>OX638382.1:8145181-13113809 GCA_951813785.1 Criorhina ranunculi | reverse complement strand
CACAAATTGACAGTAGAGTAGAGTCAGACACATCGTTATGGTCTTCTAATGCTAATTAAAAACGTATTGGCCGTCAGAACAAATCCATGCTTCGTTTGGTAATGACGGACGTAACGAAGCACAGTACGTACTTATGGAGCCTTCCAACATCGAAAATCCTCAAAAGAAAGAAGGAAAGTACGAAAGCAGGAATATAGTAGGAGCCCTAACGGGGTATTTTCTAATTGGCAGTCATGCCAGCAGATTAGGTGTTCCCTCCAATGATTTTTGTAGAAGCTGTAGAGACGAAGAGGAGGAGGAAACCACCACACATCACCTTTGCTCCTGCCCTGACCTATCAAGGCTAAGGAGGGTAACCCTAGGAGAGTACTTCTTCGGTGAACTCAAAGACCTAGCTAGGCTCAACATTTTTAAAATTAAGAAATTTGTCTGTGGGTATGAGGATCTTCTAATCCCAGCCACCTGGTTCACGAAGAAGAGGAAGACCGAACCTCCGGTTAAAAGATCAGGCAATCGCGAACGCCAGAAGCCTTGGTCTAGTAAATTGGAAGCATCGTGGCCGGGACCGTAAAGGATGGAAAGCGGCATTAGTTCAGGCTCAGACCCTCCAAGGGTCGCTGGCGTGATAAGTAAGTAAGTAAGTTAGTATGTGGGTCTTATTGGTTCTGCACCTAGTGTGGCACAAGATAGGGTTCACACCGTTACGGTTACCCAGAACTCCAACTTCAACTTTATTCTTCCTCCTTAAGGAAATTCACAGGTCTCTGATGCTGGTCGCCCGGTTTTTATACGTGGTATCACAATGGCAATTGTTCTGGCCTAAGTGAGTCCCTGCTTAGTAGGGACAGCCACTCAACCTAACCTAACCTAACCTAAGTAGGAAACTTTACAAATTGCTATCATTTGAGAGCGGAAGATCAAGATGGTGGGGACAACAATGAACCCTTGTCCAGTATTGGTACAACTGTGATACTCAAGCTCAAAATCAGCCTTGCTACTGAAGTCCAGAGGCCCCTTTGCATTCCCAGACAAAGAAGTGAAGATGAGTGCCACAATCAATTTATTGAAGGGATGAGCCCATAATTTAGCATCATGGACCTGTGAACTGGCTTCCAAGATTGAATGATTTTCTGTGGCGATATGTGAAGTCCCTAATCTACGCCTAAAAGCCAGAGACGATGGGCGACTTGGAAGTCAACATTTGCCGACATACGGCCCCAATTGCTTGAAAACGTGGTCGAAAGTGTTAGACTTCCAGATTGCGCTTTATTCGAGCTTCCCGCGGAGTTGCGGTACCATGGGGGAGCAGGGGTTGGATGCAAAGGTGGTTTAAGTTTTGTGTTAAAGTCCTGCACTCTGGCATTTTATGCTTTCCACCTTCCTTACAAAAAAAAGGGAGTCTAAACCCTGTCGAAAGGCCTTCAGTTCTACATGATTAAGAACCGTTACCCGGAAAAATTACGAGTGTCCTAGCCTAGCCCTTGCTTTGATTTCAACAAAACTTTTTCAAAACTAACCAAAGCTTTGTACCAGTGTAGACAGAACTCCATACATACTTCAGTAGTCAAGGGCTTGCAATTTGTTATCCCAAAACTCAAAGCGCAGCAATGGTTGTAGAGAGTAGAGTGTTGTCAATGCAACAAAGCGCATAATTGTGCAAGAATAAGAGTAAACTCGTCGTACATACCTTCCATTCCAAGTGATAAATTGGAAACAATTTCTTTCTGGTTCTTGGTGTGTTCCCTTTTTTGTGTATATATGAGCTCGTACGAGTATGTATGCAATCACCCTTAACCCTCCCTTCTTCTTATGTGAAATTAATGCTGTCTAGCATGTCTCCCGTTATGCTGGGGTTATTTTAATTTTATGAGCCACCCTCACTTTTGTATACAAAAAAAAAAAAATGCACATACAGAGCACGACACATAGGATGGGCAGCAAGTGTCTGTTATATAGAACGAGTACAACAACCTTGGCTTGGATTCGCAAAGTAGGTACACACAAGTGCGCTTTCACCCGTGCTTTCCCTCTTAACTAACCGAAATGCGTTCTGTTCTGGTGCACTCTATTGTTTGACTCCTTTTGCTGGTTTGGTTTGATGATATCAGTTCTGCCATTGCACCCACCCGGCACCCTTTGTTCGGTTTCTCTCTCTCTCTCTCTCTTTTCATATTCCATGGTGCATTGCAAATTTAGCTTGGTTGCAGGTGTAAGCATACTTAATCGTTGATAGAATGGGTATCGTATCCTTTTGCTAAGGCTCATGACAAAGTTTGTGTCTGGTGAAATTTAAAGCGTGTCTGTCTGAAGTGAGTCCTTTGAGGGTTCATGTTGTTGGTATTCTCATGCATAAAATAATGAGCCTGCCATTTGCTATTTAACAAGCAGAACAATTGAGAATGCTAATGATTTGGAAACAAAGTTGTGGTGGAACAAGCATATGCAAATGGATCTAAGGACACGAACTTGAACTTGTATACTAAGACTTGAAACAACTTATCTGATTTGTTTAGCGAATAATACCTAACGGCAATGTATAAAAGAATGGATCGGTGTTTAGCTCATGATAAATGGAGGAGCGTTCAGAGGGAGCCTGTAGAATAAAGCCTCCAGGATTCGTCATCAAGCTATTAAATCGTAAGGTGCACTTTTTGACTGATGGATCGAGGTACGGAACCATCGCTCTATGAAGTTTCTTAACGCCATGAGCCCGTTTTGGTATTCTAAAGCACGGAATTCTTTTCAAAAACGGCAGAGAACTGGAGACAGTGCAAGTCCCACAATGATATCATTGGCTGATGGAGAGTCTTAATTTCTTACCACACAATGAAGGACCTACGACACAAAGGCAAACATTGAATAAAACCAGTGTTCAGCAAGGACTACTTCTCACAGAGACAGTTCAGACAGTCTATCATATGCAGCAGATTTGAAAAAAAGACGTCAAATCGATCGCTTCAAAAATGTATGTAAGGGATTGATTCTACGTCCATTTGTCTAAAAAAAAATGCGTTCGAGTACAATGGATTTATGCAGAGGAAGTGGCGACGTAGACGTATGAGGACACATTCCACCTACTATGTGCTTGCCCAAGCCATAGCAGAAATAGAAAGTCAGTCAGTCAAACAACTCAGTCAGTCAGTGAAACTCGGGTTGATTGAAAAAGGTCAATCATCATATCATCAATCATCAATACATATAATAAAACAGTAGAACCCGGTGTGTCTGTACATTGAAGAAAAAGTAATAAAAATAATAGGAGGTGACACAAGAAGAGTAATAGAACTCAAATCAGCAATTTTTAGAATTCTTTTCTGTCTGTCTGTCCGTTTGTTTGTTCGCGCACATCTCCGAAACTACTGAACGGATTTTCACAGGTGGACAGAACATAATTTGGAGCAGCATATAGGTTTTATTTTATTAAAATCGGATCTCGAAAAAGAAAGTTGTCGTCATTTAAAGATTTTTGGAAGAGTTTGAAGTTAAGGGTTGAAGGCCTATAGACGTCACGAACGATTGTTTCAAAGAATAAAAACCAGAAAACCTTGCTTAGAATTATAGAGCGTATAAAATTTTGTACATACAAAATCACCAGGTGGCGCTGTTCATTATTAGAACGCGCTGTAGAAAATTTTGCAGGAATAATCAATAAATTGTGACTCCTTCAAATATTCCCCTCTAAACTGTCCAAAGGGGGGAAAATTGCTTCCAAATGAGATAAAATGGCAATTAGATGAAGTGAGAAGTGCACGTAAACCAAACAAATATTCAAGTTTTCCGATAGGTGGCGCAGAACACCCACGCTGCTAAATCATGACGATACGTTTTATTTTATTGTCAGTGTGTAGTTCTTGCACAATCTCGGTTGTGGTTTAATAGTTTTAAATTCACAGCTGGTGTGTTGGTGAGGAGAGGGGGTAGCACCATGTGCTAGCAGGGCTTCAGTTCACATTCAAGGTCTCTTCGTCATAACTTTCAACAAGTCCCAAGCCGCTGATCGAAACACTCTACCGGCAGGTTCAAATTGAATATAATTTAACGCATGCGGAGCTGCGGGTACAGCTAGTCAACAATAAAAATCCTTGTTCTGTTGTTTCAAGTATGCCACACTAGGGAACACAATATACACTTTGAGATCCAAGTGAGGCTTTACTTTATAGGGTGCAGCCACCCCTACAATCTAAGGTAACCTACGTCCATCCATGTGTTGGTATACCCGCCTGTTTCCTTACGTGTCTCTCCATATGTTTGCACTTCTGTCTTTCTGTTCAATCGCCAGACTGACGATTATTTCTGTCCATCCGTCTGTCTATGCGTCGGTCTTTGAGTTTGTTCGCTTAACTAAGCATCTGGGCATTTGCTAATCTGTCTCTACGTCTTTCTGCTCGCTCGCAAGCATATGTAGTCTTACCAGTCCCAAGACTTTTCAAACATAACGAGGGGTTAAGTTCTGATCTCACATAACTGCGATAAAAGGCTTCTGAGATTAAGTCCTAAACAACGGGTCAAAAAAGGCTGCAACAACGCAACTAAAATCGCCTTCATCTTCTTACCTTCATTCCCATCTTCGGACGCAGAGCTCATCTAAATGGTTCAAGCCCTACACCTTTTCGACAATCTGAATAAACACACAGACTTGACTGATTGAAAACCGTGATCTGTGCCAACTTACAAGGAACAGTACTAAGACCTAGATCTTGTCGTGTGTCTCTTAAAGGTTACTGAGGCAAGGAGGTAGGTGCTCTATTACATGTATCGCAGGGTCATGTTGACTACCACTTGGGTGTTTTGTACCCATAATCAGTTTAGAGCAACCCAGATCAGGATATGAACCTCAAAAGGTTCTTAAGCTGAGATTATTAAAGAAGGAACAAGAGCAGGTAATTTAGAGATCAGGCGACGGATAGATTTGAGTTCCTTCGCGTCTCTGCAACTTCTGCAGTAGTCAACAATGAGTCTCTTCGCATGAAGCTCATGTTCTACGCCGTCTTTTTGAAGATATTGATTTCCTTTTGTATATCATGGCCTAAAGGGTTCTGGCTGTTGCCTTCGAAGGTATAATCTGTTACGAAAATCAATCGTTTTAAGTCGGGAATAAAACTGTAAAACTGTACCAAAATATAACAAGACAACATCAATGGACTCTTTAGGCTGTCTCCTTGCAAAGGGAAGGACATGGGAGACATGAAAGCTAGCTCTTCTGTTCTGAGGCCCAGGTTCACGTCGAACTTTAGTGCTTCCTAAGTTCTATGTAACCCCTTCTGTTGTGGTGACTATGACTACCCCCTTCGTCCATCTCTATAAGGAATACAAAGATCAAGCAAGAAGGAATCGATGTTTCCTAAGAGTCCGTCACGTTGTTTCCTTCATCCTCAAGTTGGGAAAGTATTTAAAGGTCACAAGGATGTTACCGCGCTAGGACAAGGATAAACGAGAAGACAATTACAACATTAAAACCTGGTCATGAAGTTAAGTTAACTCGATGAGTCCATTAAGCAAAAACTTTTTAAAAACCGAAAGCTGTCACTTGTGTAACAGAAAAAGAAAGAAAACAGGGAATCTCCCTCATCCATGGAACTATTTATCCATTTCCAACATTGTCACCATCATCTTCTCCAACCAACCTTCAAAGTACATATAGATTCGGACAGAAACACAAAAACCCTTTTGCCCATTGTGTGGGAAATCTAATAAGCCTGTTCCGTCACCATGTCTACCTCACAGACAGCTGGAACTTTCTGGAAACTACAACGAATTTCAACACAAAGAACATGTACACAACCGGGATTATAGTCACGCCATTGAAACTATCTAGATGGCCAACAACTATCTGCATTTAGTTACTACGCCATCGGAGTACATTTTGAAATTCCTAGGTGGACGACACTTATCCCATGACATCCCATTCGGGAATCCGACAGGAGTGCAGTAGCAGCAGCAGAAATGTATATGTGCTGTGCATGTGCACATAGAGCGCAAATTTATCGATTGAAAACTGTCTCACTGAAATTCAGGTCATTGATCCTGGCAGAGGCACTCCAGCACTGGTAGTGCACACAACATTTCACCACTCACCACAGTGCTCTTTGTGCCAACAGTAGAGTGGGTATGTGTGTATGTAAATGCATGCAGGAGTTCCACAAGCTGCAGAGTGCTGGCAACATGGAAGCAAACGAACAAACACAAAAAATTACTCCAGACAGTGGTAGAAAGGGAAACTGAAGCCGAAAATGGGCGAAATGACGAAACGACTCGGGATGTTGAAGTTGTGCAGGGAAAAATACATAGACGACCATGATGATGCATGGTTGAGGGTGCAGTGAATCCTAAAAAAAAAAACAAAAAGACTGAAGAAGGGGCTATGTACGGCCGGCTTTCCGCCCCCAATGTGAAGCAAAAACTCGAGAAGTTTTCCTCATTCAATTTGGACAAAGAGGGTTGCAGAGTTGGAGGAATCATTGTGTAAGCGTTGATGTCAGGATCCAGGATAAATTTGATCAGGAGTGGAGTATGAGTACGAGTACATAGACCGATGAGGGGTTGAGAACGACGCGCTCATGTCTGCTGATGTCATCGGTTGGTTTGTCTACTGGAAATTTGGCTATAAAATCAGTTCCCCTCGCATGGCGGCTTCAGCCTCTCACCATCATCCGTGCTAAACACAACATGAAGTGGGTCAGTAGAGGGTGGAAAATAATTTGGATGTCGCATATTTATTACGTCGTTTTCGAATGCCACACTCGTTTGGGAGTGGGAGTGAGAATGGAGGAGAGATACATGCCGTATGACTTGGTTAGGTTAGGTTGCGTTGAGAAGTTTAGCACCGAACAGCTCATCTAAGCCCATATTCTTCCAGAATTTGTAATCTCAAGTCTGCCAAGTGAGTTGATCCCCATGGCTTCATTCCACGTCCATCCATTTTCTGTTGATTTTATTCTCCAGTTTGCTTTTAGGTCAAGTTCTAATCATTTCTTTGGAAGCTCATCAGCCTCATTTGTTCGGAAGATTTAACAAAGATTCGTGTCAGTCCTGCAGAAGTTTTAAGCGTTTGCCTTCATTGCAGCTTTACAGGCGACTGTTGCTACTGCAGTCAAGATCTGGAAGACACATCAACTTTTGACTTCTTTCTTCAGCGACTCCAGAGTCTCATTGGACTAGATCGGATGCGTTCATAAATTAAACTCAAACACAAAACCTTTCAAATTGTACGTAACAATTTATTCAAATGCTTGTTTTGTAAATTAAGGTTCTCAAAAGTGAGTTCCACAAATAAAAAATAAAAAAAAAACCACTTAAAATCTACACTGATGGGTGAAGGTCACATCACATTGTTAGTCAGCGTCCATTTTCGTTTAGCGGCTTAGAATTCTTCGTCAAAGTGTCCATAGTTCGCGTATCTTGTTGGGAAGTAACGTTGATACTTTTCCAAATGGTAAATGTTGACAGTCTGGACGAACATGTTGGGCACAAAGAAACTGTACAAGTTATCGATTTTCCTGTCCAACGGATATCCGAAGGGTAGATTGTCGATATGGCGTACTCCAGATCCAATGCCAGATAGGTAGGATGGGTCGTATGTCGAGTATTGTTGGAACTCAGCGTTGTATGGACTGATGAAGAAGAACATAGTCATTGGCATACCTTTAACCCAACCATGAGGGAGAAGCAATCGATCAGGGAACAAGGAATGAGATTGAGAAATGTTTTGCTGGAACTGATATTGATCCTGGTAGGACATGCTAACATAGTTGTACAATTCGGAGTAGGTAAATGGATCACTGCCTGCCCACGCGATATCTTCTGAGTTACGGATGATAACGTTGCTTCCAGCTGCTACATCATAGATGAATTCATCGAACTCAATAAAGTTTTCACGATTCGAAATGAGGCTTAGCTTCTCGCCGTATTGATTGAATGCCGGTCCCAGGAAGCCACGAATGACAACCTTTTGTGCCTTATCGGATGTCACTGTGAAAGTAACATTGAATTCCTCGTGGTTCAGACGAAGTTGACGGGCCAGCAGCGCTCTGTTCCAAACTAATCTACCATCGTGGAAGACAAAGTTGTCGTTAAGCAGGGTGGAGATGTCCAAGTCCACTAAGTCGAAGTAAGTCATCAATTTACTGACCTCAACGTCAGCTAACTTAACACCAGGGAACAGAAGCTCTTGCTGGGTGTATGGTGTAAGTTGGTTCTTGAAGAGGTAATACCTGTCAACGATGAGTTGGAGTAAGCTGTAGGCTAATGGATCTCGTAACATTGTTTCGTAATTCATCATAACATTTGGAGTGACCGAGAAGTCATGGTATTCTACTCCACTAAGATACTTGCTGGATAAAAGCCACCAATAACTGAAGAAGTTCCTATCCAATACATCAACGTTTCCTTGCAGCAAGTCGCCGATATATCCAATGGCGCTGGGTAGCGATAAATCAACGACTGTGCCATTCCTCATCACAAACCGGCCACTGGCGATAACATCATCGATCCTGCGCTCGATGTTGACGATCTTGTTCAGAACATCGAGATTCTGGTACGACTGAACCTCCCAATAGTTCTGTCTGGTCGTGAATCCATTTCCATTGTAATCAATCAGTTGTGGATTGTATCCAGTGTTAACAACTCCATACCACGATAGCTCATTGATCGGGCCAAGTCCTTGTGACAGCCGTTCCATGTAGTAGCGAGCAAGTAATTGCTGTACATTGTAGATCCACCATTCGCCACGACGATCGTTGTCCAGACCGAATTCCTGCGCAAACAAAGTTCTTGAGTAGTCCATGTTCAAGTAGTACCAGTAGGCGTTCCAGCCCACATCTTCTGTGAAGTAACTCAGAATGGAGTCGTCATTATATATTTCAACATCGCGAGTATAATCAGCAGGTAAATAGAGGATGTTCAGATTTTTGTAAATGGTGCTCCATAAGGGATCGGTTCTCAAGACACTAATGCCATCACGAATCATAGATTGTGACTCAATTTGCCAGCCATCATCTAGTCCCATTAGTTTCCACCATTGCCACACCTTCCAGTCCCTCAAATAGAAGTGATTGCCGAAGATTTCGGTTGGATAGTGCTGCGCATAAGACGTCTTTATTTCCTTCTCCAACATGATCTGTCTGTTCCACACATCCCCGTCGAATTTCTCAGCCTCGAATATGTATTCGCTGTTGAGGAACAATTGGGGAAAGATTTCGTAGATCTGTGGTAGGATGATGCCTTGCATATCAGGACGGTGGATGACAGCTAAAGTCAACGCGTTGACAAACACTCCTTCGTTGATATGCAAACGAGCCCAGATAATATTCTGAACGAGTGTATTCCAATCCCTGGCGTAGTAGAAGAAGCCAAAGAGTCCTATCCTCTGCAATGCGTGGGCCCGTTGCATGGCACTATAGAATTCTCCACGCGGCAAGAGTCCGCCAACCTTGTAGTTCTGATAGAAACTAATCATGTATTCATTGTATTGCTAGACAAAGTAAGAGAGAAATTTCAATTCCAATTTCAAGGATTATGGCAAAAAGGATCTTCTTACCGTGTAGGCATTCTGGTCAGCGACTAGTTGTCCCCCGACTTTTAGCCATTCTTCAAATAATAGGTCGTGGTCAATGCGAAGCAGAATCTCTAAGATGAACCGCTGCTTCTCCAGAAGAACTATTTCACCTTCAAAGGACAATCAATGTGACCGAGGACATGTTAGTTTCTCGATTCAAAAGTAACTTACCACCTCCTGTTGGGGATTGTTGTGCAATGCTAGTTGTCTGTACAGCCACTATGGCCATACAGGCAACGATCAAAATCGTCAATTTCATTACTACTGCTGCCACGGATCAAATGCTCGGCTTCAAATCCTAAAGTCTACTACCATCTGCTGCGCAGCTCGGGCTACTTATAGTTCGGCGAGTATACCTGTTTTTTGCTTCTAATTTCCGAATTCAGCGATAAGCTTTGCACTGCTGCAAGTCAGTGTTTGGGGAGCAGCATCGTTGGCTTCTCTTATCACTGTCGATGCTGCAATCGACCTTCGATGATTTTGGAAAGCATTTTAAAGAAATGCGCACGAATGATTCTATTTAAGAGCACGCTCATATCTTAAGTGGTCACCTTTGGGCTTCACCTTTTGCTGTCTGACTGGTGATGACGGTATTTTTTTTGGCATCGACTTGTTATCAGCGACAGTGCACTTGAATTTGACAAACAAATTGATTTTCAACACTCGTGCAGCGCAGCTATTCTGGGAACAGCTCACATTTATGTAACCTTTATGAATGAGCTTATTCCATTAACCCTAAGAATTAAGTAAGAAACCAAGAAACGCGGAACATTTCCTACCTCATCTCAGTTAGAGGATTTAACCTCAGTTCTTCTTTAACCGCAATCCCTCTATGCATTTGTTTAAAAGATATTTGGCTAATCCTCTGGGTTCACTAGTCAGTACCGGTATCATCTTCTAGAAGACATACCTTCTTCAGATAGTTCCTTAAGTTTCCGTATCCTGTGGATGACACTGTTGCTTGTCTGCATTTTCTACGCTTCTTCTTTCGGAGACCGATTTCTGCTACGTCAGGTTGTCCTGACAAGATCACAATCTTAACTGTTTCTTTGGCGGTGTCAAACTCAAACACAACAACTTTCAAATTACGTAACAATTTATTCAAATGCTTGTTTTGTAAATTAAGGTTCTTAAAACAAGTTCCACAACAGAATATAAAAAAACCATCTATACAGCTAGCGTGGAGATTTCATCACATTTTGAGTCAGCGTCCATTTTCGTATGTGGGCTTAGAATTCTTCGTCAAAATGTCCAAAGTTCGCGTATCTTGTTGGGAAGTAACGTTGATACTTTTCCAAATGGTAAATGTTGACAGTCTGGACGAACATGTTGGGCACAAAGAAACTGTACAAGTTATCGATTTTCCTGTCCAACGGATATCCGAAGGGTAGATTGTCGATATGGCGTACTCCAGATCCAATGCCAGATAGGTAGGATGGGTCGTATGTCGAGTATTGTTGGAACTCAGCGTTGTATGGACTGATGAAGAAGAACATAGTCATTGGCATACCTTTAACCCAACCATGAGGGAGAAGCAATCGATCAGGGAACAAGGAATGAGATTGGGAAATGTTTTGCTGGAACTGATATTGATCCTGGTAGGACATGCTAACATAGTTGTACAATTCGGAGTAGGTAAATGGATCACTGCCTGCCCACGCGATATCTTCTGAGTTACGGATGATAACGTTGCTTCCAGCTGCTACATCATAGATGAATTCATCGAACTCAATAAAGTTTTCACGATTCGAAATGAGGCTTAGCTTCTCGCCGTATTGATTGAATGCCGGTCCCAGGAAGCCACGAATGACAACCTTTTGTGCCTTATCGGATGTCACTGTGAAAGTAACATTGAATTCCTCGTGGTTCAGACGAAGTTGACGGGCCAGCAGCGCTCTGTTCCAAACTAATCTACCATCGTGGAAGACAAAGTTGTCGTTAAGCAGGGTGGAGATGTCCAAGTCCACTAAGTCGAAGTAAGTCATCAATTTACTGACCTCAACGTCAGCTAACTTAACACCAGGGAACAGAAGCTCTTGCTGGGTGTATGGTGTAAGTTGGTTCTTGAAGAGGTAATACCTGTCAACGATGAGTTGGAGTAAGCTGTAGGCTAATGGATCTCGCAACATTGTTTCGTAGTTCATAAGAACGTTTGGAGGACTTGAGAAATCGGTGTATTCTACTCCGCTTAGAAACTTGCTAGACAAAAACCACCAGAAATTGAAGAAGTTCTTATCCAATACATCAATGTTTCCTTGCAGCAAGTCACCGATATATTCAATGGCACTGGGTAGCGATAGATCAATCACTGTGCCATTCCTCATCACAAACTGGCCCGTAGCAATAACGTCGTCGATTCTACGCTCGATGTTGACCATCCTCTTCAGAATGTCGAGGTTCTGGTCCGACTAAACCTCCCAATAGTTCTGTCCGGTTGTGAACCCATTCCCATTTCGTTTGGATAGTGCTGAGCGTAAGAAGTCTTTATTTCCTTCTCCAACATGATCTGTCTGTTCCACACATCCCAGTCGAATTTCTCAGCCTCGAATACGTATTCGCTGTTGAGGAACAATTGGAGAAAATTTCGTAGATCTGTGGTAGGATGATGCCTTGCATATCAGGACGGTGGATGACAGCTAAAGTCAACGCGTTGACAAACACTCCTTCGTTGACATGCACACGAGCCCAGATTATATTCTGCACCAACGTTTCCCAGTCCTTGGCATAGTAGAAGAAGCCAAAAAGTCCCATCCTCTGTCCTATGTGGACTCGTTGCATGGCACTATAGAATTCTCCACGTTGCAAGAGTCCACCAACTTTATAGGTCTGCTCGAAATTGATCATCCATTCATCGTATTTCTAGGTGTAGTAGGAGAGAGAGAGAGATTCTAATGTCAATTCTATGGACTTCAGCATAAGGATCCTCCTACCGTGTAGCTTTTCTGGTCAGTGATTAGTTTTCCCCCCGACTTTTAGCCATTCTTCAAATAATAAGTCGTCCCCAACGCGAAGCAGAATCTCAAAGAAGAACCGCTGTTTCTCCAGAAGAGCTATCTCACCTATGAAGGACAACGAATGTGACCGAGGACATTTAAGTTTCATAATACACTTACCAACTGCTGTTGGGGATTGTTGTGCAACGCCAGCTGTCTGTACAGCCACTATGGCCATACAGGTAACAACCAAAACTGTAAATTTCATTATGAATCAGATGCCCGTCTTCAAATCCTTAAATCTATTGCAATCAGCTGGGCAGCATGCGCTTTTATAGTTTGGCGAGCCTGAGCATACCTGTTTTTGTTGGTTGAGTCTCTGAGCTTTGAACTCCACGTTTTGGAAGCAGCTTCATTGACTTTCGTTATCGATCCTGCAAGTGACCTTCGATGATTTTCGAAAGCAACGCCTTGAGATTCGTAGTTGTACACGTTTGATTCTATTTAAGAGCACGCTCATATCTTAAGTGGTCACCTTTGGGCTTCAGCTTTTATTGTCTGACTATTGATTATTGTTTTTTGTTTTTTTTGGCATCGAAGTGTTATCAGCGTGACTATTATTAAATTTGACAAACAAATTGATTTTCGTCACTCGTGAAGAGCATATGCAGTCGAGGCTATTCTGGGAACAGCCCACAATGATGTAACTATTGTGAGTGGAATCACGAAGCAGAGTCCATTCACTTCTAAAGCAATAGTATATATGAATGCGATTTGACCTCAAAGATAGTTTGCCATGGTCGACTGGAGGCAGCTGAACTGATAAGGACTTGCTCTTAGTGGGAGCAAGTTGGTTCTGAGCCCACGATAAATAGTCTGAATTTCCTTTCGAGTTGGTCGAAATTAGTTCTTATTAGTTCGTCAAAGCAAACTAATCGGTGTGCTAAGCTTAGGAAAATTTGTCCGTACCGTTTTTAGGTCGATGAAACTTAGTTAGTTTGGATTGGATTGGTCTTCAAGAGAAGAGGCACACTTAGACCTAGTATTGTGATTGCGACTTCAGCTTATAAGGTGCTACAGTCATTAGGGAGACTAAAGGAGTTGTGAATGTCAAAGATACCGACGTCGACTTTCTCGTTTCAGAGCCTTTCGCAAAGGTCGCGAAAGACTTGTTTTAGAGGACTTCACGCTGGTTTAAGACACTTTAGCAGCGGGCAACATATCATTGGGGAAGGGTGCGATGAAGCAACAGAAATTTGGCATGCTCCACACCATTGATAAGTTTTTTTTAGCCTTTGGGTGGTGTTAGTGGCTTGCTGTATACTTGAAATGTTCTAGGGTGGATTGAAGATTAGTTCTCAGGCCCCATCTGGGACCAACTACTCTTTTGCATAAGTTATATGTCTACTAGGGATTCTCTAGGGCCTTCGGCAACATGTTGTTTCCACAAAAGTTTCCTGCTTAGAATGAAGCCTGGAGCAGAGGTCTACCGGTGAGCTTGAGTGGGATAAAGAGTGGAATTTCGGCTTTAATAGTGAAAATTATCAGCTCCGTTTTAGACGGAATGATACTTGGACAGCGATTTGACCAAGAGGTAAGCTTGTTTAGAGCAAAGTGTGAGTACATACACTGTACTTCCCCGATAAAGAGATGGCAACATCGGCAACATCTGGGCAACATCTGTGGATGCGTATAGCTGCCGACGGAATGAGTATCCATTAGATCCAAAGATTTTTCATCTGAGTCCTCCCAGAAGATGCCATCTAAACGCTTTAGGACACTCGACATTAATGGTGTTTTAAAGAGGACTTTGTGTTGCATAGAATTTTCCGCTGTGCTGCCAATCTTTCCGTAGGAGTTATACCAAGAAGTTTAAATGGAACTTAATGCCTCATACTCTACTTAGCCCTAATCTTCAACATTTCCCTGGTTCGAATTCCTAAATAGCCAAAGCTGACACGTATAAACAAACCTCTAGATTTCCATCGTCTACTTATTTACTTGTTGGGCCAGCAACATTTTGAGGGTCTTAGCCTGAACTAATTCCGCTTTCTATCCTTCACGGTCCCGGGCAGGATGCTTCCAGTTTGCAAGGTTTCTAGCGCCCGCGATTGCGTTCGTGAACCAGGTGGCTGGGATTCGCAGACCCTCTTAGCTGGAGCGTTTTCGTTCATTCGCTCGATGTGGCCGAGCCAGTGCAGTTGACGAATTTTTGCTTTCCAGACTACATCCACATCTTTATACAGCTCGTACAGTTCGCCGTTATATCTTCCCTTCCATTCACCCTCTTCGCAGACAAGACCAAATATTCGACGTCGAATTTTTCTTAAGAAAGATCTGCTCCGCTATCTTACTAGTCGTCCAGCATTCAGCTCTATAAAGCAAGGCTGACAAGATCAGAGTATTATAGAGCATGATTTTGGACCTTCGAGTTAGGAGTTTGGATCCTAGTTGTTTGGAAAAACCGAAGTAGCAGAGTTTGCCTTGGGGTTATCCTTCGCCGAATCTGCTACCCGATACAAGCAAAGGCAGGACCATCACATAGGAAGTGTTCCACAGTGTCGTAGCCTGCTCCACAAGCATCACAGATAGTGGTGTCACTTAAGCCTAACACGTTGAGATGTTTGGCAAAGGAGAAGTGTCCCGTAATGACGCAAATAAGTTGTCTGCAGTTTTTTCTGCCGCGGACCTCTTACAGACGCCGGGAAGTATATGTTAAGTCTGCCTGCATCCTACCTGTTGGTTAAGCTATTAGTCCAATCATCAATAGAACCCCTAATCGAATATACGGACAAACCTAACATGGTTTCAGGGCCAGAGAAGTTCTCCTCTGAATCTTGCCTTGGGAGCTAATCGGGGAAATCATTTCCAGTAATCCCGCTGTGCCTAGGGATCCAGACAAGGCTTACCAAATTCAGTCTTCTCACCGAATTCAAACTTGTTCTGTATTCTCAAACTATTTTGGATCTAGTAAGCAGATCAGCCTGACTGTCGCAACAGACGCAGGCACTCCATCTCCTCCAGAAATCCAGACGTCTACAGTTTGTCTGTCAAAATGAGAGTCACAGAGGTATTAATAGATTGGTGTGGTGCAAAGCTGCTTAAGATGGTCCATATATGGTCAACAGTCAAGGCGTGCGGTATGCCTTCATTCTTGGCATTCCAGACTTGGTCACTATTCCATGTCCTTGAGCTGGAAGACTGCGTACACCATTCTCTTTCGTCCCTGATTTGTTTGGCTCTGAACTAGTCGTCGTTAGAAGCCTAGCTTCGGTAACTTCTAGCTTGATATTGGTGTGTTCGCGATACTCGAAGGTTCAAAAGAATTCCACAACAGTTATGTGTAGCAAAATACGGAGTGTGGCTGCAGCAATCTACTACAAAGTTTTATAAAAGCAGATGATAGTGCCTAGCTAGCCAATGATTTTTGTAGATCGATAAATGCAGCCTACAACGACTGAAACAAAAGTCATACTCCTTGGCAGCCTTGAAGTGTTTTTTTTTTTTTCAATCATCAGCCCGCTATTTGTTTCTTCAACAATAGAAGATGCACGATGATCAATCTATCTTGGGGTTATCTCAGCAAGCTCATTAATCACACGCAGCCGATATTTTAAGAAATTTACAAGCCTCCGGCTACATACTGCAGCAAGCAAAACAATTTATATTTAGAGCTTGCCCGGTGGCATTGATATTGGCAGAGCATATGCACAGCATCAGTCACGATAACACTAACCTGCAATAGCATCAACAGCATCCTTATCTCGCATGACTACATGATGATAAACAGGTATACATGCAACAAGGGTATAAAACATCCCACTGAATCAGCGGCAAGGCAGTAGTCTTTAGGATTTGAAACCAAGCATCTGTATCGGAGCACCAGTATAATGAAATTGGCAATCGTTGTCCTTGCCTGTATGGCTGTTGTGGCCGTACAGTCAACCGCCACAACCACCTTGCAAAAGCCCGACAAACAAAGTGAGTATATTGATGCCAATTGCGACAATGGACCGAAGATCCTCTATTGACTAATTTTCACAGCACTATTGAGGCTGCAGACATTCATTTTCGAGATCCTGCGTCATCTGGACGAACCTCTGATGTTCGACGAATGGATGAAGTATTCCGAGCAAGTGATTGTCGACCAAAGCCATTATATGGTAAGTTCTCGTGTTCGATTGTGGAATCGAAATAACCGTTCGCTTCCAGGTCTACAATGATCGTATGATCCATTTCTACGAAACCTACAAGGCTGGAAGTCTTCTTCCACAAGGCGACTTCTTCAGTGCCGCCCATAAGTTTCACGTTCAGCAGGCATGGGGACTTTTCGAGTTCTTCTATCAGGCAAAGGACATTGAAACATTCATCGGCAATGTGGCCTGGGCCCGTGTCAATATCAATCAGGGCATGTTCGTGTATGCCTTGACGTTGGCTGTTATCCACCGTGACGATATGCAAGGAATAATCCTCCCATCGATCTATGAAATCTTTCCACAGATGTTCTTCAACACCAAACTGATCATGGAGGTTGAGAAATTCGACTGGGAACTGTTCAACAAGCAAATCATGAACGAGAAGCAATGGATGTCGGTCTATGAGAAGAAGCACATGAAGAACATCCACGGTAGGAATTGGTACATGAAGGACTGGAAAATGTGGCAGTGGTGGAAGCTTATGGGACTCGATGAAAAATGGTATTCGGAGAAGAAGTACGTGCTTCGTGAGAACACTGCAATTCTACAAAACGATCCCAAGTGGACCGCTTTGTGGAGCGACATGAATATGGTGTGGATGCCAGTTGACTACACCCGTGACATTGACATCATGAACGAGGAAAGCAAACTGAGTTACTTAACCGAGGATTTGGGCTGGAACGCCTACTGGTACTACTTGAATATGGACTACGCTGTGATCCTGGATAGCGAAGAATTCCATTTGAACAAGGACCGTCGTGGGGAATGGTTTATCTTTAATGTGCAACAGGTGCTGGCTCGCTATTATATGGAACGTCTGTCCAATGGATTGGGTGCAATCGATGAGCTCTCATGGCATGGCCAAGTTGACCCTGGCTACGATCCAGAACTGATTGCCTACAATGGAATCGCATTCACCATGCGTCCGAACTACTGGGAAATAGATTCCCATGAGAACGTGGTGCTGTTAAACAAGATCAAGAACTTTGATCGTAGAATTGACGACGCCATCGCTACGGGAAAATTCATAACCAAAACCGGTGTCAGCATTGACCTCATGAAACCGGAGTCAATTGAACATATTGGCAACTTGTTGCAAGGCAATGCAGACATCATCGACCAAACATTCTTCGGAAACTGGTTAACTCTTTCCAGTGTCTACCTTTCCGGTTCGGAGTACAATGGCATGACTGTCATGCCAAACACATTTTTGAACTACGAGACCATGATGCGTGATCCACTCTACTATCATCTCTTGAAGAGAGCAGTCGATTTACTCTATAGCTTCAGGCACTTGCTGCCTCCATACAAGCACAGCGAGCTCTTGTTCAAGGGTGTCACTATCAACGACGTGAAAGTTGACAAAATGATGACCTATCACGACCTGGTCGACTTTGATGTCACCACTATGCTAAACGAATTCACTTGGGACAAGATGTTACTGGCCCGCCAAATGCGTCTCAATCACAAACCATACAATCTAGAAATATTGGTCCACTCCGACGAAGTACAAGAAGTCATTATTCGTACATTCCTTGCTCCTGAATTCAATGAATTCGGTCAGAGGATCAATCAGATGAAGAATCGCGAGAACCTGATGCTAATTGATGCGTTCACCTCTTCCTTGCAGGCTGGCGACAATGTAATAAAACGCAGCTCGCAGGACTATTCCTGGACAATTAAGGATCGTGCTACCTACACGGAACTTTACAAGCTGATTCAGATGACCAACAAAGGTGAATACGATCAGTTATTGAACATTTCGGAGCCACATTGTGAATTCCCACAACGATTGATCCTACCCCACGGTTGGGTTAAGGGCATGCCAATGAAGCTATTCGTCATGATCACTCCGAACAAAGTCCAACAGGAACAACATTCCACCTACGACTCCAGCCACTTGTGCGGAATTGGCTCAGGAACTCGCTTCATTGACGATCTTCCATTCGGCTATCCATTCGACAGACCGATCCAGCACATGAATGAATTCATGGTGCCCAATATGTTCTGGAAGGATGTCAAGATCTATCATGTCGAAAAGATGGAAAAGTACTACGAACACAAATTAGAGCACCTTGGAACCTTCGATTATAATTTTTTCAATTGAGAACATCTTCCCGGTATCACCGGCGGCGGTGGTTATCATTGTAGGATAGGTACGTGACTTTCCGTCATCAAGCTATCAAGCACATGGCTTTCATAGATTCTCGTTTCTGTTTCTTGTTGTTTATGTAGCAATCTAATAAATCGGTACAGTTATGTAAATGGAATTTCATTTTTTGTTTAACTGTGTAAGAAACTGGTCAGAAGGACCCTCTAAAGGTTTTACAAACTTGAACACACTTGGGGACGAGCTCTGGAATCGATTCAAGAAGAGGATAACCTCGGATGAAAACTGTCTGATATACCATCTGAATACTTAGTGCAACGACTGAAGCGACCCGGACCACAGTTCCATAAGGTTTCAAGACGGAGTTTGGATTTTGAAAGGATAGAAAATAAACAAGTAGAAGGTTACTGGTATCGAGATGGTCGGCTTCTGAACTGGAGATCTGATGCTCTACATCGGACTTGTACATCACGTTTGCCGCCTTGCAATAGTCTTACTTTGATGATGGAAGATATCTAGTGGTTACGCGACTTGGAGTGTCAACGGACCACAATTTAACTCTAGAAAACCTTGATTTATGTCATTCCTGGGTAAGATTTGAACTTAATAAAGCTTTACTGCTTTGTATCTCGACTACAGGAGGATATTTATACAGCCGTTGACTCTACTTCCTTCACAGCTTTTGCAGCAATCATTGTGGATTACCCTAAGCCTAGAGTCGTATGAACTTTACTCAGTGGTCTCGAGGTTACTTGCTTACTTATAATAGCGTTGCAGTTTAGGGTTGATCAGTAGAAATAGTCCAAACCAGTTTCTAGTTCTAGTTCTCACGACAACTTGGTTAAAGTCACGGTTAGATTTCTTACAGTTAGATTCGAAGACTTTTCATGTCGAAATGCTGGCGTACATCTTACTCGTTGTATGTGGACTTCTCTGACTAGGTCAATGTTGCTGAACGGTTGTCTACAGTTTGTCGTTGTATCTCGTCGTCCACTCCGGATAATTTTTCCCTCAAAACGATCGAAAGCGACTTCATCCACACTAGACATAGTCCATGCCTCTACACGATAGAGTAGGACCGGTATGATATAACATCAAGTCACTTCAGTCCTACCAGAGAGGGTTTTGCTACTGAATTACCTTCCAAGTCCCAAGACTGACTAAAGCTATTCTTCAATTTGAACTGTCCCTGTCTGAGTGACATAAAAGAGCAATAGACAAAGTCTCTTAACGACCTCAAAGTTATAGGATGACGTTCTCTCCAGATCCTAAGTGTTGGGTGTCCTTTTTATTGACAGCCTGTTTGAAACTTCGCTCGTTTCCTGTTCCCCCCATCTTTGCTGCTTTTGTCTCAATACTCACGAAAGTGACATCATGCTACGTTCTCCCGATTATGTCTATTTCGTCATTGTAGGCGAATACAAGCACGGGTTTTGAAAGATTACCCCTCTGGAGTGGGCATAATAGCTCGTCGCCTTGTCTTAACTCATTATTGATATCGATGGTCTTGGGGAGGTCTTACTCGACCTTGATGGAGTAGTGCCTTTATTTATATCCCTTCTTACGGTCACTTCTCCCACAGGTCGAGAGTTGACTCTAAACTGATATACTGTGGCTGTGAGACATGATTATACAAGTATACATGACTCATGGTCGAAGCCAATAGAGAGCATCTTTGCGAATGATTCTCTGGTAAGCTATTACCAGCTAGTGGTGAAGAGTATAGGCTTAGAAGAAGGAAGGATCTTTTTAAGGTGGAGGATCTTGCAACTTATCCTTCATAGCTGTGACCCAAATTGAAATAGAGGCGTTGCCTTGATGCTCCAGTTCCTTATATAATGCGAACGATCTAGGACACGGTCTAGATTGAAGCAGCGGCGTTGCCTTGATGCTCTAGTTCCAGATATAATAAGGATGATCTAGGGTTCGGTCTAAATTGAAAACCTTGATGCTCCAGTTCCTGATATAATGCGGACAATCTGGGACTCATTCTTGTAGTCTTACAGCTTACAGGTGTCACTTAAAAGAGAGCCATGAATCTATTGTAATCCTGACTGTGAGAACTGTTCTCTGTACTCTCTTCCTGTTGCCTACAAGAAGCCCTTCAATTTAATTGCAAATCTGTTCTAGTAGTCTCCTGTCAGCAAACTCTTCAGTTCCTCTAGCATTTGCATTCCTAGAACGCTTTCATAGATTAAGTAAGGGAGTCCTGTGGCACGCCATTCACATTGTAATCCTGTTACAGAACGAATATTTAACAAGCGTTTTTTTTTTTTTGTCGCTAGGAGTTCTTAGCTATGCAAACAGGGTCCAATTAGATTACGGTCTCGAAAGATGCAATGAGGATGCCAACATGTTTTGAGGTTCTGATGCATAGAGCAGGTCTGCTCCAGTTTTTTGATGACGAAAATCTAAGGTTTTGCAGAATGAACACAGATCATGGTTTTCACCTGAAATTCTTGAAGTCATGAAACTCAGGGATCTCGCTTACAAGCGCTGGAAGCGTTTTCGACTGCCTGAGTTTTACATTTCCTTCAAAGTCCTTCGGAACAAAGTGCGCATAAAAATCAGGGACGCAAAAAAAAAGCTATTTTCCAAGCGACTAGACAAAACCTTGCCTCCAAAATTATTATGGAAAAACATCCGCGAGCTTGGTGTTGGCCGGCAGAAAGAGCAGTGCCCCGAGGATATCGACCCTGATGTTCTCAATACAGAATTTGCCAAAGTACAATGCGACTCACAAAATATTTCACTATTGAATGATAGCGAATCTCTTTCTAATAGTTATAGCAACGACGGCTTTCAATTTCAAAGGGTAGATGAAACTGATGTAGTGAGA
Source organism: Criorhina ranunculi (assembly GCA_951813785.1). Lineage (NCBI taxonomy): Eukaryota > Metazoa > Arthropoda > Insecta > Diptera > Syrphidae > Criorhina > Criorhina ranunculi. The sequence continues at coordinate 13,092,178 of OX638382.1, read as the reverse complement.
GCAATACTAAATATAAAATCCAGAGCCGTGGGCCTCGATGAAGTACACCCCCTCTTCATCAAAATAATTTTACCACACATACTACCTTCTCTCACACACATTTTTAACACCATTATTATGACGAGTGTTTTCCCCTTGGCTTGGAAGGTCGCTAAGGTAATACCAATTTTAAAAAAATCCGCTACACGCCTGTCATCACCTGAATATAGACCTATATCTATCCTTCCCTTTTTATCAAAAGTTTTGGAAAGACTTCTGCATGAACAAATGTCGAGTTTCCTAAATAACAATAAACTTTTAAGTGTTCATCAGTCCGGATTTAGGAGAAATCATAGTTGCGTTTCGGCAATTCTCAAGGTAACAGATGATATTAGGCAATCCATGGATCAAGACTTAGTGTCGTTTCTCGGGCTTCTTGATTTTTCTAAAGCATTCGATACGGTCAATCACCAAATACTTATATCTAAAATGAAAAATCGTTTCCGGTTTTCAAAGTCAGCTGTTGATTTGATGCTTTCTTACCTTACTGGAAGAAGTCAAGCCGTAGTAGTAGGAAAAAACTCATCTCGTTTCCTAGAGTTATTATCCGGAGTACCACAGGGATCGATACTCTGCCCTTTGCTGTTTAGCATGTTCATTGATGATCTCGCGCTTGTAGTCCATAACGCGTCGATACATATGTATGCTGATGATGCCCAGATTCACCTTAGTTGCAAGCTGGGAATGATTGAAGATGGAGCCGACAAATTAAATAGTGATCTCTGCAGTATCCTGCAGTGGTCTGAACAAAATAACCTTCATTTAAACCCAACCAAATCGAAGTGCTTGGTTATTTATAAAAATAAACTTGACCTGAGCTATTTTCCAAGTCTATACCTAGGGAACACGACAATAGAGTATGTCGAAAAAGCCAAAAATTTAGGTATCTGGTTTACTTCAACGCTCAGCTGGGACTACCACCTTCAATTAGTAATTGGGAAAATATATGGCTGCCTTCGAAGCTTATCATTTTCAAAGACTTTTACACCTCAACCTATCAGGATGAGACTAGCGAAAACGCTGATTATTCCGAACATCACCTATGGGTGCCAAATTTTCTGTAGTCACAGCTCAGAAACCAGAAGAAACCTCACAGTGGCTTTCAATAACATAATTCGATACGTGTACAATCTCAAACGCTTTGACCACATATCAAATTACAGGAACGATATTTTAGGTTGTACGCTACACATATACTTTCAATACTGCGCAATAAAAACACTGAATAATCTGCTAATGATTAAAGAGCCGTCGTATCTCTATGAAAAAATCAATTTTCCGGTATCCACTCGTTCATTTATACTTATTCAGCCAAGGTTCACGTGCTTAAGCAGCGAACGTCAATTTTTTGTTTATGCTGTCCGTCACTGGAATTCCTTACCCTTAGACATTAGAAAACTATGTGGCACCAAACATTTTGAGAGGGTCCTATTCGCGTATTTGGCTTATGGTTAAAAATTATTAATATTGAATTTCTCATATTTTTGAATCAGAATTAAAAGTAAATTTTTTGCTCTGAACTACGGAAGCTTTCCTTCCACTAATCTTTATAAAAATTTTCAAATTGTTTAACTTTTGTAAATAAACCTAACTTTTGCGATTAAAGGCTGTAAGTCTATGTAAAAGATAAATAAATACTTAAATAAATAAATAAATAAATAAATAAATAAATAAATAAATTTGTCTACCATACCCTATACCATGCTACTCTAGCGTTTGCTTCTCGGTTCGAGTTCCTTTTATGCTGCCGTGTAGGATCTTTGCACATCACGGTGTTTTTCCTTACTTTAAGCCTTCTATAAGAGGCTTTTCCGTTCATCGTTTTTGCAAGTGTAGCTCCCTTTGACGAAAGTCAAGTATAGATGCTTCGATCTACTCTACAAAGTTGCTGAGATTCTGTGACACTAATTCCTTCTTCTTCTACAAGTCCACAGAGAAATTCTGATCGAGGCGGAGTCCTTCTTAGTTGTTTATAGCCTGATTCATATAATCCTATCCAGCACAGCTGAGCTGTTAAGCTTTAAAGTTTCAATAGTGTACTGTCACACATAGGCATTCACAGTGTAAGTGCTTCACCCGAAATAAGAAAGTAGCAGGCTTCTTATTATTGTATAAGGGTGTTGCACTGCGACCTGATGTTCTGAGACCTTTTCCATTCGTGATTTGGAGTATTTTCAAAATGAAACGGTTCATGTGATCCACTTCTCCGTTCGCCTGTGGCCATTAAGGGGAAGATGTTATTAGATCAATGATATTCGTTCCACAGTAGGATTTAAATTCTTCACTGATGAGCCTAATGGACTTCGGATAATCAACAAAAGATGTCTTCTAAGATACCGATGATCTCAGTTGAGGTGACCCTCCTTATGAATTTCGTTTCTTGATACCGTGAATGGTAATCGATTATCACAAGCGCAAATATAGAAGTCATAGTAAATCTACGACCACATACTGCCAGCGTTTATCCAGAAAGCGGTGTCGAGACATGGTCGCTGTGGTATTGGTCGATTAGTGGCCATCAAATCTTCGAACGCAGCCTCCGGTTCGTCATCGTTTATTCGGGGTGGCCCTCATGTGCCAGACAAAGAACGCGTGCTCCCAACGTTATGGGTACAATTATCTTGGAACCCTTCGTACATTGCTCGTGACGGAATGGAAAGTACCGGCTTTTCATCTCTATACTCCAGTCATTGCTTCTACTATATTTTTCAGTTCCACATCGCGCTATTGGTTAGCGAGCGGGGGACAGCCTACCGATTATGGCACAGATGAAATATTCAAAATGCCTGTCGAATGAGTTTGACTCTTGAATTTTTCACATCTGGGCCAGGCTGCCATCAAAGGAAACGTAAGCAAACGCTTACGTTTCCGGCCATAGCAACATAGAGAGGAATGAGAGAGAGGACTCTCTTGCGGAGCCAATCTGCTGCCCGATGGGACTCATCAAGGGCAACATTTTCCAACACTTTCTCTCTATTGCCTACTATTGGTGGAAATGTCTAGAAACCTGTGCCATATCCAGATAAATATGGCCCGCCTACATTAAAAATAGGATGAATGACTTAATCAATAGAATCCGCACCGAGACAGCAAGAATCACAGCAGTTAGCTCGGGCCACTGGCCAATTGGTCTACACGCTGCCAAGTTAGGCATTCCGTTCAACCCCCACTGTGTTGTGACAATTCACACGAAAAGGAAACCATATTCCACTTTCTCTGTAACTGCCGTGCACTACCCAGAGCCAGGCTTCCTACATTAAATTCTGCAACAATACTGTAACTTTCTGAACTCCACAGGATGAATCTGAAAACTATACTCTTTGTCACGCTCATCAACATCCAGGTCACGTGAGTTGTGGTATCAAATGGGCGCATCCGCGCTACTTGTGTTTTTGAGAGGTTCATCAATTTCAAACACCTCTACCTACCTACTCGTCGTCGAATGTGCTACCCGGTAACGCGTACCCGCGGCTTAAGAGAAACAACAACCGAATACTATTGCCAACAAGCGTGTATGTATATGATCAACAACTTAAACTTCACAATTATTTACAACTTAACAATGGTTCACATAAACCCTAATCGGGATGCCGGTCACTTATCTACTGACAATGGTTCCACTTAACCTGTCTGTTCATGGTTTTGCTGGAAAAGGAAATAAGCAAAGTTATGGAAATCCCATATTCCCGGTGTAGATGTTTAAACAAACTCACTTTAAAGTTGGTCTCGTAGACGATCAGTTTGCTTCCAACTTTGATCAATTCCTCTCACTGAAGTGGTTCCTCAAGACTGAACACGATCTCAAGCAAGAACTTTTGATTTACAAGAGACGTCTTGTCAACAAGAGCAAGACGTTATCAAAGACCAATACTCCTCTTCTATTTGTCCAGTACTTACCAGGATTCACAAGAACACTAGCTGTATTCACACCCACTATAGCCAAACAGGCTACGATTACGAGGGTCAATTTCATTGCTGCTGCTTGCTTCAGATTCTCTGCTCCAAATAAGATGGTGATCAGTTCTGAATCCCAATTTCAACTGTCTGTACCAGATGGAACAAAGTTTCGCCGTATTATCAGGCGTGGCCTCGTTGTTTTCCACCTCAAATATGAAACTGTTGTCCCTTACTGGGGTGTAAAACTAATTTCATTTAAGGCGACGGTTCCCACTTTGGACGAAAACAGATTTTCTGTTCGAATTTGTTGTCAGAGAAGATGATAAGGTGCGATACGTGCCACTCTTAGAGGACACAGGGATTGGATTGCTTTGACTTCTAGAATATTCCACTCTAGAGCACTTTCTCTAGGTCGGTTTCTTTTAGGGATCTGAGGTTGTTGTTGTAGTTGAGCCTGTAGTTGTAGTTAGAAGTTGTCCAAATATTTCATTCTTTTGTGGATAAATTCCCTTCACTGGTCTCGTCGCAGAATCTGCAGAGGTCTCCTTACACTATCCCTAGTTTCCTCAGATGTCTAGGGAAGTCTACAGTGCACCGTTAGGAATCCTGTTAGTATACGTAGGTTGTTCCTTTTTAGGTTGATATATGCTTTGAATCTTTTTCGGTTGTAGTTCCCTGGGAGTTTCTTGGCTTTGCCTCATACCTTGGAGGTTATTCCAGGTTCTGATTCTGTTTCCTTTCTCCGTTTTCCTGAACTTTTCCTTAAGGGATAAGTCCGGAGTATGGTTTATCTGCCCCAAGTTTGGCAGGCTTAACAATGAGTCCAAACTTTCAAAAACCCTTTTTGAACATGTAGTCCAACTAGTGTCGACTTTTTTTCCGAAACTAAATAATTTTTGATTTTTTTTGCGAATTGTTCGTAACAATTTATTTGATTGCAAACTCTACATGAAGAAGGATTCAAAAATTGAATCCTTCGTGCTAATTAACAGTTAAAACATAACAAGAGCCTATTGCTTAGCTTACTACTAGTTAAAATGACAAGAATAAGTCACATCACATATTCTAAATAAAAAACCGTGTTAGCTTCAGTGGTCTGCATTAGTTGTCCAGTGTCCGCCTTAATAGGTGTAGTCAAAGGTTCCGAAATTTTCATACTTCTGGGGGTAGTATTTCTCGTATTTCTCCGTGTGGTAGATCTTCACAGCCTTGACGTACATGTTGGGCACGAGGAATTCGTAAATGTTGTCAATCTTTCTGTCGAATGGAAAACCGAATGGAAGGTTGTCAATAAAACGAACTCCGGAGCCGATGCCGCAAGTTTGACCCTTGACATATGTTGAGAATTGTTCATTCGTGCCAGTGTATGGAGTAATGACAAAGAACATTTTAATTGGCATACCCTTGACCCAACCATGTGGTAGGAGTAATCTGTCTGGGAATCCGCAGTGTGGTTGACTTACTTCCAATGGGAATTCTTGTTTGCCTTCGTAGGCCAACATGAGAAGCTTGTACATTTCGGTGTAGGTGACGTGATCACCAACAACGTAGTCGAAGTCCTTTGAGCTGCGTTTAACTACATTGTCTCCAGAAATTAAGTTGTATATGAATGCATCGATTTCCACGAAGTTCTCACGATTCTCAAATAAATCGATCTTCCTGCCGAATTCATCAAAGTCCGGAGCAATGTAGGTGCGAATAACAACCTTTTGAGCTTTGTCAGCAGTCACCTTGATGTCAAAGTTGAACGATTTGTGATTTAGACGCACTTGACGAGCCAATAGAGTTGTATCCCAGACGAACTTTCCATCGTGGAAGACCATCTTCTCGTTGAGCAGATTGGAGACATCAGTGTCTACCAAGTCGTAGAAAGTCTTCAGTTTGCTAACGTCGACATCGACGATTTTAACACCAGGCAGGTAGAGTTCCTCATGTGTGTATGCTGGGAATTGGTACTTGAATCTGTAAAAGATTTCAGTTATCTTCTTGAAAAGATGATAGGTGATGGGATCACGTAGCATAGTCTCATAGTTTTGCAGCACATTGGGTGAAACAGTGAAGTCTTCGAGTTCGTGACCGGTAAGGTACACAACTGACAAGGTATACCAGAATCCAAAGAAATTCTTGTCGAAAACGTCGATATTGCCTTGCATCAAATCACCGATGTACTCAATGGATTCTGGTTTTGTGAGGTCAATCACAACGCCATCCTTTGTGACGTACTTGCCTGAGTCAATGATGTCTCGGATTCTGTTTTCGACGTTCACAACCCTGTTGACAAGTTCAAGATTCTGGTATGACTGGAGTTCGAAATAGTTCTTTCTGAATGTGAATCCGTTGCCATTGTATGCGATCAGCTGTGGATCGTATCCGTCCTTGACGAGTCCATAAAACGAGAGTTCATCGATTTCGCCCAATCCTTGCGAGAGGCGTTCCATGTAGTAACGGGCCAACAACTGTCTAACAATAAAGATCCAATACTCTCCACGACGATCCTTGTCCAAATGGAATTCCTTACCAGATAGGATGTTTGAGTAGTCCATGTTCAAGTAGTACCAGAATGCATTCAAGTCTACGTCCTCGGTGAAGTAGCTCAGTTTGGATTCCTCGTTGATGATTTCAATGTTACGAGTGTAGTCAACTGGGTGCCAGTAAGCCTTGACGTCAGACAATACTCCCTTGAACTTAGAGTCGTTCTTGAACAATTCAATGTTGTTTCGGAGCACGGTCTTCTCTTCCAAATGCCAATTTTCATCCAGACCCATTAGTTTCCACCATTGCCAGACCTTCCAGTCCTTCAAGTAGAATCGGTTTCCAAAGACTTCGGTTGCGTATTCCTGTTGGTAGATGGTTTTCAATTCCTTCTCGAGCATGATCTGTCTATTCCAGACGTCCGAATCGAATTTCTCAGCTTGGAAAATGAACTTGCTGTTGAAGAACAACTGCGGGAAGATCTCATAGATGGAGGGAAGGATGAAGCCTTCCATATCTGGGCGATGGATGACAGCAAGAGTCAAAGCATAGACAAACATTCCTTCGTTGACATTCAAACGCGCCCAAGCTACATTGTGCACAAATGTCTCATAGTCCTTGGCGTAGTAGAAGAAGCTGAAGAGTCCATAAGCCTGATAAGTCTGGTACATTTGCGTCTCACTGAAGTATTCTCCCTTGGGAAGGATACCACCAACTTTGTAGGAATCGTAGAACTTGACCATATATTGATTGTATTGCTGGAAAAGGACATAAGAACAAAGTTATGGAAATTCCGTATTCCCGGGGAAGATATTTCAACAAACTCACTTCATATTTGGACTTGTCGACGATTAGTTTGCCTCCAACTTTGATCCATTCCTCGAACTGAAGGGGGTCCTCAACACGGTACACGATCTCAAACAAGAACTTTTGTTTCTCCAAAAATGCCTTGTCAACTGCGAAAAGAGCAAGACGTTACCAAAGACGAATACTCCTCTTCCATCTGTCCAGTACTTACCAGGATTAGTGTTCTTGTGAACACTAGCTGTGTTCACACCCACTATAGCCAAACAGGCTACGATTACGAGGGTCAATTTCATTGCTGCTGCTTGCTTCTGCTTCTCTGCTCCAAATAAGATGGTGATCAGTTCCGAATCCCAATGTCAACTGTCTGTACCACTCATTGTCGTGGTTTATATACAAAAGAGTCACACCTATCTTCAAAGGTGATAACGTGCTATTTGTTGTTGTGTCTCGTTGTAGGCTTGCAGAGTTCCGATTGTAAATTGGATGGAACGAAGCTTCGCCAGTGTTATCAGGCTTGACCTCATTGTTTTCCACACTAGATCTGATGTTTGGTTATGTGGATATTTTTAAGTTTATGCAAATTAAATTGTGTTGTCGGTCGGTCGGTGCTGATGATGATACATCATCATTATGAAGGTGAAACGGTGTTATCATTGCCACATTGTTGTGGGGCTTAAAATTAGTTTCTTCTAGATACCGGCGAGGGTCACGATTCCCGCTTTGGACGAAAACAGATTTTAATTTGTTGGCAGAGAAGATGATAAGGTGCGATACGTGCCATTCTTGGAGGACACATGGATTGGATTGCTGTGCACAAGCGTGCACAACCGGATTAGGTGAGTAAGTACTGAAGACGTGGTCTGCAAATTGAGCAGAGAAGTGTAGCTGCGGTGGAAAGTGCAATAGGTTATGAAGTGTAAGGGTTGTGAAGTAATAATATAGGACAGAGCCGGGATACCAGAATTAGGCCCTTCTATCACGACGCATTTTCGTAGATTTATGCTCAGGCAGTTGAGTGAGCAATGCTTAGCGAGGAAGTTTGTTAGAAGCCTTGCTTTGTGCGACCATTTCTGTACTACTCTTATATTTCGAGGCGATTATGAACTTTTCAGATAGTCCTGTAGTTAGAGCTTATATTGGTGCTCCCATTATTATTATTATTATTATTGTTGTTCGGGAGAGCTGAACAGCCCTTGGCACTGCGGTTTCTGACGAATCCTATTGTGCCTTCCCTTATGTTTCTAGATGAGTTGTTTCACTCCAGAAGATGTCAGGAAGTTAACGAACTTCTCTGGATGGATGGCAGCAAGCTGTTCTGAGTTGAAAAAGAGCTGGGCATTCCGTTAGGATGTGAAGAGAGGTCTCCTCACTCTCCAGGCAGAGTCTACAGCTTGAATCTGTTGTGAGATTCATGCGATGTAGGTGCTTGTTCAGGCGGCAATGACCGCTGAAAAATCCGAAAGGGTTCTAAGGTTGCTCCTATCGAGATTCACAATGAATTTTGATTTTCTTTGTGACGGTACCGGAAATAGCAGTTTTGAACATGCTTGTCCTGGTGTATTGAGCCAGACTTCTCTAGATTCTTGCATGCAAAGACTTTTTGCATGTCTCGCGAAGAGTGATTTGCTGACCCAGCAGAAGGGTTCGGGTCCAAAGAGTTTTGTTGCCGCACCGTCTTTGGCCAGTGAGTCTGCCCTTTCGTTGAAAAGATGAATATAATTTTCCCCATGATGCGAGAGGACTGATTCAGTCTCACACATTGGTTGATGGCAAAGACCTCGGCTTGGAATATGGACGCGAATTCACCAAGGCTGACTGAGAAGTTCGCACCTGTTGATTCTCCAAAAATTCCGGAACCAGTTCCTGTTTCCATTTTGGATCCGTCCGTATACCAGACGAGGTCTGAAGGTGATATTTGGGGTTTGTGGTTCTGCCAGTCCTCCCTTGAAGGGATAACTATTGAGAAATTCTTGTTGAAGCAGTATTCGGGTAGCATGTCGTCTGGAGGCATGCTGAAGATCGCATCTTGCTCCAATGTTTCAAGCAAGGATAAGTGTCCTCCCCTATGGGATTTCAGGTCAAGGTTGCTTGAGTGGAAAAGTCGATGAATGCCTAATTTAGCTTCCATTCGAATGAAATTTCGTAGTGGTGGTAAGCCCAAGATGACATTAAGTGCAGCAGTTGGAGTTGTGCGAAGGCATCCTGACATGCAGGTTTCCGCCAGGCGTTGGACACGTTCTAATTTCGTAACTGTGGTAATTTCGTTAGTTTTTATCCACCAGACAACGCTTGCGTATGTAATCATAGGACTGACGATCAGTTTATATAGCCATAATATCATCTTGGGTTGTACTCCCCAGTTTTCCCACAGATTCGGCGACAGGTCCATAGTGATATGGTAGCTCTGCTGATTATTCTTTCGATCTGTGGGTTCCAGGACATTCTGCTGTCCAGGATGATTCCCAGATATTTAGCTCCCAGATGTTGCTCCCATGACTTGAGCTCCAACAAAGGCTATTAATGTTCATTGCGCTCATTTTCCGGCGAACGCAGTGGCAATTTTGTTGACCTTGTGTGCTTTTATTATGAGCAGCTAGCTCCTTGAAGGTGTTAAGACAGCTCCAGGTTAGCTTTGAGTCCAAGCTGCCTGGCTTCAAGGCTGAGTAGGGCCAGAGTACTTAGCATTTGTAATGTTAGTCCAGGTAAGTCTTTGTTTCTGTTTTTGAAAAATCGTTTTGTGCCGAAACTTACATAGATGAGACGAGGCACTATGAACATGCCCACAAAGCGGTGATAGTGTGTTTTTTTAGATATAGATTCCAAGTGAGTCGTTTGTTTAGAATTACTCCTAGATAGATGTATTCTCTTTTTGGTAAAGAAGATGGTTATCGTTTATGCAGGGCTTACGCTGAGCCCTTCAGGTTGGCACCATTGCCATGCAGTTTGCATGAGGTTGGTCAGAGTCAATTCTGATTATAATAATTGGATCATCGGTGTAAGACTTGAGTCCATAAGGAAGACTTTATTGAAATTAGTTTAGCAATTGGCCCAGAACTGAGGACCCTCCCCATTCCCGGCCCCTTAGGGGAAACTCTACCTGCAGGAATGCTCCTACTGCAAGACATAGAACGAATTCATCTGATGGTATGGTAATCAATTTATTTAGCAGCAGTTCATCTTCTGTTTCTGAGCCTATCACGTCGGTCTCCATAAGGGAAAAAGATTCATCCACCATACCATCGATATGGAGGTTTCCAGAGGGTTGCAGAGTGTTCGAATTGTCCATGCGATGGTTGTTTTTATTGAACGGGTCTTGTCAGCCTAGGTCTGTGTTGCTATTGTTGTTGTTTCTGTTCAAATCTGGGGTCGAATTACGGCATCCGTGATCGAGTAACTCGTCACGAAAAAATTAACATTATTACGTATAAACGATCATTCCGACGTAATAATGCTCGGTTTTTCGTGACGAGTTACTCGATCACGGATGCCGTAATTCGACCCCTGTTCTGTTTGCTCGTTTTGTATTTAGTTTGTTGAGTCAAAGATGAGTTCCAGCAGAGCCGATATCCAGGAATAGGGCAAATTGAAGGAGCTCATTTGTGAGTGATTTAACTCCCAGCGAGGCATTCTTGGGCACCTTATCTTAAGGTTAAGAAGACAGCTGATTGACGGTAAGCCATCAATAGATAATCTGTGATCTACGGAAATCCGGGATTAAACTCCCATGTAGAAAGTGTGTAGGTTAAACAGCCAAAAAAAGAATATAGAATGTTTATCGTGAGTTCCTCTAAGGCAGTTCGGTACAAATACCATCAAACCCAACCAAAAGTGATTTATCCGTCCGTCTGTCAATTGCAGGACCTAGTAATGGACAAAACAAAGTTTATAAAGCCGCAATGCATACCTACGCATGTTCTTCTATAAGAAGGCTTAAGATTTAAATACTAAGCGGCAACACTTGAGCTACTGGTGGTTCATTGCTTAATCCTTAATAAATTCGTTGCATATTTAATTAAATATGTTTAATAAATTGCAATGTGATTGATTCCTAATAACATTTCCCTAAAAATATGCTTTCAAACCAAAGAACACACTCTGAACCGCTGTAAGGAAAAATTATCCTAATCTCTTCATAACTTTCTAAGTAAGGAAATAATAAATCGTCAGATACTCTCAAATGTCAGTTGTCAAAGTATAAAATTTGTTTACAAATCTCTTTCTTTTGTCGGCAATAAAACTTATCATGAATAGTTTGAATATTCCGACTGATTTCGGTCCGGATTCTGGTGGAAGAGTTAAGGTATAATATTCCAAATAAACCTCCCTTTTCATTACATTCAAATTCAATTATGCTAGGGGCTCACAATAGTCAAAGCAATTGTTTATGGCAACATAGCACGGTCGTTTGGAAAGAAACGCGAAGAAGATGGACACACGCATCAGTGGAAGGTCTACGTTAAGCCTTACCTCAATGAAGACATGTCTGTCTACGTAAAGAAGGTCCATTTCAAATTGCACGAAAGCTACGCCAATCCTAATCGAATTGTAACCAAACCACCGTACGAAGTCACCGAAACTGGTTGGGGAGAATTCGAAGTGGTTATAAAAATCTATTTCCATGATCCAACAGAACGTCCCGTCACTTGTTATCACATTTTGAAACTTTTCCAATCGCCTATAGTTGATGGAGAAATTTCCTCGTCAACAATTGATAGCAAGAAGGGTCTGGTGTCCGAACAATATGAAGAGATTGTCTTTCAAGAGCCAACACAACTGATGCAGCATTATCTGACGAATGTGACACCAATTACAAATGGTCCATATGTGCATGATACAGATTGTAAGAGTAACTTAGCTATCTGAATGTTTCCTCTTATCAATCTTTTGGTATTGTTCCTTTTACAGTTGAAAATAAAAAAGTGAAAACACTTGACAACATACTCGATGTGAGAGGAAAGGTGAAGTCTGAGATAGCACAGCTAAAGGAGAAACTTAAACTGGCGCGTGAAACGATCGGGAGGTTCAAGGTGGAATTAGCTAAAGTGCAAAAGACGCCAATTGCATGAGTAATTCTGGAATTGTAATTTAAGATGTTTTTCAATAAAGAAAAAAAATGCGTGAAGAAACGAAACATAAACTTACAAAGCACCTTTTTGATGCAAAGCAGCTATCAAGTTGGCATTTGCAATGTTTTTTTTTTCCTCTTAATTCGAAGCGATTACGACACAAAGTCAATTATTTTCCAAGCGCAATTCGATTTAAATTTCAGTTTTAGCTCATCATACCTTTTGCCATGGTCAACTGTTGTGAATTCTACAGGTGGCTCTCCACTCATTTTTAACAACCAGAAGGCATAAAGGACAAGATAACTGTGTTCAATACATGCAGCAAAAGACGTGCAGATAACAAATCACGCAACTTGTAAAGCAAGGAACGTACATATGTACCTACATAGGTACATGTGATTACACATATTTTTTTGTGGAATACATTTTCTTTTTAGCACAACAATACGGCAATCTTGGACAAACCGATTACATTAACTGGAAACATAAGTCCAATTTGCTTGCCACATTCCTGACCGTGTTTGGCTATAATATACACTACTTCGAGAGATATTTCAAAACAGACCACTTCATTGTGTATTTTTTTTCTTTTCTCTTTCACGATTCGTCTCAGTCGGATCGGAAGTGTTCTGTGAATGTCAACGCTATCATTTGTTCAAAAAAACATTCGAACCCCTGTCAATATTTGCTGTTGCAAATATAATTTCTTCTGCTAGCCAATGTTAGACACACACAGTATACCTATGTTCAGCTCGCCCTTCGCACACATCCTGCAGGTAGCATCTTCTATAAGACCCATCTTCTTCAGATAGTACCTTATATGTTTTCGTTTCGTGTGGACAACACTTGTACCCATTTAAGAGTTACTAGCGTCATGCTTATAACTGCTGTCGGGAGGCATCTCAATCGCCATTTTGGCTTATTTGCATTTTGACACGCTTTCCCATCTTACCATATTTTTATGCATGGTTAACATTGTTCAACTCGTTAATCATTCCTTTACCTGGGTCCAGAAACTCAAACGCTGACTAGAAGTCTATAATTGTGATGCAATTTACAATTTTGTACCTATTTCTCATATGTTGTAGGCAGCATTCTAATGTTACGCATATCTTCTCTATTCCCTAGATGAATCAGCTATCAATAATGCAAACAGCGAAGAAGATTCCCATCAATTCCCAAATGCGACCGTAAAAGGAGGTGCTATCGAATCCATGGTGGGCCTGCTAGAGATTGTAATGAAATGTAAGCTTTGCGTCAATAAGAATTTAACGTACTTCTTAGGATGACTTCAGTACAGGTCAACGATGGTGGACATTGAACTTGACATGGTATTACATCATGGGACATCGGTTGTGGTGAAGGATATCATCCACCTTTCTTATATGTTGTTTAAATTCTACCCCAAATGCTTACACTGGTTTTAATATACTGCTTAGTATCAAGCATGCCATCTTCACTGAAATACGGTGATCTCATCACCATCAATTTAAATTTAATTTATCACCAGCAACCTAGCAATATCAATATGATAACCACAAAAAACAAAAACTTTGTTGCAGTTAATTAATCAGATACCAAATACGATTCAACAGGAGGTAATTAGTGCACTGCAATCACGAACCTATTATCGACGACTTCAGTGGACTGTGACACTGTTTGGATTTCATCGCAGAGTTCAAAGCAGCTAAAATGCACAGAAACACAGCACGTGGACGCCGTCAACGACTGATGACAATTAATTCAATGTTACGGTCACACGTGATCACTCATAAACTAACAGTTGCACACATTGAAATCACCAAATCACACACTGTCACTCGAAGTCCTCAATGCATTCATGATCCCTCCTTTCTGTTGGAGCACTACATTTACGATACAAGAACTGAACTCAAAGTGATGAGAAATAAAATGCTCATGAAACTATTCGAAAGTTTTATCTTTTCTTTTCGTAATATTTTGCATGTTTTGACATGTCAGCGCATAACGGTACATATGAAGACGTCATCTTGTAGATCAACCTTGGGAATATAAGACTGCTTCAAAATTTTGATACCCTCATCAACCCTTACCACCTTTATGGGGATTACAAAAACATGGGATGGAAGCAGTTAATCGTCAGATTATTCATGTTTTGTCATGTCAACGTATAACGGTACATGTTACAAGATTTTGAACAAAATGTTTCTCCTCCCGGCAACCCTTATCCACCTTAGAGAGAAAACGAAAAAATATGGCGCCCAAAAAAGGGTAGGATACCTACTAAAATTCATGGGCGACTAGTACTTCAGAAAAATGTTTGTGTAATAAGTCGGAAATTGGCCAAATTTACGTCATTCATGGGTGTGGACTTCTGAAAAGCTCAATATCTTGGATTCAAGAGCATGTAGAAGCATGAAATAAGCGTCAAATGAAGGACGGAAACACCATCTTATATGTGTGGGTATTTTTATTTACTTTGGTTACACGTTACAATCTTTGGTAAGTACAACAAGTAGGTTACGAAAGATGGATAAAAAGCGCTTCTGGTGTTGATTTGAAGAATGTAGCTGAATGATTGTGCTGGAAGCATGCTGAGAAGATATTGCTGTGTAGTTAGGAGTGGCATGCTGCTCTCATCTGGTTGGTATTTGCACGGATGTATGATTATTGCCTTGCAACGGTGTTGATATTCGTTGGTTTGCTTTCGAAATGATGGTGAAAAGATCTTTGATTGAAGACACGAGTGAGAATTTGAACAATGAAACAACGATGACGATGTTAATTGGAGTGGTGAGAGTTTCAGTGAGTCACCGATGTTTTCTTCATAATCCACGGGATAAAAGCTGACACACTTGTTCTTTGCCGCAAATTATGTCCCATTGTTGATCGTCATTGACCAAGAAGTCACTCGAATTAATGAGTGACATGAAATCATATCGATAGGGCAACGTTGAATTCTTATTTATGCAAAGCTTACGCTAGCAAGTTGACTTGTACACTCCATTGATTCGATAGAACACGACACACTTACTGTCGGATTTGGGATTCGATGGTGATATTGTTCACCTTTTGCAGTATCGATGACTCAGGTCCATCTGTGGAATAGAGATATAGGTTACAAAATGTATAGCTAAAATGTTGAATGTGTATAGTATACAAATGTTCAGAAGCAATTGTTTACTTGTTATAGTTTTGTCTACCAAAAACTTACTCTTAATTGAGGAGGACGTCATTTTTAGTACCAAAACCAGCAACTGCTACCGAAAGTCTGGATATCGGTGTTAAAATGTAAAATAAGCTTTTGGTGTGTGTGTTGATCGAACAGAATAGTTTCCAAACCCGGATAAGGAAAGTAAGTTGGCGTTTGTATGAGAACTCAAGCATGTGTGGCCACACAGATTCCTAAAAAGAGAAGATCACAGGACAAACAGTTTGATAAGCCATACGCCGCCTAAAACTAATACATAACAGAATCTACAGGAAACTAGAAGAAGGTATTAGCAACACGCAATTTGGTTTCAGAGAGGGGCTCGGAACACGTGAGGCTCTATTTGCACTGAACAACTTAGCGCAAAGAACCATGGAGGTAAACCAGGATCTATACATATATGTTTTATTGACTACGAAAAAGTCTTCGTTAAAGTCCGACACGCGTAACTTTTTGAAACCTTGAGAAACAAAGGAATCGACAGCAGAGACCTGAACATCATTGAATCTCTTAAGATGGAGGGGATAGAATCACAAGAAATTTAAATGCTCAAAAGAGTAAGACAAGGGTGCATTCTATCTCCTCTCTTATTTAATATGTACTCCGAGCAAATCTTCAAAGAAGCTTTCGAGGACGAAGAAGGAGGAATTGCGTTCAATGGACTGAAAATACACAACATAAGGTATACTGATGACTCAATAATCATTGCAAAGAATGAAACAGAATTGAATATAAATTGAATTGAAAAACAAAGTTCATAGTGATATCAAAGAGAAATGTTGGCAATCCAGAACTGAAGATCGGAGACATTAAAGTCTCCAGTTAAAGACAATTTAACTGGAAGGCAACCTCAACCGAAGAGGTCAAATGTAGAATTGACCAAGCGCGAGCAGCATTCGGTCAGTTGAAAAAGGTTTTATGTGGCAGCGACCTTCAGCTGTCGCTGAAGAAAACAATCAAATAAACTGCTACGTTTGGTCTACGCTTTTGTATGGAGCAGAAACATGGACACTAAGCAAAAAGTGAACTTCTGAAGATAATAAAGAAACGAAAATTGGAATATCTGATACATGTCATCAGAAATGAGAAGTACCAGGTGGCGATGGTGCAGTGGGTAGCGTGTTCGCTTGTGACCCGACCTGTGTATGTTCGAGCCCGGTCGGGGAACAGCAACAGCCACTGAAAATAAAGATGAGAAACGAACAAAATCTAAGTTTCTCCAACCACTGCACCAAAAAAGGGGTTTCTGCCTGGGAGTACAATGGACCGAAAAGGAGCCTGAGTGCTCCTACGATTTGGAAATTTTATAAAAAAAAAAAAAAAACAGAAACCAAAACAAGTAATTCTTCAAGGTAAAGTTGAAGGAAGAATAACAGTGGGCGGACAAAGGATAACATGGATGAAGAACTTACAAGACTGGTTCGGTTTTTCAGCAACCCAGCTTATCAGGACAAGGATAATAAACAACCTCCTAAGAGGAGAGACACCATAAGAAGAAGAAGGCCACACAGGTGATTATTGTCCTGCTGTTCCATATGGAAACTTCACTTGTTATGGGTATCTTGTAAATGTAACCGTTATGTTCAAGGTACTCGTACTTCATTGAGCTTAAGAACAATTGGTATATTTAGAAAAACGTATTAAGAAAAGACAGAGACTAATAGCTTACCAAAGTAGTTTTGTCTTCCTTTCGATCACAAAAAAAGAATCATACCAATTTATTTTATTTCGTAATTTTCAATTAAAAAAGTGAGTAGCATTCTACAGAAAAGGAGTAATGCACTGATGAACAACTATATAGGCTAAAAGGCTAAAGACAAATTCACCAAAATGACTATGACGCACTGTTTGAAGCACTTAAGGTAATCATCAAAAACGAGTTCAGATAGACCAGTACATAAGCGTTTACCAACACCTTCAGTGATTTGGTTTGCTCATTATCTTTTTAAAAGAACAGTGCATAAATAGATAATAACACGTGTCCATAGAAATTTGCCATAAAAAGCTTTCAACTCAGAAGTTTTCTAAAATCTTTTACTATTCGCGCAGTCATGCTCTACAGTTTATCCAACTCGTGCCATTAGCGTCACACGATCATTTCGCGATCGTTAACACTAAGCATCGTGTGGTCATTACTTTATAAACAGATGATCTTGCAAACGATCCCAAAAATTAGACCGTGTGCCGGTGACGTATCTATGCTTAAAATTCGATCAGTTTCTTGTAGATAGGTCAGTTTAATTTGATTCAGTACGAGTCGACATTTTGCGGTGTTCGTGTGTCTAATTTAATTCGCTGAAATATATCATCCGGTTAGATACAAATTAAATGGTTCTAGGCCAATTCAGTGCTCGACATAAAGTGATAAAGATACACAGATTTTGTGTGATAATTCTTTCGATAGTGATATTTACAGAAAAATTAAAATAATTTTTCGTATCTTACATAATTTCGCATCGAGAAAGTACAAAAATTTCGTGTGTATGTACAACTGCACCAACGCGACGAAGACGTTGCGGTGCGGCAATTTTCGCGGATGTGCATTCATTTTATTTTTATTTACAAGAAATTAAAAATAACTACTGAGTGCGTTCCAAATTTGTGACGTCGAATCAGCAGCACATACACGGTACAGCTGATCAATTTGTTTGTAAATAATTTAGTTTTTTTTAGTTTTTTTTAGTTAGACCGAAAAGGAGCAGATATTTTTGGATTAGAATGGATTATCTTTTAGGAGGCACCGCAGCTATGTGCGCTGGATTCTTCAGTAATCCTTTTGATGTACGTATTATTGTGGTAAAAAGATAAGTCAATATTGTTTTGTCTTGAAGGTTTTAGATAATTTTATCATTAGATAGATAGCATTTACCGCCAAGCAGTGGGACGCTTTATGAGAGTTTCAATTAATAGTCAATAGACAGAAACTATGTATATAAAAAATAATTGTCTGCGCTAATACTGATGCGACACTTTATAATGGAGAAAGCAAACTGTTGGACATAGCAGGATTCGAATTCGACATCGCAGCCTCTCTTATTCTACTGTTTTCCTGCCCACTGAATTCGATTTCAACTTTGTGTACAAATACACAAAAGCGGACTGAAGAATTTGGAGTTAACGCGAAATTCTTGATAATGAGGACGCACAGCCCAGGGAGTCGTCCCAAATAACCACGTTCGTTATTCGAATCATTGTAACGTCTTCCATGCTTACATCAGGGCACTGTCTCTCTGATCTGAGCAGGTGCTGGCAGTGTTATTTTAAAGCATCTTTCTCGGGGATGGTCTTTTATGATGGTAATGCACTGAATTCACAGTATATTGGCTTATACAGCATCTTGCTCGGGCGCTCTTTGGACACTCAGTCTATTCTAGATTTTAGAGGAGTTTTAAGCTGGAATTCAATCCTGAACTACAGTGGCCACAAACTGACTACTAAATTGTTTTCCTTTTTAGATGGTGGAAGTCTTCCCCAGACCAATCTTATTACTAGCGATATTTGTATGTAAGCTTTACCCTCTCATTTACAGGTGATAAAAACCCGCCAACAACTGCAAGGTGAACTGCAGAGTAATAAGTCATCAAAATCCCAACAACCCTATCGGGGTATTTATCAATCTATACGTTCCATAATCAAAGCCGAAGGCATTTGGGGTCTTCAGAAGGGTCTCGGAGCGGCACTTTCATTTCAATTTGTAATGAATAGTTCTCGTTTGGGATTCTATCAGACGGTAGAAGACTTGAAATGGACAAAGTTCGACGATGAAAAAGCCCATCATTCGCCTATACTTTGTGTATTTTGGGGTGGAGTATCGGGAGTTCTCGGCTCTGCATTGGGATGTCCACTGTACATGATCAAGACACAACTTCAAGCTCAATCTGTGGGGAAATATGCTGTTGGCTATCAACATCATCACAAAAATACCGCTTATGCTTTATTGAACATTGTAAAACAACAAGGATATCGAGGGTTATGGCGTGGATTCTCTGGTATTGTGCCACGAACAGCTATTGGTTCATCAGCACAACTTGGAACGTTTTCTGCGTGTAAAGATATTCTTGTTCAATATGAAGTAGGTCCAACAAATTTACATCAATTAGAATTCTTTTGTAATGTGTTTCTATTCTAGGTATTTCAGAACTCCGTCCTTTTGACTGCATTCGGTGCAAGTATGGTGAGTGGTTTCTTTGCTGTTGTCTGTATGACACCATTCGATGTGGTGGCCACAAGGCTGTTTAACCAGGGTAAGGTTGAAATTTAAACATATTTACACATATATATTACACGTCATATTTGCAACAGGAGTGGACAAAAATGGAAAAGGACTAATGTACAAGAATATTTTCGATTGTTTTGTTAAAACTTTTCGTTTCGAAGGTATGAAAGGATTGTACAAGGGATTTGTTCCAAATTACTGGCGCACTGCTCCTCACACAATATTGAACTTAACATTTTGGGAGCAATTAAAACAATGGAAGGATATTTACTTGGCCGAAGAGGGGTCTATTTACTTTGAATAAATTTTAAATTAAATAATCGTTTGCTACAACATGAAAGCCTGTACAAAGTATTGCAATAAAATTTAAGCATATTTTTAGAAAGATTTTTAAACACTAAATGCTTTATTTTTGTTTTTGGAAACTAACAAGCGGCACAATTTTTCAAAAGACCTACAACTTGCGATAATATGCCACGATATTGACATAATTGGGAGAATCAGGGAGTAAAACCAAATATTTGCTAATGTAAACGCCAAGAACAAAAGCTACATGTGGCTAGAATGAAGATGACGCGATGGGCGGGAGGTGCCACAATGCTGGACCAAGAACGCAAGTGCGGACAAAATTGAAGAGAGCCGTTTGAGATGGTATGGTAAATTTCAAGAAGAGCCGAGAAGCACATAACACGGAAGAATATGAAGATGAGCATAGCACGTCGTAGATCATGCCGTTTTTGGACAACTTTAGTCAATAATGACATGCGGAGAGCGCAAATAGACGACAGGACAATCCAGGACCGTAATACCTAGCGATTTCATACTAGGAGAGTCAACTTCAAATCACATGGGACAAGGTTAGGATAAAGAAGAAGAAGAACGGACATACAACTATCACTTCTGACAATGAGATGGGTAGGATATAAAGCAAATGGAAATCGGCTCTTGAATTTTGGAAAGAAAAACACAATAAAAGAGACCATTTTTTTGGTTTCAGTGTTTTTGCTCAAAAGGGGGGTGTCCAGAATGACTGGGGAGAATTATTGGTATTGTTTCCATTGCTTATAATTCACAGTATTTCTTACAAACTGATGTCATTGGTACGATCAACACTTTCAAGCCGTATGACCACCCTACTGCCAGTGTTATGCCTGTGCAGTAGAGTTGACGTCAGCTTTTTTCCGCAGTTGATAGATTTTATTGACATCGGGAATTGAACCTGGAACCTTCAGCGTGACAAGCGATGATGCACCCACTTCCCTATGGCCACCTAATGTATTAAATAGCGCACACAAGTAGACCTCATACAACTTGGAGTGCGCTACTGAAGGCAGTTACTGAACATGCTTATTGGTAAATTCCCAGGTTCACACCGAACAGTAGAATAACCAGACCAATTTAAGTACCAGATTGTTATAGAAGAGAAGCAATATACACACAGACTGAAGGAACAGTTGGGAAACTGTTAAGCAAGTGGCAAAGGGTCTTAACTACTGGTCTTATTAACTAGGATGTATGTTCTTTTTTAAAGATTTGTCTGGAGTATGGTTTGTTGCGAAATAAGAACACTCACCATGGCTAGCAGAGAGATGTTTTGGTCTTTATGTACTTATATATCCTCTTTTCCACCCACATAATTACCAATTATGTATGCCAGTATCTGTAAAAAAAAGAGATTTTGTAAGAGATAAATGAATATGTATGTCATCTTTAGTACACATTACTCACCTCAAAAAAAAACTCGAAGATAGTCAGTTTCAAGAGGGAACCAATAAGTCGAAGATGATGTTATATTAATAGTATCAATTATCAACAACATCAGGTATAGAAAGGATGTGCAGTGTTCATAGTTCCTGCTCCATTTACTTCTGTGGTTACTTGACCGTTTTGTTGGTTTAGACTTTCATCGATGCTAAGTTGTTGTTTGAGAGCTCTTCTTCTCTGAGTTACTAGGCGCTGTTTCGTATCCATATTTTCCTCTCCGTTTTAAGACTTTCACGGTACGATTTCATTGTGCGACGAAGCTCTTTAGCCATCCTTATCGTATATTACATTCACTAATACCACTAATTTTACAGTGCGTGTTTAAATTACACTTTGAAACCGAGCAATTCGAGAGCTGAAGATATTTTTTTCGCCAAACTCGCACTATGAAATTGGCCATAAGCGTAGAAAAAGAACTCAATATCCTTGATCAAAATAATTTTAATTATAAAACAATATTCAATCGCTGTGATAGTACAATATTTGCTTGGGTATAAAGTCTAGTTTAACTTATTATTTAAACATCCTTCTACAAGAGATAAATCAATAAATAAATTTCATGGTTTTTTTATTGCCTCTTATCGCTTTTATACTTGTATAAGAATACCAGATGAAAGAAAGTAGAAAACAAAAGGAAGAAAAACACAATATGTATCATATTAAACATCACAATCTCAAATTATAAAAAATAATAAGTATCAAAACGTGCATTCTCTATAGTATGTATAGTATATTCCTTATTTACTTGGTAATTAAATTTTTAGTCATAAGAATAAACTTCTATGCCAATAAACAAAATAGAACAAAACTTAAAATTAAATTTACTTCAATATGTATAGCCTAAACAAAGAAATAGAAAATATATTATTGAGTTATTGTTTATACAGGATAATACAATTCCTCATATTATACAACAGTCTTTGGTTAAGAATATCTTAGTTCCTTCATTCTACAAAAGTAATTTACATATATGCATCAGCTAGAATCGGTTTTCCCATT
This sequence comes from Criorhina ranunculi, assembly GCA_951813785.1. Taxonomy (NCBI): domain Eukaryota; kingdom Metazoa; phylum Arthropoda; class Insecta; order Diptera; family Syrphidae; genus Criorhina; species Criorhina ranunculi. Next base: position 13,069,728 of record OX638382.1, on the reverse strand, counting down.
GTCCATTGTTTACCTTTTCATAAATAACAAACAAAAAAGGATCAGAGGCAAAGTAAGAAATAATCGAATTGCTAGTTACAAGTATGTACACAGAGTCTTTTATGTATACATTTTGCCTGTATTGCTTTAAGCTACTTTGCAGTAGGTAATTTACAATATATATATATTTATATATATATACATATATACGCAGAAGGAGAATTTGATTTAGCTTTCGTTAAGTGATGATTGGTAGCTTAGGGTGTGCTCTCGTTCATCGTAAACACTTTTCGCGTAGTTGATCTGAACAAAAAATACCGTTAAAATTATTTGCTGCACGAGTTTAAATGGATAGAAATAGTTTTATACTTACACATCTAGCAGCCTTCACGGCCATTTCTTCGGATTGACATCGAACTCTGGGTCTTCGTATTTGTCCCAAGTTTTTCGATATCTCTATGTAGTAGTGTGGTTTCGCTTTGGAATTATGCGCATTTTGTGCCGTAACTGGATGGCATGAGAGTACCTCACCTAAGTGACACTCCAACATCACAGTGGGTTCCTCGTCAGTGCGAGAGAATATTCGTATATATTCCGTCGATACCAGGAGTCTTAGCTTTGAATCTCTGTCATTGCACAAATCCTGCTCGTATGACATTAGTTGTTCGGAGAAGTTTCTTCGATTAATAAGATAAAGGTACTGTTGCCCTTTGCTTTGTCTATACGAGTAGGATGGTAGAAGTCCACCTGGAGCTCCAGATACACATCGGGGAGGTCGCTTTCGTTCGGGTAAAACACGATGTGCACTTTTACTCGTCTCTCGCACAGCACTAGCTGTTTCGGACGCCAAATCGAGAACGCCAATAATTGGTTTAGTCACTGTACCAACGATTCCTTTGCCAAGACCGCTTATAAAGCCCTGCAGTCCATCAGACTGTACACCTTCATAGGTGTGGCGGACAATACTCGTAACACCACCCAAAAGACCAAAGCCCAGTCCCTTTAAACCAGCTGCCAAGTGCTCACCTGAAGTATTCGAACCAGTTGGTACTTCAAGTATTCTTTGTCGTGTTTCATTGTCATGTTCATCAAGTACGACTCGGCCCAATCCATCGGATATCGTCTCTGTGAGTTTCGCTGTAGAATTCGAAATGCCATGTGTGACATTTTTCACTAAACTTTTCACAGAACCTTCGAAGATAAGTCCAGAAACACCTTCTGACAGATCATTGGCGAAGCCTAGTGGATTTCCAAGGAAATCAACACTTCCCAAGATTGATGCAGCATGCCACTTGATTTGGTTCTTGTAATGTGATTTTATGGCTCTCAAGTACACTTCTATTGTTTCGAAATGATGTTTGTCTGTAAAGTGATCGAGATCGATGAGAGCGTCCTCAAATTTGATAAGAGTCAATCCAAGTTTCTTTTTCATTTCGCTGAGTTGTGGCGAAAGTTTCTGTGCTGTTATGACACTCAGTCGAATCTGAAATTAATTAATATAATTTTATTCATGACACTTTGCAAATTATGCAATGCTTCTTACGTGTGTGGAATCAATGTGTAAATTTTCGAAGTAGTAACGATTGGCGTTTGTTGAGAGAATTCTCTTCTCCACCTGTTGCGCCTCGTATTCTGATTCATCTGCTAAGATAGTCGCTGAATAATGTGACGAGCCTAAACCAAGAAACATTGCTGATTTAAGAATAAGACGCTCCTCAAGAAACACAACGCATGGTCTCAGATCGAATATCAAATATTCAACGATCACTGCATTTTTATTTGGACTTGAGAGTAACTTTGCGCTAAATGTTAACGCATTCGGGTTTCCATTCTCATTGGACGAAGATGATGAAGGTGAAGAATTAGCATTCGGCTTTAAAGTGTATAGGAGAATGGGACATGGCGTGTCTAGCGATTGATTGTCAATTTGCAGCGCATTTACTTGTAAGTCTATCGATCTGACAGTTGATGTGGCTAATGCTTCTACTGTGATACACTGAAGTGTAATGTAAGCCAGTTCCTCGCATGGTTGCCGTGATATCACAGATATACCAACACCTTTTTGGAGATCAACTTTAACCTAAAACAAAAGCACACATGGAAACTCACTTTGACTTAAAAAAAAGCAGACACTTACACTTAATTCGTCGATGAAATTAGATTTTTGGTCCGTTTCGCGATAACCTCGATTTGATTTGATTTTAACGGCTGAAGCGTGTTTCCACTGTGGATCTGGTGTCAACGATGTTACCGTTAGATTTTTAACATCTATAATTTGAATTGTTTTTATTGGTCCGTCCATACGGATTTTCACCTCCAATTGCCCAGAGCCTGGACGTAGTTTTTGCCTTTCAATGCTTTGTTCGATTGGTACTAATCCATCGTTGCGTGTTCGTGTTTTGGATCGTATACGGCCAAGAACGGCATCGGAACCTGGGCGTAAGCCAAAGACTCCGTTGCGTGCCTGAAACGAGGTGTCAATTTGAGTTAAGTCAATTGAAAAGCGATCTTATTTAGAAAATAATGGAGAGAGTTACTTAGCACTTCTGCTGTTTTTACCCTGCACAGCATTTAGCTATTTTTGAAGCATGAACTCACCTGAACACACATATTAGCATGGCACATGAGTCGTCCGTTTTCAAACTTCCACGTTTGGGTAGCTTGTCTTTGGGTATTTGGTGCTCGTACGCAAAGGTTTGTGTAATCATTTGGATCTGGCGCTTTCTCCAAGTCCAACACCATTCGTACTGATTTAGATGTTGTTCGGCCCGGCTCGCTGGGTGGTGATGAGCCCTCATGCTCCAATTGACCAAGCTTATTCATAAGCCATAGTTGTGAACGATCTCCCGCATACTTACGCATCAATATCACCTTTGAATTCTTCACACCCAAAACCAGATGTTGACTTTCAATATCAAACTCCGAGCTAAGATAGAGATTCTCGGATACAGATGGTGTTAAAAATGTCCCCTTAAAGGCGAGGTATATGAAGTTTGAATAGGTTAAACCTTCAGAACAGCTCAAGTTTCGCAAAGGAATTTCAATGGAATTTCCACCAGGCGCCTCGATTTGCAGGAATTGATGACCAATGGGATCATCAAGAGCATAGGACAGAGAAGAACGTGCACGAACGACAGTTCTCCATTCGGGTTTGCAGCCGTATTGGAAAAATTTAATTGGCACCTCGGAGAAATTATCTAGTCGAATCGGTGGTGGTAGAGAATGTGCATCCCCAAAGAGCAGGAAATATGTAGCACCTTGTAGTATCACTTCCAGCCGCAGGAAACGCATGTCTCCCAAATCGTTGCGGATGTTTATGTAGAGCGATTGCGCTTCGTTAATAGGAATTCCATTCGACCAATAACAGTGATCAACATCGGCCATTCGGACACAGAGAAGTGGTTCTTGATCAGAACGAGGCCAATGGAATGGGAAATGACAACCGGAAACTGCGTCGATATAGGTTGCACGTGATGCTGCGTCAACCTAAAAAAAAAAAAAATTGGTAATCAAGAAGAAAAATCGAAGAAAATAACTTACAGGTTTGGTTACATAGCATTTTTGTGCGAACTGAAGCTTGTGACTGCTGCGATTGTACAATTGGAATCTGGGAGAGAATGTGACAACACTTGTACGCGAATAGCGACCACGTCCGCGGCGTACTTCAACCCCAATGGCGAAACTATCGCTAGAGTTCGCCGCTTTCAACTGTCGATAAACGATATCTTTATGCAGGCTAAAGCTTTGACACCACTAGAAAATTTAAATTAAATTAACAACGTGTCAGACGGGCGATGAGTAATTTCCATTTACCTGATTATTTGCGCCATAACGTTGACCAAGGCGAATCTCCAATGACGGAGACGCTTCAGGATCCGAGAATGAAAACATCAGTGGGGTGACTACGCGAGCCATTTCGTTCTCATCAAATTGACCAGAAGCTGGCTGTGATACACCCTCCTGTCGAAACACCAATGGCAGACCAGTGCGATTTACAAGCCAAAAAGGAGCGCTTATAAAAATCTCCATACCGTTACCTTTGATCGCTTGAATGGACGCCCTCAAGTGTAAATCACGATTGTTGATGTCAAGAAGTTTCAGTTTGGGTTCAACTATGCCGGTATGACCGACTGGAATCTTCAACTGTCCAGAGACCTTGTAATTGTCCAGAGTAATACTTAAACTGATGACTTCCTCAAGACTGACTTCATATATGTTCGCTGTCGTCGATGAATTAATTCTTCCCTGAGTATGACTGGTCGTCTTGTCTTGTACTTGACCGGCGATTTTATACAACAGATCACAACAGAGTAAATTCGTAATCCGTAGCGGAGGAATTAGCATGATAGTGTGTCCAGGAACTGCATCACGATGTGGATACCCATCCCGTTTGATAGTCACCACTACATTATAAACTTTATCTCGATTGGCACGACAAATTCTCGGCTCTTGAACGATATCTTCTACGCACCTCGCCCAAGAAATACCCTCATCGCAGTAACCAAACTGACGGGCAGCAGTCCGTGTTGCGGCTTCCCGGGATATCAAGTATTCATTCAGTTGGTGATTCAAGTTTGAATTCTTTGGCGCGTCTTCCACTTTCTCCAAAGTGTTCCCATTTCGTTCATCCTCTGGAGTCACTTCGAATATCGGCATAAATAAGATATCCGATCGGACTTGACTTAGCGGCACACTATAGCACTTGTTTGGCGAAACTATAGCTGATTTTTCGTCAAGTTTTAGGAGAATCTTATTGTCCAGTCGATTTAATAATCGCAGAGCTGATCGCACTGTAATCAGTTTTTGCGCAGAGCCAACCAGAGATACTTCAAATACGATTCGAGCCTTTTCTGCTGGAGCGTCATCCTGCAAAGCATGACGGAAAAAGATTCCCACTCGATCAATCGAAACAGGGCCCACCTGGGCCCAACCTTTGATTTGCACAAGGATTTGATGCAGATTCAGCTTGTGTGAATCTAAATGTCGCAATTTTGTCTGTGGACCAAATCCAAATGGAACTGTATCGTTTGGTGGTACACGGATCCATTCACTTATCATGTCATGGCTGGTTACCTCGGTTCGTGTTATACCGCCGGGTTGCGTGAGCAAAATTTTAAAAGACAACTCTTCACCAGTGTCGTTTCTCAGCGAAAACGGAACAAAAGGTGCTCGACGACGATAGTTGGTCGGGCTATTGTTACCATTTGTAGTGGAACTGGCAACGGCGTTGTTTGTTCCCTCGTAGTAATCCTGCGTCCAATTGTTACGCACCAAGTGCCATAATTCGATGAGAGTCGTGGTTACATTGAACTTCAACATTTGCTTAGACGCAATTGACAAATTTAAAAGATTGCTATCGTTGCTTGTTTGTCCGGTGCTGTAGTTCCAATTTGCCGTACATTCCCATGCCTCGATCACTGGCTCCCAGCCGCTGAGATGCCGATTGTAGTAATCACTGGCAATTACAGCCTCCAACTGACCACTACAAAACAGTGGTACTCTCATTGGGTGATACTGGCTTGATAAAGTACCTACTCTATCATTTAGCAACTGATTGAGTTTAAGCTGAGACAGTGATAGCTCCAATAAAGGCACATCGGCATCCTTGCAATCATCGATAACACAAACTGAAATACACTGAGCATTCACCATCAATGAATGAACTTCCAACGTGGGCTGGCGTGATGCTTTTTGCTGTGTTAACCACAGTGCTGCTTCGTTAAGCTGATTCTTGCATATTTCTAGAGCCCGGACACAGTCGGCTCGTTTGAAACCCATCGCAACCAACGGAGCAATCAAATCCGCGTCAGGCACATTAAAACTCGATCCCCTGTGTATTGCTGTGCGTTTCTTTTGTGCAGTTCGCGTCTGTTTAGGTAGAGACTCTATCATTCTGATAAACATCTTCACATCGTGATAAGACAGTCTTATGCATAACTGCTTCTGAATTTGAATATCAATGGTATTCTCTCGCAGATCTACGTTCACAGTTATCGGATCAATGATTGACAATGCAGTCTCGTTTTCGCAGCCCAGCATACAAGAGAAAACCTCCAAGTGATTCAGATTCACCGAGATTGGTCGAATCAGATCCATTGGCTTGAAAGAGAACACCGTTGTGCTCTTTAAAATGATGGCGTTAGTATCAAGTTGATCTGTCTTCTCCACGAACACCAGCTCCGAATCAGTAATGTTGAGAATCACTTCCATAGGGGCTCTCTCGCCTTCGTCCAAAGTGCTAGAACTCTGTGATATACCTGTATTTCGCATACGAAGTAGTGTTCCTGATGGTGGATCTGCATCCTGACTGAGATAGTCTTTTACGTTCTCTATCCAGTCGAGTATTGCCATCAATCTCATGCTATTTAGCAGAATTGTAAACTTCGAGTGATCATTTCTCTTGCGACTGTGCACCTCTGCTTGAACAATAGATGAGGTTGGCTCAGTGCGGATTGGCTGTAAGATGTTCGTGAATACGTTTCTCGGTGATTCTCGTTCGGTATTCTGAAAACGTGAGTCGGTTATTAGAATCTCCTGTGACACCAAATCGATATCTTGTGATCCATCACTATACGAGTCAATTTTCAGGCACGATTTGATGAAATTGATGCACGCAAGTGATTGGTCATCATGTAAGCGATCATCCGAGTGTGAATTCAAAAGAACTGACACATCTTCTAGGTCTAGATTTATCGACAACATGTTCCAAACAATCTTATCGGGAATAGTCAGTTGTTGCACCTGCTCCATTGATGTTATATTCAGTCGACTCTCAGTCAAGCTGAACGAATAGTTGCTATAGATATCATCGATATTTTCACCCAAATTGTAGGCTAGGAACCCTCTAACAAGTTTATACTGTTGTAGATTGAGCACACCACTTAAACGGGATAGTGTTCCCTGAACACTGACATCTGGACAGTTGTGGCTATTGCTCGAGTCCATATTGCGTTCGACTTGTAATTTCAAATGACATTTTTCTTTAAAAATGCTCTTTCCAGTTTTCAGCGCCCAATAGCTACCCATGTCGAGACAAATGTGTGCATCATTTTCACTCTGTGGCAGCTCTTGACATTTGGATATCCGATCGCCAGTAAAGAGGTTTGTGTTAACTAAATGTACCTGCATCACGTCGAGAATCTCATCCATTAGAGCTTCGTCTGATTTTTTGCTTATTACATGATTTTCACTGGCCAAATGAAAACTATTCGATAGTGTGAATTCTCCCAAATCAGCGACAATCATGTGATTGCTTTCGAAACTGAGTGGTAGCAAGACAATCGGTGAGCCTGCACTGATTTCAAGGCCCAGCTGTGTCGGTCGTTGTTGCTGATTCTGTCCACGATCAGACAGTTTTATCTTTTTCATCACGGGCTAGAAGGATTAAAAACAATAAGGCTTTATTTAAAATGCATGGCAGTTGGCCCATTAAATACGAGCAATTATTCTACTTCTACTTAGTTATGATTATTTATCACTGTTATACTAACTGTTTGCAACTGGAGAAACTCCTTGATAAATGACTGGATCTCCATGACGAATCGCTTCGTGTGAACATACCGCACCGATGACATTCGGATTTTCAAAGTGGCGTCTTTGTTAACAGACCTTGGCTTCTCCTTATCACCTTCCCTAGAATTCAATATTGAAATCGCAACAAGTTCTCCTCCTTTTAATACCACCCACCTGTTGTAAATAAAACTCAAAGCCTCAGTTCCACTTGTGATGAACTTTTCTCGATAAATTTTCCCATAATTTGTTAAGTCATACAACGACACAGAGCCCAGTCTTCCTTCTACGGTTTTCGTCAAATCGTATTTGGCCACAAGGATATGTGCATTTGAAACATTTGCTTTGGCCAATTCGGATTCGTTTCGAACAAAAACTAAATTTAAAGATCGTACGGTTATTTCCAATTCACTGTCTCCATTCGAATTAACTAAACAAAAATTAATTTAATTCAAAACAGTTCATTCATTGACTTTCACATGTAGGTACATACCTTCCTCAACCTGCTCTTCGGTGCCTTCCTTGAGGATACTATCGTCTTCATTGTCTGAGACTAGACCAAAGAAATCCAATACCATAAACCACCTTTCCACAGAGATAATCAAATTTAAGCAGTTAAAATCGATAGAACTAGTCTGTTTGCGATTTTGGTAGTTTGACGCAAAGGCGGGACATTTGGGATCGATAAGCAACGCTGAATAAATCACCAAGTTATCTTCGTGTGCCTTCGATTGAGGTGATGGTGGCGGTGTTCCTGGGCAGTAAGTTGCATCTACTCGCAGCCGGCTGCGGTGGTAATTAATTGCATTTAATGTGGTGGTTGTAGTTGCTGAAGTATTGTTATCAAAACCAGCACTTGTTTCAAGATTCTCCGGTAAAGAACCCGTTGGCATTTCGTCTTTCATTGCCATTCGCACTAGATCAGGACACGATGAAGATGGGTAAAAACCATTTGAAGGACGACTGGTTCTATCCTCCTGTGCTGAGGAAACAACCATCTGACGATACTTTGAATCGATGGGACATTTAAGATCCTCCATTAGGATCGAACGCAACATCACCTGAACCACAGTCTCATACTGCCTTGCTTTGTTATATTGCACACTGAATTCACGAAATGTGATTTCTATCAACGGATTATCATGCTCATTTTTCAGTTGAATGATGAATATTGGCAGCGAGAATGATATCTTAGGCGTGATTTCCTTATGTTTGCTTTCGGTGTTTTCATTTTGAAACATTTTTTCGGATAATCGGTTCTTCAGTTCGAATGGTGATGAATTATTTTCATTGTCGTGCATTTCAACTAGGTTCACTGTTTCAACAGACACCTCTGCTGGGGGGCGCACCAAATCCGTTGGCACTTTAAACAAATTGTCCACAGTTTCAAGAAGTTGTTCGTACTGCTTGCGCGATAATGAAATCTGCAAAGGCTGCGTAACACTACCGTCAATCTAGAATAGATTATACATTTGAATACGAGTTTTAGACATATGTACTTAGCACAAACTCACCGATAGATCTTCCTCATCTCCAGCCTGAAGATTATTAATTGGATACATGGTGTAGTCATCTATAAATTTTCTCACTTCTAGTTGTATCACAGTATCGTGGAGGATTGCAACGGCATCTGTCTGACAGGAATAAAATTCTTCAGCTCTTGGTAAAGCCGATAACCGGAATCCTTTTCTTTGGCTAGTGTCCAATGAAAACAAATTCATGTTTCGTATTTCAATCGAATATTTGTCGTAGAATTGTACAATATCATTGATACTGGGTGTGTTACTGGCTTGATCGCATCGCTGGAAATCGGTTTCGTCAATTGTAAATATTTCTTGCTCTTCCTCTTTCGTTGGCATCGATTGCGGTGAATATACTGTCTCTTGGTTGTTTGTTACTGTTATTTTACCAAGATGTGCTACCAGAACTTGAGAACTGCAACTTGATCGAGGCACCACCAGGACAGGTGTGTCCAAAATGACATCGAGCCTAAAAATTAGAACAGTAGGAAGTGCATTTTTTATTTACTCAACAATCGCCATACAACTTACTTGATTTTTACTTTTTGTTTACTTTTCGCTTTGCGTGGACTTTTGAACAAATTTGGCTTCATCTTATCCAAGGGAATGCTGATCAAAATGTCAATTGGTTCGTTCAGCGGCTGCACCAAGCCAATAGCCATGTCAGTAGCCTTTTCTCGAATCGATCGGGCAAAGTTTCTAAACAGCAAACGTTCAAAGTTGAAGTAATGCATTGAAAAATGTCGAAAAGACTCACTTTAAATAATGTTTAAATTCCTTTGCACACCAACTGATCTCCTGAACAAAACGCGCACAATGGGTATACCAAACAGATGCCATTCGAATTTTGACACTCACTGTTGCTGTGACATCTCGTGATACACTGAATGACAGTGCCTGCGTTTGCTCGATAACTTTGTTTTTGTTGGGATACCCATACACCTCTTGTGACAGCGAATTAAGAAGATCCTGACGCAAGTCTGGCGGATCAGTAAGTGGATCTTTACCCACAGAAAATATTCGCTGATGATTTACACCTTCTGGTGTTAAATCTAAAATTTGTAAGCCACCCAACGAACCATCCACGGAGATTTCCTGACCAAGCGTCGCATGGATTTTCGCCTCACTCATGGTAAAGGTGCCAACTTTTCGCCCCACAAGATATGAATCACGTTTCAGTGCACGTAGAACTAATACATTCAAACGATGGAAATCAAAGGTTATTTCTGTGCGAATGGACGTTATAGCATTTGTAGTTCCAACTCGTGGATCAGTGAATTGACGGTGTAGCTGATGGCGACGAATTGATGCTGGCCTGCTACCACTGGCACTTTCACTTGGCGTACCTGCCGCTGTTTTTTTCTTCTTATTGGGCACAACGCGGTTGATAAACCCTAATAGTTCTACTATAGTCTCTTGATTTGCTGTTCAAAAATTTCTAAAATATTATTTTGTTACATTTCACATTTCAATGCAAACTTACCAATGATATCCAAGTTATTAAAATTGATATTCGCTATTTGTAATGGCTCGGTGTCGACTGATGAATTTATGAAGTTCACCTCCACAGTGATGAGAGCATCTAAATCATCCAAAGTTGACCAAGTTGCTGAGTTAGCTAATTATGTTTGCGTTTTGGTATAATCAAACAAAACAAAAAAGCGGGAGCAAACAAAAATCATAAGAAATTAAAAACAAAAAAGCACAAAATCAAATTGATATCTAAATGGGAAAATCAAATGGTAAATGAGCTGCTCCCAAACAAAAGCCGACGAGAGGACGTTCTTTTTAAATTCTCTTCCACCTTTCCACATTTTTAGTGAACCCGCTTTGCAGGCAGGATTGTGGTTGCAACAAAGAATGATGTGAACCTCTGGCTTGATAACTATTCAACGCAAGCAAGCTTACAACCAGTTGAGAGGTTTTTAATGACAACACTTGCCGTGTGACCCAATAAATCAATGTTTTTCCAAACGGAATCTAATTGTTGAGTGAAGAAGTGGTGGAAAACATTTTCCTTCAATCACGCGTTAACAAAATTCAGGCGGAAGGGCCAGTTTTGAAAGGAAATTTTCGACCGCAATCGAACGAGAAGTAATAAGGATCTACAGAGATGGATAGCCTGAGACGGCTGTAGTATCCCAGACAGAGGTTCTTGATAGATATTTTAAAAATGATAGAAAAATACTCAAGAATGGCGTGGAGGATTCTCTAAGAAGTGAATTTCATCTATCCGGGCGAAATCATGTTATTTAGAATATGTACTGACGACAGTCTTCTTTGCCTGTTTCCTAGATTAAATCGACTATCTTGCTCGGGAGCCGCTAATAGGAAAATCATAAAATAAATAGTAATAAACTAAACATTATCTACAAATCAACAAACCATATCATACCTCTTTGAAGTGAATTGATTGCTCTGCTTATTGTCAATGGACTTGTTGGCCTTTTATTGTCAAGTGGATCTGGTGATGCCGGAGATGTTGGAGAGCATGGTTCACTTTGCTTCAAACTACCAGACACACTGTCCATTCTATAAAAAAAAAAAACAAACACAAATTTGTTTACAATGCGTAATTTCATTACGAAACAAATTTTTAAATCCTACCCCACATGTCTGTGACTTGCTACCAACAGTTCAAAATCAGGGCCAAACGATTGAATTGCATCGGCCAACAACAACCCATGCACAGATAAAGAAATATTTGTATCCTCCTGTCGTTTACTAAGTCCGGCACGAACCCCCGATACTTGCAGCTCTGCAATACTTCTCCCCCTTGACTGAACTTCCAGCGACATCTGATCTATAACAAATTGCAAAACAATCAAATTCGTCTGCTGCTGTTGGCTACTACTAAAAATTTCCTCTTCACTGCTTATCGAATCATTATCCAAGTGGAATGTCGGTGAATGTTCTGCGTTATTAACTGGGATCTCATTAATTCCAGTTGGTGAGCTATCTACAGAGATTATTGCTAAAATGTCCGTCAATGCGGATATCTTGTGTTCATTGACGTGTGCTACCAATTTCGGTAACGTTCCAAACAGTGTCAGTGATGGATACTCCGGATCAACAGTATGCACTACACGTCGTTCTAATTGCAGAGATATACTGAATCGATCGAGTAAATGTAAGGCTGAGGAGCCTTTCAAACTGGCAAATCCCCACCGTTCTTTACCTTTACACACTAGCACTTGCAGATCAGTCATATCGATTGTGTATTTGTCATATATTTTTTCGTGGAGAGCATCCTCCAAACCCGTGTCTTTGTTTATTACTATATCCGTGAGATCTGGAGCAGCTGAACACAGTGTTGCTGAATCCGACAGACTGTTTTCAGAACCTGGCGGCGTCGAACAAGGGGTCATAAATGCTTCATCATCCTCACTTTCTAGATTATCTACTTGTCCATTGATTTGGTCAACGCCGGCGGCAGTCTTCTCTGATTTAGATGATTTCTGCTGTCGTATTCGGTTTTCTGTGCAGTTTTTGGATAATTGGAAACGACCAAAGTCTACCAGGACAATGGATGTGTTCTTATTCGCAAAGTTCTCGACGAAAATGATTTGAGGAGCTGAAATGTCTATCGCCAGACACCAGGACTTCCTTTGACCCTTAAAAATATAACAAAAACTTTGACTATTGTCATAAGAACTTCATGTCTAAGTATTACTCACCAAATCTCCTTCGAGTATGCTCTTCCAATTCTTGATCAACCTCATCTTTGTGCTGTATTTCATTTGTTCCAATCTCTGCCTTGTATTTGCATTCTGCAAAGGGTTTGTGAAGAAATCCGTTAGCCATTTGAGAGCTCCCATATTATAAACCACATCAAGACATCTTGTCTTCACCGCCAGCCTATAGTCTGTATTGAATGTAAGTGGTTTCTTCTCGTACTGCAACTGAAACCATGGTTCACTGGTATCCGCTGCTGGACCAGCATCCTTTTTGCCTTTTACGTTTTGAAATCGACTTAGTGAAATCGGAATTTGTGGTTCGTCCTTGAGTTGAGGCTTTATCAATTCCGGGAATTCTGTGTTTGGGGTTAACAAATCCTTGACGCACACCGAACCAAGCGAAAGTCCAACCAAATGAGAGCCAGAACGTGGTCTTGTCTCTATGTTTAACTTCAGATTGTCAAAGTGCATTTCCATCATTGTCACTGAAACGGCGGTAGAGTGGTTTTCACTACATATATTCAATTGGCCACCAGCAAGAGAAAAGTCGAATTTTCCAAAAACTGCATCACGTTTCAGCAGCGAGTTATTCTCTACCGACCCCTCCAGAGCATTCAATATCTCATCCTCCAGGGTATGTGATGTATCATCTATTGATACCAACTCTCCATTGGTTTCAGACACTGGAGAATTCGCTACAGAGTTGTTTGAATTGCCATACCAGCCCCACCAGTTAGGAAACCATTGGAACAGCATACTTTTGCCTTGGTTACCATTTTGTCCCTTCAGTTCTAGGTCACTAGTCTCTAAACGAAGAAAACATACTTCCCGTAAACTTCGCAGATCGTCCAGATCTCGTGTCTTCTCCACTCTTGACTTGAACTGTTTGTCGTCCAGCGACAAGTTATCATTTGGATTCAACAGTAGCTTCGTGTATATTTTGATGTACCGAATGCTCTCTTTGGCTTTAATCCATTTCTCGTCTGTTGTTTCAAAGAAGAAACCATGGCAGCGCACGGCGTACTGCCACCAATCTTTAGAATGTCCTCGAACTGGATGCGATGGACGTAAAATGCGGTACCCTCGTAGTTTATTGATCGTTTGAAGCCCTCGTGTACAGTCCACCATCTGTGAGTATTGGAACTGAAAATTAAAAGAATTAGAAGTCTTTTTGCACGATTTGATCACACAACTTACATCAGTGAGACAAAGATTGACCTCTGTTACTGTCACTTCACATGACAGTCTAGGTCGATTCCTTGTCCGCAACGGAAGCGGACTCCTATCATGCTTACAATGTGCCTTTGCACTAATTGGACTTATAATGTAACAATGCCCTTTGCTAGAGCAAACTTTCTCCATCAGATCGGCCAAATTGCTTGATAACATATGACAGCAAGTATTCTCTGGCAACAAACGATCCCAGTAAATAGCAAACGCTTTCAATTCAACCAACTTGAAAGCAACTTCTTGATTCCAAGCTGTTGTGGAGTTCTGCAGCCAATTTGCATCACAGGTGTGCGCTGTTAACGATTCAATTGTGATTCCAGCCGCAAAACTGAAATTCGGTATTGTTATCGAATCCTCATATCGAATGTGTACTCCATTGATTTTCAATTGAAGATTTTCAACAATATTTGTCGCTAAGCCAGAGCCATAGCTTAACCAACTAGAGTAAGATGATGCATAGTAGCTACTCTCAGATGAATCACCTTTCTGAGCACGCCATTTCGCTTCGGCGTCATCTAGTTGCGATAGTTTGTACTCAAGATCGGATTGTTTTTCTTTATCATCGTCCCAATCGTTGAGATCTTTTGGGCCGATCACGGCATAAACGCGCTCAATTATTATACACCATGGTGCTGTACGAAATTGACGCACTGGGATTTGGAATTTAATTTTACCAATGTTACCACTAAGAGCTTGTAGCGGTAGACCGAAACCTCGCAATGCATCCTTACGTATAGGTACATTTTCTAGTTCAACTTCACCTGAAAAGAAAATTAAAGGCAAAGCAAATATTAATTTAAATGAAAAGAGAAGTAAAAGAGGAAATTCTTAGCGATAAAAATAACAAATAAGGTAGTTATTCTACATGAGGTATAAATGCCATCAGACAAGATCATTCCGAATTTTGTCCGCGTGAACAGAGGATACTTACTTTACTCTATCGTTGTGCATATCACGTTAACAATGCCAGCACGCCATCGTATTCGGAGTTCTGTAATGCTGCAGAACATTTTGTGATTCTTTAGCAACTACATATTTGAAGAAAGTTTAAAATAGTGTGAAGAAGGATTGCAGTTTAAGCATGACAGTGGCAGTCAGCTTTCAAGTAATGCATTTTCAAGATTTTTGATAACATGTATTCCAAGTGCAGCTTTCAATTCCCCAATTCTTCTGTCCAAATAAATGTTAGTGCCAACACGGGAGTTAGTTACTTTTGAGCGCTCAATCGAAAGCAGCTGTATTATACTGACACTTATTCAGTTTAGAACCGCGGTGAAATGCTCATGATCCTTTCTGTCAATCAAAACCGCCTCGACTATTAACAAGTTGTTGCTTGAAGCTGTAGTCATTTGACCGCTCCTTATTGAGTCTTTTATGGTACCAGTAAAACGCTTCCGGCTTGTCCGGGAAAATAATGAATGAAATAATAAAGACTTCAGTTATGCACACGAATGATAAGACATTTCTTGCAGATGCTTCTGTGTTTGGATGGAATAAGACTTCAAAATCTGTCTTTCCTTTACAGCTTAGTTCTTACTGTGTTCTAGAAGTTACAATCGTATTAAGCGACTTCAATGGCGAAATTGGACATACAATCGGAAGACACAATCTCCATGACACTTTAAGAGTAGGTACTAAACGATTTTCGAATCAATGGGGAATATTTTGGAGAATTCCTTAACAGAAATAAGGAAATATTGCCAATTCACAGAAGTCCATAAACGTGCAACGACTTAGTACTTAGTACAAATCTCAAATATTATGCTATCGAGAGAACAAATTCGAGAAGTTCAAATGGTATAACGTGTCTAGCGAGACAAAGCAAATTTGGCCACGGCTGGATCTGAAATGCTCTGAGAATTTAATTTCTCTCAACAGATCGCATATAAGAACCGTAACAGGTGTCATCACGGGACACTGTCTAAAAGACAAGCATACAACAAGGCTTGGCGTACAATCAAACAGTTTTTGTAGAAGCTGCATAGACAAAGAGGGAGAGGAAACCATTCCCCAGTTTCTCTCTCTCAAAAGAAGGCTCCACATAGGAGAATTCTACTTTAATGACAGGCGATCTAATAAACACAGATGTCAGAAACCTACTTCGTTTCACCAGAAGCTTCGATTGGTTCAACGAATAGGTAAAGGGATCTCTCCAGATCCATGTGGTAACACAATGCACCTATCACTGGTCTAATTGTGCTGGCAGCCACTTCAACCTAACCTAACCGTGTTCATACGTATGTATGTAGGTACACTATATTGGAATGACCTCGTTATAGGGAGGTGGAAATATCCTTGTTAAGCTAAGATTAGACTGTGTTCCTGATGTACGCCAAAGAAGAGATAAAAAGGGACTCAACAAGGCGGTACATAGTCCAATGGAATTTACTGGTGATTCCTTTAAATTGGGCATATGGGATCCAATGGGGGTATTTAACCCTACACAGAAAAACGAAGAAAATACAGTAAAGAGGCTGTAGGTACTCACTGCACTGGTAGTACAATGGGCCTGTTTTTGTGTCTGAGTACTCCAGCGTGGTATTTCAAACAGAAAAAAAAAAAAACACTTTCACACATTGAAGTATTCTACGTGATTAGTTACATTAGGACATTTTGTGATTACGACATCATAACAAAAGCACAAACCTGTTATCTTATCTGATACCCTTCAAAAATTATTACAAAGATTGAATAGATTAAAGTAAAATTTATTGACTTTTGATTCATTAAGCTGTGGACACATTTTCACTCAACATCAACGAGATTGAGTGAATTTTCATTCTTCAAGCTACTCTAAGAAGTATTATTTATTCAAGCGTGTCAAATGCCCACGATCGCGAAGAGCACTTACTAATTAAAGCCAAGTAAGCAAAATCTCACACTACCTATATCATTGCCGGCAGAAACTTTTCATCAAATCACACAATTGACTAATGAAAGTCGGATGTATTCACGCAAAGAAAACAATTAACTAATAGGAAAAATAAAAAAAAAACAAATAAAGGAACGGGCTTGATTGTATGTAATTAGAAAATAAATTCTTGAAATTGACATTGAAAGGCAATCGCATACGAACAAATACACATCAACTTGGAAGACTTATCAATTAGCTAAATTTAACTTGAGCAAAGGGGTATTTCAGAGAGAGTCATGTAAGCAACATAGCTATGATATGGCCGTGACCAATTAATGAAAGAAGGCAGCTACATATCAACTTAACAAGCATGTTGATGAGGGTGCACATTACTTTAAAAATCACACATATCCAATTTAACCCAACATTGAATGGCATACAAGTTCAATGGTCTCGCAATGGCCTAAGGTGTGCGATGTGAATTTCCTTCAACAACTATTGAACTCGCAAATGCATTCTTTAGTAGTCTGCATTTTCTATTCGATAGTTTCCCGACTAAACAATCCGTGGCGGGTACAAGAATAATTAGAATAAACAAATTGGCAATCATTTTGAAAAATAGTGCGCATAAAAGTGAAAACCTCTGCTAACTGGGAAACAATTGGCAAAAAAATTCAAATGGACAGGCCCGAATCACATCGAGCAGATGCAAATAGTTTCATATTTTCATGAAAAACTTTCCAATTAGCTCATCGGCCAACTCATAGTATGAATTTAGAATGTCAAATATCAAAGTGGAATGCCCACAAGCTCCTCTTGCGCCGTTCTGTCTGTTTGTCAGTGAGTACGCGCCACGAAATGGGGACAACAATAAGATTGCTGATATGCAAACTTTCTTTTACTCTCTGCCTGTGCCCTCTTCGGTTTCCGTGACTAAAATTTCGTTATTTTCTGATTTCAACAACTTAGGAGGAATGCACCCTACCCATCTTAGGTCACATGTATTATGTCAACTATTGGATGCATTATATAATCAATAGAAAATAGTATGTCATCACGATACTTACCGGATAACAACGCCACTGATAGCTGTGCTGGATTGAAATCTTCAAGGTATTTGCCCAAATATGTGTTAAGGACCCATGTAATCAGTTCTCTGAGCATCTTGCACTTTTGGTTTTTTAAGAATTTCCACGAAAATCAATGCGTCGCACATTGAGCGTGGATTGGACAGAGGTAATTTTTCTTTTCTTTTTGCTGTTTTTTAATTGTGGCAACAAATGTAATTAATCAGACTGGGACAACTGATATGAAGTGGTGGCAATGATAAAACATTTATGCACAAACACTCACGCGAACATATTTCAAATTAAGAACTGCGACTCGGAATTTTCTTTTCCACTTATTGGATGGGGGGCGCGCACGACCACTATTATTTCTTGTTTTCTTTTATTTTTCGTTTTCAAAATTTCACTTTTTAACGCACGACGAAGAAGAGATGTTTTTTTTTTAGGTTTTAAGAATCTTTCCAAGTGTTGAAATTGTCATTTGTTTTTGGAAATTATTTGTTTTTTAAATGAAATTATTGGGAAAAATTATAAGAATTACGAAAGCACGTCGCGAATTAAAGATATTTTCTAACAAGACTGAGCGAGAGTGAAAAATTTTGACATTTATTTGACAGCTGATCGAAAATGACAATTGGAGAACGGGTGGAATGTGACTGAAAGTTTTATAGGGTGACGGGAATGTGTGCAAATGAGTTTTTAGAATATTTTTCAAAAGTTGTCGAGGATAAACGGGTTATGATTAGATTACCCATGCAATACAGCACGATAAAATAATGAAAAATAGGAAACACTTCTTCGGTGTCCAAGCCAATCTATGGACTTTCTAATGTTCCTGTCACTTATAAAATTTTAAGCTGCAAAAACATGATCAAACCGTTGTACTGACTTGATTTGTGGCGATATCGGCCCAAACATTCGTATGCAGCACTGAAGGCGGAAAGCTAAGGACCTGGTTCGCCCCAAACACTAGCATCACCTAAGAAAGTTAGAAGAAAGAAAGAAAAAGTACAACACAGCTTTTGATTGGTGCCCAAGATTTGAGGAAAGTTCTGGAGCTTTGGGCGAATAAACGCCTTATAGGTAGACGCCAGATCAGGAGTGTAAATACATATTTTGCATCCCTTAAGACGCAGTATTTTTAGCGTCTTTCAATGTGATTGGTTCAACGAATGTTGGTTGGTATGGGGAATTTAGCACGCTTTTCGGATTGCTCATTGTCACCCTCTAGGGAGCTGGTTGTCACGTTCCACTTTGTATATTTCATTAAAATTTCACTTCACTGTTCGCCCAATTTAATTTTGTTCCAAAAGAGAGTTTATCCAATTCATTTAGGTTCCTGTTGATGTTCACTCTCTTTGCCATCAACAAACCAACAGCTGATTGGAGAAAACTTAATAAACAAATAAGGAAAAAAGGGAAAAACTACTTTTATACAATAGGTGGCATTAGTAGGATCCTTTTTTAAAATGTCATATCCTATCCATGTCCTTTGTTTTTATAAACGTCTGATGTTTAGATTGGATAAGCAAATAAAGTACTTAAGAGAAACATCTATTTATAATTGTATTTCTTATTTTCTATAAACAACCTAAAAATAACAATTCTCAAAATATTAATTGGTGTGTGTTAAAAATGTATAAGAACTTATATGTGACATTTATAGTGACACTGACAACTTTGTTTACTTTCCTTATTCCCTAAAAATTAAAACGCAAGTAACCAATAGTTTTATTACTTCCGTCTACTGTAAGGGATCGCAATGACAGGCTTTTGTTGGCCGTTATTAGATTATCAAAATAAAATACTGCGTGTAATACAATATGCGTTCTCAATAGTTATCCCGTTAAGAGATAACTGGGAGAATCAAAAACCCTAACCATTACCTTTTGACCTCGTCCGGTATACGGACAGATTCAAAATGGAAACATGAACGGGTTCCGGAAATTTTGAAGAATCACCATGTGCGAACTTCCCTGTCAGCCTCAGTTAACTAATGGTCGCTTGTGAGGCGCAACGAATTCGGGGTTTCCCCGATATTTCTTGCCAACTCATTGTTACGCAATTCGAGCTTGTATGCGGACGCATGTTGAATTCTGTTTTTGGCTTGCTAAGCTTCAGGCGAGCATTAAGGCCCAACCATAATAGACTTAGATGAGCTTACGCCAGCTTAATGAAATCCATTACATGCAAATCGTATGGCATACCCATAATGGGATTATTCACGGTTTCGTCAAGTTTTCGTTGACTTTTGTGGGCTTACGGAACGTCTCAATGAAATGAGACATTCCGTACGGAAATTTGACAGATGACGAAAAAACTTAAAAAAAATAACAAAAGAACGACGGCAGTGGAAATTACTCCTGAAACGACTTTTTAACTGTTTTAATTCCACTGGTGGAAAGAAAATATGTCTTTATGAAACCAAACCGAATGAAAACAATTTGACAGATCACGAAGTTTGCTCAAGTTCATTATGGGTATCTTAAACGTTTGGCAGAAATTGAGTGGGCTTTTCGTTCGGTTTGGACATAAGGTTAATCCCACTAAAGTCTATTATGGTTGGGCCTTTAGTATTAAGGGATACAAAAATCATTTTAGTATTCTAGGGTTAATAGTCGCCCAAATTCTAAGCCGTGCGACTTAATCAGCTCTCGCACACCTTGAGGAAAACCATATTTATCTTCCCAGACAGTCTAACTGCCCTAAACGTGCTTGATTCGCCTGTTATCAAATTCCCACTAGTCCTAGAAACCCAAAATGTGATCTCGGACCTAGCTAGGAGCAACATGGTTATCCTTCACTAGAATCCAGCATATTGTGGATTTGCGGATAATGAAAAAGTCGACCTCACGCAAAAGACGACGGATCAATCACATTCATTCGACCAAATCCTTTGTGTGAGGTAAGAAAATCAAGATATGCATAAATCTGGTTCAACACATAGCTGCTATTCCCAATGAAGTTACAAAGAAAATCTTATTTCATTGTAAATATCGATAGGAACAACCTAAGAGCTCTAATTGGATCCCTCAAGGGACCCTGCCGCTTAAGCAAACATCACATGAATCTTGCAACCGACTCTGTCTAGAGAGTGAAGGGACCTTTCTCACGTCCTAACGAAATGTCCGTCTTAGCGGCGAAGTTGTCCCAATGTAACAGCTTGCTGCCATCCACCTAGAGAAGTACCTTAACTGTCTGACATCATCTAGAGTGAAAAAAACTCATTTAGAAAAACATAAGAGAAGGCACAATGGGATTTTGAGGAGAAACCGCAGTGCCAAGGGTTATGAACAACCCTTCTGAACACCTGATACAACATATTATATAGTATGCGTAAAATCAACGGCAAGTTAATTAAAATCGATTCGATTTTGTTAGAATCGTTTAAAAAGTAAATTCAAACCCAACTACATATAACACAGCTATGCAACGTTCCTTATCCTACTTCTCTCGCTTCAACACGCTTACGCGTCAAAATCCCACATTGCTCTGCCGTCTGTAAATGACTTCTTTGTCCAGGCAGTACAAATCGTTATTATTTTCTTAACGTTCCTTTCTTTGTCTCCCATCTCAAGGATATGCAAAAAGTGTTTATCAAATACACGAACCACTAGGTTTAATTCCAGATCCAGCTGAGTTGGTTCTAAGAAATCTATACTACGTTTAATTTACTTAATCTTTTGACCGGCTGCTTCTTCATCTTTTAACGAGCCGAGAGTTTATGTAGGATGATGCGAAAGTCTTAAATGCTACTTAGTTTTGTTTTTATAATTCACTAGCGCTAAAGGGGTTATGAATACCCTATGATGCACTGAGCACTGAGAACTGGCGAACGATCTTGCCTTGAAAGCCTTTACCGAGGTTAATTTTGGCACAGATCTCGAGATTGAACCAATATCGCAACAACCAAGTTCTTAATCATGTGCTCCATTTAACCGCCGTTTAGTGGCTCCCAGGAAACTACACCCTTTCACATGTTAGCCAAAACTTTAAGTTCGGGCGTCAAATAAAAATTGATTACAAGTACGTGAATCGGTCGAAATCCAGAATAGGACTACTGCTTACACCTACATAACGCAGTGATCTTATTTCTAGGCAGCCACTGGATGGGACGAAGCCCTCATCTAAGTGTGGACAATTTCAAGCTCTCAGACATGTTATCGGAAAACATGTGATCGAAATCAAGGTGGTGAACTCTTTACAGATTTCTGAATCATCAACCATTTTGTCATAAGTTCATGGTTAAGCACGAACCGTGCCTCAAAGTTAGCTTAATGTCAAGACAAGCACGTAATGCCTACTTTGGTTATTGATCTACGAGTCTTGCACGTCTAAAACAGAGAAGTCCCATGTCCCACCTTTAGGGGACCATTTTGAGCGGAGAAAACAATCGAATGTTCAATGCCATTAATCGTTTAAGAATTTAAAGTTCGCATTGCATTCAATCCAAGAATGCAAAACCTCCCTGAATTCAGTCGGTAGGCTGAACTTACTGAATCTTGTTTAGGTCACAGAACACAAAGGGAAAAATTATGTCTCTGCTTAACTTGCCAGACAAAGATTTCAGAAGAGGATTTATTAGAGCCTAAGCCCACTTTGGGGTTGTCAGCGTCTTTGGTTAGGGCTTCCATTAACGTTCGGGATGAACACAATCAACGGTGGCATGACTTTCCAAGATGAAAACAAACTTAACGATTGCAGCCTATCACATGAATCCGTGGCTATCTCCAAGCCGAAAAGAATGTAGATAACTTACCGGCATTCTTATGGGCTACAGCACCTCTGTGACGCCTGTAAAGAAGGCGATGACACTGTCATTATAATGATGTGGTGAGCGCTGACAACTTAAGCTCTTCATCATTGAATCACCTTCTCGCCAACGAAAGATACATTCAGTGGTTCAGTAGAGTGCTCGTAGGATACATGGAAAAAACTTCTCGACTATCTTCGAGATGCGGGTAGGCTTGGAAAATACTTGGAAGTGGAGTGAGGCATGTTATAAAGCTCATGTATTGGTAGCAGATCAAGTACGCATTAGAGTACTCTGGTGACAAACATGGGAGACACCACGGTAAGCAGGCGCAAAATGCTAATAACAGTTACGTCGTCTACCCTTTTGTATGGTTGCGAGATCTGGGGCCGATGAGCTTCTGTACGATGAGTACAGAAGACAAATGCGGCGGAACAGCGAAAAGGAGCTCTTCGGGTGACAAGTTCCTATCGAACAGTCTCAAAATCAATCTTTCTCGTAGTCGTGGGAGAAGTCCCCATTGACTTCTTAGTAGCGGAGAAAAACTAAACACCTCGAGAGGAAAGCAGGGGTCGGCGAATGTAGAAGCCAAGGAGATTACGATGCGTCGCTGGCAAGAGTGCTGGAACAACGAAACTAGTGATAGAAGGACCGCAAAACTAATCGGAAACATAACGGTTGATATTCTCCTTCACAAAATTCCTTACCGGAGACGGGTGCTTCAACAGCGAGCCCAGCTTGTCAGTATGACGACTTGACTCCAGACAACGCCAAACCCACATTCTTCGAATGCATCAGTTGGCTTGCAGTGAGACGAAGAATAGAAACAGAGGTAGGCGGAAGCACCTCGGACAATATCGTTAGCGCACAAGTGAGGAAAATTGGAACCGTGTGTGCTCCTACATCGAGGAACATAAATCCGTCAAGACCATAGGAGATCAGAGCCCATTGAGGGTAGAAAAAGTGTTTCCATATCAAAGTAATGTAAGAAGCAGTCACAGGGGTAGCCCTTCTGAAGATGAAGAGGGTTTAGTCTGTAAGAGCCCGATAAACTGGGGGAACTTGGTCACCCCTGACATTGAATGAAGCATTCCGTATAGAACTATGCGCCTAAAGTTATAGGGATGGCTGCACTTATGTACAGCCTCATTCGGAACTCAAAGGATCCATTGTGTTCCCCGGTGTGGTGTGGTTGGCCTCCCTGAACCAACCCAAGTTCCGAAGGAATTGTAGGATGGTTCTCGGTGGCTTGCTTGACAGTTAGCCCAGATCATTAAAGAAGTGTTATCCGAGGGCTGTCCTTCTGTTTCTGCTTAGGCTTGGGTATTCCCATAGGAGGTGGAATGTGCCCTCTTCGACGTCTACGTCGCCACATCCACATCCATAGGTCCGTTGTACTCAAACACAGTCTCTTTTTTTTTTTTGTAATGAAGGTGGAAAGCATCGAACGCTAGGCTGTAGGACTTTAACCCAAACTAAAACCACCTCAGCGTCTAACCCATGCTCCCCCATGGTACCGCCATCCTGGCATTTCATCCTGGGGGGTTTTTCAGCCGCAGCTGCCTCCTGTTGACAGGTTTGTGTGAGTCTGTACGTCTGGGGATGTTTGTGCATTGCACGAAAGGTCTTTTTACTTGTACATGTTTGAATGTGTATGTAGAACATTCTAGATCCCTCTGCTACTTATCTCTATAAGTCTGCGTGCTGCTGTGTGCTCATTTATGTCTGTCTGTGCGTCTCTGTAAGTCTGTGCGTTTTTGTGGGGATGCGCCGTATAGACGGTGCGATGTTTGGAGAGCCTACATCCACATCTATTTTTGACCCATTCGTGTGGTTGGGGTTAATGGCATCTCCGTCTGTTCAGCGCTCTCTGCAGGGAATTTTGAGTTCGAGGTTAAGGCTGAATTCAGGGATTGGTTTAAAATAGTCAGTTTTGGGTTCAATGTTCGCCCGCTTGGTGACCTATCAGATCCTTTTTCCAAAAACTTTATTGTTGTTGACGATGCACACTTGTCGTGACCCCTTCCTTTGTGAAAAGATAAACACGTATTAGCCCCCCATTTGGCCTTGTTATAACATTTGGAACGTTATAGTGAACCCATAAAAAACACTGGTTTTCTATAAAATATAAAATATCACCTTCGCATATACAAAATACTCCGTCGATTAAATTTTGTTTTCAAATCAGTAGGAATTGAAATAAGTGTGTGTTACGTCAAAGCGTTTTAAATTACAGCTTTTGGAAGGAAAATTTTGGTTCGTTTAACAAAATTTTAGTTTTCTGGATTAATTTTCTTACATTGTATTCGTAAATATCTATATGGAATTTTAAAAAAATTTTACCAATATGCCACCAAAATTGAAGAAACCTAAAAAACGTGAAGTATATCTGTAAGCATGGATTTAGATGGTTAGACATGATATGAGATATTTACCTTTTTAATATTGTTTGCAGGGCACCTAAACCGAAGAAGCCAACAATATGGAGTTCTGTTGTATCAGGTTTGGGTATGCTGCGTCATTGTGATGCGGTTAGGGCATTCAGGAACTCACGAACTGCAAGAAGAATTAAGGTACATTGTGTTATATTGATTATTTTGTTTTGTTAACGACAGCTTAGGTGGTATCTTTTCAAGTTAAAATGGCTCAGCAGTACTGGAGTTCAGAAACAAAGTGACATTGAATATTTGTTTAAACTTCCCCTTGTCTAAATCAGGGCAATATGACCTTTATTATGCCCAAGGAAATAAAAGTCCTTGCCAAGCTGATTCAAGTTATCTGCGAGATATGGCTTATTTTCTAGACAAAAGCAGCACGTGTCCTTTGGACATTTAACTTCCTTTTGAGGTTTATTAAGTCGGTCAAGAAGTCTTTCGAGAGCTTTGTATCATATTTCCTTTCAAGCTAAATTCTAAGCTGAATGTTGAGAACCGTTTTAAGAGTTTCTACAATTGATCTCTAGCTTTTTATGCGCGGTGGGAAGATTGAATTCCTCATCTGACGAGTTCATCAGCGTTCCTCTTACTTTCGTGACGGAGAACCTGAAAAATCGTAATTCTGGAGCTATCTGAATGTTCGGAGAAAATGACGATAGATATCCTTCGAATGTTCCGTCTAAGACACACAGTTTGATTGCAAAATACATAGATCTGCATGTTTAAAGTGCGGACTTTCTTGATAGGTAACTGAAGGAATTAAGTCGATGTTATAACTATTTACCACTATTATCTCTGGCCTTAGTCTCTTCGCCGACAAGTCTTTAGCTTACCCGAGGGAAATGGTAGCTTTGAATAGCATATTTTCAAGATATAGATTCCAAGCAGGTTTTTGATCTGGAACGACATCATTAAACACGCTTAGCACTGATAATATAATCCAGCCCCCAGCAATGTCGAAAAAGAAGCAGAGACCATTTTCTCTAACCTCCATTGAGCAGTGAGTCTCGTGTCTTAGATGACGAAGGGCCTTGTCCGTTCTAAGGATGCGATTACGAATGTGGTGAATGGAAATTTGCCATCCTTTGCAAAGCTTGTAGCGAAACAAATTTCCTGAAAGTCTTTTGGTTTTTGGATATGAAACGGGAGCAGTGAGCTCGTCAACTCTTTTTAGAAGTCCAATACTGTTACGATATTTTCAAAGTTAATTCTTTAAAGCTTTTAAGAATAAAAGACTCCCGGATAACTGTTGAGGTAATTGCTAACCTCATTAGTCACATTTGCAGCTTAATTTTACACCGAACTCCATACAATCCAATTGCAAATCGCATCGCATTCCGGAGGTGAAAAGTAATTTAAAGGTCAAGCTTGCGGGCTCTGAATGTAAGCCTTCTTAATGTGGCCTTAGGAACACTGTTTCTTCGTATGAAGATCACAAAAGTTGGCATATTGTATGTTCCTATAGGGATCCTGAGACTTTCAAATTTAACTTCCTAAGCAACTGAGTAAAATATTTTTTATATTTCAACTTATTTTTTTTTTTTAGAATCCCACGGCCTGTATAGTGGCTCCCGTCTATGCAGCTGTTGAAAAATTTCGTCATTGGTCCCCAGGTCTTTTGGAGAATGTTTTCGAAGTTGCTAATGAAGTTCATCGCACAACGCTGCAACAGCTTAAGCTTCGAGCCAACTCTTGTTATCCCCTTCAGTGTGTATGTCCGACATTTCTTCTCAATTATAATAAAGTGACAATCCTGGTGAGGCCATGTCCCACAGCAAATCCAGTACACGGAGGAATTACCTCCAGTCTAGAAGACGATCAAATAAAAAATGTGGAACAGCTTTTAGGTGCAAATCATGGAGTTGTGCTTCAGTGTGCGGGAAGGACATTTGCATTTTGGAAGGAAAAAGATAAATACTTTGCACTTGTACCTGAGGGCTTCGGAAGCGTTGATAATGTAACGCCTGTACTTCTGAAATCTCAGAAATTACAAACTACTCTTGAACATACTCTGAGACTGCAGCAAGGAGTTTGTAATTTGTATTCAGTGAAAGTCCTAAGTAAATCACCAGTCCCAATGAGTTTAGTTAACATCAATGCTGAATTTGAAGCCCCAGAATTACCCTTAATAGACCCCGTAGGAGATAAAGAAGATGACGAACCTCCAGAAGAAAAAGTTGAACCTGCTGTTCCAGACAAAAAAGGTAAACCAGAAGAACCACCACCGCCACCGCCGGGTGGCGAAGGACCATCCGAAGATATGACATTGTCATACAGTGCGGATTACAAAGAAATATCGGAAGATCGAGGAATCCTTACGGGTAAAGAATACTGCAAAGAGCCTGGCCGAATAGTACACACTCTTACAGCGGCCGCGATTTTTCTATATCATTTCCCCGCTTATCTCTGGACATCGGCCATTATCCGTGATATCATGAGGCTTGGCAAAACAATCTACTTTGAAAGCGAAGATGAAAATCTGTTGGAGAAAGATGAATGGACGGATCGAATCAAGGTTCCTATCAAGTTTATGAGAAAAAATTTTTCATTAAGCTTTGAAAAGTTAGTATTCGGGAGAGTTCTTACCACTGAAAAGGGGGTTCTTACTGTGGAACAGGGATTAATGAAGTTTTTCGAAGGCAATGACACCGGTATTCTGGTGGGTCCGCAAGTTGTACTCGTGTGGCAACAGAAGAACAACTATTTTATGTTCGATCCAAAGGAACGTGATGGGATAGGAAGAAAGTGGACAAGAATGTATTCAGCTGAATTGGGTAGTACGGCTTTATCTGGGAGTGCCTGTGTCACATGGTATCGTCATCCAAAGAAACTTGCTGAAGTTTATATTGACAGTATCACATTGAAACATCGAAAGGATCCTTATCGCATTGTCAAGATACGAGTGTATGAACAGATACCGAAGGTAGAAAATATGGGACAATGGATGGGAATGTCGAAAAACAGATGGATCTTGGTTGGATCAAAGACTCTATGTGATTATAGTTATGCTGATGATCCAAACCGTACGGGGAAGGCGATCTCCATTGCAGTAGCTGCATTAATGCACGGAGTGGAGTCATCAGAGGCTGACTGGGGAAACAATACCATTGACGACGTGCTCGTTGATGGATTGGATATCTTTAAGCAGTCATTGGCTGCACTTCAGTCTGCGGATCCGCCAGTTTCAACATCACAATTCGATTTGTCTAGTGTAAAAAAGGTTATGAATGTCGGAGGACGAAATCTACGCTTTAGCTTTGTTGAATGTATGAGTCAAGGACCAATGTTAGGAGAGCCTAAGACCAAAGAAAACGCACCGTTGAAACTTGGTAAGTACATACAGACTAATGTTTGCTAGAGTAGGTACAGTGCACAAGAACTCCCAGGTTTATGCAGTGAAAAGCTTTGAAAAAAAAAACCAGCGCAATTCATTAAGTGACCAATTTTTAGAAAGTCATTGATCTTTTATAGCTGCAGTCTTTCTGTTTATGTTCCAGTGTCCCTCTAGTGAAATCTTAAATTTGTCTGTTGTTTACGGTCTTAACCCCTGAACTGACGAACTATGCTCATCGTAGAACTTCGCTGATACGCATACCTCAACATCCTGTTGACTTTTAGAATAATCCAGTGTCTCCTAAGCGGACTTGCGTGAAATCCAGAAAGTAATCGATTAGACACAACACTACACCTTAGCTAAACATTGCTATCTTCAGTCATAGTAAAGCCACCATCAAAGTCATAGATTCGGCTACATCAACCTCCAAATTGAAAGAACAGTGCAAGAAGGAACTCGCCCGGTTGGGCGGTGTCGATTTAGGGTTAACCTTCTCTGAGTTCCTGCTCACGGCAGTGTAAAGGGAAATGAATGAACCAAAGGCGGGTCAACCATTCACAGATCTAAAGCGAAAAGGGTTCACATTCCGCAGAGTGCTGTGAGGACTACATTTTGCTCGCATTATCTATCCAAAGAGAAGGCATTGAACTCAACCGTGCCAAAGCTAGAGAACTCGAAAACATGACTCGTGCATATATAAGCACGGCTGAGCGATCTGCCACTTACCAGTTGGGACTCATGCCAAACTTGTTATCATGTAAATAAACAGAAAACTATATATCACTCCATATGTTAGGTTAGGTGACTAGGACACTAAGACCAGAATGTACGTAATGTACCAGATTACCAGCACTAGGAATGATGGATTTCCTTGTTTTCAAGGAAGAAGCTGTTGGTAGTTGTACCGCTGCAATCCTTTCCTGTACAGAACTATATGTGCAGAACCATTCAAACCTACGGACAAAACTCTTTATTTTTTAAATATCGAGCTTGGCTAGGTTGCTGAGGTCTTTCTAGAAATACTCCACTAGCGTTTGCCTCCTTGCCTACGATGATCTTAAACTTGCAGATTTAATCCCTTTTTCTGGTTGGATTTGAGTATTTATTTTTAGAAGTTCTCCTCTATAATGCATCTTCTATAGCGTAGTGCATTTATAGCGTACATGTGTAATCGATCCCAGCCACGGTCACCGTTTAAAATGCTTATTGCTTCTTCTATCGAGAGTGCCTGTGCTCCAAAAAAGTTGCACCGGAATTCTTTAAGGATGGGACATATAGCGATAAAGTGGAACACGTCCTCTCGTTCATTCAGGTTACAAAGGTTGAACAAAAGAGGGAGTTCTGGGCGGTGCGGCATATAGTTCAAACTTATCAGTTCACCTCTAATTTTAAAGATGCTGCTTATCATGGCCGTTGAGTAGCTCGCCATGAAATACGTATTACTTTGTAAATTGTAGTTCAGTTTGCTATAATATGCCCTGTATTGTGACGACTGGGCTTCAAGATTGAAGTCGCATTGCGATGCTAGATTTTCCCAGCCTCGAACGCACTTTCCTTCATTAAGCAGCATTTGAGTAAGCACTATCTTTGGTATCCTTTCTTGCTTCATTTCCATGACTCTTACCACATAGTCGAGGTGGAGTTTGATGGTGTCCAGAAATAGGGAAGCTACTCCAGTCTCCAGGTGAAGCATGTAGTTAGGAGATCAACTTGGCAATTTAAAAACACACCTGATAAAATAGCGAAGAATTTTGTCTACTGCTTCAAAGCGCAATATCCCCATACTTGAGCAGCCTAAAACAGGATGGATACTGCCGTAGCACGGAATATTTTCTGTTTCGAGTAATGGCTGGCGCTTTTATTGTTGATACAACTACCCCAAACGGAACAAATTGCACTTTTCGCTTCGGCTAATTTACTTTGCAAGTGCTTGTTCATATTTAGGTTAGGCGTAATCAAAACACCAAGGTATTTGTACTCCCTCACAATTTCTATTAGCTCTCCTTGAAACTTCCACTTTTCACTCTGGGAGTATCTGCCTCCCCCGTCCCTGAATATCGTTATTTTAGACTTCGACAAGTTAACTGACAGGTTCCAAGTTTTACAGTATTCGTCGAGTCTGTTTACCATTATCTGCATTGTGTCCACCGAATCCGCGAAGAAAACTATATCATCTACATACATAAGAGCTGGTATTTTGGTTTGGTTTAACTCGATCCCACCCTTAATGTGGTCTATTATGTCATTCATATATAAGACTAGCAGTCCTCCCATGGCATCGCACGCGCACCATACATAGGAACTAAAGTTTATACTGTTAGAAATCGTCTGTTCCTATTGAACCTTCAAAAGTAAAAGATAGCAAAAAGTATCACCATTTCAGTACTGAATTTTTGAAATCGGTTCAGTAGTCTCATAGATACTTAAACATCCATCCAACCAAATCATACACACACCCGTTCCCCATCGAATTGCTACGATCTGCGAATGCATTGTAAATAAACTACGTAATGTATCCAGAGAAGCAAGAATACGATCAAAGAAAAATAAATGAAAAAACTACCCTTGCGCATCTTGGCAAAACAAAAACAACACACGATCACGAACCGAATGTGCCGATGACTACGGTTGCGCATACTATAAATCTGCAAACTTAAACACCCTGTATCTTGACCCGTGGATATAATAACGGTGAAGCACGTGTTTCTTTATTTTTGTTGTAGAATTTACCTACCAAATTTTAATTCTTAATTTCCAATTTTTTTTTCCCATACAAACTGGAACACCCTGTATCTCCCCTTTGGAGCAAAAATTCAAAAGAGTGCCTCCATTGTTTTTCTCTACGCCACAAAAGGAAACTACTGTCCAAATTTCAACTTTCTAGCGTTAGCCGTTTAGGCTCGGCGATGATGAGTCAGTCAGGACTTACTGCTTTATATAATATAGAGATGAACAAAAGTGTACTCAGCACGCATCCTTGCTTCACCCCCACTGTTGTGTTAAATTCCTCTGCAGTATAAATATTACTCCTAAAAAAAAAATCAACATTTTTAAGCGCTTAAATCCTTTTCCTTTTCAGGGTTAACTAATTTCTTTGATGCCGCTCAATATGGTATATTCAAGGTAAATAATACAGTATTAGCAGTCTGGCGGGGTACCGACAACTACTTCTATCTATACTATCCATATGAGAAACTTTTTGGATTCCCAGCACAATGCACATGTCGTAAGATGAGAACTTTCCTTTTAAGACTTACATATCGTTAAGAAGAATTTTTTTTTTTAATACAATAGCACATGATGCCACTTACCCGCCAATGGGTTTAGCAAACGCTACAAGATTCAAAACTATTCCAGAATTGTACACTTTCTTAACGTCATACCTTAACACTAAGGAGAACGACGAGGTAAGTACGACACATTAAGTCTAAATCTATCTAAATCATCTCTTTCTTTATCCATGTAGTATTGTCTAAGTACTATAGACATTCGTATTTCGGAATCGGCAGATCGTGCTCCGCTAAATGAATATAAAGAATTCGGCGTAACCGGTGGTGTATTGCGACCATACAATGACCTGCATGAAGGTAGTTCCATATTCGGAGTTCGAGCCGATAAACAAACCCTTGCCAATCTACTGGTAGCGCTCGGCTTCAATCGTATCAATACCTCAATACAATGGAACAGCGAGGATATGGTCGACATCCTTAACTTGGGTGATAAAATGTTTTGTAGAATATTTATGAATCTACCAGAGTGTCAGTCACGAGACTATCAATTACAATGGACAGACGTATTACCAGTTATTGGAATGAACAAGTTCAAATTTACTCGTGATCCTAAAACGGGTTTTCTGAACATAAGCCCAGAAGCTGAACCTGAGGGTGAAGAGGAAATGCTGAATGAAGACTTCGATATGGAAGTGGAAGAGGGTATCGAAGCGGGTGATGATGAATTATTTGTTCGTCCGCAGTTACCTTCGGCCGCAGTAGCAGAACCCAAGGACCTTAAGGGTATACTCACAAACTGGGATAAGAAGAAGAGTGAATTTTATGAAGCAGTGTTAGAAACGGATTTTTACAAAGTGGCTATTTGGAAACGAGACGATCTATACTTTATTTTCGATCCAAAAGCTTCTGGTGAAAATGGAGAACTCACTGAACGACGTATCGAAGTTGGAAGAGATGCTGAAACGGGCGATTCATTTCAAGGGGACGGTGGTGAAGCCGGAATGGAAGAGGAGAAGAAACAGCCACCGCCTATACTCATAGACAAGCGAAGCTACACAGGTTTTGACAATGAAGGATCTGCCTACACAGCATGGTTTGGGGATTTCGACGAATTTTTAAATCATCTCAGTGCTAAAACACCTGAAGAGTTCCAATATGGAAAATTCACTCTCCATGAATTGGTTTTAACTAGCGAGCCGCTACATGTTGAAGATTTCCAAAATCAATTGAAACCAGGCTTCCGTCCTATTGACCCAACTCATTTAATCCTTCGCGGTTCGATGACCAAGAACAATCCCTCATTGTCTAACCGTAATAAACTGGAGTTCAGCAATAGCTTGGTGGCAATAGCGTTCGCAAGCATAACACCACCAAGTAAAATGTCAACTACCTTGTTAGATGTGATGCTTAAATATGGTGATCGTTTATACTCGAAGAGCCTGAACGCTCTTAAGAAGGTCGATAAGGCGAAGTTCTGTGATATAGATAAACTGAGGGTTGAAAACCTTACGTCGATGTTTAGCATTTACAAAATAAACTTCAACTGGAAGATAAGCAAGACGGTTTCCGGAAATTTGTTCGATACCGAACTAAAGAAGGCGCTTGGTAAGTTACCATCTACTGTTGAATCGGGTACGGCTTTTATACTCGAGCATAAGGGTTACGTGATGTCGTTTTGGAGAAGCGAAGGAGGTTATTATATGTACGATCCATTCGAAACAAATCCATTAGGAAAATTGGTCGAGAACGGTTTACCCAGCTTGTCAAGATTTCCCAGATTGGACGGTCTTATAAATTATTTGATGAATAAGTATATTTGCATTAGTTTACCGAACACGTTTAAGTTGCACACGGTAAGTAAGAATTTTTTTTTTTTTTTTCGAAATTAGAAACCACTAGCGGACAACTTTTTACTTACTTATTGGAATCCCGACCTGTGAAGGGACACTGATAACTTGGTCTTGATACTGCAGTTAAATCTTCTCCTCCACTCTGCTTTTTGAATATGTTTTCCCTCGGAGATGTTCAATTTCTGCTTCTAAAGAGTTGATGGCTCTTACGAACTTTAAAAAACTCATTCTTCATCGAATCTCCATGATTTTTACTCTGTGAACTCCACAACTATGTTCTGTCCTATGCTGCTTTGTTCTTTGACAACATATACTTGGTTTTGTCCTAATTCACTTAACTCGTTTCGCTTCATCTTTGATTGACGGAAAAGCTTCTGTGATGTTAAAATCGTCTGCATATTCCAGTAGATGGAGGGGTTCATATATGATTCAGCAAGACAGTACATGACAGCACGTCATTCTAGCCGAAATTCGGTACATGTTTGTAAAAGTTCAAATAAGCTGTTTTCGAACTGCATGAAAATCGCGTGTTTTCCAGCGGATCAATTTTGACGAGATCCCTAATTAAACTATCGATGAGTTCTAATTCGGTAACACCACGTTTTGAAAAGAGTTCATAACGCTTCTTGTACAGATTTGTAAAGATTTTCTGCCTGACATACCACCGCCCTTTAATTCCTGTCGGGTACTCTGCTTCGACAGATGTAACTTGAATAATTCTTTCTCAAAAATCGAGAAAAAAGTCCCGCTAGTGCTGTAAGGTTTCCCTTAACTTTTCGTAAAAGGTTTACTATTGACGGTGAAATACTTCCTTTTTTTTTTTTTTTTAGATTGCAATCAAGAGTATTCCTGTGCAAGAACACCATTCGATAGCAATCGATGCCCAAGAAGATGCAAGGAGAACTGGGCTACTTACATCCATTCCTCAAAATCAAATATTGTTCCAACCCTATCAAGACGATATGCGAATTCTTAAATCACAACTCATCACGGATAATTTGCCTCAGCATAGCCTTGCTCTGGCGGCTCTGGTGCACAGTCGTTTGCAATATGTCGAATTGTGGGGCTCCAATATTTCCCAACGAGTAAATCATGATCTATTTACATCATCCTTACATAATTTATATACTTTTTTTCGTTTGTTTGCAGATATTATTTCTATCGAAATATATTCTTATGAAGAGTGATTGTGAAGTCGAGTGTAAGATAGCACCAATTTCATTCGACGATATTCGAAGTACCTTCACTATTGACAAAGATATCCTTTGTCACATAGTGTTTTCGAAAATCATGCAAGGACCCATTTACAGCTTAAAGCGAACCGAAATAGTTGGTGTAAATTTAAAGAACGCCCTTACGATGTTCTTCCGAAACTGCCAACATGTGGTAATAACAATGCCTGGCTTTAATCGTGCCTTATCCATATGGAAAGAGAATGGAAGATTCTATTTGTTTGGAATTGATCGCAGTCCACCAGAAATCTTTGTTGTAGCATCGAAACAATTAACACCTCTGTTTGATATCATATTGAAAGACACAAATCCTGAGGCCGATATTAATAATTGGTACGAGTTGCGAAGTGTTGTGGTGACAACAGTTCCCATTAAGGAGGGCATTTGTAAGCCACCAAAGTATATTAGAAAAATTGGTGAGGGTGCTTTCGATACCCTTACTGGAGAATATTATTTCGCCGATTCCAAAGAGAGTCACTTTTATGATCATGTTGCGGAAAAACTTGAAAGTACAACACTTAAGCAACGTGCAAGCGAATTTATACAAATTAGCAAAGGTATTGAGGTACTTTATTCCCATCCAGTTTTATCATCGCATAGATTTTTCGGAACCAAGGACTTATTCCCAGTAAGTTCATGAATTTATTTGTATTTGGATTTGTGTATTGAAAAATCTTTTATAGAGCCTGCAAGCGGCATGTGTCGAAACCAGTGCCTTGTCACAGGTTAAATCGCCTTCGCTGTGGACGAAAAAGACACTTGAAAAAATCCTTACAGCTGGTATCAATTTGTATATCAATACAGTTGCAGGTAAGTCCTCAGCTTTAAATTAACGAATGAAAGAACACTAATAATCGTTTTTTGTAGTGAAAGGCACATCAAATCTTAATATTGTCGACTTCAGAGGAAATCTTATTGTTTCCGATTGCAAATTAGAAGTGTGTCCTCTTACGCCAACTGTACAGGGTCCTAACAAAGATGACTTGCTCATGTGTTTGACTTGGATTTTGAGAAAATATCAAACGGCTTATTTCTATACGGAGAACTTTTGCTTTGCGCTTATTATGGAAAATAACGATTGTTTCCTATATTATCCTGGAAGTAGTGAAAGGTTGTGTGAGCCCGTCCTAAGTGATTGTTCATGTTTAATTCGATTTTGTACAATTTCGGATTTATTAGACAAAATACTGAGTAATGTAGAGATTTCGACGTGTGAAAACATTTACATAGGCCCAATTTGTGTATTTAAACATTAAACAATAAAATTATTTCAGAACAAAATACATATACGAAGTTGGGTTATAACTTTTTATGAAACCTGTCGGTGACTCCTTCTAATCGGGACAATGTTTAGCTAAATAAAGGGAGTCGCCGTGTTCGTGATGTAGTTGTTTTAGCATCATCGCTTGTCACGCAGAAGGTTCGAGGTTCAACTCCTGATGTCAAGGAAGCCGATCAACTGGGAAAACAAAGCTGACGTCAACTTTACTGCAAGGCACTAGGGTAGTCATATGGCTTGAAGTAGTGATCGAACTGTTAATGGGACATGGCTGTTTCCGGCTTCAAAAATGATGACACCCCTACTTGTCCATCTTGCAGTGATACTCCCGAGGACGTGCAGCATGTTTTCTTTCACTGCATCAAGATTCCAGTCACAAAGAGAAGCATTTGGAATAGTATTGGAAGACTAACACTAACACCTGAGAACACTGTGCAGCACATGCTAGATTCGGAAAATAAGTGAAGCATAGTGAGTTTCTATGCTCTAATTGGGACCCAATGTACTAAAGCATTGAAATGTTGCAAGTCTTGTAATGGGGATCGTCACTTAACTCGACTTTTCCACAATCTAATTGTGACATAGCCACGTCGGAACATCAAAACGATGCGAAGGGAAAATCAAATTGTTGTTGTTTTCGAAAAGAGTACTATATGGTATGGGCGAGGAATGACCATGCTCAAATTACTCTGTTTTGGCATGAGGTTTGAGATCGAGATCCCGAACCGTAATTCTTGGGATACCAGAGATCCGTTGTAAACTGATGGTTCTAAGATGGACTCCGGTGTTGGCGCTGGTGTCTATGGCCCCAACCACAAAATCTCAAAGACGCTTAGAATGTGTCCTAGCGTCTTTTAGGCTGAGTTATTTGCTATTGATACCTGCGCCCATATCATTCTCGACTCCGGCATCAAGGGAGTAACCATCAATATATTCACCGATAGTCAAGCACTAAGTTCCCATTACTGTAACTGAAAGGCCGTTTTAAGACGCTTCAATGCTCTCCAAGACCACTCAAAACGGATTAAAGTCAAGCTCTGGTGGGTGCCAGGACACAAAGACATTGAAGGCGATGAAATTGTAGACCAACTTGTCAGGAAAAGTTCTTCAGAAAGATACATAGGTGCTGATCCCTTCTGCGTCATCCCTACTTCCGCGTTCAGAATGAGTCTGGACAGCTAGGAAAAACGGAACCTTCTATCATACTGGAACAATATTCAGGGACTTAGACAGGCTAAAAGAGCCATCCGACCCCTGAACAAAACCACAAAAAATATCCTCAATAGACTTGCCGGCTTCCACACCCGTCACTGCAGCCTCAGATATCACTAATACAAACTTAATATAGTTCAGGAATCTGAATGCCGACTTTGCTTAGAGGAAGACGAATCAGCAGAACACGGTCTATGTGCGTGGCGGTCTGCAGAGTCAGGAAGCGTTTTCTCCATAAGGAACTCCTAACACCAGAGGATCTTCGTAACGCCTCGACTGGAGATATTCTCAACTTCAGTAGGAAGATAGAGGGTCTCCTTGTCTAACTGGCTTCAGGAACAATAGATCTTTCAGGTCGCAGTGCAATCTGTATGTCAAACCTCACAAGCTGACAACTAAATGCGTTACGCAAGCCGTTCTAAAAGTTACCTTCGGAAAAGCACTATTGAGCTTCCTGGATCCATACATAGTACAAACAAAAGTGACGATAAATTCTCACTTTGCAGGATTCTTCATTCGATCCTTTTGGTCAGAATTTTTCGATTCACCAGCATTAGGTCTATCTGCTACCTCTTGCTTATGGTCTTCAAGAACTAGATGATCCACGCCAGCAGGTTTAGGCGCTCTATACACTCAACAAGATAGAAATGGTCAACCGAGTCAAAAGCCTTCTTTGAGTCAATCGAGTGTGTTCCCGCTACTTTATTGAGTACATATGTTTAACTTATTTTAAATAGG
Organism: Criorhina ranunculi; assembly: GCA_951813785.1. NCBI lineage: Eukaryota > Metazoa > Arthropoda > Insecta > Diptera > Syrphidae > Criorhina > Criorhina ranunculi. The sequence goes on along the minus strand of OX638382.1, from coordinate 13,031,829 downwards.
TTTTTCCGAGTTTTTTACTTAGTATTCAGCACCATATCATACTTACTCACTACCGTATGATTTTATGCAGCATAAAACTACAATGACAACACTGATACTCGCCCTTGTCTTGTATTCTGCGCTGCCTTCATTTTGGGAAATATCCCTTTTTCCAGTTGCACTCCCTTCGTCTGCTTCCAAGGTTTTTCTCATCTTTCATTTTCTCCACGATTTTCTTCAGTTACTTTCTTCTCATCACCCTACTATGTACGTATTTAACGCTTCGGTCTTGCTTTCGGTGTTCTAAATAATTATTATTTCCCATTTCCTTTTTTTGAAATTTTATGTAATAAAAGTGATCCCTTTGATTTTTCATCTAGAAAAATACACTCTAGCTAGAAATTTGTTTAAAAAAAAAACTCAAAATTTCATACTCTTTTTCCCATTTTCTTTTGTTTTGCCATTCGGTTGGGAAAAATCCTAATTGAAATGCATTTATGTGACCGAATAAAGTAAATGACAAAATGGGGAGAAAAATATGTAAAAGTGTTAAGTTTTGACAAAAGGGTGTGTGAGGCTGGAAATTGTTAATTAGTTTGGGTAAATCATATTTAAATGAATTAATTGAATAAACAGAATGTGTAGACGTAGAGAATGTAAAGAAACATTAAATGATGCGTGTAAGAGGAGAAAATCCATTAAAAATAAATGGAACGCCCACACACACAGACTCACATGCGGTAGTGGCAATTGCAGTGTCGGTTCTGGTTCGGATTCGGAGGGTTGAAAACATAAATTATGACACCTTTGTGTGGTTGTGTGTCGCGCGCCCGCGTCCATCGTTGTGTTTATTTTTTGTTATTGCTTCTGATTGCATCGCACACATATTATATGTACAAACACACACTAGGCAGGCAAGTGGATATGAATTCAATTTGCTTTTCTCTTTTCCTACGTTGTTCTCCATGGTTGTTCGGATTTTGTTTTGTCCGATGTCGGTACATGATTTTCTGTTCTACTACAGTACAGATGGAAAGTATAGAACCAGTTGCATTTAGAAATCCGAAATAAAGGATGGTAACCCTATCTATCGTACGGATTTTAGAATCGAGTTTGAACAAAAGGTCAGTTTATCCTGAGCCGACTGTTTCTTCAGGAACAGGAAGAGTTTCAAGTTAATAGGTGTCCCTGTGACAACTCACTATCAACAGCGATACAGTGCGCGTTGGACTTATCTTTGCCTTTACTAAAAAGTCTTTTCACGCAGCTGCATTTAGTTTTCCACATCAAGTAGTTTGAGGTCCCGAACTGAGGACTGCACTGTCGATTCTTGCTGGATCAATTCTGTAAACCCTGGCCAGCAGGCGATCAAACAGACTTTGCTGGATAACAAACCCTCCCTCTTATTGTCTCATCAGACAAAAAAGACTACTAATAAGTACCATAGTGAGTGTTATAGCGGGAGACGGATAGGCTGATCCTCTATAATGATTTTTGTTGAAACTGTTGAGGAGGAGAAAGGAACAATTCTTGACCTCTGCATGTGTTCAGCTGGAAGAAGCTCCTTTCGCAATCTCAAAGAACTGGCTGACGCCAGCATAGGCAGCCTATGCTACCAGCGCTTCATTAGCTTCGGTTGGTTCTGCGGGTAGTTTTTTTTAGAGGCAATTTCAGATTTTTGTTAAGTTTGGTTGCAAGAATTGGCGTCTCTCACTCTTACCTAGCCAGCAAGTGACATTGCTATTTTCAACTTATGTTCTTCTGTACCTTTGTGCTACAATTAATTTACTTGTCACGTGTAAAGTTCTATCCTGCCACTTAGAAGCCACCTATCACTTCTTATAGGTCAGAACCTGCTGTTTAGGTGAGCCGACAGCGAGAATGCGTTTGATTACAACGGTCTTTTGAAGAGGATGTAATAAAGCAGACACTGATGAGGACGCATTCCATCTCCTATGTGGATATCCAAGCTTTAGCAGAAATTTAAAGTCAGCTCTCGGAAAACTCTCCTTCAATGATTTGGGCGAATTGTCAAACTAGCTACCAAAAAACCTCCTAAAATGTCTTCTGAAATTCAGGTTGGTTCGGGGAGGACAATCAGCAATAATAATCCTTGTTTAATTTTTCAAGTATCTCACACCAGGGAACACAATGCATTTTTTGAGATCCTAGGTTCAACCACCCCTACAACCGAAAGCAGACGCTGGGTTGAGTAAGATTCTCCCCGTCTTGCTTGAAATTCCAGGTTCAAAAATATTTATGCTTCTGGGATGGTCAGAATCTTAGGCAATTTCTATTTGGTTGTTATCAAGGGGTTCTGGACACTGTTGTGCCTTGTCTTACCCACATTTCACTCTCGCTTGCTAATGCAGTCTTTCACATGCGCATTCGTTTGGCTTGATACTAAGGCTAGTTTTGGGGGAAGCAACCCGAGGATGTTTGTAACTCAGAGGGAAAGGTTGATTTCCTTCCTTGGGTTCTATATCTACTTCGAGCTCTCATAAGTCACAAAACAAAACAAAATATGTTTTACAATGTTCCTGGTGAACTTGTGCTTAGCTCGGAAGATACTCACATCAATACACATCACATGAAGTGAAAAAGTAGACTTTATAGCGAAACAACTCCGCCTGGCACATCAGAGTCGATTGTGTCATATCTCGTAACCTATAGCCACAGATGGAGAGGTGAAGAACTAAAAGCTTATTGAATCAATAGCCATACGACTGTTTGGAGATAAGAAAGAATTTAGGCAAGTTCCACAAATTCTTGGCACGAGAATCCATAAAGAACCAAGGCTTAGCTTGGCGTTAACCATTCATGTTGTACGCTTTATATTGTAGTTCTCTCCTCATCCCTACAGCTTTTGCAAAAATCATTGAAGAGAGTCCTTAGTCTCCTAGCGTACTGTCCTGTTAGGCAGTGGTCAGTAAAAACACCAGTGATGAAGCGAATTAGTGTTTTGTTGAGAGTAATAATCTGCCTTGACTTATGGTCATCTTTTTGAGGACAGATAAGTCTGGTGGAATGACATGTATGACCGTTTTTCCAGCTGGAGTTAGTTATGAGTTGATGGATGATAATAGGATAAGTTTCGCCCTACTGTTTGGAATACACATGTCCCTTGTATGGGAAGAAATTTCTTATGTGGTCCCAGATTTGGCAAGTTCGTCGGCTCTGTAGTTACTAGGGATGGCACTGCAACCAAACACCCAATAAAGGTGGGTGGGTGGGCTTAAAGTCATCACTTTAAGAGATGTTAGGCAATGGGAGACTGTCAGAGAATTGTTAGTGACATTTAATAAGGATTTCAAAGCTGCTTAGCTACCACGAATAGGTTAGGTTAGGTTGAAGTGGCTGCCGGATGTTGCCAGCACACTTAGACCAATGATAGGTTCATTGTGATATCACATGGATCTAGAGAGATCTCCTTACCAGCTCGTTGAACCAATTGGAGCCTCTTATGAAGCGAAGGAGGTTTATATCTGTCGCGAATAACTTTTAGGTAGTTTTGACGAAGCTCGAACCTGTGTTAGCCCGCTAAAGAGTCCAATGCACTAACCATTAAGGCACGGCGACCACTTTGGACTTGATACGAAATATTAAGACCGCAGATTGCTTCGAATCTGGACTTACCAGTAGCACAACTTTTAGGGGATCTGCATAAGACCAATAGGCCCCCGTGTAAGCACCTAAAAGATGCACATCACCTTTATCCTTACCTGAACTCACACATACAGTTGTTGCATTACTATATTTTTATCGTTCCAAATTATATGTAACAGTGTTTACATACTTTCTTGTCCTTCTGTTTTGTAGGCTCCTCTGTCATTTTCTTCACTCTTCTCTTTGTGTTCAATCTTCTCCATTGTGAATGAAAAATACAGTAAAACTCCGTCCACTGCACGGTGTTGTCGATTTTCTTTTCCGAAGAAGAAATTCCTCGTGCGATTAAAAAGAATATCCCTCCAAAGAGCAGATGAAGAAGAGAGCAGAGCAGAACAGAGAGAGAGAGAATTTTTGGGAAATTTTCATTTCTCATTTCAACTTTTTTTTTTCTTTCGAATTTTTGTGTGCATTTTTCGATCATTCGTTCATCTCTCCTTCGTCTGTCGTTTTATCGTTTCGTGAAGTAGAACATCGAATGGATTTTCCCTAAATTTTCTTCGGGTGCGTGTTGTGTTTTTTCTATTCGGGAAAATATCGTTTCGAAAATGTTTTTGGAAAATTTCATCTAATTTCGGGAGAAAACCAACGAATTCGGGTTTTGTTTTTTACTTTTAATATATCTAATTTTGGAATATCACATTCTTTTTCGTTCCCTTTAGCAGTTATTCGTGAGAAGAAATAAGAATAAGAAAAGTGATGAAATAATGAAACGACGAAGACTTCTCGATTCTGGTGGAAAATGTTTGATAAATAAAAAGTTTTATATCCCATCACAGGAAGAGTGGTGAGAATTTATATGTGAAACATGCCGTTGATTGGAAAACTTATTTTTTTGAATGAGGCGCGGTAGATTTTTATTTTTTTTATTTTTCTCAACAACCTTGTGAAACATTTAAAAAAAAATAAAAAATTGTAAAAAAAGGGAGGAGTAGTTGGTGAAAGAAACAACGAAAAAAAAAGTGACATAAAGAACAAAAGGAGGAAAAATAGAAGAAGGATAACACAGCAGAGTAGTACAAGCCCTAGCAGCCGTGTTCACCAACACACACACACACACACAAGGCACTACAGACTCCTGCTCCTGCTCCTGCTCCTCGTTCCTGTGTGATATTATTTATTCAGGACAAAAGGAGAGATATAAATTTCAAGAAAAAAATTAAGTAAAACGGAAAAAAACAATAAATAAAAGGCGAAACAAAATATTATTTATGATGGATAATAAACGACGACAAATTGTTGGACTGTTTGCTGTGGTGTTTTACTTGAATGTATTCACCTCAAATTCTGTCGATGGTGAGTACAAAAATATATCAATATTCTTCTTTTTTTTCTAATATTTTGGGGGAAAATGAAGTAGGAAACCCCCTATTCCTGTGTATTTTGTTTGGGTTGTACCACTTGACAATTAAAAATAAAAAAATAAAAACCAACCTCTCCTATCCACATGTGGTAGTTTGTTGGGAATCTTTAAGTGCCAGGCGTCTGTTTCTGTATATTGCTCCCGATAGCTGGCTGCTGTCGGATGCAGAGGTTTGTTCCGAAATTTATTTCATTTAGAAGTTTTTTTTTTTCCATCTTTTTCATGAGGGAAATGAGTACAACAAAAAATAAAATGAATGAGCATGAAAAGGGATCAAGGTTGTTTCACAGTTTTTCGTTTATGTAAGCAATGGTTATACTTTTTATAAATGAACACTGGTCCTTCCCTACTTTCCTACATGAATGGTGGAAAAAGAAAAAGAAAAAAAGAAACAGGAAATATTGCGCAATATTCTGCAAAGAATAGCAGTCGTTTCCGGTTATTATACCAATTTCCATCTTTTAAGAGTTTTACAGATTTCATCGTTTGTTTAAACGTAATTTATAGTGTATTTTCGAAGGACAGATGATTTGATTATGGGGTGTCCAGATACAAAAAAAAAAAAACAATTTTGGGAAATGATGTGTTTAGGGAGAGTACGTGGTGTAATTTCGGGCAGATGTTGTGACTTGTGACATTTGATTTGTTAAAATTGACAATTTTGGGTTGAGGGTTCAATTTTCAGTTCAGAGGTTGTAAAAATTTAGGATTTTCTTGTTGCACGTATACATATGTATGTATATCTTTTAATATGGAAGACGCCGGCTTTTTGAAAGAATGAAGACATTTGTGAAAAGTTGCCGCTGTCAATCAATTAAGAAGTTGGATAAGGTCACATTCCTTTATGACGAAATATTGAAGCAAAAAATACTAGATAGGTAGGTACATTGTCTCAAGTCTTGGTAATTCGTGAAAAAACATTAAAAATCGCTGCCTCATCATCAATTCCAAGGCTCATTTACAATGATAATCCAGCTGTCAGTTCTTTAGACAAGGCCAATCAGCTTGCTGCGAACTTTGCAGCTAACTTAACGCTTCCAGATTGGGCTCTATCTTCATGGGACAGTTGCAGGAGTATTTTGAGATCTTGAATCCGTTGGTGCAGTTGGTATCCCACCCATAGTTGTGAAGAAGTGTTCTTCCACGATGATGAAACCACTGCGTTAGCTTTTACATCTGCATTATTTCTTTGGTGTATTTCTGAATATATGGAAAACTGCATTTGTCCAGCGAATCTTCTCTCTCTAACTACCGACACATTGTACTTCTTTGGAGGGTCATGGAAACGCCGATTAATCGTCAGCATTTGGCGAGTTCCAACGTGATGTCAATAACGCTTTCGTAAGTATTGAGACGGAAGCGGGGAAGATGGGTTTAACGGTCAATGAGGACAAGACCAAGTACATATATGCTGTCAACAAGAAAGGACACCCAACATCGACGTCTCGGACAGAACGTCATCCTAATATAACTTTGAGGTACGAAGAGACTTTGTCTACCTAGGCTCCGCTATTAATTCAGAAAACGGCAACAGCACTGAGATCAAACAAAGAATAACTCTTACCAATCGCTGCTTTTTTGGGCTAAGAAAGCAATTAAATAGCAAAGCTCTCACTCGAACAACTGAAGTAACCCTTTTAAAGACCTTAATTATCCTAGTCCTGCTCCAAGGCACAGAGGCATAGACTTTGTCAGAAGTGGATGAGGTTGCTCTTGGTTTCCGTCTGTATAGACAGTAAGTGGAAGAGGTGATACAATGATGAACTGTACGGGCTGTACAGCGACATGGAGTAAGTGAGAAGAGTGGAGGTTCAACGACAGAGGTGGTTGGGTTATGTTGAGCGGAAGGACACCAATGCCTCGGCCCGGAAATTCTTCGAATCTAACCTCGAGGGACGGCGCAGTAGAGGAAGACTGCGATTTAGGTGGCGTACGCAAGTGGAAGGGGACCTAAATACACTTGGAATGCGCAATGCCAAGGTTCGGGGAAGATACTTTGCCTACTCCACATGTTTTTCACACAAGACAGACGCATGTATACCTAAAGTAAAATGCAGTCTAATGTTGCCGCAAAGACTTCAAAACCGGCGTAGAGTCTGATGAAAATGATTTAATGAGGCATGAAAAGTCGACTGTTGGGTTGAAGAAGCCTTCACTCGGATCTCTACGGATCCATTGTGTTTAAAGTTGATTGTTAAATCCGCATAGTCTTCTTTGCGAAAGCAGTGCTGTGATATTTTGACTTCAAGGGCAGTTATGTAGATTCAACATTGCAATCTAAATCAAAGTGGCAAGCGAACTATAAAAGGCGTCCAAACACATAAGACAACCATTCGGCGGAATGCAGGAAAGCTTACTCCACAGAATTTCCCTTAGGCTACATGTGTTACCAAAACAATCTTTCACTGCTAGGAACAGAAATGCGTTTACGCTAATGAAACTTGTCCTAAATGGGTTTTGAACAGAGAGACTAAAGTTAAAAGGAAAAGGGTCAGCTTTTGGCGTGGTTTAATCATCCACTGAAGGTACTCCTCGCTCAATTTTATCGATTCAAGCCGATCAGAACGTTAAAGTCAAAAGGCTATGCTACGACAAGGCCTTGGAAAAAGAGTAAATGTCATGGAATTGTTAACAATTCGACCTCAGATTATGGATGTTCCACAAAGCGTAGCGCAAATTGATGGAATTTCTCAATACGAAGTATTTTGAACGCCATGATGTTCTCTCGCACCAATTTCATCGTCACCAATGGCTGCGAATACCATGCAAATGTTGGACTGGACTTCTTCAGTTGATTCCCCCCTCACCCTACAGTTCTTTTAAATTCCACAAATTCTGATCATTGGTACATTGGAAGTGAATCTCTTAAACCATCTGTCAGTTCATGGCCATTTAAATTGCGTACATATGCTAATTATTTCCAACGTTCAACACAAAAACTCCCATTTGTCTGTAGATATTATTTAAAAAAAAAAATATTAAAATCCATTTGGGATACAACACTCCAAATGCCATATGTTCACATAAAATCAATCGAAATTAAATCAAATTTGAATGAATAGCGAACCAAGTGAAGTGCATATTAAGCAGAAGAGGGAGAGAATAGTCGAGCAATCTACTCCTCATCCAGTCCAATTGTATCAATAACAGAACACTCAAAATGCCTTGTATTCTTAAGGGGCTTGTTCTTTAAGTGACATTTGACAAGTGTACGAGGATGGGATGGGTACATGTGTGAATTCTAAAGGGGATGTGATAATAAATTGATACATGCGTTCGAAAAGAAAATAACCGCCCTAAATGTTTGTAACCTTATAGTATCGATTGGAATTATGGTATACAGAGCATGGCACATGATTTCTAATTTTAAGTCTTATATTTTGTCCTATCATGAGGTCAATCTCGGTTGGGTGCCCCGAACGACTTGAAACGAGACGAGTAGCATAAACGTTCCTTTTGGTATGATGGGGAATAAAAAAATTACAGAGCTCAAGGTGAGTGGATTAGACAGATCACTACTTGATACTTCAGGGGTGACTATGTGATAATACAAAAGTCATCACCCTATCGGAAGATGCTATAATTTTTGCAAATGGCGGCAAATGTCAATTTTACTTTGACATTTGTGAAATAAAAAGATACAAATTACACGCCAACATGACATGAATCGCTATAAACCTAAAAAACACGGAATAATTGTTGCGATATTTTTGGGGAATAATTCGTCGGTGGTGTTGGCGCAGATTTCCCGGTCGTCCGACACCAACTGGGCAAACACTCCGACGTTTAGCCGCTCGCCCAGATGAGTATGAGACAACACAAGATGCTGTCAGGTCCGACCCCGGAGCAGCCGTTCTGCTGAAATATCGCAGCTGTGGCTGAAGATGTCGCCGAGGACCCCGAAGTATCGATCAGACTACGTGCTACGCAATTGGGCATCAATCGACGATCTTTACAGACAATTTTGGTGGAAGACTGTAAGATGTTCCCTTACAAAGTGCAGAAAGTGGATCAGCTGTTAGCTTTTGACCGCTTATGTTGTGTAACCTACGCTCAAGCCTAATCTCTCGTTTTGGCGATTTGCACTGGCCGGCAAGATCGCTTGATTTAACCGTTCTAAATTTTTTTGTGGGGTCTTTTGAAGTCACGAGTCTATGTTAACAAGTCTCAGACTCTCAAAGAGAATATCCGTCAAGAATGCGAGGGCCTATCGCCGGAAATTGAAACGATGGAAAATGCCATAAATCGGGCCCGAATGGTCATCAATTCTGGCGGCGGCGGTCACTTAGCCGATATAATTTTCTGGACTTAATGGAAAAATATTTAAGATATCAAATAAACATAATCCAAAAGCAGAACCAAAGTCTTTCATTCAAAAAAAAAAATTACAGCCAAAGAACATCGGGTGATAACTTTTGCGCCACCCTGTATATCTTTGCGTTTCATGGCTTAGTAAGTGTGGATTACGAACAGATCAAAAACCGAAAACAGAATTGGAACTGATATCTATGATCCAAAACATCACGATAGCGGGTCCGCCAGAGAATGCATTAGACGAAACCTCCGTAGGAAACAAATTGTCATTTTTTCTGATGATCAGGCATCGATAAAGGTTCTTAATTCGTTCTTATTAGAGGACAGACGAAGGAGATACCGATACACGTTGGTTTTAAATGCTTGTGTGTTGGAGTGATGAGGAAACACAAAGGTATGTAGATCATTCCAAGTTCATGTTGTGGGACTTAGGAAAGAATGCCTTTATTTGACTGTACATCCGTAAATAGGTTTAAGGGTAAACTGATGAGCATTCAAAGCACAACGTATATATAGGGTGAAACATTGAAGGGGGAGAATGCAACTGGCCCAATTCGCTGAAGCACTGTTTGTATCGTCAGACTATTGCAAGACATGCTAAAAGATTCATTGTTCTGTAAAGAGCTGGTTCACGCAGTTCAGAGGGTCTCCTTTCTTGAGGATCGGACTTTTGGATTTCTTCCGGCCATATTATACAGATGAGTTGGTGTATGCCGCTTTGAAGAGCTCGGCCGTCAGGCCATCTGTTCCAGCAGCTTTGTTGGACTTCAGCTTAGATATGGCTATCCTCACTTCATCCAGGTTGGGTAGACGGAATTGTTGGTCTACGTCGGTTCATTCTGCCTGACAGCAGTATTTGGTTCGTCATCGCCGTTATACAGTCTATAGAAATACTCCTTCCAAATCCTCAGCATCGACTGCGACTCCACTACTATGTTCCCTTGCTCGTCTCTACAGCCTTGGGTTCGGGGTTTGTGTCGTTGGCATGTATTTTTTACCTTCTGGTAAAACTTCCGAATCTCATTCCTGGAGTAGCATTTCTCAATTTCCTCGACCGTGCGCTTCTCATGCTCCTCATTCTCCTTCTGAGAAGCCGGTGCTCGTCTCTCCTCTTCTGCTTGTAGAGCTCGTGAGCAGCTTTAGTTCTTCTATGCAGCGCCGCTTTGTATGCATCTTGCTTAGCCGGCACTCGTCGTCAAACCAGGGGTTTTTTGATGACCGAGTGAAACCCAGTACATAAGAGGCGGCATTTCTGATAGCTTTTTGGAAGTGTTGCCACTAGTCGTCAATACTTGATTCTGGCGGCATAGGACCCCTTAAGAGATTGAGAGAGACTTGATCGGAAAAGGATTTGGCGATCTCTTGCGATTGTAGCCGTCCGATGTCAAACTTCCTCGCAGTATTAGCTTGTACTTGGGATATCCGCAACCGTACCGAATCGAATTAGAAGAGAAGAAATATAATGGGGGCACATCCGTCAGAAAAGTGGTTTAATTCATCTAAGTGGGATGACAAAGTAGCGACTAGTGGGACCTTAACCAACTTAATGTTAAACCTGAAGACAATTACCTAGTGAGCTAGCTGCAAACATTTGTTGAGTTTACACATCATAAGTGAGAAAGACAGCTGTAGCCAGGAATTTTGGTCCACCGAACTAAAAGCAGCTACATATGTCAATGTCAACAAGCATAGGAGCGGGGGGTGACTCAATCGAATGGACTTTTGACAAACCTGATTCAACTCTCTCTCGCAAAAGAAGGCTCCACCTAGAAGAACTCTACTTACGCGACTTAGCCGGTCTGATGAACACAAATGTCAGAAACTTCCTTCGAAGCTCCAATTGGTTCAACGAGTAGGTGAGGAGATCTTTCCAGATCCATGTGATATCACAATGGACCTATCACTGGTCCAAGTGTGTTGGCGTTAGCTGACAGCCATTTTAGCCTAACATAACCTAAAGTTTTGTAATGTCATCTCTCACTACATCTTGACTGGTTACAATGTTCACCATTTTGGGATACAATTTCACTGTTGACACTTCATGGATAAATGTCAATAGTGTTGTCATAGCTAAACAAAAAAAACCCGACTGTTACAAGTGTAACTTTTGACATATTCAAAAAAAGTAAAGTTTATTGGCACCTACCGTTAGAGAGAGAAAAAAAAAAACACAGCTACTTGGTGTAACACTTATTTTGAAGTTTTTTTTTTCGTCCGACACCAACTTTTTAAACTTTTTAACGTATTCCATGTATGTATTTATTCGTAGCGCGCTTTCGGGTTATGTACCCGCAGTGTGGTACCCGTGGGATAGCGTAAGGCATGAATAGAATTCCACTTCTATTATTGGTTTCTGGGATAGAAAAATAGGAAAAAAAAAACTACTTATACAAGTGTTATATAGATATTTCCTCTGCAGGTGTTCCAACTTTTTGTTAGAACAACAAAACAACACTTAAACAGTCTGGAAGAACTGGCGCCGTATTGAGATGACTTTTGTTATGCGGGCAATACATAAAAATGTAAAAATATTAGTACTTTCTTGTTACTAGGGGGTATTTGTATCGTTATTACGAAAAGCAAATACAAAAGGGAAGAGAGAGAGAGAGGGGAAACATTAAAGATATAAAGAACATGAATGTGTCGCATTTAAATGCAAACTTCTCAATTTCACTGTGGATGACATTCATAATTTTAAGGGGGGCGGTCTTTTATTGTTGACCTCATATGGAGATACACACATATGTACATATGTAAGTATGAAGTCGCGGGCCTTTTGCATTCTGTTGAGATGAACAAATTGAGTAATCATAAACAGGAAATATGTAATAAATATGCTTGGTGGTGTCTATAGGTTATTGACTGTTTGTTTCTGATACAACTTGGGTAGAGACCCTAGGTTAGGTTAGAGTGACAGGTTGTATATGACGGCCACACTGAGACTGGAGAAGGTTTTTCGTGATACCACATGAATCTATGATTTCTCCAGAAAAACTATCTGCAGAACCAGCCGAAGCTTACTAGGAAGCGCTAGAGGTTGCTTATGCTGGTATCAGGCAATTCGTTTAAACTATGGAAGAAGCTGGCTCTTAGGAAGTTTCTTGTTTGAGCAGAGAGGGCTGGACACCCACAGAAAATGTGGAGAATCGTCTTCTCCTTGTTGAATAGCCACGCTAGAAAGACACTTTTTTGGCCTGAAGCCACACGATTTCTGTTAAGGGGGGTAGCTAGCAGGGTGTGACCTGTCATGCCTATGAGAAGTGATAGTTATTATATTTAGTTCTGTCCAGAGTGTTCTTAAGGTGTGGCATGTTGTAAGTGAAATCCATCTGTCGTTCGCGAGTTTTAGTTTTTTTAAAGTTCTTATTGGGGTAGGATCCTCGGTCATTGTCAAATCCATCTTAGAACCCATTTTTGCGAGCTCATCCGCATTTTCATTCCCATGGATGCCCTTATATCCCGGACCCAAATGAGTGATTGGCGCTGAGAGCTTACCGTGGTAGCGTTTCACGATTCTGGATCTGATTGTTGTGGATATGATAGCTTTGATGGCTGCTTAACTATTTTTGTAAATGTCGATGTATCTTGGGAGTGTTTGTTGTGATAGGTCTCGCAAAGGCTCAGCGATTGGTAGAACTTTCGCCTGGAACATGCGACCTTGCGATATTTGGTTGTGGAGTCTACCATCCACAACCATTTTAGATTCATCGGTGAAAATGGATATGTGGTTGGGGTTAATGACATAAACTTCTGTCTAGCTCTCTCTAGAGGGAGTTTTGAGTTCGAGGTTTAGGCTGCATTTAGTGATTGGTATTAAATGGTCAGTTTTTGCTTCAATGTTCGCCCACTTGGTGATTGCTTGGTGACCTATCAGACCCTTTTTCCAAAAGTTGGTTTGTTCGAGAAGAAACGCACTTTTCCCGGTGAAAACATCGACAGGCATTAGCCCCAGCATCCTCTAAAGGATTGCAGTCGGTGTTGTCTTGATTGCACTTGTGTTTCCTACGCAAGCAAGTCGCTGAATCTTCGTCAGGATGTCTAAATTTGTGGTTTGCACAAATCGATTAGTCTCAAAACCCCGCAAGATCATGTAAGACGAAAAAGGGAGATTTAAACTGTGCAGTGCAGCCTCCAAGTAGAAAAGAATTTGCGTCGTAATTCAAATAAAGTATGTATTTTCAGCACTCTGTAATTTGTGTGCCTCGAAACATACGTACATAACTACCTATTTTAAAATTTATGAAACGTCTTAAAGACATTTTAATTATAACTTTTAATAGTTATTCACCGAAAGTTATCCACACAAAAGGTAGAGAAACGAAATAAACACGTAGGTCCTTATAATGTTTATCCACCACATGCACAATTGCTTTTTATAAACCACTATGCGTATTTAATGACGCACTATACAACACCCCAGCTATTTAACCAGGCAGAAAATTTACAACGAGAATCCTTTAGTCGCTGGTTTGCTGCGTGTATGCCGGTATGTAACACGAGTTCCTTCTCTCGTCCTTCACAGTACAAACATATATAATTTCCGAGCACGTGTTCTAAATTTCCTTGTAGATCCTGACAACGACATTAGACTTCTCTACAAAAAAAAAGAAAAAAAGAGGGTGAACCAAGAACCACCACAATAAACATTCACACTCCTTTAGCGACCATATAATTCTGAGACATGTACATTTGCCAACACACACACACTGAGACATTCAGAGACGAAGCAGAACGACGACAACGCACTAAAGGATCAAAGCCAACAATTTATCTATTCAATGCGACTATGTTTTCGAATATGTTTGCCATGTTCGCGCCACACATCCTCTCCTCTCCGCCGCGAACCAGAGTCTTGCCACACATTCAAACAAACCGCGTTCCGTCCTAGTTTTGTAATTTCCTCCACGACCAACATTCTGTGAGATACGAGTATCTCGTTCTTTTTTCCTCTTCTCAGTTTGATGGTGATTCATTCTTGGTTCTGAAATTGAATCTTCAATCATGAAACTTCTCTAGAATGACCCTCGTCCTGAACAGTTTATAAGTCAATTAAAAAAAAAAAAAAAAAAGTTTAAAACGAATTTCATTCCTGGACCAGATTCAAAATTCGTCAACTTTTGCTGTGAATCCCAGAATCAGAGATGTCTTCCTCCGGCCAGCACTCTCCGCCTATATTACTGTGATAGATGATGAGTTTCTGGGTCAGCAATGGTCCAGCAAACTGCAAATAACTTTAATGGACTTCTTGTTCATTGTTGTGAAACACCATAGCTACAACAATATCTCTGAAGTTTTTTTTTTTATTTTTATTGTTGTTCTCTTTTGCTTCTACTGCTGCTGCTGGTGTGTGTACATGTACATTAGGTCAAGGAGTACAGATATCAAACTGGGGTATTTATGATACAAAGTTCAACAATCTGAATAAATGTTCTGTTGCTGTGTTTTTCCTTGTATCACTTGCTGTCTGTTTTACAATTGCACCCTTCCTAAACGGGGAGAGTTCATGGCCCTTTGCATAACATTGAGAATGCAAAATACATACAACAAAGGGATGGAAGCAGCAGCATGGCTCAAATTAGGTAAAGCTCATTTGCTTCAGAGTTTTCGTTTTCACCCTCAGCGAAATGGAAACAAAACTTTTTAGTGGGTGGTGGCTGAAGGTCTTTTCCAACACGAGGAAATAGCTCAAAAAAAAAAAATATTTCCCACTCAAGTGGGTGTAAGTTACAAACCATCCACACCACCGCCGCCGCCGCACCCAAATGAATGCTTTTAATTAACTCATTTCGAATCGGACAATTTTGCAGCCAGTGATCAATCCAGCTGGGAGAACACTCATGAAATAATTATAAACCGGGTCTCGGGGACAAGAGAAAAAAAAATAATAAACTCCGGATACGATTCTCTCATTAAGATAAAAGCACCGCGTCAACGGCGGCGGCGGCGGCAATATATAGGGTGAACGGGTGGGGGTGGTTCTACACAAACACAGTCTCGTGTCTGTGGAATGAAATACCCGACATCGATAAAACAAATCGAGGGTTGACAAAGGAAATAATAAAAAAAAATGTTGAAACATACTTGTACACTCTGCGTCAAAGAAAGTTTCCATTTTTATTTTTTATTGTGTTGATATGTTTCTTTTAAGGAAATTTGCTTCAAAACTTTATTAAATATTGCTGCCATGCACTAACCTATTAATGGATTCCTACAAGGACTCGTTTTGTTTCGAAAACATGTCAATCCATGCTACAAACCACATTCAAAAACGGAGACACCAATTCCCAAGAGATCTATTCTCGACTCCAACCTTTGATGGTTTACTCGCGGAGTTAGTCTGCTTCTCGATTGGACTTATCAAGGGAACTCTAGGTTAAACAGCCTAGAAATCCGTGCCATATCCAGACAAAGATGGGCCACTTTCAATAAAAATAGGACGAACGCGTTAATCAACAGAATCCGCACCGAGACAGCAATAATTGAAGCAACACAGGCCACTGACCAAGTTTAGTACTCCTTGCCGAAGCTGCAGCAATACACAAAAAAGGTAACTCTATTCCACTTTCTCTGTGACTACCCAGCACTAGAAGCGAGCGTGCAGATAAATTAGCCAGGCAGGTCTCAGCTCTACACGGCTTACTCGCGGCAAGGGTCCACATCCCGCTAGGAGCGATTAAAGCGCAAATCCACTCACACTTCCTGCCGAAGAGCAACTTCCAATGGAAGGGGCTAACCGACTGCGCCATATCAACAAAGATATGACCGACCTACGATAAGATTAGCCGTGTTTTGCTTGGGAAGCTGTATACCCAGCTCAGCAAAATTTTACACAGAAAGCAATAACAAAGCGCAAAGTGGCGATCACTTTCCCAGTTTTCGCGAGTGAGCACAGCAGCTACATAAATTGGCACCTAGAGCGCGAAAAATCTCATAACTAAGCTCAAGCCGCAAACCAATTGGTTGGTGCGGCTGCTACTGCGTATGAAGTGAGGATAAGTCGTTTTTTTTTTTTTTTACTGAAGTGAGTATAATTCTCATAAAACACGGCTTTTATACCAAAAGATCTCCTAAACAGACTCCTGGCTAGATATCGCCAGAATAACGGCGATAACGGCCAATTGAAGACCATGCGTCCAAACTAGGTATTCCTTACAATTCCCACTGCCGCAGCTGCGGGAACGAAAATGAAAGGGAGCTCTCTTCCGTTTCCTCTCCAAATGTCTGGCACTAGCAAGAGCCAGATTGCGCGTAATAAACCAACCATTCTTCGACGACCTCAACGACATCTCGGGATAGAGAACTTATCCGTTTTCTTAACTCCACAGGAAACGAAACGACTACGAAACATAGCTGACTAGTGACACCCTATGTGAAAAGCTATAAGTATTCGAAATCCGGTGGTTTAAACCCAACGTAACAAATATTTGACGCAATAGCCCATCGAGCTATTACCCTAGCTTCTCACAACCATGAAAGGAAAGGACCTACAGTTTAATTGCCGACTCCGAACAGCGGATTGAGATGCTTTTGCATAACAGATTATACTCTTGTAGGTTTGTCATGTCTGCGAAGAGGTGGTACCGCGTAAAAATTGTTGGTGGTTTTGAGGTTGGAACCTGTGTCTTCTCGCTTAGCAGTCCAACGCAATAACCGCTAAGTCACGGCGACCACGATAGCAATTCTATTATAAATTATTAGTGTTAAGCTCGGTGAACACTTCCAGGTCTTCCAACAAGTCCAGGTTTCCAGTTCTGACGCACATACTTAGTCGCAATCAATTCTTTTAGGCCTTCTAACAAGTCTAGACCTTTTATGCTTGCATGCCTAAAAAAACCGTTCACTAGGAAGAGGAACCTGACTGGACTGACTCTACCACTGCTCAATGGCATCAGAATCCCACTCGCCAATCAAGCGAAATATCTAGGAGTAATCTTGGATAGGAAACTTCTTTGGTCGAAACACGTCGAGTCTAAAGCGGCTCGAGCATTATCAGCTTTCTGGAAGTGTAAGGGCGCTTTCGGCAAGACATGGGGTCTATCATCGAAAAGAGTCCTATGGCTCTATAAAGCGATTGTAAGACCTTCCTTAGCATATGCATCGGTTGTATGGTGGAATAAGCTTTCACGCAAAATCGTGACTGCTATTTTCACTTAACTCCAAAGAACGGTTTGTCTCGCCTGGTTCTGCTCTAGATGCAATGGTCAATTTACTACCCCTTGATGTTTACATCATGGGCGAAACGATCAGAGCCATCTTCCGTTTAAAAAGAAGTGGTTTTTGGTTTAACACGTATTGGAGTTTTGATGACCTTGCGCGGGGAATATCTTTTGACTCAAATCTTATGGATATGCCATCTGACGCAATGGTTCCGGAATTAAGACTACTGTGTAGATTTACGGTCGACTTTTCCTGTGCACAAGAGTGGTTTTCACCACTTTCTGAGCCGGGTAAGGAATGTTGTCGAATTTTCACAGATGGCTCCAAGACCAGTGAAGGCTCAGGTGCTGGAGTCTTTGTGGAAAGCGACAAAATTAGACTGCACTTTCCCCTAGGTATTTATGCATCAGTCTTCCAAGCGGAGATTTTTGCAATACTTATGGCTGCAAACTATATTGTGAAAAACCAGTGGAGGGGACGGAGTATTTGCGTCTGTAGCGACAGTCAGGCTTCGCTTAAAGCCTTGCTCAATCCTCTTACTAGATCCAAAATAATTCGGGAATGGATACAGCAGGATTATCGGAAATGAGGTCTCCGATGAGCTTGCCAGGCAAGGCTCAGAGGAGAACTTCTCCGGCCCTGAATCCACGATAGGTTTGCCCGTATCTTCGGTTAGGGCTTCTATTGATGGTTGGGTTTCTAGCAACTATAGATGGCATGTCTCTCCAGGATGCAGGCAGACTAAACAGATCCTTCCCGACGTCTGTAAGAAATCCGCGGCATTCTTGCTGTCTCTCAACAGAAAAGACTGCAGACAACTTATTGGCGTTATTATGGACGGGACATTTCTCCTTTGCCAAACATCTCAAAGTGTTAGGTTTAAGTCACACCACTGTCTGTGACGCTTGTGGAGAGGGCGACGACACTGCGGAACATTTCCTATTTGATTGTCCTGTCGTTGCTCGTATCAGGTGGCAGATTTTTGAGGCTGAGCTGGTAACTTAAGCTCCTTATCACTTCAGCTCTTACTCGACTTTCTTAGAAAGACGAAAGGGTAAAAGGGTTGTTCCTGCTGGTAGTACAATGGACGTGTTTTTGCGTCTGAGTTCTCCAGCGTGGTGTTCCAACACCCCAACAGAAAAAAAGGCTAAAAACTTGGTCATGTAATCGACATCCTTTGGTCCTTAGTGGCTCTGACGATAATGGTCCTAGTTGTAGTTACATTCGGTCATTGTCAGTGCTCAAATAAATCGCCGCTCAGTGTTTGCAAATAAAATTGAGTAAACTAGACCGCGCCACAGAACCCCTAATGACTGTGTGTCCTAAATCCTTAATTATCCAAATCCCAACCATCGTAGTGTATTTCGTTCTTTGTCGCTTAGTGTACTTGTATATCAAAATAACAAAACGATATAAATACGCACTGAGACAGAGATAACCATTTTGTCGTGGGAGAGTTATTTGGTATCAAATAAATTTTATTTAATGTCTTATTAAAGTGAGAGTAAGTAAGTGTTAAGAGTAACTGCCGGCATACGTACGTATGTGTACATTTCATTAATCTTGCTTAACGATCTGGATGGCTGTTTAGTGTAATTTGAAAAGAGACTGACTGCCTGACGATTGAATACAATTGGTTGTGCTGCTCTGTTCACATTTTCGCTAGTCTTAATCAAGAATTAAGGGGCACACTCCAGATGCAATTCGTCGTCGTCTGGCTGATGAGTGTTTTTCGCACAGTAGCCGTTTAAGATAGTAGGTACTTGTAGTACAACGGTGATTGAGAAAATCTTTTTGCATGTGTCACCAATTAAACGAAAGGGTGAATTTCCTGCGTTGAAAGATGTAGCAGGAAAACCAATTCCAGGCCAAGAGAACATTTATTTGTACTTTGTACGGGTTGGAGTGGATTCTAAGTCACTATATGCCTAGTGCGAGGAACCGCGACTAAAGTGGCGCACCCAAGTGGAAGGGGATCTCAACCAACTAGGCGTGCGAAACTGGAGGCAAGTAGCTAAAGGTCGAGTTGGTTTGAGACGCTTGTTGGTTGAAGCCCATGTCCACCCTGGACTACAGCGCCACCAAGTATGCCTAGCGACTTACCCCAGAACTTATGTGTATATCAAGGATGACCAAAGCATATGAGTTGAACTTCAACAATTCTTGATTCTAGAATCTAGAGCTTGATAAACATATCTATCCTCTGGGAGCCTTCTTGATTCGGCTTTGAAGAAACTTTCTTCGATTAAGTGCGGAAGAAGATGTCAAATACACTCCAATTCACAGCGTTCAGGCAAAGTTGAACCTTATTTATCGCATGACTTTTCACAAGACTCTTGCTGTTATGTTGCTTAAGACACCAAGAGTCACTAATGACTTCCAATAGTCTTACAGAAAGAAGTCTGGAAGTGTAAGATCGGTCAATCTTGGTAGACATGACAAAGTGTCCAATAAGATGGTTCTTTCGCGTGCTTTATCTGCGTCCAACATAAGCTACATGGTCTTCAAGTCCATAATGAGTTACATGAAATCATGAAGCATTACTTGGACATCCGTCAGGTATGGACGTCGTCTTGCCGGCGGGGCAAGCATTACATCGTTCAATCACCTTTCTAACCTTTTACATCCTTCGACTTTACTTCCATCGACAGCTGAGTTGTCTTCTTGGATGTTATTTCCATCCGCTTTTCTAGACAGGTCCTCTTTCGTCTCTCTTCCACGAGTTCTCTCTGTTAAAAGTAACTTTCAGATGTTTCCCCACTGCGATTCCTCTTTGAAAGTTACACACACCGCACATCTACATATGTGCAGCTGCCTTCTCGTCTTCTAGACACAGTCTGCACAGTATCATATTCTAGAAGACTCTTCTTTTATAGATGGAGATGGTATCCGAAGCTTCGGTGTTCTGTGCACAATTCCTCGCACCATGCTTAGAACTTGACTTGCCTGCATTTTGCTACACGTTCTCTTTTTCTTCGGTGCTCATTCGTGGCCCACTGATTGATCATGTCGTTCACCATTCCCTTGTCTAGATCAGCTAGTGATTCAGGACCCAAAAACTCAAAGGCCCAGCGTTGCCAGATTTTCCGCCTTTTCGTTTACTTGTGTGTCCTTAACTAAGATTGTACACTCGTTGACTTGTGCCTGATCTCTGGTTGTATGAATGCGGGAAAGACATTTTTTCCTGGCAAGTTGTCCAACGCTGAGATTTTTGTGCTCCCTCAAACTGAGATAACAGGCTAGATCTAGATCCTTCGAAAATATATGTGCTCCCGTTCTACCATGGATCCACACCCCTTTGAGGAACACTGACTTTTTCCCAACCGTCCATAGACATACATTTCGTTTTTCACAAGATCCAGGATCTTTTTGTGTCAACAGATCGATCCGCTTCAGCGCCATGTGACATCTCAATGCAAGCGAAGTGTCACGGTTGCTGATGTCTCTGTTTTTAAATAAGTCAATCGAATGGATACCCAGAACACTTCCATCCCACATGTTGGTGTCGTGTGTATAGCGCCTTTGATTTCAACACACTCCAGTCTTTGTATCTTATGCGTCATAAGATGGGACCCTGTATGTTATTATGAAGCGATTAAAAGCTGTTCCGCCTTCACATTTATTCCATCTTCTCTGTCATTACCGTGGTTGCCATATTATGTACCCTTGTCCAAAAATTTCTCTTAAAGCGCTTAGCCATCCACAAACAACAACAATCATTTGACTGGACTCCTCCCAGCCACTACCTCGTCGTCAGTTTTTAAATATATTGCGTCCAACACATTTTTTGTTACGACCAAACTTTCATCTACCATGACAAGAGTGGTAATCGGTTTGCTGCTCGAAAATCTATATAATGACTGCATCTTCGTGCTACTGGTAGAACTTCTGGACTGAAGGTCACTTCTATCATAATTTTATGGACACAACGTGTCCCTGCTTTTACGATTGCTTTCGGAACAGATAATTTATAACGACACAACTGGCTGTGGATCATAAATTCGTTTCGCCTTGATATGTGATCGCAAGAGGGTTGGTTGTATTTTTGTCCAGGGTTGTGTTTTTTTTTTTTTTTTATGACGCATAACATTTCTCTATAAAAGAGGGTCCATTTGAATAGAATAGTATCAGCAGGCGGTTAAGTGCACCATCCAAGAGAAACTGCGACGTAACGCAAAAACCATGTCTCACTTTAATTTATCTCAATGTTAACCATGGGAGTGGTACTTGAATGATGTCCTTGATTTGGCCATCAGTAGTTTAATTTAGAGAAGGGTAAGTAAATTGTGAGATTTGTAATTATTTAAACTCTGTCAGCTCCTAAAAAGTATTGAGGGGGTTTAACCAAGACTTTACTTCGCAGCATTCAAAAGTCTGTAATGCGCATCAGACACCATCTTACGTTATGTACGTTTCTAGAGGGATATCGAAACGGACACCTTTTCGCCTCTTTTTCCAGGTTGGTGCCGCGAACAGCTTATGATTTTTCCAGGACTCGAACGTTGTTCTAACAATGCTCTAACCACTGAGCCATTCTTCTGTCAAATTTGGTAATCGGATTTTGTTGTATGGCTTGTAGGGCAAGCTTTTCTAGGTGATGCGTTTCAGTCAGCAATAGTTGTCCTCTTTCAGATGTTTCACAGCTTTTGCATGACGGGATCTAGGAGCACTTGTGACCTCTGACTCTGTCAAAGCGTAATGCTCATGGTGTGGAATACCTAAAGAATCGCAACGTTCTAGACAAGAATAACAAGAATTCCTCAATAGATGTCTGGTCACGTCAGAATGGCATGCAACGAAGATGTGAATAAACTAGTTAAAGGCGGGACGGCGACGACACTAATGGGGACTGAACAGATGAGACACATGGTGTAACTAACAAATGTCAATAACATGTGTATTGTTGCGTTCACTTGACAAGCAAGCGAATGCAAGAATATAGGTCAAGTCCAACACTGAATCACTGCGGCGTCAACTAGCAATAGCATGTCTTACGTATTTTTTGCAGGACCACACATGCTAAGTCAACCTATGGACTCCGATTACAAGGTTGACCTAAAAGACGGAAGAGCGATCGGAGGTTAGGATGGTATACAGAATGAATGATCAGGGCAGTCTGGGTTGGTTTGGCATAGAGACTTGTTCTCTACAACTTTCATTTCCACAAAGAAACCATATCCTCGTTTTCCGCGTTCTTCGTACACCGTTAAAAACTAAATTAAGAAGACGAAGACACAACAGCATAGCTTTAGGATCTTGAATACTCTTAGACTAGAATAATAATCGCCTGCTTTACATGACACATCTTAAGGAACTAGAAGGCGACGAAAACTGCAATGATGGCGAGTGTATTCCGTATAGTATACCAGGAAATTGCAAGACACTTTTGTGCAGAAGAAAGGTCTGTTTAGAGGATAAGTTAATAGAAAAAGAGCCTTGGGAGAGATTTGAATTTATAAGAGTCAACGGAATGGTCGAGTTGCCTGTCCCGCCAGAGGACTTAATTATTCATCATAGTCTCTTTCCACTTCAACTGCGACGTCCTTCTCGAGCGTTGATGTCGATCTGCCTACATGTCCCGTCTCATCTTAGTCGTTGTATTCTAACTTTTTCTGACTACGAATATCGATGTCGCCAAACAGCGGGTATAGCTTGTCATCGCATCTCTTTCTCTACTCAATGTCTATACTGACAGGATCGCAGATCATTCAAAAAATGTTACCCTTAAAACAGACAAGCCTGCAGAACGGAGAAGCAGGATGATCAGGGTCTTATATAGAGTCACCTTGATTGATCGGGAAAACCACTTTTGGCTGGTGTCACTATTAGAATCAATACTGGAGCCTCGGCAGCTTTGAGTTCCTAACTAGTTGGGCTCCTCCTTTCTCATGATTGATTATGTAAGTCCCGATTGGATTCTCACAACCTTGGTTAAACTGTCAAACTATCCTCCAACTACAGAGGAATTAGGACACTTTCAATGCAAGTCAACAAGAAGCTAGAATCGTCAATACAAAAACAGCTAGTTTTTGTCCTAACAAGAGGCACATGACATTTATCAACTGCTCCTAAAGTTCTGCACAACACCAAAGTACCCGAATCCTTCGAGTCGACATTCGCCGTTCGCCAAGGCTGCTTGCTGTCCCCAATCATATTTTTTGTTATCTCTGACGACGTGCTTACCAGGACTCTGGTTAGGAGTGTTCATTGAACCTTTAGAATGGTTCAGAGGGACTAGTTTTAAGCGTTTTTTGTCTAGCTCCTAAGAATTAATGAATTTAAAAACAAAAAATTCATTAAAAACGAAACGAATGGTTCAGAGGGATTACGAAGACGAAATTTGCTTGCTCCCCATTGAACATAGCAAATTCGTCGACCTAAACATTAGCTCGTAAGAAGTAGGCTTGAGAATCAACATCAACAAGACCAAAAGCAGTTAAAGTGTCCCGACATGGATTCCACTGTAACCCACAGGACCGCTGAAAACGTGGTCACTTAGTATTATCATCTCTTGACAATCAAGGGAGACAGGATAGGTGTGGAGGGAATTCAAATTAATTGCTAAAGAGCGTATACTTAAGGGAGAAGTTTTGTAGAGGTCCTATGCTTCTATATGAGATAAAGGACAGAGAGAGAGACTTGGTTTTCTATGTTGTATGTCTTTTCCGCTTCATATCAAGCTCCGGCTGGTTCTGCGGGTAGTATTTTTGGTGAAATACAGATCCTGGTGGTAGTACAAAGAATCTTATCTGGTCTAAGTGAGGGTGCATCTGCAGCTTGCCACTCCAACCTAACTTAACCTAACCTATGTCTTTTCCTCGTATAACAAGGCGATTCCGGGTGTAAAAAGGCACAGACCAATGGTCTTGGGACCAGTAAAAATTCACGTGACAATATGTAGATCTATTGTCCTATATTCATCGAGTGTACTTCGAATGTCTGCTAGGTACTTGATTGTTTTATCAGCTGTTTAACGTTTCGATAGAGCCCCTTCCGTAACAATTTATGGCCATTGTGCTATTTGCGAAGACCTTTAAGACCTCGGATTTTATTTTGATGATAGAAATAACTTTTCACCGCCATTATCATCCGTCTATCTTGTACTGTTTCCATCGCTAAATTAGCTCTTTGACAGTTCCTTCACTTGAAAAACACTTCTGTTGACCGAAAGCTCGATTAAGGTGCTATCTTCTTTTTTCCTGGAGTTTTTAGGTTGCTGGCTGACTACCATATGTATCGATCTTTTGCTCCAAGTTTTGTCATAATTTGGGCCATCTTCACCCTTAAATTTTGCTCAACCAACTTAAACAACACAACGTGGTACATTAACTCAATTACCGACTGTAAAAATGTCTTTTACGAGTAAACTTCTTCTCTAAACACTCGATATAACCAAACCTATATACCGTAGGTGAACCTCTTGGTAATCTCGATCTTAAACCCTTTTAGAAATGCTTTTACCTTGTTTCCTAATTTTTTACTTAAAATATTAGATATTTTATGAAAGTGTGTTTCCATTCGTAACGTCTGGTGTTCGCAAAAAGTACACGCATCCACTGGTTGGGAGACCACACCACCATGCGGAACAAAAATTTTATAAGTGGGGGAACAAAGCAAATTCCAATTCTGTACGTATTCCCCCCCCCCCGAAAATTCCCAATGTCATTGACATTAATTCCCAAACACACCTCAAAATTTGTACGTGCACGCACAGCCTGTCCTTGCTGTGTCCAGGACGAGAACGCAGGAAAAACCACTTTTTTTTGTTTTGTTCAACTGGAAAAAACCGTGCGTAAGTCTTTCCATTGCCTACTGTGTGGACCCCTTCTCCTGACTCTACCGGCAGCGGTGGAAATTCCCTTTGGACTTTGATCCAAATCAATATGTGCCTAGTATCAGGAACAACCACGACGATGACTACGAGGGAAACCATCGTGCAACTACTACCCATTGGATGTCATTTCGAATGAAATTGTGTCTGTTCAGGACGACACGACTGTTGGCGAATATTTTGGGGTCGTCGCCTGCTTTTGGCAGAATGGTTAAGGCAGCCAGGTGGGGGGATAAGGGAGTGAAATTATCATTCATCCAATCATCTAAAAAAAAAAAATGAAAATTCCATTTTATTGTTGTTCTTCCTTGTGTGTCATGATTGTGTGAAGGGATGAGCAAACGTCTTCTTTCAATCTCCCCACACTGGGGGGCTCTTCCAGTAAGCAGCGGCAAGTGCATCAGTTTATTGCCACATCAAAGAAAGGGGCACGCCCCTCATGCAGAACATATGGCCGGCCGGCATAAAATACGAGGGGCGACCTAACCCTCACAGCAGATCGTTTTTTCGTCGTGTTCTCTCATCATCCAGAGTGGCAGTAGACCGAGGAGCAAGTGCTCTGCAGAAAATATGGCGGCGGTTGGAGTCGGAGGAGTTGTGTGTTTGTGTGTGTGTATGTTCCTTTGGCAGCAGGGCGCACGCCACATGCATACGAATTTATTGAATGGCGTAGTTTTGTTGTTTCAACCATTTATCCTCGTGCGACCTGGGTTTTCATGATGACGAGATGGTGGGGAAGAAGTTTTTCTTTGTCTGCCTAATATGGGGGGAAACCCTTAATTTTCCTTCCTCTTTCCTTATTTCTCTGCTTCTTTCTTCACAGTTCTCTGGGTTTTACTACAGTTTGGCAATAAATCGTTGCAGCGTTGTAGTTATAATTATTTTGTCTACCATTTGTAGGCAGGAATATGTAGCAACATTCAGGTGTTATGTTCCTTTCGTGTATTCAGGTAATAGATTATATTTTTCTTGAGGCTATTGAAAGATTTCGGGGCTAAGGCTGATGTTGGAATTGTTTGACACGTTTGTGTTTTGAGTTGAAAATAATTATTGCGACATTTTACACGGAATGTTGCTTTTAATGGGAGTTTCCAAAAGTTATGGCAGCAGTTATTGGTTCAAAGGTATTCATGACTGATACTGAGATTACACTTTGCTAAATGTAATCAATTTAAGACTGAACGGTTATTTTCTGAAGAGTTTTTACTTAAAAAGGGTAAATTTAGAACTGTCAAATGTGTGTATCCTTGACAGCTGTCAAATTTCAGAAAATGTATTACAAAAAAAATATAGTGATTATTTTACGGAAGCAGTTTCTACTGTTTCCCATCGGTACGAAGTAAAGCCTATAGTTCGTCCGTCAGTTGAAATGAAAAAAATGGCTGAGTACCATGAAAGTGTCATGCCTACATCGCATTTTCCACGACGATTTTGGTGTTAATGGTTACAAAGGGCAGCTGCCGCCAGCTTAGGGGAGTCTTGCCGTTTTTTTTTTTTTTTTTTAAGAAAATCATCCTTAGCGACAAGAAGCATTTCCATCATCAAAGACACACCAATTAACAGAACTGTCGCATCTTATTTTTCGATAGCCACGGAAGAGTTGTCGAGAAACCTCTTTGTTGGCAACAAGTGCAACTTTTGGTGCAATTTTTGGGCTGGCGTTGCTACGGTTATAATCAATACAAAGCGCTACAATCATTATCATCAATTTCTTTTAACCCCAGGCGGAGCATAGGGCAACAAATCTCTTCCATCTTTTCCGGTTTGCAGCTAGGTATTTCAGTTGTGGCCACGTTTTTCTCTGGGTCGTTGCTTCTGCTAAGACTGTTAATCTCCACGTTGTTCTTGGCCTCCCAACCCGCCATGCTTCCTGAGGATTGCATTCGAAGGGCTGCTTCGCGATGTTCTCAATTGGCTTCCCCAGTGTGTGACTAATCCAGCGCTATTTTCGCGCTACTATATATGTCCCAAATTGGCCATGGACATGGACTATGTGCATTTCAAGCCGCATAAACCATGAAATGATTGCATTTTTTCAATTGTCCGATCTAACACTTACAAACCCTTCAAGGCTTTCTAGGTACCTGATTCACACCGATGCTCTGACCAAAGCCAATAATGGATAGCTTCATCTATATATTGGCCTATCCTCGACCCAGAGATCAAATCGTAAATTTGACTTGAAAGAGATAACCTCTCGGGAGCAACTAACGTTGAAACAGGATGATTGAGCATTATACGTTGCAGGAACTGCAGAAGTGTGGAAGAATAGGAATTTATCGTACACCTTCTCTACATGTGTCCCGGCCTTAAGGAAATACCTCTTCAACAATCTAAACACTGTCAGTTCGGCCTATCTGAACTCCTTCGTTACGAAATTTAAATAGTTTCAGGAGTAGGTTGGAGTTTCCAGCCCTAGCACTCACAGTGGCATTATAATGTACCTACTTTTGGCCTAAGTGTGCCTGACCAGTCCAGACTAAGATGAGGGATACATGTCGACGCCAATGATTCACAAACAATTCAAATGGTCAAGGGCAATTTGGTCCTTTTTAACAAATGATCGGCTGATTACGAGTTGGAAAGTGAAGCCCCTGCAAAAAGCTTCTTCTTTGTCTTCGAGGCAAAGACCGCCCTTTAGTCACTTAAGATTAATGTAGATCTACCTGCCTTCTTGGCATAACGAAGACCTTGTGTTATGTCTCATTTCAAAGCTACAGGAAGGTTCAAAGACGATAAAGGGGGAGTTGTAAACCTTGTAGTTAAAGCCTATTTATAAGGTCTTCTGCTTAATCTTTAATTGCCTTAAATTTCAGTTCAAAAACATATCTTAAGTCATCATTTTCTCTTCCTATTTATAGCTCAGCAACGACCACGAATATTGGAGCATCCAGCTGATGCGATAGCGGCGCGTGATGAACCGCTTACACTAAATTGCAAGGCAACTGGTCGACCACAACCAGAAATATCTTGGTATCACAATGGAACACCATTGGTTCCGTCCGAACGAAGGGTTGTCTTACCCGAAGGCTCGCTCTTTTTTCTAAGGTAAGCGTTTTGAGATAATACCTAGAATTATCCAATCTAATTTCTCCCTTTTTCAGAGTAATGCACAACAAGCGAGAACAAGACGCAGGAATCTACTGGTGTGAAGCAAAAAGTTCAGCTGGTATAGCTGCCAGTAACAATGCCACTCTTCAAATAGCTCTGCTGAGGGATGAGTTTCGATCAGAGCCTTCAGACTCCATAGCGTTAGTTGGTGGGCCTGTTGTAATGAATTGTACGCCTCCGAGAGGTATTCCGGAGCCTTCAGTACTTTGGTATAAAGATGGCAAATTGCTGGACTTAAGTGGGAAAAGGTTTGTACATGCCTTGCTTGTATCGTAAGAATTCATCTAATTGTGCTCGTATTTAACAGACTGTCAATGGTGGAAGGTGGTTCTTTAATGATCTCAGAGGTTCAGGTGTCGGATGCAGGAAAATATGAATGCTCTGCACAGAATATGGCTGGGAGGAAAAATGCACCTCCGGCAACGTTAAAGGTGCTCACGCCACCGCGGATAGTTCGTGGTCCCACAGACACAGAGGTGATAGAAAGCGAGAGAGTAGACATTCCATGTGAACTGGTAGGGGATCCTAAGCCAGTTGCATCGTGGCATCGGGACGGAGGATCTCTACCCGAAGGAAGATCAAGAATTCTGTTGGACAACACTTTACGAATTGAAGATGCACGTGCTGAGGATCAGGGGACGTATACGTGTAAAGGTTTCAATGAGGGTGGTAACATTTCGCTGTCGATTAAGCTAAGCGTTTTCGGTAAGGCGACAGAACTTATATTCCAAGATGTAGGTTTAATATTCCTTTTTAGCAACCCCGCGAATTACAGACGCACCAACGGATGTGGACGTCGCTGAGGGTGATACAGTCAACCTTCCATGTAAGGCATCAGGACGTCCAAAGACCATTACCATTTGGGATAAAATTCTTTCCGAGGGTATCGTGGCTAATTTACAGGATGAGATCTCTCAAATGCTAGAAGAAGAAGCACGTCAAGAGCTCCTGGCGAAAGCGAAAATCATGAGTTTTAGATCGAAACGTCACACTGGATTGTTGGGTAATCGCACCCGTCGAAGTATTGTCATATCAGATGAAGAAAAAGATGACGAAGTAGATGTGAACAGTTTGGCTACAGAAACCACATCAGTTATCGATGTTTCCTCGTCACCACCGCCGGAGCTTCCCAACTTTGAGATAAGCAAGACTGGCGAATTGGTCGTTAAAAATATTCAGAAGAAGGATGAGGTGAGTGCAACTCATGAGTCTTAGGATACAGTTTTCTAATGTCCACTTTCTAGGGTTGGTATGCATGTACAGCTATTAATGAAGCCGGTAGTGTGGTAAAAAAGATCTTCATCCACGTAAAGTCGCCATCAGATCCCGATGGGGACTTTCAAATTCCCGAATCGTTCAACAGTCGTTGGGAAAACACTCAAAATATACTGATAACGACAGTGATACCAGTGTCATCGAGTTCTTTGGACGTAACCTGGGAATACGCTCAAACCAATTTGTTTCCTAGCAAGGGTATCACCTTGTATTACCGTCCAATATACTTGAATGGTGCGGAAGTTCGAATATTGTCCAAAGAGTATCTATCTACGGGAACAACGTTTGAGAAGAAAATCCATCGTTTGGAGGATTTGAAACCATACACGAACTACGAGATCTTTGCCACCGTGCCAAAGGGTTTGGGCGGAACCATTTCCAATCTGCGAAAGGGAAAAACACTTGATGGACCTCCATCTGCACCACCAACGGATGTACGAGTTGGAGTGATAAACAATACAGCAGCCTATGTACGGTGGTCACCTCCACCAACTCATCTAATCAATGGAGAACTTACAGGCTATAAGGTGAGTTCTATGTCTGTGCATCTAAAGATAAAATTTATAGTGCTTTCCTTCTTAGATCCAAATAAAGTCGAATGTTACCAACAAGCTATTGGGACAGATGTCATTAAATGCCAGCACACAGTCCGTCGTTATCAACAGTCTCAGTCCTGGTGGACGTTACATCGCTCGTGTGGCACCACTAACAGCCGGTGGACTGGGACCATATAGTCCACCAGCGCCACTCCACATTGATCCGTCTTTTATTGCTAGACCACCAAAGTAAGTATACAATGGAGTCGATAGTAGGGTGACAGCTCTTATTTACTTTTTTCTTCTCTGTTTAGAACCGATCCAGCATTAAGTGCATGGTCAATGTCATGGATGCCAGGAATAGCACTCGGAATTCTAGGAATTTGCCTAATTAGTGGTGCGATATTTGCTGTTTTTTGGGCCAAGCGCAATAAGCGAAATCTGAAGGCATCTTATCCAGCACCAGTGCTCACTTCTACGCTAGCCGACAAATCACACACCCTCTGGATGCAAAATAATACAACAATTAAGCCAACTCATACGTATGCAGTGCCACCACCACCTCCTTCGGCACCACAATCTGAATATGCAGAGCTGACAACAGTGAACATGCCAAAGATAAACATGGGACAATCGGCGCCACCAGAGCCCTACGCCACAGTTACACTGCAGCGTGGTGCAGGTGGCATGGGTGTAGGTTTGAGCTCTATCGCTGATGATTGTCGCAAATGTTCGGCCAGCCCCAGCTCGAGTGAATACAATGCACCCATACGAATGCCATTAAATATGTGCGATATGCTGCCACCTCCACCAGATCATCCGTATAATAGTTACAAAACGATGAATAATATGACGATACGCACTAATCCCGCCGCTCTGTCGCCACAAGTAATGCGTCGTGGAATGCCAGGAATGCCACAGCCCCATCAGCCACCTGTTTGGGGATCACTGCCTCCACCACCGATTCCCAATTTTCCACAAAATTGGATGCA
This sequence comes from Criorhina ranunculi, assembly GCA_951813785.1. NCBI lineage: Eukaryota > Metazoa > Arthropoda > Insecta > Diptera > Syrphidae > Criorhina > Criorhina ranunculi. Next base: position 13,000,605 of record OX638382.1, on the reverse strand, counting down.
AGAGCGTCAGACGGGGGGCTATCACCATCCTCAGCAACATCCACAACATCAACAGCACCCACAACATTCCCAACTACAACAACATCAACAGCACTCCCAACAAGCACCACCATCACACCAATACCGCCATCACCAAGGCCCACATCACCAGAACATTTACAGCGAAAACGAGTACGAATCCGGTTCAGTACTCTACGAACAATTTTGCCGCGACAACGAGGCTTCCTACTTCAACGAAGGTGGAGAGCCCACCGAAGAGTACTACCGCAATGTAAATATGGAATTCTTCGAAGATCAAGAATTCGAACCGGCGACACCACCACCGCCTTGTCCTCCAGACTCAACGTCCAAAGTGAATCCAAATCTTCGTCTGTTAGCCGCAGCGAATGGCGCCCGACATGCGGACAATGCCCAGCTAAATCTTCCCCGTCGGATATATAGAAATCACCATGGCGGCGGCAGTACTCCAGGCGATTCGTCCTCCTGTGAAAGAAATACCAATCACACTGTACCCTCAAACGGCAGCAATAGCTCTGATGACAGCGAGTCTGAAGGTGACAACCGTTGGGCGCCACGATCACGACGCAGTCGTTCGCGATCAAAGAGCAACGAACGAAGATTTCGAGGCGATCAGTGAGATGTGAGGTGATAGTAGACAAGAAGTAGTGGTACAATGCACATCCGCAGTAATTAAATTTATACGCGGAACTCTCTGACCCGCAAACACTGAATACTCGAAAATTTTGTGAACAACATATTCATTAGTTTTAGTTAAAAAAAAAAAAAAGAAACCAGTCGGCGCGAGTAGGTTCTTCTGTTTCATTTCAAACTAAAGATAGGTTTAGACTATTAAGTTTCTAAAGAGAGGACGAATTGGTTCAACAGAGCAGAATACCAATGAGGAGTTGTGTAAAGTTTTTTTTTGTTTTTAATTTGTTTTTTCTTTTGTAAATTAATTAAAACGTAAAACTAAAGTAAGAGGCTTTTTACATGAATTCATTATATATACATATACATTATATATATATACAACCATGCATACATAGATATTATTCGCATAAAGCAAAAGAAAAGGTAAAGATTGAGTTCTGTTCAATTTTTTTTTTGTGCATAATGAACAGATGAAAAGATATTGCATTTAATTGTTTGAGTTCCTTTAGTTTTTATTTTGTATTATAATTTGTTTTGTAATTAGGTTGTAGTAGATTTGAGTAAAATTATTTTTTTTATTTTACACACTATGTAGTAGGTACCTTAAAAGCGCAATGGTTGGTTACGATTTTTACGCACAAATAGTTATTTAATTGCTCTCAAATGCAAGTGATAAGGTTTAAACAACGTTTAAAAGATGAGTTTCTTGTTTCCCTATTCCCTATTTGGTTCCTAAATCCGATGTAATTCAAATCTTTTACACCGATGTTTATTGACTGCGAGACCATACAATACAATGGCCCAATTTAAAAACGTTAACTGCATGACGACGATGAACGTGATAATCCAGCAAATTCGTGTAGCAGCGCATGTGGGAATATATAAAGAAATGCACAGGGAACCGGTGCACCGGTGGTGAGATTGCCACGTTAACGACATTTTCGAATTCGGCCAACCTCTTATAAGATTGCAACGTGTTGTGCAAGTTCTTCCCACTCAAAAATGACTAGCACACTCAAAGATATGTTTTCGTTGAATTTGAACTCATTCGGATTAGGCCTTCTCTACAGACGGTAGGTGAGTCAGTATACGGATACTGATTAGCATGGCGCTCCATACAAAAGATAGGTTTAAGGTTAAGTCGATGTCCTAAAATCGTTAAGTATGTTGAGATGCTAAACAATATGCAATGCGCAGGTAGGAATGAGAATCCGTTATGGATATTCTGTGGCCCGCGTCACTGGTTATTCGCGACTACATTCTCCTGCATGTCTACGTACTAAAAACACACCTCCTCCTATTGCTTTGCCCTGTTTACCAGGCTTGAAATTTCGTCACTTCTTTCTCAGCTTCCAGAGCTAGCAAATTCTTAGGTTCTCACTGCTCTTTCCCCTATACGCTGTTGTTGTATTATGCTTGTGATAAGACGAGAGTCGCATTTTTAAACGACAAAAGGGCTTTCAGTCAACAACCGCAATGCCGAATTGTTGTAGTCGTTTTTATTTTCTGTGAGTCATAAACGACACTTGCAATAGTGCAATATCATATAAATCTCATCGTATTGGACTTGCTTCCGAAGTGATACCGAATATGTCATACAATCTCATTTAAAATACGTACGCATACGCATTCTGCTTAGATTCACTACGCTTATAGTATTTGAAACACCTATGAACTTTAAAAGCCTATCACAGGCATTCAACTTAAAAATTTTTACAATTTCATATAAAATCAGAACCCAAAGATATCCAAACTAGTCGTATCGATGCCATAAGCTGCGTAAAACTAACCAAAACATTGTGCTAACCAATAGATATTTTCTTTTTTTCTCTCAATTCATTCGAATAAACTGTTAATTTCCATATTTCATTTTAATTATACGTAAATGAAACAACATAAAATAAAAGAAAAACAATATTATTTGCAACAAGAGACTGTAATAGTTATAAAATACATACATACATATGAATTATTATTATTCTTTTATTTAATTTGTTTAATTCCTTAAAACCAAACAGTATTTTTTATTAAACAAAAAAACAAGATTATTTACACAATACATACACATACATAATTATATTTTATACTTAAAATAAATATAAATAATAATTAATTCTTTTAACTATTAGTCAATCACGATCAATTTGTTTGTTTTATTTTATTTAAAAAAAAATATATATATTCAACCAATCCACTGGTATAGGTTTTTTTTTTTAATTTGTCATCGGCTTGTAGCAAGAACACAATTATTAAACAAGTTTTCAAAAAAAAATAATAGGGGGACCTTTGAACTATTGATGAGAAAACTATGACGACACAATATTAAAATTTTTCAATAACTTTACTGAAGAAACACATTTTTTCGTGCATTTGTACCAAAAAAATCGAAGAAAAAGAAGCAAACGACTAAATTACCATCGAATTGAACTGAAAATGAACAGAAACCCAAGGCTAGAGTACCCTACAACCCATTTACATTTATTTATTTATTTACATTCTTTGAGCGATGAAAGTTATAAAAGCTAGCAAAGAAAGAAGGAATATTTAAAAGATTTTTCTATAGTCTTCAGGGGCGAAATCGTCCCTTCTGTGATCGTTTAACTCGTCACGGTAGAAAAGTCTGTGCTGACACCATCTCAGCTTTGATTATTTACGCCTAGTCTATCATGTATTGTCCAAAGACAAGCTGACGGCTTGCAAATTTCTTCTGCCTACACAACCATATTTCACTTCCTCTGTGACTGCCCAGCACTAGCCAGAGCTAGGCAGCGCACACTTGGAAAACATTTTTTCAAGGAACTATCCGAGATCTCTAACACCAAATTATGTTACATCATTAATTTTCTTAACTCCACAAGATGAATTTGAAAAACACACTCTTAGCCACGCCCATCAACATCCAGGTCACGTGAGTTGTGGTATCAAAACGGCGCATCCGCGCTACTTGTGTCCCTGGCAGGTTTCACCAGATTCAACCACTTCTACCTACCTTCCCTACACAACTTAGTTAAGTTGTAATAAAAAGTACGTAAAGCCATCTGACTCGTTATAAATATGTTAAGCGGCATGTTTCTTGAGACATTTCAGGATCTTCTGTTTCAAGTTAGTCTAAAAACCTTATCATCAGATTTGATTAGATTATTTAATGAGGTGGAGCTAAGTTCCTTATCACAACGGCAACCAGTGGCCTATTATGATGTCTTCTTCTTTAAAACTCCTCCATGAGGCCGGAGTTGGTGATGAATCCGGTGATGTCTTTGGGTGAGTTGGTGGTTATATATTCCGCCATGAGGTGATAGTTATCTAGAAAACGATGACGTATTCTTATGAGGCAGTTACTGTGATACAGTATGTGTTCTGTTGATTCTTCATCTTCGTTTTACATCCTACATGTATTGTCTTGTGCTTTTCCCATAGTCATGGGATGTTTTGATGTTTTTTAACCCGACAGTGTCTGGTTAGAAAGCATGTGACAATTCGAATCTGACTTGTTAGCTGTAAAAGTTGTTTCGTCCTTTTTTGGGAGGAGGTCGGTATAAAAGTTAACTGTTCATAACCTTCGGTCCAGTAATGTTGTACTTGTTGGGAAGCCGCAGAATGGCCGTGGCATCATGAAGATTGATGCAGAACCTTTTAAGGCCTTTTCATTGCCTTCATATCCGCTATGGCCAGGTATCCAAATAAGATGAACTCCGTTTGTGTTTGCTAGTGATATGAGTATTTGAAGGCAGTCGCAGACAAATTTTGGGGTCATTTCTTGGGTACCTAAGGCCCCTATTGTGAGTGTCGATCACTGATCGATGAACGACATCTATCGATCATCGATCGTCGATTGTAGATTTGGGTATTGTGTATTTTGATTGTGAACGACATTTGTCGATTTGACAGTCGCTTGTTGTCGATCAGAAATTTCTGGTCGATGGTTTGTTTTCGAGAAAAGTGGGAGAGTTTTGTGCGTATGAAATGTAAGTAATTTTAATAAAAATAAAATATTTATATTAAGGAAAATAAAAATATGTGAACTAAAATTCTATCGATTGGGTTACACAATGCCATAGTTCAAATCAATCGACGCAATCGACAATTGTCGTGGCGATTGCTGATCGACACTCACAATAAGGGCCTAAATCATCAAGATTTAATATTTGTATTTTCACTATGGATAGCCAATATTGTACTGATCGTAGCGAATTCGGTTGAATACGAAAACTTCGAGGACGCAACGATCTTATCAAAGATTCGATGAAAATTACCATTCAGTTGAAATAGAATGTGTTGCTACATGAATTTACACCTGTATTTGCAGAGTTCCCTTGGTGAATACTATTTCAACAATCTAGGCGAACTGTCTAAGAAGCCACCAAAAACTATTCTAAAATTCATTACACATTCAGGATGGTTCAGGGAGGAACGATTTCCAACAAGCTTTCTTTAATATCTTCACTTTCAGACTGGACGTTCGGCGTTAGAGGAACACAATGGATCCGTAGAGATCTGAGTGAAGGCTGCTTCATACGAGTGGCAGTCACTACTCCAACCTACATATCTACAGAGTTACTCGGATTTTATTGACAAATTTGTTTAAAAAATTAAAAATTTGTAATTGTTAATAGTCCTTATACAAGTGACGTTTTCGAACTCAAATAATTATGCAAATGAGTCTTGAGCTTTACCTTGATAAAACCAAAGATATTTGACTTCTTCTTTAAAACATTGATGTCTATAAAACATGCATCCCGCCCTTGATATCTATCATGTGCATTGTCTGTCGTTTAAATTCTTGTTCCTTCCAGTCCACTCAGCTTTCCATCACCAATTATAGACAAATCCAGATGCTTGGATATCCGTTACTTTCTTCTCTTTCTCTTTTTTTTATAATTCACTAGCGCAGAAGGGGTTATGAATACCCTTATGATACTATACACACAGCGCTAGTGTTGGTGTAGTGATTTTGAAACTCAGGTGGTATTAGGTTTCAGTCTTTTTTTCTCCGAGGGTGGTGTCCAGAGTGACAAGGGAGAATTATTGGTATTGTTGCCATTGCTTATAATTCACAGTATTCCTCTCGAACATCCCGATGTCTAATGGTTATTTAGTCCACAAGCGAAAACGATTTAGTCATTGCCCTTGTTTGGCCTCAAAGATACCTTATAATTGAAGCTGCGGATGATCTCAAGTATATTCTTGGACTTTTGGACACATCTCTGAATTCTCAATATCCGGTTAATAAAGTGTTTTTAACGAGTCAGTTTTTTACTCAGCGGCCTTTTTCTCTTAAGATCCCATTTTTGCGGCAGAAAACCTGCCTTCAACCTGTTTCGTATGGCGTATGTACTCGTTAATTTGTGTGAAGTTTAAGGATCTTACCAAAACCAATTTCCCTTTAGTAGTATTGCCTTTTAATAGGCTCTGACCCTAAGTGAATTCATTCTCCATGGTATGAAGCATTAACAGTTCCAAGTCAGATGTTTGAACGTGACTCTTTGTTTTGAGCTTAGTCACGATAATCTCTCTTTTAGAACTTCTTTACGAATTAGGATTGAAAAATTATGCAGTCATATAGGAAGTTTCATGTATCCGTCAAATGCTGTAACATCTATGCAGTTACAGAGAAGATTCTAAATTCTTAACAAAAAATAAAATATTCAATTCTTGACAACGGACATCATCAATTACAGTATTTTTTTTATTTTACTCGTAAAGGATAATTGTCTTATTTAACGAATGTGTTTTTGCTTAAGTCGATGAACCATATACATAAACATTTATTTCTTTTAATTTAAACAAACTTTTCTTTGTAGTGTTTTGATGTATTAATTTAAAACTATTAAAATTTCAACGCGATTTGGCTTAAAAGTGTTCATGAACTGGTTGCCTTTAATAATTAATTTTGTTATTTGAACGTTAATTATAAATATTGTTCGTTGGATTTGAATGTGTGAAAATAAAATGATAGATAAGGTATATGAGATGTGGTCGAGTTTTGCAACAACATAAGAAAAGTGCTTCATCCGGAATCGGAAATTGTTGCCAAAAAAAAAAAAAAAAAAAACAAAGCAATAACTTTTATGCGTGCTTTAAATTTAAATTTTGTTTGTTTTGTTTTTGTAAAAATAATCTTATATACATAAAGTTTGTTTTTATATATATTTTTTTCTTTGTTTGCCTAAGTTTAACATAAGAATAAAAAAACAAAATAAATTATAAAATAAGAAACAAACAAACAACAAAAACCTTTTTGGAATCATGTGATATAAATTTATATACATACATTACTAAAATATAAAAAAAATAAAAAAAAATATTAAAACTAACACATAAACAGTACGTTAAATAAAATATAAAAAAATAACGAAATTTATTTTCAAAAAATTCACACAAAAAAAGAAAATACCAAAATAAATTTAGAAAATTTCATTCATTCCCGAAAAAAAAACACAAAAAGGAAATCAAAAGTAAATATTAAACTTTTTTTTTTAAATACAAAAACAAAACAAGCTATATATTATTACTATATATAAGCCATTTAGTGCCATGTAAATAAACAAAACAAATAAAGACAAAAAAAAAATGGAATACTAACATTTATACAATATATTACAACAAGAAAAAAACATATATATTATATATACACAATATATATATATATATATACTAAAACAAGTAATAATAATGATAAACAACTTTAACAATAATTAAGAAGTAGAAAGACGTTAAAAAAATATATATATATTGATTATTATTAATTTGATTACAACAAAATAGCTTTTAATATTAAAAGAAATAAAGTTTTTCTTTTATAAACAAAAATTAGTACATATATATATATATACATACATTTATTAATTTGCTTTATAATATATACACAAATATAGTATATAAAAATACTCACGCAATATTAAATTAGATTGTATTATAAAACAAAACAAAACAAAAAAAACCTATTTATACCTAGAACTTTTGCAGACAAAAAAAAAAATTGTAAAATAGTTTGAAGGCATTCAAAAATTTCAAAAAAAAAAAAGAAAAAAAAAGGTTAATTAAACACAATTTTAGATGAAAAACAAAAGTCCGATAGAAAGTTGAGGGGGATAACTAGTAAAGACAACAAGAAAACAATTTTATTTTTGGTTTTAAATTTAAATTTGAAAAACTAGAAGTAAAACACTCCGAAGAACACTTTGAATATTGATGGTTTCATAAAAAATAAAAGACAACGGTCTCCAAATACAGCCATATTCCCTTAGTCACACAACTCGATAAAAGTCGTATCAAGAACAAATTTGTATTCCCAATTAGTCATTTCTAACGACAACTGTCACGTCGTGATATTCTCAGTCGTATTTAGTGACAAAAGTCGAAAAAATTAGATTTTATCTCGCATGCTTTCTAGCAATCGATATATTAGCGTTGAGTAAGTTAGGTTAGATCAGTGTGGCAGGCTGTATTGATGCAACCACACTTAGACTAGAGAAGGTCCTTTGTGATATCACATGGATCTGTAGTTTTTTCAAGAAAACCACTCGCAGTATCAGTCGGAGCTTACTGTGAAGCGCAGGAGACTGTCTATGCTGGTGTCAGCCAGTTCTTTGAGTCTGTTGAAGAAGATGGCTCCTGAGAAGGCTCTTCTTTGAGCTTAAACGGCTGAACACGTACAAAGAAAGTGTAGAATCGTCTCTTCCTCCTCCTCGTCTATATAGCTTCTACAAACATCATTATAGAGTAGGCCTAGCCTATTTGCTAATGTCTTCGCTTATACGACGTTGCAGTGGTCAAGCAAACGAAAGGAGATGCTTACGTTCACTTCCTTGGAGAAGACAACACCCAACCACTCCTGATTCTCTTTTGGAGCCATCTGTGTAGAAGCAGATGTACCTCCTCAAAATTATCTTTACAGTTAAGTTTGGAGGGGATAGCTAGTAGTAACGATATTTATAGGGCACAGTAGGTGTCCATAGTGGAGTTTCAAGCACAGAAAAAGTCAACCCTGAAGTGATGGTATAAGGTTGCTTCTGCAAGTCATCATCTTCATCGGAACTATAAAAAGCTCTGGTTTTGCATATGCATTTGACACAGACTCTTTCGAACTAAATTTCAACCAAAATCAAACCAGAGTTGCCATTTTTTGTACTCATCATAAGTTTCACGTCATAGCCCTAAGGAAAATATTCATTTCATTTAACACTCACTGCAACAATTCCAAGAACATGCATGAGAAAGAAACTATGGACCATTTCCTAGTCCTATCTAGAGCAGGACATATTACATTAGCGACGAGAAATACAACCTTAATGAACTTTTAAATTCACAAACTGACTTGCCGTGCCTCACCCATAACATACATGGTAGCAAGGGCGAGTCGGCCGAAAAAGCTACTTCCATAAACCAACAAGTTGATCGGCTTGAATGATTAGAAAAGATCGCCACTTAGTGAGCTTCCAACCAGTCACTCGAACCAGAAAATACACAGACTGTGCAGACGAGGGAGAGTCATTCATTCATTCTGATTGGATCTCTACATGACTTGTTCGTCAGTATGTATATCAGTGTGACTTGGAAGCCCGAAATAAATGACCTTTAAGTAAACTTTCTTAAGCAAGCTTATACCACCTAAATGGCGATCGCGCGGCGCAAAAAACTATTACAGTTGAAGGCGCAAGTGGTGTGCATAAGACTCCTTTGGCGGCGACGGGAAAGAGAAACAGGTCGGTGGAAGTTATCTTAACGAATATCAACCAGTCAATTGGACCCAACGCTGCCTGTTGGTTTGAACAATCCAAAACGGAGGAAGAGTATTTCTAGCACTCCTGTGTTATTCGGGATAGGGCCTTACTACTAAGTTGCATTTTCAGCCTAAAGAAATAGCGATTGATAAGAATGTTGTTTGAGTTTTGATAATATGTCGTTGTCAGAAGTGATAGGGGAGTTTAGGACTATTGTCCTTTAATGTTGATGATCACCCAGTGCTGGAGAAAAAGAAAGGGTATAGGGAAGAGTAAGAGATTAGAGTGGAAAGGAGTACAAGTTCTACATTTCAGGAAATATTTAGGAGGGTAAATTGTTCCATATTGAGTGATTAAAAAACGATCTTCTGAATTTCACTGTACGTCCAAACGAAGACTTCAAATTATATGGATGGGCGGACAATACCGTACGTGTATTGCGACTGAACTGGTGGAAATGCGAGACACAGCTATCACGCCTATCATTCAATCCGCCGGGGGGAACGATTCTCCGAAATTTCAACTTCGGTATCATTCAATTCGTTCGAAGGGAATTGTCCACTAATCGGTAATGTGAATGACTTTTCACGTGATCATTCAAAACGAACGGATCGAATCTCTCCATACAAAGTTTGACATTTCTCATCCGCAGGAAATTCATTGCGGATTGGTGTTGTGCTGCATTTTGAGTGGAAAATTTATCTAAAAATGTATGTTCAAATCAATTATTTAGGTGTATTAAAATTAAATATTTGCTTTTATTGTCCTTAATCAACACTTCTAACACATAATTAAAGGCTGCCTTATTCAAACAAAAATTGTTTATGAAGCTGAAATTCAAATTAATTTCATAGAAATTATAAACAATAACGAAATCGTTTGACTAACTTGGCATCTGATAGCTCCATAATGTCGTCACTGGATGCCCGTAAATATGCACGAGATGTTCGCCTATTTGAAGATATTTCTTCGTTTCCAAAAAGAGAGCACTGTCTTTAAATTTAATTTTATTTTGTTTTTATCAGCAGCTGTTTATAATCGCCGTCAACTATGACAGAACAGTCGGTTTTGAAAAAAAAAAATCGTAGTCGGTAAAACAGTGCATCCGACGGATTGAATGATCAGCTTCAAGGTGAACGCGGATCGAATAAGTGAAGTGAATCTCAGATCCGTCGGATTGAATGATAGGGGTGTATATATTTCATCCGAACAATTGTGACCGCTTAGCAACCTACGATCCGGCGGTGTCCAAGAGAAGTAATTCGCCTGCAAATGGACTGATCACCGATCAGTTTGAAGCCAAGTCTGAGGGACTAAAAAAAACATTTGCGTCTTTTGAGGAAACCAAGACACCTAGCGCCACCTTTGGTAGTATTTGTGATTTGCTGGTTCCAAAGATGGTCTGGGCTAACATGCATGCCAAGCAATGATAAACCGTTAGTTTCTTTCACATTAACTCCATTCATTTTGAATTTGGCTACGTTGGTGTCCCGCTGAAGAGATAGGAGACTCCATTGGATTTTTGACGGGTTCCCCCCCCCCCCAATTGATGATTGCATCATTGTCAAAGTTGAGTTCAATTGGTATTCACTGTCGCTGGAATTCGACGGCTTGAGGCCCTTGCCGTGAAGTTGTTAGAGTATAAGGTAGACGTTTCTCACTACCCTGAAGTCAAAACTGTCTGGATTCATCAATGTTGGGTGTTTCTTCTTTGCCACTAAACTCCATCAATGCGTAAAATACATAATTTTCGAATTTTTGTTGATCTCAGTGATTATTATGCTCATCATTCCTTACACTTGTTTGTTGGAGACTCAGTTCGGTTGTTCAAACTCAAAGTAAAAAAAAAGGGGGAACGTCTTCACACTTTTTCGCAAATATTTATTTTTTTTATGGATAAGAGCAAGGAAATGATAAATTGTCAGATTTTCTTTATTTCTACGAACCGATAGAGTACAAAATTTGTATTACGTACAACTTAACGTAAATTATTTCATTTCACCATCAAATCTAATAGCCTAACCTTGTTCGAATGGATCCATACATTTATTTTCTTTTTCGCTTAATTTAATCGGAGTGTTTTATAAATTTATAAAAAGTGTGAATACTTTTTCAAACTGAATAACCTAAACCCAATAAATTTCTTAGTAATAAATAAAAATAAAAAAACAAATCTCACAAAATATGAATAAAACAAAAAAAAAACGGAAATATTTTTTATAACTTGTGTTACACTGATACAAACAGAAAAACACTCCAACCAAATAGAAAACTAAATATAAACACATTACTGATAGAAAACAACATTTTTCTAATTGGCTGAAACAAAACAACACAAAAATAAATAAATTTAATAAATTAAATAAATAATATATAAAGCTACGCTTCCATGAAATAAATGACAAAATAAATATTTATATACATATATTTACCCAAAACAGAAATGAATAACTCATTAACAATTAAAACAAAAAGAAATTCTTATAATTTGCTTTTAAATTTCTGTTTTAGTCACAAACAATAATGAAATATTTAAAATATATTATACAAATATACACTTTCACATTAAATTAATATTATTGCTGCAGTACAAAATGTAATAAACAAGAAAAATACAAAAAAAAAATTAAAATAACTTAAAGAAAACCATTTTGCCATTTATTTATTTATTTCGATATGTTTTGTTTTAAATTTAACAATTTATTTATAAAATGAACAGAATAGTATACAAAAAGAATACTACTATTAACATATCTCTTTTTTGTAAATTGCAGCCATATCATTGTTATTAGATGAGAAAAGGATTAAATCACACACAAAAAAAAGGAAAAGATATTTTAAAAGTATTTTATGGAAATACGAATAACTAATACAAAATAACAAAACTCCATTGACGACTGCAGTTATTAATTATATAAAATTTAATCATTATTCATTAATTTCTTATTTATTTAAATTTAAAAAAAAAAAACAAATATTCACAAAGAAAATTGTTATAAAAAAAATAAATAACAACCCAAGAGCTTCCACAAAAGTAAATAATTCTCTTCACAAAACTCCTATTTTCGCCCAAAATTGAAAATGTGGGACAACAAATAAACAATTTTAATTAAACAGAGCATTCAAAATCTAATTGATTGATATGGAAGCTCTAAAATGCTTCTTATAAAATTAAACAAAGCCTATTAAGAAAAAAAAAAAACAAACCACAAAACATTGGAAAAACAAAAAGAAATTCGCAAAAGAAAATGTAATGCTTTACAATAAAATACAACAAAAGAAACTTTAAATTATTAAGCAAGAGAATAATTTAACATCAACTATTTGTAAAAATTAAGTGCTTTTAACAATTATTTTTAATTGTAGAATTATTGTAAACGAATGATGAAAACAGAAAATTGTAGAAATTATAAATTAAAATAGTTTCTTATTATTTTGTTTTTTTTTTTCTTTTCGTTTACTATGAATATCAATTTAATTATTAGAAATGAAAGGAAACAAATTATATTTTGCTATATAATACATTTCTTTTATTGAGTGATTGCATTTATATATATAAACAAGTTCTTAGTTTTATAAGTTAATAGGTATTCAATTGAAAACCAAAATGAACAAAAATGAAATGAAATAACAAGTAGATAACATCAATAAACAATACTTTACTAGAAAAGATGAAAATATTATATATATATATATATACTGTATATTTCCATAGTTAAAATTATTAATTAAATTAAAGAAAAATAAGTAAAAGGAAAATAAAAGAAAAATTTCATCACCTACCTACTTACTACCTTTACTCAAAATCATTCTCAAAAAAAGAAAAACAAAACAAAACTACATAATATTTAAGAATAAAATATATAAAAAAAAATAAAATCAAACAAAACAAATCATCCTAATCATTCGCGTATTTAGTCACTATCTGAAAATAAAAAAAAAAATGTAAACCTCAGCCAGTTAAAAGGAAAAAATAAATTTCAAAGAACCACACAAATTAAAGGTCTTCTCATTGATAAACAAAAAAAAATTCACAAAATTATTATTATAGATAAAGTAAAACAAAAAACAAAAAAATAAAAACATTTACAAAGCATTTATAAACTAGAGAAAAAGGAGAAACAAGAAAAAACCAAGTAATATTACTTATATTATGTATTGTTAAAATTCAATTATTATTAAATTACTGATTAATTACGAGAAAAATTAAATGAAAATGATTAAATTAAAAAAAAAAAAAAAAACGAATAACAATTGAAAATGCTATCCTCATCTTGTAAGCAATTTTTTAAGTAGAAAAATAAAAATTTCAACAAAAAATAATCAAAATCAACGTACTTTTCTTCTTTATTTCAATATTGCACTAACTATACAGGTATCAGTCTTCACCTTTCGTCTCCACAACTTAATTGGCCAGAAGGTCCACAACCGAGCACATCATACTTTGATAGGTCCAAAAATTCCAAGTCAATACCCACCTTTATTTTTAGTGATCACAAGACTGAAGGAAGGATAGCTTGATCTAAACTGCTAGTGCTGAAGGCATGCCCTAGCTGCCGAGTTATTTAAAGCAATTGGTGATGACTTGGTAAGGAAGATGCAAAATATTGCCGGAAGAAGGAATGCTCGACGTATGAAGAATAGAATCTCAGCATTGTTTGCCCAATTCTCAAGAAAGGGCAGTCTTTGAACTGCGCCAACTACACAGGCATCAGTTTCCTTAGCACGGAGGTATCTAAGGAGTAGATGAAGAGGATGTATATATGTAGGAATGCTCACGGTTACGCAGTAGTTTTTTTTTTCTCATTCACTCATACACCATCTGCTTACTGAAAAAAGGAGAAAAGAGGTTCCCTAATACGTTCCCTACTCAGACCACGGACGGATATCAAAGGAAAAGAAAATATAAGAAAAGAAGAAATTTCGAACTCAATGCTTTCACCGGGGAGAAATAACGGAATATGGAACTAAATTAAACCATTCTAACCTAATCTAAATCTGACTTAACATAGACCTTTCGCTTCAACACTTACTTAAACCTTTTCTACTTAAACGAACACAGACTATGCGTTATTCTAAACATCCCCTTCAATTGTTGCTCCTCCGTATCAGTTCGTCTCGTTCCAGAGACACGCTATTGCAATCTCCCTTGGCCTTATTTCACTGGGAGATAATCCCTTAGCTGTCCAGTTACAACTCGTCACGTCCTGTAGGAGATGTTACTCAGTCGTCTCTTCCCATATACTTGCATGCTGTCATGTCACATCATCGTTGCGCCTTAACCACGAGAGGACGACGCTCTTGCTGTCGACTATTGACATCTGGCATGGCCACATGACTCTATTTTGGCTCGTAGCACAAACTACGGCTAATATAACAAACAAAATTGCTAAGGCGACTTATGTTATGTGGGCATGAGGCTGCTAAGTATGGCAAAACCCACACACCACATTGGTTAGATCTATCACAACATACGCGTCCAACGAATGGTGAAATTTCAACGGCTTAAAAGCCTAGCTTGTGTTGGCATCACAGGAGTTATGCGAGTCGTGATAACTAAGCTTCTGGCGGCCCTGCTTCTTAGTCCTAAAGGAATCGTTAAGAAACCTGAAGATTTCAAACAAGCAAGGAAAAGAGTGCGAAAGTTCAAGCTCCTAGAATTAACTCAAACGCGAAATTCTGATACCAGATCGAAGTTCAATAGTTTAAGGGAAGCCATATCCCCTTTAGCGCGCGCTAATTATAAAAAAAAAAAAAGCGAGTCAGCCTAAGTATTAACTTTCCGATAATTTGCATGCAGCTTTGTTGTGACACACGCTTCCATAGAGTGTCCTCGTATAAACGTATTCACGTTAATATTCCCTCATATTGAGCTACGTATCAAATGCATATTGGATGGTGGAAAATAAATGAGAAGTCTGAAGTATTTCTCGCTTAGTGAAAGCCTTTCCAAAGATAAGCTTCGATTGTTAACGTTCGTCACTCAATTAAACTTCGGGTTAAAAAAATCTATTTTTCTATTTGTATAGAAGTATGGCAATCCTGTTTCTTATCAACATGTTCGCTGTCAAACTTTCCGGTTTGACATTCGATTTTGTTGACAGCACGTGCAATTATATTCGTTTGGTTGTTTACAATTTTTCTTAATTTATATTTTCTGTGATTTATATTGAAAATTGTAAGCATATTATCTCGAATAAGAGAAATATAATTATGGCTGAACAGTACAAGTAAGAAATATATGTACTTCAAACATTCCTATTCTGACTTATCCCTTGTATCTTCTCAGACTAATTCATCCGGTAAAATATTACCGCGACTATTTAAACAAAGATATTCGTCCCGATGGCAGAGAATTCGATAAACTTCGTCCGATTGGCATAAATGTCGGTTCAATTATCACCGCAGATGGTTCGGCAGTAGTTAAAATAGGCAATACCAGTGTAGTGTGCGGAATAAGAGCAGAATTGGCAAAACCTCGAGCGATAACACCAGAGAATGGATTTCTTATACCTAATGTGGAACTACCACAAATGTGCTCGCCAAAATATCGCAGTGGATCAGGATCTAATGATGATTCAGATGTATTTTGCTGTGCCATTCATGATATCCTAACTAATTCGAATTGTTTGGATCTTAAAGAGCTGTGTTTGCATAAAGAGAAACTTGTTTGGGCATTACATTGTGATATTATCTGTTTGGATCATGATGGATGTATTATAGATGCAGCATTGATAGCATGTGTTGCGGCGTTAAGGAACTTGGAATTACCCACAATTGTGTATGATGCTAAAATCAATAGAATTGAAGCAGATACTAGTGAGAAAAAGAAATTGAATATAGGACCTGTACCGGTTTCAACAACTCTTATGGTTTTCGATGAGTAAGTTGGGAATTATTTTAATTTGATTCGATGAATGAGTGTTCTTTTATTATCTCAACTTGGACCGTTAAATTAGTTGCTTAATACGTATCGACTGTACACTCTTTGGATTAACCTTTTGTCTATCTGTCGGCTCGGAAGTGATCATGATTATGAGACAAAACCTTGGTGCTGTGTACCGTATCTTTCCCTTATTTTTAAAGATTTAGGCTGTTCTTTTCAACAGGCACTTTGTACACGTCTTGGTTATTGTAAAGATAACATTTTTCTTGTAAAAGATGTTTTCATTTAGAAACCAAACACTAACACTAGGTCCTGGCAAGTGGCTAAGTGCTTACATCGAGTGTTTCGACCCCAAAACTATCCACCACTTATCTTTTCTGTAAAAATATGATTCGTCTGATTCTCATTGCGAATCAACTTCCTTGACTGTTAGCAGACCATCCTGTTCTTAATTTCGATTACCTTCTTTTTCTTTCAGCAATGTCATCATCACAGATCCAACCGCTGAAGAGGAATCACTTTCCAGTTCCGTTGTGAACGTGGCCATTTGTAAAGGTGAAGTATGTTTTATTCTCAAACCTGGTGGCACACCCTTCAACAAGGACCAAATGGATATCTGCATAAAACAGGCACTGCGACGCGAAAAAGACGTCCTAAAGCTACTCAACGAAGTGTGCAAAGAGAGCAATGGTATCAAATAAATATGCACAAGAATATATTTAATTCTTTTTCAAACTTGTTTATTTTTGTGTTCTAAAAAAAAAAAAAAATTAAGCGAATTTATTTCCTAACCCAAACACAGGACAAAAGTGTAATATTAGTCTTTTAAACGGGCGACAGAGAGTAATGCTCTGGGAATTTGAATAAATGTGAACCATGTGCAAACACACTCGGCAGTAGACCAGCATTAGGTATGATGTTCCACGACAGATAAAGTTTTACATCGTTATTCCTAAAAAAAATAACGAAATCAATAAACACTCAAGTGGGTTCTGTTGTATGAAAGCAAACAAACTTACCTAAGACCAATGCCATCATCCCAAAAGTAATACTTTGTATTCATATTCTTAAAGTCTAGCACTGTATTCTCGCCACGACGAATGATCTTATCCCACAACACAACCTGATTTAATTCGTTGTCTTTTGTTTTATATTCAGCGGTAAGATAAAGGAACAATTCTTTAACATTCCAATTGAATAAATCTGTGAGATTTGTTTGCAAATCGAATGTGAGGAATCCAAGATCATGTTTCTCGCGTGATGCACCATAATCTGGAACGTTTTTCCTGTAAAGAATATTCAAGTTTTTAATTCAATTTCACATTAAATAATCGTGTTATCTTACACCAAAACTTTAACTGTGTTGATTTTCGCTTCGGTACGATAGTCAAGGAACACTGTTGAGATGAAACAGCAGAATGTTAAGCAGGCCAAAATGCTAAGAGAATACGCCACTGTGGCATTTCCACGGGTCAAAACCGTATGCATTATTGGTATCTTTAGGTGGTGATTTTTATTAAGTATATTTTAAAACTAAGCTAACGATATTTATTCGAGTTATTAACACGAATTTGAAGAAGTTATTGTTGATGGGCACGCCGCCGATAGACACGTCTTCCCTTTTGCTTATAGCTGACGTTTCAAGAAAAAAAAAAAAAAAAAAAAAACTTCACTCGACTTGAATGACAACAACGCGAATGGATTTCAAGTCTTGATGTTGGTGGACCTGGTTTTGTGTGCGTCGCTTACATTGGGTTTAATGAGGGTGTGATTACAAGTCTAGTACATATGTATTTACTTAATTAGAAATTATTAATAGCTTGATTCTAAATTGTAGTTTGATGGGAATGAATTGCTTCGACGAATTTTCAGTTTAAGAGGGATTCAAGGTTAGAAAAACTGGAGGATTATCCTCGTAATTGGTGTAATACGAGTCTTTACCCCATATGATTAATTTCGTTGTAAACTCCAGAAGTCCTGAAACTACCTATACAGCTTCGAAAGTCAGTCTGAGTCTGAAGCAGCGTCTCGGGCTGTCAAAAAATTAAATGTATATCAAATCGTAAGCACAAATAGAATATGAATCTGTTTGACGTTTGTGATTTTGAGGCTTTATTTTCATTTTCTGTTTTTATAGACGTGGAAAACTTCAAATGCTACTATGACAGCATTACTAGTTTTCATTCTGTTTCATAAAAGAATTCAAACGCAAAAAGTCTGTTTTTTTTTTTTAAATTTAAATCCAATGGAAGTTCTGTGCAATTTATAAAATAAAAAGCATTTAAAAAGGATCAAATATTAATTTTGTATGTTGTTTTGGCAGCACTGTCTTATTATCCACCACTTACAAAATCATATTTTACCAAATTCAACACTGCCGTTATACTTCAATTGTGATGTAGTATATTTCAAATGGAAAATGTTATCCAAAGAAAATTGCATATATCATGGTAATTATTGAGCTTTTCATTCTAAAAATACATTCAAATTGTTCCTTATGAATTTTCACACAAATTTTCGATAAAATTATCAACTCAAGACGATGTAATTCAAGTTAAATTTGTTAAAGTTTTTGGGATTTCAGGTAATTTTTAAGTTTCTACAATTTGCCACCATTTTGGAAAAGTTTTCCATTTGAAAAATTTGCTAATTTATTGCGAAATAAGACATTTTTCATGGAAGAATTATATGTGTGAACTGTTTACGAAGTAATTTCGCACGAAATCACAAAAACATTTGTTCGGTGGGCTGTGGTTTAAGTCGTGAAATCTACGATTGATTTGTCAGGTTTGCAAGTTAAATGTAAATTTCCTGTTCTGTGCGGGATTTGACCACCTCGCCATATTTGAAATGTTCGGAAATTCGCTTCGTGAAAATGAAAATGTTTTCATCGGTGGAAAACCGATATCGGAATATTTCAGATTTTCTTGGTAAATTTCGATGTAAATCGGTCGTGTTACTCGGGTTTCGTAGTAATTCGGGTTCTTGTATTGTCCTGAGTCTATCCCATTTTCTCAGATCAAAGTGTTCCCCTTAGTCCTCCTCTATCGGCGCCTGAAATCTTTTTTTTTATTTTCCAAACAGCGATGTGCATACGTTGTTTTTCCCTCGTTTTGTCTTTATTTCGTGATTTAAATATCCTTTTATTGCTCCAAAAATGAGTGCGTCTTCCATTGCGATGTAGAGTTTCAATCTCTGTTTTCGAGAAGTCTTTCATGCTCATAATTTTGTGATTTGCTGTGCTTTCTCCGCGACGTCGTTAAAATGTTTGGCCTTTGCGAGTTCCTTCCTTGAAAAGGGTAAGTTGGTAAGTTGTTGGTGCATTAGTGTATCTATTCCCCGAGTTTTGTTTGTAAAAATTAAGTCTTTCTTTTCGCTACGCTGTGTGAAAGTAGTTTGTGCTAAATTTGTCTAATGTTTTTGTGCTTAAAAATCGATCTAGCTTTAGTACGTGGTTTTTGTCTTGAATTGTTCCCCTCTCTGTACTTAAAAATCCTGCAGGCTTAGTGTAAATCGAAACGCGTTCTAGTCTATCCCTCGCTACGCGATTAAAATTGTATCAGTGCCTGGTCTCTACCCTTGAAACGTGTAAAGCTGTGCTCATGCGTCGTATCTTTAAAAATGTCCTTGAGTTCTGTTCCTCCAGTCCCATCTCTGAAAGTGTGTCAAGTGTTGTGAAAAACGTCCCCCTTTAATCTTTAAAAGCGTGTCTGCTATTGTCGTTGGAATGATTTGCACACATTAAAGGTGAGTGACTTCTATTTTAATAAAAGATTTCCTATAATTTCATAATTCTAAAATTCATACGTCTAAAATTAGTTGCGGTGCCCCTAGTTTTCTTTTCTTCACCCTTCCATCGTACTTCTAACTCCCTGTTTACTTCATTCTCCAGAATGATTTGCAGTGTTCAGCTCTATAACTTACCAGTGTATCAATGTAGGCCAGGACAGAGATTACAAATTAGCACCGGTTAGGGGCATCAAAGCCACTAAACACATTTATCGCTGCACCACCTCTCGGCACACAATGACAAAACCTCCAAGTATATGCTCTCCCTGCCGTTCAAAATTGACAATAAAGCTGTAAGTCCCTTCCATCCATGCGAAAAATATAACACGCACATGAATGGTTGCGAGAAGCTAGTCCTTGAGCCTGGATCGATTGCTGAGTTATTCATATGAGTACTTCGGGCGAGATAGCTCTGACTGCGGCTTTGCTATCGGTGTATATCTTTGTCCTCTTGACTTCTGGGTTATCGTTTGGAACACACTGCTGTGGTTTGAAAATTTCATTGACCGGGCAATGGCTCTATTGAAGCCAACTTTTTTATTTCCAACTTCGGCCCATTTTAATGACCTATTTGGTTTTTTTTTCCCGGAAGTTGGATGCTTAAAAGCTTGGGCGCTCTTTGCAGTCATTTCAACCGGCATGAGTGAAAGAATCGTTTCGAGGGCTGCTATCGGGGTCTTTCTATTGGCGCTGATTGGTGTATCTTTAGATTCGTAGCTGTTTCTGTGGCTGGCCAACAAAAGACACCCATATGCTTGAATAGTCCTAATGATGGCGATGGACATCTGGTGGATCATAGCCGGTCCATTATATTTCCAGATATACTATTGCATGCTTAGAACGGGATGGTTGTAGTCTACATAGTTTAAGAATTACGCGCCTTTGTTGAGGGAGTTCAAAGTTTTTTTGAATGGCATTTAGTTCCACATTATTTAATGTACAATGGTGTGTACAAAACACATCAGGCTTCTTTAGGAGTTCATTTGTCCTCGCTCTGCTGTCTGAGAATGGTCCCCATATATCAGCTCTTAGTCGAATGTGGATAGGTAAGGGTTTAATTCTTCCTCTGTCTCATTGGACTTAGAGCTATTTACGTTGTACAGGTAGTTTCCAGGAATTTTGTCCCAGCTTAGCTCACCACAGACAAAAATCTAAACAGGTTAATGCTTACAAATTAAATATATGTATACTATCCCAAATAACGACTCATACAACAGTCTAAGAAATGGTTTTCACAAAAACATAACACGAATTAAAATCTAATTTGATTGCTTTTATCACTAGAGGTGTTCTGGATGGCTGTTCCTAGTTGTACATTTGGCATAGTTCACACATTGGTTGTTCAGCTGTTCCACATTTGCTTTAAAAAAGAGGGAAAGAATAACTTGACAAACTAGTTAAATTTAATATCATACCCTTACTTACAATAACATGATACAACTGCTGCAGAGAAATTTTCCACAACCCATACAGGACGAAGCACAAAATTCACATAGTCCCAAATTGCAATTGAAACAATCGGCAGTGATAAAAGCATCCTTGCCACAGCACTTTGATTTCAGTTTCTCTTTGGGGAATCCCTCTGGCTGTGGACAAAGGTGACGTGGGTTCATATCCTTAGACATTTCATTGATAAATTACCTTATCCTTGGATAGAAAGACTAAATTGCCGCTTCCAGACAGTGTCACCAATTGAGACATCATATTCGGACTAAGTACACTTGTGAAGTTATTGTTTTCTAGGTTTTGTGCTCCTCTGAAGAGCATGCTTATTGTTTTACCTTGAAATTTAACAAAATTATTGCCTTATCAGGACTCAATTCATGAAAATTTAACACTTACTGTGGATTTTTTTCATGTTGTCTTCACTGTTCAGGTCAATCTTTCGCTGGTTGATGAACATTTTACTTTGCAGTTCGAAGGGGTATTCATCGGAACGTAAACGTTTTCGGGCAATCATTTCCATCTTCCAAGGTATAAAGAGCTAACTAAACAAATTTTTAAATACTTAACAAGAATGGGCACTTCCCGCGTTACGAAATAAACAATTTTTTTTTTCTAAACTTCAACGTAGTGGAATGTATTTGACAGCTGTGGAATTCAATTTTTTCGATTCGGAATGGCATTGCCAGGAGTAGAAGCTGTAGGTAGGAAGTAAATCGGCTCAATAAAACTCCTTACATATCTCGATACTTGCAATTGCTTTCAGCGATGAGAGGAGGAATAAAAGCTGGACATGATCACGGAAAGTGTATAACCAATACAAAGTTAGCATCGTCACATATGTGACAATGGTGCCATAGTCTCCTAAAACAGTTTCGATTTAATATTGCGGCTATTTAGATCGACCATGCTGGCCGTGTCCGGATCAATTGGGTGGTTAAAGAAGCATTCGCCGAAGGTGGTTTTTCTTATGTTTGCAAGGGCAGGACACGTGCAGAGGAATTGCTCAATAGATTTTTCTTATTCCTCGTCTCTGCAGCTCCTGTAGAAATTGTTGCATACAATACCCAAATGCTGAGATGTGTGCAGCACATCCAAATGCTAGGATGCAGTGTCCTGTTAGGACTTTACTCAGTTTCAAAAGCTGGTCTGTTTTAAGTCGAATTAACGCTTTCGATCCCTTAAGATCGAGGACAGGCTAGAGCAGCCTAGCATTGTTACAATAGTCAAGAAAGGTGTTTATCAAACGACTGGCTGTACCTAAAGAGCCTTGTTGAGCTAATTTGACACCCGTAAAGTTCCCTGGAATATCCCTGTGACCTGGGATCCAACAGAGTGTGACATCATACTGGTTAGCGAACGTGCTGATGCACATGCGGCAGTCCTCCATTGTCCTAGATTTTATCGTGTTGGATTCGTGGCCCCACTCTAGCTCTGTAACTCATATGGTGAGACATTTTCACTTGATTTTTTGCTGAGTTAAACATTTTTTGTGTTCAAGCTGTGACAAGTTCAGTTTTTCCCCATTTCAAGTACGGGTTTCCCCATTGCCTCTATTTGATCAAATGAGGAAAAATCCTCAAATATGGCAGCGCTGTGATATGTTTCGCGTCGTAATATGTGTAGCCTTTGGTGGCAGAGTTGAAAAGATGGAAAATCCAAAAACAACCGTATGACAACCCTGTTCTTTCTGTGGAACATATCTCGTGTGATTGTCAACAATGTTGCTGGATGTGTTTCTGTTGTTCTCAGAAGGTAAACTACTAGCGAACGAATTCAACGTATTTTTGCAATAACTACCTGTTTATCCCTCGGGCTTTCATTTTAATTCCCCTAAAGTTTTGTTTAAATTATTTAAATGATTGTGTTTGTGCTTGGTGTGCTAATAACAATGGTTATATTTATTTTCTATTTCCAGTTAAGAATGGAGTTGTTGAAAACTTAAGAAATGTCAGGTGAGTCTGTGCTTGTTTACAAAATTATTTTGAATTTAAATAATTGCACATATTATTTTATAAAGTAATTAAATTGCATGAAAATAATATTGTTGATAGGTCAATTAAACTCTAGTGAATTTGGCCCATGTCCTTTTAAATTAGAAAAAACACACACACCCTTCTGTCGGTTAAGAGTTATGGAAAGTTTACATGTCTGCCACTATCATGTCATGCCCACATATCCTGTATGTCATGTCTTCTATTGAATATACATCCACCCGTTGCACCTTTTGCTAAAGAATTCAAAGGCCGCACCTGTGTATCGCGTTTATTAGAACTATTTGATCAGAGGAAGGACTATATTTATACGAACGTGTAGTGATTTGTGTTTTTTGTTTAACGTGACCCCTTTAGAAGGAATTTGTAGTGAAATTGGAACTATCATGTGAAAGAATTTTATTTGGGAACTACTACCTAAGTGGTCAAAAAGACAAAACGGGGTTGGGATCGACTTAAGTATCACCAACGATTCCTATTCGTTACACTATACCCTCCAGACTTGATTGGAAGGATTATTTTGAGCTATAATGGAGGGGATACATCTGCTTCTACAAAGATGGCCCCAAAACAGAATCGGGAGTGGGTGGTGGTGTCTTCTTCAAGGATGTGAATGTAAGCATCTTCTTCCATTTGCCTGACCTCTGTAGCGTCTTCCAAGCCGAGAAAAGAAGCCCTATAGTGGTCGAGGTATACTGCGATATCTACACCATTGTGGGTGTTATGACAAGTCACTGCTCCATTGGCATGCACGTCAATAGGTTAGACCTCCTCTACAATGATTTTTGTAGAAGCTGTATGGACGAGGAGGAGGAATACACGATTCTCCACACGTGTGCAGCCCTCTCAACTCATAG
Source organism: Criorhina ranunculi (assembly GCA_951813785.1). Taxonomy (NCBI): domain Eukaryota; kingdom Metazoa; phylum Arthropoda; class Insecta; order Diptera; family Syrphidae; genus Criorhina; species Criorhina ranunculi. The sequence continues at coordinate 12,976,262 of OX638382.1, read as the reverse complement.
AAGAACCCACTTAGGAGTTAGCTTCTTAGATAGTCTAAACTAACTGGCTGACACCAGCCTAAGCAGCTTTCTAGTAAGCTCCGGTTGGTTCCGCGGGTAACTTTTCTAGAGAAATCACAGAACCATGTGACTGTCAAATACAGCCTGCCACGTTAACTTTACCTAACCTTACCTATCACCAATGTATGTGCAGTCTAGTTTGGCGAATTTATAACCCGTTGAGGCATCACTCCGAGTTGTTGGCATGGTATGGTATGCAAGAGTGAACAGTATGCTCTTCACTTACACCTCAGTCAGGACCGCTGTGTTCCCCTTTTTTTTCGTCGGAATGGGTCAGGCTTGGGATGTAACATACTCGTGTGTTGGGAAGGATGTGGGTATAACTATGGAGTTGACCCAAGTAGGAAGATTAAAGTGGTGACTGCATCTCGTATGATGCAGCCTTCACTCGGATCCTTGGATCCGTCCTCTAACGTATACTGTCCAATTTGAAAGGGAAGACAAAGAAAAGAGGTCTGAGTTAGTTTGTTGGTGAATTAGGAATGGGTTTTTGGAGGCTTCTTAGACAGGTCGCCCAAGTGTTTGTAATTGTATTCATCAAGGGTCGTCTTACTTCTTCTGTATAGGCTGAGTCCTTCGCATAGGAAGTGAGCTGTGCTGTCTTATGTGTCCGTACTTAAACGCATTCTTCTAATGTCGGCTGCCAGTTGGTTATGGCCCGTGATAATCCTCTTCATGTTTTAAGTTTGATTTGTTCTTCACACGAGTTTCCTGAAGATGCGGCATGATGAGAGTGCGCTCTATCTCTCATCAGCTTATCTTTGAAAGTCAAGTAGATTTGACGAACACTAAGGGGGGGCAGTACTGAATGATCGACCAATGATAGGTCCCGTTCTGAACCCTTCCTAGCTAACTCACCCGTCATGGATACCATTGTGTCCCGGGACCCACCAGAGTTGGAACCACGTTGTGGTTGGCGGTGAGAATTTTGAGCTCTTACTGTGGATGAAATGACTTTGATAGCACCTTGACTGCCTATGCAAATGTCAATAACTTTCCAGCTTCGTTGATAATTTTCGGGCTACCTCGGCGATAGCTACGACTTCCGCTGGGAACACACTATTGTTGTTCGAAACTCTTAGTAATGTGGGTTCTAGTGAGTAGATCCCGGAGTCCACTTCTTCTTTGGTTTTTGAGCCGCCCAGTCACCTCTTGAGGGAATGATTTGTTTAGGCTGAAGTCAGGAAATGGTGTGAGATAGTCCGAGTCAGTTTCTAGTTTTGCCCAACTTGCGATCTTTCGATGTATCGCCTGCTTTCCAGAAGTTGGATTGTTTTACTCGTAGGGCTGTTTCCCTTAGGTTTAGGTCTATGGGAATCAGGGCAAGTAGGTATAGTTTCAATGGTTACAGTTGGTTCTAATAGCGCCTGTGGTGCCTATGCATGCAAGTCGTTAGATCTTGCCTTGAGGTTTATAGTTTTTTCCGCTGCTGGTCATCAGACTAGAAAGTCCAGTGGATGATTGGAGGTCGGGAACCCTATTTTTTACCAAAGATTTTACTATATGCGTAAACGGTGATTAAGGTTTCTTTATAATTCCTTAAGTATTATTTTTTATGTCAGTTTGCAGTCGAGAATGGTCACTAGGTGTCTCGCCTTTTCTAAGACTTGGAGAGGAGTTCCATCGAGTCTTCACGTGAAAAGAACTATACATCCCTGCCTTATGGGGGTTAACGTTCGGTCCGTATCTCTAAGCTCAGTTGTTTAGGATGTTAAGCAGAGCTTTACCTTGAGCTCTTTTCAACATTTAAAAAAAATCAACATTTCCTCCATTTTTTTTTATTAAAAAAGTCGACATGTACGCCATCTATTGTCTGATAGCACATTAAACGCAAGTGTCATACACCGACACTACTGTCTTAAATGACATATCTCACCAAGAAATTCCTACCCAGTTCTCCATCTCCAGCCAACTGTCATTTCAGCAAGTTTTTTCGTGACGACCGTACGTGTGGTGACGGTCACTAATCACCATTTACACATTCAGTGTTTTTCATATTTTTGTTTCATCATTTTTCACGAAACCCAACGAAGATAAAACCCAAAAAAACAAAAAAAACTTAATGTTCTCCTTATCCAGTGATATATTATCTGGTGAAATGTACTAAGTACTGATAACACAAAGCAGAATACAAAGTGCAATTAGGAAAAGGAGATTCGAGTGTGAGTACCCTAGCCCCAGTTGGTTCCAAAAGGGGAGTCGTACGAGCAAAACATTTCCCCACCAGAGTTGTTGCGCTTATGTTTAGTGACGTCATTGCGTTTTTCATCCATTTCTCGCTTTATTCTCGTGTTTTTTTGTTTTTTTTTTGATTCGATTTGATCCCCTTTATGTTAATTTTTGAACAAAATTTTGATTGCTTGCATTGCAGTGCCTTAGTGGTGGCGCACAGAGTATTCCTCCTTCGGTTTAATTAACGAGTGAAACAAAGCGAAAGTGAAGGGCGGTTCCAGAAGACTCAGTCGCGAACAAAGCTCCACAAGAAAGAAAAAAAAACGATACGAACGAACAAAACGCGTAGCAAAACAGCGGGTAGACGTCTGCGTCTCTGATTCATGGTCAATCTGCAATCTGTGCAATCGACGACGGGGAATTGTTGTGCTCATTTGACGACACTGCAGCCAAAATTTTATTGATTGATGTGTGAAATTGTATTAATTTTTCAGTTGCTGAAAGGAAAACCACGGAGAGGATACGTAGGAATAAGGAATAAGGGTTCTAGCAATGGCATCGTACGTGCGAACTTTGTACGACTTTAGTGGTGAACCAGGCACATCGGAGATATCTATACGATCCGGTGATATACTGACTGTCACGCGCACAGATGTCGGCGAAGGTTGGTGGGAGGGTAAACATGCCACAGGACAAACAGGATTGTTTCCAGCGGCATACGTTGAGGTGATGTCTGCCGCTGAGGTAGCACAGCAATTCAATGGAGGTGGTGGTGCTGGTGTTGGTGTTGGTGGTGGTTCTACAGCTGTAGTTGCTCCTGCGGTCACCGCACAACCGCCACGGTATGATCAAACAGCTGATGACGAAGGTGATGACTGGGAAGATGATTGGGATGAAGATAACGAAACGTATTCGGAGATTGGTCCATCATCCGGACATAATGCTGGTGGCAACAAACATGCTTCCGGTGGATATGTCCTATCGCACTCAGGAAGTAGCTATGATAATAAGAATTTACCTGCTGCACCAAATGACGATGTTGTGTCGCTGTCATCGATGAGTATGGGCCCTGCAACGACAGTTAAAAAGTCAGGCATGTTTGCCAAGAGTTCCGATTCGTACATTCTTGGACTGGGTAACAAGGAGAAATTGGCCGACAGCGATATAGTGTATGTCATACAAATTGAAAACTTCTATCAGTGGCAACCGAATAACCAGCCGTATACAGTTCGTGTTGCTAGTCCGAAAAAGGAGACTAAGTTCAAGGGGATGAAGAGCTTTATTGCGTATCAACTGACGCCAAGCTTTAATAATATTTCGGTGAGTTTTGGAGGATGTATGGATGGGGAGGCCACAACAACTAATTAGAATATATCGTTCGTACGTAGTAGTGTACACGTGCAATAGAAGTTTATGTCCTTCGCAAAGTTATTCCGTTAGATTATCACCGTCGAGGTTCACAAAATAGTTTGACCTTGTACAAGAGGTGTAAATTGCCACCTTTATTGTTTTGTTGTAGTCCGTATCGCGATGGCTCCTGTTAGTGGGGATTTTAACACAAAAAGACTGCTGTTGGACTGATATTGATTAGTAGACATCGTCACTTTATCCAATCTATCATAGATAACGATGGTTGTGTGTACTTATAAATTCTGCGGGAGGAGATTTCTACTAGGAACACATTTTGTTTCCATGTATTCTTTGACATTTTGTCTTGTGAAATCGACTGTCATGTAGTGTCCATGTCATTACAGGTAGATTCTTGCTTAGGTTGCAAACGAAAATATGATTTGAATGTCGTAGTGGTTTTTTCAATGCGTGAACACATTTTTTTTTTCCAAATGACGTTCAAAGGGACACTCCCTGCTGCAAGGACATTAAATGAGAAGTAGTTAATATGCAAACAAAGAAAAATCACACATCACGCAGTGTATATGCATAAGTATTCTACGTCCTTTGTTTGGGAACGTACGTGGGCATACTAAATGTATGAATTGTCCACATCCCTTGCGACTTTCATGTTGCTGTGGTTATACACTAGCGTAGGCCACCAAACAGGCAAAAGCAAACGCAAAACAAAGAAGGTTAAGGTTTTGTACTTGAGGGTATATGCTCATATGTACGTATGGGAAGTTTCTCAGTCTCTTTCCGGCTGGAAATTTTGAAACAATGCGTCTTTGCATGCGTCTAAAGACATAGTCGAAGATTCTTCGTTCTATTTGATCGCTTCTTCTAAATCCTGATCTTCCAGAAAATAATCATAAATTGCAATCCACTGTAGGAATCCCACACCTTGTAGTCTTATTGATGAGTTGGAAGCTTCTTATTTAGTCATCTTCCAGTTATCAGGGGAGAGTTACATCCAACTCTAGCGGGGCTTCTGTCACAGTATGGATGGGATAAAGTTGTCGATAACTTATAAAGTTGAGCAACGTAGGCTAGAGAGCTCTTGGCTACACTAATGATCTTGTGATCATAGTAGCAAGCATGAAGGCAAGGTTTCTGATTGGTTTCCAACTGTCCTGAAGCGACAGTCCTTGAAAATCTAAGACTCACCCAGTTCCATAGAGTCAATTGTGTCCAATTTGTGTTCGCGAACATTTTATCAACCGCTCGCTAGTTGAAACCCAGATGAATCTCTGAGTCTCAGGAGTTTGTTAAGTTCGATATTTGGTAGCTCCTCCCGTCCTGAAAAGAAGCTACTGTCAAGGATTGTGCTTATTTTAAGTGCTAGTGCAAGTAGGTAGGTCGAATAGATTCTATTTTCTTCGTGGAAGTCCTAGCAGTGCTGTGTGGTTGCCCGGTGAGGATTCAAGCAATGCTTGATAGATCTGTGCTTAACAAAGACATTGGGGATAACAATCTAGCTGTAGTACGTGTTTAATTGTCACCAGCGGTTATTCGCTGGCACTTACTCATTTACTCAGGTAAAGGACCATTCTTTTGCTAGTTGTTAGGGGTTCTTTTATTGATAGGGGATGTGTTGAAACTGTTTAGTGATGAGGAACTCTTATAATAAATGATTAATTACAAATTTTAGGTATCACGCCGTTACAAGCACTTTGACTGGTTACACGAACGACTCGTTGATAAATTCTGCCTAATTCCCATTCCACCACTACCCGACAAGCAGATTTCTGGACGCTATGAAGATCAATTTGTCGAACATCGACGTGTTCAACTTCAGGAGTTTGTCGATTGGGTTTGTCGGCATCCGGTTCTTGCGAAATGTGAAGTGTGGTATCACTTCCTTACATGTACGGACGATAAAATTTGGAAATCTGGTAAAAGAAAAGCAGAACGCGATACATATGTCGGAGTTACATACTGTTGGGCGATATCTGCTCCAGAGAAACAATTGCTTCATTCATTTGTTGATGGACAAATGGAAAGTTGTGCTAATTTCTCACACTTAATGGACGGAGCTGTAAAGAATCTACTGACGATTTCGGTGGAACAAACGAAACGTAATCAAATTCAATCGAAAAAGGATTTTCAACGAATCGGCGATGGTATGTCTGATCTGGCAAAGGCTCTAAATGTCGACGAAAGACGAGCTCCGTCAATAGGCCAATCGCTGGCGGAGAGTGTAGGACGTGTTGGAGGACTTTTCATACACATCGGCCAGATGTGTGGCGAACAGCCAAAGTTGGATTGGATTCCACTTTCAGATCGATTGCATATCTATAGGTAAGTGAACTAGAGAGAGAGAGAGAGAGAGATTTTCAAACACAATAACTATCCACAATGTTTTTTCAGAGGAGTGCTCAACAGTTTTCCTGATATTCTGTCAACACACAAAGGTGCAGTGCAAAAGCGTAAGGATTGTGAACGTCTGGTAGCTGAACAGAAGATGGGCAATGCTCAATTGGCCGATGTCAATCGTCGAATTGAAGTAATGTCGTATGCGGTCATGGCTGAAATGACCCACTTCCGCAGCGAACGGGACAAACACTTAAAGGAGACTCTAAAAGATTTCATCGAAGAACAGATTAAGTTTTATTCCAATATTGTAGCCAAGCTGCAAGAAGCACATCGACAATTCGTCTAAAACATAAACCACGGCTCGAGTTGCAGCTTATTATTATTTTCTTACTTTTTTTTATGTACGTCTTGTTGGCGTTATATGCCGCAGAAACCTTAGAATATGTATGACCTTTGTATGCTTCTAAAGCCCCTTTCCCTTTTTTTTTGTTCTTTCATTTGTCTGCCGTTTAAATTCATTCCAATTTCGAGAGTTGGTACCAAAAAAAAAAAAAAAAAATGCAAACAGATGCCAATTTATGTACGTTCTCCGCTATTTAATATATTACTTCGCGCGTCATCTGTTTTTTATTTACTAAAAATCGTTTAGCTTGCTCAAACGAAACTAATTATTGCTTGGTAGTGTGTACCATTAATCGATGTAAGTTAATTATTTCAGTTTACAATTTTGCTTTGTTACTACATATACATATTTTCGAAAAGAAACCACTGTCTATGGAGTGTAAAACTAAGAACGTGATGTTGTCTAGATTATTAAGTATTATAATACGAGTAAATGAATGATGTCAGCAAAATAATAAAGAAATATATATTTATATACTTTACAGTACAAAATTGTAAGTTTTTCTTTTAGTTTTTAAGATTGACATGTTACCTTGTAATAATAGAATTGGGCTCTATAGGGCCTCCCATCTACCAGAAAAGCTCTTTGACGGGCGTTTTGTGTAAAGCAAAGTTCTCGATCGTGCTTGGGGATGAAAGATTGACTGTTTCTACTGTTGACTGGGGACATTCGCAGAAGACGTGCTTCGCAATCAATTTGTGGGTCCATTTGACTTTTGCCGAGTGGCTTCGTAGAGTAGGCTGTTGAGTGAGCAATGTCCAGTGAGGAAGGTCGTTCGTAGTTTCAATCTTGACTTTGCTTACTGAAGGCGAAGTCCTTTAGTTGACTTCCATTTTAAGAGCTTCTAGGTAGGTAAAAGTGGCTGTCTGGTAAGCCCTGCCTATTTTTATTGTAGGTGGGCCATATCTGTCACAGTTTTCTAGGCTGTTCCACCTAGAATTGGCAATTGAAAGAAGGGGCTTGAGAATTCTTTTCTCGATAAGTCCAATCGGGAATCAGACTAACTCAGCAAGTAAACCATCACAGCATGGCTAGTGCGTCTGCTCAATCATTCCGCTCTATGTTGCTTTGGTCGGGAATCAAGTGAAGAGTGATATTTAAACGCTAACCTGGATGCTTCCATGAGTTGTGGTTTTAATTTCATGTGGCTACTGGATGAACCACAAAAGGGAAGTACATAAACTCATTGGCTGATGAGCTCATCGGCATTCTCGTTGTCTTTAATGCCCTTGTGTGCAGGATTTTGTTATGAACAGCTACCTTCTTAAGGCTGCTTAGATAGCTCCAGGCAAACTTTGAATTGAAACCTTAGGTTAGTGGGTTGACTGGGGTGAGACAATTTTTATATCAAATGTAGATCCGAGGCTTTGCTGCACACTTCTAGGTCCTGAAAGAAGTGCCTTTTCCAGGATATTAGATTCTATTTGGCAGAGTGCTGAGAAGTGTAGAAGAAAGAACGGAGTATCCTTATGCACTTCCTCACCACCACATCCTCTGCATAGCTCTACTCAGCATGTTGAATCTGACGATTGTACCAATTCTTCTCTCGGTCCTTTGTTTGTTATGGACTGGGGTCACAGTTTCATTGTTGGCTGCCGTTTGCTTTTTGTTCCCAATTTCATCCTTAGGGGTGCAGAGTGGGATTTTTACTGTAGTATAAGCTAGATCTGGGTCTAGGGTATATCTTTCTTTTTGCAAGCTCATCAACTCTTTCATTGCTTGGTACATCTTTGTGGCCGGAACCCTGCAGAGTCTTATATTGGCTGGTGTCACTGCCAGAATCACAGCTCGGGTGTTTGGACTGAGACTGAACAGGTATGACCTGTGCAGGGGATGGTGTGACGATAAAGTAGATGAAGACACTCCAAACTTTCTTTGCCACTGTCATGGGAAGACATTTTTTCAGGATTAAGAAGAACCGTCCAACAAATCTGTGAATGATATGCACAAATATATCAGCGTTTTGGGCTGGTTTAGGCTTATACGTTCCACAGTATGGGAGTTGCAACCTCAAGGGCACCACAATGGATCTACATTGATCTAAGTATGAGGAGGGAAGGACTTCCCTGCCTTGTCCACCCTACAACCTAAGGAGGTTCGGATGTTTACCAGAGGCGGAAATGTCATCTTCCCAGTTCAAGCAGTAGCGAAAGGGGAACAAGACTCTATCTTGTGGCGTGCCATAACTCACCGATGTTTGGGCCGAGGCATCACCCAGTTTTCCGATTAAAAACCTTAGTGAGGTCTTATTTTCCAGATTTATGAGTGCATCAGTGATCGCCTTGGGTTTGACATTATTGGAAGAGGTACAAACTTCTTCGTTTGGAGAAATATATGACTCCAAACCTGCATCAGGTAAGGATAGAAAAATGTTCTATTCATGGCAGACAGGGGCAACATCCACCATCGCTTAGCATAACCAAGCTTTCTTATCTTGAGTTAAATTGTCTTCCCTACCCAAAAAAAACAACACGCGAGTATAAAATTAGACGCGTATATGTACAAAAATTCGATATTTCATTTAAGATAAAATATCTTATCAGATAAGCCGCTAGCAGTTGCTCTATAAATATTTATAGTCGAAATGATAAGTAATTTTTTAGATAAGTCGTAATTAGAAAAACAAATTGAATTCACTTTTCCCCACATTGGAAGAGTATCAAGGCAGGTTAGAGGCAGAGCAGCAGACTGTCCCTGTCCCAGACCGGAAGGGGTCTCTATTTTACATCTGGAATATTGTCACCTTCACCTTTAATAAAATGTGACGATGAGAAATCAAGGTTTATCACTGAAACTTGTACATCGGTTCATGGTCAACATGTACGAGTCATAAACCCTATACCGATGTGTAAATTGGTTAATCAATTGCATGCCTTGTCATTGTGGATACTTTGAGATCTTGTCTAACAGCAATTCTTCAAACTTTGCTTTACTTGCTGCATACATACTAGGTTCGTGGGTGCCAATAACTAACTCACTTACTCTGTTCTAAGGCTGGTGGGAATGGCCTTGCCTCTGGAACAAGGGTCTTCATTGATTACATCTTTTGCCTGATCGAATCTTTTCATTTTTACTGAATGTCCTGCATACATTCATAGAAAGCACAACCTCGACAAAGATTATAGACTTTGTGACACCATCTGTAGAGTGAGTAATAGGATTTTCATGAGAGATCTGATAAGTAGCTCATCAACAAAAAATCTAATCTAATCTTCACTGAATCACCACCACACTTCACTTGGACGTGGTAGTTGTGGAAAAAACATGTTTTGTTAAAAGCAGTGGACAGATGAGTGACAGTTCGTCTTTTACACGCCAAAGATCACCCGAAGAATTTTCGTCTAAAAATAACCGGGGAAAACCTCTTCCATTCTTGACAAAGTCCATGCCGAAAGAAACAGCAATTTGGCTAGAGTTATTCTGCGTTTAACCTCAGCGCTGGTGTTGTTGTCTGTTAAATTCCTTAACTATCTGTCTAGGGCGACGTTCAGTCCGAGATATCGGCGTTACCCGCTACAGTCCGGGATGGACCTGGTCCTCAACCAACAAGTGTCTCCAGCCAGCTCGATCTTTAGCTAGCTGCCACTAGTTTGGCACGCCAAGTGGGTGAGATCCCCTTTCACTTGCGTGCGTCATCTGAGTCGCGGTCTTCCTCTACTGCGCTGTCCTTCGGGAGTGAATTCTAAAATTTCCCGAGTCGGAGCTTTGGTGTCCATCTACTCTACATGACTCAGCCACCTCAGTCGTTGAACCTTCACACTTCTGGCTAAGTCGATGGGGCTGTACAGTCCCTCCCAAAGAAGCAGCGATCGGGAAGAGTAATTCTTCGTTTGATCTCAGTGCTGATGTCGTTATCTGAATTGATAGCCTAGGTAGACAAAGTCCATAACTACTTCAAAGTTATATAAGTCAACGGTAGCGCTCTGTCCAAGACGTCGATGTTGGTTGTTCTTTCTTGTTGACAGCATTTACTTGTACTTGCCCTCATTGACCGTTCCATCTTCGCTGCTTCCATCTCAATACTCCCAAAAGCACTACTGAGATTACTCCATTTTCTTCCGATTATGTCAATACCGTCGGCGTATGCGTGTAGACGGACTTTTGAAGGATTGTGCCTTTGGTGTTCGTGCATGAGTTTTGCAACAATTCTTCCAAGAACGATGTTTAAAGGTCTCTGTGAGGTTTGTATCAACCTTGACGGAGTAGCGTGCATCTTCCATCATTTGGCAGAGATGCCAAAACTAAACATTGCTCTATATAGCTCGATTCTACAAATGCTGTCATCCGCGGGTTTAAAATCGATGGGGAGGCGGTGGGCATCAATTTGAAGCTCCTGTTTTTTTTCCAAGACCTGGAGTTCTTGGCCTAAAACCACACTAATATGGAGCGATCAGGTCGATGACGGACTGCTTCCGGCGTTCACACAAGACGGTAGATAGAATCTTGTAGGCAATGTTAAGAAGACTGACGCCTTGTTCAGAGGGTCTCCTTTCTTGAGGATCGGACTAACAATGCTGAGGTTCCATTCATCGGACATACTTTCGTCCAACCATACCCGATGACTCATTACGCTGACCGTGTAAACGTAGCTTAAAGTCTAGTTCTGAAGCTCGATAGTGTCCTTCATCTTTCTCCTCATGGGCGTTCGTACATATCAGGCTGATGCTGGGGAATTTAGCCTTGATAGGAATTGTCATAAGGCGCTCAAGATTCTAGGATGGAGGGTTGGGTATTCTGAGGTTGGTAACCCACTTCAGGGATATGAGAGCTGCCAATAAGGGTTTGAATATGTTGAAGTAGCTCATATCAGGTATTCACTGTTCTTACTGTTGTCGCCATTGTGGATTCCGTTAGGGGAATTTATTAGCCATACATTCTTCTTCCAAGGGTCCTTCTAGTATTTATAGTTGGGTCATTGCCAACTCAGTGTACTCAAGCTTTTGCAACGATTCGTTGGGAGTGTATGGAAGGGTGAGCAGTGTAATTGGAAGTGTTCAAGGTCTAATCGCTAGCAGCATGTGTTTGTTGAGTGCGCAGTTCAATTGTGCACCACCTATCCTAGGCACCTGGAAGTCAGTACTAAAATGTTCCTTTGGTTTGCGCCAGAAATTGTGTAGCTGTGATGGTATGCTTCCAGAAGGCATCTGTGTGCATAGTACTGGCCGTGAAGACTATTCCTGCAGTCTGAACATCTATTATCTGTGCTTAGATCGAGTCGAGAGAGGTAGTTGTTTAAAAGGCTGTACAAGCTGGAGCGAAGTTGGGCTCGGGCTGTCCTAGTTCGACGTTGTACGCTAGATAGCGTTGTTCGTTGGCCATAGGTGGGGGGACCAACTTAGAGCTACATTCGGGCGATGGTTTGCTGCACGAATACCTGATGAATCGTTCCTATAGCCTCGTTGACGCTTGTATATATGGACCGATGGCACTTTGCTATCTCGCCGCATATGCTGAAAAAAAGGGAGGTCCTTTGTTTGCTTTCCTGCTTTCACTTTGGTCTCTAGGTGTCGATGGTCGTCTTTCGTCATCAGGGAATCTCCGATGATTATTCTTATGTCTGCGTTGTGGTAGGCTTGCAAGTTCATCTAGTCGTTCATCTATTGATGAGTTGTGGAGTCCAGATGAAGTTTGCCACCAATTACCTTGTATGTAGCGCAGCGAGTAACGTCTCATTGCAAGTAGAGTCGGTGCCGGTTAGTGTACGTATTGAGCACGTTATTCAAGTAGTTTAAGACGACCTCAGAGATTGGTGGCGTGTTTGGAGAAAGTCGGCAAATTGTCAAAAGTGACATCGAGTAGTTTCGGTTGAGGTGTCCAGCTTTTTCCAGCACGTGAAAAGTGGAGCTGTAGACTTCTCAGCCGATAGTTGAATTTTGTGCAGTCATACGCAAAAGACACGAGCTATTGATGCCGTCAGGTGGTTGAAGCTGCTTAAGGATGAACAAAATCGGCCGCATTGTGGAATTCGTTGCTTATTTCATTATGTGTGTGAGAGTGATGGTCGGTCACTCAAGTCGCTCTGGTATAGATCATCGTGAGAGCGAAGCGAAGACTTGTCGACAGCTCAGACAGCTATAAGACACTGAAGCAAGGCTTAACAAAATTAAATAATTTATTAAAATTCCTAATTTACATTTATGTTTTGTGTTCCTTAAATTAATCAGTCAATCAATTTTGCCGGCGTTTACAACAATAACAGCAGCAACAACAACAGAACTCTCTAATTTCTAAAATAGATAATAAAATGATTTGGATCATCAACGACCATAATAAATCGTCCAGGGATTTGCTGTACCATTTGCCAGGCTGTGAGTTGATTTGTATTCGTCGTGTAGGGGTATTGACTAACTGTGGAGGCATATAGTTCGCCACGTACCATACTCTTTCGCCGTTCCATGTAGCCCATCTTGAAGTAGTTTGGCCAAGACTGCGGCACTGTGGACATGAGATTGCACTGCTCGGGTATAACCTCAGCAAAGAAGTTGTTCTCAAACGCAGCATTGTAGAATCTTGTGCATAGACCATGAGATTTCAGGGTGCCAGGCAGGACACCGGCCCCTACTTGATACATTCCACATACACCCATGTTCCAATTTTGATGGCAATTCCTCGAGAGTGTTCCTTTATCGGTGCTCGTGTGAATGCATTGGACATTTTGAGCAGCCGCAGTCGGATCGAATCGATCGAAGAAGTCAAATCCTGGTCCGGCCATATCACAAGCTGTAAGATCAGGGTGTCATCTATAATAGTGTCGAGCAAGTATTTTCAGAAACTCACCATCGATTTCGCCAAGTCTTTGATAGCCAAACATTGTCCCGGCTCGTATTGCTATTCGGGCGCCTAAGCTGAAACCGAATATATAACCATCGTCGGGATCATATCCTCTGTCTTCGAGTTCTTCTAGTTTTTCCTTCAAGATTTGAGCCAGGAAGTTGACATGATGAGCCAGCATAAGGTAGTGTGGAATCGATGCTGCTAACTCGTAATCCATGCACATGATGCATTCACCACGGTATGCTTCTAAATCTAAAGGATGACAACAAATTAAGTGGTTTAAACAAGTCACCTTGGTGGTGGATATATTTACTTTTCTTAAGGTCTACGACCCATTCCTCGCGGCAACTCTCTCTCCATCCATGAATGATAATGGCATACTTTGTACTATTTCCGTTGCAGTTTCTGTAAGAAGTAAGACAAGGTAGGGCATAGGTTAGGTTAGGTTGGATAAATGTCCCGAGGGACTCACTTAGATTCAGGGTCTATTGTGATACCTAGAGAGTTATTATTGAATTTGTGTTAAGGTATCGGTTATGATCGAGGCCAAAGCCCTAGGCACCAGATCACAAGCACTGCTGTGACCATATGGTTTCGCGGCCCAGAGCCCACATTCTCTAAATCTAATTTCACCAACACGAAACCATTTATTTGATGTGCAGGTCCAGGAGCAGGATGTTAAAAAGCACGTTGAGAGCTTCTATCGGTTTCTGCGGTTCCGATACCAGCTGTTCTTTGAACTTTGCTTAGGTTTGTAATGTTAAGGCGAACCACCAAACGAGCGATCTATAGGTGAGAGAATGGGACGAACTACGGCAGTTTACATCCAGAGGACTATCGTAGGTTGGAGTTCCCAACTTTTACCAAAGGGGTTTTGCTGTAGGCGAAGAAAGTTTTATATTTAGTTTGGGGGTCAAGAATAACGTCAAGGTAGCTTGCACTGGGGGATACAGTAAGTGTTTGGTTGTTAAGACGTGGAAGCTTGAAAGTCAGTATTTTGTACTCCATAAGGATGTTGATGATCGGGAGCCATAGAAGTGGCGAAATAACAGTCTCAGTCTACAGATTTGGTTATAAGGCTGTTCCCTAGTTGTGACTGAAAGATTCTGGTTTTGGCGTGGATATGATTCAGTTGCGAACAAAATCTTCTGTACCAAGCTTGGTTAGAGATTCTTGAATGGATTTAGTGTTCACAGTATTGAAGGCACCTTCTATGTCTAGGAAGATAGCTAGGATAGATTTCTCAATTGTCGAAACAACTTAATACAGGACTTCCGGATATGCATGCTGTAAGGCTAATGATCTTGCTTGCCGATTTTAGGGATGAATATTAATCGAACTCTTCATTAGGTCGAGGGGATGTGGTGAGTTGTGGCCACGATAAGTGGCCATCAACCAGGGTAATACCTTTTTCAGGTTCTTTTGGAAGATAATCTGTAAAATCCCGTCCAGGAAATCTTCTCTTTGGTGAACATGAGCAAAGTCGTATAGAATTTTGTAAGGCATATCCATGAAATTACTGTTGCGTATAGGATCATCAAAGTTGATCATAGTAAGTTGAGGTTCATTTAAGCATCTAGACCAAGGACAAGTTTACTGGGAAAAGCTTGAAAGCAACTGAGACCTTCTTGGGACAACAATCGTCGGCGACAAGCGAAAAATACATCGCATATAGAAGTTCACCAACTAAACTTCCTTGGACTGCTGGATAGCAATGGCTTTCAGATAATACAACCTCGGTATTGAGAGGATTGACTGCAAAGCCCACTTTTAGCACACAAAATTGTCCATCGCCTACCTTACTGGACAGTCCCTTGACGAGACACATTACAACATATAGAAAGGCAACATCATACAACAAGCAGTCAATTAGCATTAGTACTATTCTCTAGATCTACTTTAGAGGGCTTTGTGGGTGGACTATGATCCATTTTCTATTACTCAGGAACTAAGGGTGGTGGTGGCGCCGGTATAGAGGGCAATGTGTTCGCTTGTCAACCGACCTGTGCAGCTTCGAGCCCGGTATGGGAGCAGCAACAGCCACCGAAAATAGAAAGAGAAACGAACAAACATCAAAAAGGGCGCTCTTCCAGGAAGTACAGTGGACCGAAACCAGTTTGAAGGTTCCTGGGATTTGGAAATTTCCTTAAAAAAAGCCACGGGTGGCTGCAGCTAATACAGCCTCACTCGGATCTCAAAGGATCCATTGTGTTCCCCAGTGTGGAACAAGGATTATTGTTATTAATTGGCCTCCGAGAACCAACCTGAGTTCCAAAAAGCTTTAAGAATGGTTTTCGTAAGCTTGTTTAACAGAGCGTTGAAGAAGTGTTCTCTCAGGGCTGACTTTCTATTTCTGCTAAGGCTCCTCGGCGTCTGGTTTTTTGAACCTAAACGCACTCTCTTCAGGTGGGCCTCTAGCAGATTGCAACCTATCACAATCCCTTCAAGAAGTGATAGTTGATAGGACTTCTTTTATCCACTTCTGTCCAGACTGTCCTTGAAGTGCGGCATGTTATGAGTGCACTCCATCTCTCATTCGCGATTTTTTGGAATTTCGCGATGATCCTCTAGTGGGGGTAGGATTGAGTCATCGGTCATTGTCAGATCTATCTCAGAACCCATCCTTGCGAGCTCATCTGCCTTTTAATTTCCATGGAAGCTCTTATGTCTCGAGACACAAATGGCTGATTAGCGCTGAGCGCCTTAAAGTCATCATGGCAGCGTTTCATGGTTCAAGATCTGATTGTTGTTGATGTGATGGCTTTGATGGCTGCCTGACTTTCTAAGTAGATGTCAATGAAACTTCTTGGGAGCGTTTGTCGTGATAGTTCTCGCGAGACGTCGGCGATTGCTAGAACCTTCGCCTGAAACACGCTGCTGTGGTTAGGAAGTCCGATATTTAGTTCTGGAGTCTACATCCACATCCATTTTTGACCGATCCGTGAAAATGGATATGTATTTAGGGGTAATGACCTCTTCTTCTGTCCAGGTCTCTCTAAAGGAGATCTCGAGTTCGAGGTTAAGGCTGAATTCAGGGATTGGTGTTAAATAGTCAGTTTTGGCTTCAATGTTCGCCCACCTGGCGATTGCTTGGTGACCTGTCAGACTCTTTTTCCAAAGGTTGGGTTGTTGGAGTCGAAACGCACTTTTGGCAGCCACTTCCTTCGTAAAAAGGTCGACAGGTATTAGCCCCAGCACGGTCTTGAGGGCTGCAGTCGGTGTTGTCCTGATTGCACTTGTGGTTCCTACGCAAGCCAGTTGCTGACAGTCTTCGTCATCATGGTAGCGTTTCACGATTTTCGATCTAATTATGGAGGCATTGTTGTTTACACCTATCAGTTTCCATTTATCTCCATTCTCCACCATCGATTACTATCCATGATCCATTAGAAAGCACCTCTGATCACGAAGATTAAACTTGTTGCACTTCCACGACAATAAACTGTAAATACCTCTCCGCATTTAACCTTGTTTACCATTTAACACCACGTTTACAATAAAATTGACAGAAAACAATACAATTGATTGAAAGCACCGTCTTCTGCTCGATGAACTTCAAGAAAACTCTCACTTTTTGTTGTTTGTAACAACAAATTCAAATGAAACGTATCACAACTGCCCTAGGTGTTCTTTTCTCTCTAGTCTCTACATCTTCTTCAAGCTTCAAGACAAAACCAAAAAAAAAAAAAAATCTTGTTTTGTCACTTTTTTTTTTTTTTGCATCTATGCAGGCTTATAGGCGATGGATTCTTGGAATTTATTTTTTTTTAAACAATTTTCGCATCTAATTCACGGCCACAAACACAAAATTTATTGAAATTTATTCAAATTGAAACAATCAACCGTTGAGATACACTTGAGTATCTTTCACTTCGGAAGTAACCACTTACTCATTTTCTTCAAAATTTGTCACACGACGATACCACGTACTAAAGAAGTATCCTTCACTGAAAGGCACAACAATCAGGATACACACAAGACTAACTAAAATTCTTTCACTTTGTGACACTTTAACTGTCATTTTGACAAAGCTTGGTATTAGAGCTCTCCGAAACCGCCTAAACAAATCAAAAGCTAGACTCAAACTAAATCCAAGAGAAATTTTAAACTAAAGAAACTTTTTATCTTTCCAGGTATAGACCAAAGAAATATGTATCTTTGGGGATAGAAAACAAAAGTCTGACACTTAAGCTTGAGCCAAAGAAACGACACTTAAAAAGGAGAAGAAGAATGTGTGTAAGTAGACAATGAAAAGAATTCAGAAAGACAACACACAACACACAGATACAACATTTCGGATGCTAATTTGATGATTCTCTCCGAGTGCATCAATAAAACCGGCTAATTGGCCAGAAAGTTGTGCGCTCTTAAACTTGTGCGTCGTCTTATCAAAGGTATAAGAGATGAAGCGATGTGTAAGCTTTTCGAAGCCCTAACAAATTTGTACGACGGGACCGGCAGAAAGTCACACAGATGGCATTGCTGTGATTGTTGTCGGGGTGTCTAAGTGTCCACCATTATGGTCTTGTCCAGTCGGATGAGATAGAGATACTCGTAGGATTGTAAGATCGTAAGTCCTAAGTACATTTTTGTTCCCCCATTTTAGAAAGCACTTGGGCATTTTAAAATTCCAAAGGCCTACATGGGTGCTTTCACTTTTTGTTTGGCGCATACTAATGGGCGAGGTTTTGAATTCTAAATATCTGCGAACTTGAATGATTGATTGCTATAGGGTGGGGACACTCCCAAGAAGATACATCGACATTTACATAGACATCGTGAAACGCTGCCACGACGAGCTCAAGTCCCTTAGTGCTAACCATAATGTTACATCCATTTGGGTCCCAGGATATGGTCATGAGAAGGCGGATGGGAACTCGCTAGAATGGGTTCTCAGTGCTGCCACCAGCATCACCGTGATATTCCAAAAACTCGTGAATGAAAGATGGAGGGCATCTACGACATGCTGCACCTCAAGGACGCTTTGGACAGAAGTTGATAAAAGAAGTCACCTATCACTTACCTTATGACAAGTCACAACCTGCTAGCCGAGGAGGACACATTCCATCTCCAATGTGAATGCCCAAGCCTTAGCAGTAATAGAAAGTCAGCCCTGGGAGAACACTTCCTCGGGGCGAATCGTCAAACAAGTCACTTAAGTTCGGAACTCAGTTTGGTTCAGAGAGGCCAATCAGCAATAATAATCCTTGTTCCATTATTTCAGATATCCCATATTAAGGAACACAATGGATCCAAAGGATCCAGATCCGAGTGAGGTTGTACTTTGTAAGGTGCAGCCACCCTTAAAACCTAGACTAATCTAGGACGGGTTGGATGGTTCGAATCACTTTAAATGAACTTTGCGAGTGAGGGTATTATAGGCTTGTGCGCACTGGAAGTGAAACTTCTTTGACTCTTGCATCGTGGTGAAGCTAGGTAGAAAAATGTCCCGTGAGACTCACTTAAGCTCAGAGATCATTGTGATGCAGAATGGTGAAGTTGGTCTCGTCCTTTTTTAAAGATGTTCCACTTATCCATCACGCAGACATTGCTTTTCTTCCCAACACTATAAGCATGCGTATTAAAAGTCGATACCGTGTCTGATTTCTACTGTCTCTCTTTGATGTCTATACTCTACCACGAGCCAGCATAGTCATGACTTACCCAGAATCAGATTGGTTTTGGAGAATTGTGCTTCATCGTTGACGCTATAAAAGTAGAAGTGGACACTGCATTGCAAGACAAACGAGAGGAAACGAAGATGATCACTCGCACCTTCACCAAAAGGAAGCTGAGTTACAAAACTGATGGAGGAGTAAAGTACTATAAGTCTCCACGGGAGTGTTACAAGGTTCGTTACTAGATCGCCTCTAATGGAAAATCATGGGGAGTTCAATTGACAAAACACATTCAGGAGATAAGCCAGCGATCGTTCAAATCAAAGACCGGCTAGTATCCTCCGGTCTGGAACTAGCTTACCAAACGAAGGCTGAATGTCTTCCTCCAGAGCCCTACAACGTAAATGGAACCAAATATCGCACTTCGAATTTTTCGCTCAACACGACCAAGGGTATCTACATCCGATAGAGTTCATGCTTCATCGCCATAGAGAAGGGCTGGGATAAAGGCCTTGTAGAGGGATAGGGCGTTACTATTCAATTGCCTTCTTCGTTTGATTTCTGTTGAGACGGCATTTTTAGAAATGATAGCAGAGCCGAGGTAGACAAAGTCTCTTACTGCCTCGAAGTTAAAGCTGTCTATTGTGGCGTTCTGTCCAATTCGTCAAGGTTGGGCATCTATACATAGTTTTACCTTCGTTAGCCGGTTAACCCATTTTGGCGGCTTCTGTGTCAAAACTCACAAATGCTTCGGTGACAGTTCACAGAGTTCTGCCGAGTGTGCCTCTGGTGTAGGCTTGAGTGTTACGAACAATTCATTCAAGAAGTCGCATGACAACCTTGTCTAAATCATTTTTTGACATCAAAAGTCTCGTTGAGATCGTTACGGATCGGCGGAGTAGCGAGAATTCTCCATCATCATCCTGCACAAACGGACGAGTTTGGCAGGGATGCCAAAACCAGGAACGGCTTTGTGAAGTTCGTCCCTATAAATGCTGTCATAGGCAGGTTTTGTGAGTGTGCCGGGAGATGGTGTGCAACTTCTGGGCTCTTCTCCAGGATCTGTCGAAGTGTGAACATTTGTGGACTTTTCTCGGGTGAAACGACACTGATAAGGTCCATTAAGGTTGATGACGAGGGGTTTAAGGCGTTCACACAATATGGTAGATAGGATCTTATACGTACGTGAAGTTCACGAGATCCCCTTTCTTTTGGATCGGGCAAACGATCAGACATTCGTTTGACCTTTGCCGATTGGATGTCTCTAAAGCTCTCGTTAAGTCTTCCAGCAACATCAAGCGCAGAAGACTGCCATCACCTTTTCACCCGCGAGAAACTCCGATTTCCTAAATATCATCATCTTGGGTATTTTTTCGACTGAATCGTATCGCAAACGAGAAGAACGAGGTCACACTCTACGGGGTAAAGCACACAATCCACCGAGAGACTCCAATATGCAAATACCACCAAGGATTACCCTCACAACTTGTCATAACCTCGGCTTAGTGAATGATCTCTCCAGGAAGACTTCACACTTAAGCTAAAGAGTTTTTCAAAACGACTTAATACTTACTTCACTGCAAAGCAATAAACCACAGGAAGGCATCTGTTGTCCCACAGCCCAGAACAGTATCTCAACCCAAATATGCAAATCTTCTATCGAAGTTGCAAATGAATGGCTGAGCC
The DNA here is from genome assembly GCA_951813785.1 of Criorhina ranunculi. Classification (NCBI taxonomy): domain Eukaryota; kingdom Metazoa; phylum Arthropoda; class Insecta; order Diptera; family Syrphidae; genus Criorhina; species Criorhina ranunculi. Next base: position 12,955,844 of record OX638382.1, on the reverse strand, counting down.
CCTTCGAGAGGGAGATTCTCTTCACACTTAAATATGGAAATTAACGTCATGAAACCATCACCACTGTGTCTGTCCATATGCATCTCATCCCAAATGGCAATGGCGATGGCGATGGCGATGGCGGAATGCGGAAGGATTGCTTAAGCCATGGCAATGTGCGAATTATGCCACTGACTGAGCCAAGCAAGGCTACGAAGAAGTACTCTTGTCCAAGGTGTGCAAATTGACCGTGCATATGGTGTGAAAATGGTTTTGTAATCAATTGGAAGTGCTTATAACTGCTGTGAAACAAAAGATTCCATTTAAGCACGCACAAGTCGTAAAAAAAAAGGTTTTAAGTGACTTCTGAGGATGATTGTGTGTACCTTGTGAGTGGTTTACTAAAGTGTTATGCAACATGGATGAGGCCACGGATGGGAAATTCAGTTTTAATGGAAGTTCAAGGTTTGATAATTGTTGATTAAGTCATCTGATGGGATAGTCCTCGTACGTAAGCCCCTAAGCAACTTCCAGTCCATAAGACATAGCACGATTGAATGCTAGCCGTCTGCGATTCCTGTTACTGTTGGAAGAATTTTCAAGAGCTCTAGGGCCATTCGATCGATAAAGGCTCTTGCAATCGGTTGCAACTACAGCCTTTCAACGTTGAAAATCCTCACAGTGGTGGTTCTGGTCTTGAGACAGCTGGATACTTACATTCGCAACGAGTCCATGTTTGCACCTCGAAACGTTCGAACTGGAGGAGTAGCTTCCATCGTTCGTAAAGTGATCGATTTGGCTGTTTTAGTTGCCTTGTGGATGCTGAGACGTGGGAATGTTTTACCCGCCAAAAAGTCAATAATTCTAAATCCATGTCCAGAGTTCATGTCGTGCAAGCTATGCCTTCCGAAGTTCCTACCAATGATGACCTCCTTTCCAAACTAAGGGACGGTCTTAACCTCTTATCTCGGACATGGCTCATAGGTTTTCGCGATAAGCTTGTAGAAACACTCTTTGGTGTCTATCGTTGTGGAACTGAGTGGTCGCCATGGCTTAGTGGTAAGTGTGTTGGACTGCTAAGTGAAAGGATACAGGTTTGATCCCCAAAACCACTTAACTTTTCTTCGTGGCACCACCTCTTCGCAGGCATGACAAATCGGCAAGAGTATAATCTGTCCTGTCGGAGTCGACAATAAAACTGTAGGTCCCTTCCCTTCGTGTGAAAAAATGGTTGTGAGAAGCTAGTCTTGGCTCTCTATGAGCTGTCGCGCCAAATATTTGTATTTTTTATTTTTTGTGGAACTGAGCTTTGATGTGGATCGTCATCCCTCGTTCACGTACATGGCGGAAGCTCAGGACTTTTTGCCTAAGTCTGCCTTTGACGACAGTCGCTGTCACTGCTTGTGGTAACGTTCACTACAGTAGGTGTCGCCGTTTTTTTCTTTCAGACACTCGGCCTATTCAGAGGGCACTTTGTGGATTCATTTGGTGCACCTAGTCTATACAGAGTTGGAACCCATGCCAAGTGCAGATTCTTATGTCCCCGTCCTTCATATACATTTGCTGGGGTCGTCAATCATAAGTTGAGCTCCCTCATGGGACACTGTGACACTCATGGGATCATCAAGCAAAGCTGGGCCAATAAAGTCGTGCAATAATTGGCTGAATATAGCCGTTAGTAGTTCCTCAACTCATCACAACTCGTGGTTCCCATACCAAAGTACACAAAAATAACGGCACACATGCCTTCCCTCACTCAAGCGAGTAAATCTAAATGGAAATCCGACTTGAACACTTCATGAGATGTGCATATCCATAAATCCCCTTAAGTTCCAACTAATAAATCCCCGACATCCATCAATTGACTTGACCCTCTTTCAGTGGTGCACTCCAATGTAAAGATACACACTCGCATAAATCTCTGGAGGAAATCCTTTAAAAAAACCGAATGGAATCCTCAAACCACGACAAGGAGGAGCACCTTTTCCCAAAAACCAACAACACAACACAGTCTCAGATCTATGTAGATGAAGTGAAAATTAAATTAAGCCATTTTTGGGGTTATCTCCGATGTAGGCTGCATATCCAAATCCCATTATCCTAATTGGAATGCATTTGATAAAGTGAAGTTTCTTTCTATGGGTACACAGCCTCTCGATCGAATTTGAATTTTATCGCGCAACAGCCGACAGACACAGACAGCGTGCGGCCCGGATTAAATTGTCTCTCCAGAGATTTGTGTGTGTGGTGTACACAACACACTCAATCCATCTGGCTATGTGACCGACCACCAATTAGGAGCAACGCGTTGTATCATAGATACATATTAGCAATTGGATCTCAAGTGGCTTCTTCTGGAGTTAGACAAACATAACACTTGAACGCGTTCGCTGGCTCTTCGTCTTCATCTCCTGAAATCTGGTTGCCATCGACGACGCAACGACCGACGAGGGACAGACGCATGTCTGCCTTATTTACGAACAATATTTGTCGGACAAATTTTCTAGCACTTGAGATAGCTGACAGTCGATTTGTTGTTCGGGGTGACGTTGCAGAGTGTCCTAAATTTGGACATTGTATGCTCGTTTAATCTGACACTGTTTGGGGCTTGAGCTTGAGGCAGTCGATGAGAATGAATATTGACCTGGAGGTCAATACCCGAAGAGAGTGGGGATAACCCATTAGGAATTATGATTGATCGTCACATCACCTATACGAAGTGAGTGGAGCGGTGGGGATAGCTTCCACTATCGCTCGGAGCTTGTGTATACCGATCGGCAGCACAGTGGCGCCCTAGTTTTAAGGCAGTTCAATGAGACTTGATTAAATTGCGCTAGATAACGGGTATACAAACCGAAAAGTGACGATTGAAATTGATGTTTGTTTGCAGTTGGGTTAGTCGCTATAAGCTACTGTTGTCATTCCTCGGGATTGGGTGCTGAGTTGTGGTGAGCTTTGGAGGTGGATATTCAACGAGCAAGTGAAAAGCGGCGTATTGAACATTTGAGATGGCATTGGGCGCAAATGTTCCGGCGGACAGTAAGAAGGTTCAGTTCCAAATGAAGATGAAAGAGATCCAGTGTAGTAGTTAAATAAGCCCAAGAAGCTGCTGGCAGATGCGACAGCAGAACCATTTACAGGACCAACCTTAGCTCAACTCTAGAACCGACTTTTGGATCATTTCTTACGATGGTTTTCTTTATATGAAGATGCCCGGGGGTGGGTAGGATAATCAGATGACATCGGCGCTGTGACTACAGCAACAGAAACCAATCTTTGGTACCGGGAAGGCTTAACCTAGTTATGAGACGCGTGTACGCTTGGATGGAAGGCCATGATCTTAGCCTGGTGGCAGAGAAGACAGGAATAATCCTATTGACTAGGAGACAGACCCCAGTGGCTATGGTGTTTCAAGTTGGCTCGGAGGTAATAACTAGCAAAAATTCGGGGAATTATCCCTAACTCCAAACCTACACCTTGACAGCAGATCAAGTTCTCATCGGAGCGAGCAGCAGACTCATGGTGAACATAGCTTAAATGCAAGAAGACGAAGATGCATGCCATTCTCCTGAATGGCGGAGTGATCTGAGCCGATGCACTCAAGCAAGATAAATATAGAAAACAGATGGCAGAAATACAGAGACCTAGAGCCCTCCGAGTTTGCAACTCTTCACTGTTCAGTTTCAGAATCAGTTGTCCTTGTAGTCGCGGAAGTGACTCCCATCGATAACCTAGCTCCCGAGAGGGAGCCTACGAATATAAAGCAGAGGCGTAGGAGCTCACCAAGCAACAGTGGCAAGGGCGATGGAGTTCTGAAATTAGAGGAAGATGGACGGCGTGACTAATCAGAGAAGTTGCTGAATGGACGGAACGGAAACATGTCGAAGTAAACGACTAAATCACCCAGTTTCTAACCGGACACGGGAACTTCAATGAGTACCTCCGTAAGATGGAAAAAAAGGGAACCCCGTTTGCCGATAGGGCGAATCTTCAATAGATCAGGGAAGCCACAGTTTCTTTAAATGTATCAGATGTACAGAAGAAAAAACCGGGTTGGAGTTAGAGACAGGCAACATCACTCCAGAAAATCTTATGGGAAGGATGACACAATGTACAAGCAAAACATTGCCATGCTCATAGATAACCAAGGCTATTGACTCGGCTACCATATCCTCCAAACATGGGCGGAACGAGCTTGTCCGCTTGGGCGAACGCTTCAGGGTCACACTGCTCTGGGTTCCAGGGCACAGTGACATAAAAAGCGAGTCAGCTCTACGCGGTTCACTCACGGCAAGAGTCCACATCCTGCTAGGATTGGTTAATGGACAAATCCACTCACACTTCCTGCAGAGGGGGTCAACCAACGGTAAGAATGGAACAAAAGGTCCCCTAAATAGAACCCGCTCAAATTTTGCCTGAATAACGGCGATAACCACGGGGCAGTGGCCAATTGGAGACCAAACTAGGTATTCCATACAACCCCCACTGCCGCAGCTGCCGAAACGAAAATGGGAAGGAAACTCTCTCCCATTTCCTCTGCAAATGTCCGGCACTAGCAAGAGTCAGTCTGCGTGCACTTAACCAAGAATTCTTCGACTACCTCAACTATATCTGGGGTAAAGGGATACGAGACCTTATCCAATTTCTAAATTCCACAGGCTGGATCTAGGCACTGACTGTCTCACATCGTCAACAACACACATCATCAACCAGGTCACACGAGCCGTGGTAACAAAAAGGCACATCCTATTGCTATTTGGGTTCTTTTGAATCGCCATCTCTACCTACCATGTGCCATTGAGGGAGTTGAATCCACCACCCCATTCGGAGTCTAGTAATCCAAATGAAGAACTTGCCACGCTTCCCACAACACCAACGACTCACCTTTTTGTGCGGAAAGGTCCACGTCGCAGTAGCATGTCATTCTCTTTCGGATTCCTGGTAGAGGTGTAGAAAATGTTCTATCGAATCATACTTCCGCAGAATTGTTCCTGAGTCATGCCTCCGTAGTGTTGTAGAGCGCCTCTGAAGGTGAAATTCAGTGAGGAGCGGGTGGATGGTATAAATGTTAATAAGGTGACACTGGATAGCCACTGATGTGGACACACAGTATGGATGATTCAGATCGGCGCTACCCGATGGCATGTTATAACTCTTACAACTTGCAGCCCCTTGTTCCAACCTAAACTTGTTTATCAACAATCGGCATGTAAACAGCTGATAGTTCTCACTATTTGTTTACATTTACCAATTCCATATTATTCCACACATGTCGGCAATACAGTTCAACAAATTCATTCATATTCTCCGTCCGTGTCGTCTGCATCTACACTTTTACAGCTCAGCTACCTCATAAGGTTTAGTTTTTGGTTGTGTGCTCTGTTGTTCTGTCTGCGTTTCTTGCCGTGTCGCTTTCATATTCAGTCTTTCGACAAATCTCGTTGAGTGTAAATGTGTCGTCGTCGGGGAATTTCCTTGGGAAAATGTTAAAACTTTACGAGTTTCGGGATCAAAATGATTTTTCAAATTTTATTCGTGAGTGTTTTCTGTTTCAATTCGACTAAGTGACGTTGTGACGTTGTGTAACCGCGTAAATTTCAAGTCTTATGACACATTAGAAAAAAAAAAAAAATTCTCTTAAGTGTAGATACAAACACTTAACCAAATATTTGTTGTAGCGTTCTTATCAATATTTTTGAAGGCGAAAGTTTGCTTTGTGTGATTTTCTTTTCCAATTAATCGGTATCAATTGACAACAACACTAGACAACATCTGCAGACATTCCGATTCCGATAGGCGGACTAACTTACACCCTGTGGCCCTTAAAATTATCACCAACTTCTATGCTTAAATCGCGATAGTTTCGCACGAACCGGTTGAGTTAAAAAAAAGAAAAAAATAGAAAAAAAAGTTCAAGGTTAGTTCGTCGTTTACTACTTTTTTATGTGAGTGGAATACGCATTAGACGTTTAGATTGGTTGGACCACATCGTATTGAATTAGATTTGGGACCTGCCTCGCTCTAATCGATTCGATTTGATTGTTAGCATGTGAGTATCAGGGTTCCATTCCATTTAATCTAGAATCAATCATCGTTTGTTAAGATTTATTTATTTGAATTCATAAATTTTTTTACTGATAAGCTGAGTGTGGGTCGAAGATACACCCAAATGAGATGCACGTGGAACGCATTTAGATAAAAAAAACAAATCGAAAAAAATGTTAAGCTCTGATTGGTGTGGATTGCTGGAGTTTCCCTGAGAATCTGTTGGGGAGAGAGTGGGAGATACATACGTATTGTTTGACTTCCAAAGTTGTCACAGTTGTTGAGCTTCATTAGAGCACGTAGGTGGTGATAACATGTTTTTTTTTCTTTTCTTTTATCAGTTTTTCTATGCAAATTAGGTATGCTTATGGGTTGGAATTAACGGTAGAATGGTTTTTGTTGGTGTTTTGCAATACAACTGGCGTTGGTTTGGTAATAAGAATGGCCATAGAATTAAATTGCAGATAATATGAGTGAGGGTTGAGTGTTTGACAGAGTATTTGTGACAACATTCCACTATCATGTCTTTTTTCGGTCGTGTTTTTCGATAGTGAATGGTTTTTTGTTGTTGTTGTAGGTTTGCCGGTGTTGTAGATTATTGAAGGCCAAGGCGAAGCTTTTCATAACCTTTCTTGTTGTGTTTTGTGTGTTAAAGTTTTTTTTTTTCAAGAAAAAAATCTGTCGTTGTCTGTCGAGAAGTGATGCAATAAACAACTTTTTAATAGTTTTCCTGAAATTCAAACCTAAGTCAGCATGAACAGTAGTCTAATTTTCACTTACTAGCTCTTAAACACTGGGCAGGTAAGATGTGGTTCAATTGGAGGTAGTTGGGTGTGAAACATCTACAGGTCATCCTTTGGATAATCCAATTGGGAACAAGCAATTGGTCCATTTTCAGTATAGGTAAGGTCTGTCTGTTTATCTTGCAATCCATGACAGTCGATTGAAAATCTTCAAAAGTCTTTGAACGTCTATGAGACTATGAGAAGCTTACCGACGACACGTCTTAAAATCCACGGAATTCCTGCGGTAACTATTTGCTGGAGCCACTACGCCTTTTGCTCAGTAAACCATCTTCAATCGAATTGAGCTGGTAGAACAGAGTGGTAGTGATTTTTTTGTCTTCTTCTTCTTTTGGTAGGAGTCTGACACGATGGCGTTTCGATAGAATCTAGTCGAGATCCATAGGATTTCATAACCTTCAGGCTTCTTTTCACGAGACAATGTACATTTTTCAAAAAAAGCCACGACAACATAGCTGAAAGACGGCAATTGTTCGTCATAAGCTTCAGATAGAAATAATGACGATTAAGGAGGCCTTGTCCTGTCCTTAAATGTAATGAATGTAATATCTGTTAACTATATTTGCATCTTCACAGACAGACAAGCCGCAATAAAGTCCCTCGTAGATGGATCATTTGTTCCAAAGGTCGCTCAAGATTGTTGAGGAATTCAACATTCATTCACCTTTACTCTGGCTTCCAGAAGATTGCAAGGCAGACGACACTAGAAAAGGCACCACCTTCGGTATTTTGCCTGAAAAGCAGCTCTTGGGTATGCCTACCTTGGGTATGTTATTCATAAATACTTATTCAAGTCGAAGGCTACCATAGATGGAAGCATGTCTAGGTAGATCTAGTCCAAGTTACCTCAAAAATGCTTCAGTGGACTAGAAATGCTTAAACAGTCGCAAATCAGTTGTCCCCACGGGACACTGTCCCATAAGTTCTCATGCTGAAAGGCGGGGGCCAGAGGAAGATGATTAAATCCTCCATTTTCTCCAAATAGTTCAGTTAGCTCGCAAGAAGGTAGAATAGAGACAGATCTAGTGGTTTTTTGATGGATCGCCTTTGGGGTAAGTGTGTGTGTACTCTGTTACAGTCAGCCACCCTAACCTACCATTTTTTTTAGCGTTGAGTTCCTGGCAGGAAGTGGGTCACAGCTTGGTGAATACTTTCTTGATCACGGCCACTTGTGGTGATCTGGTGATGAAGCTCAAGTCTATCCGTAAACATGCGCGGACTGTGTTGTCAATACGCATGTTATAAGCCTCTCATTCAACGTCCCGTGTTTTTCGCATTCAGAAAGGAAGCTCTTAACAGACTTCTTTACCGACTGAGCACCACAGAAATTTTGTAAAAAGCTATGTCTTTGCTTGGAAGCCCTTTGTCTTCCCACATAGGTTGTAGTCTTTTCATTTCCCTAGGTTTCTTCACAGCTGAGTAAAGATTAAACTCAAGATCTAAATCATTTTTAGGTTAAGGGAGCTTCCAGAGAAAGCACAAAGAACGTTTAAGGTGTGCTTTTCCTTTTTTCTGGCCCACATATCATATTTGAGGTTTAATCGTCATCATAAATCTGATAATGGACTCCTGGATAAGGGAACTGACTGGTGGAATTCAGTCTTTAAAAGTTTCAAAATTAATAAATGTTGAGGACTATAGTGCGTTACATAGGTAGGTCCGTCCTAAACTGGTTTGTCTGAGGCAGATAGATCACATTCAAAGAGAGAGTTCTGTTCCACAGAGAATAGTTTCTCGGACTGAATTCGTATTGGGATCCCCAAACCAAGGCAAGGATACAGCCTATAGTTAAGCCGGTGGTTGGAATAGGAATTTTGTCTGAATCTTGTTAGCTCGCAGTCCATATAGGCTATCTTTGACCGGTTTAACAATCCTGAGACTCAAACCATAGCTAGCTTGCTCAGCAGTCAGTTCTAACCCCTAAGTGGGGATCTTTAGTCACATAAGGACATGTGGACAGCAGTCGATTTACCGGGCCGGAGGTCACACTGCTTAACGTGTCGATATGCAAAGTAGCTTAAGATGTTCACAAAGTACGCTGGGCAGAAGCCGACAGAACTGTTTGGAGCATTGAGCAGGGATTTGCTTCTGTAGTTGTTGCTAGACATAGGAAACCGCTTGTTTTTATTGCGCAGAGCCTGTAAGGTGACGAGTGCTTCCTTCTTGTTTCCTTTATTATAAGTGCCCTCGCCCAGACCAGAGCAGCATATAGAAGGATTGAACCTGACCACTCTGGATAGCAGGTTCCTCCTGGCACATCTGTATTTGACAGCATCCGGGAAAGCCTTATTGCTAGAGTACTCGAAATGCGTTTTGAAGTTCAGTCTGCTGTCGAGTATAACTCCTAGGTTGGGTTCCCAATCTGGAAACTAGCATATTCCACAGCATGGTTATTGGGACACCTTCGGTCTGGTAGTCAGTTAGTTCTAGGTCGGCAAAATCTAGCCAATTTTTGATCCTGGTGACTGCTTCGTCCTGGATATGTTTGACTACGGCAACTTTAACACTTTGTGGCAGCGTTAGTCTCCGTCATACATTATGTTTCATAGGAGAGGTCCAAGAACTGACCCTTGGGGGACTTCCGCGGCAATGTATCAATATTTAACGCCATCGTCGGTCTGGTACCTCAGTTTCTTGTAGTATTATGTAGGTATCCATGCTGGCCAGGAAGCTCCTAATGCATGACCAGGTCACCGAGTTAAAGGCATTTTTAACATCAAGCGTTACTACTGCCCAGTATTTCTATGTGCCCCAAGCCCCCATCGCTACAGCTGCGGTGTCTACAATCACCTTTATAGCATCGACGATAGAACGCGGTTTTCTGAATACACATTGGTCGTCTGACAAAGTTTCTTTTTCCTCAGCCATCGCGAGCAGTCTCCCATATCTGATAAGTTCTAGGATCTTTCCAATTGTATCTGGCTCTCCGTTGGCTCTCCGTGGGGCTTATTTCCTTTTGGTAGCGACACTAGATGTCGAAGTTTCCATGGTTCAGGAAAAACCTCCACTTTAAGACACATTGGCATCATTGTTGCTATAAAAATGACATTAAATGGCCACTTTGAGTCCACATTGGGAATGCAGGCAAAACCTTGTTGAAAGGTACACACGCACACACACACGCAGAAAGATTAACTTCCGTGAAAAGTTCACTGCTCTACCTCACACAGCCGGCCGGCATTTGTTTATGTTTTGCTGTGGCTGCTGGAAATATAATCATCTCTGGTCTGGACCACCCCACCCGCACTACTCCAAGCAACAATAATAAGCAACCGTCTGTTTGTCCATCGGACTCTCGCTTGTCGTCTATGGAATCCTCCCTCCGTCCAGAGGAGTGGGCGTACATTTCGCAATCGCACTGGGATGAGTTCATTTTTGTTTTTAAATTCTCGCGCTACCCTATAGGGAAATGATTTCAAAAACAAAAAACGTTGTTTGTTGTTTCGATTTGATTAATTTTAACCATATCATTGGCATTTTATTGTTTATAGCTTCTCGGCTCTCTACCCCTCCGAGGTCCCAGTGGAATTTGCTCAGAAAGTTGTTTTGGTTTAGACTGAGAGTCCCAGTCCAATTCGATTGCGAATTCCGAAAACGCAATCGGATTTTCACAACACAGAACTGAAAATTAATTACAACACCACAGCCACAGTCTATCCAGGGGCACCTTCTAATTACGAGCTGGACCACGGATTCTGGAGCAACTGACGTTGATGCCTCACATCGTTTTCTATGATTTGTTTGGGAAGTATCGCGAAGCTATTTTCGAAACGTCTAAACGAGTAGTTGCCTCTCAATTATTTACACAGATGTTGGATTTGGATGGGAATAGATACATTTTTTTTTTGCGATCGTAACTTGTTTTAAGTTTCAGAATGTGTGTGCTTATCCATGCAAATTTGTATTAACTTCCTTGGAATTGTGGGCACACGAGCAGATGAACATGTTTTCGTTGGCATAGAACATAAATTTCGGACCGCCAATAGAGAAGTTTTGGAATTAATTTCAAATCTTTATCAGCATCTGGTTCCTATACTGACTTTTGATCTTTTACTTTTTGTTGATTTGAATTTAATATCTTTAGCCAGAAGCCTCAAGGCGATCTTTTTAAAAAAAAAATTTTTTTTTTCTGTTTTTTGCGCGGTTTATCAGTTTGAAGATGTTTTTTGGAGTTCATTAGCACAGCTGATGATGAATGAAAAGAAGGAGGAGATCTAAAGTTCGCATATTTAATTTATTTTCATCAATTTAACCACCAAATTTTGTGATGAGACGTTTGGAATGTTGTACGTATGTTTGTTAGTCTGGCTTAGAACTTAAATCATAAGTGGTCCATTGTGATGCCACTGGATCTGTCGCTGTTCTACCTACTTGTGCCAAGAAGCCTGGTTCAACAAGCATGCCCAAAGCTGCTATTCCCAACACCGTCAGAATGAAAATCGCGTGAATCTCGATAGGAGCAAGATTAGAGTCCTTAGAAACTGCCGCATAAACCTTGCAACCGTTCCAGCTGTACACTCTGTCTTGAGAGTGAAGAGACCTCTTTACACATTTGTATGGTCTTCTCTCAACTCAGAAAGAGAATTCTCGGCCGCGAAGTTGTCCCAATGGAACAGCTTACTGCCATCTACCCAAAGACGTTCCTTAAGTTTCTGACATCTTCTGGAGTGAAACATCTCATCTAGGAAAATTTAAGGGAAGGCACAGCCTGTGAACAACCTTCCCAAACACATATAGCATACAAAATAAGACCGAAGGCAACGTGGAACCTGAGGAGCTGGCTTGCTGATGAACGGTTCCTGTTTCTTCGAGAGGTGACAGAGACTGAATCCAAAAGGTGAGGGCCAAGGATGGCGTCCATTCCGCTGTCCAATAGAAGCTCAAATTGAACGGATCATCAGCAAGTTTAACTGTTGGTTGACGAGACTTCAGTCAAAGCAGCGTTGTAACCTCGTTATGAATAGGAAGTTCGGCGTTTGCCATCACCTTAGTGTGTTTTGTTGGTGCAAGTGTGGTGGCGCCATCATATTGGCGTTGACCGGATTATGCCAGAGTTGGGTATCCACCTTGCGGACATCGACACTGTTTACACATTTCGGAGCACAATAATCCGCTTCAGGGTATACTAGTGCGAGCGCCGCTGTACGAAGCGTTGTTTCATTAGTTCTCCAGGTTGATCCAGTAAGTTTTTGGATGATGTTGTTGCGGGTTTCAAGGTCTCCTGTCACATTCGTGCGATCCGTCAAGAGTGTGGTATTGTTCAATTGGATGCTGAGTCTGTAGTTTACAAGTTGTTTGCTCAAGTGCTAGGGGACAGTCGTTAGTGCTTAAAATATGTACTCAGCCGCTCTAGGTCAAGGCCTTTTTTCCGTGGCCTTGATGCTTTTATCTAGGCAAGGCATCTGCCTATCCATAATTTTTTGATCTTGTCTCCGATATAAAGCAGAGGGACTAGGACAGAACCTTAAGGAAGGCCGTTGTTTATCTTGCTCTTGTTATCATTGATAAAAAACCTGGAAAAATTAGTTGAACGAGTTGGTCTTGCTTTCTTAATTGTGGTCACACTTGAACAGTCTTATTGGATTAAATTGAAGTCAGGTGGTGAAAACCTCAAGACGTGGATTCATCATTGAGGGCGTTAGCTATGGCATAACTTACTTAAGCAACATTGTCGTCAAGTTTCGTCAAGCTTACTATCTGTGGTTTCTAATCGCTTTATCGAATCGTATGATTATCTCAAGTGACGAGGAATCTATTCTTTAATTTTGTTATATAACACCGTTAGTCTGATAGTGGTAAGCTATCAATAATTCTTAGTCAATCGTTTAAAATTTATCTCGGTTATTTCGTTATTTATGAATACCTACACACCTAGCAGCTCTACTACTTCAGTTTAGTTTCGATCATTAAACCCAATGATGTCGGCACCAATTATAGACTACAAGTCTTTGCGCGGCTGTTATCTCAAAACTATTTTACCATAAATATTTGTTCATCCATTTTTGTTTGTTGATTATCTGCAATAAATCTTGGTAAAGGGGGCTATTTACCATACGTCTTTGAACTTCTGGTCTTTGTATGTACACCAACGAAAAGTTGAATTTGTATTTCTTGTGAACAGCAAACAAGTTTGTATTGGTCTACCATTAAGCTCTTGATCGATAGGTTTATCGCATCAATAAAAATCAATAAAATCATAAAAAACAATGAAAGTTGGTGTTTCAATATCTAAGGGGCAACAGATGTAGATACTTTGAACAGTGTCGGTAATAATTAAAAATAACGTCGAGTGTAATTTCAATTTTGTCTACAAAATGTTGGTCCGGATGGTTGAATTGTCAACCAATTCGACCACGTGCTGATTGACCGGCTTGACAGTTGTCAAACATCGTAAACAAGGAGGACTGGTCTGACAGAATGGCACGCTGCCACCAAAACCAGTAACACTGGAACAACCAGTGCGGTAAGAACAACAGGAGATGGAAGCAATTTGTAACCTCCTGCCTCTAGATCTCTACATGTAGGAGGCCGAAGCGAAGAAGACTCTTAGAATCAGCCAGTCAAAGCACTTGAGACTGAATCCGTATGGACACTAAGCAACTATCTTGGGCTACACTGTCCCATACTTGAACTTCGAGAGACCCTTCTCGTGGGTCTTTTCAAGCGGAGCACAGTGAAAGAACAACGAGGTGTCTAAGGAGTTCAAATCCAACTACCCTGATGGCTGGGAGCCATTTTTTTCCCCGAGGAGCTAGGACTTAACAGGTCCATATGGTTGGCAGCATGTAACTAATGCCATGAGAGGAAACATACCATGGGTATCACAATGGATCCATATGGACCATATGTCGACTCTGACCACTATTTAGTTGCAGCCCAATTCGGAGCTCGAAAGTTGCTTCAACCAATGAAAATGAGGTTTAACTTTGGGTTCCGTAAACAGTCGGAGACTACAGAGACAGGAACTGAGCGAAAGGCTCTGGAATACAAGATTGTCCATCACAAACGCCAACCAACAACATGTGCCCACAATGCAGTAGTCTTACCATCGAGGAAGAAGCCAAAACAACTTGAGGCTGCCAAACCATTCCGATAAGAAGTCCGTAGTTTGAAGAGGAGTGTGTGCAGAAGAAGAAGTCAACAGATGACGCATATGTATAAGAAGGCGTTGTAAATAACAACCTCAGACAACGTGTGATGAGTACTGACCCAAAAGAAGGGAATAGGCGATTCTATCTTTGATAGAACTACCGAAGCATATCCATGCTTAATGTAGCCTACAAGATCCTCAAGCATGAATGACGTTTTGCATTACATTCATCGGCACCTACCAGTGTGGCCCGGTAAATTGACCAAATCTATACACTTCGGCAAATTCTGGAAAAGTCCATTGAGTTCCAAGTCGAGACTCACCACCTCTTTATCGACTTCAAAGCTACATACGACAGCATTCATCGCATTGAACTACATAACACGGTGGCCGTGTACACCTTAGACGAGGTTTTTCTCTATTGTGTTGTCTCTCCAGATTTAGATTTGAAGACTCTCCGGGCCAGAGCGTTGGTGTCCATTCGCTCTAGTCATCTTAAACAACCATCAGATCGATGTCACTGAAAAGATCGTATAATGCGTTGTTGAATCTTCTCCTCCAAGGTCCGTCAACGCAAACAGGACCGAATGTCTTACGAAGAATTTTGTGGTCGAAGCGACCAAGGCACAGAGTAGGACTGGAATGATTAAGATCTTGTATAGAGTCTCCTTAGTTCTTCAGGATAGAGTTTTGATGGGACTATGATCTGAGAGGCGGAAGGATAGATTCTCTTGAAGCTGACAGGGTTGATCGGATTACCGAAGTTTTATCAGGTGAATCCTGCGCTGTCCGCCTTGAAAAGTAACTCTTTCCATTCCGACTTGGAAAGGTATTATAACGATCTCTCGGTCCTTAAGACTACAAAGACATTTGCTTTGTCTGGTATTGCACTGCGATCTCATGGTCTATTGTGCCCACTTCTGGTACCTTGGAGAGGTTTGTTTTCTCGTCAGAGTTCCCTTTGAGAGTTGTACACGCTAACTTAGCCTCCTTCACCTTCTCTAGGCCAGTTTCCTTAAGGAATCTATGGATGAGAAGTGGTATATCCTTATCTGACATTTGGAACTTGCCCAAATATCTCAGGATCAGTTCTGGAGTTTCAGAATCTACAGAGGTCTTCTTTCATTATCCTTCGTTTCCCCAGGTGTCTTTTGAGTTTTCAGTGCCCCGCTAGGAACCCTGTAAGGAAATGTAGGTTGATGAATTCCTTGAATATTTTTCGGTGGTAGTTCCCATGGAGTTTCTAAGCTTGCTTCAGATCTTGAAGCTTATTTCAGGTTCTGGTCCAGTTCTCTTTCTCCGTTTTCTTGATTTTTTCCCCTTAGGGTGTGATTCCCTATTCAGCAGAATGGTTCAGGGCCAACGAAGGACTCAGCTGTCCCTAGTCTGGCTAGGCTGTGTGCTGCTTCATCCAGGCAACTCTACCCTGTTCGTTGTGTCTATGTAGGCATTCCCATACAAGTCAAGACTGTATGTAGGCTCAAGTGCTTTGATATTTGTTTTGTCACAGTTTCTGCATTTCCTGTCAAGATTGGTTTGAAAGATGCTGGCGTTCTTCTCCTTGAATTCGGTCCAAATACTCCTGCTTCAGTTCTTGATCCGTCTGTATACCACTTTAACGTGTTGTTGCTCATTTTATAGGTTGTGTCCAGTCCTTGTTGCTGAGCTTCGAGGAGAAGTTCTTTCCTAATACCGACATCCTTAGGGATTGACAAAAGGGGAAGTTTGTTCAATTCTCTTGTCCGGGCCTTGTCTGCCTTGATCATGCACGATATCTTCCCGTCTCACACTAAGACAGTTTGCAGATTTCCATTGCTTGAATCTTAATGGCTGTGAAGTCTTAGACCAATTAACCTAAAACCCCTCCACATGAGTCTATAAAACCATCGCTTACAGTTGTAATTACAACTAAAAACATGCGTAATGGGATTTCATTAGAACACACACATACAATTAGTCAGGATTTGATGGTGTGTCATTTTGAAAGTCATTAACACCCAACGGCGCGCTGGTTGTTGGGAGCCAAAGATGACTTCTAAATTAGCAAGAGCTTATCCCCGAACGTCCCCCTTTGTGGAATCATAGAACCGGTTGAACAAGTTACTATCCCACAAATTCAACGAACCATACATCCCAAGTGTCTACTCCTTTATAGAGCCTACATAAAGAAGATCCCACACTCATAGCACAGAAGCTCAGTTTAAGTACATCCAATCCCAATGTGATGTGTAAGTTTGGCCGGATGGTGGTGTCTCTGGTTTTTAGGGTCGATCTGATTGATGGTAACGAACGGACCCCACAACTTGCAAAAAGTAAGAAGCTAAGCCCTACAAGCAATTAAATAATGACTATGTACCCAACTTACAGCACAGCCTCTTAAATGTGACACCTATTGGGCAGACATCAACTTGACAGAAAGGGAAAGAGAACTTTAATGAGTTCTGTTGGACAGATTTTTACCCTCAGGCTGGCTGAATGAAGTTTCAAGTGTTGCGACCCGAAACGTTTTTACGCTTGGACAATCGTGAGGCAATTTGGTTGCTAAGAGCGGCAATTAAAGGTTTCTTTTGCTGGAGCACACTTTTTTTTTAAGATGAATGACGCAGATAAAGCGTTTGTAGATTAACATGAGATATTCGTGCATATTTTTGGAAGCTTTTGTTGTTTTTCGTTTGTGGTTTGCCAAAGGGAAGATGTATTGGAGGAGCTGGCGAATCTTTGTTAAACGATGAATGGGATGTTCACGTTTAATGTGTGGCAATCATTTCTTATTGGTGAGTGGAATGCCTTGGGCATGTTTTAAATGTTACGTAATGTGGTACACAGGGTGTTCTTTACTTTCTATAAAAATCTGACAAACGATTCGGGGGAAGTACAACGGAAGTGCTAAGTATATAATGACTTCACCTGTATATACACATTCTCTGTAAGTCACTTTCGATAGAAATAAGATGACTAACTCACGTCCGGATTCATTGGATGTTGACTAACTAGACTCACGTCTGTATCATTGACGGTGGGGGTAGATAGACCCAAGTCCGCATTCTTAGCTTTTTATGTGGAACTCAACCTTTACTAGTGAGACAATGTACGGAAGTTTTTCAAAAAAGTAAAAAAAAATAAAGAACGCTCCGTAGAGATGAAGAAGGAAATCTCATCGTGGACTCACAGCCTGTGCTGAAAATTCGGAAACACCACCTCTGTAGACTACATAATGGCGACGAAGACAAACAGACAAACATTCGTTGTGAGTCAAAACCAACTCTTCTCTTTAGACTTCCGTCTACCTCACCAAAACGAAGTGCGCATAGCAATATCAAAACGGAAATCCAACAAGACTGCTGGATCGGACGGCTTACCCTGGCCGAGCTACTTGAAGCAGGCGGATATGATTTGGTAAAGGGCTTACAACAACTCATCTCCGGCATCAAGGTCGGACGAATGTATGGCTGATGAATGGAATTACAGCATCGTTTGCCAGATCCACAAGAATGGGGATCTTCTGAACATCATTTCCATCATAATGTGTTAAACGCCTTAAAGCCCTCGTCAACAATCTGATTGGCCCCTCTTAGTGTGGTTTCAGGCGAGAAGAGTCCACAATTTTCCAGACCCAAAAAGTCCATACCCACCATCTCTCCATAGATTTTAAGGCCGTCTATGACAGCACTTATAGGGACTAGCGATACAAAGCTAAGTCTAGTTTTGGCATCCCTGCCAAACTCGTTCGTTTGTGCAGGATGACGATGCAGAATGTTCGCTACTTCATCAAGATCGGTAACGAAACGATCTCATCGAGAGCTTTGATGTTAAAAAAGGGTTTAGACAAGGGGGAGGGTTGTCATGTGACTTCTTCAACTTCATACTTGAATTAATTGTTCGTAACACTCAAGCCTATCCCAGAGGTACACTAGCGAACTCAGCGAGCTGTCACCGGTGCACTCTTGAGTATTGCGACAGAAGCGGAAAAATGCGGATAACGAGGGCAAAACTAAATAGAGACGCCTAACATTGACGAATCGGACAGAACGCCACAAGAGAGAGCTATATTTTCGAGGTAGTAAGGGTCGTTTGTCTACCTTTGTCCCCTGTTTCCTTGGGCTGAGAAGACAATTGAGTAGTAAAGCCCTATCCCGATGAACTACGGAGACTCTTTCTAAGACCTTAATCATCCCAGTCGTACTCTATGGTGTTAAAAGATGAACTCTCGAATCGGAGGCGGATCAAGAGACCCTTGGTCGCTTCGAGCGAACAATTCTTCGTAAGATATTCGGTTTTGTTTGCGTTGACCAGCTTTGGAGTAAGAGAGGACGAGGAATTGTACGAGCCTTACAGCGACATCGATTTGGTGGTTATTTGAGGTGTCTAGGAGATATAGAGCGAAGGGACACCTGGCCCAGATAATCATCAAATCTTACAAGTAGGCACAACGCAGTAGAATTAGAACTCACCTAAAGTGCGAACCTGGAGTCGGTTAGCACTTATGACCAGGCTAACTGGAGAGGCTTGTTGGTTGAGGCCCAAGTTCATCCCGAATTGTAGCGCCACCAAAGTAAGTAGTAGTCTCAAGATTGGGCTGAAGCCGTCCTTTTGGATGACTTGGCATGATGACAGTGGTCAAACGGGAAGTGCGTCGGTTGGCGAGATAGAGAAACATCAGCCACAGCTGGAGAAGTAGAGCTCTCAAGACGATGAATACTATTATATGCGGTCTCGACTTGAAATTCGTTGGTTTCGTTCGGGATTTACACGAGTGTGGCTGGAAGCTACTCCTGCTGAAGAAGGGCTTCAAACGTTCATACAGTACGTTCGATGTGACCTTATGTGCAAGCCATAGGAACAGCCGGTGGCGTTGCTGTTCTTCAGCTTTTTGATATCCTCTCCTATACCGAGAGGGGAAATCACTTCTTCGTTGACTGCAGATTGGCTCTCTTCTTGTTCTATCACTGGAAGTGCTGCTTAAATATATCTACAACTCCCTGTGCATCGGTGACTAGGTTGACTCATTTAGGCTCAGAGCTCATTGTGATGTGAAGGTGACTAGGTTCTCTTCACTATTTCGAGGAGCCTGATTTCTGGCCTTCAAGCCAGCTGCCAATTGGTTGCCGGATGTTATTCCTTTCGCATGACTCTTCGATTTCCTTGAACTGGGAGACTGTATATGTCTTCCTCTTCTTTCTCTCTTCTTCTGGCTAGATACTCGTTTTGCGCTCCAGCGCCTTAGTATATGCTTCTGATCTTCTCTTCCGTTACCGCCTTTCAGTATTTGCGAACATCATCAACATTCATTGCGTCAGTGGAAGACGAGTGCACAGCGGAGAGCCTCTGGATACTCCAGGAGTGCTAAGGCGTCTTACGTCTAGTCTCTCTTTCTGCAACTTTGCTCGTTGGACTGTCAAGTTCTTAATTTAACTGCAACTAGATATAGTCAGATGTGTGCCTTGTATCTGTCGATTTGATTGGCGGTTCGGCCATCTGGATATAGCCAAGTTACTGTGTGTTTCGAAGCTTGGGGAAGTTAGTGCTACTTATCTCCGCATTAGGTAGGTTGAAGTGGTGCAGCCTTCACTCGGATCTCGAGAGATCCATTGTGTAGATAGAGTCATCGCATTACTAGCTGTTGTACGTTAACTACGCTGCCATATGTCCTTAATCGAAGTTTTGAGGGACGTTCTTTAAAGATCTCCTTCAAATGTGTCGAAGTTGCCTTCCTCCAGATTTGAATATTTTCTCCACTTAATTCACTTAAGTGAAGAGTGGCCATGATGTAGTGGTTGTCACACTGAAGGTTCCAGGTTCAACTTCTGTCGATCAATTGCCAAAAGCTGGCGTCAGTAGAGTCGTCATATGGCTTGATTAGTTCATACCAGGAAGTTGGAAAGAAATACTGTGAATTATAACCAATGTCAACAACTAGTTATTCTGGACATCACCCTCGAAGCAAAGACAGAAACCTAATACAAACTGAATTTCAAAAAAACCACTACACGCTATTTGCTGCAAGCACTTTGGTCCCAAAACACACTTATCGACATAATCGGTTACTAATTGGAAGGCCACGACCCTAATGAACGTCATTAAATGGTCATAACTTCAATGACTTATAGCATGTCGTCAAATTAATACACGATGCATCTATAAAAAATAAAAAAAACTCCCCCACGGTTCATTTTAGAGATTCTCATCTGCCTGCAGCTCTTTGAAAGACTTCACCTACACTTTTGTAATGACTTGCCTGTGACTTGTTCAAAATGTATATTACAACGGATGAGCCTATCAAAGCGGCACCACTCATCTAAGAAGAGTTTTTAATCACACAGATTTAATCGATCGTTAAAAGATACTAATTGCAAGAGATATATGAGTAGGCGCACCGCACTGAGATACCAAGAGTAAACAGTGGACGTTGTACATACAATACGATGTTCCACACTTGTAAACACTCATTTCCGGACACAAAAATGGCGGAGATTAGTAATTATTATTTGTTGTGATTGCTTTTGTTTGTTGTTGTTGTTGATAGCTTTCAAGATCTATAAACACTCAGCGGAATTAAACTTGTTCGGGGTCAGTTGTGTTTCATTGTATCTGTACGTGTACATATGACATATGTGAGTCGTATTTATGAATGAATGGGAATAATTGCTTCAAACTATATTCCAAAAATGGAAATCAAAATTCAAATTTTCATTGTAGCCCACGTAACCGTAATTTCATGGTTTGTTTGTTCTTGAAAATGAAGCTTTTAAGTGCCATGGATGAGGAGATAAGAGGATTTGTTGTCCAAATATGTTATGTTGACACTTGACAGATGAAAACAAGCAACTGGAAGACTGTATGAATTCCTTTTAAGGATTTAGAAAGAAACAGGTGCTGTAAGATGATCCTGGAAGAAGTAAGCAACAGATAGGGAGCGTTGGTTTTTTTTCTGTTGGGGTGTTGAAACACCACGCTGCAGCACTTACACACAAAAACAGGTCCAGTGTACAACCCTTCTACTGTGCTCTCATCGTCTTTCTAAGAAAAGTTGAGTAAGAGCTTCAGTCGCTAACCACCGTCTTGTATTTTTGCCGTTATGTCCTAGAAACTCCGGGTATATTTATGCTATCGAAGCCGGGTACTTTCACTGATCAGACTGTCATCCGGGGTAAAACTTTTCTAAGGGTCAGCTTGCGTTTTATTTTGGCTGCGGGTATTTTGTCCAAAGGCGCCCGAGAGAAGTCTACTGCGGTTAGCCACTTTGATCGGATTCATGCAGCCGCTGGTGTTGTTGGAGATATTGCTTCCTCCGAGTTTTCGAAGCAGACTCCATGCGTCTCTGCTAGAGTAGGTAAAGTTATGGCTGGTGGTAGTTGGCACTCATTTCTTTTTGTATGTCTTGGAAGTCTAACCAGATGTCTCGAAGACCCCATAAAGGTGTTCGCTTTAATCGCTTTAGCAAGAGATAGGCTGTTTGCGAAACCCACAAGGAAAGTCCTTATTAGCAGTAGCTCTAGCTATTCCAACAAATTGGCTATCGTTTTGGGTGAGTCGGGTTCTTTAGCAAATCCATTCCTGTTTATTTTCGTGTAGTTCCACCGTGGCTGTGTGGAGGCGATTAGAAGAGGACTACATTGTAAATATGTGCTTGAAGGGGGGAGGGGCCGATGTACTGCGTCGCAAGTAATGAAATGTCTGAGTTGAAGCCTTATCGCCATCTTCTAGAATTTAGATGCACGTGGTTTGCTTCCGCCCACTCCACCAGCCTGTCTTCATTGTTCCCATTGCTTTCATATCTCCATAAAATTATGATGGCTGTTGAAGTCGATTTGGGGGGACTCGGAGCACATTAGGTGGCCATGGCATTGCAGGAGGCTTGTACATATATATTAACAACAAAGAGGCCTCCGATCTGGACTGTCTTTTATGCCGTTTCGCACATACGTTGCTGGTGGCAGGTGATTCAGATCCGGGAGTATCCACTGATGATTCCTCTAACTTCCTGAGCAGCATTTGCTGTTGTGTATAGGTCCTCCTACTGTCTTTCCGATTCACTCCAGCTTCTGTCTTTCAATGAGGATTTGAATGGCAACTGGTGTAACGTCCAACGACACGAATTACTTTACTCATGAACAGCCCGTTGTCAGAACAGGGGGTGGGAGGAAACAAAAGTAACTGTGCCAAATTAAAATTAAACCAAGTCAACAGCCCCACCTTTAGATTTAGCCGTGTCAGCACACAAGAAGGTCGCTTCAAAACCCCAAACTTCGTGGAAACCTGCGCCAATCTGACTTGCAGATCTCTTCCTTCTAGTAACTCTCCCCAGCGGGCGTTTTGAGCAAGCACCAAGTGGAAGAATACGAGCGGCTTCATTGGTTGGAACTATTTTGTCCTGTGACGTCGATTCGATAGATACTCGTCCAGCCACTTCTTCTAGACTTCTTCTAAGCGATTTTGGATCTGCATCATTGTTTCCTCGTTACGGTCAGCTTCTCCGCGTGCGGATTTGGCGTTTCCTCTGAAAGAAAATGATTAGGGATTAAGGGATCTCCGGTGGGTGCTGCCAATGGAATGTCTCAAATTGACGATGTTTGAAGCCTCACAAATAAGGCTATATGTTCTTGCAAGTTCTCATTATACCTACAACTCGTATCCAATGGCTCTCTTCACGCTTCTCACGAGGCGCTCACAGCAAACATCTGCGGGTGGATTCAGTTGGCAGTTGAAAAGCGCCGTTCTATCTCTTCAGCTCTTCTTCCACGGTCAAAATCTTGTACGCGTTTTTGAAGTTCTCGGTCGGCTCCAAGGCAAATAGGTGTTCCTCATGAAGTTCCTTATACAGATCAAGCGCGTGTCAGTGCAGAGATCCCTTGCTAGATCCAAAAGCACCGCGTGAGTAGTAAGAGAGGTGAACAGTACAATCCACACATTTCGGTACGCCGGCGGCCACTGAATATTCAAAAGGGACCCGAGCTTGTTAAAATGAGCCAGGATGCCCACCAAACGAGACGTAGTCTGCCTGACGATGTTGATTTCCGACCTATTTGGCTTAGCAGCAGCCAAGGGCTATCAACAACGAAAGCTATATCTTGTGGGAGAAATGATCCTAGCAGCTTCAAGATAGCATTCACGTTCCTCTCTGCTTCAGTACTGTGTTCATGATCTACATATGTTCGCCGATGTAAGCGAAAGTTCCTACGCGGCAGTTGGCTACTGGAGGATTGTGGAAGTCAGAGTTAACCCGTCTAGCATTTGTGGCAGGGAAAACAAAGTGCGCCCGTCTTATATTATTTATTTGACTCTGCGACTTACGCAAGGGGCACTGCGAGCTATAAGATCTTTTGCGTCTGGAGCTTTTTAGACTAGGAATTCCTCGATCTTTCTAATAAAGTTAAGGATATCTCCAGTCGAGGCATTTCTAATGTCTTCATGTGTCAGGATTTCCTTAAAGAAAAAGGGCCTCTTGATGCAGCATTGAGCCACGCATTCACACTGTACGTGCTCCGTTAAATCTTCCTCTAGACAAAGTCGACATTCAGTTGCTTGAACAATATAAAGTTTATGTAAGTGATATCTAAGGCTGCAGTGTACGGGGATGTTCTTTGTGGTTTTGTTCAGAGGTCAGATAACCCTTTGAACTTGTCTGAGTCCCTGCAGTAGTTTCGCTTCTTCCTAGCTGTACCTATATACCTTTCAGAAGGACCTTTTCTAGCTCGTTCGTCCGCGATTTAGTCATCTTCAATGCCTCTGTGTCCTTGTATCCTCCATAATTTAACATTGTTTCTTTTGACAAGTCTTGGAGAGCATTTAAACAGCCAGAAAGTGCTCTAAGTACTGTTTGACTGTCGGTGAATATGTTGATGGTTGGCCCCAGGTATCAATGGCATGCAGTTCGACCTGAAAGACACTAGGGCAGAAGTGCCACCCCTCTTAAAGTAATATCAGTGCCCTGTCTGGAACTAGGGGTAAGCCGAGGTGGCAGTTCAACCCATATTAGCACTAGGATTTGCCTTCTTTGTTACGACTCGTGTGACCCGGCTGCTGATGTGTGTTGTTGAAGATGGGTGAGACAGTCGAGAGTGCCTGTGGAATTTGGAAAACAGATCAGATCTCGTATCGTTTTACCCGAAGTCGTTGAAGTCGTCAAAGAATTGTTGGTTTATTGCACGCGGTCTGACTTGCTAGTGTCGAACATTTGCAGAGGAAATGGGAGACAGTTTCCTTCTCATTTTCGTTTCAGCAGCTGCGGCGGTGAAGGTTCTATAGAATACCTAGTTTGATCTCCAATTGGCCACTGCCCCGTGGTTATCGCCGTTATTCTGGGCGATATCTGGGCGGGTTCGGTTTAGGAAATCTTTGTTCTTATCTTATCGTAGGTCGGCCATATCTTCCTTCTTCCTTGATATCGCGCAGTTGGTTAACCCTCTTCATTGAAGGTTGGCTTTCTGCAGGAAGTGTTAGTGGATTTGTCCTTTAACCGCTCCTAGCGGGATGTGGACTCTTGCCGCGAGTCAGTCGTGTAGAGCTGACTTGCTTTTTATGTGACTGTGCCAGAACAGTGTGACCCTAAAGCGTCTCTGGGGATATCAATGTTTTGTTTGTTCTTTGTGTCACGCCCGAGTTGCGTGCAAGCCCTTCGGATTGCTAGTAGTTCTGGAACTAAAAGCTGCTCGTCTATGACAAACGATTCTTCTACGACTGAACAACGGTCTACTTCGTAGGGTTACAGTTAGACGTTAATCTTAAAATCTTTTAAAAATGTCACAACGAATGCTGTTAATCTTACATCCGATAAATATATCCCATTTCAATCGGGGGGGTAACAATCTAAAGACCACCAACAAAGTAATGCAACTACCTGGGGTTTCTGTCAAATATTTGTTTATTTTGAACAATCTCTTAACAAATTATGACAACACCAGGGAATAACAAATATTTATCTAAACATCAACAAAAGCCCCATTAACATATTTTAGTTGAAAATTAGAAAATCGGCGCTAATCAGTAGCGCTTCGTAGAGAGTAAACTATAAAAACTTGTTCGTTGTTTGGTCGCGATCGGGATGTTGACGTTTTGACAGTTTAAAATAGGTTACGGTATATTGGTTAAGAATTTTTTATAGTCAATTATAAGATGTGTGCTTCGAGTAGGTATGTACCTTTTTTTTTTGTCGAAGAAGATACGTATCGTATGTCGAATTGACCAAATGGCATCCATCTTGACATGTGTCATTGCTACTCGCGCTTTCTCTCCGTTTCCGATTAGTGACGTCGGTTTTTATGGGAGAGTTTTCATTTCCTCTAGTGTGGGCTGGTTTTGACAGCGGTGATCTATGTTAATTGATAACTTCCATGGAAATTAAGAAAATAATTTATTTATTGCTTTTGGATTTTTGATTGACTGGGTTGTAAAGAGTGTCAAAGAGTTAAGTGGGAAGATCTGTCGTATTTTGGCTTCTTGGGAGGAACACCGAACTGGAGTACGCAGATACAAAAACAGGTTTATTGTGCTACCCTTTAGCTATGTTTTCATTATATTTCAAAGAAAGTCGCATTAGGGCTTCAGTGATAAGGAGCTTAGCCCTCATCACTTTAGCCCCAAATATCTGCCACCTGATACATATGACATAGGAAGTGTTTCGCAGTGCCGTCTCCCTCTTTACAAGCGTCACAGATAGTGGTGTCACTTAAGTCTAACACGATGAGATGTTTGGCAAAGGCGTAGTGTCCCTTAACCACTCCAATAAGTTGTATTTAGTCTTTTCTGCTGAGAGGCACCAAGAACACCACGCATCTCTTACAGACGTCGAGATCCAAAGCCACCTACAGTTGTCTTTGCTAGAAACCCAGAAATCGATGGAAGCCCTAATATTTGCAAACCTAACGTGGTCGCCGTGGCTTAGTGGTTAGTGCGGTGGACTGCTAAGCGAGAGACACAGGTTCGATTCTCAAAAAAACCACCAAAAGTTTGTTCGCGGCACCACCTCTTCGCAGGCATGACAAACCTCCAAGAGTACAATCTGTCATGAAAAGCTTCTCAATTCGCCGTTCGAAGTCGGCATTAAACTGTAGGTCCCTTCCATTTGTGCGAAGAATATAACACGCGCAACTTGAATGGTTGTGAGAAGCTAGGCCTTGGCTCTCCATGAGCTGTCGTGCCAAATATACATACAACGTGGGTTTGCCAACGTGGAATGCCAAGTTAGGCATTCCCTGAGTTACCAGGACTTACACGACAGTCACTTCTACCTATCTACGTCCCTGAGGGAGGTGCCACATTTCTTAGCATCTTTGGGGCTCCAATCTCCTCTAGCTGTGATTGCTTGTTGCGCCAAGCTCCAAAGATTGGCCTGTCTCAGCTGTACAGGAACTACCCCTGCTCTAGATGAACTGTTTAACTTATATTTCTTGATACCTTTCTTTATCTTGAGATGTAGGAAGGTAGATAGGTAGGCGCTAGCTGTATTCTTTAACCACGGCTTAATATTTATTGGGATGCATCAACAAGTTCGAGCTTCAAAAACAACCAACCCCTTCGCAGGCATGACAAACCTGCAAGAGTATAATCCGCCATGTAAAAGCTTCTCAATCTGTCGTTCGGAGTCGGCAATTAAAACTGTAGGTCCCTGTCATTCGTGCGAGAAATGCGACATGTACAATATGAATGGTTGCGAGAAGCTAGGCCCTGGTGGTTCAGAGGAAGACTTCTTTGGACCCAAACTTATTTTAGGTCCTCCTGCATCCTCAGTTACGTTACGGCTTCTATTGACGACTGGTTCTGCCACTGTTTGGTAAGTACTCGCCACCTGAAGAGTTCGCCTTCACTATACCAGTGCCTTATGTTTTTGGTTTTTTTCTTGGTTGAGCTCAGAAGTCAATGTTATTGTCGCCTGTTTGCCCCTTGTTCTTTCAAGTTTGTCATTAGTCTGCTCAACGCTGTACTGATTTTTGATCTTCGAGACATGAACTAAATCCACTGCCAATACCTGAGCCATGTGTCAAGTCTTATTAGTAGGTATTGTCTTCAGGCCTACCCTCAGCAGAACTATGTATCTCCATCTTCTCTGTATACAGGCTTGGTGTGGGGACTTGCATCCAGTATTTGATGCATCTCGTGATTTCTTTAATCCGCCTTTGAGGGTCTTACGTGCGGTTATCATTGCTGAGCTATCATTCATTTGAGTGATTCCATCGTAGAAAATATTCCATAAGTAGAGCTCTATCTTTGAGACCTTCATTCCTACAAAGTTCCTCTGTCCTTCCATAAATTAGCTCTCTATCTAAGTTCGCCTTTTGCTAGTCGTATTGTGATTTTCTTAGGCGTCCAGCATGTCACTTGATCTGGCAGAATTAAAACCTTTTCTTGCGCCAAGAGTTGTCATGATGACGACTTTTCTTGAGTGATGGGCCTCATGGAAGGTTCTATCTTTTACTGCTCCTATTGTTGAGTGTAATTTCCTTAGTTCGTCTTGCTTGGTAGACATGTCACGCTGCTAAAATTCGTAGCTTGAGCATCCTCTCCAAAAGTTTTACAGCTGTGGACCAATCGCTGCCTGTCATCCCTGTATAGACAACGGTTGTAGCTCCAGCAAAATTCGGAGGGGACACGTCCTAAACATAAACTAAGTGCACTTCGACATCGAACCCAACTCCATTTAAGTCCCCAACAACCTAGGACACCACACACGATGAAAAAATACTTGCATGCGGCTCCATTTCATCGCGTCCACAATTGGTCAAACACATTAAATTCGCTTGAACCCATTTGCATACTTTAATGTCCTCGGATTAGGTGTCACATAAACGTTCTCCGCTTCAAATGAAGAAATAAATTCTTTGCGGCAACAGCGGAGACTGACGGTATCAGGCATATCATTACCCACCCACTAGAGGTCTCGCGTTGCACCACACGCACATACAGTAACAATGACAGTTGATGGACGACAGTTTGACTGAAATGGCTCGTGCCAAGATTGGTCACATACATGTACTACCAACTGACATCACCTCACATTGACAGAAGGCAATTGTCAATTTCAAAATGTCATCTACTGCCACCCACCACCATAATGAGTTCATACGGGACAAGGTTTCTTTAATGGTCACCCGGTGTGATATCGAGTCCCAGTTTGGGTCACATTTCCGGTTAACAAATGAAAGTCGTCTCGACGCTTTCGACGGCTTTGAGTAGGCAGCAGCAGTTGAAATTTAATTGCACCCAAGTGTCGTGATGATGTCTAACAAAAGGTAAGCAATTAAAATACTACGTAAGCTTCTGGCTATCGGGGATCATGCGCATTGCGCACTGGGAAATGCATTGGATCAGTTCGTTGGGAACGACGACGGCTGTGGCGGGGGAATGCTGTCGGCCTTGTGGTATGGTTATTCGCGCACCTACGCTAAGTATTTCCAAACACACACACGAGTTAAGAACAAAAAAAGTGGCAGCAAAGAGGCCTTAAGCTCTGAACACGAATACTCTTGAGGTGGCGTAATGTTTATACTTACATCTCGAGGCAGAGGTTTATAATATTTTGGACGTTTTGATAGGCTTCTGACATTTAGTTTGCGAGATACATGCGTGGGATTGCAGTCACCCGTGTTGACGTACAAGATAAATTTGTTTAAGATAAGTGCGATTGCGCCACGACACACAGACCGTTTTGTGTATCTTGTGCGCTTGAGCGCAAGCCAAAGGGGGAACGACTTAACTAACAAATTGATTTAAGAGGCTTATCTTGGATGTGAATTCAAGAAATTTGGGCCAATGCGTGAGAACTGTTTACTGAGGAGTTTTTCGTTGGGTGTTCCAACAGTTTCAACTTTTTTCAATTGGAACACCAAAGCTTCTTTGAAGGAGCTTCTCAAAAACAGGCATTCGATGGCCAGAACTAAGCATAATCAAAACCGAAAAGAACACTCTTCATCTCATTGAAAGGTTCGTTATGAAATGGAACACTAGAGCTTTCATAGATGAGCTGAGAGTAATGGGTCTTGTGTTACTTCAAATGAAAGGCTGTCTTAAATAGAAAGAAGTAAGTTCTGAAAATACACTGGCTGTACACTGTTGTCGTGAGACCGATCATCACTAATGGACTTGATAGCTTCTCCAAGAGCTGTGCTTCATGCTCATCTGGCCTCTTAAACACGAATGGAGTTAGCAAAATGAGGGCCAGTCTTCGAAACAGGATTTCAGCGTGAGATATTGACTTAAAGTACTGAATAGAAGCGGCTAGAGTCAGCACAAAGACTTAAATAAGGAGTCTAGGAGGAAGTTGGTGCCTGTGTCTTTTCGAAACACCTTGACATACACCACTCCTTCAGTCTCCTCAGTCACTGTAGCGTCTTAAAAGTTGAAATCGCAGCTACAAGTCAGACCACTTGGCTGGAGATTATTCCCAGACAGTCAGACTGCGATCAGATCCCTTGTATCCCGTACAACTGATGAAGGTGACCATGGTGTGTAGGTCAGGCTGACGACTTCAGGTTCAACTGCTGACGTCAAGAACCTCAATCAACTGCGAAAAAGTGACATCAACTCTATTATACCAAACTGGTCTTCATATGGCTTAGGAGCTGATCGACATTAGGAAAGTTGGGAAGTAATCCTGTATTTGGCACGATAGCTCAGAGAGCCAAGGCCTAGCTTCTCACAACCATTTATGTTGTGCGTGTTATATTCTTCGCACGAATGGAAATCCTGTATGTAGTTATTCTGCAGCGAAATATGTGGGTCTCATTCTGGATAGAAAGCTCGGTTGGAAAGCCAGAGAGCTAGAGCGAGTAAAGAAAGCCAATCATGCTCTACAAAACCCTGATCTTGAGAGTCTTGCTGTTAAACAGATCTTGGGATCCTTCTAAAGAAAAATTCTACGTCGAATATTTGGTCCTGTCTGCAAGGAGAGTGAATCGAGGAGAAGACACAGCCGCGAACTCTACAAACAGTACACAGATGTGGATGTAGTCCGGAAATCAAAATTCTGTTGACTGGCACTGGAATGGACGAGAGCGCTCCAGCTAAGCGGGTCTTTCCAGCCACCTGGTGCAAGAAGAAAGGGAGACCGAACCTCCAGTTGGAAGATTAGGCAATCGCGGATGCTAGAAACCTTGGTCTAGTAAACTGCCCGGGACTATGAAGGATAGAAAGTGGCATTAGTTGAGGCTCAGGTTCGCTGGCCTCATAAGTAAGTAAGTATGGACAAGGAAGAGGAAAGAGACGATTCTACGCCTTCTCTGTAAGTTTCCAGCCCACTCAGCTCGAAGAAGAACCTATTTAGGGGCCAGCTTTTTCCTAAACGAACTAGCTGATATCAACATAAGCAGCCTCTAGCACTTCATAGTAAGCTTCGGCTGGTTCTGCGGGTAGTTTTTCTGAAATAAATCAGAGATCCATGTGAAATTCTCTGATCTTAATGTGGCTGTCAAGTGCAGCATGTCACTCTAACCTAATGCCTTACCTACTTCATCGACTTTTTGTTGACATTTTTTTAATAATTCTTATACAAACATAGATACTCTTGATATTAATCAATCACATACACATTTTTCTTTTCAGAAAACGAAGGTTGCAACTTTTGTCGCATCAGAAACGTCTCTTGAATTTCAAAAAATACAAAACGTGAGTAATATTTTTGCTAAACCTTCACATTCATTTGTGTGATTTTTTTCTCAAAGCGACAACTATTACGTAATAACGTCACGGGCACGGGGACATTTTAAAAATGAAAATGACCACTTGCATGGCCTATTATACGCGTATTTTTTGCACACACACACACACACGTACTCGTATGAAATACGAATTTATATTTTCAAATCTTTTTGTCACAATTGCAAACGAGAAAATTTTCGCATCATAGTGTACGAAAGCGTACAAAATTTCTCGCTAAAATTAGAAAAATTATCTTGAGCTTGACAAACACTATAAGACGACATATTCTCATTTAAAAAAAAAGATCTAATAACTTGTTGTTTTCGAAAGCCGATCAGAAATAGAATTGTGTTGTATCTAATTCGTTGCCATAAACATCGTATAAATGATTGATTTTTTGTTAGGATTTTTCAATTAGAAAACATTCGGTTGCGAAATACGAATCGTAAATTGAATTTAAATTCTGTACAAGTCGGTCAGAGTGTTTAGAAATCATTACGGAACACTGAACTGATCTACAAGGTGATCTACGCAACAAATCGCTACGGCAACAGATGTAAGACACATGTTGCATGATATCTCTTGAAGGAGTTCCTCATTCACTCCCAGCTATGTTCGTGTAGTAATTAAGATAAAGGTCAGTAATTATTATAAAAACCAACAGATACGGATTGTGGGGCTCTGTGTGTGGCTCACCACGCGCCCACGTTTGTCAGGAAGATGGATTTTATCCAGATCACGCGAAGAATGAACGCCGAATCCAAACGGAGAACATCGATTCGCGTTGGTTTGGAACTTTTTTATTGAATTTTTGTTCGTTCTCAAGTGGTGGAAACGATGAGGCCACTCTATGGGTGGGAAGGTCAATGGAAATGTTGCTTTTGAAATTGAAAGTCAAGTGCTTAAGTGATATTGAATGAGCTAAGACAAACAAAGTAATTCAAACGGAAATTTTATGCTTTATTGCCGCTGATGTGGCACTAGAGCGTCAACAACACGTCATCGGTTTTGGATTCTATCAATGCTATGGATCTGATGCTGTCCTCAACTGTTTTGTCCCTTAGGTCAGACAGAGAATGCATCATTCATCGATCATCTGGTGTGTCAGACTGAGTAAATTCTACCTCTCCACCTGGTATTTTTGGCGAACCCTCTGGGACCGCTGTTTGCATTATCTTAGGCGGGGTCTTCCTTATACCAAATAGGTGGGAGTGTTTTCGTCTCCCTCAAGCTAAGGCCAACCAAGCGAGGACGCGTCTAATAACTTAGTTAAGCCTTCTCTGTACAGCCCAGTCCTGCTCTACGGCCCAGAGGCATGGACTTTATCAAAAGTGGATGAGGGTGCTTTCGGTCTTCGGGTGATTTTCGGTCCCGTCTGCATAAACGGTGAGTGGAGGAGGAGATACAACGATGAACAGTGCGGGCTGTACAGCGACATCGACTTAGCCAGAAGAGTGAAAGTCCAACAACTAAGGTGCCTGGGTCATATAGAGCGGGTGGACACCAATGCTCCGGTCCGAAAAATCTTCGAATCCGTCCCCGGAGGACAGTGCCGCCGAGGAAGACCGCAACTCAAGTGGCGCACGCAAGTTGAAGGGGACCTCAACCAACTTAGCATGCGAAACTGGAGGCAGCTAACTAAAGATCGAGCTGGCTGGAGACACTTGTTGGTTGAGGTCCAGGACTGTAGCGCCACCATGAGTAAGTAAGTGCATCTTCGGTGTCTCTTGGTGCAATTACCGCGCCAATGTCATCTGAATACCCCACCTACTTCTGGACATGTCCATACGAAGAATATCATCTTGAGAGATGTTCCACAAGTCTGGTCCTAGGATTGAGCCCTGCGCTGCTCCTGCAGTGATTGATTCTTTTGGGTCCATTCTTTGTGTCGTATAAAAACTCCCGGTCTTTAAGGTAAACCTTAACCATTCGCAGGAGATATTGCGGTATCTTGAACGCGTTTAGCATATCTTCCCCAACACGATTTTCCTTTAGCGATAATTACCCTGTTGGGCGTTTTAGACCGCCTTTACTACGTATTGTGGAATGGCCTTTTCTTAATCCATGCCGCCTCTCGGATAGGCTGATCTCTGGACTGCTTCTGCAAGTCGCGGCTTCAGCATCTTCCTTAGTGGTTTCCCGGATCTTTGTGCATTTGTGCAGCCACCCCTATAACCTTGTGTTCAGCATACAAAAAGGTCTGCACCCTGATGCGGAGTCCGGATCTCCTTTTCTCTTGCTGATCAGTACCAAGCGTTGTGTCTTCCATATTTTATAGAAAATCCCGTCCGTAAGGCAGGTTTTTGTACATATTTAGCAACAGGTGAGGGGAAGTTCGAGCATTCAGCAGGCTCAGAGGTTTCCCTGTTCTGTAAAGTTTCCGCCACTGCAGAGTCTTTATTTAGAACATGGAAAGACAAGGCAGTAGAATAAAACTTTACCTCAGATACCGCGCCCAAGTCGAAGGAGCACACAACCAACTTGGATTGCACAACTAAAGGCAGTTGCTAAGGATCGGTCTAACTAGCGAGTCTTGTTGTGGTTGAAGTCCGAACTGCAAGGAGTAAGAATTTTGAATAAATTGGACTCAATCAAATTTTCGTGGTCTAACTGACCATCCTTACCTGGGAAAGTTAGGCTGGGTTAGGTGTATAGGTGTCCCGAAAGACTCATTTAGACTCAGGGAAGGGATGTAGAACCGTTTAAAGTTTGGTTTAGGTCACTCTTACCATTGAAATGAGATTGACCTAGAAGTCTTCTCCTGCTCTGAGATAGTGGCGCTGGACTCATCTCTGCATCTTCTCCAAAAAGTCATTGAAGATGATCTCTAGTCTTGTTGTCCTATGAGCAGTGGCCTGGCCAATAATAGCACCGCTGTTGGTGTGAATTTGTGTTTTGCTGTGAGTAATAATCGCTCTTGACCTATGGGATACGATAAACCTTCCAGTGATTAGGAAGGCGGATCGCCTGGTCTATATTGAGTTAGTATGGGTGGATACCATAGCCCACACCGTCATTGGTTTTTGAGACGTGAATCTGTTTGTTGACGGATTTCTCGAAGCTAAGCTAGTTGTCACGTGTAGGGATTGTGACTTTGAAATCCGTTTTGAGCGAGCTGAACGGGTTCAATCGAAGGTCATATCTGCGTAACATACGGGAGTGACAAGATAATTGGATCCAAAGTGAAGCTGTTTTTCAGTGGATTGCTGCATTTGTCGCAACTTGTTTGGCTAAGGAATCCAGAGGTGTGAACTTCAAGATGGTCTTTAGCACAGCAGAGGGGGTCTCAAGAATGTTCTTTGAACCTTGATCATATGACGTTAAGATATGAGCTTTTCTCAAGTGCAGTCCACCATACTATTGCTATCGACTATGGACTCGGTCTGTCACAGTGCGTTTCGAACATAACTTCCTTTTAAAAGAGGCGCCAAGAAATATGGATTTCTGTCTACATCCCCTACATGTGTACCAACTATCATCTCCATCATCCATCAAATCATTATGAAAAAACTTCAGCAGATGTTTCCATCTAACAACACCTCGTTTATAAATAACTTATCGATTCGATTTAATGTGTCGATGCTCTTGCATCGATTTCAAAACACTCTAATGGCTAAAACGCTTAATGCACTTTCACCACACATACTCGTAACATATTCCAAAACATCAAAGCAATTTCACAAAACTTCACAACTCTATTCGTATCCGTATATGCATGGGCAACCTTCGAGACGTCTTTTGCTTTTTTGAATTCATAGTCTCATCATCTCTCCATTGCTCCATGTGTGTGATTGATTCTACATCGTCGTTGTTTGGTGTTATAAATAAATTCAATTGGCGCCAATTGCTAAGTCAAATAAGAAGAAAACGCTTAAAGATCCCTTTCAGATGCAAATGAGCCTTTGACTTCAGCCAACAGAGTGACCATTAGCCACTTAGAGTGTGTGTCTTGCATCAACTTCATGAGGAGATTTGCATTCATTGCACGTATTTCAAATTGCATTGCGAACCATAATATTGCAACACTTGTGCCCCTGCGCTACATATATTTGCGTCTCCTTATCAGTAAGTGCGCGACATTTGTCCACCCTAATGGTGGAACTAAAATGCGTGCGAATCGAGTGCCGTTTGCCATCAACCTGCCTTGAAGCAGTCACCATTTACTTATACAGTCTTGACTCTAATTTGTTTTACTTGCGCGTGCTCATTACTTGCGATTAGATAAGACGGGTCGGAACTCGAAACGCATTTGCATAAGGTTCTCTCAAGTAGAATGTTGCGAAAGATACTTTCGTTCCATACTCGTTCATCCCACCACCGCCGCCGCCAACAGAAGCAAAACACGACTGCGACAAAATGTTTACTTTAGTTGGCCAGTGTTCCACTCGTGAGACAACGCCGTCGCGTAGCTATTTCTGACGCAGGCTGTGTGGTATTTTTAAAGAATCCAACTTCACCTGCTCTGAGTCAGGCGACAGATACACATCTGATAAGCGATACATAGCACAGATAATGATCAAAGTCATTATTTTTGTTATCAAAATGGGATTTAGGTCAGTTTAATGGTTTTATTATGATGGCCCACTCGGGGTAGGGCGTTTACACTGTTCCGTGGGTGGGATGGGATGGGATGGGATGAGAAATTACCCGGGGTGCGGCTAATTGTAGAATTTGTAATTATCCACTTGATGTGTGCGAGTGCGTGTGTAAGATTTTATCGAATTATTCTTACACAAGTTGTATTTTTCTTTTGGGTTTATTTGCCTTGCCTCAGGGGCCAACACAGGAGCGGTGATCAAGAAGTTATTACTTTTGAGTGGTTTTTGTGGATACGAATAATGTTTTTGGTTCCACTTAGGGGAACAGTGTGTACGATGCTCATAAGTTTTTCCTTTTTTTTTTTTTTGTATTACTAGAGATAATAGAGTACTTCCTTAACCCAGATTTGAATTTGCGGTGCCTTCATTAATAAGTCACTTCCTTTCAGCTGAATCCCTAGCCAGATGGCTCTAGTTGTGCCACACTACAAGTCGGTTGAAATCAGCTTCAATTATGTCGTCCCTCTGCGCTATAAATGTCCTAGCTAAAGTGTAACGCCCGTGTCCAGCCCTCTCAGCTCGAAGAAGATCTTACTTAGAAGCCAGGTTCTTCCATTGCCTAAACGGAGTGGCTGACAGCCTTCAGCGCGTCATGGTAAGCTCCGGCTGGTTCTGTGGGTATTTTTTCTGAAAGAAATCACAGATCCATGTGGAATCACAAAAGACCTTCTCTTGTCTAAGTGTCACTCTAACCTTATCTAAGCTCGAAAAGTTCTCCTCCTTCAAGGACCCTCAATGCAAACGGGATTTTTCGAAGAATTTTACGCTTCACCTTTGATAGAGTTCAGGCTGCAGCGCCTTATATGGAGCCCTACGGAGAGTACTACAACTAATAACAACTATTTGGTGCGGCAGTTATGGAGAGCTAGGGTCTAGCTTTCCGCAAGCATTCATGTTGTGCGTGTTATATTTGTTCACGCCACAGAAGGGACCTGCAATCTTAGAGCCGATTCCGAACGCGGACTGACAGTTTATACTCTTGCAGGTTTCATGCCTGTTCGGTTGTTTTGAGGCTCTTGCTAAGCAATCCAACGCAGTAACCACTAAGTAACGGCGACCACAAGACCTTACTACTCAATCCCTTTTCAGTCCAAAGAAACAACTAAGCTTGACAAAGTCTTTTTCTACCTCGAAGCTGTTGACTGTGCCATTCTGTCCGATTTGGCTATGTTGGGTGTCCGACAACGGTTCGGCCTTACATCTGCTCCAAGTCAAACCTTACACTTAACCCATTCTTCTCTACTTGGAATCCTACATAGTCTGTTTGGAGTCTTTCTCGGAGTTAATGACTCGTTGTCCAGAGATCGATTTCCATGAGTTTATGAGCTGCTGAACGTTTCCAGACCTCTTGTCAGCACACTGTGCCTTTGTGGGATTCGCATTTCTTCACCAGGCAATGGAACCGCTTGAATTCGCTGGCATGCTTATGATTCATGTAGACCACTCTGTGCAGAGTCATGTCTACTGATATACCTTTCCTTGAGCGCAATCTTTCAAGGGGTCTTCAGAAGAAAGGAGGAAAGACTTACAACTCTGTGGCCGTTGATTAGCTTACGCTGCTTTAGGGATGAACACCGCTCTCGCTTCTTGCCACTTCCTCATCACTACAACCCGCAAGCATTTAAACCAACGTGCATTGATATCTCCTTCGTCTCTATTCTAATTTCCTGTGCGCTTGTCTAGGACTCGGCCAGTTAAAGACTTGCTTGAGCCACAGAAGCAACATAATTGGATGCTAGTGATGCCAGGGGTCTTGTATGGGGTAAGCGACTTTACTTCTGACTTTCTAGTGGACGACTTGACGACTTTTTGTGCTTCCATGCTGCGTCCGGTTGTCTTCATGGACATTCTTCTTCCTCTGAGCATTCTGGTCGAAATCGGTCCAAGTATTTCTGAAAGTCCGGCGGTGACCAGACAGGAACAGTGTGAGGTGGTTGTTGCAGCTGTCGTGTGCTTTGTCAACTTGTGGGTCCATCTGCATTTTGTAGAGTTGTCCCATCTGTTTTGGCACGTAACTATTGAAGCTGCGATTTCTTCTTTCTTGACGGCTCTCCTGGTGTGGATTCTTTGAATATCGTTCCCGAGGATGTCTATGGGTATCATAACGAAAGCTGCTTCGTCCGAAATAGTTCAGAAGCCGCTAATCGTTTTTAATGCTCAGAGTCTATACGATCATGTTAGTTTCATCCTTGTGTCTTTTATCGCTAGTACCTCCATCCAAACCGGTGTGCCGTGTAGGAGTACTGAGCTGACCATTCTTCTTCTTCTCTTAGTAGTATTTTCCTTAGACGAACGGCTTCCGTTGTTGATTCAATAGAGTTAGACACAGAAGTAACTTTGGGACCGATTCTATCAAACCGGGATGTGTCTCAGAGCTTTTCGGGTTCCACCAGAGTTGATGTTTTCCCCATTTGAACGTTTGATCGGGCAGACTCTCTTGTAGGAACGTATGAGTTCACTGGTATCGATGTTCGTTATTGAATCGAGATTTCCTCAGTTCCTGGGGTTCACGTGGGCTACGAAAGTCATTTTTCTCAGTAGTGTGTGGATAAGTCGGTCAAATAGTATCCAGCAACGGCTTGATAGGATGCTTTGTCGGACACTCTCTAGTTTCTAACCTCAACTGGACAGATATGGGGAATTAGTGTAACGCCTAAGGGAGGTACTTCTATTGGCTGTGACGAAGGTAGAAAAGTATTACCGTGGCTACAGATACGAAGATCGGAATTAAGGATACAATTTGACAACAAAGCATCGTCTCTCACACTAATGACAGTGCTTCCCAATAAGATATGATGGACAGCCTACGACTATCAGCTGTTATCAGCTTCCATAGTCTTTTCAGATGTTTTGTGGGAAAGGTAGGTGTCGCTTCTGACGCGACCTGTGCAGGTTGAGAATGGTCGAGTTTTTCCAACCGCTACTCCAAAAAGGGGGTTTCTGTCTGGGAGTACAAGGGATCAAGACAAGTCTGAGTGCTCCTAGGATTTGAAAATGTTCTACTAACGTCTCATCCTCTGCCATTAGTATTGGTCCCATCGATGCCGTCTCTGCTTCTTCTCCAGAGTTTTCCACCAGGCAATCGAACTCTGGAAGAAGAGATTCAACGATGAATTATACGTCAAAAAACTGCGCAATGTTTGTTTGAGATGACTAGGACATGGAGAGCAAATGGACACCAACGTTCTGACGTGGAGAGTCTTTGAATCGAACCCAGAGAAACAACGCAGTAGAGGAAGACTTCGTCTAAGGTGGCGAGCACAAGTAAAAGGGGACCTCAGCCCATTAAGAGTGCATAACTGGAGGCGGTTTTCTCAGGACCGGGCTTATTGAGAAGACTTGTCCGTTGAGGCCCAGGTCCACCCCCAGGATGGATCTAACCACTGCGTGCAATTGACATTTTTTGCTTCTAATGGGACACCCTTTATAATGGGCTTAATGGCTCCTAAGATCCTTGCCTGCCTGCCTGCTCCAGAAGTCAATAAACCATTGAAACCTCGTTTTCAAATGATGACTCAACATCGCCCAAGTTGTACCACTCTTTCATGCGGACTTTTGCGGAACACTAAACACCACCATAACCGAAACAATTTTCCAATTATTTTTAACCTTTAATCCAATTACTCAAGACGTGCTTGCATCTGTGAAAGCCTTAAACAAAAAAACACATCACCAACAAGACGACAACAATTTTAAACGTTTTGTTGTTAATAAAATAAGATATTTCAACAAAAGCACGCCGTCTCCTTGTATGGAGATTGACTTTTACATCCACCCGTCGGCGTCGTCGTCGTCGTCAGCGCACATTGCCGGGCCTTACATAAGCCTAATAAATCGATTAGATCACCGGCGTAACGAACCGCGACTAACTCCTTCACATCAAAGTGTCTTTTCTTTTTTTTGCCCATAAATTGCACAAAACTCGTCAATCTGAAGCAATTATGTTGTCCCATTCTCGATTCCAGTTGACTTGGTGGCCGTCCTGCCGCAAACAGAGACCTCCCCGAGCATACACCGTCTGCTTCAAGTCAATTTGACTGTTTTATCGAAAATTTATCGGCAAAACATATCGTTCCCATGCCTAGGACGGGTCTAGTCGCGCCGCCAAATCAATTTGTGGAACAAAAATTCATGCGCACACATCTAGGCCATTAGGCAAGCAAGAGGAATCAATTCATTATGAATGTGCAGTCATCCATGAGGCATGTACCCGACACCCCGGACTGATGAGATTGCAGAGAAGACGGTCGTAAAATTTAAGGGAACACACACTTTCTTGAGTGTGCGTCCACATTTTTTTTTATAAGTATTTGAGTTATGGAGCGTGTGACGTGTGCGTAGCAATTGGATTCATTAGAATGCGCGTTTGCGGAAGAGCAGCAACGCCAAAACAAACAATCTTCACAAGTTGAAGTTGTTTATCTGTTGGCTGGTTGCGAGTACCCGTACCCTATAAAAGGCGTGTTCGTTTTCTCTGTTTACGAGAGACGGAAGAGGGAACACACTTCGGTTTGAGTGTGCGTCCAAAAACAGAAAATGCGGGCCACATGAACTGTTCGACTGCTCGACAAGGGTGGTAAATATTTGTGGTGTTAGTTTGCAACGGAGGAGTGTGCACTTGTTAACCAATTTGTTTGGGACCGAACAATTCTGGGAATTGGGATTTGTTAACTATGTTAATGATTACAACTGAACGAGGAATGTTGTTGTGTGATTTGGTATAGACGCCGTCATTAGTGGACTGTCCCCGGAATGTCGGGAAAGAGGGCAGTAAAGTTACAAGTGACCATCAGTCTGATAGTTTAGTTTACCTTAATCGTTTCACGCCTCATGTAGTTCCGTGCATAAAGCTTGCAACGCCACCTTGTGCGAATTTTTGCAACGTATTTCAGGATCCTCAAGCTCAACCCTGGTATCTTTGCTTCCGCCTCAACTGTTTCACGTTTGCTTAGCCTTAGATCGACTCACTCTTCTGTCTGATTGGGTTAGTGGATTCCATTTGGTAAGGTGTGCCCGAACCACTTTCTTCAGCGTATTGTCGTTTGGCTCACTCAAGCAGGTCCAGGAACCTAGCATGATGAGTTTCCTTGTTTAGCAGGAATGATGCTATAAGTAGCCGTATAAGCTTGGCAAGGTTTTGCCTTTTTTTTCGAATAGGGAATGCTTCATGCATCGTCAGGGGTTACCAAGTTCCCTCGGTGTGTCGGATTCTTACCGACTTAACCCTCTCCATCTTCAGGTGAACTAACCATAGAACTGCTGCTTGCATTATTTCAAGGTCACACGTTTCTTTGCCTCTATGGGCTCTACTCTTCTATGGTCTTTACCTTCAGCATTTTCCCGATGTAGGGGCACACTCTGTTCCAGCTTTCGTCATTCGTGCGCACTACCTCCGTTGCTGTTCTTCGTCTCTCCGCAAGCCTTCTGAAGCATTCGAAGAATGTGTGTGTTTGGCCTTGTCATGGGTCGAGTTACTGGCATTTGGTGTAGATACTCGTTGTAACACCCTTGGCCTGCAAACTGACATCTTCATAAAAATAATCTCCTAGGAGAGCGGCTGGGCATTCCATTAAGTTCACATCTTAATGGGGGTCTCTGCAGTCCAAAGATAGAGACTACAGCTTGAATCTGTTCTAAGGTTCTCGTGGTGTAGGTTCTTGTTAAGCCGGTAGTATCCGCTGAGGATTCCAATTACGACACTTAGGTTGTTCCTATCGAGATTCACTATAAAACAAGATTTTCTTTGTGATGGTATCTGGGATAGTAGCTCTGAGCATGCTTGCCGTGGTGTGTTAAGCCAGGCTTCTCTGGATTCTTGCATGCAAAGACCTTTTGCATGCCTTTGCTTACCCCACAGATGGGTTCGAGTTAAAGGAATATTATTGGCGCCGGTATAGTGTCCTATCGTCTTCTGGTTTTGTCATCTCTTTGATCGCAGTACTGATGGGTTCACATAGCTGGTAAATACAAGGTTATAGTTTTGGATCGTAGCCTTTTACTGGACCCACCTGCAAACTGTTAAGTGATTCTGTAGACAGTTCATTGCTTTCTTTGCTCCAGTCGCATTACGCGTGTCTCGTTGCACCCTGTGCTGCACTTATCTCATGTTTATGTGACATAGGGCCCCTAGCTCGCTTCTCTTTGCTGCTGGAGCAGTTGCAATCGGTTTCATTCGTCGATCCTTCTTAATGTTTCCACAAAAAGACACGTACTATGCCTTTCCTGTGATCAAGTTGGAAAAAGGCGGACATAGACCTCTGTCGATGGTATGCCTGGGTATTCATACGCAGTTGTACCGTACCTAGCTGACATGAGGTGGTGTTCTCATGTCGTCCCTATATAGATTCTTCATCTGTTTTAGAGTTTCCGGAGACTATTTCTTAAAAGGTGACGGCGCAGTAGAGGAAGACCCCGTCTAAGGTGGCCCAGACAAGTGGAAGGGGACCTCAACCAACTTCTCTTCGGCGCGACGCGTCGTCGGGTCCGTCTACAGCTCTCTCATCAACGGTATTTGAAGTGTCAATTCTGCTGCGCATATCCACTTTAGTGGCATCGTAGGCCAAGACCAGTCGACTTTCTCCAGCTCCTCCTGTTCGGCAATGTTCAATTGAGCTTAGGGTTTTTGTTTTCGCTGAATTGTTGATACCTATACCCAACTCTGGCAGCCTCTTTTTGCTGAAAATATGTTGATCGCAGGCTCAGTTCCTAAGAACTCATCCGCTGAAGCCTATCTAGGTAGTTTATCAAAGATCTCACTGTAACCAAAAAATATTCAGCGAGTCCAGCCTTCGGTGTATATTGGGAGCAAGGCAAATACTCCGCTCCTTGAGCCTTTAGCTTATAAATTTCCGTCGTAGCTGGTTTATACATCAGTTGAAGCTATAATTTCATTGCCACTCAGCCCCTAGTTGTTCCAAAAGCTGCTTCTTTTCAGACGGTAGATCTTTTTGATAGTGCTCTCCATGAATGACAGATCTAGATATGCTCCGGTCTGGTCGAATCAAACCTTAGGTTAGGTTAGATTGGGTAGGTGCCTTGATTTCTTGTTGGGGGTTAACTCACTTTTCTCTGCGCCCACGACGTAGTTATTGGATCAACTCTCTCTGATTTGTATGTTGTCGTCAATGCATACTTCAACGTGACGGAGAGAATCGATTCTATGAGTCGGGCCCTTTACGTTTTGGTGATTCGTTCTCACTTGAATTTTCACTGTAAAGACACAGTTTTTCCTCAAAAATTATGGCAAATCCGTTCTCAAAACTATCGCATTCAAACAGACACACCAGGCAGTGATAAGGATCCCTCTGTCCTATACCTTAAAGGCGATGACT
This sequence comes from Criorhina ranunculi, assembly GCA_951813785.1. Classification (NCBI taxonomy): domain Eukaryota; kingdom Metazoa; phylum Arthropoda; class Insecta; order Diptera; family Syrphidae; genus Criorhina; species Criorhina ranunculi. The sequence continues at coordinate 12,913,369 of OX638382.1, read as the reverse complement.
CATTAGTAAAATTAGCACACACGTCAATAAACGACAGTTGCCTTGACTTGATAAATGGTTTACCTAACCTATCACCCCATATTTTATGGCATAACGAGGACAGAGGGTATCTGTTCTATTTTTGGCAAATCGCAGGGCAGGCATCATACTCCTAAGCCAAACATAAACACTGATGTCATCCATGCTGAACAAGCCAACTGTTATCAACAATTCTAGTGAATTTTATAATTTTTTGCAACTAACTCATCAGTCTTATCTAGTGTGGTCCCGAATTCTATGCTTGAACATGGGACCACTAGTTACAGCTATCAACAAACGTATCGTACAAATGCTGAGTCAAACACTAACGTAAATAGTGTTGTATAACCCTCCGATAACGACAACGATTGATGACATAAGGCTTGCAATCTTGAAAGAAAAAATAATAACTTGAGGCATGCGGCAACCAAGCTTCAAAACTCCACTTCACATTTTATTGACGACACTGCACCCACTTAAGAGATTTGGGTGGATGCATCAACCCTTTTGATGCGCGACAAGTCAAAAAGTCACGTTCTGGCCCGCGTCACGTGTCAATTTTCAATTGAAAATACAATTCTGGAACTTATTGCTTACAAGGCACACACTGGGCATACAATTTTGGTCATTGATTCATAATTTTTTTTTTTGGTCGTCTTTCCCCTGCGGGTCTGGGCACAAGGCATCGAGCACTTTTAACTGCCGTCGTCGTCATCGTCGTCAGTTCGGTTTGTTTTTTTATTGTTTCATATGCAATTCGACACCAATTATACGAATATTACTGCCAAGTTGACACATGGACGACAGCGGCGGCGACGGAGTGGCTCTTACATTGTTTCGGAGCAGTTGGCATTTAATTGTTGTGCTAGAGTATCACGATTTATTCTATGGCCGTGGCCAGCAAACTGGTCGATTGTGTACGGCTGCTGCCAACTTAATGAGAATTGATTGGAAAGCATTATGTGGCGGATAGAGTTTTTTTTTTTCAGCATAATTGAACTCATTAGTGTCAAGCGTCAAGCGGGTAACAATGTTGTTTTGTTGAAATTGAAGCAGGGCTGTCGCATGGATACGTTTATTTTCAATGACCCGCTTATATTCGTATTTTGAGGGGGTTGTGGGGATGAGATGCCTCTTCGATCCTCTGCCACTGACTTTATACCATCAGGAGGAGTCCTCAGTTTAGGATTTGATCTTATCGCCTCATCCAAGGCCTATCTGATGTACACCATGCCTATTGGAGTTCGGTTCGGAGAAGTTGAAGTAGCACAAGTCCTTCTGTTTCTTCTGTTTGAGTGTTGGAACACCAAGCTGGAGCGCTCAGGCACAAAAACAGGTCCATTATACTACTAACTCCATACAACTCTGTTACGGTATTTTCATCGTCTTTCTAAGAAAGTCGGGGAAGAGCTTCAGTCATAAGGAGCTTAGGGTTCCAACATTCATTACATCAGCCCAAAATATCTGCCACCTGATACACATCACATAGGAAGTGCTCCGCAGTGTCTCGGGCTCTCCACTAGCGGACCAGATAGAGATGTTTGACAAAGGCGTAGTGTCCCTTAACAAAGCCAATAAGTTGCCTGCAGTCTTTTCTGCTGAGAGACAGCAAGAACGCCGCGGATTTCTTACAGACTTTGGGAAATATCTGCAACCTGAAGAATCATGCCACCTACAATTGTGGTTATTAGAAACCCAACCTTGGGTTGGAAGCGCTAACCGAAGATACGGGCAAACCTAACGTCGTCGGTTCAGGGCCGAAAAAGCTCTCCTTGCAGCTCATTGGAGAACGCATTTCCTGTAATCCCGCTGTGTCCGGAGACCCAGACAAGGCTATAGGCTAAGGTAAAGGCTATAAGCGCAGCTTGACTGTTGCTACAGACACAGATTCTCCGATCCCTCTACTTGTTTTTCGCAATATAGTTCGCATTGCATCTAGAGCAGAGTCAGGGGAGCTGGAAAAACTCATAATGCAGCCGAGTCGAACCGTTCTATGGAGTCGAGTAGAAATAGCCACGTCAAGTTTTGCGTCAAATCTTATTCTATTCGAACAGCCGACGCATATGCTAAGGAAGGTCTTACAATCGTCTTAAAGAGCCACAGGACTCTTTTCGGTGATAAGCTCATGTCTTGTCAAAACCGCCAGAAAGCTGCCGCTTTAGACTCGACGTGTTTTGACCAAAGAAGTTCCCTATCCAAGATCTTCGTTGGCGAGTAGGATTCTAACGCCTTTGAGCACTGGTAGAGTCAGTCCAGCTAACTTTGTCTTTCTAGCGAAGAGAAATACTTCAGTTTTAAGAAAGTCCAATCCGAGTACATCATCCGTCAGTCACACTTAGGGCCATCTGCGCCTCAGAACAGATAGTTCGCAGGGGACTGCATATGCCTGAGCTTAGATGCTAGAACTGTTGAGACTGTTAGGCAGAGGATCGGTCAGGATGAACTACATTATAGGGGACCCAATGAAATGGGACTCATAGTCCTTGCCAGGCCATCGCAAATGTTTGACTTTCAAAGGAAGCCCCGGTCTTGTAGTTGAAGTTTCTCTTTTGGGTGGATATTGCCACTGTAGTTCTATGGGACATGTCTCTAGCCTTCTTCTCGCATATAGACGCAACTAACGCCAGAAGTGTCTCAAGAAGCATGAATCAAGTTTGTGAAGGTGTACATCAAAGTGAGAAAAGCCCATGTGAACCTATGACCACATCGCTAACTGTACAACTCCAATGATGAATACCACTGCGACGACGACGACGACGGGAAGACGATTTCTATGAAATCCCTGCCTCACTCCGTTGAGGTTGCTTATTCCCGCGTCGCCTGTGTATGATTAGGTGTAAGTATCACCATCATTGACACTGGCAAATGCGAGAACGATGTTAACCAGAGCAGCAGGGTATTATGTGCTTCGACTAACCAACCTCAAATGGAAGAAGAAGATGTTTTGCTGTGTCAGTTGAGTTGGTTGTCACCAACATCTCACTACTAGTGCGTGTAATGAGAAGTGAATCCGCATTTATAAGGTCTTTTACGATGCACACGCATAAGTTTATGGAACAAGAATCCGACTCAACGCCTGGGGACATACGAGCAGAGAGTATCTCTATCTCTCATTCATGGATGTTGTGCCGAAGCCATGAACCACCACAACACCGCCACGCCGGCTGCAGTCGAAACATATTGCATTTCATCCGGTTCTCTAGGTGAGACACTGGATATGTCTTTTTTCGGCTGAGATGCCGAAGATGACATTAATAAAGGACTGAGACCAAGAGCCACAATTGAGAAGCACTCGACAGTGAGTAGTATATTCTGTGACAACTGTTATGACGATGTGAGTGAAAGTCGCTTCTGCTAAGCAGTTATTAATTTCCATTTATGGCAGTGGGTTGCCAACTGTCCCCCAACAAATGCCACCGGATTTGCCATATATCATCGTCTCCATGATCATCATTAAGGCAGGCATACACGAAGGAGCCTCCACCATTTGAAACAAGAAACCATGGGAGTGCTATTCCGCCGCCGCCGCCGCTGCCGCTGGTACACGCAAGCTTGGGAAATTAGAAGAAAGCGTTTCGTTTCGTGGTCACATCTAAATCAAAGCCTGCGTGACAGATGCTAGTAGACAAATTCTATCGAGAACTGGTGTGAACTCTCCTCATCCACACGAGTGACAAGCGTTGCGATTGGATTAGGATTTAATTTCAAACATTCAAAGTTTGTTTGCATACGGTACTATATTTGCAATTTGATTATGACAGCTGCGCTGGCGGAGAAAGGATCCGCACTCGAGCTGAGTATTATGAGAGAAGGCTGTCAGGGAATTGCATGCGAGCGGGCGCTCGTTATAAAGTTGACATCTATCGGGTACGAGTATTTAATTAGAGTCTATGGCGTTGGATTATCTACTTTGATAAATGAGTTGTAAGCATGGTACCTACTTTGCAATTTGCAGCGTCTGTCCTGTATCTATGCGTGTTTAAGTGGCATCGGGGGTTAGGATGATCGTGATGACGGATAGAAATCGTGTTTGTCTATGAGGCAATGCCGCATTTCCCACGGCCAGCAGTCCTGTCTTACATTGTATGGTTGGGAAGACGGTTCATTGTGCTGTTAGAGGAAGATATGAAACTATCAAATCTAACAAGGGCTACCAAAGGTTCTTAAGTGTCTATTTAGACAGAGCACGAGGACAGTCGTCTTTTTACGCCTCGATGGGATGTTGCTTCTTACCAAGGATTGGCTTCTTTGTGAATCTTGTCTCTTCTCATCATATTATTGAACAGATTCAGTCTAAGTTGGACAAGAATCGCTTTATCAGTTTGTTCTCACTAAACACGTTGGCTATCAGCCCAAAAGCTAAGCACTGCATCGTATACAGATCGTTGCAAAGGTCGCAAATGTAAAAAGAAACTCTGGACAACGATTTATCTTCTTTCTGAGTGTCCAACTACCTGTTATTGACCTGTGAGCTCCAATATTTTGTTAGATGCTCCAAGCTATGTACTCGAACACAACTTAATCTTGTTCTAGCAATGCAATCATAAATGACTTGAAGGAAGTTGACACCTCGACTGAGGGCAAGTCTACCCAGGATTGAGACTAAAAAACCCAATCAAAGCTTAAAAGGTGGGTCCTTTGGAATGACATTTCTAAAGGAATGTTCAATCGTCCCTGTACGTTATAATAGAATCATTCGCTAGACAAGAAGAGAGGCTTGATCCCGTTGTTATGAGGCGAGGTCAGGGTTAGGTAAGATATATGATAAGCCTGTGACGTGGACCACTGCTTGGCTCCTGGGCACTCACAGGTAGAACTGCTGAATTAAAACCATCCCAGGCGGTCCCTGAGCTTAGTAGGTTTGCTAGCTTCCTTAAAATGTCACTACCAAGAGACCTTAGTCTTCTGTTCGCCAGAAAAGGCGCATGTCTCAGTGAGAATAGTAGAGACGATCCTGTGCATCTTTCTGAATTCGATTGTTGCTGGTTCTAGAGCCTCATCGACTGCCTAGCTGTCAATGTATACAGAAGTTCTCCGGAAGCCAGAATGGCTCTTATTCCGACTTGAATGACACTGCATTCATTGCTGTGTCTAGTGCTAGAGTCCTGTCGATTTTCCTAGTCTTTACTCTTAGATCTCCACCAGGAGAAAATGGAACCGCGTTCTCAACTTGAGTGTAGTTTTCGAAGTCCTGCAGTAGTATCTATAATACCGCTGTGAGTGTCGATCTCATGGATATAGGCTCACTTTCTCGATGCCTGCTAGGCTTTACAATTTGTTCTCACAGACCTTCTACCAAGTCGTCGAACCATATGGCTTGAAACCCCAGTCCAAGCTTGGAATCCAGTCGGTATAGAGCGTCACATGCAAGTCGTTTCTTGTTAGTATTTCTAGAATCCGATGTAGTCCACAGAGCACAGACACATCGACTTTGGCAGCTTGATCCTAACGAACGAAAGGACAAAAATGCTCCAGTGAAAGGGATCTTTGAATCTCAACCCTTTAGGTTCGAGAAGACAAGGAAGAACATACTTTACAAAGATAAAATGATCGCAGATGTCAGACGGCTTGTTATGGTTAACTGGAAGCAACGTAGCGAAAAGGATGGACAACTGTAGTGTCTCAGAACTCAGACAGAGAATGTTTGAGGGTCGCGAGTCCAATGGAAAGAGAAAGAAGTATTTTTAGAATCCCGTCCAACATCAGGAGCCTTTTGAATGATAAGTGAAGGTCTGCCTTTCTCTCTTTATGTTCACATCCCTCGAGTTCGATTCGATCAGTTGCAGATCTTAACCAACTTTGTGTGCGAAACTGGAGGTAGATAGCTAAAGATCCAGCTGGCTGAAGACGCTTGTTGGTTGAGGGGCATGTCCACCCCGGACTGTAGTGCCACTTTGAGTTGGAAATACCAGTATTGAGTTCGAGTTGAGCTCTTCTACTGAAAGCATCGACGCTTACACTGTTAAAGGCGTTTTCGATATCGAAAAAACCTTCTAAAGTCTGTACCCTGCCCTATGGTGACCTTTCTGTTAAATTCCATGTAAAGCTGGATCTGCAGATCTGCCTTCCACGTAAGCTTGCTTTGACTTGGATCGGTTTTTCAGGACACTCTTTGGGAGTGAAAATGTTAAGATGTGGTCCAACACACTCTTCAGGCTTTCTCTGCGTTTCGCTAACTTTTTATTAAAATTCAAGTGTGTCTATGACAACAGCCCGTAGTGTAAATCTGACGTATGCAGACTAATGTGTAAGAAAACGCTTCACATTCCAAAACCTCAAGGCGTCCGATCGGATTACATTGCCTTACAAATGTACTTTAACTATTTGCGCGTGTTGGCGAAGCAGTAGAAATAGAAATGGCACCGCACCAGGGGCATTGGATATGGGTGTCCCGTATCCCCCTTCTTGAAACGCTTTGAACTTTCAACAACCAATCGATTCTTATGTATCAAATTACTCGCAATGCAATGAACTTAAGAACGTCTTCGATAAGACAAGTGATGACTGATTCTGTTGTTGTTGTATTCCCTGCTCAAGGCCGACTTCCCTATGCCTTTACGAATTCAACCCCATTAGACCAGATCGTTCAGTCTAAATTGAAATGATGCCCCGACCAAAATGCTTTGCGGTGCACCGCCGCCGCCGTGCTACAAACAGTCTTAGCATGTGTGTGACAGCTGGAAATCTCAACAAGACTCCGGCTAACGAATAATTGGTTTAATTTAACTCCGAGATATTTCCTTCAATCAAACGTTGATTTTTTTATTGGATTTTAATTTGATTGATGTAGTGGCTCTCCATGATGATTGTTTCTATTAGCGCGGTGCCGTTAGAGCTTGACGGGTTGCGAATGGATAGCAATTTACTTGTGGCATTTGGAAAAATGTGGAACAGCTTCTGTTTTAATTACGACGAAATGGAAAGGTTACACAAGATTATGCAAGAATTAATCGTTTAGATTGAAGCTGAGCTACTTGAGAGGTTAGCCTATGATTTGAGCTGTCAAATCGCATACGTAGTTCGAGGTAAAGTTTGAGAGAAGTTCGTGTGATGGATTCTGTACTTTTGCCTTCCACATGGACTAAGTTGGTAAACAATGAGCATATTCGTACTGCTTAGCTGGCTCCCGAGCCTTGAAGAGTCTCTGGATGCTATCGGGAGAACAAATTCTAGGTGGACAAGTGGTATAACGTGTCTAAGACGTTCTAAGAATTTAATTTCTCTTAACAGATTGCATATCCGAACCGTAATAGATGTCATCACGGGACACCGTCTAATAGGCAAGGCTTAACAGAAACTCAAACGATTTTTGCAGAAGTTGCATGGACGAAGAGCTCAGAGAGTCCAGCGCTCCCCCGCAAAAGAAGGCTCCACTTAGGAAAATCTTATTTTAACGACTTAGGCTATCTGATAGTCAGAGATGTAAGGAACCTCCTTCTACGACTTCTGCAGAAGCTGCATGGATGAGGAAGAGGAGGAGACGATCCTCCACCTTCTCTGTACATGTCCGGCACTTTCAGCTCGGAGAAGAGTATAATTAAGAGCCAGCTTCTTCAAGAACCTTAGGGAACTGGCTGACATCAGCATAGGCAGTCTCCAGCGCTTCATAGTAAGCTCCGGCTGGTTCTGGGGGAAGTTTTCCTGTTGAAATACAGATCCAATGGACCTTATCTGGTCTAAGTGAGGTTGCAAAGCCGCGTGCCCGTGACCGTGCAGGGTAGAAAGCAGCATCAGTTCAGTCTCAGACCTTCCAAGGATCGCTGGCTTGATAAGAAAGTAAGAAAACTTCCCAATATGCACAGTCTTTTGTGGGCAGATGTAATCCAAATCGACTGACTCTGTTCATCGTATCTCTTGGACATGATCCTGCTTTATATTGCTTCAAGTCATCTTCTAGTTTTTGAGTTGCTCAAACCAAATCCTGTTGAGAGTCGACAGTGATAGGGTCATAGTTAAAGTCGAGGATGTCTCCCTCCGTGATAAGTGTAATCATGGAAGAAACCCTGATTAAGATAAGCACGTGGGTCACAAGTTTAGTATTAATCCAAGCAAAACCAAAGTGATGCCGACCTACATATATGCCTCCATGGCGGTCAACAACACTTCCTTTCCCCCAGTCGCGAGGTATTTAGGAATTATCAGGTGGGGCCTGGAGCTAAAGAAGGAGCTACGGATTCATGAACTGCCTTTCAGGCCTAGTTGCTGGCAATTTAGGGAGCCTGCCGGGCCATAAGACACAACAGAATAACCAAACAAAATACATGTAGTTGTCTTCAGCGACAGTCATCTTTCCTTTAAAATCCTGGCACAAAGGGGATCACCTGGATAGGTTCTCGGTTCCAGATCAATCTCTCAAAGGGCTACCCTTTACAGATACAAGTTCACATTTCGCCGAATTCTGAGAATGTTAAACAACAACAAAGGCCACTGCTGCGTGAAACAGCTTACACAGCTGTTGCCTTCCTACAAAAGGTACAGATATCATCAGCTCGGTGTAGATCTGGTGACCCATGGTCAGGATGTCATATTTGACTTAATGTGCGAATGTTGAGCACTAGACCGAGCCAGACTTTGCACATTAGATAGGCTCTTCTTTGACTAATACACAATCGAAGCAATCTCTACAACACTACACACCGTTCACTAACCAGGCTACGTGAGTCGTGGGCTTACAAAACGGTGCCATTGCGCTAAACTACCACCCCTACCCAACTTTCACTGCCTTGACCTCTTCTAAACCAAAAATTATGAACACGTGAGAGCTAGGAAAGGGTATGTTTCCATCTGTCTTCCCGTAACATTACCTTGTCATTCCTTTCATCACCATGGCGTTCCTTCTTTTAACCCATTCCTGACCTCCCAAGAAGTTAAAATCCACATCGGAGCCAAATCTTCTTCCAAATCTGCATACGAGATCTCGTAATCGACCGTTAATGTCATTCCAAAAATAAAAAATTCGTTCTGAACTTCACACATCCGAATGGGAAACCTATAATCTTTTCTTTTTCTCATTTCAGATTAAGGCGCCATTCGATAGCTTCATTGATACCGACATTGCCGTCCTTTATTCAGTGGAAACACCAACAGCTCACGGATTGAGATCAAGAAATATTTGCCATCATGGTGCCATATAGCACTCCAACGATTCGAATAATGAATGATCGACAACAGGCACCCGCCGTCGCAATCAATCGAAATTGAATTTATTCCAATCAAAGACGACAGTCTTGGGGAGCACAGCCAATTAGGAGCACACCTATTCCCTTTTTCGGGAACCGAACCCTGTCGCCAAAAGAATAACGACGGCCACAACGATAATAAAAGAACACGCAATAAGCATAAATACTGGTGTATGTGTGTCCCAAAAATGGAAATCATTAAAACTTAGACTTTAGGGGGTTGGACTAGAATCTGGTCATGCTTCGGTGCAGTTCCAGTTCGCGGCAATAACTCTTTTCACCCGCAGAATCTAACCAAAGATGAATGCTCGAGGTTTCACTACGAGAATTTGAATATTTTTAAAGATTGGAGTCGTCAAGGTGAAGGTTCCCATTCTCTTGTGACAGAGTGCTCGTATCTAACTGGAGATTGAATAGATTTGAAGAGGAAACTTTACAGAAAAAACCAGAACCACGTCATCCATCGATAAGATGCCACATTACAGCACGACAAAGCGAAAACATAGTAACTCCCAATGCTGTGGGAGTATCAGCCTGATCAAGTGTATGCTGCATATCTTCAACATTGTCTTTCTGGTGAGTTATTCCTTTTTGTTGTTGTTGTTCCCGTTTTGTTGTTGTCAGTATATTGTTAGGTTAGGAATTAACATGTCTTGCTGGGCCCATAGTGAACTATGGGTATCTTGAGAAAGATTGATGATGACAAGAGATTAGGCTGAGAAAATGGAAGTTTGACATTTGTATGTGTGAGTTGACTTAGAAAGAAGACATTGATAGTGGAGTACAGGGTGTTACAATGAGAAGATACCAAAACTGGGTGTAAAAATACAGTCTTGTAGAACTTCATACTGAACTTTGGGACCTTTTGCAATTCAATCTGACATAAGAGTAAACTAAATAGGTCTCTGATCAGCCTTCTTCTCAGAGGGTATTGTCTTCAAACACTTCCATCTGCCACGGAACTGCGATTGGTTCTGACAAACCACATCCAGTCACGTATCCCCGAGAAATATAACCCAAAGACGATAAGTCACACCATCTTGGAAACTAATTTACTGGTCCATTTCTCATTTTTTCACCGAATTTTTGTTTCAATTACTCTACTGCTTCGGTCGCTGTGTGGTACGTAGCGTCGTCTTTTTGGAACCACACGTCTTCGTACTCTATTGACGGTACTTGGAGCTTGGAATGAAACACAGCAGATCATTGTGCTAGATCGCAGAGAGTGTTAAAGAAGACTACTTTCAGTTGCAGCTTCATTTTAAGGCACAGTAAGGACATGTCCTCCTTCCTCCGACCTCCTTCCTCCGACCTCCTTCCTCCTTTCTTCTACCTCCTACCTCCTACCTCCTTCCTCTTTTCTCTTTTCTCCTTCCTTCTTCCTCCTTCCTCCTTGCTCCTTCCTCCTTCAAACTTCCTCCTTCCTTCCTCTTTCCTCCTTCCTCCTTCCACCTTCTTCCTTCCTTCTTCCCCCTCCTCTTCATCTCTACAGTTCCTGCTGCCTGTTTGCTAAGCAAGATAGCGAGATTAAGCCCTTAGAGCATTTCAGTTCCAGCTTAAGCCACGTGGTATCCTTCGACCATCAAAGGTTTATCAGAAACCTGTATTTAACGAAGGGCATGTCTGACAGCGTTTGGCAAGCTCATCGGTTCCTTGGTGTGTCTCTCTAGGCCCTAGCACTTAAATTGTTCTGACATTTCGTCAAAAGATGAGATATTTGCCTTGTTGGAGAAAATACCCCCTTCTACCCCATCTTTGATCTTGGACATGGCAATCGAAAACCAATTTTGAGGTTAACAGGACTAACTCTAGAGATTTTAAGGCACCTTGGCTGTCTTTAGCCAAGACAAAGTTCCTTTAATCGCCATAATTTCCCCTTGGAATACGCTGCAGTTAGGAAGGTGGTAGGAGAAGCTTATATTTATCTTGTCGGCGAAAACACCCGGTTCTATCCTTTCATTGATCTTGAACATGGCTCCAAGAAGAAAAAGAAGAAGGACTCCTTCACAGTTCTCCTACAACTGGAGAACATTGTTATCAAGAGCTAGATCCAAGTAATGGAGGAACCTCAGGATCGTGTTTGTAAATGACTTAAGACAAGAACAACTTGTCTTAGTGGTTCTTGTCTGTTTCGAGCTATGAAAACTTGTCTAGCAAGCTCTAGTTCTACAAAATTCAGGGATTCTCAAACTATCTTGGGTTCATTAAAACGTCTAGAAGTAATTTTAAGTGCAGCGAGCTTCTTTTTTCTTTCGGCTTGCTTGAGACTGTTGTCTGAATGATTTACAAACTAATTGGCCACGGTATTTGCTAGGTTTCGGTTGACCATTTTTCTTTGGGGAAGTTGGGAAAGCTCCTGTAAGCATGCTCAATGTTGTCACTCATGCGATAGAAGACCTCGTCTTCACTACAAAATCGACTAATTTCTCCTCATCATATCTGTTTGGACCTATTGTGATGACCACATCAGGGTTACACAAGTTGTGGAATTAGGGATCCTGCCTATACAACTATTGTCAAGGTCCTGCCGACCTTGAACTCCATTAGGTCGTGAAAGTAGTAACTTCCTAGAGTTCTGTATCTTTGATGGCAGGCTAGCGACCCTTAGAAGGTCTGAGCCTGGACTAATGCCTCTTTCCTTTCTTTGCAGTCCCGGCGACGTTGCTTTTAGTTTACTAGACCAAGGTCTTTTAACCAGAGGTTTTTTGTGAACCAGGTTAGGTTAGGTTGTAGGGATGGCTGCACTTATGTACAGCCTCACTCAGATCTCAATGGATCCATTGTGTTCTCCGATGTGGTGTGGGATACCTAATATAGATAGGACAGATTTTTGTTTTTATCAGTTGGTCTCCCTGAATCAACCTGAGCTCCGAAGGAATTTTAGGAAGGTTATCGGTGGCTTACTTGACAGTTCTCCCAGATCATTGAAGTTTGTGAACAAAGTGGCTAGGATTCGAAAAACCTCTTGACGGAAACGTTCTCGTCCATTCGCTCGATTTTTTTCTTTCCAGACTACAACCACCTCTTTATACAGCTCGTAGAGTTCGCGGTTATATCTTCCCCTCCATTCTCCCTCGTCGTAGACAGGACCAAATATTTTGCGTAGAATTTTTCTTTCGAAGGATCCCAAGATTTGCTTATTGTCCAGCAATCAGCTCCATAAAGCAAGACCGGCAAGATCAAAGTTTTGTAGAACATCGAGTTAGAAGTTTGGACCCCAGCTGTTTGGACAAACTGAAGTAGCACCGGTTTCCTAAGGTTGTCGTTCATCGAATCTCCACCAGGTTGTCATTGGTGGAGTCTTTTACTTGGCTTGGATAATGACATTAAAAGTGGAGAGTTCTTGAGATTCCAAGACGAATACCGCACCCATCATCGTCGCAATTCCACACTCTCCTCCTCCTCCTCCTCTTCATCCCATTAGTCTCAGCATGTTACACACGCTTTGCGTAGGACTCCAATTTTAATCGGTGAACTTTCTTCGTCATAAAAACCAAGTTAACAGCTATTAATCAAAAGCACGTTAAACAAATGCAGTTCCAGTCCCGCGATTAGCCTTCGAGCCTTTTAAAGCGTTCATAATCCAATTTCAACAAAACTTAAGCCATTTTGTTTCCGTTTATAACCGTAAAAGAGAACGAAATGTTCACTTCCTAGGCACACAATACATTTGTCATTTACCTCACGGGGGTAAACACTGTAAAGGCCATAAAGTCAGCCACGCAAGGTTTAACAAATCGATCAAGCCGTAAGCGTTCCATTACCGCGGTCATAACGTGTAGGTGTTGCTAACATGTTCGGACATTGCTACGGACATTAGCTCTATAAGTCGTCTGTTGGGTCGACGGCAACTCAGTCTTTTTCAATCGATTGTTACCCAGGTACATATTTTCAAGTCCAATTACACCCATTAAATAATTATTAGCTCTCCATGCCGATATTGGTATTCATTGTGTGTCCGAAGTCTTGTCCAGATAGTGCTTGTACAAGTCGCACCACCAGTGATTGGTGTGATCTATGCCGACACAAAAGGCCTGGAGGGGCACGGCACTTTTAAGTAAACAAACGCGCTCTGACAAAAATCTTTCAGATTTCTGCCGCGCGGTCTAGTTGATCGCTGATGGATGGATTGGATAGTTGGATGGATGGACGGGTTGGAAGGATTTGTTTTTATCTTTGCAATTCACATGGCGCATGGGAGAAGTGTTTACTTAAGGTTGTTATTACGAAGTGGTTGAGTTAGGTGCCAAAAGTAGGTTTCGGAGTACTGATTCCACTGGCAAGTGTATTTTGCAAAATAATTGCTCGTTCGATGCGAACATCACGATAAAAACAAACATCAGCACTTGCAAATAGATGTTACGACATTCAAGGGGAAGTCTGGGATTCGATGGCTTTTTACCGGCTCCTTGGGAAGCTCGAATGGAAAGATGAAGCTCTTCATCATTTTTGAATGTTTTCCATAAATTTTGTGGTCATTAAATGCATCAACCTGGGCTGACACATTTCCTCCCTCAGGGCGGTACATGCACATGTTGTTGCATCAATTTCCTGGTCAATTTATTATCCAAAACCACGATCCGGACAAGCACTTCACCATTTAATTAGCCTTCTTGTGTAAGCCCCTCGCTTTGGATGATTTTTCGGTAGCAAAACACAACTCAAAACAAACAGAATCCAATTCGAGGGGAGACAACATGATTGGTACCACCATGATGTGCACCGAATTTGTCTGTTGCCATATCGTGAGCACTGTGAACTGCACCTTTTGGAGGGTATCACCTCTGCGATTGCATTGTGGAGTAAACTGGTTCGCTGCTACATGTGCATGGTCTTGATGATTTTGGATATGTTACCCAAAACGAAACATGGGACAGATTACGCTTTTGGGTGGCCTCTAGCTGGGTTCCATTCAATGAAGACCTTGTCTCTGATGTAAGAGAACCTCTTTGCTGGCAGAAGAAGCAAATTGCAAATGATGCCATCAGCTTCCAACTACCCAGCTACCACCTACCTCGTGCAAGAGAAGTTGTGAGGGCTTTTAGAGTGGATGAAGTTTGTTGCACAACTTGTAACGAAGAGAATCGGCCTGGATGAACACAATCGAATCCCTCCAACTTGATGTCCCGTGGAAGAAGGAATCGACTATGTTTGATTGGGAGTTGTGCCAGACTCTTCTGGTCATTTCTTATAGTTCCATGAGAATTCTTCTCCTGAATCTTATACTGCATCATGATCTCTTTGCTTCCAGTGATCTGTGCCAAGCTTTCTGAATTCCTTCACACCTTGGCCCTTAAAACAGAATTCGGTCCTCATTGACTGGATTCTAAATTAATCTTGTTCTTGGGAATCCTTGGGCCTGTGATCTTAGGGCGCTGGTTGTGCATGCTAATCGCTGGATTTTTGTGAGTGTCTTTAGATTTGTGGCTTCTTCTACAGCAGACCAGACACTTTGGTCTTCCTTTTCGTCCTAGAGCGTTGCTTCAAACAGCTTCGCTTTCATCAGGTTGCTTGTTTTGAATCCAAAACCGGAGTAGTAAGGGTTTCTTAGTGTTTGACTTCGTTGGTGGCATCCCCACGTACAAGAGGCAGATCGAATCATCAAATGGAAAGAGAGCTCAAAGAACTTGGAGTACGCCATTGGAGTCAGCTGGAAAGGGTTATGCTGGTTGATGTCTAAGTTCTGTTGTAGTCATGTGATCACCTTCATAAAGCAGCTGAGTCTTGTCTGTTTCCTGCGTTGCTAGCAAGGACAGTCTTCTCTTTGATGATTTTTGCAATTCTTGCCTCCAGATGAGGTTTCCAACATTTAACAGCTTCTTTTGTATAAGTCAGCTCTTACGTCGCTCAATGTGGGTGAATTATGCAGGCTAAGGTCATTTTATGAAAGGGGATACGATGCTGTTGGACCCAAGACACAACTTTTCGACTTTAAAGTCATCCTGTAACGACGTAGACCTCAGTCTTGAGTAAAAAAACTGCATTTAAGCAAGCTTGGCTAGACCAGTCAAATCACTAAAGAGAACTTCAAAGTCTTGGGACACCGGAGAGACTCCTTGGTCTGGAGAAATCAAGAAGTGGATGGCTTAACCAGAGCTTCAGAATGAAGATCGGCAGACAACGCCACTCCATCAAAGTGAAGCCGGTTTAGAGTTTTTGTACGAAGATCCTGCGAAGCGGACTCGTCGGTCGTATCTGTCTACTTTAAGGGGCGTCCGTTTATAACAAAACAGACACTTTATTAGTCAAGGACCAAGACTGAAGCCTACGTCTTTCCTTTTTGTGGGAGTATTGGGAACACCACGCTGGAGCACTCAGGCACAAAAACAGATCCATTACCAGCAGGTACAACCCTTTATATGTGTTTTCTTCGCCTTTTTAAGAAACTCAAGTAAGAGCTTCACCGATAGGGAGCTTAGGTTACCAGCACTCATCACCTGATACAATCAAAGGCAAGACAATCACATTAGGAAATGTTCCGCAATACCGTCGTCCTCTCCACAAGCTACACAGAAAGGGGTGTCACTTGAAATTAACACGTTGAGAAGTTCGACAAAGACGTAGTGTCTCGTAATAACGTCAATAAGTTGTCTGCAGTCTTTTCTGCTGAAGAACAACAAGACTTCCGTGGAAAGTAATATCCGCATCCTGGAAATCACGCCACCTACAGTTGTGTTTGCTAGAAACCCAAACATCGATGGAAGACCTAACCGAAGATACCGGCAAACCTAACGTGGGTTCAGGGCCGGAAAAAGAAGTCTACGTTAATGTAGGTGTATCCCATTAGCACTGTAGGAACGGAGAAGAGATAGAATCGGTTCGACATCTGCTTTGCCAATGTTTTGCAGTGTCCAACTGAAGAATGAACTAGATGACCTACGTAATGCTGAGCCTCGAATACACACTTGTATCTCTACTCGGGTGCCTCTACCATAGCAGTCTTCTTCTAAAGTTCCTAGGGTATACTTGTACGTTAATATGCACAATGGGCGTACCAACTGAGGTACCCATCTACCCATAGCAAATCTTGTTATTTGGCTCTTTGTGCAGCCCTATTTCCTTCAATCGCTTCCTTCGTCTTTCAAAGGCCACCTCTGGCCAACAATCTATCTCGAAGAGCTATATTTCTACAAACTAGTCCAGCTAAGGCTTTAAATTCTTTGAATACCTCTCGTTCTAATCAAATGCCTCCATCAACACGACAGGTTAACATATTATTTTTTGTTCTCCAAATAGAAGCTCAACATGCCATGCATGCAGCACGAAACAAAGCGCCTCCAAGATTGGTCCGTGCCAGTGCGACTGTGTAACGTTTATGACCCCGCTCGGGCTCTTTAGGAATGAATTATTTTTATGGCACTTTAATTGGCCTGGCCGTGGTCCAAACTCCCAAAGTGTTGGTGAGGGCATTCCATACCGAATTCTTGTGTTCCAAAATGCAACGACATGATTGCATGAGCACATGGGTGGCTGCTCGAAGTGGTGAGCCTGTCGTCTTACATAATTTCCTGAAAGACTTCACTAAATCGTTGTTACAGAAACAAGTATTCCCTTTTAGGGACAACTCCAAAGATACCAGAGATAGCTAACACTTCGGATGTACCAGCGACAAGTTCACAGAGGTGTGGGTGAATAGAATACCTTTGTGGCTGTTGGACTGTTCTATGTGTCATTCCGGTTAGACATTGTGGTGGTGCGCCTGCGCGTGGTTTTGAATGCATTTTGGTTCTCTTCCTCCTTGTAAACTCATGTATATTTATGAGACCATGTGGAGGAACAAGTGTTTGGATTAAGAAATGTGACACGTAGTTGTGTGCGCACGAACGTGGTCGTTTAATAGGATGGAATTTTATGATCTTCTCTTTAGTCGCGCAGATGAATAGGAAGCGAGCGAGAGAGACATATACGTACCAACGACTATGGATGTGTTTCTGTGATTGCAGCTATGAACATAAATATGTCACGGTGGTTAGTGACATTATTATGCATTTAATGGGGTAAATTAGACCTTTCCCTTGGGACTGATTGGATTATATTTTCTAAAAGAGAAACTGGAAGACCTCACTTGGAGGTTCCAATGACATCAATGCTTTAAACTCTGTCTAAAGTCTTCTGTTTAGTGTTTATGACTGCTATGTTGCGCTTTGTACTTTGTCGAGAAATTCAAATTACGGTATTCCCCATCAAAGAAAAATTCCTTCAGGAAGCCTAGGGACATGTTGTTTGCTATAGGCTCTCGATAAGTGCGATAAAGGGTCGTTTATAGTTTTGTGCTCTCAGGTGGATTCATCGAACATTACCATTGAGGGCCTCTTCTTGATACGGAGGATTTTCTTCTCCTCTCTACATCTGCTTCACGCTGCAGCGCCTTACGTTGTGCATCTTCTGACACCACTTTTCGCCATTTGCAAACACCATAACAGATTTGGTTAGATCGTTGCCCGGCCTAGACCACAGTGAGATCCATTTTGATACCACGTAGAGTTCCGGATCACCAGCATCAGGAACTTTGCATGATGGATTTCCCTGTTTTACAAGGAAGGTACTGTAGGTAGCCGTATCGGTGCAGACCACACTATGTGTAGAACCATTTATACCCATTGACGAAGCTTGGCTAGATCTTTGAGGTAGAAATACTCTCCAAGGGCTTGCATCCTTAGCCTTGATGTTGTAGGGCATGTGTAAAAAAGGTGGGTTAGCGTTTCTTTCTCGTCTCTACAACTTCTGCAGAAATCCACCTTCCCGAACCGCCGTGATTTCCGTCTGAAATACATTGTAGTGATCCGGGTGTCGTCTGGTTCTGGTGATCCTTACATCAGATGCACTGGAGCAGACTCCTGCCCCCGTTCTATACGCTGTTTTAAATCCACCTCTATCGCAGATTCATGTGTTATATGTATGCCTCTACCGCAATATGGGTCCACTGTCTGTTGGCATCAGCGGAGAGTATCTCAATTAGTTGCTTCTTTTTAGTCTCTGGCTACTAAGACGTCCAAACTCAAGTCTCTTTTTCTGAGCCATTCGTAGTTTCGTCTCGTTAGACAGTCAGACTCTGAATTCAGCTGCAACGAGATAATGGTCAGAGTCGACGTTAACTAGTCGATAGGTCGAGTCGGAAGTCCGTATCTGTTGTCGTTTTGTGAAGACTGTGCTTTCGTTGAACATTTTTCCCTCTCGATTTTGGCGTTAAAGTCCCCGAGTACGATCATACTCTGGACAGGTTTCATAGGCTCTATCAAGCAGGTCATAGAATTCCTTCTTGGTAGAGCCTTCAGTCTCATCGGTAGTACGTATTAGGCTGATGTTTGAAAATATAGCTTTGACCTTAGCCGACTTCCCACGACGAATTTGCATACTAAAATGTGCAGCCTTTTATGGGAGCTTCAATATACATATGTTGCAACAGCGACGGTACAACCACCAACCTTGAAGAGCAGGGTTCATTGTAAAAAAAAACCCCTAAGGACGAAGGGGCGGTTGGTCCGATGTCAGTAACCCACTTCGGGAATGAGGCCCATCCTACTTTTGTCGTTTAGTCAACACTCGCGCTTATAAGTTCAGCAAGTCGAGTCCAGATGGACAGCAACCAGTACCACTTGAAGTTGAAATAAACAAAATTGATGTGCAGTTACAGTTACAACACTAGGCATCTCCGGCCTACCCTATTTCTACCGCATCCCACATCTCTGCTCTTACATTTAGAAAACTCCTTAGCTTGTACAAATGCCAGTTCTGTTTTTTAACAGAAAGCTGCATAAGAATCTAATTGGAGGTATGTAGCTCCACGACTGATCTTCAGGGATCAATAAGAACGTCTGGCTTTTACGAGGTCTCAACCTCATGACCCAGGTTTGATCCGTTCTTAAACTTCTCAGCACTTAAAATCCACTAAAGTTTAAAAGCCGTCTTCTCGACTGAAGCTCAATCTCCATTGTTCCCTTGCAACATCTACTTTCGGATCCTCCTTTGGATGCTAGCTCAGAAAAATGTATCTACCAAAGAAGTATAGACAACGCAGATGATTATAGGCTTTTATTTTTTGTGTCTAGTGCCGCCAACTCATTTGGCCTTATCTATCGAAAGAGCCCCGTGAAGAGTACTCAATTTAAAGTGAATACCTACATAAAAATCCATCTAGACTGCGCCACCTCTGCCATTTGTTTGTCGACATACATAAGTACACAATACCTAGGCGCGTTGATACACATCAAAACATATTTAAAAGCAATTAAACCCGAAGGCGTGAATTTCTAGGAAAGATCTCAGTCACTCTCTTATTCGGCCCACCAAATGCATTTGGCTCTCGTCAGAAATGTGGGAAAATTTGTCGTGATAACAATCTCTAACGACCGCCACTAGATTAGAAAATTTGTATCTACACTCTAATACGCACACGTGTGCAAGTAGAACGTCTTAATTTGTCTTCATCGACTGATCGTTGGCAGCGCGATAAGGAATTCAATTATCTGTTCCGAACTGAATCAGATGACCAGTTCCATCCAGAGCAGAGGAACAACTCTCCGGGAAACCTTTTTTTAAATGAGTGGCGCTGCATTAAAATTTTATGGCGCTCTAAATTGCTTCTCATCGGGGAAAATCCTACAACGATCTTGAACCCTAAGTGATCCCGTTTTAATTGCTAACCCTTGCCTGGAATTCCATAAACTAGACCTACATTTCCGTGGTGAGCGTGTGGGTGTTTTGTAAAACCGATTAGGTTGCACCAGGTGAAAGTTGAAGTGAGTTACAGACGATGACGTCCAACTAATTCTCCAGTGTGACCGGTGTGCGGCGCTGCGGTACGCTGTCATTTAAACGTCACTTTAAACTTTTCAATTGACTTGTCGAAATTCCTTTACACGCTGCAAACAACCGACTTGGATTCATTGAAACCTCTCTCTGTTGATCTGACACAGTTAATGGGTGCCCAAGTCCCAGTGGTGATCAGTGTAAACCTGCCGCTGTCATCAGACACTGAATGCTGCGCCAAGGTGAGCACACACACACACACACACCGAGACGGTCAGTGGAAATGTGACTAGCATTCGATTTGCATTCGTGTATCTGTGTAGGGTATCGGTGTGGAACGTGTTGCGCGGGCCATGCTAACAATAATTGTTTACGATTTGCATTTTATTGCTCCTCGGGGCGAGCGGGACCATGTTTGTTTGTTTTGGGTGACTCTTCGAGAGGAGTAGCCCGCTTTCGTGACATAAGTGACTGATGACTGATGACGGGTGATAAATGGGTGACGGACGTTAACTGAATAACTACTAGGTACGAGTATTGAAACGACGTTGGGAAGCCTCACCTAGTCTCTTGGCGATGGGTCTTGACTAATTGAGTTAAAATTGGCACCGTAAGAGCTGCTATCTATCGGTCTGGGCTTTGGGAACAAATTGATTTCCGAAACTAATACGCTGTTGGGTCGTTTTTCTTAGTCAAAATGGGCTCCTTGGAGAGGCAACTAAACAATTTTCACTGGAGTGTGTCCCAATGCAGTATGTTTTGAAGGAACGGACATAGTTTCTTAATTGATTAACTGTACATGAATCTTAAAAAAACCGTGGAGTGAAATTTATTAACCATTTCTTCGTTTTCTATTTCAGTTGTCTGGGATTGCTGTGTCCGGCGTCGCTATGTGGACGATATTTTGGAAGTTACACTATGCCTCGTTGTTGGCGTCTATATCGTATCAAGTGGGAACATATGGATTGGCTGTAGCTGGAGCCTTAGCTATAATTGGTGGTTTCCTTGGATGCTTTGGGATATTCTATGAAAAGAAAGCGGTTATTTTGATTGTGAGTACAAGAGGGTTTTATGTTAGTCTATCAACATTTGTCGTAGTCTCTGTCCAATTTGGGGAGATGATGCCTGTAGTTACAGGCGAAATCATGGTTGTAAAAGTTGTAAACTACCTCAGAGTTATGGACTTGGGTTAAGGGGTTTTGGGTTTGAAAAAGGAATTTATTTTGATTTTGCTTCCTTTCTTGGAAAAGCTCTGTATACGCAAGTACTAAGGTTGGTCTCGAAATAAGCAAAACCTGTACAGACAACATTATTGTTTCCAAAACAATACGAAATCTGTTCTCTTCCATTCGACCATCTCTAGACCGTTTGGAACCCAAATTCCACTTGTAGTACTCGCACTTGCCACCCTGGCTATGAGTAAAGTTCACAATTTAAGCGTGTTAAACGTCATCGTTCACTATCTTAATCATGCCAGTTTTGAAATGTTTCGAGAACACGAATCTGTAGCCTTGAACTACCACTTCGGAACGTAACATGTATAATGATAGATCGAGTAGAGTGAAACCAAAACAATTAGTTCGAAGTAATTGCTTCCAAAGTGCAACATTACGTAAAGTAATCGCATTATTTCCAACAAATCAATTGAATCTGGTTTTTTAGGAACGATAAGATGCCACTGTTCGGCTGTAATGTATAAAAATCTCCAAGTGCTTCCCAAAATCACCTGCATTCTCTGAAGCATAAATCATGAGAAATAGTCAAATACGCCATCTGTTAGTTCGCAGTCTCAGTGTTAATGGTTACAGGGTTGACAGATGGAATGTCATTCGGTCCATTTTTATACAGATGTCTGCCAAATGTCAAAATTCAGTCAAAGAGTGCGTCCACAGTGAGATGATATTGAAGGTGTGGAAATGGACTTTTTAAAAATGTGAGGCTGTGAAAGTAAGATTGGAGAAGTGTTCTAGAAAAGCGGTACACTCTGAGTGGTAGGGTTAGAAACTCATATCTAGTCCTGAAACTATTTAGATTTCTTAACGTAACAGTTCAGATCGACCACAATGGCACTGTTCAGATCGTTAAAGAGTTATTTTCCAAAGGTTTGCCAAGGATGCAGAGCCTTGTTTGTTTCGAGAAATTGTCTCTTTTAAGTCGAATTATCGCTTAAGATCTCTTGTGTTGTGGAAACTGTCTGTGCCTAAAGAGTCTTGTCTGGATTGACAGTGTAACGCTGTGCTATTTAGCGATCTCGTTACAAAGACATGAGGTGATGGATAGGATACAAGAGATCTGACCGCAGTCTTGCTTGAAACTGGATTCATCTTGAACCATGCGGCGGCGTGACTTCAACTTGAAAGATTTGCTACAATGACTGGAAAGACTAAAGGAGTGGGGACACAAAGTCTCAAAGGCACTTGGAATGTGCCTTAGTGTCTTTCAGGCCGAACTGCATGTCATTGATACCTGCACCAACATCATCAATCTTGACTTTGGTATAAGGCCGACTGTCAAGCAGCGTTTAAAGCACTGAGTTCTTACTACTGCAACTCAAAAATCGTTTCTGGCTGCTGCAATGCTCTCCAAGACCTATTAAACCGATACCACGACATAAGGGCATTTAAGGCAATGAAATCAATGACCAAGTAGCTAGGAAAGATTGTTCTGAAAGGTACAAAGGTAGCAAAGGCAGCGGAGGAAAACAGAACTACTTGTCCTACTGGGATAACATTCAGGGACTGAGACAGGCCTGAACAGAACCACATAAGGGATGATATCAGAAGGCTTGCCAGCTTCCTCTCCGGACATTACAGTCTCAGGTATCACTTACATAAACTAAATATTGTTCAAGCAACTAAGCGTCGACTTCGTCTATAGGAAGAATCAGTGGAGCACATACAGAGTGAGTGCGTGACACTCTGTTGCATCAGGAGGTGCTATTCCCCTAAAGAAACGTTTCGATTGGAGACATCCTCAACTTTATTAGAAATATCGGGGACCACCTAGTCGAACAGACCCTCCTTTTAGGTCGCAGAGCCAATTTCATACTAAACGGAGTGGGGAATATCAACACCGGCACCAACTGCCTTGGCCTCCTTATAAACGACTTTGTATTGACTGTAGGTGCTTCTATCCGATATTCTGCATTCATAGCTCATGTCGATGTCATTGCAACGTCCCATATTTTGCTCTCTTCATTGATGAGTGTCTCTATCCCTCAGGAACGCGTAAATGGCTTGTTGCGTGCCATAAATGACTACTAGTAAAAAATGTAGTAGCTTTTGGAGAATTTCTCCAAAGATGCTAGCGCAAGCCACTTGTATGAAACGGTCTCACGACTGCGATGTACAACCAGAGCATGATTTTCAGGTGGGATCCACTGCTTTCCTACTGTAAAGGCTTTTGTACCGCGTTCGGCAACAATTTCTCCCCACAAAACGTGGCGTGAAAGAACAAAGAAAGTAGTTGAGTGTCTGTTTGAAACCCCGTAACTCATTTTCAGTATTTACGAGCAGCAAAGGTACAGAAATTGTTGTAAACAACAAAAATGACGTCTAGATACGCGCTGTCAAACGCTTTTTCGACGGTAGGGTGAATAAATTAGTTACGATAGTTAAGCTAAGTGGGTTTGCATCGCCGGAAACCGTTGTTAGTGAAAAATGTCAAATGTCGTCTTAAATAGGAAAATCTTGTAATCAAACGCAATTAATTGCTGTAACTGTTTGTTCTCTGCAACGTACAGACATCCCACGAAATAAAAATCTCAAAAATTAATTTGATTTAAGAATGAACTACTGCCAACGCTTAAACTAAATGAATGAGCTATTCCGAGGAATCTATCACCTCTGCAATCATGCAAATGAGGCATTTAAAGCCGGTTTCACACTTCTATCACACTTTGACATTCACTTATTTAAATTTGATTACCTCGATTCAATCGTGACACACACTCAGTTTTATTGAATCATAATCAACACAAGGTTCCTAGAAAGCAAATCACTCATTTAGAGAGAAACAATCAAACAAATGACACCACTACCGGTACCGGTCAATTAACATAAGCAAACCTCTTAGCCATCTCCGATGTGATCACCTGCATAGGTAAACAGTTGCACTGCACTAATTGATTAAAACATTAGTCCAAGATTGTACATAGTTCATCATGTTCACACGTGGAGGGTCCACACCTTTTCAGGGACACACATCACGAACACTTGACATTTCGCTGATCACTTACTCGTATCATGTCATGCGTTTAAAATTACACATGACCACAGTGCTTGGATGGGTCATTGGAATGCGCCTCTAATTGATCTGGTGGGTACTCCAGTGTCAATAGTATATTTTTTAATAAAGAAATTAATTACCCCGACCGCGAGGTAGAGGTGTCAAAATTAGGCACCGCGCATAATTACACATTCGCATACCTGGGCGGACACCAGACACATTGTTTGCATGTTCATATGTGACGCTTTGACGGATTATGTAAGACAACAAGCAACGCTTAGTAATGGGTGTGTTGCTGTGTACTATGTGCTCGCGTACCTGTATATTCCGCTGCTCTCAAGTTCAAGTGTTTGCATATTGAACAGAGAATTAACAAAAAAAAACGAAAAAAAGTTTTTGAATAATTTGTTATTAGCACGCAACACGCGTTGTTATGGTCCGAAGCGACGTTTTATAGGCTCGCCTTACCTGCTATGATAGTGGAATATTCAGATGCTTTTAGGTTAATTAAATTTGGACAATATTGTGGGCTGATATGTTTGTCATTTGATGGTATACTTTACGAGGCTTTAAGTAAATTTAAGGATTATGTCGACGAAATGGAGGAAAACACAATGTCCTTGGAGTGATGCCTTTGGTGAAACACATGGCGTTAGAACTATTTCAGTACTCAGTATCAAGTTGACAACTTGAACATCTACTCAAGTCAGGTAAGAAACATAAGTGAGCTTGACGATAGGGAGATCATTTTAGACCCATGGTTATGCCTGAACAATACAATACAAGAACAAGCCCAACAAGTTGGTCGAGGATAAAACAAAGAACATGCTGTCTACCAAAAACTGATCCGTCGAACACCGTCTAGGTCAAAACCTAACAATTGACAGCTATAATTTTGAGGTAGTGAAGGAGTTTATCTACCTCGGGACAAACATAAGCCCCACAAATGACACCCTAGTCGAGATTCGACGGAGGATAACCTTAGGCTACTGCTGCTACTTCGGTTTATCCAAACAACTAGGATCCAAACTCCTAACTCGAAGGTCTAAAATCATGTTTTACAAAATCCTGATCTTGTCAGTCCTGCTTTATGGAGCTTAATGCTGGACGATAAGTAAGACGGCGGATCAGATCTTGGGATCCTTCGAAAGAAAAATTCTACGTCGAATATTTGGTCTAGTCTGCGAGGAGGGCGAATGGAGGAGAAGATATAACCGCGAAATCTACGAGCTGTACAAAGATGTGGATATAGTCCGGAAGGCAAAAATCCGTCGACTGCAATGGCTCGGCCACATCGGGCGAATGGACGAGAATACTCCAGTTAAGAGGATCTTCGAATCCAGCCACGAAGAAGAGGAAGACCGAACCTTCGGTTTAAAGATCAGGCAATCTCGGACGCCAGAAACCTTGGTCTAGTAAACTGGAAGTAAAGGATGGAAAGCGGCATTTGTTCAGGCTCAGACCCTCCAAGGGTCGCTGGCCCGATAAATGAAAAAATTCAAACGAAATGAAATAGTTATGCCTGTAATGCCTGGCGGATGTTTTTTTTTTGCTCGCGGAGAAATCCTGCCTAAATAAAATTCCTTATTCCCCTTACGAACGCTCTTGAAACTTTGAAACTTTGAAACAAAAAATAACATTCGAGGGATCTGTATAGGAAATGGTATAGCATATAGGCCTGAGAAAGCGGCGTTAATCACCGCGTACAAGTCTCTTGTGTGGGCTCTTATGTTCAATGATTATTCCTACAGGTTTTCTGTATTGACTCTTGGATCGTTGCGAGAGTATTCCAAGCGGACTTACTAGCAATCAGAGATACTTCTCAGCTCTCAGCCGTAACTGCCTCCTGTCGACAGATTTGTGTGAGTCTGTACGTCTGGGGATGTTTTTGCACGAAAGGTCTTCTTACTTGTACTCGTTTGTACGTGTTCCCTCTAGTTCCCCCTGCTACTTTTCTCTTTAAGGCTGCGTGCTGCTGTGTGCGCATATATGTTCGTATATCTGTCTGGCCGTGCGTCTCTATAAGGCTGTGCGATTCTGTAGGGATGCACGTTTCTACAAGTATGTGTCTGCTCGTGTTCTCTGCGCTGTCTCTTGCATTTTCCTCGCTCTCTCTCCTTTCTCGCTTTAGTCGTCTCAACTCTAGGCATATATCTTTGTGTAAGGGAATTATTACTTAGTTAGGCTCTCGGTTTTGTATCATACTCCACCCAGCCATAGTAACAAAGAATGAGAGAGCAGACGCATTAGCCAGATGTGGCTCAACCTTTGATGGTTCACTTGGGTAGTTAGTCTGCTCTCCGATTGGACTTATAAAAGAAAGAATTCTCAAGCATTTACTTTCAATTGCCGAATCTGAGTGGAACAGCCCAGAAAAGAGTACCGTATCCAGCAAGAATTGTACCAATTAGCACAGGCTACTGGATAATTAGCTCACAACTCATTGTCATAGCTGTTAACCCTATTCCACTTTCTCTGTGACTGCCTGATATTAGCCAGAACCAGGCCTCTTAGACTTGACAAAGCCTTTTTCAAGGAATTATCAGAGAATGGATGTGAAAAGTAACCCTTTCAATCACATCCATTAACTTCTTGGTTAACCTACCTACAGTTGTGTTTGCTAGAACCGAAGATACGTACAAACTTAACGTGAAGTTCTCCTCTGAACCTTACCAAGCAAGCTCATCGGGGAACTCATCTCCTGTTATCCCGCTGTTTTCAGGGACCCAACCAAGGCTTAGCAAATTCAGTCTCGAATTCAAATTAGTCATACACTCTCATTCTATTTTGGGTCTAGCTAGAGGATGGAGCGAGGCTTCAAACGCAGCCCTCCACTTGTTTTTCTCAATATAGTTCGCAATGCATCTAGAGCAGAGCCAGGCTTGCTGCGAAAAGCTTCCAATGCAGCCAAGACGAATCGTTCTTTGTAGTTTAGTTTACGGTGACGTTTACGTTTTTGCGTCAAAGCTAATTCTACTAGACAACCGACGCGTATGCTAAGGAAGGTCTTACGATGGGCTTATTGAGCTACAGAACTCTTTTCGGTGACAATCCCCATGTCTTGCCAAAATTGACCTTCACTGCCAGAAAGCCGCTCCAATTTCGATGCATTTCGACCAAAGAAGCTTCCTAGATTCTGACGCCTTTGAGCAGTGGTAGGGTCAGTCCACCCAGCTTTCTCTTTTTAATGAAGACTTCAGTTGCTGAAGCCCCATTCCAAGTACACAATCCGTCAATCATGTCCAGGGCCTTGAACAGACAGTTCGTAGGGAAGAGCTGTACGCCGTAATCCGTATATAAGACTGTTAAGCAGATCAACAAAGGGCTTGGTTACAACATAATTCGTTGTTCGGATCCAACACCATTGTTGTCATCACCCGTTGGATGGTATCCAAAACGTAGATAGTGTCGTCCTATTGTAGACGCATACAGTTTCTGTGCGTAATCATTTCAGTCTTTTAAAGTCCGTTGCCCGAAATAGGCTTAGTTTCCAGACCAGTTGTACCCATTTATTTCGGCAAAACCCACTCTTTTGCTGTCCGATTCTATTAACCTAAAACCATCACTCTTCAAGTTCAGAATACCAATTAAGGCTACGCGAACTTGATCTTAGTCGAAACTTATTTAAATATCGAGGCAATAAAACTGCTTTCCATTCCTTATAAGGAGCTTTCGTTGAAGATACTATTCCCAGTTTGGATTTCTTAAGAAAAAATGTAAATCTCACGAGTGTGTGTGGTGTAAAAGTTTTCAAAAAATCACGATTCAATCCCAACATCACGTATCAATTCGTGCAAATTGGATTAACAAATAAGAAAATTAGAATTTCAATTACATACACTTTTTTTTGGGGGTCTACTCGATGCTTTTGTTTACAATCTATCTGTCCATCTGAAGTTGCCTTTTAAATTTACATTTTACATTTTAAGTGAATATAGCACATGGGATTCGTGTGCTATATTCACCTACGATGTGCACTTATGTGTAAGCACAATCATAGTTCAGATACTTCCGTGTTTCGTGTTACTAACATCCACTTACACTAAATAATTCAATCATCTTCGGTTAATAATTTGAAACCAATCATTGCCAAGACGAGATACTTATTCCATCAGTAAGAGCCTCTAAGTATGTGGGGGAGTCTATTATTATGGTGAAGCGCGATTTATTTCAAGGAAACGCTGCAATGCATACTCGTACTGTAAGCATCACGATCTCAACCACACACGCAGACAGCTGTATCTTTTGCGGCTTCTAATTTTTGCCATTGCATTGTGTACCGGAGTAATCTGTGACCTTAACCCTTGGCCACGTTGTCGGAGGGTATACAGCATAAAAACCAAAAGATGAGACATGTGTAGGAATTTAAAAGTCATCACCAACAAAGGAGAATTGAATTATAAATAGGTGCCGCGCTCATACCTTGCTGATGTGTTGCTTCCAGATACACTGACGTGGGTTTCATCGCTTGGATTGGATATCCATTGTCATGTGATCGTGGTTAATTTACCTAAAGTGGTGATAGAATAGAAATTGTTGAAAGGATTCTGTTCAAGGTGTCAAAGAGGGGTTAACCTTTTCTGTTAAACTTGGATTTCATGTCAAATCGGATGCGTTACGATCGAGATGATTTGTTGGATCTTTCAGATTTCAAATGTTCGTATATCGGTACCTAGTTTCCGTCTTTGAAATTTGTCCGAACCATTGACTGACGGCTTCTGGACTTGAACAGCATAACTTGGTCAATACGACTATACCGCTGAAACCTACAAACTGTAGAACGTTCTTTCAAAAATCATGAATAACACAAAAGTGGCCTTAAGAGCGGATAGGGCTTTAAAAAAGGGTTTACTAACCATTTCCCGATCATAACCTGCTGGTGATGCCTTCAAGTAGAAGTGGTTGCCAGCTGAAGCTAGCACACTTAGACCAGTGATAGGTCCATTGCGATCCAACGATGCCTTATGAAGATAAATTGAAAGTTGAAGCTTGAAACTCTACCTAGGCTTAAGAATGTAGAGTTATCAAGTCCGTTTCAAAAAATGTCATGATTCCATACCGAAGCTTCTTCTAGATCAAACGCTCAAAAACGCATGCAATTTGCGACGCAAGAAACTAATCATACAAGCTACCTTTAGGAGAAGATCGACTTAAATAGAGGCAAGACGCTGGTGATTCATTAAACCCTCCCGTTTGTTGTGGAACATGGTTTACAGCGACCTATTTTTACCAATAGAAAGCTCGTGGTACTTTGCTTTAACCGGTGCTAATGTCGGGTGATCTCTTGTTTGAGTATACATTGCTTCTACTTACATCGGACTTAGATCTTAAGTAAGGTTACTGAACACCAGATTTAATTCCAAAATTGTGCTGACCAATGTGTGGTACTTTTCAGCTCTTTGCAACTGTACAGTGTTTGTGGGGAGCGATACATAGTCTGGCTGCACGGTCCGCAGCTTAATGACTTAAAGACTAGTCAAAGCGAATTGGGCAACGTCTGCGCGGCTTTTGTTGGGAAGTCTGGCTTGCTCATCGCTCGCCTAATTTCCTTCCAAGCTCCTCTGGTCTGCGACTGTAATCCAGATAAAGGAGAGTGAAAGTCGATTCAGTTGGTTCGCGAATCGTGAGTTTGTTTTGCCACTGATCTTCACATTTGTAGGAAATCATTCCTGAGGAAGAGCCTTAAAGTCTGCCTGGTATTTATAGTAATGTCCCGTTAAAGCGATGAATCATTACAACATTTTGGTAGGATCATTAGTAAGTCGATCTTTGAATGGTTTTTATGTCTTCAAATCTTGCAAGACGACTCCTGAGCTCACTTGGAGTCGAGAGTATGTCGAAATTTGCCTCTTCAATCTCATTTTCTTCTCTGGAAGGTACGAAAAGGTGGCGTTAACTCTAATGGATCAGAATATTACAAAGCAGCCCAGTAGCCCGATTTTTTAGTGTGACTTCGGGTTTTGTCCCAACAGTATGACTATGAGAGCGTCTATGGAGAACGATCTCAGTCCACCCATCTTGCTTGTGGTTCTCTGAATCCTACTTAGTTTGCTTAAGTTACAGGCTTTGCTTTGTGCAGTGTGACCCAATTTTTACTGGACGATAGTTGAACAGGTCGACTTTTAACTCAAGATAGGGTATTGAGTGGGTAAGAACAGCAGCTTATAGCTCACGGTACCATCCTTTGACTTGTCACTGAGAATAACTTTGTCCCGTCACTACCTTATTCCCTCAAAAGTTTCTTTCGAGTCATCAGCCAAAGCAGTGAAGGCATGGCTCTATCCTGACTGCCATTTCTAGAGCTCGAACAGAAAGGAAAGTTAAGAAAATATGCTTTAGCTTAAAGCGTTAGTATCTTAAGTATAGTTTTAGTGTCGCGAAATTCTTGAGTGCCAGGCAGGCTAATGTTACAAAGTTAAATTGTACTTTTTTAACCTTATTTACAACTTTAAAGGGGGCCATACCTTTTTTGTAGGCCTTGATAGTCGTAAGGCGGTATGGACCAACTCTCAAACTCATTTCCGAAGACTTCTATTCCTCCTCGATTCATACTGCCTGTCTGAGTGAGTGGACTCTACTGCGGAGCAGTTTTTGCAGCACAGTTGTTGTCTTAAGTCCTTTTCTCCCCCGGCTAGTGATTCTTGGTTAATTCTCTTATAAAACTTTTCGTTTGTGACAGACATCTATGTACGAAAGATTGTAGCTTGTTGTGATAGATGTGGGTATCTTTTAAGAAATTCACCAATCAAGACCGGAACAGTCGCAACTTGGCTTTCATGCTGAATCCACATGCACACATTTCTGATAGCTTTTCGAACGCTTCTCTAGCTTTTAAGATTCAGCTGTCCACGTCTACATAGTTCGAGATCACCGTGGTCAAGGTTACACTACTTAGATATAGAAAATTGTCATGTTTTATGACCTGTCCAGCAGTGTTAGGCTGTTTAGCGTTGGAGTTTGCTTCAGTTTTCGCCGCACTGATCTTCACCTTCGCTGTGACTACCTCGACCTTCAAATTGTCTACCATTGGATGCAATAATGCCATCATTCTTCAGTCAAACATATCATCGTTCATTTTATTCCTTAATTGCCTTCAGTCAGTATTGTCCGAAGTACAGATATACATAGTGAGATGAGCACTAAGAACAAGAGTGAGGAGAGTATACAACCCTGTGGTACCCCACATTGGATTTCAAATTCGTCTAACACCCTATTGTGCAAGACATAAAACCTACAACCCTCGCATGCTTCCAAACAGCTTACAGAACTCAACAGTTTCCTTCTTTTTAATCTGCTAACTTCGGCTTATTTCTCTAAGCTATTTCCTGAACAATGTCCTATGTTTACTTAGACTGACGCAACGCTTTGATCTTTTTACTTTGTAGCTCCATAAAAGTGTGATAGACAGCTTGGGAAGGCTGGTTTCTTAGATTTGAACCGTCTCGCAAAAGGATTCCGGTCCTCTGAAGGGAGTTTTTATTTTTGCTGTCACCAACATAGATAAAATATGTAGGTCTCCACCCATCTTTACCAGGTTTGTGTAGAATTTCATTTCGCAGCTGATTTGCTACAGCTCGGGGTCAACCTAGGTCAAGTTGGCTGAGAGCTTCCCTTCTACCTAGGCGAGGTTTCCTTTACTGCGTTGTCTGGGTTAGATTTGAAGACTATGTGGACCGGATGGTTAGTTTATCTCTAACGCCTTCTAAGCAGTAAGCCTCTTATAATTCGTCGTTGAATCTCCTAGCCTAGCAACACAAACGGGACCAAATGTCTTACGAATAATTTTTCTCTTGAACGACCAAGAATGTCTTCTTTCTCATTTTATAGAGTCAGTACCTGAGATGGTTAAGGTTTTACATAGAACCTCCTTAGTTAGGTTTAGGGACTTACTACTAAATTGTGATTATCTTATCTTTTCTTATCTCTTATCTTTTTTTGTTTCAGTACATATTCCTTCTGGTTCTAGTCTTCTTACTTGAGCTGATAATTGGTGGTCTTGCGTATTTTTACGAAACACAACTGGAAGACGAACTGAAGAGAACCCTGAATAACACATTTCTACGAAGCTATGGCTTTGATGAGAGTCGAACGATTGCAATCGATCGAATGCAGCAAGAGGTAGTTAACAGATGAAGCTTAAGTTTGAGAACCAATTACATTTTTTTTTTTTTTAATTTTTAGTACAAATGTTGTGGTGCCATTCGTTTTGAAGACTGGCGAACCAGTGAGTGGCTTTTATCCAATCGAACAGATGTACTTCGATCTAGAGATGGTCGAGTTGTACCCGATTCCTGTTGTATCACCCAGATAGAGGAGTGTGGTCGTCGAGATCATCCGAGCAACATTCCATATACGGTAAGAACACTCATATTCCGGTCTTATTCCGATATAAATGTGCTTATATCTTTTTAGGGTTGCATCTATAACTATTCCGAAGAAATGCGTAAGCATTTAACCATTCTCAGTGCTGTTGGTCTAGGTATTTGTTTGATACACATCATCGGGAAGATTCTGTCATGCTGCCTATATGTGAAACTTAAAGATCCGGATGATTGACAATTACCTGCGGCTCAGGTCTACGATTCAAGCTTTTTGAATGAATTTAGACCTGAGTCGCAGTTTCTAGACACTAGCAGTACACCAATTAACACCGCAACAACATCGGATGACATAAGCCTTATATATGGCAATGGTTCGTGTCCGGTGCACACAAAGAAACGAATACGTTTCGCAAACGGTACGAATGGTGCAGGGAGTAGTAGCAGTCACTACGATATGGACGATGGTATACATCCGATGGATGTGAGTTTATAGGTTTCGGAGTAAAGAGCAATCCAAAACCCAAAACTCTCTGACCACCACCGTCTTTTAAAAAGCCATATCAGACGCACATTTTAGAATTTTTTTTTAGCGCGTCACAATTGTTAAATTCAAAGTTTACTATTTTATAAGCACACAAACACACCCCACACACACACACACTTAATGTCAATGTGATAATTAATTTTAAATTATATTTTAATTGTAAATGTTTCTTATAAGGTAAATTCTAACAACAAAAAAATCGCGGGTCTATTTACCAAGCTTAGTACTTAAAAAGAAATCCTCTAACTGCTTTGAAATGCGAGTTATATTTGGAGTAGAACAAGGGGATCTTCTTGCGATCCTTGTTTTGAAAAATGAGAGCTATTACGTCTTCATTTCCTTAGCTTTTATCGGCGATCCTTTGGTACTTATTTACTTAAGTCTTTTCGCTTTTGACACACCTGATCCCTCTCCAAGTGATGTGATCCACTTTTATATAGAGCTTCCTGAGTTCCTAACTCGTTGTCTTATAAGGACATTTGTAAGACACACATTTAGCACAACGACTACACGTATGTAGCCTCTGCTTCTCCGGTAAGTAGGTAGGTAGGTAGAAGGGATTGAAACTGGTAAGCCTGCCAGAGACACAAGTAGCGCGGATGCGCCGTTTTGATACCACAACTCACGTGACCTGGATGTTGATGGGCGTAGCTGAAAGTGTAGTTTTCAGATCCATCCTGTGGAATTAAGAAAATTGATGATGTTGCAGAATTTTATGTGGGAAATCTCAGATAGTTCCTTGAAAAAGGGTATTCCGAGAGTGCGCTGCCTGACTCTGGCAAGAGCCGGGCAGTCACAGAGAATGTGGAATAACGTTTCCTTTTCTTGTGAATTGTCGCAACTATGGCAGTGGGGGTTGAACGGGATGCCTAACTTGGCAGAGTGTGGACCAATTGACCAGTGCTTCTCCGATGTGTACTTCCTAGAATCTGCTTATTCTCTGACCAATTGCAGAGTCAGACTATGTGGTATACAGCTTTTATCTCTTTAAGTCATTTATGCAGCTTCTTAGCCAATCATAACCAATCTACTTTAGATCTTGACGTCTCTTGTGCATGATAGCCGCTGTCCGATTGTGTCCTTATAAAAAGTTAAGTTTAGTTTTCTCAGTACAAGGAATGAAATGTCAATAACTCCTTTAAGACACGTTATGATGGGACTGAGCTCTATCTGTTTTGAGTGAACTTTTGGAAGGGAACTTCTTCAGGTTTCTGTGTCATGCAGACAACATTGAAGGTGCCTCACGGCATTCTTTAAAGTTCTTTGTTGGTGCATGCGGCTTTTTGGTCTGCCTTCTCAGATTCGTGACCCACTTATCGATCATGTCCTTCGTGATTCCTCTAAATAATTAAGCGAATGGTTAAGGACCTAGAAACTCCTGTTTGGCCAGGTTGTACACCTTTTTGTTTCCTTTGATACCTGCGTGTCCTTTATCTTATAGTGACAGCCAGCATGGACCAGCACAATAAGACCAAAAGAAGTCAATTGAGGTATGCGTATCCTCTCACCCAATTCAGACTTTTTTTCTAACCAAACTCGGTGGTTGTTTGTTCATGTACTGTTAAGGACACTTCCTTAAAGCCTGGCTCACATAGTCAAGTCATATACAAGTGTTTCAGGGTTTGTAAAGAAAGTTTATTTATTTCTCTGAAGAAATATTGACATA
This sequence comes from Criorhina ranunculi, assembly GCA_951813785.1. Lineage (NCBI taxonomy): Eukaryota > Metazoa > Arthropoda > Insecta > Diptera > Syrphidae > Criorhina > Criorhina ranunculi. The sequence goes on along the minus strand of OX638382.1, from coordinate 12,878,665 downwards.
AGGTTTTGAAGCTTAGGTGCTGAAGAGCTGGGCAATAAAAGAGAAAGCTTTGGGTATCTTTATGTCGGAGCTTCTGCATCAATTTCTTTGTGTGATACGGTAACGTGTTATTTCTGAAGAGGGTGCCTACTAATGCAAAGAGGAAGTTCCGATGGAGCTTCCAGAGTTTCCTGGTAATTTGACATGAATTAAGCTCATTCCATCTGATTCTTGCCTACGATTGCACGGCGGCAGTATTGAGCCTTACAAGACAAGCTTCGATTTTGCCTCAATGCATAAATAGCTTTTATTGCCTGGCTGTTAATGAAATCCTTCATTGTGACTTTCCGGACGACAGAAGACTGGCCATGTTCTGGAAGCTTGAAGTATTTTCAGAGATTAAGCGTCCGCCTCTACTCCTACATCCAGTTTGGAGCCATCAGTACACAAAGATCCAGCCCAGAAAATGGCTGGAGTACGGTCTATTAAAGTCTAGGTAGAGTGTTGTGCAATCTCTAATTACAATACTTTCTTTGAGTGCGTCCTTTTCGACCTTTTACTCAGTGATTTGATTGCACTTGTAGACTTTTGTATAGATAGGTCCAGCGGGTGAAGATTGAGAATGATCTCACAGCCGCTGTTAGAATGATTTTTATTGCTCCAGTTGTACTTTGTTATGATTTTAACTTTGGTAACTTTGTTCCCAGCTTGCCACCAGTGTACGTCCAAAGGATCATTTTTGGGCCCAGATTTTCCCAAATATCCTCTTACACGCATAAAAATCAATGTTAGTGTTCGAATTATTTCTTTAATGTTCTGTGCATAACCAGTGTCCAGCCCACATTGCATAAATTTCAATGTGGATTAGGCCGTCCTTATGCTCTACAACTAAAGTTTTATCAACTAGAACCGCATTGTCCTATCCTTTTCTCTTTTTAATGATCCCATTGCTACTCCAATATCACTCGTATATTACTGCTTTCAAGACTTATCAATCGTTAATCTTAATTTTTCTGCGACAGGCTCCCAAGGATCTGACTCGTCATAGTTACCTAAAAAAAAAACAAATTCTTAAAAGCATCCTATTGACACAATCACTACAGACATACCTTACACTTCGTATCGAGGTAAAATAATAAAATAAAAAAATAAATCCATTAAAAAAAATAAAACAAAACAAATCGAATCGAAACATACAGAAAAGCTTTAACCTTTAAATTTAATTTAAATAAATTATTTAATTAATTTTTAACATCTTAATGTATTTATATATATTGTATAGCCTTAAGCTTAAGCTGCCTTAAAATGAAACTGATAATGGACCTAGTGTACTTCTACCATATTTTTTTTTCTCTTCTTTATCAAATAACAAAAAAAAAAATGGTAATAATTTGTAAAATTGTTAAACTTATTTATATATTTAATAAATTCTAATTATTTTTAAAAATTTTGACATCTGTAGTCAGAATACTGGAAGAGGATATGCTGAAGATCAGTTCGTTGTTGAATGGTAAGTGTGTACGTCCGTTAAACACTTGTGGAAGTTGTTAGTGACCTCTACAATTTTGCATAAACAACTTTAAAAAAAAAAAATTTGAATGTTATAAGTAATAAAAGGTTATGTCGTCCAATAGCCACGATCTTCATGAAATCTGAAACGACATAATAAATAGTTAAATAGGTACTTTGCTGTAAGCTGACAAAATTTTGTGTCCCTCCTGGACACTAATGGGGAAGTCAACAAAGCCTTTAGCGATGCTCTTATTATTATTATTATTATTGTTTCGGGAGAGTTGAGCAGCTCTTGACACTGCGATTTCTAACAAATCCTATTGTGCCTTCCGTAGACAGAAGATATCAGGAAGTTAAGGAACTTCTCTGGGTGAATTGGCAGCAAGCTGTTGTGTAGAGACAAATTCGCCACCTAGGATTCTCTTTCTGAGTTGAAAGAGAGTTGGGTAGAGTCTACAGATTGAATCTGTTGTAAGGTTCATGCGATGTAGGTGCTTGTTCAGGCGGCAGTGACCGCTGAGAAGTCTAATTAAGTCTAATTAGTGCTTTAGGGTGGCTCCTATCGAGGTTTACAATGAAGTTTGTTTTACTTTGTGACGGTACAGGGAATAGGAGTTTTGAACATGTTTATTGGTGTATTGAGTCAGGCTTCTCTAGATTCTTGCATGCAACGACCTTTTGCGTGTGGTTAACCTACCTCGCAGAATGGTTTTGGTCCAAAGAAAATAGCGAAACTCTTAGAAAGGTTGAACTTGAAGCATGTGCTAGTTGTGTGTGCCGTTGATTATCCCAGTCATGCTCTATATCGTAGGGGCATGTTCATTTTAAGTTTTTCAGTAAATGTGATATTACCTTCATTACAGTCTTGCCAGGGCTATTGCCATGCTAGCACCTTTGCTTGGAAAAAAACACTGAAGTTTGGGAAGCGTACCTTACTTGGACATGCTCAACGAATCAGAAAAGACACTTGCACTCATGCCAATGTCCATTTTTGATCCATGATCGGGTAAATCCCGCCTAATTTCGGAGATTTAATGGAGTTCTGCGCTATAAGGGACTTTCCTCAGGTTCGCAGATCCTGTGGTCCCCGTGAACCCATCGCAGAAGTATTTCCACGAAAGTTGTTTTGATCTCTATGTCAAGTTCTTGAAGGTTATTTGGCTTTGACTGACTTTGTGTCATTCCCAGCCTTCGTCGGAATTCCCTTTCTAATGCTAGCTAATTTATTAGTATAGAAAGGTCCTGGAAGCATGCTTTTCGTGGACTTTAAAACAAAAGCAACCTGAAATGAGAAGTGCTCCATGTACCCTTGCCCCTTGCAAGTCTACAGACTGGGATGGTATATTTCTAGTTTTGATGTAATGGGGCTTAGAACATGCACCTAGACATAGGGAAATTTATGTCCCCTGTCTAGATTCGGACATGAAGGAAAACAAATAGTGTTTTCCTTACTAAATCGGGTGGAAAGGACTGCATTGAAGTAAGGTCTTTTAGAACAACATATGGAAAGAACAGTGTTGGAAAAATGTATTTTGAACAGTGTTCAACATGTTTGCTGAGATTGACAAAAGTTCTACATCAAATTGAACGTGTTGTTGGTGGAACAAAGCTGGAACGTCTATGAGAATTGGACTACATCAAGTTGAATTTGTCTCGGAAGAGGAGCTTAATACTTAAGGTATGACTACACTTATTTATATTTCAGGTAAAGTATCCGCTTTGGAGAAGAGTTGAATCAAACGCACTTATTTTAAAATTTTAATGGTAGAAGTTGCAACAATAAGTCGGAACAAAAACCTCACTACATCAACCCGAAATGAAGTGATTCTTTGACCTTAATTTGGGAGTTTTCGAAGGTTATGTTGAAATGACTCTTAATCTCTGTTTCTGGCCTGGAATTTGTCTGTTGCAAAATTGTTTACAACCTCTTTAGGCGTCTCACAACTTTGTCTTTCTAGTACAATTAAAGGTTCATCTTCTACCACCTCATAGGTCGTTAGTTTTGAATGGTAAAGACTTGTCATCTACTGAGTTCTTCCAATCTTTCAATTGTTTCAATTGGGTTACAACATGAGATCTTAGCGCTTGATGTTGAGGATAGAAGTTAATTAAAATAGGGTTTGTCTTTTGAGGCACAATTTCTACATTTTCTACCTTTTAAAGGCTCAGTTCCCTATAAGAAACTCCGCTAGCCTTATCGTTCACTCACTGATGTTAGTAAAGAAATAAAGTTCTAACGTATACTAAATCCTTACATTCTAGCCTAGGCGTTCTAAGGTTGGCTTGCATTAGTCTACAATTGAAAACTAACTGATTTGACTGATGCTTAAAAGTTCTTATCACCTAGGCCACCATTTGAGCCTGTTGTGTATCCCTCTGAAAGAGAGTTTAGCGCTAACTGTGTCAGGATTTAAGAGAATAGTTGTTTAGTTTCGAATGGTAAAGACCCATCTAGGGTATGGAGAGCCAGAATTTCCCTGAAAATAAAATGTCCAATTGAGCTCAACTCCGACAGCTCGTATCTTCCCAGTTATTTGAATTTTAGCCCCCCTATTACAGAGTAATAGTAAAGAAATTGCTTGAGGCTCTCTTCTTACTCTTCACATTCCGAAAAAGTAGGCTTGCAAGTCTTTCCACATTGTTTTTACAACATTCAAAGCTACGCCTTTGGCTGTGACCGTTGAATTGTTCGTGTTATATGCCCCTTTCCTCGCCAGTTCATCCACAGCTAGGTATCCAGAGTTGACGTGGGAAAAGGCTTGCCAGGATATTGAGGTAGTCCTCTCATTCTTTCACCAGTTTCAATTTGTTTCTCGGGTTTGAAAGCCGCCAATAAGGCGGCTTGACTCTCCGTCGATGGAACACGACTTATTTCTCACAAATTTGAATTCGAAAGCCTCGAATCAATGAAAATATTCTTTTAATTCTGTCAACACAAGTCCCAACTTATAGGACACGCAATTTTATCGGGTATTCTTATTTTTATAACAAAAAAAAAAAAAAAATATTTCATCCATAACTTAAAGCAAGCCTAAAGGCTTTGGAAGGAATCTTGAGTAAAGATAGGAACTGCTTAGTCTTGAATTTTTAAAGCCATAAAAGGAAAACAAACTTGAAGTAGACAAAGCAAGGTTAAGGATAAATAAAAGGTCACTCTGTAGATTTTTTGTGACTTACCTGGGGTAATCTGGGACACTTTGACTTTCATCGTCTTCAAAGGCCAAGAAACTCATAGACACAGGGTATACCATTTTGGAAGCATAACATTTTCTATCCCTGCATGGCAAATAGAGTGGGTGTGCAGCGTACTTGATCAGCTTCACAATGTCTGTCCTTGTTTCGAGGGGTCCTTTCCGTTTTTTACAACGTTTCTGTAAGCATTGTATAAATTTCACTGATACCAGCCACCATCGCTTCGCTCTGGGAATGCTAGGTGTGAAGCCTGACTGTTTGGGGAGAGAACTTTCTATATTAAGACGGCTTTTTTCTAAAAAAAAAAAAGATCATAAGGTACCTTAGAGTCTTCATTGTGAAGCTTTGTGTGTCGGGTGCAAAGCCGCTTTGCGGAGTTGAATTGTATGCTCTTCGAATCAAGAGAAGACATCTTTCGCACATTTGATCTGACATTGCTTGCGTGTGTTGGTACGTTAAGTCGATGGACCTGCCAGAGATAGCTTGCTAAAAAAAAGACAGTCAACCAACCTAAGCTGAAAGCTTACCAGATGATCATATCGGTTCTTCTTATTCTTCATCGCTTTTGGCTCGATGGGTTGTTTCACTTCGACTTTCTCTTGCTTTTTCGAAGATTTCGACCTGGCACTCTTGTCACGATCGCCTTTGCCAAACAGACCTCGACCTTCGGCCATTTTGATGAGATACTTAGCATTTAGTCGTGTTAATTCCTTCCGCTGTGCCAAGGCGATATAGCATCCCATTGTCGCTGGATTCAAGCAGCCATCCTGATTCAAGCACAAATCCGGGAGCTTTACAATTTCAAACTCATCCGATTTGGGTACATGGATATGGTGCTGGTAGTCGTCATTGCTGCCCTCCTGAAAGGTGTCCTCCGATATAAATGAATTCTCACGACTTTCGATTTCGATGCGAAACTTGGACTGCTGAGTGTCATCTGTTTTGTTTGTGGTCGCACTGGATCCGCCACCGGCAGTTCTCTTCCGCGGTGATAACATGTTCGCTGCCGATGGGATGGCAGCGGCTTCAGCTTCGGCCAACGCTTCCAACCTTTTCATTTCCTTGTAATTCTGCAAGTGCTTCTCGAATGCATTCCGATTAATGTTCTCGACAGACATTTGGATCATTTCTTGATTCTCACAGCCAACTACGGAGTGTGTTTGATAGACAACAAACTGGACTTGTGGTCGGGACATGGCCATTCGGAGGGTCTCTCTTTGTTCCTCGAGAATTTGTTGGACCCGCTTCCTACCAGAGACACTGATTTCGGATTCAGTCATCACTTGGAGCATGTTAAGATCGCCTCCGCGACTACATATCAAATCGATCGGATCGGCAACTGCACTAAAGGAGTTCATCGGTGTGGCAAGGATTCCCACAACTGACTCGAATCTGGGCGCATCCAAGGGAATCGACATAAAGGGTTCGGCGAAGAGACGAACATTTCGAATTCCCAGCAATTTCATGTAAGCGTTGTATTCATCCAGCATAGAACCACAGCCATAGGCGTGGAATTCATTGACGCGATTTACGGAGCGAAACAGTGCGGCTAGGTAAGCGGTCGAACGCGGTGAGGATATGTGCGTTTGAACAACGTTACCATCTAGTTCGTAGCGTTCAAGAAGATGAGCTGTTATCGCTGGCGCCAAGGCGAACGTTCTGTCCTATGGATGGATGGGGAATGGGGAAAATGATACACAGTAGTTCAAAGACTCACCTGCATTATGAGGAAATGATTAGATATCAGTTCGGATTGGGTGAATGAACTTCTGTCTTCAGGAAGTAATGACAGAAACAGCGGACAGATTTTATCCCATTTGTATTGATTCTCTTGCAGAGGTTGTTCTTGCACATTGTCACCTTGAATGACTTCTGTGAGGCCATGGCTTTTCATATAAGCTTCGGCTATGCTTTTGTTTCTAAAAAATGTATAGGACGTTATTAGGTGATTTATTTCTTTATGACTAGCATGACTAGTTATAAAAAAAAGGTTAAACAAGAAATACGTAGTTACATATTGCATTGGACTCTTATTAAGGAACGAAAGCAGGCTTTTCTTAAACATAGTACCTTCTCCTGTATGTGTCAACTCGGGAACCGGCACCTTTTCGTTTTCAATTTCGACAACGATTTCTAAGGAAACCTAACCAAGACGAGGAGCTCTTGTCTAAAAATAGACTCAGCTAATACTAGCATCTTTTTACATTTTTTTCATTTAAGATTGAGCTCTTCGCAACAAGTATCTACATGCTTTGATTTGCCTGGTTGGCTGTCAACCCATTGGCGTCTATTGTAACTACCAGAAACTTCGTGTCGAAATCTGATAAACTTGGTTCCAAGGCTTGACAAAAGATACCTATGTAGGGTAGGTAGGTAGAGGTGGCGGTTCAACATGAATCCAAGTAGCACTAGATGTGAGTTTTTGTTACCACAACTCGTGTGACCTGGTATGTTGTTGAAAATGTGAAACAGTCGGTGCCTAGATCCAGCCTGTGGAGTTATCCGAGATATCATTAAGGTGTTCGAAGAATGGTTGGTGCGCAGTCTGGCTCTTGTTAGTGCCGGACATTGGCAGAGGAAATGAGGGAGAGTTTCCTTCTCATTTTCGTTCCCGCAACTGCGACAGTGGGGGTTGTATGGGATATTTAGTTTGGCCACGTGGTCTTCAACTGGCCAATTCCCCTCTTGGGAGTGAGTTTTCTGAAGCTCTCTTTACTGCGTCTCTTGTGACATTGTTAAAGGCCCCTAAGGGTCTTTCAATCGAGTTTTCAGAGGTTCTCTTTACTGCTTATGACATTGTCAAAAGCCCCCTAAGAGTCTTTTGATGCCTGTTAAACGTTTAACGTCAATTCAAAATTCGTCAAATTTAACAGAAGGCTTTCCTATAGACAAACGGTCTACTACTACTAAGAGAAACCAAAGTAATGTATATCCTTACTCTAATAAAAAAGGATTTATCCATCCAGTAACAATTGGATTTACTGCAGCAAGTGCCACCTTTTCATTCTGCAAATGCATTGGCAATAGTTGTGACAATTCTAGGGCTCCATTCTGGATTCGCATTCGTGATATGGAAGCCGCCAATCGAATCCGATGTATATACAAGGAATTAGCTATATCTGAAAGTGATAACAAACATTATTTGAAGTCCCATCTGCATAGGCAAACAATAATGGTCTTACCGTATACTTCGGCTTCTTTATACAGGTAATTCTGAATCTCAATCTCTTCGGATTTCCGTTTTAGAAAATTTCTTGTAAATAATTCAAAAAGCATCAGCCACACGCGATTTTCTTCAGCTAATAACTGAAATGAAGGATTGAATTCCAAGGTCAAGTTGAAAATAGGTAGTAATTTGCTTACCTCAGGATAATGGGCATAAAATGATATATCCTTTAAGGCGTTACTTAAGACAACCTTATCTGAAAGTATGAGAGAATAGGTTCAATCAATAAAGCAATTGAAGTGAACCGATACACGGATACAAAGTTGAGTATAAGGAAATGGGGAATAAGTAATCACTTGCATGTTCGATGATATTGTTTTACCGTTACTGGATTTATTGTTAACGAATAACACGGGCGACACGGAAACAGAGGTTGCAATCGATATCTGTCGGGGATAAACTTAGAAACAAAACAATCACAGCAGTCAATAAGGCATTTATTTTGCTGGGAAAGTTGTCAAATCTTTGGAAATTTATGGGTTCATTGGCGATGGAATAGTGTTTGTTTGAAGCTAGCCACTTATCAGCTCAAATTTACTACAAACAAGAGTCACATCAAACTTGGGGTTGTATCTGCTGGTGATTCATTGCAGCACCAGAGGGCATAACCCTTTTACTGTGTTTTCATCGTCTTTTTTAGAAAGCCGAGTAGGATCTTCAGTGATAAGGAGCTTAGGTTTCCAACACTCAGCCACTTGATGCAAGCAAAGCTTGTCTTGCCACATAGAAAGTGTTTTGCAGTGTCGTCGTCCTCTTCACAAGCGTCTCACATAGTGGTGTTACAAAGCCTTAGTGTCTCGTCATAATGCCTATAAGTTGTTTGCAATCTTTTCTGCTGAGAGACAGCAAGTCTTTAGTCTTTAGTCTCGCAGACCTTACATAAGTGATTCTTGTGTTAAGAACTAGCCTAGCTTATGTTCTACTCTCGCTCCTCTAAGCCTAGTACGTGTATTTAGATCTAGGATAAGTAGCCACTCGATTTTTTTTTTAAACTTAATGTAGTCAAGACGCATTAGTGCCCAAAGTGTCTTATCGTAGTGTAACGAAACAATTATTGTATCCGTCTCTTTTCGACAGTGTCATTACAGGAATCCCTAGCAGGGAAGACTCAGATAACTACCTTATCTTTGAAAAATCCGCAAAAGCTATCTACACTTACAGTTCCAAAACTAAATCGAGGCACTCCCATCCAAGATCAAACGCTCGTGTTACGACAATTCTATCACTGTTGTGTTTCTCAAGCTGAATACCTTCAGGCGGATGTTGGTGAATCCAGTATTGCCCTATCAAAGCGCTAGAGGCTTTAATTACAAGATTTCAGTTACGGCCTTAAAAGGCACTGCTGCGTTATCGACAAGCATTCCAGCAGACTTGGTATTACCACAACAATTTGCCGCGACACAGCTCGTAGAGAACCAGGGAACCATTCATATTGTATTTCTCGTACGAATGGACGAAATCTACAGTTATTATTGCCGACCCAGAACGGTGAAATGACACGAAGTACTCTCGGAAATGTTGGTTGTTTTGCTTGAGGCTCAAACCTGTGAAAGCTCACTAAGCAGTCCAATGCACTAATCTCTGAACCACGCCAACCACTTACGCGAACGTCTTACTAGATTTCAGGTTATATTTTGATGATGATGTGCACCAGAGTGATGTGCCTAATTCCACCCATTTCCCAACAAATGGACAGATGTCCTTCATCATCAACTACAAGACTTAAACCAATACTCACATCGAAAGACATCATAGATCAGCGAGTAAACTCTCCGCATCTCATGTTCGTTGTCAAACTCAACCGGAAATGGAGGTGTTCTCAATAATTTTGCCGCTTTAGTAATATTCTCCAATGTCCAGCTTCCAAGTGCATCAGAATCAATAAACTCAATTGGATGATCCGGAACACAGCGTTTCCTCTGGTCAAATCTTCCATTTGGTGTTGTCGAAGGACTGAATTTTTCAACCACAAACGATGCATCGAACACCGGATGTTGCTGCTTCTTCGTGATATCCTCCAGTAACCTAGGGGGCATAAACATAATGTTAGATTTTTTTTTCGTTTGTTCCCAATTGACCGTTTCAATTTCAAAATAATGATTCGTCTTGTAGTTCCACACTTTTCACAAATAATTTATTTATTTCGTTTTTAGAAGTTTTGCGAGAAAAATGGTTACTACGATAGAGCCAGTAGGGCGTAATATACTAACATTCCTCTTTCCAGTGCTTCGTTGACTTTTTTTTGCACGTCGAGCAGGCGGTAGTAGACGCGCTCTTGCCATTCCTCATCGCTGGGCAGGTAGATGTGATCTTTGGCTAGTTTGCCCTCGGCTTTGCGTTTTGTTTCTTCGTTGGCGATAAGTTCGCGAAATATCTTCGGATACACCGAGAATATGTCAGCCAAGCTGAGGAAGAACAATTGATTGGACATGGCAGACAAACAGTTACGCGACAAGTTGTCTTGTTAGCGGACTTCTTTCGACTGAGGTATTTTGTTTTGGTGTGGTCCTTTGTTCGATTTGCAGCTCCAATTCGGGATCTATTTTCGAATGTGGGCTACAAAAATATGATTCGCGTGACGAAGGATATAATGTTGGGAAGGGTATCTCGTGATAAACACCCTTCAATACGGAAAGGAGCTAGGGCAACATTTTCTTTGGTATATTTGTCAAATGCGCTCATTATGACTTCGTGCGAGGTTGGATAAGAAAACTTTGATTTCCTAGAGTCTTCTCTATGTGGAGACTAACATTCGTGACGGTTAAATTGATTTCAGTCCTATTTCAGAAGTTAACAGGTGGTTGGAGTTCCTTTTGTTGTACCCTCTGGCCGGAGGTATGGGGTATATTATTTGATAGTGACGCTGCCAAACACCTCGGTGAAGAGTAGTGTGTATTATTTAGCACACATGCCAGTTTAGATTGACTGTCGTGCCACGGAAGTGTGTTACGATATTCGCACTTGAAATTGAGTTTGAGTTTTATGAACTGACACTCTGTAGTTGTAATGGCACCAGGTAAAGTTATACGTGCTTATCTGTAAGGTACAAGGTCATCAGAGAAAGAAAGAAAAGTTTTTTTAAGGGCGTATTCTCTACCAACTTGAGGTCGGGAATTACTTGCATTCTTTCTATTTTAGGTGCAGAAATAGTATACACGTTAGTATTAGTTGGCACTGGTATGTCTGCAGCTATTGGCAGTTCAACTATAAAAACTTCTGGGGGTAATGAATTTCAAGTCAAATTGGATCACTGTACAGCTGCCAGTCAGACAGTTCTAGTTAGCTGGCGTGAGTTGGGTAGTACAATGATCACTGCAGTGTTAAACAATCGATCGACGCCTTAATTCGCACCACTTTCGCCCACTAATTTGATTGAAATCCCTTTCCACTTGTAAGCGCTGTCTTAAGTAAGGCCACCCTGTACTGCGATTCGAAGATTCTCCGAGCTTGAGCGTTGATGTTGTATATGACACTCAACTACAATAAATAGACGTCACTAAACAGTTACATAGTTCGTCGTTGTATTTCGTCCTTCGCTTATCTATGCAGATGTCGAAGAGTGTTCCTTTCGAAACAGCCAAGGGCACTCTTATTCACTTTTTAAAAAGACGATGCTCTTGCTTTAGAGCAGGATTTTTGGGCAAATTTGTCTTATTTGTTTGTGAGAGGACTTTGCTATTAACATGGCTTATCAGTCCAACGATTGGGATAGTTTTAGTACAAAGATACTTATGTCATAATCAGTGTTTATAACTGAGCTTAGATGTCTTCAATGACGATCTGTCTTTCTCGGAAATATTGAAAATCTTTTCTTACTGACGGGATACATCCTGTCTATCTTTCTTTGTCGCTTTTACCTCAAAACTGTGTATCTTCGATTATTTACCTTAAAAGTCCAAAGCATTTTCAAGTTAGATCTCTTATTCTATGCGAAATAGGACGAATTCCCTGTATGAATCAAAGCTTAGTAAATGAAACAAATATTTGTCAAAAACATTTTTATTTAAAAAAAATGAAATTATACGCAGCACTACCTTACCCACATATTCCATCAAGTGCGTACACACACCTTTAGAATAAATTGATTTCTATGCCGCCATCTTGTGGACTGTATATCTGTTTGGATTGGCATGTCATAAACGTCAAACGAAATTGAAAAGGGTTTTGTTTTGTTTCTCTTCCATCGATTTGATTTGATGAAATGAACGAGCATAAATCGGAAATAAATGGTCTCGGATCGCTTTTACTCGCAGAAGAATCTCTTGCCGTAGAAATATGTGAAGATGAAATTGATTTTGGCAAACTTTGTCGTACTTGCCTTCGTGAAACAACCGACAATGACCTGGCCAACGACAGCCTGTGCATTATCAATGCAAATGGGAAACTAGTCCGTGTGTACGAAATGTTTGAAATAGCAACTGGTCTCAAGGTAAATCATCAACATAATTCATGCTTAACTGTAGCTCACTCTTTTCCATAGATAGAATCTGATGATAGACTGCCTCATCATCTCTGCAGCACCTGCTTAAAGCTTGTCAATAGTTCGTATGCATTTCGTACGCAAGGACAGCGAGCAAATGAGATTCTTCAAAATATTCTGGGTAAAGTCAAGGAGGAAATGGTAGAGGATCAATTGGAGGAAGTGTTCTCAGAACAAAATGAAGAACACGAAGTTATGGTGCCAGATGTGATTGACGAAGAAGATGAAGTTTTCGATGAACCTCACGAACTTCTGGAAGAAGTTTTGGAAATTGAACAGCTTGGTGAAACTTCCGAACCGGACGATAAATACGAGTTGCTTAATATGGAAGTCCCAGACAACTGTTTTAGTTGTCCATTCTGTCCTAGGGTTAGTAATGAACGTCTTGTACATTGAAATTGATTTAGTGTTTGTCTTGTTTTAGGTGTTTTTACTGCAACGCGATATTATCCAGCACTACAGGGCGGAGCATCCAAAGGAAAAACCGTTCAAGTGCGGCGAGTGTCAAACTTCATTTGCTCACATCCAGTCACTGCGTCGTCATGGAAAAACTCACATGGCTAGTTCAAAGGAGAAAATGTGTCCCCTGTGCAGTAGGCTGTTCCACAGAGCAGATGATCTGAAACGTCACATACGAACGCACACCGATGAGCGACCGTATCCATGCCCCATGTGCCAGAAAGCGTTCAAGCAGCATACAGAGCTAAAGGATCACATGTTGAGCCACACCGACAGTAAAATGTACGAGTGCACCAGTTGTGCGAAGGAGTGGCGATCACGCAATGGTTGGTATTTGCACATGAAAGCGCACCAAGAAGGAGGAGTCGGACATCGAAGGAAACCCAAGAAGAAGAGCCGACTGAAGTCGAATACTGTGCTGGTTCCTGAAGTGGAAAAGGTAGCGGTGAATGCAGTTTGAAACTAACTGGATTGTTCATCGCTTTCGAATATAATTCATCAGTTGCCCTCGTTGTCCATTTTATTAGTTCAATTTTAAATAAATTTCTAGACTTTTCTTGTTGCGTTTTCATAGCTATAGCTTAACAGGTACAGGTCCTTATAGATGCTTCTCCTACAACCAAGAGGTGATATATAAGCCTATTCACAAACTAGCTATACCTTTTTGGAGAAAGCTTAGGAACACAAGAAGTAAACTGAGTTCGCGCTAGATATAGGCTGCCTCATCCATATTTCTGTTGGTGTGGTAGGTAGGTACTTAGTGGCTCAGAAAACATGATTTGATCGACTTTAAAATCGTTAAGGACCAGCTACCAGCATTCCAGTTGGAAATAAACTGACCTGCTACATTCACGATCACAGCCGAGACGTACTGCGAAACCATTTCTTTTATTACCCCATCGTCGAGGCTAAAAAGATAATCAAACAACCAGCTGAAGTCAACAGCAATCAGAAGAAAACCACTAATACCCAGATGTCGACATGCGAAAGCGGTAGTCCTTTGTTATGTCTCAATGCCTATGGATTGTCCAATCAACACTCCCTATGCTCTTTTTTTCGTATGAATTCCATTCAGAGTTAGAGATCAAATTTAACTTTCTCTATTCACGAGTTATTTAAGAATTCCTCAATGCCTACTTCATGAGTCTCTTTGGCAGCAACTTCACCAATGTCTTGTGGTAGCCAACCGATGATTGAGGGCTCTTGTCCAACAAAAAATTCCAGAAAAGACTGACATCAGAGTGGTTGGTAACGCAATTCATCTGCGACTACTCAAGCCTCAGTAGAACCAGAAAAGTAGCTATCAACACACAACGACGCGGGCGAAGTGTCCTAGAAAGCGGAACACCATCGATTCACCGTTGCCATCACTTCCATCACTTAAACTTATCCTAAGAGGTGAATGCCTGCGAAGTCATTGCACCAAAGCAGACTAAGCCGATGTTTGGGCAGCACCTGATTGAAGCAACAAGGCAGATTCCGTTCTCAACATGCTCATCCAAAATTGGTCACAAAATCGGCCAGCAATCGAAGGATCTCTGATTCCAAGACGAGTACTGTGATTCCTCCATTATTTTAGTGGATGTGTACTGTAAGTCTTTATTCCCAAGGATTAAGTTAAACTTAAAAAGTATGTATACATGGATAGAGCCCACTAAGAATGTCCTTAATACAAAAGAACTTGTTTTATTTTGCCCTACATTCCAGTCCTTAACATTGAAATTATGGTTAAGGAGGGGATAGAGCCACAGGAGAAATCCATGTTGGCTGACCACAAAATTGAGAATCATGAAACACCTGAAATTTGACGTCACACACGAAAAATGAACAGAATACGAACAATATTCAGAAAATTGCACCCTGCCTCTTGAAAAAATGAGTTTGCTTTCGACCTTCGGGTATGCAATTGTATTTTCTGTCGAAATAGATTTAGATTGCATACCACACGGCCGTTTGATTTTACATTCGCCCGTTCGGTATGCAATGGTATTTTTCTGCCGAAATGTTGGCATTCGGCCGTGTGGTATGCCATGCATTTTGTGTTGCATACTTTTTGATGTATGCAGATACCTACTGCTTTTTCTGAGTTTTCTGGTTGCCTGGTATTTTTTGAAAATTTTTCGTAAATTCGGGGTTTGATTGGTTACCTGTGACGTATGCCCCATTTTTTCTTGATTTAGTCAAGAAATTCATGGTCTTTGCGTCTTCTTTCTTCTTCCGAAGAAGTTCAAAGTAGATAAAGGAGAGTACCTCAAACATTTATAGCGTAGACCCACTGCAACAATGGAGAAATGGCATTGGAAGGCATGGAGTCACAGTAGTCCCCTTGGAATCGTTTTATTCCTCTGCAGCAGGGCAGGGGGCTTGGAGCCCCCGTTTTTTTTACCCAGGGCAGATGAAAAAGATAGCACAACAGAGTCTGTCTTGTTGTGGCAGTAACCTGTTACCTCATTTCGGCTTATTTTCTTTTGGACAATAACTTGACAGGCGTTTACCTCGGCGTTGTTATAGCATTATTGATTTCCACTTCACAGGATTTGTTAAGTGGAATCAGCAGGTGTGGGGATCCTTGGTGTTTTCCATTGCAGGACTTTTATAAGTACCTAAGAGAAAGGTAGAAAGATAAGTACAGTGATTTGGTTAGCGTTTCTATTGATTCAAACCCCTTTGTAGAATTTTTATGAGAACCTAGTAGAAAGGAGGAGTACAGTGATTAGTGTTATTGATTACCTATTCCTTTTAGACTGGCTTTTGGTAGCTAGCTTGACGATTAGCCGGCTTATGTTTTCCTTATTCTGCTTAGGCTCGGGTAGTCACAGATGAAATGTGTTATGATATCAGTCATTTGCATCATTTTCGCTTGGATAGGAGTTTTTCATCATCTGTTGCCTAGCGCAAGACGTTGGTAAGCTAGCTGCTGCATTGAGGACTTCTAATGATGACGAACTTGTGGATAGAGAAAATTATTTATAATGTCCAAGTGAATTTAATCTACAATCAGTGTGACGTTCGACGGAGTTTGTACAAAGATAAGAGCCCTGGATTGGAATATTTTAAAGTACTCATGTCGACATCTGGCTTGTAACTTCTACCTGGATGTTTGATCATTTTAGCAACTTGATTTCGGCTTGAAAGATGCACTGAAAAAAAAATCATTTTGCAGTAAATCTTGGCTCTTAAACCAACAATTTTTGAACCGTCACTGTATAAGGCAATTCTCCTTTCCTGGTGATTTGCCAGTTTATTCCGGTAATTTCTATTTGAAGTTCAGGTATTCTAGAGTCGCTTGATAGTAGGATTTCGTTGTCCAACGTTGCGCTTTCCTTTCTGAGTGCAATTTTATATGCCTTATTCCATAGGAAGGCGATGGGTGTCGATCCTATAGGTACCTATTATCGTGAGAGAACTGTAAGACAATGGGAAAAGCTACTGGAAGATTTGGGAATCTGCTCTCGAATAGAGTGATTATTGGTTAGATCAGTCTTGAAAAGAACGGTAATCCATTCGAGTTTTCGGATCTTGTCGAGGATGTTAAAGGCCCTATACGACGATCAAAGTTTCATCAATATTGTGAGGGCGAGTGAAAAGAAAAGGGATGATCTACAACATGGACAGGTCCGTTGCACGAAAAGTTGCATGAGACTGGCGGGGGGAGTTTTGCCTTTTATAAGTTTTCCTGATCTAGTCTCCTGAACTAGAAACCACCAGGCGAACAGAAAGCATAAAAAGTTGCAAGTAACTGGCGCATCTTAATCTAAAGGCATACAGTGGCGCATCAGGGGGCATTTATAGGCGCAAAGAAATGGAAATACAATCTAATCCCTCCAGTTCGGAGTCCCTCTAACTCGAATTGATTGGAACATAATGAAACATTAGTTTCCCAGCAAATAATTTTTATTTTTATTAATTAATACATTAAACACATTTGATTGACAATAAAACAAAACACAAGTCCGTGGTGCCCGGCAATTTAACGAGGACACATAGCACTCTTGCCACCATCAACTGGCAACAAAGCTCCGGTGATGAAACTCGCCGTGTCACTGGCTAAAAATACAATCGCCCCAGCTACTTCGGAGACATTGCCAACTCGTCCCATTGCGTGGGTTCCCTTACAGCATTCCAAATACTCCTCATACGATTTGTCATCCATGCCACTGCGCTTGTGAATGTCTGTAACAACCACTCCAGGATTGACAGAGTTCACTCGAACATTATGCGATGCCATATCCAGAGCTACGCACTTAGTAAACTGGTCTAAAGCTGCCTTCGATATGCAATAGGTAAGGGCATTGGTAAACGATCGAATTCCAGCCACACTCGACACATTTACTATGTTCCCCTTCGACTTGATCAGATGCGGAATCACCAACTTGGTCAGCTTGAACACCGACCGGAGATTCGTATCCAAAACGGTGTCAAGTTGTTCCACTTCGACGTCTATAATGGAACCGCCTGCCAGAATCCCAGCATTATTCACCAACACATCGATTTTTCCAAATTCCGCAATAGTTTCGTCAACGATTTTCTCTGCCTCTTTAGTCACATCAGCTTGGACCAGAAGACACTTGACCGTAGGGTTTGCCTTCAAACAAGCACTTGCGGTTAGCTTGAGATTTTCCAAATTCCTTCCAACTGCAGCCACATGAGCTCCATTTTGGACAAAATGAATACAAGTCTCAGCACCGATACCGGAACTGGCTCCGGTGATGATGGCAATTTTTCCTTCTAGACCCATCGATTGAAGTTTAAGACCGTTCCGTTTGGACTGCGTCGCGTGAATGAGCACCACAAATTGAATTTAAATGGTTTTAGTGGAACTTTTGTTCCACGAAAGTTTAGGAATGGTTCTATCGATTATCGATTAACGTCTAGTAATTGCTATAAGTGTCCTTTCTTTCTTGACTTGTGATATATACTTTCTTATTCATACACACAAACATTTAAAGCGTAGCCTAACATAACCCTTAGCAATTAAGTAAGTACATACTTACTGAAACAATGGAGAAACGGCGGCCTTGGAAGGCATGGAGTCACAGTAGTCCCCCTTGGAATCGAAGACCGTTCTATTCCTTGACAGCAGGACTGTTGATTGTTCACTGGCTTGGGGCCCGTTTTCTTACCCAAGGTGAAGGCTGCTTTGTGGCGGCAGTAAGCTGTTACCCCCCATTTCGGCTAAGTCTCCTGTTGACAATGATTTGGTAGGCGTTTATTTTGGCGTTGTTAAGGAATTATTGATTTCCACTTCACAGGATTTGTAAAGTGGAATCAGCAGGTGTGGGGATCCGTGGTGTTTTCCATTGCAGGACTTTTATGAGTACCTAAGAGAAAGGTAGAAAGATAAGTACAGTGATTAGTGTTTCTATTGATCCAAGCCCCATTATAGAATTTCTATGAGGATCTAGAAGAAAGGATGAGAGAAGTACAGTAGTTAATGTTGTTGATTACCTATTAATTATAGACTGGCTTTTGGTAGCTAGGTTGACAATTAGCCGGCGTCAGTTTTCCTGGTTCTGTTGAGGCTCGGGTAGTCACGGATGAAGGGTGTTATAATGTCCGTCATTTCTGGCATTTTCACTTGAACAGGAGTTCTTAATCATCTGTTGGCTAGCGCAAGACGTTAGTAAAGCTGAGGACTGCTAGTGATGCTAATCACTCCACGCGATGCACCCTGGATATCGTTAAATGATCCGTCACAACTAGGCTACCAAACAAGAGATCCACACTAGTTGAATGCAGCCCACACAAACAAACATACAATATGGCACTTCAAAGAGTTTGTTGACAAGGAGTATCGGACCATCAGTTCGTATCCTTGCAACTCAACATTGAAGGAATGATACGAGTACTTCGCGTGCAACGGAACGGCCTACGAATATGCCATAAAAACGCGGAGAGCCTTAATTGTAAAATGGATGAATTGAGGTCACCTGTCTGTACAATCAGGGGTTGATTTGTAAAAACATCATTCAGATTCGAAACTCCTCACTAGCTACCAATCAGGCTTTCGAGCTAAAAGGAGTTGCAAAACGGGCCTTCTGTTAGTTGTCGATGAGATTAGGAAAGCAATTGACAAAAACAGCTTCACATTTTCAACTCTTCTGGATTTTTCTAAGGCATTTGACACAGTGGACCACCTTGTTTAAGTTACAAAGCGCAGTGAAAAATTCAAGTTTTCACTAAAGTAAAGTTAGCTTATGTTCTCATACCTAAACGGGGAACAACAGCGAGTTGGGGGTAATAAATCGTCGACATTTGTTCTGGTTCA
This sequence comes from Criorhina ranunculi, assembly GCA_951813785.1. Classification (NCBI taxonomy): domain Eukaryota; kingdom Metazoa; phylum Arthropoda; class Insecta; order Diptera; family Syrphidae; genus Criorhina; species Criorhina ranunculi. The sequence goes on along the minus strand of OX638382.1, from coordinate 12,859,549 downwards.
TAACGGAGTGCCAGAAGGGTCTATTCTTCGGCCCCTACTCTTCTTATTTTAAGTAAATGAACTTCCAGAAATCATCAAAAGCTGTACATTACATTTCTTAGCCGTTGACGTTATACTTATCCTTAGTCGCCCATCGCCCTCCAAATATGGTTGATGAAGCTTTTAGACTTAATGAAAATGTTCTAAGCATACAAACGTGGGCGCAAGAAAACTGCTTGTGCTTAAATCCTTAAAAGTCGAGCGTACTGGTCATCTATAAAATGGTTTTGGAGTTGTCCTCTTTTCCGGCCATCAAACTTGGTGATAGCACCATTGACTATGTCGAGTCTGTTAAACCCTTAGGAGTAATTTTCAATGGAACCTTAACCTGGCCATCTAATCCTTTTCTCCAAAGAAAGGCCAAGTTTCTGGTGGCAAAAATGTTTCTCTTACCCATCCTCTTGTACACTTGAGAGATCTTCTGCAATATGGACTACACTACTCAATGTCGCCTAAGCAACATTGTCCGCTATGTAAATGACCTCAAATATTCCGACCATGTCTCCGGGGTCTACTCCAAACAAATCTGCGGATCTTCTATCCGACAATTTAATTTTGGTGGCGACCAAAGCCCCCATTTGTTCGGCACAATCTTAAATTATAAAAAAATAAATAGATTTAAACTTAAACTTAAAAACAAGGTTTAGTTAGGATGGTGAAGAAGATTGGATTTAGGGCAAGGAGTGGTGGGTTGGTAGATAGAAGAGACGAGTGGTTCGCAGATTACGAGGGTTAGTGTTGAGGAAAATGGAGTTGTGAAGTGACGCACATTCAACGTGACCTTAAAGAAGTCGATGAGCCTCTGACTAAGAGCCAACGGAACAATAGGCCCATCTGTGGCCGCAGTGATAAGGGACTAGTGCCCACCTCACCTACTAAGGACCAACGGAATAGGAAAAGAAGGAAGGTGGCGATCGCGCGGTTCAACGAAACTGCTACAGTTGAAGGCGCAAGTGCTGTGAGCAACACTCCTTTGGCGGCGACGGGAAAGAGAAACAGGTCGGTGGAAGTTACCCCAACGGAAACCAACCAGTCAATTGGATCCAACGCTGCATCCCCCTCTGTTGGTTCGAACAATCCAAAAGGGAGGAAAAGCGTTTTCCTGTTAGCGGAAGCGTGTGCGCACCCGTTGCGCTCCCTTCTGCTAAAACACCACCTGCTGGCAACATTGCCTGCGCACAAATCCCGGTAACGGGTGCAACAACCAGCAAAGGCGTTCCTCAAGGGTGTTTAAGTTAATAAGGTTGATGCGGCTTTGATAGGGAGGGAGAATAAAAGGGTCGTTCCAGGGCAGACCTCGAAAAGCAAATCGAAGAAAACGGCGCTGGATGCTTTCGAGTCTCGAGATATGCACACGATGATACGGGGACCACACTTGACTGGCGTACTCCAGGAGGGCGCGAACAAAGGTAATGTAGAGAGACCTGGTTACGTATGGGTTGATGAATTCTTTGCGCCATGGTTTTATAAAGCCTAATACAGAGTTGGCCTTAAGGATTATCTCATCCATATGTAAACGGAAATTGAACTCCCTGTCGCACAAAATGCCGAGGTCGCGAAGAGATTGAAAGGAGGAGATAGGTTGATTCTGCAGAAGGTAGAATCGGAGAAGATCGGTTGCGCTAATGGGAAAAGTTGATTGATTGGCATTTGGGTATGTTTAATTCCAGGCAATTTTGGAGGCACCAGATCGAAAAACTATCGAGGTCTTGTTGAAGGAGGATAGAGTCTTGGGATGAGGAATTGGTTTTGAAAAAGTAAATTTTAAGGCTTCTTATTTACAAGATTCTGTAATGTTCAAGTTTTAAGCAACTTCGTGTATTAAATTGAATTTAACTGAAAAGAAAAGAGATGATCTACCAGGGGTCTGTTGCACTATACGTTGTTGCAAGAGATCGGAGTGGGGAGCATATCTTTGCCTATGTTTCCTCATCACTAAAACCCACAAGTAGTTAAAGCCTACGTGCATCGGTACCTCCATTGTCTCTCCTCTAATTTCCCTAATGCCCGGACTCTAGTTAAAGGGTAGTTTTTCTGATCTAGTCTCCTAAATTAGAAACCACCAGGCGAACAGAAACCACAAAAAGTTGCAGATAAGAGGTGCGTCTGAATCTGAAGGCATACAGTGGCGCATCAGGGAGCGTTTATGCGTTTATAGGCGTAAAGACGAGGAAATACATGTTCGAATTCCCTCTAATTGGTGTCTCGTTGAAATTCGAGGCAGAGGGAGTCGACTAGAGTCGAGTGTAACAAGGTGAGGTATCATAATCAATGCTAATGAATCCAATTGAAGCTAATAATTTCACATCCTTAGAGCATTTCCGGTTAAAAATTATGAAACATTTCTTTCCAAGCAAATAATTTTATTTTTATTAATTAATACATTAAACACATTTGATTGACAATTAAACAAAACACAAGTCCTTAGTGCCCGGCAATTTAACGAGGACACATAGCACTTTTGCCACCATCAATTGACAACAAAGCTCCGGTGATGAAACTCGCCGTGTCACTGGCTAAAAATACAATCGCCCCAGCTACTTCGGAGACATGTCCAACTCGTCCCATTGCATGGGTTCCTTTACTGCGTTGCAAATACTCAGCATAAGATTTGTCATCCATGCCACTGCGCTTGTGTATGTCTGTAACAACCACCCCAGGATTGACAGAGTTCACTCGAACATTATGCGATGCCATATCCAGAGCTACGCACTTGGTAAACTGGTCTAAAGCCGCCTTCGATATGCAATAGGTAAGGGCATTGGTAAACGATCGAATTCCAGCCACACTCGACACATTTACTATGTTCCCCTTCGACTTGATCAGATGCGGAATCACCAACTTGGTCAGCTTGAACACTGACCGGAGATTCGTATCCAAAACGGTGTCAAGTTGTTCCACTTCGACGTCTATAATGGAACCGCCTGCCAGAATCCCAGCATTATTCACCAACACATCGATTTTTCCAAATTCCGCAATAGTTTCGTCAACGATTTTCTCTGCCTCTTTAGTCACATCAGCTTGGACCAGAAGACACTTGACCGTAGGGTTTGCCTTCAAACAAGCACTTGCGGTTAGCTTGAGATTTTCCAAATTCCTTCCAACTGCAGCGACATGAGCTCCATTTTGGACAAAATGAATACAAGTCTCAGCACCGATACCGGAACTAGCTCCGGTGACTATGACAACTCTTCCTTCTAGACCCATCGATTAAAGTTTAAGACCGTTCCGTTTCGACCGCGTCGCGTGAATGAGCACCACAAACTGAATTTAAATGGTTTTAGTGGAACTTTTGTTCTACGAAAGTTTGGGAATGGTTCTATCAGTTGTATCGATTAACGTCTACTAATTGTTATAATTGATCTATAAATGCGTATACCGGTTTCGAAAGAATGTTTTGATATCGATATCGTTGTCTAGTATCCACAAACAGGCAAACTTACTGCCGACCATGTAGATTTGATTACATTTTCAAGAAACGAATTGTATTTCCAAACAATCTATCTACTTATGCATGCATACATCTTATCTTATCAAGAAAAGTGTTTATTTTAGTATCACGTCCATCGGAGTGGGTCATAATATGGATCGGGTCTGGCTAGGTCTGATCAGTATCACATATCAAGGGAAAGTCAATTTAGAATGGATTGGAATGTGTTTACATATCAGTTTAGGAGCTTATGTCTTGAAATCAGTGATTGCTGCATGGAAGTTTGTAGACATCCGGAATGACAAAGAAGTCGACACTGAACTTGTACGTGATCACCAATTTGTGACACGTCTTCTGCATACAAACAAACTTTCTGTTTGAGTAGGACATTCCAGAAAATGTTTTCGTACAATTGCGGGTCCCTGTAGTTTCTATAGTTGTGTTGTTCCCTTGTGATTCTCATCTGTCTCGAGGGCTTTTCTAGAGTTTTCGATTGAAGTATTAGACGAAGAAGTTTTGTGGAAGTTCTTGAAACTGGAGAAATTGAAATCAGTTTAGGAAGAGTAGTACAGGGAGATCTGGATGTATCGTTGCTGTAGTCAGACAGACCAACTTGACTGTCGCATATATCTATCATTCGAACGGCTTTCTGCAGAGACCTAAATGATACCTTAACAGTTTAAGTTTAAAATGTATACCTACATTTAAAAACCACAACAGAACAGCAGCGCCTTGGTTTGTAATTATACGCTAACGATCGGTTGAAAAGTTGCTAGTCATTGTTGACACTGTCAGCACTTAATTGTGTTGTAGGCACTACTTCTTCATGCGTATCGTAGTGTTCAAATTAAATTAGGAAAATCTATCCAAAGCGCAGTCCATCGTTTCACGAACGGTTTTTGTTGACTTTGCATTTGTGATAACTAAATGTCAATAAATGCATATGAAAAACCGCTCATGCATAGATACAACGATTAAGATAGTTAATGCCATCAGTGGTGCGGCAAAAGCCACATCCTCAGTGAGTGCTGAAACTTAAACTAACCTCATCTGACAAGGCTTAGTTCAAGGTTAAGGATTCCACTAATTAAGCTGTAGAGAGTGATTCGTAATGTATCAAGCAACGGTTGAAACCTCAACAGATCTAGTAAGGATATACTGCCACTTGGAGGAGCTACCAAGGGTCTTGGTATCACCAACCAGCTCTACACAGGGTAAAATGAAGATTTGAAGATTTCTAAGCCAAATTTAGAAGACTTGAAATGCTTTGATAAAATTCCAGCACTAACTTCAGACATAATCCTACTACAGAGGTTGTTCTTTTAACACGAGAAGAAGGGTCATGGTCTGAATCAGAAAGTGCTATAGGGCGTCACTTTACAGATCACCAATGAGCTTTCTAGGCAAGGTTAAGAAGAGAACTTCTCCGGCCCTGAACTTACGTTAGGTTTAACCTTATTCTCAGTTAGGGCTCTGTCGATGGTGAAGTTTTTGGCATGCACAACTATAGATGACATGACCCTTCAGAATGCTGGTAGACTAGACGGATACTTCCCGACGTCCGTAAGAAATCCGGAGCATTCTTGTTGTCCCTCAATTGAAAAGACTGCAAGCAACATATTGGCGTTATTATGAGACACTATACGCCTTTGCCAAACATCTCACCGTGTTTGGCTTAAGTGGCACTCCTATCTGTAATGGTTGTGGAGAGGAGCACTTCCCATGTGATTGTCCTGCCTTTGCTTGCATCAAGTTGCAGTTTTTCGGGGCTAATGTGGTGAGTGTTGGGTACCTTAGCTGTTTATCACTGAAACTTTTACTCCGAAGGACGACGATAACTTAGTAGAAGAAGAGTGCTTGCTGGAAGTACAATGGGCCTCTTTTAACGTCTTAATGCTCCAACTAGGGGTTCCAACACTCCGACAGAAAAAAGAGGCATTGGGACAAGATATTACTTCTATGAAGTAGCATGACGAGAAAATACCAGGATGAAGCTAGAGGTAAAATGACCGGCAGCTAGACCTATTTAGAAGTGTCAAATAGACGAGATTCTTTTTCTTACTTACTTATCAGACCAGCCTACCCCTGGAGGATCTGATCCTTAACTTATGTCGCTTTCTATCCTTTACGGTTCCGAGCACATTGCTTCCAGTTCACTGGACCACGATTTCTAATGTCATCGATTGCCTGATCTTTAAACCAGAGACTCGGTCTTCCTTTTCTTCGTCACACCAAGTAGCTGGGATTCGAATACTGTCTTAGCTGGAATGTTCTTGTCCATTTGCTTGATATGGCCGAGCCAATGCAGTCGACGGATTTTTGCCTTCCGTACTGCATCCACATCTTTGTACAGCTCATGGAGTTCGTAGTTGTATCTTCTCCTCCATTCGCCCTCCTCGCAGACAGGACCATATATGCGATGTAGAATCAATCGAAAGAACACACAAGTCGTCTTTGACATTCTTACTGAATGTCCTTATACGTGGAATAATTCAACGACAAACTAGAGATAGAAAAAACTGGGAACACCCATTTCTGGCAGATAGAACAGACTCGATAATTTATTCTTCGATGGATTGGGGGTTTCGTTTAACACATAAAGCTGGGAAACCTATTTTTATCTGGTCAAAGAGTTTCATCTGCTGACGATTGCTAAGCCTACTGTGGAGTTTCAAAACATATGATTTTTCCTCCATTAATGGTGCAAGAGGGAACGGGTTGAAACACTGTAAGGAAACAATGAGTTAGTAAGAGGTATTGGCTAAAAAAAAAAACATGAAATCCGCCACAGATATCCGCATATTTTTGAACAATCAGGTCCTTGAAATCATTTTTTCCAAATTCGTTCTTATTGAGATGGCGGTTGAGGAGTAGTTCAATATTCACTTTTGTTGGGTGCACATAGAGATATTCCAGGGATGTCTAAGCCAGACGAACTCGCCAAATATGGAACAATTATACCCATGCTACCTTGGGTATACCATTCGCTCCATATAAACTTAAGTTCAAGGTGGATGCTATCGAGAGAAGAAATTCTAAGTGGACAAAGTTCAACGTACAACGTGACTAGCGACAAAATAGATTTGGCTGAAGCTGGATCTGAAACGTTCTTAGAATTTCATTTCTCTCAACAGATCGCATATCAGCATTTTAATGGCTGTCGTCATGGGACACAGTCTAATAGGCAAGCATGCATTCATTCAAACGGCTGCATGGATGAAGAGGAGGAGGAAGCCATTTCCCACCTTCCTTGTAGCTGCCTAGTTCTCCCTCACAAAAGAAAACTTGACTTAGGCGATCTGATAAACAAAGACGTCAGAAACCTCCTTCGCTTCATCGAAAGCTGCAATTGGTTTTACGAGTAGGAGAATCTCTCCATGAACCATGTCTAAGATCGTTACCATCCCTGGACTACAACCGCCGAAACTTGGCAGTTGGCCGCCCTGCAGTGCGACATTTTTGTATTAATTTAGGCCTATGTTTATGTCTTCCTTCTATTTTGTAGATATGGTGGAGTTGAACTGGCGAATGTCAGCCACGAATGCAATAAGGCGTGCATACGACCGCGTGGCAGATGCTAACCTCAATGGTGCCGATGTTGCTCAGGCAGAGTAAGAAATTAAGTCAATCACGGCGCATTTCCAATGATTTGTCACTTGCTATGAAGTTCTGGTTGGTGGGGCTAAAGGTGATGAGTTAGCCGATCATGATCATCTTTGGGAACAGGTAGAGCCGATATACAGTACAGCGTATGTAGTCCTCAATCGGAGGCTGAAGCATCATAAAGGCACGCATGCAACGCCAGCAGATGGTCTCTCCGGCAATAGCTTCGCTGAAGAATCGTCACCTGTGGCAACCAAGTTTGATATGCGGTTGGATCCAGTGGCGATTCCACCCTTTGACGGCGCCTTACACAACTGGTTGGGATTTAGGGATACGTTTGAAACCCTTGTGTCCGGTGCGGACTTCCCAGAAGCATATAAGCTCAGTAAACTGCGACAGGCTGTTTATCCGGTAAAGGTACCGCTCATCGGCGGCATGTACTCCGGTGGTTATCAAGAGATGTGGCAGGCGTTAAAAAATCGCTTCGATAACCCCAAGCTTCTAGCGGAAATTCATGTTTCTCGTCTGCTCAACCTGAAAACTGCTGCAGATGAGACATCACAACACGAGAACTTTTAATGATAGTTTACACCGTGCAAAAATCATTGCTCTCGTTGCGTGTCGTGAATGCTATGGTCAAAATGGACCTGTGACTGGTTTAAGAGTGCTTGCTCTAGCTGACACCCACTTCAACCTCACCTAATCTAGGTGAATGTAGCACTTCAAATAGCAGTATAGAAGGCCCTTAAATATTTTTCTGAGAGTCTAGAACCGACATTCTATAAGCAACTCGAGGACGTTGACATAAGATTGTTGGCCAGCTCACGTAAGTACCGTTTAAATTTATAGTTAAATTGTAAAGTTCTTGTAATTGTAATGTTTTACATTAACAGAAATTCATTTAAAAAATTTATTTTAAGTTTAATAAATAAAACATTAAAAACGGAGAAGAAAATAGTTTACAATTACTTTCACTTTTTTTTTTTGTTATAGTTAAATAATTTTAACAATAAAATTAAAAAAAAACTTTAAATTTAATAACAATGTTAATTACAAAAAAAAATTAATAATTCACTAGCAAATAAATTCTTATACAAAAAAAAATCCTTAACAATAAAATAGACGTCGAATAGAAAACACAAAATTCAGCACCTCATGACCGACTTAATCCAGTCGGACATTTCAATTTTAATTACATTATCCTGGTCATGATCTTTCTTTTGGAAAATTTCTACAAATAAAAAGCCCATCGTAAGCTTAATTTTTTAAGGAAATTGTAAAAAAAAATTTAACTTACCAAAAGCTGTTGTCAAATGTAAAATCGCCGAAGTAAAGTCACTCAATCGAAGAGTACCATCTTTTCGAATGTATCTATGCATTAGAACATTCATAATTTCCGTATTCAATTGGAAACCGACATCACACAAAGCATCTTTTAAGCGTTCGGCTCTTAGGACTCCAGCCTTTTCTTTTGTGTAAATTTTGAATACACCCTGCCAGGACTTGAGATTCACCATAAATGTTTTGAACTGAATAAAGTTTATACGACCGGTTCCAGTTTTCTAAAAAAAAAAAAAACAAAACATTAAATTTTCGTCGAAATTGTATTTAAGATCAGAGAAAGTATTTGTATAGAACGCGGCTAAGAAGAGTCTTAAGCTGATTAAACAAAGTCTGGTAAGGAACAAGTACAAAGCGTGAAAGGTTTTTTTCAAAATTGGACCTCATTTCTTGTTAGTTCTGCGGATAAAAGTCGGATCAAGTGTCACACTTTTGAAATAGAAAGTAAGTACGAGCACAATTGTTGGGTTGTGATACTCCATTATCGACTGCTAAGCCGCTTACCGAATGTAGCTCATTCTATTCCACAAGGGAGATTACGTTTAGTTTTGATATTTTGTTCACGCTAGCGTGAGATACTTTAGATGTTCATGGTCTGTTCCAGAATCTTAAATGAGCACCCAACAATGACATGAGTTAATGTTCCCAACAAACTGTGTGTTTGAGATTAAACTTTTCGCAACCAGGACTGTTTTCTGTGAGAATATCTCTGCCAATGTGATGACTAAGTGGCGAAATGATGCACAGGATTCACTATACCTTTACTAAGGGCTAAGCCATTGGCCCATTGTGATACCACGTAGAGTACCCGAAACCGGCACCAAAAACTTTGCATAATGAATTTTCTTTTGAGGGAAGAAACTATATGTAGCCTCACGGTGCAGACCCCTTTGTGTGCCACATTATGTGCAGAACCATTTAGACTCACAGACAAAGCTCTTTATTTTGTAAATATCGAGGTTTGGCTAAATCGCTTAGGTCTTTGTAGAAATATTCTCCTAGAGTCTCATATCTAGTTGATGATGCAATTGATTTATGGTCAAACGGGAAGACGTGTAAAAGGATACTTTAGCGAGCCCATAGCTTTGAGAAGAACTGGGGACAGAATCTTTTGAGAAAATGGTCGATTGTGGTATTCTACCCAACACGTGCCGAGTGCTTCCTATAATGTAGGCATACAGCATTATAGACCCACTTGTGGGGGGAATTCTAACCAACAAGGTTCCACCTCCTCTCAATGTACCCTAGACATAAGGTTCTACCTTTACGCTGAAGAGGTATCAAAATAAGTAATGGAGAAGCTGAGTGTCACTTGCTGCATAGGAGTAGGCTGTCAGAGGAGCTTCAGAATCGACGAGGTATACGAAAACACTGTTACAGACACTGTCGTTCTTGGGAGTGTTTTGTCAGTGGAAACTGAACGGGGAACACAATGGATCCGTTGAGATCCGAGTGAGGCTGTACTTAATTGCAGCCACCTCACAACCTAGCCTAGTGGATACTGAAGGAATCCAATCGCCCTTTCATTCAGAATTATGAAATTGCGTCACTATTCTCTAGACGTTTGAACAAACAGCTACCAGAACTGAAGACAACCTCGACTAAAACCCACTCAACCCCACTGCTAGTACAGAATTTGCGATATCTTGGAACGAGTAATTTCGTCCGATGACTTAACCGAATTGGACGTTTGCAATCGAATCGGAAAAGCTAAGGCTGCGTTACGGTTGCCCAAGATTTGAATGAGTAATTCAATCCTCCTTAACCACAAGTTGCAATTGTGCAACTTAAACTTGCAGTCGAGGCTTAAGATTTTCCTGACCATCAGAAATCTACGAAACGATGTATAACATACGATGGGTAGGAACGAAGCGATTTTACAAAAGTGAAGGTAGCAATGAATGAAAGGGCCCTACATAGCTAGCTTAGTTATGCAAAAGAACTCACAAAACCCCAAGAAGAAAAAAAGTGGCCAACAACAAATTTGGTGCTTGACGGTCATAGACTCTAAAAGAAGCATAAGACTAAGGCACAATGCTAGAAACCATACACGATGGAAGTAGGCACGTTAGATGTCATAAGACCCGTATGGAGACAAACGACCTAAGAAGGTAGGCTTGGACGCAGTCATATCAAGAATTTAACCCGAAACAAATCCAATGACCAGCGACTTTAGTGGACAATGACTCTTAAAGAAGAATCTCCATAAACTGATTAGATGGTCCGACCCAATCTCTGGCCCTGTCTAGAGAGTAAGAGATTAGATTTATGACTGGTTCGTCTGGAAACTACAGTATAAGAGTTGGACAGAAGCTCTGCAACAAATATGCTCATCCAGCAGTAAATTGATAGTCTCTCGAGAAAGTCTAGTGGATGCTGTACACTGCGATCAGATAAGGGTTCGTTTTATCTGGGTTGTTGGCGGAAAGACTTAGATTTATCCTCAAACATTAAAATTTCATTAAACTGAGGATAAACTTCTACCCTCTCAGAGCCATCGCTTCAAGATACAACGTCTTACTCTTCTGAGTCTTGAACACCGAGTAGTGGAATGATTTTAGGAAACGACAGCCGGGAGTTGAAGGATTTACGCTAAGCAGCGCATCTATCCCACCCCCTAATCGTACATCTATGATCGTTGTTTAAAAGTATCCCAAATCTAAGGAGAAGCTAAAGTAATGTGGATAGGTAAGAGGCAAATGCAAGTATTTTTGAATCCTGATCCAACATTTTAAGGTCCAAACAAAACCTCGCGAGTACATCAGACCTTGGACTAAAACCTCTCTATACAAATTTGCTCTAGAGGCTATAATCTAGACGTCACATGGCTAATACTTAAATGAATAAACTTTGTTCCACTCACGTCTTGCAAAGCGATAACCTGTCGGCAAATGTCTATGTTAGCACATCCCTTAATGTAGTCATTTGGTAAGCACGCTTCCAGAAGTTCCTGAAGTTCAAAGCAATTTATTGATCTGAAATGAATAAACAGAATTGTAGCTTCAAATGGCACCCTTGTTGCAACACTTACTTATTCTCATCGGCTAGTTGCATAAACACTGGCTCATACTGGCACTTCTTCACCTTAGAGCTGTCGGATTCATTATTCAAATTCAGTGCTGGAAACGGATCCAATAGCATCATCGTTTGGGTTTCCAGCTGTGACAATCTCAACGAACTACCCAATATCCTTACAGTGAAACATGACTCCTCACCGGGTTCATAAGTCGTCGCCATGAGCAGGTATTTCCCCACATCTAAGCTGCATCTGTAGCTCACATGTCGAGTGTTCCCGTAGTCTGAATTGATATAACTAACTTGACTTTTGAAGAATTCCTTTGGTAGGCATTCGGTTAATTTATTTTTATTGACTGGAACAAAACAACTTCTGATAGAGCAACACGCTTTGGCAGATCTCCCCTCCTTACCTGTGTTCAGTTTGTACATAGTAAAACCGATGACTTTTGGCTCAATAGCCGTGTGCTGATTCAACGCTATCACCACCTCTTCTTTTTCCTGTATGCTCAGCAGTAGTTGGGGATTTATGTGAAAGGATTCGTGATTCCGGCATCCACCGGCTGTGACACCACGCCGCCACTGACCTTGATACATTTTCATTTGCCATCGTTTGGGCCGGTCGGACAGTGATAGCTCATCTTTGGCGGTGTCCGTGTCCAAATGAACACTTTCGAGAAACGTGAACGATTGGGTGAAAGCCAAGAACGAGATCCAAAATTCACCGACGTCCAGTTGGCCCAGGAGTCGGTCCCTCTCCTGAATTGACACTCGGTCCCAGGACTGTGACATGGCTGACCATTCGCCATTGAAGCCGGTTTTGGTGCCGAATGTCTCACAAGCCATGGGGTCTTTCAGTCGCACCAGTTGAACAGCGTCTCCCAGAAGTGTTTCCACCTAGAAGTGGGGTTAGTCTTCCTGGAAGCTGGTGGTCGAATGTGTCAAACAACTTACCTTATCCAATGAACACAGCCGGTAGTTAACATTGATGCAGATGCCATTTGCAAGCCTTTCAGGGATGTTTTTGTATTGCCCATTGGCAATCTTCGTTGCGATACAGGTTACAATGCATGTCGTATCCAGAAACGATCGCAGTTGGAGCGGTCTGATAGGCTCATTGTTTATTCTAGTGGAAACACACTCAACGATGCCACCTAGGAGATCACTTAAACCATCCGATCGTGTGCCATATTTAAGAGCTTCATAGGATCCATGTAATCTAGCAAGGAAAATAGAACATTGGAACTAGTTTATCTAGAAACTCGCATATATACTCACTTGGCAACAGCCTTCTCCAGCAATGACGCCCAAAAGCAATTCGACTTTTGTGGCTGGAGAAACGCTAATTTACCATTGATCGTGGGCAATCGATCGTCTACGAGTACTTCCACCCATTCGCCACACCACCAAAGTCGAAACCGGAACATTCCATGTGAATTGTCGACACTCTGATCGGCTGGCACAACGCGATAGAAGAGATTCTTTAGGGAGTACAGGACACCAAGGCAGGACACAAGCCATCGATCACCCATTTTTCCTGGAATTATGTCGAAATTTTCGCCTTCGTTCATGAAGCATGCACTTGGTGCGATCTCTGGTATCCGCTTCCATTGAAACGTGAACGGAGGTGTTTGATAGTAGAATACAGATGTCTGAACCGCAGGAAAATCTGGATCTTCCCAGTGAATGGCCTTCTTTTTGCATTCGCTCTTGATACGTTCGTATTTGGAAGTCATCGTTAGTCGATCAGTATATTGTCCATTAAATGCATATCAAGGGGAATAGAGGGGGTTCAAGTCTGAAAAAAAAAAACGTCAAAGAGGGTAAAATTAGTAAGATACCTTCCAAAGGGATGCGATAGCGATGTTGTTTTTTCTAAGAACGTAACCGACTAACGACAGTCTTTGTGGTGCAACTAGACAAAGCATATCACAATGGGCCTACCTTGGGACTTAGCGAACTTGTTTTTCGGAGAACCACTCAGGAAAAGCACAAGACAAGGGAGGGAACACAAATGCTCAGGTTTTGAGATGACTCACAAATATCACTACCGACCAGTGCCAAAACCATCTTACAGCCTGATTCTGTAAAGTCATGCTCAGGAGTGGAACAGGGCAGTAGATTGTCCAGAAACCAGGGAAGTCGTAGCGTCTGTTGACTCAAGACACTGAAAGGCTGAAAGGAGGTTAATGTCGAAAAAACTAAGCTCAACCGAAAAATTCCTCGACTTTATCTTAATTATAACAGCGATGCGGGGAATAAGTGGCCTCGTGAAGTTTGAGACACAAGACTGCCTAAATTTCCTTACACTTAAGGCATCAAGATCTCAACAAATGCCAACAGAATGTACAAGTATACCAAGCAACTGTTTGAACTCTTAAGTTTCAGTTCGGTCCCTTTAGTTCATGCATAAGTGATAAATTTCCAGCTCAGTTGGACGTAATTTAAAACGTCTGTTTAGGGAGCTAGCTTTATAAAATCTACACAAACTAAATTTACTCCACAAGAAGATAGGACTAAAGGAAAGTAAGATTCCTATCTTCAGATGTTGCAAAGATCGCAATGAACATCGGCTCTGAAATCTTTTCGGATAAGCACCGAAAAGGCGGGCGATAAGACTTCTAAACCATGGACCTTTGTTCCAAGTGGAAGTCTTAGCTATGAGCTGGATACTCCGAGAGCTTCCTTTTATAGCACCTTCGCAACGAGATATAGGGTGCAAATAAATCGTCTCATCCAATGATGAAGTCAAAACTAGTAACGAGCTATAAGTCTTCTCAGCTTACAGCACAATCTTACACTCTGCTCCCGGGACGTGTTTGGTAACGAAAAGGCCGTCAAACTATCTATAAGAGGATGGGAACCAGATACTGTTAAACCATTCAGTCCAAGGAACACAGGCACACATCTCAGAAGCTATGGACGCATCAAAGCAACATAAAAACAAAGGACCTCTTTGCACTGAACAAACCCCAACTCAGACTTATTTTTATTGCAGACCACAACGTTCTGACGGCCCATCTGAACATTTTATGCCAAAGAACAACAGACCTACATAGAGGATGCGGCAAGTGTCCAAGTGCCTACGAGTGTCCAAGTCTCATTAGAAATAGATCCTCGGAGATCATTTCTTAAACGAAATCTCAAAAATTCATTTTGGATTCCAAATAGTTCAGCGAGGCTCCGAATCAATCATTTCTTACATAGCTTCCAAAACCACCACGTTGAACCAAGTTAAACGATGCGATTTGCGGTTCGCGAGAAGCTTTTAGTCGTACTTTTGAATAGACCTATCAAAAATAAGGCTCATAAGGGTGGTCATCTCTTTTTCCTCTGCGGAGTCGCATACTACCTCCAATTTTGAGGAACAATTTGACCGGCCTTCGGTTGACTGGACCAGTTGTAATTACCATGATTTACAAGTCCATTGTTTACGTGGTCTGTTAGGGACCGAAAAACCAAGATCACAAAAATATTACGAGTTCAGGAAGAAACAGAACCGAACCAACATCTGGTACATTACTCCTCCACTTTATAAGAACGAAACCTTTAAACTCAAAGTTCCGAATTCTTAGAAATAGCTAGAGAAGCACAAAAAATCTCGCCTCGATATCGAAGCCAGAAGCCAGACAGATCTGGCCTAACCTAGATCTGAAGCAAACAAATAGACTTCTGTCCTTAAATAGGAAACGCATAAGAACTATAGGAGGAGCCTTCACGTGGCATTGTTTGAAAGGCATTCACACCACTATGCTGAGTGTCCCTTCCAAAGATTTCTGCAGAAGCTATAGAGACGATGGAGAGGAATAAACCTTATGAACCAACCCTGCCCTATCAAGGCTTAGAAAGCAAACCCTAGGAGAGCATTTCTATGAAGATTTCAGCGACCTAGCCAAGCTCGATATTTACAAAACGAAAAGATCTGTATATGGGTTTAAATGCATCGATACAGCTACCTACAGCATCTTCCTTAAGACAAGAAAATCCATCATGCAGAGTTCCTGGTGCTGGTAGTCTGGTACCCCACGTGGTATTATAATGAACGTTTATTCTGGTCGAAGTGTGCTCCAGCCACCTAACCTACAGAGGCACAAACTGGCTTACATATAAGTCGACAAGAAACATAGTTCAGTACAATTCGACGGTTGAAATAGAGCATATGCCTTAGAATAGGGACGTTCCCGCAAAAAAATACAGACATTCTAGGGACATATGTTAAGAGTTCCAGAGCTACTTGCTTCACCACAAAATGCATGCTAAGACCGATCTTCATCCAGGCTTCCATTAAGGTTTTGAGATCAACAGTGATAAAAACTCGATGCTGTACAGTATACAGATGACGTACACCCTCAAGCACTTAAGCTGGCTTAAGTTAGAAATAAGCGAAGTTACAATCGAACTAATGTGCAGTGGGTGTAACCAGTGGGCTTGTATTGTTTATGAACTGAGAATAAAAACACCGTGCAAGCTTTATTCAGTCCGAATTGTGAAATATGACTTTGAAACTCGAAACCCTATGCAGGTGCTTACGCCTACATACACCGAATATCGAAAATCTGGTGACCGGAACGAATATCCAATTAAGAAGTTTAAAGTTGCATGAAACAAAAGAAAGTGATTGTGGAGATTAGACACACTCTCCATCAACACTGGAACAATGTTGACAGAGCCTCACGTTGATAAAGCCACTAGAACTTGACGCAGAATCATGGGTTAGGTTAAGTTAGGTTTGCGGGCTAATGAGAATAGAATAGTTAGAGGGGTGGCCATGGTGTAGTGGTTGCATCATCGCTTGCCACGCTGAAGGTTCAAGGTTCGAATCCCGATGTCAAAAATAAAAAATAAAAAATAAAAAATGTCGATCAACTGCAAAGAAGCTGGCGTCAACTCTACTGCATAGGCATAACACTGGCAGTAGGGTGGTCATATGGCTTGAAAGTGTTGATCGTACTAATGACATCGGGATGTTCGAAAAGAAATACTGTGAATTATAAGCAATGGCAACAGTACCAATAATTCTCCCCAGTCATTCTGGACACCACCCTCAGAGTAAAAAGACTGATACCTAATACCACCTGAGTTTCAAAAACACTACACCAACACTAGCGCTGTGTGAATATCATCATAAGGGTATTCATAACCCCTTTAGCACTAGTGAATTATAAAAAAAAAATTGTTACATTCTCATTGCACTTAGGCCACATTGTGATACCCATAATGTGTTTCTCCTGTGGTGCTAGTGTTTTGGTGCCAACTATCCAGACGCCCTGGCAAACTTAAGTAGGTTTAATGGTGACCCATTCGATAGATTGTCGACGTGTTCGAAGAAGAATTTGCCCAGGGTTTTATTTGTCAGCTGGCAGACGTTTGGGCAGTGATAGAGGAAATGGGCCGTGTCCTCATGAGCCTCCTCATCATCGCTCATGGGTTAATGATAAAAAATTAAAAACTTCACCTAACTACTTTTGGACTAAGCACTTGCAAGCACTTGGCTCTATAAGGCGTTTGTAAAACCGTCCTTGGCATATGCAGCGCTCGGTTGTCTGGTGAAATAGGCTTTCACGCAAAAACGAGACTGCTATTTTCACTCAACTCCAAAGAATGTTTCGTCTCGGCTGTACACGGGCTTTTCTCAGCACGTCTGGTTCTGATGCCCTGCTCTAGATATTTGCATCATGGGCGAAACAATCAGAGCCGTCTTCCATTTAAAAAGAAGTGTTTTTTGGTATAACACGCACTGGAGTTTTGAGGACCTTGCGCGAGGTATATCCTTTCTCTCTTATGGATATGCACATGACGCACTGGTTCCGGAATTAAGACTAGTATTTTGATTTACGGTCGACTTTCCCTGTGCACAGAATTGTTTTTTGCCACATTCTAAGCTGGGTAAGGAATGTAGTCGAATTGTTACAGATGGTTCCAAAACAGTGATCGCTCAGGTGCTGGAGTCTTTGTAGAAAGCGAGAACGTTAGACTGGACTTTCCCTTAGGTATGTATGCGTCTGTCTTCCAAGCAGAGATTTATGCAATACTAAAGGCTGTGAATTCAGTATATTGTGAAATACAAGTCGAGGGAAAGTAGTATCAGTCAGGCTGCGCTTTAGGCCTTGTTCGATCGTCTTACTAGATCCAAAATAGTTCGAGAATACAGAACTAGATTGAATTCTGTTGAAAGACTGAATTTGCTAAGCCTTGTTTGAGTCCCTGGACACAGAGGGATTACCGGAAATGAGTTATCTGATAAGCTAGCAACGCAAGGTTTAAAGGCTGACTGCTCTGGCCCTGAACTCAAGTTAGATTTGCCCGTATCTTCGGTTAGGGCTTCTATCGATGGTTGGGTTTCTAGCAAACACAACTATAGATGGCATAATTCTCCAGGATGCAGGCAGACTAAACGGATACTTCATGATTTCTGCAAGTCCGCGGTATTCTTGCTGTCTTTCAGCAGAAAGGACTGCAAACAGCTTTTTGGTGTTGTTACATGACACTACGCCTTTGCCAAACATCTCAATGTGTTAGGCTTAAGTGACACCACTATCTATGATGCTTGTGGAGAGGAACACTTCTTATGTGATTGTCCTGCCTTTTTTCGTATCAGGTTTGGGGCTGATGTGTTGAGTGCTGGTAACCTAAGCTTCTTATCACAGAATTTTTGACTCGACTTTCTTATAAAGATGATGAAAAAACAGTTTAAAGGTTGAACCTGCTGTTGGTATCATCAATCTGTTTTTGTGTCTGATTGCTCCAGCATGGTGTTCCAACAGAGAAAAAAAAGGACTTGTAGATGTGTGTTAACTCACTTTAGGATGGAATACTATGGGCCACTTGTTCTGATGGTTAGAGTTCTACAGTTCTACTGTCCGTGATGGTAAGTCTTTCAAGCCGGTTGTGCGACACCCACAAGTAACTTTCCTTACCTTAGAGCTGAACTCACAGACTGTCCACAATAGACCATCGAAAAGGTTTAAAACACTGAATCTTGCAACTGACAATCATTAGTTGCACTGTCGCATGGAGTGAGGACTCTAACCTCTAATACGCCCTTCCTGTCAACGAGCATATTTCATGTCTTTCATTTCCTCAATAAGAGAAACCTACACAAAAATTCAATTCCATGACACAACTTTAAAATTGTAGCACACTCCTCTGGAACTGGAAACGATTCAAATGCCATTTTCTTCCTACAAATGCAAATCCGCGAATCATAATGTCAATTCCTTCCATAAACCACACGTTTTATTGCGGTTTGCGGTTTCGACTTTGGAATTACGGAGCAAATACCTCGACGAATTAATCCAACGCGATTAATTTACGCCATACTGTGTACGGCTGCAACTATTTGTATCTTTCTTTTTTCCACGTTATGCTACACAGTGAAAGTGGTTGGGTCGTCGCTCGTCTAGCTAGGCAGACCTTTGAAAAGTTTTCCATCTCACTCGCCTAACAATGCGGTCTCGGTTAATTTATTTTTCTCTTTCCTCTCTGCTAACACTGTTTAAATTAGATTTTGTTTTTAATTAATTCGATATCAGTCCGTTTTCTATGTCAAAGAAATTGTTTGAAGCTTTTGAACCACATATGTGTGGTGGTTCAGCTGGTTCTGGGCATTCCTATGACACCATTTAGTTCAGGAAAACTGGTTCTAAACATGAAAATATGAGGCCTTCGTCTTGAATGATAATGAAATGACTTCATATGCCAAAAGTTATTATGGTCTGAGAACTGGCCCCTGCCTCCTCGATTCTCGGTCGTTAAGGCAGTGGGCAGTTTTCACTTCTTCTACGGACTGTTGTTCCGTGTTAACAGTGGTAATAAAAATTTCGCACACAACACCATTGGCTTGAACCTGACTAATGTCTAATCGAAGAACTGGCCACTTTCAATCAATGGCGATGCTGCAGTGTGGACTGTGGACTGCCGAGTGCTAAGTGTTCAATGCCTTTTGCGCAATCTCACGCATGAACGCCAATAATTATAGTTTCATGGTTAAATTAAGTTGTTAAGTGTTATGTCGAAAGCGGTTTCGGTTTTCTTCTTCTGACGACGACGGGATATTCTTTAACTTGTGGTCGCTTTTGTTTTAGACAGATAGTTAGTGATGGATACTTGGGCATATTGTTGTGATGATGATGTGCTTGAAGGTAATCAGTTATGCATGACTTGTGCAATTAAGGTCCTTAATTGAGGCCGACCGATGGGGAGTACTTTCGCTATGAAAGTGAAAAAGTTTAAGACGGGGAACATCTATAGTGGTAGTTTTTTTTAGCGATTCGTGATCATGCCATTCAATGATAGAGTATGACCATCACAGGGACTCCTCGACTCAGCTTGTTTCGTAGTTGAGATTTATGGCCTTTGACAGTCTATCTGTCGAAGATTTAACTCAATTCTATACACTCTACAACCAAAACGGTGAAGAAGTTTCACTATCTCCTAAAAGAAGCTTAAGGACTTGGTAGTCCAAATCTAACTCAAAGACTTGACAGCCATACTTGTTGCAAGTAATGTGTTAAAGTTAAGCTCTAGAATATTTGAATATGATAATTTAGGACCCTTCTGAGATCAAGAAAAAGAACCCTCCAGCCCTTGTAAGAAGTAACAACCAAAACTACAGAGTGCGGAGCGCGTCTGAACAAAAGAAAAGTCTTAACTACTTCCTGTTCTTCAGCGTACATAAACCCATGACAGCTAGACTTGCTACCTTATTAGCAAGACTGCCATTAGACTCATATCTAGCCCCGCCAAGTCTTAAGAAGCAGAGCACTGTCTCTTGTAATTCAACAAGAGGGCCGACGAATCAGCCGAACTCAATCGGTACAAGTAGCAAAGATATAGACAGCGTCAAAGCAACTTCCCCCTTTATCAAACACCTTTTCCATGCCGAAATGCTGATAAAGGCAAATCCAGTCCTGCATCTGAACAGGTCAAGGAGGCTTCTGTGGCTAAATGAAGACAACGTATTTTACTTTTCAAATAACATCTTCTGCATCTGACGCAGACATGGGTTAGAGAGGTTGGAAATGGGTTGCAGAAGGTTAGGTTGAAGTGGCTGCCAGCTGTTGCCAGCACACTTAGAACTGGGATAAGCCCATTGTGATACCACTGGGATCTGGAGAGATGTCTTTTCCTACTCGTTGAATCAACTGGAGGTTGGACATGAGCGTAACAAGAGCTACAGAGAGGAAAATAGAGTCAATAAATAGTACACTTCCACTGTACGTGCCATTCTCTTACCCACACTTCGAGGGCTACTCCTGGGGATTATCCTTTTAAAGATCTAAACATCAGCTAAAATCAACGAATTCATAACGTATGATAGCAGAAGTAGGAGAGTGATCACAAAGGACTTATGCTAGGGGAACTTCTTCTACGACCACTTGTAACTTGCTTAGAGCTTGCAGAGACGTATTCAGCAACATTTTCTTCTTCTCTAGCATAACCTTCTGTTGTGTTTTGGGTATGTGCTGACATTTAAGATCAATGATCGAACCTGAAAGATCTATTGTGCCTGGAGCCAGTTACACAAAGAGGTCCTTTATCTTCCTAATGAATTTGAGGATATTATTATGAATGACCTCCAGTGTTCCGCTGATTCGTCTTCCTGTAAGCAGAGTCAGTGACGGGTGAGGAAGCCGACAAGTCTTCTGATTGAGAATATTTTTTGTGGATTATTCAGGGGTCGGATGGCCCTTTTAGCCTGTCTGAGTTTCTGAGTGTTGTTCCAGTAGGATAAGAAGTTTCGTTTTCCTCAGCTGTCCAGACTCATTCTGAACGCGGAAGTAGAAATGCCGCAGAAAGGTTCGGCACCTATGTAGCTTTCTGACGAGCCTTTCCTGGCAAATTGATGCAACTTATCTGCACATTATTACAAAGTGGCCAGTTCCCTTCCAATCTTATAGACATCCGCCCAAAATAGGTCATAGACTTCGTGACAAATATCGTGCTTGTGTGTTTACAAAGTCGCCTTGAAGATCTCAAAAACCTTTCATCGAGGTTGGCATAGAGCTCTGTTAAACAAGAGAACCTCCTACAGACTATCGCAATAACTCTGCGGTTGGATACAAAGTATAGATCACTTCAAGATGGATAGTCGCTAGTGTTTCTTCCAATACATTTGCTGTAAACGCTGGCGTACCGCACGGTTCTATGCTTCATCTTGTCCGTGAAGTGGAGAGACCTTAAATCACCAAAGATGTGACCAAATTCACTCATTAAGCGAAGACCTGCAAAATCCCACTGAAAAAAACAAACTCAATCGATTTAAATGAGAGAAAAGCTGCACACAGAAAAAAGCGGTTTACTTTATAGAAGATGAGAAGGTGCTCATTTATGCGTGGACTACAGATACTTCAATGGAATGAGCTCTAAAAAACATAACATTTGGTCGCTCTGCTACTTTTATGTCCACCGCATGAACATGTTCCTATTAAAATTCCATTTGTGACAGAACAAGCAAACTTTAGAACTCTCTCCCACGTAACCTGTTTGCAGAAGGTTTACATCTATACATCTATTCAAGAACAGCATCAACAAAGGCATTTCATGGCGCTGTCCCTGAGTTATAGATTCGCCTCTCCTGAGACAAGTCAAAAAACAGAACTAAACCAGTCATTGTCAACAAAGAAAAATAAGTCTGGACATCAATAAATCAGTCTTGTCAGTCTTGTATTGAGATAGAATTATCACCTACAAGCAACTTGGGTAACTTTTTTCAAATAGTCCAGCTGCAGCACTGCTCCGACCACCTCAAGCGCTGATATTGATTTGAAAATTGATAAATAGAAGAAAGACTGGAGTTAAGAAACTTATAAACAGTTTATGTTAGCAATCCTTGTGGAAAGATTACAGGGCACACTTTCATGGAACTCAACAAAAATGAGACTTCTCACGCACAACTGACACCAGTCAAAGGAATTATGTAGCTGGGACTCTGCATACAGGAGAGATCTACTGAAGTCTGCCCTGCCTGCCTGATACGTCTTGAGAATGTAGGCGACAAATCATGAGATAGATGAAGGCAAACTGCTATTGTGAAGCCAATAAGGGGTTGAAGGATCAGTTTAATCACAGCGAGAAACACACTCTACAAGGTGAAAAGACTAGCATACCACTGCATTACTGGAACTGACTCCTCTATATTTCGAGATTGAAGACATTGCCAAGAAAACTGTACTAAGAATGACAAAAGAAGGAATTGGAAGGAAAAGATGCAACAAACTTCTCCTCCAGAAATTCCCAGTGAACAGTATCAACTTCGTTAAGAATTTCATCACGAACTTAGCAATAAGGAAAACCTGAAGCCTGAAGTCATGAATCCACAATCTAAAGACTAGGCGGTGGCACATGTTACGTTACGTACGTGACCACAATTGTCAGATCGCTTTTCATCTCTCTTTCCATGGTGGTGTCGCGACGATTTTCTGACCAAGAACTGGTGCAGAACTATTTCGACCAAGAACCCGGAATCATGGACAAGTAAAACAAAATACGTGCGTCCAAATCAATCTTGACAGAAAACCGTCTTAGCCCGGCGCTCATGTTATCAGCTTGGAACTTGTGTGTGAATACCTACATAAACCTAACAACTTCGTCAGACACAGTAGGTAGGTAAGTAGGTTGAAGAGGTGGTAGCATCTCTTGATAAAGCCTTCACTCGGATCTCTATGGATCCATTGTGTTGATCAAACGTGGAATGTCCGGTCGGAAATGACAAAAAGAATAGAAAGGTCTGAGTGAGTCTGATGACGGTCGTTCGGCTTCCCTGAACCATCCTAAGTTCGAAGTGAGCTTTAGAATAGCTTTTGGTGGCTTCTTAGACAGGTCGCCAAGGTCATTGACATAGTATTCACCGAGGGTCGTCTTTCTTGTTCTGTGTAAGCTGAGGCATTCACATAGGAAGTGAGTTGTATTCTCTTCCACGTCTATATTCTCACAGCCTCTGCATAAGTCGTCTGTGCTTAAATGCAGGCCAGTAGGTTGATATGAAGAGTGTTCAGTTTGATCTGTTTAGCGGAAGGATGTGTCCTGTTTTTGTGTTGTTGATGTTTGTCCAGAGTTTCCTGGAGATGCGGCATGTTGAGAGTGTGCTCCATCTCTTGTCAGCTTGTCTTTGGAAGTCGCTAGATGCTAGATTTAACGAGTGCTAGGAGGGGGATCGACCAGTGATAGGTCCTGTTCCGAGCCCTTCCTGGCTTACTCATCCGTCATTTCATCCTTGGTGGCCCGGGATTCACCAAAGTGTTACATAAAATAACTTTTTGCTTCATACCCTAGCACGTCGAAACAGAAGGTAAAGACTCAGGTGGCTGCAAGACTCTTAGTAGGATCTGAGTCCTTTCTGTGAAATAGAATCACACTCCAAAGGAAGAATTAGAATAAATGAAACCGATGGACATTTTCCGATTCCTTAGATCAAATTGGCCAAAGTACAATTCTGAAGGGTGGGAACAAAGTACAAGTAGAATCACAATAGATTTAAAAGTCGTACTGCAACTAACCAACTTTAGACCCGCTTCTCATTCTTAGATTACAATTCCACAGAAAATTGTAGTGCGAGGGAAGTTCGAGTGGTGGAACAAGACTCAATAGAACACATGTTCGCACTGCAATATAACAATTTTGGACCCACTTCTTAGAAATTGAAATTCCCTTGCCAAGGTTCAAGACTCCAAAGAAAATCGTAGTGCGAGGGGAGTTCGAGTAGGGGAACAACAAGGTCCTAGTAGAAGGGACAATAAACCACAAGGTGGCACGGAAATATACCAACTACAGACCCGCTTCTCATTCTCAGATAACTCAAATAAATTGGCCTAGAGAGGGCGCTCTAGAATGGAATATTCTTCCCGAATCAAAGTACAAGACTCGTTAGTACTATTTCGGTTAGAATTATTGTGCATAATTATTGCTCTGGAAACAAACAGCTCGAAGTTGTAGGAACTACAGAGTACGGGTTGCAATAGACCACAAGATCTCATAACTTAAATCTTTCGTCCATCTCTCATCATGACGTGTGGAGGCAGCTAATAAGGTAACAATGGGACCACTTAAGTGACGATTTATGCATTTTTCAACTGACCAGACACCAGGAGCTGACATTTGTAACGATTTCTAGCAAAGTGTATCCAAACAAACTCTAGAGTGGAATAACTGAAGCAGGGAATATAACCTACTGTACGTGAAGCTATTATGTTTCAACTTAAGTCAAAGAAATCATTTTTCATATTTAAAATTCAACATGGTTTCCGGTTACCCATCCAATAAAAGCAATAAATCTTCAATTGAAAATTAATATCGTAGTTCGGCTTTAAAACGTGTCATATCCAACAATGAAATACTTTCATCGTTTTGATTGTGGCATTGCCCTCTTAAAAAAAAAAAAATAAACAAGTAATTCCCGATTCAATTCACGTCGATCTACACAATTTTACAACGAAAAAAAGGTTCATATCTGTCAAAGGATTCAGTAGCGCTAAACACCTATCTGATGCACGAATGCTCATTTACCCAGCAACGTCCACAAGACAAAGCTACACTCTCCTCAGTATTAAGTCTTTATAGAAACTTACGCATACACAAGTTTCGATGTCTTAGTCCGCGCCTTATATTTAAATGTAAAGTTGCCGCGAGTTCAACTTGTGGTCAATGACCAAAGTAATCATCGTCAAAGATTTCGCATTAGTTTGTTGGAAACAACAAAAATACGAAAAAAACAAAACACAGATACTTTGATGTTATGAGATAGATAATGATCGCTTGTAGATAGTTAAGTAAAAAAGGGGAACAAAAAGAAAGACACAAGGTACAATAATTGGGCAATTAGAAGGTATCACTAGCCCCATGAACAGGGGAGACATAGCTTACATCGTTCCAAACTGATTTCAATTGGAATGTTAATGTTTTAACCTCATTTTTGACACATTCACATCCGTGTCAACTATAGTGTTGTCTCATCAATTGATTGACAAAACGAACACTGTCTTTTAGGCCGTTGCGAACGCTTAAGAACCTGCTTACCAGTGACTGATTTGTGCGGAATAGCTGAAACCACCATTGAATAACAAAATGTGTGGACTGGACACAAAAGAAGCGGTGCGACGCGAAATGTGCTTGAGACGATAGAGTTCATTGTTATTCCAAACGTATAATTCGTAATATTGAGCACACCTCATTTTGAAACTATAAGTAGCCAGCCAGCCGGATGGCAGATAAGCTGCAATAAAAGTTTTTTTTTTTTTTAAATGAACGCTGCCAATTGACGGATTGTTGACTAAATTTTGTATCAAGACCTACGTACTTGTGTTTGGTTATGGCATACTTTTGTGGTCTTGGAGTTGGAGTTGGATTCGTGGCTGATTATGACTTTCAAGTGCAAACATATTGACTCATATTGACATGGGTGTGTTCCAAGAGTTGAGTTACTTAACACCAATTGCTGGCACATTGCTAAATTTTTTTTTTTTTTGGTAATTATACATCTCATTAAATGAACCAAACCGGTTGCGGTTGGAGTACAATAAGTGGAAATATGACAGAAAGGTGACATTCCAATTGTTAAGGTTAAGTTGAACCATGGAATTATTGTTTTAAGACTGAAAATACATTTAATGAGGTTTTTTGAGTTTCGTTTTCGATCGACACACCCGACTAGTTTGGACTTAACCTAAAATTGAATTTTAGAGGTTTTGTTGAGTAGGAAATGATGTAATGCTAGAATTTGACTGGATTGTAGAGTGGATTCAATATGAGTGTTAACCCTTGGACGGGCATAAGACAGAGAATTTTAGTTCTCTTCTGCTCATTTCCAATGACACCTCGATTCCTCTTTAACTAGTATACGTCCCGTTTGCTTAGGGCGACCGAGTGGATTCTTTTGCATAACATACTTTTCAATGGAATCGTCTTCGCTCTGGAAGGTGTATCCGTTTCACTGCTGCTTCCTTCGCCATATTTGAATGTCTATTGGTTCTTAAACTATTCTCCGGTGCGGTTGTTAGTTTGAGATCCGTTTCGGCCATAAAATCCTCCTCTTCGTACTACGCAGATCCCTATTGATGAAGGTTTACAGCTTACAAGTCAAAGTAGTGGTAATTTTCGCACTTGTTCACCCTTAAGGAAGTACTGACTGAACTTTACAGAGAAACAGTCTTAGCTTGAGTTTATATAGTGCTGAAAATATTACTTTTGGTTCTACTGCTCATATCTAGTTTAGCGCCATCATAGCTAGTTGGGAGTTCGATTCGAAAGGCCTAAGTCCTTTGTTTTCGCCCTACTCCTGCCAATCTTGGTTTCCAGATAGAAAGTCCCATGTAAAAGCATGCAGACATCGTAAGAGTAGACCGTTTTTTGGTTTTCCTCCATCAAAGCGGCATGGATGTACCATAACCATAAGGAACAGCAGCGGTGACAGTATGCAGCCGTGTCGTATGCCGAAGAGATGGCACCTGATGTCTGTAAGAAGTCCGTGGCATTCTCGCTGTCTCTCAGCAAAAAAGACTGCCGAAAACTTATTGGTGTTATTACGGGACACTACGCCTTTGCCAAACATCTCAACACGTTAGGTTTAAGTGACGCCGTGATGACACTGCGGAACACTTCCTACGTAATTTTCCTGCCTTGTACCAGGTGGAAGATTTTGGGGCTGATGTGAAGAGTGCTGGTAACCTAAGCTCCTTATCACTGAAGGTCCTACCCAACTTTCTGAGAAAGACGATGAAAACACGGTAAAAGGGTTGTACCTGCGGGTAGTTGTTGAACCTATTTGTACGTCTGAGTGCTCTAGCGTGATGTTCCAATACACCGACTTAGAAAAAAGGGCTACTTCCTACTTTCAGACGTCAAATCTGAACTGATGCCAGAAAGACTTAGGCAGGGATGCCACAAGTGCATAAATCAAGAACCAACTACTCAAAGTCAATAAGAAAGTTTCGAAAGATGCGCTTAACTAAATTTGTATGGGAACAATCGCAAGGCTTTCACACGATCAGCTTTAAAATAGTTTGAAAAAGTCTAGATAAAGATTATCTCACTCTTATTGTTAGGTCAACTACATTTCTCAGCAAATACTCATCTGCCGGGAAGAGCTATGAAGGGATCCTCTTTTCCAAAACTGAGGTTAGCTTACATATTTGCCTCTGCAACTTCGACCGGTAAAAGTTTAAGATTTGTACCAATTTATGTTAAGCCAGGTTCAGGATGCCAATAAAGGGGCAAGGCTTGCTGCTTTCACCCCTGCTCTTGCTGATAGTATTGGACAGACTGATGGTAAAAACTAACATCGAGGCACTCAACGGCATACAATAGCAACGGAATCAAAGCCTTAACGATCCTGATAACGTTGATGATGTTGTTCTGACACTCAAGACCAACATAATGACTGCATTCTACATCAACGTTCATAACCTCAAGATAAGGCAGACTGGAACTCGTTGCATTGTGCAATTATAGACAGAAGACATAGTAGCAATCGAAGATGTAGAAGAGCTTTGCATAAATACAAAGGAAGGTGCTTTGGACCTGAATGTAAAAACTCGCATGAAGAAACCCCGTCAGGCGTATCAATTGCTTAGAAAAGTTTGGAGCTCATCACTTCAGTGTGAAGTTAGTCTTACCGTACAGCAGCGGAATATAGAGGATGATGGACAGACTACCTACAAAACTTCAAGTGCTCGTCAACAAGTGTCTCAAAAGGATAAGTAAGATCTCAGCAATACTGGACACCGCAAATGTCCGGTACTAGCCAGAGCCAGAGTGCGTGCACTAAACTTACCATTCTTCAATGACCTCAAAGATATCTCGGATAAAAGGATTCAAGATCTAATCGGTTTTCTAAACTCCACAGGCTGGACATAGGCACACCCGACTGTTTTATCCATTATCAACCAGGTCGTACCAGTCGTGGTAACAAAAAGACACATTCTAGTGCTAATTCAGGTCCATACTCGTAGCTAAGACGGGAACCTGATTCAACCCGACTTTCAAAATCATTGCACCAACGCTAGCTCTATGTGAATAGCATAGTAAGGGTATTCATAACCCCTTGAGTGCTAGTGAATTATAAAAAAGAAAATCGTTTGGTCCAACCCCGACCATAACTGCCAACAAGGAGAGAAATACGCCGACGAAAATGGATGGAACGGCCATATGCCCTGAAAGCCAGAGTCGAAGATCGCAAGAGTAGAAACTGCAAGGTTATAGGGGGCGTTGTATATCACGACAAAACATCAACATGGCAACAGTACCACTTGAGTTTCAAAATCACTACACCAACCCTAGCGCTGTGTGTATAGCATCAAAAGGGTATTCATAACCCCTTTAGCACTAGTGAATTATAAAAAAAAAAATTTTTTTCAATAGATACACCTCATTGGTGCGTCCTTTCACATAAATCCGCCACAAATGACATCAACCAAACTGAATTCGATCGCTTTTTAATTCGATCGTTAATTTGTATAATTTCCTGTTTATCTCTAAGCAAAAATTCGTACCAAGTCTACCATAAAATTACTATAAAAAGTTACCTAGCTACTTTAGCCATTTTTATTTAGCATACTAGATTTATTGCACACTCTAGATGGTTATCAAAAGACCACGAACTTAACAGTCGTGTACAAAAGCATGAATACAATTGCATGTGGGACCATATAATGCATTCAAGTTCAATAAAACGTCGACCGTGAAAGTTTATCCATGGGCAACAGATGTGTGCCCCGCCCAGTTCCACTAGGTTTCCCACCTTCAATTCGAAATTAAAATTAAAAAACAAATTCACGGAAAAGTGATCACTGAACGTACGGATGGATCCATTAATGAGCACGCGGACCGCATCTTTTTTTTTTAAATTTGCATTTCACAAAAAAGACTTTCTTTAGAGTTTGCGTCAATCCAAACGTGACCGGGCCTGTACCTGCTGTTGATCAGTGAATGATGGTCTAGCCACTTTAGCCACCAAATCTATTCATTACGATGGTCGACCGCAATAGGAGCTCCAACGGTCTATGGATCAGCTTGTGAGCGGTTTTAAATGCACGTTTTTTTTTTTAATTTTTTTTATGAAAATATATTGTTAACTTGAATATTTACGCATGTAGATGTCTAAAAATGTCAACAAAAAAAAAATAGAGGATGGAAGCAACATTTTCTTATATGTCCACGGGTGTAAAAGCGAAAGTTAAAGCGAAAGTTTTTCATTTAACAATAATTATTAACGTTCGGTCTATGAGTAGGTTGCTTTTTTTTTGATTTATTTTTATTCACATGTCAATCAAATCAATTTAAATTGACGTTGATAGATAAAACACAGTGGGAACCATAAAGATTAGATACCTACTTGTCCCCAACTTAACGTGGCTTATTATGAAGCGAGCAAAAGCGCGTGGGCAAGTTTCTACAATTAAAAAATTCTATTAAAAGTAAAAGATGCGGTTTTTAATAGACCCTGCTTGACAGCGTAGCTGCAACGAAATAATAATAATTAAATATTTAAGTGAAAAGAGTGATAAATTGTTTATGAATGTCTAATGACAAACTGATCATATCTACATATAACTGGAAACAAAGTGAAAAATTACAAATATGTGCGCATATAAATTTTATTTATTTAATTTTTTAAACGCAATCAAAAATGAATAAATTAAACCTTTGATCAACAGACTTGAAGGTATTTTTATTTTTTTTTAAATTTATTAACCAACAAATGGATGTGGTTATTTGTTGTCGTCTTTTGCCCATATTTAGTTGATTTATCACCGATTGACAACATTCCTTTCATTCGCTATTAGTGACTAAAAGTGTTCAGAACCGTGTATATTGCACAATGAAACAAGGTTTCAATTGGACAAGGTTTCTTATTGTTTCCACTATCGTTTAAGCAGCCTTGAGGAAAGAAGATAACGATATCAAACTTTCAATGACCGTCAGAGCCTGATGATACATTCTTGCTTTCGCGTAGAGTATGACACAGAACTTGAAGCCAAGGTCACTTAAGTGAAATTAAAAAAAAATCTCTTAGCCTTGCAAATACTGAGGCAAAAAGACACCCAACAACGATCTCATTGAGACCTTTGATGTCAAAAATAAAATGCAGACAATATGATGCGCTGTCGCGAAACTCTCAAGCCAACACGAGAGGCACAATCTTTCAAAAGTCGGAGCAACAACTCGCTCGATGTCACCCACCGGTGCATTCATGAGTATTCAGATAGAAGCGGCCAAAATGCTTTTAGCGGTTAACGAGAGCAGATCTAAGTATCTGTCCAACATCGACGAGTCAGATAGAACGTCACAATAGACAGCTATAACCTTGAGATAGTAAGGGACTTTGTCCACCTTGACTCTGCTGTTACCTTTAAAAGCGACATCTCATTAGAAATCAAACGAAGAATAACTTCTACCAACCACTGTTTCTTTGGACTGAGAAGGCAATTGAGTGGTAATGCGCTATTCCGATGAACTAAGGCGAATCTATACAAGTCCTTTATCATCTCAGTCCCAGACTGAAACTAGGCGCTGAGGCATGTACTCTATTGGTTGCTTTGAACGAAAAATTCTTCACAAGATATTCGGTTCCGGTTGCGTTGACTGGGCTCTGGAGGAGGAGATTCAACGATGAATTATACGACTTGTACCAAGTTAAGACATGTAGACCGAATGGACACTAAACGCTTCGGTCCGGAGAGTCTTCGAATCTAATCTGGAGGGAAGACCTGACTTAAGGTGGCACGTGCTAGTAGAAGAGCATCTCTACCGACTTTTAGTGCATAACTGGAGGTGGTTTGCTAGTGATCGGGCAAACTGGAGAGGATTGTAGCACCCAGAGAGCATCCATTTGAATGCAACATGATTAGCCTCCCAAATAGAAATATTTGGCGTGACAGCTCATAGAGATCTAAGGCCTAGCTTCTCACGACCATTCATGGTGTGCTTGGTATATTTTTCGCACGAATGGAAGGGACTTACAGTTTTATTGCGGACTCCGAACGATAGAATGAAAAGCTTTTTTATGACAGATTATACTTTTGCAGGTTTGTCATGCCTGCAAAGAGCTGATGCCGGGTAAAAACGTTTGATGGTTTCGAGGATAGAGCCTGTGTCCATTAGCCTCCCATCGTATCTTTTTTTCAAATATACTTACGATCCACCCCTGATTTTTCTGGTAACGTTTCAGGCTTTTTGAGGAGTGGTATCTTGTTTGGTTACTAGAGCGAAAGATACACATAACATCCATAAGGAGGAACACTACCCGCTGAAGTTATCCACTAATCAGCCTACAGACTTACGACTAAGCACCTTTAAAACTTATCGCAGGAGCATTCTTCTTTAATTCAAGTTTTGAACAAGCTTTTAGTTAGTTCCCGCTAAGATCTCGGCTGACACGAAGGCTCTTCAAGTCAAACGTCACAAGTACAAGTTGAATGTGAAACTTGAACTTGTCCACCTAGATTCAGCGTCAAACTTATCTTAATCGTCTCGCTTTCAGAATCATGAATGTCGCTCTGCTACGCACCTGGAAAGTGGTCCAGTAAGTCCTCTATTAACGTGTTCATTAAATATAAAAGTAATTAAACAACATAATTCAATCATTAATAGACGTTAAAAGATTGTGGACATGCAACTTTTTCCTTCAGAATTCCAATAAAAAAAAAACAACTCCACCAATTCTAGTTTTAAATCGTGTGAAGCACATTTTGCTTACCACGGGCATCTTGCATAACTCGTTGCAAACAAGCTTAGATGGTCACAGATTATCACTATGCTATGCATCTCAAGATAGCTATCAAGAACGTGAATGCGCTCTCTATTGAATGGAAGTCTTGAAATTATAACAATTTCATTGTTTAATCCCCCAAAAAACAAAAAACAAAAAAAAAAAGCGTTGAATCAGTCTACATGACCTAGTCAATTGTGGCACTCGCCTCTTTCTTTATTGTCGTACCGCGTATCTTTTCTTTTGTCGTTCGGATTAACCTACAACAATGTACAATTGTTGTGAAGTTTATGTTTTCATGCTCTTTTATTTAATTGAAGGCGACCTTAAAACATTTTCATTTTGTTACACTCTTTCTTTGAGTTTCCTTCCTTTTTTTTTTCATCATAATTCCAGATAAAGAAAACAACTCAAGCAGTTGGTAGTAACAATAATAAAAGGTAAAACGCTTGTGAAGGTAGATGAAACTTGTTTTTTTTTTTTTGTGATATAGCTTTGCCTTTCTGTAATGCTGGACAAGATTTTCGCATAGTGTAACAACAACCATAAGATTGGATGGAAGACAATATTCATAAATGGTACTTAAGTCATAACTACACAACGTCAGGAAAAGAGTGCGACGCAAATTGACTTTAGGCCACATACTAATTGAAGAGGTCTTCACTTCTTTACTGAACAGCTTACAACCACGTGCGAAGTGCGAAACTTGTACATAGATTCAGGAGAAGTGCGGTTTATGGTGAAGTATCTGTTAGTGCGAGGGACATGAATTTTGGGATTGTAAAAGTTTGAAAGTCTCAATTGATTTGAAGAAGGCACAGCGTTTAGTCAATTTGCATTTTAAATGCGAGACAGGGGTCCTGTGGCACTATCCATGGTTCCAAACTTGTCTTGCGCAACACTATTTCCAATCTTTTGGCGATTGCAGAACACACTATCAAATCGGCTGTTGAAAAGTTGGAGTCTTTTCGATGTGATCATTGGTCCAAGTCCAACCACATGTATATGGTCAGTGAATCAGTGCATGCTTGTAGTTGCCTTTACCGAAGACTACAGGTATCACAGGGTTGAAAAGTTACACCTATAGTTCTAATGTCTATGTCACACAAATCAATAATTACCAGTATCGTCGAATTCGCACCTCTGGAAAGCTACGAGGTCATGATCAAAGGTGCTGGGGTAAGTATTTCGTCAACTAAATATGAAATACAATGCCAGAAGATTGGCTTCTAGATTCATCACATTTAGGAAGATTCATCACGTTTAGGAACAGCCTCTTCGTAGATCAGATAAATTATTGTTTAACAGAGAAATGTATTGTACTTTAACAGATATCTCTTGGGAAGTGAGCAAATCTGACTTAGCCTTAAGCTTTAGGTCCAATTGTTCAGCAAGATGGGGATAAATAGTCATATTTGCCAATAGTGTTCTCGGCGAGGGTGTTACAGAGAGGAGTCTTGAAAAAAGAGGGAAGCTGAGTTTGGAGTTGTTTCTGTTAGCCTCACCTAGCCAGATTTACCTAATTTACCTAATTACCAATAACCTAAGAAGATGCAAATCCGCCACCTGTGATGCAATGTCGATTCTGCGAATTAAACTCGTCGTCCAATTTGCATTGCCAAATCTTCCAATTCAATCATAAAAAGCTTCGAGAAGGTGTTAAATTCTTTGAAAATATTCTACAATTGCAGGCCCTACAGTAGTGTCTTTTTTCAACCTATTTATTTTAAGTTCAGTTAGCTTATACATAGTTGAAAATTAAAGACTTTTCTGCTCGTTTTTAGCACCGATGTGTAACAGATTAAACCATAGATCTAGGTTGACCAAGTCCAAAACACTTTGACAGGCATATACGAGTATTATTTCCCTTTAAGAGTGTCTTGAATAAGAAGACTACAAAGGGGGAAGTAAATCCATATTTATGGGGCTGACATGACGACTACCAAGGACAACTGTGCCCGAGAAAACGAATATGAAACTTGCATGAATACCAAACTGAGGTTCAAGAGACTAAACTATATTCAAAGAGAGTCCCTCTGTTTTAGGTTAGAAACTATTTATGTAGGTAACAGACAAGAGTCTTGAGCCTAGACCAACATCGGTGTTGCCAATATCTCCATCGATCTGATTGACAAGAACCTTTCTAGCCAGTAAACTTAAACCGGAGTTACCAAATCAAACGATCATGCTTTACGAGGCTTGAGAAGGAACTGGACCCGAAAAATGAGCTTTGACAGCCACTGGCTATGTTGGGTACTGACTTGTTGATCATATGTATGAACATGTTATGTTTTCGTCATAATTAATGCGACCCTTGAGGGAATTATTTGGAGGATGAGCTGGGGGTCCTTTTCGATTATGCAAAGGAACCTCAAAGGAGATCGATAAAGTGTGACTTCAACGTTATGCAAAAATGTACGGCAACAAACTTGTAAACGATGCAAAGTATTAATTCATCCAACAAAAGAAGGAAAGTCAGCTTTGTCAACCGAATCGATGGATGTACGACATAAGCGAAGGAAGTGCAGCGATTCAACGAAAGGCACAAGCAGCAAATAGAGCATCATCGTGCCTAATTTGACTTTAAATTCAAATTTAAAGCGCTTACATCCTTTAGGAAATGTTCTTGGCTATAAGGCTGGTATAAGAGTTGAATGGGTCCAATATTTCATTTCAAACAATTTACATTCCATTCGAGGTCCATCAACATCGACTACAGACAATCAAATCAATTCGTTCAGTATTAGTGTCTACTGTGCCTGTACTTTATAAACTTTGACAAGATTATCAAGAGTGTAACAAGGAATTATATTGAAGGTTTCTTCATGCAAGATAG
The DNA here is from genome assembly GCA_951813785.1 of Criorhina ranunculi. Lineage (NCBI taxonomy): Eukaryota > Metazoa > Arthropoda > Insecta > Diptera > Syrphidae > Criorhina > Criorhina ranunculi. Next base: position 12,824,584 of record OX638382.1, on the reverse strand, counting down.
CTGTAGAGTACCTACTGCTTATAGATATCTTCATCGCGATCGTAAATGAAGCAGAAATAACACATCACGGTTGAAGTTCATCTGTTGTTCAATGATTTCTTGACTTGACAGCAACATAACTGGAGAACTAGAGCAGTTATTAGGAATGAAAGCTTCAAAAAGGGTCCTACCTTTCTTCCTTCCATCATAAGCACACACTTTGCTTTAAGAAGGTTAGGTTGGATAGCTGTCCCTACTGAGCAGGGACCCACTAAGGCCACAACGAGGGCCCATACTATGTGTAGAAACCGGAAAGCAGCCTCAGAAAACTCACATGTCCGCTTTAAGAAGCTTGATTTTGCATATTTATGGATGTAGCCTCTTCTAAACAAGCTGTATAGAAGGGTTATAACTGCTCCCTTCGTCCTTAGTAATCTAGCAAAAGCAGACGTCAAGAGATTCGCACACTCTATCAAAGACTCCAAAGTCGTTATTCAAGTAGTTGGAGCCAAAGTGTGCGTCACTTCAGCTCAACTCCACACAGTTATGTAAACGATTGGTTTTCCTCCATTCATCTTCCAAAGGAACTATAACATTTTACGAACGATTAATGTTCAAGTATAAGATAGTAGAAACTACATTTCGGACACTCCTGTTGTTGTTTATCCCCAAACCAGCTCTCACTCAGTGCTCATCAAACCATATAGACCTGACCTCGGAACGAAACAATACAGGCATCCGATTGCCTCCAGTACCTTGTAAGAAAATAAAATTGGAAAATTCCACAATAAAGCCTTTTTAATGTTTCCTCTTCACATCTAAGGCCTTAAACTGTTAAACTCTTGTTTAAAAAAAAGATTCTTATCGTTAAATTTATAACAAATGTTCCTACAAAACACATTTGCTACGGTTAGGCATTACATCACACTGAAAATATGAATGTCAGTCATTAATCAAACATGAAGTGCAGACACACAGTGTAGGGTCTTCGGAACACATTCCTTAAGATCTCCCCAAAAGATCAATGATCGTCAATAGTGCTCAGGCTCGCCGCTTTCAACAGAGACTCACGGCCCCGCACAAGGTATTTAGTGGAAACCAACGTGTTTCCCCTGTGCAGACACAACATTTAGGACTCGATTCGTACTTACACAAAAACTGGTGTGCAATTGTAATGCAGCTCCGGCTTTGATTAGAAATTTAATCCAAATGTTCAAAATCCAAAATTGAATATCAGCACGACGAATGTATCTGTAGGTTGTGTATAGATTGTGGATGCAAGTCAAACAACTTTCCTTGATGTGTGTGGAAAAATTTCACTTTATTATCACAGAAGGGGCCGCAGAAAAAAAAACTTTCATTCATCCAATTGAATGCAGCATCGCATTTTATGTTAAATAATCTTCCACATTTTTTTTTTCACTTTAAAGATACAAATTTACACTCACTGCACTCGTACACCGGTCGATCGGTGGTGGTGGGTACTCGTGTGTATCCTTTGTTTCACCCCGTGTGTAAACTAGCACAATCTACATATGTACGTACAGAGAGAAGTCCACACGCGCTCGAGACCGTCAGCTTTGTCGTCGTAGTAGTCGTCAACACGAACAAGTCCAAACAGTTCAGAGATATGAAATAAATTAAAAACCAGTACAACTTTCTACCAAGTGAAATGTATTAGCTCAGCTCAATGTTAAAATATCGAGTCGGAATTGCAAAGACGACGACGATGGAGAGCTACACAGGCGCGTACAAACGAACGTTAGTAGAAGAACCAGACACACATGGTAAATCACACAAAATAGCAAAATCAAATGGCCATGTATACGTACGATAGATACAGATACAAACTAGAGAAACTGAACACTGAATGTGGATGGAAACCGATATTGGTAACAACGGTCCGTGATACAGTAATAAATTATCTCTCCACAAGAAGTATCTATACACGAGTTGTATCTGAAATAGTACACGAGGAACGGCGAAAGAGAGTGAGAGATATTTACGAGATACACCGCGACGATAACGGACACCAACACGACGAGCGAGTAGTATCTGCGACAAGAACCGCTGAGCAACTGAATTCAAATCTCAGTTGAGTGGTGATCTTGAGCCTCCTCAAACAACTGTGGTTCAAGCTAAACCTGTCAGCCAGACAACCAACCTCTATCTAGTTGTGAGCTTTGTGAAAGAGGAATTTAAAAAAAAAAACCCCCGACTCTAGTGGGCAACACGTTAAAATGCCAACCACCAACTATAGACACACACAGTTGGGTGGTAAGGTAAGAGTGCTTAGGCTTACCTTGAGTCTGAGGAAATGGTCCGTATCTGTTTCTGTTCACTTTGAGGTAGGCCAGTGTGGAGACGCTTGAGAGCGCCAGCAATTTGTATGTGTTAAATTGAGTATATCTACCATTTTAATTGAGTCAAAATGTAGATATCAAAACTTCAGAGATGGATTGTCACTTGTTTTTGACACCTTTTTTTACCTTTTTACCTTATTTACATGCTGGAGAACTTATTCAAACATTTTATTACGCATTTTTCATTTAAAGTTTTCAAAGATTTATTTTTTTTTTTATTTTTAATCGATTCACTTATGCATAGTTGGTGTGGCATTAATATTCGACATTAGTATTCATCGAAAGCAACTGTCTTTTATATATATTTCGAAATTCTGAATTCATTACCGTCAGAGAAGAAGAGACCCGAATTTATAATCGATAAAACTTTCTTTACGTTCGGTTCGGACCTTGTTTCAGAATGAATTCTGCAGAATTTATTGGAATCTATAAGCGACAAAGAAAAAAAAACGAATTTGTTGTAAAGATATTGGCCCACATTCAAGTTTTTTACCAAAAAGTTGACGGAATTTGATAAAAACTAGTTCATTTACATAGACACAGATACAGTCACATACTCGACTTAATGCAAATCAGATTTTGTCATAATTATAGAGCATTCCATTCCGAAAGCTTTCAGAGAACAACTGGAAAAGATTCGAAACTTATCGAATCGAATAGTTTGAGTAACTTAAAAAAAAATCTTCTCAAATGGTCATATACACCAAAAAGCGAATTGCAACTGAAGCCTTTGATCTGTCTTGAACAAGTGTTGACCAGTTTTCTGGCTTCAACGGCTTAAAACTCTGAACACGGAAAAGAATCTATCAAGCAGACGACAGACGTACATAAAGAGTCCTTCAACAAGAGCTGTCACTTTAAATTTCGCGCCATTGTTGAACTGTCAACATTTAACTCTCATTGCGATGACTTTTGATAAGTAGGAGGCACGATGTGTTGAAATAGTGAAAATTCACTACAAAAACGGTGAAAATATCGCAGAAACGTTTCGTAAAATTCGTAATACTTTTGGTCATCATAAAGCGCCTTCTTGCACATCTCTAGTAAATTAAATCGATAAATTTGCACACCTCGGACAGGTTAGTGATGTGAAGACTCCAACTCGTGTTCGTCCGACAAGGTCAGCTGATTATATCGCCGCCGTAGCTGAGATTGTGACTGAAAACCTAGGTGTGTCTATTTCAAGATGATCACAGGAATTGCGCCTATCCGCAACCATTTAGCACCGCATTTTGCGTAATGATCTCGACTTACATGCTTATAAGATCCAGTTGATACAAGAATTGAAGCCAGCAGACCACGCTTTCGCTGATTGGATTCTGAGTGATGGGTTTCCGAAAACCCAAAAAAAAAATAGTAAAACAACCCCTCCATCCACAACGAGTGACAGTTTGGTGCGATTTTTAGGCTGGCGGGCGGTGTCATTGGGCCAGATAATGCTGGTGCGACCGTTTCAGTGAACTGATTGCATTACCGAACGATGTTGACTGACTTTTTTTTGCCTGAAACTGGATGTGGACGACGTTAACTTTCGGCGCCACATGCCACACAGCTGGCTCTACTGCGTGACAAATTTCCTGGACTTGTGTTTTCTCGAAGTGCAGACTTGAATTGGCTGCTCAGATCATGCGATTTAACACCGTCTGACCTGTATCGTATAAGAACAGATCCTAAATAAAAGCAGGAACTGGTTCCGGACTTTTTGAAGAATAACCATGTGCGAACTTTTCTGTTAGCCTTGATAAATACTCGTCCATATTCCAAGCCGAGATCTTAGCCATCAATCAGTGTGTGAGACTGAAACAAGCCTCTTACGCGTGGGGGAAAACTATATTTAACTTCTCAAATAATCAAGCTATTCTAAAAGCGCTTGTCCTAGGAACTCGCAATATGATCTCGGATCTAGCTAGGAACAACATGGTCGTCTAGTGAGCCGACTCACTGGGAAAAGATGGCGTGTGTTGACATCCATTGGACCCGAATGCTTCTGTTGGGTAACCAGATCACGTTTCGCAAGACATGCGAAAGAATCCAGTGAAGTCTGGCTTACTTACTTAAGGTGGCGCTACAGTCCGGGGTGGACCTGGGCCTCAACCAACAAGCGTCTCCAGCCAGCTCGATATTTAGCTAGCTGCCTCCAGTTTGGCACGCTAAGTTGGTTGAGGTCCCCTTCAACTTGAGAGGTCTCCTTCAACTTACCACTTGAGTCGCGGTCTTCCTCTGCTGCGCTGTCCCTCGGGGGCGGATTCGAAGATTTTTCGGACCGGAGCATTGGTGTCCATCCGCTCAACATGACCAAGCCATCTCAGTCGTTAGACTTTCACTCTTCTGGCTAAGTCGATGTCGCTGTACAGCCCGTACAGTTCGTCGTTGCATCTCCTCCTCCACTCACCGCAGACGGGACTGAAAATCACTCGAAGAATTTTCCTCTCGAAGCAGCCAAGAGCACCCTCATCCACTATTGATGAAGTCCATGCCTCTGCGCCGTAGAGCAGGACTGGGATTATTAAGGTCTTATATAGGGTCACTTTTGTTGTTCGAGAGAGGGCTTTGCTAGTCAATTGCCTTTTTAGCCCAAAGAAGCAGCGATTAGCAAGGTTTATTCTTCGTCTGATCTCAGCGCTGGTGTCATTGTCTGAATTGATAGCGGTCCTTAACTACCTCAAAGTTATATCTGTCGAGGGAGACGTTCACTCAACACCGACGTCTCAGACAGAACGTCTCCCGCATGATGAAAGTAGCTATTTCCAATACAGTCACAAAGAAAATCTATCTAGCTTCACTGTGAATCTCGATAGGAACAACTTTACGAGTCCCAATTGGTATTCTCAACGGACACTGCTACCTGAATCAATAAACATGAACCATAGACTCTGTTTTGAGAATGAAGAGACCTCTGCCCACCCCTCTTTAAACTGAGAAAGATAATTCTTGGCGGCGGTGTTGTCCCAATGGAACAGTTTGCTTTCATCCACTCAGAGAAGTTCCTTAACTTCTTGACATCTTTTGGAGTAAAACAACTCATCTAGGGGAAGGCACAACAAGATTCTGAAGAGAAACCACAGTAACAAGGGCTGTGAACAACCCTCCTGAACACATATAACAAAACATATAGTCAAGCTCGTAAATATCTTTTTTTAAGTTGGTTTGGGATTTCTTTAATGAATTCAACAGGAACTAATGCTCAAAGATAGATGAGTGACCTTTCGGACTAACTGGATGAGGCCTCCATCATCGCAGACTAAGAACGATCGCAGAACATGATCATTTTAATTGCAAAGAGCAACGCGACCTGGCTTTGCTATATCGAGGTTCCAATAAAGACGAACAGCATGTTACTTGGCTTTGAAAGTGAGGATGCTCAGATTCAACGTTGAAGATCTCATTCCACATTTTTCACAAAAGATCGCTATTACTGAATGTTAGCAACTGGTTACTGCTAAGGTGCATATGGAGAAGTGTCTTCCTCATTTGATGGAAGTCCTCTGCGTTCAGGCAATGTACTACACTCTAAGCGTCCTCATCACTACAATTCACTGCGAAGCAAAGCAACTCACTGCAGACTATTTGAGGCATCAACTTGGGAATTTGATTCGCACTTTGAAGGATAATTTCTGAACCTTTCTTTTGGAGTGTCTCTCGACTCGCCTCTGCACTGAATAGTCTCTAAAGTCTCTACCGACTTTAATGTGTGGAACCCTTCAAGGGTACAAAAGATGGAACACAGTCATCATTTGAGCGACAGCAAATCTCTGATCAGTCCACGTAGGATGAAACACGAATGCAGATGCTACCACCCAATTGCAGGCGTCATATTCAAGTTTCAGACGACTTATCTATAATGTGTGTTCAGCCAGACTACTAGTTTAACCATCACACGAGTGGCGTAAGATTTGTGTGATGATACAGCCACGCAGCCTGATCTGATCACAAGTCACTTCAAGATTCGCACGCAATTTAATGATCACATTTGCAGACGTCAACTGAACGACTTCGCTGGAAACCAAGTTGCACAAGACATGCAACACTTTATCGTTGTTGCGCGTCAGTAATATTAATTCAATTTATCTTATTGCAGATACATTACACATGTGTGTGTATGTAACAATCCGACAAAGCCATCAATGTGAAATAACAAGTTCGCCTCCGCGCCAACATGCGACTCCCATGCGATTCCCATGCGACGGCCTTGAATCTCTTGATCCAAAGATTAAACACTCATCTGCGCACACTCTATAGTCGTCAAGTGATTCTCGATGTCTGTTGAGATCCTTTTCGATCGATTAATAAGTTCATTTAATTGTTTTCATCTTAACGAGTTTCCAAACTCCCATTAGGTAGCTCAAAGCGTTCCCATTCTAAAGAGCTTATCGCTTGCAATAGATAATTGCAGGCAGAGCGTATGCCCGGTTAAGCTATTTTTAATTTAGCAACTTTACGTCTATTACCGGAGTTCAGCGGAAAGACCACATGATTACATCTAGATCTCATGGTTCGGTCAGAGTCAGAGTCAGAGTCCCCGACCGACTGTCAGTGGGAATTCTAGCGCTGATCGTAATCAATCATGTTCTTTGTCTTGACTGGTGTATCTTGGCTGTTGAAAAGTTAAATGGTTTTCTTTTTCTGCAAACACAAGATGGTTTGGGTTCTTTCTTTGGCGGGTTTTATATACGAAAAGGTTGTCGACGGTTAAACAATTTACATAACCAGAGAGGTGTACCTCTCTGTGAGCTTGCGTACCATCTGCAGTTGGGCAATGTGCATTTAGCTGGTTTAAGTTGGTCGTAAAATTGATTTAATAAGCAACGTACGGGTAAGTTATACTTAAGGGCTTACAGAAGTGATGCTTAAGCAATAAGTATGGCTAATGAAGGTGGTTAAGCGTGTACGCCTTACTTAGGGAAAGAAAGATGGCTAATAATAGGTGGAACCACCTGTCTTTAGTCGAGAAAGATCCAGGCCTAACCTGGAGAACAAAAAGACTTTTGTCCATAAATAGGAAATATATAAGAACTATAGTGCCCTAACATGGCATTATTTGATAAGCAGGCACGCTACTAGAGGTGTTGTTTAAGTAGAAAGTGACCTTATCCAACTTGGTATGTAAAACTGCAGGCGGCTGGCTAACGAGCTAGACGCCAAGGCTTTTTGTGATCCAGGTACATTCCGAACTGTAGCGCCATCTAAGTAAGTTAGAAATCGGTTAACAAATTGCGCTTGCAGTCACAAATGAGGAAGTCTAAGAAGCCGCGGCAGTGATCAAAAGCACCAATGTGCCAGGGATCGATTGGAACCCGATCTCCGTTCTAAGGGAAGCAATCAAAACCAGACTAGGGATCTTTACACACTTCTCGCAGTGAAAACGTGTACGACTAGTCTTCATACCAAAGGGTGGCAACTGGCAAACCATCTGAACAACAGTCGTCGTACATACATGCCGTTGTTCATGCTTAAAACAGAAGGGTATTCAGGGACTCACTAATGGACAGTTCGGATGAAGGAAGAAGAAGCGCAGTACCTTCCACGCAATACAAGCTGTGTATCGAATAGCTCGTGAAGCAATTGAGAGAGAAAGGTGACTCCAAACAGTATTGCGCTGTCGAAACACTCGACGTCAAGAACGCGTTCAACTCAGGCGACTGGAGGCGTGTATAAAGAGCGCTGAGCGACCTACGTATAAAAGCCAACTACTTCGAAGACAGACCCCCCTACTATGACACGAAAGAAGGATCGAATAAGTACAAGATTACGGGAGGAGTTCCACAAGGGTCAGTTCTGTGACGAATTCTGTGGACTTTAATGTACGATGGCTTACTAAGAAGACTGAGTGGAGTAGATATCTACAGACAATGGGCTTGGAGTCAGCGAACAACAAAACTGAAGCCGTTCTCATAAGAAGCCATAAAAAGGTGGAACACCTAACTATAAAGGTCTGTGAGAACATCATCGAGTCGAAGCAATACATCAAGCACCTAGGGATGCTTTCTCTCTGGCAGCTGAGAAAGTTACGAAATGTCAAGTCTGCCCCTATGAATGAATGCCTTGACTGGCAGTGCCGCAGGAGACGAACAGAGCAGAGCAACAGGAAGAGGTGTGTTTTAAATACGTATACATGCAGGAGCCCGGAGTTGGGCATAACACGAGGCTCGAGGTACAGAGTATATTTTTATAACTTCATTTGATCAAACCTTTCAATAAGTTTTGAGACCACAACTACGTTTGAGATGACTTGGCCATGTAAAGTATACGGAAACCAACGATTCAGTTCGCAAGATCTTTAAATCTAATTTTGAGGGAAATCGCACTAGAGAGGGCCGGCAATCTTATCTTAACTGGAGCTCACAAATAGAAGGAAACTTCAACGAATTTGAAGTGCACCGAGACCGACTGAAGCCGGCTGCTGGTTAAGTGCTGAATTCACTTCGAACTGTGGTACCATACCATAAGGCCAGCAAGTTTTTTCCGCAAGACAGATGTCTTAGCGTGGCTTTGATGAAGATGTATGTCCTTCCTTAGTATAAATGACACCCATGTCAGTTGATCAGTTTGAATAAATATCACGTCTCTCACGTGGGGTTGACGGACAATCTGAAAGATAAGTAGACAGTCAGTCATTATTAGCTAACGGTTCGACATGAAGCTTTTAATCCAGAAAAAATGTTTCTTTGGAAGGAATAAGACACGTCCGAATACCACAACCCAGTTCGTCTTATCAAAAACAACTTCAAACGACCACTTTGCATGTTTCCAAATATGTTTCCAAACATAAGTCTGTTGTAAATGCATTGTCCACCTTTCAACGATTTTACCACGCCATAGAAATTAGTTTTTTAATAAATTACGTAAAAAAATTTGAAGAAAATATTTTTGTACATTTAGTTTCATGACCAACGCCTTCAGCGCCTTAAAATTCCATCAGATTTCATGATTCTTATCTAAAGTTGTACAAAAGTCATTAAACATCGATGATAAACACACAGTTAAACACTTTAATCGTTCAAATACCCCTCCAAATGAAAGAGGTTCACGCTATTATTATTTAAATTTAATTAATTGTAATTATATTGTAAAGATAAATGACATTCAAGTCTTTTGAGGGGCAACTCTAAGTCAGCTAATAGTTCTTAATCTTTTCTGTGAACGAATATTTTAAAAAGACAAATTAGTTTCTAACCAAAACAGACAAGTGTGGAAAAGTTTTCGAAACGAAAGCATCAATTAATGGTGGTACGGCTTATAACAACTTGAAAGCAGATATGTAGATGCGACCATGAGACCGCAAAAGGATTTCAGACTAATTAGCTTGTCATCTTAAAATGCTTGAGCATATTTTAGACATGCACATTATTGAAAGAACGCCACCATCCATCTACGGAGACAGAACTGTATGATTTCGAAAGGATATCAATGAATCCATTCTGAATCCTTTGCAACACAAAGCACTCATATACAAAGGGTCTTCCAATAGGGACTTTCGAACTTTGACAGTTGATAGCGGCCATATTGTTGAAGCTACATCTGTCAAATTGGCTGTCATTTATTCAGTCTGTTTTGCCAAATCACCATGGATGGATATAGCGTTCAACAACACGTGCAAATAATAAAATTGTTTTATCAAAATGGGTGTTCTGTTCGGGCAACGTTCCGTGCGCTTCGCCCATTTTACGGTCGCCATAATCGTCCTTCCGAGAGGACTATTCACTGGTTCAGTAAACGATCAATCAACACCCGTACGTCGACGAAACGCAACGTCTGCCGAAAACATCGCCGCTGTCCGTTAGAGCGTGTAGGAGAATCCGAGGCAGTCGGTTTCGCGTCGCTCACAAGAACTCGGCCTTTCGCAGACCACAACTTGACGAATTTTTCGTCGTGACTTGGGCCTGCACCCGTACAAAATTCAACTGACCCAGGAGTTGAAGGTAAACGACCATAGACAACGACGTGTGTTCGCTAAATGGACTCTGGAGCAGTTGGAAACTGACTGATGAGGCCCATTTCTGGATGAATGGGTACGTCAACAAAGAAAATTGTCTAATTTGGGACGATACCAATCCAAATGAGATCCAAGAGCGTCCAATGCATGCCGAAAAACTGTTTGGTGTGGATTTTGGGCTGGCGTTTCTTTGAGAACGACGTGGCCAGGCCTATAGGTCGATGATTACCAACTTCGTTTGTCCTGAATTGGACGATATGGATACCAACGACATGTGGTTTCAACAGGATGGCGTTACGTGCCACACAGCTCACGCCACATTGGAAATTCTGCACGAGCGATTCGAAGGCATGGTCATCTCACGTGAAAGTGATGTGAACTAGCCACCGAGATCGTGCGATTTGACCCCGTTAGACTTTTTCTTGTGGGGTTTTCTGAAGTCGCAGGTCTATGCGAATAAGCCACAAACCACAGCGGCCCTCAAAGCCAACATAACTCATGCCATCGGTCAAATTCAGTCAGAGTCATGGAAAATTGGACATTCCGGATGCGCGCCACCCAGAGAAGCCGCGGCAGACATTTGAACGATCTTATATTCCATACATAATGGCATCAATAGGCCTTTCAAACGAATAAAAACTTTCGATTATATCTCACACACACTTTGTTTTATTTAAATTTAAAGATAGGAAGCGCTTAATGAAAGACCCTTTACAAACCATCAAACCAAGCTTGTTCAATGAGGGACTTGTCAGGATATCGTCGTTTTTCCTCTGCTTTGGTTGATGATGAATAAAATATTAATGACATGAGACCATAGAAAGAGTACGAGAAGCGCGCGATTGAAGACATTGAGCGACCGTACTCTAAGCTATGTACGGAAGTTCTACCAAAAGGTTAAAAGCACGAGTCAGAGCAACAGAACCCGTACGGGAACCAGTAGAGTTGACGAAAAAAATCTCATAGTAGATTCACATTCGATGTTGGGAACATGAAAAAAAAAAAACACTCCTACAGGCTGTATACCGGCGACGAAGCCCAACCATACCGCTGTTAGGAATAAATAACCATTCACTCTAGAGTCTAGAAGACGAAGATAGCCAAAACTTTTGTGCAGTGCGAGGCATCTCGTCAACCAAATTTGGACCATTTTCATCACATTTGCAGCGTTTTCACAACAACTAAACGTTGATCGTTTTTGATGTGATCTATGACTTATATTAGCAACAACAGTAGATGACAAGGGTCATAGTTTGAGGGCCGTCAAACATCCAACCCGTTGGCTTGGAACTCAATTTGTGTCCTCCCAACTTTTTGACGCGTTATTCTTTCATTTCCTACTGTCCCTCTGCTAGTCTATTCTTTTTGTTTTACTATCTAATTACTTTTACAAGGAAAATCCAAACCGGTTCACCTAGCCGAACTCTTAAGAGTTCTATCTATATCTACAGTCTTTCGTATCTTAATTGTGAAACTGCACTATTGCGTTGCAATGGTTGACGACGAACATAATTCCAAGATATGCGAATCAATCCGATCAAAGAAATGCATATACTTGTCAATTTAATTTGTAGAAATGTCACGTCCTTCATTCTTATCAAGTCGGAGACATGATTCACGGATACTATCCCCGAGTGGGATTAGCAGATAAAACAGCAATTCATTCGTGAACCGCAAACCGTGAACTAGTGCAACTATGTACGTTCCGGCGATCTTAGTTAAGGAGTCTCCCATAAACAGTTATAAACAAGCTGATGCGTCATTGTTGCTAGCAAAATGTAGAAAAGATGAAAAAAAAAAATATCACGTTGGAGGTAATCGCTCACAGCGCATGTGCGACAGCGTAACCGAATGCAATGTATACCGACTCTCTATACGTACTGGTATTATCCGCTCCCCACTCATGCGCCAATCCATAGGAATTATGAAGAAATTACTACTGGACCGAGTAAACTAGTTCGATGAATGCATTTTCTTTTTTCTTCTCTCATTTCCAGATTCGAGGAAAGAACAAGTGAATGAAAACAATCCAAAATGGATACTGGTTATGTAAGATGGATGCACCAGTACCTGTACAAGTCTATACACACGGAATCCGTTGAATTAATTTCGGTCATAATAGCTTTGAATTGCATTTTATGCTCTAGAAATGTAGTTATTCCTTTACGAGTCACAAGTTGTGTGGGGGTAGGTAGTAGACTCGTTGTAATGACGGCACTTTAATAGTGATTTTGGAATTTATGTCTAGGTGGAGGAGATTACGTTGGTTGTTACAGAACGACTACATTCGATATGGTCGGTTGAAGTTAAGTACGTTTAAGAAGTTGTATTTGCTTTGCCCCGGTATGGGAAGTCAATGAAGGTTATTAGAAGATTCCTGATACTTAGTTTTGACAGAGGCTTAAAGTTGTCAGATTAGTGCGGAACCTGTCTTGAAATCCATTGAGTCTGGCTGCTTTATCTCTACCTGACACCCATAAAAAAGATTCTGTGAGTGCTCCCTCAAAAAATCATCAATCTTTGAGTCCTTCGTCATTGTTTTAGAGAGACTGCCTAGCCTAACAAGCTTGATGCCAGCTGCCTTCTTCGAAATCCTTGATTTGAGTGGTAGCTTTGGTCCAATCTTTGATGCTCTTCATCGCAAACCCTGATTTGTCATGCAGTACTTTAATCTATACTTGTTGTGTGACATTCTTTACGAATCAGCCCTTATCGTCATAATTATGGGTTTTTCCTTGGTGGTGACTGGTAGCCCATGGCGGTCTTTGCTTCGAATGTTTTATAGCCTTAATCGTAAGGGGAACTCTATCGAAAGCTAAGCTTAACCGATTTTGCAATTAGGTGATGACATCAATACTGGCATAGTGTACTGCATTGACAAGGAGCTCGAGTTTTTAAACAGTCACAACACCCATCAAATGTTTGCATTAGACATATGCTTCTATGGCAGAAATGCAAAGGAGGTTTATAGTTTCTTTCTTCCTTTCTAGCATCGAATGGGGATTGAAGAATCTTAAACATAGTAAGAAACGCAATGGTAGAAGCTAGAGAAGGAGAGATGAATGTGAATACCAAGTGCATCATTGTGGTATTAAGCTCTACCAGAGCGACAGACGATCGGCTGAACGTATATCTAACAAAAAGTCCAATGGTAGCAAGAGTAAGGATTCTAGATCAGTTGTAGATCAGCGGACAGTGACAGACACTATCACAAGTTAGAATCATCTTAGCTGGAGATACCAAGTAGGGCTTAGCATAGCAAACGCAAGTAGGAAATTCAGAAGCGTCATTTCTGACAAATCCTGGACCGTCTTAGGTAAGCCGTGGTAGAACAGAAAAGAGAGAGAGAGACTCTATTTCCTAGTTTAGGTAGAATAGAGCATGGAGAGTGTCCAAATTTATATCTAAAGAGCGCAAGTTGAAACCTGATTCAGACAGCTTGGTCTACAAGGTCCGCTCCGACTGTAGCTCTACCTTACTTAAAGTTAAGTACGTCTTTCAAGAAACAAACCAGTTTCCTTACATTATTAACATGTTGCGTCATCACTTTTCCAATTGTGTACTCATAAGTCTTTCTCACTCACTTAGGTGACGCTACAGTTCGGAGTAAACCTAGGTTTCAACCAACAAGCATCTCCAGTTAACCTGGTCCTTAGCTAACTGCCTCCAGTTACGCACTTCAAGTTGGTTGAGGTCTTCTTCTACTTGTGCATGCCACAGAGGCGAGGTCTTCCTCTACCGTGTTGTCCATCCAGGATCCTCTGGGCCAAAATGTTTGTGTTCATTCGCTCTTCATGTCCTAGCAATCTTAAAGTACCAATTCGCGGTAGGTCTTGATCGATGTTGCTGTACAGCTTGTATAATTCGTCGTTGAATTTCCTCTTCAAAAGCCCGTCAACGGAAGCAAGATCGAATATCTTACGAAGAATTTTTCGATCAAAGCGACCAAGGGTATCTTTTATACGTCTTCGATGGAGTCCAGAGCGCCATAGAGTAGGACTGGGATGACTAAGGTCTTGTATGTAAGTAAGTCTTTCACCACAATGCTAAACCGATCCTTATCGCAGCTGATAAATCTGAGTACATTCATAGAATAAAGTGTTCCTGGACCGTCTTGGACTACCGCAGTTTCTACACCCAACCTACACCTATCTGCAACTATCCTGAGTTATAGTCTTTAATTAAGTTTTATCGGCATAAAATAATCATCCGTGTCAGATTAGTACATGCAAACCATTTCTCCTCAACCAAAGTTCCACAAATTTAGACAGGGTGAGCTGTCCACTTCGTCTCACTTATGTCGTGGACGTTCATTAGAGGATAATATTTTCACACTCCTTATATCAAATTCAAAGTCAGAAGCAATGCATGGCAACTACTGACTGCGCTTAAGAGTTATTCTTCGTCTAATGCTGTTGCTTCTTGTGCTGCTGATTCAATGTGATTGAGATTGCCTCTGGGGACTGTCGTTCGTGTTTGTAAGATTCGAAGCTTTTCTCGCATGTAAGGCTGTTTAAGAAGGGGATTTTCAGACATGCACTGAATAACTTGCTCTTGACTTTACTTAGGGACACAGACATTTAGACAAGACAACTACAGACAGATGGTTGGATGGAAAGGTCAGTTTTCAGCCGTAGCTACTTCCCTATCTGTCTCTACACATCTTGGTATGGGCAAAAGCCCTATAGTGTGTTGAAGAATACCGTACATGGGTTTATGTGTGTCTGCGTGTTCGTTTGTCAGTTTTAAGTGTCCGCCTGTATATGTCCTTTGTCCCTTGTTAGGTTCGTATTATCCGCTTGTCATGACCTTCTCATGCCTGTTTCGGCTTTTTCTTCTTTCCCTTTTCAGGCGTCTTAGCTCTACGTACACGGTTTTGGCGAAAATGCACATACCCCCGATTCTAGCACGTATGCCACTAGATTTTTCTGGTGTCAGTATTCCTTCCAGTTCTCCTATTCGTATCTCCCGATGATCGTGGAACCGTGGTCACTGGAAGAACAAATTCTTCACGTCTTCTACTGTGTCTGCGCAGGCTTGAACCGATGGAGGTATGATAAAACAGTCATGTCCTGTTATAACGTAGAAGTCTACTTCTCCATGCTTGCGCCTTGTCCAAGTGTCGATAGTAGCGAAAAGATGCATCAGCCTTTGATTGATAGGTTCCAACCTTGCTCGTGCATCGTGCGCCACGTCACCTTCCTGTCTACTCCTCCCGTGTGTTTGTTTTTATTTTTAATTCTTTAGCTAACTGCATCGTCTAAAGTTGTGCTTACTAATGGTCCATATCTTGTTGCTGTATAAAGCGCTTTAACAAAATACCTTGAGTTAATAAGAAACCCTTTCAACACCAAAACAGATAGATAGCTCGATTCAATCGAGGACACAAACCGATTTGAATCAAATACCGAAACCCTCAACTGTCATGGCTGAAATATTTATCTGATACACTCTTCATTTGCATTCGCTAACATAGAATCCACATCGAAATTTTACGTTCCATATTTGTGTTATCATATTCACGAACCCACTATTGTCGTGGTTGTTATCTTTGTTTAAAATGGTCGCTAGCTTCACTAAAAATTAGTTCTTGGGGCACTTGCATCGTTGATGGTGGTTCGAACTGTGACCACTTGTCAGGTCTGGTGTTCCTGCTGTCGCACCTACTCGGTGCTCATTCTGCCTCTGCAGCCAGCGTATTGTTATTTATTTATTTGGCATGGTACTTCGTTCATCTGTATGTAATATTGGACTTCGAAGTTGTTCCTTCTATGCTGCTTTGATAGCATCTTTGCGAGTTTTATGTTCTTCACGTTCCTTGATCCGTTTCCAGGTGCCTACGGAAACCTAGGCGGAATGCCTTCTCTAGATTTTCTCCAAAAGAAAAGCATATTTCACAGTATTTCAATGCCTTTGGATCGATCGAACTCGCAAACTCCTAACAGCTCAGTCTCACCATACCATTTACCAACCACTGCCTCACTTGCTCATTTGATTCTTCTTTTGATACAATGACTTTGTTCTCTAGAATCTTAATGGTCATTCCTCTTGCGATGTTTTTCTCTCCGATCATGTGTTGCTTCATGCAGATTCTGGATAAAATTTAAATCCGAGTCTTCTTTTCTCGTTTGTCGATCCACACGATAGCCATCGAAATAGCTAGGGGATTCTACTGGTTCCTTAGACGCAACATCGAATTTTCAATGACACTCCTCCAGAAAGTTCATCTCTACGTACACGTCGTTGCGTATTGCTGGAAGAGCACTGCTTGTGTCTATGTCGACAAAAACATCTTGACCTACAAGCTTTTTCCAGTTCCTCGTGGTCTTTCTATTTCCGGCGTTGCTGGTTGGTGTTCGACTTGTGACCAAAGTCGCAGGCGAAACATTTCGGACGCATTTCGCTGCAATCACGGATTTTATAATTCATTTGTCCATAATTGAAACACCTTAGCGCTGAACGTGTTTCGCCGCGTGTCGGCTTTGTTCGCACTTACTGTCTTAAGAAAAATCATCTTCACTACATCTCCCGTGTGAACTGGTCTACTCTCCTTGGGAAGACTGTCAGTGTTTGTAGGTGGCTAACTTTTTTTTAAAAGTCCTTCGTCGAGTTTGCTTCATAGAGAAGCACTTTGTTGTTGGGCTGGTCGTCTACTCCATTGATCAGGACGATTGTTTTGTCGTCGAGTAAATCTCTGGCTTCCAGTTCACGGAACGCTAGCAAATACATTTATTTATGAATACATATCTGAAGCTGACATGCTCCTTGTCCATGCAGCCATGTCATCTTTGCAGGTCCAGTTAAAAGTCGATTTTTTGCGTCTCCTCAACCAAATAACTTCGCTGGTGCCTCAAAGTCCTTAACCCAGATCTCTACTCGATAATCATTCTCACCTGCAAACGCTGGCACGGTATTCAACACATCCTCAAAAGCTGTAGACCGTCTGCTTCTAATATGCTCGACTTCTGTTCTCAAAAGTTGAAGTTCCATGTTCTCTTCTATCCTTCTTTCTCTTTTTTCGTTGTCTTCTTCCCCCTCTATTACTAGGTCGTTGTTCGTCTCCCCGTTTCTTTTATCCTGAATCCTACTCTTCTACATCTGAACGGCTACTGCAACCGAAGTCAGATCATTAATCTGAGAGTTCTTCCATCGCCAAGAAGCTTCTTTTTTTATAGGCTAGGAACTAAGAAACACTAGCCTCTGAAGAGTCACGGAGTGTAAATCCATAAGTTCTATGTACCTTTTCCCTTCGCCAATGGGGATATTAATGTGTAAGTACGTTCCAAACTTAGAACTAATCTTATCCTTGGCAGGTCATCTGCTTTGCTATGACAGCAGCAGCATATTAAGCTTGGCCTAGCGACAATTGGTCTGTCTCTGTCTTGTCCCTTGATTATCAAGTGGATGTGCACAAAGATCATATTCCGCAAGGGATCCGTTCGTTCCGGCCTTTTGCTTTGTAACACGATGTCGTCGCATGGATGCAGTACGAAGTTGGTACATATATAGTCGTAGTCACACCTCTTTGAAACGGTATCAGCTGCAAAGAAGTGGAATCCATTAACTCAAGACGTTAAAAAAACCAATCGATTGAGGAATGTAAGTACACTGCAGGACAGCTGGAGAGGAGGAATTATGGCCACTAGGGAACAAATTGAGGGGGTTCAAGTGCGTTGCATAGGTCACTTTCAAAACGTTCTCCCTATCATTTAATCATAATCCTCTCCACAATCTCTCAACACAATCCACAGGAAGACCAACAACAAGAATGTCGGTTAATTGAACATTGTCTTCGATAAAAATTTATATGGAATGTACATTTCCGGTCAATTCCATGTTTTTTTGTCAACTTCCTGTGCCACTAGTACACTGTGTCGGTCGCGAATGCCATCTTCAGCATTAGGTCTGTAGTGCACTTCGCCATTGTTAACAATGTTCTTCTGCTCTAGCCTGCACGCAACAAAAGGCAAACATACGCACAAAAGAACGAGACCACAGCGATCAAATTTGCACACACAAAACAAAAACGAATGCAAAAATACTCAACTTGACAAAACTCTTCAAGAACTACGAGGGATGGAGAGGGAGAGTTCTCAACTTAACATCAATTATCGTGGGCCTTTCTTAAAGAAGAATTGCAATCGTCGTTGTCGTCGTCGTCGGTATGCTGCACATAGTCGTACATCGTATACAACTGTGTGTATCTACAGTTCTATTGTTGGTTAAGCTACGCCTTTTGTTATTGGCAATGCCAATGCACATTATGACTTTTCACTGTGGGGCAACAATTATCGGAGTTTGTCTTCATTTTCGTTGTCATTTATCCAAAAAGTCCATGTCCGAGAGGAAGCAGTGAATTACAAATGTTTTAACATGCACCATACACACATACACACACAATGGTGCTTCCTCTTTGGCTGCCTGTTGGATTACATTTGAAAAAAAAACCAGAAGTTATCAATTATTGCAGTGGCTTTCTGCCATTGTAATTGATTGAAGATGTAGTGTATGAAGGTCACTAGTGGATTCATGATACCGTTCAGAATGAAGCAATGGATGAAGTGCTTATAACAAGAAACCATCGAAAATTGGTGCGAACTAGCAGTAGGGTTGCTTCCACGGATTTATCGAATCAATCGCAAGTTTTGGAGTTTTGCCAAAGGGACGATACGACATTCACCATCGGTGGACAGAAGGTAACACCTGCCTCATCACCAAGCAGATTTGGCCAAAACTGGATCACAAACGCTCTCACTGTCTTATTAGACAGAAAAGACTGCTCATAAATATCACAGTCAGTGACATGACGGAACACTGCACCATCGGCAAGCATGCCAATAGGCTGCGCCTCCTCTACAATGACTTTTGCAGATCCTGCCCGGACAAGGAGGAGAAGGCGACAATTCTCCACCTTCTCTGCAAATGTCCGGCCCTCTCAGCTCGAAGAAGAGCACCAATCTTCACAACCTAAACGATTTGGCTGACATTAGCAAAGGCAGCGCTTAATAGCAAGCTGCGACTAGTTCTGCGGGAAGTATTTCTGATTGAAGTACAGATCCATGTGGTAACGCCATGGACTTTATCAGGTCTAAGTGAGGTTGTAATTTGGAAGCTGCCACTCGAACCTAACCTAACATTGCAGAGACACCCTATTTCAGCTACAGGATGACATTTTTTTGTACTTAAATCTGCTATTGCAGCAAACGTAGGCCAGGCGTTAATAGCGATGCAGAAAATTTCGAACACCGAGGGTGAAATGTAGAAGTTTCACGCCAAGACTAAAGTTGAAAGCCTTATTATTGTATGAGAGCATTGCACTGCAACCTCATAGTCGATTGTGCCTCGACACTGCTGATATCTTGGAGTGGTTTGTTCGCTTTTTAGAGTTCCCCTCGCATTATAACTCCAGAGGAGTTTCTTAGTCTCGGGCAACATATTCTATTCTAGAGCCAATTTTACTAAGGAATCTGAGGATGAGAAGTGGGTCTATAGCTGACATTCGGAATTTGCCAAAATATTTCATTATTTTGTGGGTCAACACCCCAAGGTGTAGTCTCTGGTCCCATCGCAGAATCTGCAGAGGTCTTCTTTCTAAATTCCTCAGGTGTCCTTTGAGTCTACAGTACCTCGTTAGGAATTCTGTTAAGATACGTAGGTTGCTCCTGTTTAGGTTAATGCATGCTTTGAATCTAACCTCAGATCTTGGAGGTTATTCCAAGCTCTGGTCTTGTTCTCTTTCTCCGTATTCCGTAGTCCGCAGAATCGTTCAAGGCCAATGAAGGGTTTAGCTGCGATAAGTCTGGTTAGGCTGTTTGCTGCTTCGTTATCCTCAATTCCGACGTGCCTGGGTATCCAGTAGACGTAGAGGGTAACTATGTTGTTTCTGTCTGTGAAGGCATTCCCATGCAAGTCTAGACTGAATATCATGGGCCTCAATTGCTCTGATCCCTGCAATGTCACTGTTTTTGTATTTCCTGTCTAGATGGAAACTGGCGTACTTTGTGCCAGTTCCTACTTGAGTTCTTGATCTGTCTGTATACCACTTTGTCTTCATTGATCCAGTCCTTCTTGTTACTGAGCTTCGAGGAGAAATTATTTTCATATCCCGTCATCCCTAGGGATTGCCAAGAGGGAAAGTTTGTTAAATTATTTTGATTCAATGCATCACTTCCTTCAGATTCCCTTTTTTGCCATCCTTTAGGATCCTTTTATTTGTACTGTCCTCTACCACAAGGTGCAAGAGATTTCGATCCATAATCATCTTCATTGCTGCGGTTGGACGCGTTCTCATGGCTCCAGTAATGGAGAGAGGCATGACCGTCTTTCTACTTTGTCGAGTTTTCCTCGTTGTGATTAGACTGGTAGTATACATCCATCTCATGATGCTTGGGCTGCAGCCCCGGCTTTTTTTGAAATCTTTTTTTTTGTGTGTTTTCCAGGCGAGTTTATCGTCTAAGCGTAGTCCTAGTACTAGTTTCCTTGACTGGGTGTCAATATCGTTCCGGAGAGTCTGATCGGCTTTAGTCGTTGAAGTTTACTTTTCCTCGTGAATGAGAATATTGTTGTTTTGAACGGGTTTATACCGAGTCCAGCTATTTGGCACCATTCCTGAGTTACTTCTGAGTCCCTTCTGTATATAGAGCAGAGAGTCCCTTCGAACTTTCCTCTAGCTATTATTACTATGTCATCAGCAAAGGCTTGACGGTTGATACTGAGGTTGATAAGTATGTCAAGGAGTTCGTCCATGACCAAGCTCCACATAAGCGGAGATAATACTCCTCCCTGTTGGCAACCTCTTGTTGTGTTGTCCTTTTCTATTCTTCGTGTAGTTTGTGCCTCTGCTGATCTTGTGCTCAGCAGCTCGCACTCCTTTTCTTTCTAGGGTTCACTTGATGGCTTCATGTGAAGTCTTGTCGAAGGGGCTTTACAGTGACTTTCGAAGTTTATGAAGTGTTGTCGAGAAGAGCTCAGAGTTCTTGGAACACAGCACAAGGTTATGCTCTGCTCAGTCCCTAGGCATACCAGAGAACGAGAACGTTTATGAATTAGCAAGAAGAGGTTTGGCATTAAGTCCGGAACAAGCCTACTCTTCGGTGAACATTCCGCCTTTGAAGCTCGAAGCAGAGAATAAGGCTCTAAGAGAGGCAAACCACAGATGGTCCTCTCTAGACACTTGTGTCATCACAAGGAAGTTATGGCCCCTATTTGACAAAACTTGGGCCGACAGAATTAAACAGAAAGATAGAAAACCCCTTTTCACCCTTATAGGTGTGATGGCGGGGCATACCACTCTACGGTACCACATGAAGAAATCTCCGTATTACGGAAGAAGATTTGTGTTGGAGCTGCCGTGTCGAGGAAGCTCATAAAGATACAATCCACTTCCTCTGTCACTGTCCTGGCCTTTAACACCTAAAAGATAAATTCCTCGGACATCACTTCTTCAAGGATCTCGAGGAACTTGCCGATAAACCGGTGAACGACCTGGACAACTTCATCAAATCCCTAGGATGGTTTGCACCACAGACACAGTAAGTAAGGCTTAACAGTTTTATACTATTTAAGTGGATAGGGTAAGATTTCCCCTTATGGGTATCAAAATGGTTATATAGAAACCTAAGTGTGGCGCAGAGGTAGGTCCTCTTCGCCAGCCCACGTACCTAACCCTAACCTACAGCGGCTTTATAGTCCAACCTTTGTACTTTCTCTTTTTTGGTACAAAGGCTGGTCTTTCACTCACACGAAGCTCCACGGAAATCGGAGTTAGTCTGTAAAAATACGGGCCTAGCCTCTCGAATGGAAGGAACCTACAATTTTATTGACAACACCGAACGACGACGGCTTAAGAAGCCGTCATGACAGATTATAGGCTTGCAAGTTTGTCATGCCTGCAAAGTTAAACAATGTCAGATCGATCATTGTTCCGCATTCTCTTTAAGGAGGTTAAGTTATGTTCTGTGCATTTACTTCAGTTACCCCTAGTCGACCAAAATCAATGGCAACAAATTGTGTGGGACAGAGATAATATTTAAGTGCGACTTAAACCCATGGGATCGGATTAGGAACATAAGGTCACCGGCACACCATACAAAATTGAATGACTTAACTCCACCTACGACTGCTTAGGCTTGGAATAATCCCTCCCCTTGTTAAGTGTTATTGTGGATGCCCAATGCCCGATTGTCATCTTTTATTGATTTGTTCAGTCGAAGAGTGTGATAATCGTCCCCAAATCATCCATCATTCAGGGGCCGAGGGGAAAGGAAGAAAAAAAAATAAATTTTGTCATGATTCCAAAACAAAAATTATGAAATACA
This sequence comes from Criorhina ranunculi, assembly GCA_951813785.1. NCBI lineage: Eukaryota > Metazoa > Arthropoda > Insecta > Diptera > Syrphidae > Criorhina > Criorhina ranunculi. The sequence goes on along the minus strand of OX638382.1, from coordinate 12,801,992 downwards.
TCCGCCCAGAATATATCTTCTGAAAATATAAATCCAATTTATTTATGTTTAACGACGAAGCAAAAATATCTATCATTGCTTCCTACTCCCTGCAGCTCAGTCTCCGGCCCAACACACATGAGAACATACTCATAATCAAATAAGTAAAAAGGACATTCTTTCACACACACAAAATGGATTCGCATAAGAAGATGGAAGTGCTTCCTTCGTACATTTTTAACATTTCCCATTAATTATGTGCCCGGGGATCGTGTCCCATTTTGACTTCATGACCTTTTGACCTGAAGCCCACATGAACGAAGAAGAATTTTTTTTTTTTCTGTTCACTCATTGTCACTTTGTCTACTACCCTGCCTCCTTCTCCTGCTGAGTCAATGGCGTGTATCCGATATGTACACCCTTGAATAATATTCCCGCATATTTGGCTTTGTATTCTTCTCTCCGGCTTCCTCTGAATAAATGGACTCAATCCAGGAGGAAGGTTTGGTTTTTTTTTTTTGATTGATGGCTTTATTGCCAACATTCAGAGTCACCCAACGCTGTTGGCACTTCATTCATAGTGTCACAAACCCACAGACACACACACACTCTGGCTCCCAAAAATATCGTATCGAATGTCGAAGGTCGGGTCCATAGTGACGACGACGGTCGTCATTGGATTACGCGGACCAAATCAGAGTCAGAATCAGAAATGATGCCTCATAATGAAATTTCAATCGGGTTACTTAGGGAAGCTCCCTTTTGGGTATGGCCTGCATACTTGTACCACGCCTTTTGTAATGGTGTGTCTCGAGGATTAGGGAAACCTTTTCTTCTTTTTTTTTTTTCATTGCCTTTTTGATGTTTTAACCGCTGCTAATTGTTGGCCCCGCGTACTTTAAATGGGAAAAAGGGAATCCAATAGATACACAAAACGGCGGAATTGTTTGAAGTCGTCTTTTGATGCACACACACACACTGTGAAAGCGTGAGATACAATTTTTGATGTTGCCTCTGGTGGCAGTCAATTTACTATTAAATTACTGAGCCGCTATAAGTACCAGAGGGTGGTTATTAATTTTAATAATTCTCTCAATAGATGTATTTTCTAGTTCATTAAAATAATTTATCCGAGCTGAATCGATACAATTGTGTTGGGATTCAATTAAAATTGGTTTTTCGGCGGCCATTTGTATTGGTTTTTGAATTTGATTCGGGAAATGAGGTGTCCGTGTCATTCTGGAGGAAGAATTAAAATTGCTTTGTTCCGACCTTGTAACTCATAATGCAACTTGGGAAGTTTCACAAGAATAAACCCCTCAGTCGCCTTCTACGTAAGAGCTATCTACATAGACACTTCAAGTCGTTACAATTTTTGAAAATGAAATCCCAAGTTAGTTCAACAAGTTTGTCACTTGTTGTCGTCCCTTTACCAAAATATTGCTACGACTGAGAGCGAGCTCATGATTTTATTACGCTACGCACTCCTCCTATTGCCTATAAAAGTGTTTCACTTTTCGTGACGCTTTCATATTCTAACATGGAAACAACGGTGATAATATTTTTTTTTGTAAATTCCCTAGCACGGTTATGAATACCCTAACGATGCTATCTAAACAACATGATAGTTTTCCTGTAGTGATTTTGAAGTTCAGGTAGTATTAGGTTTAAGTCTTTGCTCCGAGGGTAGTGCCCAGAATGACTGGGGAGAATTATATGCATCGTTTCCATTGCTTATAATTCACAGTACTTCTTTGGATCTTTCTGACATCATTTTTTACTACTCAGTGAAGCCATATGACCACCGTACTGCCAGTGATATGCCTATGCAGTAGAGTTGAGAATTTCCTGACATTGGGGAAGTTGAACCTGGAATCTTCAGCGTGACAAGCGATGATGCATCTATTACACTACGGCCACCCCAATTGTTATTACTCTACGCACCCCCTCTAGTGATTTTTAAAGTGTTTCACTTTTCGTTACGCTCCCATATTTTAGCATGTCAACTTGCACGACGGTGATAATATACCACAACCTACTGTGAACCTTACAAACAACAGTACAGTTTCTTTTGTAAGAGTCCGTGGTGGACCCAGACTTCAACCAACAGAGCTCTCAAGCTAGCTCAATCTGTAATCAACCGTATGTAGTTAAAGTCCCTTACCAAATATGTGTGTCACCTGAAGTGTGATCTTCCTGTACCGTGAACACCCTTCGTGCATCGATTTCTATTCGTTCAATATGCCCTATCTTCTCTAGCCGTTGCAGTAGACTAAGTCGATGTCCCTGCATAATCCTTGACGTCGAGACTGTTCTTCTTCAATTTTCATCCACAATAAACGGGACGCAAGAACTTTTCTGTCGAATGCATGTTTTTATCCGCGTTTGTTACGGTCCATTTAGCTGTGCCATATAGTACGACTCCCTTTCCTCCTTAGTTGTCTTGCATACTCTAGATTAGAAGAACCACTGACTCTTATTAGAAATCAAACTACAACACGCTAAACCTAAGTATTTATTCGTCCTTGAAATCAGCCGGCCTTCAACTTGTGAAAAATCTCTGTTTTTAGATACCGCGGCCTTTCATCCTCTTTGATCTATTTTTGGAACATTGTTGTCAGTGTGTTCGGCTGACAGACTAACCATTTTGGTGCCCGGAGGTTGGAGTATTTTTATCAACGTCGATGGACTTTACTTAATCGGACTTCATACTCATCCCGGTATAGTTCTTAGGCACAATTCACACAAATGGCATATGGCACTTTCTTGTTCTCTTATGACGCCTTCTCTGTCTGGATTGGCCCATAAAAAACCATTAAAATGGCACATGTCTGCACCATGTCTGCACCATGCCACCAGCCTACGCTAGTTGTGTGGGAATGGGGCTCTAGAGTTATCCATCCTCGCCCTCCTCAACTAAATGCCCAACAAAGCATTTTCCTGTCGAAGGAAGCCAGTATCTTCCTTCTTTTCAGCTTATTGTCCCCCACTTGGTCAATGTTCTGTAAAATATCGCCTTAAGCCTTCGTCTAAAGATCCCTGAACCGTGTTGAGTTTCTATTTAGTTGCTCTACGCCGGTTTCGTGGAGTTTGTGTTTACCTATTTCGAGGCTGTAGAACTTCTTTACTTCTACCAGGTTATAGCCTGCCCACTGTTGCATCTGGTCCTAAGCGGTGGAAAGATCCAAGTCCCAGGAGCACTCAGACTCATTTTCGTTTCATTGTACTCCCAGGCAGAAATCACTTTTAGTGTAGTGATGGTTCGATGGGTGTTGCTGTTTTCCGACCGGGCTCGAGCCTGTGCAGGTCAAGTCACAAGCGAACACAGTACCCACTACACCATTACCACCACTTTCTTAGAACTTTTTCGTTCCTAATGACGGCTCTATGGCGACACGCTGGCAACGCTCGTCTGTGTATCCCAGCAACTAGCCGGATTGATGAGAGGTATTGCTAGCCATATGCACTAGTACGAGATTAAAAACTTCGCAAGAGAGCGCCACGCTTTGCACGAATCTGTTGCATGTCTGGAAGAGTCCAAGAAAGTGTTTGTTCAAATTGCTTGGTATACCGCAGCTAAGCAGGATCAGTCTTTTCGAAAGCTCATAGATGGAAATGATGCGACGAAAGCTGTCATATGATGGTAATCGTTGGCTTCTTCATGGTTAACCTTAGTCGTCGTCCACAGAGTCGTTGAGCTGAGATCTTATAAATATACTTCAGTCAATTGCTAAACTTTTAGGTGTAGCAACAGGACTCCCGAAATGAAACCAACAAGTCATAGCTCTATAATCGCTTTTCCCCTAACAAACTGCTAAACGTGTTTACTGCACTGCACTTCAATTATAAAAGTTCTCTCTTCACAAGGTGAAGTCAGACAAACACAATGAAGATGCCTTAAGCACACCCTTAACTAGCATGTACTGTATACACTATCTCTTCAAATATGGGTGGAACCATCTTCATTGTCGTCTCCATCGCCATCGCCCTATTAATCTCGCAATGATGACTCAAAAGATTTCCACTTCACAAAATTTAATAACAATTCTCAAAATTGAAACAGAAAACATCTTTTGTGTAGCACGCCCGCCCCCCTACTTCGTACCCACCGCCCACCACCCTTCAATTATCAAAATTACTATGACTAACAACACACCAATTGACTCATTCATATCCTTAAAGGACAACCAAACTTACGGTGAAACTGATCGCCTTCATCCTCGATGGATTCATGACCAGGCAATGGCAATGGCAACAAACTCTTCACCAATTCAACACAAATCCCAAAATCCACATCCTTACCCCTTGCTTCTGTTGCTCACCGCATTAATCAGGAAGGCGGCTCCGTCTTCTCCTTGCACGAACAAAGGAACGAAAACGAAAAAAAAAGAAAAAAGTTTTCATCCTTCTTCCTTAGTCATCTTACTTGTTGCTATGTCTGGGTGGACCGGAAATCCCCTACTTCCATGCCGTTAGGCCGTTGGGCTAAAAGGCGCCCAAAACAACGACTTGTTCAACTAGCGAAGCAGGATTGCAAACTTTCTCCTGGATGCGTAATGGAATTTTATCATTATACAGCCGGCAGCAGTGCTCGCATCATATCGACGACGATGGCGGAGTTGGAGTATCCGTGAAGCAATTTGCGAACATGGACTTCCTTATATATTTTGTATTTTTGTGTGTACGAGTAGTTCCACTCTCAGTCCCGTTGTGGCTTAAGGGGTGAAGGCAGGCACACGTTTCACCAATAAAACTTTTTTTTTATTTTATACCCGCTGTGCGTGAGTTCATATCGTATTCTGGTTTCATTCTACTGGATTCATATTAAAGGATACTTAGCCATATACGCACACACACACAAGCATCGTGTCGGTGTTGGACTATAGTCTAATAGTGTGTAGACAAACTATACTCGCACCCTTTCGAGAAGAAAAAAAAAATTAAGAACTCCATCCAAATGGAGTCATACTCACATTTAACTTCGGTCATCGTCCTATACACTCCAAGTATGGCTAGAGATTTGATAAATATGGCACAGGACCTGACCACAATCGTTTCACGTCGCGTTGAGTGGTAATAATTTTTAGATGACAAACATACAACCGGTCCAGCAAAATTGGTTAAGAAATAACCATCAGGATATCGCTATGCATTTGCTATGCACATTTACTCACTTACAGGGAGTATATCCCTGGAAAAAACAATGGAAAAACGGGAAAAAGTGAAAAAGTTTTGTACGATTGTTTATTTAGAAAATTTTCTTCTTCAACTGAAAGTGAGTTTTACGAGATATTTACCGTTTTGGCGAGAAGATTTTATTAAGCAAACTTTGGATGAAGTAAAAATAATAAAAACAAGTATTGGGCCAAGAGCAGGGATGTTATTATGGGAGTACGGGAGTCGTTATCTTTTTTTTTATAACTTTTTAGCTGTCAATTGCAAGAACTTGTGCAGAAATAACCAATTACTCTTGGTGTCTGGATGTGAAGTTGAAATTTTTTAACCATAAAATTTCCCCGAAAGTGGAACTTTTTTACTTAGAAAAAAAGTTGACGATTGTGTTAAGACGAAATTGGCTTTTTATTCACCTGAGAAACGTTAAAGAAAGAATTGAGATTAGGAATAGGAAAGGATGGGTGAAGAAGCAGCATGCTAACTTTAACAACTCATGGATCGAGGCCAGCGACTTTTGGAGGGCCTGAGCCAAAACTAATGCCACTTTTCATCCTTCACGGTCCCGAGCACGCTGCTTTCAGTATACCAGACCAAAATTCCCAGTGTCCGTGATTGCCTGATCTCTAAACCGGTCTTCTTTGTAAACCAGGTGGCTGTGATTCGAAGACCCTCCTAGCTGGAGTGTTTTCATCCATTCGCTCGATGTCGCCAAGCCACTATAGTCGACGAATTTTTGCTTACCGTATTACATCCACATCTTAATACAACTTGTATAGTTCGGAGTTACATCCCCCCCCCCTTCCCTCTTCGCAGACAGGACCAAATGTTCGACTTAAATTTTTTTTCGAAGGATCATCTGCTCCGCTGTCTTACTTATCGTCCAGCATTCAGGTTCATAAATCAAGGCTGACAAGATCAAAGTTTTGTAGAGCATGAGTTTGGGCCTTCGGGTTAGAAGTTTGGACTCTAGCTGTTTGAACAAACCGAAGTAGCAGTGGTTAGATCTCTTGTACCGAGAGCCTGTTAGGAGATCCTCGATCTTTCTAATAAAGGTAAGGAGGTCCCCAGTCGAAGCGTTTTTTATATCCTCAGGCCCCAGGATTTCCGTGATGCAGCAGAGAGAAACACACTGTACGTGTTACATGGATTCGTCTTCCTCTAGAGTCTAGACAAATTCTTTAGTAAGTGATATCTGAGACTGCAGTTTCCGGAAAGGATGCTGTTATTTGTGGTTTTGTTCAGGGGTCGGATGACCCTTTCGGTTTGTCCCAGTTTTTTTCCAGCTGTCTAAACTAGTTCAGCACGCGGAATAAGGGATGACATTTAGGGACTTTTCCTAGTTGGTTAGCGATTTCGTTGCCTTCAATGCCTCTGTGTTCTCCCATTGAAGCTGCCAGAATTGGCTTTTGAGTTGCAGTTGCAAAAATACTTAAGCACTGCCTCCCCTTATACCAAAGTCAAGATTGATGTTGGCGCAGATAGCCATGGCGCTTTCAGTTTGACCTGAAAGATACTAGGGCATATTCCATGAGCTTTTGAGACTTTGCGATTAGGAGACCACAAATACCGGTTCCAGCACCAGAATCCATCTTTGATACATCTCTTTGCTACACTAAATATTCAGCAGTTTTCCAGAAAGTGCGATTTGGGATCTCGATCTCGAACTTTCTGCAAAAACAGACCCTTTTGGGCATAGCAGAGGTCAGAACGAATTTTAGGGTGGTTTTCTGCGGCGTTTGACAATTTGCCCAGATCATTGAAGGAGTGTTCTCCGTGGGCTGTCTTTCTATGATGGAACGTGTCCTCCTCGGCGTCAAGGCAACCACATCCTTTGCATAGGTCCTGTGTATTCAAACGTATTCCCTTAAGGTTGGCCGCTAGCAGGTTGTAACTGGTCATAATGCCTATTGGGCTTCTGTTGAGTGCGATGATTTCTTTTATTTTCCATTTATTTAGTTCTGTCCAGAGCGTCCTTGAGGTGGGGCATGTTGGAGTGTACTCCATCTCTCATTCGCGAGTTTTTTTGGAATATCATGACGATGCTGGATTGAGTCACCGGCCATTATTCAATTCATCTCTGTCAATCAATTTTAGCAAGCCTGCACATTCCCATGGATGCCTTTATGTCCCGGGACCCAGATGAACGTGACGTCAGCATTAAAGGACTTGAGCAAGGTTTAACTATTTTGGATATAATTTTTGTGGATGTGATGGCTTAGATGGCAGCTTGACTATTTTTGCAGATGTAGATGTCTGTTGTGATAGTTCTCGTGAGGCCTCGACGATTGCTAGAACTCCCACCTAGAACACGCTGCTATAATTTGGAAGTCTTATTAATCGTTAGATGCTTGATTCCAGAGCCTACCTACATCCACATTCACTTATAATCCATCTCTTTAGGAGTATGGTTGAGGTTTATAACCCCTCCTTTTGCTCAGTTCTTTCTGGAAAAGAAATTTGAGTTCGAGGTGTAAGCTGAATTTGGGGGTTGTCAATTTTGGCTTCAGTGTTCGCCGATCTGGTGATTGCTTGGTGATCTAATAGACCCTTTTTCCAAAGGTAAGCTTGTTGAAGGTGAAGCGCACTTTTCGCGGTCATACCTCCTACAAATAATCCATGTTCGCTGCTAGAATCTGTAACAACTCTCAGTTGTTTTAAGTTGCTTCGTTGCGGCTTGGCTATCGTTAGACATGCTAAGACTAGGCTTCAACTAATCTTAAAGTGAAAAGCGTTTCGTACTTAAGTGTATTCTATCCATCTACACCAGTAGAAAGCTTCTATGTAGAAGCGCAAGTACTCTTTATGTAACCTCATGTCATCTTCCAAGTACAATCTGGTCAAAACAATGTCTTGAGATATCATTCTAAGGGAGTACCTAGTCAGGCTGTAGTCGATGGTTACTATATGAAGTGCAAGTTCCTTAAAATCGAGAAATGATCTGTTTGTGTACTGAACCAGTGCTCGATAGGTCGGTCATTTGACCGAAATTGACTGAGAAAAGCAATCTTAATGCTTTAACACCCTCTAAACTGACGAAAGCAACAAAAATTAGTGTAACAAGCCCAAAACCATTTCAGGAGACAATTTATAAATATGTATCCAAATAAGTAACAAAAGCCATAATGACTTAACATTTGATCTGTAGCAACCGATTAGACTAATTGGAATTTATACATACATTTACACAGACATATACATACAAGTGCGTTCATTGGTATTTTGTCGCCACATTGGTATTTCAAAGGAATAACAAACATCATTAGGCTTTTTGTCGTTTGTAAAGGCATAAAGACGCGCATTCTCTGGGAATTCCGACACTTTGATGACTAATTAAAATGTCATTTTGAAGTATCACAGAAGTGAAATAAAGGAATATCGTGTGTAAATGAGTTACGCGCATAATTTAATTAATTAACTTTGAAGTGCTTCACGCGTGTAGATGGGGGGGTGTATACTGTATAAGCATCATTAAAGGGATTGACAGAGGCATCGGCTAATTTTGGTTTGGTTTCTGGGAATCAACAAGTACATTATGTAGGTGTTCACTTGAGATATTCATTTTGCTTGTACAATAGGGACGTCTTCTAACCTCTGAATCCAGCCTGAAAAGCATGTAGATCGTTAAAAGTTTACAACGGCTTCAATCACCAAACTATAGAATTAAAGTCCTAATAAACTACTTAGGCAAGTTATTGTGTTCAGGTTCCTAAAATTGACTGCTAAGCGAGAGGACGCAGGTTCAATCCTCTTCGCAGTCAAGACAAACCTGTAAGAGTATACTCTGTCATGAGAAAGCTTCTCAAACCGCCGTTCGAAGTCGGCAATAACACTGCAGATCGCTTCCATTCGTGGTTGTGAGAAGCTAGGCCTTGGTTCTCGGTCAAATCGCCAAATATTTGTATTTCCATAAGGCGAGGTCTTCCCCTACTGCGTTATCTCTCCGGGTTGGATTAGAAGACTCTTCGTACCGGAGCGTTGGTGTCCATTTGCTCTACATGTCCTAGCCATCATAAGTGACCAATGCGTAGTTTTTTGACTAAGTCGATGTCGCTGTACAGCTCGCATAATTCGTCGTTGAACCTCCACCTCCATAACCCGTCAACGCATACGGGGTCAACAGTAGTATCATCCTTGTCCGAGGCTTGTGGTCGATACGTAACATAAAATTTTTTTTAACATGGTCGTCCAGTTACCCCTACGGCACAACTCCCAACCTGGAGGGCCAGTTCCATTTTAAGAACCCCTAGGACACGGGGTCGGTAACACCGGGCGTTGATCCATTAGGGACTCATCCACCACCATCTCTGTTCCAAGACTCTGACTAAGTCTCGGAAAGCCTTCCCGGCCTGAGCTCTAAATATGTCGGAAAAGTCCGGAGAAGGTCTTGGGCTAAATGCTGAAAAAGATAGAGCTAGAGGAGTTACGCTGAGAACTAAAGGAAACGCGGAACCCATAGCAACTCCCACAGAACTCAATAATGCCGAGCAAACCCGCTGCTAGAGAGCCTAGTAGGCACCAAGATGATAGTAAGCAGTCGTCCTAAAAATCTTATATGATCTCAGAACTAACCTGCGAAACGAAGTAGATGCTTTAATGCATTCACGGATGAAATCGATGATATTTGCATCATAAATGGCTTGACAAAGGGAACGTTTTGGCTTGTTTTGGTCAAGATATTTTATTTTTATTTTTTAAGAGGGAATGCTTCATGCACCGCCAGGCCTCAGGGATGACCAAGTTCCCCCCGTGTGTCGGACTCCTACCGATTAAACCTTCTCCATCTTCAGGCAAACCAGCCCCGGAACTGCTTCTTGCATTATTTTTGTCACTGTTCCTAGCCTCTATGGGCTTTACTTACTTGATAGAAGCACTTCCTTGATGTAAGAGCACATAACCGTAATGATTTTTTCCAGTGTAACCTTTTTAGTCTACGTCTCTCTGCAAGCCATCTGGTGCATTCGATGTCTGTTCAGCGTTACCTTGAGTTCAAGTGGTCACACTGACAACAACATGCTGGGCTCGTTGTTTTCTCCATTCTGTGCAGATAATCGTTGAAGTACCCGTGTCCGGTAAGGAAGTGACTAAGGTAGAGACTCATCTCCCCGTACCTCCATCACGTCCAGTCCACGATGTATCCGATATTCCGATCAGTCTTTGAGACCGTTTTCTTCTGGTTTTTCTGTTCTAGCATTTACCAGTATTTAGCATCCGCTGTTGCAAGGAGATCGATGGGAATTGCTCCCTCGAACGGCTGGTTCTGACACTTTTCCTTAGGAGCTCGCCACTCGGAGAGCTGTACTGCTGCCATTTGCTTTCTATATTTTTCTTGGTTGAACGCATCAACCCAGATGTCATATCTACAAAGACGGATAGAATGCGAGATTATCATAAGAAGCCTAGACGTAGAGGTCACTCCAAAATCAACAACCATAGTTACACCACTAGATCATACTGAAGGATCAGTACGTAGACGATGTTATGTAAACCATCGTCAAATACCACACAGAGCCAAAGGACTTATCAGCAAAGATCTGACCCTGGTGGAAATAAGGCTGAGGATATGAACTAGAAGTAAGCTGCTTCACCAACGCAGCATACCTGCCACAATGAAGTAATGTCGTAGAAGTGGATGCCTTTTTCCTTTTTATGAGATCGATCTACTACCGAATGGATACAATGTATGACAGACTGCAACTTAGCTCGGATGTTTCTGTCCTGCTTTCTTATCTCGATTACCTTCCACAAGTGTTAAATTGCAAAGCATTCCCCAAGCACAACTTTTTCACCACTAACTCGTTTCCCCATCCCAATGGACAGCGCAACGAACTCTCTTGCTCGATATGCATTTCCCTAAGTACCATCCGTTTTCTTTTTTTCGCGCAGCATTCGCCTACACAAACTCCATCGTCAGTGGATACACATGGCTTTCGCTGATGGTACGCAAACGCTGCTTAAATCCACCACAACTCCCCTTTGCGAAGTGCTATCTTGCCTACCACCACTCTTTGAAAATCTCTCTCTTAGGCTTCCCCAACACAGCAGGTGAGAGAACAAAGACGACACTGTATCCAAATTCCAGTACCCGATGCTCTTAACCATCTCCATCTCCTCCATCGATTTGGAGGAACAAACTGGAATTTGGACTGCATCCTCGAAAGCATGCCAAACAAGAACACATAACTCATTGTGAGGCATTTAATCAAAAAAAAAAACTCCAAAATACATCAAAACCAAAGCCCTTCTTCAACTTTATTCACACAGAGGGAGAAAGAGGGAGAGAGTGTGCTCCTTCATTATTGTCAATTTCACCATCAAGAAGCCAAGTTCAATGGGAAAGGACCGACCGCACCCTGGTTGCTAAGCGACACTCTTTCTCTCTCTATCTCTCATCTCCACTCAGAAGCAGCAGCAGCAGAATCAGTCAACAGCAGCTCCAGGTTCCCGTGTTCATTTGGCCCCCCACTTGACAGATACATGCGTGTTGTTACGCTTGTGTATGTGTTGTTAACCCACCACCAGTCAGTCTTCTTTTGTTTTGCATTTCTCTTTTATTTCGCTCCTTCATTGGTTTTGGATTTTTCTTTCATCCCAAACACACATACACACACAAATGATGCTTTTTTTCGGTTTGGGTCAGGGACAGACAGTATTTTTAGAGAGATATTCATGCAAAAAAACGGAAAAAAACAAGGAAACTCACCACAATTTGTTGGTGTTCTTCTTTTGTGGTTGAACCCCCTCTTTCTGGTCGTCTCATGTTTTTTTTTCTGTTCAAGGAACAATGCGAATTAATTTCGTTTGAATGCAAATGATACGAATGAAGAGGAGAGGCAACAATAAAAAAAAAGGTGTGTATGTACACCATACTTGAATCGTAGAGTCCCCCTCGCCGGTTCCACCGGTAAGTGATTATCTGTGTGTTTCGTCCTCTTCAGGGCACCACACCGCATTTTGCCCGAAATTGCACGACATGGCTTAATTGCTGTCGAACAATTTTGACAAGAGAGAACCGGTTGTATGGGTGTGTGCTATATTCGCCCATGGCTTTGTTTTATGAAAATGTCCTTTTTCCATTTCCTTTAGGAATTTTCTTTCAAGAAAAATAGAAAACACTTAACCATTCTTCTTGGCACTGAACTTTAAGTGAGAAAGTTTGTACGAAGTTTTGTGATTCAAGTCGGCTACCGGAATCGACCCTAGGACACCGAAACACACTCGTTCCGCATTATTGTCGCAAATATCCTTTTTTTTTTTCAATTTTCTCTCTCCTTACCTTGGGTGAGTGAGTGTGTGTATATGTGCGTTTATTTTCCCTCTCTCACAACACTCTCTTCAGCCGACACCCCCGCCAAAAAGTACTGAAAAAGTTCACTTTTTTTCTTTTTTTTTTTGCGTGAGCTCCCTCGTGTCGTTTGTGTCGGATGGAGAAATGAGATCCTTTTTTTCCCGACTAAAATAGGGCGTGTCGTTGTACTGGCTACCGTCACCATATGGCAGGCTTTAAATATTTATAGAGTGAACATTGAATGGATTTTGTGATTTACTTTAGATTAGGTCATGTTTGTACACGTCTTTATGGGTTTGCGGCTGGGGCCCTTTAATGAGGACGCCATGACAACAAACAAGCAAACAAAAATAAGAAACTTTAAAATTGGAATCTCTCTCTGTTGGTGGTTCTCAGTTCAGGGCTGGTGTTCAGTGTTGTTGTTGTGTTACTTTACTTTGCGTCCCGATTGTCCCTGCCCTCCCAAATGGAAGTAAGTCATTTGGAATTAATGGTTATTTGGGCTAAAGATGGTGTATGTAGGTATGTTGAGTATGGATGTTTAGTTGACCGAAGATGTTTACACATGTGGTTTGAAAAAAAAAAAAAAAAACGTATGGAAAAAGGGAATAATCTGCGTGAATGTTGGGAGAAAGTCTTTCCTTCTGGAGAGCTTCCAGTACAGAACAGAACAATGAAGCTAGGCTGGTCAGGCAACGCAGGAACAAGATTTTTATTTTAATGTTAGCTCCTCTCTGGCACTCTAAAAACCTTTCAATGATGCCCTTGATTGACACAAATATCAAAAGAATAGGTTTGAGTTTGCAGGTTAGGTTAGATTAGGTAGGAGAGTTGACGGAAAAGGAAATCCTATGTGATGCCCCAGGAGTTGCAGCCCCCTTACTAGGAACCATAAGTCTAAACTCTATCAAGCCAGCCCGCAGCACTGATGAATCTTCATACATATGTCAAGCACCTACTTAATGGACAGTTCTTCTAGATCCTGGAAAAAGTGCCTTCTTAGGATCTTAAATCTGGTATGGCAGAGTGCCGGACCGTGGACCGTGTGGAGTGTCCTCATCTACTTCCTCGTAACCGCATGCCCTGCATAGGTCATTCGTGTTCAATCCCAGTCTCCTTTTAGGGATGATAGGGATTTTTTATTCATTTGCAGGATTCTTTCGGTATTCTGTTTATTGATTGGTGTAGAATGGCCATAATTTCCTGGTTATGACACAGGAGCTGAGTGCATTCCATCTATCGTTGGTAGTTCTTTTGATTTTGCTCCCAATTTCTTGTTTTAGGTTACAGAGTGGGATTTTGGCATTAGTATCTGATTTATCGGGGTCCTTTCCTTGCCAGCTCATCAGCTGTCTCATTCCCAGGCACCCCTTTGTTCCCAGAGACCAAGCAGAGTTTTACTTTGTGCTGTCTGCCAAGAACCCGTAGCTCTTCGAAGTCGTAGGCTGTCGGATGAGGTTTTAAAAGATATTCAAAACCTTCTAGCTTGTTCTAGTTTTCTTTATGATCTAAGAGCACTCTAAAGTTCGAGGTGAACCTGGACCTCGACTCACAAGATTCTACAGTTCTTCTGCTTGTGCGCGACATCATTACTGCATTCTAAAAGATTCTATAGTCCGGAGCGTTGGGTGTTTACTCAATTAAGCTATTTCAAATGTCCAATACGCAATTTTTTGACTAGGTCGATGTCGCTGTATAGCTTGTATAGTTCGCGATTGAATCTTCTCTAAAGCCCGTTAACGAAAAAAGGATCGAATATCTTACACATAATTTGTGCGCAGAAGGACATCTTTATCAACCTGCTTCTATGTCATAGAGTAGGTCTCATATCCCTAGAGTCCTCACAATAGACCTTTTACTGGTTTAAATGTGCTGGCTTTAGCTGGCAGCTACTTCAACCTATAAAGACTCTCCTAAGTTGTTTGGGATAGGGTCTTACTGTTCAGTTTCCTTCTCAGTCCAAAGAAACACAAATTTGCAAGAGTTATTCTACCATAAATTCTTCTCTCTCTGAGCCTAACACGTTCATACCCTCTAATGAGTCAACCCCAGCGTAGTGCAAGCAACAAAAAAGATTGCGCCACCGGTGGAGCTGCCCACAAAAGAGTTAAATGGCTATTGCGCGGAAGGGTTCAAACTTTTAGCCAAAACTCGCAAAGCCGCTCCTCTCTCTCCAGAATACCCTAGAAAGCTTTAGGATTGGAATTCTAGCCTTACGCTGTGGAATCAAAGTGTGGTCTTTGATCTGATCCTTTTCTAAGCGATGATGCCACTGAAGCCAAAATTTTGAAGTGTAATGCGCAGACCTGGTGGGCTTATCTCTAGACCTCTATACTGCCTCGCTGAAGGCGGTCGGATTGGTCATAACTTGCTGGGATATGGTATTTTATTTAAACTTTGCGGGGGCTACCACGGCTATGAACTACAAGTTGAAGTACAAGTTGGATAAGGCTATAGTCGTTGAGTACCTTTTCGTCCCTTTTTCCACTGCGGCAACCGTAAAAAATTATGGTTTTCTAGGACTTGGACTGTCCTCTAAACTAATGAGACCACTAAGTCCTAGACGTCGCAGATTATATTCAGGATTGATTGCTCGCTCAATCAAGTAAGGAACAGTCCTTAAAGTCATTTAAGAGCTTATTATAATGGAATTGCCATCTTCTCGTACTGAGCCGTAAAGCGCCTATCTTGGAATAACTGAATTAGGCTTTTTGAGTGCCTCCTACCTATCCTGACGGAGCCTAGAAATGCGTTTCTTCGACAATTGGATAATGTTGTAATCTCAAGCAAAATTGAGTTCATGGCACAAAATATGCTCAGAAGTCTCTTGGTCTTCCAAAAAAAAGCCGGAATATCACCAAGGGACTCACGTCCAGCTTGTTGGAGAGCTTTATAGACAGTTTATGCTGATTAAATTGTTAGAAAACATGCACCAAGTCTCTGATGGTGTGAGATAGTCCGAGTTAGTTTCTAATTTTGCCCAACTTGCGATATTTCGATGGCCCATATCGCCCGCTTTCCAGAGGTTAGATTGTTTTACCCAGGCCACTTTTCACGGTTGTTTCCTTTAGGTAGGGATCTAATGAAATCAGTTTCAAGGGCTGCAGTAGAAGTGGTTCTAATAGTGCCTATTCATGCTAGTCATTGGATCTTGGTAAGTGTTTTGAAGTTTGTGGTTTTTGCTGCCACTGGCCACTAGACAGTCATAAGTCAAGATGAGCCTGATCAGGACCCCATTTTTTAACGAAGATTCTACTCCACGCGTAAAAGATGATTGACGATTTCCTTGGATATTCTTTCTGAAGCGTTATCTTTCCACGTCAGTTTACAGCCAAAAATGCATCCTAGGTATTTCGCCTCTTCTGTGACTTGGAAAGGAGTTCAATCGAGTCTTAAGGACCCAAACGTTGGTATAGGTCTTTCATTGGTTAAAAAAACAACTTATTTCGGTTTTTTTGGGGGTTGACATTCAGTCCACATCTTCTAGCCCAGTTGTTTAGGGTATTCAGGGCTGACTGCAGTAGTTTGATGATGGTGGTAAGGAACTTGTCGGTTGCCAATATGTCGGCATCGTCGGCATGAGCAACGACTTGGACTGCACTGTGCCCTTGTTTCATTCAAATTTCAGTAGCAACTAAAATCCAGAATAGGGGTTTCAGGACGCCTTCTTGGGGGTTTCTTGTGGGAAAGACGTGCAATTGACAGCCTTTCAATTCTGAGCTCATATGTCTCGGTTTGAGGCTCATGTTGAATTGGTCTAGTGCTTGTCATATTGCTTCAGATTTTCCATTGTTGAAAGCTCCTTCTATGTTCAATCAGGTAAAAGGATAGACTGATCATCGGCCTTAGGAAAGTCTATCGAAATCTACCTTAGATCGAGTGTATCAAACCTAAAATTGATTGGATCGTATCAAAGAATGCGAACAAATTCTTTAGCTTCCACACAAAACCGAAACCATTTCATGTAAGCAGAATTCCTTCGATAAGAGAATAAAGTACTAATTAAATTTAAATTAATGATACGTGACTCTCGCTTAATTCCAGTGCATAGCCCTATCTGTAAAACTGACCACTCTACAGTACCAGCCCTGTTCCCTTCTGTTCCACACAGCCTTCCGCGGTGACATCATCACCATCCACATCATCGTTGTACATAGTTGTCGTTACAATACAATTTATTTTCATCCCCACCCACCCAAGATTTATCTTATAATATGCACTTTATAATGGAAACATAAAAAAAGAAGAAGAAGAAGCAGGATTTAAATGATTGCATTATGGTGTGGAATTCATCTTGGTCATATCATCAGGCCATACGTACGAGAGCCGGTCACTGCATTCCAGTGATGCACTCGAGGCAGCTACTTGTAGAAGATATCATCATCTGGGTGTACTTGTATCTACAATCTAAATGAAGGAGAGCATTATACTGTGCTTGGTTAGCACATAGCGATAGCTCTCTCTATGCACTGTTTTAATGGGGTGTGTCATTATTTGTTCGTTAAGATTAAGATTCTAACCCTCAGTCAGAATGTGTAAAATTCAAAAAAAGAAAAGAAAAGCAACTCTCCTCCAATTCCCATTCACGAATAGAACCGAGAACAAGATCTAGAACCGAACCACATAATCAGACAGTGTTGGCCAAGTGGAGACTTAAGTGAAAGAAACGTTTTCATTCGGTTGATTTGGTGGGTTGTTTCTGGGAAATTTTCAAATATCTCTTGCATGGTTGTACGTATACGGCATACGAATGGTCTTGTACTTCCTCGACATTATCATTCTGAACGCATTTTCGGAATCAGTATCTTTTTTATTGTCGAGAGATGCCTACTCATATGTACATACGCCCTTGTGTGTGACAACAACGGCAGCGTTGATTCGATTCAAGTGAAAATATTCCTTCGGGGTGTTCACTGTTCACTGTTCAGTGCTGTTCTCCTTCGTTTCCTCTTCGACGATTATTTCCGGCATTTGGCCAGAGATTAGTAATTTGTCTCATTTGTATGTGTGTAGCGGTATCGCATTGAGAGAGTAGGATTTCTGTTGAATCTGTGTTGGCCAAGTGATTTATATATATATTTTTTTTTTTTTTGACGAATAAATGAAAGCTCTTGTGCTGCACAAGTTTGTTTATCGATTTTTAAGGCCTAGCCTAAGGCATCTGTTGATTTCTTTGTTTCCCCACATTGGATGGATGGAAATGTTTTATTTTTAAAGGATTTTTTCTTCTTCTTCTTCTCTATCGAACTGTTGATGATTTTATCAAAGCAAAATATATTTTTTTTGTGGAATTTAATCATTCAATTTTAATAGGATTTGGTTTGGATCACCATACACTGCAGAGTGGTTATTGCGATAAAATTGATTTATTTTTGAGATTAAATTGATTTTCTATTCAAATTTTCGAAAGATGAATATGAAAATGGTTGAATGGTTGTCGGCAACCAAGATCTAAGGAAGGATTACTTGAAGTTTGTAAAGTATCAAGGTTTTATTGGATGTCCGCTGAAGCACCTCATTTTTTATTGAGGGGGAGACATAAGGCATAGCAACATAATTTCACAGATGTTCTGTGGAATTCGTTAGGTGACCTTGGATTTCGTTGTTCGTTATTCGATACAAATTTGGACTAGGATTACCTGTTTCTTCTGGGATTTGAAAAGTAAAAGTAAATCGCATTGGAAATGTTGGAATTGTTTTTCGAAAGTGTAGACACAACCACTGATCCACGTCAACCTCTGTCTTTACCATTTTTTTTATTTTTCAAATCCCAGGAGCAACCGACTCGTTTCGGTCCACTATTCTCCCAGACAGAAACCCCTTTTTGGTGTATTGGTTGAAGAAACTCAGATTTTGTTCATTTCTCTATTTATTTTCGGTAGTTGTCGACCGGGCTCGAACCCACACAGGTCGGGTCACAAGCGAACATACTTCCCAATACGCCGTAGCCACCTCGGGTAGTATATCACCTCAATTTATTTTGAAACGCAGTGTCTAGACATGGCCTTGAGTTGATTTCGTCATAAAATGGATTTCCACCCAACCACATACTCCTTAAGGGAAGAAGCTTGTAAAGGAGCTCTCAAAAAAGAATAGCCAAACATATTGGTCCATACGACTCGTGAAATTTGTGTCCATTGATGTTGACGTTTCCATAATTTGTATACCAAGACCTTAAGACGAGATGATTACCCCGTTCGATGCATCAAACTTCCTGGGATCCACGATGGACTGGAATTTAAAGCGAAAGTTTATCTTATCCTGACATCTTAAGTTTCCGTTTGGAGATACTGCTAGAGATACTTGATTCGGCTAGGGTGATCGATTTCCAACGTTTTAGAGATTTTGAACTACCTAGATCTGCGGCTTGGAATTGGTTATAGAATGTGGTTATATTTAGTGAAGAACTTTTCCCTTCACATTGCACTAGGTGGTACATAGCAGAAGAGGCAAGATCATTGAGCTAAGTAGAGTCAATTTAATTCTTTAAGTTCTATTGCCAAATTGCAGTCCACGAACTTTATTTACTTATTTATCGGGCTCCAGATTCGTGAAAAGTCCTTGTCTGAGACACTGCAGATTTTGTTCCACGCAGGCTGCTTCCAGTTAGTCAGATCAAGCCTTATGGCATTCGTGATTTCTTGTTCTTAGTTATGAAGGTTCATCGTCTCGAACCTGAAAGCTAGGGATCTAAAGATCCCATTTCCCCCCTAATATAGTCGACGAATAAGCTCTATTGGCTGCCATAAGAGCCGCCAAATTTGTTATTTTTTGGCTTCTTTGTCGATTTCCCATCCTCTTTTAAACTAGAAGGGGTATGTACTGCTACTTTGTCGACTTGGGGCCTATCATTCTCTCTATCATCAGTTATTGCGTAGTTGCTGGAATTTTCTAAGTCTCGGTGACTAGATTTCCTTCGTTGTTTCGAAGTGTCTGCGTTTCATGCTTGAAACCAGCTGTCAGTTGTTAAAATTCCCTTTTGCTGTTGCGCTTCGGAAGCTTCGACTTGTTAGTGTCAGAGATTTCATTAAGATTGTGGAAGAAGCTGGGTCCTAAATAGGCCCCACGGCTGGACACGGATAGAGAAGGTAGAGAATCTTTTCTTTTTCCTCCTCGTCCATACAGCTTCTGCAAAAATCACCAAGATGCAGCCCAACCTTTTTGCGTGTCTACCAATGGTACGATGTCACGTGATAACGCCCCCCTCTTTTGGCTGATTAGACACTGCGAGCGGTTTTTAACCAGCTTACGCTAAATCTGTTTGGTGATGAAGCAAGTGGATTCAACCGTCCACCTGCGGTTGGTGATGCTGATTGCGTTTGTTTGGTGTATGAGACTGCAAGTAGCGAGAGGCATATTAAGATTGTACCCTGTCTGGCAAATTCGTCGGCCACAGAGTTACCTGAAATGTCCCTTAGCCTCGGCACCCAAATAAGTGAAACAAGCGACAGTTAAGAGCAGTTTTTGAGTTAAAGGTGACAGATTCCAGGGATTTGTTAGCGGCGTGACTATAGGTAGAGATGGTGATATCCCCCATAGAGAACACAATGTACCTTAGCAACGATAGGGCCTCTTTAATTGTCATTATCTCGGTTTGTAAGACACAACAGTGGTTGGGCAAACGGAAGGAGATGCTTACGTTTACATCCTTTGGGAAGACACCTCCACCTACTTCCGATTCTGTCTTAGAGCCATCCGTGTAGAAGCATATGGAGCCCTTTCCTTGTAGCTGGAGATCATCCTTCCAATCATGTCTGGAGGGAATAGTGGTTTCTAAGATTTTATCGTATAGGAGTTGGTGCAGGGTATAGTCGATACCTTGTGATAGGAATGCTAAAATGCGGAGAAAAGTGGAGTATCCAGCATGCAAACGGGACCGTTAGTGTAATTCTTTGATGTGTATGACTGATGATGGAATAGTATGCCCATAACCGCCATTGAAGTGATTCAGAGGGCTCCACTGATGCATACACAGACCTATCTTTTTACTCGACCAAGACAGTTTCGACTGATGGCTTTTTCTAATGCCACCTATCAACTCATTACCATTCTCGTAGAGCTTTACTGAACTGTCAACTAACGTGGAACTACTTAATAATGAGCTTCGATGAGTACAGTATCAGTAGTCGTCTCCAACCAACTCGATCTTTACCCTAGTTTCGTACGCCAAATTGGTTGAGGTTCCTTGCCGATTTCGCACCACCTGAGTCCGCACCGACTTTAGTTTACTCCTCCGGATTCCAAAATTCTACGGGTCGGAGGGTGGATGTGCATCAGGTCCAACCATCTCGTAGTTGATTTACATATGAATGTACTTCAACCTTCAGATTGCTTTAATTTGAAAGGTTACCACTACATTTGAGAAGAGAATCCGCCCAGACCCTAGGCCTGGACGTACAACTTACATATGTACGTCGAAAGCTTAACATTTCAAAGAAGTCTTCCGAATTCCAACGAATAAATGAGTAACTTTAATAGTCCGCTCCACTATAAACGTGCGCCCAATTATTATCAATCGTCAACTGTGCCTGTGCCCTTATAATGACTTTGTGATTTTATTTATAGTGAGCCAAGCAATTAACCACCCTTAATTTTTCACAATTATTGTGTATCACTGTGTGTGTATAGAGTATACCTCGTCTGTACCCTCATAATGTCATCTGTTCCTTAAAGAACTCTTAAATAACAAAATACAAACACAACAGAGCCACCATCATAATACTCGTTTGTAATTAACTTAATTATTTTATTATTAACTAGAAAATAATTTCTCTCACGGTTCTTTCTGCTTCGTTATAATTTTGATTGTCTTCTCTTTAACAAAACCGCATTTGAACATTTAATCATGTGTGCAAGGACTTTTTGCGGACGAAGAAAGGTTTCTAAACTTACGAAGAGGGAAAGGTATACAAAAAACAACTTGTACATATGTATAAAGGAACTAAAATATTTCACGTGACAGCACCACCCTGTCTAGGGAGGAAAATATCGATACCAACGAGACTTGAGTGTGTCGCCTTCATCTTTGTTTCCTTTCTGCGTTCCCTTTTGCTCTAAATTGCATGGAAGAAATAATTCCTTTGGTTTTTTTCTTTTGCATTTTTCCTTCATATCTTGTTCTGCGTACCGCTCCTTTTTGTTTTTTTTTTTTTGCTCCAAACAGCTGGATACAACAATCCTCAAGATGCACATCATGTTCTGGAACTAAATCTTTTTTTTTTTTTTTCTTTAACTTCCTTTAGAGCACATTCTAGGTAAATCATTTCCGAAAGATGTGCTATTCGCTGAAAGGATTTTGGCTTTTAAGTGGTTTTAAATGTGTCAAAAGTTTTGAGTGTTCGATTTGAGGATGAAGAAGCTGGAACTGGAGCAGTGATTTTGCTTTAAGGATCTAAATGCTTACGATAGTGCCAGATAGTCAGACAAAACTAAGTGTTTTAGCTGAGAACATACGTATGTGAATATGCATCCCTTAATTGACGCACAAGTTTTGCCAACGTTTTCTGGGTAAAAGCAAAGCTTTACGATATTTTGTTGTGCCTGCTTTGCATCTTTTTTATGTTTATGGTGGACTACTTGGCTTGATGTGTCTTGTATATTACATTCTTGTCGTCTTAAAGAGAATAAGGATTTGGGACAACAAAGTATAGCGTATGTATCTATTTGTTTAAGAGCTGGGTAGGGGCCAACACATTTGCTTTTACTCGTAAAATTTGAACTAAAATTTAGTAAAGTGCTTCAGAAACTAACAACTTTGGGCTTCGTTCTAAAATGTTGTGCAAAGGCCTTATTGACAAGCGATCCACTTCAAGAGCAAATGGAACTATAAAAAACCATCGAATCTATGGAATCAGTTCAAGACTGTCTGTTGGGTCCTTGGTCACAGTGACATTCCGAGGAACTGACGAATTAGCCAGATAATGCTCTGAAGGTACGCACGGTAGGAAGCTATTTTCTTAAAGTCTTAATTTACACCGATGCTCTGTCGAAAGCAAATCATAGATGGCCACATCTTGACTATTGCAACAATGCCGAAAGTCGAAAGCATTAATTCGACTTAAAAGAGATTAGCTCGCGAAACTAACTAACGTCCTCACAGGGCACTGCATTCTAAGGAGACATGTTTAACGATTGGGCATTGTATGCAACGAGAAAAACAATGAATCTATTGCTCACTTCCCTTGTGTCCCGCCCTTGTTAACATCAGGGAAATCACCTTAGACGAAAATTCCTTTAACGATCTAAATTATCTGAACTCCGCCAGGAAGTCAGGAGTAAACTGGGGTCCAAACCTAGCACTCAGTGGTATCACAATGGACCTACTTTTGGTCTAAGTGTACCCCTTCTGAGCCGAATCTCCGGTTTAAAGATCTGGCAATCGCAGACAACAGAAATCTTGGTCTAGTAAACTGGAAGCAGCGTGCCGGGAGCGTGAAGGATGGAAAGCGTCATTAGTTCAGGCTCACCCTCCAAGGGTCACGAGCCTGATAAGTAAGTTAGTAAGTTCGTCTTCTCGGAGGACCACTTCTAACTTACTGACTATACAAAATCTGGCTCTGGAGTAAGAGATTCTTGTCATCTCACGGAATAACTATGTCCTTTCATATCCGCATTACCCGTCTTATACCCTGTGGCTCCACATTTTCAACAATGAATCCCCGAAGACTATTGGAAAACGTCAACAATGAAAGGATAATCTTGGGACAAGAATAATACAGCCAAACACAGAAGAGCTCTAGAGTAATATGAACTGAAACCATGAAAGGACTTCTAATCCTAAGCAAGAATTCATAGCCCAACCTGGTACCGGATCAAAGAATAGACAAAGGCTTCGCTTCTCGCAACCATGCATGTTTTGTGTGCTGTTTTGATTGGTCTTTCCTTCACCAGCTGGTAAAATATGCCACAAATTTCGAATCTATTCCTAGGAATTCCCAACTTAAGATAACCCCCATGTAGAATGAGCTAAATGCCTCTTTTAAGCACCCAGAGATAGGGTGACAGAACTGAATATCAATCGTTAAGAGTTTTACGAGTAATCAGTAACGACATGGGTTTAAAGTTGTACGACTGAGACACCTTAAGAGCTAGCATACATGTGCATACGAGACTAGGACTTATAACCTTTGATGGAACTTTGGAGGCTTTAGCTTACATACTCTACTTTTCTTTAGATAAGAGACGACAGTTCGATATATTTCTCTAGTTCAACCTACGATTCTTTTTAGACAGCTGCCTCTAGTTTTGCACATCAAGTTTAAGGTTCCCTTCTGACAAAATAAAGGCCCATAGGCTACGGCGCTGATGTCCAGGCACTATGCAGATCAATGTCGTTGTCAGCTCAGCAGGACCAAGCACTAGCTTCTCGCAACTGTTCATGTTGTGCTTAATATATTTTTCTTACGAATGGAAAGTGGACCGTTTCTATTCAAATGGCGGATTGAAAGACCGGCAGGTGGTGTCGCGATTCAAACCTGTGTCAGCTCGCTCTGTAGTCTTACGCAGTAACCACTGAGCCAGCTACGTCGCTGTAGAAACCCCAATAATTTTTCCTAGAATCTTCTTCTTCGTTCTCTGTTGATACAAAGAGCACTCAAAGAGCTCTTCCCTCAAAGCAGTCAAGAGGGCTTTACCTTGTTAATGCCCTAAGAAAAAAATAACCAGCGATTGTCAAGAGATGTCCGTTATCGGAGTAAACCGAAGAACCCTGCAAAAGGATCCACTTTCGATCGATGTTTTACAAACAATGTTTCTTGGTAGGCCATAAATTCGGCAAAAGTCCTCAATAAAAGTACGTAATACTCGCCTTCGAGCTGCTTAACAGTCATTGGACAGTTACTTAAGACTTTTGGATGAACTTTAGCAACATTAACGTACACACAGCGACGAATTATACGAGCTGTACAGCGACATCGACGTAGTCAAAAAACTACGCATTGGTCTTTTAAGATGGCTAGGACATGTAGAGCGAATGGACACCAACGCTCCGGCCCAAAAAGTCTTCGAATCCAACACGGAGGGACAACGCAGTAGAGGAAGACCTCGCCTAAGGTGGTGCGCACAACTTGGAGTGCGTAACTGGAGGCGGTTAGTTAAGGACCGGGCTAATTGGAGGCCCAGGTTCACCCCGAACCATAGCGCCACCTAAGTAAGTAAGTAAGTAACGTACACAGCATATCCATAGGCACGTCCCTGCTTTGTTAAGGGCTAACTGCGAGTATATATCACTTTCTTCCAAAGCCTAACATATGTGGCCCATTCGGGGTCAATATTTTCCACATAAACTCCAAATAATATCCTAAGTCTGTCCCATCAACAATTATCCAAAGTGCAGTAAAAGTAAACGATGAGTCTCAATGCAATTTTCAAGTGAAATACTCCGCCGTTGTGCTTTAAGCAAAGTCAAGGGTGGTGGCCGGGCCGCTTGCCTACAAAACCAAAACACCAGACTAAACTGCTTAAAATTTTGAGCAAAAGACCAAATTAAGCATTAAGAAAACGCCTCTGCGTTCTGTCTTGTACATAGGAGTGCACTATGTATAACCCGTCTAAGGCTGTTGCATGGGCTTTCCACTGTCTCGTCTCCGCCCCCACTAACAGATTTTTTTTTAGCACATACAGCACCCTTTGTCGTGAGCGGGTTTCATATAATCCACTCCACCTCATAATCACATCCATGGCAGGAGTTCAGATTGCGCTACTCAGCCAATAGTTGTTGGGGAACATCCGTGCCGGGGCCATAGCGAAAAATCGATTTTCCTTCCATATGGTCGCATGGAAGATGAGTTTTAAAACTGCTTTGTCGGGTGTTTCTCTGGATGGTTTTTCGTTTAAAGGGCGACTCATTGCATGACTCACGTAACAGGTGGAACCGATGCTGACTGGAAAAACGAACTTCCAAAGTACAAGTACGAGTACGAGTACGTCTTGGTCAGACACATTTCGAAATGTTTCGTTAGTTTGATGCCATAAATCTATCTTTGGGTGAGGAGAAGATTCATGTCCCAATATAGACCATAAGGAAACAGTAATTGTTGAATACTAATTACGAACGTATGTATAGCTTCCAGAGGGTGCGGTGCGGAGCTGGAAAACTTCAAAATCATTCACACTCGGCCGCATTGTTTTGCTTTTCGTTTTCAATAAATAAACAATCCAACTCGGAATGTAATGAGCCGAGTGTTTTCTTTTTTTTTTTTATTCTTCTGACGAACTTGTGCACACAGCTTCCCTAAAATGGACACGTTCGAAATTCCATCCATCGATTGACGTAATTGGACGTACTAATTCAATAATCTAATAAATCGATTCCAAGGTACGTGACCTATAGATACCGCATAGTTGGCGAACCATCCAATCAGATTGTAGTTTTGTAACTTTACATAACTTTAGCTTAATTGGGATGCCCTGGTACGTATTGTTTATTTCGGAATAAGGTGGCATGTGGTGTTGGAGCTATCGAAGCTACGTGTTAGAAAAATATGTCAATAAACTTCGGATATAACTATATGCTTCCTAAGTGGGCTTAATAGATTGTATGGCAATGAAGACATGCGGTCAAAGATATGCCGTAAGCTTAATACTTTCTTTTTTGACGTTGGGAGGTCTTCAACCTAGAAAAGCGGCTTTATTTTGGGCACTTATAAGCAAGGCCAAGTTTCTTTGATGTTCCGGTTCTTGTGTTATCGCTAAAAAGGGCTAACGACTTCCTTTGATACCTCCGCCATAGCTTAAACACATGGTAAATCTGCTGGGTTCCTTGGAGTTTATATATGTAGACTTCGAGTTTGTGATTTAGGGTTTAATAAGTCAGTTGACCTGGCAGTTGACGCTGTTGTTGGATGAATGAAGTTGTCACATAAAGTTGGAGCAGTTTTGAAGTCCCTACAGACAAGAATCCACAGGCTGTTGATGACATTTTTAGAGATCGCTCTTAATAGGCTACACTCAGGGACTGCTGGTTGGGTCTGAGCATTAAATCGACACAATTACACTCAATTTTAACCAACATACTACAGTCCTCTAAGCTATAGCTTAGGTTATTCTTATTCTTCGATGTCCTGGGTTGACCGCCATGTATAGTAGGTATACAATCACTGATACACAGCTTGATTCTATCAAAGCCTTACTTTCAACCTTCATGTAGTGATCCCTGTTCAAAAAAGAAATACAAATATTTAGCGCCGCAGTCTGTAGAGGGACAAGGTCTAGCTGCTTGCAACCATTCATATTGTACGTGTTAAATTTTTCCCACGAATGGAAGTCGGATCCAGAAACATTTTACTTTTACTAGGCCAGAGGTTTGTCACAGCCTGCCGTCAGCAACGTTTGGTTGCTTTGCTGATACTTGAACCTCTGTTAACTGTTCACCATACCTCTTTTGGACTCTGTTTTGGTTGTTGTGAGGAATGAAAATGAGTGCTTCTGTTAGGTCGCTATTTGTTTGATTCTAGAGGAATTAGAGCTTCAAATTCCCTGTAGGATGAACAATTTAAGCAACTAATAGGTTGACGGTATTCATATCGATTGTATTGGTCTAGTAAAGCTGCATGGTCTATCAAACATTGGCCAAAACGCGTCCAAGAGAAGCAATCAAGGGCAGAGACAGACTTACTTACTTTCCTTTGAGGGGCCCTCAACATGCCTTTTATTATCTCCGATTCTGGCTACGTTGCTGCCAGTAAGTGAGAGCTAGTATTTTGTGCATTTCAAGGCTCAAAAACTCTCTTAACTGTAATATCTAATGTAGCCGACCAGTATAAGTTGTTCCTCCCTCCTTTCTGTTCGCCTTTTCACTTGATTATTTAGAATCCAGTTGTTGTCAAACTAAAGTAGCACGGCAACTTAGATTCTGTCTTCGTCGCATCTCCACCGAAGAAGATAAACTTTTCAACTTCTTCTAAGTTTTTGCTGACGTTTTGTTGAAAGTGAGAAGTTGCAAAGAAGGCCTGAGAATGAGACTATGCTGCAAAGAAAGCCTACAAACTCATGTGATGTACTAGTTACTAGATAGAGCAGAACTC
Source organism: Criorhina ranunculi (assembly GCA_951813785.1). Classification (NCBI taxonomy): domain Eukaryota; kingdom Metazoa; phylum Arthropoda; class Insecta; order Diptera; family Syrphidae; genus Criorhina; species Criorhina ranunculi. The sequence continues at coordinate 12,774,530 of OX638382.1, read as the reverse complement.
AAGTGCTAGTAAAGGTCGTCGAAGTTACATGCTGCCAAAACTTGAATAAGCTAGATATAAGAGCTTGTATATAAAAGGCGAACTCTGTGTCTTACATAGTCCATTGAGGTTGCACAGCGTATTCTGAATGAGACCAGAGCATATACAATAACAGACAAGAAAGACAAGCTCCGTCTATTGAATGCCAGCAGAGATGAAGCCTCTGATCAAGATGACGATGGACTTGTCGGCCGACAATAACACACATAACATGAGGGCACATGTCCCACTTGCACTGAAATGTTGGAAGACGCAGATTTAGCCTCTAGATTCCCAAGAGAGAGCAAGAGAGACTGTAAAGGAAAATTGGCCAGCTCTCAATTTTGGATAACAGCACAGAACCTCGGAATATGTGGGATCAATCAAAATACAGTAGCAACCATTATGAAGGACCTCAACCGAATGGATCGACGAAGAACAAACGCTAGTGGATGCCAAAGTAAATAGGTAAATTCCACGATGAGATATCATACTCAAGAGCTCTTGCAAGGGAATACTGAAACTATGGCAGAAGAAGTATAAGAACTCGGATATCTAATATAAAGTAGGTCTAAGCGCGCCTTCTGTTTTACTGTAGAAAAAGAGGGAAACGAAAGGAAGCACTGCAAAGGCAAACCAGAACCTATAACTTACGAAAATTGAAGAAAGCCAAGTAACTGTCCCTAGTCCTAAGCCTGAAATAGTTTGATGGGGAAGTAGTGAAATAAGTCTGGCTTCTCTTCAGAGCTTGAGGTAAGAGATGCTCTGAAGCAAATTATATTCCTAGTACCCGGTGTTTTGCAAGATGTGTCGATCTGTGCTTAAAGAACATTGTGTTCATCTTTCTAAGACTATATCCTTCCTTTGCTTGGTTCCGCTTTGACGGCTTAACTTTTGGAATTGCTAAAAGTTTAAGTTAGGTTGTTGAGATGGCTGCACCTTATAAAGTACAGCCTCGCTCGGATCTCAAAGGATCCATTGTGTTACCCGATGTGGGATACCTGAAATAATGACAAGGATTATTATTGCTGATTGGCCTGCCTGAACCTACCCAAGTTCTGAAGGAATTTTAGGTTGAACAACACTAAAAAAGTTTTCTCGACGGACTGACTTAGGCTTAGGCATTCACATATGAGGTGGAATGTGTCCTCCTCGGCGTCTAAGTCGCCACATTAGTTGCATGTCTCTTTGGGTGCGCTGTTAGCTGGTTGTAACCTGACATAATCGCCTACAAGAAGTGACTTCTGTTGAGTGCGATGATTTATTTTGTTTTCCTTTTGTCCAGAGCGTTCTTGAGGTACGATATGTCGTGAGTGCACTCCATCTCTCATTTACGATTTTTTGGAAGCTCCTCCTTTTGGTGAGCTCCTCCGCCTTATCAGTCCTATGGATGCCCTTATGTCCCGGGACCTAAATAAGTGTAAGGTTATGGTTAGCACTAAGGGACTTGAGCTCCCCGTGGCAGAGTTTCACGATAGTGGATGTGATAGTTTTGATGACTGCTTGACAATCTATGTAGATGTCGATGTATCTTCTCGGGAGTCTCTGCTGTGATAGTTCTCGCGAGGCCACGACGATTGCTAGTACTTCCGCCTAGAACACGCCGCTGTGGTTTGGAAGTCTTTTCGATCGTGTGATGCTTGGTCATGATACGTAGATCCACATCTATTTGTGGCCCATCTCTCTACGAGTACGAGATGGTTTATGACCTTTCCTTCTGTCCAACTCTCTCTGGAGTGAAATTTGAGTTCGAGGTTTAAGCTGAGTTCTGGAATAGTCAGTCTTGGCTTCAATGTTTGCCCATCTGGTGATTGCTTGGCGATCTAACAGACCCTTTTTCCAAAGGTTAGATTATTGAAGGAGGAACAAACTTTTCGCGGACGCTTCCTTTTTGAAAAGATCGATGGTATTAGCCCTAGCATGATACCTAACAGTTTAGTTCCAGATTTGAATGGCCTGTCAGTGTGACATAGAATCAGAGTTGTCTTCATTGTCCTCATGGGGGAGAACCCGAGCATCGACAAGGTTAGATCGAAGCTTAAGCCGGTGATTGATTCATCAGCGTATCATATCTCTTAGCTATACATAGACACTGCTGCTGGAATGGCTGTTTTGAAAGGACGATGCAAATTTCTTTTACTCGTCATTAAGTCTGTAAAAACGCTTGTCTTGTCTAACCATACTAGAAGTCGTAACCTAAAAATGTTTGTTTATGTTGTTCGAAACAAATGTACATACATATGTTGTTCTAAGTAAGTGTTCCTTATATACTCGTGCGTCAATATTAAGGAAAACTGGTTGTATGACTTGTGGCTTAAGTCTTTATTTTCTTCGAGCAACTATACCCTTTTAGCAATTAAACTGAAAAGAGGTACATTTTCGAAGCATATGAGTTGTGGTTATTCCTTAGTGGATTCCTGGCACGTTCCCATATGGAATTTAATTACTATGCTAAAAGCGCAATTGTGTCAAGAGGTATGTATATACAAACGTAGACGAGTACATAGGCAAACGTTCAAGGATTGGGTTCACCAAAGCACACACACCAACATTTAGAAACTTCATTAAATGCTATGAAATTCTACTGCTTACCCAAAAAAGTTTTTTTTTTTTTTTTTTTTTCTTGTTGGAATGGCTCTTTGCCAAAATAAAGGATTTGAAAAGGCCAATACATATATAGACTGGAAGTTTATTTACGTATAAGACATAAGACATGCCTTTAACCAAACAGGATAATTGTGGGCGAGGAGTTGGATGACTTGTGGTTTACATCTTACTAAAGTCACTGTTAATACACTCGGTTTGCTGTTAAACTTTGCGCGAAGTATTTTTTTCTGTTATGTTATTTTGATAGCTTCAAGGATGACTATACCTTGAAGGATATTGACAGGAGAGAAAGTAATAACATTAACTTCAGTTGGTTGAAGTTTTTTAAGGAATTAAGAAAGTATTCACGAAGGAATATCGTTAAGGGGGTGTGATTTCAAAGGTTGTAGGGGTGAGAGGAACTTAGACACAAGGAGTTGTTTGCTTAAAAAGGATACAGGAAGCGACAATAGTTACCTATCAGATTCAGATATTGTTTCTTTGATGGAATGTTTGTAAGCTTCTGTTATGTTATGGGTGTTCGAAAGGGTTATTCATAGTCTTTGACACTGTGGGCTGGGCATTCCGTTAGGATGTGTAGAGAGGCCTCTTTACTCTCAAGACAGAGTCTACAACTTGAATTTTTTTTTCGTGTTGGGAGGTGGGAATCTTTTAAAGACGAAACTGGGCCCGTGCCCAGTAACAATGTGGAATTTCCACCCACTTAACCCACCTCCCCTTCTTTGCCCTTTTTCTCTACGGTACCGCCGTCTTGGCATTTCGTCGTGGGGGGCAAGAGCAGCACCATGTGCTCACAGCTAAAATCTGTTGTAAGGTTCAGGCGGCAGTGTCTGAGTATTCCGATTAGGACTCTAAGGTTGTTCCTATCGAGATTCACAATGAAACTAGATTTTCTTTGTGGCGGTATAGGGAAAAGCCACTTTGAGCATGCTTGTGAGTCGTCCACAAATCCGCTGTGGGCAGGAATCTAGTGAAGGATGACAATGTTGTTCCGAGATCATATTGTAGGTTTCTAGGACTAGCTTTGATTTGATGACAGGCGAGTCATGTGCTTGACTGAGGTAAAAATAGATTTCCCCAAGGCCAGAGGCTTGATTCAGTCTCACACACTGATTGATGGCAAAATATGGACGAGTATTTATCAAGGCTAACTGAGAAGTTCACACTTGAGAATTCCTTAAAAATTCCGGAACCAGTTCCTGTTTCCATTTTGGATCTGTCCGTATACCAGACTCTGCTAGTGTCCTCTCTAAACTGGATGACTATTGACAAGTTTTTGTTGAAGCACTATTGGGGTAGCACGTCGTCTGGAACATGCTAAAGGTTATGTCATGCTCCAGTGTTTCCAGCAAGGATAGGTGCCCTCCTCTTTGAGTCGAAATTGATTGAACGAAAGAGTCAATGGATCCCTAGCTTCGCTTCCATTCGCATGAAGTTTTCTACGGTGAAATACTCAAGATGGCATTGAGTAAAGCACTTGGAGTTGTGCGCTGACATCCTGCCATGGAGGTTTTGGCTAGGCGTTGGACGCGTTCGCTTATGATTCATAGGGGTATCCCATCCCTTAGTATGAAGTAATAGCCAGTTACGAAGTCGCTTTGTTTTAAGAAGAGAATAAATTTTTTTTTCCATTTCTAGGTAACTGACTTAATCGGCAAGTGGACTTGGTTTTACAACGACGACTTATATCAACTCTTCAGCTGGAACTAGAAATCTCCAAATCCACCACGGATGAACGATGTAGTAAAGATAAGTCCCTTATTCCCTATACATAAGTGACGCATGATGCGCAAAACTAGGTCCATTCCTGTCTGTAAGACACCGATTAGGTTTTTTCTTTCCTATCTTCGAGTCGTCGTTATGCCTCAAGTGCTTAGTAAATTGGACTGATGAACAGTACTGCTGACGAACTTGCGTTCAGATTCAAATCTCAGCGTCAATCAAACTTTTTTCTCACGGTCTCGACTCGACTTTCGACTTCCTCAGAGCTTTGTCTCTTATCATCTAGCTCATTTCAATGTTTGGATTTTATTTTCTATCCAACATACGTTTCAGTTCGCTTACCGTTTTTAACCTTCTTCTGTTGAACGCTGTCCTCCGTCCATTAGTCGTTTCAAACTCGACGATTTTCGTCAAAAAACAGTAAAGGGCGCCCCAAGCCTACATGCATGTTGCATTCAACTTTTGAAAGAAGGGGTTATAGTCTGGAATCTTCTTCTACCTCGTTCGGGTAGAACGCTTCTCAAGCGTGTTTGGGCATATTCAAACCTATCCTTATTAACCTTTCCGATGAAAAATATTCTTATGAAGGTACCTAGGTATCTACCTATATGCACTTCCGTAGTTAAGCCTATAGGAAAGCCATCGCATCCACAGTGCTGCAATCAAAAATATTCTAGATGTGTCACACTTCAAGTTCTGAGCACAGTATCCTTTTGTAAGGTTCACGGACATAAAAGCATCGTTGACAATAAAAAAAAAACAAAGGTCAACGAACCAGTAAGACCAAGGTCAGAACAAACTGTAATGAGGCACTTCCTCTACGACGAGAAAAGCAACCCTCAGCTTACATTTTTTCGGATTATCAATCAAGTCATCGGAAAGATTCTGTAGATTGTTTTATCCTTCAGGCGAGTTAAGCCATCAGTCTTTCAATCGCATCTTCTTGAGCTTACCGAAATGCATCTGGTTAATCTAAATCGACCTTTCTTCAATCAAGAGTCTACCTTTGCTTTCATAAATATGGAATGTAAATATGTCCAATAAGTTGGATGCATTTATTTGCTCAATTGCCGTACGGCCCACTTGTATTCTGTGGATAAAAGAGAACTAGCAAATTAAGGCGCAAAGTGATTTGAAAAAAGATAAATGACATTCCTAAACTTCTTCTTTTTTTTCTAATTCGCCTCTTCCGGCAACACTGATCATTTACTCGACTTTTCACACTCTCATGTGAAACCGCCAAAGCAGTCCGGTTGGAGAATTTTTCCAAACGAAATTCAACACACACTCCATTGGAGTGTAGTAGAAGTATTCCATAAACTCACTCATATTTGAACTCACCTCAATGCTGTTTTCCCCTTCATTCGCCGTATACTCCGTTCCATTACCCAATTCAAACTGTTCCGCGCCGCATCGCATACAATGCAACAATAATTCGTTAAGCCGCTTCCCTTCTATGTTTTATGCTAAATGCATGGTTAACTTATACCGCGCACCAATACCACTCATCATCATCATCATCATCAACGAAACCATCCACTGCGTTCGCTTCTCCATCGTTTATCAAAGTGTGTGTGGTGAATTAAAGAAAAATCAAAAGCGAATACGGTTACGGTTTTCCAGCAGCGCAACATTTATTCAGTATAGAGTGAGCATTCCTAGCTGTCAGTTGTCGTTTGTTCGAGCATAACTGTTTCTTGTAGTGCAAGTGCAAGTCTGTGTTCTTTGTGTTCTTTCTGTTATACAGATTTACACTCTATACATATATAACATATATCTCTGCATACATACGGATTTTATATACACAATTTGTATATGCATCAACTTGACAAATTCTCGGTCCTATTTTAAGTGTCCCTGTGTGTCCAAGTTCGAATTTTCTATTCAGGGAATTTCAAACTAAAAAAAAAAAATCATTTTTTTTTTATTTCATTACAATCTATAACGGGAAGTGAATAGAAAGCGAAAAAAAAGAAAAACCGTTAATTTTTGTGCAATCTGTTGAAAGAATTCAAAAAAAAAAGAAAAAAGAAATCTAGTGCTCAAGAGAAGTTTATTTGAAAATTTTTCTATAACTGTTCAATCAAACTCTGTATACGTCAAATTAGAAAAAAAAAAAAATAAAAATGGCAGCTGAAGTAGCAACAAATCAACAACAAAACATCGCCGCCGACGATAAAGCCGCTGCACCACCATCCGCTGAGAATAAAACAGAGGAAACAGTGGCAAACAATGCCGGCGATGTAGCCGCAACGGGCGACAAAGCAACCAGCGGAGATGCTACCGCAAACGCTGGCGACGACAAGACCGTTGCATCAGGCGAGGGTGGAGATGGTGCTGGCGGTGACGGTGCCGCTACAACTCCAGCGGCCGATGGTGATGCCAAGAAAGAGGGTGGCGAGAATCACGAGAACGCCGCCAATAACACCACCGTGACGAAAACCGAAGCGCCACCAAAGTTCAACGTTCACAAGACGAACTTCGAAAAGGATGTCATCTACTTGTACCAGTTTTCGCGTACCCCACTGCTGCCATCTTTGTCACCATATTGTCTAAAGGTGGAAACTTGGTTGCGTTTGGCCGGATTAAAATATGAGGTGAGTGTTAAAAACAAGTCCAAAATCGCCATATTAAAAAAAAAAAATAGTGTTTTTTTTTTTCTAAACTAAGACTCCTTTTGCCCCCGCCCGCGTAGCGCGTACACATAAAAGGAGAAAATTTTGTTTCGCCTCATTCGAAAAATTGTTAAGTGTGTATGCTGCACAGCAGAGGAGAGAGAGATAGATTGAGAAAAGTATGTACACGGGGGATAACTGAAACTGGTTTTTCCCGTGACACATACACATTTGCATTTTGCCATGGCATATCCTTATGCAGAGGAAAATTCGAAACCGGGAAGGTGGCCGGGGTACTCTCAAGCGGGCAGACAGAGATGGCAAATAGCAAAGGAAAACTGGGACTAAAATGGTTTTTTTTTCTCGTTTTATGTCCCCTAAATGTGTGGGATTAAAAATGAAAATCCTTTTCTGGTTGCTGGGATTGGGATGTTGATTTTTTTTTTTTTATTTATTTGATTTTTTCTTACGTTTTGGTATCTACTCAGAAGGCAAAAGGAATCTTTGAAATCTTTTCTCAACATATGGACTCAATATGTTTCGTTTTGCTTCATTTCCTTTTCTTCTTCTTGATGAAAAAAACGGAGTTCCTCTTGGAGAAGAGAGAGTTTTGCTAGTATTTTGCATGTGAAATGGAATTGAAGTTGGTTGTGCATTGTGCTGCATCCAACAACTCCCTCCATATGGATGCAATATGTTATATGTGTGATGTGCGTATTTGCCCAGATTGTTGCCAAATTTCGAGGAAATTATTGAAAAATTTAAATGTTGGTTTTTTTTTTAAAAGAAATTTTCAAAAAATGTTCTTAATACATACACTCATTAAGGAACTCATTGTCTTATTAAGGTTAGGTTAGGTTAGAGCCACACTCTTAGATCAAGTAAAGCCATTGTGATGCCCAGTGGGGATGTTAGGATCCCTTACTCGTGAAAGCAGTCCTTCACAACAAAAACCACCATGAGGTTTAAGAAATAGGCACAGGTCTTTAATAGGCTTGTTGGAAAGTTCTTTAAAGTAAGTAGGTATGTCTCTGAAGAAGTATTGAGCTAAGGTTCGAATCTTAGGTGCTGAAGAGCTGGGCAACAGCAGAGGAAGTGTGAGTCATCCCCAAGCTCTTTCTCATAGTGGCAGCCTCTACACACAAGATTATTTTCGATTTCTTGGTGTGATACCGTAACATTTGTCCGGTGAGAATGCCGACTTATGTGGAAAGGGAGTTTCTATCCTCTTGTACTATGTGAGTGCGTGGCTGTCTGCAGAGTCATTCTTAACACCGGTGGACATTCGTAATGCCTCAACTGGGGATATCCTCAACTTTATTAGGAAGATAGAGGTTCTTCTTGTCTAATTGGCTCCAGGCACAATAGATCTTTTGAGCGTCAGTCGCAGATCCTAACCAATAATAATAATAATAATCCTCTTGTATAATTTTTTCGGTTCAAGTTTTGTTATAAAGCGTCCAGAGGTTTCCTAGCAATTATGTATCCATCTGATGTTGGCTGCTTCGAGTGTTTTATTCCCAACTGCTTACCTGAGATTGCATGGTGGAATGTTGATCGAAGTGTCGGCCTGGTTTGTTGCATATGCTTAGCCTATGTAATCGGGTACCCAGCAGAGTCTTACGCGAGCTAAGAACCTTAAGGTCTTCGCAGCAACAACGGACAAGCTCCGATTTTTCCTCTGCGATAGCAATAGGTTTTATTGAAGCCTGGTTGTCAATAGGCGTTTTTCTTTTTTAGTTCAGAGCAGAGCCTGAGTTGTCAAAAAAAAGAAGGTAATAATCACTTGGCATTGCCTTCATTGCGGCTTCCTGGACGGCAGTTGTTACTGCCAGAATCTCCTCCTGGAAGACACTGATATTGCCTTATTTGGTACTTTACGAGCTCTTCACCTCTGGAGAATATGTGCCTCGAAACTCTGTAGATTACTTCATTAAATAGACTTGATTGGGGTGGATTAAGAAACGCTCTAAGTTCCATTATTGGAACAAATAGATATCAAAAGGATTAAACAAGTCTTTCTTCAGCTTTTGTACACTAAACCAAAGTTAAATAGTCCTTGACTGTTAGGCATATGTCACGCATTTCACATAGTACCTACATACATACCTGCCTATATGCCTATTTCACCATGCCCTTGGAAACATTTACAAGCTAATTACCCAACAAGACTTAAGATTAAAAGGCTTATGTGGGTGTTAAAACATCAGTTGAAAAGAATTTTCCTTCATTATTGCCACCTCATGGAGCTTTCTGTTGTGTTTCGCAATTTATTTTATAGAAGGGATAGGTAGACAATTAAGTACATTAGTCTTCTTGCTAGATTCGTAGTCTTGCCACAAAATATTTGAAAATGACACAAAGGAGTTAATTGATTTGCGAAAGAATGGTTTGCTTAGTAGAAAATTGAGAGAGTTTCAAGGAGAAATCAGAAATCAAGTCTTCAACTAGACGAATCTTGCTAAATGTCAAATAAATAAAACGTCCTTTAATAATCTTGTGTCCATGTGAACAAACTTATCGCTAAATATCTTGAAAATGAGAATGCGTTAGAGATAACTTTGAATTTGACATTTAGAAAGCTTTCACACGAATTCCACTCGTGGAGGGTTTTTTCTTTTCAGTTTGACATATGTTAAGGTTTTTCGGTAAAGGTGCGCGAGTGAATTTCTAAAGTCAGCGTTTTGAGTTACGGTTTAGACGAATACAAATGAGAGACGATACAAACAGATTGTTGAAATGTCGGACGTTGAACACAGCTGAGAGGTTGACAGTGAACCTTATTTTTTACTTCGACAATGACACCTTTTTACTTAGGCATAGCGAAGCCTTATGTATGTTTTTTTTAATAATTCACTAGCGCTAAAGGGGTTATGAATACCCTTATGATGCTATTAACACAGCGTTAGTGTTGGTGTAGTGATTTTGAAACTCAGGTAGTATTAGGTTTCAGTCTTTTTGCTCCGAGGGTGGTTTTTCCAGAATGACTGGGGAGAATTATTGCCATTGCTTATAATTCGCAGTATTTCTTTCGAATATCCCGATGTCATAAGTACGATCAACACTTTCAAGTCATTGCCTACCCTACTGCCAGGGTTATGCCTATACAGTAGAGTTGACGTCAGCTTTTTTCGCAATTGACCGACTTTTTTTTCTGTGACATCGGTATTCGAACCTGGAACCTTCAGCGTGACAAGCGATGATGCAACCACTACACCATGACCACCCTTGAAGAATGCAGGTGGTAAGTCTAGTTTTTTGACACATAGCATCAGAAAGTTATGTCATCTATCTAAGGTACAGGTGTACCTAAAAATCATTGCATCGACTTTTGATTAAATGTTGGTGTTTTACAGTAGAGACGAGAGGCTCATGCTACTTGCTTGAATTTACTCCAATCTAATTCATTCTCTTGAACATCGATGGAATGAATAGTGTACGCCAGTGCCGTGGTGACATCTAAATCATTCTCTAAGTTGTGATGTGTTGACAAGTCCTGTAGCTTGGCGTACTATGAACATATTTCAGAGTCTGGTTGGTGATCCAACACTTGATTTTTAAGACTACACAGTATTGTTCTTGTTAGTCTCATACATTAAGTTGTTTCTAGTTAGTTTTGGGTTGGACCATGAGCAGACAACTTTCGCTGCTCAATAAATTTGGAAAGATAAAGTTCTTTCACAACATTTTATTAGTGTTTTGTGTCTCATTTGCATATTTATCTGTCCTGATGGAACAATTTGCTGGCTATGCATAATAATATGACTATTCCCCCCACAATCACTAAAACCATGCATAAAGAGATGCGATAAAAAGAAACATGCAGATAGGGTACTGTAAATATGTCATGAAAAATGAAATGATTTTAAGGCAAATGCCTTCTCTAACTAGGTACTTTCAGGACATTTAACGTTTTTCGCTTGTAGAAGTACCGCTTGAACTAGAGATACTCTAACTCTAGTGCCTGTCTCTATTGAAACTAAAGTTGCAGAGATATATGTAGGTGTAAAAAGTGAAACAAAGGATTTAGTTCCAAATTCCTCGAGATTTCATTGAGGTTGTCAAAGAAGGTTAAGTCTAGTGCAAGCGGTGTCTTCCTCTAGTTAATACCGGACATTTGCAAAGGAAGTGAATCAACTTTTTTTTTCTTATCCCTAAAACTGTGTAATTCAACAATTAGAACGATGTGCGCCTGATCTATGTGAAGTAGATCTTTTGCTATTCCTCGTTTCTCCTTAAGTTATGAAAATCCAAAGCTAAAGACTACCTGAACTGGCAAGATCAAGCTGCCACTGATCTACCCGTTCGGCGGTTCAATGGATCGTTCTTACCTAAATCCTGACACTTCGACAAGCTAGCGTCCTTCCATTTAGCCTGAAATCCGTTGGAGAACCATCAGCTTACTATGAAAATGGCTTGTGAACCGTTCAAACCAATCGAACAATTTCGAGAGAATATGCGTTGGATACGTAACCATACGTAGCTGCTGTGAGTAACAAACGTAAAAGGGCTATCACGACATGGCATTGTGTCTGTTCCCATTAGATTTTGTTGGTTGAACATTAGACGTCACTCAACGCTAGCACTAACGCAGTGCCTTTAAAGGTTTTTGCAAATAGTATTCCCGTAGTCCATTAGGTTAGGTTAAGTACGTGGGCTGGCGAAGAGGAGTTCCCGTAGTCCATTTTTCGAGGTTAATGTGTCGAAATCTTACATCGTCCTAACGAACCACTATTTCCCTCTGTTTGGGAAGACTTCTTACCACCAGTTCAATCCGAGAACGAAGTTGTAGGTGTGATTCATTCTTCAAGATTCCAACAAACCTATCCTGTCCACAGCTTAATTGCTATCGAATCTAGATAAGATTTAAAAATGTTAACCTACTGCCTTTCGCAGCAATAGGGAGGAAGTAGCCAGGAAAGCTGTCTGGTGAATTTGAAACAAGGAATTATATTCACAAGGATTTAAAGCCAGTAGTTCAGACGCAGTAGATGCTTTAGGTAGGTGATGCCAATTGTATTGAATGATCGACCAGTGGGAGGTGCTGTGCTGAATCCTCCTTAGCTTACTCACTCGCAATTTCTTCCCGTAGAGACCATTTTGTCCGAGCCAACCAATCAGCTTGTTACGTTGTGGCTCGCGGTGAGTATTGTTACAATTACAACGTTTTACAAGTTTTGACTTTACTACTGTGGATGAAATGGCTTTGATAGCAGCTGCTTGACTGTTTGTGTAAATGTCAGTAGCTTTCCTAAAGACTAGGTAATGCAAATTGCCACCTCACTTAAATCAGATAAGGTCCTTTGTGTTGCGACATGCATCTGTACTTCAACCAGAAATACTATCCACAGAACTAGCCGGAGATTGCGCTGGACGGTGCCTTTGCTGATGTTAGGCAGCTTCGTTGATAATTTTTGGACTGCGTCGGCGATGGCTAGGACTTTCGCTTAGAATGCACTGCTGTGGTTCGGAAGTCTTATTGACCGGGTAATGTTGGATTCTAGTGAGTAGATTCCGGAGCTCACTCCTGATCTATCGGTGAAATCGAAATTTGTTTCGAGATGAAGGCCTTTTAGTTGGCTCAGTCATCTCTTGAAGGGATGGTGTGAGATAGTCCTCGTCAGTTTTTTAGTTTTGCCCAACTAAGTATAGGTACGCCGACAATCTATAAACGATTGACGAGCCCCAAGTTAAGATTTGACGAAATGTCATTGGAAATTCAGTTTAGTGTTGTAACCCTTTGAAACATATGCATTCTACCTGAATCATCCACAATTCAAAAGACTTGAATCAGTCCGATGCATGCGCACGTATCCAAAAATCGATTATACACACCCAAAAGTTTAAATTTCACTTCAAAACGAAAAAAGTATCCTTGCACACATAAAATTCTGCACTAGAATGCACTCGAATGAATCAAAAGCAAAACCCCTTGTTTTTACTTTTTTTCCACATGGTGCTCTTCCTCAGGGGGAACGTTTCCAAATTCCTTGTTTCGTTCATTGTTGCATAAATTAATTAAAAAAAAAAAATTGTATCCAACAAAAAAATGCTTAAATATCAGTTACAACACAAATTGACATTCATTCCCATGGCATGGTGCATAACCTCCACAAAAGATTGAAACAACAAAGCGTGCAAATTTTAGTCATAAAACGTTCATCCTCCCCTCCCTCCCTCGAGCATTGTGTTGCAATATAAGTATTCATCCTCGCGGTCATTGTATCTGTTTTTTTTAATTGTGACACTGCCATAAAGGGATGTTTCGTTCCCCAGGAAAATTTGGCAACCATGCGCGAAGGATGCTTCCTCACACATTCGAGGAACGAGAAGATGAACCACCTTATGCTTAACAGAACATGCAACAACAAAAAAAAAAAAAAAATACAGCCAAACGCTTAGTATTATGTGTGAAAAGGCGATAATTTTGGACGAAGCCCAATACATCGACAAGAGGCTTACCTAAGAGTACCCAGAAGCAACCAGCAGTCCAATGGATATTTTTAGCACCGATGTTACCTTGAATAATAACAAAAACACTGTCTATCTATGTAGACCTGTAGACCCTTCTTGCTTTTATCTTTTTACTTATTTATTACACTTTTTTTTTTTTTTTTTACCTGTCTTCTTGGTCGTCGAATGGATACAAGGTTTTCTTCCTTTTTTGTTTGTTTTTTTTTTTTTTTTTCTGGACGCACACATTCACAGGGCACACAAGGCCAAAACTTGTTTCCTCGAGTGTACCCTATCTGCTTTCGGTTGAGGATGAGATAGTCCATGTTTTGGTTCTTATAATTTTTATTGCTGCGTTTTCAGTTGGTCAGTAAACTTTCCCTTTGTTTTATTAGAGCGCGGCGCTGTTGGTTCCGTCCTTTTTTTTTTTTTTTTTTGGTCATGCATGTTTTTGTTATTACTCTCTCTCCCTCGTCGGTCGTACCATCGAATGAAGGATTGACATGCTTTTACAATTTGGTTACCTAAGTCTCCCTCTCTGTCTCTCGGTACACCCGATGCAGTAGGTAGACACACACAGAAGGCTCCATAAATCCAGGTAGGGAAGAATAATCTTCAAACTGGCCGCAATCATTTATCATAGGTACCAGGATTATGTAGTTTATGCTACCCCTGCTGCATGCATATACCCTCACTCAGAAGATTAAAGGCATATGTCTGGACTTTTAGTCTTTTGTCGTAAATTAAATGTCTAACCATTAGAAATTCGTTAAATTCCTTAGAGAGCATGATGTGTGACATTGAAGTGATGAATTGAGAGAGAAGATGAGATACCTTTAGAGGAGGGGTGACATCAATAAATATTCGTGTCCGTGAGACACTCCTTAAGTGACCATTCCAATGGGTATAAATATAAATGTTGGCCTGAGAAACTTGATATCTTTTGTTGAGTAAATATTATAGATTGCGCAATAGTTTAGAATTTGTTTTGCAAAAATCCAAACGAAGATAAAAGTGACCACGTAAACAAGGGAGGGATTGTTGTTTTTCGAGGCGGGTTACGTTCTGGTAAACGTGCCAAAATACGTTGTGCGATGTATCGTGCATTGTTTCAATATGCAATATAGGTTGGTATACAGCTTTTTAGAAAGTTGGTTGTAGGTTTTACCAGCGTCCTACCTACGTTACCCTAGCGTCTTTCTGGCCGCGTCTTTCAGAACGCTTAAGAAATGGCCACAATGGAACAATTTATCTTCAAAGACTAGACATTTTACCCGCCTTCACAAGAGCTTAAAAGACTTAAACCAAAAATACATAATTTTGGGCATCACAAGATCTTGCGTAGCATATTTAAAGGTCTTTACCAAAATGTCAAGTTGTTGAACATGCCAAAGGAATACTTTTGTTTCTTCACTCTAAAGTCGTTGTATACAATGCCCAAACGCTGAGCATGGATCCGGTGCCCTGTGAGGACGATAGTTAGTGTCGATAGCTGGTTTCTTTTTATTCAAATGGATGCTTCTGATCTTTTAACATCGAGGGCAGGCCAGATTAGCCTAGCCTTGTTGCAATAGCCAAGATATTGCCATCTATGATTTGCTGTCCACATATTTATTGGATCTGGTCGCAGCTTGACTGTATCGATGTAAATCACCAAGCGACGGTCTGACTGATAGCCGTGACTTCGGCTTGAAAAACACTGCAGTAATGAGGGAGACAGAAGGAGTGGTGAATGTCAAGGTCTTTAAAAAAAAAAAACACCGGCACGAACTCTTCCGGTTGTTTTAGAGCCGTCGTCCGTAAAGGTAGAGCTAGACTGATTAATGAGGATTTTGGGCTAACTGCAGGCTCTTCTCTCCGGTATTATGTGCTGGCAGTTAATTCAGAAGGGCTGCGGTGCGTTAATAGAATTCTGGCATATTCCACATTTTTCTCATCCCATTTGTGAGCTTCTCTTAGCCTTAGGGCCGCGTAAGTGGCTTGCTCTATACCATAAATGTCATTGTTATTGATAGTAAGTGGGACATGGCTTGAAGTGCAACTGTTGGAGAAGTTCTCAGCGCCCCCATAGTGCTGGAGCAAGTCCGGTTGGCTCGGTTTGTTTTTCTAGAACCGGACACAAAATCATTATGGCGTAAGTAAGCATCGGTCTTAAGACTACAGTGCATAGTACGGCTCCATCTATGTAAATAGTACCTAGTGCTTTTTTGCACGAGTGAAGGCTTTACCAGTGATTTCCAAACGACATATACATACATGCACATTATTATTAACCTAGTCTACCGTATTGACTTAGCTTAGGCTTTAGACAGGTAGATAGAGTTGGTGGTTCCATAGCACTTAAATATCACGTAGATGTGCCTTAAAGATGTGAAATAGTGGGTGCCTAGGTCCAGCCTGTGGAGTTTAGAAAAAGGATTCAATCTCGTATCCGTTTACCCGAGATGTCGTTGAGGTTGTCGAAGAATGGTTGGTTTAGGGCACGCAGTCTGGCTCGTGCTAGTTTCGGACATTTGCAGAGGAAATGGGAGACAGTTTCCTTCTCATTTTCGTTTCCGCAACTGCGGCAGTTGGGGTTGTATGGAATACTTAGTTTGACCGCATGGTCTCCAATTGGCCAATGCCGGACAGATCTGGACGGATTCTGTTTAATAGGTCTTTTGTTCTAATCTTATCGTAGGTCGGCCATATCTTCCTTGATATGGGTGGCGCAGTTGATTAACCCCCTCCATTGGAGGTTGGCCTTCTGCAGGAAATGTGAGTGGATTTGTCCTTTAACCGCTCCTAGTGGGAGTGGACCTTCACCGCGAGTGAACTGTGTAAAGCTGAACCCTGCTTCATCTAGGATCAAACCTAGGGATTGCAAAAACAAATGTCAGACGGTGGTTTTGAAAGGTAAATATAATTCTGTAAAGAGAATTGACTACCAATTTGAGCTAGAACCAGCAGACGGTCCTTCTTAAGTTCGAAGAGGTGAATAGTGCTCGGTGGATAAGACATACATATGTAATAGGGATCTCTTTAGTCTGTACTTAGATGTGGATTTTGTTTAAAAAGTCAAGAAACGTGAAGTGGATTACATTGGCTCGACTAAGAGCTGAGAGAGTCTTCAAATCCCACCGACTTGAGACGTCAAGAGAGGCCGAACATCTATGAAAAGTAAGACAACAGTAGGCTTAGCAATTAAAGACAATATGTTACAGACAATGTAAGATAGTATTAGGTCGAGAGCCTATATAAGTGAGTATATAGCAGTCTGAACCATGACAGTATTTAGAAAATGGTCGGGTATAAACCCGCTGCAAACATTTTATGTCAAAAAAGGTAAAAGCTACAACTTTATTAAGGTTCTCTAATGTAAGACTATCCACTGTACTGCATTTTTACAAAGCTCCATGCTGCAACCCTGTGGCTATCAAACATTTTTATAATACACCCAGAACTATTATTTTATAAAAAACAGACTCGTAAACAAAATTTTACATATCAAAAGGCTCCAGCCGAGCCATAAACAAGACTGTTTTATACAATTTGGTTGAGTTTATTTGTTTACTGTACCCGTACCCCGTCATTAAAATGTTATAACATATTTCCTATGTACACACTTAAGCACCCAATTTACCTCCCTATGAACGTCACATTTCCTCAACTGATTCACCATAAAATTCACGTCGTTTAGAGTAGATCACTCGATAAGATGAAGAAAAAAACAATTTAAAGATACATTTTGACAGCTAGAAGCATAAGAATCCCATCAAAAATTCCTCACAGAGACCATCATTAAATGCACATTTAAGGCCATAAAAACCGTTCGCTGGAGCATCTCATTCTCTCATTCTTAAAGGCACCTCAATTAACTCTCTACGCTGTGGGTGCTTCTGGCTTTTGTGTCCTTGAGCTTAGGGTATCATCACAGTTTATGGCTTCCAATCAACAGTGTACATATATATTACTAATTCCGTACATGTCGCTCTGATTAAAGTGAAAAATGATAAGCAGTCATTATTCATTATAAAAAAAGTCGTTCTGATATAGTGCGAGAATTAATTATATTTAGTCTTTTGATAGCCGTTTGTTGTTGTTCTTTTTAGCGATGATAATGCAAAGATAGTCTCAGCACAAGATGAGTAACATATGCACTTGGACTGAGGACTCAGAAGTTTATTTCGTTCCATTAGCGTATGAGTCAGTTAAGAATGAGCCAATGTCGGCGACGAAGACGAATGTCGTTGTCGGACTCTTGCTGATACCGCCGTAATGCCATTGTATTTCAAATTCTTTGGAATTGATTTATATGGAATATTGAAACTTCCTGTTTAACGTTTTCGGGGTAATTTGTCAGATATGCCGATGAGTGATGTTTTGAGTTTATTTTTGCTTCCAAAATGCACAAACCTAACCCAATCGATGATTTCATAGAAACTAGGTACCTACTACTTAAGGGTGACAATAAATGTTTATTGATAAACAATAGTTTCTACAAAACCTAAACAAATTTCTTTTCAATTTGTAAGATATACACACAAGTTTATTCTGAAGTGTGCCATCATTTAGAAGAGAAAAAAAAGCAGGAAGACATTTCCTGGTACCAATACCTGATTTTATGTTTACATTTCACCTCCTATGGGGGTAACTCAAGAGTTTCCTTCCTTATAATACAAAAATATTCCTATTTCAAGTGTTTGAAGACATTTGTTTGCTTTATTGACACAAAAATATAAATTCTATATTTGTGAAGGGCTGGAGGAGGGGAAGGGCTAGAGAGAAAAAAAACACTTTTCTACAAAAATTCTTGGCTTAAAACTAAATCAAAGTCTCCAAGGCTTGGCACTGACTTCGTTTGGAAATTAAGATGAGTTTGGAGGAGAACTTAATTAGTTAGGTAAGGTTAGGTTGAAGTGGCTGCCAGCTATTGCCAGCACACTTAGACCATTGATATTTCCATTGTGATACCACATGGATCTGAAGAAATCTCCATTCCTACTCGTTGAACCAATTGGAGCTTTTTATGAAGCGAAGGAGGCTTCTGATATCTGTGTTTATCAGATCGCCTATGTCGTTAAGGTAAAATTCCCCTAAATGGAGTCTTCTTTTACGGGAGAGAGCTGGGCAGTTGCAAAGAAGAAGTTGCTGGCAGCTCCTACAGAAATCGTTTGAATGGACGCCAAACCTTGTTGCATGCTTAACTTAATGAAAAACACGCACAAATGCTTTATAACTAGAGCTGACATTGACAGCGAGATGTCCAAGTTGACGCTGTCCTTCATTTATCATCTAATGATGAACCATTTACAAGCATGGGATCCTGTAATGTCAACAAAATATGATTAAAAGCATTCAAATCGAATAGCTCGTCTTGTCATAAGATCCACACAATTTGCCTGTTTAGATTGATTTCTACTGGTAGACAGCTTGAGAAGTTGGTTACTCAAACCTCGAAAGATTGTATTCCTTCACTTTGAACTTATTTACTTACTTATCAGCCCAGCGACCTTTGGAGAGTCTGAGCCTGAACTAATGCCACTTCCACTTTACTAGACCAAGGTTTCTGGCGTTCGCGATTGCCTAATCTTTAAACCGGAGGTTCGGTCTTCCTTTTCTTCGTGAACCAGGTGGCTGGGATTCAAAGATCCTCTTAGCTGGAGCATTCTCATTCATTCGCTCGATGTGGCCAAACCATTGCAGTCGACGGATTTTTGTCTTCCGGATTACATCCACATCTTTGTACAGCTCCACTCGCCTTCCTCGCAAACAGGACCAAATATTCGACGTAGAATTTTTCTTTCGAAGGAACCCAAGATCTGCTCTGCTGTCTTACTTATCGTTCAGCATTCAGCTCCATAAAGCAGGACTGGCAAGATCAGGGTTTTGTAGAGCATGATTTTTGACCTTCGAGTTAGGAGTTTGGACCCTAGTTGTTTGGACAAGCCGAAGTAGCAGCGGTTGCCTAAGGTTATCCTTCGTCGAATCTCCACTCCAAGTTATACTTTGAATACCAACAAACAAAGCCATTATTCATTGCGGCAAAACTTTAAGACCTATCCGGTGCCAGTAGCGTCGTACTTCTTAACATAGAAGACAACTTGAATATAAAATTGTCGCGGGGAACAAAGTATTGCCCGTTTCCTTGTTCATCCCAAAGGAGTTTCACAGTACATACTTGTTGTCACTAGACATGTGAAGGTAACTGAGCAACGCAGTCAAGCTGGGATCAGATCCAGCAAAGCTGTCGACAGTAAATCATAGATGGCAACATCTTGACTATTGCAACAATGCTAGACTAATCTGGACTTCCCTTGATCCTAAGATATCAAAAGCATTAATTTGACTAAAAAGAGACCAGCTCTCGAAACTAACTATCTTCCTGGCACTGCAGAAACATGCTCGGCATTTGGGCATTGAATGCAACGATTTCTGTAGATGGTGCCGAAACGAGGAAGAGGAACAATCTGTTGTACACTTGCTTTGCACGTGTGCATCCCTTGCTAAAATCAGGAAAGTCATCTTAATCGAATATTCCTTCCCAGCACAGCCATTTTTGATCGCGTCCAGAACCGTCTGCGCTAGTTGCTAGGGATGATTCAAAACAAAGAACGGCAACGTCAATGTTTAGAATAAAAATGTCTACAAAGGCGAAAGACTTCCAAGTCTGACGTTTTAAGGAGGATA
Source organism: Criorhina ranunculi (assembly GCA_951813785.1). NCBI lineage: Eukaryota > Metazoa > Arthropoda > Insecta > Diptera > Syrphidae > Criorhina > Criorhina ranunculi. Next base: position 12,754,446 of record OX638382.1, on the reverse strand, counting down.
AGTCCGATTACTAAGAACCCGATGATGATGCGTATGAGGTACAACGAAGGTGAGTATAACAAGAGCTAGCTGAGATCGAAATAAGACGGCGATCAAAGTTTTGGTGCTTTGAATCCTTCTGTGAGAATAATGTTTTAAAACATGTTAATCAATTCTTTCTGTCTTGCAAAATAGAAGGTCGGCTGTAGGTCTCCATGCACTGCCGAATCATAAGGGTGTTTACACATGCAGTTCCCAGTTATCAAGTTTGAAAGCCTCCTTTCATACATGCAAAAGTAAGCTCTTCAATCATTGTCATGTCACTTCCCGGGTTGTGTTGAAGTCTCTAACCTCGAAGCTTGGAAAAAGGGTGTTAAGTGGGGAAATATATGAAAGTTGCAAGTTATTAACTCTGTTTTACTAACTTGAACACGAGTCTAAAGTTTTACCTCTCAAACTTTTCAACCTGAATACGAGTTTAAAGTTCTTTCTCCCCTCTACTTGAACAAGGATAATGTCAATAGTGTTTGAATGGCATACGATAACAACGAAGAATGGTTTTGAGAACACGGATAACACAAAGTTCAATGAGGAACTCTGACGGATGTCCGAAACATCTTGTTCCAAACAAAGGATGACATTTTCTTCACACCAGGTACGAACATATCCCCATCTATACAGATATCCCTTCATTGTATCCAACCACCAAGTGGAGGGGTAGAGATAAAGAGACATTGTCGATGGACGTGAAATCGATTTTCGAATGGAAGACGACGATGCACGGTTCGCTGGACGGAATGAGTGCGCAAAAAAGCAAACTGAGAGAAAGGATGAAACGGAAATTTTGTGTGATGCTCTGCTCCCAATGCCGTTGTCGTTCATAACTTTTGTTTATTTACTTTTTGTAAGAAAATAAATTATAAAGCCTAAGCCACACAAAAGAGCGAAACGAAGAAGAAGAAGTATCGCGCTTGATGAGATACAACAGACTTCTTCCATTTACGGATGGATGGAACATGGAATCTGTCTTGAGAAAAAGAGAGAGAGAGAGAGAGTAAGAGTTTTTGTGTCCTTGGATAACGTTAAGTGTACGTGATTTAATGAAAAGGGTCGTGATCTTGTTTTGCCAGATAGATACAGCACCAAGACACTCCAAAAAAAAAAGGGTAGCGCTCATCAATTGTTCCGTATTTTGTTCGTCTTGATGTAGTTCTTTCCGCTCAATAAAACACTGATTTATATTTTTCGGGTTCAATGAAACGAAAAGGAGTCTTTCTCCACCGCCGCCGCCGCCACTCCTTTTGGTGTCTTCGTTGTTCGTACACACCACACTTAACCATATAGTCAAGTTTCTTTGTGTGTGTCTTGTCTCCCTGGAGGGGTATAACTCAGTGTTAGGGCGTGGGTGTGAAATTAACATCTTCTGTGCGCTTACACGTAATGAATTTAGCCTCAAGACGTTGACAAGAAAAAAAAAATGAAAGCTACCCAAAACCCGATTAACAAGGATTTATTGAAGCGGCTAAAAATAGATAGATTGCAATTAAGTGCGTCTAAATATTTGCATACAGTCTGTGTGTGCATTACCCACTTTCACGTCGAACAGTGCCTATAACCGGTAGCGACTTAAACCAATAACCACAAACGTAACAAGAGACAAACTAACGGGAATAGAGCCGGGTAAACAAATGTGACAGAGGGAAAACTAGGAAAACTTTTGAACGCAATTGCAATTGCAATTTATTTTGCTTTGCTTTGTGTGGCTTTTGACGATAAATTTTTATTAATAGTTTCAATTTTAACTTTGCACACAAATGAGGGTTGTTTTTTAGTTTAAAATAATGACGTAGTTGCTTGTCTTAATTAATATCTATTAAATAATAAATTTTGTTTTCTTTTCCGTTTCAGGTATGTACTTGTCATTAACAGTTTCTTGTGAGTATAATAAAACGATGCACTGCCATGTAATTTTATTTGAACAGAGTTTTTAATAGAAAACGTCATAAAACCAAACTCGGACAAATTCCTTGTAACTGTTGTTTTTAATAGGGAAAAGATTAGCGTCATAAAAAAAATGACGAGCATTTTATTTGACTATAAAGGGAAAATACATAAATTTTTGCTTGCCATAGTCGAACTTAATTGAAATTTGCAACAAGAAGTAGGCAGCTATCGTGTTGGTTAACACTTAACGGTAAATAAAGCTCAAAGCCCAACAGCATTGCGGAACATTTTAGCACGTTTTCTGTCAAGAAGAAGAAGCAGTTGCAAACGGTATTTTTTTTTTTGTTAGAAGTGTACAATTTGAAAGGGGCTGAGAGATGCCACTAGAAGCGTGCCAAGCATGCCATGGTTCCATCTCCTCGTTGTTGGAGATCATCATCCCGATGACATTTTCTGGAGTGATGTTGGCCTGTCTCAGGTTCTTTCTGCTGCCCATTCGCTACTGGTGAAGAAAGTCTTGTTTTGCGTCATTTACTGGAGAGTATCTGTATTGGCAAGCCGGGCTTGCTACTTTTCTCATCTCGTATGGAAGTATGTACGCATTGAAGTTTCCATGTTCGGCTAGAAACAGGGTGATGTAGAAGTCTCCTTTCCATCCATTAAGCAACGAATCTAAACAGTTTTGCCGTCCACCTTCTTCTAGTTTCAGAATTCCATCGCCCTTGCCACTGTTATATGGTAAGCTCCTTTGCCTTGCACTCCTATTGCAGTTTTATGTTCGTAGACAAGACTCCAATCGATGGGAGTCAATCCCGCGACTACGAGGACGGCTGGTTCCGACACCGTATGGTAAGATTGGGTAATCATAGGGCTCAATGTCTTTGTACTGCTGCCATGTGTTTCCTGTATTGCCTCTTGTTTGAGTGCAAATCTCACAGCTAATGGCTGTCTGCCATGCAGAAGAATGTCATGCGTGATTGACATAATAAGTCTTCGCCTGTTTGCCCTTAGTCTGCTGAGTAATGTAGCAAGATTTGCAGCTCGCTTCGATGAAGATTTTGCAACCAAAATGTGAGTTTGGAGTCAAGGGTAGTTCCCAGGTACTTCACTGTATTTTTGCTGTTTATTACCTCGCACCCTACTTGAAACTTCACAGCCACCGGGGTCTATCTTCTAGTTAGTAGGTCGTAGGTCCCTCTCTGTCTTCTTTGAAGACCATGGCTTTCCATCCAGGCGTGCATGCATCTTATTACTTAGTTGAGTCTTCCCTGTGGATCTTCGGTGTCTTTTGCTCTAATCTCCGCATCTGCGGATCCCACCAGAAATGTATTTTTGGGCACCTCCATACGTGAAATACCGTCGTGATAGATATTCTTAAGGTTTGGTCCTAGGATTAAGCCCTGCGTTGCTACGGTGATTGCTTTTCTTTGAGGTCAATCCTCGGTGTGTTGTAGAAAAGCTTTCATCTGCTGGAGTATCATAGGTTTGGCACAGTTGCATCTACGAGTTTATTCGAGTTTGAAACGTGCCATATGAAACATCTAACTAAATTTGGTCATGAAATAGACAGAAAGCTTCCATAATGATCCACAAGGTGTTGAAAGGATCATCGCAATAGAACTAAGAAAGGCAGACTACAATGTCACTGTAAAGTGCACTTTGATCTCGTTTGTCAAGTTTTTAAGTTGGATTTACCTGATTTCGACATGATCCTATACAGAGACTTTGTCCATTTGTCTTAGCGCTTCAGGAAGTGTTGTGAAAAGACGTCGTTGTATATCCTGTTTGTGGTATATGGACAATGGACGCAAGCCAATGGGTGTAAGTTTAATCAAACTTGAACTTATCTATCCGAAAATGAACCTCAAATTTCATTGACTTAAGCAAGGCATTCGATTTGTTTTCAAATGCCTAAGACAGTCATTGGCAAGGCAACCCTCTCTTCGACCAAATAATCATTGAAAATCTTTCTCTGCCTCTTCATCCTCCAAAATCAAATCTATCATCACAATGTTATTAGTTTCTGGACAGCATGCAATAGCATGGCGTGGGTAACATTGAATCATATAGACATCCTACGAGCCAAATATATGTATCTCCATTTGTTACATTCTAACCCTACGCTCCTTTGATTTGCTCCCACAGACTCTTGCTTATTTATGAGCACCACCCATTGATACATGGGAACCTTTCACATTGTAACATCTCAATCAGAAACCATATCCCGGTACCTCGTTCCTTCCTAGAACACCATAGTCCACCACCAATTTTGCTGCATTTAAATAATATCATCGCGCACAGATGTCATACAATTTCCAAGAAAAACGTCCAACTTATGATTTAATATCTCGTGCATTCAACAACTTTGCATGTAATAATACTCGTTGCTGTCTCTGGTACTAGATACACAATCGACAAATCTAACTACTCCGCACATACACTCAATTGTTCCTTATCTATTCGAAAAAGTTCTGTGCTTGTAAATGTGTGTTTCTCTTTTTTTTGGAGTCAGACTGTTGGCAGGGGGGGAATAAGCAGCAGCTCGACCCGGAGTATATTGACCTCTGCCGTCGTATCTTTTCCACTGAACCAACCAAACTAAGTTTTTGCAGCATAGTGCCACGAGAATGTGCAGCACACTCGTGCGAGAGAGTCTAACTTGTAGTGTGTGTTTGTATCTGTAGAGTGTTGTTGGTATTATATGACATAAAACATAAATCATGCAAAAAAAAAAAAAAAAGGTTTTTGTTTTATTCCTGAACAGAAATGTTGTTGCTTAATCAGGTTGTTGGTTTGGTTGTTGTTTTGTTTTGTTCTTAAAGAATTCAATTGAACTGAACGGCGGGAGATGAAGTGGAGGACCGAAGACGGAGGACTATCTTTGTTTTCCATGGAAAAATGTTGTAACATGTGTCATGCACATGTTTTTCCTGCCTCTCTAAACAACCAGAGAGAGAGGTTAACTCATTTAATTTTGAAATTAAAACTGGAATTTAAACTAACCTAGATCTGCAACAGTCTGTTGTCAGGTATAAACTGGAAGACTATAAGAACGGTTACTGATAGAAAGAGCTAAAAGAAAGAAATCCAATAATAGTATATCTAGTTGCTTGTACTTATCTTCATTAAAATTTTTCCTCAATAGATCCAGTTTTAATCTTGAGTCTTAGAGTGGCTTGAAGGCATTTGAATAGAGTGCAGTGAAGTAGTTTATTTTAATTTTATATAATAGTTTGTGATTGAATGTAAGTAGCAATTGTAGCTCATTATGGATATGAGCACTAAAATGGAATAAAGAAATAAATGAGGATCCACCTACTTTCTGTTGGGTAGTGGGAATTGCAATCCTTACACTTGTGTGTAAAGAATTTAATTGAAACAGAGCGAGTCTTGTGCGTCCAATAATCTTTGCCTTGAAATGTATACTCGTGGGTCTTCTATTTATTACGGCGTATATACTTAACTGAGAATACGTTCATTACGATGTAATTAATAGAACTGTGGGGTAATTTGTTTAGTCTACTCCTGAGACCATTTAATCGTCATGATAAAGCAGCTTATGCCACAGTTGCTAGTTAATTTAGTATTCAAGGTACGCAAACTGTTCACATGGAACTTAATTCAAACTGTCCTTAATTTTATTTACAAAACAGATGTTACACATCTTATTATACTTAATTTTATGTCATGGGTTGAGTGGTGAAAAAACGTATTTGACAGGTGACAGCTTTTGTGAATGTGATGAGCTTAAAACTTAAATTTTCAAACAAACACTTGCACTAGCATCTGACAAGGGATAGAGTGCACTCTCATATGCCGGGTTGTTCGAAAGAAATACTGTGAATTATAAGCAATGACAACAGTACCAATAATTCTCCCCAGTCATTCTGGACACCACCCTCGGAGCAAAAAGACTGAAACCTAATACCACCTGAATTTCAAATTCACTACACCAACACTAGCGCTGTGTGAAGAGCATCATAAGGGTATTCATAACCCCTTTAGCGCTAGTGACTTGTGTAAAAAAAAAAATCTCCAAAAGGCTCTGGACAAACATTATCAAAGTGAAACAGGACGCATTCTTGCGCTAAACAGATCAAACTTAATACTCTTCATAAGGATTATCACATGGTGGCCCACTTTAGAAGATTTATGCAGAGATTGCGGCGATATAGACGTAGAAGAGAGAACAGCTTACTTTCTTACTTACAACCTATGCAGAACAAGAAAGACGGTCCTGTCAACTTGGGTGACCTGTCATTACGAATTCGTGATGATTCAGAGAAGGGAGGAACACAGAGGGAGAGGTCGAACGACACAAAACCCATCATTTCAACGAGGAGTTGCCTAGCTACGGGAATGGACAGAAGACAGACAAGTGCGGTTCTAACCTTGCAAAGCCACTAAAACTGTGGTCGAAAGGTTGAATGTCAAACCTTACACAGACCTTTCTTCTTTGTCTTCTCTTTCAGACTGGACATTCCACGTTAGAGGGACACAATGGATCCGCAGAGATCCGAGTGAAGGCTGCATCATACGAGATGCAGTCACCTTTTCAACCTATCTAGCTTTTCAAACACTGTGCTAGAATTAAAGGCGTATGTTTCAGTTTTTTACACAGTTTTTCGTAAAATGAAGTCTATGATGTCCAATTCGTCTGGCTAATGAATGCTAAGCGTGTCACTCTACTATTTCAGATTCTAATTTAGACTTTCAGTTTTATGGTAATTTCTCCTTGTTGTGAAAAACGTGGCAATGAATGTCTCCAAAAATAGAATCAAAATATCTTTAACCCTAAAATAGGAACAGCTTCGGTTATGTCTTTGGCCAAATACCCGTTTGAGCTAGACTGGAGGCTGTCCATGTTCACTCAAATGTTCGCAATTTTTCCAACAAATTCTTGTCGAATGTTGGTCTTCAGCTCTTGAATTGTTTGGATCTTCTTGTAGGACCCGTCTGTTCAAGTATTCTAGAAGATAGGCTTGGCAATTAAGCCTGACACTACGCTCTCCTTGGATCAATGTTTATCCATTGTGCTTCCAATTGTTGGGAAAGTATTTTTTTTCTCACCGAGTAATACCGTTCAAAATAAATCCCAGATTTCGAACCACATCTTGAAGCTTTAATGTACGGGTTTACCGGATAGTTCCTGTCAATGTCCTGAAATAAATGTCTCAAGAAATCTGGGTCTTCAGGGCTGTAGACTCCTTGTTTTCTTCAACAGCGTGGCCAACAAAGAGGGATTCTATCTTTCTGCTAAGTGATAACCTGTCGAATAGCCTTCTTTCTTGGTACCAACTTTTGCTAGGACCGCAGAGCAGAGGTTTACATTGTACTGTGTTTCAAGAAATTTAAGCTCGCTGTGATTCACAAGCTTTGATTTTATGTTTCAATTACTGTTGACTAAAAAGCTAATCTTATCGTATGGCGTCATCTTCATTGCAATCTCACGGGCGGCTATTGTCACTTCCAGGACCTATACTTAAAGAAAACACTGCTGAATAGGTTTCATTAACATCTTCTACCTATCAGTGCAGATGGCTCCATTCTTGTATTCAGTCAGTGTGCTCTATCAAATCCGGGCTTCGATTGATTTATGATTCTTAGGGCTCTTCCAGCCGCAGTGCAAGTTCAGAATTGAGTTCCGTCTCGTCATCACTGGTATCACCAATACACGACAGCCTTTGTCTCTTAAGGTGGTTATCCTTTCACAAATTGCTCAAAACCAAAATAAAATGCTCCTTCCATCGTTTAAGCAATTGACAAGCCAAATGCCATCTAAGCTTATATATTGTCGGTCCTCTATCCCACGTTTGACGCAATAAATAACGTAAAGTATCATGGTTTTAAAATGCCTCAAACAAAACCCTGTTTAATGGCGCCACGTATCTTTGGCAAGACTTTTACTTTTTTTTCGCAAAAACTTTTCGAAAACGTAAAAGTTTCTTAAAGAGCTGAAAAAAAAAAAAAACAGCGCATGTGCATCCGGTACGCTCGTAAAATGCATTCTTTAATTCCCATAATCCACAAAAGTATCTATGCACAGGCTTTTCGGTATGGTTCGGCATAGATATACACTCACTAGCTGTATAGTACAGCTTCCATCGACCAAGAAGATCCTGCATGAGCTGATATGCCGGCAAACGTTTTCCCAAATAAGGCAACAGACTCTCCATTCCACCCCTCTTTTTGGTGAAAAAAAAAAAAATACGTATTCGTATAACAAAATGAGAAATACAGCAATTTATTTGTATCTTTCACATTTGTATCTGTCGTCGTCGTCGTCATCGTCGTGAACGTGATGAAGATAACGTGCTGGCTATTGCTAGGCTACTAGAGGTTGCCATTGCATGCTCTTGCTGGCTCTAGGGTGGAAATAGTGCTGTGTAAACTGTTTTCCCCCGGCCTTCCCTTCTTGCATGTTATCTCTTGAAATCCCAAGTGCTATGCTACTGCACATGCAATGAGGGAACGAAATGAAACGCAACCAGGTCTGGGTCGACAAAATCCTGAAGTACGGGTATTCCACCATAGAATCGCATGATGTTCCGTATCTCAACACGTTGCATGCGGTAGTAGTAGTAGTAGTAGTATCTATTTTGTACGGGGGTGAGTTTGGTGGGCTTCCAAAAGTCAATGCACTTGGAAAAATGAAAAGTGCGCTTCTCTGTGTGTGTGGATGGGTTTATGACTGTATATGTGTATCGGGGTGTGTATACTGTACATTTGTACATCTTGTCCTGTTTTTTCTTTCTTTTTTTTGCATTCAGAATAAGGGTGGGGTTCAGTTCTAGCAATAGCAGTTGACGACAAAGGGGAAGTTCTGACTTCGGTGAGAGAATGGCACACACAAAGACGATGACTATCGTTTGCTTACTTACATATAATTACATTTGTGAAATTTAAACTGAACACCAAGCCATACCCCCTGTAAGACCTACAACCCCAACTTCAACCCCAACTTCAACCCCAACTACAACCCCCCAAGCAACAAAATGACACAATGGCGAAACCCATTTCATAGATGATTCTCTTTTTATATTCATGCAAGTTCTTTGAATAGAGCCTTGCCCGGGAAAGAAGGGCACAGAGTCAGGGGGAGCGATATAAAGTACGTTGGCCTCTTAATTTATTAGACGTACACAACATGAATACATTAAATTGAACCGGCAACTATGGGGTCTTGTTATCAAAAATATTTTATTAATAAATAGGTTGCCGGGATAAAAAGTGAAAAAAACGAGGAAGAAAATGCCGGTGATGGATGGTTGCGGTTGGTACCCGCACCCATGTTTTGTTGGGTCTTTGAGTCATCATTAGGTTTCGATTCAATTGATAGAATTTTACAATTGAAAATATGCGGGACCAAAGGATGAGGGTTGATGTTGTTGTCAGAGGACACACCTAGGACATTGCGCCAGATGACGGTACACAACTATGCGAGGATTTAAAATATTTAACTCGACATGATTGTGAAATGACATGCGCGCCCATTTTTTCCCAGATGTCTGGTGGTTTTGTTCCTCCTGGGTATAAGTTGATTGCTGGGAAGAGTATTTGCCCACTACTGGGGTGGAGATTAAAAAAATCGACGATCTGTTCTGTCAATGACTGTTAATTGGATTAAACTTCGACGAAAAGCCGCTAAATGAGTAACATACCAGTTGGACTTTAGTTTTTTTTTTTTTTTTTTTGTTCCTATCTCCAGTTTCAAGTATACGTATTCCTTTTGTGGGTGCCTTTAGAATATTCTAGTGTTTTACAAGAGTGGAGTCGAAGTGAAACATAAAGTTGCATGAAAGGGATGTAAATTTATCCGTAGTACGATTGTCAAAGGGCTTTTGACTTTTAATCTGTGTTTTCCAAATGGAATACTTTACATGGAATGTGCAATGTAGACACGACTTACTTAAAGGTTTTATCTTGCTTTATACCTAGAACTTATGTTTTCTGGGATTTTCTTTTAAGTTCTTTAAAGAACACACATTTTTGAAGAGACAGTTTTAGACTTTTAAAACTGAAGAACTTATTTTATAAGAGATCGGGGACACGAAGCTTTTATTTCTAATAGGGCCTCGATTAGTGCAGAAGTTCATAGAAGAGCTTGATTAGGCTTAGTAGTGCTTCATTTTGATTGCTTGATCAGAGTTTCCCAATCTACGCGGTGATTGAAGACACTTTTACAGATTCTCGAACATAGGATTAGGATTGATTTAGAGATTCTTCTGTACTTAATGGGCCCTGCTTTATAGGAGTCATACTTCCATTCTGTGAGGTAGGTGAACTCTTAAACTACTTCGAAGTTATAGCCGTCGATTTGTCAGGAAGTCACGTTACAGTGCATTTGTGAAGTACCGTAAGTGTCCCGTAGGCTTCTTGCTGATACTTAAAAGATGTTAGTCAAGCTTACCGAAACCAGAGGCAATTTTTCTCTTTTAACAGGCTCTAGTTTGAACATCAAGTCCTTAAGATTAATAATCAGGGAGCTCAGATCGTCCTGTCATCCACTTAGTATTCCCACAGGACCTTCCTCACTCTGGGTATTGTCAGAAAGTTCGTGGTCTTTTCCGAGTAGACTATAACAAGAAGGATATGCAAAAAGGTCGCTTTGTAGTTAAGTTTAGAAATAGGATCAAGCGAGAGAGAAAGTTCGGTGATGATTCGAAGGATGTTCTTTTTCAAGTTCATTATAGAATTTCTTGAAAGGAAGAGTAGGCCCGAGAGTACCATGAAAGCTTCAAAGACTAGTTTTGGAAATCCCTTATTTTCCTTGCTTTGATTCCTATTGCATTGAATCTCCATTCTGCTGAACACATGTCTTTCTTTTTTTCTCTGCTCACAGAGTTGTTTTTTGTAGGCTTCCATTTAATAGGTCTACCTTTAGATCCTCGTGGTTGTTGTAGTTGCTTTCAGGCATTTCGAGCAATCATTGATGAACCATGCAATACTTTTGGATTGTAATGCCTTAGTTTGAACATTCAAACAGCTAATAAGCTTCGATTATTTTGATCAGGGCTTCATAATTGCACGGATCGGTTGAGATCTTATTAAAAAATTTAGGTTCGTTAGGTTTGATTGTTTTATCCAAGCTTTATTTTATACTTCGCGTCAGAACTTGCACAATTTAAATGTCATATTTTGCTCGTAGATTCAAAGCCTTGAAGCTATCGTTCTGCAGAAGACTTAAGTGATCGAATTTAACAGTAAGGCTATTTTCTCTACTTGTGTGTTTATGTTGCAAAAGTAGGACTTTTCGTCAAAATTGGGTTTTGAAATCCTTGCCTTAATGATGCTCTTTCTGTTTGTGGCAGCACTTGTCATAAAAAGGGCTAAGTTTGACGTTGTATCTACTTATATCAGCTTAAGTTTACCTGGAACTAATGTTGGACGGGGTTGCTTTTTACACTTTCGCTTATAAGTCAACTCTTGTTATGATTCGACAGTTGAGGAATGCGGTCAACCTGTTGAAGAACTGTAGTCAGTCATAAGGTGTAACTTTTTCAATGTTTCTTTGTTTAATTTTCCCATTCCAGGTATGACTTGTCTAAATCACAAAGATTGGAGCAAAACTTATACGACAACAATTACCTTACACATTCAGTTCTGTCACAAACCTTGAGATTACCAAAAAAGTGCATATGTCACAAAAATTGGAAATAAAAATGATGTCAACCACATGTTATCATAAAAGACACTTCGGTTCAATTTGTCAATTCGTCACCAACAATCGTATTTTTTTTTTAAGGCTTTCATCGGGCGTGTGCACTTCTGAGAACCACAATCCGTCTGTTCAAACTTAAAATGCCGACTCCCAGGTGATCCACCCTAATATCCGACCTTATCTCGTCCACTATTCGTGACTTCACGTAATAAAGTCACGCAGTGAAATGATTACCACACAACAATTGTTGAAATTGTCTGCGACAATAATTCATACCTTTTAATCTGTCGCAAGTCAGTGAACCACCTTTGTCGCACATCAAGAGTTCAACACTTGAATCCTAAATCAAGTGTAATTGTAGGTTGGTGTTTCCGACACGAACCATCAAATTTGACAGCGATTATGGGAATAATTTGACAATTAACAAACGTTGACACCAGGGTAATTGGATGAAATGATATTCCCATTGCAACTTGACAAAGATTACACCAGATGGTGTCCTATCTTCTGCAAGAAAAGACTCCATCTGTGGGTAATTGGAGGTATTATATCTAATTTTTCGGTCACATTTCGTCACGCATTAGACGAACTTTTAGCCAAACCATTAACCGGGTACAGTGGTGGTGATGGATGTCAAAGTGAAAGGTGAAAACTGAAAGGCACCACCTAATGGATTCTCAAACACCTAATTTCGCATGAGAAAAAAACGAATTTCACTTTCAAAGATATTTATGGCCACAGCGAGTGTGGAAAGATTTAAGCACTGGCTTCGGGTTGAGAATATTAATTTGACTTATATAACAATCTCGTAGGCAAACACAGTGCGCAAATACGACAATTCGAATGTATTTTTCAATTGCACAGTTCTGTGTGCCACAATCTGTTCGAAAGCGATGGTCTTCACCAAAAGAAAACAAAGATCATCATCCAAACACTCGTAGTAAGATGTTTGCTTTAATTGCTTGTCAGACACAAGTAGATGTTTGTTTGGGAAATTGCTCAAAATGGGTGGTGCCTTTCGACGCAACGAGACCCCAAACTCAATGATTTTCGCTTATCGCTGTTGCAGAGAACCATTTAGTGAATCATTCCCCAGACACCAAGGGAATTTATGTTTCCTCACCCAATTTGAATTAAAAAAAAAAAATTTATAATTTCATTTATCAGCACCAAGTGTACACACGTTTCGTCCATAAGCACGAAGTAAAAGATACCGATAACGGGTGACTCTATAGAGTTTATTTATTTTTTATTTGAAAGTGACCACATGGATGGACGCGAACAGAGATAAACCGCGGCGCGCATGGGGTTAATTCTGACCGATAAATTTATATTGTCTTTGTAATTGAATACACTGACTGACTGACACTTGGTGGCCAGCAATGGCTACTCTCTATCCGAAATGATTAATGGGATTTTTATGAGATAAGGTTCATTGCAAAGATCAACACATGCAGGCGGCATAATTTTTGCGATAAACGCTTAAGAGAGGCGCTCATGTTTCTGTTAGAAAAGTGAGAAGATTGTGTGCACTTAAGTTACGTATGCATTTCCTGTGTGCAATAAATGCTAGCGAAATTTGTTTTTTTTCCCTTGTTTCCAAACTTTGGTTGTAAGCGAGACCACCCTTGGGTGGAAGTTAAACTGAAAGGCATCTAGTGAACATCAGTGCTAGCTTTGTGTCGAAATAAACACAAAAATGTTGTTGCGACACAATTTTTTGGATGAGGCTCAGTTTGAGAAGTTCGCCCTTAAGTTTTTATACATGTCCATGGAACCAATCCTTTTTCCAACTTATCCCAGTACAAACATAGTTATGTGGAACTTAACGCTGGTAACATTCAAACTTTGACAGAAGCTGCCCTAGCTTTTGACTGTTACTGCTTGCTGCAGATTTTTTGTTCAATTTCCTCTCCAGCTTTTCAGTGCTTGTGCTCCTTTCAGTCGTACCATTTCTATAGGTGTTAAGTGTGTACATGGTCATGCACAAATCTTAGAACTTGTACGCGGACTTGCATAGATAGAAAATTGACTTGGCATGAGAGCCATCTGCCGATAATTGATTTTATGAGTGGGGATGTATTTTTTGTGAAGGAAAGTACTAAGTCAAGTCTGTAAGTGTGGATGAAGAAAAGAGCAACGCACTTCCACGCGTGCATACCTGGACGCGCTAACTGGCAGATTTGCGAGTGAGTGTGTAACGCAGTTTTACACTTGTATCTTTCTTCCTTCAATCACTGTCTCCCAATGTATACCCCAAATAGCCACTATGCCCGATGTTGTTCACTGCATAGAACCCTGTTGTACCCCACTTTGAATTTTAAAGTTCTCTGACGCTCAGACACTCGGACACCTCTTACTTACTTAAGTGGTGCTACAGTTTGAGAGGAACGTGGTTCTCAACCAACAAATCTCTCCAAATCACCCGCTTATAGCTTCTCAATTCAAATTCATTGAGATCCACCAAGCCATCTAGCGCGAAGTCTTTCTCTAATGCGTTTTCCTTCGGATTAAATATAAAGACCCAGCGCTCGTAATTTCCTATAACCTATCAAACTTTCAAAATTCAGTTTTTTTTTCGGTATAAAGCTCGTGTAGTCATTGTTGCATCTTCTCATCCAAAGTTCTTCAACGCAAAAATGACTTCCGAAGTGACCAATGATCTGTTCATCCACATTCAAATCAGTCCATGCTTCAGCGTCATAAAAAACTGGGACTGGGCTACTACTCAATTGCCTTCTCAGACCAAAGAAACACGGTTTGGCAGGAGTTGTTCTACTTTTGATTTCCGATGAGACAAAGTCCCTTACAACCTTGATGTAAGAACTGTTCACTGTGACTTTTTGTTCTTGTTGACAGCATATCCTTGGTTGAGCTCTGGTTTTGGCTGCTTCTGCTCGATTGCATCGGCCAAAGCTTGCTAAGCACGTCCTCGGCGTACGCAATTCGTTGCACTGACTTTTGAAAGATCGTGCCTCTTGGAGTTGGCTTTTAAGTTTCACACAATCAAACAAGTCGGAAGTTCCCTCGTCCAATTCTTTTTTTTTTTTTTTTAAATCAAAGGTTTTGGTGAGGATGTCACTGACCTTGATGGATTAGTGGGTATTATCAATCGTCATCCTAGACATCTCTGTAGAGCTAATCTCTATAAATTCTGTCAAAGATAGCCTTAAAATAGAAACCGAATTGGAGGAGAATCTACCGAAGCCTGAAAATTTAGTCGATTGGTCGTTGAAAGTGGCCAATCAGCTTGTTGTCAAAAGGTTTAAGGCGTTCACACAATACGACAGATAAAATTGATGCATCTGTAGTTGACAAAAGGTTTAAATAAAGCGTTCACACAATATGGCAGATAAAACGGATGCATCTGTAGTTGGTGCAGTTGAAGGGGTCGTCCTGGAGTGTGTGATCGACATCGAGAGCTGGGCTTAAGTTGTATAAAGATGAAGGTAGGAAAGAGATAAACAACATGTTTATTGGGTCTTTCAATAAGTTGGTTGGCAAATATTTATTTGAAATCTTCCTTGATGCGTTTTTAGTTCTGCACAGACTCGAAAGAAATTATCGAATAAGGACGATGGTTCAAAAAGCTTAAACCCGACAATTGGGACAGATAAAACAAATTGACCAAACTCTCGTTTAAATTCGACCCTAATTTTTTCATTCTTTCAGTGTAGCCTTCTGTTTGAGTATTTATTTAAGTTTTTGTGCGTCCTTTGGACACATATTGCTGCTTTAAAAAATGTAATCTTCCAAATCGTGATTTTCTTTCAAGACATCTGCCCTGCCATAGGGTTTCGTTTGTTTCAGTTCAGCAATAGTTTTAAAAATTGTTGACAAAAATATGCTAATTCCCAAAACTTGTTATAGTACTCTCGTTTTTTTTTTTTTTTTAAACGTGTACCAAGGAAGACAATTCTGAAGTCGTGGGCCCCCCAAGCTAGTGGTGTAGCAGATGCGATCGTCAATCGCACTCCTTTATTGCTTCATAGAGGATACATAGTACGTCTTGTCAAAAAAAAAAAAACAAAAAAACATGGCGTAAAATTTATATTCCATTTTAATTTGCTCCTTCAAGAGGCAAGTACAACACATCTGTGGTGGCAATTCTGTTGTTGACTCTAGAGAGATGATCTCTGCGTTCAAGTATAGTTTTCCTCTTGTGTATATTTTTTTTTTGGTTCATTTTTTTCATTATTGTTATTTATTTTTAATGAACTATGAACGAATGAAAAACATATGGTCCCCAAAGTACGTTGAGTTGAAACAAACATTTGGCATTCTTTTCCATAAAAAAAAAAAAAACTGAAAAGGAAAGCAAAAGGGCCAGCGGCAATAGTACCGGCAACCAAAAGGATGTGCTTTATTGCTTTTCGTCTACCTTTTGAATTTATGCCTTTGACTTTGTTTTTTATTTTTTATTTTTGTCTTAAGTGTACTGAACACATTCCAAAAAATAAAATTGCGATGAGATTTGGTTCCTCTTTGGAATTATTTTTTTTTTCGTTTTTTTATGACGTTTGTTGCATACCACTGTTTACACTCTTGTACCAAAGTTGTGGAGTACGTCTTTATGTTTTTTTTTTCGTGGTGTCTTTCCATCGTTATTTTGGTTTTTTGTTTAGAAAACTCTTTTGTGTAACATATACAGACAAGGGAAATTGTTTATTAAAGTTTGAGTTAAAGGGCGCTATAGGGTATTTTGTTTAGAAGAAAAGAAAAACATTTGAAAGTTTTATTGAAATATATTGGAATGCGGTTGCATTTGAGATAGAAATGGAACCGGAAATGATGTTTACAAACAGACGTTAGGTTTATTTAATTTTTTTTCAAAAGGTGTTTATACGATGAGTCATTAAATTTTGGTTTCTTTTTTTTTTCTTTACAGGTATGTACAAACAATTGATGTCTAATTGGGTTTTGAAATGCTTGTGAGTACCTTATTTTAAAGTGAAGCAATCAACAGGGGGGATTTTCTTTAAAATTGTTTTTGAGATTCGTTTGCTTAGGATCTTAGGAAAGGGAGTATTCTCTTGAAGAAGTATTTTTTATTCCGGCTATGTCCATAAGATTCTACAAATATCCAAAGGCATACCGTTTGTGGGGATTACTTTGATTTTAGATGTCACCAGTGACCTTTTCTCACAAGATATCCGTCGTCTTGTTCACAAGCGATGGGGGAGTCATGAATACCCTTATGATGCCTTCCACACAGCTTTATTTAGGTAGAGTCCATTTGAAATCACTTGTCAGTTGGAAAAGGTGCGAAGAGACGCAGCTAACTGACGCCTGACACCACTGTCTTTGCTCCGATAGTGGTGTCCAGAATGACTGGAGATAATTATTGGTATTTTGCCATTGCTTATAATTCACAGTATTTATTTCGAACCTCCTTATGTCATGATTTGGTCTTGCTGGTGTTTATTTTAAGACCCACTGTCTTTGTTTCGTTTTTATTTGTTTTTACTTCCCACCTCCATAGGGGAAGTATTGCAATCGGCAAAAAAAAAAAGGTTCGAGATTTGAACAGAGATTCACATAACGATACACTAGAAATTATTTGCACCCATTTTCGAAGCGATGTATGCGTGTGGAAATTTGTTTACCTTCGATATCTGAAGAACAGAACAACGTACGATCATGCGTTTTTTTTTGTTTTATTTGTCAGTATGAAACTTATTAGATTTTGAGCAAAATCGGTCCAGGGAATGCTGAGATATTTGAAGAAATGCTTTTGAAAAAGTTGTGCTGGACAACGCAAGCACGTTGTGGTTTATATTGGAAATAACTTTCGCTTTGACATAACGCAATACCAGGTGGGAAGTATAGGACTGGTTTCCTAGTCAAATTTTTTCAACTACAGTCGTACTAAAGCCTGCAAACGAAGTGGTTTATGGTCTCTTCTTCCTTCTCGTTGAAGTCTTTGAATGTGTTCATCAATAGCACTGTGCCCAGGATTGTACTTAGGATTCAATGAACCTCCACTGGACATTCGACTTGAAACTCTCTTGTGTTTTCAAAGATTAGTCTTGTGTGTAAGTCCTTTTCTGTGATGAGTGTGATGTGTTGGTAGGTTTCCGAATTCCTTCAGTCTGTCTCCCTGTGCTGTCCATTACTCACTACGTATTGATGACTAGCTCCCGATGGCACTTGCTTTGAACAACTTTCTTAGGTTTTAATACCGAATAGTCACTTACTTAGGAAAAAGTTTTGTAACATAATTTTCCCAAGTCTTCTCTTCAAGTGTTTTGGATTCGGTTTTACCAGAGCAATTTACGTAGGTTGGACCAGTCTACTGAAACTTTTGAAAAAAGGTATTCTTGGAGCTATGATGTACTCCGAATGTCCGTAGGTAATATAAGATTCAAAATGTTTCGACTTGCCAGAATATGCTTTGACCACAATCCTATCACCGAGCCAGTGGACACTTGGTGTATTTTCATTATTCACTGTGAAGGCAGAGAAAAAGTGTCGGTCTGACAAATTGCTGTAGAATATCACCGACAACTACCCAAAAATGTGGCTATCGTTTACAGTCTTGTAGAATGTCTCTGCATCTATCCTCTGACGATCTAAATCTAAATACACCAAGCACATTTTCTTTAAATGCTAGTCTTGGCTGGTTTTCCTTTAAAAACAAGATTCGTTAACTAAGCCTTTACGGAGAATGCTTCGCTTTCAACTCAGACATGCGGTAATTGCCTCTTAAGAACTCGCCATAGTTTTCTGTGTAACTATTACCTCAATGCGGAAGATATAACCACCAGCTCACCCAAAGACATCGCCAGATTCATCGCTCACTCCGGCCTCATGGAGAAACTTTAAAGAAGAGGACGCAGTGATAAGGGACTAAGTCCCACATCATTATTCTATCTTATCTAATCTAAGACATGCGGTATCGACTTAAATTTCCCATTTTTAAACAATACATACTGATTTGCCGTATTAAAACATCTTCACAGAGTGGGGTGGTATCCCCCTCCTTCCCACAGTTACGGAGCATCATTAGGAACGTTTTAGACATTTTCTTAGGGAGTTTTTAATACACTTTGGTGTCGAAATTAATAGGAAATTTAACTCGCTTCAAATTGTTGCTTGTTGTTCGGTCTCCAGGTAGCAGATCATGACGTTAAATAGCCTATAACATACGCATATAACAAAGCTATGAAAATGAAAAGACCAAATCAAAATCGCTTCAGTGGTTCTAAAGCTATAAACGCACACACAAACATGTAGAGATTTACTACCCCTTTCAAATCCATTTCGGATGCACTTAATTCAAATGCGTAGAAAGTTTCTTTTCGCCTTCTATTAACCATTACGCAATTTTCTTCGCTTCATAAATGCCTTCAAGCGTTTTATTGCAAAGACACGCTATATGCAAAGCTTCCATTTTTAGATAAAACCACAACCACACTGTTGACACATGAGACACTTTTATTTTTTCTTCCTCTTTTCAAAACTGCGCTGATCGGGCTATAAAAAGCTGAAAAAAACAAAACACAAGCCATATAACGGCATATAAACCGAACTGCAAGGAGACATTTTGTCTTCTTAATTACTTAATGACATGTCATGCAAAGTGCATAACACATACTACATACAGACACATGCTCTGGGGGTAGCGTGAATAATCTATACTTTCGTTGGCATATGCTCAATAAAATAAAATTTATGATACCAAAAGCAAATAAGAGAAAAAAAAATTATTAACACTCTCTCCCCCCTATATAGTCTGTTCATAAAAGAATTCCGGTGGCGGTGCCAACAGTATAATGGTGGTGCTTGGCGTCATCGTATCCCATTCAAAACGAGGGGGTAAATATCATTCGTACGCCTCTCAAAGTCAAAAACACCGAAATTTTCAAGTGTCCACTTGAGTACGAGCTGTACTCTCTGCCTGCTGCAGTAATTGGATAAAAATTACCGTCATGAATACGATAACGATATTTTTTTTTGCTCATCCATCGTCCATCCGTCTGGTAGGTACTATCTTCCGCTCTGTTTTTAACGACACGTGTATTAGAGTAGAAAGTGAAAGCTAAACCGTCATCTAGTGATAAATACACAAACAAACACTGGAGATACCGGCTTGTGAAGCAGATACATTATATCTGCATGCATAACAACAAAGCTAAGGTGAAGGTTAGAGAAACGAAAAAAGCTGCTAACCACCGACGAGCTCTAGCTCTAAGGAAGTAAAAATCAAAGTTCACTGTACGAGCAAGCGAACAAGAAAGAAGAAGAAGAAACCGAATCAAAAAGAAATGGTAGGAGGAGGGGGAGAGGTGAACAGAAAAAAAAAAGCTCAAACGGTGTGAAAGTGTCGTGCGACACATTTATTTTTTTTTGTTGGATGAAAAATGAATCATAACACGTCTGACGACATGGTCAGGGTGTAGATTGACGAGCGTTTCATGTAACACCAGTAGCGGCGACAACCGGTGCGGCGGCACTTTTTGTCCAACAAAACACATTCATTACACGAGGGTTGGGGGGGTCTACAGAAATAGTTTCATTGTTAATCACACACTTGCCGGCACAACAGAATTTGATCCAGAGGTCATTGTGCCGCGGGATTATATCAACGTGTATACCGGCACGCAGTGTTAAATGATTGATGCGGGCGTTGGTGGTGGCGATTAGGTGTAGAACAA
Organism: Criorhina ranunculi; assembly: GCA_951813785.1. Classification (NCBI taxonomy): domain Eukaryota; kingdom Metazoa; phylum Arthropoda; class Insecta; order Diptera; family Syrphidae; genus Criorhina; species Criorhina ranunculi. The sequence continues at coordinate 12,734,205 of OX638382.1, read as the reverse complement.
TTCCCAGACCTTGTAGAATTCGATGCAAAAGACCGACCCTACATCCCCCAATTACCATTAGATCGTGAGAATTTACTTCTGTTAGTCAGTTTTGCAATGGGAGTCTTTTGCGTGAACTTGACTTTATTGTGGCAAAATGTTAATTACGCGGGGAAAAATAGCTCCCGACAACAGAATTTTGCCTGTAAATTGCGTGGCGCATTTCACATGCTCAATTAAAATCTGACAGAGGATTCCCAACGGAGGCTACATGTGCATCATCTGTAAGGCAAATGTTTCTAATCAAATTGTATATGCAAATGTGTTTGCACTTCTAGTGCCAATGCAGTGTTGTTTCTTCTCATGAGTGCTGGGGACATGTGAGGAAGAACAATTTTATTTTGAGGGGAGAAGGAGACTAAAAGAAATGGAATCTAGAATGTGTGCATGTCTTATTTGTAAGTGACAAGAATAGAAGAGGTCCAATGTGACTGCGTTGAGGAATGTCCGAAAACGTTAAGTTTTTAGAAAGTTATTCTAGATTCTAGAGCTTGCTTATTTGTTTTCTTTTCGGGGTGTGTAAATATACGCTAGCACTTAGGTTAGATTAGGTTTACAGGCCGATGAGAGGGGTTAGGTTAGGTTAGGTAGGAGTGGCAGGCCGCAGGTGGCAACCTCACTTACCCGCAGAACCAGCCGGAGCTTGTTATCAAGCGCTGGAGGCTACCTATGTTTATGTCAGCCAGTTCAATTGGGTTGTGAAAGAAGCTGGCCCCTAAGTATAATCTTCTTCAAGCTGAGAGGGCCGGACATATACAAAGAAGGTGGAGAATCGACTCCTCCTCCTCCTCGTCCATGCAGCTTCTGAAGAAATCGTTGTAAAGGAGGCCCAGCATATAGGCATTGCGTCTTGGTTCTAATCATCCGGAAGCCCTGGGAAATTTGAGCAGGTCTGACGGTGATCCATCCGATAGCTCGTCTATGTGGTCGAAGAAGAATTTGTTCAGGGTTCTGTTTCTCAGTTGGCGGAGGTTTGGACAGTGACGGCGGAAGTGGGCCATGTCCTCATGAGCCTTTTCATCACCGAATCCTCTGTCATCATCGTCCAGACGTCGTTTCTTCATGTGATACCTGAGCATGTTGTGGCCTATCAGCATTGACAGCGAATTCTTGTCTTTTTGCAGGAGTTTTCTGGTTTTTGTTTTTAATGTAGGCAGAACAATCACACAAGAAGTGTTCCGCAGTGTCGTCGTGTTCTCCACAGGCTACGCTTAGACGCTTTACGGCCTTTTCCCTCGTTGAAGGGGGTGTCTCTGAATACGGCTACGAATATGTGGCCAGTACGAGTGTGGTGAGTAGGAAAAACTGTCGCTCTCCTGTTCAGAACTGGCCACAGAAACGCCAGGTTACAAGTGAGGTGAATATGAAGAACTTTGACACCAAATCCCAAGTCTAGTTCAGTGGGCAGAAGTATGTAGCTAGGTTGAAGAAGTGACTGCATCTCGTATAATGCAGCTTTCACTCAGATCTCTTCTGATCTATTGTGTTCCTTTAACGTGGATGGTTCAGTCTGACAGGGAAGACAAAGAAGAAAGGTCTGTGTAAGGTTGTTGGTGGCCCTGCCTCCCTGAACCATTCATAACTGGTAATGCATTTTTGAGTGGTTTTTGTTATAGGCTTGGGCATTCGCGTAGAAAGTGAGCTGTGCTCTCTTCTATATTGTCACAGTCTTGACATTAACGCAATCCTTCTAAGGTTGACCGTCTGTAGGTTGTGGCTTGTGATTTGTTTAGCGAAAGAATGTCTCCTGTTTTTATTTTGTTAATGTTTGTCCAGAGTTTTCTGAAGATGCGGCATGATGAGTGTGCGCTCCATCTATCGTCTTTGGAAGTCAAGTGCAATGCAGTACTGAGTGATCGATCAGTAATAGATTCCTCCCTAGCTAACTCATTAATGGACAGAAATTCAGTGGCGTTAGGGAGACAGTGATGCAACTCTAGATATTTCCAGTGAATTCTTCCTTCAACTGTCGAAAATCTAAAAATGCTAGGTTAGACTTGTTGGTTTGAAGATCTAATAAATGGTCATACTCTACTTGAGAAGTGTCGATCTTTCATTTTCGTCGCTCTTATGCATTTTAGTTCCATTTAAGTGACATCTTTACAAGATTGAACTTTCTTTTGGCTTATATCTTGTGATTCAAAGACCGTTTTAACAGGTCTCAACTTAAGTTGGGTACAGTCTCTCCAGCAAAAAGCACTCGTTTAAAGATGGTAAAATGACGGAATGCGTTCAGCTCTTAGTTGTCCAATTTTGTAAGTTTCTCTATCTGTGGCCATAGTGTAGTGGTTGCATCATCGCTTGTCACGCTGAAGGTTCCAGGTTCGAATTCCGATGTCAAATAAAAAAAAAAGACCTTCCGGCACCAGCCGCAAGAGATAGGTGGATTTCCTTTGTATGCAACTTTGAAGTAATATTAAAGTAATCCAAAAAAACGAAATTATAACAAGTACCCATAAACGAGTATACATTTTCAATTTCAACGAAATCGGAGCAATTTTAAAGAATTTCAAGATGGCGGATTCAAAATGGCGGGAATTTTTTTCCACAAATATTATTTTACTATTACCACTTCTATACTATTAAAAATGAAAATGCAACAATTATTAATGCGGAATTTGAAAAATGTAAAGGGGTGTGACACGGCCCCTCCCAACCGATTACGCCCATCTACGAACTCAGCCGAGCTATTCACTATATCAATATGTGTGCAAAGTATCAGTCAATTCGGTTAAGAACTGCGGGTCCTGTCGTGCGGACAAGATTTCGTTGTATTGCATACATGGGCGTGACACGCCCCCCTCTCAACCGATCTCACCCATCTACGAACTCGTCCGTGCCATTCACAATATCAACATGTGTACAAAGTTTCATTCAATTCGGTTAAGAATTGCGGCCCCTATCGTGCGGACAAGATTTCGTTGTATTACATAAATGGGCGTAACACGCCCCCCTCTCAACCGATCTCGCCCATCTACGAACTCGTCCGTGCTATTCACCATATCAACATGTGTACCAAGTTTCGTTCAATTCGGTTAAGAACTGCGGCCCCTATCGTGGTGACAAGATTTCGTTATATTGCATATGGTTTTGGTGTTTACTATAGAGGTCTTGAAAAGTTGCATTCAAATTTTTTGAAAGTTGCGTCATGAGGACCTCTGCAATAGGTAGTATTTCTTCGAAATCCACCTAATAAAAAAGTCGATCAACTGCGAAAAAAGCCGACACTGGCAGTAGGATGGTTAATGGCTTGAAAGTGTTGATGGTACTAATAACATCGGGATCTTCGAAAGAAATACTGAGAATTATTAGCAATGGCAACAGTATTAATAATTCTCCCCAGTCATCCTGGACAACCACCCTGAGAGCAAAAAGACTGAAACCAAATACCACCTGAGTTTCAAAAACACTACACCAACACTAGTAGCGCTGTGTGAATAGCATCATAAGGGTATTTATAACTTCTTAAAAAAAAAAAGTACATAGTCGTAGCAAAAGGTGAATTTACTTGCTTCTGTATCACCTTGGTCTTACTTTGGCAACGTAATTTGTTCTGTTTTTTTTTTTTTTATCAATCAGTTTACGTCACTCAAGATGGCTTGACTTCTGAAGGTCTTTTGTAATCACGGAATATAACTCTCAATTTATTTTTGAACATTCATTCTTTGTCAGGCTACTTGGTCGACTTTTTGCTGAAACTGGTTACGCATGCTACACTTAGACGTCGACCGCTGCGGTTTGGCCACCCATGACCTATAGTCTTCGTAAAGTGTTAATACTATCGACTGCTTCAAATCTTTCAAAAGGAAGCAGCTTCTAGAGTCAAATATGAAAAGGATTGATGAAACACCCCTCCACACTCAAATTGCAGCCGTCCGCTCAGTCTTCCACATTTTTGTACACCGTTGTTTGTCGAAAACTATTAAGTTGACAGACAAACGTAATCTCCATTGAGGCCACCCCCTAAATGTTTGTTATAACGCTCTACTGTTTACACACCTACGAAAGTGTCGAATTTTAACAAAATTAAGTAAACACACGAATATTGTTGTCTTGTTGACATAAAAATTCTAAACAAATATTTATCCACACGGCGCCTTCTGGTAGTTTCTTGATAACACTCCTAGATATATGTTATGTACGTATCCTAGAGCAGAGGTGCATGAGCATGAGTATGAGTAGATAGAATTTATTTCCTTAGTGCAATTTTCTAGCACTCTTTCAAGTCTCAATCTAAAGTCATTGCCTTTATTGGATCTTCTCCTTGGAAAATGTTTTTTCCTTTTCCTTTTCTTTTCTTTGTCATGCACATTCATCGTTCGTAATCTTTAGTAAATGCGCATTGACATAAATGAACTCGTCATTCAAAGAAGAGATATCCGTTCATAAAGTTTGAGAAGCTAAAAATATCCCAAGAAGAACCTTTCTCTTTTTATCAGTAACGACAATTATTATTATACGACGAGTAGTTGTGCAGTGACATCTAGCTGCTATTTTTCACTTGATTGTAATTTAACGCCACGCCTACGCAACCTAAATTGTATCGCTTTAGAGTGCATCCAGAGGATGTGCAGTGCCTAACTCTGATAAAATATTTCACTATACGATTACATATGTATGTACATATCTGTTTCTAAAAGGGATACGAACGAGTATAAATAGATATGCTATCTGTTTACCCTTCGTTTTCCCTTGTGTAGGTGTGCGTATGACTGTGTATAGGAAAAAAAGGGTTATAAATTATCGCATTTATAAAAATGTCGTTAAGATATGCCGACTTTGTCCGCCGCCTCGCCCTTTTGATGAGACAAAACGATGGCTGTGTTCGGTCGTTCGTCCAATGTGCTATCAAGCGCGGACCATGTTTGCGCGTATCTTGAATGCAATTGAACGCCACAGACGACGCGCTATCAATTTATTAAGAAGCAGTCCAAGAGAATGATGCCATGCAACACTCAGGGCAGGGTATACGATGGTGGAAATAAATAAAAGTTAATAAGGCACACAATGCAAGGGTTTGTTACAAATTAAGCACTTATCCCATTTATCTATGTTTTTTTGTTTTTCATTCTTGTAAAGTGGGGAGAGGTTATCAGCGAAACAATATCTCTTATGTGAGAGAGATGGTTTATCTTCATCTTTCGCAAATTGTCGGATCGTTAAAAAATTCCATTTGGATTGAAAGGAATTGCTGTGCTGTTACATTTAATTTTATTAAGTCTAAGGAATTATTATTATTTTTACACAGATGCATCACACACGCACACAATTGATTGAAATTAATGATGGAGACACACCTACTGGAGTTGGTAAATTAGTTAATTGACTAAAGAGTTGGAGTTGCCTTGATTAACTGAAATGGTTAGTGGTTACAATTTTCATTTAGCTTTATGAAATCTTTAGATTAGCTCAGGATATGACACTATGTCGCCGTGGTTTAGTACTAAGCAAGAAGACACAGGATCAGACTAACCAACTACCTCTCGGTAGGCAATGACAAACCTCTGGGAGTATAATCTGACAAGAAAAAGCTTCAGAGTCGGCAATAAAAATTGCAGGTCGTCCCTTTCATTATAACACTCACAAGATGGATGGTTGCGAGTTTGAAAGTTCTGGATGGTTTCGTCTGAAATTCTTCAACAACCACACTTTTTCTCTGCTTCCAACTCTCGTAGAGTATAGTTGAAAATCAATGGTTGTTCCAACGGAAGGGGAAGTCCTTCGAGGACACTTAATTCGGTCTTTGCATTCCATGGTTTTTTTTTTCTAATAACACACCTCTTCCTGTTGCTCTGCCTTGTTTGTCTCTTGCGACCCCGTCAGTCAAGGCATCCTTATGCGTGGGCAGGCTTGACATTTCGTCACTTCCTTCTTTGCCGGAGCCAGCAAATTCTTCGTTTCTCGTTGCACTTTATTCTGTACACTGTTGTTGCATTCTGCTTGTGATAATTTTACTTGCAGTCTCCTAAGTCTCCCGTTCGCTCGTTGCCAGCATGAATGTGATCAGGCTTCTTGGGACGTCGCTGATACAGTTTTGAAGGCGCAGCATACCCATAAGGATGCAATTCCGTGCACTTAGTTCATCCTTCGAATGTAGGATTCATGGCTTGTCGCTGACGCCCATATTGGGGCCACATAGGGAGTATTGACTTGCTCACTTGCGTTGAAGATTTTTAACTGACTGCCATGCTTATCCAATATTTGACACATGCCTGCAAGGTGCTGCTACTGCCCGAGAGGCCTTTTCGCTTGCGTGCGTTAGGCGGTTTCTAAAGCTGAGTCTGTGGTCCAGCAACACTCCCAGGTACTTGATGTACGGCTTAGACTCGATGATGTGCTTACTGACCTGTATGGTTAGGTGTTTCACTTTTTTTACGGCTTCGGTCTTATAGTCCCCTGGCTTCAAGCCTGTTGTTTACAGCCATAGCTTTACGCTCATGGTAGTTTGATTGCAGTTATGGATATGTTATGTATCTATTCCCCTCGGCCTCTGTGTTCAAAGTATGTCTCCGTACATTATGTTCCACAAAATTGGTCCCATAACTGACCCTTGTGGAACTCCTCGCGTAATCTTGTAATTCTTCACAGTAGAAGGTGGTTTGGTACCTATACGGCGCTCAGCGCTCTTACTACACGGCTCCAGTCGGCTGAGTTGATCGCGTTCTTAACGTCGAGCGTTACACAAGCACAATACTGTTGGATCCCTCTGAGCCATCTTTCTCCGTCAATTGCTCGCGTGATTTTTCGCACAGAGGTTGTATTGCATAGATGGTGCTTCGCTTCTTCCTAAATCCAAACTGTTGATAAGAGAACCCCTTTCGTATTTCTCCAGCACTTTTCCCAGCGTATCTAGCATGTACAAAGGCCTGTACGACGACGTTTGTTCAGGTGGTTTGTCGCCCTTTGGTGTGAGAACCAATCGTTGTCGTTTCCACTGTATAACATCATCAGTGACTTCAACCTAAGCAAACTGCTATAGCACGTCTCACTGATCACCTTCCACCATTCCATCTTCAAAATTCATGAACTGACCAAATTCTTCATGATCTTAAGGAAGGTGCGTACCATAGGTCGATAATTCAAGCATTACCTTGTGTTTTTCTGTGATGAACAGTCATTCAAGTTACAGTAGAGTGAAATATGTACGTATGCCGCGCCGTATAACTTGAGTAAACACCCTATAAGTATAGCCTAAGCCTACCAAGTAAATGGATTCAAGCATATGGTGCTTATCGTCCTCTAAGGAAACATTTCCCTGATATATTCGTTATGATGAACATCTTTTAGAGTAGGTTCACCAGACAGCCACAGTCTTCGTTTAAATCCATGTACACCCGTGTACAATACCCACTCCTTTGTGTTCAACTTTTCCACACCATTAACCAATCATAATTTCTAATAACTCGACATCCGAACTTAATGGACTTTAAGGTGTTTACACCAAATGAGGCGAAACATAACTCCGCCAACATACACATTGCTTTTGCTGAAAATGCAATTAGTTAAGGCTCTGAGCTCTGGGTTTCTCTTTGTTTGAATTTTCTCCATTTATGAGAAGCTCATAATGGAAGAGATGCATTGTGTGCGCACAGGCATTTCTATAGCCCATGCGACTTCCGATTTGCTAGGGTGCTACGTCGCTTTTCGCTGTATGCATTACACACGGTATGGCATACTAAAACCTAAGCAGGCTATGAAAAGGCAATAACAAGTACTAAATTATAAGAAAATATTTTCCACCCCGCCCCAACATAGTGGTAGTACCTACTAGTAGGCACAAGCACAAATGAGGATTGCATTGCATTTGAATGTTTTTGGAGGCTAGGCACGAAGTATTTTGTTATATGCGCTTGGAATATTAATTTATGCCATGGAATGCATGCATTTTTGTTGGACGCTATTTGGTTTTTGACGTGTTATTTATTTTTGAATTCGAAATATTTGTTTACGATTGAATGAACTTTATTGGTTCGAGAGTACCCTAATAAATTGGCACGGGTGTGTTCAAACAAGCGTACTATTTGCACACTTTTTGAAAATTTATTTTGGGTAATTAATTACAATTTTTAATTTACGTATCTGCGAAATCGTGCTTTTCCACAGTCCACCAGGTGGATGGTCGGTATCATTTTTAAAGTTGTATTCGGCGAAATCCTAATCGTTATGCTTTAAAATTACAAGTTAAAAGTCTAATCTATGGAATTCATGGAATTCGCGTAGTGTAACTATCAGGCTTCCCGGTGGACCGCCATGAAACGTGATTATTTAAGCAAGGTCCAACGATAATCTTGATCGTTTATAAGCGGTGCACCCTGCGCAGCACTGGACATTCTGTTTCATCTGACTCCTCGTCGACGTCTTTAATAGACAATCAATTTCACAGTGGTTCGCGAAAGATTTTGGCCACGTCTTCATTCTGAAAACAATTCATAATCCTCCCACGATACACGGACTAAACTACACTCAACATGTCATTCTGGGAGGAAGAGGCATTTATGGAAGATAAGTCGATTCACTTTTACACCGACGGATCAAAAACCAATAACGGTGGAGGTGTTTTCTCTGATAGGCTTAATCTCAGCCTCTCTTTCTGTCTTCTTAATCATTGTAGCGTGTTCCAGGCGGGGAAATATTGGCGATTAAAGAAGTCTTATTTTGGCTAAGGAAATACCACAGGCATCCGCATCTTTTCGGACAGTCAAGCATCGATTAGGTTCTTCGGATCATTTTCTTCAGAGGCAATAGATTGCCGATCATCTCTTGTAAAGATAGCGGAACAGTTCAATATTCACCTTGTGGGGTACTGGGGCATAGCTGGATCAGGAACGCTCTAAAATTTTAATTTCTCCCAACAGATCGCATGTCAGAATCGTAATAGGTGCCATCACAGGACACTGTCTAATAGACAAACATGCAACAAACGATTCAAACGATTTTTTGCAGAAGCAGTATGGACGAAGGAGGAGAAGGAAACCATTCAACACCTTCTCTGTAGCTCCCCAGCTCAGCCACGCAAAAGAAGGCTCCATTTAATAGGATTCTACTTTAACGACCTAAGCAATCAGATAAACACTTCGCTTCATCATAAGCTCCATTTGGTTCAACGAGTAAGTAAGGAGATCTCGCCAGATCCATGTGGTATCACATTGGACTTATCATTGGTCCTAGTATGCTGGCCTCCTTGCAGCCACTTCAGCTTAACCTAACAACATTCAAAAACCCGCTGAGCATACATTCCTATTGCATTTCTTCTAATGATTTCTTCAAACAATTCCAAAAAGGAAAGTTTAATTTCACCAGCGATATGCTCGTGGTCATGCTTTTTTAAACGCCAATGGACATGCTCTGTCTTTAGAGTGTAACCATTCAGCTGTTGTGAAGACGAATGAAGAAAAGGACGACAGATTTGTTGTCTACAATATCAAAATGTCGTTCACGACGACCTACGTCTAGGGGTTCATCCATCTCAGAGTAGATAACGTTCTTCAAAAATAATTAGTTCGGGAGATGTGATGGTGGGAGGCAGCACAAGACCACAAAGTTTACCACAAGAACCTCCTGATGACAAGAAAGACCGACATTTGGTTTCAATGATCTCAACATATGTATGAGGTTTAAGGACTTGGATAAAAGGCTTTACACTCTCTGGTTTGTGAGAAACTTTGTGTAAAAAATGTTTTCTTTTGACCACCTCCATTTGACGGGAAAACATGTCCACACCTGAACAATTCTGTGTGCCCTTTGGACATCGTCGTAGACTGCACACTTTTCTATCTTTCAAGTTGCAAATCTGTTTCAGTTTGATACTCTGATTGTCATGACGTGACAAGTTATTTTCCAACTAGATAATGTCCTGTCAGAAGATCCGTCCGACTGCAGCTATAAATAGTCAAAAGTGTGTTCAGCTCCTCATATGATTCACGAATTTCACTCTTGCTTCTGGGAATAAGATTCCATTTCGTACTTTCACTAACTGCATTTCTGTAATCTCTTCGAGTATGTAGCAGAAGGTTTTGTAAGTCACCATAATCCGGCTCAGAGGACCATTTATTATTTTGGTACAACCAAATTTTTTCACGTCTTGTCTGTCTTCCTCGTCAACAGATTGTAAACAAAATGTATGTGCTACTACTGTAATGCGCAAATTCATACCAAAGTTCGTCTTAAGTTTCAACCGTTTTCATAGCCTTACCTACCTCATTAAGCAAAATATGCCTACAATCGTTTAATCCGCGATATAAAATAACCATTCGAATGGAAAATTACAAAGTTAAGTACGAGTTGGTATGTACTACTTCAGCATAAATTGCCTGAAACCACAGACAATAGAGACAACGACGCCGACATTTAGACTTAATCGTATCTTTTGAAGTTAATTTCAACTCACAGAAACCCTGTTTGGTAGCAAAAACAACGATCTAATATTTTTTATTACAATACTCTGACCAACTTTATGATTCTGAGTACCAGTCACCGCATTATCCAGCCCCCCTTTTGCGCATATAAATCGCAACTCTAAGCAAGGCGTAGTCACAGTTTTAGTTTGTACAGCCCACATTCCATACATTCCAGCACAATTAGTTTCTTCATGCCTTTAACGATGATAATATTGCTGATTAGTATGTGTGCATTATGCATATGATTATGCAAGTGAAATCACACTTAATCACAATTTTCATAGCCGAAAATGAAACGTGAATTGAGTGTGAAATTTAGTTGAAAAGTGATTTATTTTCTTTTAACCATTTTGAATGCGAAAAACGTTACAAAGTCTATGGATGGCGGCGGGTGTATTTTATCAATACTTCCGGTTGAAAGAGAGAGAGAGGAGCATTCGTTTTTTTTTTTTTTTTTGAATTCAATCAAAAATGACAGTTGACTGACGGGAAAATTTTATACTTAAGTGTCTGACAGTGGCAGTTATGTATTGGAGATACAAATTGTGTGAAAGTGCGGCTTTGCCTTTATGTGCAAAGGGAAATTGACGCTAATTAGGAAGTCTGGAGAATGTAAGGAATTGAAGATGTAGTTTCCTTAGGAGTAGGCACTTGTTGTTTTTTTTAAGTACATCAGTTGTGTGTACGACTATACTGATCATGCATGGCTTCTTTGAAAACATCAATTTCTGATGTTGCTGGACTAACTGTTCACATTGTAACAAGTGGCCGGATGTATCGATGCCAAAGACACCACTTTAGGGCATGCGTGCGGGCTTCCACTTAAAATTCAGAAAGAATCACAAAGAGAACTTCTAAGTACTTGAATGTGTGACGAAAGTGGTCCATGGAATGTATTTTAAAGGAAGTTCGGAGTGATTGGTCCGGCAGACAACTCTTCTTCGATTTTATTTGTTTCAATCAGTGTGTCGACAAAGACATGGGACATGGGACATACTGTCATTCTTATACTTAATCTACTGCATGCTTACTACTAACAAATTCATCTGGGTAGCCAGTCCTATACTTCCCACCTCGTATTGCGTTACATTGCGATGAATGTCGTTTCTTATATAAATCAAAACGTGCTTGCGTTGCCTACGCGTACTTTTTTTTTTAAAAACTTGAAGGGCTTGACTTTGGGACCAACTAAGTCGGGGGTTTTGTTAGAACGGCATGCATCATCCTTGTACCTTTAGACATCAGTTGGCCTGGATCGAGCTATAGAATCCCTGAAGTCCAACTGCTTTGAGACATCCGAGTAAGAGTTCAGTTCCTGAAAGCTGGTATGTCTTTGTTTTGGGGATGAGTGCTCCACTATTTGTGGGCTGGGGTTTCCTTAGCAACGCTGCAAACATTTGAAAGCTTCACTTTTCTTCTACCCTTAGTTTTTTTTTAGGTGTTCATTGACTCAATAATGGTGCAATAGGGAGCCTATTAGAATGCTGGTGTACTTACGGTTAACAGGCCTTTATCTGAAGAGTTCTTCTCGAATCTTATTACTTTTGCATTATTCTGCATTCCGTTGTTCCTCCTAAAGTTCATGCAATCCCAGCCAGGAGATTGGTTGAATGAATTGGGTGTGCAACCCCTTTCTCTCTAGTTTTTCTTGGCTATACGCCATTGCTCTTTGCTTCTACATAACCTGGTATCCAGAAAAGGGTGATTTTGTTTCGATCAACCATCCTGCTTTTCAGGCACACGTATGTCAGTTAATCCCTGATTTCATAATAGCTTTCTTCGTTTTCCCTGTCGTGTTCAGTCTAGTTCTTTTCAATTACGCAACTGAGCCGGAAGTGATGACTGATCTAACTATAATGATGTCCTATATTTCATCGTGACTGGGTTAAATCTCCAGGTTTGGACTAACACGCTCAAAGCTGCTATTCTCGATACCGTCATTAACAAAATCTAATTTCATTGTGAATCTCGATAGGGGCAACGTAACAATCTTAATTGAAATCCTCAGCGGACACTGCCGCCTGATCAAACATTTAGCAGTAGATTCAAGCTATAGACTCTGCCTTTAGAGTAAAGAAACTTTTCTACACATTCTAGTGAAATGCTCAGTCCGCTTTCAACTCGGAAAGAGAATGAAACAGCTTGCTGCCATCCACCTAGAGAAGTTCCATAACTTCCTGACATCTTCTGAAGTGAAACAATTCATAAGGGTAGGAATAATAAAATTCTAAAGCGAAACCGCAGTGCCAAATGTTGTTAAAACCCCTCCCGAATACACATAACATAACATCTCCAGGTTTTTCCTGCGATTTTCCTACACATCATGTCGGGTTTTACACAGTATCTGGTGGAGATTGTTGGACTTTCTCCCACACTTTGGCGTATATGTTCCTATTCAGTTCAAGCCCGCTCTATACAGACTATCACCTACTGAGCCTTTATCGAAGATTTATAGGAAAATGTGTACTTAAATTGGTTCGTTATGAATTTAACAGGACCAAACTAGGCCACTAGGTCTCACCCGACAAAGCCGACAAATTTCGCATAAATTTTAGCAAACTTGTGTGATGTGACAAATCGTTTGTAATGGTCGGTTCCCTTTCTACAAAATCAATCATATCTTTCTCCTTTCTAGCTAGCTAGTCTAACATAGACGTTATGCCAAACCTACTCGAATTAGTTCCAGTTACACTCTCGACATCAATCAAATTTGGGGTGTGAATACAAAGTATGTAATTGGTTTAATTTTTTTCTGGCTGATTGATACAAGTTCTCCGTGATTGTTATGAAAGTGTTTCACTATCATAATCATTCATCATTCACAACAATTTAATTAAATTTTATCAAAATGATTTATTTATGTTAAACAAGACAAAAAAAATGATAATAATCGATGAGGCGTTACTGTGTAAAGTGATTTAATTTTATCAAACCAATAACCCCCTCATCCGTAATATTACAACAGTCAGTGTAATACCACAATTATATCCAATCTCAGTTTGGCATTGAAAAAGAAGAAGAAGAAAAAAAAAGTGTGTAAACCGAAAGTACGGGAGAAAATGAGGTACATCCGGTGATTAGTTGTTTCAGACTCCAATAAATTAATCCGAAACGAAACAAAAGAGCAAAAGTTATGTTTTATTCATAAGTAGGTTCCTCGGTTATTAAGTTTATTAAGTGAATGGATATTCATACCCTGTGCAGGTGAACAGGAGTGTACACAAGGGCTGTGCTGGAAAAAAGTTACAGAAGGTACGATGGTTGTTAATTACTTTGAGTACGAACGAAGGGTGGTAGAAACTAAAGTATCTTCTGAATTCTCCTGTTATCCTTAGAGTGAATACCATTTAAGTTAGTACATCATGGAGATCATAATCCATTCGGAGGCATTTGGAACTATCATTTGTGATTTTCTGATTCTAACGATCCGGTCATGACAATTATTGGTCATTTAATCTTACCAACATCGTGGTTGATTTGCTTAACTCTGTATTCATCATTCTGGTTTCTTGATTGCAGTTTGTTATTTGTGAACGCTCTACATGAGGTCCTCTAGTTTGTCAGAGAAAAGTGACAGATTCCTGCAGCTTCTGCGTGGCAAAATGTCAGGAAGAAATCTTATTTTGTCGATCTTGAGCGAAAGGGCTTTGACAGTTGTTCATGTATCCAATTGGATCCAGCACATTCTTTTCCGGTCCATGGCTTGATTTTCGATTGTTTACAAAATTGAACGGAAGTTAAACAAAGGAAACAGAATCTTGAGAGATGTATCAAAGTTCCGATCTCAACATGCCCTTCTCCGTTGTGAACTTTGTAAAAAGTAACCCAAGACTGTTGGACTCAAACACTTGACTGATGTCTTCACAGTTGATGTTAACTTTTTTCTGGAAACTTGCAACCAGTTTTGTGACTTAGAATACATTCCTGGATAGGTCGGTGGTTCATCATCATCATCTCCCCAGGCTAAGAATTCTCGTGAATCTTTTCTCATTGGCGATGGAGAATTTCTCAACACAAACACGTTGGTTAATAGGTTGGACGCGGTGGTTAATTATGATGTGTTCGGCCTGGTTTGATTGAAAATTGATGAGGCCTTCCGATGCTGTACCTGTCGCTTACACAGAAACTCAATCTTTTTTGTAGGCAAAAGGAAACAATTTGTTGTACGGGAATATACATTGTAGTGCATCACACGCACCAAACATCTGCTCTAAAACCAACACGCCATATATCGATTAAAAGAAAGAAGATTTTATGCATTTATTTATTTATTTATTTTTTCAGTTTCTATAACGAACAACTTTTTGAATCAGTAGTGTAGTATTATACTCTTCCTTTCGCATGCATGCACATCCAAATCTAAATACGATTGTACTTCCATGATGAAAATGAAAATTAAAAAAGATACAAATGCAATTTGAATTCAATGTACCGCATCGTCCAGTAGAAAACAAGAGGAAAATTTGTGTTTGAATGGATTTCATTGTATTATACCATCACCGTAGATGGTTACATTCAATAGTAACACGCAATTAGTAGTTTTTTGCATTTGGTTTAATTAAAATTTTTTGGGTCACCAGTCCACCAGACGACAACATCAACAATATGTGTGTGTGCATGCACCCAACGGATATGAAACGGAATTTGTACTGCATTCGGATTTGGATAGACTTATTGGATTAAACTGCATGAAGAGAAAATATTGTTTGCTAGACATTTCGATTAATTTGATTAATTGAACTTTTTCTTTTTTTCCTTTCACATGTGCGTTATAAAAATTAATTAATTATGTTTTCTACAATAATTTTCGTTCTGTGAGTCATCGAAATTCGTGGTAAGATGAGATGGTTCTAAACCATGCATAGGTTCTTGAGTCTGATGATTTCCATACTCAGTTATTCTTCACACGTTCCTGGAAGCTTATCAAATCATTGTATTAGAGACGTAAGGCATGAGTCATGACAAATTTTGCGGTACAAACCATTTACTGATTACTGTCCAACCTGGACCTTTCGCTAATCTTTCACCTCGATTTTACTTTTTTCCGCAAATTATCTACTCTCTACACTCAGAGGTGTTTCGTCGGGTGGGAATCTATACTTTCGGAGTTTTTCTTTTAAAATTATCGGATCAACCGTCTTACCTGCTTATTCTGCTTTCAAACAATCAAAAATGGACGGTCTCGTGCTAGATATTTTAGGACACCTTTCGGGTGAAAATCCACTAATAGCCTTTAACCCTTTGTTCCCGGAGGTGTCGCTTCAAATGACACGAATTATCAAACTAATGCACAAAAAATCACTTACAACGCACTGAAAATTACCCGAAAATTTTTTTTACCGTTGTAAAATGAATAACAGTTCGTAGAAATACACTTTGTTTTACCATGAAACCACTAGGAATATAGAGAAAAATAAGTTTAATAAATTAAGTGTGTGGTTTCACTGCGAAACCACTAGGAAGCAAAGGGTTAAATGCCCACTCGCAATAACAACAACCGAGATTTGCTATTACTTCGATAATTAATTGGAAAAAATATTCGAAACATCCACAACTCAGTAGTACAACCAAGTGCTTGTTAGTGTTTAGCAGGTTTTGTTCTTACAAGCAGTTTGATTGACCGACTTACTCTTGGAGCAAAGCATCGGTCTGAGTCGTAACACGTTCTGCCCGACCGGGGTACTAGCACACGAAAATGTAATGCAAACTGAAAGTTTTAATGAATTAGCAAGGTAAGAGCAATCTGAACTTGGATCAGACGAATTGTGTCACACTGACACTAGATAACAATAGCTAAATCCTTAAAATAAATCTCAAATCAGTGAACTGCAGACAGTTGAAGACAGAACAGAAGACAGTTGAGATTGATATTTGAACTGGTGCTAGAGGACACTTATCTTAACCAACACGTCTTTAGGATTGGCCTATCAGAAATAATGATCTGTATCAGGAGTTAGAGGAAGACATGTGGTACTATTTCTGCGATTGTCCTCTACTATACAGTATGTGACAAAAAATACCGGAATTACCACTTATACTTAGGTCTAATGCAACGCAGAAAAATTGGAACCGATGAAATAAGGGAACTCGTTGGATAGACGAAAAGTTGTCTTCAAAACGAAATAGACTGGAGTCTTACCAAACTCAACCTTTAAAGAAAAACAAGGGTTAACTGTAAGCCTTGGGTTAGTGCGTTGGACTGCTAAGCGAGAGACACAGGTTCGATTCTCAAAAACCTCCAAAAGTTTTTTTCGCGGCACCACATCTTCGCAGGCATGACAAACCTGCAAGAGAATAATCCGTCATGAAAAGCTTCTCAATTCGCCGTTCGGAGTTGGCATTAAACTGTAGATCCCTTCCATTCGTGCGGAGAATATAACACGCACAACATGAATGGTTGTGAGAAGCTAGGCCTTGGCTCTCTATGAGCTGCCGTGCCAAATATACATATACAACTGGAAGCCTACACAAAGGGAGTTAATCTCCAATCAGTTTTTGGGTCATTAACTAGAATTTGACATGGGCTGAATAAAATATGACGTGCTAAGCATGCTGAATTACGTTTGCGGTACCACAGTGGAAAGGTAGACGAAAAAGGATCCAACAGTTGTGGTCTACTTCGATATCTATCTGGAAATCTACCTAATATTAATGATTTGACCATTCAAGGTTGCATCGAGGTAATTGCATCTTTCAAAAGTGTTGTAGAAGCTTTTTCTATCTAAAATTAGGAAGAGATCTGTCTGTCACCATAATTCCTTGGATGTGGAACCCTCAATTTCGACCGATCAGCCGGCACAGGAAATTAAGCATTTTCATTTCGAATATCAGACTTCAGGAAACGTAGCTGATCGGGGGAGTCTTTCTTATCACATATCGCCAAGAGGCCATTTCATACCAAACTACCGCCATAAGATACTTTGAAGTCAATCGACTTTATTTTTTATTGTTAAAATAATTGTTAAGTATTGTCGGTCACCATGTGGGGCCCATTGCAATCCCCACCTAGATATATACTTCAAGTGAATAATTTACACACATTGCAAGTTGCCCCGCATGGAAAAACAAACATTACCCACAATCGAAATTGTTTACAGAAGAAGAAAATAAAAAAAAAAACTTCAAAACCGGGACTTGGTAACCAAACATGAAAACCGCACAAAATTAAACCATACCGTCATCGTTCTCATCACTGTCTTAGCCCTTAACATAGCAATCAGAGAGCATTTATGGAATGTTGTACGTTGTACGCGAATCCATATGTGTGTACTTAAAAACATATTTGTATTTTTAGATTCCGGCCAAAACGTTTATGGACATACGAATAAACATAAAAAAAAACTCCACGCTGCCTGTATTACACATTAGTATGTTGAGGAATTTTTGAAAAACGGAGCGGAAATCGATGGAGGCCTTAAGGCGGTATACGTGTACGTATACTACTTCCATAATAATCATAAAGGAAAAAAGAAAACGCGCGTGAAAAAATAGGAAAAAAAAATCCAAAGAGATACGTTTTATGTTTTCGCAGAATACTAAGTGCTGGAAGATTGAATAGCCCACGTTACGGTATTTTAATTATATTTCTACATCCCATCGAATATTTAATTGCTTTTACTTACTACTTCTCCATGTGGCCCGCGATATGCAATGGAAAGTGGAGCCCATGAAGATGGAAAATATTGCAAATTAGGCTTTTCCAAAGGGGCACCCGTAGATATAAAATTTTCACGGCCTCAAGTCGAAGGAATTCGGTTAGATTGATTTGTGGGCATCTGTAATGACTGTGGGGGTCTGTTAGTGTTTCGTTGATTGCTTACATTTATTGGCATTTAGTGTTTCTTTTTAAAACATTTTCTATTAACAGATATTTAGTTGTTACCATGTCTAATGTTTTCTTTATTTTTGTTTCTTTTTAGGTATGTACTTGAGAAAAACCAGACGAATTTAAACAACCAAATCAATCATGGGCGGGGAGGGAAAGATGTATTAGTTCATGAAATCATGGAGCGCCTATTGCTTTTGGGAAAAATGAGAAATTATACAGCGAAGTCTGGATGTCCTGCGACTAAAAAAGGAATTCTTTTCTAGTGTTGGAAGCCAAATAAGGCTGGCTGAGATGTTTCCATCTTTGATTAGCTTACGGCAAGATCGATGTGAATCAGGTCTTTAACAAAAGCGTACATGGAGAGCTTTGTCTGGCTAAGTTCGTCAGCAGCACAGTTCCCTGGAATGTCATAATGACCAGGGATCTAATATCGTGTGACGTTATGGTGTTTATCGATTTCATTCAGACACGCGGCAGTCCTATACTGACCGAGATTTGATTGTCCAGACGTCTGATCGAAGCCTGGCTGGATTCATCTTTTTCCAATGTGGTGGCCTTACGTGTAGCTGTGACTTTGGCTAGAATTAAAACATGCTATATTAATAAAGAAAACTAAAGAAGTGGTGGATGTTTCAAAGAAAAACAAAAAAAAAAAAAAACTTGGCACCGACTTCCTCGATTGTTTTAGAGCCACCCGAAGGATCGAGATAGACTCATCATAAAGGAATTGAGGTCAATTTCAGTTGACAACATATACGTTGATTTTGAAAGGCGTCGGTGGAGCAATAGAATTTGCGATTTTGCTCATTCCATTGATGACTAAATGGCTTTTTAGACGGAGCTGGGTTTTCAAGCAAATTGCTTCTTCTTGAACGAATCCAATTTAGTTAACGCTTTACTACAAGACTCTACTAAATATGATGCTTAGAAAGGGAGAAACAGCTTTTCTGTCCTGCTATTCACGGTCATCGTGACAAACATTCTAAAAGGATCATTATCACTTTCAATTGAAAATGCCAAGTCCTATTGTTACAGACGTCCACGTTCAAATTTCAGCGAATGCAGCTTATCTTCTTTGAGTCGACCATGGCTAAGTCACGCACTTGAGGAAATTGTTAGATTCTGTACTATTCCTATGCACTTATGCTTTGCGTAAACGATGATGCTAACAGACTACAGCACAGAAAGAGACACCTTGAACTATTCAATGCGTTAATAGCCTCGAACCCATAAAGGTATCGGTGGCATGCAATCATAATGCCGAAGGTAGTTTTTAGCAAATGATACAATTTAGGCCTTCAAGTCATAGATGAAGGACTATAGACCTAACTACTTGCATATTCTAATGAACTTGCCGTGGATGCAACAAAAACCGGGAGATGTCATTGGGTGTGTTTGTGAATAGAAAATGTCGCTAAACCCATGTCGAACGCAGACTATAGCGCTAGCTAAAGTAATAGGAGACTGCCGACAGCTTCGAAGTACATAAAGTCTAACTATAATGCGTTGGTCCATGCTCTGTTGCCATACCATGTCGTATAGTGCTTGGAATTTAATTTATTTTTTGGAGAAAGGTCTAACTCTGTTTATGACATATGATATGATGTGTCGATGGATTGTTTTTGTACATCCAGTTGCGAACAGTTCTATTAGAACTAGGAGATGTGTATTCATGAAGCGCGAAGGAGCCATTTTGGCTACCATTATGTGCATTTGCTCACATAATTCACAATTCTAAATGACAGGTCGGCGGGATAACTTTTGTTTTTCTCCTTTTTGAATGCATAGAAGCGCGTCTTCATAGTATTTATTGGTTTCATTATTCATCTTTCAATCGACATATATGTATGTACATCCTTAAATTAACTACGATAGCAAGTATCCCATTTCGATAAGCATATTCAATTTTGTTTCTAATTCAATTGGCACGCTCACATTTAAATAATTTCACCATAAATATAGGCAAACTTTAATACTCCTTGACTGATTTATCAAGGATTTTTCCCCCCCCCCCATTGTTTTTTCTATTCTTCTTGTGAAACTTCTCACAAGGATTTCCTAATTGAAATAACGGCTACGCCTTTAGTCATGTTGATCTCAACACCAAAGAGCTTACAGGAAAAATCAATCCCTTTTTTGCCGTTTTCATTTCCATTTGAGGATATGGGCGGTAATGATATAGCATCAGCAGAAGGAAGTCCTTCCAACAATACGTATAAGGGCAATAAAATGTTCTCGCAATAAAATAATGTACCCTTCAGAGCCTTTGTGTTGTTGTGAACTAAAAGAATCTCTTTACTGACGGGTAAATCCCTGTTGGCCAATAAAATGTGCACGTCTATTGATTTCAGTTTCAGAGCATGTTCCTACATATTCCATATGAAATGAAACATGAAATTAATTGATTGAATTTTCATCTACGCAAGGGTGTGGTATATAGTGCAAGGGATACACAGAGGGGGTGTCTGTGTGTGATACGAAGGAGTTGAAATAAATGAGTTTTCATCGTATTTCCTCCCGCGCACATTCAATTGAGTTAAATTAAGTGCTGAGAGTAGTGGGTATATCCTTGAGAACTTCCTTATGTTTTTGAACACTTTATTCAAATTAGACTTGCGACGCCTTGATGGAATTATTTAAGAAAACTTTATGACTTTCAGATCCTTAGATGTGTTTCTGTTTCGTCAGTTGTGTGAAGAAGCACGGGTATGGGTATTTTTTTTTTGTACAGAAACTGCATTTTTATTTTACAAATGGGAGTGGGAGTTAAGCATTTCTGTACTAGTGGCCACAGGGCAGAGAGTAAACACAAAGAAAAATACCAATTGAGAAGGAGTAGAGAAAGACGATAGAAAAGAAACGAAAGAAAATAACTTTCTGAATGGTTGTGGTGTGTTTTGAAGTTTTTTTTTTTTTTTTGACGCCACAGGACATAAACCAAATTTGAGTGAATGAATATTAAATTATGTTTGCTAGGATTTTATTTTGAGGAAAAGGATTTCAAAAGAAGGAATGCTGTTGAATAAGCAATGCACGCTACTGTGGGAGTATTTGAAATTTTTGGCAAGAAAACTCTGGTCTTTCGTGATTACGAATGTGTGAGTTAACTAGCTGACGTGCAATTGTAAAAAGGATGAGAAAATAGCCATGAATTCAGAGGAACTTCTTGAGAATTCTGGTAAATTATGAATGACTTTGATATATTTTGTCAAAAATGTGTATTTCATCACCCTTGCCTAAGTAACAACCTACGTGCCTGTCTGAATAGCTTTTGATTGAGATGTGTTTTATTCGCAATGGCAGTTCTAGTTCCACATAGTCCTGCTCTTCTTAAAGTGGCTCTGTGATGGGAAAAAACGAAAAGGTGAAGATCAATGACTTTTCTTGCGCCCCGACGCATGCTTCTTGTAAAGACAAAGTAAGAGACATTCGGAATCCACATCTTGAAAAGATCCTTACCGAAATGGAACCTAGATTAAGTATCAATGTAACATCGATCATGGGTTTTATAATGAAGGTTAACTATACTTGGTCAATGCAAAACATTTAGCATATGTGGCTTATTCCGGTTCTCGTTGTCGAGGTAGAAGGTTGCATTACTCATGCTGATGCTTTGTATTTGATTTTTGAAAGTGACAAGTACACATCATCGACAAAGGACTTGAATTTCTCACACCATATGTTTGATTTTGTGAAAAGGCTGCAGTTTCCCGAGTAATTGTTGGCTGCTAAGATCTTAAGAACATCCAAGGCATTGAATGTCTTGCGTTGATTTAGAAGTACCTACCCAGTAGCCAGTCGACTAATGATGAAAGCTTTAACTACCTTCCCTAGATGGTGGCTACATCTGAGCTGGGTTAAAGGGTGGCAGCGCAGGAATCTCCATGGATGCATTGTGATCCTCCACCTACGATCTGCCTAACTAAACTATCCGAAGTTTAATGCGAATTTAAGAATGACCTTTGGTGGTTTGAATGTTTTTCTTTATAGAGAAAACGTGTTGTGTCTTCTTTTGTGTCTATGTCGCCACTGCTGGAGCTGAGTAATTGAAATCAGGTACATTCTTCTTAGATGGTTCTCCAGCAGAGTGTAGCCTGTTGGGGTGCTTATTATAAGTGCTAAATACTTGTATGTGTTTTCTTCGATCTTATTTTGTTTGGCTTAGTTCTGACATTGCCCTTATTCTCGGTTGTTCATCGGTGTTTTTATTGCCATGGATGTCTCTATACCGCATCGAGACAGCAAGAATCACAGCAATTAGCACGGGCCACTAGCCAATTGATCCACACGCTGCCAAGTTAGGCATCCCGTTCAACCTGCACTGCCGTAGTTGCGACAATTCACACGAAAAGGAAACGCCATTCCACTTTCTCTGTGACTAACCGGCACTTGCCGGAGCCAGACAGCGCACTCAGAAAACCCTTTTCCAAGGAACTATCAGAGATGTCTAACTTAAAATTCTGCAATATTATCAATTTTCTTAACTCTTGGCTACGCCCATCAACATCCAAAACACGTGAGTTGTGATATCACAACGGTGCATCCGTTCTACTTGTGTCTCTGGCAGGTTCACCAGTTTCAACCACTTCTATCTACGTACCTACCTCTATGTCCCATAAGGACCCAATAGAACAAGACGTCGTGCTTTGAGCTTATGACATAAGGTTCAGTGCGACACATCTTTACCATATTCGTTCCTATCGCTTTGCATCAGATAGCTTAGGCTTGACTTTTTTCAATGTTTTTCCTCGGCAGCGTTAGTAAAGATGGTTTTTGTGAGATTTCAGCTATCGTTTAGAATAGACACTCATGGCTTAGAAGTTTTATTCAGAAGTCAATAGCGAGTAAGAGTTGAGTAGATTCCAAGAACTACATCCTTGTAAACAGATGTATTGCCAAGTTTCTTCTTCTGGCTATGGTAATCACACATTTCCAATTAAGTCTAGTGACTCATCTTCGATAAGTGTCTTTCTGATAAAGCAAAAGCTTCTTTCAAAAGCGGCTAGTCGAATTTGCTTTTATTCGAGTTTTCGACCTTCGTGAGAAAAGAAACCGCCTAGGTATTTATGTGTAGTTAAAGCTGGGCTATAAAAAGGACGTCTATATCAAGCAAAACTGAAAACCAAATCATAAAACTTCTCCCATAAATATATAATTAATTTTCCACTAAAAGATTTGACAAGAATGACAAAACGAAGCTATAAAAACTACCGGCCCCCATTTCGTCTATTTCATGTCGAAAAAAAAAACGTCGTAAAACCCCGCTTAATTAGAAATAAATGGGTCTTTAAAAAAATAAAAATTGAAATTGTCACACCCTTTGCGTTTAAAACATCATGATAATAAAATTCCTGTTTTCCCCAACATTCCACGAGCAAAACCTTAAGGATATGTTTTTGTTTTGTTTTATGGTCTACCAACTGCATCCCACAATAATCATTTTCAAAGTCAATTTCAAACACTTCGCGGGCATGTTCGTAGACATAAAACACAGTGTGAGGTCGTCCTTTCCTTCCTCAATAGACGAGTGTTACTGTAATAAGGAAATAAACCAAGGCAACCACCACTAATAGTAAATGAAGCAGACAACAATGAAGCATAAACGAAAAGGAAAAAAAAAAAACTACAGACAGACTCTATGGCACCTCACGCAATCCTAAGTACCCATTTCATTCGTTGCAGGCTTAAGCGCGAAAAACAAATTCTCGTTCTCCCCCATTTTGGTAAATCAACTATAACTGTTGCCTTTATGTCGCCAAACAGGACGCCAGGCCGCCATTTATAAATAAACCCTGCGCCAGCAAAAACTTTCTCCCTTCTGGGGTGGGAAAACTCTCTTAGGGGTTGTTTCACCGCCTGGTGGGCAAAAGCAAAGAGATTCAATGCGCCTCGTTGTCGCCACCGTCGGTCGTCGTCGTGTCAAGCCTCAACAGGGCTATTGTTGTTTTATTCTTGTCGCTGCGACAGTAAAACCGTGTAACTAACTCGCGTTCTCACTATCGCATCCTTATTAAAAATAGGAAAGGATTGACACGCGCTAGCTCTATTCGATGTCAAGCGCCTTGCCTTTGATTTGATTTCCCTTAAATTGAGTTTTCTGAATAAATTAAGCGACGATTGTTGCTGTGCGCTGGCTAATTATATTGGAATGAATGAATCATAACCCCAAAGGGTTGGGCGACTGAGAAACTGGAAAGTCTACAATAGGTATTGGTTTGGGTGGTGAATTTAGATTGGCAGTGGCGTCGGTCGGTGGCGACGCGGTCAACGAAATCAATTTTAAGGGAGCGGATGTTAAAGGTGCGGTTCTCTGAACTTGCTAGCGAGAAGTGTGAGACATAGACATAATGGCATTATTTTGATGGGAAATAATTACAAAGGTGTAAATAAGTACATACCCCTTGTCATTTGTAAATGCAAAGCAATAAAGGTAATTACTTGTAAACGAATGTAGGCGGAGTAAATGAATTGGATTCTCACACTAAACCGGGAAGCCTGGAGGTTTTTGAATTGTTTCATTGAAACGAGAGTAGAAATGTATTTGCCAGCTCGTATGTCACACTTCGTAATTCGTCGAAAAGATTCTTGGTTAGATTAAATACTGCACATTGAAAGATAGTTTTTTAAAGTAGGACTGATCATGTTAAAAACTCTTCTAAATCTTCATCAAATAGGTCAGCCTTCCAGTTTTACTGTAGAAGTTATTTGACTTTTAACCAGTTTTCACCCTGTGTGTTCCAGGACGTCAAGTACCAACGCCATCTTGATCTCTCTCAACTCTTCCCCAGTTCTTGTAACTCTGCTTAACCCACCATCTCTCGTTCCATTGCATCGCATAGTTAGTTACTACGTATTAAACTGTCGCCTTTTCGGAATGTATGTCCAATTAATTTCCACCGAATGATCAGGTTTATTGGTTCCCTACTCATTGTCCCATTAATTTACAATTTGGCCTGAACTTTTCCAAATATTTCGTAGACACCGACCGGTTCATCTTTTAAGTGCTGCACAGTTTCAACATTGGACGCGCACCTCGTTTTGCCGATTCGGCCGACGATGTCTAGTTCCATTCAGCCCTTAGTCGGGTCAATACTTTTAAGAAATTAGAAACGCGCTATTCCCTCTCTTCTACTTTGGCATTCATATGTCGTCAGCGTAGTTAAAAGGTTTCACTCGACGAAGCTTAAAGAGAATGTTGGACTCAACTTTGGATATGGAATTACTATTGTGACAGCCTTCTTCTACACAGAACGTGATCTTTTGACCAACTACGGTTGCTTTGGTACATCAGGGATTTTTGTCCTGTGTAAGACGAGTCAAATAAACTCGTGATATTTAGGATGTTGATATGAGATGCTCCATAGCGAAAACCTGTTTGTTCGGCATCGAGTGTGTCTTCTAGATGTCACTTGATTATGCCAACAATTTACACACTCCTTATCCTTTCCATTTTTAGGAGCTCGGCGATCATTTTTTCTTTCTACTTATCGGAATACTCTCATAAGTAGATGCTCTGCTAGTTTTGGCGCTGTTCCATGGGTTTACCGTCGTCTCCCTACTGGGCTCAAATGTTACCATGGGGAACTCACAGAGATTTTGTCGCATATCTTTGTTGAATACGAAGAACCAAACCATGACAAAATGCTCCTTCCATCGTTTGAGTGGGTACTTTTAAGCCTTTTACAAAGTATTGGCATTTTATTAACTACTTTCTCTGCCTCTGAGCTTGTCACGTCGCAGCTAGGTAGCTACACTTCGAGTTTTAAGAAATTCTCAATCATCGATCCGCTTCAAGGTATCTCATATAAGTCACGGTTCGTCTGACTCCGAGATTCAATGAACTGGTTTTACTAATCTACTTTTAAGAATGACCACCAGATTCAGATAGCACCTGTTCACATGTTAATGCATTCCAAATGTACTAGTCATGAAAGTATTAATCCCAAGTTGTGTAAATGAATGGTTACATTTCCTACCTTCAGAAATGATGTCACTAACTATTGCATTCAGTTTAACCCAGTTATTAGAGCGGGGAATTACTGGAACTTTGTAGAATTTCAATTCAACAAATCTACTTTGCTCCTTTCATATTTCACACAACAAACGAGTTTCGTATCCTCTTACATAGCTTTGACTTCCTTCTATTCCTACGCAGTTATTATCGTCCTCTTCATTTGTTAACAATCATTTAGTCGTTTCCCAGTTTTCTCATTCCTTGCATCGATGAGCATTGTATGTATTTAAATTGGAAATGAATACCTTCAAAGGACATTCTGCAGTTTTCATAAACGTGTGTTTCATTAGCAGTGTTCTCTAGGTAAATTGCAATTGTAATTATAGTTTCTGTAATTTATTCAGTATTGTTAGGGAATGTTCGAAAGAACTTTAAACCTAATTACAAATCAATTAGTGAACTAACATTTGAAAAGGAATTGGTGGTGAGTTTGAAGCCTTGTTACGAAAACCAAGTATCCAAGTACCTTGAAGGAAGCTATGTGTATATTATGATAACTTGAACATACAACCGAATAAGTTATAGGCTACGTAGGCAATGATGTTCTCGTAGTATTTACAAGTTCTGTACACATAAAAATTACTTTCCGCCTTCTACTTACCAAAAGATGGAACAACATTTCATGCATCATTCGCCTAAAGTTTAAAGACTTAACATTCGACGTTTCTAGGGAACCACGACTCGTTCCAATAATAAATTTTTCGACATGGCAGATCACCTACGCCTAGTTTATTATAAGTTTGTAATGGTCCAGCCAGAAATCTAATTAGTACTTAAGTGGCGTTTTGGAAACCTACAACTCATGACAGGGTTGTCAAAGTGTAGTTAATGTTTTGAAGACTGTTTCACATCCTCATATTGAACCCATGGAATTCAGAAAACATATCCTTTAGGTTGTCGAAGAAGATTTTACTTAATGTGCTATAGATGTACATTTATCTAGCTCTCTCTGGCTTTAATTAAGGTGGCGCTACAGTCAAGGGTGGACCTGGGCCTCAACCAACAAGCGTCTCCAGCCAGCTCGATCTTTAGCTAGCTGCCTCCAGTTTCGCACACTCAGTTGGTTGATGGCCCCTTCAACTTGCGTGCTCCACCAGAGTCGCGGTCTTCATCAACTGTGCTCTGGCTAGTGCCGGTAAAAAAGGATTTCATGCTCGTTTCTCACATCACAACTTTGACAGAAAGGAATGCCGAGTTTGGCCACATGAATCTCTACTGAAGGAAGGTCCCAGTTTTTATTCCACCCGCCAATGGCATTGCCGAAAAATGTGACAAAATTGTTCCTTTTACAGCTCCCAACATCCGACGTAATGGATCTGCGAAAGATTGGCTCGTGGCCAGAAAAGACCATGAGGAGGATCTACTGTTTCACCAACTTGGAGAATGATGTAGCTGAATCTTGAGCGCGACTTAAATATACTTGAAGATAACCATTTGTCGTTGCGTCTAATATTCTGACATGCCACTCGCGTTACCAGCAATTCCACTTGACGCCTGAACTGAAGTCTTTTCTGAAATTCAGCTTGGGTAGGCTGTAGTCTGTCGTATATACTGCCATGCCCCTTGATAGTGAATCCAGAATGTTGCGGTGTTAGTGGAGCTTAGCAAACTAACATCTAGATTTTTCCAGTCGAACGCTACACGATATTGATCAAGAGGGAGAAGGTGTAGGAGCACAATAAGAGCCTCAGTCGGGCATGGCTGTAGGGCACTCATAGTGTCTATTCCTTCTGCGATCCATAAGTGAGAATGTGACGTACCACGGTAGTTTACATCAGCGAGGCCATCTTTGGTTGAAGATTTCACGTCCCGCTTAAGGTTTTACTGCAGGCATATGCCTGCTTTCTTAACTCGTCATTCTATGTACCGTTTCAAGCTTAAGTCTTAGTCGAAGATAGGGAATTTGAAGAGTAATTAGTCAGTAAGTCTTAAAGCTTAATGACGTGACAGCTCAACGGTCAAGGCCTGGCTTTTCGCAACCTACAGTACCGTCAGGCCTGAAGGCTCCAAATTGCAGATTGAGAAGTTTATAATCTCGGAGATTTGTCATTGTTGCCGAGAGGTTGTGCAACAAAAAACGTTTGGTGACCATGTTTTAACCTCACGCAATCGAGTGTGTTCTACTTATCACATGACAAGATTTGGAAACCCACTTTATTTTCAATTATTTTGGCGATCAAAGCTAACCCTGCATCAGTAAATTTTAAATTGCTAATGTAAGGACTGCTTCAATTTTTTTTTTACCAACGACTTCTCAGTAAGTGAGATTTGATGTGACTTTTTTGGGCGTGATACATGTCAACTTGTCAAACTGAAAATATTGTAAGTGTACTCGTACTACCCTTGTAGACCCTCGAATTTGAGTGCTTTTGTAGTATCATTTCCATGCTTCTTCTTCACAGTTTTTTTTTTCTCCATTATCCCATTACCCAAGATGTGAAAAACAAATCAAATTACATTCATTTCGCTTCAAAGGACAACGTGTGTAGGTACTGTCAAAAAACAGAACAGAAAAAATTATTTCCAGTTGTATAAACCAGGAAGTGGATTCACAAGAAATTTGCTCACATCATTATCGTAACACAAAAGCTTACAAGTTAACTTCCTTCCGTTACACTAACATGAATACATTAGCCAATTTTTCAAAACACAACAAATGAGATGCGAGATTCCTTATTAACACGTCTTCCCTTATCAAACAATGAAAGCTTATCCGAAATCCTTATGAATATCTCTAAAAATAGCTTCATCATACCCTCAAGCATTTAAATATGAAATTTCATCTGAAAATTTTCTCTATATCAAGGTACGAGTATATACAAAACAATAACAGGAAAAATAATTTTCAGTGGGACGACGCCCTTTTGCTGTCTCTCATTCGAAAAACAGCAGCCATGCCATGCCGCCCTTATTTCGAAACCACACTAACGCAATTCTCGAATCGATTTGCAAAATTTTCCATCCTCCCACACTTAGTTCATGTTTCAGAAGGACATTGGCCGGATGGTTGTGTACATTGGATTGGTGGTGTGTATCATCAACACAATGATTTTCAGTTTTCTAATTGTAAAAAAAAAACTAACATGATGTTGGTTCTGGCGCCATCTGTTGAAGCATGATAGTATGACATGCAATTTAAAAGTAAAATACCAACTTGTAATTTGAATATAAAATGTTGGTTGGCCATGGAACCAGCAAAAGGATATTTGTATACCTACTCCTGGGCCCTGGGTATTTATTTATTCTGTGAGGCATGCTATAATTTAGAGGCGCCCAACAGGCTGCATGCAAAAAAAATAGGAAAAAAGCCTACGCCATTGCATGCATTTCAACAATTTTCAACCCCTTACAAGGAAATTAAATTTAATTGTGTGTGCGCGCATATGACGTGAAGCTCTCTACACCCCGATGCTGATGATGATGATGATGATGATAAGCGCCCTTAGCAACAAGCTCTAATTTTCCACTAGTACAGTGAGTCCAATTCACGCGCACAATAGACCAACTGTGGGGAGGCGATTGCAAACAATCGTGAATAGGATAATCACTGCTATTTAGGGCTAGAAGGGGGATGAAGGTGTTATTCAAAATAAGAAACAATCTACATACTCTTTTGTCTTGAAAATGTCCTAATTACACTGGCATATCCAGGAGTGCACAAAAAAAAAACCCACCAACACCCACACTATCAAACCAATCAACAGGATTTTTTGAATGTGAAACAGGAAAAAAGACCGAAATCGATAAAATCCAGCTGTATACCGGTGTACAGCAAGTTGTTACCTGTTCTCTGGTATAGAGACACAACCGAGGCGTTGTCCTTTTTCATGTTCCATTCCCACTGATAGAACAATTTGGATCTTGGATCAGGGAAGCGAGAAAGCTTTTCCCTGAATGGGTGGAGAAACAAACCAATTCATCCAGAGCTTTTATGCATACAGGCTAACCGGCATTTGCTTTTATTGTAAAATTTTGCCGGTATTGTCTGGAAAAGCAGAGTCCTCGTCACTGCAAGCCCATCCCCCTTGTAAACGATTTTTCCCTCTTTAATTGCAGTGATTATGAATGCCGCGCCACAATGGTTGTTCACATACACCATACCCTTTAAGCTGAGCGGACAAAATATGACGAAAAAATAAAAAGGCTTGGCGACGTTGCTAAGCATACGGTTACACGTGTCGAGTTTATGTCCCTCACAGGGTGGTATTGTAGATATTCCTTATTGGGGTGGATATAACCTGTTCTTGGTTGAAATTGACATAACGTGCCGAAGAGAATAAAAAAAACAAAAATTATGCCGGCTAGATGGTCGTCTAATAACATTTAAACATGTAACAAACAGTTAGAAGATTGATTGGAATCTTTTTGAATGGGGTGCGAAAGTTCCGGAATATTTTCACCGGAAGTTGTTAGTTTTATATACTGTACTGTACTTTTTTCAATTAGAAAACTTTTATGAGCTGCGATTGTTGTTTGAAGCAGATACATGCCAGTGAAGCCAGTAAAGGCATTGTGCTTCACTTACCAAACCTGACCTTACCCCACAGTTGCTTTTATCTCAGTTTTCATGGTTGCAAATTGCAATTGGCATTTATTCTGAATCATCTTTCTAGGTTTTCATAACTCTCGCTACAGCTTAGATCTTAGAGAAAAAGGATTGTTTTTGCTTTTCCTTTTGCAAGTAGTCCAGACGTTTGAGGTAACCTAATCTAGGGTTCAGGATTGCTTTCAGAACATTGTTG
The DNA here is from genome assembly GCA_951813785.1 of Criorhina ranunculi. Taxonomy (NCBI): domain Eukaryota; kingdom Metazoa; phylum Arthropoda; class Insecta; order Diptera; family Syrphidae; genus Criorhina; species Criorhina ranunculi. Next base: position 12,703,185 of record OX638382.1, on the reverse strand, counting down.
ATTCGCAGTCTTCTGTCTTCTGATATCGTCTGATTTAACATTACAAGGTATTTTGCACACTAAATAAAAAATCCCGCTTAACTCGATATAATTCCTTTTGAAGTTAGGTGAAGCTGGGTCCTATACTTAACGCAAACATCTTTCCCACAATGATGGCTCCTTTTTGGGAATTTTATGATCACATACCCGTTTTCCTGGTTGAAAAAGGTCCATAACTGTCTGCTGAGCTCTTTGATGATCTCACTGTTTCTGCGGGGTCTGGTAGAAGTTTGGAAATTAAATGCTCCTGGATTGAGTATTATCTAAACTTACTTTTATTCACCTTGAATGTTTCTGACGTCTTCAGTTATCCTGAACTGAATTTCGTTTCGATTCCTATAACGAGATGGTTCCTGAATTGTTGGAGTAGTAAGTACAGATTTTGGAAGCCTATTGGTACAAGAGTCTGTGAAGAACATTTATGGAAGCGATTTTAAAATATGCAGAATGAATATTTGTTTTACTTCCAGGCTTTAATTTGAATGACGACATTCTCAAGACGTAACGTAACAGAGTGTATATAATAGACATTTTGCAAAAAGACCAAGTTCGCGACTGGGCAACAACATATTCTAGTATCTTCGTCGCGTTTGAATGCGAGCCGTTATGGATTTTACTACAATATAACGCCAGGGTCAGATCTTGGCTTAAAATATATTGACCGCAGTTGTCAGAACACTTTTTGTTTGAAGAAACCAAAACCTGGGGAAAATCGAACACACCTCCTGGAGGAGTTTAGAGTAATTCGCTTCGGTCCTTCATTTCGTCCAGGCAGTTGAACTGAAGCAAGGAGTATTTCCTAGACTAAATCTCCAGTTTAAAAAGGGGTTATGTATCATTGCGATGTCGGCTTGTCATCAACTAGGTTTAGTTGTTTACTTTCTATCTGTCGGCAGATTTTATGTAAAATTTTGTGTGGAGAGTATAAATGTTTGGAGGAGCCCCGTCTAAGGTCCAATTAGACCATTCGAACTAATCCAATGTCAGTAAACTTTGAATGTTATTGAACATATCTTACATTTTGACACCCATACCTGGTTTTGAGTCTTAAATTTCACATTTTGTCATTTTCCCTAAGCATTTCAAAAAATTATCCACGTCTAATATGTCGAAATCCCTATACCAATGCGACTATTCGAATCTTTTGCTTTTTCCCTGCCTTCACCTGTTCATTTTAATTTAGTCATATTTTGTTTGTTTATTGTATTTACTTGTCAAGTACATCGTTAATGTCAAGCGAAAAGCAAACAACTACCATTAAAAAGTCTGCTCGAAAAATGTTGCTTTTCCCAATACGGCGGCAGGCCTTCAAAAATGTCTTCATCAACGTAAAGTCTGTCGTAAAAGTGTCTCGTCAGGCTAAAATGTAATCCATGTACAAACTTTTTTTTATGATTAAGCCTTAAAAAATTGACCTCGAAATAAAATTGGAGCTCAAATCCTCCAGAAACAAATAAAATCAATAGGAGAGTTCCCTCCAAAATTTACGACCACCATTTCCGCCCTCAATTGGAAGTCTTTTTTTTTTTTTGTTTCCGAAAAAAAAAATGTCCACACCATCTTTTATTTCAAATATTTCATAATCATTTCAATTCAATGGTTTAATTGTTCTACTTTACATATTCCAATCCCTCATCATCTCTGGGAGTGTGAATAAATTTGTGTAATACCAATTCTTATGGCGAAATACAATTACACTTCAATGCCGTAAAAAAAAGGGTTCTCCCTGCGAGAGGACAATCCGAATCCGAAATTTAATGGATTCATTATTTTGGCACCGAGAGAGCGAGAAAGAACCCAACGACGACGAAGTCGCACTTAAACACAACGAAGAGGTCATGCTGTTGAATTGGCACAAAATACCACATTTTCCGAACCGATATATATTTCTGTCAAAGGGGTTGGAAAAGAAAAAAATGGGATGGTTTTCAAAAGGGGATGCTGCGTGTACCACCACCATACCATGCCTAACCTATTGTGTTAAGTGCGAAATGGGCTTCGACTTTGCGCAAGGGGTTCTTACTTTAACAATGTAACGGCCGTACACGTATACATTCAAAATTTACTGAGATTTTTGAAAAAAAAGCGATTTTTTTTTCTTCGTCCTTTTTCAATTGGGTGAATTTAAAATTTAATTAAATATGGAATAAAGTACAAGCACAAGGATATTTTTATGACTTGTGGGAAGCAGAAATAATTTATAACTTCTAACCGCCATTTCTAAGTCCCTGCAGATGAATAAAAGACCATGAAATGCCTCTCCATTGTAGCCCACTTTGAGGGTGGATATATGTTTATATTTTTGTATTCTCTCGAATAAAATATCCTTAATATATTTTTCTTTAACCTTAAAAAAAAGTATGCTTGCGGTTTCGCTTCTTTATTTTCTTTCTATGAGAAGGCACTTTTAAGAGGCTTCTCTTTTTTTGAGAAAAATATTTGGGTCGACAATTTGTCTTGGTTTGAAATTTTACAACTTGCCCCCTTACTTTTGCGATAGGAAGCCATCATAAACTCATTGAGTTGCAAATTTTCAAGTGTTTCCCTTGAAACTACACGAATGGAATATAAATCAGGATATGCCACAAAAACGTGACACCACAGTTTTTTTTTTTTTTGAAAATTTTCACCAACTTATGTTGACTGTTAAACGCACAAAAACTCGCCTCAGATTAGGGACGAGGAGGTGAGAAATTTAATATTTCACTGAATCCAATTATGGTTTTAAATTTCAACGGATTAGTTTCCACGTGAACTTTCGAAAGGTTAAATCTGCCGTTCGCTGGGAAAAAGGACATGATTCTTTTTCACAAAATTATAGATCCATGAATAACGAAATTAAATTTACCAAAATCCGTCTATCCGCAGCAGACGTAGTTATTTGTTATCACAAGGACCCAATGGTAACAATAGCCATAGTCTGGGATGAGCATCGATTAAGAACATTGTGTATATTCATCCAGTCCTTGGTAGAAATGGCAAAAAAAGGAACGTAAATTGAAATTGATAAAAAAAAAATACCGGCTTTGTGCAGTGACGTCAATATTAAAAGGAAGCAACGATGAGATATGATGGGAAGGTGGTGGCAAACCTAGATAGGAGTACATATATTTATTTTTATCTCGTTTAAGGATCCTTTGGAGGATAAATGTTCCTATAGTGTGTTCTGTGTTATCCGTTGATGGCACGTAATTTATTTATTCCCTTGTAAATGTGTACTCGTATATACATTTTTTGTTGTTGAAAATTATTAATAATGGAAGAACTCCTTGAGGTTTAGTGGATGGCAAGAGATATTAGAAATAATTTGCCGCTAGGGATTTTGTTTTAGTTGAGTTGAAAGTTGAAAAATTACTTATTCCTTGTCGGGAGCTTCAAGAAGCATTTGAAATGGAATGTGGTGATGAATTTGAATGATGGAATCCTACGTTTCGAGACTAGCGTTATGTCATCAATCAATGAGGGAATTTGTAAGGACGTGCATACATTTGTATAAGAGTTCATTCACCTAGTCAGAAGAATTTAAAATAAGAGGACTTTATTACACAATTCGCAACCCGGGCTTTTAAATTACAAGAAAAGTAATCCTACGGTGTTAAGTAATTGAATCGTGGATGCTGATATCATTATCTATTCATGGATGAATCTAACTTCCAGCAAAAACGCATTTAACTTGACTTGCTCTATATAATTCAATTGTTTTTGAGTGGTGACATTGTATAAAAACTGAACCATTGGGGAAAGCGGTAAACATGTTTAAAATTCATTTAAGTCAGTAACATCATGTGACTTCTATTATTGCTTTGTTAGAATATAGATTGTATGGTGGCTTCTACTGTTTCCATCGATTGCTTAACCATGTGTCTTTTGTTGGACATTAACTTTCTGCAACCAATGATGTCATCATATTTAACCTATCTTATCTCTCTGTTCACAATCTCTTCGTAAGTGGTCAATGCTCTTTTATTTATGAATACTTTCTCCATAAATAGTATAGCCTTCAGAAACTATTCATTCGTCTTCAGTATAACAAAGTGGGCAAACTTAAGACTTTCACATCAAATTTATTACCTTACTAACCATAGCCTTCGTTTTTTTTTTTTCTTTTTCTTTCAGAATGTCGATCATAAAATGCGCTTCCGCTCCAAGAAAGGACAACTGCCATTTATTGAGCTCAACGGTGAAGAAATTGCCGATTCAGCCATTATTATTAAGGAACTCTCAGCAAAATACGAGAAGGATTTGGACGCTGCTCTAACATTGGAACAACGTAACGTCTCGTACGCAATGATTACAATGCTGGAGAATCATTTAATTTGGATCATCTTCTACTGGCGTGCCAAATATCCTGACAATGTGCTCAAGGGTTACAAAGTTAATTTGCAGCATGCGTTGGGTCTGCGATGGCCAAACTCGATTTTAAATTTCTTCTTTAAGATCTCATTCGGCCGCAAGGTTTGTATAAAATGATATTAATCATCTTCTTGTGTTCTGTCCCAAATATTCCTCTCATCCATCTACGTATTCAGTTCTTATGTTTCACTTCTTTGTTTTTTTTCTTTTCTTTACTTTGTTTTTATACACACCTGGATTTTGTTTTTTGTATTTTTTTGAATTTTTACTTTGCGTGCGCTAACACAACACGAAACTACATTCACCAAGCAAACACACTCTCTATAAGTTTAAAATGAACAAAAGAATACAACCGGCACAGCACAGGTGTAAACAGAGCTTAAAATAAGAAATCATAAATGTATTCGCTTTTTTTTTTGGTCAGGTATCTCGTTTTGCGATTTAGTTTTTGTATTTCTCATTTTTGTTTCAATCACCATTTGATTTAATTCTTGTTCTTATGTTCATTTTTATTGCTTAGTTTAAGTTTCTAATTTTTTGTTTATGTATTCAATTTGCTTTTAGTGCGGTTTATGTTTTTTTTTATTTTTTATTCGAACACGGCTTTTGCAGCAGCATTAACGAGAGAGTGATACACTTTATATGATCTTTTTCTCGGAATGTTTATAGAAAAATACCACAAGATACATTAAATTACGAGCTCACACTGCAAAACAGAGATAGAGATGCTTTAGAAACAATAAGAAAAACAAAAAAAAAACCGCTTTGTTCATACTCATACACGAGAGTAGTTTGAGATTTGTGTTTTTAAGAAATCATGACAAAGCAGCAGGAATTGGTATAAATCGATTGAAAACGATATCTTTTAGGAGATATCGCTTACTTGGATTGCTTGGAATTGGCTCTATCATTGCGTCAAGAATTACCATGGAAAATAATTGAAATGAAAGCAAGTAGATAGGCTATTTCCTTATTATTTTTCTTGGAAGGAGGTCGCGGATTAAATGATTTTGTTACGAAGAAAGAAAAATACCAGTACTGCAGAAAAAAAAGACATGAAATTTTCACACAATCTGGAGTAATGGTGCGTTCGTAAACCTACGGATTTATTGTTATTTGTCTGTCCATTTTTGGATGAGTTCGCTTTTCAGACTTATTTCGAGATGTGAAAACTAATCATTTTCGTTAATTCATCCCAACGAAAATATCATGCGAGCTATGACCGCCAGCATTCAAAAGCACTTAATTACTTTTAACGACTATCAACTTCTAAACTGTATAGCATCACTGTCTTATATTCATTTTGCTTTTTTCTTGTCTTTCTTGCAACCTCGTCCTTGTGAATGTGGAGCTTCTTGACTAAATAGCTGTAATAGTTGAAAGCTAAGTATTCCCGAAATACATCTGTATTACTTCCCACGTTTATGGTGAATGGCTTCCTTTTAATATGTCTACGATACGACATTTATCCAGAAGACTAGATGGATATGGCGCTACAACCAGCCACTGGTGGTCCCTATATGTCAAAGATCAAATGGCTCTAGGTTACTTAATCCTAAGCTAACTATCAGTTTAATACCAGTTTGGCACTCGAAATGGCATTCTGTCTAATACGTAGAGTAATTTTCAAGCCAATCTCCATTGCCTTCGTCTTTACACTCAGAGACAATCCACAGATAGCTCCCTGTCTATTTTCAAGTACGAACACATAGTGCTAAAGAAAAAATCCCAATTATACCACCTAGTCTTGTCTTTAAAATTGAACCCTTGTGTTGCAGGGGACATATACGACGACTGCGCCCCATCTTCTGCACGGCGTTTTAGCAACCTTCAGCTCATTCTCAGTGATATCGATTCCTTCTTAACTTTTCTATGTTTCGTTTGCTTAGAGCACCTCTTCTGCCTGATGGAGTACCAAAATTAGGTTGGCCTTACATATCATAAGGACCTGAATATCGATTTTGAGTTCCGACGCTTCCCTTCTTCCAACACTTATTCAAAAATTAGTATTATTTGTTCACTAGTTACTTTAGACGTGTCGAGAGGGCAAGTCTCGTGGTTTTATCGTAGTAACGATCTTATTACCTACCTCGTGTCCACTTCAAGCTCTTCTTTCAACAAAATGCTATATCAACTCATAATTATTTTTCGAAGTACCAACAGTGCTTCAGAGTTTCTAATAAATAACTAATCATCTTTTTGGCTTGTTTCATGTGTGTAAAGTTTCCCAAACGCATTGCTAATTGATGATGAAAAGAAAATCTAAAAAGCAATGCGAACGACATAATTGCACGAATCTTTTTTTATCTGGGTTACCAGTATCAAACTGAATCGTTACACTTTATGAGCAACGTCATCATCGAGAAAGAAAGTTAAGAAACGAGGAGAAACATGCTGTGTTCCATGTTGTACGAACGATGCGCTCTAGTGCCTTGATTTATGCACTACCATTAGAACTAAACATGATGGCGTTTGTTGCGCATACGTTTATCAGATGAAAGAAATCGAGGAAAATCGTTTTATGTGGTGTGTTATCCTTTGAATTAATCTGAAAGTTTGGCCTCTAATTCACACAGACGACCGGCGCGGCGTTTTAATTAAACCCGTGACCTTTTTTTTTGCTGGTAATAAAAATTCAGGAAAAAAGTCACGTTTGCGGATTACGAGCTTAGCCAGATGAATTTGTGATTAAAATCAGAAAGAGACCAGAAGGGACTTTCATACATGAAAGGAAATGTAAGATGAGGAGTGCTAACAAGATTCATTCTCTGTTGGAATTTGTATTTAATTGAGTGAGAAATCATGTTCGACTTCCTTTGAATATTCGCCTCATCCTTCTTTTTGTTCGTCTGTATATACGATCGCACATACTCATAGATACATTAAAGAAGAAAGCTGAGTTGAGAGTAGATTTTAGTTGGGCAATCATGCTGCTTATTCGTGTACCACACATAATGCTTCTGTCTTTCCTGCAATACAGACATAATCCTCATTTAAATGAACCACTACAAATATTTAAGAAAAGAAAACAATATAAACGGTTCGGTTCGCGAAAAAGAAACAAAAAATTTGTTTATAATTTGGAAAATACCGGTTATTTTGTTACTCTTGCGTTTATGATTTATTCTATTTAGTTTTAAGTATTTTTTTAAAAATATATTCTTCCCGTTTGGTGGCTGTCTCTTCTCACGTACAGTGGTTCCAGGGTACCAAAAAATTGAAGGCTCATGGCATCGGTGTACACAGTGCTGAGGAGATTGAGGAATTTGGAAAGAATGATCTGAAAGTACTCAGCGATATGTTGGCGTATAAACCATTTTTCTTTGGTGATGAACCAACTACTTTGGATGTGGTTGCATTTGCCGTCCTCTCACAATTGCATTATCTGTCGAAGGATATCGCCTATCCACTACGTGATTTCATGACTGAGAAATGCCCGAACTTGGTGGGACATGTGTCAAGAATGAAGGAACGATGCTTCCCCGATTGGGATGAGATTTGTACTAAGTTGGATCTGAATGCACATCTGCCAAAACCAGAGTAAGTATAACTTTACCTTTGTTCACTCCAATTGCATTCATTTAATGTGTGTTTTATTTACAGACCTGAGGCCAAGGAAGGCAAGGAAGGTGAACAAGAGAAGTCAACAGAGCAAGATAATGAAACAGAGAAAATCGAAAAGGAATTAGAAAAGGACAAGGTGAGCAAAGAAGTTTACATTGTAAGAGTATAAATCTGTCTATCTTTACAAATGGGGTTTGTTTCCTGGACATAGTTTGAAGACATGTTCGTTGAAAGTTTTCAATTGTTCGCAACTTAAGCGTAAAAGTAGACATTGTACTGCAGAGGTTTGAGCATTTTAAACATCAAAGTCTGACGAAGTATTTGTTCAATTTCCATTTTTAATGGAATCCAGTTTGGACTTAACAATGAAACTTTAAAGACGCGATAGAATTTTCTTTGTAACTCTTCCTATTTGTTTACTCTTGTCAACTTCCTTTTTAGTTCTTTGATACACGTTTTTTTTTTTTTTTGGTCGAACATTTTCTGCGGAATATGTTGGTGTTAGATTTCTTTGGGCTCTCAAAAAAGTATTGGTTTTCACATTCGATAATTCAACATTGTATCGACGTAACCCGCTCCTAACTAACAAGACACCTTTGCAATCGATATGCAGACAATTTTAAAGGCGCCATAATCTTTATTTATATCCAAATCCAGGTTACAGTCAGTATTGCTAGACTGATTGACCAAGCTAGCATCTTCTATAATGAGACCCACCATATGCTGATGTGCAATAAACTTATTGGTCCCTTACCAACGTGGCAGAGACCAAGCACTGTAACTTGAAAGATATTTTCAAAACCTTGCTCGATTTCTACAACTAGAAAACGTTGTGATCCTAAACAAGATCGAGGTCATGGTGGAACCTCAGATGATGAGATAAATCCCATAACAAAGTGCTTTTACCTGCTTCGAGCTATGGCGGAGCATTCCCACAAGGTGTGCTCTGCAGCTTTTAATTCTTCCAAGCATAGTCGACACATATCCGTCGAACTTATGTCCTGATTGTATAGATTGTACTTGAATGAGTAATTCAGTAACATCGCTTGTTTTGTGCGAGCATTACTTAACTTATTTTAATGTTTAAGAGATTAATAAACTTTTGACGAAGTTCAGTATTTGAGTTACACTTTGATAGCTCCTTTTGATTTCAATGTGGCTGGTGGATAAGCCACAGAAAGGAAGTCGACCTACAAATGTTGATTTAGCTCTTGTCTAGCGAGCTCCTCGGCAATTTCGTTGTCCTTAATTGCCTTCTAACTGAGAACGAAACTCTGGATGTACATTTTGTTCTGAACAGCTAGCTCCTTGAGGGTGTTTAGGTAACTTCAGGCAAACCTTGAATCAAAAATATAAGAGTTAAGAACTTTTACCACTGCCTGGCTGTCAAAGAATGTTGTAATTTCGATTGAAAGAAGAAGAAGTAGTTTAGCCATCAGAGACTACTAGATTGAAGTTTCGTCAGAAGGCACTGCCGCCAGCTCCGTTTACAAATACATCCGTGACAAATGTAGTTAAAGAACCACGCTAACTGGGAGTTACTGGTGATTAAACTATCGTTATTCCATTCAGTGCGTTCGAGAATGGTGAAGTTATCAGTTTCTTGCAGGGAACAAAAAAGGCTATCTGAGATAACATTTTAATGTCCAACCAGATCACCAGATTTAAAATTGCACAAGGGCCCCCAATTGCCCTATTTTCTGTATACCGACATGAATCTCTTTACTCTTAAGTCGAATTAATTTTAATTTTTTTTTCATTTCTCATTACAGTCCGACGAAAAGGAAAAGACGGAGGAAAATAAGGAAAAGGAGGAGGCTAAATAAACAAACTCATCATCCCCCCACATAACACATTCAGAGAGAAACATAACTCACCCTTCTTTTTTATATAAATATTTATAGAGGTAAATAAATCATAAATATAGATATAAACTAATCATTCAAAATTATATAAAACAAAAAAAGAATAATGATCAAACAAAAATCAACAACCAACAACAACAAAAAAATCCATTTAAGGGATAACATTTTTTATATTTATATATATAAAATTAAAAAAAAAAAAAAAAATCAAGATGTATTAAAAGGAAAAAAAAAATACAAAATTTATATTAAGCAAGTTAGTTAAATAACCAAAATAATTGACGATTGATTTATAGAACATTCTTAATTTTCTTTTCCTTTTTATATTTTTCTTTTTTTTTATATAATTATTATTAAATATATATTTCTATATAAAGAGCTGGGAAAAGAATAAAATAATAACAAAAAAAATAAAAAAAAAAGTTTTTTATAATAATCTTTTTTTTATATAGGGCGAAACGAATTTGTGTGCAAATACTAAGATTAAAAAAAAGAATTGTGTAATGAATGGCAATTTATTTTCCACAAGAAAATAAATAAAATGAAATGATAAAACAAGAAAAGCGGACGCGGAAATGAAATTCCTTTTTTTTTAAAGTCAATTTTGTTTTATTTAAAATTTAGTTTCACGATTGTTATTTCATTTTTTTTGTCTTATTTATTTCCTTATTTTAACATCAGCTTATATGGAAAGAAAAACAAAAAAAACTTGCTAAATCAAAAAGAAGAAAAAGTTGGAAAATGAAAAAGAAATAAATAAAACAAAATACTAAACAACGTTTCGTTTAATATCATTAAATGTAAATTTGAAACAAGTTAATATATATATATATATATATATATATATATATATTTACCTTGTAAGTCGTTTACTTTTTTTTTCTAAAGTACATTGTAAAATTTCTGTCAACATTTTTGTAAAAAAAAAGAAGATATGTATTAAATGTGAAAAAATAAAAATAAAAAGTAAGTGTGTGTAATTAGCTGGTACTTTTTTCAAAAAAACAAACATAACAAATACAAGCGAAAATAGTTATATCAACGGATAAAAAAATAATATTAAAAAAATCAAAAGAAACGATTAACAAAAACTAATACTTCGTCACCATTTGTCTGGGAACATTATCACTTTTACATGCGAAAAGATAAGAAAACAAACGTACTCTTTTCGAATAAGAAAATCCAGGAAAATTTACGTATATACATTTTTTTTAAGTGTATTTTATACTTATATAAATATATCAAACAAATTTATATATACAGTAAAAGATAAAAAAAAAAAATAGATATGCTTGTTCTTTTTCGAATAAATCATTATTCTTCGTCGCCATCTAAATAAAAAAACAACAAGGATTACGTTTTTTTTGTTTTGTTTTAAATAAAGCCGCGTTTTATGTAACCAATCATACATATATGTATATTAGTGGTGCTTATAAAAAAAAAAGTTTTCATGTTCTTTAAACAGACCGAAATTAGTTTTTAAACAACACAAACACAAACACAAACACACACTAACACGACTTACAACTCACACTGGATAAAATCGAAACAAGCAATTTTTTCATTTTTTTTTTGTAATAATATTTCTAAATCAATGGGCAACAACAAAATATGAATTAAAAAAACGCATATATTTATTGAATGTATGTAGCATAAATATTATAATTAATTAAAGTAATTATATTACCATTTTATTATTATATGGGCAAAGAAAACATTCTCAAAATTTTATACATATACCAATACATTAATGCATAGATAACTCCCATTTATTATTATTATTTTATTTTCATATACACACATTTTATATATATATATATACATAGCGTTTCGTTTCTTTTATTGAAACAAAACAATTATAGTTCTTCTTGTTTTTGCTATACGCGTTTTACATATACAATTTTTTTTACACTTCATTTTTTTTTATGATTATTTACGTTTTTATATATAAATAAAAATTATATATAAATAAATATAAATATTAGCATTAATTTAAAAAAAAAACAAAACAAAAATAAATAAATAAAATAGAAATAATAAAATTACGTATTGTGTATTGATATTAAATTTAAAACAAATAATAAAATGAAAATGAAAAAAATCATACAAAAAATAAGAAAAAAAAATATAGTAGAAATAAAATTAACAAACAAAACAAAAATTATTATAAATATAAAAAAAAATGTTAAGAACAACAAAATATATAAAAAAAAAAACAAAAACCACTGGCAAATGAAACAACTTTTAAGAAATATTAATTTATACTGCGCATACACCCACATATAATATACGTGAATATTTCTTAAGTGTTGTTCATTTTTCTTTTATAAGAGAAATATGTATTACATTTTTCTTTTCTTTTTGGTTTAAAGCGATAGTTTTATGACTTAATCTTCTAATTTGATTTAATCGACACATTTAAAAAAATATATATATATAAAGATAAAAAAGAAAGAAAAAAACAGCAACAACAAAAACTTTTAAGAAATAATTATTAAGTATGAAAACAAACCCCCGAACAAAATGATAATAATAAAAAAAAAACACTCATTTGCTTAAAATAAAAAAAGGCGTAAATAAATTCTTGTACGTATAAATAAAAAAATAAATATAAAAAAAAAACACAAAAGCGCTCATGGTTTTTTTAACGCCTTCTTATTTGATATATCATCGCATTCAACAGGAGTCAATCATCACTTCTTATAGGTTTTATGACAGGTCACAATCTGCTAGCGGCCCACCTTAAGAGAATGCGTTTGAACACAACAGAACTATGCAGAGGATGTGGCGACACAGACGCTGAGGATGACACATTCCACATCCTATGCGAGTGCCCAAGCCTAAGCAAAAACCAAAAGATAACCCTCGGAGAACACTTCTTAAATGATCTGGGCGAACTGTCAAGCAAGCCACCGAGAACCATCCTACAATTCCTTCGGAACTCGGGATGGTTCAGGGAGGCCAACTAAAAACAATCTATTCCATTTATTTTAGGGATCCCACACCACATCGGGGAACACAATGGATCCATTGAGATCTGAGTGAGGTTGTACATAAATACAACCTAACCTATTTGGTATAACATAGAGGGGAACGAGAGAGCCGACGGGCTTGCCAGATGTGGGTCAACACTTGATGCCTTGCCTTGTGGAGTAGTCTGCTCCCCGATGGGACTCATCAAGGGTAAAACTACCCAATACTTTCTCTCTGCTGCTAACTCTAGGTGGAAAAGTCTAGACATTTGTGCTATATCTAGATAGATGCGCGGTATCTACCTACAATAAAAACAGGACGATTGACTTAATCAACAGAACCCGCATCGAGACAGCAATTAGCAGGGGCCACTGGCCAATCGGTCCACATGCTGCTAACTTAGGCATTCCGTTCTACACCCACTGCCATAGTTGCGATAATTCACACGAAAAGGAAACCCTAGTCCACTCTCTCTGTGACTTGCCGGCGCTAGCAAGTATCGCACACTTGACAAATCCTTTTTTAAGGAATTATCAGAGATTTCGGACATCAAATTGTTAACTTTCTGAACTCCACCGGATGGATCTGAAAAACCACGCCCTTACCACACCCATCAACATCCGTCACGTGAGTTGTAGTATCAAAACGGCGCACACGCGCAATTTGTGTCTGGCCTCATCAGACAACTACTTCTACCTACCTTATTTGGTATTTATTTCCAATCTATACGTGTTGTAAAAGCAAGGTCTGAAAAAGAATAAAAATTAACGAGTATTTTTCCGAAATAGTTGCGCCATGTTTTTTGTTTCCGCTCTTAGGTTGCGGGGAAGGTGAATATTTGCATGTAGTCATGTGCTCTCAAGGTTGCTCTACAAAATGGCGTCTTTTAAATTTTTTTAACGTGTTCCTTGTACACTGACGTCAAAATACGCAAAAATTCACGACAAAAAATGTCTGGCAAAAGAATATCTTCGGTCTCATTTCCGAATTTTCATAAAAAATTTTACGAAATACTAGTCGCCCAGAAATTATAGTAGGTATCCCGACCTTTTTTTTGACCTAAATTTGTTTGTTTCGTCTCAAAGGAGGGTAAGCGTTACGGGAGGGAAAAAATGTATATGTAGCCGTGTACTCTCAAGGTTGCTCTACAAGTTGGAGTCCTTTAAAATTCCATAACTTTTGACGTTATATGCTGACATGTCGAGCCATTAAAAAACTTACGGCAAATTGCCTCCAATTTTTAGCACTCCATACATCCTCTAAAAGGATTAAAGGTTGGCGGGGGGAACAAATTTCTAATGCTGTCTTGTGCTCACACCAGTTACAATTTTTTGAGCAGTTGGTATTGAGTTGGTTGTGTAATTTCTAATTCAACTGGATTCACCGACGGCGTTTACATGCTATGTAATTGCATAACAATTGTCGGCTGCGATGAAGTTCTAACAGTGTCAGTGCGTTGGTATCAATGGAAGCGTGTCAAATGTATTAAATAAGAATCTTTTCCTCACATGTTAAATGATGCAAGGGCGTGCTTTTAGATCTGTAGATAAATTTAGAGTGTAATGTAAGCAACGTATAAGAAAGGTGAAATGAACTACATAATACCAAAAGAAAATTTGTTGAAACGCTGTCGGTCCAAGTTGTCATTCAACTCAGATATGCAGATCGAATAATTAGTCTCGCTTCGCTGCAAAATGTGTGGTCGTCAAAATTTGGACTCGGGGATCCTTCGAAGAAGTCCTTGTCTTTGTTGAACAACACTATCTAAGGCAATTCGTTGGAACTGGAATTCTGCTTTCAATCTCTACAATATTGCAGCAGTGGAAAAGCAACAAGTTCAAACTTTTGGCTAAAAGCCTGAAACTGTTGCAAAAACAAGTAACTAACGATACAAGTTTAGTAAGGATAGCTGAAAGAAAGGAAAATTTATTGGTGTTGTGTTTTTATTTTAGTTTTTTAAACACAAATTCAACGTATCGACAACATGTCTAAAACAATGAAATAATCACTACTGAGATAAATGTTCTTGAAATGATGTCAGCGTATCAAGTTCATCCCGTGTCAAAGAATGTCTCTCTAATCGTCTTGATTGACTTATGCTAAGAAAGAAACCAATGCGTTATATCTTATCTTCCTATAAAGTCCTCATACCTACATTAAATTGGACTCATTTTGATAGACATCTGTTAAGAGAATATTCATATTGGAGAGCAATTCCATTCGATTAGATTGCTGATGGAGATCGCCAGCTTGTACAGCCCTTTCAATCATATCAATCATTGTCAGAACAATGTGTATTTTCATTATACGTTGAGTTCTATCGGGAACTTTGGCTTCTACGTATCTCTTATAAGCCTTAAGAGCTTTCTAAGGAAAGAATTTCAATAAATATGTGTAAATATTATGAGTGTATCTGTATGCCTACGTGAAACTGTGTAAATTTAATATTACGTTGAAATAAATTGTAAATGGCAACCGGAACAACATAGGTGAACAGTGATGGCTTTTTAAATTTCTCAGAGTTGTATTCGAAAAGTATATCCATTAGTTCAGCGAGCTCTTTTTCAAACTTTGGAGTCTTAAAAAAAATGCATCAAATGAATCGTGTAAAACAGATAACATAGAGTTTAGTTTTTCAAAAATACCAATCCATAGTGAGTGACTACTTTCCAAGTGATTGGCGCTGGAATTTCAACAAATTTGTGAAGTAGATTGAAACAATGAAGTATATTTCGCTGTAGTTCAACTTGGCGCAGTCGATCGGTGGATATAGAAGCTTCGAAAACGTATCTTTTGACACAATTCACCATAATGTGATAGACCTGTCGCTCCAGTTTAAAATTGAATATAATATAGAGGTCACACAAAGCACGCATTGCCTAGAAATAAAAGAAAGTGGACTATTCAGACTACTCAAAGAGCTTAAGGAGGAAGTTTAATACTGCTTCAGCGAGTTCAGTTGTCACTGTAGATAGATGATCATCTCCAAGACGTTCAAGTAGATACTTTAAAAATGGATTAATTTGATTCAGGAGCATAATTGATTCGATATTCGATTCATCAGCGGTTATTTGCGCAATCATGATTGATAAAATAATTAGACATCCAGAGTAAGTTTTAATTGCGAATGTATCTGTGGTAGAGAGAAGGTTAATTTGGTATTTAAATAGTTAAATGCAAATATTTACCTAAAAAGCAGTTGTGCTGAACGGATAGTTCTGAAAGAACTTTTGAGTCGATAAGCCATGTCTTCAAATCCGATACTAGTTCGAATATCTTTACTTCATTCAATGCAGACGATGTATCCGCAATTACAGATAAAATTATCAAAGTGTGCTGCATGGTTTTTACTTGGTTCTCTGTGAGCTGTACCTAAAAATAAAAGTAATAAGACAGTTAAAATAGAATCTTAAATCTTCAAATTGTGCATTACACTGTAATTTTGGAGCTCAAAAGTAGGTTCTTCACAGAAATAACACCAGTGCAAGGATCAAACAAAGAATTATTTTTGCCCAACGCAGTTTCTTTTGACTAAGAACGCAATTAAGAATCAAAGTCGTATTAAAAATGACTCAGGAGGCTATATATGAGACATTCTTCAACCCACTCCTGCTATATGGTGCAAAGAAGTGGTCGTTAAAAAATTCTTCACATGATGTTCGGCCCAGAAGACTGAACAGCAAACTGTACGGGCAACATATCGGAATTGATCTAGTCAAGTAGGTAAGGTAAGAATTCAGCACTTTAAATGGCTGTCCATGTGCACCAGTTCACCGGCCCGAATGGACATTGCCGCCACCACGAAGGGGCATTGTTGTGAAGGATGGCTCTATCTCAAGTGGGCTGCATAGTAAGAAATAAATCTTAACCAACCCGGTGTCCTAAACTGGAAGCAGCTTACTATGGGTCGAGCTGGCTGGATGGGGTTGTTGTTTAAGGCCCTAGCTTATATTGAACTATAGTAAAGTAAACAGTGTTAAGACATGTATGAACATATACAGTTGGCAAAACCGCCAACCTCAGGACTTTGTAAATTGCTATCCAGGGTCATGATTAATCTAAAAGTGACCAAAATAAGAAATTAGACAAAGAACTAGCAGAAAGTAGCTTCTTTGATCAGATGACAATCGTTATCCTAATACGGGAGATGTGTTTAATACGTTGAGAGGTACTTGCCAAGCTGGCCAATATCTATTTGGTTGTAAGCATTTTATCCTGCATCAACGATGGCCATCCGAGGTTCAAGGTCAGCGTCAAATAACGCTACAAAAAAAAAAATAAGAGATGCATTACAAGTAACACTCTCCGTTCTTTGAAGAAAAATAAACAATTTGCGGATTAGATCACATTACCCAGTGGAACAAAGGAAGAAGAAAGGAATGGACATACCACGTCCGTAGAATAACTTACAATAGAATACCTAGCAAAGCAATGGAGGGATGGTTCAAGTCTAGAAGACTACCAGAAAACACACAAAATAGACGAAATGAAAGCTGGCGAATAAGAAGCAGAACCTCTGCTGGTTTATCCTGCAGTCTACAATAAACAAATCCACTTGGTTATGACTATAATCAACAGGTTCATGTTTAGGATTTAATATATAAATCGAGGACTAATAACAGTTGCAGATTGTACTAACCTCTGATGGAATGGACATGAGATCCTTGCATATTCCATACACAGTATTAGCAAAATGTTGCATTTCCTCTTGCATGTTAAAGAAATCCATTAAAGTTAACATGTGGTAAACGGTGTTTTGAACAACTCCATAATCCTCGTCGGGTTTTTTAAGATATAGCAGAGCATATTTTACGAAATGATCAGCTGCCTGTATAAGACACAAATGTAAAAAGAATTATTGTCAACATGTATTCTTTGATTTCAATACTATACTTATGTATGTAAGTGGAAAGTGGTTTAAAAAAGGTTACTACTTTGTATGTTCATTGGGTACTCCATCACGCAAAGAATATTAGATCTTAATGCATTCCAAACGCATTACAGAATGCATCACAGCACAAGTGAGTGATTGGTTTTAAGTCAAATTATTGCGCAACCACTTTCCACCTATTAATATTCTAATCTATGAATACTTGCAATAGGAAAGTCCTTCATTGTAACGATCGCCACCTGTGGATCTGTTGAAGAATAGATTTGCAACAGTATACCCCTTATCTGCCATTTGTTCTCTAGCGCATTCAAGATGGAAGGTAACTTCAAAAGAATTTTACTCAAGCGCAAGGCATATTCGTCTAGAAAATTACAAAAAAAAAGGTTTATATCTCCGAAACAGATCTTAAAGGTGTGAATGTCTTACCACTATTCTCACATTCCTTATACAACCGTTGATATACTCTGCACACAAACTGTGCTGTGACACTCAAGGTTTTGATGTTGTAATTTGATTTATTCAAAATTCGTATATATGGTTCAAATTGTGTCATGTATGGAAACTTATCCCATAACGATTCAATGAAGTCGTCTAAGTTTTCTATGCCATCCTAAATGAAAATTCATTAAAGTTCATGTGTAGAAGTGTAAAAGTAACAAAACTCACTGTTTTGATCAAGTAGAAGTCAATTATATCTCTAAGTATCAGTTTATCTGTGAAACTCCGTTTCATAAATGTCATGTAGAATTTAATGGCCAACGAACGAATTTTTTCACTTTTTTTCAAGGCGTTGCTAAAGATTATGTGCAGCTGTTCCCTTGAAAAGCAATCCAAGACTGGTAAGTAGCTGAAATTGAAGGAGAAGACATTTTGTTTCAGTATTTTTGTTCTCAAACTGTAATCATGACCCAACAGTCTTTCCATCGGTTTTTTATATATTTTTTTATTTTTTATAATTCACTAGCGTTAAAGGGTTTATGAATACCCTTATAATGCTAACCACACAGCGCGAAAGTTGGTGTAGTGATTTTAAAACTCAGGTGTCAAGAATGACTTGGGAGAATTATCGGTACTGTGTTGCTATAGTTTATAATTCACAATATTTTTTTTTCGAACATCCCGATGTCATAAAGTACCATCAACACTTTCAAGCCATATGACTACCTCCACTGCTAGTGTTATTACTATGCAGTAGAGTTGACGTCACCTTTTTTTTGCAGTTGATCGATTTTTTTTTTTTTGACATCAGGATTTGAACCTGGAACTTTCAGCATGACAAGCGATGATGCGACCGCTACATCAGGATAAAGATCTGATAAATCATGGACAAAACCCAAGAAGTGAAAATCGATATCCACCATCACTTTATCAATTATTTTGAAGCCATTGACGAGCTGGACACAGTCATGTCTAGTTTTGGCAACTTTGTCAAACACTTTCGTCAATGTAGGATGGACAATACCGAATACTAGCTTCTTCGGTGACGAATTCATCAAGACTTTGGTGTCAAAAACAGGGTTAAAACAGATGCACTTTCATGTGACTTAACATCACACTTGAACGGATTGTGCGAAACTCATGAACCAATAGCAGAGGTACATACAATCTTTCAAAAGTCTGTGCAACTACATGAAATCCTTGGCAGGATCAGTGCATTCGCGAGTAATGAGAATCGGCGGAAATGTGTTAAGCGATGAACCAGAGCAAATCCTAAAATTGACGAAACAGATGGAATGTCATAGTGGACAGCTAAAACTTCAACGTAGTTATGAACTTTGTCTACCTTGACTCTGCTTTCACTTCTGACAACGACTTCGCATCAAAAATCAAGAATCGAAAAATAACTTTTGCCAATAGCTGTTTGTTTTTGAGTAGTAAGGCCACGATGATATATATACGACATCGTATTGGGAGATGCGCACAAGTGGAAGACGACCTCGAACAATTTGGAGTACGTAACTAGGGGCAGTTAGCTAAGTTAAGTTTGGCTATCCTCAACTACTTTCACTTAACTTTTTATACAAAAATCGGCGTTGCCTTTAGAATTAGTCAATACGACAGCTGGAGTCCGAAGACCATGGGGCATCCTATCATGCGAAATAAATATCTAGACTATGTAGCCATCACAGACTATTTGTGTTAAACTCTTATCTAAGTAGTGAGGAATGGGAGAGAGGGGATGCACACTGGCATGGGAGCGGGTATTTTTTCTGATTCACTAGGCATATCCAAAGCTTGTTAAGTGCTGTCAAAAACAGCTTAAGGTTTTCAGGGCAGTTAAGTTTCTGTTGGGTCACTGGAGATGTGGGTGTACTGGTGAATAAAAACGTTGATGACTTAGCGAGGAAAGGCTCTTCATTGAACCCGGAGCAAGCCAACTACTCAACATTCTGTCTTGTACACTTAGACACAAAGCAGAGAAACAAACTCTAAGAAAGACAGATGATAGGAGGAGTTCGCTTAGTACTTAAACCGAAAGACTCATACAAAATTACAGGAAATTGATGTTTACTCTTGTATGAATGATCACAGGGCATAATACGTTACGTAACAGTTGAAAAAAACTACGGCTAACTAATGAAGATAATCCGTAGAGATTACAGGGACGAAGAAGCACTTAAATTCAATTCAACCTTTTTATGTTTAATAATCTGCTCCGAAGCTCAAGAGCAAAGCATACTGATTACACTGGTGTTGTTACTTCCTCTAACTGGAGCGTTGGGGGCGATGGAGACCTCGATCAAGAGCGATTAATATGGTATCGTCGTCTGTAGATAGGTTGACAACATAAATTCGGTATTGGTCGAACGATTGGAGTAAAATCAAAAGTGTTTGATATTCGTGTTGGCAAATTGGTTACCAAGTAAACAAATTGATCGAAATTCTGACTTACCTCAACAAAGAATTAAGGAACCTCAGCAACGAACTGACTACTCTGTTTGACCAGTGCTCAGCGAAAACGCAATAAGTTTTTATCAATTTCGATTCGCTTAGGAATTCGACTAGGCTTATCCTGTAACTATTGGGAATTCTAGAATTATCAATGGCATTCTTCATGTGTAAGAAAAGTTGTCCTCGTGACCCGAACATCTAGTGAAAAATAAATTCATTAAATCAGAGTGAACAAGATTTATTTAACTAAATTTACCTCATATTCCAAGCAGTTGATGTAAAATTTAAAAATATTTTCATCGAAATGTAAGAAGTGATTGTAGTCTCTTTCCAGAAGTAAACATAGCCCTTCGACTACGGTTTCATGTGAGTCAGGAAATCTGTGAATAGAATTAAGATTAATTTAAAGGAATTATGAAACTGCAGCTATTTTCCATACCCATGTCCTTTTTGTGAGTTTTCAAATAATTTATGACAAATGGTATCCAAAACGAGAGATGGTTCTGGTGTAGATTTTCGTATTTTGTGCATTGATTGGAGAAGAGAAAAACCTAGAAGAAGAAAACAGAAATGAAGGAGGCTTAAGTTAGTCCAATTACAATCCGTACAACCCCCATTGCCGTAGTTGCGAGAACGAAAATGAGAAGGAAACTCTCTCCCATTTCCTCTGCAAATGTCCGGCACTAACAAGAGCCAGACTGCGTGCTTAGTGCACCAACCATTCTTCGACGACCCAAATGAGACCTAATCCGCTTTCTTAACTCCACAGGCTGGATCTAGGCACCGACTATCCCACATCCTCAACAACAGACATTACAAATCAGGTCATACGAGTCGTGGTAACAAAAATGCACACTCTAGTGCTACTTGGGTTCATGTTGAACCGCCACCTCTACCTACCTACCTAGTCCAATTATTTAGAATTTTAAACGCAAAGATTAGTCAGTCTTCCATGCTGCTATCTCTTGAGAAAATGAAATCGTCGTGTCCACGGTGGGCAGCCTTGTTGAAGAACCTAGAACAAGTCTTAACAGATTTAAAGAAAATGCTGAAAAGCAACAGGTTCTGACAATTAACCATCGGAACTGATGTTTTGGTAAGGTGCATGCATTGCATCATCAACTAAGTATGGATGGACGAATGGATGCATCGGTATATCAACTCCAATGTCCCATCTATAAGCAATGCGAATCTATGTATGTCTTGTAGCAACTACATCCCTGCTTAAATTTGCATATAAAAGTCTATCGAGTGTACTGAGTGAACGTCACCACATTAAGGCACATCCTAAGAAAGACCAATGAATTTCTGATCGAAATCCACTATCTATTTATCATCTTGACCTCTACAAGACAATGGCTGATCTTTGAATTCCGTGAAAACTGATTCAGATGTGCAGCGTAACTCTTGAAAACGTGCGGTTCACTGTGCGAATAGGGAATACGAGTACTCGTCTTCTTTGAATTATTTCAAAAGTGCACCGGATGCAGGCAAGGTGACGGGTTGTTGTTATGCGATTCCTTCAACCTTTAGCTAAAGCAGTGCGTGATGCGTCTAGGTATTGGAAAACGCAGATGACAGCGAATTCACCACGCGATCTTAGCTAACTGGTTTAATTTACAGCGCTTGAAGGAGAAGCGAAAAGAATTGGTCTTCGAATTCGAAAGAATAAAACTAAATGCTACATGCTGTCAACAAACAGAGAAACATCAATTCGCGAAGGAGGACATCCCGTCACTGTCGCAGCTGTAACATGAAAGTAGTTACCGAGTTCACCTTCCTCGAAACGATCCATCGGAAATCTCTTAACACGATGGACCTAGGCAATGCTCCTCTACAAAACCCAGATTCTGCCAGTCTAAGAGCTGAACGAAAAGAAGACCAGATAGTGGGAGCTTTCGAGACAAGGGCGAAAAAGCTGCAACTGGATGTGGATATAGTCCAAATATCTAAGAAATTACAATAACATTGGGTTGGCAAATAACGTGTGAAAATTGTTTGCGTTCCTCGGATTTAGAAACCAGGTGTTCTGGAAGGTACACATCGAGCGAATGGAAGGAATGCTCCAGCTAAGAGGATATTTGAATCCAAGCCACCTGGTTCACGAAGAAAAGGAAGACCGAACCTCCGGTTTAAAGATCAGGCAATCGCGGACACTAGAAACCTTGGTTTAGTAAACTGGAAGCAGCGTTCCCGGTCTGATAAGTAAGTAAGTGTTCTGGAAGGTAATTGAAGACAAATTGCCTAGAATTGAGATCAAGAGTACTATTAATCAGATTAGAATCTTCACAGACTCTCTAACCGGACATTGCCGGGTTAAAAAACACCTGGTAACTAAGGGAATAGCACAAGATTACACGTGTAAGATGTGCAACGAGGACGAAGAAGCAGCAGAACACATACTATGTCACTGTTACTGCCTCATAAGAACACGTCATCGTTTTCAAGGTTAACACTGCCTTGTGACCGAAGATATAACCACTAGCTCACCCAAAGACATCGCCGGTTTCATCGCGCACTCCGGCATCATGGAGGAGCTCTAAAGAAGAGGTTATCACAATAGGCCCACTTGCGGCCGCACTAACTATTCATCAGACCAGTTCCTTACATGGGTAGGGAGCCCTATAAAGTGAAATACAGTAATTGAGAGGTAAGTGAGATCACGACATCTCCCAAATCATACATATGTATCTTAAGCCACGTTACCAACGACAATAAAATAAATAGAATCTACTTACTCATTAATGAAAACGGTTCTTTAAAATTTTCCTCCCACGGTGCATCCATAGAGTCGTATAATTTTAAGAACATTTCAATAATATTAACCAAAGGCTCCAAGAGCTTCTCTCGTTTCATTATTCTACAAGTTTCCTCTAAAAATATTCCATATTGCTCGAAAACAGAACGTTCATAGTGAAATCTAAAATGTGCGGCTTCTTCCTTTGGCCAGTGAAACTCCCCATTTGATATTTCATCCAGAGTTACGTAGTAATTAAATCCAATGGCATCCATGAAGGAATGAAGGAAATGCTTTATGGTTACCGAGATATTTTCATCATTTAAATTGGAGACCGTTCTGACGACTTCTCTTGCGATTCTCTGAAAAGAAAAAGAAGATGAAAACTTAAAGATAAATATGAGAGGATATGTCTGTTACGTCAGAAGCTCTTAACGTGCTCCTCCATATCCTGCCCCTGGACTTGCACATCAAATACATCGTTTCATGTAGTGCTTTCCGACTCAGAGAATCTGGGTTTTGGTCCCCCAACAAACTTATGGCCGTATGACCAGGATCTGGCCTCGACCATAACTGATTACACGATCCCTTAACTCGAACTCAATAATAATACCCCACTGTGTGACGGCTCCAATATGGAGTCTGGCATTGGAGCAGGTGTCTTCTCAGCGGAACTGAACGTATCTAAATCGGATGGAACTAGCGACTAGAGAAGCCTGCAAGATACTTAGCCTCAGCCCTACTACCTCAAACAGTATAGGAATCTTTATTGACAGCCAAGCTGCCATCAAAGGGCTCCACTCACTTACTTCGTCCTCTAAATTAGTGGAGCAGTGCAAGGAAACTATAACGCAGGCAAACGCTCGGTTTAACATCACTTTCCTCTGGGTTCCCGGCCATAGTAACATAGAGGGGAACGAGAGAGCCGACGCGTAACCCAGATGTGGTTCTCCCCTATATGCCTCCATTGCGGAGTCAGTCTGCTCCCCGATGGGACTCATCAAGGGCAAAATGTTCCAACACTTTCTCTCTATTGCCAACTCTAGGTGGAAAAATTTAGCAATCTGTGCCATATCCAGACAGATTTGGCACAACTACATCAAAAACAAAACGAATGACCTGATCAATAGCAACCGCATCAAGACAATAAGAATCACAGCAATTAGCACGGGCCACTGGCCGATAGGTCAACACGTTGCCGTTCAACCCCCACTGTCGTAGTTGCGACAATTAACACGAAAAGGAAACGTTATTCAAACTTTCTCTGTGACTGCCCGGCACTTGCCAGAGTCAAACAGCGCACTCTCGGAAAACCCTTCTTCAAGGAACTTCCCGAGATTTCTAATATAAAATTCAGCAACATTATCAATTTTCTCAACTCCACAGGATGGATATGAAAACTACACTCTAAGCTACGCCCATCAATATCCAGGTCACGTGAGTTGTGGTTTCAACCACTTCTACCTACCCATGTCTGTATGTACAGGTGGAGACAAATTTTGCAAGTAGAATTAACACGTAAAATCCTCACCCAAAATCTATCTAGCTCTCATGCATTGCGAAACGATAATAGCAAACACAATTTGAATTTCACTTCTACGATCCTATTGTACAGTAGTAAGACCGCTTAAAAATCTGACCACCATGCGTCATCGTAATTTTTAGATCGAGTCAAAAATTGCAACTAATTTGGACTTTATCTGGGAATATTTCGCAAGGTATTGTCCAACATGTGGAGATAATGTTTGATTGTATTATCTCTTAACTGTTCCAATCCCTCACCATTGAATCTGTCAATCATTGAGGGTAATAAAGATAATATTTTGGGGAAGCTAGTTGACCATAGTCAGGTGAAGTAGTCGTTATCAGTGTGCGTATTGACGGCGTAACTGTTGGTTGTCGGCGTTTTACAACCATTCGTGATAAACTATTCTCACGATGCGGTATAAATATCAATTTTTCATAACAATTGTGCTTAAGATACTTTTTTCGGTGGTAAATGTCGTTATTACCTGAGCAATTCACTGAAAATTAAATTTCATATTTTCTAGGCCGATAACAACTGCGATGATTTGGCCTTGTTGGTGCAACGACAAATGCAAAATGACATTAAAATCGCAGAGATACAAGTCGATTTTGTCAGCAATCGTTATAACGACATGATAAATATAATTCTGGATAGACAGGAGCGAATACAACAGGAAATATACCAAACGAATGAACGACTTACATTAATGCAAGCTGTCAATTCATCTTATAGAGAGTGCATTCAAAGGTATAAGCCAGGATTGTACTCAAAGGAGCAAGCTCAAGAGAAATTTAACACATGTCTATGCGCAGCCGAAGTTAAATCCCAAAAACTGATGCTGGACGTTGAGACGCCTCTTAATTTCGCAAAACACACCGCAAATGTTCAGTTGCCTATAGCTGTTAGTACTTGTCAAGAATTCTCGAACAATAACACTCTAGAGAGAGAATGCGTTGTTGATAAAGTTGGTAAAGAATGTCGGTTGAGTCGGTCATAGATATAACTTGGATTTTTTGTCCGCAGGTTGTTACACATTCGGAGAATTTCGATGATGACTTGAATGATGCACAGGACAAGTTGGAAGTTAATGTTGGTCTGTCATCTTTGGTTACACGCAATGCAATGGAGTGTTCGTTTGAAGCTGAAAAAGAGATTTTGGTTAAACTTGGTGGTTCGTTGCAGTTAATTGACATCTGTCTTGAGAATTCGAAGCTAGCAGGGATAAGTGCAATGGTATTAATTTAAGAAATACCTTGTAACATTTATAAATCGTAAACACGACCTCGTCGAGAGCACATTTATGTGGAAGTGAAATATAATAAAAGAAATATTGCATATCAGCAATTTGTATAGTTTAGCATTAAGTGACGTAGTGGGTGAAAAAAAAACAGAATATTCCTTCTGCGTGCAAGATTTACTTGTGAAAAGAGCCTCAGTGTAACTTAAAGGAAAGAAGAACAAGTGATTTGATGTGAATTATGTTGATTTCGATACAAAGAGCAGTTCTCTAAGTGTTTCTGTGTGTGAGTATTGAGGTAACAAATATGTAGTAGAGTATTCAATTGTGTACAAACTTATGAAAATATCACAACTCATGGTTTAGTCATTGGGCAACACTGGGTAACAGTCACTTAACCAAATTCGCCCATAGAAGAGCGCTACAGGGCGATGTCTTTTCTCCTCTACTCTGGCTAATGGTTGTGAACAAAATTCTTGTAAGACTAGACAGAGAAGGGGTCAAAATTGTCGAGTATGCAGATGAGTTTCTCTCCGTGAAAAGTGATATCATGGGGGCTGCTCTAGACAATGGACCGCAAGCTGTGGCCTCGGCGTTAACCCGAGCAAAACTGAATTCATGCTATTCACTACCAAAACACAGATACCTGATTTTACCCTTCCCCGTCTTAATGTCCAACCATTGACACTATCATCCAGCCCTAGGTATCTGGGTATCATGCTTGAACCAAAACTTAAGTGGAAGCACAACATCGAACACAGAGTAAGGAAGGCATGTGTAGCCTTCTATGGCTGCAGCGAAGCCTTTAGAAAGAAGTAGAGACTTCAACCAAAGATGACCCTATGAATGTATACAGCCGTAGTGCGTCGAATTTTCACCTGCGAGTCACTAGTATGGTGGTCCGCATTGAGCAAAGGCTAGAACCTCATGAAACTAAAAAGGCTCCAAAGAACAGCCACGGGCGCATTGAGGTAGACTCCAACGGATGTCTTTACTGTACTCCTGCATCCTCTACCTCTCTACCTACACACAAAAACCACCTCACTTTGCAGCGTAGTCAGACTCAAAGAATCTGGGTACTGCACTGCACGGCCCTACGGTCACAGCAACATCCTAGGCTCGTTACCAAATGACATGGTCACGTTTCCAACCGATTACATCACACCCAAACTGAACTTTCAAGTAGGTTTTCCCACCAGAGCTCAGTGGAAGAAAGACGAAGTAGTCAAAGATCAAAGATGAACTGTGGTGTGGGTTCCGGTGCCTACTCGGAATCACCGAAAATATCAATATCATACCGTTTTGCCGGATTTCACCAATGTTTTCCAGGCGGAACTACTGGCAATCCGAAAAGCTTGCACGGAATTCAGGCGTGACACAACGCACAAACAAAACATTGCTATCCTCATAGATAGTCAAGTCGCTATCAAAGCTACCGTATCCTCCAAACTGGTATTGTTTCAATGAAACTTGCTTTATTCAGATGTCCATTGGTCATTGCTTAGCGTTGTATAACAACTTAAAACTATTACTATAACCAAATTAGAAACTGTAAGTCATTTCAAAAAGGAAATACTGATCCAGAATTATACTAAGATAATGCCCATATGTCCATATGTATAAATGTTTTCTTCAACTCACAAATGTCGCAAAACAAATATAAAATTTAAAACAGACAAAGATGCCGCTGATATGAGTTTCCTTGGTGATTGAGATGCAAGTGACACCTCTGTTGACGATGCACTTATAAATAAGTTTTATCAACTTTCTTTTTCTTATTTTGCTCTTACCTGTGGTGGAACATTTTGTAAAACAAGTTCGAACAGTCGCATTTTGCTTTGAATTAATAAGCGACTTTTTATATTACAGAGGATCCGGAAATAAACTCTTTACACTTTGCCTATAAGTTCATCCGTTGTTGTAAACAAAGAGAAAGCTGAAGGGGAATACAGGGAGGAAACTAAAATGAACAATTATCACAAAAGAATCAACCTTTCTTATTTAAATAACAAACAATTCACTTATTTCAGAGGTGTTCTGCAATTTGCAATCTGAAAGCGGAAGAAAACTACCTAGTTAATGTTTGACAACTTCCGCTATTGTCTTTCGATACTCGATTCACTTTCCCAGTGTACGCGCTAAAATTTCCCAAAAATGAAATGAAAATATTTCCCAAAGTGTCTCAGCTAAATTCAGTCCGCAGCAGTAATTTCTAAATTGTTTTGTTCATGTTGAATAAATAAAGACAAAAAAAGAAATCGATGGATTCTAATAAAACTATAACGAAGTAAAACCATGGATTGCAGCAATAAGAATTGATTGATCATAAAAATTTCCCACAACCCATGTTACTTGAACTTATCAAAATGACAGAAACACGACACTACCTCACCGACATTTGGTAACATGTCGAATGTGTCTTTGATTTCCCGCCATTCTGTAAAGTTATGTCAAATTCTTCAAATTGAAACTGAACATTTCGCGGTCAAATTGGATTTTTTACTAAAATTTTTTTTTATTTTTTTAATAAGTATTAATTTGTAGAGTGGGTTTAATATTTTTTTATTGTGTAAATAACAAACATTTGGAGTAATTTTAGAATAAATGTGTTAACAATGGAGACACCGAGAAGTTTGCGCCAACGTCCGGCCCGCAATCCAACTCCGAGACTATCCGAACGCAAAAAAAGTCTTTTTGCAACACGTAGCAAATCGCCTGAGATTAACTCTGATTCTGAACAGGAAAACTATGCATTGGATGGCATCGAACCATTGAATGGCAGCATGAATAAGAACAAAGTCAAAAACACAAAAATGCGATCTGTGGAGGTACTTCTGTCCAAAACACCATCGAAGACAATTAGTTTTCTTAAGAATAGCAATGGATCTTCTCCAGAGCGAATGGAGGATGATGGATTTGATAAATTACCTGATAGTCCACCATCGAAAGAGGTTTCGCCATTGCGTCGCAGCAGTAGGCATTTGAGTTTGAAACCAAATGATACACCCCACACGACGAAATCATCCCCTTCAACGTCGAGAGTAATTTATAGCAAAGATAACACAACACGATCACCACGACAGAAGATGTTTAATGATGAATTGCCAGCGTTATTTACAAATTCAATGAATTTGAATAAAAATAAGAAATCAGATGAAGAACCAGAAGAAATCATCGAGGTGTCTGCCGATGAAGAAAGTAACGGCAACGGAAAACCATTCACATTGGGCAAAAAACGAAATTTTCTTGTGTCGGATAAGACAACACCCAGTTCGGAAGCGAAAATTAGGCGATTGGATAGCAGTGAACGTTTGTCTATATCTACAAAAAGTTTCTACTCTCACACAAAGAAGTCACCGACGATGTTGAGAAGCCCTCCAACTGCAGTTGTTGCAAAGCGTTCACCAAGGAGTAGACGTTTTGAACAAAAACGAAGCTCTGGACTTCTTATAAACAAAGGTGTCCACCATAAGATTCGGAGAAAACATAAAGTCAAAGTAGCCGCTAGAAAGAAACTATCCACAACAAATGTCATCGATATTCTCAGTACGATACGAAATGAGAAGCTTCGCAATTTGCTTACAGCGAAGCGGCTGGAGAAGGATCAAATCGAAAATATCCATAAAATATTCAAATCTGGAAAGAATCCCATTGAAATGGCCAAACCATTGACTGCGATCACCAGTGGTAACATAAATAGAACAGAATGTGCCAAAAACGATGGCAACAATAACAATGGTTTTACGGCTGCTAGGTGCTACAGTAATGGAGGCGGTGACATATCTTTAGGTTTCTCCGACATTGAGTGCAGTAGTGAATCAGAAGCGGAGTTAGTTCAAGAAGAAGTTACGACGTCTGTACAACAAGACATTAATGATGCCGATGAAGAGTTTGAGAATCGAACACCAACCCCAATGGCAGGAAGGAAGTTTTTCAAATCTGGCCTTTCAACAACGAAAAAGGAAGTCAAGATCACGGAGAACATAAGAGCATCGGTCTGCAATGGAAGACTGTCTTTGGTGCAGAATTCAAAGAAAAGAAAGAAGAAAATGAAATTGAGAAATACTCACGGTAAGTGTGTGATATAAGGTCGTTAACGACGTTGTAACTGTCGTTGATCTAATAATCACTGACCATATGTTTAGATATTTTTCGTTCTTTAAAGCATGTGTTAACAACAATTCTTTAAATTTTAGTTAACGAATTCTCGTCAGAGCAGGCTAAAGTTGATGAAATCTTAAAGAATTTCGACATATCTGTAATAAATCCAGAAGAGGAGGAAGTGCAACAGCCGGTAGCAAAAAATATCGATCAAATTGAATTAGCTTGTCCCACACCGACATTCTCGAACGAAGACTACGATCCATTCGATGAGATGCGTATGACAGAAACAGAAGAAGACGAAGACTTTTATGAATTTCGTCGTCGTTTGCCATTTAACACCAATGATCCCGAATTAATCGAACAACAGCATATTCTGTTGGATTTTTTGATAACAAATAAAATTTGTACCGAGGAAAACTTTGCAATTTTCATATCCGATCCGGAAAACCACAAAGAAGAAGCTCAAAAGATTGTTGATCAACTTGTTGTTGTCGTTAGTGAAAATACAGAAGATTATCGCGAACGAATACCCTATAACACCACAGATCCGGTAGAGATTGAACAGCAGAGAAATTTTCTTGAATTTCTTATCGAAAATAACCTTTGCAATGAGGAGAACTTTCAGATTTTCATCGCTGACTATGCAAATCGACATGAAGAAGCTGATCGTATAATAACAGAGATTGTAGCCAGAACGCACAACATAAGCGCCGAGGATTTAGAACGTGAGCTAAACAAATTCAACAATCAAACAGCATCGGGAAGTTTACAAATGGAAGAAACTCTGGATCAGAATAAACAAAATCAAAATCAGAAGACAACAGAATTGCAATCGGAAAAATTGTTTCCGATTTTCTATCCGGGACGTTGTCCACCAATTATTCAACCGAAATCGTCTAGAAAACCCTGTAAGACATGGAACGGTGGTCATGGCATAAATCAATATCAAATCGATGCTGGCCAAAAACAGTTTGGCGCAAGACAGTGTAAGCAATGTGGATTAATCTACACTGTTCACGAACCAGAGGAAGAGAAGCTTCATAAAGAGTTTCATGCTTCGCTTCATGTTCTGAAATTTAAATCATGGATCGATGAGGATATTGTGCATATTTACCCAGAGTGGGGGGCCGATGGCCGAATACTACGGATAACCGATAGTTCACATGTAAAACGCCAGGAGCGTTTAAAAGATGTGCTACAGCTGGTCGACAAGGAACTGGGATTCGCTTCATATATAATGCCAAAGACGTTCGTGGTAAGTTGATGCTTTACTCTCTAGGTTGTTTGGTAGCGTGAGCAAAACAATTTATAAAAAAATTAATATTTATTTAAATCCACCCTAATTCCCATAGAAAATATATAAAGTTGAGATGTTATAACATTTCTATAAAAATATTCGAAAGACATTGCAAGAACTTAGAACGCGATTACACAGCGGACACTTCTTTGTGCGTCGAACTGCTTTGAGTATACACTCCTTGCAGAAAACATGTCCACAATACGTAACCACCGGTGTTCTTCTTGAGTAACCCTCTAAGCAAATGGAACACATTTGTTGTTTACTTCTAACCACTC
Source organism: Criorhina ranunculi (assembly GCA_951813785.1). Taxonomy (NCBI): domain Eukaryota; kingdom Metazoa; phylum Arthropoda; class Insecta; order Diptera; family Syrphidae; genus Criorhina; species Criorhina ranunculi. The sequence continues at coordinate 12,671,427 of OX638382.1, read as the reverse complement.
TTATCTTAGGAGGCAAGATTGGGGTTTGTTCCCTTGTATTTTTACTTGTACTGCCAACGACGACTTCAGATTCGTCAGACACTTCTTCAGATACATTATCCGGACCTTTACGTATTCTTAATTTTACAGCTGTGTTTTGTGAGAGAGATTGTTCTCTATTTACAGGGACAATTCCGAAGGTTGTACTACTTGCATCTTTCCCCTCTTTAATTCGGTTCAAATGGGCGTTTAATTTTGCAATAAGTTCATCTGCGGTTTTCATAAGTTCTTCAAATTTGTTCACTGCTTGGCTATCCATAGCTGTGGACTTAATAATTTGTTTGACTTTATTTTGAATAGGAAATATAAGAACGTTATGTTTTATTTAAAATATACATATGTATGTGTGAACGAATTGAATAAATTCTGAAATGAATTTCAAAGGTAATTAGAGAACGTATAAAAAGTGAATAAATAAGTTGTGGTGTTGTACTCTTTTAAAGGAGAACTTCAAGTCTGAAAACAGAATGTAGTTCCAAGTCAGATAAAGAAACACATATATCAAAGAACTCGAGGGAATTGTATGTTTTGGTAGCTTTTATAAGGCATAAGGTCGTCTTTATACGTGGAGTTTAAACTTGATGGAGAAGACTTGACTATATTCGATTCACGCTACATGCATATTTCGATTGAAAACAAGTCCATTGCGGTATCACCGGATCTAAGGTTTCCACAGTGGGAACTTGATCACACGTTTTTCAATGTCCATGCCCGGAGAAAAATGCAGTGTCGGTTGTTTACAATCTTTTCGACTCATTTAAAGTAGGACAATGTGTAACTCTTCTTTATCAAAAGTGTTTAGAAGACTAGTATAGTCTCTCCTACTTCTTTTGTATTTGCATTTGGAGATTAGCCCAGTATCGAGCATAGACATTGTAAAATCTATGGACAGCCAGGCTGTGATCAGATGTGTTGTCAGTCGGTACAATAAAATGTTAGGTAGTGGGGAACTGCTGCGTGTCTCTCGGTTTGATCCCAGTTGATTACGACATTCTAGGGAAGGCAGGCAGACTCTTTAGGTACAAACAGTAGAATTCTTGATCATGGCTTTTTTAAATACCTGATCCACATCGAAGTTGTCGAAAGCTAATTACACATGACAACATCTCAGCTATTACAACAACGCCAAGCTTATTTGACCTAAGAGATCGAAAGCGTTAATTCGACAAAGAAGACACCACATCTCCAAACTAACTAACACCAAGAGAGGGCACTGCATTAAAAGCAGACCTGCTCACCGATTGGACATTATCTGTTATGATAAGAGATGGTGAAGAAGGATCTATCGTACCCTTTCCTTGCCAACATCAGAAAAACCACATAAGGGAACGATCTAAATGATTTAGCTGCAGAAACTCAACTTTGAATCATCAGTCTATGTATTCCTTTAAGAAAATATTAAGTAGTAAAATATGTTTTTACAATTTCAGGCCTACTTTGCTGTACGTCAAAGTCAAATAGTTGGCGTGTGCCTAGTACAACCACTCGAGAGGGCCTATCGATTTGTCTCACTGAATGGCATTGACTGCTGCACCGAGGAATCCTTTGAAGCCAAGTAAGTACCCTAAATCTTTATTACATTCAATTTTGATTCTATTTTTCTATTCCTCAGATGTGGTATATCAAGAATATGGGTCTCCCCACTTCATCGACGATTCCATATCGCGAAAAAACTTATTCGAGCTGTGCAATTGTATACCATATTTGGTGAAGAGATTCCCTTAGACAAAATTGCCTTTAGTGCGCCTACAGAGGACGGAAAGAAATTTGCTAAAAGTGTTACAAGAATGGATAACTTTCTTGTGTATCAGTAGAATGGGCCACTTTTGGCATAAATAACGGTCAAACATTTGCCTGTAGATACAACTATTGTTTTTAAAATCCCTAATACGACGTGGGGTCCTTCTATTATTCGTTTTTTACTCCTGTTAAAGTTGTTTTTCTTGTAATAAATGATTTATCTTTAAAATCGTAAACTAGTGGTTCATGTTAACAAAGTTATTGAAATGTTATCAATAAAATAATTGAATTTTTAAAAAAAGAGTTTGGTCTACTTACTTTAAAGGATTAACCTTTGGGGGTGTTAAGATTGGACACTAGATTGAGTTGTGGTCAGTGATGGAAACTGTCGTCGAGCACTCCCACTATTTATTGAAATTAGAACTGCTGGTGGAAAGTTCGATCACCGAAATGATGCAACATTTGCGGTTAGTGGGTATGTGAGGGGACGTCTAAGAAGAAAAACGACAAATTTTTAAAATTCCACGTAGTAACAGTTAGGAGAACAACAGTATATCGGAGGCAACAACCATTTTCTATTTAAAATTTCGTTTATGTTCGAATTTAAAGAAATGCTGTCTCCACTGGAACTAGTGGGGATTTGGGAAATATTTAAATAAGACCGTGTGGCCTAATGGATAAGGCGTCGGACTTCGGATCCGAAGATTGCAGGTTCGAGTCCTGTCACGGTCGACGACTATGGGGCACATGGTTGCCGTCTTTTTTTTTTCTTTTTTGTTGTTTTACATGGTGGGCAATGTCGTGCTGTCGTCTCTTGAAACTGAATGGGCGAATGCATCATTTGCATCTGAAGTGACGCTGTTGTTGCCTGCTTCACGGTGTTTTTCAGTTGGTCTAAGGCCAAAGTAAAGAAATCGGTTATGGAAAGTTAAAGCCATTTGAAAACATCAACAGATGCCGGAGAATAAAATGGACCATGATCATTGCAGTCTTCTCAAGTATTTGGAAAAGAAAACCTCAGAGGTGTGTTTTTTTGTAAAACTGGTATCCGGCGCATCTGAAGGCGTACAGGCACAAGACTTGGCTTAACTTTGTTACCTTCCATTCTACCTTTGCGTCTAGTTTTAGTGTTGTATCTTAATGTAGCTTCAGAAATAACGACAAAATATAAATAAATAATGTTTATACGATTTTATTTAATTAAATCACGACTCCTTTTGACTACCAACACGTCTTGTCAACCTTTCAAGCCGATTCAGCATCGTCATCGTTCTGATTCTTGTTCTTATTCTTATTTTTATTTTTCTGCCCCTTAGTTGGTCGTGCATTTGGTTCATCTTCATCTATGTCGCCTTCATCGACATCTTGACCACTCTCATCCTCATCTTGACCTTCTTGGTTACCGCCTACAGATTCAACTTCTTCCAAATTAGCAAAATACTCCTCGTTAATAAGATTGTAACCCATCCTGGTCTCCTTCGCCGTAATGGAATACTCATCCAGGTAGTTCTCACCCACTGAGAGCATCTTTCCGATCTTTAGGTATGGTCCAGTCTCATCGGTCATAGGTGGCCAATTTTGTATTCCCGGTGCTGTTGGAATTCCAGTTGAGGCAAAGGAAGTCCATAATGCCACCATTCGCTTGGCAATCTTGAGATCACGATTGTTGGTGATCACTGCGTACCATGGCCATGGGAATAAATACAAGTTCTCATCGGTGAGCGAGATACCCAAATCGAATGGCATCACGTCGGTTTCTTCGTCTTCTTGAGTTTGATAGCGATTCGTTGCACCGGCATAATCAAAACTGTAGAGATAAGTACTGTTGGGTAGGTGCTTTGCATTGGCTTGCATAGCCAGGAGGACAGGATTTTTAAAAGGAATCGTACCGCACATCTACAGAAAACATAAAATCATAAAATTTGGAATACAAACAGAGTGGGGTGACATGAGGCTTACATCAATTAATCCAGGAATCATGCGGTAGAAAGATCCATTCTGAATCTCTTCCTTCGTGAAAAACTCCGCCTCAGCAAACTTTCTCCAGGCCAAAGTAGGATCAGCTCCATTTGTTTGAGCAATAATGTGGTTTATATAGCCCATACCATCGAAGACATCGTCAGGAATTGTCTCATTGAAGTTGTCAACAAAGATGTCTGCAAATACACTGAAGTTCACAAGGAGCCTCTTCCGGGGATGCTCACCGACCTACCTTTCAAAATAAATGTTCCGGCATTCTGGACACTTCCACCCATAGTTGGATAGTATCGAATATTTTCTGAAGCCAACAGTTTCCCAGGATGCTCTGGTAGGATACCGCTTGGTCCACCGATGACGAACTGAATACCACCATAGCTACCAATACCAAGGTTGGCATGAACATTTCCATGAATGCTAAAGGCCTCCAAAAGGCTACTAGCACTCACATTCTGCAGACACTTGTTGAGGACTTCGACTTTTTGTAAATTTTTACATCCGGAGTATCTGCCAATGTCTTTGGTGGCACCTAACGGATTATCAGTGATAAATGCTGGTGACAGAGCCGAACCAGACTGATAAATGACACGATGGAAGAGACCTTCAGGAACCGCAGGACTCATGGTCAAAACATTTATCAATGCAGCTCCGCCAACTTGTCCGAATAGGGTCACTCTCGATGGATCACCACCGAATCTTTCAATATGCTGTTGGATCCAATGCAGGGCTAAGATCACATCGCTTACAGCTGCATTTCCAGGCATATCCTCGGTCATTGAAGATAGGAAACCAAATGGTCCCAAACGATAACGAATCGATACCAAGACAACGTCCTCCTCTAGCAAGTAGCCTGGTGGGGCTTCTACAGAGCTTCCTTCGTACAAAAAGTCACCGTGAATGTACACCATTACCGGGGATTTCTCCTTGAACTACACAGCGGAAGGTAAGTTCATGTAAACGCTTGAAAATGTGTGTACACACTTACCGACTTAGTGTTGATTGTAAGGAACAGGCAATCCTCAACGTCCCTATTCTTTCTTTCGGATATCTTCAGAGCAGCTAGATCTTGCAAAGATGGACATCCCCTTCGCGATATGAATGCATTGCGAACCTCTTTCCATGGTCTTGCCGGAATCGATGGCTATCCAATTAAACACACTCTTTAACACTAGTTCTCACATACTCGGTGACTCACCTTAAATCTCAGCTCGCCTGAGGGCGATTCACCATACTTTACATCCAAAAACTGATAAATAACTTTGCCACTCCATTGGGTGTGTGCGATACGTCCACGGATCTTTCCAACACTCGGTATATCCAATGTAACATAACGATTTGCCCTAGCCCTAAACGGTTGCAATTGCTTTAAACTGGACTCCTTTTCGTCACAAGCTACCGTGGCTAAAATTGCCAAAAGAACGCCTAAGATCAATTTGGATGATGCCATCCCTATGCCACCGAAGTTAAGATCAAACTAAATCTCTACGTGCTCCGATGTCAACGAAGAAATCTATCTTCGATACATTAATGACGCATAGCTCCAAAGGTAGTTTGGTTTGGAGAGGTTCTTAAACAAAATAATTTATGTATGCGTACAGAGCGTTCTGCGAAATGTCTTGACAAAAGATTCGATATTAAGAGGTCAATCATCTTTCTCATAAATTTCGGGAGATTGGAAACTTCCTTTTGATAGACTGTAAGTCCATATTTAATATTATTTGCATAATTGAATCCAAAATTTCATTGGGGATACATGTACATAAACAATGGGCAGCCTCTTGTCGTTTAAACTGGTTCTAGCTTGGTTCTTTGACCCACAAAATTTGGCTTCGCTTTGACAGTCTTTGTTTTTTTTTTTTTTTTTTCCGGACTCTCATTCGGTCAAGTAACGCAAAAATAAATGTTAAGTTGTAGATGCTGAGCTTGATTGATTGTACTTGGGACGGTCTTTTAGCTTCGGGGCGTGAAAGCAAGTATTTGACGGCACTAAATAGTTCGCATAATCTTATCAAGATTCTAAGAGAGAGTGACATTTGTATGTGTCAGTGCAGTCGGTCACTTAGTGCTTCTGGTCGAATAAAATTGACAGCTGTTGCCTAGATTCATTACCGTCATCGTTTCGCTGGGGTTGCTTCTTGATTAATTGACTAGCTCTCGGTGAATCTTAGAACAGTAAAGGTATACACTGACGTAACTGTAAGAGATAAAGCTGATTCCTTTCGTCGGCTTCTAAATTTTACTTGTCAAATTCTGTTGAAAATGAGATTTTCATTTGGTTGCTTTCTCCTGTAGTATGCTGTCCTTAGTAACATAGCTTGTTCCCTTGTGGTGGGGCCCCCTACAATGCGATCGAGTGCCGTGATAGACAATCCACTTGATCTCTCTACAATCCTTCCTCAGCTGCGATATTTATTGTTCTTTCGGTCGCTCTTCTACCATTCTGGGCTAATGGGTGTCTTATGCGTCAGACGACCTTTTGGAGGGTTTGACCTTTCCACTGCCATTTCCTTCGTTGAATAGTGTTATGTACCTTTTTTCTGGTAACAGTCTTCGTTAAAAGGACTATTCGGGGAGAAACGTTTTATTGAGGTCCATGATCCTGTGAAAGTGTATTGTAGAATTATCAAGGAGTCGATAACTTGAAACAGCATCCGGCAACATTTAGATTTACACTTTCACAGGATCCTGGATCTATATAAAACTTTTCTCCTCGAACAGTACTTTTAACGAAAACCGCTACCAGCAAGTGGTCTTGCTGTTACCCTAGCTCCTATAGCCAGTACAATCTGCTTGTCCTGTCGTAATCTCACCACTCCAGGAATCTTTTCTAATCAAGGTGCGGCGTGACGCAATAAGAGATTCCATAGTCTGTCGATGTCATACCAGTCTTCAACATTGTAAAGCAGCAAAGAAGATCCTGGAGACTCAGGATAGAAAGAGCCGACATTAATTGATGGGAAGAAGAAGATCCCGGAGCCTTGACCATGCTTTTCATGTTAGCTTACCGTCTATTTTGGACGTCCAAAAGACGGCTCCTAAAACGCCGACTGAACACCAGAAGATCAATTTGCATGGTTGTTGTGATTTTTATTTTTTATTATAATTCACTAGCGCTAAAGGGGTTATGAATACCCTTATGATGGTATTCGCACAGCGCTAGTGTTGGTGTAGTGATTTTGAAACTCAGGTGGTATTAGGTTTCAGTCTTTTGCTCCAAAGGTGGTGCCTGTTAATTGATACGAAGCTGAGCTTTTGGCCAACTCTAAGGTTCAAACATGTTTATGTCTACAACAGACGATTAGAGTTGCAGAAATCTCAGAGAATCACTATGCACTAGCCATTAGAAGGTTGCGTACTCTTCGTAGTAGTTTCTTCTATGGATTCAAGGACCTTCATATCGATGATTTCAGGAAATAACCACTTTCTAGAAGGACCAGCTAAGTGAGCCAACTAAGTTTTTGGACACCTAAACAAGAAAAAAAAAAAAAAACAAAGCAACCTTTGCGGTCGCCAGGACTGTGCTTTTCAAAAACATGACTAAGACGTTCATTGTTACTGTTATTTAGGTCCCCTTTCACAAAGACAATGTCTCCATTTGCGTCTTTTGTTTGTTAGGGCGTACGTAACCTTATATAAACCTAAGGTGTCATACACAAATCTTTCGCTTTGTCAAATTATCGTGTAATAATCTGGAAATACTGATACGTTTCGACTAGAACTTCGTCGATCTTTTCCAGAATTTTGTGTGAAAATTTTGAAGACACTCCGAACTTGTGACCTTATTCACCGGAAGTCAATTTTAGTTCGTACGACTAGCTTTATGTACAGTCTACTGATATCTTTAAAAAAAAAAATGTAATAGCCTGGCAATGTCATACCCTTGGACGAGTTCTTATTACCGTCTTATCACCTCGAGCTGTGATTCTCTTATTTTTGCTATAAACCAAAATAATATTTACGACTTCTTCCATTTCCATCTCACTAGTGACCCATATCAAAGTCTATACGCTAAACGTAGAATGGACTACCCAATTTTAGATTTTACGTTTTCTAAAGAAATCCGACCACCATCCGAGTCATTGAACTGCAGATAACGAGCTCTTTTCAGCACGCAAGAGGTCAGTCGACCAACACAATCATTGAACTTTTGAAACAAAATTTTTTTTGATCGATAGCATCATCTCAATTTACACGTTAATTTCCTCCAGAAGCGGGACAATCCGCTGCAGGAAATATGTTAACACATTTAAAAAACTAAATCTGTTCTAGATTCTCTGCATCATCGCATAACTAATTTTAAGATTTGCATAATTTGAGAAGAGATTGAGAACAACTTCCCCGGATTGAGAGGTTTCATAAATTCAAATATTCATTTGACTGAACTCAGTCTTGAATCTGACTCGTATTAACACTGATCTCAAACGGTTTTTTAGACTCGTTTTCAACGTAAAGATGTCCTTTGGAATTCTATGGATATTTCCATTGATCTCAGTAGCCTCTGCGTATGAGGACAGCACTATTGTGAATTTACCCAAATTGGGATATATCCAGGGTAAAATAATCGAGACAGCCTGGACGAATAGGGAAGTCTATCAATTTGTTGATGTAAAGTACGCAGAATCTCCATCGGGTACTAAACGGTTTAAGGTGTGTTACATAGTGACTGAGTTTTGGGTGAATTTTAATTTATTTAAGAAGTGAATTTAAAAATAAAAAAACCTCCGAATTAAAAGGAACAGCAACCCCATATAAGATTGAGAATGACGAAGACTAGCGACACAAGAGAAGTGAAATTAGGGCAGTGAAATCGAACACGAATCCGCAATTATGTTAATTTAAAAGTAAAACTATGATTAAATCAAATAAGGCGGGTATGACAGTTAATTTGTATGCGGAGTTCTTAACTACGAAGAGAGGTTTTAAGCTTTTAAGAATTGCTGGCTTAGCCTTATTTCGATAGGCTACAAACGCGTGGAGTGAAAGACATGTTGTAAGTTAAAAGTCTCTGAAGGAGCACGTCAGAAGAAACGCAGGTGCACAAAACATCGAAAAGTCTATTAAAAATTGTGTACCCTTTTCGTAAATCTATTTTGGAGCTGTATGGCATGACGACAGGAATGACTTTCACGACCAATTTGAGGCTTTTAAATGTGATTTTTAAGCATTTTTCTAAACTTTACTTGAGCCTCTTCTGGGTAGTCCATCTGGGATGTATTTATAGACTCTTCAAGTCGTAGAACTAGGATCCACTCAAACTGACGTAGCGATCTTAAGCCTTGCATAAACATATCTTCCTAAACTGAAGTCGCTGTTAAGCTCGTATTCTTGTGAAGTCAACAAAGATAGGACCATTCAAATTTCTCTCTTTCGAAAACTTCACTTTTATCCGACATCTGACAAAGTCTACACTTCTATACCATAAAGCAAGACTGGAAGGGGGTTTATAGGGCCTTCTGACTTCTTCTTGATTTCTTTTTTCATAGAAACAGCTGTTGGCAATAATGATTTTTCCTTTGATTTTTGCAAAGGCTAGGCTTGACTACGTCAAAGTTGTAATTATCCATCTTGACATTTCGACTAAGTAGGATGGTGAAACCCATGACAAGTCTACTTTTCGTTTGATTTTCGCATAGATGTCGTTGGCACAATTAACAGCAAAGGCTAGGCTTGACTACCTCAAAGTTGTAACTATCCATCTTGACATCTTGACGTGAAATCCATGACAAGATCTGTCCCAGCTACTTCTGATTCGATGTTAGTGAAGGTGCTAATCACTATTCTCTTCATTTCTTCAAAACTGTTCCGTGAAGTCGCCTTGCCTGCCTTCGTTTGAAGATCTCGGTGGGGTCTTGTTCGATCTTAACGAGGAAGCAAGAGTTCTTCTCTATCCTACAAATGAGCTGATGAAAAGTCCCAGCTACCAGCTACCTATAACAATTTTTGACTTTTGGTCCATTTTACCCTTCCGGTTTGTATAACTTCAACGTCAACCCTACTTTAGCTGCCATGTTTTGTTGGGGAAGTTTTCAAATAATGGCTATGATTCATATTAAGACGATCAGATGGCGTTGATAAGGTGTTCTTGGATGCTTGTTACCTTGAGTTGGCCTTTTTTTACCTTCGGTAGGAGTTCCAGACTTTATTGTGCAGCTGTACTGACTTTGCCGACTTCTTGTCGATGCTCAAGTTGGTCTTTGGATAGGCAGCGGTTGTCCCTTAGCATTTGTACTATTTAGTTGGCAGTTGAATCATCTGAAGACATCGAGGTTGCTTTGTCAATTATATGGATAGGAAGCACTGCCTGGAAAGTTGCTTAACATTGGTCTATTCCAATGACAACCTGCGACGTAAGAAATGTCAGTGATCCACTAAGAGACACACATTTCTTCAAACACTGACTCTGACTTGGAAAAAACCGTATAGACCTGGCCTGGAGCGATTAGGTTAAATGTAGGCAATGTATGCTGTGTTACATTAAGGCTTATAAAATCCAGAAATAGACCGTAGAACATAGAGGGCTCTGACTATGAACTAACTCAGTATAATTCCGATGACCTATCAGAGGAAGAGACAGACGGTCAAATATGGACAGTTCCGCCCTCTTTCTCTAAAATGTTATCAGGTATCGCATTGCCTAGCAAAGTGTTGTGTCTAAAGTATTCTTGGGTTGGATACTGATACCTAGACGAAATAAGTTGAGTGGCAACCCTTTGAAAAGATAAATTTCAGTCTAGTATGATGTAACTGAGAACTTCAGAGGTTTACAGATCATGCATCTTTTTACATTCTAATTTTCTGATTTCATATTTCTTTCTAGGCTCCCCTTCCTGTTAATCGTTGGGAAGACATTTATGATGCAACAACTGAAAAAATTGGATGTCCATCTGTTCTATCACTAAGTTCAATGCAACGACTGGATGATGATGTAGACCTTGAAGACTGTCTAACCATGACTATCACTACTCCAAACGTACATATACCTACCGAAGTTTATTGCATTTAACATTCAACAAATATAATTTTCAGATAACGGGCAAATATCCCGTTTTGGTATACATTCACGGGGAATATCTATACGAAGGAAGTAACTCTGAAGCACCACCTGAGTATTTGTTGGAGAAAGACATAGTGCTAGTTGTCCCGCAATATCGTCTAGGACCTTTCGGTTTTCTATCTACAAAAACCGAAGAAGTTCCTGGTAATGCTGGCGTTATGGACATTTTCTTAGCTCTGCAGTTTGTAAAGATTTTCATTTCAAAATTCGGCGGCGATTCAAGAAGAGTAACCTTAGCCGGACAGGTTGGTGGTGCAGCTATCGCTCATTTGTTGACATTGTCGCCAATAGTAAGTTTAAGCTTAAAGTGCGTCGAACCTCAAACTCTAACTCAGGTTTTTCTAGGTTGAACCAGGTTTGTTTCATCAAGTTATTTACCAATCTGGGTCGGCTTTAATGCCCGTCTTTTTGGACGAGAGTCCCCGAAAGCATGCTCAAGATATAGCCACTCGGGCTGGATGTAAAATGAGAACGTTGCGACATCTAAATGAGTGCCTTATGAGCATGACTACGGAACAGTTGCTAAGGGGATTCATGGCTCATGCTGTAAGTACACGACAGACTGGAGTATTCTATTCCTAATCTTATAAATCCAAATCCCTAGCAAGAGAGTTCGGTGAATGGAACTGGAAGCACTGGTGGTGTTCAGTTTACTATTGGTGGTCCAAGTCCTGTTTTACCCGCACATCCATCAGTCTTAATGGTTCAGGCTTTGAACTTTACATATCCAGCAATGGGTGGTTGCCCAAGAAATGCTGGAACACGCCTTCTAAGTGGTGAGTTGGCAAAAATTGATTTCCTTCCAAATAATAATCATGAGTGGTTGTCTTTCAGAAATTTTTGAAAATGATTTCGAGGACCAAATTCCTGACGATACATACAACTCTTTCGATTACATAAATCACGTAATGCGGCAGGTGATCGGGAAGGACAAGAACATGCTACTGACCAGTTTGGTAACGCATGACTTTTTCAATCGGATGCTCCTGGAGAACGGAACATTTCACACCCTGTTACCACGACTAGTCGATGTAAGTTTTAAATTTGATCATGGAACTGCAAAACTAACCGATTGTCTCAACAGATGGCTGGAAGTCTACTCCACAAGTTACCAGTCCTTCTGGCACTCAACATGAATGGAAAACACGTTCCCGATAAGACATTCCTTTACTCCTTCGATTATCGTGGTGAATTCAATCGTTATCCTGAATTAGATGAAGAGACCAACACACAAAGTCCATTCAAGGCTGGCGTTTCATTAACCGATGAGGCACTCTATTTATTTCCCTATCCGGAGCATGTTTCAAGACTTAGTCCGACAGATGAAACAATCGCCAGACGAATGGTTGATCTCTGGACATCGTTTGTTATCAATGGCAATCCGATGGCATCTCATCGTGGAGGCTATTGGCCACCAATGACAACACTCTATGGACCGTATTTAAAGATTGACGAGACCATGACTATTGCTGGGAATTATTTTAAAGAATTCTCAGCAACAACAACGGACGAGGAACATGGCATTAAACTGACAAGAGAGGCTTATTATATGCGAAAGAGGATTTTTGGTTAAATAAAAATAAGGCGGGGAAGATTCATTTTAACAAAAGAAAAGATAGATCAATGAAGCTCAAGGAATCTAATTGTTTGTCGGTTACTTTAACTGTTAGCAATAACCACTGATCATCCCAGTCAGGATCATGAAGCTGTTAGACCTAGGAAATATGTCACTTGAGGCCTTACTTGGCTTTCGAAAGAAGCCGCAGAAAGGGCTAGAGGATGACTGGTTACCATGCCTGAACAGAGCATGAATCCAAATGAATTTTGTTTCGTTATGAACAGATAGCTGCTTAAGTGTTGCGTCTGATGGATTTCTTGCCTGGAAAAGGGCTATAGAGGCCCATACCGACTTCATTGTCCATTTTTCATCCATCGGTGTACTAAGCTGTCTGAGAAGTATATAGATTTGGTCGTCTATTCCAATCGCTTTAATTTTTTAAAGGTCAGCCTTTAAATTGACATCTAGGGACATGAAAACCATCACTCTCAACTCTGTTACAGTAAGAAAAGAGAGCTTATCCAGGGTCCTAAGTTGTCCTATTAAATCATTCTGTTTGAGGTTGGATGAGAGGTAGAACTTTGTGAGGTTATTTGCAGTCTTGGAGGAAGTTTTGAAAGAGCTTCTTAAACTGTCAAAAAGTATTAAAGTATTGTCTGCATGTTGGTTACGACTTTAGGGTCAGACCTCAAGCCTCAGACCTCAAGGAAAAGATGCTTTTGTATGTTTCCAGCACCCATTTGGAAATTGAAAATGAGTTTCAGCAACTGTCTCAACGTCTCGAAAAGCTGATTGAAGCTAAGGTATTGGTTTACCGCTGGGATTAACAAAAGATCGTTTGAAAGCGTGCCTAGAAGTTCCCATTCAGTTGAACATTTTTCGTAAACCATGAAAGAAGTCGATTTAATTTCTCAAAACTTCATATCTTCAGTCAATCAGAACTTATTTTTCCCTGCACATCATCCCATACCCATTAGGCAACAGCTTGCGACATTAAAAAACTAAAAACTATGTGTATATAGCTGACAACAACAGTAAATGTTTACCTCACAATCCCGGTTCCTATATTCGTACGCGCTCTCATCATCAACAACAATGCCCTTCTCTTATCAATTTCGAAAGCGGGACTTTCTTGTCTTTTCGATTCCACAGTACCGTGGAGATGATAACCTCGCTTTACTGCATTGTCCACGATACGAGTGTTCCCAGGGTGATCTGTGACTTGCTGGTAGATATTGAAGGCAGTCGAGAATAATTAGCGACAGCTGGAGGATGTCGTTTTTACGGTCCGGATTTGTATTTTTTGCGTTTCTCTTGTGTTACACGCTCGCGGCGGATGATGAATATTTTTATGAGAGCTACGATGAGGCAATCCATCCAACACCGGCCACCCAGAATCGTGTATTACCTCCGCCTAGTTATCCCAGTGATCCGAATATAGTAGCGTTACCAAATGGACGAGGCTATGTACGTGGAAAGGAAGTGCGCACTGCTTGGACGGGAAAATACATCAAGGCGTTCCTGGGTTTGAAGTATGGCAGTGTGGGCGGTGGTATAGCTAGATTTCAGGTGAGATAAAGAGCTCCCTTTTGGAATTGCGTTTGAAAATGTAAGTGTACTTTGTTCTACAGAGAGCACAACCGGTTGCAGTTACCATCGGGGTTACTGATGCAACAATTGAGCCCGCAGCGTGTCCTTCATTCCCTGAATTGCTGAAAATCGAAAAGGCAGAGCAGCAGGGCATTAATGTCGACGACTGCCTGACACTTTCGGTGTTCACGCCCAATGTAAGATGAGTCATCAGTGTGTGGAGTTTGGCTTGATTGGGATTATTCCACAGGTCTTTGGTGCATATCCGGTCATGATCTACGTCCACGGCGAGATGTTGTTCGACGGAAGTGCCGAGGAAGCAAAACCTGAGTATCTCCTCGAAAAGGATGTCGTTTTAGTGAGTGTAAACTACCGACTGGCTCCGTTTGGTTTCCTGTCCACACAGACTGATGACATACCTGGAAATGTTGCTTTATCCGATCTTGAGTTGGCCCTTGCGTGGGTCCAGGATAACATTGCAGCTTTTGGTGGTGAACCAAACAGTGTGACACTATTTGGACAAGCTGGTGGAGCTACTTTGGTGCACGCGTTTAGTTTAAGTGAAAAGGTAAATGGAAGTGAGCTGCCTTACAATGTTTTCCTATAACATCCTCCTTTCTAGGTCAACCCCATCAACTTTGACAGACTGATCCTTCAATCGGGAACAGCTCTTAATCCGTTGTTCATTGATGAGGATCCACTTTTGACTGCACGAGCAATAGGCAGAGAAGCCCGCTGTCCATATACCAGCATTCATTCGGCATACGACCTGAGTCAGTGTTTGGGACGATTGAAGACCTCACAGCTGTTGTCTGCATTTGTGGATCATTGTGTAAGTTCAAGGCTCATGAATTCTAGTTTACAAAGTCACCGACTGTCATCCATTTCAGAATCACAATGAACATCGAGGAATATACTCGTATGGAGGCTTCAAACTTTCTGTTGGTGACAAACTTGGTTACATTCCAGTGCACCCAGCTTTGATGTTGAAGTCTTTCAAATTCCCAGTTGTTGCCGGTCTCACTAAGGATGCTGGAGCCTTTATTTTAACAAGTGAGTGCGCATTTAAAATCTCTCCTTTGATGGTTCATCTATCTCCATCTGATTTTAGGAAAATATGATGAGCTGATCCGTCTGAACACCAGAAACCTTACCGACTACATCAACGTCGTTCTCAAATACACCACAATTCCGAAGTACTTTACCATTTGGAGAAACTGGGCCTTGGAGTACATTTTCAGTCCTCAAGACATTCAGATGCCAGTTCTTAGTAATTTAGCAAGTGGACTACTAGAGGTATGCCTTGACTTTCCGAATTCCCGTCCATTTCTGATGCAATTCGACTTTTAGCTCACCAATCTGATTCTCTACAAAGCACCATTGCTGGAGACGCTCAAGTCATCCGAAGTATGGCGAACAAATGCAACGTTCTTGTACAGCTTCGATTATCGTGGTCAGTTCCATAGATTCCCAAGGAGGCGAACACACTTTCCCTATGAAATTGATGCGAACCTAAGCGATGAGAACATTTATTTGTTCCCGTTCCCCGATGAAGTTAGCCGCTTGAGTAATGTAGATCGAGACGTGGCTCAATCAATGGTGACATTATGGGCGAATTTTGCCAGCATGGAGAAGCCCGATGAGAAGCTATGGCCGCAGGTTAACAATCAATATGGACCGTTTGTGCGAATAACCAGAGGTCTAGAGCTGGATTATCACTTTGGAGAGGGTGTCCCCATACCGGACTTGTATGCACCGCTGAGAAAGTTCAATTCAACAATGAATGCTAGGAGTTTCAAATAAAAGGTTTGAAAAGTTAAGGTCGTACTTTGGATGAATGCAAAGTCTTGGGGACTTTGAGGAAGTTTTTCTTAGTTTTGACCAAAGGCCTGTGGAAGGTGAGGTCTTTTCCTCGTAAGTTGAAGAATCAATACGAATGGAGGCTCTGAAAATGGTATTTTGGAAGCGTTTAGGGAGAGAAGGTAAGAATGCATGATGGAGAAACACCTGACATTGGTAGTCCTGCAAAACTAAACACCACGATCTTGTTTTTAAAGACGAAGAAGGGGCTGGAAAGGCCAACATGCCTTTGATACCACATGTGGCTCTGTCAGAAGGCATGGAGTAGATGAAACCATGGGTTGACCTTTTTTATGTTGCGCTTAAGGCTGAGAGCAAATGGGTTGCAAGGGTTATGGCAGAGATTAAGAGAAAGGCTACTGCAAGGTTGAGTTCTTTCATCTTCACTATGGTGCCTCGTTGCTCACTATTCGCAAAATATTGGGACAGTTTGGGATTATACTACAAGGGTGTCAAGACAGGCAGGACTCGACATAAATTACTAAAGACTTCTCAATAGAAAGAGAGACTGTGAAGATAAGCTTGAAACTAAAGACAAACTCGGTGCCGATGTCTTCTCCAAAGATTCCTCGAGTGTTCAAACCAATATTTGGCGCCACAGCTTATAGAGAGCGTAGCTTCTCGCAACCATTTATGTTGTGCGTGTTAGATTTTTCGCACAAATGGAGGGATCTACAGTTTTATTGACGACTTCGAACGGCCGATTGAGAAGTTTTTCATGACAGATAACACTCTTGGAGGTGGTAGGTACTGCGAAAAACGTTTGGATGTTGCTGAGGCTCAAACCTGTAACTTTTCATTTAGCCGTCCAACGCGATGTTTTTCAAGTCGATGTTTTTCAAGTCAAGCTGTTGCCTTGTTTACCATAAACATTAGATTGCACATCGACAGTTAAGTCGCCAAAAAATCGATGATACCCAGCACTACTAGGCACTAAAGACTGTCGCACATCACTTTCCAACGGCTGATCGGTCCGAAATTTACACTTGGTTAGGCTGGACTTATCGGGTTCTAACAGTATACGTTTAACGATTTTAAAAGAGCTTCATGTCGTTGACTAATTACTGCATTCAGAGCGAACGTGGGGGATAGAGCTTATCCTTAATGGAAACATTTGGAGTATTTAAAGACTAGAACGCTTCTTTGGTCAGTTGTGAACTTTAGTAAATATGAGCACCTACACTTCCAGAAATTAGACATCCCCTTCAACAGTGTCTGCAAAAGTTGTAGGGACGGCACTGGAGAAGAGAGAGTAGCCCACATATGTACTTCCCCTGCTCCAGGAATGCCTCTCTGGGTAACTCCTTCTTCAACAATCCCACAGATATTTTTACAATAGAAGTGGCGATGGTGGAGTGTGTAGGTAGTGTGTTTGCTTGTGACCTAATTTGTGCAGATTTGAGCCCGGTCAGGGAACCGCAACACAGCCATCGAAATTAAAAAGAAAAACGAACAAAACCAGAGTTTCTCCAACCAACGACACCATAAAGGCACTTCTGCATGGGAGTCCAATGGACCGAAAACAAGTCTGAGTGCTCCTGGGATTTGAAAACTTCCTTTAAAAAACTAATGCAAACCAGAAAAAATGACACCAGAAGTCTAATCTTTAAAGAATCTACCAATCGCCGCGCAGCGACATGACTCCCACTCTGGTCTTAGTTGGCTTCTCCAACAACCGACTATCGAAAAGGTTTTATCATTGAATTGTCTGAGTGTTTCACTCTCGCTGTCCTGCGGAGAATCCTTCATTTGATTTACTTTCACTTTTTCACATCAAAATTGTCAACGAAATATGTCGCCACTTGTCACTTGTTTTTAAAATGAAAATAATTACGCCACCTCTTGGACATCGTCCGTATTAACTCTGTGTATTCTATTGTCTGTGGTATTGGATAAATCAGAATTTCGAATGGTTCAAGACTTGGATATAACCGAAGAAATTTTTCGTTCATTATCAAAGAAATAAACCCACGGGTATATCGTAATTTGTAATGAACGTTTAAAAAAACGATAAAAGAAATGGTATAGTGGCTCGTAAAAAGGATGAATAAAAGGAGATATGTACATGATTTTGAAACAGGATAACTGGCTTACTTGAGATTTAAAGACTCGTGACACTTGCTGAAAATATAAAACAAAGAATTGAAATTGTATTGACTTCGTAGAGACTATTCGTTATATGTAATGCAGGCCGTGCCTCTCAGTGATCATCAGTGAGCATCAACCTAACCAAGAGTACTACTTTACACAACTAAACTTTAAAGTTAAATCTTTCCAACTGGCAAGAGATGATGAACTAAGGAATTATTCTAGAAATCGAAAAGGCCACTAGAGCACTCAAAGTTTGCAAGTACTTAATGAGTAGAACACGGGGATGTGGACATAGTAACCTAGGTTTGTTGTGTGCTGTGAAGGGAACTAAAGAACTCACGTGTAGATGTCAAAGAAAAGTCTGGATGAAGTATAATACGAAGAACGACTTACATATGCATATCAGGGACAATCGTTCTACAGTCCCTATGAAAGTAGCATAATACTCAAGCGTAGGTGACTTTGTCCACCTCTGCACGTAGTTGAGGTAGTGCTGAAAGAGCAACTATTAGGATCACAGAAGAGTTAATATCGAACGAAACATGCAACGGCTCTATGAAGGAAAATATAAGACCTCCACTTGGAATCCCCGGAGATGACTAAATGAGGAAACAGAGCATCGTCAAAAAATTCCACCACAAGACTAAGAATGTACCAAAAAAACACTTCGAAGATCTGAGGGAGTTGGAACAACCAAAAACCAGCATAATTTAGGAAAAAATGATCACCAGCAAAAAGGTGCAATAAAAGCACCAAGATTCTATGAAGTCAGTTCCAAGATGATGTGAGACAAACGGAACAACCTAGGAAAGTTCAATTACTTCACCCTGTTCTGGATGGTAGCCTATATTGAAGCGGAAAAGACCTAGAAAGCTGATAGGCTATCAGATGAAAGTGTGATCAAATGCCACAGGCACATCATTCGAGCTGATACTCTGTTAAAATAGACTCTGAAAATAACTTCCAAAACCAAGACCATCATAGTAACTCTTGGAGAACTTTAATCGGAAAAGGTACATATATACTAGCTCATCGTCTCTTGGAGGTTCTGAGCCTGAACTTATGCAGCTTTTCATCCTTCACGATCCCGGGCACGCTGCTTCCAAGGTTTTTGTCGTCCACGTTTGCCTGATCTTTAAATCGGAAGTTCGATCGTTCTTCTCTTCGTGAACCAGGGCGCTGGGATTTGAAGATACTGTTAGCTGGAGCATTCTTGTCCATTCGCTCGTTGTGTCCGGATTATTGTCCTGTTTCGCGCCCTGTCGTCGTTGTAAATCGAGTCCGTTTTCTTCCGAGGCAGTCCGTAGTTGGGCCGTTAGCCCCACGCACAACCGCTTAATCCGGTCGGTGTAGAAGAACGTGTCCTCTTGCCTAGAACATGGCTGCATACACGTGGAGGCTGTGTTTCAACTTGAACAGGGATCGTACCTAACATCTCTCCTAGTTGAGCGCGTTTAGAACTATGCATTTCCATGACATTGGAAGAGTTGAATCCACCAACCTCCCACCAAGCTCCCTTCTGGTGCGTTCTCCAGAGTCACTCTCATCTGGGTCGCAGGACACAGTGAAATCGACGGCAAACGAAAGAGCTGATGAACTGGTCAGGCGGGGATCATCCCTTAACAGCTAACTAGCAAAAAAGAATCATAATAACTTTTTTAAAGTTTGCCAACCAAAGGTGGAATAAACAACCGAACTACTGACCAGATCAAGACCATATATTGCAACAATCGTAACTGTTAGAGCAGGCTACTGGCCGATAGTAGACTATGTAGCCTACTTAGGCATCTCTTGCAACACATTCTGCCGTTGCTGCAGGGACAACAGCGAAAATGAATGTCTGTTCCACTTTCTCTTAGAAATTTTCGAAGAAGAGTTTCCCTAGAGTTTGTCCAAGAGATATAAAAAAAAAAGATCGGAGAACTAATTCTTTCAAGACCCGCAACACTTTGACATTTCTTGGGCAGAGTATGCACTGGGCAGGGCATTCCACATTGTCAAACGACTTTTTGTTGTAAAATGGGTTGCTTACGAGAAGCAATAGGGTGAAGTGTTGACGTTAATGAGCAAAGTGAACGCCCGTAATATTGTACGCAAGTGGAATGATTTTGCCTCCATGACTTGGAGGTTAAACTCCGACAGATTACACGTTCAAACGTACGTAAGTTTCTATGTAAGAAACAAGCTCAATAAGTCGCTTTTGTTGTTTTCCTCAAACCTACGGAACTAGCAATACCAGAATCTACGATTTACGATATATGAGTGGTGCACCAATAAATGGCGTATGTAATCGGTTTTCCTAGACGACAATAAATAAGCGGTACCTACACAAAACAGATCATCTTGCTCCATATTCCACACCACACCGGGGAGCTCAATGGATCCTTTGAGATCCAAGTGAGGCTGTACGTAAGGTGGAGCCACCCCTATAAACTTACTTACGCAAAACAGAAGGCAACCGCACAATAGAAAACCTACAGCTTGCGATATGAAAATTCCTAACGACGTCTGAGTTCTAGGACATGAGGCAACGAGGAATCTGTCAGCCATCCAAAAACGTGTGAACATCTCCTCTTCACAAAGCCTGGAGGCTGAAGGCCGTTGTTGTGACTACGAATCACCGTTCCGGACTAGTATACCACATCTCCAGGATTCACCACACTGGATCTGAAGGCAGCATACCACCAGATACCACACGCACTTAGAGGATCGACCTAAGATGACACTTTTCAGTCTGTTTGAGTTTGGCTTGTACAACGCCTCTCAAACTATGAAACGTATACCTACAGTGCTGAGAGGACTTGAGCTTTATTTCTGCTTCATCGATGACATCTTCATTGCATCTGCCAACGAAGAAGAGCAGCGACAACCTTTGGACGTCATCTCCGAAAAACTTCAGCAATTTAACGTAGTTATCCCCAGAAGCGAATCCTGTAGAAGTGGTTGTAGTTCCGACTGATTTCTTTGACATTAAAGGCAGCACATCACCTTGATATTCTTGGCCCCATTCACGGTCACTTTACAGAGCCTTTGCATCGCATTACTAAGATTTTTCGAGAAAACAAATCAAATAACAACTAACAAAGCATTAATTCAACATAACCCCCCCTAACCAGCACACACACATTCGAATTGCTTATACGATTTTCATAACAATACATTTACTTAACCTTAAATGACCGAAAGCAAAAGAAGGGCGCAATAGCTAGGCCAATAGCCAGCGAAAGGAAGGACATTATCTCCCCATATCAGGATAAACACATCCACCCGGGACTGAATGACTCCATTCGAACAAATCCGCAAACAAACAATCAAAATTGAGACATTAAACCGTAGAAACGATGCTCTTAATGGCTATTATTATCCTTATTATTGAGTTGTATAGACTGGTGTGTGCCGCCCTCTTTTTTTTTTGCTAGCGCTCTCCCCCTTGGGTTGGCATCACTCCCAACGTTTATGTCGTGGATACGATATACAAACAGACAATCGCAATGTCACTATCGCCATTGTTGACTTGTGCGGAAAGTGGAAGAGACCAATTTGAATTATCATAACAATCCACAAATGAGGGTAATAATTCAAAAAAAAAAAAAACCGAAAGGCCACCCGAGAAGACATTGGAAAACCGAGCCCATCATCGTGGCTCTGGGGGTTTGGTGGTGGAGTGTCCTTTTTTTGTGTGGTGTTGGGTGGTGGAGGATATTCGAAAATATTCCCCACCACACAATACGGTGGGTGCAGGGCGAGTTAATAAATTATGGACGATCCTTTTTAAGGTTCCTGTCTCTCTCTCTTTCTCTCATAGTCGTAGTAATAAAATTATAATATTTCCCGTTATGTCCCATTATGCGGTGACATTTTTATGAGATTCTGACGATTGAGTTGAGAAATTGATTTTTTTTTTTACCGAGACTATCCCCGCGTTAACACACAAACACACACATACAGTCATTCAACCGGAAACGACTAATTGCCCATATCCTTGAGGGCGAACACAACATGGATGTACGAGTAGATATGCGCGACTTGGAAAGTTTATTATCATTTTATTAAATGTAAACATTTTGTCAGCTCATCCATATGGTTCTGAGTGCAGAAGTGTTTTGTCATGTCTTGCCGGGGAGGAGGGGTGGGTGAATAAATATAGGAATTGAGCTTGGTGTCATGTGAAGAGGAATACTAAAGTTGTGACTTGCATAACTCAGATTGTATGGTTATAATTGGGAACTATTGCACATTTAATGGATTTTTCCATAACACTGCTGTAGATCCTGAACAGCGTGATAGTGGCTGACTTTCAGCTTCATTGCCTACCGATGGGATAGGGAACTAGAGACGATTGTGTGGCTGAAGACGTGGAACTGCTTTTAAAAACAGACATCTCTGCCATCTAGTTGGAGGAGAGATGAAGTCTTTGTTAAGAAGTCGTAAACTTCAGGTATATATTCGAAAGCCAGACAAGAGAAGTATAACATAACCAAAGAGTTATTTAAGAACTCTTAGATAGGACCAATGAAAGATTCAAGAAATACCAAGGTGTTCAGTGGAAATCGAACATGATACCCATACTTGTAGATTAACAATGGGACTTGACAGTTTCCAGATCAAGAAGTCGTAAGCTGGATTGCTCATGTTATACTTGATGCCAAACACATTTCTAGTATCCTGGATGTCCGTAGTCATTCCTGATGTCAACATTGACTAGTTGAAGATGAAGTGTTGATAAGGACATTGAGCACCACCACACAACAGAAGGATCTTCTCCGCGTAAATACCTCTTAACAAGCTTAATGCCACGAGTATCAAGTGGAGAAGACTAGTGGCAACCAACAGAAACACTGACTTATCCGAAAGAAGAAAAGGGAAAAACGTACGATCGAATGCTGAAAGGCTTCTTCTTCTTTTACGATCATGTCAAGGTTACAAACCATCCTTTAGACAGAATGAAGCATTCAAATTGGTATCAATAGGCGTCTATAGCCGATGGTCTACCACAATGGAATTGGATACAAGAAGTCAAATGGAAAGCTGATAGTTATACCACTCCGCCTTAGTGAAGATTGGTTGTAGGCATAACAGATTCTAACGGAGTGCTCCTCTAGAAAAGTGGTGCATTTTTAGAACAGAGATTCGTCTAAGAATCTGACTCGCGTACTATCGATAAAATAACATTCTCCTCGCTCTTGTTTTCTCAAAGAGTCTTGAGCAATGAGGGAATTGCATCGCTTCGTAAAGTACTTCTTCTAGTAACAGTCTGCTAGGCTAACAAAGTTCGCCGAATCCTAGTCGCTTTGCTCTGACTTGGTCTTCTTCGAGGTCAAACTAAGGCTCTGATAGTTGCGATTTTGGACCAAAAAAGTGACTAAAAGTGACTTAGGCCTATGAGGGCTGCAAGTCTATCGTTAAATTCAAAAAAACCGTCAGAAATTCTATTCTGATTTCATGCACAGAACTGCGTATTGGTCGTTTCAGATGGCTACAACATGAAGAGTGAAAGGACACCAACGCTTCGGCCTAGATAGTCCTCCGAATGTAACCCGGAGGCACGACGCAGTAGAAGAAGACCGCGCCTAAGGTGGCGCGCATAAGTAGAAGGGGACCTCAACCAACTTGGAGTGCGTAACTGGAGGCGATTGGAGAGGCTTGTTGGTTGAGGCCTAGATTAACCCCGAACTGTAGCGCCACCTAAGTAAGTAAGTAAGGAGAAAATCAGACACTGGCCAGTACAAGATCAAGCACTGGACAGCGAGTCCACTCTTCGTGTACCACATTATCGTAGTTGGCATTGATCCTGAGTCGGTAATGACTCAACTCAGACCGAGTGTGACTCCTAGATGAGATGAGATGCCCGGTTGAAAAAATCTGAAAGCAAGGTGTATATAAAGATGGATGGGCTTGTGGGAAGATGAAAATAATGTCTTGAGACTGAGACAGCACGAAACCAACTTTAAAGTCGTATTGTCGCTGACCAGAAAGGAAGCTAGAGCCAATAGCTTCCTTAATGACTCCCTCATCTCTCTCACTCTCTCTCTCTCTCTCTCTCTCTTCAAGGATTTGAACGTTTTGTTACAAGTGATTCGTGGAGTTCGGTGCACTTTTCGTTCGGAAGGAATCAGTGGTCACAGACTGTGTTAAACCAATGTTTTCTGGAGGCTGATGGTGGACTGAAAAATGTTAAACTCCGAATCAAGAAATGCTACTGTTGACATTAGTACTTTTGACAGATCATCTCATAGGGAGACGCACTTATCTAGTCAAAGAGATCTAGAGATTCGGCTTACCACAGAAAGTGACATTATGACACCAATATACGTACAGGAGTACGGCCTAACAACAGCTGAAGGTCGTTTTTTGTTCAAATTTCTAAAATTCATAAAAAAAAAACAAGAATTACGCTTCCAATTTCACATCTGAAAATGACACATTTTCCCCTTAAAATCCACAACAATAATACTCGTACTTGTGGGCGTTAAAAAACTCACCCCCAACCAAAAAAAAAAAATGTTTCTTAACCTAAAACACCTTTTTCCCAGCGGGACACACACTCTCTCCTGCTTCCCGTTTCAGTTTCAATTTTCAAAATTGATACAACCACAACCAGGGAAAAACCACAATCAAAGAATAATTAATCGCTTGAGGCGATTTCCCGCCATCAGCAGATGATTCCCATTCGAAAGTGGGTGGATGCAGTACCAAGGATTTGTCAAAAACTTGCATCCACCAAAGAAATATTCTTTTGCTAATTGCCCCGGTCAGAGGCGTATGAAAAGCATCCACACACATGGACCCTTAGAATCACCACCACCAGGCAACCAAATGATGCCAACTACTGTTCTGTGGCCATACACAAACCGTGGGATCCTCTTAACAAATCAACCGCGCAACCAACTCATCGATTTAAGTGGCCACTTCTTTGGAAACCAACAATGACGTGGCCACTTGATGTTAAACGTGAATAAAATCCGTTTAAGTGGAACTCTGAAAGGAATTTCTGCCAAGATCCTGTGTTTTCCTTGACTGTGTGTGTGTGCTTTTCTTATGGCTTGTTTCGTTCAGGCCCCTTGAAGAAATGCTGATGGATTTCGATTAAGTCCGTCGCGCTGGTGAGTGATTGAGATCAACCCCTAAGTGATTAAATGCATTTTACTTAAATTTGCATTGTTTTCCATTTGCCAGGATTGGGGGAAGTCCTTTTTTTTTGTATTAAATTGCCATCGTCGATTACGTAAGAAGAGTCCTTGACTGATTGCTGTTTTGTTTTTACATTCACCTAGGAGAGAACATTTCCGCAAGGACTTCTGGTCGAGTTGTGGGAAAATGTCCTTAAAAGTGTTGAAACGAATGCAAATTCTGACACGCTAAAGGATAATTTTCTCAGGACTGCATACACTACGTCTTGGGATTCGCTCATGCACGCACTAACCGCTTTAAGTACACATTCTGCACAGAAGGAGATACCTCAGAGTTATAGCCTCTGGCGAAATTCGAATCCAGTTTGTTGGGAGTCCTTTTTTTTTTCCTGACCTCTTACTTCATGCGCATTTCTTCACTCATTTCACAGTCACAGGCAGTCTTGAGAGTACTTGAGCTTCACATTTAACAATTATCAATTGTCAATGTACACTGACTGCCCTTGGATAGGATGCGACACATTTTATTTCGTGTCCTTTTCTTGTGAGAATCATGTGATCTGTCAATATTTAAGTTTTAAGAATTTTCTACATTCTATTCGGATGACATTGTAAGGAAGACGACAGAGACACATGGCTGAGTGAACTTGAAAAAGTGTGTGTGTGTGTGTGTGTGTGGAAAATAAAGCATCCTTTCACGAAGAGACTGTAAAATTAAGGAAAACGATGATGAATGGATAATTGAGCTCGCGATTTATCTGGTCTAGGGGGACATCTGTCAAAAAATCCTTGAATGATTGGTTTAAATGTACTTTGTAGTCCTCAATACATCCTCAATGTCCTGTTTGATATTGGTTTCATGAGTAATTGAGCATAGAAGAGGAAAATAGAATCCTTGCGGTTATTTTTTTGCAGAAGGTCCTATTGCAAATAAATTTTTTAATAATAACTTTTGTTTGAATTCAAAAAGGACGATTTTAGACTTAACGTTGTCCTCGGGAATCCACTTAACGAACGTAAAGAGAATTGAAATGAACAGATGACAATTCGTCTAGAACTTGGTTGCTGTCACTTCCTTTGTGATACCCCATGGATCTGTTATTTTATCCAAGGAAACTACACACAGAACTAGTCGGAGCTTGTTATGAAGCGCTAGAGGTTGCTTATGTCAGTGTTAGTCAGTTCGTTGAAAGGAGATGGGTTCGCAATCGGTTTTTTTTCGAGCTGAGAGGGCCTCACACGTATAGACAAAGTGGAGGATTGTCCTGTTCTCCTCTTCGTCCATACGGCTTCTTCAAAAATCATAATAGAAGAGGCCTAGGCTATTGACGTGCCAAGCAATGGTGCAGTGTCCTTTTATAAAACCAACTTCTGTCTGAGTAGGTTCTAAGAACGTTTTTTTATCCAGCTTGGGCTAGATCTGTTTGGTGAAGCCATCCGTCCACCTGCGAATGATGATGTCGATTGGGATCCTTTTAAGTAGCAACCTCCTCGATCCCTACCTTGCCGTGGTGGAGGGGCTTGATCTATGGCCTGTGAACTAGAGGACTAACCGAGAGAGAAAACTAAATCTAGTCTGCGTTCAGCTGGATGTTTTCCCACGTATTGGCTTGTCTGACAGAGAGGTTCTTAGAAACCAAAAGGTGATCACCCAAGGCAAGGTACGACGCGCCGAGGCCTGCATGGCTGGGGGGGAGCTCAGTCGCTAGCGCAAACTCTGAATACCTGGGGACCTTCAGTTTTAATTAAATTCCCCTTACCTGCATACAGGGGGTGAGTGCAGGCGGACATCTTCTTCCCCCTTACTCGTGGGACCAAATGTACAAACCTAATTCGAATTCAAAATCAACTGTAGCGAAGAGTGTAAATCGATCGGGCACTCCTAGCTCTACAAAAACCGATCTAGTAGGAAATGACGAGGAAGCTCTTCTCCTTCGTGCTTCGGATGAGGAAAGCGTTGGGGCAATTGACGCTAATCTAGAAAATCTTTTTCTAGAATCTAGCGACACTTGCTCCATCGCCAGCTCATCCTTCTCTAACTTGTCAACTAGCTCCAAGCGGTCTAAAAACTGTAAGTTGACAGTAAAGAGATTAGGCACCAAAAGATGGGAGGAACTGTCAGAACAGGAGCGGAAGAGACTCCACAACGCACGTGCCTACTTGCAGGAGCAGTCCTCTTCGGAGTGTGAGCCACTTGCTAGCGCTCTCAAGGGGGCTGTCCCTGTGGCAGTTACGAGCGAGGAAGGGCTGATGGGTCCACCTAGGTCTGTGACAAGCCACTGCCAGTCAGGACGTAGGGGGACAACATCGGCCATTCCGGAGCATAAACACAGCTCAGTAGCTACGCTAGAGCCGACGGCGGAACTATCAACCTCAACGAAGTCTGGAACAACTCCACCGTTGAGGGAGAAAGCGATTCCGGAGGTTGGTGAGGTGAGGATGGACACTTCGAGCGTGACAAGCCATAGCTACTCATGTGAGAAGGATACGTCAGCACCTCCACCACCAGGCAAAGACAGCACTACTGAACCTGGGTTTGATTCCTCTGCGTGTTTTTTTGCGACAGTAGTTAGGGCTGGTGGGCATGATACGGGACTAGCCCATACATAGACCACCATGACTAGCGGCGACACCAGGAGGAAACAAGCGACACCGCACAACCGCAAGCGAAATGCGATTCGAGTGCTACAACGGCTTAAGAAGCGTGACCCGGAGTCCTACACGGACAGGGATAAAGCTGCCCTGGATAGAGCACATAGCACGCTTAAGCTCTTAGGGTCCACTAGGCAAAAGACTAAGGGCCAACGACAAAGCGAACAATATATAGGGCAGACTAAGGGAACTGGTAGGAGACTGTTCGCGACGAGGAGGGAAAGCCACTTGCCATCCACCTCAGTCGCGCTCAGACTTATATCCCCGCCAACCGTCTCGGGTGGGGTCGCAAGATCCTCATCCGAGCCGATTGCGGGCTGTTCCAAAAGAGGTAGGCACGATGACACGACATCGCCGGCGCCGACAAGGATTAGCAAAAAAGCCAAGACGGCAATCGGCACTAATACCAATCTTCAGGTGGCTATTATCGACAATAGCAACCCTGACCGTAGGCTAAACAGCGACCAATGGAGACTGGTGGAGCTGCGTATACTCGATGGTGTTAACGATGCTATCGTGCAAAAACAGGAAGTGATCCCGTTCTTCGAGCAGCTTACCACTTTCAAGGGGTTTAAAATACTCATGTGTGATAATGAGTCCACACTGAAATGGCTAAAGGCTTTTGTAGCTAACACGCAGGCTCCATGGGCAAATGCCGACCTTCGCCTGGTCGAAAAGAAGGACCTGCCTGATTTTACGAGACCCAAGGGGCGTATTTTCATACCTGGCCCACATATCCCAAGAGAGAGGATCGAACGTAACCTCCAGCACCTCAACCCTGAGCTGTTCAGCGAAAATTGGGAGGTGGTAGAAGTGGGTGAGCACACAGAAGCAGGTACTGAAATAGTGGTCTTGCTCAACCACAGATCAATGCCGATCTTGAGAAGGTATGATTATAAAGTCCGCATCGGAATTACCCGATGCAAAGTGAGACCTATCATCGAAAAAACCGCTTAAAAGAAGGGCGGGAATGCTGAGAAGGATGGGCTATGATGATGAAAGTCGTCCAAATAAACCTCCGCCATAGCACTGCAGCCAGTGCGAACCTTATCTCATGATGGATAGGAAAATAGATATTGCCCTGGTCCAAGAACCATGGATCTCCCGTGGCGCAATTAACGGGCTAAAACATAAAGATTTACATATATACAGACAAGCACCGCAAAATGCGGAAAGTTAGAACAGAATGTGTATTGTAGCTAGAAAAGAAATTAACCTCTTTCTTCTATCCAACTACAGCGACATGGACCAAACCACAGTCAGGCATGAACGGAGGGGTCTTCCCCCAACTGATTATTTCAGCCGTTTATATGCCTTACGACGCGAGAGAAGGACCGCCATCCGAAATAACCCGCGCCTTAGTTCAGAAGGCGGAACAGGATAGATGGGATCTGTTGATGGGCAGCGATGCTAACTCCCATCATTCACAATGGGGTAGCGGAGATACGAACCCACGCGGTGAGTCTTTGCTTGAATTTATAGTAGAAAATAACCTTTTAATAGTTAATAGAGGTAATGAGCCAACTTTTGTAATTAAGAATAGGCAGGAAGTAACAGACATAACCCTAGCTAGGAATTCCAGCACTTTGTTAATTGATAAGTGGAGAGTTACAAAGGAAGAATCCTACTCCGACCACAAAATTATTGAATTTCTCGTGGAGAGCAGTCGGGACCCACCCAAACCATATAGAAACCCCAGGAAAGCTAACTGGGATCTCTTTAGTAACATGGTGAAGAGGAGAAGCGAGCTCCTACAGAATCCATCTATGCGATGCCCGAAAGACATCGACCGTAAAGCCGAGGACCTTACATCCATCTTAAGCGAAGCTTACGGCACAGCATGTCCGGTAACGACGACCAAGAGCAAAAAGTCACCTCCATGGTGGAATAAAGAACTACCCAACATTAGGAAGGAGACAAGAAGACTCCTTAATGTAGCCAAGAGATCAAGATCTGACGTATATTGGGAGCTATACAAAGCCAGTCAGAGAAATTTTAAGAATGAGACACAGAGAGCTAAACGACATTCGTGGCATCATTTTTGCGACGAAATCAGGGGCACAACGGAATCTGCGAGGCTGAGGAAAATCCTCTCTAAAGAATCGGGAACTCTAGGATCTCTCAAGGATCCCGACGGCAATTGGACCGAATCTTGCCCGGAATCCCTAAAACTCATAGTAAGTACACTACCCAGCCTGGTAATAGCATAAGAAACAACGACAGTCCGGTGGGGGAGCCACCGACAGATCTTATCACAGAGGAGAGAATTGAGTGGGCAATCAGATCATTCTCCCCCTATAAATCTCCAGGACTCGATGGCATTCTCCCGATTATGCTACAGAAAACTGTAGATATAATTACCCCAATACTGAAGGAACTTTACCTCCACAGCCTCAGATGGGGATACATACCTAGAACATGGAGAGAGGTTAAGGTGGTTTTTATACCCAAGGCCGGCAAAGCCAGCCATGTGACTGCAAAGGACTTCAGGCCAATAAGCCTCACCTCCTTTGTCCTGAAGAGCTTCGAAAGACTAACTGACATATACATTCGAAGCAAGCTGAGCCCTGGGGACCTATCCCCGGCTATACGAAGGGCAAAGGTGTAGAAACAGCGCTACATTCTGTCGTCGGCTCAATAGAGAAAACGCTGAAAGATAAAGAATACTCATTAGCCGCCTTCCTGGACATTGAAGGAGCTTTCAACAATGTCAGAACAGATGCGGTACGTAGAAATCTAATGAACCTAGGTATCCACAGCGTCCTTACTAACTGGATAGTTAATATGCTAGTGGAAAGGCACATCATAACTGAACTTGGAGGAACTAAGCTGGAAGCATACGCCTCTAGAGGAACACCTCAGGGCGGGGTCATATCCCCACTGCTCTGGGTTATAGTCCTAAACGAGATACTCCAGCGACTCAGGAACAGTGGCGTCAAAGTGACCGCATACGCGGACGACGTAGTGCTGATTGCAACAGGTAAATTCCTCCCTACGCTTAGTGAGCAACTTACGGGGGCGTTCAGAACTCTAGATACCTGGACCAAGAAATGTGGACTATCGGTCAACCCCCAGAAAACCGAGCTGGTACTCTTCACCAATAAAAGGAAAATACCAGAATTTGCCACACCCTCTGTTGGGGGTACTCCCCTCAGGATCTCAGATAGTGCCAGATACCTTGGACTGGTGCTTGATAAGAAACTCAATTGGAGACTGAACATTAACGAGAGAATTAAATAAGTCACGATAGCCTTCTACACGTGTAGCAGAATATTTGGTAAATCCTGGGGACCAAATCCCAAAATTATTCTGTGGATGTACACGGCTATAGTGAGACCCATTCTAACCTATGGAAGCCTCGTTTGGTGGCAGGCAGCCTGTAAATCCACCAACCTAACGGCCATCACGAAGGTACAAAGACTAGCGTGCATTGGTACCACCAGTGCAATGAGAACAACACCCACAGCGGGACTCGAGGCCATCCTTAACCTGCTACCGCTAGATATCTTTATACAACGATCAGCGGCCATTAGCGCCTTAAGAATAAGCCAATCTGACGGCTGGAAATCAAATACTGTAGGTCACACCACGATCCTCAATAAATACCTAGGTTATATGCCTACCACTGACTACGCGACGCCATCCCTAGACTTCGAAAGACCATTTTCGAGCGTCTTTCCAAGCAGGGAAGAATGGAAAAGCGGTCAAGTATCTAATACGCAATCAATAGCCGTCTATACCGACGGATCTAAATTAGACATTGGCGTTGGTGCAGGAATCTTCTCCGAACCGCTGGGAATTAGAAAATCTGTCCGCCTCCCGGACCACAGCAGTGTTTTCCAAGCGGAGGTCTTAGCAGTGACATCAGCCGCCCGTGAGACTGCGATGAGGGCAATACTGCGCAATGATATTACCTTTTTCATTGACAGCCAGGCAGCAATAAAAGCGATTTCTGCTATGGAAATAAATTCGAAGCTTGTGAGGTGCTGTCGTGAAGAGCTCTGGGTTCTTGGAACACAGCACAAGGTAACGCTCTGCTGGGTCCCTGGGCATGAGGGCATACCAGGGAATGAGAATGCTGATGAACTGGCTAGAGAGGGATCGGCACTAAGTCTAGAACAAGCCGACCTCGCGGTGAATATCCCGCCTTGCTCATTGAAGCTCGCAGCAGGGAACAAAGCTCAAAGAGAGGCAAATAACAGATGGTCCTCTTTAGACACTTGTGCTATCACAAGGAAGTTATGGCCTGTATTTGATAAGGCTAGGACCGCCAGACTTATACAAAAGGATAGAAAATCCCTCTCCAAATTTGTAGGTGTGATAACGGGTCATAACACTCTACGGTAACACATGAAGAAGCTCCGCATCACGGCAGAAGACCTGTGTAGAGGCTGCTGAGACGATGAAGTCCATGAGGATACAACCCACTTCCTCTGCCACTGCCCCGGCCTATACCATCTAAGACACAAATTCCTCGGGCGACATTTCTTCCGGGATCTCGAGGAACTGTCTGGTAAACCGGTGAACGAACTGAACAACTTCATCAAATCCACAGGATGGTTTGTACCACTAACGCAGTAAGTAGTCACTTTTACACTTTTATGCGGGTAACGTTTAAGGGTAAGATTTCCCCCTATGGGTAGCACAATGGGTCTTAGAGACCTGAGTGTGGCGCAGAGGTACTCCTCTTCGCCGGCCCACATACCAAACCTAACCTAAGTAGCAACCTGCAAGTGGCGAGAGACATATTTAGATTCTTCTTTTTCGGTACAATCGAAAGGATGTACTCTGTCTTGGAACTTTTTCGGCCATGCAGTTGGAATGTCCATTTGTCCTGACACCCAGATAAGGTGATTTTGGAATTGCTCAGACATGTCGTTTTCGAGTTGAAGGTGGTAGAATCCAGGAATTTGATTGCGGTCAGGCTATTGTGATATTCCGGGTCGATGCCTCAGACACGATAGGGCCTCCTTGATTCGTCTTGGAAGACGCTGCAGTGGTCAGGCGACGATCACATCCACCCCTTCCCCATTCTGTTTTGGAGCCACCTGTGAAGAAGCGAAAAGATAACCCTGTGTAGAAAAAAGAGGACCTTCGCCGTCTCCCAGTGTGTGGATGTCGAATAGTCCTGTGTTCGATACTAAATCTCGAGATAGCTAGCTATTGGCCAGTGGCTTCAATCGGACATTGATTCTGAAAAATAATGAACAAAGCAGAATTGTTCATATTCCTAATACACAGTTCTAGCAGATCCCTAATGAAAAAACGAAAAAATGTGTTTGGCACCTTATGCCAATGGTCCCCCATTGGCAGTATATGAAAAAACGAAAGAATGTGTTTGGCACCTAATGCCCCAATGGTCCCCCATTGCGGTTTAAAGATGAGGCAATCGTTGAGGCTAGAAACCTTGGTCTAGTAGCGTGCCCGGGACCATGAGCCCTTATGCTAACATTTACCACATCAACATGTCCGACTGCTTGTTCGAAATCTGCCAGAGCTTGGATTGTTTCGTGAGGCTCCTTTTTTTTACACTCACTGGCACAAATATTTACATTGGGATGTTTTTTAGAAACCTTAACTGTTGTACACGCAGGAACTCAACTTCAGGAGGAGAACTGATGGCACTCCATTCAGCTCTTGCGTCACAAAACCATGTTGACTGGACGACTAATATGTGGAAGAAGGTTATTTTAGCGAACAAGTGAAGAATATTACTTAGAGAGGAATGTAAGGAACGAATCTAGCCTGGAGGAACAACGCAGTAGAGGAAGGAATGCAACCATAGAAGGGGTAGGCAGATAAAAGTGGTTGTCTGGAAGAGGAACGTAAGGTCACCAGCGTTACAGGATGTGTAATGAAGCGTTTGATTTTTTTTTTATACATAAATAGCGCGTGCTCAAGGGTCTGTGACTACCCTAAAGTATGTCCGAAAGTTAGCTTAAGTGAAAGAGATTCAAAGCACTGTGTGCCCTTGTGGAAGCACAGTTCTAATCATGTTCAGTACGTAAACCAGCTTCTGATGAATTTCAACGTAATGAGTTCCTAAACTGATTTTGAAAAAAAAAAAAAAAAAATGTTTGCCAACCTGGAAGTCACACACGGTCCTCTTCCTTGATTTCTTGACTTCTCTCGTTCACCACGACCACAGGGTCAACAGGAAAAAACACAAAAATAAAAAAATTCCCCAGTGGATCCATGGAAAAGAAAAACTTTTCGAAAGAAATCAAAGATTTGATCTGATATCCTTTGAATGGAAAACGAAAAAAACTCAAATAATGAAGTTAAAAACGTTTTCTTCCCCTCCCTCGTCCACGCCATATCCATCTGTTTATCGAATTCGATGACAATTTATACGAGTACATTATACAATCCTTGCTGCGTGGATGCAAATTTTCATACTCCCCAGTCTCCTTTAAATTGTCACAATCATTCAAGTTTTTTTTTTTTTATCCCATTGTGTGTGTCCTTGGGATACAAAATGGAAAAGGAAAATAATGAAAACCAAAAATTGTACACATTCATGTTTCCAGTCTCGGGATTCGGGAAACGAATGTGTTAGACTGTGTGTTGAAATTCACTTGCCTCCCAGTAGTACAAGTTAGTCGTGAATAAATTGTAACGTGCTTAAGCTGAGATTTTCCCCAAGGAATACCGTGAGCGCAGAAAAAAACAAAATTTAAGAAAAAAAAAAAACATTCAGAAAGGAGTTTTGCATAATGCCATGTGCCCACAGGAAGGCGAAAGTTCCCGATAAGGAAGAAATATGATTATTTATTGTATTTTGGTTACACAAGAGCCTAATAGTCATTTGGGAATACCGTACACAATAATGTGGTTATAAAAAGGTTATTTTTGTATTGTGTGGGACAAGATTGATAATTGTTTCGAAGGATACACGGGGAAACACTTGAAGAAATTTACATTTAACGGGTGAATTCGATTATTTGAAATAATCTTTACAAAGTCTGAGACTGGAGATTGAATTTGAACCTCTTTGCTAACGGGAAACAAAGCAAGTCCCTCGAAACGCCATCGAAAAGAATCAAAATGTTGAGATTTCAGGACTAAGTCAGAGTGTCAAGCTAGAAGTCTCCATGAACTAGACGAAGCACTTGAAAAGGAGGGGTATACTCTGGTTGTTGCCCAAAATGAGAAACAACATACCCTCCTGCGGTCCCTCAGCAGAAAAGACTGCAGCGGGTCATTACACTTTTGCCAAACATCTCATGTGTAAGGCCTAAGTGACATCACTATGTACGACGTCTCTGCAGAGGGCGACGATACTGAGGAACATTCCCTATGTGATTGTATCAGCTGGCAGATGTGGTGAGTGCTGCCAACCTTAGCTTCTTATCTCATCTTCCTCCCAAGGACATAGTTAACACAATAAAAGGGTTGTACCTGCTGGTATTTAGTTCCAACACCCTCCTTCCAGAGCTCAGTGGAAGAGAAACGAAGTAGTGAAGAACTTCGACATGGTCATCTACACCGACGGATCAAAGATGAACTGTGGTGTGGGGGCCGTTGATTTTGCCAGCGTTTTCCAGACGGGACTACTGGCAATCCGTGAAGCTTGCTATTATTGCTATCCTCCTAGATAGTCAAGTCGCTATCAAAGGAATTGACTCGGCTACCATACCCTCCAAACTGGTACAGGAGTGCCGGAACGAGCTTGCCCGCTTGAGTGATTGCTTCAGAGTCACACTGCTCTGGGTTCTAGGGCACATTGATATAGAAGGAATGAAAAGGAAACTCTCTCCCATTTCCTCTTCCAATAACCGGCACTAGTAAGAGCCAGACTGCGTCCATTCCAGACCATTCTTCGACGACCTAAATGACATCTCGGGTAAAGGGATAAGAGATTTAATCCGCTTTCTCAACTCCACAGGCTGGATCTAGGCACCGACTGTCCCACATCCTCAACAACACACATCACCAACCAGGTCACATGGGTCGTGGTAACAAAAAGACACATTTAGTGCTACTCCAAGACCCTCCAACATACTCTTGGCATAAACCCGTCAAAGCAGGATTTAACTGGTACTCTTTACAAAACAGAAGGTCAATTCTGAGTTTTGGGTTACCTACACAAGAACCCGATCCCTAAGCTATCGAAAAGTCTAAAATACTTGATCCTGACATAGAACATAAACCTTACAGAAGAGGTAAAGGAAGTATCGGCTGTATGTGGAACAAATCGGAAGTTAAAGCTAGAAATCATCCCCAAAGATCAGGCACTGACTATACACCAAAAACAGATCGCTTCTAACCAAAAATTTGGGTTGCAGGCCCTCTAGTTACAGACAATAGAAATCTTACCCATATCAACGTGTCTATGTCCTTTATTAAACAATTGATCCATACCGATGCTCTGTCGTAAGCTAATCCTGGATAGCTGCTTCCAGACAACTGCACCTACGATAGTCTTATTTCGAATATCACCGGCTCTAAGAAATTCAAAGCTTTACACAATTCGACTTAAAGAAAGGGCCAACCTTTCAAAATTAACTAACTTCATAACAGGGCACTGCATTCTAGACAGACATACATAGAGATTGGGCACTGCAGAGGCGAGGAAGAGGTAAAATACATCGTCGACACAAAGTCAGGGATAAATCGAAAATGGATAAAGGAACAGTTGGTGGAATATTCTCAGAATAACTTAAGCTTTCCACCTCTCGGTTTCCATTTCTGTGCTAAACGCGTACAACGTTTTCCAAGTCCTACTCTCAGCTGTTCCAATGGGCGAGAATATTGCAGGATGCCCTTAAACCAATGCTCCACATAAAGCTATATAACCTGTATTTTGCTCAACTTTTTCTGATCCTGGCTATATTGGTGTCGAGCGTCCTGGCATCCTCGGTTATTTGCTCAAATTCAGGCTCGGTGGTCCTTATCGTCTCGAAGTTGTACTCAAAGCCTGTCTGATGTGTCCAAACTATTTTCTATCCAAAGAGTCCGTGGAATCAGGGTCTAGCTTCTCGCAACCATTCATGTTGTGCGCGTCATATTTTCCACACGAATGGAAGGGACGTCTTGCTCATCGTCTCAAAGAATGACTTCGTGCTACAGGACTGGACCTCTATTTTTGGGCTTAGGAGCTTTGAAGCCAGTTATTTTGCCAAACAATGTAGCAGATGGTTCCTAAAGTTAGTTTTTGTCCACGAGCTATCTCTTTTAACACAGGATAGAGGATATTGACCTCTTCACCTTGCCAAAAGCCGCTGATAGCTCCGTGAGGTGTTTCAAAGTCACACAGAACAGAACCCTGCGTGTTTTCCAACATTGTGCGGTGTAACTGGATCAGTCCTGATTTCATTCAATCGCCTTGTAGAGTTTAAAAATCCAAATAATGACATGGAATCAACCAATGGCTAGCCAGATCCGATAGAACGTCGTAGTAGACAGCTTTGAGGTAGTAAGAGGCTTTGTCTAGCTATCAAATCTGAAAATGACATCTCAACAGAAATCAAATCCTTAGGCTGAGAAGGCGATTGAGTAGAAAGGTCCAATCCCGTGCACTAAGGACATTCTATAAAAGACTTTAATCATCTCAGCCCTACTTTATGGCGCTGAGGAATTGACTCTATTGAAGGCGGATGAAGATACCCTTGATCGCTTCGAGCGAACAATTCTTTGTAAGAGATTTGGTCCTCATTGAGTTGATGGGGTCTGGAGAAGGAGATTCGACGACGAATTACACGATCTGTACAGTGACCTCGAGATGCTTCGGGCACGTAAAGCGAATGGACACCAACGCTTTGGCCTGAAGAGCCTTTGAATTTAATCCGGAGGAACAACACAGTAGAGGAAGGAACGCAACCATAGAAGGGGTAGGTAAATAAAAGTGGTCTTGGAAGGTCCTACCAAAAAGCGCCATTTTGGTACCAAAACTCTCGTGCTCTGGATGTTGATAGTCCATAGAAGGGTATCCCAACCAACTTGAAGTGTGTAACTGAAGCAGTTAGCTAAGGATCGGCTTAACTAGAGACGTTTGTTCACCCGGAACTGTAGCGCTAGTCAGCAACAACTTTGCTCCTTTAATACCAGCAAAACTGATACAGGATTCTAAACGAAAGGAAAAAATAATGGCGGTACATGGGTCACGACGTGGAACATAACCTACCTAGTTAAATTACTGCCTTCAATCCGAGTATTCCAAGTTAAAAAGTCAAAGGACTCTCACACTAATAGAATATTTCTCACCCAAGTTGAGTGGGAACCAACTAAAAAGGGAAAACGCGTACAAAGGACACAAAGGTGACGAAATTCAATCAGAACAATGCCGCAATAAGATTAATAAATAAAAAAAAGAACTATAAGGTGCGAATGGGAATTAGAAAGAAAAAGAGTTCACTCTCAAGGTCCTTGATCGGGAACAAAGCGGTCCTTGTACTATTTTTTTCTTCTATTCTCTTGTAAAAAGGAAGTGGGCGTTTTCTCAGTATGTTGTACAAGGATTATATTTCCATTCAATATTTCCTTTTTAGAGGAACCCCCGCTTATAAACGTTTTGGCACAACTATGGCTTAATAATCGCCGCATACAATGATCACAATTTGAAGTCTATAATCATAGGACGCTGGTTGTGTATGCATACACACACCCGTTTAATAGATGGTAACGGTATGTAATTATCCTTTTGTTGTTACCTTCAGGACGAATGTACACTGAAACGTTCAAGTCCAGAAATTGTGTTATGATTGGTCCACCCCTGGAAGGAATAGTGTGAAGCTATCATTATCGCCGCTGCGGTTCCATTGTTGTACCACAACATTATTAAGCTAAGCAGTGGTCGCTTGTGATGAGGAGTGCGGGGGTAATTTTGATTTTTAACCCATCGACGATAGAACGGCGGAAGGAGTTCTCACTACTGATGTGATGGGAACTTTTTATAGGGAAATCAGGATTTTAAGAACGGCCTTGTGCGAGTCGGAGTTGCATCGGAAACAGTGACGGAAGAGTGCCATTTCTTGGAGCTAGGCGGCAGCAAGATAATTGGATCACAGTCCGAGCATAAACTTAGGCAAGAAGTCTAAAGTTTTGAATGCAAGGAGTGCCTCAAGACACTCCGTTTCAAAGCTTACTTCATCAAGAGTGGCTTAGCATTCACACAAACACAGAAGGAAAAGACAAGAGGGAGTAACAAGACGTTCCAAATATAAGTACAGCTCATAGCGAGCTAGGGCCTAGCTTCTCGCAACCACTCATGCTGTTCGCATGAATGAAAGGAACCTACAGTTTTATTGCCGACTATGAACGGTAGATTGAGAAGCTTGTCATAGGTTTGTCAAGGTTTGTCATATCTAAGCAGAGGTGGTGCCACGGAAAAATGTTGGTGCTTTTGAGGCTTTAATCTGTGTTCTCTCGTTTAGCAGTCCACTAAGCCATGCCAACAACCAAGACATTGGATTGCAGTCAAGGCCCGGATAGGATATCTCAAGCTCTCTTAACTCTCAAGGCAAAGTCTACAGCTTAAATCTGTTACAAGGTTCATGCGATGTAGGATGTAGGATGTAGGTGCTTGTTCAGGCGGCAGTGATTCCTATCGAGGCTCACAATGAAATTAGACGTCCTTTGCGGTGGTACAGGGAATAGAAGTTATAAGCATGATTGCCCCTGGTGTGCTGAGCCAGTCTTATCTCTAGACCCTTTGCATGTGATTTACTTACCCCACAGAAGGGTAAGTCTTTTCCCAGTGAGTCGGCTTTTTCATTACCCGCTATGTGCAGGAATCTAGATGACCACGTTGTTCCTAGCTATTACATTCCGGGTTTTTAGGACTAGTTTAGATTTGATGATAGGCGAGACGAGCGCTTTTAGGGCAGCTTGACTGTCTGAGAAGATAAATATGATTTTTCCCATGATGTGAGAGGACTGACTGAGTCTCACACATTGATTGATGACAAAGACCTCGGCTTGGAATATGGACGCGAATTCACCAAAGCTGACTGAAAAGATCCCACAGATGATTCTCCAAAGATTCCGGAACCAGTCCTGACCAGGCGAAGTCAGAAGGTGATGGTTGAGGTTTATGGTTCTCCCAGTCCTCCCTTGACGGCATAACTATTGAAACGTTTATATTGAAGCAGTATTCGGGACGCATGTCGTCTGGAGGCATACTGAAGATCGTGTCTTGCTCCAGTGTTTCAAGCAGGGTTAAGTGTCCTCCTCTGTAGGACCTTGAGTCGAAATTGCTTGATTGAAAGAGTCGATGGATGTTTAGTTTGACTTCCATTCATGGTAAACCCAAGATGACATTGAGTGTAGTAGTTGGAATTGTGCGAAGGCATCCTGACATGCAGGTTTTGGCTAGGCATTGGACTCGTTCTTATTTTGTAACCAACCATCATAGTCGTGACGAATTGAATGTCTTTTAGTCTCTTAAAAAGTCCTTTGCCGCCAGCATCAAGTACAGGATACCATTAGTAACATCCCATCAAGTGTACTTCTGATATGCTGGATTTGAAAAACGTGACAGCAACGTTCAATCTTGACTGGCTGTATGAAGTCTATGGATAGCTGATAGGCTTATAAATGCATCAATCTATCGACTTTGTCCCTTAATATAGCGAACGAAGTCAGCGACATTCTTGCTGTCTTTTAGCAGAAAAGACTACAGACGACTTGGCGTGTTAGGCTTTAAGTGGCATCACTATCTGTGACGCTTGTGAAGAGAGCGACAACATTACGGAACACTTCCTATGTGATTGCTCTATCAGGTGACAGATTTTTTAGGTTGATGTGATGAGTGCTGGTTACCTAAGTTCCTTATCACAGAAGCTCTTACATGACTTTCTCAGAAAGACCACGAAAACACAGAAAAAAGGGTTGTACCTGCTGGTGGTACAATAGACCTATTTTTGTGTCTAAGTGCTCCAGCACAATGTCCCTTAAGAATGTATATCATTACATGAAAGGATGTTATTCTGGTCTGAAGGAGGAGGAGCTACCATCTGGTGGAACAATATGTAAACCAAAAGCGTGGAAATTATGGATGCAATGCGGAACCGAAGCAATAGAGGACGTCAGCCATGTCTCCACCAAATTCAAAGAAAACACACCGAGCTGAGCAATATTGGAATCGTCACCAGAGATATGGTACCACAGGAAGTTTAATCTGTCTAATGGCCAAATTGTGTGAAATGAGATTGCAGAAGCAGGACTGGGACTTTACATCTCCTGAATAGATCGTTTCGAACTTTTTGATAATTGGTGAACAACTTTGAGAAGATCTTTCAAGACTCTTGCGACGACCAACGTAGTCCTAGTCTTCTGTCATTATTCTTAAGCAATTGGCAAGAGTGACTCATGTATCCTGACGTGTGGGGTTATATAGTTTTTGACGGTTCCATTGAAATTTCTTTAAAAAACAGGGTTTTCCCATTGAAAAATTAACACTTAACCTCATCGATTTCATTTCGATTCACCACCAATCAAAGTGGAACACACATATCTTTGTTTACTTTTGTTCACAATCCTGTGTTCCTGTTCTGTAGGAGCGTTTCACATTTTGACCAATTAAATAAAATTCCATTCACACACATACTCATTAAAACCACGCACCTTTAATTCGATTGTCCTGTGTCGGGAGGAGAAAAACAGAAAGACAGACAAAAGAGGACGTGTGAAATTCTTCAATTCAACAAAAGGATCAATGGATTCCCTACAAAAGGGCCAACAAAGTCTCGAAACAAAATCGATGAAAAAAAAAACGTGAAATAATAGAATATCCGGTTTTTTGTAAAGTGATGCTGCACACATACACATTTGTTTGTACAATATATACCCGGCTGCATCCTCCCGAACGAACTCTCATGTCGACCTGGCTTTGAGAGTCAGGTGAGTATGAATTGCAATGCATCCATGACAACAAAACAACAACAACAACTGAACCGCCAATATATTCATTCATTCATACGTTTTTTTTATTTTTTATTCCTGCTCAGTGATATCAGTGCTAGGATCGATGGATTGGATACACCAGAGATACACACAACACGCACAATAGAGAATCGATGCGCATATTCATCCATTGTTGCGTTACGATGTAATTTATGGAATTGTTGAAGTATCCGAGTTCGAACTTCAATAAGTTTCAGGATCATTTCGGCAGGAAAATGTAAACAGAAATATAATGCAATTATCAGGTTTTTTTGTTTGTTTGTGTGTGCATTGTATCCTTTTGCTTTG
The DNA here is from genome assembly GCA_951813785.1 of Criorhina ranunculi. Taxonomy (NCBI): domain Eukaryota; kingdom Metazoa; phylum Arthropoda; class Insecta; order Diptera; family Syrphidae; genus Criorhina; species Criorhina ranunculi. Next base: position 12,629,543 of record OX638382.1, on the reverse strand, counting down.
TGTGTATGCATTCATTATGGGTAAAGTAAAGTTTGATTGTATGTCATCGTATGAGGTATATTTCGTTTGAAATTTTCTAAAATTTTGGAAATTAAAAGAAAAAGTTTCCTTAACCTTGCCGGTGGCGTTCAACAGAGAAGGGTATGTGTCAAGTTCAACCTGAAAAATTGGAAAAAAAATTCCAAAGTTTCTGATTACTTTTGGAACAAGAAATTGCTGCATTTGATGTTTCAAATAAAAAGTGTCCAACTTTACTTCAAGGATTTGCATACGTATTTTCTTTGACCCAACCACTAAGCTGAAGCAACTCACTGCTTCCACAAAAGTTGATAGATGAACATACATACAACAATTGTATGCTACTGGGACAACATTCAGGGATCATTCGACCACAAAAGCGCTGATTTTAAGAGGCTTCCTCTCCGGACACTGCAGCCTCAGATATCACTTACAGAAAGTCGACTTTGTCTAGAGAGGAAGTCGAATCAGCGAAAGATGTACTCTCTGCTTCTTCAGGAGGCGCTTTTTCTTCAAGGAAATCCTTATACCACACAGCTGCTGGAGCCGACGACCTAGCTGCTGAGCTGTTCAAAGTGGCAGGCGATGATTGGTAAGGACCATGAATTAACTCATTTGTAAAATATGGTCAGATGAAAGTAGGCCCAAAGAATGGAACCTCAGCATTGTTTGACCGATCTTCAAGAAAGGAGACCCTCTAAACGGCGCCAACTACAGAGGCAGTTTCCTCAACGTCGCCTAATACAAAATCTTATCCCCTCCCCCTCTTATCTATTCCCCCTCGTACTTACTTCCTTGTGCGACCTTAGTGTTATTTACGATAAAGAACTCAGCTTTCGTTCCCACATTGACCACATCATCAACAGAGCTAATTCCACTCTTGGGTGTGTTAAAGAGTTCTCAAATCCATACGTCACCAAATCCCTTTACATTACATACGTGAGACCCATCCTCGAATGTGCTTGTCGGGTATGGTCGCCCTTTTATAGAAATCATATTAAGAGAATCGATGCTATCCAACGTATGTAGATTTGTTCGGTTTGCTTTGCGTAGCCTTCCTTGGGTTGATCCTTTTAGATTAGATACGATTAGAATTTGAGGTGGTCCTAAGTCCCTTATAACTGCGGCCGCAAGTGGGCCAATTATGATATCCTCTTCTTTAGAGCTCCTTTATGATGCCGGAGTGCACGATGAAACCGGCGATGTCTATGGGTGAGCTGGTGGTTATATCTTCCGCCACGAGGAAGTGTTTAACTAGAAAACAATAACGTGTTCTTATGAGGCTGATTCTTCGTCCTCGTTGCGCATCCAACACATGTTATCTTGTGCTATTCCCATAGTCATGAGATGTTTTTTTTCACTCGGCAGTGTCCGATTAGAAAGCCTGTGATGATTCGAATCTGACTTCTTGTTAGCTGAAGATGTTGTTTCGTTCTTTTTGGAAAGAAGTTGGTAAAAAAGCTTTAGCTTGTCTGTTACCTTCCGTTTCTGTCCAATAATGTTGAGCTTTATCTTTTAACCAAGTGTTAATACAAAATTTAGCTGTGCTTGTTGGGAGGCCGCCGAGTAGTCTTGGCATCGAACCTTTTCTGGCTAGTTCATCTGCCTTCTCATTACCTTCATAACCTGCATCCCTATTTAGACCATCTTCAACTGATTGACCCACGGTCCATTGAAAAACAACTCCTAGCTGGCAATATCGATTCCCCCAACTTTACTTGATCGGTCCATATCAGTATGGCTTAAGGTCAGGAAAGTCTACCGTCAATCAAATATTCATACAACGGCAGATCTTGGAAAAAACCCAGGAGCTTCAAATCAATACCCACCACCTCTTCATCGATTTCAAGGCTGCGTTTGACAGGATTTATAGATACGAGACGAACTATGCAGAGCTATGTCTAGTATTGACATCCCTGCTGGAGAATGCACGCTTCTTCATCAAGGTAGGTGAAGTCCTCCTCGAGACCTTCGATGTCAAAAAGAATTCAGACAAGGCGACGGGCTGTCATGCGACTTCTTTAACGTCGTTCTCGAAAGAATTGTGCAAAACTCCTGCGCTAATACCAGAGGTACAATCCTTCAAAATTCCGTTCAATTACTCGCATACGCCGCCGACATAATCGGAAGGATGTAGCGTGATGTAAATAGCACTTTCGTGAGCATTAAGACGGAAGCAGCGAAGATGGGATTGACGGTCAATGAAGGCACACAACCCCGACGTTTTGGACAGAACAACCTCAAAGTTATATCTGTCTAACCATGAGGTTGTTAGAGACTTTGTCTACCTAGGCTCAGCTATCTATTCAGATAACGACCCCAGGGCTGAGATCAAATGAAGAATAAGTCCTGCCAATCGATGCTTCCTTGGGCTAAGAGTGCAACAAAATAGCAAACCCCTCTGTCGAACAACTAGAGGACGGAAAGGGATCTCAATCAACTTGGCGTGTGAAACTGAAGGCAGCTAGCTATAGATCGAACTGGCTGCAGACGCTTGTTGGTTGAGGCCCAGGGGCATCCCTCCTTAAGTATACCCACTTTCAGAGAACTAGAGGTCATGATCCTGAAGAAAGTTTGTGGTAAACTTCTTGTTCGAAGATCGCCACTGAAGTTGAGCAACCAAAAATAGATTAAAGAGCTTTAAGGTCTAAGTTAGGTTATATGTATGAAGTAAAAGACTAAGACCAGTTGAAGGTCTATTGTGATACCACACGATCTTGGAGAGGTTTCCCCCGATCTACTCGTAAAGCTATTTTGAGTTTTGGAGCCAGCGAAGGTGCTTTTTAGCATCCACATGTACAAGTCTAAGTGTCATTCTATGGTCCCGGTGCAGTACTTTGAAGGGGGTAACATGCCACGTGCTCTAAGAGTTCCATTTAAACAGGCGATAGGGACTAGATCCCCGCTCTATATGCGACTTTCACCATTACTAAGACCATATTTAGTAACGCCATGATGCAGCCTTTACTCGGATCTCAACGGATCCATTGAGTTCCCCTAACGTGGAATGTTCAGTCTGAAAGAGAAGACAAAGAAGTAAGGTCTCTGTTAGTTCGTTGGTAATCGTTTGGCCTCCCTGAACCATCCTGAATTCCTAATGAATTGTAGAATGGCTTCTGGTGGCTTCTTAGACAAGATCTTGAAATAATATTCACCAATGGCCGTCTTTTTTGTTCTGTAAAGGCTGGAGCATTCGCATAGGAAATAAGCTGTGCTCCCTTCTATGTCTTTATCTCTGCAGAAATCATAGTGGGCCTCCAGTAGATTGTGGCCTGTGACAATCCGTTGAGTTTGATCTGTTTAGCGTGATTAATAGCTAAGCTAGGCTAGTTTATAAGGGTGGCTGCACTTATGTACAGCCTCACTCGGATCTCCAAGGATCCACCTATTAGGATTGTGGTAGGATTGAGTTATCGGCCATTGTCAGATTTAACTCAGAACTCATCCTCCTCTTCATTCCCATGGATGTCCTTATGTCCCGGTACCCAAATGAGTGTGACATAGTGATTGGCACTGACTGTCTTGAGCTCATCGTGGCAGCATTTCACGGTTCTGGATTTGATTGTTGTGGATGTGATGGCTTGACTATCTATGTATGTATATGTCAATGCAACTTCTTGGGAGTGTCTGTTGTGAGATTTCTCGCGAGGCTTCGACGATTGCTAGAACTTCAGACTGGAACACGCTGCTATGGTTTGGACGTCTTATCGACCGTGTGATGCATAGATCCCTACTCCTATACCCGCATCCATTCTTGAGCAATTCATACAAATGGATATGTGGTTGGGGTTCATGACCTCACCTTCTGTTTAGCTCTCTCTGGAAGGAATTTTAAGTTCGAGGTTTAGGCTGAATTCAGGGATCGGTGTTAAAAAGTCGATTTTGGCTTCGATGTACACCCACTTGGTGTTTGCTTGGTGACCTCTCAGGTCTTATGCCCAAAGGTTGGGCTGTTGGAGATAAAGCCCACTTCGTATCCTGGACATGCTGGGCATTATGGCCAGCATGTCGGGTGTAAAGCAATGGAGGTATCGGCGATAGCCCCCGTGGACCGACAGAAATTGCGTCAGTTGGTAGTTTACTTCCCCATGTCTTCTACCCCATTCAGGGTTCTATCCTGGGGATAGGTTTGTATGTCCACCTACCCTTGTGTGAGGTATCCCATTGCTGTTGCCACATTCTTAAAGATATTGTCCTCTCTTGCTTTCTAAGTTCTTTAGCTGCAATGTTTTCGTTTCTTTCATTCCGAACTCTTTTTGCTTCATCAGCTAGGATGTCTATGGGGACCAGCAATGACGTGAGCTGCCTCGTCCGAGATTGTCCTGTAGGTCGATATACCTAACTCTAAGTGCGGTAAGTCTATAGACTCTGTTCAACCGCGTCCGATAGTTCTTAACTTCTAACGCATCCACCCAGATTGAAGGGCTGAAGTCGGTGTTGTCCTGATTGCACTTGGAACCACAAGTGCAAGTTAGTCCTTGAATCCTCGTCAGGAGGTTCAAGTTTGTGGTTTAGTAGTAGTTCGACAAGTAGCCAAGGTTTTGTGTTTTGCTGGCCTTTCAACGGTAAAAAAAACAAAGGTACCCTGAGACAGCAGAGGGGTAGTAGAGCTCGTTGAAGTAAGTTACTTAGAAGTGGCTGTCTGGTAAGTCCTGCCGGAAACACAAGTAGCTCTGAGGCGCTTTTTTGACACCACAACCCACGTGAGTTGGGTGTTGATGGATGTAACGAAAAGGGTTCAACTCCATCCTGTGAACTGTGTAATTGAGAAAGTTAATGATCTTGCCAAGCGATCTCTGATAATTCTTTGAAAAGAGCCTTGTCAAGTGTAAGATGCCTGGTTCTGGCTAGTGCCAGGCAGTCACAGAAAAAGTGAAATAGGGTTCTCTTTTCCTGCATATTGTTGCAGCTATGGCAAACCGTTGGTGAATGACGTTAGGGTGTCTCAAGCAGATATCGTTTTCAAGTTTATAATCGGTTAAGGAGAAGAGGCAACCAAACATTTAGAAACCCTATCGTCCTCGGACTACCCGAGCTCATTTGTAAATTTCTGCAAAACCACTTAAACACGTCTTTTCACTACTTTCCCGTCATATGTGTGTCACTAAATAGTTTTCTTCGTAACTCATGCTCAATAGAAGGTCATAACGCGTCAATTGACTTTTCTCTATGTCTACCGTCATAGCAAACACCTATATAGCTAATTTCCATTATATTCGCGGCAAAAGTCAAGGTTGTCTATTCAAAATGCCGCCAGTCATCTTCTCGTCTGTTGTCTCCTGCGACTGACTAACAAATATTTAATCAAAATTTATCGTAAACATTTTTATTTTTTTGGCAAAACATGATCCCCTCGCTCGATAATTGCAGTCAACCATTGTTCCATTCTAAGGTGCTCACAAACAATTTACAATGAACCCGCCTCTAGTTTATTATGCCCGGTGGTGGTAGACCTAGACATGGAAGGCATGACCAACAAACATGAAAAGCAGGTCAATATCGCATAATTTTGGAACCGCCGCCGGCCGGCTACACCGCTTTTAGAGAGCCGCGTCATCTGAACCCGGCCCGCAATAAAATGCAATTAAATTTTACAATTAGTACTGTTGTGTCCATTAGGAGCGCGGAAAGAAAGACTTCAACAAGAAAGGTCCTTTCTTTATCCTTTTTTGGAGAGATAGGGCATAGACATTTTATACTATGGTAAATAGTTCGTGGAACAATAAGGATCTCGCTATGTGAGCATAAACAATTGTTTTTATGACTCGAGGAGGCCTGATAATGTGTGTGTCCTGTCCTGTCTATCCCTTCTATTGTTTAGTTGAAAATTGCTTATTTGTGCCTTTGGATGCTCTGACTCTGACGCATTTGACTATAACATAGTTCCTTGTCCTTGCTTTTAAAAAAAAACACACTATCGCAACTGATTTGATGGACAGAGAGAGAGGCGCGTTTCGCGTTGCAATAAAATCATTTGAGTTGTTGTTTACGGCTGTTTTAATTGTTTTATTATTTTTAAGGGAAATTTTGCCTCGATTTTGGATTATCCTGGAGGATATTTGTGTTCTTTTTGTGTGTGTTATCACTTCGATTCTATGGAAGTGAAGTGAGTGACTGATTGATTCCAAAATCTGTTCACAAACAAGCAGAGGAAGTGAGTTGTCTCGATGAAAGTTGTCACAGGACGATTCTCAATTTAAGTTAAAGACTGCTCTGTTAATTTGTTGGCAATAACTCTGTCTTAACGGAATCTATCTCCACGTATCCTTTGAACTTGAACCAGATCCAATGACAAGTCAGTACCGAAAGACAACATGGTAAAAATCGGGCTGAATGAGAGAATGATTGTTGGTGTAGGCCTCTCGTCAAAGTTTGAACCAGGAAGGCTATGCAACCGAAACAAGCATATCTGTCTTTCAAGTGGCATTGTAGGAAGGAACAGGAGAAAGATGACAGCAACTAAGTCCTTGCTAAGTCCTTCGAAAATTCCAATTTACGACTGCAATACCTTACAATTTAGTCAGATGGCTGGACTTAGGACTCTTGCAGGTTTGCCATGCCTGCAAAGAGGTGGTGCCGCGAAAAAACGTTTGGTGGTTTCTAAGAATCGAACCTGTGTCTCTCCTTTAGCAGTCCAACGCACTAACCACTAAGCCACGGCGACCACCAAATTTTAAGAAGAATTAATTATTTACCTCAGATTTTAATGTCTTTCGGGATGATGGTCTCGAGAAAGAAGATGACACTACAGGTCGCGGAGTTCACTCTTCAAAACCTCGCACACTGCTGCTTTCGAGTTCATTTGTACAAAAGTGACCATATCCAAACGCTACCTCTACATACTTTGCTGTTAGATACGCCCTTCTCAACCAATCCAAGGACACCAGCTTGCCGTGGACATGATTGACACTCTTTTTGAATTGATGGACCCTTGCGATGGCTTCAATCTTCCATTTGTGCAATGGGCTGAGTCCCACTTCGTTGCTATAAATCCCATCTCAGACAAAAAAGTTATTTTCATCGATTCTTTCACCGACTCCGGCCTCTATCAATTAAGTAACATTACAAACAACTTAGGAAGACAACTCGATCTAGTCTTCTCATCTGATGCCGATAGACCGCCACATTAGACCGCCTTACATCCACCTCTATCTCTCACATTTTCATACAATACTGATGGCAACACTTTTAAATTTCGCAAACCTCCTTAGTAACGTTAACTTCAGCCTTATTGAAGACCACATCGATAATGCCCTAATGTTTTTCTATAACGAAATTCTTGGCTACTTTATTCAATCGGTCCCATATTTGTCCCAAAAGAACTCTTCATCAGCCCCTCCCTGGTTGATCGTCCTAATGCCATCGGGATATTCGAAAGAAATACTGTGAATTATAAGCAATGGCAACAGAAACAATAATTCTCACCAGTCATTCTGGACACCACCCTCGGAGCAAAAAGACTGAAACCTAATACCACCTGAGTTTCCAAATCCCTACACCAACACTAGCGCTGTGTGAATAGCATCATAACGGTATTCATAACCCCTTTAGCGCTAGTGAATTATAAAAAATAAAAAAAAACCTAACAAACTTTGGCGCGAATACCTAATGTCTCGATCCGACTCTGACTTCTCCAACTATCGACTCGCATATACCCACTTTTCAGAACCGTCAATACCTAACCCGAACGCAATCGAACTTAATCGCTGTTTCTACCGCTTCATCAACGTTAAGCTACCCACCCACTTAAAATGTTCTCAATACATCTTCAGCAGACCCCAAGACAATAGCAAACTTGTTCCCTAAGTTCTTCAACCAATCGTTCTCAGACCACGTCCTCGAACTGGATGTGCCCAAACTTCCCTAATCTCAACATCTCGGGTAAAGGGATAAGGGATCTAATCCTCTTTCTAAATTCCATAGGTTGGATCTAGACTGTCCACACTCATCCATCAACACTCATCATCAACCACGTCACACGAGTCGTGGTAACAAAAAGGCACACTTACTGCTACTTGGGTTGTTTTTGACGAACCGCCACCTCTACCTATCCTATCGTCCCATCGTTAAACTTTCTTGCACCCCTAAGCTCTTCGAAAGACAATATTTTTTCACTGCAAATCTATCTTTTCTCCCAACCAACACGGCTTTCTTTAGGATCAACAGCCACTAACCTCACAGAATTCGTGTCTCGAATCCTATGGAGGATGGCAAAGAAGTTGATGTTGCTACCACCGACTTTACTCCTAAAACTCAAGGCTTTTGGTTTTCCTCCGTGGATCATTATGTGGATCAAATCCTAGATGATAGATCGTCAGTACAAACTCCTTTTTCGGTCTTCTGTGCCCGATCCTATCAAAGCCACCTCAGGAGTCCCGCAAGGCAGCCATCTTGGACCAATTATATTTATGCTGTCAATTCTCAATGATGTTGACTGCACCTATCATCAAAGATTCTTTCATATCGATCTAGCACATGTCATGCCTCGCTGACTCTTGCCTATTCCATGATAACTTACATAAATAGGTTCTCAGTGCGGTGCCAGAAAAATTTCTTGCAACTTCAACTTACCGCGCTATGTAGATCGTTTGAGACTGATCAACTTACAATGACGTGATGCTGCCGATGTACTCTTTGACTGCCCCGCACTACTGTAAATGATCTCTTTCAACGCCAATCCTCGTAACCTCAGGTCCGTACCCCTCTTTCATCTTGTTTCCCACCGCACCAACTATGGTTTTCACGAACCAATGTCCAGAATGAAGGTATGGAAGTCCTTTCCCCATCACACTTAGGTCACTGTAGATCCATTGTGGTGCCCTTGGGAAGGCTGTGCTTGCTAAGTTTTGTTTGTAGTCTAGATCAGAATGAGATTTCAAGCTCAACTAAATGAGATCTCAGACCGACTAGCTAAGCAAGGAGGATTTCTGAGGACCTACACCTGCCTTCTCGACCACAACATTCATGGAGAAGCAGGTTTCTGGTGAACAGGCAAACCAAACATATACTTCCCGACGTTCCTAAGAAGTCTCTGCGACTTCTTGCAGTAAGCTACAGACATTTACTATAAATTGAGATATCGTCAGCTTCAAGCTTGATTTGGACAAAGAACGACTCGACTAGCTGAGGAACTTTAAGGATGAATTCCTGTTCTTCAGTAGATCATCTACAGAACTGAACATCAGTTGCTGTTGAGGGTGTTCCATGCTTGCCGTCGGATTTTATAAGTGGTTTCATAAGTCGCTGATACCTACACACACTTGTATACCTAACGAGCTCCCGACCTATGGACGATCTCTGCCTGAGACACTGCAGCCTTCCATCCATTTCCAGACTAATAGCTTGATCCTCAAAACAGAGCCTTGGTCATCCTCGTCGTCTCGAACCTGGGGACTGCGATTCAAAGATCCTGTTGGTTCGAGCATTCGCTCTATGTTTTGGCCTTTTTTGGACAGCATCTCATAGAGTTCACGGATGTATATTCTCTTCCATTCGCCTTCCTTGCAAACGGGACCAAATATTTGACGAACAATTTTTCTCCCCGTTTTCCCGCTTATTGTCAGCACTTGCCACAATATAGTCGAACTAGCAGGATCAGGAGTTCCGAATCCATTTGTTTCGCCAAACCGAAGTAGCATCAGTGTATCCTTGTGCAAGTCTTCATCGAATCTCTACTAGGATGTCACTCGTGGAGTTGATGTATTCCCTGAGGTTGGTGACGTCGTCCACCTGTAGTGGTGACTTCAAATATCGACATCTTATGATCGTCAAGTGACTTGGTAGAAAGTCTCCTCTATTTCCTCAACTGTTGAGTCCTTCTTGGTGGTTGTGAGGGTTCTTGTTGATTCCTTCCATTCTCTTTTTGCTACAGTCCGATGGACCTGGGCTTCAACCAGCCAGTTCCAGTTCCGCACGCCAATTTGGTTGAGGTCCCTTTCCACTTGCGTGCGTCACCTGGGACGAGGTCTTCCTCTACTGCATCGTTCAGATAGGTGTGTTGGTGTTCATCCGTTCTACATGACCCAGCCATCTGACTCTTCTTACTATCGCTGCACAGCTCATACTCTCTTCCATTCCCCATGCAGATGGGACCATAGGACTTTACTCTCAAAACCTAGACCTAGGGCACCTCTTCTTTATTAAGTCGATGAAACTTTTAGCTTCAGGATGATTGTTTGTAAAAATGGTCTAGTGGCGTTTCAACGACTTGAAGATCGAAATCACTGGTCATTGTCCTACACTCATGGGTTTTGGTTAAGGTTCTGGTCTAAGGCCAGACAACTTTGACAATTACACGACGCAAGTTGGAGAGTAGGACCGTAGAGTGGCAGCCTGGTTGTTACCAGGTGGCCGGAAATATATTGCCGTCCTCGTCGAGGAATCGAAGCCACAATAAGCGGCCCTACACAACGGGCCGAGGTTGCGAAAAAGTTAGCCAGAGCTTAAAGCTAAAGTCCTTTGGGAGATTTTGTGTCCTTTTTGCATAGACGGTGAGTGGTGGGGGAGCTACAATAACGAACTGTATGGGCTGTACAGTGACATCAACTTAGCCGGAAGAGGTTCAATGACTGAGACGGCTGGGTCATGTAGAGCGGATGGAACCAATGCTCCGGCCCAGAAAATCTTCTGCGCAGTAGAGGAAGACCGTGACTCAGGTACGCAAATGAAAGGGGATCTCAAAAAACTTAGCATGCGAAGCTGGAGGCAGTCGAGCTAGCTGAAGACGCTTGTTGACTGAGTCCCAGGTCCACTCCGGAGTGTAGCGCCACCTTAAGTAAGTTAGTCAGCTAGAGAAAGCTGTTTTCTGTCGTGAAGACGAGAAGGCAGGTCTTCTTCAAATATTGTCAGAAAAAGGGGTCCATGTCCACCCCAGACTGTAGCGCCACCCTAGTCAGCTATAGAAAGCTGTTTTCTGTCGTGAAGACGAGAAGGCAGTTCTTCTTCAAATATTCACAGAAAATCTTGACCAAAAGACTCACTGACAATGCAACAATATGACGCCTTTGCCATACAAAGTCTTCAACTTTTAGCTACGACCTAGCTTGCTAGAAATAAAGGGCCGCCTTTTCCGTGAAGCACCCCAAACAGTCGAAATATAAACCACACTGCCAAAGTTTGATGAGCTCTCCCTTCTGTCAATCCTCTCAACAACAAACCACCAGCAAACAGTGTGAATCAATTGAAATGAATTTACGATTTTATATCTGCACCCTCGGTCCCGGCTTTCACCGCCACAAATTATACGCTTCCCCGCCCCCACCACGCAATTCAAGTTTAATTATGTGATTCTTACCTACAGGTGTGAATTTAATTGAATTTCACCAAGAGAGTGAGAGATGTAGATTAGAAATTTTCACAAACAAACATTGCCAGTCATCCCTTCGTCCCGGTCCCGGTCCCGAAGGAGCTTATTTCCCTTTTTTTGACGTTATAAAGCGCGCGTAGAGCTCCTTGAAAAAATAAAAAAAGAAATACCTGCGTTTGTCAACACGATCATAGAGAACACCAGTTCACGTCATCAAGTGTGGGGTGGAAGAAGGAAGAATTTGTCCTCCTCGTCCCTTGAACAAACATTAATACACCGCGATATACAATTTTATATTGTTGTTGCCGTTCCTACCCCTGTGACAAATTCAAAAGCAATCTATTTACACTGTCATTCTGTTGGATTGTGTGTACCTTACCTTCGCGCGTCATGACGGACGTTTGCATTTGTACAGTGGTTTTGCGCTGCGAAAAAAAAGTGAAATACACGGTGAAAGGACATGCCCACACAGAGAGCGAGAGCGGGCTGATTGAAGTGGGTTAGATTCATTTGATTCGTTAAATAAACGTTGACACCACCCAGTCTCCCCACAGATGAAAGAGGGAAACAGAAAAGTGAAAAACTTAAATACAATCCCAACACAATGGCGAGTCCTGGAAATTTAAATGTCAATACGTGTAAATGGTTGCTTGCAAATCAAAGGACACTCTTACAATAATCAAACATTTTGTTTACCATGGTGTTCAACAATTGAATGGTGGTGGTGGGTGGTGGTTGATGGATTAATCACTTGTAAAATATGAACCGAACGAGGGGAAGGACTTCGGCAAGGAGATCAGAATTTAATTAATTTAAGAAAAAATCAAAAGAAAGTCAACCCTTTTAGAGACTCTTTCTTTCGCAGAATCCTTTTTGCTGTGCGGGTGAACACAATTCAACAATTGTCATTCACAAGGATATTTCAAAGGAAATCAAAGGATTCGATTGAGTTTTTATTTTACGATTTCAATTTGGTTGATTGAGACTTAATTGTTTGGAATATTTACGATTGGTGGGCCTTTCATGTGTTAAATTACGTAGGAAAATGTCCTGGCAGTTCAATCTTTTAGAACAGAATAGATCTGATGGCGATTGAAAACTTGAGCTTGTTGTCTTCCCTTCACGTCCCCGTTACTCTGTTGTTCATCCAAAATTCCGGGAGAGTGCAGGGTAGCCATGGCCGCATCAACCATCGGCCCGCTCCCCTGGCATCTTGGAGGATCAACCATTAGCAGGGGAAACGAGACGAAAGAGAAGAGACGCACGGTCTTTAGAAGAGAGAGAGAGACGGACGGTCTCTATAGAAAAGTAGAAAAGGAGAGACGGACGATCTCGCAAAGGGAGAAGAGACGGACGGTCTCGTGAACAAGAAGTAAAGGGGAGGCGGATGGTCTCGCAAAGAGAGAAGAGACAGACGGTCTCGAGAACAAGAAGTAAAGGAGAGACGGACGGTCTCGCAAAGAAAGAAAAGACGGACGGTCTCTGCTGGTTTGGTTTGGGCGTTTCTTTTTTTCTACGGAGAGACGGACGGCCTCTAAAGAACAAATCACCCGAACCAGAATAGCAGACGGACGGTCTGCGGAGAGACAGACGGTCTCTAGACAGCAACCAAGCACAATCCAAGACTTGCAGACGAAAGTTCTTCGAAGGGACGGAAGGTTCCTAAATCAAAAACAAAAAAACCACACCCGATGGTTCAAAAGGACGCGAACGGTCTCGAAGCACAAAATGACAGGCGACCTGCGAAGGAACGGACGGTCCCCAGAAGAAAAAAGCACTTAAACCCCCTTAAGAAGAGACGGAAGGTCTCCAACACCATGAATGGCCGAGAGCCCACCAGAAAGACTTTAGAAAGTCCTAATCCCCCAAATCTGCGCAAGGGTCCACCGGAGTGAGGTAGTTTCGCGAGGAAGAAACTGCTTCCTTTGTCCCGACGGGTAGACGCAGCATAGTAGAGAATGAGGCGACAGAGCCTGCCGTGCCACCAAAGCTCCCGAAAGAACTGCGGTTAGAAGATAGGAGAATGCCCAGAGTCTGATAGAAAACATCTATCACTCGCTCGTAAGAGAAAAAAAAAGAAAGCGGCGGAAGGGGCTGATTCTAGGACCATTGCTAGAATCACCTACATGACTCAGGAAGTAGAAACCCTGAGCGGAGGTTCAAAAATGGTGGGACACTTCACTAAAAAAGCGTAGTGCCTGTACACGAAGTCGTGATTAAGGCCCATTGTGGCTGAATAAGTGGAATGCCGAGCATGTGTGGGTGAGGCTAGCCAACAGCCTTATTTTATGAAGCTGAATCCTCGACATTAAGTAAGACAGTAGAAGAAGAAAAAAATATTTAGTCCTGGGTGCGACGTGGATGTAGTCCGGAAGGTAAAAATCCGTCGCCTACACTGGCTCGGCCACATCGAGCAAATGGACGAAAGGGCTCCAACTAAGAGGATCTTCGTATCCCAGCTACGAAGTTCATTAAGAAAAAGGAGACTGAACCTTCGGTTTAAAGATCAGCAAATACCGGACTTTTGTCTAGTAACTTGGAATCAGCGTGCCCGGGACCGTCAAAGATGGAAAGCGACAGTACTCCAGGCTCAAACCCTCCGAGGGTCGCTGGGCTGATAAGTAATTAAGTGAGATGAGCATGGGCAGCAAAATCACTTGTCCCTAAAGCCAGCACCCATTTCGTTGAGATCCAATTGTGAGCTTCACCTAAGGTTACGGTCTTATTAGGAAATCTAAGCTTTAACAAGAAGAAGGACTGAAGCGATGAACCCGCAATCTTTAGAATGAGCAATAGAACGATAAAGTTGTATACAGCGGATCAAGAACTGAAAAAGGAACTGGAGAGCAAGAGTCATTGGGCCTAGACCAAAGAACTTCGAAGCCATAGGCATGTACACCAGCATCCTTCAAGCTGAAATGCGTTTTTATCAATCTTGACAGGAAATACAGAAACTGTGACAGTCAAGCAGCTGCCAATGCACTTGAGCAGTGGCGATTCTTCTCAGTTGGCTACTTTGGCGCCGCCAAACCAATGATTCTTTAAGTTTTAACATGTTTAAGCATAAAGTCATTTTAGTAACATTAACATTACATAATACAATAAAAAACTCTGCACAGAATACACATACACTGCACGAACTAATTTGAATTCAAAAATTTCGCGCGTGCAATACAAGACTCGCATGCGAGAGATTTCGCTAATACTCTGGGTTGGCTCTACTTGTAGTCGCAAACCGATTCCATACAAACTCAGCTACCCCTCCCGGCTGCCCGCTACCCAGTGTTTTGAGTTTTGGTAGAAGATGTATCAATGAGAAGTTGGCGCTACGAAAATCGCCAACGATGACACTTTTGCATAGCATGAGGGATGATGGATATACAATCCACACACACACATCCACGGTTTGGAAGTATATGAAACACACCAAGTGGCTATGTATGGCTACTACGATACAAACGAGTAGACGATCGTCGCAGATTTTTGTGAATTTGTGAAAATTGATTGTGTATAGGAAAATGTTCCCGAAACAAATGTTCCCAGCAATTTGGCTCTCAAATCAATAGAAAAGGAGTACCTGGTGGAGTTAAGGAAGAGCCAAGAGCGTAGACTTGCACGATCAGGTCATCGAACATTTTTTATCCGTCGAACGACGAATTGAATTTATATATAAATAGCAGTTAAATAAGTTTTGCTTATGCTTATATTTCTTATTAATAAAACCCTTGGTTTTTTTTTTTTTGAAAAAAACTTATTAAGGTCCTGGAGCCAACCCAAAACTAAGCACCAAGAATCGCCACTGCACTTGAGGCCCCTGTAATGCGGTCTTGACTTGTATGGGAATGCATACATAGACTCGACGAACTGGGGAGAAACTACAGAGTTCCACTCTACTGAATACACGGGCACGTCGGAATTGAGGGTAACGAAGCAGCAGACAGCCTAGCCAGACTAGAAGCAGTCGAACCCTTCATTGGATATTGAAAATATCTCCACCGATTTAGACACGATAGCTCGTCCTTTAGCCTCGAATGTCCAGACAAAGAGGAAGACTCGTTCCACAGTAGGCGCTTGGAAGACTGGAGGAGTGAAGACTGGCGAAGAGTGGACCTGCCAAGTCTGTAGCTTCTTATAAACCGTTTGATAAGGTCAGTGGAGATTTGTTCCTTCATAACGAGCGTACAGAACAAACTAAGAAGAGCCGACGCGACAGACGCAGATGACATAGCATGAGTTGCTAACCAGTCCCGCAAAGTAATACATAACAGCAGTCCAGGGGGGAGGGTGGTTTTTTTTTTTTTTTTGGTTGCGCCAACGGATGTGGAATCTTCTAAAGATACTAGTAGCCCGGGCCACTTGCATGCACGATTCGCAAACCTCGATTACAGGAGTGCTCCTACGTACTAACCCACACCCTACACTCTTCAACCACTCTCCCCGCGGGACTACCGCTAGGCATTACTTCGCGGGGCTGGTTAGCAATTTATGCTCTGTCTGGTTCGGTGTTTGCCGTTCTTTGATGCAGACGTGCCGTCTCGGCTTGATTTTCACTGGTGAAAATCTCCCTTACTCTTTCTAACCGTCGAAGTTCCTTCATGATAGTCGCTGCAACCTGCTTCACAGCATCCCATATTGCGCTTGACGTTATCATGAGGTTCACGATGTTCTCGGGAGTTGGTGTTTCTCCAATTTGTTCCTCCAATTCTCTGCGTTCTGAACGAAAACAAGGACACTGGAAAAATACGTGCTGCGCATCTTCTCTGGCATCTCCACAATTTAAGCAGTTAGGAGAATCTTTTAGTCCAAACTTATGCAGGTACGCTCGAAAGCAACCATGTCCGGTTAGGAGGGGGAGGGTGCTAGCAAAGCGCAGAGGTATGTTAAAGTACGTAACCGGGTTACACCAGAGACACATACGCGAATCGTGCATGCTAGCTAGGATGGATAGCCGGTATCTATTGTACTAGGAGTCCACATCTAGGAAGCTTGCAAAACTCAAGTCATTTATAACCTCTTTCACACGCCCACAGACACCTCAAGAATACTCAAAAGTCCCACGTGCTTGGCAGCGTAGAGTTCAAATTTTAAGCAAAAAAAAAAAAAATAAATTTTTAAAAGTAAAGACTTCACTTTCGCTCTGCAGAAAGGACCTTCTTTCACAAAAAAAAAAAGCAAACCAACACAATAAACTAATAAAACGACACATTTATCCTTAAACTAAAAACAAACCCAAAGCCATTAGAGTAAATATTCCAGGAGACTGCCATCAGAATTAAAGGTGCACACTCCTCCTCATTTATTGAAACGCATTTATTGTGGACCATAAAGCGCACTTTATCCACACAAAACTCACGTTCCGAGGACATTAGGATACACAGGTAGCTTATGCACGAAAAAATAATCTAACTTCTGAAGAATTTAGCGGCATAATTAGTGGAACCTAGACTCCAATTAGAAACCCCGCCCGTGTCAAAGAAAGTCCTTTCACACAGGCGATATGTGTTCACAAATTAATATCTAAATTCATGTAACACATTCATGATTCAACCATTCAATGATGAAATCCATGACTGGCCATTTATCACACACACAATGCTAGTATTCCCCAAGGACCCTGCTTAGGCTGATGATGCTTATCAAAAAGTAACTGAATAGCCATCGTTTTGAATGAGTCATTCAATATCGGAATTAAAAATCTCCGCCGTATTCAAATCAACACGTACGTTGTACGTTACGCATTAACGTAACCAACACCGCACACACATATCCTAACAATGATGTCCTCACGGATCTAAAGAAGCCCAGAAAGAGAAGAGAATTTCAATGTGTCATTGTAGGATAATCGAATTGAAAGGAGAAAACGAAAAAAGATGTATGTTTTGGGTGCGTAGGTGGACTAAGGATACCACCACCACTATCGCCGGTCTGAATCAATTTACAGGATTTCACATCATTTCATGGGGTATTGTTGCAAAGGATTCGTTTAGCAGGGTGACCGGTGAGAAAGTTCCATTCATTCATGCGAACAACAGTCGATTGGGGGCTGGTTGCATATTATTACCTTGGTCCTGGACGACATGCGGAAATACATCTTCACATTTACTTCCGATTCAATTATGTCCTTTTTCTGTTTTTTTTTCAAAGTGTCAATAGTTTGTGCATGTGGTCAGTCAGCAGGTCCTTTTGATGGAAGGTGAATACGGACGAGTTTTGTAAGCCGAAGGATGTACATGGATCAGATAATGGGATTTGTCGAGGCGGGTCCTTTCAATTGCAAAAAAAAATTTGTTCAATGGATTGGAAGGATCCGGACAAGATACGTGGGAATTATCTTACTTCCGCATAGTGATGGAAGCGTTATGTTTGTTTTCGCAATCTTTAAGGAAACATCGTTTACTCGGAAGGACATATTTCAGTCGATTTGGTACACAAAAGGTGTTTACACAAGTGGACAATGGTCTCTAATTGATTTCGCTTAGCATGGGCTTACACTGTTCTCATGGTAACTCACACCTGCTGGCAGGGGATTGTATCGAATTTTGAATCTGTATCCTTGGCTCATATATATATATATTTTTTTTTTTTGAGTCCTAGGAGACTACTGCACACGACGTGAATCTTTTTTAAGTTCAATGAAGCCTGGACTGCTGTGAGAAATAGGGATTCCACTGGGGAGCCGGTATCTATTCCCAAAAAAGTGGAGTGGTCAATGGAATCATCTAGGACAACTAAGCGGTCATTAAATTTTGTGTTGCAATGACGTCCATCGTCCAACAGAATAGGAACAGATGTCCTATTTGGTCAACAAGACGTGAGGAACTACAAAAGAAGCAACTTAAGATAACTCTACAGTCCGGGGTGAATCTGGGCTTCGAAGCAACTAGTCATTCTTTATCTAGATGCAAGTCTAAGACAGTTTTTGCTTCAAGCTTGACTCTGTCATATCTATGGATGGCACTGCTCTACCAAATTGAGCCCCTAAAATGGTCTTATGAAGAAAATGTAGAAAGTCCTGAAGCAAGACAGAAGCCTTTCTTTTTGATTCAATTGAAAGAACCCACTAACCCTTGACTGATGCTGGGGTATTCGTGGAATTCCACAAGGCAGACATTGGATAAACATACGGTTGCCTTCCAAGCTAGAAGGGGAATCAGGCAGCGTTTAAGGCTTTGTTCAACTATTTTTCGAAATAGTTCCTGATTAAGGTCGGAAAGCTGAACTCACCCTAGGACCTTTCTAACTCAGATCTTTCTTTTTTGTCTTCTTTTAGACTGGGCATTCACGTTAAAGGAACACAATTGGTCCGTAAAGATCCGAGTGAAGGCTGCATGTAGGGTTTGTTCCGAAAAAAATGGATCGACATTGATCTAAGTGTAGCGTGGGGAGTCTATTCCAATGTCTACCCACAAACCTAACCTTACCTTAAGAACACAACCAATTGTCAGGTTATGCAGGAGTACAGAGAAATGAGGCAAGAGGTTGATGAACTAAGGAAAAAAGTGTCGCAGACTTCATTCATTGAATCGGAACCATTCTGTGTGCTGGGATAGCATGGAACTTAGGAGTAACTGCTGAAAAAGAAAGCTATAAGCTGTGGTAAGAATTACTTGGACAGAATAGCATTCCAACCGACTTCCTGATATGCAGTTCATCGCAGAATCAAATAACGCCTTAAGAAACTGTGAGTGGAGGAGAATTGAAGCTTCAGCTTTTGTGGCGATGTCAAGAAGACACTTCCTTGGAGTGCTATAAGTAGCTCAAGATTCTCATCGACTGAGACAAGATCGGTCTTGGCTGAAGGTATGACTGTATATCCCAAGCGATGCCAGTCTTCACTTTGATTTCTACGGATCCATTATGTGAAAAAGACTAAGATGAAAGTTTCTATGTTGTCTGATGGTTGTTCAGCCGCCCTGAACCATCCCGAATTTATTATGAATATTTATAGTGGTGGTCACTGCGGCTTAGTGGTTAGTGCTAAGCGGGAGGACACAGGTTTGAGCCTCAAAACAAACAAAAGTGATGAACCTGTAAAAGCTTCTCAATCCGTTGTTCGGAGTCGGTAGGTCCCTTCCTTTCGTGTATAACACGCACAACATTAATAGTTGTGAGAAGCTAGGCCCTGGTTCCTTATGAGCTCTTGGCTTCTTAAACAGATCGCATAGGTTATTGAAGAAGTAATCCCCGAAGGCCTTCTTTCTGGTTCTGCATAGGATTCGGCATAGAAAGTGAGTTGTGCTCTCTTCTGCATCGATTTCTTCTGAGGCTGTGACCTGTGATAATCCCTATGAAGAGCGTTAAGTGTACTCCGGCTTTTTTTATACTGTTGTTAGCTTGTCGTTGGAAGTCTAGTCCTAGTCTGTTCTGATCCCTTTCTTGCTATTTCATCCGCCATTTCGTTCCGTGGTTGCTATTGTGTTCCGGGACCTACTAGAGTGTTTTAAGCTCGTCACAGCGACGAAATAGCTTTTAAAGCGGCTTGACTGTCTATAAAAATGTTAATGACTTTCGCTGAAGGAAGTTTCGTTTAAAACTCTCGGGCAGCTTTGGCAATTATTAGAATTTTCCGTTGAAACACACTGCCGTGGTTCAGAAGTTGTATTAACCGAGCAATGTCAGGTTCTAGAGACTAGATCCTTGGATCGGTTTTTAACCCGTCTGTGAAAATCTAAATTTTATTTGTATTGGTGGCCTCTCCCTTTGACCAGGACACAGCTATTTTGACATTTAGGCTGAAGTCATAAGATAGTGTAAATAATCAGTGCATGCTTCTAGTTTAGGCCAACTTGCAACTGCTTTCTAGGAACAGGACACTGTTTCGCGGCTCTTTCCTTCAGATGCAGATAGTTCTATTGAAATCAGTGCGAGTAGGTGTAGTCTTAACAACAGCCGTTAAAGTGGATCTAATGCCGCTCGTAGTGCCTTTGCATCCTAGTCATCGCTAGTGATAAACAAAAAAAGATTGGGTATTCCTCGAGCTGTATTTGGCACAAGAAAGTCAAAGAAGAATTGAAGGGAAAGAGCATACTGACCCGTATGCGCTTTAAAAAACACCTTAAGGGCGACAATAGACTCCTTAGCACGTTACATACCAAGTTCACACTTATTAAAGGATATAGGTAGGTACCTACAAGAGAAGACAGAAGAAACAGAGGGAGACCACCCACCCGATGGAGCGAGGACAATCGAGGAAAATCGAAGCAAATGGAAACATTTAGAGGAGGCTTATGTTCAACAGTGGATACAGACGGCTGATTGATGATGATGAATTGATGATAGGTACCTATGCCCCTCTGTTTGTTCGGCCCATCCCATCGCATTTCTTGGATGGCGGTAACATATGCTTCGCAGCAGCCCAGGGTCTCCGCTAGCTGTTCGGCTGCACGTGGGACCTAACATTTCACGTACAGATCCGAAACTCGTTACCTTTGTTTCATTTGCAGGGGTTTTCAATAGTAGATCCGTCTGTATGGGACACTTGTTGTTGCTCCGAGCAGCAACTGGAGGACCAGTTCCATTATAGAAACCCCTCGATTGGACCAAAGCCATTTACCCATTCGGTGATGTGAGCCTTATCGCTGGTCCATCAAGTGCTCATCCGCCACCATCTCTTTTTCAAGACACTGACTAAGTCTCGGAAATCCCGACTGGCCTGAGGCGGTCTTTGAATCCACCCCGACAGTGCAGTAGGGGAAAACCACGACTCAGGTGGCGCATGCAAGTAGACGGGGACCTTAACCAACTTAGCAGCCAGCTAAAGATCAAGCTGGCTGGAGACGCTTGTTGATTAAGGCCCAGGCCTATCCTGGACTGTAGAGCCACCTTAAGTAAGTAAATAAATATACCTCTGCCCCAACAAATCTAAGAAGCAACAAGGTTGTTCCACTCTTATCAACTGTCTTCAATGACCTTTCAAACGGATTAAAAGCCAATTTGAAGTTAAATACCAGGTAAATCCAAAACCAAGTGAAGTAAGCGACTGCACATAAGAATTGTGGGAACTTTCCGGTACCAATGTGTTTCTATTTATAGCTAATTGGTTCAATTTTAACACACCTTTTTACAATTACCTAACACTCTTTGTTTTCATTAAATGTCAAACCAACATTAGCTACTTGGGGCTTAATTGTTTATTACAAAACAACTTAGATAAGTATACACCTAATGCAATTATCTTCACTTAAATGATTGACAATAAAACATCAAAAACATCCAACAGATACCGAAATGTAATTAAGTAATTTTCCAATAGGTTTTCAAAATGGGTACTCATTTCTGACATCCAACAACGTACATACCGAATTGTCATAATGATTTTCAAATTCAATTTCCGAAATATTCAATTAAAAAACGCCAAACTCCCCCTACAAAACGGAAATCACCTGCAAACCTAAACAAAAATACACCCCCAAACTTGCATCAACAGCGCCATCCATAAACAAATCAACGTTCTAAAGCACAGAAACAACAACAAAATACAGATAACCCACCACACTGTGACAAACAAAATGAATAAAAACCTATAGAACCGTACGGTATTGAGTCTATAAAGCGTATGAAGTGTGCAAAGTGTTGTTGCCGTTGTGTTACATAAAACTAAAATATATCTCAATCCACTCTCCCAATCACTTGTCATTTGTCAATTGCAAAGATACAAAAATATAAATTCCATTTTAACTCACCCATTGCCATACACATAGATACACACACACACACACACACACTCTTCCAAAATAAAACCACAAAGCCAAACAAAAAAAAATGCAAATTTCATTTACAGCAAAAAAAAACAAAGATATTCCCCACTCATGACGAGGTGAATGGTAAGAAAATAAAAGTAAAACACCAAGTTTCCCACCACTACCACTACAGTGTATGCCTGTGTGCTTAGAAAAGCCCCCCTCAAACGCGAATACAATAGGCTCACATCCCGTGCACATAAAAGCAATTCACACTGAAGAACAATTGTGATTGGTCGCCATTCGAATTGAATCCGAAACTTGGCATTGTACATACCGACTGTAGGTCCTTGTGTGCTCTGCCAGATAAATACGTGCTGCGTCCGAAATGAATAAGGGAACACTGGGAACAGAGCAAAACACAGGAACACACCCCTTGTTCTCTTTCAGATACACTCGCTCAGACAATGCGAGAGCGCACACACAACAGAAACAATCCCCGAACAGTGGTAGGCCATTTAAGAAGGCATTCTGCCCGAGAATTGCTCTCGAATACAAAAGCCCAAAGAGTTTCCCAGATGCCACAGATACACACGCACACAAATGCACATGTCGACGAGTAAGACTATCGTTCCATCTCTGTTCGTTGTGTGAGGCTTACGGATAAACCCAACCTACTTGTTCGACTGTCCACATCCCTTTTCACCACGTACCCTTTATGACGGCCAAAAAGAGATGGAACCTCAACTGTGACTGTGTGGATTTGAGGTTGAAAAAAAAAGATATAATATCTATTCATACGGTATACACAGGCCCCGTTGGCATTCAAGCAACTCAGTGATCGTATCAGAATCAATTATTCCACAGTCAAGTCAGTCACTGAGATACATTTGTCGAGTTCAGTTCTCTGTTTGTTGTTTTCCTTCTTCTTCTTCTTGTTTATACGATTGTTGACCGCATAACAAAAAAAACATTTATCTCTGTACGTGTGTATCTAGAACATTGTGTTTGTTGAGAAAAAGATATCGAAAGTGCGTGATGATAAACTGTATCGATTAGAGAGAACGAAAAGTGAAGTGAAAGATAGATTGTCTGCAAAAGATACTTTGACTTTTTTTTGAAATAATAAACCCGGTGACAAGTAACTCACGCAAAATTTATCTATCGAGAATGGCAACCCTATCGTCGCATCCTCAGTATGGATTTCATCTGTCGGGCGGCGGTATGGATATGCCCACACCGGGGGACTACGCCCCACAGTCGACGCTCAGCCCCTCGGACATGGATATCAAGCGGGTGATGCATTTTTCGCAGAGTGGCAGTTTGGCGGCGATTTCGGCAGCAATGGGTGGTTCACCCGTCGGCGGACACAGTGCCAGCAATGGTGGTAATCCCATCATGGGAACCGCCAGCATGGGCAACCACCCGATGTCGCATGGTCAGCAAAATCACTCGCCGAACTCGAGTGGTGGAAGTGTTGGTGGTGGCCATCATCCCACCTCGCCGGGCCAGGATGGACACATCAAGCGGCCGATGAATGCATTTATGGTGTGGTCGCGACTTCAGCGACGGCAAATCGCCAAAGACAATCCCAAAATGCACAATTCGGAGATTTCTAAGCGTCTGGGAGCCGAATGGAAACTGCTGGCAGAATCCGAAAAACGTCCATTCATTGACGAAGCAAAACGTCTGCGGGCACTGCACATGAAGGAACATCCCGACTACAAGTACCGGCCACGTCGCAAACCAAAAAATCCACTCCATGCTGGCCCCCAAGGCCTGCAGATGGGTGCCGCTGCCAATGGTAAACAACAAATGAGCGGCGGATCGCCGGCTTCGTACAATCCATTCCATCAGTTGCCTCCATACTTCGCTCCGTCACACCACTTGGACCAACCCTACCCGGTGCCCTATTTCGGTGGATTCGACCCGCTGGCGCTGTCCAAACTCCATCAGACACAAGCAGCCGCAGCGGCAGCTGCCTCAAATCCATCGCACAACCATCTCGAGGCACAAAAGGCACCCCAACTGCCTCCCACCACACTGAGTTCGTTCTACTCGGGCATTTACAGTGGCATGACAGCACCTTCCCTATACGCGGCGCATTCCAACGGCCTCTACAACACCTCATCCACATCATCGCCGGGCTCCAGTCCGGGCACTCTCACCCCCAACAACATGGTCGAATCGATGGACAGTGCCCTCAGGAGACCCGTCCCCGTGCTCTACTAATCCCAAGATCTCTTTAATTTTTTTTTTAGTACAACTTCAAAGGATTCTCAACGACTATAACCTTTGTGTAAACAAAAACTAAAACAAAAAAACTTCTGACAAGTGATTATTGAATGTGGTTATACTTAAACAAAAAAAATTGAACAAAAAAATAAAATTAACTTTTAGATTTAACGACAAATACGAGGAACAGTATTTTATTTTTTATTTATTATTCCCACAAAAGAATTTAGTTTTTTGTTTTGTTTGCTGCTGTATCTCGCTATAACAATCTTTTGTGTAACATTTAAGTGCTTAGATTATAAAAATTTCATAGATTATATTGTACAAGAACAAAATAAATATTTAATTGTTCACACGAGTAAGATATAAACTTATAAAGTAGGTTTCTCTTCATTTTTTTTTTTTTAATTATTGTTTGTTTAATAATTTTATTTAATTTTCATAAGAAAAAAATAGAAAATCTTTGTCAAGAATTGTATATAGAGAATAAATATGTAGAATTGAATTATATAGTTATGTGTAAGGACGACAGAGATATTTATTAATAAAAACCTGATTACATGGATGGAAAATTAAAAAAAAAAAATTGTAAATAAAGTTTCCTTTGTTTTTTTATTGATAAAAAAATAGAAAAAATACGCAAATGTTTTATTACTCGTTTCATCCTACATTTGTCACGACAAGAAGACTGAACTGTGATCGACTTGACTCTACCTTTTTAAAGATAGGCGGGAGGTTATAGGCTGCGAAAGATTATAGATCTATCAGTCTGACATCATTTATTTGAAAAAGGACTATGCTGCTCCTTGGAGTCGGTGAATTCCGTGAAAACGTATTTGCGAAAACCGAATGCTTTACAGTACGTAGCGTTGTATATTTAGTTTTTAGTTTATTTGCGATTGGGATTGAATTATTTGGTATTTATATTAGTTGGAGGAGCCATGGATTGTCAAGGACGATGCTTATTATTGGCTGTACTTGCATTTAAAAAAAAAAAACTGTACGCACCAAAATCAACAAATCTTTTTCGTGCAAGGAAGTGCACAGTTCCTTTTGAGGGACTTCTAGTGGATGCAGAAACTTATAACTACAAAGTGGCAAAAGTGTCGTTTTATTGAAAAATAAGCAATTTTCCCTCGATTATAGCCCTTTTTTAGAGGGGTTGGAGGGGGATATTTGAAGTAGTCACAATTTTTTGGGTATATGTGAGGTACGACCTACCTGCATACCAAATTTCAAGTTTCTAGCTGTACTAGAATTCCGAAATCTTTTTTGTGTCATACTTTTCCATAGAATGCCCCCCGTAAAACGTTTTCATGTAAAAAAAAAAATAATTGGGTGCGTTGAAGGGTAAAGAACAACACCTACTGCGGACAATGTTCCATTTAGGTTAGGGTTAGGTTGAGTGGCTGTTCCTACTAAGCAGGGATACACTTAGGCCAGGCGATCCGCCTCCCTAATCACTGTAGTGTTTTCCAAGTGGAATTACGGCAAACCGAGAAGCTGGGGGTTGGCTTTTATTTAACGCGGTAGACGGTAGCTAAGCTAGTGCTATTGTCTATACTAGCGGTGGCGATGGTGTATTGGGTAGCGTGTTCGCTTATGACCCGACCCGTTCATGTTCGAGTCCGGTCGGGGAACAGGAGCAGCCACCGAAAATAAAGAAGAGAAACGAACAAAATCTAAGTTTCTCCAGCCACTGTACCAAAAAGGACTTTTTGCCTGGGAGTACAATGGACCGAAAACGAGTTTGAGTGCTCCTGGGATTTGGGAATTTCCTTAAAAAAAAAGAAAAGAAAAAAAGTGCTATACATAGATAGTCAGGCAACGATGAAAGCCCCTTGGAATCACCCACAGTACGGTCAAAGTTGATGAAGCAATGCCGCAGGTCTCTGTATGAGATCGCTGACAGATGTGACGTCTCCCTATGCTGGGTTCCAGGCACAGGCTAGCCAAAGAAGGCGCAGGTAGGGGGAACTGCCTGGCTCTCTAGAATCGATAAAATCTCACCTTGGTACTGAAGCTAGAAGAATAGCTATCACTTGTCTTCTGTCGAAACAGATCTGGCTTTCCCTGGATTCGAGGAGAACGGAAAGGCTCATGCCCGTGAATACGAAACATATAAGAAATATAGTAGGAGCCCTTAAAATGGGTCTTCGTTCTGGCCTAAGTCCCTTCTTAGCGGAGACAGACTAACATTTCTGTCTAAACTCCACCCAAACTCATATGATAGAGGATGCTGTTCAAGATCTGAATGGGGGCCCTTATTATATGCTTCGAACTTGCTTGCCCAGTTAAGAAAAACTCTTGCAGAATTCTGAAATGCAAAGAACACGAAAGGAACCCAGGAAGCTTGTAAAACGGTCTAACTTGCTTAGGATGGCGCTACAGTCCGGGGTGGACCTGGGCCTCAGCCAACAAGCGTCTCCAGCCAACTCGATCTTTAGCTAGATGCCTCCTGTTTCGCATGCCAAGTTGGTTGAGGTCCTCTTCCACTTGCGTGTGCCACCTGAGTCGCCTGAGTCTTCCTCTGCTGCGCCATCCCTCGGGAGTGGATTCGAAGATTTTCGGGGCCAGAGCATTGGTTTTCATCCGCTTTACATGACCCAACCTTCTGGCTTAGGCGATGTCGCTGTAAAGTTCGGTGGCTGGGTGCTGCAGAAATAGGGTAGGCACTGAGTGGTTTCAACTTGGCGATGCCTAGTGTTGTAACTCTAACTCGCACATAAATTTTGCTTATTTTATCTCCTCGCGGTCGCCATCGAGTAATGGGTGTTATCCCACCCAGATCCAAACCGGACCAGAAGACAAAAACACTATAAACATGACAGCGAACGAATTCCCCAGATGGAACCAACTACGGTAGCGTAATGAACTTTTGGAACGAATATTTAGCACCTTATCTGGGTTTCTTCCACATATTTGGAGTTTAGGCCGATAGGGATGGCGGATGAGCCCTAATGAGACCAATGACAGCGCTCACATTTCCCAAGTGGGTTATCAACATCGGTGAACCGACCACTCGTCCTAGGGGTTTCTGAGGGTGGAGGGTTGTGCGGTAGGGGTAACTGCCCGGCCTCGTTGAAAAAACCTCTATTACGAAGCAACAACAAGCCGCGGATACCCTTCAAACGAAACAAGGACAACTGTACATCGAACTTCGGATCTGTACGTGGAATATTATGTTCCTTAATACGCCTCGTGTAGCCAAACAACTGGCGGAGGCCCTAGACTGCTGCGGTGAGATGGGTCGGGCAAAAAGAGTATGAAAAGCTAAGATACATATCTACTACGGCGATTGCTACCAGCAAGAAAAGCAGCGGATATTTGGATGTAGATTCGTCGTTGGAGCCAGACTTAGACAAGAAGTTTTAGGTATGCGGACGAGCGGCTTACGACAATTCACATGAAGGCAGGCTATCTTGTTTGATTGCATAAAATGCATGCTCAAAAGGCTCTTCAATAAGAGAAGACTTCTACCATCTCAATATGTGCCGACTTTGCTTGGAAGAGACTATGCAGGCTTCTCATTTCCTCAGCCAAAATCAGGTATCACGTGCCTTCATAAACTCGATTTCCTTCAATCTCACAACGTACTCCAGTTTCTGTACTTTTCTTGGTATAAACTAAAATCAGTCTTTAGCAACCGGCTTAACTCAGGAGACCCTGTCGTCTCCTATACCTTTAGTAGATTTTTCGAGAAAAACTGAGGATCTAAATCCAGAGTAACTGTTTGGATCAGGCCTCACACATGCGAAGGATTGGTCTGGTGGCAAGCTGTCAACAAAACCAGAGATATGACTAAAATACAGAGAGAAGCATGCACTGGAACAACCAATGCGATGAGAACAACACCAACAGCGGGACTGGAAGCAGTTCTTAACCTTCTACCTCTAGATTTCTACATTCAGGGGGCCACAGCGAAGACTGATCTCAGAATCAGTCAGTCAAAGCCGTGAAGACCGAATGTGTATGGCCATGCCAACTATCGTGGTACCTAATGTCAACTCGGACTACACTGTCGGCGTACTTGGACTTCGAGAGACCCTTCTCCGATGAGTTAGGACAAAGCAGCTCCATAAGACGCCCAGATCACAGCAGGGGTTAGCTAGGCTAGGCAGCTATAAAAACAATAGCTAATGCGCATATAACATCGAAGCTTGTAGGGTGTTGTCCGGAAGAGCTTAGGGCTCTTGACACGCAGCACAATGTAAAACACTGCTGGATCCAGGTAATGAAACAGCTTATGAATAAGCTAGAAAGGGTTCAGCCCTAGACCGAGAGTAAGCAGATGGTACGAATAAACCGTAATCTTTGGCCCAAAATTGTACAAAAATCCCTAATGGAAGCAAATAACAAGTGGAAATCATTCTGGGCAGCACCCTTGGAGCAAAAGACTGAAACCTAAACTACCTGAGTTTCGAAATCACTTAATAAACACTTGAGCTGTATGAATAGCAGCATAATGGTATTCATAACCCCTTTAGCGCTAGTGAATTATAAAAACAAGAAGAGAAGGTTGTGGCCAAAATAGGACAAAGCAAGGACCAGCAAACTTCTACAAAAGAACAGGAAGTCGCTGTCAATGTTTGATAGGAGTGCTTACCAGCAAGATGCCGTACGAAGAAATTACATCTAAACGATGACGACATACCCAGAGAATGCCACCGAGAGGGTGGCATTTTCACTGTCATTGTCCAAACAGAAATAGAACCCGAGCACATCTGATGGACAACAAATATCCTCATCAGCCCTCACTAACCTAACCTTGGACGTGTGTGACTTGTGACATTTTACGCCTTCGAAATTCATCAAAACAAACCTTTTGTCAAGAATGACAGTCTGGCAGTTCCACAACGAATTTTGTAGATCAATGTCCCACCGAATACCTTTTCCATTCAAATAAACATCGTTACTGTGTCAATAAAGCCTCGAGCACTGTATCCGATTACAGCTACTACTGAAACCAAGACACACACCACACATTCAATTGAATCGTACAATACTTGTCCACAAATAAGATTCTAATTATAAAAAATATCTTAAATATGTTAAACATAAGTCGACCGGCTTATAGGCTGCTGATTTCCATTCGAATGGCTCTTGTGGTTTATTGTTATTTAAATCGTGTCGCACATTCACATCTCCATCCGACAATTTGTCAACACATGGGTGAGGACCACAATACCTGCAAAGTATCTATCGATATAGCGAATGTGAATCAATCAATGTAATTAGTGGAGTCGGATTCCTGAATGGCAAATCCTAGGTAAATCCTAATTTATTGGTCGCCGAAGACTCGGATGTCGGATCGATTGTGTTTGGTTAGATTGTTTTATGTTGGGTACTGGATCTGTGTGTGTTGTCACAAGACAGTAGCATGGAAGCGACCACATTTTATTGTTTCATCTTGGAGAACAGAGACCTGAAACAATGGAGTGTCATGGCAATTGTGTAAATATAACTTTGGAATGACAACGAGTTGGAGAAAATATTTACTCTGAGTACACAAAGTGATAATGAGATACAAGCGATGGAGATACACTTGGAGTGTGCAAAGCCGACGGTATTTTCAAACTTACAAGACACATGATTGCTTGAAGATGTCTCCCTGTGTGACAGGAATGGATGACAAAAGTCTACTGAGGATAGTCTCCCAAGGAATCTGTGGCTTAGGTTGTCAAAGCTGCGGACTATTCCAACAGATTCCACACCTCATCCCAATGGTTTCCACTGACCACAAACTAAGTGCGTTTTGCTGAGCCCAGCTGGGAAATTCCCGTCGCAGTGGATTCCGAAGGAATCTGTGTTTTATGTTGTCAAAGCTGCGCACTATTCCAACAGATTCCACACCTCATCCCAATGGTTTCCACTGACAACAAACTAAGTGCGATTTGCTGAGCTGGGCTACACAAGACAGGCTTAACTCAAGCCCAGCTGGGAAATTCCCGTCGCAGTGGAACCGGCAACGCCTAATGCTTATACCAAAGGGCGACATATCACCCGAGCAACCGTTGTGCGTGCCAGACACTTAGGTAGATAGGTGTTCCGTGGGACTCACTTAGGCTCATAGCCCATTGTGATGCAAGATACTTACTTAATTACTTCGGTAGCGCTATAGTTCGGGGTGAACCTAGGCTTCAACCAACAAGTCTCTCCAGTTAGCCCAGTCCTTAGCTAACCGCATTCAGTTACAGACTCTAAATTGAAAGGGATCCCCTTCTGCTTGTGCGCGCCACCTTAGGCGAGGTCTTCATCTACTGCGTTGTGCCTTCGGGTTAGATTCGAAGACCCTTCAGAGCGAAGCATTGGTGTCCATTCTGCTAGATACGCTGGCGAAAGTGCTCGAAATCGAGAAAATTATGCGGGCCAGACTAGAGCAATATGCGGAACGGGACTTCGGGGCTCTCTAATCGACAGTTCGGATTTAGAAAGAAGCGAAGCACCATTCAAGCAGTACAAGCTGTATGCGAATGCAACATAGCACGTGAAGCAATTCAGGGAGAAAGATGGGACGAAACACTCGACGTTAAGAATGCGTTTAACTCAGCCGACTGTTGTAAGAGCCCTGAGCGACCTACCTACTGCGTATAACAGTCAACAACTACGACACGGAGGAAGGACCGAAAAAGTACAAGATTACGGGAGAAGTTCCACAAGGGTCAATTCTGGGACCAATTTTGTGGAACATAATGTACGATGGCGTACTAAGAACACCGAGGCCGAGGAGAGTAGATACATATCATATGTTATGCTCCATAACTGCAATTAATCAATCACAAGCGTGAAACAGGCTTAGAACTGACGGATCCCAAAACCAAAGTGGAACCCCTACCCATATAGGTCGGTGAGAACATCATCGAGTCAAAGTCGTACATCAAGTACCTGGGAGTGCCCCTGGACCGCAGACTCAGCTTCAGGGACGCAGGTGAGAAGGCCTCTTGGGCAGTACCGGCACTATGCAGGCTTATGTCAAATATTGGAGGACCAAGGCTAAAGCCAAGTGAGCAAGTGAACACTTTTTGATCAGCGACGACGTGCCATGAATCGTACATTGGAAAGATGAACTAGGGGCAAAGAATTGCGTCCTTAAGGGTATGCTGCGTCTTAAGAACTGTGCCAGTGGACGCGATAAGTGAACACGAGGATAGAAGAACAACCATGGAAACTATAAAAGCAGAATGACAACATAGCAGAATGACAACATAGGTGGAATGGACAAGCAGAAAGCACTGGGAGGTAAACTATTTGGAGCTTTTGAAAGTACCTACCTCTATAAGTACAAGCACGTCAGCATTCTGTCAGCATTGCGAAGGGAAGTCCTAGAAGACAGACCACAAGCTGATGGAATGCATGCAACATTTAGAGTGGCTGCCAAGTGACCTCAAGAAACCTGATCACATTCACACTGGCTACGAGCAAAGATTGGGAGACTGCAAGGTAAGTAACAACAGAGAAACGAAGAACCAACTAGGCTGAGAAAGAAGTGACAAAATGTCAAAACTGCCCCTGTAAATAAATGCCTTGACTGGCGGTGCTGCAGGGGACAAACAAAGCAAAGCAACGGGGGAAGGGGTATTTTTAGGACGTAGACGTGCAGGAGCTAACCAGAGAGGGTTGCTAGTTGAGGCCCGGATGGAGTACAGCTAGATGACACGAAGAACAAAGTAATTCCAATTGTAATGGTTCAAGAAAGAGTCATTGCAACTCTGTAAGTGGGACATATCCAGATGACGTTTGGTACAATGGAAGGTTAGGTAGAGAAGGGGAGTCCTTTCCCCGTCACACTTAGATCTATGTAGATTCAGTGTGATACCATAAGCCTAAGCTCTATCAAGCCAGCCTGCAGCGCTGATGAATCTGTGTATGACAAGCACCGACTTGCTGGACAGTTCTTCTAGATCCTGGAAAATGTGCCTTCCTAGGATTTTAAATCTTCTATGACAGAGTGCCGAACAGTTGCAGAGAAAGTGTGGAGTGTCCTTATCTACTTCCTCGTCAATGGTACAATGGTAAGTGTGGAAGTATTCATCGCTATTTTTCATTCTGAGTTTAGATCTATAAGACTAGACTAAACTAGACCTTTCCTCAAAAGATGTGTACATGGCTTTTCATGTCTGCAAACATGGTTTCGATCTACTACATTCGTCTTAAACGCGATTATAAGTCGCGTGTTTCGGTGGAAGAATAAGTTTGGTTCGGCGATCACTACTAGAATGTTGAGTACTTAGCACTTCTGTACCGATAATTCTATCACAATTGCTGAGGAGAAGTATGAAATTGCATCCCGCTTCTCTATCTGTTTAGGAATCTATCTTCGGTACAGACTTGGTTGGTCTGCTAGGTGACCAAAGCATGTCTTAAAAGATTAGCTTCTTCCAGATCTTGAATTGTTTTCTAAGAGCTGAAATGTGTACTAGAATCTAGTTTTCAATTGAAAACTTAAGCTAGAGAATGCTGTCAAGTGACATTTATACCAATCTAGACGTGTTAAGTTTACAGCGCGACTTATTGAACAGCAGCCAACAAAGGTAATGAAATTAAAGTGTGCTAAGGATTAAATGTAGATTTACAGGTTACGAAAGAGTTAGCTAACAAGTTTCAAACTTTTATTGTTTCTGAGAATCAACGTTGTGCTTTCTTGGACACTAAAACCGATTATCACACACTTTAATGGATACAAGTCACAAAAACTATAAGAAGACTGGTGACAATTGATTGTAAGACCCCTGGATCTGGTACTGAAAACCTAGAAATCAACAGCACTGTTTCAAAAATAGATAGAACGTGCTATACAAAGGACCACAGCCGCTCCATTGACATAAAGGGTCTTCCAATAGGGACTTCCGAACTTTGACAGTTGATAGCGGCCATATTGTCATAATTCAACTGACCCAGGAGCTGAAGGTAAATGACCATAGACAACGACGTGTGTTCGCTGAATGGGCTCTGGAGCAGTTTGAAACTGACTGATGAGGCCCATTTCTGGAGGAATGGGTACGTCAACAAACAAAATTGGCGAATTTGGGACGATACCAATCCACATGAGATCCAAGAGCGTCCAATGCATCCTGAAAAAGTCACTGTTTGGTGTGGATTTTGGTATGGCGTTTCTTTGAGAACGCCGGGCCTATAAGTCGATGCTTATCATCTTCTTTTGGCCTGAATTGGATGGTATGGACACCAACGACATGTGGTCTCAACAGGACGGCGCTACGTGCCACACAGCTCACGCCACATTGGAAATTCTGCACGAGCGATTCGAGGGCATGGTCATCTCACGTGCAGGTGATGTTAACTGGCCACCGAGATCGTGCGATTTGACCCAATTAGACTTTTTCTTGTGGGGTTTTCTGAAGTCGCAGGTCTATGCGAATAAGCCACAAACCACAGCGGCCCTCAAAGCCAACATAAACCATACCATCGGTCAAATTCAGCCTGATTTATGCGCCAGAGTCATGGAAAATTGGACATTTCGGATGCGCGCCACCCAGAGAAGCCGCGGCGGACATTTGAACGATGTTACATTCCATACATAATGGTATCGATAGGCCTTTCAAACGAATAAAAAATGTCGATGATATCTCACACACACTTTGTTTTATTTAAATTTAAAGATAGAACGCGCTTAATGGAAGACCCTTTACAACTGGGTGTCGCTAAAAATGTTATGTCCACGACGACTAATCAAAGCTTCCATTATGCAAACTTGTTAAAACGAAAAGATTAGTTGAAAAGATACACAAATTAACATCGACTCCTATTGTCAAGGTCAATGACGACTGCTATTTGTAATATTTTCTCCCAACAAATCACTAAATTATGTATATTTTCACATTGGATCTGCCCACTTCCGGTGTGTTGTCCCATTTTGTTCAAAACTCACGTTCACCTTTTTAAAATACCCACGACTTATATCTGGACGCCATCACGTGAATCTACAAAAAAGCATATCTTACATTCGTTTCACTTTCAGTACACCCTGTAGCCTGTTTGAAAACATCTGTTTTTACTGACACTGACTACCTGTGTAAGTCGCAAAAATTTTGGAATTTTTTTTTTTAACCACACAAACAACAACAATCGATAACAAATGGAATTATGGAGAATGAAAATTGTTTAAACGAATAAGGCTATTGTAGATTGTTTGGCTAACAAAACACTTGACATTTTTATGAATACTAAATTAATTACCTTGTTGTGTTGGGTGTGTGTGATAATCAATTTTCGAATATATATTCAATCGCAAGTTAAGTGTGTTGTTGGAGAGGCAACTGAAAGTAAATAAAATTAATTAAAGATTTTAATATTTGTATTGTTATTCTAATAAGAAAACAATGAT
Organism: Criorhina ranunculi; assembly: GCA_951813785.1. Lineage (NCBI taxonomy): Eukaryota > Metazoa > Arthropoda > Insecta > Diptera > Syrphidae > Criorhina > Criorhina ranunculi. The sequence goes on along the minus strand of OX638382.1, from coordinate 12,594,964 downwards.
GTTGTGATTAGAATGAGTCATGTATTTACACAGAAAATATACAAAAGCGATATATCGTTGTCATTTGTTAACACTTAGTTATGGAATCCTTAAAAGTCGGTCTAGAATAGCAAACATTTGAAGGGCGTTCGGTTAGCACAAGCCGAAGTATGTGATATAAGCAGATGCGTGCAAATCAATCTTGACAGGAAGTACAGAAGCTGTGACATAACTTACTTACTTATTAGGCTTGGAGGGCCTGAGCCTGAACTAATGCCGCTTTCCATTCTTCACGGTCCCGGGCACACTGCTTCCAGTTTACAAGACCAATATTTCTGGCGTCCGCGATTGCCTGATCTTTAAACCGATGGTTCGATCTTCCTTTTCTTTGTGAACCAGGTGGCTGGGATTCAAACGTCCTCTTAACTGTGACATAATGTCAGTTCGAAAGAAATACTGTGAATTATAAGGAACAAAAAAAAAAAACCAATAATTCTCCCCAATCATTCTGGACAGCAACCTTGGAGACTGCAAGACTGAATCCTAATACCAGCTGAGTTTCAATATTACTGCATCATCACTAGCTCTGTGTGAAAAGCATCATAAGGGTATTCATAGCCCCTTTAGGGCTAGTGAATTATAAAAAAAACAAGCACTGAATGAGATCGTTGACAGGTGTGACGTGTCCCTGTGCTAGGTTCCAGGACACAGGGACGTTCCGGGCAACTGCAGAGCGGACGAGCTAGCAAAGGAAGGCGCGAGTCGGATCCTCTCCGATAATGTAGCAGAACCGCTCGCCTTTCAAGAATCGATAAAATCTCACCTCGCCACTGAAGCCATAAGACGTGCTAATAGCAGGTGGAATAACACCAAAACTTGTTTTCTGTTGGAACAGATCTGACCTAACTTGGATTTGAGGAGATCAGAAAGACTTCCGTCCACAAATAGAAAATATATAAGAAATTGAATAGGCTTACAGGGCATTGTCCAATTTGTAGGCATGCCATCAGAATGGGTGTCCCCTCTAATGATTTCTGTAGAAGCTGCAGGGATGAAGGGGAGGACGAAACGACTTTCTTTGCACCTGCCCTGCCCTATCAAGACTAAGACGGAAAAATCTAGGAGCGTACTTCTTCTATTATCTCAATGACCTAGCCAGGCTTGACATCTTTAAAATCAAGATTTTTTTATGTGAGTCTAATTGGTTCTGCACTTAGTGTGGCACAGGATAGGGTTCACACTTAGGAAATTCTGCATGTGAGGTCTCTGATGCTGGCTATCTAGTTTCTCTAAGTGGTATCATAATGGGCTTTGTTGTGGCCTTAGTGTGTCCATTAATAGCGGGGGGAGCCACTCAATCTAACCTAATCTTACCTACCAAAGCACTTGAAGCCCTTGTAATTCAGTCTAGACATGCATGGTAATGTCTACATAGATACACCCAACTGGGCAGAAACAACATAGTTCTCCTTTACTCGATACTTAGCTCAGCCAGACTAGAGGCAGCTGAACCCTTCTTTCAAATAGGGCATCACACCATAAAGGAAGAGTCAGGACTAGAGTCTAGAATAACCTCTAAGCTTTGAGGCAAACCAAGAAACTCCTAGGGAACTACAAATGGAAAAGATTCAAATTATGCATCAACCGAAGTATCCTAACAGGATTTTTTTGACGGAGCACTGTAGACTAAAAGGACACCTGAGGAAACTAGGAATAGTAGAAGAAGAGCTTTGCAGATTCTGCGATGATATCAGTGAGGATTAAAGTACACATCCTGGAGTCTGAAGTATTTGGGCAAATTTCAAATGTCTGATGACCTTGACTGACGTTTTTACACTGACAGATCATAAAAAAAGTTTGAGGATGCGTTTGAATTAAAATAAATAAATCTCTTGACATACCAACTACAGGCTCACTTCTCATTCTCAGATTCCATACGTAAACTGGCCTTGAGAAGGCGCTCTAGAGTGGAATATTCTGGCGTCGAAATGGGTGACCAACTAGCTGGGAAAGGTTCCACTGAAAGACATATAGGTGCCAGCTGGGAAAAACCGAATTACTTGTGCTACTGGGACAACATTCAGGGACTCAGATAGGCCAAAATGGTCATCCGACCTCTAAACAAAATCGGAAAGAACATCCTTAATTACAAAAGGGTCGATATCAAAGGCTTCCTCTCTGGAGCCTCAAATATCACTTACAGGAAACTGAATGTTTTTTTTTTTTTTTTTATAATTCACTAGCGCTAAAGGGGTTATGGATACCCTTGTCTTGAGGAAGACGAATCACCGGAAGACGTACTGTTTGAGTGCATGGCTCTCTGATGCATCAGGAGGTGCTTTTGGCTCAAGGAAATCTTGACATGTGTTCCTAAACTTGCTGCGCTCGTGTAGTGAAAGTGCAATCGGAAAACCAGGCTTATGGTTCCCGAAACCATATGATCAAAACAATGCTGTCGATCTCCTGTCTGTTGGACATTTAATAAAAATGTCCAAGTCGACTTTAACTTACTCCGACCGAAGTACCAAGTTTCGATCTATACCGAGGGTTCCAAGATGGAATGAAACTGAACGTATCCAGACGTTCCAGACTCTTCGAGTGTGTTCCAAGCCTCAGTTCCACAATGAAAAACAACAAGGAAATCTTTATAGACAGCCAAGCTGCCATCAACTAGCAGGGATCCGAGACTACATTAGGTAACCTGCTAACCTAGAGAATAAATGAAGCGCTGGGGACTGCTTAAGTTGGTATCAGTCAACTCGTATAGACTAAGGAAGGCTCCTATGATGGCTTTTCTTTCGAGCTGAGAAGGCTGGAGAAGTGCAGAGAAGATGGAGAAGTTGGTATAAGTCAGCTCGTATAGACTATGGAAGAAGCTGGCTCCTAGGGAGGCTTTTCTTCGAGCTGAGAAGGCTGGACAAGTGCAGAGAAGAATGAGATGTTGGTATAAGTCAGCTCGTATAGACTATGGAAGAAGCAGGCTTCTAGGAAGGCTCTTCTTCGAGCTGAGAAGGCTGGACACGTACAGAGAAGATGGAGAATTGTCTCTTTCCTCCTCGTCCATACAGCTTCCACAAAAATCACTATAGAGGAAACCCATACCTACTATTGGCTTGCCTGCGAAGGGTACAGTGTCCCGTTATAGCAGCCTTTTCTGTCTGATTAGCCAGTAAGAGCGTTTTTTTATCCAACTTAGGCCAGATCTATTTGGAGAGGAGGCAGGTGAATCTAGTCGTTCACCTGCTTTTAGTAACGACGCCAACCTGCAAGTGGCGAGAGGCACCCTATTCCGGTAGCCATGCAGTTATCTGGATGTTACTTCGTCAGATATTTTGTTCTGAGGGAGAAGACTTAACATCAACTGCCTCAAGACGTGCATAAGAGTTCAAAAAGTGAAGAATCGAGGACAACATTGACTTGGAACACATCGAGCTTACCGATATAAAGACTCTAGCCAAAAAGATCGCAAAATTCGACACGATAGGGGTAATAGTCAATCACGGAAGCCTGTATTCTTAGCCAAGTAGATTGGAAGGACAGTTTCTCAGGCCAAAAGTCAATATGCGGTGATAGTCAGTTGCCATATCAGTGAGCCCAGCCTAGACACGTCCTGAGCCATGTTCTCATTTCTCAGTTTGCATCGGTCCGATCATATCTCACGATCACTAACGATCCGGTCTTGCCAAACACACTGTCGAACAACTTCCACACATCATCGCACATTAATAACATTGACGACCCTTCTCCCTCCCTCTCTCTCTCTGTCTAAAAACAATCCCCACGCTAAATTAGAAAATAATAGTGTGCTCCGTGGTGTATCACTACCTGTATATCCAATTGCCACCTTGTAAAAGATTAATTATCACTTACGAAGACGAAGAGCAACAGAGGAAGGAGGGCCAACGCAAGAAAACACACGAGAGGAAAAAAGCTTCCGCATCTTGTCAGACGCAAATGCGAATACCATTCACTTACTTTCAATGTTTGGACACATGTGGTTTTTTGTAATTGAGAAACTAGCACTCGAAAACATCTCTAAATTGACCAACTGAAGGGGAATCCGCCGCCGACGACGAAGTTTGCAAACGCGCTGCGTGAGGTTTGTCAGTGAATTGTGTCTACACTACCGCTCCTGTTGTTGTTGTTGGTGTTGCTACTGAAGACCTTTTCTATCGAAAAAGTTATCAAGAGTGACTTTGGGTTGCTTTTGAGGTTAAATCACTGAAAAGTTCCACAGACACCCTGTTCAAGATAGTCAAACACCCTGACACATCCTGTATAAAAATTTCACAACAGCAAAACACATTACCAGGATACACATGGACGACTGCACAACATTGACGATGAAGGTGAACATTTATTCAACAACATTCAACATTGTCCTGCAATCATCACCTGTGATCGGATCGATATATTCATTGTACCTGTGGCGGCCAGCCAATGTGTATACGAATTTCATAATTTATTCCTTTTCCATTGTCATCACACCGGAGGACAAACCTCTGTGTCCTGCCAGACTGGCAGAGCTGATGTCATTATCGAAGAGATTTTAATTCAACTCCCTTGGATATGGCAATTGTTGCAAATAAGCTATCAACCCTTGCCAACACTAACAGACGCTTTGGGTCTTTTGTTGCTCCTGGACGGACATACACAATGTGGTCCTTGAATAAAATATTTAATATCAATTATTTGACATTGCCAGGAGTTGCTGTCAGAAAGAGTGTTCCTTCCTATTCCCCGGGGTGGGTAAGGGTGGTTTTTTTTTTTTTGTCTCATTCTCGTGGCAGGCAAACAAACGTATTACAACGAACATTATGGCATTGTGTGCGCCTCGAACAATATGCTAATGAATTTATGGAAAAACGTGGTGATGGCCAACGAAATGTTTGGACGTGGAAGAGTGGCATGCACCCTCTCGGTTCAATCATGTTATCATGATCATACGGTACAGTGATTTTTCGTCAAAACTTATGTTCCGAGTGTGTTGAGGGTGTGTAAATTGGTTGAAATATGTTTTAGGGGTTCCATTCGATATCACGAGAAAGGGGTGGTCTCCTTTGGTCCTTTACACATGCACAGTATTGATAATTGTGGGATGAGTTCATGGAACAGGAGGGTAGTGGTGGTGGTTTTGTAATGTTTTGCAATAAAGTGGTGTTAAATAAATTTTTAATAGGCATATGTAGTCAGTGGTGCAAATGGGATTATCATGGCTTAAAAGTTTTTTTTTTTTCAATTTTTCGGGCGTTTTATTTCAACTGAAGTTGAAGGACGAAAGTCTGCCTGAGAACTTAGAAGAATTACATACGGTTGTGATTGTTTTCAAATGCTTAAGGGATGAGAGCTTTAAAATTTTGAGAAGTATAGGTATGGGTATATGTGGCCCTTAAAGCAAGCGAACGTCGACAGAATTGAAAATTGTTTGGCACTCTAAAGGCCATCGTCTCCTAAGCGATCAAAGTTTTCAACTCACCAGACTTCTGCAGAAGCCTGGTCGTAACAGGTGCATAAGCATCTTCACCAACGGCAGCCATAGAGGCGATTGGAAACATTTTACCAATACATTTAGACAAGCTGCAACCTCGGTCGTCAGACTGAGAAGCCTTGGTCACTTCGACGACAGATCGTATACAGGAAAGGTACGTGAAACATAGCGACGTTGCTAACAAAAGTTTCAACTTTGTCAGCAACTTCTTAGCGACTTTTCCCTCAAGGAAGTCATGGATGGATAATTTGCAACACGGTTCCAATGTCGTGAATGATTTGGGGCGGCAGTTTACTGCTTACAACCGCAAGTCGAACTTGTCATTCATTTTGAACCTCGTGTCACAGAGGGCAGAAGTATTCGCGATCTAAAAAGGAGGCCCACATGGGACCCTAGGAAACGCATAGACATTGATTCTGACGGCAAAGCAGTTGTCAAAACCCCTACTCGTGTGGGAATGCAAGAAACGACAAGGCAGACGAACTGACGAGAAAGGAGGTAGAAACAACGGTGCGACTAGAGGTACTTCTGCCACTGCCCAGCCACTGTAAGACTAAGTCAAAGAGTACTGAGGTCTATGTGGATGCCAGACTTAAAGCACCTACTCGGCAAAGGTTTTCCCGACCCCTCATAGAAGCAATAGGCACTCCAAAGTTTGACTCCGCAATCACCAACCCTTTCCCTCCACCTCACACAAGACTTTCTCCAATAGTCGTTACTACAAGCCCAACCGGGGCCTAAGCAAATCTCCACAACCATCCAACCAAGGGCACACACGCTTGATACTCTACGCAGCCTTGTCCTGTTAATTCATCACGCTGCACAATTCGCAGGTATGCTGAAGTGTTTGTTGTCAATAGGAAGGTGATATCCATCGAAGAATGGTGCAGAAGCTACATAACCCCAAAGTAGTATGGAACTTTGTCTACAAGGCTTTGACTCTGCTGTCACTTCTTGCAATGACATCAAACGAAGAATAACTTTTGCCAATCACTGTTTCATTAGGCAGTTGTAATGCCCTATCTCGAAGAACTCAGGAGACTCTATTCAGACCTTTATTATCCCAGTCCTACTATATGGGGCTTAAGCTAGGCTCTATCGAAGGCGGATGAAGATATCTTGGTCGTTTCGAAGGAAAAAATGTTTCCAATCCGCGTTGGACTAGCTATACGAGCTACACAGCGACATAGACAGCGTATTGGACGTTTAAGACGGTTAGTCTCCGACTCGCAGACTCGACGAATTTAACCAGGATGGACAACACAGTAGAGAAAGACCTTGCCTTAGGTGGCGTGCACAAGTAGAAGGGGACGTCAACCAACCTGAAGTGTATAACTGGAGGCAATTAGCTATGGACTGCAGAGGCTTGTTGGATGAGGCACAGGTTCACCTGGAACTGGAGCGCCACCTACATATGTTAAAGCATCATCATCTGTGAACAAAAGCTTAGACGAGTGGGTAGGTAAGCGAGTTTTATTACTAGATCTAGGAGGACAACTCATACTTACACTTGGGACTTCTGAGATGCAAAACTTTGGAAGACGATCGGTGGATACTAGATAGATTGGAAAGGTCACTCTGAGTTCCTGGGAGCATTTAACAGCTTCGTCACTAAACGTAGATTGAGGTTGTTTTTAAATGAATGTCATGGTCATAGTCATGGTCATGCTTCTATTCTTTCCCAGTGAAAGCCGTCGATAGTGGAAACCTTTGATAGAAGCTTCATTATGGGTATTCTCAACAGGAGTGAAGTTATGTGGCTACCCAGGTAGCCTCTAAGCACCTTGAATCAATTGTAGTGAAGTTAGAGCTGTTTGAACTCTTCCATAGACACTTAAGTAGATGCCACATCAACTGTCAATGCTGGGTACCGGCTCTCAAAGATATCCTGAACAATGAAGGAGCGAATAAACTTTTAAGAAATTGTAAAAGCATTCGTAACTTCGAGAACACTTTGGTCAGCCTTCGATAAGAAGAGTCTAGACTGAGTCGCAAAGCTATAGGCACTTAAGTCAAACTCCTCAATGCAATACTCAGACCAAGTACGCAGAAGCTTGTGAACTACACATAGTCGCTTTTCGACGAACCTGTGAACTTCTGCAACTTTAAGCTGTAAAACCTCCTGAGGTTAAGGTCGTAAGAGAAGGGTTTGTCTTATTTATTTTGTTTGACTCTAGTTGGTGTCCGATCAACAACATCAAAGGAACTGCAGAAGTATTGCTTTCTCAGATAGATCCCTACAACTGTGGCAATGTGTTTGTCTAGACTCTCCAAAGTGTTGGCTCGTCTATTCTGAACTTGTTGTAAGTTGGTCATGTAAACGAATGACGAAGAAGATACCGATGCACGTTAGTTTTAAGAGTTCCGTTTGACGATTTCGGCACTTCGCTCAGGACTTGGACCCACAGTAAAGTGACCATGAACTGCTCCCTTAAGCTGGTGTAAGCCCTTCACGGCATTGTTCTACAAAAGTTGCCGAATATCCATGGCTTTGACAGAGGCTTGACTATCTACAAAGTAAGCGATCTGATCGCTTCTCGGCCTTATGGCAAGGACCAAAGTGTAGTACCTGTTCTTCACTAGATTGGGCGTCCCTTCCAAAGATTTCTGAAGAAGTTGTAGAGAAGAGGAGGGAATGGTTAGACATCTTTTTTGCAACTTCCCTGCCTTTTATTTTTATGAAGACTTCAGCGACCTAGCCCAACTCGATATTTATAAAATAAAGAGCTTTGTCTGTGTGTCTTAATAGTTCTACTCATAGTGTGGTACAGGAAGGAGCCTCTACCGATACGACTACCCGCAGATTCTTCCTTGAAAACAAGGAAATCCATCCGGTATTTTACGTGGTATCACAAGCTTCAGCGGGAGCAGCTACCTAACCTAACCTAAGCGATATTTTATTCGAGTCTTGGATCAGGTTTAAGTGCTCGGATAAAATCGAAGCTTGTGAAGTGCTGTCGAGAAGAACTCAGGGTTCTTGGAACACAGCACAAGGTTATGCTCTGTTGGGTCCCTGGGCATGAAGGCACACCAGGAAACGAGAACGCTGACAAATTAGCAAAAAGAGGTTTGACATTAAGTCCGGAACAAGCCGACTCGGTGAACATCTCGCCTTGCTGATTGCAGCTCGAAGCAGGGTACAAGAGAGGCAAACAACAGATAGTCACAAGAAAGTTATGGCCGACATCAGAGAAAGTTGGAATCCAGCAGAAAGATAGAATATCCCTTTCCACCCTTATAGATGCGATTACAGGGCATAACACTTTGCGGTACCATATGAAGAAGCTCTGTGTAACGGAAGAAGACATGTATAGGGGCTACGGTCAAAAGGAAGTTCTTGAGTATACAATCCACTTCTTCTGTCAACGTCCTGGCTATTACCATCTCAGACATAAATTCCTCGGACTTCAAATCTTCCGGGATCTCGAGGAAGTATCCGACAAACGGGTAAGATTTCTCCCATAGGTATTACAATGGGCCTATAAAGACCTGGAAGTTATTCTTCGCCAGTCCACATATCTAACCTAACTTAAGTGCTCAGTCTACCTGAAAGACACCATAACCTCGACACAAAATCAACCGGTTTTGATCATTTTGAAAAATGCAAAATGCAAGCCGGCCCTTGCCGACAAGCATCTGGAAAATTTAGAAAACCTTCGACATGGTCCTACTTCGTCGACCCACTGTACCTTCCCAATTTTGCATTTCATCATTAATTTAACCAAATTGTAGTCGATCGGGGCCGATAGAGACCGGAACCTTTTGTTCCAACCGCACCTGGGTGTATTGTCTGTCAGTTGGAACTAATTCCAATTCAGTGGGATGGAACCCTCCCACTTTATGTTCTCAACCAAGTTGTTGTTTTCAAAACAATGAACGACATACCGTTCATGCCATCATCAAAGGGTCCAATTGGTCTTTCGGTAGACGAGCCTCATTTGATAGTTTCTGTGAATGAGATTCGTTTCGGCGTGTTAAGTGAAAAATTGATTTCTACTTCTTGGTTGACACTGGAAGCGCGCTAAGTACTAAAATTTCAGATGTTTGGCCATTCAGTGGTATTCGGAGTCACGAAGTGGACAAGCAGAAGCAAGACAAGGAATCCGCAGAACCCATGCAGCGATGTAAATTGCTACTGGAAATTGAATGGATGTGATGTGTTCTTGTGTTTATGACTTGAAGATGCACCATTGGGTGGCTGGCAATGATCTACTGGACGCACCAAAGTGCTGAGCCCACGTGCGCTGTTCCAAGTGTCAGTGTGGAGAGGAATACATTTGAATATTATTATTATTATTGTCTGTTAGGTTTGACGGATGAAAATAAATACGCACGCTCAAGGGAATACGAATGCGGCCATAAAGGTCTTATTTATGAGCGGTGGTATGAATGTAGGAGTCTCTATGGCTTGGTTAAACAAGTTTTCTAAGAAAGTTTATGTTGTCTGTGACTACTGTGAGCCGTGTTTTGTGGTGGTGGCTGGTATAGGATTTTCAAAGAAGTCCTCGATGTATTGTGCAATTGAAAGACGGAAATGTTATTGATCTTGGCTTTGTGTGTGGATCGTCGTTATCTGTTAATGTTCTAAGTTCAGGAGCCTAGAATGTTTTGCGTCTTAAAGTTTGAAGTCGGACACCACTTCTTTTGGAGGTTGACAACGAACAAATGAGATGTGAAGCAGGTTTATGTCGACTGCATTCCTGTTCAAGGACTTGTGACAAAATCTGGAGAGAATAAGGAGTTTCCAGTCATTTCGACCAAATGTGTAGCCGAACCGAGCGAATTGGCAAAGCAAAGCCTTCGTTTGTTGTCCAAAATATGGCGAAGCACTACCAACAGCTATGGCTGTTCCAATTTAACTTTAAGTCCGTGCTGTGGTATGGGTGTAGCATTTGGAGAGTGATCGCTACTACTTATTACGAGAAAGCTGCGAACATTTGGTGCCAACGGAACGACCATTCAACGTTGGAAGTCGCATTGGATTGGCCATGGTTCCAAAAAGACGCGTGTTCCATAACCATGCGATTCAATGGAACCTATTAACGCAGACTGGCAGAGGACCCAGAGGTCCGAGAAGATCCTGGCGCAGAACAGTCGGGAAGGAGGCACTGGGAGGGAGCTGAGACTGTACACGATAGGGCGTCCTGGCTAAAAAAGGTAAAATGGCATGTCTGTGAGTTCATCTAATGTTCTCCATGAAGGGCTCTCGATTGAATCACATTGACGCCTGATAAGCTTGGATATAGACACCGACTTTGACTCTATCAGAGGATAAGCTACAATAGTTGGCATAAGACTTAAGAGGCTTACGTAGGGGACGCGAAAGGAAGTCCTATCTCCGCCACACTTAGGTCAATGTAGACCCATAGTGGCAAAGAGGCTTACGTTGATGTACCCATTTAACTCGATACTGTGAACAGAACGGTGTTACTTTGTCTGTTCTGATGCTTGACAATGCTTTCATCAACGATAAAGATCGAATTGCTGAACCGGCTTTAGAAAAAAGCGTGATGGACAACCTTGTCCCTTACAAAATCACAAGTCCACATGGTGTCCCTATCTTTAATGCCATAGAACGTAGAGATCATTGTACCTGAAGAGAATGAAAGGCTTGTTTGTAGAGCCATAGGGCTATGGAAACAACGTTTATGTGTCGCAAACCAAGAGCTAGATTCTGAAGCTCTAGGAATGACGAGGGCTAAGAAGTTGCAACTACGCTTCAATAGACACGCCATGCGAGAAGCGAGAACTCTGATACAGATTGCAAGTGAGTTGCGATAAAGCCGGTCTGGAGGAAAGGAGACAATGGATGGATATGAGTGGTTGTTGTCCATCAGGATGATCTATACAATAATGGACATTAAAGGTCCCATTTCAATGCGCTTTAAAAGTATAACATCTACTCAGACATGATAGCAAGGGTCGAAGTATTCCTTTTAAATAAGATGGATCAACGAAGGACGGGTAAAGCAGAAGCAGGGGTATTCTCGATGAAATGACATGTGGAAGCCTGGGAAATTCCGTGGGAAATTTAAGAAATAGGGCACATCTTCTGAAGAAGGTGAGACATAAGAAACGAAGACCGACAAACTCCAGAAGAAGACATATCACAGGTTGCCATTAGTTGGAAGCGCAGGGGTCAGATGCCTTTCGGTTGGTAGCTTAGCAGTTCACCTACTTATCAATCCTCGGTTGATATTTTGAGCTTCTAATGGCAGACTGTACAGAATGTATGGGATCATGTACATTCGTCATGATTCTTGAGATAGAAGAACTAAATTTAAAGGGAAATTAACGTCCATCAGGAGCTGGTAAAAGCCATTGTCGTCTCCTCCATGTTTACTCTTTATCCTGCTTCCAATAAAATAAATCCGATAAGTCCTTCAAACGCACGCTTTACCTCATCTTTTCCAATCAAAAATATAAAAATTCATAAGTCACAAGGCAATTTAGAAGATTACGAGTCGTTTACTATGAAACCGCCTTCCCCATGCCAATACTTTGAAAGGTTACATCTCCTCTTTTGTTGCTCTCATGTACGACTTTAAAGTAATCGCCAAAGAATAGGCATTTCCGTCCAAAAAAAATAAAAAATTGGAACACGCCAGGATTATCAGAGGAAGCAAATGCCAAAAAGGATCAAAATCCAAATATTGAACGTATTCTCATGTGCCTTATAGAAGATTTCTAAAGGACAAACGCATTCAGTTGCAATTGTAGATTCACGAGTATTGTTTGAAAATTGCAGGTGGAGGTGATGCCAAATATTTGTGGATGCAATCAGAGAGCAATTCAATTCGTCTTAAGTGATTTAAGCCTTTTTCTTTGGATTCAACCTTCAGCTGGATGGAAGAGTTGAAGTTAATCCGCTCTAATAGGACCAAACAAGGTTTGTTGTTGATAATCTCCAATAAAACGCCGGAAGAAAAACAGCTGTGGAGGAGATCAGATGCATAAATACGGCGTTAGGGCTTAAGGTAACCCCTTTTTGGGACAACGTGGAACATAAGACTGTGGTTCAAATGCAACTTGTTTTCATCTTTTATTCTAGTCAACTGTGAGTCTTTTGCGGACCAGATGGACACTGGCAAGACCAATGCAGTTTTACCTTCGTTACAGATTCGTGTCTTGCCAACAAGCTAAGTAAAGCCGCTGAAATTGACGCTCTCCACTTAAAAGACCGAAGGATCTCTAACGAAGCTAAATTCATCTTCGATTGGAAAGTCTATAAAGCAAGCCTAGCCGCTTACAAGTCAGAAGGTAGCTCCCGAGAGTATAGCTAGGTTGAAGTGGCTGCCAGCCATTGCCAGCACACTTAGACCAGTGATAGGTCCATTGTGATGAGAGTATAGCTAACACCGCACAATCCTCTAGGTCTTCCACATAACACCAAGTGTCCTAAGCAATGGACCTATCACTGGTCTAAGTTTGCTAGCAACAGCTGACAGCCACTTCAACTTGAGCAAATCGGATGGGCTCTGGATAGAACTCGAGGAACTATTGTTGAGGCTACTACTAAACATTCATATCCCTGGTCATCGTTCAAAGTCAAGATTATGTCTGGTAGTAACTCCAAGAAGCTGTGTGTGTTGGACACAGCTTCAAAGTAAGGTCAGATGGCACTTTTCTGTAAATCCTTGGGTCTTTATACCCAAGGCAGGCACGAGCTCCCTAAGAACGTCCTTTCTTTTCAAAATGCTTGACATAAATTTGGATCTCTTCATCTAGGGCTCTTGCAACTTACTGTCTAAGTAAGGAGGTGCCTTTGAGATTGTATAACGAAGAAGCGCTCGTCCTTGATGTGATAGGGCCTCAGTAGTGGGATGCATCCAAACCATACAAGTGGAGCCCAGTTCGACTTTGATGAAATCCACTCAAATGGGGTTCAGACTTCCTGAAAGGCCCGTAATTTATAGACTGGAAGTCCCTATAAATTCCTTCGGTTGATCTTCGGTCTAGTCTGCATAGACAGTGGGTGAAAGAAATGCAACATCGATTGAACAGAAGGGTCCAAATATAATGGGAAAGATGACTTCCACATGAAGAGCGAATGCATGCAGAGCTTAGGTTTGGAGAGTTGTAGAATCCGCTCCATAAATTGCCTTTAAGCGGAAAAGAACCTCAACCAACTTGGTATACAAAGTCGGACCTTCCTGGAGCGGCTTGTTGGTCCTTGAACTCTCTTGGAGCGTTGGGTACATGTGAATCACCAGTAGAAGCACCAGAATCATGTCCTAGGCAAGCAGATGTCAAAGGAACGTCAATTAAGAACCAAATTGGAGTTCGAAGACATATTGTACGAAGGCTTTCCGACAAAACCGTGAAATTTGCACTTTTAGAATTAGAGACTTGTTACCTTCTAGCGATTGAAGCAAACGACTTCTCTACTATGCTTCCAATGAACAGCTCTGCATTGGTAGCAGGTTTGAGGTTGAGGTTATAGATTGCGCAATAGATAGAGCCCAGGTTAAGAGTGGATGTGTTCCATGAGGTCTCAGGATCCAACAACACTGTCCTACGTTATATGGACACCTATTCTAGTGACTTTAAGAATGTAATCTATGCTTCCAAGATCTGGGTCAAGATTCGTGTTAGCAAAGGCTTTAAAGACTAGAATACGCGAGTCTTCTTAGATACCCAAGCAGCACTTACTGATATGAGATCTTTCTACATAGACTCTAAGCCCGTTCAGTCTAAGAACAGCAGGATTTCGGAGGAAGTGTGGTAGCGGATGGTCTGGCAAAGTCAGGCTCAGAGATCAAATTCATCAGTTCGGAGCACTTCTGTGGTACAACCTTAGCTTTCAATAAGAAGGCATTCAGCGCTTGAGAAAGAACATTACTGGGTGCAAGTGTGATTATAGGAACATCCTCAGTCTTGGCAAAGACTTTAGGGTACCTATCTGGCTAAAGAACGTGTGGTATCAGCTAATCAGTGACCAGTTAAAAAAGACTCTACTTTGTAGTCGCTTCAGCTCTCAAAAGGTGCAATAAAATCTCAAAGACCGGTGAAAAGAGCTTATGATGTTCCCTAGACCCACTCGAGTTTGGTACCCATGATGTATAGGAAAATGTCAAGTGGACTGGTGCAAAGGCCAGCTCAAAAAAAATTATGGCATCAACTTCTAAAAGACTTCCTTACTTTAGTAGAACGACGAAGAGGACAAGTAGGGTGCCTAACAAGACTGTACACAGCTCTTAATTGGTGACATAAAATTTTAAATCCATCCATACACCAACACAAGTTATCCCCGAATGCATCTCTATCAACCTCTGTCAGACAGATACAACCACCTCGACTTTCGTAAATCAGCGATTCATATTGGCGTTCATGCGGATGCACAGCGGATTAATTAAATTCTCATCAAATGCGAATTAAATTGCCGTGATTTATGGATTTATTCGCTTCGTGCAACTGCACAAATTTGTCAAACATTTACCATCGTGTCACAGCGAGTGGTGTGTCGTTGTCTCCGCGGTCGTGGATAACATCATCATCATCATCAGCATCTCTGGCGTGTCAAACATCATCGTCGCCATCATTAACAACTTCACTTCGAATCTGCATATTTACCCCCAGCACCATCTATGCTATCGGGTGAGTGTTACCAATTTGCCAAAAGCACCCCGGTCGTTGGATCGCTGTGCAGGCCAGCAAGCAATTGAGAGAGCACTTGAGAAGGATTAACCCCCTGTGTTGCGGCTTTTTAATTTTATTCATTTGTAAAATGGTGGCAGATATTGCTGTCACGTGCTCTCAGAGGATGCGATTCAAACTCAGTCACTCATGGTGCAGGTGAAGCTGGGCTGGGATTGGCACAGACGCGACAATATGCCTCTCAAGTGTTGCGCGCGTTAGAATAAAAATTGTTTGTGGAATCCTTTCCTCAACGAGATGATTAATAGTCCTCTCATATCCTGTTGTACATGATGATATCCACTCTCAATGCGCAGTTATTATCCTGTTTTGTTAGAATTTGATTTGTAGCTATGGTCGTTCGGGGGGTGGTTCATCCTTATCCACCCAGAATGTGTGATTGAGCGTACGTGCAAGTAAAAGTAACCAACAATTGTTTATGTTTTTATTTATTGCGCTCATTGCTCTGGGTGTCCCTGTCCATTCGTGGAGAGTATCCGGCATGGTACAGCCGACCAATTGTAATTTATTTCTTCCTGCTAACGGAAAATGAATTATTCGCTGTAAAATTAGGATCACTTAAGAGGGATGATTAGCGGATGCATTTGCATAAATTTGTCATAATTCCGTTTGAATTTTATTGGTTTTGGTGAAGTTTTTCCGAGTGTAATTGAATGTGGACACAGGGGTGGAGACTTTAATTACGACTGAGGGTGGTACTATTTGCGAAGGGTAAGTACCGACGGATGGTTCGGTCAGATCAGTTAAAAATATTGCTACTGACAGGCAATCTAGTTGTGTCCAGTCCAAAATGATTGTGAACAGCTTTTTATGAAGGTCTACTCCCTTTGGAGGACTCTCCAGATCCATGGACCCTATCACTGGTCTTAGTGTGCTGGCTAAAGCTATCAGTCGCTTCAACCTCACCTAGGCAAACCTGCGCCTACACCGTTACAAAACAGAGTGACAGGGCAAGTAAGGTCCAAATTTTTGTCTATTCGGGAGGCTTGTCGGCCGATAGGTGCTCATCGAATGCAAGGAAGAAACCAAGCAATCTTCACAGACAGCCAAGCACAACAAGGACATCACAACCTCTACGCTGGTAGAATAGTGTAAAAGTGTAAAGCAGAACACATTTTCCTAAGTCTCCAGGTCCACATTTGGTCCCTGGGTAATAGGCTCTATACAAGACCTTAATCATGTCAGTCCTACTTGATGGCACTGAAACATGGACTTTATCGAAGGCACTGAAGCATACCCTTTGTCGTTTCGAGCGAAGAATTCTTCGTAAGATTTTCGGTCTTGTTTGCGTTGGCGACCCGTCAACGTCTGAGAGCCGACGCCAAATGGCAAGGGGGGACAAGGCTAGGATAAAGAAGAAGTTTGCTTTGACGGGCTCTGGAGGAGCAGATTCAACGACGAATTATACGAGTACGACTTGATGATCGTTATGGCTAAGACATGTAGAGCGAACGGACACCAACGCTCCGGCCCGGAGAGTCTTTGAATTTAATCCGGAAGTACAACGCAGTAGAGGAAGATCTCGCCTAAGGTGGAGCATATATGTAAGTAGAAGTGGACCTCAATCAACTTGGAGTGCGTTACTGAAGGCGGTTAGCTGAGGACCGGTGTAACTGTCGAAACTTGTTGGTTGAGGTCCAGGCTCACCCCGAATTGGGTACAACGTAGTAGAAGAAGACTTCGCCTAAAGTGGGCGAGCTCAAGGCTACTGAAGGGCTACTGAAGGCGGTGAGCTAAGTACCGGGTCTAGGTTCAGGTTCACCCTGAACTGTAGCGCTATCTAAGTTAATAAGTAAGGAACGAGAACTTTAAGGACAATGCCACACGGGCTTCCAAATGGACTTCTTGGTGTGAACTTCGTTGCTGCCACCCAAGCTGCTTTTTGTCCGCTCGATAGAAGACTCCCACATTGACTCCCTTTTGGCCGCGGGTGTTCTTGTGAACAGTTCTATTGCTTTTCTGTTTATTCATGCCGTGCGGTCAATTAGAAGCGCGGCGGAAGAAGCCTCAAGCCTGCTTAGCTATCAATAAACTGAGCAATGTTCCGTTTAAGCGATCGAACACATTATTGGGCTCACGAGAGGCTTTGAGAATTGCAGACAGTTCCGCTTAGAAAACGGTGACGAATTTTGGTGGTCTTAACGACTTCAAGGTCTCGAAAGAGTTTTGAAAGACTCGTGAGTCAACTTCGTAGTCCATCTTCAAGACATCGCTCCTTCATTCGTCTCTAGAAGGAATGTACATTGGAAAGGTTGATGAAAAAGGAAGAAATCTGATAGAGAGCGACCCTATGGCACAGCACGAATAGACTTCATAGGACGCAGTGTTTGCGTAGGCTTGGTAGTCTGTAACCCTAATATAACACCTACACGTACCAGCTGAAGTCAAAACCAAAAATCGAGAAAAGGAAAGTAAACTCAAATATTGTTTCAGCCGCATCTAGCCCAGGACAGGGAATAGGGATTGTTTCTCATGTGTCCACGAAGTTCACAGTATTGTGCTCTAAAAATTATCACATGCCACCATCAAGAATCATCAATTTTCAAGTCTCATATCATAACCTGAGATTATTTCCCTCCAGCCAAACACAGTCTATACCTATGAGAGACTTTACAATACCAATTAGTGGAGACTTCCTAAAGACATACCAAATGCCACTGCACTTTCTGTCCCCATCATCATCGTCATCATCCGACTCATTATCATCTCTGTCCCGATTGTTATGGATCCATCACAAAGGGAGCACATTCATTCGGTTAGTCACATTCGACAACGGTCTCCGGTTCAGGATTCCATAACAAGATCGTCTAATATTTGCATTCCTCGTTACACAATGACATTCCCTTTCCTTGGGATGCACTTCTCTAAGCGACGACGGTTCCCCCTTTCTGTTTGACATTTGTCTGTCAGTTTTGAGTTTAGTTTTGGGGCGTCTCCACACTATTGACTGCGCTGCGCACTGAAATCATCACAATCCACAACGATTTCGATGGCAAAGTGTTAATGACGACCGAAGCACCCTGTGTTTGTGGATGCAATTAGTGGTGACTCTTATCCGCATGGTTTACCATTTAGAAAATTGATTCGGTTAATTGTTTGGATACATTTTTGTGTTCGGAAATTCGGAACAAAATACACCATTGTGTTCGGTGTAAAGAGTCGAGATGGGATTTTGTATCTAATGGATGGACATTGGACATTCCCTCCCCTCCGTGGGCAGCATCAATATTTGCCAGGGCGAACAATTGTTTTCGTATTATTTTCACAATAATACGTGACAATGGGCTCAGTCGAACTGCTTTTTGGACTTTTTTCGCCTGTTTTAGACGGTCGGTGTGTGGGGCTTTGGCATATGTTAACACCTTCTTCTACGGTTTGGGGCTTGTTTGGTGGAGCATAATGCAAGATTATTGAAATCAGAACTTGCGCATAGAGAGTTGTTAATCAAATTTAAATCGAAACTGAGTGTTACAATGGAATGGGACAACAAATGAGCCTTAGAAGTGGAGCATTGTTCAGTTCGATAGTTGGCCGGATGAATGGGGACAACAACGGTGAGATTGTTTGCTTATTAGATTCGATCCGATACAGTAGTTGTTGGAGATTAAAAAAATTATGCATACACGCGTATGATTGCTGAAAATAGAGCAAAATATTTGGGTTAAGAACTTGTGTGTACTTTGTGACAAATCAACCGGAAAGGTATGGAATTCAAGCTGTGGATGGTAATATTTTCTCACACATTCCACTGAAGGTCAATCCCTGATGGAGTTTGGTTGACAAATTGTGTCGAGCCAAGGAAGATATGATCCAACTAAGACAAACCTAAAACCTATAATTTGGACAAGCATTGTCACAGTAACGATGATAAGTATGTTACCGCAGGAGTCCCACAAGGGTCGGTTTTTGGACCTCTTCTGTGGAACATAATGTATGACGTGGTTGTACGACTAACGGTGCCATAAGGATATCGTTAATGATATCGCCGTGATGACCGTGGCCAAACACATCCACCAGATAGAATCTGTGACGGAAATTGGCTTAAGTCTACCGGCCTGGAACTACATAGCTGACCACAAGGCCGAGGCTGTCCTAATAATCATCCGGATGACTGTGAAATATGCAAATTTCTGGGTTGGGAAGATCTAATGCTCAACAGCGGACATATCTTCAAAATTTATGTCGAGTCCTCTGGTAAAAAGGTGTCACAGATGCAAGCAGTGCTTTCACGAATGCTGCCAAATATAGGTGGCAGTATCCTGTTATCCAGAGTGGTCAGCTCAATGCTTTTATTCGTTGCTCCGTTTTGGGAGGACGCACTTATAACGAGGAAAACAAGGAGGAAGCTTTCGTCAGCATACAGACTCTGCGCAATCAGAACAAAAAGCGGTTTTCGAACAATTTCGGACGCAGCAGCCTGTGTTATAGCCGGAATAGTCCCCATCGAGATTCTTGGCAACAAAGGGTCGACCTTAGGCGAATCGTGGGAACAGGCAAGAGGCCATCACTACCAGGAGGGTCAAAGCTGAAGCTGTAGGATTGTGACAAGCCAAGGGGGATAACTTGGCAAAAGGCAGATGGACTCACAAACTGATTCCCACCATCGAGGTCTGGACAAAGAGAGCATGGGCCTGCAACTACCACCTCACACCATTCTTGTCCGGGCACGGTAGTTATCGAAAATACTTCCACAGATTTAAGCACGATAGCTCGCTTTTCTGTCCAGAATGTCCGGACGAAGACGAAGCTTTGGAAAATGCAATGTTCCACTGCCGGCGCTTCACAGAGAGAAGAGTGAGCCTGTTAGGCCCGCAGCTTCTAAAAAGCTCTATGATCAGGGTGGAGATTTGTTCCTTCATGACGGGCGTACAGAACGAACTAAGAAGAGCCAAGGCGGCAAACGCAGTTGAGATAGCATAAGTTGCCAACCAGCGAAGTGGAATAATACCTAACGACAGCCCCGCGGGGAGAGCGCTAGAAGAGTGCAGATGTGTGATTTAGTACATAGGCGCGTGGCACCGAAATAGCAGACTAAACGAATATTTCCCGACGTCTATAAGAAGTCCGCGACATTTTTGCTGTCTTTCAGCAGAAAAGACTGCAAGACAGCTTAGGCTTAAGTGACACCACCATCATTAGTGCTTGTGGAGAGAGCAACGACACTGCGGTACACTTCCTATGTGATTATCCTGCCTTTGCTCGTATCCAGTGGCGGATTTTTGAGGCTGATGTGGTGAGTGCTGGTAACCTAACTTTCTTTTCACTGAAGGTCTTCCTCGACTTTCTTGGTGCTTCAGCTTGGTGTCCCCCGACAGAAAAGAAGAATTAAGAAGTACTAAACTGCAAGTGGGCGCTGAATAATTTTGAAGCAGACAAGCTGGTTCTTCTTTTAACAAAAGAGAAGTCACTTAGGTCGTTCAAAGCTCGACTTAACTCACTTCTTTCACGGGAAAAACATTCTCAATGCTCCCAATTGTTGTCCTGAGGAGATACGATCAAACTCATCCCATTATTCCTGCAAGAGATACTTAATTTCAAATTTCAAACGTCCCCCCCTCGGTTAGCATATGTAAGGTGAGAGCAAACAATTTTCTATACGATTTCGCATCTCTATATCCTCTTTGTCTGTCCTTTGAAAACAATCACGCAAAAGTTTTATTTTTCACCTTTTGTTCCAAAAAAAGAAGGAACACATCCCTGTACGAATAGTTCCAACACGCACTATACAACATCCATTGTTGCTGCGCCTATCTGGGTGACAGGACAACAATGGTAAATCGGCTATAAAACGGCGGGCAATTGAATCTACACACACACACTCTAGGGATGAGATGACATTAAAAATCCTCACACCATTCACCTATTGTCCTTTGAGTGGTGCCACAAAAAATTTACAAATTTTTATTTTGAGATCGAAAAATGCCAAAACGGCTCCAGTTACCTTTTATATTTGAGATATCCATTCACACACACTTTCATTTACAAAGGATTCGTGGAAAGCAAACAACGTTTTGTCCATTTGTGCAGTCCATTTAACGGAATACAAATACTGATACTGGACTGCCAAATGGGAAGTGTCTGTCTAATGCATGGAACACGAGTCGTTAAGGCTTGTTAATAAAATAAGGAAATAGAAGAGAAGAGAAGAGTCCCTTGATTCCTTTCTTTAGAAACCCAAATTATGCTACCGATTTGAAGGTAAATGATCCGTACGTCGTCGTGTATGTTGACAGGGACTTCAAATATTTGGACACAGTCTCTTCTCTGGTCCAGGGATAGGGACTTGTTCTGAGAATTATGAAGGGATCTAGACTTGGTAATTGAATTGGTAACCATTTGGAAAGGATTGTTTTCGGTAATGGGTACACTCAGGCATGTTGGCTCGCAAGTCGCAACCATTCGTGTGGGACGTGTTATACTTCTTCGCACGAATAGCAGGGACCTCCGAAAGATTGTCTAAGAAGCTCGTTATGACGAGTTATACTCTCAAAGGAAAAGACTACCATAGAAAGGTTGAAAGGACCAAAGACGGTACTGCGCAACATTGTGGGATTATTACCCACTAAATACCTCGTCAAAAGGACGACTCTGAGTAACATTTGAAATTTAAAGCGGTGTCTGGAGGAATTCAAGGAAGTCTAACAATTTATCTCAAACACCTTGACTACGTCGAGGATATTGTGGCTTGTAAAGGAAACCTGGTGGAGTTTAAGATTGTTGATCAAGTCTCGAACGAGCACAAGACTCCCGGTACCATGGGACGATGTCGGCACCGAATTACATGCATATGCTATCCAATCGGCAAAGTAAAGCTTACTTTTGGTAGACTCATCAAAAATCTAGAAAACCCTGTCAGAAAAAACCTGGAGCAAGAGGTTCGAAGAGAAATCACGGGAGTTGATCCCCCCGTTCGCAAGGCATTCTAGATACCCTAATACACACAAGTATAGCCTGGGGGGAGTTGGTTTAAGAGTAGTCAAGCCCAAGCACTCAGACACATGCATGACATACACGTTTGGTCCACAATGATTCCTATTTTTTCCATGCGATCACATGCACTGCCTCCTGTGATAAGTCCGACTATAGTTCTACACTCCCTCTTCCCCAGGTTGAGTAGGAATTTTGCAACGTTCTTACCAGACCACTTGATGATTTTGCAGGAAGTAAAGCTAGACTAACCTACTTACGTATCAGGCCAGTAATCCTTGGAGGGTCTGAGCCTGAAATGCGGCTTTCCATCCTTAACGATCACGGGCATGCTACTTCAAGTCTACCACACCAAGGTTTCTTGCGTCTGCGATTGGCTGATCTTTTAATTGGAGGTTCTGTCTCCTTTTTCTTCTTGAACCAGATGGCTGCCATTGGAAGACCCTCGTAGCTGGAGCGTTCTCGTTCATTCGCTTGATGTGATCGAGCCAGTACAGATGAAGGATTTTTGCTTTCCCTTCATATATGATCGTCGATCCAGGGAATAACTGGTTCCACACTCACATGGATAGTCGCCAAGCTCTCTTTCACGAAAGTGTTGCCTTCGACTCCTCTTCGATCCGGAACGAATGTAGGACAAACCATTGGTTTCATTTGGAAAGTCCATTCAGTTTGCTGTTGCGTTCTAGGGATTTGTGGGAGACTCAAGTGCCAACAGCGCAGCCTGGCCTTCTACCACGCTCATTCTCTTGAATGTTCTTGAAATTTTCCTTCCAATGACTAGATGATGTAGAGGAACAGGATGAGTTCGATGAGAATGGGGGTGCTTATGGTGATGATGGTCCCCCTTCATCACAGTCCACATCTATTGTTGATGAAGCAGCAGCATGAGCAGCTCTAGCGCTTGCTTCTACGACTGTAGCTGCTTTTCCATCTTCAGCATCTTTCAGCGAGAAACTGTCAAGGGTTCCACTCAGTTGCGAATGAAACTTCAACAACGAACGACTGGATACTCTCTTCGATGGCTACCTCATCCATGTTTTGACTAATATCGTGTTCTACGTTCCTCTTGCGACTGTCCGAGTGGAAGACATGCAGTAAGCTACTCCGAGTATGGCACAGATTTTCATTTGGAAGACAGTCGCCAATATTCCCAAAGCGCTGGCTTCGTGTTCCAAGTGCCAACCAGTTCCAGTACCACTCGCAGTGCTAGAACCAAACATAAGTGAACGCTTGAAGAAGACCATGTAGACCCTTTCTGTAAGAGGGTACAGGGAATCTAACTTCATACATAGCGACAGGGCTCAAGAAAGACATCTAACAATCTAGAGCTCCATGTCGAAAGTCGTGTCCAAGACAAATGTCACTGGTGGGTTCCCACTCGTTGGGTGCTGTCAGCGCCAGCCACTCAGCTGGGGTGGGTTCACTTGCTAACGCCGGCAATGGGGTGCTCACCACCAAATCTTTTTGTAAAAATTGGGAAACCCCCAAACTCACTTCCCGTAGACAAGGAGACGACACAGACAAAGCAAATCTCACGTTAACCACGTTTTAAAGCTCCGTGGGAGCGATGGTCGGTTCTTTATTCTGGTTTTGGTGGTTAATTACTCAAACTCTCTATCGTCGTTGGACTAGCCCACTATCGACAAGTTCCGAACGTATAATAAAGTTAATGGGTCGCGTGTTCCGTGAGCTTCATGTCGAAAGTCATGTCCAAGTACTTCGTGTCCGGACTCAGTTCTTTCACATCGCTTTCATTGCATCGATCTGAAAGGTTAAGTCCACCAGTAGTCACCAAGACTGCTGCGCATGGCTCCATTCATTCCAACACAGACTATTCTATTGTCATCCTTTTTCACCATCATCCTACAGACATAAGCCCACAAATACACAAAATCGCACGTTTTTTAGCCAATTCAACACGAAGCCACCTGTCTCCAATCGTATCTAAGCCCTTCTTTGACCACCGAATCGACGACCACCAAAAGAGCACACATTCTAAGGACAACCTCTCATAGATTCCACACAACCCAAATCGATCCCATTAATTGTAAAATTTATGAAATTATATGGGCACACGATCCTTTGTGGAACTTTCGACATAAATTATAAATTTATTGACAAGACCACTTCATTTCACGCGAAACCGTGCGAAATACCCAGAGGCTGATGGGCTGATGGGCCGACGTGTCCAAATGTGTGCTCCACATGATCGCCATCTCGTCGGGTAATACAAAAACCATCATCTCTGGTCGTAAAGAGGGTGCCAACAAAGCCATTTATATGCTACAGTCAGCATGTGCTACGAACTAAGGATCACACACCATCTCCTGGGTGCCACTCTTTGTTTGCTAAATGCTGAAGCTAACCAACAAAAAACAAAAAAAAAAAACCTAAACATGTTTATCCTTTGTTCTGGTGGTCGTAAAGAGATCGTGAGTGTGTTTAATTTTTGTAAATTAGAATGCGTAGGATCGTAAAGGACATAAACATGAAGAATTCATCTGCTCGTGTCGAAGGACTGCGTATGTGTTTGCTAACAAGACAGCATTGTGTTGTGTGTCTCTTCTCTTTTTCTTTCACCGCCAGAGGGTCCTTGTATGCAGTTGCATATATTTAATTTCGCAAAGTGTCCAAATCCCTGTCTGTCTGACCTTTGGTCTGTTATGGAGGCCAATAACAAAGCCAAACAAATAGGAAAAATCGTCCTTAAATGAGTTTCATTTCATGGTCATCGTTATCGTTAGCGAGTTGTCTTGTGAGTTAAGGGGTCTACTTGTATAAAAAGCTTCTGATTTTGAGGGTTCAACCGATTGATATAGAAGGGCTTCTGGTTTCTTAGTGTGCGCATGAAAGGAATCACAAGAGTTCTGGTCTCTGACAATGGAGAAGCAATGGACATCATAAAACAGATGCATAACAATGTGTCCGGAGAGTTGTCAATTGGCATACTGTTGCGCTATTCTTTTGTCCATTTTTTGGTCTTGTCAGGATAATGGTGTGGCGAACAATGAGACCTTAATGGCGGTACAATGAGTAATGCCAGTGATACAAGTTTTCTACCGAAGTCCTTTGTTATGTGTCAGCGTATTTACTTAATGTTTCGTGAAAATGTTAAGTGGTTGATGGTCTGCTGTCTTTTGTTCTAGGCTCTAGCAGTCTTATGACAGTTTCATGGTGTCTTGTGGTACAATTGGCCAGTTTTTGCATCTATGTAAGTACTCGAGCTTAGGACTTCTTGTCTTAAATCTTCTTAGCAACCAGTGTAGACTTCGACATGTATTTTCAACGTCCTTCTTTGTTTTTTGCCTATGGGGTTGTGGGCAACTCTAATGCAGTCCCGTTTTGTTTCAAGTAGTACTCAAGAAGTTGACACCATCCACTCCGGGGCCGCTTTCGCTTTTTTCCCACTGAGGACCGGCTTTTTCATATTTCTCCCTTGTTGCGGGCTTAGCCTTTCTTACCGGTGAGGCTTTAACATATAATCTCATGAGGATATGTTCGGTCTTCCTTTCTCTTTTTTGTTTGGGTTAAGGGTCTATGAAGGCTTGATTCTAGTGGGGTCAATCAGAGATATCCCAGATTCAGTTCCGCATCTGCTGCAGGAGAAGAATGTGTGGTTTGCCTCGTCCATTGGAGAGCTGAACTGTTTGTCTTGCCTATCTTGTGTGGGTAAGCGCTGAAATACCCATTGTCCGGTTAAAAGTAGTTCACTTGACCGTTCTCCCCGTTCCATCCATTCAGCAACGTTTGGGATCAGCCGCATGGTCCATCATTTTCTGAGTACCATCTCCTCAGGTGCCACGTCTTTTTCAGTCTTTCTCTGCCGTAACTACGAGGATAGCTGGTTCTGACACCGTTCGTAGAGCTCCACGCCTCTCTATTGCGACCATTAGCTTGCAGTATATGGGCGTCGGCCCGTATCTCACAATCATACAAGATGAAAGCGTAGGTAATTCTCATGAGAAGCCTTCGTTTGTTGGTCGTAGAACCATCTATGTTCATTTTTAATTTGTTCTTCGAGGCCCGTTCAGATGCTGCCAGTTGCTAGAAAGTGAGTTTCGTATTAAAAGCCAGCCCCAGGTAGATCAACGCTTGTATCTTGTTGGCAATCACCTCAGACCCAACTTGAAAATCGACGACAGTTGAGATCCTCTTTCTCCGTCTTTTTTGTGGCCAGACCTAGACCGGTCCTTGGCTAACTGCCTTCAGCTATGCACTCCAATTTGGTTGAGGTCTTCAACTTGTACGCGCCATCTTAGGCGAGGTCTTCCTCTACTGCGTTGACATTTCAAGTAAGATTCGAAGACACTCCGGGCCGAAGCATTGGTGTCCATTCGCTCCATGTTCTTCCATCCAGAGATGTACCCGTCTCATGACCTTGTTGAGTTTTCTTTGCGCGATATCGGTGCCTCTTTCTGTAATTCCCTTGACGATATCATCTGCAGACTAGAGTCTTCGGACATCTTCATACCAAGGATGCCATCGTAGGAGTTGTTCCAGAGATTGTCTCAAGATCTAGCTCTGCCCTGATCGAGCAGTAACTTACTTTCTTCGTGTCTTCGAGGTGATCGCCGTGGCTTAGCGTTGAACACAGGTTTTGGTCCTTGAGATAGTCCTCCATCATTCGTAAGAGAAACTCAGAAATATAGAAAGTTGACTGAGAGTTGTTGGCGATCTTCCTTGAATGGTGGTAGCCACGTTGGATGGTCCTTATCACTTCTTCAATCCCTCCAATTGTAGGGTGATCCTTTCTGAAACCATGACAAGTCTCCTGCTCTCTGTATCACCTCCTCAGCCATTTAACCCCGTTCCACGGAAGTCTTTGTTTCATTTTTAAACTCAAACACGTCATTCGACGTGTTGCAAATAATTTTTTCATAGTCAATGACCAGATGGCGTGTCATACCGGCTCATTTCTCTGTTCCGATTGTTTACTTTCGTCAAATAATAATCAGATACATGACATTCCCATCCCGAATGTGCACAGTGCATGTCCGATCAATTAATGATGAACCCTTTGTTTCCATTATTCCAATCGGTTTCCATTTGTTTTTCTTTATTTGATGCAACAGAAGTTTGTTTGTTTAGTGTGTGTTCCCTTGCAACAGATAGTTTTGCAAATCTATGCCAAGTATCTGAACTAATTATTTCCGTTTGTTTCATATCGAACGGGTATCTGTGCGGATAATGACCGCATGGACATGTAATAATGAGTCAAATGATTTCTTTATTCAGGAAAAAGAGATCGACACAACTGATTGTGGATTGTATGGTGGTCAGTGGTTAGACTGATGACGTCATGGAAACTGGGGAATATGGTTGTGACCTGTTCTCTACCTGAAAAGGACTTACAGCCCAAATTTGCCATATAGACACCAATGAGCGTAGGTACTCAGTAGTCTTCTTCATACAAGTCGGAGACCTCTTAATAATTTACAACGGATACCACCTTCAACTCCTTTGGATTGGACACTTTGGAGGAAGTTATCAGGAAAGTCACGCAAATACTAATGATTTCCAAGGTGGAAAGCTTCGGAAGGCTGAGTGTGAGGGTTTAAGCCACAAAAACTATTTCTGTCTCTAGTCGCTCGTCGCCCGCCTTAAGCAAAGCCTACAACATCACTTAACCTAGCAGAGTCCAACGAACAGGTGGTATTGGGACCTCAGCGTAACGTTCGAGCTCGACAGAAGCCCTTAACGTGCTCCTTCATACCATGCCCCTGGACTTGTACATCAAATACATCGTCTTGTGTATTGCTATCAGACTCATAGTATCTGGGTTCTGGTCGCCGAACCCTATGGTCACAGCAAAGCTCTTGATCTGCTGCCCAGATCACTACTTATGCTGCCTGCGCTACTTATGTCTCTGGTAGGACCTTAACAAACAGCCACTTCTACCTACTTACCTTTTGCAACATAATTAACATTCTCAACCCCACAGGAGATGGATTTGAAAACTCTCCTTCGTAGGCACACCCATCAGCATCCAAATTACGTGAGTTGTGGTATGAAAAAGGCGCATCTGTGCTACTAGTTTTTCAGGTAGGACCTTACCAGACCAGACCAGGTCGCGACGGTACCACCGTTTAGCATTTCATCATGGGAAAGCCTTCAGCCGCAGCTGATCTTCTTCACGCGTGTTTATCAAGGGTTTACACAGATGACACCAGAGACAAAGTTAACAACAGGTGGTTGCCAGGTCATCCTATACTGCATCCCAAACGACACTTGAGTGAAAGGTAATGAGAAGACTGACAAGCTAATGATCGACCGATAACCGCGTTTGAGAAAATTCTATGTTATGCGTTCGGGAAAGATGTCTTTTCAGAAACCTATTGTGCCTTCCCTTATGTCTTTTAGAGGAGTTCTTTCACTTCAGAAGACTTAAGGAAGTAACGCAACTACTCTGGGTGGATAGTAGCAAGCTATTCCATTGGGGCAACTTCGCTGCCAAGAATATTCTATCTGAGTTGAAACGGGGCTGGACATTTTGTTAGGATGTGTAGAGAGGTCTCTTCATTCACGAGACAGAATCTTCAGCAAGGTTCATGCAGTGTTTGTTGAGAATTCCATGCTTTCTGCACGTCTTACGAAAAATGATTCGCTTGCCCCAGAGAATGATTCGGGTTCAATGAAGGTTGTTGACCTGCGAGGAAAGGAAACGAGATGCCTAACTTCTGGAGGGGACACCTAAAGGTAAAGTATGCAGAGGACTTTGCCAAGCTAAAAAGTTTATAAAACCCTTAAACTTACCCTAAGTCACGAGATGCTAAGCTTCATTTCCCTACCATCTCAGGCATAAGAGCCAACAGTTCGATCCTAAGGTTCTTCTATGACCTGGATCTTCCTCGAGATCACGTGATTCTTCGGTTATAGGAGAACTTGGCTTGGCATAAAATAGTTGATCTCCGATAGGATAAGAGAAAGCCTTTACACAGATTAATTTTGATATTCCAGGATAGAAGGCTTCAGCTTTAGTCCAGGAAGATAACAATTTTATGTTCCTCGGGAACTGTAATCAGAAAAGGTATGGTTAAAGCTGGATTTGAGCTTTAACCTAAGCGAGGTGCTTTCTTTCAAATGTGGTTCTTCTTAGGATGGAGAGGGTTTAGTCGGTAAGAGTCCAACACACCGGGGGAATTTGGTCACCCCTGACGATGCATATAGCATTCCCTCTTCAGTGGTGTGACCTTTTTCTGTCTCTTTGGAATAGAGTCGAAGACTCTTGAAATTTAGACGCCCTTGTGCCATGTTTTTGACAAAATTGACGTATGAAGTCGGCGTGAGCTACTCTGCACTAAGTTAGGCACTACCAACAGGAAGAACAACAAGAACCTAGGCTAAAACTATGAAACTTGTAGATTCTGTAACGAAGCAGAGGAAACTCTAGGTCAGATTCTAAGGAACTGTTGGGGAATTGACTAACGAAGTACCACATCGGCAATATGTTCTTTATTTCCTTAGGAAAACTAGGTTAGACGAACCCTGCACCAATGATTCATTGACACACATTCACTTAAACCAAAAAGTCACGAGAGTCATGGTAATAAAGAGGTGCACAACAGCCCTAGTTGGGTCTCGGACATCTCGCCAGAAACTGACACTTCTACCTAGTTACCCAAGATGGTCTGAGTGAGTTGGGATTAATCGCATCATCACCTCCATGTAGTGACCGCTGGATAGCTATTGGTGAACTAACGACGAGCATATGACCAGACGTGTGTCTGTTGAAAACTAGGTCTTTTGTATGTACAACTAGGTCAACCCCGGCAAGCTTGTAACAAAATTGACGAGGCATCTTTCGTTGGCCCAATCGGCTTTTTTGAGCAAGAGAAGGACAAGATGTTCTTAATTTTCCAAGAAAAAAATAGGTTTCACGAGATTTTCTAATTCAAAGAACAGGCGAGTGTCGCGCCTTGCCTATGTGCCTCCCGGTGCAAAAGTTCCCGAAGTGATAATTAACGAAAAGCATACCGCTCCCCACGCTTGCTCCATATTACGCCCAAATACGTGCTCTCGGTGCATTTATGCTCATGGGCAAAGCGCGAAGCTGAGAACAGAACAGCATCGTCTAAACAGAATTTCTCATAAGTTGGTCGAGCAAAGGCTTTGTAAATCACTGTTTAAAGCGATACCTGGAATAGCCAGAGACTACAGAGGGTCCAATGAGGACCAGCAAGAAGTGGAACAGTCCTTGCACCGTTGGTGTCACAAGGAAGAAGGAGGACAGTCTTAGTCTGCTCTTAGCTGAAACTAGTCGAAAAGTCATAACCCTTAAACAAGCAACAAGCAGCGGAGGATAGAGGAAGGGAAGACGCCTTTCCCAGAAGCCACTGAATAGACGTCAGGAGAATGCCATACGAATTGCATTGATGTAAGTCAGGGAGCCAAGAGCACCTTCAAAGTGCTCACTTGCCAAAAATAAGTCCAGTTGAGTACCTCCTGCCACTAGAGTCTCCTAATGAACAAAATAAGTCCACTGATTGACCGCTTATAACGACCTAACTACACCAAACGTGACCCAATTTTGAGTAAAAAAAAAGATTCCAAGTTCCTTCCCGCGGACTTCCGTCCTTCCGTTCCGATATCGATTGATAGGGATAATCCTAATTCAAGATGAGTTTCATCTGTTCCATCCCATATCACTTTAACACATTATTGTTCGGCATCCACTGGCGTCCGCGTTGTCTTCCTCTTTTCATGATCACTTGCTTAAATATCCAGCTTACCCAAAGGGAAACCTTTCTTTTCCACGATTTAATGGTTAAATCAACCGAGTAGCCTTTGCATTTATCAAAGCCCATTGTGCCGTACACAATCCCAATCAAAAAAAAAGGATCTTATCATCCCTAGAATTCTTCTTCCTCTTGTTTCTACAGATGTACTATACAGGATATGTAGTAACAAAATGTATCATCTATATACACACACACCGGTAATCATGCGTAAGTGTACAACATCCCCGTCATGGGAGAACAAGAACAAATACCTTGCGTAATACTGTAGGACAAAAGCCGGTTAAAAAATACGCATGTGTACGAGAACTGTGTATCTAGGACATCCTCATCCTCATCCTCATCAACCTCTTCGTTATCCTCATCCAACAGACCAAAAAAAAAAAAAAATTCTTTCATTCAAGAGGTCGTCCTGTAACAATTCAAATTGAGGATACTTTAATTCTAATTCTTATCTCATCTCCTCGTATAGATTTTGATCCTGTTTATACGGAGAATATCCTGATTTACGAGGAGGGGTGGATTTTTACCTTGCAAAACGCGTACAATTTTTATACGCGTTGGGTTTATGATGAGTTTTTCCGCCCCATCCCTTCATCGAGGTGAATGAAGAATGAATGGAAAACTATATCCTTGTGGTCCTTCAAGTGGTACTACTGGAAACTGTGTTTATCCTCGAGTGCAGGCAATTGAATGAAACACACATAATGACTGAGAGGGGGTTGCAAACACGAACAAAGTCCTTAACAATACGAATGAATGAATTAACAAGGACTATTTCCGGCAACCTCACAATTATAATGATTGTATCTAGATACTTTTGTTGTTTGCAAGTTTTTTTTTGGGTATAACACAAGAAACCGCGTGGTTTAGCATATGGTGGTGGTGTTTCAAAAGCATTTGTAACTGATCAGGGGGACCGATTGAAATCTGTAGACGGGAGGATGACGAAAAGCCTTCCCAACTCAATGGACAACCGTGATATGGCTCAGTCTATTGGTCTTGACAGTTCTTAACCTAAAAGTCGGCAAATGTATGAACTGAGACACATCAGGCATATAGAGCAGATCAAACAAGCGCTGGTGTGCTTGACTAACCGTCGGAATCTTAGTCGCAACTCGACCCATTCTATCCCCTCCAACCGCTTTCTAAAACGATCTGAAGGTTTTGTCTGGTGGGTCCAAAACACACCTTGATCTCAATGTGTTGACCGCTGGATAGCTATTTCCTAGAGGACCAACGACGAGGTTATGTTTAGTCTAGACAACACGAATGAGGCTGAACGTTCGGTCTCGTCGAAGCACACCTAAGTGGACCTCAACAAGCATGGTCCAGGTATGATGACGAGCCTTTCTTTCACCTAGTCAGCGTCAGGCGAAAGGCGTTTCAGAAGTTAGAACAAGAGGAAAGCCTAGTGACTGTAGACTGAAGACTGCTCTAAACAGAATCAACAATGTCGGATACCTTACCGATATAAGCTTCATCGACATATTCGAAGTCTCTATAAATGAGAATAACTTCAAACCCTGGAACTTGATACAACGCTAACGCTCGCACTCGGACAAATTATCGAATTGGTAGCTGTAAAGGGTCCGGCATTTCAGACTCGATGTTGCTCATCTTACATTAACGGCTGAAGCTTTTAATATTGAATCGCAGGACTGCAATTGACAGGCTCTAGAGGAGGAGATTCAACGACGAATTATACAGCGACATCGATCTAGTCAGCGCATTGCGCACGGCGCAGAGCGAATGGATACCAACGCTCAGGCCCGGAGAATCTTCGAATCTAAACCGAGGGGACAACGGAGTAGAGGAAGATCTTA
Source organism: Criorhina ranunculi (assembly GCA_951813785.1). Classification (NCBI taxonomy): domain Eukaryota; kingdom Metazoa; phylum Arthropoda; class Insecta; order Diptera; family Syrphidae; genus Criorhina; species Criorhina ranunculi. The sequence continues at coordinate 12,562,349 of OX638382.1, read as the reverse complement.
CCCAAGCGCACATGGGGACCTCAACTAACTTGGAGTGCTGAACTTAAGGCGGTTAGCTAAGAACCGTGCTAACTGAACAGGCTTGTTGGTTCAAATCTGGGTTCAACCCGAATTGTAAAGCCACCTTAGTTAGTAAGTACAGAACTGCAATAGACTACGACTTGAGAATCTGCATTGGGAGCAAGTCAAAAAGTGAAACCTGTCCAGGACATATAATGACCAAGGATTAGGAAGGCATCAGAAAGCATGTTGAGACTCTTTAAATAGCTGTCATGCGGGATTCTTATAGACTGCAAGCTCATAAGAAGCCACCTACCTGTGATCTGTATCAAGGCCACAAGACTGAAAACGGTATGAAGAGACATTTTACGACTTTTTGGAGGGAGCTTCCGGCTTACTATTCTAACAGCAATAAAATCGGAACACTACTGGTTTCAAAAACAACGTCTGTCACGGTCTCTACAGATGTGAAATAGTGAAAAGCAAGGACATTGTTGGAAGAGTATCGATTCAAAAGAATGGAATAAGATTTTGCAAGGAAGTCAAGAATTTGAAAACTTAGCTTTAAGCCCGGTACGCAGATTCCTCAACAAATGATACCTTGGTGGAGGTCCACTAGAGACTGATCCCAGGAACAAGCTACTACTTCGTTTGCCAGGCCTATATCGAGAAATTAAAGTGATTCTACCAGTCCTGTAGCTTGTAAACGAGTACTGGACAACAAGAAGAAAAACAGGGCGCTGGACGCTTCCAAGTGAAACTTTAGCCTTTGGCTCCGAACATTAGGTTCTTTGATCGAAAACTATTGTCTCGCTTACGCTCCGCGAGGATTTTAAAAGCCGATTGTAACTCATTCAATAAGTCCAATAGGTTTTTATAAATAGCTTTAGTTGAATTGGTTAACCTCCTAAAGACCATTGACTTCTTAAGTGCTTCTCGGGAGTAGTTATTCTCAATACCTTGGGGCTACTGACGCGATGAAAAAAAACTTCGACTGAAAGCTAAACTTTAAAGCGTCCAAAGCAAATCGTATAGGTATGTTGCTTGGATGGAAAGCAACATTGAGAAAGGCTCACGAGATTTGCGGGTGGAATCACTTCGAGGTTAGGTTAGATTAGATTGAAGTGGCCGCCAGCTGAAGCAAGCAATATTGATAATTCCGTTGTGATACCACATGAAACTGGAAGGATATCCTTACCCACTTGTCAAACCAATTGGAACTTCTGATGAAGCGAAGGAGGTTTCTAATATCTGTGCTTATCGGGTCGCTTAGGTCGCTACGAAGAAGGTTTGGAATGGTTTCCGCCTCTTCTTCATTCATACAGCTTCTGCAAAAATCGTTTAAATGTACGCCAAGCCTTGTTGCATTTTTAGCTATTAGACAGTGTTCCGGTTCCGATATACCATCTGTTGAGAGAAATTAAATTCTTAGACCGTTTCAGATCTAGCTTTGGTCTGTTTTGTGGCTAGACACGCTATACCAATTGTCCACCAAGAATTTGTTCTTCTACGGAACGGTTTAAAACACTCGACACTTTGGACAAATGTTCCAATGCGTTTTGTATTGTATCGCTTTGAGTGGACTGGTGTCGCACAAGGACACGAGGACGGGTAATTTAAAGATGGAGTCTCCGAAAACTGCATCTTCTCACACACTCACTATCGTCTTTCAAGTGGCCTGACACGATGCAACTATGGGATGCTGGTCGGGATTTCTGATGGTTACGTGGAAATACACGAAAATGACAAAGCTGACGCTTCAGTATGGTCTGAGTCAGCGATCACTTTCTCGAGTCCTTGGGTTGCATCTTAATACAAAAACGTTATGACTAGGCTATTGGGCCCTCCTCATGTTGACAATCGAAAAGACTGCTTTAAACCTGTGTCTTCAGACAAGCTCGGACTAGCTGTTGTGAGATGAGCCTTGAAGAAGACGAATCACCCGCTCACTTTATTGATGACTGCCTTAAGAGATAACTTCATCCTTAAGGATCGATCTAATGAACCTCAATCTAACCAAAAGATAGCCTCTTCAGTCTTAGCCTCAATCCAACTAAAAGATAGCCCTAGGGTCTGCACTGATTTCTGCGAATTTTTGGACGACAATGGATTGTTCGGATGTGTACATGTTAAGCCTGTTTCCCTCTGTCAAGTTCCCAACTCGTTAGACGAAATATACAAAACCCGCCATTGGGGGAATCACTTCCTTTCATATTTCATTATTTCCACAACAAAACCAAGGCCCTGCATGCTACTTCCTTCCCCATTCGTTTGATTAATAAACTTTTCCTTTTCCTGAATAGGTCCTAGTGGTTTTTTTTTAAACTTCTAGTGGTTCCAAATCAAAATACAAAACTTTTTTTTTTTATCAGCGTACAGGAAAATAAATGCACCCGACATTTTTATTGTTGAAAACCAAATCCTGAGTCCTATCGCACTTTCATCAATACCAACAATATACACAATAAAATGCAAAACAGTGCCTTTATCCTTTGTTATCCTGTTTCGTTGCTCGTGGTCACCAAGTTAAAACACACACACACATACACTGTTTGTCGAGGTTTTTGTTTTGTTTCAAAACTTTATTTCCAAAAGCGGGAGTAAGGTTAGAGTTGCTCGCATATTCTCATAATTATTGTTAACTTTTTTGTTTAATAAACATTTTTCCAAAGCGCCTCTCCCTCTCCCCGTCTATAGTCGACGAGAGAGTGGAATATAATAATTTAACTGGTTGTTGTTAACCTTTTTGTTTTTTTGTGGAGAATTTTTTCGAAAAACTTTTATAGCCTCTCGACATTATTGTTGGTTTACTGGCTAGGGCTAGCGACTGTACCTTTGGGATAATGGAATTCATAAAAGCGCGCGATAATTATTGTGACATTTAATTGTATTGAATTGAAACGTTATAATGGAAAAAGTTTTAGAGTGCTGCCGGCCGGGAAAGCGCAGCGAATAGGGCTGGAGTGCAAAAGGATATAAAGCAACACCATGGTGTTTTTGTGTAAAGGATTTGGAGAGTGAGTTTTGAAGGGCGACCATTGAAATAAAAAATAAAAAAAAAACAAACATCAAATTTATGGATCACCACTGTGCAAGCCTTCAAGACTAAAAACAAAAGATGACAGGATTTGCCGCCATGACCATGAAGTTGCAAGTCTACAAGAACAGCAAGGCATATACTCTCTCTGCTGCATAAAACGTCTATATAGACCTTGATTGTGTCGATTTTGAATCACTACCATCGTGACAAATTTTGTTGGTTTGAAGAAGGTCTCAAGACCGATACTCTTGTACGGGGTGGTTGTCTCATGAACCGCCTTAGATAAACCTATAAACCGAGATTATCTAACGATCAGCATGTTTATGCATAAGTGGAGCACTTCGGACGACATTCTCCGCGGTATTGGACATACTGTTCCTTCGACACCCATCTGACACCCCTTGACTTCTTTGGCAGACAAATGGCAGCTTGTTTAGTCGTCCGCCTTAAACCAAGTTCACTGGGGTCCATCAAAGATCTTGGCCATGAAACACAGACTACACCAAACTCAAGATTTATTTTAATAAAAGCTTCCTTGTCACCGTTCCCTCCAGGCCATTCTGGAAGGAGTGGGCTCATGCTCATTGAAGCCATGTCTTGTCTTGGCTAAGGTACTACCATGATATCTGCCCGAGATATCCACATCTTTTCGGACAGTCTAGCAGGAATCAGGTCCTTGGAATCATTTCCTCCAAATTCATGAGTATACCTCTAGATTGTCGATCATCTCTGGCAAGGCTTTGGGTGCCGAGGCATAGAGCTATTCCAGGCAGACATACTCGCCAGATATGGAACAACTATACCCATGCTTCCAGATAAAGGCACCTTGGGTATAGGGTAAGTTGGATGTAATTGAGAGAACCAACTTAAGGTGGACAAGTGGGCAACAGATTTGGCCAAAGTTGGATCTGAAACACTCTAACAATTAAATTTCTCTCAACAGATGGCATATCGGAACCGGGACATGGTCTAATAGGCAATCATGCAACAAGGCTTGATGTTCATTTAAACAATTTTCGCAGAAGCTGGATGGACGAAGAGAAGGAGGAAACCATTCTCCATCTAGCTCTTATCCGCAGAAGAAAATGACCAGCCACAGATGTCTGAAGCCTCCAACGCTTCATTATAAGCTCCAATTAGTTAAACGAGTAAGTAAGAAGATCTCTCCAAGATCCATGTGGTATCACCATGGACCTATCAATGGACATAGTGTGCTGGCATCAACTTCAACCTTACCTTACCTCACTTCAAAGTGCAACCTAACTAGGTATTCCATGAAGAATATAGAAGCACTCAGAGAGCGTTGCTTCCTCCCAGAAACCCGGTTTAGACTACAAGAAGGACTCCCTTCATCCGTTGATAAAACTACATCAAGAACTCGTAGCAAGATTGACCAACTATTGGGTCACTGTCCATGCTGTCAATGGATTCATTCATAAGTTCTCAGAGGTCGTTCAGGATTCCAAACTGCGAGTGATGCTGGCGATGATGCACTGACAGCTGACTTAGAGACCTAAAAGCTGATGTGCTTCAGAAAACCCACCTGAAGAAGGAGAATATTCGGATTTGCTTCACCACTAAACCCTGAAGATCTAAGCCTGGATAGATCACGAATGAATATGAGCACTGATCCTGGACTCTTAGAACACATCACCGTTGTATTGGACCCTTTCAGGCTGAGATGCATGATATTGAGTACCAGAATTTAGTCCTGAGTAAGGTTAAGGCTCTGATATTTTCTCAAATGGATTCCAAGCTGGTTTGGGTTCTACCCTCCAACAAAATCAAACTCTGGTGGTTGCTATATGAAATGAGTACGTTGAAAGTATAAGGACAGGACCCTTTGTCATACCACTCGAGTTTGATAGCAATTTTCTGGCCATAGACAGCAAAAAAAAAACCCTGACAAACCTGAAGGCTATGTCTCTGGCCACTATAGGCTGATTCTTTTAGTCGAGGCAGGGATGGATCATGTCGACAAATGACAGGTTTATTGCCTTTTTGCAAACATTTGCCTTGCATGAGAGCTCACTAATCTCCTTATGTCCTCACCCATAGCACGCAGTTCTCCAAGCAAGTAGCTGGATAGATACAAGACCTCTCAGCTTATATAAGCACCGAGGCCAGTTCTAAACTTGGCCGAAAAATAAGGACTGTTCTCCTCAAGGAACGTAGAGACTGTCAAATATGCAAGAACGGATACAAATCCATCTAAAAACTACACTCGACAGGCCAAAGGATGAAGGGATTCCAGAAACTTGAAGTTATCACAAAGGATATACAAATGCGCCTTCGATGTCCTAGAAAACAGACACACTAGGAATGACTTCCTTAAAGAATCACTGATTCCCACTAGCTGCCACTCTATTGACTTCTGTGATCTAAAGTATCGCCCCTATTGTCGCCACACAGTCCAGTTCCAAACAATTGTCACATAAATAATAAAATTTTCGAATTATGCACCCATTCTGTCCATCATTAGGACAGTACATCCCTGACACATTCACACTACGGTGTATGTGTGTGTGCAGTTGGCAGTGTGTCCTGTCCTATACCCTTCGGTAAAAGTCGAAGAAAATTTATTACAAGCACCGACACAGTAATTTGTGTTCTCACAATCGATCTGAACAATGGACCATCTTTCAAACATTGTCGTCCCCTATTGCTGGTCAGTGATGTGTTAGTAAGTAACGGTAAACAGTAAACAATAAATGATCACTAATGATCACGACAAAAATAAATGATGCGCACCAGAAAAACCGAAACGAAATATGTTTCCGAATCGTAATGTCACGTCTCGCTGTTGTCCTTCCAAAAAAAAAAAAAACCAACACACAACCATTAATGACGTCACGCTCACTAAACGATAAATTCAATCACAAAGCGTGCATCGATTTAACAAATGCAGGACACCCAGCCGTCATTGATGATATGACACCCGAGTGAGCATTAAATAAAAAATAAAAAAGGACGATGGCAACAGTTTTCTGCAAAAAAATGCCACGAAATGTTGAGCAAAACATGATCATTGCCAAAGAGTCCTGGAGGCACTATCGAACAAATGAAGCAATTATTGCACCGCGGCGGGTTTGTTTGTTTGCACTCTCGCGACAGAGGGTCCACACAAAAAGTCCGAGTGTGATACTCACAGCAGTAGTGACGAATCCATGCTGAGCAGCAGAGCAGTTTAGTCCTTCCAGCTCTGCGCTGTCAGACTGAATTAGGCATTTCACTTCCAAATTTCACAATTTTGGCACAATTGGGGTTGTTTTCTCTCCCTCTCAGCCGCTCTCAACTGATTTCCTGTTGAGATACACAAAAAATGCTAGCGATTACGATGAGATTAGGGGTTGTGTGCCGCTAGGGCGGGTTGTTTTAACAAGTTCAACAGTCTGGAAATAATTTTATTAACCGGATTTCATCCATGGTTAGAGAGTGTAACTATGTTTCATCTGGTTGCGGATAAACAGTTGCGATTGCCTATCAGCGGGAGAGCAAACGTTTTTGGATTTGAAGGGGAAGATGAAAAATTAAGAAAAGGATTCAAAGTTGACATGGAAGAAGATTCTAAGGGTGAGTCCTAGTCCTGACACCTGATCAAACCTACGTCGTCGCTTGAGATCGATTATTCATGTCGTTTATGCTTTGGAATTGGAATATGGGGGTGCTTCTCCTCCCAACTGTCTGACGACAGGACCGGACCCACTTTGTCAGCTGCGACTGAGAGGAAAAAAAGTTCGAACGCAATTGATCACATGAGATTCTTTCAATAGATCCATTGGCTGGATTCGAGTGGCACACTTAGACCAAAGAAGGAGTCACTTCTGACGCTACTAGGTCGAAGACTGAATGAATGGATCACTCTGTGTACAGATCACTAACACTCGACCTTTTAAACGCGTTCAACTTAGCCAGCCGGAGACGTGTCCGAAAACTGTAGACACACGAAACATGTGAAGCTATGGCAGAGCACAAGACGGAGTCGAGTGCATATATTAAATACGGACTTAACCTCAAAGAGCACCTGATCCACGCAGGCGACAAAGGCTCCCGGGCAGTATCGGCGTTGTCGAGATAAATACCAAACATTGGAGGACACAGGACAAGTCGCATTATAAAGAGTGTATTGGGTCTTTCGAATGGTGTCAGCGGAACTGACGAGGTACCCGACCCTAGGCGGGAACGTGCCAGAAGACAGGAGAACTAACAGCGTGGTTATACAACCCGAATACACACGTGTAACCCTATCATCCAAGGAAGATGGAAACATACACTGATCCCCAACGTAGAGTAGCGGATTAGTAGAAGACCCGGACATACAATTTCTGTTGGGTGCCTCTAGGAATACCTCTTCACGTGGGTGACCAATACGCGGAACATGATCCGAAGCTGGAGGTATACAACCGCCGGAAACATTCTAGAAAGGAAAGTGACGGCACCGAGAGTACTAATAAGATTCATGTTAACGACGAGGCAAAGCTTGGAAAACATGATGCAGGAACCGAACCGTGGTATTTGAGTAAACGAAGCTGCTCCTGCGAAGGAGTGTCTTGACAGCAAGTACCTCCGAAGACTCCGAAATAGGTGCCCCTGCTATCGAGAGAAAAATTCGTGCAGAGAAACGGCACTATAGACTCTTCTTTTCTCTTGTCTTCAAAGGTTATGCCGAAAGTTATTACCGTGGCAGTGTTGCATTAGTTTAGATTCTACCTGGTATGCACTATTGCGTTTGCGTCTCAGTTCTCAAACCTCATTTCTGGTGACCATCAGCAAGCTTTTAAGACAAAATCGTTGGACGATTCCCATTGACAGTTGCTGTAAGAAGACTCACTGCCTTTACCTGGTGGTCACTGGAGGACGACTTTGTGTTCTTGGGACGAAGATATAACAAATAGAGGGTCTCTTGTCACGGGTATGCCGTTCTTCTCATGTAAGCCATCATGTAGCACATTGAGGTTTGCTCCAAATCACTGTCTTTCTTGGACACTCATGGGAACAAACCAAATGAGGATGAAGAGGCTTCTCCTAGAATGCGTTTGAGTACCTAAGTGACGACGTTCCATGGATAACGTCTGTCAAACCAGAAACACCCCAAAAAGCCTTCTCCGTATAGCTGGCAGAGTCAGCCTAAGAGTAGTTCCAGCTAATTTGTGGGCTGAGCAGGTGGTGCAAGATGGAGTGGACAAAACCCACCCCCCGTCCGACGAGTTGAGCCGAGCAACCGCAAGCGTGTCACAGTCCTCTTCACCTGCACCAAAGTTGCCTTCGAGCTCAGTGCCGATGTGAATAAATCACAATTCCATAGCTCGAGGCTTACATACATAGGTCAGGGTGGGTCTGTCAACATCCCTGTGAAAGAGGTTCTATTTTCAAGACCGGACATCATAAGGCGTTCTATTCCACAAAGTAAAGGACTGGCATTGAATTCCAAGCTCAATGCCAAATACCGGGCGGTCCAGTATCTTGGACAGGTTTTCACAGCCTTAATTGTGAGTTATAGGTTGACCTTGTCACTGCAAAAGTGAACATGTGGCGTCAAGGTGATTCTGATCCTGGAAAATGGACAAATAACTTCACCTCATACTCCAAGGATCGACTTAAGGAGTTGAAAGGCAATGTGGTCTAATGATTTCATCTCATTTTAAAAAGTGAAGACAAAGCCTATGACCACTAGAAACAACAGCGGTGGAAGAATATGATTTTGAACAAAAAGACATACACCCACCACAAGTTATGCAATGTCATCGAGAAGTAGTGTAACTTCCCTTCTTCTCCATTCAATCTCTTTCTCTCTCTCTGTAAGTTCTTTTGCTTATTCACACAACATCCTTGATATCGTCTGCAACTGCAAAACATACAACACAAGGTCTCTTCTGTAGTGCATGTGTATTCGTGCACACTCGTCATAAACCCTTCTCTTTGTGAGGGAAAAAAAAACGGTTCACTTTTTCGAGTGACATTTCATAGAATGGCAAGTTTATTCACTTCCCATTTACCTTCACACACACAGAGAGAGAGAGAAAAGTCCTTTTAGCACATTTATTAACTTTTTGCAATAAAAGCGCACACATTCATCCCGAATGGTAGACGAAGTGTAGCCGCACCTCAAGAGAGTCCTTTTCAAAAACCAAGTTGTGTTTCTCATTCGAAAAATGTAAGTAGAAAAAAAAGGAGTCCTTTTCACGTGCAGAATTATTCTAAAGAACGACCACCAACCACACACACATACATAAAGTGGGAGGAAAGGAAGTAAAAAATCCTTTGGCATACTTGAAAACAATTACGAAATGTCAAGAGGGTTTCATGGTATTTTAAAATTACAGTTATAATGTAAATTTTGTGTATTGGACTGTGCGCCGAGTAGTGGCACAGTCACTGGTAGAATAACATTTGAGTGGGCCACAGAATGGTTGCCAATTTTATTGAATGCGCGCCTTTTCCTTTGCCTGAGTACCCTGATCCTGAATGCTCGCATCGTTTATGAACAGAGTGCAAGTGGTAAACTGAGTTCTGTTTCTTTCTCCCCACCGAAAGGATTTCACCTTTCAATCGTGTATATGTATTTCTTTATCCAGTTTGTGGGTACAAAAAACAGAAAAAAAAATCCTTTTTGCATTTAACCCATTCATCAACGACGGACATTGGCGACGCGGTGGTGGTTGTTGTGTCGAACCTCTCCAATTAAATGAGGTGTACATTTTGCACAATTTTTCAATGGACGATGGAGTGGTTGACGAAATGGTGGACGGACGGCAATTACAATTATTTTTTCCATTCAAACGAGATGAATGGATTGTCGAGGACTTGCCTTTCTGGCATACATTCGAGAAAAATGAAAAATATACCGTAATGAGAACACAAAAAACACAAAACAAAAAAGCTTAGAGGAGAACAGTTTTATTTCGTGCTGCCCTCGTTTTTGTTGTTTCGTCCTTTTTGTTGATTGAAGTGTTCTTGGAGTTGGTTTTTGCATTTAACTGGTTTAAATCATTGTGTTGCCACTTTGTATACCTGTGTATCGAATTAAATGCGTTAAAAATTGTTAATAAATGCCGAATCCTTGAGAAGTGGAGTTGAGAGAGGTGGTTTTGAATCTCAATTTACAGGATGTGGTCTTTGTTGGCCTATTTCGTGGCTTAAATGAATGACATTTCAATTGGGAACTTATGTTGAGGGTTTTGTGAATGGATATCCTTAAGGTAAAGGTTGCCTGTGTACTTGTCAAAGGACTTAACGATGATCGGCGATCATAACTTTTGACGCTCTATTTCAAGCAGTCATTGACATTACGTATAGGGTTTCAAGGACTTTGAGCTAAACGTAGACACGTAAGGAAAAGGATTACCATAGGACGAGAGTTGCTTATAAACTACCCTTCAACTGTAGGAGAAGAGAGTAGGAAATGTTACTGGAAGATGAAACTTAAGACCGGATGTAGACCTTTACAGATGATGAAGGAATGTGTTTAGTAAAGCTTGAAGGAAAACACCATAGAGAGAACAATGAGAGCAAATATTGCGAAGCCAAGACCCGCCACATTATTATTATTGGTTAGGCTCTGCGACTGACGCAAATGGCATTACGACCTGAAAGATCAATTGTAGGTGGAGCCAGTTAGACATGGAGATCCTCTATCTTCCTAATGAACTTGAGGATATCTCCAGTCGAGACATTACGAATGTCCTCCGGTGCTTGGAATTCTTTGTGGAGACAGCGTTTCCTGACTCTGCAGACAGCCACGCACTCACATAGTACGTGTTCCGCTGATTCGTCTTCCTCTAAGCAGAGTCGGCATTAAGATTCTTGAACTATGTTAAGTTTGTGTTAGTGATATCTGAGGCTGCAGTGACCGGTAAGGAAGCCTGCCAGTCTTCTGATATCGTCCCTTTTACGATTGAGAATGATTTTGTGGTTTTGTGTAGGGTTCGGATGGCCCTTTTAGCCTCTCTAAGTCCCATGGATAAGAAGTTTCGTTTTTCCCAGCTATCCAGACTCATTCTGAACGCTGAAGTAGGGATGCCGCAGAAGGGTTCGGCACCTATGTATCTTTCTGAAGAGCCTTTCCTGGCAAGTTGATCTGCAATTGGACAATAACTAGAGCTTGACTTTATTTCGCTTTGAGAGGTCTTGAAGAGTTTTGAAGCAGCCTAGAATGGCCTTTGAGTTCCAGTAATAGGAGCTCAGTGCTTTGAGCGCTGCCTGACGTGGTTACGCTCTTTATTCCGGAATCGAGAATGATAGTGGCGCAGGTATCGATGGCATGTAATTCTGCCTGAAAAACGCTGGGACACATTCCAAGTGCCTTTGAGACTTTGTGATTAGGGCCATAGATACCGACACCAAAACTGGAGTCCATCTTTGAACCATCAGTATACCATACTAGTCATGGATCAGCCGTAATCCACAGGATGTATACGGTCACCAAAATCCAACACGACCGGCACCATAAGAATGACCCCGACAGCAGCCCTTGATTCTTTCTTTCAGTCCTACCGCTTGACCTAACCCTCGTGCTGCCGGGCAAGCTGCTTTCAGTTTCCAGCTATTATCTGATCTTTAAACCGGAGGTTCGGTCTTCTTTTTAATTGTGAACCACGTGGCTGGGATTCAAAGACCCTCTTACCTGGGGGGTTCTGTTCCATTCGCTCGATGTGGCCGAGCCTGTGCAACCTAAGGATTTCTGCTCACCGGACTATATTCACATCTTTATACAGCTGGCGGTAATATCTTGTCCTCCATTAGCCCTCCTCGACACAGATTATTTCTTTCGAAGGATTACAAGATCGTGTTAGGAGTTTGGACCGTACCGGTTTGGAAGGATTGGTATACTCAGTAATCATCAAACCATCTTCAATCGCCGTTCAAGCTTCAATAATGGTACGCTAAGAGCGGGTGATGATGTCAATATCGTGTACCTTCTGTGTTAAGTCCAGCCTTTTGCAATATCTGCTCCAGCACAAGATTGAAGAAATCAGTAGACAGCGCGTCTCCTTTTCTCGAGAACACCAGCTCTTATGCTCAATAAAGTCGCAAGGTTTGCAAAATATGTTACTAAACTGTGTTTGGGACTAAAAAGGTCAAAGCCTCGCCTACAGAGGCGACAAGGATAAGAGACAAGCCTCCCAAAGATAGAAGACCTTTTAATCAGTCACCTGAAGTAACTGACGTCTTCAATTTTCGCCAGTCTTCCTAGAACCAGTTATGATGAGATTTCCAGTGCTTGCTTTGATAGACGAATGTGCCTTCCAATGTGCTTGAACAAACCTAATCCTAAATCTCGAACGACTTTGATAAATTCCATTAGACCTCCAACAAAGTAAGTCGTCGGCAATTGCCGATAATTGAGACCACCAATGACCACAAGACAATAAGACCATATCATAGTTGGAACAGATCAAAGCCCATTCCCGGGACAAGCCGAACAAATTCCCAAACAGCATTCTTAAGCCACATTCGTGCTGTCAGACCTTTCTGTCACTCTTTGTCAATGACATGATTAATCCGCCACTTAAATTCATAGGTAAACTAAATGGACTCACAAAGCGTTCGGCCAGACCTGAGGCTCCATAAGGTATCCTACCCTGTCCCCCCCCGATGTCTGTCCCATGTAGGTAATTACAACACATTAAACTCCTACTGGCATTGTTCTTGACTCCTTTCATCCATTAAACATGCATAATGTCCGGCTGTCGGATTTTCTGACACGCATTGACACACATCCACAGGCACACTCCAACTCCCAAAGTGTCAGAAACTCAAATTGGAACAAGATTCTGTGGAATCTCACAACCAAGTAGCTGCTACCGATTTCTGTGTTCGGTTTGTTCTGGTCGTTGGTTGTTACCCTAGAGAGTTAGCCGCAAAGAATTTCGTGACATCTATAGTCGTCCCCTCGGCTGGGTTAGGACAAGATACCTGTCGGATTATCGCCGCGCACATTTTGTATGGATGGATACCCTCCTCAGATCGTTTCTCATAAAAATTATCACGGGATGCATAACCAGTTGGTGTCGGCATAAATTAAGGTGTGGCGGCGGCGCGGCGGCGGTTGTAAATTGTTCTTCGAGAATAAAAGGCCATTTTTGCCAAAAGGAATTAATTTATTGTCAAGATGGTCAATAAGCCGGGATTGTCGCCTTTGTCTGATGTCGGGATTATCGGGCATCAGACAAAGATGAACTAATTAGGTTTGAAGTTGGCTTTTGTTTTTAGTCGAAGCCGTAACAGCAGTGACCTTAGTTTGTTGTCATTTGTCATCAGCGCTACAGTGGTGGTGAGCTAAAGCTAATTTAAAACGGTCTCATTAGTGGTGATTTGAATAAATTAAGACTTGTGACCGACAGAAGCTGGAGACTATTTAACCTACAAAGAGGCATGAGATGAACTCATTGATGCTGCTCTGTTGAGTTTAGGCTTCCATGCGACTTCTACGTGAGCTTTTCATAAGTCAACTTGAGTTGTAGGGACAGGAAGGTCTCTGTGCCCTGTGTAGACTGCTAGGGTTGGGTTAGGTTAAAGAGGTGGATGCATCGGGTGGTGCAGCCTTCACTCGGATCTCTAATGGATCCATTGTGTTCCGCTGTCGTGGAATGTCCATTCTGAAAAGACAAGAAATAGTGGAAGGGTCTGGATGAGTGCAGTTACGAACGTTCGGCCTCCCTGAACCATCCCGAATTTATAGAGAATTTTAGAATGGCTTTTGGTGGCTGGTTGGACAGCTCGCCCAGGTCGTTGAAGTAATATTCACCGAGGGCCGTCTTCCTTGTTCTATATGGGCTGGGACATTCGCATAGGAAGTGGGTTGTATTCTCTTCCGCGACAGTTTTACCGCAGCCTCTGCATAGTTCGTCTGTACCTAGACGCATTCTTCTACGGTGGTGTGTAGACTGCTTAGGATAACGTAGGCCCATCAATGATTTTTCTGTTGTAATCTCTTGCAGTCTCATCGCAGTGGGAAGTGCCTGCTTATCAGAATCGATGCGGATTATAGTCGGATCGTCTGCTATTGGTTCTCCTAATAGACAAGGTCAGGGATCAGTTTAGATTTCAAGTCATGCTACCATTCATGGTGGTTCTTAGCCATGACCTACAATCCACGTTCCGCTCGGTATGTAGATGGTGAGATCAAAGGATCAGCATATGAAATACTTGGTTCTTTCGTCCTTTGACACATTTTGCAAAGATCCAAACTTTCAGTTATGTTTTCTTAAGTTTAACAGAGTCCCATCTTCAAGAAAGGCGATCCTATGTCTCGCAAGAACTACCGAGGTTTATTCCTGCTTAATGTAGCCAACAAGATCCTACCGAGTGTACTGTGGGAACGACTAAAGCCGGTTTGCACCACAAAGACCAAATCTTCACATTGCGGCAAATCTTGAAAGAGACCAACGAGCTCCAAGTCAATACTTTCCTACTCTTCATCGACTTCAGCATTCGTCGTACCGAGCTTTATGACACGACGGTCGAATACGGGACCCCGAGAGAACTGATCCGGTTGTGTCGCTCCATGCTTAGGAACTCGCTATGCACCGTGCAACTTCGAAGCAGAACCTACGAATTATTCCAACCACGCACCGGATTTCGCCAAGAATAGCGCTGTCCTGTGATTTCTTCAATCTTGTGCTGGAGCCGCCTTAAACACAGAAGGCAGACGATGTCTACATCAACGCCCGTTCCCAGCGTTTCGTTATTGAAGCTCTTATGGCGGTTGAAGAACAAGCCAAACGAGTTGGTCTAAAGATCAATGAAAATACCGATCCGTCCAACACCCTCTAGGACAAAAATTGACAATCAACAGCTGGAACTTTGAGTTAGTGAAGGAGTTTACCTATCTACCTCGGGGCAAATATAAACCCAAACAGTTGGGGTCCGAACTCCTAGCTCCACAAAACTCTGATCTTGCCATTCTTGCTTTTTGACAGCGGAGCAGATCTTGGGATCCTTTGAAAGAAAAATTCTTCGTCGAGGAGGGCGAATGAAGAACAGGATACAACCGCGAACTCTGCGAGCTGTATGAAGATGTGGATATAGTCCGGAAAGCATAAATCCATCCACATCGAGCGGTTGGACGAGAACGCTCTAGCTGAGAGGGCTTTCGATCCCATCCTCGTGTTGCACGAAGAAAAAGGAGACCGAAACTCCGGTTAAAAGATCAGGCAATTGCGGGCCTTAGACACAGAAAGCAGGGTACTGGCGACCGTGAAGGATTGAAGCGGCATTAATTCAAGCTCAGACACTCCAATGTAGAGTCAGTTCAACACTGACAAAGAGTGGATACAAGACCAGTTCGCTACGAAATTAAAAGCCAAGGGTATCCACCAAGTCTAGATTCCCTACTCGGACCCTTAATTGTACAGCATGAAGCATGAAACAGCATGAAACAATGATGACAACTTCATCAAAATCTATTAAGCCCATCTGAAGGCACTTTTTTGAGTGACTTGCTGTTAAAGCTTGACAGAAGTCCGTTTAAAACTTCACCGTCAATGCTGAGCTTGTCGAGGTTGACGACATACACAATCGATTTGATCTTCTGAAGAGGGAAATCGATCTTCTTTGAGAGCTGAAGACTCTTTTGACCAATAAGTCTTCTTGTCAGTTCTTCTTCAGACTATTAGTGGAAAAAGCAAACTGTTAGCCATACAAAGATCGGAATTGACTCTGGGGTCGACGTTGAGATGATATGATCATGAGAAGGGAATTCAACTGAAAGCCGATCATTGAGAGAGTCTTGAAGAACGAATCCTATTAGCTACGGACGGATCCAAGAATAGAGACTAAGCCTCTGGGAACATTCGTCAGTATCTGTCAAAGAGAGGTTCGTTCGATCTTAAGGAGTTATCAGCTCAACTCCGAACGGAAGTATTACTAAGAAAGACGTGGCCAAATCAATGAGACCGTAAGAGTGCCTTAAAAGACTGGATCAAGGCAACAAAGTAAACTTCTATCGGATGAGCTCGAGAGACAAAAATTCAAATCGACATTGAGGTAGGCCGCCAAACACTTCAGGAAATACAAGCAAGAAGGGTTAAGATCTGCATCAGCGTAAGGAAACATTCTGATGGACTTCATAAGCCAGAAACCTGTAACCTAATCCACAAATTAAGACACTACCCAAGTGCCTACCAGCTGTCAAAGGTAAAGGTATCATCACTGGATTACCTCCGATGAATGAAAGCAGTTTGACCAAAGACAGAGGTTTAGTATACTGAATCTTGCAATCCACCTTCAAACGACAGTGCAGTAGAGGAAGACCGCGACTCAGGTGGCGCACGCAGGTAGCAGAGGACCTCAACCAAATTGGAGACAATTAGCCAAAGATCGAGCTGACTGGAAACGCTAAAAGGAACGTCCTTGAAGTATTTGCCCCAGGAGACCGTTCCTCTATTGTTCGAGTGCGAGTCGGTACAAAAAGTTCGCCAATGTTGGCAGTGAAGCTTGTAGAGCATGGTTAGGTTAGGGAGCCAGGATGTAGGCCCATTGTGGTACCACGCAGAGTACCGGAAACCGGCACCAGGAACCTCACAAATTTCAAATTGTAGGGCATACATGGCATATGATGCCAGTGCCACAGAGTCCGATTGTTGAGATACCAGGTAGAGTAAAGTTTCTTTGATGAAGACCCTTCACGTTCTTACTTTCCAAGCACCAACTGCCAGTTGAGTTCAAGTCATCAGAAAGACCGGTCGACATTTCATTGATTTTGAGGATGCATTTGTTGGAAAACGTAACTACTTCAGCTTCTACCTCAACCCATTACGACACTTTAACCGATTTAAGCTCGTTGCACCTAACCTACCACATCATCGTCATACAAAGATCCACGAACTCAGTCAGTCAGTCAGTCTTTCTTTTGAAGTTAACTCCATTCACATCCCTTTTAGCTGCCATATGCTTTGCACTTCCTGCATTATCCGCCCGACATAAAGCGAATATCAAAGACCATGCCACCCGATGCCAAGGTGTTGGAGAATCAAAGCCCGCAGTTTTGTGCTGCCGCGCACCTTGAAAGGGAAGCCTTAATGCTCAAGGAGCATGCAAATTAACGCACATTAGCTTTTAAGCCTTTGACGACTTGCCACGATGCTACTAAAGATGACGATTGAGATGAATGTTGATGATGATGACGCGAGACGCTCTCGTCTTTGTGTGTGCACAAAGGAGCTCCTGCAACTCAAGATCCTGGCTGAATCCATTTCGGTGGTAAATTGGTGCTTTAGAGTTATACGCCATGTGAGCACGTCATTTTTCCCAAGTCAAAAGCCAACAAATTCGTTGTGATGGTAGCTGTGTGTTCAGATCAAAGGAAAACAGAAAAACACAAGGACATGCCAACTTCTTTGGAAATATTCTACACAAGGTCAGCTGAGAGAGCTCCTAAAACTTTCTCCTGTCAGATATCCTTAAGCAATTAATCATAAAAAAAACAAAAATCTTTGCTCGTGAGTTCGATATGCATTCAAGCGTGCGTTCTGTGTTTTGCTTCTCAAACAAGGACATCCCTCGAATCAGTGTTATGGAAACTCATAAAGATGTCATTTAGACAATATTCGATGTGACATTTTGGATTTGTTCTCATCCTTCCTCGTCCTTTTTTTTGCGCTCTCTCGTCATAATTTCATAATTTGGGAATTGTAAGGGGGTTTTGTTATTGTTTGTGTGCTCCTTTGCGTGGTAAAGGATAATGCTGAGTACTTCACGGTACTTCACTGCTGTGGCGCACACTCACACCCATTTAGACAGAAATTATAAATAAATATTATTTATCGTTCAAGTTGTGAAGGATTTTTTTTGCTTTTTATGATTTATTTGTCACAGCAAAAGGTTGCACAACCAAACGCAGGAAAAAAAAAAGGATAATCGTGAGACTGTGCTAGAAAAATGACGGCTGGGATTTATGTTTTCATTGAGAAGAAAAAAATTGCACAAGTGCTCTTCAGAGACGAGAGCGGAAAATTAAGTTTATTTAGCTCGAGTGTGTCGTTAGTTCGGGATAAAAAAAAAATGTCAAAGCCACGTCTGCCCGGTGTGGTGTCCCACAGGGCGTGCAGGTTTAGGGTGAGAAATTCTCAACTCAATTGCCATCTAATTGATAGTAATTGGGCAACTTGAGGGCTGGCGGGTGGTAGATGTTCGTAGCAATTTCCGTTCAAGAGATAGTTCCACAGCGGATGGTACCCCTGGATGAACTATTTCAGCTGCTACATGAGTCACTTCCACGCAGTGTCCAAATAGTTGAGCCAACGACTAGCCGTTACCTGCTAATTGTGTCACCAGAGCTCTGTTCACGAAATGTGAAACAATATCTGTTTGAGGTAGACTCTCCAAGGGTGGAGCATAAGTATCTGTTTCCATTTGCCTGACCATTGTAGCGTCCTCCAAGCCGAGATAATGACAATCAAAGGGGTCCTATGGGTGGCTGAGGTTAAGTGGTATCTTCGCGGAATATCACAATTTTTACAGACATTCAGGCCACGGTCATATCCCTGTAATCTGCCACCTTTAACTGGTAACAACAAGATGACTGAGCAAATCAAAATGCACTCTATCTGGGTGATAGGACATTACGGAAATTACACGTTACTGTATGGATGACGAACTTGACAGGCAAGATACAACTTGAAAGTGCCTCAGATGGTTCCACCTGCCTCATCACCCAAAAGATTTGGCCAAAGCTGGATCACAAACGCTCTCACTGCCTTATTCGACAGAAAAGGGACACTGTGCCATCGACAGGTACGCCAATAGGCTGAGCTACCTCTGTAATGATTTTTACAGAAACTGTGTGGACAAGGAAGAGGAAGAGACGATTGTTGACCTTCTCTCTACGTATCCAGCTTTTTCACTTCAAAGGAGCCAGCGTCTTCTACACAGTCTCAAGGATCTGACTGACACAAGCATAGGCAGCCTCAAGCGCTTTATAGTAAGTTCTGCTCGTAGTTTTGTGAAAGATACTGTAGACCCACGTGGTCTAATTATGGTGGCATCAACGCAGCCTTATTAAGGCTGAGTTTCCGACATGCAACGTCCCCTCAGAGGAAAAGGCAATGTCGCCAAACACTGTTTCTACAAACTCTTGGACTTAACCTACAAGCAGTGTTGGTAAAGGACATCTTAAGAGAGTCCATCGGAAGGTATAGCCTGCACGACACCACCTTCAGAACCTTCTTAGTTATTTCACGATTAGAAGTCTCTACCGATCGAGTGTCCCTATAGATATACCTTTCCACAACTCCAGTTCCAATAGTAAGGGCAGTAGCGCTTGGACTAGATTTCACCCTTCCACCTGCGAGAAAACCCTAGTTTGATAGTGAATGTGTAGAGAGAAATGCAGACGAGAGCCACTCGAGCCCATGTATCAACAGAAGAAAAGCGAGATGGAGATAGAGATCCAGAGAACTGAAGGCTTCGAGGATCGAAACGAAAAAAACCACAGTTTGGCGGTTGTTAAACAGCGACGAAAGTCAAAATTCCAGAGTCAGACAGTCTGATAGTCTCAACCTGGAGAACAATCAAACATTAGACCAGAAGGAAGCTGTAACAGTAGTAGCCAGGCCTAAATCGTTTGAAGACACAGGCTCAGATGGCATAGGAGCACCAAACACACAGGATAGGGTATGAGTTGTTGAATGCTACAGGAGATAGGAGTAGGAGATGATCTGATAGGCTCCATGCCAGAGCTCATCTGTGAAATATGGTCTGATATAGGTGGCGCTGGTGTACTGGGTAGTATGTTCGTTTGTGGCCCGAACTGTGCAAGTTCGAGCCCGGTCAGGGAACAGCAGCAAATTCTGAGTTTTTCCAACATAAGGTACTAAGGTGGCGCTACAGTTCGGGGTGAATCTGGTCACAACTGAGGAAGTCCTTAGGTAGGGCAAATATGCGACAGATCACTGTCTCTCTGATGGATAGAAGGAAAAAACAGATAGCCTCTGAATTGCAGTCCACTTTACTACCCATCTGTACTCCATTCAAGTTTCAGAAGCCCCCCGAAATGTTGACCCCTTTTCAAGAGAACAATTTACACTGCACCCCATAAGCACGCGCCCCATTTGAATTCTCTAACCCGAACAATCGATTTAGGTTATCAAAATAGATTTTCTGTTACGTAATTGTCAGTCCAAAAAAAAAAAAAACAAAAACCGGACATTAGTATCTCCATCGGTAACAATGCAGGTGAAGGGGGTGTGTCACTACTGTGTCCCATTGCTCTGTCTCTGTGCTCTCTATTCAAATTAATTTCCAATTCAAATTCGAATGCGAATGCGAGTGCTCTCTATCGTCCATTTGTCCATTGAACCGGATTGGGACTGTTTGCGACGACAAAAGAAAAAAAAATATTCAATCGATATTTTGATCGAAAGAGTGGACATGGAGAGGGAGAGGGAGTTGGGGTACAGGTGAGTTATTCAATAGAAACGACCCACCGACCGATTGAACGTTGCAAAACAAAGAACCTGTCTATTCATCAGAATAACATTAATTTCGATAGAAAATCCCATTTATACGCGCCCTCCCTTCCTGTCCCAGTCCAGCACCAGTGTGCTGTGGTGATCTGGACAACATTTCACCTGGGTTCGGCATTTTTCATGCATCCAAACCGGAAGAATATGGTAGTTCGTTCCAGCAGTCGATTCGAGTCACACGAATCTGTTGTGTGATCGGCTTTCGAGAAGAGGGTAATCACTTAATGGTTTCTTGGACAAGTCCCGCATCCACTGGACAATCGGCATCAATTAGCGCCAAGAATTACACAAAAAAGTTGCCACAACGACTTCTTAAAATCGCATTTGACCAGCAGCGTGGTGTTTCTATGGGTTCTGGAGGTTTTGTGTGTGTGTGTGTGTGTGTGGAGGCTTTGTTGGAACAATCCCGGATTGTTTTTGTGCATCGTCACAAAGCAAATCCCATCATCGAATGATATGGTTGCGCTGTTTTTTTGCCGCTTAAATCCTTTGGGGAGGGGGACGATGGAACCTTTGATATGTTACGTATCGCGTCGTGAGAAATGACTTGGCGAAAACAATCAGGACTGTTCGTTTGTTATGCTCAAAGTGTGATAAATTGACACCTAATCAAGCTGAGAGGGAGAGAGAGAGAGTGAGAGTGTCATCGTAGCCGGATCATAAATCATAAGTCGGGAGAGGAAGAATCATTAGTGCGGTTCGGGGCGCGAATCTTTGTCATGAAATGAGGTAACAAATGATGGTGTTTGAAGGTATTTGGACATTTATACCGGTTCCTGTGACCATTAGTCGCGATTATCCTGGCTTGGTGTACATTACCGGCATGTTTTGGTGGCATTAAGTGGATTCAATTGTGAAGAAATGGGATGAAAACAACCACGTGATGGGCTAAAGGCATCTTAGAACTTAAGTTTAAAAGTGACGAGCCATTGTCATTCCTTCATGCAGTCCAGTGATACTATAGAGACTTTGAACTTCATAAAGAAGCTTCAATGGTCAGAAGCAGTGTACAGAACGCCTGCCATGCATCTTTTGACCGTCGAGTACCAATGAACTGTGGGAATGATGAAAAAGCCAAACTTCGTAGAGTCTGTCACTGTGGGAGGCGACCATGACTGTGGCTTGGAGAGCGTGCCTGAGAACGCATCGAATATCGGATTAGGAGCCATTCCTCTGTGTATGTCCTGATACGGGGGATCAGCGACTTAAGGTTGCAGGAGTAAATGTAGTAGTTTTGCGGAGGTGGGTGCACAAGTAGACTCAAACGCGAATCAAGGGTCATCATAGCTACACTACACTAACGCACAGAATAGTTTCTTCCTTGTTTCCTTGGCAACGGCCGGAAGAACCTATAACTGATGAACTTTTAGGCGTCTCTAACAGAGTTGAACAGACGAAACTGGTGTCGTTCCACAAGGTGCGGTGCTAGGTCCGATCTGTATAATGGTGTCTTGATGTTTCCTATCCTCAGAGAAGCAGAAACCATAGGCTATGCGGACGATAAAGCCTTGGTGGAGGAGGTGGAGCAGGCATGTAACAAGCAGTAGAATCCATCGGTCTGAATGTAGCCGAACACAATAGCCACACTTAGAATCGGTGGTCACGACATTACCACGCAAACGACCATAACCTACTTGGGAATGGTGATTGATACCAGGCGATCTTATAGAGAACATTCGCAAGGTGCATTCGATAGAGAATAGTGCCAAACATACGAGGGCCTAGACAGAGTGGAAGAGTTGTTACTCAGTTCAACGCCAATGTGTGTAAGATCGAATCCTATGCGAGGAAAATGTGCGTATCGCACGGTATCCGATGATGAGATATTCGTTGACGAGGAGGAAGAAGATGGCGAGTTCCTGCTGTGGAGCACCCAAGAATGAGGACATGGAGTAAAGTCAAAAAAAGTGTCAGCAAAGGTGGGACCTGTCGTCCCAATGAAGTAGTTAACTTCTATTTACGTAAAATTTTCACTGGACAAGGATGTTTTCAGACGTAACTTTACTGGTTTTGGAACGATTCTCCCCTCCTCACTGCAGCGAAGTGCAGGAGGATGCGGAACATGTCTTTTGCCATTGCTCGCGAGAATTAGGACAGATGGGTAAAAATTTCACGGAGTTACTAGCTACGGACGCAGTCTCATCTTCCAAAGTCACATCCACATACCATCGCAAACAGAGCACCATTAGGTCTAGGGCAGGCAAAGACTTCCCCCTTTGCCTTTGGGTACCATCAGGCCACTATGACATGTCATGAAATTGAAAGGCATGGCAAGGCTCTTCCAATACATTAAGACACTCATGTCGTTTGCCAAGTACCTTATCCACAACGACTCGATAGATAAGGTGAACTATCTATGCCAAATTCTTGATCAGAAAAAGGTTTCTTGAAGCACAAAAGTCATATGATGTCATAGCGGGGCACTGTACAATGGAAAGACATTCTCAAAGGTTAGCCACTCTGTACCACTTTTGCAAAAGCTACAGAAATTGTGCATGTGTCCAGCCCTCGCAAATATAAGCAAGGCTACCTTAAGTGAACACCTTTTCAATGTTTTCAATTGCAACTGCAAAGGCTGACAAGTAAATGGTTTCAGGTTCCACAAAATGATTCATAAATTCCACCGAGAAAGGCGGTGTGATTAAGCCTTACTTAAACTTAAACCAAACCAATCAACCGTCTAATGCCTTGGCAAAGTAAGCGGACAACAAAGACACAACTCACCATAAGTCCTTAAGGCCCATGAGCTTATTCTAAAAACAAATGAAGGACACAAGCTTGAAAATGGTGCCTTTGAACCGCAACAAGCAAGCACACTGGATAGGGACGTCCGCAAATATTCATGAAGCATTCGAGATCCTTTGACATAGAGGGCGTCTTGGATAACTCTTCTCAAGAAGCTGTCGAAGGCATACACAACATGACATTCAAGTGAGGTACTGCACTCTGGGAGTGCTAAGTCACAGACTGTACAAAAGACTAGTCGAGGCTGTCAAAAGCTAGTGGTCTTGAGAGTTTTTATTTGAATCTTGGTAGTAAATGAGAACTTCACCAATGCATTGGTTGTCTTGTGTGGATCCACAGCGGAATTACAAGCTTGCTAAGCAAGGTTCAGATGAGAACTTCTCAGGCCCTGAACTAACGTTAGGTTTGCTCGTATCTTCGGTTAGAGCTTCCATCGATAGTTGGGTTTCTAGCAAACACAATTGTAGGTTAGATGAGGAGGCAGGCAGACTAATCGGATACATCCTGACGTCTGTAAGAAGTCCGCGGTATTAATGCTGTTTCTCAGCAGAAAAGACTGCAGACTGCGTTATTGAGGGACACTATATGCCTCTGCCCCAAAGTAGCTAGCTAAAGATCAAGTTGGTTGGAGACGCTTGTTGGTTGAGGCCCAGATCCACACCGGACTGTAGCGCCATCTTAAGTATACGCCTTTGCCAAACATCACAACGTGTTAGGCTTCAGTGACGACACTATCTGTGATGCCTGTGGAGAAGGCGACGACACTGCGGAACACTTCCTACGTGATTGTCCTGCCTTTGCTCGTATCAGGTGGCAGATTTTTGGGGCTGATGAGATGAGTGCTTCTAACCTAAGCTCCTTATCCCTGAAGCTCGTACTCGACTTTCTTTGTAGAAAACACAGTAAAAGTGTTGGACACTTTGCGCTGCCGATACATAGAGATTGGTGTCATCAGTATAAGAATGCCTTCGTGTGGGATTAGCAAATAAATTCTTCAGGCAATGAAGCCATTATCTCCTGGCTTAGACAGTTTGGAGTGGTCCTCTGCAGAAGAGGTACATTTAGGACAAAAGTGCTACCACTCGTACTATTATCTCCGACCTATGCCTGTTCAACGTTCAAAAGCTTTGAAACGACTTCGGAGGTCGTCTTGGTCTGACTTGAAAATTAACGTTGTTCAACTGAATTAGGTACTGAGTCCGTGCTAAAAGGACTGATGACTGCTATCACAAGAAATCTGTAATTTTCTTGGTGTCTAAGAACCGTACTAAGAGTGCGTGGGTCGAGAATCAACAGATTACAGACAGTGTTGTGCAGGATAATGTAAGAGGAGAAGACCTAAGGCATACAACTTTTATAGATTAACCCACTTAACATCCCAATTATCCAATGAAGCCCTCCTCTCCTTCTAAACCAAAGAATAGCTTAATTAATTACAAGACTCCACTGTTCAAATCGAATACCAATTGAGAGAAAATCACCCCAAAAGGAAGAAGAAAACAAGAAAGAATATAACAAAAGAACGATGATAAAGGATGACATGCAAAAACAATTCACCCTTTATTCGGAATCGGAACCCGAAAAGCGTGACTAAACGATGGCCCCACACAAAAGAGAAAACACAATTAGAGACCTGAGACAACCGGGCGAGAACAAGCGAATTGACGCGACGTAAAATTAGGTTTATAATCTATGAAGCCGAGAGGGTGTGTAACTGTGTAGTGTAGTGTGTATGGCAGGAACAGGCCTCGAGAAGCATGCACATTAAAACAAAACTAAATCATGGATTAGGTTGCGCAGCTAAAGAGCGTCTTTATGTCTATGTGACTGAGCGCGGGTGCTTAAGTCGAACCTTTTTGACATATTTATTGCTGTTCGCGGGGATTCAAGACTGCTGCCTCTCACCTGTGTAGTTGGAGGTGGTACCGATGTCGATGTCGATGTCTCTCGGCTTCATGGTTCATTTAATATGGTATTGTGGTCGTAAAGCTATGTGGGGCAGGTAGAAGAGGCACATTGCCGCTTACTGTTCGATCGTCGTCTGTTGGTCTACGAGAAATCCTTTAAAGTGGATTTTTATTTATGCGCGGTAAAAACAGTGGGGAGGCGTGCTGTTGCAGCCAGCAGTCGTTGTTTGGTAGAAGTGCCGCGCAGCGCAGGTATGAAGTGGAGGTGTAGAGTGCCTATAATGTGCCTTGGGTATAGGTTACAGACGTTTCTTCTTGTGGCAAACGATGACAGTTTTAGAAATGGCTGCAAGACATTAGGTAGAAAGAAAGAGAGAGAATGAGAGATAGAGGGTGTGTGTAAAGTTGGGCGAGTGAAAATGCACCACCAAGAAAGGACAAGCCAGAATCGCGAGCTTTAGGAACTACTAAGCCACATCTCACTGTTAAATGCAACATAAGCTTGTGGCACACACTAAGACGGATCTTCGAAAAAAAATGCTTCATTTGTTCGAGGAGATCTTCAGTTGCAGACCCAAAGAAACCTCAGAGGTTGCTAGAACCTCAAGGTGGTTCATAAGTATTCCAATCCCCAAAAGAAGAAAGGAGACAACCCCAGTCAAACAAAGACTGAAGGAGCTCCAACCAAACCAAAGGGAAGTTGATCGAAGAACTAGATAGAACTCAGATCATTTGAGCACGAAATTGGGAATGCTGATGAAAGGTTACTGAGAGCCTAGGTGTATACTCTGCCAGAATAAGGAATCTGGTGATGCAAAGAGTCTACCTTAGGCAAACTGTGAACCAGCAAGTGGCCATCGCTACTAGGAGGGTCAAAGCTGAAGAAAGGGCAACATGGTGCATTGTGGCATGTCAGGTAGGATTACACAGTAAAAGACAGATGAACCCACAAATTGATTTCCACACCATCGAGATCTGGATAAGGAGAGAACGAAGAGACTGGAGTTACCACTTCGAGCAGTTCCTGTTCCCGGACAGGATGAAACGATGACTATTGAAAAATTCTTCATATCTTCTGCCCAGATGAAGAGGAAGACGTGGAATACGCAACGTTCCACTGCAGGTGCTTCGCAAAGGAAAGTGTGCACCTGCCAAGCTCGCAGCTTCTTAAAAACCGTCTGATGAGGTTGGAGATCTGTTTTGTCATGACGAGCATGCAGAACGACCCAAGAAGCCGAAAGACTAAAGAGAGCCGAAACGGCAGATGCAGACGACATAGCATAAGCTGTTAGAGTCTGTTGCTTACTGGGTGAAAGATGAGGACGCCGCACAAAGAAATACTGCGCATTAGTAACGCTCGACGTTAAAAATGATGTTGACTCGGTCAATTGGTCATGTCTTACGAGATCCCTGCTGCCTTGAATGAATACATCATAGAAACTGACGAAGATAGTCACGAACTACTACTGAAGAACCACACCACGGGAGTACCACAAGGGTCGGTTCTTGGACCTCTTTTGTGGAACATAATGTATGACGGAGTTCTTCGAATAACGCTGCCGCAAGGAATGGTTGCAAACACATCTACGAGATAGAGTTCCCCATGGATGAAGCAGTCGCCAGAATCAACAAAATTGGCTAGATTTTGTCGGTCTAGAACTAGCTAGCTACAAGACCGAGGCTGTCCTAATAACTAGTCGAAAGATTGTGGAATACGCAAATTTCTGGGTTGGTAGGAGGCCAAACCATTGGATCTCAGGAGGTCTTAAAGAAGAACAAGCAATGTTTCACTGTAGGGAAGAGTGTTCACCCTTCAGTACTAAACAAAGATGTAACAAAGTCTCGGATACCATTTCTAGAACGGTAAAGCTTCAGAATACAAACAGCAAAGTAACTCCTTACCTTTTATGTAACCAATTTTTTTTTTTTTTATTCACTCAACGAGCAACACCCCAAGGAGAGCACCCCTTCAAATCACTCGCCTATGGACTGTAATAACTAATGATTACACATTTTAAAAACAACATTCCTGCACTTGAGAGTTCAATTTGTGGAAAATCTAACGGATCCCCACCAAAACACACATTCTAAAACAACATTTCAAAGTGTAGTACCTACACACCTTTACAGCACATCACATCCTGCAGCAATAAACATGGAATTCACTGGAAGGACTGAGAAAAATCATTTAGCACAAGTGAAACACTGAAACGTTTTCGAGTGGAAAACAATTTTTCCACATGACTTATGTCCGATTCATTAGGAATTCTCCTGAAGCTAAAAACAACACAAAAAAAAAGTTATTAAGTGCTAAAGTGGAAATCGTAATCGTCAAGTTGCATAGCATCTGAGAGTTAGTCCTTCAATTGGGTATCCTTCGCGGGTTCATCAAGTTGGAAATATAGAAAATTACAAAAAATAAACACGTTTATCGCAATTAACTTTAGTCCTTGCTGTGATTAATTAAAAAAAAATTGCACCGCGAACCGATTAACACGATCCATACCCGCATGGCAAAAGGTATAATTATTTCCATTCAGATGAATTCCGTTAAAGGAAACTTATTCCACGTTGCAAAAAGTCCTTTTCCTGTTTTTCTCTTTTCGTAATTGCAAAGCAAAATTAAGTGGAAAATTGTTATAGCTTGTGTGTGAAACACACATACAATTAGGAAATATTCTTTGTCCACAATCATTTTGTTAGAAAGAAGAAACAATGTCCTTTTGGTCACTTTAGTCCTTGTGTCACCACATAAAATTTGGTACATCCTGCACCAGATGTTCCAAAATAGAGCAATATTGCTTTGCATATGCCACTAATCAGGACTTACCTTGAGATCTATTCAAGGAAGTACAAAAGGACCTCCCAAAATGACTTATTTTTTCTGAACAATACCGTTGTGTTCTTTCTTTTGTATGAAATGACGAAAATGGAAACAACAACGTACGCAATTGTTCATGAGGGCAAAGATATTGTTGGATCTATTGTTGTATATGGTTTGCTTATATGAATTCTGGTTAACTAATTTCAGGTGAATAAAGGACAACAGAGGAAGAGACAAAGATGCGAAACAATGACGACGTAGAAAAGAATTTTATTGCGATCATCAGGACACAGTGTGAACATAGTACGAGGAGATACAAACATAAATCACTGTGAACTATGCCATGGAAGTTTGGAAGTCGCTGTCGCGAAGAGCTACGGCACAATGTAAGACGCCGCGGCGTACTCGACTACAAAGGGGTGCCTGGCAAGGAAAAATTCATCATTAAACTCCGATTTAGCCGGGAAGTTGGAAACAAAATTCAAAAGACTGCAAATGATAGATGAAATGCGCTCAAGTCCTGACAACCAACGGAGAACAGAAAGAATCCTAATCTTGTCCTAATAAGTACTATCACTGGGCAGAATATCCTGAGATACCATGCAGGAACACTGAGACTGAAGCCAAATGACCTCTTGCAAGGGATGTGATCACGAAGATGTAGATAAAGACACTCCACACTTTCTTTGTCATTGTCCAGCACTCTACCAAAGTGTCCTAGGACAAACTTTTCTCCGGATCTAAACAAATCCGTGAATTATATCTGTGGCCACAAGGAAAAACAGCATAAGTCACACACAAAACTTGTCGCTTATGTTGTTTTTCCTTGTGACCACAAATATGTAAAGATTCACCAGCGCCTCGGACTGATTTAACAGTTCATAGGCTTATAGGTTCCACAGTATGGAAGTTGCAACCCCAAAGAGCACCACAATGGATCTACTTTGATCTAAGTGTGGTGGTAGAAGGATTTCCTTGCCCTGTGGCCGCCGTGGCGTTGGACAGGTGAGCGAGAGGACACAGACACACCTCTTCGCAAGCATGAGAAACCGCCAAGAGTATAACCGGCCATGAAAAAGGCTTCTCAAACCGCCGTTCGGAGCTATAAAAATGTATGTCCCTTCCATTCATGCGAAAAGTATAACACGCACAACATGAATGATTGCGAGAAGCTAGGACTTGGCTCTCTATGAGCTGTCGCGCTAAATATGTATGTCAACTCTATTACTTAACCTAGGTGGATAGGCGTCCTATGGGACTCACTTAGGCTCGGAGCCCGTCGGATGTAATTACCTAACCAAGATTCAACCTTTCAATGGTCAATCTCAAGAATGTAATTTAAAGACCTTCTCTGCGAGTGTGTACTGTGTAGAATGTTGCTACTTCCAATTGCCTTAAATTCGACTTTTTGAGAAGATTAGGCAAGGTAAGGTATCCAACAGAAGCCGAATCAGGACACGAATTCCATGCTGTTAGCAAGCTGCGCTTAATATTATTCTTAACAACGAACAGTCTTCTTGTCACTCCATCGCTTTGAATTCCTCATGACTTCAGGGCTAAGCCAGAAGTTTTGTAGTAGCCTTATGCAATGGACACTTTCAAGAAAGTTCCCAACTTGCTCTAGTTTGCAAATAGGCTGGAGTGTAGTAGAACAGCTTTTTTGATAGCGTTCTCAAGTTCATTGCTTCATCAGTCTCAGTGGCGACAGAAGTTAGGACTTGATAAAAGCTCTAAAGGTTTTTACGCAACCAGACCCTATTGCCATTATATGACAGCTGTGTGAACTATAATTTTGTTAAGTTGTTTGTAAACAATTGCCTTCGTGTTCCTGTAAGCATTGATATGGTGCAAGGTATCATTTTTTCAATATGTGAACCGACATAAGCTGCTGAAGTGCCTTCTACGGAAAGACACCTTGCAGTATATCAATGCTGCCTCCAGGGATGGTTTCTATCTGTCCGAACTAGACACTTCAGCAGCACTACAGATAGAAACTACTAGAGATGGTTTGGGTTCTACGTCATTGCTCTAGATCAACATTCTGTGCTAAAAAGACGACATTTAACTTTTTTTAATCTTCTTCAAACTTTTTCTAGGCTTAAGCTCATAAAAGCTAAAAGGACGAACACAACGATCTTGAAATCTCCTAAACATGAACAATGCTTAAGTCCTGACGCCAAAATCTGGAGTAAGAAAAGGTTGTTAAATAAGTTCGATCTTCCAGATGTAAGCTTAGCTTTATCTAGGAAAGTAAAAAGTCAGCTTGGAGGGTCAATCGTTGAAGATAGGCTCCACGGTGCCTTAATGGTGTTTTAATGGATCTTTTCCTATATCTTTGCAATAGTAATCGAGTAAGAAATGGCCGGTAAAGAAGGGTTGCGTAATGCAAGAGCTAGCCGCTTAAGTCCCTTAAATGCAAGATCCTCATCTGACAAAATCGTGAACGATCTCATTTCCTTTTAGTTTCAAGTACCCAGGAACCCAGTAGCATGAGTATTGCTGTCTAAGGAAATGGAAGGACCTATTTCTTTAGAGGTTTCGTCTAAAACATAAAAAGAGAGACTGCCTGTCATATAACGACAGCTGCCGTCAGTATACCAAACTCAGTCCGGATTTTCGAAACTGGAACCATAAAACAAACGTTCTCAAGCGAGGAAAGAAGGTCTGAAAACGGTTCCAGAGCTACATGGCACCGATGATGCCAATGCACGTGGATTTTTGATGTTTTTCTGAAGCATTTTGAACAGAGGCCTTCATTCTTTTAAAAAATGTGTTGAAGGGTCGACTTTAATATTGGATACTTGACTCTGTTAAAGGAATGATTTCTTAGGAATGCAGAACAATGCGGTCCAGTTGTGTCGAACGAGCTTGAGATCTTTATGAGATCATTTGCCAGCTAATAGACTTGGACTTTGTATGTGATACTGAGTTGGTCCTTGGTCGCATCTCATTTCATAAGAAGTATGACATTTAGTTACGTAAACTGCAGAACGCGGCATTCCTATAAGTCTCACGAAACCAACTTCAAATGCTCAGATGTTCAAAGTCGTTTCAATAACGAGAATTCTTTACAAGGATATACTTACAATTTCACTAAAACCACG
Organism: Criorhina ranunculi; assembly: GCA_951813785.1. Classification (NCBI taxonomy): domain Eukaryota; kingdom Metazoa; phylum Arthropoda; class Insecta; order Diptera; family Syrphidae; genus Criorhina; species Criorhina ranunculi. The sequence continues at coordinate 12,531,264 of OX638382.1, read as the reverse complement.
ACATATACTCGTAGATTTTCAAAAAACAAAAAGAGAACCTAATCTCAGGATCCTTTCACCACGCATCACAAATTCCACCAGATGGACATCTATCCAAAACCTCCTTACAAAAGAAATAACAAAATCCTTTCTTATCTGCATGCCATACAAGATTTCGACCAAACAATTGTGACAAATGACAATAAATGTATATTATCGTCCTTTATCTGTAATTGCTGTAAAACGACAAATTCCGTATGCCACAAAGCAGGACACAATCATAAACACACAAAAAAAGGAGTGAGTCGATCCATTGTCATTCGTTAAGTACATTTCAAGACATTGTAAACGAAAGAGTACATTTCAACATAAGTGATACACACGATCCTTTTTTTTGGAACAGGGTTTCCCCAAACCCATACGTGTATCCTTATCCTTCCATATGGTTTGTATTAATTTTTATCCTTAAACAAGGTCATTTCGAACTTCGTACACACCAGACAGTCTGTCGCCTGATGAATGTCCTGGAAATAGAGGTCAAAATACAACTCCCATTTGGTAAATCCTTTGCTTTATCCTTTATTGTTTTATTGTAAATCCTTTGCCCTAAGAGAACCGAACACTCTGTGTATCTGTCGACTGAATGTTTCAAATAACAACACGTACCTTTGGGGAATTCCGAAATCACACCGCATCCTTAGAAATTTTGTAACCAATTCCTGGGAATAGTAATTAGCATTAGAGTGTATTATCCTTTGGTGTTTATTGTTTTATTATAATTATTATGTTTGACAACGGAATACGTTCAATCCCCCAATAAAGGACTAAGCTAAAGGAACAAACATCCTTGTACGCGTGGGACATTGACAGATGTCACAGTGGAGTTGAGCACAAAGGTGTGACACGATGCTCTTTGTTTTGATGAGAAAAAGAACGTGAATTCCGATGAAATTTCACACCCTCGATCAAATTTCAAACAGAAAAAAAGGACTTTTACAGTCGATTCTTTATGTGTGTGTGTGTGTGTGTGTGTTTGTAGTCCTTTTCACTTTTACTGTGTCGATTGTAAGGGAATTTTTAATCTGACATTTGAATTTTTATTCAGGATTACAAATAGGTATGCATTTTCCGCTAAATAGTTTCAATCGCACACGAAAAGGGACGAAGAAGGACAACAACTACAATGATCTACATGAATGCGAAACAAATTTTCCAAAGTCTAATGCCACCCAAATCCCTCTTCAGATATGGATGGTGGACGACTGGTGGAATGATAAATGGTAAATTTATTTGCAACAAACAAACAATAAAATCGAATTAAGGAATCGTATCCTTTGGCGTTTGTTTTTATCTCGTGAATGCGTTTCGGGGAGGGGAACATTGATGCGCGTGTTACGTATACACAGATGCCCGGTGTGTTGAGGGAAAAAACAACAAAAAATTGATCAAACAAAATCCTTGATCCTTGAGTACGCGTTTTTCGTTGTTATTTTGCCGGGGGTAAGAACTAAGAGAGAGCAGAGGATGCGTGTAAGCACTTTTGCGGATCACCGTGAAGAGATGGCGGACTCATGGTCGATTGGAAGGGATGCTAACTGAGATAAGATCCCCTACGGTTGATTATTTTAAAATTCATGACACAGATTAGCGTTTTACGGTCGTTTGCATTTGTGTTACTGCAATTGTTGCAGATTGTTGTTGAGAGTCCTGTATTGTATTGTTTTGTAAAAGGGTCTCCTTTGTCGGATGTTCTATGCGTCGAGTGTTGGATTAAATATCCTTGTATTATTTTGAGATGATTGAGGTACACGTTGAATGAATAGATCACACAATGGAAAGCTTACCAAGTGCTTTGTTTGTTTTGTGTAACACCAAAGACTGGTCTTCCAGACTTAAACTTATGCTCCACTAAACTTTGCAACAGAAACTACCGTCTGAGTCTTCAAATTTTGTACAAACTCGAGCAGTCAGGTGAGCTCGACTTCAAATTATCACATTTCACATAAGCTATCAGTATTTTGGGTGACGACATACTCCACATAGATTTCTTTAGCTTGCATATAAGGCTCAGTAGCATTCTAAAGAGAAACCCCACTGCCAAGGGCTGTGAACATCCCTCCCAAACACACATAAGCTTGCATCAAGGCTTTATGTGTTTGAGTTTGCACATGTGCCTTCGTGGCTGTTAATGATTATGAGCTCTGCCCTTCTTTGCGGAAACAGAAACCAGAATACTGGTGACTCAACCCGCTACTACACGGTTTACAACTCTAAGTCTTGAAAATCCGCATCTTAGACCAAAGAAGGCTATGTATGAATTTTGATCCGTCATGATGCATTATTCATTGTTTGCGGACATGAGGCCTATCCCAATTTATCGGGGTTGAATTAGTAGAAATACTCACAAAAATCCTACGTTTTGAATGCATCAACACAACTAGCTTCATAAGACCAACTTCGACAGCAGCCTTCGAAGTGAAACTGTATAGAGCTGGATCTAGCATGCAAAAAAAGCGCTAAGTTCTAAAATGTCCAATTTCTGGAAAAAGTGATTAGATGGGCCCTATACCGTACCTTCAACGTTATTTTTCAAGTTCTTTTCCATCATCAAACCAGGCAAACTGATGAATGTACACAGGCTCCGGAATCTATTCGTTTCAACTAGCAAATTACAGTAGTGCCGGTGCGTTTAAAGGTGCATTTTTAGCGAGGATTCATGCTCCTCAATCATGACATTTACATCGGCAGTTAAGGCACGATTTGTTGTGTTAAATTCGAAAATAGGAAAGGGGTATCGCATTTAGGTTTGGGTCCTGGATTTACAACACAACATCTTGATCCCGGTATCGATGGTGTTTAAAACGCAATGAACCAGGAAGGACAAGGTGAAAACTAAACCAGAAAATGGTCGATCAACCCGCATGGTAGTGGATTTCCAGAAGCTTGTATTGTTCCATCGAAGACTACAACCTCATAGTGTCCAATCTTAAAACAGAAGCTGTGACGACCTTCGTATGTAGATCGAGCGTAGGTACCCAAGTATCAGCAGGAAAATAGACCTCAGTAAACACTTTTTGAACAACGCAGCAGAATTTAAAATCAAACCATCAAAGGCCGTTCTAAAATTCATAAAGACCTCACGATGGTTCAGGAAGGCAAACATCAAGACTAAAGCGACTTCTTTGAATACAAAATTACACAAAACGAGGTCCAAGGAGCCTTAGAAGTCATTAAAATCTAACGACTGCTTCCCTTCAACTTTGTAAGCAACTATAGTGATCTGAAAGTACCTAGAGCTTCCTTTGATCCAACCAGCTATCTCTGCGTCTTGCAGCAATAAAGTAAGAAAAGAACATTATTTTCCACGTTAAATGATACATCGTCCAGCATGGATCCGCCTTTCTCCACACCATCTCTTTGTTCTCCTTGAGCACTATCCATGTTTTGTTGGGCATAAAGGAGAATGTGTCTAAGAAATGGCGTATGCACCACTAGGATTCATTGTCAGATCTGTAGACTGGAATGAGATTGGGTAAGTTCAGTCAGGTGTAGGGACTGCACCTACAGTTTTCTTGGATTTGGGATGGATTGCAGACTGTAGATGGACCTGTGGCTGCTATTTAGTTTTGTGTCTTCTGATGTTCATCAGGCTCAAGTTGGATAAAGAAACTCTTACTTCCATCTTCTTGTTTTGGTCAAGTGTTTTCACTTAGACACTAACTCTATAGTAGCTTGGAGGGTCTGCTGCTAAATTAGGTGTCCACTTTGAAATTGTGGTCAGGAGATCATATAGCTTCTCAGAAAAAATAGAGGAATTCCAAATCCAAATCCATCGACATGTCCAAATCCATCGATGGCTCAAAAATTAACAAAGGCATAGAAGAAGGTCTGTTCCCCGAGGAGCTAAGACTTAACAACTAAATAAGTCTCCCAGCCAACAGCTGCGTTTTCCAAGCGGATCTATGTTGACAGCCATTGGAACAACACTCAGGGACTAAGACAGGCTAAAAAGGCCATCCGACCCCTGAACAAATCCACCAAAAACATTCTCAATCATAAAAGGGAAGACAGAAGACTTGCCGGTTTCCTCATCGGTCACTGTAGCCTCAGATATCACTAACATAAACTGAATATAGTTCAGGAGTCTGAATGCAGACTCTGCTTAGAGGAGGACGAATCAGCGGAACACGTACTATGTGAGTGCGTGGCTGTCTGCAGAGTCAGGAAGCGCTTTCTCCATAAGGAATTCCTAACACCGGAGGACATTCGTAATGCCTCGACTAGCGACATCCTCAACTTCATTAGGAAGAAAGAGGACCTTCTTTTCTAACTGGTTCCAGGGAAAATAGATATGTTGACAGCCAAGCGGCTGTAAAAGTAATAGGCGCTGCGCAGTGCTGTCAGAAAGAGCTTAGGGTTCTTGGAACACTACACACCTTGGAACTTTTTTGGTCAAAGCGGTGTTTCAGGTAATGAGGCAGCTGATGAATTCGCTGTGAAGGGATCAGCTCTAGCCCAAGTAGAAGCAGATGTTAGGGCTAAACCTTCACTCTGTGATCTTAGGGACAAAAGTCCTAAATTCAAGGAAAAAACACGTGGCAATCATGAACCACTTTTGAAGTATCAAGAAAGCCGTAGCCAGGGTATGACAAAGCAAGGACCAACAAGCATCTACAAAAAGACAGAAGATCCCTGTCAATGTTGGTAGGCATGTTAAGATCTGAAAGACGATGACATACCCAAGGAATGCGGGAATGAATACATGAGGTTACAGCCTTCTGTCATTGCTCAAGCCTCTGCCAAATAAGAAGTGGAACCCGAGATACATTCTTCTTCAACGTCGACGAACTTTTTAAATTTGCAAGGGTTGCCGGATTGCTGGCAACTTAACCACTTGGCGTAGTGTGTTAATCTTAATCATCTCCATCACCCCATTTCCAAAACCTGTCAATCCTTGGTCAAACGTACATTCACAGTCGAAATATTCTCTATTCCAACCAATTATCAGGTATCTGGCGTAGAAAATACGTTGCAACATCCCTTAACATAGCACCTGTCCCTGTTTCTTATATTCTAGTCAATACGTCTTTTATATAACAACACTAGACAGTCTGTCGCCACACAACTTGAAAAGAAGAAAACCTAGCACATAGCATTCCTCGCCTAATTCCATTGTCTACTTGTGAGAATTCTCTTTATATGCGTAGGATGTGTATCTTCTATTCATTGTTCCCGCAATCTATGTACCTAAGAGTGACTTTTCCATCCCTCGAAACAGGTATCAGAATCATAGTTAAACATTATATCAGTCAGTATCCCGCCAAGAGGAATCTCCCTGTGTATTCCAGGTGGACATGTGAAATATTTCAAAACATTGTTCTAACCATTAAAAACCGAAAAGAAGTTTCGGTTTATTTAAGAGTTTCATGTATCAATAGCGTATAAGGATTTAACAAGTAAATATTTGTTTTCCCTCTTTTCGGACAGCACTTCATTAATGGTTGAAAGGATACGGTAGTATGTATGTTTAAGGGTTTTATTTTGAAGGTTGTGAACTATTACTTTTCAAAACAATGACTAGAGTCTTCATTGGTATTGGACCACAAAAAAGCATTCTCCTTACAACGGAGATGATAATTTTAACATTTATTGGAATTTTCTTTGATCGACGTTATTGGCTACACCGAGTCTAGAAGAATCTACAGGCAGTCATGCCACAAAGAACGTTAAGCCCTTGAAAGTTCCACACAGCACCAGCTTTAGAGTTGCACACATTTGAAGCAAGAATTCAGTGTTCTGACATTGGAGCCTTTGAGGGCTTATACTTCCACAGCGAGCGAATGGACGAGAATCTTTGAATCCCAGTCACCTGGTTCACGAAAAGAAAAGGAAAACCGAACCTCCGGTAAAAAGATCAGGCAATCGTGGACGTCAGAAAGCTGGGTCTTGTAAACCGGGACCGTGAAAGATGGAAAGCGGCATTAGTTCAGGCTCAGATCCTCCAAGGGTCCCTGGCCTGCTAAGTGAGTATACTTCCATTGGTTATGGTTTTCAAACAGAAGCTCTGAGACAGTATGGGTGAATGGACGCTAACCGAGAAAGAATGGACGCCAAAAAAAGACAATCACTACAGGAGCAGCTTAATCCTAGGATCAGACGTATTGAAATATCTCTTACGATGGTAGTCTTCGCAGGGAGATGCCCGCAAATACCTTTCGTGGGGGGTAAGCAGATGACATCAGCACGGTGATAACAGCAAGAGACACCGAAGATGCACGGAGAAGGCTCCACTAAGTTATGAGACCATGCCTGGATGGAAGACCATGAAAGACATAGATAGTCCTTCTGACAGGAGACAGATCCCGGTTGCTGAGGAGTTTCAAGTAGTCTCGGAGGTAATAACCTGCAGTGAAGTACTTCGGAGTGACCATTGTCCTAATTGAAGCGAGCTGCAAAGGTAAGACTAATGGTAAACGTAGGTGGCCCAACTGCAAGCCGGAGAAGAATTCTTAAGTCAATCGTACATGCCATTCTCTTGTATTGCTGCGCCGAACTGGGCCGATGTACTCAAGCAAGAGGAATACAGGAAACAGATGGCAGCTGTACAGAGACGTTAAGCCCTTCGAGTAGCAAGCTCTTACCGTACGGTGTCAAAACCAGCCATTCTCGTAGTCGCGGGAGTGACTCCCATCGATCTCCTAGCGGCCGAGAGGAGATTCCTCTACGAACAAAAAGCTGAAATAAGACTGGAAGTGGCGTTGGCAGAGGCGAAAGAGCTCACCAGTGGCAAAGACGATGAAGTTCTGAAACATTCTAAACTAACACAGTAAGATCGATGTTGCGACTTAGAAAAGACAAAACCTGGCCTGAGAGATATGGAATGGAGCACTTAAGGTTTATCGCCAATATAAACCCTATCGTCTTGTTGAGCAGATGATATGAAATTTGCTTCTCTGTTTATAAGGACGACTCAAGCATCACAAATGGAACTTGTATACCTGCTGAATTGTGTTACCACATATTAAGGGGTCTGTTAAACTTACTACTCGACTCATTTGGATGTTACTGATTTCAAAAAGTGCTACGTCACCAAGAGTGTTAAAAAGACACTTGGTAGTTTTAAAAAAGATAATTGAAGTTAACTTTTAAAGGGCATGACTGTCTGTCTGTACAACGCTTACATCTTTTTAGAGGAGGCCGAGTTTTGTTACATGCTCTTGTAGAATGTGACTTGCATTCTCCTTGCTTTCGCTTAGGAAATTGCACATCAACTCTTAGACCATTTCAGCTTCGATGAAATCTGCCTGAAGGCAAGACCATACTACGGTATGGCAGTACCGTGCTGTACGAGCTCAGCAGCGTTACAAAACACCCTATCCTTCCTATCGAAAAGTAAGCGACGACGTAAGGAGTCTGATTTTAGAGATTTTATGAGGCTTCTTAGCCGTCTGTAAGGATGTTTATATCCTCAACAGAATCGGAATCCGAATGTGCTGGAGTGATAAGAGAGGCTAACACCTTATCATACTCGGTCAAGCCATTTGGCATTGTCACCTTTCCTAAGTAATTCCACCCTCAAAGGACGATCTATCATGCACAGTTAGTTGGAAACTTCTGTAAAAACTGAACTTGGCTAAGATACACCCCGTTTACGTTTTTGAGGTTGGCGAAGCCTTCAACTAGTTAAACTGCATGCAAACTGTAGGTTGCTAAGGTTCAAGGAGGCTTTTCGTACACTTAAGATCAACCCTTTACCCAAACGAAACATCACACAATTTGTAGTGATATTCGAGCTGCCATCAAAGTCCAAAGTGCAAGAAGGAATTCGCCTGATTGTGGGCTGCCTGTTCAAAGTCCTTCTAACGATTCCACAAGCAAATGTGCAAGGATAGGTTAGAATGGGTTGAAGCGGCTGGCAGCTAAAGCCAGAACACTAAGATCAGTGATAAGTTTTTTGTGATACAACACGCATCTGGAGGGATCTCCTTACTGACTCGTTGAACCAAATGAAACTTTTGAAAAAGCGTAAGAGGCTTCTGAGACTGTGTTTATCAGATCGCTTAGGTCGTTAAAGTAGAATTCTCCTAAGTGGAATCTTGGGAACCCTTGCGAGAGATAGCTGGGCAGTTACAAAGTTTTCTATTCCCCTTCGTCCAATCTTCGCAACCTTGTTGCTGCAAGTGAGTACTTAAAGCCAATCCACAGCTCGCAGTTCAACTGTCAGATATATAGTGAAGAATGTCACCGTCACCGAAAATGTTAACAAAGGTTACTCTGAGCCTAAGTGAGTCCCATGGGACGCCTATCCACCTAACCTTAGCTGTGAATGCCCCTTAAGCATTAGGATGAAGAAAGTGAACACTTCGTTCGTAGAAATGACCCAAGAAGCCTGTCGAAATTGATTCATAAGTTGAATGACTGACGTCTTTGTTAGTGCATTACCTCAAAATTCGACTGTAAAGGCGTGTCGGCTACACCTACTAAGAGATGATGTCCTGCCTTGCTTTAGCCGTTCATCTAAACAACATTTTGAAGAAATCTTCACTTTATTTTAGAATATTGACGCTTTGCACCATATAGCTTGGAAGCAGAACCTCGGAAAAAACTTTAATCTTGCCAATCTTGCTTTATGGAGCGGACAGCGGATCAGATCTTGAAATCCCTCCAAAGAAAAATTCTGCGTCGAGGAGGGCGAATGGAAGACAGGATACAACCGCGAACTCTAAGAGCTGTATAAAGATGTAGATGTAGTCCAGTGAGCAAAAATCCAAGCTAAGATGGTCTTCGAATTCCATCCACCTGGGCTTCCAACGTGAAGTATGGAAAGCAGCCTTAGTTCGAGCTCAGACCCTCCAAGAGTTACTGGCTTGATAAGTAATTAAGGCGTTTTAGTGGCTTCTAACACTGCAAATGTATCTAAAATCAAGGTTTTCAGTTCGTAAACTGTTCCCACCACATGTTTTCATTAAAATTCCATTTTCAGTGAAGTTGCTAATGAACGACGCATCCCAACTATGCTGAGTCATCGAATTCAATTTTCATTCTTCCAACCGCGTCCAATTCAATTTAATTATGTACCTCTTACTTTCCCACAATAGATATGTACACGCTCTGTCCCGAGTGTTGATTTGTTTCCTCCTGCAGAACTGGTCATTCCTTTTTTTTTTTTTAATGATTTAACAAATTTGCCCAGTCATTAAATACAATCAAAATGAATCCTTAACATCGCATTGACATCGAATGAAATATAAATTTTCAAAAAAAAAAAAACAAATCCTGAATGAAACAGTGAAACCCTTGAATAGAAAAAATTCATTCAAGTAAATGACTTCAATGTTGGATCGATCTATAGATCTATTGTGTCCTTCAACAGGATTAGTTCCCTCTACCAAAGGAGAGAATACCTCGAACAATTGTGTACCAAAATACGCGTGAATTATTTATTTTTGACAGAAAATAGAAAAATGTTTGAATTCCATTGTCATGATCGAAGTGGTGGGATCACAAATAGACAGGCGGTCTCATTCTGTTAACACACGCGCACAAAAGCCAAGCGAAGAGAATTTAGTTTGTATTGTGTGCATGTGTGTTGCGGCATCCTGTCTACCTGTGAGTTGATATTCCTGTCGCCTGACTGTCTGGTCTGAATCAGAGTACCTAAATGCGGGAGTGTGTGGGTATACTTTTTGATGGCGACATACTGTCTGGAAAGTCAGACTATTGACGGGCACCCGCATTTTTCATGGTTTTGTATGCGCACACACAGACAAACAATGGGAATTTGGGAAGAAAAGCGTACAGTTCCACTCGAAAATGATTGTAATGCATTGCCATTGACTGTCAATAGAAATCTGGGAATCTGGACATGAAGGTGGAAACGGTCATTCATTGACAAACGGTTAAAATTACTCGAGAATAATGCGTTCTTATGGGTTCCACAATGCGGGGTATTTTTCCCATTATTAGTACTTTCTATGCGACATTTTGTTGCATGAAAGGATCGATCACCATTAAGTCAGTTTTCAATGCAAAAAAGGATACAATTGTCCTTGTTGTCATTTTGTCTGTTGACTAGGAGTCTACATTCATGGATTGACCTAAGTGGAGCAGTCGATTGCCTTAAGAGAGAAGTTTTCTTCGCTATTTTGATCAACACCACAAGATAAATCAGCTCCAGTTCTCTGAGGAAGACCCTTTCAAGAAAACAGACTTCATACCTCATGTCGATAGGGTCTACAGTTGGCATCGTGAACAAAGCTCATTCCTGAGAAATCCTATGAAAAAGTACTCCATGTGGTCATGTGTGATGTCTCTCATGCCAGACTTCGCTTTTTTTTAGTCGATATACTGCAGTAAGGTCTAGGGGTAGTAAATTTGACACAATTATGGGAGCCTCAGCATGGCAGATCGTTGTTGAGTGAAGATTAGATCGATTTAACTGGCCGTGATTGGCCATCATACTAGAAGCAGTTAGGTACTCTGACAGTGTAGGTTCTACAGCAGGTCATAGGCCTTATGTTTTACTGAAAGCCTTTCGACACTTCTAGGCAGTTTTGTCTTTAAGGAAGGCACTTCAAATGGTCACATACGACAGAGAAAGTGATCCTACGGGCTTTTAACCCCACAAGGCTGGTGGTTTGCTACAACAGGCTCAACGTAGACATGATAGCCCCTTCGATTCATGTGAAAAATGTAACACGTACAACATGAATGGTTGGGACAAGTTAGGTCCTAGCTCTCTACAAGTTGTCGTCCCAAGTATGTACGTATGTAGGTAGCTGTCACACAAGACGATTGATTAACCCTCGAAACATATAAAATAGTCAAAACGTTCATGGAGAGCTCACTATCGTTTGAGAAACTGAGGGCTCACTGGAACTTACAAAGTTCGTCCAGAAAAGTAAACAAGCTTTAAAGTTCTAGACAAAGACTGGCCATTGGAATCGTTTTCTGTAACTCGTGACAAGGTTACAGCACGATTTGTGAAGAAGAAGACTTATCTAGACATTGACTTCACCGAAATCCAAAAGTTGTGTACTATTCCTAGTGGAAATTCTGACTTTACTGCGAGCTAAAGTGAGCCTATGGCTTGCCAATAGGTCAACTCTCGCACACAGATGCTACAGTCTCGTTCTAAAGATCAAACATTTTGATAGCTTAACTGATGATGCAAACCGTGTTTTAAGATCGAGATAGGTATTGAGGAGTTCCTCTGTTCTACACTCAGAACTTTGTAGACCTATTGTCAATCCCATAGGGTCTAACACATCTTCTTCTTCTCAAATGGTAGGACTTTCTTTAAGCGTTTGGCTCAACAGCAATAAGTTCAAAGCTAGTCTTCAAGGCTATCATAATGCTTTCGAGTATTACTAATCAAAATCTCGTGGTCCTTCACTGTCTACAAGCCTACAAATGAGGTGCTTCATTTGCTCTCTGCGACCAGTGAGGCTTTTTAGTAAAGTCAGCTGAAGTCGTTGTAGAAGTCCAATCAAATTTGGTCGGCTGTCCTAAGGCATACATAGGTTCTGTGAACCTCTAAGAACCATGAGTGGCTTAATCGAAGCTTATTGCCTCTCAAGCAAGCATTCCAAAGTTTTCATCTTTCACCAGAGAGGTGAGACTTCCACCGCAGAACATCTCGATCTCCAAACATTTGAAAGAAGGGACTAGGCAATGAATTCATCATTTCTTTCTCACATACGTTAGATCCTCTCGAGACACTCTTGTAATGAAAAAAGAGGTTTCGATAGAAAACCGCAGTACAAAAGCTGGTGAGAAGCTCCTCAACGGTAATAGCTAAAGCAACATTACGGCTTAGGAAATCCTCACAGTTAGTTAGCACCAATACGGTCCCCTCTAGGATCCTGAATGAACCTCCGATAGAGATGTATACAGATGGATCTAAAGCAGCATATGGTACGGGGGCAGGAGTCTCCTCCTGACGAGAAAAAACTACAGCAGTCCGAGAAGCTGCAACTTGGCTTTCATTTAACGCGGTGGAGGGTAGCACTATATAGATAGTCAGACAGCGATAAAAGTCTTGGAATCATCGACAATACGATCCAAGTTGGTAAAGCAATGCCCCAAGTTCGCTGACAAATGGTATGCTTCCCTTGCTGGGTTTCAGGATACAGGGATGTTCCGGGCAACTACAAAGCGGACGACCTGGCAAAGGAATGAGCAGGTCAGGGCCTCTCCGAACATAGACGGGAACCGCCTGCTCCCCTAGAATTGATAAAATCTCGCCTCGATACCGAAGTCAGAAGAATGGCTAATAAGGAACATTATTTGAAAGGGAGGCACGCCACTAGATTGGGTGTCCCTTCCAACGACTGCTGCAGAAGCTATAGACACGAGGAAGAGGAAGGGACGATTACTAACCTTTTTGGAACCTTCCTGCCCTACCAAGACTGAGGAGGCAAACCCTAGCCAAGCTTAATCTTAACAAAATAAAGAGCTTTGTCTGTGGGTCTAAACGGTTCGGCACATAGTGTGGTACAGGAAGTGGTCTGCATCGATACAGGTTCCCAAAGCTTCTTGCTTGAAGACAGGGATGGTTCTTGATGTTGGTAATCTGGTACTCTACGTGGTATCACAATGGACCTACATTCTGGTCTAAGTGGGATCAGCCATTAATCTAACATTTATATCTTTGCAAAGAAGTCCATCTGGAGGAAGAATGAGCAGACCTATGGAGTTCCTTACCACGTCAATAAAGTCCTTCTTCGTCATCTTTCTCACCAAAAAGTCTATTTGCACACCTCTATTTCAACCCTACACACTCGTATTTGTTTCCTTACACTCAATAAACCGAAAGGATAACACGAAGGATTATTTTTAATTGAATCTTCCATCTGAAAGCCTTCGTTGTGGAAATCGAATAAATAAATATTCATGTACAACCCGAATGCGCCCTGCCTGACACATTTGCTTACCGTCAATTTAATTCGCATAAATAACCAAAATAGAGTGTAAAGGATCGGCAAGGACATCTTTCACATGCGAAAATAGCGATGCGCAATAGAAGACACATAACGCACCCTAATTTGCACGCGCACTAAAAAAATATGTGTTACGCGATCGATGCAACAGTCAAAAGGGCGCAAATCTCAATCAATACTCAGCAGGATATGGGAACTGTTTTTTCTATCCTTTTGTGGATGATCCCTTTTCGATCGATCGCATTTTCTTTTTTTCCTTTTGTTCGTTTGTTATTTTGCAAAAATAGGATATTTTCTTCGAATTGTGCAAATCAATTTGAATCCTTTCGCTTGGAAGAGAAGTCACCTTGGATGTGTTGTTATAGTTTCTTTATCCTCGCAACAGATCCTTTTTCGTTTTTTGCATTTTGTCAAACGATGAGAAGATTCTTAATTTTGCATTTTTCAAAATTGAATTCTCATGGCGTTGTGAGAAGAAGGTTCATTTGTGCCTTTGATATGCAATTTCACAGATGTCATTGGGTGATCGATATAGTTTTTGTTGGCGTGTATCGTGACACAAGAAGGATATGGATATCGAGAGCAACAATGATAGGAATAACCGGAGTGCAATTTGAATTTGATTAGCTATACAAGTTTGATTGTGAAATTATTTGCAGTCATGTTCAAGCGTTTGCATTAATTTTGCATTTTTCAATTCACATGATGAACTGTATTCATTGTGAGGAGTGACTTTGGAGACAGTTAAATTGATTCAGCGGTAAAAGGACAAGAGTTTGGGCAAATTTTTAGGGTAATTCGACACGAAACAGATTTGACGAATGACACTGTTTGGAACGTGATAGTCCTTAAGTGTCTTGGAACTATGAACGCAGTTTGAAAAGTTCAAAAGTTGTTGATTTCTGATGAGACGACGTTTTTAGGAGTCATTCTGCACCCAAAGCAGACAAAGTTCTTTACTACCTCGAACTTGTAGCCGTCTAATTTGACGTTTTGTCCGATTCCTCGAGGTTGGGTGTGTCTTTTTCTTGACAGAAAATAGTTAGTTTTTCCTTCGCTAACAGCTAAACTAATTTTGGCCACTTCTGTCTCATGACTCGTGAATGCAACGGTGACAGACCATTCAAGTAGCATCAACGACTTATTTTTCTTAAAACACTTGAGGGTACTCGATCTCTTTATCAAAGATTCTGCAAGTAGAGTCTTGCTATCTAAGTCACGACACGTCTACAAGAAGGGTAAGTCTGTTAAGATTGCCTTAAACCAATCAAGAAACCTCTTTCAATCAAAGCCTTGAGCATAAAGAGAAAGGTGGAAGCAAAATCAATCATCCGTGCTTTAGAAAGGCTTAACACTTGCGAATTGTGAAACGCATCCTCGACATATCTTTCGAAACCTAGACCTTAACATTGGAGAATTCCAAAAGGAACTTTGCGCCCTGTGAAGACGTCCTTGACGTGATATGATGAGGCAATTATCTTCTATCAGTTGGTGGCATTTTGCAACCTTTTGTCAGTAGACTAGTCTTTTGGACCAAAAACCAGTCCAAAGCGAGTCCTATTCACCAAGACAATAGCCGCAAATGTAAAAGGAAATTATTCTTAACGTGTCAGAATAGGTTAGGTTAGGAATGTGGTCCGGCGAAGAGGAGTTCCTCAGCGCCACACTCAGGTCTCTAAGACTCATTGGGTGGGAAATCTTACCCTTAAACGTTACCCGCATAAAAAGTGTACTAGTAACTACTTACTGCGTTAGTGGTACAAACCATCCTGTGGATTTGATAAAGCCGTTCAGATCGTTCACCGGTTTACCAGATAGTTCCTCGAGGTCCCGGAAGAAATGTTGCCCGAGAAATTTGTATCTTAGATGGTACATGCCGGGGCAGTGACAGAGGAAGTGGGTTGTGTCCTCATGGACTTCCTCGTCTCCGCAGCCTCTACATACGTCTTCTTCCGTAACACGGAGTTTCTTCATGTGGTACCGCAGAGTGTTATGACCCGTAATCACACCTACAAGGGTGAAAAGGGATTTTCTATCCTTTTGTATAAGTCTAGCGGTCCTAGTCATAACTTCCTTGTGATGGCACAAGTGTCTAATGAAGACCATCTGTTATCTGCCTCTCTTTGAGCTTTGTTCCCTGTTTCGAGCTTTAATGAGCAAGGCGGGATATTCACTGCGAGGTTGGCTTGTTCTAGACTTAGTGCCGAACCCTCTCCAGCCAATTCGTTAGCATTCTCATTCCCTGCCCTCATGCCCAGGGACCCAACAAAGCGTAACCTAGTGCTGTGTTCCAAGAACCCCGAGCTCTTCTCGGCTCTAGTCAGGATAGCTCTGGTTGCACTGTACTCACGTAAGACAGTCTTTAACTCGAGACGGCATTTTGAGTCTTATATCATGCACAACCACGGTAGTTAGGGGCCATGATTATCGTCTATAGAAAAAGTGGACCATATTGATGGAGCGACCTCTACTATTCTCCAATTTCTAGACTAGATCTTCTAGAATCTTGGAAGTGGAACGAACAATCTCTTGGCTTTCCCAGACTCTTATGAACTTTTCACAGTGCTTCCAATGTTACTAACTTTCTGGCTTCTGAAGTAGGCTTCAACCTAGGCGACATGAAAGCACAAAGCGTATAATGGAGCCATCATAGTTCCAAGTAAGGACATCTAAAAACCAACTAAAGTGACGTTGCCAATTTCCACGTAAGGCCAGAGTTAAAGCCAAAGGCTTCTCGGAGAACCTAGACCTACATCCTGTCTTTAATCTATCAAATCACTGCATGATGCTTTCCAAGCTAGAAATCAAAGCTATCTCGTCATCCAAAGCTCATGAACGACAAGCCAAATTTGATAGAAGTACAAGAAGGTATCTTTCCAGAGGTAGTCTTTGGTACCGTCTTTCTTTTCTTAACCCAGTTCGACTTAGACGACACAGAAGTGGCTTCGGTTTCAAACAACTTTTCTACACTTTCGCCATGGGAAGAAAGACTCCATCAGAGCTCACACCTTTAGATGCCTATTCAGCATCTTTGTCCAACGTCACCACTGACTTCTTCTGTAGAGACTTTACACAAGATCTTAGTTATCCCAGTCCTATTCTATGGCGGTTAAGCAAAGACTCTTTGGAAGGCTTACGAAGATACCCTTGGTCGCTTCGAGCGAAAAATTCTTTGTAATATTTCTGTCCCGTTTGCTTTGACAGACTCTGGAGGAGGGGATTCAACGGCCTCGTCAAAAGACTACGCATTGGTTAGTTGAGATGAGCGACCCGGAAAGTCTTCAAGTCTTCAACCCAGAGGGACAACGCAGTAGAGGAAGACCCAGCCTGAGATGGCGCTCACAAGTAGAAAGGTACTCAACCAACTTGGAGTGCGTACTTGGAGGCGGTAAGCTAAAGACCGGGTTAACTGGAGAGGCTTGTTGGTTGAGGTTCAAGTTTACCCCGAACTGTAGCGTCTCCTAACTTAGTAAGTAAGTACAGCGCGACCTATCACACATCTAGATAAACAAATGAATTGTTGTTTCAGGCCCTGACATCTCGCAAAGGGCCATCGTACATCGGCCTTTAAGACTTCTTCTCGTGGGGATTTTTTAAATCTTGTGGTTATACCAGCAGTTCTTGAGTTTAAAGCCAACGTCCAATGGATGATTTGTGGGATTGTGCAGTACCCTGGTCAAAAGTTATTCAGAAGATCAAATGTGTGCAACCTAGGATACCCAGGTTTGTTCTATATTTCCTCCAAGTACACCCAGTCTAACACTCGCCACGCACCACAGACATATCTACGGCTCAGGTAGAATTAAATTTTCGGTGCCAGAGTGTCTCGCATGATCGCAGACACAACGGCTGGTTCACCCAAAAAAAGAAGAACCCCGACCGTCTGCTGTTGTTTTTATATCCACCTCCACAATGGACTAAGGTGTGATGAGATGCATTCTCCCGTGAGTGTTTTATTATTAATCTCGTATTATTCTTCACGCAATCAAGTGCCAGTTTTTTCCTCTCTCTCTCTTTCTTTTCGACTTCCCCCAGGGGGTGCTTCATCCATTGTTAATTCAAATAGATACACACTCACATACACAGAGCAGGATCCAATAAAAATTTGGAAAAAGCAGAAAAGAAAAAGAATTAGATCCTCTCGACTACCTCAAAGTAAATAAAACGTTGTCAAGGGGCAAGAGGAGGATAGGTGGACGAGTATATTCCTTAACGATGATGACTTCCTCAAGGAGCGTGTGGGTTATTCTTCTTTTTTTTCGGGTTCTGTTGCCTGAATATTTCGGTTTTGATAAACAATTTCAAAGCGTGATACCCCATGCCACTCCGAACACATTCTAATGACGCACAGATGAACAATGGAAATTTGAGAATGAAGATAAATGCCTTCAGGTGTGTGTATGTATCACAATCTTTCTCGCTTGGACAATCAAGATGTCATTCTTGCCGCGGCGGCAGCCATCTCCATTCCACTTGAATACAGTTCGCTTGTAAGTTGATTCTGTTATTCAAATGTGTAATACCTTAAGGAGGTGGCCATTAATTCGAATTAGAGAAGAACTCTAGAATTCTGGATAAGTGGACCGATGATGTTGCTTTAAGTATTCTTTATTGGTTTTCATCTATGAAAGCGGGAAAAGAGGGACAAAAGATACAAGTTCCATTGATTTCATCTCCATGAAGTGGCAATAAAAGATTCCTATTGAATTACTTTTTTGAGCTGGCTTATCGCAAACGGTTTGATTGAGGCTTCAAAACTTCAATATTCTAACCGTTTGTCACATCTCCTTTCAAGATACGCGGGTGATTGGTAAATAAGTCGTTAACTGCGATTTTTTATTTTTTTTTAAAAAAAGATTGGAGTGGGTAGAGATGGAAACGCTTTAAGTCAGGTCCTTCTAGCTTCGGTACTCGTACATGTGACCATGCGACCATGTGACACAAGTAGACATATTTCGAAATGTTTTACATTTACGTGGCTTCATGTCATGGCACCCTTGTTCTCACGTATTTATAGTGAATTGCGTTACCCCCATAAAGCGACTTCGAATTGGGTGGACAAGGAAACTAGTTCTCTTGCCGCATGTGTCCAAAAATCACAACTTTAGTCGTTTTGAGAATTTTGCTTAGATATTTTAGGCTAAACTCAGCATTTTTTTGACTCTCTGGACCGAACTAGTTTAAACAACGTTGAATATAGTCACATACGGACCCCTTAAGTAGGTGTATGGGTGGGCATCGGACTTGCGAAACACGACACGACAAGCATTCCAACGGTTATAGTATCACCCGTGGATACTTTGTCTGTCTTTTCGCGTGTCTGATTCTAGTCTGCGCGTCTAGTTTCGAGGCATCCGTTGACTCCTTATCTCTTCCCGGGAAATGAAAATGCAACTCTGCACTTTAGCTGGAGCAGCGAGTGAATGTTGCATTGTTTTTCCCGTGGTTGATTTGGCAGTCTTCGTTCGGCTTTCAGAAAACCACCACCAGTCTTTTACTCCACCTAATTATATGCGCCCTTTTAGCCAATAGGTGTACCTACAAGGGAACTAGTGGAATTGCATTCGAAAATGTTCACAGTGGCCAACCCTATTTAAACATTGGTACGACAAAGGATTCATTAGAAGCTGTTCTTGCCAAAACGGAACCTTTGCAGTGGTTAAGACAGTGCACCATGTGGAAAGTGATACATCGGTGCAGACTCTTCTCCTGTACGGTGCACACTATTGAGTGGGTCCCAAAACCCATAAGCAGCTCAGTTTAAATAAGATCCTGACGTAGTATTCAATCTGCAGCCCTCGTTCCATCGAACAAGGCCTGAGCCTGCACTAATACCCCGCTTTCAATCCTTCATGGTCCCAGTTTACTAACCCAAGGTTTCTAGAGTCCGCGGTTCCTAAATCTTGAAATCGAAGGTTCGGTCTCCCTTCGTGAACCAGGTGACTGGGATTCGAATACCCTCTTAGCTGGAGCGTGCTCGTCCATCTACTCGATGTAGACGGATTTTTGCTTTCCAGACTACATCTACATCTTTATACAGCTTGTAGAGTCCGCGGTTATAACTTCTTCTCCATTCGCCATTCTCGTAGGCAGGACCAAATATCCGAATTAGAATGTTTCCTTTGATCTTCCCTGCTGTCTTACTTATCGTCTAGCATTGAGCTTCATAAAACAAGACTGGCAAGATCAGAGCTTTGTAGCGCATGATTTTGGTCCTCCGAGTTAGGAGTTTGCACCCTAGCTTATAGGATAAACCGAAGTAGTAAAGGTTGCCTAAGGTAATCCATCCATCGAAGACTTATGTCTATAAATTTGGCATTCTGCAAACGCCTTTGAACGCTGTCTCACTATTCGCCTTGACTATAAGATACAATGTAAACCTTTATTAGGGCTTCATGACAGAAGTAACCGAAAGAACTAAATTTGTGAGAGCTTGGACGTTTGGTAACGTCTACGTTTTTAGAGAGATTGATGAGAGATGTCGGGCATCAAACACGTCATAAAGGCCTGTGATGCATCCATGCCTAGAAAAACTACTGAAGACTAAGCTCGACCCAGCAATTATTGAAGCTTTATGAACATGTGTAAGGAAGCAGATCGAAATCCATTAGGCAGTGTATAGAGGAGAAGCTGAAAAATCACAGCTTACATAGATCCAATTAACGCATAACATTGGCACACTATAAAGACGTGCCATGACTTAGAGGCTTGTGCCTAGCCTTATTGCACATCCTGGCTTACGCCCGAATTCTGGAAAAACACGAAAAGTCACTGTTGCCTTTCCGTCTATTGACCTATTGGACCTATTGGTCTTGGTCTTACATCGAGGAAGAAGAGAACATCTCATAAATCCATCAAGACCATAGAAGGCTAGAAACCATAAAGCCTAAGAAAAGTAGCACCATCCTGAAGTAACGCAAGGAGCAGTTCCGAGGATGGTTCGCTTGCAATTACAGAGGGTTAAGTCAAAAAAAAAGCTAAGAAGGGTGTAAGTGGAAGACTTGACGAATATTTCTTCTAAAAATCGAAGCGACTGGGCTTAACTTGACATCTGCAATAGCTGGGTCCTGGTTGTAGTATGCTTTACAGTGAACCTACTCATCTGGTCACAGGGTAGGCGACAATTGTTTCAAAAATAAAAAAGAACTTCAAACAGAAATGATTTCAAGAGAACGTCACGATAAGTAGCTACAAGTCCAAGCTTAATGGGGACTTTGTCTACCTAGGCTTCGTTTTAAACATCGATAATGACACCATACACTTTGGATTGGATTTTCTGCAAGACCCTCATCATTATGGTCTTACTCGTCGACACCGAGACATGAATGACGATGCCCTTGGATCATTCAAGAGGAGAAGTCTAGAACAGTGGATAGAGAAGCAGATTCAAATGTCATATCTTCAGGCTGTTCAGCGACATGTAGTCATAGGCTGGTTGGGACATGTAGCGTGGATGGAGCTCAATGCTCGAACCGGAGAATCTTCATTGGCGTATGTACACAATTGAAGATGGATCTCAACATATTTGATGCGAAAGTCTGAAGACTACTACTGTTCGAGCTGACTAGAGAAGCTTGTTTGTGAAGGCCCACATCGACTGCAAATAAGTTCTATTGAAAAGACTTATAGTGGTTGAGACGACCGCCTTTCTTATAGACCTTAGCAGCCTTAGCGGCCTAATTGGAATATGTAGATTGGGTAGAAACCACTGTTCTTTCAAATGGAAGACAAATAAGGACCACTTTTTAGACGTAGGCTTGGTTTTAGTAGCGGATGAGGTGTATGAATTGCTGTCTATATCTGACAGAGGCTTTGTAGCTGACTTACTTGGGTTGCTTAGGGGAATTCTAAGCCGCAACCGACAAGCCCCTCCAGTAAGCCAGGTGTAAAGCTAACCGCCTCCAGTTACGAACTCCTAGACGGTTGAGGTTTCCTTCTTCTTGTGAGCGCTATCTTAAGCGAAATCTCCTTCTGCTGTGATGTCTCTCCATTCTTTAGATGCCGCAGCCATTTCAAACGACCAATGCGCAGTTTTTGACAAGGTCGATGCCGCTGTACATCTCCTATAATTCTTCGTTGAATATCTTCCTCCAGAATCCGTTAAGGCAATCGGAACCGAATGTTAAATACTCGTATCTTATGAAGAACTTTTCGCTCAAAGCGAACAAGGGTATCTTCATCCACCTTCGATGGAGTCCTTGTCTTTGCTATATAAGCTCTTAGCTGACTCATTTTTCGGAACTTCCTTCCAAAAATTCCAAAAACTCGCGAATCAGAGATGGAGTGCCCTCACAAAATGCTGCTCCTCAAAGACGCTCTGGACAGAACTATATAAAAGGATTGTGCTGGCGGCCCACCTAAAGAGAAAGTCTTTTAGTACAACGGACCTTTGCGGAGGATATGGCGACGTAGACGCAGAAGAGGACACAATTCACTTCCTTTGCGACTGCCAATGCCTTAGCAGAAATAGAAAGTCGACCCTCGGAGAACACTTCGTCAAACAAGCCACCGAAAACCATTCTAAAATTCCTCCGGAGCTCGGATTGGTTCAAGGAACTCCAAACAGCAATAATAATCCTTGTTCCATTATTTCAGGTATCCCACACTAGGGAACACAATGGATCCTTTGTGATTCACGTGAGGGGTGAGGCTTAACGTTATAATTTGCAGCCACTCCCACAACCTAACCTAGAATAAAATCAAGAGAGACTCTTTTGAAAGCGTTAGGATTTATCCTCCCACACGAATGTTCTATCAGTCTTTTCACAAAAAGGACATCAAATGGATTTTATCATATGTACCTATTCATGCTCAAGGGTCGTTAAAGCAGTCATTGAATTCCATCCATCTTCCTAAGGTTTTACACGGACCAAAGGTGTTCTGCAGAGGAGCTACCTAAGGAGTGTGTTTCTACTTCAAATGTTCACAAGAAATACAAGCCACTTCCCACAAAACTCGTAAAACCGTTGAAAAAGTATCATTTTCATCCACAAAACCACCACAATCAGATCAAAGGACTCCAAACAGACAACAATCGATTTCTGATTTCTTCCATTTATTCAAAAACGCATAGACAAACTAAAATTCGCATAGAAAAAATCACAACCTTAACCCTTTTGTTCCCAGTCAACTCGAATGTCCTTTTTGCTACAACAGACACAAAATTCACACACATGTAGTCGTCGTCGTATGTATAAAACTCTAGTTTTCTCATAATCAGAGCAAAAAAATGAAATTTAATTTTTTCGCATCCAATGTTAATCAATCCGCACAATCAGCAAGGATCCTGAAAGGGGTTTTCTTCTTTTCAGAATTTTTTAAAGAATCCTTTTCCTTTGGTGACATCTTGGCTCACCCAAACGACCCTTTTACCATTCATCTTCGACGAACTCTCTCTCTGATCAATGGATTGCGTGAAACAATAATTATATCGATCGAATGGAAAGGATCGTAAGGATCGTTGTAAGAAAATTCATTAGACAATGTGTGACAATTCCTGGGGCCATGAACTTAACACACTCAACTTATGTGTAGCAGGGCAGAGGTTCAAGCAATTTACGCATTCCGAAGGGTATTCCTTCTTTTCAGCTCGATTGAGTTTTTCGGATCTCGTCGAAGTGATGTCACTTTTTTTTTGCGCACTCTCCTGTCAAAGGGGTTACTGCGGAGAAATTTAATGAATTTCCGCAAATAATCAAGGGGGATGGGTCCTTGTAAGATGACGTTGTCGTCTAATACGAATACCGCATCGAATGAAAATTCACAAATAACAATAAACATTGATTACCTTGTGTATTGGTGCAGCCCATACAGGATGCACGAACGAAGACAATAACTCATGACAAAAGGACTTTGAAAGGTGAAAAGGGTTCTCTGTTTAAATTTAATTATATTTTGTGCGCATTGAGGAGAAAAAAAAAGGATTCGATTCGATTGCCTCTGATTAGGAGAAGGGTTAGCCATGAAAGTGTCAGTAAAACGCATTTACATCATGTTGCCAAATATTTAGGGACATGTATGTCAGAAGATTGTATGAGGATGTCCTGTAGGTCGGGAAAAAGCTCTTTCACTTAGTTCGCCAACAATAGCTTATGCGTCCACTATCTAACCCCTTATTTAGCAGTCCAACTGCTAAGTCTTTGAAAAGGCGTAGACGCTCCCACGGGGCAATGACTACCCTTAGGAGCACGGGCATTAGAGAAATTGGACAAGAGACGAAGAGCTGCGGCATTGGCGGTGGTTAAGGTGGAGCTCCTTAAATAAACAAAAAACGAGGGACGAAGAAGATACCGATGCAGGTTGGTTTTAAATGCTTGAGGGTTCCTGATGAAATTTCTAGATGACAGGGCATACCACTGGGAGAACTGCTGCATAAAGCTCTCGTTATGATTGTCCTCACGATACAGAAACTTTTTTTTTTTATTTTTATAATTCACTACCGCTAAAGGGGATATGAATACCCTTTTGATGCTTGGACTTTATTGAAATTGCTAATGCTCTGCCACAAGGAGCTTCAAGTGACAACTTGAAGCTATCTACGTCAAAAAGAAATGAGAGTAACTCCCTAGGAATTGTCTTGGGGGAGTCTCGTTGGATTGCGAGGTCACAGATTCGGCACCAGACTACGTTCCAGAAAAGAAGACGTGAACGCATTGGTCGAATTAAAAGTTAGGACAATGGTCACCGTGGTTTACTGGTGCGTTGGACCGGAGACTCGAAAGTAGGCAGATTCGAGCCTCAAAACTACCAACCGTTCTTTGTAGGCATGGCAAACCTACAAGAGTATAATCTGTCATGAAAAAGCTTCTCAATCCACCGTTCAGAGCCGGCAATAAAACTGGGACCACTCGTGAGAATGATGGTTGCGAGAAGCTAGGCTCTGGCTGAAACTTTTAAGGAAGATTCTTGGAGAGATTTTCTAGAAGACGCGTCTCAAAAGTCTAGTAAGAGCTCTTAGGAGCAGCTGTGTGACAGAAAAATACTTTGGGCCAGATTAAAGCAAATTTCTACAGCCAGATCAGCTGACACCTTTCTTAAATAAATGTTAGGGCTAAATCAGAGCCTTGACTATGGTGACGAATGAAGCCTACATGCGTAAACCGCACAACTCGCATTCCCAACGTGATTTTCTGGCATCGAATTTTCTGAGTAGTACATTTTTTTCCACCGGAATCGACCCTGCAAGTTGAGGGCTACGCCGTCAATCGACCGCGTCAAAAAATCTAGTTGTAAGAGATACATTGGCCCCCGGATCCGATATTAATAGATACTTCCTGCAAGCAAGCTATGATCAACGGATATGAACCTGGAAATCGAAGACAACTACATGCTAATGGTAGTTCACCCATTCAGGGGACTTTGACTTTGAACATTCTTTGGTTGCAGTTAAAGTCAGTGCTTAGCTGTCTAACGAGAAGGGGCAGTGAATTGCTGTCAGTAAGTTCAGAACGCCTGGACTCATCAGAGCCAAAAGACAAACAAAAACCAGTCAAGCCTATACAGCTTCATAATCAAAGAGATAGCCCCTGGTGTGCTAATTGCAATCCAGCGAACAAGGGAAATCAAAAGACAGCAAGATATGATCCTCAAGACAGAAGAGAGCAAGAGAAAAAAAAATCTGCATAAGGAGGTCTACATGCTGTTCCAGCTCCAGCAAGGCAACGAATCAGACAGTCACGCAACTAGGACTTGGATTTAAACCCAGAACGTTTAGAGGAACGAAAGAGGAAATCTAGTCACTAAGCCCCAGGCAATTGTAGATTCAGAGTGATGGATCAAGAAGAAGACCCAAGTTTAGTCAACAAAAAAGCTCTAACTCCTCCCAGTTTAAATGTCGACGTCTCTATGTATAAGGTATCTGAGGTTCTGGCAGTAGAGTTTTCTTGGAAGGGGACGTGCATCAAGTCTTGGTTGGCAAGTATAAGTCGAAGAAAATACATATGTCCGATGACTGGAAATGGAGATATTCTCAATCTCATGCTAAAGTAAAGGACAGGCGTTAACACGAAAGACACAATCTTTTACAAATCCGCTCGAATTGCTGGATTATATATAGGCTGCCATTGAGGTTGTGAGCACACTTAGACCAGTGATACCACTTAGCGTTCCAAATATCCAACACCAAGAATCTTCCATGAAGAAGCTGTGGGTACCCTTATCGATGCAGACCTCTTCCGGTACCACACTATTTGCAGGACCATTTAGAGCCACAGGCAGAGCTCTTTATTTTGTAAATATCGAGCTTGGCTAGGTCGCTGAAGTTTTCATAGAAATACTCTCCTAAGGGTTGCTTCCTTCGCCTTGATACGGCTGAGGGGGTGCAAAAAAAAGGTGAGAAATCGCTTATTTTTCTTTCTCGTCTCCACACTTCTACAGCTTCTGAAGAAATCGTTCCAAGGGACACTCAATCTAGAGGCATGCCTGACTTTCAAACAGAAATTGAAGATTTTGCCTTGAAGTGAATGAGAACACAAACAAAGCAAGATCTGTCCACGACCTTAGGACAGAATGTCACTGTTGACATCTATAACTTCGAAGGATGTAGTAAGGAAGTCATCAGTTAAAGTAAACAGCAGCTGCATCCTAGAACAACCTTAGAAACCACTGCTACTTCGGTTGGTTAAAACGACTGGATTTAGACTTTTTAAGTCGATACTCATTGGATATAAGATTCCCTTTGCAAGGAGAACTGCCTCAAGAAGTGCAAAAAGGTATTTGTTTGGCCACATCACACCACACAATGCTCCAATCAAGAGGACAAGGAAGACTGAGTCCCTCTTACAAAGACCGAAAGATCGTTGATGACGGAAGATTCGTTCTAGAAGCAAAGTGCCAAAAATTGGTCCTTCTTTCGATGCCTATTTCGAAACATGTTGCCAGTCAAATTGTTAAGCCCCTGGTAAGGATCGATCAATTGAAATGTCAAGTTCCCGACCATCTCCCATCAAGGGAAAACAACACACATCGCCCATCCAACATCTTCAAAAGACTTGTGTGTATAAATTCCAACAATAGATCATTTTACAACGAAAATAAAAAAAGGAATTCTATTTAATTTATAGAAAATATATTCCAAAAAAAAAACGGACGTAACTTAACTACCATTCAACGGACAATAACCGCGCCCGCAGCGGCTATTTGAAAGCTTAATTTTCCACTTTGCCACCAAAGGAGTTCGAAGAGAATTCACTATTTTGACAACACAGCACATGGGACCGAATGCATTCATTAATAATTGGTGGCCAACGTATTTCTTTTCATCATCCAGCCAACAATGGTTGACCATAAAACCCCAGAGATCCACCTTTGGATACCTTTTTATTGGCTTCCATAGAAAATCTCAAATGCAAACTGTGCATATATACTTTGTTGCTGCCGAGACTCGCTCAACAACTTCCTGTTTAACCATCACACATACATATACAAGTCATTCCAATAAATCTATAGCAATTAATATGAAAAGAAGAAGAAGAAATTGCTCCAGAGAGTCCAAGATCTACATGGGCGGTATCCGACATTCGGCATTCGACATACAAAACAAAAGAGTTGACCGACAAACTTGAAGATTTCTTCTATCTCGCTCTCCTTTTTCTGAATTTATTACAGCCGCACGCATGTCGGCACGGATTCTTTTGTCCAATTCGCCTGACATCCAAGAAAATACATTTATTTCCAATTGAATTTCCCCATTCAGCCATTACGACAATATTTGGACCTCCAGATCCCAAAGAGAAACACCACACAGTACCTCTGTGGTGGAGCAAGCCTTTCATAAATTATAATTTATAGCGTGCGCGTTAGTGCCACCTCTATTCACCGCTGCTGTCGTCCATAAATTCAGTTAGCTTTACTATTTGTGACATTTTTACTATAAAGCTTGACACAATGGCCAAAAGGGAGAGAAAGAAACCCAAACCAAGATGTGGGGAGAGGCCCACCACCGCCCTATAAATAGAAACGCGTCGTATTCGATTCGAATTATTATTGCCAATAATGTTGGGAAAACAGAGACTGTAAACGCGCCTTGTGAGGCTTCCTGCAAGAGAGATGGCCCTAAAGGCATTAATTGTCTGATTGGTGGTGGTGGTGGTGTGGTTGTGGAGAGCCTGCAACTATGCTCGTTCCGCTTCTTTTTTGATTTTATTGCACAAACTTTGGTAATATTTTGATCAGACGCGATCATCAAGCGAAGGGGCTCAGTCGACAAATCCAACACACACATACACACATGGATTTTGGTGTGATCTCCTGGCTCTGCCGAGCGCCCTCTCTGTTTGGATTTTTATACAAGAAAATGTGTCTCGTATACAAAGCGCTAATGCTTATTTATTACTCACAGGGTAGGTTCTTCCAACGCTTGGAGTGTACCATGTACACCATCGACGCGACGACTGTGACTGTGGCAACATGGAACGTGCTCTCCTTTGGAAAATGTCTCATTGTACGGATGTCAAGTGCTTTTACCGTCATTTTCGATTCGTTTCGGCAGTTAGATATGCATATGGATTGGGAAAATTAGAGTCAAGATGTTGAATATCTCCACGGGAGGATACTGAGGCGTGTAAAGTTGGAAATGACATTTGTTTGGCGCGCAAACGATTTATAATCAAGAAATTGAAAATTAATGTGATGACATTTTTTCTTTCGTTCTCCGTTACACTTTCGTTTAAATTCAAAAGGCTAAAGGGTGGGTGGTATTTTCATGTGTAAAGATTCGTTACTTTGAAAGAAGAATCTAATGAATTCAGAGACTTTCCTGCTGTGTATGGCTTCAGTGAACTGTTACAACTTCCTGGTTCACTGTTGCGTGATTAATCAACACATCTGACCGGTGGTTTTCCTTAGATTAGCTAGATAGTGTGATCAATCTACTGCCACTTCCTTGTTTGTATAGCTTCCCCTAGTGGTTGTACCAAAATTGTTTTAGATGCTTCGACAGGATCCAATCGGAACCCATACAGTCCTACCTAGCAGTCAACTACCCATTCGTCAATTGCAATGAGAACACCATAGACTTTGACAGCGTAGAATTGACACCTCAATACAGTATTAGCAACAACGCATCACCAGGCTTAGAGCATATTAGGCTCAGGGTGGAACAATTGGTTCTCTTGTTATTATTGGTTAGGCTCTGCGACTGACGCGAATGGCACTGTTACCTGAAAGATCAATTGTGCCTCAAGCCAGTTAGACAAGGAGATCCTCTATCTTCCTAATGAAGTTGAGGACATCTCAAGTCGAGGCATTACGAATGTCCTCCGGTGTTAGGAATTCTTTGTGGAGAAAGCGTTTCCTGACTCTGCAGACAGCCAGGCACTCACATAGTACGTGTTTCTCTGATTCGTCTTCCTCTAAGCAGAGTCAGCATTCAGATTCCTGAACTATGTTTAGTTTATGTAAGTGATATCTGAGGCTGTAGTGTCCGATGAGTAAGTCTGCCAGTCTTCTGATATCGTCCCCTTTATGGTTGAGAATATTTTTTGTGGTGTTCTTTAGGGGTCGGATGGCCTTTTAACCTGTCTGAGTCCCTTATTGTTGTTCCAGTAGGATAGGAAGTTTCGTTCTTCTCAGCTGTCCAGACTCATTCTGAATGCGGAAGTAGGGATGCCGCAGAACGGTTCAGCTCCTATGTACCTTCCTGAAGGGCCTTTCCTGGAAAGTTGATCTGCAATTTTATTGCCTTCAATGCCTCTGTGTCCTGGTACCCACCAAAGTTTGACTTTATTTCGCTTTGAGAGGTCTTGGAGAGTATTGAAGCGGCCTAGAACGTCCTTTAAGTTACAATAAGAGAAACTCAGTGCTTTGAGCGCTGCTTGACTGCCCGTGAGTATATTGGTGGTAACGCCCTTTATGCCGGAGTCTAGAATAATAGTGGCGCAAGTATCGATGGCATGTAATTCCGCCTGAAAGATGCTAGGCATTGCACGTGCCTTTGAGACTTTGTGATTAGGGCCATAAACACCGGAGTCCATCTTTGAACCATCAGTATACCACACAAGTCCTTTTATGTTCAGTAACGGGTCTTCGGTTTCCCAGGAATTACGGTTCGGAATCTCAATCTCGAACTTCCTGCCAAAATAGAGTCACTTGGGCATAAAGTCCGATACCGTGCTGATCATTTCGAGCTCGGGGAAATTAGATAGGATAGCCATGCGACCCGTAGGTCTGGCTGGCTGGATTTCTGTAGAACGTTGGAGGTTTACTGCACTTCGTATTGCCACTTTTTGCACAAATATGTGGAGTGGAGTGAGACCAATTAGTGCCCCTAGGGCTGCCGTAGGGCAAATTCGCATGGCTGCGGTCCGGTCCGGTGATGGACTCTAGAGCAATTGATAAAGACTTGTGTGTCGTGGTCTTTCACCAGCTTTTCAAGTGACTTCAATCGTTTTTTTTCACATGATTCACTTAGAATCAAACAAGCAAGGGACTGCCTCGGCATAAAGTGTGAAGATGCACCCACAGATATACTTACTAAGAGTACAAATGGCAGTGACGGTCCTACAAAGCAGCAGTCGTCTGGAACCAAAAATAGCTCCAACGAAATTCCTTTGCACATTGCACTGACTGCGTATAATCAAACAGTTCTTCGCACTCGGAACAACCACAACCTCTCTTTAACATGATTCACATCCAAGATACGATAAATTTTCCTCAGCAAACCTTGTCATTGTTTAATCCGGTTCCTAAGTGTCGGATTAAGTAAACGAATGTGGATATAAGAACAACCAACAGACAATAATAAATAAATTCGCCCCAAAAAAAAAAAAAAAAAAAAGGCAGCAATCGCCTGAAGTTGTTGTTCGAGTTTTGTTTTTGCTGTTTGTGTCGGGATTTTGTGCGAAATATTTAACCAAAATCTTTTAGATACACAAAAACAAACACAAACGCAAACATCCACAGAGAGATGTCTGTTGCGTTAGAACTGTGCAAACTGCAAACCCTTTTTTGACTCTCTGAAAGTGTCAAAATTTTGATTTGATCAAAATATTATTTCCTGATCATGATCAGGATCTGTGCTCAGGTAGTCGAACAAAAGGAGAAACAACATTTTTTTACTTGGAAATCAAGTTGAAGGATTAGCAAAAAGGAATATATGGTGATGGGATCAAACAATGAGTGTGTGGTGCCTTGCCTAGTGCCTACGGGGCTGTGCTTTGGATTCTTTTTTATGGGATTAAAATTTGCAAACGTCATAATTGGGGTGATATCTGATGAGGGTTTGAGAAATCTAGTTTCGATCGGAAACAGTGAGGGATTTGATGTAGTTCTTGGGACCGATCGTCACTGATCCTTATGAGAAAATTTTGCAAGAAGATGATGATATCTCTTGTGGGATATGGAATTTGGAACTGATTTGCTAGATAAAATCAATCGGATTTGGACTAGAGTTACACTTTTTCTAGTCGTTATGTCTCCAGACAGCGTTATCCTCAGCTTAACGTCCTGATGTAGATAATTTTTTGAATACATACCTACGTTGTGCTATGGCTTCCGGTTCCGACTTTTAATGATCATTTCAACTGTTATTGGTTCATGAGATCTGAAGTACTCTGTCTGTAACACGCGAAGTTAGTCTACTTCCCGATTGGACCCATTAGGGGAAGAATTCTTCAGATCTTTCTTTCTTTGCCAATTGCCAACTCTACAGCCTAGAAAAATGTGTCACATCCAAACAGACATGGCTCATCTACAATAAAAATAGGACGAACGACCTAATCAACAGAAGTCGTATGGAGACAGCAAGAAACAGGCCCCTGGCCAACTGGCTTACAAGCTGCCAAATCAGCACTCATTGACATAGCTGCAACAATACACAAGAAAAGCAAGAAAAGGAAACCCTATTCCACTACCTTTGTGACTGCCCGGCACTTTGCAACAGAGCCAGGCATCTCACACTTGGCGTAGCCTTTCAAGGAATTATCAGTGATCTCTGACCTAAAATTTTGCAACATCAACTCCACAGAATGGATTTGAAAACTACCCCCTTGCAGTCACACCCATAAACATCCTGGTCATGTGGGTTGTGGTACCAAAAAGGCACATCAGCGCTACTTGTGTTTCAGGCAAGACTTATGAGACAGCTCCTTCTACCTACCTAACTACCTGCCCACAAAAACGTACGCCATAAAGAGGAACTAGGACTTAGTTCCTCAAATCAGCAGTGACTTGTCTTGACAATCATTCTAAGTTGTCAGCTTTCTTGATCTTTTACCAATCTTTCATAGCTGCTTTTAGATCTTCGTCACTTCAGCTCCAACAACACCCCTGACATAGTACTTCTAAGAGGTCTCATTACTGGACGGGTCCCTTGCATTTTCCCTTCAACAAACTCGTAGAGCTTATCAGTGAGCTCATCCTAGGCAGACAAATGAAGGCTTTAAATAGCTAGTCTATGTGCATTCTATCTAAGACGATTCCAGGAAAATCCCGAATGAAAGCACTTATAACTAAAAAGCTTCTCCTTGGCTTAGGCCGCTCTTCCCAGCGTGTCAATGAATTACGTTCGTTCTAGTAGTATAAAGTAGAAAGGAGCTGTTGTGCCTTGGTGATTCAGCACTTGCAGCTGTTGCTTAAGAACCTCTACAGAGCTCCATTTTGAAACAATATGCCTCAAGGGATCTTTAGGATTTAAGCAGCTTGTTAGGCTTCATTGTGGCAAGTTAATCAACGTGTCCTTCATTGCATTGGCAGGGAAAATTCTGTTTGAGTTTTAGAGTCTTGGAGAGCTCCTGTTCCTTGAATCTATGCCACTCTTCGCTGTATCTCCCTTTCATTCACCGTCTATGCCGAAGGATATCAGCTGAAGATTTCTCTCTTAAGATAAAGTCAAAGGTTCAGGATCTTGTATAGACCCACTTTGGTTGTGCTTCGCTATTGAATTGCCCTCTCAGCCCAAAGATTAGGAAGATTCGTTTTGCATTTGATGCCAGCGCTGGTCGCCTTGTCTGAGTAAATAGCAGAGCCTATGCAGACAAAATCCCTTACTACCTTAAAGTCATATCTGTCCGAGGCGTTTGACAGTGTTGGGTTTCCTTTTTTTATTGACAGCATGCGGGCACTTTATTTTGACCGTTAAACCCGTCCTCGTTACTTCAAACGTCAATACCCCAAAACGCGTTACTGACATAACGCTGCGTCCATAAAATGTTGTCAATATCGTCAGCCCTGTCCAACCGTTTTCTCGGTGAGGTTCTGCCGAACTTTATGAAACTTTTCATCGTCATCCGGATGAACTTTGCAGCGATGGCAAAATTAGACTTTGCCTTGTAGGGCCCGTCTCTATAAAGGCTCATGAGCGGCCTTAAAATCGATTTGAAATTCGTGAGTAGGTGGATTTTTCTGGCCTAAGGCCACATCAGTATTGCAAGCGTCGTTTAGCAGCCTTATACCTCTATAGTTGGAACAGTTTAGAGGATTTCCTTTTGTCGAACATTTGAAAACTATTTCTCTACAAACTCCTACCTTCAAGTCCCGTTTTTCTTCAACCTGAGTTCGCCTTGTTTCTCTCTTTCTTTTGGCCATAAACAACTCTTCTTGTTACACAAACAACTTATTTGTTATTCGCATAAAATTTGAGTCCAATTTTCCACTCTGTGACTTATGTACACATATGCGCAACAATAGCCAACCTGCAGGACAATAACACACACGCAACTTCAATTACATAAATTTTAATTTAACAAAAGCAATTATATGGACGCCTTCATTGCGCGAGATGCTTTTACATTCACTTAGAAGATTTCATCTGTGAAAAAATAAATAAAAGGGCGCATGCCCACCTTATACTGTCTGTGTGTAGCATGCATTAAGCGTCAAACATATGTAGGCAGACGGTAGACAGTTTAATCACACACAAAAGGACATAGGAACGATAAAAATCATCCGGTTGGCATTATTCCGCGTAATTGTGTGTCAACGATTGTTATGATGGCTTGTGGAAATTTTATTTCCTGGATACAGCAGGGGCTTACGTTGTACGTCTGCATTTTGAGGTGTTGCCACTTATGGAATTGTAATTTCTATGTTAATTTAGGAAGCAGGCTTATCCAATGAGATAGCATCAACAAATGTAATACGTTTAGGATGTCCTGGGCTGGGAGTTATCCAATTTTGATTTCAACTTCCGTTCAAACTGATAAAGGGGATCTAACTTATGTATAAAGAATAGGCTGAATGATTGTTTATTTTGTCTTGGTTCAGGACTTGGCTACGGTTTAAACGTTTAAAACGTTTGAAAACCGCTAAAGAAAAGTCCTTATGTTACCCAACGTAACTCTCAGTCTTTTAGAGATATTGTGACCAAAAGTACGTGAAATGATCGACAGCCTTCGATCAAAGTTAAGACGTTGGAAAAAGGATCAGAAAAAAACTAGGACTGTGGAGCTAGCCAGCGTCAATGTAGATCTAGATGCTGCAGACTAGAATTAAAAATTAGAACTGAGAAAAGAAAATATTTGGCGCGATAGCTCATAGAGATTCAGCGCCTAGCTTCTCGCAACTATTCAGGTTGTTTGTGTCATCTCCTTCACATTAATGGAAAGGACATACAGTGTTTTTCTCGATACCAAACGACGGATTGAGAAGCTTTTTCATGACGGAAAAACCTTTTGTTTGTTTTAAGGCTCGAATCTGTGTACCTTCAAACCACGGCGACCACGAATATAAAAGATAGAGTAAGGCTTATTGCGACTTGATAATGCTTGATTGCCTACCTACCTGTCTTTCAGGCTTCTTGGCACTGACTATTAGCGTTAAATGTTGAACTCAGTCAGAACTTCATAGCCTTCATTACAGATTTACACCAGCGAAGGCTGGTTGTCAGCCATGCGTCATGCCCAGCTTTGAATAGAAGACAACAAGAGCCTTCTATGCATGCAAACAAAATCTTGGTAGCAGGCACTGGATTTGGGGATACGGATACGGTTACTTTCAAGCCCATCCCAAAGTATGCGAAACTGATCTGATGTCCAACCAATGTCCTTGAAATTATTCTTTTACGGGAAAACCTGCCAAAAGCACAATGCACCTCCATTAATGCAATCCTACGACCAAATACAAGTCACTAACCGACTATTTAAGATCATACCTACGTTTCGACATAAATTTTCAAACAAGTTTGAAAGTTTCTCTCGTTAGGAACTTGAGGAGGCTCTGGAATCTTTGCCTTGGTCTACTTTATACAACTTGCAAATCATGACAGTTAAGTCCTTGCGAATATTCTAGCCATTGCAGAGGCCTCACAGGCACAGCACACCAGGTCACATTCTATTGGGTTCCGGAACGTAAACGTATTCCGGGCAGTGGAAGGACCAAACAGTAGTTGTAACCCCTATGGATGTTCTAAATCTGACATAAGCAGGGAGTTCCGAAAGTTTGTTGATGGGAGACAAATAAGGGTCTGCAATCTAATGACGAGCCACAGTACAACTTTCCAAAAGTTGAGGCGATGTGAACGCGAAAGAATGTTCTGTTCTAATCAACCCCTTAAGGCACGTCGCAGCAGTAAGCTTCATCCAAGGCGGCTCAGGGTATTGGAAAGGAACCACAAAAAAGTTGTGAAAAAATTGAAGAAACTGTCTTATGATCGACGTGGCAAGAGAGACCAGAGAGACTAGAGTGGAAAGGTGACTAAAGACGTAGAAGTAGATGGAGCTGCTATCCTGGTTTCTTCCCTTTTCTAAGCTTTTCTATGAAAGTATTTTGCAAGTTGTATACGCCTGTTTAGCTAATCTTGGAGTGCATCACTCTTTCAATATATAGATAGGGGTGGCCATTGTGTAGTGGTTGTATCATCGGTTGTCACAATGAAGCTTCCAGGTTCGAATCCCGGTGTCAAAAAAAAGTCGATCAACTGTAAAAAAAAAAGCTGGCGTCAACTCCACTGCATAGGCAGAACACTGGCAGTAGGGTGGTCATATGACTTGAAAGTGTTGATCGTATTAATGATATCGGGATGTTCGAAAAGAAATACTGTGAATTATAAGCAATGGCAACAGAACCAATAATTCTCCCCAGTCATTCTGGACACCACCCTCAGAGCAAAAAGACTGAAACCCAATACTACCTGAGTTTAAAAAAAATTACTATACCAAGACTAGCGCTGTGTGAATAGCATCATAAGGGTATTCATAACCCCTTTAGCATTAGTGAATTATAAAAAAAAAAAAAAAATGTCTTCTGTATGTAGGTATCTCCACAGATCCTTTGCACTGCTATGTTACCCTCTCGTCAACTTCTAAGGATCACTCTGACTGTACTTATGTTCCAAGTGTGATGCTATTGGATACTCTAAAGCTTTATGTCTGTTTCAGAGTTTGCCCTATAAGCTAGTTATGATCTAAGATGACGCTGAAAAATCGAAACAATCGTGGTGCTGTTGATTTCTGTATTGATCTTGACCACTAGTGGGGTGGCCATTGACGACTACGATCATGCAGACTAAAATTTAACGTTGTTAATTGAAAGTTTCTCCTGGGATTCCATAAGGATTCTTCAGTAGGATCATTGTTTTATAGTGTGGGCACATTCATTTCATCAACCGTAGGTTTTCCTTGACGACTGCGACGTAAGTGGCTTCAAACCGTGTCGCGTCGTATGACAACTCTGTGACAATTAAGGACATTCCTTCTCAGCAGCAATTTATCGGCTCCCAGATATCAATACATAGACACAAGCAATATACACCAATATTTTGTCATTTACTTGACATATGAACTCCTCAAAGGACACAAGGTGTGTCTATTCCTAGGACCAATGAGTTAAATTTCATTGTCCATTTCGGCATGAGCCTGGTTCATGATTTATCTGTGTGCACACGTACACAAACGACGATTGGAGTGCCGACTTGAATATCACAGTCCATAAATTTGGATTGCTGTAGGTTTCCATAGTCGAGTTTTCAGTGATTCGCACTGGCAATGGTGTTAGTTTCGTTCCACACTGCATCCACAATTGTGACCACATTGGCTTGGTTCATTCAGTACAAAAGTTTGATGTATGAACTTTTTTTTGGAACTCGCAGTCCCTAATAGAGCGACTGGGGACCAAGGATAGACTTCCATTTGGTAGAAAAAGTACAAATAATTCATTTGCCATTCAAATGATATGTGGTCTTTGCTTTCGGTTGTAGGATTCAATTGAACACATGAACCTCTAGAATTGTTTTCACACTCAAAGACAACACCCAAAACTGTATAAGGATCTGATTTTATTCGCAAACACAAAACCTCAGTAAAATTTCAACCCACATCGAGAGTGTGCGTCTCCCTTGTCACACAATACTTCAACAAAAGAGTATCCATCTAGCGAGAGACGAGTATCTATGACAACGTTCAATCCACATGGTTGCTCATTTGCATATTAAGCGATTTTAACAAAAGGCTTCCTTTCCAGCTTAGGTTACACAAAGCACGACGAAGAAGAAATGGAAAATCGAAGCAACTAGACGAAGTAAAATATGATTGATCTAGTAAATCCCTAATTCGGATAAGAAGACACAACAACGCGTGAAAGTCCTTGTTCCCATACCCAAGGAAAAAAAAAAATTTGTTTTCAAAGAAAAGCGAATTATAAGTTCGCAAAGGAGAACGACACGAGGGATTCCAGCGCGCTGCCAAGGATACTTTTCATCGAAAAGGAATTCCATAATAATAATCTCCTTTTTGGGAGGATTTGTGGCCGCTTTTGCTCTCTTTGATGCTCGTTTGTTGTTCGGTATATTTTTTTCATTGTCAACCCGAAAACCTTCGTCTTCAAAGGCTACAAGGACACAATTGATGAACTACACTATGTTCTAAACCGTCGTCTAAGTAAATCCACACGTACATTTCGAAGAATGACTTTATGCGAGGGACAATGGTTGCCCATGGATTCATTGATGAGCAAGCGTTATGGACATTTTCGTGTCAATGAAACAGACACACTGCAGTGAGTGTGTGTGTAGTCATGGACCTAAGCCAATTGTCAGAGTGTGAATGAATTCTTTCACTTTGACTTCCAGCACTTTGTCTTTTTCTCGGCAGCCCATTACGGAGACAATTGTCTACCAAGCAGTCCAATCCTTTGCATGAATGATGGTGCTAGCAGGAAGAAAATGTCCGCATGGAACAGCCCACACCTTTTCAATAGGTAGCCAGGGAACATAAAAAAAAAAAAAACAAGAAACAAGAAACAAAAAACACATCAAACATATCTACGCAATGGACACTCAGGTGTTCTCGTCCGATACTCCTTTTTATGCCTTCGGCTTCGGCTATAACAAGAATGTGACTCCCTGGTCGTTCTCTGACTTCGATTCCCTTGGGTAATTTCAATGCCTCAGCATGGGGGCCCGAGTTTTGTTTTCCTTTTTTTGTATCCCAAGCCGGTGCATGATTTATAAGTGCGCGTTTTTATTAGGAAGGTTGTTGTTGTTGTGGTTGCAGAGGAAGACTCTGATGTAAATGGAATAAAACATGTCGGACCGAAACTGGAATGTGTCACCACTACCAACTGCAGCACTTGTACAACAATATTGTTGACCGGTGATACGATGAAATGGCGGCAAATGTGGTTGCTGCAGAGGCGGAGTTTATTTTTAAGACAGGTTACTGCTTAGTGCAGGACATTTTGGTAGCAGAAGCCCAGGAAGCATGGAATGAGTGGAGTGGAGTGGAGTGGAGTGGAGTGGAGGGGAATCACCTCTAGGGCAAGATAGATTTTGACGACGTTAAGGTCCTAAATTTGTAAAAAGTTTCAATTTATCTTGCTAGCAGATCCGACTTTTATTAGGTCTGGTTGGACCGTTGTAGGTTCGCATTGCTAAGGGAATGCGCCCCAGTTACTCCACATAAGTGACGATGGCGTAATCTTTGACCAAAACTTCTACGGAAAAAAGGTGCTTACAGAGGGTCGACCTATAGTATTCTAGCAGTTATTTTTTAAGCATTGTCATCGAAGTTCCTGGAGAGATGCATCCAATAATCTCTTCTGTGCAAGGATTTCCATAACCACAGAATGCATCTCTCCAATTATCTTCACTATGCGAGAAGCGAAAGAAGTTTGATGACAAAGCTTTAAGAAGATTGAAGGTTGTTTACAGCTCAGCTTCAAGTTCACTCGTTCTGTCACTGTCGGGAATATCGAATTGCCCTCGTACCAGAATAGCAGTGATGACGCCTTCCTTTTTCTTTGACAACGAGCTGCTATGAGTAGGGTTGCAAAGGGTAAATTGCTTTAGCTGCTTTGAGAAGGCTTATGACTATCTCAGTGAGTTTGTTCAGATTGGCATCTTCAAATTCTTTCATTGGTCTTATAAGTATGCAAAGTTGGTAGAACATACTCGGATCTCGTAGTAGAAGCCCCTTTTTCTAAGTCGACCTTGAGAAAATTCAATGATGGGCTTGCGTTAGGTTCAGTGATCCTCTCAGAATCACCACTTTAGTCACAGAACACTTAATTTTTCATCGGATAGGACAAAACACAAGATTAGCAACACAAAGCTTAGTGGTACGTACTTCTAACTGAGGGTCGCAGGAATCTTAATATCACAAGACTGCCTTCTACCCAGTGACTTCCCTATATTGGACTGGAAAGGTAGAGTGAGTTTTACGGGGCGTTCTTGCTTATGCCGACGACTATGCAAGGCGATGGTATCTCAAGCGATAGTAGGTCTTGTTAGAGGACTAGGCCTCATACAAGTGTATAAAAGTAGAAAGTGCATATCGAGTGCCTTACGATGGAGAAGTAAAATGTCGTAGAGGAAGAGACAAACCCTCAAAATTACTAGGAAACATTGGGATAGGAACGTATGGCTGCAGCGAATGTGACTGGGCAGGATTGCCCATACTATCTTGCCAATCGGTATTTCTTTGTGCTAAGAAGGCAATTGAGTAGTCAATCCCTCTCGAGTGCAACCAAAGTAGCTACACAAGACACTAATCATCACAGTCCTGCTTTAGGCGTGGACTATGTCAAGAACGGATGCGGTTGCCCTCGGTTGTTTTGAGGGAAAAAAACCCTCGGGTGATCTACGGTCCTATTTGCATAGACTGTGAGTGGAGTAGAAAATACAACGACTGTGTGAGCTGCACAACGACATCGATCTAGTCAGAAAAGTCCAGATACAACAACTAGGACATACTTATAGAGCGGCATTAAATGGGGGCCCAAACCTGCCACTATCCACTGGATGTACACTTACAAATGCATGCCTGGTTTGGGACCAACCGCAGTGAAAATTACCAATTTAAACATCCTGACGAGGATTCAACGATTGGCTTGCGTAGAAACCAAATGTGCAGTTGGAACAACATCGAGTGCAGCCCTCGAGATCATGCTGTCGGTCTTCCTTTACACATAGGAAGTGCGCTCCGATTTCAGCAAGAATGCTCTGATAGGTCAAGCAATCACCAGATGGGCGAACATTGAAGCCAAACCTGACAACTCAACATTAATTCCTGAGTTCAGACTAAACATTGAACTCAATTTTCTCTCCATAGAGAACTGGACGGAAGAATTGGTCAAAAATGGATGTAGGAGTAGACTCTGGGATCTCTGCATCAGAACCAAGGATTGCACGGTCCATAAGACTTCCAAATCACAGCAGCGTGTTCCACGCAGAAGTTCTTGCAATCGTCTATGCCTAGCGAGAACTATTACAGCAGACACTCCCATCGACATCTACTTAGATAGCCAAGCAGCTATCAAAGCCATCAAATCCACAATAATCAACACTGCAAGGACGAGCTCGAGTCACTTAGTCCGTAGCAGAATGTTATACTCCTTTGGGTTCAGGGACATAAGAGCATTTATGGGCATAAGAAGACAAACTGGGTTCTAAGATGGATCTGATAATAGCCGACACCATTAGAACTTCAAAAGTCCAGCATCACCGTGAAATTCGAGTGCACTCACGACATGCCGCACCTCAAGGAAGCTCTGGACTGAACCATATAAAAGGAAACACTTCTTATAGACATTTTGATAGATCACAACCTAAAGAGATAGCATTTGGGTACAATGAACCGATGCAGAGGATGTGGCGACGTAGATGTTTCCCATGTAAATGCCCAAGCCTTTGCAGAAATAGAAAGACAGCCCTCGGAAAACACTTCTTCAATGATCTGGGTGAATTGTCAAACAAGCCACCGAAAACCGTTGTTAAATTCCTTCGGAACTCGAGTTGGTTTAGGGATGCCAATCAGTCATAATAATTCCGGTCCATTACTTAAGGGATGGCACACCAGGGGACGCAATGTACCCTTTGTAGTCTGAGTGAGGCTGCAAACCAGTGCTTTGACCCGGAGAGGCTGAGAATCCACCCCACACGAACGTCGCAGTAGAGAACGACCGCAACTCACGTGTCTCGCCAAATGTAAATGAATCTCAATCAACTTGGTATGCGAAATTGGAAGCTGCCAGCTGAAGATCGAGTTGGTTAAAGACGTTCAGTTGAAGCTCGGGTTTAACCTGGTCGTCATCCATCATCAGTAAGAAAACGGTCAATCAAGCTTAGGCATTTATTAATCCAAGACGGAATAAGACCTCGTAAAACTTGACAATCAAGGACTAGTCTCGGTAGTTAGGGATGGACTGTTTGCAATGACACAAGACTCAAAAGAGTACAAAGGACCACAGTAAATGTTAAGCCACTTTCCTTCCTCATATTTCTGTCAGCGATACCTCCAAGTGTAAGAAGCCACCTTGTAAGCTTGAACAACATCTGTCTAAGGCTTTCTTCCTAAACCCCATCACGCATGTCTTCTGACATTTAAATTCCTCAATGTGTGTCTACACTGCACTTCAAGTAATAAAATGAAAAGGATATCTCTTATCTCTTGAACCTAAACCGATACGCAACAGGACTATTAAATACCAATACAAAATTTTAATTTGCATATTTTAACCAAAGAAAATGGATACGATACCTTTATAATACGTCACCAAAATAATTGCGCACATACGCTAGACGTGTGCTATTGTTTGCATATTAATGAGGAAGTACATTCCCCTCTTGCCAAGGGACAAAATGTACCCAATTAACCCAGAAACACCCTCCAATTCAATCAATACGGCACGAGTCCATGAATAGGTCTCCACAAATGGCTACTTACTCAATTATTCAATAAGCCATACACGCACAGCTTACTTTGTACGTCTTATCGATTGTCCCCCCCCCCTAATAAAGAATCATAATCACATCTTTTTATCCTTCATAAACCCCGGATTTGTACTTGTTGGGGTGCAAGTGTATGTGTGTTTGACTGTTTATTATTCACGCACTAAGCTGACCACAACATATATTATGGTCCCCACATTCGGGACAAGGATTTCACTATTTGCTTGAAGGAGCACTCTTCCACCCTTGATTTATTTCGAGTGTCCAAATTGATGTTGTCCATTTAAGGATCTAAGAAGATTTCTCGAATGGACAGGACACACAAAAAAAAGGAAGAAAAAGAAAAAAATGTCCACAAAAAATTGCAAAGAAAGGTCCTTTTTTTTTTCTTGTGTGTGTCCATGTGGCTTTCTCAAAGCAAAACACACAAAAGGGACGACCTCTTGATGCGTGAAATGGTCACCAAATAATCCGATTATGCGGCGATTCATTCAGATTTTCAATTAAAGTCATCAAGTACCTAGATATTTTGTAAAGATGGATTTTATTCTGTGTGAGTGCTTTGGGAGGAGAAGACTGGAATTGGCTTTTGATAGTTCATCTCAACTGTGTGCCCAACAACGTCATCAAATGAAATATACAAAGAAAATGTATCACAATTGTTTGAAACAGAGCAAGGCAGGGATATAAGCTTTAAATTCTAAGCTTTCTAAATGGAATCTAGCCTAAGCATCTAGATGCTCAGAATAATCTCACAAAATCATCGGTTATCCGGATACGTATAAGCTTTAGAGCAAACAAATCGCTGATGAATTTGTCAGACAAGAACCGATGTAAGTTTCCTTTCATTGGCCCGTTGTTCAAGTTGGAGCTCAAGTCTTGGGAAGATTTCAAAAGGCAAAGGGACCCAGAAGGACGAGGACTCAACGTGCTGTTAAGCTCTTATTAGACTTTTCCTAGAAGACCTAGGGACTGCGCTTATGTTGCACAGGCTGACTTAAATATTTAGACAGAGGTAACTGTCCAAACGAGCCTGGTACAGATCATGGAAGTGGTCATATGCCCAAAGAAAGAAAACAGGGAAGCAATCACCGCCTTTGGAACGTTTATTTTTAAGGAGCAGCGTCACCAGGAACGACAGAGCAGCACCGAACAGTAGAATGCGAATATGGGTGAGTCGAATGGTCAAAGCTAAAACCCTTCACGTGATCGAGGTTCCGCGATGAAAAAAGGGCGATGAAAGGGTCCCACGTTACAACTGAGTGTGAGCTCATTGGTGTCAATGCAAGTTTTACACCTTTCAATGACGGAAAAAAGAAAAGGATTTCATAGGCCCTGACACACTTGTTCATCCACAGACCAAAACCTATATACTAGTGGTCTTAAAAGAATGCGTTTAAGTACAAACGGCTAATGCAGAGGCTATAGGAATACAGACGTGGAAGAGAACCCAACTCACTTCCCATGGGAATGCCTCAACCTACACAGAACAAGATAGACGGCCCTCGGTAAATACTATTTCAACGACTTGGGCGATTTG
The DNA here is from genome assembly GCA_951813785.1 of Criorhina ranunculi. NCBI lineage: Eukaryota > Metazoa > Arthropoda > Insecta > Diptera > Syrphidae > Criorhina > Criorhina ranunculi. The sequence continues at coordinate 12,488,708 of OX638382.1, read as the reverse complement.
TCTAAGAAGACACCAAAAACCATTCTAAAATTCACTACGAATTTAGGATGAGTCAGGAAGGCCGAATGACCGTAATCACACACACACTGACCTGTTTTTTTTTTTTTGTCTTTTCAGACTGGACATTCCACGATGGATCCGTAGACATCCGATCTCGTAATGCAGCCACCTCTTCAACCTCCCAGATTAGTTGACGTCACCAAAAAACACTTCTAAGGTTCCTTCACAACCTTAATCAAGAAGAGGTAGGATAGGAATCAACAACTTTCCTTCTAAAAACCCTTTAAAGAACCACCAAGGACTCTAAGATTCTTCAGATAGAGGTGCAAAATTTGCAGGAACGTAGTAAGGTGGAACTTAGTCCTTTATCACTGCGACCACTTGTGGGCCTGATGTCCTTTGAGCGAACTACATTGCGCCTGTTTGCGATTTCTTGAAAACTTTTTTTGCACAAACTCCAGAACGGGAGCAGCGGTTCTCGGTGTTCGAAAGAAGATGTGAATAGACTGATAGATCGATCTAGGTGCCTGTTTCTGAACACGATCAAGTAAACCTTAGCGAGTAATACTTAAGTCTCAGAGTTTTAGAAAAAAAAAGAAGCATCTAGGTCCACCAGAGAGGAAGACCGCGACTCAGGTGACGCACGCAAGTGGAAGGGGACCTCAACCAACTTAGCATGCGGAACTGGAAGGAGCTAGCTAAAGATCGAGCTGGCTGGAGACGTTTGTTGATTGAAACCCGGGTCCACCCCTGTAGCGCCACCTTAAGTAAGCTCCACCAGAGATAACATTAACTGGTCCAACAACTAAAGGTTCTTGCCTCGTGTATATTCATTGAAAAGTAAGCTATGTCATGCGCGCAATCCAGAGCTCAAGTGTGGAGATCCCGATAAGGCTGCCTTTTTTTTCCATAGGAGTTCGATGGATTCTTACCTCTCAATTCAAGCATCTAAACTACGCTGACGACAAAGGCTTATGTGTAATGTATGTAGGTACGTGTCCAGAGAGATGCCGAAACCTTGTTGGGTCTTTTTCCTAGCCTAGATGTGCTACTTTCTAACTACATAGCCACACAGAGCACGATGACTGTATATATGATTTTGGACCTCCCCCAAGCGACAGCAAATGCTGAGAGGGAGTTAAACTTCATCAGGTTGAGAATTAACTCAGCTTCGGGACTAGGTCATCAGCTCAAGTCGGTAAGAATTGCTGGAAAACAGGGCTTAAAGCCGTTTTGTGCCCGTTTCAATGCTTTCCAAGACATATCAAAGCGAAATAAAGTTCAACTTAGGTGGATACTAGGAGACAGAGGCATTGAAGGCAATGAAATCGCTGACCAACTAGCTAGGAAAGGATCGTATGAATAATAGTTTCGCGTTTAGAACTAGTCTAGACCACAGGGAGAAAACGGGTCCTACTGGGACAAAATTTAGGGCATCAGGCAGGCAAAACCACAAAGAACATGCTTAATCACAAAAGGGACGATATCAGAAGGCTTGCCAGCTTACTCTCTACACACTGCAGCCTCAGATATCTATAAGATAGATAGTTAACTGAACTTTGTCCAGAGGAAGACGAATAAGCGGAACTCGTACTGTGTAAGTACGTGGCTATCTGCTCCATCACGAGGCGCTTTTTCCTCAAGGAAATCCTGAAACCTGAAGGCATTAGAACAGCCTCAACTGGAGACATCCTATAAGAGGACATCCTAGTCTAAGAGGTTGGGTCGCGGTGCCTCTGTGCGTCAGTCGCAGAACTAACCGACAACAAGACATCAGTATCCGGACATTTCATCCGCAAAGGAAAAGATTGGAAAAAGTATCGGAGACAAGACGAAACCTTGAGGGACACCAACAATTATTCAATCCACCGTCAGATATTCATAAAATGTGGCGCTTCTGACTGTACATGTCAATCACATTTAGCTCCTCTGAAGCCCTGTAATCTTATTCTTGTGCAACAGAACTAATTAAACACGTTCCTTTTGATAGCAGACAGTAAGCAGCAATTAAATTTCATCACTCAGCTAAAACACCGTCTCAAAGGTTCGGCATTTCCTCAAAGCAAACTTAAACCCATCAAAAGCTGAAATAATCAACAACCCACCTGTTCCCAAAGAAAAAAAAATCACCCACCCTCCAGCAAAGAAAAAAAACCTTCACAACTTAATTGTTCTCTTCAAAGTGAAAACTGTCATCGACAATGAAACATTAATTAATCCACGGTAATCCAACACTCCACTATTGATCATCTCCTCCACCTCACCCGTGTAAAAGAATCTCAAAAAAAAAAATAATATCGGATGTGAAGAAAGGCAATCTGACAGACAAGACACGTTCCATCCTCTGTAACTTGAAATATTTCTCAAAACTTATTGTTCCACCTTGACACGAAAAAGCCAAACGCATACCGCTCTTCACCATCACAAGGGGCAGAGGGTTCTATGTATGTTTTTTCTTGTCCAAAACAATGACCACAAGACGAAGATTATTTATTAAATAAAACCGAAGAAAGAAATTGTTTTTACAAAGATACAGTACCGTACACACACAATGAGATACGAAAAAAAAAAAAAAAACAAAATCCAAAACAAAAAATAACAAAAACACAGCAAAAAAAAAAACAAATGTATCTAAGCCAAGAAAAAACTACTTAAAATGAAATATCACACCAACAACACACGAAATGATAATTTACTAAGTGGCAACGGGAGGAGGGTTTCCATTTCCAATTCGAGAACTTCAAAACCAACTTTGGGCCCCAAAATGGATGCTGTGCCGCGTGCACGGACCTGGTTATGAATATGAACGATCGAAGCATCTCATCGTCATCATCGTCGTCGTCGTCGTCGTCGTCGTGGTCTTCAGAATGAGTAAAATGAACGAAATGGCAGATCAACAATAAATAAGATGATTTATCACCGTGGTAATTCATAAAAACCTTCCGCGGAACAATGGGCCATAATGTACTTTGACATGGAATAACAAAAGGTAAACGAGACCCAAACGAGCCAAGAAAAATGGGACAAAAACAAACGCGAGAAGAATCTTTGAAATAAGAAAAAAAAAAAAAAAAAAAAAGCCTACATGGCATACAGATACAACACACACTATTTGAACAATGGACACCACGTATGGATGTGACCGAGGGCCAGCTTGTGGAGCATGACACCCATAAGGGAACGATTTCATCGGTCACAGCTTCAGATTTAAAATTAGGGGAGGAGAAGATGGTGCAATATGCTAAAGGATGACTTTAAGTATCGCAAAGTTGAGATGCATCACTGTAAACTTGGACAGATCTAGTGGGATCATCACTCTGTACAGGAACAAGAGAGGTAATGCAATTTGAAATAACCTACACACCTGCTTGAACGAGGCTTTATCCATAAAGCATCCACTCCCACAGCATCTTTCATTCAAGCAACTTTGAAACGAAATTTCATCACGTGTCCCTGCTTAAAATATTGAAGGACGATACGGAATTCAGCCTAATTCTAGGCGATATGCTACCCAAATACTGCTTCACCAAAACCTTCTAAATGGTTACCCCGCCCAGAGCTACTTAGGTCTCATACTCGACAGAAAGCTTAACTGGACGTTGAAATGGTAAGAAGGCATCGGTCGCCTTCTGTAGAAGATTTTTCGAAAGAAGAACTGGTAACCTGTACCCAGAATAACTTCATGGATGTTTTCCGCGATTGCTAGACCCATACTCACATCCGGAGGACTGATCTGGCAAGTTGCCACCAAAATCAGAGAACAACAGCAACAGCGGTGATGGATGCAATTCTTTTCCTTCTGCCTACATGCAGGAGGCCGCAGCGAAGAGCTTCAGTCACAGAATCAGCATGTCAAAGCACTGGAGACCGAATCCGTATAGACATGCCAAGATACTAAGCAACTAATGTCATCTCAGACTACACTGTCCCATACATGGATCCCTTCTCGTGGATCTTTCCAAGCCGACAAGCAACAGTGGAAGAACAACGAAGGAGTCCAAACCCATTTACACCGAAGGTTTAAAAATAGACTCCGAGGAGCTAGGACGGAAGTACAGTGCTCCCCGGATAGCTGCCCTGCGAGTTTTTCTGATTTATTTAGGCACTCAAGAGGGGAAGTTACCTATCCGTACCCACTTACATTCCTGACAAGTTTTGAAGCCTCAAATTTTTAGTTAGCAAGGCGGGTAACGGAGCTAAGCGAGAGAGTACGTATCCGGGTAGTACTGTAGCTCTATTAGACTCCCAGATCCCAGCAGCGTTTACCAGACGGAAGTCAATGCATGCAATGTCACGAAAGGATATCACGAGCAAGCGGATGTCAGCAATAGCTCGTACGCAGATAACAACGAAGCTTGTAAAGAGTTGCCGCGAAGAGCCAAGGATTCTTGAAACGCAACTCAATGTAAAACTCTGCTTGGTCCCTGGTCACAGTGCGGTACCAGGCAATGAAACAGCTGATGAATTAGCTAAAAGGGATTCAGCCCTCGTCCAAAGCGAGGATCAGCAATTTTATACAAAAGGACAGGAAATCCCCGTCATTGCTAATAGGAGTGCTTATCGGTCATGTACGATGATGCCATGTGCAGGGGATGTGGCGATGAAGACGTTCATGAGGACACTCTCCACGGCCTACTGCCTTCTGAATCCACTCTGTCGACTATGTCTTGATAAGGAAACCAACAAATACGTCGAATATGCCGAACCCTCTTCCATCCTCGGTCTTATAGATCTAAAAACCTCTGGAGTTCAGAAATTGCACTAGACTCATAATGACATAAGATGATTCTAAAAGAAACCAAAAATGTAAAAATGTATTTCGTATCCAATTTAGTAAAATCTAAGCCAGACATGCGTATAGCTTAGACATGAACCGGTGTCATCGCGGCTCAGTGGTAAGAGTGGCAAAAAAAAAAAAACAAAAAGTCTTTAGCGGTACCAATACCAACATCGATTCTTTCACAAAAGCAATTTTGACTCACCTTTCCTTGATTGAAACACTGGAGCACGACACAATCTTCAGCATGCCTTCAGACGACCATAAGCCCTAATCATCACCTTCGCACCTCGTCTGGTATGTGGACGGATCCAAATTGGAAACAGGGAACGGTTCCGGAATTTTTAGAAAATCACCATGCACCATGGTGAATACTCATCTATATTCCAAGCTGTATATTCAGACCGTCGAGCTGCTCTAAAAGTGCTAAGCTAATCCTAGAATCCTGCAATGTGATCTCGAATCTAGCTAGGAACTTCCCGTAAATACTGGATTTGCGGGCAAGCCGACTCACTGCAAAAAAATGGCGCTTCAACAACACTTGTTGCACTTGAACCTTTCTGGGGGGTAAGCTAATATCTTTTCATAGGTCTTTGCATTCAAGAATCCAGAGAATCGAGGACAAGCATGCTCAAGGCGGCTTTTTCCAATACCGTCACAAAGGAAATCCAATTTCATTGTGAATCCCGATAGGAACATCCTTAGAGCATTTATTGGATTCCTCAGCCTCAGCCTGAACAAACAGCTACATCGCATGAAGCTGGGAACAAATTCAAGCTGAAGGCTCTGTCTTGAGAGTGAAGAGACCTCTCTACGGAATGGCCAGCCCAGTTTCAAATCAGAAAGAAAATTCTTGACGGAAAACCTAGAGAAACAACTCATCTAGAAGACATAAGGGAAGGCACTATAGAATTTTGAAGAGAAACTGCAATGCCAAGGGCTGTGGCCAACCCTCCTGAATACAATAGCATTACACAACGTGGAGTACCACAAGATTCCATGTTTACACTTCATATCTTTTCTTTGGAGCCTAACTTCTTAAGGAATTGGAATTAGTTGTTGACTTGCTTCCTTTGGATTTACAAGTGTCACATGTGAAGCTCACATCCTTTCACAATCAAAATTTATAACGACAAATTCCATTTTACCTCTCGGTTACAACTTCATCCATATTCGTATGATAAAACACAAATGAAACCAACAAAAGGGAACGAAATTTGTTCACAAAAGACAGAAGCGGAGAACAATCACATTCCAAAGACATAACCGATAACCAATTGATCATCGCTTTATGGCCCATCAATGACCCCAATCAGAGTGGCACAAGAAATAACAATTCTTCTCGCGCCACATGGAGGCTTCAAATTGTCTGGAATGTCCGAGACCTAATGGCGACCACTCAATGCAGTTCAAGAGCGGAGAAGAACGTCAAGAGAACAAGAATTTTTTAATGACGCATACATCTTAGGCTCTTTATGCGTTCTATAGGATAAGCCCATTGAATTGGTCCAGAGGGTTTCGGTCGCTTTGGTCGCCTCGATGAATGCAAAGTCATTGATAAAACAGAAGAAGCGTAATTCAGACGAAAGGGGGAGCATACCTACACAAAGTGTATTCCTAATGAGAAGATGCACGTTGTCGGGCGGTGATCAAAATCTTGAGTGCGGTACTCGGACTTGGAGTAGTCATTGTTGGTGGGGATCGTCGGAAGATTTAACTCGAAGATGTATACATACGAGTGTGTGTATGGACTTAATCGAACTGTAGACAGTTGAAGTGTCCTTATTATGTCCTTTTGAGTGGACTAGAGGTGCATCACATGTCCTATAGTCAACACCTTTGTGCATGGTATCTGCAATGTTAGATGAGTATCGGGCTCGAGCAGATGGATACAAAGCATGTAGGTATCGTCTGGAAGAGTAGATTAGGGCAGTTCGCTTAATACCCAGCTAAGGATGGCTATTTGAATCTGTATACAGACACACTTAGACTCGAAGAAGTCCATTGTGATACTGCTGGATCTTACTGAAGCAGCTGGATTCAATTTTCGAAGAGTTCCCGAACATTTATGACCATAAAAGTAAAAAGCCCCAAGACAGAGCAGACAACTTTCAGACAGAGATGGCTATGTACAGAAAAAGCAGAATGGGAGGGAGGTCCTGTCATTACCAACCAACTTAAGCGTTTCTGATCTAACCTAGACCAGATCTTCCCGCAGATTTGACATGTTATTCCATACTTCCAACGGCGAAAGCCCTTCCTGATTTTGACTAGCTTAAGTGAATGGTCGCTGAAGCTTAGTGTTGATTGCGAGCTTATTATAGTTTCGTGTCAGCAAAACAACCAAACGGGGCTTCACTTTTCAGTGGGCAATAACAAATCTCCGGGAGTTTAATTTGACATAAGAAAGCTTCTCAATCCGCTATTCGGAGTCGGCTGTAGGTCCCATCCATTCGTGCGAAAAATATAACACATATGCTTGCACGTTACAAGAGGCCTACCCAAGTCCAGTCATTCTATCAGAGTTCTACGAGTAGTGCCACAGCTCATTAGCCCATCAATTTCACGGAATATCTCTGTGACCTTTCGAAGGAGAAGACACCACCACCTAATACGCTTCCATTTTCGGGTCCGCCTGTGCAGATTTTGTCTTTCAATCCGCCCCCGAGGGGCAGCACAGTAGAAAAAGACAGGTAGCGCACGCAAGTGGAAGGGGAACTTAACCAATTAAGCGTGCGAAACTGGAAGCAGCCATCTAAAGATCGAGCTGGCTGCAGACGATTTTTGGTTGAGGCCCAGGTCCACCCCGGACTATAGAGTCAGCTTTAGTAAGTAAGTGTAGATTTTGTCCAGGCCTCCATCAAGGTAACATTTCCCACAATTTCAAACATATCCCTGTTTCGGTGGCAACTTTCAGATGTCAATTGACTTAAGACCAAGGAATAACCAGCGTGGTAGCTACGCCACTGTGAGAGAAGCCTTTTAGACAAAGGGCTGTCTTTTGTTTGCTGGAAAAATCACATGATACATTGTGTCTAATGCTGAGGAGTGAGTGGTTCATAGTTTTATGTGCCTCTACAGAGGAGACAGGTTGAGCTGCTAAAAATTGCTTCTACGAGCTCTTTGACGGAACTCATAAACAGTTTCCGAAGAAAGAACTCCTCGGTGAAAGACGACTGTGGGAGAGGAGGTCACAATGTAGACCGAAACCAAAGTTGAAACACCAGGCAATGACGCACGCTAGAAACTTTGGTAGAGTAACCTCAAAGCAGCGTGCAGGGGACTCTGAAGGATGGAAAGGGGCATGAGTTCATCCTACAAGGGTCGCTGGCCGGATAAGTAAGTAAGTATGGGAAAAGAGGGAATCTTTGGTATCCTCCAAAAATGGACTTGAGCTGGAAGACTTCACGATAGGATGAAACGTCGTTGAAGCAAGCACAAGATTCCTCTCCCTCAAGGTACCTGATTTGGTCCCAATCAACACATTGTCTGCTGAATTGGATATTCGGACATTTCGAAATAAGAAAGCAGATTTCCAGGACTCCACGAGGCACAAGAAGTGTTATTAGGAAATTCACGGTTGCATGGCTGCAATCGCAAGGGACTGCCAACAACTTGATAGTCTCTTGAGAAATCATCGCCATCAGCATCAAGTTCAGAAGACCTATGGTAACTAGCAACCGCCAACTAGCCATCTAATGCGCTAGATTTCACTTGACTACCATGGCGAAACTACTGGTGGAGAAAGACGGAAGAAAGCTGATCGCAAGTCGTATGTAAGGACTTTTTACACCAGGAGGAGGGAGCAAAAATCATCGGCTTCCCAGGAGGAAGAAGAAACAGCATGCCCAGGTTGTGACTGAAGCACATATGCTGTTCAAAAGTTCTACCAAAAGGTTAAACGTACATTTCAAGACTACAATCTGCCCACAGGAATTCGGGGAGATAAGGAAGGAAACCTCGTAGAAGAGCCAAAGTCGGAACAAACAAACAATTGACAGACAACACCTCCACGCGCCCAAATAAAGTGATGTGAAAAAAGCATCAAACCTATGTCGAACAAGGCTTCTAGGGCGGAACTATTGAAAGCAGCTAGAGATGAGAATGCAGCCTATTCGCTAAATCATCTGTACAGTACGTTTAAACGAAAGTAGGCTCAATAAATGGAAACTCTGCATCGTTTGCCCGATTCCGAAGGAAGGCGACATTTCGTCTTCACTTCAAGGTAATCATGGTGGCCTTGGTACACATCTACATAAGCCATAGAACCGTTTTCAAGGTGTCATTTGTAAAAAAAGGATAAGGGACTAAAATGCTCTCAAGTAAAGGCTATCACTTACCTTTAAGATCCATGATCTCATTTTATATCGAGTGGTCGAAAGTCCTTGACACCAAAACAGAAAAATTTCTGTCAACCTGTTGGCTTATGTATAAGCTCCTCTACCAATGTGACCTCCGCTGTCTAACAAAGCCCCCCACCAACTCTTCTTCTTTCTGTCCAACAAACCAAAGGCAGCCAACGGTTCAAGCAATATCTAGTTAAAAGTCTAGGGCCTAGACGATTCCTTAGCGGATGCGGATTAGTTTAGAAGATGGAAAAAAAACCCTTTTACTGTGGTTCTGGACTTTATAGGTGACAATGATAGGATTCCTGATGAACTTTTCCAACCAACAAATTGATAGACCTGCTGCATCTGCATAGAAAAGTGAAAGCGTCCCGGAAGAGTGCAAAAAGGACATCGTCGTCAGCTCCGAAAGTAAAGTTATGTGATGGAGTGAAGAAAGGATTCAACTCTAGATGTAGCTTTCTGCTTAGGATCTAGGAGAGGAATGTGTTAAATTTTGAAAAGCTTTTCGGCAGCGTGAAGCTAGCTCGTGTGTCCTGTGTAGGTCTGGTATGTGTAGAAACTTAGCAAGTGTCATGCCTGTGTCACAACTGTGAAGGGATACATATTCAGCGACAAAATTTCTTTAAAAAAACCCACGTCATGGGAAACAATTCTTCGCAATTAGGCACACACATACCCATACAACACGTATCTTATGACGCAATTAGGATCGCAAAAAAAAAACCACGATCCCACTCGTAAATCACGAAGGAAATTTCAAAAACGCCAAAAGAAGACACGATTTAAGGATACGAAACGATCTAATAAATTTCGCCACGATTGCAATTGCCTAATTTTGTGTAACACACTAAATCACCAAAAAAAAGGAGGTGAAAGGACGACGTGCCAACGACGACGAAGGCAAATCTTGCCCTCATTGCGACATTAGATTGTAATACAAGGCTAATAAACGATACCTTCGAACAATGGGAAGATCCAGAGAAAAGAAATCCTGATTTGACCCCTTCAGGCAATTTGTGTGTTTCTGTATCTGTGTGTGTGTGTGTGTATGTTTGTGACGGTCATACGAAAACAATGTGAAAACTCTAAAACAAAATTAAATAAATCTTAGCCGCTACGAAATAAACGAAAGAAAGAAGCGAATCCTTGACAAAAGACAAGAAAAAAAAAAGGTATAGCCAAAGGAAGAGAGAAAAAAAAATCGAATAGGGGATTGAAAAGGATGCTTTAATGCTACGTCTTGTCCTGCAGCGTGTTCGCATCTAATCAAAGGTAGTCCTCGACTCACCCCTTTCGATCATTGTTTGCTGCCACAATATCACTTTTTTTTTTTGTTCAATCCTCCTTAAAACAAGGACAACCCCGTACAAAATGAAATAAAAAAAAAGGATACACATCAAGTTATGGTCTACTTTTGGGATCCTTAACGGTTTCCATGAATTAGCTAGCATCTTAAAGGACATGCCGCGTCACATCATCTTCATCATCGAGAAGATGAGACTGACAGTCTATTTCAATTCACATAAGGTTTCATCTGTTGTTTGTCGCGAAAGGACACACAATTCTTAAATGGGACAGGAGGTGCTCACCTTAAGACATAATTCCATGACAAAGGTAAAAGCAATCAAATCAAAGTCATGAGGGAACAAGTCCACTGGATCAACGGGAACACATAACATTTTGTGTGCGTGTAAGTTCATCATCATCATCAAGACATCGCGCAGCAGAGAAAACAGGATCAAAAAGGATCTCTTCTATATGAACTGATGCGATGTGAATTAAATCTGACATCACACGGAACGGGGGTCAGTGTAATTGTTCATTGTCTGTTCATTTGAGTTATTCAAACGAAGACAACAGCGGAGAGCACAGGTAAAATTATGTTTGCATCCATTGCATCCTTGTGTCCTTGCGGCGATCTCGATTTATGATGGATGTGAGATTTTGATGTGCCTATCTGTGATTGTTTTTGACAGATCATGGCGTGTAGGTACTCATGCAATCTGTACCGTGTAAACAAATGAAATGAGGGTCAACGATTTTGAGAAATATGAGATGAAAAGATATTTAAGGAGAGAATACTGTATCCTTTGAAGTTATCCTTTTTTTTTTTTTTTCTTTCGATGGACAGAGAGAGAGAGAGAATAAAGAAAGAAAATATTTTCTCATGTCCATCTGAGGGAACTAGGAAGTAAGATCTCTCGAGACATCTGCGAACCTGTTTTCCTTTGTGAAAAGGATCTGTCTCTGATTTCCGGAGTTGGATCTTGATACAATATCAAAGGTTTTGTAACAACGGTTTCAATTTGTTTGCTTAGCGGGACTATACGATTGTCATTACCTACATTTACATAATCGCCATCTGTATTAAGGACACTGAAACGATGCTTATCTGTTCCATGATTAGGACAAAGCTATGAAACTTTGCTACTTAGGCTACTCAAAACCGTTTATGTGAGGCTTCGTGTGCTAAGACTTTCAAATACTACTACAGATGCTTTGTTGCGGTGAGAGGAATACACAGAAGTCGTGTTGCATAACAGAAGACTTGTCGTGGCTATGGAAACAAAGTGCTTCGATACTTTTAAGTTTCAAATGCGATCTCAGTGAATTCGTAAATTGAAAACGTTTATGTGGCTTGGGCAACAGCAATTCAGTTTAGAGTCTTTGAATTTCAGACCACCGGCCTGGAAAATCTTCGAATCCAACCCCGAGGGACGGTGTAGTAGAGGAAGACCGCGAATCAGGTAGAGCACGCGAGTGGATGGGGACCTCAAGCAACTTGGAGTGCGAAACTGAGATCGAGCTGACTGAAGACGTTTGTTGGTTGAGGCCCAGGTCCAACCCGGACTGTAGCGTCACATTAAAAAAATCGAAACATCCATAAGGACCGAACTTGACAGAAGTCGCGAATGCCTGCATGCTTGATGGCAATGTGCCCGAGATCCCAGACAATAGAATGGTCAACCGACCAGAATATCTGTGTGTAGTTCACTACTGTCCTTTGCTGTCGGCTTGTGTTCATTTTGGCAACATGGCCGGTCTTCATCTTTGCCCTTACCTTCGTCCCAGGTGAGGAACTTCTAAGATGGCACGGGGTGCATGAACACCGGCATTCTCGCCTGAAGAGTCATTGATTCTACCCCGGAGATAGGTACAACGCATTAGAGAAAGATCACACCTTAGGTAGCACGCGAAGGTGGGCTGAAACCCCTTAGGTACCACAATGGGTCTACATTGACCTGAGTGTGATGGAGAAAGGACCTCCTTTCCCGTCAGCCCTATTGCCTTACCTAACCTAGGTAGCGCGCTCAGTTGAAAATGGACATCAAACACCTTTATTTTGAAACTGAAGGCGGCTTGCTAAGGCCAGTACCACTAAAAGAAAGTAAACCTAAGGTCCAACCGTATTTAAAACGAGCTCCTGGACGAAAAGAGATGTTCTAGTGGCGTAATACAGCAGCGCAGGGCTTAATCCTAGGACCAGACCTTTGGAATATCTCTAACGATGGTATTCTTTGCGTGAAGAAGCCATGAGACGCGTGCCAGATGACATTAGTGACTACAGCAAGAGACACAGAGAAGGCTAAACCAAGTTATGGGACACGTGCATACCTAATATGAAAGACCATGGCCTTAGCCTGGTGGCAGAGAAGACAGAGATAGTTCCACTGACTCTGACAGATCCAGGTGACTGTGACTGGAGTTTCAAGTAGGCTCGGAGGTAATAACCAACAAAAATGCAGTGAAGTACCTGGGAATGACCCTCGTCCTCATCGGAGCGGACTGCAAAGGTTAGACTCATGGCAAACGTAGGTGGCCCAACTGCCAGCAGGCGAAGACACCGCACATCCCATTCTTCTGTATGACTGTGCCGATCTGGATGGATGCACTCAAGTAAGAGGAATATAGGAAAAAGATGGTAGAGACGTGGAGTCCTCCGGGTAGCAAGCTCTTATCGGACGGTGTCAGGAGTCGCGAGAGTGACTCACATCGATCTCCAACGTACCTAAAGCTGAAATAGGAGGTGGAAACGGCAAGCAACAGTTTCAAGTGCGATGGAGTTCTGAAACTAGAGGAAGGTGGATGGTGAAACTGATTGAAGATGTCGCTGAATGGACGAAATGGAAGCATGGCTGAAGTAAACCACTAAACGGATCTAAATGGCTCTGCACCGATACGCCTACCCGCAGCTTCTTCCTTGAAAACAAGGAAGGTTCCTGGTGCTGATAATCGTGTACTCTACGTGGTATCACAACGGACCTTCATTCAGATCTAAGTCTGCTTCTGCTCAAGCGAGAGCAACTACCTAACCTAACCTAACATCACCCAGTTTCTACCCGAACATGGAAACTTCAATACGTGTCTCTTTAAGGTGGAAAAAGTAGGGAGCCCGACTTGCCGAAACAGAAAGAACCCCTCTGGATGTAGAGACATGCAACATCACTCCCGAAAATCTCGAGTAACGGCAGTTGGAACCAAATAAACTCCTTTATCGCGTCAGTGCTGCAAAGGAAAAAGAGAGAGCACGACGAAAAGATACCCCCGTCAGAACATGGAAAAAACAGTGAGAACCCTGCAAACAGCGGTCATTGGAAGGTTGCCGAAGATACCCTATAGGTGAAGGAGGGAGTAGGAGTCTGCCTGTCGATGTATGATACGTTAGGTTAGGTTGAGGTGGCTGTCAGCTAAATCCAGCACACTAAGTTAATTAAGTTTTTAGAACGTTGCAGATCCAGCTAGACAAGTTATGCCACTAGTCCACCTGGAATAAGTCCTCTCGGTAACATCCAGCTTGAATTCGACAAGAAGCATTCGCCAAAAGTGGCGTAAGATCGAACAGTTCCTACGTAACTTCTTCACTTTTCCTTCTATGTGTCCACTATGTTGGCGACTTATTTTAAAGCTTCATCTTCTAAAAGTTTGATCTCCAAACAGTTCTGAGACCTAAATATTTTCTATTTTAACAAACAAAAGTTAACAACTAATCTCTCGCACTTCAACAGTTGGCATACCGCTTACAAAGCAAAAGAATTTTTTTAAAACTGAAACCGTTTTCTAAATCTCACTATACGCCGTCGGCCGCCCCGTTGTGTCAAAACAGTTTCTTCTCCCCAAACTAGGTCACCTACAATCATTTTCGCAATAATAAAACCGCACTTGGACACAATTGCCTCATGTCACATAATTGGATAATTACGTAAAATTGCAGTTAACAATCCCCCAATACCAATAAAGCACATAACTAAATGTGTATTCTCTCTCATTTTCGCCAGTCCACCATGGAATAATCGGATTTGTCCAGTGTGCCCACAGAAAAAAAAAAAAAAAACATTTTGTTAGAGCACTTTCGGACGACAATTGCGACAATTAAAATGAAAATAAAAGCCAACAAAACAACAACAATACGCACACGGTAAGTACGCATGTAAGTAGCCCGTGCACAGTTACAGCCGAAAAAAGGTGGCCCTCGAATAGCCGGCCCGTCAAGAAAGCTGATTTTATATCTAGCAACGACTATACCATGCCCCAAGAGAGAAAGACAGAGATACCGCGATAATGATTGTGTGATTATTGTCATTATGATTGCTTCTGACATCTAGTGGACACCTCACAACAACGGTACTCAAAAAAGAATCCAAATCGAACCTTCTGCCGGTCGGTGTGCTGACTTTTGGGCCATGCTAAGTGCGCAGCACTATACGTGTCTTGTGTCATTCATTCGATTGTAACTGCCATTTTTATTCCCTCACCCCCCTGGTCGGCCATTGTTAGCTCATTGAATTAACGTACAGTAGGTTGATTAGGTAAAATCCGATTGTCCACCGGATAGTGGCCAAGTAAAAGGTGTATAAGTTGTGGGCATTTTGTATGAAAAGAAAACCGTGTGCCTTGGTACCTTGGTGCTCCTGTGACGTGGTAATGTGCTGCTTATAATTGAATTGGATGATTCGACAGTTTTTGACATATGAGTGGACTGTTGTGTATTTTGGACGAAACTACAAGAAAGCGAAAACAAAAAAAAAATTATTTTGTTACTCTTGGCCAACAACAGACTTCCACGACCAGAAACAACCCATTTGAAGTGTCTCCACCTACTGGCGGCATATTGCATGCGTACAAGGGGGGGATTAGCGAGAAAGGAAAAGTTAAAAATAGCAAATTGTTGGTACGCCACACCACCGTACGCATATAATTAATATTGTGTCGCCAACGAATTAGGGGTAATAAAAGTTATAATTCGGGCTTTCTATTCGCGGCCACAAAGCTGACATACAATGGCGACGATGATGGTTGGTAAATGTTGCAAAAAAAGTTGTTCATTGTTGATTGACTAACATTGGATTCGATGATTTCATTTGTAAGTGACAAGCGCTGTTGAATAAAGGCTTCATATGAGCTTATTTAAGGCGCGGATTTGTAGAACGTCATCTGAGATGGTCCAAAGATGCTTTTGATTGTCTTTTTAAGTACAGAGAGGGACTCGCAGACTGAAGGCATTCAAAAGCTTCTTGACTTGAGAAACAGAATAGAAAAGTCACACTTTCACACTTTGACAGATCCTGGAAGTTTAAATCGATACACAGCATCTCTTTGCCGATTTTCAGGCCGCCTAGAGATGAGCTATCGATGTCTAGTGTTGGCATCCTTGCCAAACTCGGCCGTTCGTGCAGGTTGACGATGGAAAATGCTTGTTGCTCCATCAAGATCAGTAACGATCTCACTCAGACCTTTGATGTTAAGAAAAAGGGTTTAGACATGGTGACGCGTTGTCACGAAACACTCAAACCAACACCAAAGGCACAATCTTTCAAAAGTTGGTGTAACTACTCGCATATGCTTAGGATATTGCGACGGAAGCAGCCAAAATCGATGAAGAGGTAAACAAGGGCAAAACTAAGTATTTTCTGTCGACAAAAAGGAACACCCAATATCGACGCATCAGACAGAACAGCTACAACTTTGTGGAAGTAAGGGACTTTGTCTATCTTGGCTCTGCTATTACCTCTGAAAACGACATCTCATCAGAAATCAAACGAAGATTACCTCTTGCCAATCGGTGTTCCTTTGGACTAAGAAGGCAATTGAGTAGTAAGACCCTATCTCGAAGAACTAAGGAGACTCTATATAGGACCTTAATTATCCCAGTTCTACTCTATGGCACTGAAGCATGGACTCTATCGAAGGCAAGGCGGATGAAGATACCTTTGGTCGCTTTAAAAAATATTCGGTCTCGTTTGCCTTGGTGGGTTCAACGAACTCAACGATGAATTATAAGAGCTGTACAGCAACATCGGCCTTATCATGCAGAGTGAATGGACACCAACACTCCGGCCTGGAGAGTCTCCGAATCTAACCCGGATGGACAACGGAAAGACTTCGCCGCCTAAGGTGGCGTGCACAAAATAGAAGGGAGCCACATTTAAATTAGAGTCGCGGGCTAACTGGAGAGGCTTGTTGTATAGTAGAGGAACAGCTCAAGATGATGGTGTTTGATAGTTTAAAACTGGGTTTGCAGAGGGCATGTCTTTTCTTGTGTCGGGGATGATTCCCTTAGTGATGAAATCATGGAAGAAGTTAAGCACTTGGACTGCTAAACTGATTTTTTTTTTTCTGTCGGGCTGTTGCAACACCACACTGGAGCACTCAGACACAAAAACAGGTAGATTGTACTACAAGCAGGTACAACCCTTTTACTGTATTTTCTTCGTTTTTCTAATAGGAAATGTCCCCTAGTGTTGTCGCTCTCACCACAAGCGTCACAGACAGTGGCACAGCCTGACTGTCGCTAAAGACGCAGGTACTCTGTTCCTTCCACTGGTTTTTCACAATATAGTTCGCAGCCATAAGTAATACAAAAATGTCCGCTTGGAAGACAGATGCCTAAATACCTTGAGGAAAGTGCAGTCTAATGTTGTTGCTTTCCACAAAGACTCCAGCATCTGAGCCTACACTGGTTTTGAAGCCATCTGTGACTACATTCTAGACCCTAAATCTACACAGTAGTCTTAATTCCGGAACCATTGCGTCAGATGGTATATCCATAAGATTTGAATCAAAGGATATTCTTCGCGCAAGGTCCTCAAAACTCCGGGTTTAACCAAAAACCACTTCTTTTTAAACGGAAGATGGCTCTGATCGTTTCATGTAAACATTAAGAGGTGGTAAATTGAGCATTACATCTAGATCAGAGGATGGGAAAAGCCACGGTGCAACCGGAGTTTATTGAAAATAGCAGTAACGTTTTTGCGTGAAAGCTTATTCCACCACACAACTGACAGTGATAGACCCCATGTATTGCCAAAAGCGCCCTAACACTCCAGGAAGCTGATTATGCTCGAACCGCTTTAGACTCGACGTGTTTCGACCTAAGAAGTTTCCTTACCAAGATTACTCCTAGATATTTCGCTTCGTTGGCGAGTGGGATTCTAATGCCTTTGAGCACTGGAAGAGTCAGTCCAAACAGACTCCTCGTCCAAGTGAAGAGAACAACTTCAGTTTTCAGAGGATTAACTGAAAGCCCATTCCGAGTGCACCATCCGTCAATCACATCCAGGGTCATCTGCGCCTTAGTGCAGACAACTCGCAGGGAAGAACCAACAGACAGTACGGGAACGTCATCCGCATATGCCTGAGTGTAAATGCGAGAACTGTTGAGACTGTTAAGCAGAGAGTCGACCAAAATTCACCACAGTAAAGAAGACAGAACGCCGCCTTGTGGGCAGCCCCTGTTTACACCTGACATTGCTAAACTGATGCTGTCCACCAGTAAAATCTAGATACCATCCTTACACCTTTAAGGCTTATTATCCAATTGATCTGCCTTTCTCCCAGGCGCGAGGTATTTAGTAATGATCCTCGACCCAAAACTTAGCTGCAGCGGGTTAGAAAAAACATGCGTGACTACTAAAACACGATTAGCAGCGTAATGAGTCATCACGATGACTGCCTGATGTCAAAATGGTGTAATTTATCCCGTGGAATCGAAGCTTGAAGATTTTTACGTCATTTTGACGTCAGGAGACTCATCGTGAGGACTCATTACGCTGACCGCGTAATAATAGCTTAAGACCTTTGGCAAGAAGTGGAATATTCAACCAAAAATGGTCATGGGGGTGTACACTGCCTTGATACATCCGTTTCGCACTTATGGGTCGCTAGTTTGTAATTGAACCCCTCGATCTACACGTCCAAAATATTGCATTGTATAGCGCAGTCAGATTGAGAGAATCTGGGTGCTTGTCTGTTAAGTCCTATATGCACAGCAACATCCTGGATTGCCTGTCAAGGTGCCTGGCAGAACCCGTGACAAACTAAGTCATACATCCAAATTAAATTTTGGAAATGACTTTATTGCAAGAGCAGGCTCCCATATCTGAGTTTTTCTCAACGCTTTCGCCCGAAAAACTTGTGTTTTCTCAGAACTGTTAGACAAACATCTTTTCACCGTCCTGCCTTAGCTTAGGCATTCCCCCATGTGTGGTCTTGACATCCTCATTTTGTGCTTAAAAATCGATACACACGCACGCAACAGTAACATAATTTTCGGTTGTTCTCCTTCCATTACCGAAGTACAGTTCCTCTTCAGTTCCAACTATAAGCATATTTTGCACACAAAACTGCAAGTAATTGTTCACACTGTAGCGCCTTAAAATACTAGTGGCAAATGCAAAACTTTTGTTATCGCTTCACAATACACGCATTCAAAACGAGAAAAAAAAACCCAAGCATTGCATCGCTCAACATCGCATAATGTGATGCATGTTGAATTCACGCCATTTCAAAAAGTTTTTTTTTTCAAATTTTTAACAATCCCTGCCTATGCTGGGTTTCCTCTAGCCCCCTTGCAGTCTTCCGGCCTCGATTCACTTTATAATTTTAATGCTATGATTATATCCTACAATTTAGAAAGGAGGCTACAATTTCACTTTAGAAGGACTTGGGACGGGGGGACGTGGGGACGACAAAGAATGGCCCATTGTCTGTGTCAATCGAGTGAAATGAAATGCAAGTCGTACTTCACACATTCGTTGTTGGCTTCTGGAGTGTGTATCCTCCGCAGATAAATTCATTTGAATACGCCTTTCTCCTACAACACTACCAGTGGATGGAGGAAGGATCTTCCTCTTGCCTTTCACAAATGTACGCGAAATTCATCATCGTTTTGAATTTTCAGTTTTTTTTTCCATTTTTCCCGCGCTCTTTTCATTAATGAACAAAACAAAAAAATGAAAGAATCAACTGAATGGTTACTGAAAGCATCTAGATACGTAGTATGTGGGATGATATGGCTTTGTTGCCAACCATTGTGTTGCACCTGTATATGTACATATACACTCTGATTAAAATGATGGCAATGAAAAATAAAAAATGAAAGAAGGGAGAGAGAGAGAGAAGTAGGTAGCACTGTGTGTATTGGAAAGAATGCACAGATAACAATTGAAGTGGAATTGAGTGGTCCCTGAATGTAATTGTCCTCATTTTAGTGTGCGCCTATTCAGCTAAGTAACAATTAAAGGCTTTTCTATTTGAGCTTTTGAAATTCTCCCTTTTTTTTTGTAGGTATGTGTGAGCGTGTGTTTAACTGTGACGCATTATAATGAGACATGCATTGTGAGGATAAATGAAACAAATGCGATGTGGTTATTCATTAAAAAAAAATATTTAATAAGGTGCGGGTCAACAATGAACAAGACACAATGGGAGAAGTCATTATTTTATTTAAGTTTTAAGCACTAAGAGACTTTTAAACGTTGGGAGGGGGCATTTTTAAAAGACTATACCCCCTGATAGGCTTCATTTTACGATTCAATTCGATTTAGAAAAACTGCAGAAGAAACATCTAGAACCTGAAAACGTATGCAGATGCGTCGCTTAGGAATTGATTAGTTTCTTTAGAGGATTTGCATCTTCCAATGGTCGGTATGAAACATGAAATTTTTTATGTGGCAGGGCACAACCCTCAACATGGACCCCTGATTTAGTTCTGGAAATCTATATCGATTTGAGCTCCAAATATGTCGGAGTAGACCAGATAAGGTGCTGTTCCAGGATTTTTGCTTCACCGTTGATTCCATCTGGGGAATTCAAAGTCCGCTCTCCTGAATATAGCACTCACACTTATAAGTTTAGCAAGTCGAGTTCAGGTGGACATCGACCATTACTCGGTGGCTACTTGGAGGTAAAATAAGGACATTTGATGCTCGAGATGCCAAGGACATGTAGAGCAAATAGACATCAACGCTTCAGCCCGAAGTGTCTTCAAATCTAACCTGGAGGGACAACGTAGTAGAGGAAGGCCTCCCGCGCACAATGAAGGGGAACACCTCAACCAACTTGGAGTGCGTATTGGCCATCGTAGTGGCCCACCAATACGGTGGATATCGTTGCTCACGGCGACGTGAGTTTGTGCACTCGTGTACGCAGTTCTGAAATTTGTTGAGTTGAATGAAAAAGTGAGTGCAGTTGGTTGAATCGGTTGCGCACGTAGTATACGACGGGCATAACTAGAGGCAGTTAGCTTATGACCGGGCTAACTGGCGAGACAGGTGCACCCCAAATTGAAGCTATGTGAGTAGGTAAAGGAAAAAACATAACTGTCGCCCCCTCATCATCGGACAGATGTTACTTAGAATGTCTTGCCGACACTCTCTTAGAACGTAACCTTCCTTGAGAAGGAAAATGGAAGCAAGTCGTATTAGGCTTTTACTGTACAGAAAGAACAATATCCCTTTCCTTCTTTCTTGAGTGAGTCGGCTCAATCAGGGATGCCTTCCAGATTTTTTTGAAGATCTTCCCTGCATCGTCATTTCTCGCATCAGAACTAGCATTTGCTTAAATGATTTGCAACTAATCCCCTAGGTTTGGATCCATTGGCAGCTAGGGAGTGCCAGGCACCTTACACAGTAAGTGTGCAGCTATCTTCTCGTCCATAAAACACAAACTGCAGGTATCATCTTCTAGAAGACTCCCATTCTCTTCAGATCAGCGTCGGGTTTGGTACGTTGGATGACGAAGATGAGCTACAACCTCTGTGTCACACTCACATGTCTCTATCCAGACTGGCTTTAGGTGTTTTGAAATAATTCCATCTCCCATGGATCCATCCATAAAAAAAAGTCCCGTCTCCTAACTCTTTTTCCGGAAGCGAGCCTGTCGTTGACTCTTTCTTAAGTAGGGTCGCTTTGATACCAACACATGCCCGTCGTTATACTCTATCCAAACGCTTCTTGGTGGCTAAGGGTTATACTTTCTGCCACCATACCACCAGTATGCTGACCTCGATGGAATTCGCCACCGAAATAGGCTTGAACAGCTCTGTAGTTCTTCGACTGTTTACTACAAGACCATTCCCTTATCAGATGTCTAGGGTGACATTTTGGAGTAATTTTTGATTTCCACGAAACGGTCTTCAGGGATAAGGACTTTCGCAGCTTGCCTGCCTGGGAACAGCTACTATCGTTAGACTCATTTCACTTAAACCTTCAGGCTTGGTGTTTAAATTTCAGGAGACTCATCTTTTTCCTCGTGAAGCTGGCCCTGTAAAAGTATACCAACGACTATCCTCTACTAGGTTAGGTTAGGAAAGAGTGGTAGGCTATAGATCCAACCTCACTTAGATCAGATAAGGTACTTTGTGTTAACACATGGATCTGTATTTCTTCAGAAATACTACCCACAGAACCATGAAACGCTGGAGGCTACCTTTGCTGATGTTAGCCAGTTAACAAATCTTGTAAAAGAAGCTGGCTCCTAAGTATGCTCGTCTTCGAGCTGAGAGGACCGAATATGTACAAAGAAGATGGAGAATCGTCTCCTCCTCCTCCTCGTCCATACAGCTTCTGCAAAAGTCGTTGTGGAGAAGGGCCAGCCTATAGGCATGCTTGCCGATGGTGCAGTGTCCAGTTATGACACCCACTAAGGTACTTTTTAGCAATCTCTTCCATCTGATGAGACAGTGAGAACGGTTGAGAACCAGCCTTGGCCAAATCTGCTAAGTCTACTAAGCCTCATCGAGTCTAGAAGAGATGTTGGCCTAAAAAAATTGTCTTTGAATGAAAAAGTTGCGAGGACAAGTCGTCGGATTGTAGGAAAGTTTATACACAAACTGTGTGCCTGGTAGTGGATTTGCTGCTACCCTTTGCTGATCTTAGATTCCTCAAACGGACGTTGGATCAGAACCAACAACTTGAATGCAATTGACTTCAGAGCAAACAATGCAAGCTTTACATTTCCTTGACACCCGGTCACCTATTTCGATTTCTTTGTCAATCAAAAAAGAATCTGAATTCAATGCCTAATCCTTGGACACAAAAAAAAAGAAAACCCAAACAATTGCACAATTGCACTCCAAAATCGTAATTCCATGCGCCAAAACAAACGAAACATAACCCCGCATTCACATACCCTCATGCGTGTCGGAGAGACCCAGCCGACCGACAACTCGAAATTGAATTCGCAAAAGGACATAATCCATTATGGACACAAAGCATCGCCGCCATTGTTCTCCCATCGAATTGAGTTCAAAAATACGAATATGATCGATCCCATCGAAAGTCCATTTGAAAAACGTGAAAGATACAACTGTCAGATGAACTGCCATATCGATTGATGCCCTGGACAGCAGACGGCCACAAAGAATGAAAAGAAAAATGTTGGTCAGGATAGACACATACATTACATACTCTCATTCCAAGGAGAGACGACGACGATTCAGGAGCAGCAAAGGATAAGCAACCGGTGAACACCCAAAGACCGAAGAGAAGGAATTAATTTTTATCTCATCTCATTGTCCTTGTTCGATTGCTTTGCAGTAATAAGGATTCCATTCTGGAATTGTCATTTTTATCCTCCTTTTGTCATTGCAATTCTTCTCATGTGTATGCATTTCGTTGTTGATAGCAATCTAACAATTGATCTCAAGAGTATCGATTGGTTTTCCGTTAACTTAAGGGACACACAGCATAAAAAAAAAAAAGATTGCTAATTCCTTTCTGACATTGTTCGCCATAAAAAAGGAGACAGAAACCAAATCCTTGATAAAATGAAAGTACACACAGGATACTTTTCCTTTTTTTTTGTGGTCTTATTGTCAAGCATCCTTAAGATAATGTAAAACCACTCAGTCGATGAGAAGGGATTTGGAAAAGACATGTGGTCATATCCAGACCAGACACACCGACGCCGCCGCCGCCGAGAACTTTATGCAAACTACCCTGAGTAAGAGGATTGGAATGTGCTGGTTTAGCTCTGCCGAATCCTGCAAGTCATGTTGCATGATCGATAAAAAAAAACAGTTTTCTGATTGATTGATGTAACACACTATCGCAGTGTCTGGTTTGGGGGTCAAGATAAGTGGACTGGACACGGGCATCAATTGAATCTTTGAAATTCTCATGTCATGTGGCGGCTGCTTTTGTTATTGCATCTGGAAGATACAAGTATCTTCGTGTTGGTTTTTGGTCAAAATATGATTTGCAAAAATATTTAATTTTGATTTTCATTTCTCACCTAACGGATGAATACGTATCCAGCTGGGTGTTCGAAAGCAAAAGTGAGTCACTTAACACATCAAAGAGACCAGCGTTGGCATAAGGAATCTAACAAAACCTTTGAAAGGCATGAGATTGGATTTTAGGAAGCAAAGACAAATGTGTCTTACAAATCAATTGGAAATTCATGTGCAGGTCTAGTTATTCCCATATTCGAACAGTCTTGTTGTGAAAGGACTGTGAAATCACATCGTCTTCGATGAACCATAAGCTAAGTGAACCTTATCGAAACCAAAAGCAATGACAACTTGAAGATCAATGACGATAACGTTCTCCAATTCACAGAATATGCCAGATACACAGAGAAACATGAATACAGGCTTTCGAAGGGTTTTTTGGATCCGAAAAGAGGCATTCACCCTTAAGAAGTACACTGGATCCATGGGCGCTGGTGGTAAAAATCGTCCTTTTTAGTCTTTCGCCATTCTAGGTGGACAAGTGGTATAACGTGTCAAGCGAGCAGATTTGGCTACGGCTGGCTCTGAAACGCTCTTACAACTTAATTTGTCTCAACAGATCGCATAGCAGAACCGTAATAAGTGTCATCACGGGACACAGTCTAATAGGTTAGCATGCTCAACAAGGCTGTGTGTACATTTAAACGATTTTCGCAGAAGTTGCATGGATGGAGAGGAGAAAACTATTACAAACCATCTTTGTAGCTCCCTCCCGCAAAATAAGGCGACCTAATCGATCTTATAAACACGGACGTCTGAAACCTCATTTGCTTCATCAGAAGTTCCAGTTGGTTCAACGAGTATAACTGAGGAGATCTCCCCAGATCCATGTGGTATCACAATGGACCTATCACCGGTCTAAGTGTGCAAGCTGGCAGCCACTTCAACCTTACATAACCTTTCATCAGAAGCTACCAGCTGTCGATTTGAGCACATTGTTTGCGAGTTTCAAGACGGTAGTGGCGTGAGCTGATGAAGTCCAAAAATAACGCCGAGAAGTTTTGGATTCATGACCGTCGGAATGCGCCGGTCTTCTATCGTGATGTCTAGCTCCAGATTAATTTCTTTTGTCCATGATGTGGATTTTACCGCTGCCTCTACAGACTCTCAACTTAGTCTCAGACAAGTTTAGGCTCAAAGCGAAAAGAGTCTAGAGCTTCTAGCCCCGACCGATTGTTTGAAAAGATGCTACAGCCTGATCTGCAAAATATTGCGTCCAATACATCCTCTGACGCAGTGTTGAACCGGGATATACTGCATGTTACGTAAGCCTCCTCGTAAAGGAGTTTTTGAATGGCGGGCGAGATTGGGTAATGCCGCTGTTTGATGGATATTTTGTCGTCTTTCACCTCAATGACGTGTTCTTCCAGACTTTTCTTACCCAACCCCACCGTCGCAAAGGAAGGAAATAGCTGCTTGAGACTTGACCCTCTCCAGTTCCTGCTCTTGCGCTGGTGAGAGTGCCTGCTTGGGATCTCGGTCTACCCTAATGGGGTGTCCAGTTCGTCGATAACGTTGAGAGCGACCTTAAAAGTGCTCCACAAATTAACCCCTAGATGCAGATATTTCCCCAAGAGACAGTCGTCCTAACTCGTCCTTGTAGCCGTTCGTGGTGGCCGTCTGCTGTCCTTATGTCTGTTTCCAGTTTTCTCATTTGTAAGTTTTTCCTAGTCAAGAGATCTGGCTCCTTTTTCTAGGCAACTAACCGAGACGCCACTATCCAATAGGCCCAGTATCTCTTTGCCTTCTACCTTAACCTTCGCTTAAGGTCTATTGTCGTTATTCTTGTGTAGGACAGTCGCTTCTATTTGTCTCATCCGTCGTCTGGTTATTGCACATCTTTCCCTAAGCCTACGTATCTTGTCGTATTTCCTCTTATTCTTCTCCCTAGTCATCAGTTCTTTTCCGAAAATTCGTCGTTTTCTAACAGCTGCTGATGAAGGCTCTTCAGTGGAGGTGAGACCTTGTCCTTGTGGATCCCATCAGCCGCTGCGTCTCTTACAAATATTTTTATTCTTCCTGGATTTCCGGGACTTTGTTGGCTGTTGATGGTTTGGTCCCGATCGCACCGCCAACCCTCCTGTTTCCCTGACATGCTTCGCAATGAAAGGACATGCTTCCCTATCCACAACTGAAGCATGTCAAAGTGTGAAACGTCAATAGACATGGATGAGCTGTCGTCTTATCGTTAGCGTTTGTTCGGTTCGTGTTCGTCCTTGTGAAGCTGTTCGTGTTAGAGTGGTTAGTAGGTCTGTCTTGTCTGCCACTTCAACCTCTTCCGAATCCGTGTCCCCTAACCTTCCTCTGCACTTGAGTCTAAATTTCAACTCCCTAGCTACTAAGTGCTTTTTAGCGCGTCTACACTCCTCCCTGAGATCTTCGATGGCTCGAATGCTATATCAGAAGATCAGCGTCACTACTCGTTCCTTAATGTCCGGGAGATGTCTGGTGAAAATGGGCATCTTTCCCAACGTACTTAAAGGCGTTCGATGCGTACCTCTGTAAATGCCAGAATTCATTGTGATACCACACGAACTTCCATGTCCCTGGTCCTCCTGTCAAAATCAGTTTGGGTGGTAGTTCATCTTGACGTCCATATCCCCTAGTTCACCGAGACACTTTTCACCACATTATCCCCCAATTGTTCTCTCATTTCTTGCATGTATGACACCGACCTAATACTGTCGACTATAATCGGTGTAACCTTGACAAACCCAAAGTTCCAAACTTGAAGGGTTTCATCTACAAAAACTCTATAGATATCCTTAATTGATAATGCCACCCGACAAAGGACAAAAATTGGGTGAAACCATAGAAAATTTCCATCAAAAAAATGAAAGGACTCTTGTCAAGTAGATATACCCTACCTCAGACCATTCATTCCACTCCCATTCATTTGTTCAACTCATTGACAAATCCTTTTTACATTTTTGTCTCCGAATAGATAGTTGAATGGACATGCAAGTCCACCCGCTGTTTTATTCAATTCAAATCGAAGTCCTTTCGACATGTTTAAACAGCCATCAAAAACCATTTCGAATTGAAAATCCCTTGTGTGTGACAAATACAAAGAAGAAGAAGGAGGACGTTTTCCCATTTTCATCATCCGCAGAGAGAACTCAACTTAATAGCGAGAAACTATTAAAAAGTCCTTGTCCAATCCGGGTGAAGTGTGCACCTTTTAAGGATTCTCTTCCCAAAACACCATGTGAATGAGATAAAACTAAATTATTCACAAAGTCATGCTGGGGCATCTTTTTGTTTCCGATCGCATGGTAACGATCTTTTGAGATCAATCCTTTTCAAGGATAATGCATGTATAAATCATCAATTGTACGCTTTTGAGGATATGCAAACTGGCAAAGTCAATTGTGGATGAGTAAAGTATCGATTACACGCGCCACAAGGACATCTTTTCCAAGCCAATTGACAAGGACAATGATTGGATGGTTGCTTTGAGTATTTTTGCATTATAATCGCAGACATCTTGCAGGATATTTGCATTTCACCGTCATTCCTTGATGTATGACTTTTCAATACGTAAAATGAGAATTCTATTCCGTTAACCGTTACGAATTTTTAATCAGGACGAACTACAGTGACAATTGCAGAAAAAAAAAGAAAAAAAGAGTTACATGGCTTGGAAGTGTTTTTTTTTCTCTTTTTGTTCATGTGGAACAAGGACTTGTCAGTTACGAATGACGGGAACAATGAAAAATGAAATCTTACGAGGGAAAGTTCTCATTGGCAAAATGTCCTTGATCTGCATTCAATAAGAAACTGTTACGCCTCTCTCTTCGCTTTGTTTCGATTTGTTCTGAAATTTGATTTTTCATTGCGCGTTCAACCCTTGTAAGGTCTACATCTGTGCAGCGGAGAAGTTGTCTATTTTTTTGGGACAAAAGAAGGGTTTTCGTCCTTAAAAATAATGTTTTCTATATTTCTCACTTCCGTGTTCTAGTTTCGTGAGATTTTTTTTTTTTTCTTTCACAACCATTGTACCCAACTCCCAATCCTTTTTCACGGACCGCGATCTTATCATAAGGATTGAGGGACCTTAAATGAGAAAAAGGACAATTAATTCTCAAGTGAGATGTGAGATGACAATTGGTGGGATTTCTAACAGTCAACACTGATGACTACGATATTTTTTGAAGGAGCTTGCCTTAGACTAAATGACGACGCTTTTCAAACACCTTTGTCGTCTTATAAGACCTAAAAGTTGATGGAATCTCTATAATTTTTCAGTCATTTACTAGGCTTAGGACTCGTTTCCTTTAACAGCTTTTTGCTGCTTAATCATTCGCAAACCAAGGTACGTGAGATTCATGGATTTTGTCGTTTGTCTTGAGTTTGAAGATTGTCTCAACTTGTGACACAGCTGCTGAAAGTGACGCTTAATTCATGGGTACATGGCGACAACTCATAGAAAACCATAGCTTAGTTCCTCGCAACCATTCATGCTATTGGAAGGGACCGACAGTTTTATTGCTCCGAACGACAGATTGAGAAGCTTTTCATTCTTTTGGACGCTGTACTGCTCTGAAACGACCAGAAAACTCAAATGAATTAATTGACTCAGACTCTAATCGTTGACCAGTGAGTTCGCTAGAACTCTTGAAATGAACGACAAGAAGAGCTAGTCCCGAAGATCGAATCCAAATCAAAATGTGTGTTTGCACTGGTGCTGCCATCTTCTTCAAATTCTGACACGATTAAGGACCTTCACAACTCACAGAAGCAGAGAGAGTAGGTGGCTTACCCAAGAGACAACACGGATTTACGAAAAGTCATTTAACAATAGACGCAATCAAGGAAGTTGTAGAGGCGCTGCAGGAAAATTGTCCCGTTGGCAACCCTTTAACTCAGGCAGGTGGAGAGATATGCTAAACGCGCTGAGAAACGCATCTTATATACCACAATACCTCCTGCGAATAGTAAAGGACTACCGCAAAGACTGGGAGCTTCTATACGATACCGAAGATGGCAATCACTGCAGAAGCAGCGCAAGGCTCAATCGTAGGACCAGACCTTTGGAATATCTCTTACGATGGTAGTCTTCACTTGGAGATCTCCGAAAATAACTATTTGGTGGGGTACACATAACGCGATGATTACAGCAAGAGACACCGAAGATGCACTGAGACAGCTAAACCAAGTTATAAAACGCATGCATGCCATGACCTTAGCCTAGCGGCAGAGAAGACAGTCCTACTGACTGACTGACCAGAAGGTTTAAGTAGGCTCGGAGGTTGTAACCAGCAAAAATACAGTGAAGTACCGGGAAATTACCCTTGACCCTTGGGTAATGATGCGAAGGTTAGACTTATGGCAAAACGTGACCCGAATGCAAGCAGGTGAAGACTTCTGACGTCAATCGCGAATGTCATTCTCCTGTACGGCTGTGAGATCTGGACCAATGCACTCAAACAAGAGAAACATAGGATACAGCGACTGGAGACGACTGAAAGAGATCCCTCTCTTTGGTGAAAATTCAAGCGTTAAAGAGGTTATGACAACCCTTACACAAGAGCACGTTCATTAGAGAAATTCGAGGTAAGAAGTAGGAGATACCGATGCACGTTGGTTTCAAATGCTTAACGGTTGAGGAAACCACTTTCGTGTTGTACGGCTTAGGAAAGAATCCCTTTACTGGACAGTATGTCCGATAAATGACATATGACGCTTCTGTAGAAACTACAGGGACATGTAAGAAATCGAAAGGAAACCTTGTGATGTAAAGTTAAAGATTATGTGGTATCACAATGGACATATCACTGGTCTAAGTGTGCTGGCAATAGCTGGCAGCCACTTCAACCTCTAACCTAAGTTAAAGATTGACGACTCTTAACAGTCAAAGATTTAGAAGACTGAAGCGAAAGAAGCACCAAGTTCATTCGACAGTGGTTTCGTTATTTTGTCATCATGGTGGTGTAACTGGACGCTAGTGTCAGATATCTGTGGAAGATGTTTCCTGAAATTAAATAAGAAAAATGGACGTTAATGCTTTCGTCAAGACTATAAAGACTAGACAGTCAGTCTCTGATCGAGTCCAAGTTTAAGAGGCTTACAGATAGGCATAGGACTGCTTGGACATTAGGGCGAGGAAAGCACCTTATCATGTCAACCAAAACTTCCTCCTGAATGTCATGCATACAGGGTGGGGCGAAATGAAATGGAACTCTGACGGTTCGAAAGCCTTAAAACGCTGCTCCTGGAAACACACAGCGTTAGGCAATAACGTTCTTTGAAGGTGGCATTACAAGTAAATTCATTTGACTGAGTAATTGTATAAGGACTGCCTATAGCCTGCTTCCCATACGTGGCTACATCCTGTGAAAGCAAAATATGCAAGTGTTCTACCTCAAAGGCTGTTTTCGCGTTAAAGGTACGCTCCGATACATACAGTTATGTATGCTGTGGCACACAGAATTCACTGCATAAGCAGAATTACATAATCCTTCCTGTAGACAGGTAAATTGTGAAGTGGCTTGCGATTCTTTGACGTGTTCGCGTGGAAATTTCGGTTTAATAATCACGACAAGGTATGCTATATGACGCATATGTACATAATTCAATTAATTTTCCAAGTCACACTTCTATACCCCAGCACCATGGTTATACCATTCAATCCGAAGAACAATCGTCATTTTCAATTAAAATTATAACTAAGCAAGAATTCACGGGACAACTGGTTGGAGGCGCCTTGTTTCGGTGGGTTTTTCTTGCAAAAACAAAGACCCATTCAGCTCGAGGTGTTGAAGGTCTTCTGTCGAACGTAAACGTGACTTTTGTTCTAGAGCTTTGTGTGTGTTCAAATTAACACCACCTTCGGTTTGGTGTTGAATAAATGATGCTAGTTGCAAACAATCTAATTAATTTAGAATCTCCAACCAACACGGAGTTTTGTCACGGTTTTTAGGGAGTCCTTTGTGTTTCATAACATTTGTGTGGATAGTTGCATACAAACATGGTGTGCTTTGATAAAGGATTACTTTCATCCCTGGGCTGAGATTTTATCTTTGACCCTTTGGACAGATGGTGAGCGGCTTGAATGTACTCAACAAGTCTGGCATTGATTTGCCAGTAAACGAGTTAAGCGGTAGTAATCCGAGAGATTAGTACCATCGAGTAGGAGTTGGCAAGGCTGTTTGGTTAAGTTGAGTGGTTGGTGTTATATCCATCGATCCAAACAATTCAGGACCTACTTCTCCCTTCTGAAAACATTAAAAGGTTAATAGACACATTCGCTCCAGACTTGGGTCACAGTGACCTGTCTCCAGCTCAACACGCCTACACTAGGTGCCTTTCAGTTGAAATAGCCACTCTACCATAAAGGGTTCACGGTGCAGGGTTTTAAAGCAGTAAGACAAGCACTAGACAAACGCAACATAAACTCCAGGCCAACATAAGGCCACAACTGAGAACGCACCAAGCAGACGCCTTGGCCTCAAGGGGAATCCTGCAAGAGTTGGTCCCATCATTAATGAAATTTCATTGAAACTAGGACACAGTGGGGTCCAAGCCGTTGCCTATGCCGACGATGTCATCATATTAACCATCCACTACTACAGTCGCCCCTAAATACCCTTAAGAACTGTCAATCACCAAAAAAGAGCGATACTAACGTTTGGGCTCTTTAGACTCGATGGAACTCCTCTCCAAGTCTCAGAAAAGGCGAGATACCTTGACTGCAGTCTCGACCGTAAACTAACATGGAAAAGAACTGACTTCAGAAGGACTAAAGAAAGTGTTTATCACTTGGGGGGGGGCCTTTTAATCCGCAATCATCCCTTGGAAGTATACGGCCATAATCAGACCCATCATCACTTATAGCTGCCTAGTCTGGTGCCCAGCGACAGAAAAGACCACAAATCTCAAGGCATTTACCAAGATCCACCACCAAGAGGCACCACTGGCGCCATGCGCTGTGACCTCTACCTAGAGGAAACTGCCGCGAAATATGTCCCGCAATCCGACTTTTGTAAAGCGGACACTATGGACCATCGAGAGATCGCAAGTTGGATAAAACCAGAAACTGATTCGGACTATCTCACAGCATTAATCCACAAAGCTGCACCCATGGAATATGAAGCAAAACACGATCTAACTTATGCCTCAAGACGACATACAACCTGAATACTGCTTCAACAAACACTTCTCAATAGTTATCCCTGAGAGAACCACAAATCCCAACCAACACCTTCTGATCTCGTTAGGTATACGGACGAATCCAAAATGGAAACAGGAACTGATTCCGGAATCTTTGGAGAATCGCGTCCATATTCCCAACCGAGGTCTTTGCCATCAATCAGTGTATGAGACTTAATCAATCCTCTCACACATTGGGGAAAACCATATTTATCATCTCACACAGTCAGGCTACTCTAAAAGCCTGTCATCGAATCCAAACTAGTGCTAGAAACCCGCAATGTAACCTCGGACCTAACTAGAAACAACATGGTCATCCCTCACTGGATTTCTACACATAGTGGATTTGCGGGCAATGCAAAAGCCGACTCATTGGCAAAAGACTGTGGGGTAAGTAAACCACTCTTCGCAAGACACGCAAAAGGTCTTTGCATGCAAGAATCTAGAGAAGCCTGGCTCAAAACACCAAGGCAAGCATGTTCAAAATTGCCATTCCCTGTACCATCACAAGAAAATCTAATTTCATTGTGAACCTCGATAGGAGCAACCTTAGAGAATTTATTGGATTCCTGAGCCTCAGAGTGAACAAACACCTACATCAAGCTGTAGACTCTGCCTTGAGGGTGAAGATACCTCTCTACACATCTTAACGGAATACCCAGCTCTCTTTCAACTAAGAAAGAGGATCCTCGAGGACAAATTCATCCCTACGGAACAACTCGCTCTCAGAGAAGTTTCTTAACTTCCTGATATCTTCTGGAGTGAAAAGCCTTACGTCAGGCTTACAAATAAATTGGACAAAAGCGACGTTAAACTAAGAAGACTGTGTGACTAGTGCCTGGCGACGATAAGCGGTACACAACCACTTGCAATACGACGATGTGGCTCAAATATAACTTGAACCAGAGTCTACCGCAGACATGTCCGATTATACGATCGTAATGGGCCTCGTACTCAATGTCCCTACTAGGCAAATCTACTTTCTTTTCCCGGCGTTGCCAGATCCCTCAGATTTAGCTGAAAATATCGATGCATATGGCTTCGAATCCGCCCCCGAGGGACAGCGCAGTAGAGGAAGACCGCGGCTCAGGTGGCGCACGCAAGTTTAAGGGGACCTCAACCAACTAAGCGTGCGAAACTGGAGGCAGCAAGCTAAGGATCGAGCTGGCTGGAGACGCTTGTTGGTTGAGGCCCAGGTCCACCCAGGACTGTAGCGTCACCTTAAGGAAGGATATGGCTTTAGTGGCATACTTTCTTCTTCTATCTAGCGCTATGTTTGCTTTTTATTTGCGAGCTTGCTTAGGTGGCGCTACAGTTAAGGGTGAACTTAGGCCCCTACCAACAAGCCTCTCCAACCTTTTTCCTTAGCTGACAGCCTCCAGTTAGGCGCTCCAACTTGGTTGAAGTCCTCTTCTACTTGTGCGCGAGGTCTTCCTCTACTGCATTGTGCCTCCGGGTTAGATTCGAAAACTTCCTGGGACGGAGCATTGGACCCTAAAGCTCATATAATTCGTCGTTGAAGTCTCTTCCTCAAGAGCCTGTCAACGCCAACGGAATTGAATATCTCTTAAAGCGACCAAAGGTATCTTCATCCACCTTCAATGGAGTCCACGCTTCAATGCCATGGAGTAGGGCAGGGATGATTAAGGTCTTGTATAGAGCCTCCTTTGTGATAAGGCCTTACTACTCAGTCCAAAGAAACAGCGATTGTTGCAACTACGATTTTGTAATCGCAGCGACAGAAGATCGCATGTGCGCACCTAGGCTTATTCTTCGTTTGATTTCTGATGAGATGTCGTGTTCTGAGATGATGGCAGAGCCACATGTGATGGCACGAACAATCTGGTGAAGAACAAACAGTGAAACTCGCACCTACTTCGGTTCAGCAAAACTGCTTATTTGAGGTCGTAGTTGATGCACTTTAGCACACTGATCTTGCCGGTTCTTCACTATAATGCAGGCAAAGGACTGGATGCCTTCGAAAATTAGCAAGAAGGACGAATGGATGGATTGCACACATTGAATGAATGGACAACAGTGCTCAAGACAAGACGATTTTCTGTTCAGAGCCATTGAATTCGAAACGAAAAGATGGTTACAAGTTGGTGACGTTGGTAGGTATCATCCAGCTTCAGAAGTTCACGAGCTATTTTCACTGGAAAAGTTCCACTTATATGGATCGACATAGGGCGGTGGATTGGGCCTTTATAAATTTTATTAATTCCATGTCAACGTAACACATTCCCAATCCTTTTTGAATCGCTCACCATTTACCACACAACCTTCACCCCAATCGTTGCGAAAATGTTCACACAACCATTACAAATTGATTTTCACACAGACTTTCATCGCAAAAACCCTTTTTGGCACAATGGAAGGTGTCAACGACTGCACGTAGCCCACCCATTTGAAGAATTTTAAACTATTTTCCAATTGTTACACAATGGAGAAAGCATTAAAATATCCTCGGTGGGACGTCGTCGTTACAATACCCATAAAGATTTGCAATCTCTTGTGACGACACCCCCTTTGCAAGCCAGTATACCCAACATTCCTTACATCATTTAGCACTTTACCACAAGTCTTTTGCTTTGAATTTTATGACCACCACCACCACACAGGAAGCAACAAAAAACGAGTCAACAATTACATCCTTTGATGAAAGGTCATTTGCAATGAAGACACCCATGAGTCAGGAACCATTAAAAAAAAATATGAACCAATCTTGCCAGGAGGCAGTTAATCAAAAAGTTAATGAAGATTCAACACACAATTGATCCTGTTTTATCGATGATGCCTTAGTTGTAACCCTTTTTCAACCCCCCCATCCCAATTTTTTAAAATTTCATTTTCCAATTTCGACAAAGGGGTGGTTCCAGTGGTGTTATCACTGCTTAAACGTGTCCTAGTCGAACATTAATTTTGCAAAAAAAAATAAAAATCGTCCTTCAATCGTTTGCAAAGTTATTTTTTGCCAGCTACGCCCCGAATTGAAAAATCGATTTAAATAAAATGAACTGGTATCCTGGTTCGATATCCCAAAAAAAAAAAAAGGGGTGATCGACTGAGAGGGACAAGGCAAATGACTCAATTATGCGCCCATATGAGCCATCATCTGCCACCAGGAAGTAATAAATTTAATTCGAATGCGAAGGAACACACAAATTTGAATGTGTGTCCTTTATTTTTTCTGCAAATTAGCAGAATCCTTGCTAACAATGGAAAGTTTTACAGCAGATTTGCAAAATGGATTCAGTGAAATAAAATTTAATGACCGTTTCGAAATTTTGCAAATATGTTGCCGTGCTTATGCTTAACATCTGCGTTAGTGGTGTGCGGCATTGATTGTATCGGTGATAGCACAAACGGCATCGGTAGGCTTTGTTTGATGTCACGAAAAAGTGGAACCAACTTTGAACTCAAATGTTTGAACGCCTGAAACCCCCCATCTCACTTCCTAAAAGGAAAGTCCACAATCTATCACTTTTCGATACTTCGACAGATCATGGCGTCCAAATCGAGACACACCATCTCTTTATCGATTTTAAGGCCGAGACAAGCTTTGCAAAGGCATGTCTAGTATTGGCATCCCTGCTTTACTCGTTCGTTTGTGCAGGATAACGATGGAAAATGCTCGCTGCTCCATCAAGGTTGGTTGCGGATATCCCGAACACCGCAAAGTAGTCAGACGTCTTTACAATTGCAAGAGACCTCTAGAGCCTTTTCTAATTGGCTTTCAGTGAACCCTCTTGTTCGCTTCATAAGAAAGAGGAAGGTAAGCAGCTGGAAGAGTCAACCGTTCTTAAAGAAGTCAGAATCGCATTCGTCAACAAAGTAATCTTGGAATCAAGCGACTTGTACACACTTACAGCTTTCTGGCAGTGCAAGGGCGCTTTGGGCAACACAAATAGAGCTTGTTGGCTCTATGGTCGCTTCAAAACCAGACATGACTCCGGTGCTGGAGTCTTTGTGAAATGTAAAAGCGTCTGTCTTCCCACATATGGCTCCAACCTATTTTGGAAGCGACGGAGTATCTGCGTCTGTAGCGATAGAAAGACTGCTCTCATCTGTTAAGTCCTCTAACCAGATCCAAAATAGTTCAAGGAAGCAGGATGAGTTCGGAATTCGGTTGGAAGATTAAATCTCCTTAGTCTTGTCTGGATCCCAAGACACAGCGGTGCTAGCGAAAATGAAAACTCCGAAAACCATTCTACGCAACGTTCAAACGAGGCCTTCTCCGGTCCTTAACCTACAAAAAGTTTCCATTGACGAAAATTAAATCTCCGAAGATCCTTCTAGGCAACGTTCAGACAAGAACTTCTCCGGTCCTGAACCTACTTAGAGTTTCCTTTGACGAAAGTGAAATCTCCGAACATCCTCCTAGGAAGGTTCAGAGGAGAACTTCTCTGGCGCTGAGCCTACGTTGGGAATGGTACATCTTCGTTTATGGCGTTGGTTGGAGTGTTCGGTTTCCAGTAATCACAACTGAAGGTAGCATGACCCTTCATGATGCAGGCACACCGAAGGGATAGGTATTCCCTGATGTCAGTGGGAAGTTCGTGGCATTTTTGTTGCCTCTTGAAGTTATGGCGGACATTTTCGCTTTGTCAAACACCTCAACGTGTTAGGCTTACGTGACACCACTGTCTACGACACTCGTGGAGAGGTTTATAAAACCGCAGATTGTCCTGACTTTGCTCGTATCAGGTGGCAGATTTTAGGAACGGATCTGGTCAGTCCTAGCAACCTAAGCTGTTGCTCATACACAGCCCCTCCATGGGTCGGTAGTCAGAAAAGTGGTGTCAGGCCTTAAGTTCGAGACGACAAAGAAGGTCGGACCTCTTTTACAAACATAAAACGACAGAAATAAGCACGATGCTTCATCCAGCAGTAATGCAGTGTCCAGGGGAGCTAAGGATGGAAGATAGCAGTGTATTGGAGAGATTGAATCAGTAAATAGTAAGTCCCTCTTTGGGAACCATATGCTTGGCGGAGAGACTCAAGTCGTCCTCCATTCTGTCTCAACCAAATGGCAACCATCAATTCCTGCCTCAAAGTGCGAAAACGCACAAAACCAAGCTGAAAGCGACAGTTGTCACCCAATACAATTCAATTCAAGAGACTCCCAAAAACTCGGTGCTAATGAGACCAAAAAGAATGAAAGACTCCAACAAAGCCAAGTGTAAAAACACTTCCATTGAATGCGCCACCAGAACCAGACCAGTGCATGAAAGATTCTCTCCACACCGACAGAACCATTCCACAGCTCAGTGTGCATCAATAAAGTGAAAAAAAAATAAGTTTTTCATCTGTTATTTCAATTGAATTCCGAAAGTTTTTCGCACGCCTTATGTGTGGCCGTTATTTCTTTCCCGTTCCATTCAGAAACTTTTATTCTTCTTCGACTTTCTTCTTTCTCTCTCTCTATTGTGCATTTGAATACTTCACTTTCTTCTCCCTTCTCAACTAACAATTGGAGTTTTTCTTTGTGTCCAATTAGAATTTTCTTTTCAATAGCCAGCCCACTCTATGCAAGAGACCTTATCAGAGATGACAGACGGACTGGGTATACACGCACGTTCTCCACACAATATTCGTTACACTTACTCCATTTCGAAAGCAAAAAAAATCTACTTCCCCTGTTTGTACAGGGGATGCATGCGACCCTTGGTATATACACCACTCAACCAGGGTGGGTGTACAAGAGTGCCAAGGTTCCTCCTTTCCAATTGGAAACGCCTTCCATGAGGGCAGATACCAACCACCTGCTGTGCACTTGTGCGCGCTCTTAACAAAAAAAACAGAAAACTGGTTGCCGACATCATCTCCATGTAACCGGTCTTGACTCACCACCACCACCACACACACGTACAACGCCACATTCCAAGTGTTAGTTCTCCCCAAAAACACCAATACTTTGTGCGCGTTGTATATTCCAAATGCACGTGAGTCGCAACGCAATAGTCGTTCGCTCCCAGAGTGTATCTCTCAGATAAAATCCGACTTGGCGCGTTCCGTTCCGATGTGGGGAGCAGCTACTCCTTGCTATTTATCCGTGTGGTGTTAAGGAATTTTCTAGCTTCGCCCTAAGACAATACCAATCACAAATCGAATATACTGTGAACCAATCAGACAACAATGACGAGATTATGGCAAAAGGAAGCTCAAAACGGTTCTGTGGTATTCAATCGCATTTGTTCGGAATTCGGGTGCGTTTAACGCCGGATACAGTACAGAGATACACAATATTATTCTCGGTTCGGCTGCTGGTTATTTTTTTTTTTTCGAGTGTAGATACGTAGATACTTGTGTATCTCACTGTGTGTTGGTGTGAAAAGTGATTTTGCTATAATTTTATAGATCTACTTACGTACTCGTGTACTTTGTTTGGATTTCGTGTACCTACTAATCTCTAACTAACTCTCGGGTGGATTAGGTGCATGACACTTGTTTTTTTGTTGTTTGTTGCAGGCAAAGTGATTGATAAACATTTGGATTTTGGATGTGACAACAAAGGAAATGGTAAATATCATTGAGGCAATGGAAGTCAGTGTTTTTTTGTTTTGTTTTTGGGACTGGATTTGGTGCTACCACGTCATCGTGGGTGCAGATGTGAACCAAACTTTGCGAAGAGTTGTCATAATTGTCAGATTTTTTCCATCTTTGTGGGGTTTCCTAGACCACATTCGAGTCTGAAGAATTTCCCATCGATGAGTTCAATGAGTTCTCTACGAGCTGAAGGACGAAACGATGTATTCTTAGTCGACTGCGTCCATTTCGATGTTTGCCTAGGTAGGCACATGCAACTTGTTTATTTTGTAAGTTTGGAAGCCTCTCAATGAGCCTGTTGGTGTACCTATCTTCTCACTGTTATGTGCCATTTATTTCCAATATGTGTGTCCACTGATGACTGACTCTTGACACTTTGACTCGTGACACTTTGTGGTGTATATTCCGGTCAACTGATGTGATTGCAAAGGTAACTATGGAGCTTCAATCTTCATTGTGGTACCTTCATTGTACTGCTGACTCACACAGGCTCGAATCCTTGCACAAAAAAAAAAAACAACTGTAACCTTCTATTCACTGTCTTATCGCTCGGAAGGTGTGTTTTGTCATTCAAGACTTCTGACTTCCGAATCCGACGCTCAAAGTGCGAAATAACAACTATTAGTCCCTTCCATAGTCATTTCGTCGTCAAAGTGCTATTTTGCATTGAAATCCTTTTTCAGCGCGACTGACCTCAATCCAACTCAAACGCCTTAGACAAATCATTGAGGTTAAGTGGAACGACTGAATGAAACGTCATTGATGGGTAGTGCTGGTTCAACAGTTTGAGATGGAGCTGTCATTCAGCCAACAAAACTCTCCACTTAGCTCTATCGAAAGTGTGTTTGATTTTTCAGAACATCAACGTCAAGACTGTTAACATCGTCGAGCTTAAAAAAAATTGTCTGACACCTAGGTTAGGTTAGGTTAGGTAGGAGAGTTGACCGGGCAAGGAAGTCCTTCTTCCGTCACACTTAGGCCAATGTAGACCCATTGTCCAGCACCAAGAAGGTTTTGACTACTTGGCCGGTAGGGATGTCGGAGATGAGGAATTCTAACATTTGTTGTTGTATTGTGTCATACAGCAAGACTGTTCCTTACACCTAGCTGAGAGGGGGATTTCCTATTTAATCCTCGTCCTGACCCTGTTTGGTCAGTTTGTCGGAAAAGTCGTTTCTAAAGACTTGAGGATAGGATGCAGGGACATCTGTTCTTCACTTCAGTTGGGGGCTCTGTTTGTACAGTCTCCTGGTCGTCATTGCTGACTTAAGTTCAAGTACCAGAAAAACCAACAAGTTGTCGTTAAAGCCGCCGCCGCCGCCGCAAAGAAGGAGACAGAAAGTGATCCAACAAGGTGATTTGTTTGGGTATCCCTCGGCACAAGTAGGAATATAGATCGGTTTTTCCAGTTAAGAAAAAAATCTCGTTTCCATGATCTGGCTCCCAAACAAGACTCAATGAATTTAGTTTTATTTAAACCTTACAGAGGTGCCAAAAGAGGTTTTCAAGCAAAAGGCAACCCAACTGTAGGAATAGGACGCAGACTCATCTCTTTTCACTGCAGTTGAAGTTATGGTGTCACACAAAAGCCATTTGGATAGTGCTTCCGATGTTATTAATACCGGAGTAGAGCCAGAAGTTCGATGAAAAGCTCCAGCCCAGCCAAGGCAGACCATTCTGCCAAGTTCTTAATAAAACCATCTACTGGCGTTTGATCTCTATCGCTGATGGAGCCTAAATTAAGTGCTTTGATAGCTTCAACTGTCATTTTCTGTTCAATACCGCATTTGTTTCGATACTTGCAAAGGGCTTCGTCTAGTTATCACGTTGATATATGCAAGCAGCTGCACAGACTTTAAAACGGTTGTACCTTATTTGTCCGCTGTTCGTCCCTTAACCTTGTTGAGATTAGTTTGGGGGAGCGTCATAAGATTGTGACTGATCTCAAAGGAAGAGATAGCCATGATGAACTCTGTTAAGCTCATGTAAAATGAAGAAAGAGTCAGTTTTCCCTTTCATTGGATTTCTGTTCTTCTGGTCATAGAACCTCGATTGTAAGGACCAGACGTTCAGATGATTACAAGTTGCGGCACAATTCCCGCTCTGTCTTAAAGATGAACTGAGGACAGACCTTTCTTCATAGTCTTCTCTTCCAGACTGGACATCCCACGTTCGAGGAACGCAATGGATCCGTACAGATCCAAGTGAAGGCTGCGTCATACAAGACGCAGTCTACCTACCCAGAGATGAACTGTGTACCTATTCTCATTTCTAAATCATCTGCCCTTGCTTTGAATAGCCCATCAGCTCGGCCATGGCCATCTTATTGCTTATAAGGTTCAATCTTGCATTGCTCACTTCATAGTGATCAGGCTTAGGTGGAACTATTGTCTATCATGGTTCAGGTCCAGCTGGGTTTTTGCTTTCACTTGAGGAGGAGATTCAACGACAAATTATACGAGATGTACACCGACATCGACCTAGTTAAAGACGGCTAGAACATGTAGAACAAATGGACACTAACGCTCCGGTCCGGAGAGTCTTCGAATCCAACCCAGAGGAACAACGCATTAGTGGAAGAACTCGCCTAAGGTGCCGCGCACCAATAGTAGGGGACTTAAACCAACTTGGAGTGCGCAACTGTAGGCGGTTAGCTAAGGACCGGACTAACTTTCGAGGTTTGTTGGTTGAAGCCAACGTTCACTCCGAACTGTAGCGCCACCTAAGTAAGCTTAAACTGTTTGTAGCTCTGGTGTGTACTTTTCTACGTTTCCTGAGGTAAAACTTTCATGAAGCACCTACATCTCTTCGACTGAATCGAAGTTATTGTCTAAATCAGTGATGGCCGACCGGGACATTCATTCTTACAGTCAGGGGCTCTGGACAGCTAACATGCCAATTCTTGAGTCAAAACCTGTCAAAGAGCAAGTAGGCCACATGGTGCAACAAAAATCACATCCACTTCTCACAAGTCTAAAACTCATCTAAAACTTCTCGTCTAAATCGCGCTCTGATGACGATCATTTGTCTTATATCACGAGTCTTAACGTACCACTTACTCAAAGATAGGGAATCGAAGGCACTCTGGAGTCAACCATCAACCTATCTATCTAAGAGAGACATTCTAGGGCAAAAAAAAAAACACAACCTCTGCGACGACATCAACGACATCAGCTAACTCAATTTTCGCATTGATTTTGTGTGCTGAGCAAGTGGTGCAAGGTGGCGTTGACAAGAACCACCCCCGACCGAGGAGTTGAGCCCAGCAACCATCCTCCTCACCTTACCTTCGTGGCTCTATCAACACAACATGTAGATTCTTCTAGCCACAGCGACTGCCAAGGTCAGGGTGTCGTCTGGACAATACTTCAACTTAAGGACGCTCGTAGATCCACGCTATATATGTATATGTATGACAGAATCAGCAGCACAACTCTAGAGATTGAAAGCTAGGCGTGTACATTTGTTTGAAGTATCAGGGCTGGGAAGGATCAGCAGCGGAGCATGTCACCATTATGCTAACATCGCCTTCGGGTCTTTACACCCACCCTTTGAAACCCAGACTCGTGCGTTCGTCCTCAAATCCCTAACTCGTGCTTCGGTCGGCCAACGAACTGGCGGTGG
Organism: Criorhina ranunculi; assembly: GCA_951813785.1. Classification (NCBI taxonomy): domain Eukaryota; kingdom Metazoa; phylum Arthropoda; class Insecta; order Diptera; family Syrphidae; genus Criorhina; species Criorhina ranunculi. The sequence goes on along the minus strand of OX638382.1, from coordinate 12,446,749 downwards.
TCCCATATTCAACAGTTGACCTTGGCCGATCCTGTCTTCCACAAACCTGTTTCATGTGGATCTGCTTTTGGAAACGATGTCTCCAATCGCCCACAACCGACGAAAGGAGCTGCAGTAATTGTTGAAAAAATGAAACAATGACCTAGTTTTTCTGCCCTAGATACCTGCACATGCCAAACTTTTAAGAAATTTTACACCGAACCCCCTGTCTATTACCCTCAAAGACTTCCAACGAATAGAATGCCCGCCAATCAATAAAATGTCCACCAAATGAACCTATTTTCGTCAAGTTAACTATTCGATTGACGAAAACCCCTCAAAATAGACAACAACAAAAAAATAACGGTTTACTTACTGTCCGGCCTTGTCGAACGACATGCATACTTTTTGCTTAAAAATTCAATTGTCAAATAAATCGATTAAAAATATCCCATAACCCATAACCCGTTGGATGTGAATAACCCCCGAATAAAAAATGAAAAAAAAAACAACCCCCTATCCCCAAGAAATACCTTCCTGTGTATGTCTAACTCTCAGTCGTATGTCATTTCACAGCCAAAAATACAACCACAACGAATAGATGGTCAAAACGAATTGCCAACAACTCCTCCAACTCACCCCCAAAAACACTACACACACAATCCTTGTTTGCATGTGTAGTGTACAAACACTCTCGTATTCATCTATGTATGCGGGGGTACATCCCCCAACACAAATACGCTCCGAAAATGAAATCCTTCTCCATGCAAAAGAGTTACCCAACTCTCGTGTGTATTTGTTAGCAAGTTTGCTTTTTTAGCTGCCCTCCCTAGCCTGGTTGGTTAGTTTCGTTACGTACCTACTCCACACGGCACTCGGCAGTGGTAAAAAAAAACCGTCAAAAAACGAGTTTAGAAAGAAGGAGAAACAGCAACAAAAACACACACACACACACTAATTCAACACAACAAATAATATTTAAAAAAATAAAAAAAAGTAATAATTCCTTAAATGTGAATTGAAGAAACAAATAGATATGTCAGTTTAGTTGAAGGTTTTTGCAAGTTTAGTTGTGGAAAAAATTCCACACAACAACGCGGCTCTATTATTACCGAATATTTGTTTCACAAATAATCAACGATATAACGGGTACCCTCCGTTATATTAATGAAAATTTTCATAAAATATCTTTTGTAATCGAAAAGAAAATAAAAAACAAAAAAAAATGTTTCAGATACATTTGTTGTTAGCCCGACGGTAAATTTAAAAAAAAAAATTCAACGTGGGTCCGCGTGACATTTTAAACTTATTCTCCGGAGACAACCTATGCATACGTAGATACATAAGTGAAGGAAAGAAAGAGTCAAATATAGAATATCCTCTGATCACCATCAGTGATCGTGCATCTAAAGGGGAGGAGATGTGAAAAATATCATAAATTTGTGTGATTCTAGTGTTTTAAAGTGAACAAAAAAAATATACAGTTTTGTATCTAGATAAAAATTGAACCTAATAATCACTTGATAATCGAGGATCAGGAAATGACACAACGGTCAAGGTGAGTTCTTTCAAAAAATAAATCTCTTTATTTGTGTTTATAGTTTGAGCTTTCATTTTATTTTATTTTTTTGTTCGAAAGAGGTGTGAGGTTATAAGTTGTGAGAATTTCAATTCGGATCTTGTCTTGTGGAACAACAATGGAAGTGATAATAAGTTCGATTTATTTATTTTTTTATATTTGTTTGTTATATTACGTGTGTATAAGTGAAAAATAGTTTTTTTATTGGTGGATTACGATGCTGTGCTACTCACCGCGTCTAATGTTTGTTTGTTTAGACTTGTTCTCGAAGGTACAACAGATGTGATTGGTTGTTTTGAAAGTGGACCTACGTCCATTCATGAATCTATAACCAAACTTGGTGCACTTGGATCATATGTAGGTATATTTGGTTAGGCAGTTGGGTGTCAGAGCACATTATAAAGCATCCATGTACATATTTCCAAGCTAAGAACCGAAATTATCTAGTCACAAGTAGGGAACAGCCTTATCTATAACCAAATCCATAGACAGCTTCCTTCTATATATCCTTACGGAGTTCGATAACATTGGAATTAAGACAGTCGTGTATATGGATGACGTAGCTAATCTAGTATCAGGGACGTTCCCCTCTAACTAAGCTACAAGTTGTGGACTTGGTCTTAATCGCTTACCATCAAGTACAAAATACCGACTTTCAAGCTTCCACGTCTTAACAAACAAAAACTTAGTGTATCCTTCAGTGCAAACTACTTTGGCGTTATCCTGACCCCAAGCTCAGCTGGAAACTAAAGAAAGCATGTGTCGCTTTCTACACCTGCAGCAAAACCTTTGGTTAAAGGTGGGAACTCCAACCTAAGATGGTTGTCTGGATGTACACTGCCGTAGGTCGTCCCATCTTCATCTACCTACATATCGCTTGTTTGGTGGCTTTTGGTTCTCTGGATGTACACAGTAGTTCGTCCCATTTGCGCCCATAGACCGCTTGTTTGGTGGCATTTAGAACTCCAATCGAAGATGACTCTCTGGATGTACACTGCCGTTGGTCAGCCCATCCTCACCATTGGATCGCTCGTTTGGTGGCTCGTCTTAATCGAAATTTACAACATTAGATTGGTTCGCCTGAAGATGGAGAGGGTTTAGTTGGTAAAGGACCGACACTTCTGGGGAAGCTGGTTACCCCTGACGGTACATTAAAAAACTAAGCAGAGTTCAAAGAACAGCTGGTATCGGAACCAGCAGGAGCACTACGATCGAGTCCGAGAGAAGTTCTCAACGTGCGTTTCGTGTAGTCCAATTAGAAACAGAGAATCTGTATTCTGGTCCGCGAAATCATGTGGTCGTACCAATAGTTTTGATTCTCTGCCTAGAGCTTTGGCCTCGATCATAACTCAATACACTTATACACACTAAGTTAGACAACCTACGATCTGCATAATGATTGCTTTTACGATACAAAAGGATGATTTGATGTCTACACAATCGTCTCCTTGTGGAATTGCTACCCCATTTCTAGGCAGTTAGCCTTAAGCAGTGTCCAGACTGATATGGTTCTGCACACAAAATGCCTTGGAGCAATTCCTGACGGGTTAAGATCTAAACCCAGCCTGACTGTCACTGTCGTCCTCTCTTCTACTGTGTCTGTGTCTAAAAAGAACCGAGTTGGTTCCGTTCTTACTGGTGTATCGGATAGAAAATTCACTTACCATAGAGAAATCTTCAACATTGTTGTCCCAAGTGAACCTAAGGACATTATTTCTCGCTTGGTAACTACACAATCTATACATCAAGAGGTAGGTAAGAGACAAAGAAATGTAGAGCTCTCTTATATAATCCGTTCTTAACTCAATGAAACAAAGACATCGCCGGCATTCGTAAAAGTAGACATGAGAGTCCCAATTTCCGTTCGCCAGAACTGGGCTTTTTGGAGAACTTTGGCCAAAAACTGAGACATCCAGCCGTATAAGAGCTCAGTTAAAGCTGAACGACCATTTGCCGAACCGATTCTTCACTGATTTGACACACAAAACAATACAATGAAGCTCTAGATCCTAAAGTGTCCATTGCATCAAGAAAACTTCACGGTTTTGTGTAAATTTTGATCTGGTGGCGGGACCGGTCCCTTCTTCTTCGAAAATGAAAAAGGAAGGGTGCTGGTGCCCACCATCGATGACGAAAGGCACTGATTCTATGATTCGACATGTACTTTCAATAAAACGATGCTACACGTCACACAGCACGAAGTACGATTTGACGCCGGAAGACTTCTTCTTGTGGGGTTATGTGAAATCGCTCTTCCACACCAATAACCCAAGAACATTGGAGAGCTCAAGGACAGTGATTAGTGGAATTGAGCCTCATTTATGTGAGAAGTCTTTGGAAATTGGACTTTCTGTATGCGTATAACCGAATGAAGCCATAGAAGTCTTTTGGCCAATATAGTGCCTATCTCATTACCCTCTATCATCTTTCATCACAGTTTGATTGTCTAGCAAGGGATTGAAAGGCATCAATGCAGCACTCAACCACATTATACTGTGTAAAGTAAGGGTTTAAAGTCTTTAGTGCTGCCTGACTATCTAAGAAGATGCTAATGATCGCACCTTTGATGGTGAGAGGCTCCATCGAAGCTTATCGTGACGCAAATCTCTCATATTTACCTCAGTTAACCCATAGCTCAAAGACCACTGATGATCTGATGTCAGTTATAACTTGGACTACCATGGAACCAATTGAGCTCCTATCCTTAATGAAGCTAGAATCTACAATTTAGACATGACGCTCTTTCAAACAAGCTGGATGGAAGGTACCTTACTCCACGTGCCCTTCATCTATTTGCCAGCTATTTCCAGCAAAAACGATTGTTCTACCGATGTACTTTCAATACGATAGTTCGTCTCAGGTCATAGAATGTCGTGGACTGCAAAGACCTCAATTCGTGTTTCCGTGTATGGAAGGGACCTTCACTTCATATTGCCGACGCGAAACTGAAGGTTGAGAGGCTCTCACAAATGGAACCCAGCAGCTCTACCAATTAAAGAAGTCAACAAATGCTCACGCTAAGCAAGCATGGTACTAACGTTCAACCCTCACTTTGCCCTCGGACATTTACCGAGCTAAGGCTTAAAGTTTACATACAAATTGTTTAAAAAATTTAAACAACTCACCAGACAGCGATGTAATGCCAGCACCGACTTCAAGATGTTTTTCAAAACTTACGTGTGCTTCAACTAAGCCCAGGATCACAGATGTCACATGCTGGAAAGAAACGAAAGGATTTTCGTTAAAGACATATCGAATGAAGGACTTGAATGAGAACTACACGACAACATCATCGATCATTTCCTCCATTGAAATGTACAGACAGAAAGACAGACAGGAAGACAGGCAGACAGACAGTCTAAAGCGCATACCTGGTGGTAATCATGCAAATTGAAGGCAAGAAATTACAAAATCCTGACAACCGCACTTCAGGACTTCGTCATGGTCGTCTATATTACAAGCACTTGCGACGAATATTTACTTGAATTCGTCGCAGAAAACGAATGCGGAAACTTAAAAGTTCTGGGCAGTCGCAAATTACGGTTATTTTTACTTGTTTTAATGGCCGCCGATTTAACAAAAAAAAAATTAATATTTTCATGAGAAACTAAAACACACAACAAATCGAAAAAAAGTGGCGCCAGGAAGTAGAAAACTAGATATTTTCATGCGAAAATTAATATTTAATGGATTTTCTACAATAATTTCATCCAAGTAAGCTTTGAAATTTGAAAATTTAACGATTTTAAATCACTCGCGCAATGAAATAAACGATCGAACTTAAAATACCCTTTTAAACGGAAAAAGACGCGCCAGGAAGTAAAAGTTTATATAATTTTAAAGGAAAACGAATGCTTAATTGCTTTTATACAGCAATTTTACAAGAGGATGTTTAAAAATTACGAAATTAAAGGATTTTATATCAATCGCGCCGCGCCATTTTAGAAAACAGAAGGAAAAATTTCATTTCAATTAAGCACACGCAACGATTAATTTGACTACTTTGACCAAATAAAATACTTTTAAATTACATAAGCAAACATTTATTGCACATGAAAGTGAACATTTTAATTAAATTTATAAATTTTTCGTTGAAAAATTGAATTTTAAAATAAATTCACTGAACTTTAACGAAACTAATTGATTTCCATTTGGGAGAATGACAGATCAATGCAAGTCGATAATGTAGTGTTGGTTATGCAGTTTCGCGAAAAAAAAATTTTGTTGGTTAAAAGTTTTATACGACGCCTGTTTTAAAGGGAAAAAGAAAGAAAATTAGGTGTTTAGAGGTTTGCAGTATGTTTTCAAAGGAATTTAACGGGAGGATTTGAGAAAAATAAACGTCAGTTGCATTTTTGGCTAGGATCTGGGATGAATTTCGAAGAACATTGCTGATTTATCTGAATAAATCTTTTGTTTTCAACCACAAATCCGATCGATTAAATAAGTTTTCCTACAACCCAAGAAGTTTCCATGTTCAGAAGATAGTTTGACGTTTTGCTTAAAACTATTAACCGATGCTTATATGTTTGCTCGTCGTTAGGGCCATCTTCTTTTAGGTTAAGTGACTGCTGCCGATTTACCAGGAGCACACGTAGACCAGAATTAAGGCCCATTATTATAACACGTAACGTAGAGTAGGTACCGGATTACCAGCACCCTCTTCTTTTCCTTCATTGCCAATAGCTTTGAACGATTCTACGACGAAGCATTAGGATCGACATCGTCGTTGGATAGATTTGTTTAAAAGCACCAGACATTGTTTATTAGAAGTGAAACCGAATTGTTTTGCTAATAGGCCTGAACTTTCATATTTTCAAGCTTTGAAAAGTTGATAGAAATCTCAAGGGAATAAGTGACAACAGGCGATTTTTGAAGAGAATAAACTCTGTAGAGACTCAAATAAGGAGGGCGGTGGTAACAGAAGTAACCTTTCAATCTCTATCTCACGTGTTGTTTAACGCTTTATCCATCCATGGTGATTTGGCAAAACAGATTGAGTAAATGACAGTCAATTTGACAGATTTAACTTTAACACTATGGCCGCTATCAACTCTCAAAGTTCAGAAGTCCCTATTGGAAGACCCTGTAGAAGATCAAGTGTCATACAACTGAAAGGAACCAACCGTTCCGTAAAACTGTAGGATGAAAACTTTTGGTAGCTGCTGATTTTAGAACCTTAATGTGATGATGTTCGTCAGGATGTTCAGCAATTGAATGCACAAAATGGGTTTAACCATGACGCAACGCATTGCTTTCTCGTTTTTCAATCGTGTCCACGACTTGTTGACAATAATCAGTCTTGAATCAAATTGCGATTGACACAGAATTTTGAACATGAGGGGGCTGCAAGTAGGAAACAAGTAGAGATTCTATTATTGAAGAGTACTGCGAGAATGATGATGAAGATTATCAGAGTCTTTTCCAATCGAGGAACTCATAATATGCTGGATATAAGCTTGCATTAATGATGATCTTGCTGTCGGTAGAGTCATAGGGACGTATTACAGTTCTAAGAACGACCATTGAAAAGATTGTGTGTTCTCCAGGGTTTTCTACAACAGCCCTCAGCCCCTGTCTCGCATATCTGTGGTTAATCTACTTTGACTTTGAGTGCTGCGACAAAGAGGGATACAACATTTACGAGCAAATAAAACTTGCTTGAGCCATGGAAGACAACTTGCAGGCTCTCTATAGACAGAGACAGTAGCTAGTATGGCAACGTAAGTTAGGACCAAGATACCTCGGCAAAGGGAAAGACATTTTACCAGAAAAACACATTTAATATCGCATCAAGCTAGGCTTGTAAAGAATAGCATTGGGAACTCTATCTAGACACTACCAAGGGACTAGGTAAGGATTTACGTAGATATTCCGAAATCATGTCAAATTTTCGGCAAAAAGATGTCCAAGGACAAAGTAGTCTACAATTTGTTGAAGAAAATGCTAGAGTAATTCACATGCCCTAGTTTAAAAGATTTCATGGCCCTACTCATAGAATTTATTCTCTCCGTCACGTCGAAGTATACTTTCACGACGGTGGCATACACGGCAAAGAGAAGTGACCCAATGAATACGTCGTTGCCGATCAGAGAATTGAATCCTCCCCACAGGAAATTAATTGACACTTCAAATGCTTTTGTTGATGGCGTTGTCAACGGATCCGACGGAAAGAAAAGTTAAAGTTCGGCTACTTTTTGCGAAGTGTAAGGCAGATATCCTGCCTACGGGCTTCTTTTCATATGCAAGTGAGTATTCAATCGAGCTGTCAGTTGTGTACGTCGACGCGACAGAAAGAATTGATTCTATGGGTTGGTCCCATTAGTCTTAGAATCAAGTGTTTGCTAACACAACGTTGGCCGGCAACATAGCTCACCTAAATACTCGGTTCTAATGTTTAGGTACTTAAAGGCTTTAATAAAGCATAAGTCATAGCAAATGGGATTGGTATCCTAAATTAAACAAAAAAACACTCCTCCGCGAGTCCACTTTCCGACCACAAATAGAAGTTGCATTCTCAATCTTGCCTGGACAATGGATTGATGTATCAATAGTTGCACAACGGACACTTGTCTAAAATCCCAAAGTTTAAGTCTCTATATCGTCTGATAGTGAATGGAGCCCACATATTGGGGCGCCTAAATATCAATAAACTGATTGTTAATAATTTTATTTTATCGCCGCTAACAGCCATCGAATGGAAATTAATTTTAAAATTAAATGGAACCGCTGCAAATGGTCCATAAAAGTCACATGAATCAATTTAGAAAAAACCCACAATAATTACACTCGATGAAATTGTGCAGTCTTGTAAGCTCCATCTATGGAGCTTAATTGAAATATTTAAATTTTTTATTTTTATTTTTTATTTGTGGATCTCCCCCCAACGAGGGTGTAGGTACAACAAACATCATTTTCAAAATAAATGTCTGCTCATAAAATTAATAAAAAATATTTCTCATTGCAACGTGGAGGTGTATATAAAATTAATGAGAACTTTTTATGATCCACGGATTTAAATATATTATTGAGTTGTTTCGCAATTTATAAAGCGATAAAAATGTCTGGAAAATTAAATGTATTTCGATACGGGCTGTTAAAAAAAAGCCAACTCTCCAGCAACAATGGAAAACGTTTCAATTCACATGAAACAAAACGTATTTTTATGTGGCAAGTTTAGAATTTAATTAGATTTATGTGGGCAGGTAGACTGTATTCGTAAAATTTTGATATGCATAACGCAGCAAATTGGAATTAATATGCGGCAGTGCAACCATTAAATGTCAAAAATTTATAGGGCGCATCGTAACCAGGAACCGCTGTATTGTTTGTTTTTAATTAGAATACCTAGCTCGTAACTGACGCCATTGTATACAATTTTGAGGTTTTGAAATTCAAAATGTTCCTCCTCTCTCTCTCTTGTGACATTCGCGGGTATGAATTAATTATTTTATAATCATTTACGTGAGTCTATCTATTGGAGAACGAAATGGCAGCTAAGGACACGTCGGAAGAGAAATTAGACAATGCGCAGGTGTTGATCAACAAAACTTTTCTCATTTTTTTTTTCTGTTTGGTGGAGATACAAATAGAAAGCAGGAGTTCTTTTGTTGATGGAGAGACACACTTGTAGTTAAAATGACGTGCGTAGTCACAGCAACCCCTGAACTGCAATCAGCAGGAAGTCAAACATGGCCGCGGTTAGGAAAAATAGAACAAAAAATAAAAAAAAGGGACATGCTATGTTATCTTCCATTTTTTGTTTGTCCTTCCTTGGAACAGGTATTTTTAAAGAGACAGTGACACCTTAGGGGTTGAACTCATTATTTATTCATTTATTTATGGTTGAGCTGAGCCAATTGAAAGGGATAATGCAATTGATTGGCACTGGGCGTATGTATTTGAAATGCAATGAGAAGACGGTTTAAAAAAACACTAAACTGCCTAAATCTGTTGGACCGCAAAGCCTTTACCAGGAAGCCTTCCGAGAGTGTAATTTGTCATAAGAAGCTTCTCAATTCGAAATTCGACACTTTCATTCGCAGGACATAGCACGCATAACACAAACGATTGCGAGAAGCTAGATCTTGAAGCCTTTTGCCTTTTACTACATGTGAGAAACACGAATTTTTTTGTTTTTAATAAAAAATGTCATATGGGTGCGCTGTGAAAGATTTTCGATTTTTAAGAGGACGGTGTCGTATGAGTACCCAAAATTGTCAACCTCGAGAAAATTCAAATTGGCGTAGAGGTATGGATACAGGCCTACACGCAGGGGACGTGGGTTCGAATCTGAGTGTTGGGGAATTTTTTTTTTTCTGTTCAGTCTTCCCAGTGTTCGATGAGCGGATCTTGATGTCCATGACATGTGACGTGGTATAAACAAAGACAATCTGCAAGATCGTCCGACTCAATTTCATGTAAAGAGAGAAGCTAGGGGTCTGCATAAGGTTCTCGGGAGCAAAGTACAGGATTATGAGAACAGTAGATATCAAGCTGTCAAAACGTGCGGGAAGTCGAGTGTTTCAAGTGTTTTTTTTTTTTGTTTTTTTGTGTACAATATCTGTAAACAGATATGTACCTATATGTACGTAGACCAGACTAAAGTGAAGTGTTTAAGATTTCGAGGTTTATTCGAGCAATGAGGACGAGGAGAAATTCGGTGGTCCTCAGGCAAGTATTTAAGTAGCACCTTTTGGTTTTTGCTTTTAGAAACGATTTTTCGCGCATGGAGGTTATTTCTGAGAACCCCAAACTGAATATCAAAGGTCCGACCTGGAGATTTGCTTAGAGGATTTGACGGAAGTACCGGACAGGAACGTTGAGCAGTGAGGCAGATAAGTAATACGTATTTCTTTTTTAACAAGGGAATGGAGTGTAAAAAAGAGACACGACCACGAAGCGGTATCTTGACATTTCTATTTCCAGAAGCTCTTTCGTAAGTGTTACATAGTGACTAGGACCATCGTGAATTAAGTTGTTGTTTGGTGGGGAATAAGAGTGCTGGGCTTGTGCGCTTGGGGTATCGCGGTTCAATCCTCAGTTCGGGAGTTTATTTTTTTATTTTTTGTTGGAAGATATATGGCAGGAATCAAACGCTAGATAAGCTAAATTTGTTTATGGCAAAGCATCAACACGATGGGTGTTCGTCGTTTTAAAAAGTCCACAATGAGGAATGCAATATCTCTATAGAGATGCCAGTGTGTTCTTGAGTGAATTCAACAATCTAAGTATTGACGCCCAGTTTGTCAAATTAAAACCGAGTAAAGGCTAAGTCCTTGGGTAAAAAATTAAGACAAAATGCAGAAGAAATCGAAAGTCTCACTCAAACTTTCGCAAAGTACAGTCTGACAACTGCCCTCTTTGGACATCATCAAGTGAATGATTTTACCTGTTGCTTAAGTCTGATGAAGGAAAATCGATCTCGATACCTCTTGCAATATCAGAGGAGCATTGATAGAACATGACAGAACCTTGGCACCATAGAGTGATTTTCGGAATGCAAATGGCACTGCTGGACCTTTTGTTTTTCGTTGTCGCTTTTTAATTCGAAAATGTTGCCCCCAATGCTGTCAAAATCAGAATTGTTCTACTAACAAGTCTTCTAGAGCCTGAAAAGATAAACTCGGCTTAAGTAGTTACGTCAACTGAACGTTTAATAAATAGAGATCTTTTGTGTAGCACCAAAAGACCTTAGTTCTTGCGAACTTACTCAGATCTTCTCAAAGAAAATAAGCGAAAGATTCGACCTTTTATGAAGCACCAAAATACTTACTTAAGTTCTTGTGAACGAAAATAGATTAAGAAACTTTAATTCTAACCCAGACCTTCTTGAAGAAGGCACAGATTCGACAGCTGACGATTTTGTTTGCCGTAAATTTAACATTACTTCAAAAGGATTTCACTATGTTGTCCCACTGTTTAGTACTCGACCATCAAATGTCAAAAATGACAGAAAAATCTGTTCAAATATGGCGGCAGCAATCACTTGTCATAAATCCATGCCCTGCACGAGTGACTGTTGTCTGTAAGCGATATTACCAAGGCAGGTGGCTTCGAACTTGGTCTATAATTAACGGACTTCGGCAATATACACCACAAAGCTTTGCTTCCACATTCCGACGGCAATAATCTTTTCTTTTTTGTGAACCAAGTTCCCTATAAGTTGTGACCATGTCCCTCCACATTTTGACAGTAAACCGTCGCAGTCTTCAAAACTTTTTCACTAAATCCTTTTGAAATTATCAATTTGTTAGTCTGCTAAGCTAGCTTTTAGAAGTCCAAAAAAAAAAAGGAAAGAAAAACAATCCAATTTATCCGCTAGACTTGGCACGTGCCTCAATGTAACTCTATTCCCATTGTTGTCGTCACACTGGCAGTTTGCATTTAACTCATGCAAAAGCAAAAGTCCTGCCGGCGGCGACGGCGATACAACTGCCGCACACAAGTTCCACTCCATCAATTAATTTATTCGCCACTTATGACGACAAAGTTGATTGTGTGCTCTTTTATCCGCCATTGCGACCACTTATCCAGAGAATTTCACCTAATTAAAAATAATTTATCCAATTTTGATTTTTTGGAGCGTTGTTGCTCATTATTCTGCTACGTTGAGCTTTGAGTGCCTTTCACGAAATTTAGTAACCAATTGCGGCTACAAAAGTCGCATTCAATTACCAGCTTTCAACGTTTTTCTCTAATTTAAATCCTTCAAAGGGATTGCAGTTGAAATGCAAAAAAGGAAAAGAAAAAAGAAACAACTACACCTTCTTCCTGCTTTCAATGCAGATGACATGGAGAGAGATTTAAGTTGACAGGACATACTTGTACCACCCATCTGAGCTGAGATGTCCAAGTGTCCACAAATCCTTTTTTGCTAAGTAGAAAAGTATTTAAACTCACAGCAAATCCTTTTTTTTTTCATTGAATACGTGTGCAAACAACAACCACCACCACCCTCATCAACAAAACAACCCCCCGGGGGTTAGAGACCAAACGTATGTTTTCGGCATCAAGAATATTGTCCTGCAAGAGGACCGCATTAAAATAAACATTTCAAGTGCTTTCCGGATAATGAATTTTCGTTCCAATTCGTTTCGGTGTGTCCCAGGAATTATAACACCCCATCGCCGTCATTACGGCTATTAACTGGGACACCAGGACCAGGGCGGCACGGGACCCTTCGTGACGAAAACTTTTTATCATGGGTGCTGTTGTATTGTATTTTCTTTTTCATTCTCCCTTTCTGTCTCTCTCTCTGTTTCGTTGAAATCTTCCTCTTTCGGGTTTGGTTTTGTTTTATGATGGCCGTTGTTATGCCTTCGACAAAACTGTAAGCAGATTTTAGACTCTGTGAAGGAGTTCCAATCCGATGAGGACAGTTTGGGACTTTTTTTTACTTTGTGGTCTGAAGGACTTTTAACATTCTCAATCAATTAGTTAATTGGCATTTCAAAGGACTTTTTTTTTGGGGTGCGAGGGTCCGAAATCTGCCTCTGGCTGGTGCAGAGAATGCGTTAACTATACTTTACACCCCATTTTGTGTTGAGGGCAAAGAATGAGAGCACTTAATTTCAAAGGATTGCCAAGGATTATTTTCTGGTGGTTTTTGAATTATATTTGAATTGTTTTTTCGCAAAACAGCGTCCTAATCCGATGAGAGAAGTCTTAACTGGTCAACGAGTCGTTTGGAGAAGCTTATGCAAACTGGTTAAGTGGTTTAAAATTATTTATCAATTGGATTATGATTAAGGAAGGATGGAGAGCTTGGGATTACATGAGATTGGGATAAAGTGGCAGCTAAAGCATGGAAAAGTCAGAGAGTCATTAGTTGAATTCGAACTTTTAAGGTCTTTAGTTCCAAACACTAGGATGATTTGTTATCTTTAGTGGAATTGACTAGCAGGGGCTTGATTAGATGCAAGCTTAAGCTGTCCATCGTGACGTTTTGATCGTTGATGCTTTAATGACTAGAGAAGAGCTCGAACAGACAATCGTCCTTGTTAAGCCTGAAGGTGGATATCTGTTGTAAATTGAAGTTATGGTTCAACCTGTTTATCTGAGACAAACGATTAATGCCACAGCGGTGGGAACAAATTGCTTTCTTTCCTGAATGCTGATTCCTTTCCAACTAATGTCCAAGTGTTGCTACAAAGGTGTTCCGGACCGATAAATTTAATCCCTAAGCTCGTTACATACATAACTTTTGCGTGCTGGCACCCCCTCCCCTGTTGTTAGCTCAGATGGATTCAAAGGCGTCGAAGCAACTTCTTCTGAGTTGAGAGTGCATTTAGGAAGATGCTGGAGGCTTTGAAGCTTCTTGACTTTCTGAGTAGACTTGACTACTTTTCTCAACGCTAAGTTTGACTCAAATTTCGATGATGGATCTCAACTTGTTACACACTTAGATGAGTGCCGCATTGATTTTGAGACTCTAGTTCGCACATCCAAAGAGTGAACCTATGTACACTCATCCCCATACTGACTTAGACTGTTGAATTCCAGCGATTTTGACATCGACAATGTCAATTGTCTGCAGAATTGCCAACAGTAACTTGCGTCTTTGTAAACACTGAATTAGGAACTGTCAATACTGTCACAGCACCGAGAATGAGTTCTTAGACAAAGCGTTGCAAAGGACAACATAATTTTGCGGTTTAGAAGGAGTTCATTTCCAACCATATCAGCGCACACTATGACTAGAATATGTAGCAAGAAAAACCATGCTCCTTGTCATCCTTGTCCTGCCCTATGGTCCAGAGGCATGGACTTTGCCAAACTCCTGGAGAAGAAAGTTTTTTGTTCGATTTGTAGTCTAACCACGAACTGTTCAGGGACATCAGTCGAAGGTGGATTGGTCAAGTACAGCCGAAGCCTACTCCAATACTCCTGTCCAAAGAGTCTCCTGAGGGATTATGCAGAAGGAAAAGATTTCATCTTCGGTAACATGCGTAGGTAAAGAACTCCCATTATGAATCGTGACCTGGTTCCACCTGACTTGTAGTGCGATCAGAAGTATGTACGATCTCTGATCTTATCGTCAAACCTTTTACCCAAGCAGAGCTACTTTTTCATTAGATTCTGGACAAAGTACAAGATGCCCATGTTGATGAGTTCATTAGAACTCTATGTGTCCCTCTAGGTTTAGAGCATTCGATCAGAACTTGTAAGGAATCTACATTTTTCGCTGCGCTTGTTGCAACTTACTTCGTAATGAAGCTATGAAATGTTCGGTTACCAACGATTGCCTCTATCACCAATGCTTAGCTGGTACGTATTGCTTCTATCAAGAGTAGTCTTCTCTTGTACTTTTGTCCTAAAGTTCATAACCAACAACCAGCACACTAAATCCTGAACAAATAAACAAGCATTTAGGACGAGAACTGATGTGAGAACTCCAAAGGAACACTTTATTAGAGAAGTGGGGCCAAGATGATGCAGCTCTCTTCTTTTTGTGATCAATGCAAGGATGATCTTACTGCCTTACACAATAACTGCAAAATCTTCGAAATAACCAATGACACCTAGTCTTCATCACTGAAACTTGATCAGAAGTCCAAAGAAAATACCAGAGTCCGTCCAACACTCATTGCTGGAAGTGATCTTACATATTTGGCGGGACAGCTCATAGAGAGGCAAGGCCTAGCTTCTCACAACCATTCAGGTTGTGCGCACGAATGGAAGGGACCTACAGTTTTATTGACAACTCCGAACAGCGGATTGAGAAGCTTTGTCATGCGTAAGAAGAGGTGTTGTCGTGAAAAATGCTCGGTGGTTTTGAGGATCGAACCTATGTCCTCTAAGCAGTCCAGCGCACTTTACCACTAAGCTACGGCGACCCGAAACGATCTTAAGGCACGTCAACTTCAACAAAGTTTGTGTCAACTGCGGGGAAAAAGAAAAGGATCATCTTTCATTGTCTCCCAGTGGGATTGCGACAACGAATCCTGGAGTCAACTTCAATAGCAAATCGTACAGAATGCAGAAGCGCATCCGATGGATATGCATTCGATGCAGATTCTGAAGCAAGACACAAGTCTTGACCAAAAAAAAACAAAAGCGTCTTCAAAGCAGTGTCCAAAGTCAATGTTTATAGGAGAGCTTGACACAACAAAGAACAATTCACCCAACCCATGTGTCTCAGGCGTTTAATGTTCCTTAGACCATTGGTTATGTGCTAATTCTTTCATCAGACTGTCATGTCATTAAAATCACGTGCGGGCACACCTCTTAAAAGCCTATTTTCTATAACGAATGACTCCTACTTACCTACGATCTCTTGTTTATGAAACTAAGGCGGGGGCCTTATTGTTAATTCTTTCCAATATGAGTATCCAAAATGCAAATTTCTATAGGGCAACCATAAAACAGAATCCTACGTCCACATTTGACATTAGTTGGTTCCAAAATGTCTGGTCAGTCTGGTCGTCTTCCTATTGCCTGCACTCAGCGCCTGCAGTCCCTTCAAATGACAATTTTATACCGCTCGCCATCCATATGTGGGTTGAATAATACAGAAATTTCAATTCATTAAAAGGGATTAAAGATTCTCGTTATTATTCTTGTCTCGTTTCGGTTTTTTCATTTTTTTTTTGTTCCTCTTCCTCTTGCATTAAGTTTATCCACCACACAACCGAAATTCCATAAAGACAGATCGTAAAATTATGATCACCTACACCACCTGCTGTGCGCTTCACCATCGGTCTGGCTATTGATCCCGATTTTGAAGATCCAAAAAGAGCACAAAACTACCGATCCGAAATCCCGATGAACACACACACACTCACACACTTATGTGCATTTATGACAACGTCGCGTGAACTAACCAAACTGTGAACAACCGGGCAAATACCCCCCGGTGGTCATAATTAAATACTTTCACACTCGAGAACAATCGCATGAGCACGACTTCTTTCAGAAGTGTTTATTTTTTTAATTAAAAAAAAAAGGAACAGCTCCACTGCAGGAATGAAGAAGCCAAATGGGCTTCCAGTCATACAATCGATGGTCCTTGGTGAAGTGACGGGCCATATGTGTATATCTCTGAGCGAAGTGAGGCAGCGAATTGGGAAGGATAAGATTCTGGAGACTCTGAAACAGTTGTATGCGATGCGAACAATGATTTGCGCGTTTCCAGAAGCCTACACAAGAATACGATTCTGTTCGCAACAGCAGCAGGAGGAGGATCATCACTCCATGGATTGTGTGTATAACGAATGGTTAATCCAACAAGAATCAACCGTGCAGAGTAAACAGGTTGTGATGGTGTTCCTGTACAACACTGTGACAAATTTATTGCTACAAATCGATTGCACAGACATTGAATCCTTTGTTTAGATTGATAATTTACAAGGCTAGCTTTAAGGATTGAGTCTCTACATCAAGGATTCTGCCACGAAGATGTTGGTGCTTTGCATATGACATTTACATAAGTCCTCCCAGGTCACCTTTTGGCAATAGAAACAAGCAAAGAAGGATCTTTAGGTACCTAACGTCTGTGTCTTAAGAAAGTTGCAACAGTCTATAGAGTCCTTAAGACTAGCACGAATGGAAGGAACTTTCAGAGATTTGTCATTGCCTGTCAAGAGGTTGAGCCACTAGAAAATGTGTGGTTATATTGCTGACTCAAACCTGTAATAGTTCGATTAGAAGGACAACGTTAAGTCCTTGTCACTATAGAACAGAGAAGACGTAGCCATTTAATATTCCTATCAGCCAAGATCCCATTGTTATACTGCTGAGACATTTGTTTAAGAAGCGGCCAACTCTGTGACGAAGTAAGCTGAGTGATGATGGTAACATCAGACACCCTATTAGATGACCATGACAAGGTTTCTTTGGTTGCAGAAATATTAGGATGTGCCGCACCAATTTTGGATTCATCCAACAGGAGCAGTCTAAACAGTCGGAAAACAGTGCGGACACCGAAGAAGTGTTTGAGCTAAATTGACATAGGAGCCGGCAATACCAGACCATGTAACAAGCCACTACTCTAGACATATGCAAGTTTTTTTTAGCTTGAATCTTTTATGTCATCCCTGGACAATGTCTAAAGTATTTTTTTTTACACCAAAGGCTGTAACCAAGCAAGTGAGCTTCACTGAGTGAAAGACATTCCTCGAATTGAGGGTAGACTTTGCAGCAAAAGAGGTATGAAGGTACTTCTAAAGATCTTGCATATGCCGGTCTTTCTACTAAGGTCGAGGGTATAGCTAAGCCACGCGGTCGAAATTCCTTTTCTCATTCTACCAAGATCGCCAACTATGATTTCAATTTTACATTGAACGTTAAGATGAGCAGAGCTTATGTTTTGAAGAGCACAGACGAGCGATCGTTCTCGACTGAGCTGACTCTTTCCTTGTGGCAAAAGTTGAAGCCCAGCTTACTTTGACTCCTACGATTTTCGCTACCCTGATGCTTGTCGAAATGTCACTTTCATCAACCATACTAGCGAGCTACGTGGCTGACCGCAACTGATCACTTGGGTAAATCCTGCGATTCAAATTCTGATCGACAAACATCTTCGTCGGATGGTGGCTTCTTATATGTTGTCAAAGTCCTAGCATGCTTACCGTAACAGCAGATCAGTGGAAACAGGTTTTCAATCGCTGGTATACAGCAAAGAGTATACTGTGGTTGCCTTCCTTGATCAAAAATTAATTCCTCACAAGAGTGGTATCCTGTCTACCCCTCTAAAATCTTGTGACGATCGAGCTGCAGATTAAGAGATGAAGCTGTCGGGTGATTCGTGCGAAAAATATAACACGCACAACATGAATGGTTGCGAGAAGCTAGGCCCTGAGTTTACTTACTTACTTACGGCGGCGCTAAAGTCCGGGGTGGACCTGGGCCTTAACCAACAAACGACTCCAACTAGCTCGATCTTTAGCTAGCTGCCACCAGTTTCGTACGCTAAGTTGGTTGAGGTCCCCTTCAAATTGCGTACGCCACCTGAGTCGCGGTCTTCCTCTTCTGCGCTGTCCCTCGGGGGCGGATTCGAAGATTTTTCGGACCAAAGCATTGGTGTCCATCCGTTCTACATGACCCAGCCACGTCAAGCGTTGGACCTTCACTCTTCGATATCGCTGTACAGCCCGTACAGTTCGTTGTATCTCCTCCTCCACTCACCGTCTATGCAGACGGGACCAAAAGTCACCCGAAGAATTTTTCTCTCGAAGCAGCCAAGAGCACCCTCATCCATTTTTGATAAAGTCCATGCCTCTGTGTCACATTTTACGCGCTCAAAAGATGGCTGCATTTCTTATAGTTATGTGTCACCGGGCGGGGTCATTTGACAGGTTAGACACAGAAATCTCCACAATCCTTATTTTAGTGTGTCTCAAGACTTCTAACTGCTGCCTGGTGCTGCTTAATGGACTACCACAAGGCTATGTCCTTTCACCAATTTGTTTACGCCTGTCTTTTTTGGTATTCGAAGAATTCGATGGGCTCTGACATCTTGTCTTGACCCTGCCGATGAGGTCTCCTTCATACATGACAGAAACGTGGATCACGACACAAAATGGCTGCAAGATCAAAGAGAGAGGCTTTCATTGTGCTTCTGAAGATAAATCTTGGGATTATCAAAAATTGTTGTGTCTAGCTAAGGAAAGGACTGAACAAGATACCATACTGCCAAGTATGATACAAGATACAAGACTGCCAAGTGAAAGTCTGCATTCTGCTTGCTTCCTAAACGTCGAGTTACCGCTGTTCTTCTAAACTTTTGAATCCATTTAAAGTAACCATCACTGCAGACGTTTTTAAATCGATGCATATCTACAAAATGTACTTAGCGTGTTCCGATCTAACCTCGGATGGACACTTTTAGAAGAGAAGAGGCCAGGTTACAATAGACATCACCCTATATCATGTAAACTATTCTAAAAGGCAGCACCTTCCATTAGCTAGGCGTTGCTGGGAGAATGAATGATTGTGAGAAGCTAGGCCTTGGCTCTCTATGAGCTGTCGTGCCAAATATGCATACATATACAAACTGGGAGATCAACCGAGAATCGGACAAGAACTCGACGGTACGGTGGACGGATTTTAAAGGCGCATAAGTATTGTAAAAGTTGTGTTAATGCACAAAAAGAGGGACGGAAAGACCTGCAAAGTCTACTAAGTGTAAGTCTTGTGTCAAAACTTGTCAAAAAGACTTTATACAGAAGACAGGCCACTTGAATACAGGACAACCTCTTCGTGGGTACCTTGTGACAATCTGAACTGAGTTACAAGTAACTTTAAACAGGAAAGGCTTTAAATTTCCAACCGTGTAAACAAAAGTCAAACCATAATAGCTATATCGTGTCAGATGTTCAACATTTGCAACAGAGTGTCTGTGATACAGTTGCATCCTTCGAGGTTACCGCAGGAGATCCCAATCTATCGTACAATTTTTTTCCCTTTTTCTTTTTTGTTAAATTCATTCCACTCACAGGGGGTTGAACATCGTCATCGTGTCGTAGAACACCAGCGTCAAACTCAACTCCCGACACCAGGCTTCACTATGTTACGTGTGGTTAATAATCCCAAACTCATGGCTACGTAGACTAACCACTGGGTTAATCCTTATTGAATGGAGTTTCCACTTTTATGGAAGCAAAATAAAAAAATTGCCAATTTTCCCATTTGTTCGTTTGTCACATCATCTCTCTCTCTCTTTCTCTTTCTCGCTGTCTGTTAGCCCACAAAAGTTTACTGGGCGACAACAGTGCATCGTGACGACCAAGAACCACTGCGGCATGGCTTTAGCTTCAACTCTGTTCTGGTCCACCAAAAAAAAAGGCTAAATGTCCTGCTGTTTCTGAATTGGTCGCGTGATAATATTTCTTTTCAGAATTTTTTTTTTTTTGTTTGTTGCTTTGGCGTAGCTTCTCTCTCTGCACGGATGTTTTGTCATTCTTCTTCGGACGAACAATAGAAACAGTATACAGAATGAAATAAAACGAAATGCTTCCATTTTTTCCACTGGTGGCGTGGTCGTGCCGTAGTCCGTAGTGTCCGAAGTTGGATAGTGGACTTTGAATTTGGATTCGGATTCAGATTCACTGATGTCCATTTTTTTTTAGTGGGAGTATTATTATTTTTTTTTTGTCCACTCTCCCCAGGGCCTTCTTGAAAATTTCAGTTTTAATGATTAAGGGAATGGAATTCAGGAGTGGATTAAATAAATTTATTACACAATCAGCGGTAGTCGAACAAATGGCGGTACGGTGTTATATCGATTCGGATCAGGGTCAGGTGAAGTTTCAGAGCTTGACTCTGTGGGTGACTATGTTGTATATGTACGTGGAATTGGGCAGCATACTTGTCTTCTTAAGATTTTACCACACGTTGTGGCACTTCACTTGGAATCACATTTTGTGGATGTTAAATGTACTCCCGACTCGTAGCCGTCAATTAGAAACTTAAGAGCTTCTTATAAGTCATTTTGCACTGAAGGACATGCTTGAAAGGTGGCAAATTTTAGTTCACAAAGTTTGTTTGAGTCCTTGTGGTACTCGTATTGTATGACAATCATAGTGAATAATAGCAAACATTTTCATAATTATTTTGGTTGTGGTAATGACCCTTCAAACACTGTGTCCCTATCTTTGCATGGACTCATTTAAGAAAGCGAATAATTGTAACGACATTGCTTGAATGAGTGTTTCGAGAAAAGTTTGCAACGAGCGGAAACGATGGTGTCGATGAACAAGCCAGGCAGGGCTCAGCTCTACATGGCTCATTCGTGGCAAGGGTTCACATCTCGTTAGGAGTGGTTAAAGGACAAGTCCACTCACACTTACTGCAGAAGGCCCACCTCCAATGGCGACCTACGATTAGATTAGAACTAAAGATCTCTTAAACAGAACTAGGTTTTCCATACAACCCCCACTGCCTCAGTTGCGGGAACCAAAAAGCGAAGGACACTCCTTCCCATTTCCTCTGCAAATGTCCGGGACTAGAAAGAACCAACCATTCTTTGACAACCTTAACGACATCTCGGGTAAAAGAATACTAGATCTAATCCATTTTCTTAACTCCGCAGGCTGTATGTAGGCACCGACTGTCACATCCATCTTCAACAACACACATCATCAACCAGGTCACACGAGTCGTGATAACAAAAAGGCACATCCTAGTGCTAATTTAGGTTCTGTTTGAACCGTCACGTCTACCTACCTACCTAGTTGTTTGTTTAAAAGTGTTTGTCCCCAGCCTGTGCATCACGAGCTTGACAGCTGTGAAGTCTAACCATTTGCCTGTCGCATTTGAATAAACTATGTTCAGAGACCCTTTCGTCCATCTAGCCACTGTGGTCCCGCAAAAAACGTGTTGCTTTCATCTGGAAGTCTCATCTACATATGTGTACTTGCGTAGAAGCCTAATGCTCTAACTACTAAGCCACGGCGCCAACTTGGATTAACTTTGTTTCAGACAGTATTTCACGCACAACTCATTCAAGACACGGTTTTCCTAGTCTGAATGACCTAGAAGTACGAACTTGTCATTGAAGTGAAGCGGTTTTCCATACTTTTTGACGTCACATCGAAGAAAAATTTTGGGTTTTCCGGCTATGGTTCCCACATCGAGTTTGGTAACATTCACTAGTCCATCTTCTGTCCTCTTGAACTGGTAGGTTATTTTCAGCGTAACGACTTTTCTAAATCAGCGTTACATGATGAACTTAAATGGCAGAAAGAAAGGGGATACGTTTTCCCACTTTGAACGTGGACATGGAGACCATTTTGGTGTGAAAGCTATGTGAGCTTATGAGCTAGACTTGAAAACAAATTAAGTGAGTCCTACTGGTACATGCTTTGGAATTTATTTCT
This sequence comes from Criorhina ranunculi, assembly GCA_951813785.1. NCBI lineage: Eukaryota > Metazoa > Arthropoda > Insecta > Diptera > Syrphidae > Criorhina > Criorhina ranunculi. The sequence goes on along the minus strand of OX638382.1, from coordinate 12,424,372 downwards.
TAAGAGCTTTGCTCTATTGTAAGCTGCGAATCATTTGATGCACCAAAATGCTTAAAATGGACACTGAAGTCGATCCTGTCGCTTTTCGGCCCAAGGCCACCATTTCGCAAGCCACTAGGAATGCATCCACGTTTTTGAGTTAACCTGACCAAAGGTATTAGATACCCATCAACGCTTAAATTCCCAGACAACCAAGCGGCGTTAAAGTTACGGAATTTCTACAAGAAGAACTCTCGAAACATCCAAAAAGGCTACAACGGTATTGAAGATCGATAACTAGTCGATGTATTCACACATAACAGAGCACGGGTTGCATATCCTAAAGCATAGCAGAGCAGAGGACTTTGTCTAGTCACTGCTGGCTCCAGCTTGAGACGACAGTAATTGTAGATGAGAAAGGATCTGCTGAACACAAATTAAGTGAGTTGCCAGCTTGATCTCGAACAAGTGTTCTTTGGGTCGACCTACATCTAAGCCTCTCTGTAAGTCTTGTCAAGTACTTCTTCATATCGTAAGCATCAAACAATGTATAAGAACGATCTCGCCCTTCTCCTCTATTCTTCCTCTGAGCCTTGAAACATGTTTTTTCTAAACCCTCTCTGGTCACAGCCTTTTAAAGAATCACCTCTACAAAGCTAAGTAACAGCTCCTTGGACGTGAACCTGAATCCCAGGCAGAAGAAGAGGGTCGACAAGTACAGACATGACTCAGAACAATAGAAGATGCATCAATCAATGGATAAGAAGGCGACAAGCTGGTACCAGATTGTGTGTAGATGTTGTGGAAGTCCCTCAAAACCGCAGGAAGACACAGGACATATAGGCTCATGTTTATTTGGGGTGCACTGGTTTGATTTTTTTCAATTTACCATGGAGCTGTTAGTTTCTCTAAATTTTGTTACGGTCTGTCTACGAGAGCTGCGAGACCCATTAAGAAGGCTGTTTCAACATCTGAAACACCGATCCCCGATGCAAAATTTCCTCATCGACCCAAACAATGCCAGCTATGTCCACATCACAATGCTGATGATGAGCTTAAATTTGTCTTAACACCTAGACCCATCTTCGTTGCTACACAACTTGTCCAATTCCAAAAAAAAAAAACTTTCTAATAAGCATTTCCTGATTTTATGAATGAAACCGTAAATTTCCATTCACAAGATCGATGGATGACCTTCCTGGCTCAACTGACCCCTCGTTCCAAAACAGCAGGTTCATCTGTCAAAATTCTTGTGTTTACATCGATCTGCATGCCGTCCACTTGTTTTGTTTAATTTTTCAGTAACACGATCCATGTCTCAGGAGAGACCATCTCATATCAAAAAGACACTGCTCAAGCTCATGCCCGCCAACATCGACCGGTCAAAATGAATTAATTACACCGGGACCGCAATGGCCCAGAGAACAAATCTCTTATTTAATCACGTATTACAAATGGACTCGCGTGTATTTATGATAATTTATTACAATTAATGTCGATGAATGAACACTCTCTCGACGAGATATCTGTCCACCATTGATCATCACCCAATTAGTTGACGGTGGGTAGGCGGGTAAAGGACGTCTGAGTCTGACATAAAGTCGTCTTAGCTCTTTCAAATGTGAGCACACTCGATTGCGTTCGCTTAACTCTCGCGGCATGTGTGCATCAAGTCTTCGTTGAGGCCATTGATTATGATTTATTGACAGCTGAAGTGAGTTTATTGCCATAAGTACAGTTGGACGGTATTTTATCGGTCTAATCCGAGGCATTAGAGACTGTTTATGTTGGTATTTGGTTCTAAATTATTGAAAATGTTTTGGTTAAAAAATTGATTTTGAGTTACGAAGACTGCCACCAAGATGGAGCACGGTCTAGATGCCTAGTTGAGGTTAGCATGGCGAATAGCGTTATGGAAAGTCATAACTATGAACGAAGCATGGACATCTGAGTCGAAATAGAAGTTAAGCAACGAGTAGTGAACGAGAGAATTCCACTGATTTTTAGGACTCCCAAGGAGTCATGCAAGTAGTCGAACTTAGAGAGACGAAAGAGGAGCACATAAAGCACACTATTGGACTGTTTGGTGCATTTTTACCAAAACAACACATTGTCGCACGAATCAACCTACACAACGACGAAAATGCAAGAATTACGCTTCAAATCGATTCCTTATCCACTCTTTTCGGAATTGATCACGAGTTGGGAGTTTCACAAAGTAGATTTCAGCCCTTTAAAACTCCCCCCCGCCTTACAAAGTCCTCAATTTGTTAACAAAACCCCTAATAGATTTTTACATCCACTTCCCTCTCTTTTTTCTTTTAGCACGCATAAATCCACAAAATGATGGACCGCATACCATCTTTATCTCTCTCGGGGATATCACTTGCCCATCCACTGTCAATATCAACAGGACAATCGCTGCAAAATCATCTCTCATCCGGACCTGCATCGTCTTCGTCATCGTCGGCTGGACAATTGTCTTCACATCATCACAGTAGCTCACATCATAACCATCAGTTGGCATTGAATTCCCTAAGCTTACACGCATCAGCGGCAGCAGCCGCCGCAGCCTGTTCATCAGTGTCTGCATCGGTGACACCATCCTCAACCTCAGCATCATTGTCAATATCGCCACCAACGAGTTCATCATCTTCACTACACCATCATACCACGACTCATCATCATCCCCTACATCATCAGGGATCCCCCTCAATAGCCGCATCACATCAAGTCAACCATTCACACCACCATCCGCATTCCAATCATCATCCCCATCATCATCCACACGCCGCCGCCGCCGCCGCTGCGACGCATCACAATTCCCAATCATCGCCGATGACAAATTTACACCAGAACATGGGAAGCCTCATGAACAGCGGAAGCAGCGCCAGGTAATTACTGCCTCTCCTAGTTTGTCACATTCCAGGATCGAGTTTTGTTCTGCCATTTTGTATTTGTACATTGCTTTTGCATTGCATTGCGTTTAAGTTTGAGTATCCCGCCCCCCAAAAAACACTGTCTCGACACATACCACCGTAGAGAGCAATATAGAAAATCCTTATTTTCTCATCCTTATGATCACTAATGGCAAATAGATAACTTTGAACTTTGAACAACTACAATCAAAAGCAACAAAAAAAAAAAACCAACCAACCAAAATCAAACTGTTTTGTTCTAGTGACGTATTTTTTAGTTTGATGATCCAAAACACAACGAAACGCCAGGCGGAGGAGCATATAAAGCGCCCGATGAATGCCTTTATGGTGTGGTCACGCTTGCAGCGACGCAAAATCGCACAGGACAATCCCAAGATGCACAACTCGGAGATATCCAAGAGATTAGGTGAGTTACTCTACACACACATCCTTTTTTTTTTTAATGAAAAATGTCAGCATATGTCGATCAATTGAATTTCGGTCCCGATACCGTTACCCCTGTTTAATTTCCTCCACATACGCCACGACACTCATTGTTTATGGCAAACAATCGGGCGTGCAAATACATGCACTTGATGTTATTCCAAAAATTACATTCCGTTCAAGGGTTCAGGATTAAATATTTGACCTTAGAGGGTGGGCCCGGTAAATTGAATGGGGTTGCAGCACGGTACGGCTGCTGTGTTCCGGGGGCGTTCGAAATGTGAGGTTTTGCAGGAATTATCCGGTGATTGAGGACGAGTTGGAATGTAAAAGTCTGCTGGTCTAATGGGACATAATTGATGTTTGTTGGGTAAACAAAAATTGTAACGGCATTTGAAGGAAGATTAGTTTTTAAAGAATTAAGTGACCTAAGTTCAAACAGATCACTCAGGGATTTAAGAAGTACAATCTCAGAGAGAGAGGAGTAAAAGGAAAATGGATATTCGAAAGTAATACTGTGAATTATAAGCAATGGCAATATCAATAATTCTGCCTAGTTATTCTGGACACCACCCTCGTAGTAAAGACTGAAACCTTATACTACGTACCTGAGTTTCAAAATCACTACACCAACACTAGCACTGTGTGAATAGCATCATAAGGGTGCTCATAACCCCTTTAGTGCTAGTGAATTATATAAAAAAAAAAAAAAACAGCCTCAGATGGGACTAGATGACAATTTTTTTGATTCTGTACTAGATTATGTCTTGACTAAGCCTCGATTATTTGGAATAGACAATCTAACTAAGAACTCTCATATGCAGACCGCCTCCATATAAGCTTCAATCTTTGCTGTCAAGAATGTGTCAGCAACAAAGTGCCCAACTCTTGGTTGAAGTCGTACGACAAAGATGCTCAAATGCACGGTCAATATCCAGTCATTTGACATAAAATCTACAAAGAAGCTCGAAAAGTTAGGTCATACTCTCACTTAAACCCAACGTATGAAGCTTGCAGTAAAGTCAAAGACCCTAGAGCTCTAAAACAAAAGTCGGGATGCTTTTCATTCTTCAGCCAAACCTATCAGCAACTGGGTAGATCTAAAAAATCATCGACGACCTTCCACGATGGCTAGGGTTTTACATTTCACTCCAAAGAGTATAGAAATAACGCTGGAAGCCCGAAAAAGACTGCCAGCAAATTCTTCAAGAGGTTCCAACGAAATCCTAGGTCTTCTTATGCAGACACATTTTGTTTTTGGCTCTGAGAACTGCAACTCACTGGAGATCGAGACGCATATTCACTTAAGACACAGCAAAAGACTCGAAAGGTCTTCATGGTCATCCTTCACTAGATTCCTGCCCATAGTGGATTAACGGACAATAAAGGTGCTATTCCCGAAAATCTAGTTTCATTGTGAATCTCGTTAGGAACAACCTTAGAAGTCTAGGCTGTGTCCTTAGCGGACACTGTACAAACATTTACTTCTTGTGAACCTTGCAACAGATTCAAGCTGTAGACTCTGCTTTGAGAGTGAAGAGACGTCTCTATACACGAAATGGTCAGCCCTTTTTCAACTCAAAGAGAGATTTCTTGGCGGTGAAGTTGTCCTAATGGAACAGCTTGCTGTCATCCACCCAGAAAAGTTCATTAACTTTTCGACATCTTCTAGAGTGAAACAACTCATTTAGCAAAGCCAGTGAACAACACATCCAAACACATATAACATAACCTGTCATTATTTTAAAATTTTCTTATCAATCTTTTGCATCGGAGTTAAGGGATAGCCTGGCTTAAACCTCTAGAAAGGTCGTGTCGTATTTAGAACAGAACGTAGACGTTCATAAAACGACACTCTAGAGGAAACGAGAAACATTCGTGGATCAGAGCTGCGCCCCCGCGAATGAGTGAGACAAGGTCAACTTGTGTTCACTAGGGTAGAGGTCTTGAAGAACTTCCTTGTAAAGTTCTGGGTTACAATGAAGACAGTTAGCGGTTCCGTCACAGTGAACATATTCCCTCATAAACAAAACAAAAGGCTAACCTTTGACAACAGTCTTTTAGTCTACGTGGGCATCCCTTTTAGCCACTGGACCAAACTGAATTACAAAAAGGCTTTCATGGTTAGGTAGGGTTAGGTTGAAAAGTGCCTGCCAGCTAGGGCCAGCAAGCTTAGACTCGTGTAAGGTCCATTGTGATACAACATGGATCTGGAGAGATCTTCTTAACTACTCGTTGAGCTAATTGGAGCTTCTCATGAAGCAAAGAAGGTGTATGACGTCTGATTGCTTAGGTGGTTAAGGTAGAAGTGGAACCTTCTTTTGGTGGCAAGAGCTGGGCAGCTACAAAAAAGGCCGGGAATGGTTTCCGCCTCCTCTTCGTCCATGCAGTTTCTGCAAAATTCGTTTGAATGTACGCCAAGCCTTGTTACATGCTTGCCTATAAGGCGTTGTCCCGTGATGACACTTATAACAGTTCTAAAAAGCGATCTTTGAACGTTTCAGATCCAGACACATTATACCACTTGTCCACCTAGAACTTGCTCTCTTGATAGCATCCAGCATCAAAAGGCACTCATAGAAGTCTCATTAATTGTTGGGCTGTGGTTCACCGGATTACTGAAGAAGCTGTCTTGCATTTGCTTTGCTTTGCCAATGGCCAAATCTAAATACCCTTTGCATGTATAGAAAATAGAGTGTTAAGGCGTCTGAAGAAGCCCTGGAGATGAACAAAGAAGGCTCTATAACATAAATGGTTCATCTCGTCCATTTGAGGCTGCTCTTCTTGAATTAAAATTGAGTGCGACCTAAGCAGAGGATGTGACGACGTAGTTGCCGAGCAGGACACATCCCGCCTCCTATGTGAATGCCCAAGCCTTAGCACAAATATGCAATCAGCCATCGGAGAACACTTCTTCAATGATCTGGGCGAATTGTCAAACAAGCCACAGAAAATCATCCTAAAATTCCTTCAGAACCCGGATTGGTTCACGACGGTTAAGGTATCCCACACCGTGGAACACAATGAATCGTTTGAGATCCAAGGTGCAACCAACCCTACAACCTCACCCACAAAATGATCTCCAAGCCTGGCTTACTTCTTGGATTCCCCTGAAATGTGGCTCCGAAAAGATGGTAGTCGTCATCAACATCTCGCCTTCTCGGTCACCCCTCAAAGACTAGATTGTATCCCCTACCTGGCCCCGTTTTAGAAACATTCAAACTCAAACCCCCCACCCATTCTATTTGATTTCTTCTTTCTCAAAATTACCTTTAGTCATTGAAAATAAATAACGATTGCTAAAAATATCCTTTCTATCCCCATTCTCCTTGCCAACTTGTATAACAACAAACTGAAACTGACAGCAAATATTATCCTGTCAATACCCATAATGGATTTTCTCCATACAAAGTGGTTTTTTTTTTTTCAAAATTTTCATTCACCAAAGAAATGTCAATCCTCAAGTCCTTTTATACTCTCATCCATGCCCGTCCAGCAAAAGGACGTACGAACGAATAACAAAAGAAAAAAGAAAAAAAAATCGAAAATTTCCCTCAATTTCATTGTACTGTAGTCAAACATCCATTGCTGCGAATGAAAACACACGAAAATAGAAGAAAAAAAAAAAAAAGAAAAGGAAGTCATAGAAGTCCTTGCGCCAACAATAGAACGAAGAGAATATCTAAACTTTAAATTGAATTCAGATGAATGGCGGGTGTCTCAGGGGGTGGGTGCCGGGTACTCTACCCCAGATGAAGGTGTGTAACTTCTGATTAGGAAATTAAATAATTCTAATCTGCCTCTACAAGCCGCGCATCTACTTTAAAGTGGGGTGTGTGCTCTGATTAGATTCACAGCAAATCGTCCTGGATCTGTGGTATGTCACTCTGGTGGAAGATTCAAGTTGGGAGAGGTGAAACTATCTTTATTGTGACAGCCAAATCTTACTTGTGTTTTCCCAGAATAAAGTCGTGTGGAAGTTTATTAGAGATTCTCGTGGGACTTGAGGTTCAGAATGATAGACGACTATGGGGCGCGCGTAATGTAACGAAAGGATGAATATGATTTGTGGCACGTGGCATCTAAATGTGATTGGAATTGAGTGAAGACACACGTCTTTGTCAGTCGGCTAGGGTTTGGGGTGATGTGTGCAACTTAACGAGAAGATGAGTAGGCGATTTTTTTTTTGCTGTTCACTCCACCCATACAAGCTCATTGTACCCGTCACAACATAATATCCAAAAGAAGACGAGGCGTTATGTATGAGCTTAAGCGAACAATGACAACCCTTGCAAATAATTTCATTGTTGGCTTCTGGAGTTAAACGAATAGCAGATTAGTTCATTTATTTTGTTGTTGTGAGTGCTGTTCGCCCGTAGGGAACAAGACAATAAGTGTGTGCTAACGACTTAAAGTGATTTGAGTGTGACGCAACATTGCAGAGTTGGTAAACATGTCAATCGTAAGGATTCTGTGATTAAGTGACAGCCAGTGAGCTTGCAAATTTTAGTTAAGGGAAGGAATTGTCCTTATACTCTAAAGGGCCGAAGGAATACGCAAATAAGTCGCATATTTCACGAACACTGACACGATGACGTGAACATGTGTCTATTTTACTTTCGAACCTAATAAGAATGTTCTGACAAAAGACCGACTTACCTGATCCTGATTTGGCAGTTCAACAGCTTTGTTTTCTTTCACAAGCCATGCCAGCTTCTCAACAGTTTCTTACATAACTTGGGAGGTTTTCAATCTCTTCAACATCAAAACTAGCACTAGACCCTTAAGTTTTCTGTCATCGGCATGAAAAAAAAAACCTCACATATGTACTGAAACTTAGGCTATTTCAATAGACCACTGTTTGAATAGAATTTGTAGTGATTTCCAAGAATTCGAGGTTCATCATGTGTGTGGTTAAACAAACGTCTTCCCAAATGCGAAACAAAACTTTCAATGATCTACCTGCACTGGGTCTACAGACGCCATTAGCTCATAACCAACAGCAACACTAAAGTTTTTTAAAATAACTACGCCAACACTAGCGCTGTGTGAATGGCATCATAAGGGTATTTATAACCTCTTGAGCGCTAGTGAATTATAAAAAAAAAAAAACATGTCCTCACATAAGGGTTAAAACTACCACAAAGTTTCCAATCAGTTGCTTGATTTTTCAACCGAAAGTTCGGTCTCCCTTTTCTTGGTGAGCCATGTGGCTGCGATTTGAAGACCGTCTTACCTAAAGCGTTCAGTAAACGGATTTTTGCTTTCAGGACTACATCCTCATCTTTATACAACTCGTAAAGATCGCGGTTGTATTTTCTCCTCCATTCACCCTCCTCGTTCTTTCGAAGGATCCCAAGATCAGCTCCATAAAGCAAGACTGCCAAGAAGATCAGAGTTTTATAGAGATTGATTTTCGAATAAGGACTTTGGTTTCTAGCTATTTGACTCCTTCACTCCCTTAAAGTTATAGCTGTCGATTGTCAAGTTCTGTCCTGGATGGTGTTCGACGGACCAATTCGTTCAGCAGTAAAAGCTGCAATAATGGTACACCGGGAACCAGCGACGATGTCGGTATCGTCTGCATGCCCTAATTGTTGGATAGGTTTATTCAATGTAGTGCCTTTGCCTTCTGTGTTTACGCCGTCCTTACGAACTACCTGGTCCAGCACCAGATTGAAGAAATCACCCGACAGCGCGTTTCCTTGCCGAAATCCGGTGAATGTTTGGCATGATTCGGAGGTTCTGTTTCCAAGGTGCACGGCGCATTATGAATTCTCTGGCGTGGCGCGACACAACCCCATCAATTTTCTCGGGATTCCGAATTTGGTCATCGCGTTAAATGTTAAGCTCGATGCGATGAATGCAGGAGTCAATGGAGAATTTGGAAATCGTTGGCCAGCATTGCGGCAGTGTGAAGATTTGGTCTATCGTCGTTTTTGCCGGCCCGGAAACCACACTGGTAGGTGCCGATGATTTTGGTGCAAAACGGGATTAATCGGGAAGACGTCCACCTCTTGTTTCAAAAAGGAAAAGCATAGTCAGAAGGTCACAGGGCCGAAGTCTTTGCCATAGTATATGCCACAGGTATACACTTGCCTGCAACTGTCAGAACATCCCCTTACAATAAAATAAAATACATCTGGGTACCTGGTCGTGTCCAAATATTGTTCTCATTCATTTTTCAACACAACGTCAAAATCGAATTGAATTCCTGTGAACATCACCGACTAACCGATAAAAAGAACTCCTTTTAAGCCTAAGTGAGTCCAACTGGACACCTATCAACCTTATTCTCTATAGAACCTTGCTAGGTCATGAAACTAATTGATTTCTTAAATATTTAGTAAGAGATCTGAAACCCTTGGCAAAGTTCTCTCACTTTTTTCCACTGAAAATTCAAAGACTGTCAGACCGTATATTATGTAGATCAAAGCTAGCGCAGACTCCGAGAAAGGTAGATCCCTTGCCACGACCATCAAAACATCTCAATCAGTACTTACATTGTTCAGCACACAAACAGTGCTCACAGCAAACTCAGTGGATACATTGAAGTCACTGCGAATTAAGTGCAGCAAAAGTGAAGATTTTGAAGCAAATATAGGTATCTCAATGCGACCTAGAGGGTCGGAAAAGAACAGCATCCATACCATTTAACGGCGAAAAACATTATGATGCGTGGAAAGCTCAGCTCAGTATTCACATGCTGCCTTAACAAATCTGTCATTTCAAGCAAGTTTTACCAGTTTGGACATTAGATATACAGGTACTGAAACGATGGCCTTGCTTTGGGCGTTGAATTGTTAATAAACTGACGACGAGTCTCAATGAACGCAAGCCCTAAGTGACTTTATTATTATTTGATACCTCTTCCCTACGGTTTCACTAATCGGCAAAGTCGTTATTTGTACCAACGCCGCAGTCAATTAACCCCGGAATGCTACTTGGGGTACAATTGTACCCAGCCTTTTTTGAAATTGCCGCCAATCGGTAGCAGATGGAGCTGCAAGCTTGAGCGTCTGAGTAGTTTCATGACTTGTTGCATTAGTTCGTATGTGATACTGACGGCGCGCGGAGTGTTTGTCATTGTGCTGAAATTTGATATTGGGATACAGGTGTACCCCAGTGTAGCATAATAAGTTTCGCAAATAAGTGTAGCATTCCAGGGTTAAAAGCGCACGTTTAAAGTCCAAAGATACACACGTTCACATATCTTTCTGATTATTTTTGCAAAAATTTAAACACCTACATGTTGTGATGCACATTTTTATTCAAATGCCCACAGACAGGATAACATTTTATAGACTAAAACCTTCTCCAAGACATAGGCTTTCAAGTACTAAAAACTGAGTCGAAATAGATTCAGTATTTCTCGAGATTATTCGGCACAAACAAACTCCCAAAATAAAAATCAAAGCTTGATACGAAAAATTAGATTATTGCATGGAGTTTTGACCAAAAGAGAGCCCCTTCTCAATGCGTTATCAGAGAATCCTTTTGAGATAGATGGTATCTTTAAAAGTACCCAGACACCGACTGTATCCAATTTCCAACTTTGATTTAAAGTAGCTTTAAATAATTTGCACAAAAAAAACCGTATTCAGTTATGGAAAAAAAACGTCTATGAAACCGAGAGATATAACGCTGCATTCCATTTGACTGCACTTGTAAAAAACTTTCAATCTAAAGTTAGAAAACAAAAATGCGACTGATACACTCCCCACTGATGACGGTTTCCTCCATTTGCGATGCCACCAATGGAGTACAATCCAAAGAAAAGGGTGCACATGACGATGGCATCAGTGACTGTCGACAGAAAGAGAAAGCCTTAACAATGCGTCCATTTAAAACAAAAGGAAAAATTCCTGAAGCTATTCCTCCTTTATTTCTATTAATGGAATGAATACTTAGTTGAATAATTGAAAAGTCGTAAATAAAAAAGGGGCAGGAGAAGGAGGACGATGGATCATCGTTGTAGTCGGCCAAAGCAGTCCGGGTTGAAAATACTTCTTGTTTCTGTTCTAGACTCCAGTCCAAATCCTTCACTCTGACTGAAAGTTTTTTTTGTTTTTTTTCCTTTTGTTTTGGTTTATTGTTCACTGTTCTGTGTTCATTATTAAAGAAAGAGTACACAGCAGTTATACAAGGGGTTGAAAAGGTTTTGGCGTGTTGGTGTCAAGGGGTTAAACCTAGACGACGACTTTATTAATAGCTTTTAATTACGGAAAGTAATGTTTTTATAATTAATTTGTTTCGCTATTAAAATTAAAGAAATAAAATTTAAGAATTCATTTTGATGACAATTTGACGGTATAGAACCTTCTTGGTGACAGTGTCCTGTCATTTGAAATATAAATCTTAGGAATACCTATAGCCTGACAACTTTAGTTAGGAATATGATTGCTTTCGGATCCAAATGAGCCAAGTGTAGACTTCAGAAGGTATTGACCGAGACGAGTTGGCGTTCGGTTTTAGGGCAAAATACCCTAAAATAACATATCCAGACTGATTTGACCCGCCTACAATAAAAACAGAACTATTGACCTAATCAATAGGAACCGCATCGAGACCGGAAGAATCACAGCAATTAGAACGGGCTACTGGCCAATTGGTCCACACGCTGCCAAGTTAGATATCCCGCTCAACCCCACTGCCGTAGTTGCGACAATTCATACGAAAAGGAAACGCTATTCCACTTTCTCTGTTACTGTCCGGCACTTGCCAGACAGCGCACTCTCGGAAACGCCTTTTTCAAGGAACTATCCGAGATTTCTAACATACAATTCTGCAACATTATCAATTTTCTTAACTCCACAGGATGGATCTGAAAACTACACTCTTAGCTACGCCCATCAACATCCAGGTCACGTGAGTTGTGGTATCAGAGGGCGCATCAACGCTACTTGTGTCTCCGGCAGATTCACCAGTTTCAACCACTTCTACCTACCTACCTATCTGCCCTAGAACGATCCTCCTTACCGTAAAACTTTGATGAATTTTATTTCACAGACCCGTTCATCAACACAGACAGGACCATAAAACTTTCGACAGAATTTTCTTCCCGAAGACTCTACGAACACTATCTTTGTTTAAATCCTGCGCTCCAGCACAATTGAATGATGAATGGCTTATAGTGCTTGTAAAGTCCTAATGTAGTTGGCAAGCTAATTACGAAGCTCAAGACAGATGTTTTCCTAAATCGAAGTCTTAGCTCACCATCGTGACCTTTTGCAGTGACCTCTGACAGTAGCCAACCATCAAAAATCTCTAGTTACATTGAAGGTCTTCGTGCGGACTGTTGCAAAAGCTACATGGACAAAGAAGAGGAGGAAACCATTCCCCATTTTCCTTATATCCCGCAAAAAAGACTCCACTAAAAAGAAGTTTAACGACCTAAACGATCTGATAGATGTCAGAAGTCTCTTTCGCTTCATCAGAAGCTCCAATTGGTTCATCAGTCGGTAAAGAGATCTCTTTAGATTCATGTTATCACAGTGAACCTATCACTGGTCTAAATGTGCAGCTATTTCAACCAAATCTAATCTTACAACCTTCCTGAATAGTTAATGAAAGCTTAAGACTGTCGTTAAGCAGAAAACGGCAAGCTCTTCGATTTTTAATCAAGAACCTTTGATCACAATCCAACATCAGCCAAGGAATCACACAGGAAATATGAAACATGACAGAAATGTTTTTTGGACTTCTTAACCTCAATAAACGTCCGTTTTCTTCCGAGGCAGTTAGTTCTGTCGTAACAATCTGTTTTTAACGTGCTTGGGCCGTTAACCCCACCCACAACTCCCAAAACACACAACTCGGGATAGAAGAACGTGTCCTCTTGCCTAGAACACGGCTGCATAGGTATATAAGTTCACTATTCAGCGGATGCTGAAATAGCTATCCAGGGGCGCTGGCTGTATGTCAACTTGAACTGCACAGTGAGAGGGATCGTACCTGGCATCTCGCGTACCTGGTTGAGCGCGCTTAGAAACTTTACCCTGAATGTGCATTTTTGTGCCATTGGAGGACTTAAATCCACCAACCCACCGAAGGGTGGCCGTCAATAAACGTATACGAGATTATTGTCCAACCGAAAGTTTACTATCGTCCACACGGACGCATGCAAGCATCATGAAGCCTCGCCAGAATTCAGACATTGAAAATCAAACCCCAAGAAGGATACCCTCCAGCATATATCAAATAACACGAGAGCTGAAAGGTCTATTACGTAGAAAACAAAGTCAAGGTCCGTCTTGCTCAAAGAACCGGGGCTTTCAGCTGAACTAACACTGGTATAGAGTACAGGACGATTCTTCGAAACTGTGACAAATTAGCAAGACATGACTCGTTCGATGTAGTCAGCTTCAATGTCAAAGATTTTACCCACACCAAAGTGAAGATGAAGGCAACTAGACGGTTGCAACAGATCTAGGCTTCTACAACCAGTCCTGGACCTAAATCAGATCAAAGGGGCTATTACGACGAAACAAAGACATCCATAATGAACAATCGTAGCCACCGGACATTGTAGAAGTGGAGTCTTCTTATGCAGGCGAGAGTTGGGCGGCTACAAAGAAGGTAGGTAATGGTTTCCTCCTCCTCTTCGTCCATGCAGCTTCTGCGAAAATCATTTGAATGTACGCCAAGCCTTGTTGCGCATGCTTACCTATTAGACAGTGTCTCGTGATGACACCTATTACGGTTCTGATATGCGATGCTTAAAGCATTTTAGATCTAGCTTTGGCCAAATCAGTTTTGACGCACTTGTCCACCTAGAATTTGTTCTCTCGATGGCACCCAGCTTGAATTAAAGTTTATAGGTAGCGATAGGTTTACCCAAGGTGACTTTATCTGGAAGCATTGGTATAGTTGTGCAATATCTGGCGAGTCCTTTGTTAGGTTGACTCATTATTATCATGCCGAATGTGTACAGAAAAATGTATGTGGAGTGCATCAGGATTGAATGCTGGCACCGCAACTTTTTTAAAGGAATCAACCGTGTGCTTTACACTGTTGGATGATGAAACTTTATTGAGTCTTAGAATAATCTACACACACGGGATGTGATCGGTGTCCTGAAGCTAGAAACAAGCGCTGAAGAAGTAAACTTTGTTTTTGGGTGGGCACCCAACCGAAGACAACTACTATAAGCATCATTGTTCCATGAGATTCCCAGAAAAGTATTATTATCTACGCAGAACCCCTAATGCTTTCTGCAAAAAGAATGACATAACCCCTTTCAAGTACGAGTACAAAAGGAAAGCAAAAAAAATATCTCATCTGAATCGTAACCAGGAGTAAGGGCGTAAACAAACACCTGTCAATTGCACAGTGCACGAACCGAACTAATCAATTTTATTGTTCTCTAATAAATCCTCAATGCCCGGATTCCACCCCCTTTTTTTCCACTCAATCTTGTCCGCATCCCCTTCTATCCCGTGCACAAACAATAGGCCGATCTCAATTATCGATAGATTGTTGTTTTTCTTTTCACCCACTTTTGGCTCTTTCGCAAAATTAAGTAATCTACCGTTTTTCGAAACACACAAAAACTCTCGTCCCGTCGTCCTTTGGCATTGTGTTGGCGTGTTCTCGCGCTCTTGTTTATGTTGTTATTAAGAGTGAATCCGTGAATCCTGTTCTATACTTCTTCTCCCCAGACATCTACCTTTCCATTCATCAATTTTTCTTGTCAAGGGAGGTGTGTGCACAATGGAATAGAAATGTACACCGAATCTGAAAACAAAACAACAAACAAAAAAAGAAAAGCAAAATAAATGAGAGAAAAAAAAAACGGAAATGAATCCTTAAACAATGGTTTCATTATGTCGAACTTTGCACTTGACGATTCATTTGCCATATGCCAATGTGATTTGGCTCGAGACTGACGGTGGTGCAGAAGCACTCCACTCTGCAACTGTCATTAATTACTGTCTGTATGCTCCTCGAGGGTCCTTCAGCGAGCAAAAAGGGAAAAAAAACTGTAATAAAACAGCAAAGTTTGAGCAATTAGGAAGGCGGGAGCACAGTGAAATAAAATTTAAATATTTCCTCCGTCTGAGTGAGGCTTTTGACTATTAGCCTTATTAGGGTGATGATCCCTGGCAAATCCGAAAAAAAAATTGAAGTCCTTAAACCATTTTTGGTTGTGAAGTTTTCTAATTTAAATTCAATTGTGGTGGTGCGTGGCTTTTGACAACAATGTGACATGAAAAGATGAGGCACACGCGGAAGGATAGAAACAAAAAAACACACACGGTTTTTCTAGATTTGGTAGACATGTGCTTTGCGCTCATCCACACAACACAAAAAGGAGTGCGTTTGTCGGAAGAGCAGGACTCATGTAAGGAAATAGCTGACAGACAACAGATTATAATGGGATATCAAAACCGTTGGTTACAATTTAAATTCTTCCATTCACCAGGGTTACACAATGTGACAGTGATATGACAATTGACACTTTCTGGTTTGTAATGGTGGTGGTGTCTGTCAATTAAGGGGTGTGATTGACTTTACAGATTCGTTAGCAAAGATAAGGACCTTAGACCTACCCTTGATAATGAAAAGTGCCCAGACAGTCCTAAACCATTAGAGGACATGCAAAATTGCTGCAGACCAGGAAAAAATATTAAAAATTCTCAAGTCGTTGTAAGCCTGACTCCGTTGTTTAGACATTTAGAGCATTGGACAGGCTAGTTGAGTTTCTATACCCAGAGAAGACTGAAGTTTTTCGACACCTACAATTGTAGAAAAAGGTACGAAAAGAGGCTCAACAATTGAGGTCTGTTTAGATATTTCTATGAAAACGTGCATAATGTGTTCCGACAAGACTCCGAATCGACATTGAAGGAGGAGGTTCCTAAATCGTCAAGTTCCTATGTACAACTGAAAGAAGAAGTTAGAAAGCTGATTCGATGCAGACTTAAGACAGTTTGTATATATTGTATCGATGTGTGGCTTCCTTAACCGCAACACTTAAGCGCTGACATTTACAAAGACAGAACGTAGTGGCATTTCTTCTTTTCTGCTAAAAGTTGGCCATGATACATACCTGTGTGTCCAAAGCAATCTCACCAACAGTGGCTGTGTATCAGAACCTATAATTGTGAGAAGATATCATCTAGTATTTTAGAATTCAACTTGATAGAGAAGCTGAAGTGTTTAAGAGCTTCTTCCACTTCCACGTAGACTGTAACGCAAAGTTCAAGCGGAACAAAGAAGGTTTTACTGTGGTACCCTTAGTAACAGACCTAATGAGTTGTTGAAGCTCAGAGAAACCTCCACCAAATATCAATCTTGTATTTCATGACGTAGTGGTTAGTGCCTTGGACTGCTTAACGATCTGACATCGGTTTGAGCCTCAGCGAATTGAATTTCAGAGGAAATTCAAGCCGACAGTTTGGACGGCAAAATAACATCGGGTAGTGGCATGGAACTAAGAACAATGAACAAAGTCATGTCAACAATCAGGGACATCATGGTTTTTTTTTACAAAAGAAATATGCTGCCACGGTTTCGTCACATTATGTATGAAGTGACTACGATTTTCGCTGATAAGTCAAAGTCTCAAGATTTGTACACCTTCTGCGAGTCAAGAACCAAAATATTAAAAAAAAAAATCAATGTCACATGAAGATTGGGTCCATAAATATCCAGAAGGTTCCAATCAAGACTAATCAGTAGTATCGTTCTGCTCTTGGCCTCAGGCCATGCTTATGAATAGTAAAATCAGCGAGCTAGTGTGAAACGTTCATAGTTCACATGAAGGGGACTGCCTGTAGAAATCGAGACTAACCAGTTGTGCCACGTTTATAACAAAGCTCAGACAAGGCATACCATATTTTGACAACCTATTTGCTCAAGCTGAAGTTTCTAATTTACCGAACTGCAGACCTTTAACAACCGGGTTATGTGTGATAAGATTTGGAACTGCTCATCACTAGCAGCTACCTAGCTTAAGCTACCAGTTCTGCCCTAATAAGGAATGGTCTTTGTTTTTCAAATTGAAATGTAACGAAAAGTGAAACACTTATAAACAGACAGTAGGGAAAGTACGTGCCTGTAGATTGAGAACAATATGAGCATAACGATACCTGTAAAGCTTATACTTGACAGCAAGTTCGTCAGTGCAAGGCGGGAAGAGGCAAGTAAGGATAGATTAGCGTGCTTAAATTTTCGTTATAATAAAGTGTGACCAAACCAAGGTTAAAGTGTTTCATTTTTCGTTACGCCGAAAGTTCTTTAAAACAAGATAAAGCGGGTGCTTAAGTTTTAATGATTTGAAGCAGTGGAGAATCTCATGAGTAGATGTGTCGCAGAAAAGACGCAAGCTGGAGTTTTAATCTGCATGTGGGCTGCATTGAAGAAAGGGAAGAAGGTTTTGATGGAAGGTGTGTGTGAATTCTAAAAGAGAAAGGACACCCGAAACGAAAAGCGTCAGTAGGGCAATAAGGACATGCACGATGCGTTAAAGATGGGGAAGAAAGATGAAAAACGTAAAGAAGAGTCTTACATTTGTCGCCTTTTCTTTTTCCACGTGTGGAGTAGCGCTTTAGGCTGAAACGAAAAATGGAAGCCATTTTAATGGCCCAAAGCTTCTTTTAAACGGTCAGCAGCATAGTAAGTCATCACAATGACTCTCTAACGTCAAAATTACGTAAGAATTTGTCCTATGTAATCGAAACTTTAAGCATTTTACGTCAAAACTACTATCATACGGTCTGCGTGTCATTACGATGACTCCTTAACGTCAAAATGACCTTAAAAGCTTAAAGCTTCGATTACATAGGACACATTTTTAAGTCATTTCGACGATATTTGATGTCAAAATCAAAACGACGTAAAAATTTGTCCTATGTAATCGACGTTCTCTGATTTGACTTCTTAACGTCAAATTGACATGAAAAGCTTAAAGATGGATTACATAGGACAACTTTTTACGTCATTTTGACGTTAAGGAGTCATCGTAATGACACGCTGACCGTATAATAGTAGTTTTAGGCTTAGAGGTGATTATTTGGCCTAATACTCTCTTAGAGCCTCTAATGCAGCTTCTTTGTTTATTGTGTCATAATTCCTTGCCAATTAGAGACCATTTCTCGTGAACTACGGTGAACTGCAGTCGAATCTCCCTAAGTTAAACCGCTTCTAACTCGAATTTCCCTGTAACTTGAATTTGTGCGCCCTATTTTGTTAGCAGGAAAGCCGTTTCCGCTCTCCCTTTAACTCGAACTAGTTTTGATCTTCGGTGAAAATTCGACTTAAAAGGATTCGACTGTATGCAGCTTATGGTCAACTTCAAACGTTTGCATCGAACAATTGTGGTTGTGTCTAGTAGGCGATACAATCTCGTATGATAAGCCACTTAAGACATCTCGACCAGTTTTTGAACTTGTGATTCATTTGCGAAGTCGGCTTTTGCCTCATTTACAGGTTCCCTCCTTCAAGTTCTGTATGTCGTAAACCTTAGTTGATACATAAGAGTTTCTTTGTTGAGCTCTTCTTTGGTTAGAAAGCACTTAAAACGAAAGTTTTTGTGTCAGATTACCTTTCCCTTTTGCAACATCACATGTTATACATTGGACTCTCTTCAAGCTTCAAGTTTTTTCGAATAAAAAAACCCTCTTTCTTCAAGCTTAGCTTATCCTTTATTCTAGCATTATCCTACTGTATTCTAGCTTTTATAAAAATTTGATTTTCCCTTGAACAAAAAACAGAAGTAGAACACCATTTACTTCTTATCCTTGATCCTGTTTGTGACAATGCTCGCTTTTAACACAAACTAAAGGACAAAGTGGAGAAAATGGAAAAAAAATACATATAACAGCTCCACATAGATTCAATTCTAATGAAAGAAACAACAGAAACAAAATGAGAGAAAAAAAATAATCCTGTCATTGCATTCTCATTATGTGGACCCCATTCAACTGTAGGTATACCTTTATAAATAAGAAAATTCAAACCAAAAAGGATTGTTTGCCAGAGAATGGTTGTGAAGAGTTTCGAGAAAATTAATGAAAGAATTGCATCGTACCTACCAATACCAACTCCTATTCCTCCTTTGCACTCATTTCCAATGCTTTTGTTGCAATTGTATAACCGCTCCTACAGGACGATAATGGCAAGGACACAACATAAACACACAAAGCTCTCACAAAATAGAAATCTTAAAATTTTTTTACAAAAACTTAAAAGCGCCATCTATGAGGTATACACACGAGTACTGTATATTTTCTAAAAGAGAATGTTTTATTTCATTTTTGTTTGTGCGAGCTTGTGTGCTCAGGCTCACCCAACAATGGAAAGGATTGTTTTCAAACAAACTCATACATATGCGGGTATACATTTCGTTCATCCACTGTCATCATTTTATTTGTGTCCTTCCATTCATTGTGACAAGAAGAAGAAGAAGAATAATCCTTTTACTCAAGCTTTTCTGTTACACAATCTACCTCACCCACTACTACTAGATAGAAAGTCTTGTTCTGTTGTGTATTCGCATATCCTTTACATTCATTCATTCCATTCAGCCATTCAGGCATTCACACAGAAGAAGAGAGCGAGAAAGAAAGTAGATATATTGTTGATGTTTTGTTGTCTTTCATGTTTCTTCGTCAACAAGGACAGCAACAAACTTAATGCACAATGAGTGGAAGTACAAAGGTGAAAAAGAGACGCAAAATACAGGATGTTCGGAGTTGAACAATCCCAAGGATTAACAACAACAAAAACTAGAACGAAACAGGTTTATTCTCTTACATTGGTCCTACTATTCCTGATGATGATGGGTGCACACAGCCAGGCACCAGCAGGGCGTTCTCTTTCTTCCCAAGTCTTCTCAGCATTGTGCGCACACTGTATCGTTTGTAACCAGTAACAACGAGCAAGGGTATGGGGTACTCGACAGAGGGTGGGTGCTCTACAGGCGATGGGTGTTTTTTTTTTTTTTTTAAGGATTTTCAACAAAATGAAAAGCTTTTCAGGACATTGTCAAATGATGTTCAGTCATTCTATGTAAGACAATAAAAAAAAAAAAATCTCAACAAAATTCACTTTATAGGGGATGGATGTATCATATATGGGGAGTCCTTATCCTCCTGCCTATGATGTATACAGGAAACATGACAACATAACAAAATAAATGACGACATCATTTAAAAGCACCCATGTAGGAGCATAATGAGAAGTTTCCTTGAAATGAATGGAAACATATAAGAGGATGTGTATACACACATACATATGTATGCTATGCATGTATGAAAAGCAATGAAAATTTGCGAATAATGTTTTCACCTGCGTGTTGGGATAGGGAATGTGATACATTGAATGGTAAAACCTATTGTATGACAAGGATTTTCTTGAGAATAAAGTTTTACACAATTTGAGAAAAGGCTTTTTGAATTTATTTCTCCGAAATATCCTGAGTGGGTGGTTAAAAACGGATGTCATTGGTTTCGGTTGTTAATTTAAGAAGTTATTTGAGTTTTTGAAATTAAATTTTCAGTTATGGCAACGTAAGGTTGGGCAATTTATGACGAAAGTAATTGAATCCTTGATGATTGGGTTTGAGTTTAGAATTGTATGTCGAACCACATGTAGGTAACTACTTATTGGTCTAAGCTGAATCCTTGCAATTATGTATCCGCAGTGAGCAAAAATTGTCCAGATCTCAAGAAGTTATCATTCAAAATGAACACCGATCTGACAAGCCTGATGATGTCTTCAACGACTTATGCCTTTCATCAAGCGAGATTGTAGAGATGATTTTGAATCGCCTTATTAAGTGAGCTGGGAAGGGCCTGAAAATCAGGCTTGTTTAGTCGGCACCAGGCCTTCTAAGGTCAGAAATTCAAGCCGCGCGTACAACGACCAGCCTTCTATCTCATGCCGCTTTAATCACCAAGTGGTTCCAACTTCAAACTTAGGTGAACATTTTTAGTCATTTCAGGTCATGCACCCACCCTATAATCCATGAAGAGATCAATGTTAAACAACGTAAGAACTTTCTAAATTCTTTCCTTAACAAGGTTTCCTTCTTCATCCCTCTAAACTTCTATTTAGGCTTTGTGTCAGTTGTCGAGACGATAAACATTTCGATAGAACTAGGTTAGGTTAGGTAAGGCCAGGATGTAGGCTCTTTGTAATACCACGTTGTAACTGGCACCAGGAACCTCGCATGATGAATTTCCTTGTCAAGGAAGAAGCTATAGGTAACCTTACGGTGCAGGCCCCTAAAATCAATAAAACTCTTTTCGATTGCCTTTATGATAAACCTTCCAAACACGATGTGCATAACCCTTCTCATATTCTTGCTTGTAAAACTACATAATATCGTATCTCTTATCTGCGGTTTATATGCACATTTTCACAGCTTTGGACAACATTTCAGTTTTGATTGCTAAAAGTTTCGAGTTAACAGACACTTTCGTGGCCAAAAGGCTTCGATTATATTGGTACAGCCACTTCCAGTCAAGAGTTCAAATGCCAAATTTTTAATTTAAAGACTTAGCTCTGACTTAGGCCTCCATCAACACTTTCTCTGAATTGCCAATTCTAGCCTAGAAAACTATGCCATATGCAGACAGATTTGGCCCACCTACAATTAAAATAAGATGAACTACTGAACTCGCACAGAGACAGCAATTAGCACAGGTCCCTGGCCAATTGGCTCACATGCTGCCAAGTTAGGGCAGGTATTCCCTTCAAAACTCATTGCCGTAGCTGCGACAATACACAAGAAAAGGATACCCTATTCCACTTTCTTTATGACTGCCCGGCACAAACCAGAGCTAGGCATCTCACACTTACTTACTTACTTATCAGGCCAGCGACCCTTGGAGGGTCTGAGCCTGAACTAATGGCGCTTTCCATCCTTCACGGTCCCGGGCACGCTGCATCCAGTTTACTAGACCAAGGTTTCTGGCGTCCGCCATTGCCTCATCTTTAAACCGGAGGTTCAAGCTTCCTTTTCTTCGTGAACCAAGTGGCTGGGATTCAAAGATCCTCGCAGCTGAAGCATTCTCATCTCATACTTGGCAAAGCCTTTTTCAATGAACTATCTGAGGTCTCTGACATCAAATTTTGCAGCATCCACGGGATGAATTTGAAAACGACTCCTCTTAGTCACACACACATCATCACCCAGGTTAAGTGAGTTGTGGTGTCAAAACGGCGCACTCGCGATACTTGTGTTTTTGGTAGGACTTACCAGACAGTCCACCAAGCTAACACCAAGTGGGTGAACACTGAGACCATAACTGATTACTTAACATCAATTCTGGAATCAAGCCTAAACCTCGAACTGAAAATTCCCAGAAAGCTGTCCAGAGAAAGCTGGACAGAAGGAGAGGTCATTAACCACAACTTCACAAATGGGTTAAAAATAGATAAGGGAGTGGGCTCCGGGTTTTATACAGCAGAACCAAGCATTGCACGGTCAATAAGGCTTCCGAATCAGAGTAGCGTGTTTCAGGCGGAAGTTCTAACAATCGCCGAGACCTCGCGTGAACTATCACAACAGTCACTCCCAAGAAGTCACATCGATATTTTCGTAGACAGTCAAGCAGCCATTACAGCCATCAGATCCAGAACTGTGAAATGCTGCAACGACGAGCTTAAAGCACTCAGCGCTAATCATAACGTCACACTCTTATTATGACAGGTCACAACCTGCTAGCGGCCCACCTTAAGAGAATGCGTTTGAACACAACAGAACTATGCATAAGATGTGGCGACACGCTGAAGAGGACACAATCCACCGCCTATGCGAGTGCCCAAGCCTTAGCAAAAACAGAAAGAAAACCCTCGGAGAACATTTCTTCAGTGATCTGGGCGAACTGTTAAGCAAGCTGCCGAGAACCATCCTGCCATTCCTTCCAAACTCGGGATGGTTCAGGGAGGTAGGTATCCCACACCACATCAGGGAACACAATGGATCCATTGAGATCCGAGTGAAGCTGTACATAAATGCAACAACCCCTACAACCTAACCTACCAGACTGTCACTTTTATGTATTGACTAGGATATGAATATTTTTCTCCCTCTACAACCTCACACTCTACCTCCTCCTCTATGTTCGACTAGAAGTCTTTCTAGATACAATTTTAAATCCCTACTGGCATGTTGGCTTATACCACGAGCTGTAAATCGGGCTGAAGACCTGAGCCTTTGTCTAGAGGTAGTCCTCACAAGCTTTAAAATAGGAGTCCTATTCATTCTTAACCTTTATAACTCCAACAAGACAGGTTCGGACCTCGTAGATATCAGCCTTGAGTTCATGTGGAATAAGCCTTATTTGATAGAATGTGGCTTAGAAATGAAGTTTCTTAATGATTTTTGGTTCCTTATAGTTGCCAACTCACCTCAAGCGTTGACAAAGTATCCACCAAAGTCTTGCTTTCAAGTGCGACATCTCTTAAATCAGGAGACTAAGACATGCTTTCTATTTTTTAATGAAAATGTACACGCATAGGCTGGTCCACATCTCCCTCATTTGTATGCAAACATTTTTAATTTTTTCCAAAACTCATCTTCCTTTGTTCGTGGAAACAAAAAAAAAAAAACCAAATGCCGGTGCCGATCCAAAGAAAGAAAAATCTCTGTTCCAAGTTTTTTTTTTTTTATTTACATTTGGGGAAGCTTTCCCATGAAATATTGCTTTGTATGGCCATTTTGTTATTTCCTATTGTCATCTTGTCTTTATCCTTCAGCCAGTAACCACACCCTTAAAACGGATGTTTCCCCTCCCAACCCATGGTAAATGTTTCAATTCAACTTAACTACGTCGTAAGTAATGAGAATTTAATTTGAAAATTTATAAAATGGTCGTCTATCGTTACACGGAAGACGGAACTCATCCACTACTCATACCAGTGGAATTTTATTATTATCACCATTCATATCCTTGCCACACTGGATGGCAACCTGTAACAATATCAAAATGTTGAGTAGCTCAATCGCAGCCCAGAATATGACATTAAGTATGGGGAACACCACCGCACTCGTTGAATCACATCACAAAAGACGTCTTCGCCACTTGTCTTTCGTTCGAAAGGAATATTATCTCGAAATGTATGAAAGGACACTTCTATAGTATCTACTGTGTGGTGTGTGCCTGTGTGTTTACTTTGATCCTTGAGAGGGAAATTTACCAGAGCCACGAGAAACCAACATAAAAGCAAACAAACCATTTTAAGGATTAGTTATGACAGCCAGTATCTGGAGAGTAGGGGGGAGCCAGGTGAGAACTTATATACTTCTCTGCAGTGCAACACCTTTTGGTGTGTTATCCTTAAGGGAGTACTATGTGGAATGAGTACAAGTTGAGTTGGTTGTCTAACGAAATATAAGAGGACATGTGTCTGCACCTGGAGTTTTAATGTTTACACTGGTTTCTCTAGAATTAACACTGAAGGACATCATAACTACTTGTACTTGGCCACTTTGCTAAGGGATTGTTAATATTTTATGTATGTTTGTGTGCGGACAAGGATGGCCATTTTGGCAGGAGTTAAGTAAAGCTATATGGTTATAACATCGAGAGAGTGCATTTGAAAAGTGTCATTCAATTTACTTAGACACAATTTGATTGAAATTGAAGATGTGTACTTTCAACAACTTTTCGAGTGAACAATTGAATCAGTGTATGGGAATGGTAAAGGTGAACACGAGCAAATTTGAAGCCTATTAATTGGCAGATGTTTCGTGAATCATAAATTGCAATAAGACTGAGCGAATTTGAGTTGACTGCATCCAACAGGACACGTCATTATTTTGAAAATCGTAGGAAGTTCGCTAGTTGCAACATCAAACTTTTCTTTGAGAGCAAGATAATCACAAGTCGCGGAAGATGTCAATATTTCAAGCCTCTTTTATGGATGAATCTACCCGATAGAGTCGAGCATTTCCCTGTCATTAAGACTTCTGAACTACGGTAGTGTGTTCCAAGCCAAAGTCCCAGCTATCGTCGAGGCAACATATGCTGATGCCATCGGGATGTTCGAAAGAAATACTGTGAATTATAAGCAATGGCAACAGTACCAATAATTCTCCCCAGTCATTCTGGACACCACCCTCAGAGCAAAAAGACTGAAACCTAATATCACCTGAGTTTCAAATTCACTACACCAACACTAGCGCTGTGTGAATAGCATCATAAGGGTATTCATAACCCCATTAGCGCTTGTGAATTATATAAAAAAAAGAGAGTCAAGCTGATATCAAAACCATTTCATCCACAGTAGTAAAGTTGCCTTGAGCAACTTGAGCTCAAAATACTTATCATGAACCACAACGTAACGCTCTAGAAGATTCCGGAGCTAAGAAGGGATCAGAACACGACGATCACTCACTAACACGACTGCGTCCTCAAGCACTCTCTCAATCCAATGTAGCACTAGATTTCCAATGACATGGAGCGTACATTGAACCAAAAACGTGTATAATATCAATGAAAAAATTCTTATTCTAAATGAAAAAAATCATTAAAAGTGAGCTAAACATCACGTTCTTGAAATTAATGTATCCCTATTCATAAGTTAATGAATCCATTCATACACTTATGAATTGTTCATATAAAGTAAGAACCTGTGCATAAAATTAATGAATGAAATTCGTAATTTTTTTTTATGTATTTAGTTATTGGATGTATGAAAACGTTCTTAAATTCAATGAATCGATTCATTATTATCATGCCGTTGCTCATATAATTCACAGTATTTCTATCGAATATCCCCGATGTCTGAGTAAGACCCAACACTTTCAAACCATATACCACCTTTAAACTCCAGTGTTATGCGCCTAATACAGTAGAGTTCACGTCAGCTTTATTCGCAGTTGATCGACTTTTTTTTTGTCATCGGGAGTTGAACTTGGAACCTTCAGCGTGACAAGCGATGATTCAACCACTACACCATGGCCATCCTTCAAGATATTCTTTCTCATTGGAGTGTACAAAGTGTACCTACTTTGTCTGAGATTTTTTATGAATAAATACATTGAAACTAAGTATGGATTCATAAAAATAAACACCAATGCATTAAGTGTATGAATATTTACATTCGAAATCTTTGATTATGTATCTATACATACTATTTATGAACAAATACATACACCTTATGAATCGGTACATAAATCTGTGGTCGATGAAACGTTTTCTTTAATTTAATGAGTATTTTCATAGTTCATAAGTTTATGAAAAAATTCATTAAAATGAGAATCAGCGTTCATAAACAAAATTTCCCATACAAACATTTTTATGAATGCGAATTCATAGGATTAATGAATCGGTCATAAAATCAGTATTTTTTTTAAAAGAATTTGTACATAAAATCAATGAATTTGTCCAAAAAATTAATGAATTTTGCTGTATGAATGGCGTTCATTAATATTATGTACAATAATTTTTTCAGTGTACTCTCATCATTTCGTATTCCAAGGCACACGCTTGCGCTAAACAGATCAAACTTAAAGCTCTTCACAAAGATTATCACCGGCTACGACCCGTTGTGGGCTTCTCATATTTTTACCCCTTTGGGGGAGGCGGAGAATTTATCATGCACCATCAGGCGGGACTCCTACTGACTCAGCTCCCCCTCTGTCTATGGCATTACTTTATTGGGGGTGGTTTTCCTTACACCCTATAGGGTTCCAGTTTGATTTTTTCCATGTTCTTACGAGGGTATATTTTTGTCTTCCTTCCTCTACCTCCTTTGCAGCACTGACTTGGTTCCATCTGTTGTTGCTCGAGATCATCATTTCCACGTCATTTTTTGGGGTGATATTGTCCATTCCTAGTTCCAACCAGGTTCTTTCTGCTACCCATCTGCTATCGGAGAGTAGCCGTATAGGCAAGCTGGGCTCCCTACTTTCCCCATCTTAGTTTCCATGTCCGTTTAGAGACTGGGTGATGAAGGGGTTTACTTCGCCATGTGCCCGTTCCGTCCATTCAGCGACATCTCTAATTAATCTCGCCGTTCACCCTTCTCTGGGGTCAGAACTCCATTCCTCTTGTCACTGTTGCTTGGTGAGCTTCTTCATTTCTGCAGCTCCGATTTCAACTTTATGTTTGTATTTATATGAATCTACTCTTGGCCAGTCCTCTCACTTTAGAGATCGTTAGGTGTCACTCCCGCAACTACGAGGACACCAACGTACAGTAAGAACTTGCTACTCGGAGGGCTCCACTCCCCTGGTCTGTTGTCATCTGTTTCCTGTATTTCTCTTGATTGAGTTCATCGGCCCAGTTCGGCTCAGCTATACAGGAGAATGGCATGCATAATTGACATAAGAAGTCTTCGCCTGCTTGCAGTTGGGCCTCCTACGTTTTCCATAAGCCTGCTGAGTAATGTAGTAACCTTTCCAATTCGCTCCAATAAGGACTTTATCTGCTGCTAAAATGTGAGTTTTGAGTCAAGGTTCATTCCCAGGTAGCCACTGGGATCTGTCTCCTAGCCAGTAGCCATGGTTTTCCATCCAAGCAAGCACGCGTCTCATAACTTGGTCGAGACTTCTCTGTGGATCTTCGGTGTCTTATGCTGCAATCACCGCGCGGATGTCATCGCCGTACCCCACTACCCCCATTGCCGCAGTTGCGGGAATGAAAATGAGAAAGAAACTCTCTCCCATTTCCTGTCCAAATGTCCGGCGCTTGCAAGTACCAGACTCCATGCACTAAACCAACCATTCTTCGACCAACTGACATCTCGAGTAAAGGGATACGAGATCTAATCCGTTTTCTAAACTCCACTGGATCAAGGTATCGACTGTCTCAACTATCTTCAACAACACACATCATCAGCCAGGTTACACGAGTCGTGATAACAAAACGGCATACTTGGGTTCATGTTGAACCTCCTCTACCTACCTAGCTACCTCACTAGAAGAGAATTTTGCCAGTGTGACCTAAGAAAACGATTTATGCAGAGGCTAGGGCGATACAGACGCAAAGGAGAACACAGTCCACTTTCTACGAGAATGCCCCAGTCTATGAAAGACGGCCCTTGGTTAATACTACTTCAACAACCTGGACAATTTGTCTAGGAAGCCACCAAAAGGCTGAACGACCACCGACTAACACAGACCCCTCTTCTTTGAGTTTATTGTTAGACTAGACATACCACACTACGGGAACACAATGGATCCTTGGAGTTCCGAGTGCATCATATGGGATACGGTCTCAGCATCTCCTTCAAGTTGTTCGACCAGCGGTTAATAAAATGTTGTCTGTCACGACGCACACTATTGTGGGTGCTTCAATTTACTCTACATGAGCTAGAGACGTCTGGCTAGTCTTGACCAGATTGTCTTCTTAAGATTCTTTGCATTGATCATTCGGATCGTTTGGCATTTACATTTTTCTAGCTTTAAACAGAGTCCTGTCTTCTAATTCTACACTTATACAAACATTCCTTACTCACTTTAGTTTCATTTAATTAAATTCTCTTATAGGAGCCGAATGGAAGCTACTAACCGAGGACGAGAAACGACCATTTATAGATGAAGCTAAACGACTTCGGTAAGCTGTCGAAACTTAATCAAAAACTATCTTCCAAATCCATTGTCAATTTACAATTGTGCGTTGAATTTATTAAACGTAGATACTATTTTAATTAACAGAGCTATGCATATGAAGGAGCATCCCGATTATAAGTATCGTCCAAGACGAAAGCCAAAGGCATTACGTCGTGACGGTTATCCATATCCAATGCCATATCCATCAGTGCCAGTGGAAGCACTGCGGGCAGGTGGGTGCTATAGTATGTTTTTACAAAATTTATATTCATAGTTTTAAGATAGGTATCCTTATTTTCCGCAACTATACGCAATTATGCAAATGGAAAGGATTTTGAAGCCAGCGAACCCTCCCCCCCAGGAGAAGAACTATACATAGCCTCAATTCTATTGTATGGTTTTCGGTTTTTCGTGTTTCTTATTTCTGTATAAAGTCCTGTTTGTTGTTTATTATGTTTCCAGGATGATGGAGCGAAATGACGAATGATAATTTTAATCCTCGCTCCATGTGAGGATTGTTTGTGGTTTGGAAAGAAAAAGAAATATGAACACACACACAAACCAAGACAGGGTTGATCCCCAAAAGGAATAAAATTACAAGGAATTCATTGTGAATTCAGTAAAAAAGAAAAGGGGGAGACCCGGTTAGAGATGTTGGTCGGGTGCACTTCTGTTTTAGTTCTATTGTATCGTGCTATGGAGCAATTCGTCTTTGGCAAATATGCGCTTCCGTCGTTTCAGGATAGTTTATGAGTATGAAATTGCTAGTTAGTGGCTTTTTGAGTATGCTTGGACGGGCTTGGTTTAGCAACACACACATACACATCCATGATTGGGGAATTGAAAAGGATGTGGTTTCAGGTTTTCGGTTCCGTGAAGCGAAATGATAAATTTTCCTTTTTTTTTGGACTTGTGGCGCCGCATTAATATTTTATGCATAGCAAATGTACTCGTACATAATTGGAAAATGTGACATTAAAAAACGAATGCTTGCCATTAACTGTTTAGATATCATACTTTAGATTACAGTTGTGAGTAATGTAATCAGAGGCAAGAGGTTGTGCTATCCAAGATTGGGTAGCCTCAACGACCACATGAACATAGTCATCTCAGTTTCAAGTATAGATGTTCTAATTGAAAGGTTGGACGCTAGGAGCTCGAATAAGGAATGCTGGTGAAATCCTATAAGTCAACACTTTGTGACAACGGCGTCCAAACTGTAACGTGAAATGAATTTTGTGATAGGAAAAGTGAAAGTTCATGGTTCCATTATTGAGCTGAGCCACGTCTGAGAAGCTCATCAACACGCTCATTTCCCTCAATGTCCCTGTGAATGATTTTACACTGACCGTCTAGACTAACTCGCTCCGGCACTCTTGTATCAGCTTGGACGATATTGTAATCGTATGTCAATAGCTTTTTGGCTCTCTATGAGGATGTAGCTAGCTAGCTCGCTGATATTTCCTTAAGCCGCACGGATTATTAATCGTTCGATGTATTGCTCGGATCTAAAGGAACGACCATCTCAGCCGTTACTGTAATTCTTTGGCATCTTGTTCCTTGTTTTCGGAAACTTTTGTCAAGATTAGGTTAAGTTGAGAAACGCCTTTGATTAAGCCATAAACAGTGATTATCCAAGCATGGTTCAACGATGAGCTTGTTTGTGCATAAACGGAGTACTTTGGACGACCTCACCTCGACATAATTGGCAGACAAATGGCTAGTTCACCAGTTCGTCTTAAATCAATTTCACAGTGACCCACCAAAGATGTTGACCATGCCTCCAGGAAACACTGACTACAGCATTCCTAAGCTTAATTTAAAGAAAAGCTTCCTTGTCATCATTCCCTCTAAATCATTCTGGGAGGAAGAGGCACGTCTGGAAGATAGGTCGATGCACTTTAATACTGATGGATCAAAAAACAATGAAAGTGTAGATGCCTCAGCCTCTCTTTCCGTCTTTCAAATCATTCCAGCTTGTACCAGGCGAAAATATTGGCAAAAAACGTGATATCTTCCACAGATATTCGTATCTTTTCGTACAGTCAATCAGGAATCAGATCCTTGGAGTTTGGAGTTATGTTCGTTAGTAGCTCTCTCTCTCTCTCTCTCTCTCTCTTTCTTATAGAAATGGCAGAGCAGTTTAATATTCACCTTTGTTGGGTGCCGGGACATAGAAATGTTACACTTTTAAGGCATACGAACTCGACAGATATGGAACAAGGCACTCTGGGTATACCGATAGCTACAAATAAACTTCAAACGATTTTTGCAGAGGGGACGTGGACGAAGAGGAAGAGGAAGTCATTCTCCATCTTTTTTGAAGCTGCCCAGCTGTAGCCCGCAAAAGAGAGCTTCACTAAGGAGAAATCGACTTTAACGACCTAAGCGATCTGACAAACACAGATGTCAGAAGCCCCATCCCTTTATCAGAAGTTCCAATTGGTTCAACGAGTAAGTAAGGAGATCTCCCCAGATCCTTGTGGTATCACAATGGGCCTTTCACAGTGACCTAGGTAAGTTAAGATAGGTGATCCCTATAGAATTCCTTATGAGGGAATATAAAACCCTTTTAAGTTGTTATTGAAGGATAGGAGCTTAAATGTGTGGGTTTAGCTTGGGTCACTGCTCTCATCGAAGTGAGTCTTCTTTTGCTATAAGAAAGCGCTGGACAGTGACAGACGAGTTGTAGTTTTTCCTTTCTCTTCATCTCTGTACAACTTTTGTCAAAGTATCATCATCTATTTCTGTGTAAGACTTTTGGCTTCTTGTGGGCAAGAGATTACAAGAATGCATCCCACTTAATGCACCCAAAATTAACAAATTTAAAGCCAACTCATAGCAATTATTGAATTTCTCTTCTATTTACAGGTATTACACCTGGATACTTTGCACCGGGACCAGCAGCATATCACTTAGGAAGTCATCTCTCACAGTCGAATCCACCAACATCACAGGTAAGCAAAAGAAATCATCTCATTCCTCCTCACTCCTACTACTACACACACACACACTTCAATCCAACATATAATTACAAGAATTCCCTATCGAAGAAGAATGAAAGCAAACAAAATCATCCCTGACGCCATGATGAACGTCCAGACTAAAGGATGAATCAGTAATTGCATACGAGTGGCATAACAAGACAGTAGCAGCGCCGCCCTTCTTATCTTATGCTAGTCAATTATTTTAAAACGTTTCCATCATCATTTCAACACCTTGTTTGTTCTTCGGGTATTGTGTTCGTTTACCTCAAATAAGTACAATAATTGCATATGGGGAATGGAATGGTATCTGGAGCACCTGCGTGTTGTTAAAATTGTTAAAATGCTACAAGAAGGTGTTCTGAAACGTGTTCTTTCTGAAATTTGTTTGTTTTGTGCATTTAATTCAATGGAACGTCATTATGTTGTTTGATGCTTATCGATTGATTTGGAAGGAAACACCCCGTTGCACCGTGTAATTTTCCAATTAAACAAATTTTTGAATAAAGGATTGTAGAACGTGTGGTGGGAATAAAAAAAGAAAAGAAAAAACCAGGAAACAGTTTCACAATGAAAAGTGCTTCATCACGAAAGGTTGCTTATTGGAGAAAGGAAAGCAAGTGCGTCTTTTGTCAGATAATGCAGATGTTTTGTTAGGTTAGAGTTGGAGTTGGTGAAGTCGAGAGTTAAGCACATCCGCTGATGAGGAATTTGTGCTACTTCACTAATTTATCAGCCAGAGATCAGTCAAGATAGGTTCTGTCAAACCAAGTTTTCCCTTTGGTACATTGTTGCTTTCAGTTCTACATTTCTCTTGAATATCCCTGTGACCTAACACCTAGCAAAGCCATATCGCTAAGAGACGAGAAACAATCTAGTTTCACATCTTTTTTCTACTTCAGGGTCCATATAGGGCTATCGACATAAGAAAGACAATAATGAGTCAAAACGATGTCCAGGGAATTACAATATCTTCTTGAACACCATCCGTGGTCTGAGACCGGTATAAGGGATCCTCTCCTCTCAGTTTTTTTCTAGCAAGTTTTTGGCACGAGTTAAAGGTGTTTCAGCAGGTGGTGTACAAGAACTATCCCCGTCCAGCGAGCTTAGTCGAACTACCGCGAGAGTGTATCCGTCCTCCTTACCTATGTACACCGAAGAAGCCCCCATGGTCTGGCCCTGACTCTTATCAATAGAGAATGTATTTAGGAAACCACACGAATGTGGAATGATCTGCATAGCTCTGAGTTCCCTCATCATTGCAACGGTAATTATATAAAAAAAAAAGCTTCTCTCTGATTTTTTTTTCAGCGTTTTTGTGCTAGATGCCCTCTTTAGAGCGGCCTATCGTACTCCGTCTAATTACGCCAGACAATCACAAGAATATGATGTTATTCTAAAGACTTTAGATCAACCCTACAGTTTTTTGGGTGAGCTATGTCCAATCATTGCGTTTCTGACACATTCAGCGACATTTTCCCTTCATGATTGCTTTTCATCTTTATTGAGTCCCGAAACCCTTCGTTAAACTACAAGTCAGAGAGATAAGTCTTCTGAATGATTGATGGAACTTGTCCGATAATCAGTTGCGACGTAGCGATGCCTGCAATTAGGCCACAAAGGTCTTCAAAGTAAGGAGAAGTTTGTAAAGATTCCAGAATAAAGGCAATAACACAGCAAATTACGGCAAATTTGACAGAAGGAATGATGAAGTTGTAGTTTCGCCATTTTAGATTAGAAATGTCATATTTTAGTTACAGTTTCTTTCGCATAGATGGCAGTGAATGTCGGCGGACTGATGCGTAACAATGCCTGACATTTGAGTTTCCACTGAACTTTCAGATGAAACTTTTGTTTGGATGCCATTTCTGAAGACGGGACTTGAAGTCGGTTGGTTTAATATGCCAATTTGCTTACTTATCAGGCAAGAGACCCTTAAATGGCCAGAGCCTGAACGAACACCAGCTTTCATCCACCACGCTGCTTCCAGGTGACTAGATCAAAGTTTATAGCGTCTGCGATTGTATGATCTTCAAACTGAAGGTTCGGTTTCCCTTCATGAACCAGGGGACAGGGATTCAAAGACCCTCTTAACTGATGTACTCTCGTCCATTCGCTTGATGTGGCCGCATCTTTGCAGTCGACGGATTTTTGCTTTCCGGACGACATCCACATCGCGGTTGTATCTTCCTCTCCATTCGCCCTACTCGCAGACAGGACCAAATATTCGACGTAGAATTTTTCTTTCGAAGGATTCCAAGATCTACTCCGCTCTCTTACTTATCGTCTAGCATTCAGCTCCTATAAAGCAAGACTTGTAGAGATTGATTTTGGCCCTTCGAGTTGGGAGTTTGTAACCTAGCTGTTTGGACAAATAGAAGTAGCAACGGTTGCCTAATGTTATCCTTGGTCAAATCTCCACCAGGATGCCATTGGTGGAGTTTACATTTGGACGGATTCTCAATTTTCGTCAATAGATTTGAAATCAATTTAAAAATGCCGTCGCTTATGCACTAGCAGACGTCTTATTCAATCATCAGTATCTTATTAACTCGAGAACACATTATACAGATAACAGTTCCACAATCAGCATTTACAAATCGCATTATAAATATTCATTCCGTTAAAAATAGACTTAAACAACAAAAAAACAAAAAGGTTAAACCCTAAGAAACACGTAACTGACGGTCCATTGTATACGAGTATGTATATTCCTTAAGCGCTACTCCCCATTAATTAAATACTTTTGAAGGCAAAACTACCTGCTGACAGCATCCATCCACCTCCACAACGTCAAAAGCCATAATAATATAAAATAGGTGGACGTGTTGAAAGGTTTGATCCGCATGCCAACACGCTATAATTAAGGGATGAATCTGCAACCGCAAGTGTTTAACTGGCACTTTAAAGTTCGACGTCATTTATAATGGGTGGGTTGTACCCATTACATCAGTGTGCTGGCTTCTGCTTTCTTCAGACAGGAGTGAGTTTAATTTGCTTTTGTATAAATCATGCAAAGAACTGTAATTAAATTTTGTTTCAAAAGGTGAATCCATTTAAAGTGAGTGATATGGAAAAATGGTAATAGGTGCTGGTCATTGTAATGAAAAGTTGTAAATGAAATACGGTTTTACAATGAATGAATGAGTGTTTTTTTTTTTTATAAGAAATGAATGCACAGTCTAAAGAAGGGAGTTCGTTGTATGTCAAGGAAGTAGTCGCAAGACTTACTTACTTTTGACTCCTCCATGTCGGTCTTTCAGGCAAATATAAGCACCGATAGAGACTTTGAACTTCGACTATTTTAAGTCTAAGCTTTGGTGGAGCTACCTAGCTGCATAAAGTTACTTCCGATCACATTTATGTAGAGGGCAACGTATCTTAACTACCGGGCTGCGTAAAAATTTTATGACAAAAAAAGAGGGACACACGGGAACGAGATGCGGGCACACACGATTGGGAAGAGTCCCAATACCTGCAGCAAACGTCACTTGCTGTGTTATCGGCTGGAGTGGAAAATGTAGTTTCCTGAAAACTTGGAAAAGTGTAAAGACTCTTACATTCTCTTGTGTTTGCAATCTTCTGACGTTAAAGATCCTTGAAATATCTTTCTGATGTTGTGGCCAGTAGTGATACGAGGTAATTTGTCTGCTAGAGATCGCTAGGTGAACAATCTGATCGACGGACGGTTTGTTCCTAAAGGGTCTTTCATTAAGCGTGCCTATCTTTAAATGGCACGCATCCGCAATGTCCATTTTCCCATGACTCTGGCGCATAAATCAGGCTGAATTTGACCGATGGCATGGGTTATGTTGGCTTTGAGGGGTCAAATCGCACGATCTTGGCGGCCAGTTCACATCACCTCCACGTGAGATGACCATGCCCTCGAATCACTCGTGCAGAATTTCCAATGTGGCGTGAGCTGTGTGGTACGTAGCGCCGTCCTGTTGAAACCACATGTCGTTGGTGCCCATAGCATCCAATTCAGGCCAAAAGAAGTTGGTAATCATCGACCTATAGCGCTCGCCGTTTATGGTGATGGAAATATGGACCGATGACGCCGCCACTCCAAAATCCACACCAAACAGTGACTTTTTCGGGATGCAAGAGCGTCCACTTTTGGATCTCATGTGGATTGGTATCGTCCCAAATTCGACAATTTTATTTGTTGATGTACCCATTCATCCAGAAATGGGCCTCATCGCTGACGATGACTTTTCGGTGAAAATTAGGGTCAGTTACCAATAAAACAATTTTATTATTTGCACGTATTGTTGAACACTGTATACGTCCATGGCAAAACAGACTAAATAAATGACAGCCAATTTGACAGATGTAGCTCCAACAATATGGCCGCTATCAACTGTCAAAGTTCAGAAGTCCCTATTGAAAGACCCTTTATTACAATTATCAAAGTGCAGGAATCGCGTGCCACACTATATTCACGTTTTGCCCGCTCAAAAAAAGATAATATTTGGCGCTACAGCTCATCGAGAGCCAAAGCCTCGCTGCTCACAACCACGAATAGAAGAGACTTACAATGATTGAGAAGCTTTTTTATGGCAGATTATACTCTCGCAGGTTTGTCATGCCTGCGAAGAGGTGGTGTCGTGAGAAAATGTTTAGTGTTTAGATCGAACGTGTTTCCTGTCATTTGTTCGGAGTTGTGGAAAGTGGATTAGTCTGAGTCTGTTTCGGGTATTGGTATAAACTTTCCGACAATGTTGAAATCTAAGGACACAGCTTAGGCATCGTTGAGGAGTTAAGTTTAGTAGCATCTACATCCTCCTCTATGGGATACTTGAACTAGAATACACGAACTGAGACTAGATGTGGATTGCAATCAAAAAATCGCTCATATGACTGGAGCTCAAGACTTCTAGCACGCATGTTGAACACCTGCTCATGATCTGTTTAAAGTTCAAACACTTCACCTACACATAGTCTATTTCAGGTTCAAACACTTCACACCCGGATGTCGTTGTTTCAAGTGATTTTTAATCTGAGGCAAACAGGGTGCTCCGAAATGAAGCTATGTACGCACCCGTAATAAATAAATCCCCATAAACCACTTATGCACATATGTGATTACACAGCTCATTGCATACAAATAACACGTCATAACTGTCACAGCAATGAACATAGTTGAACTGTTAAACTAAGGGGAGCTTCAACTGACAGTTGCATTTAGACAAAAGACCTACTCGAGTTAGAACTTGTGGCACTGCACCATGAAAATGTGCTTAGTCATCTAATAGGATCCTTTCCACAATTGTTTTGAAACTCACGATGGTTTTGACACAATTTGTATCTCGATTCAATTACAGAATTACAGTTAGGGATGATGATTTGGAGTTTATGTTACGCTTGTCACTGTGTTTATATTGACACAGTTTTGTGGGGTGGATAACAGCAATTACACTTACATAAACTGCCACCTATCACATGCTGTTACACATTTTTTTCAAAAAACCATTTTCAACTTCTATTTCCTTTCCAGACATCGATAGGCAGCCAAATGGATGTCCCAAAATTCGCCTTGGATCGCAGTTCGTACCTAAGCTCGGCGGCAGCCGCCGGCAGCTTATATGATTCATCAAAGGCTGCCCAAGCAAGTGCAGCATACAGTGCGTACTTAGATCCAACCGTCCTCACAAAGGCATATTTCGATTCAAAAATGTATCAGGATCGTGCGGCGAATTATGCCTTTGACATTTCTAAAATCTACGGTGCCCAACAGCAACAGCATGCCGCTGTTGCACATCAACAGCAACAACAACATCAACATTTATTAAATGGTCTCAGCATCGGTGGGGGTAATAGTAATAATAACAACAACAATCCCAATAACAATAGTTTAGATGGCAGGGAGACAACACCACACCTGGACAGTACCGGGGATAAGTCACAACTTAATTCACCAAATGATAGTCAGATTGACTACTCTGGGTATTCACAGTATGCCCAAGCAGCGGCTGGAGTAGTTGGTTCAACCGGTGGTGGTGGCGGTGGTGGCGGGGGTGACTTTCGAAGACCACTAACTGTTATCTTTTGACCAGAAAAATTTTAAAAATAAATTAACAAAAATAAAAATTACGATATTTTATGCATTTAGCATAGTGAATATACATAATTGTAATAATTGTAGTATTATGCATATAAGTATTAAAAAACAAAAATTGTAAAATGTTGAGTTTTGAGTTAGTATACGTCAAAAAAAAAAAAAATTGTCGTTTAGTTGATTAATATAGAAAACAAAAGAGTTTATTTAAAATTGTTAAGTAAAGCTTTTTTTTTCTTAAAAAAAAATGCTAACAATAACCTAATCTAATTGTATTTTCAAATAAAGTTTATTTGACAATTGTAAATTATTATTTTTAAACTGTAAAACTTTAATCTGTTTCTTTATTTAACAAAAAAAGTCTCATAAATGTTTACAATAACTGAAATCCATTTATATTCTATTCACTCAAAAGTTTTAAACTTACCTAACCTATTTCTTTTGTCAGGTTTTTCCTTATTCGGATTGAGGCCACATCCAAGAAGAAATTGAAATTTAGAAACACCTCAATATCCCGAGTTTGAGATTTGAAGAATGACGGCCACTGTGAATCCAGAAGAACACAACGATGCCCTGCAAGTTGCCAAGACTGCATCTTGATAAAGTGCAGCAAAACTAACAGCGGCAATGTCCAAAGATTGAAATTTAAAAAAAATCACACCACGCCCTAACCTCACAAGACTAGAGATTTTTTTTTAGAAATACCTTGTGAAAGTGATAGTTACAGCGGCATCTAGTAGGCAGTTACGAGTTCAATGTCATGAGTTTGAGATTTTAAAGAAAGACTACCACTATGAGTCCAGAAGAAGACACCAATACTTTGTGGAGTATTTCCTTCATTCAAAAAATACAAATATTCAGGGCGACAGCTCATAGACAGCCAGGGCCTAGCTTCTCGCAACCATTTATTTTGTGCATGTTATATTGTTCGTACGAATGGAAGGGACCTACAGTTTTATTGCCGACTCCCGACAGTGGATTGAGAAACAGATTAAACTCTTGCAGGTTTGTCATGCTTGCGAAGAGCTGGTGCCGCGAGAAACTTTTGGAAGTAGCTTAAGCTGCGTTTTAGAGTGGGCATTCATAAATGCGTGCGGGATTCAAAAATGTTTGAATTCCTTCGCGCATGAATGTCATTCATGAGTGATAGTGGATGCCCAGCTTAAGGGTCGAACCTGTGATCTCTCGTTTAACAGTCCAACGCACTAACCACTAAGCCACGGCTACCACTTTCTATGTCTGAGAAACTTTAAGTCAGGGATACCGACAGCTTTTCCTTAAATTCATTCCTTTACGGGGCTATTTAGTTTTCACAGTAATCCCTTAGCGGAGTCATGTCGACTATTAGAGGACACCTTCAACTGGAGTAGGTCATTTCTTCTAAATTGTGTTTCTAAGGTAGGCGTTGAAACACTTAGCCTTCAAAAGGGGCCCAGTGGTCACAACCATTTTATTGTAAAGGAGCTCCAGTTGATAGTAGCCTAGGGCATCAGCACTCACAAAATCTGCTAGCAGATGCAAGTATTTTTACATGGTGTTCTGCAGTATTGTTACCCTCTTCAAAGGAATCCTAGTGAACATGGCAGTGGGAACTTAGCTCTTTATTGTGACGTTATTAACTTTACATATGTAATCTTGATGTCAAACGGGTCTTCTCTCACCAAGTTGGTTGAGGTCCCTTAACGCTTGTTTGCAGCATTTGAATCAAGTTATACCTTTACTCCGCAATGAATTTGAATACTCTACAGACCAGAGCTCTGGTATCGCTCAATTTTTTATAACTATCTAAATTCACGATAAAACGTACTACCAGCGACTGACACTGTTGTAGTACGCCTTGTGGTTTGCAGCTTATCCACTTTGTCGAATACGTGCAGCTCACTTCTCGTCTGCAGTTGTCTATTGAAACAAACACGAGCATCTTATACACCCCTATGACGAGATACTCTGTGTGTAGAACGCCTTAGTCCTTGTATTTTGACTCTTTTGGCAGGGTTCTGTCTTTCTCACTCTAAACAAAGTCCAAGCCTCTGTGACATAAAACATGATTGGGATGATCAAGGCTTTGTATGAAATTCTTTTAGTCATGGGTCTGTGCTACTCAATTGTAAAAGTCAAAGATACCCGTCATTTGATCTCAGCCCTAGTTGAAGAACGGAGTATTGAAAAATGTACCTCTAACTCTAGTGTTGACGTATTAGCCAGTGATAAAGGGATTCCATGACAAGGCTCGAATCCTTTTTTGACATCAAAAATCATGCTAAAGTCTTCCCCGACCTTGATAGAGTAGCGCTCATTTTTCATTGCTCTGTATAATCCGCGAAGTTTGGTAGTCTTGTCAAAGGTAGACATTGTAACTTACAGTATTCCGCCTTAAAATTGATTGAAAGGTGGTGAGTATCGATCTGAAATCTTATAGAAAGTCACACAATACAGCAGATAAAAGGTTTGAAGTGCCAGAGAAGTTTCTGATTAGGTGTCTAAAAAGAGAATTACCTTGAAGACCACTGAATCTATAGAACACTCTTTAACTATGACATCGACTTCATATGAAATTTGTCTGCTTGACTTAGGTAGGTAAGTTGAAGAAGTGGCTGCTTGACTTAAGAGATCGTTCCAGTTTAAACTAAGTTCATTTAGAATACAGGTATTCCTAAATATTTTATTTATGGTTTTTCCTGTTTATCAAAGATTCAATGGAAGTTCTAAACCAATCCATTCGATCCAACATTTACCTGAAAAGAAAACCCCGCTTAAGAAGTGCAATTTATGAGATTATATCTAATTTTATATAAATAAAACAGTATTAAATAAAACAAAAAATAAGTAAATATAAACAATTTAGATACATATTTTATTTGAATTTAAAAAAATTTCATTTTGTTAGAAAATCTGTTTTTATTCATAAATTTTGTTGCAATAAAATGAAAAAAATCTTAATGTAGTAAATAAATACAACAACAATAGAAACCATACAACTTATAGTATTATTTCCAATAATTTTCATAAAACAAAAAAGAAAACTATTAAGAAATGAATTAATGTACACAGAATTTAGGTAAGAAAATTGTAAAAACAATAAAAAAGTATTAAAAAAAAATTAATAAAAGTAAATAGTACTTTAATGAGAAAAAAAAAAACAACAACAAGCTGACAAACCATGTACTTTATTTAAAGTTAACACTTCAGCGTCCCTATTTTTAACACCAAGGATGATGATGCATCACAACAGGATGCGCAAAGAAGTGGCAGCAATGTTGATTGATATCCGTCGAGGGCGTACGCTGTAGAGAACTCAACATTTCGCCATCAGAATAAATCATTAAATTAATCTGCCCCAGAGGATATGATTTTCCCCATGAAAATGGTAATTTGCAAATTAATTACTGCATATCTTCGTAGAAGTTAAGGTAGGTACTGCTGCATAACGAGCAAATTGCAAATCTCTGGAGGTGAAACCTCAACGCCACTTCAGTGTTTTCAAGTGCGCCACTGATTGGTGGTGGTGGTGGTAGAGGTTTATGTCCACAAAATAGGATCTCTAACGGTGCAATTAGAGGGTTTAATTAATCGAAATGTAATGATGATTGCTTTACTTGAGGCGGAGTCAGTTGGATGGAAGTTTCGTTAATGATGGTGGTTAACGATGTTTTTAATTAGATTAAAATTTGCAGCGAAAGTCTCCTGTTTGAACTTTTTAATTAAGCAGCTTGTTTCGTTCTAAAAGTGGATGCAATTTTATCAGTAGATAGAAGGAATTACCTACAAGAGGTTGCTGAAACAAACCAGCAATGAGGGATGTAGTGTTAACCCTAGCTTATCGGCATCACCGGGGCCATGCGAACTTGCCCTACGGCAGCCCTTGAGCCACTGATTGGACTTACCCCGCTGCACATCTTTGTCCAAAAAGTGGCAATACGCAATGCAGTTAACCTCCAACGCTCGACAGGAACCCAGCCAAGCAGACCTACGGGTCACATGGCTATCTTATCCGACTTCCCCGAGCTTGAAATGATCAGCACGGTATCGGACTTTATGCCCAAGTTATTCTGTTTTGGTAGGAAGTTCGAGATTGAGATCCCGAACCGTAACTCCTGGGATACCGGAGACCCGTTGCTGAACATAAAAGGACTAATGTGGTATATTTCTGGTTCAAAGATGGACTCCGGTGTTGGTGCCGGTATCTATGGCCCTATTTACAAAGTTTCAAAGGCACATGGAATGTGTCCTAGCGTCTTTCAGGTGGAATTACATGCCATCGACACCTGCGCCTCTATTATTCTAGACTCCGGCATAAAGGGCGTAACCACCAATATACTCACGGACAGTCAAGCAGCGCTCAAAGCACTGAGCCCTATTACTGTGACTCAAAGGCCGTTCTAGGCCGCTTCAATACTCTCCACGACCTCTCAAAGCGAAATATAGTCAAGCTCTGGTGGGTACCAGGGCACAGAGGAATTGAAGGCAATGAAATTGCAGATCAACTTGCCAGGATAGGCTCTTGAGAAAGGTACATATGTAGGTGCCGAACCCTTCTGTGGCATCCCTACTTCCGAGTTCAGAATGAGTCTGGACAGATGGGAAAAACGAAACTTCATATTCTACTGGAACAACATTCAGGAACTCAGACAGGCTAAAAGAGACATCCGACCCCTGAACAAAACCACTAAAAATATTCTAAACGATTAAAGGGACGATATCAGAAGACTTACCGGCTTCCTCACCGGTCACTGTAGCCTCAGATATCACTTACATAAACAAAAGATAGTTCAGGAATCTGAATGCAGACTCTGCTTAGAGGAAGACGAATCAGCCGAACACGTACTATGTGAGTGCCTGGCTGTCTGCAGGGTCAGGAAACGCTGTCTCCACAAAGAATTCCTAACACCGGAGGACATTCGTAATGCCTCGACTGGAGATATTCTCAACTTCATCAGGAAGATAGAGGATCTCCTTGTCTAACTGGTTCCAGGCACAATAGATCTTTTAGGTCGCGGTGCCATATGCGTCGTGCACAGAGCCTTACTAATAATAATAATAATAATAAGACTTGCTTAAATACAGTCACAGTTAGACCAGAGTAGGTCCTTTGTGATACCACATGGGTCTGAATATTTACTACCTACCTTTTGTATGGTGTCAGCCACTTCGTTGAGATTATGGAAGAAGCTGGCTCTAACAGAGAAAGTGAAGAATCGTTTCTTCTTCCTCCTCGTCGATGCAGCTTTAGCAGAAATCATTTTAGAGGAGGCCCGGCCGGCTGGTACAGTTTCCCACTATAGTGCCGATAAGCAGATCCCTATCTGATTAGATAGTGACACCTTAGGCCAGATCTGTTTGCTGATGGGACAGGTGGCTTCATCTGTCCATCTGCGGTTTGTGATGCCGATCACGTTTGTTTTGATTAATAACCTGGAAGTAGCAAGTAAGTTCATCGGCCATATGCAGTAACCTGGAATGTCCCTCTATGCCTTGACACACAAATAAGGTGAATTTCGAATCATTCATCCGTCTCTATAAGATATAGGCGGCAATTTAGAGCGGTTTTTGAGTTTGATGGTGACAGATTCCAGGAATTTTATTGCGACTTGAGTATCAGAAAAAATTATGATACCTCAGCCACGATAGAACCTCTTTGGTTGGTATTATCTCGGCTTCGAAGACAC
The DNA here is from genome assembly GCA_951813785.1 of Criorhina ranunculi. NCBI lineage: Eukaryota > Metazoa > Arthropoda > Insecta > Diptera > Syrphidae > Criorhina > Criorhina ranunculi. The sequence goes on along the minus strand of OX638382.1, from coordinate 12,380,810 downwards.
TATAGTGGGTGTACAAATGGAAGAAGAGGCTTATGTTTACATCCTTGGAGAAGACACCTCCAATCACTCCCGGTTCTGTCCTAGAGCCATCTGTGAACGAGGATATGGACCCATTTCTATTTAGAGTATTGAAACTGGCAGAAAAGTTTGGTATTTGTCTGCGAAGGTTGACAACTTTTTTGTCCTGACTTGGCACAGAGTTTGTAACGCTTTCAGAAGTGCCTTCATGTGTCTTCTGACCCAAAATGCTCTCTAAAGTTGCCCCCAAAACCCTTAAAAGGTATTTAAAGTCTACCTTGGGGTCTTTGCAACCATTTATGATTGCTTTCATTGACTCTTATAATCTCGTTGGAATTCTTAATCTTAAAATTCTATTAGAAGAGGTTATTTGCTCTGTGAGTTCCTTCATATTCAACAAGAGTAGTGGTTGCGAGCCTCCACCTAAGATCGATCGGTTAAGGATAATGACCTAGAAATCAACCAAATGGAACCTGAGTATGTTTAAAGCTACTGTAGCATTCTTAATCTTTCCAAATAAGATCGCCAATGAGCTCGTCAGACAAAGAGTTCTCTTAACATTTAAAGGTCCCCTTCCCTTCTGTGGTTAATGGACCAGCTACACAAAATTGAAGCACAACTCATGGGAGCACCAGGAGATTCTCTCAAAATTGAACTGAATTAAAAGAAATTGTGTCAACTACCATCGCAAAAATGTGGGCCAAAGTCCCTTAGACGAGAGGCTGCAAGGGTTTTATTTGTACAGCTATAGTAAGCTATTCATTCACAAGAACGATCTTGAAGTCCCTGCATTAACCGTATCTTGTCTGGGATCACAAGATTGCCCAGTTAAAGAAGAACTTTGCTAAGCTAGCACAAGTTTTTTCAGGTCGTAATGCTTTTCGTGTCGCCGTCAGGAAATTGGGAGATCCTTCAGAGCCTAAACTGATATCTCGTTGATGTCTTCCGCCTCAGTCCGAGAAGACAACATGTTCATGTTCACAAAATGAACGAAAAAATGCAGTCAATTCATATACTACTTCAGTACACTTTGTGGCTCACGTTTCGTTTTGTTCTTAGTTTTTCTAAAATATCACCCTTTCTGATGAAAATATTGTTGGAAATTAATTTCAATACCTGGGCTTATGTGTAAATTGAATAAATAAATGCATTTACAGTTATATTTTATAAGAAAACGACATAAAATATAAAAAAAATGCAAAAAAGTACTTTTTCGTATCGAACTTTATGTAAATTCGTTACTGTTTGACAGCCACTGTTTTCCATTCGATGGATGTTTATGCAGCAGTGTTACCATAAAGAAATTTTAAAATTACCAAAAAAGAAACAAGTAGATTTTATTTTACCTCTTCAAGTAAATAATTGAGCTTAAAGGAATTAATTAATACAACTTATTAATTCTTTGTTGAAGAGTGATTTTCCTTTTCAGCAATACATCGAGCGACATTCAAATCGTTCACTGTGTCGATTTCTAGTTCATCTTTAGACGAGACCACAACATTGCTGCATCTATGTATGTACATATAAAATAAAATTATAGTTATAAGGGAAGTTACACAAATAAAATCTTGGTCTACCTATCATTTTGAAAAACATTGTGTTCAATTAGCTCGCGATTTGCAAAGTAAAACATTCCAGTTTCAACCAATTCCCCAGACCAATCTTGTCGTCTTGGTCGATTTTTAGGATCAAAATTCAATGGTACAAGACTTCCATCAGCGTTCAAAGACCATCGTAATTTAAAACTCCTGTAAAAAACAAACGAGAAATAATAGTACATGTGTTCATTTTGAAATGAAATAAAACTTACCTCGTGGTTGCAAAAACACATTCAGATGTTTTAAAAAGTTCATAAGCTTTGATTACGTAATCTAACTTTAAAAATACCGAAGTACATTGAAAGAGTGCCAACTTCTTAATCGACTTGTGTTTATCCATGAATTCTCGAACTGAATCAATTGAAGTTGTGGAATCTTTAGACACACTTTCCGAACGAATGTGAACAAGAGCTCCATCTATGAAAAAAGAAATTAAAAAATCCTCCAACAATCATTAAAAAGTTTATAAATCAGATTCCGAAAACGAAAAATAACTTTAAGCATAGATAAAGAATACAAGGTTTGTGAAAAGACTACTCTGAGTGATACGGCACCGTATAGCAAAGCTTTTGCGCAATAAAATTTCCGACAAAACATTTTTCAGACTGAAATTGGAATTCTTGAAAGGATTTGAGGAACAAAATTAATAATTAGCCGGAACCGGGCACATGGATGAATTATAAAATTATAGAACGATGAGAATCGCTGTATGGTACATGAAATTGATACGGTGAAGTCAAATATGGGTTTTACTTGCTTTTAGCAGGTTTACATGAAATAATTTCGAATTAACAGGTCGAGATGGACAAAATCGGGATCTGAGGATTAATATTATCAAAGCAAAGGCAGTCGATCTAATATATTTCGCAAAATATCAGTTCAATGGCATGGATAATCCTTCATTGAAGCAATGGGACGACATGAAAGCATTTTCAAGGTGCTATATGTACAGGGTTCACTAGCCATAAACATTTCGTCTGGAAAACTTAACAATTGATACCACGAGTACGGAAAAATGCTAACCTAATGAAGAAAAAAGAATTTCTTTTCAGATCGTCTGAGTGTCTCTGGAATCTACATCTCCGCAGTGCTACACCTGCTTAGGGAGGTAAGCTATGACAAAAGGCAACAAAACAATAAACCAATGTCCAACTAGCAGCTTATAATACCTTATATGTGGGTCATCAAATTTCCACAAACGTTAACGTCAACTTTTTAGACAAAAACATGTGCAGTGAAGCATAGATCTTCGTAAAATCAATGAAAGTCTTCATTCCAAATTCAAAACTGGACAAGACAACAAAAAACACTTTATTTGTCCTAAACTTATTCATTGCAGCTACTTTTCAACATATAAATACTTCATTTATTCTCTTTCCTAATACGAATCCAACATTCAAAATGATATTTAGCTGGATGTCTTAACCGACTCTATTTCTTTTTTCAATGCATCATCATAATTGAACTCGGGAAAGATTATTGATATCTCATGAGATGCCGATTCTATACTATCCGAACCGTGACAAGCGTTTCTTGTATCAGACAATCCATAAAGCGATCTTATTGAATCGGGACTAGAGTAAATTGCTTTGTAAACTTTGGTGGGACCCAACATTGCTCTCCACTTGGTTATGCTATCTTTCGATGCTAAAATTAGCGCAATTGACGGACCACTGAAATTATAAATTCTAAACGCTACATTGAATGATGAATAAAACTAAGTGTTACCTGCTCATGAAGGTGACCAAGCGATTATAGAAAAATCTTCCTTGATGTTCTTCATAGAATTTGCTGGCTAATTGTTTCGTAATTGTTACTTCTTTGCTTTGGAGTACATTGAAATTGCTTTTAACTATTTCGGTTATGTGTTTTACTGCAATCACGTTTTTCACAACATGTGGTTTTATTAATGCTAGTGTTATTTCCATTGTTATAAATATCTTTTTATTAATAATTATATGAAAATTAATGTGAATTTATTTAGCCATGCTAAATTTTGTTATTTTGATGTTTCTGTTGGAGTTATGGAGAAATGAACTGTCAAATGAAATAATGGCGTTGATGATTCTGTTCGTTTTGACATTATATTTTTTTATTTCGAAGTTGAGTTTTTTCATTAATGACTCCGAATTTGTATTCTATCAAGATTTTTGGTTCGTTATGTGTTTTGAATTCTGAGGCAGTGTACGAAAGTGGCTTTTTCACGGAAATTGAAAACCTATGCTTCTACGGTCACACAAAATACAAGTGTATGTAAAGGATCTTGTCTAGGATTGCAGAAAATTAATTAGTCGCCGTGAAATTGTTTTTTTTTTTTCTTGGATTGATTTATAAAGTCAAAAACACTGTCGTAAGCTTGGCTATCCTAAGGCAGGACATGGTGTGTTAAGAAATAAATCGATTTACATTCCTTACCAATTTATCTTCAGGCAGAAGAAGGTATAGATAGCATTTTACTGACTCAAGCCTTGAAATTGTGATGCATACATACATTTATACAGTTATACATACATTTAATGGTTTCATCTGCAATTGATTTATCATCAGTTGATACCCATATTTCACGAAACAGATTAGATGCATTCAGTGTCCCAATCGTTCGTCCTAGCAGAGATACACCATTAACTTGCATCAGATTTTTCTTATGTATTCCTTTAGAACCACCTCTAGCCAGAATTAAAGCAACTACACTTGTTGAGTTGGTGCAATCCGTGCTTAAACAAGAACACAGTTTTTATTTATAACCATTACAGTTTTCAAGAGCAGAATATTTACCAAGAATTTGTTTGTTTTGCATTCGCAAATGATATTAAAACAACCAGTGTTAGAATTTTTATAAATAAACGATTCAGGAAAGACATTCTGTTAAAGCAGATCAACCGATATTCACGACTGATGATAAGAGATTGTGGGTGTGATCTTAATGCACAGACCAGATTCATGGTGTTCATTGAATAAAATTATTCTTTAGAATTTTGTGTTCTCAATTTATCTTCTCTCTTCATAGATTAGTACAATTGAACACTGTGTGTATATTTTTATATTGAAAAAAAAAAATACTTAATCAAATGAGGAGATGAATGTCGTGATATGTAGATTTGTGCATGGGTACGATAAGAAAAGAATTGCGTACGATATACAGACAAAGTTCAAGTCTCAAGTTTTAAAGTTATGATTTCTTCCTTATCATTCAGCACTTGGCAGAGCATTAAACCTGTCTATTGTTTTTTAGAAATTTTCAAAATAGATAGTTGTTTTGTTAAAGGGAGGTAATAACCCTTTCAGTCTGTTGTCCAAATGGTCATTTAGGTTACTTTTATTGCCAAAGAAATTATCATCTTAGATTCTGCTTTTTTTTAAGAAGCTGTAGAGCATTAAGTACACTTTAAGGCTAGCTAGACAATATTGGGTTTGCAAGCAATCGTGTGTTCTTTAGATTTAAAACGGCCATTTAAAAGCCCAATTTCCATCGAATCTTCTCGAGAAAACTTAATTTCGAAAATGAATACCGAAAGCTTCGTCCTTCATAAAAAAAAAAGAAAACACAAACCCAACTTCGACCCTGTACAACAGCGTCATTCGTTCATTTCTCTTATTAGTTACACACCAAAGGTGGAATGGAAAAGCCGGTGAAAGCGCATACCTTTGTTTTGAACAACACCATACACAAAATGTATCCATAAGTTAGTGCGACGAATTACATTTAAAGTTTTATAAATCAAAAATCAACAAATACACTAACACTAAGACACGCGTTAACGTTTATTTGTCAGGTCCTTATTTAACGACCCATTAACGGGGTGAATACCATTAAATTAAACTATTGTGTAGTGTTTAAAAATAGAATTTGAGAAATTGATTTTTCCTTGTCAAAAGTGATCCCTCTTTATCCTGGCGAATTTATAGATAGACAAGGAACAAACAGAAGAAAGAAGGGAGAACAAGAAGAAGCATTGGGAGCACTGGAAAAAGCTTACAAAAATTGTGTCCTCATTGGCTGTGTATCAATGAAAATCATTATCTCTCGCCGTTCATTCGTTCCAAACATTTCGGTGCAGTAAGTTGTGAACAGAAGTTAACCTCCTTTTTCATTGGAAAATTATATTAAACGGTGTGAAAGTGTGAATTATAAATTTTCATCAAGAAGCGATTGAAGACTACAACAGCCGAGGAATTAGTTTTTTTTTTTTTTCACGTCCATCAAATCCATCACACAGAGAACAAAGGGTAAGTCCTGTTTGTTGTTTATTCATTTAACGCGAGGATATTCTCAATCTTTTCCATCGGCCATCATTTTCTTACTGTTTGTTTGGCTTGGAAGAGCCTGCGATTTCCAGAATCGATTGAGGAAACTTCCAGCTGTTTAGTTGACAAAGCAACTACTCAACAATCGGTCGGCTTTCAACGTGCATGAATAAACGATTTACCGCACTTGGTCATTCCCATCGAGGTTACACTCTATGTAGATACTTGTAGTTGCCTGGGGGATGCAGGCAGACAAATCGTTTTTTCCTCCCCCGATGCGCGGGGGTGATTAGTGGGTTTAACTGGGGGATGCAATGAAATCATCACATCGTCCCACTGAATTTCCCACGACTTTTGCTCGCTTAACTCCTAAGCAATATCTATGGCATGGATTTCTCGCGACGACAACTACAAGGGTGACGATGACGGTATGTATGCGGCGTAGTCCCTGTTAATCTATCATTTGCTATGCTTTGTGTGGGCGGACGAATGATGGAAGTGCGATGGATTACAGAAAAGGAAAAATTAGCGAATGCATTGATTCGTTTTCTTTAATTTGTGTCTAACAACCACGCCCTGTATAAAACAAAATATAGCACATATCATCATCGTTGTTGTTTTCCTTCTTTTTTTTCGTTTTTTTGTAACGCATACGCCTGGGTGGACAACACTCTATCACATGTGGACACAAATAGTTTTCTTGAATTGAGTTGGAGAAAATCCCCCAAGTGGCAGTCACAGATCAAATAACAATTTTCCACTTGAGAAATGGTCCAGTGTTCCGTGGCGTCAGTTTGCTTCGCTTAAGCACTCGACCACGAGAGTATCAAATCGTTTTTTTTTTTTCTTAAGGTGGCAAGGAGGTCATGAGTGCGAAATTAATGAAGGCGACGTTAAAGAGATTCCTGAAATGAATGACCCTTCACATTTCGATTTTATTTATTTTTTCTTTCTTAATATGCAAAGTGGAAAATGGCATAAGAGAATTAGGTAAAATATGTTCTAATGGCATGCTTTAGGTTTTTATTCCAACAACTGGGTCAATTGCATTAATGTCCTTCAATGGTTATGCAGGAGTGGATAATTTATTTCAAAGAATAAATTGACGGTTTAAGGTGGTAATTTAATGTGCATTAAACGGATTGACTGGCTTGGGATGGAGGGCTTTAAAGTGTGGTAGCACATGAAAGTTGCATGCAAGACGACTGTTGGTATACTTTGGTAGATCTACGTCTTTTTTAGCGTTTGTAAAAGGGTGACCTTGGTTATTCACTTAACCGCTTATATTTTGGAAACCAATCATGTTTTTGTATCTTTAATGTTTAGGACTTACGGAAGATCATTTTAAAAGGTAAAATTCCTTTGATTGGTTCCACTTCCAATGAAAATAGCTATAGACCGATTTGTAACCAAAACTTTGTTATATTGAGCTCAATTGAGTCAAATAAAAGCGCCTAAACATTAATGATGGTATCATACAGCCTCGTTGTACTCTATTTTCATTTTTTACCTGTTGACACTACTACTTATATTTCAGAAAGGGGTTTTCTAACTCCTTAAAACTTTTCAATTGCTACCAGTACCTTTACTACTACAATTCCAATTTAAAACAATTTAATTCCATTAATTTACCATACCACTCATAATTTTAATTAACTATGTCAACATTTCGGCACAAATAATAACAATTTTCTAGAAAATACTTCCAATTTAACCCTCATTAACATAAAAGCTTCCACCTCTAGTCTGTATTGGTTCTTTTTTTAGTATTGTAGTGGTCAACAACGTTTAGCTGGTTTGCAAATAACCTCTTAATTGTGTAGCTGTAAATGCGTATTATTGCACCACATCCAATAGTCCAATGTTCATTAATGGATCTCATCCTTTCCGTTCGTTTGTGTTGACATTCCATTGGGTTGGGTGAGCACCCTCAGTTCATATACGCATTTTATGCCTATAAAAATTGTCGAAAGGACATACAAGGCATCGATGTACCGTATATTCAACACGTGTATATTCGTCGACTGCGTAGATGGTGGTCTGGATAGGCGACTAAGCTACGGCTGTTAAGGTGAAATTAGAAAAAAAAGAGTCCTTTGAACAACCAAATATGTAGGAGCGTTCGTTTACATTGCGGTTTCGCTTTCTGTCCTCTTTGGATTATTTTGCAACGTATTTTTTTTTTTTTTGTGTTAGGATTATCAAGGCTTCACGATTATACAGATGAATGGATGTACAATGTAATATGTGGTTGTTGGTCAAAGTTGAATTTTATTGATTCTTCTTCTGTTCGTCCTACGAACGTAGTTTATAAGGTTACATCTGCTCTGCATATAGGGGTGACATTTGCTTGGTAATCATACTTAAATATAAAGTATGTACACACATAAATATGTATGTGGAAGTTTATTGGCATTGCAAGGACAATTTAATTTAGTTTTATTACATTTTAAAAGGCAGTAGGTAAAGGATGTTGCGTGGGCATATTTGATCATATTCGACCGGTTTTATTGATGTCCATATGCGCTCAGGGTAATTTTAAACTGCTCCCTTAAGCCTATTACAGCATTGTTCGACAAGTTTGAAGGATGTTATGGCCGAATCGAAAGCTTTAGTAGTGGTAAACTTCCTGAGTTCATAGTAGCTTCACGTGAAGGATATCTGTTAAGTCTGAAAAGAAGTGGCTTAGAATGTTGCTATGACTGCAGCAGCTCAGTATCGCCCTTCACAGCTAGAGAATCTGTCTAGATTTCATTCCAAAAAACATACAGGACATAGAGAACAGCTTTGCCACCAAGATTTCTCTCTCTGAGGACTGGGCATCCCATTAGAATGTGTATATAGACAGAGTCTACTTCTTAAACCTGCTGCAAGATTCATGCTATGTAGATTTTTGTTCGGGTTGCAGTGTCTACTGAAAATTTCAGTAAGGACTCTAAGGTTGTTCCTATCGAGTAGAACTATGTGTCGGGAAAAAGCAGCTTTGAGCATGCTTGTCTTTGGTGTGTTATGCTAGGCTTCTCTGGATTCTTGCGCGCAATGACGTTGTCTTTGAAAAGTGATTTGCCTACCCCACAGAAGGGTTCGGGTCCAATGAATGTTGTTGATGTGCCATCTTTTGCCAGTGAGTAAGCTTTTTTATTGCCAGTTTAGAATCACCATGTTGTTTCTAGCTAGGTCAAAGATTTCCTTGTAGGTTTCGAGGACTAGCTTGGATTTGATGACAGGCGATTCAAGCGCTTTTAGGGCAGAAAACAATAATTTTCCCCAGGAGATGGGAGACTTGGTCAAGTCTCACACACTAATTGATGACAAAAACGTCGGCATGGAATATGGACGAATGTTTATCAAGGCTGATTGAGAAGTTGGTGCATGGTGGATTCTCCAAAAATTCCAGATCCAGATCCTGTTTCCATTTTAGATCCGTCCGTGTGTCAGACGAAGTCAGAAGGTATTGTTGGGGTTTGTGTTTCTTCCAGTGCACCCTTAATAGGATAACTATTGACTGTGACTATTTTACTTAAGTATTTAGCACCCTTTTGATGCTTATTGCTTGTTCAAGTCTATGTACTTTGACATTCGGCGTAATGACTTCTATAGAAAAGCAAATCTTTACAGGGAACAATCGTACCGACCTCAATGGAAGCTCCAGCTTTCCTTCAAAAATTATAAAACATCAACTGCTTCACTGAGGTTCATGACGTGATTTTCTGCACCTTCCTTCCAAACTCTGAACTCTATTAATGGCTTGCAAATCTATTTATCCATTTATCTCTTTTACTTATTAAGATTGATTTTCCTTTTATTCTTAGCTATTCAAATCAATGAACACCACCTTGTTTGTGCCAAAGTATGGCGTTAATCATACAACAGAAGCTGTACCTTTCTTTGCCGAAGCACTCGCAGTCATCAGTCATCATCATCATTACAAGAAACATGAGTTTTCTCCAGTCACACTGTCACCGGAATGGCCACGGATGACAAGATTGTTGTTACTGTCATGCATATCGTTAATAGGAAGCGTTGGAAATGTATTCATGATATCATCAATCATGATTGAAGATCATCTAAAAAGAGCAGGTAAATACCTTAAGGGATTTATTTCAGAATTTTATTTTTTTACAAGGAATTTGATTTAAATTTTTGAAAAATCTTACAGTAGTTCATGATAATTTGGAATTTAAAAGTAAACAATATAAAATGAAATTTGATTTATTTTTTTTTTGTAATTTGATCGTATATTGTTATAGAGTAATAATAGATACAAAATTTAATTAGATTGTGCGTTATAAGCTTTTATAACATGTTTAAAGTTTATTTTAGGTATTTTTGTTTTGTATATGAAAATGTTTATTTATTTTTTTTCTATAAATCATATACATAAATCTTTTAGGATCAATAACATCTGTTACACTTGAGAAAAAAACCAAAAAACAAAAACATGAGCATACAAAAAACATTTTATTTCAGGAAATGCATTTATAGGTAACATAGCTCTAGCTGATTTATTAGTTACGAGTATTCTGATTCCGGCTTCCACGATTGTCCTATTAGCTGATATTGAAGACACTATGACAGTGTGTAAAGTGCAGTGGTTTCTTGCTGCCTGTGCGTTTTTAGTCAGTATATTATCATTGGCAGTAAGTAAAAAAATATACAATTAATATTGTTGTTGGGACAAAATTAAAAAAAAAAAATAACAATAAATATATACAAAATAATCTATCACTGTCGTGAAGCGTGTATGTACGTGTGTTTTTTGTTTGTTTTTTATATATGACATGCATATACACTGTGTATACTAATTATTCTGCCTTATTATCTATTTTTGTGTATCTATAAGTGTCAGCATTTTAGTTGATTGTATGTATAAATGTATGCAATTGGTATCATCGTTAATGGTTTTATTTAGCAGTAATGGGATATTCCCATGCAAATTAAATGGCAGATGTGGGTTTCTGAAAATTAATGTTTGTCACACTATTTTATGAATGTATTATCACTTATTTGTGTACGTTAATTGAACAGGGGTTAATTAACATAAATTAGAGTTGTATAACGTACTTTTAAAAGAGTTATGCTCTTAAGACTAACATTTACTTTAATAGAGGTAGCATTGTCCTGGGGTCGAATTACGGCATCAGTGATCGAGTTACTCGTCACATACGTCGGAATGATCCTTTATACGTAATAATGCTCATTTTTACGTCACGAGTAACTCGAATCCGTAATTCGACCCCTGGTTTTGACTTCTTGTATTCTCTTGGAAAGCAACTCAGTCTTAAAGTCGGTTCCTACAAATCATAACAATAAAAATAGGACGAACGACCTTATTAATAGAACTCGAACCGAAAAAGCAAGAATTGTAGCTGATACGTTGCTAAGTTAAGCATTCCCTTCAAACAACCCTTTTCCACTTCATCATCATTAGCCAAAAGGTATCTCACACTTGACAAAGCTTTTATCAAGGAATTATCAGAGATCTCTGACAGAAAATTTTGCAACATCATTAACTTTCTCAACTCCACAGGATGTATTTGAAAACTACCCCTCTTAGTCACAGCCATCAACATTGTGGTATCAGAAAGGCGCATCAGCGCTACTTGAATTTCTGTTAGGACTTACCAGACAGCCGTTACTACCTGCCTACCTAGAAACAACATTGTGAAGCAAATTATCTTCCCCAAGACAGTCCAGATAAAGTCTCTAACTACTTAAAAAAAAAGTTTTGAGTATATATGAAGACTTCTTCAAAGCTAACAGCAATTATCTTTGCTCAGCCTAAGGATATTTTTATTATTCGTGTATGGTTTAAAGATCTCTAGGTAGCAGTGCCATCTGCTGGTCTCGATCAGGTTAGTAAGGGCCCCTCAGTCGGTTTGAAGCTTTTTTTTTATGTGATGATTGCCTTTCTAATCGTACCCCAAGTGGTACCATAAATGGGTACCATATAAGCTCACTCGCTTCCTAATTTACTTGATATTCTCATGTGACATCATGGTTTAAGTATTTTGTGAACGCAAATGTATGAAAAGGCATCGAAACAGTGGAAATAGAAATGATCTGCCAACATCCCGCAGCCGGTGTACTTTAAACGCATACAAACTATCCTCAAGATTTTACGTAATTTTTTTTTGATTCTACTAGGACAACGACAAAGATTTTACTTGGAAGGACTATTAAATAGAAAGATCGTTTGCATTTTAAAGTGTGATCTAACCCCTTATCACTGCGGCCACAGGTGGGCCTATTACGATGTCCTCACAGTTAAAGCTCATCCATGATTCCGGAGTTGGTGATAAATCCGGCTACATCTTTGGGTGAGGTGACGACTATGTCTTTCACTTCAAGGTCGTAGTTGCTTAAGTAATGACGACTGCAACGATTTCACTGCAAAGTTATAATCGTAAATCAAATTTGAATGTCTACGTCTCAGAGCCATCGTGCCTAAATGTTGTTAATTCATGTACAGAGTTTTATTTTAAAAGCCTTCGTAATTACTTTATATTCTTCAATGTTGTGTTCGATGTTTAGTAGGGCAAAACTCTTAATTTCTTTTCATTGTTAAATCTTACAAATTTTTAATAAGAATTTTGCCCAAATTTATGTGTAGATTTGGTGTTTCAATCTTATCGTAGAAATTAGTATCTATGCCTTAAATAACCACACAGTTAATGGATATAAGCTAACATTTCAAACAAATTAAAAAAAATATTTATTTTTGTTTTTAGATGACTGCAGTTGAAAATTACAATAGACTATGCACGCCGCAGGATCTTCGACCATGGTTTAATCGTAAACGCACTACAGCTATTCTTTTGCTCATTTGGGTCATTGGAGTGACAGCGTCTGGGGGACAATTTCTCTTTGAAGAAAGTTTTGATTTCTGCAAGAAACGAAAAAATCAACCACTACCCTATCAGGCAGCAGTAATGGCTCTAATTATGCTCATACCCATCCTAATGGCGTTCTATACTCACATGAAAATAATTGTCGATGCAAAGAGTTTTGTGAAATCACAAAACTTCAAACCCAGCATGTTGTATACCTCAGACATATATTTGGCTAAAACTAACTTCTACAGTTACATCATCTTTGTTGCATTTTGGTTGCCATTTGGTATTGTCATGGCTTATGGATGGGTTGCAACCATTCCCAATAAGGTATTCTACAACACCTTTTGGATTGGACTCAGTAAATCGTGTTTCCACAATGTCATCTATTGTCTCACTAATCGGCATTTCCGGAATGCATATGTCAACCTATTTCATTATTGCTGTTGCAAGACTACAGTATCGGTGGCGAGACGGCAACGAACTGAAGGATGTCGACCATCAGCCGATGTAAGGGTGCACATCATACCCGGCTATAATATGTACTCCTACACAAGCCCCCAACGTGCTGGTAATAGCCACCATTACTGGAACAAGAGGGATGTCCATGAATTATGATCAGAAGCTTAATTGGTGTAAGGCGCGTATCCTGGAACGTGGTTCATGATCCGTCAATGGTGAGTTTAACGCTGCATACTGTAAGGAGAAAAGAATGAGCTTTATAAAATGTATTTCAAGAAGTTTCTTAAGTATATTCACACATTATGAAACTAAATGTTTGTTGGACTGGACGTAGTTATGAGCTATTTTGCCAAAACAAATAAAAGTTTAAAATATATATATACAATACATACTATAATATTGTAAATGATAAAAATTATACAAAAAACAAAACAAACAAACAAAAAAAACATTTTTGAAATTTTCTACAGAATGAAGCATTTAATTCTCAACAAAGCGAAGATGAAGACTTAAACTAAACACTTTTATACTTATATTTTTTAGTATATATATGGTTTATATGTATATGTAAATATTGCAAATCGTGTTACTTGACTATTGATGTATGTAATTAAATATAAAACATATTCTATGTAAATTATAACTAATTTGGTGTTCCTGAATTAATGTTATGTTATTTCCTTATAATTTAATCCATCTCCAATAATTAATTTTAAATAGTTTCGATATATATTTTTTATTAATGAATGTAATGTACGTGCTTCACACCGAATTTAATTTTTTTTTATAAGCAATATGGTAAACATTTAAGAATTTTGTTAATTGAAAATGATCAAAAGTCAGGAAAACTATAGATCAGGACAGAGCTAACTTATCTTTCACTTACTGACTCTGCAGTCCCCAACATTCTGTATAATGTCAACCGAAAGGAGAATAGGGTTTGCTCAATCCTTTAACCATTTCCAAAGTAGTGCGAGAATGCAAAAACTTATTGAAATCAGTCGAAACGCTCCTGTCTTGTTTGGATTCCTTCGATAGACAAAGTTCAGAGAAGGATTTCTCAGGACTTGCATTTGGTTTGCATGTGTCTTTGGTTGGGACTTGACTTACTTAACACAGCAGGACATGCGGGTTGTACAGGTAAGAGCTGGAATACATCAGCTAACATATTTTGTATGCCTTTTGCTCAATCAAAACTCATCTACAATCAGATCGAAATCTAGCTGATCACAGATAAATTTGATTACGAGCACAGAAGTTTTTAACTTCTTTTGTAAATGCCACAATGTGCAATGTCTTATTTTACTACATTGTCCCTTCCTGCAGGATGTTTTCTGAAAACTTCTTTGCTATTTGGTTTTGCATGATGACTAAATCTTGAACGATTCTATCTTCTTCGAATCGGAAGTAATGTATGTATTATTCTGTACGGCTTTTGCTTACTTGTTTGTAAATGTAATGTAGATCACTAATGATTAACTTACGATCAAACAGCTTTTTCATAAAGTGCAATCTTGTCGTTGTCATCTTTCTAGCTCAGCAATTGAATAGACTTTGTTAAGCTAGTTTGAGCTTTCTCTATTGATATTTGTGATCCCTCTGTTTGACTACGAAACTCATTAAATCGGGTTAATCCGGAAATCCAAAGTCTGCCATTATATGAATAAAGCTCTGAATAATGCTTATACAAACAGATGGTTATACGATTCGACTTAAAGTAAATGATAAAAAAAAGGAAGTCCGACATAGTAAGGCTGTATTGGCTATCTGAACAAACTGCTTCTTACCAGTTGTTTCTGGTTACGGCAAACACACTGTTATGCTAATCTAACTCTGTAGTAATATCGCAGTAGTTATGTAGAACTATAGCATTGGATGACGTCGTTAAACTTAAGCCGAAAATTGGCAAAATTCTGCAAATGAGCACCTTAAATATTTTATTCGCTTTCCGTAGGTTACGCACTGCTGATGTAGTTAAGATATAGATACGAGTATACCCAATTGCCTCGCTCGTTAAACTGTTTCTAAAAAGTGAAGGACATTTGATTGTAAAACAATGCGTGGAGACTATGTTATGCAAGTTGTAGAACCTTTTTAAACTTATAGATGTCTTAAAACCCTTAACAAACAAATTCAATTTTAATTTAACTGCTTACTTTCATTGCATCCACTAGAAAAAAAATAAAAAATGAAATTAAACTACATTTTATGACTAATTTTATTGCCTTTTCATTAACTGTGATGTAACACCGTATACACAAATATATAAAATGATCTGCAAATATAAAAAATATCAATTAGAACAAAATAGTTGTATTTAAAATGTACGTGAACATAAGTAGAAAAACAAAACAAACAAAAAACAAAATCACAGAATCACAGAAAAATATAAATGTATGTAAAAGCACCGTCACATTTCGATGCCATCCATCAAAAACAAAAAGAGGACGTAAGTTATTGGCCACTTTTGATTTAATTTCAAATATAATTCATACATGTAATGATATAAATAAATATTATTCATAAATAGCCAAATTAAATATTATGATAGCATACATTTACGCATTATTCGTTAAATTTATTCAAATAAATCGTTATAAAAAGAAATTAAATATATTTAACATATATTCCATAATGATGCATATATATATATATATATATATATATATATATTCTTAAAGCAAAAGCAAACAAAAAAACAAAGATATTTGAAACTTAAACAAAATCTTATGATAATATAACTTATATATGTATACGCTAAGGATCATTATGCATTCATAACAAATAATATCATTTTATTTATTTTTTTTATACTTATGTTGCATAAAAATACTTTTCGTTCCTCTTCCTTTAACTCGTACTAATTTGTTATTAATGATCACATTATTATTGCTCGTAATGTGTTCCTAAAGTCCTCCATATCTGTTTTTAAACTTAGTCCATTTAATAGTTTGATCACCCATTGCAAGATATTTTTTTGATAATCTTCTTTTTAAAAGAAAACTTATTTTCTAATTAAACAAATTTGGGACCACAGACTACGTGTTGGTTTTATATTATTTCAAATAAAATATTATTTAAAAAATTATTTTGACAAAAATTTTAAATATATTACATATAAACAAATATAAATGAGAAAAAATGTGTATACAAATTTGTTTTATTTTTATATTTAGAATGAATGAAACGGTCGATGAATTGGCAAGAATAGGAATAAAACTGAACTAAACAATGGACGATCACTCGGTTCTGATCCTTATAGAGGTTCTAAAACAAGACATACAGGTAGACTTTTGGAAACTTGCCGATGAGAAACGAAGCACACTTCCATCATGCTGTATATCGACGAAAATGTGGCCGCAACACAGTAAAAGGAAAACGCTGAACAGATCCTACTACCAATAAGTGATTGCATAGGCACAAGCAAAAAGTAGAGATATAAGCGAAAGGAAAGATCGTACTTAGTTCTAGAGATCAGCCTCCAACCCACTGGCGGCCCATGTAAAAAGTATGACCGATCTCTGCAACGATTCTGGCGACATAGATGCAGAAGAGGACACGACTGCCCAAGATTCATCGACCCTAGGTGCTTACTTCTTCAGCAACCCAGGCGAACATGCCTCCAAAGGTCATTCTAAAATTCGTAATGGATTCAGGGTGGTTTAGTGAGGTGTCCAATAAATAAAAATGAACCCCTTCTCACTTTTAAACAGGACCCCCCTAACGGGGACCATAATGAATCCATGAAAACCCGAGTGATGCGACACCTTACATCAAGCCGCCACCCCTCTTAACTAATCTTGATATTTCGGATGTATTTAAAAGGGAGGATCCCAGCCATTTTTTTGTTTGCACTTATGAAGTCTGGCCCCCTACTCTGTATTGCGATTCCAAAGTTCGGATCGTTCGAAAGTGGAAATTTGTATGAGCAATTTGAAACGCACTTCATAAAATCCATACAAAATTTTCGCATTCGAACAATCCGAACTTTAGAATCGCAATACAGAGTAGGGGCCCTGGTCAATGCTATGAATTATTAAGACCAAATTCATTGGTTCCGAACAGAAGAACATAGTTTCGTATCCATTGTATCCCCGGTCTCAGATAATCCAAAAAATGTTATGCAACCATATTGTGACTACAGGAATATCCTTCAGCTTGGTAAATATGACAGTAGATAGCTTCCTTCCCTCCTTTTTAGTCATCATAGCCTGTAGTTTGACTTCATAGCATATACTCTGCCATTGTTACCCGCTATGTGGAACCAAGTTGAAAATTTCCTAAACTTGCTAAAAAACTTTAAATTCCTCCAAGAAACATAATCACTTTCATACGTAAGATGGATATCTGCTACACGTAAATGTAATCTAAGTTCGTCAGGGAAATGCATGCTTAAAATATCATCCTGCAGCAGAACCCTGCTAGACTCCTACGAAACTTATTTTCCAATCCTTTCTGCTTTCGATACAGGCATACACCAGTGAGTTTCATTACTTTCGTAGAAGTTGCTTAGTTTCAATAGCCAATTGGATATTATTTTCCGGTTTTTTGTGTAAAAAAAATTGCCTGTACAAAAAAAGAAATCCCATCACTGAAGGTACTTTATCTTCCCCTTAAATTTTTTTCAGTGTGAATCCCCTTTTTTCAAAAAGTTTCCTTATTTCCCTTCTTTTACAATCGCTGCCACATCTTGATTTAAGAGACATGTTATGGCAAAGTGACTCATTACAAATTAGTTATTCATGTGCGTCAGAGAACACTACGTAATGATTTCAAACTATAAATCTTCATAACACTTAGAACTCATTCTCAATACAATATACTTACTCCTATGTAGGCACAACCAATAGTCATTTTAAAATCCATAGCTATACTCACAGATTCTCCCCACATCCAAGAAAACTAAAATGAATTTTTATTTATTTGATAAGGTCTTTGAGTGACAAATCATTACACTCTGAATGCTATCGATTGGCACTGGCCAAACTGAAGCTCTCATTCCGTAAAGACCTCAAGATGATTGATCAAAGATTCAGGCTTATCTGCTCTCTGCTTATCTCTAACTTTACCAGATTATCTGGGTTTTGTTTTTCGTTTTGCCGATCCCTGTTCCGATGAAGATGGTTTTTCTTACTCTTAATCATTTTTATGACCTTAATTATTATTTAATTTATCGGAAATTCTGGGAAACTTTATATTTACGAATTAGCTGTCAAATTAACCGGTTTTTAAATATTAATTTGCTATTTACAGAGTCATATATATACATATAGTACACGTGTGTAAATAGTAAACTTAAGACTATATTTTCTCCAGAATGAAACTTGAAATGCAAAGTGGAAAGCTGCACCATTTATGTACTTAGCTTCCGGATTTTCTATATTTTTCGTATTAAAACGTTAGTCATTAAGTAAATACAGGGTGTTTTGCAACAGCATTAGATTTTGCTCTTTCTATGATGTAAGACGATTGAAATTTTTGATTAGGTACAGTGCGTCTTGCCAAAGTCACGGCTATCATTCAGGTCGCCGCCTAGCTAAAGATAAGTCCAGTATCAGGCAAAGTTATCCTGATTTACATCGAGAGCCAATCTGCTACAAAAGAATCTAGGACAGTAAAGGACTGCCGTTTCTCTCTGAACGTGATCGTTAGTTAACCAGCATATTGACACACTCTGTTGGATTCCAGGTCACAGCGACAGGGAATTGTGCGGCTGACGAATCAATCAGTTCTCAAGATACCGACAGTAGGATACCGAAGGCCGATGAGCTCGCAAAAATGGGTTCTGGGATGAATCTGACAATGGCCGATGAGTCAATCCATTAGAACTTTAAAAGTCTAGCATCACCACGAAATTCATAAAATCCGCGAACGAGAGATGAATTTCACTCACGACATGCCGCACATCAAGAATGATTTGAACAGAATAAGAGAAAACCAAAGGAAGTCATCGCACTTTACGGAAGTCACCCAGTACTTTTCATAGGCATTATGAGAGGTCATAATCTGCCAGCGGCCCACCTAAAGAGAATTCGTTTGAGTACAATGGACCTATGCAGAGGATGTGGCGATGCAGGCAGACGCCGAGGAGGACACATTCCACTTTCTATGCAAATGCCCAAGCCTTAGCAGATACAGGAAGACAGCCCTTGGAGAACATTTCTTCAATCATCAGGGCGAGAGTCATTCTACAATTCCTTCGGAACTCAAGTTGGTTCAGGGAGGCCAACTAATAATAATAATCTGTGTTCTATTTATTTGAGGTACCCAACACCACACTGGGGAACACAATTGATCCTTTGAGATTTGAGTGAAGCTGTACATAAGCCAACCCTATAACCTAATCTAACCTACCGACACCAGGAAGCTGGACGATGTCAAGGCGCCTAAGTCGTTTACTTATCAAGTGATTCACACCGATGCTATTTCGAAAGCAAATCATAGATGGCAACATCTTGATTATTGAAATAATGCTAGGCTAATCTGACCTGTCGTCGATCCTTAGGGATTGAGAGCGTTGATTCGACTAAAATGAGACCAGCTCCCAAGACTAACTATAGTGCCTTAACAGGACACTGTATCCTAGGCAAGCATGCTCAGCGTTTTGGGTTAAGACGAGTAAGAATCTATCGTGTAAACTTCCTGTGCACATGTCCCGCCCTTGCAAAAACATCAGGAAAACCACCTTAGACAAATACTTCTTCAACAATCTAAATTATTTGAACACCGCCAACATGGTCGATCTTAACTGCTTAGTTAGGAAATCAAAATGGTTTCAGTAGTATACTGAGGTCAGAGCCAAGCATTCATTGCGGTTCCACAATGGACATACTTTTGGTAAAAGTGTTCCTCTTCTCGTGAGAGCGTATCTGCTGTTGGTTATTCCAGCATTATTCTAGTTACGATATCCCTTTGCAAGCACAAAAGCAACTACATACATATTTATCCTTTTCCATCTTCAGGAAGGACATTGAACAAGATCTTCACTGAATCAAATCACTCTAGCTCAGCAGTTAATACACTGTATTGACCGATTAGTTTGGATCCATGTTCGATTCAGCTCAGTTTTTCTGAGATATACCATATGTTGCCAAAAACTTTATTCACTTTCGAACGTGTTTTAAGTCAACATTTTTCTAAACTCACAACAGAGTTGCCGGACGTCGAAAAGGGATCCTTCATAGCCACAAGTTTGTCCCAAGTTTGCCTGAATGAAAATGAATGTCAAATTTCAAGGTTAAATGCTATCGGGTTCGAATAACAACCTAGATTAGATAAAACAAATATTTTTTGAATGACAAATCCATTAGGTACTTGTGTATGTCATATCAACTTTCACTGATGATTGTACTTACATTTTAAAAGACACAGATGAACCATTAAAAAAATACTTGTCGATTCTCCGCTGAATGAGATCAATACAGACACAGTGTCTCTAAGTAAAAATTAAAATAAATTCTCCAACTTATATTCAAAAACAATAGAAAAACTCATTATCGCAGATGAATCGTGTTAATTGTTTAATTAGACTTTATTAAGGGAATTCCGAACAGCAAACAGCTGATCGCAAAACAAGACTCTTGATCTTGTCAGACATGCGTAAAAACACACATCTTGCGATTGCCATAAAGTCTACCTGAAAAGTAAAAACTTGGGAAAACCCGTAGAGTAGAACACACAAAACGTAGACCGTCATTATAACTGAGTTCGACTCAAACCATGTTTCCAATTTCATTCAGTCTGAGCGCAGAACTCAAACTCATCAGTTTATCTCTGTATACATCCGCGTTCCGGTCGGTTTTCAGCTATTCCGCCACCCGTTCTACAATCGTGTGCACACATATGTACATGTTGTCGCGATTTCTTCTTCATGTCAACGTATTGAACATCAATTAAAAATTTTTAAAAATAAAAAGCAAACTTGTCCGCGACGCGAGTCAGAAAGTAATCGCGATTAAATACTAACGCACGTTTAACTTTAAAAAACAAAAAAGTCTCTTGAATCTTTATTGTTTCCAATTTCCATATGCTGCCAAATTTCGGTGAGGATTCGCTTACAATATTTTATTATTGTGAAGCTAGTGTTGTGTGTTAATTATTTTTATAAACCAATTTTATGTACAAATCTTTTGTTTTATTTATTTATTTTTTTTTGTTTGTTTGTAGTTTTTGTTTTTATCGGCGCTGTATTTGCATTATTATGCCAAGCTGAAGAGCTTCAAAATAGTGTGAGGACAAACCCGATTTCGTTCTATAAGCCTCAAGATGGTAGAGTTCGTGTTGTCGCCCGAAGTGGTGTTGCGGAAAGGGTTGAATCAATCTTTGATACAAGTTTTACCACCACCAGTATCCCCATTACCAGCACCACCCGTAAACCTACATCGATAGATGATACAGATTATTGGGACAACGATACCTTCCAACCGTACAAAGTTGACAATCGTGACTTTTTCGACTGGAGGCTTTTAGAGGTGAGTGTATAAAATATCTCTTGTGAACTATTTAAGATGTAGATAAGAATTAAAGTCTGCTTCGGAATAATTGAATTGGAATGATGATTGTATACTAATTAGAGCTTGATAAATGCGAATTGTTGTTGTGAGTGATTTTTGGTTTCATTCTTTTCATTGTTTAAAAACAAATTTCTTCTTTTTTTTTTGCGTAATTTATGTACAATACAAAACCATAGCGAAACATTCGCATTAAAATTTGAGGTCGTATTTGTATGCATTGTATTCGTTTGACGTGTGATTTAATTTTGAGCGGATTAAATGAAAATTCCCAGGTACTACGGATGAGTACCTTTAGCAAACCAAAAGAAACTAAATTTACTGGAAATCCTCTCGAGAAATAATGTTTCCCAAAAAATACAAGTATGTGTCACAGTCACAGTCACACGCTAATGATCAAGCGAATTCATGCACGTCCGCCTACGCATCGGTCCATAAGTCACCTGGTTTTTTACCTGACGTCTTAAGTTGTAATATACGTTGTTTAAAACCAGGGTAGTTCGATGAACCTCCGATAGTCATGGGCTGGATGCTATATGCAGCAGTGTCGACTCCATATTTGAGTGCAACATTTATAGCTTGATTCTTAATATGTCTGTACGTACGAGTAGTGCTCTTTGGCAACGCCTGTGTTTTTCCCTATTTACTTATCAACTTATTGAATTGAAGATTGATGGTTGCAAGATTTAGGGTAATTTGGCAAAGAGATGCTTCTATCTAGTTGAATGAATTCATCATTCATATTCATCTTCGTTGCCGATTTGAAAGGTTTTTGAAAGAAGGCAACTTCTCTTTGGTTCTCACATTTCTCAAGCCATGTTTAGGTTATTGGTTGTGAAGACAATCTTCATTCAAATTCACAAGATACGATTAAAGGGGATTTGCACCTTGAGGATGGTTACACGGGGACCAGTTGGTAAATTACAAAGGCGATGTGGAAGCTTTAAGCAGTTGTATAGCAAGTGTTCGGTGGGGCCTATATCTTCTATATCTTAACAGCATCCACAGCAATCTGGTGGCCGTGGTGTAGTGGTTGCATTATCGCTTGTATCGCTGAAGGTTCTAGGTTCAAATCCCGATGTCAAAAAAAAACAATCGATCAATTGCGAAAAAAGCTGACGTCAACTCTACTGCATAGGCATAACACTGGCAGTAGAGTGGTCATATGGTTTGAAAGTGTTGACCGTACTAATGATATCGGGATGTTCGAAAGAAATACTGTGAATAATAAGCAACGGCAACAGCAGCAATAATTCTCCCCAGTCATTCTGGACACCACCCTCGGAGCAAAAAGACTGAAACCTAATATCATATGAGTTTCAAAATCCCAACACCAACACAAGCGCTGTGTGAATAGCAACATAAGGGTATTCATAAACCCTTTAGCACTAGTGAATTATAAAAAAAAAAAAAAAATGGCGCAGTATACCTATTAAGATGGGTATTTTTCAATTTCCTATTGTCAATAGACTCTCGATAACATTTATTTGTAGTTTTTGAAGGACGTAGTAGAATATTAGTGTTGCATAACTCAGGTGAATGACTCACTATAAGTTAAGAATGTTGTTGTTTCTATTTGCTTGGCAATAACAAACAAACCATTGTCATTGTTTAAAAGTAGGTTAGTTGAAGTCATAAAATCTCAAGTCCCTCTTGAAAGTACGGTTGTGATTGAGGTCACATAACAAATGAAACTTTTTACTGTAGCGTTAAAAAAAGATACAAACATTTCTGAACACCCAATTTAAGAACACTCATATCATATCCAAAAGAGAATAACCAAACCACAAAACAACTATATTCAAGAACCTTAAAACCGGTTACCACTCACGTATACCTATATTTATATTTTAAATGTGCTCACAACACAAATTTAACAGAAGATACAAATAAGAAGTTATACGTAGGTACATAATGTTCTTTCCCTCCGTTTCTGCGATACGAAATGAGTAGGTACTTTGCGAATGATGCAATGGGAATGCTGTCAATGAACTTTACAGTGAAGTTATCTCATTTATAAATAATGTTAACTATTTGGTTGGGTATTTTCTCCCCCATTGGGTTTTAACCTTAGTTTGTGGTTAGCTATGTTCATCCATCAACTATTTGCTTTCAGAGATGCTCGTCCGAAAGTTATTACCCAACCAAATTTAACCAAACGTATTTATGTATCTCAGTTGTTTGTATTTAATTTATAACTTGATTTGTGTTTAAGTGTGACGGGTTTTCAATTAATCTGGGACAAGTGATTAAACACAATTGTTTTTATTTTTTTCTTTTCTTTTATGACAATGAAATGTATGAATAATGATTTGATTAGCTACATACTCGTACAAGTTGTTTGGAATTTTGAATCCGAATTTCACGATCAATACTGATCTTTTTTAACTTAAACGAGAGCAGCACAGTTCATTATGGCCATAGCTTAGGATCCGCGAGTATTCGCACAGTTGTTTTGTTGATACTTAAGTTGACTTAAGTCCATTGACAGTTCAATGCTAAAACTTGATAGAATACAAAAGAAATGTTTCATGTATCTCACTGTTTTATGGCTTTTTTTTCACAAACAGTGCTCTAGAGTCTAGAGAAATAGTAAGATGCATTCGACCCTATCAATATTTCAACCCCGCAAAACACGTCATGCTTGGAATGGCTTTTCTTAGCCATACTACATTAATGTGAAATGATTTCCTCATTAATGTGCATCGGTATCCTTAGTGTTCTAGTTTAAGACTGGTCATAACAACTTTACGTGCTAATAATAAGAAAGCTTTCCTTTCTTTCCATCGCTATTTATAGTCTTAATATTGCATCTAAAGTTTATTGTTCCCTTTCTTCTCATAAACAGATGAATCACATATTTCATTAAATATTTTGTCAATTAAAGTTATTAATTATATTTACTGGAGATGACTAAGTTCTACTTATGACGTAAATTTAATTTGCACTTCTTTACACAGCTGTCTTCCTAGTCTTTCATTGATAAAAAGAGTTCCTATGTTTTGAGTGGTCCCCTTTTTATTTTTATTTTATTTTTATAATTCGCTAGTGCTAAAGAGGTTATGAATACCCTTAAGATGCTATTCATACAGCGCTAGTGTTGGTGTAGTGATTTTTGAAACTCAGGTGGTATTAGGTTTCAGTCAGCGACTCAAGTCTGTATTTTCTTATCGATAGTTGTTATTCTGGCAGCTGCATATGGATCCATCACGTATTCTCTTTACTTATGGTATCTTCACAAATTCTCCTCTTCATGGTACAAATCAAACTTAGAAAAGGAAGAGCATTTTTGTGCTAGCTTGCCATCATCACTTCTTGTCGAAGACTCATCTCGTGGGCAGAAAATAATGTTTCATCCAGAACTCAGATAAAATAAAGACGTTACCAAATCCCTTGTTCTTTGAGATTAAATGCTTCTCTCTTCTGATAGCCACGCAGCGAAAACGTTCGAAAAGCTTGTCTGGAGCTGTCTAAATAGCCTCAAGTAGCTAGCTGTTCACAATAATCAATTGGGTTTCCGGACACAAAGGCATTGAGAGCAATGAAATTATCCATGATTCCGTTTCTCATTCCCCAGCTGTGGCTTTAAAACCAACCACATAAAGTTAGAGTTCAACTTTTAGCTCACAAAATGTCTCTCAACAATTGGACAAGGTGAAAAGTTAATTAACCCCTTTAACAATAAAAGAAGTCGAGAAATTCCCATACGAAGCAAGCAAGCTGTACAAGATGTACCTCGGATATGTGAAGACTTTGCTTATAAGACTGCTTTGCATATTTTATTGGAATGTCAAGCCATAGCTTATAAACATTTCATTTCCCCAGCCATAGTTCCCAATTACCAAAGTATCTCCTTGACCTCGATATTATTCGGGATCATGACATTGTTCTGCAATTGTGCGAAAACTTTGCTTGGCACAAAAGACCTTTTAAGTCGCAGTGCTTTTCTGGTCGCCGTCAGAATAGGGTTCTGATATTCCAGAATAGGTGCCTTCCGGCTTAGCCCAAGAAGATAACAGTTGTAAGTTGACAGGTAGTTGGCATTTATTTCAGTGTAGCTATGGGTATTGATCGATTAGTTACCACAAAAATATCGAACCAAAAGATGGATTACAAGCCAGTCTTGTCTCTTCTTCTATAACTTGAAGCACACTCATAGAGAGAGGTTGTTACTTGGTAGTAAATAACGTACTTAAACTCCTTTTTTTAATTCAAAATATTTTCTTCATCTTTTCAGGAAGTCTTCACAAAGCAAAAGAAAAATGTTGTCATATCGCCGTTTTCGCTGAAATTCGTCCTTGCGCTCCTTTCTGAAGCTGCTGATGCAGAATCAAACACCAAACAGGAATTATCTTCAATATTTTATAGAACATCGTCACCACTATTGCTGCGAGATATTTATCATGACATGTTGGAATCTCTTAAGGTATTTTCAGGACTTTTAAAATTATTAAACTTAACGAAACTTTTTTCTACTTATTTCTACAGGAACCCAGTACTAAATATACTCTAAACTTCGCAACTAAAATGTACATTAGTAACTATATCGTTCCGAGAATAAAGTACCAGGAAACTCTTAAGGATAAATACGATACAGACATTCAGTGTTTAAATTTCGCAGAAGCTGAAGAAGCAGCTAGAATTATTAACAATTGGTGTAGTAATGTTACAGAAGGTCACTTGACAAATTTAGTTAGTAGTAGTAAGTAGAGCATATATCATTTACAAATTATATTCGTTTATAAATCTTTTAAAATTATTCTAGATAACATTCAGAATTCAGTACTGTTGCTAACGAATGCAATCTATTTTGATGGAAAGTGGCGTTACCCATTCACAGAGACGTTTCAAAGTGCATTTTTCAGACAACCAACCGAACAAATTCGAGCTGAATACATGACAGTTACTGAGAAATTTTATTACTTCCATTCGACAATGTTGAATTGCCAAGTTTTAAGATTGCCATATCAGGTACAGTTAAATAAATAATTATACAGTGGAATTTTCAGGTACACTTTCAAAGGGGAAAAGGTCTAAAGAATGTTTGAATGTGCTAAGATAAATTAATTTCAAATTAACTCGAGAAAAGCCGCTTCGATATCGATGCTTTGCCTTCTTAAAATACCTAAGCTTGTGTCGTTAGACCCAAATCTTTCTCAACATGTATCTACATCGATACCTTGATAGCCATTGTTTAAATAATTCAGAGGAAATGATTCCTCTACAGTCAAGTCTGGGGAGGATGTGAGCCTTAACCAACAAACATTTTGATTTTAAGTTCGTTTTCACTTCTGCGACACCTATAGTAAAGCTTAAACATGGGCTAGAGAAGCAAATGTCCATCAGATCTTATTAAAGAGTTAGGATGGGATATTTGAATCCCTTTTTCACGTTTTATTTTTTTAATCGACAAATAAAAAACATTAAAATTTATTTCAGGGTAAAAAATTCTCCATGACAATTATTTTACCAGGCGCTAAGGGTGGACTTGAAGAATTAATACGAGAAATTGAAGGTGACGCTCTAAGACGTATTCAATGGTTGATGACAGAGCAAAGGGTTAAGGTTACCATGCCAAAATTCAAATTTGATCATACAGCTCAAATGAAAGAAACACTAATGGCGGTTAGTTCTAATAAATTATATCTCACATGATGATTTTAAGAACTTTCATAATCTTTGCAGTTGGGTATCAATGAAATCTTCACAGATCAAGCCGCTTTAAGTGGTATTGCTCGTAATTCGGCAGAAGGCCGAAAACTGAAAGTCAGTAATGTTATTCAAAAAGCTGGAATTGAAGTTCATGAAACAGGAACTACAGCATTTGCTGCAACAGGTAAATATTTAAAAATATATCCATACGTAATGTGTTCTAATGGTTTCTTTTGATTTTTTCCATTGCAGATGTTGAAATTGAAAACAAATTTGGTGGTAGTACTTCCGAAGAATTTAACGTTAATCGACCATTCATCTTTATTATCACTGATGAGGGAACAAGCAACATGATTTTTGCTGGCAAAGTACTTGACCCCACGGTTTAATTAAGCTTTTATACTCTTAGTGTTAAAATCTTTTACATTATTTTGTGCGTGTATTGACATTATTCAAAAAAAATATTATATTCTTTAAAAAAAAAAAGATGGTTGTGAGATATTTTTTTATATATTTTAAGACGAATAATCTATATGACTTCAACGTAAGGATCAATAGTTTGATTCACTATAACTGGTGTTCCAATTTCATGAGTATCTGTATGTTTAGATTGCTCGCTTGTCTCCGGTTTCCAAGTCCAAATTTTTCACATTTTATGTTTTCTCCTTTTCTACCATTCTTAAGTACTATCTACTCGGGATATCGCAAGTTTTACTGATAGTCAGGCCGCAATAAAATCCGTGGAATCTGTCGCCTTCAACTCGAAACCAGCCCTAAATTGTCGCTTGTCTCTTAACGAGATGGCTGACCAATTCAAAATTCGCCTTATATGGGTGCCGGGACAAAGAGACATTCCAGGCAACTGCATGGCTGATGAACTCGCCAGAGAGGGCACAACTCTAGCAATTCTTCCGAAAAAGGGGAATTTAAGCATGCCTCTCGCCACCTGCAAATTGCTACTCAATAGAAACGCGATCAACATCGCCAATCACAGATGGACAGTAGGTAACACTGTCCTTAATACACACTATACTGTCTTATCACCAACCAGATTTGGCCAAAGCTGGATCTTAAACATTCTCACTGTCTCATCGGATGGAAAGATTGTTCATAAGCACCTAAGAAGGTGTCATAACGGAACACTGCAGCATCTGCAAGCACGCCTATAGGCTGGGCCTCCTGAACAACGACGAAGCTGCATGGACGAGGAGGAGGAGGAGGAGACTATTCTCCACCTTCATTGTACGTGTCCGGCCCTCTCAGCTCGAAGAAGAGCATACTGAGGAGGCGGTTTCTTTCACAACCTAAATGAACTGGCTGACATCAGCATATGAAGCGCCTCCAGCTGGCTCTGCGGGTAGTATTTCTTGTGAAGTACAGTTCATGTGGTAACACAAACGACCTTATCCGGTCTAAGTGAGGCTACAACTTGCAGCCTGCCACTCTTACCTAACCCGAACTACCTTTCTTAAAGTTTCCAAACCAACTTTCAACATTTTCTACGAGTACACAAAACGGGGAAAAAAATGCAGTTAGTTGATATATCACCTCCCTGCACTTTTCGACTGTAAGCATGTATAGATTCAATTTTATTCAAATATCAAGTTTTTTTATGGAAACATTACCAGAAATTAATTCTAACACTAACTCTTATGTGTTAATTGAATAAATAAATGCAATTTCAATCATAATTCATAAGAAAACTGAACAAAAGGAAATAGTTTTCGATCCTTCTGACGTCATAAAAAGTTAGCAGCTCATATGGAACATCAACCGCCATTCCTCATAGACTTCTCTGCAATAAATTTCAATAGGAAACCGCAGTTGCAATCTAACAGTTTAGCTCCATTCCATGTCCCACTATTTAAATTTCGCTGCATGTTTGAAATCTAGTACAGATTATATTAGTTTCAATCTACAACTCAACAGATGTCACTATTCTTCGACCGGCATGAATTTGTTCCGAAAAAGAATCAACTGAACACACCCATTCAGGGCATGTCAATTTTTGCTATTCGTATACAACTTATCTAAAGTAGTATGTGTGTGTAGGTGTGTTTGTGTTTTACAAAAAAAAGAATCTCTTCCGAATACAGAGGCACAGAGATCTTTGTTTTGCCCAACACTTGTTCGAAATCCGGGAAATATTGCGTGAAAACCATCGATAAACCTAACAAAAGTGTCCAAAATTTATTACAAAATATTAAGAAAATGATCGACTTTCGATTTCACTAAACGTAGTGTGGTTTTGCTCGCGTCAAAGAAGTGAAAAGCCCGACAAAAAAAAGTGCCGAATAGAAGTGTGTGCCGAAAGTAGCAGCAGCCTCGCCATGTTCCACCAAACCCAAGCTGCACAAGGGCGGCGGTGTTTATTATTTTTCTCGGCAATTCTAATTTCCATTCTTTGTATTTTCCAACAAATTCAATCCTCCCACGGCCAGGGTGAGTTAATTGACAAGTGCGGTACATTTTTATTGATAGAGCAAAAGATTAGTTTGCATGTTTGCGGAAAGGTTTAGGAGTTTTCTTCTCCCCCAACCCACTCGGAAGAGATTTCATATAGCACACATCCTCCTCGTCTACCGTAATTCCAATTGCTATTGCTGCATGCCACTGATTATAGTATGAAAATTGTGTATTAGGAGTGAAGTGCTAGCGCCATACAATTTTTTTTTTTAAGTATTTTCCCCCGCGCGCTGGTTTTTACATTCGGCCACTGCCACCACCAACTGGCCGGGGCCTCTGCCACTGCCACCGCTGCGGCGCGGCATACTCCTATTTTTGGTTTTGGCTTAATGAATTAATATTTGTTCGGCGTTTTAAGTTGATTCTCTTGATTAATTATAATCATGGGAGGAATTTTTAATTGAATTATTCTCAATTGCTAGTGCTCTTTTGGCTTATTGTCTTATTTGTGCGTGTTTTTTTTTTTACTTTTCAGAAGAGATTAATGTGGAAATTGGAAAGAATATCACTGTCCAGTGCACATCGTCCAGCAATCATGTCCGGTGGACGT
Organism: Criorhina ranunculi; assembly: GCA_951813785.1. Classification (NCBI taxonomy): domain Eukaryota; kingdom Metazoa; phylum Arthropoda; class Insecta; order Diptera; family Syrphidae; genus Criorhina; species Criorhina ranunculi. The sequence goes on along the minus strand of OX638382.1, from coordinate 12,350,476 downwards.
TCCAAGGGAAAAACATCACCAACAAAGATAAAAGGTATGAATACATTAAATGTACGCAGTACGTGGGTCGTACTGATAGTCTTTATTTAGAAGGTATTCCCTGATTTAGGTGGTGGATAATCTGAAACTAGCTAAAATTTATTATCTGTTGCTGGCCAAGGTCACTTTAAAAAAGTCTTACATTTTGCAGATATTCATCTCCATTAAACTAGGCTACAGTATCAGTAGTTTGGTTGCTAATTGAAATAACTATCACAAGCTCTAGAATCTTATATAGAGCATGCACTCATAAAAATTGCCTTGATAACGACAGATGACGTTTAATCTGCGCAAGTTTTTACGGTGGTGTTTGTAAATGTAGTAGTCTGGAGGAAGTACTGCTGAGTCAGTTCAAATGAAGATTTTTCATTAAAATCTTAGCATCCTATGAGTAATTTATATGCTTTCATGATTAAGTTCAATTACGACAGAAAGATACACTAACCTGCACCTATTCCATATATTTATGTGGGTACTTATATTTATAACATGCTCTGCACCTTGTAAATTTATAAAAACTGGTAACTAGTGATTAGTCGAGAATGCTTTTAGTTAAACGACGAAGAAATAGAAGGTAACCGGTTGATGCTGACTCACTTTAAACACGCTTTTTGAAAGCTATCTATGTTGTTTACCTAAAACCACGATCGATTTATAAGGTTACCTATTAAAACATAAGCTGACTGGCATTAGACTGTGTGTTGCTTGTCAAACCTATCGACAGTTCTATCAACTGGCAACTGTATTATACGCTCAATCAATGGCTAAGGTTTTATGTATAATTCTATCACTTCTGAAACTAGTTGAGCTGCCTGATCAGAGTCATTAAATTTCATTCATAGGTCTAGATTTATTCTAAATCTGAGTTCCCAATTAAACCAATCGGATCTTTTGATAAAGCATTGGGGCCTTGTGAAGTCATACCATATAATCGAAGAAAGATGTTTCCAAGTGAAGCCGTCTTGTAGTAAAAGTTCACACGTACGGCATTCTTATTGTTGCAGCTAATGGCAAAAATGGCTTTAGATGCTTAACCATTTGTCACATTCGTGTCTTGAGTTATTGTAATGTTCGCTTTAATTTATCTCAACCTATTGTTACTTCAATTAATTCAATCTTGGGAATAATCTTGCTTATAAGCTTGATACTGTGCAAACTACACAAGTAGTGTAATTTTTCGTCAATCTACGGTGCCCATAATTAACCTTGTAAGTCAGATTAATTAATCACGAAACATTACTTAATCCAACACCCTACTCCGAAGTCTACTTCTTTACTGATCTGCCAGTGGAATATTGTTAGTGGTACAATGTGAGACAAAGTAAGAGGCGAACCGGGTAACTTAACTCCACGTCAAATAGGACCAATGCAATCAATTAATGAATCGATTCTCTCCTATTATGTAACGTCAAATCTGTCAGAACGATAAAAGTGTCAACCAGTAGGAAGGAAGGCATACAGAAAAACTGGGCAGATCACTTATGCGCATAGTTAACAGGCGATGAAAAATAAAAGTTCACAACAGTTTCCAACCTATCACGTACAAATCTTAACTTAACGTTCCACCTCTTCCTGGATTCCATTTAAATAACTTTACTAATGTACTTTCAATTATTTTCACACAGATACCACCTCTCGACTGAATCCGTTAATGATATTGACGAAAATGCTCTGCTCGTCGAAACAACGAATGCTGCAATTGCCACCGCATACGTTCACAATTTAAGTATTCATCGCGTTAAAATAACAGATGAAGGCAACTACACCTGCCACAGTATAGGCAGCGGTACAGTTGACCCCGAACAACCCAACGAGAATGTGTTCTTTATACAACCAAACATTCGTCCGAAAGTAATAGCCAGTAGCCCGAATAATATCAAACGAAAAATAGGTGAAGCTGTAGCATTGTATTGCCTGATTGAGGCATATCCCCTAGAACCAATTAGAAAGCACATAAAATGGCTTAAGGATGAGATGTCCTTTATTTTTCTAGATAGCAGCACTAATATAACAGTAATAAATAGCACTCATGTGAATGTTTCTCTTGAACTGACTGAAGTGTATAAAAAAGAAAACGGCACATATGGATGTGTTGTACTATCACCGTCTGGGGAGTTGATGCGCAAAGAGATTGCTCTCTTAGTGATGGATATGCCTCAAGTAAGCATTGACTATGTGAAGGCTGTTGGTGCGAATAAGATATTTCTCAATTGGACTGTGAATGATGGTAACGATCCAATTCATAAGTATTTTGTGCAGTTCATGACGGAAGATGCACCTACATTCACGTATTACAAATATCCAATTGAGGGGAAGAATACATCGTACGTGTTGGAGAACTTTCAACCTAATACAAGTTACTTGTTAAGAATCTCGGCAAAGAATAGCATAGGCGAGGGAGTTCATCATCAGTATCACCAACCAGTGCGAACATTAGAAAAGGATCCTGTATTTGTCCCAAAAGTGGAAGCCACTGGCAACACGGAGTCAACGATAACAATTGGATGGACGCCGCCATCGCCAGAGCTTCTGGAATACATTCAATACTACGAGTTGGTTGTGTCTGAACCAGGAGAAAGTCGTCGAATCGTTGAGGAAGCAATTTACCATCAAAACAGTCGCAATCTTCCTTATATGTTTGACAATCTGAAAACAGCCACTGATTATGAATTCAAGGTACGGGCTTGTAGCGATTTAACGAAACAATGCGGACCGTGGTCAGAAGTGGTAAATGGGACAACAATGGATGGAGTGGCTAGTCAGCCAACCGACTTGCATGTGGTGTGCAATATCTCGCGGCAAAATGCGGTTAGTGTCACATGGAATATTCCGAAAATTCCAAACGGAAAAATCGTATCTTATTCCATTAAGCTGGTAGGCACAGCTATGTACAAATTCGATGGACGTTTCTTGAATGCTACTTGGGGGCCAAAGGAACGCCGTGTCGATGAACCAAATCACAAAACAATTTACGAAGGTGTCAATCCCAATACTAATTATTCTGTGACCGTATCAGCTCTGACGCGGCGAAAGAAAACTGGTGAGCCAGCAACAGCGTTCTGTACAATGCCTGTTGCACTTCCCGATTCAATTGGAAGGATTATATGGACAAAAGTTAAGACATCTGACGATAAGTGTGTGCTTAAACTATTCATGCCGAGAATAAGTGAACGTAATGGTCCCATATGCTGCTATCGAATCTATTTGGTTCGAATGCAGGATTACAATCGTGATCTACCGGTTCCGGATAATTTAAACGTATCCACTTACCATGACATTCATAACATCAACAACACTCGAGGTGGAGCGTACATTGCTGAAATGTTTCCCGGTGCGGCATACCGTTCGGAGATATTCCTTGGCGATGGCAAACGAATGTATCAAGATTTAGTAAGCCAAAGTATTGCCGATAACCACTGCCGAAAATGCCTCGATGGAGTGCCTTTCCGCAAAATTTATCATGTCCCAGTAATGAAGTCTACAACAACTACAACCACTCCCAAGCCAGATGGTAAGTGTGCACTTTTAAACTGTTTAATGTTCAATTGAATAAGATTTATGTATTTAGAACACCAAATTCCAATCATCCCAGAGCTTACACAACGAGAGCAGCTGAACAGAGCTGGAAATCTGACACAAGCGGCTTCTAAAATTCTAGACAATAAACGCCGTCGTAGGAATCCGAAGCATGCTGTTGGACAAAATATTCAAAATTTAGAAGAGAATATCGAACCAACCACAGCTATGCCATCTGTTTCCCTCCACGAAGTACTCGACGAGGTATTCGACGGAGAGATTGACATGAACAGCAACTACACCGGGTTTGTCGAAGTTATCGGTAAATAAAAGAATACTTGCTTATTTATAGTTTTGTTTGTTCACATTCAACATTTCTTTGTTTAGTTCGAGAAGAAGAAAATGAACCTCCATCAGGCAAACCATTGATAGCTTACAGTAATTATTTTGAAACAATCAATCCACGAACAGTAACCGAGGTCTATGACAATGGTGATGATATGTCGCTAGTGTTAAATATCGTTGGTCAAGTATTGTGTGTTTTAATTGGACTGGTAGTCCTCCTATTGATTGCATTGTGCTTTATGCATCGGCACTATACGAAGAATACTGGACAAGGTGATGAAGTAATCAGCTTGCGAGATTCATTAAGGTAAGTTTGAAATCCTTTTAAAGATTTTTTGTACATGAAAAATAATAATTCCGATCATTCTTTACTTAGCCGGGCTCTCTGTGGAGGTCGCACCAGTAATCACCGTCATCTGATTGGTTCCGCTTTGGCTAAACCCGCTGACATTGGTCCTATTGCGAAAATAGATCTTCCTCAATCATATAGAAATCGTCATAAAGATACCGACTATGGCTTCCTCCGTGAATATGAAATGCTTCCAAGTCGTTTTAACGATCGCACAACCAAAAACTCCGACATAAAAGAAAATGCCCACAAGAATCGTTATCCAGACATCAAAGCCTACGATCAGACTAGAGTTAAATTATCCCAATTGAACGGAATGCAAGGATCTGATTACATAAATGCCAACTTTGTCATTGGCTACAAGGAGAGAAAGAAATTCATTTGCGCTCAGGGACCTATGGATAGCACTATCAGTGATTTCTGGCGCATGATATGGGAGCAACATCTGGAAATAATTGTTATGCTCACAAACTTAGAGGAGTACAATAAGGCAAAATGTGCTAAATATTGGCCAGAAAAAGTTACCGATTCTAAGCAGTTTGGTGATATCACTGTGACATTTGCTTCAGAGCAGCGTTTCTCTGATTTCTTAGTTCGTAATTTGGACGTATTCAAGCGAAGTGCCAGTAATGAAGATGAAGAGGAACGACGACAAATCACACAATACCACTATTTGGTATGGAAGGACTTTATGGCACCCGAGCATCCCCATGGCATTATTAAATTTATTCGTCAAATTAATTCAGTGTACTCAGTGCAACGTGGACCAATATTGGTACATTGTAGTGCTGGTGTTGGTCGAACGGGTACATTGGTAGCGCTTGATTCTCTCGTTCAGCAGTTAGAAGAAGAGGATCAAGTGTCAATTTTCAATACTGTATGCGATCTTCGTCATCAGCGTAACTTTTTGGTGCAGTCTTTGGTAAGTTACATGGATTCTAATGTTGGGATATATTTCATATGTTTGCTTTTTTATATTTTTAGAAACAATACATATTTTTATATAGAGCTCTGCTGGACATTGCTCAATATGGCAACACAGAGATACTGGCTAGAGGCTTAAGTTTAACAATCGAGAATCTTAAACAAAAACCGAATGACAGCAAAGAGAAATGTAAACTCGAATATGAATTCGAAGTGAGTTTGATGTTGTTACTGATGATCTATTGTAAATTTTACTTTTTTTTCTGTTTGTTTTAGAAAATCAAATCGATTGCCGATGAAACAAACAAAAGTTGTTCAGTTGGCAGTGGAGATGAGAATATGAATAAGAATCGTAGTGAATTAGTTATACCATATGATCGTAATCGGGTAAGTAAACTAAGTTGATCCTACTACAACTTTCCGATTTCCTTTAGATGAAATTCTTTATTATCTATATCAGACGTAGATTAAAGAAGTTCTTCTCTGGGAATGTTCAAATAATGTTAATTTATGTTTTGAAATACTTTACAGGTCATATTGAATCCGATTCCAACACGAGAACATTCGACTTATATAAATGCGTCCTTTATTGAAGGTTATGATAATTCTGAGTCGTTTATCATAACGCAAGATCCTATGGAAAATACTATAGGTGATTTCTGGCGAATGATCTCAGAACAGAGTATAACCACTCTTGTAATGATATCAGAGGTAAGAGCCATTCAATTTGACGATGCTTAGTTTACAAAGTATTTCGTATTCTAGATTGGTGATGGTCCAAGAAAATGTCCAAGGTATTGGGCAGATGATGAGATTCAGTATGACCATATTGTGGTCAAATATATGCACAGCGAAAGTTGTCCTTATTACACTCGACGAGAATTCAATGTGACCAATTGTAAAATTGACGATACGATTAAGGTAACACAATTCCAATACAATGGTTGGCCAACAGTGGAAGGCGAAGTGCCTGAAGTGTGTCGAGGTATTATTGAGCTGGTGGATCAAGCTCAAAAACATCATACTGCCGAAAATAATTTCTCAACATCGACGCCAATTGCTGTACACTGCAGGTAAGTTAACAATTTTAAATTTAATTTTATATTTGCTGAATTGTTCTTTTTTTTTTGTGTTTAGCCTGGGAACAGATCGAAGTTCAATATTTGTAGCCATGTGTATATTAGTGCAACAACTAAGAACTGAGAAAAAGATTGATATCTGCACAACTGCGAGGAAATTACGTTCACAGCGAGCTATGCTTTTGGATACATACGTAAGTGAATGTGTTATGTATAATGTTTTTGTTTTTATCCAGCAAAGTTTCACATCGTCTCTCAAACTTTGGAAATTAATGAAATGAAGCTGCAGCCAATGAATTGGGAATACGTTTTTTTGCAAAACAGAAGAAGATGTTATGAGCAAAAAACATTTCTATTCTAACAGCTGAGCAGCTTTGATGTCTCTATTCAAACGAACTCAGATCCAAACTAGTATGGAATTGTCTTAAAACACTCATATGGCTAATGGCCTAAAGAAGAGTTACATTCATTAAGTTGTTGGTCAGATTGAAATCAGATACCAGCTCTACAGGACCGATGTCAATGGACTGAAGCATATATTGGAATTAAGTTGACAAAAATAGGCAAGCAAAAGAATATTTGACTTCCTACATCTATGTAAATAGGAAAAAATCCCGTTCCTGATAGGTTTCCTAATGGGACATTGTCGGCAAAGGAAACTTCTACAAAGTATATATGTTGCATTTGGAATTTAAGAAGCAACGGCTCAACCAAGATGATCATTCTCATATCGGTCATGAAGTTGATCAGGATACAGACCTCAATAGATTCAAAATAACGCGCAACGTCACCTAACTCTCTTTGCTTTTAATTCTTTTCTCTATCCCTCCCCTAAACTCTTGCCTTTCTCTTCAACACTGGGTTGTTATCAAATTGATAGGGCGTCATCAAATATTAAAGGAAAATTAGTAAATTGAGAAGACCTAGATCATTTCTGTATCAAATTGTGATGGAGGAAAAGGACTGCAGAATGAAATGGAACAATGGTGGATAATTCAAAGACACTATTTCAATTATGACGACCAACGAGAACTGGATCCATTAAAACAATATTTCAACAAAGTCACAGAGCAGAATAGGATATTCTGACTCCATCCCAAACATTTCCGTTAACAAGTGAATGATTTTTCGGATAAATTTTGACTGCCAAGTGGTTCTCAATCAATGGAAGCCTCCACAAATTTGACTCCCGACGGTGTACTACACTTGTGATATCTAGACCACTATAAAACTACTGCAGATTATTTGAAGGATACATACCTAAGTCTTTTAGATCGCTCAGATCTAACCCACTACATAGACCCCCGAAGTCGTCTAGTAATGCTGTGTTTCATAATCCCTTTCGAATCCACGTTTTTTAATTCAGATTCTATAATTGTTGTTTGTAACCACATTTCGACCATTTACTCCCTTCCTACAGGCGCAGTACGAGTTCCTACATCGTGCGATTGCAAATTACGCTGATTTGCATAAGCTCTCAACAGAATCCCCATCTGACTGTTAATATATTGTTTCACTAACAAATCACTGCTTCACTCAAAGTTTATATGTTTTAAAGTGTATTTTAACTGTGTATCTTTTTTTTTATATTTTATTTTGTTGCACAAAATCTATTTGTGATAATAAGCAAAGAAGTAACAAAAGAAAGAAAAAAAAAAAGAAGAAAACTCTAATGCTACATGGCAAATTGATGTGTCAAGACATAAGAGACGGTAAGCGAGTCCCATAAATGTAAAAAGTACTCTATTAATACACTAATAAAAATATTTAATTAAATCATTTCAAATTGCCTAACCAATAAGTTGTCATTTTATGTTCAAAGAAAAAACAATGTGAAAGAAAAAAACACAACTAAAAGTGTTTGCTATACAAAAGATAGAGGAAAAAAAAAAAAACTGTATTTAGAATAAGCTACCAAAGGACTAAAACGTTTAAAAATTATATTTAAATATATTATCAATATAAATTTAGAATATATAAAATAAAAATAAAATAAAAAACAACTCTGACCATACACATACACACACACAACTGAATATTTAAATGTTTTAGCAAACAAATGTTTTCTTTTTTTTTTATACCTATACATATATAAATTTATATCTTACATAAGGTATTTATAAATATTTATACGCAATTGTTTTTTCTACTCCAATTTTTTATTTTTTTTTTATACTATACAAAAGAGATAAACGAAAGAAAACAAAATGAAGCCATATTTATATATACATATATATATATAAACTTAAGAGAATTAAAGAAGAAAGAAATGAAAAAGAACTATATTGCTGCATTAATCATAATTAGTTTGCATTATTTAACTATAAGTTAATCTCATAATTATAATAATATAATATAAAATTTGCTAGCTCTCGAGTATTGTTTATAGTTTAGTACGAAAGAGGAGGGGGAAAACTAAACGCGCGCGAATAACGCAAATGCACAAAGAAACGTAGAGGAAGCGAAGAAAACGGAATAGGAAGTTAGAAACAAATGATTTATGTGAGAGACAAAATCAAATATTTGCAGCAGTAAGTTGTTTTTTTTTGTCTTATTTTTTTTTAAACTTTCTTTCTACATATTTATGTTTATTATTTAGTAAAATTGTAAAATGATTATAATCAATATTCAATTTATTATTCTCATACTTAGTACAGGAAATAGATTTTTATACACAAATAGATTTTATTACAAAACTTTTGTACATTTACTTTGCATTGCATAACGTTAAGGGTTCCATCAATGTGAGGTGTAACGTAAAAATAAATAAATCTATGAATGTGTATATATTACATACTATATAATGAAGCTTATATTATGATTACTGTTTTTTTTTTTTTTAGAAATAAATACTCTAGTCTATATACATATTACCGTTATTATTATTTAAAAAAATTGTTTTTTTTTTTTTATTGTTTTTTACAAAATGAAAATAGGTATTCCAAAACAAGGAACCAATTACATAAGGCGTAGCGCATCGCATTGAATTTTTTATTTTATTTTTTAAATTCAGCGATGAAATTGATGAACATTTTTCAAACCAAATATCAAAAAGGGGCGTTCAAAAGTTCTCAGAATATGAATTTATGTAAATATTTGATTTTTTATTTTTTTTTTAAATTTATTTTGAATCACCCTTAAACTTGTGACACTGCTAATCCTTGAAAAATGAAACTTTATTCTTTTGGTATTTTTAAATCAACACTCTCCGCATAGAAGCCTTAGCACCGAAGCAGCGTCAGGCAGAAGCAAAACAAGCAGCACCATCGCTATCAATAGGATCCCTTCATACGTTTGGTGGGTGGTAGTGCTTTTTTCTACTGCACCGACTATTTGTTGGTCTAGTCTAGTTTCATTTTCAATGACAATAATACTCGATACACACTAAGGATTTTCAGCAAAGACCTCCAAAAACTCATAATAGCAATCGACTCGTACTTGCTTTCTGAGTTGCTATGGATATTCGTGGTACTCATCGTACAATGAGCCTTGAACAATACCAAGGGATACGCTAGTGTTTTTTCAACATTTTCACTTTGATCTAAGTATGTATCTTCTACATTTCACACCACCGATTGACCGTGGATCATCTCAAACGTGCTTTATCCCATTTATATTCATTTGGTCACTTCTGAACTGTTGATAACGAATGTTTACATTCCTTGTAAACTGCCAACAGGTCCTAGTATGATTTATTTTTTTTATTTTCTTGTATGAAGTACCTAACATAGTTGTTTGATTGAGTTTAATCAATTGTTTTACCCCACTTAGTGTCGTTGTGTTTCGATGTCAATTCTATTTATTCTCACGGTTAGTGGAGATTTGTTAATAATGTCAAAATTGAGAACTAATTGAATACTTTTTGAATTCCACTTTTGCGGGCTGATAAAAATGATCAAAATGAAAGCAGATTCAATACCAATAACTAAATTCGCTTACCAATATGATGCACCACGCCTTTCATAATCGGGGCCCAGCAAAAAAAAAAAAATATTTATAGTGTAAACTTCTCTTTCTTTAACCTTTTTTCAACATGGTCTGTAGAAAACAAAAAAGTGTATAGGGCTCTCTCTTTTTACTGATAACAGCCGAATTCATAAAATTCAAAAAAATGTCTCCTAAATTCTTTTAAAATTCAACTTTCATTCAACTCTTTTCAAGACTTCCCTTGGGGTTCTGCAACTCTGTATAGGCTTTAGTTTGGTTTTTTTCTTAGATATCTAATCGTTTATTTTCATCACTGTAGGTTGTATTTAATGGCTCTTTTTTTGTGTGTTTTCGTCAGGCTAGGCTCAATATTTCGTTTAGCGTAGGTGTTAACTTTTTGTACTTTGATTGCGGGTCGCCTCTCTGTGTTTAATTTTCCGTTCAATGATTCTATATTTTCTCAATTTAGGTACCTATTTCCTTTTGAATAATTTTCATACTATTTATGAAGTAAATTTTAAGTCGTTAATTTGATTTTAAAAGTTATCGAAATGTCATATCAGACAAACCAAGTTTAATAGATGAAATTAACTTTCATATGAGTTGTTACCTTTTTACGTTTTTAAATTCTTTAAAAAGTTTGAAAGGAATCTTCCTCGTAATCAGGAGGTGTCCTTATCAACATAAAATTCCGAAAACTTTAATCCCGACTGCTCCCAAAGTCCTCTACCTCAAAGAATCCCCGTGTTTTGCTTTGATTTTCCAGATAATTTATAGACCGGTTGATGATTTCTAAACGTTTTCATAGTTTTCTTTAAAAAAAAAAAGAAGAACAAATAAGCTTATTTTCGACGTAAGACAATATTGTTATACCTAAACTTTCGTGTAAAATTTTTTAAAATTTCTTCTACAATATTTTCGTTTGCAAACAGTTAAATAAAAAAAAAGAGATCTAAGCCTAATCAATTTAAGATAGACAACCCTTTATTCTCTAATAAGTTTGTTTTATAGTTCGCGCTTTTACAATAGGTTTTCTACAGGTTGCCTTGATCATATTTGTTATATTATGTTGTTTTAAGTTAGTTGATCATAGTCCATTGAAATATTTTCAATCACATTTTCCAATAATGTAATACTCATACAAAATTTGGTATAGATTTGAACAAATTTTGTACAAAAAAACAAAAAAGAGATGGTACACCCAAAAAAATATCCCACCTTAAAGCAATTAAAACAGTTTTGGAAAATCTAAACGCCACTTTAATATTTGTTTTGTTTTAAATTTGATTTTATTTTTAAAATTTTCTTTTTTCGTAAATATGTAGGTAAACATGTTTTATACTCATAAAAAGCTCGAAAACTTAAACAAAAAATAATAAACATACAAAGTAAATAAATGGAAAAACAAAAAGAAATTAACAACTTTATGTTTAAACAGAATAATAATTTAAATAAATATTTAAAAATGAAGAGAAGTAAAGAAATAAATAGAAAAAAAAAACAAATATATGTAATTTGTAACCCTGTATCACTTATCTGATATATTTTGTATTAATAAATAAATGTTTTAAATACAAGGAACTTGCGTTCATCATCGAGAGAACTTTTTTTTTATCTCAAATTCCTACAGAACGAGAATAGCCAGCATAAGATCCAGGGGCCCAGATGTTGTAGCTGAAAGTTTATTTGAGACGCCATAGTCCGCCGTCTTTGTCTATACCAGGCACATTAATGCCAGTTTTTCAAACAAGTTCCATTGTCCCTGGCCTTTTCAATGTGCAGCTGGGATTTAAAGACTTTAGCTGGACTTTTGCAATATTGGAGTTTAATGTTTTTTTTTTTAAGTAACAATTGTTTTTGCTTTTAGCTCATTTGTCTTCTCGGTTAAGAGTTGTTGCTGGGTTTGAGATTAAATGAGTTTATGTAGTTGTTGCTTCGAAAGTGGTGAGTACAATAAATTGGGAGGAAAATTCAAATGTTTGAATATAAGGAAATTGGTTGGAAATTGTGGGATCAGGGACATCCATTCCAATTTCGGAAGGAAACTGTTGGTGACGTTCTTCCAAAAATTCTTCATTTAGTCATTCGGATCTCTGAGAATGTATTGTGTTCCTCAGTACCTATTATTGATTGGCCTCACTGAACCAACCCTAGGATAGTTTTTGGTGGCTTGTTTTACAATTCGTCCAGATCATTGAACAATTGTTCTCCGAAGGTTGACTTTCTATCTCTGCTAAGGTTTGTGCATTCACATAGGAGGTTAAATGTGTCCCTCTTGGCATCTACATCGCAACACCCTCTGCATAGGCCCGTCGATCTATCTTGAAACCCATTCCAGCGAGCTTATCCTCTTTTGTATTCCCATCGATACCCTTATGTCTCAGGATCCAAGTTAGTGTAACGTTATGGTTAGCACTAAGAGACTTAAGCTCGTCATGGTAACATTTTTTTACTCTTCGTTTGGTCGCTTTTGAATAAGTTTGTTTGAATTCCCCTAACTATTTAATTAAAATGCATCAACATACCACAATATTTATTTTTTTTATTTCGGAACATATAACATGCATTCCTCCATTTTCTAAACTATATTTATATGTATGTATTCTAACAGTATCTAAGCTTTAAAACAAACATCATGGTGAACTATTGGTTGACACCATTTAGAACTTTTTGTTGATGATCATCATCGTCGTCATCGTCGTCTACACCATCCTCATGCATCATTCGAACAAATTTTTCGGCGAGTTTTTCTGCATGATCTAGCACCTGATCTCGTGACCATGCTGCAGTCTCTGCTCTAAACGATTGTACTTGCGAAAGCAGGTTTTCAAAGATTTCCAATTGTGCTTCAACAGAATTCTCATCAGAACTGGTTTCGCCATTATTTGGCGATGCTAATCCAATGGTTTTTAAGAAGTTTTTGTTGGCTGCAACAAAAATCAGTTTGTTGGTAACATGTCATTAGAATCACATAAACTTACCACCAGAGCTAACATCTATATTAGACCAGACGAAACTTCTCAAAGCCTGTTGTACTTCGTCGTATCCTAAAGGATCGTTAGGGTCATCCTCTTCATCTTCTTCTCTGGATCGTTCCAATTCTATCACATCAAATAGGAGATTGGAGCCTTGTTTGGCTTCTTTGTATGTTATACCTTCATTGGAATCGTCATACAATCGATCACATAACAAAATGCCAAGCTCGATTTGGTGCGACTTCACGAAGTCTGCATAGAAACTGATTCGCTTTGAAAATCCACGCTAAATAGAAAATTTTACTTAGACAATGAGTATGTACCCGCAGACCTTATACAATTTCAACTAACATTTCCAGAATCAAAGTAAATAAGAAATGCTTCAACGCTTTCAATTATTTCCGCAGGCACTAGGTCAAGTTCTGTCTCGAGTGGTAGCAACAGCAAGTTCGTCTTGTAGTACTTCGTTGTTAGACTGTATTTGTATGCCTTGTAGTTGAGTGGAGTCCCAACGTCAATAGAAACATGATCTTCTTTTTCATCAATTTTACGAATTTCTGCAAAGGGGTAGAACACTGGATTAATTTCAGATGAATCATTTGGAATATTTATCTTACTGTTGATTATTTCTAATGCGCTAACCTTTCCTTCGGAAGCTATTAGTACGATTGGAGATTCTATCATTTTGAATATGGTGTCTTTTGTGAATAATGAAAATATTTAGCTAAAACACAACTGCATGCACACTTTAAATTTGAAACAAACGAAGGATTTTAAAATAGCACAAAGAAAGAAAAACAATTCGAGAGTTTGTAAATTTTCTTTGACACTTAATTTTGACGTATCAACATATAAGGTGTGTTCGATTTTGTATTCCAATTGTCACGTCAGTGGGTAGAGTTCGGAAATACGAATCTAGAAGAGAAGATTTTCTTTTGAAAGAATAAAATTAGGTACATATAAAATATAAAGACAAGAAATATTAGATGTGCACATATCTACTAGAAGTGTATAGATTTAAAATAATGCAAATGTTGAATTTGTTTATGGATTTTTTTTACCTCTCATAAATACGCTGGGTTCTCCTATCCCTTTCCGTTTAATCTCGTATAAATGTTGGATATGTTATTCTTTATTTTCTTTTCAACAAACACTGGATTTTTCAACCCTTATAAATTTGCACACAGGCACACACATTGACGAAATGTTTAATAGAATTTGGTATCTTTACAAAAATGTATGTATGTATATATTTCATATATTTATTGGGAATATTGGCAAAACAGGATACATACCTATACATACATGATGTAACGAGACCAACGAGAAACGTATCAATTGTTTAACTGAATAGTTTTATGGAATGAAGATGTGAAATATATATCGAACTAGGTATACCTACTATCGTTGCAAAATTTGTGCAAATTTTCCTTAATTCTAAACTAGTTACATTAAAGTAGTACTATTCCTTTAAAATCTCAAACAGGATCAGTATACGTATTTGTTTCCAAAGCCTTGAATCCAGTGCCCTCGTCTCACCAGCCCTAACACTTACTTTATACTTTCTACCTTCATGTACACTTCACCACTGAGCCAAGTTCTTTGGGACTTCCATTTTAGCCCTGCTAGAGCTCTAGATGTTTAGCTTGCTTGCGATCGATAGGTTGTGTTCTTTCTACCGAACTCGAAATTAGAAAGCATGAAATCATCTAAGTTGCGAAAAATCAAGTCCACAAAACTCATGCAGGACTTGAGCGGGTTCAGAAGAAGAATCGCTGAATCGGCGCAGGAACTTATGTCAAGACCTTGTGTATGTATAATATATGTATGTATTTTGTGCTTCCCATGGCACTCTCTTTTCGTTGCCTGTCTAGATGTTGAACTTTTTGATGGTTTTTGCTAAGACTCGAACCAAAGTATTACTTTACAAACGAAAGAAATAAAAACTTGAGCTACAGCAACCACTGATTCAAGAATTCAGTGTGATGATATTCTTCGGGTTTTAGGACTCGGGCAAGACAGGAAGATAACTCACCACAGCGTTGCAAAATTTACTTCAATTACACACATATTTGGCTTTTAATTTTCTTCAAATTCAGTCTTAAGACTTTGAGACTCGCAACAGTGAAGAACACAGATCCTTAGGTCGCAACCTGCAAAAATGTGTATTTAGCGCGACAGGTCATAGAGGGCAAACACGCCCGGTTTCTTGCAATCATTCATGCGGTGTATGTTCTAGTTTTATTGCCAACTTCGAACAGCGGATTGAGAAGCTTCTAATGACAAATTATATTCTCGGAGATCTGTAATTGCCTGCCAAGAGGTATTGCGCGAAAAACTTGTTGATTGTTTTGCTGGGGCTCGAGCCTGTGTTAGCTCGGTCAGCAGTCCAATGCACTGACCACTTGGGCAAGGCGACACACAAATATACTACTTGCTAAAGTAGACCTCAATCTGACTTCAATTATTCTTAAATGGTTCAATATTTATGATTCGGAAGCAAATGACAGTGTTGGTGTCGGCTAAGATAAACGTAGACAAATGTACATCTCACCTTCGACTTACCAAACAATTGCAAAGACATCTAGAAATAAACGAGGGAAATATTTAAACGCTTAATTGTACAAATTGAGCTTGAAAAGCGAGAACACATGGCTCCAATGCCATGTTCTATCTCGGAGCCATAGGTAAAGGTCGATACTTGATATTTCGATAGAAGTAATTGATGAGATTGTTTTTGGCTACTTTGAGAGGAAAATTCTTCGGTTGATTTTCGGTTCAGTTTCAGGACAGTGAGTGGAGAAGAAGACAGAACCATCAACTAAATGAGCTTTACAGTGACATCGATTTAGCCAGAAGAGTGAAGGTCCAACGACTGAGATGGCTGGGTCATGTAAAACGAATGGACACTAATGCTCCGGTCTGAAAAATCTTCGAATCTACCCCCGAGGGACAGCGCAGAAGAGGAAGACCGCGACTCAGGTGGCGCACGCAAGGCGACATTAACCAACTTAGCGTACGAAACTGGAGGCAGCTAGCTAAAGATTGAGCTGGCTGAAGACGCTTGCTGATTGTAGCGCCGCCTTAAGTAAGTATTTAAGAGTTTTTTTTCTCCATTCCGTGTTGTCCGGAAAGTTGACGTGCATGATATAATTGAATTTGTGTTTACGCCAAAGGCCTAGTCAGCAGATCAATAGCACTGCTGTGACCATATCGTTTCGCGGACCGGAACCCAGATTCTCTATGTCTAGGTGCTCTACACAAAACGATGCATTTGATATGCAGGTCCAGGGCAGGATATGAAGGAACACGTTGAGGGCTTCTGCCGGATTCACTTTGCTTAAGGCGGGCCACCAAATGAACAATCCATAGGTGAGGATGGGTCTTAAAAGTTTACTTAAATTTTTGACTGTGAGAATCAAACTATCCTTTGGATTGTCCAATACCTATAAATTTAAATTTAGCAAAGAACATCATTCAAAGAATTCATCTCGATGTGATGGCATCTTATTTGGTTTCAATTATTGCCCGAAAGCCAACTCAAATAGAAGGGCTTTCTGAGCAACAATCAAAATTATATAAGCACCAAATTAGTCCTAATATTTAAACAATGGCTAACAATTTAATTTATGCAAACGTTTCGCTTCCTTTTCACATTTTAATTGAATTACATTTTTTGTTTATATTTACCAAACTTTTGCTCCGATGAGTCCTTCAAAATTGTCATCATCAGCAAGATTGTTTCTCAGAAGGGAATCTAACCAATTTGAATTTATTTGTTTTTTTAAATTGCATTGCAAATCTAACGTGTGTCCACCGGCAGGTATAAAAAAGGGCTGCTGTTTGTTCTTGAAATGTAACTAACCATGCACAATCGTATGAGCCTGTGATTTAAATTTAAAAAAATGGGTTATCTTTCTTCTTTTTTTTTTTTAAATGTCTACGGTTATTAACTTAAAACTTTATGGACAAATAAGTGTAGTACTCAACACTGTTTGAATAAAGGTGAGATGTCTGCACGGTATGAGAACTCACTTTACACTGCAATCGGAACTCGGAATGAACAGATATCCTGTGATCATAATAATTCTCGATGTCCCTCCAATGTAGATAGCTTGAATAAAGCTTTTCTCCACCGCATACACTTATCATTTGGATTTTTATTTCATATAATTGTGTGCACATATGAAGAGGATAATGCGAGGTATGCGAGAAAAGTACAAAAGTCCTTTACATAAAGTGATACTTTTTGCAACCCCCTATTTCATTTGAAGGTAAATGAATCACTCGCGCATAATGTAACGTGAATTGTTATGGATATTATGTCCTTGAAAGCTTTTCAACACCTGTGGATAATTTGTATAAGCTTTGCTTGAGACTGTAGTTTGTTGATTGACCAATAATTGAGAAATATTTTCCAACTGTATTTGTTGGTAGCCATTAAATTCATTGGATACCGAATGAAATAAGCCTTTTAGTCTAACCAATGGAAATGTTGTTGATTGCGCATAAATTTCGGTTCAGTGGTTTATTTGTTGTCGGGAGGTATTATGTAAAACATTTGAATTATCCTAGACAAAGCTTTTGTAAGGTTTGAGTTTTTCGAATCAACCCTATTACTAGGAATCGTTGCAATCTACCTAGTATATGGAAAATATAAAACACAATGTACGTACTCTTACTTCGTGTTTATAGGATATCCTTTTCGATACATTGCGGTTAAATCTTTGTGAAGTATGAAAGTTCCAACATATTGTGTTGTGCAATAGAAACAGAAGTGGTCACCTAGGTTCATTGGACTGCTGAACAAGCTGACTTAGGTTCGGGTGTCGAAAATAACCAATATTTGTCGAGTGAAAAGGGACACAAGAAGGGTCTGCTTGAAGATTTCTCTGGAAAATGCCATATGAGAAACAAAACCCTTATCTTTACACTTCATTTAGAGTAATTATAGCTCGTTCGCCAACTCACCGATTGGTCATTTCGATTTATTTTTTTGGTAAACTCCAGAAGACCTGAGTGTCGCTTACATCTTAAATTTACTCGTTTACACTTGCTCGACTTGCGAAAAGTTTCATTGTTAAAAAAAAGTTTAAAAATGCGAAATGTTTGGGCTTCCGTGAAGAATATTCAGCACAGCTTCTGCGACCATGGCAATACATGAGATTTTACGACTGGCTTTTCATGAGATTCTACGACTGGTTTTCGAAATATGAATATTTTCAAGTTAGAAACAGACTCAAGCTGACCAACTTGTAGAGGAACTTACAATTCTATTTTTTAAGGATGGGATTGCTGGAAAACACATTTACTAAGTTTAACACTAAGTCTCCACGAGCCATTATTCATGGGAACACTTTTGGTATGTTTAGAAAATGGCTAGTGGAGACCGTAAGTGGCAAGCCAGATTTTGCAACCCACCATCAATGCCACAATTTCAGGTTAACCATCTCTGGCTTGCCAGGAACTGTCACATTTTTTGACATTTTCAAGTGAAACGGTTGAGCGTTTCAAAATTTGACATTTACTCCGCCATCTTTTTTTTAATGGTTGCTATTTATGTCTACCTTGAGCGATGGCTTATGGAGACGCGGTGTAAAAGCATACATACTTGTTTCTTGATTTGGACGGGTTACAGCTAAAGTAGGGTATTCTAACGATATGCTGTCTAAGATCATATTCGTGAGGAAGTTCACTGAACACTTATTGGTTGAAAGTGAATAGAATTTTTCTAGGTTTAGGTTAGGCGATTCGAATTTCGACAAAACAAAAACATTTCTCGGCAGGCAATGACAATATTCCGAGAGTACATGTCATGAAAAAGTTCCTCAATCCGATGTTCGGAGTCGGCAATAAAATAGTAGGTAGGTCTCTTTTACTTGTGCAAAAATTATAACCTTCTAAGCCTTCACCCTTTAGGGGCTGTTGCGCCTGTTATTTTCTGTAGCTACGTGAGAGTTTATAAGGACATCATTGTATTGTATTCAATTCGCTAAGATTTTGCATATCAAGTTGAACATAAGGATTGTCACTGTGAATTGTAACAAACTATTAACCTTTTCAAATATTCAAACAAGTAACGCTTTCTTAAAGATCGTCCTACCCAACGAATTCAGACGATAAATGCTAACAAGTAAATAAACAATCACAAATTGATTTCGAAAACATTTCCTTAAACCATGGTACCCGCAGCAGTAGTCTTCTACTATTTCACCTCAACAAACATCTTCTAATGAACCGATGACAATTAAAACCTAGACATTAAGACAAACCTCAGTACTTGAGAGAATGCACTTTTGAAAGTTGTACTGACATCTCAACCACCAAGAGAAGATGTCAAGAGTTTTACCACGTGCATTGCCCCCGATACAACTAAGTTGTTTACTAATTTATCGTATATTTCTCGCTCCAACACACAACAAATGTAAGAAGGAATTTTAAAGGCATAAATAATAAATAACATCAATTGTCAAATTGTAGGGAAGCCTTTGCTCTTTTCTCTCTCTGCAAATTGTTCACAATAATGGCTGATATAGGATAGGTAAATGTTGAGCGTATAGCATTGCTGCCGCACTGAATTCAACGGTGTCGTTTGAGATTGATATCTACATTAGTTAAGTCAGCAGACCCCCATTGGGAAATGAAATCCATTTCCTTGAGATTTTCGCCTCGCAAATCCAACACAACAAAAATATAAGAAAACAAATGGATTTCAGTTTGACTTTGTGTTTTATTGCCGGCAACACGAGCTTCATGAAATTTTTATGCAACACTTTGACAGTTCGTAGATTCGAAAATAATATTACAAATGCATGGCGAACAATTAAGAGATTGCAGTTGGAAAATTGTGTACGAAATCTTTTTAAGCTAATGAATGTTGAAATACGAAAAATGTATTTGTATTTTAAATAGGAAACGAACAATTAGGTATATAAGAAGATCCATTTATATATCGAATCTATTATTGACATGTCAACCTTTTCTGTGAGATGTCACTTTTTGCTGTCAACCCGTCGCTGACAGTTTATTGGAATTGACAACGGTGTTGAATTTAAAGAACACAATCATGCTCTTTAATTTTTAATGTTTCATCAAAGGTGGGAAGATTTGTTGACACATATTTAGGTACCAACAAGTAATATTCTAAGTAGAAAGGGCTGTAACAGATTTTATAAAAATAAAAAAAAACAAATTAGGGTGGATATGTTCACCAAATTTTGGGGGAAAACTTTGCATTCTTACATTGTTTGGGACTTGTTGTATGTTTAGAAAGTTTTAATAATATCTTTCATGACCTTAATATATTTCTTAAGAATTTTCTGTGTTTGGAGAAATCCTAAGTAAAACGATATCCTAAGAAATGCCCCAAAATATCTCCACCTATAGCTTGGAAAAAGTCGGATACAGTTTTAAAGAATGTATCTAACTTTCAAAATCTAAAAATCAAAGCCGCCGGATGTCTTGAAATAAATCTAGAGGCATACCCCGCATTGCCAACAAGATCCTGTCGAAAAGCTGACGTCAAGTCTACTGCATAACACTGGCAGTAGGTTGGACATATGGCTTAAAGTATTGATCGCACTGAGTTGTAACAATGAGATCAGGAATTTCGAGAGAAATACTGCGAATTATAAGCAATGACAGCAATACCAATATATTGTCACCACTTATTCTAGACACCACCCTTAAAGCAAAGTGAACTGAAACCAAATAGTATTGGAGTTTCACTCACTACATTAATTTTTATTTATTTTTTCGTCTTAAAATCGTTCATGATACGAGTAATCGCTTGTGGCTCTATAAGACGATGGCTGAATTCTAGAGTACTTCAAGACGGAAGGCATTATCCATGCAGTTGGGGGGTTATGCCGATGAGCATCACAGCGAGCCACAGTAGAAGCCTTCATGGGAGTTGAATAAAAGTAAAATGAAGTTTGTTTTAATGTCAATAAGGATAAAACCAAAAACATGATCTCGAAAAACACAGACCAAGTGTTACCTTCGACAGATATAACTCTGCTCTTGTTTAGAAGTTGCTGCACAGATCCTTAGAAACTTTGTTTGAAAATCCTAATTCGAAAGTAATCCTGTGTAAAGCAATGATCTTGCCAGTCCTGTTATAATATGTTGCCTTATCCTGGATAAGGAGGAAAGCAGACGTTAAATATTTCATAACAAAATGTGTCCTCCTTGCCAGAAGAGCGAATAAAGTGGAAGTAAAACAAGTCGACTATATTGGTTTGGATTTGGACACATCTGACGAATGGAGACTGATTCTTCGACGACTCTGCTATCGATCGCTAATAGAAGAGTGCTTGGTCTAGCGATCTAGCATCAACTTCATCGGGATGAGACAGAATTGAAAGCCTCTGTGTTTCAGACGAAACCTTTTCTGTAAAGTGAAGTGCTCAGCACAGTCAGAGGTGCGATTTGTTGAGAGGTTTCAGTTGACCTTTGCGTAGGATTTGCATCACATAAAAACTGTTGGATGATTTTTACAGATGAATGACCAGTTTTGATTTGGGAAATAAAACCACGTCCGCTACTAGCTATTGTAGGACATTCACAAAAAAACTTTTTACCGCAGTTTGTTGGTCAAGAAGGTGATGTCAGCATGTGAACATTGAGTTTTTCCCTAGCCTTTTGAATCCTTAAAAAAAAGTACAAGAGCTGCGGGCAAAATTCGATAAATTGAGTAGAGATATCGAGGTACATAATATGTACCATATAATATACGGGTTAAGGTTAAACCATCTTCTTGTTTTACTCACGAGACTATAATCAAAAGTACTTCGAGAATATGTATGTACGAGTATATCATCATATAGATCAATGAATAGTAAAATGAACAAAGGATTTGTTTCCCTTAAAAACTCTGAGACTCTTGAATGCAAATTAATGTACATATGCATAGATGTAACAGAATTTTACCCTACGAACTACTTTGCGATTGAATGCATTATGGGCATCAAACAGACCAATAGGATTCAGGGGTTGAATGTCGATAGTTTCATTGGTCATTAACAAATGACCCCTGGAAATATATAAAAAAAGACCAAGGGGTCTTTTTCAAAAATCGTTGACCAACCACAGGGGTTCGTAGCGTCCGGCATTGTACTCTTATCAATTATGCCCGTAGAGCGTATACATACATATAAATGTGTGTATTTGAATAACTCGGTTGGGTACCTATACAAATAAAGACGAAGGATATGAAATGGATCTTTTACATTAATTATTTCTAACTTTCTAAATCAATTTGACAAGATTAAATCCCAACGCCAGTGACATTGCAATATCGAATTTTAAAGAAGTTTGACTATATTTTGTCACAATCGGGTTGGACCCAGAAGATATTGCAATTGAATAGCCATAAGTTGCTAAAATGTTCAGAAATTTGTGATAGTAAGTCGACAAAAAGTTCTCGCACAGGATACCTTTGTGTCTCAAGATCGGTCGGCAACGATCTTCATCGATCATTTAATGTGTGTACCCGCCTCTAATAAACATCGTTCAAAACAAGCATTTTGTAGTGCTGATCTTGCTGCTGGAACTTCTAATTGCCTTCTAAACAGGAATAAAACATAACGCCAATTAAAAAAAAAGGGTCCTTTCGTTGATAGTTGAAGAAAGCATACAAATGTTACTCCGTCTAATCTAATTGATTGGGTGCGTTCCGATTTCTAGATCATCTGAAATTTCAGATGAAGAGAGCAAAAGTGCAGATCAACTTGCCGAGATAGGCTCCTCAGAAAGGAACATAGGTGCGGCATCCCTACTTCCGCGTTCAGAATGAGTCTGGACAACTGGGAAAAACGGAACCTCTTATCCTACTGGAACAACATTCAGGGACTATGAGAGGCTAAAATAGCCATCCGACCCCTGAACAAAACTACTTAAAATATTTCCAACCATAAAAGGGACGATATCAGAAGACTTGCCAGCTTCTTCACCGCTCACTGTAACCTCAGATATCACTTACATAAACTAAATATAGTTCAGGAATCTGAAAGCAGACTCTGCTTAGAGGAAGACGAATCAGCCGAACACGTACTATGTGAGTGCGTGGCTGTCTGCAGGGTCAGGAAACGCTGTCTCAAAAAGAATTCCTAACACCGGAGGACGTTCGTAATGCCTCGACTGGAGATATCATCAACTTCATTAGGAAGATAAAGGATCTTCTTGTCTAACTAGCTTCAGGCACAATAGATCTTTTGTCTGTCGCAGAGCCTTACTAATAATAATAATAATAAGAAACCACAAGCTGTGGCTCTGCAAAACAAGTCGGTCTATATTTCTAAACTTTAGCCAGATAAAACGAAGCACAAACACTATTTTCTTTTCGGAAGTCTATAGTTTTGAGTAGAGGGTAAGGCCAGGCTACTGTCGAAGCACAGAAATATAAATGGTTTTTCAATGCTTTTTTAACGAAAACACAAACTTCGCAAGAGAAAGGAGTTATCTATTTTATCTCGAAGGAATCAAAAGGAGCAGAAATCATGAAAGCTACTATAAATCAGAAATGGCTTCTAGAAAGCAAACACTGCCTCACCTACAACCATTTTAATAGGCTTCCACTTCCTCTGTCCGTGTCCATTCTTATCCCTTTCAATGACTTCAGTGATTTTTAAAACCACTTTTGAAACTTGTATACCTTTTGTGAAACAAAACAAAAAAAAAAATCAAACCCTACATCCACATATTGAATAATTTATTTAAAACCAACCAAAGCTGTGGACCTCTTAGTATGGCCTATCGTCCATGACACACCGTTGGACTGAAAATGACCAAAAGCAAGTCCTTCATGCAAATGTACTTATATGCATTTTCCGTGTAACTGTTTTTCAATTAAATTGAAATGATAATATTCCAAATTCGTTAAATGAACGTGAAATTCGAAAAACCACTCTCCATACTCTGGAATTGTTGTTGACGGAATAATTGGGGTTGATTGTCTTAGCACGTGACACTCATTCCAGTAGCACGCCGAATAGAAGGACATTCCGACCAACCAACTAAATGAACGAAGACGCGATACTCTGCCTAGTAAATAAAAATAGAATTTACACTATTGGCATAAGTGAGTGGGAAGACCTGGGCTGGGCCTGTATCCTGACTTCTAGGATTGGAATACCTGGATGCTGGGGGGCAATTTGCAGTGTTTTTCAACACTCTCGGCAGATAATTAAATTAGTGTTGATGGCATTGTGACGGCGTCAGAATGATTTTAATTGTCTGTTGGATTATTAATGTGTTTTCTGGATTGACACAGTTAACCTTTCAAGTGTGTCCACGTTTGAAGGATAAAAAAAATCCGATGCAGTTCCAAAAATAAAATCATTTCAGTGTAGTTTATGTGAGTGAAGTTTATGAATGATTAATATGGAAAAAAATGTTTTAATTTTTTGATAATTCATATAATCTATCACAATTATGTTATAAGGCCGTGTAGAGACGAGCTATACAGAGCAATGCCTAGTTTTGGCATCCATGCCAAACTCATCCGTTTGTGCAGGATGACGATGAAGAATGCACGCTTCTCCATCAAGGTAGGTAAAGAACTCACCGAGACTTTTGATTTAAAAAAAAAGGATTAAGACAAAGCTGTCATACGATTTCTTTAACATCATTCTTGAAAGAACAGTTCAAAACTTACGCGCCAACACAAGAGGTACAATCTTTTGAAAGTTCATCTAATCACTTACATACGTCGATTATATTGATATAATTGGAAGAAAGCAGCCTGATGTCAGTAGCGGCGAAGATGGGTTTAACAGCCATTGAGGGCAAGACCAAGTATATGCTGTCAATAAGAAAGGACACCCAACACCAACGACTCGGACAGAACGTCTCCCTCGACAGATATAACTTTGATATAGTTAAGGACTCCGCTCCGCTATCAATTCAGACAACGACACCAGCGCTGAGTTCAGACAAACAATAACCCTTGTCAATCGTTGCTACTTTGTGCTAAGAATGTAACTGACTAGCCAAGCCCTCTCTCGAACAACAAACGTGACCTTATATAAGACCTTAATAATCCCAGTCCTGCTCTACTGCGCAGAGGCATGAACTTTATCAAAAGCGGATGAGGGTGCTCTTTGCTGCTTTGAGAGGAACATTTTTCGGGTGATTTTCGGTCCCGTCTGCATAGACAATAAGTGGAGGAGAAGATACAACGATTAACTCTACGAGCTGTACAGCGGCATCGACTTAGCCAGAAGAGTGAAGGTCCAATGACTGAGGTGGCTGGGTCATGTAGAGCGGATGGATACCAATGCTCCGGTCCGAAAAAACTTCGAATCCGCCCCGAGGGACACCGCAGTAGAGGAAGACCACGACTCAGGTGGCGCACGCAAAGGGACCTCAACCAACTAAGCGTGCGAAGCTGGAGGCAGCTGGCTAAAGACCGAGCTAGCTGGAGGCGCTTGTTGGTTGAAGCCAAGGCTCATCCCTGACTGTAGCGCCATCTTACGTAGATAAGTATCAGAATTATGTAAATTAAATTTATGTATATCCTTTTAACAACTAGAAAAAAAATCAGACTCCAGCTTGTCCTAATTGCAAAAGTTCGGAAAAGTTACATGTAATTTACTGAATGTACACAGCGATCATCAGATCCTTGCTAACCCTAATGCCACGGGGGCGTTGCTCTCTCTTCGAAACCGTCCCGTATCGCTGCGGTCGCGAGATATACCGCTCGTCCCCCCGTGAATCTCAAGAAATGTACACCGTTTACTGACCGAGTAACTTTGTATTTCGAGTTCCGACCGATCAACTGCATGCCGCATGATGCCCGAAATTCCACCCTGCCGTCGATAATTCAAACAAAAAAGTGGCGCCCTCAGATCGTGCCCCCCGGTGCAGCTTCCATGGATGTATATTGGCAAAGCCCGACGCTGCAGAAAAAACTTAGATAGAATAGCTCAAGAGCTGACTATTACTGCTTCCATTTCCAGCGATTGATGTCCTACAACCTTTTGGTTGAAATTTAATCAAAATTGGCACAACTGTTGCAGTTAACCAAAAGGTTATCCTTAATAGCCTCAGGGCCATGCATCAGCTCGCTAGCTGACTCTTCGACTGCAGCATCAAAGAAGAGGAAAAAACAATCTTCCATCTCCTCTGTACCTATCCAGCGGGCTTCCTTGAAAGATGAAATCAATTTGATGACGTAGTAAAACAAAATGTCAAAAACCTAATTCGCTTTATCAAAACTCCCACTGGTTCAACAAAAAGTTCCTCCTAGATTTTGAGGCATCACAAGCCTTTGGTAAAAGGTGGGGACTCCAACCTAAGATGGTCCTTGAGCGCTATGATCGAGTCCGACAGAAGCTTTCAATGTGCTCCTTAATATCCTGCTCCTGGATTTGCACATCAAATACATCAGTTCGTGTTGCGCTATTAGACTTAGAGAATCTGAGTTCTGCTCTTGATCTGCTGTCTAGGGCTTTGGCCTCGACCACAACTCACTACACGATACTTCAACTCAATTTCAATAATAATATTCAAGTCCAGTCCCCCAACAGGACGGAATGGAAAAACTATTCACTTTCATCAAAATAACAAGTATCGAGCTTTATTGACGGCTCCAAGATAGAATGCGGCATTGGAGCAGGTGCCTTCTGAGTGGAACTAAACGCATCCAAATCATACCGCCTTCCAGACTCTTTGAGTGTATTCCAAGCGGTGGTACTAGCGATAAGTGCGGCCTGCAAGTTACTTAGTGTCAGCTCCACAACCAAAAAACAATATTTATTGACAGCCAGGCTGCCATAGAGGGGGGAATGAGAGAGTAGACGCGATGTGGCGATGTGCTCAACCTTTGATGGTTCACTTGCGGAGTTCGTTTGCTCCCCGATGGGGCTCATCAAGAGAAGAATTCTCCAGCCTATCTCCAAACAGAACTCGCACCGACACCGCAAGAATTTTATCAATTAGCACAGTTTATTGGCCAATTGGCTCACGGGCTGCCAAGACATTCCCTTTAACACTCATTGCCAAAGTTGCAACAATACACAAAAAAGGGAAACCCTATTCTACTTCCTCTCTGACTCCCCGGCACTAGCCAGAAACAGGCATCTCACACTTGGCACTATTGGAACTATTTGAGATCTCTGATATACAATTTCGCAAATCATTAACTCCAACCATTAACATGTCCATTTTTACGGCTGGATCAGAAATGAATGCAGGCTCCGGGATCTATGCATCAGAATCAAATATCGTATTGTCGATAAGACTTCCAAACCATAGCAGCGTGTTCCAGACAGGAGTTCTAGCAATCGCCGAAGTCTCGTGGGAACTTTCACAACAGAAGTTGCACAAGAAGTTGCATCGACATATACATAGATAGTCAAGCAGCCATCAAATCCATTACATCCACAACAATCAGATGCAGAACCGTAAAACGCCACCACGATGAGCTCAAGGCACTCAGCATCAATCACAACGTCACACTCATTTGGGTTCCGGATCTGACAATGGCCGATGACTCAATCCTATCCCCTTTAGTGTTTAAAATGTCCAGCATCACCAAAAACTAGCGAACGAGAGATGGATGTTACTCACAGCATGTCGCACCTCTAGAATGCACTGGACAGAACTAAATAGGAAAAAAAAACCTTCTCATAGGCATCATGACAGGTCACAACCTGCTAGCGGCCCACCTAAAGAGAATTTGTTTGGGCACTACGGGCTCATGCATAGGATGTGGCGATGTAGACGCGGAGGAGGACACATTCCACCTTCCATGCAAATGCCTAAGTCTTAGCAGAAACACGAAGACAACCCTCGGCGAACATTTCTTGAATGATCTGGGTAAATTGTCAAGCAAGCCACCGAGAACTATTCTAAAATTCCTTTGGAACTCGGGTTGGTTTAGTGTGGCCAACTGATAATAATAATCCGTATTCTATTTATTTTTAGGTACTCCACACCACACTGGGGAACACAATGGAAGCTTTCAGATCCGAGTGAGGCTGTACATAAATGCAGCCACCCCTACAACCTAACCTAACCTACAATTTTGCAACATCATTAACTTTCTTAACTCCACAGGATGGATTTGAAAATTACTTCTCTTAGTCACACCCATCAACATCTAGGTCACGTGAATTGTGGTATCAAAAAGGCGCATGGTCAGTCACTTCTTTCTACCTACCTACCTACATCAGCTTGTAGATATAGTTAATCTGTAATCCGTTCGATGTTTAGTAAACAATTTGTGTAACAACAGGATCTTCAATAAAAGACATTTCTATGCCCTTGACCACTGACCCCTTTAAAACCTTTCTAAAGCTTTTTTAAAGCTTTATAATACATTACATTACATACTAGCAGTAAACCCACGGCTTTGTACGCGTTAAATACATACTGAGGTTTATACTTAATCGCTAGAAATCGTTTGTCCCTATTGAACTTTCAAAGATAAAAGCTAGCAAAAAAGTGTCACCATTTCAATATTGAATTTTTTAAATCGGTTCAGTAGTCTCATAAATACTTAAAGATCCATCCAACCAAATCATCGTACACACCCGTTCCCCGTCGAATTACTACGAACTGCGAATGCATTGTAAATAAGCTACGTAGTGTATCCATAGAAGCAAGAATAATAAATAATTAAATGAAAAAACTACCCTTGCGCAACTCGGCAAAACAAAAACAACACACGATCACGAACCGATATGTGCCGATGGCTACAGTTGCGCATACTATAAATCTGCAAACTTTAACAGTCTGTATCTTGAACAATAGTTACAATTTTGAAAAACGGTGAAACACGTGTTTCTTTATTTTTGTTGTAGAATTTATCTACCAAATTTCAATTCTTAATTCCAATTTAAATTTTTGTTTCCATACAAACTTGAATGCCCTGTATCTCCCCGTTTGGAGCTGAATTTCGAAAAGAATTTTCAAACGCCACAAAATGAAAGTACTGTCCAACTGTCAACTTTCTAGTATTAGCGGTTTAGGTCTGGCGGTGATGAGTCAGTCTGTCAGGACTTATCCTTTTATCTGCAAACTTTAACACCCTGTACATTGGTCCGTATTTATAATTTTGAAAAACCGGTAAGACACGTGTTTCTTTATTTTTGTTATAGAATTTATCTACTAAATTTAAATTTAAATTGGAGCTAAAATGCAAAAAATTTCTTTCATAATGATTGTCTACGTCACAAAAGAAAAGTACTGTCCAAATTTTAACTTTTTAACATTAGCCGTTTAGGCTCGGTGACGATGAATCAGTCAGGACTTACTGCTTTATATGTATAGGTATATGTAAAGGGTCTTCCAAAAGGGACTTCCGAACTTTGACAGTTGATAGCGGCCATATTGTTGAAGCTACATCTGTCAAATTGGCTGTCATATATTCAGTCTGTTTTGCCAAATCACCATGGATGGATGTAGTGTTCAACAACACGTGCTAATAAATTTTTTTTATCAAAATGGGTGCTCTGTTCGGGCAACGTTTCATCGAAAAATCATCTTCTGCGATGAGGCACATTTCTGGATGAATAGGTACATCAACAAACAAAATTGTCGAATTTGGAACGAAACCAATCCACATGAGATTCAAAAGCGTCTAATGCATTCCGAAAAAGTCACTGTTTGGTGTGGATTTTGGACTGGCGGGGTCAGCGGTCCATATTTCCATCACCATCAACGGCGAGCGCTAAAGGTCGATGATTACTAACTTCTTTTGGCCTGAATTGGATGAAATGGACACCAACGACATGTGATTTCAACAGGACGGCGCTAAGTGCCTTACAGCTCACGCCACATTGGAAATTCTGCACGAGCGATTCGAGGGCATGGTCATCTCGCGTGGAGGTGATGTGAACTGGCCACCGAGATCGTGCGATTTGACCACGTTAGACTTTTTCTTGTGTGGGTTTCTGAAGTCGCAGGTCTATGCGAATAAGCCACAAAGTACAGCGGCCCTCAAAGCCAACATAACCCATGCCATCGGTCAAATTCAGCTTGAGTCATGGAAAATTTGACATTTCGGATGCGCGCCACCCAGAGAAGCCGCGGTGGATATTTGAACGATATTATATTCCATACATGTCCGTGATATCTCACACACAATTTGTTTTATTTAAATTTAAAGATCGCTGCTCTTAATGAAAGACCCTATATAAGGCAAATGTAGCAAGTAGATATATGTACATAATTCATCTTTTAATTTGTTTTCAGGACTAACGACAGTAGTGCTGTTAACACATACATGAAGATATGTTCCTTTTGATGACCAGAAACTCGCTCTAACAAAACACCAACAACTACCAAATTCCACAAGTCTATTTGTTAGTACGCACAAGTATCTATACTTCTCTTTTAATCCGTACATCACTTTTTAGAAGTTTGTTACCGTTTGTAATTTAGTCATTAATCAAAAATTAAATAAATAAATAAACTATTTTCATAAAAGAATGTATCTATTCCTACAAAGCTACAAGTTTACCATGAGATGATGTATGATTTCCAAATGACAAAACAATACTACTCACACATTTTATTTTAATATCTACGTCTTTTTATTTCCAATGGAAGTACAAGATTACTACTAATAATTAAAAAAAAAAAAAACAATTTACATCTAATCTTTAAGTTTTAAAATTGAAAAAAACAAAAAAAATATGTAATGTAAAATAATGTTTAATCTTATTTATATGTGAAAAAATTCTCATATGTATATATAAATTCATCTACACAGTTTTAGTTAACATGAAATGCTTTAGTTATTTCGACGCTAGGAAATATAGAAAAATCACATTCAGCCGCTCGATGTGGATTCCGTTGAAAATATTCACTTAGAATATCCTTGGCCAACAATTCAGATTTATTTTTCAAATTTTGTTTAACTTTCTTACAATCTATGATATATGATAAGATCCAGTCATGTTTAAGGGTTGAGATTTCCTTTTCGAGTCGAAGAAGTTTCTCATCTTTTGGTTGGGGTAAAGAAATTGGTTCAAGGCTTCTTAGAGTGCGTTTTAACTCGTTTGCTTGGGTTCTTATACGTTCTCGACGTTCTTCTTTGAAGACAGCCTTAAGGAGTGATAAATCTTGCATGGAATTCAAGTCATCTATGGAAGCTGTGCATGCTTTGGTCTTTAGGTGATCTTTCAAGTTTAGAATGGTTTTTTCCATTGTGGAGATTTTCTCCTCCAGTCCATTTATTGACTCTGCACACTCACGTTCTCGGATATCGATCTGATCTTGAGTCTCTTCAATACGTTGCTTGAGATTTTCAATTGTCACATCGAAGTCGTGCTGAAGTTTGGTTAGATTCCTTTCGGCCATGTCCTTTCTCACTTGCATTTCGGACAGCTCATTTAGCTTCTTTTTCGCTGAAAGTTTAAGTTGTTTTACTTCGGCTTCTCGGTACTCCAAAGTCGCCGAAAGTTGCTTGGTCTCTTCTAACTGCTGTTTGACTTGATTGGCTCGAATTAGCACCGGATTTGATCGTATGCACTTGGTATTAACATTTGTAAGGTTGACATGCTCTGCTTCTTGGATGTTTTGAAGAATGTGACTCATTTC
Organism: Criorhina ranunculi; assembly: GCA_951813785.1. NCBI lineage: Eukaryota > Metazoa > Arthropoda > Insecta > Diptera > Syrphidae > Criorhina > Criorhina ranunculi. Next base: position 12,318,773 of record OX638382.1, on the reverse strand, counting down.
CTCGTTGATGACATCGATGACAAATTGAAAGTTCGTCACTGGACTCTTGTCAGTTTCCTGATAGATTTTCGAACAGTTGGCGCACAACATTCTCCACAGCACATCATGATGAATGGATCTGTCTGCTGAATCCTCACGCTTCATCGATGACACCTCCACAATGGCTTGCTTCGAGGTGCAGTGTAAAATCTGCAAGAGTTTCCCGAATGTCTCGTTAACGACTTTCATTCCATTAAATTGGTCCCTGGAAATTGCATAAAATTCGTACTTGTTCTCTCGTGGTAGCTTTCGTTTCAGTGCTCTCAGATTTGCCTTGAATTTTGCCAAGTTCTCCATGAGAAACTGCAAGAGGCAATAGGAATCGGTTGTCTCCTGTCCAACTTGTATAAGCGTCTGGATGATTCCTGCACTGGTCATTATTGAATCACATCCTCGTTCGAATGTCTCGACTATGTCTGTGTAGAGTTGAAGTTCACTGATGAGATCATTCGCATCGAGGTGGATTATTGTCGAATACATTACGCTGAAGAAGTTTGAACACCTTTCGATGTCTTCTGTCGATGAATTCTCATCAAGTTGTCCCGACTTGAGGAGCTCTATCATGTTGTCGATATGTTTTTCATTGTTCAGCATTTCACTTTTGTATATGGATGCTCGCATCAGGGTCTCGTGCTCACAGTTATTCAAACCGTAGAACATTTGATGGAGGATCATCTGAAGGCTGCTCACGTGGTATAAACATCTTGATCGGAAGGCAAATCTGTGAATTGAGAATCCCTCAAAGATGGCGTCCTTGTCAAAGTCCACTGTTGAGGGGAATTTCTCCCGGATTTCATGCTGTATGATGTCGGCTTTGAAAATTAAACGCGATAGCAGTAGCAACACTTGAATGGCATCGTAATCCCCACCGCGGATTTTAAAATCATCCGGCATAAAGCTGAGTAGGAGGTCTGACAGATCTTTGCTTTCCCGAAGCTGCATTTGGCTAAGCTGGACATCTATTGCGCGACTGTATGCCTTGGATTCAGTGAAAAGCTTATTAAAATCAATCTTTGGTTCATTCTCTAGCGGTATAACAACAAAATCTTCAGCTGCTGCTTCTAGATCCTTCTCTCGCGCAGTCAATTGGTCGTTGAGGATTTTCACAAGTTCTCGAAACTTCATGATGGTAACATCTCTATCGTAAATGGTCTCTAGTGCTGCATCCTTATCCCGAAGAAGTGCCTTATTGCTGGAATTTAACATATCAATTTCTTCACGCAGATCTATCTCCAGCTCATGGTTACTTTCGATAATCTGCTCATGAATCTCTTCTAGGGCTTCCAATTCAGCGACTTCCTCTTCCATGAGCTTGACACGTTCCTCTAATTCGAGTTTACTCTCCGTCAATGATTCTACCATTGATTCGGCACCCAGAGCTGCATCGACTTGTTCGTGTAAATCAATGATTTGGAATTCCATCGCATCAATGCGCATAGAAAGTTTGACTTTGATCTTTTGAAGTTCAGCAATCTCTGATGCCTTAGTCTCAAGCTCCTTATTGACTTTTTGAAGTTCCTGCTTATCTTGGGCGATAACATCTCGCAGACGTATCACTGTTTCCTTCAAACGATGATTATGCTGTTGAAGTTTCTTGAACTCGGCAGTGGATGGTATGGTTATCTCTGCGGAAGGTTCTCTATTGTCCGCGTTTTCATTCTTTAGAATTTCCACATCTAATATCAACTCCTCGATGCGTTCCATAGCGATGTCCAACTCCATTTGGAGGGTGTCTGCTTTTTCCTCAGCCATTTCTTTATCGAGTGTTAGAAGTTCAACATTCTCTGAGAGTTCTGTAAACTCTCCCATGCATCTACTCTTTGCCTCTGCAAATTCCCTCGCTTCCTGTCGGGCGCGTTGCAATTCACGTTGCAAATTCGCATGGGATTCCATTATTTTCACTTTAAATTCCAACAACTGCTCGCATTGAATCTTCATCTTATCGCATTCTATAAGTTTCCTTTTCTCATCCTGCCTTTGGCGTTTTATCATCTCTAGCTCTTGTGACAGATCCCGAACCTGAACCTTCAAGTCATCAACCACTTTCTGCTCATCATTGTTAATCATGGTAAACGATGGCGATCGCATTGGCTGTCCAGGTGTAAACTGCGGACGAAGAATCTCCAAAAATCCAGTCTCCACAAAGCCAAAGGACTCCGATGGACTCACGGTTGTCTTACTGCGAAGATGCTCGGAATTCGTGGGCGAACTTAACAGACTCTGACTGCTGGAAGAGAGAAAACTTTTAGTACGATTTAGTTTGGTGGTTTTAGGTGTTACTGGAGCATGTGGCAAGTCGTTGTGTGCAGAAGTGGCAGCCATATCAACTGTTGGAATCAACTGGCTAGGTCTTACAAATACTCCATGATTGTCGGCACACTTGAAATAACAATATCCCTTGATGGTGCCATTGTTTTTTCCCTTCGGTTCGTCCAGTACAACGCCCACCCATTTTCCCGCTGCAAAATTTGTCACTCCTATGTAGGCAACGCGTCCTCTCGTATTCCGTCCAAGGATCTGGACCGTTTGTCCCACTTTGATAGCTCTATCGGTGGACAATGCAGACATTTTCGAATTAACTTTAGTTCGAAACCTGTCCTTTAAAAAATGAATACGATGTCCTGTATAGACTTCAGCACTCTTACAATTGATTGATGCAGAAATTTACTGTATCGCAAATATTTTAAGTTAATTTAATTTTAATTAAAAAAAAATTCTACTTAGCAGCAAAAAGCCGAAATGCCAAATATGCAAAATCAAATATGGCCGCTGTTGTGCAACTAGGAATGAATGAAAGCGACTTATATACCCGGTCTACGGCTATGTATGTACACACCGCTATCAAACCATACACCACTGCACTGTAGAAATGAAATTAAAATTTCAAAATTCACTAAAAAATCAACAAATACACTTGAAATGTTGAAGAATTTTACACGAATTCAGAAAAAGCGGTTAATGCCAATTACTATTGACACATTTTTTTTTGTGGAATTATTACCTACCTCGGCGTTCCTTAAACTTTTACTTTCACTTTCATTGCAGCTTTGAAAGGTAACTAACTTACATCATTGTGTTGCCATACTTCCGGTTGTGAGTACTGAATTAAACAAATCTATTTGACAGTGCTAAATGTCACAGGAAATATATTTTCATAAATAATTTTGAGGTTAAAACAAATCTCGCGTAGTTAACAATTTTAAATTTTTAAAATGCGCAAAATCCACAATTCGGCACTTTGAACACACAACACGTTTACTTGGGCTTTGAGGCGTTTTTTTTTTTTGCTTTTTGGTTTTTGGGCGGATAGCCACCCTCTTCCACGTTTAGACGTTTTACAATACTCGGTGGTTGTCGGCTTTTTTTTTTTTTTTTTAAGATAAACTAACGAATTGACGAAATTTTAAAATGAACTGCCACATCCTGCGCACGCAGAGAAATACAAGAAATAGCTTTTGATTTGGAAGTGTTGTGTACTTTTTTAGATCCGATTTTTAAGGGGCACGAATTTCAACTAAATCTGGAAAGCATCCCTTCCCGTTCTTTGAAGGATACTCTATACTCTGTGCTCTATGTGCAACTACACAACTATTGTGAAAGTGGTAGAAACGGGTTGTTGTCAAAGGACCGGTGTACAATCATTCTCAACACATATTCACATCCATGCGTTCCGCTTTTTTTTTTACACTACTCTCGGTTTTTTTTATTTAACAATTCCTGACTTGTCTCTGCAACCCTATTTTTTTTTTTTTTAAAGCATCCTTTCAAATCTACACACATACGTTGCTGTTGCATATGTGAGATATACCCTTTAGGGAATTCAATTTTTCAAAGGACCTTTCCCCGATTTTTTTTCAACTCTAATCCAAAGGTTCACGCAGAGCACCCCTTCGTTAAAAAATGGGTATGCGTTGAAATGGTTATGCGTTGTTGTGTGTGCGATTTGATATAGCGTACGTAATTTTTGCGTCGTCATCATAGTAATCATCGTCATCTTCTTATAATCTAAATTCGACAGGATAACGTTCGGATATAATTTTTTATTTACTTGCCTCTATGTACGCTTACACCCATAGGCGCGTGTTTTAGGGATCCAGAACCGATAACGCACCTTTAGCATCCCCTCGTGTATGAGTACACCATGGATGGTGAATGAAGGGTTTTGAATTTCGCGCGCGTTCATTTCCCCTTTTTTCCTCCATCCTTTTGTTGTGAAGGGTTTTTTTTTTTTTTTATTGGGAAAGCATATAAGGGTTTAGGAAGATCGCGAAGAAGTTGTCTCAGCTGGCGTAACACTACGAACATGTTTTTTTTTTTTAGATGAACCATTGTTGAGGTTTTTTTTAAAATAAAAGACCACCTTCCAGGAGAGACGTCTTTAAGCAGACGACATTCCCTTGTAGTCTGCATAGGGTTGTGATTTGTGTTTTTTTGTTTTATACCAGTTTAACTTTAGGGTATTGTTCACGTTTTTTTTTTTGTCTGTCAAGTTGTAAAGTGGCGCGAAAATATAATTATCGGATATCCGACAAGAAAATAATATCTCAAGTGGCTTTTGTTTATTGTTTTAGAGGTCAGGAATTAAGGTTCACTTAAGGTTCATTAGCTTCTGATGTTGGATATAAATTAAGTGGTGTTTGTCTCATTATTGAATCATCAGTGGCAACGGATTTTTATCCCCATTCGTGTTTGATATCTCTTTAAATCTCGTGATGAGGTGATCACATTTTGTGTAAACTTGCATCATTTTTTTGTATCTTTTTAACGTGCTCTACTACAGTATACAACATTTTGGCAGTACAGAGCATTTCGAGGAGGATATTCTTGTTGGGTATGTCATGTGAAAAAATTGTCAGAGTTTGTATTCCCAATGAATAAGAACATACTTGTGTCTACAAAATGAAGTGAAAGGAAGATCCTGAGATGCGGCACTAGTGGTAATTCACAGTACCGACTCTAGGTTTAAGCGGAGCAACTAAAAAATGGCGTTAAGCTTTGGCAATTTAATTCCAAACATCCTATTCGATTACAGCATTGGCCGAGACAACACTTCCAAGATGTTGTAAGTTCTATACTCTCTCTGTCTGTTGTCCAGCAATACTGTCTTGTACTTTGTCAAGAGTTTTTAGTGAGGCTTTAGAGAAATACAGACGATCAACTTAGTTGTTAACCAATTTGCCAACATGAATATTAAACACTTTAAATTTACTCTATCCGTTCGAAATTGAGTTGTCAATCTATCTGCATCTACAGATGATCAACATCGACACCAACATAGCCATGTTGTCAACCAAGTTGATCGTCTATATTCCGCTTTAGGGTCCCCAGGCCCGTCTACCATAAATTCTGTTATTCTGTGTGAAAGGTGACAGGTTGTAAGATTAAATTTAATTCCATCACTTTTCACCACCGAAGTACTGCGAAGGACGTCATTACTTGTGGGATACCGCTTTCAACTCCCAATTCTCCAGACAGCCTACTCCTGTGTAGAATGTGACATGTGAACGTTCGTAATTCTTGCATAGATAATAACAATCTAATTTACTTAGGTAAGGTGCATTGTATGAAATACATACTTGCCTGCACTAGAAAAGGAAGTGTATTGGAGATTTATACCTTTTACATTGCTGGGTAGGGTGGAACAGTAGAAAACGCAGTCTTGTCCTCCTAACTCATACTAACTTTTTGTTATATCTCCATAGTCGTAACTGGTAACGAAAGGTTCAGCTGTCGCATTTACATGCAGGTTCTTCAGATTGTTCGCATTCTTACATGCTACTTTGGCTTAAGCTCCTTTTTACCCTTTCCACAGGTGGCTGCTATGAGAACTAAAGCCTGCTTCTGCTCTTCCACTCGTCTTTAGTTATCTTTGGACAACCACCTGCTCTGGGATTTTGACGTTCTCATGATGTTTCATGACGTTGCAGTGTTTTTCCCTAATCGGCGGCTTGATGCTTTCAATCGTTTTTGCTTCATGTGAAATATGGATCCTAAGCCATAGGTGCTGGATTTATATCTAGTTCCACTGTCTTGGAAGGCAACCGATTGATCTTGTAAAAGTAATTCCAGATCAATTTTTTTCTATACCACTAAAAGATTTACTTCTCAGTTAAAACAGAGGCTAGTTCCGTGGTCCTTTTTTGTTCTCAACTAAACCACACCGATGCAAATGCATGGGAATCTATTTTCCTTACCGATCACATCCATCTTCTGCTGGTATTCTGCTTCTTAATGTGTTTGATCTTGCATGCATGTATCTTACAGTCGCGTTTTATCAACAAAAAAAAAGTAATCAAACAAGGGTGCATCTCAGGTAAAAAAAAAAAGCGATTGTATTCTTTAGGCAGTCTTGTGAAAAAAAAAAAACATTTTTAATAAGTCATCTTGGAAGGATCCTTACAGTTGGGATTTTTTTTTTTCATCTACATTTTATCAATTTACAATCAAACTGTCATATTTCATGTGTCCCAATACGTAATGAAACTACTGAGTCACAAAATCGAAGGCAAAATATTGCAAAAATCATAGAAGATAGGGTGCTGGATATGTCCCCTTTTGACTGTCATACTATTTTTTTTTTTTGTAAAAAACGACGAAAAAAAGGGAAAAAATGATTTTTTTTTTTTGCAAAAGGGCACAACCGTAATGTTTGTAGCTCTCTCCTCCAATTACTTACGGTTTTGTGATTCAGTTGAATGCGAATGCGGATGGTTTAGTGACCCTTATATTATTGGAATTGATTTTAAGAGGGAACCCTCTCTATTGTCTATAGTTTCCTCAAGCATTATATAAAAATTGATGATTAAACATTTTTTTTTTTTTATAGTACTTCTCAGTTGAAGGATTTTTTTTTTAATTGGATTCGTTCTCTTACTTATTTTTTCTAGAAGGAAGACCAAACCATCGATATTACTTTGTTAACATGGCTTAAGTGTGTTTTAAACTGTAATCAGAACTTTCATCAATTCTAACTGCGTTATGTTTTAGCTTTTAAGGACTCATCTTGTTTAGATGAATCTTCTTCAAATGCAGGTTGAGGAGGTGGCTCTGCTTTCAATGGATCCATTGTTATCCCCATTTCGGAATTTTTATTATAATGAGAAGAAAAGCATAAGCCTTCACGAACCAATTCCAAGTTCAGTATGACATTTCGTGACTTGGTGAAAATTTAATTGAGCCGTTGGACAAAACGTGCGTGAAAAATGTCTGGTATTCTCTTAAGATGGGTCTGATAGGATGCCTAATGCCTAGTGCTTTTAATTATTCTGTGGTCATATTTTCTTAGATAAGTGACATGATGGCAAAACGCGACGATCTTTTTCAGTAAGCTTCCGCAAATCCCAGTTTTTACTGGAGTTTAGATACTACCTACCTAGTTTGTCGTTATTTTTATTGGCTTCCACTTGAAATACATTGCTGTGAAAGTTTGGAAGTTTTATTAACCGAGCAAGGGTAAATAGATTCATGAGCATACTTACTTTCTTTTAATGGCCGAAACAGGACCTATCAATGGTCGACCACTCAGTTCTACCCCCCTTAGCTCTTGTCAAATCTAGCATTGCACTAGACTGCCAAAGACAAGCTGATGATAGATGGACCGCCCTCTCATCATGCTGCGTCTCCTGGAAACTCTGGACAAATATCAATAAAATAAAAACGAGGCACATTATTGCGCTAAACAGATCAAACTAAGCTCTCTTCACAGGGATCATCACAGGCCACAACCTAATGGCAGCCCACATTAGAACAATGCGTTTAAGTACAGACGAGTTATGCAGAGGATGTGGTAACAAGCCACCAAAAACCATTCTTAAATTCACTACGAATTCGGAATTGTTCGGGGAGGCCGAACAATCGTAACTGCACTTACCCAGACCTTTCCCTTCTTTTTTGTCTTTTCAGAATGGAAATTCCACGTCAGAGGAACACAATTGATCCGTTAGAGATCCGAGTGGTGGCTCTTCACCTCTTCAACCTACCTACCTACTTTTAATGGAGCTAAAAGCCCATTAAAGGCTTCAACAAACGAACTTATTCTTATCCTTAACTTTAACAAGCTGCTTTCAGCCATGTCCACCGAGTTCGTTGATTTCGTGTCTTACGTGTGGATTCCATCGAAAATGAACTCTTCCCCTTTTTCGTAGTGTTCAGTGGTGGAGTCAAAGAGCATATACTCATATCCATTTGGAAGCTGATTTCAATTCTCTTTCCTGAGCTTAACGCTTGAAAATTTAGATCAAAATCAGGGTAGGTTCTCATTTTTGCTCACGATATGATAGTCCATATTTGGTCCGTTTTTTTTCTGGAGATGTATGATAATTTATTTTATGTATAAGTCAGGGGTATCGATTTGAGGGTTGCTTACGAAGTGAATCTTATGGCGTCGACTATGCCGATGTATGCTAAACGCTGCATTTTTGTTAGTATTTTTCGGTTTGCGATGCATTATGGCGGGTTTAGGTTTCCTTAACTCTGTTGCATACATAGAAAGCTATGTTTGCCTCTTTCTAAACTTTTAGAGTGTTGTAGATGATACCCTAATCCTATCAGTCGTTTAATATTTCGTCAGTAGCAAATGACGTCCATCTTTTCACTTTCTTTGATTCCATCGATTCTTATTTATAGATTCTTGAGTATCTGTACACATTTATATTTATGTGTTGCATTAGCTGGATCATTGCTTTCCTAGCCCCTCTTACATCGCCTTAGAGTTACATTTGTGTACACCACAGCAATCGAATTGATGTTGTTCCTATTGTTTTCTTTATAAATAAGTCTAGCTGGGCGATTCTTAAATTCACTCCCATTCGTCGCGCAACGATAAGGAATCCTGGTTAGCATATTCCGCGCTAGATATGCCTTAAAAATTCATGTTGGACGTGTACTTTCCTTTGCAAGAAGAAATATACACCGAAATTAACCACAGGCAGAGCCCTTGGAGTCCTAACTTCCTTTAAGTCCCGTAGGGGAACAAATTTGTTTCAAAAAAACTGTATAAACAATTAAGGTGAATCAATGAAAATGGTTTCGAGTGTATTTCCTGCTACTTACTCCTAGTGACATCTACCACTGTAAAGAATTTCCAAAGAAAACATCAATCGGTTCATTTTCTAATCCACAAACCCGAATTTATTAAATCCCTACAAATGTTTTGGGTTCTCACATGAAATAGAAGAAGAAATTCCCTTTCCAATGTCACCATCAAAATGTTCCACTGTGGTAGATTTTCCATTTTGTTTTTCGTTACTAAATTTCCCAAACAAGTGGTTGAAGTTGAATAAGGCATCAGGACGACAGAAAAGGGACTTTGCTTCGACCCACCAAAGTCATAGTATTGAATTAAATCGCGAGTTGTTGACACGCATTACAACGATATCACCTAAATTTCGTCATTTTTCCTTCATTTCATCGTTCTTTAATTTCAATTTTATTTTTAAAAACTTATTGCACGTGTTCCACGTCGCAAAAATTCGAAGGATACCATACCACATAGCCCACGCACAAGGAGGAGATATATTTTTTTTCATGTTTTCTGTTTTACGCTAGTATTGACCGTGAAGTGTGTGACATTGAAATTCAGAGAGACACTAGACAGTTGTGTGTTCTTAATTGAATGGCATTTCAAGATATTGAAAAACAACAAATTGTAAATATTTTGTTGCTGTTATGACAAGTTCGGTGTGATTTTGTTAGTTTCGTTGGTGTACGTGTTTGCGTCAATTAAGAGAAGAAAGCCTTGTTGTTGTACCTTATAGCATTTAAATTGAAATCATTTGTGTCTTTTTGTCAATACCGTAAGTACATACACACATGCGTGTCTAAATAAACAAAATCTATTTATATTTCATGTGAAATTATATGTATGTCTGTTCTAAACACGGCATGACTAATGGCTATTGCTTATCAATAATTCACCTGGGAGTGTGTTCTCATCATCAGAAGTTATTTTCGAAACATCCACCTACACATATGTATGTATATTTTCAGCTTACTCTATGGCAAATGACGGTTCAAGGTCACCAAGTGAATGTCCTTAATTGTATGGTATCCTTGTTTGGCTGGAAAATGTGTGTAGATACAGTGCACATGCGATGACATTTCTTACAAATTTGTGTGTAGTTTAAGTGAGGAAATTGACAAGAGGAGTTTGAGAGCAGTCGTGGCCGAGCGGTTAAGGCGTCTGACTAGAAATCAGATTCCCTCTGGGAGCGTAGGTTCGAATCCTACCGACTGCGAAGAAATGTTGTTTTTTTTTTTCAAGAACACTTCCTTTTTTTTGCACTTCAAATGAACAGAGGAACCTTGCTGTGAAGCTGGGCTGTCATATGCAGTATTGAGTCCTTTACGTGTCAGTTAAAGTTCAAAATTAAGTCACTTTTCATTGGTTCGGCCATATTTACGTCTCGCTATAGGTTTTCCCAAGTTTTGGAACCAAATGATGTATAAGGCTACTTTTTCGTCAGTTTTTTGACTGCCAGACTTCTTGAACACCTCTTAGCTCAAATCAGACCCTTTTACAATAATAGTATACTTTGGGACCTTTTTCCAGAACGGGGTATATCAAAACAAGTTATAGGAGGATTTTTGCCAACAGATATGTCACTGAAGCTAACACTTCTCTTCACGGAACACATTGCACGGGCATAACATCTTCTGGAACACATTTATGAAATGTGGTACAGGTCTCCGTTGGGAAACACTTACATTTGACCTCTTAAGTGATTGCATGTGGTTTTTTTTTTTTTTTTTTGACTGGAGTGACATTAGGACTCGACCTAAGCTCAAATTGAGTCTTTCTTCATCCTTCCACCTTTCTACTCACAAGCAATCATTTATCTTATACAGATGTCACACCAAAGCGTTTTGTTGTGTCTTATAGATTTGAGCTTGGTCAAAAACTACCTGCTAGCCATAACTTAGCATTGATAGGGGGTAATCGAAAAAGATCTGTGGGTAGCCCCGAAGTAATATCAAGTCACACGCCAACTCTATCTTATCTATTTCGCCTTTCATCCTGATATGCATCAGTAATATTATGTGTACATATGGTGCCTGATAAACTTTTTTTTAACTGTTTCGTCAACCGGACTATTGAATCGAAGTGACGCAAAGTTAAGGCTGCTATCTTCGCGTATACCTCCGTGAGAGTTCGCTGCGAAATTATGCGGTAACTTCTACTGATCTTAAAGATCTAGATAAATGATAGCTATGGTGGTTATTAATTTAAATATTAATATCCGCTGGTGATAATATATTTTTAATAGCAACGATCTTATTGAAAGGTTGAGGGATATATAAATGACTAATGATAGTTTGATATTCTTCGTTTCTGGGACACACATAGGTTCAAGTCTAACTCTTATATTATTTGTTCTGATGGTAGATTCGCTCAGAGAGCCAGCTTACTTTAAGTTGGTTTTCAGCTTACTAGCTCACGAGGCGCTAAACCAGTCTTCTTCTAGATCTAGTTCAAGTTCAACGTAACCCCTTTCGTAATAAAGGGGCCTTTTATGTTTATAGTTTTAGATAATAAAAGTTCTGCAGTTCCAAACATTGTTTACTTAAGATCCGATGACAACTAAGATGCTTGATAAAATCTTATGACAAAGCAGGCTATTGTAAAAGATTTTAGAATACTCTCGAGTCTGAGTTGGAATATCGTGACACTATGTAGTTGTTTACGTTGCAGATATCAGTAAAGATACGGTTTTCTCTCGATGATTCAAAACATTCTGACGTCTTATTTTCAGATGCGGACTTCCCCTTTTTTATCAGTCGATACCAGTGAAGGCTTCAGTGACTAATTGTTTCCATTTACGATAAAATGTTACAACGTAAAAGCTGGTCGCCCAATTTTTCCACTCCACTCACGACACCCTATGAACTTGAGGTCACAGCTGACCGCTTCGTTGAGAACATACAGCTTGCATCCTGGAATAATACGCCCAACCCAAGGAAAACGCCGGACAAATTCGGTTTACGATAGGTATCCACCGGAAATAATTGATTTCGTCAGAGAACACAAAGCACATTTGAATCAATTGTCTAACTTGTTGAAGAAGACAATAAGGGATTTCAAGAATCGTGCGATAGGCTCTTACCTTGAAAGTCTTACAGCGAATAAAGACTCCAATTATTCACTTTGGAAAATGAATAGGCAAATGAAGATAAAGAAAAAGCGGACGTTTTTGCCGCTCATCTGGAAGAAACTTTCAAACCGCACGATGGTCAAGTGGTTTACAACGACATTAACAGGCCGGAATTACCGTCTGATGATTTAATACTCAGAAGTGCAACGCTACAAGAACTCAAACAGGAGATTGTGAATCTGAAACCTAAGAAAGCTCCTGGCTATGATTTAATCACTGGAGAAATTCTCAAAGCCTTACATAGGAAAGCACTAATTAAGCTTCTCCATATAATAAATGCCGCACTTAGATTAAAACACATGCCGAGCCAATGGAAAGTTGCGGATGTTATAATGGAAAACCGACAAATGAGGTAAAATCGTACGGACCCATCTCGCTTCTTGCAGTCATATCCAAAATGTTCGTAAGGATATTACTAAGGCGCCTTCAACCGGTTATAGAAGGAAACAGTCTTATCCCTGACCAACAGTTTGGGTTCAGAAGTAAGCATTCGACGATTGACCAGGTGCATAGAATTACTGACGTAATCGAGAAAGCACTAGAAGAAAAAAAGATATGCTCAAGTGTATTTTTTGACGTCTCCCAAGCCTTTGATTAGGTGTGGCACAATGGCCTTAAATGCAAACAACGACAAGTTCTCCCCGTATGCCTATACGATATTCTAGAATCGTATCTCGGGAATAGACTCTTCCGTGTTAGACATGGAAACGAATACTCGGAGCTTAAAGAAATTCCGGCCGGTGTACCGCAAGGAAGTGTTCTTGGGCCGCTTCTCTATCTGTTATATACTAGTGATATACCGAAAGAAGATGGCACTACCCTTGCTTCGTTTGCCGATGACACCGCTATCCATGCAGTAGGTAAGACAGTCGAAGAAACGACTGCAAAACTGCAAAGTGCACTGAATAAAGTTAACGAATGGACGAGGGACTGGCGGATTGCCCTCAACGAAACTAAATCTGTCCACGTGAATTTCACATATAAAAAAACTAATGACTTGCCAATTTTTCTAAACTTGGCCCAAATACCTTTTCCCAACGAAGCCAAATACCTGGGAATGGCACGAGACGCAAAGCTGAAGTGGAATTCGCAAGTGAAAATTTAACGCAAAGAACTCGAAATCAAATATAGAGAAATGTACTGGCTACTCGGAAACCGGCTACCGAGAACAAACTGCTTCTATACAAGCAAGTGCTTAAGCCGGTATGGACCTACGGTATACAACTTTGGTGTGGTACCAAGAAAACAAATGCGAATATCATACAAACATTCCAAAATAAAGTGCTTAGAGAAATTGTCCAAGCACCGTGGTATTCCAGAAACGACGATATCCACAGAGATCTCGGAATTCCTGCAATCGAAGCGGAAACTAAAGGGTGGTTAAGTTTTAAGGGCCGATGTTGATTTTGAATAAAATACAATTATTATTATTATTATTGTCATTTCTTTTTATTATGATAATATTGGTATAGTTCAATTATGTATGGAACAAAATATCGGCCAAATGGCCGCCACGACCTCGGCGGCACACCTCCATCCGATGGTCCAAATTTTCGATGACGCTGAGGCATAATTGAGGTTCTATGCCGTTAATGTGCCGAATTATCTCATCCTTTAGCTCTTGAATTGTTGCTAGCTTATCGACGTACACCTTTCTTTCAAATAACCCTAAAGAAAGAAGTCCAACGGTGTCAAATCGCATGATCGTGGCGGCCAATTAACATCGCCACGACGTGAGATAACACGGCCATTGAATTTCTCCCGCAAAAGAGCCATTGTTTCGTTAGCTGTGTGGCAAGTGGCACCGTCCAGTTGAAACCACATATCGTCCACATCCATATCTTCCAATTCGGGCCATAAAAAGTTCGTTATCATATCACGATAGCGAACACCATTCACAGTAACTACCTGACCGGCCTCATTTCACTTCAGCCACACTATCGCGAACAGCAGCAATATTTTCTGCAGTACGAGCTGTACGAGCATGCACTGGTGTTTTCACATCTCCTACAGACCCGGTTTGCTCAAATTTTTGAACGATTTTTCCGATTGTACGCACATTTGGACGATTAAATTGACCGAAAAAATCACGAAGTGCACGATATGCATTTTGATTTGAACGCCCATTTTCATAATAAGCCTGAATAACTTTAACGCGTTGCTCGATTGTGTATCTTTCCATGGTTCAAATTGAGTTAGTCTGAAATCGAGAAATGTCAAATGAAATGCAGAAAAAAACTTGACGTTTAGGTGTGGTTCACATTCAACATCGGCCCTTAAAATTTAACCACCCTTTAGAAGCTTCGTGCGAAAACCTAGAAACCGACTAATGGGACATGTTAACAAAACAGACCTAGCAATTTTGGATGATAGCAATTTATTTCGCCGACTACAAAGGACAAAACCTTCCGACTTGGTGAGATAAGGATTAACAGCGATTAAATTGCGGAACATGCAGGATCTCTCATTGGAAAGTAACCTGCGTTTGGCAGGTTATAACTAAGTTGCAATATCTAACGAACTTATACCGAAGGGAGGTATTTTTAGTCAGTAGGAATCTGACACTACTATAAGACACTACCCTCATAATGTCTATGTTAGATTTTCACCTACCCTCGGGGAAAAAAAAAAAAAATTATAGAGTAGGGGCCCAGGCTGTTGTGGCTGCTAGCTGTTGCCAGCACACTTAGACCAGTGATAGGTCCATTGTGATACCACATGGATCTGAAGAGATCTCCATACCTACTCGTTAAACCAATTGCAGCTTTTTATGAAGCAAAGGAGGTCTCTGATATTCGTGTTTATCAGATCACATAAGTCGTTAAAGTAGAATTCCCCTAAATGGAGTCTTCTTTTACGGGAGAGAGCTGGACAGTTACAAAGAAGGTGGGGAATAGTTTCCTCCTCCTCTTCGTCCATGCAGCTTCTACAGAAATCATTTGAATGGACGCCAAGCCTTGTTGCATGCTTGCCCTTTAGACAGTGTCCCGTGATGACACCTATTACGGATCTGATATGCGATCTGCTGAGAGAAATCAAATTCTTAGAGCGTTTCAGATCCAGCCGTGGCCAAATCCGTTTAGTCGCTAGACAGGTTATACCATTTGTCCATCAAAATTATATGGCAGAGATCTCTGATAATTCTTTTAAAAAAGGCTTTGACAAGAGTGAAATGCCTGGCGCTAGCTAGTACCGGGCAGTCACAGAGAATGTGGAAGCACTTACTTGGGCAATAGTTTCTTTTCACTGTTTCACTAATTTAGAGGACGTAGGCAGTATAGAAGCTATTCGCAAGCTTCCTTTCTTTGTTAGATTTATTCGTGTTTAGTTAAGGATATTAACTTAGGTCTCATCAATTTAACCAAGACTGTTTTCCGCAGTTCAAACAGATTAACAAATATACATGACGTCCATATGACAACAAAAAAAATCACCAGTTACCTTTTTTTTTATTCTAAATTTCTGCGCTTTAAGTGTTAAAACTTGACAAAAGTGTTAAACAAAATCACGCTAACACGCCGGTGTATTAGAGTGTGTAAGAGTGATAATTAGTTTGAATGGCGTATCGAAAGAACATTATTAAAAGTACGTCAGGCTTGAGGACTATTAAGTAATGAATTAAATTGGCGACGCAAATATCATCTATTGGCATCTAATCAAAAAGATACATAATAACTTTACTTTGATGCGTTAGTTTTTTATATTTTTTTTGCGAAATTTTAATAACTTTCTAAAGAATGTATGAATGCAAAGTTGAAGAAAAAACTTAACTCAATGTCATTGAATATTATAAAAGAATTCTGTTACTATTGTCTGATTGGATATTTAGCTTTAGGTGATAGTAAGGATAAAAATCTACAAAAGTTGACATCAAAAGTGTGCTATTTGCTGCTACATCAGCTGTTGTATTCGAAGTTATTTAGGCAAGTTGACTCATCCTTCTAACGAAATTGACCTAAATATTAAAATATTGAGTTAAGTCCATTTTTTGTAGCACCTTAAGCACGTTTATTATTGAAACTTAGATCATTACACATGCCTCGCCTTAGCCGTAAAGAAGTGCTTCATTTACCTACTGACGTAGCAAATAAGTTTAAGAGCTTTGAAGTGTCTCTAGTTCCGCAGCCATTCATTTTCGTCCATCTTAAGATCACTGGGTTTCTTGACCTCTTCGTGTTTTAGGTCAACTATCCGGGTGTGGTTGTATCAATTGTGATAATAATCGGTAAGGCTTTTGATTGACTCCAACAAGGAAGCGTGTCTCGTTGGAAGTTGTCTCATTTCGAATTTTATAATTCGAATTTAAACAACTGAATGCTTTCACCACACCAAGGTTAGGTAAGGTTGGAGTGGCAGGCTGCAATTCCAACCTCACTTAGACCAGAGAGGTCCATTGTGTTACCACCAGGATCTGTATTCCACCAGAAATACTACCCGCTTGCTATGAAGCGCTGGAGACTGCCTATATTGATGTCAGCCAGTTCGCTTAGGTTGTTGAAGAAACTGGCCCCCAAGTGTGCTCTTCTTCGAGCTGAAAGAAAGAAGATGGAGAATTGTCCCCTCGTCTTCCTCATCCATGCAGCTTCTGTAGAATTCATCACATCAAAGAAGCACAAGACAACAGACTTGTTGAATCATAAGGGAATGATGATGATATATTGGATGTAAATACTAGCTTTTGGAGCTTCTTGCTGGACACGACATATGTACTAGAAATATTTTTTCCTCAATCTTAGTATTTACAGAGGCGTTGTCTTGAGTCGAGTCGCTATACTGATATGCTGGGCTCACTGTTTCCCTATATTGTGTAGATACTTGCAGAAACACACGTGAACATTAAGGAATTGTATGAGGTTGAAATTTACTTCTCCTTACTTCCGTTCCGTCTAATCAGCGCTATTTTTGATCAATCTTGCGGTCGATCTACCCCTAATTTCCCTGCTCCAGCGCCCTTGACAGCGCCGCATCCTGACTTCCTTGGCTTCTGTAGGTGCCGTTTCATTCCCAACGTCTGCTTCCTCTTGCGTCACCAAAAAAGACTGGTTTGGAGACAGTTCGATAGGAACTCGCGATCCGAAGAGCTCTTCGTCACTGTACCGCTGCCATTTGCTATATTTCGAGCAGAATCGCATCAGCCCATATCTCGCACCCATACAAAAGGGTTATGATTAGTTTCCACCTGCTTGGCGTGGGGCCTCCTAAGTTGCCATTAGTCTGCTTAATGCTGAGGTGATCTTGATCTTGCTTGACTTGCTCTCAGTAGGTGAGCTTTGTATCAAGCCTAACTCCCAAGTATTTTACAGCATTTTTGTTAATTATTGTCTCCAGGTCAACTTGCATCTCTTAGATAGCAGGAATACGCCTCTTAGTCAGCGGAGCTATCTCTGTCTTTCCTGTTACTGAGCTCAGTCCATTGTTTTGCATCCAGAATTAGACGCGTTTCATGACTGTATTTAGGGGCCTTTGTGCATCCTCAGTGTCCTGTGCGGTAATCACTGCCGCGATATCATCGGCGTATCCAACCAAGTACGTACGTTGGGGCATCTCCATTCGCAGGATTCCATAGAAGGAGATATTCCACAAGTCAGGTCCTAGATAATTTTGTTTCATAAATTAGCTCTAAGGCCACTGATACATAATTTTGGTACACCTAAGCAGCCTCTTTAACACACTGTCACTGCTGTAAGGACGAGCACGAAAAAGAGAGATTTTACTCCCTTTTCAGATCTCTGGAGCAAGAAATCCTACATTAGACAAACTGTTCTTCCACTTCTTGAACAAAATTTCAGAGAATATAATTGGAAAGAAAATCTGGGATGAATGGAAAAACTCTATTTACAAAATTCCTTGTAGCATACAGGCCTTGCCAATCGAGTTACTTCAGTTGTGGTTCTGTAAAAAACGGAAGCGGTACCTGTTCTTTTATTCGATTATACCTCATGAAAGTTTACATTCGATTTTGTGAGCATTACGTAGAGCAAATAATTTTTGTAGTGTTATATCACAAAAGCTCTGAATTCTGACTAATTTTCTCCTTGTAGTCACAAAGTCCTTGATTGTGTTCCACGTTTTGATTTTTTGGCAGCAATATCTGATCGCTTTTTTTATTTTTTATTGTTATCTTCAACCCAACCTCAAGGTCAAAATGAATAACCTACTAAAATAAAAATTAAAAAAAAATTCACACATTCATAAAAAAACCCAATACGACAGAATCAAAGTTCTTTTCAACAAAAGATTCATCGTCTGATTTAAAATTTATTTTCAATTTACGTCAGTCGTGTTATCTCTTCATTATAAAACGTACTAAAGATGTTTACATCATCAAATACTACGAGCCCCTCTTTTAGTTTATTACCTAATTAATACAATTAGTTCTATTTACTATTTTTCACAGGGACACTACTTTTGAATTTAATAGTGTTATAACGATTTTTTATTTTTTATAGAAACTGTCTGAAACTCGGGATGTGACAATTCTTTTCAAAGTGATTTAGTTATTTTCCTAATACAATTCGTTTCATTATGGAGCAGTCTTAAAATTATGTAACTTTTTTTACACGACTTTATGGAATAAAGGAAAACTCTGTTTTATTTTAATCTGTAAAGTCATTTTAGCGAAGAAGAGTAACAACCAAACAAACAGACAACAGAGTTCTTATTGTTTACATACATATAGACCCAATTTCATATACAACCATACACAACCTTCACTGCCGCAGTTGCTTAAACGCAAATGAGAAGGAAACTCTCTCTGCAAATGTCTGGCATTAGTGAGACCCAAACTGCGTGCACTAAACCTACTTTTCTTCGATGACCTTAACGACATATCCAGTAAAGAGATACGAGGTCTAATTCGACTGTCTCACATCCTTAACAATACACATCATCAACCAGGTCACACGAGTCGTGGTAACAAAAAGGCACATTTAAGTGGTACTTGGGTTCATGTTGAACCGCCACCACCTCTACCTTCTTACATCGACACATTTTCAGTCAGTTGGGACTTACTTCTACGTCCTAGTTTCAACCTTCGGTTCGAACTAAACCAATGCGGTCATGTGGTGCGTCAACAACAAACGAACTTCGTATTACGTTATATCGTGATGAAAATTCCTTGTGTGTAGTATTTTGAAGAAATACTATTTACTGCAGAGGTCTTCACCACGCGACTTTCGAACTATTATGATGCCACTTTTCAAGACCTCTACCCCAAACACCAAAACCTAGGTTCATTCAAAAATGTATATATGTACATATATATAATAAAACGGATTTTGTCCGCACGATAGAGGCTGCAGCCGAATTGAATGAAACTTTGGACACTTGTTTATATGGGGCATAATCGGTTGAGAGGTGAACGTGCCACGCCCCTTTTTTTTCTCAAATTACAGTAAAAGCCCTTTAATTCGGAATTCTTAAATTCGGAAAAAAAAAATTCAGAATAAAAGAGATTTTTCCGAATAAATGAGAGTCGGTTTTCAATTTTTTATGCAAAAATTAAATTAAATTAGCAAAAATTAAATAACGCAATGATTGTTTGGGAAAACACCAGTACAGTTTAAGTTGGCGATAAATGTAAATCGTAGCCTTAAGCACAAAGTTGATACATATTTCTGCATACATAAAATTAATTATAATTCAGGTGAAAATGTCAGTTAAACTGTTTTTAGTTACAAAAATGAATTATAATAAATTCTATGTATTATTTGCAATATTTTGTGTTAATAAAATAATTTTTCGTTTTAAGTTCTTGCATTTTTTCATCAATAGGAACGCGTTATAGTGCATAAAAAAAATCTCTCATTAATTCGGAAAATTCGTTTATTCGGACTGACCTTCCCCCCAACCATTCCGAATTAACGAGCATTCACTGTACGCATTAATATTTTTTGTGTTTCTATTTTAACAATTGTAATAATCATAAGTATATTTTTGCTAAAAAAATGTAACGCCATTTTGAATGCGCCATCTTGAAATTCTTTAAAATTGCTTCGTTCGTTTTAAATGCATTTTTATTATTTTTATTTCATTAACTCTTACATGCTAGACAAAAAACGCTTAAAACAAGCTTAATTAACTTTATTATGTTACTCTAACTTACTACGGGCACTCTAAGCTAAACTTAATACTTATTCTATGTCTTTGGACGTAACCTAACTTAATTTAATTTTTTATAAATTGCTCCGATTTCGTTGAAATTTCGATTCATTAAATTATTATAACTTCGCCATTTTGGATTCCATATATATTATTTAAAAGTTGCATACATATGAAATCCACCTATCTCTTACGGCTATTGACGGAAGGTCGTTTTTTGCAGTAAAGCCGAAGTTCAGATAAGCGGAATCGACTGTACAAAAATAAATGGTAGCCTATGTTCTGGTACAACCATTCTCTGTGCAAATTTTAAGATTGATTGGTTCAATAGTTTTCACGTGAAAGAGAAACAAACAAACAAACGGACAACGTTTCACTTTTTATAATATTAGTCAGAAGTAAGATTATCAATTTTACCTATTGCGGCTCAATCTAATTCCTTAGATACTTCCTCCTAAACACAAGGCAATATCAATTGTTCTAAAGTTTAAAAATTTAACTTGACTTTATAAAGTAAACCTTGAAATATTTTTCATTCTTAAAAAATGCTAAGCAAACAATTTCTGTGAAAATTCTCATGAAAGTCTCTCATGCGTCATTGGAATATCACATGTTAGTCTGCTTTGTTCTACATATAGTAACGCAAAATTATAAGTAATGCTTTTAAATTACGTATTTATTCCTTCCGACAGATACTGTGAAAATTCCAAAAATATACAAAGAATAACAATCATGTGTTCTACATATACAAGGAATTGTTAAAAAAAAAAACCTGCCTGGTAATTTTAGACCTAGTTGAATGAAGAAAGTTTGTAGTATGTACCTAGATATATATAAATTTATTTTCAATGTCATTAAGGTAGACGAGTAGGTATCTATCTCTTACGTATGAAATAAAGAAGGCGTATCTGGCTGGTATTTTAAATAAAGTTTTTTTTACGTAATAATATTGCGGGTTTCGGGTGCTGTGGGTGTGTGCTTGTAGACATATATATTTTTTTCTATTGATAAATAGATTATCACCGGAAGATAATAATGAATTCTATTTACGCATTAGGTTGCAGAAAATTAATTACATATGTATGGGCGATAAGTAAACAAGAATGATTGCATTTTTTTATTTTGTTTTTGTCATGTGAAGCACTTGACACGTGATATATTAACATTTTAATTGTTATTTAGGCCTTAGAGAACCATAAAAGCCATTTAGGCCATAAAGAACAAAACGTGGCGATTTTTCCAACTTTGATATCGACTATTACACCCTTTTGTTGAAATAAAAAATTGTTTTTCGAAACTTTTAAAGATTAAAGAAAAGTATAAACATTTGAGAATAGCCTTCACGTCGTCGCTACATAAGAGTAAAAATTACCTTGAAGCTTAAAACTAAATTTATGATGTAAGATATCTATTTCAAGAAATGTGACAGCCCAACATACATAATATCGTAAATTTAAAGAGCTTTGTGATGTAAAGATCGCTATTGTTGATGTGTTTTCTTTAGAAGCTGTAATTGTTTGTTTTTTCTTTTTTTTGTAGCGACATTAGAGGCATTTTTTTAGGTTCTTCCAATAAGGACTTCAAATGCTGATCAGCTGAGTTTTCACTTAAGTTACAGTTTTTTTTTTTTTGTCATGTGACCACATAGACACAAAGATAGGTCCATTGTCCTACCTTCAGGTACAACCCATTGACTGTGTTTTTATCTTTTTTCTAAGAAAGTGGAGTAAGAGCTTCAGTGATAAGAAGATTAGGCTACCAGTACTCGTCGCCCTGTCCAATCTGTCACCTGATACAAGCAAAGGTAGGACAATCACATAGGCAGTGCTCCGCAGTGTCATCGCCCTCTCTACAAACGTAGAGATGTTTGTTAAAGGCGTAGTGTCTGCCAATAAGTTGTCTGCAGTCTTTTCTGCTGATAGACAGCAAGCGTGCCGTAGACGTCGGAAAATATCGTTTGAGTCTGCCTGCATTCTGGAGAATCATGCCACCTACAGTTGTGTTTACTAGAAACCTAACCGTCGATTGAAGACCTAACCGATAGATACGGACAAACCTAACGTGGGTCAGTGTACTTGCTCTATTAATTTGCTGATCTGTTCAACTTTTCATATTCCACAAATTTTAGACTTCTCTAAGCTCTGCGATTCTTAAATGTTTATATCCTTTCCTCGCCTGCAG
Organism: Criorhina ranunculi; assembly: GCA_951813785.1. Lineage (NCBI taxonomy): Eukaryota > Metazoa > Arthropoda > Insecta > Diptera > Syrphidae > Criorhina > Criorhina ranunculi. The sequence goes on along the minus strand of OX638382.1, from coordinate 12,296,304 downwards.
GAGTATTGTTTACAGAATGTCAGCACTGGCTGTGACTCTGCATGGATTTATATAGGATTCGATGTTTTATCACAAGGACTTCTTGCTAGAAGTGAACGCTCAATTTCAGAGATGACATTATGTATGTGGCATAGGCATGAAGGCATTTAGTGTCCGATTTGGATGTTTGTGTCTGCCTTGTTTTATTTTGAAGTGTTCCCGCAGAAAGACAGTCTTTTGTTTGACTTATGCTTCACTAGGTACACCAAAGATCCAAGTTGCAAGCGTAAGTCGGACCCTTTGCAGGTGGTGGTCTGATTTAAGCTCAATATATTAATGTGCCAAGCAAAGATAATAATTCCGAAGATGTTTGAAAGCGTTCGAGATATTTGTCTGCATCTTCCAGAGTCATGCCATCTGCGGTTGTAAAAATGAGAAGTCCAACTGTCATCAGAAGCATAAAGGCAAGTTTAGGTTCTAAGAAACCGTTCCTTAAATGCTGTCCAACAAGTTTATTGATGACGCATTTACTTTGATTCCATTGTAACTCCCAGGCCTAAGCAAGTCTCAGCAAGGATAAAGGTTAACCGAGTTCTTAAGAGCAATCTGGCACTTTTAAACTTCAGTTTACATTCACAGTCAAGGCAAATAGCTGCAGCTTTGATCCAAATCTGTATAGCACTTCTCACCCTTAATCGTTTTTTCCCTGTTTGATAGTTTTTCAGTGAACAAATCTGAAGATGTAGTCATTATCCTTGTTGTGTTCTCTACGGGTGGCATCAGTAACATAATCTTCTTGCATGACATGAGGTCTAGGTAAATGGTTGTTAAGACTTCTAAGGAGTGTTACAGCTCAATTAGCCTGAAAAAAAGGAATCTCTTGGATATGTATAGCATGTACACGTAGTTCACCAATACATTTCCTTTTTTCCTTTAGGTAAAAGACAAAAGCTTTGTCATTCTATGGTGTCATTCAATATCATAAAAATTTGGACATAATCAGCAAGTTCAATGCACAGTATTGTTTATTTAATTTTTAAGTTGACTTCTGATAAATGTGTACATTGAAATATTCGCCATCGAAATTTGTGTATACTGATGTCATGGAAATAAAAATCGAATAAGTCCTCCCCTTTGGATTGTGCAATTAATAAACAAAATCTGAATGAAAACAAACACTTGTTCAAGTCTTCTAGTTAAGGATTCATTTCTTATCTTGTTTTGTTTGGAAATATGGATTTGTTGAAGTCATGATTTAAAATTTCTATTTGTTTATGGATTATGTCTTGATTATCTTAATTGGGTGCTTGTCTGTCTGTTGATAGTTTAAATCTTCTGTTGTTTCTGGTTACAATGCGCAGTTTTCACGAGAAGAATATTAACACAACATGTGTAGATCTTGCAAGACTTAAAATAAACAAAACGCTTCCAGTCTTTTTTTTTATGGTGACATAACTTTACATAAGGTGGTGCTTTAACTGGTGTTGAGACTGAAACTAATTTAGTCGTTACACTTTTATTAATGGAATTTAAATAGTACAGACTTGCAAAAAGACTACAACTTTGGGTTTATATGCATAAAAAGCTGTTTTAAACTGATTTACTGTGCATTTAAGCTCATTGTTCGGTTTTCCAAGGTGAAAATGTAATAAGCGTAGCCTATGTTCGTTTGAACAAAACATGCTTTCCGATGGAGAAATAATTACATATCTGTCTAGTAGTTTCTGAGATGAGAGGTAGGGAGGTAGGTTGGTTTAAGAGGTGATTGCATCTCGTATGATCTCTACAAATCCATTGAGTTATCCTAACTTGGAATGTCCAGTCTGAAAGGGGAAACAAAGAAGGACGGTCTATGTTTGTTTCGTGGTTTAGTTTAGTGGTGGTTCTGTCTCCCAGAATCATCCCGAATTCGTAATGAATTTCGGCATGGTTTTTGGTGGCTTCCTAGAGAGGTCGTTGAAGTGGTATTCATCATGGGCCATCTTTCTGGTTTTGCATAAGTTAAGGCATTTGCATAGGAAGTGTGCTGTGCTCTCTGCTCTACGTCTGTATCGCCGCAGCCTCTGCATTTATCGTCTGTACTTCGACGCAATTTTCTAAGGTGGGCCGCCAGAAGGTTGTGGCCATTGATAATCCCTATGAAGAGCGTTAAGTTTGATCTGTATAGCGTAAGAATGTGCCTTGGTTTCATATGTCAAGGGAGTGCATTTCCTCCCAGCTTGTCTTTAAAAGTCAAGTGACATATTGGATTTGACGAGTGATTGGAGTGACAGTACTGACTGATCGACCAATGATAGGTCCTATTTCGTTCCCATTAATACCATTCTGTTTCGGGACCCACCAGAGTGTTACATTGTGATTCGCCGTGAGAATTTTCAGCTAGTCACGATAACGTTTCTGAGGTTACTTCTGCGGTTTATAATATTAGTATGGAATTAAATTTGCTAAACGTTTGATGTGGCAAATATAATTGAAAGAATGGAGGGTGCAGAACCTTTTATTTTAGGTATGTACTATGCTTGTCGGCAGTATGGTTCGCTCTATATTTTGCTGTGGATAGATTTCTCCGAAATTTTATGTACGCTCGGTTAGCTCATGCTCTCTTTGTGCTTTGATTTGAAGCACTTCAAAGACGACCACAGTGTCACAGCTTATGTTAGAACGAAATTTGAAGTGGACAGTGAATCTGTGAAAATTCAATTTGGAACCGTGTTTTCCCTACTCCAATATACAATCAGCATTTGCAAGAAGACTAGATCGTAAACTTGTAGGGAAGCTCTAAAGAAATACTGTGACGCATAAACTATGGCAACAATACCAATTGTGTCATTCTGGACACCACCCTTCAAGCCAAGACTAAAACCTATAGGTAATACTACTTGAGTTACAAAATCACTACACCAACACTACCGCTGTGTGAATAGCATCATAAGGGTTTTCATAACCCCTTGAGTGCTAGTAAATTATAAAAAAAAAAGACTTTAAAGTTCTAGCAGAATTTGCTAGAGTGGAGTGAGAAGGTTGCTTTTTGGAATACTTCTTATGTACATTATTCAATAACCCACAAGTTGATATGCTCTGCGTGCTTCTACTTCCTCTGTCAGTAGGTACCATACTTTCGCGAGAATGGACTGAATTCACAATCTATCTCAAGAAAATTAAGAAATTTATTCTCTCTTCTCTTCTGCCTTTTCAGGGGTTTAAATGCAATTGCTTCGGATAAACTTCCCTATTTCAATTCAACTCGGCTTAGTCCAAATTACCCAACGTGAATTAAGCATTCCTAAAATGCGTCCATTGTTTACACATTGACCTCGTTAAATTACAAAACAATTTGCTTCTTGGAAAAATCACCATACGATGGGGTTTTACAACTGTCACAACACATTCGTTATCATTCCATGGGTTTTCCTTTAAAATTACTCTATGTAACTTAATCATTAAAGGCATTAATGTATGCCCCCCTGCCTGATCATGAAATAAGCAAATGCTACCCACAAATGTCAATGTCGCAAAATCTTGCACCTTTTACTACCGTCGCCATAACCTGGTCACAATGTCAAGTCATTGACATTATTTTAATACCCTTCCCCCCTTCCTCGAGACTTACATAAATAAAACATTAAGAAAAAACCTCAAGTATGTAAAAAGCAAAAGAAATAATCAAGGAACTGGTTTACAAATCGGTCGTCGCACTTGAGTACAAAAAAACAATAAATAAAAAGGGTTATCGTTCGATGCACTGATCGATGAAATGCATCAATATCTGTTTCCATGCGTCAAACTTTCACTCAACAGATAAAATCTTATAAAATAAAAGAAACGGAACTAAATTCGACTCGGTCAACACATTCATGAATAAATTTCATAGACGCCGCACGTGGGACGTCTTTCCTATAATATAAGTCACCTTTGCCGGTGCATGCTAAGTCTACCACGTGTTAGATACAAAATTCGTGGTGAAAAAGAAAAAACAAGAAGCACGTCCTCACCGTTGAAGAACTTGTTATATAAGTTTCGCAGACCAAAGTTGACTGGCCAAAGCTGAAAACGTTTGCCTCCGGGTATTCGTAGCACATGAATTTCTTTCAAAATGTATCTCAATGTTACGTTGCCATGACGTACAAGATACATGGCATGGCATAGTTATTAAGGTTCAAACACCTCAGCAAATTGCAAGTGACGACTAACTATTGGTATACGTATACCGTGTGAGTGTGCTAATTACCACATTAGACAATAATTACGTCAAACACAATACCTAAAGTACACGTATTGTGTGTGTGTTTTTTGTAAATTTACCTGAGTAACCTTTTAATGATTTATTTGTTAAGGTGGACTCTACTTTATTGATTTCATTTCCTTTTCTCTAATTATGGTGCGATTGGTCTTGCCGGAAAAATCTATTCACTAATTAGTCCAAACTTTCACTCGATCAGTTGCAGTTCCTCCATCTTTTTAACCTAAAAACAACGTGTATCTTTGAGATGATTGAGTAAATCATCAGTAATTAGGTAGCGAAATACGTGCCAGTAAGCACATATAAAACTATGAATGCTTGCATAGGATGTGCGTTTGCATTGATACTCGTATCGTATCTCTCTATATAGCTACTTCGCTACTTTGTGCCAATCGACCGGTACTGTGAAGTTGTTTGGATTTCTTTTTGGATCGCTTTATTCAAGAAATTAAAGTGTTTAATTTAATTGTTTGTCTGTGAAATTCTTAGACAGTGTTGCTATGTTGGAATTCTTTGATTTATAAATGAAACGAATTGAATCGATTTATTAATTTTTTTTATTTGTTATTCTGCTACCACAACCCATGGCCTTGTGTGCTTGATAAGAAGGGTGATTGGAACCATTCACTTATACAGATAGGGGAAGTATAAAAAGTGTTACCAGAATGTTATAGTTCTACGAGTATAAAATACACTTACGTAATAACACCTTTAGGGAGTATAACTTAGGTCAAACAAATTATTGTCTAATGTCTTTAGAATGCTAAGCAAGTATGTACGTTTTATTCATTAGATACACATGGGTATTAAGTATGTACATAAACTATTTTGCGTTGAGTAATTTATTTATGAAAAACTTTGGTATGTAAAGAGGTTGTGTTAAGAGGCAATTTTTAATCATGTTTTATGACTACCTCAATATTATACATCGGGCTTCAATCCATTCGAAATTGTATTGTAAATGGAACGCAATTCTAATAAGTTCGACGTGTTAAGAATCTGGGACATATTTGATGTTGAGGTCTATCAAATTCTGTTTTGTCTATGTTTTAAAGGGAAGAATATAATAATGAATGCTTTATGTTAAGACTCAAGACTCTTCAAGCCTTACTATAGCCGTGTTTTTTTGGGAACTTTACTCACTTCAGTCAAAAAAACGATTCATATCAGTAGCAGCCGAACCAACCAATTGTTATGCGGCTCGAGTTTTTTTCTTTATTTGACAGTTTTTAAATGTCAAAACCGAGGAAAAGCAACAAATACGATCGATTAAAAGCTAATTTATGAGATTTTTCGCGCTCTGGTGGTCAACTTATGTAGTTCTATCCTCACTTGCTGCTACTGGAAAAGCTATCGCCACTTGGTGTGTTGTTATTGCTTTGTGTGTAAAATTTTACTGGGCTGAGTATACAGCTCTCAAAAAAACACGGCTTATGTAGGAAAATTCAGGAACATTTTCTAAAAATTATACGTTTTCACAACTGGATATCTTCAAAGAAGTGGAGATGGCTGTTTTGATGGCTCAAAGGAAACAAACATCCACTCCATTGTGCGCATCTATAATAATTTTGTAGTAGGTTAGTAAGATTCAACCAAGACTACAATTAACAATCCTGATACCACGGTTTAGCAACAGTTCGAGTGTTCTGGGCCATAAGTAAGAAAGGAACCTACCCACTTAAAACGGCAACAGTGGGGAAGTTGAAAACACAATACTGGAACTTTGCTGTAAAGGTTCTATATGTAGGGTTGTATTCGTTTTCAAGTGACACAACTTTAAATCTTTATGTGAAGCTAAATTAAATTTTGTTACAAATATAGAACCATGTAGAATACATTCAGAGTCCAATTACACGTGGATTGCATGGATTTTCATCAGTCTAGAGATGACATTTGTCACTTCGACATGTGACTTCAAACTAAAGGTTCATGCACAACAGGTTCAGACACGTACAATTTTATGAGACGTTTGAATATTTTAAGAAAAAATACTCGAAAATGTTTATAACCTCAACGGTTGGGGAGCTTGTAGTAACTACAGAGAATTTTGACCACAATTTGTTATTAAATTTTTATTAAAAAAATAGTGTAAGGTATACATTTATGTGTGTTGTTTCGATGGATTTTTCTGATGTTTCGTTTCGTATCGTCGTATAAGATATTTCCGGAATTTAAAACTTGTCTTACTTTTGCAATACCAACCTATAGCTGTTGTTTTTAAATGTTCTCCTTAGCCACAAAGGCAAAAGACTAGAACACAGCTACATTGGATGAGAATTATGCTTGTAACGCAGTACACACTTTAGAAATGAAATATCTTTGCCATTGATTAGGGTCGCTTAATTTTTTCGTTTCGAATTTGAAACATTGTTCCAATTCAGCTTAAGAAATTTCACTTCAAAACCAAACAGCCTCCATTTTCACCATCTTTAACATACCGTACATATTCCTTTATTCCAACAGCCGGCAGTTCCCTTTTCCTTTTGTCTTAACCCACCTCCGCAAATGTTTTTTTTTCCCTTTTTCAAAACATGCGCGTTAAAAACCCCACTGTTGCTTACTTCTGCTATATTTTTCTTATAAGCTTTGTACCTCATCAATCCAAAGCGCTACTACTTTTGTAGCAATCACCGTGAGTGTGAGCCTGAACTTATGCCGTATTCCATTCTTCACAGTCCCGGGCACACTGCTTCTAGGCTAATACACCAATGTTTCTAGCATCCGCGATTTCTAAATCTTTCCTGAACTTGATGGCTGCGATTCGAAGACTTTCTTAGCTGCATTTTTTCTGCGTTTTTTCCATTCAATAGATGTGGGCGATCAAGTTAAGTCGACTGATTTTCTTCTTTTAGCCGACCTTGTATTCTCTTTATTAATAAACAGTGTTAAATACTAGCTCGTACATACCTATTTAAAATTATCCTTCGTCGAATCTTCACAACGGTGTCATTTGTGGAGTACATATTTGTTATATTTGGTTAGTTTTCTAAGTGCCTGGACCTCCAGATGCCTGAGATGAACCACCCCATTAACCCTGGAAAGATAATCATATTTTTTATGACGTAAAAGATAATCATACGTCTCAGAGACGTATGAGACTTTGTTAGTGTATAAAATGAAACCCATGAACTTTTTATAAAATATTAATGTTTTGTTTATTAATGTAGTTCATATTAAGAGAAATGAATCAATGATTCAGTTGAAATAAATATTAATTTAAACAGTACAAACAAAAAACTTAGAATCCATTACAAATCAACAAAAAAAATTTTCGCGCGCCATACGTCTCGCAGACGTAGATTATCTTTCTAGGGTTAATACTTTAATTACTTTCTTACTTAAGGTGGCGCACCGTCCGAGGTGGACCTTGGGCTCAATTAACAAGGGTCTCCAGCCAACTCGTCTTTACCTAGATCCCTCCAGTTTTGCTGCTAAGTTGGTTGAGGTCCCCTTCAACTTGCGTGTGCCACCTGAGTCGCAGTCTTCCTCTACTGCGCTGTCCATCGGGGGTGGATTTGAAGATTTTTCAGACCGGAGCATTGGTGTCCATCCGGTCTACATGACGCACCCACCTCAGTCGTTGGATCTTCCTACTTTTATTAGTGTTTCATGTTTTCGTGACGCTCGTATATCTTTATGTGAATTAACTGTTACAAAAGATATTTTACAGTGGTCTACGTGAAAGTTGCACAGACTGTATATTAATTAAAATATTTGTGTATCTGGCAGTGCCTCGTCCAATATATTCAATTCATTTTTCTCCTGCCGGCTCTGCGGACACACATTACATATACATGCATATACCCTTAACAACCATGCAAACATATAACAGTGTGATGGCAATGGCAGAGAGTGTATTCCATCCAAGTGAATTTCTTGGATAGCTCAAGTGCCAGTGCTTCTAGTGCCAGTGATTGTGTGTTTTGTTCTGGTGTGCTGTTCTGGTGTGGCGGGAACAACGATCGAGTGTGGATCGTTCATCGTTTTTTAAATTTCTTTTCCGCCGTTTTACAGTTCATTCTGCGTATCGGATCAGTCTCACAACTCTCACGCTCGCAAGTGGAACTATAATCGGTCGTCGTCGGCGGTATTCACACCACATACACGTTACTCCGACCAGTCTAACGACACCCGTTTAGCCAGACACTCTTTAAAAACGAAAACTAACACCATTATCGTTGTCTACAATGTGCTAAATCTAAGACCTGCAACAAACAACCAAATATATATTTATATATATCGTTCAATAAAATACATATAACATTAAAAATCGGTGTTTTGTTTGTTATCAAACGTGAAACTGTCACCCAAACCGATAAATGTGCGCATTTTTGTTTAGTGTCTTGTCAACTATTTATCATTGAATTATAGTATCTTCCACACAGTGATCCACAAAAAGTGAGTTTTAGAAAAATTATTAAAAAGAAAAATAATTATTGATCCAAAAATGTTTTGTGTTCTCTGTGTCATGGTGTAAAATTTAACGTATTTATAGAAAATCATATAAACAAGACTAGTATAATTTTGTTTTAATTTTGCTTACGCGAAAGTTCTATTTTTATCAAACACATTGCGCCAAAAATATGTGCATATATTGCATATGTTATGGGCAAAGTGCAATATTCTCTACCTTCCTTGATTTGTTTATTCTGTAATTGTTTATATTAATATTTTAAATAAATTGCTATTCATTAATTAATGAAAATTCTTTAATTGTAAATTCTCTTTGGAAATTTTGCCCACGAGTATTTCCTACTGCAAGGTATACTGTACTTTTATACTGTGTGTTCCTAAGGTTCTGCTATTTACTTTGTTCGTTGACTTTACATATTTGCAAATAAGACAACTAACACTTAAAGTCTTTGTTTGTAAAAAAGGAAAAAAAAAGGGGAAGAACTACAAAATATGCAAAAAAAAAAAATACTGTACTTAAGAATTTACCGGATATAACATTTACACCATTAAAGATAGTTCTGTTTTAAAGGAAAATTTCGAAATGTTTAATTATATTCTCCCGTCTCTATATATAGTAGAAGAAATAGATAGATGTGACCTTGTATTTTGGAAGCAAAGAAAAACAATTATACAACTTATCAAACTAAAAATAACTACATGCGTAACTATGTACACCTAAGGAGAAGAACACAAAAAAAAACGGAATATAGTTTTTTGGACCCTGACTTTCGACTATAAATTGTACCTACTTGTTTCGATAAAATATGAGCCACTGATTGATTAGGCCATTTGTGGTGATAAGAAACAATTTTATTTGAGTGCCAAATTGTAATCAATTAATGAACATGTGATTGTGGTTTATTGCTTTAATAACTGCAGTCATTAGCACATTTGATAAACACCGTCAAATCGATTCGATATACCTTTGATGTTCTTTTTGCCGTCTTTTACCTACACTCTGTTCAGATCTACAAGTTGTGATCCATTAAGTCTGCAGGTAGATTGCAAAGAAATCCTTGTACGAAACTCAAGAATTCTAAAGAAATGCACCTTTTGTGCAGATGTTTCTTGGGTATATATGTTATAAAGAAAATGGTATAAAGAATGAGTAACAACTACTTACTAGATTCATTTTCAGAACCTGTTATCTCTCATGAAGCCAAAGGACTTTAACAACGTTTTCGTTTCTTTGTGTTCGAAATTCTGCACTGTGTTTCACTTCTGTCCAGAGGTCTTGTATCGACACACTCATCTTCTGTATTGGGTAATTGGATTCAATTGTATTGTGTACTTTGCAGTGGAATTTTCTTAACGCATTAGGTACAATCTATAAATAATCATTTCCTTCGTCCTATTGTTATTCATTCGAGATTACGGCTCGACCAAGTAAATCCGTCGATTTAAAAACGATTACAAGTACAATCGATGCTATAGTTCTTTTGCTAGAAGGCACACATATTTCCAGATTTTTGACAGCAGCTCTTACTTTCCTTATTCTAATGTACATATCGAGTTTTATGCGTTAACGTCGTCGCTCGAGACAGCAATTCATAAATAAAGAAAGCTATCAACTTTCTCGACCTCTTGGCCGCATTTATTCTTTTTCCCATTTGGCCTCCAAACTGTGGACCATTTGATGCAAATGCTCGATGTTTGATGGAATAAAAAGAAAAAAAAAAAAAACCTGATCTTCAGTATTTTACTGTGTGCCCCAAAGTTAACTTATTTAAGTGCGCTTTGCTTCTACTTCTCTAGAATATGCTTCATGTCATCTTCGGTAACATGTTTGCCCCTCAAATGTACATATATCCATCCGTGTGCATTCGTTTTTTCATCTTTAGTTACGGCATACCAGACGCTGATCTACAACTTTATAGAAAATTTCCCCATGGCCAGATGGTTGTGTGGATTCGACTGAAAGATATCCAGCTCTAAAATTTCAGCTTCATATAAAACCTGTGGTGCTTGTTGAAAAGTTTTTTTTTTTTTAATTTTTTTCCGCTTGAATTACAGCGCGAGAAGTCGAGCCGGGCGTGACGCGTTTATAACCTAGTCTCTGCTTTTTTGAACAAGAAAAGTGGGGCATCTCGAAGGCATATATGTATATCTTAGCACTCTCCAGCCAGGCAATGATAACTAAAAATGCCGATGATAATTTTTGGGGTGTTCCGGTTCAAGCTCACCAGAACATACCAGATAACTTGCAAGAGAGATCGATGCAATTCTATCCAGAGGTAGCCAACCAACCAAAGATAAGTCTCTGGTACTTTTCCTTACTTCACCAAAAGAGCTCTACAATATTTTCGAGATGTGACTTTAAGCTTCGACATAGCAGAGTCGGACAAAAGTTTGAGGGCCACTTGACTGTCATAAAAGATAGAAGTTGTCTTGCCACTAATTTTGGACTATTCTTCCATGGTGCCGTGAAATAACGCCAAGCGAAATAAGGCCAAATTTCAAAATTCGCCCTTATTTCACTTTCAAATGCGTAATAAAGCCGAGTCGGCCTTATTACGCTTTTCGATTTCATCACAACCCATATTGGGAATCTGTATTGCACCGCTACCGCTACCGCTCCGCTTCGCTACTGCGGTCCTTTTATGTCCAAAATCGGTGAGCAGCAACAGGTTTTTGTTACATTCCGTTGTTGTTGTTAGCTTTGCTAATTCTCTTGCCTTCTCTCTGAAATTCGGCTTTATTTCGCAAACAATGTTCGGCTTTATTTCGCATTTAAAAGCGAAATAGGGCCGAATCCCAAAATTCGGCGTTATTTCGCTTTCATAATGGGAAATAAAGCCAAATTTTGAAATTTGGCCTTATTTCGCTTGGCGTTATTTCACGGCACCTTCTTCCATATTGATTCATCAATCATGAGTCTAAACATGTGGATGAACATGATCCAGCACAGAAAGTTTAAGTGTAATCCCTTCTAGTTCTTGCTTCTTCTTTATGGACTTAAGTCCCAATTAGTTAGGGTCGATTCTACTCATCCTGTGCCTTCAAGGTCTACTGTCACAGTGAATACATTTTTAGTTCTCATGTCCTTGTTTATAGTGCCGATCTATGTCGCCTTCCCTTGTCTTTTCGGTCTATCTTCTAAATTCATTGCTGTTCTCGCAATATGATTGCTATTTCTGTACGTGACGTGTCATCGTAGCCGCGTTTCCTTTAGTTTTCCGTGGACTGGGGCTACTTTCATACTTGTTTGTTGTGCAATTTCCAGGTCCGATGGTATGCAACAAGCTGAAACTCATAAAATTAAATCTTAAGGATCAAATTCAGCTGAAGAAGAATCAGACATGTTAAGGAAACCTTGTAGCAGTAACATAATCGCAAGGGCTTAGCATATAGGTATACTTAGAAGTATTTTCAGTTGTAAACCGAAAAGAACCTTGCATTTTTAGCAGACTGACAGCGTTCGTTCAGTCTTAGAAAATGCCTTAAAAATATATTACCTCTTCCTTTAAGCCTTGGTTAAGAGAGTTCAGTTTTAACTTCCTCATGCAACCGCTGTTTCGAAAGGGTTAACTCAAAGTGCTACGTAGACTTCAGTATATGGAGATGTTAGAACTTTTGAAATTTTATAAAAGACAGGCCTGAACAGTTTGCATTCGAAACCAGAGCCCTTCCTATTTATCAACATTGCTTTTGATCCATAACATTTCCATGTTTCTTGTTTCTTGTTCACCCTGATCTACAGCTTGCTAGTGGCAATGTCTAGAATAAAATGTGGTTTACACCAATCGTTCTCATGTTGTTTAATTGCATCTAATTGATTCTCAAGTGAATAAAAAGAAAGCAAATTTATGAAACATTAACATAATATCGCGCGCTTTTTTTTCTTGCTGATTGTGTAGTGTATACAGGTGGCACCTGTTGCTGATGTATTAAACAAATTCTTACGGTACTTGTGTCATTGCGAAATATATAAGAACCTTAATGCAGCTGCGTAGATATTTATTTTGTTTATATAAAGTTTGACATTACTTACGCGTTATGCCTCTGTAGAGACATAATTAAGGAACCGGAAAGTAGGTCAACACTGTAATAAAATTGTGCGTGTTCATCTAACTTTTGTTGACCTACATATGAGCGTATGAAACTTCTGTTCTAAAGTTAGTTCACTACTTAATTTCCTTGAAAACAACTGTCTTGTAGAACTCCATACTCCCAGCCTCAGATTATAGCTCGTAACCGGAACTTCCTTTCGCTTTGGTTAAAGTTAATAAAACACTTGTCCAATTGCAAACAAATCAACAAGTCATTAATAGTTATACTAAGCTCATGGCAAAACATTACCAGCAAAAAAAATCAAATCATTAACTTCAAGTGGGTTTTTACCTAAGTTTAAGAGTAAGCAGTCTTAAGCACATATTGTATTATCGATGAATTTTTTGCTGGTCATAGTCTCTAGAAACTCCAAAAACTAAATGAATAAAAATTTCTAAGAAATTGCAAAATAAATGTTTGCACATGTCAGACATATGTACGTACCGTCTTGTTGAGTTTAAGTCACATTTGTGATTGTTTTGTTATTAGACTCGTATTTACCTACTTTAAGTTCTTAAAATTAAATGTGACGTAATATTTTCTAATTGCTTGCATTATTATGATTCTATAGCACGCTTTATTTTTTTAAATTTATTTTTTTCTTTAACGTCATTTTGTTTTTATTGATTCATATAAGACTGCTATCATCTGGTTGAAATGATTTGCGTCAATCGAGCTTAAAATTATAATTGTCTTTGCTTTTAAAACTGACATTTCTGTGATTTCACTTGTTATAATTTTAGTGGAACTAATTCTCCTGAGATCCTGAAAACGATTGAAGAGAAGCGGGTGTCTTCAGGTTTAACCTTGCAAACAGTTGGTTTTATGCACATTGCACTCTTTCTTCGGAGTTCCTTTGGAATTGATATTCCACCAAATTTTGTGCTTTTTCTATCTGTATAGGTGAGTCTTGCCTTTTGCTTTTCTGTATCAAGAAAGAGTTGCACTTCGTTGAACAAATATATCTATTCGGGACATTCCTTCTGACTGCATTAGTTGCATCGTGTGGAATCTCATTGATACATGATTTTGCTCCCTTGTGGCATTGGTTGAAGGGGTGACTGCATCTCATATGATACAGCCCTCATTAGAATCTCTATCGATCCATTGTGTTCCTCTAACGTGGGATGTCCAATCTGAAAAAAAAGACAAGGAAGAAAGGTCTGTGCTAGTTTGTTGATAATCGTTCGGCCTCCTTGAACCATCCTGAATTTGAAATTAATTTTAGAATGGTTTTTGGTGGCTTATTAGACAGGTCGCCCAGGTTGTTGTAGCATTCAACAATGTTTCTAGTGTTCCATAAAGTATGATTGAACTTTGCACTAGGTAGAAGTAGACTTCGATTACATTACATTACACTTCCAACATTTGGCATTGTTCGCAAAAGAGCGGTGTCCACTCTCTAAATATTTGATAAAGATGTATGATGTCGAGTCCCTTATCTTCTTATGGGACTTCACGCCAAAGTGTGTTAGATAATCCTTCTTATGAACATCGTAGATGGCTTGATCTATAAAAAAGAAATTTCGATGCGGACTGAGGGCTGTGGTTAATCCTTTGATCTTGGTTTAATCTTGTCTTGCGTTTGTGATTACCACGAGCATGGTATTTACTTTTAGAATAGACAGGATTTTAATTTGCAGGATTCTATAGTCAGGATTCTATGATCCGGCTTCAGCACATTTTTTCAGGGAAGCTTAACAATGTCAGTTAGATCTTAATGTGATTGAATGTGCTTCCGTAATTGTGAACATTGTGTGTTGTCGCCGTAATTTAGTGGTTAGTTCGTTGGACTGCTGAGCGAGTGTGCATAGGTTTAAGCCTCAGCAAAACAAGCAAACAGCTTTAAGTGTTAGCATAGTTTAGGTTAAGTTTAGGCTAGTTAGGGTAGTTCGCGAGATTCTTTTCCCGTCTTTTTCTCGGGTATTGGCATAGGTCTTTGGACAAATGAACTTTTCTTCCCTTTCTTTCTTCTTTTGTAGCAAGCTTAAAAGGCACGAGATTTTGTGTGCTGAGCAGGTGGTACAAAGTGGGGTCGACAAGAACTACCCCTCGTCCGACGAGCTGAGCCGAGCATCGACAAGCTTATCGCCGTCTTTCCCACCTATACCAAAGTTGCCTCCGTTGCCCTAACCTGGCTCAAAACAAATGGCGACATCAACTCTTGGTAGCCAATGACATTCCTCCGAGAGTAAATTCGGTCATGAAAAATAGGTCCCTTCCATTCGCGCTAAAATATAACATGCAAAAAGCTGGGCCCTGGCTCTCTACAAGCTTTCGCGCCGAATATTGTAATTGTGACCATATCCGTTTTCCGGAAAAGATAATAAATTTAGTACGCACTTTGACATACGAAAATTCATTGTAAAGAAATGCTACTTTATCATGTGTAAAGTCCAAGACAAATTCTTGTAAAGAACCTTAGAACGTTCGCTTTGTTTTCAAACAACGATATCTTGCCCTATGAAGGTTGTTTAAATTTTGTACGGCTTCATTTTTTTTTTTGTGATAAGATATTGCCCCCTCGTTAGAGGCCGTTTTTTTTTTCTTTTCAAGTTTCGAAATAGATAAGCTTTAATTGGAGACGTAACTAAACCTTACGAAGGTGTATAATTAGCTAAGAAGTTCTTTTCACTTTAGTTTTCATCAACTTTTTTTTACTTTGTGGTTATCATCAATCGAATGTCAAGATCATGACCACAATTTGTGGTGAGATTTGAACTTGATTTAAATCAATATACTCATCTCGTTGTTCTACTTGTCAGTGTGATAAATTTTGTATTTATTTGCTTACAAGGTAACCTACAAGTGGCGTACTTAATCGTGCGATCCCTATGAAATTTTCAAACTAAATTGTTTACGATTTATTACAAAAGTTAATATTAGGACAATTATTTTCAATTAACTTCAAGAATTCGAAATTCAATTGAACAATTTGATTTTACTTCCCTTTTTCTCATTCCAATCAAATTGATGTGCGTCAGCTAAGACTTTGACATCATTTTCGTTTTTGATGCGTCTGAAAAGGCGCAGAAAGATGATGTTATATGTGTTATACTCGTAAGTCATTGAACTTTGTTGCTCTAAAAGGGGATTTTTTTTTTTACAGGAATGAATAATAAGTAGTATGATGATCGGTCATGCATTTGGTTTTTTGTTTTTTTTTTTTTTATTAATACACAATCAAAATCCGGTCTGAGGTTGTGGTTTCTCGTAAGAATTTTACGAACACCGAACTTTTTGGGCTGATAAAGTGATAAAGTAAAAAAAAAAAAAAAAGAAGAAAGTGTGACGGGCCTTTTTTGCATGCGGTATGATCGAATTAGTTTTAGAGATATGTGGGCTGCACTCTTGTTGAAGGACGTCTCATCTGCGAAAAGTTCCATGAAGACATTGCCGTCTTCTTTGACCGGTTTTGCTGCTTAATGGATGTAATCTCGAGAAACACTGCAATGATTTTCGATCAAAACCTAGTTAGTAGGTCAAATTCTATCGAAGACTATTTCCAAAGGCAGCTATAATGCATATAATGCACTTATAAAAGAAACTCTTGGGATGTTATTCTAGTTGCGCCTTCGATAACAATAATTATTAGTCGCAGATCGATGGAAGATTCGACCAAAAATTTGGCTTCGTTCGTTTAATCATTTCGACTTCTGGAGAAGTGTCGGTGTCTTACATAACGCTCTCTCACTTGTAGTCATCGATGATGTTGTTGGTTATGCCGACCTTGCTATCATCTTCTGCGAAAAACATGACATGATCGTTTTAAGTGTCATAGGGAAAAACTGTCAATCAGTCACTGTAAAACTGTTGTTTTAACTACTGTTCGAGGTACTACTTTCCATTATTGAAGCGAGATCAAACATACTAGAGCCTTAAAGGTATTTGATGCTTGTGTTCCCGAAATTGGAATCTTAATCAAAAACTATGATCCATGAAAAGCCTAAACATACTCAATTGTAGAACTTATTTGTGTTGAAAAAACACGCTATCAATGTATGTAGGTTGCAGATTATCTAGGTCCCTTTGTAATAAGAAAACAGAAATAATGTTCCACTTATTTATCACGTAATTAAATGGGTTATCAGCTTTGCCAAAAACAACACCACTCTTAACAAGATTACGTACAGAAATAATCAATTTAATTTAAAGTACTTAACTATCAGTAAATATCATGATAAAATAGTCAAAATAGTTCAATAGGTTTGTAGCTCATTCAAAAAAAAAAAAAAAAAAGAAGAAAGGTTAAGAAAATTAGAAGGATTTAAGGTTTGGCAAAAAAAAAAACTGACAACTGACATAAAATTTACATAATCAGATAAAATATCTGAAAGCAAAAGTATGACGAAACTACATATGTTTGTATATAATTGCTTGTCGTCTTAACATTGACTTTCAAATTATACTCTCGACACAGAAAACGAAAATCAAACACAGACAGTGGCTCACAATTTCGTAATAATCTTGCCACAAATTAAATTAAAAAAAATAGCGCGTGTGCTTAAATATACAGAGATTGCAATTATCTTCAAGGATGCAAAGTAACTAAATGAATATGTACATGCCAATTGTGGCACCTTTTTCACAGGCGCCCCTCCACCCAATTAACATAAATATTTCAATTTATTTTTAAAATTAGGGCAATAAGTCGCATTTTATATAGAAATTTTCCAAAAGATTTAAATTTTTTATTTTTTAAAGAAATTTGCAATATCTATATTTGTTTCTATTTATAATTCCCGAACGCCTGACGCTTTTCGCCGTAAGCATGCTGCCAAAAATCCATGATAACCTCTTGGGTACCTTGAAAATTCGTCTTCCGTTTCGTTAGATTATATAAAAATCGTTCACATACACTTAAGTATCTAATCGCAAATAAAA
This sequence comes from Criorhina ranunculi, assembly GCA_951813785.1. Taxonomy (NCBI): domain Eukaryota; kingdom Metazoa; phylum Arthropoda; class Insecta; order Diptera; family Syrphidae; genus Criorhina; species Criorhina ranunculi. The sequence continues at coordinate 12,278,696 of OX638382.1, read as the reverse complement.
AATAAATTTCTCCAATCCCCTATGTTGGTTGTGTTATTTTGTTTTTTTTTTATATAAATTTTTGTTTTTCTCTTTTCTTTTATAAAAATTTTATAAAAAAATATTGTCACATGTCGCCTGACTGAATTCACACACTTTTTTTATTTAATAATAAAATTCGCAAATAAATTTAATTATATATATCATGGGATAGTTTATTTATTTTGTTTGTGCTATTATTAGATGGCGGCATCAAAGTAATTCCATGGAAGCTCTATTTGTTAAATGTTTATTGGTTAAGATTAATGTATTTTATTGTAAATTGTTTCATTGTATTTACGAAGGCTATTGACGAACGACTTATAATGGAATTTAGTAATTGCCTTAGATTAATTAACAGATTTAAGGTTCATAAACTTAAAGTTCAATTAGAATGAATGTGTGGTCTTTCGGTAGCAGAGTACATTCCTAGAAGACAAGCTAAATTTTGTTGATGGTTTCATTGAGAAATGTGTGTTAATTGAGTTTATGTTGAGGTGACAAAGATTAAGGGGATTTTCTTCTATTGACATGTTAATCAAGAGTCAAGTAAATATTTGACAAACATTTTTTTTTTTTAAGTTTCTTTGGAAAATGTTATAAGAAGAGGCGCCGGATTTTGTTTATAAATTAAATTAAAACAACATTAATCTGATGTGAACTAGTTTTATGTGTGTGTAGACGCAGTGAACAGAGATATCGATGAACGAATAATTTAATGCTGTAAATTAATTAAATTACTAGAGTCATGGCCTCGAGTTAGTCATAAGCGGGTTGATTCTCTAGTTTTCGCATAGATATTCAAGAGTATGCCATTAAATTGGATGTGGAATGTAGAACTACGTGTTGAAAAGTAGTTTATTCTATCGCTGAATAAATTCACGAAGAGTCTTACTAAAAAATTTTCAACACGTTCTTCACGTTTACTGCTGGGTTAGATGTAATTAAGAGTTGAGATGAGGCCAAATGTATTTCTCCTAACAATGTTCTCATATGAGGTCAATCTTTCAAAATTTATTTGTTAAATAACAAGCCTCATTCGTATTTAGCTAGAAATCAAACTCTGTTTTCCCATTCTATTAAGTATTAAGTAGTTGCCAACATTTTTATTTTCGCCTTACTTTTCTGGCGCCACAGTTCGGGGTGAACCTAGCTGAGTCTCAACCAACAAGCCTCATTAGTTATCCCCGTCCTTAGCTAAGCGCTTTCGGTAATGCACCCCAAGTTGGTGAGCTACTTGTACGCGTGGTCTTACTCTATTGCGCTGTCCTTTGGGTTAGATTTGAGGACTCTCCGGGCTGGAGAATTGTTGCCCATTCGCTCTACATTCACCTAGCCATCTTAAACGACTAATGCACAGTTTTTTGACTAGGGTGATGTCGCTATACAGCTCGTATAATACGTCGATGAATCTCTTCGTCAAGAGCCTGTCAATGCAAATGGGACAAATAATTGAATTTTTCGCTCGAAACGAAAAAGGGAATCTTCATCCGACTTCGACTGGGATGATGAAGGTCTTATGTAGTCTCCTTAGTTCTTCGGGATAGAGCTTAACTACTCAATTGCATTCTCTGTCTTTCTCTTGAGTTTTTCAAATGTCAAACTTGTATATGTTTCATGCAATACAACAACTCAAGGAATTTTCGAGTGGGAAGATGAAGTTTCTACTGAAATTTTTAATTCTTTAACGAGCTTTGGAGGGACATTCGTTCGACAGTTTTTTTGTTTTTAAATTTTGGTCACTGTGAAGAACCCTTTGTGTTGAGTTTCGTATTGAGAGACCGCTGAAACAGTAAGGCACACTTGGACCGCGATATATTCTGATTTTAACGAAAGAAGAAGGGTCTGATCGTTTCCTGTTCTTGACATGGCTTAGTGTGATTAGTGATTTGTTAAGTTGTACTTAAGTGCGTTCCGTTGGTTATGGCTCGTGAAATGTCTTCGGCCTTATGTGGACCAAATTTGTCTTGTTCTATTATAATTGGAAAAAGTACTGATATTGTCATCGCTTGGATGAGTTTTATTGACACGATTGACACTTGGATAGTTTTGACTTTTGCTTGGATAGTTCATATTTCATGGCATCGTCCAGACCAATTATACGCCTTTTCACAAATGTACAGCTTCTTGTCAGCTTCCAGTGGGGGAAAATCAAAATCCACCTGACTACTTTTAAGTGTTTCGGCAGTCAGAACAAAAGGTAAATCTCGGGTGAGAGTGAGAAGGCGCTTGGTTGCTCGTGGCAGCCAATGATCATCAAAGATGCCCTAATGTCAACATTGGTAAAGGCTTCAATTTCCGAGGTACTAGCAATTTTTTCAATGTCAACCTTGGAGTTTTGTTTTGAACTTAAATTTTGTGTTAATAGGTCCATGTCCGTCAGACCAATAATGGTGTTCCAATATGTAATATCATCACAGTCTCACAGACTAATTTGAAGCTGACCAAGAAATCCCTTTGCGTACCTAGGTTTCTCACTGAAAATATATTTTCTTTTTCAGAAGTTTGACATTTGGAAAAGATTAAGAAAAAATTATACGAATGGCCCTGATAGAGACTTCACTCTATGAGCTACTCTTAATCTGTTTCTATGTCGTTAATATATACTTATGTACATGTATTTGTTTTTTTTATTTTTATTTATTGTTTTAAAATTTGCAATATTCATATTCAAATCAATAAATCTCATGTGTCATGTGATTATTTCAGGCTCTTGACCTCTGCGATATTCCAATAAATATAAATATGATAACGTTCATCATCTAATACGTTATAGAAGTACGCAATACTTTTTTGAATACGTCTGAAAAATTTGTGGTTAATTGTAATAATATATTTTTGTTTACTTTTATTATTGTAATAAACAATTTGTTCATACGTCATATCAACACTTTGGAAGTAATTGAGTTCATTTTTCACCCTTGTTACATTCAATTTGCATCAATTTGGTGAATAAATTTAACGTCCTAAGTTGGACCTTCAAAAATTGTGACCTTAAAATGTGTTAACTTAAGTATAAAATGGATTATATATTAGGATGTAGGTCATGATCAAATTTTTTTTTATGAATGAAATTAGAATACTGAATATAGATTTATGAATATCTATGGAGTTATCCAAATCATCTTTAACTGGTTTAAATTAGAAAAAACTGCTTAAAAATTCGTGAGGTATAGTCCTGCAGTAAAAATAAAATTAGTTCGACATTTCAATAAAAAGGCTGAATCATTTTTTGTAGAAAGTGTGGTTCCAAATGAAATATTCACCTAAGACCAATAAATCGATCCCCCCTTAGGAATCATTTAAAAGAACTTGTTTTAGTCAGTTTTTGTATAACTATCATTTGCACAAGTCTTTTAGAGTAAGAACTATTCCTCTTTTTTACTTATAAATGTCATATGGACTTTCGAGCTTAAGGATCAACATACGCTGGATGGAACTGTTTTAATTTTTATTTTTAACCAAATCCTTTCTAGACCGTCTAATACTCGAGAATAAAAAAGAAGGCAGCTACATAGACCTAATTTAAGGTCGATTCTCTCTCTTTTTTTACACAAAACCTTTCAAATGTCAAATAACACTAATTGAAAGTCCCTCATTTCTTTGAGGGACTTAACAACGCGAAAGATTTCTTGCCGAAACTCTCACTCTCACTCTCACTCTTACTAATTTCTTAGTTACTAAACTAGATCTGATTTTTGTAAAAATTGACGCAAAAATATGTAAAATTATTGGTACATCAGTACATATTCACTCTGTTTAAATGGGAAAATGTTCTCTCTAAAATTCCGTCGCAGTGAGCATCTACGTTCGTATCTATGTAAGCCTAAGTCCATAGTTCGTTTCGTATCTGTTAAATGAACTTGTACTTCAATCACTTCTACAAATAATACGAGTAGTATAATTCGGACATAGCGCGTTGATTCAAAGGCCAAGGTCTTCGTTATATATTATTTTTATTTTCTCCCCTAAAATATTTAACAATTGTGACTGACATTATATATATTTAACAAAAATAACTGATGGTATTGTTACGTCGAAATATATTTTTTGACAACTAAACAAAAAGCAGATGATGGATTCTTTATGGTTATGCCCCCCTTTTTACTCGTATATCAATTGTAATTCCATTGTAAATAGAATGTTGACAATTAATTGTCAACAATCAATTCACTGACCTAAATGTATATATAACTTTTAATAAAGCACGACAAATAATAATTTAAGAAATTTCAATGATGGCACATGTCACTGACGCAATAAACCCCAATACACTGGTCTATAATGAGGAAACTTATCAAGGCGGCCAATGGCCTATTGAGTACGTGCAAACTTATTATCAGTATTGGAAAAAAAAAAAAATCTGCCTATAGCATTGGTTATAATTTATCATACAAGCAAGACAACAGATATTGAATAGATAAGATTAAATCACTTAAGAGGATAGAGTCTATATAACACCTGCAAAGATAGAGTGTTCTTTGTTTTGTTAGACATTGTCAAGATGCCTATGATCTTCTTTGGACAAATATACATTTGTATGGGCTTTTTTTAAAGCTTCCTAATAAGTCTATCAAGTCTTACTTAGGTAGGTTGAGTAGAGAAAAAGTTGATCTTTATTTGTAAAAACTAAAGTGAGAACCTTGTATGATGGTTTTTTTTTGCAATGATTTTTGTAAGCACCATAAAAAGTCACAGGGTTGACAAAAAAGGCTTGAAGCTTAATTCAAATGAAGGAATCAAGTCCTAAGATCGCTTTTAAAAGTAAGACTCGTACCTCTGATTTGAATATGCATAAGCTAATTCTTATATTCGTAAATATTTTTCGCCAATTAAGTCTCAATGTAAGAGAGCAACCATCAATATATTCACTGACAGTCAAAGCACTGGGTTCCCATTACTGTAACTCCAAGACCGTTTTTGGCTGCTTCAATACTCTCCAGGACCTTTCGGAGCAAAATAAAGTCAAGCTCTGGTGGGTACCAGGGCACAGAGGCATTGAAGGCAATGAAATTGCAGATCAACTAGTTAGAAAAGGTTCATCAGAAAGGTATATAGGAGCAGAATGAGTCTGGATAGCTTGGGAAACCGAACCTCTTATCCTAAAGGAGCCATCCGACCCTTGAAAAAAACCACTAAAAATCTTCTCAATCACAAAAGGGACGATATCAAAAGGCTTGCCGGCTTCTTCACCGGTCAGTGCAGCCTCAGATATCACTAACATAAACTAAATATAGTTCAGGAATCTGAATACCGACTTTGCTTAGAGGAGGGCAAATCAGTGGAACACGTACTATGTAAGTGCGTGGCTGTCTGCAGAGTCAGGAAGCACCTTCTCCATAAATAATTCCTAACACTGGAGGACCTTCGTAATGCCTCGACTGGAAATATCCACAACTTTAATAGGAAGATAGAGGATCTTCATGTCTAACTGGCTCCAAGCACAATAGATCTTTCAGGTCGCAGAGCCCTATAATAATAATAGTCTCAATTTGACATAAATCCTTTAAATGAAGCATTTTACACTGGGAGCTCACACCACCGCCTCATGATATATAATCTTTTCCACTTTCAGTGGTATCAACTTTCTTTTACAGATGATTGTCCTCTCAGCTAGATGGCCATTGCTTGTCTGTTTTAAGTTTCAAAAGGCTGAACGCACTCCAGTTTAATTTCTCCAATGCCTTCATGATCTTGATATAGTAACCTCACAGTTCCAGTTTTGAAGCAGTTACTCATAAAATTTCTCCCAAACAGATGCAAGAACTGAAATCAGTATGTAGGTCGGTACTTCCGATGGAACTCATATTAAATCGTAATAAGTTCCTCTGCATAGCCAGTCTTTTCAGATTCGTTGTGAGCACATCTGGAAGGAATTCGTTCACCTTTCTGACCTTTTTCATTTAAGTAAAGGCAACAATCTTACAAGTAGGTGATGATAACTCCTTGCAATGAAAAGTTCATTACTTTGAAAGTCTGTGTTGCCTTGGTGAATAAAGAAGATATCGGTCTTGCATTGTATACAAATTCTTAACAGATTTAGGGATCACAAAGTTAAGTGCTTTTTTTTATGAATTTTAAGAGACACACACTGTTGGCTAGAGTCGACTTTTTTGATAGTTGGTCTAAGTTTCTACAAAATTGTTAGTAGGGAGTTCGTGGGACTCTATTGCTTTGCCTGCTTATTTAGCTTTAAAATGGCGAATTTAAGTTTGTTCTGTATTCATTCTCACCAGTATAACCATTGGATCATCACAAATTGTAAACATTTACACAATTGATTAGAGTTTGTAAGTATTTTCAAATCAATGAGTCAAAGTTAACTACACTCCTTAATGCCGTGATGTATTGACTCAGGTAGTCTTCTCTTAATTCCAACGTAGATCGCGTAAATTTATCAAATTATCGCGTGCAAAAGATGTCGTTCATTTCTCGTGAATAATACAGGTCCCCACGAGCCTAAAATCAAAAATCATGTGACCGACTTTGTCGCATATTAGTACAATAGATAGCACAAGTCGCGAAAGTCAACTCGTGATGCACAAATTAATATTATCCGCCCATATGTGGAAGTATTCACATACACCGGAGATAAAGCCTCAAACAAATGATTCACAAGTCGCGGTAGTCAGGCATAAGAAGTGTCACAGTCTTTGCGATAAGAAGGTTCGCTTATGGATCACGGAAGGGATTTAATCTAAATTGATTTGTTAGCCAAGAATTCTTACGAATATTTCACAGTAAATGTTAAATATTGCACTAAACTTAATTTAAATTTTCGTATATAAACTACAAATTGCGATTCGCTTTGTTTAGTTCAGTGGTGCAAACAAATATAGTCTGTGTCAAGTGAGTTATGGCAATTTATAAGGGGGCTTGTCCAGTCCATCATAACTGGTGTTTCATTCAATCAAACAATAGTTCATAAATAGAATTTGTGCGTGTTATTTGCTTTTTTTTTCGTTCACAAATTACTCAATAAATTTTATTCGGTTGAAAACATCACGCATTCGAATGAACGTGTGTATCTATGGGGTTGTAAATACGCTGTTAAGGTATCAAAGTCACTCGCGAGACTTTATATGGGTGTTTAAGTTCAAAGTCGGCGTAAGGTGATATTACGCCGGATTAACCTATAACGCTTGGTTTTTCTTGCGGTGACAGTCAAGAGCATTCGAGACGTGTTAGCTGAGTGCTCAACTTCCTACTTGATTTTTTTTAAAGTACATACTCTATAGTTAGTAAATGCAAGCTTTGCGGTGATCATTTGCTTTGCTTTTATGATTATCGATTTATAGGTATTGAAACATGTGATAAGTAAATGAACTTTAGTAGCACTGTTGAGGGTAGAATGTAATTAAAATTAATATAAACGAATCACGTAAGTATTATGCATAGCAAATATATTTAAATTTGTTTGTGCATTTCCCACAACGAAAAAGTATAAATTGCTTGAAGTACTTTAGTCATTGTTATTGTTGGTACAATTTATTTTGAAATTGAAGTACTTTTGGTCCACTCGGCCATGGAGTCCAAAATATCCGCACTTATTTGCAAATTGATGGATTTCATTGGGCAGTAAAAATTTGTTTCATAATTGTTCATCTGGACTAGACGGAGTAACCGAAGCTCATAAAAGAACATAATAGAAACTCATCCATTAAATTCATAACCATCCGTCCGTCAGTTTGTATAGTTGGGGACATGTTTATAGCGGCTTTGCGAATTATTGGGTGCCGACGAATTTGTATTTAAATTCTTTCTGGAATCGTACCTTGAGTCAGTATGAACATATTCCCTTTCGAAATATGTATGCAATACAAGTTTAGTAAAAGTCATGTTAGGTTACAAAAAGTATTCTCCATCGAATTCAATTTTAATCACGTTAAGTGTCTGACTCTGCACTTTATAAATACCTACACAGTCATGTTGAAGGGCAAAATCCAAGGGTTCTCTCCGACTTCAGTTACTTTAATTAAAAATTGCTTAAGTGTTTCAATTTGCCATCGCGTGCGTAGATTAGGTAGCAATATAATTAGAGTCCATCACTTTGTTTGTTGAGTAGCATGTCGAGAGGATTTAAGGAATTTAAAAGGCATTTTTCATTATACACTAAGTTATCATTGAAATTGGAAAGCAACAAGTCATAAAGTTACCCAATGTATTCAAAACTTGGAGAACATATTTTTTGATTCTAAAAAGATACTGTTCCTGGCTTCCAGGAATAAACTACCAAGATTTGCTAGAACATGCAGATACATTAAAGGAGTATGTAGATATATATCTTGACAGTGTTCTATTTTTTATTGTTCTCTCTCTTTCTCTGTATATTTTTGAATCATTCGTATACCTACTGTAGATTTTTAAATTTTTTACTAAAGATTATGATGATTATGATAGGCTATGCTAAAGGCTAAAGACTCTGTCGAGCTACTGGTTTGATAAAAAGCTGCAAATTGGGTTTAAATTCAGCCTCTGTATGCTATTCTTTAAGGGGCTCGTTTTTCACTAAATTTGCATATACAATAGCTATGTTGCCTAGATTACTTGCTAATTTTACTAGAAGGTCATCCAGTGTCCTTCAAAGAATCGAGAGAATACCACAGCCAGTTGGTGAAAATCTTTTGCCGTTGAAAACTTTGCAGAGGGCATTCCAGTATTGCCTTGTAAGTTGGAATCCTAAACTAAAAATACTTCAATCTTATTCTTCTTTTTTTTGGAAAAGAATCAAAAATAGCAATTGCGTTTTGTTTTTTTTAGATAACTTAACTCAGTTTGTTTTGTTTTGATAAAATTTAATATTTATTTACTCTTCCTTATAAAATTAGGAAATACCAAATAAAATTGGCACTCTTTTGCTAAAATTAAACTGGTTCGTTCCTATTTTACTACCACTAGTTCAATTAACAAAATTCGACTGACAAACAAAAACGACATTTTAACTTGGTGCAAATTGTTCTTTTAACTTATACTTATATTCTTAGACTTCTCTAGATCTAGGTAGGACTTATGGTAAAAAATAACATTGAAAAAAAAAGTTAAAGGTAGCAATGATTTGTTGACATGCAGCTACGATTGACTTGGTATATCCCCCTAAAGTTTCCAAATTCTTCGACCAGTTTAATTCGAATTTTGTCACGTTCTTTAAATATCGCATTGATAAGCACAATGTCAAGAGTTATTTTGATACATTTGGCATACACAAATTTTCACTTCAAAATTCATGGTTAGATCAAAAAAATTAACACGATTTTATTGATGTATTCTAACCTATAAATTGATTTTTCCCAACCAACAAAAAAAAACAATTAATAAAAACAATACAGTACATTTTACAGAATGTAAAGCTTATTTTATCTGTAATAAAATTTAATTGCAATAATTTATTTTGTATTTTTTTCTTATAGAACAAAATCATTAAACTTTAATACATAAATCTATTTTACGTAATAGATTATCGAGAATAATTTGCATTTTGTTCGTGATGATATTTATTAAACAAAGTTTATAGTGATCGGATAGTTTAACAAGGAAATGAACAATCTGAGGAAATAAATTTAGTAAAGATTTTATCTTTTTTTTTCCATAGAGAAATTGAAAGCCTTTAATTATTCAAAAAATAATATTCAAATGGGTTACATACATAAGAACATACTTTTGACTTATCATAACTAGTGTTTTTTTTTTTTTTTAAATTAAGAACTTGTTACAGATGAAAGGTCTAACTGAATTCATACCTAATGCCAGACGATTTCTTCTAAGTCATGGCAAGAGAATCGAAATCGTAAAATCATCCATTAAAGGGTACGACCAATCTAGGAATACTTCCTTTTCAGATATATTCATGACCGTGAAACAAATCAGTCTAATATTCACAGTTATTTGCTAAAATTCAGCAGTTTTCTTCTGATGTCTCCCACTGATGTAGTCGCACAGTTTTCTAGTTTTCTGTTTGTATTTGGGTCTCTGAACCTAGTATAAACTTAAGACTATAAAGTGGTAACTGAGGCTTAAGTGGTTAGTGCGTTTGACGCAGATACTAATCTCTTTCTCGGAAAGAGAAAGAGACCGTCTAGCATAATCGTTTGCCATAGTTCCTCTCGAAGCTTTGTTGGACACAGCTTCCGATTGCGAGAAGTTTCTGTCATTTTTTTTGTAGACAATCCAACAGATTTATATTTATTTCGTCAGCTCTGATGTAGGAAGGAAGTAATCTACCTCGACATATGGTTCATTTGAACTACCTCTGTTACAAGGTCAGCAATACAATTCTCCTTGCAACTCAGAAAGTGTTTTTCAATCAAAAGCAAGTTCCATTACTAACCTATGTTCGTATTTAGAGGACATAAATGCTTAGAGTAGATCTATTGCAACGATATATCTATCAATTTATCGAAAGTTGCTATTTAAAAATCGTTCCTAGAATCATTTACCTCATATGACCTCCAACTGAAATTTTGACTTTTGTTTAATTCAGTTGTCTACCTCGTGGATTTTCCTCGAGGACGATCTCCTTATTGTACATACCCATTCAACACGAGTGTACTTTGTTAAAATCGAAATTGAATCTTTTTAGGTGTGTCTCGATCCGCCTAAGGAAAGGGAAATTCAATTTACATATTTCTGAGTCAAGTTCAAGTGACTGGTGGAATAATAAATCGATATCATTGAAATTCTTTCCAGCGTGTACATATTTATTTGTATCTCCATGCACTTAAATAGTTTTAAATTGTTTTTTTAATCTCGAGTTCGTATTTAATTGTAGCCAACGCAAATAAATAATAAACAACTGCTTTGCAGGCAATGAATTCAGATTAAAGAGAAAAAAAAAATGCAAAAAATTCGAAAAAAAAAAAATACCCAGTCTAACACCGCTATCTGCATTCTTTTGCCTTAAGACACAAGGCATACACTGTTTAAAGCAAATAAATGCTATCGATTGTGATAACTTTGAGAACAAATCAACCGCTTTCGCATACCTCACCACAAATTGACACAAAAAACACATCTTATCTCAAAAATTTGCCAAAGGTTGATGGCGAAAAATTTGATTTTACAAAAATTTTGCACAAAATGTATCACACTTTCGTTGATTCCTTAATAATTTGTGGACAACGCTCAAAGGCACTGCAATAAATATTCAAATTTATTAAAAATATTTCTTTTAAATTTAAACCAAAGGAGTTTTAAAAGTGTACATATACATATTTATAAGACATTTATACAAAAAAAGATTTGTGTCCGTTTTTTAACTTATTTAGTTATTTACTAATTAACATCTTATTAGAAAGATAATTAAATTGAAGAAAAATACAGCGGAAGTACATAGTGTTATTCATTTGAAAATACAAGTTTAATTACTATTCGTACATTGATCGGGATTTTAAATTAATGAATAAATTTCATTTATTAGTCTTGTGTGTTATTCAATGCAAATTTTTACCATATAAATTTTGAATTTAATTTTCACCATTCAATTAGAGTTACTTCTTTGATCCATTATTGTTAACCGAATGTTTTTTTTTGTGTTTATTCTTAATACTGTTTATTTATATATATATTTTTTTCTTTTATTCCAGATAATCATCAATCACCATGGAAGTGTAAGGAAACGACTAATTACCTTTTTTTTCTTTGTAGTTAATTTTTTTAAATAAAATCTGCCGTTACAGAACGATAAGAGCCGAATCAAGGGAACCTGTCGCACCCGAATTATCATGCGGCGAGCGAGCAACAAATTTTTTTGGTTATCATTGGAAGGGGCTTGTAGTATTTTTAGTTCCACTCCTATGCCTGCCAATAATGTTGATGAATAATACTCCTGTAAGTAAAAAAAAAACATTTATGCATTTTTATATACATAATACATATTTATTTTAAAGGGTGTTTCATTAAAAGAGGTAAATCGAATTTCTAAATAAAGCGCATCTTTCTTGAAAAATTAAGGTTTTAATTCATTGCAAATAAGAAAAGGTGTGATTTATTAAAAATGATACATGTTTTTCACGACCAACTATAGTGTTGTAATGAAGTTTTCGGTGACATTCACGTAGACTGTAGAGGTTCTAAAATTGTTTGTGGTTTCCACAAACAAAAGAAGGCACATAACGTCAAATCGTACGATGCCATAACGAATCATTTGTTTCTCGGGCAGTTCTGATGAAATCACATGTCATTAAGGTCTATAATGGCTTCACGTTCCTAATGTGACACCCTTTAGAAATATTTGACTAATTTTACGACTTGTTGTTTCTTTATAAAATATTTTTAAGTTATCGAACTTTTTTTAGTACCTACTTTAGTTGGTTATATCACCACTCTGTAGCTCTCAGGCCAAGGATAGGTTCACCAATAATTATGACCAACCTATTGTTTTGCCACATCAATCTCATAATTTTGCCACAAACAAAAGCAGCAAAATTACAAAGAAAGTTGTACAAAGTGCGTCGTCACCCTCTCCAACAGATCAGACGGTAATGTGACTAACTTTTTTCTTTTTTTTTTCAAATTAACAAGAAAACCAACTTGGACCCTTTCGGACCCTCACCCTCTTTGGGTGATGTCACAATGTAGTAGCTTTGGGTCCAGGGAAGTTCATCTCAGAACCTTTTCGACAATCCCATTGTTTTCAGAGATTCAGTCACCTAAGTAGAAGAAGAAAGAAGAAGTAAGAAGATTAAAGCTCAGCCTAACTGTTGTTACAAATCCAGATTTTTCGTCTTTTCCACTTGTTTTTCGCAAAATAATTTACATCTGCACGTATTGTAACATTTTGAACAGAAGACAGATGTATTTCTGAAAACGTCGCTTCATTGAGTGACTAACGAATTTTTTTGAAACGAATTACAGAAAGTATGAACCTTTGACAAAGTTGACAGTTTCGTTTGGCTATTTTAGTTTTGGGTTCATTGCCTCAGCAGTTGGATCATCCTTAATCATTCTGTTTGTTCATTTTATTTACTCAGTCTTCTTTTAATACAAGTTATGCATGACTAATTTCCTTTGCTTGGTTATTTTTTGAAACTCGTTCTAATATTTTCTTTGTTCTTCTTGAACAAACTTAAAGCCAATGTCTTTTCCCGGTTCAAATAAGGCTATTTACCTTGTACCAGGGTTAGGAATATACGAATCATTAAGACCTTTGACTGTAGAAAGGATGTACAGAGGAGTGAAGGAAGTTTTTAAATGGCTCCCAGAACTGTTTTTTTTTGACCTTAGTACTAGGTACCTACCCGGTTCGCCGGTACCACAAAAAGTAGATAGTCCAAGAAAAACTCATGGTTGTTGTTGCAGAAGCTAAATAGGAAGTTAGCAATATTCTATGTTAGGCAACAGTCCTTACAAAGGCTAACTTCTATTATCATGGCTTTCTAATAATAAATAAATCCGGTTTGCTTTCAAAAGCGTTTGGCATCCGCATTTAACTTGATCGTAATTGACTCTACTTCCTAATAAATATCTCACTGAAAGTCGTTTTCATTAGGCAATCTAACTACAACTTTTACTTAACACTACATTGAAATAGTGCAACGTTGTGTTGACATTGTTCGGGGACACATTTGTTAGCTGCCCGCACGGCAAAATATCATTTGAAGGTTCTGTATGAAGTTACATATAGCAATAAATATTTGTTAAATGAGCAAAACAAATAAATTTATTCATGACAACAAATTTTTGCAATGTTATCTTTGTTTAATCATAAATTTTTAATTTGTTTTTTATTTCAGGAATATAGATGCATGTATTTATTAATGGTGATGGCAATTTTTTGGGTCACTGAAGCTTTACCTCTGTATGTAACATCGATGATTCCAATTGTTGCCTTCCCTATAATGGGAATAATGGTATGTATTACAGCAATATTGTCATAAATCAATTCAAGACTTTGTAACATATTTGACTCTTGTTTGCTATTTTAATTTATAGAGTTCAGATCAAACGTGTAGACTGTACTTTAAAGATACCCTGGTGATGTTCATGGGCGGTATTATGGTTGCACTAGCAGTGGAGTATTGTAATTTACACAAGCGTCTTGCGTTGCGCGTTATTCAAATTGTGGGCTGCAGTCCCAGAAGGTAAAGACAATACGATAGAATTATACATATCCCTTCTTTCTTTCTTTTTTTTTTTAAATATCATTGAACCAATTACAATTTTAACTAAAGTGTATGTAGGCATTTGTAGATAGAGGCCATACCCATAAAAAGCTGACACATGCAGCACATGCTAAGCCTACACATTATATTTTAAATTGGTCGAACGTGATATTAATTACGAGCAATTTGATAAGAATATGATCGAAAGTATCAGATGGGTGGGAATTTCAGAGTTTCATTGAGAAATTCTGTCGTTATGAGCTTTAATGGTATTTTTCTGTTCGAAGATACTCGTACTTGGCAGAAAAATAAAACGATCGTTTTGAATGAATTTATTCTGTGGGAGCTTTATTTGAATAAGCATATTGAAACAAAGCCATTCTCTTGAAACTTTTCCCCGAAGTTAATTGTATATGATTAGTTAGGATTTAGAACAGGTACCTGCAGCTGATATACCCTGATCAGTTCAGATTTAAATGGGTGAGCTAATGATGCTTGTTCCGGTGAATCAATTAGAAGTATAATTTGCTATTGAATCGGAATTTATTTTGTTTATTTTTAATCTTCACAATTCAGTACAAAATTCGTTTCGTTTATGAACATTGATAGAAATTGCTTAAGAATGGCTTGAAAGTGTTGATCGTACAAATGACATCGGGATGTTCGAAAGAAATACTGTGAATTATAAGCAATGGCAATAGTACCAATAATTTTCCCCAGTCATTCAGGACACCACCCTCGGAGCAAAAGACTGAAACCTGAGTTTCAAAATCACTACACCAACACAAGCGCTGTGCGAATAGCATCATGAGGGTATTCATAACCCCTTTAGCCCTAGTGAATTATAAAAAAAAAAATCATCCACCTTGATATCTTCTGCAGGAGTTGCAAAGGCAAAGAAGACCACATTTACACATTGCTTTTGCCCTAGCATAAAAAATGTTATTCGACGTTGTCGAAAGGTAACAGAATAGTCCACGGACAGTGTGATTTTGGTCACCTATTCAGTCTGTGGAAGTATTTCTTACTCATTACTGAACGGACTATGGCATTTATAGAACGTATCCTTCCTTGTCCCGGTAAGCTTTGAGTTTTTAAGTTCTTGTATGTTCCTTCTTATTTTAACTTAAACGTTTCCCAAACTCTTCCATGTCGTGGTTCTCGCGCTCTTTGCTTTTTTTCCTCCTGTAGGCGGAAGGTTCTCTTTACGCATTCGGAAATGTTTTGGGAAAACGTATTTGCCAAAGGAAAATGGTTTACACTTCTGATCAGTTGAGTCTATTCACTAATAGACTGAAATCCAATTCCCGTATAGGTCCGCTTAAATTTTAATAAATTTCAAATCATTTTATTACAATTGTTGTTGATCAAATTTTGTAAGAGTTTGACGATTTCTATAACGATTATACGTATCGTTTACCAAAAAATAGGCTCAACAGACTTTTTACTCTTCTTCCTGTGTATGTAACTAGAACCACGCAGTTAGAAATTTGAAACCAATGAATTAAGATTTATTTTTAAATGTGATCAGATCATTGCTGCTTAGCTTAACATATCGTCTACAGCCTATTACGCAAGCTAGATGATTTAACGGTTTTTGTGTTTAAATTACAGATTACATTTTGGTCTTATCTTCGTAACAATGTTCTTATCCATGTGGATCTCAAACGCTGCATGTACAGCTATGATGTGTCCAATTATCCAAGCTGTTTTGGAGGAACTCCAAGCTGTAAGTTAATAGAAATATTGTAACCGCTTATTTAACTTACAATTTAATTACAGCAAGGACTCTGTCAAATGCATACGACTCCTGAATACAAAGCTCTCAACAAGAAGGAGGGTGAGGAAGAGTGAGTTGTACAAACTGATGTCTATGTCATGTGACTTCATTTATTATTATCTATTAATTAGACCACCATATCCATCGAAAATAACACTTTGCTATTTCTTGGGAACCGCATATGCATCATCTATGGGCGGATGCGGAACAATCATTGGTACAGCTACTAATCTTACATTCAAGGGTATTTATGAGAGGTAACATAAGATTCATGTTATATTGTTTTTTTTTGGAACTATACCAAATCCTTTATTTTCAGTCGTTTCCCAACCTCAAAAGACACTCTGGACTTCCCTACATTCATGTTCTACTCGGTACCATCGATGTTGGTTTATACATTTTTAATGTATCTGTTCCTTCAATGGTACTATATGGGTCTATTTAGGTAAATTGTATTTAAATAAATCATTTAAAGGTTGAACTATGAATTAAATTGATGTTCGATTATAGGCCAAAGAGCAAGGAAGCCGCTGAGGTCAATGTTGGTAAAAATGGCGCTGATGTAGCTAAGAAGGTCATCGATCAAAGATACAAAGAACTGGGACCAATGAGTGCTCATGAAATTCAAGTTATGATTCTGTTTATTATTATGGTGATTTTGTATTTTACCCGCAAGCCTGGTATCTTCCCAGGATGGGCTGATTGGTTAAACGCAAAGTATGTCAAATGGGAATTATGAATTTATTCTTGTGATACGTATGTAACACAATGTTTATTTTTTTAGGGATATCCGTAATTCAATGCCAACAATTTTCGTTGTAATTATGTGCTTCGTTTTGCCAGCTAACTATGCTTTCATGAGATACTGTACTAGGAGTGGTATGTAATTTTATTTTTAATTTCGTTTCCGAAAGTACCTTAAATTAAAATATGTTGCTGGACAAAGATTTAAGATTAAAATACGCTTAATTTAAAATGTTCAGGTCCAGTACCCAACAAGACCACACCATCACTTATCACATGGAAATTCATCCAATCCAAAGTACCATGGGGTCTAGTATTCTTGCTTGGCGGTGGATTTGCTCTAGCCGAAGGTAGCAAAGTCAGTGGAATGGCATCGCTTATTGGTAATGCATTGAGTGGCCTAAAAGGTCTCCCACCTGTAGTATTGTTGTTCGTCGTTATTATGGTTGCCGTCATATTGACCGCATTTAGTTCAAATGTAGCCATTGCAAATATTATTGTACCTGTCCTAGCAGAAATGGTAAGTAAAACAAATTATTTGCAAGATAACAACATGTTTATTTATACTCCATTTATTATCTTTTCAGTCTCTTGCTATTGAAATTCATCCGTTGTACTTGATTCTTCCCGCCGGTCTTGCTTGCAGTATGGCCTTCCACTTGCCAGTTAGTACACCACCAAATGCCCTCGTTGCTGGTTATGCCAATATTCGAACAAAAGATATGGTAAGTTAAAAAGCATCTACTTAACATTTTACAATAAATCTTTTTCAATTTTAGGCCCTTGCCGGTATTGGTCCAACAATTATGAGTGTGGCTGTCCTCTTTATATTTTGTCAAACATGGGGTATTGTTGTCTATCCCGATCTAACCACCTTCCCCGAATGGGCACGTTTAGCGGCAAATGCAACAAATTAATAATAGGCAAAACAAACATATATTCTTTATTAGAATGAAATGAATTTGGTTTAAATTTTAGACAACAACAGGAGTAAATAACTTTAGATTTAGTAGAAAAGTTATCGATTTATCTAAGTTACACGATAGTAGTTTTTTTTTTTGCCACTAGGGGTCTCATAATAGAATATTTTAAACAGAAAAGCATGCATTTAAATTTTGTAGAACGGCTAAAACAATTTATATAAATACAATGTGTAGTTGGTTTTTTTTTATAACTTTAAATAAGAATATCTCTTGTAGAAGATGTGTAATGAAGCCGACAATTCAGTTTCCGTACACTGCCAGGTTTCATGAATCCAAAAATCAAGTGGAAAACAAGAGAATATTTCACTATTTTTGAAACTAAACAATAACTTACTGTGCATTTAAGATTTATTTATTTTTTTATTATTTTTTATTAACTTCTATTTAAATGCATTTTTAAAATGAAATAAAAAATAAAACATGTAATCAAATTAACGTCACTTTATCACTACAAATGTCAACCTATTTGCATTAAGCTGGTCTAATGTTAAATATTTAAACAAAACATTTAAATATTCGAGAAAAACCGAGATCATGACAGGAATAATTTATAAGAAAACTAGGCAGCTCAAGGAATTTCCTTTAAAAAAAAAAAAAACCTATAGTAAACAATTTAAAGTTATAATCTAATGTAATAAAGAAGGAAGTAGTAATAGTAGTTGCGAGAATGGCGAAGGCGAAGAAGTACGATATAATAATGAAATATTTTATTTTTCTATAACTGGACTGAAAATGCATTATATCAACAAAATAAATAAAAAGAAAAATTATTAAACTTAAGTAAGAAAAAGTGAACAAGATATTTGTTAATATTTAATGTAAAATAAAAGATTGTAAAGTTATAAAATACGACTAATGGCATTTATTATTAGAAGCTTGAATGAAGAAAATGCTTTAATTTTTCTTACAGTTCCTGGATCGTGAGACAATGGTTTGCTCGAAGTTTATACTGTCTGCAGAGATCCCTGCACTGGGAAACCTCTCAAGTATTTTGCTGCTTGATTTCGATTACAAGATCCCTTCCAATGGAAGAAAATCACACCTTCGGCCGCCCATTGATACGCCAATGCACCGCCTTCACCCGCACTGAACACCTGGTACCATTCTGGGATTGGTATTGGCCTGATACTTTATGGTACAGGAGATATGACCAAATAATCTTCAAAAAGGGCAAAATCCATACCTCGACTCTTATATTTTACGATAGTTTGCCGATATTTACGATTTAACCGCATTTTGCTGCTTTTTGTTTTTCAAATGTGTCTAACCCCATATTACAAAGCAGACAACTAGTATGACGTTTTCAAGTGGCTTTCTTGATACTTTCAACTATTTTTGTGCTCTTCTGCTTCTTCTCTAAACTCCAATCAGTGCTAAATAAACAGGAAATAAAGCCTGAAAAGAGCGAAATCATATCGTTTGTCTCTGTCATCATTAGTAGTCCTCAATGGCTACTATAAGAGTTGCAGTGACGTTTGACTTTTTCTGTCGAGGTGTTGGAACACCACACTGGAGTCAGACACAAAAACACGTCCATTGTACTATCAGCAGGTACAACCCTTTTACTGTGTTGTCATCTTCTTTCTAAGAAAGAGTCGAGTAAGAGCTTAATTGATTAGGTTACCAGCACTCTTCACTTCAGCCCCAAAAAAGTGCCACCTGATACGAGCAAAGGCAGGACAATTTTTTTTATTTTTTTTATAATTCACTAGCGGTAAAGAGTTAACGATTATCCTTATGATGTTATTCACACGGCACTAGTGTTTGTGTAGGGATTTTGAAACTCAGGTGGTATTGGGTTTCAGTCTTTGCTCCAGGAGTGGTGTTCAGAATGACTGGAGAAATTATTGGTATTGTTGCCATTGGCTTATAATTCACAGTATTTCTTTCGAACATACCGATGTCATTATCACTACTCAGTACGATCAATACTTCAAGCCATATGACGACCCTGCTGCCAGTGTTATGCCTATGCAGTAGACTTGAAGTCAGCAGTTGTTGAACTATTATTTGTTTTTAATTATTTTTGACGCCACGAGCTGAGCTTTGATCTTTACACCACGGCCACCCCCTATCATTTAGAAAGTTTTCCGCAGTCGCTGACGAAGATTCAACGACGGGTTTGTGTAGCAACCACAAGTGCAAGCAGAACACCATCGACTGCTGCCCTCGAGATGATGCTGGGGCTAATACCTGTAGATCTTTTTGCAAAAGAAGTTAAATTAGTATCGAAAAGTAAGCCATCAATAGTTTATACACGTGACGAACCAACATTAGTCATGCCAAGTGAAAGCTCAGTAGGACCAATGAACCAGAACAACAGCTTTCTGAAATGTAAACCCTTAAGAGCGGCGGATATTTAGTTCTTATATTAAATAATATATACAACTGTTCGCAAGCTCCCGTTACACAGATCAAGCGTTACATGTTGGCGAAGCATCACATGTGTCCCAAAGCAGAGTGACAGTTGTAAATCTAAGCTATTTGCTTCATCACGTTTGGCGTTTCCGACAGCAGAGTCGGAATTCGGATTCCTGAACTATATTTAGTTTATGCTAGTGATATCTGAGGCTACAGTGATCGAAGAGGAAGCCGGCAAGTCTTCTGATATCGTCCCTTTTATGATTGAGCATATTTTTACTGGCTTTGTCCAGGGGTCGGATGGCCCTTTTAGCCTGTCTGAGTCCCTGAGTGTTGTTCCAGTAGGATATGAAGTTTCGTTTTTCCCAGCTGTCCAGACTCATTCTGAACGCGGAAGTAGGGATGCCGCAGAAGGGTTCGGCACCTATGCACCTTTCTGAAAAGTCTATCCTGGCAAGTTGATCTGCAATTTCGTTGCCTTCAATTCCTCTGTGTGCTGGTACCCATCAGAGCTTGACTTTATTTCGCTTTGAGAGGTCTTGGAGAGTGGGAACTCAGTGCTTTGAACGCTCCTTGGCTATCGGTGAATATATTGATGGCTACTCCCTTTATGCGGGAGTCGAGAATAATAGTGGCGCAGGTATCTATGGGATGTAATTCTGCCTGAAAGACGCTAGGACACATTCCGAGTGCCTTTGAGACTTTGTGATTAGGGCCATAGATACTGGCACCAACACCTGAGTTCATCTTTTAATCATCAGTATAGGTACCACACTAGTCCATTTATGTTCAACAACGGGTCTCCGGTATCCCAGCAGTTACGGTTCGGGAACTCAATCTCGAACTTCCTTCCCAAAACAGAGTAACTTAGGCATAAAGTCCGATACCGTGCTCGGGGAAGTCAGATAGTCAGTCTTCTCCTAGGAAATGGTACAAGAACTGTTTGGGGTTGATAGATAGGTAAGCCCTCTCAGACACACCAGTCAGAGACAAACTGAAAGGCTTTCTGCATGTCCTCGCACAATTTACGTTCATGCTTACCTGTTATGGTGATCACAAGATCATCAGCGTAGCCAATCACGTTGTAGCTAAGGTTGCTGAGTTTGGTGAGTATGTCGTTAATGACGACTGACCATAAGAGAGGGGAGAGGACGCCTCCTTGTGGGCAGCCTTTAGCTGCTGAAATGGTCACTGAGTGGTAGCTGAGATTCGCCGGCTTTCAAGCATCGCCCTAACCCACCTGTTAGTTGGATAATCAGTGCCTTTGCGGGTGAGAGCATTGGTGGTTGTCAAAAGCACCTTCAACATCAAGGAATGCACAGAGGATGATTTCCTTTGAGCAAAAGCCTGCCTCTATCTGTGTGACTAGATGATGCAGGGCGCTCTCAGTGGATCGACCGATGCAGAGGCGTATGAAAACCTAACAGTTTTTCCATTGTTTTAAGAAAAACCGATGTCACACTGATAGGGCGATAGGATTTAGGGAGCTCTCCAAGCTAGTGGAATGTATCCTACGGTAAAGCTGGCTGAAAAGTCTACCAGACAGACTGTTGGTTCTGCTGTCAATCCTACAGCCGGCAGAGTTTCTAGACTCACAGTTTTTCCTCCAAGATATTCTCGTGGATTTCCTGAGCTGCCGGCTATAGCCAGCACACTTAGACCAGTGATAGATCTTATGTTATACCACATGAAGGAAACCTGAAGATAGATCTGTCTATGTTCGAGAAAAGCAGAATGAGTCAGTAGCAACAAAGCGAGTCTGGGATCAGTTACGTAAAGATTAAGCTGACTACATACAGAGACTTGTTTGTTACGGTCAGGGTCCATCATGTTGTAAGGAAAGAATTTGTTATGTCGAAATTTTGCAATACATACCCAAGCATTTGGGAAAATATTATTTTATTGGCCTAAATGCACACATTTTAGTTTCATTCAAGACAGGCTTAGCCCATTCGGGGTATCCATCCATAGGATAAAGCACAAAGCCCCATGTGTTTGTTAATGTCCATATGACCAGAATTGAGGTAATTGATGGTAAAATTCCTCCAAGTACCTAAATGAAAGAAAACAATTAAGAATAATAGCATGTGTCAAATAAATGTCCGCACTAAGTATTTCGTGTCAATATTTGCTTCATGATGAACAAGCGCATTTGGCAGTGATCCTGTTGGGAGTATAAATGCCATACTGCAGGATACGCCAGTAGCCAAAATTAAATACAAGGGATTTATTTCCATTGTTATTGCCTAAGAAAAATTAAATAAATCAAAGGCAAACAAAAATTGCATAATATCATACTATTTCCGCAACAATTGGTAGTGTAACGTAGGCGATGGCAACATTTGCTAGAAAATTTGTCAAAATAACTTCCGATGTAATTAAGATCAAACTCGTTACTGCTACTGGAAATTTATTTAAGATCGTAAGTGAGCAGCCAATTACACAGGCCATTCCAGTGAGCTTGCTCCCTTCAGCAAGTGTTGTTCCTCCACCTTTTTTTTTTAAAAAATAAAATAAAATAGAAAGCACTAAACTTAATTGAACTAACTTACCGACTAAAAATATAACATTCCATGGGACTCTTGCCAGCGCAAAGGGCCATGTTATCAGAGGTGGAGTTTCTTCAAGTGACGACACTTTTAAATAAATACATTTTGTTATTACTTTTAGAACAAACATGTAGATATGCTTCCTTACCACTCCCAAAGTTAAAGAAGTTATAATTAGCCGGAAGGGAAAAGAGTAAGATTACTCCAAGAACTATTGGCACTGTGTTCATAATACGGCTGAAACATACAAATTAGTTCAATCACATTAGAGTCACTAATTAATATAACAGGCAAAACTAGTGAAGAATTTAGTACAGTTGGGGACATTAAACTTATCCGAGCTTCGACGTGTAGTTTTTCAGATCCATCCTGTGGAGTTAAGAAAATTGATAATGTTGCAGAATTTGATATTAGAAATCTCAGATAGTTCCTTGAAAAAGGGTTTTCCGAGAGTGCGCTGCCTGGCTCTGGCAAGTGCTGGGCATTCACAGGGAAAGTGGAATAGCGTTTCCTTTGCTTGTGAATTGCCGCAACTACGGCAGTGGGGGTTGAACGGGATGCCTAACTTGGCAGCGTGTGAACCAATTGGCAAATGGCCCGTGCTAATTGCCGAGATTCTAGCTGTCTCGATGCGGTTTCTATTGATTAGATCATTCGTTCTGTTTTTATCGTAGGTGGGCCGAATCTGTCTAGGCACAAGTTGCAAGACTTTTCCACCAAGAGTTGGCAATAGAGAGAAAGTGTTGGAAAACTTTGCCCTTGATGAGAGGAGATTGATGTTGAACCTAGCGTTTGCCTACGTTATAGTTTCCTTACACTGTTTAACTAATTTAGAGGACGAAGAAAGTGAGTGGAGTTGACTGTCAATAAAGATAGAGGTAGTAGGACTGAGGCAAAGTATCTTGCAGGCTTCTCTAATCGCTAGTACCTCCGCTTGGAAGACACTCGGGAGTTTGGGAGGCGATACTATTTGGATACGTTCAGTTCCGCTAAGAAGACACCTGCTCCAATGCCACACTCCATCTTGAAGCCGTTGGTGAAGATCGATACTTGGTAGTTTGATAGGGGTAGGTTATTGTTTCATTCCGACCTAGCTGGAAGGCGATCCTGAATATTGTTATTGAATTTGAGTGTGGTAGTCGTGTAGTCAGTTATGGTCGACGCCAAATCCCTAGGCAGCAGGTCAATAGCGTTTTGTGGACCAAAGCCCAGATTCTCTGTGGTCCCAATACCAGCTGTTCGTTGGACTCTACTTAGTTTTGTGATGTTGTAAGCTTTGCTTAAGGCGGACCACCACACGAGCGAACCATAAGTAAGGATTGGACGAACTACGGCAGTGTACATCCAGAGGACCATCTTAGGTTTGAGTCCCCACCTTTCGCCAAAGGTCCTTCCTACAGGCGTACAAAGCGACACATGCTTCCTTAACTCTGTGTTCTATGTTAAGTTTCCAGTTGAGCTTGAGATCAAGAATGACGCCGAAATACCTTGCACTGCGAGATAGAGTAAGTGTTTGGTTGTTGAGACGTGGAAGTTTGAAAGTCGGTATTTTGTACTTGGTGGTAAATAGCATCAGTTCAGTTTAACTCGGATTAACGCCCAAGTGCTTAGCTTAATCAGAGCCTTCTCTGTGATTTCACTAATCTCTGAGAGGAACATTCCTGATACTAAAATAACCACGTCGTCCGCATACGCGACTGCCTTGATTCCAATTCTGTCGGAATCCGTCAGGATATTGTTGATGACGAGGAGCCATAGAAGAGGCGAGATGACTCCGCCCTGCGGGGTACCTCTATCTACGGATTTAGTTATGAGGCTGTTCCGCAATTGTGACTGAATGATTCTGGTTTTTAGTATAGATCAAATCCAGTTGCTAACAAAACCCTCCGTACCAAGCTTGGTAAGAGATCCCAAAATGGCTTCGGTATGCACATTATTGAAGGCACCTTTTCTATGTCTAGGAAGGTGACTAAGGTATACTGTTTGTATTGAATTGATTTCTCAATCGTCTGCACCAGCTGTCTCCATGGACTTACCTTTCAGGTTAGCATGTTGGGACTTCGATAGAGGAGATCTTTTGAGGGAGTCCCAGATGTGCATATCCAGAATACGCTCTAGGGTTTTAAGAATGAAGGATGTAAGGCTAATGGGTCTAAAATCCATGGCCGACTCATGGCCTCTCTAGCCTATTTTAGGGATGAAGACGACTCGAACAAGTCTCCAATTCTCGGGGATGTGGTTGAGTCGAAGGAAGCCACGGAAGATGACCGTCAACCAGGGCACTACCTTCTCCAAGTTCTTTTGGAACATAATCGGTAGGATCCCGTCAAGGCCTGGTGACTTATAAGGGGAGAAACTGTTGATGGCCCAAGAAATCTTTTCCTCGGTTATGAGTGAGTTAATTTCATTCCAGGGTGAGGGTGAAGGTTGCACGTTCAGTGCCGATGTCTTTGCATCCCGGGAAATGGGTGTATGATTCACTATATACAGTCCTTGAATGACTATATAATGACTTTGTAAGGATGCGTACGAAAACCTCTATCGTATGGCAAAGAAAAATGTCAAAATGTTTCAGAAGACTACAACTCACTTGGTTTGTGACAGACCTATTTTCTAAATAGCGTGAACTCGGTATAAAATTAAAATTCGCTAGTCAGACTCGTGAGTACCAAAGGACAGATGCTGGTTGGTGGATAGAAGTTACAGTCGAAGTGTACCATAAAGTACTTGCCAGGTGACTCCAGACTGTCCTTCAAGGAACACTTTGAATATATATACAAACACGTTGCTAAATATGGCGCTGCAATATCTTAAAGATTACGCAACACAGACAGCATTGATTAATTTGCCAAAATCTAAGCTGTATCCATGAGAGTGTAACGCTCTCCGTTCTGAACGACCTAGAAGAAGTTACAATAAAAAAAAAGGGGGCTTCAGTACTACTCAGATGCAACTGCCATAAAGTCACATTAAAGGAATTGAATGTGATGTGAAAAGTTTGAGTGAATCATACAGGAAACTGTGAAAACACAGAAAACAGCGGAACTAGGGTTGCTCCGAAATGTGAAGACCTTAAGGTTTTTTATAGTTCTAGATGAACATGCAATGAATGTTTTTACGAATCAGGAATCACAAGAAATTTGATAGATACACAACCGACTAGAATGTTAATGGTAAAGTGGCTCTAAACAAACGGGGATCACAATCACAAGCTTTCTGTTGACAGTATCCAGTACGGACAATATCCGCATTCAACTTACTTGTAGAAATTTAATGCTTGACATAACTTACCCGCCTCCATAAATCTCAAGAATAGTAAAAAACACAATTACAATCAGGAAAAGAAGTATAATAGTGATCTCGTGTATAGTTATCGGTCCTAGTTGCTTATATTTTTCATTGAAGATTTTTGCTCCTTGTTCTAACTTAGTTTGGTCCACCTTAGAAGCTTGCGCATCTTCACTATTGGGTCTGTTAGCACACAATCATTTAAATGTTTAACGAAATTAATTTGTAATTTACCGAAACAAACCCATAAAGACGATCTCCATGTCTATGTACAAAAGGAGGCAACAAGTTACTGCAATAGGTATTCCATAAAGCATATATCGTCCATATTGTATTTCCGTTAAATCCATTGGAAAATATCTGAAAATTGTTAATTGTTTAAAGCCCATATAAAAGTAACACATATGTAGAAGTCAACCTTTCGTATACAGATCTAAGTATAAGATCGGTTGGACTGCTGGTTAAGATGCTTACACCACCAATTGAAGTGGCATAAGCGATACTCAAATAATAGCATATTGTCAGCCTCGAGGGACGTCTTCTAAGAAGTTCTCAATTTATAAATAAAAAGGAAACCCTTTGCAATGAGAAAATTAAAAAGTCTGTACCTACTCTGTTTTAGGAAGATGCGCATCATCATCGAGATACATTTTGCAAATTTTTTGCTGTGCACAAGGAAAAAGGTTTCACATTAACTTTTACATAAAATAGTAGAAGTATTTACTTCTGATAACTCTGTTACGATAACATCAAGAATGGGAACCATCAACGTGATACATACAGCATTGGCCACCCATATTGAAACGAACATCGAAAGGAACACCAAGCCAAAATGAAGTCTAAAATAGCAAAGAAAACAACAAATTCGATAAGAATTTATAGCCAGTGATTTACCTTCTTGGACTGCAACCCACCAATGTTACCACTCTAAATGCCAAACGTATGTGTAAGCCCGAGTATGCTATAGCAGATGCTAAGTAGCTGGCAAACATTACAAATGTATCCCTAAAATACAGACCAGTTGCTTGCTCTGTACCCTGGTCATGAAATATGAGAAAAGCTTTTGTTAAAATAAGGGGAAACATTTGTTCTACAAAAAAAAAAAACAAAACCTAACCATTATTCCCATAATAGGGAACGCAACTATTGGTAGTAAAGCCGTGATCATAACTGGTATGACCTGTGATATCCAAAAGACAACCATTATAGCCAACAAATACAAACACTTGTATGACTGAAAAGAAAAAAATGTTTTGTACATCAAATTCTTCAGTTTCAATAATTGTTACTTACCTTCTCTTCACTTATAATCATTAAGGGACAAAATATGACAGGAGTTATCACGAAAAGTAAGCCTCTCCAGTGGAAGAGAAGAAAGTTGCGACCGCTTTGTTGATTTTCAGGCATCTTGGACTTTTCAAACTTCGCAGTCAAATTATTCTTCTTAAATTTTAAATGCAAAACAAAGGAAAAAAATATAATTAATGACAGTAGGTACCAAACTTGGCTCAGCTTACTTAAAAAAATATATTTTTGGCAGGTCACCTAGCCCTAAATGACTATTCCAGGGTGATCGTTGTATATACATAGGTGAACTTCTTGACCATACTTCGAAGTTGACACGGTGATATTACCTAAATATGACATCGGGATGTTCGAAAGAAATACTGTGAACTATAAGCAATGCCAACAATACTTATAATTCTCCCCCGTCATTCTGGACACCAATCTCGGAGCAAACAACACACACCAACACTAGCGCTGTGTGAATAGCATCATAAGGGTTTTTTGTTTTTTGTGTTTTAGTGATGAGCGAACCTAGGGGGTAGATTTTATCAATATCTTTGCCATTTACGCCCACACCCAAGTTTACAGACCAGCTGTATTGGCATTATGCGAGACACAGGTGGTGGGAGATTCGGATAACTCGGATCTCAAATTGCCTGGGTATCGCTTAGAGCCTTTATTCTTTCCCCATCGTGGTCGCTTGCCACTTTCCTTCTAAGTATGGCCACTGTTCCAATCCGGAATTCAATTTCATATCTACTGCTGCTTTATTTATAGAAGTCCAAGCTCGGACAGTAATTCTACTTATAATGAGTTTGATGTGCTGTCCAATTCCATCTTAAGAATTGTCTCCCTGTATCCTCATACTGAAATCGTCATTGCGGGCTTCGCAATTCTAGACAGACAACACCCGAAGGAAGGTATGTTGAAATTTCCGCTGAGATTAACAATCTAACTTAGCTTGTAAATGTGCCTACACGTATACCTGACATTTCAGGTCATTCCGTCAACACACTGGACTTGTTCCTCACATCCCACCCTGATAAATACACCATTGATGTATTACTGCATCTAAGCGGGTCAGATCACAATGTCATATCAGCTAAATTCTCGTACTCCGAAATTGGTCGCTAAGCTTCTTCGATAGCGATGTAGATGCCGCCGCTGATATGATAACCGACAGCATTCTCCTGGTATCTGCTCCTTTATTCCCAACCGAATGAAGAGCATCAAACCAAAGGAAAAATCGTGGTTTGACCTGAGCTGCAAAGAGGCTATCAGAAAGAAAGAGGTATGCTTTCGGTATTTTAAAGCCAACCCCTCTGAGGAAAACCGAATAAAGTTGAAGCAATCCAGACATGACTGCAATGTGCACATTCGACGTGTCAAATTCCTTTATGACCAAAAATTGAGGCAAAAAATACTATAATGTCCCAAGGGTAGTAAACATTTTTGGTCATTTGTGAAAAACATCAAGAATTCTGCCTCGTCTTGAATTCCAACGCTCATTTACAATGACATTCCAGCTGTCAGCTCCTCAGACAAGGCCAATCTGCTTGCTGCACACTTTGCAGTTAGCTCAACGCTCCTTGATTGTGCGTTGTCTCCAACTGTACTGAAGAGCGTCCAATTCTCTATGGGACAAGTCCACTTTCACACTCGCACAGTTGCAGGAGTACTTAGAGGTCTCAACATACACAAATCCGCTGGTTCAGATGGTATTCCATCCATAATACTGAAAAGGTGTTCTTCCACCCTGCAAAACCGTTGTGTAAGCTTTTCCATCTGTCCTACTCCTCAGGCCTCTTTCCGAGTAGATGGAAAACCGCATTTGTCCAGTCCGTGCCCAAAAAAAGCGAATCTTCTTCTCCCTCCAACTACCGACCCGTTGCACTTAGGTCCCTTCTTTCTAAGGCCATGGAAACGCTGATAAATCGTCAGCTTATGAAATATCTCGACTCACGGAAACTCCTCAATGACCGGCAGTACGGTTTCCGAAGCAACAGGTCCACGGGTGATTTGATGGCTTATCTCACCGAGAAGTGGAACGAATCTCTACATCAAGATTGATGTTTCAAAAGCATTTGACAGAGTTTGGCAATAAGCTCTTTTGTCGGAAATGCGTGCATATGGCATCGATGTATCTCTTCTTCAATGGATTAGAAACTACCTTTCGGCCCATTCAATTCAAGTTGTTTTGGACGCTTTCAAGTCTGCAATCCATCATATAAATGCTGGTGTCCCCCAAGGCTTCGTTTTCTCTCCGACTCTCTTTCTCTTGTTTGTAAATTCTAATCCAATTCATTCCTTTGCCGATGACAGTACTCTCAGTTTTCCATATTCGTTCCCTAACTCACGTCCCTGCTCTTCAAACGTAGTAGGGGAACGGCAACGTAAGAATGGTACCTGCATCGCCGAAGCCGAAAAACTTTCCATCCTCGGTATTTGTGTTAACGAATGACCATATATTCGATGTCACCAAATATGCTGCGAAATGTCTAGGTTTCCTCAAACGATGCAAAAAATACTTTACCCCTTCTGATCTGGCTTCAATCTTTAAGGCCCAAAGCTTGAGTACAACGCTCACATCTGGTCTGGTGCGCCAAAAACCGTCCTGCACATTCTAGATTGAATTCATAAACGCGCGATAAAACTAATAGGTGACAGAAACATTGTGAAGTCAATAGACTCGCTTGAACACCGAAGTTTCCTGTCTCTCACTGTTTGATCGATTCTTCTATAAAAAATGCTCTACCGAAATAGCCAGCTGCATTCCGCCTCTGCAACATTTCATCCGCAATACTCGTCATGCTTCGAATGCACATCAGTTTACCCTCAAGCCTACTTTCGGACGTACTGTCATACTGTCAAATATCAAGATTCTTTCCTTTGCCGTACCACACGGATGTGGAATGATCTATATAGCTCTGTGTTCCCTCATCACTACAACCCACAAGCATTTAAAGCCAACCTGCATCGGTACCTCCTTCGTCTCTCCTCTAATTTCCCGAATTCCCGTTCTCCAGTTTAAGGGTAGTCATAATCCTTTTAGCACGCGCTAATTATAAAAAAAAATCAAAAATAAGGGTATTCGTAATAAATTATAAAAAAAATAAAAAAACAAATGTTTGAACACATGCGTTTTTCCCCTTGTTTGACTTAAAACCAACTCGTTGATATCATCAGCAAAATTCAGCATCTTAAGGACACGTAAATAGTCTAGGTCTAGGATTATGTAAAGTTCCTGAAATTAACCGGCGCTTTGTTAAGGCTGTGACCAATGCTGTTGCATTCAAGAATTCTAAAACCTAATGCCGATTTGTGCAGGGAAAAAGAAAAGGATACAATTTTGGATTGCCCTTTTTACAAATTTTGCAGTTGGTTAAGCTCCAATTGGTTTTTTTTTTTTTAAACTTTTTATGTAAATAAGTTCGCTGGCATACGCATACTTACTCGTCTGAAACGTGGAAACTAGTTGGTTGAGGGACAGGTTCACCCCGGTTTTAAGTACCATCATTGGTAAGTAAGATAAACGCATATAATTTGCTTTCCATTAATTAGCACGTATAAGAGCTTTTTCGATGCGTCATTGCGTTTAGAGTTCTCTCCTCCAACTCAGCTCATTCAAGAACATCTTACTTCTTTCTTTTATCTTGGGGAACAAGTGTATCTAAAACAAAGCAATGGAGGAGTAAGTTCCACTGCACTTCTAATGCAGCTCACAAGCTACTGCATCCAAACAAACGTTCCGACTTTAGATTGAAGCTAAACCATTGTAGAGTTTAGTTCTAAAACAAAAAGCAACTCTTACTTTGGTTAGTCTGCTCCACACATCAAGTTTTATGCAACCATCGGCCGAAGTAGATCTCTCTAAATAAAGGACAATTATAAAGTTTCTCGGCATTTATTTTCAGTTCCTCTTCGCCTTCTTAAGGCTGCCAAATTTGAACATTTAAGGTAGGTCCGATGTTATCTAATGCATCCAGCAGACATCGCTAGGGTGGCCCTAATTCATTTTTAATTCATTAATTTTTACATGCTGGACAAAAAACGCTTAGAACACGCTTAATTGATATAATTCTCACTTACATGGAAGCCTCCCTTCAGGGCTGCATGACAGTACTGCTAATCACAACAAAGAACAATAATAGCCCTCTTGAGTTCAGTTTTGAATTTCAAAGTCCCTCAAAAACCTCTGCCTTTCCGTAATCGAAAATTGACTCCCATGTTAACGTGAAAACGTTTTACTGGGGGCATTCTAAGGCAGAAAAAAGATTTCGGACTTCCGGTACCGGCCATACCTCACATATACCCAAAACATTTGCGACTTCTTTAAATATCTCCCTCCAACTCCCTCAAAAAGGGTTATAATCCGAGGAAAAATTGCTTCTTAATCCGATTAAATGACAATTTGATCAATTTACAGTTCTAAATTTGAGACTATTAGTAATTTACCTTTGGTTATTTTCTAAGGCCTACCTATGTACCGAGTTTCAAGTTCCTAGGTCCACTAGAAATCCCTCAAATGGAACTAGGCACGTTGTGGTACGAAAAAGATCTCGGATATCCGGCACCGTTAGAAACTTGAAATTTGATGTGCAGATAGGCCGTACCATACATACATATACCCAAAAAATTGTGACTTCTTTAACTATTCTTCCTTAACCCCCGTAAAAATGGTTATAATCGGGAAAAATTGTTTCTTTTATTCAATAAAATGGCAATTTTACAAATTAAATTTAAGAACTCGCTTCACCGATGAGCTGATGGACTAACCCTATCATCTAGCCCCAGGATTTCTCAAGATTCATATTTCTGTCGACATGGTCTTATTAGCAGGTTCAACTATAAGAGGGTAAACTGTACGAACGAATTCGATGGTATTCGTGAAAGGCGAAGCGCTCATTCTTGGGGTTGATTTCCATATGAGAACTTTATTTGGTTTTAAACTTCTAACCAGCTTCTTGGAGATTCTATAAAAGTGCTTAGATGCTTTAACTACTCGACAGAGCATTGTTCATAAGGTTTCGTTTCGCTTTAGTTTTAATCAAAAATCGAAGTCAGCATCCACATTGTAAGCTGAGTTGGTTGGCTCCGAATAGGTTGTGTTCAAAAATTTCTTCTTGTTACATAGTGTGTCCAAATAATAACCAAAAAAAATAAAAAAAATGGTTACTTTAAAGAATATATATTCAATTGAGTGATTCCTTGAAAAAAAAAAAATTTCAATATTTCAATTATTATTAATCGAACCAATCGTCTATAAGTATTGATTTGGTATCATTTTCTGAATTTTCAGCCCAAGAGGGGAATGAATCTAGACTTGGATAAACCACAAAGCCCCAGGTTTGTGCTGCAGCCCAAAGGATAAAAATGGTGGTTATCGATGGTAAAAATCCTCCGGTAATCTGAAATGCACGTCAATTAATGAATTAAGAACAAAAACAAAAAATTTTATTTTCTTACCATAGTCTTTGTTTCAATATTTGCATAGACCTGAACTATGGCATTAGCCGGTGTACCTACCGGCAGCATAAATGCAAAACTGCAACCCAAACCAACAGGATAAAGGAAATATAATGGATGTATTCTCATTTCAACTGCCTACGTGTCAAACCAACAGAGTATCAAGATCGAGATCAAATTAAAAATATTTCTATCGTATCCTTACCATTTCACATATAACCGGTAGAAGAATGTTACCGATTGCCGTGTTTGCAGAAAAATTTGTGGAGAAAACTGAAGTCGCGACAAATACCAAGAGTAATATTGGTGGTGGTAAAACATCAAGGGAAGACAAGTTTTTGCCAAGTTTAACAGCCATTCCACTGACTTTGCTGCCTTCAGCTAATGCTGCTCCGCCACCTTAAATAAAACAAAATAAATCGAATGCAAATTATCGATATTAAAGGAAACCAAACAGCTTACCAACTAGAAAAATTAGTCCCCATGGAACTTTGTTGCAAAGAAATTGCCATGAGACCAATGAAGGAGTTGGTCCCATGCCTTCCTCTGTAAATATATGAAATTCATTTACAGGCGTGCTTAACATATTTTTACTTTTGCACTTACGATCCCAAAATTTCAAAAATTTGTAATTAGCCGGTAGACTAAATAATAGTATTAAAACTAAAACCGTTGGCACTGAGTTTTTAATTTGTCTGTAATAAAATAAAAACAAAAACATTTCAACAATATTGGATTTTAAGACTTAACGTGAAGACAGTATCAACGACATCTAGTGGAATGTGTAGCAGCAGGTTAATATCGAGTGGTTGTGATATATGGTGGAAAGTAGTGACACATTCAACAACTGCCGAAATGTTCGTGAGCTTTCCACCGTGTATCGAATACGTTCGAGAACTATTTACTTATATTCTACTAAGTAGATGATGAAACCATCGGCATCATGGCGTCAGCAACGAAAGTTCTGGATTCGTATCTCGGGTATAAATACGACTAGCCTCGACTGCAGACACACACTCCGATTGAGATGTTAATGGAGTAACATTCGGTTTGAGATTTTGGCAAGAGATTCGAGTTGAGATACAGATGGAAAGAGATTCGGTTAGAGATTGAGATTTAATAGTGAGACAGATAAATTAAGAATTGTTAGAATTAAAAGATTTATGAATTATTGAATTTGAAGAGTTAGGAATTATTGGAATAATCAATAGATATACGGTGATTTGTGAAAAGTTTAAACTAAGACAAATAAAATAGAAAATTTGTATTATTACGAACCGGCAAACATGTTACAATAATGAAGTTTCAGAAAATCGCATGTATTTGATGTTGGTTTAAAAAAGCGGCGGAACGCTCTACAAAAAAGAGTTACCACTACTGAATTTTCCCTGCGTTTTTCAATCCTCAAAACTCGTCACGAACCTAGTAATGATTTTTCGGTAATCAGCCATAGAGGCAAGGAAGGAAATGATGAGGCTAATCAAGTTTTTAACAAAAAGAGTCAAGGAAACTGGATAGCTTAAAAGAACACACAAATTTCTCAATAAAAGCCCCCAACAAGTCGCTCGGCTTTTGACCATAAGCATGAGTCACTAGATTGTGATACTTTTGTAAGTATTCTCTGAATACTGTAACATACTCTAAATTAAGTTTATGACGATCAAAGAAGCACCGC
Source organism: Criorhina ranunculi (assembly GCA_951813785.1). Taxonomy (NCBI): domain Eukaryota; kingdom Metazoa; phylum Arthropoda; class Insecta; order Diptera; family Syrphidae; genus Criorhina; species Criorhina ranunculi. The sequence goes on along the minus strand of OX638382.1, from coordinate 12,244,449 downwards.
ATTTATTAAAGTTTTTCTAAGGACACAAGTATTTTTAGATACTCTTATACCTGGATGCCAGACCACGTACAAAACATGGTGTCATTGCGTTGATCACTTTTTATCCTTTAAAGCGATACCAACTCTGAACAAATGCAAGATTGACTCGCGTTTAACCTTTTAGCCATAACAAAAAGGCTTCTGAAATAAGCACAAATAACAAAACCAATATTGATATCTTTCACTTACTTTGATTTGAAAAGGTCTGCCCAGCCTTTCATGAAACCAGGAGTCTTAAAAACGTACAATATAATCAAGCATACGAAAAGTATTGCAATTGTGATCTCCGATGTGCTAATTGGTCCCAGGGCATTGTATTTGTCAGTTATTACTTGACCTCCAATTTTCAATCCTTCGTCGGAGATTTCGCATTCTTTGGCTGCTTCACTATCCGGTCTTAAGAATTGTATTCAAGTTAAACAATCGAAAAAATCCAGAGTATAAGACATTACCGAAATAATCCCATAAAGAAAAACTCCATTGTTAAAAACAAAAAAATCGCTAACACAATCATAACAGGAACACAATAAACCATAAGGACTCCAAATTCGATAGCATCTGTACTATTCGGAAAACGACTAAAATAAGATGCGATTAAGAAAAACTTCTTATGGAATTCAATAAAATGTTTAACGTACCCGTCATAGATTGCTTTAAGGGTAAGATTTGTTGGAGTTCCAATTAATGAGCCGATGCCTCCTACTGAAGAGGCAAAAGCCACAGTCATATAGTAACAAGCTGAAAGTCTTGAGGGACGTCTCCTAAAATGTTGCGAGAAAACTTTTTTTTATAAGTAAAACAAGTAAAATAAGTAAAACAAAAGTTAAATAAATAAAATTCAAATTTAAACTCTTACTCATTTTTCGGCAGATTCGCGTCTTCATCCTTATACTGTTTGATCAAATTTTGCTAAATGGAATGGAATTTATAAATATTTTGCTGTACAAAAATATAATTTTTCAATGGCTTACGTTTCCCAGTTGGTCTATGACGGCATATATAATGGGGGTCATCATTGCCGTACAAGCCGCATTTGAAATCCACATTGACAAAAAACATGTGACAGCAATAATACCAGCGTGAAGTCTTAACAAAAGGCAAATTAAAAGTAATTGAAGAAAAAGTAATAAAAAATAAAGGTGGTGACTAAAGAAGAGTATTAGAACCACAAATTAGCGATCTTTAGAATTATTTTCTGTCTGTATGTTTGTTTGTTCGCGCACATCTCCGAATCTGCTTAACGGATTTTCATGTAGTTTTCACAGTTGGATAGGACATCATTTGGAGCAGCATATAGACTTTATTTTATTAAAATCGGATGTCAAAAAAAAAAGTGATCTCTAGTTAAAGATTTTCAACGCGTGCGAAGCCGCTGGTGGACTGCTAGTCCCTAAATAAACGTGTTTGGGCCAACCTATCGGTTGGCGTTCATATTTTTTTCAAGTCCTCGTTAAAGAACATCGTTAACTACATTATGTACAAGTATTACTGTGATATATGTATGTATGCATACCTTCTTGGGCTACAGCCAACCAATTGTAATACACGGAGTGCCACTCGAACGTGTAAGTTGCAATATTCTATTGCGCTTGCAACCATAATGCTAGTTATAAACATAACAATTGTATCTTTGAAATACAACTGACATGCTGTGTCGGTGGGCTAGAGAGTATAATAAAATTATGTAAACAAATTTTTCACAAAATACTACATATATGTTACCAAAATGCCCATTACGGGATACAATACAAGAGGTATTATAGATGTAACTCCCAATGGTAAGAACTCGGCTATCCAGTAGACGATCATTATTAACATTAGATACATGCAAAGGTCTGCCTGAAGTTTGAAATATATAGGTATACGCAAACTTCTTGTTAAAATATTTTGTTAATAACATACCTTATCTGAACCGTCCCCTATTATGGGAAGGAACAAAATTGGAGGAAGCATTAAAACCCAGCCTTGGTAATGCTTGGTAAAAAGGTTCATGATGCCTATTCCACATGAATGGTCACTGTTAAATGAAGTTAGCTTTAAATAAGTAAGTCCCAAATAATTATACTAATTACCCCATTGTAATAGTTGAATTCCTTATGCGTGTTTCTTAAAAGCACAAATTCCAAATTTTTCAATAAACTATTTAAGCTACAAAAGTTCAAAGGTATGTGTGTTTAAAAAAAAAAATATTATTCAAGTAAATGTTTGAGAAAACAACCGAGTGTTTAAAATCTGATTCCTGAATTCACTTGAATAATTTAAAAGAGCTTTTTTCAGTTACTCCCAACATATGACATATGACATTTGCTAACACGACTTTGATTTGGTTGACATGTAGTTTATTAAGTCACATAATATTATCGAGGTGTTCTTTCAATTAACATTACCAACGCTGAATGTTGTTAGCAAAGTATTGTATCAGAAAATAAATTTCACACAGCAACACTATCTCCAAACAACATGTATGGTGCAACATAAGATTTGTCGCACTCACAAAGTTATTTATGGTTGCCAAAGCTCTCGCATTCGCCTTTGAAATTTCTCATCGTTTTCCGTCCCCTCCTTCGCAACAAATGACGACAAGAAGCACCAGCGCAGCGCCACCAGCAAAGCAAGGTGTGTCAGTGTTCGACGTCGACTTGTTGGTTTCGCTACGATTCCACTTCCAAGTTCCACTACCTTGCCCATAACCATCTCCATGCCAGCATACGGTTCCACATCAAATGTGCGTTCGAATTAAAATTCCAGTTGGAGTTCTGGCTTTCATTGAGTTGTTTGTTGTTTTCGGTTAGTTGCTGTCGGTGTCCATCGACAATACGGTTTCCGTTTGCATTACGTCTAATCCAGTGATTTACTTTATTTAAGTATTAAGTATAATTACTAATGAAAGAATCATGCGGTTTAGTTTTAAAATGTGAAAAAATAAAAATAATAAATCATCTTGTGGCATTTATTGCAAGAAGTACATAAAGCCGAAGAGATTCGTTACGTTTGGATGAGCCGTCGTGTTCAAGTTGTGAGTTTATTTTCTGCAATTCCGCGGTTTCTCATGAAGGCAATAGAGTGGAGAATAAAAAAGTAAAAAAAAAAAAAAAAAAAAATTAACACCAAATCCCCATACACACAAAAAACAGCAACGCATACATAGGCTACCTGTGGCATGTGGATACGATTACTGCTCGAGCCATCGTTGTGTCTTAGTCTCAGTCTCAGTCGCGAACCGATACCAAACACATTTGCAAATTAATATCTTTCCCTTTCACCTCCCCCCGTGTCCTTGAACGCCGACACAAACCTCGGTTGATGGCTGCCTCTCTACCGTTTGGTGCTCTCTACTATCAACATTCCAGCTATTGAGCGCGCAACTTAGGGCTTAAAGCCAAGTTTACATTTCGGTTGCATCTGGACCAGGAACCACCATCACCACCATCACAAGTCACAACCTCCACACAGTGTCGTCGTCAAACAGCAGGCGGATGAGCAAAGCATACCAGCCAGCCCCATACAAACAGGTTAACAACAAATTCTATTCAGGTGTGTTAAGTCTATGTAGTTGTGGAATGAAAACGCTTTGTTTGATTGTGTCATCAACAGTGTGTGCGTAAAATTGAATACAGTCACTTGCTTTGTCAAAAGGTTTGAAATTGTGCACGGGCGGATCGAAGGGAGCTGATTCCCCTGTGACCATCTTGTCAGACGCTAATAAATGATAATCTTTGCGATCTAAAAATATAATTTTCTAAATTCTTCTTAAGTGTGTATTGTATGTATCATGGATGGACATCGCAGGAAGCTTGCATAACTTGAGTTGTACACTTCTACAATAGTATCCAGTTGGCATGGGGCGACAAAATTTGACGCTTTCGGGAAGCAGGTACTGCTTACACCGTGTGCCGGGCTGCCCTAATGGAATTTCAAAATCAATTATTGAAAGCATTCCAAGAGCATGCATGAGCGTCTTTGCGTGGCGGTAGAATATTGCGATGAGGCTGTTTAACTTGTCTTCACTGCGTTAGCCATGGTGGGGATAAACTATTAACGAACAAGTTGTTACGAGTATTTTGGCATGCAAGTAGTAGGCTGTTGAAAAACTTGTTCTATGCATTAATAAATTGAAGTAATTTTTACCTCAGGCAAACAGTTAAGCTAACGACAACACCGAAGATGCAGGTAGTTGAATTAAACTTGTTTTTTTTTTTCTTATTCAAATAGGTGCGTAATATTTAAATGAAAAGTAATCGCAATCAAATTGAGGATTTTAATAGATGATTTGATCGTAAAGGGGAAAAAGATGCTAATTGCTATTGTCCTGCTTTGAGGATAAAAGCAGTGATTTATGCTCCTGAACACAGAATCTTGATTGATGTTTTTATTTAAGTTTGTTGACATATACGTTTTGAAGTTTGGGTTCATTTCTTATTTTCCGGACCATCTCGAACCCAGTGATACCAGAAAAATGTACAAATCATGGCTAGAGTACTCATGGTATTAATTTTCGAGTCCTTAAAGTTGTAGGCTGAAGATTCTGCAGCGCTATTACATACATTCACGATTGATAAGTCGTTGATGCTTTCAAACTTTGTTTTAGTTAAAAACGTGACCAGAAAACAGTCGCAAGGTACGGAATACAAGAGAATGGACTCTGTTTCATTGTCCTGGCTCAAGTGTGGCATGCATTTGACTGTGTAAACATGGAACATGGACTCAAGTTTGAATATCTGCAATATATAACAGCACCTACCCTTAATTAACAATAAAACAAACGGCAAAGAAGGGAAATATTTACAACCGTTCTTGGACTTTCGTAAAGCTAAGCATACAAACACTCAAACGTATTCAAAATATTTTTCAAGATAAAAAGCCCAAGAAAAATAATATCGGTCAAATGATACACCCGTGATGTGGAGACAGGATTTTTTTGGACAGCAGGCGTCGACTTACGGCATCAGTGATCGAGTAACTCGTCAAATAAAAACGAGAATTATTACGTGGGAATGATCGTTTATACGTAATAATGTTCATTTTCACGTGACGAGTTACTCGATCACTGATGCCGTAATTCGACCCCAGACTTCCTTTTTCTATTCCTTGGAAATTCAACATACAACTTCCAGATGGGTCTATGTAAAAAAGAATAAATAAATTCTACGGAAGGAAACCATTCCTAAGTCAATTTAAAGATCTTTTCATTAATTTTACATTAAATAAAAGTTTATCTGGAACTATCCTCCCGACCTGTGGGTAAGTTCCGGAAAAACCGAACCGGCATAAAAGTTCTCGAAAAAGTCCAACGTGTAGCTTGCCTCAATACTACAGGTGCGTTGAGTACTTCTCCAATAGTTGCACATTTACGATATGCACCAGGCCACCAACGCAGCCATAAGGCTGAGAGAAACTCACCAATGGCGTGTGAAGAATGTGGGGCAAATCAAAATCCTATCCCTGATTCACCTCAGTTTTCCTACATCAAGCTACCGTTTTCAACTTATTGACCTACAGTCCCTTGAAAAACGTCGAGAAATTACCGATGTGCTCTTTATCCAACAACTCCTAGCTGGCAATATCGATTCCCCCCAACTCTTACAAATGATATCTCTCAAAACCAACCCACGTTACCTTAGATTCGTTCTATTATTTTGCCTTAACTCTCACCGGACCAATTATGGGAATAACGAGCCGATATGTAGAATGCTCCGCAATGTTAACAACATGCATTTCGCATTTGATTTTAAGCAAAGCCGTTTATTTATTCGGAATGCTTTGTGCCGTCTTCCAACCCACACTTCCTGAAACTTCCTCCATCCTTCTATTTAATCTTAAGTCTAGTGTTAAGTTTAGTTTTTAAGTCTAATTTTAAGTTTTTCTTGCTTGTTTTAAGCTTTGGCAGCCCCAAAATCACAAGTACAAGTAAAAACAGCTAAAGAAGTCGATGCCAGCTTCTTTTTAGAACATCTAAACATTCACCACTCCTTTAGCCTCAAAATCTTGATTATTGCAACAATGCTGGCCTGTCCTTGACCCTAGGAGATCGAAAGCGTTAATTCGACTAAAAAAAGACCAGTGGCCTATTTCACCAACTTACAAGTTTGTAATTACAAGCATTTTTTAACAAAATTTGGGATTTTTTGATCTGAAAAGTCACAAATTTTGTTAAAAAATGCTTGTAAATACAAATTTGTAAGTTGGTGAAATAGGTCACCTCGAAACTAACCATCATCCTAACAGGGCACTGTATGCAACGATTTCTGCAGGAGCTTCATAGACGAGGAAGAGGAAGAATCTATTATGCACTTCATCTGCACGTGCTCCGCAAACTACTACTTTAACGACATTATTGATTCGATAACCACCGAATCACGGTGGATCTAAGCTGTTATGTTAGGAAATCTAAAAAAATGTCAGGAGTAGACTGGGGTTCAACCCTTGCAATCACAATGATATGTATTACAATGGAACTATTTTTGGTCTAAGGGTACCTCTTCTAAGGGGACCACTTTAAACTAACTAACTAAATATTCACATAAGATACGCTAAAATTGAAAAATTTAATTTCAAAACACACATGAGTATCTGATTTACTTATTTACAACGAACGTTAATCGTGCCCTTAAAAACAAAAATTCAAGGTTAGGAAATAAATTCAATCGTAAAATACATTCAAATACATGTGAACAGACAGATCTTGTACATGTCGTAAGTGTCAACCAATTTCTAAGTTCAAATTAAATTCGATTCAATTGCAAAGACTATAAATTTCACACATTTTCCACGAAAGTGTAAAATTACCAACAAATATTTCTTTACAATTTACAACACATGTCTACTTAACATTTTATTAAATAATTTTCGCAAATTTAAATATGTTACAATAACTTTAAATGAATGAATTGTATTTTTCTCAAAACGTGTATCCCAACTTCCGTATATTTTTCATTTGAAGAAAAAATGTAATAAGAAAAAGAGAAACTCCACACCAACAATAGATATTTACATATTTACACGGTAAATTAGTTGCATAGGTGCTCTTCCCCCCCTTCCATCCGACTGCCAACACAAGGTGCATACAAAAAACCGAATCAACATAATAAGAAAATGTTAAGAAAAAAAAACATAAAAAGAAGTATGTAACTGTTAAATCCAAGATGAGATCCACTAGAAGCCACATTCTTTAAGTAGGTCAACCCTAACGACATTTACTTTTTGATTTATCATCATGATCAGTACGATGATGATGTTGAAGAAGAAATAGAAGAAAACGACAAAATACAGGAAGTTGAACTCTGTCACTTGAAGATACTTAGATACTTTAATGTTAGATGCTAACGGAGGAGCAAACAATCCAAGGCGGTTGTAATAAGCAGATGCACTTTCCGGCTTTAAGAAAAAAAAAACAAAAACTTTCCATTTTTTGTTTTATCTCTCTCTCTCTCTGTCTCTCGCTTCCTGGAAAATCATGACAAACAACACTTATAGACTTTTCAAAATAAAGTTAGAGAAGAAGAATTGCAAAACCATTGCGGTCGAAAAGTTTTCAAATAAAATGCAACTCCATTCAATCATTATTCAAAACATCACGACATAGAAGGGCTGATTGTAGTTCAGTACGTGACAGAAGACAATTTTTATTAAAGCTCAAGACCACAAGGCCCGACAATAAAAAAAAAAGGCAGATATATACAAACATATGTACGTACATAAATTGAACCTCTAGCCAGCAGTCGCGTTTCGATCCATTCATTGACCTCAGGTGGATTTCATTTGTCTTCCTACTCTCGTTGGATGTGTTTAGTTTACTTCTGCCTTCTCTACCTCTGACTGTTACTGTCTTCCTTTTATCTGCATCTCATGTCTGGGATAAGTAGTGATCTCTTGTGAAATATAATATTTTGCCGTAATAAAGTTTTCTTCATCATCATCATCACCATTGGCATCATGCTTTGTTGGTTTGCTGCTGTTGTGGTATGAGAATCAGAACATTCATCTACGGTTTCGTTCTACTTTTAGGTCTTTCGTGGTTCACAAATGAATGGGTGCTTTAGTTTTGTAATTGAGTATCTCTTTCCCAAATAAAAAGATACACAACATATTGCGACAATGGGGAAGTAAAAGATAGATATAGTCGTAGCTATCTTACAAAGAAGAGAGACAACAATTTGCACGAAATTGTGCAGGTAACTAACCGATGTGTTAAATAAGACTTCATAGACAGTTTGTGGTGGCTCAGACAATGCCAAGCACTGTTTGGATTTATGTCTACCGTTTTGAAGATATTTATCTCATAAGAGCGTAACGATATGAAAAAAAGTTACAACTTGTGTTATGTTATTACGTTATAGTCAAGTCGATCATAGAATGTTGACTGTTCTTTATTCAACTTGGATGGACAAGCTTTCGTGGATAAGTTTTGTGAGAAACCAATAAGTATGTATTTTAAATGTATCTTCTCTAATGACTTTTAAATAGCTGCAGGAATGAACAGGATGCAGAAATTTTTTTCCACTTTCTGTGTTTCTGTCGAACAGAAGACAGCTACACTTGGGGCATTTTTCTTTGACTACCCCAACAACCTAGCAAATGTTGACCTCAGCAGCCTTTTACATTGTTTCGAAAGCTCCGATTGGTTCCATTAGGCAAAATCAAAATGTGGTTATTTAAGAAACCGACAGCTACTCAAACCTAAACTTACCTATTTCGGTAAAGTCACCTCTTTGACACATCCGTCCTGGGAAACATCTTTTTCAGGACGGGATTTGTCTAGAGCACTTTACCTCTTTACGAAGACACTAAATTAAACAACGGTTACATTGCTAGAATGGAAGAAGCAGAGCTGCAACTTCACCACAGTGTTAGCAACTGGTGCCTGAGCTTAAAACAGCGTTCGAATAAAAACAGAGCATCACAGAATCATGAAATTATACTAACGATATCGGGATGTTCGAAAAAATACTGTGAATTATAAGCAATGACAACAGTACCAATAATTTTCCCCAGTCATTCTGGACACCACCCTCGGAGCAAATGACTTTTAAAATCACAACACCAACACATAAGGGTATTCATAACCCCTTTAGCGCTAGTGAATTATAAAAAAAAAAATTGACTAACCCACAAAATAATCCTGGATGAACAAAAGAACGATGAGAAATTTCCCCGGAAAAACCATCTACTTTGACAGATGTCTCAAAAAAAGCAAGAATATCTGGGATTGACTTTTTTCCATAGAATCGCTTTGGTAGCTGGAACTTGGATTCCACGAAATGCAAGGGTCCACGTACTAGCAAAGTACGAGTAAGTGTCTGAAAACACCAAAACGATAGATGTTCCATTTTTGCAAGCATTGGGCGAACTTAATATTTGAAGCGGTCACCACCAAAAGAGCCCTAAGTTCTAGAAGATTCCACTTGAGATTGATGGTGGGACTTACATATAGTATAGAACATCAATCTAAAGAAACATGTTTTCACACTCGGCCTAATAGATACCGTGGTCTGTGCTACTGATTGGAAAATATATGGTACAGTTTGTTTTTTATTACTTCTGTGGTCCGTGCTGAAAACAGATTGAACGCATCTCACACAAAAAGGAATCGTTGATATCCGTCGCTGTGGCTTAGTGGTTAGTTCCCAGAACACAGGTTCGATCCTCGAAACCACCAAACATTTTTTCGCGACACCTCCTCTTCGCAGGCATGACAAACCTGCAAGAGTATAATCTATCATGAAAAAGCTTCCCAATCCGCCGTTCGGAATCGGCAATAAAATTGTACGTCCCTCCCATTCGTGTGAAAAATTGAACACACTCAACATGAATGGTTGTGAGAAGCTAGGCCTTGGCCCTCTACGAGCTGTCGCGCCAAATATTTATTTATTTTGTCAGATAATAAAATTCCTCATATGACACGGTTGTGAAAAGGAGTCCTTAGATCCAATAGTGGTTTGACTATCACTACAGGTAACGATGTTTTGACAAGTTCCTTAAAAATGAGAACCGACATCGTAGTCCATCTGAGAATTGTTGGTAAAGATCGCTACTTCAAAACCCTTCATCTTATAAGGCTTCCAAGACCAATACCCAGATTGTCCGAATGTAAATGTGCACTTCACTGTGGTTTTTTGAATTTTAAGTCAACTGTCAACGTGCGAAAGCACTTTTATTGCTTCGACCAGTTGGACATGTCCACAACTTTGCAAGCTGTGATCGGTAGCAATGACGAAGAGCCTTTACTCTAAAACAATGAAACATACGTTCACAAATCTTAGGAAGAAATGATTGTTTATCATGAACTAGCAGTTCACCCGCGGCTTCGCACGCGTTAAATACATACTCAGGTTTATACTAAGTCGCTAGACATCATCTGTCCCTTTGGAACTTTCAGAGCTAAAAGGTAGCAAAAAGTGTCACGATTCCAATATTGAATTTTTGAAATCGACCGAGAATCACTCCCAACTGCGAATGCATTGTAAATAAACTACGTAGCTAGTAAGAATGAAGAATACAACCAAAGAAAATGACAAAAACTGCGCAACTCGGCAAAATAAAAACATCACACGATCACGAAGCGATGTGCCGCTGGTTACAGTCGCGCATACTATAAATCTGCAAACTTTAACAGTCTGAATCTTGGCTCGTATTTATAATTTTGAAAAACGGTGAAACACGTATTTCTTTATATTTATTGTATCTATAATGTTAACCAAAGTTTTCTGGTTTATTTCTTTAAAACAATCGCTCATAACGTCTATTCAATCCGTAACTTCTAACTTTTCTAACATACAAAAGTAAATTCCAAAAATCTTTAAATGACGATAACTTTTTTTTCCGTCATCCGATTTTAATAAAACAAAACCTATATGCTGCTCCCAATATGCTCTGTCCACATGTGAAAACTACATAAAAATCTGTTCAGTAGTTTCGGAGATGTGCGCGAACAAACAAACAGACAGACAGAAAAGAATACTAAAAATCGCTAATTTGTGTTCTATTACTCTTCTTTAGTCACCCCCTTTCTTTTTATTGCTTTTTCTTCAACGTACAGACACACCGGGCTCTACTGTTTTATTATAAGTACCTATTGATATTGATGATGATGATATTGATGAAGATATTCACTGTGTGGCTTTTGTCGGTCGAAGAACTTGCTTCAATGCTGTACACATCTTCTGATTATGTATCAAAAAGGGCCATGAAATTGAATGTTAACTTCAACTTCTTGGCCTTTTTGCAAATATTTCTTCTTCTTCAATGAACTTGAACCTCTCAAAGTCACTTCGATGTTGTTGAATGAATTAATGAGTTAATTTCAATGTATTCCTATCTTCTGTTAGATATCTGTCTAAGCACGCAATGAGATTTATATTACTTCAAGTTCATTGAAATCTAAACTTCATTAGCATACAATTCCACTCCAATGCCAAGAGATATATATTTTTAGCGACACAACTACAACATAACATACACATAATTACTGATCAAAGTAAAAGTCTATAAATTATGTTTATGAAGACATTTACTCAAGGTGGGGCATCTTTCTTTTGTGTCTGCTTCGGAGGCTTTTATCTAAATTATAAATGAGTTTTTTTTTTAATAATCCCTTAACCATGCATTATATGTTAGAAAGCGTGAGAATTATTATTAATTTTGAATCTACGGTTGAATGACAAGACTTGTAATTTACTAATCATAAATTAACTAGACTAGAGCGTATAAATAAATAAATGAATATATGTGTAAATTTATAGCAATTTATTTAGTTAAGGTGCTGCGCATAACTCATGTTTGCCCATTCTAATTAGAAGATGGAATAATTACTCATACACAACGTTTTATGCTTCGAATTACCTCACGAATCTTTAAGTTGTTACTGCATAGTTGTGGTAAGTCTATAAACCTACGACATAATTCCACACCCGTACGAATACAGGGAGGACTTTGTACATACATATGTTTGCCTAGAACAAGAAGAAAATGGAAATTCGTTTACGCTTTTATATAAAGTTGGGCTTTATGTATGGATGACGTATACAGGTTTATTTTTATTTATTTTTTTTTTTGAAAACTACGTCTACCGAAATAGGTCAACTCGTGTTGGGAAAGCGTCGTCGTGTGGTAGAGCGCACGGTTATTGAAGTTGGGTCGTGAATAAATGGTCTAAATTCTATTTCTATATAGACATACCTTGTCCAAGTAATTTGTCTGTGTCACGAAACTATTACGTAAAGGGAATGCAAAACTACTTTTGGCGAGTGGTAATTTTGGGAATGAAGGTTTGCCATGATAATGCGGTGATGTCAACGAAAAATAAGTGATGCCGCAGTGACTACATTCTAGTGGATGTACATATATACCTGTGCATATTATAGGTGTGAAGTTTCACCTTTTGCGTGCTTTATTTGTTTGTTTATGTATGACGAATTATTGCGATCCATTACAACTGTCTGTTTGGACATCTTCGTATATGTCATCCCCCACAGATCCACATTCGAATAAATGCTAGACACCATTGTTTCAAGACCATGTTGGAAAGGGAAGTCTCTGGATGACTCCTTGGTAGTCTTTCCTTAATGCCTTTATGGGAAACTATAAACTTGACCCTGTTCGGTACACTGATAGTTTTAAAATGCAGAGTGGATCTCAGAGTCACGCTTTGCCTATGTGCCGTCCGGCGATCCTGATAATTTAAAAAAAAAGGCCGCGCGTCCCTTTGAGAATCTCAGAAAATGCCGCCCTTACCACACACACACACACATGTACACTGTACACTGATGGAGCAGCTCTGAGTGCCGTCCAACCAGCTGTATTCCTGTGAATTAATGCTTTTCACCACGAAGACCAAAATACCAAATTTAAAAACCCTTGTACTATCGTTTACTAAACTGAATTGGTAAACAACAAGCCTAGAGGTAAGATGCTTCAAAATCTACCAAGTCAGCGAAACTACTATAGCAGTTTGTGAGGCCCGTCGAGAGTCTAAACCTCGCATACCAATGTCGGTTCCACTTCTGTTTAGAACTTAACCACTTGACCAATTTGATCCGATTTTGCTTTTCCATCACTGAAAGTCCGAGTGCTCGCGCAATGATTCGGTCACTTAAACACGAGAAAAACAATTTTTTCGAATAGAATAAACCGGTGTTACGCTAAGCTGACTGCAAGGCAAGGTTCTTATCCGACCCTTAACCTACGTTCGGTTTGGTCGTATCTTCGGTTAAGGCTTCTATCGATGGTTGGGTTTCTAGCAAACACATCTGTAGGTGGCATGATTTTCTAGATAGATTAAACAGATATTTCCCAACGCTTGTAAGAAGACCGTGGCATGTTTGCCGTCGTTCAGCACAAAAGACTACAGACAACTTATTGGCAGACACCAAATATCTCAACTTGTGAGATTATCTGCGACGCTTATGATTGTCCTGTCGTTGCTCGTATGAGCTGGCAGATTTTTGGGGCTCATGCGATGAGTTTTGGTAACCTAAGATTTTTATCACTGAAGCTCTTACTCGACTTTTCAAGAACTGCGATAAAAACACAGTAACAGGGTTGTATCTGCTTGTAGAACAATGGACCGGTTTTTGTGTCTGAGTGCTTGCGGCAGTTCTCCCGCATTCAACTTCCTTCAATGAGGATTCCCAAATTTCAGAAATCGATCTTTGTCAAGATAATATATTCAAGAGTCATCAACATTTTACCAGTCCACCGCAAAGTTGGTGTTTCGAAAGCCAATTGTTTTTATCCGGAGACGGAGGTTGTTATTCTTCATTCGTAGTCTACTATTAGGCATGTAGACAAGTCCGATTTATATTGAAAGAAGATTGCATTTCATAACAAACTTTGTTTCTCTATTCTCTATTGCCTTTAACCGATGAACTCAACGAGGATTATAAAGGGTCTTCCAATAGGGACTTCCGAATTTTGACAGTTGATAGCGGCCATATTGTTGAAGCTACATCTGTCAAATTGGCTGTGATTTATTCAATCTGTTTTTCCAAATCACCATGAATGGATAGAGCGTTCAACAATTGGTGCAAATAATAAAATTGTTTTATCAAAATGGGTGTTCTGTTCGGGCAAAGTTTCATCGAAAAATCATCTTCAGCGATGCGGCTTTGGATGAATGGGGACGTCAACAAACAAAATTGTCGAGGATACCAATCCACATGAGATCCATCCCGAAAATGTCACTGTTTGGTGTGGATTTTGGGCAGGCGGCGTCATCGGTCCATATTTCTTTGAGAATGACGTTGGCCGCTATAGGCCGATGATTACAGACTTCTTTTGGCCTGAATTGGATGATATGGACACCAACGACATGTGGTTTCAACAGGACGGTGCTACGTGCAACACAGCTTAGCACTAAGATGTGCCTTTTTTGTTCCGACGACTCGTGTGACTCTGATTGATGATGTGTGTTGTTGAAAATGTGTGAGAATGTCTAGATTCAGCCTGTGAAGTTTCACCAATCTACAACAAGATTTTGACTGTAGTTGATGTCTTAAAATGCTGACGGCCGATCCAAAGTAGGACGCTTAATGCTTCTCTACATAAACTTAAATCATAAACCAAATAATTTACATGAACATGTCTAAACTTTCTATTTAAACATCATGCGTATTCGAATCTTGTCTTTATAGACACCCACCTAAACCTGTCACATTTTACACGATTAATGTATCTCTAACACTGTGGTTATGTACATTGGCATAATGTTTGCTTGCTTTTAATGCAAGTGCAGTTGTACTTGTTTTTTTGTTTTAAGTATAAGAGCCTACGAGTAGGTGGGCACCTACTCCTCTGTATTTTAATAAATTTAATGCACCTATGACAAGGTAATAAGAGTCATGGAATATCTACCCTCACATAGGCAATTACGTCTTTTAAACGACGATTCCACTCAATAGTTCAATCATTTTATGGTAAGTTTAGAAGTTTTATGAACTGTGAGACTCTTAAGCTCATAAAATCACATATCTAATGTTAACCTTTTGGATCATTGGTTATCCAGTGAACATTTTATTTTCAATTAAGTTTGAAATGATGTTCAAATCTGTCCACTGTCCACTGTTAATTTGACCACATTCCAAGCATTTGTTCTGCGATACCTGTTTTCGATTTAGTGGCAAGCTACACTTCATACGCCATTATAATTTTGATTAATTTTTGTGTTAATCTGAGAGCTAAACAGGTATTTGTTTACGCTACAAATGTATATATGATACACATATGTATTTATTTGTGGGTGCTATATATGACGAATTCATTAATTTGAAATTCTCAATACTTCGTGATACGTTAACACTTCTTTTTGTTCACACTTTTTCATTTTATTTTTATTTTTTTATCGTTGAATCTGACAACAACAAAAGCGTCAAATGAAGAGAAAGCGTTTTGATGAATTTTGAAAAGATTGTTGTACCTAAACATGAAAGAAACTTGAGTGCATAAAGGTTTTTATAAACTTAAGTGTAACTTAAGTCTGCACTTTGATTTTGTGCGTTTAAATAAAATGAAAGTAGGAATCTGTTTGTTATGCAAATGGTGGCGTTCCTTTTGTAATTTACATTGTATGCCAGTAATGCAATTTGCATGTATGTAAAAGGAAAAAGTATCTGTCATCATCAACAGAGTTTGGGCAGATTTAGACTCTTAATTCTTTTTGTCGACATCAAAGCCGCAGAATGATAGCATTTATCATATAGCTATGGCTGAATTTATGTTACGTTATGAAAATCAAATCGACATGAGTCTTCGTTAAGCCGCTAAAGCATAAACAAAAGAAGTTCATTATTAAGTCAATGAAGGCAAAATCAAATATGTTGTCGATAAACAAAGAAGTATCTGTCTTCCGTATAGGGCAACACCATAACTATTGAAGGTTATAATATTCGACTTGTTGAGAAGTTAACCTCGGAGTAAACTAAACATAAACTCTAGAAATGAGAAGAGTGAATGGAGAAGAAAATACAACCGTACACTCTATGAAATATGAATACAAAGATGTTGTTTGAAAAGCTAAGTTAAATCTACCTTCAGGTAAATTGGCTGGGACACTTCAAGTGAATAAACAACAAAGCTTCAACTAAAATAGTTAAATCTCATATTTTAGGTTTAACATTACGAAAAAGACTTAATCTCCGTTTTAAAGATCAAGCAATCGCGAATGACAGGACGCTTAAACACTAGCAACACCGTACTCAGAACCGTTCATTAGAAAATGAACCGCTGTATCTCAGGTAGATACGCTTCATTCGTTTGACTCTTGAGCATCATAGTTTAGGCGACGATAAGCCTCCGAGAATATTTTTTTTTTGTTTTTTCTTTTTCCCGAGTTTGTCCATCTCAGCACGGGTGACGATACTCAGTGATTATGCTCGGCTGGTGCGTAGGCCAAGTTCTACGCCTGTGGACAGAGATCCTACCATGCTACTGCGATCTAGTCACTGCGACTAATGAACAATTTTTCTTTCACTTTTGTTTTAATGTACCTTCATGTGTATAAAATGAGAGTTCCACCCACTGGCGTCTCTCATGAGCTCACGAGAAAGAAGTTATGCACATACAACACTAGACGAGTGGAACATAAGTGGGATTTAGACCACTCAAGCCTTTGGGGGATAGAATTCACTCCGAGCGCCCCTACGCTCGTTGTTGTCGTCCCATAACGTTCGTGTGGTATGAATGTGCATTTTCCAATTTCTATGTTTTCAGTGCTGCGCTAATTCGAAGGGTTTTCGTCTTGGTTTGTTTGGTCCAGAAGCTGGAGGGCCTCAGGATTCGTGTGAAGTCGAAGCCGCTCTCCATGTTTCTGAGCATGTCTTTTGACTTCGTGTTTTACTAGTTCCATACCCAAGTCTCTGTGGGGGATGCATTGACGATATTTTTCACTACTCTGTTTTGGAATCTTTGGATGATGTCCATGTTGGTCTGTTTAGTAAAACCCCAGAGTTGAATCCAATATGTCCCTATGGGTTTAATTACTTGTCTATTAAGTAGGAGTTTGTTAGAAATGAATAGGCCTTCCTAATATCCAATAGATCCTTCTATATCTGATATCGAGCTCCTCTCCGAGAATATAATTTCAAAAATTCGTTATGGAAAATCATTGCCAAGTCACTTAGCAAGGAAAGTCTTTTTATACCGATTGAGGTTCGACGGATGAATGCTAGAGTAAGCTTTGGAAGAAAATTATTTAGACGAATGCGTATTAAGTCCGGACAAGATAACAACCAATCAAACCATATGACAAACAAAATGTTCCCAAATGTTATGACTTGCAACAGTTTACTCATGTATTTTTTTATACATCAACACTCGCTTACTTAGCTGTTTACTTGTTTACTATGAGAAAATAATATTCCATAAATTAAGGATAGCCGGTTAGAACTCAATTTAAACAGCAAAAAAAAAAAAATAAAAATAAAGACAAATGTTGTCTCAAAAGCAAAATACATGATGTCATCCCTCAAACTTGTGTATACATTTGTCGTTGTGTCATCGGGTCATCAGCATGCAAAACAGGTTTTGAGTTGGTTTTTGCGAAATGTCACAGAGCACAGAGGAAGTAAACCAAGCCCGTCAAGCTGGTAAAGGGCAATTTAAAGTTAAACCCAAAAACACTATGCAAAATCACTGAAACTGAAACATTCCCCTGATTCAATCAAGTGGATTAAACTTCACCTCATGACTGAATGCGAAATTGCGTTGTTCGCCATCAGTAATTACTCACAGACAGGAACTAGCCACTGGCAGCAGTAGGTATGTAGTATACGTATCTCTCGTTACCAAATGCGCGTGCGGAAGTGCATACAAATGTTGGATTTGTGTTGCCCACGCAAATCACCACATGCGCCTCCTCCCCAAAAAATGAATTTCATTAACAAAAAAAAAAATTAAAAATGTAAAGCCCGCGCCCAGTTCGAGTTAATTTAAATTTTTTTTTTTTTTCGAAACGTTCCACCTGGATAAATCTCATCCAAGCAGCAGCAGCAGTAGTGGTGTGGCTTGGTTTGCGCCTTGAAATAGTGCACCGCATTTTGATGTCAACACAGACACATACAAAATAAATACCGGACCATGAGGTAATATCTAACATAATTTATGCATATAACGGTTAAGTTGAAATAAGAAAAGGGAAACACGTTTTTTTTTTCGTAAAGAAATGTACCCACTCCTGGTACAAAGCCAAGCGATAGAAATCGAAATTTAGAGGTCATTGGCCGGGTGGAGTTTGGTCAACACCACGAAGAAGGCCAGAAATAAACAAAACAAAAAATTATTTCTTCAGGCCAGAAGCACAAAGCCAAACAAGGCCTACAAGCTTCTTTTTTTTGGTTTTTTTTTTTACATATTCCCCCGCTGTGTATCCAAAAATTTTACTCACGTGTACAGGAGAATACTTATATCTTTTACATTGTATCGCAAGTTGCATTTCACTGTTAAGGAGATTCCACTCTTTCGATAAGGTATTATGGCAATATGAATTTTTTTAGTTATCGCTTGTGTAGATGGAGATGGAAAGGATTGGAAGCATTCGAAGATATTCTCATCGATGCACTTCGAACAATGACGTTATTTTTATTAATTCTTTTTCAGAAAAGTATGTTTAATCATTTAGAGCGTGTGGGTGTAATAGAGCATATCACTGAGCGGGAGTATGAGTATCATTGCCATGAAATACAAAAAAATCATTTGGGGTTTTATGAATTTTTGAAATCAGTCTTAATTTGGAATATTGAAGTTCGAAATTTTTCATATTTTTGTAGTTAAGACACAGAATCATGTATCGACTTTCCCTTTGGCAATCCTACTAATATTATAAAAGTGAAACGTTGTCCGTTTGTTTGTTTGTTCTTCTGTAACACAAAAACTAAGGAACCAATCAACTTAAAATTTTTCACATAGAGTGGCTGTACCTCGGGTCACAGTATAGGCTACTTTTGGTTATTAAAACGTAATTTCGTAAATTATAGGTGGGCGAAGCCGCGGGTAAAAGCTAGTACTTACTAAAATGGAGTTAAAAATATAGACAACGCGCATTTTAATAAGAATACGCGCACCTCTATACAATCACATCCCTCAAAAAACTGCGGTTTGTCCCATTTTTCTTGCGACACGACTGTAACAATAAATAAAATTGATCATAAGCACCTGAAGGGCTAAACGCGCACATGCGATTTTTTAACCATTTCAACAATTTAGCAATAGAAATAGGGTTCGCTCGATCTTTTTGCGACTTAGTAGTCGTTGCTATAATAAATCGCATATGCCGTGCAGTCCCGTATAGAACAATGTGTTACATTTTTTCGACAAAATAATCGCGCGACAGAAAATCGCAAGTACGGCGGCTACGATTTTTCAATTCAAGTGCGCGCCTAGCCTAAGTCCATAAGTTCCTTTCGTTGACTTTTTCGATCTGTGCTCACTTTAAAAAGCATTAAATTCTTATGTGACCTTTCTTAAAAAACGGAACAAAATTTTAAACTATAACTAGCGATCCATATCGCGAAAACCAATGGAGGGTCAAGGCCTATAGCTCCTTGCAACCATTCATGAGGTGGATATTATATTTTCGGACGAATAGAAGGGACCTACAGTTTTATTGCCGACTCCGAACGGCGAATTAAGGAGTTTTTTCATGACAAATTATACTCTCAGAGGTTTGTCATTGCCTGTCGAGAGGTGATATTGCGAAAAATGTTTCTGTGGTTGGCTGACTCGAACCTGTGTCAGCTCGCTTAGCAGCTAATATTAAGACACAGCGATCACTATATAGACAACATGTTAAATTATCTTAAAAGACCTTAAAATGCATAAAATTTTGCCCATTTACTCATAATTGTTTAAATTGATACAAGATAAAACCTTCATCGTTGTCTTATAATTACTGAAGATATCTCTTTCGAAAACACGCAATGTCGCAATTCTATTGTTGATATGCATTTCAAAATTTCTCATAGTAAATCTCGACAATATCCCATAAGATTAGAGGTAATTACGATCTTTTAAAAAACTGTAAGCGCATTGAGTTCTAAGCTTGCCTTGACCGATAGATCCAAACTTATTTCTTATTCACCTTTTAAGCTACAGATCGTCTAAAGTAGTTGCCTAATTTATTGAGTATATCGCTTTTAAGTACAAATATCCATGTAATGAGTGAAGTAAGATGTTCGGACAAATTTTTAGAGCTACTTCTTAAATGATCTTGTGGTTGTTCATGGTAGGCTGTAAGCAATGTGACTAACATTCAGGCTATTAAGGAGATACAACGGCAGGCCTGCATTGCTACAACTGGCATAATGAGAACTTCTTTAAGGTCTTTCTCAACTTCTTCAATCGAGAGAGTGTTTATCAAGTATCTAATAGGAAACATTTGATTCCTGACTGAATACGTAGACTATAACAACCATATAGTGCCAGGTTTTTTCTTTGAATCGCTTGGGGTTTCAAAATCAATCAAGCTTGCAAATAATCGCTGTGTTTTCTAGACAAGGATTCTCGTAATGACGATAGTCTTCTATGAAGCAGCATCAGCATTGATAGTTAGGTTCCAAAAACAGCAATTTCCGTCGTAGAAATAAAATCAAAGCTTGTGACATGCAAAGTTTATAAGCCACTCGATGCGAATTCCCAAACTGCCGCCCTAAAATGTTCCATTCATATATATGGGCCATATGGACCACGGTAAGATGACAAGTTGGACAAAACTAGAAACTGACTCGAACTATCTTACACCATCCCCTGACTTCAGCCTAAGCATCGAAACACTCATCGCCTCAAGGGATGGGATAGAATAAAATTTCGATTTTCGCAAACGGGTCAAAAACCGAAGAAGGATTGGGCTTCGGGATATAGTTACTAGAAACCCAAGATTACCTATTCAATAAGAGTTCCGAGCCACAATCGCCGGGGATGCCCCGAGAATTATCAGTGAAACTAGCTTCCAGAAAAGCCATTGACATTTACATAGACAGAGAAGCTGCTATTTAAGCCTTAAACCTATCTACCTAGTTGCAATTTCCTCGGCTGGACCAGTGTGTAGTTGACACATTTTTCAAAATTATGTTTTCATCTTTAGTGAACTTTTGTTTTTCCGTGATTCCAAGAAAAAGTCGAAGCATTTTTGTATTTTTTTGGAAAAATGTAAATTCCTTGTTGCCACTTACTTTGCTCGCAATTTTGCCGCCCTCGCCAAAGTGCCGCCCTAGGCAAATGCCTCGATAGCGTCGTGCCAGCAAAATGGATACCCGGCTACAAAGGATGCTCCCATGAGCAACGCAAGGCTTTCTGTAAACATTAGATCAGTACATGGTTTCGAATGTGTCAAAATACATTTGATAGCGAAGATTTCTCATCATATTGTTTCACAAAAAGTGTAAACACACTGTTAGCACCTTTGTGTGTTCTTATGCATACTCGGGAATGATTAATTCAAATTGAATGCCATTGTTAATGGATAAGTCCTATCGGCGAATACAATATTTATCTCAGAAAAAACGATATCGGATTGCAATTTCCTCGCTAGAATTATCAATAAATTTTAGAAGTTATTTCTGAGATTTATTGATCTGGGTCTGATAAATAAGAACGTAGAAATTTGTATGAGGGCATATTTCAAATTATGAAGAACTCATTTCAGTTCGTATCTGAATCTCAAAATATTTAATTTTATATATACACGCTTATTTTCACCCATAAATAGCAGTTCTGCAGACGTGTCGTCTCAAATTACATGTGAAAAGTTAAACCAATAATTTTACAACTATGGTAAACATCTAGCTAATTATACAATTAAAAATAATACATGAGTATAATAAAACATTTGCAAATATAAGTCTCTAATTATTATAAATACCATCACTTGAGAAAAAAAAAAAGTAAATTTCCAAACCAATTGTTTCAATTTGGTTGTTCTATACGAGTAAAGTCCCCATCATCAAGTATAACCTCCAAACTATAAATGAACTTGAAACGATTAGCTGAGAATATTCTTAACTGTCTAGAGAGAACAATGAAGATTGTACTATTAATTGAATTTCCACAATAACACAATTATTTCCCATGCTGGACATGATTCATCATCTGTATGTACTGCGCGTTGCGTATCCCATTAGAAGACCGTTGAAATGGAAACTTAACGAACACAGCTCATAGGCAAACAGTTATTGCATAATCGGTCACTAGGGCGAGCAAAGATGCTGTAAAAAGGTCAGATTTGCACTCGTATAACATGTGTATTACATTGTGGTCGGGAGCGGGACCAACCCTAACCACTGTGGAATGTCAGAATCAATAAATCTCCAAATAGCCAGAATAGGTTAGGTTACTATTATTAATTATTTATTAATAAATGTAATTGGATCATGGCACACTTTTACAATATGTGTAATACAGTTCTCGGTTCAGTTTTGGCTTCGTCCCAATGAGTTTCGATTCACACTATGAGTGGTTAAGTGGACCAAAGAGTCGAGTCAAACATAGCTTATCGTTTTATTTGCCTGCAGCGAAAGAATATGGTAATTAATTTGTTGGTTGTGCTTCAATTGAAATTAGTTTTTTTGTTGAAAATGTGTGGAATATATCAATTTTGCATTTATGTTAGCCTACTGGTTGCATGAGCTTGATGCAGATGAGAGAGAGGCGCTTGATTTTACGAGTATAGTGCGCCCTGAATGAATGGACTCTGAATGTATATGTATGGTTAAACTGCTGTCATTGAGCAATTTCCAGTTGCGAATGTTGTCATCTTTTGCGGTTCTGTGTCGGGTTTTTATATGCAAAATAATTTGGTTTGGCTTAATGAATGGAAGTAAACATGTGGACATGGATGCAGGGTGATCTTAAACTTTTTTTTCAAAAAAAAAATGGTCATGTGATTGGATGGATGGAAATTAAACTGTATTCATTTTATCTGTGGCAATAATACAGAAAAGCTTATGTCGACTTAAGCAAAATTGAGATATTGAGATATATATAATATTTTTAAGTTTTTTCTCAAATACTTCTGATTGCCAACCTTAGCCTGTGCCAAGAAAAAAAGATAAAAACAATTTAAAACCTTCATTTTAGACAAAAACGGCGGTTTTCTCAATATTGTAATATCAGACATAAGCTTTTCTGTCTTATTGCCACAGAATTACAAAGTATGAATAAAAGCTTATCAATCTATGTATAGCCAGAACCGATTACATAGACCAAGGCTTAGCTTAGCTCTTCCTATTTGCGATGCCATCTTGTCAAGTGGCATCGTTTTCTTTAAAATTTTGTTCAAAATCACTTTGAAAAACCTGGACTGGAAAAAAGTGTCTTAACAGACTATTTTCTGTCAATCTTTGCCTTTTTCTTGACTAGAAAATCTTCAATGAAGATGTACGTTTTTTCCATAAACATATTTTTGACAAACAGCTGTCAGTAAGGGTCGGGAATAATCCACTGGACAAGCCAGAATACTTTTGATGCATTTCCATCTCTATACTGTACAAAGAGCAGAGTGAAAATACTAGCAGTGCCAGAGCCTTCTCGACAAACGTGGAAGGAAGGAGCTAGATGCATTTAACATTTAATCTTTTTTTTTTATAATTCACCAGCGCTAAAGGGGTTATGAATACCCTTTTGATGCTATTCACACAGCGCTAGTTTTGGCGTAGTGATTTTGAAACTCAGATAGTATAAGGTTTCAGTTTTTTTTTTTTTTGCTCCGAGGGTGGTGTCCAGAATGACTGGGGAGAATTATTGGTACTGTTGGCATTGCTTATAATTCACAGTATTTCTTTCGAAAATGCCAATGTTATTAGGAGTGTGTATTAGTACACTTTCAAGCCATATGCCCACCCTACTGCCAGTGTAATGCCTATGCAGTAGAGTTGACGTCAGTTTTTTTCGCATTTGAACGACTTTTTTTGACATCGGGATTCGAACCTGGAACCTTCAGCGTGACAAGCGATGATGCAACGACTACACCATGGCCACTCTCTTAATCTTGGTAGTCTTATCCACCTAAATCCTCTAAAAGGTGCAACATATCTTATCAATTCCCATCTTACATCACAAGTTTTATATGGTCAGTCCTGAATCTTCCTAAATGTTTATCCATTATCTCTACTCTAGAAACTAATGGCATTAAAAGGGACTATTCCCTTGAGACTATACTCTATACATCTTCTTAATCACTGTCGCAATAGTTTCAGAATTGAACAGGAAGACGAAAACGTATTTGCACCTGCCCTGGTATTGTAATTTTTTTTTTGTTGAAAATATCCATATATCAATGTCTTTGCTTCGCTATGTCATAACTCATAAGACATTGTATTTCAAGTTTAAATTAATTAAATTTTTCATTATTTTCTAAACCAGCTTAACGTGGGTGAGTGGATGCATATGTAGTAACTTAAAGTATTTTAATTGCGAATAATTCTGTGTGGTCTGATGTGTGCTTTACATCATTAAAACTTATTCCCATACATATAGGAAAATGACATAATTTCATTTGCAGATACATTTCAATTGCATTCTTTTGAATATCTGAAAACTATTTTCAGTTTATGTCAATGGGGAATTGTGTATATTTCATTGCGGTTTGACAAATCGAATTGCTTGTAATTTATTATGCAATAAACGTCCCATGGTCGCGGTCTTTTAATTGGTTAGTGGATCTATGCTAAATGGTTTTAGCTTAAGCGGTATATAGACGTTCAAATTGCTTGTCACAATTCTCAAGTCTTTCTAACTCCGCCAAAAACGTTTTCCCTACCGACGATGAAACTGAACAGAATCGTCAAACCAGAAATAATCTTTGCAGCACTAAAATCAAGCTGCGATTGTTTCGCTAGGGACTCACAAACAGAGATCTCTTACTACGGACCTTTTGGCCGAGTCGCATCTAAACTGAACTTATTGAGAGAATTGAGGATGATCTCGAGGGGTGACAGGACTTAAACAACAAAAACAATGAATGCGATTCAAGATATTTCACAAATTAAATAATCTATGCAATCAGATTAGAATCATCTCTAGCGACAGTGCAAGTATCTTCTACTTTAAAAGCAGAACGAATGACCTTATTAATAGGAACCGCATTGACACTGCAAGAATCACAGCAATTAGGACGGGTCACTGGCCAATTGATCCACACGCTGCCAAGTTAGGCATCCCATTCAACCCCCACTGCCGTAGTTGCGGCAATTCACACGAAATGGAAACCATATTTCACTTCCTCTGTGACTGCCCAGCACTAGCCAGAGTGGCTAGGCAGCGCACACTCGGAAAACCCTTTTTCAAGAAACTATCTGAGATTTCTTACATCAAATTCTAATATTATTAGTTTTCTTAACTCCACAGGATGGATTTGAAAACTACTCTCTTAGCTACGCCCATCAACATCCAGGTCACGTGAGGTGTGGTATCAAAGCGGCGCATCCGCGCTACTTGTGTCTCTGGCAGGTTCACCAGATTCAACCACTTCTACCTACCTACCTAGGGAACAGATAAGTAGTCCTGCCTAAGGAAGTCAAGTATTTAGCTGTACTGTGCACAATTTTTGTTAATGAAAAGATGCACGATGACAAGGTACGGCATGAAAGAAGAAAAGACATTGAAAAGCTTTAAACACGGCATTTTTGAAACAGCTACGAACAATATAGACCGGGAATTTAAAACGAAAAACATTACACCCGCAATAAGTGTCATGCTTCGAGTATATCATACAGCAGTTTACCCTTAAGCCTATTGTCAAATATAGGGATTTTTTCAACACTAATGTGGAATGATCTACATATCTCTGAGTTTCCTCATAACTACAACCCGCAAACATTTAGAACCAACGTGTATCGATACCTCCTTCGTCCCTCTTCTAATTTCCCTAATGATCCTGCTCTAGTTTAAGGAAAGTCATAAATCTTTTAAAGGGAACTAGTTACAAAAAAAATAAAAAATTAATCCGAGTCATAACACCATTCAAACTTTCAAAGTTCGTATTCATCATCTGATCAATTGTTGATCAAGATTAAATAAATTATTCGACTTGACAGTTATCGGGTAAACACATTTGTTTCCATGTAGAGCAACACCCAAAGCAACAGAGTAACAGAAAAAAATGTTCCCAAGGCAGGTGTTCAAATGAAAGCACACAAAGAACGTTTGTAAGACTTATATGGTAAGAGCACCTTACAAAGGCTTCGTATAATCGTTCAAGATGACCATAACTATGTACATCACTCAATATTCTTTTTTCATCGATATTTCGTCGACTATATGTTCATATGTAGAATAATACACCGTTAGAGGAACTTTTCCTTATCCACTTTCTAATATGTAAGTCCAACTAACATTTGTATTGCTGTCATTGCCCTTTTTAACACATATATACATATTGACACAAAATAAGTTTCAGTTTTAACAAAAATCAATTTCACTGAACCGTTTAACAATAACAAAGAAATTCCATTTCACCTACATACGTTGAGAAGGTGCTGGGATATATTTATACGGTCAATGAATCTGCCATATTTGTTGTGAATTGCCAACGCATTGGAATGTGGTTACACCGGCAAGTTGTTTATCGTTAAACAAAACCTGTATACACACACTTGTATGTATGGGTACTTGTACTGAAAGTAATAATTTCATATTTTAATAGCAAATCGTTTGCTTGCAAGCAAAATGGATTGACTTCATTTGTATGCTCTGTCTGTAATACATAATTATTTTCCTTCGTTTTCTAGGCTACCGTCCTCCGAGTTCCCATAAATAGAATAACAAAAGCAGTAGGTAGGTACATGTCTATCTAGTGGTTGGGTACTTAAAAGTACACAAAGTAATATGCATGAGTGCATTGTTTGGCTTAGTTTTGATTTTCCCATTAGAATAACAATTTATTATTATAAGTACATACTCGTGTAATGCATAACATTTACTTCGTTTTAAAAATAATGATTTGTTCAATACCTTCCAGTACAAGGTACCGATCGATGGAATTGATAATATGAATTTCAAATTAATTTCATTCAAAGGCAATCATTTTATTAAAACTAAGTGGCAACGTAAAAACTTGTAGATAGCCGTGTTTTTTTGAGAATTACACTCACTTCAGTCAAAAAAACGATTTATTCTCAGTAGCAGCTGCACCAACCTATTGGTTTGCGACTCCAATTTTTTTTATTTATTTGACAGTTTTTAAATGTCAAAACCAAGCAAACCGAACAAATACAATCGACTCAAAGCTAATTTATGAGATTTATCGCACTCCAGGTGCGAATTTATGTAGCTGCTATCCTCACTTGCTATAACTGGGAAAGTTATCGCCACTTGGTGCTTTGTTATTGCTTTGTGTGTACAAATTTTAGTGGGCTGGGTATACAGCTCCCAAAAAAACAAGGCTAATGATTTTTAAGAAGTATTGGCATTTAAAAAATTATAAAAAAAAAATCAAAATACAAAAGCTCAGGTCCGTCTAAACTAACAGCGCGAAACCCAAACCTCCAGCCTTTCCATGAATGGTACTTGCATTTCCAAAACCAAAATACTTATCGACCTCGGTATGTGTCAACTAGCTTTGTTCAAAGGACCACATATTCGAAGTACCCAAAAATTTTGCGAAAAATCTAGGTTTCCTTTTACGATGCAAAAAATTCTTTACACTTTCCAATTTTGACTCAATCTATGAGGCGTTGACTTGCTCAAAGCTCAAAAAGAACGTCCATATTTTGTCTGTTGCACTTAAAACTGCTCTGCAAATCAAAACTAGTAGGTATACGTACTTAGTTGATAGTGACATTGTACGTAAAGTCAATTGACTCGTTTGAACACCGAAAAAATGTTTCTTGTCTCTCACTGTTTTATCGTTTTATTCGCAGCATTCCACTCCTTCAATTATTCACCTACAATACACGCGTCGTGCTTCGAATGCTCATCAGTTTACCATCCAACCTACCCACTTTCGGAATTCCTGTTATATATACAAAAAATACAAATATTTAGTGCGACAGCTCATAGAGAGTCGGGACCTAGCTTCTTGCAACTATTTATGTTGAGTTTGTTATATTTTTCACGTGAATGGAAGGGACCTACCGTTTTTTGCCGACTCATAAAGGTGAACTGAGAAACCTTTTCATAACAGATTACACTCTTGCATTTTTGACATGCCTGCAAAGAAGTGATGCTCCACAAATACATTTGGTTGTTTTGAAGCTCGAACCTATGTGCTCTCGCTTAGCAGTCCAACGTACTAACTAACTAACGCACTTCCTGTCAAAATGTAGGATTTTTTTTTTAAACCATAAAATACGAATGTGGAATGATTCTACATAGTTCTACATAGTGTTTCCTAATCACTACAAACCGCAAGCATTTAAAATCAAGGTACTTAATATTTCCTAATGCCCGTGTTAAAATTTAAGGTTAGATAACGATAACGTCTTTAGCAAGTGAATATCTTTTAAAAATAAATTTATTTATATTTTCTAGAATTCCAAGATCTTATAAAATCATCTACAATCTTCCAATCTGCGAAATACTATTATTATAATTTTTTTTTTGTTTTTTTTTGTTTCTCCGAACGTCGTTTTGGGTCTACCTCTCCAAACTAAATCTGTAAGCGTGTACCATTACTTTGCATTCTTAAGTGGACCCATTGACCTTTGAAGAAAACTGTACGTAGTCATAAAGTTCCCTCCATAAGTATGTAAATATATATGATATATCCTATAGGCATGCATACATAATAATGTCAACAAATTTTTATATTGCCTGGTTTAGTGGAAGGAATGAAGGGGCACTTTCTATTGTATTGTCACCCTTGTTAATAAATAATATTCTTTTTGGACTTGTGATTTTTTTGTTGTTGTTTTATTTTTGTTTTAATGTGGATCTCTTTTTGGTCAACAAATACACAAATTTTGGCTTGTGATTCACTTAAACAAAAAATATATAAAAAATTGTGTTAGGACCTACGATCTCTATGCTGTTTATGATCAATTCAGTTAAAAACGTGCTCATGGACACCTCAGCACTTTTGGTAAGAGTTTAGCAACTAAAGGATTTGTATCTCACGAGAGAGTGAGAAAAGTCAAGAAATTCTCACACTTAGTCAGAATAATTCTAAACTTTTTACACACAGCCTCATTGCTTACTGCTCATTCTCAACTACCATCTCTACAAGCTGGGCATAAGTTCCTCGGACACGTGTCGACTTTCTTTTAAAGAGCATTTCCTCATCTTTATAACCCACAAGCATTTAAAGCCAACGTGCATCGGTACCTCCTTCGTCTCTCCTCTAATTTTCCCTAATGCCCGTGCTCTTGGTTAAGGGTATTCATAATCCCTTTAGAGCGCGCTTATTATAAAAAAAAAGAGCAAGAGAATGCTGATTATATTTTGGTTGACTGTCCTACCATAGCTCAAAGCAGACAAAAACACATTGGCGGGGAGTTTATTTTCCTAGCCATTGTATACGATTCATCCGCCAGCACAAACCTGAGGACTTGATCGGAATCATCAAATTCGTCAGCTGTACGATAACTTTGCTTGGCATACAAGAATTTTTATGTATGAGCAGCAATGCTTTTCTGGCCGTCGTCTGGACAGGTGGAAGACCTTACAGAGCTTATTTTTGGTATCACAGTCTGGTTGCTTTCTGGCGAGAAGATAGCAATTCTATAGAAATATAACTCAAAACTGACATTGTGCTATAGCAGAACAGCAAAAATAACATCTACTATAAAAAGTCTAAGGAAGTTCTTCCAAACCTTAGCATGTTTTCTAAACTCATGAACAACTTATGTATCTTTAAATTTGTCTCTTCTTTTCACCATGAAATACTTTCCTAGTTCCCTCCCATTGTAATATAAAATGTAGTGAATCAGGAGCGCTTTCAAAAATGTTGTTGTCTTGTCCCACGAAGTCGTCACCGAAATTCATAAAAACAAAATATCTGCTTAAGTGCATCTGTCTGGGCCCTATTTCGGTGCAACAAAATTTCTACTAATTCTTTTAGTCATAAGTATTATACATTTCTTGTCTCTAATATGTATCTGCTGCTCATGTCCCATCAGTGGTTTATGACATTAAAGAATTTCCATTGTGAAATAAAAAATTTAAACAAAATGTGTGGGCTTTATTTTGTTGATAAAAAATGTATATATAAGACATACAATGTCCAAATGTGCCACTAATTTATTATGGGTAGGTAACCAAAGGAAAAATAAAATTTAAAATGTCACATCGAATGGGGATTGTTTTGGCTGAATCATTTAGATGGGTACGCAAGGCTTTAAATGGCACTTATTCAATTTTTGTTTACAAAATTCTTGTGCTGTTCAACTTTCAGTGGTTTAGAAGTACACAACTTTCATCATGTACTTGATGCCAGTTAAACTGTTTATATCAATAATAACAATAAAAAAAATATATATATCCGACCCGCGAGTCCACAAGCCTGGTATGGGACAATCTGTCGCACTTATTTTGCGAATTTTATGTTTCAAATACAAGGAAGGGACCAATATGTTTTATTTCCGAATCCGTATGCCTTGAAAAGAGAATATTGCCCAACTTCAGTCAGTGTAGTCAGCAATCCAACGCACTAATCACTGAGCAATTGCAATTACTCAAAACATTATCTAAACCGTGTACAATTTCAATCAAGCGTTGGCCCAATGGATTCCCATGAGATTTAGCTAAGAAAATACAACGAGATTTGAGAGGTTAAATGTTCGGATTTAGAAGGCACTGGTTTCCACTCATTAAGAGGGAAGCTTTGCGCCTATAACGATATTGGAGTAACGTTAATTGGACGATGATGCATCAATACTATTCTCCAGTAAATTGTTCTTTTCATTGTCGAGGGCAGAATTGGTGGATGGATACTACTAAAACACTCTTCTCTCTGAATTAGCATTTTTTGTGTTAGTCTTCCTCACCAGAGTGGTTTACTAGTACCGTTCTAACTACCACAGTGAATAACTAGTGCATGATGATATGCTCGGGACCGCTTAAAGAGCCCATGGCGTTTTCTATGTTTGACACTTTCTTCTAATTAAAAAGACATGCTAACAGACTGAGACTTACTTGCTCCAACGTATGCAGGTATTGCATGCCATACGTCAATGTCAATGAAACAACTTGCACTCGCACTTATTATTGGTTAGGCTCTGAGGCAGACGCATATAGCACTGCGTTAGACACTTAGACAAGGATACCCTCTATCTTCCGAATGAAGTTGAGTATATCTCTAGTCGAGGCATGACGAATGCCCTCCGGTGTTAGGAATTCTTTGTGGAGACAGCGCTTCCGAATCCTGCAGACAGCCCCGCACTCACATAGTACGTGTTCGATTGATTCGTCTTCCTCTAAGCAGAGTCGGCATCCAGATTCCTGAACTAAATTTAGTTTATGTAAGTGATGTCTGAGGTTGCAATGACATGAGGAAGTCGGCAAGTCTTCAGATATCATCCCTTTTATGGTTGAGAATATTTTAACTGGTTTTGTTCAGCGGTTGGATGGCCCTTTTAGCCTGTCTGAGTCCCTGAGTGTTGTTCCAGTAGGATAAGAAGTTTCGTTCTCCCAGCTGTCCAGACTCATTCTGAATGCGGAAGTAGGGATGCCGCAGAAGGGTTGGACACCTATGTACCTTTCTGAAGAGCCTTTTCTAGCAAGTTGATCTGCAATTTCATTGCTTTTAATTCCTCTGTGTCCTGGTACCCACCAGAACACTTTATCCTTGGGCAGTTACTAGTGTTAAATTCAAGACAAATATTGTATGAGAAAAAAATGAACCCTTAACGTTGACTCTTAACCTAAGCTACCCATGCTTACATACTTTCTTGCCGGAATTTCGTCTTTAATTAAAGCACTTGTCAGAATGACTGACGTTTTTATTTGTGTTGTACAAAATTAAAAATGGAATGTGCAACCGTTATTGGTGTTATTAGGTTAAAAGGATTATTATTTGGTATTACTTGTTTGTTATTGTCTTAAATTAATTATTGTACATTGTCAAGGGAAAGAATAATGTCTTAAGTTACTTTAACCGCCCACACCCAAATCAAATAGTAAAAGACACACATTCGTGACGAAAATGATTCAGCTGTCAGATTTACAGAAGATATGTGCATGTAGTGATGAAAAAAAAAAATAAATTCATTACAAATTGCTATAAATGAGTTTGTTGTTCCTCTACCCTCTACCGTTAGTCGGTAACCATACAAAAAAAAAAGAAACTCATTGCTCAATTGTTCAATTATAATAAATAAAAAAAGAAGATATTTGTTTGTTTTAATGAATAGGAAACTCTCTAACATCTAACTATAGGTACGAATCGTTTTGAAAGTTAATCCGATGAGTAATCTTCACTTAGAACAGCCATTCAAGGAAATGAATCACGGTTGAGTTAAGCTGGAAGATACCTTATACATACATACATATGTAATTGTATTTAGATGTGATGACTTGAAACAAATTCTAAATGTAATTTCAACACTACAGACATATTTAACAAATCTGATTAGAAATAAAACAAAATGTCAGTGGGCACGAGTTAATTTTCATACCGTGCCAATAGAACATTAAAATCATTTTCCCGATAACTGTTGGCACATTCCCATCAAACTAGGCCATTAAATGTCGATATCGATGAGTCTAAAGGTATGAGTATACAAAAACAAAACATGTAGAAACTGAAACTATTAAGTTTTCATTAAAACGGAGCACCAGAACTGTATTGATTTTCAGTCGTTTCTAGAGAAACTCCCAAACAAGTGTAATCAATATTGTGTACTGCAGCAGCGTTATAAGTAAGTAAATGCATAGTAGGGTCTAAGAATGTGTCAAATGTTTGGTATTGAAGTAATTTTCGTTAATGGGAAAACCCATGATATGAAACCGCATCGCAAAAACCGATATATGACACATAATCTGCTTTGTTTTGTCTTTTAGCAACCTTGCGCTGTCATCATATTTCGAAAACTGAAGTTTTCCGTAATGAATTTTAGTTTTTATAGCAAAAAAAAGTTGGAACGACTCTGTTAGTTGTTAATTTTTACGATGCTCTCTATAGTTCTTGGATCAATTACCTAGGGCAATTTGTGGAAATTACTATACTCAAATGAAAGCCATTTCTGTTGCTTACCTAAGTATGAAGTTGACTTTCTATCGTTAATTAACATTCATTGTGATAATTTATGAACTCTTCGACGACTCCGTGACTGGAGACATGTGATTTTGATTTTTTATTTTTTTTTTTCAATGGATAATTAATTATTGCAAACTGAGTCAATGACTTTGTTGAGACGTTACTTTGTACATGGTTTATGGAACCAAATTACCGTTACAAATATATAATTGATTATTTACACGTAAATGGTGAATAATTATACCTTACCACATAAGTAGTTTAGATAAATACTTTAAAAAAACCAACGACTACCAACAAAGTCGGTAAAAGTTTAAGATTATCTATTAATCAAATGCCATGTTTCACTTTATGGGTTCTAGGACCTCTAAGCTTAACATCTTGATGTACCTGCGAAGAAAGAATGGAAAAATGTACAAATTATGAGGAAATATCGAAATATCGCTTGTAGGCCATTAAAAATATTAAAACAGATCAAGTGCAACAGTCCAAGAGCTCAATGGAGGCCATTTATCGATAGCCTGCTATGAATACCCAGATGTTTAACTATGACTTGAGTTCAAATATCACTTTCAAAGTTTGCTAAGTTTGGCATGTACTTATGTACCTATGTGCGCTCACCATATTCAACTTCCTCTCTACACACATACCACCTATGTGAAAAATTGATCCGTTTTCTATCGATAAAATAAGAGTTAAAAAAAAAAAATTTTGCCCGACAGGCCGTAGTGAGCTTCTCGGAATTACTGCCGATCATGAACATGGGATTGAGAAGCTGTTTCATAACAGATTATACTCTCGGAGGATTTTAATTGCCTGTTGTGAGATAATAACGCCATCGTTAATAAAAAACAATACTTAGGAAGGAATGCAGCCTTAGCGGACTACACTTTGAATATCGAATTTTTCTAATAGTCTTGCTCTATGCAGAATGTGACATTTTAACCCATCATAAAGTGAAAGTGTAACAGATAACTCTCCAGTGGTATGCCAGCCAAATAGACTCACTACTAAAAATGTCGAAGGCCTTATAAAAATCGATAAAGAGCAGATGAAGTGGTGATCGGTATTCGACGGTAATTTAGTGTACATAAGTGGATTCGAAATGAAAACCTCCTTATGGGGCATCGAACAAGCCGAAATAGCCCCACACTCGCCAGCTTAAAGGGCAGCCAAGATGCTAGGAAATGGCTTTCTTCCACATACTCGTATTTTTGTCAACCAATAACCCAAACCCTTCTTCAACGGTGACGCATTCAAGAGAAACAAATGCATGCATAGTTTTTTTGAAAATCATTTCTATCCATGTACAACTCCCACAAATGGTATCCTCTATTTGAATTTCATCAACATTCTAAGGTTTGACTAACTTCTGTGTTTTGATGCACCACCGATTGGCACCTGTTTTTGTGAACATATTAAATTTTGTCACATAATTCATCGGTTTTGTTGCTCATCGTGAACTTGCATTCGCAAAATTACCTCATCGATTGGAAGTTTTCGGTTGCACAAATTTTCAGTAGGTATTTTTTCCCCCCAAAATATTTAAAAACTTTTAACATTTCATTTAAGTTAATTCCCCCACTAAATATTCTCTTATTTACATTTATTTTGAATTAATTGATCAAAAACATTCATATCAACAAGTTCTTCAAGATACTCTTAATTTATTTTATTATTCTGGTTTTGAAAATATAATGCCATCGCATACATATTGAAATGAATTCTTTTTTTTTTAATTTGAAAAATACATATTATATTACTTTATTGCAATTTTAAAGGAAAAATGTAATTTATTTTCACGTTACGACAATTAAAGTTTATCTCTTAAATGTGTAGCTAGTCGTGAGTTATTTAAAGGAATTTTGTTCGTTAACTGATTAAGATACTTGAAAGTTTTAGAATTTCGGTTTCCACTAAGCTCGAGCAACACAATGTAAAGCTCGACTGATTCCGTAGTCATAAACGAGTGCCTGATAACAAAAAAGCTGATGAGCTGGTAGGAAAAGGATCATCATTAGATCCAGATCTGGACAATACCACAGTTAAAATCCCACGCTGTAAATATTACAGAAAAGAAAGTAGGAAACTAAATTTAAATGGCTGCAAATGAAAAATGAAATGCGCTCACTCCTGTATTATTACTAAAAAAAAAAAACTGTGCCCATTCTATAAAAAATATAGAACCGAAAGTATCCTGCAAATGGGTAAAACATTCTTATCTCTCTTAATAGACACTATTACTCGGCATAACATGCTGAGCTACCATGCAGGAAGACTGAGACTGAACACGAATGACCTGTGCAGGGAATATGGTGACGAAGAAGAAGATGAAGACACTCCACAATTTTTTTTGTCACTGTCCAGCAGTCTGTCAAATTAGATTAAAAAATCCTAGGGAGACACTTTTTTCAGGATTTAGAAGAATTGTCCAACAAATCTTTGAATGCTATGCACAGATTTATCAATTCCTCGGGCTGGATTGATAATCCTTATAGGTTCCACTGTACGGGAGTTGAAAGCCCAAGAACATCACAAAAGATCTACATTGATCCAAGTTGTGAAGGGGGATGGACTTTCTTGCCTTGTCAACCCTACCGCCTGACTTTACCTCATCGATAGCAATATCGTTTCAGTCCTACATAATTTGTATTTGCCCCACAAATTTAAGCCTATATGAGCAATACTAGAACGCTTAGCCTAGGTTAGGTTAGGTTAGGTTGAGTGGCTGTCCCCACTAAGCCACACTTAAGCCATTGTGGTACCACGTAGAAAAACCAGGTGACCAGCATTAGAGACCTCACATTGTGTAATTTTCTTATGGAAGAAGATGAAGTTGAAGTTGAAGTTTTGGGTCACCGTGATGGTATAAACCCTATCCTGTGCTACACTAAATGCAGAAACAAGTAGACCCACAAACAAATTTCTTAATTTTAAAGATGTTGAGCCTAGCTAGGTTATTGAGGTCATCAAAAAAGTACTCTCCTATGGTTTTCCTCCTTAACTTTGACAAGGCAGGGCAGGAGCGAAGAAGATGTGTAGTCGTTTCTTCCTCCTCTTCGTCTCTGTAGCTTCTACAAAAGTCGTTAGAGGGAACACCTAATCTTCTGGCATGCCTGCCAATTAGACAATGCCCCTACTTATAAGTTTCTTATTCACGGACAGAATTCTTCCCATTCTCTTCAAATCCAGGTTGGGCCAGATCTGTTTTGACAGAAGACAAGTGTTGATGTTATTCCACCTGATATTAGCTATTCACCTTAGCCTAACAGAACGTAAAATTACCAACATGATGCGTCGAGTTGTTTTAGTTACCAAAAACAGGACTTCTTTATGATGGAAATGACTCCTTTAACTTGGTTTCCCGTTCTAATACCTGCTTATAGTTGCCGAAATCGGCCGATCTACTAAGTATCATATTTATCTTCGGACACAATCCCTTCGGAATTTAACCTCTAACTTTTTTTCTGGCTTTGTACCTTCTTCGAGTGTTTTTAAACCGCGTCGGAAGTCTTCGAATCTTCGCTTTCTCTGAAAACACTTCCAAACAGTTGATTGTAAAATATAAATTCCCATCCTCCATCTCATGCACTTCCGATTGACGGTCTTTCAAAACCATTCCCTGATGCAGTTTGTGCCTCTTAGCGAAGAATTTGATGACAATTCCCATTTCATTTCGTTTTTATCAGTTTTTGAGAAAAAAAAAAAAAACTGATTGACTTAAATGACTTTCCATTGCAATGAAATATTTGGAAAAAATTAATCTCCTTATCCTTACCAGTTATTCCGGATCTTCGTTGACCTGCTCACATCAATTTTATTTATGCGACTCCAATAATTCAAACATCCAAACAAGTCGTGTTTTTAGCAGGAGGCTGCACTGTCTCCATCATTTCCCAAACAATTTATTTAAGAAAAGCTGGTACGTTCATTTCAGTTCCGATTTCAGCTTTGAAATAAACAATAGCCACCTAATCCATTGGTTGAATAATAAACCGTCAGAATTTAAAGTTTCAAATTTAAATAGAAGTCTAACAGCGTTGATTATGCAAATTTCTGAATATTATTGTGCACCTCCGTGTATCTTTTACCCCCATCCAAGCATGACAGAATGTTTTCGTTTGACTACTATGTATTTACGTCTTCTACTATTAAAGGCTAGTTCAGTGGTGCTGTTTAGAAATATTCAAACTTTTCCTTTCTTTTCAATTTCAGATTTTAATGGATTGCTGGCGAGAAGTTTCTTTGATAGAAAACAACACTCGAATCCAATCCGGAAATTAACGAAAAAAGTTATTTAAAACTAAATAAATTATAGTATAATTATGCTGAAGTTGAAATGGCTAGACCGAGAACTTCTATTTACGCTGCGGGGATAACCTGCTTGGGATTTATTTGCTTTGCATTAGCATCAGCCGCGATTGGAATACCAATATGGGGCTACTACGACAGTCCATCAGGTGAGTACATAAATATTTTCAATCAAAATTGTACTCAACTATACTTCATGTCATTATACTGATTGTGTCAACAATTTTATAATCTAGGTGGATATTACGATTCCGACAGGGGATACTTTAGTCCATTTAAAGTATGCAAGCAATTAACCTATAACAGAGAGAAATGTGGCAGTGATGTATCTAAATTTCAACTTGCTTGTAAGACATTCATCAAACCTTTTTGTAAAAATTGATATAAATATAATTTTTGTTTTGTTTTGTTATAGCCTCTGTTTATATTAGTGGCCTTTTGGCGGTACTTAGTTCAGCTGCATTAGGAATCTATTGCATTCTGGCAATAATACAGATCGCTATGATATCATCTAGGGAGAAGGTTGTGATGAAATATACTACTTTGGTTATGATGAAAATGTTTTTGGCATTGATAGGCTGTGAGTTTGAATAAAATTTACATAAAGAACAATTAATTAAATATAATAATCACTTATAGGTATACTAGCTATTATTGCAACAGTTTTGTTTGCTGTACAAATAGATGAATCAGAAAATTATGGATTTCGAGTAACCCGAGGTGTTTCATTTTATTTACAAGTAAGTTAAACGTAAGCTTTTCAACATTTGAATTGTAATAATTTTATTTTATTTTAGATAGTTGTAATAGTTCTAACACTAGCCCTGTTTGTGGCTTCAGTATATGATATGCTTTTTTCGAGAAAACCTGAAGGCGATCCTACAATGGTTATAGATACATCACCAGCAAATGCTACAACATTCAATAATCCTGGATTTAAAGAAGGAAGAACGAGAAATGGTAAGAGAAGAGTAAATTCTAGGATTTCTCTGGGTCACTAAAAATGTACGTGAATAAGTGATTAGTGCGTTCGACTGCTAAGCTAGAGGACACAGGTTCGACCCTCAAAGCCACCAAATGTTTTTTCACGGCACCACCTCTTCACAGGCATGACAAACCGGCAATTGAAAAACTTCAATTCGCCGTTCGGAGTCGGCAATAAAACTGTATTTATTTATTTGATTAGCTTAATACTAGCTACATGGCACTTAATTCTAAAAACTTAAAGTAATATAATAATGATAAGATAGTGGGGAGCAGGAAACTAACTGATTTGATTATTTCTTTATTTGGTCTTATAAAGTAACAGTTAAAAACTAAAACTATGGAGAGAAGGTAGAGGGAGTGAGCGGGTCGAAATATGGTTAAGAGGGGGAAGAGGGATTGTGGAGGGCGTTTCTCAGAGAGGATCTACTAAAGTGAAAATTAAAATTGTAATGCATGCCGTTAGCCTTACGTAGCATTCTGGACATTGGTTCGTGAAAACCATAGTTGGTACGGTGGGAAACAAGATGAAAGAGGGGTACGGACCTGAGGTTACGTGGATTCGTGTTGAATTGCAGTAATGCGGGGCAGTCGATGTTACCAGATAATAACTGATGGATTAAGAGTATATCAGCAACATCACGACGTTTTTCGAGGGACTGTAAGTTGATCAGCCTCAGACGATCTACATAGGGTGGTAAGTTGAAATTGTCGATCCAAGGAAGGCCGCGTAAGGCAAACCGAATGAACCTGCGCTGGACAGCTTCGATTCGTAGAGTGTGGATTTCGTAATACGGGCACCATACTTGGCTGGCATATTCTAGTAGAGGCCTAACGAAGGTGATGTAAAGGGATTTAGTGACGTATGGATCAGAGAATTCCTTAGACCAACGTTTTACAAAGCCAAGTGCAGAGTTGGCTCTACTTATCATGTTATCTATGTGGGCACGGAAATTGAGTTTCCTATCACAGATAACGCCTAGATCGCGTAAAGATGCGACGATGGGAACAGGTTCGTTACAGATAAAGTAGGGTCTGGGAGGTGAGGGGAGATGCTTGCGAGAGTATGTGATTGCTTGGCATTTAGTCACGTTAAGCTGCAAGAAATTTTTATGGCACCACATTGAGAATCTATTTAAGTCATCTTGGAGTAAGCGAGAGTCAGCGAGGCATGATATGTGCTTAGAGATTTTCATATCGTCAGCGTAGATCGATATGAAAGAATCTTTGATGATACGGTCAACATCATTGATTGATAGGATAAATATCAATGGTCCCAGATGGCTGCCTTGCGGGACTCCTGAGGTTGCTTTTATAGGATCGGACATGGAAGATCGAAAAAGGACTTTGTACTGGCGATTTATCATGTAGGATTTGATCCACATAATGAACCACGGAGGAAAACCAAGAGCCTTGAGTTTTAGGAGAATTATGCTGTGCGAAATTTTGTCGAACACTTTACTGAAGTCGGTGGTAACAACATCAACTTCTTTGCCATCCTCCAGTGCACATAGGGTTCGAGACACGAATTCTGTGAGATTAGTGGTTGTCGATCTACCCTTAAGGAAGCCGTGTTGATTGGGAGAAAAGATAGATTTGCAGTGAAAAAATATTGCATCATAAACAATGCTTTCGAAGAGCTTGGGTGTAGGTCCCTTCCATTCGTGCGAAAAATGTAACACGCTCAAAATAAATGGTTGGGAGAAGGCCTTGGCTCTCTATGAGCTGTCACGCCAAATATTTGTATTTGTCTACATACATGTTGATATACGTCGCGATCTTGAGACATAATTTCCTGGAATACTTTCTGAAAGTACAGCCTTCTATATCGTTTTACACAGTATTCGCGCTAGAATGAAATTTGTTTGACTTGGGCTAAAACCGCTTTCCTATTTCCCTTTGGTCTTGAAACACCACTTTTAAACATAACATAGTCTATCCTTAAAAATTCGACAAACACAATAGTCTATGATACTTGCAGTGCAGTAAAATGTCTCATCCTTCGTCCAAATCTTCAACACAGAGCGCACATTAGTACATTTTCAAGATCACCTGTTTCGTTTCACCCTCTTTCTCTCGGTACATCCTTCACTTCTACCACTTCACCTTTTATTTTTTATTTTTTCTTCATGCATGGTATGCGTCACAGCCCCACTTTAGCTTGCTTCTACCGTCTACTTACATACGAACTCTCTACCCTGCCACTCTAAATCGTTACATCGTTCGTAACACTCTGTTTCTGTCTCCCAGCATAACGAGAAAATGAAACACACTAGTCTTACTTTACTGGCGGATCACGATTCGTCTCTTTCTGATTCATTTTTGTGAAATCCACTAGGAATTAAAGACTAAGAACCCTATGCAACCGCTTTTTCATAAAATTAAGCTGAGAGAACTCCTTAGACTCATGATGATAATACCCCAGTATACCCTCAACGGGTTCACGAAGTAACACACTAAAGCCTAAACCCTCGGCCCTAAATAATTATGATTTTCCTTGAACAGTCTTATAGAAACGTATTTTCAAAAGATCTAGCCACCTGTGCTCGACTTATTAGCTGTTTTTGTATATTTCTGTTGTTGACATTTGTTAAATGTTAAATAAAATGACTTACTTACTTAAAATGGTGCTACAGTCCGGGGTGGACCTGGGCCTCAACCAACAAGCGTCTCCAGCTAACTCGATCTTTAGCTAGCAGCCTCCAGTTTCGCACGCTAAGTTGGTTGAGGTTCCGTTCAATTTGCGTGTCCCTCGGAGGCAGATTCGAAGATTTTTCAGACTGGAGCATTGGTGTCCATCCGCTCTACATGACTCAGCCACCTCAGTCATTGGACCTTCACTCTTCTGGCTAAGTCGATATCGCTGTACAGCCTGTACAGTTCGTCGTTGTATCTCCTCCTCCACTTACCGTCCGAAGAATTTTCCTCTCAAAGCAGCCAGGAGAACCCTCATCCATTTTTGATTAAGTCCATGCCTCTGCGCCATAGAGTAGGACTGGGATTACTAAGGTCATATATAGGGTCACTTTTGTTGTTCGAAAAGGGCTTTGCTAGACAATTGCCTTCTTAGCCCAAAGAAGCAGCGATTGATAAGAGTTATTCTTCGTCTGATCTCAGCGCTGGTGTCGTTGTCTGAATTGATAGCGGAGCCTAGGTAGACAAAGTCCTTAACTACCTCAAAGTTATATCTTTCGAGCGAGACGTTCTATTCGAGACGTCGGTGTTGGTTGTCCCAGCGGGTCCCGGTGAGTTCTTTACCGACCTTGATAGAGCAGCGTGCATTCTCCATCATTATCCTGCACAAACGAACGAGTTTGGCAGGGATTCCAAAACTAGACAATGCTCAGTATAGCTCGTCTCTATGGATGCTATCATACGCAACCTTAAAATCGATGAAGAGGTGGTATGTATCGATTTGGAGCTTATGAATTATTTCCAAGATCTGCCGTAGTGTTGATATTTGGTCGAAGGTGAAAATTCCCAGCCTAAAGCCACACTGATATGGACCACTCAGTTGGTTGACGAACAGCTTTAGTCAGATAGGATCTTGCAAAATTACTAACTCTAGCTTATTTTGTTGCTAAAATATAATACTCTATTCTATAACCATTTATTTATTTTTCAGGAATTTCCGTAACAGATTCATCTGGTAAACCATATAGTGGCATTAGAAATGGAGGCAGTGTTGCTTCAATGAGCACAACACTTACAAGTGTCTCAAACGGTTCCACAGTCGAGTCAGTAACACGATCACCACTTCGGTCGAGTTTGAAAAAACCCCGACCAAAGGATGCGCTCGGTATACAAAATCCTGGCTTTTCAGGATCGGGTCATTCGCCACCAATGAATCGAAATGGCAGTGTGAAAAAGGTTCGAATACAAACGCATAGTACAGAAGTTTAAAATATAAACCCATACAAAGTATATTACTTATCTCACCACCAACCTACCTTATAGTACGTTTAAACGTTTGAACGTTGTTTTTTTTAAGAAAAAAGACTGTGTAAAAAGTAATATCGCATAATTTGTTGAATTAAGTCCTGAATTCTTAGTAATATAAATAATTTTAAAAATATTGTTTAATCTGTACTGTTGTGTTAGAGAAAATAGTCACATCACCATCTTGAAGTTGGGCAAATTGATAAAGCGATTACCACAAAGAAAAGAAAAACACAAACCGGGCTAAAGCAAAGTTTTCGAACTACCAATACATCAATTTCCAATGTAAAGTAATAAATAAAAACAAAAACATTTATTTAAATATTAGCTTGAAGGAAATCCTTAAGAATTGTCTTCCATTGATTAACATGTGTGTAATTATTGAGAAAACAATTTCGATGAATTGTTTTAACATTTAACGAACAGTAACACTTATGTGAGTACAAAATTGTAAATTGTTGTTATTATTATCCTATCCTACACCATTTGATTATTATTTCAATGAAGACAATTTAGTTTAAAATATGTTTCAAACATAAATTAAAAGAAAAAAAAACATAAACAGCAAACGATTCCGTCCTATGGTGGAGCACGAAGCATCATTCACACTTTGATATTCGTTGCAGACACTGTGATTTTATTTAGAAACGTTTTAATGTATTTGATTTAATTTTTTTTTTCTCTTAATTATAGTTTAACTTAATCCTCACAATATTAATCGTAATTTATATAGGAACAGGCACAAAATATATTTTTTGTTTGTTGAATATATATTATACATATAATTTCCAAATATTGATAATTAGTTTTAAATTTAGAAATAAGAAAATATATATTTTTGTTGAACAATACTTTTATTTTCTTTAAACTGTGTATACACCGATGAATTGTATAACATATTAAATCTATTTGTATATGAAATATTTTAGTCCTAGAATAAATGAAATTTATTTAAAAAAAAAAGGTTTTCGAATGAATATCTGCAAAGCAACGACTAAGGTGGTTGGGTCATATAGAGCGGATGGACACCAATGCTCCGGCGTGTAGGAGTCATATGTATGTACCCATCTAACCGGAGTGAAGTCAAAGCAAAAAGTCAACCTTAAGTTGAATAAAACTGCTAAGTAACAATTCTGTCAGTTGACTCTCTCTCAAACAACCGGCGCAAACATGGAAAACCCAGGGGCCAAATCGTCCCTTCCGTGATCGTATAACTCGTCACGTAAAAATGAGTATTATTGCGTATAAAAGATCATTCCGACGTAATAATGCTCGTTTTTACGTGACGAGTTATACGATCACGGAAGAGACGATTTGGCCCCCGGACACTTCGCTTTCAACATACAAGAACAGGGCAAGTAAAACAAATTTAAAAACGCTGCTAAATGGGCACTGCTCCACAAAGTGCTACGAGATGATTGTGCCTTCTTTTTGTCAAACGAATAAGTAAATGAAAATATCATCACGACAAACAGTGTGGAAGGCTAGAGGTGTCTAAGGAACTATAGACAATCTGTTCACCAAGTATGGATGGAGTCTTAATCTTTGTCGAGCCTTCACGCATGATAATTTTCACAAGAGTTATATCAACTGCCATCTATTGTTAAATGTGGTTAAATGATGCACATCTTGAGAAGGAAGTTATCTCCAGAAATGACGAAGTATTCAAAAAAGTGACACATTTTAGCCGAAAATGTAAAAAGTCCTCCAACCAACAATACAAGGATGGGTTGAAAAGCTCCTAGTAAACGGTGATGTCACCTGTGTTGGATAACCATTGCCCGAACTTAGTCCTCTGCGGTTGCTCTCCTCCCAACACCAATGAAGAGCGCAGATCCCTGCGTTAAGCCAGAACAACGATAGCCCAACTACACTCAGGCTGGTGCCGTTCTCTCAACAAATACCTGGCATGTCTTGATCCTAGCATAGCGGACAGATGCCCAGACATCAGAAATGGCCCACATAACACGAAATTCACTTCAATTGCACCAGCCAAAACAACAACCCTGCGATTTGACCACAGAAGAAATGTAGTTGCCAAAAAGAAAACAACGTATCCCTGGTGGAACTCGGTGGCTTGTTACCCGACCTGTGCAGATTCGAGCCAGGTCGGGGAATCCAGCAAGAGCCACCGAAAATAAAGAGAGAAACGAACAAAATCAGAGATTCTCAAACCATTAAACCAAAGGGATTTCTGCCTGGGAGTACAATGAACCAAAACGAGTTTGAGTGCTCCTGGGATTTGGAAAATTTCTTTAAAAAATTCATTCACCATTCACCAATTATGTATTTCCTATATTTAATATTCTTTTCCACAAACCTGACCAACTTTTATTTAATTCTTAAGTATTTTTTATTTTCCAATTTGAAATTCGACATTAAGTCTGGCAGCATTGTAAAGCAACAAAGTATTTGCCCCAAGAACCAAACAGCACAGACAACAGACTGCTGTTCTATTGTCTCCACCAACCACTATCAGCAAAAATGCGCCATCTATTTAAGAATAAATACAACATTATTCATTCTAACCGCTGTACGTTGCTCATGG
The DNA here is from genome assembly GCA_951813785.1 of Criorhina ranunculi. Taxonomy (NCBI): domain Eukaryota; kingdom Metazoa; phylum Arthropoda; class Insecta; order Diptera; family Syrphidae; genus Criorhina; species Criorhina ranunculi. The sequence goes on along the minus strand of OX638382.1, from coordinate 12,199,516 downwards.
TGAAAATAGTTTTTTTCCGATTTGGCGTAACTTATGTCATTTCAAACGTCAAATATTTCCATTTAACCTAAAAAAAAATCGACAAATTGTGCTCATCTACTCCAGTCGTGCTGAAAACAAACAACAAGAAAACTTTAAAATTATGTTTCGCTCTGGAATAACATTGCTCACACAAAACAGTGAAACAAAAATTACTAATTGTTCGATTGGTTTAGAGTTTGTACGATGGCGTCGGAAGCCTCGTTGGGTACCAGTTGCTAAGACCAAGTTATTCCGCATTCCCGAAAAAAAACCCCAATCCATCGATGAAAAACTAGAATTACTTCGATTGCATAATCATTACAAGTAAATATACAAATTTTCTGTAATAAAAATAGTACATAAACAATCCATTTATTTAGAACGCAAATGCGATCGGTACGTTTATTCTTCCGTGAAGAAGCCGAACGTATACGTGAGACATCAACTGCTGACCATTTGGTCATATCACCGGAACAAGAAGAAGCAGAATTCCAACGTTGTTTAGATGTCAACAAAGCTTGGAATTCTAAAATTGCCGAAGAACGCAATCTTCGATTAACGAAAGAACTGGAAGCTCGTCGGGAATACATCCAAGAGAGATTAGAATTGGCTAAAGAACGAGAGGAAGATCGTATCAAACGCATTGAAAATATTGTTAAAAAGGAAAAGGTATGACCACTATCATCTCTTTCTCAAATAAGTTGATTAATATTAATTTTTTCTATTTTTTTGTAGGAATTATCTAAAACTTTCATTTCACGTGAGAATATCGATGCCGCTATAGAAACTGCATTGGCCAATCCGGTTGATTATAACTTCTCTATCGATCTTCAAGGTAATTTATATCGAGGGCGTACTACAGTGCCCGGAGGCCCACCAGATCAGAAACAACCACAGCAAGAGTTATTGAAAGCTGCAAATTAGTGGAGAAATGCACAATGCGCTTGGCCAACTTAGTTCATTTCATTTATAAAAATAAAAATCTAGCTTAGATCAACAGTTTAACAAATAATCTATTACATATACATGTCTGTACGAAATCTATATTCATACTCCCAAACAAAACATTGAACGATAGGTGATGAGTTATATCCCGGCGTGGTTTTTAAACAGCAATAATAGTAATACAGCAGCCATCAGCTGCTGGATCATTTTTGCATCAACAAATACTCCCAGTCGGGTGTGGCAGTAAGTTTGGCTTGAATTGGTCCTAGGTTGATCATGTTACCGCTTCGCTCTTCGCGATTTGTGCTTATCGACATAAGGTCCTGGTGAAGTAGTAGAAGTTACTTTTGTATTCTTGGTACTAGTGTATAAACAAAATTACCTGTAAAAATCCCGTCTCTATGCCCATTGTGACATCGAAATGTGATTCTCCTAGGACTAGTTTCAATTTACCTGACTTGTATCGAATCAATTTACCTATTTGACCTTCCACCATTTCCTTGAGTGGATTTTTCTTCTCTACCGGTTCGGGCTGAAAGAAAACTTATTTTAAATTCACTTCATGAATATTTTGAATACAACCAACCTCCGATGGTTGTTCTTTGCTGGTGCTTGGCGGATTTTCTGGACTTTCGTCAGGGTCTTCGCAAGGTAATGTATCTGGTAACTAAATAAAATACTACATTGATGTCTTCATGGCAAATTTACAATGTTTCGCTAACCTGCATCAGGAATATCTGAGGTTGAGTATTGGTTAGTAAGTCATCTACACTTGTTGGATATCTCGGCATATTGCTAGCATCGCGGGTTCGATTGACTTGTGACAATTGTATCTTCGGCAATGTGGACTCAGACTTATCTGTTCAAAATAGAAATAATGAAGCTTAAACAGATATTTTCAAACGAAATTTTGCGGAAAAAATCAATTTTCAGTTGAAATACCAATTGTAGTTACAAAAATGAATGCTTTAATGAAGAAAACGAACTTAAGGCGTTGCAAGGAATGGAGAATATAAGACCAGGTAACACTGTATATTTAAAAGCATTCTGACTATTGAAGAAAAAAAAGTTCATCATGTTCTGCATATGGAGGCAAAACTCGGATCAATAGCCGAGCTGCGATAATGGTGCCAGGTTCCTAGAATTGCAATGAAAACAGTTTTTTTGTAATTTGCCGATCGGAATGACCAATTCCTGTCTCAAGACCAACGAAGAATTACATTACACAGCTCATAAGGCAGTTTATATCATCAGATAGGGTGACAATCGCTAACCACAACTCGCTCTAGATCTATCTACTGTGCGATGATTGTTTAAATGACTCCGATGACCATTAATTTAACAATATTGGAATGGGTCTATACGCATCTGAAATCCCTGCAATAAAAAAGATTGCAACGGCAAACGTTCAGTAGTTCCAGTTGTGTACTAAATTTGTTTATAGAGGTACACAGAAGCGATGCGTAAAGGATAATCAATTACTCAGGGCCCCATTACGTATTAAAGCCATTTTTCTCAAAAGAACATTTCATTCATTCATTTCATGGTTCATATCAGAATGTCTCAAGTAAGACTAAATAATGTTTTAAAGCAAAATTATACACGCTAGCTTAAAGAAGCAAACAAATGGCGAACATAAACGAACTTCTCCACAAGCACAAATCACTCTTACCTTCAGCTGACTCAGTTTTGACTTCCATCTTAATGGGTTCTTCCATTTTTTCAACTTTAAACTCTTTCCATTTAGCTGTGAAAATGTATAGAAGTTGCTGTGCATTAGCTATACGTGGTTAGAATTCTTTCAAAAAAATAGCTGTTGCACCACAACGAGAATACTACGGAGCATTCCAATCTGATACGACATAAGTCTCTCTACAGATGTGTGAATGTGCGTTTTTTAACTCTACAACTCTTGCCATACAAATCACAGTTCATATAAGTATGCTACCACAATGAATCTATTTCCACTACTTACCTTCCCTTATCTTTATTGGATTCCAATCCGAGTCAGCCTTTCGGTCATCAAAGTCATCATCATCAGAGTCACCAAGCAACTCTCGGATGTGTTCCGCTTCAGCTTTTATATCGATTTTTATACCACTTTCCTTTTTGACGATTGTTGGCTTCCTCAAAGAAGATGGTGCATCATCCGCTGAGCGACTGTATGAACTAGAAATATGTTTTCGAATATTCACAGAGCCAGCACCCTCTGAGAAAACACCAGCCGTTTGGATAAGATTTCCACCACCACGTCCTCCACCTCGACCGCGACCACGATCTGATTTCCCTCGATCAGGACGTCCTTTGCCACGAGTCGACGTGTCTTTTGAGGTTTTCACATTACTGCAAGAATGACATTTTTTAATTTTCTATTTCATACGTGGTAATAAGAGAACTTACGCATTTTTGTTGCGGGTTACGTTAAGATTTGGTGTAAACACCTTTTTGTTAGTGTTGCCTCCCCGTCCACCACGACCAGCACCACCCAGGGTCAAGTCTCGGGGCATTGAAAACGAAGACAGACGAAGCGTTGCATCGGCACTGCCATTAAGCGTAACTTGTTCCTTCTTTATTGGCATTGCTTTTAAATTCGATTTAGCATTATCTGCGGACATCACGCAAAAAGTGTGTGATGTGTAAATATTTTACAAGTAGTTTATTGTCGCGATTAAAAACCGACAACTTTTTTCCTCTTTTCAATGATATTACCAACAAAAATTCTGCATTTGAAGAAGGTTACTGACAAATGTCACAAATGACATGTTTTTCTGCGAAAGTTTGCTTACATACAAGTTTCACAAAGTGTAACATATTTTCGTTTTATATTGAAAAAACAGATGACAGGATATATACTATTTTTCATTTTCCTTCTAATTTATTTAAAGAAATTCGTCTGATATCTCCATTGTTCTCCATAAAGACATGATATTTTGGAAATGCATTGCGCTGCAACATTACATTATAGACTTTCAACATTCGTCTTTTAGCTTCAAAATCTTCCCGTGAATGTTTGATTTTCTCTCTCCATTTGCGAATGTTTTTCCTTTGGACTTTTGGGACAAGAAAGTAGTCCAGTGCACTAAAATTAAAATAAAATAAAAATACACCTACGTCAAGTTATGTTTTATGAAAGTTCAACGTACTCTTCAAGATTTTTCCCCAGTGTTGTTTCAATGAAAGTATAGTGGTTAACTAGACTGCAAATGTCCTCTGGTACAGATTCAAGCTTATGGATGACTCTATAAGAAAATATATTTTTTATGATTTTTATTTAACAAAATCTTACACACTTTGCAGCCAATACACGTCCCATTAGTTTTGAGTTCACTGATTCTGATTCTTCGGGTAGTTCCTTTAAATTTGTACAATGTGTTTTAAATTTATTTAAATCCTTTTCTATGTTATTTATTGGCATGCTAAATTGCTTATCGTACGTCAAAATTGGTGTAAATAGGGCAGTTTTAGTTGGGGAATCATAGAAAAATGCATTGTCTGGGCAATGTGAAACGAACTTGTTATAATTGTTTTGTGATATGAATTCCATACCTGTTGGAAAAAAAAAATTACATATTTAACAAACGTCTAACTGCGGTGATAATATCAGAATTAGTCTATAAGTCGAGTCACTTATTTCGAAGTGACTCTTGTCGCATCACGTGAGATGAAATTATGCATTCCGTTTAGACGTATGATGTGACACTTATGACGGTTAAAAGATACAATGGCAGCTCTGGTTTGTTTTTGATTGAAATTTAGTCAAATCCAAACGCTAAAAAAAGAGTAGCGTTGAAACTGCCAAGAGAATCAGGCCTCAGGAGTGGTTGGTGGTGTCTTCTTCAATGATGTAAGCAACTTCTTTCGTTTGCCTGACCACTGCAGTGTCTTCCAAGCCAAAATAATGACACCATTGGCCAAAAGGTTAGGCATCGTCTATAATGATTTTTGTAGAAGCTGTTTGGATGAGGAGGAAGAGACGATTCTCCACCTGCTCTGTACTTGTTAAGCCCTCTCACCTTAAAGAAGAGCCAACTTCTTCCATAGTCTCAAAGAACTGGCTAACACCAGCATAGGCAGCCTCCAGTGCTTCATAGTAAGCTCCGGCTGATTCTGCAAGTAGTTTTCTGGAAGAAAAAGCCTATGAATCACGACGTGACAGTTGTCGTTAGAAACAACTAAAGGGAATACAAATCTGATTTTGATACGCCCTTTGACGAGCCATTTGACTAAGGGAATATGGGCATGTAGCATTATGACATCTTAACATTACGTTACCTTAGCAAAGAAATACACCATATAATTTTGCAGTTTTTCCGAAACCACGGATCGTAATGTTAAGCAATTTCACAAGCCATGCTCATATGCTTACAATAATTCTACAACAGATGTCAGTGTCGAAATGAAGAGGATTTAAACGGACAACTTGTATTTGATTTGAACTTTTGGAGTCGTTATCGTGAGTGATATTAACAAAATATGGATCAGAAACAGTTCTGTTTCCTTATTTTTTGATAATATGGGCTGTAATGTCACATTCTTTCAATCTATTCTTCAAGCTGTCAATCGAGTTAGCAAGAAAAATATTATTAAAGTGTGGTCTCGAGTGTTGGATAAACGAACTCATAGAACTGTTGTTTCAAGTTGGCTACCAAAATTCACAGCAAGTGGTTGGAGAAAATGAAAGTGAGAAATTAAAACTAAAATGGCAAAACGATGGGAAATACCTACTGTTTGGGGAGGCAGTTCGATAGAATCTGATCTTTAAATTTTTTTTCTACTTGGGGATACAGTTTTACGAGTAAGATAAGCAAGCATCCACACTTCTTAATAAACCATGATTTTTCCATTTAATTGTTGTAACGGAAACTATTCTGGCGAAGAAAGGTCGGTTTCTAAGCTTAGGAAACGCGTCACGTTGAAAAGAGGGCCCCTGGGCGCAAGTTGTTTGATTTTGCTGCGTAGTGGAACAGACGTTTTGTGGGCCATTTTCATAGCCAGGACAGTTGTCTTCTGTGGAAAGGTTGAGACGGTTCATAAAGGTGTTTTGGGAGTGGCACCATCCTGAAAGCAGTTATATAAGGGTGGTTTTTGTCTTACGCTTTTAAATGCGTCTTTATATACCTGCATGTCAAACCTAAAGGCCGCTTCGTATAGGTGTAGATGCCATTCAAATAAATTAAACGTTTTTTAACGAATAAAACGATCTGGTTGCGGGAGCGTTTTCAACGAATGATTGGGGTGGATACTGCCATTGACAATTCTGTAAATACCTAAGGACAGGCCTAATCGTTTAAAGATTTAAAATGGACATAAAAGTAAAGGCCAGCGTTTATAAGTAGATCTTCACTTGAACGTTCGCTGTAAAAGCCTTGCTGTCAGTGGTTTATTAGTCCATGTTCTATGCATTTTCCACCAATTTGAATAACAATGCTATGGGCGAGGATAGTTTTGTGGTAATCATTTGTTTCCTTTTTGTGGATTATAATTGAAAATTGCAATATGAGCTGCAGTAAATACTCTGCTAGTACTCTGCTTTGTGCGAAAGTACTTACAATCTATCCAAAACAAATGGAGTTGGCTTATGGGTTTTTGAACTATGTACATATTTTAAAGGTAGAAAATGCAAACGTCGAGATGCATGTTTTCAAGTCTCTAGTACATTTGATGGAACATCCTCCTTATAAAGAAAATTAAATTACAGTTTTAGTTATTCAATACTTACCAAACTTATATCGCTTAGATACAAAATATTTTTCCTCTGCATATGGTTTCAGTTCTCCATGTTTCGATATAAGTGCCATCTCTCCTTTTGCATTAAGTGAAAGGTATGCATTTTTATTTTGAAATGTTAAAATGTCGCTATTCTCGGAGGCCATGCATAGTTTTAACAATACATCTCTGGAATAAAATAGGTGAAAAGAATAAACATGTCTTACATACAACCAACATGTGTTAGTTTAAACTTGTGTGACAGAATGTATTTTATTTTTAGATAGTTTTAGATAAACACTAAACTCTTTCTCGCAACATCACTCCACCGCTATCTACAAAATATACAGATGTAGATACCTAATGCGGCAAATCCTGGAAAAGACCAACGAGTTCCAAGTCGATACACACCATCTTTTCATAATATATAACGCCATGGCTGAATTCGGGATCCTAAAAAAATTGATTCGGTTCTGTCGCATCACGCTAGATAACTCGCAATGCACCGTGCAGCTTGGAAACAGAACCTTAGAATTATTCCAAACAAGCACCAGATTTCGGCAAGGAGACGCGCTGTCGTGTGCTGAAGCAGGTAGTAAACACAGAAGGCACTATATTTAACAAAATCATCCAGCTGCTGGGATACGCAGACGATATCGACATCTTCGCCCGTTCCCAGCATGCCATCATTGAGACTTTTACGGCAATAGAAGAACAAGCCAAACGAGTTGGTCTCATGATGAACGAGGATAAAACAAAGTTCATGCTGTCGACCACAAACCGATCCGTCAAACACCATTTAGGTCAAAACCTAACAATTGACAGCTATAATTTTCAGGTAGTGACGGAGTTTATCTACCTCGGAGCAAATATAAACTTCACAAATGACACCCTAGCGGAGATTCGACGAAGGATAACCTTAGGCAGCCGCTGCTACTTAGGTTTGTCCAAACAACTAGGGTCCAAATGAAATCCAAACTCCTTACTTGAAGGTCCAAAATCATGCTCTACAAAGCCCTGATCTTGCCAGTTTTGTTTTATGGAGCTGAATGCTGGACGATAAGTAAGACAGCGGAGCAGATCTTGGGAAAGAAAAATTCTCCGTTGAATTTTTGGTCCTGTGTACGAGGAGAACGAATGGAGGAGAAGATATAACCTCGAACTCTACGAGTTGTACAAAGGTGTGGATGTAGTCCGGAAGGTAAAAATCCGTCGATTGCACTGGCTCGGCCACATCGAGCGAATGGATGAGAATACTCCAGCTAAGAGGATTTTTGAATCCCAACCACCTAGTTCACGAAGAAAAGAAAGGCCGAACTTCCGGTATAAAGATCAGGCAATCGCGGACGCCCGAAACCTTGGTCTAATAAACTGGAAGCAGCGTTTCCGAGACCGTGAAGGATGGAAAGCGGCATTAGTTCAGGTACAGACCCTCCAAGGGTGGCTGGCCTGATAAGTTAGTAAGTAAGTAAGATACCTAATGCTAAGGTTAGTTGTCTCCAAAAAATTCGAAAAAAAATGTCAAAAAGCAGGTTTTGTCTTTTTTTCGTGGTCACCTATTGAGACGCTGATATCTATGGCACATATCACGTTTTTAATTAGCCAAGATAAGACTTATTTAATCGCCAATTTGTGCATCTGGAACACGCTACAATGACTTGTATCAGAAAAAACACTTTCATCTACCCCGTCAATGGTTTTTGATGCATCAATATAAAAGTGGACCGACTCATGTGGACGGGTGTCAGATAAAACAGAAAGTCTAGTACTGCAGATGGTGTCATACGAAGTATTCTGCTTATGCCCGAACAAGCTGATCCTTGAACCTTGCTTGGATTATCACGGTTCATGACTCAGCTAACCAGTGTTACCGCTGCTGATTTATAATGAAAGAAAATGCACACATGGTATGAGTAGGAAAACTGCAGCAAAAATGCTAGCATATTCCACAATTCATCTGTGTTGAAGCACGCTTATGTTATATTTAAAGATGAGTATACATGTATACAAAATTTTGTTTCAATTTTTATTTCCAACTTATGTTTCGAAAAGAGTTATATTATCTTTACAATCTATGGTATCGTCTGTGTCCATTGGATTAGAGGACGTGCTAGGTCTACTACTTTTGTATTCAAAAAATGTGGAATCACAATAGCGTTGTTGCTGTACACTCTTTTTCTCCTCCTTAATTGTTTTCCTGACCAATTGAAGAATTTCTAATTTAAGGTCATCAAATGTATTTTCCGAAGTTACTTTTTTTAATTCCAAACAAAGATATCTGCAGAATTCTTCTTCTCTTCCAGTTGATTCCTGTTTTTGTTGTTGTTGTTGATATTGATGCGCAATTTCATTGGATTTATTTAATGCGTCTATGGCTTCTTTACACAATTGTAGAGCGAGTGTTGAATTACTAGTATTTTCCTGTAAAATTTTTGAAAATTACTTATCAAATTACTCTTTTCTGTTGCACTTTCAAAACGTTCGAAAAATTACAATTACAATTTTTACAAAGGCGTGTGGGTACGAGTACGCTCTTGGTTACTCCACTTCTTTTTATCTGGCAGAGGTTAGACGTAAATTCGGACACAAATCTACGATAAAAGCTTTGACCTTCTATCTTTTGGACTCAAATCTTAACATGGAGTTGAATTAACACCGTTAAGTAGCGAGATGTTTAAAAAAAAAACCGAATATTGAGGGCATTGAGGCCAACGAGTTGTCGATGAGCTCGCTAGACAAATAGCCAATCAACATTTATAGGCATACTTTCGTGCTGTGGGTTATCCTGCTGCATTAAATTACTCATGGGAGGGCCAAGATAAAATTTCAAAATGGTCATGCATTCATTCGTAAGCACGATCGTGATCTTGATCTTGTTAAGGACCACAAGATTTTCCAGTTGTAGGCAATCTTTGATCAGAATGCTGTCGGTGATGGGTTAACAATCTGACATACAAGTGTATTTATGGCCTTTACCGGACTGTGGTGGGAAAAAATGCTCTGAAATATTTTATTGCGGCTTTTTTTTTTGGAACATTTTGAAAGGCAATATACTTTGATTCTTTTTATAAGAAAAAAATTTTTTTTAAATTTATACTCACAGTTAAAATTGTCTCTTTTTCTGCTTCAACTGTTTCATTAATTTCATTGTGAACAGTTTTGTCTTCTTCTGTTTCAGATGTAATATCTATCTAAAAATAAAATTAAAATTCGCACATATTTTCTGTATTGAATCAACTCACTGTAGGTAGCTTAATGTTTGAGGTTCCTGATGTTGCATCACTTGTGTTCAACAAAAACAACAAATCATAATAACACCATAAAATCGGTTTATATGCTTGGTATTCTCCACGTTTTTTGAAATCTAACGCTCTTGCCCTTTCTTTTGATAATTGACTAAATAATGTTCTTATTTTTGATTTAATACTTTTCACAGTTACATTCGATTTGTAGTCTTTCATCTCATTTAAAATATAGTTATGCTGTTTACTTCTTTGAAATTTATTTAAAAAATTTGGATGATTTGAATCGTATAAACATGGACAATTCTTTAAAAATGTTATAAGCATTTTTGTTTGTACTTTATCCCACGAATCCATTTTTACAAATACGTGTAACACTTCACTTATTACAACTTGTTTTCATCAATAGGCAAAACGAGAATGAAATCACACGAAGAGTAAAAAATATTTCAACCAAAAGATACTTTTATTCCTACAGTTCAGCTGTCACCAATGATAACCGGTTTAACACAGTCAACAAGCACAAGTATTTCGAAACTGGTTTTTTTTTTTTGTGCCCCTGTTTTCTCAGTCAATAAATTCTCTGAATCTACATAATGTGTCTTTGAATCTGGTTTAGTTTGTTGTGTATCTGCTTTATAACACGAAAGATAATAATTCTATTTTTATAAACTTTTGTCGTTTTTTTCATTCACGCCAGCCGGGTTGCATACTGCTAGCTAGGATATTTACCTGCATTATGTTGCTATATTTGGATTCTAGCATGTAGCTGACGCTAAAATTCGTGTTTACACTTGACCTTGAAACAGTCCAGCGTTTTAAAATAAAAAGTAAGGGAGATGAGGTAGAAAAGTAGATACCCGTCAATCGTGTCGTCTTGTTGTCTGTAGTTACTGTCATAAGCTATAACTTGATCTCTGCCCATCAATGCTTGTCCACATCTATAAGGGAGCTATTGATTTACATAAATCCACTGTCCAATCGTAATGATTCTATGACTTCAATGAAATAGTGGGCCGTTCTACACTCCTTTCTTTGCGTTTGATTCAAACCGGTTTTTGATTTTTTGGAGAGTGACCAATTGTATTCTTGCGTCAGTATAAAACTAACTTTTGTAAATGAGGTTGATTAAGGTCGGAAAATGCATATGGCCTGCTGGAAAAGTCTGGAAAAGCACCTCACTTTGAATTCACATATTCTAACCGGTTTGTCTCTGTGAAACGTCGTTAATGTATAATAGATACGCGTGAATTGCTTTAATCTAAGGTTGAGTCACTGACTTGTTATGATAGTTTGAGGAAAAATAATCCAACAATTTGTTGATAAAAACCGTTTAGAATCATATTTAAATTATCGCTCCAATAACGATTGGATTATGTCATAACGCCCCACTTTTCTACTCGCACAAATGTATACGCGGAGACAAAATTCAGTCAAATTCAATTCTGGAACTACTAAACGAAGAATGCTGCCAATTGGCACACAGTGCAGCACAAATTATCACTACAAACTTACTTACATAAAAGGGCTCTCGACCGGTGAAGATTCAATGCCAGAGGCACCGCAGCATTCTAATCTTTTCGATCTCAGGCATGTTGCTGTCAGTTTGTCAGACCAAGCATTCTTGCATCCGCGATAGCTTGGTCCTTAAAACGGAGATTCAGCCTTCCTGGTTATCACGAACCTGAGGGTAGCGATTCGAAGATTGTCTTGGCTAATTGTTGTCCATTCGATCGATGTGTCCGAGCCATTGTAGTCGATGTGATTTACCATTTTGATCTATATCTAGGTACATCTTGTAGGTTGTACCCCCTTCTAATATTTTTTTTTTCGAAACCACCCAGTATCTGCTTTTTTCTGCTCATCAGGATTCGCATCATTTTTGTCTCTCACGCTAGAAGCTTTGACCCTAGCTGGTATGCTAAGCTGAAGTAGCAGCGGATTCCTAGAGTTAATTTTATCATTCGTTGACTTTGAGGTATTTGAATTCCTTTACTACTTCAAAGTTATACCTGTTTTGTTTTGGCGTTTTGTCCTAAGCGTCGAACAGATATATCTTTGTTTGTCAGCAGCATATATTTGGTGATGTCCTCGCTGATTTCAAGACCAACCTGTTTGCTTCTATCGCCACAAAAAACTCTCTACGACTGCCTTCTGAAAACGTGCGATGGTATCGATATCGTCCGCATATCACATTTGTTGGATCGACCTATGGAAAATAGTGCATTCCGTGTCGATCCTAGCCCTGTAGACACTATCCATTCCAGCACAAGATTGAATAAATCCTACGACTTTATCAAAATCCGGTAGATGTATGCAATAGTTCCAACGTAACATGGCATAGCTGGATAAGTTTTCTCGGAATCCAGCTGTTGTCTTGCAATGAGTGTTATATTTACAATACGCAACTTTAGTCAATGAAAGCGGGGATTTCGACTTGAGATTCTTCGAACTTTTCCAGGATTTGTCTTAACGTGAAAATTTGATAGTTGACTTGTTAGGCCAGAAGCCGTACGTGCCGATTAGTGTGGTGCAAAGCGGCTAGAGACGTCACACAGTACATCGGACAGAATATTCTATATGACATTGAGCGACGATTTGCCTGGGTAGTTGTTTGGAGCCAATGGATCGTCCTTTTTTGCAGATGGGATATAGAGAGCTGATAATCCAATCTTCTGGCACACTTTTATCCAACCATAATTGGTTGATGATTTGGTGCATGCTTTTAACTAAAACATTGACACCAAACTTATATGAATGTACTTAGGATTGAAGCTCTTTGTTGCTGGATAAGCCAACGATCTAAACGGACTTCAAATTGACAGAATGAAAAATGATCGACCACATTGCAAGCGCTTCAGATTTTTAAATTTAAATAAAACAAAGTGTGTGTGAGATATCATCGAAATTTTAAATTCGTTTGAAAGGCCTATCGATGCCATTATGTATGGAATATAACATCGTTCAAATGTCCGCCGCGGCTTCTATGGGTGACGCATCCAAATGTCTAATTTTTCATGACTCTGGCTGAATTTGACCGATGGAATTGGTAATGTTGGCTTTGAGGGCTGCTGTGGTTTGTGGCTTATTCGCATAGACCTGCGACTTCAGAAAACCCCACAAGAAAAAGTCTAACGGGGTCAAATCGCACGATCTCGGTGGCCAGTTCACATCACCTTCACATGAGATGACCATGCCCTTGAATTGCTCGTGCAGAATTTCCAATGTGGCGTGAGCTGTGTAGCACGTAGCGCCGTCCTGTTGAAACCACATGTCGTTGGTGTCCATATCATCCAATTCAGACCAAAAGAAGTTGGTAATCATCGACCTATAGGCCTGGCCAACGTCGTTCTCAAAGAAATATGGACCGATGACGTCGCCAGCCCAAACAGTGACTTTTTCGGGATGCACTGGACGCTCTTGGATCTCATGTGGATTGGCATCGTCCCAAATTCGACAATTTTGTTTGTTGACGTACCCATTCATCCAGAATGGGTCTCATCGCTGAAGATGATTGTTCGATAAAAATTAGGGTCAATTTCCAACTGCTCCCGAGCCCATTCAGCGAACGCACGTCGTTGTCTATGGTCGTTTACTTTCAGCTCCTGGGTCAGTTAAATTTTGTACGGGTGCAGGTCCAAGTCACGATGCAGAATTCGCCAAGTAGTGGTCTGTGAAAGGCCGAGTTCTTGGGAGAGACGCGAAATTGACTGCCTCGGATTCTCCTGCACACTCTTACAAACAGCGGCGATGTTTTCGGCAGATCTTGCGTTTCGTCGACGTACGTACGTGTTGGTTGATCATTTACTGAACCAGTGGACTCAAATTTATCCACCACACTGCGAATAGTCCTCTCGGAAGGACGATTATGGCGACCGTAAAATGGGCGAAGCGCGCGGAAAGTTGCCCGAACAGAACACCCATTTTGATAAAACAATTTTATTATTAGCACGTGTTTTTGAAAGCTATCTCCATCCATGGTAATTTGGCAAAACAGACTGAATAAATGACAGTCAATTTGACAGATGTAGCTTCAACAATATGACCGCTATCAACTGTCAAAGTTCGGAAGTCCCTATTGAAAGATCCTTTACATAATCCATCATCATCATTATAACTCCAATCTACGTACTACATCTGTGCACACATACATACGTATGCGCAAGTGACTTGTGGTTTTACTTGCGAATAAATGTGATGAAAATGATATCAACTATGAAATTCGTTGAAATAAAATTACATAATTACTTAAAAATCGAACACACATAGGGATGGGATGTATATTAATTAGGTTTCCCATCTAAACAAATCCACACAATGCAAAGCTTTTAACTCATAGGAATTCTCAATGCATCGTATCCCTACTATCACATTAAAGGATGAGATTTCTGTTTGTGCAATTTTCCACTTGATAACATTTCCATTTGCATAATAATGAAGAAACGGAATACAGTACAATGGGGAGTGTGTCTTCTAATCCTTGCTATCGTAAAAATAATAAAGCCAACTACAATGCGAAAGGATGTTCCATGGAGCGTTCTCACCATGAATACAATATAAATGCATCACACATCAAGTGGAATGAGCGCTTTAACAGAACTTATCATCATCATCTCATTTGCACATAATTTTATGGTCCCATAGAATGTTCACGCACACCTTACTTGTGTGTGTGTGTGTGTGTGTTTGTTCTGCATCTGTTACTTCCGATAAAAATAAGAAGACTCACCTTTCTTCTGGAATACAGGAGCCTGAAACTATGGTGCATAAGCCTGAAGCTACCCGCAAAGAAAGTTTCGGTCCAAGGTCAATCAGTACGAGATCATTCTCACTAATAACGACCTGAATCCCCTCTGCTGAATATATTCCAACTTTATCATCATTATAGAAAGCAACAGTGGCGTATTGTTCATGCTGCATGATATAAGTCACATTATACATGATGTATTGTTCTGTCATATATGATTTTTGTGCAGCCTAGACGATGGGGAACAATCATTTATGCAGTTGATATACCTTTCAAAAAGGGTTTCAAACTAAACGAGTATCAAACTTACCTTTTCCACTAGAGCTGGGTTAATTTTTCGCAAAATGTCTTCCGTTGACCTGCTTCGGCATTCTGTAAATTATAAAAAAAAATTAACAAATATTCATGACACAGGTAATAATATAAGTACAGTCGGAAACGGATGAGTGCAAAAACCGTCTTAGTGCAATGCCTTCAAAATCCTCTTGCAAATTCGCAAATTTTTCATACAATAATGTTTGGATACGTGCAAAACGTATAAGTGCAAATTTCTTGTAAGTGCACGTCATTTTGTGCACCCAAAATATTTTATTTACCAAAAAACACCGGATAAGTGCTTTAGAAGCGTTGTTCTCTTTTAAGAATTTACCATCTAAAAGTTACGACTTCAAAAATTAGCATGTCTTGGCATCACCGGGTCTGCGCGAGCCCTAGAGGCAATTGTTGGCTTAGCTCCATTGCACATCTTTGTCAAAAACGTGGCAATACGCTGTGCAGTTAACCTCCAAAACTCTACAGGAATTCAGCCAAGTAAACTTACGGGTCACATGGCTATACTTTATGACTTTTCCGAGCTTAAAATGATCAGTATGGTATCCGACTTTATGCCCAACATACTCTGTTTCGGCAGAAAGTTCGAGATTGAGATCCCGAACTGCAATTCTTGGGAAACTGGCGATCTGCTGCTTAAAATAAAAGGACTAGTTTGGTATACTGATGGATCAAAGATGGACTCGAGTGTTGGAGCTGGTATTTATGGCCTGAATCACAAAGTCTCAAAGACACTTGGAATGTGCCCTTGTGTCTTTTTGGCAAAACTACATGCCATTGATACCTGCGCCAATATTATTCTTGACTCCGGTATAAAGGGGACAGCCATCAACAGATGCAGCGATAGTCAAGCAGCGCTGAAAGCATTAAGCTTCCATTACTGCAACTCGAAGGCCGTTTCAGGCTGATTTAATGATCTCTAAGACCCATCAAAGGGGGGAAAAGTCAAGCTCTGGTGGGTACCTGGACACAGACCAACTTACCAGAAAAGGGGCTGCAGAAATCTTCTGCGGCATCCCTACTTCCGCGTTTAGAATGAGCATTCAATTTTTGCATTCAATATTTCCATTCTTTTGCATTCATTTGAAATCTTTTGCATTCAATTGCCATTCCCAGAATTTAGATTAGTTTCTTCATGAGTTTCTGATAAACTTTCAGAGAGCGAGGATCAGTCAACAGTTTGGGAAGAGGTAGTTTGGAGTCTTACTCGCTTTTCTACGGAATCTGCAAGTAACGTTGTTTTCTTGGCTCAGATCCCTAAGAAGTGTGGGGTAACCTGATGTGGCATTGTGTGTGATTTCTAGAGCTAGCTCAACACTTTCCGGACAACTTTTCTTTAGCAAAAATTGAAAATGACTGCAAATGAATGAAAATGAATGGGAATGGCAATTGAATGCAAAAGACTTCAAATTAATGCAAAAGAATACAAATGAATGGAAATATTGACTGCCATTGATTGAATGCAAAAATTGAATGCTCATTGAATGACTTCAAAATGAACGGTGATTTAAACTTATCGGTCACCATTCAAATATGAAGTCAATGAATGAATTAATTTTGCATGAATTCAATTTGGTGCTTTCAGTGAATGCATTCCCAAATGAATGCATTCTTTTACAGCTCTGACGTTAAGTTCAAGGGAGTGCACTAATGGATTAGTGCACAACCCATCGGGGTCGATTTTGTATGCACTTATCCGTTTCCGACTGTAGCAGAGGTCTTTAACGAGCAACTCAAAGTAAGAGCAAATGATTTTTATCAAGCATGAAATTAAGCTTAGTACTTATTACTTACCACAGCTCACATCAATGGTATCTTCTACAGTTTTAGTCGTTATCACTGTACCACACGGGTAGCAACATTCAAGAGAGCTTTCCCTCCATAGCAGCTTAACACCGTCATCGCGATCGGCATAGCGCTCATTCTTGAGGTAATCTGCCCATTCGTAAATTAAATACTGTGCTTTCACTTCCATCTAAACGATTATAATATAGATGTTGTTCAAAGAAGCCTCAACAAAAACTTACAACAATTCCATAAAACACTCTTAACTTTTTGCCATCTGATCTTGTTACATCGAAATGTTCACATTCTATGTTATAGCAACTTAGACTTCGGACAAATGTAACATAATCTGCTACATTAGCCTGAGTTAGCAGATGGAAATACTTCAAATCATCGTCTGATCCTTTAGAGACATAATCACGTGGATAAAGCATATAAATTATTCCATTCGGTGTAAGAATTTCAATTTTATCTTCTTCCAGATAATTTAAAATACAGCCTTGTGGAGTATACAATCGTTTACGCTCCCTACGTTTGTTCCAGTGATATCGTTGCTGTATAGCTATTGCACCATCTTCGTAATTATATTCTGTGTGACAATTATTTGGCCACTCAATTGAAATATTCGGATAATCTGTGGCAAATTGCATATCAACATCCATGGTGATGTATTGTTCTGTCACTATCCTTATTCGTGGATATCTTGACAAGAAACCTTCCCAACGATGGGTATATATAGAGCAACCGAATAACAGGATTTCTAGAGAAAGTCTCCGTTCAGCGTATTGCCAATTTTCTAAAGAGCAAGATATTGAGCCATCCTCAAATCGGAAGATCTTATCATTGACTTTCAGCTCCTGCAAGGTATCACTAAAAGATAAGCCAGTAAACATTGGTAACTTTTTCTGCTTCCCGATTTCGTCATCTTGATTTTGATTATCACCATCACTGTTAAATCGTTCCTCCATATCTGCATTGTAAGTCGTGATAATATCTACCAAGTCTGGCATTACATATTCACAAAAATCCCTAAAGCATAGTTTTGTGGTAAGTCGATATTTCGTTTTTACATCGACTATCTTATTGAATTCCCTTCGGAAAATGAAAAGGTGACATTTTAAATGTAAATCAATGCAATAGTATTCGTCGTACAGAGGTCTCTCAAATTCGAGCCTTTGAGCCAAAGACTCCCACGATAGAAGCTCATAGTACAATGGCAGTTCAATGTCAAGCTGACAGTCCTCCGGACAGAAGGGAATTGCCTTTATGGAACAAATTAAAATATCGATTAATCTCCAATAGGACATCATATTCATTTGAGTAGCTATGGCTGATCGTAAAACTTTATTGGCATCTTCCACGATAATCTTGCCGTGTTTGTTTTCAAGAAATGGTCTTAAATGCATATACGAGTATCTTCTTTCGTTACTCGAATGGCTATCAATCGTGATATATAGATTGTCTAAATAAACACCAACCACTGCATCGTCATTAACTTCGTTTCTTGAGGTCATTCCAAGTGGATAAGACAATATTTTAGTTCTTCTGTCATCAATTTCGGCGAAATCAGTTTTGTAAGCGATAAATTGTTCTCTAATCATCTCAAGGTCATACAAATAGTATACGAACTGATTGCAGAAATTATAAATGTACTCTTCCGAAACATAATTATCTGAACGCGCTAAGGTTTCAATGTAAATTCCGACACTCTTTCCTTCCTGAGATTTTTTTAGAAAATCAATATCATTGTAGAGTTGGGGAAAGTTTTCCTGTAAGTCAGCCACTGGACATGGAATAAAGTGAATAATAGAATGCAAAGGAAGTTTGCTCCTGAAATCGATACAAACAAAGTAAATGTGAATTAAAATGAACTTGTCAGTGGGAAGTTTGTAATTTCATGGGTCAAGCATAGTTATTGAGTATTTCTATGCAAAAGCAGTCACTTGTGTAATGTTGAAACTTTTAAGAATCTAAAATATATCTTTTCGCTAGGAGGATTGATGGGAAAGGAAGTCCTTTCCCCGTCACATTTAGGAAGACCCATTGTGATGCCCTAGGGGTTGCAGCCCCCTTACTAAGAACCATAATCTTAAGCTCTATCAAGCCAGCCCGCAGCTCTGATGAATCTGTGTATGTCAAACACAGACTTGCTGGACAGTTCTTCTAGAAAAGATGCCTTCCTAGGATCTTAAATCTTGTATGGCAGAGTGCAGGATAGTACTCGTAGCAGAGAAAGTCTGAAGTGTCCTCATCTACTTCTTCGTCATCGCATCCCATGCATAGATCATGCGTGTACAATCCGGTGCAGAGGTGGGTTATAATGTCACAAACCAATTGTGAACTTATAACTCACCTAAGTGGTCCAAATGTCCACAACATTTCGGGATATTATTCCACAATGTTAAAAAGGAAGTGGGCCATAAGAGCACAAAATTCTGTCGCGAGTTTGTTGAAACACTTTGAAATATTGGGAATCTGTGTTGCACAGGCCCTTTTTATGTCCAAAATCGGTGAGAAGCAGCAAGTTTTTGTTTTTATATTCATTTGGTGTTATGAACTTTTAATAATTATGGACTTATGACCCACCCCAGTGAGCCATTAAGACCACAATCGATGAGTCAATAGTCCACAGAAATTTCATGTGGACTTTTGACCCACCTGGGTGGGTTATAAATTAACAAATCAATTGTGGACTTATGACCCTGCGCCGTTCAATCCCAGTCTTCTTGCATTGTAGTTTAGCATGCTATACGCGGTGATGATACCTATGAGAGAAGATAGGGATTTTTTTTTATTCATTTGCAGGATTCTTTCGGTTTTCGGTTTATTGTAGAATGGCCATGGTTTCCTGGTTATGACAAAGGAGCTGAACGCATTCAATCTATCGTTAGCAGTTCTCTTGATTTTGCTCCCAATTTCTTGTTTTAGGTTACAGGGTGGGATTTTGGCGATGGTATCTGCTTGATCGCTACTTTTACCTGCTGCCCCATATTGCACAATAGACCGACAGTGTTGGTTTAGAATGTTTTTTTTTTTTTTGCTTCTGAACACTAAATACCTTGTGAGCGAAATGACTCGTATCGTCAGATCCAAATTAAAAGAGGTAATGAGCACTTTTCAGTTCCTTAAAAAATATTTGGCACCACAGCCCGGAGAGGACTAAGGCTAAGCTTCTTTAAGTGTGCTGGCATTCAGCTGGCAGCCATTTCAACCTAACCTAGTTTCTCGTAATAATTCATGTTGTACGTATTACATTTTTCGCATGAATAGAATCCGAATGGTCCGCGGGGCAGCTTTCTGTCGAGTGTTAGTGTCCAACGCACTAATTGTTAAGCCACGGCAATCAGTCCAAGCATGCTTTTGGTATCTTGAGCTACATTTTATCGGTTATGCCTTCCTAATACAATAATTTAGAGCCACTAACAACTGAGTTTCAAAATCACTACACCAGCACTAGCGCTGTGCGAATAGCATCATAAGGGTGTTCATAGCCCCTTTAGCACTAGTGAATTATAAAAAAAAAATGTAATCGAGAAATGTGGTAAAAATATGTGCTTCAAGCAGATACTTGCTATGAACTTTGTTCTGAAGCATAAGTTGAAGAAGATACATTTAAATGTGTAGCAAAACTTACATTATTATTTCTGATGTAACTATTGTTGAAAATCTCTCGAAAAGGACAATAATAAAATCGTTCGTATATAATTCATTATCCTTTATCTGTAAAAAAAAATAAAATTAGACTTTTCTAAAGTTTCAAACTTCTTACTCGTACATACCTCCTCATATAACAGTTTCAAATTAGAAGGACTTATTTTCTTCGGAATAATATCCTTTATCACTCTAAATTTCTCATCACCTGCACCTTGAAACTTGGATGAACGACTACTTCTACGTTCAAATTGTTCATTTCTTCCACTCCAATAATTTCTTAAATCTTCTTTAAGTGGAGACTGTAGAGTTTTGTGAATGCCTTCGAATTGTGTTTTGCATTTTTCTATACCTTCTTTGATTTGAACGAGTTTCTTTACCTGTGGTAAAACTTATTATGGGTGGAAACAGTTAGTTTTTGTAAAAAAAAAAATTAAATTACAAACAAACAAACCTGTTGGATCATCCTTCAATCCTACTCCAAGAATTTTTAAATATGTACCATTTTCCATTACTTTTGCGACTTCATAACCCAAAGGCTCCAAATTGCCATGGAAACTCGCTACAATCAATTTAAAGGTTTTCACTTGCGAAGCACTCTGAGAAATAGATTAAATGGATGTTGTTGTGAATGAGTGCAAGAGTTTGCAGATTTCCAGCGCACCATTCTTGATTCCCCCTTTGCGGCCATTCCGGATTGTTATAAATTGTCTTCCTTGGTTGTATGTACTTTCTAATTAATGAATATGTTCTCGAATGTCACCGTTTTTATTTATTTTTTTTGTGAAATTAAGACATTAAATCCACAAAATAAAAAATTAAATTAAATTAAATGTATTTATTGGTCAAGTAAAAAAATACAGACAGTGCTTTCTGTGCTTATAAACTGTTGCAAGAGAAATGTACATTTTTGTGTAAATTTAGCGCAGGACAAAGAGGAAATAAAGTGTGTTTTTGTACTAGTCAGATGAAGCAATCAGCAAAGAAGCAATTAAAGGACTCTATAAAAATGTGTGATGACTCTGCAAGAATAGATAAGATACCAGTTGATTAAGTGAATAATTTCTGCTAAACTGACACCGATTGTTTGGTCTGGACTCAATGAAGTAGTTTTCAAACCTTCTTTCACTGGCGCGTTGTAGATGTTGTTTCCTTAGATTCCCCTTAGACCCGAAATACGAATTGGGGTTTGAAAATAATCTTCGCTCTATTTTTACTGTAGAGGATAAACTTTGTGAGAGTGTTTAACCCCTTCAGTCATTGCATGACTCCCACTGATCTCTACAATGTGAACCTCTTTAATTACCTATTTTGATCCTATGTTTCGGTATGGGAATCTGAAAAATAAATTAACACCGACGACGACGGCTCCAAATGTAAAGTCGGTAGATTCTGCACTTTTTACTGAATGATTACTGAATCATTGCAGTATTTTTCAAGCAATTGTCGTGGTCATTGACAAGGCTGGTTGATATATCCAATTTCACTGGGTACGTTTCGATTTCAAGACTATCTGAAATTTCAGATGAAGAGAGCGTTCTGATTGCACCTTACAAAAAGTTGTGTTGCTCATCTGTCAAAACATGTATGTATGTATGTATATTAGGCACGGCAGCTCATGAAGAGCCAAGGCCTAGCTTCTCACAACCATTCATGTTGTGCGTGTTATATTCTTCGCACGAATGGAAAGGGACCTACAGTTTAGTGCCGACTCCGAACGGCGAATTGAGAAGCTTTTCATGACAGATTGTACTCTTGCAGGTTTGTCATGCCTGCGAAGAGGTGGTGCCGCGAAAAAACGTTTGGTGGTTTTTGAGAATCGAACCTGTGTCTCTCGCTTAGCAGTCCAACGCACTAACCACTAAGCCACGGCGACCACATAGTCCAAACATAGTAAAGTTAATTAAGCTAGTTTTAAGCGTTTTTTGTCTAGCATGTAAGAGTTAATGAAATAAAAATAATAAAAATGCATTTAAAACGAAACGAACGAATGCTCTCTTCATCTGAAATTGCAGATGGTGTAGAAATTGAAACGCATCGAATGTGTTTCGACGCCATAGTCGAGATGTTTTAAAAACGGTGCAAGCAACATTTAAAGCTGTGAGCTAACCAGGAGAGGTGTAGTTACTCCTCTCTCAGATTGTTTTGCTGTTGTTTTTCACAACGACCCTGGATATAAACTTCTCCTTCAACTTTTCGAGCTACAGTAGTATTTTTCAGTTAAAAATGTATATCCCTTCTGATACAAATGCCATCTACAATCCGTGTGTTTATTCATTCTTAGCTTGAGTACAGCTTGGAAGAAGGACGTTACATTTTCATTTGATCAGTTTAGAACAAGAATTTTAGCTGTGGGCACATTGAAATCAGGTAGGTATGTATATATGTTCCAATACAAAAAAATGCCTCAAACCCACCTATTAAATTCACGTGAAAGCACGACAAGATTCTAAAATGTTAATTTTCGTAGTTTTTCCTTTAAACGCGCGCTATAAATCTTGCAAAAAAAAAGTAATCTGCGAAACTACATAACCTACACTACATTATCAAAATCCTCTCGTATTGTCTATTTCAGCGTGTGATCCTGAACTTCGTTGGATCATTAATAAGTCTTATAAAACATCTGTAAAACATTCGTCAAATCAAAGTCAATGCCTAAATCACACTACCGGCTTGTGTAGGAACCACAAGTGCAATTAGAACAACACCAACCGCAGCACTCGAGGTCATGCTGGGGATAATACCTGTCGACCTTTTCACAAAGGAAGGGGCCATGAAAAGTGCGCTCTGCCTACAAAAACCCAACCTGTGGAAAAAAGGTCTGATAGTGATAGGTCACCAAGCTATCACCAAGTGGGTGAACACTGAGACCGAAACTGATGACTTAACACCAATTCTGGAATTAAGTCTAAACCTCGAACTGAAAACTCCCTCCAGAGAAAGCTGGACAGAAGGAGAGGTCATTAACCCCAACCATATATCCATTTTTACGCCGCTCGGAGTCGGCAATAAAAATGTAGGTCCATTCCATTCGAGCGAAAAATATAACACGGACAACATTGATGGTTGGTAAGAAGCTAGATTTGGCTCTCTATGAACTGTCGCGCTAAATATTTGTATTTGTAATAGAGCCATTGAATTACAGACTATCTATTTCGTCCTTTGGGTTGTCATGATATTAGTAAGTCTCAATCGGCTCCTCCCTCCGAGGGTGGCTTGTTTCCTGCATTTTCAGCTGAAACTCCGTATAAAGCTCCTAAAGCGGTGGGCGACCTTGCCTTTCAGTTTTGTTTTTTTTTTTTTAATTGATCGCTATCTTCTCCGATTAAACTGAAAGACATTTGAATTCAATTTTGCCGGGGCGAACTAAAAGATCTTTTGTACAAAAAAAAAGAACCTATTTGGCTCCGAGCAAGATTGGGTCATGTAAGAACCTAAGAATCGTGCTTGCGGCTGAATGATTGACAACGGCTGGAGAAATGAACCCCTTTCGGAAGTGTTTTCTCATAAGATTTGCTTAGCAGTCTCCAGTTCGAGGGAGTTATGCCGAGTGAGTAGTGTTCAATCAAAAAGTCCTTAAGAAGCTTAGCATGCTTGCTTAGTGTGAACATTTCTTGACTTCTCTTGTTATTTGAGAAGCTAATGGACATTTTAGCTTATCCAAGTTTTGTTGTTGAGTTCCATTTTGAGTTAAGCTTCAACTTTATCTGATTAAAGATCCATGTCTGACAATTGCGTTTCCAATCCAAAAAGACTAATTTCTTGAGAGTTAGCTGTTAGGCAGATAGTTCTATTCAGCATGTTTGATATACATAAATAGACGTAGTATAGGTGTTTATAAAATTCTTACTTGCGACGATGATCTGGAATCTTTGTTTTGGCAGCCAAAATTAATGTGAGCATTTTTAGTCTTCCCCAAGGGACAACGCACAGTAGAGGAAGACCGCGACTCAGGTGGCGCACGCAAGTTGAAGGGGACCTCAACCAATTTAGCGTGCAAAACAGGAGACAGCTAGCTAAAGATCGAGCTGGCTGAAGACGCTTGTTAGTTGAGGCCCAGGTCCACCCCGGACTGTAGCGCTACCTTAAGTAACTAAGTATTTTTGGTCTTTGGACACATCGAAATTGGCTCGTGCTAGCGTCTATGGACCAAACAAAAAAATCCTGATGCCAAGTAAGGGCATCAAAGATGTGATCGTTGGCATATTTTCAGAAAGTCAGGTAGCACTCAAGGCATTAAACTCTCACTCTTGGATCGGCTTATGCTCTCAGAGGCCGGACAACTTTCTGTGGTCTCAACTAGGTAATCGTAATAATTTTGATTAATAAATGGAGACATAAATAGGGCAAAGTCGTAGTTCTATTTGAAGGATCTCTTTAAATTTGATTACGAGGAAACATCACGACTTAAAATATGAAACATTCTGAATGTCCAATGTCCATTTTAAACACTTAAACACGTTTCCGGTATAAAATTCAATTGAAAAATCCCTTTCAACAAGTGATTGTATTTTCAACTTGAATCTCCTTGTGGTCTGCAATTTTCCATGTTTTCCACAACATCGCCATTGTCCGATGAATCAAACTCTCAAAGATCCTTCAATTGCATCCAACCACATGCAGATGAGTGGCACTTCATGTGAAAAGAAAACCGTCATCGTCCCTTTCGCAACCAGGCACGACTTAAAGGTGGTGGTTTAAATATTTTATTCACAACAAGGACGATGAAGGAGAACAAAGGAAATTCTTTACGTATGTTGTTCGAGAGACTAGAAAAATGATTGGGAAGGAAGCAAAGGACTTTTATTGCAAATAAAATTCAAAAGTACGTTTTTTTTTTTTCTCTCTCTCCTTCGTGTTGTGCTCCATAGATTTTTTTTTGTGTGTTTGGAGACATAGAGAAGCTATTTTTGGATGATTTCTATAGTCAACGTGCATGGAAGTGATTCCATCTTTAGCCAAGTGGAAGAGTTCTGTTTCAAAAAAAAAAATGAGTACAATTGATTTTCATTTATGTATGAGTATGTAAGTACACATGGAATGTACCCATATATGGAAGTAAATGTCTCTTGTGGAATGAAAGTGAAGTAAGTTTTATGTGTTTGAGGATTTGAAGAGTGGAAAAGTCCTTAAGAAAATGCTGAGTGTTGCTATTATTATTCAATTGAATGTTTGATCTCATTTCTAGTCGATTAAGGATTTATTTCATGTAAAATACCACACATAAGCATTCGAGATGATGGTTAATTGTATGATTTGAGGCAAGTTGTACAGGTTACAAATAAATTTTGGAAAAGCAGTCAAATGCGGGTGCTAAGGATTAGATACTATTATTCTGCAATCATGCTTAAGTATTATTTTAGGGAACAGACATTTTTGAGCCTACTCGCGGTTCCATTTGATGTGCCAGACAATATGATCGAAAACAAAATGTTGGTCACTCACTTGCTTGCTCAGATTTATTGTTAAGATTCCAAATTTGCCTTCTTCAAACACTCTGAGGAAAAAACTGTGTGAACAGACAAGAAGACAAACTTTTATATTCCCACAGTACATTTTGGACAACAATCTATCACCAGAAAACCTGTTGAAGTAAACAGACAGACGTCTTCTGTGGATTTCTGCAACGCGTTTCAGCTTTTTCTAGCTAATTTCTTCACAATTGGAAGGCATCACGAGTGCTTAGGACGACCAACTCTTCTACCTGACTAAGGGAGTGGATTTGGTTAATCACGCAATAGAGTTTTGATGACCTTGCGAGAGGAATATCTTTTGACTCAAATCTTATTGATATGTCATCTGACGCAATTGTTCCGGAATTAAGACTTCTGTGTAGATTTACGATCGACTTTCCCTGTGCACAGGAGTGAAGGAATGTAGTCGAAGATTGCTCCAAGACCGGTGAAGGCTCAGGTGCTGTAGTCTTTGTGGAAAGCGACAACATTAGACTTCACTTTCCCTTAGGCGTTTATGCATCTGTCTTCCAAGCGGAGATTTTTGCAATATTTATGACTGCGAACTATATTGTGAAAAACCAGTGGAAGGGACAGAGTATCTACATCTGTAGCGACAGTTAGACTCGGGAATGCAGGTCTAGTTTGAATTTGCTAAGACTTGCCTGGGACCCTGGACACAGCGGGATTACCGGAAATGAGGTCTCCGATGAGCTTGCCAGGCAAGGTTCAGAGGAGAACTTCTCCGGCCCTGAACCCACGTTAGGTTTGCCCGTATCTTCGGGCTTCTATCGATGGTTGGGCTTCTAGCTATTGGCGTTATTACGGGACACTTCTACTTTGCCAAACATCTCAACGTGTTAGGTTTAAGTGACACCACTGTTTGTGAGGCTTGTGGAGAAGGCAACGACACTGCGGAACATTTCCTATGTGATTGTCCATGCCTTTGCTCGTACCTATCAGGTGGCAGATTTTTGGGGCTCATGTGATGAGTGCTGGTAACCTAAGGTTCTTATCACTGAAGCTCTTACTCGACTTTTTTTTAGAAGTACGATGAAAACACAGTGAAAGGGTTGTATCTGCTGGTAGTACAATGGATCCGACAGAAAAAAAAGGAGTGGATCTCATTGCATGGTATACTTCGCAACGAAATTGTATTCGCCCGATCCACTGCCCATTCACTTGGCCCATTCTTATGTGGAGCTGTTCATTTAAGATGCGGTACGTCCAGAAAATCGTCAGTGCAATACCTAGACACCTATTTACGAAGACTTGCAGCTAACGAGCGACATACTTTTCAAGTATTGCACTTGTAAAGAAGTATTGATTCAACGTTAGAGCGGAAGAGTCTTTACTTGGTTAAGGTTCTGAAAACTTTGTTTTTTTCTAGGCTTTGGAAACATCCACTTTGGAGCCACCGACCGACAAAACCATACGTTTAACATAAAAAAGACTATCATCGCTGTTGCAATTTCTTTGTTGCTAAAACTAAAGGGTTTATCATCAAGCGCTTCCTATCTTTAAATTTAAATAAATCAAAGTGTGTATGGGATATCAACGAAATTATTCGTTTGAAAGGCCTATCGATGCCATTATGGAGTATAACATTGTTCAAATGTCCGCCGCGGCTTCTCTGGGTGGCGCGCATCCGAAATGTCCAATTTTCCATGACTCTGGCGCATAAATCATGCTGAATTTGACCAATGGCAAGGGTTATGTTGGCTTTGAGGGCCGCTGTGGTTTGTGGCTTATTCGCATAGACCTGCGACTTCAGAAAACCCCACAAGAAAAAGTCTAACGGGGTCAAATCGCACAATCACGGTGGCTAGTTCATATCATCTCCACGTGAGATGACCATGCCCTCGAATCGCTCGTGCAGAATTTCCAATGTGGCGTGAGCTGTGTGGCACGTAGCGCCGTCCTGTTGAAACCACATGTCGTTGGTGTCCATATCATCCAATTCAGGCCAAAAGAAGTTGGTAATCATCGACCTATAGCGCTCGCCAACGTCGTTCTCAAAGAAATATGGACCGATGACGCCGCCAGACCAAAATCCACACCAAACAGTGACTTTTTCGGGATGCATTGGACGCTCTTGGATCTCATGTGGATTGGTATCGTCCCAAATTCGACAATTTTGTTTATTGACGTACTCATTCATCCAGAAATGGGCTTCATCGCTGATGATGAAAATAAGGGTCAGCTTCCAACTGCTCCAGAGCCCATTCAGCGAACGCACGTCGTTGTCTATGGTCGTCTACCTTCAGTTCCTGGGTTAGTTGAATTTTGTACGAGTGCAGGCCCAAGCCACGACGCAAAATTCGCCAAGTTGTGGTCTGTGAAAGGCCGAGTTCTTGTGAGCGACGCGAAATCGACTGCCTCGGATTCTCCTACACACTCTGTCGGACAGCGGCGATGTTTTCGGCAGATCTTGCGTATCGTCGACGTACTGGTGTTGGTTGATCGTTTACTGAACCAGTGGACTCAAATTTATTCACCACACTGCGAATATTCCTCTCGGAAGGACGATCATGGCGACCGTAAAATGGGCGAAGCGCGCGGAAAGCTGCCCGAACAGAACACCCATTTTAATAAAACAATTTTAATATTTGCACGTGTTGTTGAACGCTATATCCATCCATGGTAATTTGGCAAAAAAAAAAACAGATGTAGCTTCAACAATATGACCGCTATCAACTGTCAAAGTTCGGAAGTCCCTATTGGAAGACCCTTTATAAGGAACGGTGCAAATTCGTTCCATTTTTGATAATCCGAAATTTTGCAAGGATGCAACAGAGATGTCATGGATTTTCTCAAAGACTTTTCGTAATGGAAAAGGGATCTCATATTCAATCCTTACTTTGCGAAGTTTCAAGAAATGGATTCTACCATATCCCTTTTGAAGTCGATGAATAGATGGTGCATCTTGACTTGAAATTCGTTCCAGATTGCCTCGACTGGACTTGAGTTTTTTTTTTCGCCCATTAAGAAGGTGAAGGGAGTGTTCGTTAAAAAACTTCTTCTTCAGCTTGCTTATCGAAGTCTAAGTTTCCTTTGATTGTGCTGTTTTTTTCAATATTCAAGCTCGATGCTGTTCCAACATCTTTTTCGAAAATTGGTCAGATAACAGATCCTATCGCAATTTAACCGTGGGTATAGTTCGTTTACCTTCTGGAATGACTCAACTCAACCACTATACTTTGACTCATCTACTTCAATTTATTATTCACATTAATGAGATACTTATCTCTTAAGCAATGTCTAGGAAACAGCAATACACCGCGCCTTTTATGAGAAGAGAAAGAAAAACAAACCTTCGCTCTAAAATGTTTACTTAACGTGTGTCTCCCTTTCTCTTTCTCTAGTAAGAATGCTAACATCTTGAAAGCAAAAATCTAATATCATGCATTCTAACCGATTGCATGTGCACTTTCGTACTCATACTCCTGCATAATAAAGCAAACATCGTTCAGATGAAATGTATCTGCAAATAAACTTTAGCGTGCGCCGAAATGCATATTTCATCAGGACAAATGTAATTGAGATTTGCCGACAAACAAATAAATGTTTTGCGGGCACAAAGTGCATTGGTAAATTGCAAAAGTGAAGCTATGCCGTCGTAGTATGTACCTCTGTCTTCAGAATATTCTCTGTGTGTCTGGGAGGTGGAGGTCTTCTAAGAGACGGAGTTAGGCACCGACAAAAGTCTGCCCGTGAAATGTGATTAAATGCAATCGTATCCTGTGTACAACTGTAGATTGATTTATGGTTTCGAAGAAAGACTAATTACTCCTCCTCAAACCGGACCTTCTGATGTTGCAATTTTCAACTTGAGAGAGTGTTCCAGTTGCATTAGCACCTCAGTTGAATTGTACAGCATAGATATGGATTCCTTTCCCTCACAACCAACGCAGTCAATGTTCAAAATTGGAATTCTATTGACAAAGCCAAAGGGGGGTTGGTTGTATGGGCAAAATGCGATATCTCAGCCGAGAGTCGTCTGATTCAGAGAAAACCGCTGGACACGTACCCCAAGAACGGGAATATAGCTTTGTATGTACGATCATTACAATTCGAATGCAAAATGAGATGGGAGTTTACCCTAATTATCCTTTATTTGCCATTGTAAATGATAAGGACCCTTTGCGATTTTTTGCCAGACGCAGACGAGGACATACGAGAACAATTCCCAAAGAGCACCTCCATTAGTGACCACGGTAATTGCCCCAAGCTGCTTACTTGCGCTGGCTTCTGCAAATATCAAATCAACCGTCGTCGTTGTCGTCATCGTCAGTTGTTGGTCGTGTTCGTCCAGGCACTTGTGTCAAATGTACACACATATACAAATGTACACGGCCTGAGTACACTGAATGACTAGGTAAGGTACGACGAAAGGACCTCTTTACTCTCCATGGAATGGGCGGAATAGAGAGATTGAGATGGAAACTGAGGTTTCGCAATTAATTTCGACAATAGAACTTTGCTTTTCGTGGAAGTAATTTTGGTTGGCATTGGGCTTGGGGTTCGAGAGGAACACCGAATACCCGGGACAGCTTGGGTGCCTTGGAGAATCGTTTCTTTTTCTGTTTTTTTTTTTTTTTTCTGTGTGTTGGACACAGGAAATTGCAACATCAAAGTAGTCGGACCAAGTCTGTTACTTTCTGTTTTTTGTGCCTTTGTTGGTTCCATTTACATGACCCTCCATTTGCCCGGTGTAGTAAGTGAAATATTTTTCATGGCGTTAGGTGGAAAAATTCATAAAAGATAAGTGTTATGGAATTCATTTTTTATTTTTTTATTTTAACTTCTGAATATGCGAGTATTTCTTTGTGTTTTTTTTTTGGTAACATCCGGTTGAAATGGATTTGTAAAAGGTATAAGCTTCTGGTGGTGTGTATTTTTTTGCCTTTGGTCCATCTCGGTTTAATTGATGAGTTTTGTGGACTTGGATTTCATTTAATGGGTTTACTCATTAAGGCGATAAGACGAAAGTTATTGAGGTACATTTCAGGAAATCGCAAGGAATAACGTTGAAACTTAAATTTGCAATTACGTTGCATGTGTGATTTTGTTTCAGTGATTCGTGTGGTTAAAAGAGAAACGCAAACAAAGTAAAGTGAAGTGGCTGCTGAATCAAGTCGAATCTGAGAGTGGTTTTTGGAGGCTTCAAATTCAACAATTTCCAGTTTTGTTTAAGTTTTCTTGCGAGAAGTGGGTTTTTTTTTGTTGCACTTTATCGCAATGGACTCCAACCTTTGAGTTTTTGGCCAAAAGCTGTAAGTTTAGTCAAAAGGAGTGATTATGTTTACGTTGCTGAAGTTTTAACATTTTCTTTACGGTTTAGCAGCCGCATCACATCCTTTTCTTAAATTACTTCCTTATCGGGCTAGTAAGGGAAGGAGCTGGTCAGAACATTTCAGAAAACGAAGGAGAACCGCCTGCTTCTTTAGACTCGAGAAAATCTTACCTTGATTACCTTGTTTTGAGAAAATGTTACCTTGATACTGAAGCCAGAAGAATGTCGGACCAGATCTGGTCTAACCTAGATCTGAAGAGAACGGAGAGACTACTTTAGTAGGAGCCCTCACGGGGCACTGCTTGATAGGTTGACAACGTAATTAGAATGGGTTTCCATCCAATGATTTCTGCAGAAGCTGAGAGACGAGGAAGAGAAAGAAATACTTAGTAACCTGCCAAGCACCGGCCCTGCCATATCTAGGATGGGATGGCTAACCGTAGGGGAGTACTCCTATCAAGACTTCAGCGAACCAGCCAAGCTCGATATTTATAAAATGAGGAAATTTGTCTGTGGGCTTAGATGGCTCTGTAACTATTGTGGAACAGGATGGGTTCTGCACGGGTACGGCTACCCACAGTATCTTTCTTGGGAAACAAAGGAAAGCAGGTTCTCGACGTGGTATCATAATGGACCTTAAGATTGTACCTAGTCGAAGTCGAAGTGTGTTCCTGTCTAAGCTACGACAGTCACCTTGCCTTACTTTACCTACTTATTGAGGTCCTAACACGTGCATAGTCTTTGCCTGAGAAACTGCAGCTTTCAATCCTCTTGACCCTAGGCGCATTGCTCCGGTTTCTCCAAACCAAGCTTTCTGGCATCTGCGATCACTTGGTTTTGTAACATAGGTTCGGAATTCCTTGCCTTTTCGAAACTGGTTTTCTTGGCTGGAGTATTGTTGTCTATTCGTTTCATACAGCTCACAGAGATAAATCTTCTCTTCCATTCGACCTTTTTACACATGGGACCTTCGTTTAATATCTGTACGACTTTCTTTCTTATCGTTCAACAGTCGGCCCCATATAATAGGATTGGTAAGATCAGTGTTCTGTAGAGCATACCTTTTTGTCCGTTGAGATAAGAGTTTTGCTAAACCGAAGTAGCAGCAGTTTCCTGGGGTTATTCTTCGTCAAATTTCTACGATGATGTCGATTGGAGAGTTGATGTTGACTCCTAGGTAGGTGAATTCCTTAACTACTTCGAAATATTGGGTATTAACAGTGATATTCTGTCATATCCCATGAACTGATGCTGCTTTTGTTTGTTATGACGACATCCACTTCGAGTGGTCAACTCGTTTCGCTTCATCTTCAAATGTTGTGAAAGCTTCTATCACGGAACACTGGGAGCATCCAATAACTTGAATATCGTCTGCATAACCCAGTAGCTGAAAGGATTGGTAACTTTTACATAATGCGACACTTAGCAGGGATATGCGTTAGTAGTGCTTTAGACATAGAATTGTCTTGCTGAAGATGGGGCATCGAGTTGATAGTCCAAGGATATGCCTTGGTAGTTCTTTAGACATAGAATCGCCTTCCTAAGGATGGGACATATAAAGCTGAGAGTCCAGTTATCGGGCATGTTTTCGTCGACTTAGTGCATGCACTTTTCCAAGACATCATCTTTG
Source organism: Criorhina ranunculi (assembly GCA_951813785.1). NCBI lineage: Eukaryota > Metazoa > Arthropoda > Insecta > Diptera > Syrphidae > Criorhina > Criorhina ranunculi. The sequence goes on along the minus strand of OX638382.1, from coordinate 12,166,710 downwards.
TATTTAAAAATGTCTGCAGGCAAAATACGAGAGCCGGCGGCTTTGTTTTTTTTTTTTTTGTTTTAGCTTCTTTATAGCTGGGTCATGGTACTGCTTCTTTGTTGATTGCATTTAGGATTGGGTTCTCTTAGTGCCCTATCAGTCTTTCTATCTGATGCCAATCAAGCAGATGCTGGAAATGCTGGTTTGAAGCTTGCTGGCAGCTGAAGCCGGGTTTCTTGTAGAAACTCTGGATGTTGTTGTACTAACGATACTTCCTTGAGCTGCGAGACCGACTATGTCCTCTTCTTTATGCGCAGGATTTCCTTCTCTTCTCTTCTGGTCCGAAACTCATCCTCGCTGTTCGTGTATGTTTTCGGTCACCTTCGTCCCCTGAACGCACTAATATTGTACTACGGGCTCTTTTTCTGTGACAATTGGTTACTCAACGTGGTTGCAGCCACCTTCTTAATGATAGTGTGGTTGGCGGTTGTGGTTGGTGAATTTGTTATAGTTTCTCACTCAGCCGTACTCTGTAGATTCAGGCTACTACAGTCGTGCTAAGGCGTCCGGTCGCACCAGTTAGATAGTTGAGCTCTGAATTTGACTGAAACAAGAAAATGGTCAGAGTCGACATTGGTCAAAGTTCCTGAAAACGATTTTGACATCACAATCCGGGCTGGCTATATAGGCTCAATCCAGGGGGTTATAAAATGCATCATAAGAAGCGCCATTAGACTTCTCGGCAGGGGCGTGTGTACTGTTGTTGAGTTTAGCTTTGCAGTGATCTAAGTGCAAGTGCATACCCGGGTCGGTTTTCCATTTGCATCCGAGGCTGATGTCTTTCTGACAATTAAAGGCTTTTTTCTTCATATTGCTGGTTATTATAGAGATTGCAATGCGAAAGTCAGCCCAGGCTAAGTACATGATTGACTCAATTCTGCCATCTTTAAGTTCTCTAAGTGAACCTCGCATTGGTCAAACTTTCATTTTGAGCTGTTCTTGAATTATTCTCTTCCATTTATCTATATTTCCTCTTCTGTAGATAATTATCATCCCTTGTCACAGCAAGAAAGATATATATCTTACCCTCCACCCAGCGAGGGTCGGCAACATTTTTTAGTCCATTGTTTGGGAAAAAAATATGAGTGGCATTCCTTCTTTTCACTTCACGTTAGTGTAAATTAAAAAGAAGCAGGTGAAACGGAAAAGGAAATGTTGGACTTCCCAACAATACATCTCGCGATCTTTATCAAAAAAATTCATTTTTTATTTTTTCAAATGAATTGCTCCGAATGCAGTCTAAGGAAGAAGAAGCAGAAAAAAAAATAAACGGAAAATATGCACGAAATTAAAATTCATTCAAAGACTTCCTGCCCGAATAGATCTTTTCCATCTTCTTCGTCTTATTACACTCGTAGCCTTCCAGGGTATTTTTTTTTTCTCGTTATTTCAAGTGGCCTTTGTTCCCAGCTATACTGTTGCTTGCTCTAAGTGTATACCACTCACCATCATCATCATTATCATAAAATTCGTAATAACGAACCGTGGAAGACGAAAAGAAGTGAATCCTTAAGGAATTTCAAATTTTAAGACGCGCAAAACCTTGCTGGCTGGCGAATTCTTCAATCACGGTTCTACGCCCTTAGGATTTCAAAATTACACCGAAAAAATTGCAAATACAAAAAAAAATAAAAAATCTATACCCATCCTTTCCATGATTCCTTGGACTTGTTTCTGACTTTCTGCCTCTTCGAAGTGACACTTGCACTTTATGGAGGGGAATTGCGATGATCCGAAACACAATGAAATGGAAACCTTTCATTCAAGGAGAAGGAGGAGGAGGAGGTGGGAGAGCGAAATGTATTAATTAATTCCCAGGAATCACATTCTTTCAATGTTTTCATACACGTACAGCACTTAGTCCTGGGCTCGTTCGAAATAACCATTGGTCTGGTATCTATGACCATTTCATCCACTTTCTGCATGTTTAACTTGATGCGATAGGGAACATAATGACTTTGGATACTTTGGAGCTGTGAGGAGCAGGGGGGTTGGTCTGGTTGTTGGATTCTTTTTTCTCATTTTCTTTCGCATCTAAGAAAGAAAGTAATAAAAATATCCCTGATGCTTGGTGGTCTATGTCTTCCTGACAAGAAGAATTTCTGTACGGCTGTGTGTATCTAAATGTTGTATCTATTCCGGGCTTGGACTCGGGTGATATCGGTAAATTAGAATTTTTCATTAAAATAAGTGTTGCAACCATTTGACTGACAGAGAATTTGTTTTTTTTTTTTTTTTCGTTTGTTTTCATGCCATCCTCCTCCTTTGGTATTAATATCAACGAAAGTGGTTCTATCTTGAGTACTTACCAATATTACTGCAAGAGTCGTGGTCTTTTATGCTGTGCGCTACTTGATTGTTCTTTTCTCATTAGGCACGGTGGGTCCTTGCGATAAGATGCTATTTTCTGCAAATATCCATTTTTGGTGAGGGTCGGACAGATTACTTGTTAACGTAAGGAAGTGGTGAGGGGAGAAGGAAGGCTGGATGAAAGGTGCATTGTTCTAGAAGGTGATAATTTCCGATGTGGCTGTTCAATTGCTTGATGTTTCATCCCTTTTTTTGTATTTCCATTGTCTGGGGGAGAGGATATAGTCACACAGGAGCTAATAAAACCGGGAATGTTGTAATTAAATGGCTTTGTGAGGATTTGCGTTGTAATGCACGAGAATGAGGTTAGAATGTGAGGATGGCTGGTTGTTGATACTTCCGGTTGATTTGATGTTGTTAAGATCAAATTGCAATTTGATGTATAATATGATGTGATGAATGCATTCATTTGATTTTACGAGGAAGCGTCTATAGAAGTTGGAGAAGAGATTAATTTCCTAATTAAGTTACATACAAGGAAATTCAGTTTGCGTAATCGGAGTCGAGGTTGTAGTGAATTTAACTGCTGTCTTAGTTTTCAGATGGATGACTACTTCAAAGACGAAACCTTTCCAAATCGTATCTAGGAGTTACTTGCTTCTGATCTTGTTGTATTAAGTGTGGAATTATATGTGTTTCTATTTACAGTTGTTAAAGAATGAGCTCTGTCGGTCGGTTTTATAAATCTATAAAAGTATTGGGCAGGCATAGTTTGTTAGCTTTAGATTCACATGTCCACTTTCCGCAGAGATGAGGAGGAGGTAGAAACAATTATTAATTTTCTTTGTACCTGTCCACCCCTGTGCAAAAGCTCCTTTCAATCTCAGCGATCTGACGGACATGGACGCCCGACTAGTTCAATAAACCTGCAATGAATTCAAAATGTCGTAGATCTAGTGGTATCAAAATGGACCTCCTCTGGTCTAAGTGTGTCTGTTCACTAGTACTGATGTCGTTCTTGCCTAACCTTTCCTATTGCATTATGATGTCGTGCTTTAGTTCTTGGCTGGTCCTCATATAAAGTTGGTCTTCTAGCACATGACCTGCGGTCCGTCGTTTAACCATCAGCGGTTAAACCATCAATCTCTTAATGGATTTTATTAATCCCTTGTGGGGAACCCTGAAGCGAAGTCTTCTAAAATTCAATTTGGTGATAAATTATAGAACCTTTTGGCTATTGGCTACGAGTCCAGGAAGTTGCTACGATCGTCAGCCTTTGCAGTTTAGCATTATGTGGTGTTTCTCATGTATAGCTCGCGAGGTACGGGTTCCTAGAATCTTGTTCCAATCTTGGTAAAGCATCGATGGTGCATGTCGCTCTTTGAAGCATTCTAAATTTCAGGAGATTATAACCCTTAAAATTAGAACGCGTCTAACGCATAGCCAAAACTTGGAGGAAATGATGCTTTCGCACAACTCCAACTGGTGCACTCAAGGTTACCATAGGTTGAATACCGTCATAAAACTTCATGCGAATGGAAGCCAAACTAGACATCCATTGACTCTTTAACTCAAGCAATTTTGACTCAAGGTCCTATAGAGGAGGTCAGTTTTCCTTGCTTGAAAGACTGGAGCACAACATAACCTTCGTAAACATACTTACTTCAAGTGCTTCAAAAAGAACTTCTCAACCACAAACCCCAATCATCACATTTCCACCTCGTCTGGTATACGGACGGATCCGAAATGGGAACTGGAATTGGTGACACAATTTTTGAAGGTAAGTACTCGTCCATACTCCAAGCCGGGGTTTTTTTCTATAGATAAGTGTGTGCGAGTTAATCGGGGGGAAAACCATATTTATCTTCTCAGATCATCAAGCTGTCCTAAAAGCGCCTAAGCTGGTCAGAAACAACATGTCCATCCTTTACTCGACTCCTGTCCAAAGTGTATTTGCGAGCAACGAAAAAACCGACTGACTGGCAAAAGATGGCGCGTCAAACACATTCAGTGGACCCGAAACCTTCTATGAAGTAAGCAAATAGCTTTTCGTAAAACATGCAAAAGGTCGTTACATGCAATCATCCAGAGAAACCTGGCTCAACACACCAGGACAAGTATGGTATTCCCGATACTGCGATCTCGATAGAAACACCCTTTCACATCTCATGAACCTTTTTTTTTAATATAATTCACTAGCGCTAAAGGGGTTATGAATACCCTTATGATGCTATTCACACAGCGCTAGTGTTGGTGTAGTGCTTTTGAAACTCAGATGGTATTAGGTTTCTTCTAGGTATTTCTTTCGAACATCCCCATGTCATTAGTGCGATCAACACATTTAAGTCATATGATCACCCTACTGCCAGTGTTATGCCTATGCAGTAGAGTTGACGTCAGCTTTTTTCGCAGTTGATCGACTTTTTTTTCTTTTTGTTTTTTGACATCGGGATTCGAACCTGGAACCTTCAGCGTGACAAGTGATGATGCAACCACTACACCATGGCCACCCCTAACCTTGCAACAGATTTAAGCTGTAAACTCTGTCTTGAGAGTGAAGAGACCTCTCTACAAATCCTAATGGAATTCCCAGCTCTCATTCAATTCAGAAAGAGAATTCTTGGCGACGAAGTTGTCTCAATGAAATAGCTTACTGCCATTCACGCGGAGAAGTTCCTAAACTTCCTGACATCTTCTGGAGCGAAACAACTCATCTAGAAAACAAAAGTGAAGGCACTATAGGAGAATGAAGATAAATCACAATGCCAAGGGCTGTGAACAACTCTCTCAAACACATATAACATAAAATAACATAACAACCCTTACTTCTGGTCAGAGTACTAATGATCAGTAGGTAGGTAATTTTTGGATGCTTAATTGGCTTGGTCAAGTAAAGTGACACGTTCTTGGGATCGAAAAACTACTCTACAGCCGACTCCTACTTTTGAATTGCACCCTTAGGGCTTTTAAATTTCAATGTTGCCATACAACCATCAGTCAAAACAACCCATGGCCACTTATGTACGTTTCATCTTACATTAGTGCATCAATTATTTAAGCATTACCACAGCATGACATCCAAATATCCCTACACACATTCACCATAAGTAATGACATCCAATTAATAACGGGTGTTGCATACGTATGAAAACAATTGTTTTACAATTGACTAACTTTGCACTTAACAGCACACCATTGATCTAGCCGAAACTAAGCACATGCCATACATCTAAAGTCAAACTCAACTCTCTTTGTGTTCGTAGGTACATCCGCCGCGCCGCCTAGACAAAGACCCACCAAAAGTCACGGCATTTATCATTTTGATTACCAACATATTTTGTGGTACCCACCACATTCTCAGTGTCGTCGTCAACGAACGAAGGTGATATGTGTGTGAGAAGAACAATAAGGATATCTTTCTTGACACCAACAGACCCATCCCTCTGTTCATAGTATGTCCCAACAAAGTAACAAAACCCAAAAGAATTGTAAATATTTTGCATATGAATGAAATCAAAATGGTTTCCAACAAACAAACACACACACTCACACACAATTTGAATAGATTTGTGGTTGAGTAATGATAGAGAAGAGGTCCTTCCATTGCATTCGACGATGGAATGAAGCATAATTATTCATTTTGTCAGGAATATTATAATTGTGATGATATGTGAGTGACTGAGTTTAATTAGAATAGATGCATTACACTTCATGGTGGTGGTGATGAAATTTTTGCCGTGAAAAATCCAATGATAAATTATCCTTTTTCTGTGATGAGAAAAATGATTAAGTTGAACGCAATTAACAACACACACGGTGTGCTCGTATGTATTTATGCAAATCTTGTATTTGCTTTTCAGATTGGCAGGGATCTGCTGATAATGATGATGCGCGCTGAAATGTGTGGTATCCTTTTGGATTTGCATAAACGAAACACTGGCATACTCCATTAATTTTCGTCTCTCGTTTTTAATCAGCTAAAAAACTATGGAAATTCCTTAAGGTAAACATACGAGGACGAGTACGAGTACGAGTATGAGTACACCCCAAGTATGCAAATGAAAAATGTATCCTTCCACACAACCCTATTGGGTTACAAGTGTCGAAGGAAAAAAAAAGAAATGTCCCACATGTGTACGATGATCCTTCGTCATGATTTTGCGCTTTAGATTTGGACTCAGCATTTAGAAAGGTATTAGCAATTAATGCTATGCACGGCATTGATTAATGGTTCCCGATGGTTGCGATAATGACATGACAGTGGCTTAACATCCTGAACTCTCAGGCATGACTTTACCAAATCATGTTGCGAAGATTTTTCGAGGAATTTTCTGTTCAATTTGAGATTTGAGAAGGATTCCTCACTGGTGGGGTGATTGTATGCATTTGAACTTTTTCAACCCTTTTTGCCTCTCTGATTGCTGAAGGGAACAACAAAAGATTTGTTACGGAGATAAATGATGCTGATGCTGAGATTAGAATTGGCATTTCCATTTACGATTGTCTTTTTCTGGCTAAAATCTGTATCTCTAAGCGGAATCTTTAATTTTTTTTCTTCTTCTCCTTTTTCTCTTTTCAATATGTGTACATTCGTCTGAGTATGTTGACAGTGTTTTTTTTTTGTTTTTCTTTTGTATTTGACTGGCGACAGATAAAGGAGCAATAAAAATATCACAATGTGGAAAAAAAGAAGTAATTTTTCATCTTCTATGCGAAAACTTCCTTTCAGAGTCCTGAAACATGGACATGCCATGGAAAGGAAGACGATTGTTTAGATATCACGCAGAAAAATGCACAAGGGGGAGGATGTGCAAGAAAAACAACAGATGAATTGAGAAAGAAATAGGTCAGATAAATAAATCTTATTTCTTTTGACATTTCAGTTCAGAGCCTGAGCCTGAGGGGGCAACATTGTAGAACATTGAGATTTAATCCTTTTAATTAATTGAAAAGATAGATTTATGGAGTGCGAAGTGGCCTTTTCGGAAGTCTATGTTCATTAATTATAATTACCCTTGTGCGGGCAATTAACGAATAGTTACAGTTGGATGGAAAAAAATGTGAAAGTTGTGCGTATTTGTTTTTAAGAGGAGAGTTCTCTGGGATGATTTAGGGGCGTAGATTTGTGGACAAATGGTTTAATGGGAGAAATGATTTAGTGTGAGTGAAGGGGACTTGGAATAAGATGTGTTTACAAATACATTTGAAAGTTTTCGTATAGAGCAATGATTAGATTGAACTAAAACGGTATATATGACCGAAAAAAGTGTCAAACTAAAAAATCCCACAAAACTGTGCTCTTTAGAGTTTCAGATACAAATTTGGATGAAGTCTTCATCCACTTGTAAGCTAAAGCACCATGAGGTGATTTGGAGTTGATTTGGATATTATCTGTGTTGAAATGTTGCTGTTTAGACAGCTAATTCTTCTTGACCAGGTTGATCTCATTTAACAGTCCATACAGTTCAAGGAATAGTACCTCTCAATCCTACCAAAACTATTATAAGCAAGCCGGACAACGCAGACCTAGTGCCATCGGATCTACATCTTGATAGTGACACCAATGAGGTAGTGGCCTGGATAAAGTGGAAATATTGGCTCGGGACAATTAAGCAATATTCTAGAGCAACGATTAAAAAGAAAAAAATATCTAAGGACACCGGGACAGAAGTATTCGAACCGGAATGGTTCTAAAGCATCTTCTCAATGAAAACTGGACAAACCTATCACGTCAGAGAGCCACGTTGCCACAACGACAATAAGTTCACACGTTCACATGTCGCTTTGGCAGAACGTGGACCAATACTCCAGGTAAGATCAACTAGGTTTACACGGGATCCCAGACCACGTCAGAGTGGAAAAAAATTTACCATCTCTCGACTCAGTCCAGTAAATGAAATCAGAAAAGATGCTAGCAGTAGAAGGCAGGACCCGGAATATGGTGCATAGCTGAATGAAATTTCTAGATTTTCCTAAATCCGTGAACACCTTCTGTCCAGGTTAGGTAAGGTTTTAGGGGTGACTGCAATTTATGGTATGGATATCTGAAATAATTAGACGAGGATTATTATTGTTAATTGACCTTCCTGTACCAACCCGAGTTCCAAAGAAATTTTAAGATGAATTTCGGTGGCTTGTTTGACCATTCGCCCAGATCATTGATGAAGTGTTCTCCGAGGGCTGACTTTCTATTTCTACTTAAGTTTGAGCATTCACATAGAGTGGGGAATGTGTCCTCGCCGTCTAAGTCGCCACATCCTCCGCATTGGTTCGCTGTAGATACTCAAACGCATTCTCTTTAAGTGGGCCATCAGCAGGTTATAGTGACCTGTTAAAACACCTATTAGAAGTTGTTCTGTTGAGTGCGATGATTTCTTTTAGTTTTGTCTAAAGCGTCCTTCAGGTGCTGCATGTCGTGAGTGCACTCCATCTCTTATTCGTTAGTTTTTTAGGTTTTACGGTTTTGCTAGACTTTTGAAGTTCTTGTGGTGGTAGGATTGAGTCATCGGCCATCTGCCTTGTCATCCCTTTGGATGCCTTTATATCCCGGGATCCAATTGAGGAGTATAACGTTATGGTTAGCACTAAGGGGCTTAAGTTTGTCGTGGCAGCGTTTCAGACTTTTGTGATGGCCTTGATGACTATCTGATTATCTATGAAGATGTCGATGTATCTTCTTGGTAGAGTCTGCTGTGATAGTTGTAGCGAGGCCTTGGCGATTGCTAGAACTCCCACTTGGAAAACGCTGCTGTGATTTGGAAGTCTTTTCGACTGTGCTTTGCTTAGTTCTGATGCGTTGATGGCCAAGTGTGAGATGCCTGGTTCTGTCCAATACCGGGCAGTCACAGAGAAATTGAAATAGGGTTTCCTTTTTCTACTGCAATGAGTGTTAAAGGGAACGCCAGTGGCCTGTGGTAATTGCTAATTTTTTGCTGTCTCGGTGTGGGCTCTGCTGATTAAGTCATTCGTCCTATTTGTATTGTAAGTGGGCCATATTTATCTGGAAGTGCCATCTCTTTTTAGGCTGTTCCCCTAAAGTTGGCAGTTGAAAGAAAGTTTCGGAGAATTCTACCCTTGATGAGTCCAATTGGAGAGCCGCCTAACTCCGAAGGTGAACAATCAAAGGATGGGCTAGCAGGTTGAATTTCTCATTCTTTTATGTTTCCATGGCAGGGAATCCAGAGGAAAGTGATATTAAGCCGTCTGGGTAATAATTTCTTTAGACTGTTCTACTAATTTAGCGGACGAAGTGTGTGAATAGAGGGCTTATATGGCAGCCTGGCTGTCAATAAAGATTCCTGTGTTATTTTTGGTTGATCTTGCAGGCCTCTCTATTCACTGGTTTCTCCACTTTGAAAACACTCGAAGAGTCTGGATTCTGGACTGTAAGATTCGGATACGTTTAGTTCCGTTGAAAAGACACCTGCTCCAACGCCGAACTCCATCTTGTAGCCTTCGGTAAAGATCGATACTTAATATTTCGATGGGAGTTAGTTATTTTTTTTTATTCCGTCCTGTCCGGAAAGTGGACTTAAACGTTATTATTGAATTTGAGTTTAGGTATCGTATAGTGAGATATGGTCGATGCCAAAGACCTAGGTAGCCGATCAATAGCACTGCTCTAACTATATGGTTTCGCGGACCAGAACCTCAATTCTCTAAGTTTAATAAAATTACCTACATGAAACGATATATTTGATGTGCAGGTCCAGTGGCAGGATATTTAGGAACACGTTGAGAGCTACTGTCGGACTCGATCGTAGCGCTCCTTTGGTTCCGATACCAGCTGTTCTTTGAACTCTGCTTGGTTTTGTAAAGTTAAGACGGGTCACCAAACGAGTGATAGGTGAGGTAAGGACGAACTACGGCAGAGGACCACGTTTTGCTTTTGAAAGAAGTTGAAGTTTGATAGTTTCTCAATGTAATTCCAATGAAAGCTCTCTGTGTCTCTTCCTGGTTACGAGTTTTTTTTTCTCACAGAAAATCCTAATCCCAAACCTTTTCAAAGAAGGAAGTTTGTCTGGTCTTACCACCGATGAAAAACTAACATTAACTTTCAAGTCATTAAACAAATATCCCAACTGACGTCAAGTATTGTTAAAGTTCATTACTTTGTTTACAAAACAATTGTTTACTTTACCATTGTCTGACACTCAATTAGTCAAAGAAAAAAATATTTTCCTATTCATCTCATAAACTTTTGCAAACGCAACCTCATAAATAGAGGTACTGTCCCATAAGCTTTTGTCAGTAATCGCTGATCTGTATAATACCAATGTTCGTTAGGACAAATTGTTAAAAATGTTAAATGTTCATAGTGTCGGAAAAGTGTCATATCTTAGTGCACCACCTTTAAAACCAAAGACGTTCTATGAAAAACTAGAATTGGTCTTCTTAGTGCTAATCGATTTAGTGAAAGTGGTTATTTTAACTGCAATTGAATTGATTAAATTTCCAATCTTCTTGTGGATAAGCAATCAACCGAAAGTGATCAAGGGACAGAATGCATTAGTAATAGCTATATAAATTTGTAAAATTATTGTATATTGTGCTTCTTAATGTTAAGATTTTTTCTTATTTGTGTGTGAAGATAACTGGAGGTGCGAATGGAATTGGCAAAGCAATTGCAGTGGAACTAGCTAAATGTGGATGTAATATTATAATTGCGGATATTGATGAAAAGGCAACGGAGAAGACCTTGTCGATGCTGAGGAGATATGATGTTAAATCAATTGCGTATTCGGTGAGAGATTTAAGTGATACGAATCCTTGGCGCTTACTTAGATATGTCTTTAGGATCATATCGTATTTGGTTGATTGTACAGGGCGCGCCATCTTTTATGTTGGTATGTGAATATTGAATAACTTTAAAAAACTTTCCATATATGAGGTATTTTTATTTAATTTGGTCCTTTACAATGTATTTGGACTAGTTTTTGAATACAACATCAATCAAGTGGCCGCATCTATTGACCAAAGCAAAATGTGCCATTTTTGCTGGGTTTTTCATCACTTTATCGAGCATCTCGGGCGGTATAGCGAGGATTTCGGCACGAATATCTGCCTTGAGCAAATGTCAATGGTCTGAGGCTTGCTGGCGTACACTTTGCTGTTCAAGTAACCCCACAAAAAGAAGTCCGGAGGGGTCAAATCTGGAGATCTGGGTGGCAAGTCAAAAGTAGCCATTTTTCGTCAGTACACGTCCAGAGAATTTTTGTTGCATTGTTTGATTTGCAGTGCGGCATGGCGCATCGTCTTGTTGAAACCGATAACCATCCAGACCTCTTCCACACATTTGTGGGCAGCCATAATGAGCCACCATTCACCGATATCGATTCCCATCGACTGTTTCGCTTTCTCTGAAGAAAAATGGCCCAATGATGGTTTTGGCGCAATCGCCGGCCCAAACAGTAATTTTTTGTTCATGCAATGATGTTTCATGGATCTCTTGTGGATTCTCCGTTCCCCAAATGCGACAATTTTGCTTGCTAATGGCGCCAGAGAGTGTGAAATGGGCCTCGTCGGTCAACAAAATTTGCTTCCAAAAATCAGGTTCAGTGTCAACTATTCGAACGACTGTTTGGTCGTATTTCAAGCAACGTGGACGGTCTGTCGGCAATGTTCTTTGAGTCAATTGTATTTTATACGGAAACAAATGCAAACCATCCTTCAAAATGCGCCGCAAGGTGGTTCCACTGACGCCAAAGTGCTGAGTGCGGTGACTATATGACACATGTGGGTTCTCGGCAAAACTCTCTCTTACCGCTTCAACCAGTTCATTCGAACGTCTTGGGTGTTGATGAACGACATGTCGACGATCTCCCACTGTCCCGGGCTCAACAAAATTCGACACCAAACGACGAATAGTGCTGTCAGACGGTGCTTGTTGGCCACGATATTTTCGACGATATGCACGTTGAGTTAACACAACTAAGCGACTATTTTCAATGTACAGCGTCACTATTTCGGCACGTTGTTTCGGTGTGAAGCGATTCATGGTTAAAATTGTACCGAATTGACGTCTCAAAACATGTCTACTCAAGTCAATCGGTTGATAAATGTCAAAGTTATTCAATGTTTACATACCGACATAAAAGATGGCGCACCCTGTATACTACAGGCTAGGTAGCAAGGTAGGATGAAGAGGTGACTGCATCTTGTATGATGCAACCTTTACTTTGATATCTACAGAGCCATTGTGTTCTTCTAACGTGAAATGTCCTGTCTGAAAGAGGAGACAAAGAAGAAAGGTATATGACTTCCATGTACATACATTCAAGGATAATTTCTGACCCTAGGGAGGAAGTGCCCACCCTCATTTGAGGTTTTCAACATTACTTTCAACTTCGATGCGACTTGGCAGCGATATGGGTTACCACTATTGTTTTCTTGTTAGGTTTTGAATTTGGCTCCTCCAAAGCACTCCACTCACTTACTTCGTCCTCTAAATTAGTAGAACAGTGTAAGGAAATTATTGCGCAGGCACACACTCGGTTTAATATCACTCCCCTCTGGGTTCCCGGCCGAAGTAACATAGACGGGAACGAGGGTGCCGACGCGCTTGCCACATGTGGGTCCACCCCTAGTGGCTCTCTTGCGGAGTCAGTCTGCTCCTCGATGGGTCTCATCAAGGGTAAAACTTTCTCACACTTTTTAGAAACCTGTGCCATATCCAGACAGTTATAGCCCGCCTACAGGACGAATGATTTAATCAACAGAATCTGCACCGAGACAACAAGAATCAGAGCAATTAGCATGGGCCACTGGCCAATCGATCCAAACGCTGAGTTGGGCATTCCGTTGCCGTAGTTGTGACAATTCACACAAAAGGAAATCCTATTCGACTTTCTCTGTGACTGCCCGGCACTAGCCACAGCCAGGTATCGCACACTTGGCAAACTTTAACTCTACAGGGTGGATTTGAAAAACCACGCCCTTACCACACTCATCAACATCCAGGTCACGTGAGTTGTGGTATCAAAACGGAGCACCCGAGCTTCCTGTATCTTGGTAGGACCTTACCAGACAATCACTTCTACCTACCTACCTACTCCTCCTCCAGTCCCTCTATCCTTATTAATCCCATTCTTTTGCTTCTGAGTAAGGACTCTTCTTTTAAATCCACCCTTCGACATTTTTAGACTGACGTTTCAAACTCCGAAGAAGTGGAAAACTTAAAGCGTTCAATTGAAGAATCCTTGGGTCCAGTTCATATTTTAGTGAACAATGCCGGTCTTATGCCAATGATTTCACTGAGAGAAGGTAGTTCCTTTGACATTGAACGCATTGTAGACGTCAACATAAACGCAAACTTCTGGGTAATATACCTTTTAAACTATCACATCAGATTCCTGTGCAATTCTTATTTGTAGACAGTGAGAACATTCCTCCAGGACATGATCCAAAACAAGCAGGGTCACATAGTACAAATATCGTCAATGTCAGGTGAGGTTGCGTACTACTACTTCCAGAGACAAATTCTATTTTATGTTTTATAGCTCTTCATCCATTGCCTGGAGCAACTATTTACACAGCAACAAAGTATGCAGTGACAGGCTTTATGCTGGCTTTAAAAGAGGAGCTGCGTCAGGAAGGACTAGGCAAATGTATAGATTTCACCACTGTGTATCCATATTTCGTCTCAACACGAATGGATCTTATGAATACACTTAATTTGAGGTGAGTTTGTTGACAACTTGAAGCATGTCGAAACTAATTCGCAACCTTTATAGATTTCCTGCTATATCGGCCATTCAAACCGCAAAGGAGACTGTGAAAGGAATTCTTTTTAGAAAAAGACACGTCGTCATCCCCCAATTTGACAGAATATTCACCAAAATTCTTCGTAGCTTACCATACACCATTCAATGTTTTGTAAGAGATAACATTCTAAGAGAACCCGAAACAAGGGTAATAAAGGACCCCTTTTTGTACATTGCCTAAATTTCACAAAAGGGTTACAAAACTATATGAATCCTGGAAATTGCCTAGACTAATTGAATCGCTCATTAATCACGATTTCTTCGCATTGAAATCCAATTTCGCTTGCAATCTGGTTTAGTTCTTTGCGCTGATAAGCGAACCAGTTTTAATGATTTATCTTCTTAACTTGTCGCGAAGCTGCGAAGTTCCAATTCCAATTCCAATTCCCGTGCTTGTTGAGCAAATAGATTATATTGTGACTCGGAATCACCCTGACAACTACTTGTGTAACAAATATTTGTTAAGGATTTGACTTATACCGGAATGTCAAGTTGTGTCGCGAATAATTAATCAAACGACTGGAACCATAAACTTCTTATTGGTCAAATAGAAAGTGTGCAAAGATATCAATCATTCATGTTCATCCTGTGAAACCCTTAAGACGCACATTCGCATGTCGAGACAAAATTGCTGCCAAGTAGTCGTCTGACACGGTTTACCCCTCATAAAATGAGGTTACAAATTAATTTCTTGGAAATCCACCCTTGGGTATACAACAAGTTAAAGACTTCTGACCCGCATTGTGAAGTAGAAGTTTTTATTGCAAAGTTTTTGTTTTGTATTTGCGGTTATGAATTGAAAATAGATACAATGGGGTTTTTTGTTGGATGTCTTAATGGAAATGGGATACTTATGTTTTCTTATCGAGGCGATAAGAAACATCAAAATTGTTGCTTTTGGAATAGAGAATTGGCAGGAACCTGAAGCGATCGAAGGGGTTAGATGGTAAAGGTGCATTTTTCGTTCGGGAAATGCATTCATCTAACTTCAAGTCGCTATGCTTCAGCTTCTTAGATTAGATATTTTCACAACATTTGGGCTTAGGCATGATAGGTTTGTGATAGGAAAAGAGTTAATTGAGCCAACTTTTTCGGAGCATTCGCAATGTTTAACGGGTGGAAATCTCATTAAGATCTGTGCCATGTTCTTAAGAAACATGGAACCATTTCTAAGCCTCAAATTCTACACTCAGAGCTTATTCAACAGTTATCTAAAACTTACTTACTTACTTAAGGTGGCGCTACAGTCCGGGGTGGACCTAGGCCTTAACCAACAAGCGTCTCCAGCCAGCTCGATCTTAAGCTAGCTGCCTCCAGTTTCGCACGCTAAGTTGGTTGAGGTCCCCTTCAACTTGCGTGCGCCACCTGAGTCGCGGTCTTCCTCTACTGCGCTGTCCCTCTAGGGGATTTTTCGGACCGGATCATTGGTGTCCATCCGCTCTCCATGACCCAGTCACCTTAGTAGTTGCACCTTCACTCTTCTGACTAAGTCGATGTCGCTGTACAGCCTGTGCAGTTCGTCGTTGTATCTCCTCCTCCACTCACCGTCTATGCAGACGGGACCGAAAATCACCCTAAGAATTTTCCCCTCGAAGCATCCAAGAGCACCCTCATCCATTTTTGATAAAGTCCATGCCTTTGCGCCGTAGAGCACGACTGGGATTATTAAGGTCTTACATAGGGTCACTTTTATTCTTCGAGAAAGGGCTTTTCTAGTCAATTGCCTTCTTAGCCCAAAGAAGCAGCGATTGGCAAGAGTTATTTTTCGTTTGATCTCATCTCAGAGCTGGTACCGTTGTCTGAATTAATAGCGGAGCCTAGGTATAGGTAGACAAAGTCCTTAACTACCTCAAAGTTATATCTATCGAGGGAGACGTTCTATTCGAGATGTCGGTGTTGATTGTCCCACCGGGTCCTGGTGAGTTATTTACCAGCGTGCATTCTCTATCGTCATCCTGCATAAACGAACGAGTTTTGGCAGGTATGCCAAAACCAGACATAGCTCTGTATAGCTCGTCTCTATAGATGCTGTCATACGCCGTCTTAAAATCAATGAATAGATGGTGTGTATCGATTTGGAGCTTATGAGTTTTTTCCAAGATCTGCTGTAGTATAAATATTTGGTCAATGACTTTCCTAGCCTAAAGCCACACTAATATGGACCAATCAGGTTGCTGACCGACAGCTTCAGACGTTCACACAATACGGCTGATAGGATATTGTAGGCGGTGTTAACAAGATTAATACCTCTGTAGCTGGCGCAGTTCAGAGGGTCTCCTTTCTTGAAGATCGGACAAACAATGCTGAGGTTCCAATCATCGGGCATACTTTCTTCCGACCATATTTTACAGATGAGTTGATGTATGCTCCTTACCAAGTCATCGCCCACAGCTTTGAAAAGCTCGGCAGTCAAGCCATCTGCTAGAGCAGCTTTGTTGGACTTCAGCTTAGATATGGCTATCTTCACTTCATCGGGTGGACGGAATTGTTAGTCCAGGTTGAAAGGTTCATTCTGCCTGACAGCAAATCCTCAGCATCGACTGCGACTCTACTACTTTTTATCTAAAACCGTCGCAGGATATTCGTTCTGCAGAAAAGACCCTGAATGTTGCCTTAAAGCTTAAGTTCTAGTCGTCGTACGCAGCCATCATTTCGAAGTTAGCAGTAGAAACTATAGGTCCCTTCCATTCTTGTAAACAATATAACACGCGGAACACGAATGGTTTTGAGAAGCTGCTGGCTTTGGCCTTCTTTAAGCTGCTGTATCGGATATTTAGTTTGTTTGTCAACGCTTCGGCTTTTAGTTTCTGAACCATTTGTCTACTTACTTATAGGAGGGTAAGCCGATGTCGTCCATTATAAGTACGAGTATTCATGGAGAACATAAAGCTGATCATCACAATAAATATTAGTTGTGGGCATGTCACTTTTGACTTCAAACTCTTCGAAACTTCCTTTTGGGGAAAACCTCTGTTATGCTAGGTATTCCAGATGAAAAGCTATCAAAAGCATGATTGAAGTCGGCAAATGCAAGGTGATGGGAAAGTCTGTCTGTTTTGAAAGCATCTTGGAGTTGGTTTAGGAAGAATTTTTCTAAATTTTTGATTCCTTAGGGAGGAAAGTGCAAATGAAGATGTGTTTACTCTTCCTCCTCGTCTAGGCAACTGCAGCAGAAATCATTAGCCAGAATATCTTACCCGGCGAGGTGTCTATCAATTGCTCAATGACCTGTTAATACACCAACTAGAGTGCTCTGATGATTTTTTAGTCGGCTATTGATTTTGCAATTCGAGTCGGAAGCCTGTTTCGCATGATTACTCGTGTCAGGATTACGTCTTCTCTTAATAGCCTGAGCAGCGCTAGGGAAGAGATTTTGTATTTTAACAACGCCGCCTGGATCCTTTTTTTCACTAGTTCATTCGTTTCCTGCGATATCACGGAATCCTCATCTGTGGCCCAAAGCTTTTTTACAAGCTCACAATGCGGTGATGACTTCTTTGACGCGTTCAAGCGCATTCATTTTCCAATTTAGCGTGATCAGAGAAGCTGCGATGGATATCGTTTTATAGTCTTTAAGAGTCTTTGTGTCTTTTGTGTAAACTCAGTTCAGTCCTTCACTTCAGATCGTAGGGAAGCTAGGCCCTGTTCCTGAAATTAATTCATGTTGTGCGTGTTAAATTCTGAGCCTAGAGTTTTATAGCTGTCTCCGAACGAGGAAATAAATCATTGACCTAATGTGGAACACTGTGAACGGGTCACACAATTCACAATTCCCCAACCACTGACTTCAGCTAAACAGTCCTTAAAACTGTTCAGTAATGCAAATGACAATTAACTATATGTTTTAGCAAATCAAAACATTACATTTAATCCGAAGGACAACAATGCCAAAGTAATTTCCATACCAGTGCCCCAGGATGTGCTCCAACTATTTATGTTGCACCATTAAACTGCAACAAAAGAGTGAGTAGCAGTTCTATTCATTACGGTAGTAAATATTGTTATTCAAAGTTAAAATCCTGTTGCCTGGTGTGTCCATTCCCACGGCATTAAGCCACATTTGGTTAATGCACGAATGGCACCCAGATTGTGGGCGATTTAATTCAACCTCGAGTGTATCTTTCAAAGGCTTATGAGCGTTTTTTATATTCATTTTTCTATCAAAACATCATCTTTTATTTGTCTATTTTCACAACCATATTTGTTTACTTAGGCTTTAGTTTGTTTCAAGGACTATTGACCACAGTTGACACGGGAATTAGTAACACGTTAAAAAAAAAAATTTAATGTACGTTGTTCCATTAATGAAATTGATAAAGTTACTGTTTCGCATAGCTATTTAAATCCTTGTGCGATTTATAGTTCACAATAGTCATAAAACTGTTATATTCATGCTGGTGTTGTTAGTTTTTTTTTTTTGGAAAAGCTTGTTATCCTTCCGCTACGGAACCAAGCGCCGTATAATTCGTAATAAAAATCGTGGTAATAAAAATTGAAACTGAAGCTAGGAGAGCTAACAACCAACCAAGTTTCAAGCGCTTTTTATCATATCGAAAGAATTCGAAAAAGATTTGAATAGCGCCATTACCAATCGAAGAAGGAGTTTATAGCCATGAACTTGCTTTCGCACCCGATCCAAAGACATACACACACACATGTCGAATGTGTGTGCATGCATAGAGCGGATGTGGTTCCGTATGTGACTGCGCGAGTTAAGTAATTGCACATTTTATGGGAAATTTGCCCAAGTACCATGCTGCGATGACAAGGACTATATCCTTGTGAAAATCATGAAAATCATTCTCTATTTGCACTAAAGTATGTGCGGCAATGAATACGGTCGTAAAAATTTGCATAAGGATATCTCGTTTCGGGGGAAAAACAAACGATTCCTTCGAACCAAAAAAAAAAAACTAAATTCGCTTGGAAAATTTTTTAATGGGATTTTGTTTTCCATGGAGGAATTAAAAATGATCTCCTTTGTACTAAGGGACTTGTGTGTGTGTCTCAAAGTTTGGAAGACACAAACAATTCGTATTCACATTGATTTATCCGTTGCCTTTGGGACAATATATCTTTAGAAATACTACTGCTGGCTCTGGCGTTGGGACACCAGCACATATACGACCATAAGGTCAGTTCTATTCCTTTTGTCTGCTACTGGCAAAATCGTGTTACAAATGGTTATAAATTTTCCACTTTTAATGCACCGCTGTCAAGTTACAGGCGCCAAGCAACAGCTAACATTCGAATAAAATATATTACTGCTAGGATTTAGTGTGCAGCTTGTGTTGTTATTCCTTGTAAAAGGATATGTTATGACCTTTGTTGGGTAAATCGTTGAGACAAATGGTGACTAGATGTAACACAAAAACAAAAAAAAAGGCTTAAAGTTTGGTCGTTTGGTTTACGAATTGAATTACTGAGTTGAATTTACAAATTGCATCCAATTAATGCATTTGGATTAGCTGTCTGCTTGGCAATGACTACAAAAGTGACTGGAGTGATTAAGTGTGTACGACTTTCGTGGTTATAGAGACGCGGACGAAGGTTTTCAGAGTTATTATTGAGAAGATAATGTTGGGTAACCACCCGAAATATGCCTTTTAATACACCAAGGGTGGCAGTCTAATAGCTTCCCAGCTGAGAATTTAACCAACAACTCGGGCTTAACAAATAAATAATCTACCAACTACATCAAGTCCATGAACTCATCCATGAACTCAAATGACAGAGAATCAAAGTTAGTTCGGCGTTTAGCTTCGACCTATTTTGTAAGACGTAATCTTTGTGGAAGGCCTCTCTGGAATATGGTATCCACACGATCGCCTACAATTGGTTACAAATTTAGTACTCTTGTCCGAACCGACTTCTCGTCCAGAAATAGAACTTGGACTATTGTGACCTGCACCGTCTATAGCATATTGCGACATTTGAAGACCAATAACGTGCAGTATAAAACATTTTGTATATTGCTTTAAATTTTCTTTTAAATCCTCTCAGTTTAGGTCATCGCTTGTCAGTTTGAAGCCTAGATTCAGAGACAATCTAACTTTTAAGATCCCAATCTTCTATCGAAGTAGACGCTGACTTACTTACTTATCAGGCCAGCGACCCTTGGAGGGTCTGAGCCTGAACTAATGCCGCTTTCTATCCTTTACGGCCTCGGGCACACTGCTTCCAATTTACTAGACCAAGGTTTCTGGCGTCCGCGATTGGCTGATCTTTAAACCGGAGGTTCGGTCTTCCTCTTCTTCGTGAACCAGGTGGCTGGGATTCGTAGATCCTCTAAGCTGGAGCATTCTCGTCCATTCGCTCGAAGTGGCCGAGCCATTGCAGTGGACGGATTTTTGCCTTCCGTACTATATCCACATCTTTGTACAGCTCGTGGAGATCGCGGTTATATCTTCTCCTCCATTCGCCCTCCTCTCAGACTGGACCAACAAATTCGACGTAGGATTTTTCTTTCGAAGGATCCCAAGATCTGATCCGCCGTCTTACTTATCGTCCAGCTTTCAGCTCCATAAAGCAGGACTGGCAAGATCAGGGTTTTGTAGAGCATGATTTTGGGCCTTCAGATTAGGAGTTTGGACCCTAGTTGTTTGGACAAACCGAAGTAACAGCGGTCGCCTAAGGTTATCCTTCGTCGAATCTCCACTAGGGTGTCATTTGTGGAGTTTATGTTTGCCCCGAGGTAGATAAACTCCTTCACTACCTCAAAATTATAGCTGTTAATTGTTAGGTTTTGACCTAGACGGTGTCAGAAGTAGACGCTGAAGTCTGACGTTTACCGATTGAACACTCTGTGGACTGTATCAAAATGGGGATGTGGGCCAATAGATAGTTCCCCAAGAGCTTCGATGCAGGAATCATAGCAGCATAACCAGAGAACCCCAGCCTTACGATATTATAGATGAAACTAAATACGTCCAAGAGAACTAGAAGGGACGTGCTCGACATTTCAAAGGATGTCAGGAAGTCAATGATCGATTCTGGTTCAATTTTTAGTGGTGGAGGTCATATTTTTTAGAAATGTGTAGGTACCCAGGTTCCATCTTAATCGACATAGAACTTGTAGTTTTCATAAATGCTTTGCTAAGACCTCTCTCTGGCCACAAATATCTAAAATTTAAGGGACCTTCACTGATCCAAAACACAAAAAAGCAAACGATGTGAAAAATGATGTTCTTAGATTTTTTATTGCTTCACATTTGCAACTCCTTCAGCAAGTTTAATGTCCTTTCTACAACAATACAAAACACAAATTACCCTTCTCATCCTTTTCATAGCTTCGCGTAAGGATTCAAGTACATACATTTGGTGTACACTTCCTGTCAATAAATATGTCTGAAGCCCTCCCCCAAATGGGGTCTGTAATTGCAAATTCACGACTTCGCAGCTACACCCATTGGCTTCGAATGTATTTTCTCTGTGGAAAATCAATTTTGTCGTATTTTAAAACGGACAAGAGATAAAGGAAATCGCTTCAATTTAAAATATTGCATCCGACAATACACAATGAATCAGTGAACAATGACGATGCATAGAATTCGTTTGAAAATAAAAAATGAACCGAGTTCCGGTCAATTTTTCATTCCTTTTCATAAAAAAAAACTACATACATCGACACAAAAGAGTCCTCACACTCTGTGTCTCTCCGGGCATTATCCCGTTTTGTACCCAATAATACAACGCTAATCATGTGAAAAGAACCGATTTATCATTTGCCATTGAGGATTCGTTGTGCCAAATGATCCAGTGTGTTGTCCACCCCCTTCCATATGTATCACACATATCCTTTTGGTTTTATCTAATAGATCATCACATTTCCAAACGCACACAGGATTATGTCATAAAAAAAACAAAATTTAATCGAAGCAACTTTGAAGATAAAAAGCTGTCTTTCATCCTTCCAGCTGAGTTGAGTACGTTAGGAAAATATTTGTGTGCCCATCCATGGAACACTGAAATGCTCTCAGTCTTCGTAATGGTTGACGATGCAAAGTTGTTGTTTTACAAAAAAACAAAACTGCACATCAAAGGCAAATTATACAAAAACTGACACACCATACCACAATCAAACCATTACCACTCCAACCCTCCTCAATATGGTGGTGGTATGTACTTAGGGGTGCTACTTAGTGAAAGAGCATCTGTTGATGGTCGTCGGCGGCGGCGTGCCACTGTTTTGGTTTCAGTTCGAAATAATAAAGCTGATTTCAAAGATGACAAATTTGGTCAATTAACTACGAAAATAAACAGCCAGTGAAAGTGTTTCTAAGTGCCACCGGGATCTGTGGATGAATGGTAAGGATGCGGCACACATCAGCAGATTAGATAGATAACTGACGGTAGTTATGGTTACCCGAATGGCATAAGTAGTTCCATGCAAAATTTGTTGGTGAATCCCAATTAAGGGATGAAAATGAAAACCCTTTCAGTGTCGATTTATACATATTTCGTCCTTTGTGAAGACATTTTTCAATTTACGGTTTATTTATTTGCTTTTTTGGAAAATAATTTTTAATCCCATAAAGGTTGTTTAGGAATTGGATTATACATCTGAGACTGATTGCTGAAAAGGGTTAAATTGTGAATTATTGATGCGTTCATAAATGCGCAAATAATAATTCTCCTTTGGAATTATTAATTAAAGGTCCAATTATCTTCTTTTTTTTTGTAACCTGCCCCTTGTCTGAGAAGAAATGCATCATTGATTGAAATAGGAACATTGTATGTTGTAACAAGATTAGAACATGATTTGCCTCAACATTGTGGAGATGTGCTTAATGGATTGCAAAGGGGGAGTCATTAGGCCCTTCGTTGAGATTATTTTGTGTGGCAATCGCGAGATCAATAGAGACGGTTGCAGTTCATAACTTCTTTTAGTAAAGGCTACCCCGAGTCCTCTGCTGTTTACTCAAACTAAGTACGTCCACAAAATCTCATATGCCAGAGAGGTTGGCCAAGAAAACTGAAAGTAATGTGCTCAGGATGGACGATGATGGAAGACTGCAATATCAAAGACAGGGATGCTGTTTCAAGAGATGTAGAAATGATTGAATCTCCGATGCATGATCGTGGACTTTAGACAGTTTGGGACAGTTTGGCTTGACCGGAATGGAACATGGCGATTTCTCTGACCACATTATCTTAGATTCCCGAACGCCTGACCATAGATAGGTAGTTAGAAGTGGTTGAAACTGGTGAAACTAAAACGATATATTTGATGTCCAGGAGCAAGATATTA
Source organism: Criorhina ranunculi (assembly GCA_951813785.1). Classification (NCBI taxonomy): domain Eukaryota; kingdom Metazoa; phylum Arthropoda; class Insecta; order Diptera; family Syrphidae; genus Criorhina; species Criorhina ranunculi. The sequence continues at coordinate 12,143,346 of OX638382.1, read as the reverse complement.
AGGAGCACGTTGAGAGCTTCTGACGAGCTCGATCGAATCGCTTCTGTGATCTCAATACCAGCTGTTCGTTGGACTCTACTAAGTTTTGTGATGTTGTTAGCTTTGCTTAAGGCGGGCCACCACACGAGCGAACCATAAGTAAGGATGACCATCTTAGGTTTAAGTCCCTACCTTTTGCCAAAGGTCTTACGTCTGGCCATAGAACCTACCGAAACGTTGTCACAAATAACGAGGATGGAATGAAGCTCTCAATAAGAGACTCTGATGTAAGTTCTCTAATCATCTCTGGCCCTCTGGTTTCTTTCAAGTACTTATTTGTCGACTATTCTAGCCGTTCAGACAGATATATTTCAAAGGAGGAAGCTCCTCCTCTCTAAGTAGAAGCTATCCCGAGTGCTCTGTTGTTGAATTGACGGAGTTGGCAGTGAAAATATCAAAAGACAGAAAAATGTTCTTACGCCTCTAATAATGGTTTTCGCTTTTCTTTTCAGAGTCGATGTAGTTGAAAATGGTAGAGAGAATGAGACAGAGGTTATTGGTGGTATGTCCACATCCAGAGCAGTGGAAGCGATTAGGTAAGTTTCTGAAGTAATTACAAGCTTATAATAATAATTTGTCCCCTCAGCTGACATTTCTGTGACCACGGTGGATGATGCCAATGACTGGTTAAGGCTTGGGGTTGATGCAAAATGGCCCATTTTACACTGATTTTGCTGCAGAGTGGTGTATCTTCCGTTAGGACATCAGGACAGAGTTTCTGTAAACTCTGATAGCTAGCAGTGTAGTGAGGAGTTACTATAACATAGTCACAGTAAATCGGATCTTAAGAGCTCTGCACACTGAATTCTATTCTGTAGACTTATCGTTCGACTTTTCTGTGATTTGAACCTCACAACTGATGGAATTGGACATTCTTACAGCAAGCATTAGATTGAATTTGTTTCTGTGTCTTTGACTAGACGTCTTGTAGTCTTCGTGTTGTTCGGTGAAAATTCAAGTTAGAGGGACTCAACTATTTTAGGAGATAAGCACCCACATTCTTTCAATCTTACTTCGCTAGACGATGCAATATTTTTGATATGTAAATCGGGAGAGAGTAAGAGAGCATTGAACTCTGCTTTATGTTGTAGTCTCTACTCAAGGATTTATTACAGCGGTGTACATTCACACGATCATCTTTGGTTGAAGACTCTTCTTCTTCCTATTAAATCCGCTGTCTTGAACTAAGCTTTGGGAGGAGGATAACTCTTTGAGAGTCATTGGCGTTGAAGTGACTGTGGCCCAGAATTCTACTGTGAGATAGCGTTGGACAGTTGCAGAGGAGGTGAGTTGTAGCTTCTTCTTCATCTTCATCTCTACAGCTTCTGCAAAAATCATTGAAGAGAGCCCGAAGTATTGTAGCATGCTGCCCGATTATTGAGTTTTGTTGAGAGCATTTACCTCCCTTGGTCATCTATTTTAGGTCAAGTGTGTTTGGAATGACACGTAAGACCACTTTGCTACCCTTGTTATGCCCTGGTATGAGAGGGAATTACTAGAGTGGTCCCAGATTTATCAAGTTCGTCGGTTTTGCTGTTACTAGGGATGTGACTGTGTCAAGGTCCCCAACAAAGGTAAATAATAAATTGGTCAATCATATCGTTAAAAGATTATAGCCAATCGAAGACTGTAAGGACTGAAATCCCTTTTGAAAAAGTTGCTCAGTAGGGTTCGATCAAATTTGTGGGTAAATCATATAATCAGCATAAGACGTGGGAGTGATTAGCTTTGCTTGTTTAGTACTAAGTCGGGAACCTGTGGACCAAGTGCTTACCTTATCCAGGGTTTCATTAATCACACTAGGATAGCCATTTCATCCTCGTAAGCTACCACTTTGAACCTGTCAATGTGACTATTAGCTAGTGAAAGTAAGATAACGCCACCCTGCAGTGTTCATCTACTGGCGCCTTTGTTCTAACTGCATAATTCTAGTTTCAAGCATGGAAATCATTCACTTCTCAGAATTTAGCTCGGGCTTGGTGTGATTAAGTTGAGTTTAGTTTCCTTGTACATTTGTACAAGAACACCAAGTGGTTACTTCCAATTGAATTTCTCTCATGTATTATTGACAACGAAAAGACAAATCGCTGCCTTCTATTCATTGTGCACCCTTTCTCAGTCCTATTAAAATGTTCAAACAAAATAAGGGTTATTTCAAAAGGGGCCCATCAAAAGTGCACACAGTCCTTTTTATTGATATCCTTACGGTTATCTTGAAAAAGAACACTTTTTTTTTTTACGAAAAATCCAAAATCAACGATTTTAATTGATTGGTCCTATTCAATTTAAAATTTATTTCTTTTTAATGCTTAAATTCCTCAAGTGTAACAGCTAAAGTTTAACGATACGAAACAAGAAGATTGCCCCAGCAGCAGCACACTTTACTGTTGCTTTCAATAAAAATGAGAAAAGAAGCAACACCCATTATATTGTCTGACATATAAAGTTTCCCCGATCGAACTTCAAGATATGTTATGTATTGTGCAATTTAAGGACGCAATCATAGAGGTACGACAGTTATCCCATTCCACCTATACATTCACGCTTAATGTCTTCGACCGTCTTAAAATCTGTATCCTGATCATAAAGGAAACATCCCCATTGATTGTCTACTCTATCTTTCTCTTTAAGAGAAGGTGCTTTTATTTTGAAATCAAAAATTTAACTACCCATAGCCTTGCGCTTTTCTCATACAAATAAAAATTAAGGATATATAAACAGCATCCATATCCGTATATCGTCAACGATAGCCAGCACATACAAACAAAACTCCGACGCCACACTTCGGATGCTTATTCTCTTTTTCACGGTTCACTTCTTTTATCGCATTCACATGTGAAATTTTATGATTTTTCCTTTTTTAATTTCATTTCCTTAAAAAAAAAAATTTATATGACATTAGAATGGTGGAAAATTAAAAAAATCCGTTTTTTTTACATCCTCATCCAAACAAATTCACGTCTTCAAAACCGAAGTGAATATATGTACATAAAACCTTGCATTGGTATCCTATCTGTAATTTATAGCTTTTGCATATTTCGCAAACGTGAAAAAAAAAAACAGGAGGCGAGGAAGTAGTAAGGATTCCATGGCAAAGTGTAATTTATTTAAATATCAAGGATAATTTTCATCCTCGTAAATTTCACAGCGATAGACGGTAATAAAATAAGTTCAATTAAAATCCTCTCCGTTTACACATTCCCGTTGAAGGTACAGGATACACATATTAAATGCTATTTAATGAGACCAAGGATCTATCTATACTATATACAGATGGAGGTAAAGTATCTGTAGATCGAAAGAAAATGAATTACTGATGGGTAATGAGCTCCACGCTTCACGGCACAGTGTCTCTTTATCTGGTTCCTGTGTATCCGTGGATGCGAAAAGTTGTATTTCATTTTAATTTTACAAAAAAAAAAAAAATACCCAAGACGAGCGCATTAAATTCAAGGATCAAGTTTCCTGAATGAATTTTTTCCCCATTTTACTTTTCATTCTTTGTATACGAGTATCTATCTGTAGAGTTTTTCTTTTTTGTGTGTTGTTTGGGTGGAAAGTAATCCGGGTAATTCGTGTCTGGTTGGATAATTAGGAGTGGATGGTATTATAAAAAAAAAACCTCATTTCCGGAGGATAGATCACCGTAACAAGGTAATTTACTATGAATTGAAAAGTTAACTACTCAATGAAGAAGGTTTCTGTGGGCATTTGGTCATTTGGAGCAATTATCTTGTGACAGATAGCTCTTAATGGTCGTACATTGAATTTCCTTTTTGTTTGACAGTTGTAAGTAGCTGGATCAGGAAAATATAACATTTCTGTTGAAAGTTTGTACCTCGAGTGCTTCTTTGAAATAATGTGATTCTCAGAAGGAAGTTAATTGGTTAACTTGTTGGTTTGTTTCATTGAGTTAGTACTAGGTCAGGCAAATAAGAAAGTATCACAACAGTACCATCATCTAAACGGTGTTAGTTACATGCAAGGTTCTATGCTCTCTCCGAAGACATCGTCGGACGAATCTTTCACATCTAATTCTATTGGTCAAACTACACTATTGTTCCGACAAAATACATGTTCCGACGTGGATCATGTGCTGCATTTTTGAAAAGGGAAACTTCGAAGATTCGAAACCGCACAGATTCAGCAACAATGAGTGCCCTCATCTTACTTCTAAATCTTACATCTCTGGTTTTTAATTCTCCTTGAAACCTTTGTTTTTCTGTTGCAATACCTTGGTGCGACTACAGGCATGTCAACACTGGGATAACATTTTTAGTGGATGTTCCTGACTTACTCCACGAGCTTCGCATGTGAGCCATAACGCAGAGGATGTTGCAGCAAAAAACTTACTTTTAAGGGAAAGCTCCTACCAGAGCTCAGTGGAAGAAAAACGAAGTTGTGAAGAACTTCAACACGGTCATCTACACCGACGGATCAAAGATGGACTGTGGTGTGGGGGCCGTTGTCTACTCGGAATCACTGAAAATATCAATATCATACCGCTTGCCAGATTTTTCCAGCGTTCTGGCAATTCGAGAAGTTTGTATGCAGCTCAGGTGTGACATAACGCACAAACAAAACATTGCTATCTTTGTGGATGGCCAAGCCGCTATCAAAGCTATTGACTCGGCTACTATATCCTCCAAACTGGTTCACGAATATCGGAACGAGCTTGCCCGCTTGAGTGAACGTTTCAGGGTCACACTGCTCTGGGTTCCAGGGTACAGTGACATGAAAGCAACGAGAGTGCTGACGAACTGGCCAGGAAGGGCTCAGCCCTGCTAGCCTCACTCGCGGCAAGGGTCCATATCCCGCTAGGAGCGGTTAAAGGAAAAAACCCACTCACATTTCCTACAGAAGGCAAACCTCCAATGGGAGGGGTTAATCAACTGCGACATATCAAGAAAGATATGGCCGACCTACGATGAGAGCAGAACAAAAGAACTAATTAAGAGTCAGAGCCAGAGTCACGGGGCATTGGCCTATTGGAGTACATGCGGCCAAACTAGGTATCCCTTACAACCCCCGCTGTCGCAGTTGCGGGAACGAAAATGAGAAAGAAACTCCTTCTTCTTTCTTCTGCAAATGTCCGTAGCACACCTAGTGCTACTTGGGTTCATGCTGAACCGCCACCTCTGCCTACCTACCTACCATTTACAAAAGCGAACATAAAGGAATCTTGTCAACAAATAGTATGCAAAGTAACAAAAGTTAGGGACACATTCATCACAGCCTGGGTCTGCAGTGCCCGCGATGTCTAACACTGCAAACTTGCAAAAGGCTAAAACGTTTGACCTAGTAAAATGAATACTTAGCACTGGTTTACTTCCCTACAAAAGGTGCCGCTTCTGTTCGAAGTGGACCTGGACCTTTACAATCAAGCGTCTCCAGCCAGCCCGATCTTTAGCTAGCTGTCTTCAGTTTCGCATGCTAAGTTGGTTTAGGTTCACTTCCACTTTATGTGTGCGCCACCTAAGTCGCGATCTTCCTCTATTGCGCCGTCCCTCGGGGGTGGATTCAAAGATTTTCCGGGCTAGAGCATTGATGTTCATTCGCTGTACATAACCCAGCAACCTCAGTCGTTGAACCTTCACTCTTCTGATTCCACCGAATTGAGTCTAAAGAATGAGTCATTGAATACTATGATAGAGGTGGTCTATTCCCTCATAAGATGGGCATGAAAGAGACACATCGATCCTAACTTCCTTTGCTATTCAGGATGTTCATGTTCAGTCGTTTCTGTCAAAAATGCTCGTGCTTAGCCTTGCAAAGCATGATTAGAAAAGGTGCCAGAGTCCTACCATTGAAAGTTGCAACCTCGTGGTTTCAGTACAGATTCTATCTAAACAGCTTCCGACTTTTGAAGACTCACTGATAGAAAAAGGTGGCCCTGATGATCTCTTACTGAAACGATCTTCTATGTTTGGTAGAAGGAATAAGGAGCGAACTCTTTCTACTGAGTAAAAGATGCAAGATAGTGCCTTGAAAGTTTTTTTTAAAGTTTTTGATTCGATAACGAGCTGAAGAACAGGATTTTCTCTAAACAGTTGCTTTGATTGGTGATAGTAAAAAACGTCCTTTTCAATTTGAACCGTTTACCTTTATCAAGTGACAATGTTTCCAATATCCTTCAAGCAATACTTGACAAGTTATTTCACTTTTATGGGCTGATATGTCCTTGGATATGTCTCCTAGATAGGAATCTCGCATTCAATTCGTGACTGATACGTATGTATTCATTTCCACACCAATGCACTATTTAACTGGTGCTTGACTGTTTCGCAGATCTATTCAGACAATATATCTTGAGCCCTGCCACTCATTAAAGCAACACTGACAGTTGTATTGTTCGCCCAGTGATGTCAATGTCAACTAACATTCCTGGACCATTCAATGTAGAACAATATTGTGACATTCTGTCTAACTAATTACACGATACAGCATGACACCATTCCCACTCTACTCACTTGTCATTTAATTAAATGACTTTAAGGAAATTACCATCAAGTCTTGTGGTAAATGTTTATCTCACACCAACTCTGTGGTATTCTCAGATACCACATCCATTTATTTAGTTATCAGTTGCAGATATCCGCTCATTAGATGAACAAATTTACATATGTACATTATATATCTTCTACATACACTCATACTCATTTAATCAGAATTATATTGCCTGTGCCCAAGAGAATGCACACCCTTTAGATTGACAATTAATTTTGAGGTCTTATGCGTATATTAATCGGTCATTTAGCAATTAGTAGTTGCAAGGTGCTACAGTTTTGCAGGAAATAATGTCCGAAGCTGGGTAAAGAAGTTTCAAACCAATATCCTAGCGGGGTTTCTTAATATCAGTTATGTATTGAAACGCCATTAGATAAGGATGCTGACATTAATCGTATATCAAGTTTAATTCGCCATCAACTTAGTAAATTATTTACATGTGTGTGTGGATATGTCTTTCGCAAGGATAATCAGTTTTATTTAAATTACTGATACCAAATTAACATGTAACATCGACATAATGTGAGAGCCTTATACACTTAGAAAGGAATTATGTGAAGTTTTGGGGTCCTGAACGAAAAGGAATAAAGGTTCAGTGATGCATTGGACTAACATATGTTCGAGCCTTAACAAAAAAAAAACCTCCAAGAGTATTCAGTCATGAAAAAGCTTCTCAATCCGGCGTTTGAAGTCGAAAACAAGAGCTGGAGGTCCAACACGCAAAACTCAAATGGTTACCAGAAGTTAAGCCTTGACCCGCTTTAGGGGATGATCCAAGAGGGAATGGCTAACGCACCATCATGAGTGACCAAGTTCTCCCGATGGGTCGGACTCATACCGACTAAACCATCTCCATCTTCAGGCGAAACAGCCCCGGAACTGGTCCTTGCTTTACTTCAACGTCCCATGACTTGGTTCAATCGTCTTTGGGCATCTTCAGTGTCTTGTGCGGTGATCAATGCCGTGATGTCAGCTGCGTAGCCGACGAAGCATCTCCATTCTTAGGAATGCCTTACGCACCATCAGGAGTGACCAAGTTCTCCCGGTGTGTCGGACTCTTATCGACTCAACCCTCTCCATCTTCAGGCGGACCAACCCCAGAACTGGTCCTTGCATTACTTCAGCGCCCCATGACTTGGTTAAGTCGCCTTTGGGCATCTTCAGTGTCTTGTGCGGTGAACAATTCCGCGATGTCAGCTGCATAGCCAACGAGGTATCTCCATTCTTAGGATTTCATCGTAGGAAATATTTCCTAATTCGGATCTAGAATTGACCCCTGCGCGACAGCAACGGCAATTTCCTTTGTTTGTGCTCCCTTTGTGGTGTCATAGATTAACTCTGTCTTTGAGGTAACGTTTTATCATCCGTAAGAGATATCGTGGCACGTCGATAGTGTTTTCTAAGGCATTCAGCATATCCCTCCACGTGGCGGAATTTAAAGCGTTTTTTAGCCTAGGCCGCTACTGCGCTGGACCACGTAGAAAGTCCTTTCCATATAATTTAGTACTCCTATTCTTGATGGTCCTTTTATAAACGCGTGTTGCTTAGTAGATTCGTCGCCTGCTCTCAGAACTCCTCTCTAAAAGTTTTCCTATCGTATCTACATAAGAGCCTGTAGGCCGATAAGGTATCCAGGTCTCCCTTGCCCTTGCTTATTTACACCAATCGTTGTTTTTTCCAGTCCTTGTGGAAACCCCCTTCCTGTAGGCAGCGGTTTTTCATATTGACGAAAAGTCGGGCAGAGGATTTGGCAATCACTCTCAAGACTTCTTCTGTCAGCTCTTCTTCATTAAATAGTGGGACTTCCACTTGTTGCTCGGGGGTAGCATCATGCTCTCTGCCCGGGTGTAACGGCAAGCGTGTATCTTCATTTCTGCCGCTCTCAGGGTTCGTCCTGCTGCTTATGCACCAACCTTGCATAAGATCACCTTATAACCCAGTCCCCAGGAATGACAGAGATGTCAGATTGTCCATGTTTACATTGTTAGACTTCATTGTTTCAAAATCTTAATTTTGCAAATCAGAAACAAAGTGAAATCCTTATCGTCCGATACGTTATACAGTTTCTCGTGTCCTCATCGCTTTATCGGTTTATCCAATATTCCAGCTCCAACACATGTTTCACTCATAAATGAGTTTCATAGTCCTGTAAAATATCGGTGACAGCTGAGCGACATATTCATTTGTCTACCAACGTGCGTCTTCCTCTCACACTCCTCTACGTACACACATATTTAGACATTATCACTGCGAATGTTAAACCATCACCCCATACAAGTAATGTGTGTGTAAAAGCCAATACCCAATCTACAATCCTTGAAACTCGTAAATTGTTCGCCTGATTTTACGATTGAATTCGCAAATCCCTACTGTCTGACACAATGCGGAACAAAACAATGACAAGGGCTGCAAGTTATATGACTCCTGCAACTGTTAAATCGATTCATGTTTTTATTGTTTTATTTGCGTTAAATAGATACGTAAATTTTGGAAGTTCTAACTCAAGAAAATTCCATCTCGTCATGTAATAAAACCGAGTGTCAGATTCAATTAGAGTCCTTGTCTTCTTGTCACTTATGTACGTATATGAGTTTGGATCATGGATGGGGGGAGAAGGATAGTAATGTTTCTTACATCCACCTTGTCCCTTTCTAATAATCAAATCGGATTGTGTGTTTTTGTGTAATCTGCAACTGACATTTATTTGAATTTATTAATCAAAACGGATGTGTTGCCTTTTTCTAATGCTTTCACACATACGAGCATATCATGTCCTTGTGTCATAAACTTGCGTATGAACTAGTTGGGGGGGGGGGGAGGGGGCATGCTATTGATTTGTGACTTCATCACGAAAGCGAGATTCTGGATTTTATGAGATTTTCTCGTGATCAAATCTAATTTATTTTGCAATTTAATGATCCTTTCGTCACTAAATGTGAGTATGTCCGTAGAATTTAGATGCCAAACACGTTACTTACTGGTTTCCTGTTGATGTTGGTTCGTAAAATAACGAGAAGAACCCATTACAGTCAGGTTTATATTCTTATAAGTCTGTTTTAGTTAGTCCTCCACGTAAAGCAGTCTTCGACGAATGGTTTTTGTTAGTGAGCTTGGGTTAGTAAAATTACCCTGGTGAAATAGGTAAACTGAAGACGCTTTGACTTTGCTTTATGGTTGGAACGATAAAGTGGAAGAATTGACAGGGTTACAAACCCTAGTTATGAAGTTTCGCTGGTAAGAAACTCTAAGCTAACAGAGACTGGTTAGGCTTAGGTACTTAGTTAGTCACAGCGAACATAGACCAACAGTTGGATTTATTCTGTCTATTCTTAAACATTTTACGCCCGATTTAAAGCCTCCTAGATAAGTATGTAAATCTCAGGAGGTCGCTCAGCTCAATTTTACATAAGTCATCCAGCTTCGTGAAGAAGTAACTGCCAAAAGTCTTCATTCTTCTGTCAGTGGTGAGGGCAGAACATTCGCACAGCAGGTGATGCACAGATTCAATTTCCTCCTCATCCCTGCAGGTTCTGCAGTAGGCATTGTGATGTACACCGAAGCCTTCCGCATGAATACAAATGGTGCAGCGCCCAGTTATAATACCAAAGACGATAGTATGTCATGGCGACTAAGCTTATCCAGGCAAAGGAAATTTCTTCTTGTTATAGGCCGTCCATAAAGTCTAGCTATTAGCTAGCTGATCCCAGCGTGTTCAAGGTCAACTGATAGCTTCATCTTTAATGAACCTTTTTTTAATGACCTTCTGCCAAATGCAACCATCGGCGTCACATGATTAGTTCCTGTCGACTTATTTGTCCGATACCAGGATGTCCACATGGTCAGCACAGGGCGTTGCAAAAACCAAGTTGAAAAGTTCTTAGCTAATATTTGCTTTTTGTTTTTGTCGGTGTGTTCAGACATAATGCTAGGTCAACCCTATTACTGTGTTTTCGTCCTCTTTCGGAAAAGATCTAGTAAGAGCTTCAGTCGTTAGGCGCTAAGTTTATCAGCACTCACCACTTGCTACTAGTAGAGGAAGGACTGTCACAGAGGAAATATTCGACAGTGTCATAGTCCTCCCCACAAGCTTCGCGAGACAGTAGCATAACTTAGGCGTGACATGTTGACGCCTTCGACAAAATAATTGACGTGCTCTTGTAAAAGTTGGCGGTTTGATTTGTATGATGTTGAATTAGTCGGCAAACCTGTTTTCTTGAGAATACAAGTTCCTCATACTGGCAGAAGTTAAATACACCGGACGGTACTTACACGATTTACTTGCTCGAAGCTGAATTGATCGCGATATATTTTTCGTGAGATGGTTTTTTTGATGAAAAGCCTGAGACAGATCTTCGAACTTCTTTTTCGATCAAGCTTTGTCACTCCTGCTATCATGTGAAGTATTTTCATCTCAACTGGTGTTAATTTACTTTCCAATATTATGCGTCTTATGTGAGTACTGGACGCACAACTGGGGTGTATATCCGACCTTTTTCGGTCATATCTACCTGGAAAACCGTTTTTACAGTGTTCGCTTTAGGTCCACCCACTCTGCTCCTTTCCCAGCCACCTCTGATGTTCCACAAGGCAGCCATCTAGGTCCCCTTCTTTTCATAATAACTATTAACGTCCCTTTACGTCGACGATACAACATTTTTCAAAACCATTTCCTCATCCCAAGACTCTATCCTCCTTCAACAACACCTCGATAGTTTTTCGATCTGGTGCCTCAAAAACTGCCAATCCATCACCTTTTCTCATAAGTGGCACCGATCGCTCCCCGACTCTACCTTCTCCACAATCAATCTGTCTCTTCCGTTCAATCTCTTTGCGACTTCCGCAATTTTTGTGATAGGGAGCTCAATTTTCGTTCACATATAGATGAGATAATAAAATAATTCTGTATAAGGGCTTGTAAAACGGTAGTCCAAAGAATTCACCAACCCAAATGTAACCAGGTCTCTCGACATTACCTTTGTTCGCCTCCTCCTAGAGTATGCCAGTCAAGTGTGGTCCCCGTACCATCGTGTGCATATCTCGAGGATCGAAAGCATCCAGCGCCGTTTCCTTCGGTTTGCTCTTCGCGGTCTGCCCTGAAACGATCCTTTTATTCTCCCTTCCTATCAAAACCGTTTAAACCTCATTAACTTAAACACCCTTGAGGAACGCAGAGATGCAGCCGATATTCTCTTCATTCATCGACTACTTGCAGGTCACATTGAATGTGCGTCACTTCACAACTCTGTTTTCTTCAACACTAACCCTCGTAATCTACGAACCTCTCATCTCTCCTATCAACCAACCCACCATACGTCTCATGGCTCGAATGAACCGATCTCCCGTATGCTACGAAAGATTAACTCGAACCTTACCTTTTTTGGCTTGAACCGCACCACTGTTCGCCTTAAATCCGATCTCCTTCAACGCCCCAATCAATTTTAGTTTTAAGTTTAAGTTTAAGTTTTAAGTTTAGCTTATATTAAGCCAAATAAATGGGGGCTTTCGCCCTAACCAAAATAAACTTAACCCACCCTATACGCTTACGGATGATACTGTATTGACCTACTTTCATGACAAAAGTCTATAAATTAATTAAATTTCATAAATTGAATGTAAGTTACTTATCAATGATATGCATAACCCAGTAGGTCTGCGTGCCTTGAATATTTTATAAGCCTGTTCATTATTAATATACAATGCATTCCGAGTAGATGCCCTAAATTCGACATGTAATTTCGATATTTATGGTTCAATAATCAAGAGAAGTGCATTACACGGGTCCATTCAGCGGGTTTATTGAACCGAATTTTTGTGAGTGCACTTTGCAAGCGAACACGTATTTTCATTTCAATATAACCCAGTGCCATGAAGTATTTCTCTTTTGAAAATTGGTAAAATATGGTTAACCTTAATTTAAAGTAATGACCGGTGTATTTTAATTTGCGAAAAAGCTTTTTTGGTGATATAACTCTGCGGTATTATTGCATTTTATTATGTGTTTGGTTAGCATTTTCAGTTCTTCATATGGTAACCTTACAGAATGAATTTGAGCTTCAACCAAATACTTTTAAGCAGCGTACGAGCACATGTGTTTAAGCTAGCACGCGTGTAAGTGCGTGATGGATGGCGTGAAAATGTATGCTCAGTCTCGGACTTTTCTTTCAACTTGTTCAAAAAATCAAGCATAGGCAGATTGCTCTCTAGCTTAGCCAAAAATTTAAGAGCCATCAGTTTCCATCATCAAATGATCAAATGTACTGCGTCGTCTTCTGAACGTAGATTTAAGACTCGAGGCCTTGAAATACTCATACACAGTAGCAGTAGGTGATATTCTCATCAATACAAACGTGAAAGAGACATTTAATCAAACATCCATCAGTTTTGTTTCTTATCTCTTCCATCATTTAGGTAGCTTTCCAAGTTCTATTTCACTTTTTTTTTTTAAAATGGTTGTTGTTGTTGCTATAGTTGTTTACAGCTAAATTTTCCAACACCACAGTCTAAAAATGGGCACCTGTTCTTGTGTCTTTAAGATGAGAACCACGTTCGTTTTTTTGTCTTTGAAGAGCGAGTGCATCATGGTACCGTCAGGGGTGACCAAATTCCCTCGGTGTGTCGGACTCCTACCGACTTAATCTTTAGGCGAACCAGCCCTGGAACTGCTTCTTGCGTTACTTCAGGGTGGTGACAATTTTTCAGCCCCAATGAGCTCTACTCTTCCATGATCTTGGCGGATTTATGTGTTGTTCTCTTCTCTTTACCTTTAACGCTTTCCCGATGTTTGAGCACACTCTGTTCCAGTTTTCTTCACTCGTGAGCATTGCCTTAACGACATTGTATGTTGTGATTTCGCCTGCCTCTGTTTCTATTATTCGCCTCTCTATAAGCCATTTGATGCATTTGAAGAATGTGTCTTAGACCTTGTCCTGAGTCGAGTCGACATATTGATATGCTGCTCCCCGTACCTCCGCACAGTCCAATCGGCGATGTTTCCGATCATTTACGGTCATTTGTAGTCCAATAACCCCTAGTTTCTCTGTTCTAGCGTTCTTCCCAACACATCGTGATCTCCTTGGCTTCTGTTGTTGCCATTTCCTTTCCAACTTCTGCTTTTCTCTCGAATATATATTCTTTCTTCGTTGCTAAGAAGTCAATTGGTGTAACTCCCACGACTTTGAGAACGGCTGGTTCTGAGACAGTTCGATAGGACAGCTGAAGATCTCCTCTTCGGTGTGCCCATGCCATTTGGTTTTTATACCTTTCGAGCAGGAACGCATCAGCCTATATCTCGCCTTCATACAAAAGGGTGGAGTGCGTAACTGTCATGCGTAATTTGCTTACCGTGGGGCTCCATAACTTTGCCATTAGTCTGCTCAACGTTGAGATGATCCTTGCAGCTCTTTCAGACGCGTGCTTGATCTGCTGCAGTTTTGTTAGGTTAGAGTGGCAGGCTACATTGATGCAACCACATTTATACCAGATGGATCTGTAGTTTCCTTAGAAAAGTACTCGCAGAACTAGCCGGATCTTACTATGAAGCGCTGGAGACTGTTTATGCTGGTGTCAGCCAGTTCGTTGAGATTGTAGAAGAAGCTGGCTCCTAAATAGGCCCTTTTTCGAGCTATCAAAGGATGTTACTCTCATGAAACTTTTGTTGGTCACTTGCCACGATTAATTTGAATTTGGTGTCAGGAGAAACTTCTTGATCTTGTAAATGTTATAATTTTCGCTTGAATGAAGAAGCTACCTACATAAGTACAATACCTTCACGCTTAAGTGTTTATAATAACGTTACGTCTTTCATATTCTCATTTCGATTGATCCCAAAGCGACAATGACCAGAATTTAATTAGAAAATAATTCGCCTCATAAACTCTGTTCAAATGCATTTCAAACGAAGACCAGCCAAAACACTAATTAAGCGATTAAATTAGTGTCGTTTTGCGCACAGGAAGGACACCATAAAACTATTCTCTGAATGTACAGTCCTGGAACATAATTTCCGTTTAAGAATTGTTTAATTAAAAATTCACAACGTGCTCAGGATACAAGTTTTTTTTTTATTCACCTAATACTCTGTAATTAGCACAATACACAGTGCAGCACGAAGGACAACAAGTGCAAAATTTCATTACAAACTCGCTCTGTGCACACGCACACAGAATTCTTGTTTGTTGTCGGGAGAATTATACGAGTAAGAAAGAAGCAAAGCAGCAGTCTCCTGAGTCTCATTCGACCTGTTGTGGTAATTTTCTCGACGAAAATACTCCTCCATGGACCAGAAGGACTGTAATTTCCTTTTCTATTCCCGTTTTTTTTTTTAATATAACTTTTCTAAATAAGCAATGTCTTTCAATATGCAAATTGGTATACAATTAAAATCAAACTACGGTCGTGAAGGATCAACAGCAACTGCATTTGTTCCTTCGTGCATTCGAAATTTCGGCGAACAGAAGTTTTACTTCGTCTTCAACGGACTTCAAGTTTTCATCCTTTGCAATTCCCAAACTGATGCGCCACATGAAGGTTTTCCATTTGCTGAAAGGTAAAATCCCAAATCCAAAGGATATTATCTTGGCGCTTATGAATTCTTCACCCACACTATGCGATGCAGACTGCAGTCAACAGTGACGGTGTAGTAGATAGCCAAAAAAGGGACTTGTACTGTACAATATGGTAAAAAGGGGTTGTTCTCCACACGACTGTGTGTGTGTGTGTTCAGGAAACGGGAGAAATATCCAATTTAAATTTTATTTTGCTTAACCCCTCGCTCGTATAAAACGCGCGCCGCAAGTAATTAAAGATAAAAAGCGGTAAAGTTATAAAAGTTTCAGCCACCACTGCTGCTGTGACCAGAAAAATACTAAAAATATCATCTTCCCTGCAAGTCCAACATGGGAATTGCGGTACATAGACGAATCTGTCTTTATCCATCTGCTGCTGGATAAGGATAAGGATGACTGCACGAAGCATAGTGGCCCGGTCGTGGTGGTCGGGTTAAATTAGCCAAATGTGTACTTGTTGGGCAACGCCCGAAAATCCATCCATCTTTTACGGTTTTCATAGCGGGCAATAAAACATAGATGAATACAAATCATAAAGAAAAATTGTGTATAAGGATCGTCGAAAAGGGGTGTTGTTTGGATGGGTAGACCTCCATATTGCTTGGTCTTGGTCTGTTGCCGATGGCGCGGTCGCCGGTTAGGTAGTTGTCTTGTGGAGTTTTTGATTGAATGCGGAATTGAAGGAGCTGAAGCGTTACTGAGCAGTAAAATATTTTTTTGAATATTTCACTTGAAACGGCTGCTGGTATACATTTAATTATAAGTGCACAAGGCATAAGTTTTATGGCAATTTAATGAGGACTTGAGTAAATGATTTAATCGACTTACGGCATACTCAAAGTAGATTGGTTTTATCACTCGCTTTTTACCCCTTTCATCCCTTTTTGTTGGTAGCTTTTCATATTTTCTTGGGATGCATCGTAAAAACGGGTTAAGGAGTTATGCATTAAAAATTTGTTCAATCTAACCTCTCGGGAGAGGGCTTGTTTATTTGCAAAGACCCATTTTGACTGGTCACAGAGAATGCTTAATGATTTTAAGCAATTTTATATTTTACGACTTATGGGTGAGGCATTATGTTTTTTTGGGATATTTTGTTCTATAATTAAAATGTCCTGTTTTATTATTATCAAATTGTTTGGGTGGTATTTTCCTTTTGTGCACGTTAAACAGCGTAAAAGATTGTAATCAGCCGTCTATTGTTAAAGTGTTCTGTGGTTAATGATAGGGGGCATCGAAGCTTGTTATCATTTTTCATCGCAATATTTGGTAGAAGCAAGTCTCATCGGAGTATTGAAAGTCTGTCAAGTTCGTCCTGAGTTTGTATTTGGCCCAAAGACTACTATCATTATACTTACTTAAGTGACACTACAGTTCGGGCTCAAACTAACAACCCTCTTCAGTTAGCCCGATCTTTAGTTAACTGCCTACATTTAAGCCCTTAAGTTGGTGCGAGATTTTCCTCTACTGCGTTGTCCCTCTGGATTAGATTCGAAGACTCTCCGGGTGTTTGTGTCCATTCGCCCTACATGTCCAAGCCACCACAAACTTCCAATGCGCAGTTTTTTTTTTCTTGACTTGGTCGATGTCGTTGTACATCTCGTATAATTCGTCGTCGAATCTTCTGCACCAGAGTCCGTCAACGCAAACTTGACCGAATATCTTACGGAGATTTTTTCGAACCGACTAAGGTCATCTTCATTCGCCTTTGATGGAGTCCATACTTTAGCACCATAGAGTAGGACTGCATGACAGGTTTTGTATAGAGTCTCCTTAGTTCTTCGGGATAAGACAACTATGATTACTTCCAGCAAATTAGGAAAATTAGTTCTGAAAGCTTTGTTTTCTACAAACATTTGGTTGTGTCGTTTGCAAGTTTTAAAATCGAGTGCCACACCAGACATTATGATAGACGTAGGGAGGAAGGAAGAAGCAATGGAGCAGTCGAGCACGAGTCGAGTGCTTTTAGAGCAGCTTGACTGTCTGAGAAGATGAATATGATTTTCCCCATGATGTGAAAGGACTATTGAGAAGTTTTTTTTGAAGCAGTATTCGGGTAGCATGCCGTCTGAAGGCGTGCTAAAAATCGTGTCTTGCTCCAGTGTTTCAAGCAGAGATAAGTATCCTCCTCTATAGGACTTTGGGTCGAATTTGCTTCGGTGTCGTTGGATGCCTAATTTGGCTTCCATTCGTAGGAAATTTTGTAGTGGTGGTAAACCCAAGATGACATTGAATGCAGCAGTTGGAGTTGTGCAAAGGCATCCTGACATGCAGGTTTCGGCTAGACGTTGGATGCGTTCTAATCTCGCAACTGTGGTAGTTTCGTTGGTTTTTGTCCACCAGACCACGCTTGCGTGTGAAATCATCGGTCTGACGATCGGTTTATATAGCCAGAGTATCATCTTGGATTGTACTCCCCAGTTTTTCCAGCAGATTCAGCGACAGGTCCATAGTGATATGGTAGCTGTTCAGGATGATTCCCAAAATAAGCATTCAGTTCATTCCCCAAATTCCTATGCATTCGCTAGGAACGACACTGTTTCATACAAAACTCATTCGAGGAAGGAATGCATCAGGTAATATTAATTTAATTATGGAATACTTCTGCTCTTGAACTTTTACAGTTTACAGAGCTGGCATGATAAGGCGCTTAGGTTACCAGTACTAACCACCCGAAAATTTAACATCTGACAAGAGCAAAGGCAGGGCAATCAAATAGGAAGTATCCCGCAGCATCGTCGTCCATTCTATAAGCTTCGCAGACAGCAGTGACACTTAAGCAGAGATAGCAAGAATGCCATGGACTTCTTACAGACGTCGGAAAATATCCACATATGGTTGTGTTTGATGGAATCTCAACCGGCAATGTAAGCCCTAAGCCAGGGCCGG
This sequence comes from Criorhina ranunculi, assembly GCA_951813785.1. Lineage (NCBI taxonomy): Eukaryota > Metazoa > Arthropoda > Insecta > Diptera > Syrphidae > Criorhina > Criorhina ranunculi. The sequence goes on along the minus strand of OX638382.1, from coordinate 12,125,347 downwards.
CTGGCTATAACATGTTCGGTTGCACACTCTCAATACAGACAACACTCTCAAGATACTGGAAATTCACTACCATCTAATCTCTCTACCTGCTCTCCTGCATTGCATACTTGAGGTGGTGAGTTCATTCCGATTTCCGATGCTGATTATTTCATTTCTTGCGTGTCATTTCAGCCCGACAGCTCCTCACCTACTTTCATTTGGTGAAGACCCATAAACCATAACTATGTGAGACAGTAAGCAAACATCATCCGCGTTCTCAAGCTGTTTGAGTTGGAATGTAAGAATCTATCGAATCCCTTTATTTTCCGTCGACAAACAGGACAAAATAAATCAATAAGAACAATATCCAGCTTTTCCATACCACACTTTGGATCTCGAATTCCTCAGATAACGTTCTTGTATGCAAAATGTGTGACATTTGGACCCATCATAGTTAATTTGCCGTGGATACCTCACTTGTCAGGACAAGCTAAATAAATTCAATGTTGGTACCTACTATCAAATGCATTTTCAAAATCGTTTAACAACAGATGAAGTGACGATCGGTATTCAACGCTCTGTCAATGATGATTCGAAGGGTGGTTAGCACAGGAGGATCCAGAGCGGAAACCAGCTTTTTTTTGTTGCGCCAACGGATGTGGAATCGTCTAAAGATACTAGTAGCCCGGGCTATTTCCATGCACGATTCGCAAACCTGAGTATTCGATTACAGTAATACGTCTACTTACTAACCCACACCGTGCACACTTCAACCACTCTCCCCTTGGGACCACTAGGACGTTTTTCGCGGGGCTGGTTATCAATTTACGATTTATCTGGTTTGATGTTTACTCTTATTTGATCCAGAGATGCCATCTGGGCTTAGTTTCCACTGTTGCTCTTCCTGACTATTTCCAACCGTCGAAGTTCCATCATTTTATTCGATGCAACCTGCTTCACCGCATCCTATATTTCGCTTGAAGTTATCACAATATTCTTGGGAGTTGGCATTTCTTCACTTCATTTCCCTAATTCTCCGCGCTCTGTACAAAAACATGAGCACTGAAAAAATACGTGCTGCGCATCTTGCTCTTGCATCTCCACAATTTAATCAGTTAGGAGAATCTTTTAATCCAAACTTATGCAAGTACGCTCGAAAGCAGCCATGTCCCGTTAGGGGCCGGCTGAGGTAGAAATCTAGTTATCCGGTATAAGTCGGTGGATCCATCTTCCCTTAGAATATTCCATCTCACCTACCATGCTCTCATGCTTCGCTGTCTATCTTCAAACTTGATGCATTTGACTGAGGCTTGGGGTTCCTGAATTTTGGCATCGTAGGTCCTTTGTAATTCGTTAGCCAAGATATCTGCTGGTAGTATTCCCGCGATTACACAGATAGTATCATCTGACATTGTCCGATATGCACAGCAAACCCTCAGCACAAATAGTCGGTTGACGGTGTTAATCCTTCTTGCGTAAGATGTACCTTTCACTGCTTGGGCCCATATTGGTACCTTCTTGTTCGGCATCTCGTGTATGTTCTCTCCCCACGATTAACTATATAAGCTACTACCTTAGCTATAGCAAGCAACACACAGATACCTACAGGATACTTCGGCAATTTGATGTAAGCAAGGCAGCTGGTGTTCACATGCTGATTCTGAGATTTCTAAACGTGGAGCTCATCGCCATAAATATGGCTTATATGCCAAATCACAAGCGGAATTATATTTCCATTTTGAAATTTGAAATAAACCATCTACAGTTGGAAATAAATCTCATATTTCCGCGAGATTTTATCGTCAGTTATTAAAAATTTAAATTGAAAAGAAATTAAATCAGCAAAACGAAAACAAAATCAATTTGATGCAAATAGGCATGTGTGGAAGCCATAAAATGAAATATTACCTCAACAGTTCCACAATAGACACAAAAAGGGGTTTGAATACCATCATTTCCCAAGTGGAAACCGGAAAGCCCAAAATATGTCAGATCAATTCAATTGCAGTGAAGCTTCCACGGAGTTTATACACAATGAATATCCATCCCCATTGTGTTCAGAAAATTCTGGACCCTTAAGTTGGTTCGTATAGCAGTACACTACTGACGGCAATCGTATTTATTTAACAATCGCGAAAAAACCAAAAACAAAAATTGCCAATTTTTCATTTCACCCTCAGTGATGTGGCGTCATACGGGGGTAACCGATGCGCGGCCGTTCTCAGCTCCAACCAATCCATAAATTTAATCGAAAAATCATAACCACATGTCAACATATGCAAAGCAGTCAGGATACCTACACACAGTCCACATAGAGGATGTAAAGCTTTTTTTTTTCCTGGTTTCCAATCCGGTTTCAATACATCATGTTAGATATAGAGGGTATGGGCTGACAGTCTCCCACATCACTCGTGTACCTACAACGAAGAAGTTGATTTTACTGTACTCAGACTTTGGGCAGAAGGGTTCTTTGGTGGAAAATATGTGAACATGTGTTCACACATGGATGCTCACATGCAGACGTCAAGCTAACTGGCAGCAGCATCCACTTACCCATTCTCTTCTTAGCTTTTGCAACACCATATACCGTCAACTCTGTACAATGTACGAAGTGAAAGAGACCCTTAATTTATTTGCGTGTTTCGGAAGGTTATTTTGCGGCTTGTGGCGTGGGGACGATAGATCGAAGCCAGCCACCACTTTGGTTTCCTATTGCGGTTGACAATATGTGACACAGCGGAAGGAGTAAATAATTCGCTTCAAAAATATTTTGCTGCGGTCGGTTGGGTTTTAAAGTTCAATCGTCCTAAACGGTAAAACGTATGCATACTCGTACCGTTGGTAATTTATCACAAACCGCGTGGTATTTCAAGCATGAAAAATTGTGCCTGATGGTCAGTTTGAAAAATTAAGTCGTATGTCTAATGTGTCTCCATCTGTGTATGTATGTTCATGTTGCCTGAACCTTTGAGGTTAATCTCTAGAGCGTTTTAGTCGTAGCAACCGAACGTTGTGTCCATTTGTTGAAGTAATCTGCGGCGAAGAATCCACCAGTTCTATTCTTCGTTTCTAACTATTAAGGTGACACCATGAGGTCCTTTAGTCTAAAAGATCTTGAGGGGTATATAATGTCCTCTTGTTGAGTAAGTCAGTTCTCTTAAGACAGCAGAAGGAATGTTTCCCGACGGCTGTCTCTTGGGTTTTACTGAGATCTTAGCCGTTTCTATTAATGAATCTTATCAATCATTAAAAGTTGAACTGAGCCAAAGTCGAACGTTTCTGCGGGCGTAGCCTCCAGGTAGCCTCCTTTGTACTTACGATGACTCTACAGTCCGGGATGGGTCTGGGCGTGAACCAACCAACAGTCAGCTCGATTCTCAACTCGCTGTCTTTAGTTTCGTACACCAGGCTGGGTGGGGTCCCTTTCCACTTACGCAGCCTTCCTCTACTGAACTGTTCATCCAGGATAGATAGTCTTATTACTCGTTGTGCCTGAACTCTTTTTGACGGGATCAATGGCAATGAACAGTCCAGTCCAGTGGTGCCTTTCAACTTGTGTGGCCTTCCTCTACTGCACCGTCCATCTAGGATTTGATTTGAAGAATCATCGGGCCTGTGACAGTCTTATTACTCGTTGTGTTTGGACCCTTTTTGATGGGATCAATGGCGATGAACAGTCCAGTCCAGTGGTGCCTTTCAACTTGCGTGGCCTTCCTCTACTGCACCGTCCATCTAGGATTTGATTTGAAGAATCATCGGGCCTGTGACAGTCTTATTACTCGTTGTGCTTGGACCCTTTTTGATGGGATCAATGGCGATGAACAGTCCAGTCCAGTGGTGCCTTTCAACTTGCGTGGCCTTCCTCTACTGCACCGTCCATCTAGGATTGATTCGAAGAATCATCGGGTCTGTGACAGTCTTATTACTCGTTGTGCCTGGACTCTTTTTGATGGGAGTAATGGCGATAAATAGTCCATAGAGTTCTTCTTCATATGTACAGACGAGACCGTCCAAACAGACAGACAAACGTATTCCTCCACCCCGTAGAGCAGGACTTAAATGATCAGGGTTTAGTACAAAATTACTTTAGTTGTTTGAGGGCTTTGATTGGCTAAGAAAGCAGCCCCTAGAAACAGCAATTGGCCAGTTATTCAGCCTGCCAGTGTCGTTGTCTTATATTATTTAGAAGTAATGACATTGACTGAAAGTGGCCTAATTTGCTGGCAATTAGCTTTGCTGTGGACTGCCAGTACTCATTCACACGGGAATAAGTCCATTCTTTGCAATTTCTCACCCCCTGGCGTCAAAAGTGTTAAGGTTCTCATCTTCCTTTCTCTATTTGCCTGCGATTGGACTTATATTTTTAACCTTATGACCAGTCTCATTTGTGACCTTACACACAATTATTATTAGGTCCTTAATATAGATCTTTTAAAGCCTTCGAGTTAATCAATCCATAAAAGTCGTCCTACCCTCAAATAAGGTACACTAATGAGAGTGGCTTTTAATGCGCCTCTATAAATGTTATCAGTAAACGTTTCTAAGTTAAAGGTTATTAAAAACTTACTGACAATTCCTATAGCAACTGTGTAGCATTCTAATTAAGGTGAGTTTATTACCAAACAATAACATTTGACAATTGATTGCGAACACACCATGGCAGGGCAGATCTAAACATCACCAGTGTATGTGTGTGTGTGTGTCCTCATCATCCCTTTTTGGATAATTATTACGAGACAAAGTTGAATGTGACTATGCCGAGGAGAATTATTATGACCACATCAAATGTCAGATAATTTACTACCGTACCGTTTCATAGTGTAGATAGATAGATAGAGAACAAGGGATTAGACAAATAACGAAACCCAACAAATGGGCCACACTCACATATTAAATATCAACATGAGCCAAATAATAATGGACAGTCCATAGGACACATTAGATATGTATAATGTGGGCACCAAGCAAGAGATGTTTGTGCTTTATGGGGGTTGAGACACCCAGTGGAATCCATTACGGTTAACCGATTGATGTATTACATGTGGGTTTGAGTTGGAACATTTGTCATAACATGGTCGTCTGTTGATTATGTCAATATTGCAGTATGTCCCTTGGGCAAAATGTATGTGTGTTTCGTTATATTGCAAAGGTATACACAAACGCGAGGATGTACTTTAGTTGTAGGTAAGTGTACATTGAAACGCGAGGAGATCTGAATTCCTTATCGCAATTCACTTTGATTAAACTGATGTTCATCTATTTGTCAATAAATTTTCTTATTAACAAACCACATTTCAGTTCTACCTTTTGTAATTATTCATTGTTGCCTCCGGGGCAACTATGTCAGTGGTTTGGCGTTACAACTCGGAATGGAAGTTATTTTAAACCGGATTACATACGTATGCACGAAGGCATAATTTTATTACGAATTTTATTACATGCACATATGTACGGATCTAAGATAATTCGAGGCTCCTAGATTGCACTTTGTCTCCTTTATATAAGTACGCACATATATGTATGTAGCTTAACAGACTGCAACCAACTGGCGGCCCACCTTAGAAGAATGCGTTTAAGCTCAAACGATTTATGCAGAGGCTGCGGCGATACAGATTTAGAAGAGAGTACAGATCAAGAAACACAGCCCCTTATTTCAGCAACCTGAGAAGCCACCAAAAGCATTCTTAAATTCATTACGGATTTGGGATAGTCCAGGGAAGGCGAACGATCACCAACAAACTAACATAGACCTTTCTTCTTTGCCTTCTCTTTCAGACTGGACATTCCACGTTAGAGGAACACAATGGATCCGTAGGGAGCATCATACGAAATGCAGTCACCATTTCAACCTACCTATACGTAGGTTGTTGTTTGAAAAGTAAGATAGATTGGAAGAACCCCAACGTCCATGCCTACTAAAGTAACTGGCGCTTCACACCTTTACATGCCTTTCGACGTGCAAGTGCACTCCCTCGGATGAGCTGGATACCTGTTGCTTTTCTGGAAGTCATTTTTCTCCTGGTGTGGTATTTTGCGAATTATCGATACATAGGTGGTTGTATCGATCTAAAACTCTAAAACTTAGACACCCACGAATCCCTTTCAAAGCATTCAAGGTTGGTTGGGCTAAAAATCCTCTATTTCAGTGAGCCTCTCAAGCTGATTTCAAAGCCATCGTCCAGCCTTCAAAAATGATTAAATACCTAAGCAGCAGTTATGAGTCTGAAGTTAGCGACAATCAGGTCAAAAACCACTAAAGCACTGATGTCGACAGTGAAAGCGGCAGCCTTATTCTAGGTGTCTGCCTACATACTTATGAACAATTATTCCCATTAACTCGTGTTGAGTTCTTCTCCTTGTAGAAACTACAATCAGCACTTTCCAAATGGATAATCGGCGAACGAAGCCTTAAAGAGCAAAATCCATCTGCACATAGGGGATAATTTTCTCTATCCACGAGTCGTGGGAGTCGTGGCAGTCTAATGGCTACAACAGTCGTTTTAGCTAACAGATGATTGAGGACTTCCGCCCAAAGAAAAGCGCCAGAAATCATTGCATTATGAAAGTTAACACAATTCGTCTGCTACTACCCAAGTCCCAGTAGAACCAGAAAAACAGCCATCTGTAACGAAAAGGTAAGAAACAACACTTATCACTGCCCTTAACCCTCTACCGCATAACTAGCCATATATGGCTTTTCGCAATGAAACGGTATTTTCTTTACTTAATCACATTCGAAATGACTGAAACACAACATGATCGCTTTGTGTGCATCCTTAACAACACAAAATGGTACTTTTCGCATTTTCTAGATAAGGGTTGTCTGAGATTTTTTCATTTTTACTTCAGTTCCTCTCGTTTGTGCATTAAAAAAAAAGTGAAAAAAAAAGTTTGGTTCTAAGTATGTGCAAATAATTGTGTTCAATTGGTAAGAACAATTAGTTTAAAAATACATTTTGGTTAAAATACTTTATTTTCTATAATATAAATGTATTTCTTTTGTTTAAAAACTATTGCTAATACTCGTTTAATTAGTTTAAACCATCTCACTTTATTTTTTAAACTAAACTTTTTTTTAACTTATTTTAATAAATATTGTTAAAGAATAATCAAGAGAAGCTATTTCAACCGTTTTTTACTTTTTTCCTCCACGCACATTAATTCATGCGGTAGAGGGTTAAGTCATTTTTCTTGTCCCATAAATACTGTAAAAATCCAACAGTTTGAAACACCATGGAATCCAAACAATTTTCATTTTTCGTAGATACTCATAAAAATCCTACAATGAGAAACATCATGGGATTCATGGAGATTCTAGTGAAGCCACTTTAGCCTAATCTAAGAGAAATAAATTAACAAATCCTCTCAAGTATTTCGACGTCTTCAATATGAAGGCCAAGAAATGCAATTCTGTTTTAGCAAGGACAAGATGAACACCTGCCCAAGTCATTGCACCATAAAGACAAGATCATTCATCCACCATGCCATGGACCCCATGACAAAATAAAACCACAAACCAATGAATAAAACATTAGAAGAACGATATCTAATTCCAAAACGACTTCTGAAACTTCATGCCTGTTCCCAACGCTCTTTTACCATTTACTCTATTTCTAAGTTCCAAGAGTATGTATGTAGTATCCTTAGGTTGTCCTTAGATTTAAGAAATAATGTTGTTTAAATTATAGGCCAATAAAAAACTTGAAGAAAATCCAAAAGAACTTGTTTCCTTTTACCTTTGACGCCTTACTTTGAGTTTCTAGACAAAGAAGCAAAGAGAAAACCGTGACCTGCCACAAAATTGAAGCTTCTACTGTTTAAACAACCCTGCAATTGGCCCACCCTTACAAATCCACTAAATCACAAAAAAAGTGATAAATCTACTTAAACTCGAAAAACCGAATATTCAAATTCACTAAAAATTTCCACGAAATACCAGGCGATCATAAATTCAGAAAAAGCAGTAGGTATCCAGCACAGATAAAATCTTTGCATACCACACGGCGGTATGATTTTGCGATCGGCCATGAGGCATGCAAAGGTATTTTCTACCCAATTACGTGTGGATTTAATATTGCATAACACACGGCTGTAGAATTTCACGATCGACGATGTGGTATGCCATGAGTTTTTATGCTTTGTCGGTGGCAGAAAATACCATTGCATGCCTCACAGGCGATCGCAAATCATATGGCCGTATGGTATGCAATGATTTTTTTGTGCTCGCATACCGACTGTTTTTTATTCTGAATTTATGATCGCCTGGCATTTCGTGGAAATTTTTAGGGAAATTGAGGATTCGGTTTTTCGAGTTTGACACGTCACAGATTTATAATTTTTTTCGTGATTTAGTGGATTTGTAAGGGTGGGCCAATTGCAGGCTTACTTAAAAGTTAGAATCCTCAAATTTGTAGCAGATTATGGTTTTATCAAGAGTAAAAGGAAACAAGTACTTTTGTATTTTCTTTTAAGTTTGGCCGGTATTGTAGGTTAAAAGGTAGCGTCCAATTTTTGACAGATAATGGGTTTCTCCCTTTCTCTTTGTCTAGAAACTCAAAGTAAAGTGAGTGGAATCAAGGGTAGAAGGAAACAAGCTCTTTAGTATTTTCTTTAAGTAATTTATTGGCCTATAATTTAACATTTTTTTCTTAAATCTAAGGATAGCTCAAGGATACATACATAATTTTGGAGCTTCGAAATAGAGTCAATGGTAAAAGATTATTGGGAACAGGCTTGAGGTCTCAGAAGTCGTCTTGAAATTGGAGGTCGTCCTATAACTTAGCAGCACCCATGTTTGTTCACTGGTTTGAGGTTCATTGGTTCATGGTGGATGAATGCTCTTGCCTTTTTACGGCAATCAGTTGCAATCTCGATTTCGGTTTAGGGGTGCACTAGCTTGAGCAGGCATTCATCTCGTCCTTGCTAAAACATCGTTGAATTCCTTGGCTTATACCTATATTGAAGAAAAGAGAAGTACAGTGATCTGTGTTGTTGTTTGGATTCTTAGGGTAGAGTGGATTTTGATTTTTTTTTTGTATTTATTGGATCGGAAAAAACAGGGGTCGAATTACGGCATCCGTGATCGAGTAACTCGTCACGAAAAAACGAGCATTATTACGTGGGAATGATCGTTTATACGTTATAATGTTCATTTTTTCGTGACGAGTTACTCGATCACGGATGCCGTAATTCAACCCCAGTGTTATAACTTACCTTTTAATTCTAGAATGGCTTTCGGTAGTTTGTTTGACCATTCCTCCGGATCGTTGTCTGCCGGTGACTGTTTTCCTGATTCTTTTGAGGTTTGGGTAGTCGCAGACGAAGTGTGGTTTCTTTCTTAAATCAATCGGTTCTGACATCCTCAATGGCTAGAGCGGGACATTGGTAAGTGTCGAACGTTACTGCAACTATTGTAGTAGCTATTGGAGACTGGTTGTGTTAGGCCACTTAAGTCCGTGGATTTTCCTATTTTAAAGCTTCAGGATTGGAGTTCCTACAAATAAATGAGCATAATAAACGTTCATTTTAATATCCGAAGGCACCAAGAGCTTGTATAAGGCTACTGTTTTCGCTGTGTATATCATTTTAGGTATCAGTAGTAAAGCTTTGAAAGTTTTAGGTGATTTTAGGCTCATAACTACTGTCTAATTGTTTGAACATTTTTGCAGAATTTAAGGAAGAATTTTGAAGAAACCGTTTCGTAGTGAATCTCGGCTGCTATACCAACAATGGTCAACATATAAGGCTAGTTATTCTTTGCCAACGACTTTACGGTTTACCTGGCTATTTCTGTTAGCAATTCTGGTACTGATTTGCACCTGTTAGCTTCCATCAACATGTGCCTAATTTCAGTTGCCTTGCTGTTACAATAAAAATTCATAGGAATGTGATGGATGACGATCTTATGGATTCTATTATCGCCATAAAAGTGAAGTACATTCACAGTACTTGCGCGAAATGGAGGTTAAAAAGGATGATCTACATCATGGGAGCAGATCTGTTATACGATATGTTGCATGTAGAATACAGGAGGCATACTTTTTGCCGTTAAAACTGTACCTGGTCATATCTCCTTAGCGGCAAAGTACCAGGCCAGCAGGAATCGCAAAATGACAGTTGGTATCCAGTACTTCTAAAGGCGTGCTCTGACGCATCAGGAAGCATGCGACATGTATGAGTAGAATTGGTCAAATGATCAAATTAAATAGACTAGCGTCCTGCTTGATGATAGCTTCCTCGGTCGCGTGACATAATTCATAGACAAAGGGGATGGTTAAAATCCAATCTTTTTCTACGAATATCAAAAAGCCCATATGTCTTCGTTTCAATCTAGAAAGACAATTTCATTAATTTAATCTTTATGCGCATCGTTTGCACTAGATGAATTCGATTCCGAGAACATTCACCGCCCATTCAAAAACTAGGTGCTATTCACAAGTGGTTATGGGCTTATAAAACTTCATCCCTGTTCAGGCTGGTATGTTGTGTTAACAATAATAAAATGCCCGAAAGTAATTCCGTTAAAAGCTATAACAAAATTTTATGACAGCTTGTAAAAACAGATACAGATATGCAAAGCCTTGTTTCTTTCTGTGTGTGTTGTGTGTTACTCTAGCCTTCTCCCGTTCGTGTCCTGTGTTGGGAGAGGCATTCAACAATTTTATTGTATAAACCCCAATTTGAATTGAAATGCATGGTGAAGGGTCCTTTCGTGATTTAACTATTGCGAATATAATTACTGTGCAACTACTAACAATTTTACAATGCGTCGCATCACCTCATCCTTATGGCGATGGAACACACTACTGGTATCTTTTGGTTAGACTGGGTGGCGGCGCGACGTGGCGTGGCGGGTTTTTATCGTTTCTGTTGAATTGACAAGGATATTAAAATGAAACGATAAACGAAATGGAATACAGAACAATGCGCTGCACGCCTACAAAGACAAAATCTTTCAAGTAGACAATAGACAGCGATAGATAGATAAGCAATGTGCGATTAATAAAAATGTTGATTCGATGTATGAATACTCGTATCCGAATCAACTATTTGACACATGAAGGATATAAATGCTAAGAATGGTTGTAAAATTTGGAATCCATTAGAGAGACAATAGTAAAGTGATATTCATAATTAAATCTAATTTATGAGCATACTTTCGCTTTTCACACACACGCACATGAATTTTCATGAAATTTATGCGAACGAATGTGTTAGGTGGTATCAATAAAATCATTTGCATGAATAAAAGGGACATTCTGACATACATGTGAAGTGTTTTATATGTTTCGTCCACAGGGAGCTCTTTGTTCTTAACTGTGGCATTTGGAATAAGATAGAAAAACTGTTTTCTGATTCATATTCTACAAAGTTTATGGCTTGGTGGCCGGCTTTAGAGAAACAAACCACCTTATTTCTTGAGAAAGCCCGACGAGTTGCTTGCTATAGTATCACGATGGCATCGCTTCAAACCATGCTCCACTTACTGTCCATTTTTGGTATTAAACAAGCCACTTATGCGCCCCAAGACTGGGAGCAAAATGCAAGTCATGCCATCATGCCAACATTTTATAGCTTGAACACAACCTTCCTATTCTAACTGATATGCTGCACTCTGAAAATAATCTCAATACGAACTACAAACATAGAATACGGGATAGAAGTGCTTGGAGTCAGCGCAGAGTTCTTTACTGTGAGTCTGTTTCGATATTTACAATTATTGTAGCGTCTTTCAAGCCGAAGTCATAGGCCGCCATATGCCTGAAAATTAACACAGTATCATGCAGAGGTATTGTGATTTACATATATCGACAGCTCACAGTCTGCGATCGAATCTCTTTTATTCAGCACAATAAAATTTAGGGCAGTGAAGGAAATCTGTTGGGTCTCAGGTCACCTCGATATTCCAGGACTCTACAGATACAGAAAGTAGAAATCTTGACCGTGTTGAAGCGCCTATGTTGTTTGTTAAATATCCGATGCACACTAATCATCTGTTGAAAGCAAATCATAAACAGCAACATCTTGATTACTGCGCAAACGCTAGGCTTATTTGGCCTACCTTCGATCCTAAGAGATCGAAAGCGTTTATTCGACGAAAAAGAGCCCACCTCACAACAAGTGTACCTCATTTCTAGAGGACTACTTTAAACTAACTAACTAGGTGATGCTTTGCCATTGAACAGGATGTAGAGGACCCAGAACCGAACCTAATGGTACTTAGTCCTCCTATGACTGCATACTCCCTGGCACTGCCTTGTGTAAAATAAATCAGGATAAGCTAACTAAAGAAGCTCGCTACTATTTGATATAATCAGGTACTGTATATTTATAAGTGTTTCTAGTGTGTCGTGCCCAGGTTCACCCCGGACTGTAGCGGCACCTTAAGTAAGTTTCTAGGATGTTCTGTGTAAAAAACTGCTCAACTACCAGTTAAGCATGTATTTAAGACGTTCTATGGAACTTGATGGCTGCCTCTAGCCTGTTGCAAAAGACACATATGACACATACTCTCCAAAAAGTCGTGTCCAAAATGCAGAGTGAACAGTACGAAGAAAGATTTCCCGGGGATTCTTGAGACCCAGGTCCACCCCAATTACTTATGCCCCGATCCATAGCACATACATTGCTGTTGCTGCCGACTATAACAATGGTATATCTACTCCGATACCTGGCATTAGAGTCTGTGCAGGGAGGTTTAACATTCTCAATCATTACATTCGCTGGAGGATGGATTCCTGCTTGTTACTCTTTTCCATGTCTTCCAATCCTCAACGTAAAAATGGAGCATATTGAGGATTGGTACTCTAATGTGCTTAGGGCTTACTTACTTACTTATCAGGCCAGCGACCCTTGGAGGGTCTGAGCCTGAGCTAATGCCGCTTTCCATCCTTTACAGTCCCGGGCACGCTGCTTCCAATTTACTAGACCAAGGCTTCTGGCGTCCGCGATTGCCTGATCTTTAAACCGGAGGTTCGGTCTTCCTCTTCTTCGCGAACTAGATGGCTGGGATTCGAAGATCCTCTTAGCTGGAGCATTCTCGTCCATTCGCTCGATGTGGCCGAGCCATTGCAGTCGACGGATTTTTGCCTTCCGGACTACATCCACATCTTTGTACAGCTCGTAGTGTGCTTAGGGCTACTTTTTCATAATATAGTGTAGATCGTTGGTAAAATGAAGCCCCAACAGCTAAATCCTCGCTGATTACGCAGTCTTTACAGGCTTTTCCATCTGAGACTTCGGATACGGGTGGTTTGAAACCCAAAATTGTCAAAATTCTAAACATTATCGATAGCAATAGACCAGCACACCAATCCAGTACTTGATGTGTTTGTCTTTTTTATTCAAAACTCAACCGCTAAATTTAAAAGACCTTCAATTTTAGACGTTAAGATAAAATACTTGTCGGTATGCTAATGTTATTATCGTGAAGGTAATCAGTTCGGCCAAATTACATTGTCTGTTGTGGCTTGTGATGTTCAAAGAACCTTGACTAAGCCGTACATCAATTTATCGCACAATCTCCCTCTTTTCCAAGATACACTCTGTAATTAGTTTACTAATACAGGGTGGGTGATAAAAAACATATCAATCTGAGTTTTAAAAAATATGAGATGAAGAACTGCTCTTGGAATCTTCAAGAGAATTTGATTTATGACCCTATTTTCATAAGCAGTGTACGGAGAAGAAGATTCAACTACGAACTATTAGAGCAACTAAAGCCAGGTGTCTAAAAAACTGAAAACCGAACTATACAAAACGATAATTCGACCAATAGTAACATATGGTTGTGAAGTCTGGTCTCCGACAACAGCTGCTGAAAAAAATCTAAGAATCTTCGAAAGAAAAATAATAAGAAGAATATACGGAGCAAGACTACAAAATGGAATATATAATCGGCGTACGAATGAAGAAATCAGCGCAATACTTGAAGACGAAGACATAGTGCTGTTTGCCAAAGCCCAAAGGATAAGATGACTTGGACATGTAGTAAGAATGGATGACACAAGAAACCAAAAACGAACATTCAACGGCAACCCTGAGAGCACGAGAATAAGAGGCAGACCACGGATAAGATGGATAGATGGTGTGACTAACGACATACCAAAACTAAACGTTCAAAACTGGAGAAATGTAGCACAAGACAAAACATAATGGAGGCACGTCGTACAGAAGGCTAAATCCTGTAACGCCATAAGAAGAAAGACGAAGAAGCCAGGTGGTTAAGGATCGTGCTGGTTGGAGAGGCTTATTAGCTGAGGACGTGGTTCAACCCGAACTGTAACACTAAGTAAGTAAAATAATAGATGAAGCACATCAATCAGGGGTCGAATTACGGCATCATTGATCGAGTAACTCGTCACGTAAAAACGAGCATTATTACGTTTAAACGATCATTCCGACGTAATAATCTCCTATTTTACGTGACGACTTACTCGATCACTGATGCCGTAATTCGACCCCAGTTTTATAACGCTCACCCTGTATGTCTCGTGTGAATTTATTTGCATACATTTAGGGCCATGGCTCACCATCATTGCATACTCTCAGTAGGGCTTTGTCTCACAAAAAGCCCACCATTACCGTGTCAACTAATCCCGATACAATTTAAAAAAACGACTTATATATTTCAGATTTTAAATTCACCTCCAATTTTCTGTTAATTGCACCATTCACCCACAACTGTACAACGACCCAGAAAGTCGCTCGCCCACCTCCAGCCAGTTGTACTAGTTAACCTTGTAACCACATGGTGAACTAAATTTTTAAAACTGGAGTTCACTATACCGAGATTTATCCATTTTCAACATTTATGTATGTAAAAGTAAATACGTTCTATAACCTCTCAACCGAAACGCTTGCTTAAGGTTGCAAAGCTTGCAAAAAAAAACGAACACTAACAACAACAAAAATGATAGGAAAATTCATACCACGAAGCAGGTAAGAATAACTTGCACAGAGTCGAGTCGTGGCTCAGGTAAGTGTATACCTGCTACAACATGCGACTAAAACTGGCTATTGAGTGGGGAAATTGCGTTCGCACAGGTAAATTTCAGTCGACTTCGCTATGTACTGAGCTCGGCCTTAGTCTACAGCTAAGTTGCGCGCACGTTGGACGCTTAACAATTTTTTATTTTTTTATTTTTTTTCCACACAAAAGAAAGACAAAAAAACAAGTAGATTCGGTAATTTGGTTATGTGTGCTTCTTAGTTTCCTGTTTATACGGTTTTTATTTTTTTCATAATTTGTCTAGAGAATAATAAACTTTCATTAAAGTTTCGAAATGTATCTGAAACACAGTTGTTAGTGTGTTGTGTGTTTGACTTTTTGTGAAATCTTAAATATTCTTTCCCCCCCCGCGTGTTAATTTGACGTAAACAAAACAAAAGTCAATTGTCTAAACATGGACAACGCATGGAGGTTTCGTATAATGTTGTTTGCCGCCCTAGCACTTATGATTTTTGGCGATTTCTTCGGCTATGGGAGTATAAGAGGCGTTAAATCTGCCTCCAATCAAGGATCGGGAAAATTTCAGCAGAAACAAACTGCCGAAATCGAACTGACCGAAGGTGAGTTTTAAAATCAAAAGCTCGTGGATAAATATTTATATCTCTAACGCAACTGTGCTTATGCAACCTGTTTCGATTTCATTTTTAACTTGTTTTCAATACCTTTGTGAACCCCTTTCGCTTTTTTTTTTCTATTTTGTGTTGTAGGTTTTGTGGTCATTAGCATAGGAAGGTGAAAGTGAAATTTGTTCCACAAAACTTTAACCGATCTTTTTATATTTATGAGATGAAATATGAAATTGATTTTTATAATGGAATTGATGGAACATTTTTCTAGACTATACGTGCTTAGAGTGTTAATTTGCAAGCAAGATGTTTTCCATCGATAACTAAAGTTACATTCGCAATCGAGCTTGAAGTAGTTAAACGAATTCAAAATGCAAAGGCACATGTTGGATTGTTTGATTAAAAGTTTCTTAATTAATTTTAAATATTCACTTTATTTATGAAGCGACGTAAGTACTTGTATAGAAAACTCAGACAAAACTTGAACAAACGTAATTTGTTAGGATTATTAAAAACAAATTTAATGTATAGCTGGGCGTTATAAACTTTTCAGATTTTTAATTAAAATAAGTATATCAAAAGATTACTTCCATTTTAAATAAATATGCCTTGAACATGAAATGCTGTATACAGGTTACCTGTGCCTTCAAGTAGGGATGTGTAAAGCCTTAAACGTCGTCTCTTGCTAAGTAAACACTGCTTGTCCTAGCCAGACAAGTGTTATCATAGAGCGCAGTATCCTACATAAAGTCTTATAGAAGAAAATACATGCAAAATGTGTCTAGAAGACGTGGAAACAGCTGCAGATATATATATGGATGAAATGGATTCAAAGTATTAATCAAATATATTTTAAGGAAATGCTTACGTTAATAAAATGAAAAGGGGTTAAGGAAAAACTGCGGAGAAATTCGGAGGACATCCCTGACTAAGGCAACTCAAGAAAGAGTCTGATCTGTTTCTATTTCTATATATGTATCTCTCTGTATAGTACATGTACATCTATTTGTTTCCATTAAGCCTTTTTGTATAAGTTGCAGACGTGAGGAAGGAATGGTGTATAGTACATTTTGTCAACATTGAGGCTTCTGACTGGTAGAATACTTCTTTAAATATCTGAATCATTTTAACTACACATTTTAAATTGTTATAGGAGAAGATCCCCCTCGTTCAGTTTCAATATATTGGAGCTGTGTTGCTTTAAGCGTACACCTCATCGAAGAGCACTTCAAACTACTTAACTATGTATCTAGCACTGAAAGAAAAAAACAAATTTTAAGGGAAAACCATTTACGTTTACCCTGATACTCAAGAGGTCATTCAAGTGTTGCGATAACATTCAAAATATGTAGGTGACGACAAAAGTGGACAGAATTGGACCACAGAACTGGTCGGTGACGCTAGTCTGAGTTTCGGACTTGTTTGTCGAAAATTAAATAAATCTAGAGCAGAATAAAAGGCTTTATTTATGGATCCGGTGATTGAGTAAGTTCGTTTTACTTATAATCATAAGATTAAATAGGCTACTGAAACGACGCGACTTCCCCGTGACCAAATTTCAACAATGGTTAAGTGCGCAGACATAACTGGTAGCACTTAACCTTTGACTAAACAAGTTTTATATTGGTGAACTGGGATCAGCAATTGACCCCAGAAGCAGTTGCAGTAACAGGTGCGACTAGATTTCTGGGAGTGATTTGAGGATTACTCTGAGACTCGTCATTGGATAAACTTGAATACTTTATACATACTCGTATGTTAGGTAATAGCTAATAGGGTTGACGGGAAAGGAGGTCCCTTCTCCGTCACACTTAGGTCATTGTGATACATATGTTACTGATCAGCTTTTGCTATTTTCCTTCGAACTTTTGCTGGAATCAGGAAGGTAAGAAACAAGGCAAGACGACTAAAAAAAAGTGTCTTGCGACAAGTTTTTGCAAGTCAACAAATCTTGACTTATGGACTTACAACTGTGGAAGAACAAGTTTTTCAAAATAACAGCTTGACAGTAATGTAAGGCTTACAGTAAGCACTCGAATTAGCATATTTTTTTCAAAATATTTGCAAATCTACGCATCAACAGCACTTTATTTAATTACATGGATGGCGCTACTATGCGTCTATCGGTTCCGACATAATCTTGAAGCTGATATCCTTCTACTGCAAATCTTAGATAGCGTACTTAACGTATTTTTTTCCTTCGAATTTAGCTTCTAGTCTATTTAATCCATTTTATAAGTGGACATACAATTTCAGTGGAAATGCTTTGTAACTAAGGTCTAACTTTTTGAAATAATTTGATGTTCGGGAAAAGGAGTTTAGCTGTAAATAAACAGGTCACTGATAAACCTGGGTATGTAAATACATGCGTTGAACATGAACGAGTACCTTCAAAAATACTTCAGAAGCTCCCGTCAAAACAAGCGAGTAACATTCAAGTTTCAGATGAAAAAAATCGTATTTGAGAACCACTTTATAACCAGACTTCTATCTTATTCTTATTTATTTTGTATAAATTAACATAACATTAACCCATTTATGCTAAACAAACTCGAAACAATCTTCCTAATTCTAGTTAAAATAGAAAAGTTGCGTCATATCAACAATTATTAGAATAATAATCCAAAAAATGTTTAAATACTAAAATAATTAAATTTAGTAATGAAAAAATAAAAGATCATTACGAGTATAATTAAGTTGCGTATAACTTTATAGCGCAGTTATTAATGAAATAGCTCCTTTAACACTTTTTGATGTATCAACAATAAACTTTGCAGACCTTAAGTTCGAATTTTATTCAACCATATCTAGTATGCTTAGTATGCAAATTAGATTGTATTGGTTTTGATTGATTACGACACATGCGAATGAGACAGGATTTTTATGAAGTTGCTACAAGACGCCATTTATTAACGAGATTAATATTACTGGTTGTCGAGAGTAGTAGCGCCGAGACCATCAATATATTAAATTTATGAGAAAGTGATGTCTGGTGATTGCTTCCATGTCATCAATTAAGAATTGAGGGGCAAGGTTTAGCTTCTGGCAAACCGTTCATGTAAACGTGTTAGTTTTTGTCGCATGAATGGCAGGTACCTTTGGCAGATTGAGAAGCTTTTTCACGACAAATTATTCCTTCACAGGTTGGTCATTGTCTGTCTAGAGGTTTGTTTTTACTAAGTCAATTTTACTAGTTCAATTTATTAACCTGCAAATGGTGACCAGGATCATAAGTGAATATATCCTAGCTAGTATCTGAAAACCGATGATGATCTGAGTGATTTTGAGACAGTTCCTTGAAAAGATTTCCAACGAGCGTTGGATTTAAATAGAAAGAAGGCCAATCATTCAATTTCCCTCATCTAATAGACGGACTATCATCTGTTTCATGGTGAACACAATTGTCAATAATTTCTTCGAATTGTTGTATAACTTCGGAAATATCTCACAGTTCCAAAGATTGGTCTTCTGTCATTTAAAAAGCGTCAGTTTGGCGTGGGAGCCATAGTACAGTGGGTAGTTTGTTTGCTTGTGACCCGAACTGTGCAGCTTCCAGCTGGAAATAAAGAGAAACGAATAAAATCGAAGTTTCCCCAATAACTACACCAAGAAGGAGTTTCTGTCTGGTAGTCAAATGGAACAATGTTGAGTGATCTGAGATTCGGAAATTATCCTAGAAAAAAAAAAAATCCGTTGGGCTGACAAAAAACAAAACTTAAGTGTCGACGGATACAAGTTTAAACACTTCTCCACAAACTACACATTAGTAAAGATCTGACGGATTAACCCTTAAGCTCTGATTAAGTCAAATGTTTCGGCCATAACTTATGAATTTGATGTTAATCCGAGTGAAACAAAACGACCACTAAGACCTAAATATCGACTTTTAAGTCCGTTTTTAGACCAGGATGGAATGGAATACATAATAACGCACTACTATCGAAGTGCCAAGCATCGATCTTTACCTTTTTTTTATAATTCACTAGCGCTAAAGGGGTTATGAATACCCTTATGATGCTATTTACACAGCGCTAAGGAGGAATGCGACATTGGAGCAAGTGTCTTCCCTATAGAACTGGACGTATTCAAAATGTATCACCTTCTAGACTCTTCTTATGTATTCCAGGCGGAAGAGCTTACCAGCGATTAGAGAAATCTGTAAAATACAAAGTCCCACATCCACATGCAAGAAAAATAAATGTTGCAATCTTTATTGATAGCCCCGCCGTCATCAAAGCGTTCCATTCACACCCCACGTCTTCCAATTCGTAAAATAGTGTAAGCAAATAATTATCTAGGGTTCGTTTCAATGTCAGTCTCCTCTGGATTTCCGGCCACAACAACAAAGAGGGTAATAAGAGAGCCGACGTGATAACCTAGGTGGAAATGCTTAAAAAAACTGTGCTATATCCAGATAGACATGGCCCACCTTCAACAAAAATAGGACGTATGACTTAATCAACTGAACCCGTACTGAGTCAGCATGAATTGTATCACTTAGCACAGGCCATTGGCCAATTGACACACACACTGCCAAGTGAGGTGTTCCCTTAAACTCCCACTGCTGGAGTGGTTATTGTAACAATGTACAGGAAAGAGAAACCCTTTCTCTGCGACTTCCTACCACGAGCTAGAGTCAGGCAAAACACACTTGGCAAAGCTTTTTTTTTTAACTCATCAAAGATTTCTGACATAAAAGAATGGATCTAGAAACAAGTCCCCTTAGCCAGATAAACATCGACTAGTCAATTGAGTTATGGTATCAAAAAGGTACACTAGCATAAACCAGACAGTTACCTCTACCTTCTTTTCCCTAACTTATGATAAACCAAAATTCATCATCCATATTGAAATCATTAGGATACGAAATTAAGTCATGTTCGTACTTTTTCCAGTCCTTCCTTTGAAGTCTATTAAGTTTGTCCGCCTGAAATAATATTTTGAAAGTATCTCGTCCAATAACATGATGAATTGGCTTCTCTTGAAATGGAAGAGCCTGTGAAGACACGCGTCACCACCACTTTGAAATCAGTTATTGTGAGACCAAAAAAATGCACATCTCGATTCAAAGGTTGCTGACTTCATGGTTCCTAACAAAGTTTACTGGGTAATAAAATCTTGTTAATGGTCTGTTGAATTTAACGCCTTGTGCTCTCTTTCTTTATTATTGTGCAATATCAACGCAGTTAGTCGGAAAGGTAGAGTTCAAAGTCAACACAATTAAAGCTTAGGTATTATGAATTGAAATATAAACAAAACCGCAAGAAGAAGTAAACAGCCACAATGAATAAACAATTAAAACGAAATTAAACAAACAAAAATCGATCAGAAGTCTGAATTATTCATTGAGAACGTTTTTTTTTTTTTGTTTTATCAGCAAATACTACATTTTTCGAGGTTTTCGCATTCGCATATTTCAATCCATACATAGTCTAACTCATTACTCATTCTTAAAATATTTTTTATTTGATTAATAATCACAAAAAGAAAACGCTAAATATATCTTCAAAAATTCTCTATTTAATTAAATTAACATTCATTTTGTTTGGTTATGCAGAAAAAGTTTTTAAAAAATCACGTATTTTAGTAGAAACTTGGTAACTTTTCCGGGTTTTCGGTGTTAAAAAAAAAAATATTTAATTTCATGATTTAGCATAAAATAAGACATTTAAAAGATTGCAAATACCCCTTGAGTATTAATTATATTGTTTAATGAATAAATTATTTAAAAAAAAAGAAGTTCTTCGTAACATGTTAAGAACATGATTATAAATGAAATGACAATGATATTGGATATTGGACTTGAAAAAAATTATCGGCAATTTATTGTGGCAACAATGTTCAAACTTGAAAGTAATCAGAGTCAATTAATTCATGGGTAGTCAATCGGGTTCTTAAATAATAATCATTATAATGATTAGTGGTTTCATAGATAACCTATTGTACGTTGTTATACATAATGAATTTGAACTAATAAAAAACGTGATAAATACGAGTTTTAAGCCGAAGGAATTTATCAAATTTAAGGCGATAACCTAGTCTCAGGGGCGTTAACCGACTTCATTAGTACAAAAACGAGTGCAGTATAAAGTCCACATGGAGTTGTCAGCGTTGAGAACATATTTGTACTAGGGGCAATATAAATACTTCGTTAAGAATGCAAGAGTTGTATGCTTCAAGCCACTCAGCGTATTCGTATACTCGTACACTTTTGCGACCAGAACGTTTTATATTCTGCTGTGCACCATAACTAAAAAAATTTCATGGCAACATAATAGGTTAGGTTAGGTTAGGTAGGAGTGGTAGGCCACAGGTTGCAACCTTACTTAGACCAGATAAGGTCTTTTATGTTACCATATGGATCTGTACTTCACCAGATATACTACCAGAAGAACCAGCCGAAGCTTGCTATGAAGCGCTGGAGGGTGCATATGTTTATGTCAGCCAGTTCACTTGGTTGTGAAAGAAGCTGGCTCCTAAGTAAACTCTTCTTCAAAGTGAGAGGGCTGGACACGTACAAAGAAGGTGGAGAATCGTCTCTTCCTTTCCTTCGTTCATGCAGCTCGTGCAGAAGTCGTTGTAAAGAAGGCCCAGCCTATAGGCGTGTTTGCCAATGGTGCAGTGTTCCGTTATGACACCGACTAGGGTGCTAATTAACAATCTTTTCTGTCTGATGAGACAGTGGCAACGTTTGAGATCCAGCTTTGGCCAAATCTGCTTGGTAATAAGACAGGTTCTTCCTGCTGTCCATCTATGATTGGCGATGTTGGTCGCGTTTCTATTAAGTAGCAGTTTGCAGGTGGCGAGAGGCATGCTTAAATTCCCGTTTTCCGGAATAATTAGTAGAGTTGTGATCACTCTGGCGAGTTCATCCGCCATGCAGTTGCATGGAATGTCTCTGTGCCCCGGCACCCATATAAGATAAATTTTGAATTGCTCAGCCATTTCGTTAAAAGACAAGTGACAATTTAGGGCTGTTTTTGAGTTGAAGGAGACGGATTATGGAAAATGTGATATGGCTTTACTTTTACCACTTTAAGCAAGATCAACAAATTCAGCTTACGGTGGATGCCAATGCACATTTAAGTAAAAGGGAATGAGGAAGCTGACATGCCAAGTTAAATCATCATTCCAGGAAAGCCAATTTTGTAAAAGTCGAACAAAACAAACTCTGAATAGCTGAAACAAGATAATATACATTCCGGAATTTTCGACCGCAGAATGTCTACGATTTGTACCAGTTTCAAGGCGAAGAAGGCTGGAATTTCTGAGGTACCTTTGTAAATTCAGGAACCTCAGATCCTCTCTAAAGATTGTATGTACTACGGTCCGCTGATACTTAATGTCATGACGATTCATTGCCCATCAATACTGGTTCCTCGTCCTACATGAGAAACTGCATCAGTGCAACAAGGCCGACATATTATGCTTGTAAAGGCTACCAGATGGACGGAAATGCTTGCGAGCAGTTGCAGCATAAATTACTAAAATTCCTTCGAACAGACGCTTAGATATGAGCGTGACCTGTTAGCCTTGATTACTGGCGTTTTGAACGCACTATTAGCTACTGAACTTCGCCTTTGTTATTGTTTTAAGAGATTATATTATTGGAATGTGGGCACCATTATCTGCTGCTCTACTAGGCCTTTTCTAAGTCTTCTATCGGTTGTCATAGCGGTAAAGCGAAAGGTTTCCGGAACTTGTTGCCCGTCTCTGTGGTCATGAGTTCTTCTTCCATTATTTCCTGACGATAAACAATCCAATAAGCACAATCTCGCGTAACAACTTGGACGCGGTGGAGAGGATCGTTCTCCATTCGTTGCTCCTCAGGTACATACCCTTTTAACCAAGCATTTGCTTGAAGAACAATTGACGAATCCTTTGGGTTTCGAGCATAAATTGATACAATTTATATTCTGTCGTCTCCACATCTACAGTCTTAGCTTAAAACACTAAGATTTAATCAGCCAAACTAAGATGAAATTTTTGAGAAGAAACCCCAGTTATGTAACAACTCTCACTCCATTCAAGATATATCTGAAATTAAGTTGCCTAGCCTCGCTTTAAGAGTTCCAGGGTTTTACTAAATAATAAAAACGGTTACGCGCTATTGCCATTTAACATCATGGTGCTAACGAAGTTCTATCGTGCTGTTAATTTAAAATACGTCATGGGTTGACTACTAAAGTCAGTCTATAACTAAAACAAGATGTTCAATGCCAAAGTCATCTTTACTAGTAATAGAATGTTGAACTTAAATTTAAAAACAAAAACATTATTTCCTTTCTCTTTCAGAATCTGACATAAACGACCTATCTCCAGCGGCCCTCAAAAAGCAAAGAACCTTGGCTAAATCACAACTAACAGATGCTATCAGAGATTCCTGTTTACCGAAGATGCTCTGTGAAATGGCATCGAAACCAGAATATGTACTTTCCGAGAAAGAAAAGGATTTACTACACATGATTCGGTATGAAAAGCTCAAGCACGTAAATTTGCAATTAAATTTAAATAAAAAATCAACTTAAACTGAATGTCTGACGCGAGTAAACAATTTAATGTCTCAGCCATTAGCCTTGTACGTATTCTATTTGTTCTCGTAAACAAATATCTTATTGCACACTTAGAAGTTTAAAAAAAAAAAAAAAAAAACAGTTAATTCATGCTATGCAACGTCTTAAAAAATATCGAAGGTCATCCAATTGATTTTTAACCCTCAAACGAGCAAAATGTTAAGAACTAAACAATTAACATTACCTAAGTGCAAAACATTTATTCTTACTGAAGTATAATTAAATTTTTTTTATATGCTTTCAGCTCTTCTACAATGTCGCTAGCGATGAATAGTCCACCTAGTAAATGGCATTTTGCAGCACACATGGGAGAATTACTTAAGCACACAGCTGATAATCTAAGTGGGCCAATAGGTTGTGCAAATCTTTGGCCCCACTGTCCAATAAGTTCAAAAAAATTAATGAAACTTTCGTACAAAGTTAATTTGAAATAAAAATAAAAAATAAACTGTTGACGATTTAAACTTTTGTGATCTTGTTGAATACATTAATTTAAAAAGTAAAAAAAGAAAAAAAAAAATTAATAGTGATAACGACTGAATAGTTCTTAAGGTTTATTCACTAGTCTTTTGTAGAGAGAAGATTAATTTATGTAAAAAAAAAATATTTTCCTAATACGAAAGAGAAACTGTTAACTAATTTGTGAAGTACGAGTATGATGTGTTTTGTTAACTAAAATTGTTTTTTTTTTTTCTTTTTATGTACTACCTATACTTTTAAGTTTGAATTTGTTATTTTCTTTCTTCGAAAGTAAGGTGTAATGATCTGAAGATTCGGCAGACTTTTATGACTTTATTTTAAAAAGTTAAACTCTTTTCTAAAGTTAAGTGATGTAAGAAATGTTGTAAAAAATATGTAAATACTATTAAATGATTTGTTAAAATTTTAAATTTATGTATTTCTTAAGGGCACTTACCTTTGGCAAGTTGAAAATATGGAAAGTCCATCTGCATACACCGTGAATTGCTGCTTATGAAGGATGTTTAAGGATCGCATACAAATTGTTGCACCACTTATTGACTCATTTTCTCCGGTTAATTTTCTTGAAGAATCCATAACGACTTTGTTTTCGTTTTCTAAGATATTGTCTATATTGTCAGCTCACGTAGGCTTAAGCTCTGAAGCCATCGGAATTAAAAAAAAAAGATAAGGCATTGAGAAACGATTAGTATTGGGTCATTCATTGTGAATCTCATTCTTCCTTTGTCTGGGTAATTTGCCTGCGTTCCGAAATCACCCTTAGCTTAATAGCCACAGAAAAAATGGGGTCCCAAACCCGAAATCATCTACTGGATGTAGCCTTTGTCAGGCCAATCTTGACCTTTGCCTGGTGACCACCGGCAGATAAAAATCACAAACGACAGCCCACAACTTTCCTATAATCGCCCTGATTCTAGACCTCCATCTAAGGGAAACAGCGAAAAATGCCCTGCCCTGGCAATCAACCCAAACGAAATTTCGATTTTTACTCAGAAGAAGGAGTGAGCTCCGGGATCTACTAATTAAGACCCAACATTATCCGGTCAATAAGTCTTCCGAGCTACGGAAGTGTGTTTCTAGAGGATGTCTTAACCATCGCTGAGACAACTCGAGATTTATCAATAAAGCTAGTCTCTAGGAAAGTTATTGACAGTCGAGTTGCTTATCAAAGCTATTTCATTGACAGTCGTAAAGTCTAAACTTGTAAAACATTGTCGTGACGATATTTAAAAAAAACTCTCACTGCAAACCACAATATAACACTCTGGTGACACAAAACAGTGTCCACGGGACTGTGTTAACTAGGGAGGATTCAGAGAAAAACCTGGCGAGAGATGAAGCGCAATCTCATGATGCCACCTCTCTAGAAAACTCCGGACAAACATCAAAAAAATGAAAACATGGTACATTCTTGCGCTGAACAGATCAAACTTCACCCTCTGCATAGGGATTATCACAGGCCAAAACCTACTGGCGGCCCACCTTAGAAGGATGCGTTTAATTACAAACGATTTATGCAGAGGCCGCAGCGATACAAACACAGAAAAGAGGACAGCTCACTTTCTATGCGCATGTCCCATCCTTAGTGCTTACTATTTCAATAACATGGGAGACCTGTCTAAGGAGCTACCAAAAACCATTCTAAAATGCATTACGGGCTCGGAATGCTTCTTGGAGACACACGCATACCGGCAAGTCTTTCGGCTTCGGCGATGAAGGTACTATTCATGGATAATGGTTCGAGGGTTAAGCTTTGGTTAAGTGACAGAATATTGGATTTTGGTAGCATTAAACTCCGCTCTATTTGTAGAACCCAGATTTATTATGATGTCGAAGACGGAATTCAATGAGTTAAGCATGAAGAGCAGGGTCGTGAGCTATGGAACATATATAAGAAACTGAGGGACGGAATGGATTGACTAAAAATTTGCACACAAGAGATCATTTATGACAATTGGACAGAGAGTCGGATACCAAACTGAAAATTGGGAAACAACGGCATTATGGTGGGTTGAGGACTTAAAACCATCCAAAACAACTCGAACGGTAGGTAGTAGGAAAAAAGAAAAATACCTCACCTGGGGCCCAGCTCAGATGAACTTAAGCTGAGTTACGAATGACTGTGTTTTCATCCTGGCTTTCTGAATCAGTCCTTTACTGTTTACACTTTACAATTGTTAAAGTTTATCTTTGGAACATCTCAAATTTAGTAATGTGCTCTGCAACTTCAACTATCAAATGGGCGAAAAAAAGTAGAATTTATACCTGCTAAACTGTTCATCTCGTGATAAGTGAAATCATGGAAGCTACTTTAGACAAGCTTAACACCAAGACCACAATTTAAGGCCCAGCAAAACTGAACTGATGCTGTTCACTACAAAAATCAAAATACCAGACTTTACCCTTCCTCCTCGAGCGCTAGGTATTTGGGAACCATGCTTGACCCAAAACTTAACTGAAAACAAAACATCGAACACAGAGTAAGAAAGGCATGTGTAGCTGTCTATGCTGCAGCAAAAGCTTTGGAAAGAAGTAGGGACTTCAACCAAAGATGACCGTGTGAATGTACACAGCCGCAGTGCATCCAGTCACCTACAAATCACTTGTATGGTGGGCGACGTTGAGCAAAGGCAGCAACTTTACGAAACTCAAAAGGCACTTAAATTTTGTGCTCCTGCATCTTCTGCCTCTCGACTTATACACACAAAATTCGGCACTATGCAGCACAGTCAGACTCAAAGAATCTGGGCGCTGGAGTCCATGGCCACAGCAACATCCTGGACTCATTACCAAACGGCACGGTCATGCTTCCAATCGACTACAATCCACCTAAACGAAGTAGTAAAGGACTTCGACACCGATAGATCAAAGATGAATTGCAGTGCGGGAGCCGGTGTCTACTCGCAATCACTGAAAAAATCAAGATCATACCGCTTGCCAGATTTTGCCAGCGTTTTCCAAACGGAACTACTAGTAATCCGAGAGGCTTGCACATGACTCGAGCGTGACACAACGCAAAAACAAAAGACTGCCAAGCCGCTATCAACGCTATTGACTCGGCTACCATATCCTCCAAACTAGGTGTAGGAATGCCGAAACGAGCTTGCCGCTTGGGCGAACGCTTCATGGGCACCCTGCTCTGAGTTCCAGGGCACAGGGGTATACAAGAAAACGAGCGTGCAGATGAACTGACCAGGCAGGGCTCAGCTCTATACAGCTCATTCACCTCTAGAACTTAAGTCTGGCAACGAGGACTTAAACTTAAAAGTGAAAGTCGATGCTTTGCAGAGAAGTTTTCCAGCCACGTCTGCTGTACGATGTAAATCGTAAGAGGATCTTTGAATTTTTGTTGAAAGTATGCGACTGAAACTTCGTTTAAAGGATAAGTTGATCAGATATGCCTTTATTTTACGATTCACTTAAAAGACGACGACATTACTCGAATGTGAGAAGGTGCAACCAAGGTATTGATGCATTGTCAACCTGAATATTTTATTTTTATAAAAGCAAACTAAAACTAACTTAAGAATTCAAATCACGTTTTAAAAAAAAATAGCTTACATTTGTACATTTTTTTGGCGTTTGTTGTGAACTTGTGATCGGTGGATTTTACCCATGTTGCAAATATTGCACGAGCAATTGATGGGATTGCAAACAATCGTGCTTCTGCTCGTGACATGCACTTATGATAGCGAAAATGTTTCCTAAGCAGGTCTTTGAAATTTATGCTGACTTGTCTTAAATCAGTTGGTAAATAATCGAAAAATCGGTTTGTGGTGCACATTTCACGCGACTCCTTCATAATAAACACTGAAGAGGATAGATTCTTGAGGAACAAAATAAAAGTTAAACACCGTCTCGACTGAATATCATGACTCATGAGTATACAACAAAAAGTTTGACCCGATAGCAGGACTATCGAACTGAGAGCCGCCTTATGACTTTTCGGAATCCATATCCTCAGGAAAGGCGCTACTTAAATTCAGATCGAAGATCTAGGATGAGCACATGTAAGAGCCTTTTAATAAAGAAGACAAGTCTAAAGACTATATCGACGATATGCACAAAGGTCGACAAGGTTGCCATGCAAGGAAGACGATAGATTTGCCAACGACTACCAATACGGTTTCAGGTTTATACTACGAGCAACTACTTATATGAACTACAAGCATATAGAAACTCAATATCCCCCTAGGGATATACTTACATATCAACACATGTATGTACCTATTCAACGTTACTTCCGTCTGCGAACTATATTACGAAAAGGGGTCGGAGTATCTGCGTCTGTAGCTACACTCAGGCAGCGCTTAAGGTCTTGCTCATTCCTCGTACTAGATTCAAAATAGATGGAGAATACTCGACTATATTGGATTCGTTTGGAAGACTGGTTTAGCTAAGCCCTGTCTGGGTCCCTGGACACAGCGGGATTACCGGGAATGAGTTCTCCGATGAGCTTGCCAGGAAAGGTTTAGAGAATTAAATAAAAAAAAAGGGGACTTCTCCAGCCCCGAACCCACGTTAGATTCACTCGTATCATCGAATAATACTTCTATCAATGGTTGGATTTCTAGGAAACATAACTGTAGATGGCATAACTCTCCAGGATGCGGGCATACTAAACGGATGCTTCTCGACGTCCTTAAGAAGTCCGCGGCATTCTTGCTGTCTCTCAAAAGAACTGACAATGCAGACGTAATCGGCATTATTATGGGACATTATGCCTTTGTTAAACATATCAACGTGTAAGGCTTTAGTGACACCACTATCTATGACGTTCGTGGAGTGGGCAACGGCACTGTGGAATGTTCTTTGCTCGTATAAGGTGGCAGATATTTGGGGCTGATATGACAAATTTTGATGGTATCCTGTGGTCCTTATCACTGAAGCTCTCGACTTGACTTTCTTAGAAAGACGATGAAAACAGAGTAAAAGGGTTGTACCTGCTGATAGTACAACGGACTTATTTTTGTGTCTGAGTGCTCCAGCATGGTATTGCAACATTTCGACAAAAAAAAACCCTCCAACAGATCAGAAAATCATCTTTTTTAAGTGGATTCGAATGTAGTGGAAAGACCCACTTCTGCAACACTATGCCAAGCATTACTCCAGCTCCACAGAGTTTTACCTGAACTACCGTGAGAGAATACGTTAAAGTATTCAGCCCAAGCACTCTACAGAGAAGATTGAATTAAGGTAGTTTAACTTGATGGGGACACGTGACAATACCATCCTCTAGTAGTTCACCCCCAATCACGGCTAATACTTTCACTGCAGTGACACCCCATATGTAATGACAAATGACACGCCTGTCACCTTTTGTATAATTATTTACACAAACATGCTCTCTATGTAAGTCGAGAAAGTCGTATTTACCCAAAAATAAGGAAAGGACCGTAAAAGTCACGTGAAAACCTTAAATCGAAATCTCTAGCGCAACATGTACATGAATCTGCTCAAGTGCTTCAAAGATTTTTTTAAGCAATTAAACTGTCAACCTCTGTTTGATCTTTTTCACTATATCCATGGCCAAGGTTTTATCGATTACATATGACTTAACAACAAATAGTGGTTACATCCATATGAAGCTAAACATCATCGTCTAATGAGCAAAAACCAACTAGCGATAAATTTACCTTTTTCCACTTCACCAACAAATCAAAGCTCAAGGATAGGAAAAGCACTTGACTTTTAAAACTCCAACGGCAAACACTTAATTTATTTAAGTAAATTTAGAGTCAAAGAGAAAGTTTTAAGAAATGCTTCCTTAAACGATCTAAACACCTTAATGGCAATAAACTTCAAACAATACCACCATAAGCCATTTCCTGAACAATTAGGGCCCCACTACTTCAGGAAATCCTTCAACAAGACACCTACCCACCATTTCGGGCGCTTACATCCGCACTGTTTTAACATTTTCATAATTAAAAACTGGGAAACCAGTCCACTACAACCTAGCCTACTCCACTTCACGTCTGCGCAACTTCCAAAGACATGCATTTTAACCCAACCGCACTTAACCGCATTGCATTATGCAACAGTCTCTGCTTCAAGTATCCGATTCGCAACAAATCATCATTACCCCCTATTGAGCTTTTGCAGTGTTCGCTGACCGAGTACCAACTATCAGCCATCACCACCACCAGTGCCAAGTTGTATCTTTATTCCGTTTGTGGATAACTTTGCAACAATTTCACAAAATTTCGACTTCACGGTGTACGTGTACCAATCGACGTTTACACCTGGGAAAAGCCAGGAAATATAGGTTTTGGTATTCACCCAACATACCTGGTCTCACCACTCCCTCTCTATTTCTTTCTGTCGTCTTTCTCTTCGGCATTTGCAACACATCATCACAACAGTGAATTTCATTATGCCATCGTCTTTAACAGGTTGTCTTGGAATATTTGTGTCTTTAAGCTTACTTTCACTAGTTGCGGCGGGCCCCAATGGAAGCTTCTCGTACCCACATACATACTTTGTTTTCTTTTTGTAGACCAAACATCTAAAATTGTCGTTATTGCTGCGGCCTATAGCACACTTTTGATGTTGGCCGTTGTGGTAAATTGGTTTTAGTCAATGACGATACTGCAACTGAACCGAACGACAACGTAGAGCGCGTTAAAAAATTAAGAAAAAAAATTTAATTTAAATTTTTTGAAAGAGCCCAACAGATATCTTTAAAAAAAAAAAAACAAAGTGAATTTTATCAAACGTTAATTGGATGGCCACGGTCCTCACGAGACCACTTTGTAATGCAAATTAAATTTGTAAAAAAGAAAAAATTCAAATAAAAAAAAATAAACCTCCCACCTGAAAACTAATTAAAACGAGTGCGTGTAACGAAAAAGAACTTCATTATCATATTTACATATCTAGATTGACTGTGAATTTATAATTTGTGTCCAAAAAAACAAAATCAACATGAAGCTGTCGACCATTCTTTCACTTTCTCTACCCGCCATTGTAGTGTTGTTGATATTTTTCCTTGATATGATGGATGAAGTACTGGGCCAGCAACCAGATCCTCTATTTGAGCTTCCTGTACAGTTGATTGGATTTCCAGTGATTGTACTTTCAGTGCGCCTATCACAGTTTGCCAAAAAGTTAGCATACTCATTAAATCCAGGTGAGTACCTAAAAAAAAAAACCAAACACTTAAAGTTGAGATTATTTCATAAGTAATATAAGCCATGACCTGGATATGAGAGACGACGATGACGAGTCGGTTGAATAGATTTCCAAAAAAGCATTTTGTAATATAATTTGTATTTGTACGCACTAGTCATTTGAGTATTTATGTAAATGAGTACAGTATATAGCACGGTAAATGCGTTTAGTACGAATTAGAGAAGATCAGAGGCCCACAACTTTGTAAAAAAAAAGAAATCACGGCACACTTTCGGTATTATGAGTCAGCAGTTGTTGGAAGAAATTATGTTCAATTGTGAACTTTTACACCATGGACTACACAGTAAACCGGGCTTTAGAGAAAGGGCTCCCTACGGTAGTCATTCATATACAAGAAGTTATCCTTTTGTTAACATTTCTGTTGAAATCTGACGTTTTAATAATTCACCACATATTATTATTAACTAGCAGACCACCCGCGGCTTCGCACGCGTTGAAAATCTTTAAATGACGATAACTTTTTTTTCCGATTTTAATAAAGTCTATATGCTGCTCCAAATTATGCCCTATGTACCTGTGAAAACTACATGAAAATCCGTTAAGTTGTTTCGGAGATGTGCACGAACAAACAAACAGACAGACAGAAAAGAATTCTAAAAATCTCTAATTTGTGTTGTATTACTCTTCTTTAGTCACCCCCTTCTTTTTTATTACTTTTTCTTCAATGTACAGACACACCGGGTTCTACTGTTTAATTATATGTATTGATTAGGCCCTCCGGCATAAGGCATATGGCACTGCGACCTAAAAGATCTATTGTGCCTGAAGCCAGTTAGACAAGGAGATCCTCTATCTTCCTAATGAAGTTCAGGATGTTCCCAGTCGAGGCATGACGAATGTCCTCCGGTGTTAGGAATTCTTTGTGGAGAAAGCGTTTTCTGACCCTGCAGACAGCCACGCACTCACATACTACGTGTTCCGCTGATTCGTCTTCCTCTAAGAAGAGTCTGCCTTCAGATTCCTGAACTATATTTAGTTTAAATATGTAAGTAATATCTGACACTACAATGACCGGTGAGGAAGCCGGCAAGTCTTCCGATATCTTCTCCTTTATGATTGAAAATGTTTCTTGTGGATTTGTTCAGGGGTTGAGTACGAAAACTCCAAAATTAAAAACCCCAAACTAAAATCCCCAAACCAAAATCTCCAAAACCAAAATCCCCATATTGAGAATCTGTATTGCACCGCTTCGCTACTCTGGTCCTTTTATGTCCAAAATCGTTTAGAAGCACAGGTTTTTGTTATATTCCGAGCTATGGCCTTATATCGCCTTCGCCAAGCAAGTAATAGAGCAAAAAAGCGGAGCGGTAATCGCAGGACAGTTTGGAGATTTTCTTTGGGGATTTTTCAAAAGTTGGGGATTTTGGGGTTTGGGGATTTTGCACTTGTGTATTATGTAGGTATCCCTTTGTTCAGGGGTCGGGTGGCCCTTTTAGCCTGTTTAAGTCCCTGAGTGTTGTTCCAGTGGGATAATAGGTTTTGTTTTTCCCAGCTGTCCAGACTCATTCTGAACTTGGATGTGGGGATACCGCAGAAGGGTTCGGCACCTTTGTACCTTTCTGAAGAGCCTTTCCTGGCAAGTTGATCTGCAATTTCGTTGCCTTCAATGCCTCTGTGTCCTGGTACCCACCAGAGCTTGACTTTATTTCACTTTGATAGGTCCTGAGGAATATTGAAGTAGCCTAGAACGGCCTTTGAGTTACAGTAATGGGAACTCAGTGCTTTGAGCGTTGCTTGACTGTCGGTGAGTATATTGTTGGTTACCCCTTTTATACCGGAATCGAGAATGATGGTGGCGCAGGTAATAGGCATGTAGTTCCGCCTGAAGGACATTAGGACACATTCCGAGTGCCTTTGAGACTTTGTGATTAGGGCTATAAATACCGGCACCAACACTGGAGTCCATCTTTGAACCATCAGTATACCACACTAGTCCTTTGATCTTCAGTAGCGGGTTTCCGGCGAGGGGTTTCCCAGGAGTTACGGTTCGGGATCTCAATGTCGAACTTCCTGCCAAAACAGAGTAACCTGGGCATAAAGTCCGTTACCGTGCTGATCATTTCAAGCTCGGAGAAGTTAGATAAGAAATTCACCACATATGGCACACAGTCTAAAGTGGTCCTTGGCTTTAACTAACAGAACTCTGTCTTCAGTTTTGCACGTCATTTTTTACTGAATTTTCGTAAAGGGTTTGGATTCTATCCCCAGTCACCATCCACATGCGACCGTAGATCGTTTTAAGCATTTTTTCTTCAGCAATTTTTCTCATGAGTACCCTTATCAACTCCCGATCAAGTTCAAACGTCTTTGATACCACTATCTGAGGTATGCTTGTGGAGAGGACGGTCACACTGCGGAACACTTTCTACGTTATTGTCCTGCATTTGCTCATATCAGGTGGCAGATTACTGAAACTATTACTCGACTTTCTAAGAAAGACAATGCAAACAGAGTAAAAGGGTTGTACCTGCTGGTGGTACAAAGGATCTTTTTTTTGTGCCTGAGTGCTTCAGCGTGGGGTTCCAACACCCTGACAGAAAAAAAGAAAAAAAAAATTCAAACACCGTGCCATAAAGAAAGATTGATTGGCACCGATGCTCTGTAGGTAGTAGGTAGGTAGGTAGGTTGAAGAGGTGGATGCATCGCGTGATGCAGCCTTCACTCGGATCTCTACGGATGCATTGTTTTCCTCTGGCGTGGAGTGTCCATTCTGGAAAGAGAAAAAAAAAAGGGAAAGGTCTGAATTCGTTGTAAATTTTAGAATGGTTTTTGGTGGCTTGTTAAACAGGTCGCCAAGGTCGTTGAAATAGTATTCACCGAGGGCCATCTCTCTTGTTCTGTGTAGGCTGGGACATTCGCATAGGAAGTGGGTTCCGCTCTCTTCTGCATCTGTGTTACCACAGCCTCGGCATAGCTCGTCTATACTTAAACGCATTCTTCTAGGGTGAGCCGCCAGAAGGTTGTGGCCTGTGATAATCTCTATGAAGAGTGCTATGTTTAACCTGTTTGGTGTCCCGTTTTTATCTTGTTGATATTTGTCCAGAGTTTCCTAGAGATGCAGCATTATGAGAGTGCACTCCATCCCTCATCAGCTTGTCTTTGGAAGTATAGTGCAATGCTAGATTTGACGAGAGCTAGGGAGGGTAGAACTGAGTGATCGACCAGTGATAGGTCCTGTGCTGAACACATTTTGGCTAATTCATCCACCATTTCATTCCCGTGGATACCTTTGTATCCCGGGATCCACCAGATTGCTACGTTGTGGTTCGCGATGAGGGCTGAGGGTTTTGATGCTCTGTAGAAAGTAAATTATAGATGGCAACATCTTGACGATTGTAACAATGCTGGACTAATCTATCCTGTCCGAGATCAAACCCCAGCACTCACAGTGGTATCACAATGGACCTACTTCTGGTCTCACAACTCACTCACTCACAACTTCATTTGAAGGCTCAAGGCAAGCATCTCATTTGAAGAGTTTGTTACGAAAAATTGATTGCATGTAGTGAGCTAACTTAGTCCATGCATTTTGCTAAGTTGAGACGACCACGAAGCTTTGAAGCCATGTGTTTCCATCTCCTAGCAAGAGGGATTTAAACCTGTCAAACTACGGGACGAGGTAGACTTCACATTGGATGGCGGGTTGGCATTTGGGTGGTAGGGTTCGAGTACTATAAAGCTGGTATTGTGTCTTCACTTTCAAAGAACTATTTTTGGTTGCATAATTGCCGCCCGTGTCTAGGGAAACTGCACAAGCATAGTCTTCTTCAGCTGCTCCCATTCAGATAGAAACTACATGTGCAATAAATTATTTGCAATAAATACCATTTCTTTAATTTAACAATAAAAATTTTAAGTTCCTCTGCTTGTTTTATTTTTATCTAGGTACTTATCGTTCCCGAACTAAACGCAGTCTTCCATCAGATGTATACCTTTCACAACCAGCAGCTGATGCACTTGTCGCTGAAAAAGAGATCATGAAAGAGTTCGGTCCAAAGGCATGTATCCTTGAGGAACCATGTCGTTTACATGCAGCACGTCCCGGTACTAGAGGTGCACAACCCGACTGGCAAGATATTCTAAGGTTAGTTACAAATAAAATTTTATACCAGTTCTTCATGCTCATTTATTTTAATGGTCGTCATCTTCTCCATTTCGAATGCAGAAGACATAAAGTTTCTGCATCCAACTGCTGCATGTCTCCGCGTGTAGTTGTAGGTAACTCGGAATATTAAGTAATAACAAATCCTTGCTCTCCTTGTGCAGCAATCGAAACAATAAAATGATTTCCAATCAAATTTTTATACGAAAATGCTAAGTCATCTGTAAATTTTGTCAGTTTCATCTGTTGCACAATGACATCCTTGCGTGTCTTTGTTTTCTTCAAAAGGATGACAAGGAAAACAATCATCATTGTCCAAATCATCGTTACAGATAGTAGATTCTCTCATTCGAGTGCTTGACGCCAGTAATAAAGATTTTTACGGGCAACCCACCCACCCACGTCGACGAAGATGACGATGACAACAACGAAAACGTTTCAATTTAAAGTTATCCTGCAAGGAACACACAGCATCAAATTGAATAAGTTTCTCCTTGGCAATCTTTTTTCATTTTGATTCGTATTTTTCATAAATTTTTGAAATCACTTGCATTGTATAATTGCCACAGAAAACTTAAATTCATTGATGCACTTTCCACTGGTCGAGGGTGCAGCAGTGTGCTGAGAAAAGTGCACTTACGTGTCCTGCGTTACCATACTCAGCATTTTGAAGTCAAAGTTTATGTTCAAAGGATGGGAAGCAGAGCAAAAAGTTCATCTGAAGTTCAAACATGTTAAAATCATTTTTATTCGAACTTGTTTCGGTACGGACAACTTTGCGTTACCACACTTTTCCAGGATACCATCTGAACTCTGTCGGAAAGTTACCCAAAACTTCTGGGCTGCGCTAAAATTTTACGTGGCAGTGACGGGCAGGAGTCAAAACACTCGGTGAGCTGTTACAAATGATACAATGTGAGTCTCTGGACACCACTCTAGAGATTTTAATAGGTTTTCGTTTCGCAAATGTTATCTTCACTTAACAATTGTGAAAGCATTGTACGGCTGGGTGTTCCTCATGAGATAACAAGTAAATTGTCTCTACCAACTGTAGTCGTAATCCTCCAATGTGTGTGTGGAGTGCAAATAAAATTATGCATGCATATTCCACCCAAGCACCATCGTTTCGGGGAACTTTACGAAACGGAACTGTCCGAAATATTGCACATGCATGACTGGTGGTTCGGTGTACGTAGTGTGGTGTCGGCATGTTCCGGATGTGTCAGGAACCCCTTGTCCTCTAATCAGTTTCGATACATAAACTCTGATGAAATTTTCCCACACGATGCTGGGATGCAACAATGCAGAAGTAGTTTCAATTCTAATTTCGGATTCTCATTTTGTCCTAACTGTGCCTGGCATGGAAGTCCACAGATATCTGTGCACAGTCAAGCGGACTTATTACAACCGGAATGGAAGTTTTCCCTCAGTTGGTGTTTAGGTCATTGTCAAAGTTAGATTTTGTAGTACTCTATGCAGGATCAAGTGGGTGGACGGTTTCATTTCATCGTGCATTCAACTTGTTTTCATGTCAAAATTTTATGATATCTACGAAATACTTTGACTTAATTTATGGTGTACTAATATTATTTGCATGCATACATTTTATTCACACTCAACGAGATGTCATTGAAGGACATGAAGAGGGGTAGGATTTTTTGCTCAAAAAAAAAGTGCTTCATACGTTGTTTTTGTCATGTTTACATTGCTTGTGACTGTCAAGACTTTGAATTTTATTACGTAATATATATGTAACTTGTAGTTAATCTTTTAAAATTCTATGATTCCATGGTTATGACAATCTCAATTAGCACCCATTCAAAATCACGCTCTAACTTTCACTGTACACTTTCATTTTTGTTCCAAAGTGTGTTATAATTAAATTAACACACCGAGTCATGAACACAACTTAATTTGTTGAACTAACTTTGAACTCCCAGTTCATTATATGTTTTCTTTATGAGCATGGGTTCCAACGTAATTACCAAGAAACACAGATCTATGAGGTAACAAATCACCGAATAAATACCGAGTCTCCCTACAACATTGAGACCACAATTTCGAAGGCTTGATGGCTTTTATACCTTTCTTTCCAACAAATGAAAATGTGAAAGCTTTCCAGAAGACAAAAGTGATCTGACCATCTGGAGTACGTTTCCAGAGAAATAACAAAACAAACAACCTTGTGGGTTGCCTTTATGTCACTCTTGTCATTGTGGCACCAGGAGAATTTTGCTGGTCTTCTCTGAGACACGAACCTAAGTTAGCTTGCTTAACCACTGATCCACGGCAACCACAATTTAAAGAAGGTGAACGTTGACGATTGGATTAAGGAGGCATTTATTCAGACACCAAAAAAGATTTGAATAATACCTGAAGCCTCGAACCACCTATAGTATGATGATCTTGAAAAATACTGAAAAGAAATAACAAGCCTTGTCAAAATTCAGAAGACTGCTTTAGGTTAGGTTAGGTTGAAGTGGCTGCCAGCTATTGCCAGCACACTTAGACCAGTGATAGGTCCATTGTGATACTACATGGATCTGAAGAGATCTCCATACCTACTCGTTAAACCAGTTGGAGCTTTTTATGAAGCGAAGGAGGTTTCTGATATCTGTATTTATCAGATCGCCTAGGTCGTGGAATTCCCCTAAATGGAGTCTTCTTTTACGGGAGAGAGCTGGGCGGTTACAAAGAAGGTGGGGAATCGTTTCCTCCTCCTCTTCGTCCATGCAGCTTCTACAGAAATCATTTGAATGGACGCCAAGCCTTGTTGCATGCTTGCCTACTAGACAGTGTCCAGTGATGACACCTATTACGGATCTGATATGCGATCTGTTGAGAGAGATTAGATTCTTAGAGCGTTTCAGATCCAGCCGTGGCCAAATCCGCTTTGTCGCTAGACAGGTCATACCATTTGCTCACCTAGAATTTGTTTTCTCAATAGCATCCAGCTTAAGTTTAAGTTTACATGTAGCGATCGGTATACCCAGGGTGACTCTATCTATAAGCAGGGGTATTGTTGTTCCATATCTGGCGAGTTCATCAGCCTTGCAGTTCCCTGGAATATCTCTATGCCCCGGCACCCAACAAAGGTGAATATTAAACTGCTCCGCCATCTCTAAGAGAGATGATCGGCAATCTAGAGCTACTAATGAGTTTAAAGATACTGATTTCAGGGACCTGATCGCTACCTGACTGTCTGAAAAGATACATATATCTGTGGAAGATATCACGTTTTTCTTAAGCCAAGATAAGACTTCTTTGATCGCCACTATTTCCGCTTGGAACGAGCTACAATGATTTGGAAGACGGAAAGAGAGGCTGAGATTTAGTCTATCGGAGAAAACACCACCTCCTACACCCTCATTGGTTTAAGATCCGTCGGTGTAAAAATGGATCGAATTGTCCTGAAAAAATGACTCATTTGAATTTGTTCAAAATGGAGGCGTGGCCAAAATCTTTTGTAGACCACTGTGAAATTGATTTGAGGCGAACAGCCGAGTTAGCAGCCATTTGTATGCCGAGGATGTCAAGGGGTGTCAGATGAAACAAAATGTCCAGTGCTGCGGAGGGTGTCGTACGAAGAGCCCCGCTTATGCACAGACATGCTGATCGCTGGGCTTTGCTTAGATGGTCTCGGTTTATAGCCTTATCCAAGGCAGTCCACCAGACAGACAGACTGCTTTCATTGTGATAAAATCTACACTCAGAGCGGGATTGGAGATCTTACCAAGACGAACTTACATTTCCACTGACATGACCGTTTTAAAACAAAATATTGGTGTGAGAGCCATCTTCCAAACTGATTCCATAGTCATCCAACGGTATTGTCGGAGAGACCATCTCTATTTACATCAACAGTCAGATGTCTGCCCACCGAAGTTAGCGTGCACTCTTCAAATGGCTTCAGAAAGGCCGAAATGTACAGACGGAGCCTTTTTCGGCTGCTCTTTGGGGAAATTTACTTGTGGTAGGAAAATTCCCTCGGATGATTTGGAATGTTTTCACTGTGCCGAGAGCTTGGTCAGTTAAACAGCTAAGTAGATGGTTGAACTTTTAAGTTTTGAAAGCGTAGAATCACTATCTACACGTATCATGAATTTTTTTTTTGAAATTTGTATACTCTGAATACTTTCCAGTAAACCGAGGTAACTTGAATTGCAATAGTGTTTTCTAAGGCATTACCTCGTCTATCGCTATCCATGAGCGATAAAATATTTGATTTTGTAGATTCATATAAGTCCTCTTATTCACTGCAGCTATTGTCTGATGGCGATCGTTCCTCAATGTGGGTTTGAGGAGCCAGTCCTTGTTTGAAATCAGGCTCCAGGCTTCCTAAGCGGCATTCCAATTCTGTTGCCGAAAGGGTTAGCGTTTTAATTCGTGTTATGCTGCCCTTAGTAGCAACGCGAGATGTTTTCAACGCTCGAGAACTTGAGGAGCCATTAACGAATCAATCGTAGTTATGTTCTATCGACGAATGTATGTGCGCAGGTTAAAGCCTCTGGACTTGTTCTCCAATCGCAAAATCAACCCAATAGTAACAAAAAAACAGAAGCAGCAACAAGATTTCTGATTGAATCAGCTGTTCGACGAGAGCTTTTCAGCAACGATGGTCAGCAACACCAGCAAGAACAGCACGATGAATGTGTGAAAGTGTTGAAACAAAAGAGCGAACACGAACTTAATACTAATTAGTCGAAAATGGGTCCTTCCCATGCTCTTCGCTTTGTAAGAAATTTCAGTCGACCACTGTAATCACCTGAAAAAATTCAAAATTGCAACAATGTTGTAAAAAGTCTTCGATAAGAAGATCTCAGTCTGTTGTTAAACTGAGCACTAGTCATCTCTGGTATGTTCACTGAAACACTATGGCGTTTAGCATTTTAGATTAATTATTTGATTTTCGAACGCTTTGCCCTAGCCAACGAAAGATTGTGGACTCTAGGAAGTAATTTCTTCAATGAGCAGGTGGACTTCCGTCAAACCACTCTCTGAGACTGGTTGGCTCTAAACACCAGGATTAATGAGAAATCAATTAAACAGAAAACCAAGGCAGGCAACAATTTGTTCAATCTTGAGCGCTGTCTTTATTTAGAAAGTGAAATGGCCCAATGACACTAAGGACTAAGTGATACTGAGCTCAAGAAGCAGCTGAAAATGAACTTTGCAACTGTTGGACGAACTCTTTTTCTCAGCTAAGAGGTTTCCAATTAGTAACCAAGGACTGCTGAACTAATACAGCTATGCAGGTTTTCACAATATTTTTCAAAGAATCTTCTGAAAACACGAATGTGCTTTTGTCCTTACTCCTAATCCAGATTTTTACAATTGCCAATGTTTTCTTCATGAGATACTTCGAACGACACACCACTTGAGTCTCATATATTCACCTTAATTCAACCTTATATTCCCGTCAAATTTTGCATTGTTTCCCACTCAGAAATTGTCTCATCCCTATTTAATTCCATCAAACCAAAGGACATAGATTCAATGCAAAAAAGCTAAAGAAAATGACAGACCAAAGCATCGTCCAATCTATTGTTCTATATGTCTGTAGGTATGTTCAGATTTAAGCTTAGCATTCACATTTTGGACATTTAGAAACAAGAGTGTTTGTTTCGTTGGGACGGGACTCCTTGCAAAAAGTGAATAAGCTATAATGCAAGGACCAGTACGGTCCTTTAGAGTTTATATGTGTATATATACGATGCCTAATGTGATGACTTTCTTCTTTTGTCCTTCTTTCTCCACCAGGAATTACAAAGTTCAATCAACCGGCATGAAACAGTGGTATCTCCTCTCGGTCTTCATCGGTGATGTCATCCGGGATGTACCATTGTGCAAGCACCTGGCCAAACGTTTACAGTGTGGAACTGATGGACCCGAACAGTTCCACCCACCGCAATTCACAAGGGATTAATATCGTTCAACATTCGTCCGAGTGGAAATCGTTGCCTGCCTTGAAACCCTTGTCGTCGTCATTTAAACTCGGACCGAGAGTCCCTCGTAAACAGACGACAATTGCAACACGCGCGCATCCTTCCATCCAACATGTAAATAATTATGTAGATATATTAAAATCCTTTACCAGCTCTCCGGTGTGGCAAGTGCTTTATGAAGTCCAGCAACAACAGTGTCCTGAAAGCACTCTCGCGTCTTCATTGCAATTTCACTATGTATGATGGGACTCGTAGTGTTTGCCAAAAGTATTTTGGGATGCATAAACCGGTGTGCACAGTCACTCCTCACATTCTAGTCTCTTTCATTCATTCCATTCATGGTATATGTAGGTACAATGCAATAAATATTCCCTGGCAGGACATCTGGACTTTTGTATATTGTTCACCCATTTAGACGGTGGTGTAGTGTTGTGCGGAGTTTCATCAGTCCAACGTTATTAACTTGTTGATTTAAAATTTTAACAAAGTCACTATGAGCATGTGTACAGAGTGCAACTCCTTTTTTTTTTTTGCTTGGCTTTTGTTTCACTGGCTTGCATTATGGACGTAAGTTATTTTGTCAGGATATTAAAATGTTTGAAACGTGTACTTGTGACTGCTGAAATTCTGTATGCAGATAGTATTAAGGTGGTTCGTTGTACTGGACAGCATATTTGTTTTTGTATTTATTGCATTCTTTTGTTTTATATTG
Source organism: Criorhina ranunculi (assembly GCA_951813785.1). NCBI lineage: Eukaryota > Metazoa > Arthropoda > Insecta > Diptera > Syrphidae > Criorhina > Criorhina ranunculi. The sequence continues at coordinate 12,082,786 of OX638382.1, read as the reverse complement.
TTAAACAATGTACAAGATGTATAGCTTTTTAAGAGAGCTTAATAAATATTTTATCATTATTGTTACAAAGATGTTGGAGTTTCTTATTTTTTTCTAGTTTTTTTTTTTTTCTCACAGTTTGTCTACATTTAAGGCATCTGATTGCATTGTATTTTAAAAACGTACTTAGTCCAAATACCGAAAGTCCGGAAAGTAAGACAAGTCCCTATGAGAGAAATTAATGGATGGATGAGGCTAGGCAAGCCATAGAAATAGTAGGCGATGATTATATCTATAGAAGTCCATGTCCAATTTACATAGAAGACACTGTAGCATGCCAGGTATGATGACGCCCTCATATCTGCTTTCACTTCAACTACATTTAGCCAAAAATGTATGGATACAGCAATAGTGAAGCCCATCCTGATGTACGGAGTATAAATCTGGTGGACAGTACTGGACAAAAAGAGTAATACAGTTATTCTTGAAAGAATCCAAAAGCTATTATGCATTTGTAAACGCGTGCTTTGAGAACAACCCTACTGTTGCGCTGGAGACAATGCTCCACTTAGTTCCTATTGACATCTATGGAAACCAAATGGCAGCTACAGCAAGGCTTAGGGAACCCTCAAAATTGGCTAACGCTTATACGGTCCACTACAATATTCTTCAATGTTAAATACAAGACAAGAATTAGTAGCAGAAGTGCATCGGTTCTCTCGTGCGGTCTTAAATGAATCTGCGACAGAGATATGCATACAGATGGATCTAAAATAGCGTATGGTACAGGAACAGATGTCTTTTCCAGTGTACCTGACGCAAAGATCACCAGGCGACTGTCGTTTCACTGTAGTGTATTTCAGGCGAAAATTACCGCAGTTTTGAATTAAATCAGTAGAGGGAAGCGTTTATTGTACGATGAAAGCCTTGGAATCACCGACAACACGATGCAAGTTGCTAAAGCAATGCCGTAGGTCTCCAAATGAGATCGCTGACAGATACAACGTTTCCCTGTGCTAGGTTCCAGGACATAGGGACGTTCCGGGAAACTGCAGATCGGCAAAGGAGGGAACAGGTCAGATCCGCTCTGAAAACAAAGAGGAACTAGCTACTTCTTTAGAATTGAAAAAATCTCACCTCGATACTGACGCCAAGCTAGTAATAGGTCGAGACATATCCGACCTAATCTGGATTTGAAGAGAACAGAAAGACTTTCTGCAGAAGCTGTAAAGACGAGGAAGAGGGAAAAATAGCCAAGTACGGTATCTTAATGAGAATAGAATGTTTACGTATCGCCCTATTCTATGAATTGGACAACGCAGCAAAGGCAGTTAAACAATTTTGTAGTTTAGAAAGTGGAGCTCCTAGTCAAGAAAAATATGTGTCACACTAAAGAGTTGAAACTGATCTGCTTCTTAAGAAAAACTTAATGTCGGTATAGAAAGAATACAGCTGATTGGGATAAAAAAAAAACTGAAATCGTTGCATAGGAGTACCTAAGGCTTGGTCCAACATTATTTTTTTGAACAAAGTTCACTATTCACTTTATGGGAACAAAATAAAACAACCGTCTACAATTCTATGAAAATTTGCATTCAGAAACTAAAGGCCAGCATCTGTTCTGATTTGAAGTCGTTGTCCACTTACTAACATCAACCAGCGTTCAAGGTCATTGTCCATTTATGAATTTTGGACCAAAGTGCGGAAGTTCACTTCGAGCGAAAAATTCTTCGTAAGATATTCGGTCCCGTGTGCGTTGACGGGTTATGGAGGAGGAGGTTCAATGACGAATTATACGAACTGTACAGCGACATCGACCTAGTCAAAAAACTACGCATTGGTCGTTTAAGATGGCTAGGACATGTAGAGCGAATGGGCACCAACGCTCCGGCCCGAAGAGTATTCGAATCCAACCCGGAGGGACAACGCAGTAGAGAAAGATCTCGCATAAGATGGCGCACACAAGTAGAAAAGGACCTCAACCAACTTGGAGTGCGTAACTGGAGGCGGTTAGTTAAGGACCGGGCTAATTGGAGAAGCTTGTTGGTTGAGGCCCAAGTTCACCCCAAACTGTAGCGCCACCTAAGTAAGTAAGTAAGTATGGAAGTTCAAGCACATTTTTTATGTTTCGAGATTGCTTTCGATGCAATATTGGTCACTACATACACCAGACATCAGTTCCCTAAAGATCTCCATTTGAAGTAAATTCGATGTCAATGTTTGGACGGGCTAAAATACCTTTTCGGTTATAAGACAGTAGATCTTACAGACTTCGCAGAGTATTACCATGCATTTGTCAGCAGACTCAAGACCATTACAAAGACCTTTGCAAAATTTCAATGTATCCCGTGTAGAGCTGGTTGATCATACCTAGACGCTTATGGCTATCTTCTTTCTCTGTGCTACAAAATCCTGGTAATACTTAACTTTCTCCAAGTGGCAATATTTCCTTACTGGATCTGTTCAGGTTACGAATCATTGTTTACAGCCAAAAAAAAAAGAAGACGAATTATCTGCAGTTGAATACTTCCAATTCATGGAAAAACTTTCAAAAAAGTGTTGAAAAGATGAAAAGGTAAATACCTATTTTATGTAAACCAGGATACGTGTTGCTCATGTCTCACCATTGTTCCAAAGAAAAGACTAGAAAATGTAAAGTTTACACTTCGAAATGTATCTTTGCAATAATATGCAGCGATAAAAAATGCTAGATAGGAATGAAAGAGATTTAAGGAAGCACATGGATGATCTGCATAGTCAGCAGATGGACGGACTTGATGAAGAATATCCTTTATACATTGATGGTCATCTCTGATAGATACTTTCTACATCATCCAAACCATTTGTAAAAATCTTCATTAATTTCAAGTGCTCATTTGCAATGGTTCAGAGAACAAAATCGACAGCAAAGAATATTTCGAAAGAGATTCTTGGCACAGCAGTGCATAGAGGGCCAAGGTCTAGCTTCTCGCAACCATTCATGTTGACCCTTCTAAATTTTTCGCAGGGGTGGAAGGAATCTAAAATGTGTATTGCCGACGGCGGATCTAGGAGCTTCAGATTTGTCGTTGCCTGCCGAGAGGTGGTGCCACGAAAAATGTTAGCTGAGGTTCGAACCTCGCATCGCTTAGCAATCTATTGCATTAGCCACTAAGCTACGGCAGCCACTATTAGTACATAAATAGGCACATATGTGTATAGAATGGACAACTTATGAAATCGCTTGGCAATTACCTGATTTTGAGCTGCTGCAAGGGTGCTTAATTGAAAGGCATTTAGATATTTGAAACTGAAGGTTCCACGATGGTTGTCGTAGTGTTGCATCAGATCACGGTAACAATGTACTTATTTCATAGTAATTTACATATTTTGGAGCTCCAAGCGCAACTGACCATGGCAAATTACTGCTCCTGCACGTAGGAAAGACAAGAGAGTGCTGGTTAATGAACCTTTTCGAAAATTGTTTTGTAACAGGTATTAAGAGTAAAATTTCAAAAGACAGTGCAGCATATCCGATGAGGATCAAGAAATGATCGACGATGAGCCTCTCCTATAGGCTTTTTTATTTACCTAGTTAAATTCGAAGCTTTTTACAACATACATTTAGGCGCAATAATCCACGATCATTGACAACTCAAGTATAGACTAAGGAGCAGATCAAATACATTATTCAAAAATGTGTAAGAAAAATGAAAAAAGTAAACAAAATGAAATCGTTTGACTTCTTTCCTCACCAAACCTGTCCAGCAAGTTAGGTTTTTACCGCAAAAAAAAAAAACAAAAACTAGAGACTGACTGTTACAAAATTTGCACTCAAACTCACCCACAAACAGTTGATCTCTATTTGTTTCAACAACAAGCAAAGCCTAATCGAGCAACACCCTCTTTAAACTTGCGGTCACACACCTAATAGGCCAATGTTACCTCATCCTTTCATAATGAACATGATGGCAATGCAAACAAAAACAACAAAAAAAGAAAAAAACCTTTTCAACGTTGTCGTCATAATGACTTCACGGGCAACTTTCACTGGCACTCAATACATGGTCGTAGCTGTACAATTTTCCACCTCAATAGCGTTAACTTGGCCAACAGTGACTAATAGTGTTACCACTGTCTTAACATAAACGACTGCTGAAAGCGGCAGAAAGATAGTTACTTTGCAACGAAGAGAAATAAAATTACCATTTCTGTTGCCCGGAACTGGTAGAGTCTTTTTTTTTTGGGATTCACATCGTTGGTCTTCATTTTTGCAGAACTAAAGCAAACGCAACAACGAATCCCTTCCTCTGTTCCTTCTTCAGTTCGAAAAAAAAAAAAACAATCTGAAGTTCATAGTCGGTCATTGGTGAAGAAATGTGCATAAAACGTTGGTCTGCTCATTCGATAAGTTCATCTTTAATTCAGCGCACGTACGCGTTCAACAAGCTGAAACTACTGTGACTTGGTGCTCCGTGATATTCGACCCAAAGTGACATTTTTTTCTCTCGAGTTTTCTTCATTTTTTTCTTCCATAATTGAGTGAACACACACCTTATGGAGTAGATCCTTGTTAAAGTGAATTGGTCGGGGAATTCATAGAGTCTCTTCGTTGACATCGTCTACCGTGGCAGTGGCATAATTAACAAAAGTGACGTGCAAATCGTTGTGAAATATTCTTATACTTTTATCATCTTAAGAAAAAAAAAAAAAAAAAAAATCCCACAAAGCCCGCGATATGAATGTGCAAAGTTCAAATTGCTCCTGCGAAGCTATTGTATCCTGAATTGCAAGTGCCTCAGATGTTTTATGCTATACAAAATAGAAAACTCAAGCTCGACGGGTGCAAAGTGCGACGGAAAACTCTCAATTTGATTTCACGTGAGACTAACGACTGTATGGTGCTTTTAATCAAGATCCTTCATCCTCTGAACGTTAACAAGTTATGTTCTGGTGTGCTATACCCAAGAGCTGCTGACATAACGTAGTGGGACGTAAGTGGAAGTGATTTGCTCCGGTATCAAAAGTTTCAACAGAATGCTCGCTAAAATTATGCATCATTGCGCATTCTTAATTATAACATTTTCTTCGTACACTTTATGCATACAAAATGGAAAATCGGTTGACAAACTGGAAAGGTGAGTTTGGGTATTTATGTGTGTGTGTGTGTGTCTACGTAATTAAGTTCGATGGAGTTTCCTTTGGAATGATTAAGTGCATAGAAGTGTGGATCGTGTTTGAAAAGTTAAACACTGTAAGGAATCTTAGCATAAACAAAGTCAGAATGCAGTCCTTCAGGTTGGACATGTCACTCAGAGGCCACAAGTGTGATGAAAAAAGTTGTTATGACACTTTTAGAGCTTGTTATTTTGATAAGAACTAATGAATACGTAGTCAGTGCCCAAAAATGCTAACGAAAATCAAAACCAAATTCCAATTGTTTTAAGTCTGCTAGTCTATGCTTAAGGGTCTTTCATTAAGCGCTTCCTATCTTTAAATTTAAATAAAACAAAGTGTGTGTGAGATATCATCGACATTTTTGATTCGTTTGAAAGGCCTATCGATGCCATTATGTACTGATTATGTACACTGACTTCTCTGGGCTGCGCGCATCCGAAATGTCCATTTTCCATGACTCTGGCGCATAAATCAGGCTAAATTTTACCGGTGGCATGGGTTATGTTGGCTTTGAGGGCCGCTGTGCTTTGTGGCTTATTCGCATAGACCTGCGACTTCAGAAAACCCCACAAGAACGAGGACAAATCGCACGATCTCGGTGGCCAGTTCACATCACCTCCACGTGGGATGACCATGCCCTCGAAACGCTCGTGCAGAATTTCCAATGTGACGCCGTCCTGTTGAAACCACCTGTCGTTGGTGTCCATATCATCCAATTCAGGCCAAAAGATGTTGGTAATCATCGATCTATAGCACTCGCCAACGTCGTTCTCAAGGAAATATGGACCGATAACGCCGGCAGCCCAAAATCCGCACCAAACAGTGACTTTTTCGGGATGCATTGGACGCTCTCGGATCTCATGTGGATTGGTACCGTCCCAAATTCGACAATTTTATTTGTTGACGTACCCATTCATCAAGAAATCGGCCTCATCGCTGAAGATCATTTTTCGATGAAAATTAGGGTCAGTTGCCAACTGCTCCAGAGCCCATTCAGCGAACACACGTCGTTGTCTTTGGTCGTTTACCTTCAGCTTCTGGGTCAGTTGAATTTTGTACGGGTGCAGGCCCAAGTCACGACGCAAAGTTCGCCAAGTTGTGGTCTGCAAAAAGCCGAGTTCTTGTGAGCGACGCGAAATCGACTGCCTTGGATTCTCCTGCACTCTCTCACGGACAGCGGCGATCTTGCGTTTCGTCGACGTACGGGTGTTGTTTGATCGTTTACTGAACCAGTGGAATAAAATTTATCCACCACTCTGCGAATAGTCCTCTCGGAGGGACGATTATGGCGACCGTAAAATGGGCGAAGCGCGCGGATCGTAGCCTGAACAGATCACCCATTTTGATAAAACAATTTTATTATTTGCACGTGTTGTTGAACGCTATGGTATATTGGCAAAACAGATTGAATAAATGGCAGCCAATTTGACAGATGAAGCTTCAACAATATGGCCGCTATCAACTGTCAAAGTTCGGAAGTCCCTATTGGAAGACCCTTTATATGCTAGTTGATCACACAACAAAATCCCACTCTTTTCCATTCCCGGACACAGGTTAAGCAATCTTCCTTCATTAGCGTTAAAACTTCCTATTGCCACCTTCAACTAGGGCTGAACATGTTCTTTTGTACCAAAGCTTTGTAGACTTGACTTAGTGGAAAACTTAGCAATTTCTCAGACCAAAAAAAGCAATCTCTGGCTTCTCTGGTAGAGCAATCGTGTTGCTTGAGGCTTTTAGAGGACACAAATAATTTTAAGAAAAGCTTGATTTATTCGTTACAGATTCACTTCTAATCACAATTTCCTTTTTCTTTTTGCAGAAATTACAACTTTTCTCCTGAAGCTAGACAATCAACATTCCACCAAAGTGATTTCGATAGTACAGGCTTCATTCCATCAAATGGTGTACGTTTTCGTTTCCCAGACAAACATCAACAAAATGCAAACAACCCAAATGAACTGCCATCACCACTCGGCTATAGAAATCCTTATCCAAACAATGTTAACGCAAACAGTAATCAAGAAGCAAATCCACACAATTTAGCCTTAAACACGGGAGAATACCCAGCTAATAATCATAATAATTATCCATATCAGCAGCAGCACCCGAATGCAATTGCCAGCTTTACCAATCGAGATTCACCTAATGTACCGAATGCAAATGATTTCTATCTCACACAACAGGCAATATCGCCACTGAACTACAAGAATCCTAATTATCCACCACCCCCGAGATATCAGACATTTGTACAGAGGCCCACCTATGCCCAGGCGTATGACAATTATTTGTTTAACGGACAACCCAATTACAATCGAAGACCAACACCACCACCACCATTGCCGGTATCATCTTACAATCCTTATCAAGACGGACATTTAACGGCTCCTTATCGAAACGATCTGACATCACCGTTGTCGTCGTCGTTGACTGGACCTGGCACTTACCCTTCCCAATATGCGAATCAATTTGGTAATTTTGCTCTACCATTTGGCGGCTTAGGTACGAGTACTAATCCCCTGGGCAGCTTATTAAATACCATTGGAGCACCGTTTGCAGGCGGAAATCCTCTTAGTATGCAAATTATTCGAGGGTTGGAGAATATTGCACGCAATGACGATTTGCAATGTGTACCCAAGGTGTTGTGTCAGATGTTGGGCTCACCAACACGAAGAGCGCAATTACCTAGCTTCATTACATCGCCTGTATTAACAAGGTAAACAAGTATTTACATATGGATCCACATAGTTGTATGATGGTTTGGGATGGGGATATATTTTTGGATGGCTTTGACTTTTTTTTTCTTAATCTAGATTGGATGTCCTTATGCAATAATGGATTCATGGGCAAAACTACTAGTTCCTTGTGACTTTGAGTTTTCATCAAAGTCAACCAAAATTTAGTTGATTATCCTTGCAAATACCACACTATACTCTCGAAACACTGAAGTGTGTCCTGAGTCTGGATCTCGTTCTACCTTCTTATTGTACTGCCAATGATTTGTTGTTTGTGGTACCTAGGTTAGGTTCGGTAGGAGTGGCAGGCTGCAGGTGCAACCTCACTTAGACCAGAGAAGGTCCTTTTTGTTACCACATAGATCTGCACTTCACCAGAATTACCACCCACAGAACCAGCCGGAACTTGCTATGAAGCGCTGGAGGCTACCTATTTTGATGTCAGCCAGTACAGTAAGGTTGTTAAAGAAGCTGGCTCCTAAGTATATTCTTCTTCGAGCTAAGGGGGCCGGACATGTACAAAGAAGGCGGAGAATTGTCTCATCCTCCTTCACGTCCATGCAGCTTCTGCAGACGTCGTTGTAAAGGAGGCCCAGCTTATAGGCGTGTTTGCCAATGGTGCAGTGTCCTGTAATGACACCTACTAAGGTGCTTATTAGCAATCTCTTCCGTCTAATGAGACAGTGAGAGCGTTTGAGATCCAGCTTTGGCCAAATCTGTTTGGCGATGAGGCAGGTGCTACCTTCTGTCCATCTGTAATTGGCGATGTTGATCACGTTTCTATTAAGTAGCGATTTGCAAGTGGCGAGAGGCATGCTTAAATTCCCCTTTTCCGGAAGAATTGGTAGAGTTGTGCTGTCTCTGGCGAGTTCATCAGCCATGCAATTGCCTAGAATGTCTCTGTGCCTCGGCATCCGTATGAGTTGAATTTTGAATTGCTCAGCCATTTCGTTAAGAGACAAGTGGCAATTTAGGACTGTTTTTGAGTTGAAGGCGACAGATTCCAGGGATATCCCGATTGGATAGTACATTATACCTCAGCCACGATAGGGCTTCTTTGATTGCCATTATTTCAGCTCGAAAGACACTGCAATGGTCAGGCAAACGGAATCAGATGTTTACGTTCACATGCTTTGAGAATACATCCCCGCCCACGCCCGATTCTGTTTAAGAGTCATCTGTAAAGAAGCAGATGGATCCGTTTTTTGGTACCTACTCATCGGACATTTTTTAAAAGGAAGGACATTTGAAAGAGAGTTCGCTCTTTGTGCTTTTCTCGCTGATCGCCTGGACATTAATACACACTCTGCGGCATGAATAATGACCAATCGCCTAAGTAGACCATTTCTGCAGATGTTTCGGACTCTGATGTCAGGAATTTGGCTTACATTATATCGCATTCCCTATGCCAATCTTCGTCTGTAGCTACTTGTGCAGTCAATTCCTTAACAAATTCTTATACTGAACTTTCTGTCGATGTCAGTTTGTAGGTTTGCCAAAAACCACATACCCAAATATAGTGTGACGGAATGTCGCTGGCGACCATAATTCTACTCACGTAAAGGTGGTCTTTGTTATTCTGCTTTAAAACAGAGACATGAAGCATAGTATGTGTGTGTATGAAGGATGCTGGATGCTACACTCCTTCAAGGACTTTCATTACACAACTTACGTGCATCACATCTCTCCTCCTACTTTTGCCATTATTCAAAACAGTGGGACGCCTACTCTGGCAGTTTAATTGCATTGCATGGCTATTAAGTATATAACGCTCTCTGTATAGTAGCCTCGCTTTCACCACTGTCTTGTGATATTTGAAAAGGAACATCACCTCGATTAGCTTGATACTCTGAGTAACCACTTCCTCGATATTGAGTTCACCTAGATTTAGCACAACAACGAAGTGATAAAAGGTCTAATCAGAGGGTAGCGATTGTGTAGTGGGTAGTGTGTTCGCTTGTGACCCGACCTTTGCAGGTTCGAGCCTGGTCAGAGAATACAAACAGCCACCAACAATAAAAAAAAGACCTTCCGGCACCAGCCGCAAGAGATAGGTGGATTTCCTTTGTATGCAACTTTTAAGTGATATTAAAGTAATCCAAAATGGCGAAATTATAACAAGTACCAATAAACGAGTATACTTTTTCAATTTCAACGAAATCGGAGCAATTTTAAAGAATTTCAATATGGCGGATTCAAAATGGCGGGAATTTTTTTCCAAAAATATAATTTAACTATTACCACTTCTATACTATTAAAAATGAAAATGCAACAATTATTAATGCGGAATTTGAAAAATTTAAAAGGGTGTGACACGCCCCCCTCCCAACCGATTACGCCCATCTACGAACTCAGCTGAGCTATTTACCACATAAACATGTGCACAAAGTTTCAATTAATTCGTTTGAGAACTGCGGCCCCTATCGTGCGGACAAGATTTCGTTGTATTGCATAAATGGGCGTGACACGCCCCCCTCTCAACCGATCTCGCCCATCTACGAACTCGTCTGAGCTATCCACCATATCAACATGTGTACAAAGTATCAGTCAATTCGGTCAAGAACTGCGGCCCCTATCGTGCGGACAAGATTTCGTTGTATTGCCTAAATGGGCGTGACACGCCCCCCTCTCAACCGATCTCGCCCATCTACGAACTAGTCCGTGTTATTCACCATATCAACATGTGTACCAAGTTTCGTTCAATTCGGTTAAGAACTGCGGCCCCTATCGTGGTGACAAGGTTTCGTTATATTGCATATATATATATATATATATATATATATATATATATATAGATATATATATATATAAACATTTGAACGGACCATGGTTTTGGTGTTTACTATAGAGGTCTTGAAAAGTTGCATTCAAATTTTTTGAAAGTTGCGTCATGAGGACCTCTGCAATAGGTAGTATTTCTTCGAAATCCACCTAAAAGGGGACCGAACAAAGTCGAAGTTTCTCCAACCAATACACCAAAAAGCGGTTTCTGTCAAAGAGTGTTTTGGACCGGAAATGGTCTGAGTTCACTTGGGATTTGGAAATTTCCTCTAAACAGAGTTCAAATATCTTACGAAAAGGAACTGCGACTTCAAAATGTTTACAGATGATGTTAGTCTGTATTTTTATAGGACACCTATCTCTATAGCCTAGTCAGAAGAAATATCTCGAAATCGGGACAGGGGCATGGGTTGCTGCTGGATTTCATCCCTCTCCCGCCACACCAGCAGCAAAACAAGGGAAGTATAAACTGACGTCATGAGTAGAAAACCAAGAATTCTTTAAAAAAAGAAGGAAGACCATGAGAAGTGTACTACGTAAGCGTTAGAAAAGTTTTGAAACGTCATAGATGGTGCTTAGGAAATATGCATGCTAAACAGCGAATCTGACCAATATTCAGACTGAGCAATCCAACCTAGAAGATGAAACTCCGACCTGACAGGCCTGGAGTTGATGAAGTAGCTACCGAGCTATTGAAAACAGCAGGAGATGTTTTTTACAGACCTAATTCGATGCATACCTCGATACATTTACATATCCCTGCATCCGTGTCTGTCCCTGTCCTTCTGTATAGGGTGGCGACGGTAAAAATCCCCAAGACCATTATATATCAAGGATTTCGGCATGTCCGCCATGCGGTCTGTTATATGACAATCATGCTTAAAAAGATTGTGCGAGACTCACAAGTCAACATAAGGGGCAAGACTCACATAAGCTGATGACACTGACATTATTGAAGGAACGCATTGAACTATCACTAGTGCTTTCGCCAGTATTGTAACAGAAGTGACGAAGACGAAATGAATAGTGGACAGAAAGCAAAAGAGAAGAATACTGACCATCGCTGATTTGGACACAATTTCGCAGTAGACAGCTACCATTTTAAGGTAGTCTTCGTCGATGAACCTGGGCTCCAGTATACATATGTCCATAAACGACAAGACGAAAACAAACTGTTTTTTTCTTTCAAGAATACTCTCATGTTCGTCCTCGGTTTTTGAGAAGAAGTAAATGTCGTTGAGTTCACTTTACACTGACTTGTCCGTCATCCTGATCTATACCGCAGCATACCTACAAATTAAATTTAATTGAATTTTCTTGCATCAAAATCTAGTTATTTATATACCTACTGCTGCTTCCTGTTAATAAATGTCCTTCATTTCAGATTTGTGGCATCACTACCTTCCTCTTCACCGGCACTTATCTTTGGTCGTGCTGCTCTATTGGGTCTAAGTGGGGGCGAGTACAATTGTGCACGAACTTACTCTAAATGTCCACAAAATGAGGTAAATTTCTCGCGTGACTTCATTTAAAATTCCATTCAAAATTAACTTTTCCACACAGGATGACATTCTTTATTATCTCAACAACCATCGAGGAGGTTTCTTCAAGTTTTTCAGTGAACCTGATAGTCAACCGGTACTGAGCAGCACACATCAACAGCACTCATCATCGCCATCAACAACGTCGCAACAACAGTCACAACCGTCAATTTTTAATTTCCTGACAGGACTCGGTTCGTCGTCATCCACCACGAACACCAATCAAGGAAACTTGAATTCTTTTATGAGCGACGCTGTTACAAATGGAATAGGAAGTCTTTTCGGAAACATAATTTCGGGTTACTTAAGTGGACAAACGGCAACAAGGCGTACTGATGATGATGATGATGATGAAAACTCGGAAGAAAATTCTGATTTAATTGAATCGAATTCCACGACAACAGATCCTAGTTCAGAGAATGTTGAGGGGAGAATACTGAACAATAAAAGCAATATCCTGGCATACGCTGCTGAACCAATTCGTAATCCAATAAGTTTTCCCCTAAGGAATGAAAATGACAATTACGATAGTCAACAATTCGTATCGGAATTTCGATTCCCTAGTACATCATCACATCGGGATGTGGAAAGTCCTAGTGAAGATTTAGATGATGACTACCGTAGGGGAAAGAGAGTGAATTTTATCGATTCAGATTCTCGTCCTGTTTATGGAACAAAAATGATTTTTCCCGATCGAACAGGTACTGGAAATTTACGATTCGACAATGATGAATATTTTCGTGTGGGAAAAATCCTCAATCGACCTGATTATAATCGTGAATTGATAAGGAAGGAGACAACGACAAGACGGCCATTGAAGTATGATGAGTACACGAGAGACTCATATCCTTTGAACAGATACACAGATGGAAGCCTAAATCGGTATGCTTCTAGTAACTATCGACAGGAGGATACAGAAGACACAACTGGTAATGTGTATGTGACCAATGGACAGGGCATAACTGAGTACTATATCAATGCACAAGGCCGAAAAGTCTATCTTAAATAAAGGATTTTGCGAATTAACATACATAGAACTTAAAAACTAATCTAGTCATTAGAGGGATTATTTATTAAAAATATTATTTCTAACTATACTTGGTTCATTGTTAATACATTAATAAATGACGTTTGAGTGGTTTCGAAAGAATTTTTGTTTCATTTATGCATCAACAGTTCAATATTCACCTTTGTTGGGTACCAGGGCGCTTAGAGATAATCCAGAGAACTGTAAGGCAGACGAACTTGCCAGATATGGTACAACTATACCCAGATAAAGGCACCTTGGATATGTCGTTTGCTATCGAGGGAACAAACTTTAGGTGGACTGTCGGTATAACGTGTCTAGGGACAAAACAGATTTGGCTAAAGCTGGATCTGAAACGCTTTACAGATTGCATATCAGTGCCATAGAGTTGCCATCACTGGATCCTGTCTGTCTAATAAGCAAACATGCAACAAGGCTTAGCGTACGTTCAAATGATTTTTTTTAAAGCTGCATGGACGAAGAGGAGCAGAAAACTATTGCCCCCTTCTTTGAAACTGGCCAGATTTTTCCGGCAAAAGAAATCTTCATTTAGGAGAATTTTAATGTAACGACTTAAGCGATCTGATAAACACAGATGTCAGAAACCTCCTACGCTTCGTCAGAAGCTCCAATTGGTTTAATGAGTAGGTACGGAGAATTTCGCAAAGGGTCATGTGGTATCACAAGTGACCTTTCATTCAGCCTTACCTAGCCATGCCTCAACCACTGAAGTAAATTTTCATCTAACAATGATCCTTAGCCAGTAACCCGAAATTAAAGTGGATTGTATCTTATTCGCAATTTTCGAGCAAATCATCTAAAAATCCTGTCATATCCCTTTGGGTTAGTGCCAAGAAAGTAGAGACTGAAGAGCACAATTCCTTGACTAAGCAAGACACCTCTCCATAATTAAACCAGCCCCCCACACAAAACTTTTTCTAACCGTCATTTGAGGGGAATTACAACGAGACCAACCGCGAATAATATTTAAGTAAAATGCCCGCTGAATATCTTATACAACTCTGAGCACATCTGTGTTCTTGGATGAAATTTTTGTTCATGTTTTCACAGAAAAAAGGAATAATTTTACCAATCATACGTTGGACCACAGCCTTAAGCTCTGAAATTTTTTGGGATTTACTCTCCAAAATCTGAGATTTAAAAAATATGTCGCGTGGCGTCAAATCGTACTATTTAACGCAACTCGTTGACTAAAAATTGCAGAAACTTTGCAAAAGGTATCCGTACAATGGTTTTTATTTTTACATTTCTAATGCGTTTTCTCGATAATAAGTCATTACTCTTTACTTACTTAATTATCAGGCCAGCCACCCTTGGAGGGTTTGAGCCTCAGTTAATGCCGCTTTCCATCCTTCTCGGGCACGCTACTTCCAGTTTACTAGACCGCGATCGGTTGATATATTTTTTTTTTTCATATGTTCGGTCTCCCTTTTCTTCGTGAACTAAAAGGCTGGGGTTCTAAGACCTTCTTAGCTGGAGTATTTTCGTCCATTCGCTCGATTTGGCCAAGCCAGTGCAGTCTATTGATTTTTGCTTTCCGGAGTTCATACACATTTTTATACACCTCGTAGAGTTCGCGATTGTACCTTCTTCTCCATTCGCTCTCCTTGTAGACAGGACCAAATAGTCGACGTAGAATTTCAAAAGGATCCTAAGATCTGTTCCGCCGTCTACTACTTATCGTCCAACATTCAGCTCCATAAAGGATGGCTGGCAGTATCAGGGTTTTGTAGAGTATGATTGTGGAACTTCGATTTAGGATATTGGACGCTAGCTATTTGGATAAACGGAAGTAGAAGTATTTGCCTAAAGTTACCTTTCGTTGAATCTCCACAAGGGTGTCATTTGTGTCCTTGATGGTTCAATGGATCGGTTTTTGGTCGACAGCATATACTTTATCTTATCCTCACTCATCATAACACCAACTCG
This sequence comes from Criorhina ranunculi, assembly GCA_951813785.1. Lineage (NCBI taxonomy): Eukaryota > Metazoa > Arthropoda > Insecta > Diptera > Syrphidae > Criorhina > Criorhina ranunculi. The sequence continues at coordinate 12,067,619 of OX638382.1, read as the reverse complement.
CTTGGGTTGTTTTTCAATCGCCGCCGTAAAAGCTTCAATAATGACACTCTTTAGATATCCCAATCATATCATAAGGCAAAAGGTATACTTTGAGAGCCTACCAAAAGAATGGGACACCTTTAGATGATGGCAAATTTCTTACAAAATAAGAATTTGGTCTTCATTTCTAGATCGTTAAAAACGAATACTGTTTGGGTGTCCTAAGGCATATTAAATGAAAGAAAAATCATATTTTCCTAAATACCAGGATTACTATCAAACACCACACGTATCCAAAGAGGAAATAAATACTTATGTCTATGTGTAATAAAAGAAATATGCGTTCAAATTACACAAGCTCCATCTGCCTGTGCAAACATAAATTTTAATTAAAAATTTAGAAAACATCCGCGTAAATAGCGAATTTTTTTGTTCCGCTAAAGGTAAACTTCGGTACATATTAGCTTCCAAAATCACACTATCTATACGCTCCGGGAGAATAGACAAACCCATTTGTACTCGTCTGTATCTTTATTTACCCAGCCAATCCAAAAGTTTTTTTTTTTTTATTTTCGCCGAAGGGTAATTTTCAAATTGTGAGTTTCATGGAATAATTTGAAAGCACCAAGCTAGCATATTGCTATTTTATTTTTCTTAAATTCTTTTTATTGTATCCAGCTGTGGGATGTTGTAGTCGCGGTGTGTAATAATTGACATTTCCGAATCTAACATAAAAGGTGGAAAAATCTCTAACTGAATCTTGGACAAAAGATTGCTACAATTGAATTTAATAAAATTGTAATAATCTTCGCCCTTCTAAGACCACCTATTGTTTAGTTCACGTGCACCCTTCAACAAAGTGTGTCGGATTTTCTATGCAAGTCTTTGTTTGGCGGAATCATCAGGGAACATTGTCAATCCTCCGAAGAGCAATCGGTTTTAGGTGTCACGTGGCATTTTAAAGAGAAAATTACATTATCAACATCTTGACATGCTTTCTATAATGTAGTTTGTGGCAAGCGGTTGCAAAACGTTTCACAATTAAATGAGATTTCATAATAGGGTTTGGCAAACGACCACGATCTAAAGAAATGTTTTGAATTTAGGAAATTATTATTTTTTTTTTTTGATAGAAAAGGATGTTTGATGAGGGCAAGGGCATGGGCAAGGGCAGGTAACTCATAATTGAATTTGAAAAATTTGAAAATATCTCAATTAGAAATTCAATGACTGCCCTAGAGTACTCCAAGTGTAAGAACGTTAAAAAAACAAACACCGAAAAGCACTCATAATCTCATATGCACTTTAAACGGGCAACAGCACCACTATGCTCAAAAGTGATGGGAGGCCGATAGGAGGCCATGCAGCCAAACTAGGCATCCCTCATAAAAATGTTTGCCGAAGTTGCACGAATAACAGCGAAAATCAATCTCTGTTCCACATTTTGTGCCAGTCCTGACGAAAGCCAGATAACCCTTCTTCAACGACCTCTTGAAGATTTTTTATTTTTTTTATAATTCACTAGCGCTAAAGGGGTTATGAATACCCGTATGATGTTATTCACACAGCGCTAGTGTTGGTGTAGTGATTTTGAAACTGAGATGATATTAGGTTTCAGTCTTTTTTGCTCCGAGGTTGGTGTCCAGAATGACTGGGGAGAATTATTGGTACTGTTGCCATTGCTTATAATTCACAGTATTTCTTTCGAAGATCCCGAAATTATTAGTTCAGTTAACACTTTCAAGCCATATGACCACCCTACCGCCTATGCAGTAGAGTTGACGTCAGCTTTTTTTCACAGTTGATCGACTTTTTTTTTGACATCGGGACTCGAACCTGGAACCTTCAGCCTGACAAGCGATGATGCAACCACTACACCATGGCCACCACCAATCCAATATAAGGATCGGAGAATTAATTTTTTTCTCGACTTCACAGGTTTTCTTTACTTAACTCCATCTATCAATCTATCAACACCTGCAAACAACCAGGTCACATGAGTTCTGGTTTCAAAACGGTGCATCCTAGCGTTTATTTGGTTCTTTTGAACCGCCACCTCTACCTACCTGCGACAAGAAAGATGTCAGAAATGTCCAAAAAATCATTTCTTTCCTAGAAATGACCTGAATTTTATGATACAGTTCATTAGGAATGCGCTAACTTCCAATAGGCTACTAAACATGAGTTACTAGGTACACTTTACAGGCGAGGTCCGAAAATACAACTAGAATTTTTTTTTATCCACATGGCGATGCAGGCATTTAACTAAAAATCATCTAACAACGTTGGACAATGTCACTTCACTTACTAGGATAGAATGAGAATGTGTCAGCAATCTTGAAATCGTTTCAAATTAATTCAACTCACTTCGAACACTGGTGCACAGAGGGACGTCCTCTGAATGATCCTAAAACACTTCACGAAAGTGATGACTATTAGATCAAGACTAACATTAAGTTATCCTGCTCCTGAAAGGAAAAGGAGGAAATATTGACTTTCTAGACTCCGAATGGAAACAGATTCCTGCTATCAACTAGATTTCTGAGGTCTTAACATTCTTAATCCACTCTAGCATTTCAAACCTTAAAGTGTTTGTTTATGCTTCCCAAAATTGCGATCCAAAAAAGTCTTATGTGCAAAAACGTTAGTGTATCCTAACATCCAAACTACATGGGACACTGAAAATGGCTTTAGTAAATTAGCATGTGAGTGGGCTGATTAAGTCTCACACATTGGTTAATGGCAGAGACCCCGGCTTGGAATATCGACGCGAATTCACCAAGGCTGACTGAAAAGTTCAAACCTGATGATTCCGGAACCAGTACCTGTTTCCATTTTGGATCCGTCCGTATACCAGACGAGGTCAGAAGGTGAAATTTGGGTTTGTGGTTTTCCCAGGCCTCCCTTGATGGGATAGCTTTTGAGAAATTTCTGTTGAAGCAGCATCCGGGTAGGAGGCATGCTGAAGATCATATCTTGCTCCAATGTTTCTAGCAGAGATAAGTGCCCTCCTCTAAAGGACTTCGGTTCAAGGTTGCTTGAGTGGAAGAGTCGGTGGATGCCTAATTTGGCTTTCATTCGAATGAAATTTTGTAGTGGTAGTAAACCCAGGATGACATTAAGAGCAGCAGTTGGCGTTGTGCGGAGGCATCCTGACATACAGGTTTTGGCTAGGCGTTGGACACGTTCTAATTTCGTAACTGTGGTAGTTTCGTTAATTTTTGCACCGCGTACTTTCAAATTTGATTAATTTGATACTTAAAAGGAAGAAATGACATCTTTTCTGTCAGTAGGTGACTCTAAAACGCTTTGAACTTTTGCCATCTATGCCATCAAGCTGACGATTCCTCCATCATTTGACTTCGATTATTCGTAGTGTAAATACCTGCCTCCTGCACCTTTTGTTAAGCTTACTACTCAGTTATTCAAAGTGTAGTCTAAAAGGATGTTTTCAAATAATTATAAAAAGACTCGCCCCATTTAGTATGTAGAGCACAATTTCAGCACGTCTAAGCTCTGCTAGTGTTTTTCTTTTCAATACAATTGTCAATTAGGACCGTGTTTCTTTTTCCCACCCGCCGCTTTCAAAAGGAAAAGCTGAAGAAAAATCCCCTCTAATTTGATAACACTTAAGAGGATTACACAGTGGACGCTATTCTACCCCTAACCGAATAATATTGTTTCTATTCAAGTTTAAACCTAAACCTTACAACACGTGATGAATCCATGCCCACTGAGTCTATCCCAAAAATGACATGAAAAGAGGTGGAGGATTTGAGCACCCGCATAAGCATAAGCATAACCCATGACTGCGTTTATGACCCACCCCCGATAGTCTTTGTTACAAAAATTTACCACACACACAAACTTGTGATAACAATAAATCCTAATCGCAAGAGTCCTGTAATAACCTAATTTACTTATACCCTGTGACATGCATGCATGATATGCTATGTCATACTGTCGTCGTTAACGTCTCGAATTTCAATAACACAGTCGTTTGCTGCTATTATTTTTTTCTTCTTCTATAATAATTCTCCTTGTTAAAATTACTACCAGACATGCAACAAACATAAATTGAAACCAAAAAATCTCAATTATTATCCTTATTCGCTATTGAACGATAACTGCACAGCACCCACCCCTTGAAATTTGTTCTATTTGTCTGTACTTTACCCTGAAGGACCAACGAAAATAAACCGAAGAAAGGTTTATGTCACACAGATTAAATACTCACTTACACTTTAATGAGAGCGAACGTTGGTCGTAAGTGAAACCACATTGAAATTATTAGTTATTAATAATTTTCGAAATTCACCCGCAAGGATATTCGGAACCGATTACATGCAACAAGCATACAAAATTCATGTCAGACGAGAGAATGCGTATTACATGTCAACTGCGAAAAGGAAGGAACAAAACCAAAGCTGTCAATCAAAGGAGTATAATTTGACACCCATTTAGAAAGGATTTGTTAGCTGGTGCTGGTGGAGGAATGACAGGATTGCCACTCCCTTTGATGTGAGTTTCACTATGTAAATCTGGTATAAATTGAACGAATGTTAAACATCCATTGATACGGATATTTTGCTAATGTGACATGTACTTTGCGGATCAAATGGGCCGTTATCCTTTTTTCATTTCTGCAAAAAGACATGGGGGAATTTTTCAGCGTGGGAATAGAGATACCATTGGGGAAAATTGCTGGTAGGCAAAAAAAAAAAAACAGACACGTGAACGGGTGAAAATAAAGCAAATTTGCAGAGAAATGTTCCTTAATTGGAGCTAGTGCCCGTATCTCAAGTTAATATCGTCGACTTTTCTGCAATCAACACAAATAACGATGTGTTCCTTTCTGAACAAGAAGATGTAATTCACTGTCTCTCCTGAGTGTATCATTGAAATAGAGCACTTGCTCAGCCTTGCTCAGTGCATATGTTACGATGTCTTCTCATCACAGGCTGCATTTAATGTAATTTCGGATTATGTGTCGGGATCTATACAATCAAAAGACGCTTCTTACTGAGACAGAGAGTGTACGGTGATAAGGAATCAACGTGCTCCATCCTGGCAAATTCCTAAGAATCAACCTGAAGAGAACACCCAGTTTCTATTAAGTTCTAGACGTTGATTCATTATTTTTTGAGTTAAGTTTTTTAAGCCAAGCTGTCGCCTTGAACTTCCCTATTGAACCTCAGTTTTTGTAGCAGCAAGCTTAGTTTAGTGTAACTCAATGGTCGGTGGTTAAATTGGTATATCCAGACTTAGGTTTCGAAACGGAAAGCAGTTAATAATCTGCGAACTAGAACAATCAAGACTTCACCTCGCAGTCGGTCCTTCGTAGTTTGAATGCCAGTTTCGTTAGACGTTCTTCAAGTTACTATTCATTGCTTCAAGAATTCTAGCGATTTGATAAAAAAGATTTTAACTCCTTGATCATCCTTGAACAAAATCGACTGATTTTGGAACAGACTACAACATCACTTGGGAAGTTGTGTTCCCAGCCGACAGCAATGGGATTGGAATACTTTTACCAATAATTTTGCAGAGAAAAGTTACACTGGCAAGACTAACTCAAGTGGTATAAACCAGTCTTTTAGACTACCGGGCCATTGAAGCCAAAATGTGTCATGTAATCTAGCATAGGATATCGAATGGATCCTGGTTATGATCAAGGGGATCTTCCACTTAACCAAAAAAGACATTGAACATGGACACTTAACTGCCAAAATAATTCTCTACATTAGCTCTACACTGTTGAGACATTTTAACTCACAAACCCTAGAGAAACAAACAGGGCTTCAGCCAAGTCGGCACAACACAAAAAAAACTGTTAAGTATCGACAACATATACAGATGTTCGGAAGATGCAGAAGGATCGGTGCAAACAGTATGCCCTTCTTCATCGCAAGAAGTCTTCTTTTCCTGCTCCTCATAGGATTGCTTCTTTATAATGATTGCCTCAGCGTTGCTTACTGCAACACAGTCTTCTTCTATGTCTAACGTCCGTCTTACTATCTTTTCTGGGGTTATGTCCTCACATAGTTTCTCCTTCACTAGATGTCGTTCTTTCTTGTTCACATCTTCTTCACTTCTGTGCAACTTTGACAATCAGGCTTGTCAACTCTCAATGTTTCTTGTTGATCTAAACGTGGTCTGCAAGAAGGTCAATTAGCACCATCCCAGCGTTATGGAATGACAACAACGAGCGTAAGGAAGCTCGGAGTGAATTCTTTCCCCCAACGTCCTGAGTGGTCTAAATTCCACTTACGTTCCACTCGCCTAATGATGTATGATGTATGTGCATCTCGTGAGCTCATGAGAAACGCCAGTGCGTGGAACTCTCACTTTATACCTACAAATGTACATTAAATCAAAAGTGAAAGAAAAATTGCTTATTAGTCCCAGTGACTAGATCGCAGTAGCATGGTAGGATCTTGGCCTAAGCACAAGCCGAGCATAATCACTGGGTATCATCACCTGGGATGTTTTATCTCTGGTCCGTGCAGACCCGTGCTGAGATGGAGAAACTCGAAAGAAAAGAAAAAATATCTTCGCCATATCATCTACGCTTCATTGAAAGTTCGGCTATCATTAGTTTCCACAGCACACTAGGAAAATGTGTCGGAGGGCTAGGAAGCTTGTTCAAAACCTCTGGTTCACCTGTATGAGTGAGGAGTTAAAGGAAACACCTTTTCACCTACTATGCCACCACTCTTTACTACCCTCAACAATAAAGTAGATACTGGCAGAATGCTTCTCTGAGAAAATCTTGGGTACCTGTCAATCAAATATCAAAACAAGTCCAAAGATCAAAATGGGCCGTTCTAATAGTAGCGGAAACAACAAGAGGACAGCAGATCGTTTCCTGCCTGGAGCTATTCACGATACAAGACCACACATGACAAATATTAGTTTTTCTGAATTTACTTTGTAAAAACCCTTCATTGTCCATCACAAGAAATGTTCCATTACAGGGTTTGCATCTTTTCACTAAAATGAACGACAACACACACACATTCCAGAGTTACATGTCAGCCATTATGATGACCAAACGAATATAAAACACATACAGACATACATGTCAAAGATTTATATTAAATACGGTGAGTAATTTGCTTTCGCTACGGTCAGATCGTAATCTGTCATTCATTTACCGGACATGCCATGGCGTTGACTCTGTCATCATATCCCTTACATTCTCTTTTATTAAATTGCAACGTATACCGTTATTTATTCGCATGCTAACACACACACACAGTGTGTGCCTGCGAGAAACTTTTATTAGATGAGTACAAAAGTACACATATCTTCCCGAAAGAAATGCAATATATCTTGGCTATTCATAATCATAAAACTTTCATGGGGAAAACTTCCACTGCATAACATTCATTCAAGGATATTAGACATCCTTGCCAATTGAAAGGAGTGTAAACACGATGATAATGACCATCAGTCCTTTTCGTAGTTTAGTGAGCCCTCTGCTAGTTGTTTTATTATTAAAAAGATGTCGTTTTACTTTTGAAACTTATTTACATGGGACACATCATATTAAAATACTGAGGAATCCTTAATTACCGCTAGAGAAACTGGTTGAAAAGTATTAGAATGCTGTAATAACTATGCTACAACGTTGCCTGAAGTTGTAAAATTAAATATTAATTGTATGTGTGTATAGGTATGGAACAATTCTGCACACTGTTCGTGAGGCATACACCACGGGGGCATGTAAAGCTGTATCTAATGAATTTTTAATGAGCATAACTTCGACAAGCTTGTATGATATTGAATTTGTTGGTAATTATTTGATCATTTAATTAAACTAGGATGCATTGAAGTTTATGCGTGCATTTGCATACGAAAACTGATGTTGCTGTACCAGAATTACCATACAAGGAGAACGCAAGTTGATGAATAAATTAAAGGCAAAAAACAAATTTTGTATACATGTAGTATTTGTCACTAATTATTATTTTACATTGGAATTGCTTTATTAACAAGATCCTGATCTAGAGTTGATTTTTTACTTGGGCATTGAGTGCGTGGGCTTGTGATATTGGACTGGAATCAGATCAGAAAAAAAATTCGATTCGGGTACAGATCTGAACGCAAGTGAGCTATTTGGAGGTTCAGAGGAGCAAAGCGTTCCTGTGTAATGATATTTCTTGCTTCAGTATATCTTTTACGCGCACCCATTTGGAAAAGATTGGAAAGTGAAATCCTCACAGAAATCTTCGGGTGATCATTAAACTCCCAGAGAAAGATTATTTGATGGAGAACCTTCAATTTTCTTGTGCTTATCAACAAAGTACTGGACGCTCCGACATTATCCTTGATTCAGCTTGAGAATGATCATAGAGAAATGTACATTTGAGCTAGCATGACTTTGGTGACCGCCAAAGACAGTTATGGTGAATGCATAAGCCCATACGGCCCCAAGGCTACTGGAGGGACTACACGCAATTTTAGGTTTGCATTAGGGCACAGTGTGTACATGGTTTTATATGAGCGCGTGTGAATGCCAATATGCATAAAGCGTATGCCGGTGCACGAGCGAGTTTTTTTTTATTTTTTTTATAATTCACTACCCTTATGATGCTATTCACACAGCGCTAGTGTCGGTGAAGTGATTTGGAAACTCAGGTGGTATTAGGTTTCAGTCTTTGTGCTCCGAGGGTGGTGTCCAGAATTACTGGGGAGAACTATTGGTTCTGTTGCCATTGCTTATAATTCACAGTATTTCGTTCGAACATCCCGATGGCATTAGTACGATCAACATTTTTAAGCCATTGCCTTCCCTACTGCCAGTGATATGCCTATGCACTAGAGTTGACTTCACCTTTTTTCACAATTGACCGACTTTTTTTTTTTTAATTGTCATGCGTGTGTATAGGCGTGGTCTCCCGCTGTTACTCGTGCTTCTTCCAAACATATGACTTCATCCCCAGTCCTGACCCCTGGGTTCTCACTACTACAATAAAAAGTTCAGCCGAACTCCACGATGTGGACATCCCGACGACTGTTAAAAGACTTAAGTTAACACAGCCTTGCACATCCATTTATCCCAAAAGAATAGATCACTTTGTAGTGCTTTTTGTTGCTGTTTTTTTCTTTGTTTAATGTCCTTCAATCCGAATTTATCTTAAGTAAATTATGTAACCCTACGCGATCCATTTTCACAGAAAGAAAGAAAGTCAAATCTTATTTTCGCAGCGCTATTGAAACAAATCTGCTTTGCAAGGTTAAAAAGGATTAGGACACCCAAACGATTTGTTGTTACTTGAATCAATGATAAGAGTGACTTGATTGTAAAGTGGACTTAAGGTGGGTGGAATTTATTGTAAAGAGGGCCTACAGAGATTCCAATGGGCTTGTAAAATAGTTTGGGAATATCCGGACTGACTATAGGACAGCTACATAAATATTTAAACATACATGGCCGACAAGTTCATCCTAACTTGACCACGATGTGATAACACTGATGGCTGGCATAAGATTAAACGTCGCGGACCTCTTTTCATATTGAATATTAGTATATTGCACTTATGCCTCCTGAGCTTCATTAAAACAAGAATTAAACAGTGAGGCGTTACCTCCTTCATCTAAAAGGATATTTCAGATTTTTAATGTACATACATATGTACATTTCATATATATATGAAGCTCACTCCGGTCCTGGGCCCCTACTCTGTATTGCGATTCTAAAGTTCGGATCGTTCGAAAGGGGACATTTTGTATGGACAATTTGAAACGCAGTTCATAAAATCCATGCAAAATTTCCGTTTTCGAACGATGCGAACTTTAGAATCGCAATACAGAGTAGGGGCCCTGGTCATATCTATTCGCCTTTCTCGCAAACATATTGAAGTAGCCGACGGAAGAGTTTTCCCAAAATCAGCTCAGTATGTGTCCTCCTTTGAGGCTTATTGTTCAGCACTCGACAAAATTAACAGAACCGGTAGAATCACAAATCTAGAGAACATCAATTTAGTTACTTCAATTGTGCAATGTGCCATTCGAAGTCGGCATTAAAACTGTAGGTCCCTTCCATTCGTGCGAAGAATATAGCACGCACAACATGAATAGTTGTGCGAAGCTAGGCCTGGGCTCTCTATAAGCTGTCGTGCCAAATATATATACAGTTGTGAATTTAAAGCCCCACTGTCCATCTGTCAACACTTTTTCACTGTCAGTCATGAACAAATCTCGATTAGCTTTTGCACTTCATTTTTGTAGCTTTATGCAGTAACTTACGGTCCTAAGCAGTGAATAGATTAATTTACTCCATATTTACCATATTTGCTTTTGACCTGTTTCCGAAAACACCTTCCTTCACAGCCGCACCACAACGTGTCCATCTTTTAATAAAAACCACTCAATTTAAAAATGCATGAATTATATTTATTTTTTTTTATATATGAACATTCATGAGATCATAATTATGTTTATAAAAGTGCATAAATCTTTATACAGTATTCGCATATAATTCTCCACTTATGCATAACTGCAATATTTATATATGTAAAATAAAAAAAACTTATCAACTAATTTTACAACATTCAAATATTCAACAAAAATTATACTCTCATATAAAAATGTATTTAAAAAAAAAAAAAAATTAAAAGAATTTCCTGTTTAAAAAAATTTACAAATTGATTTACTTAAACAAAATAAAAATACAATATAAAAAAAAAACTTGGCAGCATTATCATAATGCATTCATTCGTATATTCTCGGCACCATGGATGGCCCATCGAGTCGATGCATTTTTGTAATGTTTTCGTATTTTTATTTTTTCTCTTTATTCCTTTAAGCATCAAACTTTACATAGAAATACAAAATTAAACTACTTCTCTTAACTATTAAAATATCTTTATATATATTTATAAATTTTATATATACACATAAAAAATGCAGCAAGTGGCATATTAGATCTAATTGTATTTTATTATATACTGGATGAATTATGCATTTTAGTCTTTTTTTTGTATATTTTGTAATCATTTCGTGAAATTTGTACAATTTGTCGATGCGATACGCAAATAAAATCTTCTTGAGACCAAAAAAACACAACAAATAAAACATATATAACTCTTTGATTGTTACAAGCGGAATTATTTAATTTTCTTTATATTTAAAAAAAAAAAAAATGCTCTATCAACCTTTTTCCATTTTTATTTTAAAAGTAGTTTTAAGAGAGAGCCAAATTCGAGATCATTTGAAAACTATTGCAACTAAATAACAATATTTGTCAAATCAAATATTATTTCTTAGTCAAATGAATAAAACAAATTTACAAAAGAACAACAAGTGATGATTGCATATTTTAATTCAAAAGACCATATTTAGCTATTTTTTTTTTTTTGTTTATAATAATTTCTTTATGTGAAACCAATTTATGAACTAAACTTAGTTTGTTTTTTTAAATTTATTTACAAGCAAAACCAGCACTTAAAGTGAGAGATTTTGTATCTATTTTTCTTTTTCTGATAACATTTCATACTTATTTTTCTTCGTTTTGTGTAAACATATATATATTTATTTATATTTGTATAAATTTGTATTTTATTTTATTTATTTTAAAAAAAAAAAAGTTTGAGATCAACATTTTTTTGGGAATTGTTTTTAATATCGATTAGAATTTATATATATTTTTTAATCTTTCATATATAAAAAAAAATTGTTTCTTTCTTTGTTTTTTTTCTTCTTACTGTTTGAATTTGCACGTTAAATATTTTCAATAAGTTTTTTGTAATAATAATTCACAAAAGTTTGCGGAGTACAATTTGAAGCACTTATGTACAATTTTAGTAGCAAAATGTTTTATTAATTTTAAATTGTAGTTTGTAATCATATTTTGGTCTTTTTCTCGTTCCAAAAATAAAATTAAAAAAAAAAACTTTGTATCAAAACAATGGTTTTTTCTTTTTCTTTTCAAAATTTTTAAATATATGATCACAATATGCTTTAATGAGCCTTCAAAAACATTAAGGAAAAAATATTTGAAATGTAAGAAATGGGAAAAATGATAAAAACTGAGAAAAAACTAACGAAAATATTTAAGGTTAACAAAAACAAATGCAATGTGTGTGTGTTTGTGTGACACTACTATCGGAGATGCAAATGATAAAAATTATTCTAAAACTTAAAAGTTATTATATGAATATATTTATTGAACAGTAAATAACTATTGAGACCAATTTGAAAATCTGTTCGTTGTTATCCTCAAAGCACAAGTACATGTATTTTAGATTTACTAAAAAAATATTTATTATAAACTTTTTATCCAGAAATCGTGTTCTTGATAAAGTTAGAGTCATGCAGTACGAAAGGGTAGTTTGAATCCCTACAGTGAAAGAATCTCATCAACAAAAAATAGTTGATGCTGTGTCAGGTGGTTAGATCAGTACCTTAGGTCTTCGCGCCGATAGAATGTTTCCTATAGTTTTGAACCCCATGTTGCTAATCAGCATACATAGAGACTGTTGACAGCCTACCGAGAATTATAATAAAACGGAGAATGGAAAGTGTTGGGTTGAATTGAAAAACACAACCTTGTTGCACACCAAAAAAATGTTGAAGTAAAACCATAAACCAAATTCGAAAAAAATCAAAATTATGAAACATGAAGAACGTGTTTAGGTCGAAAGGACCACGGACAAAAAATTGTAACAGTCGAAAAAGGAATTCCGAGCTTGACGAAGTCAGTCTTCACTAGGTAAGTTGTCAGAAAATTCACTCGGAATGACCAAATAAAATTCCAAATGCATAATAAATTATAATATTTTCTTTTAGGGGTGACGTGGTCGAAGCAAGCTCTTCGATGGGCGAAATGTTCAGTTAAGTGGAAATAAAGAATTTAAGTGGCTCTGTCTTGAATCACCACAGGACGCAACCTTTAAGGTCAACAGAATTGTTGCCATTTAGTGTCTTAGCAAGTTTGTAGAAAAAGCGTCTAAAAATGAACATTGATGGTTTGGTGAAAGATCTTGGATAGGCTGCCCAGAAAAAGCTTCGCGTATAACAGAATTTTGTATTTCTGGCTTATTGGCCTAGTTTACAACGCTGATTTAGTCCAGAACTAAACCCAAGTGTAGTACGAATGACATCGCTGTGAACGCTCCGAAGAAAAGACTATATGGTATAGGCGTACAGATCAGTCCAGACATTAACGAGTGGTCTCAGATGGTGTAAACGCACACGACTCATAATTTTCTAGTTCACACTAGATATTATATTGAATTTCCATCAAAACGTCAATGCATTTCAACTTTTTTTTTGTAAACATCTATGCAAAGATAGATAATGACATATTTTGCACTACGGGGGAATTATATAGAAAGTGCTGATCCCACTATAGTCCTCGGTGTAAACTAAGCCAATAAAACAGTAGAGACCTACGACTGCAATAACAAACAAAATATGTATATTCATGAAATATTCACACATGTTATAACAAATATTTTTTTTGAAAACATCCTTGTGCTGTTAGGATAAGAACTAACATAAATCTAATAACTCAAAAAAAAATATGTAAAAAAATATTTTCAATTCGACACAAGAGACATACGAGTATTTATAAGCAAATATTGATAAATTTTCTACAAATCGATGATAAAATTAAACAATTTTTTTAACGTTTTATAATAAAATCATCACAATGGCAGTTACATTCATTTGCCGTTCAAAAAATTCTGTAATCAAAATCATATAAGTAAATGAAATTATGAAATAAAACTATTTTTATTTTAATCTATAAAACGTATATGTAAGTAAATATAAAAAAATTCATACTAAAATACAATTTAAGATAATAAAAAAAAATATATAGAATACGAATAAAATCAATATAACAAACGGAAAATAATTAATCTAATAGAAAATACCAGAAAGAAAAGAAAACAAATATAATAATCATTCATTTCAAAGACAAGAAGAAACAAATTGAGGGAATTATAATTCAGTATTTTCTTTTCTTAGCACCTCATCTCGTCAAAAATGACCAAAAAACTTGTGTTTTTTTCTTTTTATATATATATTTCTTAAGTTTTATATTAATTCTTTAGTGAAATTTTTAATATCACCAAGTTAACTTTCTTCTTCGTTAATTTTCAAAAATACCATTTTTTTTTTTAAACTTGAATTTTAAGTATAATCACAATTGCTTTGGGTTTAAGGTGAATAACACCGGGTTTTGTTTTAAAATCGTACACAAAAAATGTTTAGTACGATCGCTTGTGGAAGATATCGGAAAGAATAATATGTCAAATATGACAACAAAACAAGTTCAATGAAACTACATTTTTAATTTGAAATAAAACAATTGCAATGGAAGAGAATACAGTAGAAATTCCCACATACCTTCCACGAGCTTAACACTGTGTTTCACCCTACAAAAAAAAAAATATTTGTTTTATAATTTTACCAAATTCATAAATGATTTATTTTTTTGTTTATTTATAATTTGATTATTATATTACAATTAGATTTTTTTTTTATTTAAAAAAAAAGCGATTGCTATCATTGAGATTTTGTTTGTAAAAACAAATACAAAATATTTAATACAATTCATTTAGTTTTATTTATTTTTAAACCTCTCTTACAAATATTTAAGTGAAATACTGAGTATATTCGAGTTTTAGTTTATTTTCTATGGCAGTACAAAATATGAAATTCATCTAAAAAAATTATTTTTTTCTCCTTTATGTTTTTATTGTTGTTTTTGCGCGAAAATACAAGTTAAAAAGCATTTGTTGTATTCGTCAAAAAAATATTCGAAAAATTGCATATAAAATATTTAATTTTTTTTTTTTGTTTTGTTTTGTTTACTATTTTATTTAGTTTATTTTTATTTGTACGTGAGAGTTTGTTGTTTTGTATTTTTTGTTGTCATTATTGGTATTTATAAATGAAAAATAATAATAATAATAGAAATACAAATAGAAAATGTGAATACTTATGTTTTGTAGGAGTCCAGTGTTGGTGGGCTCACGGGCAGGATATTGTTTATTATTTTCCTTTGTTTTATATGTTGATGATGGTTTTTGATTTCTGCCATTCAGAAGTTGGACAAAACTAAAGAATAGTAGACCATCTAAGTTTTTTTTTGTGATTTTCCATAAAACGGAATTAGATTATTCGTTGGTTTTGTTTTATGATAAATTTCATTAAAACAAATTAAACATGTTCTTTCTTTTTTTTTAGAATTTTTTTTTTTTGAAAACAAATTAACTAATTCTCTTCTGTATGGTGAAATCCTTTTAAATGATGATGCAAGTTTTTAAAGTCATCGTGCGACAAGAAAACCACACCCCATGGCGAAGACGAACACTGTGACAACGGTTGGCCAAGTAAAACTTTGTTCCTACAAAGAAAATTAAAAAAAAAGAAAAGTTAAATAAAAAATAAAAAAATAGAATACGTTTACGTGAAGAAAATTAAATTAGTCTGTGAGTTGTTCATTGATTCTCGATATTGACAGAGTCTTTCAGTTCCAATTTTGAAGACGTTTTTCTTCCACCTGGTCAAACCTTCTTTCTTATTCTACAGACACCTTTCGGTATAAGTGAAAACTTGCGTACTATGAGCCAATTCCAGAAAGGGCAATCAAATCTCTTCTTCTACTTACAGACCCATAGCTTTATCACCAGAGTTTTCTAACGTCATTATGAACGTTGCCTAGTTGTTTTCCTGTCTGAAAAGTGGAACTGTTTCATTCACTAGCATGGCGAATGCAAAAAGTCGCCTTAGATACTTCAAAGCCTTTGATAAAGTGTAACATTGCCCTATGTAAACAAGCGCAAGGATCATATGTTGGTACTGTCATGTAAAAACAGATAACTAGGACGGATATGCACAGGGCTCAGTTCTATCTTCAATCTTTTTTCTAAAATTCATCAATGACTTTCTCCTTCTCACTTGCAATCCAATGCATTCCTTCGCGGATGATAGCATTCTTGACTTGTTTGACGACTTCATGACAAGGACCCCAAATCACTGAGCCTCAGCGGTAACAAATATAAAAATTACTCATACTTAAGGTCACTCGATCGTCCGTTCAACGACAAGCACAAAGGCAGTTCGGTGATCAATATATTTGCAGCTGAATCCATTAGATACCTAGCCGACACTTCCATGACAAATGCTGGGAACCTCAAAGGACACTGTTCTAAGTGATGTAGAACTTTTTTTTTTTAAAGGCACGCTCCAATGTCCATCGAAGTCATTTTCAAAATCGTACGTTTTGATCGCACATCCTATAAACTGGGAGAACAATGCCAGAATGGGTTTGGCTTTTAGGCTTCAGGACAGTTTAGCCTAGGATTTAGGTCACGAGACAGATAGCTCGTCCGTCAGAGGTGGACAGAAAGTTCACAAAAACTTTAAATTAACCTGAATGGGTAACTAGAGATTTTTGGAAGGTGAAAGTGTTCTGTAAAAATGTTAAGGCTAGTCTAGTGAAGCTTGTCAATATAAAGTAGCACTAAAAACTAACTTCAACAAAGACTTCTGGAAATACAATGTAAAAATATGAAAGCGTCAACATTGGGGTTTCATTAAAGTTCGTCGTTTTATTGTTGAACCTCGGATGGGGAAGTTTGTATACTCTCGGAGGTTTGCCATTGCATGTCGAGAGAAGATTAGTAAGTTGACGTACTGAGCCACGGCGACCAAGTTCAAGAATAAATCACAGAGATATCCATAGGCAGAAACAAGTTTCAACCATTATTAATTGACTTCCACTTAAAAAGTCACAATGTTGGATAGCAATAGGACCTTTCGTCTCTAATGAAGTCAGAAAATTTCAAATTTTAAGCCATTTATGGGCCCATAACTTTATTCAAGTACGACTTCGCGAAGAGACAAACTCGTCTTGAGAAACGTTGTAGCCAATAAGAGTTATCTTTTATTCTGTGTATGTGTCTGCTAAAAACTTCCTTCACACGGAAGGATTTTCACGCCTTAACAACCAAGTTGACTAATCCAGTTTCGATAAATAACGTCTAGGATTATTGTAATAAATTTCCCCACACCCATATCTGTCCGTTTTGGAAACTTATTTATCCACAACCCCCATTACGAGGTTAACCTAAATTCACTTTTATCCTTAAACTAATATTTATCCACATCTCGAAGGAAAACAATTAAGTGCCACAAAATCACTACCAACCTTTTTTTTTTTTGTAACACATTTACCCACATCCATTGACCCTTATAATGATGTTACATCATGAAAGACAACAGGAAACCTCACAAACATGAAAAAAAAAACACGAACCATAAGACTACTCGGTTCGTGCTTCCTGAAGAGGGGTCGTCGGCGGTCAGTGAAACTCTAATAATTCATTACACTGGAATCCTTTGCACTCGATATTATAACAAATCATCGTGCACGGTTTATTATCATCTACCTAGGACATTAGATGTCCTCTTTCCATTGTTCATACACAACCATCGAGAGTATGGTAGAGGGGCAGAAATGAATTATATATTTTTTTGTCGTTTGGGGGGAGAGAGAAAATTTAGTAGATCCCTTGGTGGTCATAATGGGTCATAAAATGAATCCAACACAATCGTTGATAATTATTATAATAATACACTTGTGCGTTCGTTGCGTTCCTTGATTAGTTACACATGAATAAATATGGCCAGGAAATGGAAAGAAATGTTTGTTCCTTTTCGATGGGTGGTAGTGTTTTTGTGGTGGACATTGGATGAAGGAACAGGCAAAACAAAACAACAAAAAAAAAGTAATTTATTCAACGCTTGATTGAATGCGTAGCATAGCACTTGCATGCACATTTACATATTTATTCTGGAACGACCAGCATCATAAAGTAAGCCACACGCGGGTGACACTTGTGAATATTTTTTTTGTAATATTTTTGGAAATTTCAGCTCTTTTTTTTCGAAAAGACAAATGTGGGTTTAATTGTTTGTAAATGACTGAATCTGAATCGGCAGTGTTAATTGTTATTTATGGGAAATTCACCAGATGTGAGGATATTGGTATTGGGACTTGGGACATTTCTGTTGGAAGGTAATTTGTAGAGGCTAATGATGCAACTGTACGCAGAGTGGAGCATACTTTTGAAAACTTAAACATTTTTTTCAAATAACTTCCGAAAACATCTTAGCAAAGTAAGGAATGATCAGAATATCTCAAAAACTTGGATCATAAGATGAGTAGATTAATACTGGCAGTGTACTGTGATTTCATCAAAAAGAAAAAAAAATAAACAAAAGGACCTTATTCACTGCGGACATTCTCGAGATGAAGTTAACTGCCAAGTGTCTACGTTTATGTGCAATGAAAAGCAGGACATTCTGTGAGAATATGGAGAGGAGTCACTTTCTTCTGCAAATTCTCCGGCAAAGAATGAGAAATCAACAGGT
Source organism: Criorhina ranunculi (assembly GCA_951813785.1). Lineage (NCBI taxonomy): Eukaryota > Metazoa > Arthropoda > Insecta > Diptera > Syrphidae > Criorhina > Criorhina ranunculi. Next base: position 12,049,244 of record OX638382.1, on the reverse strand, counting down.
TTAGATATATAGAGGGAGGACAGACAGTATTTCAATAAATGAGTAGAGGGGCCCCAAATACCTGATATCTGGCGGAAAAGTTACTAAGTCTCTGTTTTTAAAAATGCACAATGCAATGAGAACTATTACAGGACAAAACTGGCATCCCATAATCTAAAATTGAGGAACAGGGTGAAGTCGAATCGGCTAAACGAAAGTGTGAATTTGTGTCTGGAAAATCGATATCAGATACAATACAAAGTGCACGCATAATCACTGAAAAATTTCGAATACGGGTGTTCGTAGGTCTTGTAAAAGCATTCGAACAAGTGTCGAAAAAACGTTTATGCCATTCATTCAAACTAAAGAAGGTACCATACCAGTGTATCACATTCATTCGGGACATGTACATATCATGAAAGCACCCCACAAATAAGCCAGGCCGGACCCATTGGAAAGCCGACACCTGTCGAAGTAGGTGTATACCAAGTATCTCTGAGCTTAGCATGGACTGGACTGGACTGACTTTCAAAACTTATTTCAAAACGTTGATGATAATGTGCTTATTGAAGACGATGCACTGGAAGTGTAAGCTAAACGAGGGTTGAGGCTTGAGAGTCATCAACCGCAAAACAAAATAATTTTTCTTTCCCTTTGGAAGCAAAACCCTTAGCACACAAAAAACGCAGCATATTTGATACAAACCCTTGGTTATGTACATATACAGTTTAAATACGTAGACTCTACAATAAGTTCTGGTTGGATGAAGTAGAGAAGCCTTATTAGAAAACTCACGGACAATACTATCGAAATTAAAGGAGCCTTCGTACTAGCAGAGTTGACCCTGAATAGGCAAAAGTAAGGAAAATAAGAAGGACTTACTAGAAAGGCTCAGAACCAATAAAGGAGTTGACAGCACGAATACATAATAAGAACTCGATAAATTTAGCGCATCCCTGCAACTACTTTATAGAACCCTAAATGGTGAACTTTTGGTATGTTGACTGTAACACAAGGACCACGAATGAGTTTCAAAACGGGCTCTTATAAGACGATGTGAGGCTTTCAAAATGTACCTAAAGGTTCCTAAAAATTAAGTCTGAATGCATGTTAGCTTATAAAGCACAGTGGAACAATATATCTTTGCAATCGAAACAAAGGCTAGGAACCTGAAGTAAATACAATCAAAATAAATTCATAAAACTACAACTTAAGTTTAAAAACCCCCCTCAAAAGGCCACAACCATGTCATTGATGTCCGAAAAAAAAAAAAAAAAAAACGGAAACCAAATATCCAAGGTTTAAAAAATCATATCCGACTTTTTAAGAGCTATACTTGGGCATGTCAGATGACCGCAAGTGATCCGACTTTATTGTCCAAACTTATTCTGATGACCAAGCTAAAGACAAAGATGTGTACGGACCCTGGTAGTTTCAAAGGCTTTAGCTCTATAAAACCAACCACAATTCTGGAGGCAAATATTTAGACTCACTTTCATAGTGTCATTCCAAAACGGGCTTTTAAGAATTTAAAGACATATTGTGTGGGCTTTACAGGAACAGAACAAAACAAGTAAATTCAAAATCGTTACACTCATCAGAAGGTTTCAAGATTCCTAATGCACCTGTCAAATCTAGCGTCATGTATCACGGACTTTATGCCCAATGAAATAAATGTTCAAATCAGCTATCTCGGAGCCTACTGCATTTAAGAATTGAAGCCCCTTCTTCGGGAGCTCTCCTAATCAATGAGATAGACTAATGAAAAACAGGCTTGGTGAGCAAATTTATAACCCCAGATTCAAATTAACTGTCGCACTGCACGACAAACAATACTAAACTTTAAGTAATGCGTATCGAAATATCAAACAAAAAAAAAAACTTCGGTTAGGCCTTCTGTTACCGAATGCGGTAGTCCATATGTCAAACATACAAAATAAGAATCATGGACCAAAACAAACAGATAAACAAATTGTACACCACTTAGGAAATCCTTGAAACTTGATATGGTAATTCAAGACTTCTTATCTTGGATCCAATCCATTACAAATACAAACATACCATTAACACTCTCAACCAAAACAGTCACCAACTTCATAAATCACCCAAGAGTTTACCCTTTTAATCCGAAATCCACGTCTATGCAAGACTCTGTTTCTTAGTGTCTCTCTGACACACATGTCCCACAGCCTGATTCGAGTAATAAAACCTCCATTTATGTATCGATAGGGGTCAATAGGAGCATGCACCATAGTAAATGCACGTGTTCTTTGAATGCTAGCGCACTAAATACATTTACAACTAGAAAAGATTAACAACACATCCAGAGACTCAGACTGTATTTCTGTACTCCATAGGCAAGGCAAATACACAAAAGAACTCGTGTCACTCGCACTTCCAATCAAATGCCCAGAAAAGAGATTTTTTTTTTTTTTCTGCGATAAAACTAATTGCGCAGTACATGTTAAACGTGCGCGCATAAAATTACACTCGCGTATTTTTTTATTTTTTATTTTTATAGAGCTATCGACTGCAAAAAAAAGGCAGCCTGTTCAGATCTACATAGAACTGATGATGGTGGTGGTGCTGCTCGGCATCATCATCATCATCATCATCATCATCGTCGCACCGAGAACAATGTATTACTTACAGACTAACAAATCCAAAAGAGAGAAAGAAAAAGATAAGAATGTGTTGGAGAGACAAAAAGACTTACCTTAGACTTTGGCTTAGGTTTTGGGATGTCCTTTTTCTTTTTACGTGGCGGTATTCGACCGTTGAACTCTTGTAAACCTTCACGGCCTGCTGTGAAATTGTCATAACGTTCATCGAACTCGTCCCAACTAGTTTCATGCTCGCTTAGACATTCATTATCATCTTCTCCGGTTGAGGTTAGCCTTGAACTGGAATTAAATGGATGGAAAATGAGGCTTTATTACATGAGATGAATTCAGTTGTTGATTACTTTTTGTTTTTTGTTTTTTTTTTTTGTACGAGTGTAGATACATAATAGTATCCCCATTGAGTTGTGAAGCTTTAGACAGGGTTAATGAATTATTATCTACTTTATTGTTAGTCGTACAGACAACTAGATGGATGTGCGTCCAGATGTTAGAATACTTACATATCTTTTAATAAATGAATAAACGTAAAAGAGTGATTTCAAAACATGAACAAACAAATAAAATGATGTAAAAGTGTGTGACCTAATTAATGTTGTACGTGACTAATGGGGAAAAGGTCACTGTCATGAATACGTCTAGAAAAAGTTGTCACGCAAAGCAAAAGGCGTCCATTTCTTTGTATGACGTTAAGTCCCACCAAATGCACATGCAATTTTTCCATATGCAAGTTTTGCACCTAATGGGGGCACACAAACTGTATGACAAACTTGGATAGCCTTGATTATTTCGCAATTATTTTTTTAAAACGATAAAGCGATAAAGTGTGTCAGAGAACTAGCAGGCCTGTATGGACATGTACATATGTCGACCTAAAAACAAAAAAAGGAGCTAGAATTGACATTTCTGAGATCTGTGGGATTGTACATCTAAATGCTGATCGCACAACTAAATCAGACCGCAAGGCGACTAAAGAAGCTCGTGCCAAAGTTGACTAACTTTCTTTTGTTACAAGACGAGAGGCTGCATGCGCCGAGTGACTACAAATAGATTGCGTATCTGTGCTCTCATTATCAATACTAATTTGATCTTGGTCTGCTTATCGTCCATCTAATGGCTTAGTAGATATCTAGTCAGACGACTTTCGTCGAAAACTTTGTCAAAAACGAATAACCTTTAGAAATGTCAAAACATCTGTGTAGTACACATTACAATCAGGGCAGGTACCAGTATGACCAAACTGCCTCGCTTTAAAAAAGATTCAAATGTCATTGAATGCTACTTGTGATTTAGGTGTAATTTACAGTGCTCATCTGAGACCTACATAAACTCAACCAAGCTCAGCTTCGTAACTTGGAATTCCTTAACAAGCAACTTGGTTGTGACATTTAATTACGGAGTTCACTTTTTTACTACCTTATTTGACAGTTCCACGACTTATGAGAGGTCTTTTTGCAAGATCTTACCTCTGTGGGTTACTGCGGCTTGTCGTGGCGAAAGGGCTTAGTGATCTGATAATTAATTAATAGGAGATAGACTGTAAAAGGTACTCAAACATACTTTCATACTCAACTACAAGTTTGGATATGAAATTCTACTCCGAGGGTTGCATGGCTAAAGGGTTAGTTGCGAACTCCGGATACCTAGGCATGTCAAATTTTAATGCAAGTATCTTCTGGTGGTAATATACAGGGCTCTGCCATTGGTGACCATCCTTTCCCTATAAAATACTCGTAGGAACAACCCAGGAGAGTGCTGCTCAAAGTCGGTATCAAATTGAACGCATTCCTCAGTGATAACCTGGACGGTGCTTTCATTACTTCTGAAGAACAAGCAACGTCAAAGAAAACCTTAAAGACCCGAAGTTAAAGTAAGACTACAGAGCCGTAGGCCTTTTAGTATCAGATCTACGCTTAGTGAAACTATTGGAAGGCTGCCGTAGTATGGAAACTCTTTCCCACATTTCGTGTTGCAACCGAAGCTCAAATGGAAGAACAACTAGACTAAGTTACTTTAGTTGGCTTGAACTTGAACACTAACATGTGGAACTTATTTATATTCGGACTTAAATTAATGTAGGAAGCTTCAATCCGACGCATTTAACGTTCGATATCATGATTAAGGGACCGAACATCTTTAAAAAAAATTCAAATAACCAAGGCAACTCCTATCCGCTTTAGATAACATACACGCTTCCGCGTCGTAGACCAAAATTGGAATGACGAAGGTCTTATACAATGTCTCCTTGATCTCAATAACCCAATGGCCTTTTGAAAGCAGTTTTTTCTCTAAATTTCTATGATGGTGTCCCTTGCTAAGTTTATTGGAGGCGACTTCTGAAGCGATGTAGTTAGCTCCAAGGAATCGACGACAATAGGAACAATAGGTGGATTTTCTCTTCGCCAAAGCCAACACTTTTTAACAGTTCATTGACGGAGGCAACTTGTACCTGCACTAGGGAATAATTTGTTTAGTTTGGAACTTCGCATAGTGTAATGCGAACTTTGCAAACCTTATTTAAAAGATATATGGCTGCCAGTACATGCGAACTGTGTGCAGTGAGTTTGGGTCCAAAAAGTGTGGAGAAAAACTAGGATAACGTATGAAAAAATTATCAAGACATTCGACCGACCTTTCCTTCAAAGACATGATCTAGCCACAATAGCACTGCAACCTTAAAGATCTTTTGTACCGAGCAAAGTTGTTCTTCAAAAGTTGTGATGCTAAGCGAGATCGAAGAAATGAAAGAACCTCACGATCATGCGTGGGGATAAACCGCGAAAATGAATCCCCTACCCAAGAGATTTTGCCTGCTTCAAGCTATGGCGGGACATTCTCTATCTTCTAAATAGAGACGGCACATATCCAAAGGGATTATGTCTAGCTGGTTGGGATGGTGGTTGAGTGAGCAATGTCTGGTAAGGAAGTCTTGTTGTTTCGAGAAGTTAATGCATTTTTCTTTTTTTTTATGTTCGAGATCCTGTAGTTGAGCTCCACTTTGATAGATTTTCTGGTGCTCCCATGAATTTAACTCCAACTTACGTAATGTGGCTTTATTGACCTCTCCCTGTCTGGTGAGCTTATTGGCAATCTCGTTGTTTTTCATGCCCTTCTGACCATTGGGTACATCTAGCTGGTTCAACGAGTTTAGATAGCTCTAGGCAAGCCTTAAGTCAAAGAGATATTAGCTCAAAACTTTTATTTCTGTCTAACAGGAGTTTAAGTCTTTGGCGCATAGCTCGATTGCATGAATCTCTGTCTGAAAAACAGAATGACTGCTAGCTTTAAGTTTCAGCTGTTAATGGTAGGGTCAAATCTGTTTTAGGCAGAGAACCATACTGACTGGGACTTACTAGAATTACTAGTTCTATTCTAGACATCAATACGTTTGAGGACGATGGAGTTAAAAGGACTTGTGGAACTAATTTAAGGAGACATCAAGTCCATACTGCTGATATACAAAGAAATCTCTCGGTCTTAATTTGCATGTAAGAGATATGAAGATATCACACCTTATTACGATGTAAACTTCCAAATTAAGTCAACCTTGACGCAGGAGACCGGGAGTTGCAGCCTAAATTCAAATAGTGACAGTAGATTTGTGGTTCTTAGAACTTTATTTGATAGTGGATTCTATGAAGAACTAAAAGAAAATGGTCTAACCAAACAGAAGTACTACATATGTATATATAAACCCCACAAAAGAATAAACAAATTTATACATACCGTGGTGCTGCATCTGTTGTATGACGATTCATTCTTGGTGTCTGTTGCTGTTGTTGATGTTGATGTTGTTGTTGTTGTCGTTGTTGTTGTCGTTGTGGTTGTGGTTGTTGTTGTCGAAAGAATGTACCTTCATTACCAAAACTATTTCTTGGAGATCTTGGAGTGCTTCGACCACGTGGAAAGAATACATCTCCTCCAGTATATGAACCCGAAGGACTATTTGCACTGCACGATGGACTTGGTGGCACCGGGAATTGAAATACTGGAGATCCTGTAAATAAATATAAAAAAATTAAAAATTATAAATGCTGACGATAACAATAAAAAAAAAAAAACATTTTACTAGATAAAAAAAAACCGGAAAAAAAAATAAATGCCAACGACTTAATTATAATTAAGCACAAAATATTAATCCTGATTCTAGACGATAAAATTTTAACAGTAAGAGAAAAAAAATAAAAATAAATAAAAGAAACGGAAGAAAGAAGAAGGAAAACCCAACAATGAGTGTCGTAAAAACTTTTCGTTTTTTTTTATATTTTATAGCTTTTCCCAAGACAGATAATAAAGTAATAAAACTTTTAAAGAGTTTTATTCAAGTTGAAGGCAACGAACACCGTACAGAATATAATAGAAATAAAATATCGCTCTACATGTACATTTAATGCATTATACTTGCAATGACAGTGAAAAGGGTGTTTCATTGCATTTTAATGTTAGTGGTAGTAAATAAAAAATTGGAATATTTATTTAAAAAAAAAAAAATACATAAACCAAGAAACGATTAAGAAAATTACAATCCTGACATCAAACGCTTTAGTCTTGACATTGAAATTAAATTTTTTTGCTGTAGTTGTGACTGATAGATAGGTTTTATCTACAACAATAAGGTAAGTTATTAATTTAATGCAGCATGAGTATAAATTAAAATTTATTTGTCCATAATTAATAACAGGTGTTAGATAGCGTGACAATCTTTACCTTTCTCATATTTGTAAGCTATTAAAGTTCAACTTGTGCTGTACAATTGGATAAAAGGTGTGTAACTGAGTACGATTATCAAAATGCATTGAGATTGTTAATTATGGTACAATTACAGTATGAATTGTAAGTTTATAATGTTTAAGACTGTTTTCATCATAAATTATCGGAAAGGGGGGTAAAAAAGTGGCAACTGACATTAGTAAATGCTTAAATGCAATTTTGGAGCTTCGAACTATGCATGTGGTCAGGTTAAGCTAGGTTGTAGGAGTGGTTACACCTTAGAATGTACAGCCTCACTCGGATATAGAAGGATCCATTGTGTTCCCCGGTGTATGTATATTTGGCACGACAGCTCCTAGAGCACCAAGGCCTAGCTTCTCACAACCATTCACGTTGTGCGTGTTATACTCTTCGCACGAATGGAAGGGACCTACAGTTTTATTGCCGACTCCGAACGGCGAATTGAGAAGCTTTTCATGACAGATGATACTCTTGCAGGTTCGTCATGCCTGCGAAGAGGTGGTGCCGCGAAAAAAACTTGTTGGTGGTTTATGAGAATCAAACCTGTGTCTCGCTTAGCAGTCCAACGCACTAACCACTAAGCAACGGCGACCAGGTATTCCCCGTTGTGGGATACCTGAAATGAAGGATTAAGTTTGGATTGTTAATTGAGCTCCCTGAACCAATCCAAGTTCCAAAGTTTAACAAGTCGCCTAGATCATTGAAGAAGTGTTCTCCGAGGTGTGTCTTTCTGTTTCTGCTAAAACTTGGACATTCACATAGAACGTTGAATGTGGTCAATTGAACTCAAACGCAGTATCTTTAGGTGGCCCGCTAGCAGGTTGTAACCTGCCATAATCCCTATTAGGAATGATAGGTGATTTCTGTTGAGTGCCATGATTTTGCGTTCTTGAGATGCGGCAAGTAGTAATTGATCTCCATCTCTTACCACAGTGAAGCTCGACTTTTTAAGTTCTAGTGGTGCCCTTATGTCCCAGGACCCAAACGGATGTAACGTTATAGGACTTGAGCTCATCGTGACAGCGTTTCAGCAAAACTTCAAATAAAATGGTCAAAACTGATGAGGGTTTCCTCTAAAACGAACCCAAAATTATGCAAAATTATGAAATGAAACCTCCGTTAGAAGTCATTCTCTTCGGAATACAGCTTAACATAAATTACAATAGTAGCTTTATTTCAAAATACTTATTCAAACTAATAAACCACACAAATCATCCGATATGGATTCGTCGAAAGCAAAGTCACATAAATGCAAATAAGTATCTCTCCCTCTCTATACGTGAACTGTCTTACTTAGCCTTCCTCTATGGGAACAGAAAAATAATCATAAACCAACAAGTTTTAACATGAAAAATCCTTTTCTTAACAAAGCTTAGTAAAACACGTTGATATTTACTTTCATGGCACGTTTTTATAACCATCTAACCAACAACGTCATTCCTACTGGCTTCCCATCTTCATTCATATTTACTTCCATTTTCTAGTCAAAGTATTTATACAAATTATGTTTGCTTACTACAAGCCACTCCTTATAATTTATCCACTGGTAGGATAGATAAGTCTCTTTGAATCGAGCTCGTCTGTCAAATGTGCAGAGTCATCATCGGTTGTATTTATACTTTGGTGTGCTTGCTAACATTTGCATCGACTCACGTGTTCCATCAGTACAAGCTCCCGCCATTTTTAGTATTTCTTTCTTCTATACAACCTTGAAAATTGAGCGCACCTCAACATCGTTAAAAGGACAAAGATACAAAATTGAATTCTATGCAATTAGTGTACCAAACACTGGACACATGTTTCAAATAGTAGGTACGAGTGCACACTGCCAAATTAAATTGTGAAAAAAAACCTGCTTTGCATCTCTTCCAATTCTTCGTCATAAAAACAAAACAAAACAAAAAACATTTAAAGAATGAACAATAAAAACAAGTATTGAAGCATAAAATAAAAGCGCAGCTTTATATTCGCATTGCGGCACTTATAAATCCATTAAATTGCCTTTAATCTCTTCGTGCCCGATTGCAAAACGTGTTTTATGGTTCCAGCTTCGGTGCTTTTATCTTTTCTCGCTACATCTGCAACTAAATATATAAAAAAAAATGTTTGTATAAACAGTTTAGAAGACTACAGGGACTGGTGATGACTTAAGTCAGAAAGACTTACGTAACATACCAAGCCGACGACGAGCAACCCGTTGACATTGTCATCGTGTATAGTACTTGTATACATATATGTCTACACAATTGTAGAACAACCTGCGGGTGCATTGTGCATTAAAGATTATTCTTAAGTAAAATTTCCAAGGTTATATGTATGTGCATTTTCGATGTAGCTTGTTGATACTTGAACCAAGCTTCATTCCCCAATAGACATCTGCACGTTCAAGAACATGAAACACTTTTATAATATTAATAACTTTGAACTGATAGGCAACCACAGTGTTGTTGTGATAGTTGAAGCATTTGTATGTCGTGTTAGACGGTTGTAGGGGTCTGTACTGTGTACCCATGTAAGTTTCAGATTGATTGATGATAGTATGAACGCGCAACAAATTGACATATTGACATTGTGGACAATTTGCTTGCGTGATATGGAGCGATAATGAGTGAATTTTAATTCGAAGTTAGCACGTTAAGGGAGACAGACAAGACACATACAGGTGGATTTTACAGATCGTATAAATTAGATATGTATATCGAATTTTCATAATGTATGTAACTACGAGTATGTGTGAGGAATAGATATTAGTATACTGCAGGACGAACGTTGCGAATGCAGAAAATTCGATTTCGATTCGAAATTTGCTTCAAAATAGTCTTCTGTATCAAGAGTTAAAATCTGTGGTCACAAAGAAAAACAGCATAAGTCACACACAGCGCAAGCCGACTTATGTTGTTTTTCCTTGTGGCCACAGAAATGAACTTACTAACTTCGTCATTATCCCAGTTTGACGGAACAATCGATTTCTCTTTTCATAACGTCACAACACTGCCCAAGCCGGTCGAACTTTTCAACAGTTTTTTCCCCAATTTTGGACGCGGCAGATCGTAATTGCAACAGGCAGAGGGTCACATTCAACGATCACAAGTCAGAATCCCACCAGCTTCATAGAAAAAATATTACATAACGACTAAAGACTTCAATTAAAGATTGAAGCTCTGGATGGTGTAACTACTGAAGCCTCCGCCGCCTTTGTACTTTAGGAAAGCACACTGCTCTTCCGTATCAACAGCTTTTGGCTTCGTCAAAATATCGATGACTTGAACGAGCTGGACGACACAAATGTCTTGTCGATAGTGAGGTTCTGCAGCAAACAAAGCGTTCAAAGCCGATAGAATCACACCAATCTCTCGAGTTTAGTCATTTCTCTTATCCACACGTACAAAAGGTTAGCGCTAAGGGCCCCGGATAACCCTATATGACGTGCCAGATAACCTGTCGGCAACCGGTCAAACCATCCAAACCTAGGTGCCACATGATTAGATTTGTTAAGAGCGCAGGTTGGCCCGAAAATTAAGCAACCGACTAGAAACAGTGTTTGAAATTATATCATAACTCCAAAGGGAATCACAATGAATCAACAGACTCCCGTGTAGACAACCTCAAAATGCATACCCCTCCTAACTTAATGTAACTCAATTGAATCTGTATCTTACGTTAAAAAAAAAGATCAGTAGCATAGAAGAATCAAAAAGACAACCTTAGACTGGGTAGACTGAAACCTAATACCACCAACACAGCGCTATGTGAATGCCATCATAAGGTATCACAACCCTTAGAATGCTAGCGAATTAAAATTGAAGTTCAGAGCTTAATCCTAGAACCTTCTGCCTCAAATTTCACCCCGAAGCGAAACCAAGTTTCAAATTCCTTGTCAATTTGGATAAAAACTTATCCATATGCACTTCTGCTTGACGCATCTTAAATATGACTAGCGAGCATACGCACATCCTCTTACTCAAAGCTGTCATTCGAAAACCACAAAATCCGTTTGCGTCAAACTACCCCCGACAAGTTGTTCGCCTTAATTTCTTCCCAGAATCAGTTTATATCTAAATAATTGATGAAAACAACTCTTAATGACTCAGGATAAGACAATGATCAAACGGTATCGAGTCGATACATATCGCAATGTGTAACAGTTAGTGACTCGCCCGTCGTCGACCTTAATAGTCCCCCCCCCCCAACACACACAAAAACCAAAAATCTCAAGTGGAAACTGACCTCAAACGGTAAAAAATGATTCCAAAATCATTTGTTAAACTCTGTTTTGATGATTAATTACCTCGACATTCAGATGGCGTGCAGAATCACCAGTTAATTGTGGCGAGACTCACATTATACATGTTTACCGGTGTCGCGGTTTAATTAAAAAAAAAACAACAACAACAAGAACTTTGATCAATTTACAGTTATAACCGAGAGTTAAATCGCGAAACATTACCACATGACACAGCCAAATCGAGATTTATATCCGATCGTCCGTCACTCAGAGGAGGAACCTTGTCTGTATCTCTACTTTTGGAAATCGTACACATTTTTTTGAAATCCCCAAACACCTTAGTCATTCATGAAAACGATTCTCATGTTCATTCTCTGTCTCGTGTTGTGTGCATTCTTTGTTCACCCATTTTTGGACGAGGAAAGATCACTTTCCCGTTTTTGGTAACAGCATATGACTGTTGTGTTGTGTTTTAGCAACCTTCCACCTTTTGATGATTTTTCCTTGTCATGACATTAATACACGGGTAAATAGAGTGCCTGCAAGGAAACATTCCTTTTTTTCGTCGACAAGAGTGAGAGAGAACAAAGGGCAACACAAACCTTTGTTCTTTCAATCGTGTGGGGTTACATACTTAGATTTACTATCCACCATCCCCAACACACATACACACACAGAGAGAAAATACACCTCCCCACGACGACGAGTTATTTCCTTTTTTAGTTTTCAAAGTTTCGACACACAAATAATTGATTCGATATTTCATGACCGCGACATGAAACCCCCAAGTGGCTGACAATAAGCACGAAAGCTTTGTTCAAATAATTACGCGAAACTTGAATGCCCTAACAAATGCGAACAAAGATTTGTTGCAACTATAAGCACGATGTAAAAGGGTATTGCAACTGTTCCTCGTGGGGTTGGTGGGAAGGGGAGATTGTTATTTTTTTTTGTGTTGAACTCATCTGTAATTAACATTCTAACAGAATTGGTAACTTTGTTTGTTTCCTGGTGTCGATTACTGTGTATTCCCTGATTTGGAGTTAATTAAATGAGTATACACAGATGGTGATATAAGGACATACGATGTGTTATTTGCACAACAAAAAAAAAGTAAGTATTTCACCATAACCCCCTTGGAACGTGTGAGTACTTAGCCTCAGACACAGATTTTCCAATGCAGTTCCCACGATTGTAAAATAAACTGCGAATTGTTTTGATTTGGTCGTCGCTCTTGGATTCATTTTACACAATCGGTGCCCACAAGCTATGTGACTTCGACTCTGGCGGCATCATTGGGACAAAGAAAACTTATGACGAGCCTCTGAGCGTTAAATTTTTTTTTATAGAATCTTTCTTTGTTTTTTTTTTTTTTTTCTTGTAAATAAAATCTTATCTACATTGTCCCGCAGTAGCAGACTCTGCTTTTTTTTTTTTAACTGCTTTTATAATTTGTCCCTGAAAATTTTGCAAATACTGTGACGTTTCCAATTTCAAGGGGTTGACTGACTTTTCATTGTTTTCAATATTATGCAGGCACTTAACAATTTAATGAATGAAAAGAGTACAAGTTATCGAGTAATTAGTTGTTGTTTTATCATTTAGTGTGCTCTCGAAACAATGTTCTTGAAAAATTGATGACTAACTTTGTACAGTTTTGTGTATCTGTAAAACAGTGACTTATCGAATTTTATAACCGCATAGGGTATTTATGATAACAATACGTTAATTAAGCTAATTAGCGTTTCAATTAAATTTATTTAAGAGACGACGACGGAATAAACTCCTAATGCGTATTACATGTAGCACACATCATAGAAAGGGTGGCATTTTGTGTTTATGTATGCGGTATGCATTTTTATTGAACAGTCGAGGGTTATGAACTTTTATTCAAAAACGGATTAAGTTGCAAATTTTATATTGTGAATTGTGCAATTATGTGATGGCTATGCGCCAAGTGGTCTCAGGAAATGATGGACATAAATTTATATGCAGAGGAATCATGTGGCTCGTTATGGAGTTTCTTTGTTTAATCAGATCACATAGTCTTCTTAACTGCGGTTAATAAAGTGGTATCCGTTTACTACGACTTCACTTATGACGACTTACCGCTTTTAGCGACGTAACACAGCATGTTAGGTACAATAGAAAACGTAACTTTCAGTTCGTTTTGTGCGTCGTCCGGTTAGAACGTCGGTGCCTTGATTGTCCAGATTCAACTGTACGTTCACGTTACCGTGAATCAGGAACTAGAAAAGTACAAATGTTTTTTTGAAGCCCCAATTTTCGTAACCGATTGAAAGTTTTAAGGTCAAAGTCTAAGTGAATATGACAATGCCTTTTGATAAACAAAAAACCTAATTCACATCCCAAAACATTCTCTAAAATCAAACTCAATCTTAACCACGAGAATTTATCTGTTGGGGTTCCATTGAAAGTCCCATATTAGTTGCGACATTACCAATTATATGAATTGGAACAAATTCAATCCCACGACATACCTATTGCCTCTACAGGCCAACTATCATAAATACTCTTCTTCAACATCTTGCCCCTTGACTCTGCACAGAAGTGGACTTAGGGGGAGTTCTACTGGTTCTCAAATTAAAAGATAGGAAGTCATAGGCGGTCATGATGCACGTCTTTAAAGGTGCATTTTCCTTAAGTAAATCACCAAGCTACAAATGCTGCATGCATCATGCCAAATACTGAAGAACGAAGGCACTGCTATGCATCGACGACTGCTTTTAGCCGGAACGAGATGGATTAGTGACAAAAATGGATGTGCAAGGCTATCTTCACACCAAGAGCATTCCTTAATTGGAGTAGGAAGCAAAACTAGATACCCAACAAAGATTATGTCGATAAGTTGAAACAAAAGCATTCAGTCACCAACCGCTGGATGTTTGCCCCAAAGAAAAAAAAAAACACCACCCACGACCTGTTAAAAGATGAGCTGCAGCAGGAAAAAGTAGGTTAGGCACTCCCAATGCTTCGCAATTTCTAAAAAAAAAAGTCTTGTAAAACGTCCTTGCCTCTGAGATTGAATTGAAAAATGTTAAACTGTGCGTATCAGCAGATACGAAGCCTTTCCGGAACAAGACATTTTGAGGTTGTAGTTCAACCAAACTCGTCAACGAAATTGAAGTAAACGGACAATAATGGCTCAGGCACATGCTTTGAAGCAGCGTTTAAAAAAACTTGACAGCGTTTCAGATTTCGATTCAGAAAACTACGAGTAGTCGAAATTCTAAAGTTAAAGGGGGTTTCGATTTAGAGGACAATATTTTGTATGAAAAATTCAAGAGAGTTAGAGGAAAGTTCATGTTAAAAGGATTCGACTTAATGTACACAAATATGCACATAAGCAACTCAATCCATTGCATATCACATGCGAAAATCAAGAGCGTGGTGGATAATTTTCTAACCAATAAATTAAGCCAATACAAATTTACATAAGTAAACGCCGCTTCGTGGTGGATCAAGCGATACAGTTTCTAAATATATTCCATACCATCAGCTACTTCACTACACTTAATTAAATTAATCGCTTAAAAGCTTCTAATACAACAATCGATTAATCGCATTACGACCAGCTTAATGGCATTTTATTGATTTTTGTTGCACAAAATTGTCTCCAACTTTGCAGTGAAAGGAAAAAAAAAAAGAAAAAACAAACACACACACAATTCCCCGCGCAAGAACAAAGAAAAAATTTCAAATGACTCACTCATCAAGAGTCAAACTTCTAACTGGGATTTTAAATTGCAAAAAAAATACAAACATATAAATTGTAATTGAGCGCGCACTGACACTAACGCTGACACTGCAATGTATCTACGAATGCAAACACCTTAAATTTACCTTTTATTCATTTAATTGAAATGCTCACCAGAAAAACAGAAAAAAAACTGAATAAATTTGAAAATCCAAAAGAAAATTCGCCTAAGGTCATGAAAAAAATAAAAATAAAATGACACCACACCAACCGCAGACTTGGTGGCAAATTTATTTACGATCCACATGGATACAACATACATACCTACATCTGCACACAATGCAATTTAAGATGAAAAAAAAAGCAGGTAAACCCCGATCCCTACACGTCTAGAGCATACACCAACTAACAAGGAACATAAAACTTTGCATTATTTGGCTCGTGCCAATTATTTTATGTTGGCTGCACACAGATACCGGTTTTAATTTTTGAATGCTATAACTTTGTGGGCCTCAATTTTGTGATATTTTGATTACATATGTACATACATTCATACATCCATCCATAAACATTTTTTTTTTAAAGACACACGCCCACCACAACACAACAAACTTAAAAGAGATACTTTATTTATTTATTTATTTATTTATTCATGTTATGAAATGCACACAATAATCTTAGTATCTTGTGGATACATTTTTTTTTTGGTATCCCAACTCGGATACATATCTTGTGTGGAAAAAGATACAGCAGTACTTGGTTAAATTGAATAGGTAGCTCGAAGAAAAAAAAACAAAACAAAGTGGACAACAAGAAAAGAGGGCATGATGATATACTTACTCGTATCTGGATATCGGGTCTATGCACTGGACTGTAATTTAAGAACTTTTTTTTCTTTAGGTTCGAGGCTGGAGCTCGTTTTTCTTTTTGGAGGGAAAATATGAAATGAAACTCGTTTTGAAAACTCCACAGTGACTTGGATTTTTGAGTACATATTTCAAAAGATGATGAAATCTATGGGCAGGACTGTGACTTCATCTGAAGAAGTGATAAGCTTAGTGAATGGCAATTCTATGGTGGAAGTGGCATGATGATTATGAAAGTGGCGTGACCAATTTTTGTTTATGTTAGTGAACTTGAGAGTATCGAATTCTGGATATGAATTGTTTGCTGCAGCTGGCATTTTTTAACACATTGGCTGTCATGGTTATCAAATATGAGTAGCATTGGCAGGCCATGGCACTCAAAAATGATAATTGAGATGGGAAAACAAAATGCTTGGCATCTTACGATGAGCTAGGTACATAGATGTGTAGAAATTTTATGTTGGCACTTAGCTTAATTTTTCCAAAATTGGTCTGGCAGCCAATATGTTAAGACTATTTCTGTTGATCTCAACCATCGATCGAGTTGAATTTCAGTGGCAGAGTTGAATGACCGCTTTAGATGTGTGAAATCGAAACCATTGATTATTTTCACAGTTGGACATTTGGTAGATTATTGCATCATCCATGGTCTTGTCATACGAGGTTTCGTGAAGAAATATGGAGTCTGTCACTGGCTTAGAACAAAAGTCGACATAGATTATTCCGACGGAGCAACTTGTATACAACAAAAACTTCGAACAGAGCCAAATTGTAAGTAGGTATCCCTCGGTGAATTAACATTTTAGGGACAATTTTGTCGAAATAAAGACATTACTCCTAATCACTGTGCTTCTGATAAAGTTTCGAAAGACAGCCAAGCTGTTCCAAAATTGCAAATCCTAGCTAGGAACAACATAGTCGTCTTTCACTGGATTCCTGCTCATAGCGGATTTTCGGGCAAAGAAAAAGGCATTCATTGGACCCAAAAGTGTCTGTGGGGATGTGGATCCCATTATAAGCTCGAACTTTAGAAATAGCTGAAAGTTCGCATTGCAGCTTATCATTCTGAGGGTAGGAGTGACATAGTTTTGCCAACGCAGCATGGCAAATGACAGACGATACTATATTATCGGAACCGAAACCTTGTATTGGCAATTCAATGTCGGTTTCAGCATCTGTGAGGAACGAATTTTGAATTTAGAGTTTCGTAGGGAACTCCCCAATTTAAGGCGGGCAAAAGCTTCTTTTTTTTAAATTCCAGGAGCACTCAGACTCGTTTTCGGTCCATTGTACTCCCAAGCAGAAACCCCATTTTGGTGTTGTGGTTGGAAAAACAGAGATTTTTTTCGTTTCTCTTTTTTATTTTCGATGACTGTTGCTGTTCCCCGACCGAGCCCGAGCATGCACTGGTCGGGTTACAAGCGAAAACACTACCCACTACACCATCAACTTAAGTGGAAACAAGCTTCGAACACCTACAGCCTTTATCAAGGGACGCTGTAAACCTCGTGAACATCTTTGGAAATTAGGTCTAGAAAGCACCAAGCATGTAAAGTCTGCGGAAAAATCAAAGAATTGTGAGACATTGACTCGAAGCAAGGTTAATTGCCTGGGTCCAATCAGTAGACCCTAGGTTGTACGGGTGGTTGCATTGTGTACAACCTCACTCGGATCTTCAGTAGACCCTATATAGGTTCTAAAGTCCGCAAGGGAAACCGAGTTCAACGATAACAAGGATGGTTGGCTCCTGATGCCGCTGTACAATAGATAATTCAGGTCCAAGTGCACATAAGTAGTTTAAAGAGGTGACTGCATCTCACATGATACAGCCTTTACTCGGCTCTCTACGAATCCATTGTGTTCTCCTAACGTCGAATGTCCAGTCTTAAAGAGAAGACAAGGAAGAGAAGAGCACCTATCCCCGACACAATTCATTTGTAGGCACGGTCTATGGTATTGGTTCTGAAGATGGTGTGGATTGAACCTTTTTTTTACACATCTGAGTCAATTTGTGTGTATGTCGAGTTCAAAGGTTCAACGGAAAAGTGTAGAGATTTGTTTCGCGGAACTTCATCAAATTTTTTCATTCGCTCATGTGTTGTGGAATTCACTTATACGCCCTACGACTTCAACGAACAATAAATGAAGGACAAGACCCGATTAAATGTCAAAGAGTTACTTCACAGTCCTTTAAACAAAATTCACCATGTGATAGCCTTCAAATCTGGCTGCAGTATATGAAACAAGAATCCGGTTTATTTGGGCAAAAATTCACCCAGTTTCCTTGAGTTGTCTTTAGCAGACAAATTAGTATCTGTGTGGGCTAAAGCTATACAAAATGTAATCAAAAACCTCCTTCCAAACTGCAAAACACAACGGAACCTAATCAGTTTTTAGTCCGCGTCCTAGATTTGCATAAGTTTGAAAAAAAAAAAATATCTACAAGCCTTCATTGTACACGTTTGCCATATCGATTAAGTGACTCAAAACCAGTTCTGTGGCTACTAAATAAAATTGTCATTCGGCCGATGCAAGGCAATGTACATAAGTCTGACTTCAGATTGGTTTTCAATATCTTAACGTGTTTCCACTAACTAATAGGACAATTAAATGACAATCTTTTTTGTGTCGTTAAGCCGCCACCATTATCACACCAGGCGAACTTGTCATCGACGCCGCCGTCTGTCTAGAAGGACACGTATCCACAAAGGCTTTTGTGTAATACACTCATTTCAAAAGAGTATATCCTTCTCCCATTCACTTAATTGAAAAGCATCTCATCTAAATTAGCACGAGATACATGTCGGATTTTTGTTGTTGAAATTTTTAAAGTGCAGTTCTTTGCACGTTCTACTATCTTTCTTTCTGTTTTTCATTTTGATACATTTCCTTCTTTTTTTTTGTGACAGTATATGCTGTGACACGAACTAACTGCAAATACATGTAAGGATAATCCTTTTTGCTGGTAGTGCTTATATTTCTGAGTGTGTACTTCCATGGTTGACTCTGGGATGACAGATTTCCTCGGTACATGTGATCTATATTACTCATCATCTCACCCAAGGAGTTGGTGGTATATCCGTTTTCGTTAGACAAGTGTACACGATATATCCTCATCCGTCAAAATAAGGTTCGTCTAGAGTTGGTTTTTTTTTTCTACTGATGCCACTTAGTAGGAGGTAAACAGCAAAAGTAAAAGAACGACACAACATTTTATACATAAAAAGCTAGGGAAATAGGATAAAAGTCTCAGTGACAAAACACGATGGGAAAAGGAAAAAAAGAAAAACATGAAAATTCCTTTAAAAATTTAAATCTGCATAGAAACAGCTGCTGTTTGTTTGTGTGTGTGTTTGTTGGCCTCAAGCTGTTTTTTTTTTTAGCTTTTGACATTGCTACTTTGCACATTTTGTCAGAGTCAGAGTCAGAGTCAGAGTGTATATTTGAGAGAAAAAGTTATGTGTGGTTATGTAATGTGTTTTGGTTGCCCGTAGGAAAACTCTGAATACCGAATGAGATGTGGATTATGGAAGAGAGCACGTGTCTGTGTATTTCCATTTTTTTTTTGCTATTTTCCTTTATTTCCTCTTGAAGATGTTCAGAGATATAAAAGAGAAATAATTTTTCAGATGCAAAGCATAGATACACACAACAGAAAAATGATGAAAATATAAAAATTAAGTACGACATGTGCTTTAGCAGCTCTGTGTGTGATTTTGTTTTGATTCCATTTCTTTTTAGGTGCATATTATGATGCAAAATGTATGTATGTATGCACCTGTATCTGTTTATGTTTTGCTTGGTGATTAAAGTGGAAAATCGTATGCAGCTACTGTTACCAGGCGAACGAAAGAAATGCGATTTGGATGTCAGAACGCTTTGGGATTGTGAATTTTGTGGACACATTTTTAATCTTAATGGCGATGCAAAATAATCTTTTAGATCATAGATAGGTATGAAAGTTTTGTGTATCCAAGGTTTTGTGGATTTAAAGAATTTTTCACCAAGCATTTGCCAACCTAGGTATCTCGATACTTTACTAAAGTGACGATGTCTATACGTCAATAAGAAACCGACAGAACAGACAATTGGTTCATAGAATTTACATTGTGTTGATTGATTGTTCAGTGACCATCAATAACTCGATTTGTTCCCTTCAGGCAGAAGTCTTGTGAGAAATCAATAGAACTTCTTGAAAGTTAAACATGTCAGCATGCATTCATCTTTTTATACGAATTAGAGATCTAGGCTGATGCGCTCAACCCATACAGAAAGCAAATGGCAGCGATACATCAAAGAGGAGCTTTCCAGATGACAAGCTCCAACCGAATAGTGTCAGAACCAACCGTTCTCGTTGTCCCGGGAGTAATCTCCATCGAAATCCTAGCGACAGAGAAGAAATACATTATGAAGAGGTTAGAAAGGAAATGGCAACAGCAACAAGAAGGCATGAGCAGGGAGACTAGAAGAAGATGGACCGCAAGATTGATTCGAAACATCGCTGACTGGCCCCTTGAGGTACAGGAAGGTGTATTTTTACCTCACTCCATTCCTTATCGGACACGAGTGCTTTAACAGGTCCAGTTTCGGAGCTGGTACGCTTGAAGTCCCCTCATCACCGGTGCTCTTGTTTAAAACTGATCGTAAGTCCTTTGGCGGGCTCTCTCTCTCTTGAGCTTGCAGTTCCTTAATCTCTTGTATTTTAAACGGTCGTTCTTGAGCGAAGAAATTCTTAGGATTTCGAAAGATTGTGACCTTAAAGATCTTTTGTATCATAAAAGGGAGAGAGAATGAAAGTATTTTCTGGACAGAGAGATTCCTGAATTCAACGGAGGTGAGGATTCCATCGTAGAGTATCTGCTTAGAGCTATACATTGTTAAAGAATGTTTCCTCATTTTCGAAATAAGGACGACACTATGTTTCAGTAGAAACAATCTAATCTAATCTAAATATTAAGTTTATACAGGCGGTAGGTATATCGGTGACAATAAGCAGAGGTACTCTTCTCTACCAGAAATTTTTTGGTTCACTTATTCTTTTAGCTTATCTTAGCCCTGGAACCTCAGAAGCCCAATTGGAGCCACAAAAGGGTATAGGGCCTGGGATTATAGAAGCAGAGCCAGCCCTCACCAACTAATTCGTGGTTTCATTGTCTTTATGTTGTATCCAGCAAGAGATTAAAACGCATCAAAGCCGCACTATACCAACTAGGAGTCATGCAAATAGGATACAAATGTTTAAACTGCTGGTTGACTATTTAAAAAGATGCGAATTTTAGAGCTTTTGTGCTTCTTTCAAGTTAATTCCTAGCGCAGATATCAATGGTATGGAGTTTGATCTGGAGCACACTCAGATATCTTGTAAATTTCCTACAATTCAACCCCAAAAGAACCCACCTAGAACAATTTGAGCACACTGACCAAGACCTTAAATATAACGTAGTTTACTGAAAAATAATTTGAAGTGCCTAGAGCCCTAAAGCCCCAGGCGACGTTATTCGAAACCAAACAGAACAACATATTTGAGTGACTAGGTACCTATATGTATCCTTTCCTCAACATGACAGTTCCTTATAAGAAATTTTTCAACACTTGGGAGGAGTAGGTACTAATAAGATTCTTAATCTTAATCAGCCCAGCTACACATTGGTAGACTATTCAAATACGGTCAATTTCTAACGCTTGAAGTCACTTTATGAAAGCTTAATTTCAATAATGTTCCCAAGCAACAGGAGTACAATTGAAACGGCGCTGACATAAACATTACCACAACACAAGGCATCTCCTCTACTTTGAGTGCATGTAAGCGAGTATGGAAGAGAGCCACCTAACCTGAATCTTCTTAGAAAAAAACTTCTAATTAGCTTGTCAATAGTTAACGGAGCTAGAAAAATTTCAAATTTCAAACAAAAAATAAGGTGCTATTGGCGCTAGATCTTAAAATCGAGAAAAGCAAAAGAATGACCGAAGATTAAACGAGTTTTTAAGGCAAAATCTGAAGAGTTTCCTAACTTTATTCCCTATAAACTCGTCAAAACATAACAAAACCAACGACGTCATGAAAACGTTCGTCACAAAATAAGAGCTAGTTCGCCGAAAACTTAAACGATAAAGTCTACCTTCAACTCAACTTAGAATAATAAAATATTAAAAGACTTTGGAAAACTCACCATTAATTGAGCACCTGTACAGAGCCTCGCAAAAAGCCTGTACCAAGTGCTCCCCATTGACAGGACTCTGCAGTGGTGTCTGGGTGGCAGATGTAGTAGTATTTGGCGATTGGCTTGACGATGAACTAGCACCATCACCACCATCGTCCTGTTCTGGCACATAAAATGGCACAGCCATTATGAATATGAATTTAAATGTTTCTCTTGCAAATTTTCACTAACAAAAAAAAAGTATTCACTTGCAACTTGCAACTTTGTGTTGAAACAAAAAATTCTTTCAAAAAACAATTTTTAAAGTTCAGTCTTTTATCTTTCAATTTGCGTGTGTATATATGTTGTTTAGGACAATTGCATAATTACTGCTCTACAGGGATATCAAAACCATCCGTGTATTTATATCGATTTTGGCAGCAACAATAATTTCAGGATCTTTGGGTGAACGTATTAACCAAAATCCTTTGACGATATATGCCATTTCAGTGTAACCGGTCACTGTAGTTCGCATTTAATAAACACCACTAAATTTTTGTTCATATATGTGTTTATTCACTTGATTTCTTTTATTATTTTTGATTTTTTCCGAAAGCAACAAGCGCGTTCAAGTTTAAACAGAAAGCGTTTTGCAGACGGTGTTGCTTGTTGCTGTCTAAATAGCACAACACAGCTTATAACACTGATTGTATCTAAGGATTAAGAAATCATTAATTTTTTATTTTTTTCATCAATACACTGTTTTCGGTTGGAGAATTTGAAAAAAAAAAAAACACAACACCGTGTTGAAAATTAAACTAAAAACTCAGATTTCTTCAATTGTTTTCATTTAAATTTTCTATAAGTATCAAAATCAAAATTAAAAATGATAAACAAATGTTTTAGAAAAAAAATTGTCAAGTTACGACAAAACTATAAGCACTCAACAATACACACGTCTTATTCGCTTCGCTGTTCGTAATCAACTGTTCATATAGGTATATGAACAATTTATTTCTCTTTCCGCATCCGCAAACGTTTATTTTCTATGATCTTTCTTGTTCTGTCTCTTTTGAATGCAATAAGAAACAAAACAAAAACACAGAAGAAAAAAATGCACAACCATACACAACACAACAAGAAAATGTAATGTAATGCAAGAAGAGATACAACACATGGAAGAAAGCCGCGGATATGTGTATTTTAAATACAAGAACGCGACTATCCAAAGTAGAAGAAGAAGACAAAAAAAAAATCTAAAAAAAATACAAAGATACAAGAACAGTCAAAAGACTCAACAAAGTTGCTGCTGCTGCTGCTGTTGCAGTGACGAGAACAAAACAAAACAAGACATGTATTGTTTGCCATTGCCTATCCAAGTAACGTCATGTACTTATATGTACATGTATACAGCTCACCTTTGCACGACAAAACTTAAGCGTGTTAAGTGGTAGGATGCAGTAGATAGGGACCTGCTAGGAGTATGGGTGAGAACAAGAAGAAGAATATAAGGAACAATTCTTGAGTGTGTTTCTTTTACGCTGATTTTATACATAAGGCACTGGCTTCCCCTTCCTATTTGGTTCTCTTTAGACTCAATTGCAGGTTGTTTTGATTTTTTTTTATTGTGTTTGGAAATTTCCACTTGTTTTCTCAAAAGAGACGACGACGGAGAGCCATTGCAGTTGCGTTGCGTGTGTTATTGTGGTTCTCTTTGCATGGCAGACACAGTGGACTCAGTGAAAAATGGTGTTGCCAGCGTTAATACGTTTTCTTACTAAGCGTACGATGTTAGTGATAAGACTTTATACAGAATGCAATGGGAAGACACGAGAAATAGCACTTCGATGTTGTGGTTTTGTTAGAGAACAAGTATTTTTATGGCCTGATCACGCTTTCTCATTTAGACTAGGATGTCTTTAGAATTCTGTTTCAGAGGCAATGACTACTATAAACCTGCGTGTGAAGAAGAAGTTCGGAGAACTCCGAAAGATGCATTTTTTTACGAAGGCTTTTGTATACACTTTTCTGTTTTATTCCATCTAAAATTATCTTATACAGACCCTAAGGTAGGTAGGTTAAAAAGGTGGATGCATGGCGTGGTGCAGCCTTCACTCGGATCTCTAATGGATCCATTGTGTTCCTCTGACGTGGAATGTCCATTCTGAAAAGACAAGAAGGAGTGGAAGGGTCTCGATGAGTGCAGTTACGAACGTTCGGCCTCCCTGAACCATCCTGAATTCGTCGCGAATTTTAGAATGCCCTTTGGTGGCTTGTTGGACAGCTCGCCGAGGTCGTTGAAGTGGTATTCACCGAGGGCCGTCTGGGCCGTAAAGACCCTTGTTTCAAAGTTTAATAACCCATCGATGATGGTTTAGAAAAGCTGGTTAGAAAAGCCGATTACGTGGTCCTATCGTCAAATCGTCTTGCACATCTTCGTCTACCGACAAGTAGGTAAGTAATTCTCAAGTATGACGAGATGCAACGTATGTAGTTTTCTCAAATAAGCCTGTATCTGCTCTAGACGCACGGCTAATCACTCTTAATACAGTGGAACCTGTTAACTACGACTTCGCCTATAAGGACTTACCGCTTTTAGCGACGTGACACAACAACAGGTTTGCATACAATTGAAAAGTTTAGATTTTCAGTTCGTTTTTGCATCCTTGGGCTAGAACGTTGATCCCTTGATCGTCGCTATATCAGGACTCTACTTCAATATACCATCTTAGACAGGGTGGCATGTAGTTTCCTCACACGTTGAAAAAAAAAGCTTCATCCCTTTTGATCTGGCCGTGTGGTGGCCCGCCTCAAGCAAAGCTTACAACATCACAAAACTTAGTAGAATCCAACGAACAGCTGGTATTGGGACAAAAGGAGCGATTAGATCGAGCCATTCAAAAGCTCTTGAAGTGCTCCTCCATATCTTGCCCCTGGACTTGCACATCAAATACATCCTCTCGTGTAGTGCTATCAGACTCAGAGAATCTGGACTTTGGTCCCCCAAGCCCTATGGCCATAGTAAGGCTCATGATTTGCTGCCTAGGGATCTGGCTTCGACCATAACTGATTACACGACTCCTACACTTAAATACAATAATAACATTCAGGTTCACTTTCCGGAAAGGTCGGACTGGAACAATAAGGTACCTACCCCTATCAAATTACCCAGTATCAATCTTCACCGACGGCACCAAGATGGATTGTGGGGTTGGAGCAGGTGTTTTTAAGTGGAACTGAACATATCCAAATCGTACCGCCTCCTAGACCCCTCGAGTGTTTACCAGGCGGAGGTACCAGCGATTAGAGAAGCCTGTAAGAAACTTAGCCACAGCCCTACTACCTCAAACAGCATAGGAATCTATATTGACAGCCAGGCTGCCATCAAAGCGCTCCACTCATTTACTTCGTCGTCTAAATTAGTAGAACAGTGTAAGGGATCTATATCGCTCGGTTTAACATAACTCTCCTCTGGGTTCACGGCCATAGTTACATTGAGGGGAACGAGAGAGCCAACGCGTTAGCCAGATGTGATTATACCCTGGATGCCTCCCGTGCGGAGTCAGTCTACTCTCTGATGGTACACATCAAGGGCAACATTTTTCATCACTTTCCAGACAGATATGGCCCAAGTACAATATAAACAGAACGAATGACCTAATCAAAACCGCATCGAGACAGCAATTAGCACGGGACACTGGCCAATTGGTTCACACACTGCCAAGTTAGGCATCCCGTTCAACCCTTACTGTCGTAGTAGCGAAAATTCACATGAAAAGGAAACGTTATTCCACTTTCTCTGTGACTGCCCGGCACTTGCCAAAGCCAGACTGCGCACTCTCGGAAAAACCTTTTTTAAGGAACTTTCTGAGATTTCTTACATAAAATCCAGCAACATTTTCCATTTTCTCAGCTCCTAAAGATGAATTTGAAAATTACACTATAAGTTATGGCCATCAACATCCAGGTCATGTGAGTTGTGGTATCAAAACGTTGCCTCAGCGCTACTTGTGTCTCTGGCAGGCTCACCAGTTTCAACCACTTCTAACTACCTACCTACCTTTGATCTGGCCTCAATAATGGGCGAATAATTATCAGTTAACCCCCAATCCAATTTTCTTTTCTAATCCGTACTTAGCTCTGTGTTTCCTCATCACTACAACTCACAACCATTCATAACCAATGTGCATCGGTATGTCATCATGCCGGTGCCTTAGTCATAATCCCTTCAGCGCACCCTGAATTATTAAAGAAAAAACTTCAAAAAAACGTCGCCTTTCTTGTAACACTTTGTCAACATTTAGGTCGATAGTTTTGTCTTTAGGTTCCTCACTTCACACTTGTCCATGTTTTCTTTTATAGCACGATAGTTTTTCGCTGTGAGCTGTGAACCCTTCACAACTTTCAAGAACATTAGCTTTCTTGAAGCGCCAGGCCAAACCACTATAGATTTCTTTAAACTTGCTTGTTCTGTACAAGTCTGAACAACTTGTTAGGGCATCTTGTAGTTCCCTTTACCTTAAATCTGCACGAAGAAAACCTACACAAAAGCCTATATCGTACACATCAACATGACCTATAAGAGCCGATTCGAAACTCGACAAAAATTAGGTGGTCTGAAACCGGCATAAGAATAGCCGGTATGAAGCTCACAGGTAACCGGTCTACAGTCAGTAAAATTCAGTTGAGTATGACGACAGATATTACATAAGTACTCACAAGCCTATACAGCTTGTAGAGGAATTAGTACTAAAATACTAAAATACAGTGTTCTAAACACATTAGCTCTTTGACAAGCCTTTTGCTTGCGCATTGCCAACACTCTCTTTTACACGACTCTACCTATGTATAAAAGAGAACTTTACCCCAAAATTCTCTTTCGTCTTCTCAATCCAATAAAGTATAGACTCTTGACGCAAAACAAGCATCCAAAGGAAAATCAAAAATTGTACTCGAATAAGAAAAACCACATCAACAACATCACACGTCAGGTATATAGAGATTTAGTAAATATACAAGCCTTGGCCATTATTTATAAATAACGCGCGCGCGAATGATAACAAAACAGAGAAGAAAAAACCGATCAAAACAAAAAGAGAACAAAAACAAGAAAATCGTAAGCACTTTTCTACACGACACCGCTGCCGCTGCCGTGGTAAAAGAAGTGAACGAGTGAGTGGTGGTGGTGTTGCACTGGACTACGCCAAAAACCAGTTGAAAGGAAAACACCACCAAAGAGACGCAAGAAAAGATACAGATACATCGCGCGGGACAGATACAGAAAAAAAAACAAAAAAAAAAGACTGCGACTAGCCCACAAAATGATTGACTGTACTTTACCTATTTCAGCTTGTTGCTGCTATCCGCGGATACTCTGGTTGCTGTTATACTGTTTGGGTCGCCACTTGTACTCGCAGGGGGTTGTTAAATGACGTGTGGGTGGAGAGAGGCTTTTGTTTTTTGTTTTCCGATGCGTGAGCTGGAACACAATTTTTTTTTTGCCTCCGGTTTTTCGCAGTTCTTTACGCTAAGTGGACAAAATTATCGGAATGATGAGTTGCGGCTTACTGGTTGCGTAATATTATTAAATTGAACAAAGTTGACACATATGCACTCAATAGTTTTAACTGTGGAATGAGGACAACTCTAATTTATTTATTAAAGATGGTTTACATTTTTTAATCAAAACAAAACAAATACTTTACATGCAGTGGATGGGGTTAATGTTACGAAATTGAAGAGACGAAGCAGGACTGAGAGAGGCCTAAACAAACATTGAGATTGATATTTTTTTAAAAATCAAATAAACTTGTTAGATAAGTGTGGCAAATTTTAGAATATCGGTGGAGGAATTTAAGGGTTTTCGGAAGACAATGTCAAACTTAAAGAAAAGTCTGAAAATTTACGTAAATCCTCATAAAAGTCCCAAGATTTTTAATACAATTTTTGGATTTAATTCAAATTTTCATTAAGCCTATTAAAAGGGGACTAATACCCTTGTAGGGTCGCTGTCCTGATAAGTTAGAAAGTATTGAGAGTTTCAAATGCTTATGATTTACCGAAAAGATCTACTGCGCTCCTTTTCGGTGCCAGGCGCGGTTGTTTTCGTGCTGAAACACTTTGTTCAACTTGTTTGCATTCAAAATCTGTATTGGGTCTAGGGATGGGATAAAGATAATTCACTTTGCTCCGATTTACAGTTTTTAAAGATGTGATTTGAATTCTCCTCGGTTTCTTCATAGAATCAACATGACCCATTGCTTCCAAGACCTAACTTTTAAAGACTTAAGCGGAGTTTATGGGGTCCCGCGAGGAAGACTTTCTACCATTGTAGTTTCATGAGAGTGAATGCCTTCGCTTTGATTTCCTTGGGAAGTTCCATAAAGACTTTAGCTCGTTTAGTTTCCTCCTCTGACACTATCCCCTTAAGGTATATTTTGCCAGGTTCCTTATAAACCTCGACTTCAACGTGGCCGTGGTGATTTCGTGTGACGTCAGCGTTTAGATATCAGCTTGGCTATCTTGCATGTGGTAATTCTTGTGGAGGTTAAGTTGGGTACACCTTTGTATCGCGTGGAAGATGCTGGTAAATGTGCCTACTGGTTCTGAATGACAGCACTTTCTGCGACGCTTGTGGAGAGGGTGATGATACTGCAGGATATTTTCTATGTGCTGTATTTCTTTGTATCAGGTGGCAGATTTTCTAAGCTGATGTGGCGAGCGCTGGTCATCTTAGCCCTCTTTTACTGAAGCTTCAAAGTTAAAAGAAAATACAGTAAAAGGGGTGTACTTGTTCGTTGTACAATGGACCCGTTTTTGTATCTGGATAGCAAAAAAAAAGAAAAGAAGCAGTTCTAAGGTCAATATCTGTTGTAAGAGAACTGTATTTAACACAAATAATGATTTACTTCGTAGTGCTTTTTTTCCGTCAGGTGGGAAGGATGACGTAAAAACCGAAAGATTTATTTAGAAAGAAGCTACGAAGAAAATCAAAAAAGTAAATCAGGCATCAAGCTTAGGCAAAAGAAGTCAGGTTCACAAGGACAGCAAATATGGACCATTTTTCACTAACACCTTGTATGACAACAATATCGAGCTGCATTTTCTCTTTATTCAGATCAAATTCCTCCTTTTATCGTCAAAGACTCAGCAAACAAGTGGGAAAGGCCATTTATAGAATTCATAATTTAACAATATCTATCTACCAAATGTCGGTATCTTGCTGGTGCTTCAAGCTTCCCAGACCAGACTCAGTAATCCTTGAATATTTTTGAGCGCATGACGTACATAACACGTTGGCGATAACAAAAGCTTCTGAAGAAAATTACTTTTTCGACATGTGGAAATTGCAACGAATTATAAAGCTCTCGTTTCACATAGTCGTCAGCAAACAGGAGGCACCTACTTATGTCGTGCAGATTATCGTTTGATTTGATCTTGAAATTATTTAACAACGTGGATTCGAGTTTTCATATTGATTTCCTTTGGGGAAGGACAAGGAATCTAACTAAGTCTTTCTAAACATTAAATTGTTTTAGAAATTCAAGACAACTTATCATATTTCGATCGTGGATGAGAAAATTGCTAAGGAAACTTTCAGTATTGGGAACTGGATAATCAAACAGATTAAATTTGAAACACGTTCGAACATGAATTTTATAAATTAACAAACTCAACAATTAATTCAACCACTCAAAGTCGTTTTTCAAAAATTTTCAAGAAAAGGGGTTGTAAATTGAGTGAACAATTATTCTAAAAAAACAAAACCGTTCGTATTCAGGACAATTATTTTGCATTTCTCTTTATTTCTCTTCTGATGCGCTTTTCAACTTTCCAGCATGCTAGTGTTTTTCTTGCATTCATGGTGGAACATGTCCCAACGAGAAGGGACACAGCCAAAGATTGCGCGTGTCACATTTTGTAAAATTGTAGATAAGGTGATCTAAATATTTTTGTTGGTTGTATCGTAGCTTAAAGGGGGAAGTCAAGGAAATGAGATAATAAGTGAACAATTTAACACGTCATCGTGAATTTTTTTTTATCAGTTATGAAAGAGATAAAGCGCGATCTTCACTCTTTAGGCCAGGCTCGTACTGGAGCAGTGAACAAAGATGTGATAAGGGCACAGTATTGGATGGAAAAAAAACAATGAGGACAAAATGACAAAATTGGGGAGGTTGTGGTCAAGAATAAATATGAAGGTATAACCGACACGACATACACTCTAAAAACATAGATTTACGTCGTATCAAGCTTTTCGTTAAGAACCTTGATGAACTAACTCGTATCTACATCCATGCACAATAGATCATTCAGGTCGCAGTGCCATATGCGCCAGTCGCAGAGTCTTACTAATAATAACTCGTATCCACAAGGGCTAATGGGCCCATCTGTAAAACATTCATAGGTCCGTATCCGTACTGGCAGGCATACACCATTCGCGGACTTATGTTACGGCGGTGCCACCCATCTACGTCCTGAACCACATCTCTGCACTTTTCTACCACTCTCCCTGCGGTTAGCAACTTATGCAATATCATCTGGATCTGCCACTTGTGCTTTTCTTAAGCTTTAGTTTTTTCTTAGTTCATTCTGTACGCCCGTTTTGAAGGAACAAATCCCCAACTAGTTGAT
Organism: Criorhina ranunculi; assembly: GCA_951813785.1. Taxonomy (NCBI): domain Eukaryota; kingdom Metazoa; phylum Arthropoda; class Insecta; order Diptera; family Syrphidae; genus Criorhina; species Criorhina ranunculi. The sequence continues at coordinate 12,018,330 of OX638382.1, read as the reverse complement.
TTCTGACCTCTTCATACGGCTTATTGAAAGCTGCGGGTTTGTCAGGTTCACTTTTCACTCTGCGAAGCGCCTGCAGTGGAACGTTGTGCCTTCCTCATCATCTGGACATTCTGGGCAGAAGGGTCAGCTATCACATCCAAATCTGTGGAGATATTTTCGACAGCCACCGTGACGGGACAGGAACTGCGTAAGATATAAGTTGCAGTTCTCAAGTACTCTCTTTCTTCAGACCTCGATGAAAGGAATCAATTTGTGAGTACATCTGCCTTTTGCCGAATTATCCCATCTGGCCTGCCACGATGTTACAGATGTTGACCATTCTTTAGCTTTGACCCTCCTGGTAACCACTGACTAGAACTTCCTTTTTGTTTTCTTCGATATACGTGCCCGGAGGAGCATATAGAAGAATTGTACTGACAACTCTGGATAGCAGGATCCTCTTGGTACATCAAAGCCCTACTCGCATCAGTAACGCCTTTTTTTTTTGTGTACTCGACATGCGTTTTGATGTTCAGCCTGCTGTCGAATGCCTCCTTAGACCTGATGGTTTGGTTCTCAACCTGGAAATTTGCATATTCCCCAGTCTTTCGGTCGATTATTAGACAACCTCGGTCTTGTGGTCAGTTAGTTCTAGACCGGCAGACTGTAGCCAATTTTTGATCCTGGCGACTGCTTCATCCGTGGTGGACTCTATCTCGTGGATGTGTTTGGCTACGGTAACCACGCCGATATTGTCAGCAAAGCCGACCACCTTAACTCCTTGTTGCAACGTTAGCATCGGTTTGGATCAGGTGCTACGCATAGGACAGAGATGCATTGACATAATTCATAGTATTTTCATAAAGAAAGCTTAGTCTGGATGTCTGTTGTCAGACGCACAGTACTCTTAAGTATTGGAATGACCTGGGACTGGGACCGAACAGAGTAAGGCGTTGACATTGTTGTGTTTAGCGATCTCATGGAAAAACTTGCGGTAGGCTTCATTGTGTAATCAGTGATGTGATTCCATCCTAGCTATCGACATAAATCAAGATGTATCTGCTTAAGACTGGGTTAAACACAACCATGTGGCGGCACGTTGTAAAGATGTAAACTCGGCTTAAAAGACACTACAATGGTCGCCTTAGCTCAGTGGTTAGAACGTTGGACTACTGAGCAAACTGGCTTAGGTCAGCAAAATGAGACGAAAAGAGAACCCAACCTTTGTTATCTGTTTCGCATAATAGACCGTCTGGGATTTGTACTTCAAAAAATGCGCCCAGGGTTACCCAACTCCATCTCAAATCACAGTCATTAGTGCAATTGCTTTACACAAACGTTCCTGTTTATCGAAAGCATCCAATTAGTCGCGAAACGTAATCAGAAATCAAGGTAAAATATCCTTCCATTCAAAGCTCACAATTTCCTTCCAATATACCGATAATACTTCCTCTTTTCTGCAACCATATCCTGTACCAATCGTTACGGACTCAAGGGTCTACAATAATTATTTTAATAGACCTTTGATTACCAAGCCTCTAACCCTCTTTTGTGCGTAATTCTTAAACTCATCTCTCTCTCTCTCTCTCTTTTCAAACACGCACAACTGACTAACTACATCGAGGCAGGATAACGTCTATTTTCAATTGATTTGACCTGTTAAAATGTGATCCTCCTCTCTACGTCCTTTGGCGACATGCTGTAGAAATTCTTTTGCAATTTACTATGACAGACCACTTAGCATAGCAATCCGTTTCTTTGCATTTATTTTTTTTTTTATTAAAAATTCATGGCTAATTACGAAAGCAATTGAACTGCAGCTCAGATTCACACAATCAGATAATCATTGGCAAACGTCCCGATGTTCAGTCAGCGGAACGATTAGCAAGTACTTCAAATGAGCATGGACATGGACATGGGAGTAAATATAGTCGCGAACGCACTTCCTATCAATTCTCGGTCGGGGTGACTGTTGGGTATGACGTGCTGGCAGCATCTAGCTAACTACAGAGACACTCACTCAATAAGAAGCTCTTATCGGTTTGTTGTAGCGTCTATTTTTATGCCATAATTATCTATGCACACTTCAGAGCTCATAAAGATGGAGTACCATCTGCTTAGTGCTGTTTGCCCAGAAGGCAGACAGCAAGCAGTCACCATAAAACGATGGATGTTGGGGAAAAATGACCAGAGATACGGTTGTTTTTGCAGAATGTTCCACTTTTCCATGAAAGCTAAGACTAAGGGAATTCCAAATAGTCTCTGACTTCAAAAAAAAAAAAAACCATCTGAGACCGGATTAGGGATTCTCCTGCAAATTGCACTAATGCCCAGTGTACCATGCAAGAGCAACTTCTGGGTGAAAATCTGTTTGAATCGATTCGTTTTTTTTTTTTAGCCTCCAGTGTCACAGCCTATGCGCCAGAAGGAACTACTATGGCTCCTTCTGTAGCACCCTCGCCGCACACCACCCTCACTATGTGTATCAAACAACTCTTCCTTTCTTTTATTCTAAAGTTGCATCATCGTTGCAGTTAGAGCAGCATCGGGCGACAACATCATCAACGCTCCACAACCACCATCCATCCACCCGATGTGTACTGCTGTAACGGCCGATGTAGAGCTTGGGTCTACTTACACGTTTGTCCTCCAGAAAATCGCTGGGGGCTGGTTGGTTTTGTTCCCTTGACAGTGCACATCTGGAATAGATGCACGCTTCTTCTTGTTGCCCCGTCGTTGCACAGTCACAGACACACACACGCACACATACAGCCATACAATGGCCGCTCGTGTTCCTTAATTCGTTTTGCTGCGCTGCTGCACTATGAGATGGCGACGACGGAAGAGTACCAGCTACGAGGTACAGTAGCGGTTGCTAGAGGGCGCAAACAATTATTGTTCCATTGGGTCGCTGACCTATCAAGTGATTTAAGAAAAACGACGACGATGTATAAGCCGTTCATGCACGCTCTTCTGGTTGTTGTTGTTGTTGTTGCGTAGCTGGGCCTCTTTCTTGTTCTTGGTTAATACACACACACACACACCTCTCATTCGAAGCCAGATGCACAGACAACTTGTATTAACTTTGGCTTTTGTATTCGGATATCAGCATCGGCGGCAGTGCCCAGATTCATATTTGAATCCATCCTCCTCCAGTTAGCAGTATCATAATCATCAACTCCAGCATCGGACTATAGCATCTTCCTTAGCCCCTTTGTCTTCATCATTTGCACGCGCTGCGTATAGAGAGATACTGCTGTTGGTTCTGGTGCTGTTTCTGCTGCTGTTTGCATGCAAGGGTTACGGCCAGTGGCCGGATACTACGCGACCCAGTGTGCAGATGGTTGATCCTGTGGCTTTTGATTGGAATCAAAGAGGGGAGCTCATCGTATTTTTATTTATTTGGAGACGACGACAGAGGAAAGCAAAGGGCAACAGGCAAACACACACACAGAGCACACATTAAAAGAAGACGACCAGTGGTGCGCGATTGTATGTCAAGTGTTCAATTACTAAGTTCGTTGCGGCGATTGCAACTTGCTTGGGTCGTATACTGGACGCCACGCACTGGGGCAGTTCATTTAGTTTTAATGATTGCAGACTTGTAGTTATTATTTTAAATTGGAGTATCTAGTCCAATCGGCGAAATATTGGCTACAAAAAAACACTTTAAGCACGCATATAAAAGTGTGTATGTGTGAGTGGAAATTTAGAACAAGCTATAGCGAAAATTTTTGATTGCATTAGGAGTGGTTTTGGGGCACGTAGTGGATTTTGCTGGAAGATCGTAGGTAGGTTTATTTACAGTAAAGCTAAGCTATTCCTCATCCCGAGATAGTTTTTATGTTCCAATCTGTCTGTAGCTCTTCAAAAGTGCCTCCAAGGCTTACGTATACACTTTGTACTCTTTTGTTGACACATTTACATGACACATATGCAAAATGTTCATATTTTAGAAAAGAGGAATCTTACTTACTTACTTATCAGGCCAATGACACCCTTGGAGGGTTTGAACCTGAACTGAAGCCCCTTTCCTTCCGTCACGCTGCTTTCAGTTAACTAGACAAAGGTTACTAGCATCCGCGATTGCTAGATCTTTAAACCGAGGGTTTGGTCTTCAGGTGGCTGGAGCAATCTCGTCCATTAGCTTGACCGAGCCAATATAATTGATGGATTTTTGCTCTTCGGATTAGATCCACATCTTTTTACAACTCGTGTAGTTCGTTGTTATATTTCCTCCTCCATTCGCGCTCCTTTTAGGCAGACAGGACCAAATATTCGACGAAGAATTGTTGTTTCAAAGGATTCCTGGATCTGCTCGGCTGTCATTCTTATCGCCCAGTATTAAGCTCCATAAAGCGAGCCTGGCAAGATCAGTGTTTTGTAGAGCATGATTTTAGACCTTCGAGTTAAATATTCGGAATAATTCGGAGGCTACGAAGCACAGAAAGTAATAAGAAAAAGTCTTAAAATGTGATCTAATGTTTTCGGCGCTCAGTATATGCCTGTTGAGCTTCATGTCTTTTCATTTGTGCAATCGAGTCTGATTAACACTGTTGCCCAGAAAAGTTGATACACCAAATCATTTATTTTTTCAGTCAGTCGTATACCAAGGCATCTTCTGAAAAAATTGGTAGAGCTGGACACTTTTTAAAAAGATAACTTTTTTTAGTTAAAAAAACCAAAAATTTGGGGCGACAGCCCATAGCGAGCCAGGGCCTAGCTTCTCGCAGCCATTCATGTTGTGGATGATATATTTTTTGCATGAATTGAAGGGACCTACAGTTTTATTGGCGACTCTGAACGCCGGATTGAGAAGCTTTTTTATACTCTTGCAGGTGTGTCCTGCCTGCAAAGAGGTGGTTCTGCGAAAACGTTTGGTGGTTTTGAGGATCGAACCGGCTCAGGGTCATAAGTCCACAGGCCAAAAGTCTACAATGGACGAAGTGTTTTAATGAATTTAACCAAATTCGTTGAAACACTTTGAAATATTGGGAGTCCCACTTCCTTTTTAGGGTTATGACCCGAAATGTTGTGGACGTTTGGCGCACTTGGGTGGGTTATAATGCCACAAACCAATTGTGAGCTTATATCCCACCGAAGTTGGCCATTGTGGAATTATGACGCGAAATGTTGTGGACTAATGCCACAAACCAATTGTGAAGTTATAACACAAATAAGTGGGCCAAGAGTCCACAACATTTTGGGTCATAATTCCACAATGTTAAAAAGGAAGTGGGATTCCCAATATTTCAAGACTTTTGGCCTGTGGACTTATGACCCTGCGCCGATCGAACCTGTGTCGTCTTGCTTAGCAGCCCAACGCACTTACCACTAAGGCACGGCCCAGCCTATGGCCCTCCTCTTTGTAGAAGCTGTATGGACGTGTCCAACTGTCTTTCAGTTCGAAGAAGAGCCTTCTTAGGAGCTTCTTCCATAGTCTAAACCAACTAGCTGATAAGCAGCCTCTGTGCTTCTTAGTAGGCTCCGGTTGGTTCTACGGGGAGTTTTTCTGGAAAAATCACAAGATCCATGTGATATCACAAAAGACCTTCTCTGGTCTAATAATGACTGTCAAATACAGCCTTCCACTCTAACTTAGCCCGAAATGGGGTAAACCAATTGAAGAAGATTGAATATCTATAGATTTAGACTTGCAAAAATGCACCTTCCAAACGAAACTATATTTCCAACGATGAACAAAGAATTGTACAAAATTACCAGTTTCACATTTCACACCCTAAAACTTCTGACAGGTCTGATATGTCCTATGGATCCTGTTACGTATAAAAAAGAAATACCTCCATAGGGTGGGAAATTCTCTCCATTGTCAATCAAATAAACATTTCAACACACCTACCACACAAATTGCTAGCGCACTCTGTTGCAGCTGTGCACACAGCCTACGAGACCCAAAAGAAATTTAAATAAAAATTCAATTTGTGTATGTATGCGCGCATTCAAATTGCGATGATAATCCTTTTAATGGCCCCAAAAAAAAAAAAAAAAAAATAGAAGACTGAACTGTGCTCGTCTAATAGAAATAGATACATTTGATTTCTGTAAATACTTTTGTCAACCATTCAAACGTATATCATCATTTGTACGCTTTGCGCATGTTAACTCAATAGAGCTGGAAGCCGATGATGATTCCCATCGGGATTCATGTCAATGTGTGCTGCTGCTTCTGTTATAGAGGATCGAATTCGATAGTGTGTGGTGCTTTTGATCGTATAGCGAGTCGTTGAGCTAGGCACATGGATAGATCGCGCAAGCAGGTAAAGTCGAGGTGAGTGCTGAACGCCATGAACCCATTTATTATGCCTTTTGCTATGAAACGCTGTATCTGTTCCTGTACCTATGCTTTGTATCCAATAATTTATTTTTTTATTTGTCATTCGATTTTTTATTTTTTTTTCGTTCTTTAATCCGAAACACTTGCGCACAGACTGTGTGTAGTAGGGGACACGTTCATTTAGTTTTTTTTTTTATGTGTTTTTGGATTTTTTTTTTTTTTGTATTCTTTTGTGCATGTCTGTTATTGCTACCTGTCTTACACTCAACGGAGAACTCCTGGCTCTCAGCCGTAGGATATATATCGTGGCAGTGTATCAGTTGTAACTTTAGTAGATACATATGTGGGCATTATGTGTGTAATTATAGAGGCAGTCAGTCGGTAGGAGGCAGAAAGCAAAATGAAGTTGATGCCCGAAAATACACATGCAGATACACTCTCTGCAGTTTGGTGTCCAACTTTATCTGAAGTAATAACCCCCGAAAGGGCTTAACAAGAAAATATGATACTGTCGACGATGACGATGAAGGAGGTGGAAAAAAAAAACTGAAAAAAGCGAACGAGAGAAAGATTAATTATCTTCTATTCTTTGGAATAAGTTGTGGTCCTACCACTGACACACAACAGAAGATTACAAGTTTATGTGTGTCAAAAAAAAAAAATTGGACAGAGAAGTGTAAACATTCAGATGGGATTTTGATCGTTTAAGATATGGAACAATAAATTCACGATTACCATTTAGGTTAGGGGCTAATGAATATAATCAATTAAGTACACACATGTGTTTCAATAAAAATTGGGATTTTCCACAAACATGTGGATTCAATGAGAGGAATAGAGTGACGTTGCTTAGGCAATAAGATGTGTTTTATGATGCACATTTCACGGTTTATAGGCTTATTGACAAGCTTTTTTTTCACTGAAAGAGTGTCTCTTAAGCAGACTGCGCTACACTAAATCTAAAAGACACTAAATCATATTTCCCAATCGAGTTTTTAGCCACGTATTCCTGATCATTTTACAACAAAGCTAAAGCTAACTTTAAAGCTTCTAAAGGAGGAAGGATGCATTCACCAAATGTGGCTTCTTTGGGTGCTAGGAAGCAGTCGAAACACACATTAGCGGGCTGATGAGAATGGTTATATCCTCATCACACTTAGGTCCATGTGGACCCATTGTGATTCCCGTGATTTGCTTCCTATTGTGGACGTCCATCCAGTTTTGACGGTAATCCATCCGATAGCTCATCGATTTGGTCGATGAAGAATTTGCCCAGGGTTCTGTCTCTGAGTTGACAGAAGCTTGGGTAGTGACAGATGAAATGGGCCGTGTCCTCATGAGCCTCTTCATCACCGCATCCTCTGCAGATATCATCGTTTAGACGTGTTTTTTTCGTATGATATTTTGACATGTTGTGGCCAGTTAGCACTCCTGTCAGTATTGACAGAGATTTCCTGTCCTTTCGCAGGAGTTTCCTGGTTTTCATCTTATCATACTCTGGTCACAGCCTTCTTGATATTTCACAGGTGATTCGTGATTTCCTCCTGTTGTTTGCTTCTATTAATGACTTTTTATCAATTTCGACCTTAAGATTGCAGAGTGGAGGTTTTGCCATGCCATCAGCTTGAGCCCTTTCTGGCCATTTCATCCGCTGCATCATTGCCTGGTATCCCGCTGTGACCAGGGACCTGGCAGAGTTTTACATTGTGCTGCGTGGCAAGAACCTAAAGCTCTTCGCGGCAGTTCTTAACAAGCTTCGATGTGATCTGCATAGCAGCTATTGCTTTTATGGCCGTCTGACTGTCAATGTAAATTGTGATATCCTCCTGTGATATTGTCAGCATTGACGCCATTTGGGTGGCCTTTGTCACTACTAGAACCTCCGCTTGGAAAACACTGCTGTGATCTGGGAGTCGTATGGAGCTTCCTATTTTTGGTTCTTCCGAGAAGAGACCAGCTCCCGTTCCTATGTCCATTTTTGACCCACCGGTATGAATTGATTTGAAGTCTTTGGATACATCATTCTTCTGCCATTGTTCTCTACTTGAAAAGGTCCACGAGAAGGGTCTTTCGAAATCCAAGTATGGGACAATGTGGTCTGAGGTGAAATTACCGTTAAGATAGTTGCTAAGTATCTTGGCGTGTCCATTCAGCCTCCAGTGTTCTGACTTACATATTGCTTCGTCAAGGAGGAAAGGCAAATCAACATCTGCTCGGGCAGAAAAGCGCAATCAAAAAAATCCCTTGTCAACATCTTGATTAGTAAGGAAGTGTTAGGACAAATTGAAGCTACTCGCCAGGCAAAGCAACGTTCTCCTCTCCTAAGAAAGAACAAATGTCCCTTCGACAACTATCAAAACTGCAATGAACGAATGAATTTGACAGGATCCAGGATTTGTTGAAGGCTGGATGAATGTAGAAACATAAAAGAGACTAACAATAACAAAAAAGAGACTAAGCATAGTAGAGCTTGTAACAGAGTACTCGTGCTTTATTTTTTTATAATTTACAAGCGCTTCAAGGGGTTATTAACACCTTTATGATGCTTTTAAACAGCGCTAGTGTAGGTGTTGTGATTTTGAAACTCAGGTGGTATTAGGTTTCAGTTTTTTGCTCCGAGGGTCGTGTCCAGAATGACTGGGGATAATTATTGGTACTGTTGTCATTGCTTATAATTCACAGTATTTCTTTCGAACAACCCGATATCATTAGTACGGTCAAAAGTTTTAAGCCATATGACCACCCTACTGCCAGTGTTATGTAGTGGAGATGGCGTTACCTTATTATTTCGCAGTTGATCGACTTTCGTGACAAGCAACCACGGCTGTTGGAAACAAACAGCAACGCCAACTGTGAGCAGGAGGAGAAGGCAGATATGGAACACTTGCCTTGCTAGTGCCCTGCAGCGACTTTAAGACAAAATATCAGTGATCGGCAATAGAGAGTCCTTGCCTGAGGCACTGCAGCCTTCCGCATGCTCTTCGATCTCGGGCATTCTGTTCTCTGTTCTTCCGACCAATCGTTCTGGCATCCACGAAAACGGAGTTTCGGCCTTCCTTATCGTCTCGAATATATGTAGGTACAGTGGTTCGAAGATCCTCTTCATTGGACTAATTTTGTCTATTCACTTGACGTGAACTAAATCCACATCTCGACACAGCTCATAGAGTTCGGATCACACAAAAACCCATGATAGGTCATTTTCCAAGTTCGTTCACGTGGTTCAAAACGACAAAGTCCACCGAAAAAAAAACACTCAGACGACAGCCCAACTTATGTAGCTTCTCCTCAGGTTCCACTTATAAATCAGTGTCTACCAAAACACTCCTCGACCGTTCCCCTCCAATTAACTGACGTGTCCACCTCTAAACATGTGTAAACATTAAAATTCTCACATCGGACCCATCCCCTTGTTCAACTTAGCGGAAAAACGAACTTTAAATTTGATTTCACTTTCCTTGCCGAGGGACTTCGACATGAAGCCTAAGCACTAATTGTAAAATTCTAACAAACTCCCTTGTACATATGTCCACTAGCGCCTTCGGCACGTTTTTCTCCCCCACCTTGCAAAACCTGTGGACAAGTTTAGAAGAAGCCTCTTAACACGCACTGATGGTTTCCTTAAAGAGCACCTTAGCCACGGTAAATGTTCTGCATGCACATGGTTTTCATTTTTTATGGTCATCGTAGTGTCTAGGGACGAGTTGGTTCCTAAGTACCGCTGTGAACGAGTGTGTGCGTGTGTATAGAAACCTCAGCAGAATAATAAAATAATTTACTGTGGACGTGCTGGCCACCCGTAAAAATTTTCTTATAAAGGGTGTGTCATTGGGTTCCCACAATATTAGTGGTGGCAGATGCACTTCATTAAGCATAGAAGCACTTGTATTCGGTTCAGGACTCAATTGAAATTTGTCCAAAAAAAAAAAACCTCTCGATTTATTAACTTTTGGCCGAACCTTGTTTCTTCGAAACACATCGACGGGACGGGACTGTCTTACAAGAAGCAAAAGAAGATGTCTCCTTGGGATAATAACACAAAATTGCACGGTGGTTGAGCACCTAAATCTTTGTGGGAATAATCGAAAAAATAAATTTCCATTGTCTCTGCGCCCAGTTAAGCTCACCTGGCTCTGGTGGTGGATCAACCGCAAAGTGTATGCTTTGTGATATAATCCTTAAGATTTTTGAGTAGACAGTATAATTAGTCGAGATATCAACCCCCTTATTATTGCGGAGAGGGTTTGGTGGATTATGACACACTGACTGACTGACTAAAGTTGAAACTTTCTGGACTCAATCTACGCATTGTGTCCCGAGACCAAGACTACGAAGACTGATGCAATTCTATAATTGGACTCACCGAAGTGGAACTTGTACAAGTTTTGCGCTGTGGGCATATTGGCGTTTGTGGTTGGCGTCTCTAAGTAATGAGTGGCGGATACGTTTCGTTTTTCAATAACGGTAGTGTTCGGAATATTAACACTTGTTTACTTTTTTTTATATAATCCTGTTGGGTATGCACAGAGGGTATGTGTCGAAATGTGTTCCCGCTGTTAATTAATTGTCAGCACAGCAGCGGACAAGTTTATGTAGATGAAACTATAAATTGAGGTGCTTTTTAATGCCTGCCTGCCTTTGTATCAGTAGAGTCCTAAGTGCTCAGCTGTATCATGGGAGTCTGTCAACAATTCTTTATGAGCCATACGTATGCCGTGCACTAAGTCCCACGCCTACACAAGCAACTTCCGTTGACTTTTTTAATTGGTACCACCTCTTGTCGAATTGCTTTCTGTAAAGATCCCTTTTTTTATAATTAGAGCCCGATAAAGGGCCTTAAACTAGAGGGAAATTAGGGGAGAGACGAAGGAGATACCGATGAATATTGGTTCTAAGTATGGCTTAGAAATAAATCCCTATATTTGACAGTACAGTGATACCCGGATATGTGCTCCCTCGCTTAGCTGCGTTATCCGCATTGCTAACCTAAAATGTAATGCTTCAAAACTTGTCAGGAATTTAAGCGGGTACGGATAAGTAACTTCCCCTCTTAAGTGCCTAAATAAATCAGAAAAACTCGCAAGGCAGCTCCGGGGAGCCCTGTAAGTCCGTCCGAAAGTAGGCTTGAGGATAGATATTTAGCTAGAGCACTGTCTGTGGAAGAATGGTGTTCAAGGGAGTCTATGGACTTCGTAATGTTTCTATCATCTACATATAAGTCTTCAAGCAGGAAACCATTCCCCACCTTCTTTGTAGCTGCTTAGCTCTCTCTCGCAAAAGAAAACTTGACTTCGCAGAATTGTACTATAACGACCTGACACTGAAGTCAGAAACCTCCTTCGCTTCACCAAAAGGCCTAACTGGTTTAATGATTAGGTAAGGGGAACTCTTCAGATCCATACCGTATCACAATGGACTTATCAATGGTCTAAGTGTGCTTTCTTTAACTGGCAGCCAGTTCAACCTAACCATATGTAGATGTAGGCCAGATCATTTCAAACTCGGAACCGTCTAAAACAACTTGAATTGAACGGTCCGAAAGGTAGAGATGCAGTAGAGATGTATTCATCATTGTCATATGCATGCATTTTCGACCAAATAGCTTGGTGTAAAACTCAAAGTGAGGGAGAGGTTCGTTCTACTTCTAGGTGAGATAAGCCATAAGATCACCAGTGAACCTCTTGCTACAAGAACCTTACCCTGTTGGTCTTTGAGGTGTTTTCGTGAATCGAGAATCGAGAGCTGATGATTTACAAGCGATTCCATGTCCTTGAAAGGAAGCGACGTAAGTGCAATGGGTCGGTAGTTGGAGGGAGAAGATTTGCCTTTTTTAGGGACGCGCAGAACAATCACAGTTTTCAAAGTAGGGCAGATAGAAAAGCTTACGAAGTAGTTTTACCAGCGTGAAAAAACATCTCCTCAGAATTAAAGATAAGATACAACCTGTGACCAGCGAATTTGTGAATGTTGGGATCTCCTGAAACTGTATACGATTGCGAAAGTGGATCTGTCCCATGGAGAATTTCGAATACATGCGGTAGACAGAGCACAATCTAGAAGCGAAGACCTGGAAAAAGCTTAGCAAACGGATTGGTTTTGTCTAAGGAGCTGGAATGGCGTTGTAAATGAGCGTAGAAATTGGTGACGAAGCTGAATTCGTTAGGTTTCTCACAAATAACCAAATCTTGTCACTAACCTTGAGACACAGTCACATTTCTTTCCTCAAGTTTTAGTCACAACAGAGTTTGGCACGTCGAAAAAGGACATTGCAGTCATTTCTTACTTGTTTCAACTTTATTCGGTTTTCCTCAAAAGAATTGTTTGACCTTATAAGACCAAAAACTTTGGTCATTCTTCCTGATGCGCTTAAGGGGTTATGAATACCCTTATGATGCTATTCACACAGCGCTAGTGTTGGTGTAGTAATTTTGTAATCTTTGTAATACTTGTAAATCAAGTCAAACCATACTTCCTCCTTCGGTTTGATGGTTTTCATTCGGTTAGGAAGAAAGGAACTCGTACCAAGGAGAATAGTTTCAATAATCATATCAGCAGCGATATCCACGTCGCTAAAGAGGAAGCACAGTGATCACTTGAAAGTCCTAAAGAAGTTGTTCAGGCCTTCCCAGTTGACTTTTTTCGTATCGTCAAAGTTTTCTTTTGGGAGTTCGTTGTTAAACTGTACAATCGGAGTACGAAAAATAAGCTGTTAAGGAGACTGTAATCTGACTGGCCTAGAGACGTATCTATCAATGAAGGAGATAAACAATGGCGATGTATATGATTGTTTAGGATAGGAAATTAAGCTGGAAACTCAACATCGAAGAAGGAGTTAGGAAAGCTACAGTAGGACTTTTCTCTTGCAAATAAGCTAAATTGAGTAGAGATGGGGTTTATAAATTCGTATAGCTCAAATCTCGGTCATAAGACCGGTACTTATATATGGGGTGGCTATCTGGTGAACCGCCTTAGCTTTCTGTTCAATTTAACTGTGTTATCAGATTTGGCCAAAGCTGGATCTCAAACGCTCTCACTGTCTCATCAAACAGAAAAGACTGCTCATGACTACCTTAGTATGAGACACTGCACCATCGGCAAGCAGACCAATAGGCCGGGCCTTTTCTACAATGACTTTTGCAGGAGCTGCATCGACGAGAAGACAATTCTCTACCTTCTTTGTACATGTCCGACCCACTCAGCTCGAAGAAGAGTATGCTTAGGAGCCAGCTTCTTTCACTACCTAAGTGAACTGGCCGACATAAGCGTAGGCAGCCTCCAGCACTTCATAACAAGCTCCGACTGGGTCTGAGGGTAGTATTTCCGGTGAAATAGAGGTCCATGTGGTAACACAAAGGACCTTACCTGGTCTTAGTGAGGTTGCAACCTGCGGCCTGCCACTCTTACCTAACCTAACCCAACACCCTTCGGCGTTTTTGCCAGACAAATGGCAGCCAGTTTAGCCGTTCGCGTTTAAATCAATTTCGAAGTGATCTACCAAAGATTTTGGCCACATCATCATTCTGAACAGTTAACACTAACTACACCACACCCAAGCTGAATTTTAATAAAAACGTATTTGCCATCAGTCCCTCCAGGTCATTCCTGAAGGAAAAGGCATTTCTCGAAGGTAGTCCGATCCACTTTTACACCGACGGATCAAAAATCAATGACAAGGAGGTGTTTTCTCTGTTAGGCTTAGGCCTCCCTTTCCGAGATACCGATGCACGATGGTTTTAAATGCTTGCGACAGGTTGTAGTGATGAGAAATTACAGATTTCGTCCTGTTTCCGTGAGAATTAAGTTGAAAACTTCAGTGTTGGTGTCGATGCCATTAGAATAAGTTCAATTCACCCTCACCTGTCTGCAGTGGACCACTCTTAGGGTGTATTTTGCACCAATTTTCCACATTTCTGCAGCAGATTGTCAAGTTTCTTATGACAAATTTAGCGCTCTTGAGATTGAAACCAGTCTATGCCCAAACCACAACTCATGACAAACGTGTGTAGAAGTTCAAAATTCATCAGCCCAATTTAGTGTCAGTAAAATTCTTACCACCTAACCTATATAAAAATCAAGCCTCCCGGCGTCACTCTATATATTTCACAATCAGTAAAGCGTATACCTCTTGATGACTTATCCGCGCTGAGTTACCCCGACAATAACACTCTGACGGGACCACTTTTAATTTCTTCTTTTCGTTGATTTATTTTCTACCCAAAATGTGGGACATGACGACGATAATTGATTGCAACACCACCAACTTGACTTTGCTTTTGTATTTTTCATTTTCTATATTTAAAAAAAAAAAACAAAAGATGACACCCCCGGAGAGTGCTATACACGCACTCTCAGTCCAAAACACAAAACGCGCAAAAAAGTAGGTCACCTCACAACCTCACAGTGACAACCCAACCACTGCTTCGTATATCTTTGTTTTATTCTTCCTCTCGATCTTCGTCGTCTTGTCTTGATTGAAGACCATAATAAAATTTAAAAAAAGAAAAGAAGAACGACTCCCTGTATCTTATCCTGATTTTGAAGATACAACCTCTCTTCCTTACAAGACATGACTGATCGATCGTTTGGTGTTTAGATGTTGATGTCCAATCTGAAGTTGGTTAAAATTGTATTGTTCTTAGATTTTAATTTGAATATTAAGTGCTACTGGATCTTTTTCGTTTCGATAACGATTATGATGCCGTTGTTTAACTGATTGTCCACTTGATAGCTGACAGACAAGACAGGTATCCGACCCGAAGGCCTCTTGTCCAACTTTTAATTTGATGACTCATCATCGATTGAATTGCTGACGATCATCCGATTGTGGTTTCTTCTGGTGTGTGCATGTTTATTTACTACATAAGAGAGCGAGAGACTAATATAGCTCAGGTGGAAGGTAGTCGAATGATCTACAACGTATGCGGCACATACGATATATGTAGCACAGTCAAACAATATATACGTATGCATTGCAAGCAAGACGAATGAGTCATTTTTGGACTCTACGTAGGGAATGCTCCCTCAATCTAAAACCAACTTCTACCTACCTGCTAGTCACAGACTTGTACAATTCGTGAAATAGGGAAATTTGCAGGTAGTTCTGGCAAAGGGGGCTCGATTGCCCAATACCAATATCACCATGGGGAAGTATCGGTGTCATGTTTACTTTTTGCTTTTTTATTCGATTTGCTTTCTTGATTTATAGAACGAGCCTCTTGCAAACATAGAAATGATGAGTCATCTTGTGTCTGGAGATGTGAACATTTTTTTTTTTTTTGCTAATGTGCTTATAAGACAATTTAATAATTTTAAGGCGTAATAAGTTCCAATTTGCTTTTGATGAGGGAGACAAGGGTGCTAAGTGTTTATTTATTTTTTAAATTTAACGAATTGA
This sequence comes from Criorhina ranunculi, assembly GCA_951813785.1. NCBI lineage: Eukaryota > Metazoa > Arthropoda > Insecta > Diptera > Syrphidae > Criorhina > Criorhina ranunculi. The sequence continues at coordinate 12,002,662 of OX638382.1, read as the reverse complement.
AATACGATATTTGATTGTATCTTTGTTTGGGAGATTTGCTGCAGTTGTAAACGAAATTTTGAAAAATGTTTACAAAACGTTTGGGTAACATCTGCGCAATAAGAGATTTGCTGAATGTTGGAAAATATGGATTGCAGTCTTGAAGTGATCACTTCTCCATTCTACCGAAGAAGATTTAAAGAGTGGAGTTGGAAGCTGGAACCCAAGGTTTTTACTGGAAAATCACAGAGGATGCGATTGTTATGCTCACCTGCACTAACTCCTCCTCTGTCTTTAGTGTCTTTGGCAACCCCCCTCGGACCGCTTTTTGCATTATTTTAGACGGAGAAGTTTCTCATGTCCGGTAGGGTTCCAATTTGATTTGTTTTTATGTATATTTTCGTCTTTGTCTCCCTTTTACCTTTGCAGCACTGACTCGATAAAAGAGCCTATTTGGTTCCCTCTGTCGTTGTTCGAGATCATCATTCCCACGACATTTTCAAGAGTGATATTGCCTGTCCCTAATTCCAGCCTGGTTCACTCTGCTGCCCATTTGCGAAAAAAGGTGAAAAAGTGTGGTTTGCGTCATCTACTGGAGAGTCGCCGTATAGACAAGCCAGGCTCTCTACTTTTCCCATTGAAGTTTTCATATCTGGTAAGACACTGACTGGGTGGGTAGAAGTTCACTATGCCATGTTTCCTTTTCATCCATTTAGCTATGTCTCTTATCAGTTTCCCCGTCCACCATCGCCCTTGTCACTGCTCCTTAGTAAGCTTCTTCGCCGCCACAAATTGCACTCCTATTTTAGCTTTTTGTTGGAACACGAATCTTCTCCCGGCCGCTAGGAAATCGATGGGAGTCAGTCCCGAGGACAGCTCGTTCCGATAGCTAATTTCTTAGAGGGCTCCAGCTGTCATCTGTTTTCCGTATTTCTCTTGCTTGAGTGCATCGGTCCTGGTCTCACAATCATACAGGAGAATGGCATACGTGATTGACATGAGAAGTCTTCACCTGCTTGCAGTTAGGTCACCTACGTTTGCCATGAGCCTGCTAAGTAATGTAGTAACCTTTGCAGCTGGCTCCGATGAGGACTTTACTTGCTGCCAAAATGTGAGTTTGGAGTCAAGGGTAGTTCCCAAGTTCTTCACTGCATTTTTTGCTCGTTATAACCTTCGAGTCTTCTTGAAGCTCCACAGCTACCAGGACCGGGATCTGTCTTCTAGCCATGATCTTTCATCCATACGCATGATCTTTCATCCATACGCATCTTGTAACTTGGTTTAACCTTCTCTGTGCATCTCCGGTGGCTCTTGCTGTAGTCACGGTGCCGATGTCATCTGCGAAGAATACCATCGTAAGAGATATTCCAAAGGTTGGGCCCCAAAATTGAATCCTTTGCTGCTCCTGCAGTGATAACCTTTTTTGGGTAATGGATAAAAGCTTCCGATCTTTGTGGTAGTCTCTGAGTTCCTTGCAAGTGAATTGGATCTGTCGCCGGTTCTTTGTAGATGCTTTTGCTTAGTCTCTTCCTATAAAGAGAACTCATGTGGCTGATTCATTGTTAGTTCACATTTTTTTCAAGAGTGTCCCCTAATATGTCGACGATAACCTAGTTTTTCTTGTTCTAAGCTTGATCTCAGTGTCCCAAGCCTTTTCTATGCAACAGCCTACAAGCAATCTTTCTGATAATTCGTCCATAATTTGTCTGACCATTTCCAAGTGATAAAACACATGTTAACACTGAACCCAAACCACGATGCCCTATGAATTCCTGGAAAGCACGTGTTGCTCACAAAAGGCGTACGCATTCCAAATGTTGCCACTCCTCAAGTATCTCTCCCTTCAAGGATATGAAATTTAAGACGACCATAATTATCCCATATTTGTCGTTTGCAGCCACTTACTTAGTCAAAACAATAGCACTCCGTTGGTCCGTATCGTCCTTGTAGTTGTCCTCGATTTATCATTTCGACACACTTGAGATGCTTTTTTTTGCCCTTAATGCCGGACACATGTCGTCTTGCTCTTCCACTGACAGCACGGGACAATGCATTTGTTATCCGACTGTGTGATGGTGCCAATATGCGTATAACTGATGTAATCTAACACCGCTTTCAATCACCCATAAACTAGCCTAGATTATGAAGAAGAGAAAAAGGAAAGAAGAACAGAAACCGATTGCCAGGGCCAGACCAAGCCAAGCATCAAGAAGTCAACGCACGTAATACCACATCAACACCGCTCTTCAGCGCAATGATATGTATCTGATAATTGGATTTTGATTTTTCCATTTAATTGGATGCAACTCTTCGAAAGTTTCTCGTTTCGTTATCTCTGGATGGACCTTCTGCTGCCATACGCCTCATAGACGAAGACGACAACGACGACGACGACGACGACGAGGAGGAACGTTTCAAATCTTTAAATTTTAAAACTTATCACGAACACAGAAACCCAGACGGGACTTACACACAAGATATTGTTGCACTCACAATTGATATGTTGCCGTCGACGCATTGTGCCCATATGGGTTGGGGGTTAATTTTTTTTTTATTATTATTAATCTCACTTAGTGGTGCCCCGGCGCAATGATAATTTCTCTAAGCCAACGGCAGCAACTTAAAATATCTTTGTTTACATTTTGTTTGTACAATAGGGCGGCTGGCGGAACGCACATGAGACATATTAATTTATTCCAGCGCTGGCCAGCCATCACAATCATACATAACCCCTTGCATCAATGTGTTTTCAAAAATTTTGATAAAATTTAGAAGAACCTCCACCAACAATTGATATTCCTAAGTGGGCCAAACGCTCAAAGTTGGGGGCCACTGCTCGATTGGGTTTTATCATTTGGAACGTTGTGGAGATGCATTGGGAGCAGTTTGGATAGATATCTGTTGTGCGCTCTTGGCATGACATAGACACTTCAAAAGGGAATACACATTTGAATGTCATTTGGGTATTTAGGTGTGTGTATGGTGTTAATAACTGCAGCTATTGGATGGGCACGTCTTGAGTGATATAATGCAACATGAAGGTGCTTATGCTTACGAGTATGGTGTGGATTGTGTTGATTCTTACTGCGAAATGGAAGATAATGCTTGTAAAAAGTGGGTTAATGCATTGAAATTTGAATGGGAGGTGGACATAATGAGAGTCTCTGAACTGAATACTCGTCCGTGTTACAAGGTGAGTTCTTTGCCATCAATCAGTGTAAGACCTCTTACACATTAGGGAAAACCATATTTATGACCTCAGGCAGTCGAGCTGTTCTGAAAGCACTGAACTCGTCTGTCATCAAATCCAAATTAGTCCTAGAATCCCACAAGGTGATCTCGGACCTAGCTAGGAACAACATGATTATTTTTCACTGGGTTTGCGGGCAATCTTACCGGCAAAATACAGCGCGCCAACAGCATTCATTGGATCTGTAGCAAATCACTTTTCAAAAGCAAAATTAATTTGCATACAAGAATCCAGCGAAGCATGGCTCAACACACCACGATAAGCAAAAATCCAGTTTCATTGTGAATCACGATAGGAACAGTTTTAGAACCCAATTGGATTCCTCAGCGGACACTGCCCCCTGCACAAACATCTACATCCCACGGATTTTGCATCAGATTCAAGCTGTAGACTCTATCTTGAGAGTGAAAAGACATCCTTACGGAATGCCTAGCCCTCTTTCAATGGAACAGCTTTCTTTCCTTAACTTTCTGACATCTTCTGGCGTGAAACAACTCTTGGAGTGTTTGATAGGTTCTGCCTTCCTCTTATCAACCCTGCAGTGCTGCCCTTGTATTGCCTACCATTGAAAAGAAGTCCTTATCTGTTTCGTATAGCGAAGCTGTGCATTTCGACTTTCACACTCAGTTGTTGTAAGAAAGGAGCGTTCAGACCTTCGTGTTTCGAAGTCTTGATTCATCTTTTATTGGGAGACACGTACTAATTCCAAGCCTATGTTTGGTGCACTTTGCCAAAAATCTGAATCACAATGACAGTCGCTAGCGTAGTAACCCTCTACCTACAGCAAGCCTTCCAGCCAGTGCTGTCACTCATCCCATCCCGGTCCATAGAAAAAGTGTAGTGGTCTTTCAGATCTTCAGTGAGCTGTCTTTCCGGCTTAGAAGCAGCGATCATCGTTTAAGGAGTATTCTTCTAGTTTGTCCACATTCTGAAGAGTCTTGCCACGTTCAGTGATAATCACAAGAAACCCAAGTATCTATGGAAGCTCTGGCCAGAATCTAAATGAAATTCAGGTCCGATTTGATCCTCTACGGTTCATGAATCAGGAGACTAAGTGGTCTCCTTTGTTGGCTATTAATAGAGAGTGGCTGTAGGATTGTTGGAATTAGCCGAACTAGATCGCGCAGTATTTGGATCTTCCTCATTTTTTTGTATAGCTTCCAAAGTCTTCGACCAGAGATGCTAGAGATTCTTTGTTAATGATGATGCAAGAGCATCTGAAACCCTCTTTCGGCTCTTCCAACTTCCCTCCAGTTTTTATTTAAGAGCTTGAGGATCCTGAGAATATCCTCGAAAACGGAGTGTGCAGCTGGTATTCAGGAACGTGTTCTTGGTAAAATCATTCGACGCTGCTGGGACTCCCAGGCTGCGTGTCTGAGTATGGGAGCGGGTTTTCCTCGACTTTGAAGCTCCATTCGACCCATCTAGCAAAGAAATTTAAAGGATAGACGAACAAAAAATTCACGCTTTCCGAGCAGGTCCGGGGTCAGTGGGAAAGAATTATTTTTTTGGTATCCAGGAACGTGTTCTTAGTCCACTTGGGATCTGGTCCCTCGAAACGACCTCAAGTTTTGCACCTGGCCCAGTCCTCCGATCTCCAGATTGAAGAGCTTACGCGATCTAAGATCCGACACATGCGATCAATGAACATACGATCACCAGTTGTCGCGACAGGTCGGAGGTGGCTCTAGATTTAGCGCCATGATCGTTCTTAACCGCTTCTACGAGATGATCCTTCAGTATGTACTTCACTAAAGGACCTTTGGATGGTAGTCACCTTAGTGGAGAACTTTGGTGTTTTGGCCAACTGTGAGAAATTGTCTTGTGATATTTTTCTTTTAGACTAGGAGTCCGACTCAGCCAGTTCTTCAATGTTCTTAGCTCAGGTCAGGGTGTAGTTTTTCCGTTCCGTTTTGCGTTCTGCTGAAAGTCTAAGCATTGCTGTGGGCTAGAGTTGATGGATCGCGAGCAATTTATTTTGGGGTTTGTCGTAAGGTACTGCATTTGCATTGTTTTGAAACTAAAAAAAATCCTACAGAGAATATTGGAAGCCGAAAGAAGGACACTTTATTTAGCACACGCTAACCCTATCCAAGTGAGAATTCAATCAAGAACTACTTAGTGGATTTACAGAACAAACATCGATTTGAAGATTGTGTATTAAGTGGCACATGTTGCCTATCCATTAAAGAAGGAGCATTGTCAAATGACCTCGTAGGCTCCCTCGAATCTCCCTAACGACATTATACATACGAACAACAAGAATCAAGCGTTAATTTTCTCACCGAAAACAGGGAATTAAATAATAACAATCTGCTTGGGACATAATTAACTTAATCACATAGAAAGACCTTTTTCCATCGAGAACCGCAAGTCCAGAAGCAACAGCATACTGATCTTCCCCTGAAATTATCATTCAATGCCCGAAATTATAATGATTGCACTTGGTCTTCATCGTCGTCGTCGTCGTCAAAGTCGTCATCATCGTCGTCGTCAACATCATCATCAACGTCAATTCCATTGTAATCATCTCCAAATGAAGTGTGGTTTGTCTTGTCTGCATGGATTCTGCATTTTGCTTCCTTGGATTCTCTTTAAGTCATCAACTACTCCTCACACATGTGTTTCCTCTCCTTTAGTCCTAAGAATCACTAATTTTAGGTTCACACTTCATGCTCAGGTTTCCTTCTCTTTTTTCCATTTTACTTGTTGATGTCGAAATGATCTTGTACACTCTGTCTGTGTAAGTTTATTGTAACGGTAAATGTATGAAGGTAAATGAATGTATAATTTCTGAACTTCAAGTTCCAAAGGCACTAAGAACAAAGTGGATGAAAGATTGCCCACTTTTTTTCGTATGTGGCTATAGATGGATTGGCGTGGAGTGACGCACGCGCATATAAATTAATCATGGGCTTCTTAAAAGTCATAAAGTGGTTAAGGCTTTTTTTTCTGGTTACATAACTGGCAAATGAATAGGAAATATTGCAAGAGGTATTCTAATGTTGAATTTACACTTGTCAACTTTACAGGGAGGAAATTTTAAAGGGTTTTGTGCAAAATTGTAGCATGGAAAAATGGCAAAGATCGCAACCATTGCGGTTAGAAAAAAGGAGCAGAAGCTTTGATTTTGTTGTTTATATCGGACCTTAGGAACAATTCTTCACGTCTAATGGCACTAAAGAGACATACAAGAGGAACAAAACTACGTAGTCAATGCAAGCAATCGTGATGCAAGAGCGCTGTACACTCAAAAGTCCGCAGATATACTAACACATACGAGCATCTTTGCCACTTTCATAACCTTAAGAGCCACGACGCTGGATAAATGTTGTCTGTTCGATGAAGACATAACTGCTGCCCTTCATTCGTACAACCGGTGCAAAAGGGATTACTCCAGTTGTAAGGTTCAAGATCTTTCTCAATCTCCTCCCGCAGGACCTTTTTACGCAAAAGTTTGTGTCTAAATTATCCAATCAGTCATTGATCTCGAGAATCATTTGTAGTTCGCCCGGATAAATCCTGTCAAATCGCACTATCCTGCGGGTCGGGTCTTTGCTAAACGACAAGAAGCCTGAAAATTGTTGTCCCAATAAATCGGTTGTTATCAAAGCCCACGATTGTCATGTTATGAACTTTTCCAGAGGCATATCGAAACTGACCATATGTTGGATCCCTTTTCGCCTATCTTTCCAAGGTGATACCGTTGAGGCTCGTCGAGGACACTTCGATCTCTAATGGATTACTCGAGGATTCTTTGTATTGAAACTGGGTTTGTCCACAAAGCCATCCAGGAGCGTCTTATCACTGAAGATATCCTGCCCTTGGTTTCCTAGAAACCAATTGACGGATTGTTTCCAGTAAGGCTCAACACAAAGTAAAGCTCCAAGTTGCAAGTTTTTTATAAGAATTCGTGGCAAAGAACTTCTTGATGTTCCCGTGTTGGGAATACTCTTTCATTCATTGCGGGGTTTATTAGAATGCTTTTGCACAATAATGAGTCATTGCTCCTTCAAAAGTGGATGACAGATGTCAAAGTTCGGAAGTTACCAACTTTGCAAGGACACAATTTGCAACGTTATTAAAATTGTAGTCAGGTGCATTCTTTGTCTTTCTCGATCCTCCGCCACTGACTCTATTTTATCAGGTAGGGACCCCAGACGAGTCCTGAAAAGGTCTCATCCTAGGGCTACCAAGAAATCGCTTACCAAATCGCTTATAAGTCGATTGGGGAGCATGCGCACTAAGTGACAAAACTATTGGAGTACGTATAGATCGTTTCGTTCGGACAAGTATCCGCTTAAAAAAGAGTTTCTCGCGTATTCTGGGGTTTTTCACTCGACCTCTCCGAGCAACACTTCAAAACAATCCCATTTCGGCAGCTTGTCTCCGCGATCTTAGGACCATAGGAGAGGGGTGGAACAAGTACCAATTTGGACGTAAGTCTTCCTTATAACAGATGGATTAAGCTTTCATAAAATAAATCGAGGCTAACCAATAACTCTGCATTGCCGCATGATGAAAGGAAGAGGTGACAGAACGTACCCCTGGCGGAGTCCAATGATGACAGTGAAAGACATCGATTTAACGACACTCTTCCGAACACAGCTCCATACACATCTAAAGATCGAATTGTTCTTAACAAGAAACCATCAATCACATACTACAGCAAAACACTCTAGAGTTTGGATTGAGGGACCCGAACTAATGCCTCCTCCAAATACACAAAGCAGATGTTGGCGGGTTTCGGCGTTTGGAATACTCCTAGGCCTTCTCAAACTCAACTGGCAGAACGAAAGCCACTTTGCTCATCATTTAACCTATGCTTGATCACAGCTTTGGAACGCGATTCTTACACCTTGGCATTTCTAGGGAGATGTAACAATCACCTCAGTTTTCCGGTCGCTGGACCGCTTTAATGACAGGCTGGAGGCATTGAACTCCATCTTTATCTTGAGGATTTCTGTCCGGATTTCATCCACAGTAGCAGGGTTGACAACTTTTAGCCTTCAGACTACTTGATAAAGTCGTACTGCTTCTCTCATCAAATTGTATAAAGTTGAGCTTCTCAAAACCGCTCCTGCATTCCTATGATCAGTCCCTTTGGATACAACAAGCTCATTTGCAGTTAGGTGTTAGAATTTAAAATTTCTAGCATGCCTCTCGAATGGGTATTATAACAGCAAAGTACCTTTATGCCTTATAAATGAAATTTCATATGTATATTCATATGCGTAACACTAGAAGGTGGGTTGGATGGAAGATGGAAGACTTGATCAAATGAGATAAGAGGCATATACCCATAGTACGTGCCTTCTTAATTACCTACGTCTCTTTTCTTTTCTGTTTTTGGTTAATGCATTCGGAAGCAAAAAAATTCTTCATATGAAAAACTGGACACTCTCTCATGGTCGTCTGGGTCTTGTAAAGAAGAAATACAAAAACACATCAGGTGCGCGACCGATTGCACGTCCCGACTCGTTGAAACTCGTTGACAATTCTGCTTGCGCATTTGTTCCAGTGTTCGTACCCATAAAAGGGGGTATACTTTGCAGACAACACAAGAGAAGCCGATTTAAATGAGACAGCATTGGGTGGTTGTGATTATTGTTATGATGATGACTTTAATGTGCGGCTTTTAGCTTGATGGACTTAATTAAAAAAAAAAAAAAAACACCAAAAGGTGGATTATACCTTATCAAGAAGATTTATGTGTGTGTGTGTACATCTTAAGGATCAATGAACTTTTGCTTCGTCAGCTGTTGAGTTGAGGTTTAAAGTTGGCATAGATGAGCTGCTCTTAAACTTGGAACTTCGGTAATTTGTGACGAGCCTGTAACGGGCCAGAGTTAGGTCTAATATCTCGTCTTTAACAATGATGCGTTTGCTTCCAACTCATCTCAGATTTTTACCAGCCTTACTTCTTTTTATAAAGGCCCTTCCAATAGGGAGTTCCGAACTTTGCTAGTTGACAGCGGCCATATTGTTCAAGCTACATCTGTCAAATTGGCTGTCATTTATTCAGCCTGTTTTGCCAAATTACCGTGGATGAATATAGCGTTCAACAACACGTGCAAATAATAAAATTGTTTTATCAAAATGGGTGTTCTGTTCGGGCAACGTTCCGTTCGAAAAATCATCTTCAGCGATGAGGCCCATTTCTGGATGAATGGGTACGTCAAGAAACAAAATTTTCGAATTTGGAACGATACCAATCCACATGAGATCCAAGAGCGTCCAATGCATCCCGAAAAAGTCACTGTTTGGTGTGGATTTTGGGCTGGCGGCGTCATCGGTCCATATTTCTTTGAGAACGACGTTGGCCAGGCCTATAGGTCGATGATTACCAACTTCTTTTGGCCTGAATTGGATGATATGGACACCAACGACGTGTGGTTTCAACAGGACGGCGCTACGTGCCACACAGCTCACGCCACATTGGAAATTCTGCACGAGCGAATCGAGGGCCTGGTCATCTCACTTAGAGGTGATGTGAATTGGCCACCGAGATCATGCGATTTGACCCCGTTAGACTATTTCTTGTGGGGTTTTCTGAAGTCACAGGTCCATGCGAATAAGCCACAAACCACAACGGCCCTCAAAGTCAACATTACCCATGCCATGGATCAAATCCAGCCTGATTAATGCGCCAGAGTCATGGAAAATTGGACATTACGGATGCGCGCCACCCAGAGAAGCCGCGGCGGACATTTGAACGATGTTATATTCCATACATTATGGCATCGAAAGGCCTTTTAAACGAATAAAAATGTCGATGATACCTCACACACACTTTGTTTTATTTAAATTTAAAGATTGGAAGCGCTTAATGAAAGACCCTTTACTTTATGAAGCCTTCTCATCACCAAACAGATCTGGTCTAAGCTGGATAATAAATGCTCTCACTGCCTAATTAAATAGAGAAGAAAACCTTTTAGTCCCGGTGTGGGTGTCATAATGGGACACTGTACCATCGTCGAGCATGCCAATGGACAAGGCCTCCTTTATAATGATTTTTGTAGAAGCTGTATGGACAAGGAAGAGGGACAGACGATTCTCCACCTTCTCCGGAAGTGTCCAGCCCTCTCAGCTTATAGAAGAGCTTTCATAGAAACCAGCTTCTTCCATAGGCTAAATGAACTAACTGATATCAGTATAAGCAGCCTCCAGCACTGCATAGTTAGGTCCGGCTTGCTCTGCGGGTAGTTTTCCTGGAGTAATCACAGATCCATGTGGTATCACAAAGAGCCTTCTCTGGTCTTAGTGTGGCTGTCTTATACAGCCTGTCACTCTAACCTTACCTAACCCAGTGCTGTCTCACTCATCATTTTTGCCCAACTTTTCGCAACCAATTATGTTATGAGCATAACATGTTTCAAAGGGACCGGTTTTATTGGTGGATTGAGAGGCTTTTTTAAACTGCAAATTATACTCTCAGAGGTTTGTCATTGCCTACCGAGAGATGTTGCAGCATCTGTGTCTGCCAATGCACTGTTCCTCGACGGCGATTAAGCGAAGTTAGTATGGTATGGTCCCCTTCAGTTTGTAGTTTAGGGCTTAGGGCTTCCAAATTTCCTCATTAAATTGTGGAACCATAAGGATTGTCTCCGAACTTGAAGGTCGTGTCGAATATGAGCGAATAAAAGCGACTAATGAGCCTTCTCAGCGCGTGGTCTACAAAATGGTTTCGTCACGTTCACGAGTTTTAATCATTCATAAGGCACTTTGGCTTGCCGTTCTATCGATGCAGGAACACTCATTCAATAGTGAGACTTAGCAGTTACATATAAAGTTGATTATAAGCCGATTAAGTTTATGGACAATCTTCAAAGATACTTATGCAGTCTAACAATTGCTACCTACTTTGCTACTCAATCTCCGTCATGTGAACAGTCATCTGACACTTGGAACGTAAAATGTTTGCAAACAAGGGAACTCTCTTGCCAGATTCTGAAGGCAGTGCCTGGTTTGCTTGAAAAGAATGCCTTCAGCGGTTTTTTGTACGCCTTTTCTAAGAGGACTCCAGCTTAAAATCAGAATCTCCCACTGAAAGATTGTCGAGTACAACACTTATCTTGAAACTTCATATGACCTTTGTCAGCAAGGGAGTGCTCTTGTTAAGGTCTACCAACTGACTCGCAATCAAATAAGTTGTGTGGAAGCTTCAGATATCTAAGTTTCAAAAGACTAAACTGGACTATAGAGGGTGTAATGGTCTGAAACTAACCTCTGTAGCATCACCTGTTTGTACAACTACTGACGACTTTGCACGCCAAGCATTACAGAGCATAGCTCTGTGAACATTCAAGACTTCGATTAGTTTTTATGTTCCAAAAGGAATCGAATGGACAAATCGAAAGTGTTAAACTGTTCCCTTGGGCTATTCAATAACAATACACAAGCAGAGGCACCCTTTCGTCTCGTTATAACTCTTGATGAGTCATCAAAATAAAACTCTTGTCGCCTTGCTGCATCAAACTTCATAAAAAAAAAACTCTTTCCTAGTAAAATATCAAAACACTAGCACACACCTGAAATAATAAAATCAACGTCTTCGCTAAAACATCCGCACGACCGACGACGACGACGCGAGACGCTCGAGAGCAGCTAATCCTTTGGCAAATTATATGAATTTAAATAAATCGCCAATTTAAATCCACTTAAAACGTGCGTCAAACACATACCCAGTGCAGTGCCAATGTTGGAACACCGGCAATTAATACCCAAGCACAACGCCCAACCGAGGCTGAGGAGTGAGATGCATAACATCGTCGGTCGTCGGTCGATTATTGTGCCTCGAACGAGGTGCGCTTTCATTAATGTCGCAAGCAGCAAATACCCTCCTGGTAAATCGCATAAACCAGCTAAATAATCGCCAAATCGCTCCAGCATCAGAGCGGCACCCTGGGGGCCTCTGGCCCCATGCCAAAACTCACTTCGTTAACAAATATCATTAACACACTAAATCTAATGCCACTCTCTACCGATATTATTATTTTATTATTTCAATTATGCGCGTGGTCTTTAAATACCGCACCACTGTTCGGCACGGCACGGTGGCGTTGGGCACATGCCGTTAAAGCTTGCTCTCGTGTACTGGTGATGGTGTGAGCTAAAAATACACAACGCAAACGGGGCGAATTTACGAATGTGCGCGCAAAAAGATACTCAAATTGCAGTGAATACTCCAAATGGGATTGGGAATGATGCGAAGAGATGATGGATTCATTGTCGAGTTATGCACTGCAGATTTGGGGAGTGTTTCCCCATTGGGGCAGTTCCTCTTTTTAACGGGGACGCTTGGAGGAACATCCGAATAAAAATAGATTTTAATAGTATGAGAGTATTTATTGAATTTATTTTGCATCAAAAACGAAGGGTAAATGCATTTCGAGTTTTTACTTGAAGTTTGCCAAGTGAGGTGTGAAGTACTTATGAGATTGTGCCGGAAGAAATGAATATTTTATTGAAAAGCTTGCATACAATCGTTGTTAAATGATTCATCTGTCACTTTGACTTATAATTTTTAATGGGTGCCCTCTAGTTTCAAGTAGAAAGTTACACATTAGAGCTTACTGTGCGTAATCGCTTAGATGGCACTACGATTTGGGGTGAACTTGAGCTAGATATTTGAAGACAGCTCTGTTGGAAGTGAACTGGCCCAAGATTTGTGAAGAAGTGGCGTGTTACCTCAAACAAAATCTTCCTTCATCGAGGTATTGAAAACTTTAAGGACCCGAGCAGAGCTCAGTCATATTAGTTGTTTAACTAGAACCACTCTGACTAGATCGAAGGTGTTGTATATATCCGGCAACATGGTGACCTAAGGCTGTTATATGTATGTTAGTGTCACAGAAGATAGATGCTGTGTAATGGGTATGGCATATGGGTGTCCTTTGGGCGTCTCAGATCTCGTGTAAGTGGACGAGATTCCTGAAATAAAGCACCTCTTGCAGTTCTATAGATTTGAAGAGTCTGGATGTACTTGTATGAGATCTAAGTCGAGTTTCTAAAATCTTTTACCAGGTGTACCTCCTTTTTTATATGCTGGGATCTTCTCGGCATAGTCTCTTCTACTCTCCATTTCTTGAGAGTTAGCAGGTCATGCATTTCTTTCGGTTATCGTTCCACAGAAGTTCTTTTAGTTTGTCTAGACGCTGGAGAACCAATCGATAGATGTCATTCGTTAGATTCGAATCATTCTGCGAACGTCCCAGATTAAAGAGGAACTAAAAGATGAGGAAAAATGGAAGACATTTTACTACATCTACTCCTACATAACGTACCACCCAGTAGAATGTAAACTTATTGTCTTAGACAAGCCCTTTTATCTTGTTCAGCAACTCGTACACCGACTTCGAGACAAGACGCACACGTATAGGATCAAAACGTTGCAAAAGGTCTTTGCATGCAAGAATCTAGAAAAGCCTGGCTCAACATCTCGATAAGAACAACCTTAGAGCTATAATTGAATTCCTCAGTGGACACTGCCGCTTGAACGAACACCTACTTCATATGAACCTTGGAATAGATGCAAGCTGAGAATGAAGAGACCTCTATACACATCCTAACAGAATTTCCAGCCCTCTTTCAACTCAGAAAGAGAATTCTTGACGGCGAAGTTGTCCCAATGGAACAAGCTTGTTCTCATCTGACCAGAGAAGTTCTTTAACTTCCTGACGTCTGCATTCTTTCAATGTCTAAATAGAAAAGATTGTGGCGTTTTTATGGCTCACTAGGCTTTTTTCAAGCACAGTGTTAGGAGACTATGTGACACCATAGTCTGCTACGCCTGTGAAAAAGGCGACAACACAACGGCGTTCGGAACAGGTGATCTTTGGTGTTAAGGTGGCTCTACCCGAGAACCTGCAACAGTCTTTGAGTCTGAGTGCTTCAGAACCCGGGTACGCGGAAGCAAAGTGCCGAATGTCAACAATCGAGGAGAGTTATGAGCACACTCGAGATAGATGAATACCCACTTTTACAACAATGATCGTTGCTGCGTTTTCAGCTGCTCAGCTGGGTCGGTTTCAGTATTCGGGAGATTGGAGCGGGGTCGGAAGGCGAGAATTGGATATGAAGAAACAGAGCGCCAGAACTGTGGTTAAGCAAGGCATCTCTTTTGGAGTGAGGTCTTCATATAGGATTCGATCCAGTGCAGAACCTTTGATGGACTGACAACAATAATTGGTTCCGCAATTGTTGGACAAATGAGATTCTCAAACGTCCTTAGTGCAGCCAGACTGTCTTCAAATATGACAACAACTTCTGTTCGGAAGACAATCATTAGTGTGTCCAAAACTATTTGGTATTCAAATGCCAAGTGCTAGTGCCGACTAGATAGGAAGAATGTTTATTAAAGTCATCTGATAGGCACATGATGACAGGACTCAAACTCTGGACAGGCATCCTGAACAAAGGACATTGACGAAAAAGTGCTTTCAAATCCGTTCGCAGTTGTTGCCTTCTTTCTTAATGGTTAAGTCCATTGGAATCAAATTGAAAAAAGCGTTTAGAGCATCAGCCACCAGGAATTGTCCTCAAACAAACAAGCCTCGGAATTGCTTCTTGCATTACTTCAGGATAATGCCACTTTTTCTAGCCTCTAGCGGTCCTAATCTTGACGGATTGTCTTGATATCTTCACTTCTCTTCATCTCTAGCACTTTATCGATGCAGGAGCATACTCAGTTCTAATTTTCCTCCCTTGTGCACATTACCGGGACGACATTGTCTGCTGTGATTCCACCAATCTCCGTTTTTAGTCTTCGTCTCTCTGCAAGCCATTGCATTGTCAGCGTTGTCTTGAGTCGAGTCGCCATACTGACATACTGGGCTCGTTGTTCTTCTCATTTTGTGCAGATAATCGTTGAAGCTCCCGAAGATATCTTCGTCTGAAGATGGAGAGGAGTTAGTCGGTAGGAGTCCGATAGGGAACTAGGAGTACTAAACATGGCTCCAGTCATTCCAAG
This sequence comes from Criorhina ranunculi, assembly GCA_951813785.1. Lineage (NCBI taxonomy): Eukaryota > Metazoa > Arthropoda > Insecta > Diptera > Syrphidae > Criorhina > Criorhina ranunculi. The sequence continues at coordinate 11,987,462 of OX638382.1, read as the reverse complement.
GCAGCCTTTTCTTTGCAGTCTTGTCAAGCATAGTACTGGTGCTAGGCTTGTTACATTTTCATTTCTGAAAGTCACAACAAGACAAGAAGATACAGCCTTTTACTCGATCCTCTACAAGGTAGGAGACCTTGGGTTCAAAAGCTGACATTAGTTGTAAGACACAGATGATGACTCAGTAAGTAGTGTCTCAATCAACAATTAGGGAAACCCTTCTAAGAATGACATTCAAATTCTGCATTAGCCAATGTTCCGCTTTAAACCATTATGCTCGCGAATAATTAAAGAACCAACCTTATACAGTCCAATCATACAATCAAAGTGGATACTGGCTTAAGTCGCATCATAAAGTGTTCTGTCACAAGCACTTGACCACCGTCTCAAATCACTTTCAAGCGTGTCATAAGCCTACACTCCAATACAAAGTGTATACATCTTGTACACCTCGTGTCCAATGGTTACACACACTTTTTTCTTATACATACTCGTATTTTATGCGCCACGGAAATTGCAACGACGACGACGACAAACAAAGTCGACGTACATGACCTAAAATTCAGGTTAAGTTTGTTTATAAAAATTTTCAAGATACTTACACCTTTTAAATAACACGAACGACGAAGAACCACCATATCGGTACGACTAGACGTGGGCCCGTTCAACACCGTCGAAAACTCAACACAGTCGGTGTGGGCAATGGAGTAAGTCAAAGATAAGATGCATGGATGCATGTATCTATAGTGCATATACGTAAGTTTAATTAATTTTTGAAAAAAAAAAGATTGCAGTGGATAGATTAATTAAACCTTTCAAGTTTCGTAAAATTAATAGCAGTGATTATGCTTTAATGCCGGAGACTCTTCTGCGACTTCTGTTCAAAGAAAATACCTAGTCGTCTCCGGCGTATGTTTTTTTTTTTTTTTTTTTCTTGTAAAACAACAACCTCCTGGTATTACACTTTGTCCCGCGTCTAATGAAGTTGCGCTCAAAAATGAAAAAAAAAAAAAAAACACTTTCAACTTGAGATGAAGTACTTAAACCTTTTTCGTAGACCTTTATTCTGTTCTTTACCATCGTGAAGTTAAGTACTAACGGTAATATGTTACTTGGGTGGTGTACAATGTAATAAATCTTTTTGTGACCTTTTCTCTTAAGAGACTGCAGTTATTATGTTTATTTTTTTTGTTTTAAGTGTTTATCCAAGAAACAACTTATATAACATATGCACATACCGGTCACGTAGGATTTGTTTACATATTTATGTATGTTGGCCGGCACGTGCTAATCTTTTCAAGAAACAAGATGATGATGATGATGAGCAAAGACAACGACACTACGTACGACAATAATGTTGTGGGCAAAAGCAAAAGCAAAAAAAAAAAATACAAGAGCTAATTAGTTTATAATTAATTGTGGGCTTCTACTGCGAGACTATGATGAATGTTAAGAACTTTACCTCGACTCTATAGGTCAATGGGCGATGACTTTGTTTATTTATGTACTTATCTTGAAAACATAACCGTTACATTGACCTCAATAATAATAAATTGATATGCACTATAACGAGTCTCGTATGCAATTGCCTTATTGAATACGACTTACGAGTACACTTGTTCGGTTCTATGTTCGATTACTAAGGGCATTGAGTGGATCAATTGATGGGGGGTATTTTTTTTTTTTTTATCAGTGCATTAGGGTAATTATTGAAAAAGTTGGTGCATCACTGTCTGGCAATTGAAAAAAATAAAAAATTCATTTGTCAATGGAGGCTCATTACGATTGAGAAAAGTTTGTCTACATTTTGTTGTGGAAGAAGATATATCAATTAGTATGTGCCTAATGATAGATAGCTTGAAGCCTTTATTCACAGCCTGTTCCATTGCTTGTTTTGGTTCGAAAAAGCCGTCTAGGTCTTAGCAAGATCAGCAGTCAAGTCGATCTGCAACTTGATAGATGTACCAACTAAGTCGAATGTGGAGTTTGTTCTAGCGTCTTTCATGCGGAATTACATGCCATCGATACCTACGCCACTATCAATCTCGACTCCGGCATAAAAGGGGTAGCCATCAATATGTTCACCGATAGTCAAACAGCACTCAAAGCACTGAGTTCCCATTACTGTAACTCAAAGGCCGTTCTAGGCTGCTTCAATACTCTCGAAGACCTCTCAAAGCCGAATAAAGTCAAGCTCTGGTGGGTACCAGGACACAGAGGCATTAAAGGCAATGAAATTGCAGATCAACTTGCCAGGAAGGGCTCTTCAGGAAGGTACATAGGTGCCGAATCCTTCTGTGATATCCCTACTTGCGCGTTCAGAATGAGTCTGGACAAATGGGAAAAACGAAACTTCTTTCCTTACTAGAACAACACTGAGGGACTTAAAAAGGCTAAAAGGGCCATCCGACCCCTGAACAAAACCACAAAAAATATTCTCAATCACAAAAGGGACGGTATCAGAAGACTTGCCGGCTTCCTCACCGGTCACTGCAGCCTCAGATATCACTAACATAAACTAAATATAGTACAGGAATCTGAATACCGACTCTGCTTAGAGGAAGACGAATCAACGGAACACGTACTATGTGAGTGCGTGGCTGTCTGCAGAGTCAGGAAACGCTTTCTCCACAAAGAACTCCTAACACCGAAGGACATTCGTAATTCCTTAACTGGAAGTCGAAGATTTCCTCAAAATATTATGCCACGCTTCTAATCTGGCGCTACAGTCCGGAGGGGACCTGGGCCTCAACCAAAAAGCATCTCCAGCCGGCTCGATCTGTAACCTTCAGTCTCACTCGCTAAGTTGGTTGAGGTCCCCTTTCACTTGCGTGCGCCACCTGAGTTCTGATTTTTCTGGCGTTGTCCCTTGGAGGTGGATTCGATGATTTTCCGGGCCGTGTCCCCCCTCTGGAACCAGTTGTTGGGCCTTCAATCTTCTGGCGATGTCGATGTTGCTGTACTCCTCCTTTGCTCACTGTTTATGTACATGAGAAGAATTTTCCTCTTAAAACAGCAGGGAGTAAAATCACTTTTTTTTTTAACAAAGTCCATGTCTCTTTGCGGAATAATTCGTCGGTGGTGTTGGCGCAGCGTGAACTTGGGCGCAGATTTCCCCGTCTAGGCAAATACTACGACGTTTAGCCGCTCGCTTAGAAGAGTATGGGACAACACCAGATGCTGTCAGGTCTGGCCGGCCCCGGAGCAGCCGTTCTGCTGAGAATATGACAGTTGTGGTTGAAGATGTCGCCAAACGACTACTGCGGACGGCGAGCGCTACAGAGCCATGCTCAACGACTTTCTCCTTCCTCAATTGGATGAATTGAGACTGGAGAACATGTGGTTCCAACAGGACGGAGCAACGGCGCACGAGCCACAACCCTGATCGTCGCCTAATCTCTCGTTTTTGGCGATTTGCACTGGCCGGCAAGATCGCCTGATTTAACCATTCCAGACTTCTTTTTGGGAGGTTTTTTGAAGTCACGAATCTATGTGAACAAGCCTCAGACTCTTGAAGCCCTCAAAGAGAATATCCATCAAGAGTGCCAGGACCTATCGCCGGAAGTTCTGGCAAGAGTGATGGAAAATGTCAGTATCCTGTTCAAGATGAAAATTCATAGTCATCAGCCAAAGAAAATTACTGAAGCTCGAACTTGCATCAGATCGCTTAGCAGTCCAACGCATTGACCACTAGGTCGCAAGGACCACCAACCTTTAGTCAAGTTATTTTGGATTGCAAAGTCGTTATTTTGGAGACAAATTTCATTGCCAGTGATGTACTGATTGAGGTCTGCTCCATGTATCGCTGCTTGGTTGTCCAGGGAGATTGAGACATTTCCACTTCGCACCTGAAGACTTGGCATATCATCTGACACGGATCCGTCACTGAAGATAGTTAATTCTCCAAATCCTCTGTCCGAAATCGATCCATCCCGATGAAAGCTGTATGATATTTTCGGTATACCGTCCAAGATCCCTATTCCCGGCTTTCAAAATGCTTCAGAATCCCCATAGTTGAAGCCACCTCGAAGCAAATGAAGTGCTGTGTGATGGCAATAAGCACAAATATATAATTTATTACTTTTCAAAATCGCACGTTACAACTTTGCTATGCTCCACATGACTCTAACAATTCAATGTCAAACTGTCAATCTGACATCTGTCTACAGTTGACATCAATTTGTTACCGAATTGAATCTAATCTTTGTGCGGACAAGAATTAATTAGTGACAAATGTTTGGAAGCCTATAGCACATTAGTTTCGTAATGAATTGTTAATTGATCTTTCGGCATCAATAAGTCGGAGAGAAACTTTTCTTGAATTCATCAACAACTGACATCCTTGGCACATTGCACAGTCGAAGAATAAATTGCAAGCTGCGACAAGACCCAGCAATAGATCAAAATTTCAAGATTTGTCCGCCATAGGAACCACAAGATTGATATACCAATTGTGTGATTCCTTGATGGCTGCCAGATTAATCTCGCAACAAAAGTGCTGTCTTGCGCAATGCCTGAACCCCCTTAACTTTTAGGCACGGCAAAACAAGCACAACGAGCTCTGTAGTCTATAGGAACAGCGTTACTCGTAGTTTGCTGTAATTGAGCTCTATGAGTTGTAATTACCATTTTATTGCTGACCATGGAGACTCTTTTCAAGTGTTCGAATGAGCTATTTGTGTTATGTGGAATCGGACAGCCTGTGTGTCTCGACTTGTCCAACTGAACGACTGCAAGAATTGCTTTTTGCAGTTTGAATTACATAGCTAGATCTTACAAGCATTAATTATAATTTCAACTGTAGCCAAGACGTCTAGAGTAAGAGAATTGTGGTATCGGGAAATCTTAGATGGATTCTATTGAATTGGCTTTCGGTTCGATTGTTGAGGGGAATATCCAATCCAGTTTAATTGATTTTATTAGAGTGCTAATGCAGTAATTAGTACGTGTCGTCGTCGTTGAGACAATAAGTGCAAAGTAATTATAAATCTCTAGCCATGGATTGAAGTTCACTGAGCTACGTAACATCGACCTTAGACATTGTTAAGATAGACTCTGAGTAAGGAGATCGTGATATTTTTGCCTGTTTTTGCAGATACCTCCGACGGGAGACAGCTGCTACCGTCTCTGAAGAGGATCTTGAAACTTGTATCTACATACGAAATAGTGGCAGGGGTGACTCGCCAAAAGTTAAACATGTGCAAAAGTGCTTTGAGATCGCATCCTCTGTCATAGATACAATATGCCTATCATTGGGGAAAATCGTGTTAGACTTTGACAACACAACTCTTGACTGAATCTGGTTTGAGTCCCAGAAATAACAGCGAATGAGATCTTTTAGTTAGCCAACATTTAGAAGATGATTTCTCATAACTTGAGCCCACTTTGGGCTTGCCAACGTCCTTAGTAAGGGCTGTCTCCAGTAAATACCATCGAAAGTTGCACGAATGCCCCCCCAAAGTACATACGAAATCTGCGACGTTCTTGTTGACAACTTACTGGTACTCTTAAGTTCCACAAGGCTTTTGGCAAATTCCTTAGGTCTAAGCGGTACGACTATCTGCGATGCCTGTGGGGACGACGACGATACTGCGGAACCTTTCTTGAGAATATGGTTCGACCTACGTTTGCTCGGATCCGGTGGCAGATCTTGGTCCTCATATGGTGTTGATAACCATAGCTCTTCATCAGTTGGGAGCCTACTTGTCTTTGCTTGAAAGACAAAAAATACCTTGAAATGGGGTGCCTTCTCCGACGAAAAAAAAAGTTTTGTACAGTCGAGTGGGCGCTCTGGCTTAGCGTTAAGTGAGTGGGGCTGCATACCAAGAGGACTGAGGTTCGAGCCTCAAAACCATCACATGTTTTTTTGTGGCACCCTCTCTTCGCAGACAAAGCTGCAAGAATATAATCTGTTACTTAGATGCTTCTCAACCTTCCGTTCGGAGCCGGCAATAAAACTGAGGGTCCCTTCCATTTGTGCAAAAAATATAGCACGCACAACCTTAATTGCAGGAAGATGGGACCTGGCTCTTTATGAGCTATCGCCCCATCTGCCGTCGGATCTATCTAAGGGAAGGTCTTTCGTGGAGTTAGGGTTTACTCCGAGGCAAGTGGACTTCTTTACCACTTCGAAGTTAAAGGTGCCAATAGTGAAGCTTACTTGCAAGTCGATGACTAAATCCCCATAACTATTTCGAAGAGCCTTCGTTCCGGCAATAAAGTAGCCAGTTGCGGGTCTTTCTTATTTCTAGCTCAAGCTCAGAACTTATTAAAGTTCTAGGCCTGTATGTACGTTTTACGAAAAGGATGAATCTTTGAACTATTAGCTTTAAGTTTCCTTTCCTCCTCGGTGACCGAAATGTCCCCCATTTATATCTTAACTTCACTAGTCCCTCTTCAACCAATGAAGACATTCCCAACGCTCCTCTGGTAAAAGATGTCTGTGATATTGGTGTGTATTCATCAAAGCTGTTGACTCTTGTTACGATGTGCAACATGGGGCTTCCATATATTTTCTATCAGGAGTTCTTGCAGCGATTTATATCTTCTTGTCCAAGGGTTAAGGTGCAAGCCTCGAGAAAATTGATTTTGAACCGAATTTTGACTTTTGGAAGAGTCTTTAGATCTTTAGAGGCCTTTGTGGTCGACATGGCTTCAATAGTTAGATGAATTAGACTGCTGTGAAGGCTGATGCAGATTCGAATCTTATGACGATAGGCAATAGGTTCAAGAAGAACTATGTATTTTCAACCGCGGCTTCCGTTCCTGTACGTGATGCATAATTGCATAAAAGGCGAAAGGATGATTACTTGTCCAGCTGCGACAGAATTCATTAGCTGGGTTACCCTGCCTCGCTACCAGTGTACTGTGAACAATTCATTCGCCGATCGGGATATGCTGATCCGTAGCTGGCCCAGACTCTCCTAGGGCCATGTCTGTTTCACAGGATTGCATGTCCTAGGATAGTCCTAGTGTAGTAGTAGTAGTAAGTAAGTTTATTATACATTATTATAATAGCATTGAATTTTTGCCGTCAGCCAGGTAAAGAGAGTATAATAATTCATAATAAGTTATGTTAAATAAGTATTAACCAAAATTTTATTACGCTCTATCCAAAAATATATGTATAAGAAGGAAATTTAAAAATCTTCGTTCATTTATTGTTCACGATACTTCCAGGCATTCGTAATGTAGCTTGGTAGTAGGGTCCAGTTGCTTCCATTTAAAATACCCACAACTTCGATTTCCTCAAGAGTGACTTTCCCCCAATGAGCTCTTCTAATCGCGCCTAATATAGGACAAATTCCAATAAAATGCCTTATGTCTTCTCTCACCCTTAGGTTGCATAAGGTGCATTCGTGATTTTCTGCAGTCCTGTGTGGCATGTAATTGAGATGTAGAAGTTCTCCTCTGGCTTTAAATAGTGCGAAATTGTGTTGATGTTGTAGCGGTCGTGAAAGTAGTTTTTGTCTCGAAGATCGTGTTGAAGAATTCTATATGTACTTCTGGATTCACTTCGCTGGGCTTCTTCTGTGAAATTCGTAAATATGGATGCTTGAATCTTAGCCACCTAGTCCTAGTGTAGAGATACAAAATCTCTACCATTTCAGCCATTTTCATCCCCTTTTCACAGTGAGAGCTTCTACAGTCACACAGAGTTAAAGTTGCTATAGCTACAGTAAAGCTCAGGTCTATGAAGCCCGCGACAGAGTTCTCAAGAAAGTTAGGAGTGCGTTCGTAGAAAACCACACAGGACGCAGCTAGATTGTGAAAGAATTAATAAAAAAATAATTCAAAGGTTTTCACCACAGGCTTTCGATCCTACGTCGAAGGTTTTTTTTTACAAGGTAGCATGTGGACTGGTCGGTGAATAGATCATTTACGGTGTAAGATCTGTCAAGAGGGAGGTCCTCCCACCTTTCCTCTGGAACATGGCTTTAATCAATCTGCTTGTGGACCTGGAAAGGAATAGCTACACTGTGCTGTCATACACGAATGACGTTGCAATTGCTGTCTCAGGAATGAACAATGCCTTCTCTATTCTTACTAGCTGGACTGACAAATCGGCTTCAAGTAAACCCCCACAAAACGTTTCTTTAGGAAACAAAATCCCTGCAACCGTTCCTTCAAAACTCAAAGGCACCAGACGTTATGATGATGGTTGTGACAATCAATCACCACCGGTTTGGGGATCTCTGTAATGAGGCTAGGAATTTGTGCTGGAAGATGGTGGTGGCCTTACAGACCTCTTCAAAAAAGCTTTGATTTCCATTTAAACTTGCAACAGAACTATTGGTCGTAAAAGGGGCTATACAATTAAAGTTACCTACTGACTTTACACGAGCCTGTCAAGGATGCAGGCGTTAGTTAGTTTGAAGGTCTGGTCCCTTTTTAGTCGAACCAATGCTTTCAATCTCCTAGGATCGATAATAGGCCAAATAGGTCTTGTAATGTTGCAATAGTTGAGACGTTGCCATCTTTGACTTGCTTTCGAAAGAGCATTGGTAACATTGGCTCTTAGATACAGTAAAGGTTTCTAGTGTCAGTAGGTATGGACCTAAAGAGCCCTGTCTGACTAATTCGTATAGTTACCTGAAATGTCTAACCTTCAGCTAAACGCATATGTACATAGACCATCTTGTGCATAATCTAAGATCAGCACATACAAATTTTTTTTAAAGGGCTCCATTTAAAGTCAGTAAGTAGGCTCTACTATTAGCCCTTTGCCTCTTATGACCCCTTCATCTGCCGGAATAAAATTGAACTCCACCTCAAGTAAAATACCATCCACAGACATTCAAATCCCAGGTGAAGCATTATAGTGTTTACACAAGCCTGTGCAATAAAATGCCATCGCACTCTTTTACTGTGATGACTAATTGCAGGTCTCTGACTTTATACTGTTCCATGTACATGCTATACCGCATTTTTGTCTACTGACTCGCAGAATTATTTAACAGGCCTATGAGTCATGCCATAACTTTCATCCCGTGGAATGTACTTCTCCAGCTTTTATTTTTTTGTTTTCATCTGCAATCTACAAGCATACCTATGTATGACTACCTTTTCTCATTTGTGTCTTTCATGAGGCGGAGTGCGAGTGTTAGAACTCTTTTCACTTTGAATCATCCCCAAACGATTTGTAGACTTAACTGTTCCGTTTTGTTGTACTTTGTTTACGTTTCTCATGATCTCGAAAGAATAATTCAACATGGGGGCTCTTCAATACCAGCACTATAAGTTGTAAACTTACCTTATGAGGAAGTGCCGAACATCAACTCATTGTTTACCCCTATCCAACAAAAGGAAATCCCTGAGAAAGAATCTTCTTTTTGTATGGATACCTCTAAATCAATTTCGACAGATTACTCCAGGGAGAAATGAGGTCAAGCAGGGTGGGTGCTGTTAGCCGTTATAAATGACAGTTTATTAAGTGAAGATTGTAATCGTCGTTTCTTTTGGAAGTCACTGTCATGATATATTGGATTCCTTTTAAAGAGTGAAGTCCATGCTGCTGAACAGCCATTCACGGTCGTTGTTGTATCTAAATGGTAAATTAAACAAAATTGGAACGAGTCGTTGGTTCTGTGGCGAAATAATCTTTCAGTTGAAGCAAATTGGACGAATATAAATTGAGGTTATGGATTTTCTTTGTCATTTTTAGTGGACTACGAAGTATCCCAACCTCTCCAGTTGGGAGAGGGAGAAAGCAACAGAAGGCTGCTTTAACTGCACGCTTTAAGACGCGCTGGATGCATGCTACTTTTTCAGGGCGACTGTTAGTCGTTGGTCAAAATGTCTCATGGCCAACATTGTAGAGAAGAGATTTTCAAATAAAATGAGTCCTTACCCTACCCTGTGTCTTCAAAATGGAACATGGCAAGGGTTTGAATTAAAACGGGAAATTGCTTCGAAAGTTACTTTTAAATTTCCAAGCTTAAGTTCCTTCTTTTGCTTTGAAGGCGACCTTAAGGTCGTAAGCTTGGCTTACGTCAAAATCGACAATAAAAAAGGATCATGTGACAGGCCGGGGGCATGTCTTCGCTATTTTAAGTTAGGTATTTCCTCCTACTTCGGAGGTATGAGAGCTGCCTTTGGGCTTTTTAAAGTTTGTCGGCAGGGTTCACATCCGTTTTCAAAAATATATGGACACAGACCACAACTATTGGATCCCGAATCAACTCTGCCTGCTTAGCTATCCAATGCTCGAACCACTGAGCCAAGGTGACCAACTTCCAACACCGTGCTTCAGAGTTGACTTAAGCTTCGAATATGTAGGTACCTATGTATCCACTATTCCGACTGTTGACGCCAGCTTTGAGCTCGTCAATGCAATTTATCTACCGTCTTTCCAAGGGACTCTTATTAGACTTCAAAGACGCATCATTGCCAATTAGGTCAACAAGAGCTCCCTCGTCTGGTTTATGGCAAGCGGACCAAAGCTCACGTAGATGTGCTTGCGTATAAGTCCAAATGCTCAACTCCACACTCACAGTCAGACTTAGCGCAAACTCATCGTTCGTTCACCAAAAGATAGTTGTCGAGAAAGCCCAGCGTGGAGGTGATGATGTTCAGCGACTTCGACCTAGTCAGAAGAGTGAAGATAGAACGACTGAAGAACCTAGCTGGGATACGTACAACCGATTTACACCAGCTTTTCGGCCCGGTGTACGGCAAGGTACAGTAGACTTGGTGGAAAGGGACCTCAACCAACTTGGCATGAAAAACTGAAGGCGACTAGCTGGAGACGCCTGTTAATTGAGATCCAGGTAGACTTGGGTCTGTAGCGCTATCAAAAGTAAGTATTTGCCGACCTAAAATGGAACTCTGGAGACAACATATACAAACGTTGCATAACCAAATTGAGGCTACTCGCTCTCAGAAGCCTTATCCTTCAACTTTTACTGAAATAATTTGTAAAAAAAACCTCGTTAACGATCTCCTTTTCATTAATTTTCATTCTTTTTCTGGTTGCATTTTGCTGTTTCTTTTGCAACGCACCGTTTATCATGTCAATCGATGCGTGCATTAACCTTCAACGTCTAGGCAGTGTTGTGATTCATCCCCCTAATTAAATACGTTGGCCATCAAACAAAGACGCAAAAAAAAATACACAAAAACAAACGTACATTTGCTGGTTTGTATAGGTATCCCCAGACGCGAACAACAGGAACAAGCGAAAAATAGAAAAAGGTAATTATTACACTTTGAATAAAATACATATCAAAAGGAAAAAAGAAAGAAGGGAACGTATCCTTAAGATACTTTTTAGGTCCCGAAGCGATTTAAAACGAATTATATGCGTAGCATATCCATATATGCATCAATTTATCTAGTAAACTGCCAGAGTTCAGGGATAAAAGGTACCCAATCCAAAGGAATACAATTTTTTTTTTATAGAAGGAGGAGGTATAGAGCACACACAACGTACACTACACACCGTTCCAGTTTCATCATAAAATACATTTACCAATACACGACAGAAAATATCGCTCTTGCATACAAAAAAATACAAAAAAAATCGTGAAGATATAATGCTAAGAATTGAATACGCTGCTGGACTAGAACTAGTTTTCAAAATTGGACACCTGCACGGTTTCAGATCTCAAGCACCTACAACAAAAAAAAAAAAAAAAATTTACTTACACACTGAACCCAAGAAAAGGCAAAAAAGGTTTTTTTTTTTTCCTCGTCCATGTCATGAAGCAGGAAAAAAAAATATAACCAACCGCTGGGTATATGTAAAAATGGAAGAAGACTGGCACGGGAAGAGAGAAAAAAAAATAAAATAAAATCCCAAACTGAATCGTAATGGACAACCTGGACGTGGAGTAGGAGGGCCAAGCCAGAGAGTGTTGTACAAATCGCCAGAATCTTTTTTTTTTCTCTCCATTCTATGTTGGTCTTCTTCTGCTGTGCTGTGCTGCTTTGATTGTATTGTTGTTGGAGGGACACAAAATGGAAAGTTTTTTATTTCCAAGAAATTTAAAACTTTTCGACAATTCTGTGGTGTTTCCCTTGTTTAAGTGTTCTTTTCTGGGGTCCTCTCGAGGGATCATCGTAGTGTTAGGTAGACAGATTGGTCGACCTGCCGATTGGATATACGAAATGAAATCACAACAAAGGAGCAAAATCGTCATCTGTTGGATGTTTGTTTGTATCCCTGTGACTATTAGTTTTTTTTTTCTTTTTTTTTTTTTGATTGTTTGAATGCACATTAAAAGCAGAAAGGACCATTGAAAGTAAGTAGTTAAAAGAACACATCTATCTATTGAAGGCTGAATTATGTTACCATTTGGAGGGAGAATCCTTGCAAATTGATAAATGATAGGCAATCGGAGAGTAGGTAGGTTATTTGCTTTAGGTTTCGTCGTGATTTATTTGCAAGCCTTTTTACAATTTCGATTATCTTTTGTCGGATACGTAGGAGTGGACGTATTGGCTACCGTGGGATACAAAAAATAGGAAACAGTTGATGAAGAAGCAAAAATTACAGAGCTACTGTGTGTGACTCAGCTTTTTTTCTGGCACTAACCCACTTTTTCAAAACGAAGTCGTGGTGCTCCTAACTTTAGGAGCACCACGACTTCAGATTTTACCAGATGAATGTGCAAAAATAACTTAATCAATTCAAGGGTTAACTGGTAGTTAAATGAGGGTAAACACTGTTAAGGAATCATTCCTCAAGGCAAATCGGGAAAAGGTAAACGATAAAATTATAATCCAACAATTCGTTTCAAATTTTTTTGATATTGCCACCCTGTGGTCACAAAAATTTAAAAACTGTAAACAAACCAAAGCCACACCTCCGGTTTGGATTAGGCTTTGCGTACATTTTGTCAACTTGATTCAGTTACTTGTGGCAGTTTGGTGTTTTTTGTCGAATATGTGACATTTTCCCTCCCACAACCACTCCAAGGAGGGGTTTATACATATACTATCCCCACATGTTTTGCCCCAATGATCTAGTTCACACCAAGCAGACCTACGGGTCATATGGTTATCCTATCTGATTTCCCCGAGCTTAAAATGATCAGCACGGTATCGAACTTTATGCCGAAATTCTGTTTGGCAGGAAGTTCAAGATTGAGATCCCGAATCGTAACTCCTGGGATACCGGAGACCCGTTGCTGAATATAAAAGGACTAGTGTGGTATACAGATGGTTCAAAGATGGACTCCGGTGTTGGTGCCGGTATCTAAGGTCCTAATCACAAAGTCTCAAAGGCACTCGGAAGGTGTCCTAGTGTCTTTCAGGCGGAATTACATGCCATCGATACCTGCGCCACTATTATTCTAGACTCCGGCATAATGGGGGTATACCATCAATATATTCACTGATAGCCAAGAAGCGCTCAAAGAACTGAGTTCCCATTACTGTAACTCAAACGCGGTCCTAGGCTGCTTCAATACTCTCCAAGACCTCTCAAAGCGAAATAAAGTCAAGCTCTGGTGGATACTAGGACACAGAAGAATTGAAGGCAATGAAATTGCAGATCAACTTGCCAGGAAGGGCTCTTCAGAAAGGTACATAGGTGCGAACCCTTCTGTGGCATCCCCACTTCCGAGTCCAGATTGAGTCTGGACAGGTGGGAAAAACGAAACTTCTTTTCCTACTAGAACAACACTCAGGGACTCAGATAGGCTAAAAGAGTCATCCGACCCCTGAACAAAATCACTAAAATATTCTCAATCATAAAAAGGACGATATCAGAAGACTTGCCGGCTACCTTACCGGTCACTGTAGCCTCAGATATCACTAACACAAACTAAATATAGTTCAGGAATCTGAATGCAGATTTTGCTTAGAGGAAGACAAATCAGCCGAACACGTACTATGTGAGTGCGTGGCTGTCTGCAGAATCAGAAAACACTTTCTCCACAAAGAATTCCTAACACCGGAGGACATTCGAAATGCCTCGACTAGAGAAATCATTAGATATTATCAACTTCATTAGGAAGATAGAGGATCTCCTTGTCTAACTGGCTCCAGGCCAACCGTATACCCGTGCTTCCAGAATGAGGCACTTTGGGTATACCGATCGCTACATTTAAACACAGACTCAAGCTGGATGCTATCGAGAGAACAAATTCTAGGTGGACAAGTGATATAACGTGTCTAGGGGCAAAGCGAATTTGGCCACAGTTGGATCTGAAACGCTCTAAGAACTTAACTTCTCTCAACAGATCGTAATATGTGTCATCATGGGACACTGTCTAATAGACAAGCATGCAACAAAGCTTGGCTTATATTCAAAAAATTCTTTGTAGAAGCTGCATGAACGAAGAGGAGGAGGAAACTTATTTGTAACTGCCGAGGTCTTCAAAAGAAGACTCCACCTAGGAGAATTCTACTTTAAGGACTTAGGCGATCTGATAAACACAGATGTCAGAAACATCCTACGCTTCATAAGAAGCTCCAATTGGTTCAACGAGTAGGTATGGGGATCTCTTCAGATCCATGTGGTATCACAATAAACCTATCACTTGTCTAAGTGTGCTGGTAACAGCTGGCAGCCACTTCAAACTAACCTATGCAAATGAGGTCCTGTAACTGGTAGGGGGAGCTGAAATTTATTGGAAAGTGATATTTTTCTGAGACTAGGTGCTGCTTGTTGCTTTCTGGGCTTCCTGGTCGCATAGTATTTTTACTGGATCACATCAAATTTTAAATCTGACCGTGCAAGGCAAGTAGGGCGAATGTCTGAAAAAATTGCACGTCAAGCTTTAAGGGGAAGGGGGCGAGAGGTCCGAACTTGATTTGAACAGAAGGAATGAATACTTTTCTGTTGTTTGGAGGGGGTGTGGGAGAATAATTCTCACATTTTCGACATAAAACAACAAACTCCCAAAACAAGTGACTTACGGAGTGACTTATCGACGGAGGAAGTCGATGGAAGAAGACTTACTCAAGTTGACAAAACCCACACAAATGCTAATCTAAGTCGAATGTGTGGTTTTTGTTTGTTCACATATTGTGAACTTTTGTGGCTACAGGGTGGCAATTTCGAAAATTTGGAGTTCAAAGTGATTTCTTTACGAATACAGGGTGTTTCATGTGAGATTATAAGATAAAGTAGTTTCAAACATTGGTTGCAGAGGAAGATGGTGTTTGGCGAGTAAGTTAAGATCGTGTGTTTGTTTGCCATGATTTTCCCTAAGTTCATTGAGAATGACGAAGTTTAAACTGGAAAGAAGCTCATTTTAAAGTCCTACGAGGGGTGTTAATGGTTTCGTGTGGTTTTTCAATACAAAAATTTGAATCATGGGCGACTCGTGATTCAGATTGCATTTGTGGAGTAGTTCGTTCTCTTAAATCACCCCGACAATCACTGTTTTGAAAGATCCTTTCAATCACTCAATCCGGATTTCAATGCGGTTTTTTTCAGAATAAATATGAATTGCCTGCAGTTCCTTAATCCATTCTCCAATTCGGTTGCAATAGATGGGATTTTACACATTTTTTTGGTTTCAATTCAAACCCTATTCCCAATTAATCTCAATCGAATGCATCTGTTGGTGCCCCAATACGTGATTTCACCACACAATACATCTCAAGAATAAATCCATTTCATCGTCCTCTTTGTGCACTACCAGCTGACTATATAAAATACAAAACAACGAAAAGGCCACTTGTCCGTGATGCTGTGGATTTTTTTTTTTTTTTTTTTTGATAATGCAAGCCTTTGCAATGGAACAAGTGTTCTATAGTGAACACATGTGTATGTATGTTTTGAAATCCTTAGGACAGTCGCCACATTGTCTGGCCGAATCGTCTGAATACATGCATGCAAAAAAAAAAAAAAGGATCGAGGAACCTTTTTCTTAAAAAACAAAAAAAAGGCATGCTCAACAAAACATCTAAACAGATAAGGACTCTTCGCATGATTTCCCTCTCGTTTCTCGTTAATCTTTTCTTCAAGATCTTCTTGACGAACAAAAAAAAAAAATATCAAATTTCAAAATCTTGTGTAAATGTTAATGACTTCACATAATCCATCATGCATGAGCCAGGACTTGAGACTGGAATCATGGACAAGAAAAAAAAAACAAGAACGAGCGATTGATTAGTGATTAGGTTCAATGTCAGAACCATACACTCGGAGTCTTCCAACATCTGTTGCATTGTCTCAGGATGAATCTGCGTACTAGGCACGTAATCCCGACGGAGAGTCATGCACTTCACAACCAGCACAATCCACTGAGGACGAAGAGTTACTCTTTTGCAACTTGTTGCAAAACACTTCAAAGTGTGTGTGTTAGCGCGAAGAAAAATTATTTTCTCACGCAATTGAGCACACAAATTTACATCGTTACTGTGAAGACATCACGCCCTATTTGATACGCACAGAGACGCATTATAAAATGTAGCGAGTTCGACTTGATTGATTCCCACGTCCGGAGTGTACACGATGTACGACCGACCGATTGATTGGTATTGGGGCATGAACGTGCGTTCTAATCTCTCCGTTTGCTGTGCGGATCCCATCGCATCCATCAGATATCGGGAAAAAATTTTTTTTTTAATCGTATAATTGTTGAGAATATCACACGCTCGATGAAAAAGAGACGAGGAGTGCTCCTTAAATGACAGTGACATCATTCCCCCTTTTTCGCAGCATTGACACATAAAGTGCTATTGTGTTGCTTAATAGGGTTGAATCAAAGTTGTGTGCGCTTGGTATTTGAAGGAAAACCTGTTCTGTGTAGCGAGTGAAGAGCGATTGCCTTGCCTATTATGAAAGGACGAAACTGGGTCCTTTCAACACATATCTGCGAAAGGCGAAGGAGTTATTGGAAATGTGTCTTAAAGAGACTATAAATCTACACAATACCTATGCTCTACAGCGACTGTCTCATTTCATTGTTCCCACTCAGACCTTTAAGGACTCTTCACATGATTCAAACAGATGTGCAAGTGAAGGCATCAATGATGATATCAAAGATTTGACATCCAATCGGAGTGACAAGACTCTAAGTTGGAGCTCTAGTCAAGTCATTTCAAGATTAAGTCGAGAGCTTAGCAAAAGGTACCGCAACGGGAAAGGATTCTTGACAGCTTGCAGACAGACGTAGGTACCTTTAAACTCTGATCTTCTCTTGTACTGCTTCCACCAAAGCTTATGAGCAACAGTTTACACCATTCGGCCGTGATGGACAGACACATCACTTAAGAAAAACAATGAATGGAGGACTAAGCTTTGTATGGAACGTACGTCCAAACGTGGTAGAAACAGGCACGGGGAGCAATCGCTTCAAACCACATTAAGTCAGCATTTCCCACCGTGAGCATAATGAGAACCCGCGCTCTTACAGCCGAAGTTTAAGATGCAAAAATGAGGAATTTTATAGCCTTCTCGACAGGTGAATACAGACACAGAGACCAGTAGGCTTCGATCTCAATACCAAAATAGGCAATTAAGTCGGAAAGAGATAGCAGCGACGGAGATGATAGTCTCTCATGCAGAGACTTTTCACAGTTCTGGAGCCCGTTAAAGTAAAGCAGAGTAGGCGGCTCTAGCTATAATCTGTAGAACAAAGGTGGAGCATTCATATACATAAGAATGAGGTGTACTCATAAAGTACGGTCCTCCTCTTCCATGTGGTGAACATTTCTACAACAGGGGACCTATGCGACTGCTGTGATGTGACATAGAGCTATGGTATCACGGAACTTTATCATCCCGAAGAGGCACCTAAGTTCGATTGGTTGCTGGCTTCTAATCATCAGCAGTAAAAGAGAAGCCTTCTCAATATGTAACACCACGTCTTGAACTTGGCTTCAAAAGTAATAAAGACTTTCGACCACATCGAACAACCAGTATAGGCTAAAGGCGGCTATCAACCCGATATGATCTCCATCAAGGGGGACGTGCTCGAATGGGTGACAAGCAGCAATTATTTGAACGCAGATTTGCAAACAGCGAAAGACCTGATCAAGAAGCTTTAAATCCTAGACATGTGAACGTTTGGTTTATAACAATCATTGATGTGGACATTCACGCACCCAGAGAGGACAAGGATAATGCTATCAAAGTGGGCTTTTACTAACTCCTCGATGAGATCTATGAACAGTGCTTTAAGCGTGATCATACTTGACGACTGGATTCAGGCAATTGCCTCTTTTTAACGTTAACAAGGCGATCTTGGAACAATTCACTGTTAATCAAGTTAATCACGCCAAAAGGCATTCGTGCAACCAACCAAGGTACTAAAGAAACAACTTTTAGGAAGGTTAACGTTGAATGAATGCTATTGCAAGACATGACCAGAACTTTTGCCAGTCGAGTGTCAATAAATCTTTTAAGGAGTCCTCTGCTGCTACATAGGGGGCTGCATGGGTTGTACTGAGTTGAGGAATAAGTCAAGCGCAGTTACATAAAAAGGCAAAAGATGAGGGAACACTACAGACGATGATTTAGAAAAGCACTATTAGGCATTTATCACAAATGGAACCCCAGTATCGTTTTCTTGGTCTTCACATAGGCATTTGTCTTCTAAACACTGAATTCAAGGTGTTATCTGCTTAAAGCTATTTTTAGACAAAGACTCTTCATAGGACAAAAGCTCGTTAAGAACGTAAGTAAAGCCTTTGATTCACAACCTTAATGGTCCAATCTAGCGTGGTTTTAGACGAACAATGTTCACCATTTTCCAAATACCTTCCCACTAGGATAGATCTTGAAGAAAACTCGGAATTTTCCAACCGATACTTACCATCTTTCCATCAATTGTAAGGCAATCTATGACAGCTATACAGAGATATTGCATCACTGTCGCATTCATTTACTTATAAAAGATTATGGTCACCAAGGTCCGTAGCACTTTTGAAGGAAACCTTTTGAAAGAATTGCACTAAACTCTCATCATGCCAACATAAGTGACACAATCTGTCAAATCTTTCATTTACATCAAGAACGCAAAGAGCTGTCAGAAGCACGTTCGTGTATATTGAGGCAGGAAATGAAGGCAAACTAAGGGAACTGTGAGCAATAGAGAACTCCTGACATTGAAGAGGCAAACAGAACGTAACGACAGACAGTTGAAACTCCGACCAAGTTAGGAAATTTGTCTACCAAAGCTTTGCTATAAACTCTGATAATGACACCACTTCAGATATCAAGCAAAAAATCGCATTAGTTCTTAGGACTAAGAAGGCATACTTGTGTAGAATCATAGTCACCTCCAAGGCAGAGCCAGAGGCTTTATCAAAAATTACTAGAAATTTTCTGAATTGTTTGGAGACGAAGCTTCCTCGAATGATCTACGGCACGGGGTACATACAATGACGAAGTCTATATGAACTGTTCAGGGACATTGATCTTGACAGAAGACGATGATGACTCAGAGATGTAGAACGCAATTAACGCTTCGTCCTTTGGTCCTTTTCCCCTTCCCTAGCTCTCGTCAAATCAAGCATTGCAATAGACTTCCACAGACAAGCTGCTGAGAGATAGAGCGCACTCTCATCATGGAAACTCTGGCCAAACATCAACAAGATAAAGCAGGGCACATTCTTGTGCTAAACGGGTCAAACATAGCACTCTTCATAGGGATTATCACAGGCTACAACCTACTGGCGACCGACCTTAGAAGTATGCGTTTAGGTGCAGAGGTTGTGGGAATACAGACGCGGAAGAGAACACAACCCACTTCCTATGCGAATGTCCCAGCCTACACAGAACAAGAAAGACGGCCCTCAGTGAATACTATTTCAACGACTTATCTAGAAGCCTTCAAAAACCATTCTAAAATTTACTACGAGTTCAGGATGGTTCAGGGACGCCGAACGATCGTAATTACACCCACCCAGACCTTTCCCTTCTGTTTTGTCTTTTCAGACTGGACATTTCACGTCAGTGGAATACAATGGATCCGTAGAGATCCGAGTGAAGCATCACGAGTGCAGCATCACGCGATGTAGCCACCTCTTCAACCTACCTACCGCTAACGCTTCGTCCTTAGCAAAGACTTACATATAAAGATTCCAAAACTAGAGGCAGCTGGCTAAAACCTAAGGAAAGAGGTGTTAAAGTCGAAACCAAAAGCAATCAACCAGGGACAGACTGGTCATGACTTGAAAAAATCCAAGGCGAATTGCACTGTTGTTAAAGGCCCACACCAAGGTAATTCAATCCCAAAACCCATCTTCCCGTTCCGCAATTAATGAGTCTAATTATCACAATTCTCAGATTTCCATTAGAAGATTCTCATCGTAACTTTGTAAAAAAAAAAAAAGAACCCCACCATCAGTTGTCACACTTATCAGGTCCATCAGCCCCAACAAAGCACACTGCATGTGTGTGGCTCAAACCATCAAGTCATCGATCCATAGATCATATTTGTATCTGAAGCCACCTAATAGCATGACCAATTGGTAAGCTGTTGGACACAGTTTAACTGAATTTCAAAATTGATTGCAAGTGGCAGCGAGCAGTAGATCCGTACAGAAATATTGTATGTTATTGCGTGCGGCGCAATCCATCCTTCGGAATCCATCCCAACATGTGTATCTTCAACTTGTATCTGGGATAGATGGAAAAAAACGAAAATACAACAGTCATATCCAATCGAAAAATACGATAATTAATCTAATGATTTCATGTTGTCCGAGTTTTTGTTGTTTGCTGCTGTTTTGTATCTCGAACAGATAGGCGATAGATAGCGGTGGGCATGTCTTGTCATGTTGTCTGTCCAACACCGGACGGATAATGTGTCTAATGTATGGAAAATGGGCATGAAAATGGGTTTCCAATGGAATGATGTGCATGCACGTAGGTAGCATGATTACACTTGGACACAAGCGCATGTATCGTGTAAAACATATTTTATGCAACGATAAGCGCCCTGTGTCGCGCCTTCTACTAAAGATACATCCATAGCATGGTTGTCAACTTTTTTTTTGAATCCCTTATCCCCCACGGGTTTTCACTGTTTGTAATGTCGTTAGTGATTATGAATCTTTTTTGTGAAATGATTGATGGTCTGTTAATGACTCTCAGTTTCGAGAAGACAAACGATACGATACGAAAAAAATCTCTAAAATGTGTCCCTCTGTGTGGAGTTATGCCTTGTTCTAGTCTTTATACTGGTGTGCATGGCACAGCAGATTCATATTCGATAGCAATTTGCATGTGTGCATACACCTTTGGGAAAAAAGGGGGCACGATCAACACGTGAGTGCATAGAATACTCAATTTAACGACTGTGCTCAGCCTTCTATCAATTTCAAGGGTTTTGTTTCTTTTTTTTCGCGAAACAAAAACTATGGATGCAGAAGCATAAATCACAAGTGATTAGGAGAGGGGTGGTGGTGGTAGGGCTGGTAGGACCCTTTTCAGAAGGACAGTGTAGTTTTGTTGTCGCGTTTGTTGCATTTATTGCTTTTATCACGTTCAGCTGAGGGGAGTGTGTACCTCTTTAATTCATTTGATATGTATCTTGACGATGAATCTGCATATTTTGAGAATTTTTTGTGAGATACTATGGATTTTTTTGCGCAAATTAAGAATGCATGTCATTGTCATCAATGGGTGCGTCATGAATAAATTATTCAATTAACCCTTAGCGGAGAGGGGATCTGTGAAAATGCATCGGGTTGTGGTACTATTTAGGCGATTTCCAAAGGCTTAAAGTAAAAGTTGACAGCCATAGTGAATAGGGAGATAATAGTTTTGTCTTCAAAGGCATTTGATTTGATTTGTTGTGGCAAAACTTTACTGGTCCCGTTTATCTTACAAAGAGACAACTTCGTGTGATTTGCAACATATTTTTGTGGAGTTTTGTAAAATTTTAGGTTTACACCAGCAAATCATGAAGAATTCCAGAGATTATGACCGGAATACAGCATGTGATTGTTGAGAATATGCCGCATCTTTGTGCCATCTTCTTCGAGAATTTCATCAAAAGATCACTGGCTACTGGAACCCGAGTTATAAAGGACATTTGGTGGACTTTTAATTAAAAAAAAAAAGCGCAGCGTATCTACTTTACAATGAAATCCAAATTTAAGAAGTTCATTGTGCAATTTAGGGACCCGTTTTGACCCTCTTTAAGGAGTTCCTACAAAAAAATGCACTACGGCCCTAAAGCTATCATACTTTGAAGGTTCACTGTGATGCCCTTCATCATCTCGTCAGACATGACAATAGAGTAGTCCTTTGATACATTACAAGCTGTACTCCGCTTATTTTGTTTACATAGTTGGAGCTTCAGCCCCAAGTCCAATACAATAATCGAAGAAGCTAGAAGGTATGTATGTAGCTACTGAGCTCCTAGCAGAACTATGTCAATTAACTTTCAGAACAGAAGTTATTAAAGGCCCTGTTAGCCCTATAGATGATTGATGAACATCCGTCAGTAAAAGGAATATTATCGAATTTTCAAGGATACAAGTCAAGAATCTGGTGCGCGAGTCTTCGTAGAGGCCAAATGATTATCCATCAGGCAATCGAACATCTTACATGAAAGATAGCGTCCTTAAGAACTTTCTAATCCCTTGAACTACTTTCCAAATAGTCCGTGAATTTAAGACTGAGACTAAGAACTCCGATCAGGGCATTAACTTGCATTTGATGTGTGATTCGTTCTCGGTTACGGTTTCTAGTGGACAGAAACGAAAAAAACGTAGTCGACTCGAACTCAATTCACTATCTTTTCTAGGAAGATCACGTCTACTGTACTACAGTTTGAACTGGACAAATACATTTGTAAGTCACAGAATCAGTGCCAATGAAGTTGGACCACCAGTTAAGAACAAAAAGATAGTTTGCACTAACGCAGCTATTCCTCCTGAAGACTGATGAAGTATTATTGTCGCGCTTCGAGTTAAGTTTCAAAACGTTCTCTTCATCAACTCTACACTCTACCCTACATCGTATTTCGAGTCTACTACGACTGCTATGCTTTGAAAAATTAGACATGCGGCATTTGGTAGTTCTACTAGGCGTCCATCAACTTTATGTCCAGCTACCACAACCGCGTGCATATCCCAAAATTGCTTTTATTATAGAACAAGCAAACTTCGGAATTCACTCCCAGCTGACATGTCTCCAGAAGCTTGTCATCATTGTCATCAGAATCAATAGGCAACGCTCCTAGTCCTGTCCACGCATTATAAGTTCGCGTCCCCTGAAAGGAGTTTAAGAGTGTCAAAATTCAAGACAAACTACAGTTCGAACGTCCGGAACTTTTGATGTCTCGCAGTAGGGAAGAGAGCAGACTGCTTATGCTTCTACCAAGCACATCACTCCACTAGGTTTCTATTCACCACCACTAAAGATGAGGAAATTTCAATAAAACGAGACTAAGTTGGACCAACACTGGTGTGAGTACTCAGCAACAGACATGTCGTCCTTGATATGTTTGTCGTTCAACTTTTTCTAAAGATTCAATCTGACTCCAAGACATGCCTAGACTCATATAAAAAACTTTCAGAAATGGAATAAGATGGAACTCTGTTTAAACGTACACCAATCTTTGTATGACGACTTATTGCTGACTGTTGACCCACAAATTGTAGCTTTTAGCCTTCACCAGCAAGAGCATTCCCCATTTCATCACTCAAAGCTCAATCCGAGTCTGTTTAACTATTCAGCAGTCTTTTTTACTTTACTAGGTAGAGGTGGCGGTTCTACATGAACCCAAGTAGCACTAGATGAGCCTTTTTGTTACCACGACCCATGGGTCCTGGTTGGTGATGTGTGTTGTTGAGGATGAGAGACAATCGGTGCCTAGAAAGCGGATTAAATCTTGTATCCCTTTACCCAAGATATAATTGAGATCATCGAAGAATGGTTGGCTTAGTGTGCGTAGTCTGGCTCTTGCTAGTGCCGAAGATTTGCAGAGGAAATAGAAGAGAAGAGAGTTTCCTTCTCATTTTCCTTTCCGCAGCTGCGGCAGTGGGGATTGTATGGAATACCTAGTTTGGCCGCATGGTCTCCAATCGGCCAATGCCCCGTTGTTATTGCCATGATTCTAGCGATATCTGGGCAGGTTCTGTTTATTAGATCTTTTGTCCTACTCTTATCGCAGGTCGGCCATATCTTCCTCTATATGGCGCAGTTGGTTTAATCCTTCTTTTGAAAGTAAATTTCGACCATTTTATCATGCCACCATGACGACTTTATTTAGCACTATGTACCTACAATCTGAGACATATAGGACAGTCTTGAAAGTATGTGAATGCAGTGTTTACCCTTTGTCAGGCAATATACCATATGAACTTTCTAAATACCTGTGAACTTGAGTCAGATCCAAAGAGATAACGCGGTGCTGCTGCTTGAAGGAACGAGTTCTATTCCTCGTTGCTGGACATCGAGATGGATATGGATCCAAAGGTTACAGCAATGATAACAAGCTGGGAATCGACAGCGTAATGTAACATGTCTCTTTTCACTAAGGCAGAAGTAAGAAGTTATTTTACTTGTTATAGACTATCTATACCTCCTAACAAATTTTGGGAAGACTCAAGGCAACATGTACGCCTCCGTGTTCTGTTCGAATAGTTTGGGATGACGTTCTCAAAAATTTGCGACAGTTTGAGGACCGGTATTTGATGCAAAATAGAAACGGACATCGGAGCTAACGCCTTTGGACTAAAGTCTCAAGAGAGATCTACCTTCCTCTAGCTCTATTATCACTCTAAACACTGATATCAGCGGATCACCGATTCATGAACTGTCAACCTGAACTGTGTTCCTTTTTGAAGAATTCCAAATCGATCAAGGGTAACACACAAGACTTATTACTAACTCTAGCAGCATGTATGAACTTTAAAAAAAAAGACTAATGTGTCTGCAGTGATATAAGACTCTCAACCTCCAATCATGTGTAATATAAGCCAGCGCTGGTGGCTACGAGGGTTCAAATGCATTGAATACACTGAAGTTGTTGACGAACTGACTGGAGAGGAGTCGATGACAAGACTCAATGAAGCAGAACCCCTTACAAACCATGCACTCTCAGTACGATGAAATCGAAAGATGAGTCGGTTTTCTCTCCAATCACTGCTGCTCTTGGAAACCAAACTACCAAATGGATGTCTCTGAGCACTTGTTGAATACACGTGCTCTTATTGTTGGGAATTCACTCGTAAAAGATGCCCTCACTTTTACTAGAAAGGTCGACAGAATCCTATGACTCCATCAAATGGACACTAACGCTACGGCCTGCAAAGTTGTTGAATCTGATTCGGAAGAAGACTTCGCCTTATGTGGCGCGCTCAAGCAGAATGAAACCACGACCAACTTGGAACCTGCAACTGAAAGGAGTTAGCTTAGGACCGGGTTAATACCGAGGCAAAAGTTGGTTGAGGCCCAGGTCATACGAAACGGAACTATGGCCCCACTTAACTAAGCATCTGCAAAAACTGTCTGACATTTCCTATAAGACGATCCGCCAACCATAGCTTGAAATAAATACGAGTATTTCAGCAGTGATAGTCAACCACACATCTACAAGAACAAGATCCTAAGGTGCCTCCATGCCTAGTGAAAGAAGTCTTTCCACTAAACTTTTGTTGAAATAGATGCTGATTGCAGAGAGCCCTTTTGGTAGAGTGACTGCCATTAGGGAGCTTAAACTAGGCGTCGATAAATTAGTAAGATGTTCTTGCATTCCCCAGAAGAACACTTGAAAGACTTTAACTCAATTAAAAGAGCACTTAGAGGATGAAATTCAGTTTAACCAACACCTACCTACCTACCTGCTTTGCCTTAGTTCACACGGTTCCCTAATTGGAATCCTTAACAAAATTAAGGCGTACATCCCTCTAGTGTCTGTAAATAATCATCAGTGCCATCTAATTCGGATGCATTCGTGATGGATTCACCCAAGGCGATGGACCTACATTGACTGGACCCATCATAGACATCTTACTTTCCTTCATCTAACCTCATTTGATCCGTGATAATAAAAAAAAGAAAAAAAGCGCGTAGAAGAACCAGTTGAAGAGATTTTTCCCTTTAGTTCTTGGTTCCAACTAATGACCACTCCTCTACTCTAATGAAACTTAATTGCGTAAGGCAGGTGGCGGATTACCTTTCAAGAACCTGCAATAACAACGATCTCATACACAAACACAAAAGGAATCCTCTCCTCCGCCCATACCTAGGGTGAATACTCAGTCATAACCCTAGATTAGGGTTAAAAATATACACCATCACCAATCATCTTTACTGTGCGCTTGGTTGTATCTTATCTGGCAACGGAACTCCAATTCTATTTCGATTTTTACAACATTGCGTCTAGATACGACGACGAGTATCTTCACAGCCATAGCCGAATGGGATTCACTTAATTTACCTTGTCGCCCGCGCTACTACTTCGTTACTTCGCTACCGGTCTTCCATTACGAACTCATTATGACTGCTGCAGGTGTTAAATCACTTTCAGATGATGGGAGAGGTTCTCTCTCTCTCATTCTCTCAGATCGACTGGAAGGGCATCCAATATTGGATAGAAAATCCAGAAAAACTAGATTTTCGATTCGGTTCCAGATTTTATGGTGATTTTTCAAGAAAAGAACCCCCTCCCTCTTTCCGACGCTCTCTAATGGAATCATTCGTGGCGAATAAACCCTTTTCATTAGGAACGTTTCATTGCACACGCATTAAATGGTGGTTAAGTACAGTTTTCATAATTCAATAACCGCAAGTGAATGACATTTGAACACACACATACACTGGAGCTGCCGCAGGAGAACACAAAAGAGAAGCGAAAAGCTCCTTTCAAAAGGGAAACTGACACCACACCGCCGCCGAGATAAAGTTTAGTGCTTGGATGCAGTCGCCGTCTAAATAGCGCCTCAGCAAGCAACCGACGCCGGCCGTCTCTATGCATGTATATCAGTTTAAGAAACTAGAGAAGAGTGGTTAGCCAACACACACACACACATACAAACACACAAGTTCAACCAGTTTTTTTTTTTTCAAGCATCGACTAGCAGCTCCAATCGATAGTTAAGAGGAGCAGGTGTTGGATATCTATCCAATCGCATAGACAGTTGGAGCCCCGCCATCGAAAGTTAACTAGTACCTTGGGTTCTTCATGGCGAAGACACACTTTGTCAATTTGTAGCAACTATCGGGGAGAGAAGCCAAAGCAAATTATGTACACTTGCATCCAAATGGTGGGGTACGTGCCTCCGCAATTGAACATCCCCAGAGTGGGTAGACGAGTGTATGAGATCGAAGTCAGATTATTATCTCAAGTAGAGCTCATCTCGTTGTCTGTTGTTGCAGGTACAGGTAGGTACAGGCTAGGTGTTTATATTGATGCGAATAGTTTATCATTATTTGTAATTACACAGACATTTTACTGCAGTATTTCTGTGATGGGCTACCGGAGCGGGAGCCTACCACATCAAGTCGAGCCTTGAGCTACTGTGTGCGGCTTGTTGGCTGCAATCATTGGATGTTTGCAAATGTAATATTGTTGTGATGCGCGTTTGTTTTTTTTTTTTTTTCTACTTGCATTGTCTGTTTATATGATCGGAAAGGGGGAGGGGAGCTACATATAAACGCCGAAGGAAACAGTGGAAAGATGTCTGCTTGACCTTTTGAGTTAACTCAACAAGTTTGGCTCAATTGTATTTTATGATGTTTTCTTGCGCAGACAGTTAGAACAGTGAAGCAGGGAATTTTAAAAAAACCTTAAAGGCAGGAGTCTGGGATCTACACTGAACGGCCATTTCTGGTCCTCTTGCAAAAGTTTCAGATTTCGGTACCCGCCCTTGAGAAGACACGTGAGAATGTCAGCGCTACCGTAGATCCATCTGAAGAGATAGCTAAACTCATTCGAAAGTAAGACCGCGTCTACGGCTCTGAAGAACTCCAGAATTCAGGAGGCTATGGACGTTGTAGCATTCTGACACTGATTGAGGTCCCTGTTGATGAAGTCAAAAAGAAAAAGGCTCATGAATTAGGATCAGAGACCTCTTTTATTCGGCTTTGACAGTAATAAGCTATAGTTCATTCGCCTGCAAGGCATCGTACCCCAAGTCCACATTGTATCGTCCAAACGTTTAGTGTGTTTCAGGATCTCCGTAATGGTAAGGAGTTTACCCGCAGCAAGTAGCACTACATCGTCTGCGTATAACTTAAGGTGGCGCTACAGTACTGGGCGAACCTAGGCCTCAACCAATAAGCATCTCCAGTCAGCTCAATCTTTAGCTACCTGTCTCCAGTTTTGCACTTTAAGTTGGTTGAAGTCTCCTTCCAATTGCGTGCGCCGCCTAAGTCGCGTTCTTCCTCTACTGCACCGTTCCTTGGGAGTGGATTCCACGATTTTTCAGACTAGAGCATTGGTGTCAATCAGCTCTATATGATTCAGCCACCTCAGTCCTTTAACTTTCACTCTTCTGGCTAAGTCAATGTCAGTGGGGTTGTACACTGACAGCATATTCTAAGTTTCACCAGTAATTCATTAACAGTTTGGATCCGCAGAAGAGGGATCCCCCCCTGTGGAGTGCTTCTAGAGGAAGAATTCCTCTGTTGCTACCTAAATTTCAACAAATAGAGCAAATTTACGTGCGTGATTTTCGAATAGCTATCGTGCATCTTGATCCTTTAGGCAATCAATCGTCCATACAAGTTGCAGTGTAGGTTAGGTTAGGTTAGGTAGTATGGTTGACAGGGTAAGGAAGTCTTTCCTCCGTCACACTTAGATCAATGTCAATCCATTGTGGTGTTCTTAGGGTTGTTACTCTCGTACTGTGAAACCTGTAGCCTATGTGTTATCAAACCAACCCCAGGCACTGATAAACCGATGCATACACAGATTTGTTGGACAGTTCTTCTAGATGTAGATCTTGAAAAAAGTGTCTTTCTAGAATTTTAAATTTAATTTGGCAGAGTGCTGAAGAGTGACGAAGAGAGTATGGAGTGTCTTCATCTACTTCTTCGTCACCACATTCCTTGCACAGCTCATCCGTGTTCGAGCTCAGTCTTCCTGATTTTTTTTTTTTAAGGAAATTTCCAAGTCCCAGGAGTAATCAAACTCGTTACGGTCCATTGTACACCCAAGCAGAAACCCCTCTTTGGTATAGTGTTTTGAGAAACTCAGATTTTGTTCGATCCTCGTTTTATTTCCGGTGGCTGTTGCTGTTCCCCGACCGGGCTCGAACTTACACAAGTCGGGTCACAAGCGAACATACTAACCATCGCCACCACTTTATTGCATGGTAACTCAGCATGTTATGCTTGTTGATAGTACCAATTTGCAGCATTCTTTCGGTTCTCTGTTTGCTGTAAAATGGCCACAATTTCCTAGTTGTAACACAGGGGTTGAGTACATTCCATCTGTCATTTGCAGTCCTTTGAATTTTATTCCCAACTTCCTGTTCAAGATTATAGGATGGAATCTAATAATGATCCTTTCCTTGCCAGCTCATCAGATATTTCGTTATCAAGCACCTCTTTGTAGCCAGGAACCGTACAGAGTCTTACATTGTACTGCCTACCAAGAAACCCGCAGCTCTTTGAGACAGGGACTTACAAGCTTCGATTTTATATCAATGCCTGACTGTCCATCAAAAAGTTAACATCATCACGTGGTAGTGCCTTCATTGCAACCTGTTGAACGGCGGAGTCTGATTGATCCGGAGAGACCGAGAGCCTTGAAAAAGAATTCAGCATCCACGCCAATCTACTTTTTGGATCCATCTGTGTAGATGGGAATCGTTGTGACATTATTAAGTATCTGATTATCCTAATAAGGAAACAGGTTGAGAATGGTCCGTCAAAGCCTAAAGAAGGCGTTATGTAGTCTAAGTATACAATATTGCCCATGTACGTGGGTCCGATTTGTGCATGCCCTGTCAGACTGGGTGTTTTTTGCTGCAGATTCTTGCACGTGTTAATCAAGGGGCAACAGATTCAGTATTGTCCATAGACCCACTGTGCTGATGGTTCTTATTGTCCCAGTGGTACCAATGAAGGCTATCCCTTGAATCTAAGTCATTATCTTAAGGTTCTGCCTGCCACCATTGCCTGTCCGTAAATTAATATCGGTCTTTCTACTGCCGTGTATAGTAGCCTAGCCACATGATAATTTTAGGACTGGGACCCCAGACTATCATTGATTTCTTTGCTCTTCCTTTAATGTTGAGTACAGTATACTTGACAGAAGATCAACATTTCAACCATTATTGATGATATACAAATATGTATCCAAGATCGTAATGAATCGCTCCCAATCGCTGACCAAAGTTCACTATCTAAATCTAACAACCGACCCAAAACAGCAAACGTAAAACAGTAGTCAATCCTTCTGTCAATGTTTCCTTGTTTTTTTTTTTTTTTTTTCATCCAACAAATATTGACTTAATCCTTTTTGAATTTTGATTAAATTATCGTTCCGCGCAAAGATCATCCCAACAGATGCACGTGTGTTCTGGATTTTGCCTACCTGTGGTGTGGTGAGACCACAAGAGTAAAAGTGTCATTTTTACTGCGCCGATAATTCCCAATCGCCGCACTCAAGTTTATTTATTTCAGCACTTTTATTTGGGTTAAGGGCTACTTATTCGTTTTTTTTTTTTATTCTCAGGTGACTAATCGCCAAGCAGTGTGCCCCTCGGTACGGATGCATACACGATTGCAGAGATACATACAGATGCATATAGTTATACCCAGTGTACGGGTATGTTTATGCATTGATTCGGTTTGAAACTGGTTTTTCGAATCCATCTAACGACTTTTATTTTCAATTTTTTCGTTCTCAGTGTGTTTTCAAACCGAAGGAAAAAATAAGTCGCAATTTATATGTTCTAGGTGGGTTAAAGTGATACAGGTGTTCAAGAAATCAAACAAAGGTTTGGTGGAGTTTTGTATTTTTTTTTTTTTTTTGTTCGTTACTTGAGTTTTTTTTTTTTTTTTCCTTTTTTTCGAGACTGAAAATTCAAACGCTGTGACTACTGATTATTTGCTGATTGAAACCCCTCGTCTCTCGCAGTTGTTGCAAATGTGTGTGCGTTTTGTGTTTTCTTGCAGCCTTGGTGGTTATAATTGGTGTGACTGCATACGTATTTAATTGAGTGAGAGATACTTTGTGTTTTAGTGGATATGGTTGGCGTTAAATTGGTCTCAGTACCCTTACAGCACTTAATGTTCGGGTTAAGCAACGAGCTAGGTGTATGCTGATGGCAAAGGATTTGAGAAAAGATTTCGGGGTACGCGTTCGGCAAAGCTTCTGCAGTCTGTTTGTCTTCTTTGTTGTAGATATCCGGGATATTCGCATTCGTACTTTGGTTGCAACGAGGTAGTGAATGTTCGGACATCCAGAATACTGAAGGCATGCCTTGCGTCGATCGCAATGTGATCAATTTGGTTGACAGTTTGATGATCAGGAGACCGCCAAGTATCCTTGGTGAGGAAACCGTGTACTTACTTTCGTGGCGTTTCGCCCAGTCACGAAGTCAATTAGTCTTGCCAACAGTCCTACCAAAGATATCCTTCTTTCCTATTTCCAACACGATTTCAGCCGTATTTAGGGCATTGCTCATAGGTATTGTCGAGGAGCTCATAAAATTAATCTTTGGTCGCACCGCCCTTAACTTTTGTGGGAGCATGAGCTTATAAATATAAGGTTCGAGCCTTGATACGGATCGTCATAGCTTAAGGCTTCTTGCCTGAGTCTGCCGCGTATGCCAAATCCGTATCCGGATAAGCGCTGCCTCTGATCTCTGTTGCAATCATCGTAGTAGATTTCATGCCCCTTTTGCCCGGTCCATTCCATCGCACTTCTTGGACGGCGGTTAAAGCTGCTTTATAGCAGTTCAGAGCCTCTGTTAGTTATTCGGTTGCACGTGGCGTGCAAAAACGAAGATCATTGTATTTATGTAGTTCGAAGGGTGAGGTCGTCGACAGTAGTATCATCCTAAAATAAGAATTTTTACGTGGCCGAGCAGTTATCCTTACTGCACAACCCCCAAACTGTTCCATTTGGAAAACTCCTAGGATGCGGGGTCGTTTACACCAATGACCGTGGCAGAAACACACTAAGACCAAAATAAAGGTCCATTGTGATACCACGTAGAGTACCGGATTACCAGCATCAAGAACCTTGTATGATAGATTTCCTTGTTTCGGTGCAGAGCCCTTCTACAGCCCTTCTGTATAAAGGTATGGCTGTAGTCCGGATACCAAAAATCCGTGTCGACTGCACTGACTCAGCCACATAGAGTAAATGGATGAGAACGCTCCAGCTAAGAGGGTCCTCAAATCCCACGTGGTTCACGAAGAAAGGGAGACCGAACCACCACCGGTTTAAATATCAGGCTAGAAACCTTGGTCTGGTAAACTGGAAGCACCGTGTCTGGGACCGTGAAGGATGAAAAGCGTCATTGGTTCAGCCTAATGTAAGTAAAGTAAATGGTAAAGCGAAAAGGAGCCTTTCAGGTGGCGAGTTCCTACGCAACAGTGTAAGAACCAGCCGGTCTCGTTGTCGTGGGAGTAATTCCCATCGATCTCTTAGCACCAGTCAGGAGAAAGTACATTTACGAGAGAAAAGTAGAGGAGAGGTGGAAACGGCAACAGCGGAACCCAAGAAAGTCACCGTACAATGTTGGCAAGAACGCTGGAACAGAGCAACTAGGGGAAGACGGATCGCAAAACTAATCGGATTCATCGAGGATTGGACGAGGCGGAGGTAGGCGGAAGTGAATTTGTACCTTTGAATGCACCAGATGGCTAATAGAGAACGGAGACATTACATTACTGTCCACGAGTGATGAAAACTCTCATCCAGTATGCTCCAACATCGAGGAAGTGCTAAAAGTTAAGATGGAAGCACAGGACATAAATTCGTCAAACCAAAGAAGATTGGAACCACAGAGGGACTAAGAAAAGTGGCATCACCCTGAAGTTATACAGTCAACAGTTGCTAAGTTGAGTTGCTTAAAGATCGCGATGATTTAGTCGGTCTATTAGGGATCTTGAAGGTCATGTTAGAAAACGACAACGATGTGCGCTGATTTGTCAAGTCTCAGTAATCCCGGACTTTGACAACATCAATCGCCTTTGCATACGCGGTACAAAGCATGAGCGCAGAGCCTGATACAAAGTCTGTTGGGCAGCGAAGTTCCAACCACAATCACAATCAATTGACAGACGATATTTTGGACATCGCGATCAGGTGAAGGGAGATCGCAGCTTTCATACAATTTAAGGATCTAGGCATTGCCCTGATTAACTGTGAGATGTGCTCACAGATTTGGAACCAATTAGCAACACCGTACAATCGAACATAGAGCTGAAAAAGCCAAAGCACGTGCCCAGAAGACGAATCAAAGAGAGGACAAGACTTTAAGTTCGTTTTGCAATGTTCACGCAAAAGGTAGAAGCGAGACGGGAGAAATCCAGCTTAGACTGCGCCTGATGCAAGATAATTTACTGTGGATGCAACAACAAAACCATTTATGTACATCAAACAGCTGGTTTACGGTCAAAATTCGTTCCGATGATTCTCGACGGGTTCTGTATGAGGATCAGCTGAGAAGATGAAGAACTGTTGGTTGTCAGGAATGATGAGATTGAGGAAGAGATTGAAAGGCAACTTAACTTGAATGTGAGAACAGAAGGAGCCATGACAACTCTCATACGCAGCAGTTTCCTGCATTTGAGCATAAAGGACAATGGCTAACCCTCATAAAACCACAAAGTCCCAACGTTCATAATAACTATGTCCCTTCGTGATCCTTTTTTTCAGAATGATTAAAACCTACTAAATATCTCCCGTTTATGATGTAATACACATTGGAACTGTCCAGGCTCTAGGCTATTTTATTGCTTTTAACACATGAACTTGGTCATGAAAGACAACTAAAAACATAAATAATGAAACACACAACAAAACATCATCCCGGCGAATAAAGGCAACGCAACATAAAGATTCACAATAAAACATCCAACAACCAACAGCCTAAGAAAAAAAAAACAAAACAGTCAACAAGAAGCATAAAGATTCGATTCTCTTTTCGTAGTAGCTACCGGTTTTTACCTGGCAATCTTTTTGTGTGTACCTCACACACAACTGCGCCACTCTACCCTCAACAACTCTACTACTCGATCGTGAGCATGCTGAGCCAAATGGGTGCATCAGAGAATATCTAGATGGGTATAGGGTTACCTAGGCTCTTGGCACTGTTAAAGCCACGACAATCTTATATACAACACAAAAACCTGGTCAGGGCACACGATCGCTCCACGATCGTTTGGTTGTTTTTTTTTTTTTTCCTCCACACTGGTTGTATGCACTTTTTTATGCTTTAATCCTAGAATAGAAAAAAAAAAAACAAGTACAGACCGAACTAAATGAGCACTACAACAGGCAATGGAAAGTGAGATCAATGAACCCATCCTTGCAACTGATCATTTGCTCGATCGTTGTGCGCTCGTTCCTTATTCCTCACGAGCGAAAGGGTTTCCCCCAATCCCAAAGGAGAACGTGCATTGACCGAACCGTGGCTCTTCAGAGACGAAGACTTTGTTTCGTTGCAGGGATATCTTTCTCAGATTTGTGACACAACAGCGTACATTTGGTTATCAGCGATTGCGATTGTTTACAGTTTGAGAGGCTCCCCTCGAACGTAGGTGTGGGGGGGTGCCAAGGGTATCGATTATCAAACTGACAGCCGTCAAGTGTGGACGGATTCATTATTTCGTATGTATGTGTGTACCTACACATGGATGCATAACAGGTGAAGCATGTCAGAACATGTCTTCGTCCCTTGCGGCAGGTCAAATTATATTATTTTGTATGCTCCTGCTCCTATCCGAATCTTTCATTCGGATTCAACTCGTGGTCGGCACAAGTGTGCGTTCTGGGTCTAATCGTAAACGGCAACGACGATGATGATGATGATGGTGGTGGTGATGGTAGTTTTTTGGATCGATTGGATGGAAGCCCAAACAGTTTTTAGGTAATGTATCTTATCACAGGGATTCATCTATATTTACACACCGTAGCTGAAGGGAAAAAAAAGGAACTTGCCCAAATCGGTGCATTTGGCTTGACAGTTTTGAAAAACAAATAATTTGTAGAAAAAGGATTACCTGGAGGTATAATTGTGATAACGCCTCTGAAAGCCACACCAATGTCTGGTTCGCAAGTTAAGTGAAAAACCAACCAAACGTTTGGAATTACCTCGGGGTAGCCCCATGAACTACAAGGATAGACAAGCTCTATGGACTCCTGTTGCAAATTCAGACTTTTTTCGAAACTTGGTTCCAACAAATGATTTTCATCGACCGAGAGTTGAAAAGCTAAGCTAAGGTCAGCTTTCTAAGAGTAGAACCACTACAAGCGCCTTATTATTGTACGAACGTATTGCACTGCGACATCTTGGTCTTTTGTGTCCTTGAAATACCGCAGATTATAAGAAAATCGACTTGAATTATTGTATCCAGGAACAAGCTAGTTTAAAGCTGATCCATGACGATATGGACGCTTTATACAGCAAAGTTTTGAAGAAATAGGCGCTTGTAAATACGGACTTTTTATACCTTGAGCTGAAGCAACTCTTAAACGTAGACAATGTCGAAAAATGTTCTTGAGAGCGACTTGAATATACAACTTATCACGGATGCTCTCCTCCGATTCTACTTATACTTTTTCAAACGTCTATTCGCCACAAAAGGTCATAAATGATTCAAAACAACTTTAAGTTCAGTCGAAAGGCTGTGGAATATGCAAATTTCTGGTTTGGGGACCAAACCATCAAGTCTAAGGAGGCCTTCAAATACCTAGAAATAATGCCTGACACCAGACTGAACTTTAAAACACATGTCAAGTACTACAGCAAAAAGGCGTCACAGCTGCAAGCAGGGCTTTCCAGGATGTTGCCAAAAATAGGTAGACTTTAATACACTAGGATTATCCTGCTATCCAGAGTGGTCAGCACAATTCTTATATATGCTGCTCCAGTCTGGCCGGTGGCGCTTATAACGAAGGAAACAAAAAGGAAGCTCTAGTCAGCGGTTGTTCAGCCTGTGTCATAGCCGGAATGTTTCACATCGACATTCCCGCCAACGAGGTCTACCTTGAACCGTGACCTGGTAAGAGGCCATCGTTACCAGGAGGATCAAAGTTGAAGAAACGACAACATCTGTTGCCTTGTGGCCAGCTAGGTGAGATAACTCGGCAAAAGGCAGATGGACCCACAAATTGATTCCAACTATCGATAGAGCATGCGTGGACTGAAACTAATACCTTTGCACAGGTTCTGCCCACAAATTTGCACAAGATAGCTCGGCGTTCTGTCCATTAGACAACCAAGCAGTTCACTCCCGCAATAAGACCCTTGGTAGGTAGGTTAAGGAGGTGACTGCATCTAGTAAGATGAAGCCTTCACTTGGATTTGTACGGATTCATTGTGTACCCCTAACATGGAATGTCCAGGCTTTTGTCCTTCGGTCTCCCTGAACAATCCCGAATAAGTAATCAATTTTAGAAAGGTTTTTGGTGGCTTCTTAGAGAGGTCGCCCAAGTTGTTGAAATAGTATTCACCATGGATCGTCTAGAGCACTCGCATTGGAAGCCAACTGCGAGCTCTCTAAAGTGAGAAAAAAAGACTTGGTGGGGTTCTTAAAGAGTTTCAGTACAAAGTTATTGAATGTGTTCATGGTTCCTAAATCATCTGAAGCTCGGCTTAACCTAAGTAGAGAAAGACGGCTATGCTCTCCACTAAGGGGCTGGGACAAAACCCTAGCCGAGAGTAGGTGCATAACTATGTCCAAAAACTCTATGACTCTGCAATTTTTGCAATGACTTGAAACTGGCTTTTAGCTTGAGGACAAGCAGGCAAAGCAAGCTAACGAAGCAGCGATTAGCATATGATGAAGCCTGAACAATTCATTGCCTTAGGAAGAGGAATAGTTAAAAATTAATTACAAATTAACATCGTAGGTTAGGTTGCAACTTCACTTAGAACAGATAAGGTCCTTTATGTTACCACATGAATCTGTATTTCAACCAAAAATATTACCCACAGAACCAGCCGGAAACGCTGAAGGCTACCTATGATGATGTCAGCCAGTTCGCTTAGATTGTGAAAGAAGCTGGCCCCTAAGACATGTACAAAGAAGGTTTAGAATTGTCTCCTCGTCGATGCAGCTTTTGCAAAAATTTTGGCGTGCTTGCCGATGGTGCATTGTCCCGTTATGACACCTACTAAGGTGCTCATTAGCTGTCTTTTCTGTCTGATGAGACAGAGCATTTAAGATCCAGCTTTGGCCAAATCTGCTTGATGATAAGGCATGTGTTTCCTTCTGTCCATCTGTGATTCGCGATGTCGATCGCGTTTCTTTTTAGTAGCAATTTGCGGGTGGCGAGAGGCATGCTTAAATTGCCCTTTGTTAGAGTTGTGCTCTCTTTCGCGAGTTCATCAGCCATGCAGTTGCCTGAAATTTCCCGGCACCCATGAACGTCTTAAAACGTCAAGATCGCAAAATTTAGGCAAGCAAAAAGGCGGTCAAAATATATGCTGACTTCTCCACTAGACAAGTTCTAGTTCTAGGTACTAGCGTTGTCCACAAGAAGTGGAAACTTCGGATACCATCTAGAACAGATAGGTCTTAGAGGACGAAGAGATTTCTTTAAAGGGTCTATGTCTTCATTTAGTCTTCTTCTGCTGTGAGATAGTGCTGGACAATGGCAGAGGAGGTTAGTTGTAGTTTCTCCTCCTCCGAGGGCCCCCAGTTTCCAGGGATGTTGTCCTATAAGGCAGGGGCCAGTTATGGCATCAGTGATGGTGCGCATTTGTCTCGGGCATGGCTGACGAACTTGTCACAAAGGTGAAGCTAAATATGCCTCTCGCCACTTGCAGGTTGCTATTCAAAAGGAAGGCAATCGACATCACCAAAAGCAGTTGGACGAATGCCTCATCGCCAAACAGATCGGGCCTAAGCTAGATAATGAGCGTTCTTATTGCCTAATTAGACAGAAAAGACTGCTTATTATGGGTGTTATATAGCGACACTGCACCACTGGCAGACTCGGCAAAAGATTTGACCTCCTCTATAATGATTTTTGTAGAATCTGTATGACGAGGAGGAGGAAGAAACGATTACCTCCTTTTTCCGTACGTGGCTGGATACCTTATCAGCTCGTAAAGGAGCCTTCCTAGGAGCCAGCTTCTTCCATAATCTAAACGAACTGGCTGACATCAGCTTAAGCAGCCTCCAGCGTTGCATAGTAACTTCCGGCTGGTTCTGCGGGTACTTTTTCTAGAGAAATCACAGATCCATGCGGTGTCACAAAGGACGTTCTCTGGGGTAACTGCGGCTATCATATACAGCCTATCACTCTAACCTAACCATGACTAAGAAAGACGTAATGTAGAATATGATGCTCATAACGCTGTGTTCTGTTATGATTTCAGTTCCACAATTCACTGTCAATGGCAACACATGCTATACTCTTTCTTCTAGACGATCCTTCTCTTGAAGTCAAACCCCTTTCGAAGAGAGAACAGTCTTATATACTTGTTCAACAACAAAACCAAAAAAAAAAGAGTGATCTCCATTTCCAATTGGAAAGATCATTGGATGGATCCATCCTCGATCAGATCTGTGCTCGTCGCTCGTAGTATTTACTCATTTGTCGTGTCGTGCCCGTCCGTATAGTATCCCGCCAAATTTTCATGTTTCAAACCAACACCGAGCGAGGGTAAATAAAAGGTTTGTTTTGATTATTTCTCCTCCACACATCTTTCATAACATGTGTGCTGTGCTGTGCTGCTGCTTTTATAGGCGCGATCGTATCTGCTGCAACTGTGTGTTTGCTTGTGGTTGTGTATGTTTTAATCCATCTTATAGCGTAGTGTAATTTCATTTCAATTTCAATACACAAGTCGGGTCAGCCTAGACGGCACCAGAGATGCGATTTAAAGCGTCGCCATACGTCCAACTTGTAACGTTTGTGAGAGGAAAAAAAAAAAACCAAAAAAAAGGTTGGAAAACCAGAGGAACGAAGGAAAAAAAGAAAAACCATCATTAACTTGATTTGATGGGTGTTTGGATGCATGTGTGTATGTGCATGCATTTTATTTGCTTGATCGCGAACACCTGTGATCGTTTTTTATGCCCTTTTACGATTCCTTGGTTTTTTTTTTTTTTTTCATCGTTCGTCGTTGGTTTTCTTTTGTTTGTTCTTTTCTTGGTTCTTTAGCAGCAATCAGCAAGTTGATGATATTTTGATTTTTTTTTTCTTTTTCTTTCGGTCGTTCGTTGTTCCTTTCGTATCGAAAGTTGAGTCTGGAGCCTGGTTGTAGTCGTCAGCTACTCCATGCTGAGCCCGTCTCCAGATCATGGCCGGAGCAAGTAGATAATGGGTCAGGTAATCGAATGATCGTACGTGCAACTCGTGGGCATTTTTTTTTAAAGACTGATGGTGGTGGCAGAGGAGTGGAGCTTTTGCTCTGAATATGTATTTTTTGGGGAAAAGATGGTTCATCTGGGCTGTCCTCTTGTGCATGCATGAACATGTTTGAATCATAAATGGGGCAATTATGATAAAATTGATGTCGTCGTAGGTATGTTGATGTTTGTATAAGACTTAAGAGGTTTATATATTTTTTTTATTGTCCCCTTTATCGATTTGCGGATTAATCGATCGATTATGAGTCAAAGCAAAGAATAAAAACTTTATGCAACAAGGAAACTGTTGTGTCATGATGACTTGAATTTGATTTGAGATGTGAAAGACCTAGGGTAAGTGCACTAGTACCCGGCCACTCTCTAGTAACCGGCCACTTTTGTCTTTTTTTGCCTAAAATAAGAAAACCACTTTACATAATCTAACGGTTTTAAAGGCACTATGATTGTTCATATGTCCCAGATAGTATCCCCAAAAAGTGTATCTATCAACCAAAAATTGTGAACACAGCATACACTTTAGTTAGTCGTCGTCAGTAAAGAAATAATGGAAATATGGTTCGAATTTTATTTTTTTACTAGTGGTGGGCGCAAACTGAAACGCAAGTTTTTATGCGTTTTTCTCACAAAAAATGGTAAATGCTTAGCTCTACTCTTCTCAGAATAAGAGCTAGTAACAATTTAAAGAAAAATCATTGCGAAGATTGAAATATTTTTCTTAAATTTTGGGTGGCCGGTTTCTAGTACTCGGATTTCAGTAAAATTTCAGAATTTCACCTATTGATAATGATACATAGTATTTCGAAACTCCATATAGCTTAAGAACTAAGCTATGTAGAAGTTAAAAAAATAAATTAAGTGGCCGACTACTAGTGCCTTTACCCTAGTCAGTGTGAAAATTAGTCATTTTAGAGGGTTTGGGGAGCTAGAAATGAGACTAATGATGGCATTTGATGTCGCTTAAAACTGATTTGTCATCTTGGCAAACAAGTTGGACTGATAGTTGTGTCTTCCGAATGACGGACAAGTTTCGAAGTCAATGACTTAAGTCAAAAGGTATGTCAATGTTGACAAAATCAGCAACAATATTGGTATCTACGGGACAACGATATAATTTTTTTCTGATGAAATCGAGAACACCACAAGGGGGTGTCTTGTCTTCCCTTCTCTGGAACCGGGTGGCAAACGAGCCGCCCTTCCTGGATGGAGGAAGTTGTAGGCGTGATCGCAAACGCTGTAGCTATCTCTGGCAAGATTATCACTATGCTTAGAGAACTGATACAGAATGCTCTCATTACGCTCTCCATATGGGATTGTAACTGTGGACAAGGGGTATCTATACCCACAAATGAATTCGTCCTGTTTCCAAGGAACTTATGGGACTTCTCTCATTGACCGTCCCAAATTTGATGCCCCTAGTGTTATTTTCACAGATAAGGCTAAATGCATGGGTCTCTTTTTGTATAGAAATGTGAACTGGAGACCTCTTATCCTAAAACGTTATAATTGTTCCAGTGAGATCCGTGGAATAGGTCTATTTCGATCCAAAGAACGTCCTAGAATGCCGCTTTTCTTTCAACGGGACGGTTAAGCAAATCAACATCCACTTTGGGTTTCTAGGCTCGACACAGAAACCTTTCGAGATGAATAATAATAATTCAACCGGAAAGGGTGAATCAGAGTGTATCTCGCTGCATATAGGTACATACATATGTATGGACGTGAGCTGGATTAGAAATGTCCTAGTAGCCTCGTTTCACTCATCAATCAGCACGCTCCATCGGAAGGCACGTCAAAAGGCGCTTTTCACGTTAAGATATCTGGCCATTGGTTATCTGCATGCCTTTCTGCTGGGAGACAACAAAAATGCTGCGAACTTCTTACAGAAGTATCTGTTTAGTCCGCCCGCATCCTGGAGAATCATGCCACCTACACTTGTGTTTGCTAAAAACCCAATATTGGATGGAAGCCCTTACCCCAGATCGGGGCAAATCTAAGGTGGGTTCAGGGCTGGTAATTCCGCTGTGTACAGGAACCCAGACAAGGCATAGCAAATTCAGTCTTTCAATCGAATTCAAACTAGCCCTGCATTCTCGAACTATTTTGGATCTAGTAAGACGATTGATCTTACGAAAAAGTTTTAGCTCCAAGGTATCTTCATTCGCCTTCAATAGACTACATGTTTCTGCGCCATAGAGCTCGACTGGGATGCTCTAGGGTTTTACCTTCCCAGCCCACGAGCTCTCCGACAAAACCTAAACTCGGTGTAGGCTTTAAAAAATGTGGGTTGAAGTAGGCTTGGTATACCAACGTTACTACGGTTTTTAGTCTTAACGACTTATGCCTAGGATCTGCAGATACGTTTTGATAGATAAACAATAAGTTTACATTCCACCTCTTTATTTGGAGACACCAGTTTATATTGTCACCAGCTTCACAACAATGAACGTCCTTATAGTTCGGAAACTCCTTGATGTCTTATTTGGTTAATAAAATGAAACGGAAGCGTGTTCAAATACAAACCACCTCATGTTTCTAAACAAACAAAAAATTCAGTTTAACATACCGTAAATATGTTTACAAGGCGTCAACTCATTAACACGAACATGACAAAATGATGCGTGATTAGGAATCACGATCAAATAGTTCGTTGTGGGTGTTGTTGCACTTTCGTTCACCAAAATGGCAATGAGGTTGCATCGGAATCCTTGTGCAAACATGACTTTTGTTTAGAAGCATAGACAAAGAACGAACAGAATAATAGCGAAGTGACAAAGTGTCAACCAACCGTGGCCTCTTAAAACGGATTCATGAAACGTTTGGAGTAACAGCAAATCTAAGACCTAGACTAGGGATCCGCAGTGTGGAGTTTGTGTATCGGAGTTACCGCTTTACAATTGAAGTAGTTATTTCTTCTCAAGGACTTCCGACTTTAGCAAATGACAGACCTTCTAGGGTCCTAAATCTCCTACGACCTAAGAATGAGCTGCTCAAACCAATCATTATGACATCAGGCACCACTGGATCTCACATAAGTTCTTGCTTGATCAGTAAAGAAACTTAGAAAAAACATTTGTAAGAGGCTCATAGCCATTCAACACTCCTTCAGGCTTCCTAACCACTTCAAGCCGAAGGCAAAGCTATCCATTAGGCTTAGCTGAAGATTAACCTAGGATCACACACAGATACTGGGCCAGGATCAGATCTATTGTAGCCAACACAACAGTGAAGGCTTGCTGCGCCACTATGATACTCCAGGAAACTGTGCGGCTGAAGAATAAGCCAGAAGAGACTCTCTCAAGACAGACATCAGCCCCAGCAGAGAAGACCGTTATTCTGACGAATCTCCACGATGGTGGAATTCGCAGTAAAGCACCCATTAATGAGGCTTGACACAAAGCTCACGCTTTGGCAACATATGAAGACAGAATCCGGAAGAGACGGAAAGGAGCCCCTGGATTGACGGAAAAAGATGGGAAGCTTCTCTTTAAATGACACAAAAAGAGGTAGTTAAATCTTGTACAGGGAACTCCACAATTGATTGATTGATTGAAAGTCTCTGATTCTTTAGAAGCTCGTCAATGCCGGCTTAGGTGAGGATAGAGTGCCCCAAACGTGTCCCCAACTCGAACGAAAATTCAAAAGAAAAAGTAAAGGTGGCTTCTGTCAAGCACAAAGGGTGCTTAAAGCAAAAAACTTCCAAAAGGAGTTATCTTCTAAGGGGGTGGATCTGGATAGCCACTACAGAAATCGTTAGCCAAGTCTTGTTGCATGCTGGAGGCAGGATTCTTTGATGGCAGCTACTATTATTCCGAAGTGATGTCGTTGACGTGAAACTTGTTAGAATGTTTCAATCCCAGCCTGGCCCAAATCTGCCATATAAAGCTTAAATTCATCAAGAGACCAAGACAGATTCTACTTGCAGAAGCTTAGAGAGGTAAAAGGTTGTATTTTAGAGATTTTTTTGAAATCGTAGAGTGGCCATCGAGTGGTCTAAGTTGAATCTACAACCCTTAGCCTCCAATTTAAATCTTTTTCATGGAAATTTCATAATACAGTCCTCATGATGCTCCATCATACAATAGAGCTTTACCAGCAAAACCAGTTTCACCAACTAGTAATATCACAGCAACTACACTTAGGTTAGGCCATACACTCGCGGTTGATGATGCTTGGACTTCATACTGGATATGACCGCCTGCATCCATGCCAGCTACTGTGCATTTTAAAGATCCACAAGAGAGCTGTGATCTGCTGCTTCGTGAATCTTTGTTTTGGTTGCGTCTCTT
The DNA here is from genome assembly GCA_951813785.1 of Criorhina ranunculi. Lineage (NCBI taxonomy): Eukaryota > Metazoa > Arthropoda > Insecta > Diptera > Syrphidae > Criorhina > Criorhina ranunculi. Next base: position 11,943,809 of record OX638382.1, on the reverse strand, counting down.
TTTAACTTTATTGCACAGCGTGATTCATTAGTCGTGCATCGCATTATTCACAAATGGCACACACGAGGCGGTCCGGTTGTCGAAGAGGTTTTTGAAGAGAGAACTCTACAAGTATACACCATCCAAACGGACGGAAAAGACGAAGTACCTACTAAGTAAAAACGAAAATGGAAAAAAGAATGAAACTAACAAAGTACGTGTACTATTTAGTTTGGTTTTCCTTTTTCTTGTTTTTGTGTGTGTGTTTCGTTTACAATTGAGAGAAACACGTGGTAATAGTAAATCATTGGGATTTTCTTGCCCACTTCTCCCTTGTATGGGATGCTGGTGTGTAATGTGGTAGCCACTGTGGGCAGATGGTACAATAGGGTCCTATGTGATGTAATTAATCTAGATTCGTTATGAGTTCTGTTAGATGGCAGCACTTGTTTGAATGCAACGCACAGCCTGTGGGCTGAAGATTTATTTCTTAAATGGTTTAACAATTTACAAGGCATTAACAAGCTGGTTCTTTGGAACAGTTGAGGACGATGTATCTCTTATGGCTTTAGGTTTAGATTTTCTGGAAGTTTTAGGTATGGGCTTAAGCTTCGAAGGTTTGTAGATGGTACTCATTGCGTAACAATCAGTAGACTCTGATACTGATAGCCAGTGGGGTACTATCTAAACACGTTAAAAGATATTTGCGGAGCTTGTACTAGATTGTTGTCTTTAGACAGAAGGAGGAAAACAACAAGCTCAACAAACAAGAGATGAATATCTGTAATCGACAAGGATGGAAGGCAGCCATGAACTGGGATATCAACCGGCCCTAAGGAGGCAGGATGAGGGAGCCTCCGAAAGGAGCTTTATCTTGCCCTTATACCAGGCCACCAGAAAGCCAGAGAAAGGACGCCTCTTCACTCGAATAAGGCTCGTCGCAGGCTATTGATATTTTGCTAGGAGCCTCACTAGAGGTTGCCTTACAAAATTGGCTTTCAACCAGAGTAGCTTCCCAGCAGAGAGCTAGGGAAGCCTCTAGGAGAGGCTTTAGCCTGCCCTTGAATTTCGTAAATTATTTTTGTGAAATACCAGGCCACAAGAAACCCAGGCAAAGCAGCAAGCAGCTGGAATGTGATGCCCCTGTCCGCCTCCTGACGCATCAGTGGACGCCTTCAGACGCGCTGGATACCTGCTGCTTTTCCTTGTTTCACTAAAGATTGGCCTGCAAAATGGAATATCAACCAGAGCAGCCTCCTCAGCAGGACGCTTGAAGGAGCCTGCAGGAGGTGCTTTAGCTTGCCTTAGAATTTCGTAAATTAGTTTTGTGAAATACCAGGCCACCAGAAATTCATGCCCCCCTCCTGACGCATCAGTAGACGCCTTTTGTAGGACAACTTTCAATGGGGCTTCCAGCCAAATATCAACAGCCTAGGACGAGTCTTATTGAAGTTATAAGGTTCCAAGCAATCCTTTGGCAGCGGAAAGATTGACGCAAAAGGGCTAGACATTTCCAGAAATCACCAGGCCAACAGAAATCCCAGAAAAGTATCCAGCGCGCGTAAAGGCGTCCACTGACGCATTAGGAAGCTGGAAAAGGAGGGACACGCCAACAGCTTATTGCTTTTTGGATTTTGTGGGCAGTAGAACTAGAAAAGAAAGACTTCGTTCTAAAAGCTGTTTAAAATCTGAAAGAGTAGGGTTTTCAACTTAAAGAATAAGCTGCGACGGCTCCGTTTTAAATGTTCAATTAATACTGCCAGACTATTGGTGCATTCGTTGAAAGCTGATTTCAGTTTCCTCGTTAAATCATATCCCTAGAGCCTAGATGAAAAGCTCGGGAATCTGTAGAAAACACAATTCGATGACAGAAGTGACAGCGGATCGGTCTGAACAAACATGTTCCAAACCCAATTAAGCAGAAGATTAGGTCGACTTAAGCAAATATTGCTCAGGCGCAGTTGACACAGGAATGTCAGAAAGATGTCCTGGAAGTCTATAACGAGCTGAAGATATCACAATCGTATCTCAACGAATGGCAAAGATTGACACAATAACCGATGGACAGCTGTAAAACAGATAAGGTATAAAAATCCTTCAATCCTACTTCTGTATCAAGAACGGTACCCACCGGATTCGCTGCTATCGAAACCTGTAACAAATGCACAATTTCCGTGTTACAGGACACGCACAATCCACTTCCAATAAAATATGACTCCAATTTATCATGAAACCCCATTCGTTTATTGGCCTATAAGCAATCTTCTTCGCTCAAAATGATGCCTATAATTTCCAAATAGCTCGAGAGTGATTATTTTCAAATCTGCTAGTAATTAACTGCATCGTAAAAACAAAAGCATGTACGCACAGCTCCTACATTTCGTGATAATTCCATTTGCAACTCCTATAATTCTATTACCTAGTACTTGTTACAGAATTAGCCTTTTTACGAGATGATTTAAACCTCCAACGGGCTGAGGACTAATAAACTTGGTCAAAACTCCCTAGCAGGCGATAGTGTAGCAGAAATCGTTAAAATCATAGAAACACAACCACTAAAAGGAATATGAATGCACACTCAAAGTTGCACCTAAGCAAATGTTAGGACTTTTGTGTGGATAACATAAACTCACGGCGGCGGCACGGAGTTGTGTTGGTGTTTATTTATTTATTTTGTAGTAAAAAAAAAAGAAAAAAAGAATAATCTCTTCAACTGCATAACGACGAGCAAACAATTGAACACATGTGTTCCAAAGTTGTAAAATACAAATCCAAACTGTTCGGGATGAAGACGACGTACAACGATGAAACTTGTCGTCATCATCATCATCATCGTCCAGTTGTAGGAAGTGACCCTATGCAGAGGGAAAAGTCAAGAAGACACTGAAGTGTGTATAGGTAAGGATGTGTGTAATGCAGATACGATATAGATTTTAACTTGTTGACTTTACATGTCAAGAAACTGCTGCAAGAGGATAATCAGAATCGTATCTAGTAAATCTATCTGTCTAAAAGTATTGGCGTCTAAAGCGACAGTCAGTCTGCGTTTAAGGTCTTGCTTAACCCTCTTGTTAGAACCAAAATAGTTCGAGAATTAGAGAATTCGGTTGGAAGAATGAATTTGCTAAGCCTTGACTGGGTCGCTGGACCCAGCGGGATTACCAGCTCTCAACCTACCTTAAGTTTGCCGTATCTCCGATTGGGTTTTTTTAGCAAACACAACTGTCGATGTTACGACTATCCAAGATCAAGGCAGCCTAAACGGATACTTCTCGACGTCTGCAAGAAGTCTGACATTCTTGGTGTCTCTCAAGAGAAAAGTTTACTTATTGACGTTATTTCGGGACACTGTGCCTTTGCCAAACATCACAACGTGTTAAGCTTGAGTGACACCACTCTCTGTGACACTTTGGGAGAGGGCGAGGACACTGTGGTTGTATCTGCTGGTAGTAGAATGAACCTGTTTTTGTGTCTAAGTGCTCCAGTGTGGTATTTAAACACCTCAAGTTAAAAAATAGAAGTTGAAACAGAGGCTATGGCATGGTATAGAATATGGATTGTAGAGGGTGCGTGGGACTACCTGTTAACAGCTTTATCTACAATATACAAAAGTTAAGAAACGCATATGACTGCATTCTTCGCAGGCATTTAAAAGCTATCCCGCTAGTGAAGCTTTGTTTTCATCCACTAGACATCAAGGTTTGCAAGGAACTAATGATACATTCCACGTCGTAAATGAATGCCTACACCTTAACAGAAATAGAAAGTGAGCCCTCGGAGAACACACAGTTTTTCAATGATTCGGGGCGAATTGTCAAACAAGCCACCGATTGAATTGGTTCAGGAAAGCCAACCAGCAATAGCCGTCTTTATTCTATAATTTCAGGTATCCCACATCGGGGAACACAATGGATCCTTTGTGATCCGAGAGATGGTGTAGCCATCCCTATAACTTAACCTACCGTTCCTTACCAGATTTAGCATTTCGTAGCCAAATAAAACAAAATGCAAACGAAAAACCACAGAAGCAGAAGCGGACCAAATACTAAACCTTGAGGCACTTCGTCCATAATTTTATACACTTGCGACCGATATTAGTATTAAACAGCAACATTCTTTGGGTGAGCTATTATTCTGCCTATCTACGATGGCACTCGGCTTCCTTGAATCGAGTTTACGAACTTGGAAGCGTGTTTAACGTCCAGCATCACAACCGAGTACTTATTCACCTTTTGCCGTCTAGAGCGCGCATCCGAAATGTAAATTTTTCTATTACTCTGGCGTATAAATCAGGTTATGTTGGCTTTGAGGGCCGCTGTGGTTTGTGGCTTATTCGCATAGACCTGCGACTTCAGAAAACTCTACAAGAAAAAGTCTAACGGGGTCAAATCGTACGATCTCGGTGACCAGTTCACATCATCTCCACGTGAGATGACCATGCCCTCGAATCGCTCGTGCAGAATTTCCAATGTGGCGTGAGCTGTGTAGCGCGTAGCGCCGCCGCCCTGTTGAAACCACAAGTCATTGATGTCCATATCATCATCAAAAGAAGTTGGTAATCATCGACCTATAGGCCTGGCCAAAGTCGTTCTCAAAGAAATAAGGACCGATGACGCCGCCAGCCCAAAATCCACACCAAACAGTGACTTTTTCGGGATGCATTGGACGCTCTTGGATCTCATGTGGATTGGTATCCTCCCAAATTTAACAATTCTATTTGTTGACGTACCCATTCATCCAGAAATGGGCCTCATCGCTGAAGATGATTATTCGATGAAAATTAGGGTCAGTTTCGAATAAAACAATTTTATTATTTGCACGTGTTGTTGAACGCTATATCCGTCCATGGCAAAACAGACTGAATAAATGACAACCAATTTGACAGATGTAGCTTCAACAATATGGCAGCTATCAACTGTCAAAGTTCGGAAGTTCCTATTGGAAGACCCTTTACGTGGTCCTGCCTTTCTCTCGAGTAAACGAACCCAGGTGATCGAGATCTATCGTTTCAAACTGTAGGGGCAAACCGAGTGCCCCTCCCCTTCCGCCCTTCTTTTTGGAGTACCCACATGCAGTCAGGTCTTGATATACCCCCGGGCTGGGAAGAAGTTGAAAAAAGCTTCGTTACAGCGCTAGATGCCGTAAGACTCTCAGGTGATGTGCTCATCATCATCTTAACCTTCGTGATCGAATACAATTCACAACCGCCCTTCTTCATAAAGTCCAGCCCTAACGTGTGAAATCCATTTCACATCAATCTTGTAATCTATAAGAACGTTTGGTCATAACTCTTCTTCTCTTTCTATCTAGAAATATAAAAGGTATACCTATAATAACAACAACAAGAGGAACAGAAAGAAGAAGAAAGAAGTGTCTTCTTCTTTCAGTTATTATTTACTCTTAATATTTTGTTTTCGTGTTCCTTCTCTCTCTTTTTCTCGGTGTGTTCTATCTTCTTTTTCTTTATTTTATTTTATGTTATCGTTTTTTTTATTTTTTTTTTTTATATCTGCTACTCGAGTAATAATTCTTTTATTTTTTGTCTCTCCACTCCCTCTCTATACGCTCTTCTGTTTGCTTAAATCTTTATCGTTTCGGTTTTTTTTTTTTTGAAATCCATTAAGGCAATGACCTGTTTTCGATTTGTTGTTGTTTTATCTCACTCTAACGTATTGGATTAGAGAAGAATAACTGCAAGGCATACACAAGGATCGATCTACACGATCCATTTGGCTGGGTTAGTAGAGAGGGTTGTCAAACGAGTTTCGTTCAACTCGGGCTACAAACAAACAACTTCAACTCCACCTTAAAAAAAAAAAAAAAAAAAAACCAAGTGAACACTTGCGTTTTCGCGTTTGGATTTAAGATACACAAATACAGCGTAGCCTGTGGTTCAAGGAAATAGGTGCACACATGGCAGCAACTGCAATAAGTATCTTTTGGTCATAGCCCAACAGCACTAAAGAAGACCAAGTCTATGCAGTTTGGCAGCGTTTGTGTTGCATTGCATGCGTCGTCGGTTGATGGTTTCCCTCTTTTACGAGTAGATTTTGGTATTCGATTGGATTTCCTATCCCAGTTTTCACAGTTTACCATGTGCGCCTCTGATTTTTGCACAGCGTATCTGGAATAGAGACTTGTACAAAGTTGTAAATAATGGACTGAAGCTTAGATGGAATTAGAAAAAGGGCGTTATGGATCCCAAGTTAAACTTTAAAGATCTCTCTCATCTCCTAAATCGAGTTGAAATTTCAATCCCTCCAGCCGGTCCTGGAAAACTAGAATTTTTACAAGTAGGTACCCAGCGTCAGATGAAGCACAAAGTTGTTGGGCGACTTAGGTACAACTTTGACTATCTATAGACCCATCTGTGTGTATGTAAAAGCCATTTGAGCGGGTTTTGTGACTTTTGACGGTAGCGGGCAGCGGATTATCTTAAGATCTGGGCACGAGCGACTTGTTGTTTGTTGTTTGAGTAGCAAGAGATATACATAGATAGATAGATCATCGCGAGTATAGGTTCATTTCACCATCATGAGCAGAGCGTTTGCTGATATCTCTTTAAATTGTTCAATTTATTAAGTTATTGCTATTAATTGGCATAATTCGTTCACCGGGGTAATTACTGTGTGTTGACATGGTTACTGTTACGACTGCCACTAATGGGCATATAGTGACTGTGGGTGTATGTGAACTAGAGAACGTGCGAACAATGTTCACCAATTTTTTTGTATGTTTTGCATTTAATTATAACTTGTGGGTGGTTCTTGGTTAGAAGTCGGTGTAGAGTTTAAGATATGGACTTATACGACTTAGCTTGACAATTTGATTGGAGACAAGGAAATAATGTATATTTTATGGAGACAGGTGACTTAGAATGATTTTACGTTGCATTTTATTGAAAGGAAGTTTAACACAACCATAACCGATGAATATCGGGTGGAAACTTCTGGAGAAATCCTTTGAGAAGTTATCAATCAGGGATAGTTCGCAAGAGGCGACACAACAGACGATGTCGGCCGAAACGGAGATCTTCTAGCAGAAGATATTCATTGCGGATCACGATGGTGGAGGCATGAGTTCGAGGAACTAGTGAATACCCATCGAGAATCTAAGGGCACTGAAAAGTTGAACGAATCAAAGTTGGTTGAGTGTTCAATTCAGCTTACCATATCGCAGCCAGTATGTGTTCATAGCGACTGTCAACGAGAAGGTCAAGGAATGCTAAGGCTTGGGGTGATACCCATCATTATCGAATTACTGTTCGCCGATTCTTTGGACGAAGAAGAAAGATGAGACAGACAGGTTCTGCATCAATTTTCGAGCGTTCAGTGACAGTTAAACGACGGTGATCAACGTGGTTCTGACATCGCTGAATTGGAATTCAATCTCCACCGTACTAGACTTGACCTCAGGATACAACCACAATCCGAATGAAGGAGTGGAGCAAAAAGGACACTGTTTTATAGACGGGGGATCCTTAGAGTTTACCAGGATGCCCTTGTGGCTCGGGAATTCCCTTGATGAAATCACGTTTGCGGAGGGGCGATGCAGCGGCGTATCTTGACAACACCATCATAGCTAGTAAAACTGCGAAGGAAGGCTTAGAGAAGCTGCGTAGGTTTCTGGAGGCACTGTAGGATTGTGGTCTTACCCTCAACGTGAGCAAAAAGTTTTTTTTTAACGATTATAGAGTTTCTGGCAGGAAAAGGCGCCTTTCAGAGACTTAAGGAGGCCCTAAGCAGTTCCCCCGGTACTGGGCTTATTAGACCACGAAACTGTCGATGGATGAATAGAAGTATCTACCACTCCAACAAGCTAGAGGTATTGGCAATCGTAGACAGTCCGATTGATTCCGGGTCTACTTATTGAGCAGGGAGTTCACGATAGTTACTGGCCACAAAGAACAAGCCGAAGATCATTTCACGTGTAGGCTGCTGGTGGCACAAACTGCAAACATTCTGAAAATGCCCAAGCTCGAGTGGATATAAGTAAACAATCAGATCATTGGGACATGTTAAGACAACCAATAAATACTTAAACTCTTGTTGAAGCTTCGAGTTAAGGACGCCATACTCTGCAGCTCAATGGCAGCCTTTAAAGCCTTTGACAAATCTCTATTTTAAACGTTCTCCTTACTATAGCAGCAATATGAGTGGGGTAGTTTTAATCTAAGATCGAAGCAAGTGTTCCATCGATGAATCAAAAATGGGCACTAGAGTCGGTACACGGCCCTCTATTGTCTTCACATTTTATTGGTAGTAGTCCTAAGGTATTCGACTTTAATTTTCAAGGCAAATGTTGACGTTATAGAACAATACACGAGGGTATACAATCTATGCTTAAAGTCTAAGATTGCCTTGAACTATTTAAACAAGTAACCTTTTCTGGTTTTAGGGATTATGTATAAGGTCAAACGTGGTTTTGAATCGCCCTAAATTCCCTAAAACAATAAGAACTACTTCCGAGCTTGCTAAAGTCAAAGGAATTTCTCTATCACTCTGCAGATGAGACCGAGGGTTAATGTCAGATTTCCTATGCTTTACCACCATTTTATGAAGCTGACCAAAGTTCACTCGCAGCACTGTCGATCATGCTTATAAGATCAAGAAGACTGAAGAGCTCGAAGCAATTTTTATCAAATGAAAACCGCACGAGATAATTTCTGTGTTAAAACATAGGCGGCCACTATACCTAACCTAATCGAGGGTAAAAGTTATGACGAAAACCCTTACGATGACACATCACTGAGGATATGTACCTAAGGACCGATTGCCGAAGTGTTGTCCATCATTGAAAGTTTGAAGGAATCTAGAACAACACAACTAGTTAGTTAATGACCCCACGATGTCGAGAGCAATGCAACAACTCAAGATTCCCAAAATCGTTTAAATCACAAAGAATAAGCACGCTCTTCTGACGCACGGTCCCATTATTCATTCCATTCTACCGTTCATCTTTCAAGGGCTCGTAATTTTTATTTAGCCTCTGAATGTCCATCCATTAAGCAATTAAGTTTATGGCTTGCAAACAGGCTGCAACTACTACCCCATGGGGGGTCCCTCACGAACAAAGCAATGAGAACACATCATTGTCACTGCAGTAAACCGACCACAATTGTGGCCTGTTGGCTTCTGACTCGAAGCACATCCAAGTACCACAAAAGAGACCTCAAATCGTTGGTTTTTTTTCCACTTAAATCCAATAGATACTAGTTACAACAAAGTCTAATCATTCTATAAAAAAAAGTTTCGTTATGCAATCCTCTCCCGCGGTTAATTGGATTCCGATGACTTATAGCTGTTGCAACCAGAAATTATCAATCTCCGGCAACACGTGGGTCTTGTTCTGACCACCATGGCGCACAGAGAGCTACTGCCTCGTCGCCGTACCCTAGTCAATAATTGCAAATAATTATTAGCACCAGTCAAGCGCAACTGTGTGTACATATGCCATCCGTATGCCAATGGACACGGCAGTACGCGGACAATGAATAACCTGCCACTGTCTGTCATATAGTGCGCTGCACGGTACATGGAGACGGGTTTTAACTACGACGCAACTGATTCTAAACTACTGCGGGTACTTCCAAACAAAAATTGTGTTCGGCTTGGCAATCGGGAGCGTTTATTTGGTGGCACTCGAGAGGTCTGTGACGGTCGAGTGTCTACTTAGTGCTCTCGACAAAGTGCAAATCAAATTGTTGCCACAAGTGGGTATTCCATGAGCAATCAGCAACGTCCAACTACTCGTACTACGACGAACGCTGCATAAAATTATGATTTTTTCATAAATCGTAGGACTGTGCTGATATTTTGCATATCAGAGTACACTCCAGAAGGAGTGGGACAGAGTATGGGATCTAGGATGGGGTTGGCATATTTGAATCCTTCCAAAGGATTCCCTTTCATGATGAAGGAGATACACAGAAAGGATGAAGCAAAAGAAATCTTGATCGGAAACATCAACTAGAGGGTGGCAGCTTGAGGAGCTATTTCAAGGTAGACCATGATGCTCTATCCACTCATAAGGAGTGCTTAGAACAGAGGACGTTTCCCAGAAGATGATAATCATGCTTTCAATGAAGGACAACCTGATGGAATGTCGAATTTGGAGGTTTACATTCATTCGTCCTGAGCTAAAGAACATTTAAATTCAGCTCTTGAAGTCGAGCAGGGAGGCTTTAACTTCGGATCTTCCTTCATAGACCACATAAACCCCTTGTCGATCATTATAGAGCAATGCGCCGAGTACAGGTCTACGAAAGATCTGCTATTCATCGATTTAGACAAGGCTTTTCGTAGTGTGAATCGAGTTTTTTTTCAGTTGGTCGACCTTAGGCAGGAGACGAATTGGACTGATACCTTCCTTGGAATTCGGCAGGGGTACGTCTTGTAACCTCTTCTTTTCGTCATATATATGGGCTAGATGTAACAGCATAGCTAGACAAGGCTCTCAAGCAAGGCTCAGACGGTAGACCATATCAATGCGCCTGCGAAAGCAAATCATAGATGGCAACATCTTGACTATTGCAATAACACTAGAGTAATTTAGCCCGGCGTTGTTCCTTAAGGATTGAAAGCACTTACTTACTTTCGTGGTGTTAAAGTTCGGGGTCGACCTGGGCCTCAACCAACAAGTCTTTCCAGCTAGCCCGGATCGAAATTACTAGTTCGACTAAAAAGAGACCAGCTCTCGAGACTAACTAAGGTCCTCCTATAGCACCGTATCCTAGGCAGGCATGCTCAGCGCTTCTGTATTGTATGCAACCATTTCTGGAGGAGCTGCGGAGACAAGGAAGAGAAAGAATCTATTTTACAGTTTTTCTGCATATGCCCCGCCATTGCTAACATCAGGGAAACCGCCTTGATCGAATATTTCAACTTAAATGCAACATTGGGAAGTCTAAACGGTTTCAGGTCCTACACTAGCACTCAGTGGTATCACAATGGACATTCTTATGGTCTAAGTGTACTTCTTCTTCCCGGAGAACCACTTCCAATAGCGCAGCCAAAGAGAGATTGTCTCGTCCTTGGGTTATCCTAGGATCTTCACAGACTGTACTCCAGTTGGCACTCAAAAGGTGTCTAGCCATCTCTGTAAACAAATCGGAGGTGATGATTGTTTCCAGAAAGCCTGCATGTCAGTGGAGTCCCATTGAAGCAGGTGGAGAAGTTCAAGTTCCTCGAAGTCTTCTATTCACAAGTAATGGAAGGAGCAATGCAGGGAGCTTGGTCGATCTGTTTTAAGGAAGTCCGACCTGAATGTCAAAGCTAACTAGTTCCAAATACAAGCTGCCAAATGGATAGCAGTCCAAGCTCCTCGTTGTATTTTATTTCCCTTATTACGGCTGTGGATCAAGATAAATCGAGCGTTAAAAAGCTGAATCTGAGCTGGTCTTGGCTTAGGCAAAGCTCAACTATTTAGACTTGATATGGTTACTTCATCCTCAAGACTGAGGACCTAAGGCACCTGATGACAATAAGACTTACTTAAAGTGGCTTACTACTGTCCCGGGTGGACCTGGACCTCAACAAACAAGCGTCCAGTTTCACACGCCAAGTTGGTTGAGGTCCTCTTTCCCTCTCTACTGCACCATCCATCGGTGTTAGATCATGAAATCCATCCGTATCCATCTTGTTGCTTCGTAACAGATGTTTTTTTACGTGGCCGGGGTGTTACCCCAAGGGCTCCGGAACAACCCCAAACTCGGGCCGACGACGGGCCGATTTAAAAGAGCCTCTTTGATCCAGAAACGCAAGTTCTTACAAATTGGGGTGGCTTCGAGCCAAAGTACAATGAATCACTTGGTTTGGGTGGAAGTTACCACGAAGAAATTCCTAGATGGCAGCACGTGGAGGTGCGAGTTGTTTGGAGTGGTTCTCTTAGACCAAAAGTTTGGGAGGAAGTTACTACGAAGAAATTACTAGATGGCAGCACGTGGTGGTGCGAGGAGTTCGGAGTGATTCTCTTCGATCAAAAGTAGATCAATTGTGATACAGAATTGTGAGTGGAACTGGCTAATAGAGCTACAAGCTGGTCGACTGCAGTACCTTTTGGTCATCACATTGGAAACCAAAACTAAGGTTCCCTTTCTTAGCCCACAATCCAACAAGTGCGTGGAGACAGATGATGCGTTTAAATGGAAACAAATAATCTCCCAATCGCTTAGGACTCCAAAGATCTACCTCAAATGATTAAGAACTTTTTCAGCACCTGCCACACAGCCTCCCATTTACAAATTTCCAAACAAATAAAGCCTACAGCCCACATTAAGAGTTACAAATAATTCTCCAAATGCAACCACACACACACACATCGACTCTGAGAAAAACTCCTTGCACCTGCTGTAACGTGGGCTTCAACTCAAACTCATTACTTTGATTCATTTGTTCCGCTTGTGGTACATACACAGGGTTTGCCCCCAATTTGATTCGACCACACGACTTATCGCTCTCGTCGTGGGTCTCAAGATTCGACCCCACTTCACCATAATTATTTCCACAAATTAGCAACTTTTTGCGTTTGATTCCAATAAAGCGTCGTCCGTGGGCCTCTGATCTGATCTCTGGCACGCGCGTCACACAAGTACCTACCCAACCTACACACAATGGAGCTAGATTGAAAAGTACTTCAAGTTGGAAACCTAGTCCCGGTTCGGTATAACCAAGCCGTGCATATGTCAATTCGCGGCTAATATGCCATAAAGGAGAAGACAAACGACTTAGTGACGCGTGACGTGAGCTGAATCTTGTTGCTTGCAGTCGTCGTCGTCGTTGTCGTTGTCGTTGTCGTCGTCGAGCAAGGGCAACAACTTTCTTGACTCTTGGTGTGTTTTTGTTGCTGGAGCACCACCACCAGCATCAAGGCGAGAGTGCAGAGAGGAGCAAAATCAAATAGAACACGAAAGGCCACTTTATTAACTCTCAAGACTCTGGCAACGACGATGACTTGTCCTTTTTTTTGCTGCTGTGTGCAGCACTTTTCCCGTTTTGTTCGGAGAATAAAACTTAAGACGTAGTAAAGTTTACATACACACACTGCACAAGTGCACACATAATGATAAGGCTTACGATGGATAGATACGAACAGATAGGCACTCGTCGTATGCAGATACTTCGTACATTATACACTTGTATACGTTGACTTTGCGTTAACCCGTGATGTGTGGTGTTATCAAAGATCAGGCGGTGGTTTGTTTCGCGCTATTAAAGCTTGGTCCATGCTTTAAACCGGTCCCTGGCGGGGGGTGGAGGGTTTTGATTGGATGTAAACAAAATTAATTTCGTAATCCGTATGCGCGCACATGGCATGGTGTTTGGAAGTTCTACTTGCTAAAAACTGGATACAGCATTGCGTTCGATGGCATCGAAGACTGGGTAGCGGTTAACAAGATGCATGCTTGCGGCTCTGCCCGCTGCCTAATTGCAGCCTCAGATCTGTGTTTATCTACAAAGTGAACCTATAATTGTTGCATTTTGAGCAATAATTGGTGGATACATGAGCCTTGTACGAGTACTTCCTGGTTAGCCCACTAGCAGTAATAAAATATGCTCCCAACGGTACCGTGAGTATCGAATTTTCTGAAGCTACCACCTCTCAGGCTCACAAGTGTCAATTTCAAATAAAGATGTAATTGCGAATAGAATAGGGATACATACACATACCTACCTCCATACGTCGTGCGCTTCTTCGGTAGATCCACGCTTGGAATACCAATTAGCACTTGTCATTGGACCGTACAGCAGAACAAGTGTTTGGATCTTCCGTATGGGAGACGCGCAGAATAAAATATAGCTACGCCCGGCGATCGGTCATGTGGTCAACACGCACGAACAATTCTAATTTACGACGTTTACGTTATTATTATTCACTAGTTGTCAGAATTGGAACCAGTCGATGGGTTGGTGTAGGATAAACCCGACGAAGATGGTTTTCCTAATTTAGATAAACGGTTTTTTTTTTTTTTTGCTTTGCGCCGTAAGGCGTGTAATAGTGTGTGTTCGATGTCTTGAAAGACTTGACACGAGTGAGCTTGGAGTCCCTTTTGAAGGCATGCCTACTTTTTTTTTGCATAATTTAAGGGTTTCATCCATCCGTTCTAATTTAAGATCCTTTTATGGCAATCATCTTGGTCTGTACATCGTGTTCGGACAAACTAGGTTGTGACTTGAATATTTTAGTGGACATTGGAGGTGACCAGTTTGACACCTGCAGTGTTAATATATCGACAGAGATAGACACTTGACAAGTGTTTCCAAAGGGAGGGACTAAGACTGTGCAAGTTGGATTGGAATAGAAACAATTTGCAGCACCATGCTACTGAGTTTCTCATTCGTCCTTACCAATCTCTGGACTAGTTTGAATTCGGTTGGAAGACTGAATTTGCCAAGCCTTATCTACAGCGGGATTCAAAATTCAGAAGAGAACTTCTCCGAGTCTGAACCTACGTAGGGTCTGCCAGTACCTTTGATTGGGGCTTCCTTCGATGGTTGGCCTTGCAGCAAACAAAAAACTGTAGGTGGCATGACTCTCCAGGCAGACAAAACGGATACTTTCCGACGTCTGTAAGAGATCTGCGACATTCTTGGTTTGTCAAGAGAAAAGATTGCAGACAATTTATTGACGTTATTACGGGACAATAAACCTTTGTCAAACATCTCAACGCGCTATCGTATTTGTCTCGTTTTTCACAAGACTGTTAAAATCTTCTTGACACTAACTGCAAATTGAGTCCAAGTTCGAAAACCCAGGAAAACCTAAATGAAAGGGATATTCCATCCTAAAAGGTCGATCCACTGAGAGTGCCCTGCATCAGCTGTTCACATAGAAAGAGGCGGCTTCCTCCATATTGAAGGTGCTTTTGACAACACCGGCTAGGCTATGATTTAATTATCAATGCTCTTGCCCGCAGAGGCGATGATCATCCAACTAACTGGTGGGTTAGGGCGATCCTTAAAAGCCGGAGGTCTAGTGACTATATCAACAGCCAAATGCTGTCCACAGATGGCGTCCCCTCGGCTCTCTTATGGTCAATCATCATTGATGACCTGCTGACTAAACTCAACAGCCTTGACTTCGACGCCATGGGCTACACTGAAGATCCTTTGATCACAGTGACAGAATAGCATGAACGGAAAGTGTCTAAACACAAAGGCATGCAAACCACCTTCCACTTTATCTCTGAATGGTGTGCTATGTGAACTTGTTCTATGGTAGCCCTAGAGGCACTTATTGGACGAACTCCATTACAAATCTTTTTCAGTTAACCTCCAACGCCTTATAGGAATCCAGATTTCTCCTGTCTTTCCCGAGCTTCAAATAATCAGCACTGCATCCGACTTTATACCCCAAAACCCTCTACTTTGGCAGAAAGTTCGAGATCGATATTTCGAATCGCGTTTCCTGGGAAACTAACGCCGGTACTTGTGGCTTAAGTCACAAAGTCTGAAAGTCAGACCAAACTGCATGCCATTGATCAATCTTGACTCTGGTATAAAGGGAGGCTGCCATCAATATATTCCCCGGAAGTCAAACTGAGCTTAAAGCACTGAGTTTTTACTGCTGCGGTGAATACCCCGCCTTGTTCATTGAAGCTCGAAGTTGGGAACAAAGCTCTAAGGGAGGCAAACAACAGATGGTCGTCATTAGACACTTGTGCCAACACAAGGAAGTTAAGGCCTGTATTTGATAAGGCTAGAACAGTCAGACTTATACAAAAGGATAGAAAATCCCTTTCCACCCTTATAGGTGTGACTACGGGTCATAACACTCTGCGGTACAACCTGAAGAAACTCAGTTTTACGGAAGAAGACCCATGAAGAGGTTGCGGAGAAGAGGAAGTCCATGAGGATACAACCCACTTCCTCTGACACTGCTCCGGTCTTTTACCATTTAAGACACAAATTCCTCGAGAAGTATTCCGGATCTGTACACTTTTTTATGCGGGTAGCGTTTAAGGGTAAGCACAATGAGTCTGAGAGATCTGATTGTGGTGCAGAGGAACTCCTTTTCGCCGGCCCATATACCTAACCTAACCTAACCTAATGCTGCAACTCAGAAGGCGTTTTTGCTCCCCAAGACCTATCAAAACGAAACAAAGTAAAATTATGGTGGGGGTATCAGAACACACAGGCATTGAAGGCAACAAAACCGTAGACTAACTTGTTAGGAAAGGTTCTTCTTTACATACTTAGGTGCCGAACCCTTCTGCGGCATTCCTAATTCGGTGTTTCGAATTAGAACAAGTTTAGACAGATGGGAAAAAACGAAACAACTTGTGCTACTGTGACAACATTCAGGGACTCAGACAGAATAGCTTCCACTCCGGGCACTGTAGCCTCAGATATCGCTTACATAGAATTAACATTACCCTTGAAATTAAATGACGACTTTGTCCAGGCTTTAGAGGAAGACGAATCAGTTGCTCTCTGTTGCATTTTTCCTCAAGGAAATCTTGACACTTGAAGGCATTAGAAACGCCTCGACTAGAGACATCCTCAACTTTATGAGAAAGATCGAGAACTTCCTTGTTAAACAGGGTCCCGCCACGATAGAGCTTATAAGTCACAGTGCCTCTGTCAGACGCACAGCCAACTGAAAGGGACAACGAATAACTGTTGCAGGACTTAAAAAGGCGAAATCCATCTTTCAAGTTTCAGACGACAAGAAAGACTAATTAAACCTCTTCTAACACCCTTGGTCCGAAGAATTAGGACAAAAGCGGGTTTTAAGTTGGCATAAACTCTTCATACACGAGCTTACTACCTTTTGACGAATGAATTTAAACTCTGCCAAGTGACAGAGGCTCGAAATTGTAGCTATTTCCACCCACACAAAAGCCTTCGTTCTTTTTCCATTTAAAAACCAATCAAGCACTGGTCCTTGACAACATTTTTGTTCGTGTTTACAACACACATGCCTAACGTCATGTTTGACGACTTATCTTGGACAAAATTTGATTGACACTGTACAACATATTTCTTTTCCCAAGTCAAACACAACTCCCCCCCAGATAGACAGCGAACAGCACACGAGGAAAATCTTTAAACTTCCCATCCGCAGAGACTTTCCATTCTCAGTCTTAAAATAAAGTAACCCACCCTCTTCCCGCGGGAGCAAAGCAAGAGGGAGTCGGGTCCAAAAACATCTCCTGCTGAGATAAAACCTAAAATAAAAACATTTGCGCTTGTGCCTCTGCGCACACTTCCATCAACTTGATCCCATAGATGGCGAGATGGTTGCGAGTTGGGCGCGCTTTTGAAGAGCGAAGCCAACATGTGTCACATAAAGATGCATGTTTATATGGGCGTACTACACAGCCACAGATGGAACGACGACAACGATGTCTTCGACTTGAACTGCTGCTGCATCTGTGTAGCGCAATGGTGTAAACGATCTGACCTGATGCCGGTCCCGATTGTTTATTTTTATTTTATTTTCTCGTCTTAAAGTTGTGTCACCCTTGGTCGTGCTCCCGTCGCATCGTTGCATCGTCGGTCGCTGCCTGCCAGAGTGCAACGACAGCCCAACAGATTAGACACTTGTTCTTGTTGGGGCGCAACTATTTCAGTTTTAATTATGGAGAACCATGAATTTGTTGGCGGTTATGATGGGGTGTGTGCTGAGGGGGAAAATTATTATTATTAGGGTGCACAGCGCAGGGTGGGTTTATGATGGATGTGCTCTTTGAAATGCATTAGGAAACTGGGAAACGGGAGCAGGTGGTGCGCACTTGTAGTTGGCCATTGCACGGGGAGTGCGCACAATTTAGTGCACAACAGGCTGCGTGCGCTGGAGTGATGCACATAACACAACAACAACTAACACGGAGATGGGGTTTTTTTTTTTGTGGCCACATGTAGATGTGGCATGACATTTGAGATCTGCAGCACTGTGGGTATGGATTGTCGAGTTTCTCGTTTGACAGATAGGTGTGTCACTTTCATGGTGAATGATGTGGTGGGCCACCCAATTTGTATGCAGAGGGAATGAGCCTTGTGGATTTGGAGTGTTTACAAATGTGTGGAGTAGGTATCTATAAATGGAAGCGGGATTGCAAGATGTAAGGATTAAGGGAATAGCACTCTTTTATTTTTAAAATTTCTATGAATAGCTGAGAATGTTGTGTTGGTTTCAATTGACCATGCACTTGGGATGTTCTCGGGGAGAAGCATAGTCTTTTGTTCATTCTTCAGGGACCGTGTCACAGGGGCTGACAATGCTGTCGAACCAGTGATGGGTTATGTCAAAGGATCTAGACATAAAAGATCGGAGTGCCATATGAGACAGTCGCAGAGCCAATCTTTAAAGTAAAAGGATTACCCTTCTAAGTCCGTAGTGCCCTATGACGACTCTTATTCGTCACTATCCCCTCCAGACTTGACTAAAGGGATAATTATAATTTTGAGAGGGATCCATCTGTTTCTATACAGATGGCTCCAAAATCGAGGTGAGTGGGTGGAGGCGTCTTCTCCGATGATGTGAATGTATGAATTTCTTTCTGTTTGGCGGACCACTGGAGCGTCTTCGAAGTCAAGATAATGCCAATCAAGGAGGCCGTATCGTTGCTGAGGTATAATGTGCTGTCTTCACGGGATATCACCATTTCAATCCCTGGAATCTGTCATCTTTAACTCAAAAACAGCTCTCAATTGCCGCTTGTCTCTTAACGAGATGAATGTACCGGGGTATAGGGACATTCCACGGCTGATAAACTTAGCCGACTGGGCACATCTCTTTCGATAAGGGGAACCTAAATATGCCTCTCTCCACTTGTAGATTGCCCCTCAAAAGGAACGCAAATGACTTCACCAATGGCTCCACCTATGGCATCACCAAACAGATCTGGCCTAAGCTGAATAACAACTGCTCTTACTCCCTAATCAGACAAAAAAGGTTGCTTATTAGCACCATAGTTGGTGTTATACCGGGACATTGCATCATTGGCATCCACGCTTGTAGGCCAGGGCTCCACTTTAATGATTTTTGTAGAAGCTGTATGGACGAGGAGGAGGAAGAAAGAATTCGAGCCCTCTCAGTTCGAAAAAGAGCCTGTTAAGGAGCCAGCCAGCCTAGTAAGCACTGGCAATGTGATATCACAAAGGACCTTCCCTGGTCCAAGTGTGGTGTGTCAAATGCAGCCTGGCACTCTAACCTAACGTAACCAATTATTCTTAACCAGATTAGGACTTCGCATGTCCTTCCTATCCAACTATAATGATTGACATCTCTATAAGCCAATTGATTAAGGTAATGTTTGCAAAGTCCTCCAAGGGGATGTTGTGTTCGAATACATCACTTCACCCACGGTGTCAAAAAAAATCTCTTCTAGAACTCCCTCTCCCAGGACTAATGCATTAACTACTCGACTTATGAATAATTCATTAAAATGGATACGGATACCCACTACACGCACTTCGATCATCAAATCAGATAAAATTAATGAGAAATCTTTATTTCGAGTGATTTGCGGGATTTTTTCCACCCATAATCCACAAGTTCAAGCAAGAGAGAGCCTTATTAATTATGATACCCTGGACATTGGGTGGCACAAAGTCTTGGACATGAAATCAACTCATCCATAAGGAAGTTTGAAATAATTGTCTAGTCATTACTCAATCAATCATCCTTATAGACAGTCCCCGGGTTCGTATTCATGCGTGTGAGGACATTTATCCTTCTCTCTGACTCAACAAAGCCATGAAGAAAGAGAGAGAACAAAAAAAAATATATAAATACCATTAGTTATGTTAATGGATCCTTGTGTTTAAGGATCATCGGTTTTGGCACATATATAATTTACTGTTTGCAGGATTTTCTGCAGAGGGGTGTGGTCTGCCTGTCATAATGCAATTTGTGTCCATTATTCCACAGCACAATCTTGCACTATCATTGGATGTCCTTTTTTGTATTTTTCAACCTTTTTTTTCGTAGACATTTCCTTTTTTTTCTGCTTATCATTGTCGTACATATATGTGTTAGGATGTGTAAGGATGTGAGTGGGTGTCAAAAAAGTGTTTTTACTATTCTCGTGATTAATCATCACTATTCATTGGAATGTAAATTTTGGGTACTCTTCCATCAACACTTCCTTTTTGGGTGGAATCAAATCCTTGATGATCCGTGAACGTTTAAATAAAAGGGTTAAAAGGCACTCTAACAAAAGGCTTAACTTTTGACAAAGTGTGTACCTATAGGAAGCAGAGTGGGAACTTTTGAGCTCATTTCTTATTCATCGTTCGGATTGCATTCACATGATAATGAGGTAATTAATCAAGGGATGAAGGTGCTCGTCAATCAACTTTTCAAGGGATTCCTTGGATTCGCAAGCATTCTCATTAGTGGGAATCCAGTGTGATGGAGGACTTTATGGTATGAAGAGAGAGATGGATTTAAATAAGTCAAATATTTGGTTGGATTGCCTTTATTACAGTCGAGCTTATGTGATGACATTTTGTAAATGGATGGATTAGGGGTTCGGAATTCATGACTCGTATTCGTACGGCAAGTGTGTCATTCTCCATCTCTCATCAACAATCCCTTGGCAATCGATTTCTGTGCCGAAGTTCAGCATCTCTTTTGGGACATTTTTTTGTTTCAGTTTCGAATCTTGTCTACGTTTTCATTGCTATCTGTGCCTCTGTGCCTTGAGACTTGACAGAGCAATGGTTTGATTAAGTCTAGAACTCTTAGCATAGTGGACTATGGATGAGATGGGACGGTTTTGTTTCCGAATGAACCCTCGGTTATGGCTTGTATCACACTAATCACAGCTAAGATTAACTTTTGATCAGTCATTCAACTCTCTTCAGGAGTAGTTAGATGTCTAAGTAAAAGTTTGTAGAGTTTCATCATCAGCCATCTTGTGTGGAAATGCCTACATAGACTCAACCAACTGGGCAGGAACAACAGAGTTACCCTCTACCTACTAGTTACCTGGGCACGTCGGACGTCGGAATTGAGAGTAACGAAGAAGCAGACAGACTTGGGGCAGCTGAGCCATTCTCCATAATATCGGATCACACCCTAAAGGAAAAGTTCAGGAAAACAGAGAAATAAAATAGGACCAGAGCCTGGAATAACCTCCAAGGTCTGAGGCAAGCTAAGAAGTTGCTGGGGAGCTACAATTGGAAAAGATTCAAAGAATGCATCGACCTAAACAGGGACAAACTTATAGGAGACTTAAGTGATACCTGAGGAAACAAGGAATAGTGGAAGAAGACCTCTGCAGATTCTGTGATGAGACCAATGAGACTCTGGAAGGCATCCAGTCATTTCAAATGTCACTTTTCATCTTCAAATTCCTTAGGGAAATTGGCCTAGAAAAGGTGCACTAGAGTGGAATATTCTGGCCAAGGTTAAGTAAGAGTGTAGTGCTATATTTATCAAGCTACCGCCTACAATGAAGTGCTAATTTAGGTACGTGGGCAGGCGAAGCGAAGTTCTCTATAAGCCCTAACTCCCTTGTTATGACACAAATTTCTTAAGAAAACCATCTGTTGCTTGCCTCTCTTATAATTTCATTCCCCTCCTCGCGGTCCAATAAACAAGACGGGATGTTCACCGAAGCATCGGCTTGTTTCGGACTTAGTATCGAACCTGTTCTTGCCAATTCGTCGGCATTTTCCAGTATTCACTCATGCAAAGGGACCCAGCCAGCTCGGGGTTTAGCGTCGGTGACTGTATACGCTATGCTCGGGAATACCTTAGCATTCTTAACCCACCGGGTTTTCCAATTCATAATGTAGAAGAACATAACACTCAATTGTCACTCAATCTATATAACGTTTGTTACATACACATAATCTTAAGTATAAGTTTGTCACTCATTATAATGCAAGGGATTAGTAATAAAGAATTACTCGTCTTAAGTGGTTGTCGTTCATTTGCTACACATAAGACTGTTCTGAGTGTGGATGCTCCAGTAATGTTGCTGCGAAACCTGTGCCCGCCCAAACTCTGCAATTAAACTAGGCTACGAGTAAAAGTTGACCGGATGTGCTCGCTGGGATTCAATGTTCACACCACGGATTCCGTTGGTACCTCTGACTTTTATAAACGCCACAAATGAGTCTCCACGCTGGAGATTCAACGAAGCAACCGTTGGCTACTTTGGTTTGTCCGAATAAACTCCTAACTTTGACCTTGCCAGTCTTGCTGGGGCTGAATGCGAAGCGATAAGTATAAGTATAAGACAGTGGAGCAGATCTTGGGATCCTTCGAAAGAAAAATTCTACTTCGAATAGTTGGTCCTGTCTGCGAGGAGGGCGAATGGAGGTGAAAATATAACCGCTAACTCCATGAGCTGTATAGAGATGTGGAGGATAAGAGAGGGTCTTCGAATCCCACCTGGTTCACGAAGAAAAGGGAGACCAAACCTTCGATTTTAAGACCAGACAATCGCAAACGCAAGAAATCTTGGTCTGGTAAACTAGGAGCAGCGTGCCCGGGACCATGAAAGAGGAAAAGCGGAATTATTCCAGGTTCTTAACCTCCACAATTCACTAGCGCTAAAGAAGTTATGAATACCCTTATAATGCTTTTCACACAGCGCTACGGTTGGTATAGTGATTATGGCACTCAGATGGTATAAGGTCTCAGTCCTTTGCTTTGAGGGGGGTGTTGTCCAGAATAACTGGGGATAATTATTGGTTCTGTTGCCATTGCTTATAATTCACAGTATTTCTGTCGATAAAGCTTTGACTTCTACTTGGAGCTCCAGAGATCGCAGTTCCGTTCCATCTTAAGGTCTTTTATGCGAAAAAAAAGAGTTCCAGAGACAAACATTAGGTTTGACTGGGAGGGCTGCTTTCAACATTTACCTCACCCAACAGCCTGATCATTCTGACACTAGAATCGTCGTTTACAAAAAAAAAAGAAAAGTGCCCTATCCGGAATAGGGAAAAGGTTTGAAACGATGGCATGTCACTTACGACTAAAGAAGGATTAAGTGGTTAATTTGTGTCAAGGTGTCTTTTCATTAAACCAGAAGTTTGTAGTCCATTAAGAGTATCTTCCGTCGAAGTCGTTGGCAAAAGCTGGATGAAAAAGAAACACAACAACCTGAATTGGGTTACTATATTTTCTAGGGATAAACTGGTTGTATATATGTCTATAGACATTAAATCAAGTCACGAACTAGGTAAGGTTAGGTTAGGTGGCTAACTTAGACCAGAGTGCAGGTCCATTTTGATACCACGTACCTAGGGAACCCGACATGATGGATTTTCTTGTTTAAGGAAGAAGCTATGAGTTACTGCACGGTGCAGACCCGTTCCTATACCGCACTATGTGCAGAACCATTTCGACTCACAAACAAAGCTCTTTAGGTTATGAATATCGTGCTAGGCTTGGATTTTCGTAGAAAAATTCTCCTAGAGCTTTCCTTCTTAGTCTTGAAAGGGCAGGACAGGAACAAAGAAAGTGAGTGACCGTTTCCTCCTCTTTCTCGTTTCTACAGCTTTTGCAGAAATCATTGAAAGGGACGCTTAAACCAGTTGTGTGTCTTCCCATTAAGCAATGTCCTGTGAATACATATAGTTTTTTTCTATTTATGGACCGAAGTCTTTCTGTTCACTTCAGATTCAGGCTCAGGATCCAAATCTGTCTCGAGGAAAGACAAGTCGACCTCTCATTACCCATTCACAACCGTCATCAACTAACTTCTTGGATTTCTTCACAGTTTCCGTCAGAGTTTTGTGAGTTGCAAACAATAAATTCCACCCACATACACACAAAGCCTTGATGGTTTTGTGTCATAGTTAACAAACAAGTTCCGTAAGTTGCCATTAATTCATTTATGGACCATATTCCATCGAAAGCAAAAGCGCACACTAAAACTTGCGAAAGAATCGTTAATGTGTCGTCTAAAGTTGTTTCTTTTTTTGTTTTTTAAAGTTCCCTTTTTCCCACTTTAGGGAGAAGGCACACAAGAAGGAACATTAAAAAACGCTTTCGTCATTACCACATACTGTGCGCTATGACAACACTTGAAGAAGATTCCCGAATATGTACGTAAGTATATCAAATTTTGTGTACTCCGAGCTCCGAGCTCCGAGCTCCGAGGGTACTGTGTGTTTTTTTTTTTATGCCGCAGTGGGAGTTGTAGCCGATGCTGATCCACTTGAAGCTTTGATTTTAATAACCCAAAACGCAGCCGTATCTATAAAGAACAGCCAGACAGACATATTTTTTGATTAATAAACTGCTGTCGGTTTTACGACTGACAAATTTACAATTAGGAAGATGTAGTCTAGGCACCTCCCCCGCTGAGAACGGAACACTATAATTCATTTCGATCAGAAGTTTCTTACAAGTCTTACAAGTCTTACATTGTCGTAACTCTGATGATAATTATTTAAGTGTGTGCATTATACGCGGAGAATTTAATTATGCCAAAGTGTTTGGATTGAAATAAATCATTTTTTGGGGTCGTTTCTCGGTCTATAGTTCAATTGTATTGTGAGGTTGAAGGCGGCTATAGGGGTTAATTGCCTTAATGAGATTCTAATAATGTTTAAAGTACAATGCGATTGTAGAAAAAAAAAATGTTTGATGGCATTTCGTATTCAAAGAGTGGAGAGTTACAAATGGTAAAGTCTTCGAATCGGTTAATTGGGTTTTTTACAACAGATATACCACGACGTTTTGTGATGATGGCCGAGAGTGGAAACATCAGAAGCGGTATGTCTCTAAGCTGAGTGGTCCATAATATTATCAACAAAGGTTCGGGAATGAAGAGGCTTGCAACGAACAGAAATCCGTCAAGTTCGTTAGTAATCATCACAAAGAGATTTGAGCACAAGTTCATTTTAATTTGAGTAAACCGGAGGCTGGCGTTGGACTGCTAAGCGAGAGGACACAGGCTCGATTCTCAAAACCACTAACAATATTTTCGCGGTACCATCTCTTCGCAGGCATGACAAACCTGCAAGAGTATAATCCGTCATGAAATGGCTTCTCAATCCGTCGTTCACAGTCAGCAATAAAACTGTAGGTCCCTTCCATTCGCGGTGGTGAGAAGTTAGGCCTTGGCTCTAGATGAGCTATTGCGCCAAATATTTTTATTTGAAAGCCTGAGCCGGAGGCCTCCCAATGTCTGTAAGAAGTTCTCGGCATTCTTGTTGTCTCTCAGCAGAAAAGACTGTAGACAACTTTGTGGCGTTATTACGGGACACAACGCCTTTGCCAAACAATCAACGTTTGGGAAGAACGCTATGAAAAGCAAATGGCAAAAAAGGGAATCTTCAGACAGTTGGTTAATGCAAATATGGGCCACTCTAGGATCCTAGAGCGTTTAGCATACCTCTCTACCTGGCTGAGTTAAAAGCATTTCTAACATCGAGGGCTAGAATGGCCTTTGCGGAATCCGTGCTGTCTCTTGGATAGGCCAACTGCTCTTTGGTCTGCTTCTGTCAATTGTGGCTCCAGCATGTTTCCCGGCCGTGTCCGAATCTCCCTTTCCTTTGCTGTTCAGTACCGAGCGTTGTGTTTTCCAATAGCTGAGGGGAAGTTCGAGCAATCTCTGGGTGATAAGTTCTAACCAAATAGAGCCAGTCATGCACGTAGTCGTGGGAGTAATCCCCATGCAATGAAGACAAGAACGCTAAAGCAGAGAAGTTTGAGGACAATGGACTGCAAAACTGATCGGAAATGAATTGAATAGGGTGGAGGTACGCCTATCTACACCGCAAGACTCAACATAACGCGAAACAACAGATGACTTACAGAGAGACGAAGACTAGGAACGGAGGTAGGCTCAGCCACACAATATAATATCGTTACGGTCCGAGTATGCTTCTAAAACGAAGAAGTATTGAAGGTGAAGAAGAGAGAACAGGCCATAGTAACGCAAAGAGATGGAGACTACGTCTGAAGATGGGGAGTGTTAAGTCGATACACTAGTAGACACGGTCATCCCAGAAGGTGCCTCTTCACAAAAAAAAACGATTACGTCTGAGACACTACTTCGAAGACCTCGACTAAACAGACTCCATTTGGATGATTGGGTGCTCTCGAAATAGGGTAGGCACTGAGAGGCGTCAAATCAAACTGTTACTACACATCAATTGTTGTTATTTTACCTACATCGGGTTCTGGTCGATGTCCACCCAGACTCGACTCGCTAAACTTCTAAGAGCGAGTGCTGACCAGTAGACAAAAATAGCAGCACAATTGCCTCGGATGAGGATGATTTTTTTTGAAAAGGAAATTTCCAAATCCCAGGAGCACTCAAACTCAAACTCGTTCCATTGTACTCCTAGGCAGAACCCCCTCTTTGGTGCAGTGGTTTAAGAAACCCAGATTCTGTTCGTTTCTCTTTTTATTCTCGGTGACTGTTGCTGCTCCCCGATCGGGCTCGAACCTGCACAGGTTGGGCCACGATAAGGATGAGCTTTCCAATCAAGGGTAGACCCAATGGACACCAACGCCCCGGCCGGAGAGTCTTCGAATCTAACCCGAGGACAACGCAGTAGAGGAAGACCTCGCATACGGTGGCACGCACAAGTAAAAGGGGATCTCAACCAACTCAGAGTGCTTAACTGGAGGCGGTTAACTAAGGACTGAGTTAACTGAAGGGGCTTGTTGGTTAAGGCCTATGTTCACCCCGAACTGTAGCGCCTTCTAGGTAATTAAGTTAGTATTTGCATGTTCTCAGTCAAGCATTCCGATACTCAGGTGGAACGTGAAAGCTTGAGGTGAAAAGACAAGAATGAGCTCAGTTCTTTCATCATTGCCAGGCTGACAGAAAAGATGGAAATTTGTTTCCTGCGGATCCTGCGCATTCATGCATTCTCTGGCACATATCTCGATTGTCTGAAAAGTCAAAGTGGAGCAGCCAAGAGGGACTGCTGCCTAAAAAAATCTGTGTTAGCTCTAGTTTCTGATCCGTAAGTGAAGCACACTGACTGGTACTCGGTTAAGTTGTTACTTTTGAAAGATTTCAATCTTTTACTGCATGATCGGGGGCTTACGACTTTCATTTCAACGCCATAAATCATAACAATTCATCTCTCTAAAGTTAGAAGAGCTTAGTTTAATCCATTCAAAAACGCATTAATTAGGCGCATCTACATACTCCAAGCCCGATAAATGGATTACATTTCAAATGTACATGCCATTACCAACAAAGGTCAATGCGACTGCAGTTTTTCACCTCACACACTACCTATCATCCATCGTAATGCCTTATCCTTGGTAAAATAACCTTTTAAATGGGCGACGAGCGACGACACATTCCCTTGTCTTATCACGTATTTTGTCGGCGTACCCCTTGAGTGCACGCGATATACCAAAAACGGGCCCATGAAATGACATATCGCGTTGTTGTGCCCAAAAAAAGCCGGCACACATTTTTTAGGGTGTACGATTTCTATTTTCGGTGACAAGCCGCCTTGTTGGAGGATATTCCTTTCTAATTGGATGGATCCCCTTCCTTGTTGTTATTTAATCACACAGAGAATTCCTTCACAAATGTTTACATACACCAAACAATTTGTGTTGGGGGACATGGACAAGTACCAATTCATCTCTTTGGTCTCAATTAGGGCTGCGTTAATCATTTTATTTGATTTTTATGACTTAAGTCATGTTTTTGATATTTATGGGCACATTCTACGAGTAAAAGGGAAATTTTAAGATAAATTGATGGTGTCAGAGGAATTGTATGGAAGTACAGATGCATGTAAACGCATTTGAGATAGTTTTGATGTGCTTCCTGAAGACCTATATGAGTACATCAGGATCAATGACCTTAGAATCTATAAGTGGTTTTTTTTTTTGGTACGCAAAATTGACCATCTGTCAAAGTCTAAGTACAAGTGTTTATACCGGAAGTGACCTTAAACTAAATTGAAACTTGGCCATCGAGGAAGTCATGCTAAAAATACAAATATTTGGCGCGACAGATCATAGAGAAGTAAGGCCTGGCGTTTAATCTTTTTCGCACGAATGGAACGAGCCTACTCCGAAAGGCGGATTGAGAAGCTTTTTCATGACAAATCACACTCGTGCAGGTTTGTCATACTCGCGAAGAAGTAGTGCCACGGAAAAACGTTTGAATGTTTTGAGTCTTGAACCTGTGTCCTCTAGCTAAGCAGTCCAACGCATAACCTACTAAGTCACGGCGATTAAGAGGAAGTCCAGTCGCCCGCAAAAAAATCGGAAAATGTGTTGATCAAGTCAATGCGAGTTTAACGGCTGAAGGTCGAGCTTGAGTCTTCACTTAGAAACTCTCACATACTTTGGTTTATGGAGATGATTTTGCTACGTTTCTCCTTGGCATTCACTGCCTCGACGTGTATGTGTTCCTGGACATTGAAGAAGAGAGATCTTTTAGGAATAAACTTACGGTTAATGCTCTTTTATTACGAGGAGGAGTACTGGCTCAGACTGCGCGATCATTGTAAATTTTCTGAAAAATAAGGCCCATCACCGAAGAGTTATAAATCGATCGAATGACTTTACAATTGAATCCTTCTTCAGATGATGCCCATAATGCTACAAACCACCAAAGAGTGTATCAAGAGTGTATCGTGGCTTGCACATATTTCCTGGAAAGAGCCTAGAGAGAAACCTTAAGCTTTCAGATCCATAAGCCTGACCTTTTTCCTTCAGAAGACATTAAAGAGGTTAATAGATATGGACACATTCGCTCCCGACTAAGCCCTAGGGACATGCCTCCAGTTCAAAGCTTTTACACAAGGGATTGATTGGTAGCAAAAATCTAAAGATCGCTCTACCGCAAAGAGTTCACGCTTGCAGCCTCTTTGGACAGACATAAAAGGGTCTTTCAATGCAATAAGACAAACACAAGACCAACTCAACATAAAGGCTGGCTGGAGTGCATATTAAAACCGAGACACATAAGCTCAGGACTGAGAGGCAGCCAAGCATATGCCTTAGTCTCAAGGGGAACACCGTAAGAACAAGTCCTATCACCCTTACTAAAGATATTGGTCGGTGCTCATAAGCACCATAGTAGGTGTCATAATGGGACACTGCGCCATCAGCAAGCACGCCAATAGGCTGGGCCTCCTCTACAACGATTTTTGCATGAACGAGGAGGAGGGGGAGACAATTCTCCACCTTCTCTGCATTTGTCTGGCCCACTCAGCTCGAAGAAAAGTCGGCTTCTTTCATAACCCAAACGAACTGGCTGACATCAGCATAGGCAGCCTCCAGCGCTTTATAGCAAGCTCCAGCTGGTTCTGCGGGTAGTATTTTCGGTTGAAGTACAGATCCATGTGGTAACAAAAAGGATCTTATCTGGTTTAAGTGAGGCTGCAATTTGCAAGCTGCCACTCCAACCTTACCTAACCCAGGGGAGGACACAGTGTGGTTCGAGTCGTTGCCTATACAGATGATGTCATCAAATTGGTAACCATTCACTGGATGTAAAAATTGTCAGACTTATCCTCATTTGTGTCTGCCTAGTCTGGCGACCAGCGGCAGGAAGATCACAAACCTCAAACAAATTATCAAGGCGACTAGCGTATACAGATTCCACTGGCCTCATTAGAACCACTCCAACTGCTGTCCTTAAAACTACACTCGCACTGATTTTAATAGATATATACCTGAAGGATACAGTTGCAAAAAGTGCCCTGAAAATAATCCAACTTCTGGAAAGTGGTCTTAACCGCAAGTTGGTCTTAACCAAAAACTGAACATAACGTGCCATACTCATTGTGGCCAATAATGGACAAGACATCGGCAATACCAATCAATCGAATTTAAACCTGCAAAGTCCTTCCCGACGTTTGTAAGAAGTCCGCGGCGTTCTTACTGTCTCTCAGCAGAAAATACAGCAGACAACTTTGTGGCGTTATTACGGGACACTAGGCCTTGGCCAAACATCTCAACGTGAAAGGTATAAGTAACAGCACCATCTGTGACGCTTGCAGAGAGGGCGAGGACACTGCGAAACACTTCAGTATGTGATTGTCCTGCCTTTGCTGGGGCTTATGTGATGAGTGCTGGTAAGCTAAGCTCCTTATCACTCAAGCTCTCACTCGATTTTCTTAGAAACACGAAGAAAACAGAGTAAAATCGTTGTACCTGCTGGTTGTCCAATTGAACTGTTCTTTTGTCTGAGTGTCCCAATGTGGTGTTCCAGCACCCCAACAAAAAATTAATAAAACCTGCATAGTAAAAGTGAGAAAATGCCTTTTAAAGATGCCACACACCGACTTGTAGATACACTCAGCTGTAGATATAGTCTTCTACCACCTTCGGCTGGAAGGACTTGATTCTTCGGTCCACTCTGACATGGAAAACTCATAAAATTCAAACTACTTCTTGAATTTCAACGTCTTCTAACTTTTATTTGAATATCTCCTCCATTTTATTGCACAATCCTCATCGCCTCCACTACAGGTCCTTGCAACTTGTAATAGCCAATTATTTTTCATGCTTGGCTCGATTTATTGTTCCTGCTAGTACAATAAAAAAAAATCAAATAGCTAAAATGTCATAACTCATGCAGAGATAAATACAAACAGAAATAGCTTCCTTAAGGCATGTCCTGACTGTCTGTTTTGCTTATAAAAAAAAACAATTTAACCAACACAAATACAAAACTGAAACCTCATAAAAACATAAAGATTGGAAATAAATTATCCTTGTGGCAATAAAAAGAAAAAAAATCGTTCTCATAATTTTCCCCGATTCCATAAGGATAACAGCAACTTTCAAAAACTTTTCACCAAATTGAATCTTTCCCGCATGTGTGTGTGCGTACCTAGCCTCAAAAAAATATGGAATTTCCTATTTCAAACAGCAAAATGAAATTATGCAAATTTGGCACGATGATTTTTCACGCTCGACGAGATTTTAAAACCTCACTTCGCGCAGCACTGGATACGCTTACAGTAACACACAGACGTCCCAATTACATATTCATGAAAAGTTTACAATAAAAAATGTTTTCCTGGCTTCGAATGTGTGTTATGTCACTTGACTCAGACTCACAATGGAGAGGAGTCGTCATCGTGTACGAATATGTGTGTGGTTTTTAAGGATAATACTGGGATTGGGGTGGACAGGGAATGACTGCAAGAAATTGGTCTTTACATACGAAAATCACTCATGTGAAATAGAAGTCGATTACTTTCATGAATGCGTCCATAAAGAGATCACAAAAAGGATTGCGCGACGGGTAATGAGGTGCTTTGGAGGTGGTGTATGACATTCGAAACCTAAAATCGAAGTGGAATGTCCCTATTACTACCAAGCCACGGTAGTGAAGGTGAGAAGAAATGAAGGAACTCGAGTAAAAGTGTTTCGATCTGAAACTTAAAGCATCGTCAAAGCGGCGAAGCATGTGAGTGGACGGTGGATTGAACTCTTGCTCAAGCTGGACATTAGATTAGGTTAGGTTAGAGATCGGGACCGTGAAGGATGGAAAGCGGTATCAGTTCAGGCTCAGACCCTCCAAGGGTCGCTGGCCTGATAAGTAGGTAAGTAGTTAGGTTAGGTAGGAGGGTTGACAGGGGAAAGGAAATTCTTTCTCCGTCACACTGAGGTCAATGTTGACGCATTGTGATGCTCTAGGGGTTGCAACGCCATTACTAGGACCCATTAGCCGATGTCCTATCAAGTCAGTCCGTGAAGCTGATAAATCTGTATACGTCGGACAGTTCCTCTAAATCCTGAAAAGGTGTCATGCTTCGATCTTAAATCTTATTTGGTAGAGCTCTGGACAATGGCAAAGAAAGTGTGGAGTGTGCTCATCTACTTCTTCGTCACCACATCCCCTGCATCCGTGTTCAATCCCAGTCCAGTGATGATACCTATTCGAGAAGATAAGGATTTTTTTTATTCATTTGCAGGGTTCTCTAGGATGGCCATAGTTGCCCAGTTATGAATCAGGAACTCAGCGCATTCCATCTATCGTTTGCAGTCTTTTGCATTTCCCTCCCAACTTTCTGTTTGAGGTTACAGGCCGGGATTTTAGTGATGGTGCCGGCTTGATCATCGGCTGTCTCGTTTCCAGGCACCCCTTTGTGGCTAGGGAGCCAGCATAGTCTTACATTGTGCTGCCTGCCAAAAACCCGTAGCCCTACGTGATAGCAACTAACAAGCTTCAACTTTACTTCTATGGCAGATATCACTCTTATTGCTGCCTGACTATTGATGAAAATAGGAAAGGCAGCCGTTGTTACTGCCAGAACCTCCGCTTGGAAGACACTACTGTAGTCTTGGAGTCTGATCGATCTGGACAGTCTGAGAGTCTCGGAAAAGAATCCAGCAACCATGACTGTGTCCATTTTGGGTCCATCCCTATAGACGGATGTTGTTGTGTCGTTATTGAATACCTCATTAGCTTGCCATTCATCCGTGCTGGGAGAGAAGGTTGGGAATGGTCTATCAAAGTCTAACTTAGGCGTCATGTAGTCTGTGAATACAAATTTGCGTAAGATTTTTGCATGCCCCGTCAGACTGGGTTCCCAGTTTGGCTTATGCGAAGGGAGCTTTTTGCTGCTGATTCTTGCACAAGTAAATCAAGGGAGCAGGTTGAGTATTGTCTCAAATCTCGCAGTGGGACAGTTGCAGACAGAGCTTAGAAGATGTTTGGCTTGGCAAACAACATTGATATCACAGGCAGAAGGAAGTGAGCTACTAGCGCCTTCTGAATCAAGTGTCCGCTTTGGTCAAAATATCACAATGGACTTGAGGTAGGTTCCTCCTGCTTACTTTGAAACATTTCAAGAGAGGTTGTAAAAATAATGGTCAATGGCATTGTTCAGATGGATACTCTGAACATCATTGCCTTGCTTGGGGGATGTTTACACCCGGCTTAATCGTACATCGTTATGGGCGAGGAGAAGTTCAACAAGGTTACATACTATGGCCACATTTGTTTCGTATACTAAACAGCAACAGTCTAAAAGTCTTTATAGGAGAAGGTCGGTAGCCATAGACTGACCAAATGAGCTTTCCAGTGTCACACAATCATGAAGAAGGAAGGAAGTGCCACTTTGGACTACAAGTCACTCTCGAAGAAGAGGCATAGACAAGAACGTCCAGCCCGAAAATGTAAAGAAGAAACAAGAAAGCCTACGCAATCTTGTACTCGTAGACTATTTGAAATGCAAAACAAGCGAGCTTGTCAAGGGTTGATAAATATATTTAAGAAGCATTTCTAGCAACTTCGTGATAGCTATCAGATACATAGATTGAGTCATAGAGCAAGAAGAAAGACGATGAAGAAAAAACCCTCTTTCCAGTTAAAAAAAAAAGTCAGTAGAGACATCAGTGAGCTGCCGAAGCATTGTCATCAGAGCTATTCTCATACAAGGGTGAAGTTTTAAAAGGGAAAAGCCTCACCTAGTTCAGGTTGATGGAAGTATGCTCTATCGGCTCTATTTACCACAAAAAATGGGTGATGCTCTGTTCTTGAACAAATACTGGGGCATATTACTGCTAAACGACGCTAACAAGATCCCGTCCAATGTTTTGTGGGAATGTCTTAGAGTGCATGACGGAGAATATATGGCCGCGAATTCTATGAGCTACATCATGATGTGAATGCAGTCCGGAAGGCTTAATTACGTTAACTATGTTAGCTTGGATAGATCAAACGAACATACACCACAACAGCTAAGAAACTTGTGGAATCCGGCCGGGCCTTCAGGTTCGAGACGACAAAGAAGACTGGACCGGTGTTTCGATGATAAACCATTCGCAGATGGCATATTACATTGCATTTTCTGTCAGATTGGGCGAGATCAGCAGGGATGGAAGGCTTCACTGTCTCAGGCAAAGACTCTGCATAGTCCAAGAACCTTTTCAAAGAGTCTATCTCATTTGGAACAAAAATCATCCGCCACTGTAGGTAGGGAAGTAAAAGTGGCTGTCAGAAACACAAGGAGCGCTCATGCGCCTTTTCGATCCCACAACTCTCATGACCTGGATGTTCATGTGTGTGTTTTCAGATTCATCTTTTAGAGCTGGGAAAGTTCATGATGTCGCAAAATTGTACTTCAGAGATCTCTAGTAATTCCTTGGAAAAAGCTTTGCCAAGTGTGAGATTCCTTGTTCTGCCGGGGAGTCACAGAGAAAGTGAAATAGGGTTTACTTTTCCTGTGTATTGATGTAGCTGCTCCTGTTCTCAGGAGTTGGTGTTTCTTCCAATACAATTCGTAGTGCTTCTCTTCGTCACTGGAATCTTGAGCAGTGAAAGAATACATACTCCACGTCCTCGGGAGTATCATTGCAAGATGGACAGGTGGGTGAGTGGTCATTTTTAAACCGGTACAGATATAATCGGAACCAGCAATGTCCTATTAGCAATTGTGTAATGTAGAAGTTTACTTCGCCGAGTCTGCGCTTTATGCAAGTCTCGATGTTCGGAAAAAGTCGGTAAGTCTATCGGCTCTTAGACGAAATTTTCCAGCGTTACTGCCGCTCCCTCACGTAAGGTCCTTTCTGTTGTGTCAAGTAATCCTGAATAATAACCGCCGCTCTTGCTGGTTTAAGTTTAGGAACTTTCTCTGTAGTATTGGCAAGCGTGTGAGAAAATTGCCATGTGACCTGTGCTAATTGCTACAATCCTTTCTGTCTCAATTCGTATCCTAGGCACAGCTTTCGTATGCGTATTCGAAACAGAAATCTTCCTTTGAATTCGCCCTCCAAGTCACGTAGAAAACGAATACAAAACATAATTTCATAGGTAAGACCTCGCCTGAAACCTGTACATGGGCACTGTTGCACCCGAGATTGCCTGTAAATTAGGTAAACAGATCCCATATCGTAAAAGTGACTTTCAGTCAACAATAATCTATTGTCCATCCATCCAAATCCAAACATAGATTTCCCATAACCGAATATTGTTTGGCCAAAGGTCACAATGAGTCACCACCCTTCGGTGTCATGAGAAATCTTCTAGATCTACCTTTATTATTGTATTCCAAACACGTCCATCCACAGAGAAGATGTTTACATTTATCTTTGTTGTCTCATCTTGTGAGTGTGTGTATTTTCTTATCACCAATGATCAGATTAGTCATCACAAGATCACACACTGGAAAACCTCCATGGGCCCTCGTCTTTTGTTGTTTTTTTCTTCTTCTTCTTCTTCTTCTCTCGCCCGTTCCCACCGCAGCTATTGATCTCAATTAGGTTTCTTGTGAAAGAGAAGACACATTTACTGTCTTGTTGACTTTGTAACACATAATTGACATGAGGTTTGTTGCGCCGTATTTGTGGTGCTAATTGATTTTGATTTACAAAAAAAAAAAAACCAAAATCATCTCAAAATTTAAGTTCAAGAAATTGCAATTAATTATTCATCCGACAGATACACCGTATCCATGTGTGTGTGTATGCTAGGAGACACCCTAAATTGATGTAGAGTAACTTTGGTAGCCAATTAATAATATTCTTGTTAGCTTAGATCGTTCTGAATTATCCACGATAATTGAGTTTAGATAGATGAATGACAAAGTGCATAAGCATACCGAGACCCATGCACTAGACTAATGCAATCGGGTGTCGTTAAATATGAAAGGATGTGGAAATTACAAACATGGTTGCCCTTGCCTATGTTCTCATGGCTAAAGTGCAATAAATTGAGGCTGAGCACCATTAATCATCACCTGCCATTTCAGCTTATACATTCATGTGTCCGAGCAACAAGGCGAAGCAATGATAATTTGATGAATATGCACACAACTATGATACATACACACGTACGGAATCACATAAGGAGGCAATTTGAAGAATGTGTAAAGCTTCTGGTGGACTGAATAACTCTTCGATAGATTGTTACTTGACCGGGATGGGTCGTCGAATGGCCATCGGGCCATTTCATAGCGGTGGAGGTGAGAGATGAGAGTGTATTTAAATTACTTTGACACATGAGTGAATCGACAAATTATAAATGACCACGGCCACAATCGAATAAAGTGAATGTAATCAGCTTTACCTGATAATATTGGGTGTACGTGTGTGTACACGGGCTTAGGTATGAATTACCCTCGGAACAGTTAATCTAATTATACAAAAGGAAGATGGATTTATGCTAACGATGGAGAGGGGGCTTTACAGCTTTAAGAAATGTTTAAGAAGGAGGTTTTGTCAATGGATCTAAGGGACCAAGTCGACGCTCGACAGGAATCCATGCCAAGCATGGCTATCTTATCCGACTTCCCCGAGCTTGAAATGATAAGCACGGTATCGGACTTTATGCTCAAATTATTCTGTTTTGGCAGGAAGTTCGAGATTGAGATCCCGAACCGTAACTCCTGGGATACCGGAGACCCGTTGCTGAACATAAAAGAACTAGTGTGGTATACTCATCGTTCGAAGATGGACTCCGGTGTTGGTGCCGGTATCTATAGCCCTAATCACAAAGTTTCAAAGGCACTTGGAATGAGTCCAAGTTTCAGGCGGAATTACATGCCATCGATACCTGCGCCACTATTATTGTAGACTCCGGCATAAATGGAGTAGCCATACATTCACCGATGGCCAAGCAGCGCTCAAAGCACTGAGTTCTCACGACTTAAACTCAAAAGCCGTTCTAGGCTGCTTCAATATTCTCCAAGACCTCTCAAAGCGAAATAAAGTCAAGCTCTGGTGGGTACCAGGACACAGAGGAATTGAAGGCAATGAAATTGTAGATCAACTTGCCAGGATAGGTTCTTCAGAAAGGTACATAGGGGCCGAACCCTTCTGTGGCATCTCTACTTCCGAGTTCAGAATGAGTCTGGACAGATGGGAAAAACGAAACTTCATATCCGACTGCAACAACACTCAGGGACTCAAATAGGCTAAAAGAGCTACCCGGCCCTTAAACAAAACCACTAAAAATATTCTTAACCATAAAAGGGACGATATCAGAAGACTTGTCGGCTTCCTCACCGGTCACTGTAGCCTCAGATATCACTTACATAAATTAAATATAGTTCAGGAATCTGAATACAGACTCATCTTAGAGGATGACGAATCAGCGGAACACGTACTATGTGAGTGCGTGACTGTCTGCAGGTTCAGGAAATGCTTTCTCCACAAAGAATTCCTAACACAGGAGAACATTCGTAATGCCTCGACTGGAGATATCATCAACTTCATAAGGAAGTTGTCTAACTGGCTCCAGGCACAATAGATCTTTTAAGTCGCGGTGCCATATGCGTCTGTCGCAGAGCTTTCCTAATAATAATAAATAATAAGGGACTAAGTGTTACAAAGAAGAATAAATATGGGACTGCATGCCTTTAAGGGGCTTGAACTTTGGTGCTTTGTAGAAGACTCTAAGGCTGCGTATTCCCCCGGAAAATGTATGGCAAAACATGCGGTGTGTCCTGCTGGCATGGCTATGAATCTTTTACCAGTCCGTGATATCATTGCACTCTGTACGACCTATTCGTTTAAAAAACTGGAACGCCTAGCCAATACCTAGCATGACAGGATGCCTTCGCATAACTCCAACTGCTGCATTCAATGTCATCTTGAGTTCACCACCACTGCAAAACTTCATACGAATGGAAGCCAAACTCGGCACTCATCGACTGTTTCACTCAAGAAATTTTGAGTCAAATTCCTATAGAGGGGGTCACCTATCCTTGCTTGAAACAATGGACTACGACATGTTCCCAATACTGCTGTAACAAAAACTTTTTAAAAGCTATCCCGTTAAGGGAGGATTGGG
Organism: Criorhina ranunculi; assembly: GCA_951813785.1. Taxonomy (NCBI): domain Eukaryota; kingdom Metazoa; phylum Arthropoda; class Insecta; order Diptera; family Syrphidae; genus Criorhina; species Criorhina ranunculi. Next base: position 11,906,176 of record OX638382.1, on the reverse strand, counting down.
AGGATCACAAACCCCAATCATCACCTTCTGATCTCGTCTGGTATATGGACGGATCCAAAGAGGAATCACTCTGTGCATACCTCTCAGTCAGTCTTGGTAAATAAATACTTGTCTTTGGCGGTCTTTGCCATCAATCAGTGGGGAAAACTGTCAGACGCCTGTCATCAAATCGAAGCTAGTCCTAGAAACTAGATCTCGGACCTAGCTTGGAACACCATAATGATCCTTCACTGGAAAAAGCCGACTTACCATACTGACAAAAGATGGTACATCAACCACATTCATTGAACCTTAACCCTTCTGTAGGATAATACAAGTCAAGCCTGTCTTACTACAGCAGAACTAGCAAGCTTGAATCTTCTATTTTCGCCAAGAAAAGCTAGTTTAATTGTGAATCTAAATAGAAACAACCTAAGAGTTCTAATGGGAATCCTCAGAGGACACTGCCAGCTAAACAAACATCTACATCGCAACTTTGCAACAGATTTAAGCTGTAGCCTCTATTCTGAGAGTGAAGAGATTTCGCTACAGAATGTCGAGCCCTCTTTCAACTCAGAAAGAGGATTTTGGCGACGAATTTTGACGCTATTGCTGCCCAGAGAAGTTCCACAACTTCTTAACAAAAAAATCGTCTACAGAAACATAAGGGAAGGCACAATGGTATTCTGAAGAGAAACCGCAGTTCCAAAGGCTGTAAACCACCACCTCAACCCACCAACCTATCCGATGGACTTTCTCTGTAACAAAGCTCAGTTCTTTTGTCTCATCCAAAAATATGATGTTTCAGCAAAGACTTCTACATGTCACCGGACTAATTGGAAATGCTTTGTGGTTGATTACCAGGTTCATACCCCGAACTGTAGCGCTATCTAAGTAAGAAAGTAAATACGTGAGTAATCATCCTATACATCTCTGAGGGAGGCTCTCTGAGATGAAGCTAGAACAGTGCTTTAGCGAAAAGATTAACGCTCTCGACATTGAGAAGTAAATGAAATGACTAAACCACTTACAATGTCAAGCATGTTGCACAGAAAAATGCACGCAAAGCATTCGAAAACACCTATAGAGCGTCTCAAGTTCTTGGATTATAGCAGATCTACAGAGAAACCTGAACTTGATTGAAGGATAGTGATTTATACTGAAGTCGGAGTGTCTCATTTGTCAGCTTCAAGGACCTGGATGATCTTCTACATGGAAAGCAAACAAAATGAGATCTACAACCGCACTAAAGCTTCCCAGTGCTCAGTGTGCACGTGACCGTCGCGTCGTTCCAAATTTGACGTGGAAAAAAGCTTCTGCCAACCACGAGGATAGAATTACAATCTTCTTGGACTAAGTCGGAGAAGACACCAGAATTCGACTCTGTGAGGACCTGTCGGCTTATCCTGATGAAGGCTGAGAAAGCACTGCAACCTAAAAAAATCTTTTGGGTGGATAAGAAGCAAAAAGACCGCAAATTCATATCTCTTCTCCGTCTTTCTTGCTTTTATTGGACTTAGGCATGACAGGACAGAAGACAGTGATAAAGAACACTTTCACACTAAGTACTAGGACAACACCGCCCTACATACCCTCAAAAAGAAAAAAAAACCTCAAAGTCCCTTGACAGACAAATAAAAATTGTTGTCCTCTCCGACTGAATCATCTGGCTGCAAACATAAATTCAATTAATGACGAACCATTTCTGTCACGTCATTCAAAAAGTGCCTTTCCTTGGCCAAGGTAACCTTACAAAAAAATTGAACCAAACTCTCCCTGAGTAAGGATCGTCATACACAGAAAGTAAAGTGATGGGACAAAGTTTAATTATTGTCATTAAACCCAAACACTGTCAGTCGCACATTAAAGAAAAAATAAAAAATAAAAATTGTTGCACGAAACAAGAATTGCTTGCCCTAACGGTAGACTGGCTATACGATCCCATAAACAATTTTTGCGCAATCCTCTCGTGGGGTAGTGAAAAACCAAAATAGAATCGAAGAAGCAATTGCATGCCACAAAACAAAACTTCACTACTCTACAAGGATTCTCCTCATCCTTGTGAAACCTTGGAAATATTCTTTTTAATACCGTTTCATAAAATACAAAAAAAAAAAGGAAAAGTAATTCCATCAGCGGTACTCGCTGTTTTGCAATTTTTTTTCCAAACACCCCCTGTACACCCATCGTTTTGTTAATTTTATTTTTTATAAAAGTTCAGACACCTTTCCGAAGGACGGGTGGTGGCACATTCATAACAGCATTAACTTTGATCCTTCCAACGACAACGACAACAACAAACGCTGACGACGAAGTGCACAATCATTTGTGAGGAGTCACATTACGATGGCAATTGTAAACATTAAGAAGAGTTAAAATAAGAAAAATGAAGTAAAAACATGATAGAGTCCTTTTCTGGGTGGTCCCAGTCTATAAACACATACACACACACAGCACTCTGAATCCGAATAACCATCCTAATGGTCTGACCAGTCGCCGGGCTTCTGGACTCTCCTCTAAAGTCGTGGGCGACGATACTATTACGAAATAAATGTTTGTTTTACTGAGTTTATGAGCGTATCCTTGATTAAGGTAACTTATCTTACGACATACATACGGGCAGTGTACCTCTATATACCTATGTTGGACTTTGACCACTTTATGCATTTCACTTAACGACCGCTTCTGGTACGCGCGCAATCAAAATCCTAGAAAAGGACATTACGACAAATGCATGTGACGGTAATCTGTCGATAATGGAAGCGAACAAAAAGGAAGTGAACGCCAACGTGTTGGTAACTGCACCCAAAAGTAATTAAATGCTTTTAAGGATCCTCAAGAGGAAATTAAAAACAAAACGCAAATCCTGCAAAGCAGGGGACAATCCTATTTGCAATTTGAGCTTATCAGATGCACCTAATCCCTGTGGTGTCACCTTTTAAATTGGCATTGTTGTGGGGGGGCTTCAAATTGTGGATTAGAGTAGATAAGGACGGCACATATCAAAGGCGATGGAAGGACTTTTTTTTCTGTTTTTGGCAGTTTCAACAACATTTAATGAGTCTTTTGCATTTTTAGGAAGCGTTAATTATTTGTCACAAGGATTCTCTTGCGTGATGTCTGACGCTGATTTTCGGTGTGAAAATCTAATTAATCTGTCTTGTGACACATTTCGTCTGGGACTGGTGGTGTCTACGAATGGGTTGACATTACATTTTATTACTTAGTCTGCGTGTCGATTGTGAAAATGTGATAACGTTTATTTCCTATTGAAACAAGAGAACAAAGAGAAGGATGTCTGGGACTACAGATCTTAAAAGTCTGCTTCTTCGAGAGGTGTAGGCTGCAATCAAATAAAAAGAATTGACAAGAGTCGAGAAAAATGAGGTTTTAGAGGTCCTTTTTAATTTAAGGATGTGTTTTGTCATCGTTGGCACATTAATGTGATTAAAAAGGATCTTTGGGCGTTGAATTCTTTAACACAAATCCACAACTTGTAACTTCATCAACGTCTTAGCAAAAGGCAAAGGAATTTGAATAACATCATTTTCGTCTTGACGCCTTGTAAACCACCTGTTCTAGCATCTTCTGAGACAACCTCAAACATTCAGTCTCTTTTAGCTGCTCCACCGTCTATCATTCTGGCAGAGGCCCTTAATGGGTGCATTAGTCGGTAGAAAATAGATTGTTGTTCCTTCTAAAGCCCGCTTAACTAATGGAAACCGTGCGTCAGTGGTTAGAAAAAGGGATTGCTAAGCCAGCCAGCTTATTTTTGAGTTTTTCGCGGCGCCATCATGGAAAGAGAGATAGAGAAGAGAGAGGGTGGAATGGCGCCAAAAATTGTAGTCTGTTTCGATACCTCCTTGGACCTAACTAACCAGACTACGCTGAACTAAGAAAATCATCAAAGTCTTTAAGATTGGAAGAGATCTCACATGTCCTTCGGACGTGTCCTTAATTTGTCTAGAAAATCAAGAGATTGCCGAGCATTTTTTCTATAAATGGCACCATCGTAGAGCAAAGCGGACAAATATGCTTTGAAGGTGAAGGCTCGTCCTTCCAGTGGTCGAGCGCGATTAGGACGGAGCACAACGACTTCCACTGACGTTACTTGACGTGACCAGACGACACACGAACTTCCTCTACGGGACGGGATATGTTGTAATGGAAGCAGGCAAGGGGTGCTATCTCTCATTGATTAGGCCAAGAGGGATAGCAACGTCGCGTGTCTTGGAGCGAGACGAACTCGTATGGGGGAGCGACGATAGAAGGGGAAGAAGGAAGGGAAAAGCGTAGGATAGTTTTAAGTAGAATAGGCTTAGGCTAGGTTTTTAGCTTAAGGCTTAAGGTTAGCTTAGGGTTAGGATAGGATAATAAGATTAGCGTAAGCTTCCCCCTCCCATTCTCTCTCCTCTGTAGGGGCAGAGGCCGTTGTGTTGTAGATTTTCTATTCCAATCATTTCTTTTCTGTCTTTAGTGATGTCCGTCCGGAGTCTTCTTTCTTCTTCTATTAGCTAGTCTAGGCACGAATTAAAAGTGTTTTAACAGGTGGTGTATGTTGGAGGCGGACAGGAACTTCCCCGTTCGTCGAGCCTAGCCATGCAACCGCGAGCGTGCCGGCGTTCCCCTCGCATACACCAAGATGCCTCCGTGCGCCTTTCCTGGATCATAACAATGATCTCAAATATATTCGAAAACAAAGTCTAACAAAACCAGTCTTCATCAGAATATGCTGCCCTCACGATACATGTCTTGTCTCCATTGCAAGAGACCACAAAATACAAGCTTTAATGCATTTTTGTGATTAGGTTTCTTATTCAACGGGTATTTCCTGGTAACTTTGGTTCTTTCAGCACTAACTCGACCTAAGACCATGCACACAAGCGTTTCAAAGATCACAAGGAATTGACCCTTATGGCTGAACGTGGAAGGAAACCACTGATAGCACTGAATTCAGCCGTGTGGACTGCTAGTTAGATCAATAAAAACATATGATCTACTAGAATAGTAGACTGTAGGAGACCCGCTCCAACAACCGATGTCGAAACCAAGTGACATCGGCTTGAAAACATTCATGGCAATCCTGGGCTTTCACCATTTCTTCAAAATTGCCAACATTTCGTAATTCTCCAAGTGGAAGTCGCGGCTACGCATTAAGTTACGACTTAGCTATCTAAATTCTTTGTACCTGCCCAGCTGTCTTCTGCAAAAGTAAACTTCACTTTAAAGCCTTCTTCTTTAAGGACCTACGCGATCTGATAAATACAGATTTTAGAAACCTCCTACGCTTCATCAAAAGCTCCAAATGGTTCAACGAATATAGATAAGAAGAATCTCTTCAAGATCCATGTGGTATCCGAATGAACCTGCTTCCCTTCACCTTCATCTAACCTATTCTAGCTTATCAAATACATCATTGCAAATACATTCACGGGTCTTTCATTGTTTATGCTGAGCCTAATCAAAATGGACTATTCCAAAGATTGTGCATTTTCTGCTTTAACTTCTGCACAATGACCACGATCCACTTAGCGAAAACCATTCTAGCGATCTCAGCTCAAATTCCAAGAGTAGGCTATACATCATCAAAGGCTCGTAAGGTTCGTACCATAGCTAAGACAGAATTTCTTGTATTTTGCTGCAGCAGACTTCAGAGAAGAAAAGGGAAGCAACTCAAGAAAAATTTGAAGCTCCGGGCTAAGCTAGGAGGAAAGAGAAAGTCAGACTCCTATCCCACGTTGAGAAAAGGTGAATTTTTCGTTGATAATGGATCCATCAGTGCCTCAATGAATTAAGTCAGTGGGTGTGCAAGGATGCTGTGATTGTAAAAGTCTGAAGACGACAAATTCTTACATTTTTGTCTTTAAGGCTAACTCGGCATAAGTAGAGGTCATTGTTCAATTCTTAACGAAACAGAGATGTTGAGGTCATTACGCATAAAGATCCGTGTAAGACTATGTTAGAGTCTAGGTTATGACAGCACTGGATGTAGCGAAGGGATTTGAGGACCTACATATGACTTGTTCTACCAAAGGTGTCCACGCCACAGGCACTGATGAAGATCCAACGATTGTCTTACGAAGGAACCACAAATGCAATAAGAACAACACCAACTGTAGCCCATGGTAGGACTACTATCTGTCGATCTTTTCATAAAGGAAGTGGCCGCGAAAAGAGTGCTCCCCGCCTTCAACAATCTAATTTATGGAAAAACGATCTGATAGGTCGCCAAACAATCACTAGATGGCCGAACATTGACTACTTAACACCAATCCCTGAATTCAGCTTTAGCCGTGAACTCAAATGTCCCTCCAAAGAAAACTGGACAGGGGTCATAAACCTCAACTACAGATCCATTTTTACTATTGGACGCATTAGAACCTAGAATCGCATGGCTGACACAAACAAATACAAATATTTAGCGCGACAGCTTATCGAGCGGATCTACATTTTAATTGTTGACTCCTTACGGTAGATTGAAAAGCTTTTTAATGACGGTTTTATACTCTTGTAGGTCTGCTATGCCTGCGAAGAGGAGGTGCCGTGGAAAAACGTTTAGTTGTGTTAAGGATCGAACCTGTGCCCTCTAGCTTAGCAGTCCAAAGCACTAGGTCACGGTCGATAAGACTTCCATATCCCAGCAGCTCCAGCGATCGCCGAGGTCGCACGAAAACTATCACAGCAAGGGAGCGTTTGCCGTGATACATAGACATCTACATAGATAGTGAAGAAGCCATCAAAGCCATTACTGCCACGACGAGTTCAAGTCGCTTAGTGCTAACCATAATGTTTCACTCATTTGGGTTCCAGGACATTAGGGCATCAATGGGAATGGATGGAGATGGAGATGGATTTGATGATGGCCGATGGCCACTAGAACTTTAAGTCCAGCATCACAGTGAAATTTTAAAAACTCTCGAATGAGAGATGGAGTACACTCACGAAATGCCGCATCTCAAGGAAGCAAAGGAAATCATCGCACCCCACTTCTCACAAGCGTTATGACAGGTCACAACATGCTGGCGGCCGCGTTTGAATACAACGGACCTATGCAGAGGAGGGCACATTCCACGTCCTATGTGTATGGCCCAGCCTAAGTGGAAATACCAAGTCATCCCTTGGAGAATACTTATTCAATGTTTCAGAACAAATTATCAACCAGGCCACCGAAAACTATTCTACAATTCTTTCGGAACCCGAGTTGATTCAGTTCAGACTTCATTATTTTAGTTATCATGGAACACAATCGATCCTTTGAGATTCGAGTGTGGCTGTACATTATAAGAAGCAGCTACCCCTACAACCTAATCTAACCTACACGCACTCCTTTCCCAACACAACCTTGGGTACAGGACCATAAAACATGCATCCATGCAATCTCACACTTATCTAGACGATGACCATCTATTAGCCTCTACAGTGGCCAAGTGAATCGTTAAATTATCTTCGGTAATAATGATTCGTCATAATAGTAGGTACTTAATTGCGGTCAGCCAAACACTCGATGGCTGGACCATTGTTTCACTTGAGTGTGTGTGTGGTATAGTGTCTGGCACTATTGATGGTCTTCGTCGCCGACGATGTCTCGCTACCTAATGATAAGTCGATTCCTTTTCTTTATAAATTGCCGCAACATCTATTGTGGTAATTGGTAATTGCATAATTATACAAAATTCAAAAATTAGACATATTTAATGAGGCAGAGCCACCTGGCTTACACCAGTTTAAGATAGAAGATAGGTAGATTGTTATTCTTAAAAGAGAACACAAAAGCTCTACGCGAAGGGTATGTAATAACATCGATAATTTGTTCTTTGATTGCTGGCTATCATGCAAATGCACTAGGGATTATTCTCGAATTTAATGGGGTCGAAGGGGTTACCAAGTGGACCGAAGGTTTGGTAGTGAAACTCTGAACTATGTATGTCGACTAAGACTTTTAAAAAATCCAAGACTTTGAAGTACAAAATGGGATACGACAAGACTGTATGCTAATCCTCCTGATCACCAGTGTTACTTTTTTGGGGCAGCACTGAAAGAGGAAAGCCACGGAATAGCATACACAACGAAACCTCACTTCAACCAACCATTGCTGGGCTGGACAGTTATTCATCGTCTAAAGCCCTTCTGCACACTAATCGGCATGCACCATGAATAGCGACTAGAGCACATTCTGGAAAAGACTAACGAATTTCAAGTTGAGTCTTCCCCTCTTTTTGACTTCAAAGCCAAAGGTGATTACAACATTTATGGTTGTGAGCCCCAAGGGTGATGGATTTTGGCAAGGAGATCCGCTGACTGGTGTTAATATGAAATGCACTATCAATAATCCCTGGCTCCCAGCGTGGCGCCATAGAAGCTTTTACTTCAATCAAAGATCATGTGAAACGAGGTGGCCTTGAAGAAGGCCAAAGGCCTAGGCCAACCTAGATCAAAATATCACTATTGACAACAGCAACTTTTACGAAGAACACAATGGATCCGTTGAGATCCGAGTGAGGCTGTACTTAAGTGCAACATAAATTTCACGAAGGACACCTTAGTGAAGATTCGACGAAGACTTGGCCCCCGCAGACAGCGAAAAAGCGATGGAATCAAAGCAACCATTGCTTGCGGCAAAGCTGTTTACACGTATTCTTAGGCTTCTCGCAAAGCCTCGCTGAATAGCTTCACTGTGCACAGGAACATAAAAATATATGTCAACAGTTTTATCGCAAGCAAAAGCTTTTCGAATCGCACCGCTTTGTCGTTTTACTTCGCACGGTGCCTTAACAAGGGAAATCGCTGCTCCTTCGGTTTGAAGTTCTACAAAACACTGATGTCTGCTGAAGTTTTGCTAAATGTAGCCGAGTGCTGGACGTTGAGTAAGAAAGAACTTTGTCCCGTTTGAAGATCCAACCGCGAACTCTTTGAACTACACTGCCTCAGCCACATCGAGGGCAATGGGCAACAATGCTCCAACCAAGAGGATCTTTGAATCACAGCTCCCAGGTTTGAAACGACAACGATGAAGACCGAACCTCCTTTTTAAGAACCAAGCTATCGCGGATGCTAGTGCGCTTGGTCTGAAGGACTGGAAACTTGATGGAAGGCTGCTATATCCAAGCTAGACCCCTTTCACAGGCGAGTAAGAACGTACATCCACAACTCGTGTCGCTCGTCCCACCAAATGTGAACAGGAGAATTGCTAAAACAAGACACGCTCTCAAAAATGAGGAACGGAAATGTTTTGAGCACAAGAACCAAGCAACAACTGCGACTTGGAAGGTGACTCCTGGTGTTTCTAGCAAGCTGTAGGCGTCCCAATAAATAGGCCTACAGAGTTCACAATATTAAGGAAATGGCAAGTGTGGTCTAAGTGTGCTGGCAATAGCTGGCAGCCACTTCAACTTAAGGAAATGACAATGGATCGTTCGCCCTATACCTCTATCGAGATTCAGCCAAAACATCCATATGCCTCCAACTTAACCCTTTCAATACGGCTTTCGTATTGTGAACTTTTCTAAGAATTTCTAGTCATTTTATGTTCCAGGGGAGTTATTTATTGTATCACACGCGCGATCACGTTTGACAAAAAAAAACCGTTATTTAAGCCTCATGACTACGAAATGGGACATTTTGGGACGTTTTACTGCGTATAGTTTAGAATTCAGTACACCTCAAACATTGAGTGGGACTTAAATGTCCCCACAGTATCGAAAGGGTTAAGCTAGTTGAAGGAATGATATGTCGTGTCAAGTTTCAAAAAAAATTCGGATCAAGTCCAAGAAACGTTTCGAGTGTCACTGATATTTTTACAGGATGCTGTCCAATAGGCCTACGTACCATGAGAAGAGACCTTTTCTCAAATGAAGGAACAAACTATTGTCCAAACGAGCATTTTGCTTTGAATATTTCAACGACTTGATGAACACTAACATCCCCTTAATCAGAATCACTCGATCCTGTATATCTGTGCTTAGACCTAAGACCTAGACTGAACTCCACTCGTACCTTTTGATAGAAGAAATGACGATCCTTACAAAAAGTCGGAGGGACATATTAAAAAGGAATCAATGAGCTAAACAAGGCGTACAAGGGATAGCAAATCCGAAATTAAATCTTTCTCCAAATGAAAGCGACCAAAGTCAGGTCAATAACCAAGACTGTCAACAAAGTTACCGGCTCTGTGGCAGATGTTGTAGGAATGCCCAAACCAGGAGACCAGGTTTCTTTCTAAAGATTGTAACGTCATAGTGGTTCAAAACGTTTAAAAACATAGCCGTAGATACATATGTTTGCTCGAAAACGATAACCCTACCCTGAGGTCATACTGATGGAAGACTCTTCAAAAGCTGTTTCCTGTTCAGTGTCAAAAAAGTATTTATGGATGCCAAGGGGGTTCTGATTATACTGACGACCTCTGCCTGCTTCTCTTACTTAGCAGCGTGTCACAGATCTCAACGAACTTAAAAAACGAAAGAGCAGAGGTACAAGTTAGAACCAGAAGTTCTTACACCAACTATTAGAACATCAGCCGATAAAAAAAAAGGTTCATTTGTAGAATAAAACACTACATCTCATGAAGTGGACAAAATTTGAACACGTGCTAGCTCTCGAAAGTCAATGCCTGCCTACACTGTGCATCTTTTACTTCTGCAACCATTGAACTCTTAGTCATAAACGACAACAAAAAAACGCATCACTATCATTCAGAAACCTTTTTCAAGTTGTATGCGCTTCCAATTGTTTCCTAAAGAGACAAACACTTGAACTTGTTGAATAGAGCTACACATACACAATGCATGGATGAGCTGCTCCTCAAGTGTTGTAGGTACATCCACACAATCACACATGAACGGATCAACAGAATTCAAGTTGAAAAAAGTGCACTCGAAGCTTGGGACCTCCAAATCCAAACTCACTCAAGTGTAAATGTAATAACAATCGAATCACTGATCACTTCGATAATGTCAAAATTAATTTTTGTAACATAAAATCCACACAAACAACAACAAGAGAACAGAACTTCATCCACAAAAAAAAAAAAAAACGTAAAGTTACGGATGCATAACTTGAATGCGGTTGATGTGGTCTCAACAGCTCATTATTTCCATTAGCACGGTTGTATTGATTTTTCAACGCCGTAATGTTTGAACAAAAACTTAACAGTAACTGTTGTTGGTTTGGATCAATTTTTTGAGGTTCGAGAATGTGTTGGTTGGGTACTCACCTGTGATCCAGATTAATATGCAAAAGGAAAAGAAAAAAAACGTCGAGTTAGTTTTGATCTACAAATAGTTAAAGTAATAAAAGTTTATTTTTACTATAAAACCTTTAAAGATAAGTTTATGTTCATTTAAGACTTAAAATTAAAAATTTTTTGAGCCTTAAATAAAATAAAATACATTATCGTTTCATGAAAAGAACAAAATGCTCCAGAATCGATACACAGCATCTATTCATCGATTTAAGGCCGCTTGTGGCTGCATCTATAGGGACGAGCTATACAAAGCAATGTCTGGTTTTGGCATTTCTGCCAAGTTCGTCCGATTGTGCACGATGAAAATGGAGAATGGACGGCTGCTCCATCAAGATAGGTAAAGAGCTCACCGAGACCTTTGATGTCAAAAAGGATTTAGACAAGGAGAGGCGCTTCTTTAACAGCGTTCTTGAAAGAATTGTGCAAAATGCACATGCCAACACCAAAGACACAATCTTTCAAAAGTCCGTCCAATTACGTACTCGCATACGGCGACGAATGAGGCATGACCAAGAATATGCTGTCAAAAAGAAAGTACACCCAACATCGTCATCTCGGATAGAGGGCCCCTCTCACAGATATAACTTTTAAGGTAGTTAAGGACTTCGTCTACTTAAGCTGCGCTATTAATTCAGACAACGACACCAGCACTGTTGTCAATCACTGCTTCTTTGGTATGAAGCCAAAGCCTTTTCTCGAACCACAAAAGTAATCCTATGTAAGACCTTAATAATCCCAGTCCTGCTCTACGGCGCAGAGGCATGGACTTTAACAAAAATGGATGAGGTTGCTCTTGGCTGCTTTGAGAGGAACATTTTTCGGGTGATTTTCGAGCTCGTCTGCATAGACGGTCAGTGGAGGAGGAAATGCGACGACGAACTGTACGGGCTGTACAGCAACATCGATTTAGCGAGAAGAGTAAAAGTCCAACGATTGAGGTGGCTGGGTCATGTAGAGCGGATGGACACCAATGATCTGATCCACAGGAAGACCACGACTCAGGTGGCGCGCAAGAAGAAGGGGACTTCAACCAACTTAGCGTGCGAAACTGGAGGTCGGGGTTATGAACCCCGAGTTCACATAGTTTTTAGGCAGATCGAACTCATCGGATGCTGTGTACAGCTCGGTAAGTGAATTCTTAGTAGAGTTTCGAGAGTTTCTTCATTTGTCAGTAGCTGGCATCGTCGACACTTTTATAAGAAAACATCGGACTTACAACCACCTTCCCATCCTTCAGTCGGGCACTTGCATCAATATTCCCTCAAAAGGATACACAAACCACAGGACAGACTCACAACCACAGGTACTTGCCTAAAATAGCTTTCAAGCGTCACCACAAGCCATAGCTAGCTCCATCCATCTATCGGCTTTAGCTCCCAATGATTTTCACTTAAAGTCCAACTGAAATCTTAACAATTAACGATACCAGGACGTTGGTGATTCAAAATGCAAATGCCAACAACGCAAGGACTTCATTCCAATAACGATAATGTAAAGTTGAAATTTCCATGAAATGCCTCCAGTTTGGTGTGACTAGTGACTGCACCCATTGAATGGAATGGTGTGGCATCGCAATAAATACAATCACATGCCCAATATGATACGGATAACGAAGACATATTTTAAGTAGGTTTGTGGAGAGGCCCTCCACAGAAAAAAGGAACTCCTAATTGCGAAAGAGCATTACGAAAACACATCCTAGACTCAATAATAAGCCTTAAGTATTTAAATTCATTGACGCTCTTAATTTTAAAACCCTTTTCGCTGTAGTTAGGCTAGGTAAGGTTAGGTTGAAGTGGCTTTCAGCAATTGCCAGCACACTTAGATCAGTGATCCATTGTGATACTATTTCGCTGCAGTTAAGATTGCTACAGAATATTTTAGAAGGACAACAGCTTTTGACACTCGTGTGCATAAAAAAAAAAACTTCAATGACACACGAGTTGGGCGGTGACAGCCTGAACCAGCGAACCATGTTTTGAGCAGTTAAGCAATTCTAAATCGGAATTGATATCAGTAATAACATTTAGAGGACGAACCGAACCGTAGGTTAAATCTACGTCACCAGCAAGGCCTCAAATAATGAATTAATAGGGATCAAGAAAAGAATCGGTCCCAATACAGAGCCTTGAGGGACACCTAGATTCATAAGATTAATTTCACTTCTGATTGCTTCAATCTTAACTTAACATTTTGAAGATATGATTTGAATCTTTTGTGTAGAAATATACGATCCCTCTTAGCAGAATGATGTGGTTTACCATATATCAAAGGCTTTGGTAGATGGATTTGCTGTGAACTTTTTTACTATCCAAGCTGTTGAAGATTTCCAAACAGAAGTTACATTTTTTGAAATCCAAATTTTTCATTATTATTATTATTTTTTACTACTTTTTTCAAAACCATTGCTAATTGAAGGAAGAAACGAAATAGGCCTGTTGTTACTCGTGTCATTAGTAGCAGCTTTCTTTTGAAAAGTGGCACTACTTCCTCACATTGAACTCCAGATAAAACAAGATATCAACAACAAAGCATGTAATCCTCTTCAACATTCGATTGGAAATGCTTTTTAGAATTTCTTAAAGTACCTATAGTTTTCTATAGCTTTAAGCCTGTAGTGGACTTGAAGGAAAAGGTACAACTCTGGGCAGTTTCGTAAGGACAAGGAGTACCTAAGGAACTGAAGTTTCAACAAAATGACGATAATGTTGGCAAACTGATGATTGAAAATATCAGCAACTTCAAGCTTATAAGTTACAATGCGATCATTAAAGAGAATCGTTGTAAGTCCTTTAGAGAAAGAAGGCTTATTGATAATGTTGCCATTCTCTTCTCCTCTAAGATTTCGAATATCTAAACTCTATTCCCATCAGCTAAATCCCCGCTGATGACTTATGATATTCAAACTCTATCATTAAGCAATATAAATGATCCAACGATTACTTTTCACATAACCAATGTCAAAGGATACATTGTGTCAGGAACTTGAAATTAGTTTCGGTACTCGAAACTGTACTCGTAAATACGTAATTCGTTTTTTAAACATTCATTTGAGACCTAGAAAAGAAAAAAAAACCAATTTGTTATCTGCCAGTCAAATAATGCGTAGAACTATCATGTGTGGAACCCTTTACGGATGTGATTTATCTCAAAGTAACAAGTTTTGAGTACAAATAACAAGAAATCCTTTCAAAAAAGTAGTCACAAGGATGACAAAAATCAAGTCCAAGACTATGATTTCCCACCCCTTTTTTTTCTCGTGATGTTTATTGATGACCATAAGATGGACCTTATTGTTGCGTAATTTTGATGGAAAACTCTATATCTCTTGCTGCGTCCAACAAAGTGGAAGGATATAATGGTGAAGATTAATAAGTGTCATTAATCTTAGTTAAAAAAAAAAAAAGTACAGCGTATGCAAATGGACGATGGACCGATTTGAGAGTTCTTATGATAATAAAAGAAGTTTCGCGACATTTTTTTCTGCATTAGAACAAGAACTTGTCTTCAAAAATGTGATGATGCCACAGGGTGGCCCATTGAGTTACAAGCGGAGTCAGCAACTATTAAAGCATTTGCGTGCTAGCGTAAGAGCAAACTTGATCCTTAACAAGAAGAATCCTCCTTTGAAGCCCCTTCTGTGCTGACAATATCAACAGAAAACCTAACGGGTCTCTAAATGCCACTGAATTCATTCAAAAATCTCTAACCAAGCTTGGCACAGACGATTTTGCTAGCAACAGGACCAAAATCTTTTAGTCACGACAAGGAAACAAACTCATCACTAAATCCGTAGATAGAAGCACACCGCAAGGCGGACTTATCTTGCTTCTTCTACGACAGTTGCCAATGCGGATGACGTGGTTATTTTAGAATCAGAGGGATGTTCCCCTCAGTGATTAGTGAAATCATAGAAAGGGCTCTGACTAAGCTAAGCGCTTGGAACACGAGTTTTGGACTTGGCGTTAATCCGAGTAAAACCAAGTACAAAATACAGACTTTCAAGATTCCACATTTTAACAACCAAACACTTACTCTATTCTCGGGTGCACCATTCCTTTATGTCATCCTTGACCCCAAAAACAGCTGAAAACTCAATATAGGACAAGAAAGCATGTGTGGCTTGCTACGACTGCTGCAGAACCTTTGGTAAAAGGTGTGGACTCCAGCCTACAATGGTCCTCTGGATGTACATTGCCCTAGTTAGTCCCGTCATCACCTTTAGATCGCTCGTTTGGTGGCTCGTTAACATTACAAAACAAAAGTCCGAGGAACAGCCACAGGAGTGCTACGATGGAGTCGGACAGAAGGTCTCAACGTGCACATCAAATACATCGTTCCGTGTACTGCAATGAGACTCGGAGAATCTGGGTTCTGGTTTGCGAAACCATATAGTCAGAGCAATGCTCTTGATCTCCTGTCTAGGGCTTTGACCTCTAATATAACTGACTACACGATATCTTAAGTCAAACTTTTCAAGTCCACCTTCCGGATATGACCGAATGGAGAAATAACTATCGAAATATCAAGTATCGATCTTTACAGACGCGCGGCGCGCGTTGGCGCAAGTGTCTTCTCAGCGAAACTAAACGTATCCAAATCCTACCGCCTTCTTGACCAAAGGTGAATCTGCAGTGCATATTGATAGCCGCGACAAGTAATTTGGAAAGCAATTAGGTCTAGGAGTTAGCCCAGATTCAGCACTTGAAGAAAATTGACCCCAAACATTCGAGAATCTTGCATGGACGCATTTATCTTAATTTGGACACTTGACAATAAGGCAGGGTTGAAAAGATAACCTCGATAACCGCGTCAAAACAGCATACATTGCTCTTTTTTTATGGAAAATTAGACTGGTCCTACACTGTACATAGGAATGTCTGGTGGAAAGCGTTGCAAGTGTGACCAGATCTGAAACAGCAAACTACCCACAGCGACATTGGACGGAATGCTGAATCGGATTCGAGTACACATCCACTGCAGGTATAGAGCGGGAAAATGATGCTGGTATTCATTAAAGTTTCCGTATCCGGTTAGAAACTAGGTGATCCAGAGAATGTTTACTTCGCCATGTCTTGTTTCAGCAACGTCTCTAATCAGTCTCGCCGTTCACCTTCCTCTAGTTTCAGAACTCCATCACCCTTGCCACTGTTGCTTGGTGAGCTTCTTTACCGCTGCCGTCGTTGTTTTCACTACTATTTCAGCTTTATGCTTGTAGACAAATCTCCGCTAAGAGCTTGCTACTCGGAGGGTTTGACGTCCTTTCCATCTGTTTCCTGTATTTCTCTTTTTGGAGTTCATCGGCTCAGATCTCACAATTATGCCAGGAGAATGGCATGCGTGATTGACATAAGAAGTCTTCGCCTGCTTGCAGTTTGACCACCTACGTTTGCAATAAGCCTGCTTAGCATTGTAGTAACCTTTGCAGCTGGCTAAGATGAGAATGCTAAAGACCTATAGTTGTAAAGGTTTTGACACTGTCTCGACATTATCTACAGAGAGTGGTCGGACGGTACATTTAGTGTGTGGAGATGTTTTCAAGTGGATCGGCCTTGAAGAACCTGATTTTACCGACAAGCTCAGGTAGGGAAACAATTTCGTTGCACCGATTTTAATTAGCAAATCAGGAAAATTTGTTCCCGAGAGCCCTCTATAGGTTAGTTTTCAGTGCAACAGGATCAATATTGCCTGAAATAGATCGGAAAGCACCGCTACAGCGTTGAGGACGTGCAGCTTGACAGAAAAAACGTTTTTGTTGCAACGTGTTTTTTCGAGTGCAGGATTGGTTGTTGAGTTAGGTTCCTTTCTGGTTTATGGAAGAGCACTTAAGTTAGGTTACGTTAGGTGGTTGCTTCCACTAAGCAGGAGCACACTTAAACCAGGGTGTATGGCCATTGTGATACTACGTAGATTTTTATTTTTTTTATTCACTAGCGCTAAAGGGGCTATGAATACCCTTATGATGCTATTCACACAGCGCTAGTGTGGGTGTAGTGATTTTGAAACTCAGATGGTATAAGATTTCAGTCTTTTGCTCCGTGGGTGGTGTACAGAACGACTGGGGAGAATTATTGGTACTTTTGCCATTGCTTATAATTCACAGTATTTCTTTCGAACATCCCGATGTACGATCAACACTTTCAAGCTATATGACCACCCTACTGCCAGTAGTGTTATGCCTATGCAGTAGAGTTGGCGTGAGCTTTTTTTTCACATCGGGATTCGAACCTGGAACCTTCAGCGTGACAAGCGATGATGTAACCACTACACCATGGCCACATCGGAAACCTGTACCAGGAACCATGCATGTTGAATTTCCTTGTCAGGGAAGAAGCTATGGGTAATCTTACAGTGCAGACCCTTCGAGTATCACATTTTGCGCAGAACCATTTAAACCCACAGACGACGCTCTGAATTTTGTAAATATCCAGCTTGAGTAAATCGCTTGGGTCTTCTTAGAAATATTCTCCTAGAGTTTGCCTTCTTAGCCTTGAAAGGGCAAGACAACTGCAAAGAAGGTAAGCGACCGTTTTTTCCACCTCCTCGTCTCTATAGCTTCTGCAGAAGTCGTTGGAAATGATGTTTAATCCAGCGGCCTGTCTACCGATCAAGCAATGTCATGCGGGGGCTCGTCCTACAATACTTATATATTTCCTGTTTATGGACAGAAGTCCTCCTGTTCGCTTCAGATCCAGGTAAGGTTAGGTATGTGGGCCGGCAAAGAGGAGTTCCTCTGCGCCACACTCAGGTCTCTAAGACCCCTTGTGCTATCAGATCCAGGCTAGGCCAGATCTGTCTCGAGAATAGACAAGTGTTGCTATTATTCCACCTGCTATTAGCCATTCTTCCGGCTTCAGATTAGAGGAGAGAATTTATCATTTCTAAAGAGGCAGGTGGTTTCCCCTATATTCAGAGAGGTTCTGACCTGCTCCTTCCTCTGCTAGCTCGTCCACCCTGCAGTTGCCCGTAACGTCCATGTGCCCTGGAACGCAGTACAGGAAAACTTCACACCTGTCAGCGAAAAGCATTTACAAAAGCTAACCAGGAGGCTCACAAGGGTCGGCTCATAGGGAATTCCAGATCTTCTTCTTCAACAAATTACTGATTAAAACCAATTTTTTTTTAGCCGGTAAGAACTCAATTTCTAAGGATTTTAGGTTGCGATATTCACAGATGAATTCTCACCGGTATTGCAAAAGGATAAAATAAAAATAAAAAGCCAAATATATGTACACTTATTCGCACATAAAGCCATCAATCACCATGTCCAGAGAAAAGGAAGAAAGAAAAGAAGAAAAAAAAAAAACCCGATTACAAATACAAATGAATGATTGTCTAGAGCGCCAGACAATCATGGTGTTCATACCTTATCCAGTCTCGACTACAAATCGGAAAATTATAAAAAAAAAACCGAAACCCCCCAAAAGATATCCTCGAATCAGCTAAATTATAGACGAAAATTTTCTCCTTCGTCCCTCCCTTTTGGCCTGTTAATCCATTCACATTTTATGCAAACAATAACACGCCGGCCGTAGCGAAATATTCATTTATTTTGACAACCGGAATGATTTATTATCCGTAAGTAATTTGTAAGTAAAATCTAGGACCAGTCCTTCGATCTCATTCGCATCCTTTTCTGTGTGTCTCTCTGTCCAGAGAAGGTTAAGGGATCGAATGATGTATCTAAAATGAAATATGGAATGGTCAAGTGGTTTTCCTCAAGTCGAATCGAATGGGACTGTGTGCCAAAGGAAGGAAGGGTTGGGATGGAGGTTTCTATGATATTTTGTCCTGGTCCTGAAATGTTTTTGTTCCTTAAGCAGTATTATAAAGTGGTTATTCCTTGGGGGTAATTTGAAACTAAATTCCCCTGAGGATATTATGTTTTGTGTGTGTGCGAGTGCGTCTTTATTATTTAAGAAGAAAAGGAACAAAAAAAAGGTTGTGTGCGGTTAACCGGAACTTTATTTAAGACAAGTATTTTTAGTTTTTTTTTTTCTCCTTCGATGTCCCCTAGAGAGATTCCTGAGGCCTGGTGTTGAATTCTATCACACAAACGATATGGGAATGTGTAATTTGTTTATTTATGCCGATTAGGTGATCTTAACTGTAAACGGATGTGTTTGGAATGTGACAGCCAGTGAACATTAAATGGTTGAGAACAGTTTGGGAGTTTTTTTTTTGTGTGTGAGATTTACATGAATTCGACATGCGGCTATGAATGGATTGACAACAATGACACTTTTGATGAGTGTGACAAAATTGTTACCACCACCGATGGGAGGACTAATTAGAGTTTTGGGTAAATGAGCACGTTATCTGATTGTGAGGTTATGGGATTGTGTTGGGAAACATACAAGGGAATGTTGACGGTTGTGAGGTTTGTTTTGATGAGAAAAGACTAAAATTGATGTCCTTAGGGCCACAATGGGTCTACATTGACCTAAGTGTGACGGGGAAAGGACTTCCTTCCTCTTCAACCCTTCTACCTAACCTAAGTTAACCTAGAACCAGTAACTCTTGTCACACTTATAGGTGGCAGGGATCTTAGGAAGTCTTTAAATATTTCCTATCCTTCAGGGTTTATCTTCCTTCAGTGCTTCATCCAGGCATTCCGCCCTTTCAACATTTCACCCATAATACGCGCCATGCTTCGAATGCACATTAATTTACCCTTCTGACAACTACAGGCCTTCACCAACTTTGTCGCTTATTCGATCCAGGAAAACGTGACTTAAGTCGAAGCGTAGTAACTTGAAGTGTACAACACGAATGCGGAACGATCGCTATGCATAGCTCCGTGTTTCCTCATCACTACATCACACAAGCATTTAAAACCAATATGCATCAGTACCTCCACTGCCTCTAATCTAATTTCTCTTATATCTGTGCTCTAGTCTATGGGTTTTCATAAGCCCTTTAGCGTGTGCTAGAAAGGCGTGTACAGACTGTAAATGGTGTGAGACCCATTGCCAAACATGGCTTGACGGTCTTGTGGAAAATCTAAGAAAAAGAAAAGCCATCTCTCTCTAGCTTGTCTGAGATATAAACAGTAGCCGGCATTAGGTCCGACAGCAACAGTGGCAGTGGAGACCTCATGCTAAATCTCTTTCTGCTGGATCAGACATTTTATAGAATAGTTGTCAAAACTGCATCTTAAGCCAAGGGTAGAAGGGCTGTGGTTCTTAGTACTCTACGGCCAGGTTTGTAATGCCTGGTTCAACCAGTAAGCAACTTTGGAAGAAGCTTTCTACTCTGGGGGTTTCTGGAGACCCTAAGAATCAAATGTTTCTTTCAAATTAGATTCAGATTGCAAAAGACCGCTGTTAAGGTCAGATCGAGACTAAAACCCTGCAAAGATATCGTCAGGAAACTCGATGATGTGCATATGCATTCTCCGAGCAACGATGAAAGTGAATGAACTTGCAAAGAATGGACCCAACGGCAACAAAGAAATCGGCATATAGAAAAAGCGGCCTAAATTCACAAGGATTCCTATGCAACTGCATGAGCACTATGGCCAGACTTCGACAGGGAAAAACTTGCAACAAACAGACTCTGGAATTTTTTCTGGTATTTAGAAATAGTCACCAATATCTACAGCGGGAGTTGCAGAAACACCTGCTTTGCTCGATGGAGAAGTCTCTTGACAATCACTTCTTGGAGGAGCTTTCGATGTAAAACAGAGCTTAAGAACGAGCTCTCTCACCATACTTTACCTTCGCCTATTCAAAAGTCCTGATTTGATATTCTGGATGTAGAGTGGAAACTTAAACACTAGCACTTCAGCCACCAAATCATCTGAGATCAGTGCTAAAGTTTTGATCGTACCGTGTCCCTTCTTTAGCCCGCATTTACTGCTGCTACTGCCTTAAGGAGAATGGCGGCATTTCACTTGTCAGACCTAGCTTTTGTCCATTTCTTGTTATGCTTCCACTTCTTAAGTAATTTCCTGTTTCAATTAGACACTCAATAACTCCTCTTTTGCGAGGAGCAGCTAGGACGAAGTTCGACGCAGCTGCGATGTATTCAAGGAAGCCCTAGGACCCACAGGAGGAAATATGACACAGTTTAAGCAGGTAGATAGGTAGGTTGAAGAGGTGCCTTCACTCGGATCTCTGCGGATCCATTGTGTTCCTCTAACGTGGAATGTCCAGTCTGAAAGAGAAGACAAAGTAGAAAAGTCTGAGTTGGTTTGTTGGTGACCGCTAGGGCTCCCTGAACCATCGTAATGAGTTTTAGAATGGTTTTTGGGTGGCTCAGTTTGTTGAGTATTTACCAAGAGCCTTTGCATATGAAGTGAGCTGTGCTCTCTTGCAGTGGAGATGGTGTGAGATAGTCCAAGTCAGTTTCTTGTTTTGCCTAACTTGTGGTCTTGCGATGGCCAATGTCGCCCGCTTTTCAGAAGTTGGATTTTCGCGGGTGTTTCCTTTAGGCAGGGGTCTATTGGAATCAGGGCAAATGTAGCTTCAAGGCTTGCCGTTGGAGTGGTTTTAATGGCGCCAATGGTAAAGGCTAGGTATCTCATTTTTTCTGAGCCTTGGAGAGGGTAGGTAGAGGTTGCGGTTTAACAGAACACAAATAAGGACTAGGATGTGCCTTTTTGTTACTACCACTCGTGTGACCTGGTTGATGATGTGTGTTGTTGAAGATGGTTCAGACAGTTTGGAGTGCCTAGATCCAGCTTGTGAAGTTTAGAAAACGGATGACATCCCGTTTATCGTCGAAAAATGATTGGTTTAGTGCACGCAGTCTGGCCCTTGCTAGTGTCGGACATTTCCAGAGGAAATAGGAGAAAGTTTCCTTTTCAGTTTTGTTTCCGCAACTGCGGCGGTGGGGGTTGTATGGAATACCTAGTTTGGTAACATGGTCTCCGATTAGTTTATGCCCCGTGGTTATCACCGTTATTCTGGCGATATCTGGGCCGGTTCTGTTTCTTCCTATGGATATGGAGCAGTCGGTTACCTCCTCTCCCTTGGAGGTTGGCCTGGCCTTCTGCAGGAAGTGTGAGTGGATTTATCCTTTAACCGCTCTTACCGTGATATCTACCCTTACCACGAGTGAGCCATGCAGAACTGAGCCCTGATCTGGCCAGTTCGTCTTGGAAAGGAGTTCGATCGAGTCTTAAGGACTCAAACGTTTGTATCGTACTTTTATTGCTTTTTTGGGGTTGAGGTTCGGTCCAAATTGATTATGGAACTCAGGGTCGACTGTATAATAGTTCAGTGATGATGATCAGGAATTTCCAGTTGCCAAAATGATGAAATCGTCGGTATAGGCAACTACTTGGACCCCACTGTGCCCTAGTTTCATTAAAATTTCATAAGCAACTAAAATCAGGAGTGATAGGACCTCTTCTTGCAAGGTTCCCCATGAGGCCAAGGTATGTGTTTGGCAGCCTACCATTTCTGAGTTTATGTGTCTCAAATGATGGGCTAAGAAATTGGGTATTTTGTTGTCAAATTACATTCGTAGTCTATCCTTTTCGCAATGACAACGATGATCATTCTCAACATTGGTTAAAAAGTACCGCTGCTATCGATAAGTCCTGACTTATTTGCTAATGGCGTCTTGTTTGACCCTATTATGTCCTAAACACTAACTTTGGCAAATAAAACAATTGAGACAGATTGAATCAGCAGAATGTGAAACCGAAAATTGCAAAACACTTCAATTGCTTCTAAGCCTACCGCACCGCCCCAACAAAAAAAAGGATGTGCTTTCAGGATATACCTAACTTACACCAAAGGCAAAGCTATTTCAAATTAATTGCCAAATGCAAAACATGTAAACACAATCAGTTTTCTATACTTCAATTAGCAATGTAAATACCTAGCAAGGATCTCTCTATATTTTCTCCATTATGTAAGTTGATTAAGTCAACAAGGACATTGAATTGGGAAATTGTGTTCCTGGCAACTTGTCTCCGGCAAATTCATAAACATATTTGCGTATCTCATTCATTTAGCTGGCAATTAGGTGTTGTTTTGTCATTGAATACGAGTGCCATCAAATAGTAACAGATGTCATTCTCAGCATTTACTGTAAACTAGAAGTGGGCGGTATGTGTGTGTGTGTGTACAACCCCCCCCCCTCTAACAAAAAAAAAAAATCACTTCCAAACTGTGAAGGGTTTATTTGCATTTCTAGTCGTGTCTGACTTTTCGTCACAGTTAAATAATTTTAAACAGATTGTGGGTGTGGATACAGTCTGCGATGACAACAGCAGAAGAGAGCAACAATCGAGCTGTGTTATGCCTAGAACCCCTTGTGCACAATTGACAATTAACCAACCTGGATAAATTGAGTTTGTTATTAGTCCATTGATGGGTTCCGGAACGAGAATGCATTAGCACAAATGGGAAACAATGCCGGCCAAGTGTGAGCAATTGTGTGTTGGAAAATTGAATAGATAATGGGTGAACTTAGAAGGGTAGGTATTCAACTGTTTGTTTAGGTGGCTAAGTGAGTCAAAGGGTGGAGATTTTGAAGACAAGGAAGAATAATGCCTACACATTCTCCGGGAGGCGTTACATAGCCCAAACGGTATCACCGTAAACTGGTCGTCCAGGGATTTGAAGGCCGTCTTCTCCCTTGACTTGCGATCCACAGAAATCTGCCAAAATGCATCTTTCAAGTCGATGCCCAATATGTACCTGGTGTCCTGCAGTCTGCTGCATCTTCGATGTGAAGAAGCGGGTACGCATTTTTTTTTCGTCACTGAGTTTATCTTATGGGAATCCAGGCGCAATCTATTCTTCCCGGGTTTCCTCACCAGCACTACTGAAGAGTTCCAAGCGCTGTTACTTTCCTCTATGAGTTCTAGTGACAGCATCCTATCTTACTCCTCGTAAAGGAGTTTTTGAATGACGGGCGATGGGTATTTTATCGTCTTCTACCTCAATGATGTGGTCTTCCAGATGAAGTGTCTGGTAAGTCCTAATAGAAACACAAGTGCCTTTTTGATACCTCAACTCATGTGTCCTGGATGTTGATGGGTGTGACTGGGGGAGGGGTAGCTCTCAAAGCCATCCTGTGGAGTGGAGACAGATCTCTAGTAATTCCTTACAAAAGGTTTTACCAAGTGTGAGATGCCTGGTTCTGGCTGGTGCCGGGCAGTCCCAGAGAAAGTGGGATACGGTTTCCTTTGCCTGGGTGAGTACCTAACTTGACAGCGTATAAATCATTTGGCTATCGCCTGTGCTGTCTCGATGCGAGTTCTTTTGATCAGATCGTTGGTCCTATTTTGATTGTAAGTGGGCCGCGTCAGCCTGGACGCGGCACAGGTTGTTCCATCTAGAGTTGGCAATTGAAAGAAATTGGAGCATTGTTTCCTTGATGAGTCCAATCGGGGAGCAGGCTACCTCCGCGAGTGAATTATCATAGGTTAAGTCCCATCTGGTTAGGACGTCAGTTCTGTCACTGCCCTCTATGCTACTTTTGCTGGGAACCCAGAGGAGAGTTATATTAAACAGGGGGCTCAGCCTGGCATTAATTTCCTTACACACTTCTACTATTTTAGAGGACGGAGTGTGTAAATCGAGAGCTTTGATGGCAGCTTGGTCGTCAATAAAGATTCCAATGTTGTTTTCAGAGTTGTTGAGCTGAGACTTATTGTCCTGCAGACCCCTCTCTTTCAATAAATACTAGATTATTTTTCTATTAACCACCTTTGTTTGCCCAAACTAACCTCAACAATGCAGTTGAGGTCACTGAACTGTGACCAATCTAGCGCCTTAAAGAAACAAACACACACAGATCATATCCACGTAGAACACCCCACGATGCCAACCGATGAAAGGATCATTTTTGTTTTTTTAAATCTAAATTTCAAAATACCATCACTCAACCAGCAGTTTCCTTTTGATATGATACTTCCTTACAAAAGGAACCAAGGACATTCCCCCAAAATACACATGTGTATTCAAAAAAAAAACTAACATTGTATCCTTTATTCCCTTTTCCGTATGTAGAATGTGTCCTATTGTTGCACTGTTGGATCCTTTCATATGTGTAAATCAATTTTAAAACTCTATGACTCCTTTGTGTCATGGTTCAAATTGTAAAAGGACACATCAGTAACAGTTGGATTCTTCATGGGTAATTTTTATTTTTTTTTTACGTGATAAATTGACAATTGTATGTCCTGAGAGAGAGAGAAAATGTGTGCGTGTGTGTTGGAAATAATTACGAAATTATTTGCGGTTGCATTGTGGTGTTTTTTTTTTGGGATACAAAACGAAGATCCTGCAAAAGGGTGAAATGTTGGTATAGGGTTGTAGCAAATGATACTTTTCAAAATCAATCAATTAAATAACAGGATGTCAGTTTCTTAATGGTACAACAATCGATTAATCATATGTGATTTGTTCCTTAAGAAAGTGTTTAAGGCTTGGGGTGAAATCTTAAGGGAGAAGTTGTTCGACTTAAGGTTAATCAGTCAAATTGGTAGTAGCAATTGAGGGTTCATATTTAAAAAAGGGTTTTGCTGTGAAAGCCATTTAATTATAGAAATTAATGTTGTCTGCCGACCTGGATGAAGTGAAGATAGCCATGTCTAAGCTGAAGTCCAGCAAAGCCTGACCAACCGGCAGACGATAACTTGGTAAAGAGCATGCAGAAACTCATCTGTCGGATGAAAGTATGCCCGATGAATGGAATCTCAGCATTGTTTGTTTAATCCTCAAGAAAGGAGACCCTCTGATCTACGCCAACTACAGACGTACATATCGCCCTAACATCGCCAACAAGATCTGATCTGCCGTGTTTTGTGCCGTTCTTCAACAACCTGATCGGTCCTTATCAATGTGGCTTTAGGCCACAGAAGTCCACGATCGATCACACTAAGGCAGATCTTGGAAAAAACCCAGGAACTTCCAATCGATACCCACCACCTCTTCATTGATTTTAGGGCGCGTATAACAGCATTTACAGGGACGAGCTATACAGCGCAATGTTTAGTTCTGCCAAGTTCGTCCGATTGTCCACGATCACAATGGAGAATGGACGGCTGCTCCATCAAGATCGATAAAGAGCTCACCGAGACCTTTGATGTCAAAAAGGATTTAGACAAGGTGAGGCGCTTCTTTAACAGCATTCTTGAAAGAATTGTGCAAAACTCACGTGCCAATACCAGGGGCACAATCTTTCAAAAGTCCGTCCAATTACTCGCAAACGCCGACGATATTGATATAATTGGAAGAAAGCAGCGTGATGTCAGGAGCACCTTCCGTCAGTATTAAGAAGGAAGTGACGGATGTAGGTCTAACAGACAATGAAGGTACGACCAGGTATATGGTGTCAACAAGAAATTACACCAAGTCAACGTTTCGGACAAAATGCCATCGTAGACAGATATAGCTTTGAGGTAGTTAAGGACTTTGTCTACCTAGGCTCTGCTCTCAATTCAGACAACGACACCAGCACTGGTGCCAATCGCTGCTTCTTTGGAATAAGAAGGCAAAGCCCTCTCTCGAACTACAAAAGTAACCCTATGTAAGACCTTAATAATCCCAGTCTCGCTCCACGGCGCAGAGGCATGGGCTTTATCAGAAATGGATGAGGATGCTCTTGGCAGCTTGGAGAGGAAAATTCTTCGGGTGATCTTCAGTCTCGTCTGCATATACGGAGACTGGAGGAGGAGACGAACTGTACGGGCTGTACAGCGACATCGATTTAGCTAGAGGAGTGAAAGTCCAACGACTGAGGTGGCTGGGTCATGTTGCGCGGACGGACACCAATGCTCTAATCCAAAAAATCTTCGTATCCATCCCCAAGGGGTAGCGCAGTAGAGAAAGACTGCGACTCAGGTGGCGCACGCAAGTAGAAGGGACAATGAACAAACTTAGCGTGCGAAACTGGAGATAGCTAGCTAAAGATCGAGCTAGCTGGTGACAGTCCACCATGGACTGTCCCCTTAAGTAATAAATAAATGTTTTGTTTGAAATTGCCCATATCTTATCGAAGGTTTTTGGTTACGTTCGAGGCAAAAGTTCACCCCAAAACTTGAAGCAAATCTTAAAGCGCAAAACATAAACAATTAAACCAATTTCTTATTAAGAAGTCATAAAATTTCTATAGCAAGCGGCTTATCTATTTAAAAAATTATAACCTCTTCTTCTTTCTCTTCTATTTATGTTCAAATTTTCTAAACACACACACACACAAACTCAACACATCCACAATTATGGTCATTGACCACAAAACTCATTAAAATAACCTTAAGGTAATAAAACTTAATTTTCTTCTTAAACCATCTTAAAAAAAATTTAAAAAAAAAATATTGTCCTGTCAAAGTTGAGTAATCCAAAATGAAAAAATCCATTCTTCAATTCAACGACAAGACACACTCATAGATACAAATCTTGTATCTCTCTCTCGATATTCTTAGAAAATATGTGTATAATTTTCAAACACCATGGTTGTATCTATGAAAATTTGTCGAACGTTGTAGATGCATCCAATTCTAATGCATGACTTGTGTAGATCATAAAATGAATAATGGGGTAATTTTGACTGCATCCAATTGTCCTGTTTGCCACTTAATGGAAGCGAAGATTAAGGGAGCACACCGTGTGAAATTACCTCTGACGATTTGATCATTTGGGTAAGTTGTAGATGGATATATTGTTGTTGATTATATTTATGGTTTCTAGGAGGTTTTGAAGGCTTCTAATGATATTTATATTACCAACCAAATCCATTATGACTGCTCCTTCTTTTGTGTAACGTATTAGCCTTTACGACAGAATGGTAGTTGAACTCGATTCACTGTGTATAGGAATCCTACTTTTATATAATAAAAGTGAAACGTCGTCCGTTTGTTTGTTTGTTCCTCTGTAACACGAAAACTACGGAACCAATCAACTTCAAATTTTGCACACAGAATGGTTGTACTTCGGGCCATAGTATAGGCTTTTGATGATTAAAGTGTAACTTCGCAAATTATAGGTGGGCGAAGCCGCGGGTAAAAGCTAGTGCAATTCCGTCAGCATCAAGTGCAGAATTGATGCGATGGATTACTCCGATGAAGAGCAAACAACAAACAAATAAAGACGGGAGTTGACTTAAAGATATACGACCAGATGTGAAGGAAGTCTGAGAAAAAAAAAACCTTAGAAGTGAGGTTTAATCTATAAAGAGGTGGCCTTGTTAGAATATAAAGTTACCAAGTCCCAACCGTGGTCGCCATTGCTTAGTGGTTAGTGCGTTGAAGTGCTAAGCGAGAGGATACAGATTCGAGCCTCAAAACAAACCAGTCGTCGCCGTTGGGAGTCGACAATTGTAATGTAGGACCCTCAATTCGTGCGAAAAATATAATACGTACAACATGAATGGCTGCGAAGACATAGGCCCTGGGTTCTCTATGAGCCAAGTATTTATACTTGTATTTGTAAGTCCAAACATGTTTACATTGAGTAAAGTTACAGCCGTAGCTCAAGATTTGAAAAGCACATAAAAAATCCGCTGTCAGTCCAGCTTGAAAGAGAAGTCAAAGAAGAAAGGTTTGTGTTAGTATGTTGATTTTTCGGCCTCCCTGAACCACCCCAAATTCATAATGAATTCTAGAATGGTTTTGGATCGCTCCTTAGACAAGTCGCCCAGTTCGGTATAGGCTGGGGCATTAGCATGGGAAGCGAGCCTGTCTGTATACCTGCAGCCGAGTTCATCTCTGGATAGAAGAACATTGTCTACGTCTGACCGCAAAAAAAGACGGAGATAGTCTTTCTGACGAGGAAGAGGATCCCGATTATCGTCGACTTTCAAGTTGGGTCTGAGGTGAAAACCAGCACGGAAGTAGTAAAGAACCCTGGGCTAGCTATTAATGCGAAGCTCACTTTCTGGCAAGAGATAAATAAAGTCTGCATGTGAACTTGTTGCGAAGGTCAAAATGTCGCTGGAGCATATTACTGGCAAACGTGGGTGGTTCCACAGCCAGTAAACGAAGGCTTCTAATGACAATTTGTCACACCATTTTCCTGTATGGGTGTGAGATATGTGCCGATGCACTGTGACAAGAGAAATATAGAAAGCAAATGGCGGAGCCCTACGAATCGAAAGTTCATACCGAACTGTCTCGGAACCAGTCATCCTTGTAGTCGCGGAAATGAGCCCTATTGATCTCCTGGCGACAGAGGGAAAGTACGTCTACGACAAAAAACGGAAATTGGAGTAAAGGCAGCAATAAAAGAGGTAAAAGAGCTCACCAAACGGCAGTGGCGATAGAGATGCTTAGAAAGCAGAGGGCGTTGGACCGTAAGGCTGACGGAAACACGGTGAGGTAAACTTTAAATTGAGTTCAAAGCGGACATGGGAACTTTGACGCGTATCTCCACAAGATGGGGAAAATAAGTAGTCCAGCTCATCAGTACGGCAACTCTCAAACGGACGACACAAACTACACGTTCTTCGCCTGCAACAGGTGGGAAGCTAAAAGAAGGACCCGGCGCAACTCATCCACCATTTCGTCCCCGTGGATCCCATTTTGTCCCGGGACTCACTGGAGCTTTACGCTGTGGTTCGCTGTGAGAGTTCTGAACTCGTCATATCAAGGTTTTACAAGCTTGTACGAGTACTTTACTACTGTTGATGAAATGGGTTTGATACCAGCTTGTCTGTTTATGTAAATGTCAATTACTTTCCCAAAGACAAGCTTCGTTGGGCTATTAGTGCTTATCTAAGACAACTTGAAATCAAATAAAAGGGGTCATACTACGATCCTTTAGGGTAATCTAGGGTAACGTGCCAACTCCACTGATTGCACAACATTGGAGTGGGTACAAGAATCTTCTCCAAACGGCTGGGAATGACCAAATCTGTCCGACTTCCGAATTTTAGCTCTGTTTTTCAAGCCCTGGTCTTAGCAGTGAAAACAGTAGCCCGTGAGACTGCAGGAAAGGCAATACTGCGACAGCCAGGCAGCAATAAAAGCAATTTCTGATATAGAAATAAAATCGAAGCTAGTGAAATCCTGTCGAGAAAAGTTTAAGGTTCTTGGAACACAGCACAAGGTTAAGCTCTGCTGGGTCCCTGAGCATGAGGGGAAACCAGGGAATGAGAATGCTAACGATTTCGCAAGAAGAGGTGCGACACTAAATCTGGAATAAGCCGATACCCCTCGGTAAACATCACTCCTTGCTCATTGAAGCTCGAAGCTGAGAGTAAACCTCTAAGAGACGCAAACAAACAGGATATGTGCGCTGAGGTTATGTTGTCCATATCGAACAGTGTCAGGTGGTGCTATCCCTGTCATCGCGGGAATGCTATCAGTAGATATCTTGACTAGCGAATTACAAACGACCTTCGATGCTAAAATTCAAGAGCCCGAAACCTCAGTTAAAGGTATCAAGCTAGAAGAAAGACATTGAAGCATGGGAGCGATAGAACCAGTCTTCAAATGAAAGATGGATCCATCGGCACTTTGGAAAAGTAGATTTCTACCTCAGCCACCTCCTAACCGGAAATGACTGGTTTCGAGAGTATCTGCATAAGTAAAAGCTCAAAGATTCCTCTTAAATTGCAGAGAAGATCCGTAGCACGTATTTTTTCAGTGCCCATGTTTCCGTACAGAGCGCGGAACGAATTAGAGAAATACCCACTCCCGAGAATATTGTGAACCTCAGATATCGTCGAGCGCAATATGGGATGTGGTGAAGCAGGTTGCAGCGACAATCTTGAAGGTACTTCAACGGTTTGAAAGTTTCAGGAAAAGCAGCAGTGAAAACCAAGCCCAGACAGCACGTTTACATTAAAAAGCGGATAGAGCATTAATTGCGAACCAGCCCCGATGACATATTTGTATACAGCCTGACACAGTGTTCTATGAAACGGATGCATGCCATTCGTTCAAAGGACAATGGACACATACAATACCTCGGGGTACACACAGTACGCATTTCACTAAGCATGACATATAGCCACGGTCGAGAGATTAGCGGGTATTTTGCATTATTTTGCATAAGAATATTGCGTGATTGAATGCTATTTAAACGGGAAATATATGTAATTCATTTTGAATTAAAAAATAGTTTTTTTCTTTTCTAGGCGATCTATGAGAAAATAGTCTAAGTGCACGTACTCGTTTTAGAAAAAGGACATGCTATATGATGTGTTAAGTGTAACTAGCCGTTAAAATGTAAATATTTATGCTCAAAGTGCATATCCATTATCTAGGAAAGTGTTAATTAATTGACATGAACTACGAGTACTCATATACTATATGGACTATGAATATATTTATTTAATTTTTTTTTTTAATAAGAGCAGATGCTAAGGTATTGTGTTCTTGGTTAAAATATAATTGTTGTTCCATTGTTAACGGTCAAAACTGATGAGAACAGTTTCATCGTGTTATTTTCTGTGACAACTATCGCGTAACATTCTCATAAGCATTGCAGGTACCATATGCTCAGTATTTTATTCGATGTCGATGCCTAGAAAGACGGAATGATTTACGAGTAGTGTTCTTAACCGTTACTTAGCTTTAGCTGAAGGACTTACTGTAAGACTGTAAGAATATTTCCTATGGTCAAGTCTTCTTTTTCTTTCTTTCCGTCCATTTGGAGACAGCGGAGCATATCTTGGAATTATTCGAAAGATAAATCCTAAGTTGAATATTTGGTCCTGTCTGCGAGTAGGGCGAATGGAGGACGACAAGATATAACTGCTTACTCTACGAGCTGTATAAAGATCTGGAAAGCAAAAATCCGCCGATTGCACTAGCTCGGCAACATCGAGCAAATGGACGAGAACGCTCCAGCTAAGAGGATCTTTCAACCCAACCTGATTCACGAAGAAAAGGGAGATCGAACTTCCAGTTGAAGATCAGACAATAGCAGACGCTAGAAAACTTGGTCTAGTAAACTTGTCACACTGTTATTTTTTGGCAGATATTTGACGCCGATCGTGTAAGCAGCGAAAGTCTACTTAGGGCCTTTGGATGCACATGCACGTTGCCGAATTTAAAGTTTCTTAACACATTGACTGCGAAGCCATTTTTACGGATTGGTTGCGCCAAGCCAAGCTGAATACTTGGTGTTGCACGAAAAAAACGCGACACATGTGAGGCATAGCATTCAATGTGTAAAGAGGTGAAGATTCTTACTTACTTAGTTAAGGTGGCTCTACGGTCCGGGGTGGACCTGGGCCTCAACCAACAAGCGTCTCCAGCCAGCTCGAACTTTAGCTACCTACCTCCAGTTTCGCACGCTAAGTTGGTTGAGGTCCCCTTCTACTTGCGTGCGCAATCAGAGTCGCGGTCTTCCGAACGGTGCATTGGTGTCCATTCACTCTACATGACACAGCCACCTCAGTCGTTGGACCTTCACTCCTCTAGCTTAGTCAATGTCACTGTACAGCCAGACAAAGTCTTTAACTACCTCAAAGTTATATCTGCAGAAGGAGAAGTTCTGTCCGAGATGTCGATGTTGGGTGTCCTTTTTTGTTGACAGCATATGCTTGGTCTTGCCCTCATTGATCGTAAAATCCATCTTCGCCCATCAGCGCCACAGACATTAAGCTGCTTTCTTCCGATTAGGAAGGTGAAGATCCACAAAAATGAATTCCAGTGCCGCTGATACATACCTACTTCAATGCTGAAACAAGATTCCTCTAAAGATTCATGTATCTTTTAGCTTGTTTATAAGCTTCAATTTAAGGGTTCATTATACAAAAAAAGAAAACAAAATTAATCCCTTAACCCCTAATTGAATCTAAAAACACTTATGTAGTATTCCCTGTGTATCCCGCATAATTATTTGAAAGTCCTTCCACATAGAAACACAACCAGTAACCACCACCCTTAATACGTATTAAGGATCGTAATCGAACATAAGTAATTAAATTTCATCGCTTAGAAGAGGTTATGTGCTTCTGTTTCGTTGTCGAACACCTGAGAAGTCTGTTCTTGGTTACTTTTGTTTCCTGTCGCTGCGATATCTGTATCTATGTGAGGGGATACACTTAGTCCAGTCAATGTCCAAGAAGATAATTCCTAAAAAAATAAACCTAACCAAGTTCTACACATTCCCGTTGAGTTATAAAGATATATCTAGTAGTATATCAGTGTAGAAGCGTTTTTTTTTTTTTTTTTTTCTTGTCACATTATTACTTCAACCCCTATGCCAAAGTTGATGATGATGATGACTATGACTGACCATCTGTCGCATAGAATTCCAAATAGCTCGGCTACATATTGCGTTTAAGTTTCATAAGCATAATACACAATGCCGAAGGGTAAGTGCACACACATATTAATAAAAAAAAAATGATGGTATTTGGAACACGTGCAATATCTGCATATCATGCTTCTAGCTATAATACTTCCTTGGGACAGGGTAAGCGCACTTCGTCATCGTCCTATTTTGAATATATGAATCTATATAGAGAGTGAGTAAATAGAAAAAAATTCCTCCATTCATCCCTCACGTGTGTTCTCTGTTTGGCTATATTGACTGGCCATTGAACTTAGCTGCACCAACTGACATCTTTTTAATTGTTATTCGCCATCCCTGGCATTGTCATCATTCAATCTAGTAAGGCACTCCAATTGTTTAGTTTGTCCATTGAAGTGATGCGCGTTGTCGTCGTCGGTTTGGTTCTCGATGGATAGATGTGGGTTGCATAAGTGCAAAATCATTTCCATTTGATGTCACATAGGCATTGTTGCGTGTGTGTTTGCGTGCCTATTTGTTCTTTGTTTAGCCATTACGTTGGATCCGAGGAGAGCTACAAGTTGTCATTGATTGCTAGTCATGTGGAAATGAATAAAAAAAAGTGAATTGTTGACACATTCGACAATGAAAACCATGAAAACCTTGGTTTACGAAAGGTTAAGGGTTTGCCAAGGGGAGGAGAATGTGGCTTCTCTGCACAGAAATGAGAGCGGATTCGGACATCTGCAGTGCATAAGGTTTTACAGAGATGTTATGTGGATTCGACGATCGACGAGCTCTACCTCTGGGACCTTTAAGGTTCAACGAGAAAGATGCAGTACGATTTGAGTCCACAGACTAATGTGACATCAACTCCGGTTGAGCGGGCGCAACACGAGTCACAATTACTTGATTTTCTAACCCCAGCAATCACAGCTTGGTAGCGTAGTTCGAAAATGGCACACGCGTTTGAAGATTTCTCCAAACCAACCTCTGTCAAACCACTCCTACTCTCAGCTCTATTCGATGATCCCCAAGTACCTATCACCACAACTGGAGATAGGGTTCCAGCCCCCCCAATAGAATGTTTATTGGTGACAGCTTATGAAAGAGTGGGGTGTTTCTAATAAGGCATCTCAGTCATCAGCAGAGGCGTTCCCAAGATGAAATCAGCGATGACACCTGGGAGGTTCCAACTTCTAAGTAAACACTTTACATGGACGATTAGACCAATAGCTTATAGTTTCACAGCAGTGATAAAGATCATCCAGTAGAGGAAAGCTGTCAGAGTTCAAGATTCAAAGTGGAGTCAGCCAAGGTTGTGTCCTCTCGCCAATATTGTTTCGGTTGGTGAACGTGCTTTATTCTGCTTTGAGAATGGGAGACGAAGGAATCCAATGGACGTCTACATCTAACCTTAAAACCCTAACCTAAAATAAATGCGTCAGCATTGGCTTTCGCACAAATAGACATTACAGGACAACCGACAGAAAGACTAGGTACTTCCTAGTAGGTAGGTAGGTAGAAGTGGTTGAAACTGGTGAGCCTGCCAGACACACAAGTAGCGCGGATGCGCCGTTTTGATACCACAACTCACGTGACCTGGATGTTGATGGGCGTAGCTTGGAGTGTAGTTTTCATATCCATCCTTTGGAGTTAAGAAAATTGATAATGTTGCTGAATTTTATGTTAGAAATGCCAGAAAGTTCATTCAAAAAGGGTTTTCCGAGGGTGCGTTGTCTGGCTCTGGCAAGTGCCGGGCAGTCACAGAGAAAGTGGAATAACGTTTCCTTTTCGTGTAAAGAGAGACTAAAGAGCTTCCAATATCTTGAGAATCAGCCGAAGCTGTAAGGACAAGTCCACTTACGGAATTTTGTCCAAGATATGCCAAAGCAATGCAACAATAACCTTCGACAGTTCCCCTCCAATGCTGAGTCCTTTTTGTGTGGCACTTGGAAATATTTTAAGGAATTTCGAACTTACGACGACGTAAGTGGCAGTCAGAAAGACGACAGATCCATAGAAAAGTATTCGATGCGGTGGAACCCATTGACCTAGGATCGCAGAAGACCTGCCAATGGAGACAAGTTGATGAGGAATCAAGGCAACAGTAACCTTAGTAAATAACACGAGGCTTAGTGAACTCATAACGATCCACAAGGGTATACAGGAAATAAGAAAACACATGTTATGCCCTTTATCTTCACCATTTAGGAAGTAGACTGTTTGGAGAACTGCAACACTTTGGACAAGTTCCATCAATGGATTTGATACATGGGCCAGGCGACTAGAACTAGTAGAATGGTACCACAACAACAATCACAATGGACTGGCAGGCCCCCGTATTAGTACTATTAAGGTACACAACCGTAGCTCCCAAAGATGACTTATAACATATTGCATGACGCCAACACTGACTATTTTACATCCTTTCAAACCATCTCCTTCCACCCTGCAACGCAATAAAAAGAAAAGAGAAATATAAAACGAGGTCCTTTCGTAATTAAATTACGTCCAAGGTGCACACACACAAACAGATTTTCCAATTACGTGCTTTGTCATTTCTTCCAAGACCGTCAATTCGTTTAAAACCATCTAGACCCGCCTTAATTGAGTCAAAATCCAAAGTAATTAATTTTGCTATAATTTTGGATTTTTCCTTTTCTGCTTGCGCCTTACCATCTTATCTCATTTTGAGCGCGTGTACCACTCGGGAATAAGGAGCACACAGTAGCTTGGAATGACTATGCAACCGAAGGGTCTCTCTTTTGACTTTTGTAAATGATTTTACTGATGGAAGATAATTAAGTGTCAACTTTGAAATGAGGTTCTGATTTGGAATGGGTACCCTTCGGGTTCATTAGAGTGACACTTGTGGCACAAGCCAGTGAAACAAAATAATTATTTGTGACTACTTACCGCCCTTTTTGTTGGACCGCGAGAGGGGAGTCAAATGTCATTCGAAGCAGTGCGACAGAGATCAATTTGTTAAAGGAAATCTCCACCAAGACACATAACAAATTTTTAGTTCGCATGTACATATGTATGTCATCATCCCCTCGAAGAATAAAAAATCTTCGTCACATATGTCACTAAGACCCTTCACGGAATCCAAAAAAGAAAAGGTTGCTTCGCACTAAGAACACCCCATTTCAAGGTGTTCACTTACGCAACGCATCTAATGACGCAAAAACCCGTCCATAATTAGTCGAAAAGTGCATCAATCACATGTGTACATGCGAACGTGAGATGTACTCGCATGTAGTTACATTTTTAATGGACCATACCATAAATCGACGGTCATTTGGCCGGATATCCAGTGTGCAATTTCGTCCCAAGACCGACACAGCATTTGCATATGAAATAGATTTACATTTTCTTTTTCACAGATCCTTACAAGGACTTGGTGTATTTTTTTTTTTTTTTACTCTAATTATGAGATGGAATAAATCTTTGTAGAATGTCCCATTAAGGGTGTTTCGGACATACGGGTACAAGATAATGGGATTCCTTATGCGACGTACCCTAGCCTCTTTCGTAAAAATATTCATTCATTCATTTTAAATGGGGTGTTAACAGATTCATGGACAAAGATTTTTACCGCAATTTAAAGGGTTGATGGATGGACGCCATTTATACATATGTAGATACCTTGAACAATTTTTCTGTCTGAGAAGACCCTAACTAGATAAAATTCGAGTTTCTAGGAAGACCAAGTCTGTTTTGAATTGGTAGCACCTTCAATATTTCTCGAACTTTTTGTTGAAACCTCCAATTTCAGCTGGTGATGCGACTTTAAGTCAATAACGGTGTGAGGGTTTTGATCGTATCAAGTTGCACAGAAACTTAAAAGCTTAGTAGAGTTCAATTCGTCGGTCGAGGTAGTTGGAAATCTTCATAGATACTGTTGGCCCGTGCTCATCAACATGCAAGATTCTTACTCACTAAAACCACCTCCCATGCACTGTTTCACTAAATTATACCATCTTCACCTCAAGCCTGTAAGACTTACTTCATTGCGAGTGCCTGAAAAAAACTACATTTCCATCTGTAAACAGCTATCCTGGCAACAAGACTAATTGACATGTTTCCAAAGTGCCACTTGTGTTTTTTGCAGAGTTTTACAAAACAATTGGATCTTAAAATCCTGTTCAGTAAGTTCAGTCCAGTTAATTTGACAGGAGAGAGCACAGCCCACTTCCCAAGCAAATGCCGTTGGTGAATACCATTTCAACAACCTAGGAAATCTGTCCCAGCCAAGATTGTCTTCATCCGTCTTCGATAGACTTCATGCCTCAGCGCTGTAGAGTTGATTAAGGTCTTGTATAGAGTATCCTAAGTTCTGACAAGAGTTATTCTTCGTTTGATTGTTGATGAAGTGATAGTAGAGAAAAGGTAGACAAAGTCCCTTACTACTTTGAAGTTGTAGCTATTTATTGTGACATTCTATCTCGATTCGTCAATGTTAAGTATCCTTTCTTGGGACCCTCTGACAACCCTAACTCTGGTGGCTTGGATCCTTGAAATGCTTAAGTACAAGCACTAAGACTGTGTAAGATGTCAAAGGCAGGCTTTCTACCACCTTGTGGAACCTATTAGTCAACTCCTTTCTGTCGAGACTTATCCTTCTATTGGATACGACGATGATGAGTGTATTATTGTATTACAACCAACTCTTTATGAGCGAATGAAGTCATCGCTCATCATCGGAGGCTGGTACCGGAGCAAGCATTGTCCGTCAATCCATCTAAGACAGAGATGGTACTTTTCACAAAAAGAAAGTGAAGTGACCTACTTTCTTGTGTACTCAGCTGACCTTATCCAGTTATGTTAAGTATTTGGCCATAATTTTAGATCGAAAACTCGCCTTCACTGGATTGGCCTTAGACCAGGTGATACCCACCTACATAAAGACGGTTCCATCTCGGTCTAAATGATCGGATCAAATAATCCGTATCCCTGGGTATGCCAACTACAGGCACAGAATTCAGCGATAACCATTGCAGGGCATATCCTTTTAAGGAAAAGAGTTGAGGGTAAAATCTTATACATGTGCTCAGATAGCCAGGCTGTTACGAAAGGCCTGTTCTGCTCCAATGATAACCTCTACAATCGTGGAGGAGGCTATTGTTAAGCTGAACCAGCTAGGACAGTGAAACTCAATGACGCCGGGAAATGAAAAGGCTTTACCCGTCAAACTTCTTATGGTGACATTTAAGGAGGCGGCTAGATAGTCAGAACCGGAGCGACTAGAGAACATTCAAGTAACGGCCTTAACCTTTTAAACGAGCATATTACAACCATGGAGATAAGAAGCTGGGTCCTAGGTGAGTTCTGTATAGAGACGAACGACACGAGTTAACACTTCAACTAAGTATGAGTGCCGAGATCTCGTCTGCATTAGGATAGCCGTAGCTGCCTCCTCTCGACAGATTTGTGTGAGTCTTAAGTCTATAAGGTCTATAATTCTGCGTGGTGCTGTGTGCGCATGCATGTTCGTATATCTGTCTGTCTGTGCGTTACTGTATGGATGCGCGTTCCTGCAAGTATGTGCCTGCTCGTGTTCTCTGCGCTGTTTCTTGCGTTTTCCTCGCTCTCTCTTCTTTCGTCTCAACTCTTGGCATATATCTTTGGCGTAGGAACTCACTGCGCAGTGAGGCAGTACTGATGAGCTTTTTCTCACACGATGAGGTGAGAGACACTGCCAAATAGCAGTGATTTCAGCCTAAACAACACTGATATAGAAGTTTGGAAACGTGGGATTCACCAAAAGAACTGCGTGAAGTTGAGTTCCCCAAGGGTGAACCGAGTGAATTCAAAGAGTGTGGAGTGTTTATTCCCCTGGAACTAACTGAAATTTAATGGTTGATCAAACCGTTTGTAGATCCTGCTAGTCGTCCGCAATTTTTGACGTGAAATCAATCCTTACTGAGTCGTATCAGCGACGTCTTGAACTAAGAAGGAATGGACAACATTTCAGTAGCAGCTTAGGTCTCTTTTGGTTTGTCTAGGTAAACTGTGGGAACTTAGCGATTGAAACTTGCCTCTAGAACCAAAATAATCGCAATTATGTCAGATAGTCAAGCATTCAGCTTCTGGGCAATTCGTTGGAAGTTAACCTATAAAAATACTTGTGTCGATTTGGAAAGCCTTTTAACTTAACTTAAGTGGAACGTAATCTCTGTTTCTTTGGGCTGAGAGGGCGATTGAGTAGTAAGGCCCTACCCCGAAGAACTGAGGAAACTCTGTACTAGACCTTAAACATCCCAGTCCTGCTCTTTGGCGCCGAAGTATGGACTTTTCTCGAAGGCGGATGGAGATACCCTTGGTCGCTTCGAGCGGAAAATTCTCCGTAAGATATTTGGTTCTGTTTACGTTGATATTTGGCCCTGGAGGAGGAGATTCAACGACGAATTATTGGAGCTGTACAGCGATATCGTCAAAAAACTGCGTATTGGTCGTTTGAGGTGTAAAGCATCGCTCCGACCAGAAAAGTCTTTGAAACGTATACCACGAATTAAAAGACTTATAACGTGACATAGGCCTTATAAGCAAAAGTCGGACCTGTCATTTAAAAAATGAAAGAAACTGAAGAATACCCCTGATTACGAAATGATTGGTATAATCTCTCGTTGCAACCACCTCCTATCATCATTCAAAGCTAATCCAATTCACATGGACACATACCTTCATCTAAATTTGACTGTCCTTCCTCAACTACATTCGTCATTCTCGCGGCTTAACACAATGACAAAGTGATAAGGTGCAAAGTGCACACCGGTGACAACTTAATTTACACTCCTCCTTCGCTATGGAAATCTTTTTTTTTTAAATGGTTTTCCACTTCCTTAAAATGCTCTAACAGTAGATTAATGTGAGGACACACACAAATTAGTTGATATCGTTCAACTAATTAGTTTTATTAGACATTTATTGCTTTTTTTATCATTTGTTTCCCTTAAAACAAGCAAACGAACCAAGGGAAAGGGAGCACCACCACCATTCTAGGTGCAACTGGGACAACTAATTTATTATCTCTTCCTACAAACTTAGGGTGCGCGTTAAAACACATAAAATATTTTCTTAAAAAAAAAAAAAAAAAACCATTAAGTTGAAGATTGATTATAACGATAATTCGGAACAGAAAATTTGAAAATTATATTTTTTTTGTTCACAGGAACCGATCGCAATCTAATGTCCTTTTCCCTCCGAAACGCTTGAGAATAGGGGGTGAGAAGTTGCATGAGTTTTATTGTTTCTTAATCAGGGACAAGGTGAATGGGTTCATGAGGGGTGTCAAGAAAGAAAAAAAACTCAATTTCAATGCAATTCAGGACTTTTACGGTAAAAAAAAATTTTTTTTCGAAAAAGGAGCGACAAGTTGTTCCATAGAGAGGACACACATTTTCCCCGATCATAACTCACAAAGTAATTTATCACTAGAGAGATAAAAATAACCACAAAGTCATTGGGGGGTTCCGTATAGATGTGTACACAAGAGAATCAGAAAAATCAAGTTAGGCTAGGCGCAACGCAAATGCCAAAAGGTCCCCCACTGAGATGGAAGACTGAACGCATCAATTTCAATGGAAATCTACTAGGCAACAAGGGGAGGCTATATAGTACGTAACGTGTCTCTCAAAAGGGAGACTTTTCTTTTTCGGGAAAAGGGAAATACATTTGGCGAACCAAAAATATGAGATCGGTACGGTACCGTGACATGGGAATTTCCATAGAAGATGGTTCCAAAGAACTGGCCGAACTGTCAATTACGTACTTCATGCCGCGCCGCACACTCTTGGAAACAACAATTTGTTTATGTTCCTTCATTCATGTTGTGCGCGGGTATTTTTGTTTACACTCGTATCTAATAGGATTTCCATGAATCAGAGATGGATTTTCTTTTGAGCAAAGGAAAAAGGAATCTATTTCGATGCTAATTAAATCCATAAATGGAGGGGAGTCCTCCAATCCCCCATACTATGGGATAATTTCTATCAGGTGTTGCAGCAGCTTATAGTTTTTGTTGAAAATTCGCTGTCCTTTGATGCGCATACACGCTCTAAATCGTGACAGGAGGGG
The DNA here is from genome assembly GCA_951813785.1 of Criorhina ranunculi. Lineage (NCBI taxonomy): Eukaryota > Metazoa > Arthropoda > Insecta > Diptera > Syrphidae > Criorhina > Criorhina ranunculi. The sequence goes on along the minus strand of OX638382.1, from coordinate 11,864,722 downwards.
AAAACTGATAATGTCAAGGAGACCGTATGATATTTGTAATGGATGCTATGCTTAAGCTTCACGATCAATATTGTCCAATGTCAAGTGAGGGTACATTTGTCAGTGGCACTTGAAGACGTACATATGCGCGCACGATAACTTTTCAATGTCAGATGATTACGAAAGAAGAAAAAATGCTTAAGAATGACACTGACACAGATGTGGATAGATGTCGAATGGTGTTTTGTGATTGCTCAATTGGCATTTAGAAGTGTCATCCGGATGGAATGGATTTTTGAGATGTAGGATCAAGAGCTTTATATGTAGATTCACTTTACTATCTGACTGTGATATGTGTTGTCATTGTCGTTTGATTCCATTTGAACATTAAGGGATGTGATGACATAGTCCGGTGGTAAATTGATTCATAATTGGAAATGAATGTGGATTATGATTCAGACTTTACAGTCTTTCTTCTAGTGAATCATGAATTATTCTTTAATAGAGCTTTACGGAACAGATACTGGCCCTGACGATGCACATCTAAGCGGGATATGAGAAAATGCACAATACATCTGAGGCTTTCATTGAGTTGACAGCAGCGTAGGACAAGATCTTGAAGATTACACCCTGTCCAAAGCTAGCTCATCCATTCAACAATGTGTTGCCTAACCGGATCTACCAAATTTTCTTCAACGATGCTAAGAGTGACATGAAGAAACTTCACAACGGGCTACCGCAAGGGTCAGTACTCGTGCTAACTCTATTCAATTTGTAGATTAGATGCATCGACGACATCGCCATTACCACCGAACACCAGTAACCTATTGGTAACCAAGCGTGTCCTGAATACAAATCTCGAAGTTCTGGATACGTACTTTAGAGAAAGCCGATTATGTCTAAACTGTCGTCCTATAAATTGAGGATCATTTTCAGCAGCACCCTGCCGAACCACTATCGAAACTCAAAGTACCGGACCCACCTCATAAGCACAGCAACAAAATTGAGAGCGAGGAATAAATAAATAAAGGGGCAAGTGCATCCTAACTTCGCTCCGCTGTGATAGGACTAGTGTACCACTGCTCACCTGTGTGGATAAACAGTGCATCCGCACTCTCAAAAATAGATTTGCAGCTCAACACAACACAATGCGCCTTATAAATGGGGCTCTGAGGTCTACACTGAAGATACACCACTGAGAGCATGGAAAAATAGCTAGTACCCTCTCACTGTCCCCGCTTCAAGCGGACTTATGAGACTAAAATCTCGAAAATCAATCGTCAGCATGGCGGCAGCAAATTTCTCAGTCAACTTCAATGGACGGATAGCTGCACTACTGGCCTGATTACAATCGAAGGCCCCACGACGCTCCTAGCTGGATTCAACCTGCCTCGAAATCTATGGATACAAGTACAACTCAACCACATAAGTACGTTCCAATTGTGGTCTCTGTTCTGACACACTGCATAAGTGGGGCGTTTCAAGCTCATCAAGCTGCGACAGTAGGGCCAAGCGACAAACAATAAGGCACATCGTTACAAATTGCCCACAAAGGCGTTTCCCTAGAGACCTCTCTGACTTTATAGCAACTCCACCTAGCGTTATTAACAGGCTTGTTAATCTTGACCTTGGCGTATAGTGTTGTATAATGTACCTTTGTCACCTGACACGTTGTCAAGTTTAGTTTCTGTTCAGACCATTGTTAACCATTGGAAGAGGCAACTCACCATCTTCTACAGATGCCACGACACCCAACAAAGGTGAAGATTCAACTGCTCTGCCGTCTCTGTGAGATATGGTTGGCAATCTAGAGCTACTGAAGCTGTTGGGTATGCTCTACGCACACTCGAACAAAAGCACAATGGTTAACCGGAGTAAATACTTCAAAGACTCCGAAAATTTACAGACTTACATACCACAAGCTTCAGTATACTTAGGTACTAAAGCACATTCTCAAGTCTCAAGCTTATCCTGCGATGATACCTTTTCTTCTGACAGCTGATAGGCACTTAGGTTGTTTTTTCATTTGGAGATTAGGTTACACGTTTGCATTGTCCTTTGTACAAAGCTTAGAAAGTCCGTCAGAATGCCAAGTCAATGTTTTTTTCGGTCTACCTCAAAGTCAAACTGAATTTTTATCTCGAGAGCTCATCCAATAGAGGTTTACGTTATTGCCTTGGCCCAGTCTTTTGATGTTATTAAGGCACTCTGTGCCTCAAAATCGGAACGTCTTTCCAAAAGCCACGTAAACTCCCTAAGATCGCATGATTGAACGGTCTGATTGAAAGATACTGACGAAAGTTCCCAGAGGGGTAGTCTCTATTCCCGTGAATGTTTTGGGTATGTCTGTGGTTTAAAGGATTCGTTCTTCAAGACTCTCTTATAACTCGGCTTTCAGTTAAATTTTCCTCCTCATGATCATATCATCTCGACGCCGAACCTAAAACCAATTTAAGTCTTTGTTTGCCTAGTAGGCTTATTGGTCAAAAGAATCTTCAACTTTCAGCTTAGAAGACAAGGAAGACCGGTTTTCCTCTTTAGAAGATCAAATCGATTGTGTATGTCATCAACCTTGACTTTATGTACTTTAAGCAACAAGTTTAGCATTGACTTCTGAGTTTTGAAGGAACTATTGTCAAGCTTTAGCACTTAGTCACTATAAAAAGTTTCGCCTTGTCTTACTGTCTGTTTGAACGCAAAAACCATAAAATTCTGATGCAGTTTTCATTATTGTTTGAGCAACGGTTAGGCATGTACAAGTCTGTGCTGTGCTGTTTAGGGTCCGAGTAGTTAATCTAAACTTATTGGCGCCCCTTGGCTTGTTTAAATATTCTCTCTTCGTCAGTGTTTAACTGGTATAACAGCAGTTCTGCTTACTAACTTAATAGGCCACCGGCCCTTGGAGATTCTATGCCTAAACTGATGCCACTTTCCATCCTCCACGGTCCCGGGAACACTGCTTCCAATTTACTAGACCAAAGGTTTCTAGCATCCGTGATTGCTAAATCCCTAAACCGGAGGTTCGGTCTCACCTTTCTTCGTGAACCTGGTGGCTGGGATTGGAAGACCGTCTTAGCTGAATTTTCATTCTCGTCCATTCGCTCTATGTAGCCTAGCCTGTGCAGTCGACGAATTTTTGCTTTCCGGACTACATCCACATCTTTATACAGCTCGTAGAGCTCGCGGTTGTATATGCTCCTCCATTCGCCTTCCTCGCAGACAGGATCAAACGCAGAATTTTTATTTCGAAGCATCCCAAGATCTGCTCCAGCAAGACTGGCAATGTCCGAGTATAGAGCATGATTTTGGACCTTCCAGTTACGAGTTTGGACAAACCGAAGTAGCAGCGGTTGCCAAAGATTATCCTCCGTCGGATCTCAACCAGGAGGTGGATTATCTGCTTCACTACCTCAAAATTATGGCTTTCGGTTGTCAAGTTCTGTCCTAGACGGATCGGTTTTTGGTCGACCGCTCATTAATCATAAGCTTGTTCTTAAATCCTTGTATAGGCTTCAATAATGACACGCTTGGAACAAGTGATGATGTCAATATCGTCTGCGTACGTTGAATTTTCAAAACGCCACGTAATTTCCCTTCTCAGCAAAAGTTCACTAAACTTTTATGCTGCTTCCTTGAAACTCTCATTCGAAATGAACCCTTTCAGCTACCTATTGTGGCACCATTAGTGGCACCTTTCCTCAATTTAAATTAAACTCTGCCAATATATCCTTGTATCCTGTTTCATAGCCAGGTTTACTGTTTATTGCCGCTATCCCCATTATATAATGCAGTCGCCAACGACATCCTATGCGCTAGCAATAAAGGTAATAAGCTCATGGATTAGAAAACTATAAAAGTCCCCAAGACCAAGGAGACTGAAGAGAACAATAAAAACGTTCGAAATTCGAAGCTCTAACTCCCAATCCCCCCCCCCCACCCTTTTCCCATTTTTATTGCTGTCAACATTCTCCTCCTGGTCGTCAGGTTGCTTATACAATTGGCAATAAAATCGGGCTAGCAATCATTTGCCATTTAATGGCAGGCGACTGACTGACTGACTGACACACCGAATCTCAAAGCTATCCACGGAACGAATCACCTGTGTGCATAGTTTCGACTTTATGAGTTTAATATAATGACAGCGAAAGTGTGCGCTGCCACAGTAATCAGTTGTAGCTCAATTTTCTTTTTTGATTACTAACGTTAGCGATTTATGTTGTTGTTGTTGTTTTTTTTTTTTCGCGACGACGAACGGTGGTCCTCTGGATGAATGCAATGTCACGAGCGACTAAATTGACACATTACCTCGGTTGGGATTGATGGTCATGCTGGTTATTTATTAAGCAGTAAAATGTTGAAAATTGGAAGGGAGATGAACTCCGGGATTAGGAAATAGATTGGGCTTTATGTCAGAATACGTCTTGTATCTATAATTTTAAGGGCTGAGGTGACGATTTAAAAGGATTTTTCGCCACCTTATCAGAATTGTATTGGAATTACTTTGAATTAAATCTGTTAAGTGCCGAATAATTATGTCATTATCATTAAGGCAGCGATTTAGGTTTACGATAATGGCAAGCTCTACTCATTGAAGGTGGCCAGCGCATTTCATATCTTGCTTGTGAATATTCAATGGAAAGAGTTAACCTCTGGCAAAGTATGCTTCACAATGCTTGTTTGTATATCCAAGTTTGGGTGGACTCTCCACAGCAGATAAGAGTCTTATCGATTGGTCCTTACTTACTTGTACCGCTTAATATTGATATTTTCAACAAAAAAAAATTTATGCTCTTGATGATCTGCTTTCAAGGGCTTCGTTCTCAAGCATAACTACAAGATACCTAAACTCAAATTCAAGTCAATTTTCCGAATAGGATGGAATGGAAAATAACTCACGTCTACCGAATTACCAAGTATCGAGCGTTACCGACATCTTCAAGGTGGAATGCAGCGTTAGAGAAGGTATCTTCCCAGCAAAATTTAACGTATCCAAATCCTTTTAGCCTTTTAGAATTTTCGAGTGTATTCCAAGCGATTAGAGAGGCCTGTAAGGTACTAAGTATCAGTTCCACAACTGAAAACTACATAGGAATCTTTATTGACAGCCCGACTGCCATCAAAGTGTTACATTCACACATTTCATCCTCTAAATGAGTAATATGGCTCACCTACAATCAAAATAGGATGAATGACCTAATCAACAGAACTCGTATCGAGATACCAAGAATTATAGCAACTAGGACAGGCCACTGGCCAACTGGCTCACATGCTGCCAAGTTAGGTAATCACTCATGCAACGGAAACCCTATTCCACTTTCTCTGTGACTGCAGGCACTAGCCAGAAGCAGGCATCTCACACTTGGGTAAGCCTTTTTCAAGGACTTATCAGAGATTTGTCTCAACATTACAGGATGGATTTGAAAACTACGCATTTAAATCCCACCCATCAGTATGCAGGTCCTGTGGAAGGTAGGTTCCATAGCGAATGTCTCAGAGAAGATTTACTACAGTGCAGAACGAAGATATTAGACAACTTATTTGCTATGGTTAGCATTTTTGCTAGAGTTTCGCGCTGCCCATAGTCCGTACAGTGGTAGAATAGGCGAAAGAGAAACACTGATCTCAAACGGCGAGGATGTGTGTTAGATCTGTTTTAGTCAATACCTTGTATATAAACCTGTCTTAAAGGATTGTGAATCTAATAACTTTAATCGATCCTCGTAGGGAGGTAAGTTGAATGGGTCATGGGAAGACCAGCGCCTTCCAGGCGGAACTACTGGTATTCCGGGAGGATTGCACGCAACTCGGTCGTGACACAAAGCACAAAGAAAATATTGCTACCCTCATAGAAAGGCGTTATCAAAGCTATTGACTCGGCTACCATATCCTTCTAACCGGTGCAGGAGTGCCGGAATGAGCTTGCCCGCTTGGATGAACTCTTCAGGGTCACACCGCTCTGGTTTCCAGGGCAGATGAACTGGCCAGGCAGGGCCCAGCTTCATACGACCCCCTCGCAACAAGGGTCCATATCCCGCTAGAAATGCTTAAAGGACAAATTCCCTCACACTTCTTGCAGAAAGCAAACCTCCATTGGATGGGGTAACCAACTGCGACATATCAAGGAATTTATGGCCGACCTACGATTAGAACAGGACAAAAGAAGGGGGCATTAGCCAATTGGAGAACATGCGGCCAAACTAGGTATCCCATACAACAAAAATGGGAAAGAAACCCTCTCCAATTTCGTCTGCAAATGTCCGGCGCTAGCAAGAGCCAGATTGCCGACATTAAACTAACCATTCTTCGACGCTCTTAATGACATCTCGGGTAAAGAGAAACGAGATCTAATCCGTTTTCCAAACTCCACAGGCTGAATCTAAGCACCGACTGTTTCACACACGTCATCAACCAGGCACATATAGTGCTACTTGGGTTCATGTTGAGAGATTATGGCGGCATCAGGTGAAGAATAAGTTGAGGTCAACTTGTAACGAATAGGAATCAGCAGTGCACGAGATTTGTCTAGAACTTGTCATGTCGTTTTCGTGGATATCAAGGTCGGATCCCTTAATGACAAGCTCTACATCGTTTGAAGTCAGAACGGAGATCAAGGTTCAAAGTGGCTACCCTGCGGTACTCCTGAGGTCGCCTTGATTGAATCCGATAAAGAAGATCTGAAATGAACTCTATACTGGTGGTCTAAGGCGAAAAATCAAAGGTTTTAAATCCAAGCAGTACGATTTGGTGAAAGATTGTTTCAAATGCTTTCCTGAAGTCAGTAGCCACGATGCGATCATTTACAGAGGCATGGGTTAGAAACAAATTAAGTAAGCGGAGTTTTTCTCCCTTCCAGGAATCCATGCTGCTTGGAGAGAAGACTGATTCCTCTCAAAGAGCATAGGATTGCATGAAAGTCTAGCAATGGGTCTATACATGGAAATATCACTCTTACGGCCCCGGGATCAGTGTTCTCAGACTGTCACTTCCTCGTTACTCCATCCAATTGCAACCATAAAGAGTTAAAATTAATCTTCGACAATCTCATCACACTCTTCGTTACGGTGACAGTCATCAAAACGTACACTCAACCGAAACATTCAATTAGAACATGACATCGAAGTAATTAATTCATTTCAGAGATATCAATTAATAAAATTTGTCACACTTAACCGTCACAATCCACTCGTAGTCAAAAAAAAAATAAAAATTATTAATACACAAATATCTTTTGCCTTATCTTTGAACATCCATCCGTCCTCAACCTCATCCTCATCCTCATCATCGTCGTCGTCGTAGTCATCATAGAAAGACTTTTCATAGATTAATCTGCTGTTACTTGAGGCCGAAGGGTCAATCCGTTTTCCGACGTGGTTACTTATTACCAAAACGTGACGTATTTGTTACGCCTTGTTCTTTTATTTTTTTGATTTTTATTAATGATTATGCTTATAGTGTGGACTGTAATAATAATTTCCCCCATTTCCCATGTTGATCTGCCCTGTTTACACTCCGCGATATAACATCGCGTGGTGGATCATAGATTTGTTATTTCAGATAAATTAATTGGAATTGAACTTCTAACCTTTTGTTGTGTGAGGATTGTATGCGGGTACGAACTGAAGATCATGTATCCTTTCAATATTCTTAAACTAAAAAATTTTCATTGCGTATTTTATACATCGCAAATCCTTATTGACAGTTGCAAATACGAAAAAAAACCAAAAGGAAATTGAGCAACAAGCACAAAAAAAAAAAAAAGAGAGAAAATGGAAACAGATCATCAATCTCTGTCGAAACAGGAGTATGCATTTAAATTAGACATTTACCAGCCGAAGACAAGCCATGTCCCAATGGAACATTTCACGGTATAATACGATTTTTCGTCTCCTTTTTGCGAAGCACGGCACGGCATCCATGCAAATTCTCACTTAATTCATATTCCATTAAAAATTCTCGGATTTTGATTGATAGTGTGTGTGCTAGGTAATGGGGATTTGGTCCCTATTTTGGTTGTTTTGTACGAATGCAACATGGTATAGAGGATATTGGGCTGTTGACGTTCGTCCTTTGGATTGATTTATTCATATTGTTGCGGTTTTTCGGTATTTTTTTTGCGGTGGAAATTGATGGAATAATTGACGATTCTAATGCTGTTTTTGAAATTGGCGGTTAATTGACTGTGGACAGATCTAAAGGGGCGCGGTTGTGTTTGAGGGAATGAAGTAGAAATTGTTTGACTTGTTAGGTCTTTGCTTGAGACACTGCAGACTTCTATCCACTTCGATCTTGAGCACGCTGTTTCCAGTTTTTCATACACGATTGCCAAGTCCTTAAAACGGAACTGGGGGTTATAACTCGAAGATCCATTTGCTCGATGTAGTCAAGCCAGTGTAATCGACATGTTGTGACTTTTTGGACTTTATCCATATCTTGAGACGGTGCATAGAGCTCAGGGCTGTACCCTCCCCATCATTCGCCCTCCTCGCATTGTTGGAGTCAGTGGAAATCGAGTTCACAGTTGCCCTTTGTAATCTCTGGGTTTTCTATTTGTGCTAAGGCGTCCAATTTCAAGTCTCTTTTTCTGAGATAGTCGAGCTCTGGATTAACCTGCGAAGAGCTAATGGTCTGATGGTCTGTACTTTCACGTGGTTGATTTGGTTGCCCATTCAAACCACAGTAGATAGCCAGGGCGCTGCTTTGAGAAGTCTTACTGCTGCAAGTTCTACTAGTCGGAAGCTTTTATCGGTGGTTTTCTTTGTGAAGACTGTACTTTCCAACTGCTTACTTACTTACTTACTTATCAGGCCAGCGACCCTTGGAGGGTCTGAGCCTAAACAAATGCCACTTCAGCTCTTCTTAGTCTTTCGATTCTTCTCAGTTGGTCTTATATATATTTCAACCAGTCGTCCTCTGACCCCATCGTACGGCTTATTAGAAGCTGCGAACTTAACAGATCTGCACCTTCTGAGCAGAAAGGCGAGCTATCGGGTCCAAATCTCTGGAGATATTTTCGATACCCGCCTTGTCCAGTCAGGAACTTCATAAGGTTATTGCCGTCTCCGCCGCAGCCCTCGATGGTGGGAATCAATTTGAGTTATCCCACCTGGCTTGCCCTTTGTTTAGGTTTAACCCTCCTGGTAACGATGGCCTCTTGCCGGTTCGCGGCTAAGGTGTTGGGGAGAATGTTGATATGGTGCCCATCTGGCTATACCACAGGCTGCTTCGTCTGAAAGGTCGATCATTACCTATTGTTGGGTAGAATGCTGATGGGGACCATTCTCGTTATAACACAGATTGCTTCGTCTGAAATTGTTCGAAAACCGCTCTGATTGCGTTGAGCCGCCTGTATGCTGGCGAGAGCTTCGTTCTTCGTTATAAGTGTCTACCGCCCTGACCATGGCATAGCTGCTAATTTAGTCAACACTCGTGCTTACAAGTTCAACAAGTCGGATTGGCAGTAACCGATGTCTGATGGTTACCACTTGGTCCATCTTTCCTCTCTACCATAGCGTCCTCTTCCGTTTCGGAAAATCATAGTTTTCGACGTGACACCACCTGGCAAGATTGAAAAAAGTTAAGGACTCAGAAGACAGCCCTGCTTCACACCCATCCTTTGCAAAGTCAAACACCAATTTAAGCCTTAAATTGTCATCCGTAGCAAAATGCACTAAAATCCTTCCTCAATGCGAACGGTAAAAATTAATTTACTGAACTTTATTACCTCACTCATTGGCAGAGATACTCGTATTGAAAAATGCGCAACGAATTGTTTTTCAAAGAGCGCCACGCACTGCAAGTGATATGCATTCACTGCATCCGACAGATAACATTTTAAAAACTCAATAAGGTGGAAATAATTTTCAATACGCTACGCACACCCTTAAAACACACACACACACACTGGTTTGACAAAAGGTGAGCAAACGAGCAAATGAGGTTGAGTATAACAATACACCTCCTCGAGTCAACAAATTGATTCTGACATGTTTATTAGGCAATTTTAAAATCTGCCGTAACAATGAGGATGTGCAGCGCACTTAAGAGGACAAAAACATCCTGGAAATGACCAACAAACATGACCCCGACGAAGCTGATGATGCACACAGTTGGATTGCATGTGTCGAATCGTAGATACTCTACTTAGTGGCTAAATGACGGCGGCGGTCCCCTTTTCTCGTTTATCACAGCGACAGGATCAGGATCAAATGATAAATTGCCACTATGGTCGTGGAAATAACGCTCATTACACTTCCGGGACAATATTAGTTTCTGTTTATTGTGAACAGTTTTTCAAGGATTGGCCGCTGGCGGCATTTTTATTACTTACATCCCCCTGGTGGATGTCCTGTATACACTCTTAGACTGTCTGCGCGGGAAAAAAAAACAATCCTTCTAGAAGACTTCATGTGTATGCGTGATGAGAGGGGAAACTATACTTCCTATCCGTAGCAGAACTTCTAATGAGCATACAATTGACCACTTGAGGTCGTTCCGAAAACCAATTTGAATGGGAGTAATTTAAAGTGAAACTAGATTAGTGAGCTCATAAATTTCTTTAATGGTTGTGTGTGCGGTGGATGCAACTGTGTGGTGGGAAGCAAATGAACACATAGCGCATAGTGTACACCTGGTTTGAGGATGCCGTGGCTTCGGTTAGACTATTTGTGGCAATGAGGTGTGAGAAAATGATTTGAATACGTATTCTGTTACGTGAGAGGTAGAAGGAGGAGAATCAGGAACCACATCTAGACAAATTTTCATTTGTCATGAGAAGCTTCTGAACCCGCTGTTTGGATAGAAGAAAGGGCTTCTGAAAATTTAGATTTGTGAAATGTTCCTAGCCAAGCAAGAGGTATAGAAGCAAAGGTGGCCGATGAACTTGCAAGAATAGGGTCAAAACTGAAACTTACAAACAACTTATTGGTGAGATATGAAGCACACTCTCATCATGCCATGGTTACGAAACATGAGAAATATTCGCGCTCAACAGATCATATTTATCACTGGGGATAAGCATCTCATAGGCCACAACTTACCGACGGCCTATCTTTAAAGAATGTGACTAGGTTAGGTACTACCGACCTCAGGGGCTGTGCAAATAAAGACACAGAAGAGGATGCGACGCACTTCCTTTGCAACTGCCTCAGCAGAATAAGAAAAGCACCCTTCTTTAGCAACCCAGATGAACTGTTAATCGTGCATAGGAATCTCATTAAGTTCTGAGTGAGGCGGCAATATGCAGACCATAAGCTCTCATCATTACACAATTTTTTGCCTTGAAAGGCTTTTGTAACATCCTGATACATCGACCTCCTTTAGAAGTCCTTTAGCGAGTGCAATGTTAGGAAATTCGGTTCACAATCTAGCGTAAGTTTTACTTGCTCTACATTTTTACAAGCCTCTCCAGTTCTTAACTAACTGCCTCTAGTTGCGCACTCCAAGTTCGTAGAGGCCCCCTTCTACCTGTGCGCGCCATCTAAGGCGAGATTTTCTTCTCCTGTGTTGAACCTACGGATTCGATTTGGCTCCATAGGTAGATGTCGTTCTGCAGTTCGTATAAATCAACGTTGAATCTGCTCTTCCAAGGCCCGTCAACAACGAAAACGGAACCAAATATCTAAGGAGGATCTCTTTACTTGCCTTCAATAGAGTCCATACTTCAGCGCCGTAAAGTAGGACTAGGATAATTTTCCTTAGTTGTACGGGGAGTTCCTTTCTACTTAATTGTCGTCTCAGTTCAAACAACCACCAATAGATTTTTGGTAGACAAAGTCCTTACTACCTCGAAGCCCAATGTAACCTTCTGTCCCATTTGTCGATGTTGGGTGTCTCTTCTTGTTGATAGCAAGTACTTGGTTTTGGCTTAATTCACCACAAATCGCTTTTTGGTAGCTTCTGCCTCAATTCTCGCTCATTCACCGGTGAGAGCTCGCTAAGTTCGTCTGCCTACAGAATTTTGAGAGATTGGGCCCCGGGTGTTGGCTTATGAGTTTTGCACAATCCTTTCTGGTGGGTAGATAAGTAGGTTAAAGTAGGTGTCTGTTAAGTCTTTTTCCAGAACCACGAGAAGCTCAATGCATCTTTTTGATGCACGTGACCTGAATTCTGATGGGTGTGACCAACAGGAGTAGTTTTCAAAACCATCCTATGAAGTTGAGACAGATCACTAATAATTCCTTAAAAAAGGCTTAAGCAAGTGTGAGATGCCTGGTTCTAGCTAATGCCGAAGCATCACAGATGAAGTTGAATAGAGTTTCCTTTGCAGTGAGTGATTGCCTAACTTAGCAGCATACGAGTCAATTGGCCAGTGGCCTGTTTCTAGTTGTCTCGGTGCAAGTTAAGTCGTTCGTCCTTTTTTTATTGAAGGTGGGCCAGATCTATTTGGAAATGGCAAAGTTTGCTATGCTGTTCGACCTACAGTTGGCAATTGGAAAAAAGTGCTGGTGAATTCTTCCCTTGATGAGTCCAATCGGGGAACAGATTTACTCCACAAGTGAGCCACATCTGGCTAGCGCGTCAGCTCTCTCACTCCCCTCTATGTTATTATGGTTGAGAACCCAGAGGAAAGGCTAATAATTTCCCTAGACTGTTTTGTACTCATTTAGAGGACAATGTGAGTGAATGGAGCTCTTTGAAGGCAGCCTGGTAGTCAGTAAAGATTCCTTCGTTGTTTCTGGTTGTGGAGCTTGGACTTGGTATCTTGCAGGCCTCTCTAATAGCATGCTTCTTTGACTGAAATACACTTAAAGTGCCTGAATGCCTGGCGTTACTGTGAAACAAATATTGCATTTAATGCAGCTGTGGGGTTGCTTGGGATTATACTGCAACTAATTGCGTCGTTCTCAAAAATCTTGATTCACATGACATCAGTGTTCATATCACTCGTGTACCTTCTCGCATTATTTGTCAATTTCACAAACCTAATATCGACCTAAACTTTAACAACTTCTGTGCACAGCATGTGATACACAATTTGATTGCCCATATCCACCAATAATATCAAGATAACTTTTGAATTTTCAAAAAAAAAAAAAAAACTCAACGACCAATAAAGCGAACACATTAAAAGTTCCATCATTTATCACTACTTATCTGATACAGCTACGAACCAAACCCTCTACTCCCCAGGCCCAACTCAACACAAAAAGGACGAAACAAGGTGATTTTTCGTTTCGAAAATTTCAAACAACTGACGCGCATCCATTTCATATGGCAGTTATTTTTATCCTTATCTCAACAACCAATAATTTTGCTAATATGACATTCTTGTCTCCTTGCTTATAAAAAATAGCACAGTGCATAACAATTCCAAAGATGATATTTCAAAAAGAGAAAAAAAAAAAAGGAAATATTCCCCAAGGACTCGAATGGCATACGAAACTGTTAAAAATCTTTAGTGGCAAGGCAATTTCTTTTATTTTCGATCAAGGATACGTTTTCCCTGTTTTGTAACCCACAATAATGTATATTTTCTTTTTTTGTGTAAGGACTCTGTTTGGGGATGTATCCTTGTTAAAATGAAAAGCAGTAATATTATACGTTACTGTACTTTTATTAGGGGTGTCAACTCCTGTGGTGATGATAAATTCGATTTAAAAAAAAAAAAAAACAGCATTCTTCTCATGATTGTTGAGTAATTTTTCATTCCATTCGAAGGATGGGTTATACGTCCTTTGCAATAAAATTAAAAAATAAAAAATAAAACCAAACAATTTAAGTGTTTTGCGTTTTGATGCGTTACATTTATTGTTGAGTCCTAGACCCTACATTTAAAAAAAAAATTGATGTAGCAGAAGTTGAGCTTCTTTCCTACCGCATGCATGTCTTAAAATACGAGTTAGAACTTTAGACTGCTCCCTAACCAGCTTCGAAAGAAATACTGTGAATTATAAGCAATGGCAACAGTTCCAATAATTCTCCCCAGTCATTCTGGACACCAACCTCGGAGCGAAATGACTGAAACCTAATATCATCTGAGTTTCAAAAATCGCTACACCAACACTAGCCCTGTGTGAATAGCATCATAAGGGTATTCATATCCCCTTAAGCGCCAGTGAATTATAAAAAAGCCATGACCAAACTACAGGGAGTGGGACAAACAGTGCGAGGAGAACAACACCAACAGCGTGGATGGAAGCAATTCTTAACTTTCCACCTCTAGATCTCTACAGGAAGGAGGCCGTAGGGAAGAGTGCTCTCAGAATCAGTCAGTCAAAGCACAGGAGGCTGAATCCGTATGGACATGCCAAGATACAAAACAACTATCTTCTCCCCAATATCCACTCGGACTACACTGTGTCATATTTGGACTTCAAGAGACCCTTCTCTTGGACCTTTTCAAACAGAGAATAGTGGGAGAACTACAAAGTGTTTAAGAAGTCCAAATCCATCTACATTGATGGCTGAAAAGCGAGTCTTTTCGTTTAGGGGTAAGGATTAAGCAGCTCTATAAGTCTCCGAGATCCCAGCAGCGCTTTCCTGGCAAAAGTTCTAGCAGTTACAAAAGCCGTCAAATTAATATCAATGCTAACAATATCACGAGAGGATATCACGATTTACATTGACAGCTAGGCAAGGCGGCAAACACTTCAGGTCCAAAGCTTTACGACAAGAATAAAGAACAATAGAGGCCTTCCTGGCACGTACCAGTATATTAAGTCTCCATGGACTCCAGTGTTGGTGCCGGTGTCTATGGCCTTAATAACAAAATCTCAAAGGCACTGGGAATGTGTCCTAGTGTCTTTCCGGCAGAATTATATGCTGTCGACACCTGCGCCAACATCATTCTCGATTCCGGCATTAAGGGAGCAACCATCAATATATTCACTGACAGTCAAGCAGCGCTCAAAGCACTAAGTTCCCATTACTGTAACTCAAAGGCCGTTCTAGCCTGCTTCAATACTTTGCAGGACCTCTCAAAGCGGAATAAAGTCAAGCTCTGGTGGGTGCCAGGGCACAGAGGCATTGAAGGGAATGAAATTGCGGACCAACTTGCCAGAAAAGGTTCTTCAGAAAGGTATATAGGTGCAGAACCCTTCTGCGGCATCCCTACTTCCGCGTTCAAAATGAGTCTGGGCAGCTGGGAAAAACGGAACCTCCTATAATACTGGAACAACATTCAGTGACTTAGACAGGGTAAAAGAGTCATCCGACCCCTAAACAAAACCACTAAAAATATTCTCTTTACGAAAGCTACCACAATACATCCCTCTGCTTTCATGCTTCCAGGATGTTAAGCAGGTTCATTCACAACTATGATCCATAGCTGTGGTGATAACACTCCATCTTGCGGACTGCCCCTGTAGACCGACCTTCTTGGTTGATAGTGAACCAACTCAGCATGGATAAGCCTGTTCAATCCATGAGCAAGGGCACCTATCAATCTTCAGGTGATATAGCGTCTGTGTTAACATTGTTTAAAGCTCCCTCTATGTTGTGAATGGGAACCATTGTGAAATCCTTGTTCTCAAACGATGATGGTGGTTAGGAATTTGTCGATTGCCGATATGACTAGTTTAAATTCAGAGGTTAGAACCGGCCGTTCCGGGGAGTTTCCATAACCAAAAATGGAAGTTACATTTTAGGCACAATACCGCAGGGTTATAGGGCGTCTACAAAGTACTTCAAACTAGTGATTTTGAGGTTACAATCTTCCCATATGTTTCACATTTCAACAGCACGTTTGAATGCATATTGTATGTGTTAACTCCCTTGTTCCTTGAATTACCTTGATGTGATGTTTAATCGATTTACCCTTATGGTTCAGTTCGACCTAATTTCTTAGACACTTGACACCAGTTGGAGTTCCTTTACGGAAGCTTAAGCTTGTTGAACATGTAACAAAGAAAACTGTTATTCCCTTTTGTGGAAAAACCAAACCGGCTTTTCTTTGATCAATGCGATAACATGTTTAAAGGGGTTGATGGCAGGGCCAATCTTTGGAGAGTTAGAAAATGTATTTCCTCATCCTGTGAGTTTTAGATTTTGGAAAACAAAAATTAATATCAATATCAATTGTTAGTCGGAATCAATTGGGCGGAAGGAAAAAAAAAATCTTCCATTGGGTGTTCATCCGATTTAATTTACAGCGCGTTGTAATATTTTACAAAAAAAAAAAAGGGTTACAACAAATGAAAGGCAATTTTAAACGCCACTACAAAAGAGAGCATTGCTGTGTTTGTTCCTGTTCCTCTGAATAGGTTAGGGTATACAAACGTTAGTTGGGTTATTTAGAGGTTTTCTGTTTCGCAAGGGGTAAGTAAATGTCATCAAGGGAATTAATCGAAGAGAAATGATTTATTTACTTCTGTGGCGCATTGAGAAAAAGGGTTGAAATGCTGATACTGTTGGTTTTACAATGAAGACGATTTTTAAAAAAGAGTGTTGATTGTTGATTTTTATGATAAAGGGTTGTTGTGAAGGGAAAAAAAATAACAATGAAGAAGAAATGAAATTGAAAAATTTGAAGCAATCAAAAGTAATCGATTACTGTTGTTATAAAGTTGTGCATTGATAAATTTATTTATTTTTTTCAAGTTTTGAGGTTATAAACCGGTTGATGAAATTACCGATTACTTACTTACTTAAAGTGTCGCTACAGTCCGGGGTGGACCTGGGCCTCAACCAAAAAGCGTCTTCAGCCAGCTCGATCTTTAGCTAGCTGCCTACAGTTTCGCACGCTAAGTTGGTTGAGGTCCCCTTCAACATCTGTGCCGTAGAGCAGGACTTGGCGATGCCCAGTGTTGTAACTTTTTCTACACATCAATTGTGCTTATTTTACCTCCAAGTGGTAACCATCGGGAACCTGCAGACAAAAATAGCAGCACTATAAACGGGACAGCGGATGAATTCCCCAGATGGAATCAACGGTGAAGTAAAATCCCGAAGCAAAACAAATAAGACCTTATCCGGGCTACTCCGACATATTTGGAGCTCAGGCCGGTAAGAATTTCCAAGGCTAAGTCAGGGTCTTGGAAAAGAGATGGTGGCGGATGAGCCCTAAATGAACCAACGGCAGCGCTCACATCCCCGAACGGGCTACTGGCTTCGGTCTAACCGACCCCTCGTTCTAGAGGTTTCTATAATGGAACTGGCCCTCCAAGTTGGAGGTTGTGCCGCCAGGGTAATTGCCCGGCCATGGAAAAAAAAACATAGCTACAAAGCAACCAAGAGCCTCGGATACGGACGGGTTTAATGGTGACATACGAAATAAGGACAACGAGCTTCGGATTTGCACGTGGCATGTTAGGTCCTTTAATAGGTCATGTGCAGCCGAACAATTAGAGGAGGCCCTGGACTGCTGCAAAGCAGATGTTACAAATGACAGATTGTTCTGCCTCAAAGTCTTAATGTTCGTTTAATTCTGAGAGACTTATGATCAACCTGACTCAGAGCCCAAATGCTCAGAACAATCATCATTCAGGCAACATTAGGTAACAGTCACTTGAGGAACGACAAATGGTGGATTCATTTCTCCTCTACTCTGGCTAATGGTCATGAACAAAATACTGGTGGCGAATGTGTCGAGGATGTTTCCCTCCGTGATAAGAGAAATCATGGAGGCTGCTCTTGACAAAGTAAACACCTGGGCCGCAAGTTGTGGCATTGGTTTAAACCCGCGCAAAATTGAACTGATTCTATTCACTACCAAAATACCTGACTTTACCTTTCCCCGTCTTAAGAGTCAACCACTAACACTTTGTATCTGAGTATCAAACTTACCTGGAAGCAAAACATTGAACATAGTGTAAGGAAGGTATGTGTAGCGTTCTATGTCTGCAGCAAAACCTTTGGGAAAGACGTGGGGACTTCAACCAAAGATGACCTTATGGATGTACACAGCCGTAGTGCTAACATAAAGGCATACCTAGTGCTACTTGGGTTCATGTTGAACCGCCACCTCTACCTACCTACATACCCTACCACAGTCAAGTGTAGTCTCCATATCATCGTGTTCATATTTCGAGAATCGAAAGCATTGAGTTCCGATTTCTTCGATTTGCTCTTCGAGATTTACCCTGGAGCGACTGGCCTATAAAAACCGCCTCAGCCTCATTTCTTTAATCACCCTTGAGGAATGCAGAGATGCAGCCGACATTCTCTTCATTCATTGACTCCTTTCACAACTCTATTTCCCTTAACACAAACGCAACGTCTCTTCTATCCCACCACACTTCCTATGACTCGAACGAGCTGAGCTCGCAAAACGCCTGTGTACACAAACTCCCAGTTTCTCCTGAGGATGATCAACTTGACTAAGGGCTTAAATGTTCAGTCGCGAAGAGAGTATCCGACTACCAGGCGACCTTCAGATTAATTAGTCTTATCCACATAATGCGTGACTCTGTGTGGATGGACAACCCCTTCCCTAGCTACTCGTTGGAATATAAATGAACGAAAACAATAAAGTGGCAGAAAGGCCGATGAGATGGTAAAGGACCTCCTTCTCCAAGATCACAAAATATGCCTTTACTCGGTAGAATCTGACAAGCAGGAGGATGAGATGGTAGACTCCGAGAAGAAGAAAGGAAGATCCTGGAAGAGGATGACTACCAATCTTGTACCAACTCCAATTGAGATGGCACAGCAGGCACACTCGACGAAACAGTGCACATGAATGCAATCACTTCCACGCCCAAGTCTCCCGGAGAGAAGTTCTTCCGCCAGCGCTTAGTGCCATTTGCCACCCTTAGCTCAGGCCCGTCGGTAATGAGGGCGAACAGAACCGAAGGTGAGCAGAATCTCAAGAAGCTTACTTTCAGAAGCGCCAGCTAACGCTAGAGAAAAGAAAATGGACAACGTCAGTCGAATTATCGACCGATTCAACAAGTCTGACATGTCCAAATTGAAGATTATAGATCTCGACCGCCTACAAAGGGCCCAAAACTTGTAGCCCTAGAGGGCAAAAAGAGAGATTCAACTACGAGTTCAACTGCAACCAAGCCTTTACCAGGACCTGCAAAACTCTTCCCTTCCACGGTCCATGGACATTACATCACCCTCCATCCCATGAGCACAATAGTTACACACATCACAGAAAAAACAGGTGTAAAGACGATATAGAGACGTAGAGCGCTCTATGCAAACGCGTTTAGACTGCAGAAAAAGCTCGCTTAAATGCTCTAGCTTGCGAGCAGCTCTCGTCCTTCTTTGCAGCGACTGGTTGGTTTGGCTGCATGTGCTTGCCAACAGGGGTTACATAGTGACAATCCATTGAAAGCTATCACATCATCTGCAACATTTCTGACGGTATGTTGGCAACGTTGCTACTGGTCCTCGCCACTTGATGCTTGTGTCATAGGAGTTAAGGGCAGATTTCGGGATACGCGTTCGACAAAGGTTCTGACGATCAATTAAGAAAATAGGAACATAACTCAATTTCCATCGTGAGAACTTGGTATTCTCACAACCTCGCCGCAGTCTGATGGCTAATGATCCATAATGATGCATCCTAATGGTAACTTCTCTTGATAACCATGTCGAATCAATCAATGATACCTACCACTCGCATATACTTGAACTATGTGACCTAAGGCAAATCAGATGCCTGGGAAACAAGTCCACTCATCAACAACACGCATGGTCACTCCAACTTGCACCAGAATTCAATTACCCATCCAAGTCACCCCACCACACACACACACACAGAGTCGGACGACGTAATTAGTTCAAAGAAATTGATTCATCGCGACGTTGAAGTGTGAAGTAATCCCAATAATCGGCTTTCAATAGAATATACTCGTATGCGTTGCGTATGTGCCCAACCCCATGCCCAAGGATTCAAAATTTGTTTCATGTCACGTGCTAGAAATACCGACAAACATTAATCCGCACCACTTCCAGATTCGATATGCTCTGATTTTTCTCGGAACGAGTACACACAACAGAGTCATTGGGGTTAAGTCACGAAATGAACTCATCCCTGGGCGCACTGACATTTCACCCCGATGATGATGCACCCGGTTTTTGAAGTGCCTGCCGAGCAGCGAGGCGGGTGCCGTCGTTTGTCTGTAATTATTCCCAACTTCTCTCTTCGGCTTGACCCCTTTTTTCCATTTTTTTGGCATAAAAGTCGGGAATATTTTTCATTTTTAATGTAGCAAAATGAAAACGGTGATAAACGTGTAAAATAATCTTCCAGCATCTCCGCAGGATATCCTTTCAAGCGTTTGTTGTTTTTTTCTTTTTTTTTTTTTGTTTCACAAACAGAGAGCAAAGTTAAGGAAGTCCCTTTGTGCATTCGCGTAAAAAATAAAAAAAACATCCAGTAGAACTGTAAATGTGAAGTTAAGCAGCTTTTCGTACATTTATCACGATGGCTGTGTACGCTGCGATTAATTTTTTTGCCGTTAGACCAAAAAAGCAGAAGATAAGCGAAGAAGGATGTTAGCTATCCTGTTCTATATTCTATTAGGTTGCCGGCACACAGTCGGAGTGTTAAAAGTTCGAGCACAGTGGTACACATTTCTATCTTGTGGGTCTGTGCGCTTCAGTCTTTGATGTATTGCACGATGGCTGGCACAAAGGCAGACAACATGCCCTGAAGGTATGTCGAGTCTGTTTCGCTTATTATTTCGAAGGATAAGACTTTTATTTTTCAGTGTTAATGATTTATATCCGTGGAAAGGACGAAAATCCGTTTACCTAGACGGTGACAGAGGGATGGTGGTGATGATTTCTGGTATTTGCTTTGAGGGACAACTTCGAAATGCGACTTGAGATGATATGTCTAGAAGAGTCCTCCATCGGTAGAGATACAGCATATGTCAGCACGGAAGTAGTGTCCTAGATGACTACATACGATAGGTTAGACTTGACAAACCGATAATCTTGAGGTTTAAGGCAGTACCATGCTGCAGTCTGCAGCTGATGAATTGGGTAGAGGAGCGTCTACAAATATTTGGCGTGATAGCTCATAGCGAGCCAAGGCCAGGAGGAGCATTTGCTAAGTCACTGAAATCTTAAGGAAAAAGAAGCCCAAGCGCATGTGATATGCAAAAGCCGGACTGATCGAAACTACGTACTTTATGTGCTAGATGTTCACAATGATCACGACACCAATCATCACCTACTGGGGGCTGTCTTGACTAAAGAGGAATTAAGCCAGATTGCTGAGGAAAGCTAAAGCTGGGTGGTTCCAGTAGTGCTTCTAACAACTCCTTCTCAATCAATAAATCTATAGTTTCAGTAGAAACGTTGACAGAGATGTGCAACGTTAAACATGGAGGTCAATGGAGCCAAAAAGGATGGTCGGCGAAGTGGATGACGCCTGGACCCTGACCAGACAGACGGTCTAGCAATAGAACGAGCACACCACAGCAAGACGACACCATCAATGGCCGAGAGCCCACTCAACCAATTTACTAAATGTATGGAATAGCACACTGTCCTTAGACCCCGAACCTGCGCAAATGTTTAACAAAGTGAGGTGCTGCTTCCTTAGGTAAGTGCAGAAGGAGATGGTGCAGCAGCAGCGGAGGCGGAGCTGATAAGCTGATAAGTCAGCGAGGAATATGCCTAACATTGATGGGTTAAGATACAGGTGCAGCCTCCTACTTACAAAAGTTTCGGACCGATGCCATGAGAACCAAAGAGCAAAAAGGAAAGCAGAGGAGAATGAAGGCGTTAAGAGTTTGAAGGCATAGTAACGGTTACCCTTCTTGCAAAAGAATCGAAAGAGAAGTATCACGCCAACGTGATGTTGGAAACCACAGTGGCAACACCAAGTGGAACGTAAGAAGACTGTAGGAATGGCAGTAGAGATGAGACCACCCTTATAAAGGAAAACGGAAATACTGAAGTTATTTGCAACATCAAGGTATGGATCAACAGTAGGCATAGAGAGCTATACTTCCACCTGACGCAGCTTCAAACAGGCCAAGGCTGCTTTAAGGCCAATCCCTGCAAGTTTGGATACAACGACAACCCTTATTGCCCAACTTCCCTAAATTAATCCGAGCCTACATACAGCGACGAGACTTCTTCAAGAATGCCCCATTCTTATCATTCTATATCTGGCTAAGTAGGTTATTCTAGAAAATAGACCTGAAAAGACCAACGGATCGATTGCCTTTCAAAATATTTAAGGACTAGGCTATGAAACTGATATGCAATGTGTTTTCTTTCAAGTCGAAAGCAATGTATCCTCTATTACCTTTCTCATACGTTCCGAGTGTTTGTTGAGCAGATTGCGACTCTTTGTTCCGATTGTCCCAGCAGGGCCGGCCCTTTGTCATTTTGTCAAAAACACTTTTCAAACGACCGTCCCATACCGTCTAGGACAGAACTTGACAATCGATAGCTATGACTGAGTGAAGGAGTTCATCTACCTCGAGGCAAATATAAGCTCCACAAAGA
Source organism: Criorhina ranunculi (assembly GCA_951813785.1). Taxonomy (NCBI): domain Eukaryota; kingdom Metazoa; phylum Arthropoda; class Insecta; order Diptera; family Syrphidae; genus Criorhina; species Criorhina ranunculi. The sequence goes on along the minus strand of OX638382.1, from coordinate 11,842,387 downwards.
ATAATCTGGTGGAAATTAACCTTAGGGTAACGTTGTTACTTAGGTTTGTCCAAAAATCTAGGATCCAAACTCCTTACTCGAAGATCCAAAATCATACCCTACAAAACTGATCTACCGATCTTGCCACTCTCGCTTTATGAAGCTGAATGCTGAATACGTTTGGTCATGTCTGCGAGGAGGGCGAATGGAGTAGAACATATATCAGCGAACACAACGAGCCTACATAAAGATGTGGACGTAGTCCAGAAAGCAAAAAATCCGTAGACTGCACTAGCTCAGTCACATCATCGAGCGAATGGACGAGAACGCACCAGCGAAGAGGGTCTTCGAATCCCAGCCACCTAGTCCACGAAGAAGAGGGAGACCGAACCGACGCCAGAAACCTTGGTCTATTATACTGAAAGCAGCATGCCCGGGATCGTAAAAGACGGAAGACTGCGCGGAGGCCTAACGAGAACTATCTCAGCAGACACTCCATAGAATATACATCGACGTCTATATAAATGGTCTAGCTGCCATCAAAGCCATTTTTATTGTCACGACGAGCTCAAGTCCCTTAGTTCTAACCATAAAATTACACAAATTTGGATCCCTGGACAAAAGGGTATCCATGGGAATGAATAGGCGGAAGTACTGGCCAGAATGGGTTCTGAGATGGATCTGATAATGGCCGATGACCCAATTCACCTTCAAATTCCAAAAACTCGCGAATGAGAGATGGAGTCCACTCACGACATGCCGCATCTCAAGGACACCAAAGAAATCATCGCACTCAACAGAAGTCACCTATCACTTCTTACAAGTCAGAACCTGCTGGCAGCCCACCTAAAGAGAATGCGTTTGAATGCAAGGGACGTATGCGGAGGAAGATACATCCCACGTCCTATGTGAATGTCCAAGACTTCTTCAATTATCTGGGCGACTTGTCAAACAAGCCACCAAAACCATAACTCGGGTTGGTTCAGGTAGGCCAATCAGCAATAATATTCCTTGTTTCAATGGATCCCTTGAGATCTGAGTAAGACTAAGAGTTTATAAGGTACAACCCCCCCTACAACCTAAGTAATAGCTGTCAATGAAATACTAAGACGCAGACTTAACCTTAACAAGGTCATGTCTGTTGCTAATTCCCTACAACCCTTCAGTCTTATTCGAACCAAAAGTTCCCACAAGCTACCCACTTAGCCCTTTTTGCAATTTTTCAAACTAATTTTGACATTAAGTTGTTTTGCCCTTCAAATCAGATCCCATAACAGTAAGAATACCCACATAAATTTGACAAGTTTCCCTTGTTCACACAATCACACACACACACACATATAGCCCGTTAATTTGGCAAATTACTGGTTCCAAGTGACTAGCGTCTTAAACCTCAATCATAATTTAATGGTTGATCGATTGAAGGCACACCAAACAAAGGGAAAACAACGAAAAGTGCATTTTATTCACTCAAAAAGGGTTAAACACACACACACAGCCATATGTGTGGAACCCCTATTCCTTGCACCAAACAACAGCGGCATGCATCAAAGGAAACCAAGTAAAAGAATCAATTTTTGCAAAATATTTGCACAAAAGAAGACCCAACGCAATGCATTCGCATTCACATTCACACGTGCTAACCATTTTCAAAGTGCACGTGTGCAATGCCATTGATTTCGGAAAAAGAAAACAACAAATCCTTGAAGGCTCACAAGAGGCCTGTCAGCGTAATGTAATTACGTCTAAATTAAATGGTTTTTCACCAAAAATTTTGTTAAAAAGGAAAAAAAAGGACGAAATGCGGCATTTTGCATTTGATAGCCATAAAAGAGCACCACACCACCACCAACAGAAGCCAAAAAAAGGGTTAAACAAAGCGCGCGTTAAAGGACATTTCACGCTCTTTTACAACGCGCGACATATGATTGAAAACAAAAAAGGTGGACATCTGCCGTGACTGATCCTTGCCAACAGATAAACAACTTTATCTTAATTCAAATCGCAAATTTTTAAATTTAATTGTTCAGTTGGCATGGCATGGCATGGCGCTGACCCTGGCTATGTCACCCTTTTTTTTTTGCCATCTTTGGTGGGCTTAGAGCTTAGCAATTGCGCCATCGGAGAGACCGGTGACTTTACAACCTTTTGTAATTAGGAATTTGATGGTCGTAAGCGATAAAATAATTCTCGTCGCCTTTTTGTGCAATTATGGCGATTCGAGGACGAAAATCGGTGGTGAATTGCGTGTAGGTGGTAGTGGTATCCTTTCTAGTTGTAAGTGTGGACATATGTTGTTCCGAAACAAAGTAAAAATGTGGTCATATTTTATGATTGACTAATTGAGGTAATTTGGGAATGTCGCACCGAATGAGCTAATTGCAGCTTATTACATCGAAAGGATCAACAATGTTAAGTTATAAAGTAAATGTTTGGTGATTGGTATCTTGGCGGTGGTGGTACAACGATGTCATATGTGGCGTTGGAAGGTGGACTTTTAGATCGCGTCATGACAGTTTAGTGAGGATTCTTTACAGAGAGCGTTTCTGAATGCGTGTGACTCCCAACGACGCGTAATGTGTCTCATTAGGAGCGTCGAATGTGCGATTGCTGTCCGGAAGAAGGAAGAGCAAAGACGAGCTAGAAATGACTGTATCCACAAACTAAAGCGTACTTAATTCCTACAGGACCAGGAAGTCTGACAAAAAATAGTACAATGCCCAAGTACCCAGATAAGCGCTCAGTTTAATACCACTTTCCTCGGGGTTCCCGTTTATAGCAACAAAGAGGGGAATGAGGGAGCAGACGCCCTCCGCTCACTTGCCGAGTAAGTCTGTTCTCCGATTGGACTCATCAAGGGCTCACTTCCAATTGCCAACTCTAGGTGAAACAGCCTTGAAAACTCTGACATTTCCAGACAGATCAGGCCCACCTGCAACCAAAATAGGACGATATCTTCGATTAGCGCTTCTTTCGATGGTTGGGTTTTTAGCAAACACAACTGTAGGTGGCATGAGTCTCCAGGATGCAGGCAAACTAAACGAATATTTCCTGACCCCTGTAGGAAGTCTGCGGCATTCTTGCTGCCTCTCAGCAGAAAAGGCTACAGACAAGTTGTTGGCGTTATTCCGGGACACTTCCAAACATTTCAACTTATAAGGTTTATGTTACACCATTATCTGTGACGCTTGTGGAGAGGGTGAATGTTCTGCCACTGCTCGTATCAAGTATCAGATTTTTGGGGCTTATGTGATGAGTGCTGGTAACCTAATCTCCTTATCACCGAAGCTCTTACTCGACTTTCTTCAAAAGACGATGAAAACACAGTAAAAGGGTTGTACCTGCTGGTAGTGGACAGTGGACCTATTTATGTGTCTCAGTGCTCTAGCGTGGTGTTCTTACTGGATCACTACGGCATGAAGAGTGTAGCTAAACTCCCTCTTAGGCTCAGAAAGGCAGTGGAAACGTCGGCGAATCTACTGACTATGTGCGGACGATAAGTGTTCAACGGGAGGGACAAATGGCGATTAAGACTCTGAGGTCAAGTTAGAGCTGATAAAGCTTCGCAAATGGAATAGCAATGTGGCATGAATCTGCACTCTCCAATGCTCTTCTCTTTTGTAAGAGTTTCATTCAAAAGCCGACTTCTATAAGGCGGATGGTGGATTTAATCAGACCTATACGGAACTTCCTTTGTTAAAACTTGAAGTCGAAGTCGAAGTTGAAGTCGAAGTGAAGACCGAGCTATCGGTGGCATCCATGCGAAAGGGACTCAGCGAAGCAAAAACCTCGAAGATGAAGTCGAATCCGTTTGACATTTGCGTAGGGAATGTTCTTTGCTTCTATGAAGAGCTAGAGGACCTTAGAACCATCAAGTTAAAGAGTCGTCCGAAGCTTTAAAGATAAACTGGACCCTACTGCTGGTCTGAATGAGTCGCTGATGATGCCTTCCAACCACCAGGGAACCACAATCTTTCAAAAGTTTGTTCAATCACTCGATGAACTATTTATGAAGGTCAAGCGTTTCTTCTATACACAAGAAAATAAGTCCTAGAGGCCTACAACAGATTTGGAGATAGGAAAGCGCATGGGCTGCTGAATGGTAGCCCCATTTACGACTCATGAGAGGGTAAAGGAGTGCCTTTAGGCTTTCAAAGCAATGCAAAGGCAATGACTAGTGGAACTGCTCACAATCTGTCGTCGTATCTGTCGCTCTGGATGATTGGACTTGGTTATGAAGGTCTTGGAACGCATCAAAGGAAACAAAGATTCACAGAGCCTCTTATAGACTTGTTCAACTGTCGACAAAGCTCAACAGGCTTCCATGGACAAAACAGTGGGGGACTACTAGTAGAATCTAAGCTTACGACACAGATGACTATACAAAGGAGACGTATCACAAGGTTGTCCTTTGGGACTTCTGCTGTTTAGTGATGAAATTTCTCCACATTATTCGCAAGGAACTCGACATGAAAGTGGGTTGGAATCTGCAAGGAAACAAAAGAAAAGGAGACCGTCTAAATACAACGTGGAGGAGAACTCGCAGAATCTGGGAAATCCTGGAACGAGAAAAAACTATTAGCAATGTTTCTATGAAGTCCTCAGCCACCAAGCCAAGCTTGATATTTACAAAATAAAAAGCTTTGTCCGTGGGTCTAAATGGTTCTGTACATAGTACGGTACAGGAAGGGTTCTGCACTGGTACATCAACCCATAGTATCTTCCCTCTAAAACAAGGAAATCCATCATGCAGGGTTCCTGGTGCTGGTTATACGGTATCACAATGGACCTTTATACTGGCCTAAGTGCGCTTCTGCTTAAGAGGTACAGAATGAGGTGGAAATATTTTATAGAGACCCTACGCTTCACAGGGAGAAACAACTGGACACAATGATGATGACGATGGGATCTTCTAACTGCACGTATTAGACGTTGATAGACGTTGCAGACTTGGGATCACTTGTAAATCGACTTGACTAGGCATACTCGTATATTCTTACTTTCAGCTACGGGTTATCAATCCAAATGCCAGCTGTGGAAAGTTGGGACAAGTTGGGACAACAAATCGGCTTCCTCCACGATAATTGCAGGAATGAAACCAATAATTCCAACCCATGCTTCAACTAAATGAAGCCCTAATTGTTCGAAATGCAGGGGTTTCCAGGAACGCTTCGAGAAGAAACGAGAAGAAAGCCGTAAGAAACGCTCGTTGTAGCTTAGTTCTTAGTGCGTTGGATTGCTAGGCGAGAAGACGCAGGTTCGAGCCTCTACCTTCCTTCTGACCTTCTACCATCACGGCACCAACAACGGGGATATGCTGATCTTGGGGTTCAAAACATCCTTTGTTTGACGAAGTTTTCCACAACTAGTTCCTCTAACTCATTTTGACCATGACTACTGCCCATTGACAACTATTTGATTACACTTTCCCCCATTCCACGTTGTGGAGCATAATGGATGCGTAGAGGTCCAAGTGAAGGCTGCACTATACGAGATGCAGTCACCTTTTCAACCCACCATATCGTTTCCCGTCCAACAAAAGAGCTCCATCTCTAAAAAAGAGTTCAATGCCTGACCACAATCTATCATAAATCCTTTCATCCATTTATCCTTTTCATTGAAGTTTGCAATTTTATGAAAACCACAAGCCTACCTCTGGGTGTCCCATCCCTTCCGTAGCAGGGAAATCAATAGAATTATTCCCTCGTGATTACTTCTGCATGGCAATATTTGAACTGCGAATTTTAATTAGCGTTGACATCCTCTGTGTATGTGTTTGTGTGTGTCATCCCCAACGTCAAGGATAATTGCGACTTGCAGTAAAATTGCTTTGATAAAACCAAAACCCCAAGTTTGAATACACACAAATACAAACACACACACACATCGAAACACAAGATAATCGAATTAGGTTCATCGTGTAATAAAGTTTATCTCAGATATAGTCGTGGATGATGCACCTTTAGCGTCGACAACGACAACGACATCCGAGAGGCGAGTGAGGACGACACATACTCAACTCATGTTTTGGCGCCATTATCGTAGAAATATTACCAAAGCACTCGACATCACTCGATTGGAAATTAGATTTTCCTCTTATTGCCGTAAAAGGATTATTGCGTACCGTTGAGTTGTCGTCGTTAGCCGTATCATGTTGGGCATGTGATTGTAATTATTTCGATGCCACACCATTCCATTCCACGGATGTAGTCACTAGTCACACCAAACTGAAGGCATTTCACGAAAATTGCAACTTTACATTATCGTAATTGGAATGAAGTCCTTGCGTTGTTGGCATTTGCATTTTGAGTCACCAATGTCCTGGTATCGTAAATTGTTAAGATGTGAGTTGGACTTTAAGTGAAAATCACTGGGGATAGAAGCCGATAGATGGATGGCTTGTGGTGACGCTTGAAAGCTATTTTAGGCAAGTGCCTGTGGTTTTGAGTCTGTCCTGTGGTTTGTGTATCCTTTTGAGGAAATATTAATGCCAATGACCGACTGAAGGATGGAGAGGTGGTTGTATTATCTACTGTTGATGTCTTCTTATAAAAGATTTCGACAACGGTAGCTGGACTGACTCAAATGAAGAAACTCTCGAAACTCTTCTAAGCATTCACTTCCCAGAGAATGTACTGAGCATCTGATGAAGTAGAATCTGATCAAGTAGCCAGACCGCGGCCAAATCCCTGAAATCTGTCCCATTTAACTCCAAAACAGCTCTAAAGCTAGGTTTTATGAGCTAGGACTCTGTGCAAAGCTTCGAGTGCGCATCATACCTGAGCCATAGGCTTAAAAATCAGACAGAGACTGTTCGAAGATTGAGTAGACACTCAGGAAGTATTTGCCCACGAAAATGTACCACTGTCACGTATCTTAACCCCCGTCCCTCCCAACACATCGATTTCCTGCGTGCATCCATCCGCAAACCAAGTGTAAAATGAGTGGCACGACATTTTAAATTAACAGAAGCGTGCCACACATCAGTCCACATCCGTGTCCGTCTGGTATCTACGGAATGTATCTCTTCACACTTCACAACAGATAGAAGGTCTCGTTGAAGAATGCCCACCAAAAGATTCATCAACAGGATGAGAAATCATTAATTATTGTTTCACATCATATAAGGGAAAAGTCACCCCCGCCGCCGCTTGCAAACACCGATACCACCACCATCACCACGACCACCACGTCCGTCAGCGTTCATCCATTAACTTTGTTTCGCAAAAAGATTTCAAATGGAACTTCCGGCGGGGTAGGACAAAATCGAATAGAGAAACTCTAAAATTAATTACACGTCACGATGAGAGAGGGAGGTGTGAGTCCCGACAGGAAATGCAAATATTGCAACAGGACAATGTAAAGTAACACCCAAACGCCCTCTGTGCCTCTCTCTCTCGAAAGGGTGAGTGGATGGGAAGATATGTGGTCAAATGGATTTTTGAAAAATTACAAATTTTTCCTCTTCTTCTCGGTATAACTGTACAACAACCTCAACGGGGGTTAATACACTGGAATGACACTGATTTGAACGACAACGTGCCTTTGTTGATGTAATGAGTATTATTGCCCTACCGTCAGCCGTCAGGTAATCTTCTAGCACACTCACGAAAGGTTTTTGTGTTTGTTTCTTTTATTTGGGGATTTTCATATGAGAGCACCACCACCTCCTGTGTCCAGTTCCAGTGGCATCAATTAATCATAAACTGACCTACGAGGACCTCTTGGTTTTCCTTGTTTTCTTTGTTTGCAAGAATTAATACTGGTCGAACACGCTATGGTGGGAACCTGGAAACCAACCGTACAAGGGATGTATATTGTTCTCAGGGTGTTGACATTCTTGTTGTGTAACCCGTAACCCATGTGTGGCATTGGATGAGAAGTCAATATCGGTGTATGGTACAAATAATTCGATGGAAATCTATACATGTACCTAATTGGATAGATTGATGTTGGCTAATAGTGTCTTTGGGTAATTGGAAACAGGGGAATTGTTACAGAAACCGATACACGTAATAAGTCACTTAGTCTTTGGACTTTTGTCATTGTTAAGGCACTTGACGGGGGTGACGATATGAAAGGTACATCAAATGTACTCCTTTTTGTTTTTGTTTTTGTACTTGACGACGACTTGGGTGATGATTTAGCGAGTAACTACCGAGTGAGTAGAACATGGTTTATGTCATTCAAATTCACACCAAGTGTTTGCCTAACCGTCCTGCGATGGTCTCTGGAAACTACTTGTAGGACTAAAAGTTTAACTCAAGCGACAACTGAGCAGTGTTATAGGTGGAATCACACAGTTGCCTTTGTCTGAATTGAATGCCTGTTTTATTTCTTTTAGAGCTGGTTTGACTTTTTTAAAACTTTGGTCTGGAAGGGGACTGTCGGACTACATCAGGGTTCCCTAATTGTCGAACGACAGCGCTCGAATCCTCAAATTGGGCTACTAACATGAACCATTTGAAGAGAACAACCAAATGATACGGCTCTCTAGGATGAAAGTTACGGGTCTGCAAGGCATGCATTCAACATTTAAGAAGTGTGAACGCTTAGAGCACAACTGCCCAACGAAAGGAAGCTACAACCCCAACCGAAAAAAAAAATTTAAGGACTCACCTGAAGAAACCAACGATTTCATAGGTCATCGACTTTAAGCCCGTCTATATACTTATATGTATGTAACGGATCTTCCAATAGGGACTTCCGAACTTAAACAGTTGATAGCGGCCATATTGTTGAAGCTACATCCGTCAAATTGGCTGTCATTTATTCAGTCTGTTTTGCCAAATCACCATGGACGGATATAGCGTTCAACAACACGAGCAAATAATAAAATTGTTTTATCAAAATGGGTGTTCTGTTCGGGCAACGTTCCGCGCGCTTCGCCCATTTAACAGTCGCCGTAATCGTCCTTCCGAGAGGACTATTCGCAGTAAACGATCAACCAACACCCGTACGTCGACGAAACGCAAGATCTGCCGAAAACTTCGCCACTGTCCGTGAGAGTGTCCAGGAGAATCCGAGGCAGTCGATTTTGCGTCGCTCACAAGAACTCAGCCTTTCGCAGACCACAACCTGGCGAATTTTGCATCAACTGACCCAGGAGGTGAAAGTAAACGACGAAAGCCAACGACATGTGTTCGCTGAATGGGCTCTGGAGCAGTTGGAAACTGAAGCTAATTTTCATCGAAAAATCATCTTCAGCGATGAGGCCCATTTCTGGATGAATGGGTACGTTAACAAACAAAATTGTTGAATTCGGGACGATACCAATCCACATGAGATCCAAGAGCGTCCAATGCTTCCCATATTTCCATCACCATCAACGGCGCTATAGGTCGATGATTACCAACTTCTTTTGGCCTGAATTGGATGATATGGACACCAACGACATGTGGTTTCAACAAGACGGCACTACGTGCCACACAGCTCACGAAACATTGGAAATTCTGCACGAGCAATTCGAGGGCATGGTCATCTCAGGTGGAGGTGATGTGAACTGGCCACCGAGATCGTGCGATTTGACCCCGTTAGATTTTTTCTTGTGAGGTTTTCTGAAGTCGCATAAGCCACAAACCACAGTGGCCCTCAAAGCCAACATAATCCATGCCATCGGTCAAATTCGGCCAAAGTTATGGAAAATTGGACATTTTGGATGCGCGCCACCCAGAGAAGCCACGGCGGACATTTGAACGATGTTATATTCCATACATAATGGCATCGATATGCCTTTCAAACGAAAAAAAAATGTCGATGATATCTCACACACACTATTTTTATTTAAATTTAAAGATTTCCTATCGCTTAATGAAATACCCTTTATATTTAGCACGACAGCTCATCAAAAGCTAAGGCTTAGCTTCCCACAACCATTCATCTTGTGGGTGTTATATTCTTCGCATGAATGGAAGGGACCTACAGTTTTAATGCCGAACGGCGAATTATTATCAAACACTGGCAAAGAATTAAATCTAACTCTTATCCGACGGCATTTTCAAACCGCATTTGGTAATATTTAACAGAAAAATAATATAGGACCCGCAAATTTAAAAAATTATTTTCAAAAAAAATCACGATGCATCGCGATGTCGAGGCTCGATTTTTTTTTAAACAACTTTTTTTTTCATTAAACTTGTATTTTCTGCGCAATTTTTTTTTCTACTTCCCTCTATTGTAAAAATATTCTGTATTTTATGAAAACGGCAGCAGAAATACAGTAATTAAAGCCAAATTCAATTGTAGGTAGGTACAGAAAATATATCTCGAATAATTCGATTAAGCTAGGTCCTTTGAAAAAACCTTGATAAATTGTAAACTAAACTGTGTTTTAGCTTGCTCGCTAATTCAAAGTGATTGCCCAGTCGCCACAGTGAATTAAAAAGAGCAAGTTAGGTGGATAAAATTCATATCCGTCGGATATTCATATATATGTACAAGCGGAATATTTTTATTCACCAATAGTCACATATTAATAGTCTTATCGGCTTTAAACGTTCATCGCTTTCTTTGATCCTTTATACTTGGCCAAAGTGAGGCAATGTGGTTAATAACACAGACCTACAATGAAAAACCTTTTTGATGTTCAAGTATTGTTTCTCCTATATTTTTATGTGCTGATTACGGGAAAAATAGTTAAAAGTTTCCATCACGTCAGAATTTTGAAGAAATTCAATTTTTATTATTTCATAATTTCTACTATAGGAATTTAGTTTGAAGGCGACGTACGTTTTAGTTCCATCTGAAAAAACATAAAACTTGGTCTTATGAAGTAATTTGTGAAAGCTTTACATAAACAAGGCCATCTTTAAGTATTTACAAACAGTACTGCTATCTTTGCCTGAAGCTAAATTGAAGGAATGTATTTTTGTTGAACCCGGCATACGAAAACTAATGAAAAATGAAAATTTCGATAAAAAACTTACTCCAATAGAATTGGCAGCACGGGTATCATTAAAAGAAGTTATGAGAAACTTCTTAGGAAATCATAAAAGTCCCGAATATGAAAATATTTTAAATAACATGCTCCAAAATTTCCAAAGATTAGGTTTGCCTTATGAGTCTCAAAGTTCATTTCCTTCATTCGCATTTGAGCTACTTTCCCGAAGACTTAAGAGCAGTTAGTGAAGAACAAGGAGAAAGATTTCATCAGGATTTGAAGGAAATAGAGCGAAGGTACCAAGGAAAGTGAAATATTAGTATGATGGCTGATTACTGCTGGATGCTGAAGCGGGATGATCAAAACCGCATTCACAAGAGAAAATCGCTCAACAAAAGCTTTGCAAAAAAAAAAAAAAACAGGGTCCACAAGTCTCTGTAGTATTTTAAAATGTTCATATTGATATAAACTTTCTATAACTATATATAAAAAATACTAACTACCCACTTGCTTTTTTTTATATTATTTTATATTGATTACCTCAATTTTTATGATTTTTATAAATGTGTATTGTGAAAAACTCTGATGTGATAGAATAAAAACGATTTCAGATTCGTGATTAGGAGGTCCCAAAACCCAAAAAATCAGTGCTAAAGTCGAAAAAGGAAAAAAAAATATTTAATTTGTAGATCTGTGTAATTGATTGACATCTATTCACTTGTGGTTTAGCACTTAAAGTTACGATTAATATAAATGTTTGTGTATATTGGGAACTTATAGTTTATTGTAGCTGAAGAAGCGTAAAAGTATCGATATTTTTATGGTTGGCTGATATTCAGACTTCAATTCAAGTGCCTAAATTTGATGAGCAATTTAAATAATTTGTTGCATTCTAAGAGTAGAATTATAAGCTTGACGCCTTTTTGAAGCGATGATTTTGATATTTTTGAGAAGATTCGATATTATTTTTAGCTGTTCTTATTAAGGATTGTTTTATCATACTAATAGTGATTAAAAATTCCTCATAAAAGGTCAGCTCTCAGAAAAGGCACAAGACGCACGTCATAAAGATCATCGTTGAAAGAATATCAAGAACGTCAATCAATTGTTAGCAATGTTGCTCATTACTTTTAGATAGTTTCCGCGAAAATAAAATAAAAAAATTTGTTTCCTTTTTATTAACTTCCTAGCTGCAAACTCTATAAAAATAATCATGTTTTCTTATAAAGCACATTTAAACCATATAAAGAGCAAACTTAATTTTGTCCACACCGTAATTCGAAAGAAGTACATAGCTAGTTTCCTCTCTGTAGCCAGCTCGATTTTTTTTATCGTTTGTTTTCTTTGCCCAGCTGTATACATGTTTCCAATTCTTTAATTCCATTTGATTGTGACCGACTTGAATTTAAATTTCCACAAACTAAATTTTTGAAATCGCAACATTGCTTAAAAAGATTTTAATTGAAAAAAAAATTCGAACACTTTTTCACTAATGCCTCTATCATGATTTTCGAAAAAAATAATCCTGTAAAAAATCGAAATTTCGCAGGATTATCTTGTTTTTTTTTTCAGCGAAAATGAGATACGAACTTTTTAAAATGAAATTTAAAAAAAAATCACACTTGATCGATCCTTAGAGTCGATGAATTCCATGTAAACGTATAAAAGTAGACCGAATGTTTTAACATTGCATATTGCTTTAATTTATTCGCAATTGGGATTGATTTATTTGGTACTAGCTTTTACCCGCGGCTTCACCCGCCTATAATCTGCGAAGTAACAGGCACTCTGTGTGCAAAATTTGAAGTTTATTGGTTTCGTAGTTTTTGTGTTACAGAGGAGCAATCAAACAAACGGACAACGTTTCACTTTAATAATATTAGTAGGATTTATATAAGTTGGAAGAGCCATGGATTGACTGCATTTGATTATAAAAGTCAAGGCCGATGATTGTTATTGGCTGCACTAGCATTATAACAAAAATATAGACACCAAGATCAACAAATGCCTGAAAGACCCACACGTGCCTATTTCCGTTTGATGGACTTGTAACGGATCTAGGAACTTAAAATTTGACCATGGAATAAAACCGATGATAAATTACTGAAAATTCCAAATTTATTACTGTAAGTAGATAAAATTGCCATTTTTTCGGATTTGGAAGCAATATTTTTTTTTCTGATTATACATAACTCCTTTTCAAGTGGTTAGAGGGCGATATTTTAGAAAGTCACAATTGTTTTGGTATATGTGAGATGAGATGTACCTCCACACAAAATAGCAAGTTTCTAGCTGTACCGAAAGTCCGAATACTTTTTCGTGTCACACTTTCCCATAGAATGTCCCCATAAAAACCTTTTCGCGTTAAAAGAAATTAAGAATAGAAACCATTTACAATGTGCTTAACTTGTACGTCAAAGAGAAGACTTACATTTAAATTTTCAAGTTTCAATTGAAGAGTACTGTTTGCAACCTGAACAGCGTACATACGAGTTTGTTCGTTTCCTTTGGCGATTGGCCGTTTAATTCTATTTTATCGATAATCAGCCACAATAATGATTAAAATTCTATGTATACAATTCAGTCGATGTTTTGTAAAATAAAAGATAAAAATCAAAAATAAGGTCAAACTGGGGTTATGTATTTCGATTTATACTTCGCTGAAACTCAACAATTAGAATTTATTTTTTTTTCTTACTCGTTAATTCGGATTTTTTTTAAAGTCTCTTGACTTTTGAATTATCGAGAGTCGTAACGATATGAATAAAATAAATTAAGAAAATTCAAAATGTTCAACAACAAAAATTATTAACGAAACTTATAACGCAGGAGGTACCTAATACTACTTTATTTTTATTATTTACTTAAGTTTGTTATTATTTATTAAATATCAAAAATGTATCTCTTTATCGCGAAATATTTTTATTTGTACACAGTATTGCATGGGTATTTGTCTAATTTTTTCAAAGTACCTACTTACTTATTTGTAAATCTTTTAAATGGTTCCACTGAAGACAATTAAAAAAAACAAACTCTTTAAGCACTTACAAGAAGGATATGTATTACAACCAAAATATAAATTTAAAAATTACACTTACCTTTCTTAAGCATTTTTCCTTTTGCTTATTATCTGAAAAAAATTAATAAAAAATAAATAAAATAAGAAAACAAATAAATTTGTATGCAAACGTTAAACAAAATTATTTAAAAAAAAAAGAAGAAAAAAACCCTTTAAAACGAAAACATAAATTATTAAGTGAAAAAAAAAAATGCACATAAAATATCAAACAAACTTCCAAGAAACGCTTCCCTTTTAAGAAAATGTTTGTTTAAACCATTTTAAATAAAAATACATTTTAATTAAATTTTTTTCTGCAAAATATTATTTATTCCAAAATTATCGTCTACGTGATTTTTATAAAAAAAAAAACAATGTTTACACTTAAAATTAATTTGTTTGTACAATTTTCATTGGTTTTTGTTTTTGTATTTTTTTTTTCTGCAAGTTACATAGTTTGACAAAAAGAAACATTTTTTTTTAAATAAACACAATTTAAGACTTTATAAGTATTTTTTAGTTTAAAGATGAGTATTGATGCTGAATAGGAGAGTCACACTGTTAGAATAGTAAACATGATTTCGTATAGTTGACATTATTGTTTAATTTTTTTTTTTTTTTTTTTGTTTTTGTTAGTATCGAAGAGGAAAGCCTTGCTTGGGGCTGAAAACCACTTAGTTATATTTTTGGAATCACAATACGCTTTGATAGAGCTCCCATTCGCAATGGGCGGGGGAGATCCTAGTTCTCGGTGTGGCCACTGTCATCCGTCATCATTGATGAAACCGATGGTTTTGGTGATTGCGGAGTAAATTCAATGGATATTTGAATGTTTCCTTTTCCGGCGGAAAGATGATGATAGCGTAGGGCATAGCAGAATATTTGTGCGATAAGTTCCCAACAGTTATTGTTGCTGAGCGTGTAGTGATTTAGTGGAATTTTTATGTTCTTGACCACTTTTGGCTTGGTGGATGGTTCTGCCAATTTCGATTGATCCGGGATGTAGTAAGCAATTGCCATCTTGTCCACTTTTGGAATTTACAACTTTGGCGCCAAATTTCTTTTGATAATTTTTGTAACGATAACACGAGGAAATATACTCGTATATACGTGTTGCCACTTCGGTGGTTCTAAACAAACTGATTGAGAAGTCCTTTAGTCAAGAGGATATAAATAAACTTGCGGGAAAGCAACAGTAGGGAACAGGGAAAACACCCTTATTGTATGTAGAATCAAATAATCCCCGCAATGAAAATCAACTACAATCGAGGACACTGAGTCACGGAGACAGAGTATCACCCTTATTTGATCGGAAGGGGAAACCGTGTGCAAGTACATAACATTATGTATTCAAAGTGTGCGCTCCCTGAATCACTAAAAGCCATCGCTTTCGCTACAGAAGAGGGTTGACACATATAAATGTGTTAAACAATAAGTAGGTATGACTTCCCCGTTTATCTACGTGTAGTACATACGCAGAGGGGGGAAGTTGCACTGAAGTGTGCTCTTTAGTGCAGCACTTTGGTATTCGTTGATTCTCTGTGGCAACAAGCAGAGGGGTAAAGCTATGAGTATTTGCTTTACCTTATCGTTTTGCTGGTAACCGTAGCATTGTAACTGTACTCAGTTTACCAAAAAGGGTGGTGGCAGTGGACGAGCGAGAGAAATATTATGTAAAGTTTTATGGACGCGTCCCTTCTTACTCTTTTGTTGGATGGAAACAATTTTCGGTAGCTCAGGATCGAATTTGAGTTAAGAGAGCAACAGTAATTGGCGGTAAAGAGGGTTTAAAGGGTTATTTTACACAGTGCCCTGTACATAGGGTTAAGATCTACCAACAGGATCTGAGTAGAATGATTTTACTCTTGAAATAGGGAATTGCAAGTTGTTGGTCATAGATATCTTTCTATGGTCAGGCGATCAACTTATGTATGTCACAACACCAACTATACTTTACAAGTCGCTAATACAAGTCGCTGTTTCGCACTTTTCAAAATTCAAAATTAAACATCGTCATACGAGCTTGACTTTTGAACGTTGAAGAGCTAATATCACCTTTGATGGGATGAAATTTACATCAAATCGATAGGAAAGCCCGAGAGAAGGACCTATAGAATACCCTCTTTCGATCCGTGTTGCAGAATCGTTGGAAAGGTTACGAGGTAGATATTGCAAAGTTAGCTTAGGAGTAAACCATTCAAAGACTTTCCGCAAGAAAGTACGAGATACCGTCACTGGCAATGGTGTTTCGAACTCAATGACTTTGCATTTCAAAATTTGACACTGGTTTCGGTTCGAGGACACAAAGCCTGATGGAACAGAGGTCTGCCTTTAAGTTTCCGTGTGTGCTAATGTCTCTTTTGGGTTGTCCACAGAGTATGGTAACTTTAGGAACCATCTGAAGACGGTAGTTGTTCTAGAAGATAGTTCCTGCGAGCTGTGTCTACAAGACGAGGAGACAGCTGCACATACACCTTATGACTGGTCGGCACTAGCTAGCAAAAGAAGTGATATTCTTAGCTGGGTTCAAACTGAGAAGATTATCCAAATATCTTTCAAACAAATCCTAGCGTTGACAAGATGAATCGCGATTAGGAAAGAACTGCGAAAAAAATCGGAGGATACCTCGTGGAAAAGAGAGGCATTGCAACTCAAGAGAAGTATCGCCTCAATAAACTTCCGACCCGCGTTCCAACTTCTGGGCAGGAATGCTTAGAAATTGTTAATCGCGTGATTCCTGATTTACGTAAGATCTCAATGATCTCAGCATCGACTGTAAAACTAATCAAAGGCAGATGAGTAAGGTTTGCTTAGCGTTCAGTTTAGCTGTTGGACCAGCATTAATTCTACAAGCTGAAATTGTAGCATAGGCATGGACCTTGTCAAAAATTCAACTACATATCTAGAGGAGGAGATAAACTTACGAACAACATTATGCACAATGACTAAGATGACTCCGACATATAGATGAGCTGCCTACGCCGAAGTTACCGTGCAGTAAAACAAAAACAGCGACTCAAATAGCGCCTGCAAGTAGAAAGGAACTTCAATTAACTTGCCATGTAAAATTGGGGCTGACTAGAGATGCTTATTGTTGAATTCTCAGGTTCACCCCGATACTAAAGTGAAGCTAGTAAGATTCTTGATAAGACTTTAAAGGTTTAACAGAAAGTCAGACACAAGACTCACAGAAATTGTACAGATATACTCGAGTTCTTCGAAAATAAGACGAATACAACTTATCGTTTTGGCCAAAAGATCATGGAACTTTGGTGCTAAAGATCTGTCTCGAGAAACCTTTTTTTATAAGGGGGTATTCTTCATGCACCGTCAGGGGTCACCGAATTCCCCCGGTTTGCCGGTCTCCTACCGACTGAACCCTCTCTATCTTCAGCCGAATCAATTTTTTTTAGACTCTATGGGCTCTATTCGGGATCTCCTCTTCGCTCGAGCAGAAAAGCATCAATCAGCCCTGATCTCGAACCAATGAGTTGTTTAGTTGAAAAGGTGACTGCATCTCGAAGCCTTCAGTAAGATCTCTGAGGATCCATTATGTTCCTCTAACGTTCTCGCTTCCATACAAAAGGATAGAGTACGTAACTGTCATGAGTATTTCGCGCCTACTTGCCGCGGGGCCTCCCAGGCTTGCAATTAGTCTGCTCAACGCTGAGGTGATCTTTGTAGCCCTTTCGGACGCGTATACTTGATCTCCTGGTGAGCTTTGTATCCAGCCTTTTTGGTCGATGACTACACGCATCTCTAAGATAGTAGGAATACGCCTCCTGGTCAACAGAGTTAAGTTAGGTTAGAGTGACAGGCTGCACTTGCAAGCCACACCAGAGAAGGTCCATTGTGAACACATGGGTCTGTGATTTCTTCGAAAAAATACTGCTCGCAGAACCACTAGGAGATTGCTACGAGTATGAAGCACTGGAGGCTGCTTATGCTGGTGTCAGCCAGTTCGTTTAGACTATGGAAGAAGCCAGCTCCTAAGTAGGATCTTCTTTAAACTAAGAGGGCTGGACACATACAAGGAAGGTGGAAAATCGTCTCTTCTTCCTCCTTGTCGAGGCCTAGCCTGTTGGCGTGCCAATAGTGCAGCCAGTTTCTGTGGTCGCAGGCCTGACTTGGTTTCCATTACTTTTTTGCAGCAGTACAGAGCTGTGGTGGCTTTGCTTATTCACTCTAGAATGTTGGGTTTACAACTGAGCTTCCTATATAGAATGGAACACAGCATAGTAGTTACTTCCTTCGACTTCATGGACGTAGTAGACTCGGTATAGTGAACCCGCTTTCTTATTTAAAACTTAATCCGCTTCTATTTTCTCCACTTTCTCCACGATGACTGTGATTCCTAAACCACTCCCCGAACCCGGAATTTTTAAAGCTCGACGCGACAACTAGTAGATTAGCACTTTTTTGCACCAATAAAGGCTATAGTTCTTTCAAAATCATTAACAAATCGTTCTCCACTTGCAACAAAAAAGACGGAAGCATCCACGAGTGGCTACATAGCTCGACGTACAATCGTACAGGGTTCTTCCGCCTGTCTTTCCATGTAGTAAATTCTGTCAAATGGTTCGAAACCCTAGGACAATAGGAAAATGCTTTAGGGATAGCTTCTCCAATGGACATCACAATGGGTCTCTACAGACCTGACCTCACCTAGCCAACCCATCTACCTAACCTAATCTCAGCAGAGCTATCTTTGTCTTTTCTATTGTTAAGCTCAGTCCATGATCTTGCTTCCAGAATTAGGTGTGTCCATGACTTGATTCAAGCGCCATTTGGCATCTTCAGTGTTCCGATCATCGGAATCAACTAAATACATAGTTGGGGCATCCCTTTTCGGAGTATTTCATCATTGGACACAAGTCTGATCCTAAGAGCGGTAATTTTCTTCCTGCTAGGTTCTTCTACCTCTGTTCTCTCTCTCCCTCTCACCATTTGCAGAAGATATTGCGGTACGCAAACAAACAGTTAAACTCTTCACTTGGATATTAGTTCTGTAAATGCCAAATTTTTAATTTCACTTAATTACCTCGTGTTCGTTTCGAAAAGTTCCTTAGAGACTTTATCCATGAATTGGTAATACAATTCATAAGGCTTCTTGCAGTCAACCCTTTCCCTTCCTACAAGTCGTACCAAAACTAATCAAAGTCCAATGAAAAGTTTTCAAATTAAATTGTGAATCCTTAAAGAAGCCGAAAATCGGATAGAAACCCACAAAACGGGATAAAAAAAAATTCCCTACCACCGCTAGTAAAAGGTGGGGTTGCGAAAATTCCCTCACAACTGCATCCCGCCCACCCACCGCAAAAACAATCTAATTTCACCGTGTGCACTTTCTTCTCGAGATGCACTTTTGAGAATATTTAATGAAGAGTGAAAAGAAAAACATCCCCGAAGATTGAATTTTAAAGTTTTCCCCTCCCCCTCGCGGCACCCCTGTACAACTTGTTTATTCCTTTAAGCGATCCCGTACAAATGCAAATGTTTAAATCTACATTAACTCCCGCGGGGATATACGAATAGAAAGACTCCTCGCTTGCATAAAAACTGATGGTGCACTGCTTCGATGCAGACTGGGGAGGAGTTCGAGGTGGCTTGCGCTTGGTAAACCATATTGATGGGGAATCAGCAAAAGCAAGTAGCACTCCAGGAGCGATTCGACGAAAGGTTCTTCTCTTAATTAGAAACATACCCCTAAAGATGTGTGTG
This sequence comes from Criorhina ranunculi, assembly GCA_951813785.1. Classification (NCBI taxonomy): domain Eukaryota; kingdom Metazoa; phylum Arthropoda; class Insecta; order Diptera; family Syrphidae; genus Criorhina; species Criorhina ranunculi. Next base: position 11,822,750 of record OX638382.1, on the reverse strand, counting down.
TGTGTGTGTGTGATTCACTCGCTTTCCTGTGGTGAGAACTAAAGCGGATAGAGAATATCCTGAAACCACACTATGGTCATAAATAGGGAAGCGAAAGAAATCACCCGCATAACTGAGTAGCATAGCAGTGAAGTGTTTTTTACAGTTCTCTTCGCTTTTTTTTTTTTTGTTTCATAGGGTTCGAGGTTATGGTGAGAAGGATGCATTCAGGTTGTGGCGAGAGCATTCATATCTAACCTGGAACATTCTTTTTTTTTCCACTTCGATGGAGGGAAAGGAAAACAAGGTTAAGGGGGGAACTCCTGGCCTTTGTGTGTGGGTAACTGAAGCACATTTTTTGAATAAATCGAAAAGGATTTGAAGGAGATAAGTCATATTAAGACTTTCGCTGAGATAAAGACTGTTTATAGTTGGAAGCGGAAAGTCATTATCATAATAGGAATGGAAGAGCGCTGTTGAAAATGTGCTTTAAGCCATGGAAGTGAGTCCAAAAGAAAGTTCAAAAGTTCGACATCAGGCATAAAGCTAAGCTTTCAAAGGACTTAAAGGCGATGAAATTCTTGTGTCGGAATGCCTATATAGATTCAACGAACTGAACAGAGTTACCCTCTACTGGACAACCGGGAACGTCGGATTTGAGGGTAACGAAGCAGCCTTGCTAAACTAGGGGCAGCTTCATTCAGATAAAGAGAACAGGTCCAGAGCCTGGAATAACCGTCAAGGTCTGAAGCAAGCTAAGGCTGTCGGAGTCACTGATCTTGAGTTTTGACGAGTTTTGCCATTCATGGTCCGATTCGACTCAAAATCGATATCTGAGGGCTGACAGGGTCGCTGATCAGGATTTCTTGGGACAAAAATTCGAAAATCAAAATGGCGGACGAGTTACCAGAAAAGATTCCAAGCATGCATCAACTTAAACATGAACACCTTACGTATCCTAACAGGATTGCTAGGGGGACATTGTAGACTCAAAGGACATCTGACGAAACAAGGGATAGTGGATGAAGACCTCTGAAGATTCTGCGATGAAACCAGTGAGACTTCAGAACCAGAACACGTCCTGCAAGAACGTGGTGCAAGTTCCAGATGTCAGATAAGAATATACTCACTTCTTCTCTTCAGATTCTTTAGGAAAACTGGCCTAGAAGGTGCTCTAGAGTGGAATAATCCAACCGAGACTAAGTAAGAGTGTCGGAGTGTCCTCTCAAGTATAACTCCAGAGGAAGGTAACTCTGACAAGGGAACAAACCTCTCCAGGGTATCAGCAAGAGGCCCAGTAGACCATAAGCTCTCTAAGGTCAGTGTCTTCACTCTGTAATTTCCTAGATGGATTTCAGTCGGAACTTCTTACTTCGCGTTCGTTCTATGACACGACAACTCTACAAATAGATGTCGCTGTCTTCTTGGAGAATCTTGCCTCCTTCCAGGTAAAGTCTAAACCATTCTGAACCTATCTAAGGATGATATCTCCATTGACGTAAGGAATACAATTCGTAGTGAGAAAATGAAGGAGGGTCTGCTACTTAGAAACTCAAAGGTAGTGGGTGACATACATACGTGCCAGTGGAACGTGTTCAACAACAAGATTTCAACAGACTCAGTCGGACAAGCACATCCCTACTTTCCAAGCCGGCTTTCGAACTGACCAAGTAGTGAGATCTACATATAAATGCGCCCTAACGACCAGTCATCCATTGTATTTATATGTAGATCTCACTACTCACACATTTGTGTAAAGAAGGACCGAAGAGGTACAATAGAAGGGGGGACTTCCAAAAGGATCAGTTGTGGGACCAATTCTGTGGAACATATGATACGATGGCATACTAAGAAAACAGGCCGAGTGGAGTGAAGACGGCATCGGAGACGAGTGCAATCCAGCTATGGCTACAGACAGCAGGCTTGGAGCTAGGGGATCACGGTGGCGCTACCGTCCATGGTGGACATAGGCCTCAATCTACAAGTGTCTCCAGCCAGCTCGATCTTCAGATAGGTGCCTCCAATTTTGTAAGCTAAGTTGGTTGAGGTTCCCTTCCACCTGAGTCGCGGTATTCCTTTACTGCGCCATCCCCTGAGGGGCAGCCGTTCTCATAAGCAGCCGTAAAAAATTGGACTACCTAACCAAACACGTCGGTGAGGATATCATCGAGTCAAAGTCGTACATCAAGTACCTTGGAGTGTTGCTGGACCGCAGACTAAGCTTTGGGGACCTCACTTTCGATAAGGCAGAAGGCGAAAAGGCCTTTCGGGCAGTAGAGGGACTATGCAGACTAATGCTAAATATTGGAGTCACTAGGCAGCCAGTTAGAAATCTATTAACGCAAGTTTGCAAGTCAAGATGCGGCCCGAATAAAGGGCAGAACCGACGATGTGCCATAAGTTGAAGATTAGAAGGCTGAACTCGGTGCACAAAATAACATTCTTTAGGGTATGCTGCGCTTTCAGAACTATCTACGCCGAAGCGATATGCTTAATTTTGAGCTATAAGCGAAAAAGGCTGCTGTTGAACCTTTCAATCAAAGGGCGTGAAATTGATTCCCAATATTGACGAATGGAGGTAGCACGGGAAGATAGACTGTAACCTACCTGTCGGAACATCGATGCCTCGGAGAAAATCTCTCCAATGACCTGTTTTGCTAGAACTGGGAAGGGGAACCCTAGAACGCAGAACAAGTGCAGGAACCGGCGGTCTAGTGATTCCAAGGCTTGTTAAGGTTAGGAAGGAAGGTTGACAGTGAAATGAAGTCCTTTCTTTGCGTCAATGTAGACGCATTGTGAAGCTGTTAAATCTGTATATGTGGGACAGTTCCTCTAAATCCTGAAAAGGTGTCATACTTGGATCTTAAATCTTATTTGGCAGAGTGCTGGACACTGAGAAATTAAGTGTTGAGTGTCCTTATCTACATCGTCACCACATCCCCTGCATAGGTCATCCGTGTTCAATCCCATGGTAGTTCAGCATGTTATGCCCGGTGATGGCAAGAAGTCTGATCACATTCATACTGGCGACGAGCGAAGGCTGGGAGCATAGTGCAACCACAGCGTATAGAGGAAAGAGAAGCGGGAAACGAAGAATCTACTAGCTCTGGCAGGAACGAAAGAAGTGACGAAACGAGTGGACTGGCGGTGCCGCAGAGTACAAACAGGACAGAGCAGCAGGAGGAGGTGTGTTTTTTGAACATAAACTTGCAGGAACATGGAGTGAGGCATAACTCGTGGTGCCGAGTATCCATAAAGGATTTTCACACCTAAGAACTCTTTCCAAGGATCCAGTACACATTGGTATCCTGTTTTGTAATTTAAAATGTGATTTGCACCTAATCCCTTCTGCCAAATGCAATGCTCTACTTACCCACTGACATTCTCCCAGATGTACACACACACACACAACAAAGTCCTTAAACAATCTCAAAAGCAGGGTTAAGGTAGCACCATTCAGTGACTTAATTCAACCGATAAATATGCATTTGAAATGCAGCAAAAGCATCCCTATTCCAACTGTCAGAGGGATACTTACAGCGCAGTGAATTGAATAGGAACGACAAAAGCAATTTTTTTTTCTTATATCCTTGGGACAAAACCTGCTGCAACCGCTTTGATAAGCACGGCTTGCACACAACAAGTTGAATGACCTACGACAACTCTTCAAGTAAAACACAAAACGATGTTTTACTCACAGGACACACCATAAAAGGACGACAATTTGCAAGAGTCTCTGAGTAATTAAAATTAAATTCACTTGTGGAATTGTTCATGGTCCCGTCTCTCTCTCTCTCGGTGTGTGTGTTGTTCGAACTTTAGTTCGGCTCAATACGGCAATTATCCTGACGAGGAGGACTTGTAACTATTCACATCGGACAGAGATAATAATTACTTCGGAGACATTCTGTCGTTGTAACTGTACACTATGCTTCATTGGATCTCAATGGCAGGTGTACACTAGTGTACTCCCTGGGGCTGATTTCGCCTGTGAATTCATTATAAAGCCGTCAATTTGGAGCCATCCTCATACACAAACACACACAAAATCCAAACAACCGCGCGATTAAAGGACCCATCGCTGCGCTGGTGGTGTGTGGTTTATTTGATTACACACTCTCTTTCACAGTGGCGAACACTGTCTGTAAGGAATGCCAGTGTCCAATTGAATTTAACGGTAAAAAGAAAACGAAATTGCCTCAATTATACAATCGGTTGTATAAATTGCTAATTTGACGTTGCCTTGCCTTTCTATCGTGCATCAGTACACGTCGTCGTTGTCGTCGGGGACTTGTTGAGAGGACTCTCGTCATTCAATTGTCTATAGCAGAGAGAGTTGTAGGCAATTAAGGATTTATCTGATTTTCAAATCACAGACTGTATCCTGTGGAGATTCGACAGAGAAAGGGGATGAAATCGATAAGGCGTGTGATTTCATCTTTTGCCATAACCCAAGAGATTGCATGATTTATGCTTTAGTCTCTGTTTAGGGGCGACTGTAAGGTCGATAAGTAGAAAAGTCAAGAAAATCATTGACTCACAGCATGTGGGCTTAAAGTGACAATGTAGGTCCACGGTGATCAGGGCAGATGATTTGTGGTAAGAAGATTGCACCGATTCATCTGTAAAACATCGGTCGGACGAAAGCACTCCCGACGAATGGAACCTCAAGAAGATACTTTCAACTGTGCCAACGTAAGTCTCGTAAACATCGCCTTACAAGATTCCATCCGCTGTATTAGGTGAGCACCTAAGCATGGTTTTAAGCAGATCCTGGGGGAAAATCCACGATCCCTTTATCGGTTTTAAGGTCGCCTACTCACCAAAAGTATATACGTAGAGTTGAGACGCCTGGGAAAGGAAAGCGGAGATAGGCAACAGAACGGCATGACGAGCTGATGATGCAAATCTATCAGGAATCAACGAAGCACACATACAGCCGGACGCTTAGATGCATTTACACTGACAAACTGTCTATGACCAAACTAGTCCGTCTGCTCATTCAAGATCTGTAACTACCTCGCCGAGTACCGATGATTCCTAGTCACAGACGGACTTTAAGCCCGAACTTTAAGCTAGCAGTCCCTCTTGGCTGATCCACTTCTGCTTTTCCAACAAAGGTATGTACATATAAGCAATTGAGCTATTTAAACGGATTGCCATCTTTTCTGTCAGCCTAATAGCGATAAAAGCACTGAGTTTCACCTCAAGACTCGCCTGCAGCAGCCTATATGCCCACAAGTAGCTGCCTACAAAAATAGAAATATTTTGGGGCCACAACCAAGGCCTTAGTTCCCCGAATCATTCATGCTGTGCGTGTTAATTTTTTTATTTTTTTTTTACATGAATAGAAGGGACGTCCAATTTTATTGCCGACTCCGGCAAGAATGTTTCCCTCATGTAAAACAAGACTAATTCACTCGAGCGATTTTGACTTAGAGTCACCTATTCTTGGTTGAGACGCTGAAGCACGACATATCCTTCAGCATGTTCCCAGACGACATGCTACCCCAATACTCCATCCCGTAAAGGAATGACGGGAAGAATCACAAACTCCAACCATCACCTTCTAACCTCGTCTAATATACGGATGAAGATCCAAAGTGAAAACAGGAACTGGCTGCGGAATTTTTGACGAATCACCATGTGCGAACTTCTCAGTCAGCCTAGGTATAGTTAGTCCATATCTAGCGAGTTCGTCTGTTTCGTCATCTCGATGAGAGCTGATCGGCAATCAAGGACCTGATTGCTGCTTGACTGGCCGCAAACCAAACATCAACGATTGCCTGGAAAAGGGTCAGCACTATACAGGATCGGCCAAAAATCTAGTCGGGGATTGGTCCTATGAGTCTGTTTCTCTTCTGCTACTCTGACAGTGCCCTTTTCGTAGGTCGGTAGGTTGAAGAGGTTAGGTTAGGTTAGGTAGAAGTGGCAGGCCGCAGGTTGCAACCTCACTTTGATCAGATAAGTTGAAGAGGTGACTTCACTCGGATCTCTACGGCTACATTGTGTTTCTCTCACGTGGAATGTCCAGTCTGAAAAGACCAAAGGAAAACAAAGGTCTGAGTGAGTATGTTAACGGTCGTTTGGCCTCCCTGAAGCATCCAGAATTCGTAGTGAATTTTAGAATAGTTAGAGCTTCTTAAACAGGTCGCTTAGGTCGTTGAAAAAGCATTCACCGAGGGCCGTCTTTCTTGTTCTGTGTAGACTGGGGCATTCGCATAGTAAGTGAGTTGTGTTCCCACAACCTCTGCATAAGACGTCTTCTAAGGTAGGCCGCGAGTAGGTTGTAGTCTGTGATAATCCCTAAGAAGTGTGTCAAGTTTGATCTGATTTGGTTGATGTTTGTCCAGAGCTTCCTGGAAATGCGACATGATGAAGAGTGCGCTCCATCTCTCGTCAGCTTGTCTTTGAAAGTCGAGTTCAATACTAGATTTAAGGAGTGCTTGGGGGGGAGATACCGAGTGATCGACCAGTGATAGCTCCTGTTCCGAGTCCTTCCAGGCTAACTCATCCGTCCTGGGACCCACCAGAGTGTAACGTTGTGATTCACGGTAAGGATTTGGAGTTTAACTATGTTGCTTTGATAGCGACTTGACTGTCTTTGTAAATGTGAATGGATTTCCTAGAGACTAGCTTCGTTGATAGTTCTCGGAGTGACTCCGCGATGGCTAGGACTTCCATTTGGGACACACTGCCGTGGTTTGGAAGTCTCATTGACCAGATAATGTTGGGTTCTAATGAGTAGATACCAGAGCCTACTGGTTCTTCGGTTTTGGTAAGGTTGATGGCCCTTCCGCTGGCCCACTCGTCTCTTGTGGGGATGATTGTTCTTCTGCTTAGGCAGAAATCAGGAGTTGATGTGAGGTAGTCTGAGTCAGTTTCTAGCTTTGTCTAACTTGCGAACCTTTGATGGCAGGATACAATCCGTGGATACGCCCGCAGGATACAATCCGTGGCTGTTTCCTTTAGGTAGAGGTCTAATGGAATCAGGGCGAGTATAGATTTCATGGTTACAGTTGTAGTGGTTCTAATAGTACCAGTGGTGCCTATACATGCTAGTCATTGTATCTTGGTAAGTGCCTTGAGATTTAATTACTTACTTATCAGGCCAGCAACCCTTGGAGGGTCTGAGCCTGAACTAATGCCGCTTTTCATCCTTTACGGTCCCGGGCACGCTGCTTCCAGTTTACTAGACCAAGGTTTCTGGCTTCCGCGATTGCCTGATTTTTAAACAGAAGGTTCGGTCTTCCTCTTCTTCGTGAACCAGGTGGCTGAGATTCGAAGATCCTCTTAGCTGGAGCATTCTCGTCCATTCGCTCGATGTGGCCGAGCCAATGCAGTCGACGGATTTTTATTGATTGAGATTTATAGTTTTCTCCACCAGATCAAGAATCTATAGGTCAGGATGGGTCTGACAATGGCTGTATACATCCAGTGGATAATCGCCGTCTTAGCACCTTAATTTGTCACCCAACATTTTGCAGTACGCGTAAAAGGCGATTACACATACATATTTGGCGCGACAGCTCATAAAAAGCCAAGGCATAGCTTCTAGCGTGCTATATTCTTCGCACGAATGGAAGGGAACTACAGTTTCAATGCCGACTTCAAACGGCGAATTGAAAAAAAGCTTTTTCACGGCATATTATACCCTTGTCATGCCTGCGAAGAGGTGGTGCCGCGATGGAACGTTTGCTGGTTTTGAAGATCTCGCTTAACAGTTGAACGCACTTACCACTAAGCCACGGCGAAAAGGCGATTGATGCTTTCTTTATTCTTTCTGAGATGTCGTCCTTCCGTGTCATTTAACGGTCAAGGATGTACCCTACGTACCTAGCCCTTTCTGAGACTTGGAGAGGAGTTCCCTCGAGTCTTAAGGGCCCAAACGTCCTATTCGTCAAATGGATTTCTCCGTCTTAACAAAAATGTTGTTCATAAGTCACATCTTTTATCGTCTTCCCTGCAGATAATGTCGCTTCTCTTATGCCACCCATTAGTTCCATTTCATTTGAATAATGTAAAAATTCCATTTTCAAATAATTGCATAGATTTCATTACACTATACCTACACACGCAGAAAGGTAGTTACATCCACCAAACGACCGACCCTTCGGTGATAAATTCCAGAATCTGACGGACAACAAAGAATGTCTACTTCTCTGCCACACTAATGCATATTTGAATAAAATTATAATACCACCACGACAACAACAACAACAACAACAACAAGATTTCAAAATTGAAAATAATTTATAACAGACACTTGAAGTGAAAAACCAAACCCAGGATGTGAATTGTGATTTGAGGTGAGCATTGAGCAAGCTATCTCCTTCAAAACGACTTCAATTACTTTTCTCTCTATGTGTGCGTTTGTGTAAGGAAACCCGCATCATCATCACTGGAAAGAAAAAATTCAAAAAGGACACTCACGATTGAAAATGTCATCCACAATCCATTTGAATATTTTTCAAGTGATTAAACCCCCAAGTATACAATTTAGTCACAAGTAATCTATAGAAGACGCAGCAATCTCAAGCACAGGAGCGCAACATTGCTGCAATTTGGGCACAAAAAATTTGCATAAGGAATCAATTTCAGGTCCCCTTTCCGATTGCTCTCGAGTATACATATCTGTGCAAGGAGATGTATAAATGTACAATTGTACAATTTGTTTCGTTTTTTTTTGTTCCATGTTTGTGACGAGTACGAGTACCATTGCGTGTACCTTTGGCTTTTTGTTTGGTCTTGGACCACAAAAGAGCTGAATGAATACATTTTATATTTGTCTGAGCCGTTGTTCAGTGGAAGAACAACAACAACAACAAACAAATGAAAGAAAGAAGGATACGTATGAAGTTACTCTTGAATGTAATATGATGACACGAAAGGCAAACGGAAGACTAAGGACACTTGACAATGTCTACGACACTTTTTTTCCTCAGTCTCTGGCCTGGCGTCTGTTAATTTCAAGTATACAGAGACGGTTCGGGCCAAAGATATATTTTTGAAGATGTTAACTTCACGCATTTAGCCAGCGCGATTGTATGTTGCGTGTGGATATACAATTTCTAAGCAATAATGACCCTTTCAGGCACTTCACGGAGAGAATACTTGAGGATTTGTTTGCAAATTTCAATAGGAAGTGCTATTGCGTATCGTCGTTGGCACATTGAATTGTGCTCACTTCACTGCATATCGACGCTAGATCTGCGAATTTGTGACGTCGGAAGGAAGTCTAGAAGGTGATACTTGTGAACTGCGTCGCTCCTCAAAATGTCGTTGAGGTCATCCCTATTGATGGGTTAGTGGTCTCTTTGGGACAACACTGCGACTTCATGGTCTATTGTGCCCCCTGCTGGTACCTTGTTCCCTCGTCGGAGTTCCCCTCCTCTGGAGTTATGCTTGAGCACCATGTACCCTTACTAAGCCTCGGTCAGAATATTCTTTTCTAGTCCAGTTTCCCTAAGGAATCTGAGGATGAGAAGTGGATCTATAGTTGGAACAACCCTACCTGACATTTGGTGCTCCACGATGTGTTCTGGAGTCTCACTCATCTCATCATAGAATCTACAAAAGTCTTCTTTCACTATCCCTAGTTTCCTAAAGTGTCTTTTGAGTCGACAGTGACTTTTTCTTGTTTAGGTTCATGCATGCTTTGAATCCTTATCGGTAGCATTTCCGCCATCTTGAATTTCCAAATTTTTTCCAAAAATTCATGATCAGCGACCCCGTCAGCCTTCAGATATCGATTTTCAGTCGAATCGGGCCATTAATGGCAAAACTCGTCAAAACTCATGATCAGGGACCCCGACAGCTTTAGCTTGCCTCAGACCTTGAAGGTTATTCCAGGATCTAGTCCTGTTCTCTTTCTGGATCTAGGCGGGGTAGGCTTCTGTATGTACTACACCAACCATACTTCGACGAATTTAATGACATCTCGGGTAAAGGGATACGTGATCTTATCCATTCTCTTTACTCCACAGGCTGGACAACACACATCACCAATCAGGTCACACCAATCGTGGTAACAAAAAGACACACCTAGTGCTAATTGGGTCCATGTTGAACCGCCACCTCTACCTACCTACCTTGGCTTCTGTATAAGTTATCTCTCATACTCAACCAAAAGCTACACTATACCTCTAGTTAAGGTCTGCTGTTAAAAATCGGTTAGGATACCTCTCAAGGTGAACCAATAGATGAAATTCAACCGCTTCCGTTCCTATCTCGCAAGCGTCTCCCATCACCACCCAAACCTTACTTTATCTGCAATGAGCATGTTCCCCATGTCAATTCCTTGCGCGATCTTGGTGTTATCTGCAAAATGAGACTCAACTGCTGTTCCCATATCACATCGGGATCCCAACCTATTAGTAGAGCCAGCTCTGCGCTTGGTTTCTGGACCAGTGATTAGTGAAATCACAGAGAGGGCTCTGACTAAGCTAAGCGCTTGGCCCACAAGTTGTGGACTTGGCGTTAATCCAAGTAAAACTTAACAGACTTTCACGTCTTAACAACCAAACACTCACTCTATCCCCCAGTGCAAGGTACCTTGGCGTTATACTTGACCCCAAGCTCAACTGGAAACTTAACATAGAACACAGGGTAAAGAAAGCATGAGTCGCTTTCTACGCCTGCAGCAAGACCTTTGGTGGGGACTCAAGCCTAAGATGGGTCTCTGGGTGTACACTGCCGTAGTTCATCCCATCCTTACTTATGATTCGCCCGTGCGGTGGCCTGCCTCAAGCAAAGCCTACAACATCACTAAATTTAGCAGAGTCCAACGAACAGCTGGTATTGGGACCTCAGGAGTGTTACGTTTGAGCCCGACAGAATCATGCCTCTGGACTTGCACATCAAATAAGTCGTCTTGTGTAGTGCTATCAGATTCAGAGAATCTGTGTTCTAGTCCCTGAAACCCTATAGTCACAGCAAAGCTCATGATCTGCTGCCCAGGGACCTGGCCTCGATTAAAACTGATTACACTATCCCTAAACTCAAATTCATCCATGTCCACTTTCCGGATAGGACAGAATGGAACAATAACCTTCCCCTATCAAACTACCAAGTATCAATCTTTACCGATGGCTCTTAGATGGAATATGGCTTTGGAGCAGGTGCCTTCTCAACGGAACTGAACGTATCCAAATCGTAACGCCATCCAGACTACTTTCCAGATGGAGGTACTAGCGATAAGCGAGGCCTGCAAGATACTTAGCCTACTACCTCAAGCAGCATAGGAATCTTTATTGACAGCCAGACTGCCATCAAAGCGCTCCACTCTCTCACTTCGTCCTCCAAATTAGTGGAACAGTGTAAGGAAACTATAATGCAGGTAAACGCTCTGTTTAACATCACTCTTCGCTAGGTTTCCCGGCCATAGTAACATAGAGGGGAATGAGTGAGCCGACGCGCTAGCCAGATGTGGTTCTACCCTTGATGCTTCTCTTGTGGAGTTGGTCTGCTTCCCGATGGGACTAATCAAGACCAAAGTTTTCCAACACTTCCTCTCCATTGACTACTCTAGGTGGAGAAGTCTAGAAACCTGTGCCATATCCAGACCCCGCCTACAATAAAAACAGGACGAATGACTTAATCCATAGAACCTATACCGAGACCGCAAAAATCACAGCGATTAGCACGGGCCACTGGCCAATTTTTTCACACCCTGCCAAGTTAGGCATTCCGTTCAACCCCCACTGCCGTAGTTGCGACAACTCACATGAAAAGGAAATCCTATTCCACTTTCTCTGTGACTGCCCCGCACTAGCTAGAGCCAGGCACCACACGCACACTTGGCAAAAACCCTTCTTTAAGGAATTATCAGAGATTTCTGAAATAAAATTCAACAACATTATTCATTTTTGAACTCCACAGGATGGATTTGTGGTATCAAAACTTGTGTCTTTGGTAGGACTTTGCAAGACCTTTCAACAAGTTTTACCAAAGGAAACCTCCCTCGAACGTATCCATTTCACATCAAATTGTGAGAAAAAAAAGACGTAAGTATCTGTGTAACAACAAATTACTTAATTTTTTTTTTTTAAGAAATCGAATACCTACTGTGTCATCACATCAAAATTGGATACCTTAACCTCTGATCTAGCTCGGTGCAGAAATACGTCAAAGAATCATTGTGACAGTTCACTTAGATACTTATACAACTAGCAACACAAAGAAGGGGAAAACGATGCAACATTCCAGCTAAACATGTGCGTTTACTGCCTTTAGAAAATCCCATTATTCTAAAGAAATATCGAACTCAATACTCCCCAAGTGTGCAAGAATTAATTTTCTTTTTTCTTCGTCCTCCTCCTTGCCTATGTGACGCCGCCCTAAGAACATTACAGGCACATATATGTACACAAGCCGTTATTCTATACAAAATTCCGTCCGTTTATGCTCAAGTGTAATGCAGGTGTTCAATATTTCCCGCCCCAACTTAAGGGCGAGAAGATACCACGACAACGTCGTCGTCGGTCGTCACCGCCGTACCGAAAGAAGAAGGGTCTAATTCCTGACTTAAACGTATGCACAATTACATGTCTGTACGTTCGTATGTATGTATGAACAAAAAAAGGTGCTGCTGCTGCACTGAGAACTCACAGTTTGTGAGTCACCAGCAGCAGCTTCTACCTTCTATAACCACTTGTGGTGCTGCAACAGCATGCGGCGCAGTGTTCCGAATCTATGAAGTCCTTTACACCAGAGAGATTGGAATTTATGTGCAAGTCGTTTCCCCGTTTTTTCGATATGAAACACACAAACACACACACACAGAACAGTGGGTTGACGACGACGACCATCGTTATGTTTTGTGCACTACGAGAATGGATGATGAACTGAAACTGAAGGAGTTCTATGCTATGCGCTGGGAATCCTCCATTCTGCGCCCCTAGAAGGGATGCCAACAAGCATTTGTCTTCTTTAGATTTCTTTCGATGGATATACAGTACGGTGTGCGGTGCGGTGCGGTGTTGTGTTGTTACCAAATCGAATGAGTCATACTTTGGGGTTAACGTGCTCACTTGCGGGATGATGATGGAAGATGGTTTTTTCTTGGTTCTTCTTCCTCCTGCTCGCTTCCTTTCGTTCGCGCACAAAAGTGAATCGATTCGTTAGATAATAACCGTGTTTAGTTTTTTTTTTTTTTCCTTTGAAAGAGCTTGTGGAAGGATGAATGAATGGTAAATCGGTAAATCGTATGAGAAAAATTGTCAAGTTTATAGAAAAAAAAGGATTCACAGGATATTAAGTTAAATTCACTGTGATTGTGCAGTCTTATGGGTTCGTTTTGTAAAGTTTCTTTTGAAGTGCACGGTAAAAGAGGACGATAGTCTCTCTAGAAGTTAATGCAAAGTTGAAGTGTGTACTCATGATTTGCAAGCACAACTTAGATGAAAGGGTTTTGCAGAAGACTCATCAGTCGTTTTCTAACGTATGTCGGTATCATGCGCCATCAAGCGGTAAAATCAGCTAGCTGCTCACAGTAAAATTACCATTTCATGGGTCCTTGGGCACCAGATAATCGGTGTAGGGTAACAAGTTTGCCTAGGAGCTTGCAACGCGGGGAGCCTACATGGGCACTCAATTCATACAGACATGCGACCGTGAAGAATCATTTGTAAGTTCTCACGCATTTTGCATAGAGACGAGGGAAGCAAATATGGCGCACGCCACTCATAGCACCAAAATGGCGTGGTGGTTACACGAGTCACCACACCGGGGCCACGACATCTCTCCCTGTATTGGCCCATAAGGCAACATGTAAGTGTCACATTCCCGCACTACGGCTGCAGTATGCCAGCACCAATCGTCACTCGTGTGTAGATTGAGCCTTAGAAAGGGTACCAAAATTGAGCTCGCCACCAGGATTGTGTCAAAATCCAGCCTAGATGACTCGATCAATCTGTCTTCAATGTGGAACAGACCAAGATTGGGCTGCATTAGCTTTTATTGTCTTCATCTGTTGCACTGATCTGAGATAAAGTCTGAGAAAAACCTTCAACCAACACACCATCTAAGCCCTTAGCATACAAATTTGCGAACTCCCCGTGAAAGACCGCATCATTTTTCCAGAGATTCACGATTCTAAGGTATCTTTGCGAACTTTAAGTTGAAAAGCTGCAAAGACTTCACTCTAAACGGGAACCCAAGGAGAAACTTTACAGAAGGCTAGCTGGCATTTGGCTCGATCTGGTTTAGAAACGCTCTAGTAGCCTGACTTCGCTTAAAAGATCAAGAGCGGTCATGTGAAAGAGCCTAAAATGTAGAAGGTACAACACTTAATGAGTCAAACTCTGAAGAGAGCAATCAAAGCTGACAGAACATGTTGGGCAAAGTTTCAAGACATACGTCGACTGAAGCACAAATTGGCTAAATTATCGATCATGCAGTTCTCCTACAGCTACGCATTCAACTTTTCGCTATCTTCAGCCGCTAGAACGTACGAGATCGTTCACAGCATAAAGTACCAAGTGGCAATCGAATACAATAGTGGTCGCCGAGGCTGTGGTTAGTGTGTTGGACTGCTAAGCGAGAGGCTACCGGTTGGAAGGCACTACCCCTTCACAGATAAGACCAACTTGCAAGAGTGTAATCTGCCACCGTACAACTGTAGGTCCTTTTCATTCGTGTGGAAAATATAACACGCCCAAAATGAATGGTTGCGAGAAACAAGGACCTGGCTCTTTATGACCTGTAACGCCAAATATTTCTTTGTATTTGTATTCAAATAGAATGCACACAGGCAGATGATAAGGCGACAATTCCAGTGAATGCTTGATGGTGATCAAAGCTATGGAATCGCAGGATCAGAAACATAGTCCAGTACAGATAGTACAAGTGAACGGAAAGCTGGCCGAAAAATATGGTGCCTGCATAAACCGCACACCGAACTTTGAAGTACATACCGATGAAAAGTTCTACTACACCACGCCTGCAATGAAAGACAGAACAAGCCCTCCAACCTTAACAAGGCTCTTCCACCATTTATAAGCACAGCTGGCTAGTTTACGATGTCTATGACCGAGAGACTAAGTGGAAAATCTACATCAGCAAAAGAGGCAACTGATAAAAGCGGACCAGAGCTGGGGAGTGCATCATTAAAAGGCAGACACGACGGATTCTCTAGCGATAACCAGCAAGAACAGAAAGATATTCACATAAATTTTGAAAATGAACGATTGAACTTGTACATTACTGGCGCTGCATATGGACAAACCATAAAAAGTCGTCTTAAGCCCTTACCCCTTATGAATAAACGAAAAATTAGATCAACAGATGAAAAACGAACTCACCTGAGCTTGAAACGGCTGCCTTTCTAGTGTCTAAATAGGTATTACGCGCTGCGATATCATCCCGTTTATTATCACACACTCTCCGACCGAACCGAGCTTTCCCTGACTTTTACTTAAACCATGCACTTCACTTGCACTTTTATCACATTTTCACTGTGATTCACTGTATTTCGCTTTGCACTGCTCATTGATTGGCGCAAAAACACCAATTTCCACATAACAAATTTAATCTACAACACAAGCAAATAAAGATTAAACTACAAATGCTAATCTTTCTTTCAAAAGAAAACAGTAAATTGAAGACAAAATTTAAAAAAGAAAACACTTTTGAATTTCAAATCGAAAAACACACCACGGCGACCATTTTAGAAAAACATGTCGGGAAAGCTTTTAACGAAACTCAGGAAACATTGACCCGGACTTCGAAGAATTTTCGGCCATCTTCGAGAAAAAATGAACAAAAATTAATAATTCCACCAAAATCGATCGCATTTTCCGAAATTTATAAATTTCCGATCGAATTTTACGAAAAACTACTTTTCAAATACTTTTCATCGCGTTTTAATCGCACGTCGGTTATAACTTGCAAAATATTTATCCCCACGTTGAAGAACTTTCGGCCATTTTGGATCGCAAAAAAAAAAATTCAAATTGCTAAATCGATTTCATTTTCTGAAAATCATAATTCCCCGATCAAATTAAACGTCAAAACAGTCATTGAATTATCTTTATTCACGGTTTTAGCACGCTTTGGCACTGATTTACAAAATATTCGCACGGACGTTGAAGAATCTCCAACCGCTTGGGAACCAAGTGTCGGGAGCTTTCCACGAAATTGACGAAACATTGGCCCGGACGACAAACAAGTTTCGGCCATATTGGATGGTAAATAGGAAAAATTGCAAAAACCACCGGAAATCGATTTCGTTTCTTTAAAATTACAATTCCACGATCGAATTAGACGACAATAAAAACGAATAAATTACCTCTAATCACATATCGACAACGATTTACCTACGAATTGTTTACCGGAACTTCAGTAAATATAGACCTGCAAGCAGAATGGAAAAAAAAACCCTTAACGGCTCGCGATCGTTTTTGCACGAAAAATTCACATCGACCGATGAAACAAGGGAGTGCGAAGGGAAAGAGAAATATGTAAAGTTAACGGTAAATTTCCGAATTACGCTCAAGGAGCTGCAGTGCAAGGGAGAAATATTTGCTGACTTTTCATAATTTTCAAACAGTGCTACCACTTTTGTAAAAAATTTACGAGAGTGAATTGAACGGTGGAATATAGTACATATGTATGTACAGTTCGTGTTGTATTCGAATCGAACAAATTGAAGTGGAACAGATTGATTATCAACTCGACTTTGACCTGACAAAAGATGTTCTTATGGAGATGATGTTGCATAACTTTGTTGAAAAGTATGATGTTATTGAAATAGCATGGAGAAAGATAAAACGCTTTTTAGAAAGCAAACAAAATAAAAAAACAAGATCGTGTACCCAAAACGTTCCAACTGAAAATGAATATTTACAGAGCCAACAATTCTGACTGAAAGAATTTTTTTTAACGTTCAGTTTAAGTCGTTCTAACCGGACGACGCACCACTGTACTATTCCATCTGGCCGTTGCTGTAATCAGCTTGCACTGGAAATAGGTGCGCTGCTTTCGAAGTTAAACAGATTTGTTTGTGACATTTAAATCAGAAAGACAAAAACTGAAACCATTTTTAACCTCTGATAAGTGTTTTAACAATTCTTTAAATTTGGGATGTGGCAACACTTTTACATTAGAATCATGTAGACAACTATGAAACAAGTGCGGAAGGTCAAGATTGAGAAAACTTTCCTCCAAAATGGCAGAGATCAATGATCTTCTTTCCCTTTCTGTCTTTTATGAAATTGCATACTTACGCAGTTTGGAAAGCTGTTCAGAGATTTTGATATGGCATTGCCAACATACAAAGTTTTCACAGAAACTATATTTTTAATATTTTAGCAGTTTTATTATGAAATGTGGGTGCAATTGCCTTTATTTATTTATTTAAGACATAAACGCAAGTGATGGGAGAGTTTTTACATTTATTCTTAACAGACCTCTTCAGAGCCAAAAAGTGCAGTAAAGTGCTATATGAACTGAAGGCATTTTTTCGTTCGATTGGTGTTACACGAATCAAATTTCAAATTTTGTTTGTTATTTACGGTTTTTAGATGATTTGAAGGATCTTTCGTTTGTTAACCTGATGAATTGAAGAAAGGGTAGGCTGAAGGAAGTATAGAGATGCTGAGGAAAGTTAGTTTATTGACTGGGAACTACAAAAAATGTCTGAAGAAGATACAAAGTGAATTCCTTTGACCAAATTCCTCCAATTTAATTAAAAACGGTCGTGACTACGTTTTTCTGATTGGTGTGTTAGGGAAGATCTCTCTATGAAACCAAGCAAAACAGTCGTTGTGTCCTTCATAAGAATAAATACATGTGGACAAATGTATGTAGAGCTTGTGTTGGACAAAAGTCTGGACTAGAGCTAGCCCATCAAAACAAAGTTGCTAAGGTCGCTACGTCTTCAATGATCTGTGCGAATTATCAAACAAGCCATTGAAAACCACCCTGAAATTCCTGCGGAACTAATCCACAATAATAAATCCTTATTCCAGTATCCCACACAGTGGAACATAATGGATCCTTTGAGTTCCGAGTGGGGCTGTACATTATAAGATGCAGCCACCCCTACAAACTAACCAAAGACAAACTCAGTATACTGTTTTCGATTTTGAAAAAAAAAATCACTCTGCTTGGGCGGAAGGTTCTAAGCTGCGGTATGCTACTAAACCTACAAGTTGCATGCAGTATAGGTACGGATGATTTAAAAATGGATTTAGGAGTCAGTTTAAGCGTCTACGAGTTTATGCACAAAGTCCACATACCACTCGTAAAGTTTCCCAGTGTTTTCCTGGTTAAACTGCACTTTGGCGAAACAGACATTAAGGGCGCTTCCATATGTACATACTCACGAACAGTTCAAGGCGTGCTACCATACCCTTAAGGATTTAATTTTTATAACAAAATTAACGTCTGATCCCGGAATAAGGTTCTTTAAAACCTACGTAGGACTCAAAACGTTCGTTAAGAACAAATCCAAATGCCTCCCTACACAGGGAATATTCTTGCTTTCAAAAGAATGGTTGTACTCGTGGCTTCAGTCTAGTTCATGTGGAACGATAAACAATAGTCGCATTGTCGTCGTCAATACTCACAAATCTGCAAAGAAAGGGGACACTTAAGGTGGTGCTGCAGTCCGGGATGGAGGCCTCAACCAACAAGCGTTTCCAGCTAGCTCGATCTTAAGCTAAGTTGGCTGAGATCTCCTTCCACTTGCGTGTGCTAACTGAGTCGTCCTACTGTGCCATCCCTCGGGGTGAATTCAAATATTACCCGGACCGGACCATTAGTGTCCATCCCCTTTACATGGCCCAACCACCTCGTTGAACCTTCACTCTTCTGGCTAAGCCGATGTAACTGTACACGAAATAGTGTACTCACAAGCTGCTGATTTCCCATCAGTATTATGAAACGTATCCTTTTTCATTTAAAGATTAAATTTATCTACTTTGCAGACTAGCTGCGGTAAAACTCTAGTTGCAACACATGTGTTCTTTTGATGAAATTTTTTGAAAGCGAAGATTCTTCACAGATTCTCCATTGGATCTTGGTTCTAAGCCAGAGAATTGTTTGCGGTTTGGCATAACCCTCAAGTTTCACAAAATTCCACAAAAAGAAGGCACACGGCCTGAAAATTGTTGTGTGACATGTCGCGCCTCAAACATTTCATCAAAGAACTAGAGCTCCTACGGTGCCATCTTGTGACTAGAATTATTTTTTTCTAAACTTCCCATTTCTCATAATTCTACAAATGTGTTTTTTTGAAATAACATTACAACAAGCAACCGTTCTCTCCACACTTGTTCATCGAAATAAATTGCCTCAAGACACACAAATCATTGCTGTCTCTTCATTGCGTTGGACTAAACTAACACGCGCATCCTTATAGATAAATTCCTCTCAGCGACCACAGATTGTACACAATGTAAGCTCGATGGCTTTTCTTAAAATTGTTACATCCTGCACATTGCCACTTTATTTGATATACTACAAGGGCGGTAATAACTCAGCGAATAATAGTTATCACCGTAATAAATATATTGCGCCAAGTGTCGACAAGGGAATTATAAATGAGCGAAAAAAATTAAATTGGATAATTGCCAACGAGACTGTGGTTGTGCATAAATTCTCAAAAAGGATGTCTCCACAAACGTCGATTGGAAAGTCTGCTTTAATTTACTTATGCGCACAAGATTTAATTAGAAAAAAGATTCAAACAAATGTCAAATGTCATCAATTGTTGAATGTAAGTATAAATTCAAAACGCTAATAGCAAAATACACGCATGTTATAACAAACCCTTGTATATAATTATATTTTCGTTTGAATTTTATGGCCGATTAGATTAGACTTGGTAAAAGGAATACAATTTTTTTTTTGTCATCATGGTGAACACGCAATTCAACAATCTATCTAATGAAGGGTGCTTCGGTGTTGGTATCTATTCATATATTATGCTCTGATGACTGTACTTCTTAGCTATGAGTAGGTAAGTGTATGGCAAAAGACAATAAACGACTTCAGGTGTTCATGAACCGTAAACCACCCCATTGTGTGTAATCTTTATGAGTTGGTGTAAAAAAGAAGAATAACTGTATGCAACTGTGAAATTCATCGTTTAATTGATAAAAAAATAAAGAAACGAAACAATCCTTGAATATGAAATTGGTTTTGATTATTCGAAAGGGAGCTGCTTAATTAGAATTAATGATTGTCGTCCTTATAAGAGAAGTTGTACAGTGCAGATGCAATTTATTAAATTTAAATATTTACATACTTTCGATTTAAAGGAAAGGGTTCTTCTACGGCGACATTATGGTGCCTTGCATATGGAAGAGGGATCCTACTTCTCGGGATGTTTCTCAAGCCAGCGAACCCTACAGTCTATGATCTAAGTGGTAATGGAACTAGGGGAAGAAATGTGTTCTTTTTAAGAAAAAGGTGATGCCATCATTTGGGCTCCCGCTACTAAATGGAACATTGGTACTAGATGAACGCGGCGATCATCTGGATCTAGATAATTCTTACATATGGGAGATTTGTTTGCTGGTTAGCTCAAGAAAAAGGTACAGACCCCTAAGGACAGTCACAAAAATCCAGCAATAAACATGCATCAGCACAACGAGCACCATAAGATCAACCAACAAGCTTCTCCAGTTAACCCGATCCTTAGATAAACGCGTCAAGTGGTTACTTCCAAGTTGAGATCCTCTTTTACTTGTGCGCCCACGAGGTCATCCTCTACTGTATTGTGAGCGCTAAACCGGCAGCACCACTTCGGGACAGCGGATGAAATCAACGGTGAATCGAAAGACCAGAGCAGCACCTTATCTGGACTCATCTGACATTTTCGGAACTCATGCTGATAAGGATTTCTAGACTTAAGTCAGAGTCCTGACAAAGAGATGGTGACGGATGAGTTCTAAATGGATCAACGGCAGCATTCACATCCCCGAAGTTGTTTACTGCCATCAGTCCTTAAAATGGAACTGATCCTCTGGGTTGAATGTTGTGCCTTCGAAGTAGCTGCACGGCCACGAAAAAAAGTAGCTGTTGCATACCGACCACATACTTCAAATAAGAACCTGCCATTAACCGGTTAATAAAACTTCCAAACCACCCCTCTATGTGAAGGATTAGCGATAGACAAGGCCTCAAGAGAACTAGCCCTATCAACAACTTAGAGGATAAATGTTAATATACTCATCGCTCGCCAAGATGCGATCAAAGTCCTCTGATCCACAACACTGAAATCAAAACTAGTAAAGAGGTGTTGCGATGAACTTATCATCTTAAGTTCAAGGGATAGAGTCTCACTTTGTTAAGTCCCGGGGAATAGAGGTATCGATGGAAATGAAAAGGCCGATAAATTGGTAGAAAAGGGGTCAAAACTGAACCAAAAAATGGTCGATCACCCAGTTCTGACTCCTATAGAGGTACTAAAACAAAATGTACAGCTAGAGATCTAGAAACTTGTCGATTAGAGATGGAACGCACTCCCAAAGCAAATGTGGCCTTAAGACAACAAAACAGAAAACAAATGGGATACTCACGCTCAACAGACCGTGCTTAACATGTTCCACAACCAACTGGCGACCCATCTGAGAAGAATGCGACTAAGTACTATCGACCTTTGCAACATCCCTGGCATCATAGGCCACAGTCTTATGTGACTGCCCAAGACTGAACAAACAGTCAGAAAAACAGCCTTAGGTACACACTTCTACAGCGACCTGGCTGAACTATCAACCATGCCACCGAAGACTATTCTAAATTTCATTTTGAATTCGAGGTAGTATGCAGCGGGTGTGCTTAAACTTCCCTATCACCTCTCACACTTTGTAAAATCCAGGTTCTTGACTACTGTGGACATGCCACAGTAAGGTTTTGGTAACGCTGCCAAAGGAAATGCTTTTCGTAAACTTTGAAGACGTCAAGGCCCTATAGATTCCTAAACTTTGCCGTGTCTTCGCTTTTGTCTTAGTCTCCATCTAATATCATAAGGGCATAGGAGGACGCGAACAAACGGAGCCCTCAGTAGGAATCGTACAGATACTGTGACTGACTCTTCGTTAATTCAAAGCTACGCCCTTGCTAAATCAAAGCATAGCCGTCCACAGCGGAAGCTAGAAGAAGCGTGATCTAGTTAATGCTACAGCATTTTGAAAGTTGAGTTCATCACCATCAAGTTCGGCTTGCATCACCATTTTTCCCGGTCATCAGCTAGATATTTCAGCTATTGAGCTCATAGTCCCTAGTAATGTCAGTCACTTATGACTACCTTGAAGCTTCTGGAGAATCAGACTTTGTTAAGCGTAGAGCCAAAGATCTTAAAGGCAGAATCAACTTCAAAGGTTTGCAAAATGTCTAGGCATATGTGCACCTGTCAAGAGTTGTAGGAAGCCTTAGTCAGTGAGGTTCGGCTTGCATACTCAGTATTCATGACGATTGCAAAATGCAAAAGAAAGAGATGGTTTCGCCTCCTGGAACTATAGAAGAGCAAGCCTTCTGCTGACGAAAAACTAAGCCCTTTTTCAATGCCCTTTTACGCCTATAAAATTGAAAAGCAACCTAATCCTCAACGTTGGACGAATCTTTGATAAGTTCTCACAGTACAGTCTAGTTTTGTTCCTGAATACAATAGCTTATAGAAAAGACTACAGAAGTTTCTTGGGAGCTGCGTCTGCCCTGCCCTTTCAAGGCTAAAAAGGCAAACCCTAGGAGAATGTTTCTACTTAGACCTAGGCGATCTAACCTTCACGGAAAGAAGTGTTTTGTCTGTTGGTCTAAATGGTTCTGCGCATACTGCGGTACAGAAAAGGTTCTGCACCGTCCAGTTACCCAAAGCTTCTTTCTTGGAACAACGGAATACACCCGATGCTCCCGATGCCGATAATCCGGTACTTTACGTGGTATCGTAATGGACCTACACTTCGGTCTAAGTGTGCCCATACTAAGCGGGAGCAGCCATCCAACCTGACCTAACCTAGAGAACCGCCTTGAAAACACTAAGATACTAAATGCCGAAGACTATAACCGGTCCTGGGTCTCTACTGTTGATTGTGCCAAAAAAAGGGGATTGTAGTACAGGGAACGCGTACAGATTAAAGCTTGCCTTAAACGAGTTCAAAAGATGAGTCAACATGTATGGGACTTAAAGTAGACCCGTATCATTCAAGCTTTTGTTCTACAAAGATCGGTCGAGCCATTGGAGAAAATCGATTTACAGTCAGGCTTATGGATTGAACATAAACAAAGTTTGACGGAGATGGACCCATATTTCCTTCGTTCCAGATTCCCTTTTTCTACAAAGTAAAACCAAGAAGTACATGGGTCATTTGAAGTACAAAATTTGATCCACCCCTCCTCCGAAGGACTATTTAAGTGACAGCGTAATGAGGACAATAAAGAATGGAAGCAAAAAACAAAGATTACGATCTCGGATTGATAAGCTTTCTCCTGTGTTAATTTCCATTCCCAGTGCAGGTGAGGCACTCTTGTTGACCCTCATAACACACACAGGATATTACACGTATTCCTCGTTTATTAAATTAAGTCCCATTACAATTGACAAGCATTCTTTTGTGTGTTGTGTTTGGTTTGTTTTGGTTTGCGTGTCAAACCTCAGCCCGCTGTCTCCTTTTTTTCAGGAAACAAAAGTTCATAGGTTACATCGCTAGCGGTAATTAAATATTGCACATTCAGATTTCAATTTTAGACAACCCGCAATCACTGACAAGACAAGATGATGTATGCAAATGCAAATGCACTTAGACTCGTCCTGATTGCAATTATACCACTAAAACTCACCACACTGTCAATTATATTGTCAATTTCACATGTAAATTGATACATTTCTTGCAGGTGACTTGCTGATTGCATTACGGAATAAATAATTCCCAATTCAGTGCAGGACACTTGTGTAATTATAAAACCATCTCCATACCCAATGGGGGGTAAGCCGTAAACCATTCTCGGTGCAGTGTCCTGCAAATTGTCCTTTTCGTTTCGGATCATTAAGTTCCAGTGTAATGTATCGAGTGACAGATGTTTTGGAATTTTAAAGTGTGACATATGATTTGACTGCTTACATGTGATTGTCAAGGTAGACAGTGTCCATAGCTAATGAAGTAATGAGTCTTTTATGGTTCTAATAATGTTCTCAGGTGTCGACACAACAGAAAGTCAACAGTGTCCTGGACAAATAAATGTCAAACAATAATGAACAGATGGAGTGATGTGTGGGATAGTGGAACGTTTATAAAAAAAATTGCAAAAACTCATGAAATGGGGAATTGCCAGGACACTCACACAAAAAAAAAAAAATAATAACGTGACGATGATGACACCCTAGTTACACCACAAAGTCGATAAATTGAAAAATGATCAGTTCCGATATTATTGACAACATTTTCGCCATCAATTTAAACTATAATTGTGTGTCATTTGTGGAATACATACGTCAAGGGTGTGTGTATAGGGGGAAAGAAAAGGGTAAAAAGAAAGGGAAAACATCATTATCGGGAGGGTCCTGCTTATTTTTTATTGAATGTATCCTCAATTGCATTTGCTACATGTGTTCAAATGTGAATGGATTGAATTGCGTACCACATTGATGATGATATATGATGTTTACCGATTTATTTTTTACTTTCAAAGACCATTTTTCATCAATACCACAAAAAAAAAAGGACGCAACTGTACATCCAGACACATGACGGTTTAATATGCAACAGAAAGCAATGTCATTGTGGGATATCTCATGTTACGAAAGGTCCTTTGGCATTAAGTGGTGAGTTTGCACTTTTTATGTTTTTTTTGCCGCAAATATTGACGAAATTAACCAAAAAAAAACTGTCACTTCGATTCACTTGAGGGTCGTGACAAATGCTGAAGACTTTTGGTTGAAAGTTGAAAAAGATTGTTGACAAAATGTGTCGAGGTTAAGGATGAAATCACGCTTGCCAAGGCCCAATCTAAGCTAGGCTTAGAAACCCACTGGCAAAAGATGGCATTCATTGGACCCATAAGCAAGACATCCAAAAAAGTCGTTGCATTCAAGAATCCAGAGAAGCCCGGCTTAACACACCAAGAAAAGTATGATTAGAGCTTGCCACGGCTGGATCTAAAACGCTGTAAGAATTTAATCTGATCGCATACCAGATCCGTGATAAGAGTCATCACGGGACACTGTCTAATAGGCAAGCATGCAACAAGGCTTGGCGTACATTCAAATCATTTTTTGTAAAAGCTACATGGACGCAGAGAAGGAGGAAACTATTCCCCACCTTTTTGTAGCTCCAGCTCCAACTTTCTCCCGCAAAAGAAGGTTCCATTTGGGAGAATTCTACTTTAACGGCTTAGGGGATCTGATAAACACAAATGTCAGGAACCTCCTTCGCTTCATCAGAAGCTCTAATTAGTTCAACGAGAAGGTAAGGTATCACAATGGACCCATCCCAATGGAACAGCTTGTTGCCACCGCAAAGAAATTCCTCAATTTCTTGATATCTTCTGTAGAAAGCATAAGGGAAGGTACAATAGAATTTTGAAAAGAAACCACAGTGCCAAAGCCTATAAACCACCCTTCCGAATACACATAACATCGCATAACAAAGCCCATTTTCTATAAAAGTTTATGTGCCCTTTTCAGATTCATAGAAGCTGCGGGCAAATGTCCGTATGCAGACATAGAAGCCATCATTGGGCCCCTTTATCTATAGCAACTTGTAAAGCGATTTGGCTTTAACTACACAAACATCCAATGAAATGACCGAAGCATTGTCGCAGTAGGCTATCAAAGCCTGTTACCCAAGATTCCCTGTTTTGAAAAAAGGTTGGAGATAGATATCATGATATCTAAAAGACTAGAAGACTGTCGGTCGATCGTGAATTTGCAGATGGACCTTAAATGAACTTGAATGTATGCAAGTACCTTTTTAGGATATAACTTGTATCTGAATCTATATACCCGGGGATAGAAAAGTCTAGGGTTGCAGTCCCGTGAATCTATTAAAGAAAACAAAATCATTGAGGAAGTGGTGAGAAAGGGCTCCATAACAAAGTTGATAGGTCCAAACCCTATTTTTAAGTTATCAACCAATGAGGGCAAGTGTTTACTGAGAAAGCTTAGGTTAAGTGACTGCGTCCGCTAAAGCAGGAGCACAATAAGAGCAGAATGAAGTTCTATTGTGATACCACCTTGAATAATGAATTTTCTTGTCTCACAGAGAAGATCCTATGAGTGGCCGTATCGGTGCAGAATCCTTTCTAAATCGCACTGTGTGCAGAACCATATAGACCCACAGACAAAGCTCTTTATTTCTTAGATATCGAGCTTGGCTAGAACACTTAGGCTTTAGTAGAAATACTCTCCTAGAGTTTGCCTTCTTAGCCTTGAAAAAGCAGGGCAGGTTCAAAGAAGGTAAGCGACCGTTTCTTCCTTTTCCTCGTCTCTAAAGCTTCTTCAAAAATCATTGGAAGGCACATCCAGTCTAGTGGCGTGTCTGCCTATCAAACAATGCCCCCTGAAGGCTCCTACTCTGCTTCTTATAATATTTCCTATTTATGGACAAATGTATTTCTGTTCTCTTCAAGACCTGTCTCAACCTATTATAAGCCATTCTTCTGGCTTCGGTATCAAAGCGAGATTCTATGAATTCTAGAGAAGCAGGCGGTTAAAAAGATTC
This sequence comes from Criorhina ranunculi, assembly GCA_951813785.1. NCBI lineage: Eukaryota > Metazoa > Arthropoda > Insecta > Diptera > Syrphidae > Criorhina > Criorhina ranunculi. The sequence goes on along the minus strand of OX638382.1, from coordinate 11,796,108 downwards.
TCATCTGCTCCCTCCTTTCATCTGCTCGTCTCTGTGTCCTCAAACCCACTACAAGGAAACGTTGCATCTGCCAGCGATCTCATTTAGAGACCTGCGGCATTGCTTTACCAACTTCGATCGTGATTCAAAGCTGTAAGACCCAGTCAACATCTTGATTATAAAACCAAAAATATTCCAATGAACAGTCGTGCCTCCTTAGACGAATGGGATTTCTTTCTGATCTTTGCCGAATCAGAAAACCGCATGCCAGTTCTGCTAAGAGGAAGGGGTGTGACTTTGTAACTTTCAGTGGAATTAGAAAACGCCTTTAAAGATAAGCTATTGCTGTCCCACTCTTCTGTTAAGGGCCAGCAAAATCATGTGATTTGACGCCGCGTGGGACTTACTTTTTGTCAGGCTGTTGGATACTCCCGGGTGCACGAGAACTTGGCGGGATCAGAGGGGGCTATCGGCCGCTCAGCTGAGATGAGTTCGGGAGATTTAGGCGTGTTCGGAAGTTGGGATGACGGAATTCAGGGCGCCACACAATTTTTAAAGAATTGTGAAACTTTTGAGGAAAGGAAAGAAACACTTTGTTGTTCCCTGATGGGAAATTTTACTGTATTTCTTTTTAACAACGGGAGTACAAAGAATAGCCACTAAAACGAATCATAATCATATCTGCTTTGTTGTCCTCCGGAAGCTATGGTAAGGCGAAAGTACTGGATATGAAGATCCAGTAACCGTCTTAAGCCATAGTCCTGCGAGGACAACGAACAAAAGAGAGAGAGAGAGAGAGGAAAAGGGGCGAAAAAGGGATGGGACAGAGAAGCGGAGGGATGGAGAGGACCGCAGCTTTTGTGTATTTAAACGCGACAAATCTGCGCCGATTTTTTTTGTTGAGCAAGCAAAGCACCAAGAAGTTCTGAGCTAGAGGTCTAAATCTTCCGTGCAGTTAATGAGATTATACCACATCTCTGTACAAAAGACATCAAAAATATCAGCAAAAAAAGACTAGTGTCCAACCAGAGATGCAATCTTCACAAGGATCCATTGTGCTCCCCTTATTTTTGTTTAAAAACTATTCGCAGCTCATCTACTTTGCAATGCAATGAGACATCAATTTCAATCTAAAGAGGTAACAAGCAGGGAGATACTATTTCACCGAAACTATTTATGAAGTTGAACTGGGCTAGGTAAGATGTTCACAACGACTTTAAACGTTTGAGCTCCGATGCAGATAAGCTGAGTGAATTGAAATAAACGCCCAAGAAAATGTGTTATGTGTGTGATGTTACAAAAGACACATTTTTGGGTGACAAAGGGCTTACAATAGATAAGAGATGATAATGCTAACTAGGTTTAAGTCAATTTAGGTCCAAAAAAGGTCTTAAGTCTAAATTGCCGAACGACAACTTTCTCGGTAAAAGAAAACCTTCCTATCAGACAATGAAAGATGACATTTTACTCCAAGCATTTGGTCTGCTCCAGCCATTAATCAAATAGTTCACAATTCAAATTCCGAAACAATCAAATAAAGCCGAGAATTTTGAGACTTTTTTTGTTCAACTTTTGTTTTGAGATGCCCACCTCGACGACTTAATTGATTTCACTGAAGTTTATCTTCCATTAAACTCTTTTGTGTGAACCGTAAAAGGTACCTCCACGATCTAATCAATTTTGATGTGAAAATATTCATCTCTCCTTTAACGACTTCATTGTTACTTTGTCACAACAACAACAACAAACACCACAATCACGCATGACTCATTCGGTAATATAGCAAATAATGACATACGTGACGAGAACCTAAAAAAAAATTTATTGCCATCCATCAACCTTTTGGTCAAGAAACCTCAACCACTTGATACATGAATCTTCTGTTTCTATTGAAATTCTTGGATTCTTGGAACAAAGATACAACACACACACACACGCATTCAATCTGTTAAGGAAAATTTGTGAAATTAATTTTCTCCAAACAATAACAGGCGCTTTAATGAAAGATATCAGGAGTATCTACCGTTTTTGGATAGACCTCCGATTGAAGTAATAAAATTATCATCCATGCCCCCGATATATGTAGATGGACTTCGTGAGAACTCATAAACACAGTCAATTTGATTCGTTTCCAGAATTGGAATGAGATTTATGACGTCCAGGAGGTGAACTACTTTTTTCAAGGAATCAAAACTAACTTGACACCAAAACCAATTATCGTTATCGGTTCTATCAATCTTTTTTTTTTTTTTGGAAAGTCGACTCCAGTGACCATCTTCGAACAACACATCATTATTCATCGTGTGAAATAAATTAGTGGGCTGCACCCGAGAGGGAGAGCAGGGTTTGGGATGGCATCAGCGCGCAACACGCCGATTTCTTATCGCACGTACTTAGCAAAGCAATCAATATCCTTGATAATTAAATAAAATTAACGATGTTCCAGCGGGTAGACCGTTGGAAAAACAAAAGCAACCTACAAAATTACCCAAGCGAATGGTTCCAACACAGATGTCTGCATCAACTGTGCTGTGCACCCTTTGATTCAGTGGTGTCGTCAAAAATCCCGATGGAGGCGAATGACGGCCACGGTACACACACGCACTTTCATCCCGGGATCAATCAAATGTCTTGGAGTCAAAGAAATGGCCCAAAACGATTTATTATTTTACAGAACCATGGCAAATCGTTCGGCAGAGAGTCGGGTCGGGTTGGGTCGGTCTTGTGGTGCAACCGAAAACTGACACATTTCACTTATAACCAGGGGAAGGAATGAGTACTCATCGGAGGAAGGATTGAAGGCAAGAGTTCTCTCTCCCTGGGGCTATCGTATGTTCATAGTTTAGGGAGAGACAGATCATCGCCTAAAAAAAAAAAAAATATTCCTCTAAGGATGTGAAATGGTGGTGGTGAGGGGATTGGCCCGTACGCCCATCGTGTTAAACAATCCATTAATATTAATAATGTGATTGGTTTTCACTTTTTTTCTTCTCCTAGCAGGGTTCTCCTAGGTTAGAAGTTGGTTCGTCTTGTTAAGGGAAATGATGCGCACACGGTACGTGACTTTGTAGGGTTTACATTATTTTACATTTTGTTTTCCTTTGACATGTTCACCCCTTTTTTTTTCTTGCGTTTGAAGGACATTTTCAACGGGTTGTGTTGCCTTAGGTGGTTTTGTTTTACACTTGAACACATCGATAATAGGTTAACGCAGTTTATCTTAAAAGCTTGTGTGAAAAATATAAGATTGAAGTCGATGAACGAATGTGAAACGATCTACAAACCACTGTATCTCTTCATCACTACAATCCGCAAGCTTTTAAAGCCAATGGGCATCGGTATCTCTTTCGTCTCTCGTCTAATTTCCCTAATGCCCGTGGTCTCGTTTGAAGGAAGAAATAAACCCTTTAGCGCGCTTATTATGCCAAAACAAAGAAAGGGAAATGGGTGTCCCTTGTTAGCCAGTTAAGATATACTTCAGTTTGGACTTTATAGAATGCCAACACCACAAGCTTTTACATTCGCCATTTCACTTTTAGTCAGGTGTGCCGTGAGCAGTTCTTTTTTCCTTCTTAATCGCTCTGTATAGCCTTTTTCCTTGCAGCAACTGCTTTCAAGGACTATTCATCTAACCAGAAGTCGAACTAGATGCTTTCTTATGATTTAACACATCAGAGGCTTCTAAGCAATCTTAGCACTAGTGCTAGTGTTCTGCACTTAATGCTTAATGCATTGGTCTTATCAAGAGGGAAACGTTCGCAAAGATGCTGGTAGTCTCTGGGGCGATTGCAGTCTTCTGAAGATAGCCGAGTTTTCTATGAAAATTGAACTAAGTTCTAGTTTACTTACTTACCTAGGTGGCGCTACAGTTTGGGGTGAACCTGGGCCTTAACCAACAAGCTTTTTCAGTTAGCCCAGTCCTTAGCTAACCGCCTCCAGTTACGCACACCAAGTTGGTTGAGGTCTCCTTCTACTTGTGCGCCCCACCTTAAGCGTGGTCTTCCTCTACTGCATTATCCTTTCGCGTTAGATTCGAAGACTCTCTGGGCCGGAGCATTGGTGTCCATTCGCTCTACATGTCCTAGCCACCTAGGTTGATGTCGCTGTACAGCTCGTATAATTCGTCGTTGAACTTCCTCCTCCAGAACCCATGCTTCAACGCAGGACTGGTCTGATTAAGGTCTTGCTCAAAGTTTCCTTAGTTCTTCGGGAAAGGGCCTTAACTCAATTGCCCTCTCAGCCCAAAGAAGCAGCGATTGACAAGAGTTAATCTTCGTTTGATTTCTGAAGTGATAGCAGAACCAAGGTAGACAAAGTCCCTATCTACCTCAGAGTTATAGCTGTCTTTTGTGACATTCTGTCCGATTTGTTGATGTTGTGTGTGCCTTCTTGTTGACAGCAAATACCTAGTTTTGCCCGTGTTGATCGCTATTCCCAATTTGCTTCTGCTTCTGTCTCAATATTCGCGAACGCACCGGTGACAGCTCGCTGATTTCTGCGTACGCTGACTTTTGAAACATTGTGCCGCTGTTGTTGACTCGAGCGTTGCGCACAATTCGTTCAAGTATGATGTTGAAGAAGTCGCATGACATCGCATCGACTTGTCTAAATCCTTTTTTTACGTCAAAGGCTTCGGTGAGATCGTTATCGACTTTGATGAAGCAGCGAACATTCTCCATCATCATCCTGCCACGGACGAGTTTGGCAGGGATGCCAAAACTGAACATGGCTTTATATAGCTCGTCCCTTTAAATACTGTAATAGGCGGCTTTAACATCGATAAATAGATGGTGTATATCGATTTGGACCACGTTTTACTCCACCATGTAGTTAGTCTATTAACCTTAGCCCGTTTCAAAAAGCGGTATCTTCAGCACTTTCAAACCAGTGTAAGCACGGAGTTAACGTCATCTCCAGGTCACGGTTTATAGTTTTTACCGTGGAGCTCATAAAAGCCGTAGTTTTATTACATTGCTGCTCATTCACAACCCTGGAGGTCAAGGCATCTTGCCTCAGTATTCCTCTGACAGCAAACTTGCGTACAAGCACATAAGATCTGTTACTATTCTTTGCAGAGCTCGCCATTGGCCCCTTTTCCTATATGTCAGTGTGGTCTGCCTTGTAGTTGTCGTTGACTCTTTACTCGACGGCAACTTTAGGCCTTCTCGTTGGAATTCAACTAGCGTCTCGTCATCATCTTTAGTCCGAAATCCTTATCGAGTTTTGGAGAATCCTCTCTGGCTTACCTACTTTCTTAGGTGGCGTTACAGTTCGGGGTGAACCTGGGGCTCAACCAACAAGCTTCTCCAGTTAGTCTCTCTGACTAAGTGCCTCAAATATGTTGACTCCACATCAGGTAATTGGTTGCAGTTTACTGCTCAACCTTGAAGGGCTCTTCTATAGAAATATTGCATTTGTAGCTTTAGGCTTTAGGCGAAGAAATCGCGTAATCCATCCAGTTACGGCAACTTTGATAGAAAAGGCTCTATACCGGCACGACCTGATATTTTTAACGGGCTACTTCCTTCAAATCTACACCCATCGATTAAGTAGGTGGGGAGGTATAGGTGGCTATTACCAGAATATCATAACTCACGTGACCTGACTGTCGATGGGTATAAAGATATTGCGTACTCAGTTATGGTCGCTGTCAGAGCCTTGGACAGCAATTCAAGAGTCTTGGCTATGACTATATGGTTTCTCGGATCAGCTTCCACATTTGTTATGTCCTATTGCACTTCACGATATGCAGGTCCAAGGACTGCGTGTTTAGGAGCGCGTGAAGTGCTTCGGTCGGACTTGACGGTGGTTCCGATCTGAGCTCTTCTTTTTGTGATATTGTATGTTTTAGGCCACAGCTAGTATAGTAACCCATAGATGAGAATAGGACAAACTACTGCAGTGTACATCCAAAGAACCGTACTAGGTAGGAGTCCCCATCTTTTAGAAAAAGTTTTGCTGAAGGCGTAGAAGGCGACGCATAGCGTGTAATTGAGCTTGAAATCAGGGATGACGCCTAACACTAGAGAATAGAGAAAGCGAAAGTGTTTGGTTGTTAAAAGGTGGAAGCTTGAAAGTCGCTATGTTGTTCTTCTTGGTTAATAGCATAAGTTCTGTTCAAGTTCACAACTTATGGACCAATCAAATAAGCTATCCGTAAGGACTCACACTTTTCATCTGATTCTTCACTGCTTCGGGAAAATTTTAACTCTCTCTCGATTGCCAGTTGAATCTTGTGTATAGAACAAGACCATCCAACTAGCTAAGAAGCTCCTCTTGTTGTTTTTAATTGAGTATACCAACATTGTTTGCATTATAAAACGAAGAAATTCAAGAAGATATGTACTTGGCATGTCCCCTTTCAAACATCACTTCCTTCATCATGAGTTATATTATCCCAACACAACTTATAATGATTTCCGTAAATAAATAGTTGAGTACAGAGTTTTATAATCAAACCCTTTCTGCAAATAAAATCAATTGCAAATCCTCATATAAAACAACGGGACACATTCTTATAATCTTCCATGGAGATGCATTAATAAACTACTGCGGCATGGGAACCTTCTAATATCCTTTTCAATTTTTTTTTTTTTTTGTTTTAAACAAAAGCCCCCATCGTCTTTTCCAAGTCGTCCAGTATTACGACGTTGCTTTTCCCTGTTGCATATACGTATGTAAACCTTCTTTGTATGTGTTTTGTATTCTAATATGTCTCATCATTTACATATAGATCGGTCATTGAACCGGAAAACCTGCAATGCTTTGACTCATACTGCATTAATTCGCCCCAATGTGTGTGTTGTTTTCAAAGTTTATTGCAATCGCGTTTCGTCCCTCTCTTTGAGAAAAAAAAACGAAACGGACTAAAGGATGTTAATGCACATATGCACGGTATACACGTAGACATACTAGCCACATGTATGTAACACGAATTGTGTGCGCGAAAATACCCTTAGGCATTTATTCGCGCTTACATCTTTGCACATGCAAAATATAATTGCACAGCGGATGCAGTTGAGGGGTTAGCTGTAGTAACCGATTGAGAGTATGAGGACAATAGATCCGCATAAGAAGATTGCTTCGGTTTCTGTGTGAAGGAAACTGAAAGAAAGGGAAAATTGTATGCGTAAAACCATGGAATAAGGATAATGTTGCCCTAGGTCTTGAAATATACTTATGCATTATCGAGGGGAAGAAATTGTTGCATCGTCTTGGCCGAGATTTTAAGTTAAAGGGAGAAGACTTAAAATTTTTTTGTTTTAACGAATTTATTTGATTGAAACAGAATTTAATATACGGTCCTTTATTGTTTCTATTCGTCATGTCATCACCGGTCTGATAAATCCTTTGATTTGCATCCAATGGAAGCTTTTCTTCTTCGTTTTCAACACTTTTAGACGTAATCCAGTCATTCTTCGGTGGAATCTGAAGAAACTGAAGCAACTTGAATCTAAGTCGATGCAACCAGGACATTTTTATTGCCAATTTGGTCTACACGACGTGTTCCTATGTTGACCCCATTTTCAATCAAGTCCTCAATCATTCATCTGACTAGAGAAGCAAATAGTTCGGGAATAAGGAACTTTAAGGCTTATTCTTGATTTTCTAAGCCATCTTGTGGCAGCACCTTTCCACCAGCTGCCACTGACAGATGGCGCTATCATCGGAGCATTGCACTCCACAACCTTCCTTCGATTTTCATACGTGGCCCAATTTAGTGTCAATATATTCTGAATTGCACTCGTTGAGTTTTTGTACACGTTACAAAGTCAGTGATGAGTATCGGACCTATGACCCTGCTTCTTATGTTGTCCAGCTTGTTAGGGATGAGTTTTCATCGCTTTGTCTGCTGAAAAATTGCATTGCATCAGCGAAGTTCCGTTTGACAAATCCCCATCTCCGAGCTGGTAATAGGCACCATTGAGAAACCGACAGTAGTTTTCTAGATGTTAGAGATGATACATCCGTTGGTGAGTCCGACTTAAGGCACAAAAGGATCCGTCAGAACCCGTAGTGCCAAGGACTGTGAACAACCCTCCTGAACATAATAATAAGTCTGACGTAAGGACCACAGTAACAAGAGGAGAAATATCAGCAAAAGATGACAGCTTAACCGCCCTTGAAAATGGCTTAAAACCTCGCTGCATACGATTCGAAAGAAGTACCACGGTATCAAGAGGAGAAAGACCAGCAAAAGATGACAGCTTAACCGCCCTTGAAAATGGCTTAAAACCTCGCTGCATACGTTTAGAAAGAAGCAGGAATGCTCGACTTCGAAATAACCGCACATTTCAAAGTCAGTTGATTGTTTAGTGACCGTCTTCTTGAACGTCCGAGAAAGGACAGTAACCGACAGATTAGTCGACCCTTAAAACTTTGCCCAACTTATGGTTACAAATATCCAAAATTGTACTTCACCTGCTCAAACTTCTACTACAGGCTACTACAGGTGACCTCATGTCACCACTGCTTGGGAACTTTTCGACTAAGTAGAGAATAGGCCAACCTAAGTGGGAACATTTAAACTAGCAAAGGTAATGCCCCTGAAAAAGCCCATCTAGTCCTCACATCATAGCATCAAGGAATGAAACCACATAACTTAACTTAACTTAAATGAGGTCATTAAGTATAGTAATACGCTCCTTAGGACGCCCTCATCATAAAGAAAAAGAAGATGCATTCCACCCATGTGACCCTCCTAAGGACAAAAGCTGGATACATGCGAAGGATGTTAACAATTCCCTAACTTCTATAGGTTTCAGTCTTTGAACAATTGGTATTGTTGCCATTGCTTATTATTCACAGTATTTCTTTCGAATACGCTGACGTCATTACGTACGCTTCAAGCCACATGGCCACCCAGTGTTATACATAGGCAGAAGGCTTTTTTCGCCGTTAATCGACTTTATTGATATCTGGAGTTTGATCTGGAAACTTCAGTACGATGAGCGATGCTCCTAACCACTACACCACGGCAACCCCCCAAGTTGTGGATATCCTGAGCTGAAGGGTTCAAGTTGGAACCTTGTGATCATTAAGCTATAGCTATTGGTCCGCAACGACAAGTTGCAATAAGTCGACTATAGATACTTTGCTTGAAAGTATTTTAGTCAAGTTATCTGCATAGATGTAGTTCCACCCTGGATGTCTCCTTTACGGAGTCAGATTGCTCCCCGAAGGGACTCATCAAGGGCAACATTTTCCAACACTTTCTCTCTATTGCCAACTCTAGGTAGAAAAGTCTTGCAACCTGTGCCATATCCAGACAGATTTGGCCCGCCTACAATAAAAACAAACCGAATGACCTAATCAATAGGAACCGCATCGAGACAGCAAGAATCACAGCAATAAGCACGGGCCACTGGCCAATAGGTCAACACTCTGCCAAGTTAGGCATCCCGTGCAACCCTCACTGTCGTAATTCTGACAACCCACACGAAAAGAAAACGTTATTCCACTTTCTTTCCACTGCCCGGCACTTGCCAGAGCCAGACAACGCACTCTCGGAAAACCCTTTTTCAAGGAACTTTCTGAGATTTCTAACATAAAATTCACCAACATTATCAATTTTCTCAACTCCACAGGATGGATATGAAAACTACACTCCAAGCTACACCCATCAACATCCAGCTCACGTGAGTTGTGGTATCAAAACGGCGCGTCAGCGCTACTTGTGTCTCTGGCAGGCTCACCGGTTTCGCTTACAATTAATTTTTCTATTTTTAGTAGATGTTTGTTCTGAGTAAGTTCCACATAGGCAGAGGGTATAACAGGACTCCTTGAGACATCCCTCAATGTGCTCTATATCAGCTTATTTGGCTTAAGATACATTTTAGCGCTATTCCAGTGACATACCTTACTAAAGTCAGAAGGACGAAGGAATCAGCATATGCGTTTGATGTTCTTCCCACTATAAACCGTTGTTAAGGGATTGTGTGAGCTTTCATATTTTTTCAAAGGGATACTTTCCTGCCGTTATAAATTAATTCCATTGGGGTACATGAAACGTATTTAACTAGTTTTCATCAGACTGCCTAAGGGTGCACTTAATTTAATTGACAATCATCATCGTCATCCAACTCATCGACTTTAGTTGATTTGTTTATTTTCACTTTCTGGATGTGTAAAGCATGTATCTATGCATCTACAGTTCATATTTGTGTGCAACTACAAAAAGATACAAACTTTCAATGTTTCACAGCAATATGACGCCACCGTCAAAAAGGATGGCAAGGATTATTTGCTAAGCTGAGGATGTACTCGTTTATATTTCCTCAATGTTTGCCAAGCCCCGAAACCGAACGCGAGTACTTTGTTACTCTTTGTGTCGCACAGGTTTAATATTCCCGTGACAAAGTATGCGCAGATTGGGATTGGGAACATGGAAGTTTATTTTGTAAGGGAAAAACCCCTTTGGGTGCGGACAATTCAATTTGATTTGTGGCAGTTGTTGGCGGCACGATAGTTTCCATTTACCGGAAATGCTATAGGGATTGTGTGAAACTATATTTTGTGTGGGGATAAGCAAATCAAGTGATAGTGGGGGTAGTTCTTCTGGAATGCTTTTCTTTTGAATTGAAAACAATTTGAATTGAGCTTTCAATTTAATTAAGAGTTAGCAGAGAGCGTTAAAGGTGATTGCAGATGAACTATGCCATTATAACAACCTTATAAGGAGTGCCTCAATATTTTAGAAGGAAATTTCCATCCAGTGGCTGATTATACAGCCACCTTACCAGTCGTTCCGACCCAAAGCAGTCCAAATGTTTGAAGTAGGATCTCATTTCATCTATCACTGATAACAACCTTCAATAACACGAGTCATAGTGTGCAACCCTGACATTAAAGTCCTGCGATACCATGTCGTTGTGCAAGTCGTGCACCTAGTGCCTAGATATAACACTAAACAAGTTTTTGGGTGACGCCCCTCCTTTGCAAGACAGACTAAATAAAATCCTAGTTAACGTAGTCGAAAGCCTTCTAAATGTCGAAACAGACCAGACTTTAACTCGATGCATTGCTCTATCCCTAAGCTGCTTATGTGTTCCATGTAAGAGGATCCCGAGCGGGAACCTTTTTGTTCGGCTAGTGCTGTTGCTTCTGATTCTTATTCAATGTCACCAAGGAAGCATCTAGATAAGGTGTTGCTTGGAGCTTTGACTAGCTCCTTCGTGATATATTTACAGCTTCCTTTGATGGTGTCCTTAGGGTTTTCACCGAAAACTATCTACCCTGACTTTGTACAGTCTTTGTCATCTCTCTTTGCATCGTCGTACAAAATGTGCTCAGCAGTTTCTTGATTTTCAAAGAGCTGTTGATAGGGATTTGTATCCTTCTGTGGTCTTCTACAAGAAATCTGACAGGTACCTCTGTCTCTTCAGCAGACTGCTCTTGACCAACTTGTTGTCAGTTTGGAATTAGAATGATTTCAAAGGACATGATATCCCTTACTCGCATCGTTGCTACAGATAGAAGAGGGAGCTTGTGAGTTCTCTTGACGTTCCCTGGAAGATCGTCAAGTTTGTTGGATACTGAGTCGATGGATCCACGTAAAAAATGTTTCTGTTTCTTCAATTGAGCACCATGATACTGAGCTGATCTGTGTAGAGACGCCGATTAGTATGTTATAGGATATACCATAGTACAAGTCTTTTGGCAGCGACTAGCCACAACATAGAATGCGTTTGTGGGGTTTCTTTGGTCGTATAGGGACCTCTAGGAAGCTTGAGAGTCGATTGTTTGGCTGTGGAGACTGACATTAACTAGAGCATCTTTAAAGGTGGAGCTCTGGAGCAGCGATGGAGTCACGGCTTACTTTGGGATAAGCGAAAGCGAAGGCGTTGAATAGTTGCATCTGCTTCCTTTTCTTTAAAGAGCCTCCAATACAAATCTTGTTCTTTGATTCTTTCACTTAAGCTACCCAACTTCTCCAATATATGTAAGTTTTTCTGACGTCTGCGGTTATTGTGATGTCTCCGTCGTGTATTTTTGGTTCATGACTACCTTTAAATGAGAGCAAAGATTCAGGGGAAAGCCTGCATCAGTACCACGGGAGCATTAAGAACCACCCCCACAGCAGGACTTGAGACAACTCAACCTTCTCCCGCTCGATTTACTTGTGCAGGAATCAGCAGCAAAAAGCGTCCTTCGCATAAACCAAACTGGAAGTTAGGAACTCAGTCAGACAGGGCACGCCCAGATCCTGCGTAAATTTGTGGGCTGCAATGTGTGCACAGACTACATGTTGCCTTACTTAGACTTCAATGGACCTTTCTCAACCTGTCTTCCCAGAAAAGATGAATGACAGGCTAATCAGACACTGAATAACGACACAACAACCTCCGTCTCTACGGACGGATCCAAAATAGACATGGGCGTGGGCGCTGGATTTATCTCCGAGACTCTCGGACTGTCTGGATGAACCGATCAGACTCCCAGACCACAATTGTGTCTTCCAAGTTGAGCTCCTGGCAGTGACAACGGCTGCTCAAAAGGTTGCAATGAAGGCACTACGACACTACAGCCACTGTCCGGCGTCCTGCCATATAAGATTTAAGATCCTAGGAACGCACCTTTTCCAGGATAAAGAAGAACTGTCCAGCAAATCGGTGCTTAGCATACACAGATTCATCAGCGCTGCGGGCTGGTTTGATAGAGCTTAGGCTTATGGTTCCTAGGGCATCACAATGGATCTACATTGACCTAAGTGTGATGGGGAAAGAACTTCCTTCCCCGTCAACCCTCCTACCTAACCTAACCTTAACGAAAGCACGGGCATTAGGGAAATTAGAGAAGAAACGAAAGAGAAACCGATGTGCGTTGGTTTTAAATAATTGCAGGTGGTAGTAATGAGGAAATAGAGACCCATGTGCATCGTTTCACATTCATGTTGGACAGCTAAAGAAACAATCCCTTCAATTGACGGTACGTCATCAGTGTGCGGTACAGAGAAAATCGAAAGAAAGTCTCTAATCGATGCTGAGGACCAACACTATGGACAGCGACATAGATAACTTAAGACTATAATACCTACTTAAGGAAAGACTTCAGGGCCCTTACTCTGTATTCCGATTCTTATATCAAATCTTTCAAAAACGGGCATCCATACGAAACTTCCGTTTTCGAACGTTTTGAACTAACTTGGCGCTTTCGAATGACAAGCAACATTTACACGCGTCATGTGCGAAGCTTGGTGATAGTTGACACTAATTTTTTCAACAACAACAATTTTAAAAATGTATTAACAACTATCCAGAAGCCATCCTGTTATATCCTCGACACCGAATACGACGCTTTAGTAATCAACGTCAAATACTTTACTTCAACAGCAGAAGTTTCCTCTGCCTACGACATCGTCTCCAAGCCTAAGGAAGTACTAAAATTTAACGTTCACAGTAGTCTCCGCGTTATTCGATCTTCCTGACGGATTAACAACAATAGTCACCGAACAGCAAATAAGCGCCCAACAAATACTCGTCCGTCTTAGGATAAAATAAAATTTTATGATTTTCCGTCATCACTTTCTTAACGTCTCACAGGACGACGACAACGACGACAGGATTATAAACTGCGTATTTCGTTCGAGTGCGCTTATGAGCAAATTCCACACACACAGTTGTAGTCGGCTGTACAACGAAGAAGGGACAATAATAGTAAGCTACTACCGACCGATTCCCGGAAGTTAAGAAAATATTCTCCTGTTACTGTTTTCTTGACAATTTCCGTCGAAGGATAATAAACAAATAGAGAGAGTGAAGTACACCACTGTGGCTGTGTGTGCTTGTATTCAATTGTTTTCCTTGGAATCTCCCATACAAATAATGAATGCAACTCTCCTGAAATTGCCACACTAAAATGGCCGGATGTAAAACAATTGGCGAGGAAATAACACTAAAATAGAATTACCCATCGTTAAGATGTCGCACAACAAAAAAAATGCCCATTCGAAGTATTTTGTCTTGATTAAATCGCAGATCCTTACGAAAAGGAACATCAGAATGTGTAATATAGGAAATTTGAAAATTGTAATCGTTATTTGCAACCACTTGTGTAGTGTATTTCCAAACCAATCAAGTTCCTTCAAAGGGGGATGGTGCCGAACACAATTGAGTCCTTAATTGCAGGATTGACTTTGTAATTTGGTTTCGGGCAAAGAAAACTTTATTCCCACACCGCCGCGCCGCCGTGTGGTAGTGGAATAATTTAAAATTCAAAATCACCCTTATATCTTGGACGGGAGGCGGCCAATTTGTCAAGGGATGCATTAATTTGTTTATATCTCGATTTGATGACAATCCTTAACGGGCTGGCGAATTTAAGGAACATATTCTCGCTCGAATGCGGGTATGAAAAGAACTTGAAAATGAGCATCAAATGGACGACGATGTGCCTTCTATAACCTAACACAACAATCAAACACGGTATAGGGGTGGGAAATTGTTGTCACTGTAAATTTGTTTCATATGTGTAGGCGCATGTTTGATGGGTACTCCAGAGAATAACACAAGAACCGTGAAGTGCGTGTATTTGCGTTATCGATGGCGTCGAAATGACAATGATGACAATGTTACACGTGTCGGATCTCTTGTAACGTCACGTGTTGAACAAAGGTTAAAACACAATTTTTCACTTCACTACACACTTTAGCTTGGGCATAGAGCCATGTATATGCGCGCCTTTGATGGGAGGAAATGTGGTTGTAAAGTTAAGAGTTTTAAAACAGCAGCAGCATGTTGTCTTTTAAAGGCGTTCAAGTGGTAAAAAGCAGCAAGTCGATGGGAATTGAATTGAAACGTGTTCATGGGAATGAAGATTTACATATGTTGGTTCATCACATAATGGCGGCTGGTGGGCATCAAACACATTGTTATACCATCACATGAGGTTATCTTAGTCCTGAAAGGTTGCCTTCAATCTTCCATCTTTCCCTGTCTGCAGCTAGGTATTTCAGCTGTGGCCAAGTTTTCCTCCGGGTCGCTACTTCTGCTAAGACAACTGTTGACCTCCACTTTATTCTTGGCCTTCCAACTCGCCGTGTTCCCTGAGGATTCCATTCGAAGGACTGCTTCGAGTTGTTGTCATTTGCCTTCCTCAGTGTGTGACCATTCCAGTGCCATTTTCACTGCCCTATCTCTACATCCAACAGCTTTTGACTAGTTTTTGGCCACAGTTCCTGGTTAAATATAATTTGCAGACAACGAATCTTTAGGATGTATCACAGACAGTGATTAACAAAAGCCAGTTCCGGAGCCAGTTTGTCGAGACTTTCGAGATTTCTCAGGCATACAATAGCAAGGATTTCACGTTGGATTCGAAGAGTCTCAACTCATTAACTGGATTTCCAAACTCGAGTTAGGATACCAAGGGTAGCGCGAGCTCAACTTTTTCTGGTTTTAACGTCTAGATCCGTTTCGCCACAGATGATACAAAAATTCCTAGATAGTTAAACTGTTCGACCTCCTAAATGGGCGCCTGCTTCAGAATAATACGGAGGGACCTGTGGGATTTTTTTTATTGTCTTTTTGCCGTTGAGCCTTAGGCTGACCGCTTATCCATTCCTCTGCAGTTATTGATACATCTCGTCTAGCCCGCTGATGGTACTTGCCAGGAAACAGATATAATCAGCATAGTCCAAGTGACATATCTTTTCAAACGGTCTAGTAAAAAGAGAATTGGCGACCGAATATCCCCTTGTCTTACTCCCTGTTTAACTTTGAAAGAGTCTGAGAACTGTCCATTGTACAGGTTCTATGTACATAGGTGTGGGAATGCGTAATCAGGTCATCAGGTGGTAAGCTTTAGATAGAGCCCTCTGCGGAGATAGGCCTCCAACAGTGGCTCTATACTGTTTCACTTGCTACCCCTAGCAGTTAGTGCAGCCATACGAATTAAACACTCTTCCTTTCTTAATGGTACCACGCTTCATATTCGACGAAACAACTATCACTTACAGACTAGACTGATCGTAGGTTGCAGCAGAGGTCCATGTCTCTTTGCACAGATGGCTTAAAGACGGAATCGGAAATGTGTAGTGGGGTCATCTCCAAGGATCTAAACTTGACTATCTCCTTCTGTGGAGATCATGGCTAAGGACGCCTTATACTGTGATTAAAGTACAATGTGATCACAAAGCCCTGGAATCTGTCACCTTCAATTTACAAACCGCTCTAATTTGCCAAATGTCTCTCAACAATATAGCTAAACAATTCAAAATTCACCTCATTTAGGGGCCCTGGTAGGTATCTGTATGGTCGTGGAACTTTCCAGGAGTGGCATAACTCTATCGATTCTACCGGAAAATGGGAATCTTGGCATGCCTCTCGCTACATGTATTGAACCGCCAGACTCATTACTAGATAGATCTGGTCTTAGGTGGATGACAAATGAGTAAATCACACCGGAAAGGCTGCTTATTGCACTTTCGTAGGTGTCACTTCAGGAGACTGCACCATTAGTCGGCACAGCAATAGCCTAGGCTTCCTGTCAAATGATTCTCCATCGGTCCATTCCATTCGCACTAAATGCCCTTGCCATCTCAAATGACCAATGCGCAGTCAATGTCGCTATCTGCATCTGTAGCGACAGTCAGGCAACGCTTAAGGCCTTGCTCAATCCTCTTATTTGATCCAAAATAGTTCGAGAATGCAGAACTCGATTGAATTCAGTTGAAAGACTGAATTTGCTAAGCATTGTTTGGGTCCCTAACCACAGCGGGATTACCGCAAATGAATTCTCCGATAAACTTGTGAATAAGGTTCAGAGGAGAACTTCTCACGTTAGGTTTGCCCGTATCTTCGGTTCGGGCTTCCATCAATGGTTGAGTTTCTAGTAAACACAACTTTAAGTGGCATGACTCTCCAGGATGCAGGCAGGATAATCAGATACTTCCCGACGTCTGTAAGAAGTCCGCGGCATTCTTGCTCTCTATCAACAAAAAAGACTGCAGACGACTTATTGGTGTTATTACGGGACACTGCTCCCTCAGCAAACATCTCAACTTATTTGGTTTTAGTGACACCACCATCTGAGATGCTTGTGGAGAATGTCCTGCCTCTGCTCGTATCAGGTGGCAAATGTGATAAGTGCTGCCTTCTGGTAATCTAAACTCCTTATCACTGAAGCTCTGACTCGACTTTCTCAAAAAAAACTATGAAAAAGGGTTGTACCTGCTGGTAGTACAATGGAACTGTTTTTGTGTCTGAGTACTCCAACGTGGTATCTGGTATCTCAATACCCAGACAGAGAAAATGAAATGTCGCTGTACAGCCATTACAGTTCGTTGTTGATACTCCTCTTTCAGAGCTCTTCAAAGCAAACGGTATCGAATATCTTATGAAGAATTTTTGGCTCGAAGCGACCATCCGCTTTCGATAGAGTCCATGTTTAAGCGCCATAGAGTAGAACTGGGGTGACTAAGGTCTTGTGGAGAATCTCCTCGCCTTCTCAGCCCAAAGAAACAGCGACTGGCAAGAGTTAAAGCAGAAAACATTTACCCAATACATCCAACAAGATCTGTCGTTTTAAATTTCGCGCCATTGTTGAACTGTCAACATTCAACTGTCATTGCGATGACTGTTGGTAAGTCGATACACACTGGCACAACGTGCTAAAATAGTGAAAATTCACTCCAAAAACGGTGAAAATATCGCGAAAGCGTTTCGTTAAGTTCTAACTGCTTTTGGTCATCATCAAGCGGCTTCACGCACAGCTATAGTGAATTTAATCGATAAATTCGAACATCTCGGGCAGATTAGTAATGTGACGACTCTAACTCGTGTTCGTCCGGCAAGATCAGCTGAAAGTATCGCCGCCGCAGCTGAGAGTGTGACTCAAAACCCAGGTGTGTTCATTTCGAAACGAATTGGACCCATTCGCAACCACTTTGCACCGCATTTTGTATGAATATCTTGGCCTTCATGCTTATAAGGTCCAAGAATTGAAGCCAGCAGAGCAGGCAGAACGCCGTACTTAACTAAAAATGACACCTCTTATTGGATGATCCTGTATAAAATGTCAGGGCTTTAAACTTATAACGCATTTTTTTAACAAATCCGATTAAACATCTTTTATAATCCACTCATTCCTCTTCTTCTTCTTCTTCGACGAAAAAAGTCTTAAATTGCCAATTCAGAAAAATAGAATTTTTATTGCAATCCATCCGAACACAAAGTTGTCACCCTTCCTCCTATTTTTGGGGTTGGGATCGGCAATGCCAGCCACACAATGTTGCATTTCAAAACAATAACACAAACGAATAAAGAAGTTTCCTATTAAATTATTAACTACCCCAGACCAAACCACTTTTACCCATGGTCTTGGTTTTTTCTCCTCTTTTTTTTCTTTTCCATATTTTTTTGTAATTCTTTTTTTATATTTTGCCTATAAAAAGAAATTAACGATTTCAAGCATTTATTTGCAATAAAAAAATTCATTTTTTTTTCTTCTTCAGGGGTGTATTCAAGGATTCCTTTTGGTTTAATCGTAACGTGATAAGGAAAGAATCAAAGAGATTTAGCTACACTTTATGACAACTAAAATTGTGTGTGTGTGTGCATACCCCTATATTCCATCCCCGGGCTAAGAGGAACAACTAACAGAATTGAGAATCTTTATCTTTTATGAATTCGAATTGAAGAAATTGCATTTTTACATCCTTTTTTTTTTACTTAAAAGGGAGCGTCATATTAAAACCAATCAATCGATGCAACTACTATCACCACCACCACCACCACCAGTAGCAGCAGCAGAAGAAGAAGAAAAAGAAGAAAAGCACGAATTTTAGAGATTCAATGACAAACACAATGTTACAGTTACAGTAACAGTTACAGTTTATTATTATGACCGCAATATTTATGACCAAACACAATGTTCCATTTAATTTTAATGTCAGTGGTTACATTTAAGTATAAAATTTGTATACAACTATGGGTGTTTAATTTAACATTGTTAACGAAGAGTTACGATGATACTTTTGGGCCATAAATGGCGCTCTGATTTATTTGAACCTTCGTTTTATTGGTCCGAGTAATTAAAATGATTATTATTGGGATTGGAATTTACATTTGCGGGAAATACGAATTATACGAGGAGAGTGTCGCTAATAAATTGGTTACACAATCACAATTGATTAAAATGGTGTGGGTTATTTCACGAGAGAGGGCGGTTAAGGGTGCAAAAACTCGTTAAAAAGCCTTCAATGATGGTTTAAAGTCTAGCGTACACTATAGATAAAAATCAGTAGAGCTCTTCTCTACCAAAGCCGTTTACACTGCATGCGTCACTATCGCCCGTCTGCAATGACTTCTATTTTATATCTAGAGCAGGAATAGACATACCTACAGTAGAGCGCGCAATCACAATCGCCTCGACAATTCGTTTCGAAGGATCTGTGTAAGCATATATATTTCTTTGAGTTAAAAAATGAGATAAAAATTTGTGTACGACAAAAACAAATGGCTTAAGCGATTATGACAATACATCTCCTCCTCTCCTCCTGTTGTCAATGTTGTCAATGCTCAAATGGTCACCATGTCAATGTTACTCGATAAGGTCAAGCAAAACTTGAAAAACAAATTATTTCAACAAACACTGAGCTTTGAACTCACTGAAGGGCAACTTAAGCAGTTCAAGAGCCTGTTTGGAGTTGTGTCAGTTAAAGTTTATTCTAAACCGTCATACCTTACACAAATCTAATGCTAGATGATGCGTAAACTCACCAGGATTTTTCCTGGACAGAAACAATCTGAGAGACAGAACTACATAACTCATTGATCTCTGTCTTTGGAACCTTTAAACAGATTTCCTTTGTAAACACTGATACATTTCATTAGAAACTCCATCTTCCCTGATCTAAAAAAAAAGGAATATTTGACCATGTACCTCTTGGTTTAATGATGAGTATCGACTTAGACTTGTTTGACATCTAAACAGCTCAAGCGGTTTTCTAAACCACAATAAGGCCGAAGATGACAAAAAAAAAAAACTCAAAGAGACTTGACCAGCTTTATGAAATTATAGTGGGACATTTGATCCTGTGTGCTGCTAGTGCAAACAGCGTACAAAAGACCTACATCACGTCGATTACATTGTCTATGCCACGTAAAAAGAGAGAGCCTGAACTCTCCAGCATAATCACATAACTAAGACGCGATATGACAAAGAAAACTAGATGCTCTTGCTCTAATCTACTCAAACAAACATGCCCACGTAGGCTTTTTGATCCTACAATCAAAATAGTTCCCACAAGCCCAAAGGAATGTAAGGATAATCGGCTTAAGTCCACCACTTGAAAAATCTTGATATTCCACATGGGCCTGCACATGTCTGTAACCATCGGACCTTCAATGAGACGAATAGCGCGGAATACGTAAGTACAGAGTGGACAACAACTGACGAGATGGACTAAAGACGCCAAAGACCAAAGATGTAGACTCAAAGAATATGTCAGAAGGCTAAACCTTTAAAGCGATGAAGCTTGCTGATTCTTTAATGAAGTTGAAGACATTCCGGATCAGTCTGTAATCTGAGAAAGAGCTGCCTGAGTGCCTGGCTGTCTAACCCCATAAGGGTAACAATTAATCTTCGAAGTCACAGTACATCACAATTCCTTGTAGTCTTTTTCAATTCCAGAAGCTGCTAAATAAACTGTTCACTAGTCGTGTGAAGGTTATTCTTTTCGAAAAGTCACAAATCCTTTCAAAGAGATTGCGGATTTCGAAAGAAATACTGTAAATTATAAGCAATGGCAACAGTAGCAATAATTCTCCTCAGTCATTCTGGACACCACCCTCGGAGCAAAAAGACTGAAACCTAATACCACCTGGGTTTCAAAATCACTACATCAACACTAGCGCTGTGCGAATAGCATTCATAACCCCTTTAGCGCTGGTGAATTATAAAAAAAAAAAAAGTAAAACAAAGGAATGTCGTCCTTGACCACTGCGACATAAGACCGAATAAATGAAAACGCTTCTGAAGACAGTAACTTTGATTGCAGATGCAGACACATAGTAACTGCGTCTCCTTGGAGGAACTAGGTATTTCTTTGTAGTCTTACTATTCGAGAGGTAAGACTCTTTTTGGATCTGGAGTTCTCTGACTAAGATGCGTTGCAATTGGACCCTAAATGACAAAGAAATCCAGCCAAAAAGTGGTCAAAGGACACTCCATTCAATTGCAGTAAGACCCTTGAACTAACGCAGATAGTGTTGCCTCCAAGTAAAGGATTCGAATAGGTTCGTACATTCAGACTTTTCGACACGCTTCGTACTAATTGCTATTTGTAAGGAAAATAATAGTTTCAATGACATTTAGACACCGCCCCAATGAAAACAACAAATGAAAGCAGTTTTCAACAAACAAACTCCTACCCTGTCAGACCTGCAAACCTCTGCATCCTTACAAATTAAAGTATCCAATCCTTAATTCACAGAAAATCATCCACCAACGTTCACAAAGTGTGTCAAGACTACAATCACTTCGTTTGTTTGTCATTTTTGTGGTCTGTCCATCATCCGTCTTTCAGGTCGCACGTCAGCCACTCCTTGGTATCGCTTATTTATTTACACAGTATCCTTCCAAGACTGGCACGTGTTTTTCACTTCAAATCAAATTACAGTGTATTAATAAGCTCCTAGTGTTTATTCAAAAACCAACAAGGACTACTCTCACTCCCACAGTCCACTCACAGAGGCATGGGCCCTGATTAGAACGCCTAAATGGTTAACCATTCACCGGACTCCATCAACCAGAATCCTTTCAGCCCAAATGGGAACTGATTAATGAAAATCGAAATGCGGTCAAATTAATAACATCGGCTCGAGTCGGAAAGAAAAAAAATCCCGTTTTCATTAGAGCGGACATTAGTTAGTTACGATTAAACACTATGAACTGTGACTGTGACGATTCAGTGTCTCCGTGTTCCTGGCGATAAGGGTTGTCAAACTGCATTACAAACGGACACTTTCTATTTATCGCAATTATGTGTCGTGTGTGAGGCAGTCAGTCCTGCACGTGTGCCAATCTAATGACCACACAGCCACACAATCGAGAGAAAAGAGAGAAATCAACAAACATGGTCTGTCCATCCGATGGATGGGCTCATTGTTCCTTGCCCGGTTGTCGATAATGTGTTGCGGGGGATGGTGTTTGTCACTCGTCGTCGGGGGATAAGTGCTCGGGCGACCACCCTTTTGTTTCTCGAGGATATTACATGCGTGCATACATTTATGTTTATCACAGAATAGGCCTCAATGGGAAACAGATAGACTCCGGCGATTATAGCTTTGGCATTGATGGATGAGTGTGCAGCAGCAAGGACATGCTGCATGTTTTCATGGCGACTTAACATTGATAGATTCTTTCGAATGATTTGATGGTGGTACATGGTCGTTGCAGTGAAATTTTTTGTTGGTGGACAGTTCCGGTCACTGCAGCAAGTAATTGATATCCCAGCAATGCCTGGACACGTTCGATGAGAGGAGAGATGCACTTTTGGTGAGCCGGTGCAGAAATTCATTTAGTTAATTGATTTAATTTGTTTCGAGATGTAATTTAGCAAAAATAATAAAGGAAATTAAATTCCACCACCTTGTTTTGTTATCCTTGGAATTTCGGTGAATTAATTACATTTGCAGTCGTTGACGAATTGGGGGAAAGCTTCGATAATCCCCTGGACTAGACCATACGGCAAAGAGAAGGTGGGTTGTGTTTAAAAGGGCGTAAAGGGCCAAGGCCAAGGTTTAAAAGCACGCAACTACAAAATTCTGCTAGATTCTGAAGCCTGGTTCAGAAATCGTTTCAAGGAAACCTACTCATATTCAATAAGAATTGTAAAATGAGGCTAAGAAGAGCTTGCCATGAACCCTAAATTCAGTTAGAGTTTGCTTTAGAGGCAAGCTTCGTCAAGGTTTGAAACCTTTTTTTATGACGGTATGGCCAAATTTTCATTTAAAAAAATCGTGATAGATTTTTGAAGACTAATATAAGACAGTGGAGGAAATATGTACCTAATCAACTTTGTGGTAATAATGGGACGCTTCTTTAAGTTATGCTCGAGAAACTATTATAATAAAGCTTAAGGAATCAACGTCTACCACCTGACTGTAAAGCAAAAGTCAGAAGACATCAGTCACAGGTAATCAGTCTTGAATGCAGTGTTGGTGAGCCATTTTTTTTTTTTTTTTTTTATAATTCACTAGCGCTAAAGGGGTTATGAATACCCTTATGATGCTATTAACACAGCGCTAGTGTTGGTGTAGTGATTTCTGAAACTCAGGTGGTATTAGGTTTCAGTCTTTTTGCTCCGAGGGTGGTTTTCCAGAATGATTGGGGAGAATTATTGCCATTGCTTATAATTCGCAGTATTTCTTTCGAATATCCCAATGTCATTAGTACCGATCAACACATTCAAGCCATTGCCTACCCTACTGCCAGTGTTATGCCTATACAGTAGAGTTGACGTCAGCTTTTTTCGCAATTGACCGACTTTTTTTTCTGTGACATCGGGATTCGAACCTGGAACCTTCAGCGTGACAAGCGATGATGCAACCACTACACCATGACCACCCTTAAAGTCTTAAGTCATAAGTCTTAAACAATTGATTCCATCGGCAAAAGTGTTCAAGATCAAATAGAATACAAGACTCGTTTCCTTGTGAGCACCCCTTACAATACACACGTTGTAAACAACAGACCTTGGAATTCGAGCGACACTATTGAAGAGTAACACGAGGTAGCAGACAGATCACTGAAATCGATTTGAAAGCTCTGACCTGGTTCAGGGTGTAAAAAGCGGACCGAATTCAGCTTTATGTGGGAAGAGGACAGTAGTTTAGAGGAAAGCTTGGGTACATTTTAAAACGAGAGCAGGTGTCCATCTTCCTGGAAAGGAAAGATCTTTCCTCTGTATTTGTTGTTGTAAAATGTTTGACTTTTGCAAAGCTGGAGAATACATTTTCTTGAAGATCTCTCAATCACTTGAATTCGAGTTTTTGAAAAGGGCTGCCACTCTTGCCGAAATTGCAATATTCAGTGACGGATCGACTTTTTACGTGTCATTACTTGTATTTTGTGGTCGCTGTGGCTTAGTGATTAGCGCGTTGGACTTCTAAGCGAGAAGACATATGTTCGATCCTCAAAACCACAACCTGCGGCACCACCTCTTCGCAGGCATTACAAAACTGCAAAAGTATTATATGTCGCCGTTCGGAGTCGGCAGTAAAACCGCAGGTCCCTTCCATGTGTATATATAGCACGGACAATATGAATGGTTGCGAGAAGCTAGGCCTAGGGGCTGTCGTGCCAAATATTAGTTAGTTACTTGCATTTTATTAAAGCAAGTGTGTGTGCTATGTGCTGCACTTTCTTCTGCTTAGTAAACGCAGCCATTCACGCAGTACGTGTACCATCTCTTCTAATCCTAGAATTTCTTGGTCTTACTGGTCTAAGCATTCGCTGGTACTAAGCTATTTAGTGTCTTATTGAACGTCTGAAACATCCGTTCCTTGTGAATTGTTGGATACGCTTCGTTTAGAATTGACCAGGGATTTCTACCATTCGTCCTGGACGAGGTCTGGTTTTTTTATGGCTCTTATTAGAGTTTGAATATTTTGGTACCCTGCTTACTTTTTAGCTTCTATCTAAGACTTGCCCTACCGTTCGTCTTTCGCTTGAAAGGTTCTTAAAATCTCGTTGTTTAGAGTGACAGTACCATGATCTTTTTTGCTTCGAGAGCATATGAACGCATTGCCTTGATCTCATCTGGCTGTCCGAATGAAAAATGATTTAACATCTTGTCGACGGAAGAGTCTTTAAGCGATTGAGCCCCTTCCTTCGTGAGCTTGAGAGCACTTAGCTTCTACTTACAGAAGTCATTGTCATGTCCAGTTAAGTTTAATATTTTGTGAAGATTACTTCTTCTGTGTTGTTGAAGTACAATTAACAACGTTTTCCCTAGAATCCAGTGTGGCGTTCACTCTCGAAAGGTTCCTTATGTTGGCTATACTCTTGGGTTGGATGATGCTTCGAATCTTATTTCGTTTCGTAGAAAGGGGGTCGAACTCTATTTTTGTTGGGTCCATGAGCATGGTTATTTGTGAATACTTGTCTCAAACAGTTTAAGCTTAACAGTAATCGGTTCTTGACTTTCTTATAAGAGGATCCGATGGAATTTTTGCGTATTTTGGGCACCCATCCGTTTAACCTTTTCTACTTGTGGCACTCTGATGGTGTTGTAAGACCGGTAGATCATGCTTAGCCTTAGACATTCTTCTCCTCAAGGTATACTCTTGTACATTGATCTGAGGTGGTTTTGGTAAGGGTCCTTTCTTCGAAGGAAGAATTTGAACTTTATTAAGCGTTAAGGTTGAGATGTTTCTTAAGCCTTAATGAGTTTTTGGAATTCCTCAGGGCAGTGACAATGGTTCGCTAACCAAGACTTGGGGCCCGACCTATGCAGATTCGAACCCGGTTGGGGAACAGCAACAGCCACCAAAAATTACAAGAGAAATTAACAAAACCAGAGTTTCTCAAACCATAACATAAAAAAAGGAGTTTTTGACTGGGAGTACAATGGATCGGTGCTCCTAGGATTTGGAAATTCCTTTAAAAAAAAAAACTAAGATAATTGGACGCAACCTTAGTAGCTTTGACCATCTCTCGACGCCTTTGTTATTGATCTTGACAAACCTATCGGATCACAGGCTGGACCAGCGAAGGTATTGATGTCGTTCCGTTGGACACGTTCTACAAGACGGATATCTCTGTTGTTTTCTTGTCCTATCTGTCTTCGACTTTCATTTACTTATCGATGAATCCCTACTCAAGGCATATTTTCAATTCCATGCCTCTGAAATCGTTGTTCTTTCCTCAAATTCAACCACATCCATCTCATCAATCAACAAACAACATCATTCTCCAAAGGACTCCATCACATAATCTCCGCACTCAACTTCATCATCATCACCCTCGTCGCTATAGCGTCCCGATAAAATAGATTTTGATGACCACTGTCATAAATATTCACTCCGACCCCATGTGTACAGCCTCTCCAGTCCACTCGTGTCTCCCTTGTGTGTGCACGCCATAATGACCGGTTGTTGCTCAAGAGTCCACCAAATCGATACCGAAAAAGTGATTCCGTTGATTCGAAAACTATTCAATTGTAAATAATAGCAGCAATCAATTCGGGAACAAGGATACACAAGTCTGGGATGTTTGCGTTTGCATTTCATGACAAACATCGATTCACACTTTTGCCGCCAACAACTACGATACACAGTGGGCAATCCGAGTAATGGCCCACCCATATCCTGGTTGGCATCAATAATTTTTTACTATTATTACAATAACTATCACCGGGATGATGATGACAATGGCGCTCTCTTGACATATTTATTTCTTGTGTTATTATTTTTATTATGATGACGATGAGAGAGAGAGAGGACGGAGGGCGGAGTACGAATGGATTCGACAACTTTTCATGTGTGTTATCTGTCTTTGAATGGGTGTTATCTTTGAATCTATTCGCATTTGAATTGGTCACAGGACGTTGGTGGAAGTTTTTCTACAATTATCCGAGGAGGATGGGGGGGGGGGGGCGACAATATTATCTTAGCAATCATATTCGTCCGTATCTCACTGTTATGGCGGCATAAATGAGAATTCGCCTTAATAGGTTATTGTTCTCGAATGGAGTGCAGGAGACTTGTGTGTTTGCCTGATTGCTGATGGGCTGTTTGGGAATGTTTTTATTGAGTTAACTTTCGCAGTAAAGTTGAAGACGAATAAGTGGATGGTGATGGCGTTCAAAGTAACGATAACAATGAATGACAATCTTTTAAGGGTCCACCAGTTCAAGTGTTCTGTTGATGAATAGCATCAGTTCGAGAAGAAGTCTTGAGAATCCTCACAAATAATACGTTACAAGAAGATTGTGAAGCAAAAGCCAACTGCTTCCATCATCATTTCAACTTACACTCGGCTGCCCTAGCAATATCGCATGTGTCTAACTAACCGAATCCAACGTGAATCGACTTCTGACTTCATCTGCCTGTGAGCTCTTTCTTTCGTCAGCTGGGATATACATATGCTTTGGTACCCAGCATAGGCTCTCAATATCTCGTGTAGAGGCCTTTTGTAGATTCTTATTGGCCTCCCCGGTGACGACCTCCAAACGAACAGTGTCGAAACCAGCCGTTCTCGTGGTTGCAGGAGTAATCCCCATCGATCTCCCAGCGGAAGTTAAGGAGATCACCAGACAACGCTGGGAAGAACGCTGAAGGAGAGAAACCAGGTGTAGATGGACCGCGAGACTGATCGGAAACATGGTGGACTTGACGGGGTGGGGGCCGAGGTACACAATTTCTTACCGGACAAGGATGCTTTAATAATGGAAGAATGGAAAGAACAATAAGCCAAGCATGTCAGTATGGTGACTCGACTTAGGTTGGACAAATGCTGACCATACATTCTTCCAATGCACCAGCTGGCTTACAGAGAGACGAAGACTAGAAACGGATGTAGGCGGAATCACAGCGGACAATATCGTTACGGAACAGAGTGTGCTCCTATATCGAGGAAGACAAGAGAACAGCACATGAATCCGTCAAGATCATAGAAGAGCAGAGCCCATAGAGGTTAGGAGTAGTGGCACCATTACGATGTAATGCAAGAAGCAGGTCTGAGGCTGATTCACCTGAAGATGGAGAGGGTTTAGATGGTGGGAGTCCGACACTCTGGTTGAACTTACTCACCCCTGACGACGCATGAAGCATAGAAAGTATGAATTCCTTTTTGCAGTTCAAAACGGGGTGCCAGGAGGCTTGGTCATCAGAAAAGTTCGTCGTGCAAAAATGATGGTGGACAGTCATCGAAAACGATTGACAATTGATTGGCTCCTCCAGTGCCCATCAACACAAACGGGACCGAATATCTTAAAATGAATTCTTCACACGAAGCGAGTAAAAGGGTATCTTCATCCGCCTTCGATAGAGTCCATGCTTCAGTGCCATAGAGTAAGACTGGGATGATTAAGGTCTTGTATAGAGTCACCTTAGTTCTTCGGGATAGGGCCCAATTGCCTTCTCAACCCAAAGGAACAGCGATTGACTTCAGATCAGATGTCGTCTTCAGAGCAAAGTTCAGGTAGATAAAGTCCCTTGCTACCTCGAAGGTATAGCTGTCCATTCTTACATTCGGTTCGATTCGTCGACATTGAGTATCCCTGAGAGCACATACCTAGTTTTGTCCTCATTAACCTCTAACGTGTTTTTGTCAATGGCTTTCCTTCCGCGGTTGACAAGTGAAGGTCCACACCACTAAATGGAGTCGACCAAGGAAGTGGTTCGCCCCCCTTCACACACAAAAGAAGAAAAAGGAAATACCCTGCGTTCTATTAAAATTTGATTAAACCAACATTGCGGTCAAAAAGTCCTTCATGGAGCTGGTCGCACTGAAAGAGTGTCGTTCCAGGTAATCACTTAGTCAAACAACGCCCAAATTGTATTCCCTTAATCGAATTGTGGAACACCTTGTTAGCCAAAGGGTTAATCTATTGTTACAGCGCCCCCGTCTCGTATTTTATAAGGTAAACATTGAAATTAATGAATAACAATAAGCCTTTCATCCTTTTTTGGCACCCCCAAACCCCCAACGCCGCCCAATCGTCGTTTACACTCCATCGAGTCACGGTCTGTTGTAATAAATGATGTGAGCTTGGAATGGCCCCTCAAATCGAAGTAGAAGAAGTCAAAACCTTGTTCGTTTGTTCAAAACTTGCCCAGTACCGTCGTCATCAACATCATCATCCACATCGGTCCACTGGCTGGACGGTTCGTTGGCACGTTGGTTCCTTTGGCTAGCTAATTTGCATTTGAAGTAAATTTTGAGTTTTCATTTAATTTAGTCTCGAATTGTCGTTCCTAGGGTTCATGTCATCCACAGTCATCTTTACACACAAACACAGGATCCTTGTCCATACTTGTCCAAGTGGACATTGACAAAGCGAAACGAAATCACCTCTTTTGAAGATAAGGAAACTTTTCCATTTGTGTACGGTTAAAGGATTGTCGTCCTTTCGACACTTAATCTTCACACTCTCGACAAAAAAGTTAAATTACTTTGGACCTCTCTATACATAAATGGCTTTTGCATTTATGTCGAGGATAATGTATGCATATGTATGGTATGGTGCGGTACAGTGATGTGGAAGAGGGTTGAATCCATCTCTCCAATCTGTCTTGTCGTATGGATACTTTTTTAACGGCTAGAGACAGTGGAATCAATCATTTTGAATTGAATCTTAGAGAAGTCGATGGAGAGTCTTGAATCGAAGTCGGACTTTAGAAGGGGTTTTCACCAGTAATCCTTTGTTTGGAGATGGGGAAGGAACTTGAGCCAACAATTGGAGGCTTGAGTCGTTTTAACTTCATAAACTGTCTCGGAATTGGAATTGCTTGGGGGCATCATAATCCATGTAAGACTACGACCCCCCTTAGACCACTTCACACCACAGTATGACCAAAGCCCGATGAAGCCTTCTTAAACATTTTGGGTCTTTGTAGGAGCATTTCGACAGATCGAAGCCAGTCTTTGTTAAGCTTAGGGCATCGTAACCTTCCATCATAGCTAGAGTATAACCCCCCATCATAGGCGTTTCGACAGACCGAAGTTAGTCATCCTAACTTTAAGATGATTCATTGAAGCCTGACATATGTAACTATTCAACTTCCAGGCACTCAAAATGCTTTGCGGCCTCCGGTTGTGGCCAGTTCTCTTGCAAGTCTGATACCTACATATATGGTCTTTCTCATTTCTCGTAGAGTCATCTTAAGTCGGTGACTGGTGGTCCTGTTAGAAGCTCTGAGTGTCATCTTTGTGATGTACAAATCTCCCAAATTAAGATCTGCTCTTTGTAGAATGGTTTCCTCGGCGATTTCCTTGCAACTTGAGTCCATCGTACCTCAATTTAGTTGGTCCGGATTAATAGTTCGTAGTGCCTTATAGCTTGATAGATTCTGGCTTTGTTTGGTCTTATCATTCAACTGTAGGCCTTGAATCTCCATAATGTTAAGGCGCCAGTAAATGAGTCTCGATCTCAGTGCTGGGCTCGAAAGCAGATCGGTTGTGGTTTCGTTCTTAAGCCACAAAGGCATTTGGCACGACTTAAATCAAAATATACAGTTGACGGATACAACCTTGAGGCATCCCCTTTTAGGTTTATTTTCGCGAAAAGCTCTCGGTGTTCCTGGCTCTCTCTACAATCCTGTTAAGGGGCAGGTTCACCAAAGAAGATTTGCCACTTCCAGCAGCTCGACAGAAACACTATTATAACTCCTGCCACAGGGTTCCATTTGATTGCTGTGATCATGGTACTGATCTTGTCCATTGTAGTGCAGTTCGAACTATTTAGCGACCTCCTTGGTCAAGTCAGACGATCGAACAAGCTGAAAGACTTCTTGGTTGAGGCACAGAACAACTCCGGTCTAGAGCGCAAGTAAGGTGCATGCGACAGTTCTACCCAAGTTGACCTAAGGCGCTCTGACTCGGATGAAGTGGGTAGCTCTTGCCAAAAGCGATCTACGGCCCGAAGAGTCTTCGAATCTAACCCGGGGACAACGCAGTAGAGGAAGATCTCGCGTAAGGTGAGGCGCATAAAGAGAGGAGGGCCTCAACCAACTTGAAGTACGGCTATCTAAGGACCGAGCTGACAAGAGAAGCTTGTTGATTGAGGTCCAGGTTGAGCCCGCACTATAGCACCGCCTAAGAAAGTAAGTGATCCTCTACTTTGTCTCTTCTCTCCTAGGGCAAGCTACCTTATCACACGCAAGTTGTTGATGTTCCTTATATCAAAGCCTCGAACATCATTTCCATTTTGGCCATTTGCAAGGCAATGTGATGCTCATGACCACCGATTCTTGACTCTTTCTCTCATTTTCCTGCTCCTAATCAACAATGTTTACGTCTTGTGTTCAGCTGGATACAGACCAGATCTACTTATGCCGCTCCGCTTACTTAAATGCCCATAACGTCTGCACAGTCTATGGTTTTACACTTCTCGAAGGATTGGTAGCAGCAAGCAGCTGGACCTAACACCAAACCTTGTGAAACTCCACCAGTTATCTTCATTCCATTCATTGGTGTCTTGTAGTAGGATCGTATTCCTACAGCAATCCGCCACTATAATGACTCAAGTAAGCGGTCCCAACCAGGAGCAGCTTTTGTACAAGTTGGTATTACACTAAGAAATCCCTTAATCGATCAGTATTCTCATGTTGGTTCCTCGCTGGTTTCGGACGTCCAAAAATGTCCATTGTTCGCCAAAGGTTCAGTCTTTCTCATCGACTTACTGAAATTCAATTGAAATTAAAGACAAATGTCCTTTTTTTGACAGAAGGTACTTCCTAGGCACTGGACTTAACCCTATTCCATAGTTTTGTTTAAAAATTGTCCAACGCGGAGGACCTGGCACTAGTAGAACCAACGCCGACCGATTTATGAGCTTTGTACTCGAATTTTAGGTTTCTCTGACAGCCAGGAAGATCCTGTTATCCAGAGTGATCAGATCAATCCTTTTATACACTGCAGTGGTCTGGACAGGGGGCACTTATAACGAAGGAAACAAGAAGGAAGCTCTCGCTAGCATACAGGCGCCTTCTGAACAATTTCGGGCCAAGCAGTCCCCATAGCAGGAATGGTCCCCATCGACATACTCACCAACGAGATGCAAAGCTTCTACCTTACGCGAACTGCGAACTGGCAAGAAGCCAAAGAGGGTCAAAGCTGAAGAAAAGGCAACATCTGTAGCATTGTGGCAAGCCGGGTGAGATAACTCGGCAAAAGGCAGATGGGATTCGGAGAGCACACGGGGGCTGCAACTATCACTCTATGCAGTTCTTGTCCCTGCACGGTGGCTATCGAAAATATCTCCACAGATTTGGACACTATAGCTCTCCCTTGTGTCCAGAGTGTCCAGACGAAAAGGAAAACACAGAACTCGCAATGTTTCACTGCAGGCGCTTCGCAGAGGGAAGAGTGAATCCGCAAAGCCTGCAGCTTTCAAAAAGCCATCAGATGAGGGCAGTGGACGACTGGTTGGAGAAGTGTTCCTTCGTAACGAGCACACAGACCGAACTAAGAAGTGGACCCAGATGACAAAGCATAAGTTGCTAATCGCGGGGAGAGTAGTAGAAGTATGCAAATGTGCAGAGGTATCGGAGAAACATACGCCCGCGAATGGTGCTACCTAGCTATGGTTCTGACTACTGGTGTCTGTGAAGATTCCACAGTCATTGATGCGCCCAAAAAAGGAACCAGCCCCGGGAAGTAATACCTTACAGCGGTCCCGTAGGGAGGTAGAAGAGTGTTGGCCTATTGCGCCGAAGAAACATACGCCCGCGAAGGTTCCACAATCATTGTTACCCCCATAGAAAGAAACGACTAGAAGTAAGGTAGCTATCGGAGGACCCACTAGCCTTCTAGTCGAACTTGCCAAAGACCATCACCAATTTCTTTCACAAACGGCCGCTAAACATTTAATTCCAAACACCATCCCGTGCAAGTTTCAACTTCACCCATTCCCTACATGTACACCTATCCTGACAAAGCATCATCATTTCCCTTTCAACTTCATCACTTGCCGTCAACTCCTTCTTCATTCACGTTGATCCTTATTGTCAATTATTTTGTCATTCCGGTAATGATACGTGCTAACTAAATATAAATTAGCACGCGGCAAAGAAAAAACTCAGCATGGAGTCTCACAGTCACCATGACATTCCAGGATCTCTTCCATTATAAAAGCAACGCTGCTGCAGTGGTATGTCACCGTGAGGGGGGTGGGTGGATGAAATTACGTATACGTATGCATTTGCTGTTTATTTTTCCTTGAATATTTTATTGTCCTTGGATTTAAGCTTTGTGCACAGTAGAAAACTTTATGTGTGTGTCCTTGCTCTTCATCTGTTCCAAGGTAACACAGAAGAGCACACACTACCTTGGCATTTGCACTTAAACAAACTCTCCTTGCATCTGACACTTTTGTCAACACAAAACCGATCCGAAGCGAACAAAGGATTTTTTTTTTCGTTTTTCACCGTTTCTTCCACCGAAAAACAAAGAATCCTGGTATTGGGTATCGCGTAACCATGGATAAATGCCAAGGGCGTAATCAAAAAAAAAAAAGAAGCTTTTATTCAATTCAAGAGCAAGGTCTGTGTTGGAGGTTGCATGGTAGATGGGATACACATGCCAGAGAACATGATATGAACCCCCCCCCGACTGCATCGTGGGGTGGTGTTCCTTTATTTTGCTGTGTGGGAACTGTTTTTCTTTTGAAACTAAAGAAACTTTTCTAAAATTTATGGCAGAATTGGCTAAAGCGATATATTTTGTTTCTCCTTTGTACCGTTCTTCTGTGACAGGGGAGAGTAGGGAATCGCGTGAGAGTTGTTTCAGGACATTTTTCAAACATTGTTATTGGTACCCACTAGTATTTTTTGTTTGTTTTTGTTTTGCTGGCTCAACGACTTCTTTGAATTGTATTATCGTTTTTAAATCGCTACTAATTTGTTATATTTGTCTCCTTTGTTCAAAAGGACAGGAGGACACGGATGAAGGGATGAAGGGACGAAGAGAAGCTATATATTTTCTTTTGGCAAAGGAGTTGTGTGATTGTTTGGAAAGAAAAATGCACCCGATTGCTGGCTAATGGATGACAAAGTTGCACAACACTTAAAAGTGCTTCTAGGGACAACATGTAAGACTATGAAAGGAATCCTGAGGGTAAAGGCTGTGCTATACAAACCGTCGAAGGTCCATTTATGATCGAGCGGGACATGATGATTTTCCCTTTATAACGGGTTGGCTTTTCTTGTCCACAATCGCCAGGTATGTCTATTCTTGGTCATTCTTGCATCTAGGTTGCTCGTCTTGAGGTCGTTTTTGTGATGCCCAAGATCAATGCTGTTTTGTTAAGTTTTCCCTTCATTTTAATGGGCATTTTGCAGTCGCATAGGACACCTGTAAGTGTCCGCCACTTCATCCACCCCGAATTGATCCTGCTTTTGACATCATCACTTCTACTGTCAGCAGTGGTTGGTCGTTGCCATATATCGTATTGATCGGATTAAATCATGAGTCTTTTTCAAAAGGTAGGAACTCCGTTTTGCTTAGATTTATTCGCAGTCCATTTTTCCCGCATGACTCCTATCATCAATTAAGGCAACGTTCTTGTTCTTTCTTCGACTTTCCTTATAAGGACGATGTCATCAGCGTAAAGGAGGTTGCAGGGCGTTTTTTCTTTTTGATTTTGGAAGTCAGGTAGTTGTTAACGTTGTTAAAGAGAAAGTCGCTCAGGGCTGACCCCTGATGGTACTCCTGCCGTTAAAGGGAATTCGTTAGTCGTTCCTACTGGGGTCTCTACATGGGTCGTAGATACCTGAGTTGTACATATCTTCTACAAACTTAATGTAGTATTCCAGCACGTCATGAGGGACTGAATGTGTACAATGGATTCTTCTTCTTCCTCGTTGCATACAATGTCCAAATGCGGAGATGTGCGCCTAGGATACAGGCGCCGTTAGTTAGTTCCAAGACCTGGTCTCTTTAAGTAGAATTAACGCTTTCGATCTTTTAAGATCGAGGACAGGCTTGATAAGCGTAACATTGGTAGGTAGGTAGGTTAAAGAGGTGGATGCATTGCGTGGTGCAGCCTTCACTCGGATCTCTAATGGATCCATTGCGTTCCTCTAACGTAGAATGTCCATTCTGAAAAGACAAGAAAGAGTGGAAGGGTCTGGATGAGTGCAGGCACGAACGTTCGGCCTCCCTGAACCATCCCGAATTCGTCGAGAATTTTAGAATGGCTTTTGGTGGCTTGTTGGACAGCTCGCCCAGGTCGTTGAAGTGGTATTCACAGAGAGCCGTCTTCCTTGTTCTATATAGGCTGGGACATTCGCATAGAAAGTGGATTATATTCTCTTCCGTAGCCTCTGTATAATTCGTCTGTACTTAGACGCATTCTTCTACGGTGGGCCGCCAGTAGGTTGTGGCCTGTGATGAACCCTATGAAGAGAGCTAAGTTTGGTCTGTTTATCGCAAGAATATGCTCTTTTTTTATCTTGTTGATGTTTGTCCAGAGTTTCCTGGAGGTGCAGCATGATGAGAGTGCCCTCCATCTCTTATCAGCTTGTCTATGAAAGTCTAGTGCAATTCTAGATTTGACGAGAGCTACTCCTTAGCATTGGTGTATTGGTATTGCTTTAGACAGAGCATTGGTGTAAATCAGGTGCTTAACAACCGACATAGGGGTAGAGCTTTGTCCAGCTAGTTTGACAGCCGCACAGTTTTCTAGAATATCGCTGTGACCTGGGATCCAGCAGAGTGTGACATTGTTTTGGTTAGCGATCATGTTGACAAATAAGTAGCAGCCTTGACTGTCTTAGATTTTGTTGCGTTTGCTTAATGGGCTTATTTCAGCTCTGTAACTCATATGGTCAAACATTTACCCTAGGTCTTTTGCTGAGTTAAAATTTTGCTATGTTCGCCCCATTTCAAGCACGTTTTTCCCCGCTGCTCCCATTTGATCAAAATATCTCCAGAATAGGGAAAAATCCCCAATTTTACCCCCTTTGAGGAGGTGGCAAGCATTTCCATAGAATCTCTCCGTAGATAAACGTTTTCACGTTTAAAACAATATTGGCCAACGAATGCAACCTTGTGAAATGCCACTTTGGATCTTGACAGACTTCGTTTAAGTTGATATTGAGATTCTGTTATTTGTAACAAGACTGCTGGAACTTCCACCTGGTGAATGAAGCAGTAGTCAAGGAGATTGATGAAAGCTTGGATGAGGCACTTCTTGATGCTGTCAGCGTACCAAAAGATTTGGCAGTTGACTGAAATTCTTTCGAAAGTTTACTGATGTTGACGATGGAAAGACTTATCAAACGTCTAGGTAGGCTATTTGGGACCGAAAACGTTACTCTTTAATGAGCTATCAGGTACATGGTTCGTCATGGGCAGTCGTAGTTGTTCACAGCCCTCAGCACTGGAGTTTTTTTTTAGAATCAGATCCTGTTAAGGAACTTGCTGACATCTGAATTGAAAAAATGCTGGACATCCCGTACTCTCAAGACAGAGTCCCCAGTTTAAATCTGTTCCAAGATTCATGTAATGTAGATGTTTATTCAGGAAATATGCTCTCCACTAAGGATTCCATTTCGGACTTCTAAGGACTGTTCCTATCGAAATTCACAATGAAATTCGATTTTTTTGCTGACCATATTGGGCATACTTGTCCTTGTCCTAGTGTGTTAAGCCATTTTTCTCTGGATAAATTTCTCCTTACACCACAAGGAATCCAAATGACTCTCTAATTACCATTCAGCTACGGTACATTAGGAAGCTGTCTTCTGCATAAATGTCTGTCTGATGTTTTGAAAAAAAAAAAGAAGTCCTGACCATTGCAGATATTTTTCATGGTCACTTAAAATTATCTAATTCCTAGCCTCTGTGGGGAGAGTGCCAAAAGCAGACTTTACAGCCACGTCATCATCCTTTAGAGTGGAAAAAGAAACAAATTAAAAATCTATGTCCCGAGAGAAAGGGTTCTCCACGTCGTCGTCGTCCTCGTCCTCGTCCTGAAAATGCTAAACACAACTTATTTATACAAAAGTAGTGGTACAGCAGCTCACTGCAAGTCGGTGGTTTTGAATCCAACGTCTCGCCCATTCATTGTTTGACTTTCGCATGATAACTTTGTTTATGATTAATGAGAATATTATGCGGAACGATTCGTAGCAGGAGAGAGAGAGAGAGGACGAGTCCTTGTTCTTGCCTGCGGGGTGTTTAGCTGTTTACTGCAACAAAAAAATGCTCTCTCTACACACTTTAGCAATTTTTCCATTTTTCCATTTTCCATTTTCCATAGCTCATTTCAATTATGAGCTGCTGAAATGTGCCGGGGGTTCATGTCAGCAGAGAGTTTGTAAGTGTATCGCCCAGCTATCGTCCATATGGGCATGAAGGGTTATTTGGGATTCAGTGCTCATAAATCTTCCGTTCTCTACTGACAATTTCGGTTTTTTTTTTTTTTTGTTTTTTGCTCGTGTGGTTCCATGGTTCCATCATCTCCTCCTCGGTGGATGTGGATGATGATTCCTTGCACATAAATTGTCGAATGTAGATTTATGAACTCGTAAAGTTCCATCTTGGTATAGTCGAGTGAATAAAAGTCGTTTGAAAGGAGATTGTTGGGTTTTTGGTTTGGTTAAGTCAGCATCGAGTCGTTGTAGGTTGACCACAGGCTTTAGGAAGACTTTCGCATGGAATTACCGTATTATGCGACGGAAAAATAGGTTTCACTTTCTGAAGATGGCTACTGGAGGCAGTTCTTTATTATGAAGGGGTCCTGCCTCCTCTATGACTCCTGGTCATCAACAATATCCTTGATAACATTGGAATCAAGACAGTCGCGTTTGCGGACGACGTGGTTATTTTAGTGTCAGCGATGTGCCCCTCAATGATTAGTGAAATCATAGGAAGGACTCTGAGTGGGGTACCCTTAGGCCACAAGTTGTAGACTTAGCGTTAATCAGAGTAAAATTGAACAAACTTCAACGTCTTAACAACCAAACACTTACTCTATCTTCCAGTGCAAGGTACCTTGACGTCATCCTTGACCGCAAGCTCTGATGTGTAAAAAAAGCATGTGTCGCCTTCCAAGTCTGCAGCAAAACCTTTGGTGGTAAAATGATGGGGTCATTAATCTAAGATAGTCCTTTGGATGTCACTGTCATAGATCGCCCCATCCTCACCTTTAGATGGCTCGTTTGATGGCTCGCCTTAAGCAGAGCTTACAACATTACAAAACTAAGCAGAGTTCCAGGAACAGATGGTATCGCAACGTTACGATGGAGTCCGACAAAAGGTCCTAAACATTCTGTCCCGGAACTAACACATAAAATACCTTTACCTGGTCCGCGAAATCATATGGTCATAGAAGTGCTCTTGGTCTGCTGCCTAGGGCTTTGACCTCGATTATAACTGGCTGGACGCTACCTAAACTCAGACTCAAGTCACTCGGGGGTGGATTCGGAGATTTTCCCGGCCGGAGCATAGATTCCTATCCGCTCTACATGGCTCATCCACCTCAGTCGTTGAACCTTTACTCTTCTGGTTAAATCGATGACGCTGTACAGCTGGTTATTCAAGCGCGTGCAAAAGGGCATAATGGACATCAATCTAGAGACACATCAAGTAGTTGCACTTCAAATGGTTTCCTAGCATTGCTACCACTGGTCTCCCGTATACGTTGTGTTGCTGGAGTTGGACACCTAAGACGTCTTGTCACGCTTTTAGGACAAGGAAATAGCTAATTCTTCCAGTCTTTCAACGTTTGAACTTCTTTGTGGTGATGCCTCTGGCCTTGATAATGACCAGTTCACCGGAAGAGTGTTTGTCATCTCCTAAGTCATTGTTGGTGTGCTGTCGATCAAGCCACGACTACAATGCTTCCTCTCCGAAGTTGGTGTAAGCTTTCCTATCGTCCTATCAAAGGGGTCCTTCTTTTTGAATTTGATCTCTAAAATATCCAGTCTTTGATGCCATCGTCTTCCTCTACGTGGTCATGGATGCAAATGAGACTAATTTTGTGGAACCAGCACTTTAATGTGGATCGTGATCACTGTTCTGCCTTCCTCTGATGGCAAAATCACATCCGAATAGTCCTCGTCTCCGCTTTCGGGAACCAAGCCCATTCCATCGTAATTCATAGATGGCGTTGTTTTATTCGTATTGGAGCAGTTCATCTCCAGGATCCCTGACATGTGCTCTACTCAATGACCAAGTCTAGGTCGTCATTGTCATGGAAACGATGTATGACTTGGGTGGATCTCTGCCTACCTTCGAAGAAGAGAAGTGGACAAGTGAGTGGACGTTCGCCTTTAGCTTGCCTTTCGACTTATCCACGGAGACTCCTATGGAAATGACGCTTCGGAATGAAAGTTTACAAGCCTTCAAACATGATATGTTGACTCATTGGTAGCCTATGTGTGAACCGAACCCTTTAAGCATTACTTTGACTGTCCTTGAGGGTATGGATGGATGCAACCTTACTCAGTTGCTCCAAACTTGATTTCAAGGATATCTCCCTCAAGTGGACGCCCATTAATATGACTATGAAGCTACCTTTTGCTTACCCAAAGATAGGACTTGCATTCTCAAGGGAAGACATGACAAAAGAAAAGTACGACACACTGGCGGCCCAAAGGCCCCTCGATTCCAACACTGATTCTTCCTTTTTTTATTCTGTAGAATATATCTTACTTAAGGTGGCGCTACAGTCCGGGGTGGACCTTTGCCTCAACCAACAATCGTCTCCAGCCAGTTCGAGGAATGTGAAATGTATCATTAGGCTAATTTACCACTTTAACACCTCTCTCACCAAATAAAAACCACACAAGCAGGTTGTCATTTGACACGGTTCCAATCCACACACATACAACCACTCTAATGTAGTCCTTGTTGTAGGCGTACATAATAACTGTGTCCATCGAACGAAACCGCATTATTTTTGACTAATTGTCTAATTAACTGACATTTTGTATGCGCCCAACTCAAGGATTGTCTTCACAGGTACACTCATAGCTCCTAGCTACACCTGTAGCCATCGGTTTACTTAGATGTGTTGGCTTCTCGTTTGATAAGGATCTGACATTAGTCGGGCGTTTTTCTTCGTTTTCTTGACTGCTGCGCTCGGCCCCCATTGTATTCGATAAATGGACAGGAAATGTCTGTCGGACAATTGTTAACTCGGGCGTTCCAGCATTGTGTTCTCGCGCGATAGACGGACGGCTTTGCGATAAATTTTCCCTGATAAATGGTGTGCTAATGGAATGTCATGTCAAAAATTTTTTTATTTGTTTTAAGATTTTCCATTGGTGATTGTGTGTTGGACGTAGGTTATATGTACGTTTCAGGAAGGATTTTTTCCTACCACTGTTCCCTTGATGAGAATGCATTAAGGAGAAATCCTTTCTTCCTGTTAAGTTGATTGCATGTCATTTGTTTTAGGGTGTATACAGTTTTCACACACTCACACACTAATTGACCACAGGTGGAGTATCGGAGACAGGTGAATTTAATTTACCACTTTCTATCTCAATTATTGTAACATTTGTTTTGACACACACACACACACTCCAGGACTAGCCTAAGCTTGCAATTTATTATGATCCTTGACTGTAACATCCCTTTCTTGCCATCTGTTACGATGAGTCGCGGGGAAAAAAACGCACGTGCAATATTTGCATTTCATTTGTTTAATCGTATTAACATCCCTGTTCGTCCTAATTGAGATCATTATTTGTGGCGAAAGTAAAACTCACTTCCATAAGCCATATGTAGCGGGTAAGTGTGAGGTAGTGGCATGCGAGGATTAAGGATTTTACTTTTCTGTTTCGGGGTTCGGCAGCTGAGTTATTAAATATTTTTTTTAGGCAACGCACAGTCAAAATAATCGGATATATGGTAATTTTTGGACGATTTAGGACTTTGGGAGTGTTGCTAGGGGCAACGAGTAGTGGACATAAGTCAAAGTATGATGAATTTGTGTCGACAACTGTTGTGAACTCAATTAGTTACGGATCATTTCCTGAGGAAAGGCAATTTGTAGAGGTTTTGGCAGTTATATGACAGGTGGACAGGTTAATTTTAGTTTAGTTTACCAAGCATACGAATGAGCGTAGGTTCGGCGGACTTCTAGACATGTCAGTTGGCAATCAGTTTTTGTGAGGCGCTTCAAACGATTCCCTTCGTAGACTAAAAACGTCTTCTTTTGGCTGATGAGGGTAATCATTTATAGAGTAAAGATATTTAAGAAATCGACAGATAAAACGGTTGGGTATGGCTATAGGGATAGCAATGCCTCGAACCGCGCCGCCTAGCTCGGATCTTCGTCTTTGTTGTTGAAGGGGGTCTGTAACTTTTATGAGATGCTGATTGACCCAAGGGATGCAAACCCTTAAGAGATCCATCAACCTACCGCCCTACCTGTATGTTGGACACGACGGGAAAAGTTCTGGAGCGCTTCATCTGTAACAAATTGGAAGCAGCCATTGAAGAAGCAGATGGACTATCATGAAATCAGTACGGATTCAGAAAGACTGATGGACTTATCGGCTTAGTCCGGACATCGAAATTTGGATAAACCGCAGACACGGCGAAGTAGACTTCTATATTACACAACTGCTCAAGGGACATGGCTGTTTCCAGTCATATCTATACGGCTTTAAGAATGATGACTCCTCCACTTGTCCATCTTGGAGTGATACTCACGAGGAGCATGTAATCTTTAACTGCCCAAGATTCTAACCACAAAGAGAAGCACCACAAAGAGTATAGGGAGAAACACCAACTGCTCCGGGGGACACAATGGATCCGTTGAGATTCGAGTGAAGCTGTACTTAAGTACAGCCACCCCTACAACCCAACCTAACCTAACTTAACACCAACTCCTGAGAACATGCTAGATTCGGAAAATAAGTGGAGCACAGTGAAATCCTATGTCAAGAGTTGATACGACTTGAGCGAGAAAGTAGAGAAAACGAGGACTTACCGAAAGACTGAGACAGACAGCTATGCTAACATATATGTACAAAGAGAAGCACGCAGTCGTATAGAGAGAAGTAGCAGAGGCTGAATGTTATACATGCAAACACGTACACAGACCTTTCGTGAACAAACATTCCGAGACCTACAGATACACAAATCTGCAGCTACAGCTAAAAACCCCCCGCCCAGGATAAAATGCCTAACAGCGGTACCATGGGAGAGCTGGGTTTGGACGCAGATGTGGTATTAGTTTGGGTGAAAGTCCTACACTCTTGCTTTCGATGCTTTTCATCTTCCTTCCACAAAAAGATGCTGTTTGACGGGAGCCCGCTTCATCTGTTATCGAAAATCTGTATATCTGCTAGTCTTTAGAACTCCATTAGAGGCGATCGCTATGGCTAAGCGATAGGTTGGAGCCCCCGAACATTTTTCGCGGCACCAACTCTTTGCAGGCAATGACAAACCACGCAGAGAATAATCTGCCATGAAAAAGCTTCTCAATCCGCCGTCCGGAATCGGCAATGAAGCTGTAAATCGTTTCCATTCGTGTGAACAAATTTAACCCGCACAACATGAATGGTTGCGAGAAGCTAGACCTTGACTCTCTATGAGCTGCCACACCACACATTTGAATTTATATTGAAGGAAAGACTGAACGGTCTACCAGCGCTTCGTTCAGTTCTGAACCTATTCTAGCTAGTTCTTGTTACCGCCACTATGTCCCAAGATCTAAGAGAGTGTATCACTGTGAACCGTGATCTATAAAGGGCTGAATTAGGACTGAATGGTCCTTCAATGAGAACACGTGACAATCGGGCGTAGTGTGTTCGCTTGTGACCCGACCTGTGCAGGTTCGACCCATGGCGGAGAACAGCAATAGTCACCGAAGTTGAGTTGAGTTTTTCCAAGCACTACCCAAAAAAGGGGTTTCCACCTAGGAGTCCTATGGACCAAAAATGAATCTGAGTGCACCTTGGGGTTGAAAATCTCTCATAAAAAGTTTTGACGTCAACCGTGGCTTAGACACGGCTTAAGTCGCTGTCTGACTGTGTATACAAATGTCTATTTCATTTATCATCTTGCGGAGATAAGGATAGTTTTCGACAGGCTTCGGTGATAACTAAGACTGCTGCTTGGAACACACTGTCGTGGTTTGAAGCAGGTAGTACCGGCCTTGTTCCAAAGCCGACGTATGTTAATTGTAGACCTGTGCCTACAAAAAAATGGATCAGCTCATGAGTAACTAACTCATTCCAATGCTTACTCATCTCCTCACTTCTATGCAACAATAGGGGGGTACTTTACCCAAAGTTCTAAATTTCGCTTTGTTAAACCAGAAGCGCCTTTCCCATTGTAACTGCTTTTATGGTATTTTGAAAATTGCATTTCTCCCGAAAGTAATCAACGCAAATGCATTCCGAAATATTCGGCTTCGATGCATTCAAATGCATTCAACCAACCCTCCTTCAGGCAACACAAACAGACAGACAGACAGACAGATAGAGTCCAAGAGCAACACCATTCAAAATAAATGAACCCCAAGTCCATATATATTGAAGTTCGGCCTGAAACACAATACCATACGTGTGTGTGTGTGTCGGGGTGCTGCTACACAACGACTGAATGACAGACAACAATTGGCGTATCTCATTTGAAGAGCGGAAATAATGACTTCGATGGACCAAATGACCACTCATGTGTCCAATTATTTTTCATTGTTCTCGAGTGCTCCCCCCGGGATCGTCAGCCTAAGCTATTACATTTGGATAAATCTTTTATGATTCTTCGACGTTATTAGGGGTTTGCTGCTTAGCGACCAAAAGCGTCCTGTGAGGGCGAACCCAAATATAACCTAATGGCCGTAATGAGCGGCAATCAATTGTCGTCCACAAAAGACAGTCTTAAATACTTTGGGTGTCCTTACAAGACAATGTACCTGCCCACTCACTACCCCACAATATGTCGATGTCGCCGACACAATAGAGGTTGCGATTGCGACTCAAGTGAAGTGTGCAAAAGTCCGTGTTAATCCTTTTGTCAGTTTTGTGTGCGCTCGAAAGTCTTGCATAATAAATGCATTATTCACGAGACAAGGATTTACTCGAAAGTGGAACTGTTTTTGTATTGACCGTTTGGATTTGCGTATTGTGTGTTGTGTATCCCGTTAGTAAACAACAAAGTTTCGACTGACGAGAGAGAGCGAGAGAGGTGTGTGCTAAAATTTCAATTTTGCATATTTGAAGGACCTTCAGTTCACACATTGCAAGACATTTCGTCGAAAGTAATTTAAAATTCAATTAAGTTCCTTTGTGTGGACGTAGCCTGGGCTAAACTTAGGTGACGGGTACCCAAGTGGATGCTGTTAACAGCAGCTAATACCGCATGGTGCAGTTGACAATAGAAGGTGGAGATGGTGGTAGCTCCAGGATTAAGGTGTGATGTTTGTGTGCATGGAAATGGTACTATTTAGGGAACACTTGCCAAAACCCGTCTAATTCTACGGCTAAAGCTGGGTAAACTGTTTTGTTACAGAACTCATTATGGAATTTTTTATTTTTTTAAGTTTGCACCTAACGGGAAGGAGTTTAC
Organism: Criorhina ranunculi; assembly: GCA_951813785.1. Classification (NCBI taxonomy): domain Eukaryota; kingdom Metazoa; phylum Arthropoda; class Insecta; order Diptera; family Syrphidae; genus Criorhina; species Criorhina ranunculi. The sequence goes on along the minus strand of OX638382.1, from coordinate 11,751,927 downwards.
CGTGCCCGAGAGCTGTCAACATGTCACATTTTTGAGGGATTTAATTAAAATGTAAACCCAGAGATTATAACTAGTGACCACGGGAACAACATGGACGATAAGCTTTTTGAATGAGGTTTTCTGGAATCGTAATTTCTCCCGTTACGTTCAGAGTTCATAACAAACGGTTAATGAAAGGTTTAACCAATCTAAATGTTGTCAGAGCATGATGGTATGTTGGTGATTTGTAGGGCTGTCGAGTGCAAATGGACGTCTGGGCAAAACTTCTGTTGCAGCTTATTTTCTCGTGCCTGAAATAAACTTACCTATTAACGTAAAGTGGTGCTACAGTCCGAAGTGGACCTGGGCCTCAACCAACAAATGTCTCCAGCTAGAACGATGTTTAGTTAGCTGGCTCCAGTTTCGCACGCCAAGATGGTTGAGGCCCCCTTCGACTTGCACCACCTAAGTCACGGTCTTCCTCTACTGTCGGGCCGGAGCATTGGTGTCCATTCGGTCTTCATTGTCTGTGGATCTTGATGGTAGCATACACAGTCTGGAACAGCAAAGGGTCTGCACCGACAGGACAACCCATATTATCTTCAAGGAAAGCAATCATACAAAGTTCCTGGCGCTTGTAAGTCGGTACTTTACGTGATATAACAATGGACCTACATTCCAGTCTAAATGTGCTTCTGCTTAGGAGAAAGACAAAGATAGCCAGTTTATCCAACCTAACCTAACCAACGCTAAATATATCGGGGTCTTCAGCGCAATGGTGCTCTGAATCTTTCTGAACTATCACTGCTGTACAAACACGTCCACAAGCTCGTAATGCACGGATGTGGCTCTGAGTTAATATTGGGGCATTCCCTGCCGGTTTCTTCCGAGCACGATGCTTACGTATTCGCTCCAACAGTGCATTGACTGCTGTTCCCGATTTTCCATTCAGCTACAGTTGAGCCAAGTAGACTTCCACCACGCTTTTTTCAAAATCTGGTGTAACGTACAGTAAGACAGATCCATGGAAACTACTACTTGTACTTGTACTAACCGACGAAATTTATAGAAAGAGTATTAGAAGCAGAACAGCCCTTCACATGAAGCTTCAATGGTGGTTCTAAGGAAAAGGAGGGATTTCGCAGTGGATGTGTGAGATGTTGAACATAAGAACTGTTAACAAGTTTATGAGAGAACATGCAATAGGAGCAGTCTTCATGGACTAGTCCCATCATTCTCAATACGAAGCGTAGTAGTTAGTGACCATGGGCTCGGAGCTAGGTTAAGGATAAGTGGGATACAATTTTCCAGAAGATACCTTCTGCCCCACTTAAGAACGATTCGGGTGGTATACGTTTTTACTGAACGGGAATCGAACCCAAGTAGGGACTTAAGAATCATACTAGATAACAAAGACTGACTTGAAAGAGTAAGGCCTTAGCAGTGCTCTACTTTTTGTCCCCTTTAGCCAATGAGTCGACTTCTTCATTCTTCGTGAATCCTCTATGGACAGCAATCCTCTATGGATGATGACGTGTTCCTAGCTCAAGTCAGAGATCATCTTATTGGTTTCAAGGACTTGTTCAGATTTGATGACAGGCTAGTCAAGCGCTTTAGGACAGAAAATGAAGATAGTATACCCCAAGATGTGGGAGGCTAATTGATGGCACAGCTTGCAATATGGACAAGTAAGTGTTACAGTACTATACACCCATGATATTGAAAGCATTCTTGTCTTTCAACCGGTAATCCAAACACTATCTGTTTATCCAACAGAATTACTGCCAACCATTGTCAGATGTTGTTGTGCCGTCTATCTCTAGAATGTCTTCGGTGGAAACATTTTCACAGACACCAGGCCGACACGAGATGGTACTTGATCACCAATCAAGGACTCCGCAGTAATATTGGATATCCCTTTTGCAACATCGAATGACTTAAGAATCTCTTAACGGATCACCTATCGCAAGGAGTTGAAGCAATCAAAAAACATTGAAGTGCTCTTGTTGGTTTGTGATAAGTGCATGTGAACTGTTAAGAGAACTGAGATACAGGTCCATTTATTCGAGCCTCCACCTCTCAGCAGTCAATTTTTTTTTTTTTTTTTTTTTTTTTTTTTTTTTTCCCCGAGGGTAGGTGAAAATCTTACATAGACACTATGAGGATAGTGTCTCATAGTAGTGTCAGATTCCTACTGACTAAAAACACCTCCCTTCGATTTAAATTCGTTCGATATTGCAACTAAGTTAAAACTTATCAAGCAATTTTTTTATCACGAAATAAAACGTTTGGCAGGTTACTTTCCAATGAAAGATCCTGCATGTTCCGCAATTTAATCGCGGTTAGTCCTTATCTCGCCAAGTCGCAAGGTTTTGTTCTTTGTAGTCGGCGAAATAAATTGCTATCATCCAAAACAGCTAGGACTGTATTGTTAACATGTCCCATTATTCGGTTTCTATGTTTTCGCGCGAAGCTTCTAGTTTCCGCTTCGATTGCAGGAATTCCGAGATCTCTGTGGATATCGTCGTTTCTGGAATACCACGGTGCTTGGGCAATTTCTCTAAGCACTTTATTTTGGAATGTTTGTATGATATTCGCATTCGTTTTCTTGGTACAACCCCAAAGTTGTATACCGTAGGTCCATACCGGCTTTAGCACTTGCTTGTATAGAAGCAGTTTGTTCTCGGTACTGAGCTGGGAATGTTTTCCGAGTAACCAGTACATTTCTCTATATTTGATTTCGAGTTCTTTGCGTTTCATTTTCACGTGGGAATTCCACTTCAGTTTTGCGTCTAGTGTCATTCCCAGATATTTGGCTTCGTTAGCAAAGGGTATTTGGGCCAAGTTTAGAAAAATTGGCAAGTCATTCGTTTTTTTATATGTGAAGTTCACGTGGACAGATTTAGTTTCGTTGAGGGCAATCCGCCAGTCCCTCGTCCATTCGTTAACTTTATTCAGTGCGCTTTGCAGTTTTGCAGTCGTTTCTTCGACTGTTTTACCTACTGCAAGGATAGCGGTGTCATCGGCAAACGTAGCAAGGGTAGTGCCATCTTCTTTCGGTATATCACGAGTATATAACAGATAGAGAAGCGGCCCAAGAACGCTTCCTTGCGGTACGCCGGCCGAAATTTCTTTAAGCTCCGAGTATTCGTTTCCATGTCTAACACGGAAGAGTCTATTCCCGAGGTACGATTTTAGAATATCGTATAGGCATACAGGGAGAACTTGTCGTAGTTTGCATTTAAGGCCATCGTGCCACACCTTATCAAAGGCTTGCGAGACGTCAAGAAATACGCTTGAGCATATCTTTTTTTCTTCTAGTGCTTTCTCGATTACGTCAGTAATTCTATGCACCTGGTCAATCGTCGAATGCTTACTCCTGAACCCAAACTGGTGGTCAGGGATAAGACTGTTTCCTTCTATAACCGGTTGAAGGCGCCTTAGTAATAGCCTCTCGAAAATTTTCGATATGATTGGAAGAAGCGAGATTGGTCTGTACGATTTTACCTCATTTGGCGGTTTTCCTGGTTTTAAAACCATTATAACTTCCGCAACTTTCCATTGGCTCGGCACGTGTTTTAATCTGAGTGCGGCATTCATTATATGGAGAAGCTTGATTAGTGCTTTCCTAGGTAAAGCTTTGAGAATTTCTCCGGTGATTAAATCATAACCAGGAGCTTTCTTAGGTTTTAAATTCACGATCTCCTGTTTAAGTTCTATTAGCGTTGCACTTCTGAGTATTAAATCGTCAGACGGTAATTCCGGCCTGTTAATGTAGTCGTAAACCACTTGACCATCGTGCGGTTTGAAGGTTTCTTCCAGATGAGTGGCAAAAACGTTCGCTTTTTCTTTATCTTCCCTTGCCCATTCATTTTGATTTATTTTTAAAGGCGGCGAGGGGATTTTGGGCCTTTTGGTGCCTTTTACAGCTTTCCAAAGCAGTCCAGCAGTCAATGACAAAGTTCCGAGGGTAATCCGCGGTTCGGAGTCGTCAATTAGACTGATGGTTACTCTCGTTGGCCTTACAAACTCTTTCAACCAGTACTGCTACAGGAAATGTTTGAAAAAGTTGACAAGGAGCAGCAGTAAACTCAGTTGGAAGCCAAATAATCAATTTATTCGGCAAAAGGCCTTGAATTTGGATCTTAAATGCGGCATTTATCTGAGAATAGTATACATGGATGGAAATGAACTTGAAATCTGCTTCAAGAAATCCTTGTCTGGAGGCATGTGCTAGAAAAAATGTCTAAACAGTTTTGAATAGGATGACTTTATACACGATTTTGACGGAACATTAAGAAGTCGTGAACGGCTTAAGTTGTTCCTTGCAATGCGGAAGAAGGATACCAGTTGTCAGTTCTGAATCATTATCCGATCAATAGCAATAACAGACACCGAAAACAATTAGAAAAGTTCATGGAAACAATAGAAAATCAATGGTCTTGTGTACCTAACTTCTGCATTTGGTTTGCACAAAGGCAGATCCTACTAACTGTTCATTAACTATGAGACTATTAATTGCAGGAAAACTCCTGAACTTGATTTCAAAGTCCAAATGCGTTGTAAAATGCTGTTAAACACGTCTCCTAGGAGAGCTGTTCATAGAGACAATCTGTCTAGCGGCTGAGCCACGCAGACGATGTATGGGAAGATTCTTTCAGGCGTTTACAAAGAACCATTTAAGAAGGTTTCACAGGCTCGAGGTAATGTTGGACTATTCACTACTGGGAGCTCAAATGACACTTTCATTGTTATCCAATTGAGGACGACACAAAGAGGCTTCTCGAATCGGCTGGGTTGTCAGACAGACAAAATCGTCTCATATGTAGGCTTCATATGCAGGTTGTTGGCTTGTTCTTGATTTCTGAAGACTCCCCTAGAATCTCGTTTTGGGGGATTGTTAAGCTGATTCTAGGGAATGGAGTGAGGTGATCTAGCCGAGAGGAAATTGAGTTTTGTTTGTTAAAAAAACACGCTTGAGAAGTTTAGAAATTGGAAGAATGGGCATTTTTGAAGACTAAAGGAGTAAGGATCCATTGAAAACAGAGTAGAAATAAACGAGGATGTAGGGAAAACGCAGAAAAAGGGTTAAAAGTAAAAGAAAAAACCAAAATGAACGAATCAACAACAAAAAATTACGAAAAATAACAAAAATTGGGGGGGAAAAAAAATAACAAAGATGATTTAAACAAAGGAAAAGTTGTTGTTGTTTTTGGTTTTCATAAATTAACTATTTGTTTCCGACTTATTCGAAAAAAAACAATTATTCACTTTCTTGGATATCGACCGCTTTATTGTATGTCCGCTTATTAACTAACTTAATGACAATTCTCTACTTCACTATTTTTACTCTACCTTGCTAACTCAGCTAAATTTGATTTGCGCGTGGCGACTCATTATGGGATACCGGGTCCCGTTACACAATTCACCGGTTCAGTGTTATCATGCTGCGCGTGCACCGATGCACATTGACCTTGATGAGTGTGGGAAAATGAATTCAACTATTGGAGTGAAAAAATGGAATGGCTCGTGTTCCGTATGGGATATGTAACCTCTCCCCCGTTAAATTGAAAATTCTCCTGAATTTTATTTCGTTTCGGAATTTCGCTATCGCAATTTTTTATTGACAGTTTTAGCTTTTTATTTTTCTTCGTTAGGATTATTATTGAGACAATTATTACGATTATAATTATAAGCATAGTTGAGTTAGCAATGTATTGAATATTCTTATGAAATTTAAGTAATTTAATGTGTTCCAGGTTTACAAAATTTTTAACAACAATATCTTCGTAATTTAATTGTTTTGTAAAATTATAGGTTACATCTTCAGTATAGAAAAATCTGTCTGTGAATTCTAAATTATTGTTACTAAATGTTTCGTTTAATATTTCAATTGCACAATTGTTAATAGTGACCAAATAATTTCCATTTAATTTTATTTTTCTATCGTCACATTGGTTTATTATTTTTACGTTTTGCATATTCTTACAAATTATAGTACTATCATCTAATTTCTTGATTTCTGTTACTTTATTTTCTTTTATCTTACAATTATTTTTTGTAATACAATTATTTATTTGTTCTAATTCATCTTTGTATTGGATTTTATTATCGTACTTATATTTTATTCCATTAATTTCTACCATATATTGATCGTTTATTATTATTTCCATCATATTTTTTGTAGGTATTGCTGTAATTAGCTTATAGTCTACAAGTTTATACGAGTGTGGTATTTTTAATGCTAGGATCAATCTATCTTTATCATATTTCAATAGTCCTATCTTTACATTTTTCAATTTGTAGACATCTAGTTCTGTCTCTCTAATTTCTACTGCTGTTAACAGGCTCGGGTGTACTAATCCCTGCTTTACTAATGCTATGCTATCTAGAATTTGATCGAGTTTTTCTTCTAATATTTTTAACTTCAATATTTGATCTGTTTTTAGCTGTTGTAGTATAATTCGTTTTTCATTAGCTGTTAATTCTCCGTATGCTTGGCTTAATTGCTTCCTGTCAGTTTCTATGATATTTTTTAGACTAGTTATTGTTTCACTAAAATGAGAGTTAATTTCAATTTGCTTATTTAGGTTATTGATGGCGTTATCATTATTTTCTTCGACTACTTTCATATGATCTGTTATTTCTAGTCGGTCGTCGTCGTCCATGGTTCCGAATAACCATTTTTCTGCTGTTCCTATAAAATTCACTAGCCCTCTTTTCTGTCTAACGGTTTTCCCTGGTTCTATTGCTGTCATTTTCGCATATATCGTTTCTAGCTGCTTTCTTATTGTTGGGTCATTGCCTACATGTAGTCTTTGTATGTTGTCTTCGATGGAGTTAATGGTTTGTCTTAATTCGTTCGTATTTATAATGTGTACTATCGTTTTCGTGTCCTGTACTATCTCTGTTTGTCCCATGTTAATTTCGACGTATCCGTTGTCTGTTGTAATCCTATCAATCGTTAGCGTTGCTGTTGCTTGTCCCGTCGCTAGTATCGTCAGTATGAGAACCGCTGATGTCGTCACCTGCAAACATACGAGGTCTCTTAAGATTCATTGGATGTTCCCTATCTATTTGTTTTAATCTATACCTAGGTTCATTTTTATAATAGTTTCTTTTATAGTTCTTAACTGGAGCCACTTTTCTTTTTTCCTGATAACTTTCCCTATTCTGATTTAGTTTTTGAGTTCGTTTTTCTTTCTGTGTCTGTATGTTCTTAGCTAAACTTGCAAGATCTGCGAACATAGCTTCTTCAGGCGTCATCTTAATAGTGCAATGATATCTATTGTTATATTTCTTTACTGCTCTATGTACTCTTTGGATAAGTGTTAAGTCTACATTCCTCATAGCTACTAGTATTTCTTGTAACGTAGAATGGAACCTCTCTATGTCACTATTGCCTGTGTGGGTGTTGGGTTTGGTTAGGTGGAGTTCGACTTCCTGTTCTCTTAGAAATTCTTTCAAATGCTCTGATTTAAATTCATTGTCTGTTATGATTTTTGATGGTTTACCGAATTTGGAGAAATGCTCCTCTAGCGTTTCTATCTTTTTTGTCCAATTCCTGTTTGGCAAAAAGTAAGCATATGCTTTCTTTGTGAGCTTATCAATAAGAGTTAAGAATGGGTGTTTTCTAAAGTAATAGATATCCATATGAATAATTTCATTGGGCCTACTTGGCGTTTGACTAAGTTCGTATTTAAGTTTTATCGGTTTACGTTCGTATTTGGTTTCTAGGCATGTTTTGCAATTATTTATTATTCTGGTAATTTCTTTAATTAGATGGGGAAAGTATATTTCATTCTTCAAGCTGTGGTAAGTTTCAATTATCCCGCTATGGGCACTTTCTCGGGTGTGGTATAAAGAAATTTGTTTATGCGCTTCTTCCAATGTCTTTATTTCTCTTGCTCTTAACGTGGTTTTTATAAATTTAATTTGGTTGTTATGTCCGAAAAGTTCTATCAATAATTGTTGTATTTTGTTAAACTCATGATAGGAGAGTTCAGTATAGATCCCGATGAGGCCTGGTTTTATAAACCTTCTCAGTACGTCTGTCCAATAATCTTTTTCTTTTGTCATGTCGACGAATATTATGCGTCTATTGTGTAGTATTTCTATTTCCTTATCAGCGTCATTAGTTAGTATAATTTGTGTTTTGTACTTATTTACGATTGTTTCTTTTATTTGAATGTGGTCCAGTTGCTGCTCCTCTTGCGAATGTGTTGTTGCATTGTCTGACAAATTGTTAATTGACTGAGTGTCGCCAACTTCTTTTTCTTGGTTATTTTCAGGAATCCTGCTTAGGAAGTCTGCTACCTTGTTCTCCTTGCCTTTCAGGTATTCTATGTCGAATTGGTATTCCTGTAACTTGAGTAGCCATCTCTGCGTTCGCTGGCTAAATTCTTTTCCTGAATATTTTTTGTTTAAATATTTTATCGGTAAATGGTCTGTAATAATTTGAAATCGCTTCCCCCATAAGTACGGCCTAAAGTACGTTACTGCCCATACGATCGCCAAGAACTCTTTGTCTGTTACAGAGTAGTTCTTTTCGTGATCGTTGAGGGATCTCGATGCGTAACACACGGGTTGTCCCTCTTGCGTTAATACCGCTCCGATTGCGTAATTGCTTGCATCGGTAAATAGTGTGAACCTTTTAGTGAAATCGGGGAATTTTAAAATGGGGTGTTTTATTATGTTTAATTTCAATGTCTCAAAAGCCTGAATGTATTCTGGGTCATTTATGTTTATTCTCTTATCTTTTTTTAAATATTTTATCATTGGATTAGCGATTTTTGCATAATCCTTCACGAATTTCCTGTAGTAACCTGTAGCTCCTAAAAACCCTTTTAGCTGTTTCTCGGTTTTAGGCAGAGGGTATTCCTCGATGCATTTGATCTTGATCGGGTTAGGTTTCATTCCTTCGGCTGTCAAGATATGACCTAAGAACTCGGTATTTTTCTTCATAAAGGAACATTTGTCGAACTGTACTTTAAGATTATGTTCGGCCAATATACTGAATATTATTTTTAGAGAGTTAATGTGTTCTCGTAGACTTGTTGAGAATATCAAGATGTCGTCAAGGTAAACGACACATATTTTATTTATATAGTCTCTGAGTATGTTGTTCATCAACCGTTGGAATGTTGCCGGTGCATTTTTGAGCCCGAACGGCATTCGAAGGTATTCATACAGTCCACAAGGCGTGATAAACGCTGTTTTTGGGATATCATTTGGGTTTACCTTAATTTGATGGTACCCTTTCGCAAGATCCAAGGACGAGAAGTACTGCGCTTTGCCCAGTTTATCTAGTATGCCCTCAATGTTCGGTAATGGGTGTTTGTCGTCGATCGTTATCTCGTTAAGTTTTCGATAATCTACGCAAAGTCGGAACTTCTGCTTTCCCGAGTTATCCATTTTTTTCTTCACGACCACAACTGGCGAGGCATATCTGCTGTTAGACTTTCGAATAATACCTTGTTCCTCCATTTCTTTTATCTGTCGCCGTACTTCCTCTTCATGCTGTGGAGGAAGCCTATATAGCTTGGCATTGATCTGCTGATCTGTCGTTGTTCGAATTTCGTGCGTTATTGTGTCCGTATTAGTTAATAGATCGCCGTCCTGGTATATTAAATTCTTGAATTGGCGTAATAAGGTTGCCATTTCTTTCTTTTCTTCTCCGTTCAAATGAGTAAGGTCCACTTCTTTTCCAGTTGAAAGTTCGAAGCAATCCAAAGTTGTTTCGTTGTCTACTGAATAGAGTGGTATCTTGGTACCGTTTTGTAATACGAGACATTTATTGTTAAAGTCGAGTGTTTTCGCAATTTTGCTTAACAAGTCCATTCCTATTAGTATGTCATAAGGCTTATCACCTAGATCTCTCTTGTACCATCTGGTAGCTCCCTTTTGATCGCAGTTAAATTCTGTTGGTATTTTAGTTATAATCCTATCTACCATTTCTGTCGTCGTTTTATTGATTGTTTGGAGTTTTAAATTAATTCTTTCGTAAATTTTGAAATTACTACAATCTACCCTACTTGAATTTATTATGCTCATAGTTGAGCCCGTATCGATTAGTCCTCTATGTTTTCGTCCGTCAATAGTCACGTCCATAAATATTTTATTTCCGAGGCCTAGTTTAGAAAAAACTCGGGTTCGATATTATGGACCTCCTCTGTTCGACTACCAGCCTGCTCCCTACCTGTTAGGTTATCGTATGCCAATTGTCCTATCTCCATAGACTCTGGCTGACGTTGGGCATTCCGGAGTTGACCGGATGGATTAAAAACTGGTTGTCTAAAATTTCCTGAATTTCGGTGTTGACCTGATCTACCTGGTTGGGAATAATAATTATGCCTATACTGTTCTGAATCTCCTCTATAGCGATAATTATTGTTATAATGACGTTGATTCTGATTAGGATAGTAGTTATTGTGTGGGACATTATTTTGGTGATTACGAGAAGAAACATTATTATCTGATCTGTTAGGTTTTGTATTTTGTGTAGGTTTTCGATCGTGAGTCATAAGATCTTTATCTAAGTTGTGGTGATCATACCCGATGTATGTGTATAAAATTTCTTTTATCTCATGCAAATCAAATTTATCTTTTATTTCTCTAGATAGGTTACCTGAAGTTAATTGCTTTATTCTATTTATCAAAAGTATATAAAATGTTTTTTTTGACTCTACAGGGTTTGTTTCATATGTGGAAAATGTGTTAATTTCTTGGATAATAACTTCTAGTTTACAATTTAAATCATCAATCGAACTTACTCTTAAATTAGATATTCTTCGAGAGATATCTTTGTAGTTGCACGCCGGTCTGAAGTGCTGCTTGAACAGGTTCTTTGCTTCGTCCCAGCTTTGCGGATGGTTGTTAAGTAGGAGTTCCTTTGCTCTTCCTGTGATCTTCGAATTATAGATGGCTTGCCATAGTTCTGCTTGACGTGAGGCGTCCACTGCGCTAAGATGGGTTCCCACGACGTTGATGAATTGTGTAAGCTGGTTTTTGTCTCCATCAAATTCTTTTATATAGGCGATCTCTTTCATTAGAGTCACCGCTCTACTTGGTCGAATTTGGTTATTTTGGTTGTTCGTGTGGAGTGCGACGAGTGCCTCCAGTGCTGCTGACATGCGTTCCATTACTTCGCGTTCCATATTTTCTTGTTCAATTACAAGTTTCCAAAACTTGTCGATTTTATTTTTACGTGGAATTTTTGAGTTAATAAGATTAGTTCTTTTCACTAGCGCGAGTTCTGTTCACTGATTTTTAGTGGTTTCTCCCGACACTGTTCGGACTTGCGGTGATACGTAATTATTTCGTATCTTAATCACTGATTTTTAGTGACTTTTTCGACACTTTATTGATACGTATTCTATCACTGGTTCTTAGTGATTTTAATATATTTTACACTTTATTGTTGCGTATTTTGCCACTGATTACTTGACACTATTTAAAAAAAAAACCGGTCACGATGACTTGGTTCGTTCTCTTTTGGATCCCTCAAATATAGTGGAATCCTACCGACTGCGCCAATTAACTATTTGTTTCCGACTTATTCGAAAAAAAACAATTATTCACTTTCTTGGATATCGACCGCTTTATTGTATGTCCGCTTATTAACTAACTTAATGACAATTCTCTACTTCACTATTTTTACTCTACCTTGCTAACTCAGCTAAATTTGATTTGCGCGTGGCGACTCATTATGGGATACCGGGTCCCGTTACACAATTCACCGGTTCAGTGTTATCATGCTGCGCGTGCACCGATGCACATTGACCTTGATGAGTGTGGGAAAATGAATTCAACTATTGGAGTGAAAAAATGGAATGGCTCGTGTTCCGTATGGGATATGTAACCCATATATAAGGTGGCGCCAGGCTGGGGTAGATTCAGTCTTGTGCTGGCCGTCGAGGTGTTCACATCGTGGACCTTATGTTGAGAGTTGTTCTTGGAGAGAGGTCCCGGAAGAGTGAGAGAGCAGGAGAGTAAGAGAGAGCGGGAGAGTAAAAGAGAGCGGGAGAGTAAGAGAGAGCGGGAGAGTTAAAGAGAGCGGGAGAGTAAGAGAGACCGGGAGAGTAAAAGAGAGCGGGAGAGTAAAAGAGAGCGGGAGAGTAAGAGAGAGCGGGAGAGTAAAAGAGAGCGGGAGTGTAAGAGAGGCCAAAGCCTTTCAATTCTCTTCGTTTTTTTAATGACGTACTATGCATATATCTCTGTCCGTATACACGTATCCACACGTAAGATTCTCGTACACGCTCGTATGCACGCTATTCTATGCGCTCGTACCCACACTCACTTGAACATACTGTCCTATGCGAGTGGTGGAGGAAGTGAACGTTGTGTTTTGTGTGTTCCTGAACATCATCAGACCAACTGATAGGGTTATGTGTGAAGAGGAAGAACACAGACCCAACCCGACACCATCATCATCTACATTCTACAACATCATATACACCATACTACACATCATACATACATATGCACATCATCAGCAATGCATCATACACAGCATACGAAACATCATCATCATCAGAAGTTGCCATGCATCTTGCTTACTGGTGAACCAGGTTAGTCCTATATTTTATTATATTACCCTTGTCCCTTGTATTGCCCCTGAACAAACCCACCCAAGCCTTTAGGTTTTTTCTTTTTTGCAATGCAGTGTCTTTCCTTCCGAAAGCACTTGACAAGAAACCCCAACTCTCTTCCCCTTGCCCACCCAAGTCTGATTTTATATATTTTTTTGCATTGCAATCAGTGGCTTTCCTTCTGAAGGCACTTAGCAATAACACCCAAGTCTGCAAACCTTTTTTTTTTATTTGTGCTTTCAGTGTCTCTCAAGGCCTTACGCCTGCTTTTCTATTCAATTCAAGGCCATAAGCCTACTTTTCTTTTTAATTCAAGGCCTTAAGTCTACTTTGCTATTAAATTTAAGGCCTTAAGCCATCTTTTCTATTAAATTTAAGGCATTAAGCCTTCTTTTCTATTTCATTCAAGGCCTTAAGCCATCTTTTCTTTTCAATTCAAGGCCTTAAGCCTTCTTTTCTTGTGCTTTTAGTGTTTTATTCCACAGCTATACATTATCACCAGTGCAAGCTCTACATGGCACTTCCTTCCTGCTTTTTATTTCACAGATACCTGGTGAGTTCTGTGGTATTGTATTGTAATATTGCTTTTATATTTACTATATTGCTATTTATTATATTCATTGTATTGCTATATATTTAATTTATCATATATATATATTATTTCTACTATATTGCCCTTAATATATGCCTACCCAAGTCTGTAAGCTTTGCAAGCAATCAGTGGCTTTCCTTCCGAAAGCACTTAGCAAGAACACCCAAGTCTCTTTCCCTTGATAAGTCCACCCAAGTCTCTAGGCCCTTTTGTCTGAAAATTTTTAAATTTACTTTTTTTTCAGGTTCTTTATTTTATAAAAACTTAAATAAATTATATTATTTTATATAGTACAATACAGTGAGCTTTTTGTCTAAACATTTTTATTTTTATTTTCCAGGCTCTTTATAATTTAAAAACTTGAATAATTTTATTTCATATAATACAATGCAATAAGCTTTCAACCTTTTAGCCTTAATAATATTTCATATAATACAATACAATAAGCTTTTAACCTCTAAGCCTTTAGCTGTCCCTTATTCCCATTCCTATTCCCCTTCCAAATGAGAGTTCACAGTTTCAGAATTCCCAGCAGATGCGCCGTTTTCGCAGTCGCTGCAGCGATATTGCAATCGGCGACGCGATATTGCAATCGGTAACCGTGAGTGCAATCGGTCAAACCAGTGTGTAGCCCTTGGACATTGAATGGGCTCGTGCACGACGCACGCTACTACACACTCGCGTACCCACACTTGCCTGGACTATCAAATGCGAGTGGATGGGAGTGAACGTTGTGTTTTATGTGTTCCTGAACATCAGAACAACTGGTTGGTTTCTGTGTAAAGCAGCATCAGAGGAAGAAGCAGTATACCCACACAGACCAACCTTGACATCATCATCATCATCTAAAGCATCAGATACACCATACTACGCATGACATCAGACTCAGCATAAAATATGCACATCATCAGCAATACATCAGAAACATCATCTTAAACATCATCATCATCAGCAATACATCAGACACAACATACGAAACATCATCATCCGAAACATCATCATCATCATCAGAAGTTGCCATGCACCTTGCTTACTGGTGAACCAGGTCAGTCCTATATTTTATTATATTGCCCCTGTCCCTTAAATTGCCCCTGAACAAACCCACCCAAGTCTTCAGGCTTTTTTTTGCAATGCAGTGTCTTTCCTTCCGAAAGCACTTTACAAGAAACCCCAACTCTCTTGCCCTTGCCCACCCAAGTCTGATAGCTTTTTTTTCATTTTTTATTTTTGCATTGCAATCAGTGTCTTTCCTTCCGAAAGCACTCAGTAAGCCCACCCAAGTCTGAAAATCTTTTTTTATAAGTGCTTTCAGTGTCTCTCAGGGCCTTAAGCCATCTTTTCTATTAAATTTAAGGCCTTAAGCCTTCTTTTCTATTCAATTCAAGGCCTTAAGCCTTCTTTTCTATTCAATTCAAGGCCTTTAGCCATCTTTTCTATTAAATTTAAGGCCTTTAGCCATCTTTACTATTAAATTTAAGGCCTTAAGCCTTCTTTTCTATTCAATTCAAGGCCTTAAGCCTTCTTTTCTATTCAATTCAAGGCCTTAAGCCTTCTTTTCTATTCAATTCAAGACCTTAAGCCTTCTTTTCTTTTCAATTCAAGGCCTTAAGCCTTCTTTTCTAAAGTGCTTTTAGTGTATTTTTCCACAGCGACACATCATCACCAGTGCAAGCTCTCCATGGCACTTCGTTCCTGTTTCACAGATCCCTGGTGAGTTCTGTGGTACTATTTTTATTTACTATATTGTTTTTATATTTACTATATTGCTATTTACTATATTTACTATATTGCTAACATTTATTATATTACATTTGACATTAATTTGACATGCCCACCCAAGTCTGTAAGCATTGCTATCAGTGTCTTTCCTTCTGAAAGCACTTGACAACAACACCCGAATCTCTTTCTTTAAGAAAGCCCTTGATTAGCCCACCCAAGCCTCTATTTGCAGCAATGCAGTGTCTTTCCTTCTGAAAGCACTAAGCAGAACACACCCAAGTCTCTTTCCCTTGACAAGTCCATCCAAGTCTCTAGGCCTTTCGTCTCAAATATTTCATTTCAGCTCAAACATTTCTTTTCAGCTGCCCCCTATTCCCACTCCTAATCCCTCTTTTCGTATGAGAGCTGTCGGTTTTGAAATTGCATGCATCGCCTTATCACCAGCTCTCTCCAATCCTTTACCGTTTTCTTAACCGAAGCGACGGCGCGACGCTTAAACTTCTAATTTACAAAGTTCATTCGGGTTAGGCTTTCAATACGGGACTGCTTTAGAATTGCGTTAGACAAGGAAGATAGGCTTTAGGTTTAGATGCGCGTTTCATATAGAACATAGGTTTTAGGTTTATTTGAGCTACGTATATCAGGTAGGGCTTAGATTTAGTTGCGCTACGTATAGGAGACATGTGTTAGGTTGAGTTTAAACTCATGCGGTGTAGGCCCTCCCTACGGACGGTAGGCGAGGAAGTTCTCCCTACGGACAGTAGGTGAGTTTAGTATCCGGATACTGGGAGGGAGGGTGGGTTTTCTCCCTACGGACGGTAGGAGAGATCAGTATGCGGATACTGTTTAGATTTGCGTTTCATATATGACATAGGTTTTAGGTTTATTTGAGCTACGTATATCAGGTAGGGCTTAGATTTAGTTGCGCTACGTATAGGAGACATGTGTTAGGTTGAGTTTAAACTCATGCGGTGTAGGCCCTCCCTACGGACGGTAGGCGAGGAAGTTCTCCCTACGGACAGTAGGTGAGTTTAGTATCCGGATACTGGGAGGGAGGGTGGGTTTTCTCCCTACGGACGGTAGGAGAGATCAGTATGCGGATACTGTTTAGATTTGCGTTTCATATATGACATAGGTTTTAGGTTTATTTGAGCTACGTATATCAGGTAGGGCTTAGATTTAGTTGCGCTACGTATAGGAGACATGTGTTAGGTTGAGTTTAAACTCATGCGGTGTAGGCCCTCCCTACGGACGGTAGGCGAGGAAGTTCTCCCTACGGACAGTAGGTGAGTTTAGTATCCGGATACTGGGAGGGAGGGTGGGTTTTCTCCCTACGGACGGTAGGAGAGATCAGTATGCGGATACTGTTTAGATTTGCGTTTCATATATGACATAGGTTTTAGGTTTATTTGAGCTACGTATATCAGGTAGGGCTTAGATTTAGTTGCGCTACGTATAGGAGACATGTGTTAGGTTGAGTTTAAACTCATGCGGTGTAGGCCCTCCCTACGGACGGTAGGCGAGGAAGTTCTCCCTACGGACAGTAGGTGAGTTTAGTATCCGGATACTGGGAGGGAGGGTGGGTTTTCTCCCTACGGACGGTAGGAGAGATCAGTATGCGGATACTGTTTAGATTTGCGTTTCATATATGACATAGGTTTTAGGTTTATTTGAGCTACGTATATCAGGTAGGGCTTAGATTTAGTTGCGCTACGTATAGGAGACATGTGTTAGGTTGAGTTTAAACTCATGCGGTGTAGGCCCTCCCTACGGACGGTAGGCGAGGAAGTTCTCCCTACGGACAGTAGGTGAGTTTAGTATCCGGATACTGGGAGGGAGGGTGGGTTTTCTCCCTACGGACGGTAGGAGAGATCAGTATGCGGATACTGTTTAGATTTGCGTTTCATATATGACATAGGTTTTAGGTTTATTTGAGCTACGTATATCAGGTAGGGCTTAGATTTAGTTGCGCTACGTATAGGAGACATGTGTTAGGTTGAGTTTAAACTCATGCGGTGTAGGCCCTCCCTACGGACGGTAGGCGAGGAAGTTCTCCCTACGGACAGTAGGTGAGTTTAGTATGCGGATACTATTTAGATGTGCGTTCCATAAAGAACATAGGTTTTAGGGTTATTTGAGCTACGTATATCAGGTAGGGCTTAGATATAGTTGCGCTACGTAAAGGAGACATGTGTGAGGATGAGTTTAAACTCATGCGGTGTAGGCCCTCCCTACGGACGGTAGGCGAGGAAGTTCTCCCTACGGACAGTAGGTGAGTTTAGTATGCGGATACTATTTAGATTTGCGTTTCATATAGAACATAGGTTTTAGGTTTATTTGGGCTACGTATATCAGGTAGGGCTTAGATTTAGTTGCGCTACGTATAGGAGACATGTGATAGGTTGAGTTTAAACTCATGCGGTGTAGGCCCTCCCTACGGACGGTAGGCGAGGAAGTTCTCCCTACGGACAGTAGGTGAGTTTAGTATCCGGATACTGGGAGGGAGGGTGGGTTTTCTCCCTACGGACGGTAGGAGAGATCAGTATGCGGATACTGTTTAGATTTGCGTTTCATATATGACATAGGTTTTAGGTTTATTTGAGCTACGTATATCAGGTAGGGCTTAGATTTAGTTGCGTTACGTATCGGAGACATGTGTTAGGTTGAGTTTAAACTCGTGCGGTGTAGGCCCTCCCTACGGACGGTAGGCGAGGAAGTTCTCCCTACGGACAGTAGGTGAGTTAAGTATCCGGATACTGGGAGGGAGGGTGGGTTTTCTCCCTACGGACGGTAGGAGAGATCAGTATGCGGATACTGTTTAGATTTGCGTCTCATATAGAACATAGGTTTTAGGTTTATTTGAGCTACGTATATCAGGTAGGGCTTAGATATAGTTGCTCTACGTATAGGAGACATGTGTTAGGTTGAGTTTAAACTCATGCGGTGTAGGCCCTCCCTACGGACGGTAGGCGAGGAAGTTCTCCCTACGGACAGTAGGTGAGTTTAGTATGCGGATACTATTTAGATTTGCGTTTCATATAGAACATAGGTTTTAGGTTTATTTGGGCTACGTATATCAGGTAGGGCTTAGATTTAGTTGCGCTACGTATCGGAGACATGTGTTAGGTTGAGTTTAAACTCATGCGGTGTAGGCCCTCCCTACGGACGGTAGGCGAGGATGTTCTCCCTACGGACAGTAGGTGAGTTAAGTATCCGGATACTGGGAGGGAGGGTGGGTTTTCTCCCTACGGACGGTAGGAGAGATCAGTATGCGGATACTGTTTAGATTTGCGTCTCATATAGAACATAGGTTTTAGGTTTATTTGAGCTACGTATATCAGGTAGGGCTTAGATTTAGTTGCGCTACGTATCGGAGACATGTGTTAGGTTGAGTTTAAACTCATGCGGTGTAGGCCCTCCCTACGGACGGTAGGCGAGGATGTTCTCCCTACGGACAGTAGGTGAGTTAAGTATCCGGATACTGGGAGGGAGGGTGGGTTTTCTCCCTACGGACGGTAGGAGAGATCAGTATGCGGATACTGTTTAGATTTGCGTCTCATATAGAACATAGGTTTTAGGTTTATTTGAGCTACGTATATCAGGTAGGGCTTAGATTTAGTTGCGCTACGTATCGGAGACATGTGTTAGGTTGAGTTTAAACTCATGCGGTGTAGGCCCTCCCTACGGACGGTAGGCGAGGAAGTTCTCCCTACGGACAGTAGGTGAGTTTAGTATGCGGATACTATTTAGATTTGCGTTTCATATAGAACATAGGTTTTAGGTTTATTTGGGCTACGTATATCAGGTAGGGCTTAGATTTAGTTGCGCTACGTATCGGAGACATGTGTTAGGTTGAGTTTAAACTCATGCGGTGTAGGCCCTCCCTACGGACGGTAGGCGAGGATGTTCTCCCTACGGACAGTAGGTGAGTTAAGTATCCGGATACTGGGAGGGAGGGTGGGTTTTCTCCCTACGGACGGTAGGAGAGATCAGTATGCGGATACTGTTTAGATTTGCGTCTCATATAGAACATAGGTTTTAGGTTTATTTGAGCTACGTATATCAGGTAGGGCTTAGATATAGTTGCTCTACGTATAGGAGACATGTGTTAGGTTGAGTTTAAACTCATGCGGTGTAGGCCCTCCCTACGGACGGTAGGCGAGGAAGTTCTCCCTACGGACAGTAGGAGAGATCAGTATGCGGATACTGTTTAGATTTGCGTCTCATATAGAACATAGGTTTTAGGTTTATTTGAGCTACGTATATCAGGTAGGGCTTAGATTTAGTTGCGTTACGTATAGGAGACATGTGTTAGGTTGAGTTTAAACTCATGCGGTGTAGGCCCTTCCTACGGACGGTAGGCGAGGAAGTTCTCCCTACGGACAGTAGGTGAGTTAAGTATGCGGATACTATTTAGATTTGCGTTTCATATAGAACATAGGTTTTAGGTTTATTTGAGCTACGTATATCAGGTAGGGCTTAGATTTAGTTGCGCTACGTATCGGAGACATGTGTTAGGTTGAGTTTAAACTCGTGCGGTGTAGGCCCTCCCTACGGACGGTAGGCGAGGAAGTTCTCCCTACGGACAGTAGGTGAGTTAAGTATCCGGATACTGGGAGGGAGGGTGGGTTTTCTCCCTACGGACGGTAGGAGAGATCAGTATGCGGATACTGTTTAGATTTGCGTCTCATATAGAACATAGGTTTTAGGTTTATTTGAGCTACGTATATCAGGTAGGGCTTAGATATAGTTGCTCTACGTATAGGAGACATGTGTTAGGTTGAGTTTAAACTCATGCGGTGTAGGCCCTCCCTACGGACGGTAGGCGAGGAAGTTCTCCCTACGGACAGTAGGTGAGTTTAGTATGCGGATACTATTTAGATTTGCGTTTCATATAGAACATAGGTTTTAGGTTTATTTGGGCTACGTATATCAGGTAGGGCTTAGATTTAGTTGCGCTACGTATCGGAGACATGTGTTAGGTTGAGTTTAAACTCATGCGGTGTAGGTCCTCCCTACGGACGGTAGGCGAGGAAGTTCTCCCTACGGACAGTAGGTGAGTTAAGTATCCGGATACTGGGAGGGAGGGTGGGTTTTCTCCCTACGGACGGTAGGAGAGATCAGTATGCGGATACTGTTTAGATTTGCGTCTCATATAGAACATAGGTTTTAGGTTTATTTGAGCTACGTATATCAGGTAGGGCTTAGATTTAGTTGCGTTACGTATAGGAGACATGTGTTAGGTTGAGTTTAAACTCATGCGGTGTAGGCCCTCCCTACGGACGGTAGGCGAGGATGTTCTCCCTACGGACAGTAGGTGAGTTAAGTATCCGGATACTGGGAGGGAGGGTGGGTTTTCTCCCTACGGACGGTAGGAGAGATCAGTATGCGGATACTGTTTAGATTTGCGTCTCATATAGAACATAGGTTTTAGGTTTATTTGAGCTACGTATATCAGGTAGGGCTTAGATTTAGTTGCGTTACGTATAGGAGACATGTGTTAGGTTGAGTTTAAACTCATGCGGTGTAGGCCCTCCCTACGGACGGTAGGCGAGGATGTTCTCCCTACGGACAGTAGGTGAGTTAAGTATCCGGATACTGGGAGGGAGGGTGGGTTTTCTCCCTACGGACGGTAGGAGAGATCAGTATGCGGATACTGTTTAGATTTGCGTCTCATATAGAACATAGGTTTTAGGTTTATTTGAGCTACGTATATCAGGTAGGGCTTAGATTTAGTTGCTCTACGTATAGGAGACATGTGTTAGGTTGAGTTTAAACTCATGCGGTGTAGGCCCTCCCTACGGACGGTAGGCGAGGAAGTTCTCCCTACGGACAGTAGGTGAGTTTAGTATGCGGATACTATTTAGATTTGCGTTTCATATAGAACATAGGTTTTAGGTTTATTTGGGCTACGTATATCAGGTAGGGCTTAGATTTAGTTGCGCTACGTATCGGAGACATGTGTTAGGTTGAGTTTAAGCTCATGCGGTGTAGGTCCTCCCTACGGACGGTAGGCGAGGAAGTTCTCCCTACGGACAGTAGGTGAGTTAAGTATCCGGATACTGGGAGGGAGGGTGGGTTTTCTCCCTACGGACGGTAGGAGAGATCAGTATGCGGATACTGTTTAGATTTGCGTCTCATATAGAACATAGGTTTTAGGTTTATTTGAGCTACGTATATCAGGTAGGGCTTAGATTTAGTTGCGTTACGTATAGGAGACATGTGTTAGGTTGAGTTTAAACTCATGCGGTGTAGGCCCTCCCTACGGACGGTAGGCGAGGATGTTCTCCCTACGGACAGTAGGTGAGTTAAGTATCCGGATACTGGGAGGGAGGGTGGGTTTTCTCCCTACGGACGGTAGGAGAGATCAGTATGCGGATACTGTTTAGATTTGCGTCTCATATAGAACATAGGTTTTAGGTTTATTTGAGCTACGTATATCAGGTAGGGCTTAGATTTAGTTGCGCTACGTATCGGAGACATGTGTTAGGTTGAGTTTAAACTCATGCGGTGTAGGCCCTCCCTACGGACGGTAGGCGAGGAAGTTCTCCCTACGGACAGTAGGTGAGTTTAGTATGCGGATACTATTTAGATTTGCGTTTCATATAGAACATAGGTTTTAGGTTTATTTGGGCTACGTATATCAGCTAGGGCTTAGATTTAGTTGCGCTACGTATCGGAGACATGTGTTAGGTTGAGTTTAAACTCATGCGGTGTAGGCCCTCCCTACGGACGGTAGGCGAGGAAGTTCTCCCTACGGACAGTAGGTGAGTTTAGTATGCGGATACTATTTAGATGTGCGTTTCATACAGAACATAGGTTTTAGGTTTATTTGGGCTACGTATATCAGGTAGGGCTTAGATTTAGTTGCGCTACGTATAGGAGACGTGTGTTAGGTTGAGTTTAAACTCATGCGGTGTAGGTCCTCCCTACGGACGGTAGGCGAGGAAGTTCTCCCTACGGACAGTAGGTGAGTTTAGTATGCGGATACTATTTAGATTTGCGTTTCATATAGAACATAGGTTTTAGGTTTATTTGAGCTACGTATATCAGGTAGGGCTTAGATTTAGTTGCGTTACGTATAGGAGACATGTGTTAGGTTGAGTTTAAACTCATGCGGTGTAGGCCCTTCCTACGGACGGTAGGCGAGGAAGTTCTCCCTACGGACAGTAGGTGAGTTTAGTATGCGGATACTATTTAGATTTGCGTTTCATATAGAACATAGGTTTTAGGTTTATTTGAGCTACGTATATCAGGTAGGGCTTAGATTTAGTTGCGCTACGTATCGGAGACATGTGTTAGGTTGAGTTTAAACTCGTGCGGTGTAGGCCCTCCCTACGGACGGTAGGCGAGGAAGTTCTCCCTACGGACAGTAGGTGAGTTAAGTATCCGGATACTGGGAGGGAGGGTGGGTTTTCTCCCTACGGACGGTAGGAGAGATCAGTATGCGGATACTGTTTAGATTTGCGTCTCATATAGAACATAGGTTTTAGGTTTATTTGAGCTACGTATATCAGGTAGGGCTTAGATATAGTTGCTCTACGTATAGGAGACATGTGTTAGGTTGAGTTTAAACTCATGCGGTGTAGGCCCTCCCTACGGACGGTAGGCGAGGAAGTTCTCCCTACGGACAGTAGGTGAGTTTAGTATGCGGATACTATTTAGATTTGCGTTTCATATAGAACATAGGTTTTAGGTTTATTTGGGCTACGTATATCAGGTAGGGCTTAGATTTAGTTGCGCTACGTATCGGAGACATGTGTTAGGTTGAGTTTAAACTCATGCGGTGTAGGTCCTCCCTACGGACGGTAGGCGAGGAAGTTCTCCCTACGGACAGTAGGTGAGTTAAGTATCCGGATACTGGGAGGGAGGGTGGGTTTTCTCCCTACGGACGGTAGGAGAGATCAGTATGCGGATACTGTTTAGATTTGCGTCTCATATAGAACATAGGTTTTAGGTTTATTTGAGCTACGTATATCA
The DNA here is from genome assembly GCA_951813785.1 of Criorhina ranunculi. Taxonomy (NCBI): domain Eukaryota; kingdom Metazoa; phylum Arthropoda; class Insecta; order Diptera; family Syrphidae; genus Criorhina; species Criorhina ranunculi. The sequence continues at coordinate 11,729,067 of OX638382.1, read as the reverse complement.
GGTAGGGCTTAGATTTAGTTGCGTTACGTATAGGAGACATGTATTAGGTTGAGTTTAAACTCATGCGGTGTAGGCCCTCCCTACGGACGGTAGGCGAGGATGTTCTCCCTACGGACAGTAGGTGAGTTAAGTATCCGGATACTGGGAGGGAGGGTGGGTTTTCTCCCTACGGACGGTAGGAGAGATCAGTATGCGGATACTGTTTAGATTTGCGTCTCATATAGAACATAGGTTTTAGGTTTATTTGAGCTACGTATATCAGGTAGGGCTTAGATTTAGTTGCGTTACGTATAGGAGACATGTGTTAGGTTGAGTTTAAACTCATGCGGTGTAGGCCCTCCCTACGGACGGTAGGCGAGGATGTTCTCCCTACGGACAGTAGGTGAGTTAAGTATCCGGATACTGGGAGGGAGGGTGGGTTTTCTCCCTACGGACGGTAGGAGAGATCAGTATGCGGATACTGTTTAGATTTGCGTCTCATATAGAACATAGGTTTTAGGTTTATTTGAGCTACGTATATCAGGTAGGGCTTAGATTTAGTTGCTCTACGTATAGGAGACATGTGTTAGGTTGAGTTTAAACTCATGCGGTGTAGGCCCTCCCTACGGACGGTAGGCGAGGAAGTTCTCCCTACGGACAGTAGGTGAGTTTAGTATGCGGATACTATTTAGATTTGCGTTTCATATAGAACATAGGTTTTAGGTTTATTTGGGCTACGTATATCAGGTAGGGCTTAGATTTAGTTGCGCTACGTATCGGAGACATGTGTTAGGTTGAGTTTAAACTCATGCGGTGTAGGTCCTCCCTACGGACGGTAGGCGAGGAAGTTCTCCCTACGGACAGTAGGTGAGTTAAGTATCCGGATACTGGGAGGGAGGGTGGGTTTTCTCCCTACGGACGGTAGGAGAGATCAGTATGCGGATACTGTTTAGATTTGCGTCTCATATAGAACATAGGTTTTAGGTTTATTTGAGCTACGTATATCAGGTAGGGCTTAGATTTAGTTGCGTTACGTATAGGAGACATGTGTTAGGTTGAGTTTAAACTCATGCGGTGTAGGCCCTCCCTACGGACGGTAGGCGAGGATGTTCTCCCTACGGACAGTAGGTGAGTTAAGTATCCGGATACTGGGAGGGAGGGTGGGTTTTCTCCCTACGGACGGTAGGAGAGATCAGTATGCGGATACTGTTTAGATTTGCGTCTCATATAGAACATAGGTTTTAGGTTTATTTGAGCTACGTATATCAGGTAGGGCTTAGATTTAGTTGCGCTACGTATCGGAGACATGTGTTAGGTTGAGTTTAAACTCATGCGGTGTAGGCCCTCCCTACGGACGGTAGGCGAGGAAGTTCTCCCTACGGACAGTAGGTGAGTTTAGTATGCGGATACTATTTAGATTTGCGTTTCATATAGAACATAGGTTTTAGGTTTATTTGGGCTACGTATATCAGGTAGGGCTTAGATTTAGTTGCGCTACGTATCGGAGACATGTGTTAGGTTGAGTTTAAACTCATGCGGTGTAGGCCCTCCCTACGGACGGTAGGCGAGGAAGTTCTCCCTACGGACAGTAGGTGAGTTTAGTATGCGGATACTATTTAGATGTGCGTTTCATACAGAACATAGGTTTTAGGTTTATTTGGGCTACGTATATCAGGTAGGGCTTAGATTTAGTTGCGCTACGTATAGGAGACGTGTGTTAGGTTGAGTTTAAACTCATGCGGTGTAGGTCCTCCCTACGGACGGTAGGCGAGGAAGTTCTCCCTACGGACAGTAGGTGAGTTTAGTATGCGGATACTATTTAGATTTGCGTTTCATATAGAACATAGGTTTTAGGTTTATTTGAGCTACGTATATCAGGTAGGGCTTAGATTTAGTTGCGTTACGTATAGGAGACATGTGTTAGGTTGAGTTTAAACTCATGCGGTGTAGGCCCTTCCTACGGACGGTAGGCGAGGAAGTTCTCCCTACGGACAGTAGGTGAGTTTAGTATGCGGATACTATTTAGATTTGCGTTTCATATAGAACATAGGTTTTAGGTTTATTTGAGCTACGTATATCAGGTAGGGCTTAGATTTAGTTGCGCTACGTATCGGAGACATGTGTTAGGTTGAGTTTAAACTCGTGCGGTGTAGGCCCTCCCTACGGACGGTAGGCGAGGAAGTTCTCCCTACGGACAGTAGGTGAGTTAAGTATCCGGATATTGGGAGGGAGGGTGGGTTTTCTCCCTACGGACGGTAGGAGAGATCAGTATGCGGATACTGTTTAGATTTGCGTCTCATATAGAACATAGGTTTTAGGTTTATTTGAGCTACGTATATCAGGTAGGGCTTAGATATAGTTGCTCTACGTATAGGAGACATGTGTTAGGTTGAGTTTAAACTCATGCGGTGTAGGCCCTCCCTACGGACGGTAGGCGAGGAAGTTCTCCCTACGGACAGTAGGTGAGTTTAGTATGCGGATACTATTTAGATTTGCGTTTCATATAGAACATAGGTTTTAGGTTTATTTGGGCTACGTATATCAGGTAGGGCTTAGATTTAGTTGCGCTACGTATCGGAGACATGTGTTAGGTTGAGTTTAAACTCATGCGGTGTAGGCCCTCCCTACGGACGGTAGGCGAGGAAGTTCTCCCTACGGACAGTAGGTGAGTTTAGTATGCGGATACTATTTAGATGTGCGTTCCATAAAGAACATAGGTTTTAGGGTTATTTGAGCTACGTATATCAGGTAGGGCTTAGATATAGTTGCGCTACGTAAAGGAGACATGTGTTAGGATGAGTTTAAACTCATGCGGTGTAGGCCCTTCCTACGGACGGTAGGCGAGGAAGTTCTCCCTACGGACAGTAGGTGAGTTTAGTATGCGGATACTATTTAGATTTGCGTTTCATATAGAACATAGGTTTTAGGTTTATTTGGGCTACGTATATCAGGTAGGGCTTAGATTTAGTTGCGCTACGTATAGGAGACATGTGATAGGTTGAGTTTAAACTCATGCGGTGTAGGCCCTCCCTACGGACGGTAGGCGAGGAAGTTCTCCCTACGGACAGTAGGTGAGTTAAGTATCCGGATACTGGGAGGGAGGGTGGGTTTTCTCCCTACGGACGGTAGGAGAGATCAGTATGCGGATACTGTTTAGATTTGCGTTTCATATATGACATAGGTTTTAGGTTTATTTGAGCTACGTATATCAGGTAGGGCTTAGATTTAGTTGCGTTACGTATAGGAGACATGTGTTAGGTTGAGTTTAAACTCATGCGGTGTAGGCCCTTCCTACGGACGGTAGGCGAGGAAGTTCTCCCTACGGACAGTAGGTGAGTTTAGTATGCGGATACTATTTAGATTTGCGTTTCATATAGAACATAGGTTTTAGGTTTATTTGGGCTACGTATATCAGGTAGGGCTTAGATTTAGTTGCGCTACGTATAGGAGACATGTGATAGGTTGAGTTTAAACTCATGCGGTGTAGGCCCTCCCTACGGACGGTAGGCGAGGAAGTTCTCCCTACGGACAGTAGGTGAGTTTAGTATCCGGATACTGGGAGGGAGGGTGGGTTTTCTCCCTACGGACGGTAGGAGAGATCAGTATGCGGATACTGTTTAGATTTGCGTTTCATATAGAACATAGTAGGTTTTAGGTTTATTTGAGCTACGTATATCAGGTAGGGCTTAGATTTAGTTGCGCTACGTATAGGAGGTATGTGTTAGGTTGAGTTTAAACTCATGCGGTGTAGGCCCTCCCTACGGACGGTAGGCGAGGAAGTTCTCCCTACGTACAGTAGGTGAGTTTAGTATGCGGATACTATTTAGACTTGCGTTTCATAAAGAACATAGGTTTTAGGTTTATTTGAGGAACGTATATTAGGTAGGGCTTAGATTTAGTTGCGCTCGTATAGGAGATATGTGTTAGGTTGAGTTTAAACTCATGCGGTGTAGGCCCTCCCTACGGACGGTAGGCGAGGAAGTTCTCCCTACGGACAGTAGGTGAGTTTAGTATCCGGATACTGGGAGGGAGGGTGGGTTTTCTCCCTACGGACGGTAGGAGAGATCAGTATGCGGATACTGTTTAGATTTGCGTTTCATATATGACATAGGTTTTAGGTTTATTTGAGCTACGTATATCAGGTAGGGCTTAGATTTAGTTGCGCTACGTATAGGAGACATGTGTTAGGTTGAGTTTAAACTCATGCGGTGTAGGTCCTCCCTACGGACGGTAGGCGAGGAAGTTCTCCCTACGGACAGTAGGTGAGTTTAGTATCCGGATACTGGGAGGGAGGGTGGGTTTTCTCTTACGGACGGTAGGAGAGATCAGTATGCGGATACTGTTTAGATTTGCGTTTCATATAGAACATAGGTTTTAGGTTTATTTGAGCTACGACTATCAGGTAGGGCTTAGATTTAGTTGCGTTACGTATAGGAGACATGTGTTAGGTTGAGTTTAAACTCATGCGGTGTAGGTCCTCCCTACGGACGGTAGGCGAGGAAGTTCTCCCTACGGACAGTAGGTGAGTTTAGTATCCGGATACTGGGAGGGAGGGTGGGTTTTCTCTTACGGACGGTAGGAGAGATCAGTATGCGGATACTGTTTAGATTTGCGTTTCATACAGAACATAGGTTTTAGGTTTATTTGAGCTACGACTATCAGGTAGGGCTTAGATTTAGTTGCGTTACGTATAGGAGACATGTGTTAGGTTGAGTTTAAACTCATGCGGTGTAGGTCCTCCCTACGGACGGTAGGCGAGGAAGTTCTCCCTACGGACAGTAGGTGAGTTTAGTATCCGGATACTGGGAGGGAGGGTGGGTTTTCTCTTACGGACGGTAGGAGAGATCAGTATGCGGATACTGTTTAGATTTGCGTTTCATATAGAACATAGGTTTTAGGTTTATTTGAGCTACGACTATCAGGTAGGGCTTAGATTTAGTTGCGCTACGTATAGGAGACATGTGTTAGGTTGAGTTTAAACTCATGCGGTGTAGGCCCTCCCTACGGACGGTAGGCGAGGAAGTTCTCCCTACGGACAGTAGGTGAGTTAAGTATCCAGATACTGGGAGGGAGGGTGGGTTTTCTCCCTACGGACGGTAGGAGAGATCAGTATGCGGATACTGTTTAGATTTGCGTTTGATATAGAACATAGTTTTTAGGTTTATTTGGGCTACGTATATCAGGTAGGGCTTAGATTTAGTTGCGCTACGTATAGGAGACATGTGTTAGGTTGAGTTTAAACTCATGCGGTGTAGGTCCTCCCTACGGATGGTAGGCGAGGAAGTTCTCCCTACGGAGCTTATTGAGTGCAGGTGTTCGAGTGGTAAGCCTTCACGTTTCATCGACACATTTCACCGAGTACCAATCTAATCAAAAGGACCAACTACGGCACGATTTGAAAAGTTATTCATTCATGCATACCCAAGTTTCATGTTCACAAACCTCTAAACAGCTTCCGAGCAAAACAACTCATCTCAACTCATCTCATCTCATCTCATCCAACAACTAAGCTTAACAATTCCATTCCAACAAGGAACCTAAATAAGTTGTAATTTGCCATTTGTTCATTATTTATGCAGACACATTCGGTCTCCGGCACACACACTCACACCCATCAATTCGTCTTGTTGGAGAATCCTAGTCTCACATATCCTGGAATTCATGACGCAAACTTATTGCATTTACTCATCTTGCGGTCTCAAACCGATGAGAGATCAAATTTTCAAGGATCTTAACCGAAATTGCATTTTGTCAAAAGAGTCATGAACATTCTCAACTTCCTTTTGCCTCTGAAAAACAAACGTTTTCCCAAAACACACACACACACATACTCAGTCAAATGTCATTTAATATGCAAAGTTTGTGTTTCACTTGTGCATTGAGGAAAATTTCAACGGTAAAAGTTATTTCTTAACTCGCTGCCGCTCGTCTCGTAGTAAGTCCTTTGCACAACCGGAAACTCAAGCATCATGACAACCACCATTGGCTTTACAAAAAGGACGTAACAACAAGGATATATGCAGGCTGTGTCATATTTTTGCTGCAGCTTAACTTAAACGGCGTGTCGTAAACATTAATGGTTGTTTGCAAAATTGTTCGGAGATGGAATGTGGTCCTGGCTACCAACACCACCACCACCACCATCTCACATCCTTTTGTGGCGCGTTCTGATGTTTTCCGTCAGAGATTAGTGTGAAAATTTTCAATAAAATTATTTATACCTTTTTGCCCTGTATTGTCACGGGGGATGATGGCTGGGGTTGGTTGTGGTTCAATTTAGCTAATACCAGGACGTGTATCACTAATGGACGAAGGAACAAGAATAAATAGACCGATGTGACTTGGCCTAAGCCAAGCACGCACGAACGTTGATCGTAAAATTTAATATTTCTACTTTGAAGTTTTAAATTCCAATTTATTAGCGAGTGCGCTATATAATATCCCGTCATCGGTTGTTTTGAAGCTTTCTAAGTTCCGCGTGTCCTTGTTTGTGAGAGAGAGGACAGTCAATAAATTTATAAACGAGAGAAATTTGCTTTAAAACGTTTTTTTATTTGTTACGAGATCTTTAAGTTAAACAAGGACTCAAAGGAGGGGGAAGGTAGACAAAGTACTGGGAGTTCATTTAATGGACAAGAGAGAGAGAGAGGAGGAACAAATTTAGGATTGTGTTCTTGGATTGCATCGTAAATCTAAAGTGGCTACGTTATGAACTTGGAATAATAATGAAGGGTTTTTAATTTTAATGATGGTGGGACGGGGGAGGGCGACTTTAAAGGGGATACACGTAGACGAAGGGAATAGCAAATAATTTTTTTCTTTATTTTAGATCGACGACATTGTCAAGGATTTAGTTGCTTAGGTGGAGCTACAGTTCGGGGTGAACCTGTAGCGCCCTTGATTGTCAAGGACATCATCTTGAAAATTATAATATGGGTGCTTATAGTCTTCTAACATACATTTAAGCTTTAGGTTAGGTAAGGTATGTGAGGAGTTTCTCTGCGCCATACTCAGGTCTCTTAGACCCATTGGGCTTCCCTTAGGGGGAAAATCTTTCCCTTAAACGCTACCCGCATAAAAGTGTACAAGAAACTACTTACTGCGTCAGTGATACAAACCATCCTGTGGATTTTTTAAAGTTGTTCAGGTCGTTCACCGGTTTGCCAGACAGTTCCTCGAGTTCCCGAAAGAAGTGTCGCCCGAGAAATTTGTGTCCTAGATAGTTAAGTGACAGAGGAAGTGGGTTGTATCCTCATGGACTTCCTTGTCTCCATAACTTTATTGTGATGACTAAAGTGTCTAGTGAGGACCATCTGTTGTTTGCCTCTCTTAGAGCTTTGTTCCCTGCTTCTGCAGTTTTACTTAACCTTGTGTCTGGTCGCTCGCTTCATTCGCTTAAGAACCGTTTTTTTTTTTAGAAAAAAGAATACATTATGTACAATCGACGAGGTGGTCCTCCCTCCCTAGGTGTGTCGGACGTCCACCGACTAAGCTCTCTTGCTCTCCGGCCATCTACCCACCATGGAACTACTTTCCGCATTCATTCAGGATGGGGCTTGAGTGTCTCGCTGAGTATTCCTGCAATGAAGGAGCACACCCTCGTCAGTTAGCGGGAGTAGCTCTTGCCTCCTTTCACCCATACACCATCTGCATCAACACTTTTATCTAGTGCCAAAAACTAGCTAAAAGAAAACAGAGAAGGGGGTCCCTATCCCTAATACCCTACTACGACCACAGACGGACTTCAAAAAGGTAAAAAAGTAGAGAAGAGAAGAAAGTCGAATTTCAACTCAATGGACCTGTTCCTATACAAAGGAGGAAGGACGGACAGGGAAACTTAACCGAACTCTACTCACCTTACAAACCTTATATCCCCATTGTCGCTTCTTCGTATAGGTTCGTCTCATTCCCGAGACACTCCAGATGACGATGACAGCAGCATGGACAGCCCTCCTAATCTTTGCTATCTCCATAGGCTTTGATCACATGACAGCCTCCTTGGCCCGGGTCCAGCACAAAATGTCACGTCTCGTAAAAGAAAGATATTCTGCCATCTTCTCTGGTCGTCGTTGAGTCAGTGGCTGTCTTCCCATCATGTCATCGTCGCTCCGGCTTTCGCTCCATTTCTTTCCATCTACGGCACTCGAAGAAAGTATAATTTGCGTCGTCATGTACCTAGGTAATCACCATTTTGACAGGCTGGGCTCTCCACTTTCTCCCTCTTATATATGTAAATAGGCATTCAAATACGGTAAGTATCTGATTGACGTAATAATTAGCTTTTCCGTGCCGTCTCTCCGATCAATCTCGGTCCATCGCCCTCTGATCTCTACTTTCCAAGCTTGCAAGGCTTGCTTGTTAGTTCCTTTGCTTCTGCTGTTGCCATTTCTTTAATTACTTCAGCTTTCCTCTTTCACTTACTTACTGAGGTGCTGCTATAGTTCGGGGCGAACTTGGGCTTCTCCAGTTAGCTCCCGGTCCTTAGTTAACCACCTCCAGTTACGTGCACCAAGTTGTTTGAGGTCCCTCTCACGCCATCTCAGGCGTGATCTACCTCTACTGCGTTGACCCGCCGGGTTTGATTCAAAGACTCTCCGGGCCGGACCATTGGTATCCATTCGCTCTACACGTTCTAGCCACCTAGGCTGATGTCGCTGTACAGCTTGCATGATTGGTCGTTGAATCTCTTCCTCCAGAGCCTGTCAATGCAAGCGGGAACGAATAACTTACGAACAAATTTTCGCTTGAAGCGACCAAGGGTATTTTCAACTGCCTTCGATAAAGTCCATGCTTCAGTGCCATATATAGTGTCCTACACTGGGATCATTAAGGTCTTATATAGACTCTCCTTAGTTCTTCGAGATAGGGCCCGTACAGAGTTAATTTATTGGCTAATATAGGACTGTCTGCCAACCCCATACGTATGCTAGCATTGGTAAAGGTATAGACGCTCGTATATGCGTTTGAATAGCTCCAAGAGGTCACCAGTTCCTAAGTCAAAAGACAAGTTTTAGATTCGCCTTTTCTCCGCATGATTTTGAGGGATTTCTTCTCTTCTCTCATCCCTTTCCAATGAAGTCCCTTCAAAGACATTTCTGCAGTTTTTATTCTAATTCGTTGACACTCCTTAAAACTCTTTGTGTTCCACGACTACTTTACGTTGCGTGAACAGAGAAACTCTTAAAACAAGTCTTATCCCACCCACATACACTTAACGATACACTCCCCACGTCCCCCCCTGCTCCCTGCAATAAAAGAAACTGAATATGTTTGTTTATCGTACATTTTATCTTAAATTTACTGACATCCTTGCATCATAAACTTACAACACACGTTACACCATTCAAATGAGATAAGACCGACGATGGAGTTTAAAATGAAATCCGCCTTTTCCACCTAACGAACCGTAAATAGTTGTAATTAAAAGCGCAGCACTTAACACGATTTTAATGGCCCGTCAGCAAGTAGCGCTTATCGCGTGTAAATCAATAAATTATCCTTTCCTTCCTAATGCATGCCAAACACACATTGCTGTTCTCTCGCTTTGGAATGCTAATACACAGCAACCTGTCGTCATGTCCTATACGATACCCCAAGTCTCTATGAAGACTTTTTTTTAAAGAACCGTAACGAGCCATTGTCGCTGGCTGGGGCATTGAAAAAGGATATGTTAACTAGCGAAGTTAACGCGCACACATTTGCATTTGCATACACTCAATGCGAGGGTGTCATTGAATACGCCTAATGGAGAGGCCTGCCAGACAGGCCCGGCCACACATCCACTTTGTACAATTTAATTTGATTTACATACGCATGCATATTAAAACAAAGTGTTAATGGTTTTATTACTTGCGAAAGGATCATATTCCAAAATATCTCCAAGGAGAACGAGAACGAGAACAAGGATAATTTATATCCTCCCTCGTCTATTCGAATGAGATACTTATCTTATCCCCAAGTCATACATAGGCGTTCGCTTTGATAGAGCGATTGCCAGATAGTTTCCGAATGGAAGAAGACGACGACGACGCCAACACACACTCAGGATGTGTGCGCTCCTCACATGACTAGGCTGTTCTCGTTGTTGGTCTTTCCAGTTGGACGCTTCCCCTTTTTTCTTTTTTTGAAAAATTGAAAACGCTAGTTCAAAAAATATTTTCGTCGACAGAGAGAGGACAAGTGAAATCTTCGATGCAATTAATTATGGGGCGACAATATAAATTACCCGTACCGCTGTCCTTTTGTCGGAACGAGACGGGGAAAGGCTCACATGCATGAGGATGTGTATGCCATTTGAGGTTATATTGTTAATTTGATTTGAGCGACATAATTGATGATCGAATGGAAAAGTTTTGAATAGTTTTTGCGTAACGAAGGGATTTAATGAATGGAGGTCCTTCAAGGGGGTGTTTGTGTCGCTGATGTGTCATATGAGTTGTTGTAGTGGAAGGGTATCGGTCTATCTTTCATGACGCCTAGAAGGTCGTCTCCAATTTGTCGTGTATGCACGCAAACATACCTCCTACGCTCTACTGGAATCCAGGCGAGTAGACCAATGGGTCACATGGCTATTCTCTTTGCCTTTTCCGAGCTTGAAATTAACTGCACAGTATCGTTTTTGACTTTATGTCCAAAACACTCTGTTCGAGATCTAGATTGCGAAGATGCATTCGCTGATGCATAATAAAGGACTAGTGTGGAATACTGATAGATTCCGATGGTATTTGTGGCTCTCAAAGGCGCTTAGAATGTGCATAAGGGGGGAAACCATTAACATATTCACCGACAGTCAAGCAGCGCTTAAAGCTCTGAGTTCTTATTGCTGCAACTCAAAGCCATTTCAGGCTGCTCTAATGCCTTCCAAGACCTTTTAAAGCGAAACAAAGATGGATACAAGGACACAGAGCCATTGAAAGGAATGAAATCGCTTACAAACTAGCTGGAAACCCTTCTGCAGCATTCCTTATTCCGCGTGTAGAACTAGTCGAGACAACTGGGAAAAACTTGTATTACTTGGACAACATTTAGGGACTCAGACGGGCTATATCAGAAGACTTGCCGGCTTTTTCTTCGGACACAGCAACTTCCGATATCACTAACATAAACTATATACTGCTCAGCAAACTGAATGTAGACTTTGTCGAGTCTGGAGGAACGCAAACCAGCGGAACCACTGCTACATGAGGCTGCTTTTTCCTCCTGGCACCTGAAGACATAAACAAACGTCCCAACTGGAGTCATCCTTCAATTTGATTAGAAAGATCGAGAACCTCCTAGTAGGTCGTAGAGCCCCGAACATCACCTCCATCCTCTCGTAGCAAATGCAACCTATTATTCCCTGCGCGTTGTTGTAAGGTAGGACCCAGTGGCGACTTGGGTGGCGGTGAAAAGAACGGCGGCACGCTTGTTGAAGCTCGATTCAGCTCGTCGGACTGGGGGTTGTTTCTTGTCCAACCCACGATGACAAGATTCCCTCTTCGCAGGCATGACAAACCTACAAGAGTTTAAATTTGTCATTAAAAAGCTTCTCAATCCGCTGTTTCGGTCTACATCCACATCTTTGTACAACTCGTAGCCCTCCATTGGCCCTCATCGCTATCCTCGCAGACAGCATCAAAGATAGGATCCCAAGATCCACTCCACTGTCTTACTTATCGTCCAGCATTCAGCTTCATAAAGCAAGGGACTGGTAATATCAGAGTTTTGTATAGCATGCCTTTGGATCTTCAAGGTATGAGTTTGAACCCTAGTTGTGGCATGTTTGGTGAAGAGGAGGAGGACGAAAAAAAGGCCATACTTCCGGTAGTCAAGTGCGACGACGACAGGACGGGAAGACACATCTATTGACTCAATGATGACTTAACAAGACGACAGACTAACTTTCCTCTACGGAACGTGACATTTTGTGGCTAAACACCGGCCAAGGGGCTATCTCCCTGTGAACAGATTGAGCACCTCTGGAGTCAGCTAAGTGTGTCGAAAATGTAAGGTTTGTGCACTATTCACTCCAAGACCAACGCTGTGATTTATGTATAATTGCCAACATCGCTTCCTTAAAACACTACCGCATCAAGCGGTGACTTCCCCCTCTCCCCTCCCCCTTAGAATCCAATTTCATGACCGCAAAGGACTTGCAAAGACTTGCAATAATGACGACTTTATGAAGTCTATTCTATTTCCTTCAAAGTACCTGTTATCTGCAAAAGTGCTTTATTCATTTTGCCATTTTTATTATTATCGCCATGGACGAGGCTTCCTACACACGCAGACACATACACAAAGATGACGATAACAGATTAAGAATTTCTTACCCATGCACATGTAATAAGTGACGGATTAAGTCGCCGTAAAGCGTTTATATAGCAATTCCGCCAATTAAACGTGAGTTAATGCATTGCCAGGGAGAGGAGTCCTATATACGTACGTAGCAATGCACGTCAATTGTATCGTGTGGCAAAAGATTTAATGATCACAACCACTGATGGAGAATGCCATTGATATCCCCGACGAATGTTTGGCAATAAAGTCTAAATAGTAAATCTCTTTCGTTTGGTGGGGAGGGTGGCTATTGTAAGCAACACACGTAATCCGAGGTTTCAGCAAACCTTCCACAAACGGATTTATGGCAAGAGTCACCTTTCTTCGGGATCTCCCCAACCCATTGGCTGTGTCAATCTAAGGTAACTCCAACTCAAATAGTTGAAATGCCCAAAGGACATCTTAACCGACAAAAACAATAAACTCTCGAATCCCGGAACTCTGAAGTGAGTCCGTTTTTACTACCCAAACGGGCTGTCAACCACCTTCATGGACGATTACTGAAGTTTAATGTTGTCTTTGTTTTCTTCACACACACACATACATACAACAATAAGCACCAGGAATCGGACTTTTATTTTCATTTTCATTACAAAATTGCAAAGGATATGCTGCTGGCTGCTGGCTGCTGATGTTCTTATTCTCTTTCTGCAAGGATAAAGATAACCGTTTTCTATTCTCCATTGTTGACTGGACATTGAAATTCGCCTTCTTATCTGTATCAGTGTGTGTATATTGGAATAAATTGCATATAATTGCTTTTCTGGTTGCACATTAAATGTCCCAGAAGAGATTTATGGATTCATCGTCCTGGATTTTGTGCAAAGGAATTCCAAAAAAAAAGTGGTCCTGCAGTGGCTTTCTTCGGTTTTTCGGTTGCAATTACAATAAATAAATAATAAGTAATTAGATTGTGGTTCGATGTTGTTGTGTGTAGTGTTCACAACAAACTGTGTTTGGTTGTTATCCTGTGCGCTGTCATGGTCAGGATTTAAGTGAGTTATTTTCCCTTCGAAGAGTCTTTGTTTTTTTTTTTTTGCTGGTTCAGGAGTGGATCAATTTCCAATTCAAATTGATTATTGAATTTGAGACTTTGTCCGGGGTAAGGACATATTTATAGTTGTGGAGGGTTAGGTGTGACATCCTTGACAGATGTAATTGATTTATGATTTTTTTTTACTTTTAGGATTAGTGGTAAGTAAGGATGAAAGATGGTGATGTCGATGCAGAGAAGTGGACAAGTTTTGCAATTCTTTATAAATCCAGCTTAGTGATGGAATGCAAGGAAAGGTCAGAAAACGGAAAATCCTACGAGTCCTCGCGGGGTCCGATGAACTTAGAATTCAGACACTGAACTTCAAAAGAGGTTTTCGAACTTCGTTTCGGATGCTACAAGGATATTTTTGAACTAGTCAGACCAGACACTTACTTAACAGGCTCTCTCCTGAGGCAAGGCCATCTTCCATCCTCGTCGATCCTGTGACACGCTGCTTTCAATTAATCTACACGAAGTGCTCTTGGATCCACGATCGTTTCACCTTTGAGGTTCGGATGTTAGCTAGAGGTTCGAACATCATTTTCGTCTCGAATCTGGACGCTGAGGCTCAGAAAATCTTCTTGGCTGGAGCATTGTTGTCAGACAAGATGACGTCACTGTCGAATAATGTCTAATTGCAGTTGATTATGGATTATGTCGCGAAGATCCAACATATTCCACTGGATGTACACAGCCATTATTAGGCCTATTTCAACCTACAGGTGCGCTATGGGTTAGCATGCATCAACGCCATAAAAATCACTTTGACAGAAACGACCTACACCTACTTCAGTTCTAGGTGAATCTGGGCCTTAACCACCAAGCCTCTCTTGTTAGCCCGGTCCTTAGCTAACCGCTTTTAATTACGTACTCCAAGTTGGTTGAAATCCCATTCTGCTTGTGTGCAACACCTTAGGCGAGGTCTTCCTCTACTGCGTTGTCCCTCTAAGTTTGATTCGAAGGCCCTCGGGGCCGGAGCGTTGGAGCGTTTGGTTGGGTGCTATAGAAATAGGATAGGCACTGAGAAGTGTCAACTTGGCCATGTACAGTGTTGTAACTGTAACTACACATCAATTGTGCTACCTTTAAGTGGTAGCCATCGGACTCGACTTGCTAAGCTTATAAGGGCGAGTGCTGATCAGCAGACAAAAATAGCAGCACTATAATCGAGACCGCGGATTGATCAATGGTGAATCGGAGTTTAGGCCGATAAGGATTTCCAAGACTAAGAAAGGGATGATGGCCAATTAGTCCTTAATTAACCAATGGCAGCATGCTCCACAGGGTCACCTTGTGGACATTTGATATGCCGTTCAGAATTTTAGTCTACACAGCATGGATTCTATCCACGATGGTAGCAAAGTCTTGATTGCTATCTGACTGAAATTAAGGCATCTAGCACCATCTTTGGCAGTATCTATGATTTACTGGTTCCAACGCAGATCAGTGCTAACAAACATGCTAAGCATTGATAAACAGTTGATTTCCTCAACGTTGGTGTCACGCTTAAGAGACACTGGGTTTGTAAACTGATGATTGCATCAATGTCAGAGCTGAGATCGGTTGGCATTTGCTGGGCTTGAGGCCCTTGTCGTAGAGAAGTTAGGGAATGGACGAAGTCATCCGCAAAAAAATGAACTGGATTGTAAGAGGGAAGGTCGGAGAAAGGACTGAACCAGGAGGTCGAAGAAGCTCGCAATCCATTTAAAGAATACACCATATGGTTGAAGCTTGTTTAAGAGTGATAGCGCACTCTGTGAAAGATTTTCGAGATATTAAGAGCGACTATTTTGCATTCACCATGCTGATGGATACATCGGTTCCATTTCTCAGACAGAAGAACCATTAGGACTTCGGTGGAACATTGTCAGATTAAGCTTTTTGAAGTGACTGCCATCACACTGAGACCAGTAATAGGCCCATTGTGATACCACATGGATCTGGAGGGATATCCTCACCTAGGTAGAGGTAGGTAGGTAGAGGTGGCGGTTCAACATGAACCCAAGTAGCACTAGATGTGCCTTTTTATTACCACGACTCGTGTGGCCTGGTTAATGATGTGTGTTGTTGAGGATGTGGGACAGTGGCTGCCTCGATCCAGCCTGTGGAGTTAAGAAAGCGGATGAAATCTCTTATCCCTTTACCCGAGATGTCATTTAGTTCGGCGTAGAATGGTTGGTTTAGTGCACGCAGTCTGACTCTTGCTAGTACCGGACATTTGCAGAGGAAATGGGAGAGAGTTTCCTTCTCATTCATCATCAACTTCAAATTTTGCACACAGGGTGGCTGTACCTCTGGTCACAGTATAGGCTACTTTTGGTTATTAAAGTGTAACTTCGCAATTATAGGTGGGCGAAGCTGCGGGTAAAAGCTAGTTGGTTATAAATTTCGAATAATGCACCTATGCATGGTCGCGATGTGGTTAAGGATCAAAACTGTCTCCCAGCTAAATGTTAAGCAGTTTAATGTAAAATTTAAAGCGTCCTCTTGAAGGTCCTTTAAAAGTTTCTGTCAACAAACAGGCAAATGCACACAGCCTCCCTGAATGTTTTCGGTCAAGTAAACCCTGCATCGGTGTAATTTATGTAAACATCGCAACCGTATTATGTATTCATGAAATTCTTCAAGATATGTTTACCCATCATCAACGTGTCAGTGTGCATTACACACACAGGATATGTGGAATGAGATTAGAGGTTAGAGGCTGTTCACTGTTTCACCTGAAAATGAACAATCGCAGATGGAAATGCTCATCATTAATTGCCTGTCAAGGATGAACTTGCTTAAAACTGGTTTAACATTTGAAAGAACAAGAATATCGAATGTCCTTCCATTTCTAAAAACACACCAAGACGAGTGTTATCATCTGCAGTGTGACATTTCATTAAAACGCATTTCTAATAAAATGATTGATTAAGGACGATTTCACTTGGTCTTTCAACCCTTACTCCTTGCGCGTCATCATTATCGCCATCACCAACAGCAGCACGAAACCGTTTATTTCGCAACAAGACAAGTCCTTTTTGCAAAAGTTAAAATATTAAAATTGCTACCATCATTGCATAATGGCGGGGCAGGAGTTGTGTAACCAGGAAAAGGCTCCATTACCTCCATGATGTAGCATCGAAATGATATGCAGATTTTTTGCCATTTTTCATTTCACATCAACTGTGCGCGACTAGGAGTGAATCTAACGTTTGACAGCAGATTGCCGGGGATTTAGTTCGCGTTTGTATACACACGGATGAAGGGTTATTTCATCCGCATTTATCTCATTAATCTTTCGCGGTATTGTGGAGCTGCACAGTACAGCTCACAGCAGCATGACGATACCACAAGTTAACGTTTTGTTGCACGAGTAGTGCGAGGACGAATATACACTCCTGTATCTCTCTCTCTCTCTCTCTCTATTCATTCAATTAAAAGTATTTGTATAGATTTTTCACTAGCAGCGAAGGATATACAGTTTGATAATGGTGGTGACGGTGCGGTTGGTACAGTATGGTAACAAGGATGGATGTTGAAAGTTTGATTTCAGGAAGCTAAGTGGGTTTTTTCTTGATAGAAAGACATGGAAGGCATGGTATGTAGGGATAGGGAATGGGTGGTTGCGGAGTTTTCTTTAAGACGGTAGAGTGAAATTAAAGTTTTAAGAATCGTAAAAGTTTATAAACAGGAACAGGAGACTAAGAGAACCACCTATGAGAGCTACATGGCCCAAGAGGGCATAATACACGCAGGTTATATTCTGAATTTCGGAGAAATAATCTCAGTCGCTAACGTCAACTTAATATGCGCTAATGCATCCACAGAGTACAAGGACGACACGGACGTCACCAAAGGTAAAACATGTAAGCTTTGTCTTTAAATACATACGGGTGGGGAGATTTCAACACGAGAAAATGGGAAAGGAGGACAACTTCGGCAATACACTTGGTAAGCAAAGACTACACAACACCATACTCACTACATTGAGCACACCTAGCTACTTCAATGCTCTCTAAGACCTATCGAAACGAAACCAAGTTAAACTATGGTGGGCAACGTTCTACGTCGATTATTTGGTCTTGTCTGCAAGGTGGGCGAATGGAGATGAAGATATAACCACAAGCTCTACGAGCTGTATAAAGATGTGGATGTAGTACGGAAAGCAAAAATCAGTCGATTGCAGTGGCACGGCTATATCATGGAACGAATGCACGAGAACGCTCCAACTAAGAGGATCTTGGAATCCCAGTCACGAAGAAAAGGGAAACCGGGTCTTAAAACCTTCGTCTAGTAAACTGAAAGCAGCGTGCCCGGGACAGCGAAGGTTGGAAAGCGGTCTTAGTTCAGGCTCAGATCCTCTAAGGGCCTTATAAGTTGTTCGTCGTCTTAGTTGTCGTCGGATGTATGTATACTCTGCTACTCAGTTGCGATTAATAGATCACGGTCCTTTACCTTTTCGAGACAACAATGCTGTCGTTGATGGTCCTAGCTCTGCCGTAATGTGATCCACAGTGGACTTTTCTGCCTTAAATTTCCTTCCAACTTCTACTAGTTGCTTACCCCTTTCCCACCTCGCGTCTTACACGTATCCTCGTTCATCCTATCTCATCTAATCTAATCAAAGCGATTCATGCATTCCTCATGCGCCTTCAAATATGAAAGGATTACCTTTTGTGAAAGTATTTTCACTGCACAAACTAATTTACTGTGCATAAACCCTTCGTTCACTGAATTTACAACATGGACCACTGGTCACAACCCGATCTATCATCCGGTCGGCCATTTGCCTGTCAGTCGAACAATGGCATCGTTCTGAAAAGCCATTCAAATCGCATACACGCGTTCGGCTTTAACCCGCCGCGCGATGTTCACCGTTTTTAAGCGATTTTCGAAATTCAATCAAAAATTTTCTAAAATTGGAAAAAAAAATCCCATTTGAGTGGTAGTGACTCTGACATGACGCATGAAATTCGAAACGAATCGCAAAAGGATGCTGAGATCTTGTGTGTCTCGTCAAATCACAGGGGAAAATTGAAAGAATTTTCCGGTGTGTTTTTCCTTTGAGTGCGCTTTACTTGCTGCTGGTAGTGGTAGTGCTTGCTGTTCAATGGATATCATCATTCGGATGAAAAGTCGCAATCTCATTGTTTGACATGTCACAATGGTTGATGAGTTTTGACAACCCCAACCTACACATGTAAGTACTTGAGAGCGATTTAAATTGAATTTTTATGGGAAATAACATTTTCCATTGGGATGTCCTTCTCATTGTTGTCCTGAAACTGAAACATTAGTTTTTTGATATTGAAAACTGTAAAAATCTAATTGGAAATGAAAATGAAAATGGAAATGGAAAAGTTTTCCAATCAACACAATACGGTTGTGTTAGGGCGGGTGTGTCTCGTGGGAAATTCAAAAAGGGGATCAAGCAACTGTCAAACTAATTAAGTTTTATGTTTACATTTACGTTTCGTGAAAAGGGTTTGTTTCATTCTTGTTGTGACACCTTACTCAAAACAGTTATTCTTTTTCATTTGAGTGGAGTGAAAGTGTCCAAAAAGGCCACTGAAAGGGTTTTTTCCTCACAAAGAGGCTTGATTCGTAAGATCAGATCCTGCCGCGTGATTGACGAGAGCAAAACTAAGTATTCGCTGTCACCAAGAAGCGACATTCAACATCAACGAATCGGACAGAACTTCACAGTAGACAGCTATTTCTTCGAGGTGATTAGGGACTTTGTCTACCTTGGCAACGACATCTTATCAGAAAACAAACGAAGAATAGCTCTAGCCAATCGCTTTTTCTTTGGGCTGAGAAGGCAATTGAATAGTAAGGTCCGAAGGACAAAGGAAACTTCTTCATCATTCGAATTCTACTCCGTAACGCTGAAGTATGGACTCTATCGAAATCGGATGAAGATGCCCTTGGTCACTTCGAGTGAAAAATTCTTCGTAAGATATTCGGTCCCGTTTGCATTGATGGGCTCTGTAGGAGGAGATTTAACGGCGAAAAATATGACTGTACAGCGACATCGACCTAGGTTAGGACATTTAGAAGGAATGTTTACTAATACTTCGGCCCGGAGAGTCGTCATATCTAATTCGAAGAGACAATGCAGTAGAAGAAGAGCTCGCATAAGGTCGCACTGTGCACAAGTAAAAGAGGATTTCAAACAACCTGAAGTGCGTTACTGGAGGCAATTAGCTAAGGACCGGGCTAACTGGAGAGGCTTGTTGGTTGAGGGCCACGTTCACCTCGAAGTGTAGCGCCACCTAAGCAAGTAAACTAATCTAAGTCTGCCGCGTAGACTAGAACTATTGTCATGAAGGGTTGGTCGGACGTTTTAATATTTACTGCCGGGTGACACTTTCGGCACGTTTAAACTCTCTTCTGCTCTTTTCCAAAGGCTTCAACTGTTCTGCCACAGTTTGATCCACTTGACTGAGTGAGTTGTTTGTCCCCGCGCGGTATGATGTGGCGAATCCATTGCTACTATCTCCTTCTTCCGATGGTATTGATAGATTCGTGAGCTGTTCTCTGATAATGTTGTTCATTTGAGACAGGTCGACAGGCTGGAAAACAAGCCTTAGATGTAACCCTCCAGTCCCCACAGTTCGTTTTTCGAAGCTTGATGAGCATCGTCATCATGCTTTTCCACTTTGTGTTGGAGCAATCCGACTTGGCAGGAATACTATCAATGCCTATCGCTTTATCTTAAGAACTCTGTGTTGCTTTGAGGTCCGATGAAATCTTCTCTCTCTATCTCCTGAGCAGATCCTCATCTGAAATAAGCAGGAAATATTGTCTTAATTTTGGCCAACCACCTATAAGCTCCTTGGTGATGTTGTGACAGTCTTTTGGTCACGTCTACTTGTTGCAATTTATTATTTTCAACACGATACTGGGCTTCCAGCTCGAGTCCGTCTACTGGTGAGGCCGCAGTATACAATACGCTCATCGATCCATTTCCAGGTGTCTGCTGAGCTGAAAGCTGTGTGTTGGGACTTTTATACCCTCTGCCGATACGGCTTTATATATACCTCAGCATTCCAGTGGTCATCCATGCTCTCCTGCATTGAGCTGTTAAGTCTTTTTGAATGTAAGGCAAGGTGGGCTGGCTGCTATTGATAAACAGAATATAAAGGCTGGGATTCAAAGACCCTCTTAGCTTGGAGCATTCTCGTCCATTCGCTCAATGTGGCTGAGCACTGGCTCAGATTTTTGCTTTCCGGACAACACCCACATCTCTGCACAGCTTGTAGAGTTTGCGGTTATGTCTTCTCCTCCATTCGCCCTCCTTGCAGAAAGGACCAAAGATAAGATCTGTTCAACTCCATAAAGCAAGACACTAGCAATATCAGAATTTTGCAGAGCAACACTTCGGACTTTCGAGTTAGGAGCTTAGACCCTAGCTGTACAACCGAGGTAGCAGCGGTTACCTTAAGATATCCTTTGTCGAATCTCTACCAGGGTGTCATTTGTAGAGGTAGATGAACTCCTTCATAACCTCTGGAGTGTCAAAGCATTCTCAAATCCAACTGCTGTCCATCAGAAGTCGTCAACGAATTTTCACACCGTTTTCAAGGAGTTTGTTACCGACACGGAACAGATGGTTTGACCAGAAACAAACCGACTATTAACCTAATTTGTGGCGCAGAAGGCTCACTCCACGAGGTGGTGTGGAGTACGACTTACTACCACAACTGCAACAAGTTAGACTGTTAAGGCTCTTTCTCGGTATTTTGTGGACCAATATCTACCGGGAGATGCCACTTCTTTAAGAATTAATCTGAGGAACACCCATCTTACAGAATTTCTCATCTACGGACCAAAAAGTGTCCTTTTCCCTTGCCCCCTCACTTGCAAACGTATATCCAACATAAATTGTCATACCTTCTTTCACTGTAGGCAATAACTATCCTTAATTGAACATTATAACTGTTCAACACAGTCGTACAACCACCCCCACCCCCACACCCTCAAACCATCTATTTTTGAGAATTAGTTTCGCTCGAATTATTAAGCGCACTTTACGATATTGAACCACCAGCAGATGACAACTTGTGTGTGTGTATACCTTCCTCCACCTGATGCTGGTCCGTGTTTGGTCGTGTTGTTTAAGTGCTTCAATGTTATAACCTCTCGAAATGCCATAATTTATTTGATTACATGCATGCAAACACCTTAGGAGCCAACGACATCACCCTCACCCTGGCCGAGGTTAAATTATAGAGTTTACCCCCGGGCCCGGGCGACACACTCATTACTTTATGTGACCACTTGGCCGAAAAGATGGACATCAGGCGAAACGCAAAACATGACGCTAAATTAGAGGTTGTGAAGTCATCAAAATAATGACAGCGATTTGATGCTACACAAACGCGCATAGCAAGGGTGGAAGCGATCAAATTGAGTGGTGGTAGCTATTGCTAGTCCCCTGAACTGAACTGAACAACTTGCAACTGATGCAACTTAAGATTAAAGTTTTTATCTCGTGTCGGTATTGTCCCGTGTGGTCGACATATGTTCTACCTGTATGCCCGCCCGAGTGTGTTGCGTATCTCTGTTTGGAAGCGATAAATATCCCAACACGAGCATATGGTTAGCAACACAAACAAACCACCGATCCATGTAATTTGCTAGTGACTGCAACCTAGAAATTAATTTTCAAAAGCAGAAAATTAAAACTGCCAACAGGACGCAGCAAGGACCCCCGGAGTCTTCTGTCTGTGCAGTGTTACTGTCCAAAACAATTAGGATATTTGCTTAGAGTGCAGCTACGAGAGGATGGTTTCATTAGATGGTCTCTGCTTGGCTTTGTGTATGATTTATTAATTTTTAATTTATCCCGACTGATGACACACGGACACAGGGATGTGATGATGCAGCAGGATTCTCATTATTCTATCAAGATGTGCATAATGAGGGTGTGTAGAGGTGGAGGGTGGCATTTTTCCTGCAATTTCTAAAGATTCTTCAGTTGTTAAATGCTTCTAAGTTAAGTGTGCGTGTGTGCCTTCCTCAAGATATGCAAGTAAGACCGTTTGCTACTTTGAAGGCTTAAAAAGGCTCATAGAAAGAACCGTGTCTTCAGATGCCCAAGACCTCTTTAAGACAGTCTTAGAGGAAGTGTCTAACACATTATTGGTCTTTTTCCATATCCTTGGCAGCTGGCCATTATGCCTCATTGGTATTTGGATGTTCATTCAGCTGAAAGCTAAGAAGTCCTTCTTTCAGAGTGTGTTCCTCGATCCGTAACTCACACACTTACGAAGCATGGTAGTCAAAGTTCAAGTTTTTCATGACGATCTTTGACTCCTTCGTGTCCATGAGCTCAGCGGGGTTTCATGAGGAACTGTAGTTCGGTGAAATTGAGCGATCCAAGCCATCATCATCTGCAAAGAAAAGCATTTCAGTCGCCCTTATATTACTGTCAGACTCGCAATCTTCTCAAGCAGGCTATCTGGCTCTCTTAGCTGGAACATAACTGTCCAATGTCCATCCACCTCCTTTCTCTTCTCTGGTAGAACTGGTAGAGGTGCTTCGTAAAAGTAAGGCGGCGGCGCTACAGTCCTAATTAGACCTGGGCCTCAATCAACAAGCGTCATCAGCCAGCTCGATCTTTGGCTGGCTGAGGTCCCCTTCCACCTTATTATCAATTGGTCTCCCTAAACCAACCCCAGTTCCGAAGGAATTGTAGGATGGTTCTCGGTGGCTTCTTTGACAATTCGCCGAGATCATTGAATAAGTGTTCTTCGAGGGCTGTCTCTCTGTTTCTGCTGAGACATGGACATTCGCATAGGAGGTGGAATGTGTCCACCTCGGCGTCTACATCGCCACATTCCCTGCATAGGTCCGTTGTACTTAAACGTATTCTTATTAGATGAGGTTATGAGAAGTGATAGGTGACTTCTGTTGAGTGCGATGATTGTGTTTTGGGTCCTTGAGGTTCGCGTGTCTTCAGTGCACTCCATCTCTCATTCCTGAGTCTCAGGAATTTCGTGGTGATGTTGGACTTTTTAAGTTCTAGTGGAGGTAGGAAAGAGTCATCTGCCAATGTCAGAACCCATTCTTGCGAGCTCATCTGCCTTTTCATTCCCATGGATGCCCTTATGTCCCGGGACTCAAATGAGTGTGACGTTATGGTTAGCACTAAGGGACTTCAGCTCGTTGTGGCAGTTATGGTCTTGATGGTTGCTTGACTATCTACGTAGATGTCGATGTAACTTCTTGGGAGTGACTGTTGTGATAGTGCTCGTGAGGCCTCGGCGATTGTTAGAACTGCCGCCTGGAACAAGCTGCTGTGGATTGGAAGTCTTATCGACCGTGCAATGTTTGGTACTGTTGCATAGATTCGGGAGCCTACACCCACATCCATTTTTGACCCATCCGTGAAAATGGATATGTGGTTGGGGTTAATAACCTCTTCTTCTGACCAGCTCTTCCTCTGGAGGGAATTTTGAGTTTAAGTTTTAGGCTGAATATAGCTTACTCTCTTACACAATCTATCAGAGGCGCCTTTGGAGCTACAAAGTTAATTTTGTCTTCAACTTATGCAGTAATGCACTGTAACCTCATGCTCTATTGTGCCCCCTCTGATACCTTGAAAAAGTTTATTCCCCCGTCGAAGTTCCCCTATGCTTGAGAGTCATACACATTTTTACTTAGCATCGGTCAGAATATTCCACTCTAAAGCATCTTCTCTAGGCCAGTTTCCCTTAGGAATCTGAGGATGAAAAGTGGATCTGCAGTTGATTAATCCTTATTGGACATTTGGAACGTGCCTCACAAGACACCAGGATGTGGTCTAGACTCTAGAGTATCACTGGTCTCATTGCAGAATCTGCAGAAGTCTTCTTTCACTATCTCTAGCTTCCTCAGATGTCCTTTGAGTCTACAGTGCTTCGCTGGGAATCCTGTTCTTATTTAGGTTGATGCATGCTTTCAATCATCTTCCGGTTGAAGTTCCCTAGGAGTTTCTTAGCTTGCCTCAGACCTTGAAAGTTCTTCCAGGCTCTGGCTCTGTCCTCCTTTTCTGTTTTCCTGAACTGTTTTTTCAGGGGTGATCCCACTTCAGAACTGAAGGGTTCAGTTACCTCTGGCCTGGCTAGGCTGTCTGTAACTCTGTTCTTCCTGCCCAGTTCATTGAGTCTATATAGGTAAGCATTTCCATAGAAGTCTGGACTGAATTACATGGGCCTCAAGTGCTTTGAAAGCTACTTGACTGTCTGACATTGTCACTATGTCACAGCTTCTATATATTCTCTCAAGATTGACTTAGACGCATCTGTTTATGACACATTATTTCAGATTGAAAGATGCTGGCGTACTTGAATATGAATTCGGAGTGCTCCAGTCCCTTATTTTGTTCGTGATCCGTCTTTAGGTTGTGGATTCATTACTCAAGGACTCTAGGTCCTTCTTGTTGCTCAGTTCTGAAGAGAAATTCACCCTGAGGTTTGCCAAAAGGAGAAGTTTCTTTAGGAGTACACTAAACTCTTTTGATCCATTGCAACTCATCCTTTCCATTCCTTCCTAGGATCATTTTATTTGCACTCTCCTCTACCACAAGGTGCAGGGAAACTTAGATTCAGAAGCACCTCCTTGTACTCAGCTAACAAATGCCTCAAGACACAAAAAATAACTCTACAACGCACGAAAAACAGATTTTAATTTACATTTAATCGAAATGAATTATTTATGAGGACATCGATGATACAACAAAATTTTTATTTATGAATTTAATTTCTCTTCCGGGCAAAGCTACACATGTCTCCCGCGACTCGCAAGACCATCGAAGCGCAAAACGAATGTAAGACTGTCGTAGACGACATCTGAATTTGATTTAGTGCTTCTTTTAGTCAAATGTCGTTCGTACGCTCTACCTCTCGAGGACACCCTTTCCTCTGGCAATTACTCTTTAAATTTACGTAAAAATAATGGATATGCAATAAGGACATAAAAAAAAAAAAAAAACAGCGTCCTTACACCATGTTCATATGTGATTTTCTTTTTTCCAGGGAAATTCACTCTCCTCTAGCCGAGAAATTTATGCACACCCTTTGCTTTTAGGCAGAAAGGAGAACAACAACAGAATACAAAAAAAAGGTCCTTTCCACACAACAGTCAACAGTTTACGGTTGACTAGAAAGGGTTGTGTTTGTATCTTGTGTGTGTGTGCCTTTTAGTCCTTTTTTTTCACCCAAAATCAGATTTTTTATCGCCGAAATTGAATTATTAACTTATTGAATTGTTCCGTAACAAATAAATTTTCATGCATCGTAAGTACGTTTTGTAACAACCGAAAGAGAGAGAGAGAGTGATGAGTGGGTCCTGATCCTGATCGTCTGTGGTAGAGGGTACATTGTGTAATGGAAGTGGCAAACCCAACAATTTACATCTAAATTCGAGTGACCAAATGACTTTGGTTGTTTATGACACAACACACAACCCTTTCCGTCCAGTGACGGAGTAACATGCGTCAAGCCTATTTACAGTGTTTTTCGTCCTTTTTTTGTCGGGATAAATCATATAGAGAGAAATATTTATAGCAAATGGACGTTAATGATGCCAAAATTACACTGTTTCGAGCTTAACTTGCGAATGGTGAGACGAATGTTATGGGCAATCGGTGCGGTTTTTTTTTTCGAGTGAGTTTTTGTGTGTTTTATGGGATTTTTGTCAGGAAATTGCAAGTATTACTGTCACAGAAAAAAAAAAGGATTAATGGGATAACATGTATCTAATACCGAAATGGGATATAAATAACATTATTACTGGACATGTGTGCCTAATGTGCGTTTGGGTTTTTGATAAATTCAATGAGGCATAGAACTTTTGTTTATGACAAGCTTATAGAAATAAATTCCTGATGCAGGACGAAAAAACTTTGACTAGGAAGATTGATATAGGCCTCAGACTGAGTATCTTACAAGCCTTTCTAGTTGCTGAAACTTAAGTCTGAAAGAATTTAGAATGCGATAAGATTTGGAGACGTAGGTATCCACAGTTGTCCGTGCATCGTGGAACAGACCTTTCTGGTTAAAATACAGGAAAGCCTCTGGGGGTCGAAGCCTTTGAGGCGCATCCCGGTTGATGATCGAGTTCATTGCTCCAGCAATGTGCCCTCTAGTTAGCTTTAACACGAACTTGTTCATTCTGATTAGGTCCGCCTTGTTGTACAAGCCCTCATTGGAACAGACTTTTCTGTACTTTGACTCTAGTGTTCTGTGTAAGCGAAGGCAAGTATTGAGGGCAAGGTTGTCTCGTACCACATTCGACGCTGCTGGAGCACCCAGGCTGCGTAACTGAGGACGGAAGTGAATTACCTTCGCTTTTGCATCGAGTTGGCTGTTGTAAAAAGCAACTCTGACTTTGGCTAGAGCAACATCTACATGTTTGTTAAAATATAGATACAGTGCTCTTCGGATAGCTGCCTTGAGAGTTTTTCTTATTTATTTGGGCACTTAAGAGGTGAAGTTGCCTATCCGTATTCGGTTACATTGCTGAACATTTTTGAAGCCTGACATTTTTGGTAAGCAATGCGGGTTGCGTAGCTAAGCGAGGGAGTACATTACTGTATTTCCACTAGCTTATGGTTGCCCGTTTTATGCCACGATTGCGAACCTTCACCAATTCTTTCTGGTATCTCTAGAGGCCTCAGCTAAAGGTGTCCTAAACAGAATAATTTCGGACCTCTGTTGTCGCAATATCACTGAATCTTATCGAAGTCACGCTGCAAGAGGTTTGCAATGACCACGATCTTTACGCAATCAAGTCGTCTGCGTACGCAATACAGTGGTGAAGAAACCCCAGGAGATCGCTCGTGTAAATGATGAACAGGATCAGCGAATTTACTGCACCTGTTGCGGACCATTTTCAATTTAAAGAACTCTGAGATTCTCTGAGCCTTATTCCACTATGAGTTGGTCCTATTCCACTATAAGTCGGTCTTATTCCACTATAAGTGGTTCTAACTCCAGTCTTTTCTATTTTTATTCGAATTTTATTCACAACTAGAAAACTTCACAGTCTCCTAGCTCTCTTGGTACGATACACGTATCTTTGGTCACATCGGCTTTGTTAAGAGCCAAATGCTCAGGTGCAGAGCAGTAAAGGACCCGGAGAGTCTTCGAATCTAATCAGGAGGAACAACGCAGTAGAGAAAAACCTCGCCTAAGGTAGGCCGCACAAGTAGAAGGGAATCTCAACCAACTTGGAGTGCGTAATTGGAACCGCTTTGGAATTCATGAGCGATTTGAAGATGCGACACGTTAAGAATAGGTTGCCTCCGATTGTCGTTCAGAGGTCGGGACTTTGTCACTGTTTTTCAAGCCCATCCTTAATCCAAAATCAATAGAGATTTTGTTTGAAGGTCCGTCCACCTATTAGCTCCCTATAGCTTCAAAGACAGTGCTATCGTCACAACTTGATGCTGAACTTCTTTCGATTGCATGCACTATCTATATTCAAGCCGAGCTTGAATCGAAGACTGTTCGATTCATATCCAAGATTGCCATGAGCAGTAGTGAATCCACCTTAGGCTTCTAAGTCTAACCGATCTCGGAATAGCTGGCGCACCATGGGTCTCTGAAGTCTTACGGCATTGAACCTGGTTATATGAAACTTGTCTGATGGGAGTAACTCGCTAAGACTGTTACGTTTTTAAGTCTGCTCTGGAATCTGGCCGACAGTATACGACGACTATGAGACTTGGCATCCTTTTTTCGTCGGGAGCACTTCCACTCCAGACTCACGAGTGTTTTCGCCGTGCAGATTTGTTTGTTGGAGATCTGAGCTCTCCTGCGTCAAGCCATCCATTTTAATTACTCCTAGGATGTCAAGCTTGTACCTTCTTTTAAAGAGTCTAAGAGAGGCCTTCAGTCCTTATCCAATAAAATGTTCAAATCCCAAAAGCACTCAGACTCGACTTGGGTCCATTTAACTCGCAAGCAGAAACCCCGTTTTTGGTAAAATGGGTGGAGAAACTCAGATCTTGTTCTCTTTTTATTTTCGGTGGCAGTTGCTGTTTCCCGACCGGGCTCGAACCTGCACAGGTCGAGTCAAAAGCGAACACAATACCCAAAACACCAGCGCCACTTCCCCGGTTCGCTAAGGACCAGGCTAACAGGAGAGGCTTGTTGATTGAAGCCCTCGTAGCGAGACCTTAAACCTTAATTCAATTGACCGTAGGAACCTTAATCCAAAACATTGACTTCACACTTACGTGATGCAGTATCACACTAGAGAGGAGGAGTAGATAGGTATGTTCATTGCAAATAAAACAACTTTCTGCACAAATACATTGAAAATCTTATGTATTAACATATAAATGTACGAGTATCTGCACAATAAATCATATTGTCAGCCTTGTAAGCAGAACTTTGATTAATAGCTTCCAAAAGGATAAATGAATTTTTTTTATAAATAAAATCCGACTTTTTGGACGAAATCAATTCGCTTCCATTACTCTTGTTCCACATCCAACTTCGCTTTGATTATTATTTTGGATGACAAAAAAAAAAAAACAGCTTATACCACATCGACTGTGATGGGGCAAAACCAAATGCGAACTGTTTGTCATCGTACACGTCCTGTACGGTACTTGTTGATTTATTGTTCTTCCTGTCTGGAAGGAATTCATCTTTTTATCCGTGTGTGTGGCGTCTTCTTTGTCAAGTTATCCCCTACTACATATGTGATTACAATAAATTTGTTCACATATCTGTGTTAACATGGACGATTTGTATTCGTAAAGAGAGAGGATAATCGTTGAACACAAAATCAAAACACTTTATGCGTGACAATTTAAAATTTAAAGAAGCTGATCCCTGTCAGGGGACCAACCGATCTTTGATGTTTTCACAAACTACCCTATTGTCTGTCTACGACTAGAGGAGGATAGTACTGTTGTCCTCTGATTTCACTTGATTCCTTGATGTCGAACTTGATGTATTCTCGGTCAAGTTCCAGGAATTGCTCCTTATTCCTTATTCGATAGCATTTGCGACGCATTGTCTTCCGATGGAGGATTGTTGACCGAAATCAAACTACAGAGGCGCAGAGAATTTCGATCTTTCGACACGAAACCACAAGCAATAGGACTTGAGCTGACTAACAGAATTGCAAGATGTTAGGCTGTCGTGACGTTTCTTGGTTTTTTAAGAATCAATATACGACTTCTTCAAGTACGACAAGTTGAAGGGATCGCAGCTTAATGTACCTAAGTTGCCACCACACTTGGATCTTTATGGGTCTATTATGCTTTCTATTTGGCCCCTCTGCATTCTAGAAGTTAGATGCCTCCAGTCATAGGGCCCTCTTAGCTGTCATATCCTTAAATGATACAAATTGGTAATGAAGGTGTGTTTACCTTTAACATTTGTGCCTTCACTGCTCATGTTGATGCTATTGATGCTCGTCAAACACATGTCTAAATAGTTAGGGAGTTGTTGCTTACCTTAAGAATTGCAGTGTTCTTAGAACTGTTAATAATGGCATTAAGGGAAGTCTTATCCAAGAAAATGAGTCCTAGGGTATCCAGTTTCACCTCACTCTATAGAAATGGTGGTAAAATAGTTGGCCTTAGATATTTCTAGCTAACCAATGCTTCAAAGACGGTTTAGTTGTCAGGAAAAATAGATCTTCGTCATGGGGAGAGGATCGGTCCCGCTGTCCCCCAGATATCAGTGGCGGCCACCGCATAGATGGTGAAAAACAACGAGCAGCGATGATGTCTCTCCAACAAGCAATGACACAATGTTCTCAGCTGTGAGTCAAAAAACCGAAAGCCTGGAACGGTGAAATCGAGTGATCTTGGGACTTGTGGAAATCCCCAAAACGAGAGTTCAAGCGACCGAGAAACACTTGTTGAAAAATGTAAAACGCTCGTGCTACGAGTATATGTGCAGTTACATCGTCCCGCTGGAACCAAATATTCTTCAAACACAATTCGTCACTTTGCGGCAGCGAGACGTCGTTGATTATTATGGTTCTGTAGCGCTCACCAGTCACAGTAACAGTTTTGCAACCTTTTTTCCGTAAACATCGCACCAAACAGTGAGTTTGAGAGGATGTAATAGCTACGTGGTGTCCCAGAAGCGATACCTTGTCGCTCATGATGATTTTCAATGAACAAATATCCTCGTCGCGGTCGACGTTTAGGAGGCGTTCAGGCAATAGCTGATGCACTTTGCACTTTGAACGGGAACATTTTCAAGTTCCATCTCCAAGTAGAAAGACCACCTTTTGTTATCAAATTGCATTGCCCGTTGTCTAGTTGAAGTTTGAAGATCCTCTTGGACATCTGCAGCCACAGCAGTGATATTCTTTCTGTTCTATGGCGAGCCACATCGGCTTCTGTTCCATCTTGAGCCAGTCTTCTCAATACGAGCGGCTAAACACCACAGTGTTTGCCCAGTTGGTGGCACAGGTAGAGGTGGTTGAAACTGGTAAGCCTGCCAGCGACACAAGAAGCGCGGATGGGCCGTTTTGATAGTTGGTGGCACAAGTCTAAACACAATTCACTTCGAGCTAAAACCACCGACCGAAGAGTATAATGATCCACGGTTTTTCTACGTATATACAATATTCTGCGATGACGTACATACATGAGACGCCATTTGCAAAAATCAGACTTTCTACTAACCAAACGTACATATGTACCTTATTTGTCCACAGTTGCGTTGTGTCTATTATTTTGTGCCTCCTTGCTACACTGGTCCCTCATTTCACTCACTCTCACTACGCTACAGCAACCCATACACATACACATCGCCCCTAACCTGCTGAATTCACTTCCTGTCTAGTTTGCCGAGCCTTAGTCCCGTTTCCAATTGAAGCTTAATCTGTATGAGGTTTAGACCGAGAATAACATTCAAAGATGCACCAGAGGTGGATGATGAAGATAAATCGGTGTATGTCGACCACAGACTTGTCGGGCAGTTCTTCTAGTTCTTCTTCCTGAAATAAGTGTCTTCCTATGGTTTTAAATCTTATTTGGCAGAGCGCTGGAGAAAACGCATAACTGACACTGTCAAGCTTGTATCCAAGTCGAAATCTATTCCCTCTTCAGTGACTTTTGCCGAAGCTATAGAGATGAGGAGGAGGGGGCTATCTGAAACTGAAATAGCCATCAGTTCAGCAAGAAAAACAGCTCTCAGTGTATACGTCTTCAGTGATCCACGTATACTGTCAACAATGAATTCAAGGTGTCGCTAGTTGTAAGGCAGAAGAAGCAACTTTCAAAGTTACTCCTGATCATTATGGCCCCGTCTCGTCTTTGTATTTTTGTGCGGTTTTTTTGATATTCGATATATCGGACCACATCTCCAATTTCACAGCGTGATATATTCCAGAGGATGACTGTCCATACATCCACCCCTATGGTGGGTAAACCACATAATTAGAGGTGAATGCCTGTCAGGCAAGGTTGTGACATTTTTTTTTTATTGATAAAAAAAAAGGAAAAAAGAAATGCAATTATGAAATAGTCAGTGTTTTCATTGACTGTTTGTCACTTGACACCACTTAGTTCGGATTTGGGAAACCTCAATGGCTGCCAACCCTCCTATTTATCTATCAAGTTACCACTTTAATGTCACATATGTCCCGTTCTCTGTTGGTGTACCCGTTGAATAAAAGTCAAATGATATATATTTTTTTCGCGGACGATTTTAAAGGCCATATGCGCGATGCATATCCGCAGCTTAAAACCGTTTTAAATTAATTTCCATGTGAGCGCAACCCTTCGCACTAAGTGATGCATGTGAGATGGTGACAGTTCAGCTCATGTGGAAAATTCGTTAAAAGGTTCTGATGGTGTGTGTGTGGACTTTGAACACCCGTTACATGGTTATTTTGTATTCGATTTCAGATGATTGCATTTTTAATCGGATTTGGTTTAAATTGATTTAAATTAGTGGGGTAATGAGTTTTTTTTTTTTTTTTTGAAGGGACTCCTGTTTGACTGCACTTGTCGTTGACAAGTGTTTCGTCAATTACGAATCCTTTAACGTGTCTTAGTTTGTGTGTGTGTTGACTCTTTTGCCAGTTTGATGTGGTGTAATGGTTCGATGGAGTGGAAAACTGTTAAGGGATTAATTCAATTTCACTTGTAGAATAGTCCAAGTTCGATGACCTCAACCCTTAAGTCCACTGGTAACACTGTGGAAGGCTTTGTTTTCTTAGTGTCTTCTAGGGTGTTTTGTTGATAATATCGACGATTTATCATATTTCGACGACAAGACATAGTCCATAGGCGTGGCTCCCCATTCATTCTTGCGTCCTTGTTTGACTGAATGGCATTTCAGTTGGGAAAGACAATCCTGACGTCAGTTTACTTCAGCAATTTGGGAAATCGAAGATGAAGATATCCTTCAATCCAAGATCTAGTGAGGAAAAGTTTCCCTCTTATGTGACTTAAGGGCACAGGCAATTTCCTCTCTTTTGTATAGCTCTTGGTCGGACTTTTCTACAACCCTTTCGATATACTCTTACTCTCTAAATCTAGCTCTCCCAGCAATTTTTTATTTTTTTCTGTTGGGGTGTAGGAACATCACGCTGAAGCACTCAGACACAAAATCGGTCCATTGTACTGACAACAGAGACAATACAACCCTATTAATGTGTTTTCATCGTCTTTCTTAGAAAGTAAGAGCTTCAGTGATGAGGAGCTTAGGTAACCAGCACTCAGCTAGTGAGCTCCAAAAATCTGAGACAAGAAAAGGCAGGAAAATTACCAAGGAAATGTTCCGCAGTGCCATCGCCTTTGCAAGAAGGGTCACTTAATGCTAACATGTTGGGGGCTGTCCCGTTATAAAACCAATAAGCTCCCGGTAGTGTTTTCTGCTGAAAGACAACAATATCGCGGACTTTTTACAAACGTCGCGTCGGGTAGTATCTGTTTAGTCAGTCTGCATCCTGGAGAGTCATGCCTACAGTTGTATTTGCTACAAAGCCAACCATCGATGGAAGCCCCAATCGGAGATTCTAGATTCTTTTATCATCCAGACTAAACTCCCATAGATAAACCAAACGTTCTTAGCTTATTTTGACTTAAATTGACACAAGTCCTTGTGATTTTTATTTTGTATCTTCACTTGTAGTCGCAGTGGATGCTGTTGCAGGATCAAATTAGAATTTTAGCAGTCAGAGACGAAACTCTGAGAGTCACAATCTATCCTTCGGGTGCGACAAATATGACAGAAATGGTTGCGAGGAGCGAAGTTCCGACCCTATATGGACATATGTCCCAAATCTGTCTTCGCTGTCTTTAAAGTGCCTTCCAGAGCTGATCTCCTCCTCTCTACGAAGCTCTTCGCACCGAAAAGTCCTCAATGAATGGTGCAGTTCCTTCCTCTTTTTCGAACTCAAAATCTTCGTTGAGTTTATCTAGCCACTACTCAACCATTCTAGAGCAGCCAAACGCCTTTGCTTCAGCTTGCCTATGTCTGGCTTAGGATAGTTCTTGTCGATGATATATTGAGCACTCCTTTCGATTGTATAAACTTCAAGTTGAATGTTGTTGGGTACCACTTCTATTGGCTTGAACCCAGAATCTTTATGCCCTTGTTGCCTCAGTCATTAACAAACTGTTCCTGCTCTATTTTATGGTATGCTAATCTATTCCGTCAGTTCTTGACGAACTTCAAAAAGAGATACCACGTTGGAGAGCAAATTTCTTCACCTTTTGCAATTGATCACGAGATGCACATATGTTGGAACAAGGATTACTTCCACAGCCGACATGAGACATAACTCTCAAGTGCTCTTTGTTAAACCCTTGACCAATAAATTGTATTAGGACTGAATCTGCATCCCCGTGCTTTCCTCACTCGTCATGTCCACAATAATTGTGGTCGAGTGGCTTTCTCGACTTAACTACACGTTCAATAGAGAGGTCTCCGTTCGCTCCTTGTCCTCCAAAGAAAATGAACTAAAGAAAAAAACTGCTTCCTACAGGCCTTAGCTGTTAATACGTCAAAGCTGCCCATATGAGCTTTGTCAAGTACTTGGCAACTGGAGCTGTAGAGTGTAGACCCCACCATTGATTCCATGAATTCTTTCTCATTCGCTTGGATCAAAAAAGAGTGCAAACAACCATCTAAAAGGAATGAAACCCAACTTCCAGTTGAGGTATTAGGCATCCAGGGGTCACCACCGGAAGTGTGGAAGTTAGTAGACAGGAAATTGCCACTTGTCTCTTAACGGGATGGCTGCGCGATTCAAAATTCACCTTACATGGGTGCCGGGACATAGGAACATTTCACACTGCACCAGCATCGGCAAGCACGCCAATAGGCTGGACCTCCTCTACAACGACTTTTGCAGAAGCTGCATTGACAAAGAAGACAGTTCTCCACCTTCTTTCCACATTTCCGGCCATCTCAGCTCGAAGAAGAACATACTTAGGAGCCAGCTCCTTTCACAACCTAAACGAACTGGCTGACATCAGCATAGGCAGCCTCCAGCGCTTCATAGCAAGCTCCGGCTAGTTCTGTGGGTAATATTTCTGGTGAAATACAGATCTATGTGGTAACACTGTACTAAGTGAGGTTGCAACTTACAACTTGCCACTCCAACTTTACCTAATCTAGTAGACAGAGGTGGACCTCGATGGAAACTCTACCCTTTGAATCCAGGCAGATCTTTCTATCTTGGATAAGCCTAAGGTATTTGTCCTCCTCAACGTTTGTGGATCTCATGTGTGGCAGGAGTCCTTTTCAAGTTGCCTAGCATTTTCATTCAATCCCACGGAGGTATGTCATGCCTACAATCCACTGCTGCAGGGTTTATTCCCGAATTTGGTTTTGGCTGTCAGTTTAATATCGTCGGCATAGTCTTCCGAGAATTTCGTTTTCTGCAAAGCTCCGCATTAGAACGGATAGAATCTCTCCTAGTAGTCAACCTAATGGTCTTCTCTTCCTGAATAATATTAAAGTTGAGATGTCCACTTCGTTTCTGATGTCGAATGCCCCATTCTATGTCCTAAAAGTCGCAGATGGCTATTTCTTTATCTTCTAGTGCCCGCAGTATGCAGATCTCCTGTTCAAATAGAGCTACATATCTGCTTGGCATGGGATATTGATGATAAAGCGGTACTATCTACCTCTCTGCACGGTGTTCTACACGTCTAAAGGGCTTCAGTTAAATCATCTTTCATCTTTCTGAATTTTGGACCAAAACCACTTGAGTCATCGTCCAGAGAATTGCTATGTACCCAAGTGTCAGACTGCTTTCACTAAACCTTATAAGTTGCTGCAGACATCCTGTTTTTCTTCAATGTAAAGCCTTAGAAAGTGTCAATGGTCCTACAAATGCTTTCAGCTGCCTTCCACTAAATTTTGTACTTCATCTTTGCGCTGTCCTGCCAACGCGGACTGATATGATGCTGGACGGAGAGCCGCCTACAATTTGTGTTTCCAGAGACAGCTTCGCCCTTAATAGATTTGACAACTGTGTAGATTCAAACATTTCAAGGTAAATGCCCTGTTGCCTCTGTCTACACTCACAAGCCAAGTGCTCTTAATTCGACTTCCAAAAAAGAGGAATGGTTTCCATTCTAATCCATTACCATGTTTCCCCGCTCCTCATTGCTTACCTATCCAACGGTTTAATTTAACTTTTCACTAAAACCAACATCACACCCTCGAACTTGTTCACTTTTAATTTCAGTACAACAAACCATCATCATCATCAAAGGGTTTTCGGGTGTCTTTTTGGGTGAAAAAATCCTTTCAACGATTTTGTGTTCTTATCCTGAGTAAACAATAAGGCAAGTGTCAAGCGCAAGACCGGAATGGAAGCGCGATACTAGCTATTATCCGTTTGTGCCACTCTGTATGGTCTACCATTTCCAGTACACTGCACGTTGCCGCCACATCATTACACACACCCTGTTCGGTAAGCCACTAAGGGTGCGGTGACGACAACGCATCCCTTTTCGTCGTCGGGTCAAACTGAATCCTGAGTTTGACGAATAGATTTCGTGGTGCAAAATTATAATTAACAGGCTCTGCGGCAATAAACCGCCAAAAATTCGGCTCAGTCGCCCGACTGTTTATCCTTAAAACCCTTAAACCCTAAATAATTACATCAGGAGCGAAGGATACACATAACCACTGTTCGTTTCGTTCAATCGCTTTGTGGCGGCGCACTGGCTTTCGATCAAACGAATGTCGTCGACATTGGTAGAGAGAGAGACACCGACTATGGGTGTGGGGGGGCTGTAAATGTATCTAAAACGTTAACCCCTCGCGAGCACATTCATCTTGAAAATAATGTTTAATCAAGGAGATTAAAATTTCCGCGACTCAGGATTACGTGGCTGCAGATGAGGAAGGAGCACACAAATCCTTTGTTATTAATTATGCGCGCTTGAGTAATTTCTTCTGCTAGAGGTTTTTTGATTTTTCTTTTCCCGTTTAGCATTGTGGCAACGCAACGATGCGATGCGATGATTTCTAAGCATAGCCCGGCTTGTCGGTGGTAGTTGTTACCACTTGCTTTCAATTTTATTTGGATTAATGAACACAAAGCTTCGATACGACTCATTAGTCTACCTTTTGAAGGATTTTGTACGGTTCTCTGTGTGTTGTTCCTCGCTCGCATCGCGATGGCAGGATGTGCTGTATTGTCGAATGAACGGGTTATAGGCGGTTGATGTGGGATGGGTTGGATGGATGTGTGTGATTAAAATAGTCTACCTCTCTCTCAACCCCCGGTTTCAGTGCAGATTTTTCGAATTAACCACGGTGCGGGGTGGGTGACATTCAAATGAAAATATTGTTTATGTAGACTTCTTTGTTATTACTCGGGCTATTGTTGCTCGGAATATCTGTAATTAATTTTAATTATTTCTCGACAATCATTGCGCCCCCTTGCGGAACCTTCAAGTTCCATATTGATTTCTAATTATTGCCGGGAATTGAGAGGCGATTTTCGATGGCTTATAAGACATAAAAGGGATTGGGACAATCATTCGTCCATAATGCCCTTTCCCTCGATAAGTGCCTAAGTGGTAGGCCGCAGGTGCAACCCCACTTAGACCAGAAAAGGTCTGTTTTTTACCAGAAATACAACCCGCAGAACCAGCCGGAGCTTGCTATGAAGCGCTGGAGACTGCCTATGCTGATGTCAGCGAGTTCACTAAGGTTGGTTGTTGAAGAAGCTAGTTCCTAAGTATGCTCTTCTTTGATCTGAAAGGGCCGAGCATGATCAGTTAGGCTGACAAGCCTTAAATCTAAGCAATGAAATTTTGGAACTTGTCGAAGGATTCACGACAAGGCCTTCGGTTTGACATTAGTCCTCCTTCTTAGCATCAAACAGGTCTTTGGGACAATTGCCTGCTCTACTCCTTTAACAGGCTAGATAGACAAAGTCCCTAACTAACTCAAAGTTGTGCCTGTCTAGGATGACATTATGTCAAATTTTGTTGACCACTTTTGTACTTTGTTTTCTCATCGTTGACCATTAAATCCGTCTTTTCTGCTTCCGTCTTAATACCCACGTGCACGGTACGTTCTTTGATATTGTCAGCGTGTCAGCAGACAGACTTTCGAAAGATTGTGGATCGAGTCTTGGCGTTTGATGTTGTGTGTCGCCTTGTCTAAAACCTTTTTCGACATCGAAGATCTCGATGAGGTCTTGATTAACTTTAATGGAGCAATAAGCATTCTCCATCGCCCTCCTGAACGAAAGGACGAACGGTCGAAACTAGGCATTGCTCTAGCTGACATAAACGGCCTTAAAGCCGATAAAGAGGTGGTGGGTATCGATTTAGAAATCTTGAATTTTTTTCAACGTCTACCTTAGTGTAAATTTTTGATCGGTGGTAGGCTTTTCTGGTCTAAGGTCACTCTTTTGTCGGTCAATCAGGTTGTTGGCAAAGGGCTTGTTGCGTGAGCTCTTATCACACAACACAGCCGACTTGATCTTGTAAACGAAGTTGCGATGACTTATCGCGCAGTTTAGAGGGTCTACTTTCTGTGGTCTACTAGCTAGGTCTTGGCTCTCTATGAGCTTGTCGTGCCAAATATACATACATATACATACTTTCTGTAGTTCCATTCGTCGGGCATGCTTTCATCTGAGCATACTTTGCAATGGTACACTGCGACCTCATGGGCCGCTGCTGATACCTTGAAGAGGTTTGTTCCCACGTCAGAGTTCTCCTCACGTTATAAGTCCTTTGAAGTTATACTTGAGAGTCAAATACTCTTACGAAGCCTCGGTTAGCATATTCCACTCTAGAGCACCTTCTCTTGACCAGTTTCCCTAAGGAATCTGAGGATGAGAAGTGGGTCTGTAGTTGTTATATCCTAAGATCCAGAGATCTTCCACTATCCTTAGTTTCCTCAGGTGTCCTTTGAGTCTACAGTATTCTGTTAGGAATCCCATTCTTGTTTAGGTTGATGCATGCTCTGAATCTTTTCTTAGTTTGTCTCAGGCCTTGGCTCTGGTCCTGTTCTCTTTCTCCACCTGACAGTTGGATTGGAATTGTCGTCAATTCCTGATTGCATTTACTGCGCGATTCTATTACTACTTATGATCCCTTGCTCGTCTTTGCAGGTTTTGGTTACCCTTTGGTTGAACTTCTAATCCGTATTCCTTTATGTAGTAGCTTCTCTCTATTTTGTGTATCGCGTGCCTCTTCTGTTCCTTTTCCTTTCTGAAAAATGGCCGTTCATACCTTCTCTTCTGCTTTTATAACTCCCGAACAGCTTTTATTCTTGCAAATAGATGCTCTGTATGCCTCCTTGTCGGCATTTTTCGTTGTCCTATCAGTTTCGTTGTGATGGTTCGGTAGAAACCCAGCATCCAAGTATCGAAGACCTAGGTTTGCAGCTTTCTTTTCCTCAATTTTGAACTAGCATCACGCATCAATTACGGAACTCATATCACAAGTTCAGCTCACAAATTAAGAACGAGAAGCAACATCGTTCGAAAACTTCTGGAAACGAGGTCGAACATGTACATTTGGCCGTAGAATTATAGTACCACCGAAGAAATACTTCGAAAACATTTCAAAATACCAATCACAAGTCTGAAAACACGTTACGTTCAAGGCTTAGGAGACCTAAGAGGACAAACCCTAGAAGAGTATTTCTATGAAGACCTCAGCGACCTAGCCAAGCTCGATATTTACAAAATGAGGAGCTTCGTTTATGGTTCTGCACATAGTGCGGTACAAAAAGGGATCAGCATCGATACAGCTACCACCCACAGCTTCATCCTTGAAAAGAAGGAAATTCATCATGCACTGTGGTATTACAGTGGACCTTCAGTTTGGTCTTAGTGTGCTCCTGCTTATGCGGGAGTAGCCACCTAACCAGTAGCAGGGAACATCAAAACTTCACCCACCTTAAAGTGCTTAAAATTCACATGCGACGGACTTAAAAGAAGCAAACTAACTTCATCAATTGTTTGAGGACAAGGAAAGTAGGTACTTTGAAAAGGTGACTGCATCTCCTGATGCCTTCACTTGGATCTCTACGGATTCATTTTCTGTCTGAAAGCTCTGAGCGACTATGATTGCGGTCTTTCGGCCTCCCTGAACCATCCCGCATTCGTAGAATTTCGTGAATTTCAGAATAGTTTTGGTAGCTTCTTATGCAGGACGACCAGGTCTTTAAAGGAGTATTTACCGAGGGCCGTCTTTCATGTTCTGTATAGGCTGGGGCACTAGCACAGGAAGTGAGTTGTGTCCACCTTCTCTGTACATGTCCGGTCCTCTCAGCTCAAAGAAGAGCATACTTAGGAGCCAGCTTCTTTCACAACCTAAGTGAACTGGCTAACATCAGCATAGGCAGCCTCCAGCGCAGCCTCATAGCAAGCTCCAGCTGGTTCTGCGGGTAATATTTCTGGTGAAATACAGATCTATGTGGTAACACAAAGGACCTTATCTGGTCCAAGTGAGGTTGCAATCTGTGGCCTGCCACTCCCACCCGTCTGTGCTTAAGCGCATTCTTCAAAGGCAGGCCGCCAGTAGGTTTTGGCCTGTGATAATCCCTATGAAGAGTGTTAAGTTTGATCTGTTAAGCCCTAGAATGTGTCCTGTGTTCATTTTGTTAATGTTTGTCCAGAGTTTCCTGGAGGTGCGGCATGATGAGAACGGGCTCCATCTCTCGTCAGTCCACTGCTATGCTAGATTTAATGAGTGCTAGGGGAAAAGTACTGAATGATTGACCAGTTTTAGGTCCTGTTCCGAGCCCTTTCTGGCTACCTCATCCGCTATTTCGTTCCATTGGATACTTTTGTGTTACGTTGTATTTGGCGGTGAGGATTTTGAGCTCGTCACGACAACGTTTTACAAGTTTGGACTTTATTACTCTGAATGAAGTGGCTTTGATAGCAGCTTGACTATTTTTGTAAATTTCAATGGTTTTCCTAGAGACTAGCTTCGTTGATAGTTCCCGGGCTTCCCCGGGCGATGGCTAGAACTTCCGCCTGGAAGAAACTGCCGTGGTTCGAAAGTCTTATTGACCGTGAGTAGATCGCAGAGCCCACTCCTTCTTCGGTTTATGACTCGTCTGTGAAAATCAAAATTTTCTTCGAGTTGATGGCCTTTCCGGTGTCCCACTCGCCTCTTGAGGGGATGATTGTTCCTTTGCTTAGGCTGAAATCAGGAAATGGTGTGAGGTAGTACAAGTCCGTTTCTTGTTATCTGTCGATGGCGCAAAACAAACGTCGTGCAGATCAATGAACACACCAACCAGAGCAACTAATAGTCAGAGGAATTTCATTTTAAGCAACCTAATCAATTCGAAATGTGTATCTCCTTCAGCGTTCCCATATGAATTTATACATCTCCCTCGTGCTACACACCCCCACTTTACATCATCCCTGCAATAAGCTCGTATTTAAGAACAATACAAAGCGCCTTGCTTACGTGAATACCTCGGTGATAGCAGATCCCAAGTCCATGGAATTACTTTGTCATACATTTGCTGAGCAACGCCAAATCCTTTGATGTTCTGATTTATCCTCTGCTCTATTCTTTCCGTTAAACAAAAGTATCCTATTGTGATGGCAAACAAAAATTTGTGAAAGCAAAAATATTACATCTCTCCTCCCCTACCGCTGTCAGTGGAAAAAGGAAATGATATTAAAAGGACAAAGATAGAGAGAGAGAGAGAGTTTTGTTCTCATTCAACTTGGTTCAGGATAATGCAATGCGGTAATGAGGATTGTATCTGTGTACATTTATACACATGAATAAAAATATGTAAAAAAAAAGAAAAAGAAATATTTTACGGTTACGATACAATGAGCTATAAAAAGTACTATCCTTTGAGGAAAGGACCACAACCACACTACACTTTGGTGACACTGAATAACTTTACACAGGACATGCAACGCAGTAAGTTGTGTGTGCAAAAACGATGCATATTTCACTATTCCCTTGCATTTAATACTCATACTTGTGTGTTTGCTTGTGTTTGGATGTGTGTTTTTCATGCATTTCGTGACAAACGAGCATTTTATAGCTTCCGTTGACCCGGCTTTTGTATATGGATACCCTTTTTGGCTATAAAATTAACTGTAAATATTTAATGATGCCATGAAACACCTTCGCATAGATGCATGTTTTGCAAGTTTACCCAAGAATTACAACGATAAACCAAAGAAAAGGCACACACCACCCCCAAGGACAAATATTCTATCAAAAGCTGTCATGATTTCATGTCATTTGACAGTATTTTGCAGTACGGCGAAGGACGATAGGACGACTATATTCCCATATTTTGTGGATAGCTTTGCTTGTTCTAATCTAGTTATACGAATATGGTTGGACTACTTGTCGAAGGACGATTTGTAAATTGGTAAATAAATTATAAGGAAATTGGTTAAGTGCATGATAGAGAGGTATTTCTGTCATATTCACATGGGAAAAGTCGTTTGGAAATGGATTCCTTTGTACGAGACTAGACCATGTACTAGCATTCGATTGAGTTCTCACACTTAGATGTCTATGCCGCAGATTAGATAAATCGACATTCGAGGAGACTTGCACAAAATGGTTGCAAGAAGGCTCTGTAAACGTGTAACACCGCTCTTTGCACCGAAGTCAGACACAATGAATCTGGGTGCTGGATTGCACGGCCCTATGGCCTGGACTCGTTACCAAAAGGCATGGTCTTGTTTCCAACCGACTACATCACACAAATTTTCTAGGTTACCCCACCAGAGCTCAGTGGAAGAAGGACGAAATAATGAAAGACTTCGACACGATCATCTAGTCTAGACCGATCGACCAAAGATGAACTGTAGTTTGGTGGCCGGTTTCAACTCGGAATCACTGAAAATATCAAGATCACACCGTTTGTCGGATTTTGCCAGCGTCTTCCAGGCGGAACTGCTGGCAATCCGAGGGGCTGGCACGCAACTAGAGCATGATACAATGCACAAACAAAACATTACTGTCATCATAGGCAGCCAAGCCGCCATCAAAGCTATTGACTCGGCTACTTTATCCTCCAAACTGGTGCAGGAGTGTCGGAACAAGCCGGAGCAAGCCCGCTTGGGCGAAACCTTCAGGGTCACACTTCTCTGGGTTCCAGGGCACAGTGACATAAAAGGAAACGGGAGTGCAGATGAACTGGTCAGGCAGGACTCAGCTCTACACGACTCATTCGCGACAAGGGTCCACTTCCCGCTAGAGACGGTTAAAGGACAATTCCACTCACACTTCCTGCAGAAGCTCAACTTCCAATGGAGGGGGTTAACCAAATGCGCCATATCAAGGAAGATATGACCGACCTGCGATAAGACTAGATCAAAAGATCTCTGAAACAGAACCCGCCCAGATATCGACAGAATAACAAGGGTAACCACGGGGCCAATTGGAGACCATGCGGTCAAAGTGGGTATTCCATACAACCCCGACTGCCGCAGCTGCGGAACCGAAAATGCAAAACTCCGGTACTAGCAAGAGCCAGACTGCATGCCCTAAACCAATCATTCTTCGACGATCTCAACGACATCTCGGGTAAAGGGATGCGAGACCTTATTCGTTTTCACAGGCTGGAACTATGCACACCCAACTGTCTCATCTATCTTCAACAACGTACATCATCAACCAGGTCACACGAGTCGTGGTAACAAAAAGGCAAATCCCAGTGCTAATTTGGATTCTGTTGAACCGCTACCTCTACCTACCCAGATTCCTACGCGCACCAGAAGTGAGACTTATTTGCCTAAAAGAGCCAACCATAGA
Source organism: Criorhina ranunculi (assembly GCA_951813785.1). Classification (NCBI taxonomy): domain Eukaryota; kingdom Metazoa; phylum Arthropoda; class Insecta; order Diptera; family Syrphidae; genus Criorhina; species Criorhina ranunculi. The sequence goes on along the minus strand of OX638382.1, from coordinate 11,685,529 downwards.
ATCTGTTCTCTCCATCGCATTGACGTACACCACTGAAAGCTGGAAAGCAACGTACTAATGTGCCGCCCTACATAACCCAAAAAGTAGCCAAACTTTTAACTTTTCTCTCCGTTGGATCCGTTGACAGCACCATCAACAAAGGTATTTGCAGTAGATAGGTCAGTCTTTAGGACTCCTACTTTGGTCCCTTGTCCATCTTCGATTCGCCGGTAACGATAGGTATACAATTAATGACTGTGTTAGGCATGTTTTAGTCTTGTCTACTTTAAGAATCTTGCTGAGGTCACAGAAGGTTTTTCTCTGACCAGCCAGACAGTTCTGTTACCGATATTTAGTCGAACGTTTCACAACAAAAGAGGTAAACCACTTCTTGAGGAAGATTGGAGTTTTTAAAACTGATATTAGGCAATATTACTACCCTCCCAGTTTGTCAAAAAGTGTTTGTACCTTAAGAGAGGAGACGATGGCTTTTGAACAGAAGCATCTGCAATCCAAGATGGAGTCTATCGAGAGAACAAATTCTAGGTGGACAAGTGATGTTACGTGCCTACCGACAAAACGGATTTGGCCAAAGGTGGATTAATAGATCGCATATCAGAACCGTAATAGGTGTCACCACGGGACACTGTCTCATAGGAAGACATGCGGCAAGAAGCTTCATGGACGAAGAGAAGAAGGAAACCATTCCCCACCTTCTTTGCAGCTGGCCAGCTCTCTCCCGCAAACGCAAACTTTAACGACCTTAGTGATCTGATAGACACAGATATTAGAAACCTCCTTCACTTTATCAGAAGCTCTAACTGGTTCAACGAGTAGGTAAGGAGATCTCTCCAGATCCACGTGGATCTTTCACGGGTCTAGGTGCAGCTTGCAGCCACTTCACCCTAACCTATCTGTAAACCATCGATCCTTCCGTAGACTTGTGGTTGTCAATCCTAGTTACGGAGGATGAGTTGTAGCCTTCACAGACATCGAAACAAATGTCAATAGCAATGTCGAAACAAACGTGACAAGCGACTTTGTTGCTAAATACCCTCTAACAATCATTTCGACACTTTTTTCACCCCCTTTTCGTTGCAACAAAAGCCTTTTAATTCGCTTTTACAAACTACACATCTGCGTATCCTTTCTGGCTCTCACTCCACAACCGACAAACATCTTAACTTAATCCTCAAGGAATCGTAATAAAAATGCTTCCCTTCTTTATGCGCTCTCAATTCGATGTGCCTAATGATACTCCAGGTAGGCAACGAGTGTTATCCTTTTGATTTAATGTTCCAGTGCAAACACATCAGAGGGGAACAAACATATAAACTCATCAAACGCAACAAAGTAAACGCAAAATATACATTTCAATTGCGTCCTGCCCAAATTCTCATGACAAAATATTATTCCACACACACAATAGCGAGGACACGCAACAATGTTCTCCTTTTTGACGGCGCAACAATCCTGTCAAGGTAGTGATAACTTAAACGAAATTATTGACACCTATCGCATTGCATTGTCTTTCAAAAGGACGCATACGCAACTCATCAATGTGTGCGTGGCAGTGTTGCCTTCCCCCTTGACATATCATGTCACCAAAGGAAGTGTAATAAAATCACTTAAAGATTTTATGTTGCGGCTAATAGTGGTTGGAAATCACTATCGCAAGGACGAAGGCGACACACAATCACATCACAACACAACTGCAAATAAATTAACAACTTAAATGATGATTTACAGTGCTGCTCTATAAAATAGAAAAAAATTTCCTTATTCCTTGGCGCGGCGAAAATGGCAATAGCCGAGCTAATCTGGAGATTTATATTCAGAGAAGTTGATCAATAAAAACGGGACAAAGGACCCTTTTTGACGAATGGAAGTACATATATTCCTTCCTTTGGCGGTTTTTATTGCCAGATTAGGAGACAAAGTGAATGAAGAAGAATTTTTTTTGGGAATCCTTGACGGTAGTGATATTGACTTGACCAGTGTCCATGTGTAACTAACTTTGTTGTCGCGCAGTTTATGGGAAAACTTTAAGGGCAATGCAGGGCGAGAACAAGAATATCTCGGTTTATATTTGGCGGCAAGATTGCGGTGAAAAATCACTTTTATGTGTTTTGTAATAAAAATTAAAATTTTGTTGCAATTTATTGCCAACTTAACTGTATTACGTTGTACGAGCTACATTGAGGTCGGTGGTGTGAGAAATGGTTGAAGGAAGGCTTCGTGGGAATGGAATTGTGTGATTTTGAAGGAAAGTGTCCATGATCACTTCAAAGAAGTATTTGTTGCGGGAGCACTTGGAGCTTCAAGCTGCACATGGCTTGGAATTGGAACCCATTTCTACACTCCAAATCTTCACACTGCGGCAAATCCTAGAAAAGATTAACGATACTCACCATCTCTTCGTCGACTTTGAAGCCGAATACGACAGTATTCAATGCGATGACCGAATTCGAGATCCTGAAGAAACTGATCCGGTTTTGTCGCGTCACGCTAGAGAACCCAAAATGCACCGTGCAGCTTGGATACAGAATCTCCAAATTATTCCAAACACATACCCGAATTCGGCAAGTAGACGCGCCTCTTGTGATTTCTTCAATCTCGTCCTGGAGCAGATAGTGCGAAAGGCCGGCGTAAACACAGAAGGCACCATATTTAACAGATCCATCCAGCTGCTGTGGTATGCAAACGATATCGATATCATTGCCTGTTCCCAACGTCCCAATATTGAAGGTTTTACGACGGTTGAAGGACAAGTCTTGAAGGACGGTCTTATGATGAAAGAAGGGAAGCCAAAGTAGATGATGTCGACCAAAAGCAGATCAATCCAACACAATCTGAGACAGAACTTGTTAATCGACGGCTATAATTTTAAGGTAGTGAAAGAGTTCATCTACCTCGGGGCATATATAAACGACAACCTGGTTGGAGATTCGACAAAGGATAACCTTTGGCAACTGCTGCTACCTCGGTTTATCCAAACGGCTGGGATCCAAACTCCTAACTCGAAGATCCAGTGATATGCTCTATAAAACTCTGATATTGCCAGACTCTTGCTCTATGGAGCTGAATGCTGGACGATAAGAAAGACAGTGGGACAGATCTTGGGATCGTATCCTTGGTCCTGTCTGCGAGAAACTCTACGAGCTGTATAGAGATGCGGATGAAGTGCGGACTACACTGCCACGGCTACATTATCGAGCGCTTGGACAAGAATGCTCCATGTAAGAGAGTCTTCGAGTCCCATCCACCTGGTTCATGAAGAAAATGTAGTTCGAACCTCCAGTTTAAAGCCCAGGCAATCGCGGACGCACAGGTTTGAGAAACTGTGAAGAGTAGGGCTGTTTAGCAGTAGGTTAGAGGAGCTTGGTCTCAAGGGAAATCACCCCTCAGCTATTGCCTTAAGGACGGAATTTCCTATAAGAGCAGGAATACACAACGCTTGGTGTCTTTAAACAAAGGAAAAGGGGATCCGGTCTCCCCATCAGCGTACAGACCTTCATGCATGCTAGACACGGCCGGGAAATTGCAACAAAACATGCTGAAGCCACGACTGGCAGAAGCAGTTCAAATAACAGTTGGCCTATCCCAGAGACAGCACGGAAAGTATTAGAGAAAAACGTCTTGTTGGCAGCCCTCGATGTGGAGACATATGCTAAACGCGCTCGGGAACACATTCAGGATCCTATATATTCTGCGGATGGTAAAGGACTACCTCAAAGACTGGGAGCTTTTTTACGACACGGAGGATAGACCCCAAAGAAAGGCCATCACTGCAGGAGCCACGTAGGGCTCAATCCTAGGACCAGACCTTTGAATCATCTCTTACGATGGTACTCTTGGAATGGAGGTGCCTGAAAATACCTTTTTAGTGAGTTACTTAGATGACATCGGCGCACTGATTACAGCAAGAGACGCCGCAGATGCACGGAGAAGTCTTAACCAAGTTATGAGACGGGTGCATGCTTGGATGGACGACCATAGCCTTATCCTGGCGGCAGAGATGACAAAGATAATCCTACTGACTAGGAGACAGACCCCAGTGGCTGTGGAGTTTCAAGTGGGCTCAGGGCTAGTAATCAACAAAAATACAGTGAAGTACCTGGAAAGTACCCTTGTCAGCAGATAAAGTCCTCATTGAAGTGAACTGCAAAGCAGACTCATGGCAAACGTAGGTGGCCCAACTGCAAGTTTCTTCTTCTGTCAATCACGCATGTCATTCTCCTGGCATGGCTGTGAGATCTGGGCTGAAGCACTCAAACGAGAGAAATACAGGAAACAGATGGGAGAGACGTGTAGCCCTCCGAGTAGCAAGCTCTTGCCGGAGATTTGTCTACGAGCATAAAGCTGAAATAGAAGTGGAAACAGCAGCGGCAGTGGTAAAGGAGCTCACCAAACAACGGAGTTCTGAAACTTAAGGAAGGCGAGACTGATTAGAGACGTTGCTGAATGGACGGAACGGAACCATGGCAAAGTAAACCACGACGTCAACTACATAGATGCGTTTCTGTATGAGATGGGAAAAGTAAGGAGTCCGGCTTGCCTGTATGACAACTCTCCAGTAGATGACGCAAACCACAATTTGTTCACTTGTAGCAGATGGGCAGCAGAAAGGCTGAAAGTTGAGACGGGCAGCATCACTCCAGACGATGTCATGGAAATGATAATCTCGGGCAATGTCAGATGGAACCAAATAGAAGCTCCTTTATCGAGTCAAAGAGAGAGAAGGACGACACCTATCCTCATAAGCACAAGGAATGCAGTCGGAACTAGGTATAAGGAAGATCCTCCAGGAGGGTTGCCGAAGATACCAAAGATAGAGGGAGAGTTAAGTCAGTAGGAGTCTGACACAGCAGGTAAGTGTAACGACTTCCTCGATGCATTCATGCTCGTACTCTGCTTGTGGCCTATGCCTGGAGAATGATGAGACCTCTCTGCAATTAGAATCTCCTTTATGGAAGCAATCGTTAGGGAACTCGACTACCATTTGCCGAAGGAGGAGGCAGGAAGCCTTCATAAGATAAGGAGAATTAATTGACACAGACCGAATAAGATGACGACTGAAGGCGTTTATAGACAGAATCTCTTGTGTATGCTTGTAACCCCCTCACAGCTTTAGGTCGTCGACTCCAAGTCTCGATGCAAAGTCGAAACCTTAATAAAAAATGTATATTCCAATGCCTTTCAACAGACGGAAAACGGCAATTTCTTTCACTTCCGCTTGGCAGGATACCCATCCCTCAGTCGCTGTGCTCCCCCTCTAAGCAACGCACATCATTCTCTACTAATGTGATTATGTGTTTATCAAATGAGAATACGTATGCACAAACGTACGCACGCACACACATTATATTGCTTCAACGACAGCCGCAGAGGCGATGAGACAAAACACCGAACGCCGTCAACGGTCCATATTTTTATGGGCTTCAATTTTTTACCAAATATCGAATATTTATCAAGTTTTTTGTTTGTCTTCTCGTCGATTCGTCTGTCATTTGCCCCCATTAACAAGGAACCAACTTGACGAATTGTCCCGCCATTTATCAAGTAAATCGACGGAAATCAACAAACGAAACGCGCACCGTACACCAGGGATGGCCCTTCGAAACGATTCAATTGAATTTTTTTTTTTTTGTTTCTCGAATCGTTCAAGTGGAAATGTGATCTAAGGGATGGATTCGAATGCGACCCTCTTTAGCCCTCCTGTCACATGTGAGACATCTATCAAACTAGCGAAAAATTGCCAAAGTTATTCCGTTCTAGCAGCCAAGTGAATAAGTTAATGTGCCCAGCCCATGCCAGTGGAGACAGAGATGTTATCTCGTCCTTATCGTCGGGTGTAATGAATTTTACTCAGTTGTTGTGTGGCCTACATTTAATGGAAACTAATGCGTTGCTGTCATCCACTTGTGTCCTCTAATGTTCGACGAGAGACATGTACCTGTCACCCTTAAATGTCAAGTGAATAGTTCATTGAATCTAATTAAGTTAATCGGAAGTGTTTCTTGTTGAACAGTTGTGATGGGGTACATTTGGTGAATTTGGAAAGGGGTTGACCGAACGATTGGTAGTGCATCTTCTTCAACTTCCAAAGACCAAAGACCAGAGTTGACAGTTTCCATGCACCGATTTTCGCAGACAACTATAGGCTCACCTTACCCTTGACGGGTCTGATCCTGAACTAATGCCGCTTTTCATCCTGCACGGTCCCGGGCATGCTACTTCCAGTTGATTGGCGTCCACTGTAGCCTGATCTTCAAACCGCAGGTTCTGCCTTCGGTTTCTTCGTGAACTAGGTGGTTGGGATTCGAAGAAACTCTTAGATTTATCTAGTCTTGTGTTAAAGCTGGTCCTCTTGACGACTTAAGGGCCTTACATCAAACTGCAGCTTAAAAAATTGTCATACTTTCAGACTTGTCAGACCCCATTTGTTGACTTTGGCTAGAATTCATGTCCCATCTATGGGTCGTTGCTGCTTAGTGAACTCTTTCTGTTGTTGACTACTTGGAGTATCCAGTCCTGGTTTTATGCAGTCTATCAGGTTCGGAAGCCAAGCTTTTCCCTTGCAAGCTCGGTAGCTTTGGTAACTTTTCATGTACGAAAGTTAGTAGTTTAAGCTCCAAGACTGACACATTTGAATCCACGTACACTAGCAATATTCGGCCCGAATAATCTTCGAATCTACCCTAGACAGACGGCACAGTAGAGGAAGACCTTGACTTAGGTGGCGCACGCAAGTGGAAGGGGAGCTCAACCGTCTTAGCATGAGAAACTGGAGGCAGCTAGCTAAAGATCAAGCTGATTGGAGACGGGTGTTGATTGGGGCCCAGGTCCAACCCGGACCGTAGAGCCACCTTAAGCACTAGGGATGTCAAATCTTGACTTGAGTCTTAAGGGAAACACAAGTCGAGCTTATTTACTACTAAGGAGGCGCTACAGTTCAGGGTAAGCGAGAACCTATACCAACAAACCTCTATTGTTAGCCCGTTCCTTAACTAACTGTCTCCAACTTGATTGGGAGACCCCTTCTTCTTGTGCAAAACACTTAAAACGAAGTCTTTTTATATTATGTTGTCTCTCTGGGTTATGTTAATGCAAAGAATCTACGGGTCGGAGGATTAATGTTGCTGGCACAGCTCGTCCAGTTCATCATTGAATCCCCTTCGTCGAAGCAAATGGTATCGAATACTTTTAAGTCCATTCTTTAGCACCAAAGAGAAGGATTTGGGTGATTGGGGTCCTATATAGAGTCTCGTTAGCTGGCGTTACTATTCAATTGCTTTCTCAGGTCAAAGGAACATCAATTGGCAAGATTTATTCTTCGTTGTAATGTTTGAAGAGTTGTCGTTGTCAAAAGTGGTAGTAGAGCCAAAAAAAAACAAAGTCCCTAACCGATTCGAAGTTCTAGTCGTCCACTGTGATGTCTGATTTATCGATGTTGGGTACCCCTTCTCTTGACAGCAAATACTTGGTTTTGCCCTCGTTCACACATAAACCCAATTTGTACCCGCTTCTGCTTCAACCTTTGTTATACTTTTGATGTAGAGTTCAAGACTGTTTATTGTGTGTTAATTCATGTACAATGTGTGCTTAATTCTAAGTACTAAACTACTACATTAAACCTAAGCAACGCATACATATAAACGTGGTTTAGTACATGTCTAATACTGTAACATGTCCTTTTTTTTTTTTTTTTTTTTTTTTATATACATACATATATGTAAGTAAATAAGTATAACTTGATAGGTAAGTAATTAAAAAATTAAAATAAGTAACTTCATTCCGTAATAACAGTGTATAACATTTAATAAGTAAGTAGTAAAAATAAGTAAATTCATTCTGTAATTTTAGTGTATAATACCTGTCCTAAGTGGCAGACAATTTTAACCTTCCAGATCTTAATTGCATGAAATCCGGTGGTTTGTAGTTTGTATCTTGTTTTTCACTTATATTTTCTTCGCTATTTGTGCTTGCGAAATTAGAATGTTTTCTATAAATTAATTGACGTCTATTTCTTCTATATAAACGACCATCTAGCGACTTAACTAAGTATGATCTTGGTTCCTTACAAAGTTCGCATATAGTACCATTAGCCCATGTCATATCATTTGGATTGATTTTGAAAAGAACTTTGTCTCCTGCCTTCAAACTACGTAACTGTGTTGCAGTTTTATCATATATACATTTCGAGCGTTCCTGATCACTTTTTAACTTTGCCCTGTATTTATCAATGTCTATGGTTGATGGTTTAAGTTGTTTAATTTGAATTGGTATTTTTGACCTTAAGGTCCTCCCCATAAGCAATTGGGCCGGTGTAAAACCAAAACTGTTAGGTGTATTTCGTAGGTTCAGTAAAGCGATGTAGGGATCAGTATTCGATTGCTTACACTTTTTAATCATTTTTTTAATAGTTTGAATTGACCTTTCCGCCAAACCATTTGCCTGCGGAAAGTGCGGACTACTGGTCTTGTGACTGACATCCCAGTCTTTAAAAAATGATTTCATTTCCGCAGAAACAAAAGAGGGCCCGTTGTCGGACACTATGACCCTTGGTATACCAAATACCGAGAAAATCTTTTTCAGTTTTTTAACGATGGTCGAAGTGATGCATTTTGTAAGCCTGCAATACTCAATGTACTTGGAATAATAATCTACAATTAACAGGAAGAATTCATTTTCAAGTTGGAAAATATCCATGCCTATAGTATCCCAGGGTAATTTCGGGATACCGTGTGGTAGAAGTGGTTCTTTAGGATTATTGTTCCTGAAACGCTGACAAATTTCGCAAGAATCCACAAATTTGGTTATGTCTTGAGTAATTCCTGGCCAATAAAAAGATGCTCTTGCACGACGTTTCATGCCCTCTATTCCTGCATGGCCCTCATGCACGAGCCACATGAATTTCTCTCGCAAATTTGTAGGAATAATGACATTATTACCCTTAAAGCACAAAAGTTCATGGAAGTATATTTCATTTCGAACCGGCCAAAATGCAAGTACTGCTTTGTCAATATGTCGTCTATGTTCAGGCCATTTATCGTCTGTATACTTTTTAAGCAATTGTAATGTTTTATCGTTTGCAGTACTTTCTTGAATTTCTTTAAGCCTCTCTTCAGATATCGAGAGAGAAGCTGAAATGCTTCCAATATGGACATAAATTTCTCTTTCACTGTCCAAGGTTTCCGTCTCTGGAAGTGGGGCCCTTGACAATGTATCGGCAACCTGCATCAATTTCCCTGGTTTGAAAATAACCTGTAAGTCATAGATTTGAATGCAGAGCATCATTCTCTGCAGACGTGGTGGTACCTTTGCAAGTGGTTTTTTAAAAAGAGATATCAGAGGCTTATGGTCAGTCTCTACGGAGACTGTTTGTCCGTATATATACTGATGAAATTTATTACATCCAAAAACAATTGCATACAGTTCCTTTTCAATTTGCGCATATCTTTGCTGACAATCTGTTAATGTTTTTGATGCGAAAGCAATCGGCTTCGCGTTTTGTTTTAAAACCGCGCCTACAGCAAATTGCGACGCATCTACCGATAAAACAATTGCAGCATTTGAGTCAAAGTATGATAAAATTGGAGGGGCTGCTATAGCACTTTTCAATTGGTTAAAACACTTTTCATAATTTTCATCCCACTTCCATGTAGTATTCTTTTTCAATAGGTTTCTTAAGATTTGTGAGTTTTCGGACAAATTTGCTATAAATGGATTTAAGTAGGTAAGCATACCTAAAAATCTTTGTACATCTTTCATGCATTTTGGGGTTGGCATTTCAAGTATGGCTTTAATTTTAGACTGATCTGGCGAAATTCCATTTTTATTAAAAATATGGCCAAAATATTTAACTTCAGGAACACCTAGTTGACTTTTTTCTTTATTAAATTTAACCCCAGCTTTTTGTGCTCTATCTAGAACTGCAAAAAGGCGCGCGTCGTGCTCTTCTTTATTTTTACCATAAATTAGGAGATCATCTAAATAAACACAGACTTCAAGACCCTCAAAGGTATCTACCATGACACGATGAAATATTTCTGGGGCTGCCTTTATACCGAATGGGAGTCTTCGAAATGAATATCTACCAAATGGTGTATTGAATGTACAAAGTCGAATACTTTGGTGATCTAGAGGAATCATCCAAAAACCTTTGTTGGCATCCAACACGGAAAAAATTGTTGCACCTTTTAAACGATTTTTTATCTGTTCCACGGTTGGAAACGGATAATGACAGCGTTTAATTGCCACGTTTAACTTTCGAGGGTCTAAACAAACACGAATTTTCTTATTCTTCTTTTCTACCAACACTAACGAGCTGACCCACTCAGTAGCACCTGTGGTTTTTTGGATCACGCCTGCCGTTTCCATTTTATTCAATTCTGCCTTTAGCATATTATGCAATTTAAATGGAATTCTACGTGGTGGATCAATACTCGGCTTAGCGTTATCCTCTAGTTCTAATCGACATTCCATTTCAACGCAACCCAAACCATCAAATAGACCCTTATACCTTTGAAAAACACTCAAATAGCTAGCAGCCACATGATCAACATGCAAATGATCTGCTATCAAGGATTTATTGTTTAGTTTTACGCTTGAATTGCAATTAACAAACCCAAGCCGAACACAATCAGATAAGCCGATGATGGTTTTTGCTTCCAATTTTGTAACAATGAACTCTAAGACAACATTTTTGTTTGTTTTCATGCAAATAAGATCTAGATCACATTTTCCGATTACAGGTATTTTCCCACCACTAAATGTACTTAATTTAACTTTACACTCCGTTAGTTTATAATCATAATTGAAAATATATTTTAAAGTATTGTACGAAATCAAATTAACTTGTGCACCTGTATCTATCTGACATGATAAAATTTTATCTAAAACTTTAAATTTCTCCATCCACACGTTTTGTTTATTATTTAGATCAACTTTACTGATAATTATGGCACCCAAAAAAAAATTCCCGTCTTCTTCTTCTTCCACTGTTGAAGCACTATCACTGTCATACCTGATTTGAGGTTCCGCTTGCAAAGTTTTGATGTACTTCTTCATATAACACATATTAGCAAAATGATTAGGTTTACCGCATTTATTGCATATTTTGCCCGTTGCTGGACACACCGTATACTGATGTATGTATCCACATTTGGAGCATGTCTTCTTTGCTGACGTTGCTAATGACGACGAAGGTGTTGTCTTTGAGTGTTGTCTGCTAATGTTGCTGTTGGGTTCTGTAAACTGATGTTGTGACGATCGTTCCCTGCCGCTGGTGGACCTGACGAGACCTTTGACGAGATCTTCTAACCTTGTGAGTGTAAGTTTTTCTTGCGTTAGAAGTTTTTCCTTTAGCACTTCATCCACAATGCCAATGATAAAGACATCTCTTAGCATATCGGTTTCGTTGTCATACTCACACGGAGCTACCAATACTTTTAAGTCCGTTAAGAAATTGTCAAAGTTTTGGTGTGGCTTTTGTCTACTCGTCAAGAATTTGTACCGATTGTAGACTAAATTCTTTTTTGGCGCGAAATGACTCTTGAAGTTGCTTATCACTTCACTAAATTTCACATTCTTGTTCATTTTAAAAGTATTATACAACTTAATCCCCTCATCTCCTATGCTATTGAGAAGTATAGCAATTTTTCTAGCATCGTTCCCTTCCTCTTCCAGGCCGATTGCTAGTAAATATAGTCCGATTTTTTGTTCCCAAAATGTCCACTCCTCAAACAAATTCGGGGCTTGGAAATTGAATTGTTTTGGCACTTTCACTGAATCCATAATTTGTCCGATCACTTGGTTCTTATTTAGTTTAATTTTTGTTTCTACTTCTTTTTTACTATTTGTTTCTTTTTTACTGTCCGTGTCACTCATTAACACCTGACACCATGTTATACTTTTGATGTAGAGTTCAAGACTGTTTATTGTGTGTTAATTCATGTACAATGTGTGCTTAATTCTAAGTACTAAACTACTACATTAAACCTAAGCAACGCAAAAAATAAACGTGGTTTAGTACATGTCTAATACTGTAACAACCTTTGTGCCACTGAAGGTGTTATCTTGTCTAAATCCTTTTTTTATATCAAAGGCCTCAGTGAAGTCGTTACCGACCTTGACGAAGCAGTGATCATTCTTCATCTTCATCGTGCATAGTCGGGCTTGTTCGAAGGCTCTCAAATGATTTTGGGTATGGCTTTGAACTTTTTATCTTTTCTTTAGGATCAACCTAAGTATGAACATTTGGTAGACTACAGCCCAAATCACACTGAGGCCAATGCTGAGGAGACCCTCTAGTTGGGGCGATTGAGAGAGTCTCCTTTCTTGTAGATCGAGCAAGGAATGCAAACTCGTGTGGCCAAATCTTATAAATGAGCTGGTGTATGGTCTCTACCCAGTCAGCTCCAACTCTTTTGAATAGCTTAGTCGGTAGGCACTCTTCCCTTTGTTTTGATCAAGAGGTGGTTCCTTTTGCCTGGCATGGCCACATGGGTGTATTGGTATTTGTCGCCCTTGTACAGATTGCAAAAGTAGCTTAGCACCGCTTGTGACTCTCCCTAAACGTTTCCTTCTTCATCGTATCTTGGCAGTATTGTGGTTGAGATTTGAGTTGATGTTAGCCGCTAGGAAGGTTCAGACATTCGGAATGCTAAAGGCAAAAAGGGAATGCTTCATGCACCATCAAGGATGACCAAGTTCCCAGGGGTGTCGGACTCGTACCTATTTAACTCTCTTCATTTTCAAGCGAACCAGCTCCGGAACTGCTTCTTGCATTACTTCAGGGTGGTGCCACTTTTCCTAGCCTCCATGGGCTCTTTTATGGTCTTTACGGATTTATGTCCTCCACGACTTCCTCGATGTAGGAGCATATTGGGTTCCAATTTTCCTCACTCGCTGTGATTCCGCCTATCTCTGTTTCTACGCTTCGTCTCTCAGCAAGCCATCTGGTGCATTCGAAGAATGTGTGCTCAACGCTGTCTTGAGTCGAGTTGGCATACTGACATGCTGGGCTCGTAACTTTTCCTATTCTGTCCTCCGGTAAGGAATTGAGTGAGACAGAGTCCAGTCCGCGATGTTTTCATTAAGATTGCAGTCCATCTTCTCCTAGTTTCTCTGCTCCAGGATTGTCTGGTGATCTCTTAAGTTTCCGCTATATTCCGCTGTCTGTCGCTAGGAGATCGATGAGATTACTCCCGCGACCACGACACTGTCAGAACTTCTCTTCGCTTTATCAAAGTCCAAAGTTTCCTTCAAACTCAAAATCAAAGTTCAATTTCTAACGCAGCAATCAACTCGCAAATGACTGGAATCTCCTCTCCACCCACCATCCCCAAAACACAACGGAACACTTGTAAAACTTTCGCCCGCACTAAACATGATTATTACTTGAAGCAGAAAGAATTTCAGTTTTCTGTCTAATCACCCGCCATTAAAATCTATTTCTCCTGTGCTGCTTGCTCCCTCCCAGGAGTGTGTTCAAAGAGTGCAAACTTTAGTTATCTTTACATTTAATTAGCTCCACTCGAGCAGGGTTTTCGCGCGAGCACGTGATAATAAAAGTCAAAAAGTTTTCACCTCATTGGAACTTGTTTAACTTTTTCGCCAAAAACAATGGGAAAACTTTAATTGAATAGGTGAGAAGTATGCAAGTCCTTTTTTTGATCCTTTTTTCGTTTCTGAATGACTTCAATTCGCTTGTTATTACTTTCACAGACAGAGAGACATAGGATTTTTGGTGTTACCAGTCCTGATCCCGGTCACCCCCAATAAATTAAGTTACAATCCACATGAATCTTATGTGGTCGGGGCGGACATCCTTAAGAAAATCCTATTATCTCCGTTAAAGCTATAAAATTCTATCAAGATGCAATGGTCAATAACGTTGAAGGATCTCATTCATCCCCCGTTGGACATTTGTGGAAATAAAAATCGATGTCCAGTCTCAGTTCAATGCGAAATGATGACGTTGATATAGGTTTGACATACGTTCCACATTGATGGATCATAAATAACTTATGAACACAACCCCTAAGATGGTTGATTTCTAGTGCTATATAAGCTTTGTCACCAAACTCAAGTGCAATGTTCGGAATTTTATCATCCTGGTGGGGGGGGGGGTGGTGTGTCATAAAGACTATGAACTTGGAAGTAATGTCGGCTCAATGAAGTGTCTATTAATCTTGAGTTGAGTTCGAGTTCGAAGATGCCTTCGTCTTGGCATTAATTTTTATACATTTTCATCAATTAGCAGGGCATTCTACACTACATACATGAATATGTGAAAGTGTGTGTGTGTGTGTATGTATAGTTCCAAGTAATTAAAATATCCTTCCTTACTCCTTCGACCATTAAGTAGGGAAATTCTAATTTAAATTAATATTCCTTCGTTGTAATAACAATGCTCGTTTATACTGGTTGACGTTCGTCCTGTTTGAATGCATTTCAGCAAGGATATCGTAAATTCAAAAGGTAAAACGTCATCAACTAACAAAAGTAATGACATTTTTTACTGCCCCATCATAAAAGCTGATACAAGAGAGATATAATGCTTAAGAAGGACTTGCCATTTCGGTGGGGATTTTTCGTTTCGTCGTCGTCATCGTCGTTGTCGTTGTGATGCCGTTGGATAGGACGAATGGACTCATATAATATTCCATTTCATTGTTGGAAGTTGGAAGTTAAAATCTCTTGGGATTGTTGTTTTTCTTAAGACTTTAGGGGTGTTAAAAAATCCTGCAAGCGAGGATTCGAGCGAAATGATGAAGTATTTAATATTAAAACAACAATTATAAGTTTTTTTTTAAGTTTTAAGGAGTTTCACTGAATTTTGAAGGGAAAATGATGGAAGGACTTTGTTGGTTTAGACTTTGGGTGTTAACCTCGAGGTAATTTAAGTGATCAATCAACATCAACGTTTTTTTTTTATAGGATTTAACGAAAGAAAAAAGTGTGGAGGACACTTTCTAACCAATCATTTGATGACAGCTTTTTCCATAGCAACACAAGGAAAGAATGTAATCTTGTTGCGGTCACTTAGCCTCTTCGGGGAGTTTCGACAGTTCCAGATACTATGTAGGCTTTCTTCTTTCTACACAAGGTTTTCTTTTGTGCACTGTTTTGCGAAATAGTGATCCAGTCTGCTTTGGAGCTTTTACAACTAGCCCTTGGGAGGTTGCATCTACTTCCGCTTGTTTAGTTGTTTATTGTTTTCTGTCGGTTGGAACACCACGCTGGAGCACTTAGACACAAACAGGTTCATTGAACTACCAGCAGGTAAAACCTTTTTATTGTGCTTTCATCGTCTTCCTAAGAAAGCCGATAAGAGCTTCAGTTATAAGGACCTTCGGTTACCAAAAATGGAAATCATCACATCAGCCCAAAACATCTGTCACCTGATACGAGGACAATCACATAGAAAGTGCTCCGCAGTGTCGTTACCTTCTCCACAGGCGTCACAGATAGTGCTGTCACTTAAGTCTAATACGTTGAGAGGTTTGGCAAAGACGTAATAATGGCAACAAGTTGTTTGCAGTCTTTTCTACTGAGAGACAGCAAAAATGCCGCGGACTTCTTACAGGCGTCGAGAAATATTTGTTTCGTCTGCCTGCATCCTGGAAAGTCATGCCACCTACAGTTGTGTTTGCTAGAAACCCAACCATCGATGGAAGCTTTAACCGAAGATACCGGCAAAGATGCGAAGTTCTTCTCTGAGTCTTGCCTAGAAAGCTCTTTGGAGAATTGATTTCTTATAATCCCAGTGTGTCCAAGGACCCAATTTCAGTCTTCCAACCGAATTCAATCAAGTCCTGCATTTTCGAACTATTTTGGATCTAGTTAGAGGCTTGTGCAAGGCCTTAAGCCCACTCTGACTCTCGCTACAGATGTAGATATTCCGTCTCCTCCACTTGTTCTTCTCTGACTCTTGCCTAGAAAGCTCATCAGAGAACTGATTTCTTGTAATCCCAGTGTGTCCAAGGACCCAAATTCAGTCTTCCAACCGAATTCAATCAAGTCCTGCATTCTCGAACTATTTTGAGTCCAGTAAGAGGCTTGTGCAAGGCCTTAAGCCCACTCTGACTCTCGCTACAGATGTAGATATTCCGTCTCCTCCACTTGTTCTTCTCTGACTCTTGCCTAGAAAGCTCATCAGAGAACTGATTTCTTGTAATCCCAGTGTGTCCAAGGACCCAAATTCAGTCTTCCAACCAAATTCAATCAAGTCCTGCATTCTCGAACTATTTTGAGTCCAGTAAGAGGCTTGTGCAAGGCCTTAAGCCCACTCTGACTCTCGCTACAGATGTAGATATTCCGTCTCCTCCACTTGTTCTTCTCTGACTCTTGCCTAGAAAGCTCATCAGAGAACTGATTTCTTGTAATCCCAGTGTGTCCAAGGACCCAAATTCAGTCTTCCAACCGAATTCAATCAAGTCCTGCATTCTCGAACTATTTTGAGTCCAGTAAGATGCTTGGGCAAGGCCTTAAGCCCACTCTGACTCTCGCTACAGATGTAGATATTCCGTCTCCTCCACTTGTTCTTCTCTGACTCTTGCCTAGAAAGCTCATCAGAGAACTGATTTCTTGTAATCCCAGTGTGTCCAAGGACCCAAATTCAGTCTTCCAACCGAATTCAATCAAGTCCTGCATTCTCGAACTATTTTGAGTCCAGCAAGAGGCTTGGGCAAGGCCTTAAGCCCACTCTGACTCTCGCTACAGATGTAGATATTCCGTCTCCTCCACTTGTTCTTCTCTGACTCTTGCCTAGAAAGCTCATCAGAGAACTGATTTCTTGTAATCCCAGTGTGGCCAAGGACCCGAATTCAGACTTCCAACCGAATTCAATCAAGTCCTGCATTCTCGAACTATTTTGGGTCTAGTATGAGGATTGGGCAAGGCCTTAAGCCCACCCTGACTCTCGCTACAGATGCAGATATTCCGCCTCCTACACTTGTTCTTCTCTGACTCTTGCCTAGAAAGCTCATCGGAGAACTGATTTCTTGTAATCCCAGTGTGTCAAAGTACCCAAATTCAGTCGAACTATCTAAGATCTAGTAGGAGGATTAGGTAAGACCTTGAGCTTAGCCTGACTGTCGTTGCAGATGCAGATACCCCGTCTCCTCCACTTGTTTTTCGCAATAAAGTGCTCCACGGTCATGAGTAGCTCCACTTGGAAGATGGACACATATGTATATACCTAGGGGAAAGTGCAGTCTACTGTTGTCTCTTTAGAAAGACTACAGCACTTGAGCCATTTCTAAAAATTCGACTACATTCCTTGAGGTTTACTTAAGAATTTTGTTTGTCAACTTATCTCATAGTCAAAACTAGTTTGCGTGCTCCTTTTACTCCAGGAACCAGAAATAAACTTCCCTTACAGCATAATCTGTTGCTCCTTTTTCCACATTTAAATCCCTTATCCGATAATCCAAAAATGCATAAAAAAACCCTTCATCTCATCTGACAAATAGTCATTTTCATTTATCCTCAGCTTTCCACCCATTTTAACCCCGCAAATTATTCGTCTACTTGAGACCGGTTAATCTTTGATTATAAGACCCTTTCTTTAATTCCAAACACACAACAACAACAACAAAAAAAAGATCCCAAACCGACCCAAAAAAAAAGGGTTGATTATGGTTTTTGCGGATATGCACCCACTCTCACACTTTGTTCAGTTCTCCTCAGCCACAAGGAGCAATGGGACGAAAAATATTTCTCTCCACATAAACAGAAGAAAAAAAATTAATCAATGAATTAAAAGCAAATGAGCCGTCGTCCGTCTCCCACTTTAATTTTTTGTGTTGAAAAAGGATATTAAGGATTCCCTTCAGCGACGACAGTGCATTTCTTTCTGTTTATTGTTATTCGCATTTTTTTTTTTTCCTTCTGTGTGTTGATGCTATTTCCGTTTGTGCCCTTCTTTGATGTTTTTGAAGATGTAATTTGTAGGAGTGCATAAGCCCGCTCTCTTTCTCTCTCTGTTTTGTATAATTATTGTCCTTTTTCTCATTATGGTTGTGTTTAGTGTTTTGTGAGTTTTTTTCTTTATTTTTGCTGCTCTAATTAAAAGTACGCGTTTAAATAATGCAGAACTCTCCTTCCGACATGGTAGATTCCACTGCACCAAGGATCGGTATTCCCTTGCAAGCTAGTAATTAGGAAATTTTGTTGTTTATTTTCCTCCTTTAAGTCCGCAGTTGGTTTCTGTCCGTTCTTAATTAACTTTTAATCCTGCGGAATTTTAAATATTGGATTTGAGTTAATTTGAGTTTTTGTGCAGTAGGAAATGAAGGAACTAAAACTGGAGACGCAGTTGGATGTCGGCAGGATGGAGGGGATGTTAGAGGTTCCTTCCTTTTAGCTGTAAGATTTGAAGAATTCCTTAGTACCGTCCTAAAAGACGGCTATTATCATCGCTCTAAAGGTATTTTTATATGGGAATGTAGGATCTGCCATATTTTGTGGCGTACCTGACTGCTAAGGATCGATACTATAAGACGCGTCAAGTTTTAACGTGAAAACGTGTATAAAAGGGGATTTTATAGAAAAGTGTGACACAAAATAGATTTCGGCCTTCGGGTACAGTTAGAAAGTTGAAATTTGATGAGCGGGTAGGTCGAAACTCACATAGAAGCACAAACTTCCTAAAATATCCCCTTCTAACCCCTCTAAAAGGAGGTCACCGTGTTAACCAGTGAAAACATATGATCATCGTTACGAAGTTGTCACGGAAACTATAGGCTCCAAGAAGTGGCATTTTTATTCAATGTTGGCACCCTGATGAACGTTTTTTTTTTTTTTTTAAAGAAAAACACACAAGGGTCTACTACCTTCAAATGATCCACTCGAATAGATTCAAAGCATTTATAGAGACTAAGGCGAAGATATTACTTCACTTATACGGCTTCAACAGGAAAAGTCTAACAGTCTCAACAGTTCTAGCATCTACGCTCACCTGTTGCGTCTTCCCTGCGAATTATCTGCTCTATGGCACAGATAAACCTGAATGTGATTGATGTATGGTGTACTAGAATAGGCTCTCAGTTAACCCTCTTAAAAGTGAAGGTGTTCCCTTCACTGTCCCATTCACCAACAAAGTGAAATATTTAGTAGTAATCTTGGATAGGAAACTTCTTTGGTCGTGCATTATCAGCTTTCTGACAGTATAAGGGCACTTTGGCAAAACATGAGGCTTATCACTGCAAAGAGTTTTGTGGCTCTATAAGGACTGTTATTCGAATTTGTACAGATGACCCCAAATCTAGTGATGGCTATGGTGTTGGACCCTTGTATAGCGACAGTAAGCCTTCGTTTAGGGCCTTAAGGCCTAGATCCAAAATAGTACGAGGATACAGGACTAGATTGAATTCGGGTGGAAGACTGAATCTGCTAAGCCTAGTCTGAGTACCTGGGTACAGCAGGATTACAAGAAATGAGTTCTCAGGAGAGCTTACTAAACAAAGTTCAGAGGAGAACCTAACCATCTATGGAACTCCCAACCGAAGATACCCCCGGAGAAATTTTCTCATAAGCTGGCAGTCCTTCCTGGAATCTTTTCAGCTGAAATTTCACAAGCCTCTTAAAAATGTCGTAACCTTTTTATGGATTGTAAGGAGTTTTGCCAAACCCATCTGTCAATGGAAGTTCTGATCGAGTTAGAACTTATGCACAATAAAGTCTCAAAAAATGTAGTTTTTGGATCTTGAGAGTTCATCGGATCCCTACGAACGATCCCAGTGTCCGAAACGTGTCTTAAAAAATGTCCACTGACGAACATTGCTACATCGTCATCGAAGCCTAGAGCATCTTAACCCCGAATTTTCAGGAATTGACGAAGGTTGTCAACTTTGATGGAACAGAGGGCGAAGGAGCGCAAAAAATTCGGAAGGATTAAGGCATTTGTTGCCAGATTTTCAAGACCCAGAAGCACTCAGGCTTGATTCAGGTCTGTTGTACTACCAGGCAGAAGCTCTTTTTTGATCTAGTCTTCAGTTCGTTTCTTTCGGTGACAGTTGCTGGTCCCCTGTATTGTTCGGGTCAAAAACAAATACACTACCCATCGCCATTCCTGTCATCCGTCGCTAAGCTCCAAGTAGATGCCGATAAGCAAGTCCGAAGGGTAATAGTTTCGAATTTCATGCTATTATGTCAGCTCTCTCGTGCCAGAAAAATGCCAGCATTGCCTGCAGCTTTAAATGGCTTCAGAAGCCGATTTGAAGATCGTCATTCCATCGGTTTCTTCTAACAGTCAATGAACATTTTCCTTTCCATGTGATGTGTTACTTTGTCCTTTCTGCCAACAACTTTCGAATTACAGCTTTCGAAGTACTCCAATGCTTCCAATCAACTTAATCTCGGAATACCTTTCAATGCCTTTCTTCATTTATAGAATTTCCATAAGCAGTAACTTCCAATCCAACTCATAATAAATAAAAATCCTTGAGACTGCTCACAGTCTCCTTTATAAAACTGATCAAAGTCACTTTTTGGTCCTTTTTCCATTATTATCCTCGATATTCTTTGATATTACAATTTGCTTTGTCATCGGACGGTTCTGTTATGACTAACAGATGAGATGAAATATGTCTTTTTACAATGCCTCCAAAATGTCCTTTATATAGCCTTCGATTGTAAAATTCGAAAAAGAAAAAGAAATGCCCCTACACACCACCACAATATCTTCGAAGTTTTTCTCCAACTGTCAACGTATCATTACAACGAATCAGTCCTTGGTAATTCCTTGTAAACATATTTCCATCTCAAGACCGAAGATAACAATAACTAACCGAAAAGTGAACAAGAATTCCCTTAGAAATTGAAATCTGGAGCTTAGTGTGAATGCGCTATCGGTTATGGTGGCGACGACGATGACAACGAAGGGCGTCAAATTACCAAATCCACCGTAGAGAAATGAGAGATAAACTGTACCACCAACCCTTTGCTTCAAACACTCACACACACATCCATTTTCGGTGTGGTTGGCTTGGCAGGAAGCCAAGAGTCTAATGATTGACATAGGGATTTCGGAATGACACGACGAAAAGTGAAATTCAAATTGGAAGAGATTTAGCTGGAGAGAGGGTTGTTACTTTGTTAGGCTTGGCAATGGTGACGGTTGTTAGTTCCACAACAGAGATAATGGTTTTTAAGGGTGGATGGAGAGAAGTACTAGTACGACAATACCAGTTGTTGTCGTTGTTACTTTTACACACAAAAGGGTGATGGTATATGAATCAACTTGCCACCGAGAGGTATTCTAATCGCCTGATAATTCGGTTTCTATTAATTTGGGATATCTGTCTCGGCTTTCGGCTTCTCGGTTAAAAGGGTTCAATTTGCCACAATGAATGCTTGAAGGTTTGAAGCCATTGACAGACAATAGGCGGTTGAGGAGGTGTCACCAGAGTAGCAATTACCAAAGCGGATGGAATATCTGTCGAGTCATAATCAATTTTTTTTTCCTTTCTTCCTCTTGTACAATGTAAATATGTGTGCGCATCTGGGTTTTACACGTTAATCCTGTCGAATGGAATATTTGACGGAAATTCTAATCTGGGTTGCAACCATAAATGTTTACGATTATGCGTTTGATTTAGATACTTTCCGATTTGTGCAATTGGAGGCTTGATCGTAAAATGTCAGTGTCAGTTGGGAAGGATATTTTAAAGGGATAAATGTCGACATCAAAGTAGCTTCTAGAATGAACTGTTTAAAGTCACAGTTCTCTCGTAACAACAACTTGTTTACGTGGTTGAGCCGTTTACCCCACGCAAAATCGTCGATCTAGTCGGGGAATACCTTGAACACGGCTGCATACATTACTTCACTATTCAGCAGGTGCTGAGGTAGCTATCGAGGGGCACCACGTAGAGGATGTATGTCAACTTGAAGTGTACAGTCGACACTAGAACAGCCCTTTATAATCGACAACTTTAGATCCTAAACTCCAAAATAGACAGCATCGTGGAAAATTGACTCAACCGCAGCTACTTCGGTTTGTCCAAACAGTTAAAGTCAAAACTCCTAACTCGGAGGTTCAAAATCATGCTTTTATGGAGCTGAATGCTGGGCGATAAGTAAGACAACGGAGCTGATCTTGGGACGGTGAAGGGTGAAAGGCATCACTGAGTTCAGGTTCAAACTCTCCTAGGGTTGCAAGCCTAGTTTATAGTCCCATGAATATGGGTTGGGAAATGCATCTTTTGCACGACTTTCACTACCGAACAACACTTACATATGTGGAACGGTCTGCATTTATAGATCTAAGTTTTCTCGTCACGATACAATTCGCAAGCATTTAAAACCAACTTGCGTCGGTATCTCCTTTGTCTCTTGTCTAATTTCCCCAATGCCCGTGTTCTAGTTTAACCCCATAAGCATGCGCTTATTGTAAAATGCAAGACTCGGAAGGAAATAGTCGATTGTTTTAGAGTTAAAAGTCTTCTGAACGTGGTTTCTAACCGATAGAACATGTAAGCGTCTGGGATCTGAAGCCCTTTGCCTAAAGACGAACGTGATGGTCGTGTCAGTTCTGTTAAATAATGCCAAGTGTCGACTACAAGCTGAAAGCAGGGTAGATAGATGGCGCTTCCAAACGAATCATACTTTGTCCGATATGTGGTCCTGAAGAAAAATAGACTTGATCCAAAAGGCTACATTATGTCGACTACATTGGCTCAGGCAACATCAATCAACAGATGGATCTTTTTCCAGCTAAGAAAGTCCTTGATCAAGGGTTGACTTCATGCAAAGAAAACCAAACTTCCACTTTAGAGACCAATCAATCACAGATTGACAAGAGGCTTGGTCTAAACTGGCAGCGGAAAGTTGGAAAGGAAACGGCAACAGTGGAGCCTGACGAGATGACAAAAAAAAGTTGGAGCAGAGAAACCAAGGGAAGATGGACTGCAAACTGAGCGGAAACATTGAGGGCTGAACTCTACCTCACTCAATTTCTTACCGGACAAGGGTGCTTCAACGATTATTTGTACAGAATGGGAAAAGTAGCGAGTCCAGCTTGTCAGTATGGCAACTCGACTCAAGACAACGCTGAGCACAGTGGATTGTGTATGCACCAACGGCGATAGGTGGAATCACCACACCGAGTAAGGAAAACTGAAATCAAGTGTGCGCCTACATCGAGGAAGTGCTGAAGATAAAGAAAAGGGACCATAGACCAGGACTATAGAAGGTTAGAGCCCTTAAGAGCTAGGAAAAGTGCTATGACTCCGAAGTAATGCAAGAAGCAGTTCCAGGCCTGAAAATGGAGTGGATTTAGTCGGTAGGAATCCGACACACTGAGGGAATTTGGTCCACTCTGAGAGTGCATGAAGCAAGACCTCTAGACCTAGTCTAATCTGTGAATGAAAAACCAGTGCATTAAGAAAGGCTGTGGAACTTTATGCTGACACGGCATTAAATTCCCCAAAAAATCCATAAAAGATCACATATTTCTCAAGACATTTCCCTGATAAATGGGAATAGTTCCTCCATCGAGTCCACATAACATACTCCATCTTCCCTAGGGAAAGGTCAGTTTTGGAGCGTGCCAAAGTTTTTGGCGACCAAATTTTGACCATTGTTTAGCGATAGAGAAACGATTTTTATGTGTCTAGCTGATGGTATCTCACATTGCACAGTAATTTTTCGTCCTTTCTTCGTTTTGATTGTGGTTTTCACAATCTCAGGCCACAAACATACTCGTACTCGTATACATCAACCCTAATGCAGCGCGCCGCACAATGGCAAAACATTCGAGAATATAAATCCACGTCCTTATCTAACTATCGTAATTTGTATTGCATGCATTTCTCTGTTGCCAGAGTTGTACAGTTACCAATGGTTTATGCATTGATAGTTAATCGTCGTCCTGACGGTGGTGGTGGTGGTAGTGAACAATTGCGACATGCAATGCAACTTTTCCGGATTTTCACTTTGGCTACCTAAATTACCGTCTAAATGGTAATTATTTTCCGTTGTGCTGTACTTTTGTGTATGAAATGTCTTGTAATAAATAATTGCAACTGATAAGGTGGCACACCGGGGGAGAGGGTTAATTTTTCAACAAATTGCTTTTATTTGCAACAAAATTTTGGAGAGGGTGTGTGTCACGTATAGTCTCATCCGGTCGTAATTGGAGCAGGTTATGCGACACGGGACAGTTTATTACTTAAGTGGATTGTGTTGTGGGACATAAAGTTTCTGAATAGAGAAACAGTGGATGTGATTTTGCTGCAATTAAGGACGAGCTAGACGCTGCTATGCCCGCTGAATATGTCATAGATCTAGAGTTTGGTAAGATATGGTGTGAAAGGGTAAGAAGGATGCTCTTCACTTAGACCCCAGTGGAGCCGGTTGTGTCTACCTCTCTATGTCAATGAGCCGCAGTCTATGTGTACGTGTTTATAGAAGTGCGTCCTGTAATTTGTCCCACAATCAGCCCCAAATGGTAGCTTCTTGAACCTTGAACCAGTTTGGTAAGGAGATTGTTATCTTGTTAAGCGATCTTGCCAAATGATCCTGTAGATCCATTTGCATCCTTCCGTCTGTAGCTAAAGTTCCGCCATTGTTGTGAGCCAAGATAGGGTCTGGAGGCGGCTTAGGTGCAGGCGAGAAATGCTGCGGTACGCTTTTTGATGCCCGGTTCAGCTTAGCTCGTCGGCCAGGGGTGTGGTTCTTGTCCAATCCACCGTGCACTACCACTTTATAAACAAAAATCTCATGCCTGCAAGCTATTAGAAAAAAGAGAAGACCTACGTAGACTTCGGACGGACGAAATAGAGAGAAAGAAAAGGAAAGAAAGTGAAGCCATGTCAGAACGTCTCCCACGGTGTTTGCAGCGACTCACTATATCTTCTGCACTTCTTCTCTTGCCAGTTTCGTTTCCAGGGATCTGGTTCCCAGAAGATCTAAGGGTTAACCAAGTATCCAAAGAGCTATGAAATGCCCTCAATCTCAGCATCACTAGCGATGTTGTTTCAAGTGTCATCTTTCTAATTTGGAGACTAAGCCTTTACGTAAACCGTAGACTTTACTGTTTACATACGACTCTACAACGTAATGTTTACCATCTAAAGTGACATTGATCATTTAGGGGCCATTAAAGCTCGGATCTGATCAATTTCCACAGCTCTTTAGCGGGTACCGGTCAACTCGTGCTCCTTCATAAGTGTCTTTGCATTTAGGTTCTCCCTAAATCCTGCTTAAGCTACGCTTTTAATGTTAGAATCCACTTTGTGGATATCATTAGTGGAATCCTGGCCCTTTCGACAAAGAACTTCGCATGCCGATCGGAATTATGAACGAATCAAGTGCTTCATGTTAAAAATCTGTACCTCGAGTTGACACACTGGCATAAATAGGACTCAAAGTCGGACTTATTTACGACAGACAAGATCCAGATGATGACCACGAGGTACTCCTAAAAATTTCTTCGATTCAAGTGCGTAGAAAGTTCGTTAGAAAATGAGTTCCATTTTTCGTTTAACTTCTCTCCACCTCAACCCTGACTTTATCAACTTAGGGACACTTGGCATTGTCAGAGACAGTTTTGTGCCTTCTAAAGGAGATACTCTTAGACACGAGCATCCTTCATGTAGACGAACTCACCTCAGATCTTCTCCTCTGCTCTATTCTTGATCGTACAACTTGTCTGTTGTCCACTAGAATCTGGAATCTTCTTTATTTACTCTGGTGATTCATTTTATAGCCTTTTTGGCATCATATGAGGTCTATACTAGGTTCCACTAAGGCCTTACTGTCCAACATCCATTGGAAACGAAAATGAAAGTTGTATTTGCCTTTAATTAATCCACTTCCAAGTTTCTGTCGCTCCCATGCACGTGCCAAAAAGCTGAAAACCTATGCATGACAATCTGGTCACTTCAAACAGATATCCTCCACGACAAAGACAGGTTTATGTACCCATCGAACTCATTTCCAATATGTCAGTGCCTGCTCATTTTTATTTGCACAAACAAAACTGACCACCTTGCACAAATAAAGGCTCATTGTTACCCAAGGTGTACTGGTCAAATGTCTAAGAATAAAATTAAGTTTCCTGCTCGAAGGACAAATACAATAAGCTTCGAGATGAACCACTAATTGCATCCTGGCAAACACAAACACAACGCGTACTTCATCCCCTTCGCTCTGTGTCTTTGCTGACCAATGTCAATAACAATTAGGATTGAAATCCTGGAATATGTGATGATGTCTGTGTCAATAAACACACTCGAAGGATGCACACGACACACCCGAACGTATTTCGCATTTATTTGTGTTGGAAATATCCGGTGTATCGTTCGTAGGCTGCTTAAGACCCTCTACGTGTTAACATCATTACGATGCGATACACCATGAATATTATCCTTTCTTGTTGGTAAATATTTGTTCCCCACCTCTAGTTAATTTTCAAATTTACCGTAAAGCAGGATTCTCTTCTTAGTCTCAACTCACTAGCTAATTTGGACGCCTTCCCGTCACAGGCTCAACCAAAGAATTGTGTTGTGATCTCATCCGTTCGATGTCTTGGCTAAAATTTTGAAAATCCTTAAAGGAAGTCGACTTACTCATGCCTTCCGTTCAAAAAGGAAGCAAGTTATATCGCCTCAGCATCTAAGGATGTGTGTCGCATTGTATATCCTACCTACCTCAGAGAGAGAAAGTTGTTCGTTAACAATGAAACAAGAAAACGCTAAGGAAAAGCTACACGCCAACCGGAAGTAGAATGAGAATGACTGTTGGGGATGGTTAGGTGGTTCTGTGGGAAGGAGGACTAAATGGAATTCATCGAATTACATGGTTGTCTTAACGCTTGGTCGGTTGCACAAGAAAATTAATTGTTGAGTAATTGAAATTTTATTTATATTAGTTTCCTTTCCGGCTTTGTCCTTGAGCTTCACTGGATTTGGATATTTTCCTGTTTACATTTTATTTTCCGTTTTTTTCGGTGACAAACAATGTGGGAGAGGGGGTGGTGTGATGGCCTTTGCACTTCGTGTTGTCAACTTTGCTTTAAGTAATTTCGCGGTTAAATAACTGCGAACAAGGAACACAGCTTAGGTGCGTCGCTTTAAGGTGGTTAGGCTGCTTGTTTGTGAAGTCCATTTTGGGGAACATTTAAATTGAATTTTTTTTTCTTGGGTGCGATGATTAACAACGTGTCCCGGGGGGTAGTGCATAGGGTTCAATGGATTTTCTGGGATGCCCTTTCAAGTTCAGTTTTCCAAGCTTTTTTAGGTCTGTTAGACTGGGGCCTTGAGATCTGCTGACCATGTTGAGCCTCATATCCTTAGATTTCCTAGCCAAACAAGTTGCGGCAGGAGCCCGTTTAAAGACATTTTCAATTTGGATCCAATTACCATATAGTCACTCCCGTATCTTATACAGATTCTATGACCTTTCTCCCTTTTCACTCGTTCAAAAGGGATTTCAGAGTGACAATTCCCAAAAGGGATAACTGGCACAGCTTCAAGAAATCTGTCAACAAACAGATTCACAAATATACTGACGAGTGTGTGGCTGTGGCAATAAAGTGGCAATAAAGGAAGCTCTATCATGGCTGAAGTCTTCAAAAGATATCTGTATCCCCACCGACAGCTAAGCAGCTTTGAAATCCTAATCAAATGTCACTTACAACTCTCTACCAGTCCTTGATTGCCTATGATCCCTTAACGAGATTACTGAGCAATTTAACATTCACTTTTGTTGGGTGCCTGGACACAGTGACATCCCTGGGAACTGCAAGGTCGAAGAACTTGTCAAATCTGGAACCCTCCTACACCAGGGACATGGATATGGTATAGTTAACAACTCATAACTAGAAAAACCAGCTTCAAATGGAAAAGCGGTCATTCCACCATACTTATCTGACCCTGGCTCTCTATGAGCCCTCGCGACAAATATTTGTTTTTGATAGGGAATGGTTCCATTGAATTGAAGATGCCGGAGATGGAGGTTAAGCTTGAAGACTCTCACAGTGAATGCAACCGTATCGAAGGCCTTTCCGATATCAAGTAGGCGGTTGCATACGCGACAAGTTGTTCAAGTGCTAGAACCCCCTCATAACGCATAGCGGGGTAGGTATTCCAATAGGGTCTCCCCCACATTGTGGGCATGAAATGGGCTGTTATTTGACGTGAAGTCACTGCATTTTCTCAGGGTATGTCCAGCCTGATCCAAGTGCTAATCCATTATATGACGTTATGGTCAAGCTCTGTTTCGTAAATTAAAAAAAAAAAAACAGAACCCCACTGCTCATAAAAATATCCGAAGGGCATTTGGTTTAATGGACTCACAAAGTGGAATAGGCCATGTCAGTGCCAATATGGCAAAAAGTCTCAAGTACACGATGCAATGGACCACAAATTTTACCGAAACCTGGCATGGAACCATCAGAAGATTGCCAGAGATACCACGCATGTAACCAATTTTACATACAATCCAACTTTGTTTACAATTTTTCATAACAGGACAGGGATGTCCTGTCCCGCCCCAAACCAAAAGGACTCCCCATCATTCCATTTATTTTAACGACGTTGTCAGACTGCTACTTAAATGTTTTCACAGCTATTCACCGGGGCTATTGTTGATGTATCCTGTACAATCCTATATTCGGACCATATCCCAACAGATTGGCACAAAGTGCATGACAAGCTCAATAAGTACTGCTAACCAACCGCTTAATGATTGTCTGAATTATTTTAAACAATACTCGGGTACAACACACCCGTCCTGAGGAACTACCTACTTACAGTGTAACTGTTGCAGTCTTCTCCGCATGTAATTTTGGAAATAAAATAAAATGTTACAACACACACCGGGACAGGACAGGACATCAGACTACTGCTACTGCTACTGCTCTCACATTGTGTTGGTTTGTATATTGGTTAAGCATTTTGGAAAGTGCTCAACAGCCATTCGGGATAATAACCCGAAACGGCAAATGGTTCAGCCTGGTTTAATGTTTTTTAATTTAATTTGCGTTCCGGGGCTATTCCAGCTCCGAAATGGCTGCACTTTAATGTATGGAACGAAACATAATTGCCGGTCATTGATGCCAGCATACCAGGGGTGTATGCAAATCACCGTCCATACGTTTCGGTCATCAATGGGCGAACGTGGATGTTGTTGTCCCTTGTGGAAGGTTCTTGTTTTTAATGGTTGGACACTGGACAGTGGACAGTGGATAGAGTGTGTGCTTGCAAATCTGAAGTGGAAGTTGTCAGGAACGTCATGGTGGGTTTTATGGTAGATAAACATTGAAATTTTATGCTGTCGGTGGTGGTGTTATAATATGCTAGGCAAGTTACCGAGCCAACAACTCTTGAAGTCGTAAAGTGCCGATGGCATGGTAGCACACTTGCCGTGTTCTTCAATTCCATATACTCTTTGCAAAGGATTCGTTTTTTTTTTCGAAGTGGATGTCTATTTGGTAGAGAGCTAGGGTATGTACGTGATGACAAACCGATACAGTGGAGTGTCCTCCTGGGACTCTTGTCGGAGGTAACTTCAACGAAATGTGCTGTCGGTTTTGCGGCCGACTATTGACAACCAAGGCTGATAACTGCTTACAAGTCTTAGTAAGGTCTTAATAAGGTTCATCTATCCAACAATTGATCCTGGATCAGATTTGGAACTGACGTCGCAATAGTACTTCAAAGGGTGGATGTGGTTGTGGATGTGGATGTTTATGCGGATGTTGATGTGGATGTGGATGTGGATGTAGATGTGGATGTGGATGTGGATGTGGATGTGGATGTGGATGTGGATGTGGATGTGGATGTGGATGTGGATGTGGATGTGGATGTGAATGTGGATGTGGATGTGGATGTGGATGTGGATGCGGATGTTGATGTGGATGTGGATGTGGATGTGGATGTGGATGTGGATGTGGATGTGGATGTGGATGTGGATGTGGATGTGGATGTGGATGTGGATGTGGATGTGGATGTGGATGTGGATGTGGATGTGGATGTGGATGTGGATGTGGATTTGGATGTGGATGTGGATGTGGATGTGGATGTGGATGTGGATGTGGATGTGGATGTGGATGTGGATGTGGATGTGGATTTGGATGTGGATGTGGATGTGGATGTGGATGTGGATGTGGATGTGGATGTGGATGTGGATGTGGATGTGGATGTGGATGTGGATGTGGATGTGGATGTGGATGTGGATGTGGATGTTGGATGCGGACCTAGATGTGGAAGTGGATGCGGACGTAGATGTGGATGTGGATGTGGATGTGGATGTGGATGTGGATGTGGATTTGGATGTGGATTTGGATGTGGATGTGGATGTGGATGTGGATGTGGATGTGGATGTGGATGTGGATGTGGATGTGGATGTGGATGTGGATGTCGTCATCTGACTTCATTATGGCTTGGTAGCAGCTGTGAGCTTGGCAGGTTAAATTTTCACTCTGCGAAGGGCCTGCGAAGAACGTTGTGTGTTCCGCGTCCTCCTCTTCATCTGGACATTCTGAGCAGAAGGGTGAGCTATCGTGTCCAAATCCGTGGCAATATTTTTGATAGCCACTGTGCCCAAACAGGAACTGCTTAAGGTAGAAGTTTCAGTTCACGCATGTTTTTGTTTTTTTTTTTCAGACAATCTGTGCATCTGCCTTTTTACAAGTTATCCCACTTGGTTTGCCACAGTGCTACAGATGTTGCTCTTTCTTGAGCTTTGATCCTCCTGTGAACGATGAACTCTTACAAGTTCGCGGTTCGCCTAAAGTAGACCCATTGCATTTAGTTGGCAAGAATGTCGATGGGAACCATTCCGACTATAAAACAGGCTACTACGTCCGAAATTGTTCGGAAACCGCTTATACAGGCTCTGCGCAATCAGAACAAGACGAGAGCTTCCTTCTTGTTGCCATCCCCACCCAGACCGGAGCAGCGTATATAAGTACTGAACTCCTGGGGTATACAGGCAAGAAAAGCGCTGCTTGCATCTGTGACGCCTTTTTGCTGGAGTACTCGACATGCGTTCTGAGGACTTTAACCAATTTTTGATTCTGACTCTATCTCGTGGATGTGTTTGGTCACGATAACCATAACTCCTTGTGGCAGCGCTAGTCGCAGAACTCCGTCATATATTATGTTTCACATTAGAGGTCTAAGAACGAACCCTTGTGGGGACTCCCACGGTAACGCTGAAATACTTAACGCCGTCATCGATCTGGTTCCTCAGCTTCCTGTTGGTAAAGTAGTTTGTGACTATCTTGGTGTTTCTATTCTAGCCGGGGACCTCTTGATGCATGACCAGTCCGCTGAGTTAAAAACATTTTTAACGTCGAGTGATGGAGTGGAGTGACTTGCTGTGCTGTGGTTGTTGTTTCAAAACATCCTAAAGTATGAACAAAATCGCCTGCTGTCAGGTTCGTGATATGTCCGTCGGAAAATATGTAAAGTGTCTTGATACTTAGTTGCAGAGAGCATACTTTTTTATATCTCCATCATCCTCGGTACAACTTTCTCGTTGTTTGCAACACAAATTCGTTTGTAAAGTCCTTCAAGGATCTATTTCCAAAGCCCCCCATGAAAATCAAAATAAAAACCACGACCAAGACCAAAAAAAAAGATTTATAGCCAACAAATATCAATTAATATTGTTCTTCCATCGATAAGCGTTTGTTTCCCTTGTGCAACCCCACTTCAGAGCACAACACACTCGAATTAAATGGAATGAGTAATAGCTTTCGAACAATAAATGTCGAATACCCGAATGCAGACAGGCTACATACATACAATGTACTGCGACTAGCAATTCATCTAATTTGAATGCCACGGCCATTGTGGCACCCATCTTTGGTCCATTGTTCGTCACGACACTTACCGCACGTCCATCTGTAAGGGGCCAAACAATAAATAAAATTAAAATGATCCAAACAATGGATTCCGCCACTGTTGTCCGGCCCAAGGAGGGGGGGTCACTCCAATGGTTCCGAACCGAAACGAGTTCATTACTTTCGCACCCTTTATTTTGTATTTTTTTTTGCTTTGCATCGCGAAGCGCATACACGTACGCAGTAACCATTGCTACCGGCCAACGACGAACGACATACGTATATGAATTCGACAAACATCCGTATCCTTTTTTAATTAAAATGTTGACATGTACATGTTGCCCATCTAGACTGGACGTCGATAAATGACTTTTTAGGAGCGAATTGTCGGAGGAAACCTGTCAAACAAAAGGACAAAAATGTCAGCGAGCTCTCGCATTTTTACCATTCGAAGTCGGAGTACCATTTGCGGGAGAGGGGGGGGGGCTTCCCTTTCTAGGAATCGTTTCAATTTTTATTTTTTCACACACAAAGCATTATTTGACAGGATACGTGGCAAGGCTAGAACTTTTTGAAAGCATTTTAATCAACATTAAGCTTCATGGGTCTTCATGTCATTAATTTGCGAATGTCATTTTATTTGGACGACGACAACGCGACGTAGCGTTCTCTTTTCTTTTTTTTTTTGCACCGAAAGTCCTTTTTTTTTCTCTCGTCATGTCCTTTCACATCCAACGGGGGGGGGGGTGCCAAATTAAATTCGCAAAAAATCAATTAATGTCGTGTGCAAGAGCGAATGTGAAATCTCACTTTACGAAATTGATTCGCAAAACTCAAATCATTGACGGGACAAGCGGAACCGCTTTTAGATGCAGTGAATCCGTGTTGAATCATATTTCAGCACGAGGATGGAGTTGGTTAGTGGAAAACCTTCAAGGAAACATGAATCTCTGTATCCATAAATATTTCCATGTCGGTGAGCATGTTGTTACCAACAAAAAGGGGAGATGTAGGCTAGACCTTAGGCTCACCCCTTGGGAGAAATCAAATGACATATGTACGGATGGAGTTTGTATAATTTCAGGTCACGGGACTGGATGGAGTAGAAGGCAGTCAGGCGGCTATATCGTGGTGAAGCGTTAAGTGAAAGTTTAAAAGTTGTTGTTATTGTGTTGCAAAACCGCGAGCGGTCTTTCTTAAAAGCATTTGAATCCATTTCAAATCGTCAAAAGATTTATGTAGTCGAAAGATACAATTTGATTGTAGTCTGGGTTAAGTGCTACAAGACGTGGATTTAAGGGAAAACTCCTTGCCTTAGAGAGTTGATTTAAAAGCTTCTTTCAATGTGGTGTTTGTAGATAAACAAAGCTATGGACTTCTGAGGTAGGATTAGAATGGAGATACTTATCTAACTGACCTTTTAGGCATCAACCTCAGAAAAATTTGTCGTGATAGGATAGAGAAACTCCATCTTACGCCATGCCTTTGACAGAATTCAGTTTAAGTTAGGTAGATGGAATGCCGAGGCGAGGCCTATTGCAGAAGTTATTCCTTCATAGCAGAGCAGTCTCTAAAGCATTTTCCTATTGTCCTAGGGTTTCGAACCACTTTCCTGCATGGAAAGACAGGCAGAAGAACAATTCCGTTTTATCTTTAAAAATTATGAGGAGGTCGTGACTCCACGCCAAGCCATGTAGCCAATCGTGGATTCTTCTGTGCCTGCCCAGCACTAGCCAGAACCAGGCATCGCAGACTTGGCCAACCCTTATTCAAAGAGTTTTTTGAGATCTGTCTCAACTCCATAGAATGGATTTGAAAACTGCACTCTTAGCCTCACCCATCAACATCCAGGTCACGTGAGTTGTGGTTCCAAAACCTTGTGGTACCAGACCTTTCCTTCCCTTATTGGTGCAAACAAAATGTTGATCTGTCAGTTGCCGCGTCGTGTTTCAAAAATGCAGGCCTCAAGGAGTCGTTTAGAAATCTAAGTCATCGTGGAGTAGATGGAGAAAGTTGACCAACCATGAGTAGGAATAGAAGTGGACTAAGCTCATTATATTGAGCCTTATTCTGTACTTATGTATGTTTATTTGGCACGATAGCTCATAGAAAGCCAAGGCCTAGCTTCTCACAACCATTCATGTTGTGCGTGTTATATTCTTCGCACGAATGGAAGGGACCGACAGTTTTCCGTACTTATACACCCATGAAGTAGAAGGAAGTAACTACTAGGCTGTTTAGGAAGTTCAGTTGGAAACCCAACATTTTATAGCGAGTAAAATAGGAAGCAAATAGGGCCTACTTTATCAGTGGCACTAGCAGGCACGCCAATAGGCTAGGCCTCTGATCGAATCTGTGTAGAAGTTGTTCGGATGAGGAGGAGAAAAAGATGATTCTCCGCCTTCTTTGTAGGTGTCCAGCCTTCTCATTTTGAAAAAAAAACCTTCTTAGGTGCCAGCTTATTCCACAGTCTAAACTGGCTAACATTAGCAAAAGCAGCTTCCAGTACTACGAGTACTTAGTAACCTCTGGCTGGTTCTACGGGTAGTTTTTCAGGAAGAAACTACAGATCCATGTGGTATCACAAAGGACCTTCTCTGGTCTAAGTGTGGCTGATTGAGCTCAAATAGACTGAGGTATCATTAAGGAACCGCGTTACTATTGAGTATGCCCTTGGTCGGTCTAAACTGACCCTTACAACGAGGAAAAGAGTATTTCAGAGAGAATGCGGAGTTGCCAGACTCCAATTACGACTTTGATCCATCCTTAGACGTAAGTTAATCTTCACAATGACTCAACTGTTCCGAGCAACTGACTCTAGCGAAAACCTTTTCTAAGCAACAGAAGTCGCGATCATTATTCTTATTCTGTCCTCACGTAGCTTGGACTTTTCACACAAATGCATCCAACATCCCAAATACTTCTTACAAGTAACTATAAAAGTCTGCCGATGCTGTTCGAGTCGGACATTTGAAAGGACTCAACAGGAGTCATATTCTATTATTTATGGTTTGTTCTCGTTCGAATTAAGCAAGAAGTCTTCTAAGCTCTGAATGGCTCTGCTGTACCGCGTTTACTCCTGACCTTCCAAACATGACGTTAAACTTTTCTAAATACTGGGACCCATCATAGGCTCCTCTTATCCATCTGAAGAAAAACCTTAAGCTAGGAATCTCCTGAGTTCTGACAGTGCTCACAATGGTTTTACAACGTTTCAATGGTTTTGAATGGTCGAGAGCATCAAGTTACAAGAAGACCTCTTTACTACTCCAAAGTCTATTGATGTTTTACCTTAGGCTTTCAAAGGATTTTATCGATTTCTTGACCAAAAGTTCGTATTTGGCTGTAGGCAACCATTAGTTACCAACCTTGGTCTATCCCCAATGTCGACTGATCAAATTGTGTTGGATGGAACCGAAGTGTAGGCCTTATGCTTAGACATGGTAAGTCTTATAGTTCAAGAATCCATTGAGCATACCTTCCTTGGTCTGCAGTGTCTCATTGTAAGAGTTTTGTTCTTCATCTTAGGTCGCAGGACTGCTGTTACTTTTTGTATCCCATTGGTACTCCCTCTTAATGACACAAGTCCCTAAAAATTCGTCTTAAATTGTAGAATATTAGTCTTGGAATGCCTATTTCTTCAAAAGCCAACATAAGCCATTGATTGTAAATTGCAGAAGACGACCTGTGCTTGTACTGTACCACACTATGGACTGCTAAGAAGAACCTTTAGTCAGCTTTTCAACTCTCTGCAGGAGCAGAAGATATCTTCGTAAAAGTTGGTAGAGTTCTGCGCTAGTAACTGAGGAATTAACCTCCATCATCATCTTTCTGTCTTGTATGGGAATCAGCACATAGACTCAGTTAGATACCTTGGCACGTCAGAATTGAGGTTAATAAAGCAGCAGAAATCTTTTATTGGTCCTGAACCATTCTCTGGAATAGGGGATCCCACCCTAAAGAAAGAGTTCACGAAAATTGAGAAAGAGAACAGGACCAGCGTTTAAAATAACCACGAATGTCTGAGACAAGCTACGAAACTTCTAGGGAACTAGACAAACTGAAAAGATTCAAAGCATGCATCAACCTAAACAGGAACAACCAACAGGACACATGAGGAAACTAGGGATAGTGGAAGAAGACTTTTGCAGATTCTGTGATGAGACCAGTGTGACTCAAGAACACATTCGGGGTGTCTTGTGAGGCAAGTTCCACATGTCTGATAAGGATATACCAACTATACCATCCTCGAAATATATAGGGAAACTGGTCTAGAGAAGGTGCTCTAGAGTGGAATATTCTGGCCGAAGCTACGTAAGAGTGTATGACCCTTAGAGGAGTTATAACACGAAGGGAACTCTGACGAGAGAACGAACCTTT
Organism: Criorhina ranunculi; assembly: GCA_951813785.1. NCBI lineage: Eukaryota > Metazoa > Arthropoda > Insecta > Diptera > Syrphidae > Criorhina > Criorhina ranunculi. The sequence continues at coordinate 11,649,363 of OX638382.1, read as the reverse complement.
TCAAGATACCAACAGGAAAAGCAATAGACCATGCGGTCAGAGTGCAATACTTCCACAAGCGGGAACTGACTTCAAACTTTGTGTTCGTTCTACGACACGACAACTCTACAAATAGATAACTATGTCTTCGTGGAGAATCTTGCCTCCTTCCAGGTAAAGTCTTAACCACTCTGAACCTTTCTAAGGATCATCTCTTCATTTATGTGGTGAAAGTGTAAAAAATTCAAGAAGAAGTGGAAAAATGAAGGAGGCTCCGCTACATAGAAACCCAAAGTTAGTGGATGACATATGTGTACTTCTCACAATGTGACACATTCAGTGCTATGTCTTCATGAGATAGTCTCAATAGAAGCACAAATAGTGTCAGAATACTGTTGACCCTTCGATGAAAGCGATAACACTGAGATTTTTGATGGCTTGCTCCTTTGATAAAAGACTCATGGTGAGGTGGTGACCCACTGTGAAATGCCTTAACTTCACCTGGCTGCTAACACTGCCACTGGAACACTGTCCAACAGCAGACAGCACATCCCTACTTTCCAAGCCAGCTTTCAAACTGACCAGTTCATCCATCGCATTTATATGTAGATCTCACTGCTCACAAAAACTGTCGAAAGACTAGGCTTAAAGAAATCGTCGGGAGCTGCAGCTGCGTCTATTTAATTAAATGCTTTCTGAAGGCAAATGGTTGCAGGACATACCTCCGCTTGTCAATGTTGAACTTCGAAGCATGCCTGCAGTGGCCAGCGACGTATAGATATCGCTTGCGTGATCAGACTCTTTTCAAGGATCAGTGGTACCTGCGTCGCATTCCATCGTTCAAGATGCAGCCCAGCACCGCCAATGTACCACTCGTGGAACTATGATGGCTGAAGCACCGAAAACAAGAGGAACCAGTGAAGTCTATCACATCAAAAGAATAACAGAAAAAAAAGTTCTTCGTAAGGAGAATGGATTAAGAGGAGAAGCCGGCACTCAACCATCCAAATGGTTAGTAGGACTTCTCTGACAAGCTGCATAGCCCTCTGTCACCGCTTAAACTTTTTCTAGTTCCCTGCGTACAAGGGTTGGCTGCAGACCAGCTACTCTTTATTCTGTGCTTTGTCCTGGCAATTATTAAGGTTTCGTCACATTTCTTGACAAAGTTCAAGATCTTCTTGCATTCCCATGACCATTTACCCTCACTTCTTCCCCTAAAAGACCATCTTCGATGAAACGGATTGCAGACGCATCCAATGAAGCACCAATTAGCTTCCAATTCTTCTTCGTCAATGACAAATTTAAGTGCGAACCACAATTAACCGCATTCAAAGTGCTCCAGCTTGTTCTTTTCACCGCTCGTCCTTCGCCTTGTAAGACTGCCACGACTGTGTCAAAACAGTTCCACTTCCATCTATATGTGAACATTTCCATCCGTCCGTACTGGCCCATTAATTCCTTGCATTCATCGCAACCATATTTTATTAGTTTTACGAGCGTTCGCGCACAAAAAGAACATCCAGTCAGTTAGTCACTGTGTGGATATCCTTTCGGAGATCTTTTTGGCGCGCATTACGCAACGACCATTTCTGTCATCATAAATTCGTAATTTATGGGCAATCAATGTGAGCGTATGTCAAACGCATCAAAGTCATCAGTTCTGGCACATCATCGTCATAATACAGCAAGCAGTCCCTTTTGCTCTGTCGAAAAAGGATCAAAAAGGATATCTTTTTCTGTACAACTTTGAATTCGCAAGGAAACAACAGCCAGCGGGGGGTGGGATACAAATATAATTATATTCATATGTGAGCGAGACGGGTCGGTCGTGGCTAGGTGATATTTTGAAAAGTCTCTCACCTAATGTGTGCGCGTGTGTGTGCGGTGCGTTGATTTGATGGCCGACAGTGTCAATGTGTTGCTGTTGCACCCAAAAAGGTCGTTTGTTTTTATTGGCAATTTTATTTGTTTTGCCAACACTTTTGGAGGCCACCAAATTGAGATACATAATCATTTCGTTTATGAATGTGTGCTGCGGTGCCTCTGCGAAAGTCATGCAAATGTGCAGATACACGCTGCAGCGCAGTGGCATTTCCGTTTGCGTCGTGTTCGTGTCGTCGTTAGGCTTAAGTGTAATTTGTAGTTATGGCAGACTATAAACAAAAATTAATGCTTAACATGCGCAAGGATCATTAACATGGATGCGATGGAAAATGGTATTTTGATTCAATTCATTCGGATTCAGGAGACAAATAGAGAGGTCTTGTCCACAGCCTTCGTTGGGCACATTAAACATGACATTTAAGGAAGGGTAGGGTGTCCCATTAGGAGCGGGAACTGCGATTTTTTAAGTGAAACGCATCTTTTCTTGGGTTTGTCCAGCAATGCGCCTTAAACTCAGTAATCGTTTCCATAAAATGAAGTCACGCGACGCCGAATCGTGCAATGCTAGGCAATTGATGACAAAATTTTGCCGCAACCAATCAATTGTTCAAGTCTCGTCGCTCTTCTTGAACCAGATATCATGGAAGTCTCTGCCGACCAGTTGAGATAGTGAACTTTCTGAATGATGCGCTGGGAGTCACTTTCAGTCACAGTGGTGGGACGATCAGGCACGCAAGTCCTTTGGCCCATCATTTCCTCTGACTTGGTGCACTTCGTCAACCGAAAATTGTATAAATGTTGCCAAATGTCTTTATTCCTTCGTGTAGCGTTCCATGATAGCCACAGCCTGTATAGAACTACTGAGCGAAAGACTCTGCAATGTGCCATTGCTTACCACAAACGCCAACAATTTATAGTCACAGTGAAGCACTTCTATTCAGAAAGTAGCTGAAGCAACTTTAGGCTACCAACCACTCCCGACAAGAAATCTGTGGTTGGATGAGGAGTGCATGCAGAAGAAGAAGGCAACAGATGAATTATATAGGAAGGCGTTGCAAAGAACAACCCGGGCAACGTGGGATGAGTACAGAGCCAGAAGAAGGATGAAGAAAAGATACTGCGCCTCCCAGCTAAAGGATATCGAAGAGGCCAGGAGGAAGCATAAAAAAGCTAAAAGTTTGGCCGCAGGCTACAGAGTTGGAACCCAGGCCCTTCGTGAGGGTACCATTGAAGCAGCATTTCCAGCATCTGCTTGATAGGCATAACCAAGATAGGATATCGACTTTAGTCGATGACGTAGTTCTCCCACCCAGCCTAGACTAAGTCGGCACGGCCATTGAAAAGCTGAAGAACGAAAAGACCGCGCGCTTGGGCGGATTGCCGTCAGAGGTATTCAAAGCTGGTGGTCATGTTTTGGTAAGGAGCATGCACCAGATCATCTACAAAGTTTGAGTGGATGATAGCATGCCCGATGACTGGACTATCAGCTCTATCTACCCCATCTTCAAGAGAACTTCCGAAGCATATCCCTGCTTAATGTAGCCTACAAGATCCTAACCAGTGTACTGTGTGAATGACTAAAGCCATTTTGCACCACACTCATCGGCACCGGTGTAGCTTCCGATCTGGCAAATCGACGTAAGACCAAGCTTCACACTGCGGCAAATCCTGGAAAAGGCTAAAGAGTTCCAAGTCGATACTCACCATCCCTTAAAAGAAACATTCATCGCACAAAGTCTGCGATAACGCGATGGCCGAATTCGGAATCCACTCTAGAGAACTCGCAATGCACCGTGCGGCTTGGAAACAGAACCTCCGAATTGTTTCAAACATGCACCCGATTTCAGTAAGGCGGCACACTGTGTTGTGTTTTCTTCAATCTTGTGCAAAAGCCTGACGTAAACACAAAAGGCACTATATATTGAACAAATCCATCTAGCTGGGGTACGGGGATGACATCGAGTGGTCCCAACATCCCAGCTCCCGAAGCTTCTGCGGTGATTGAAGGACAAGCCAAACGAGTTGGTTTTATGACGAATCAGGAGAAGACAAAGTACATGCTGTCGACTACAAAAATGACTCGTCGAAGGATAACCTTAGGCAACCGCTGCAACTTCAGTCTGTCCCAACAGCTAGAGTCCAAAATCATGCTCTTATGTGGCTAAATGCTGTACGATAAGTAAGATCGTCGATCTTGGGTAGCCCTTCTTTGTTTGGCCTTTGTTCATCGCTAAACACATTTTGACCGCTTTTGCCTTAATACTCACGAATGCACATAAGTCTCGGTATGGTTGTTACCGATCCCAATGGAGCAGTAAGCATTCTCCATCATCATCCTGCACAGACGACTTCGACAGGGACACACAATCCAAGACCGTATCTTAATTGGTTCCTCTAAGACAATTTTTGTTCGCCAGACTTTCAGATTTCCACATCTGTTTGAGGCAAGCCATACTCTTGTAGGTATTGTCCATAAACCAAGCATTTTGTCAGACAAACAGAGAGACGTTGACATATATGGTACGTAAGGACATCTTTTTTACGGTAGGTAGAAGGAGTTTGACGTCCATTTACTCTAAATACTTTAAAATCCTTTTCCTTCAATGATATGTGTGTAGTTAATAAGGTCTTTGGGTTCTCAAAAGGAGGATTTGTTAAGCCAAAATCTCAAGGTCTTTGAGATTGGCAACTGCCAGTGAACTAGATACTTTTGAACTTGTTTGATACTTCGTCTTAGTTTTATTCATAAGAAAGTGCTAAAGGTTAGTTCCTTCCATCGGACAATGGTAGTCTTTCGAGGAAAAACGAAGCATTCAAACTAATATGGCTTTCTCAAAGGCAGATCCATCACTTTTAACCTTACATCTAAAGCTTGTGCGTCTTGGAAAGCGGGCAAGAAGTTGATTTCTTGCCACAGACTTTAGTAAGGCCTTCGAAGTAATTTCTCATGGCTTATTCTTTTAAAATTCAATCCAATTTAGTGGATTGGATCGTATTTGATCGTTGGTATCTGACTGTTTTACTGCTACCTCTGGTATTCCTCAGGGCAGTCACCTTGGTCCTTGGTTTATCATATATGGAAGATTCTCCTCTACTCTAAGCTGATTTAAACAGGTTTTTTGTCTGGTGTCAGAAAAACTTCCTTCGACTTACTAAACGTCAAGCCATTACCTATTAAAGGACTCCCATCAAGCCCTCGTACTTTCTTCATTGATGAGCTAGCTCCCTCTGTACACTGCTTTGCGATAAGGAATTTAGCTACTGTTCCCACATTGACCACATTTTCAACAGAACTAACTCCACTCTTGGCTTTGAAAAACGGTGGTCTGAAGAGTTCTCAAATCCGTACGTCACCAAATCCCATTACAGTAATACCCGTATAAGTACTCCCCCGCCTAGCTGCATTACCCCGCATTGCTAACCAAATATTTTAGGCTTCCAAAATGTTCAGCAATGCAAATGGGTATGGAGAGGTAACTTCCCATCAAAATCAAATAAATCAGAAAAACTTTCAAGGAAGCTAGCTATCCAGGGAACACTGTACAATACATACGTTAGGCCCATCCTCGAATATGCTTGCTAGGTATGGTCACCCTGTCACGGTTACCATAAAAAGAGAATACAGGCTATCAAGTGTAGGTTTGTTCGTTTCGCTTTACGGGGTCTTCCTTAGGTTGATTCTTATAACCGGCTTCCCTATTTAGACCGTCTTAGACTGATTGACTGAGAAGTTTCCCATGTGCTCCTTATCCTTGCTGGCAATATCAACTCCCCGTCACTTTTACAAATGATATCTCTCAACATCAACCCACGTTACCTTAGATCTTGTTCCACGAGTTCGCCTTGACTCTCACCGGACCAAGTATAGGGAAACGAGCCTGCAACAGCATGCACTTCGCATTTGATTATCTCTTCGGAATGCTCTGTACCGTCTTTCCTCCTCCACTTCCTTCAATCAACCTCCTGATTCCTGTTTCTTTCAAAGTCAAGTTTTAAGTTTTTCTTGCTTAAGAAATGCCTCTTGGGGCGACCAAAACTCAGTATATTCGTCCACCTATACACCATTTAGTCCCCACTCCTTGAGTCCGCATTAAAAACTTCCTTCCAAGGACAAAATCCAATTGACAACAACACAACAATTCGAAACTTTTACTCCGGATTAAGTCAGAAGATTGATTTTTTTGTACCGGTAATTGTCAATCAGTCTTTGGATACAACATCCACATCCACCTTACGTGGTTTCTATAGAATCCCTTCCACATTAGTTGTGAGAGTGTGAGGGACACAAAGTCCTAATGGCAAATGTGGTTTTAAATTTCCTCCTTAACGGAAGAATGATCAAATTCTAAACTTTGATGATTCAATAATCCTTGGTAACCCGAAGGCAGATTGAGGGTTGCCCACACTGAACACAATACACACATCTTTTGTAATTGGTTATGGAATTTTATAGCTAAAATGGACTTGTGAGACTTGTGACCAAGGAAAGTTTATTTATTTTTTTTTCCAAAAGACAAATAAAGCCAATGACAGGCGTAGAGAGAGACAGTGAGCTTATGCCCTTATGGGTTTTGGGGTAATTTGATTTTGTTTTAAGAAATTGAAAGTGATATCTTGATATGTGTGGTGAGTGTGTGTAGCATATGTGACCAGAAGTTGTCCATCTTTGGATGATTTAAGGAAACAATACGAGTGTAGATACATCCCTTGGGGGTTTTTTTCGTCTTCATTAGGAGTTGTTGTGTGCAATTTTAAGGTTTCTCCTGTAGATGGACTGTCATTTCAAGTTTTTGTTGAAAACAATTGAATTGTGAATTTAATTTTTGAAAAGTTTTACCTGGGGAGATGGAGGGAATCGAATGGTAGCTGTAAAAGAAAAGAAAAAGAAGACAAAGATGAGTAGCTGGCGCCGTATATCGACAAAAACGCAGCGAATGTTGGCTTCCAAATCGTCTATCGTCTCTGGTTCATCGGCGTGGACTGGCGAATTCACATATCCCCCCAAAAAAAAATCCAAAGGTGTTAAATTACACGATCTTGGAGGCCAGTTCACAAGACCATTACGCGAAATTATGCGCTCATCGAATGTTTCCTTTCATAAATTGATTATGGCGGACTCTATGGCATGTTAGCCGTCGTATTGAAACCACAGCTCTTCCACCCTAATGCCATTCAATTGGTTAACGAAAAAGTCAGCAATCACAGATCTATAGTGCCCTCCATTGACAGCAACGTATTGGTCGGCATTATTTTTGAAGAAAAATGGACCAATGATTCCACCAGCCCATAAAAGCACACCAAACGACGTCTCAACAATCACTTCAGGATTTTGTTCACTTCAGATGCTATTCAACCAAAAATGACCCTAATCGTTGAACAATCTCGTTTCTGGCCCATTCACCGAACGTACGACACAAACAATGGTCAAATGGCTTCAATACTTGCACGAGTTGGATCTTATAAGCTCGTAAACCAGGATCCTTTCGCAAAATCTTTTGTAAAGTCGATAGACTAGACGCTGCTTCAATGGCGAATCGACTCAGTCGTCCTCCTCGATAGTGCGCTCTACAGCAGCAACAGTTTTTCGGAACTGGATCATGATTTTCGAAATAAATTTACACATTTTGCAACTGGAAAGAACGAAAAAAGCTTCAATTGCATTCCACGCATGCAACAGAATCTTCGGCAAAAGATGGGGACCTAAGTCTGCCACTATCCACTGGTCGTACACAGCCATGCCTAGTTTGGTGGCCAACCGTAGCGAAAACCACAAATTGAAACATCCTGACGAAGATTCAACGACTGACTTGCATAGGAACCACAAGTGCAATTAGAAAAACACGAGACCATGCCGGGGCATATATACTTGTCGTTTTTTTCACGAAGGAAGTGCCAAGAAATCACGGGCGAACATTGAAGCCAAAATCGACTATAAAATGCCGATCCCTGGATTCAGCCTAAACCTCGAACTCGAAATTCCCTCCAGAGAGAGAGCTAGACAGAAGGAGAGGTCATAAACCCCAACCACATATCCATTTTCACGAATGTGGTTGTAGACTCTGGGATCTATGCATCAGAACCGCATGATCGATAAGACTTCCAAACCACAGCAGCGTGTTCCAAGCGTAAGTTCTAGCAATCGCCGAGGCCTCGCGAGAAGTATCACAGCTGACACTCCCAAGAAGTCATTTCGACATCTACGTAGATAGTCAAGCAGCCATCAAAGCCATAACATCCACAAAAATCAGATCCAGGACCATGAAACGCTGCAACGATGAGCTCAAGTCACTCAGCCCCAATCGCAACATTACACTCATTTCGGTTCCAGGACATAAGAGCATCCATGGGAATGAAAAGGCGGATAAGCTCTGAGATGGATCAGACAATGGCCGATGACTCAATCCTACCTCCACTAGAATGTAAAAAGTCTAATATCACCACGAAATTCGTAAACTTCGCGAGCGAGAGATGGATTTCATTTACAACATGCCGCACCTTAAGAACGATTTGGACAGAACTCAACAGAAGTTACCTATTACCTCTCCCAAGCATTATGACAGGTCACAACCTGCTAGCGGCATAGCTAAAGAGAATGTGTTTAAGTACAACGAAGAGGACACATTCCACTTCCTGTGCGAATGCCGAACCCTCAGCAGAAACAGAAAGACAGCCCTCGGAGAATACATCTTCAATGATCTGGGCGAATTCTAAAAAAAGCTTCCTGGAACCGTCTTAAAATTCTTTCGGAACTCGGATTGGTTCAGGGAGGCCAATTGATAAAAATAATCCGTGTTCTATTCATTTAAGGTACCCCACACCACACCGGGGAACACAATGGATCCTTTGAGATCCGAGTGGGGATGTACAAAAGTGAAGCCTCTCCTACAACCTAAGCGTTGTTCTGACATTCTGAGTATAAATCAGTTGTCAGCTGTCAAATCGGTTGTCACTGGAAAAAGTTTTGCCAATTCGTAAAACAAACCCTTTCTGTACCTCCTAACGACAGCTAACTCCTTTTTTTTCAATAGTTAAACCACACATTGCACTAAATCTAACTTTCCTAATTGAAAAGTCTTCATAAAATATGTCGCACTCATAATTCATGGCGTCTTAATAGAATTCCATGCGAAACATTCTCATTAAATTCTCATAAATCTATCTAAAGTATCTCAACGTGAAGTTTCTATTTCCATCGTTTTTTTTTTCTTGTGCTCTCCTTCTGTGTACATAAAGTTTTGTAAAACTTTACAAAAAGTAATTTCAATAGTAACTTAATAGTCAATTAAATCCGAGGTAATATGCGCATGCATTAAGCCTGTACCTACTACAGCTCTTTTAATATTCAAAAAGCGTACTCCAACGCGTATTCATACAAGTACGTGTGGTGGTAGATACCCTAAAAAGACATCAACTATTCGTATTCGAGGACAAAAAAAAAACCCTCACTTTAGTGCACGGTGCCGCTACCGTCTTCAATAGGAAGTTTCGTAGAAGCTTTTAAGAAAACTTTTACTAAAAACCACAGAAACCATATCCGCAAATGAGAAACGATAAAGTTGATGTGCCACCACTTCATCCATTGAAATCTGTTAATAAACAAACAGAAGTTTGCAATTAGATTATTTTAGGAGCGGTACACTTGGCCTGAGAATAAGGATATTTCCTCCCCGCCCCCCCATCGCATAAGAGCATAACCAACTGCACACAAATTTAATTAAGTAATCAAATCCATTAAAATGAACTCGTCGTCGTTGTCGTCGTCGTCCTTCGTCGTGTAAGTGTGTTGAAGTTGAAACATTTCGTTGCATTTCTCTAAATGTTAAGATACGACGGCATATGCCTGAGGAAAACTTTCAACTATAAGTTGAAATGTGAAAAGGGATCACTACTTGGGGGTTTGACAGGCCCACACCTACCCACCCTACAGGTTGTTCATTTCGATTTGTAAGGACCAAACATACACACAGAGAGAGCTGCCCTCGGTATTCACAATGCATTATTCTAATTGGATTCTGCAAATGGATTTGTTTGCATGTGAACACAATAAATCCTTTGTTGTGTCAAAACACCTTTTAAGACAAGAGGCAGCATGTCAAAAGAGATTCATTAGTTTGACACTTCTGCAATGAATGGAACCAATCGAATAGGTATGTGTGGTATCCGTATGGATGTCTATCTAAATTGGAATCTCCTAGTTGTCGGATATGTGCGATTTTATGTGAAGTAGCCAAGGAATCTTCGAATAGTTCAACAAGTCAGGCGAATCGAAGATATAGTCTTTTTGTGGTGAGTTTTCAACACAAGTTACTGTAAGGAGGAACATCTTGGTTGAGGAAAATAAATTTTAGCTTGAAATGTTCCCTTATACTTTCGGCTTGTTTGAGGTTATCATGCAGTGGTGAGCAGAGAAGATCTCAGCTTCGATGACATATTTCGGCAAAATGGCATCTCGTACATGAGTTTCACGTGCAGCTGAAATGACATGGAACAGCCAACAGAGACTGCTGCGTTAAGGCTCGGGGCGTAGATGGTTAGAGATGGCCTCAATTAGACCAAGATGTGGGCCCATTTTGATACCACGTGGAGAATCGGATAACCGGCACCTCACGTGCGAGACTTAAGCAGCTGAAATAACGTGGAGCACCCAACAGAGACTGTTGCCTTGAAGTTCGGGGCGCAGATGGTTAGATTAGGTAAGCGGGCCTAACTTGGACCACGTGAAGAACCGGATAACTGGCACCAGAAACCATTCATGATGAATTTCCTTGTCAAGGAAGAAGCTTTGTATAACCTTACGGGGCAGACCCCTTCGTGTACCGCATTATGTGCAGAACCATTTGTAATAGACCCACAGACAAAGCTCATTTTATTTCTTCGACTACTTACCTTGACGTGGTGAAGACACTGAGTACGACCTAATGATTACGCAGGGCAATTGCAGTAGGAGCACCCAAGCTGTAAGATATTCGGCGGAGGGTAAGAAGCTGAGGAGTAAGTCAACCTGATTAGAGTGGTGGTGTAAGCGTATAGTAAACTTCAAGTGCTTTGCCAAAGCTTGTCGTATAAGTACCTTATCCCAGTGAAACCGGCTAGGCTGTGATGGACAATTTTCTTACCGGCTTACTCGTGGGACCAAAACATGAATTCGGGGCTTAGATACCGGCGCCAGATCCACTTTTGGCTTGACATCCGTTGGTCACAGTTGCACAAAAAATGCAATTGTAAGAAGCAGTCTGTGGGCGACTGTGGGTAGATTTCTTTCTTCTCTCTAGAAGTGTCATATTTCCAGTTCAGTTTGCGATCTACTAAGGAACCAAGGTTGTCTAAATTATCATCACAGGCTACTCACTCAGCATTGTTTGCCCGATCCTCGAGAAAGGAGACCGTCTGACCTGCACCACCTACAGAGGTATCATTCTCCTAACCATCGCCTTCAAGATCTTATCTGCCGTGTTGGTTGAACGCGCCTAAAGCCGTTCGTCAACAATCTGATCGGTCCATATCAGTGTGTCTTTAGACCAGGAAAGTCCACCGTCGACCAAACCTTCATATTACGGCAGGTCTTGGAGCTGCAAATCGATAGCCACCATCTCTTAATCAATTTAAGGCCGCGTATGACAGCATTTATAGAGACGAGATATACAGAGCAATGTTCAGCTTTGGCATTCCTGTCGAACTCATCCATCAAGATCGGTAAAGACCTCGACAAGACCTTTGATGTCAAAAAAGGATTCAGACAAGGCGACGTGCTGTCATTTGACATCAATATTGTTCTTGAAAAAATTGTGCAAAACCCACGTGCCAACACCAGAGGCACAATCTTTCAAAAGTCGGTCCAATTACTCGGACGCACCGACGGTGTTGACATAATCGGAAGAATGCAGCGTGATGTCAGAAGCGCCTGCGTGACTAGAAACAGAACCGAAGAAAATGGGTTTAACGGTCAATGAGGGCAAGACCAGGTATATGCTGTCAACAAGAATGAACACCTAACATCGACGTCTCAGACAGGACGTCACCACAGACAGATAGTTAGGGACTTTGTCTACCTAGACTCCGCTATTTATTCAGACAATGACACCAGTACTGTTGCAAATCGCTGCTTCTTTGAGCTAAGAAGGCAATTGAATAGCAAAGCCTTCTCTCGAACAACTAAAAGCAACCCTTTTTACAGCGCAGAGCCATGAACTTTTTCAAAAGTGGATAAGGTTGCTCTTAGCTGTTTTGAGAGATAAATTCTTCGGGTGATTCGGTGAGTGGAGGATGTGATACAATGACGAACTGTACGACCTGTATAGCGACATCGACTTAGCCAGAAGACTTCTGTCCTTGAACAGGAAACTTTGAAGAATTATAGAAGAAGCCCTTACGGGGCATTGTCTAATTGGCAGGCATGCCATCAGAATGGGGGTACCTACTAACGAATTCTGTAGAAGCTGCAGAAACGAGGAGGAAGAATAAATGACTCTTCACCTTCTTTGTACATGTCCTGCTCTATCAAGGTTGAAGAGGTAAACACTAGGAGAGTACTTCTTCATGTGACCTCAACGACCTAGCCAAACTCGACAAATTAAGAGTTTCGTATGTGGGCCTAATTGGTTCTGCACTTAGTGCGGCGCAGGATAGGGTTTACACCGATACGGTTACCCAGAGCTTATACTCCTTTTCTCCTATAGAAAATTCCACATGTGAGGTTTCTGAGGCTGATTTCCGGTTTCTACACGCGGTTCCACAATGGACCTTCGTTCCGGCTTAAGTGAGCCCCTGCTTAGTGAGGACAGCCGCCCAACCTAACCTCACCTAATCTCGCCAGAAGTGTAAAGATTCAAAGACTGAGGTGAGTGAGTCATGTAGAGCGGATGGACACTGGAAGCTATAGCCCCGAAAATATTCGAATCCACCTGCGAGGGATGGCGCACTAGAGGAAAACCGCGACTCAGGTAGAAGAGGGGACCGCAACCAACTTGACTTTTGAAATTGGAGGCAGCTGGCTAAAAAAATCGATCTGACTGGAGACGGACTATAGCACCACCTTAAATAAGCAAGTAAAGCATCCACCAGAAATGGGTCTAGCTATGTCAACACATCAAATGGGGCAAGTCCTAGATAAAGTCTCGACGTATAGTGGTGTTTTCAGCGATATTTTAAGGGTAAAAGTCAAGCTTAAGACCAAACCGCAACAATGTATGGAATTACTCGTTACAAAATGTTATTTCTTCCCCATTATCCTTGGAGATGTCACTCAACTTTTCATCTTGCACCACACAATATGCATGCGAGCAAAAAATATCCTCGAATGTAAATCATCACCAAATTGGATTTTTCGTTTCCCTTTGCATATAATGTCGCCTCCGCCATTAAAATAGATTCACTTTTACACCTTTCCTAGCTAACACTGTGCGGTACTGTACAATACACCATCAACTCCAGAGTTATGTCATCTCTCCAATGGATGTGGTGCAGCAGTTCCAACTTGTTTCCCATTTTTTTATCGCAAAAAATCATCATTGTCATCCGCGCTCATATCATTCATATTCTTCGCGCACAATGACAAGCACAACAAAGTAACTGTTTTTTTTTTTATTAATATTAACGACAATAAACATACATTTTTATGGATGAGATATTGCTTGCAGATTTCCGTTGAGCGTCTCAGGAAAAATTCTATTAAAAGGAAAACACTATAAATCTCTAATAAAAAAAAAAGGAAAACTTTTGGGAAATTATATTACTAGACACGTTTTGGCTTTGGTTTGATGGAAGCTCTTACGTAGATAGACCGCCCTCGATACACCTCCTATTGATGGAGAGTTGGAGGAAATTAATTGAATGTGACTAAGAGTAATAAAAAAGTGTGTGTGCGCCGTTCCTTTTGTGTCTAAATTGGGAATGGTGTGTGTAGTGTAGGGAAACACAACAATAAAATGATTTTCTATTGCCCATTCACTTAACTCCTGGGTCCTGGGTCCTGAGTCACAGTTTCTATGATTTCTATAGGTTTTGTGTTTGTTTTATTGACCAAATGATTCCAGCCGCTGGGATTTGACAAAAATGTCGAATGAATAAGGTTTTTTTAAGTGGACCGGGGAAGCATGAGGATACGTACCTACCTTCTAGAGATAAACTGAGCAGAAGCCCTGTTTAGACTTTGATAGACCATTCTCAATCAATTAGACCGCGGGCTTTTCTAAACTGGTGCGCGAAATAAAACGCATCTTCTCTTCCTTTGCTCAGCAATACGCCTTAAGCTCAGTAATCGTTTCCATAAAATGAAGTCTCGCGACGCCGAATCGTGCAATGCTAGGCAATTGATGTCGAAATATTTGCCGCAACCAATCAATTGTTTAGGTCTCGCCGCTCTTCTTGAACCAGATATCATGGAAGTCTCTGCCGACCAGTTGAGATAGTGAACTTTCTGAATGATGCGCTGGGAGTCACTTTCAGTGACAGTGGTGGGGCGATCAGGCACGCAAGTCCTTTGGCCCATCATTTCCTCTGACTTAATGCACTTCGTCAACCAAAAATTGTATAAACTTTGCCAAATGTCTTTATTCCGTCATGTAGGGCTCCATGGAAGCCATGATAACCAGAGCCTGTAGAGAACAACTGAGCGCAAGACTCTGCAATATGCCATCGTCTACCATAAACGCCAACAATATGTGGTCACAATGTAGCCAAAGCAACTTTAGGCTACCAACCACTTCCGACAAGAAATCCGTGGTACAATGAGGAGCGCATCCAGAAGAAGAAAACAACAGATGAAGCATATGAGAAGGCGTTGCAAAGAACAACCCCGGCAACGTGGGATGAGTACAGAGCCAGGAGAAGGTAGTAACAAAGATACTGTGCCTCCCAGCTCCAGAGTATCGGAGAGGTCGGGAGAAAACACAAAAAAACTAAAAGCCTAGCCGCAAGCCCTTCGAAACAGTGAGGGTAATCTTGCCACCGACCCGCAGGGAGTTGTTGCTGCTTGATAGACACGACCACGAGAGTTATAGGTTATGAGAAAAACCCAACTTCAGTTGATGAAGTAGTTCTCCCACCCAGCCAAAAGGAAATCGACACTGCCATTAAAAAGCTGAAGAACGAGAAGGCCGTGGGCTAGGGCGGATTACTGTAAAAGCTTTTCAAAGCTGGTGGCGATGTTTTGGTAAGGAGCATGCACCAGATCATCTGCAAAGTCTTGGAGGACAAAAGCATGCCCGACGACTAGACTATCAGCTCTATCTGCCCCAACTACCGATGCCTTTCCCTACTTAATGTGGCCTTCAAGATCCTATTCAGTGTACTGTGTGAATGACTAACGCCATTTTGCACCACACTCATCGGCACCTATCAGTGTGGCTTCTGGGCCTACAAATCGACGGTAGACTAATCTTCCCATTGGGGCAAATTCTGGAAAAAGCCAAAGAGTTCCAAGTCGATACTCACCATCTCTTCAAAGCAGCATTCATCGCACCGAGTCTGCGATGACGCGATGGCCGAATTCGGAATCCACCCTAGAGAATTCGCAATGCACCGTGCGGCTTGGAAACAGAACCTCCGAATTGTTTCAAACATGCACCCGATTTCAGTAAGGCGACACACTGTGTTGTGTTTTCTTCAATATTTTGCGAAAGGTCGACGTAAACACCGACCGCACTATATTGAACAAATCCATCTAGCTACTGGTGTACGCAGACGACATCGACCGTTCCCAACATCCCAGCTTCCGAAGCTTCTGCGGTGATTGAAGGACAAGTCAAACGAGTTGGTCGTATGATGAATCAGAACAAGACAAAGTACATGCTGTTGACCAAAAACTTATCCGTCGAAGGATTATCTTAAGCAACCGCTGCTAATTCGATTTGTCCAAACAGCTAGGGTCCAAACTCCCTAGCTTGAAAGTTCAAAATCATACTCTTATGGAGCCGAATGCTGGACGATAAATAAGACAGCGGAATAGATCATGGGATTCTTCGAAAGAAACATTCTACGTCGAGCATTTGGTCCTGTCTGCGAGGAGAGCAAATGGAAGGGAAGATATAGCCGCGAACTCTACAAGCTGTATAAAGATGTGGATGTAGTCCGGAAAGCAAAAATCTGTCGACCGCAATGGCTCAGTCAAATCGGTGAATGGAGGACAATGCTCCAGCTAAGAGGGTCTTCGAATCCCAGCCACTAGGTTTACGAAGAAAATAGATACAGAGCCTCCGACTTAAAGATCAGGCAATCGTGGGCGTCAGTAGACTGAAAACAGCTTGCCCGGGACTGTGAAGGACCCTCCTAAATCCGCTGGCCTGATAAGATAAGAAGAAGAAGATTCTCAACCTGTTACCCTAACAGAGATGAATGTCAGGAGAATCAGATACTAACTAACCGGATCAGTCAGACTCCCATACTGCAGTAGTGTCTTACATACTGACGTTTTGGCAGTCACAACAGCGGCTCAACAGGTTGCAATGAGAGCTCTACCACGTGATACCACCACCACGACAATAAGACCGATTTCTGCCATCGAAATTAAATCGAAGCTCGTATGTCGTTCTCACGAAGTGCTTCAGGTTCTTGTTAAGCAATGAAGTACAATGTAAGACTCTACTGGGTCCTTGGCCACAAAGGGGTGTCTGGTAGCAAAACATCTGATGAGCTTGCATGGAAAGGATCATCAACAGTACAATGTAAGACTCTACTGGTTCCTTGGCTACAAAGCGGTGTTTGGTGACGAGACCCTGATCTTTAATAGAAAGTTAGGAACAAAATTCAAAAGACTACAAGTGGCAAATGGCATGCCCTCAGCTCCTGTGTTACAACTAGGAAATTGTGACCATTCTAGAACCAACAGAGATCCGTAGGAATCCTACAAATAGATACCATCATCGGCCGGAAAACAGAGTTTGAACACGGATGACCTGTGCAGGGGATGTAGTGACGAAGAAGTAAACGAAGACACTCCGCACTTTCTTTGTCACTGTCCAGCACTTTGCCAAATCAGATTACAAATCCTAGGAAGACAACTTTTTCAGGATCTGTCTAACAAATCAATGGGTTCCACAGTATGGAAGTTGCAACTTCAAGGGAGCCACAATAGTTCTACATTGATCTAAGTGTGACGGTGGAAGGACTTTTTCGCCCCCCCAACCTTAACTTAACCGAATCAAAGGACTGATGAAGCTCGCTCAAGTTCTTTTCTTGTCTGCAAAACCTTTAAGACTTTCGGGCACTTCAACTGCCCATCCAGTGGTGCATTAAAAATTCCAATTTTCCAATCAAACAGTAACCAATCCACACCCTGAGGGGGTTCAAACGCAAAACGAAAATTAAATCAGTTAATGGAGGAATTATGTCGAAGCAAATTGTCCATCTTCTGGTCGCCATTGGTCCTTATACGGAGGAGGGTGATTGGTAAAAAAAAAGCCAAAAATCCATTCCAAAGTCATTCGCATTAATCATACGAACTAGAGTTTTGTCATCTCAATTTAGATTCTTCTGCCAAAAATTGTATCTCGAACCGATACGACTATCTGTGAACAAATTTTACGGTTACGATGAAAATTAATGATGACGACAAAAGCTTTCACGAGAAAATTAGTTTTTTTTCTTTCGATTATTACACGAGGTACGAGTACTCGTCCTGGCATACATTATGACATCTCCCGCCATCTCAGCCTTTTGATTGATTGTCCTTTGACGGAGTCCTTGTAGGCAGACATCCTTGCAATACATTAATTATTGATGTCATGAAATCTGGGGCGCGTGACTGCCGTAACGTTTCCGACATATGACGCATTAAGCATGCTCTTCTTGAATTTTAAGTACTTCAGTGTGTCTTGACTGAGCAAGGATCTAAACAAGGACCTTGTGCGTTGATTAATATTTTGGCGGTGGGTCTTGATTAAGAGGCTATTAATTTGGCGGTGACTTTTTCACTCTGGTGGTTGGTAGTGTATACAGCTTCCGTTGTAGTTGCGATCATTTTGTATCGCTTTATCGATTTTTTTATTTTTTTTTTTTTCGAAGGATACTTCCGGTAGTGGACTGTATTGAATCGAGGATGTTTGACGCATAACTCACATGCAAGGGGTATTTGGTGGTCGCACACCCTCATTTTATTTCCTTATTATGCGGGTAGCGAGACATCATTGTCGTCATGCTCTTCTCAAAAGTGCGTTGTCAATTAGATGGGTTAAGGCTGATACCCCGTTCATGCAAACTGTGCTCAGTCTTAAATTTGAATAAATTCACATCAGTGTGTAGCCATTACCTTTGGTCTGTTGTCTAGGATGAAGTCAGGTTTGATTAATCATTTGGAGCGTGTACGCATGTTGAATAACTCTCATGCGGGACAACACGAATGGGAAACGACAAACAAAATTATTTAAATTGGCATTGGAATATCGAATTCACAAGAAAGTTCCACACCAGCAAAGGAAAGGATCAACTCACCCTCGGAAAAAAATAAAATAAAAAATCCTGTCTTGGTGGAATTTGTGTTCTGACATGGAGTTGGAGTGGGTACTTGAAGAGCAAATTAACCCTTAAATCGAATCAATCTCTAGCAATTTATTCAAATCAAATTATTTTGTCTTCACGTTTTTTTTTTCGGCTGAAGGACCAAAAGCGATTAATGGGCAATTTGGATGGTACAGTTCAAGTGTGGTATAGTGGTGACTGGTGAATGGAAGTCTATTTAACGTAAATGGGTTATTTTTTGATTGAGTGGTTTTGAATTGTTACGTTTTTGGTGGATAATTTTGAAAGTAAATATGTTAATTGGGGTTGGGGTTGGATTTTTTTATTTTTTTTTATTTTTTTCTGGTTGCAGTGAACTGAGAAGTATTATGTGTCCAAGCCATGGATTGGATGTACATTTCAAAGAATTATCAGACGCATCTTCTCTTTAAAGAGATTCAATGCTTGTTCTGCTTTTCTGTAGAGAACTCTGCTCAATCAAACAGAGATGCTCAACATCGAACACGTGTTGAAGCCAATTCATGAAAGTTGCTATTCAAAGTGGCAAACGATGATTTGGTAAGGAGCATGAACCAACTCATGGTCGGATGAAGGCATACCCGATGAATGGAACCTCAACATCAACATTGGTTGCCCGATCCTCAAGAAAGGAGACCCTCTGAACTGCGCCAGCTACAGAGCCATCAGTCTCCTTAACATCGCCTACAAGATCTTATCTTGTGTGAAAGCACCTAAAGCCGTTCGTCAACAAGCTGATCGGTTCATATTAGTGAAACCAGCTTTCAACCAAGAAAGTCCACCGTCGACCAAATATTCACACTGCGGCAGATCTTGGAGCTCCAAATCGATACCCGTCACCTCTTTATCGATTTTAAGGCCGCGTATGTCAGCATTTATAGAGACGAGCTATATAGAGCAATGTCCAGCTTTGGCATCCCCGTCGAACTCATCCATCATGGTCGGTAAAGATCTCACCAAGACCTTTGATGTCAAAAAAGAAGTCAGACAAGACGACGCGCTGTCATGCGAATTCCTGAAGAATGCAGCGTGATGTCAGTAGCGCCTGCGTGAGTATTGAGACAGAACCGAAGAAGATGGGTTTAACGGTCAATGAGGGCAAGACCAGGTATATGCTGTCAACAAGAAAGGACACCCAACATTGACGTCTCGGACAGAACGTCTTTGGGAGTTTGTCTACCTAGGTTCCGCTATTAATTCAGACAACGACACCAACACTATTGCCAATCACTGCTTCTTTGGGCTAAAAAGCCCTCTCTCGAACAACTCAAGTGACCCTTTATGCGGCGCAAAGGCATGGACTTTGTCAAAAGTAGATGAGGTTGCTCTTGGCTGTTTTGAGAAAAAAATTATTCGGGTGATTCGGTGAGTAGAGGAGGAGACACAATGACGAACTGTACGAGCTGTACATCGACATCGACTTAGCCTAAAAGTGGAGGTTCAACGACTTAGGTATCTGGGTCATGTAGACTAGATGAAAACCAATGCTCCGGCTCGGAAACTCTTCGAATCCACCCCCGACGAACGGCGCAATAGTGGAAGAGCTCGACTCAGTTGAAAGAGGGATCCTTAACCAACTTTTTTTTTCTTTGATAATAAGAGCGTGCAAAAGGGATTATGACTACCCTTAAACGAGAGCACGGGCATTAGGGAAATTAGAGGAGAGACGAACGAGGTACCGATGTACGTTGGCTTTAAATGCTTGTGGGTTGTAGTGATGAGGAAACACAGAGCTGTGTAGATCATTCCACATTCGTGTGGTACGGCTAAAGAAAGAATCTCCACTCCTCTCCGTTCGACTACTACATCCGAAGAGCAGGGACGTGAGCTAGGGAACGAATATGAAAAACTGAGAGTACTGTCATCGGCGAAGGAATGAATTGGATTAGAAGTTGCAGACAAGAGATGATTTATAAAAGTGAGAAAGAGAGTCGGAGACAAAACAGAGCCTTGGGGGACACCAGCATTTATATTGTGGATTGCAGACTTGAAACCGTCCAAAACAACTTGAATTGAACGGCCCAAAAAGGTAGTTTCTAATCCATTGAAGAAGAGATACATCGATCCCATATGCACGCATTTGCGACAAAAGAGATTGGTGCCAAACTCTGTGTCCGATATTCCGAAAATATCAGAAAGCTGAGACACAACACGGCGGGCTCCAATTGTGCATGCAGTACCTACGTGACAAATATTGGATCACTAATCTACGTACGTCAATGCGGAAGATGGTACACGGATGTGTGATATGCACACGATATCGGCAAAGAGTATCCCAGCAGCTGATGGCCGATCTACCAGCCGCTCGAGTGCAGATATCACGACCGTTTAAACACTGCGGCGTCGATTTCGCCGGACCATACCATATTCGGGCATACACCGGCCGAGGCGTTCCAGTATCATCGAATGCATACCTGTGCATTTTTATAGATTTCCCAACGAAAGCAGTGCATTTGAAGCTGGTCAGCGACCTGAGTACGAAGGCGTTCCTGGCCGCTCTGGACCGCCTCATAGCCAGAAGAGGCATGGTAGGACGCATATACAGCGACAATGGCACAAATTTTGTTGGCGCGAACAGAGAGCTACAGCGAATAACCGAGCAATGGCACAAGAGCGAACTACTGGATGAGGTTGCCAAACGCAAAATCACATGGCATTTTAACACGCCGTTGGCCCCGCATCACGGTGGGCTCTGGGAAGCGAGTGTGAAACGAGCGAAATATCACTTCAACAAAGAAATCGGCACACGCAGTTTCACATTCGAAGAGCTGTACACTGCATTCGTTCGCATAGAGGCATGCTTGAATTCTCGCCCACTGTGCGCATTGAAAGATGATCCAAATGACCTTACCGCGCTGACACCGGGGCATTTCCTGGCTGGCGGTCAAATAATACGCCCACTCGGGCCAAACGTGCAAGACGTGCCGTCGCACCAATTAGACAGCTGGGACAGGATACACCAATTAGAACAGAGCATTTGGAGCAGATGGTCACAGGGCTATCTAAGCGAGCTGCAATTGCGCACCAAATGGAAGGAACCGAATCGCAATTTGCAAGTTGATGATTTGGTCTTTCTGAAGGATGACAACCTACCACCAGGCCTTTGGAAGCGTTCCCGTGTCACGAAGGTGTATTCCAGTAGACAAGGGCAAGTGCGCAGTGCACGGATTCGAGCAGGCGGCCGTATGTACGACCGTCCCATCACCAAATTATGTCTCATACCAATGGAGACCGATCTGCAACCACATGACGAGATATGTGCAAAAGGGAAGTGCACTCAAGGCTGCACATTATCAGTTGGCGAAGAGGTCCCAATTGATGAGCAGCTTCGCACATGATTCCTGAATTGACTTGGTTTTCCATGGACATGTTGCAGGGGCGTCCATGGTTTTCCCAATGTCCACGAGCGAATGCAATTCAGAAGAAAGCCCCAAAAGAAAATCATCAAACACGTGCATCAACAGTTTTTAAACCTGTAGTTCCGTGAGTCGAGATATTTTTCCAGCGTTTCCTTGGAAAGAAGGGACGTAAGTGCAATGGGTCGGTAGTTGGAGGGAGAAGAAGAATCGCCTTTTTTGGGCACGGGCTGGACAAATGCAGTTCTCCATCTACTCGGAAAGAGACCTGAGGAGTAGGACAGTTTTGCCAGGGTGAAAGAACACCTCTTCAGAACTATGGGCGGAATACCATCTGGACCAGCGGATATGTGTATGTTGAGACCTCTAAGTACTCCTGCAACTGTACGAGTGCGAAAGTGGACTTGTCCCATGGAGAACTGGACGCTCTCGAGTACAGGTGGAGACAACGCACAATCTGGGAGCAAAGTATGCAGCAAGCAGATTGGCCTTGTCTGAGGAGCTGACAGCTGGAATATCATTGTAAATGAGCGTTGGAATTGAAGACGTGGCAGAATTCTTAATATTTTTCACGAATGATGAAACATTTTTACTACCCACGTCGAATGTGCACATTGCAGTCATGTCTGGCTTGTTTAAACTTTATACGGTTTTTCCTCAGAGGGGTTGGTTTTAAAATACCGAAAGCTTATGTACATCTGAACCCAAACTGGTGGTTAGGGATATGTAAGACTGTTTCCTTCTACAACTGATTGAAGGCGTCTCAGTAATAACCTCTCGTAAATTTTGGATAGGATTGGAAGAAGCGAGATTGGTCTGTACGATTTTACCTCATTTGGCGGTTTTCCTGGTTTTAAGACCATTTATAACTTCCGCAACTTTCTATTGGCTCGGCAAGTGTTTTAATCTGAGTGCGGCATTTATTATATGGAGAAGCTTGATTAGTGGGCTTTGAGAATTCCTCTGGTGATTAAATCATAACCAGAAGCTTTCATAGGTTTCAATTCCGGCCTAAGTACAGTACACCAGACCAACACCCTGACTGATAATCAAAAAGACAGTTAATCGAGATTGGGAAAAAAAAAACTGGAAAACTCAATGTGAATTAAATTTTTTGCTGAAGTTTTATTGAACATTATAATGAATTGAACATGTATATTTATAAGTTCGCAATCGTGGGACAGCACGGGCGACCATTAGAGAGTCGAAGTGTAGTCAGATACCTCGGGATCTGGCTAGACCAATATCTGTATTTTAACAAACATGTGGATGCTGCTCTGGCCAGAGCCCGAGTTGCTTTTGCCCTTACAAAGCGACTGTTTTACAGCAGCCAACTCGATGCGAGGGTAAAGGTAATCTGCTGTACGGCCCTAATCCGGCCAATGCCAAGCGGGCAAGCTTGATGGAAAGGATTCGGGTGTTTGAGAGGGCTTGCCTTAGGCCTTGCCTTCGCCTATACAGAACACCAGAGTCTGAATACAGAAAATTCTATTCCAACGAGGTCCTATACAACAAGGCGGACCTAATCAGAGTGGACAATTTCATAGTGAAGCTTACTCGAGGGCACATTGCAAGAGCAATGAACTCGGTTAATAACCTGATCTCTGGGGCTTACTACCCCAATACTTTGTATCACGAGAGGGTGCGCCTTAACGGCTTCGTCCCCCCAGAGGCTTTTCTGCATTTTGACAAGGAAGGTCTGATCCAGGATAGATCGGCAGTGCCGCTAATCTTCCATGTGGCCCGGACAACTGTGTAAAGGCAACTCAACTACGGTCGAGACGTCGTTGAGAGCACTGATGAGCGCCTCCGATTCAGTAGGTCGGTTTCGGAGCGCGACATCAGGGATGTTGGGCGGCAGCACCAGACTTTCTGGTGGCTGTCAGAAAGCGAGGGAGCTCCCTCGTCGAACCCTATCGATCTGGGCTAGTCCAGAGATGGACAAAGCTGGCCATGGCCGGCTTACATAGTTTAAGGTTATTTTAAGGTAGATTTAAGGAAAAAAAAAATACAAAAAAATACAAAAAAAATACAAAAAATTACAAAAAAATACAAAAAATACAAAAATACAAAAAAAATATACGTATTTAATTACGTAGCATGTTAAGTGTTAAGTTAGGTTAAGGTTTATTTTAAGGTAGTTTTAAGTTTCAATTTAATTTAGATTTAAGGAAACATACAAAATGTCCTGTTACTAAGTTTTTTCAAAACAATTTTCTTAGTTTTACAATAGTTTAGTCCTTAGATTGTTTAAGTAAATTAAGTTAGGTTAGGTCGAAAGACATAGATTAAGAATTAAGTTTAGCTTAGAGTGCCCGTGTAGGGCCAGTAAGTTAGTATAACATAGTTAAGTTAGTTAAGCTAGTTTTAAGCGTTTTTTTCCTAGCAAATAAGAGTACTAGATTTAATAAATAAAAATGCATTTAAAACAAACAAACAAACATGTATATTTATGAAAAAAAATTAATCACAAATCATGATTGGGATAAGAATTCGATAATTTTAGTTTGTTTTATAGTGGTGTGACGTGTGACGGTTAATCGGTTGACAGATAATCGGAGATGTACTGTATTATTATCAATTCCGACCGCTCGACCATCGTGTGGTTTGAAGGTTTCTTCCAGATAAGCGGCAAAAACATCCGCTTTTTATTTATCTTCCCTTGTCCATTTATTTTGCCTAATAATACTAATAACAAACACATACTCATCACAGCTTGACGACAGTCATCATAATTTGTATTGTTTTTCCGTTCCAAAATTTTCAAAGATTCATTGCTACTTTTTTCTCTGCAGTGCTGACTGTATCTTGGAATGCTGTGAACATTCCATAGTTGAAACAGATGAGATATTATATCATAATATGTAGCGTTTTTTTTTTTTTTTTTTTTTTTGTATGTAGATCTTGCAATTCGTCGCGGAGTCGTATGCGTACTTTCTGCATGAATCATTTAATTTATTTTTTTTCTTTTTCTTATTCATGCTTAATTTCATAATTTTTATTTTGTTTTGTTTAACTTAATTTGTTTTAAGGAATATGTATAGATTTTCAATATAACAATGTCATGTCACAAAATAATAACAAATTCTTTAATAATAATAATGATTTCATACGAACACACATCTTGTATGCTCGTGTGAACATACGTGTGACGTTGTGCCAATTGATCACTCTTTTCTGGTATCAGAACCCCACTTTTTTATAGGGTCTTTCATTAGGCGCTCCTATCTTTAAATTTAAATAAAACAAAGTGTGTGTGAGATATCATCGACATTTTTTTTTTTCATTCTAAAGGCCTGTCGATGCCATTATGTATGGAATATAACATCGTTCAAATATCCGCCGCGGCTTCTATGGATGGCGCGTATCCGAAATATCCTATTTTCCATGACTCTGGCACATAAATCAGGCTGAATTTGACCGATGACATGGGTTTTGTTGGCTTTGAGGGCCGCTGTGGTTTGTGGCTTATTCGCATAGACCTGCGACTTCAGAAAACCCCACAAGAAAAAGTCAAATCGCACGATCTCGGTGGCCAGTTCACATCACCTCCACGTGAGATGACCATACCCTCGAATCGCTCGTGCAGAATTTCCAATGTGACGTGAGCTGTGTGGCACGTAGCGCCGTCCTGTTAAAACCACATGTCGTTGGTGTCCATATCATCTAATTCAGGCCAAAAAAAGTTGATAATCATCGACCTATAGGCCTGGCCAAAGTCGTTCTCAAAGAAATATGAACTTATGACGCCGCCAGCCCAAAATCCACACCAAACAGTGACTTTTTCGGGATGCATTGGACGCTCTTGGATCTCATGTGGATTGGTATCGTCCCAAATTCGACAATTTTGTTTGTTAACGTACCTACCCATTCATCCAGAAATGGGCCTCATCGTTAAAGATGATTTTTCGAACGGAACGTTGCCCGAACAGAACACCCATTTTCATAAAACAATTTTATAATTTGCACGTATTGTTGAAGGCTATAGGTATCTGTCCATGGTGATTTGGCAAAACAGACTGAATAAATGACAGCCAATTTGACAGATGTAGCTTCAACAATATGGCCGCTATCAACTGTCAAAGTTCGGAAGTTTAGCTTTGTTTGGTTTTAATTGGTCCTGAAGGGGATTGAAGCAGCCAGAAATGGCTTTTGAGTTGCAGTCCAAAGAACTCAGTGCATAAAACGCTGCTTAATTGTCGGTGAATATGATGATAGTTGCCACCCTTATACCAGACAGAGTCAAGATTGATGTTGGCGCAAATATCAATGGTATGCAGTACGGCCTGAAAGACACTAGGGCGCATTCCAGTTGTATAGGCGTTCCAAAGATGCAAAGATCGACTTGAATTAGAAAATCAGTTCCAACAAAAGTGTAAATATAAAAACTCGTAACGTTCTAGAAGTTACCGACTGTCCAAAGAATTCTCGCTTAGTCCGATGATTGCAACAGCAAGTGTAAAAGATGTGCGGCAACAGTAAAAAATTAGCGACGACACAAGAAAAGGTCCACTCAAAACGAAAGAAGAAGAAGATGCTACAGCAAAAAAGAGGTCAGAAACTCTTACAAAATTTTAAAGATTGCTCTCCAAGGTTTTCCTATCCAAACCAAGGGTAAGCCACATTCAAAGTCTATGGAGAGATTACTTACTTATTTATCAGGTCAGCGACCCTTGGAGGGTTTGAGCCTGAACTAATGCCGCTTTCCATCTTTCAAGGTCCCGGCAATGCTGCTTCTAGTTAACTGGCGTCCGCGATTGTCTGATCTTACAACCATAGGTTCGGTCTTCTTTCTCTTCTTCAACCATGTGGCTGGGACTCGTAGACCCTCTGAAGCATTCTCTTGCATTCGTACGATGTGACCGAGCAAGTGCAGTTGACGGAATTTTGCCACGGCTTTATCTTCTCCTCCATACGCCGTCCTCGCAGACAATACCAAATACCTACTCGACATAAAATTTTTCTTTCGAAGGATCCCAAGATCTGCTCGACTGTCTTACTTATCGTCCAGAATTTAGCTCCATAAAGCAAGACTGTGTGACTTTGGAGAGATGACTTCTTAGAATTGTTTAATGAAGTTCTAAAAATGGTTATTTCGGGTACTTGAGGTGCTCAAATGTAGATGGGTAGGTAGAAGTGGTTGAAACTGGTAGAACCTTCCAGAAACACAACTCACGTGATCCGGATGTTGATGAATGTGACTAAGAACATAGTTTTCAGATTCGTCCTGTGGAGTTCAGAAAGCTGCTCAAAAGTTGAATACAAAAACTGTGTCACACTTTTCCGACGAATAAACGTTTTCGGCATGTAAACAGCCTTTCTTGGGACTTCCAAGAGTTTAAATCCACCTTTTGGCGGCTAACTTGACAAAGTAAACTAAAAGATGTGAATTTGTATACGTTTGTGACCACTAATACGTTTTATTTAAACAGATATCCGTGCTAAACACAAAATATTGACACACTACTATACATATGCATCTACATACGACCAAAAATAACCATGTTTAGACGTAATTTCCCCAAAACGCGAAAGTGATGCCATAAACCCGTCAAGTGTTAAACTTAATCGACTCACGCAACTGAAATACCAAAGTTCGTTGATCTTTCTCGTTAATTCCATTGGAACTAGCTAGAACCTGACGTCTTAAATAGCTGTAAGTGTTAATAACCTATACACACAACATTTCGGCGCCAAATATTTCGAGGCCATCAAAATAAACCCATTTGCATCTAATTAAATGCAAATTAATTCAAAATCAGTTAACGATGATCGAACAAGTGTCCACAATCTTCCATTATGATGACCAACCATATTTAATTTACCGTTGTTTATAAACAAAACAAAGAAACCCACGCAAACAAAGACCATCAACGTCTCACAAAAGAAAGTAAATTTCGACAACTGTCTGCTGAAAAGTGAAATGAATCACAACACGTGTCATTGACCTCATTAAAAACAAAACAAAATAAATTCATGTGTCATAAGTACATATGTATATAAGATATTTTTATTTTTACATATTTTTTTAAACAAGTTTTAACAGTTATTTCACAATTTTTTGCAAAAATTCCTCAAAGTTATCTTGGCACCAACATTCCGTCGGCATTGACCACTACACCATGTGACAATCGTTTTTTTTTTTTTTGTGTGGCGCATTGCAGGAGATCCATTGCTCCTTTTACTGCAGAAAATAAAGGATATTTCATCCCGTTTATCACTGATAATTCGATTTTTCATTTAATTTATTGTTTTTGGAATTTGTTTGTTCGTTTTTGGTGCAATCTCGATGTATCGCTTGAGAGCGTCCAGCATCATTGTTGCAATCAGTTTCCATTGGGTTTCACGAGTTTTTAAAATCCTCTTCTCTTGCTCATTGGATTTACGGAGTAAAGCTTCCTGATCCGGGATGTAGAATGCAACTGCCATTTTTGTTTCTCTTTTTTTTTTACGTATTTTTTCTATAGAAAATTTCACCTTTCACTTGATAAAGCGCAGAGAGGTACAGAGATAGAACCTTTTCGTTTGATGATTCAAAACAAACTGAAGTCGAAGAGTGTGTAGGACAGTGTTGTTATACAAGCGTGCTCTGTTTGTTGCGCTGCTATTGGCATTGTTGCCCAAAAAATCATCCCTCTTTTGTGTTTATGTAATTCAATTTTTCGGGGTGGTTACTCTGGGAATACAATGAACCGTAGAGAAACGAAAAAAGGAAAAAGTATCTACAAACTGTCATTTAACACGGCAATGTGTGTGCTAAGGCAAAGGCATTACTTTGGTTCTGTTTCTGACGTTAGGTTACACAAGAACTTGCTCTTCTCGGTCATTTCCCCTTCCGGGTAATAAAACTGTTTGTACATAGGATGCATCTCATTCTATTACATGCTCTAGGCTGAAATAGACTATCCGTAGATACTCCTACAGTGCGTAAGGTTAAGATGTTTTTTTTTTTTGGTTATTTACTATTTTGGAGTGTCTCCTGGGTGGTGGTGGTTCATAGAATTTCTTTTTGGATCAACATTTTCGAAGGCGGATGTTTGTTTGAGAGGATTTTTGTTCCTTTTTTTTCAACATTGAAGGCGTGTATTGAGCATGTTCAGCCTCAATTTGGGGAGGAGCTCTTGTGAGTTCTATGAAAAGTTTTCATGTTTTCCGTCGCTGTAAGCCTGGGTAATGAAATGAGTCATCAAAAGGGCGGTTACCTAAAGATGGGAGTTAGTGAAATTATAAAACATGAATTGACGTGAAAATTGTGGTGGAAAATTTCAAAATGAAATCGTATTGGACGATTTGACAAAGGATTTTTTGATGTCAATTTATGCGTCATAGAGTCGATAATTAGGTGTATTAGGTGTAGTATGCGTCAAAGGAAAGTTTTATTCGGTGAAGGATGGAGAGAATCAATTTTAGAAACTGACAATCTTTGCAGAGGACGTACCTGATGAGCGGTTGCGACTGTAAGGACTATTCTAGAGACAGTTCCTTCTGTTTGACTTGTAATGATTGAAAAATCGTAGAAATATTCAGGAAGGCAGACCTTCGATTACGAACGCCCTTTTTTTCTGCATAACTATCACAAGTGTCGTTGAAGCTTTCCTAATGCTTTTGTGATCAATTTTTCAATTCGTGTCTCAAAAAAAGTACGCCTACCTTCCTACATGCCATCGTATCTGCAGTTTTGTAAGGCATTTTAAGTCGCTTCTTCAACTTATTCTAAAAGAGCTTGGTTCTGTGTTCGACATGTACCTACCTTCCTATGCCAAAGCCGACTTATTTGTCTGCCAGATTCCGTGAGTGGATTCCATTGCTTGGTATGTTTTGCGATTGTCCTTTCTGTCGCCGTATTGGTTCCTGACATGTTCTCTTATAAAGCAGTTTGTTCGAGCAAGGCTTTAACTAGAAAAACTTTTTTGAAAAAAAAAAAGAAACATTCAGCTTGCATGGGACAGCACCCACCTTACAAGTTCTACACCTACATCCATATCTACTAACTCAACGTTAAGCAGAAGCAGTCGACGTTTAATTTTTATGCAAAAACGGTTCCTATTTCAGTCTTTAGTTCGCATCTTTCCCTTCTCTGATGCTATTGTCCACATTCAGTTCTGCTTTACCGCCGGCTAAGACAAATATTTCCAAAAGTTGTTGGTGCAGTTCCAGAGCCACTTCGTGACGGTAGTCCAAGTAAATATATGAGTAAGAAGTCATTCTCCATTCTCTAACCCTGAAGAACGACGCTGTAGAGGAAGATTGGGACTCAGGTGGCACACACAAGTGGAGGGGGATCTTTACCAACTAAGCGTGCGAAACTGGAGGTAGCTAGCTAAAGATCGAGCTGGCTCGAGACGCTTGTTGGTTGAGACCCAGGTCCACCCCGAACTGTAGCACCATCGTAAGTAATTCCCCATTGTATTCGGCACCAATTCCCCGTCAATCTTGCTCGAAGGATTACAAGAAAAAGTAGTGGTGGCCAGTGACGGTTGGGTGCTTTAGAAATAGGGTACAAACTGAGAGTCGTCAACTGTTGCTACACATCAATAATTGTGCTTATTTAACCTTCAAGTGGTAGCAGACACGACTTGCTAAACTTATAAGCGCGAGTGCTGACGAGTAGACGAAAATAACAGCCCTAATCGGATGAGCGGATGATTTCCCCAGATGGAACCAATTGTAAAGTGAGAATCCCATAACTTCACCTTATCTGGGCCACTCCGACGTATTCGAAGCTCAGGACTAAGAGAGG
Source organism: Criorhina ranunculi (assembly GCA_951813785.1). Lineage (NCBI taxonomy): Eukaryota > Metazoa > Arthropoda > Insecta > Diptera > Syrphidae > Criorhina > Criorhina ranunculi. The sequence goes on along the minus strand of OX638382.1, from coordinate 11,618,934 downwards.
AATGGTGGCGGATGAGCCAGAACCAAGAACCAGGATTTATGGACCTATGGCAGCACTTATACCCCTGAAGTGGGTCACTGGCATCAGTGTTACCTACCCCGCGACCTTAGGGGTTTTGAAAATGGAACTGGTTCTCCAGGTTGGGGGTTTTGCCGTCGGAATAACTTTATGTACCCACAACAAGCCTTGAATAAGGATGACACTACTGTTGAGGACCCCAGCTCTGACGGGCTCTGCAGGAGAAGATTCAACAACGAATTATACGAGCTGTATAGCGACCTCGACCTGGTCAGATGGGTAGGACATGTAGAACGAATGAACACCAACGTATAGTCCCGAAGAGTCTTCGAATCTAACTCGAAGTGGCAACGCGGTAGGGGAAAACCTCGTCTAAGGTGGCGCGCACGAGTAGAACGAGACCTCAATCAACCTAAAGTGCGTAACTGGAGGCGGTTAGCTAATGGACCGGGCAAACTGGAGAGCCCTGCAGGTGAAGGCCCAGGTTCGCACCTTTGTAAGTATGTAGACAGAGTTCAGTCTAACCACACCCAGATTTCAACCTCAGTCTTCTGACACTTTACCATGTGCATAGCGACATTTCAATCAGTGCAGCTTGATGGTCTGGAGTTGATGTACCTAAGTCTTTCAGCGTCAATTTCTTCTGTCCTACTTATGTTCCGACCATCATCGCGTGGATTGTGGATTTTTCTTGATTGATTGTGATTCCAGCCATTTTTGGCAGTGAAAAGCTAAGGATTTTTGCTTTTCCTTGCAAATAGAACCCCACCGCTTTGAGATTCCATTAGTTTGCTAAAGCCGGTACAAAGTTCGTTGCATTCAAAATAACTACGTCGTCTGCAAAGCCTTAGACCTATAGCATAGTATAAGAGTATATTCCTCACTGGAGCCCTACTCTGTATTCCGATTCTAAAGTTCGAAACCTTCGAAAACGGACATTTTGTTTGGTTTTTTTGAATCGCAATTCGAATTGCAAGTGCAAAAGTTCCGTTTTCGAACGATTTGACTTTAGAATTGGAATACAGAGTAGGACCCCTGGTGTGTTCCTTGAATGGACTGCTATCCAGCTTTTTCCTATTTTTTTCCGAGAATTCCTTTTCTGCAGGCTCTTTCTACAATCAGAAAACTTGAATGAGGGATATCCCTGCTGCTGCTATAGACTTCATGTATAGTGTCAGGTATTTGTATAAAGTCTTAAAGGGCCCATAGGTAGATAGGTGTCCCGTGGGATTCTCTTAGGCTCAGAGCCCATTATGATGCCAAAAACGACCCATATTCGACTCGCTTTGATTGTTTGGTCATTGAAGTTCGTCATACAGATCTGATTGTTTATGACTTTGTCATGTGGTCTTTCCGACGATCGGATAGAAGACAAGCAGTGTTCAGTATTTTTTGAACTGATTCAGGCTGTTGTACGACCGATTGTATTGTGTGTGACAAAATCTGTCAAACTGGGTTTACATGCGTCCTTTTGCAGAGATTACGAAGCTTGATTCATCTCACCCGTAGTTCAAAGAGTCTCTTTAGAGTGCTGTTTCGTTTTTCGTCTCTCGAAACCACCATACCAGCTGACCAATCGCATAGACATACTTGGGTTCTCGAATGTAAGGACATTTTTCTAAGACTTGTGTTCCAAATAGTTGTTCAATTCTGTGAATAAAAAGCCATATGAACGGGTGAAAAGTTAGCAATCAATTTCAGAACTGCAATTGGAGATGTTAGCAGGTTAGTCCTTGCAATTTGGTCCCATTATATGGCACTGTTTGGGTGCTACACGTGTTGCCGACCAAGGAGTTTGACAGGTTCAAAGTAGGATCCAGACTAATAATCTAAAACGATTTCTTTCATCTGAGGTCGTTTGGTATGGTATGAGTGGGTGAGCTCTTTATTTAGGGCCTATTAGATGGACTTCCCTTTTTGGTGTTATGGAGTTTCCTGTTTCCATGGTGAAAGCCATAGTCTCACCGTTTCTTTCAGGCATGAACTGCTCCAAGTCTGGTATCCACACCCCGCCCCAGGGTCTTGTGTTGCATTCATGAAATGATGGATACACAAATCGTTGTGTCAGTGACCCGCAATCTTTGCATGTGATGCCTGAGTTGCCCCCTGCTTAAACCTAGAAGGAGGAGGAGGAGAGGGAGGATACTTGGTTTCTATACAAGTGATCTCGCCACTTTGATCCCAATGATCTTGAAAATCCTTTTGAATTCTCTCGTTGGTTAATGATTTAACTATTGGTAGTGTGACTCCCACTGTGTTTCCAGCCAGCCAGCGGTTCGTTTCAGCGTTTCCACGCCTTTTTTTTGTCAGTTCGTTGGCTTTTTCCTATTCCATGGTAGGTTCAGGTGATCGTCTTCAAACTGGACGTTGAATTTATGATAGCTTTAGGTGCTACCAGCGACGCGCATCCTTGATGCATCCGAGCAGGCTATACCAAGCGGTACAGTCTGAAGGCGCCGTTAAGAGCAAGCGAGGCGTCTTATTTTCACTATTTAGTTGGAATTGGATGCGGCATTTCTAGCATCGGGCGATTGAAATTCTGAGGGGAACGGGCGGATTCGGGAAATTTTGCACCAAGCGGCACATAGACGAAGCGCGACGCTGGGTGCTACTTCACTGCCTGAATAGATTTTCTTGTGTCTCCCTTCAAAATGGCTAAACACTTTTGCTAGGATGATTGTTCTTCGTCTACCGGTTGCCTGGGATGTTGGAACCATCCATACTTCAAGCTCAAAACTCCTATAAGGAGAAACCTTTCTAAATTGTGCTTGTGTACAAGTACAAGTTGGCAGCTAGGCTTAGTGCCTGCAGTAGGAGACTCAGTGTCGTTGAAAATAAAAACCCTCGTCTTTGAGTTGTGATAGTTGGACAAGGACTACAAAAAACAAATATTTGGGGCCACAGCTCATATAGAGAGAGCCAAACCCTAGCTTCTCATGAATGGAAGGGACCTTCAGTTTATTGCCGACTCCCGACGCCGGATTGAGAAGCTTTTTAATGACAGATTTTACTTTTCCCAGTTTGTCATGCCTGCGAGGATGTGGTGCTGGAGGACGTTTGGTTGTTTTTAGACTCAAACCTGTGTCTTCTCACTTGACAGCTGGTAAGCTGTAAGGAAAAAGAGCTTGTCCTTTGATTAATTATATTTGCAAGCCTAACAATCAAGCAACAATGCGATCAATTTTAAACTGTTTATACCCATTCTTACCTTCTTTCCCTTAACTTTGCTTTTTCTCGTATCCAAATTCACATAATTCTCGTTATTTCATGTATTTTCTGTCGCACTCTTCGGCATTGACTTCATGACTCATTGTCCAACTGACGTCAATGCTCTATACCCACACAGTTGCGTTGCAATTTGAAACCATTCTAGACTGATCGTCGCCTGAGGCACCAACAGATAGATACACTCTTTTGTACGTCACAAGTTCAGTTATGTATGACTAATGCAACGATTGCAATACCACAACAGAACCAGTGTGCCACTGAACAAGTTAAGGTACAATTTTTGTGTTATTTAGGTCACAGTAGTCATGACTCATCCACAAGAAAGTGCATCCATCAGCTTAAAACAATCGAAGACGACGACGAACGTCACAAAACTGTCAAAACTTGTCATTTGCGGTCTCTCCTACGTATACGGACATGCAAAACAGACCCAGGAAATGACATTTCAATTCTATAGATGTCACCCATTCAAATTCCTTATCAGTTTCGTAATAAAAATTCCAAGGAATACGTAATGTAATGGGTCCTTGCAATGAATTGAACCATAAAATGTTTTCTCTTATAGTTTTCCTATCGGCGTGGCGTCGATGTCATATTTGACGATAAAACCCATAAAAAGGATTGCAAAACGCGCTATAAAAAGTAATATAAACCAAAAAAAAAGGAAACAAAAGGAAAAAAAACCAACTTGGTCTCTAATTTATTCGTCCGCAAGGAAAATAGTTGTGTGATGGCGTGCAAGGATAATGGCATCGTCCACGATGAATTCGTTATCGTTTATATGGATTTTGCACATCTTTCTGTTTATGTTTTTGTTTTTTTATGATCCGTCGGTTGAATGTAAATGTTGCGACAGGAAACGCTTTGATTTGGAGATAGACCAAAGAGGCAAATCTTTAAAGATTCTTTCAGGACCTTGTTTAGTTTCATTGGCAGCTACCTGAGCTTTCTCCTTGTGATTCAGTTCAAATCGAACATTTTTCGAGGCAGAGGCAGTGTCTCAGAAAATCAAAGACTCATCTAACTAGGTCGATCAGTCGATGTATTGTTATCGTATGAGGGTGTTGCACTGCGACCTTATGGTACCTTGGAGAGATTTGTTCCCTCCCTTCTCTAAAGCTACTAAGCCCCGGCCATAATATTCCACTCCAGAGTCCCCTTTCTAGGCCAGTTTCTCTAACGAATCTGAGGATTAGAAGTGAATCTGTTGTTGGTATCTCCTTGCACCACAAGACTCAAGGATGTGTTCTGGACCCTCACTGGTCTCATGGCAGAATCTGCAGAGATCTTCTTCCACTATCCCTAGTTTCCCCAGGTGTTCTTTGAGTCTACAGTGCCCCATTAGAAATCCTGAAGGAAAATCCTTTCGCCGTCACACTCAAGTCAATGTTGACACATTGTGATGCCCTAGGGATTACAGCCCCCCTACTAGGAACCATAAGCCTAAGCTCTATCAAGCAAGCCCGCAGCGCTGATGAATCTGTAAATGTCAAGTATCGGCTGGACAGTTCTTCTAGATCCTGGAAAAGGATCTTAAACCTTGCATGGCAGAGTACCCGGGGAGGGGTTAGAATACGTAGGTTGTTCTTGCTTAGGTTGACGCATGCTCTGAATCTTTTTAGGTTGCTGTTCTCTAGGAGCTTCTTAGTTTGTCTCAGACTTTGGAAGTTCTTTCAAGTCATAATATCGATGTAAAATGCTTTATGAAGGCGGGACTTTAGATCAGACGGCGTCTCCATCAACTTTTACCAAAGTCTATACATCTGAAGGATAGATCTGAACCAGATTCCCAGAGAAAACCGTCCTTCAACAGCCGCATTAACCAATTTTTGTACTCCTCTCGGTATCAGAATCCCGAGAGACATATCACAACAGACCTCAATTATTAGGTGCCTTTTCGTACCGCTTTTGGTTTTTTTCTAGTACTCGATCCTGTGCCAGCTTGCTCAGCAGTAAAATGTCCTAACCGCTGAGTCATAGTGACTACTTTAGCAAAGTCCCAGTAGACATAGTGCTTCTATACTTCAAAGTCGTATCGATCTGCCTTGAGACTTTTCTTTTTAACACCTTTCACATCGTTGTACCCTTGTTTACACCTGTTCCGGCTAACAGCATGCTGCTATCAGCATGTTGCTTTTCTTTTATCTTGTCAATACGAAAAGCGGATATAGGACGTAGGACCTTTCAAAGTTTGTGCCCATCTATCGTTTTAAGAATAACATTCGGACAGACTTGGATAGGGATGCCAAAGCAAAAGACTTGGATCGTAGTTCTGTTTAGGTGGTCCTAGGTGGTCTTGATCTCCATCAAAAGCTGGTGGGTATCGAATTCAAATTGCTTTTCCAAGGATGTCAAAGTGTGAATATTTTTGGTTAACGAAAAGCTTCAGGCATTTTGGAAGGTAGGTACTGCTCTAGCTGTCAAAGTTGAGAGGGTCTGTTTCATTGAGGATGAGGGAAACGATGCATTGATAGGTCATGTTTTGAACCCTTCATAGCTAACTCAGCCGCCATTTCGTTCTCGGTGATACCACTATGTCCCGGGACCCACCAGAGTCTGACGTTGTGCCTCGCGGTGAGAGAAAAAGATGGCCTTTCCCCTGGCCAAGTCATCTCTTGAGGGGATGATTGTTTTTATGCTTATGCTGAAGTCAGGAGAAGGTGTGAGATAATCCGAGTCTTACTTACTTACTTATCAGGCCAGCGACCCTTGGAGGGTCTGAGCCTGAACTAATGCCCCTTAATCGGGTCCGTTTTCTTCTGAGGCCGTTAGTTCTCTCGTTTACCCCACGCACAACCGCCAATCTGAGTCAGTTTCTAGTTTTGTCCAACTTACCATCTTTCGATGGCCCATATCACCCGCTTTCCAAAAGTTGGATTGTTTTAAACGCTGCTTCCCTTTTAGAATCAAAGCAAGTACAGTTTCAAGGGCTGCAGTTGGAATTGTTTTAATGGCGCCAGTTGTGCCTATGCATGCTAGTCGTTGTTGTGTTTTCTGCCACTGCCCACCAGACAAGGCAGCCATAAGTCCGGATAGGTCTTCCAATAGCTGTATAGATCCAGTGGATATATGCGGGTTTCGGGCCCCATTTTCTACCGTAAAAAGCGATTGTCACTTTCTTCATTCTTTCAGAGGTCTCCCATTTCCGTGTAAATTTGGAGTCAAGGATGCACCCTTGCTGTCACGCCCTCTCTGAGACTTGGAGAGGAGATCCATCGAGTCTTAATGGCCCAAACGTCAGTCTACATCCAGTTGTTTAGGGTGTTTAGTAGCGACTGCACTAGTTCTGTGATATATGTAGGTCAGGGATTCGCCGGTTGCGAATATAACTACATCGTTGGCGTAAGCAACGACTTGGACCCGAGTTTCATCAAAATTTCATAGTACGGGTGATAGGGCTCCTCCTTATGGAGTTCCCATTGAAACCAAGGTGTATGTTTGGCAGCCTTTTGAACACATGTTTCTCATTTTGAGTATGCACTCCACCCAGTTTTAGAGAGTGTGGTTTAGTCACATTGCTTCAGATTTGACATTGTTAAAAGCTCCTTTTATGTCCAAAAAGGCCGCTAGGGGGAGCTCTTTATGGTGGACTGATCTTTCGGTTGTTACTTCCACTTTATGCAGGGCTATCTCAACGGAACGGCTCCTAGTATAGGCGTGTTGAGCTGAGGAAAGGTCTTTGGGACTTCTTCTTCATCCTTCTGCGGCATCCCTCCTTCCGCGTTCAAAACGAGGCTTGACAGCTGGGAAAAATGGAACTTCATATCAGGGACTCAGACAGGCTAAAAGGGCCATCCGACACCCTGAACAAAACTACGAAAAATATTTTCAACCTCAAATGGGACAATATCAGATGGCTTACCGGTCACTGCAGCTTCAGGTATCACTTACATAAACCAAGTATAGTTCAGGATGCTGAATGCCGAATCTGCTTAGAGGAGGACGAATCAGCAGAACTCGAACTGTGTGAGTGCTGAGTGCGTAGCTGCCTGCAGAATCCCGAAACGCTTTCTCCACAAGGAGTTCCTAACACGAGAGGACATCTATAGTGCCACGACTGGAGATATCCTCAGCCTCATTAGGAAAATAGAAGATCTCCTTGTCAAACCGGCTCCAGGCACAATAGATCCTTCAGGTCGCAATGATATGTGCGTCAGTTGTAGAGCCCACTCTTTCTAATTGTTTCAAACGGAAAGAAGTTAGGCTTGTGGGCCTGAAATCATTGGGGTTTGTGCGACTGGGTTATCGTACTTTGTTTGTCTTGATCGGTGTTTGAAAGGCTTTCTATCGAGGGAAGGACAAGAGATGCATACATCATAAGTCATATAGAGGATTGATCGTCCTCTTCATTGTACCCATCAATGTCTAAAATACGTTTAAAAGTAGTTAAAACGCATCTTTAGGGTTGTGGTATTTGCTAAATACCGCAAGATGTCGCTATCGTAGTTTTTATGAAATCTAAACAATGGTTCGTGTCTCTGCTTACGTTATATTAACGACGCAACAAAGTGATTGAAAATAAATGTTCTCATCGATGTTTATCCTGTTTTCCTTCTCCTTGTTCCACACATCAAATCAAATCAAATCAAATTAACCAAATTATACAACACCTCTATCGGTCTCGTTTGTTTTTTTACCGTGTTTCTTCACTTAAAATTCAATTTAAACGAAACAAAATCTCACACACACGCAAATTTTTCAATCGAATCCTGCTGGCGATATAAATTTTCCTTTCAATTGAATAATTTCAATCAGCTTAAAAGCAAAACCGAATTTCAATCAATCCCGACAGACAATGGACGAGCTTTAAGCGGGTGTATGCCATTAAACAAGGATTCCAACAGAGCATCTGCTGTGAATGCAAAAGTCTCGTTCTCCTTCAACCAACACCATTCCAGGTGAGAGCCCTGTACAACAGTGAAACAACGTTGTCGTCGGTCCACAATCCACATGAAAAGTGCAACAGTTGTGATTGTATTCATGTGGCAAACCTCGAGTTAAAACCAAACTAGTCCGCAGATACCATCAGGCCGAATGATTGGCATCCGATTTGAAATTGGCAGGACGAGATGACGGCCCCTAACTTATGGCAATTGTTAATTTATTACTCTTTCCTGGAAGAACATTATGCATTCAGCAGGCAACGAATGCTCCCTCTCCCCCACAATATGTGACAGAGTGTAGGAAATTTCATTTTAAACAGAAGCTATTTAGTCTCGAATGCTTGGTCGCCCACTCCCAGGACACCGTACAAACAACAGACACCACCAGAGAGAGAAATCCTTCAATCAGTTTCAGTATCGATTTTAATTAAAGAATTAACAGGAATATGTCAACCGTATGGTGAGTTTGATGACAGAACTGTGGACAACATTACATTCCATTGGACACTTCAACCGTATACCCACCCTGAACAGGATACCGATGCTACCACCTCCTCACACATTTCACTCTCGGACAATGTTGCTTTCGGTTGGGCTAAAAAGGGAGCGAAACTAATCCAGGATAAATGAGAACGGTCCGATTGGATTCGTTTTTGTTGGTTGGTTTGGAACAGCAGCAGCGTTCAGCGTCCTGTTCCTGTCACGGAGGCTAATATGATACAGAGTTGTGTGCAACATTTTATACCGGGGATTTCCACTTCGGACAGGCACCCGAAATTATGGTCGGCTAAATTTGGATTAATTGAGTAAAAATTCACAGTAAATGCACCTGCTAAGCTGTTTGCTTAATTGATTTATGGGCTGTTCCTCGTTGTGTGTGTGTGTGTTGGATTTCCAATTCAAGGATCTCAGATGTGGTGGCGTATTCCGAGTGAATGTTTTTGATTTGCATTTGGAATTAAATCTGAAATTACAAAATAAATGATTTATTCAAACAATTTAGCACATGCAAACGGAGTGGAGGGTTTAAGCTCTTAAGCTGGCGCGGGTTTTTAGTAAATTAGCTCGTGTTTGGTGAGATTTTTGTGATTTTACGAATGAATTTGTCAAAAATTAACTAAATCTGGTGATCATATGTGATTAACAGTTGGATGGTTGATTGATTGGTGTCAAAACAGGGACACAGATGTGGCAGGATGAATTGATTCTTCGCTATATCGGGCTTCATTTTCTTCTCAAAGTCTTGGGGAAAGAGGATTTTCTATGAAATGGGGTTAGATTTACACTTTTTTTTTTAAGCGACGTTAGGGGAACGTTCCGGACTTGTTGAAACCTATATTTCAAGACGATCTTACCCACCCCAGATAATGTTTCAAGAGGTCTGTAAGCTCTCCCAGCTAAAGATCACCCGCTGCCTTATAAGCAAAAGTAGGCAAACGGTTGTCTCATCTACGGGAGATTTAGTCGATCATCAGGCATGTTTCCTAGAGTATTTCTTTCAAATTATTTCCGGTGTAGCTCTATCCTGGAGTAGCCGATCTATTTTCATTGGATTTTTGCCAAGATAAGTCCATTTTGACTCCAAAAAAGTAGTTAAAGCTGAGGTCCAGTGCAGAATAAGCAGACTTTTCATTGCTAGATCCTAGAACACCATCTATCCAACTATTGTGATAGCTTCACTACGACGTAGGAGTGCGACATTTCTGTTTGGAACATGAAGGAGTCAATCGACAGATTTCCTAGTTTTCAGTTCAAAAAAATATATGAGTCGCGGATCCGCCCTCTATAGTGCAAAGAGGGCTTTGAGTATTATACAAGCCTTGGATGGAGCTTTTAGATTTCTCATTCCATTAGACTTTACGCACCAACTTACTGGCGTCTTATGGCGCAAATCTTTACCCAAATATGTCGGTGGATCCAAAGAACTCAATTGTCCTGTCCATGATACTCAATACGCTTCGGTAGCGACAAAACTAATCTCGAGAGACAAAGTGGAAGTGGAGTACCAGTGATTGACTAGTCGGACCAAGAAACGGGACGAAACTTCCCCCAATCTAGGAAGAATCAACTCTCTAGACTTCTTCCAAACTATGGAAGCTACGGTTGAACAGAATTGGAACAAGGTATGTGGACTTTAAACCCACTGAACCACCTTCCTAAAATTCGTCCTGAATCTTCTCCGCATCCACATTCTTTCTTAAACTTCACACACAGTGAAGCTATACAGCGAACCGATGCGAGAAGCCTTCAAATGCATGTGCATCACATCCCTTTATTGTTTCACTGTACCTGTAGCCTTAGTCCTTTCGCACAACAGGCAGTAAGTAGAGTTATCGTACTTGTACGGTGTAACCACTCCTTCTACGGCTTCCTTCGTCTCAAGTCCTTAGTTAACGCATTTTCTCACGCAGTTACTTTTAGAACCTCATTTCTCCAAGTCCAATGCCCGGAGGAACGTGCAGGAATAAGACTCTATGAGGATAGTGTCTCATAGTAGTGTCAGATTCCTACTGACTAAAAACACCTTCCTTCGATTTAAATTCGTTCGATATTGCAACTAAGTTAAAACTTATCAAGCAATTTTTTTATCACGAAATAAAACGTTTGGTAGGTTACTTTCCAATGAAAGATCCTGCATGTTCCGCAATTTAATCGCGGTTAGTCCTTATCTCGCCAAGTCGCAAGGTTTTGTTCTTTGTAGTCGGCGAAATAAATTGCTATCATCCAAAACAGCTAGGACTGTATTGTTAACATGTCCCATTATTCGGTTTCTATGTTTTCGCGCGAAGCTTCTAGTTTTCGCTTCGATTGCAGGAATTCCGAGATCTCTGTGGATATCGTCGTTTCTGGAATACCACGGTGCTTGGGCAATTTCTCTAAGCACTTTATTTTGGAATGTTTGTATGATATTCGCATTCGTTTTCTTGGTACAACCCCAAAGTTGTATACCGTAGGTCCATACCGGCTTTAGCACTTGCTTGTATAGAAGCAGTTTGTTCTCGGTACTGAGCTAGGAATGTTTTCCGAGTAACCAGTACATTTCTCTATATTTGATTTCGAGTTCTTTGCGTTTCATTTTCACGTGGGAATTCCTCTTCAGTTTTGCGTCTAGTGTCATTCCCAGATATTTGGCTTCGTTAGCAAAGGGTATTTGGGCCAAGTTTAGAAAAATTGGCAAGTCATTCGTTTTTTTATATGTGAAGTTCACGTGGACAGATTTAGTTTCGTTGAGGGCAATCCGCCAGTCCCTCGTCCATTCGTTAACTTTATTCAGTGCGCTTTGCAGTTTTGCAGTCGTTTCTTCGACTGTTTTACCTACTGCAAGGATAGCGGTGTCATCGGCAAACGTAGCAAGGGTAGTGCCATCTTCTTTCGGTATATCACGAGTATATAACAGATAGAGAAGCGGCCCAAGAACGCTTCCTTGCGGTACGCCGGCCGAAATTTCTTTAAGCTCCGAGTATTCGTTTCCATGTCTAACACGGAAGAGTCTATTCCCGAGGTACGATTTTAGAATATCATATAGGCATACAGGGAGAACTTGTCGTAGTTTGCATTTAAGGCCATCGTGCCACACCTTATCAAAGGCTTGCGAGACGTCAAGAAATACGCTTGAGCATATCTTTTTTTCTTCTAGTGCTTTCTCGATTACGTCAGTAATTCTATGCACCTGGTCAATCGTCGAATGCTTACTCCTGAACCCAAACTGGTGGTCAGGGATAAGACTGTTTCCTTCTATAACCGGTTGAAGGCGCCTTAGTAATAGCCTCTCGAAAATTTTCGATATGATTGGAAGAAGCGAGATTGGTCTGTACGATTTTACCTCATTTGGCGGTTTTCCTGGTTTTAAAACCATTATAACTTCCGCAACTTTCCATTGGCTCGGCACGTGTTTTAATCTGAGTGCGGCATTCATTATATGGAGAAGCTTGATTAGTGCTTTCCTAGGTAAAGCTTTGAGAATTTCTCCGGTGATTAAATCATAACCAGGAGCTTTCTTAGGTTTTAAATTCACGATCTCCTGTTTAAGTTCTATTAGCGTTGCACTTCTGAGTATTAAATCGTCAGACGGTAATTCCGGCCTGTTAATGTAGTCGTAAACCACTTGACCATCGTGCGGTTTGAAGGTTTCTTCCAGATGAGTGGCAAAAACGTTCGCTTTTTCTTTATCTTCCCTTGCCCATTCATTTTGATTTATTTTTAAAGGCGGCGAGGGGATTTTGGGCCTTTTGGTGCCTTTTACAGCTTTCCAAAGTGAGTAATTGGAATCTTTTTTCGCTGTAAGACTTTCAAGGTAAGAGCCTATCGCACGGTTCTCTGTTGCCATTTTTTACGCGCTTTCCTCTTTTCTCTGACCAAATCAATTATTTCCGGAGGATATCGTAAACCGAATTTGTCCGGCGTTTTCCTTGGGTTGGGCGTATTATTCCAGGATGCAAGCTGTATGATCTCAACGAAGCGGTCAACTTCCACCTCAAGTTCATAGGATGTCGTGAGTGGAACGCTCAGTACAGTATTCTCTTCAGTTTCGTTCTTAAAGCCTTCCCAGTTTGTTGTTCTACCAGTAAGTCTCGCTGGCTCTAGGTTATAGGCTAGTTTTTCGCTCAATGTCAAAATAACTGGGGAATGATCAGACGACAGATCAAAGCTCTCTTCAACTTTTATGTGATTTGTAGATATTCCTTTCACAACGAAAAAGTCGATCAGGTCAGGTATTTTCGAAGGATCAGCCCGTCGAGTGGAAATCACAGCTGAACTCCATACCTGCCCCATAGAGTATTCTTCCTTTTTGCGAGATGTATCTAGAACCCCAGAACGTATGTTTCGCATTAAAATCGCCGCCAATAATGAAATTAGGTTTCAGCGATTTAAACACATTAGTAAAATCACTTTTTTCTAGCGTGTAACGCGGAGGACAGTAGATAGATGCGATTTTAAGAGTACGCTGATTGTTTTTAACTCTAATTGTGCACAGTTGCAAGGTTTCAAGCTCTATCTTCAGGTCTTCGAATTGTTCGATGCAGTCTTTAATATACAAAGATGATCCGCCTCTCGCTTTCCCCGAGGGGTGACAAGCGTGGAAATCATTATAGCCTTTGATTTTTAAATGCGATCCATTTTTCACGTGGGTTTCAGTAATCAAGCAAATGTCTCTGATATTGATGCGCCTTTTTGATGGTACAACTCATGTGACCTGGGTGCTAATGAGTGTGTCGAAGATTGGACAATTCCAATTGGACTTCCAGACAAGTGTGAGATGCCTGGTTCTGGCTGGTGGCAGGCAGTAACAGAGAAAGTGGAATAGGGTTTCCTTTTTCTGTGAATTGTTGCAGCTACTGCAATGAGTGTTAAAGTGGCCAGTGGCCTGTCGTTCGTCCAACCGTCTGAATATGGCACGGTTTTTTAGGCTGTTCCATCTAGAGTTGGCAATTGAAGGAAAGTACTTAAGAACTCTTCCCTTGATGAGTCCAAATCGAGGAGTAAACTAACTTCGCAAGTGAACCATCAAATATTGGGCCACCTCTGTGCTACTATGGACAGATTCTCTGACGGTGGCATTTGACGTACAGGTCCAGGGGCAGGATGGCACGTTGAGAGATTCTGTCGGACTCGATCGAAGCGCTACAGTGGTTCCGATACCAGTTTGTCTTTGGACTCTGCTTAGTTTTGCAATAGTTCTGCGAGGCGGGCCACCAAACGAGCGATCAATTGGTGAAGATGGGATGAACTTGTACAATATACATCCAAAGGACCATCTAAGGTTGAAACCAAAGGTTTTGCTGCAGGCTTCGAAAACAACGAACGCTTTCTTTACCATGTGTTCTATATTTTGAGTTTCTAGCTGAGCTTGAGATCAAGAATAACTGTAAGGTAGCTTGCACTGGGGGAAAGAGTAAGTGTTTGGTCTTGTAGGTCACTTCCAGCCGACGAGGAGAAGGTTAAATATGTCCTATGACAGTCCCGCTGTAGCCAGATCCCACTGGACATATTCAGTGGTTACATCCATCTTCCTAAAATTCGTGAAGTGCCTTCGGATGTTCTCCTCTCAAACTGGGTCTAAATCTGCGGGCCTTTTCTCATTTAAAATGTGAACCTAACTTACTTGTCTAACTATCACAGAGCACCGATCCACCTCAACCCAACTCTTATTCCCCTTGATGTAATTTTTTTTTTTGATTTTTAAAACTCGCCTTGAGGCAGTCATTACGGACACTCATGGGACTGCTGCTACCGTGCGGCTTAACGATTTAATTAGGTGCGTCTACACCTCCTTCCTATCCTACCAACATAATTAATCGTTTAGTTAGCCTCAGGCCTTACTACCGAAATTAATTAATAAACCAGGTTTGCGGTGGAAATTTCCGGAAATTGATGCGCAACATTTTATTAAAGTCTCGTCCTTCCCCAAAAAGCGCATTCACTGATATTTACAAACAGCAAATAATATTGATTCCTACCAATGTCATAGAAATCAGCAACGGTCTGTGGAACCTATTGACTTCAAAGGATGTTTGACTTCCGGCACAGGATGTTTGATCACAAACAGAGCAACCAAATTTAATAAATAAAATAATTATCCCATCCAGATGCACAAAGATACCAACGATACCATGCCCCCACTCCTTCGTCCTTTTAGTTGTCAATATTTAATATATTTTGTAATAAATGAATTTTCTAATAGTGAAAATTGATGATTTGATTTAAATCAACAGTTGGGAGGACTTAGAATCGATGTCCTTGTTGATGAAGTGGGTGTGTGTTATTGACGAATGCAAATACAATATTACTGAATATTTTAGTATTGTTAGACAATTAATTAATTTCGTCATATTTACCAGGAAGATGGGATGAGAGAGGAACATGGCAGACTGTACTTACAGACGATGAGGTGTTTGAAACTAAAAGCCTCAACAGAATGTGAAAAATAGAATATCAGAATGCGGTCAGGAGTGGTATCCTTCAAGCCCATAGAATGCCCCAGAAGGTGCTGTTGACAACAACGGCTATGATTTAATCACCAATACTCTTTCTCGCTGTGGTATTGATCATCCAACTTACACATGGGTAAGGGAAATGCTGGAAAGCCGGAAAGTAACAGCCACCTCTGGAGAGCTCTCAGTGAATATTAAAGGACTGATAGATTAAAGATGGATTTCGGTGTTGGAGTCGGTATTTGTTGCCGTAATTCCAAAGTCTCAAATGCACTTGGAATGTGCCCTAGTGCCTTTCAGGCCAAACTGCAAACCACCTAATATTGTTCAGGAATATAGACTTTGTTTTGGGGAAGACGAATCAATGGAACATGAACTGTGTAAGTGCGTGTCTCTCTGCTGCGTCAGGAGGCGTTTTTTCCTCAAGGAAATCCTGACACCTGACGATATTAGAAACACGACTGGTGACTTCCTAGTCTAACAGAAGGATCTTATACGTCGCCGTGCCTCTTAGGTCAGCCGTAGAGTCAATTTAATCATAATCAAGAAGGAGATGGCGTGGTCGCCGTGACTTAGTGGTTAATGCGTTGGGCTGCTAAGCAAGAGACACAGGCCCGATTCTTAAAGCTACTAAAAGCTTTTTCGCGGGACCACCCCTTCGCAGGCATGACAAACCTGCAAGAGTATAATCTGGCATGAAAAGCTTCTCAATTCGCCGTTCGGAGTCGGCATTAAAACTGTAGGTCCCTTCCATTCGCGCGAAGAATATAACACGCACAACATGATTGATTGTGAGAAGCCAGACCTTGGCTCTCTATGAGTTATCGTGCCAAATATAAGCCGTGTTTCTTTGATAGCTGTATACCCAGCCCAGTAAGATTTTACACACAAAGCAATAACAACAACCCAAGTGGAGATAAGTTTCCCAGTAGCAGCAAGTGAGTATAGAACTACATAAGTTGACCACCAGAGCGAGAAAAATCTCATAGATTAGCCCTTAGCCGATTGTATTTGTTCCTTTTGCTTGCGTTTGACATTTAAAAGCTTTTAAACAAAGACAACAACTTAAATAAAATTCGAGCCGCAAACCAATTGGTTGGTGCGGCTGGAAGTGAGTATAGATCGTTTTTTTGATTGAAGTGAGTATGATTATCAAAAAAACACGACTATTGTAGCGCAAAAGATCCCACATAGACACACATAGACCAGAGTAGGTCCTTTATGATACCACATGGATCTGGATTTTATTCCCGAAAACAAGATGCAGAACCAACCGGAGCTTGTTATAAAGAGCTGGCGGCCGCCTATTCTGGTGTCAGCCAGTTCGCTGAGATTCTGGAAGATGCAGTCGCCAAAATAGGGTCTTCATCGAGCTGAAAAAGCTAGACACGTACAGATAAGGTGGAGAATCGTTTCTTTTCCTCCTGGTCCATGCAGCTTCTGGAAGAATCATTAAAGAGGAAGCACGCCTGCCAATGGTGCAATGTCCCTTAATTACACCCGCTAGTGTACTAATAAGCAGTCTTTTCCGTCTGATTAGACAGTGAGATCGCTTGTGATTCAGCTTAGGGCAAATATGTTTGCCATTTAAGAGACAAGCCGCAATTTAGGGCTGTTTTTGAGTTTACAGTGATAGATTCCAAGGATTTGATTGCAGTCTGGCTGTCAGTTAAAAATTGTGATATCTCGTCTAGACATAGCATTAGCTATGCCACGATAGAGCTTCTTTGATTGCCATTATCTCGATTTGGAAGACACTTAAGTGGACGAAGAAACGTCTTTGGAGAAGACACCTCTACCCACTCCCAAGATCAGAGACAAAAAAGTATCGATCCAGAGGCTTGGAAGAAAATAAAAAGAAAGACCTTCGTAATCTATCAATACCAAGGATCCGCAGATCTTATGTGGAAGTCAAGCAACCAGCAGCAGAGTTTAAGCTCTGTTTGCAGATCCTTCGAAATGAAGGAAGCCTTCTCGCTGTTTTTCAGAGAGTATAGTCGAGCAGCTTCTCAGTGAAAAGCAATAAGATCGCTGAACCCTACTCCTGCAACCTCAAACCTGACTCCAATTTCAATCTCAACCTCAACCTCAACTTCAACCTAACACTCAACTGCGACTTCAACCTCTGGTCTTGATACTAGAATCGACTTGATTGTGGCGGGATGAATGTATGAATGTATGAATAAGCAGAAGTCAGTTGGACCGGCAATGGAGTTCCATCATCGCCTTCAAAACCGGACACATAATACAACAAGACCGCAGTCAACCAACTTAAGATCAAGATCAAGTTTAACCCATCATTTATTTATTTATTTAGCAAGAGTCTCCAGCCAGCTCAATCTTTAGCTAGCTGTCCCCAGTTTCGGAAAGCTAAGTTGGTTGAGGTCCCCTTCCACTTGCGTGCGCCACCTGAGTTGCGGCTGTCCTTTTCTGCGCTGTCGGGCCAAAACATTGGAGCATTTCGTACCGGGACATCACCCTTCACACATTGTCCTGAGAAAACATCATCTGCTAAGTAATTCTTAAGCTCAACACGTGAACACTTCTCTGAATCCGTCCATAGAAACCATTCATTTCAAGCCCAACCAACCCAAAACAATGGAAAAGATCAAACAATCTGAAGCCATCAGCCATTCATCCGTCTATCATGCTCCACAGAGCATAAGCATACGCTTCCAAAAAAAGATGACTAATCCGTTAAAAATTATAATAAAATTATACATGTGCATTATCCTGGACAAGGAGAGAATTGAAATAGTCCTTTGCCTTATTGTTCCCCATTCGACAAATGACCAAACCCACGGGAAAGGACATGACAGGACACATACACACAAAAAAAAATTGAAAAAGTTGAACGAGAATGCAAAAAAGATGAAAGGTACTTTCCTGATCCTATTTTGTGGACTTTTATACGTTTAGCGGCGACATATGTTAACGCGTCGCTGCTTCCTAATAATTATGCTTCCTCTTGCACAGAATGTTGACAGAACCTTTGGGGGGGACGGGACAGCAACTCGCTCCCACATTACTACACCACGGATAAGCATCAGTTGGCTAAATCGCAATTAATTGAAAAATCTCCTGCGAATGTCCTTTTTTTATGTGTTTTTCCACCACACCGCCGCCGCAGATATGATGCTGTCATCGTTGACTGCTGTCATTCGAGATCTTTGGTGTTTTCCAAATGACTGCTCCGCCGACTGGACTGTCACTGAAATGAGGTGGGAATGGGGCAAGTCATACTGTGTGTGTGTGTGTGTGTAACAATGGATTTGGCATCTCCACCTATTTATGCGGCTATGCCTGTCCGCGTGTTATTAAGCGCAAGTCCCCGACCAGCAATTAATTTCGACCAAAGGCAATTAAACATTCGGTTGTTTTATAAGCACGCCGACCGGCCTACACACATGTGTGGCCACTGGACCAGTGTCCTTGTGTGTAATTGCATTCAATTTGGCTTAATTTCACGAGTCCTTCGTCCTCCGTCTGCAGTGGGCTCGATATGAGTTATTAGCTCGTAAGAATTTATGTTTTCACCATGTAATGCAGATTATCCGATGAAATATGCTCTGGTGTTGCAGGACTGCTGACAAGCTTGCGATTAATTGCCAGTAAATATCAATGCTTTGAGATTAAAGTGTAAGGACGACCTACACAGCGTTATGCGAGAGATATGGT
Source organism: Criorhina ranunculi (assembly GCA_951813785.1). NCBI lineage: Eukaryota > Metazoa > Arthropoda > Insecta > Diptera > Syrphidae > Criorhina > Criorhina ranunculi. Next base: position 11,600,195 of record OX638382.1, on the reverse strand, counting down.
GTTGAGGTGATAATTTATGTCTTAATCCATAATTTTCTGTCGATATGAACTTCTGGTGTGATATGGCTTCGAAGGACTGGATTGGGTGTTGAAAGGCAGAATGCAAATGGAGGGAGGCAATATGCAAATTTTAGAATTTAAAAAAACAGGACTTGGACGAAAATGTAGGCTTATCCTGTGCCAGTTGCTGGTATAGATTCAGGTATGGGAAAACGATACGCAAAGTGCTTGAAGAAATAAATGCATCGGCTGCATGTTGGACGCCACTAGTAAGGACCTAGAGTATTCCAGTTGGTAACAGGTTGGAAACATTTACTACTTAGAACCGGGCAGAAAATTGTGATCTCGGTACTGAAGCCTGTACGATAGAATACATGTTCACCGGTGGGGTACCACAAGGTTCGGCATTTAGCCCAAAGCTGTGGGAAATATAGGACGACGTTCGTTGACTTTTCCAAGCCGTAGTTGCCAGCTTATTTGAGGAACTGGCGGTACTCACAGTAACATGTTTCATGACCCATTAGCCTTACATCCTTCATGCTTAAAACCCCAGAAAGTATCCCGCACATGCATTCCCGTGGCTCTCTCAAAAGATCTCTTCTATTGAGTAGAAGAGGATGTAAGGCTTCTATTGAGTAAAAGAGATCTTTTGCTAACCCAACATGCTAACCTTGAAGGTAAGTCAACGGAAACAGCCCTGCATGAGGTAAGCAACCTTCCTAGACATAGAAGTTGCCTTCAATAATGTGCACACTGAATCAATTTAAGAATCTCTAACCAAGCTTTGTACAGAAGACTTTGTTAGCAACTAAATCATATCTGTCTCCTCTTAGTAACGACTTTCAACGCCCAGGCCACGTGAGTTGTGCCATCAAAAAGGCACCTCAGCATCAGCGCTACTTATATTTCTGGCAGAATTTACCGGACAGCCACTTCTACCTAACTACCTACCTACCATTACCAACAAGCGAAAGAGATAAATAAACCGATCACTTCAATGTAGGGTCTAGTCGTTCTCCTGGTTGTATCAGTCAATTGTACCAATCGGAATCCTTAAGACAAGCACTGGAGATGCAGTTTTGTGTATTCCTTAGCGTTATTGTGTCCATTTTGGATGTAAGTGCACCATTTGTAAACGGTACCAGCTTTAACCTAAATGGTGCTGACTGTTGAGCATTATCGGCAAGATTTCTCTATTTTATCACGTCTAAAGCCTCTAATGGTTGTCACCTCCGATTGGAGTATCATCCAATCGATTCCTGCGCAAATGAGCTATTGGCTCCTGGAAGCTAAACTCCCCTTTGCTTGCAGTAACACATTCGCCTCGTCATTTCTGTTACAAAAATTTCCTATCGAACTTTTAAAAGCTTTGACAAGACGTGCTCATAAGTCATTGATGACCATATCTCCCATATCCACGCTTTTCTAAGCCTGTTGCCACACAAGTCATTCAGTAAAGATCTAGCAAAGTCTCGACTTGTTCTTATCCCAAGATCTTAGAATGCCTTCGAAAAGCCTTCCTGTATTACGTACTATTTTGAAGAGCTCTTTTCTTCAAGCTTAGCTTAAAGTTGAAGATCTCGCCTAAAGATGTACTTCCTTGCCGTACTCTAAGTTTTAAGATCGATGACTTCGATGCTTTAAAGTTAAAATACGTGAGTATAGCACGATTTAAGGGTTTTGTTGGAAGGGTTGACCTTCAGAAACTGACCAATCGGTCCAAGTTCGATCAAAGCTTCAACCAATAAGCCTTTTCGTCTCTAGCCAGCTCAATGGTTATCTAGCTGCACACCAAGATGGTTGAGCTCTTTTTTTTACGCTATCTAAGGTTGGAAGTATTTTTGACTAACTCCGACTCAGGTAGAGCTTCGGTATCAGCAGAAGTGAGGTAAGGGAGATAGGTGCATGATGTATCGTGCCGTTTCACTTGGATCTCTATGGATTTATTGTACCGACAAAGGTTAAATCAGACGCTGCTCCAGGTTCTATTTCTACGCCTGGTTATGGACCACAATCAGATGGCCCTTGCTTTTCCTCCTGCAGGTGCCAGAATTTTGAATTTTTTCTCATCGAAAACATACACTTGCAGAATGTTGTCCTCCAGGAACGCCTTCAAATCAGTTCCTTTCCAAGTACTTTACCTCGTAGTGTTGCATCCTCGAGCACAGTGTATTCCCCTGAACAAAGTGTGCTTCGTAGCTTATTCTCTGGGAAGCTCAGCCATCTTTATAATTTTGACTACTTCTGTGCAGTTCCCATTCGGATTGGGAGAAGCTTTTCCTACAGACACGATGCTAGGTCCCGATTGAGGTTCTTCTTCTTCTGGTGTCTGAACTGTGATAACGTCTGCGCTTTCTATAAGTCAGGATCGAACGTATTTTCTGTGGTTTGCTTCGGTTTGATGCCCTGATTAGGCTTCGTTCAAACCTCTTCTTCTTTAGTTGTCAAACGCTATCGCTTGTCCTAAAGCTTGTAATGAAAGGAGAAGATGGTGTCTTTTCTGTCTTTCTAACCTCAACTACCCTGGTATTTTGCAACATCTTCTATTGGCCTTGAGGCAATTTATAAAGAATGCTTCTTTGGATAATGTTTGGACTAGCTCTTGTCTTGGTTCCACTGTAGTCCTGCTCCATTTGATCTATGAATTCTGTGAAAGGCCACTGTTACTTGGGGCTCTTCAATCCAATGGACATGTCCTCACATAACATCTTGTAACAAGTGCTTCTCACTCATGAAGTCGTAAGTCATTACATTTGAAGCCTTTGCATCGCTTTAAGGTATTTTTTGAGCTTTTCAAGTGCCTCTTCCATAACAAATTTCAGGACTTTCGACCTCGTTTTCTTCTTTCATCTACCATCTCATCTTCAGGCACTCGCAAGGCTCCTTTTTCCATCTCTTGTTCCCATTCTTATTAAAGTCAACCTTAAATTCAATTACCGGCCGTTGACTTCTACACATAATCACATGCATGACTACAGAGTCCTTCTCCACCCTTTCCTATGCATCTCCCTTAGATTGAATGCATTTCTTCAACCTGATTGGATTTTATAGGATTAAGCAAACACACACAGACAAAATGCCTACTCATCGAAACGCATCACGAGCTCCTGGTTAATACATTCTAATTACTTATGCAGATAGACGTTCGTATTGCACTCACTCAAATCTGGCAATCCTCGCGATGCCGAAGGATACTCTCGCGTAATCACTTTTAAATGAAAATGCAATTACAATGCAAGGCAATACAGCAGCCAGTTCTTAATCCTAGTCCCGTTCTCCATGCTAAGTCTCACTTGGTGTTTCAAAAGAAGAATTGTGCACATGCACACGTGATGTTGCACAACCGGTGCACTTGCATCGTCATCCATTCACCTAAGGTTGGCCCAGCATGCCAACCAGCCAGGAGCACACATTGTTGGGCATTATTGAATCATTGGCTTTTAACGCTTAAATAAGCTTAATTAAATCTCCACCCGTTCTTCGGAGGTCCTTCGCCACCGTCTGCTCCTTGGCCGTGGCGGGATCGTATCAAAAAGTCACATTTCGATTCGCTTCGTCTAAATGCACTTCCATTGTCTGGACGAATCCAGGAGGAAAATTCCATTAAATTTTCTATAGAGCCACCCTGGATGTGGATGCGGAGGTTTTTCGCAAGGATGAAGGAGATCTTTTCATATGCAATTCGGCAGAATCCGTTTGCGTATACATGCAGCAGCTTAAGAATGTGTTCTCGTATTGTGCCATTGTCTTAGCCCGTAAAATGAACAAAAGGGTTATTATGGGGAATGTACTCAGTGTGTTTGGTTACATGTTGTGAGGGAGGGAAGGACATCAAGCTGAATGTATACAATACAGGTTTATCGGTGTGCAAAACGATAATGATGGTGGAGTTTAGGGAAACCTGCTGACTCTGGACAGATAGCAGAGATGAGATGAAAAGAAATGAATTGTTTGCGAAAGTGTTTGGAGATACAGCGAGAGCGACAGGAGTTGGATGATAAGAACGAATGGCGGGTGTTATGGGAGACCTCTATAGTCATAGAATTGAATGTTCTGTATGGAGAACAACAGTAATTGCAATATGTTTTGCACGGAGCTTGCCGTTGATTGACTGAAGATGTGCAGTAACAGTGGACTGAAAGTGGAAGGACGTGGAAGATGGTTCCGATATGTATGTGTCTGTAAAGTGCACATTCCAAAAGCGTCTTGATGCTCGACAAACGACAAAAGATCAATTTTTGAAGCTAGATCCTGGTAAAAACCGAGCGGATTTTAAAGAGACTCCACTAGACTGAATTGAAATATCTGCCTCCATTTAGAGTTTAAGGCAGTGAAGCGAGCAAGAATTTCACACGGAAAGACTTAGAAAAGTCGATCAACTTGTGAAGCCCTTACTGCGCCAATTTTCTGTCTGGTCGCCCGCTTCATTCGCCTTAGCAACCTTTTATATTTTCGGAATATAACTCTTCTATAGGAACCGCGAGATGGTACGGGCGTCCCAGTGTGCCGGAATCCCACCGACTAAACTCTCTTCCCTTTCAGGCATCTGCCGACCATAGAACCGCTTTTCGTATAACTTTTGGGTGGTCCCACTATTGTGCCCATGAGGGCTTTTTTCTGTTTTTTCGTCTTGATGCTCTTCTTACCATTGAGCAATGTAGAAGCAGACACCTTAGTTTGTAATCATCGCCCTTAAGATATTGTCACTTTTATGGACTAGGGTCAGGCCACGGAGGCATTTCCGAAGGCACACTCGCAATAGCATGGCCAGTCTCATGCACTACCTACTCCAACACTTTTCTCTCGTGCTTTCGGCACTAGCTAAAAGAAAACGAAGAAGGTGATCCCTTATACCCTACTCAGATCACGGACGGACTTCAAAAAAGTAGAAAAGTAGAGCAGGGAAGAAAAAAGAACCCCAACTCAATGGACCTATGCCTATTCAGAGAAAAACGGACGGAAGAGGGAACTAAACCGAACTTTACTAACCATTCTTACCTCATCCAAACCTAAGCTTACCTTAACCTTAAGCTAAGCGCCTTATCTGAGCCTAAACTATCCCTACCTCTACACATTCCCTTCCATTATCGCTCCCCTTTGTAGGTTCGTCTCTTTCCCAAGATACGTTAGATGACAATGGCGTCAGCATCAGGCAGCCCTCTCAACCTTTGCTATCACCCTTGGCCTTGATCACTGGAAGATAGCTCCTTCGCCCAGGTCCAGCCATAAAATGTTACGCCTCGTAGACGGAGGTTAGTCTGTCGTCTTGTCTAGTCATTTTTGAGTCCGTGGATGTCTTCCCGTCCTGTCATCGTCGCACTTGACTGCTACCTCCATTTCTAGTCTTCGTCACTCTTTTTGCCATATACTCGAAGAAAGTGTGGAGGCAATCGCCATATTGACAGGCTGGGCTATCCCCTTTCCTCATCTTATGTGAATAGCCATTAGAACATCGCTGAACAATTTCGGTCCATCTTCCTCGGATCTCTGTTTTCCCACGTTCCTGCCGGCGTTGCTTATTAAGTTCCTTTGCTTCTGCTGTCACCATTTCCTTAACTACCTCAGCTTTCCTCTCTCACTTGCTTACTTATGTAGCGCTACAGTTCGGGGTGAACCTGGAACCCTGGTCCTCAACTAACCGTCTCTTTTTATGCACTCCAAATTGGTTGAGGTCCCCTTCTACTTGTGCGCCGCACCTTAAGCGAGGTCTTCCTCTACTCCATTGTCCTTCCGAGTTAAATTCGAAGACTCTACATGTCCTCGCCACCTAGGTCGATGTCGCTGTACAGCTCGTATAATTCGTCGCTGAATCACCACCTCCAGAGCCCGTCAACGCAAACGGGACCGAATGTTTTACGAAGAATGTCTTGTTGGAAGCGATCACTAGTATCTTCATTTAGCCTTCGATAGAATCCAAGCTTCAGCTTCCTCTTGGAAATATATTTTTCTCCACTCACTAAGAGAACGGCAGCTTCCTGTTCGCTGGTAGTTCCTTGCCGAAGTGCTCCTCTTCTTTGCAACGTGACGATTTCTTTTCCTGTCTCAGTACGTCGACCCAGCTACTACAGCAGAATGGAGTTCGTGATTGACGTCTTGCTAATGGCAAGGCTGCTCAACGATGGGGTGACCTTTGCCGAACTGCTGAGGCCAAAGTGTGAGCTTTATGTCTAGCGTTGTCCCTATTGGTACTTCACTGACCCACCAACTACCAAGAAACAGTAGTGGTGACGTTATGATTTTACAAAATGTTCTGCGATGCCTCCCCTGCGCAAGACGTTCCAAATAAGGGGGCATTTCATGCTATCAAGAGCCTTCTTAAAGTTGATAAGAACTAGCACATATGTACACGACTCTATGCATTGTTTACTGACGATCCACAAGGTGATTATGTGGCCTTCGTAGGAGGATCCCGAGCAAATGACTGTTCGAGGTTAAACGTACATAGCTCATGGACCTTTAAGTTAGGTGGCTACCTCCGCTTAACCAGCAGCACACTTAAACAAGAATGAGGATCCATTGTGACACCACATAGAGTACCGGAATCGCAGCATCAGGAACCTTGCATGATGGATTTCCTTGTTTTACAGGGAAGATGTTATGGGAAGCCGTATCGGTGCAGGCCCCCTTCTTGTTCGGCATTATGTGCAGAAGCATCCAGAACACAGACAAAGCTCCTTATTTAGCAAATGTCAAGCTTAACAAGGTTGCTAAGGTCCTTTAAGAAATACTCTCCTATGGTTTGCCTCTTCAGCCTTGATAGGGCAGGGCAGGTGCAGAAAAAACGGCAAGTAACCTTTTTCTTCCTCTTCGTCGTCCCTACAGCTTCTGCAGAAATCGTTTGAATGGACCCCTCGCCGAGACGCGTATCTGCTTAGCAAATAATGCCTCGTGAGGACTCCTACTACAGCTCTTAGACAGAAGTCTATCCGTTCGCTTCAGATCAAGGGTAGGCCAGATCTGCCTCGACCTATTATAAGCCATTATTTTGGCTTCAGTATTTAACTTAGGGTGGACCTGGGCCTCAACCAAAAAGCGTCTCCAGTCAGCTCGATCTTTAGCGAGCTGCCTCCAGTTTCGCACGCTAGGTTCGTTGAGGTGTCCTTCCACGTGCATGCGCCACCTGAGTCGCGGTCTTCCTCTTCGGTATCAAGGCGAGATTTTATTAATTCTACAGAAGCAGACGGTTTCCCTTTTTTCCTAAGGGTTCTGAACTACTCCCTCCCTTGCCAGCTCATCCACTCATCCCTGTGTCCAAGAATCCAGCACAGGCAAGCGTCGCATCTGTGGGCGATCTCATTTAGAGACCTGTGGCATTACTTTACCAAGTTGGATCGTACCTATTGACGGTGTTTCCAAGGGTTTTATCGCCGCGATACTTGAAAACCAAGCCGCAGCTTCTCGGACAGCCTTAATTTCCACCTGAAATACACTACAGTCATCCGATGATCCTTACATAAGGTGCACTGAAGAAGTCAAAGCTCAGAAGGACCGCCATCATTGTTCTTTCCTCCAGTAACAGTTCCATCTTGGAGTGAACCTCGACTACGCCCTTGATACTTCGCTTATTAGAATTCGTGACCAAAATTCCAGCTCCTCTCTGCGATTACACATTGAATTCAGATCCCTTTTCGAACACAACCACATTATAGAACATCCTTATCAACTACAGTCCTCAATCATTCCAAGTCCTTGCTTGCTTCCTCTTCCGTAACCCAAACAAAACCGGCACCCAAACAAGAAAAAAAAAGCTAGCCTTACCGATTAGCAGGATGGTTTACCTCATCCCCATGTTCGGACAAAAAGGGATGAAAATGAAAATCCCTGTTGAGTTCATTGAAACGAAACGGACAATGCCACTGCTACAGTGTGCTGCGCTATGCCACCAATCCATCTCCAGATGAGTACATGACAATCAAATTCCACGATACATGTGATTGATCGTATGCAAACATGACGGTGGTCACGTGTCCTTACAGCGGACACGTGTAAACTCAAGTAAAGTTTGTATCTACAATTTCCCAAAATGCGTTCCTTTTGTGTTTGTCATCACAGGCCCACGAGTATACAGCCCATCAACACTACAACAGTTGTGCGCCCACTAAATCAGCACACTCTACTGTGATTTTTTAAGTCCTTTTTCGCCTTTTGTTTGACTTTTGTTGTATTCTGTTCTCGCGCAGCACACACACACAACAGCGGTAAGAATGGCGCTCCTAATACCTGGGTGAATATAAATACAAAATAAATGAAACGTTTCTGTAAGGACCTCCATCCCGCACAGAAGTGGGCTTACTACTTACACTTCTTTGGAAGCAATTTGTAGAAGAGAAACCCTTGCGCTGGCGGCTGACTTTCACACCCGGGGGGTATTAGCCAAGAATTGCGGAGTGTGTCCTGATTTATTTTAACAACTAAACAATATTGTCAGTGTGTATTCACTTGGATTGAAATTAACTTGAATGTTTATGGGCGGGCGTTTATCCTTTCACATTGTACGAGTAGTCGTAGTCGTCCTTCCTTTTGGCATTCGCGTCATCGTCGTCAGGCCCGCATTAGCGTATTATTGCAAATCTTTGTAATTATTTTGTTGAAACGAAAGAACTTGGCAATTAGGAGGAGCCTGTGTGCTATGTATTCACATGAGCGGTTACGAAAGGATGCGATTAGGATGGTGTACAATGAATCGGAATAACATCGTTATAATGAACTCTCTCGAACGATTCATTTGGAATAAGGATCTAATGAGATCGGGTTTGCATTGCAAATGTGCAACGGTGGTTTCAAAATGTCCTTTTGATTGTCAAATCGAATCATGCTGCGTTAAGATGTTGATAACAGAAATGGAGGTCCTTATGTACGAGTGTTGTTTTTTTACTGTGAAAAAGTTGTATATCTCCACTCTTTGCAGAGCCACCCATAAAGCCTTAAGTCCAAAAAGACGAAAGAAGTTTTGACTAATTTCGTGTGGAACGTGAGAGGGCTTGTTCACTCGATCTCCTTTAAATAGATTCTAGTCTTGAAAGTTCTGTTTAGAATGCTTCCTTGTAAGCACTGCTGCTTCGGTGGTGGAATAATGACCCAAAACCTAGTTCCTTTACTGACAGGGGTGACTTTTCTGACTTCTGGATCTTCTATGGAGAAACTCACGGTAAAGGTCGACGAAAAAGAAGACTCTCAAGTGAAGCATTCGGCGTTTCTTGTGTCGTCGGAATCTACTTAAACCTTTATTGCATTTAAGATACTGAACAACCTTGAGACGCCTTAAAAAAGGAGTTGTTTCCAAAGGTGTGGCTGAGTTGAGAATTGAAAAACCGTAGAAGCCCGTCACCAAGCCCTAGGGTATTAGTTTCGTTGTTCGAAAAAGAAGACCTACGGCTTACTTACTTACTTAGGTGGTGCTTCAGTTTGGGGTGAACCTGGGACTCAAACAACAAGCCTTTTCAGTCAGCCCGGTCCTTAGCTAACCGCCTCCAGTTACTCACTCCAAGTTGTTTGAGGTCTCTTTCTATTTGTGCGCGCTACCTTAAAGAGGTCCTGCTCTACTGCGTTGTCCCTTCGAAGACTGCCCAGGCCGGACTGTTGGTGTCCCATTCGTCTACATGCCCTAGCTATCTCAAACGACCACTGAGTGTTTTTTTTTTTTGACTCGGTCAATATAATTCGTCTTTGAATCTCCTTCTCTAAAGCCCGTCAACACCAACAGCACCGAGCATCTAACGAAGAATTTTTGGCTGAAAGAGACCAAGGGTATCTTTACCGGCGCTCAATAGAGTCCATGCTTCAGCACGATAGAATAGGACTGGGATGTTAAAGGATTCCCCTTCGGGATAAAGCTTTAGTCCTCAATTGCCTTGTCAGCTCAAAGAAACAGCGATTGCCAAGAGTTGTTCTTTGTTTTGATTTCTGACGAGATGTCGATAGCAGGGACTAGGTAGACAAAGTCTCTTACTTCCTCGAAGTTATAGCTGTCTATTGTGACGTTTAGTCCAATTCGTCGATGTTGAGTGTCTCCTTAAGATGTTCTACATATTTCTCCACAACAAAATGGAGGTTGTCTTTTAGAATTAGTATCTTAGCTTGCGAACAAGATCGAATAAATCCGATACTTAGATGGTACATCACTGAATCCACTGCACAACTTTTTGGCCAGAACACAAGTGGATTTCATTGGACAGAAGATCTATAATGCCCTAAAGATTCGTACATTCAAAATTGCGAAGCCAGCTCCTAGTCAGAAGGTATTGGTTGAGATTTGTATTTCCCCCAGTCCTTTCTTAACGGGATAACTTTTGACATGTTTTTGTTGAAGCAATACGTGGATAGCATTTCGGCTGGAAATATGCTAAAGATTTTGTTGGCTCCAGTGTTTAAGACAAGGATATGTGACCTTCTCGTTAGGAGTCAAAATTGCTGAAAAGAAAGAGTCGATGGATACTTAATTCGGTATAGCTTGGTAAGTTTTGGAATGGTAATTTCATTGATTTTTGTCCACTAGACCGCGGTAGAGTATATTCCGGGTTGTACTTCCCAGTTTTTCCCACAGATTCGGCTACAAGTCCATAATGATGCGGTGAGTCTGCTAATAATTCTGTCAATCTGTGGGTTCCAGGACATTAAGCTGCCTCTCTCTCCTTCTGGACAGAATGGGACAGTTTCAGCGAACAAAGTGAGGGCCGAATGAGAAGTTTGAGCTTTCTTCTTCTTGAAAAAGGCATACTTACTCTCTTTTTAGGGTTTACAAAGAGGCCTTAACTAATGCATCTCTGCACTTCGGATAGTGCGTACTTTCAAATGTTCCTCTGTTGTTAGCATAGCCTGCAGAACCTTGAATATTGAAGAAATAAAGAAGGCTGTTGACTACCAGAAACTATAGGAAATGCAAGAGAACACCTCCTTGGGGACTTGCTCCGGTCTGTATTATTCCTCCATTCAGCATGAACTTAATCCATCTGAAAACTGTGGAAGATATGTTCGTATTGTGGACTTTATGATGTGTCAATGTGATATATATCCTTCCGATTGAAGAAGGTTTCAACTTTGGTTGCTAAGTCGTGAACTCAGTAGATTTCCCTGGTTGGTTTGGTAGGCATGCTTAGTTTTATTTAATGGAGACGTTAGGTCACCGTGGCTTATTGGTTAGTGCTTTGGATTGCTAAACGAGAGGACACAGGTTTGATCCTCAAAACCATATTCCTGCATGTTATGAATAACAATCCTCCGTCCAAAGTCAGTTATAAAACTGTAGGTCCCTTCCATTCGTGGTTTTGAGAAGCTTGGCCTTGGCTCTCGATGAGCTATCGCGCCAAATATTTGTATTTGTAGATGTGAGAAGAGCATTTCCGCGGATGTGCTTGTCAACAATTTTTTCCACCCTTTTAATGGTTTTCTACACATGAGGCTTATAGGACGAAAAGATTTAGGGTCATTGTTCAGATTCCTGTCCATCTTACGAAGATATTTTACTATTACTCGTTGTCATGCTTTAAGCAAGTGTCCATGAGCTAAGTTGCAGCTAAAAATCTTGGACAGAATGGGTGTATGTATGTAATCTCACCTGCACTAGTGTCAAGTATTCATTTCGCATCCATCGCTCTCTGCGATTTGACACTTAACTTACTTAGAAGATATGAGCCTAAACTTATGCAGCTTTCGTTTCTTCAAGGTTCCAGGCACGCTGCTTCCAGTTGACTAAAGCAAGGTGTATAGTATCGAGGATTCAGTCTTCCTTTTCTTTGTGAACTAGGTGACTGGGATTCTAAAACCCCCTTAGATAGATTATCCTCATCCATTTGCTCAATGTGGCCAAGCCTGTTCTGTCGATGGATTTTTACTTTCCAAACTACATCCACACCTTCATACAGCTCCTAGAGTTCGTGGTTATATCTTCTCTTCCATTCACTCCCTACGCAGACGTAGAATTTTTCTTTCGAAGGATCCCATGATCTTCTCAGCTGTCTTTCTTATCGTCCAGCTATCTTACATTCAGTTAACATTGACTTGACACAAACATTTTTTCTATATAATTTACAAGTGCTAAAAGGGTTATGAATACCCTTATGGTGCTATTCGCAAAGCGCTAGTGTTGGCATAATGATTTGGAAACTCAGGTGGTATAAGATTTCATTTTTTTTTTGCTCCGAGGGTTGTGTCCAGAATAACTATGGAGAATTATTGGTATTGTTTCCTTTGCTTGTAATTCACTGTATTTCTTTCGAACGTCCCGATGGTCAACATCACTATTTAGTACTACATATGTGACCACCTTACTGCCAGTCTTATGCGTAACCAGTAGGGTTGACGTCAGCTTTTTTTGCAGTTCATCGACTTTTTTTTTCAGCGGGAATTGGACTTGAAACCTTTAGCGTGATAAGCGATAGTGGAAGTCCATATCTTGGTTCTTTCTAGTCTCTTTACAAAAGTTGATGTACCTCCTCTTCCACATGAGTGAACACACCCCTACCCTTACCCAGTTTAATTGCTCCTTACTTAATCAGAAAAGTAAACTTCAGTTTATAAAAGAAAAAAAAAAATGCATCCAGTCGTCTGTTTTCTTAAGTGTGAAAATAAAATTCACTGCACCCTCGAGAAGGACTCTCCCAAAAAGGGGTCTTCCAAGTGAAACAATTTTTAAAGTGTATAAGGTACACATAAATGAATTACAACTTCATAAACGATAAAAACTTAATTCCATTATTTTATTACCCTCCCCACCGTCTAATAGTCGTGTATAGAGCATTGCGCACCCCCTTCTTTGCCTTTCCGCTTTGCAAAATTTAAATTAAAGGATTATAATTTTGTTTTTATACTCTCACACACACACAGAGAGAGGGTCTCTCTTCTTTTTTTATTTATCCACCGATCCGTCCATTAAAATTGTTTATTCTTTGAGATAATGTCACTCTGTATAGCAATTGTGAAATCCATTAGAAAATAAAAATAAAATACTCCTTGTACAATCCAAAAGGAAGAATACATACGTATACGCTTGGAAATATAAGAAAGCATTACAAGGAGATCCCCTTGTCTAAAGAAAAAAAAAAAAAGGTCCTCCTCATCGTCATCGTCCTCATCTACTTACCTATGGTGTATTTGACTACTTTATTGCCAAATGGATTGTGCAAACAAGAAATTCACCCCCTAAGTATGCGCCCGTATGTTTACCGTTTTTGTTTCATATTGCCTCTGCCACACGGTATTTTGTAGACTTAGTCTGTTGGAATGATTTTTTTTTTTTTCTTCAGCTTCCGGCGGGTATAAGACATTGCGACCCATGACCAGAAGTTCGAGTCTTGATGAACCTATTATGCCCTTCAATTGTAAACAGGTTCACAATCTGTGTTCTTATTTACAAATCCCTTGGAAAGTATTAAATTAATGCGAAAAGTCCTTACAAAGTTGTTAGGTTTTTTTTACGGTTTGTCTATAAATTATTGGGTCGGGTGGGGATGGAGAGAGGGAGGGCAGGGCAGGGCATGGTATTATCCTGCCGATATAATAAATCGCACAATGAGAAATTATGCTATCAACAATTTTAAATACATCCATTTGGTAAATTAAATTGCTTCCCTGTGGATAGGTAATGGAAGAAGCATAATTTTCTCATTCCCATAATCGTAGTTTGTTCAGGATTAAGGATGTGCCTTGGATACGGTTTTGGACGACCGAGAGGTAACCATGGATGTTAAATCTAATGGCAAATACTTTGTGTGTTTTGTTTGTGACTTTTTTTTTTTGTTGATGGTGAAGACACTTGTAAGTCCTGATCCTTTTTTTTTAACCTGATTACACTGATAGGTGTCATGTGTCCAAGTTCCTAATCGAATCTTACATTTTCCTGTAGCTTAAGTGGCGCTTTTTTTTCCAGCTGCAATGTTAATGCAGCTGTAGGGAGTGGAACTGCTAGCTAGCTAGTGGAAGAGAGGATGTTATATAGCTGCAAATTTGTCCACCTAGAGTTCGTTGAGGTCGTCTCTTGCCTTGCTCTAGTCATTGCAGAACTTCTTCCTTATTTTAATCCTTCCAGCTTCGATAGCGTGTGTTGAATACGATCTATTTTGATTCTATGTGGGTTATCCCCTTGGATATGATGGAGCTATTTAGTCGGCTCCACTATTGTTAAGCACGGGATCCAAGTGGAATGTCAACTCACTCAAGGGTTAATCTACATCTTGCTAATTTTCTTCTACGTTCCTAGAACCTTGGACTCTGACTAAAACTGTCGAGAATTGACTTTCTAACCACGAAAATTCACTATTCTACCAATTTGGAGGAAATTGTAGCCGAAAAGAGGGACTTGATGGCTGCTCGACTGTCTGAGTAGTGTTTGTTTCAAAGTTCCAAAGATCCGAAACTTTAGTTCGTCTGTAAATCCGTCCTAATTCGAGGCTTGTTGTTGCTTCGTAGCATAAATTTTTTTTACGTGGCCAAGCAGTTATCCCTATAGCACAATTCCCTACCTAAAGGACCAATTCCATTTCAGACACCCTTGGTCCGTTGACCGACGTTGGTAACTCACTTCGGGGATGTGAAGGAATCATCCGCGACCATCTCTTCTCCAAGACCCCAACTTAATCTTAGAAATCCTTATCGGCCAAGGCTAAAAAGGTGTCGAAGAAGCCCAGATAAGGTGCTATATCAACCACCGTTGATTTTATCCAGGCAATTCGACCGCTGTCGTTTTGTAGTCAGCACTCGCCCTTATATGGATTCTGGGTGAACAGAGCAGTACCCGATGGCTTTCACCTGAAGGTTAAATCAGCAAAATGTATTTGTAGTAACAGTTCCAATACTGGGCATTGCCAAGTTGACGCCACTCAGAACCTACCCTATTTATACAGCACCAAGTCATCTTACGAACGTTGAGGAACGAACCCAATTTCTGAGGTATCTGTTGTCTTATTTGTCCATCATTGGACTCGGTAAATCCAGAACCGATGTAGTCATTAATGATTCTTCAAGCTACGAGAGATTAAACAGTATTGAGCTGTCGTACCACCCGACGTCAAGAATGTGCTCAACTCAACCGACTGGAGCCGCTTAGTAAGAGCGTTGAGCGAATTGTAGGTAGCTACTTCGTATAACAACCAACTACTTCGAAGACAGAACCCTATATTTGGACACGAAAGAAGGACCGAAGAAGTACTAGATTACGGGAGGAGTTCCATAAGGGTCAGTTCTGGGACCAACACCGAAGTCGTTCTCATAAGCAGCCTTTAAAAAGTGGAAAACCTAACCATAAAGGTCGGGGAGCACATCATCGATTCGAAGCCATCAAGTACGTGTTGCTGGACTGCAGACTAAGCTTCAGGGACTACCTAACGTACACAGGTCAAAAGACCTCTCGGACAGTAGCGGCGCTATACAGGCTAATGCTAAATATAGGACCAGGGCAGTTAGTAAGAAATCTTTTAAGACGACAAGTGAGTTAGATGTCCCAATATGCGACGTGCACGCGTCGCATTAGACGGATGTACTGTCTTTTGCGACACCTAAAGAGCTTCTGAATCTTCTGATCTCGTATGAGATGTAAGCTTGGTCATGAATCTGAAAGACTTTTATCGATTATTGAATCTTGGTTAGACTTTCTTTTCATAAGCCCTTGACAGTAGACAGTTGAGTTGTATTTTTAAACGAGTCTTGCAACAGTTGTGAGACCTCCAATTCCCTGTATTCCCAAACGCCAGTTTTTATGCTTTTAAAGCTGCGAACGTTTATATCATTCAATTGTGTTAGCTTAAAATCCAAGATCACGCTCTTATGATCAGATAAGAGCCTAAGAGATTATTCGAGAGTCAAGACAACCAAGCTGATCGTCTGTATGCTGCTTAAGCTTGATCGCTGGAAAACCTAAGCGCACGGTTAAGAGCCTAAGCAATCAGTCGAGGGTTAAAGTGATTTGTTGAGAATCTAAACCGATCTTTCGGGAATTCAGATAATCGATCAAGGGTCTAAAGGATCAGTCGGGAGTATCACTCTCTATTTTATGGGACATCGATCGACTGATAGTTTGAGTGATCGGGTGAGAGTCTGAGCTATCGATCAAGAATCAAAGCGGTTGGTCGAGAAACCTGCTATACACTTTTTCAAGCACCGTGGCGCATCGATTGACTGAGAATCTGAGTGGTGACCTGAGTGAGGTTCTAAGACCTCAGTCAAGACTTAAGAATGTATCGTGCGTTCATCCCAAACGTCTAAGGATCAGTCTCGAAGTATCCCTCTGTTTCGGAAGATGCATTCCATTCCATTTGAACCCGATGCTTGTTACGTTATTTTTATAAAATTGAATCGACTATCGTCCAACAAATATGAGGATGGTTAGCTCCAACTAACCATGTCAACATGAAACAATGTTCATGTCACTCCTAGGGGTTTATACTATCAAAGCATATACATTTTTTCAACACTGACTCAAGGGTTTGTGTGCTAATTCTGAACAAACACACACAAACAGAGCGACAAAGACTCCCAAAATAAAAGGTAAAATTCCCGACAGAGATTAGCAACTTTTTGTTTTAAATTGTTAATTCCAGCAGATGTTCGTTTAGTCTTCACCGTATTCCGCAATAAAAATCGTTTTAAAGTCATAAAATGTCAAACAATAAACTTTTGCGCCTCTCCTATACCATAGCAGCCTGTCAAACAAGCTAACCATGCATCAGCATCAGCCTCTCCAACGTTAACTCATTAATTAGACACGCATCACAAGGTTTCGTCAATAAAAATAAAATTGCACTATAAAAGTGTCGCTCAGCAATGTCAGCGTTGCGCAAATTATATGCACACCATCGTAAACCTTCACTCGAATGACAGGGCCCTTTCAAGCGCCCATCATTACCATCGTGTCACATTATTAGCGATTGGCATTGGCAATGCAATATGCAAACTTTCCAATTGAACGGTGTGAGGAGGTATCGATGAATTAAATAAATTTCATGCAGACAAATTCCATGTGAAGTGTCACCCCTGTTCGATAAAAGGGGGTGTTTCGTGCAACGCCGCACCATTAATGCATTTTTACAGGCGCAACAAGGATGCGTCTCTAAATTCAAAATGCTCAATGACGTGTGATGGTATAAATTTTAATTCGACGCTGCCATCTCTGAAGGTGTGTGTGTGTGCGAAGAGGTCCTTGGAGGACAACTCAATAAAAACGAAATTTAGATACGTATGACCATAAATTCAACACTTAATGGTCTAAGGATAAAAAACCATGTCCTCTTACTTTCGCACACCGCACATTAGCATATGTTGTCGGCTGTCCTCATCGTCCTTTTTTTTTCTCCTGTTGGATTACTGATTTATAGAAGGACTTTGTACAATTGTCTGCCAAAAAGAAGAGTGTAGTCCATCGAATGAGTTGTACAAGTAGTATATGTTCGTGTCCTTTGTTTCGTCGTCATGCTGAATTATTATCTGACTTCGATATCTTTCAAACGGGAACACATGCAAAAGGACACACAATTTGAATTCCTATTTTGAATGAAAACTCTATTATTACTTCCTGCGTGACATAGAGAGTGAGAGAGGGTCCTTTTGGAATTTATGTTTTATTGTTGGAACGTGCCTGTTTCCCTGATGCTGTTATTGGCATCATATTTGCATATCAGGAGTGTCTATGTTATGTACATAGTTTGGAGGCTCATGCAGTTGAAAATTGATATTTTAATTACACACTCGTATGCATGTGTTTGTAGTGCGTGTTTCCACAGGATAGGGAGTAATTAATATTCCAAGTGTCAGTTGCGATTCGACGTTAATGTGATTTGAGAAATGTTAATGATCGTAATTTCATATTAAATATCGAGAGCTTAAACGTCAGGGGAAACAAGGACTAGAGGTCCATGGGAGAGTGACGGAAAGTTGGTTGTAATATTGCATCAACTGATCACTACAGCAAGCTTTGTATGCAACTTATCCATGTTTAACTTTTGACAATTGTAGGTCAATCTAGGGTACAACTTCAAACGCAATATAAGCCTACAAGCCTAAATTTGAGTTTAAGGAGCAAGGAGTACCGCCGATAATGTGATGAAATAAGAGCCAATAAAGCACAATGCGTCCTATTGTGTCCACTTCTGATGTTAGTCTATCCTAGAGTCCTGTTGTTCTCAGAAGTATTTGAAGACGGTCTATGAGCTATTAGTCTTTTCTTTTTTTTTTTTTTTGTCTGACCTATGTCTGTACCTTAAGAGATTTCCATGTCAAATTCTATAGTCAGGTCAATGAAAAGTATGAGGTGCAAGTGCCAGGACAAGATTCAACAGTTTGAAAACAGATTGGAAGTTAAGTTTACATCCAGCGACTAGATTGACAAGCTTCAAGCTTCATTCAAGTGTAGCAGCGACAACTTTGAACATGATGCCTTGCCTTGGGTGGCTGGTTTACTTACTCTGAATGAGTCCTGCAGCATTGTGAATGGATGAAATCACTTATATTTGCTTCAAACATTGGAGCACGATACAGCTTTCAACTAGTTTTCAAACGACATGCTACAACAAAAACTTGTCAAGAGAGGACTGGGAGAAACCGAAACCCCAACCATTACCTACTGACCTCGTCTGGAATATGAACGGTTCAAAAATGAAAACAGGATTTGGATCCGGAACTTTTGGAGAATCACCATGCGGGAACCTCTCTGAGGTTTTTGTCATCAATCTTGGAGAAAAGTATTTTTTCAAACAGTCAAGCTGCCCTTAAAGCACTTGACTCCCCTGTGATTAGTTCCAAGCTAGACCCAGAAAACCTACGAGGAAATCACCGATCGAACCAGAAAGAATTGGTCACCCTTAACTGGAGTCATGTCCATAGCGTATTGTCGGGGAATGAAAAAGCCGACTCACTTGCAAAAGATCGCCGATCAACAACATTCATTGAACCCGAGCTGTTGCAAAAGGTCGTTGTCTGCAAGGATCCAGAGAAGAATGGCTTAACACACTAGAGCAAGCATGCTTAGAGCTTCTCTTCCTGATGCCATCAACCCAGTTTCATTACGAATGTCGAAAGGAACAACCTGCCTAAAACTCGCAACAACTGCTGCCTAAAAAAAAAAACATCTGCGTCACATGAATCCCGCAACAGATTTAAGTTGTCTTGAGAGTGAAAAAACCTCTTTTCACATTTTACCCGAATTTCCATCCCTCTTTCAACTCAGAAGCAGGATCCTTAATGGTGAAGTTGTCCCAAAGGAATAAGATGCTTCCATCCACTCAGCGAAGTTCCTTCACTTCCTGAAATCTTCTGGCGTGAAGACATAAGAGAAACTAATATAAGGAGAGGTTCAATAGGATTTTGAAAATAAACCGCAGGGCTAAGGACTGTAAATAGCCCTCTTTAACACCCACATACACGAATAAATACATTGATCATAAGCCCCTCTGGAATTCGCAACCTTAGAATATCGGCGTTCATAAAACCGGGCCTACAACTGAACCTTTTGGTACTCCACCTGAGGTTGTAAACTTTATTGCTGGAATAATCAAGTTTTGTCCTCTGTTGAGGATAAACGTCTATTATTGCTGGAGGTCCTTATAGTCTTTTCTTCGAAAATGTAATATTTTTTCCTCTGGAACGCTGCTAAAGACCTCTTTTTCCCATCAATTTGCACAACATTTCTTAACATTGAGTGTTCATCGTCATACCACACTTCAAAAATTATCAAGTTGCCGTTTCTAAATGATCATAGCCTGAGTTCTATTGGCTACCTTGCAGTCTTGTTTGCACCCGATATGATTCTTTTTGCATGTTCTTCTCTCTTTTTCCTTTGCAGGACTTTCTCAATAAAGGAGCCCCTATTTGGTTCCATCTGTCGTTGCTCGAGATCATCATTCCCACGACATTTTCTGAAGTAATGTTGACTGTCACTCATTCCACCCTGGTTCTACCTGCTGCACATCTACTACAGGGACAAAAAGTGTGTCATCTACTGAAGAGTCGCCGTACCGGCAAGCCAGGCTCTCTACTTTTCCCATCTTATGGTGGTTCGCATTGAAGTTTCAATGTCCGCTTAGTTTGTTTACTTCGCCATGTTTTCATTCCGTCTATTTAGCAGCGTCTCTAACCAGGCTCACCGCCCACCTTTCTCTGGTTTCAGAGCTCTATCGCCCTTGCCACTGTTGCTTGGTGAGCTCCTTCGCCTGTGTCGCTGCCACTTCCACTCGAATTTCAGCTTTATGTTCGTAGATGAATATCTTTTCGGGCGCTAAGAGATCGATGAGAGCCACTTCCACTTCTACGACACCATACCCATACGGTAGGAGCTTGCTACTCGAAGGGCTCCAAGTGGCATCTGTTTCCTGTATTTCTCAGCCCAGATCTCACGTGCATGGCCGTGGAGAATTGCATGCGTGATTGACAGAAGAAGAAGCTTGTAGTTGGGTCACCTACGTTTCCCATGTGTTTGCTTCGCAGCTGGCTCCGTTGAGGACTGCCAAATGTAAGTTTGGATTCAAGGGTCATTCCGAGGAACCAAAATGTATTTTTGGGGGTTATTTCTTCCAAGCCTTTCATTGGAACTCCACAGCTACCGGGATCTGGCTCTTAGTCTTAAGAAATAATTCTGTCCTCTCTACCGGAGATGTTCCAAAGGTCGGGTCCAACAATTGTGCCCTGCGTTGCTCCTGTAGTAATTACATCCATCCTCGGTGTCGTATAAAAGCTTCCGGTCTTCGATGTAGTCGTTTACCGTCCGTAGAAGTTTCCTAAATGTGTTCTCGAAGGCGGTTAGGGTACGTCTCCACCTGGCCGAGTTAAAGACATTCCTTACATCGAAGGCTGCCAGCAAGACGACTTTCCTTGAGCGGTAATTACCATGTTCAACCTCTTGGAACGCCTGTAAAACTTCCTCGATAGGTGCTATTGTGGAACGGCTTTTTCTAAATCCGTGCTGTCTTTCGGATAGGCCATCTGCTCTCTGGACTGCTTCTGTCAATCGCAACTTCAGCATCTTCTCTGGTAGTTTCCCAGCCGTATCCAGCATACACAAAGGTCTGTACGCTGATGGGGAGTCCGCATCTCCCTTTCCTTTGTTGATGAGTACCGAGCGTTGTATTTTCCAGCTCCCGTCCTCAAGGCAACTGTTGTATATATCCAGCAACAGCTGAGAGACGATTTCTCTTTAGACCAAGCTCGTCTAACCTACCGTTGTCAAAACTACCCCGCACATTTGTTAAATGTGACTAATAAATCTTCCAAGTCAACGACATGTCATTGAGTCCGGAAATACATTTGTTTAGATACACTCAGAGAACTCGATACCCAAAACCGGAATTATCCATTCACCCCTTCTCCCAACTCATCTCGAATTTTAAATTTAACTCTTACCTTCGTTTCCTAGTCCTATAAACGGCTTCAAAATTGATCTTGAGTACCATTTCCACCCCTTTGATGATTTTCAATTCTCGGGCACAAAAAAAAGGGTTCATTCCTGGATCTTTGTCTCTCTTTACTCGCTTCCAAGTCCTTTTTATTGTTTCGCACGGTTGTTGCACGCCCGGAAGTTTCACTTCAGTGCGATGAGTTTATGCGGGTACTGGACACGTGACCAACAACACAGGACTAAGGGAAATAATCAACAAAACGAAAACGAAAAAAAAAATGTTAATGACGAGGAAGAAAGCACAACCCAAGCCGCTCTTTACATTTTCAAAGCGGCACAACGTCTGCTCGATGTGTAATTACGTGTATCTGATTGCAACAGTTTTGACAGCAATCCAAAGGATTCCCATAATTAATGCAACACACAAACACGGGGAGAGAGGGCAAAGTACAGTTAGTACCTCATTCCCATTGTTTTCCCAAAAAAATATTACGGTTTCCCACTGCAGACGAAAGGGTTAACCCCGATTGTGACAATGATAATGAAAAAGGACTATGGGTTGTGGGACGACTACACAATATGTTTTCCACTTTGAAAGTGTAACCACCATTAACCGCATTTTTCACCACTCTTCACAGTCCACACTCCCAGGAGAATTGACGCT
Source organism: Criorhina ranunculi (assembly GCA_951813785.1). NCBI lineage: Eukaryota > Metazoa > Arthropoda > Insecta > Diptera > Syrphidae > Criorhina > Criorhina ranunculi. Next base: position 11,578,218 of record OX638382.1, on the reverse strand, counting down.
GTCAATCAAGATTAAAGGTGTAGTTCCGTGCACACACGGCTATTAATTACCAACTTATCGAACCGCGGGATGTTTTTCTTTTGGTATGTGGCTCCCTCTATTTATAGATTTAATAAATATTTCATTAGAGTAATTTGAAAGTAATTTACAAAAAAAGAGGACGAGGAGATGCAGAAGCATCGACTCACTCCTTGCCCATTAATTCATTCGAAGATGAACACATTAATTTTCCTCTAGAGATGCTTTGGGTAGTTTATCTTCTTCACTGGCAAAGTCGAAGGACATCGCTAGTTGGTGGTGATGGTGGTGGTGGTGACATTGGAGAAAAAAAAAAATTTAAGACGTGTTGTATCAGAATGATCGGAAGCTTCTCCATTAATCTATGACTGACTGAAGCTATTTGTAAGTTCGGAAAAAAGGAAATGGAATTGGTGATTGGTGTCCTTGTGCTTGGCTTTTTAAATATTTATGAGCAATTTGTTCCTTAATAGACGACATGGAGATGGAGAAGTCGAAACCTTAAATGGGTCGAGATGGTGATTACTTAAATTCACTCAACGACATGTTGTAAATCACGTTAATATTTGTAATTAGTCAGAAGATCCTGGCATGTCCACTTGGGATGATAAAAGTCTGCAAAGGCAGCTCAATCAACTTTACTGTGTGCAGATAAGGATTGCAAGGCTTGGGGTTACTTGTGAGAAGAATGCACGGCTTGAAAATGTGCGAGCAGAAACTCCTAGCTGATGTAACGGAAAGGGAAATAGTGTACGAGGACTCTATCTCACTTTAAGCTGGATCTACAGCAATCGTGGGTTCCCGGTGTTAGACCATAACAAAGTGATTCAATTCATCAAACCTCCACTCTGAAAACTTTAGAAAAATAATAGAAGCAAGACACAATAGGATTTTGAAGAGACACCGCAGCGCCAAGGGCTGTGAACAACTCTTCCGAGCATAAAATGGAGCGTAGACAAATTGAAATCACTTACCAATTTCCCTAGAAATCTGAGGAAAAGAGTGGGTTTAGTTGGTGTGTCTTTATCTTACATTTGGAACTTGTCCAGAACTCCAGAACGTGTTCCGGATTCTTACTAGCCTCATCGCAGAATCTGCAGAGGTCTTCTTCCACTATCCGTAGTTTTCTCAGGTGTCCTTTGAGTCTACAGTGTCTCGTTACGAACCCTATTAGGATACGTAGGTTGTTCTTGTTAAGGTTATTTCTTAGCTTGCCTCGGAGCTTTTTCTTGAAACTTTATGATTCAGAGACAATAAAGGGTTCAGTTGCCTCTAGTCTGGCTAAGCCGTGTGCTGCTTCGTTATCCTCAATTCCGACGTGCCGGGTATCCAGTGCTATCTTCGAAGATTCGTCATCTTATTCAAACAAAAGCAGGACAGTCGCATAAGAAGTGTTCGGCTGTGTCATCGCCCTCTCCACAACAATACTTAGCAAAGCCTTGTAGCTCTTAAGAACGCCAGCAGCAAGATTGTCATGAACTGCCCATAGACGTCTGGGCCCAATCATTTGGTTTGTCTGCGTCTTGGGGAGTCATGTCAAATTCGAGTATGTTCAGTATAGATTTAACCGTCATTGGAAGCCTAAATTGAGGACCCTGGCAAATTCAACGTGGGCTAAGGTGCTGAGAAAACCTTTTCTGAATCTTGTCTAGCAAGCTTATCAGGGATCTCGTTTGTTTCGTTGGACTCAAACAGGATTAAGAGGGGTTTTGCATTTTCGAATTATTTTGGAAGAGGATTAAGGGAGGCCTTAAGCGCCTTAAACGTGACGGTCGCTTCAGACTTAAATAGGATCCTAGTAGGTGTACTACAATTAAGAACCGGGCTAACTGGAGAGGCTTGTTGGTTGAAGCCCAGGTTCACCCCGAGCTCTAGCGCCACCTAGGTAAGTAAGGTGTACTGCATTTTATCGATGGTGACCTATGCAGAAGCTTTAGTGATGAAGCAATTAACGGGGACACTTTTGCTCACTAAAGATCAAGTCTGAGATAGTTTGGGCCTAAGAATGCGGTGACCAATCATCATCTGCCTACGAATGCTTATTCTCCTTCTTGTGAGGCCCATTCAAACAGGGAACCAGAACACCATTTATGAGGTGTTCTTATGCGAGTCAAATGATGTTTGAGTAAGTTAAACCCTGATACGGAGATGTTCGAGTCGTCGGCGCCTTCGAAGTTGCTTTTAGTTGGATATCTGGATAGGGGTTGGAATAAAGCTTCGAGGAATGTAAATATTTTACCTAAGCTTAAACGAAGCTCCACAAGAAGGGTAGCTATGGCAGTTGACATGCGAGGATATTGCCCTCTTCTGTCAAACCGCAGCACATTTTGCTATTAGGTACGTAAAATTGGTCTTGAGTTGGTCTGTGGCACCTTATTCACTTGCGTGCTGGGTGCCAGGTCATAGAGATATTCCAGGGAACTATAAGGCAGACGAACTCGGCAGATATGGAGCAACTATTCCCATGCTTCCAGACGATGTCACCTTCGGTATAAGGATTGCTACACGTAAGCTTTAATTCAAGCCGGATACTATCGAGAGAACAAATTCTAGGTGAACAAGTGCAATAAGGTGTCTAGCGACAAAACAAATTTGGCCAAAGGTGGATCTGACACGCTCTCAACAGATCGCATATCAGAACCGTAATAGGTGCCACCACGGGACACTGTCTAATAGGCGTTAGCATGCAACAAGGTTTGGCGTACATTGAAACGATGTTTGTAAAAGCTGCAAGGAAACCAAAACTCTCTCTGTAGCTGCCCAGCTTTCTCCCGCAAAAGAATGCTCCACTTAGAAGAATTCAGCTTTGACGACCTAAGTGACCTGATAAACATAGATGTCAGAACGAGCAGGCAAGGATACTTCTCCAGATCCCTGTGGTATCACAATTATTCTATCAATCAATCCTAGATGACCCTAGTGCTGGCTTTAGCTGCGAACCACTACAACCTAACTCAACCCGCTCTTTGGCAATATTCATGTTTCCATGTGCTGTGATTAAGGCTAAGTCTTCTGTAGACTGATATTTTCTAGACTGAGTGGAACAGTTTCGGCCTGACAGCGGACCCCTGCGGTCGTCCTTCATTAAGTAAATTCTTCTTGCTTCTGGTTTTGTTTATAAAAACTTCTTAACTTATGTGTTTCCAGCTGAAGGATATCGTATTCTGCCGTAAAATCTACAAATACTGGAATTTGTTCAGTCTAAATGTGGGCCGTTAAGGACAGCGCATTGGTAGGTGTGTATTTTTGGCTCCAGAACTCTAGAAAACTTGCACTTGGCATTCGAATTTGAATCTTCCTTCCTGGAATACCAATATGATGTGATTGGCTTCAGCTCAATCCGACAGTTTCACGCCATTTTCCTCAGTTTCCAAGTGTGACAATGTAACAGGATCCAGTAACCTATGACTGTAAGCCACTTTATTAAAAGACCAAGCACCACACCCTACATATATTACTCTTCCCACACCCACTTCCAACACACTCACTCACTTATTTTCTCGTCCACAAAAAAAAAGGAAAATAATTCAAAGAAATATTTATCAAGTGACATTTGATCTAAATCTCCTTTTGGAAAATATCCTTTTGCAATAATAAACCACTTTTTCTCCTGGTTTCCTTGTCCAAAATAAATCACATGACAGATTGCCATTGGATACAAAATGATGCACGACCCCGCATTAATAATCTCAAATGTGAAATCATAAAAAGCTCACGTATGTCGGTAATAATCCTTTTCACAAGGATATCCAATATTTTTTTTCGGTCAAGATTGCTATAGGGATACGACATACCAATACCAACCATGATTAGTGCATGGAACTGTCAAAATAGTCACAAGGATATTTTTCCGCATCATACCTTATCATAACTCACCCTTTTGTCGTGTGTTGAATTGAATTTGTTGATCCTTTGCAAAGGACTTGTATGTGAAAAGGGTTTGCATCACCACAAAGAGGACATTACTTCAAAAAGAGAGAGGACAAGGACATTCCCCGGCAATCAATCTAATCACAACTTGAATCACGTCCCTTTTTATTGGTTTTCCATTTGCCTCTACCCACATAATCTCCTTTAGCTTTTGTTATCCTTTTTTTTCTAAGTTTTTCTTTATCCTTTTGAAGGCGGAAAAAGGAAACCAGAGTCTATGACAAAGTAGGCGATGGACGTTGTTTATTTTTTTTTTTTAGAAAATTTTTCATTTTTTTATTGACACACGTCAATGCCAAATGGACCGAGATTCGGTTTCAATTTGATAAGTCGCGTGCGGACTTTTTGTTGAAAATTTTGTTTTTTTTTTAACGAGTGACACTTGCAAAGGTTTTCCTTTGAAATAAGTTGACAACTAACTTGTGGCGATCAACCTTATCAGAACGCAAAGGCTAGACCTTAACCCAAGGTATTGAACGTTTTTGTACTCGTTTGACTTCTTGATTAGGAATGCACACTTGGCTTAGGGGTTACTTAAGCCGAGAATTTTCTATCTACACCGCACCAGGTTTGCCTCTGTCTCCATAATTTGAAATTGAAGTAAGCAAACACCATCGGCATAGTCAAGGCCACGATCTTCATTGATTTCCTCTGTAATCCTATTAACAAAGCACCTCAGTTTTCACCACCAGAAAAAGTAATGGACTCAACATATAGCCTTGAGGGACACCCTTTCAATTTCAAATTCCTCTGACAGCCTGCTGTGCAGCCACCAATTTTTTTGGAATACCTCTCTAACACAGGACATGCCAGAAGAAAACTATCGAAAGCCTTTTTGAAGTCCACACACTTCACGCACCCTTCCCTGAAGGCTCCGAAAGATGTTGATGTGGTTTACACAAACAGGACTTAGTAGCCATCCTGCGACAAAACATTAAGGACAGGGATACTGACGCTGATCTTCAGGTGCACGACAGCGAACATTCAGAATTTGACGGACTCATGTAGACGTACCGAAAAACATGCATCGGCTAGAGAGAACAGAATGAGATGCAACGTCAGTGAACTAGACGGTAGGGAGGTGCAATATAGGGTAAGGAAAGAGGAATCAGAGGACAACGAACTTGAAGTAGCAGCACTTCAACCTAGACGCGACGATGACAAGACCTTTCTCCCAGTAAATAGACTAAGCGACATAGCGACGGTTGGAAGAGCAGGCCATGTTGACGCCTCCATCATCTGACGTGTCTCCAGAGAAGGAGAAAGGAGTCAGGGATAGTTCCGGTTAGTTTTAAGTAGAATATTGGCTTAGGCTAGGGATTTAGTTAAATGTTTAGGTTAGCCCCCGTGGCTTGACCCTTGCTCATTGTTGGTCAGTGACAACAGACTTTGTGGCAGCTCTTGTGTTCAAACATGGTACCACCTGTGACAGTACGATTGTCACCGAGACCGTGATAGACCTGAATTAATGTCGTTTTATATGTTGGCGTTGAAGTCCCTTATCACACACAATAAGCTTATCTCAATTAGGAGGTAGTCTGGGCCAAGATCACCTACCCATTCCCCTCTGATTTTTATTAGATAGAATCTCCTAATATCTTCGCAGCGTCTAAAGCCAGCTTAGAGAAATTTGAACTCTTCACAAAAACCTACACAAGTTGTGGCGACCTATTTGCTCCGTAAAGTTTCTGTAAATCGACCTGTTGGGGTTTTCAGGCAGGGAACTTAGGAAATGTTTATTATAGCGGCACCCGTTATGATGAACTTCAATGCATCCCCATGCGGTACTAGGTCCCGCTTTTGCCCCCTGTGCGAGACGCTGTTATTCGAGTTTAATGCTATTTTTCCACGTGGTATGGTCTCTTGATGACTTCCCTCCCCATGCTCAGTGGCACGATGCCACCGATCAGCAATGATTCTTGAGCTGGATGTTTCCCAAACTATTATTGTACTAGGACATTCCTTAGACTGTCTAGCTGTAGAAATCCGACGTTTTGGGGAACCTTCTTTTGCATAGTCAAGGAGGGTCTTTATGTTCTTTTTCTGTATACCATAGCCACAAGCAGTCAGGGATGCCATCCTTCGCTCGTAGACTACTACCAGGCTACTTACAATTTCAGTTTGCATATACAAGAACATATGTATAAGGATTTATGCATATAGGTACCTTGGTACTGGTCCTTGCTATCTTAGAGGGCAAATAATTGTTAGTCGATCCAATATCGTTTACCCATTCCTCTCTGACTTTGATATCATAAAATCCAGGATTAGGTCGAAACAACTGCTTTGTTTTGGACCTATCGATAGGTCTAGGTACTTTCAATTATTTAATGAAATCATGGACGTTGTAGCACGTTAAACCGTGTTTTAAACTTAAAGCCGTTGTTGAAATATGTCCGCAAGTGTGAAGTTAAAAACAAAAAAAAACTTCAAAAGCTCCAAAAAGGTATAAAATTGACAAAAAAAATTGAAAAAATCCTTACAATCTTACGTTTGTTTCATAGTTCAGCCTGTGGCGTCTAAAATATAAAAGGATACGCCACAAATATGGAATTGAAAAAAAAAGTATTTCCTCCCAAATTGGCCAAATTGAATATGATCACATATGCGTGAAAATTCAATTTCCCCTTCCACTCCCAACACTTGGTTTTACGAGTTTTTTTCTTCACCCTTTCCATAGTTATTCTGACCCAAATGGCTCGTTTGCACATAATCCTTTGAACAAAAAAAAGCAGCAAATATGATATAAAAGTCCTTTCTTTTTGAAAATCACAAAGAAATGTAAATTTTATTTTTTTGATTACAACATGAGTATCGGAAGATATGTCCAGATTTGTTCGTCCTTTAGAGATATTGTGTAATATAATATGCACATGTATGTTTGAACTTATGTACGTTTGTGATGTAAGGTACGGTTTCGATTTTATTTTGCGTCCCATCTTCAATCTTCCATTCATTCTTTTACAAACTTTCATGTCAATCACTACATCGTGGAGTTAATTTAACATTTTTAAGATAGATATTTAGTTTTAAAAAGCGAAAGTGCAATTCGTCACTACTCCAGGAAATTCTCTTTCTTTTGACACCTCATTTGCTAAGATTGGTTGGGTGTGAGAGCCGGAAAAGGGATCTCTATAGGTATACCACAAAATTAATGTTTATGTTACGACATTCATATTCTCTGCTTTGTATGGCCTTTGGAAGGTTATAGCTCAATTTGCCACGTTGTTTTCCAGTCTTCCCTGAACGGAATTTGATCTATTCAAACTCGGAAGACGGTCTTCCTATGAAGAGGTCAATCGTGGTTGTTAAATATGAACGAATCTTGCTTTTAGTTCAATAATCACTACCACGATGCCGTTAGCGTAACCAACCAAGTTCGTATGTTAGGGCATCTCCATTCGAAGGATTCCCACAAAGGAGCTGTTCAACAAGACGTGTCCTAGAATTGGACCTTCTATTGTTTCATAAATTTTCTCTGAGGTAGCCCTTCACCATTCGCAGAAGATATTGTAGTACGTGGAAGGTTTACAGTATATTCCTCCACCTAACAGTGTTGAAAGCATTCCTCACGTCTGAAGGGTTGCTAGTAAGACAATTTTTCTTGAGCAGCTGCTGCAATAGTCATTGTATAGTTAGCCTATCCTCACATCATGTCTTCCTACTAAACAGTGACCGGTTGTTGTATTGATCAGTTTTGAGGACGTTCCTCTTCTATGCATCAAATGTCCATCAAACCTTTACTGACCTTATGTTTAGAGGTTTTTTTTTCAAGAGGGAATGCTGCATGCACCATCAAGAGTGACCAAATTCCGTCGGTATGTCGGACTCTTATTGACTAATACGTCTCCATCTTCAGAAGAACCAACCCCACAGTAGCTTAGTAGTTTTTATGTTTCCATCATTAGCTTCGCCTTGGGTACCTTGATGGCGGTTATACCAATGCAGTTTGTATCAAAAGAGCTTTGTCATGCCAGTTCAGAAGGCTCACAATGTCAAAGGCTCACAAGTGCCAAAATGTCACAATGACCTAGTACCCAGTAATGGGTAATGGTTTCCGTAAAAGACCCGCCGCAGTCTATCACTTTCACGTGGTAAGGCTTGCTTAATTCATTGATTATCGACTTGGTTCCGACGTTGTTGAGAGCTCCCTCTAGGTCAAGAAAAGCCATCAAGTTGAGGGGGATTTTTCGATGAATCTCCCTTATTGGTAAGCGGTGTGTGTGCCTTGAAAAGCGACTCACAGAGTCCATGGTATGAGGATCTAGAATACTCTTGAAAGTTTCAAGTATGAAAGAAGGCAGACTGATAGCTCTTAGATCGACCACGAGTGTGTTTGACATTTTGACCGCTTTTGGGTACAAAAATTGACTTCTCCGTGAACAATGTACTTGGAATGGTTTCAAGTATCAGGCAGCTCTTCAGAATACAAGACAGATTCCTTCTTTAAACTCAAAAGGTGAACTGGGGTTTCACTGAAAAAATGTCATTGGATCTCGGGAATTTACTGATTACGTGAGAAGAGGTTCGTGGACATACAGCGTGCTTTGTCAGGAATAGGTGTATAAGTAGCCAAGGAAGTAAGTGTACATTAGCAGATTTAATGGTTGAAAATAGGAACAGTGGTGCAATTAAGCCCTTGATTTTCAGAAGTTGGAAAAAGAAACCTTGAACAGCCAGAGATTATAACTTTTCCACCACCAAGCTGCTTGGCTTCAACAGTATTACCTAATTCCCCAAGACTTCCGTTTTGTCAGGCCTTAGTCTTAAAATTGAAAATCGTTTAGTCCCAAACGCCATTACCCGGAAATTTCCCCAATGAATTTGTTCATTAATAAGATTTTATCCTTCTCCCAACAAAAAAAAAAGGACATTCGAAACTAAAAGAACTTTCCAAACAGCAACAGATACGTTCGACTCTCAGGATTACCACCACCAACCACCCCATCCTCCGTCTCTGCCACCAACAACACTCACTAATTGGAGATGTGCATTCGGCAGAGAGATATGTTTTCAAGGATTAGTACTCGTGCTTTACGATTACGATTATTTCGGCATCCGACTACCGAAAGCCTAATTTGCATAAAACAGCCACAACTCATTTGTGTGCGAGATTTTCCATTTGATATACGAGTAAGCAGCGGTGGCGACGACGGGGAAGAGCATTATTGGTATTTTCCAAAAAAAACAGACTCTGGTGGCTCCCTCCCACATCCTGTTTGTTGTGCGCCGCCTTTCAGCTTCTTGCTATAATATCTGCTTTCGAAATGGGCAAATGGCATTAATAGAGGGTTCTCATTTCACTGCGGGGGGGGGGGGCTTGGGTTGTGTGTCTGTCTGTCGTCTCGTGTATATATATTGGAGTTTGGCAGTGTTAAATGAATCCAATATGTCATTTTCAAGTTTTTACGATATCCAGCCGACGACGCGGTTATTGTTTGTGGAAAAAATGTCCCGGATGCTAATACTCACTTCCTCCTGACGGATTACACATTTTGCCACCCGTATCAGATAATTTGGTTTTTGGCTTTTTCAGGTTCTATTGCCTGCAGTAAGCTGGATGACAATTGAACGTGTGCAGAGAGTCTGTATAGGGAGTCCTTGACTATTTAGGCGAGAGCGCCATTTTCAATGGAAATATGCAAATTTATTTACATTTTCGTTTTCAGCTACTCGTAGGTGTGGATGTTTATTGCCGCGCAAAAACGAGACCAAAAAAAAAGGACACGGAGGCGATGAGATGATTTGTTGGATTTGTTTTTCACGACCTTCATTTATCATAGCAATTTGTGGCGATTGTATCGTAACAATAAAGTGAAACCCCGAAGCTTTGTCGAGCAGATTGCTTGGGGGTAAATTGTGCAGAGTGGGAGTGTCGATGATGATCCGTTTTGGAACTATATCCATTCGTAAACTCAGGCAAATGCATCGATTATCTCATACCAATCAATGTTACTTGGGGTTTGTGTAGGACATTCAAGAATAGATCTCTACTCCGAGAAACCGACCTTCATAACTTGGTTGCTTCGTAACTATGTTTTTTTTTCCATGGCCGGGCACAACTCCCAACCTGGAGGTCCAGTTCCATTATAGAAAACCCTAGGACGAGGGGTCGTTTAGACTGAAGATAGTAACCCGTTCGAGGATGTGAGCACTGCCGTTGGTCCAATAAGGGGTCATCCGCCACCATCTCTTTTCCAAGACCCTGACCTAGCCTTGGAAATCTTTACCGGCCTGAGCTCCAAATATGTCGGAGTAGCCCGGATAAGGTCTTATTTGTTGATTCCATCTGAGGATCTCATTTGCTGTCCCGTTTATAGTGCTGCTGTTTTTGTCTGCTGGTCAGCACTCACGCTTATAAGTTTGGCAAGTCTAGTCTGGATGGAGATCGACCAGTACCCGATGGTAACCACTTGGACGTAAAATAAGCACAAGGACGTAAACTTAAGCCCGACAAATCTTCAAATCGTGACAGTGCCTCTCTAATTTATAAGACTGCTAGTAGGTTAGGTAAGGTTAGATAGATAGGTATCCCAAAGGACTCACTTAGACTCAGAACCCATTGAATAGAATTTCTGGCAAACTCTACCCATCGAACCATTTAGAGTTATAGGAACACACATTAGGGGGTTTTTTGACGAAATTTTTGAAGCTAGAGAACGCCAGTAAGTAGCCTTAAGTCTTTCCTGCTATGAGACAGTAATCAATTTCAAATAATTCTTGAGGACACCTGGATTAGTTATTCTATATCGTTGAGTCATGCCGTCTTAAGACCAATAAGCCGAGGGCTAGCCATAAGAAACTGAGCATTGCCTTTCGAATTTATAGGTGACGTCATTCTCCCCATTCCAATTGTAATCTGGGATCCAAGACAGTTCCCGTTTGGAAGCAGCCCTTCCCTTGAATTTGTCAAGATTTCGTATTATAATCGAAAAGAGAGGAGTAAGACCTTAAGTCTATGCTAGCTGTCGATGTAAGTAGTTAGGTAGGTTGGTTCAAGACTGTCACCCTTACTTGGAATGTCCAGTCAGAAAGAGAAGACAAAGAAGAAAGGTCTAGCCTATCGACGTAGATCCAAATCAAGGATGTCTCAAGAAGGTGGTTTTATCATTGCCCCACAACACTCGAGAAGTCTTCAATTGCATATCCCTTGATCCAATCTTTCTAAGTACACCACTCGTCCATGAAGACCGAGGTCATATGCGGCATAGGGCATACAGTGGCTAGGTGTAATCGAACAGAACGTTCATCCATATAGTCTGTGTTGCATTCACTGAACTCTTGGCAATCACTTCTTCGACAAGCTTGTAGAATTACTTGGACCTTTTTGAGATTTCTAACTTTATCCGGTTGAATTGGACAAAGTTCTGTTTAGAGAGCAATAAATGGGCACATTGGGCCCTCGTGTTGATCTACGTGAGCAAGGCATCCACTCACCTCACCTCAATTTCTTGTTACACTTGTGTATCCCGTAAAAAACTTCAAGCCCCATAAGGGACATCACCACCCACCCTCTAACTAGTTTGTCTACGTTTTCATTGAATAGCACTCCGACATGGCTAGACACCAACTGTAGGGTGAACCTTGCTATTCTTGCCTTTAATATTGAAAACTTTTCTTATGGTTCCGGAGTAAGGCGATTGCAATTTCCTTATTGTTAAGGTTGTCAAACAAAATCAGAGGTGCATACTTAGATAGGAAATGGAGCTCCTTAAACCGTAATTAAAATTGCCTCTATGGCTGCTTTAGGACGGGACTCTATGTTCCAGCTAATTGAATAGGTCTTTGATACGAGTATGAATGGCCGATTCTAGCCTTCAGAACCAGACACAGCCATCTCTTTGTGACTGAGGAGCCTCGCTGTATAATTTCGTAATGAATTCCCTCGAGATAACCGCTAGCTGTTAGGCCCTTGTACATATGTCGTCATTGGCATAACCACCAGAGTTGAAGCTGTCTTTATGACAGCTTCGAAGAAGAGGCGCCTTGTTTCCATGACCTCAACTGCTTCTTGGTTATTCTTAGTCAACTTTTGCAGAGTAGTGCATCTGCTCGTCTTGTATAAGGGTCAGTGAAGGCTAGGACTTGGCAAACGAGCTGAATTAGTATACAGATTTTGGTGGGACGAAAGCCCTCATTTATTCGGCTTAAGCTAAGCCTAAACTTAAAATTAGACTTAAGCTTAGAACTATGAAGGAGATCAGACTTAAGGCAAGGAGTGGTGCGGTTAAAGTCAAAAACCGTAAGATTTGAGTTAATCTTTCGTAGAATACGGGAGATCGATGCGTTCGAGCCAAAGGAGGAGGTTGGTAATCAGAAGAGATGAAGGATTTTTAGATTACGAGGGTTAGGTTAGGTTAGGTTAAAGTGGCTGCCAGCTATAGCCAGCACACTTAGACCAGTGATAAGTCCATTGCGATACCACATGGATCTGAAGAGATCTCCATACCTAATCATTAAACCAATTAGAGCTTTTTATGAAGCGAAGGAGGTTTCTGCTATCCGGGTTTATCAGAGCACCTAATTCGTTAAAGTAGAATTCCGCTAAATGGAGTCTTCTTTTACGGGAGAGAATGCTTAGAACGAGGGTTAGTATTAAGGTAAATGCAATCGTGAAAAGTCGCACGTTCAAGCCGATGAATGAACAGAATGGCGACTGCATCTCTGCGTCCCTTAAGAGTGTTTAAGTTAATGAGGTTAAGGCGGCTTTGATAGAGAGCCAGACTAAAAGGGTCGCCCCAGGGCTAACCTCAGAGAGCAAATCGAAGAAAACGACAATGGGTGCTCTTGATTCTTAAAACATAAACACGATTGTATGGAGACCACACTTGATTGGCGTACTCCAGGAACAAAGGTCATGTAGAGGGACCTAGTCACGTATGGGTTGGTGAATTCCTTGGACCCTACCATTTTGCAGAACCTAGTACAGAGTTGAGATCTCTTTCATACAGATTGAACTAAGGAGATAGGTTGGTTGCGCAGAAGTTAGAGTCGGGGAAGAGGTTGGTGCCGGCTTATGGATGCCATTTGGCGATACTAAGTTTCAAGCAATTTTTGAGGGACCAGATCGAATGGAAGATGGTGTTTTGGAATAAGGTAATGGTTTTGAAAACATTGACATCGTCGGCGCAAAGGGAGACAGATGAGTGTTTGATGATCTTATCGAGATCGTTAATAGTTTAAATAAAAAGAAAAGGACATAGATGGCTCCCTTGTGGAACACCAACAATGTAGCTTTTGGTGATGGCATAACAGTGCTGTAGCATCAAAACTTCAAAAGACTCACAAGATCGTTAATTTATTTTAAAATGTATTCCATAAAATGTACGGTAAAAATAAATAGAAAACCCGGAAAGAGAAGACGATATAACAATTGAAATTATTTTCAAAAGGAACATCAAAGGACTCACTGAATGTCAAAGGTAATAACTCTCATTCATTTCGTGGATTTTTGCATACGCGATACACAAAAAACCGCGGAAATACATTATTAATGAAGCATAAAACGTAGCAGAAGCAGGTAACCACTTCCACTAAGGTCGTCCTTAACAAAGAACATCCTTTATTTTTCAAACCAAAGTGTTGGTTTTTGGGCTGGGGCTTGACGACAAAAGCTTTCACGTTTATTAATTTTCATGTTTGATTTCGTTTATCCAGCTAAAAGGCGGAGAAATTATAGTAAAATTTTCTATTTATCCTGATCCTTGTCATGTTTGTTGTTTTTTTTTTTTTATAAGGAAAGGAAAAATATTTTCATTGCTGTCTCACAGTACGTATACACACCGCAAAGTGGTTTGGTTTTCACTTTGAAGCTTGACATTCTCCATGCATAAAATACACAAACAATCATTCTCCTGTCTGATTACCTTTTCAAGGATAATGACGAAAAAAAAATAAGAAACGACCACCCATTGGAAAATTGAAAGAAAAAACAAATTTCAATAATCCATCCCCCGCGCCCTTTGTGAGATTTGTTTGAGAGATCCTTCGAAGAAATTCCATTTGAAGACTCAAAACATTATAAATTTTTAATATTCAATTTTTTTTTTCTTAAATTCTATCAGCACCACCCCGACTTTATGTGGAACGAGGTGCGCACATATATGGCTTGGAATGTGTATACCTTAATAAATTATATGCCGCATCCTAATCAAATGAAAGATAAACCCAATTTCTCGATTCATTGTATCGATAGGACGCTTTAAGGATAAATATACTGTGACGCGCCTTTAGAATTTCTCTTTTATGTCGTGCACATCATAAAAATGTAATAAATCGTATCGGGGTAGGGGGTGCACAAAGCACATCCCCCATTTGAATATATAGAAAAACTTCCTGATGAAATCAAAAGGACAAATTATTTCTTATTCATGCATTAAATTGACTAAGGAGCTCTCAAGCGGATTTACATTCACTAATACTGTGAAGCCTTCGAAATTATATTAAATTGACAGGATACTGTCTATCCTTGGTTGGACAGCTGAAAAGATTCCCAGGTTATGGGATTACGAATGTTGACATTGAATGGAGAGTTTGTTCGTTTTTTTTTTTGGATGTAAAGTGACTCCTTAACCACAAATTGTATAAAAATCACGAACTCTCCTTGAAAATCCAGGTTAATTGGAAGTTTTTTTTTTTGCACACAAAACTTCACAAGCAAGGTTATCTCTCTTGGAATAGACTTGTAAGAGTTTATTTATTTTGTGTATTAGATCACATCCTTTTTTTCGCTATCATGACCATTATATCAAAGTTATTTTTATTCCTACTTGAGCACGTTCCAACCATACCCCACTTATACTTGTGTAAACATTGTGGTTACACACGCACACCCAAAAAGGATATATGGACAATTTTTGATGATTTATTTTTAATGGTTAAATATATATCGTTTCATGATTGATCAAAACCGTGACAGTGGACGAGGAGTATCCTTTGTAAATCTTTGCAAATATTAAAAGAAAGGATACACTCGTATGTGTACTTTCAATTATGTCAATTTTCAGTTGATAAAAAGGATTTTTTTTTGCTTTTACTTTCTCCGTGCGGTAAATATTTGTTTAAAACCATTTTAAAACAAACTTTGATTTATCCTTTCATGTAAAATAGAGCTTAGAGAAGGATATTCATTGAGAGCACATCAATAAATGAAGGGATGATTTGCGTAATTCTTTTTGGCATTTAGGTCAAACGAGTGTGTTGACTTTAGTGATTGAAAGGATTCGAGGATTCATAGATTCATATGTGGAAATCCAGAGGGAATTGAGAAATGTATTGATTTCATCAGACAGGATGCGGTAGAAAATGAAATCAATCACTGTTTACATGGACCAAATTGTAGAAGAAATTACGTCTTTTTTTTTTTGTCTTCATGCACCGTCAGGGGTGACTAAGTTCCCCCAGTGTGGCGGACTCCCGTCGACTTAACCCTCTCCTTTGTCAGACGAACCAGCCGCGGAACTGTTTCTTGTATTACTTGACGGTGGTGCCACTTTCTCTAGCTTTTGTAGCCTCTAATCTTCTGTGCTGTTCTCTTCTCATTAACCTCAGCACTTCCTCGATTTAGGAGCACACTCTGTTCTATTTTTCCTCATTCATGCACATTACCGCAACGACGTGGTTTCGCTGACCTCAAGTTCTATTCTTCGTCTCTCTTCAAGTCATCGTCTCTCTCTGCAAGTCATCTGATGCATTCACCATACCGACATACCGGGGTCGTTATTTTTCGCCTTTTGTGTAAAAACTCGTTGAAACACCCGTGACCTGTAAGGAATTGCGTGAGGTAGCAACTCACCTCCACTCTGTCCTATCCGCAATGTTTCTGCCAGTCCATTTACCTCTAGTTCAGCTCCAGCATTGTTGCCAGCGAAGCATCGTGATCTCATTGACTTCTACTGTTGCCGTTTTCTGTCCAACGTCTGAGGTCTACAACTACGAGCTGATTCTGAGGCGGGTTGGATAGGAATTCGTCACCCGAAGAGCTCCTCTTCGCTGTTCCGCTGTCATTTGTCTTTTATACTTTTTAAGCAGGAGTGTATCAAGCCAGATCTCGCAACCATAGTTTGATAAATTGAAGATGTTTCTGCATTTCGTATGATGCACCCTGCGCTGCACTGTATGGGAGCGTTGAGCTAGCTCATCGTTAATGAGCGTTGGAATTGATGACGGGGTAGACTTCTTAATGTTTTTCTACCCTTGGGACAATGTACATATCGTAGTTTGCCTCAATTTTAGGTCACAATCATTGCAGTCATATCTGGCTTGTTTGCACTTTATAAAGTTTTCCTAAGATGGGCTGGCTTTATAAACTTATCTCTTTCTTTCTGATAGCCTCTTTCCAGCTCAGGGCCCCTACTCTGTATTGCCATTCTTAAGTCAAATACAACCGAAAGTGATTTCCGATTCTAGTTTAGATTGCTACTATTGAACACTTTCGAATCGAAAGTTTAAAAATTTCCAAATTTCCTTTCGAGTCTCACGATGGCAAATGACATTTTGAATAATATCAGTGTTGTTTTTTAAAATAAAAGTAATAAAATAAAAAATAGATAACAAATATTAATTCTATGCATTTTATTTATTTTCTTCGTTAATTTGTTTATTTCTTTCAAAACAAACATTTTTGTACATCCGAAATAGCATCAACGGTGAAACATCAATCTCGAAGAAGATACGCCCTATAATTTGAGCCAACAAATCATTGCTGAAAATTCGGAAACAACAAATATTAGGGAACAAATTGAATATGTATTATATTTTTTTTTTTGTTTTTTTTAATTCACTAGCGTAAGGGTTATAAATACCCTTATGATGCTATTCACACAGCGCTAGTGTTGGTGTAGTGATTTTGAAACTCAGGTGGTATAAGGTTTCAGTCTTTTGCTCCGAGGGTAGTGTCCAGAATGACTGGGGAGAATTATTGGTACTGTTGCCATTGCTTATAATTCACAGTATTTCTTTCGAACATCCCGATGCCATTAGTACGATCAACACTTTTTAAGCCATGGCCTACCCTACTGCCAGTGTTATGCCTATACAGTAGAGTTGACGTCAGCTTTTTTCGCAATTGACCGCGATGACAAGCGATGATGCAACCACTACACCATGGCCACCCTTGACTTATAGGCCAAAAGAGTCTCATTTTGGAAAACTTTTTCTCAGAACTTTCAAACGATTGTAAACCTCTTCTGAGAGATTCATTGTCATTTTCGTGACGGAAATTGTTTTTGTGGGGTTGCAGCTTGATGTTAGGCGTCGTCGCCTCACTCGGATCTTCATGGATCGATTGCATTCCCCATTGTGGGATCCTATATGTGTGTACCTGCTTAGAAGTGATATGGGGTTAGTTGTTATCTATTGGTCGCCTCCGTGAACTACCCTGAATACTGGTGGCATGGTGAACAATCGCTAACGAAGTAAGCTCCTACATCTAT
This sequence comes from Criorhina ranunculi, assembly GCA_951813785.1. NCBI lineage: Eukaryota > Metazoa > Arthropoda > Insecta > Diptera > Syrphidae > Criorhina > Criorhina ranunculi. Next base: position 11,560,837 of record OX638382.1, on the reverse strand, counting down.
TTTCCTGCTTCTGCTAAGGCTTGTCCAGTTAAAAAATTAATGCGTTGTGTCCTTTTTCGTACTGTAGTAAGTATCTTCGTAAATAAATGCATGCCTTATATATTTACACAAATCAAAACAATGAAAAATAAAACTTAAACTAAAAAAATAAATTCATAAAAGAACCAAACGAAACTATAAATATGTGTTTTTACTTGAAAGCAAAAAATTATTTAACTCTATTTAAAATGCCTCTTTTCAGTTCAGTTTTTTCAATTCTGGCCTTATGTTTTTGAATTGAATATTCGTTTTTAAATTTGAACTTTTCTTTTTTGAATTTAAATTCTTCTTCTTTCAAATTATAACTTTTCCTCTTCAAATTGCTGTTCATTTCTTTAAACAGTTTCAATGACTTCTGTGAGTGGCGTGTTTGATTTTCAACTTGCTTCTGAAGTAAAGCGCGACACATCGTTTTCAATATTTGATGTTACATCTTGAATTGCAGATGTTGCATCTTCAATTGCAGGAGCTGATGTTGCATAAATAATCTCATTCAATTGATACTCGTTTTCTATTGGAGTAGAAATTGCTGAAAGAGTTGCATTTGGTAGCGGTGCGTTCAATCCGAAACTGAAACTTCCATTCATTCCACCCACTGCAGCATGCAGGTTAAGCAATTCAGCAACTTTTTCTTCAAGTGGACAAAGAGAAACACTTTTACTTGGCCCGATATGCTGGCCCTATTCTTTCGCAACTTAGCTTTCGCGTGATTTTCAAAATCCGCCCATACCTAAAATTTTAATTTTCTTTGAATATGGTGTGAAGTTATTAGTTGGAAGGGAGGATAGATCTACGTTTTAAAGACCAAGTAATCGCAGATACCAGCATATGTACTTGGTCTAGTGAACTACTATAAACGTCGCGTCATCGGGATCGGAGAGCGTGGAAGGCTGCGGTGTATCAGATAGTTGACTTACTTTTTCCCACCCATTAGTATCTCGCATAGGTGGTCCCTCCGCATTTAAATTATTTGACGTGGTCGGAGTACGATAAATATTTTAAGGCCAAAATGAAAAGCTGGACTATTTTAACCGACGGCAAAGAAGTTTAGTTTCTGGTGTGCGTAGGCACATCCTGTGTTATACGCTTATGTGAGCGTTGTAATTTGGGTGAATGAACGCCTTGTGAAGTGAAGTATTTTTTGCATCGTCTGAGGAAACCTGGACATTTCGCAGCATTCTTAGCGACATCGAATATATGCTCATTCCAACGAAGATCGTTGTTAACACACATACCGAGGATGGAAAGTTTTTCGGTTTCGGCGATGCAGGAACCATTCATGTACCATTCAGTTTCTGGTGATTTGAGGTGTCGAAAATCTTGCTTAAACACACATACCGAGGATGGAAAGTTTTTCGGTTTCGGCGATGCAGGTACCATTCATGGATAATGGTTCTAGGTTTGGGTTTCGCTTGAGAGACAGTAGACAGCATTGAGTTTTCGAAGCACTAAATTCCACTCTATTTGTGGAACCCCATTTTATTATGCTGTCAAGGTCGGAATTTAATCAGTTAAACGTACGTTGCCGTTCCTCTATTACGTCCGAAGAGCTGTGAAAACCTGCACTGTAACTCTGACCTTTTGCGTCTTTCGATGTGGAACAAAACATAAACCCAAAATTTTAATGTAACACAAATAAAAACATCGGCTTCCTATATAGTATTCACTTTTATTTTTATTTAAAAAAAACACTTATTAAACATTTTTGTTATAAAAAAAATTACTTAAATCTCCTAATCAGAACATTTAGTTTCGGTATTTTAAGTAAATTTTAAGAAAAGACTTACATACAAGTAGTAAATATAAATAGCAAAATAAAATAAAATTACAAATTAAAAATTATTTATTTATTTTTATTTTTTTTTTACAAGAAGCTTACATTAGAATAAATTTTTGTTTGTTAACACTTTACATAGACACTTAGAGAGTTGAAATAGAAAAAAAATATAAATATTCTTAGATCTAACAAAAGTATGAACTTGATTTAAGTTTCCGTTGTTTATATCATCACAATAAGTTTTTTTTTGTATTTAGAAAATTTTTACATCTCCACAATTAGTTTTAGGAATAGATAAATTTTTTTTTTTTTTATAAATTTTACCGACGGAGTTTTACACAAAATCAAGTCATCAATCATTAAAAAAAAAAAAAAAACATCACAATACGCTTTCTAGAGCTTCATCATCATCACTGTTGTTTAAAATTATTTCCGAATTAATTTTAATCTTCCATTTGGTAGGACTTCTACGGGTCCGTTTATAAATCCATCTTTTGTTGCAAGAGATTGCAGATAGTACTCTCGTAATGCATAGCACATTGCTTGAGCGATTAGTTGCCATTGAAGCATTCTAGCTGCATCTTCATCTGCATTCGATGGATTTCCACTTGTTTTTAGTGGTTGAATTTTGGGTTTTTTCGGAGCACTAAATGGAACTGCCATTGCCGCCAAAAAATTAATTTCTTTTTCGTAAATTTTTCAATTACACTCAGTGGGGGTAAATCCGTTACTTGACACGTCTGTACAGTTTGGTGATTTCTATTGAACTGAACTGGGAAAACACTAATCACGGGATATTATAAGGGCAAGTGAAACCACCCCTTAGACGACACGGAAATCTACCACCAAATCAACCAACCCTTGGTATACACGGTCGAATGTGTCTAACCGGAGTTATAGGGGTTGAATTGGCTTATTCGGAAATTGTTGCTTCTATTTACTGTTTTTTTTTTTATTAACTTAACAAGCAACACGTCTGACATAAGCTCTTACAAGTACACAACGAAAGGAAGTAGAAAATTCACGTGGTCAGACTGACTGAGGACTCGGTACTCAATTTCGATTGAATTTTCTCTTAAATGAGTCCTCCTTTCGGGGTGAAAAAAGAGAGATTTCATTTTGTAAATAGGACATGGAGAGAGAAATGGGGAAATGTTTTAAGGGGAAGTTATGTACAGTACTTTGTCTAAACAAAAATAGAACAGGGTAGCAAACAAAGGAAGGAGGGGAACAAAATTTGATGCTTTGTGTCAAAACTTGGACACTCAAGTGGTTTCAAAGGAAACGGGGATGAGTGGGAGGGAACATTTTTTGTGCATCCAAAGTAAAGGGTTTAGGGAGTGAAACAAGAGATACAACTGGGCTTTTTCTTAAGGTGGCTTTGTTTTAGGAATTGTGTCAATACTTAGGTCAGAAGTTCCTCTTAAGCACGTTTCTTTAAACAGCGTTTGTCCGTTAAATTGAGACAGTCTTCTTCAAAGCAATTCCTTCTTCAGTAGAAGCTGCACACAGTGAGATAAATCGAAACAGACCACCGAACCCTGGGTCCCTTTTCTTCAGAGATGTCCTCTAACTCTTCTCCATAGTTCTTCTCAAATCGCGATTTGCGGCTTTGAATCCTTTAACAGCCTAAAATATCATTCCTTCTCCTGGTCAGTGCCGCACACTTACACAGGATATGTGCAGCTGTGTCCTCGACGATATAGACATCATCGCCCGTTTCCAGTGTGCCATCGTTGAAGCTTTAACGGCGATTGAAGAACAAACCAAACTAGTTGGTTGCTGTCGACCAAAAACCGATCGGTCGAATACCGTCAGCTATAATTTTGAGGTAGTGAAAGAGTTCATCTATCTTGTGGCAAGATTCGACGGAGAATAACCTCAGGCAACCGCTCCTATTTGTCCAAACAACTAGGGTCCAAACTCCTAATTCGAACCGTGCTCTACCAAACTCTGATCTTGTCAGTCTTGCTTTATGGAGCTCAATGCTGGACGATAAGTAAGACAGCGGAACGGATCTTGAGATATTTGGTTCTGTCTGCGAGTAAGTCGAATTGAGGAGATGATTTAACCGCGAACTCTACGAGTTGTATAACGTTGTGAGTGCAGTCCGGGAAGCAATACTTCATCGAGTGCACCGGCTCGGTTAAATCAAGCGAATGGACGAGAAAAAAAGAGCTAAGAGGGTTTTTGAATCCCAGCCACGAAGAAAAGGTAGACCAAATCTTCAGTTGAAGGACCAAGCAATCGCAGACACAAAAAACCTTGGCCTAGTAAACTGAAAGCAGCGTGCCCAGGACAGTGAAAAATGGGAAGCGTGATAAATTCAGGCTCAGACTCTCCAAGGATCGCTAGCCTAAAAAGTAAGTCAGTCTCCCCTTCTTTTAAACACAATGTGCAGGGATCATCTTCCAGGAGACCCATGTTAGACCCAACGTTAAGATTCCGTGCCCTGTGAACAACGCTATTAAGCATTTGAGAGTTCCTTGAGTCGTGTTTAGAAGCGGCCAGACATTTTAATCGCCATTTTGGCTTGTCTTTTCACTCTTCCCCATCTTTTCAGGTGTTGATTCGTGCCCCAATTATAAATCATGGCCTTCACCCCTCATTTCCCTTGATGCCTGCGTGTACTTTTACCCAAGCCACTGTCAAGTCATTATGAATTGAGTTTTTGAACACATTTCATTGAGATATTTCTACCCCTCACCTTGACCTTCCCGCATGTGGTCCAGTGCGCTTAGCAGTGCCAACATCTCTGCTTGATATACTGAGAAGGAAGGGTAGATCTAGATTCTTTAAAAGTGATGCGATTCGAGAAGGGTTTGCTTGCCATAAAACTGTATTCTTAGGCTTCTCGCATCGCATCACTGTGCTCGTTGCCTTAGTGTCGTTTATGTCAATAAATGCCAGTCGTTGTACTCTACCCAAACGCTTTCTTGTAGTTAATTGTGACGCCTTCTACCATCGTACCACCGAGGTATAAAAGAAACTGTAGAAACTCTGTCGAAAGATGTGGCCATGAATCCATAACAGCGACCGATATCCCCACATTCACTGTTAAGTTAGTCTGGACAACAACCCAACAAAAGAATAGCTCCATTTCGAGCTTTATTTTATCCAAGTCTAAGAGGTCTATGATAGGCTTTCGGAATAGTGTAAGCATTTGAATCTCGGGCTTAACATGAACGAGTCATCGTCGGTGCATTGAGAACCACTCCTATTACGTCTTTCCAATCACTGCTATACCTACTCCAAACTAGTGTATAGTTGGAAAATAAGTAGCGATCAATTCAGTCCTACTAGGACTTCACCTAAAGCCGTCTCTGCATGGTTAAGCAGATTTATAGCTTGGAATACATCGTTTAAGAATAAATAGAATAGGACTAAGCATGGAGCCTAGTGGAACATCATATTACACCGTCTTTGGTTCACTTAGTTCGTGTGATGTTTCATTTTTATGTCACTTAGTGGCTCAGGACGTTATATCATCAGTTTCTGGTGATTTGAGGTGTCGAAAATCTTGCTTAAACCACTTTATGTACATCTTGAGCAAATTTAGTGTAAAGATTGACCCTGTTCTTGCCTGGATCAGCATAAGCAGCCTCCAGCAAGCTCCGGCTAGTTCTGCGGATAGTATTTCTAATTGAAGTAAAGATCCATGTGGTAACACAAAGGGCCTTATCTTGTCTAAGTGAGGTTGCAATTTGTAGCCTGCCACTCCAACCTAACTAAGTTCACTGACGCCGTCATTACTAAAGTCCCAATTCTCTTTTTTAGATTGACAAGTGGAGCCTTCACACTTTGTGTTCCATAGAAATTTCGCTTAATTTTCGTGGACGCCTCTCTATCCCTTTCATCTAAGACAACACTCTTCGGTTCAAGGCAATTCTAATCAAATGAACCACTGGTACCTGGAGGCGATGATGCGGTTTTACAAAACCAAACCCAAAAAAATAAACCATAAGTGCATCCAGCATCGCCCTTAAAAAAATATATCAAAGTGGTAAAGCTTGTTATCGTCCATAAGTCACTGTGCAAACATGTCTTCCGGTCACGATTTAAGGACTCTGCAACGATGTCATGCATGACATTGCAACGAAATGTATTAACTTGATCTCTTTGGCGAATATCCTGCATAAAGGCATGCAACAAAGTCGTTAATTAAAAAATGCCCGAAAGTATTTCACGTGGAAATCATATTTTGGCGCCAAATTTCCGTCAAGTATCCTGGACCACCACATCCTTCGTGTGGTGCGGTGGTAAATTTAATGATTAAGCCGGGCGTTGGCTAAAAAGCTTTTTATGTCTATCCTCTCCCCTTAGCACTGTCGCATACAAGGATTACCCCATTTGTCTGTTGCATTCCTCAAGGGATAATCACTGGAGTGTGCATCTGGACGCAATTTAGCGCGTTCCTCTGATGACTTCTAACAAGTTTATGTTTTATTTCTGTTGCCCATGCACCCATGGGGTAGATCCTCGCCGACCAGTTGACATTGCGCATCGGTGGATTGCATTCAAGTTGAAGGGGACTTTGCAAAATAAATGCAAATAATTACAAGGATTCACTGTCGTCACTGTTAGTCGGCTACTCTGTCCATAATCTCGGCATGTGGTCACAATCTAAGTGTAATTATTGCCCTAAGCGTTCGCTGTATACTCTTTTCGAGAGTGAAGAAGAGTGAAATGCGCATGCAACGGTTATTAAATTACACATCCTTCTGTGGCCATGATGAATGGGAAATTAAAAATAAATAAAAAGTGAAATTTAATTATTTGCTCGACTATTGCATGGATAATGGGTGTATCCTCGAGCGGAAATTGTACTTGTATCTCATGCAAGGATAACTGCTGAAAAAAAAATACCATTTTCAGTTCTTTGACTGAAAGGATGTATAGGTACAACACCATGTCGAACGATGCCATAAAAATGTTTTCAAACTGAAAGGTCCCCCACCCCCATCCCCTGGCAAAAGGTGAAAGGGTTCGCATTCACTTTTTTACATAAACCCTACGAAAAGTGTTTAGCCATAACCCAGCTTTTATCGTTTCAGATGCATCCTGGATACATGGAGCATTATAAGCGAACAAAGGAGTTGTTTTGTTCGCGCGTTCAAAATACCATTTTTGAACTATACCGTACCATACAGACCCTTGTGCTCTATCGAACAAAAGCCACAGAAATGTGAAGAGTAGGGTACGTAATGAAACCCCATTTAGAGGGGGTGTTTTTCCAAAGGAATTGATATTAAATTATTTTCCATTATCATTTGATGCACTCCAGAGGTAGTAAAATATAATGCAAACAATGCGTTGCATGGTACCCCTAATGATGGGTACAACTGTAGCCGTTGGATACATGTTCTACTGCAGATACATTTACATTTCGTCTTTATTTGGAGTGCAAATCAAATGTATTTTCAAATGTGCAACCATAAAAGTTTACATCGTTAGATATGTGTATGTGGGTGTGTGCGGTTTGGGGTGCAGTTTTTTAAGGGATGCACATTGTGTGCATTGATTCTGATAGTAAAGGATGGTGTTGTTGTACACAGCTACATGGTCAGTTTCGTATTGAAAGTTGACAAGTGTAATGACGCCTAATAGTCGATGGTTGACATTTTTTTTTTTTAAACACGCTCACGTCACCCTTTTGATCCCCTTTCGCTGCTGTGTTTGTTATGCGTAACAGTCTCTATAAGGACATCCAAACGAAGGCTGTTACTTTGACAGATAGGTAATAGTATGAGGGTAAGCTGCACGCGGATCTTAATAGGTCCATTGTGATGCGCCGACCCCTTTCTTTAGTCGAATTATCTTGGTGTACCTGAATTTCTAAAGTGGATTTAACGATAGTGGATGTACCCAGCTAGACCTTCCTTTGTGAATTTTCTATAAGGAAGTGCTGTCATCACCGTCACAGTCAATTTGCCTGAGATGTCCTCTGAAGTAGAGGCCTTCATCTTGTATAAAGCAGCCTTCCCTTGGATCTCTCCGGATCCATTGTGTTCCCCTAACGTGGAATGTTCAGCCTTTAAGAGAAGACAGAGGAAACGGGTCTGTGTTAGTTTGATGGTGACCGCTCGGGCTCCCTGATCCTTTCCGAATTCATAATGAATGGTTTAAGAATGATTTTTGGTGGCTTTTTGGACAGGTCACCCAGGTTGTTGACTTTCTTTTTCTTCATAGGCTGGGGCATTTGTGCTCTTTTCTATGTCTGGACAGCCGCAGTCTCTGCATAAATCGTCTGTGCTTGAACGCATTCTTCTAAGATGAGCCGCCAATAGTCCCTATGAATGAAGAGCTTTGAGTTTGAGCTGTTTAGCGAAAGAATGTGTCCTGTATGTCCAGAGTCTGCCCTATCTCTGGTTAGCTTGTCTTTAAAAGTCAAGAGCTAGTGTTAGATTTGGTGAGTCTTCTGAACCCTTTTTACCTAATTCTTATGCCATCTCGATCCCATGGGGATAGTGGGTCTCGGGACCCACTAGAGTTTACATTGAACTCGTTACGGCAGCGGTTCGACTTTACTCCTCGGGATGAAATGGCTTTGATAGTAGATTGACTGCCTATGTAAATGTCAAAACCTTTCCTAGAAACTAGCTTCCTTGATAATTCTTAGCTTGCTCCGACGATGGCCTAGCCTTACGCTTGGAACACACTATCGTGGTTCGAAAGTCTAATGTATCGATACAGAATGTTTGACAAGAAAGGGATTCTAAAGCCTATCGATCGGTGATTGAGTCGGCCCACCACTTCGAGGAGATCGCCTTATGTGCCTTTATAGACATTTTTGGCCAGGTAATGTTGGGCACTAGTGAGTAGATCCCAGAGCCCACTCCTTTTTCCCTTTTTCCTTTTTTGACTCGTCTGTAAAAATAAAAATTTTGTTCGAATTGATGGCCTTTCCGCTGACCCACGCTAAGGCTTAAATCAGGAGGTGGTGACAGATAGCCCGAGTTGGTTAATAATTCGCCCGCTTACCAGAAATTGGATTATTCGATTGCGCCCTGCGTTAAGGGCACTTTTCGCGGCTGTTTTCCTTAGGTAGAAGTCTATTGGAATCAGTTGGAGGGGTAGTCATTAAATTTTGATAAGTGCCTTGAGGATTGTGATTTTTTCTGCCACTGGCCACCAGACTTGGTAGCCATAAGTGAGGATGAGTCTGACAATGGCGAGGTGTCCTCTAAGCTTACAATGATTTGTTCAAGATGATACAAGTCTTACAAATCTCTTTCAGTTGAAGAAGTTCACTAGTCTTTTTCAGTGCAGAGAATTCACCCTAAAGCTTGGCTCATTAGTTAGCAAACAGGGTCTTCGACTTCTATCAGTCGAAGTCGAAGTCGATATCCTTTAGAAAATTACCTTACACTTTATCTATTTCTTCTGACTTAAGCTTCTGCCTTGTAGGTTATGACGGACCTGGTCAACCACAGTCTACATGTTTTTAAAAGGACTTGGGTTGTATTGCGAGGTGTTTTCTGACCATGCGTAGCACGATTCTCCAAGTGGCTTGGCCTGCCATATCTTCTACATTTTTCTTTCAAAGAAGTTTAAAGTTGGCCTGGTGTCTTGTGTCAACTCCGGTATAAGGTACAACCGTCTTCGTCTTGATTAGTTTTATTTTAAATCCAAGGCTAGGCATCAATCCCACGTGATTCTTCGACCTTTGTCTTCATTATATTCTTAAGGTTGCCCTGGTGGACAACAAGCACTTAGAATACATTATTATCCTTGTTATCCACCCATTAGCCACCTCTATCCGTCACTTACGATCTGCTTCCGAAGTGGAAAGTGCTACAAATTGCCTCATACTTGTAGCAACGTGCAGGATATTGGCATGGTTGGGATCTATCTATCACTCACTCCAATGGAAGGGCAAAAGCAAGTCAGTCATGCATTAAGTGCTCGACGGTTTTATCCTTTTTAATGTTCATCTCATAAAGACTCGTATAATCTTCTGATGATGATTCCCAAAAATAGAGCCCGATGTCCTACTAGGGATTTGGTTGCAATCAACTGGAAGTAATTTATGCTAGTAACCAATCAAAAGTTCTACGTTCCGTCGTCCACCTTTTGAAGAATCCTTGAAACGCAAGTTGATACATTTTCTTCTTTTCATCGGGATAAAGCACTCAGCCCAAAGTTCCAAAGACCGTTTGTTGTTCTATGTGCTGTTCCTTAAGCTGTATGTACTGTTCTCCAAGCAAGACATTGCAGTTGATGTTAAGGATTGACAAAGTGTCCTTCAATCCAACTCGTTGAAGATGCATATGTGCGGTGGCATCATCATACTGAAACCAACTTCAATCCGTCCAATTTGGATTAAAAAAAACCCACAACCTGCTTCAGTTTCCGGTGGAGTCTTGGAAACAGCAGGTCCCAAGAGTCGGCGTGGCTTAGTAGTTAGTCCGTTGGACTGCTAAGCGAGCGGACATAGATTCGAGTTTGTAGCATGAACCACCTTGTGACCTGTCTTCTTCCTGTGGGCAGTTCCGACTGTTGCTTAATATTTTGCCTCACAAATTGGATGCTTTCTACCGAACGGGTTGTTTTGAAGACCTGCTGGGGCTTGATCTACCTCGTGTTGTTTGAGTGCTCGAATTGTGCAGGACCTCCGGCCAATTTTCGTCTCGAAAACCAAGACGCAACAAAATGTATAGTGCTTCATTGTTTGCTGTCAATGTCCCGCCACCATTGACAAGGATTTTCTGTTTGATTAAGGCCTTCGAAAATGCTAGTATATTTATCTCCAGGACATCTTGTCAAATTGTCACTTTCGAAGGCTGTCTTAAGAACTTAAGCGGAGTCCCACAGTCCATACTGTTATCATTGCTGGTGATGAACAAAAAAAACTAATGAACTTGAATTGAGCACACTTTTTCCTCAGTTAACGACGTTTATAGCTAGACGAAGCTAAAGCTTCAGTCAAAAGTAACTGCCTTATTGGTCCTGGAACACAAGCATAAATCAATTGCACTCACAACCCCAACCCTTCATCACTTGTAAGCCTCTCTCACACCACCATCCGTCGTCGTCAGCACCGACAACATGTGATGTTATTGTTGATTGTCGTCAGTTGATTATCCTTCCAAATACAAGGACCAAACATTTTTGGATGCTTCAATTAGGGATTTCAATAAGAGAGCGTACAGCATTTTACACCTGAGCTCATTTAATCGTCTACCAAGGTTATTTAATTGCTTGGCAATTACGATTCCTGCCTCAGGGTCTCGTCTGCAGATGAAATTCCCACTTCCACTCCCAGTTACGTGTCCTATCTGTGTATATAGCAAAAACAAAAACAAAAAAACAAACGACAACATCCTGACTACAAGGATATCTTTGTGTTGTTTTCAATTTTCCAGTTACAAAACAGGCTAGGTTGCGATAAATTAATTCTCAATGATGGCCATCACGATGACACAAAGGGATTTGTGCTCTCAAAAGGATGAGCACTTTACAGGACGAAAAAAAAACAATACGCCGGCGAAATGACTTTCTCGAAATTAAAATTTGCATCCGTATGTGTGTGGCAATTGAATTTTGTTACAGGAACAGGACTCTGAGCAAATTGAAAATCGATTCTTGATTTGAACAAATGTTTTTTACGAGTACAAGGACATCCCCCTAATTTGTACAACTTCAACCCCTGGTGTACTCGTATGCAAATGTGAGACGCACCCAACCCTAGGCTTGATTTCTTACAAATTGAAAACCTATCCGTTTAAATTAATAATGCAAACAGGACGCGATGATGATATCCTATTCCAATGCTATGTTTTTGAGAGTTTGTAATTTTAAAAATTATCAAATCCGAATGGATGTATCCTTATTCGTTCGATTGGCAATAAAAGGATAATTGTTCGAAAATCCCTCGAGGTAAACAAATCGAATGCAAATTATTTTGCAACGGTTTTTTGAAAATTGACAGATTTATTGCCTAAGGATAGATAGCCAACCTCCTCCAGGAGAGCGAAAGAAAACACACCAACTTTTGGGTCAATTGAGAAGTAGCTACATCCCCTCACACCACCGAAACGCAACATCGCATTGTTTTCACTTGGAAACCGACAATTTGACGATGATTTTGTTTGCGTGTCCTTACATTCAATTACTTTGTTGATTCCGGTAGAAAGAAGGAAAAAAAAAAGATGTCCGTGCGGACTCTGTACACAATTTCGGTGACGATATTTTACTTATTTGTAAATCATTGTTCGCATTTTGGATGTCACGTGCTGCAGACACGTGTCCTTTTAATGACCATTGAGTATAAACAAATACGATGTTGGACGAGGAATTGATTTCTCCGTTTGATAAGGTCGACGTTGCATTATTGTGCAAATGAATTGACATACGATCTTGAAAGTGAAAGAATAAGGTTTTTTTTGGGAACAGAGACTGTCCAAAGGCTATTTGTCTTTTCCCTAAACGATGATGGTAGATGGGACTTTAATTGTCCTGATTAACACTGATAGTGAGTTTGTTGGTTAGGTTTTGGTTTGTGTTTAGGTGGCAGAAAATTGGACGTTTAATTGTGTTTCTCACAAACATTTGTAGATTTTGTCACTGGTTAGGGGTGTCTTTCTGAAGGCTTAAAACTTCATGCTAGACCAAGCAATCCGGTACTCTGTTTGGTATCACAATTCCTGTTTAAGCGGGTCAGCCGCCTATCCTTACCTAGACCAAACTTTTGCAACATTGTTTTCAGTTTCAGTATTCCTCGTCGTCTTAAATAACCGTGTTGGGATTCAAAGGCTTTGCGCATTCCCCCTTCTTACTCAAGACTTAGCTCCTAGGACCTCTTTCACATCTAAGTACAGCTAAACGTTGATAAGATTCTCGCATTAAAGCAGCTCTTCCGGTCAAATTGCTTTAAAGAACCGGGGTATTTGCCCCGAAATCAAGTTTCTGAAAGCTGGTATGCCTCCAGGTCTACCATTCTTTGGTAGATCAGTGCACCACAGCTCTAACAGAAGAGTGCTGGGTTCTTCTAAGCACCTCTGTGTAGTCTGTAGCTTCCATTCTCATTTACTACCAGTTCATTGAATTTCTTTAAGTCGTCAATGACCCGGTAGGTTGCCTACCTGCTTTTTCTCAATTCATAAGAAGGCCTTGACGTTCCTTCAATTATAGAGTTCTTTCGTCAGCTTTAGTCTTATGAGTTCTTTTTCTAAATTATTCCTAACTTATTCCTTCTTCGATTCGGGTTTCCCTTCCGTAACCGTAGAATATTTCCAGTCCAACGAATAGAGTCTCCAGGCATTATTTTATCGGTAACCTCATTCCTCTCTTCTCCTGCAGAACCGTGAAGTGTTTAGAAGTTCGTATACGTAAAGCTCCACATTTGTGGTGATAGAACGCCTCTATTTGGATAAGCCTCTAACTATGCTTAATGTGTTGGTTCTTTGCAGCAGCTGTAATAGATCTTATTATCTCCGATCTCCAATTAGATGTCATGAGATCCATTTTTTAAATTTTGGGAGGATTGTTTGTCTTTTATTTCAAGAGAAGTCCAACTGACTCCCTTAACTGATGCTGAAAAGTTCTTAGTGCCCAGATTAATATTCGTTCTGTACAGATGCTTCCAATCATCTCATAGTCTTCCCTGCTCGCTCGATCCTATAGAAGTTTCTGTTGCGTCTGTCAAGTTGGGTATCAAATTTCTCTAGAAGTGAGTTTCGTGCGGGAGGTATGCATGACGGCCTATTCCATCTGATTCTCAAGACTGCATATGTACATAACATATGTGTCCTTACTTACGCCTAATGAAGCATGAGTATTGGAATTCGAATGGTATACACAGACATACAGCTCTGATCCCTGCGTTGCCAGTTCATCAACTCGTTTCTTTCTTTTGACTGCAGCGAGTCGGATGAAGTTGAGTAATTCGCGACCCTTGATCGCTGCTGTCTACATAGACTACAGAGGTAGAGTCTTGGTTTTAATTATCCATGGTGCCCCGTCAATAGCAAACATCTCAGCTTGAAATATAAGTAACCTCCAAAGATATCGAAATCTTCAGAAACACCTTTGATCTTTCTGTGTAGAACGCCATCTCGTTCGCAGGACTGTCGGTTTCCCATTCCAAGTGAGAGCTAGGTGCTGAAAGGCCTAGTTGTTCAGAACAGTCCACAATCGATGCGTGTTCATAGGAGTTATGTGTCGTTTTATGGAATTCCCCAAGCTGTAGGATCCCTTTCGCTTAAGTACTTTTCATGGACAGATGGAGTGGCAAAAGGTGAAGCATCGTTTCCAAACTTGCTTCAGAAGTTAATCTTAATTCACTTGATGCCCTAAATTAGACGAGTCTTTGAATCTTTTCGAGATAGGCTTCGATTGACTTTGAGTCTTACGGTCTTGCCATCAATCTGACAAGGCAAAGTTAATGCCTTTCATAAGAAAGGAAAGACATTTGCCCTAAATTATCTGAATAAGGCCCAGATGGAGACCAGAAGAAGTACAGCGACCTAAAAGATCCTTAGTGCCAAACAAAGTTCTCCAACAACTGGAGAATATTGTAATCCTGAGCAAGATCGAGGTTTTAAGGTACCTCAGGGTCATACTTGCGGATTATTTGTTGACTTTGGCTGAAGAAAGAGACGATCTGCCCAACGTGTACAGATGCTAGTAAAGTCAGAAGCGTCTAGGGAGGAAAATGAGCCTTAGCATCACGTTTGCTATGTATGAACTAGACCTCTTTGATTATTTAAGGGGTTAGTGAACATTTTAGCTTGTCGGAGTCCTGTTGTGCTCCAGCTTTAGGTGTTTATTTACTGAAGAAAAATGGGTCCATCAGCAATTTCACTATCAATGCCCTTATGTTCGGGAAGAATCTGCATAATGATGTTGAAACAGCTTAAGCCCAGCTTTGAGTCAAAATCCTATCAATCTCCTAGAGGCTGAGAGGAGATTTGTCTACGAACATAAAGATGAAATAGGTGTGGAAGTGGCCTCTGAAACCAGAGGAACCTGGAAGGCGAGATTGGTTAGAGTCGTTGCTGAATAAACGGAATAGAAACATGGTCAAGTAAACTACTGTATCAACGAACATGGAAACTTCAGTGCGTACCACCATAAGATGGGAAAGATGGCGACGAGTAGATGACACAATACCACGTAGCAAATGAGCAGCAGGAAGAACCAGTTTCGAATAAGGACAGTCAACATCACTCCAGAAAATGTCGTGGAAATGATGATCTCGAACAACGACAGATGGAACCAAAGGGAAAAGAGAGAGGGGGACGAAAACATACGTTAATAAGAACACGGAATGCAATCTGAACCCTTTTGTGTATAAGGAAGATCCTTCAGGAGAGTTGCCGAATATATCAAAGATAGAGAAAGAGTTTAGTGAGTACAAGACTGACACACCAGGTGAACGAAACAACTGCCTGGTGGTGCATCGACTCCGCCCCTCCTAAAAATAAGAATTCGTAGCTTGACTTCAGGAAAAGATGATAATCTGTTTTCTATGGAGGCTTCGTCTATTGTTTTCCCTGGGGCACAACTCGCCTGAAAAATAGATCTAGAGCTTAAAGTTCTTGTCATAGATGCCTACCAGTGAACCACATTACCTCCAAATCGTTTGTTATTGGACCACCGTTGTGACTTTTAGAAGAATCTAGGCTCAATATATCTTTTGACGAACAATAATCTAGTTGAATCTTGTATTTGCGATGATCCTTCAGAGTTGTACATTCAGGGAGAAAGGAGACACCAAACACCTCCTGTTGTCCGGACTAAAAACTCATCGAATTCAGTAGGCACGTAGCTGGGTCTAGATTGCAACAAGAGCATAGCATAGAGTAGCCATAGAGATGGCGATGTTTTAAAAAAAAAATAATAATAATTGGCCAGCTCACCGTTTTAAAAACGATGGAAGCCCTCATCAGCATCCACCTACTGCATTGCCACTCTCGCTCGTATCACATTTCTTTGGTTTCCAAACCTCTGGCGGTGAATTGAAATTTTTTTTGAAAAAAAAGTTCGCAATCTCCTAATTAACATCGAATAGGATATTGAATTTCCCGCCAAATGCTACAAGCTACCGGCGATTTTGCATAATGTCTCAGAGGATTTTCAAAAGCTGTATCGGATTTCATCTAAAATTTAAACTTCCTCCACCAGAAGTTGCAACAAAATATGCAAACAATTGCCGCGTGAACCCATTTCAAACCCTAAAAAAGGGATTATCACCGGGGAAATGTCCAAAAATCATTTCGCAAACATAATAAAAAACGATAAACTTTTTAGAAAAGACCTTATTTCCTTTTTTTTTCGGGGTGTGCAAGGGTGTAAGGGTGTTGTGCGTTATGACAAAGAAAAAATGCAAACACCTTAACGCCCATAATTTTCTAGGTCTTATTCCATTTTATTCGTCACTCATTCCGAAGTATCCATTTTCCGACTTAGTTCCAACTTAACAAGGACATCGGTGTGTTTCTCAACGACCGCAATAAAATCCTACGGGACACCTGCTACCTCAATTAGATGAGCTACCACCACTGTTATACGCTGGTAAAAAAGTTAAATTGACTTTTTTTTTCTTTTCTGAAACAAGGATACGCAAGGAAACAACAAACAAAAATCTTATTATCACTATAGAAGTGCGCCGTTATAGACGACATTAATTAATTCTACGCGAACATAATGTATAATTTCCTTAAGAGGAGTCTTTGGTGAAGTTGACAAGAAAACAGAAGGGTTAAGTTGAAGAGTTTTAGTGTGCCATCCTTTCGGTTAAATTTTAGGGTGTAAGGACATCTAATTTGTAGACCTTTTCGATTTAAGAAAGGTATAATTCAATTTAGAAATGACAATGTCCGAAACATACTTTTCGTCCTTTCAAGACAAATCTTGGGCTTTGTTTGGTTTGTGGAAGATGCATTTCTAACAAGGGTTGACAATTAACGCTGGTAGTTTGAAAAAATTCGCTGTCTGACTGCAAAAGATGGCTTGTAGACCGTGCTCCAATGGCATTACACCTTTAAATGGAAGAATGCATAAGCAGCCCTTAATCTAGTCAGAACAGAATGCTTTTAGATTTTTTTAAGAAATACGAAAGCTGGATTAGTAGACAATTTTCAACAGGCTGCCTCCAATAGGCGGAAAGACTTGTCGGTTTCGCAGATGATTTAGTCCTCATAGTCCTTCTTTTTTTTTTGTCGTCGAGGTGTTGCAACACTGACACTGACACTGACATTGTTTTTGTGTCTGAGTGCTATAGCTCCAACGGTACCAGAAGGTACAACCCTTTTACTGTGTTTAGTGATAAGGAACTAAGGTTACCAGCACTCGTCACAAAAGCAAGACAATCACATAGGAAGTGCTCCGCAGTGTCATCGTCGTCTCCAGAAGTGCCACGTAAAAACTTGGCAAAGCCGAAGTGCCTCATAGTACTTACTTACTTACTTAACCGGCTCCCAACCCTTGAAAAGTCTGCCTCAGAGCAGCCTTTCGTCCGCTTAGATGCTGGGCATGTTTTTGCCAGTTTCCATGATAACTTAGTCTTTACAATTAATATTTAGTCTTGTAGGTCGTCTCGAATCCGAAGGCTGCGATGTCCATTCCGAGCCAAAGTATAGGTAGTCGACGTGATTTAACTTTTAGAACACTCACATTTTGGTACAGCTCTTGGTACCCCTCCTTCATATCCCAGTATCTGCTCTGATTATTTGCTTACCGTCCAGCACTCGGCGTCATACAGCCAAACTGGCACGATTAGTCCTCTATAGAGCATCACCATTGTTATTTGTGTTAGGAGCTCTGATCCCAGCTGTTTTACTTAACCAAAGTAACAGCGGTTTCTTAGGGTTACTCTTGGCCAAATCTCTTTCAATATTTCAAAGATGTAACTACTGACAGTGACGTTTTGTAGATCTTTGATGATTTCAAGGCCAACCTGCTCCGCCTTCTTATCAATTACCGCAAATGCCTCTTGAAAGGTTCTATATCGTCCACTTTTCCAAGTTCCGGTCTTGTTTTCCTTCTCATTTTTTAATGAATTCCCTTTTCTACGGAGTGGTTTAAGTCCTATGAAAGTATGTATGTGCAGCCTTTTATCTGGCTTGACTACGTGCTGTCTTGTTACCCTCAATCAGGTATCCGGTTTAAGGTTTACTTTGTCTACTAATTCGTTAAGTTTGTATAGGTCGTCTTTCTTACACAAGTTTAGAGCTAACAGCGTCGGCGTTGACCTTGATAGTTTTTAGCGTAGTTTTGGTCTCCATTGATATTTGTGCTTAGCAGCTTAACAGCTCCACTCATGTGAAGTTTTGACAACAGCCATTTCTAATTCCACAAAGACACATGAATCATGGAGTAATCATCTTCGCCTCAAGATGTTCTTCGTCGCCTGTTACATAGACTAAGTGGTCGGTTCTCATGGTCAGCAACACCTATATGCTCAGGCTTGTGGCGTTTTAAGCTTGGAAGCTTTAAATTTGATTATTGTGGCTGAGATCAGCTAGCGTGCGAAATTGGAGGTCGAGCTGGCTGGAGACGATTGTCGATTGAGGCTCAGGTCCACCCCGGGCTGTAACGCCATCTTAAGTAAGGCTAAGAGCGGAGCTTGTGAAGTACTTATGCGTAGCTATGGACGCGTAGGATATGGTTGGAATGTCCACTTGAATCAGCTGTGATTTCCAAGCCTTATTGACCGGGCGGGTACATTCAGACGATTTCTGAACCACCTCAGTGGCCCAGTTTTCTCTTTGTGAAACCTTTACTTAGGGGTTTCGATCTAAGACAACCTTAGTCTAAGAGTCCTTAAAGGAATTAAGTAAACTTCCGCAAGCGTTCATCAAGAATTGTCTTTCGGATTCTAAACAGCCCTATTTTGCATCAATGTATGTATATCCATACAGGTCTTGTATAAGACTATATAATAAGCGCGGATCTTTTGCATAGGACCCCCCAAACAAAGAACAGAGGCAGACTTTTTCAGTTTCCCGGCTCCCAATGTGCTGGTGACGATATTTCTCACTGAGCCTCGGACATGGTTAGAACTTTGGTTTGGACCAGTCTATCTTGGTTTGGAATTTGGAAGCTATGATGGATTTGGACTTTTGGCACCAGCAAGCCTACTCTACTGGATCCACCTTATATTAGATGAATTGTCACAACGATTCAATATCAAAACTCAAACTCTTTTGAAACACCTTACGTCAAGATACTCGTACCTTTGTGCGTATAGATCCTTTCATTGTAACCAAATACAAAAGTATTTCGTTGTAAAATAATCCCCATGGGTTTGGGGTGGCGCGTATGTATAATTGTAAAATTTTAACCCCCTTGACGTTTAATCATGGCGGATTAAAATTTCATATTAAGGTTGAATTATGGGGCAAATGTTTCGTTATTAATTACCCACCACACCTTTGTCCGAATAAGGGTTGGTCCTGACAACACTGTTCGCTCTATCTGTTGGCATATTATTTTCTGTTAAGCCATTTGGCAGGCATTCAATCAAAAAATGTGCGAATTCATTTTCAAAGGATTAATTTGTAATTTTCTCCTTAAAATAGCGTAAGCAGGACGAAGTTTTTGAAGTTAATCAAAATTGTTGGCTAAACTGAGAACAGGGAGTTCATAGACATAATTTTAATCGGAGATCAGTTAGTGGTGCTAGGTTACCAGGATATCAAAATGCTCGTAAGTCGTTTGTAAAGCTGTGGCAATCACACAAGACTTCAGGCAAGTCTTAGAAAGATTCTGACAGAAATAGTAGCCGCACAAGGAAGTAAGGGCATCAAAGCTCGGAAAGCATGCATTTTTTTTCTAGGGTTTTCTTTGATTTTCTTTGCTAGATGGGGAGAATGGAGCTTCAAACTCGATGGCGACTCACTCCCGTCTTCAGATACGCAACCTTGGTGCTCCAGCAGCGTCGAGTGTGGCCCTAAAGATGCCTTTTTTCCACCGACCCCGAACCTGTTCGGAAATTATGAATTTTTTTCTCGTCCTTCCTCTAATTTTCTTTGCTATATGAGTAGAATGGAGCTTCAAACTCGACGAAGACTCACTACCGTCCTCAGATATGCAGCCTAGATGCTCCAGTAGCGTCGAGAGGGGCACGAGGCAAACTCCAAAAAACAACCTTTTTCCCACCGACCACGGACCTGTTCGGAAATTATGAATTTTTGTTCTCGTCCTTCCTTTAATTTTCTTTGCTCGATGGGTAGAATGAAGCTTCAAACTCGATGGCGACTCACTCCCGTCCTCAGATACGCAACCTGGGTGCTCCAGCAGCGTCGAGTGTGGTCCTAAAGATGACTTTTTTCCGCCGACCTCGGACCTATTCGGAAAAGATGAATTTTTTTTTCGTCTTTCCTTTAATTTTCTTTGCTAGATGAATAGAATGGAGCTTCAAACTCGTTGGAAACTCACTCCCGTCCTCAGATGCTTCAGTAGGTCACAGTATCCCACCAGGACACGACTAAATCCTGATTTAGCTTGCGTTTTTTTTTTGGTTGTTATCGATTCTGTGAAGAAGTCTTTATATCCCTTTTCATTTAGTCAGAGTTAGAGCTACGAAAACTTATTTCCTATAGTTGAGCAAGGACTATACTCCCTAATTGTTAGTTTAGTGCGACAAGGTATCCGCCCATTTAATTTAAAACATTAGCTACCCTCCACATTCCCTTTGTTACCGTAATTTGCAGGCTTGTATAGTTTGTCTCGTGCAGCATAAGTGTACTTGTAATCGTAAGTGGCAAACCGCAAATTTAATGAAATTTTCATTTTGTCACATAAATACCTACCACCGCCGCGTCGACTGGAAAACTACTCACAAACTAAGCAATCCTTCGAGAGCCTTTTTGAAGTTATACTACGTGTCGTGTTATCGTATGTAATTACCTCCATAGAGGGCGTAACAATTTCACAACATTTCACAACGATCAAAGGCTCTCAATTGAAATCAAATGTCAGAGTCATGCATTTGGTAGTAGGTACTCGTTCCAAAGTAATCCTAGAGAGTCCTTGTCGAGTTAACAAATGCTTCATTAGTATTCTGATATTTTTTATTTTTTGCTTATAATCATCAGGAGCAGACAAATTAAACAAAAATTTTTATAGACCTCTCCTGGTTTTACGATCTTGAAATTTTAATTATTTTTTTTTTTTTTTTTAGAAAAAAAAAGGCTTCCTTGGTGCATCTTCCTGTGTATGTAAGTCTTTCTAGGAAATTTTATGACATTTTTTAATGATGAAAGTTAAATTAAACGATAAAATTATAAGCGGTAGTAATTTTCCAAAGTGAACAAACTTGAGTTAAATTATGTGTAAGGGTTAAAATAAATATTTGGAAAGTGTTGATGATTTCTTTTTTTGTATATTCCCTTAGGTGTTGTATAGTTTATCGCAAAAGGACGAACGTTTTGAAATCATAAAATCATCTCATCTTCAACTTTATCCTCATGTCGGTTCAGTTTGTTCTATCAAGTGGAAATGGGAAATCAGTTTCGAAATGACTCCTTGGGAGAGTGACGAAATGTAAGGATTGACACATAATAAGTTGCAGATGTGCTCCTGCTTATTGATATGAAATATTATTACGAGTATGTGGAGGTTATTACACTCTCGACTGCTGCTGCAGTAAGGAGTTTGACACGATTTCAAGGGGTGTTTGGAATAGCAACACATTCAATTCATTGAGAACCTGATGTGATTTATTAGCAAAGGGTTTTTGAGTCGATTCAGACAGAACTCATAAAGGGGAACATTTCATCAGCATAAGATATTTTTTGGGCCATCGAAATGCCTCCTTTGGTTGAGCCCTTTGTTTACAAACTCTGTCAGTTTTCATCTTTATTTACGCGTGACATTTTACTTCAAAATACCCTCTGAATCCACTACAATAGAATCTCATAGAAGCTCTCAACGTACTCCTAAACATCCTACCCCTGGATCTGAACATCAGTTACGTTTCTTGTAGTGCAATTAGACTCAGAGAATCTGGAATCCGGTCCACGAAACCATATGATATCAAAAAGACGCATCAGCGCTATTTGTGTTTCTAGTAGGACTTACCAGGCAGCCACTTCTTCCCACCCACCCACCTACCTACTTTCTATAAACTCTACTGCATGGGCATGTCGATGAAGTTTGGACGGGTCATCCAAAACCTGTATGCAGATACCAATTCAGCTGTGTGGAATGGAGAGGAGTTGTTAGCATGGTTCCAGTCGTGTTCGGGGGTAAAACAGGGATGTTCTCTGAGCCCAAGCTTGTTTGCACTATACATCGAGGACATAGTAGAAGGTATTGAAGGTATTGAATATGCAAGGCTGCTTATCAAAGCACTTCTTTTTGCGAATGATATAATGCTACTGGCGCACTCAGCTGAATCCTTACAACTCATGATCGTGAACTACGTTCTGCAAGTCTTGAAGATGGTGGATATTCGATTGCCAAAAAAAACTCCTCTACAGGCAATACAAACCGAAACAGGGCGGTACCGAGAGTGGCTGGAACTAGCAAGGGGCTGTGGGATAGATAGGACCTCAGTGATACGGAAAGTCTGAAACCACAACTCTATCACTTTATCGCAAGTGTAGATGAGCAGGCTAGATCAACGCACTTAGAGCAAGCTACAGGATCACTGCATAGAATGATCTATGGTTGCCTAAACCATAACCTGCTTGAAACCAACTACTTCCGTGTAGTCGAATGGTAGCTGATTAAGGCTCTGGTTTTTCAAAAATTATATCTCTCCTTCCTGGACTCTCTTAACCTTTTTATAATATTTATCCACGAGCTTTTCACTTTTTCACATGCAATTGACTCCCTACGACTGCAGTGTCTCAAATCGTTAAGACCCAGGTCATCGAATGTCAACCGAACTGAACTCTGGTATCGATGTAGTCAACAATTGGGGTGTCAAGACCAGTGCTGTCTGTCAACTGTCTCTAAAACGGGAAAAATGAGCAGAGTTGTTTCCTCAAACGGTCTTTTGCTTCCATGGACTTTGCTATATTCGTCCGTCGGGGTAGGACCAGGAGCTAATGCAACCGAGGACACTGCTAAATACAACATAGGCTTACTAAGATCGAGCTCGAGTCCTTTTAGTTAGTTCGATCTTACTAGTCAACTTACCCCAGTTTCGCACATCAAGTTGGTTGAGGTCCCTCTTTTATTTGCGTCACATAACGCATGGTTTTCCTTTCCCAGTTTATCCCTTCGAAGTGGATTTTAAGACTCTCCTGGCGCTTGTATCTATTCGTTCTACACTCCGCGTTCTATTCTATCTCATAACGCGTGGTCTTCCTTTCCAGTTGTATCCCTTTGGAGAGGAGTTCTACAGTCTGCCACAAAGCCAGTTACAGTTCTTATCTTCCCACAGTGGCCTCAATGCTTTACTCCAACTGCCACTCCAGAAGTTGCTCGCTTAGACTGTTTTGTGATCTTAAGTTTGACTTTCTATCACGAGATATAGTTTCTAGATCGACATTGCTCCTGTGACTGTCTTTTGTGTAAAAGTAGGTTCCCTGAGCTAATTTACTACAACCTTTCCTTGAAACCAACTACCTACTGTCTTACAAATGTCATCTTATCTTCTGGGTACCTAGCAATTCTCTATATCTACCCTTCTTTCAGTAATGGCAATCTTGTTTAAGTCAGTCTTTATGTAAGGTTGACCGGGCAAAGAAGTCAGTCCCTTGTCACACGTAGATCAGTTTGTATCCATTGTGGTGTCCTTGGGGTCGCAACTCCCAAGTCAATCTTAAAATATGTTTCATACGACTCATGTCTATCTTGGAGCAAAGGTATGGCCTCATTTTTGGAACCATTCAAGCCCAAGTTAAGCTAGTTAAGATCTGGATTTAGATCTTCGGGGAGTCGTAGCAGAAAAGTTCCTGTAGTGAGTAGGATGTTCCATAAAAGTGGCACTTAGG
This sequence comes from Criorhina ranunculi, assembly GCA_951813785.1. Lineage (NCBI taxonomy): Eukaryota > Metazoa > Arthropoda > Insecta > Diptera > Syrphidae > Criorhina > Criorhina ranunculi. Next base: position 11,537,128 of record OX638382.1, on the reverse strand, counting down.
CAAAAATGGCCTCGAGCTTCATATTCATAACCCCTTTAGCGCTAGTGAAATATTAAAAAAAAAATAAAAAAGGCTTTTCTTTGCAGGAATGTGGGTTGATTGTTGTTTTAGGATAACCTAGGTAGATAGGTAGGTTGAAGAGGCGTACGCATCGCGTGATGCAACCTTCACTCGGATCTCTAACGATTCTGAAAAAACAAAAAAAGAGGGGAAAATTCTAGGTGAGGGTAATTACGATCGTTCCGTCTCCCTGAGCCGTTCTATATTCGTAGTCAATTTTAGAATGGCTTTTGGTGGCTTATTAGACCGATCTTCAAGGTCATTGAAATAGTATTCACTGAGGGTCGTCTTCCTTGTTCTGTATAGGCTGGGGCATTCGCATAGGTAGTGGGTTGTGCTCTCTTTCGCGTGTGTATTATCGCAGCCTTTGCATAACTCGTCTGTACTTAAACGCATTCTTCTAAGGTGGGCCGCCAGTAGGTTGTGGCCTATGATGATAACTGTGAAGAGAGCTAAGTTTGATCTATTTAGCGTGAGAATATGCCCCGTTTAGGATAGCCTAAGCCACTGTGGTCATCATTGCTCAGAAGTTAGAATATCAAACTGCTGAGCAAGTTGGCTTACGTTTGAATCACCAGGGAAAGAGGGACAAAAACTGACCCAATAATGTTGGCCTATTTTATACAAATCTCTCTAGAAACTTACATAGCACACAAACGCCGGAATATTTGTTAAAAAACCCTTAGGCCAAGTATCTAAGCCCGAGCTACTCATAGTTCGTTCACAGGCTCATTGCATTTGATTCCTTGGTGTCCAAGTACCAAGTGGTCGCCGTGGCTTAGTGGTTAGTGCGTTGGACTGCTAAGCGAGAGGTCACAGGTTCGATCTTCAAAACCAGCAAACGTTTTTTCGCAGCACCACCTCTTCGCAGGCTTGAAAAACTTGCAAGCAGGCTTGACAACTTCCATTCGTGCGAAAAATACAACACGCACAACAGGAATGGTTGTGAGTAGAAAGGCCTTCGCTCTCTATGAGCTGTCGCCCCAAATATTTGTATTTTTGTCCAAAGTACTCACCCAAGTTGACCTACCTTATTCAGGCACCAGAAATACTAACGATCTTTTTACCCTCAGATGAGTTCTTCTTAGACCTGAGGCTAAGATAAGGATTAAAGTATTTAAAAGGCTTTATCTCTTACGTGTGCATGTTTTCAGTGAAAAGTTGTTTGTCGGACACAATCGATGTTCTCTTGGATCTTGGTAAATGCCCTGAGGTTAGTGGTCTTTTGTGTCCCTGGCCAGCAGACTTGGCAACCATAAGTCAGGATGAGTCTGATTATGCCTGTATACATCCTGTGGATGATTGCGAGTTTAGGACTTCACCTTTTTACCGAAGATTTTACCAGACGCCTAAAAGGGGATTTACACTTTTTTTTTCTTTCTGAAGTGTTATCTTTCCATGACAGTTAACGGTCGAGAATGCACCCTAGGTATCTCGCTTGCTCTGAGACTTTGAGAGAGGTTCCATCGAGTTTTTAGGGGCCAAACGTTGAAAAGAACTATTACAACAAAATCATGGATGACATCCATTCTTTCTTTGCGAAGTTTGCCTATCACCACGAAGGCTTAGTATGTGGTCAGCGGGATCCTAAATCATTATCATATAGTAGTAAACCTAGTACGGAACCTTTATAATAAACAAAAGTCTGACCCTTTCCTGTTTACACTTGACTTTAATCAAGTGTCAAACGCTAAAATGCCACCAAAATTTGATTGAAAGTGCATTAATTTATTAGCCGCCACATCAGAGATTCATTTAAATATTTAAGTAGCAATCCAAACGGTTTTATCGAGGATACTGAGGGGCGGAAACACCCACCACCCCCGGCCGCAGCCACATCGAACGTATGAGATACAAATCCAATTACGTATCGACACACCAAATTGAACACACATTGGAAATAACGCAAAATATGAATATTGACAGGATTGTCAATGAGCCACCACCGCCACCATTCTCACCACAATACCTCCGTCAACCGCATGTTTCATCGTATCATCCTGGCGTTGTTGGTAAAGTCCATTATTGCCGGGATAAGATGAGAGCACTTACAATGTTGTTAAACCCCCATAAAGGCCATACACAGCCACCATGCACCGCACCGAAGTGCAGCTGATAGGTATAATTAAAACCAACTTGTGTGTGTATGCTAACTTCATTTACTGTGTGTGATGGTTTTGCATTAATGGATGTTTAATTTATATGCAACTTTGTCCCGTTTCAAACGGAATAATGCGTTCGCACCCAGCATCCACCGCAGGAAAGAGTTGGTTCATGTTCAACATGTGAGTGAAAAAGGTTTTTTTTTTTCGTACCTATGATGTCGAAAGGACGATAGAAGCGTTCATTGTAAAGTGATTACTCCAACAGACCATTAATACGGTCCCGTTCGGTCTGTCTGAAGTGTAGCTATTTTGGTCGGCCATCCGAAACGAAAGACGTACTGGACTTGGGGAAAATTGAAATTTGAAATTTGAAACACTGTCATGGGCACGTACTACATAGCTAGCACCTTCAATTAAAATCGTAACAAGGTTATTACATCGACAAAAAGTGGTCGAAAAAACCAAACATGAAACACACATTGACAGTCCGTTATCTATGGAGCTATTGTTCGTTCGCATCCTGTGGCGGGGCTACATTTGTTTTGGTAATTTGTCCCGAGGATTGGTTCATTAAAATCTGTTTCATACTTAATTGACTTAATGGACGGACTTTTATTGGAAACTGATTGGTTTTGTATCACATGTCAATATCAGGCACGACGCAGTTACAACGGTCTTGATGTTGAGAAGGAGACTTTCCTGCTTAACAGGCTCCCGTTGGGTCAACGTTTCAGTCCGTGATCTCTCTTTTTTTTCTGTTTGGGTATTTGAATACCACGCTGGAGCACAGGTCCATTGTACTACCAGCAGGTACAACCCCTTTTACTGTGTCTTCATCATCTTTCTAAGAAAGTCGAGTAAGAGCTTCAGTGATAAGGAGCTTAGGTTACCAGAAAGAGCAAAGCAAAGACAATCACATAGAAAGTGTTCAGCAGTGTCGTCGTCCACAAGCATCACAGATATTGGTGTCACTTAAGCCTAACACGTTGAGATGTTTGACAAAGGCGAAGTGTCCCGCATTAGGGCCAATAAATTGTCTGCAGTCTTTTCTGCTAGGAGACAGCAGAAATGCCGCAGACTTCTTAGAGAAATCGGGAAGTAACTGTTGAGACAGCCTGCATTCTGGAGACTTATGCATCTTCAGGTGTGTTTGCTAGAAACCCTAACCAAAGGTACGGCCAAGCCTAACGTGGGTTTAGGGCCAGAGAAGTTCTCCTCTGAACCTTGATTAACAATTTCATTGAACAGTTCATTTTCGGTAATCCCGCTGTATGACCTCTAGTCAAGCTTAAAGTTGTCACGCTGTGGCTGAAAATCGAAGACAGTCTTGGTCAGTATTTTGCTAAACCTTTAGCACACAGCTCTGCATAGCATTCGTTGATCAATTTTGTCCTGCAAAGTGAGAGTCTTGAACTGTACAAATTCGTAAGGGTTCCTTGTATAGATAAAGGTGGAGGTTTCGAGTCTACACAATGGGCTTAAGCTTCGTAGATCAAGACTATATCTTAGCCGTAGCGTCGGAGCTACATACATTCAGGGCTAAATGACACAATCCTTCATATTCTCCTTCGTATCTGAAAGGTCGTCGTCTTCGTAAAAAGAAGAGCTATATGGATGGATCACGGTTCAACTTCGTTTGCTTCAACATCGAGTCGACTTGCTTAAGAAATCGAGTGATGATTTGGAGACAGGGACTGATTTCAGGGCTTAAAACGGACTCTGCAACCATTTCTACAATGTCTTTTCTTGGTACATTTTCTTTGCTTTTACAGACTTTAGCTACCCATCTCTCTTCCGCAAAAAAAAAACACAACAAAATGACTCTAGATGGTTAAAGGACTTAAAAATCATTAATAACACATTTTTCAACGTCACAAAAATGCATGGTAATCCTTTAAGAAGTAGACCCCCAATCCATCAACGATTTATTAAAATTCAAACAGATCCTTAAGTGCCAATAACAAATAGTCGTCCTGTCCTATGCTGTCCACTTTTATAAAATGCTATTAGCATTTCTTTCCCAAAGGTGGTGGCCAAAATAAATTGACCAAAACGTCTTCTGTCCACCCTCGACAGGGAAAGGGATTTCAAAAGTCCTCACAACACATTTTAACTATAAAAGTCCTTCCTAATGTCCATTCCTTCGATTCAACCCTCGATCAAAAACAAATTATACAAAAGAAAACTGACCACCATCCTCCCAAAATGGTGGATGGAAGAAAGTTCAAATGTAATTTTCTTAAAGACGAGAGGGATGAACAGAGGACTAAGGACTAAGGACTTTTACAGAAAAAAAAGTGAATACCAAACACACAAAGTCCTTTGAATAAGATGGATTTGAATGGAAGTGTTTCGTATCTTTTGTGTAAACTTCCCTTCATTGTGCTGGGATGCATAACACGTTCCTAAATGGATACGCTCTCTCAAAGAGAGTGTGTATCCTCTTTTTGTAGCGAAAGACGCTTTTGTGAAACCAAGAAGGACACAAGTAATTTTCGTTTTTGATGTGACCTAACCACCCATAAATTATACTCACCTGCAAATGGGTGGTGGGTCCTTGTGTTTAGGTGTCTTGATTACAATGGTGATGTATTACTGGTGGGATTTACTGCAGGCTATAAATTGAAGTGTCGAGCTTAAGTCATCAATGTGAAAGCAAGCTGTTTTGTGTAGATAAAATGGAAAATGTTAATTAGATTGGAGAATGGAAGTAGTTTTGAGATTGTTGCTTTGATTATTCCAAAGAATTACCGCTAGATGACCTTTTAGGCTTGAAACGCTTTAGTATGTTGTTGTATTTAGGGTACGAGTTATGCTCGGTTTCATTCATGTTCATTGGGATGGAAAAAAAAGAGACACCACCAATTTCTCTGTCCATTCCAAGGCATTCTTTTACTTAGTTCGAAGCTAGCTCTGTCAGATTTAGATTTCATTTGCAGTCCCTTAAACCCTTCTCGTCGTCAAGATAAATTTCATTAGTCCTCTCGGTGTCGCTCGGCTGACAAATTTCCTTTCAAAAACATGTTCTGCGTATAGGTTATCCGCGTGCCCCTATAGAACTTGTATCAGTTAATAGTTTACGTATCCATGTCTTCTCCTAATCCACTCCTCCCTACGTTGGGATTAGGTGTAAGTGAAACGCGGAAGTATAAAGGTTGATAGACTAACATTTGGGTCCAATCAGAGCCTACAAACCAAAGGCGAAATGACCTAGAGTCCCCCAGACCAAGTTAGGAATCTCATAAGGCTCCTCAATTCGTCAAGGACTTAACTGCCAAAGGTCCATACAACTATTCGTTGGAAAACAACTCCGAATTATATTGTACCGTATTGCAAAGCTTCATCTGACTTACGAGTATTAAAGGCTGTCTAGATGCCGTTGTATACATTTGTTAACTCCCCGATCCCATGGCTTAAGAATTGGTTAACATCCAAATTAATCAGACAGCTTGTTGCGTTTCTACGACTGTGTTCCACTGTTGAACCTACAGCCTAACCATGCGAGTCCGTTTGTACATTTAAGTGGAACAGGGGACAACTGGCAGGACTTCTTGCGAAAAGAATTGTCAAGGGTGTCTGCTTTGCTGATATGTTTGCAACTACGAAAGGGATTCACATAGTCTAGTCCAGCTTATCGCCATGAGCCAAGCTTCTATTGAGAAGTTGTCCACTTTTTTTTGTGAAAATTCTCTTCTCCGGACAACTTCAAGTGGAATGTAGACTGTTTCCCCTAAAAAGTTGTCACAGAGTTGATCCTCGTCAAGCTTATTTGTCGACCTCCTCATTTCCATCTACACCTAGCCTGAGGCATACTGCTCAAACAATGTAAAGGAAATGTTCGTTAAACCAGAAGCCTTGAAGGCTGCTTGGCTATCGGTATGTATATTTACTAAGGTGGCTCTACAGTTCGGAATAGTTTGATCGATTGTGGACTTTCTTGGTCTAAAAACGTACTTATGGGGATTTGTAGATGATGCTGAAAAGACTAATGCTATCGTAGTCAGCGCTTGTTAAGGGGGGGTCTCCAAACAATGTTGACATGTCCATCTAACCAGATCCTGGAAATGAGTTCATATACGCTCTCTAACAAATCACTTCCAGTTGCCGACAAGCCATTAGGTTCAGTTGCCTCGTTTTGATCAGGTGGTTTGGAAGCTTTGGCTATCATCATCTAGGTCAAGGCTGTCCAACCCGCAGCCCGCGGGCCGCATGCGACCCAAGGCAAGTATCAATGCGGCCCGAAAATATTTAAAGCTACTGAAGCATGTCCATTTTTCTGAGGAATGTTCTATACGTTTTTTTTTCGCTCGTCAGCTATGGTAATATGGTAATACACTTGTGGCCCAAAACACCATGTCTTCTTCCAATGTGGCCCAGAGAAACAAAAAGGTTGGACACCCTTGATCTAGGTTTAATGCTTCATTCTGCTTGATAGCGGGATGTTCGTCTGCACCGACTATACCCACAAGGTTTCCCCAATTCTCTTGTGATTGCAAGCCATTGACGTTGTAACTTCGCCATTCATACCTTGGCTGGATTAAGGTAGTAATCCAAGTCGATGCTGACGGCTGGGGATATTTGGACATTCAGAATACTGGATGTGTGCCTTGTGATCAATAAGGTTGATGATTTCAATTTCAATTCTTAGTTAAACCCCTAGGTCCAGGGGCTGGTTAAACCGATCCTTACAAATACAAATATTGGGCGCGAAGGCTCGTAGAAAGCCACGGCCTAGCTTCTCTCAACCATTTATGTTGTATCTATCTTTGCACGAATGGAAGGGACATACAGTTTTGTTGCCGAATCCGAACGACAAATTTTTCTTTTGCAGATTTTTCAGGCATGCGAAGAGGTATTTGATGAGTTTTGAGAATCGAACCTGTGTCTCTCGTTTAGGAGTCCAACACACTAACCACTAAGCCACAGCGACTACAAACTGATCCTTTTCGATCTGAATTCCCAATATGTCAGAGTAGCCCGTATAAGGTTTCCGGCTTGACTGGAACTGTAGGCGTCACCATTCTTCCTCTGACGCTTATGTCCAAGTTAGAGTACCTTAATCGGAAGTAGTCCACACTCTTGTCCAACATTTTGTAACACTCATCAAGGCCAGTATGCTCTATACTTGTTATCCAATGGAGTTTTAGATCAAGAATTTTGCCAAGCACTGAACAGGGATTTGAAGACTTGGAAGAGAATTTTCTTGCATGTACCATCTTGTCTTCCATCTCCTTTTGCTCTGGTATACCAATTTCAATGTCCATCATGAAACCGCCTTATAAACGCTGTCCCTAACCCAAAAACAACATCCCACCATCAAATAAAAGTCAATTTTCTCCCGCAATTCTATTGGCGATCCTTAAATAACATACATTAGCCCTACCAACCCCGCTCACACCCCCATCTCCGTATAATTTAAAAATCTGTCACCAAAGTCCACCACATTTACTACGCAACTTCCACCGCAACCGTATGCAATTTTAAATTTAATTTTCTCCGTCAAAACATGGGAAAAATATTTTTTTTTTTTAAACTAGCGGGTGGACAAACTCTTGGGTTTTTGATTGACAGAAGGCGTATACCATCCCTGTACGCATACATGCAATTACTATCGAAACCCATACAGGCGTTACAAATGCAATTCACTCCACGATATTAAATAGCGCGCCAACGAATGCATCGATAAATTATGCAACGCTCGCCCTTAGAAAATACACAAACACACACGTCCATCCAGAAAAAGGGTTGTGATCTAATATTTTGCATATTTTTTGACTCTAAACAGCCTTCCGGTTGTGTGTATGTGTGTAATTTGAATTTCAAGTGAAACGGATGTATCGTTGTTATCTTGTATGCGGGTGCATAGTCACGTGGCCTTAAGGATCACATCAATAATAATAAAGATGGGATATGGTACTCCGACTCCCAGAAGAGACGACACCAAAGTGGGACGTTAAATCAAAGTTTCCCAACCCTCGGATGACTTTGCTGACACCTGATAAACATTTCGTTGAAACTTTTCCACTTTTCCACTTTTCCACTTTCCATCCGCGCAAACTAATCCTCTTTGTAATTTGACATAATCACAATCATAATCGTAAAAATTTAGAGTGGATTTAGCTCTTGGCATCGTCCTTGTACCGTTGACGTTGTAAAAGTTTACGACACAAAACGGGCTCAGATGTGTAACTTGAATTCTAAAATTTAATTAAACACCGGACTGTTTCAATCAAAGTTTTTGCCAGACTTATCTTCGAGAGTTGAATGAGTGGATGCACAATCGTCAATGTAACCATGCCACCACCACCATCGATGTTAACCCTTTTTTTCTGTCCCAGCTGAGCCCTGCATTGCACACAGGGAGAGGCACTCCTTGTGCTTTGTCAACCCTTACGCTATGTTTGTTGGCAAATTGTTTTCGTGTGGCATGAATGTGACCATAAACGGAATTATTGAATATTGACAGTAGTCGAGACAAGCCTTTGGTCGTGTTCCGGGGTTGCTCGATGAGATTTTCATCTTTTTTTTTTTCGTTCCAGCGCGGCTCTGTGCTGTGCGAATTATTTCCATGGTAAATCCTAATGTCAATCATTAAAGTCAGACAATGTTCAGCGAAGGGCTTAACTTTGGTGTAATCCCGTTTAAATTTGCACAATACCGACGCGAGGATGTTAATGTAGGTTTGCCAGTGTGGTGTCAATGTGGTAATAACATGGATGAAATATGACGGGTTGGATAGGTTTCCTTTGGGAGAGATGTAGAGTGAAATGTTATGCTTTCGATGGAGTTGAGCGGGGGGGTGGGGTACGTGACATCATCCGTAGATGTCATGTCTTAACAGGCAGCACTGGTAATTTCAAGTTTCAAAAAGGTTGTACAGTTCATTTGTATGCAGACACCGATGTGTGTTCTATATTGCAACAAGATTCGAACTAGACTACTTACTTTATTTGTTGTTGCTTTTTCTTGAGATATTGAGGGTCTTTCTCGTGCGACTTCGGTGATCCCCGTAGATCAGTGGACAGATTCGACTCCCAGAACAGTCAAAACATTTATTTCGCAGCATCAACCTTCAGAAGGCAATGACAAACCTCCGAAAATATAATTTGTGATGTAAAGCTTCCCAATCCGTTATTCGAAAAGGCTGCGTGAACCTGGGCTTTGACCCTCCACAGGCTGTCACGCCAAGATTTTTGTTCTCTTAAACCCAATTCACATACAACTGGCGTATGGTGCTGACGTGGTACAGACGTGGTGCAGACATGTGCCGCTTTCACAGACTGCTGCATTTGACGCGACTTGCTTGGTAAGGAAATCCAGAGGTATGAGGTTCAAGATGGTCTGTAGCACAACAGGGGAGCTTGATCTTAAGGCGTCAGTTATGTAGAGGCAGGGCATTCTTTTGACCTTAGGTAGATAGGTGTCCCGTGGTACTCCATAAGGCTCATAGCCCATTGGACCTTGATCATAACAAAATGAAGTCCACCATACTGACTATGGACTTGTAGAGCCAGTAGGTAGATAACTTCGAGTGTATAACCCCATTTACGACCAACATTTCTCTTGCAAGTGTAAAGGGCTACTATAGCTTTCTTGACTCAGTCTGTAATGGTGAGCTTGCACGAGGGTTACTTACTTACTGGGATTCAAAGATCCTCTAAGTTGGAGCATTCTTGTCCATTCGCTCAATGTGGCCGAGGATTTTTGCCTTCCGGACTACATCCACATCTTTGTACAGCTCGTAGAGTTCGCGGTTATATCTTCTCCTCGATTCGCCCTCTTCGCAGACTGGTTCAAATATTCGACGTAGAATTTTTCTTTCGAAGGATCCCAAGATCTGCTCCGCTGTCTTACTTTTTGTCCAGCATTCAGCTCCATAAAGCAGGATCAGGGTTTTGTAGAGTATGATTTTGGACCTTCTAATTAGGAGTTTGCACGGGGGTTAGAGACCTCCTTGGATGACTTTCATTTACAAAGAATACCACATTGCAACTAACTTCTTGTAGAATTGCAAAAAGTCTACTACAATTCCTTCTTGGATTGCTCTCACTTTAACCCCAAAGTTTACTTTACATCCTTAATAAGCCAAACTATCGTTTTGAAAAAGATAATTCAAACAAAACTTGAGTTCACCTAGGACGCATACAACCCGAAACGATTGCAAGGATGCACAGCGCACACAAACAGTAGCCAATCCAAAAGGCTATCTCATTTGAATTTCATTGCCACCCTGGAACGCATAACAACTTCGAAGAAGAAGTTCTCACTTATAAAGTCCACCGGGGAATGTTGCTACAACACTAACTTTGCTCCCATAAAAGATGTTAAATTGTTGCATATTTTCCCATTAACCTCGGTTGTCTGTTTGTGTATGTATGGCTCCTTGAAAGTATCCTTCTGGGACGAGCGATAAACTTTTTCCTAAATACTCCAGTAAATTGCCTTTTAATTGCTATTGCTACAACTTTGCTAATATATTCATATTTTAGTTTACAAAATTCGTTACACACACAAGCTAATGGGAAAGTTCAACCGATTCCAGTTCTAGCTCCCTTTCGAACTCATCCACAAGATTGTCATTGTGCTTGATGGCTTTCAGCCAATTGACATAAGCCTCTGGAGCACCGGTTTCAATGGCTCCTTTCACTAGAACTTTTAAATAAGTTTTCGATGGTTGACGATCGTATGGGACTTCAACACCGTCGTTAAGGAGAGATGGTTGATTTGTCAAGTGGTAAGCTCGGCAAGTTATTGTGGTGCCTTCGGTGGTTTCAATGGGAACACTGATTGGGGTATACATTCCAGTATCGACAGATTCTTGCCTGCAAAAAGGGATCAGAGTGGTGTGATTTTTTTTTGGTTTCACTCACTTGTCTAGATCGGGTAAGTCTGCCAGATCGATTTGCCAAATGGCGCCATAAGTTTCGGAACCATTTGTTGGGACAATTGTTGCTGGGGCTCCTTGCCATCTGCGGGTGTGAGTGTGGAAGTCAAGCCTGTAGTCTTTCAGTTTACCCAAACCTTTGCGGACAGCAGATTTGTTTTGAATAAGGATTCGTTTCGCCAGCATATTGCTGCCAAAGCCGAAGTAGTTGAAAGTGTTTCCAAGCACTTCGGGGAGGGTCATTGTCTGTAAAGAAAGGGAAAGCAATGATTAGATTTTCTGTTGAAGTTAGGAAAGCTTAAGAGAGTCTGAAGGTCGTTCCGAGTGCCGCTAAGGTAGTGAAAGAGCCACAAGCACGCAGAAGCTTTGGGTTAAAGGAGGATTTTGATTAAGCGGGACAGAAGGACACTCAAACTAATATTGATCTACTGCAGAGTGACGAGATTCCTCGGCAATCAGCTATACACCAATTCAGCGCTAAGGATCTGCAGGCCTTTACTAGCGCAAGCCGAACAATCTCAGGGCTAATACTCAACGGTTTCGTCCTTACCCTCCAAAGGCTCAAGGTAAATCAGTCTTCCAACAGAATTCAGAAGGGTCTTGCATTCTCAAACTGTTTTGGACGATATTAGAGGCCTGAGTTAGGGCTTTAGCTCGACCTGGCTGTAGCTTCATACACAGAAGCTAAGCTGGTTGTACCTGTTCCTTGAGCATACGTTTCCGGTAAAACGATAGACACATATTAGACATTAGCACCAGTACTACTGAAATATTCACCTCTCAGCCAATATGACTCCTAAAGTCTAAAGTACTTTCTGCCGTGTATAGCCCTTGGGGCGTCATTTTAATATAACGACCTCGAGTTAGCTGGTTATTTGCGCATGCGGAAACTGATCATGGATGGACCTAGATCTCTAGATCGAAATATTTCGAAAAGTTTAAGGCTAGGCCAGAGTACTTGTAAATAAATCGTTGAGGATTGGTTTTCCGCTCGTAGAAAATCTGTTTCTAGCCAGAGCTGGACAGTTGCAGAGATGAGCAAAGATGAAGTGGGCAGAAGTTTATTTCTCGTCTCCATTTTGCAAGCTACGCCAGCGGGTGCCAGTGAACATACCCAGTGGGCCAGTAGAACATACTGACCGCTGTAAGTCTGACTATGTCCGTACGTTATCCTTGGCAGATTGTAGATGGGTCAATTCTTCCAGAATATACCAACTGGGTTGCTAACCGGCTCCATTTATGGTCGGTCTTTGATAGAGTGTGCAGAAATAAGGCTCTTAATCACTTCCAATAGACAAAGTACGGATCCGGTAAGGGATTAATGAAAGGGGAAGCCAGACCGTCAGCTTTATACCTAACACTGGTCTTTTAACTTAAAAGGTTTGATCGCCGAATTTAAAATTTGGGCTGTCGTTTGGCTGTTTGTGAAGATCGACAGTTGCAATGCAATGACTGTTTATCACACGACATACCTTCCAAATTGCTCGTACCTCTACCTGGATAGACCAAAGGGTTTGGATAAATCGACTCCACAGCCTTGACTGTAGATGTTATGGAGATCGCCGATTGACTTTTCTTTTAACTTTTCAACACAATCGATGTAAACTTTACGACCGCCTGTCCAAAACAGTGTTAAAAGTGTCCGACTATCGTGAACACTTGTTTATAATTGTTCCTTACCCTTATCTGTTCTTGGAAATAAAAAAAAATGAAACAATGTTCCTCTGTACAGAAATTCCGAAACACGAATTAAATTCTTAAAACAAACAGAGACACACTGCCACTGACTGACTTCTAGTCACAGCTGACAACGAAAAGCTTTACCCAATGTCATCAAAAGTCCGTGAAATGTATGAATATTTCTTCGGAAAACTTATCAGCAATTCAATTTTAATTTTCCTATCAGTTCTCGTGTTTACATTTGTAAATTGCAAACCCCAACACGAACACTTAACGTCGCGTATAATTTATTTTTATATTCTGTTGCTAATTACATTTCACCGGAAACAATAAACAAAAACAATTGTAATTGGTCATTTGGGAATGCATTGGAACTCACTGATTCAACTTGAGAACAAAACAACAAATCTTCAATTAAACATACCACTAAATAAATGCAAACACTTGTTGGAATATAGTTTAGTCCTTAAATGATTGAAATACTTAGGAAAAAATCACAAAACGATTGGCAAAAATAAAAACCAATGCTGTATGTTGTGGCAAACTAGATTTCACAAAAGCTTCATTGTTTACTGGCTGACTGTCACTCTTAATTGTTTGATAACATTAATTATTCTCTTTAGGCGACACAATTACTTAATTCAATTTGATTAGCTTCGAGTTTTGTATAATTTTTTTTATTTCATTAATTTGACATGTACCTCCATGTTTCTTTGAGTTTTAGTATGAATTTCGGTGTTTTAAAAAGCCGTTTCAATGAAATATATAAACTAGAATATTTTCATTTTGTTAAACTTTACAAAATATGATAAAATATTCATATTTTCATTCAATATTTTATCGATGAAGTAATTGAAATTCCCACATAATTTTTTTTATTCTACTACAATTTACATTTCGCCCATGTAACGTGTGCATAAAACTCATTACAAATCGATTTGGCATCTGTCAAAAGAGAAGAAAATATTTATTTTGTGTGCGTTGTATTCGCAGTGTTTTTCCAGTGCAGTTCTAATCATCTAAAAAGGATCACAGAAATTAAGTTAAACATTAAAAATGACTCGTCATGCAAGAAATTGTACAGCCGGAGCTGTATACACATATAATGAGAAGAAAAAAGATGCCCAAGAATCTGGATATGGAACAAATAGTCAACGGATCGGAAAGGATTCAGTGAAAAGTTTCGATTGTTGTTCATTAACATTGCAGCCCTGTCGGAATCCAGTGGTCACCAAGGATGGTTATCTCTTTGATAAGGAGGCAATCCTTCAGTATATCATTACAAAGAAAAACGAATATAGTCGCAAATTGAAAGAATATGAAAAGTTGAAGAAATCCGAAGAATTAGAGGTCACACAAGAGATGTCCAAGAAGCAACAGTCGTGCATTGAGAATTTCGTGAACTCTGCGAAGCCTGTTTCGAATAAAACTCCAGCTGGTGATGAATTACAAATGATGTCGCCAAGTACTTCGTCCATATCGAACATGTCCAATGGAAATGAGAGGAAATTACCAAGCTTCTGGATTCCATCACAGTGTCCGAATGCTGGTTTGGCGAAGGCAAAAAAGCCAGATTCAACAATTTATTGTCCAGTCTCTATGCGACCTCTTAAAGTGAAGGATTTGATAAATGTGAAATTCACACTAATCGATGCGAAGGATAACAAGGCACTTGTTGCGAAGGAGAATCGCTATATGTGTCCGGTTACGAGGGATATGCTGAGCAATGCTGTTCCGTGTGCTATTCTTCGACCAACGTGAGTATTCTTTTTGTTTTTTCTTATGACATTCTTCTGGTAACGAACTTTTATTTTCATTTACAGAGGCGATGTGGTCACAATGGAATGTGTGGAGAAATTGATCAAGAAAGACTGGATTCATCCGCTGACAAATCAGAAACTTAAGGAGAAGGATATTATTCCGCTACAAAGGGTAAGAGAGAAAGAGATTCAACTTGCGTTGAATACTAGTAATGACTTCTTATGTTTCTTTTAGGGTGGCACAGGATACGCAATCACCAATGACAACTTACAGGCTAAGGAACAACGACCGGCACTACAGGTTTAGAGCGTCCACCGAATTTTTCGCGTTTGTTTTATATTTAAGTCATGAAGACTTTTAGTTAGTAGTTGGAAAATACATGTTTGTGAGATTAATATTCCAAATGCTGTTTCTTATTTGAGAAATCAAGGTCACAACGGTAAGAATTAATGGACAAACGACTTTTGAGGCTAAAGGGCGTAAACCACGATTGGGGGCTCTTAATCTTGCAACGCATTGCATCTCTACACAACTGATTTTGGGAGATGTTGCTTCATATTCAACTTACTTACCGAGAATTTGCTTAGAATGAATCGGTTCTAGTGCAGAGCACATGAAAGATGAATGTACGACGAAGTCAACTAGATACGATGAAGCTTTGTTCGAAAAACTGACTATGTCTGACAAAGCCGACTATATACGCGAAGGCCAGGTATGTTCGAGAAGCCGTCGGAGTACTATTAAGCCGACTATGGACGACGAAGCCCACTATGTACGACGAAACTGATTATTTAAGACGAAGGCCACTATGTATGACGAAGCCGGATTAAGAAGGATAAAGCCGACTTTGTCGTCCCAACCTCTTTCATAAACCGACTAGTAAGTACAATACTTGATTTTGTTTTACTAGTGAGACGACATTATGTTCGGATCGTTTAATTATGAGGAAACGTTCAATCCCAGCTTAATTAACTCCTGGAGGTGGGAGAAAATCAGAAAGTCAACAACGGGGACTTCGTCTTAATTTACTCTACTCTTTCTGGTAATGTACATATGACTTCCTTGTACTTGGAGCTCTGCTAACGCTGTTGCCTCTACCGCAGTCTCTACATAAATTCGGTTGGGTTCAGTGAGTTTACTTATTAGAACAGAGAAGAAGCTCATATAGTTTTGATGTTCTTATTTGTCGCTTTGACACTTCCGCTGAGGAACTAAAGGACTGTTCGCCCTTAGTAGGTTTGTTAGGAAGTTTGTCTATATCCTGAAAGAATTCTGAATTCAAAGATGGTTTAGAATTGGACAGGGACAGATGAAATGAATCTATTATCCTCTCTGTAGATTCGGTTGTGTCCAGTGTGTAAAATCACGAAGACCTGGAAGGAGCTCATATCGTTTTGTATGATTTTTTAGTTTTGCTTATGGTTACCTTGGGATTATACATATTGAAGTCTAGCGTGTATCCTCTTTTGTTTGTTTGAGGTTGAATGGCGGGATTTTAATTGGCTCGTCAGCCTGATCAGTGTCAGTTTATCCACCTTTTCGTCTCCTGATACACCTTTGTGATCGTGTGTTCAAAACAAGCTTTTACTCAAACCTGTCTTCAATACGCCTTTACAGGTGGCTGTTCAATAAAGGCTGTGCGGAATGTGTAAGTCTGCATAGTAGATACACTGTCACCATTGTATTCATTCAATCGACAGCACGCCTTGAAATTTCTTTCGCCAATTGTATGATGAGTCATTTCCCTTTAAGTTGCTGTTAAGACTAATAATTCTTAAAACCCTTTCATCACTAACTATACAATCAAATGAATCTAAGTAGGACAATCCCATATCTAGTATGTGTAGATATACAATGGTGACGACGACGACTGGCTATCAATTTATCATGAAGAATCATTGTCGGAAGACAAATTGCGATTTACGTTCACCCTGCCGATGCACCTGCCATCCAAAGAATACAAAAAAAAAAAAAAAACGAATCACAAAGTGCAACCCTCTCAAATCCAAAATAAAAATACATTCTTATCCATTTTCGTTCCCCCCACCCGCTGCCCTCATCTGATCCCATCCCGACAACGACGACTGGTGATCCTAATTCTCGCGCGAAAACATGATCATTTCGCAATGCGCTCGCTGTAAAAAGACAAAAAAAGATCTTTGCTCGGTGGAATTTCAGAATTCGGCTTTGAGTATAAGAATAGTTGCGACTTCTCCTCTTCATGCATCAGTTTTCATGAACACTAAATAATGAACTACATTCAGAGAGGTGCGCGGTGGGGTGTAAAGCGCATTATGTGCCAACAAGCTCTGTAATGGAGGAGTATAGTCACTTGTCTTAACTCTTCGATTCTATGATTATTCTCAATCACTAGATTCAATTGCCTTTTGGATCTAGACAAATTAGAAACGCATTAAGTGGAAGAAGTAGAATGACAATGAGAGGTGAAAGTGGGACGCTTATGTTTGGACTATGATTACGTGAGAGTACCTATGTATATTTGTATGTGGATATGCCTCTTTGTCGAAGGTGATTTCGAGTGTTTCATTGGGTGTAGTATGGTACAGAAGTGCCATTCACCAAGGTAATCCAAACAGAGAAAATGTGGCTGGTTTCTGTAAGATCATTATACTAAGTAGCCCTGTCTTGACAAATAAATAGTATGAAACTGTCACCAACTTGTCATCGTATTCGAAACAGTTCCCTCCACCTCACTCACCATATTCTCGTTTCCCTTCCAACAGCCCTGCGGTCTGTTTGTACATGTGAATTGCTCTTCGGATGGATGAGGAGCCTTATGAAACCCCTGATTCTTTGAAACGAAACCGCATTTCAGATGCGATTTAATCGAAAAGTCGTTGCTAAGTGGTGATCATCTTTCAAGTGCTACAAAGCCTATAGCAGCCTATTCGATGTGTTGAAGCGTTGATTTCCTAATTGTTAGACAGCGTGTCGAATGCAACCTTTCATTTTTCGTTACCTTTTTCGGACTGTCTGTCCAGTTATGCTTACTATTTCTCTTTGTTATGTTCATCTTTAATCATAACTTTACTTAGTTCTGTCAATAAAGGTGGTGAGTGGGAGAAAGCCTCAGTCTTACGACGGCCATCGGAGTGTAGTTTCTCGAGTAGCTTTGGAGCATTGTCTGTGCTTGTGAATTGATAAGACCACCCGGGCATAACTTTTGGTTGTTTTCAGAATGAAGCAGTAACAGTTACTGAGGTTATCTTCTACAAAAACACACTAGCATTATTGATAGATGACCATGAACCTTGCTTACCACCCTTTGGTGGGTTCGTGGATTCAACTCCTCCAATGGCACGGAAATGCACATACAGGGTAAAGTTTCTAAACGCGCTCAAATATGTGAGATGCCAGTTACGATCCCTGTTGCTGTGCAGTTCAAGTTGACATACATCCTCCACGTGGCGCCCCTGGATAGCTATCTCAGCATCCGCTGAATAGTGAACTAATGTATGTAACTGTATTCTAGGCAAGAGGACACGTTCTTCTACCCCGACTAGTTTTGGCGGTTGTGCGTGGGGTAAACGGCCCAACCACGTAAAAACAGATTGTTACGAGAGAACATACTGCCGCGGATAAGCGGCATTAGTTCAGGCCTAGACCCTCCAAGGGTCTCGGGGCTTGATAAGTAAGTAAGTAAACCTTATTTACTGCTAAATAACCTTATGCATGATGACTTCTGTATTCCCCATTATATTTCTTAAAAACATAAGCCCATTCCCTCAAACCCACACTGGAGACTGGACTAGAGACCTCTTTACATTAAATCAGTGTCATTCCAGCCACTCAAGGCTCTATGCCCTCCTCAACAGAAAGGGTTTAACTCTTTTTTATGATGGAATCAGTGAACTGCTATCTGAAAGCCAAGCAAGGCGCTTGAAAGCCTATAAAATGTCATCAATATCTTATTAAAAATAAACTCAATGGCTTAGGTTAGGTTTGATTGTAGGGGTGACTGCACCTTAAAAGTACACCTTCACTCAGATTTCAAAGGATCCATTGTGTTTCCCGATCCAGGTATCCCACCTGAAATAATGGAACAAGGTTTATTATTGTTGATTGGCCTCCCTGAACCAACCTGAGTTTCGAAGGAACTTTAGAATGGTTTTCGGTAGTTTGTTTAACAATTCGCCCAGATCATTGAAGAAGTGGCAGACTTTGTATTTCTGCCAAGACTTGGGCATTCAAAGAGGAGGTGGAATGTGTCCTCCTCGACGTCTACGTCGCTTCATCCTTTGCAGAGTTTCGATGTACTTAAATGCCTGTAAGAAAAAATTTGTTTTCTTTTATTTAATTCTGTCCAGAGTGTCCTTGAAGTGCAGGATGTCGTGAGTGCACTACATTTACCATTCGGAAGTTTGTGGAATTTCATGGTAGTGCTGGGCTTTTAATGTTCTAGTAGTGGTAGATCCCTCTGAGAACCCATTCTATCGAGCTCAACCGCCTTTTCATTCCCATGGATGCCCTTATGTCTAGCGACTTATTATTATTATTAAGGCTCTGCGACAGACGCATATGGCACTGCGACCTTAAAGATCTATTGTGCCTGATGTCTAGCGACTTAAATGGGTGCAATGTTATGGTAAGCACTAAGCGACTTGAGATCGCCATGGCATCATTTTATGCTATAGATGTGAAGGCTTTGAAGGCTGCTTAACTGACCCATACGTAAAAAAAGACATATAGTTGGTGTTTATGACCTTTCTTTCTGTCCAGCTCTCTCCAAAGGGAAATTCAATGGAGTAACTCAATGGCTTTAAACTTGAAAGTTTTTAACTGACCGCATGCTCAAGAATTCAACTAGGTACTTGATTTCCTTGCGAAATTGGATCGTAGTGGATGAAACCAACTTTCTCCTCGTTTGAAGGATTTTAGAGTGCGAAATAATTGTAACAATGTATCTACATATGGGTGCATGTTTTCTGACATGCTTTTTCGGAAATCACCAGAGCTGTTCTTAACTATGGTCTTACTTAGTTAAAGAGTTTTTCTAACTTTTGTCCTGTTTTGTGGTAATTCGCTCTCATTTCCTGCTAATTTATCTGGTACGGCAATGTCGTGGTACCGTTTCCCTTTAAAAATGATCCACAGTTAAGAGAATTTAGAATTCCCTTTCATAGCTTGGTCACGAAAGGGGCATACCTTCAGTTTGGAATACCGATATCTGGGCAAGAATTATCAGTAAGAATTCTTAATATTTTGGTTAAAAACAAAAAAGTTACATATACGCCCTAATTTCTCAACCCCAATGTTTGAAAACAACCAAACTCGAAAGAATTCCCATGTGTAACCATAGTTGATTATTTATTTCTCTTGGGTGTCCTAAGATTCAATTGGACCTCTGGCGTGTCCATCATATTTAAACAAATTAACCCATGGAGACTTGTAAAGGTACGGTTAACTTGGAAACAATCTGAATCTCACAAATCTCTTAAAATAAGCTCATAGAAAAAACTACTTTCAGGACTTTGAACGAGAGGTGGTATAGCGAAAAAACGTTTGGTTGTTT
The DNA here is from genome assembly GCA_951813785.1 of Criorhina ranunculi. Lineage (NCBI taxonomy): Eukaryota > Metazoa > Arthropoda > Insecta > Diptera > Syrphidae > Criorhina > Criorhina ranunculi. Next base: position 11,517,105 of record OX638382.1, on the reverse strand, counting down.
TGCTGACGCTCGAACCTGTATCAGGTCACTCTTACCACTAAGTCAAGCTGATCACTCAAGGAGCTATGTAAACAGTGAAAATATCGCGGAAACGTTTCGTAAAGTTCGTACTGCTTTTGGTAATCATCAAGCGCCTTCTCGCACAGCTATAGTAAATTTAATCGATACATTTTAACGTCTCGAACAGGTTAGTGATATGAAGACTCTAATTCGTGTTCGCCTGGCAAGGTCAGCTGAAAATATCGCCGCCGTAGCTGAGAGTGTGATTAAAAACCCATTTCGAGATGCTTACATTAATTGGGCCTATCTGCAACCACTTCGCACCGCATTTTGCATATAAGATCGTGGCCTACATGCTTATAAGTTGCAGTTGACTTATGAATTGAAGCCAGCAGTCCACGCACAACGCCGTACTTTCGCTGATTAGGTGCTGGAAATGACTGAAGAAGATCATGATTTTTTACACAAAATTATTTCCATTTGTTAAGATAGGTAAACAAAAAATAAACTGTCGCATCTGGGAGTCAGAAAGCCCAAGAAAATTAATAGAACAACCTCTTCATCCACAATGAATGTGGGCTGGCGGTGTCATTGGGCCTTATTATTTTCGAAAATGATACTGGTGCGACCGTTTCAGTGAATTGATTGCATTACCGAATGATGTTGAGTGACTGTTTTTGTCTGAAATTGATGCTTTAGACGTGGACGACGTTTATTTTCAGCAGGACGGTGTAACATGCCACACAGCTGGTGAAAGAATGGCTCCATTGCGTGACAAATTTTCTGGACATTTCTCGAAATTGAGACTTTGCTTGGTCGCCGAGATAGTGCGATTTAACACTATTGGAGCTATGTTAAAGACAAAGTCTACGATAAAGCTCCACCACCGATTCTGGCACTAAAAGAAAATATCAGAACTGTTGTTCGTGAAATACACCCGCAATTATGCGAAAACTTGATAAAAAATTTCATCAAAAGAATGATCTTTTGTAAGCAAAGCCAATTCGGACATTTGGCAGACATTAGTGTCATTATTAACTTCAGAGTTTGTACTTTAGACTATTGATTTTCTATTGATTTAAAATTATACCTCTCGTTGGATGACCAAAGATTGCTCCATCCAATATCAAACAGTATAATCAACCTGATTCCGATTTGAATAGCGATCTCTTCTTCTTTTACTTAAGCTCTTTGATTAAAATATTCACAATTGCATTTTAGATGTTGGCCTCCACTAGCTATCCCATCGTCACATAACATCTACAAGTTTATTTCGAAAAAAAAATTGCTTGTCCATTAGAACTAAGAACACTTGGTTCTAATTTATTTCACTTGGATTTATTTCGCTCTCGTTGTATTCCCTCAATTTTTTTTTTTTATTTACCAAAGGTAGCAAGCTAATCTACACAAGATTTTGCGCGCGATTGGAACACTTTCTGTGAAATTTCCTTAAGTTTGTTTTTTTGTTTTTTTTAAGTTTTCTCTCACCACTATAGTCTGGTTTATGCTACTACATGATGTCCCTGCCTCTCAGCGCGACGATACTTGCTACTATTGCTGATGTCGTTTTGTCTCTCTGTTGTAATGTGTTTTATTTATATCAAAAATCGTCAGCTCCAGGTCAGAAATAGAGAGGTAGAGGTACATAGACAAAAAAAAACAACAACCAAAATGAAATCACTGAAAATGCCATTAGTATTAATACAGTCCACCGCATACTTAAAAGAAAAAAAAATTAAAAGACCCACAAGAAGAAGAACTCTCTAAAAACTTAACAAACAAAATTTAAACCCCTTATAATAAAATAAAAATAAAAAAAAACCTTCCCCGTCTAAAGAGAACTTCTAGAGAGCGTGAAAAAATAAACTTAAATAGATTCTCATTAGATGTTTTTAAATCTATTCAAAATAAAATAAGATAAGTACATTAGGACAACACTCTCGAGTACACCGCACAGTTACGACCGCGATGGACATTCAATTTTCCACAGAAAATATCCCCATCGGTTCGGAGTGTCATCGGTGTCACTATCGGAGTTAACTAACTCGTTATCGTGGTCAGTTCAAACACACAAGGATTAAGCATAAGGAGTCACTTTCTGACATTTCAATTCAGAAACAAAAAAAATTAAAAAAAAAAATAAAAACTTTTGTTGACAGATTGATATAACTTATGCATAGTGTTGAAATCCATTTGAGCAAAAAAAAAGAAAAGTGTGACAACTTTTAGCCTTAGTCATCCTCCAGCTCAATAATTACACCTATTAATAGTACAACCGGGCTGGATTTAAAATATAAAAAAATATCCGACTTTTTTGTCACCGAATTATACTGTTGTACATTAATTTTGGAATTAAACTTAAAAATTTGAGAAAAAAAAAAAGTTAAATTCAACTTCGAAAATAAAAAAAAAAAATAATTCGTGATCGTTTTTTTTTTTTTTTTTTACCGGTAAAAATAGCCCTTGTGCCTGCACATACATTTATAAGTTTAAATGGATTTATATATATAAAATCGTGTGAAGAACAATTTAAATTTGTTCGTAAATAAATATAATAATATAAATACATTTTTAAAGTGTCTCTCTAGACGAGACTGTATAATATGTTCCTAATGCACAAATACATTTGATTGCATCCATGCATGCTTATATAGATGTATTTAATCGAAGAGTGTCAGTTTGAGGATTGTTGTTCGTTTTTACGATTGAATAATATTAAATATAGAATATAGTGTACGCGTAATAGTAAAAATAAAAAGTAATTTCAAGTGAGTGTCCGAACAAGTGTCCTACAAATCGTAAAACAATATTACAATTACAAGCACATTGTTATCGCGCGGTATCTAAATTTTAAATGACAGAGGTGAATTTTTTATTGAAGATTTATACGAAGCATTCCCATAAAAGGCTATCATGGAGCATGTCAACGCTGGATCTGGTTCACGGCAGGAGCACCATCATCATCAGCAATTTTGTCTAAGATGGCACAATCATCAGGTAGTTTTTCCATTGCCTGCCTCTCTCTTCTTTTATTTTCACGTGTGTGTTTGTATTTGTTTGTGACCTTTTATGGGGTAGCTAGATGCGCATTACGATACCGAACAAAACCACTTGTTGCGACAAATGCCTTTTTTTTCATAGAAGAGGTCTTGTTGTACACTTCCAGGAGTACCCTACTCGCACAAGTGTTTATGTAGTAAGAGTGCAAAGTAAAATTAAGTTGTAAAATAGCTTTGCACATGCCCGGAAGCATGGCGGTTTTTCATTTGAAAAAAAAAAGAAAATCTTAAAATTGTATTCTAAAAATATCTTACACACTCTAGGGTTCAGGAGGAATTAGATTTGCTTTCAATAGATAGAATAGTCTTCGTCCAGGATTACCGGAATGGTAATGCGCTGAGTGTTTGCATTCTGAAAAATTTAGGAATTCCCTCCTCTCATGTGGAGTGTTTGAAAAACGTATCAGGGAAATCATTGGACTCTAGGAAATCAATTGGACTCTGGGAGATCACAAGAATGTGTATGTGTTGTTATTTTTAAGTGGACATTGTTGAGATTTCAATTTAGTTCCACATGTGAATTTGGAGAGGGTTTATTGACTCTTCGACAACTTGGAGGAAACTTAGAAGCAATTTGTGGTTTTTGAAACATATATTGCTCATAAAAATGTCGCTTCTTCTACTTGTCGAGTTGAGCTTAGTCTGTGTCTTCTATGAGCAGTGAGTTTTTAGGAAGTTTTCTCTCTAACTATGAGTAGTATATCCCATCTTATACTCATGAAGAAATTGCCGCTTCTAACATGTTCATAACCAAAAGTTTGTGTACATAGAGTGACAAGAGCTCTAAAACAGCTGACAGACTAAGTTAAAATCTTGATCCTCTAAGGAAAATTCGACTGAGAAACATAAAAAAAAAGTTGAAACCAAACGTTTCTGGGTTGTCCCAAGGGAAGTACCAATTTCTGCCTTGTATTCAATTTCAAGGCTTATTTGCATTGACACTCCAGCTGTTAAATCTTAACCCGAAGACAATGGTTTTACTGCAAACAGTTCTATACTTCCACATTGCCCTATGGCTAGGCCTTAAATAGAATTTTAGAACTTCGTATACTCTTTAATCCTATCTTCGGTCTTACAGTGAACGCAGAGATTCTTTTATGAGTCTTCGCAATCTACACGCGTTTAAAACCAATATACATATATACCTGGAACCTCCTTCATTTACGATGGTTTATGACGGTCCTCGATGGGGCGTACCTATATCAAGCTGCAAACCACTAACTATTCCTGAAACCATTTAGATTTTCTAACAGAAAAGTATTCAGGTCAGTGGTATAGAAGAAGTTCTTCTTTCTCCTTTCTGCAACAGAAATCGTCACAGTCTATGCCTTTTCTGTAGAATGCAGACCTTTAGTCATGCAGTCGATTTAGTTTAATAAGCTCTTTCGACCTTTTGGGACCAAGTAAAATGAGCAGTATCCGTCAGGACATTACCAAAATGTTTGTTATTTGTACCAAGGGAGCCTTTTTCAACTATATAGCTTGTCTGCCGCACCTATAACCCAATACAGTGTGATATTATACTGTTGGAATGCGGAATGTATTTGCTTGATACTAAGTTAACAACCAGCAGCCTGGTTGACGTGGGTCAGTGGTATGTACGTTGGACTGTTGAGCGAGCTTACACGTTTTTTCGAATCAACAATGACAAAATTGCTATGGAAAACCTTCTTAATCTGTATTTCAGAGTCGGCAATACAAACAGTAGGTCCCTTCCCATTCTGTGCGAAAATTATAACACGCACAACATGGATAGTTGCAAGATGTTGGTTCTCTAAAAGGTGTCACAAATAATTGTTCTTGTAAGCAGTAGCCTTACTGCGAGTTCGGAGGACTCCTTCGAAAATAGACTGTGAGGTAGATTCAGAAATCTTTTCTGCGACTTGAAAAATATCAGGATCCTACAGTTTATCGAACTTGGCTGGGGTTTTTTATACAAAACTGCTGACAATCCGCGAAATTTTGCTTACACATAACAGCACACAAATTTTTCTTCTGTTGTTCTCTTCTTTTTAAAGAAAATTTCCAAATCACATGTGCACTCAGACGTTAAAGTTAATAATAGGGCCCTTCTTTGTACAGGCCACATCCTCCAAACTAATTGAACAGTGTCAAAACGATCTCATGTTGCGTCTTAGTCCGTGCTCCAGATCATAGGATCTCTTGCGAAGAAGGCATACACTTTACTCTCAATTGTCAAAGGAAGTATCGTTTCACACTATCTATCAAAAGATGGAGCAAGCTCAACTACACGTTTTGTTTTCTCCCATTATAGAGAGTGTCTTTCAAGTTAAGAACAGATTGACAAGCTGCGTGCCAAAAATTTCTATAAACAGGAAGGGCCTGATACCAAGCCATGCAACTCATTGAGTTTTCTCTAGCACTTCTGGCACTTTGCTGGCCACCGAAGAGCTTTAATGTCATTACTATGGACAACCAATGCATGATTTTAGGTTGTAATCTCTTTAACTTTGTAATCATTTGTCCAAGCAAGCCATATTTTATGTGAAACATATTCTAGCAAGTATCCTTAGAGGTTTTCCAGCTCTTGGTAGAACACCCAGTGCCTGGATTGAGGTGAAAGCAGTTTTTACACCTTAAGCAGGTAGGACATCACACACACTCCATTTAGGCCGATAAGCTTAATCTTCTTTCTAATAAACATTTTCGGGAGAAGGAAAACGTGGAGACTGTTGCAATGTATTTCCAAACCACATCACGTCCATCTAAATGTCAAATCTGTTTAAAACAACTCTTCACTTGAACGTAGGTATAACCTTTCGAAAACTTCATTGCGCTCGAGGAATTCAAAATGATTGCAAGTTAACCGCAGCCTCACAGCCCGTTATGCGGACTATCCCAATTTCCAATTTCAGTATCCATTTCCCATAGCTTACACTGCACTTCCGTCATACGCCACGCTCCCGTACATTTACCCTAAAGCACATTCACCTCTATTCTACCTTATCAGCACTTCCAATCATTTATTTGCACCGCTCAGCTCTAACTTTGTAAGTTAGAGTTGAGTAATGAAATAAAATAAAGAATCAGTCGTAGACTCAACAAATAAACTTCGTTTTATTTAACTTGCATTCTTAGTTACTGAAGGAGTATTCCATAAGGGACTTTCGATTATCAATGCCCTGAAAAACGGTTTAATGCACCACATTCTTAAAGCAAAGTCATCAATGTCTCTTTTAGTAGTAGCTCATCTAGGAAAAAGCCGCACTGAGGTTCACCCCAACGAGGTGTACTACTTCCTCTTCTGTGTAATCCAGTCGTAAATTAACTACTTCTGAAGGTAGAGAATCTAGGGTCTGGCGTGTTTGCGTACACGAACGATGTCGCAAACATCCCTTGTCGAGTAATCCCCTCAGACACTGACAAATATTCTTCAATATTCTCTCAACAAGCTGACTTCGTGGACAAATAGCTTTGTCCTAAGTGTCAAACCGTCTAAAACGGAAGTGGTTCTTTTCACCAGGAAAACTAATATTCCAATCATTATCTTTCATACCTTTCAGACAGTGGCAAATATCTAGGACCCATTCTAGACAGGAAGCTTTGGTGGAAAGAAAACAGTGTCGAACGCGCCACGGAATCCCTGGTAGCCCTTTACTCGTGCATAAAAGCAGTAGGTTAGGTACAAGATGGGCCCTACAGCCGAAAATCATGCTCTTGCCGTACACTGTAGTCATAAGACGGATCCTTTTGCATGGCATAATGGTTTGATGGTCAGTTCTAGAATAACCAACTGTCCTGCCTGAGAAGTGGATATCCATTAGCAGATTTAGAGGTTTTTTTTTATCTACATATATTCACTAATTCTGAGTGCTTGAGTAGAGAGGACTTTCCAAAAACTATGTTGTGCTTCTCTAGACATCAGAGTAGCTTCGTAAATCTGCCAGTCATATCGTAGATACACTAAATTTAAATGGAGCACATTTTTTTGTTATCAGGATGACCATGAACACTTACTTGTTTAGTTTGGTCATTATGATTATCATTTTCTAAAATATTTGATATTTCGTCACTGTTTCGTGTCGACACTGTACACACAAAAATTAAATTAATTACAAAACATAAAATTAAATTCATTTTTAACACTTTTTGAAACACTCTTTGAATAACACTAAAAATGTTGTCTAGACTTAAAATAAATTTAAAATAGTTTTTTTTGTAAAACTTGTCTTGCATTAACCCACTCAATCTTAATACTAAAAGCTGTCACAACTTCGACCTCTGCCTTATCGCGAAGATTTTTAATTAAGATTATAGAATCAGTTTAACTAGCCGAAAGCTTAAATAATCACAAGTTCATTTATAAACTAGTTAATCACTGCGAGTATTAGAACGAGAATAATTAAACATCTGGTACTAGTGTTTAAGTAAATTTACGAATTAAGATGGTCGAGGTCAGCAAATAAAAGGGAAAACTAGGTCTCTAAGTCTAAGGCAATTTAACACTTGAATTTTTTGTATAATTTCGAAACTTACATACCTTCTACGAGTATTTACAAAAGTGAAGCCAGCATCCCCCGTAATCCAAAAGAAAGCAATAATCTCCTTCACAAACATACCTGTTAGCTTAAGTTAGGTTAAAGTGGCTGCCAGCTATTGCCAGCACACTTAGACTAGCGAAAGGTCCATTTTGATACCAAATGGATCTGAAGTGATATCCTTAGCTACTCGTTGAAGGAGGTTTCTGACATCTGTGTTTATCAGATCACCTAAGTCGTTAAAGTAGAATTCTCCTAAATGGAGTCTTCTTTTGCTGGGGAGAGCTGAGCAGCTACAAAGAAGGTGGGCAATAGTTTCCTCCTCCTCTTCGTCCATGCAACTTCAACAAAAATCGTTTGAATATACGCCAAGCCTTGTTGCATGCATGCCTATAAGACAGTGTCCCGTGTTGACACCAACAGGAAAACTTGGCAAAAATTCTCTCAAGGCATCTGAAGTTCCATATTTTTTAAGCGTTTTATTCCTGAAGGGATCTTTCCAAGAAGCGGACAGAGAGCTTTGGTGCGAAGTGAGTGATGACAAGCACTGTTTCCTACAAGAGAAAAGACTCAGGTGATCAGAAATGTCTAGGAACAGACGGTGCACCAAATAGAGCGTTAGAAGTTACCCTGCAATCTTCGTTGACCTAACGCAGTTGTGTCTATAGAAAACAAAATGTTCCCTTAACTGTGAAGATTCCAATAAGCGGGAGAACTCATCAGCAAACCATCAGCTTATCTCTATCTGAGGCACTAGCACCTATCGTCCTTGATGATCATGTGGCTTTGTGGCATCTGTAATTGGTTTAGCTTTTTCTGTCACCTCGAGCTGGACAGTCGGGTTTGGATTGCACTCTTTACTGGAGCTTCGTTGTCTATCCGCTTGAAGTTACGCGTTCTGAGTGAAACGACATGTAGGGATCGAAAGAAATTAAAACGCGGACGCACTAGCAAAGCAGGATCCAGCTTCAGAATTTCTGCACTAGGCAAAGAAAGAGCCGCTACCAAACCTCAGAAAAAGTGGTTTAATGTCAAAATCTCGATGGACTTCTTGAGAGAAATTTTAAGCATGGAACCCAATATGTCCTTTAGTTCAGATGCAACCAGCATTACCCCGACATTGCTTACAGACATCAGCTGGTACACTTGCCCTACACACATGACAGTGATTCTCAGCAATAACTATGCACTCAAGACACCCTATCATTTTTTACTTATAAACTGAAGAATATCGCTACAACTTCCAGCTATTAGAAAAGCCGGAAACCCACGTTCATCTTACTATAGGAATCTATCAGCAAAGTGTCGTAGCCTTTAGTTCATTGAGCAAACTTTAAGAAATAGGTACTGCGATCGACGCCAATCCCAAATGAATTCATAATTTTACGCAACAAAAAGTGTTGTACAACACGATTAGTGTGGTCCTTATTACTAATCCCGACTAACCATGGTCACATTTGTAATATTTTTTAACCAAAAATGTCTTCCATTACAGACTAGTTTACTAAGTTCTTTGCCTATTCTATTGGATCAATCGCATCTAACCGATGTCACATTGTCGGCTGAAGGACGAACTTTACGTGCCCATCGTGTAGTGTTGAGTGCATGCAGTACCTTCTTTCTAGAATTATTTCGAGCATTGGACTCATCAAATCATCCAGTGATCATTATACCTGGTGCATCATTTGCAGCTATAGTCGCTCTTCTTACGTTCATGTACTCCGGTGAAGTAAATGTATTCGAAGAGCAAATCCCGACTTTACTAAATTTAGCAGAAACTTTAGGAATCAAAGGATTAGCCGATGTTCAAAGTAACGTAAGTTCTCTACCTTGGCATTGTTTATTTTAAATAACTGTAGTAATTGTTTTTTTTTTTTTTAATTTTAGCTGCACAATTCGCAAGCGTCGAAAAAACGAGACGATTGTACGCCACAGGCACCTCCACCTCAACAAATACCACAAGCGCCAAAAGACGAAGATATACCTTCACCTACACATACAATACCACCACTGATGCCAAATAAACTTCCGACTCCGCTAGAGAATTTCTTCCTTAAGTCGTTACAGTTTTATCCGAATCTAATCCCGCAGCCACTGAATTTTTCTCAATCGGCCCTCAATAAGACCACGGAGTTCTTGGCGAAGTATCAACAACAATGTGGCCTCTATCGTTCAGCCAAGGAGACTGAGAGCTTCGGTCCACCAGCTCAGTCCCTAAACGATGATGGTGGATACAATAAGCGAACGAATAGCGGAGAAAAAAAGACAAAAGACATTAAACGAATCGATAAGATTGTGGAGAATTTACGCTGTGCTACGCAATCGACCAAGCATCCTGACAGCGCGATTAATCAAGCGCTCAAGAGCTATCCTGAGATCACGGCAAGATCTCCATCATCGCCGCTGGCAGCTCCACCATCATTTGGAACAAAAGTGATGACAAATTTCCCCGTACCTAGTAGTGGACCAGCAACCACTACAAACAGTGGGGCTGCAACGCCACAAAGAGATGACCAGGAAAAGACAATGGAAAAGGCACTAACAGATCACTCAGGGAATCTCCCATCAAATCGAGCCACCCCCAATGCTTTGTGCACCTCAAGCAATACCATGCAAGACAATATGATGGACAAACCTGCTTCTAGTCCACAGCCGAAGATTTCGAATTCGAAACTCTACGCTACATGCTTCATCTGTCACAAGCAGCTGAGCAATCAATACAACTTGCGAGTGCATTTAGAAACCCATCAGAATGTCAGGTTTGTATAAGTTTTAGTCAATGATGTAGTTCCCACAATGTAAGCCCTTCGTTTCTCTTTTATTTTACAACAGATACGCTTGTAACGTATGTTCGCACGTGTCTCGAAGTAAGGATGCCCTTCGTAAGCATGTCTCTTATCGACATCCCGGTGCACCGAGTCCCTGTGAGTCAGAAGCACGTCGAAAACGAGCTAAAGGTTTGAGTACAGCGTTTCCATTAGCGACAACATGCGAACAAGAACAAATGGCAGCACAACTCAATCCAGCCTTTATGTTTATCCCAAATCAATTTCATCTCACCTCAGCACCACCGTCACAAGTTCCTCCACTGACAGCAACACCAGCTACAGCATCGACAAGTGGACCAGGCAGCGAAACTACGATTGTCAAGAGGGAAACAACACCAACATCGCCCACTGATCATCAACAAAATTCAACAACGTTTCCTTCCGATAGTGCTGCTAAACCATAAATCTTAATTTTATATCTTTCTCTTTCTCTCTCTTTTTTCTTTCTCTTTCTCATTCTGTCCTCATCCATCAATGTGGTCATTAAGTCCTTTTTGATTAGTATTTCGTCCCCGGCTGTGATAGAACAGAAGATCTGATTTATAAAAAATTATGCAAAACCCAAAAACTAAAGACCGTTAGATTCTTTGAGTGTTACCCACTTGTAGTCCTAGTTATATGTAAGTAACCTTAAACGGGATATGTGTCCACTGAGACATAAATCCACTTGTAAACTTATTTGCTTTGAGGCTACAGTTTAATTTAAAGAAAATATTTTTATTTTTTACTTTTTTTTCGTTGTTAAAATTTGTTTTTATCATTATTTATGTTTATATACGAGTTGTTTTCATTGATCCTTTTGGGTCCTTAAATTTTTAACCTTTTTTTATTTTTTATTTTTTTTTACACCAAACACTATACACTAGATTGACTATGAAGGCGTTACTCAAGTCGAAGTTGTAACTTTCTAGTCGAGCACACAAAAAAGACAATTGTTTACCTGTTTAATTTATTTTGTTATGTTTAAAGTTAAGTATTGCATATTGATGTTACATTTATAATAATTATAATTAAATAAATTAATTAAATTATACAAATTCAAAAAGAAAAAAAAATAAAAGATCAAATATTGTTGTTACTGTTTAGAAAAACAAAATATATTTTTTTAATTATTTATATTTAAATGCAAACATATGTTATACATATATAATAGCAGTCAACTTGCGGCTTCGCACGCGTTAAATACCTACTAAGGCTTCGCCTAAGTCGCTCGAAATTGTATGTCCCTATGGAACTTTCAAAGATAAAAGGTTGCAAAAAGTGTCACCATTCCAATATTAAATTTTTGTAATCGGTTCAGTAGTTTCGCTAGATACTTAAAGATCCATTCAACCAAATCATCATACACACACCCGTTCCCCGTCGAATTCCTACGAATTGCGAATGCATGGTAAATAAACTACGTAATGTATCCATAGAAGCAAGAATACGACCAAAGAAAAAGAAATGAAAAAACTACCCTTGCGCAACTCGGCAAAACAAAAACAAAACAACACACGATCACGAATCGAATGTGCCGATGGCTACGGTTGCGCATACTATGAATTTGTAAACTTTAACACCCTGTACATATCTTGGCCCGTATTAATAATTCTGAAAAAAAGCGAAACACGTATTTCTTTATTGTTATTGTAGAATTTATCTAGGTACCAAATTTAAATTCTTAATTCCAATTTGAATTTTTTTTTTCAATACAAACTTGACCACCCTGTATCTCCCCTTAGGCCTGGCGATGATAAGTCAGTCAGGACATACTGCTTTATATATTAAACCTATAGATATATTTTGTTTGCGTTGGAAGGTGGGAATCTTTTAAAGACGAAACTGGGCCCGTACCTAGTAACAGTGTGGAATTTCCACCCACTAAACCCAACTCCCCTTCTTTGTCCTTTTTCTCCACGGTACCGCCATCTTGGCATTTCATCGTGGGGGGGGAGCAGCACCACGTGCTCACAATCTTATTGGGACTTCTTCACTTTGTCGCCTTTCTCGTTCGAGGTGTCTTAGCTGTGTCGTAATCTGTCAATCGCTCACGACGTTCCATGTCCCCTTGCTCATACATCGTACAATATTTTTTTGGGGGGGTTAGTATTTCCCCAAGTTCATTCCTCAACGTTTGTCTCTCGGTTTCAATTCGTGGACTGTGGAAGAACACATGCTCCACGTCCTTCTGAACTTCAATGCAATACGGAGAGTTGTCGTGCTTAAATCTGTACAGATACACGCAGAAACATCCATGTCCATTAAGTTGCTGTGTTATGTAAAAGTCCACTTCACCATGCTTGAGGCTTGTCCATATCTCAATAAGTGGTATAAGACGATATGTCCATCTGCCTTTGCTCGATTGTGTGCACCGACTAAAAGACGAGGTCGTCACTGCGTTGCGTCCCCACTGCGTTGCACCAACCGTTCAAGACTCTGCGGATCGAAACGTTTGTGTCCATTGTTGGATAGTCCCGGATGCGGAGCAAAACTCAGACAGGACAGGAGAGGGATATCCAGCACTTGCAGCAACTGTCACTGCTGCGTTACCGGCTGCTCAGGGCTGGGTTTGGGAAGGTGTTGAGGTGTTTGGACTTTAGGGATAACAAAAAAAGACAGGGCGCTACATAATTTTTATTTTTATTTTTTTGAAGCAATTGTGGAGCTTTTGGGAGGGGACTGATTTTCGCTACAGTCTCTTTTCTGTATCTTCTTCTTAGCATTCCTTTGGGTTGGTTGGTGTATCGTTCTGGTTTTTTTTTTTTTTTTTGATTTTGCTTTTTTGTCCTCATTGGTTTTGTTTCCGTTTCTTCCTTTCTTTTCTCTTGAGGTATTTTCTTTTCATTTTTCTTTCTTCACTATTTCTTTCTTTTTTTTAGTTTCTCTCTTCCAACTACTGAGCTGCTAGACGGTCAACCATGGAATGAAGGTTGCCGCGCTGACAGAAATGGGATAGAATATCTAACAAAAGAGTCAATTTTTCATTGCAAAAGAGTTAGATTGAAAGGATAAGATTCATATATGTATAGAGTCCCCTTATTTAGTCAGGATAAGACCTTGCCACTTAGTTGTCTTCTTAGGTCAAAGAAACAGCGATTGACATGAGTTATTCTTCATTTTCTTTCTGATCAGATGTTGTTAGAAGTGGTAGCAGAGGCAAGGTTGACGAAGTCCTTTGCTACCTCGAAGCTGTAGGCTGTTTTGACACGTCTGCAAAACGCAAAACACACACTTCAGTGATAATTGTACCAGCAGTTGAAGATTTCGTCGATAGAAATCTTACTGATGAGGACGGGGGAACAGGTCTTAACTTCTATATTTAGAAGACTTATTTGTCTGTGGTAAGCGTTATTTGGAGAGATCGATGTTGAGATCTTTCTTGATAAGTTGGTGAACGAGTATGGAGCTTACCAAATCCTTCCCAGCAAAAACTTAACCAGATAGTTCATCGGTCCAAGCCTATGCTTGCGTATAATTAAAATAGTTTTTATTTAATTAGTTGGTGAGGCAGTGCACACGAGACGGCAATGTCATCCCCACAAAAGTGTCTTGTCTGTCTCCACCTATAGTGTCAATGACTCGTTTTTCCAAATAAGTTAATATCACCGACTGTAAATCGGTGTTGGCCTTGACTTAGTGGTTAGTGCGTTGGACTGCTAAGCTAGCGGACAATAAACTTGTCATGATTATGAGTAACAGACTTAATGACGTCACTCAGATGACACTGTTGTGATTCACCTGATACTGTTGGTAGTGGATTTTTCAAAAGATTGATACACTTATCCACATAGATTCCAGCGGTCACTTGCGATTCTAGCCATTCATATAGAGTACATAAAGTTTGGCCAATTCTGTCTTCTGATTCTTAACGCAAATGCGTTTTGAATTAGTCTGTGGAGTTTGGAAAAAATCCCTGTTTTACCAATAAGCCGCATTTAAGGTACTTTTACGCCTATCAAACAACGATAATACAGAAAACCTAAGACAACATGACATAAATTAAACACAATAGTTTACAAATGTTAATCCTTTGTTTTTTTTTTTATATTTTATTAAATCATAAGAACATTACATAATAAATTTACAAAACAAATAAGAAATCAGGAAAATTATTAATATTTTCAGCACAAAACTCAGAAGATGAGAAAAATATGCAAAATCAACTGACAAATTAAGGACAAATTAAAGACAAATAATAAATATGTAGGTATGCAACTTTACATTTAGAAATGCATTTAATAATAACAGAATTAAGTTTACGAAATACTTATTTTGCGCACGCTCTTTCTCTCTAGTTCGGTTAGAAAACTTGGTTTTTATATAAATATGGTTTCTCTTTTTATAACTTATTATTTATGAAATTTTATTTCGCTTTGATGGTGGTTTTTTTTTTTAAATTTAATTATAAGAAGCAAACACTTGAAACAAAATACTAGGAAAATAAATAATATACTCGTGATTTTGATTGAAAGTATAAATTTTTGTTTTTCTTTTTAAAAAATCAACAACCCGACGCGTATTTTTACTGAATATGTATGCATATATACTCTGTATGAACTTCGTTGTTCGAGATGGTATTTTTTTGCTTTTAAATAGTTTCGACTTCCCAGATTTTGGTGTTGCAATCCTGTCCGGTCGAGATCACAGTGTTGTTGTCTAACCACACTAAACGAGTGATTTGAGACTGTGGGTGGGCATCTAAAATAAAAATTAAAAACAAATGATAAAAATGTGCACTTGGATCTATAACATCGTTCTTTAGTGGTAACTTGGAGTGGTCCTCTAAAAAAAAAGGGGGGTAAACTGAGACGAAATAGTCCCTTTAGCTAGTTAATTTGGAGTCAAAGTAAGTTCATTGTGCTACCAATGCGAGTGTTAGGGTTGGAAGCCCCAATCTACATCTGAAACCATTTAGATTCCCTAACGTTACAGTTTAGATCAGCCGTTCCGATTGTTACAGACAATCCCCCATATGTTAACCATGTCTGTCTACGAAAAGTTGTATTTTTTAAGTCGAATTGACGATCTCGATCTCTAAGGATCGACAATAAGTCCGACTGTGTTGGAATTGTTTATTGCAGAGTGCATCAGTGTTAATCAGATGTTTACCGAACGACAGAGGCACTTCGACAACGTCAAAAATTCCTACTGTCTGTACCTAGAGAGACTTGTCAGGCTTGTTTGTATATTACACAGTTCGCTGGATGTTGTAAAGACCTGGCACTCCACAGAGTGTAACGTTGTGCCATTTAGCGATCTCGTTCAGATACACGCGGTAGTCTTTCACTGCGCTAAATACAAAATCTCGACCTAAATCTCAATATCAGCTGTTTGATACTAAGTTTATCTTCAGCCATGGGATAGTTTGACGTATGACTATGACTTCGCTTTAAAGGCGCTACAAAACTAAAAGAGTGGTTAGAGCCGTCCGTAAAATGCACGGTAGACCTGTATTGTATGGTTATAGCCCATGTTGAACGTTGAGCATGGTTTGAAACGCAGCTGTTTCAACATACCCGTGATGCTGAGAAAATTTTCTCGAGCACTTTTATCCCGGCCGACAAACCATTATACCATAAGTGAGGATCGGTTTCACGACTGGTGTAAAGCCAGTCTTTTGAAAATGTATAAACATTGTGATTGATGAAAAGCGAATGGTGTAGTGAAGGATTATTATCATGTTCTGAAACGATTTTAGTTTTCGTGGAAACCTTTTTCTCACCACACTTTGTATGGAGATGGAGATCATTAAAGAATAGTAGTATCACCGAAGAGACAGTTACGTTTGATATAATAAAAGGTTGATACTTACTTTTAATAATAGTATGTTTCGATGGGTTTGCTACAGACCAGATAATAATGGTTGTATCTAATGATCCACTGGCGACTAGAAGTGAGTTTGGTGAAAATGCTACGGTATTTACGCGAGCATTATGGAAGCCCCATTCTTTGTTATGAGCAGGCTGTAAAGAAACCAAAAAGCAACCATTAGTTCGTGAAAAAACAACAAAAAACATATAAATTCTCGATTGCACTAGCTCTCACCGTCTACACATTATCCAACGAAAAGCCATACAATACGAAACAATACATTTATGTGTAAATTTACTTAATATACGACACAAAAACCGAACTTACCTTATATTCAGGAACAGAATACAGCACAACCTTTCGATGAGCATCACATGCCACAAGTAATTTATTGTCTGACGAATATGTGCAGTCGGTTACAGCTCCCAAATGTTCCAATTCGGCTTTCAATTCCAAAGTGGTTCCGTCCAATGCGTATATTCTTAATTTTTGATCATCTCCACCGACAGCTAGTTCCAATGTCTCCGAATTGGCACTAATTGAACTTGCTTCGTACTTAATTGGAAGTGAGAAGACCTTCTTATTGTCTTGAACCAGTGTAATTTCCTTTACGCATGCAATGGCAATGATGTTCTCCTTTCGGAAAATGGTAAGACCTCGTGGCTGGCAATTTAGTTTTACAACATAGTCCGAATACGCATTCCCCTCGACACTTATCTTTCGTAGAGAGTCATCAATACCGCAAGTGTAAACAAACTCTTCCCATGCAACGATGCCATTGATCTACAATAATCGCGCATGTAAGAAAAAGGTCTTATTTGAAGGGGTTTCGAACTTACCTGATTGCCGTGTCCAGCACCGCCAATACGATCATTGACACCACTTCCAGAGTTCCAATTTGTGACCACACCATCGTGGCTACCGGTGTAAATAGTGCTTCGGTCATCGCTCAATCCCAATACAGTTATTGGCTTATTGTGTCCCTTAATAACACGCAGTGGCTTCGATGGATCATTGACGTCCAAGTAGCTAATATTACCCGACAAAGAAACAGTAAGCAAATGTTCGCCTTGCCACAAACATGAAACTTGTTGATCTTCCACGGTTGTACCCATTACAAACTCTGAGATAAGTTCACGGGTTTCTACATTCCACAGACGACAAGTCTTATCACCAGAGCAAGTTAGCAACTGAGTGCCATCTGGTTTCCATGCAACTGCATACACACCACCTTTATGTGCTGGACTACCAACTTCTCCCACCAGTTCAGATGTGGTGCCATCGTAGATAAATACTTTTCCATCGAATCCAGCGGAGGCAAATAGATGTCCACTTGGTGAATATCGAACTGCTTGCACAAATCTGGAGTGTTCCGTTTTGGTCATCTTGAATTTGAAAGGTGGACCTTCAAAGATACCAATTGTATTATCTTCACTGCCTGTCACAATTCTGAATGGTCTAGCAGGCCGGAAATCACATGAATTAATTGGTTTTGATTGTCCGCTAATTTCACCAACTGATGTTCCTGTTTCGGCCATGAATACATGACCAAATCGTTCACGGCCTTCGCCCACAATGACAATTCTTTGATTATCCTGTGACCATGCAATGTCCTTGATTGGTCCACCAATCGGTTGGAACTCATTTTTCAGAATATGCTCCTTGTTGACAGTGTCCCAAATACGTATCTTTCCAGATTGATCTATAAATTTTAAAGAATGACAAGAGATTATTTATTTTATAAGAGCAATATGCATGAAAAGAACAGAAGTTGTGAGCATGGACAGTGACACATAGCACCGCTTGAAAGATACTGACAAGGTCCGACTGTCCCTCGGTGTTTTGCAAACTTGCCATTCGTTAGGAATTATCTCTCTATCAACGCAATTCAAATGAAATTCATGATAATATCTATCATGGCCAACGAGTTTTGTGAGTCAAATTTTCCAATTTATTCCACGCGATCATATTATGTCTCTCATCGTGTTTGATTAAATTTGTATATTTTCATTTCATCTTTAGAATTTAAACCACACAGCTGTTGCCACATGTTAGAAGAAATCATTCTCATATAATGGACTGGTTTTACATTTCGAAACTCGGACAGCTTGTCCGTCGCAGTTTTTTATTATTATTTTTGCAGCCAACCTATCTTGGTTACTCTCCCTATCTCGCCAATCAAAATTCCTCGTCACTTGATAACAACGTTACTTAAAAGGTTTCTTTTATAAACAAACCTCATGACTCATGCTAAAGTAAAGAAAAAAAGAAAAGATGTCCAATAAAACTTACCGCCTGAAGCAATGTAAAATCCACTCGGTGAATACTTGGCAACATTTACAGCACACGAATGTTCCGTATAAACATCAGCAATCGCTGGATTCTAATGAGACATCGAAAACAAGATAGAAAACCGAAAATAGATTAATGCGTGGGACTGTGCATATTATTCAAAAGAAATGAAAAATGTTGTTCAAATAAAAATAACACTTCATTATATGGATCAAAATGCAAAAGTTCAAATGAAAGAAAAAAAAAATTTGCTTGCGCTGCTTCCTTCTCACCTCTATGTTGCGAATTATCACGGAATTTCCATTTGTGTAGAGGAAATTCTTTCCCTTTGGATCGGAACCCAAAACAATTGGTTGTCCCCTTTGGGTTCTTGGCAGTGATGCATAAATAAATTCTGTGTAAGATACAAAATATTAAATTGATAAATATATACGGTATAAATATGTATATAATGTTGTGTACTGTTATCGAGACATGGACATGGGAGTGGTATGCACAGATTTTCTATGGTTTTTTTGGTTTCACATGGCGGCACAAGTGATTTTATTGAATTGTTAATTTATTGTATTTTTAAGGCGAACTTCCTGTAGAGATTTTTTTTTATTGAATTAGAAAGCCGGCACTGTGTACATACATACATAGGTATGTAACTAGGTAGATGTCTCACACTTGCAGCACACTTACTATTTGAGTAGGCCATGGTTTACTGTGAAAGATTTTGGCTGGTTACTTCTTTAAATTGAAATATACGTGTGGAAACTGAACACTTTTGAATTTCCAAAGGAAATTGTTTTATATTTTCTATTTATTAAGAAATTCTAAACGAAAAACTCCGCACGGTCAGGAAATTCAGTTCGACCAGTATACTTGGCTAGCAGCTGTCTCTTTGCCCGTTGATAAATTGCCATATATGGCAATTATTAAATTTCAGACGAATATTTAACGTACGTTCAGTTTAGAAACAAATTCCTACTGTCAGTTGGTGTTGCGAACAGACCCCGGGTAGTTTACATTGGACTGATGACACACGCTGAAATAAGTTTGGGGAAAATAATGTCCATTGCGTGGGAGCTCGTGTCAACAGTTCCATTGCTTTTCTGTATACTCATGCCGCTCGTGGAAATAACATTTGTGTCGAATTTTCGATGCGGGAAGGTAAAAATAAGGCGTTTTGCGGTTTTGAACGTCGACCTCAACAAGTTTAGCCACCACAGTCAGCAAGCTGGATTTATTACATCTCCATCAAATTTAGACGGTGGTCTAGATTCTTCGGAGAAGGCACCTGACTCAGCTATGCAGTCTATCATGGATCTATCTGTGGACAGACCGGTTGTGTACACACACAAAAAAACACGTTACACAAAAAAAGGTGCACCAATGCCCATTGCACCAGCTGAATGAACTCAACGAACGTGGATTTGAAAGCTGTCAAAATCTGACAGCCGTGTCTACCATACCATTTTTCAATTTTAAAAGTTTTGTTTTTGTCCGATTAGGATGCTCGCGCCAAGTAATATTCGATTTCAAAATCCAATTTATGGTCAACTTGTAATTGGCCCACCAGGATCAGGCAAAACAACCTATTGCGAACATGTTAACAATTTTTACAAAGAACTCGGACGAAATGTCGCTGTAGTAAACCTCGATCCTGCCAACGAGAACATGAATTACTTGCCTGCGATTGATGTGATGAACTTAATTACAGTGGAGGATGTTATGAATAATTTAAATCTTGGTCCAAATGGTGCATTGATGTACTGCATGGAATATCTAGAGGAAAACTTTGATTGGTTCCTTGGTGAATTAAAGAAATCTACATGCAATTATTTTCTATTCGATTGTCCCGGTCAAGTTGAGTTGTATACACATCACAAGTCTATGTCGAATATATTTACAAAATTGGAAAGACTTGGATATCATTTGTGCGCCGTGAATTTAATTGATTCACATTACTGCTCGGAACCAACAAAATTTGTATCTACACTCTTGATGGCATTGAACACAATGCTTCAAATGGGTCTGCCACATGTTAATGTTTTAAGCAAAGCCGACCTGTTTAAGCAAAATGAATCAAAGTTGCATTTTAATTTGGATTTTTACACAGACGTGCTAGATTTGAAATATCTTCTTGAAGCACTTGATCAATCACCTTCAATGCAGAAGTATGCAAAACTTAACGCTGCAATTGTATCGATGGTAGAGGATTATAGTCTGGTTTCCTTTCAACCATTGGATGTGAAGAGTAATGAAAGTTTATTGAGGCTAAGGAATTTAATTGATAAAGCGAATGGATATGTTTACAAGGCTGGCGAAGAGAAATCGGTTAATACACTTATGGCTTGTGCTGTTGGTGCTGAATCGGAGAGCCATAGAAGTTCGCAAGACATTGATCCTTACTTGTAATTAAATTTGTTTTCTATTAGCCTGTAGGTATTTATACTAAGTAAAATGTAGCGAAACAACTTGATTTGTCTTTTATTTTTAAGCGTTAGACAAATGTTGCTCTAGATTCTCTGAAGATCTTGATCAAATTGTAAACAGAAAAACTAAGCGTTGTAATTGTCAATCGCAAGGACTTTCATTCTGGATGGTTTTCGCTCGTTTGATGGATTTTAATGCGACTGTCTTGTAGCCTCGTTATTGCCTGTCAATTGCAGACGAAATATTACAAAACCAAGTATTAGAACACTTCTCTGATGCACTCACACAAAACCAGTTCCATTGTACTATCAGCATATGCAACCCTTTTACTGTGATTTGTTTGACTTAAAAAAAAAAAGAAGACGAGGAAAGCGTCAATGATAAGGAGCTTTAGTTGCTAGCATTCATCACATGATATGAGCAAAGGCAGACTAGCACATAGAAAGTGTTCCGCAGTGTTGTCCTCAATGCCTAACACGTTCATTTGCAGTATTTTCTCCTAAGGGACAACAAAAATGCCGCTGACTTCTTACAGTCTATTTGCATCATGGAAAGTCATGCAACCTACGATTGTTTGGTTGAACCCGAACGGCTAATTGAAGCGCTTAGTCGCGCTTGTTAAAACCTCTGTGGCGTCGACATTCTTAAGAGCTACTTAAGTTACCCAAAAGAATATTAACAGTAATACAAAGCCTTCCTTTATTAAAAACATAAAAACGAATGCTTCTTATCAACTAATGCTTAATTGACTTCAACTACTTTCGTCAAAGTGGCAACAATACTCTGAAAAGTTTCCGCCGTCGGTGAACCGGGTAATTCTGTTAAAACCGATAAGGCGGTTCCACTTAGAACCCCCACTCTTGGATCGATTGGTAGCGTTCCCAAGTGAGGTACATTTACGAATTTTGCTAGCTCCACGCCACCATTTGAGGAGAATATATTCGTACAATTCGTGCAATGTGGGCACACAAATCTAAAGAAAAAAAGGAAGGGAAACATCAACACTTTACTTATTTGTTCGTACTACGACCTTTACCCGCTCATGTTCTCGACAATCCCTAGAATGTTGATATTTGTCTTTTTGCAAAATGTTATCTCTTTTCGAACATCGTCCAGTGCTACTTGCTGAGGAGTTGTCACAATAATTGCGCCATCACATTTGACTTCTTTCATACATTCCATGACTGTAATGTGCTCATCAGATGTTCCTAGGATAAGAAAAGATGATAGAAATACATCTAGTGGAAGTTTAGAATCTACCTGGTGGAGTATCTATGATTAAATAATCCAAATCATCCCACTTGACATCGGTTAAAAATTGTCGAATCATCATTGTTTTCTTTGGACCTCTCCAAATGACTGCATCATTTCGGTTTTTCAAAAGAAATCCAATCGACATCACAGCGAGCATTTTATCTTCACCTGTATAAATGGGTACCCAACCTTCGTCACATTGGTATATTTCCTTGCCTTCGAGTCCTAGTAGGTATGGTACACTTGGGCCACACAGATCAATGTCCAGTAAACCTACCTAGAGATAAAATGTAAGCGCTCTTTGCGTGAAAAACTAAAAATTCTTGTTTAACCTTTAGTCCATGTTCTTTTAGGGCTAATGCTAGTTGTGTGCTAATAGTCGATTTGCCTACACCACCCTTTCCAGATAAGACAAGAATAACGTGTTTCACTTTTTCCAGCATAATTGTTTTTAATCGAGAATTTCAATTAAACACGAAATTATACGAAATGGAACGTTGCAAAACTTGATGTTTTTGTAGTTTCGATTGAAACAACTGTCAGTGTCAGCTGTAGCTGTTGTGTTTAGAGGAGTTGCCATTGTTCAGTGAGTGGGGGTAGACTACGGATGTGGAAGGCAGATTCCTAAATCTTTGGCAATACTGTAAAGTGAATTCCGGAATTTTATTACTTTTTTAAAAATGTTGACTGCCAATCGGGAAGGAGGAACCCCCTACTGTGCTGAGTTTACTTAAAAGCACTTACATTTCGTACATTTCGCTGTTACCACACTTACAAATAGCCCGATAGTGTAGCTGAAGAGTCAAGAGTCTTCGCCATTTGCTTGAAATTGCATTTTTACCTAGGATTTGTACAAAATCTCTTCTCTTTTCTTTTGGAAGCTAAGAAGTGATACGGATGGGAAAGACTTGCATTAATTCGCGCTAGAGAAAGTGAGAAAATCATACGATCAAATCACTTCGCTTAGTAAAAATATATTAAATTCTTGCGGCACTGACCTCAAAAATAACTTTGGGAGGAAGGAAATAAATCGTATCGTAGGTTTCTTGCCTTTTCCTTTTGTCGCTACACCGCGACGACAGCATATGACATTGGTGCTTCCAGATCGTTTCGTTCCTTTCATTCACAAAACAAGAGCGTCTTTATTTGTCTCCTCCTTTACTTATGCCAGTGCAACAGTCCAGTTGGGAATTGGGGCTCTGTCAACAAACCTCTCCTTGCAAAACCGTCATTGCAGCCGAAAAACACATTTTATTCCATAGGAGATGGCCAGGAATCAATCCTAGTGTTCATTGCATTCTGTGTTTACTTTGCAGAGCGCTGTCTCTAAGATGAAGGATGATTCTTGTTTCCCTTGGAGAAATGTACCAATCTCTATTACTTCCTACTTCCACTTGGTCAGGAAAGATACAACCATTCAGGTGTGAGTTGAAAAGATCAATGCATATCTCCAGTATATTTGATATTTCGTGTCTCACGTGTCCACTCAACCAACAGGCATCTTTCGCCAACCCAATCTTCTGCTAGCTATTTGGTTGAAGTTCTTTCCCACTTGCGCGCACCAACTGAGTCGCAATCTTTCTTGTCTGTACCGTCCCCCTGGGGTTGATGTGAAGACTGTCCAAACCGGAGTGCTGCAATGCGTCCGCCCGACATATCTCAGCCATCTTAGTCGTTGTATTTAGACTCTTCTCACTTGGTTCGATGTGGCTGAACTACCTATACAGGTCGCATCTCCTCCTCCACTTACTGTCTATGCAGACATTGTGTATGTAGATCTCTCGAATAATTTTCCCTCAAAACAACAGAATCATATAAAGAGTAACTTTACTTGTTCCAGAGAAGGCATAACTAGTAATTTGCCTGCACAGGTCGACACTACTAAGCGAGCCAACGTAATTTCGAATTTCAGCAAGATTACCAACACATTTTTCAGACCACAGCCTCTCTGCTGACAATGACAAAGCCTTCGTGGGTATAAATTATCAAGAGAATTGGTCGGAGTCGGCAATAAAAACTATATGAAGGGTTTGTAGCGTCGAATTCATTTGTGCACAAAAGGTTTCGTTATTACAGACGTCGGGAAGTATCTGTTTAGACTGCCTGCATCCTGGAGAGTCATGCCATCTACAGTCTTTGCTATGAACCCAACCATCGATAGAAGCACTAACCGAAGATACGAGCAAACCTAACGTGAATTCAGGACCGGAGAAGTTCTCCTCTGAACCTTGCCTGGCAAGCTCATCGGAGACCTCATTTCCGGTAATCCCGCTGTGTCCAGGGAGCCAGAGAAGTCTTAGCAAATTCAGTTTTCCAACAGATATGTATACTGTTAAGCTGGAAATACACGATACAACTATCGTACAACGGTTGTATACAATCTGCGGCTGTATGCGACGATTGTATCGTGTGTTTCCACACAACCGACCGTTGTACCGATATTGTACGGTCGCATGGTCCTGAGTGTACAACCGCTGTCGCATGCGACAGATTGTATGCACGTTGTATGGTGTGTATTCGCACATACAATTGTTGTACCGATTTTAGTTGTGCTTCGGCTGTTTTGGTGGCGGGTTACTATGATTTCAATTTAAAAAAAAATTTGTTTGGATGGATTTCATAGACCTGTATGGGTTATTCCCCTGTTTCAGGGGTATTTTCACATCAATTTCTAGGAAATTACTGAATACAATGACTGGTTGTACGTAAATCGTACGCAAATTATATAATGTGTGTGCTGCATACAACGGTTGGGCCGACGTCGGCACAACGCAGGTCGGTACAACGGTTGCACAGTGTATTTCCAGCTTTAGACACGTTTGAAAACCGATACTTCAACTATTTTCAACGTTGAATTACATATTTTCATGCTTTAATTAAGGGCAATATCCTTTTTCTTAAAATTCAAGTCTAAAATATTTTTTATACACATCTTCGAATAAAAATTCGCAAACATATTTCTCTTTGTCCTGTACCAACACAGTGCTACCAAACTTTTTTTAAAATTGGTGAAAATTAAACATTTCCACTAGAAACAAACATGTTGAAAGCACGAAACGGAATTATAGTTAAATCACAAAATTACCGAAACAACGACAACTGTGAGAATGAGTGAGAAGATGAATTTGTCAATAGAATTTATATATTTTTTTGTTTTGAAGAAGGAAGGCTTGAATATTTAAGTTGAATTTTACAAAAAAAAAAAAGAAGGTAAATCTACCAGGTTCGGTAGCATTGGTTTGATTAACCAACCTGACAGCGCACTGTATTACCACATTTCGGTATACCAAATGGCGTTAATCTTCGAAACATTCGAACAAGCGCAGTCAGTTTTTATTACCCAAATCTGAATTACCATCGCTAAAACAAATTGTGAAGAATTAATAAAATAAGTGTTTATTGCACGCTAAAAACATTGACTTTCTATAAATTAAACCATCAAACATCAATATACACTAAATTCTCCTACAAAAATCTAAAATTAAAGTGAAAATATGTGATTAGAATTTTTTTTTCTCTTCAGTCAATCGGAGAAGGGTGTCGCCATATTTCTTTTCTTCCTAAGAATTTTTTCGTAATTACGATTTCCTTGAACTTAAAATAAAAATAATCCTAATTTTGCCGCTATCGCCGTAACTAACAAAAAAAAAAGAAAAAAAAAACCTTTCCAAATGATCGAATGAAAATCGATATTTATGTGAAAAAAAATCCATCCATCCATCCAAATGTGAAAATTTCTCTACTGATGTAGAGAAGTTTGTGAGCGAGAAAAAAAAAACAATTTTCCTGAAACTCAACATGCGCATGATATTAAACTGGACGCCAAGCTAGTGGTGGAGAATCTCTGGATATATCAGCGTTTGGAGCCCAAATGCATTTCTCGATACTCAATTTCAATTTTCGCTAGGTAAGAGTGCGTTTTATTATTATTTTTTTTGTTGTTGTTTGTTTTTGCCCCCTGTCTATGTTTTGGTTTGAGAAGGCTTGCAGGGGTGGCAAATCCATATTAATTTGTGTTCTGCCAATGCGCCGTACATGGGACAATCAACAAGAGGCAGTATATATCATATCGAAACAAATTTTTGATAACACATACTCGTCCATCTAGGCGGTCGAACTAAAGGTAGTGATTTGTGTTTCAATATTCTCGGGATTCAGTCCAAAAGTGAGCACCGAACGTGCAAGACGATTAGAATTAATTGCTCTCTCCCAGTAAAACAAGTAGTAGATGTAGAGACAACTTTTGCAATTAGATTTTTATAATCTAGTTTTTGTAAATAATTATTGTAAATAAACAACATGTACATTTTTGTAAACTAGTTTTTGTAAATACTTCCGTAATTTATTTCATTTTTTGTGTAAAAAAAAAAACATTTCACATGTAAGTAGATAAGTATGTACTGTGTGCCTGTGTCCCTGAATTTAAAAATTATTTGTCTGATTCGCAATTAGTTTTCGCAAGGATGTTTTATTTGCACCGTCTGTGCATATACATATCCTTTTTACGGTTTGTGGGTGGCGATATTCAGCCCAATATTGCACTCAAACTGCTGTTTGTCAAATAAGAATTTTGCCGCCGACATGCGCATTGGCAGAATTGCATACACATTATCCTGAATATGATTTTACCTTTATATATTTTTGTTTGTATATATACTTGAGCTTGCATTTTGAACTAATATATAGATTACCTGTTTTTTTTTTCTCTTCCTTTTCACCAAAGCAATCCATCGACCAGTTTTTAGTGTGTATTCAGCAGCCAGGACGTTAAGATCGTACAGACTCAGACTGAAGGTCAAACATGGACATGGACATAATCAGTGTATGTAGTGATAGTGAAGATGAGGCTGTGCCTCCATCATCGTCCCAAAAATCAACATCTTCATCACAAACATCGACATTATCAAAAACGTCCACCTTGTGGTCGCCTCGTTATTCAAACTATCTATGTGAACCATCAATTTTGTCACGGGCTTTGGCGGCCGAAGTAGCAACAAGTAACTCAGACGACTCAACTAGAGGAGGAAGAAAAAATAAACAAAAACAAACCATAACGTATTTTTTTCCGGTTATCAAGGATCTGATGATAGAATTCCGTGCAGTGTTTGGAACCCGTCATACCCAAGCGAGGGTTATGAAAGCTGTTGGCAGCTACCTACGGTGAGTACAAAAAAAAAACATAAATCCCATTGAAATTGTTGTCAGTAGAAACGGTTGCTGCTGGGTTTCTTTTTTAATAACGCAATTGGGGGTAGAAGCTGGGAAGAGCTCAGTGGCGTATGTCCTCCCACAATAATTCGAGCCATTTCTACGAATTTAAAACATGCCTGGATGGGTGGTGTTGCCACATATTATAGGTTGCAGGGATGCTCGTGTGGGGAAGGTGTTTTTTTTTTGTCCTGATTCTGTGTATCTGACAAGGGAAATATGATGTACACATCTATAGGTGGCGGGAGGGAAACCGTTTAATCATATCTACGCAGAATATATCAATAGTTTATGTTCTTGTTGTGCAGACATTTTCAGGAATCAATACGCAAAGTAAATTTTGCTTAAACACAAACCGTTTTGTGTTGTGTGTAGCAACAAAAGGAGTGTTTATTTGCCCTCCTCCTCCCTACAGAGACACTTGGGTGTTTAAATGTTTTTGCATTATCTTAATGGAAGGAGAACGCGCGCTTATGAATTAATTTTCAGTGAATTTTTGTATTGCTGAAAATTAATTAACAATTATTATTGCTAGACACATACAAACACTATGAAAAAATTGTCACACAAACAACACAAACAAAAATAATATTATACATATGTAGGAGGCTATCCTTCAATAGAAGACCAGGAGGAGAAGATACGTGAAATATACAATGGTGGGATGGTAATTAGTTCACCAAACATTCTTTCGTTGACTCTGATTAATATTTGCAGGATAGAAGGGAGAAGCAATAAAAAAATGTTTGCATTGTGGAGGTGGACTCAAGTTGTATTTTAGTTAATAAACTTTGGTTTTGTCGGTCTCGTTCAAGGCTCTTCATTGGCTTCAGAAGAGTTTATTTGAAATGCTTCTGGCACTCATCATGTCGTGGAGTGGGCTTATTATTCATTGCATTCTCAGCTCAAAAAAAAAAAAAAAAGGAATACGCATAAGTTATTTTCAAAGTTATATCCCCGGATATGGGTGCTTCCTTTTTTTGTTGTTGTTTACAACAACTATTTTGTTTTCCTTTATTGCCTTTAGCATTAAATCTTCCCAATTCTGCAACACGTTTCAGTTCGCTGATGCCTCGATTCCTCTTCAACCGTTTGGCGCAACTTTTGTTTAGAGTGACACATTTGTTTGTCAGTGAATTCTATTTTATGACATACCTACTTATCTTCGCTCCGTAAGATCACTTTCTTCCCAGAATTTTGATGTTTATTGATTCCGGATCCGTTCTCATTTGAAGCTGTTGGTTCAAATTGCGAAGATTTGCAGTTTTAAGAGCAACAGCAGTGGTCGCTTTCCAAATATTACACTCGTAAAGAAGTGTTTACTCAACGCTGGATCAGAATCTCACATTTTGTTTATCATTCCGAAGACAGACGCACGCAGTCTTGAAGATTTGTATAGCTTAGGAATGATAATAAAAAAAAGTCTGATCTGGTGAATATGGTGGGTCAGTTGAATTACAATTTGTGCACGTTGGCTAAAATGTGAGGGGTTGTGTTGTCTTAATGCAACAGCAGTTTCTTCCTCAAATGGAGCCGTTGTTTTGGAATTTTCGTACTCAGCTTATCAAATAATGATGCGTATGATACCCTCCTACGCATCATTATAAAATTCCTCATAAAATTCTCTCAGAGCAGGCTCACCCTTCATAATCCCCTTTTTTCTGCTTCCACAGTATAGTTGTGAATACAAGTTTCATCGGCAGGTCATGAATCGATGAAAAAATCCGACTCATTTCGCTTGACTGACTCCAATACTTACTTAGGTGACGCTACAGTTCGGGGTGAACCTGGACCTCAACCAACAAGCTTCTCCAGTTAGCCCGGTCCTTCGCTAATCGCCTCCATTAACATACTCCAAGTTGATTGAGGTCCCCTCCTACTTGTCCGCGTCACCTTAGGCGAGGTTTTTTTCTACTGCATTGTCCCTCCGTTGGTGTCCACTCGCTCTACATGTCCTAGCCATCGTAAACGACCAATGCGGAGTTTTTTTTTTTTTTTACTAGGTCGATGTTGCTGTACAGCTTGTATAATTCGGCGTTGAACCTCCTCCTCTAAAGCCCGTCAACGCAAACGGAACCGAATATCTTACGAAGAATTTTTCGCTCGAAGCGACCAAGGGTATCTTCGTCCGCCTTTGATAAAGTCCATGTTTCAGCGCCATAAAATAGGACTGGGATGTTTAAAGTCTTGCACAGAGTCTCCTTAATTCTTCGGGATAGGACCTTACAACTCAATTGGCAAGAGTTATTCTTCGTTTGATTTCTGATGAGATGTGGTTTTCAGAAGTGATAGCAGAACCAAGGTAGACAAAGTCCCTTACTACCTCGAAGCTGTCTATAATGATGTTCTGTCCGATTCGTCGATGTTTAGTCTCCCTTCTTGTTGACAGTAAATACTTAGTTGTTGACGAGGGGTTTAAGGCGTTCAGACCGTACGGCAGAGAGGATTTTTTGGTTATCATCGTCTAAAGTGGATGGTTCGTTCTGCCTGATGGCGGTTTGTTGGTGCTGGTCGCCGTTATACAGTCTACAGAAGTGGTTTTTTTCATATTCTCAGCACCGACTGTGATTCTCGACAGGTTTTTGTACGGACTTTGCTGTCCGGACACGTCCTTTTTACCTGTTTGTAACACTTCCGTACATTATTCCGGGAGTATAGTCGCTCAATGGCGCGCTTCTCGTGCTCTTTTTTCTTTTGGAGACACCGATGTTCTTCCCGTTTCTTTTCCTCGTAGAGCTTGCGAGTAGCTCTCGCCATTCTTTGCAGCGCCGCTTCAACTGGCTCCTTTTAAAAGTTCAATCAAATCCGTTTTTGATCCAAAGTGAGCAAGTGCAGCATCTAAAGCGCAAACAGCTTTCTCATACTCAATTCTTTATAAACTCTACCATCTTTGATTTTATAATCATTTGTTATCGATGCTGATGGCAGTTGATTAACACCCCCAGGGTAAGGACCTCCTATTTCGTTGTTGAATTCAGCATCTTCACCAAATACTTGCTTTCATCTGTTCAAAAATGTCTGTGCCGCTTTTTATTTTGCTTCGATTGTATGTCTGCAACCCCTTTACTTGTGTTTAAAACACTAGAAAACTTAAAAGGTTTAATATGGAAAGACCCGTAAAGAGAAACTATTCCATTGGATAGATCTCGTTATAAAATATGATATATTTACAAAACTATATGATGCCAGATAAAAGTTTTAATTAAAGTTTATGTGTGTGTGGTTAACTACTTATCGTCCCACCATCGTACCTAAGAAATAACCAAAGCCTGATGGACGTAAAATTTAATTATAATGTTTGTTGCAAGTTGTATTTAATATTTAATGGCAATTAATAATTTTGGAAAATAAAGTAAAGGAATAAAATAATCTTTTTTAATTGTGTATTGTTGATTAAGTTGTTTTTTCTACATATTCATATTGAATTTATTAAATTACGAGTATATTTGGGGGTGATCTTTTTATTTAAATATATTAAACAAAACTACATATACATAAAGCTTAGGTGCCAACTTGGGATAGGAAGTGGGATGCCTGCTAAGCTAGTAATACAATTTTTTTCTTTTCCTTTTATAATCATTTAGTGACTGTTGTGGTAGTCGTGGCTAAGTGGTTAGTTTGTTGGACTGCTAAGTCAGCTGATGCAGGTTCGCGGCACCATTTGGGCAAACAATCATAGAATTGAAGCGGAACTGTAGGTTTATGATGCCCAGAGATCGACCGAACTTTTACCAAAGATTTAGTATGGGTCTTGTCATCCTTAAGTAGTTTGTTCGTTGAATCTTTGCAACGTTTTTCATTAGACAATCAAGCTGTTGGTTAAGCTCTAACCACCACAGTGCCTTTACATTTTATCTGTCGACCCTCATTGAGGATGACAGATTAAGTCTGATACGAAATTAGCGTTAGCGAGGTGTTACTTCGTGTTCGATAATTTTAGGCGATAGAATCATATCGACTTCAATGCTCTTGTGATCCAGGTGCATTTGCCCTTTTTTTTTCACGACGTTTTAGGACTCAAATGTTAAAATGCATGTACAACCCTTTAACTGTCGACGAGTAGGAGCTTAGATCATTACCACTTACCACATTGGTCCTCAAGCATTAAAAGTGTTCCCCAGTGTTGTCACCCTCTTTGCAGAGGGTCATCGCAATCCTAATGCATGGTCCACACCATCGTTATTCGGCGTGCGTTGTTTTTTTTTTACGCGGAACAATGTGCAGAAAGAATTTATCCACATTTTCTATGTTTGAATGACGATGTTTGGCGAGTTTCATTCATTTTTGTTTTTGTTCGGTCTTTGCTATTGGAAAATGGTGTGGTCCTCCCATCCACATCTCTGTTGTTCCGTATACGAGCATCGAACGCAGAGCAGAATAACGAAGGTATCACGTTAAGGTGCCTGACAAAAGCGCAGTTAAGTTATATTGCATTCTCGAACAATTGGATCTTGAAAGAGGATTCGCAATTTGATAGTTTAAATTCGACACTTGATCCTAGAGTTTGTTGAGTTAGGTACGTCCAACTATTTCCATGATTTACCTCCACTTATTTTGTAGAGAGACTAATGATGTGGGACTTAGTCCCTTATCACTGTGGCCACTTGTGGGCCTAATTTAATGTCCTGGTTAGAGCTCCTCCATTAAGCGAGAGAGTGATACATCCGGCGATGTTTTTTGGATGAGCTGGTAGTTATGTCTTCCGTAACAGTTATATAAAATAAAAGAAAATCAAAGACAGCAACGGGAAAATACATAAGTTATAAGGCTGTCATTTCTCTCAGGTAAAGCGAGACAGGTGTTTTGGGTCAGATAAGGGGGATGTAGATGGAGCCTACTTTGAGGTTCCTTATGTTCGTCGTACAGTAACAAAGTTGCATAAAATGCCTGGTTCTCTTCCCCTTTCGAATGATTGACAGTAATGGAATTTAAATGTCTGTAAATGGCTTAAATGTCAATCTGTCAATGTGGTCTGCACACATCATCATTCCATCATAGGCAGCGGGAAACATGCTGCAAATCGATAGGAGGAGGTGGAGACTATCTTGAGGATGAAAATTGAAAGGCTGCGGTAGCTGTGGTGAAGTGAATCGATAGTGTGTATTTTAAGTTTGGTTACCAGCACTGTGGTTACAACCATTCAAACCGCATCACCAAAAATTCCTTTTTACCACTTATCTTTCTTTGCTTGTGTGTATTTTATGCAATTGCAATTGTGTCCTAGGGGTGAGTCCAGTGTGTTGTTGCACGTGTTGATACTTCATGACCTTAGTCGCATGTTCCTGTGGACCTTTTGAAACTTGAAATGTAGTTTGTTTACGTTATCTTTCGAAAGTGATAATTCAATATTGAAAATAGAACAAAGATTTGCTCAACAATAATTGGTGTGGCATGCTACCATTCGATAGAGATGTCTGCAAGACCTCTCAGGAATTTTACATGATAAATGTCCTTTCTTTTCAATGATGTTTACACCCTTGTGCAATAAGCACACTATGTGCTTCGATTCGAAGACAATGCTCTTTTTTTTTTTTTTTGATAAATCGTACGTAGCTGGTTTGATCGCTGAAATCATCATTGAAGTACTCCCAGAGGCTTTGCCACACACAGAAGGTGGATTACTGTTTTTTCCTTCTAGTTCTCAAAGCATGACTGTTTATTCAGGAGTACCCCGTGAGGGCTTAAACATTTCCTGAGACTCTCCCCCTTTCCAGAAAGTCAAGTGCTGATACGATACTATTCCACCTGATTACCATTCTTCTGGCCTCAGTATTAAGGCCGATTCTATAGGAGAAGACGAGGTTTTCCTTATTTTCAGAGAGGTTCCGATCTGCACCTTTCTTTGCCAGTGCGACCATTTCCTGCAACTCGGCATGTAAATGTCCTACCTGTCAGCGATCTCGTTAAGAGACCTCTACGGCATTGCTTTAGAAACGTGGATTGTATTTTTGGTGATTCCAAGGCTTTTATCGCGGCCTTACTATGTTTTGTTCTCTTCGCAGGCATGACAAACCTGCAAGAACATAATCTGTCATGAAAAATCTTCTCAATCCACTATTCGAAGTCGGCAATAAAACTGTAGGTCCCTTTTATTTGTGGTTGTGAGAAGCTAGACCTTGGCTTTCGATGAGCTGTCTCGCCAAATATTTGTTTTTTTGTGACTATGTTTAGTACAATAGAAACAAACACACTATTCCGGGAAGACCATTTGCTGTTTAAGATCCATCTGTGTATATCTCATAAAAAAACAAGAAGGGTCTCACAACTGCTTTATAAATACATTGTATTACTTAAGGCTCAACGTCCGATTTCGGGCACAAAGCCCTTCGACGGGAATAAACGCCTAAAAGCCTCGGTTATGAATGATTTAAACATTCATGAATCTGAAGATGTCCTTTTTCTATGTTTGCTCAGTCCTATGGCTTAGGACTGTATGTACGTGAATACTTAATTGTTTTCGCAACTTTCTTCTGTCTGCATGTTCTGAGAATCCAGAAGGAAAGTTTGGCATTACTCAGCTTCACTCACTTCGTGTCTCTTGGACTTTTTGTTTGTTTTAGAGGATATTGGCTTTGCCCATTGACGTGGGCTAGTTCAAAGCCAGGATATGTTCAACTTTTTGAAGGTGAGGATATTCCCTGCAGACATATTTTCAAGTCTGAAAGAGCAAGGACGTCCTTGCGACTACGTTTTACTCAGAATCACACATTCGCTCGGTATAAGTATGCCCCGTGATTTCATCCTCATCTAAGCAGAGTCGACATTCAGAGCTTTGAATCAACTTCATTTTGTTGTGCCTTCCGGACAGGTAACTTACAAATTTCCTAATATCATCGCTGATATTTTTGAGGGTGTCACAGGGATAGATAAACACATATTCCTTAAACTTCTATTTGAATTCGAAATCAGAAGGTTACCTTCACTACCTTTATGATCCGATATCCATTAAAGATTGCCTTCGATTGCCATTAGATTTCCCATTCATGTAAAATTTAATACGAAAGTTCATTTCAAGAATATTTTAAAGCTTAATGCTGGTTAGCTGGTCTACACCTGACATAATTTCTGATATCGTCAGCCATCGTGACATAAAATTCAAATGTTATGTAAATTTAAAATCAGAATTATGAAATTATGTTATGAAAAACAGAAACAAAACCAAATCGTTGCAATCAATTCTAAGGAAACATCGGCAGTTGAGCTTCAAGTTTTGTTGATTTGATTCGAATTCCATTTAAAATGAAGTGTGGTTGCTAGGAACTAATGGAATTTATTCGCCTAATTAAGTAGGTATCGTAGCATTTACGCTAATTAGGGGAAAGTACATAGTCCAATAGCTTTTTTTCATGATTTTTAATGAGGAAGTGAGTATTCATAAGAGATCCTTATATGTATGCAGAAAATTTCGTGAAATTCATAAGAAGGACGAAGAATTCATCATATTTTCGATATGGAGCTAGTTCATAGTCTTATAAACATCTAGTTAATCAAGAACTCATTCCACCGCCAAACCTTGAAGATGAGTAGTTAGGTAGGTTGAAGAATGCGCAAGCCTTAGCAGAAACAGGAAGACAACCTTCAGATAACATTTCTTTAATGATCTGGACGAATTGTCAAGCAAGCCACCGAGAACCCCTCCTACACTTCCTTCGAAATTCGAGTTGGTTCAGGGAGGTCAATTGATAACAATCCGTGTTCTTTTTATTTGTAGGTACCCCACATAACATCAGGGAACACAATGGATCCTTTGAGATCCGAGTGAGGCTGTATATAAGTGCAGCCACCCCTAACCTAACCTATGCCTATGGATGATATAGAAAGAGTATTGAGAATAGAACGTTTCCGTAAAGTGACTAAGATTACTTTACCATCTTCACGGTTGAATTAATGAATGGCAGAGCCTTTGCTGGCGGACAAAGAACGAAGAGGCAATGGTACATAGCGCAGGGACATAAAGCCAAAATCGAATTATGACTTCGTGTCCCACTGAACATGTTTTCTTGGACAAACTTATTGAGTGTAACATTGTGATTGGCGCTGAGTGCCTTGAGCTCATCGTGCCAGCTTTTCACGGCTCTGGGTCTGATGGCCTTGAAGGCTGCTTGAATATCTATATATGCATATGTCGATATAACTTCTTGGTAGTGTCTGTTGTAAAAGTTCTCGTGAGGCTTCAGAGATTGCTAGAATGTCCGCCTGAAACACACTGCTATGGTTTGGAAGTCTTATCGACTCCGATGAATAGATCCCGAAGCCTACACTCGCTTCCATTTTTGATCAATACCAAAAAAAAAAAAGGACATGGTTGGGGTTTATGTTCTCTTCTTCTGTCCAGCTCTTAAGCTGAATTCAGGGATCGGTGTTAAATAGTCGGTTTTGGCTTCGAAGTTCACCCATTTGGTGATTGCTTGTCGACCTATCAGACCCCTTTCCCAAAGGTTGAATTGTTGTAGGGGAAGCACACTTTTCGCTACCACTTCCTTTGTAAAAAGATCTGCAGGTATTAGCCTCAGCATCATGTCGAGGGTTGCAGTCGATGTTGTCCTGATAATCATATCAAGATCTCTAATTATCATGGCATCTCGGTTGTGGCTACCGCTGTTTTCCTAATAAAAATGTTGGTGTGAAGCGCCTGTCAGCGGTTGTGAAGGCCGAGGTAAGTTAACATCTTGCAGCAATAATTTCCAGACCGTGTCAATTAACAAAACTTTTAAAGTGGGTAATACCATCGTTCTTTAGCGTTTGAAATCGAACGACGTGACATGGCTGCAAAAGCAAGAGAAGATCCTTAGAAAACATTCTTAAAATCTCACGCATGTATACTAGCAATGTTCCACTAAGTCAATTAGATCCGTTTCCAATTGTTGAAAAATGAGGCCAGTGTTGCTGGCAAGTATACCTAGTGCTGCCATAAATTTTGTTACAAAGATGAAACGCCATAAAGAGACAACAAATAGACATTTTGTATCCAATATTGTTTCATTTATTAGGCCACAATATTGATTATTTAAAAAAAAATTTGATTCACTCGCAATGACTATCGTTTGCTTTAACACAAGCTTTCAAACGTTGTGGCCATTGGGCTATAGCTGCACGCACGGTTTCTAAGGACATTTTTGATGCTGCTCGAGTCACTGATGTTTTGAGGCTTTCCAAATTTCGGTGAGGAGTCTTGCAGGCCATGTTCACCAATTCTGACCACAAACCGTAATCCAGTGGATTCAAATCTGGACTCCCCGACGGCCAATCTTCTGCTGCTATGAAGCCAGGAATATTGTTTGTGCGCTGGAGCAGTCTTGCTGGAAGATCCATCTCTCTCCAAACCCTTCACAACATCCTCTAGCACATCTTGCTGGTTGACTTTTGCACTAGTTTTCACGCCTTTTTCGCAGAAATGGAGGGATTTGACACCTTAGTGAGAGATTCCCCACCAAACCATTACGGAAGCGGGATGATGGCCACGTTGAACCCTTGGAACAACTTTCTTTGCTTCCTTAGAAATGATGTAGCATAAATTTTGTCATTTTGTTTATTGAAAACTTATTCCACGGTAAAAATGTTCTCATTCGTAAAGAGAATGTTTTCATGCCCGTTGCCCGCGTGCCACATTAAAAATAGCTTGCATTTTTCCAGTCTAATTTGTTTTAATCGTGGAGTTAAGAGATGACCCGTGGACCGACGATAGGCTTTCATATGCAGATCATCCCGAATCAGCCTAGACATGGATCTGGTTGATATATCCAATTCCTTGGACATCATTTTCTGTTTCCTAAGGGTATTTCTTCGAATTCGTTCTCTTACAGCTTTTACAACTGCGCTCATACGGACAACGCGTGGGCGACCACTTCTTGGCTTGTCCTCTACTCCAGACAATTCGCCGAAGCGACTAATAGACCGATAAACGAAAATTCTCGATATTCCGAGTGGTTTAAGCAACTCAAAAATTTGGCCAGCACTCTTTTCGCACTTATGCAACGCTTTTACCACAACTCGATTCCCTTTAATGCCCCACTCCATGTTAATAGATCACAAGCTGAAACCAAACTGGCTTGTATTCTTTACTAAACAGTGCATATGTTTTGGAAAAAAAGTTAACGATTCTATTCCATGCAGAAGTTTCAAACGATAAGCGCTGGAAATTGTGTAACAGAACTAATGGCAGGACTAGGTATATCTTCAATAGCATTCCATGAATACACCATGTTATTGTGAAATTCCCTTAACATTTCCTTAATTTACTCGTGTCTGCCCTTTTGGTCTGTAGGCACATCTGTCTTGGATTATCTATTCGTTCAATCTCGCTGCTTTCATGTTCCTGTTAACTGTACTTCATTTCGTTGTTCTTAAAAGTACATTGTTCAGTATTTTCTTCAACATGTTTATGGTCACCATCTGTAATTTTAAAGGTTATGCCTCCCATGTCTTTATATCTAATTTTATTCTCCTGCTTGACTCCTGCTGTAGAATTTTCATTCATGTTCTTGGATTGAAGCCTTGGGGGTTTTTATTTTTTATTTTTTTGTAATTAGCGCGCTTATCAGTGGTTTAATATAATAAAATTTCCAACTTTGATGGGAAAGTCTTTACCCACAAAATTGCGGGTACCTACAGAGAGCTACTTTTCCTCATTTACGTTACCAAAAACCTTAAAGGCCCTGATCGTAAGTGTATACTTTGATCTCTTCAGATTCATATTACACTGTACAGTATTGTTTTAAGGACTAAAGGTCTTTTGCTGCTGACAACCAGTCTATTGTTTTTTAATTAATTAATTTTCTAAGGGTCTTCTGTTCAAAAAAAAAAAAAAAAGGGAAAAAAGATATATCATCTGGTTTAGACATGTACATACTTTTTTAATTGTTCCTGAAGCATCAGTGAAGCCCGATTTTGCGTAGGTAGCAAATAAATTCTATAATTCTCAGATATATGTATAAGAAAAACAAAAAGTGCATTGCCATGGACAACCAAATATTAAAAACAAAATTAACATTGTTCCATGGCTCCCCCTTGATAACACTGTTATGTTATGGAAGGAATTCAATTAAATAAGAGAAAATGAGGTTATTTTTGTACGAAAGACCTGAAGCGTCTGATGAAAAATTTCCAGGAAGCTATAGGAAAACATCTAAACAATTACGGGACGAGAGTACATACGTATAACAATAACACCCAGGCAACCAGATTGAATTGCAAGGTATTTATGGTAGTGTACACACAGAGATGTTCGAGTGTATGATCCACGTGGACGACCACTCAGGCAATCATTTTCGAAAGTTTATAATTCGCAATAGATGCTATATGTACGTATGCATGTACTAATTGTGAATATGCTGGAGAGAGTGGGTAAGCTTTACATGCCTTTGGCATTTTAAAATTTGAACAAACCACACAATGCGGGAGCGCTATATCAAGTTAAATATAGTACGTGTGGTCTTGGTAAATTTTTTGATGGACAACTAACGTGAAACTGATGTTTGACGAAAAAGGACTTTAGTGACTAAATTTGTTAAGAAGTTCATGATGAAATTTCCAGTTCGATTCTTAATTGAAAGCATCCATTTACATGTGCCAAGTCAAGTACAAGTAGTCTATTTTCACTTGCGGATGAGACCTAAGGCGAATTCTTCCTTGGAGCATTTTCCCGCCGGATTGGAGCACTGCCAAATTTATGTTCACTATTGACCAAGTTCACATGCTGCGAATTTAATTTCCAACTGAACATGGAACGGATGTGCTGCGCGTTGGTATCGAAATAACGAGATTATAGACTAGACACTTACAGGATGTACCAATGAGGTACATGGTTGATTTAGTAAAATGATGTTTAGTCTTGCCTGAGACCCTCGGGCATTGCAGGAACTTTCAACCTGGTAGTGCGATACGTCTGGAAGGTTCGATTCTACAGCAAGCTACATATGTATTGTACATATGGATGGCATTTGTCTGTAAGACTTTTGGAGGTCGATCCTTTATCGTCTTGAGTTTGTAACCGACGAAATACTTAAAGGCCCACAGATTCCCATTTTGGAAAACTTTTTCTCAGAACATTCAAAAGATTGTAAACCTCTTCTGAGAGATTCATTGTCATTTTCATGACGGAAATTGTTTTTATGGGCGGCTAGGTTAGTTTAGAGGGGTGACAGCTTGATGTTAGGCGTCGTCTCACTTGGATCTTCATGGATCCATTGCGTTCCCCATTGTGGGATCCTATATGTGTGTACCTGTTTAGAAGTGATAAGGGGTTAGTTATTATCTATTGGTCGCCTTCTAACCACCCTGAATACTGGTGGCATGGTAGACAATCGCTAAAGAAGTATGCTCCTATATTTGTTTTCCTGCTTCTGTTAAGGCTTGTCCAGTTAAAAAGTTAATGTGTCGTGTCCTTTTCCATGTCTAAGTCGCCACAGCCTCTGCAGAAGTCGGTCGTACTTAGTCGCGCCTCGTTTTTAGATGGGCCGCCAGTAGGTTGTGGTCTGTGAGGATGCTTTCTTTTACTGTGTAGTGGCCACATCATATTTGATATGCGACATGATGAGAATGTAAGTCTTAAAGTATATCTTGCTTTAAACCGTTGTTTGGTTCAGTTTTGATCCTATTCTTGCCAGTTCATGCCTTTACATAGTGCTTGAACTTTTTCCTAGTTTTGATTTTAGAATTGTGGATGAGACGACTTTGATGGCTCGTATATCAATGTTTCTTCTCGTAATTATTACTGAGGATAGTTCTCTTGAGGCCTCGGTTATCGCTAGACTTTCTGCTTGGAACATGCTGGTGTGGTTTAGAAACTCACTAACCAGGCAATGTAGATTCCGGAGCCTACCCTTTCCTCAATTTTTGGGCCGACATGGTGTGGCTAGGTGTTTTATGCGTTCAAGTTCAAACTCAAAACAATGGAAGTCTACTTATCCTTAATAAACATTTCGTTGATACAAACACAATTGCATAAAATTGTTTCAAAAATCGATATTAGGCATCGCCAAAGGCTCTCATATACATACACCTATCATCTATGTATATTGGTCGGTGTATGTAGGTATATTGTACTGTACTCCACCTACACCAGGCATGTTTATTCGCTCAGCATAAAATGTATTCTTCTATGAAGATTATGGATTCTCCTTCGTTGTGTAGTTTGTTACCCATTTGAATATGATGGACACATGTCCTGCACCACTTTACTTTAGTTGTTCGATCCTCTCGGACTCAGTTTTCAAAACGTGTACCTTATATGTGTGCACATACATCTTTACCTGCTTTGTTTGTTGGTGCGAATGTGTTATGTACTGGTATACATACTCAAAAGTAAGAGGGCATTATCGACCATTGGAAGGGGTCCAAAATTCAATATGCTGTCCAGTTGCAATAACGTAGACACTGGTGTGACTATGGAAACGCACTTCATTATTTGACATGTCCATAGAAGTAGAAGGTCTCTTTCATCTTCCAAAACAAGTAATTAAATGCACCTCTCTCCCCTTAAATTTCTGATAGAGGAAATTCAAAATTGAACTAGGTTGTTTCATGCTGTGCTATTAGACGGGTACAGAGGGTTAAGTCTGAGAGGATTATGTTGTATTAGTCCATGCATTGCCCTTTATCATACACATGCATATGAAGCGAACGGACAGCTCGTCACAATGATTTTGACTTATTTGTTTTATTTTTGAAAATACATGGTAGTACATACCTACATGCATACATGATTGGGAAAATGTGATGTGATCATGGACTTGGTTGTGGAAAATTACCTGCATTTCAGCATTGATGACAGGTACCCTTCAGGACCAGAAGTACGTAATGGATAGGAATAAAGCGTTTGGTTCTCAAAAATACTTTGACATTTACGTAATGGTTTTCTCGGGCTCCTGGAGCTACTTTGATATATCAACATGAGGAGCTGACGTTAGGACTCATTGAAAAAGAAAAAAAAAAACTTGTACGCTGTCAGAAAAACATATGTAATTCTGTTCCCGTATTTTCTGCACCAAAATTCCTAGATTTTCAAGAAGTCGAGATAAAAATCTCTCAAAGAGAAGCAGAAACACCAAAAAGTATGAGAACGCGTTGAACTACAAAAGTTGACAACTTTTTAAACGTCAAAAACATATGAGCGCTTCTTAAATAAAATGTTTTTTTTTTTTTTTTGCCAACAAAAAACCCAATTACCAATTGACAGATTGACAGATAAAATTCACAGGATGAGCAACTTTTATTTACTTTCTTATGAGCTCTCTCTTGCAACGAAACTTTGTCTTACAGGAACCGGAACAGGATTCGTAGAAATTCGTAAAATTTCGTAGATATTCGCTGTTTTGGACGAGTACAGGAACAGTCAACAGAACTTGTGCAAACCTTAATCGTTTGGTGTCAAACTGCCAATGTTTTAATTTCTGTTTGACTTTTTGTTGATTAAATATTGGCTGTGTCCATAGAGATATGTACTAACTTAAGATGGCGCTAGAGTCCGGGGTGGATCTAGGCCTCAACCAACAAGGGTCTCCAGCCAGCTCGATCTTTAGCTAGCTGTCTCCAGTTTTGCTCGCTAAGTTGGTAAGTTTGCTCGCGGTCTTCCTCTAATGCGCTGCCCCTCGGAGGTGGATTCGAAGGTTTTTCAGACCGGAATATTGGTGTCCATCCTCTCTACAT
Source organism: Criorhina ranunculi (assembly GCA_951813785.1). NCBI lineage: Eukaryota > Metazoa > Arthropoda > Insecta > Diptera > Syrphidae > Criorhina > Criorhina ranunculi. Next base: position 11,475,105 of record OX638382.1, on the reverse strand, counting down.
GACCCATCCACCTCAGTCGTTGGACTTTCACGCTTTTGGCTAAGTTGATGTCGCTGTATCCGTACCGTTCATCGTTGTATCTCGTCCTCCACTCACCGTCTATACAGAAGGGACCGAAAATCACCCGAAGAATTCTCCTTCTTCGGACCGAAGCATTTGTGTCAATCCGCTCTACATGACCCAACCATCTCAGTCGTAGGACGTTCACTCTTCTGGTTAAGTTGATGTCGCTGTACAGCCCGTACAGTTCATCGTTGTATCGTCTCCTCTACTCACCGTCTATGCAGAATGGACCGAAGGCTAGTCAATTGCCTTCTTAGCCCAAAGAACCAGCGATTGGCAAGAGTTATTCTTCGTTTGATCTCAGCGCGTTATCTGAATTGATAGCGGAGCCTAGGTAGACAAAGTCCTTAACTAACTCAAAGTTATATCTGCCGAGGGTGACGTTCTGTCCGAAATGTCGGTGCTGGGTGTCTTTTTTTTTTTGTTGGCAGCATATAGGTACTTGGTCTTCCCCTCATTGACCGTTAAACCCATCTTCGGCGCTTCCGTCTCAATACTCGCGAAAGTGCCACTGACATCACGCTGCTTTCTTCCGATTTTGTCAATATCATCGGCGTATGCGAGTAATTGGATGGACTTTGTGTTGACGCGTGAGTTTTGCACTATTCTTTCAAAAATTATGTTAAAGGAAAGGGGCATCACTTTGTCTAAATCCTTTTTTGATATCAAAGGTCTCGGTGAGTTCCTTACCAACCTTGATGGAGCAGCGTGCATTTTCCATCGTCATTCTGCACAAACGGACAAGTTTGGCAGGGATGTCAAAACTAGCAATTGCTCTGTGTAGCTCATCCCAAAAGATGCTGTCATAAGCAACCTTAAACTCGATGAAAAGGGTGGTGTGTATCGATTTGAAGCTCATGGGTCCATAGAGATGAATAATATTAATTTTGATTCAACATATCTCCTGCAGAAAAGCAAACCATGTTTCTGTCTCGTAAAATGTGCATAGTCTGCTAAGTGCATTTGCATGTTTCACCAAGTGAAGAAGTAGATTATAAATTCTTAAAACGGGGCTTGACAGTTTTTCACACTTTCAGAAATAGAAACGATCCATTAAGCAGTCATTCGTTTGAAACTTTAGGCAGGAGCTACGACAACATGCTTATATTTACTGACAGGTAAATGGTAAGTCAACCGTTGAGAAGTTGGGTAGTTACTTGTGAAAAATACAACAGGTTGTAGAGCAGCAGGACTAAGCTCATCGCAACTATTCACGATTTTTTTTTTTGGTGCATGGATGAAAGGGATCTACAGTTTTATTGCCAACTTTGAATGCCAGGTCGATAAATTCTTGTTTCTTTAAGAGAGTATCGCCAAATGTCTGATTCCTTGAGACGATTGTTGAGTGAACTATGACCAATAAAAAAGTTTTCATTACCCTCACTCATTGTGCGATTAATTCACAACAATCTGTTAATTTGTCCAAGGAGATACTTTTAAGGATGAATGCCTAAAGCGCTGAAAGGCTATAGTATTTACACAGGAATTCCTCCACGTCTCTGAATTCCTTTTATACAAACATTCGTCGTTGGTGTTGTACAGCTTGTGCACCGACACCCTTGTAATGTAAATGAATGTCTTACAGGTTGGTATGAGGCGCGATTTTTTTTCATGAAATGTATTCATCAGAGTGTGGAAGCAGAGTCTCTGAAGGGTAAAGGATAAAGTAGCACGTTTTATTGATGCAAATTAAGAAAGGGTTGATTTTCCCAATTGAATTGTGCGCTTTTGTGTTATTCTCGTTGATTTTCTCACTTAGGATCCACTTTTCGAAATGATCTAAAACGTTTGGTAGACTACTCCATGGTGCTTCTAGTCTCACTGTGCCAATTGAGTGTCAATTGATACCCGTTTGATACAAGATAAGGACAACAACTCTTAAAACCTTAACACTTCTTTATCCTTACGGAACCTTGACTCCAATCGATAAATCACTTCAACTTATCACATAGCGTGCGTTGGAAAAGATGTGGATGGTGAATAACTTGCAAGTAGTGAGTCGTTGTGATGGGGGTGAGTGCAACCCACACATTTCAGCTACCCTCTCACAAAAGTTCATTGATACATTTTTTTTGTAGGACGTTGAAAATAAAAAAGAAAAAGGTTAACGCTTTCGCACATCATAGATGTCTTAGAATTGGATTACCTGTTAGGAAAAACTACAAAAAAAATGTTTGCTCTCTCTCTTTTCTCATTCCAATTGAAATACAAAATGGCTGTCAATACAACTCATCTATGTTTGTATAAAATTGTCTTCTCGAATTGCGGAAATCCAATAAAAAAGCTTTAAAAGGCTTGAATTCCAGAAACTTCTTCTTCGGCCATCACATCAATATTTTGTTGTATGTGTATACAGAATCACTTCAGAAATCCCAACCGGAATTAGAACTGCAAGGATATTGATTTATCCCACACTTCATTTCGTTATCCAATACACACACATAAACTTCCATCATCTTCTACATTCACCGGCACCCTGTATAAAAGCATGATGAACAGTAAACACCCCTTTCATGTTGCTTTCTGCATGGAATGGTCATTGTCTCCCGATCCTTGTGATTTGATTTTTAAACCATCCAGTGTAAACAAACAGTTTCGGTGTTTCTGTAAAAGGATTAACTTTGCATTTGCGCCCCATGGCTTGTGGCATATCAATTCCTGACTCTCACATCGTCTGGTTTGCATAGTAACAAAATGGACAACCTTCAATAAAGTTGCGTTTTATTTTTTTCCTGAATTCATCTTACCTTATTATCATCCATCCCACACATGGCAAGGATAATAATGGCCGCTCATTGTTGTCATGACAAAATTAACCGGGATTTTAGCAACTTTCCAATGACCAATGGCGGTGAGGGAAAAATGCGTTCATACGCAGAAGTGTACAATATCCGTAACAGCTTCGGGGGTAGTAGAAACTTTTATCAGCAGCACTACAGCAGATGTTTGTGAGAGCTTTTATGATGTACATTGAAACAAGGTGAAACAATAAGGAAGCATTTTATGCATACATATATATGTATTACTAAGCACTTTGTTATCGGATGTTATTGCGCATCGGAAATTAGTTAGGGCGTTACTTATTGCAGACCATCAGAAACCCCTTTAATTGAATTTTATGCGAAAATTGGCTTTCAGTTGCATCAAAGATGCATATCCAAATACAAAATAATTGGTGGAACGGCTGTGTATGTACAAAGTTTTGGAAAATTTAATAAAATTACTGTCCCTACAGCACGTGTCCATCTGCATCTGAAATGATATTATAAAGGCTTTTGTTGGCATAAATCAAATTAAAAAATTTCCATGAGGGTTGATATTATATGAATATGAAAATATAGTTACATTACAACAGGCTTAATTGAGTCCTTAAAAAATTGTTGGCAAGAGCTTCATAAGCAAGAACAAATTTACTGCAAACTGCACAATTGAAAAAAAAAAAATGGAGGATGTCATTTATGTAATACGTTAAAGTTAGGGAAGGGAAGTTGGTTTGACGAAGGGTAAGTGGTCTTCTCAACGCTGTATTTTTAGCTCATAGAGCACTAAGGATTAGCTTCTCGCAATCACTTGTGTTGTGCATGTTCGTATGAATGAAAAAGAACATGCAGTTTTATTTTTTTTTTTGTGGCGTAGGAAATGGCTTATGACAATTCATACTCAGAGTACGCTCATTACCTGCAGGGACCGATCTAATGCGCTAACCACTGGGGACACAATAGATCCTTTGAGATCTGACTGAGGCTGTACACCCCTATAACCTAACCACAAAGCCATTCGAGGTAAGAAACAAACTACAGTATGTATGTAGGTAAGGTTGGAGGGGCAGGCTGCAATCTCACTTAGACCAAATAAGGTCCTTACCAAACGGATCTGTACTTCAACCAGAAATACTACACGCATAACTAGCTGGAGCTTGCTATGAAGCTACGGTAATATCAGCCAGTACGCTTGAAGCTAGCTACAGTATGCAATTCTCCACCATTAAGTTTGAGTTTCTAATCAGACTTACAATTAGATGAAGCTGTGAAAAGCTGCAATCTCGTGAAAATGTTTCCCAAGAAACTTGAATTTTTTTTTACGACAGAGAGGTGAGAAGTGACGACGAATGTGATCCACATAGTTACCAAAAATTTAATAAGGATTTCTTGTATTTTTATGTATTTAAAGTCTGTTGGTTCTAGCTTGGTTTTAGAGTGGTCACAGTTTCAAGGCTAAGTTTTAAATTTGTTCTGGATAAATAACGACGTCTTTTATGACTATCTACTTCAAGCTTTCTATACCATGGAAGATGTTATGTATAGAGGTGTGGATGCATATTGTGATCCCCCGACCTGTTGTTAGTCGATGATATCCTCGAACCATAACATTTCCTTTGATTGTTTCGAAGAATTGAAATATTTGGATCGGATCTAACGATGGGAGTTCAGTTTCTGCGAACTGATATGTTTCCAAGTATGACCTTCTTTTGTGGATAAGTGCTTCACAATTCAGAGGTGTGATTCGAACTCGTAGGCATCGCTGCAGAATATGGCCTTTGACAACTTATTGTCCCTTCCTTCTAAGTGACCTGGCACCCAACAGAGGCTGATTTTGTTATTTTAGCTACGTAGGTGTGTCTTCTTTAGGTACTCATAGTTTTGAATCTGATTTAATGATACATGTCCAAATGGCAGCCTCACTATCTGATAGTTGCACGATATTCTACTTTCGATGTTGAATTTCGCGAATCATTCGAATGCATACTCTGTTTGAAAGATGCTGGGTGATGTTTCAGGGACTCTGAGTACTTTCTTCTGAGCCGGTGTTTAGTTAACCGTCTGTTTACCATTTGATGGTGTTTTGCTTGTTTTGGAGTACATACGTCTCTAATCTCTTTCACTGGTCAGTTTTATATCCAATTCCCTTAAAAAGAACTATCTCTTGATCATATTGTCTATGTGCCAATCCAATAGTGATATTGATTTGGGAAGAGTCTCACTCTTTGTGTATGATTCCTGTTCTTTACAATTGTCGGAAACATACATTTTGTATGTAACACTGTTATTGTTACAGCTTCGATGTTTTGTGGTGAGCTCTGTAAATAAGCTTCGATTAATCCTGTAGAGTTGTTGGTTTTGAAGGAACAACATGCACAAACAATCATGCTGATTGAAAAGCTTTTAATAGATTGTTTGGATTGCAGAAACAACAGCCAAACATTACAATGCAAATGGTAACAATTTGGCGGTTGTGGTGGCGATGAGAACACATTCTCTGGGACTGTCTGTTGGTTTATTATTTTTTTCGAATTGTATTCTGTTGTAAATGGAAGGAACGTTCTTTAAAACAAACTTCGATAACTTGAATTTCAGAGGAACCAAACATGTTTTTTCTTGTTTTTACTTTTCCTAGTAGAAGTTGGTACGAGTGATAGAGTTTGTACGTTCTGGAATTCGAGCTGTAGAGGCGAATGTAATGGGATATGATTGATAGAGAGTGGTTTGAGTTGTTAACATTCCCATGATGAAGAGAATTCGAAAATGCATAGTTTCATCTGTCAGCTTTTGAAGTTCAATTCAATGAAGTTCGCCAAAGTAGGCAACAGGGTTAATTGGCACCCAAAAGACGGCCGTGCATGTAACACATGTACAAAACAAATACAGTTCATAGAGAGCGAGAGGGTAGGGTCTAGCTTGTTGTGCGCGTTATATTTTTCGCAAGAATGGAAGGGACCTACAGTTTTATTTCTAATTGTACCCTTTCGGGTTTGTCATTGCGTGTGAAGAGGTGGTGTTGCGAAATAAACTTGTTGGTTGTTTTGCTGAGGTTCGTCAAACCTCTATCCTCCCGCTTAGCAGTCTAACACACTTATACATAACTGTGTAATATTTCTTCATGTGAAAAACAAGTGGTAAATTCACTCGCATGTCATTGCCACACCATATTACTTTTTTTTTGTTTAATACCTTGGCTAAAATATTTTTATTTTTCAGATGTTTAAGGATTCTACAAGAACAGGTACACAAGTTCCCAAACAAATGCCGCCTGCTCTCAAAAAATGTTAGTCGAACATTGCTCCTGCTCAGAGGGCTATCGATACATTTTGCAGAAGTACGTATAATATACAAGCTATTATCAGTTAAGACATTATTTTACAACCGCTTCGCTTTATAGACTCCTTCCTACATGCATCGGGTTTGTGAACTACTGGGAATGTACACATTCTTGGAACTAAGATTTGCCACTGCCTTCACCGACTCAAAGATAAAAATTGCAGAACGAATTATAGCGAACATCAATTTACATTTCGAGGTATATTTAACAATGTTACATTTTTTTTTCTGTTCTGTTACTAATGATTTTAATTTCAGAAGGCGGATATATCATATATTTTGCGAATATTTTCCCATATTCCATATATGAGTATCGAAACTGAAATAGTGACGAAAGTTTTCCAGTAAGTACTCGAGAAGACAAACACTGTATGACTTCTCTAATCTTATTATTTAATCTTTTAGGCGGCTAATCCCTGAACCAGTTGTCATGGTCAAAAATGAGTTTTGCGATCGTTTATATATTCAGTATTTGATTGTATTTAACCACTGGAAGGATGCCGAGACCATGTATGAGGATCAACAAAAAGTCATTGCGTTCGCGAATAGGTTCATGAAACCAAGACGTTCGTTAAAATCTAACCTTCTCTACGCAAGGCACTTGCCTTGCTATGTAACACGAGAAGATGCAACAAGTTATTTTTTAACGAATTTGGTATTCATCACCGATCTTAAGAATGTAAGTAAATTTACTTCTAAAGTTTAAACAAAGTTTAAATTATATTTTAATAGTGAAATTCAATTGATTTTCTGTCTGGTTTGCATAATAGAGCTTGCTGTTTAGGAACTTAACATGGCTTAAGAAACCTTAAAGAGTAACTCTTCTCCTTTGATTGGTCATTTCATGAATTTCCTTGTCGTCTTTTACGTTCAGCTTTTTGTTTTTATTATTAGAGTTTTCCTTACCTTCTATACTTCTATACTTTCGTTGCTTCATTGTGGAGATTTTCTAAGGAACACCACTTGAAATCAAATAAGGGTACACTAAAGACTTCATTGATGATAACTTTCAAAAGTATGCTGCAAAACACAATGCCGTGGAATAGTATCAATAATTTCATAAAGAACTGGGGTGTATAAGGCAGCGAACTCGTTTCGCAAAGTTGTTGTGTTTCAGAAAAAAAAAAAATAAAAATATTAAGCGTAACAATCCGCACAGAGTCAACTATTAATGATGCATGTTATAACATTGAATATGTGATGTTTGGGTGGGCAGTTAATTCAAATATAGCAAATGAAAGGCTCTTGGTTCTCCTCCATACGTCGGTGCAGTATTGGTGAATACACTTAGAAATTTGAAATCTGTAAGCTGTTCTTTCGTTTCTTCGCACTTGAAAAGAGTTATTTCGACTCTTCCATGAGATAACTAGAATTTAAATTGAAACGCGACCGAACCCTGTTTTTGTTATCATTTATCGTTGTTTCTTAAATCATAAGTTATTAGGTATTAGCAACACTACAAAGGTTACTAATACATTTTTGTTTTTGTCCTCTCTTTTCAGGCTTCACTTGCAGATAGCCCTGAGGATCAACCAACTGTGATTGTAAGTATTTAAGGTCTCTATATATTTTTATAATAGATGCATCCAGTCCGGCTAGAATATGATTAAAAAACAAAAAATCCTTTATAGTGTTGACCGTGATCGAATGCGTGGTCCTAAGTTTTTTTTGTTCGTTTTACCATAATTACTTACATATGTAGAATTACCAGTTGGACTGGTTGTATCCACTATCAAACCTGTCAATGATTATTTAAGTAAAAGGTATGATTTGTAAGTTGAGCCAGTACATGTATGTTGTTATAAGGCTATGGTATTAGAGATCCTTACAATTATGAAAACAAATTTATCTGAGACAAAATACGATTATTATACCGTAAAACTTAATCTTAATCAATCTAATATAATTGTCTTTTAAATTTACAGGATCTAAGTGACGATATTGATGAACCTGCTGCTATGGACATGTCAGAAATCGAAGAAATACAACCGACAGCACCAATTAATACTGTTAAACACGAAAAAGAACAGGTGGTTGCTACAGTCGATTTGACTGAAGTAGAAGACGAAGCCCCATGGTTGACCAAATTAGTTCGAAAAGCAGTTGAACTTGAAGTTAAATTACCTCGAATTGTGATTGCTGCTTCCACAGAAAACAGACAAGAAGTTCCGATTATCGAGTTGGATTCCTCAGATGATGAAACTTGGGCCTACAACGAAGACGAGCTAGCGGCAAGACTTCGAAATGTATCAACGAATGAAGTAGATTCTGAGTCTAGAAATAGTTTCCAAAGAGCATATAGCAATTTCGACATGTCAATGGACATACCCGATGACAGCACTGATAAGCTATTGAGAGCATTAACTCAACATATAGAAAAGCGTATAGTGCCACCAGAAGATTCAACACCAAATGAGAACAATTTAACAAGTCCTATAAAGCAGAAACGTGTTACTTTTGAGGGTATTATAGACAACGAACTAAATCCTTTACCATCATCATCTTCGTCAGTTTTGACTTCAGAAGACACTACTTCTCCTGCAAATGTTCCTGCTGAATCTCCCTCCAACATGGAAGTGACAGAATCTATAATAGAAGAGCCAGATGCAACGCCAGCAAACAATCTGGCCGAAGAAACGAGTGTCATGGAGGATTCCACTGACAAAGAAAATGAAACCAATCGATCTGTGGTGGCAAATATCCTTAAGGAATTTGCGGAGGTGTCCTTAAACAATTACAGGTCAGATGATGTACCCGTACAATCTACATCTGTGGACATTGTAATTGACAACAATGAAGTGCAAAAAGATGCAGTCACTTTAAGTCTGGATACGTTCACAAACGTATTTGAATCTAGCGAAGAAAGTGATGAAACATTCCTTAGTCACTATGATAAACCACCAATCAAGACATACCTGCGAAAAGCTCTCAAGAAATCTGAAAATAAACCAGAAAAGGCTGATACTTTAACTTCGACTTCTTTTGACAACAGTGAGAAAGTAGATATAGAAAATAATAATGAGAAGAGCATGGAAGCTACTCCACCAGAAGAAGACGATACGAATAAGACGCCAAATGTTTTGTTTAGCGGCAAAGTTATCTCTCTACGAGATGATGAAAGTACTTTGAATGGTAATTTAACACCGAGTTACTTGAAAGTACCTGAATCCGTAGAAGTGTCATCACAAGGATCGAATGTCGTGTTTAGCATGCAGGGTCGTCGCTTATCTTCATTTCCTGCATTGGAATTAACATCTTTAAATGAGCCACCGATGCACGATTTCGAAAGCGACTTTTTTATTGAAGGAGATAAAACTACTGCACCAAAGACGATTTTGTCGACCAAGGCAAAAGGAGATCCGGAAGTCGAGGTGAGTACAAGTAGACCAGCATTTGATTTATTTCTTAAATTGTCAGCTTGCAAATAAAACGCTTTTTAGTAGATAAGCATAGTGGCTTTGTTTAGAACAAAAGTTTAAGTGGAGTGTTGATGAATTCAAGTCAAATGACCACCAAAAGTAATTAAAACTGCTTAAAACACCATAAACGTACTCTACTTCTACAGGTGATGTAAAATTTCATTACATGTAGGTAAGCCTTAAGAACTCAGTCCACAAGAATGATTCATAAATGGGTTTAACCCAGTTGGACGGAGAATTTTTGGGTTTAATGAGATACTGGGTGTTCATTAGTGCCTTTTTAGATCTCACACTCTCTTGTTTTCTACCGTCTCCAAGATCATTGACTATAATTTCCTCACTTAATAAATCATAAATAATTGTTCTAAACTTCCGAATATGTATAAATCCATTCTTACATATGTGAACAATAGCTAAAGATCTGCAAATTTTGTTAAGAATTAAGCGTATTGGCTTTGCTTGCAACAGCGATCTCATTCATTACGAATTTGAACAAATGCTTTCTACTTCAATCATCCCCTTGTTTTTATATAAAAAATCTTTATACATTTAAATTTTATTTGCTCTCATCTCCAGAAGCCGAAACGACGAAGTGTTTGGTTTTCAGACAAACCCGAGATTCACGAAATCGCTCCTCGTGAAATTTCTAAATCGCCAAATTCTCAATCATCAATCAACAAATTAACGTCAACAATCAACAAAATCAACGCCAACAAGCAACAATATCAACCATCAACGTCCTATCAACCTGACATCAATGCTAATAACAGTGCAAAACCGCCAACTAACATCCTGAAACGCACACTTCCGATAACAACTACACCCACGTCGCCAGACACCGCTGCACTGAAATCAGCACAAGAACAAGGTATGCAAAATTTCAGTTCCTATTCTAAGAATATATCAAATTTGTCAGTTTTTAATTCTTTGAATGATAAAAATGATAAAAGAGAGTTGCTTAACAGTAGGGAGAATATTTCATTGCCCCACCCAAACCTTATAATAAAACAAAAATGTACACCCCATTTCATTAGTAATATAATCTCAATGGACAAAAACAATAGTGAGGAAAATCTTATTCCCCCTCCTCTTTCCATATCAGATCCTCGAACAAGTGATGACAACCGTACAGATGATGTTTTGGCTGCTGCTGAAATTTTAGCCAATGGCATTGGATTAATTCCAATAATTACGGAACCGCCGCAACCATCACCACCAGCAGCAGCAGTAGAAGTTGTCCAAATTCAAAAAGTCAATGAATTAGATGAAAATAAAAATGAAACTGAAAGTACAATAAATCATTCAATTTGCAATGAAGCAGATATTAAAACTGACCAAGAGGAATCAGAAGAAGAATCCCAAAAAATATTTTTGAAGAGGAAGATGCCACCATTGAGTAGTCCTGGCGAAACAGACGATAACGATTCTTTATTAGATAGAATCGATGAATTGGATAGGCAACGTACCACATCAATAGATGATTGGGAATCTAAGGACCAAAATTCATTACAAAACTCGAAGGGTTCGTCTGGTGAGGCGCATATATCGTTGCCACCAAAAAAGCGTAGAAAGCTTTCAGAATACAGCGAAGACCAAACGTGTAATAGAGATGAGGACGAGTGTAAGGAGAGCACCGACACTGAAACCGTACTCAATTTGAAAATAACACCGCTCATTAAAGCCAAAGAAATACAACAACCAAAGCCTATCAATGCAACAACTGAAAAGTTACAAAAAGAAATTTCGTATCCCTCGGAACCAATGCTAAGCATAGCGCATTTCGAGGAAGAGGAATATAAAGAAAAGATCTCGAATGATATTTCTGAGAATAGAAGACCATATCCCGCCGTACCGCCACCTCGGTACTCAGATGTTGTGCGTGAATCAAATCCGATACCAGCACACCAGCAAATCGTATTTATTCCCCCCGAAAAACTTCCAACTCAACAGGGAGCACAAGGTACTATAAAGTCGACACCACTACCAACAGTACAAACAATCAGCTTCGTACATCCGCCTCAACATACCATCCTTAGCCGGACAACGAACAGCAAAGATAGGCATATTCATACAATTAATATTATAGACCCGCCCAGCCAATTGATTAATATACTAGGTGAGACAGATGTGCATACAACGACAACGACAAATGTGTATCCAAACATTCAACCTGTAAACTTGAGCAATGTAAAAGTGGGATACACGACAACGACCTTACCGCCGTTTGTAACGCCAAACTCCATACAATACACGCAAACATTTCACCCCGCACACCAAAATTGTATGTGTAGCGGGCAAACAAGACCGACACCAACTCCCACACCAGAACATGTTCCGCCGGATTTTGAACTTCAAAGTATAATAAACCTGCAGAACTATCATATGAATCAAACACACCTCAACAATTTCTTACATAACCGACAAATTAATTATAAAGCTAATAAAACCCTAATGAACGAAACGCTACATAATCAAGCCAGTCAGAGTGCACATTCTCAGCATAACGGAATACATAACTGCTCGGGCATGATGGATGCTGAAGCATCAGTCCACCAATGCGGAGGGAGCTCTTCCTCAAGGTCGCTCTTTCCCAGATGTGGATTCTGCTTTGATTGTTCAAAACGTGTCAGAATTCCTTCACCCGAGCTACCCCAACTGCGTCCAAATCCTCCACAAGTACAACTGTCATCACAAAATCAACTAGAACCACCACGACGGCGAGGTCGTCCGCGCAAGCAAATAGCTGAACCCACGAATCGTGTCACTCGAAGCACCAATCGAGCCGGCCAAAAGAAAAAGGAGGACCAAAACATCGACCTATCATTATTCCACGTAAGTGAAACCAAAAGCCCGACAACGGCGAAAAAACGCAAATCAAACCCAAGCTCCCGTGCAAAATGATTACTCTCGAGAGTGCACAACTTGTGGGAAGATTTGGGGGTGTTGAAAAGAATTCATTTGTCCAAAAAATAATTTGACACGGTCAAATGTAAAAATTTTAATTGCTCTTATATTAAAACGTTATCGTTCTAGATTGCGTATAGTTTCCTTTAATTGTAAATATAGAAGTCGAAATAAGTTATACATTTTGCTAATTATTAACGATTATTTAATTCTAAAACATTCGCAAGCGTTTTTTTACCTTTTACAATATGCATCACATATTTATTTTAATGAATTTAAATACCAAATATTGCAAAAACCAGTACACCAATCAACAAACTCGTGCGCTCAACAAAAACAAAACCAAAATACAACCAATCAACAATCAACAACTTCTCAACCGCAACATATATCTCTTCAATCAACATTTAAAAAGTCCAATCTACAATCAACAATTATTTTCTTCAATCAACAATAACAACAACAACAGCAGCATCATCATCAAAAATCCCAAAAGAAAACGTAAAAGAAAATCATATTTTTTTTAAATGGTGTGCTGGGCACAATCTTTCACACATATTAATTCTAATTCCAATTTGTGTACAAAAATGTGAATAATTTTTAAACAAACAAAAAAAAAAAACAATATTCGTCGTGTGTGACTTTAATTTGACCGCGTAAATTTATTGTGCTAATTAAGAACAAAAAAATAAATATGAATAATATTTGTTGTCCTTTCACAAATTGTGGTGCTTTGCTTAGATTAACGATAGAGTAGTCCCCAGTTTTTCTTCTTAAAAGAAAAATAAAAGAGAAAAATTAACGTACTTTAAAAGCTGACAAACAAAAAAATATTTATGTATAAATTTTATCTTCTATAAGAAAATTTATTTCATAATTATCTACAATGATATACCATCCGATTATATTTGGGTAATTTTATTCTATAATTTTAAATTTGCATCCTTTTTTGGGATGTGCAACAAAACACATATAACTGAAGAAAAAGGAGAATTTTTCCTTGTATTTATTCTTCTTTTTTCTTTTTTTTAAGAAATCGTGTGAGCAAAACACTTTAATTTATGATTGGGTTGGTTAATGAAATATCTATCCTATTGTTTTTTTTGTTTACTATTACTATTATAAGACTAACAATTAACTTACAATATGCGACAAAGAAATCAAGAACCATTTTATACAACTCACTTGGCACAAGTTTGTTTATTTCCATGTGCATTTTTTTTTTTGTCATAAACTTGATACATATTTTGTTTAAATATTTTTGAAATCTTAAATCTCTGCGTTGAATTTGTCTGTTATCTACTGATTTGGACACGACTGTGTTATTTTTATTATTACGTGATGCCGATAACCTTCGTCGATATACAAAAAAAAAAAGAAGGTCGACTTGCGTAATGCTAAATTTAAACGCCGCCTAAATATTTTAGAAACTCCACTGTAGCCGGATTATAGTATTTATGTCCCAGTGAATTGTTGGGCTCGCATTGAGTAGTCGAGGAGCTCAAGATTAGCCGTGTTTTTTTGATAATTATACTCACTTCAGTCAAAAAAACGATCTATACTCACTTCATCCACAGTAGCAGCCGCACCAACCAATTGGTTTGCGGCTCGATTTCTTTTTCTTCATTTGACAGTTTGCAAATGTCAAAACTGAGGAAAAGCAACAAATACGATCGGCTAAGAGCTAATTTATGAGATTTTTCGCGCTCTGGTGGTCAACTTATGGTAGGTCTATCCTCACTTGCTGCTACTGGGAAAGCTATCGCCACTTGGTGTGTTGTTATTGCTTTGTGTGTAAAATTTGACTGGGCTGGGTATACAGCTATCAAAAAAACACGGCTTTTAATAGTACTCACCCGCCCTCGCCAATTGATTAAGAATCTATTCTTTAAGTCTCATGTGAACACCGAATGAAAGTTATTTATCAATCTATCTGCCTTTCTACCCCTAACTTTTCAGAAGATTTGAATACCACTCCATTTAGGATTAGTTAATTTTTTTCAAGTTGTCCCCAATATTAATTTGTCAGTCCATATTGGTTGTGACAATATCGAACCAGTTGAGGGTGAAAGAACACGGCAGTACATGCCACCACCTTCTCTTATTTTTTCTGTCGATCTATGTAGAAACCACACCGGAGCACTTAGTTTTAAAAAAGGCCCATTGTACTACAATCAGATTATATATTTCGGCAAAAGTCAAGCAGGAGTTCTAGTTATCAACAGTCACCACATAATTTCGAAAATTTTGCCATTTGATAGCAGAAGCAAGCCAATCACATAGGAAGTGCTACAAGGTGTCATCGCCCTCTTCAGAAGCGTTGCGGACAGTGTTTAAGTTATGTGACTACTCGTCAAAATCTCTTTAAGGTTCTATTGATAATATATTGACACGAAATATACAAATTTTCAAGTTAAATGAGTAAAAGTGAAAGTTCCGCATAGTCTTCACATAGTAGATACTTCTTCTGCGTCTGCCCAAGTGTCAGCAAAAGGAGGAAAACAAGCTTATGAGCTTACTTCTTTAGCGATTATCAACCATGTCACTGAAGGCCATTCTAAAACGCATTCTCGATTCAGGGGGTTTAGGGAGGCGACTAATAGATAACAACTTACCCCTTTTCACTTCTGGACAGGTACATTTATGTAGGATCCCCCAACGGAAATCATAATGGATTCATGGAGATCCGAGTGAGGCGGTGCCTACCATCAAACCGCCACTTTTCTAACCTAACCCACCAGAGTTATTTACATAAAGCTTTCTAGGTGCATATTCGAGCATAGGAGAATAACAAAAACTGTGTTTTAGCTCGATACAATCCACAAATTGATATCGTGCTTCTGCAGAACTATTATTGTATATTTAAAACATATTTCTCTTGTCGCATTGGGTAAATTAATTGTTGCAATTCTATTGTAGAAAAATCAATCAATGCAAGGCCTGTTTGTTTTGTAGTAGAAACAAAATAAAAACTGGCAATGCACTTGTTAATTTGTCTTCTAAAAGTAGTTCAGTAGACTTTATTTCATTCATTAACCCATCGCTTTAAAATGAAATTCCAAGATATATATATTCACTTATTTTTTTGGTAAGATATGTGTGTTAAGTACTAAATTATTTAATAATTCAATACACACCTGGAGAAAAAAAAAAGAAGTAATTCACTTGAAACGCCAAAGAATCTAAAAAAAAATACGTCATCACCCAAAATTCCATCTTCCAAAAGACCAAAATCATGATCTTCTAATATAATTGATTAAAATGAAAAACTACAACCAGCGCTCTACCTCAAATCGAATTTTTCTGAGACAAAATTTAAAAACACAATTTTTAATCGCTAATTTCGGCGAAATCATCGTTAGAAGAATCATCAGCAATGAATATCAAATCAAAGAAATCATTTTACTAAGAGTTTCAGTAGTTACAAGAACAATTGAGTTCAGCGAGTTCAGAGAAAAACAAAACTAACCGTACAACAAAGGATACTTTTAAAATGCTCTTGCGTTCCAAAAAATAAACATCTCTTCAATCCTTGGCGGCTGATTGTCTTAAATTCTTTTCGAACAATGCAACTACAAAAGTGACCATGAAAACTTAAGTTATGATATTGATTGATTGACTTTTGATGGATGGTGATAAGATGCGGAATTGGGTTTATCTGTACTGTTTCGACTACTTTACAATATTTTAGAATGTCAAACAATAAAGAGAGAGAGAGAAAAAAAAGGATTTCCTAAATCACTTTGGCTTCAAAAATACGACTACTATTGCTGATTTTCTTTGAATTTTAACGTCATATATTGATGAAGAAGCGCCCAAAAGGAATGCATGCATCTACATATTTTATTTTTGTTTTATTTATTATTGATAGTAGGTATATATCACTAGTATTATGTATTGACTAAACAGTATTATGTATTTCAAGCACACACGATTGATTTACACTCATGTTATATTTATTTATTAATTTTTTGTTTTAAAATATTGTAGAAAAACTAAGATAAGCTATTTAGTTGTCATATCCGCTGTTTTTTTATTTTATTTTTAATTTAAATTAACAAATTCGAACGAGACTAACCCTAACTCAAGATATTTGAGAAGTGATGGTAATTTGACTATATACCTATGTGACTATTTTTTGTTTATATACACATCAATTTTTAAATTGTTTAAAATAACAGGTAAGAGGTATTTCTATATTATAGTCACATATATTTACCACCCTATTTACAATCATAAATTATTTATATATATATTTATATTTTATTATAATTTCGTATGCCTTTTTATGGTTTTATCACTCAACATCATCGAATGATTGAATTCAAAGGGTAAGAACAACGTGATTAAAAAGCTTTATAAAGAATTTTTGGCATAATATTCCATTTTTTAGTAAGTATACAACTAGGTTTAGTAAAAATTTATTAGATTAGGGGGTCATTAGGAAACTTAAAATTTAACATTTAGAATGTTTTAGACATCTTTAAAAAAAAACTTGTGATACATATCTTAAAAAGAAAAATTGAAACCGAATTTCGAAAGCTTTAAATCATAAAAATTCGAATTTTTTGGAATACAAGTACATAATGTTAACATTAGAAAATGTAAGCTTAGAGTTTTAAGCACATGTCGAGGATAGTTCAATCGATTTCCGTCCACCCTTTTCTCGTTATTTATTTATACATTTCACTATCCATCCATTGAACTATTCGGTATTCCCTCGTTTGGTCTCTATATACATGTTAGTCCTTCGACAACACGCACTTCAACGTTTAATTTACTACTACCCACTATGTAAGTGGATAATGATGACGGTAATTGTAACACAGAAGACAGATCCTTAACATATTGATTTAATATGCACATATTCTCTTGAAGAGGGCCACTATATAGGTATACATTAGATCGCCTTTTTAGTATCTAAAGGAATAACTTGGTTGAGTTTTACTGTGTGAGAACGGTAACATCTGTTCATGTTGACAAGTATAAATTTACTGCTTCCTATAGGCTATAAGCATATTTCCTTTTTGTAATATTATTCCATACATTTATAATTTTGTAACATCGAAGACATAACGTTTAGCATAATCACGTTCTGCACACGTCTCAAAAAGAATGTACATATTAGATAATCCATAGAAGTGATAGATTTAAAGTGTAACATTATTAATGCTGCCATTTTATTATTGTAATGCATACATACATGTTACACTGAAACCTAGAAGACATATTTTGTGCCATTTCATGACATGATAGCCAGCATATTCGACAAAAGAAAACTATGCCCAGTTTGTTTAGATGTTAAGAAATCTATTAGGAGCTTTACATCTCTTTTGATGAAGATCGTAAATTAATCAAATATCACGTTCCGAATTTTTGCTAATTTTTCTTCGTGGGTCAGTAATAAGTGCGATGAACTGCTTAGTTAACACACGTTTGAATATTAGCAAAACAGCCAAACGTTTTTGTTTTTCGCGGTCACCATATCTGTTTAAAACAGCTTCAACCCCCCATTCGGAGTTGGCAATTCGGAGTACGTCATTTGTGCCTAAAATATAACGTGCTTGATTTTCTAAGAGCTATCCCGTGAAATATTTATTTCTGTCAACGCTCGCATAAGTAGAAATAACGTTATAAAGGGTGGTTAAGTTTTAAGGGCCGATGTTGATTTTGAATAAAACACAAATTATTTAGGAAATTACTGTCATTTCTTTTTATTATGATAATATTGGTATGGTTCAATTATGTATGGAACAAAATATAGGCCAA
This sequence comes from Criorhina ranunculi, assembly GCA_951813785.1. Classification (NCBI taxonomy): domain Eukaryota; kingdom Metazoa; phylum Arthropoda; class Insecta; order Diptera; family Syrphidae; genus Criorhina; species Criorhina ranunculi. Next base: position 11,456,855 of record OX638382.1, on the reverse strand, counting down.
ATGGCCGCCGCGACCTCGGCGGCACACCTCCATCCGATGGTCCAAATTTTCGATGACGCTGAGGCATAATTGAGGTTATATGCCGTTATATGCCGTTGAATTGTTGCTGGCTTATCGACGTTCACCTTTTCTTTCAAATAACCCCAAAGAAAGAAGTCCAACGGTGTCAAATCGCATGATCGTGGCGGCCAATTAACATCGCCACGACGTGAGATAACAGGGCCATTGAATTTCTCCTGCAAAAGAGCCATTGTTTCGTTAGCTGTGTGGCAAGTGGCACCGTCCTGTTGAAACCACATATTGTCCACATCCATATCTTCCAATTCGGGCCATAAAAAGTTCGTTATCATCTCACAATAGCGAACACCATTCACAGTAACTGCCTGACAGGCCTCATTTTGGAAAAAATACGGCCCGATGATGCCGCCAGCCCATAAACCGCACCAAACAGTCACTCTTTGTGGGTGCATTGGTTTTTCGACAATCACTCTTGGATTATCATTCGCCCAAATGCGGCAATTCTGGTTATTGACGAATCCATTGAGGTGAAAATGTGCCTCATCACTGAAGATGATTTTCTTCGAAAATTGATCATCCACTGTTGCTATTTCTTGCCACCATTATGACCATTGATGACGCTTGAAATGGTCAAGAGGCTTTAGTTCTTGAGTCAATTGCACCTTGTAAGCGCGTAAATGCAAGTCTTTATGCATAATGTTCATCAACGACGAGCGTGAGAGGTGCAATTGTTGGGCACGACGACGAGTTGAGGTGGACGGCACTTCAGCCACATTATCGCGAACAGCAGCAATATTTTCTGCAGTACGAGCTGTACGAGCATGCACTGGTGTTTTCACATCTCCTACAGACCCGGTTTGCTCAAATTTTTGCACGATTTTTCCGATTGTACGCACATTTGGACGATTAAATTGACCGAAAAAATCACGAAGTGCACGATATGCATGTTGATTTGAACGCCCATTTTCATAATAAGCCTGAATAACTTAAACGCGTTGCTCGATTGTGTATCTTTCCATGGTTCAAATTGAGTTAGTCTGAAATTGAGAAATTCATGAAATGCAGAAACAAACTTGACGTTTAGGTGTGGTTCACATTCAACATCGGCCCTTAAAATTTAACCACCCTTTATAACCGTCCTCCAATGGAGGGGGTTAACCAGCTGCACCATAATCAAGGAAGATATGGCCGACTTACGATAAGAGTAGATCTAAGAACCTACTCAACAGAACCCGCCCAGATATCGTCAGAATCACAGCAATAATTACGGGGCATTGGTCAATTGGAGAACATGCGACCAAACTAGGTATTCCATACAACCCCACTGTCTCAGTTGCGGGAACGAAAATGAGAAAGAAACTCTCCTATTTCCTCTGCAAATATCCGACACTAGCAAGAGCCAGACTGCGTGCACTAAACCAACCATTCTTCGACGACATCTCGGGTGAAGGGATACGAGATCTAATCCGTTTTCTTGACTCCACAGGCTGAATCTAGGCACCGACTGTCTCACATCCTCACACGAATTGTGATAACAAAAAGGCACATTCTAGTGCTACTTGGGTTCACGTTAAATCGCCACCTCTACCCTCGAAATTGACTTCGAACTTATTTAGAAGTTAGTTGTGTAGCATAGAGGCCTAGCAGTACCAGCGTAGTAACCTTATTGTCTATTTGTAGATGCATACCATCCACAATTTTTAGAGGAACTGTTGGAACTAGGTCAGTAGTTTATCAAGTGATTTTTAATATTAGAACTCCTTTTAAGACTTTCGAATCGAATGGCAAAAAGTGATTAGTATAAAAAGCCTACAAAAATAAAAAAATAATTTTCACAAATTTAGGATTAGCTTTGGATTTTATACGAAAAAAAACCGCTCTACATATTCTACTAAATGTAAATTTTTATTAAGAAATAGCATCTACAATATACTATGTAGTTTTTTTTTCCAAAGAATCGACTAACGAGGCGTTTACAAATTGGAAATTGTAGTTTACTTTGACCGACCTAAGTTGACATCTCTTTTGTGCCAAGTTTTTGACAAAAATATTCAAAGTTAGATAAATGAAATTAAAAAAAAAAAATGCCCGCCACATTAAATAAAAAACGTAGAAATGGGTTGTCTTTAGTCGCATAAAGTAACATGTCCTTATTGCTACCCGCGTTTCGATGTACACGTGTCTTAACTACACTCCATTTCATAATTTAAAGTGTTTTTTTCACGCTTAGCTTTAAATTTTCAAGAAATTGATGACAATATCAAACTTTATCATGTTTTCTATTAGTTATTATATATAAGCTTTTATGTGCGCTCTATAAAAATACATATGTCTGTATAATAACCAGCTTTAGCTTTAGTATATAATTGAATTATTCGTGTGCATTTAAATATAATGTTTAAAACACTAAATGTCGTAGAAGTCGTAGAAAATGTTTTTAACTACAAAAAAAAAAAACTTTACACAATGTATTAGAGAACAATTCTCGCCTAGAAACTTAAATGTTAACAAACAATACCTATATAGTATGCATAGGTTTCTAATTGTTTATTGGGAACATATTTTTAATTGATGTTTTAAATATAAAAGAGTATATACATACATACATATATTTATATACAAGTCTTAAAATATTTAAGAAAACAATGAGAGGAAATCATATAAAAAAATATAAAATTATTTTTTAGTGGTAAATGGTAAATCTTTAAGACAGTAGAGAGACATACAAAAAAAAATTAATGTAATTTGTTGTAAACAATTTTTAAATGTGTTGTCGTCGTGTTTAATATTTTAAATGGCATATTGGTAAGTCACTAATATCTATTTCTTCTTATTAACAGTAAAAGCTTACAAAGCACAAACTAATTTTAAATATTGATGTTAGAGTTTTCCAAATAGGTGTTAACATATTAATTTTAGCGAGTAAAAATGTTTATATGAACGTATAATACAATTGAAACTTCTGGTTAATAGTCTCGCAAATTTGTTGCATTATGGCAGACGATTAATAAATTGTAAGCCTGATTCAATTTTTATAATTCCGACGGTATAAGATTGTTCGAAAATGATAATGAAAGTGTTCAAAATCACAAATTAAATTTAAAACCGACTAACAAACTGTGTCTATGACAGAACTGTTCAGAAAATGCCTCTTATTGAGAACAAATAATGAACTGTTCTATACGCAGAAGTAAAATTTCCTTTCAATAATCGTGTCGTTTATTCATTTCGTTATTGAAATATTACTCCAAACGTAGTTTAACAAAATTTAACACAAGGCCTTATATGTTGTGTCATTTGAAACTTGAAAATTAAAATGTTAGTCTTTCTTTTGATGTTTAAATTGTATTCATCATTTTGAATTAATTTGCAATTTGCGTAAAATTCAAGTTTCAATTGACGGGTATTATACTTGTTTTTCATTGCAACACCGTAGTCTTCTTTGCACATCTTTAGTACAAAAAATGAGCAAAAATATAACAGTATGCATTTATTTTTCGAACATTCTTATATGAAAACAAATTATAGACGACTCTTATACCGGAACAATATCCACTGGTGCAACTGGCGAAAGCAATATATTCCCACCGATGCCTATGGTTCCATACCAGGAAGGGTATTGGGTTGATCGCTTGCAAAACCAGGTAATCATTTGACACACATGATGATGGCTATTACGAAGATAAACGATAAAACATTTTGGAAACACAGACTCAGGACAACCCATACAGCTCGTCGGCTACAATAACAACTTAAATAATCGTATGGATGCAGTCCATTGATTTCTGCTTCCAAAGCGTTGTAACTTAAAACGCCACTTTGCATATATAAATTCGTTTATCGAGAATCGTAAACGTATTAAGTTCTTAAATAAATAAATTTATCTGGAATCCTATTTCCACGTTCAAATCATTTTCTTAACAAAATAATAGATATTTAATTTTAAAATACCTACATATGTATGTACGTTCATTTTAGTTTTGCATTTTGTTTATTTTGTCACGGTCTTAGAGCCGCGTTAAAGGTTAAAGTAAACTGTAGCACTATGTGCATTTTAATATGTATAAGAGTAAAATTCTTTGTTGTAGTTAGTAAGTTTAAAATGTAACAATAAGAAACAAAAACAGGAGAATCAAGAACGAAGAAGCGATAACGAAACTAAAATTCATCTATGCTGACTTACAGTTGTTCATCCAAAAACTATTTTGATGGGAATAACCTGGTCATGTTATCGACTAAAGGAAGGAAGGCGTGCATAGCAGCATCCATCCATTTTGATTAATATTTTATATAAATGTTTATTGTATATTGATGTTGTGTATATTTACATGTTGTATTGTTGATTCAAAAAAATTAACATTAAACAGTCCATTATAAGTATTATTGTTGTGACAAAAATTTGAAGTATTTTATTGCTAAAATCACGTTAGAAACAATAAATCTTGCGGAAGGCAACGAGAAACCTCAATCTGTCCCTCACGTGTCGGCAATATTAATGCATAACAGTGCCGCCCAGTATTATTTTTATATTTTTCTGATGCTATTGATCCACCGGCTGCTTGAGTATTGTATTCTCCCAAAGTCGTTTTTGTTTTCTAACTTCTCTGTCAAGTAGTTTCCTCCGCAAAGTTTGGAGGAGTGTGAATCGTTATCCACCATTAATGCGAATCCGAGGTCAATATTAGTAAACCTGTTTGTATCGCATTTGCATATCTTCTTATTCATAATTATTTTCAACGCTGGCAAAACCACTACGTAAGCTTTGTATCCGCGCTACTCTGATCTCTATCCTATTAAATGGAAAATTGCATTTGTTCAGCCCGTCCCCGAAAATGGCGAATCTTCCTCTAACTACCGACCCTACGTCCTCCTTTCCAAAGTCATGGAAATGCTGATAAATCGTCAGTTAATAAAATATCCAAATGCACGAAAACTTCCCAATAACTGGCACTACGGTTTGCGTAGCAACATGTCCACTTGTGATTTGATGTCAAAACTCACCGAGAAGTGGAACGAATCTCGCCATTACTTTGGTGAAAGTAAGATTGTAGCGCTTGATATTTTAAAACAATTTGACAAAGTGGGCACCAAGCTCTCTTGTCGAAAATGCGTGTCTATGGCATCGATTCATTTTTTCAATTCGATCCAAGTTGTTTAAGACTGATTCAATTGAACACCAGTTCACTAAGACTCCGTTCTGTCCTCATTTTTATAAATGAGCTCTTGTTTGCAACTCTGAATCCAATTCATTACTTCGGTGATGATAGTACCCTCAGATTCTCTTATTCGTTTCCTTATTTACGTTCCTGCGCTTCGGGCGTAGAAGAGGAACGACAATGTATGTAATTCATCAAATTCCGACCTCGACAGCATAATAAAATCAAGTTTTACAAATAGAGCCAAAGGCTTTTCATCCTTGATATGTGTGTTAATAAACATCTTCATTCGCCAAAATGCTGCGAAATCTCTAGGTTCTGATCTGGCTTAAATCTACAAGGCGTTCATTCGCCCAGAGCTCGAGCACAATGCTCACATCTGATCCGTTAAACTCAGAAACGAGCGTGAGCCAGTTACATTCTGCCCATTTAACATTTCACTCGTAATACGTGTCATGCCTTCGGCTCATCAGATTACCCTTGAGCTTACTTTTGAACGTCCTATCACGAATCTGCAATAATTTACATAGCTCTGTGTTTCCTCATCACCTCATTGCTCATGGAGCAGAGGGAGTCGGATATATTCCTGCGAATTTTCTCAAAGCAACAAAGAGCATTTTTTCATATGATTTTTTAGCGTATTGTCTCTGTTTATCCCTGTACAGAGAGTTCCACTTATCATAAGCTCCTATGACAGTTTTATTTCAAGCTTCTTCAGGGCGTGGTGTCAGTATGAACTGGTTATAAAGCGCTTTGTCAGTCAACTACTTACCCAAGCTGCCTCAGAATATTAAACTAAATTTTGTTTATTTATGAGTAAGTATTGCCCGAATAGATAATGGAAAATAAATGTTTTGAAAGGCAATATCACGTTTCCCCCCTTTTTTTCTGCTACGTGAGAGCGTAGCTTAAGCTCGAGCACGTTTTTTTTTTTTTTTTTTGTAAACAAATGCAAATAATAACAAGTGCATATCTATGGACAGGCCTACACAAAGATATTTCATTGCTCAACAAGCCTGGAGATTTTCTCAGAAATGTTTGATGTGTATGGACGTATGCAAATGGTTGCTTTTAATTCAATTAAGGCCGGACCGATAGCTATTCTCTTCCGTATGCAAAGTGGTGTCCAGAGTGTGGCAATAAAGTACGATTCCCCTCTTCCAGTTGTTGGGAAATTTTGGAATATCTATGTACTCCCAATACTTGCAATATGTATGTATGTAGTCTTATTGTGTCGAAAAAAAATTTAGGCAGGCGACCCCCCTTCTGCTCGACCCCCTCCCACCAATACACATGAGTACACTTAGCCAGCGCCTGATTGGGGCTTGCGCGCCTGCGCATTTGGTTGGTATTCAGTAACTCGTTTCAATTCGCTTTTGACTTTCGATCATAACTCCTTGTCATCTTCTGAATTATAGTCTCTCGAATTAAGACAAGAAATTATCTTTTGTAGTGTTTTTTTATTTTTAATTCTTAAAGCTTTTCTTTTAGATATTATGTTACTAAATAAACGACCCTATTGTATGTATTGTTTTGCAACTGATCCATCTCTTATTACACATTTACCCATCGAATAAGTTGTAGCCACGGTAACATGAGTGAAGAGAATTCCTTTTGTGAAAATAGAAAAACAAAATACTCAAGGTATTCAAAATCTTTCTGCCTTTCGATATCGTTGCGTATTCACCCTGCTTATTTACCAATTAGTCTAGCGCTTCCTGGAGGGAATTCAATTGTATTGTGATTTTTCTATTTTAAGGCTTCTTAGACTGAATTGTTTGTTTCGCTCTCCTTCGAATAGATGTACAGATATAATTAATAGACACATTATTTGTTTACTTCAATGACAAAGCATCGGCTGGTCATACGTGGCTGCCTGGTGATCTTACTCATCGATTCATGGTGAAATGACGGGTCCGTCGGATGTGTACTCGTGCATTTTTTTCTTTTATGGTTCCGATCGCTACTTTCTTTTAAGTTTATCAGCCGTCTCATTCTTCTTATTTTTTAAATGAATGTGCGTTTGTAGCCAGCATTTGAAATACCTATAGCCTTGAACTGACGATCGATTCCAGAGCTTTATGGGGGAAGTGCTTACATTCTCGACTCGGAAAGATTTCAGAATGCCTATCATGATATTTATATTCTTGTAGAATTGTCGTTGCCTGCTAAGAGGTGGTGCCATAGTTTACTGAGTTGTAAGAAAGGTGATAGATTATGTGTAGTATTAGACTTAGTTTGAGTTAGGTCCTTCCCTGCGGACGGTGAGTGAGAAAGTTTTGAGCTCTCTAAGGATGACAGGTGATAGGTGATGTGTAGCCACGCGACAATAGACCCTTAGTGGAACAAGTCACTGACATTTTTCAATGCCAACATGAGTGGTACACTCTTGATAGATAATTCTGTGAGAAGGCATACGAATATCATCAGTAATTTTCCCCAACCAATGCTTCACGAAGAACATTACTAAAGACTACTCAAGGTAATAGTGGAGATACATTGTATCCCTATCAGATATCTAAATATATTTGACGCTTTACTGTAATCAACATGTTCGACATTGTGATGTTCTTTCAAAACTATCCAAACCACTTGATGAAGGTGGGATGAGATGGCCGATACGAATCTAAGGATTGTTTGTACGGGTTCGTAATCATGCTGTTGCCATCTAGACATTTCATATGTTCCTCCTATCTATAGAGCCGGGATCGAATAACATCAGTTATGAAGTGAATGCAATACATACGTTACCGTATGATCGATTAACTATGTTGGGATGGTCATGTATCGAGTGCACATCTAAAATTGTTCTAATTGTACTTAAGTGGAACATTTGTTTCTTGAACCGAGACAGCAAGAATCGCAGCAATTAGCATGGGCCACTAGCCATTTGGCCCACACGCTGCCAAGTTAGGTATTCCGTTCAACCCCTTCTGCCGTAGTTGCAACAATTCACACGAAAAGAAAACCGTATTCCACTTCCTCTGTAACTGCCCGGCACTATCCAGAGCCCTGGCTCTTGGCAAACCCTTTTTTAAAGGAATAATCGGAGATTTCTGTAATAAAATTCTGCAACATAATTCATTTTCTGAACTCCACAGGGGGATGTATTTGGAAAACTACGCTCTTATTCACACCCATCCACATCCAGGTTACGTGAGTTGTGGTATCAAAACGCTAACCAGGCAGCCACTTCTACGTAACGAACTATCTAAACTCTTCAGAGTGTGTTGTTTGTAGGTTTGGCTACTGTTTCGTAGACGGTTCTGCTGTCACAACTGTTTACTGTTTCATCTGATTGTGCGACCTTTACGCTTGTCTTGTATTTCACTATGTTGCTACTTCTTTCCCTTCACTCTCTCTGCTCCTAAGGCTGCTCTTCCAAAAGCTTTTACCATTGAAATTAACTTAAATTCAACATTTAAATTTAAAAATTCAATGTTTAATGTCCTCAGTTCCTTTATTTTTTTATTCTTAACCAAGCGCATGTGACAATGTACATTGTAGCTTAAGCTGTATAAATTGCAATTACCACAATTTATTTATTTTATGACAAAAAGATAGGAAGCATTGTAAATATAAAAAGGAATTATCAAAATATAGTTTAAGATATTTTTATTATACATATTTATCTTGCACTGTTACAATACGTATAATTGTTGTTAAATATTTTAATTTTATTTATCAATTATTTAGTTTAAGATATAATTTATAAAACAACAGCGGACTTGACAACATTTAATTTTTATTTTTTAAATGTGACATGAATTTAAAAGTAGTCAAAAGTGTTTACAATGATTGTAACACTTGTTATTTTATTTGTTTGTTTTTCAAACTCTATGTTAACATAAGTTTTTTAATATTTCAAACAATATTTCATATATTCTTTGTATCATTTCAGATTTGGTTCAACGACTTTTTCCTGAGTTATTTGTTCCAGCCAATAAGCAACACAATCGGAAATTATTTAAAACTACTACTTTAGTGAAGGCCACTAAAAATAAGAAAAAGAATACACTTATTGCAAATAATTCAAATACTACGGTAACATCAGATTCTAAATTTAATCATTATACTACCCAAATTGATAGAGGTCGTAAATCTGTAACCCCTGTTCCTGGTAAGCAGTCGTTGAGTGAATTCGATAAATATCTACAGAATTTGGAGAAAAAACGCAGCAAAATCATATCCAATCCAAATGATACACCGAAAAGGGAAAAATCTCGAAAGCCCAGAAATAGCAAGAAAGCTCCATTAAATGTTATTACAAAATCATTAGTGGATATAACAAATGATATTAAGCTCACAAAGATGCGACCAGTTGTTGTCGTGGAACGTCTATCGGAAACAGTATTCAGAGCTAAAATGTATCGAAATGTGAAATCAAATTCGGATACGATTCGAAATGAGACATGCACCGAACCTACTCAGACAGTTTCATCGGTGGAATTTTTGTTAAAACTACCAACCAATCAGACACCAATAGTGATTGAGTCGGTAACAAAAACCTCTACAGTAAAGGCTAAAACAAAGTCGTTGAGCGATATCTTAACCGATGCGGTGGAGCAGGAAATAACTACCCCAATCAATAAAGAATTACCTTTATTGGACACAGATATGGAAACGACAGCTTCAACAGCAGACGCTCAAGTTATACAGATCATCGAGAAGGAAAAGCAATCGCCACCAAGCGAGTCAATTCCGAAACCAACAGATGATGAAGGAAAATCCTGTGAAGCGCCAGCCGAAGAACCATCGATACCAGAAAAGGTACCAGACGAAGAAGAATTGAAACCACAAATCGAATCAGAACCACTGAAAACTGAGCTCAAACCAATAAAGATGGAACAAGAGGCAGAATCGCTGGAAACAGAAGTCACTAAGAAGTCAACGAAACCGATTGCATCCCGCACAGTTATAGTAAATGAAATAAAAACTGTTTCGGAGAGTCCACTTAGAATCGACGCTTCTACTGAAACTGAAAATTTAGCATTAGAAGTTGAGAAATCAATGACACCAAATACAAATCAAGAATCAGATAAAAATCTCCCGCCCAACACAAAACAAGTATCAGACATTTGTACTGAAACAGAAACTATAGCAGACCGAATAGGAGTTGCAAATGCAGATGAACAACCTCCGCCCAACACAAAGGAATTAAATCCGCCAATATCAGCAGCTCAGCCCAAAGCGATGGTAATAACAGAATCTGAGCAAGAGGCGAATCAAACGACTTCTGCAAGAAAGCATCTTAAAGTAAGACTGAAGAGATTTAACTGTGATCAATTCAAGGTTGTATCTAATACCGCACTTAATGACTTAAGCTGGGATATGCATGCCAATGAGACGCAATCGAGTGAAGATACCGTCATTTTGAATGTCGTCAATTCAGACAGTGATAACGAGTCCACTTGTAGTGAGAATGATAATCCGAAGCAAAGGCGGGCAAGAAAAAAACAAGTACTGAAAAGAATTTTCGACAGGGTTGAAAATAAAGATCTGGTCAGCAGAGATGAAGATGCATTGACCGTAAACTGCAACCATCATCGCCGTTTGATAGCAGTGGAAAACAATCAAATTGGATTCAACGGAGCGGCGACTCATAATATCGATTCCATAAATACGCCTCCACCCACACCGCCATCGCCATCTTTGTCGCCGAGTATACAGTCGGCACATCGAAATCCTGCCATCGGTGATAGTTTAGTAGATAGTTTGCAAGCCGATACTCGAAAAGCTAAACCTGAATCTAATAATAATGTTCGATCATCCCTCCCACCATTACGCCGTCAACACGGTGGTCACATGCTGTCAAATTATCTCTCATCTAGTTCGGATATGATTCAAGAATTTCGTAAACATGCCAACATGCCAACAGAAGTTGAAATCGATTCTAATTTCTTAGCCCTTTTCTACGAGTATCTAGTAGAACGTAAAGATGTCCGTTCAATGCAAGAAATCAATAAAATAATGCCTTTGCTTAAGACGAGGGTATTTAGCTCACACGACTCAGAGCCATCCTTACAGAGAAGAAGATTTCAATCGTGCAATTTACCATCTTTAGCTCAAGGACGATCACGAAAGTTTTCGTCCACAGAAGGCAGTAATAACGGTGGCTCATCGAATGAGGGTTCTTGGAGCAGCATTGCCAGTAAACGACGAAAAACAATATGCTCCGATTCGCATTATCTCGTCCACTCACCTGACTTTTTGCTCGATGAAGAAATCTGTTCTTCGCCTAAGGAGGCAGATTCTCCAACGATTGAAGTAATGAGATTGCACACTGGTGTACGGGAGGTACAACCAAAAATAACATCAACTATAGTTTCATCGGCTGTTGCCGAAGCAGTAGAAGAAGTATCAACTGCTCATCCAGTGCCATCGCCTGTTCTATTTTCCGATTGCTCTAGTCCCACCCATAGGATATCACAAAATGTAAGTGCTGTTTCAACGCCCGTCCAATCGGAGTTCTACATGGACAATGAATGTGGCAGTCCGTCGAGACGCACAAATTGCGAGAGTCCACCAGAAATCTCACGCATGGCGGTAAGTCGAACATATTCAAAACGTAACATGGTGCAGCATGTCTTTGTGCCCCCAGAAATCGAAAAATGCATTGAGGAGCAGGATTCAACGGCCATTGAAGAAACAAACACCGTGGCCTCCACATCCAATAGGAAGCGTTCTAAAACCAGCAGTCGTAGTTGTACTAAAGCGCGAAAAATTCGGAGAATTATCGATAGCTCCACCAGTGATGATGACGACGACGACGACAACGACGAAGACTATGACTACGAAAAGGAGAAAAACAACGACGACGAAGAAGAAGAGGATCAAAAGAAAAAGGTGAAAAAAAGCGTTGCCACTACCAGCGTAAGAATTGTTCGTCGAAAGCCTAGAGCGTCCCGTCATAGAAAATTAAGAAAACATTAATTAAATAGGTGTATTTAGTAATCCGTAATTTATTTGTGGACTTAAATTAAATAGATTCATCATTCAAACAAAAATACTACAAAACAAAACATCCCCTCATCCCTCATAAATGTCTATATATATTATATATACGTATGTCTATAAAATATAAAATTAATGTAATGTGATAAGTTAATGAAACAAACAATAAAATTCAAAAATAATTCATATTCTTGGAATATATATAATTGTTTCTTCTTGGACAACAACAAAGAGCACGCAGCAGAACACAAGAACGGCGAATGGATTTTTTTTTTTTTTTACTTATTTTTTGTTATGTATTTATCAAACTTATCATACAAGAAAAAAACAAAATCAAAATTAATCTTATACACATTTTTTCTTTCTAATTTTTGCATAAATTTATTTTGTTATAATTATTACATTTATTGCCTATGTTAAGTTTAATTCAGATTTAAATTTTGTTTAGAATTTAATTTGTTTTTCTCTTGAGACAATTTTCAATGAAGGGTCAAAGTTATGGAAAACAACAAGAGCATCGTTTTTCTTTTATATTTTACCGCATCGTAATGGAAATTAAAATAAGATAAAATCAATTAAATAAAATAGAAAACAATCATCGCGCACGAATAATTGACAAGTCGAATATACGTAAAAAATAAAATAAAAAATAAAAATTAGTTTAAACACCCAAGGAGAACAATAATATTACGCATGTTAACTTCAATTATTTACCAATTTAAGGTATGCATCCAAATGTTGTTGATTGTAAATAAATTAATATTGACTAATCAAATGTGATTTTTTCTTCTTTTAGTTTAGAATCGTAACTTACTGGAGGAGCCATCATGGAGGCATGTCTCAGAGAAACCGTGAGAAAATATAGTGTTTGTATTTATTGTAGTTATTTTTATGTACTTAAGTTTATGTTCAATTTTAAAGTTCCTTTTAAAGCGTAGCGAGCGAAGCTTTCTTGACACTGACTCAAATAGCAAATCTTCCATTCCACTTTTCTCGAAGATGGGTTGATGTGTTTCTCGGCGGTAATCTTCAGGTCGTGACGAAGCCTGAATTTTGAAATACGATATACACGAGGTCAAAGGTTTTTGTCCATCTTCTGTAGAAAAATGTACATTAAAATGTTTTCCCAACAAGAAAACAGTTGTTGAAAGCACTAACGTGCGCATGTACATCAAAAAGATGCGCGAACGAATAACAACCGAACTGTTGAAATCGGCAAATGTGATGTAGTAAATGAATTAGATTCACAACTGTCACTCCGAGTTCGGGCACATGTGATGCTCTGCCAACATTTGTGCACATCGCTTGGTCTGTATAATGGTAGCTTCCGAACAGTGTATAATTTATGACACTCCTTTAAGTACTAATGAGAATATGTTTGGTTGATTTTTGGCAACGAAAGTGGTCAACGGCGTTATTCAAGAAATATTCGGTGAACTGGACAAGAACAGTTTTCTTTATGATTCCGAAAGTTCAGTAAATTTAAGGTGTTCTAATTTACACCGCAGCGCTTTGAAAGTTACTTTTACAACCTAGTTAATTATTGATATGACATGGATGATTCGTAGCATTCTACCCCTTGCCGTATAGATTCCCTTGGAATCATAGTTAACGAAATTCTATTAACGCTTCCGATCGAGATGTAGGTTCTAAAAATCATGGCGTATCAACATTACCTACATATTGTCACGTGAATTCTTACTTAAAATGTTTGAACTGCAAGGTTTAACTTTTGGAGTTACCAGATTTCTCCCAAAAACCACGGATTTATACCAACATCCTTCAAAATGTTGCAATGGTTAGGTAGATATAACTACTTACTTTGAATGGTGCTACAGTTACCTTCAGTCAGGTAACTGCCTCTAGGTTTGTACACCAAGTTGTATGAGGCCCGTCTCGAACAGTGAGATCCTAAGGTGGGGTCTTCCTATGTTATGTTATCCCTCCGGGTGTTCTTACGCTTTACATGCTTCAGCTATTTTAAGCTCTAGATTTGCACCTTCAACATCGTTGTATATTTCGATTTTAAATCTTCTCCACACTCTGTTCACATAAACTAGACCGAACATTTCACGAAATAACTTTTTTACATTCAATGATTCGTGTCTTTTATAAAGTCTTCTTAATCGCTCTAGACAGAGCTGGGGCTCTGCACTTATGTCGATTCCAGGGTTATCTGCGGAGCCTAGGTAGTCCAAATCTTAAACCATCTCGAAGTTATACATGCGGTACTTGTTTGTCTGCGCAGGCTTCTGTTCGCACCTTGCAGCCTTGGTACTCTTCTTATTCTATTTTTTTCGTAAATCGCTTGAGCAGCTCTTGTTTTCCCCTGTAATTCTGCTTTGAAAGCTTCTTGCTTTAATGCATGTGCTTGCTGGTCAGGTGTTTCGTTGTGCTTTACTAGTGAAACCCAACACATGAGAGGTCGCATTTCTTATAACTTGATGGTAGTATTGTCACTAATCTTCTGCTTTTAATTCTGATGCCATTTGACGTGTTAATAAGTTGGGTAAACCTACACTCCAAACGCAATGATTTCTATTTAGAGGGCCTTTTAATGATGTCAATAATTATTTATTTTCTTTTTTTTCTTCAATTGTTTAGATATGCTATTTTTATTAATAAAAAATTACATGTTTCATTTTTCGTCTCGAAGTTTATCCAATCCAGACGTAGAGGAGAAAACCTATTCTATAAGATGTATTTTCGTACAATAAAAATATTTAAGCGGGTAAAAGTGTAATATATTTATAGAATACATATATAATTTTTAATGTTACATCCTTTTTGAAGGTACTGCATATACTTATGGACTTGAAGCGTACAATAATTGGTGTAAAATGGACCTTTCATGTGAATTTTACAAAATTGGATGGTAAGTTTCAAAAAATGACTTGAATTATAATATTTATCCCAAAGAGTATGCTTCAAAATTGAAATTGGCATTGCATTTTATCAGCCATATTTTTAAAGGTAACTTTGGTCCACTGTCGCACATAATATCTTCTTCTGATCGAGCCTGTTTAATTCAGTATCTCCACAGATGAAATGGAAGCTCTTTATAGTTTCTTTCCACGTAGTCCTACCAGGCTTAAATCTTGACTTTTTGTCCCTATTCATATGCTCAACATCAGAATTTGGTCGTGAAAAGGTTTCATTTTAGAACATGCAGAGTTGATACTCTCGTACGCTAGACGAAACACCCGACTTTCAGCAATGAGCAACTTTTGCAATATTCTCGGCAAACTGTCCAACTGCTTTTCCTACTTAACTGTTGCCGAAATCAAATCCATCGCCATCTTGGTTGTCCATTTTTTTTTGCTTTCATTCCTTAAATACAGTGGACCCCCGGTAATCCGACAAACGTTTTGCAGGGCGGTATTGGACTATCGAATTTGTCGGATTATACAGTACTGCACCCTATAGTCCGGAATTTTGTGAAAAGGTGTACCTTGTAATCCGACAAATTACAAGTCAAAGTGATAAGATTCTATCTGAACTATCCACACAGCAGTGAGTTGATCTTCAATGAGAGCTAGCACGCAAATTTCTTCTCACTCACCAACCAAAAATTCCAAAAATGAGCGAGTTAAAGAGATAATGATAATCTTGAGATCGTTGCTCAATGCGATGCAAAACCAACAAAGAGCAACGCTAGCCCGTACACCTGTTAAGCAGCGCCGGGAGCAACGATCTCCAACCATCTTCAATGTGTTGATTAAACCAAGTTGAAAGCCTCGTCCACTAGAATTGAATGCGCACGTAGTGTACGACGGTCATAAGTAGCAAAACGATTCCTTAATTAACATTTTTGAAGCCTATTCTTGTGGAACTGTGTGTAATACATGACTTATTTAAATTATCTTCCTTTTTATTATATAGGTACAAAATTAATATACAGAGTTCCGATGAATATTTGTTTGGAGATTTGGTATCTACTTACAGTTTTGGATTTAAAGAATGTCTGATACTAACCTTAGTATAATAACTTAGTGTTTATTGTAGTACACAATACTTTTAAACTAATATAAATGTAGCTATTGTTTTATTTTTACTGATAAATATATATGTATGGATTTACAATTTAAATAAAAGTAATTCAATGGATGTTTAGAATAATGTATTTTTAATGCTAGAAACTAGAAACTAAACTAGACCGAATTCGAACCCAACAAATGACCCTTTTGCATAATGGCAACAAGTTCCGTGGAAGATCGTCGACACATTTTAACGGTCGTACATTGTGCAGTGGGTTGAGACTGCAATTATTCTATCTAGTGTGGAGTTGAAAACATTTTTCCATTTAAGAAATACCTTGGGTTGCACAGCTCCTTTATGAGACATTCAGAGTAAAACATGGAGAGGAATATCAAGCGACAAGGACTTTGATTTGGTAAGCTTTTTTTGTTTTTGTAATTTTTAATAAAAATCCATTTTTCTTTAGTTAGTTACATTTACAAGAGACATTTTGCCGGTCTTTACATTTGTTAGCCAATATTTTCTCTATTACACAGATTGATCCACAAATTCCAAATGCGTCGTTAATGTGCTGCTTCGGAAGGTTTATATCAAATCCATGGTGTGAGCAATACAACCTGCTGGAAGTTGTAATGTAAGTGTAAGCTTTAGATAAACAATAATTCAACGCACTCATTGATTTTTACTTTTAATTTGTTTACAGATCTAAAAGTACCGTCTAACATCATCAAGTTTGTTTTGGTCATTGAAGTGCTCACCATTCCAGTTGCGAAAATTCTTCATCATCTATACATCTAGTTGCAGTTTTATTTAAAAAAATTGTCACTTCTGTCTTCAGACAAGAATTTAACCATTATCACCTTCAACCTTAGAACATTGGCAAAGGCAGACTAAAGAAAAACTTTCAGATGTCAACCCAGCTGCAGATAAGTCAATTAGCCGGATATCAGCGATTGCTCACTTACTTACCAGCAACTACGTCGCATCAAATAGCATCAACGCATCGTTCCGATACCTCCTTTCACAATCAACAACACCAGTAGTTGAAAGCGGCATACCTTAAGTTAGAAAAGCCACAGAATGTTGCTACCTATTTTGTACTTACCAAAGATTGTACCCTAATAAATATCGAGCCTTCTATTGCGATAAATAAAAATACTGCAAAATATAACTGCCTTTTTGACGTATTATTTCTTGTTTCCTCTTCAAAGTTCTGCTCTGACATCAAACCATGAAAAAATTTCTACGCAGTCCAAAATTTGTTTAACATGTCAAAACACGGAAAAATCCTACACAAAATGCTGTCCTCCAAAATGTTCTAACATGACATGAAAATTTGTCCAAAATAATCGTGAATTTCCAACTTTTCACACAAAATTTGTTCTGAAGTACTAGTCGCCCAGAAATTTTAGTAGGTATCCCAGCCAGTTTTTTTTACCGCAATTTCTGTTTCCTTCTCTGTGGGGTTAAGGGTTTTCAGGAAAGGACAAATTTGTATGTAGTCGTGTGCTCTTAAGGTTGGTCTATAAGATGGCGTCCTCCAAAGTTTCGTAACATGTTCCGTTATGCGCTGACACGTCAAAACAAAAGAAACAAGACAAATTGTTCGCAAATGTTCCAAGCCTTACCTTTCTGTACTTCCTCTAAAGGCGGAAAGGATTAGAGGTGAGGGGAGGAATTTATATGTAGTCCTAATGCCCCCAAAGTTGGGGTGAATTCATAAACGTCAAAAATCTGCGCAAGTACAATCGAATTTCTTTTCTTATGCGTTGTTGAACGCACGCACAGGGCAGAATATGTGCCGTCAACATGAAGGCCTGACTTAGTACAATTTTCATGTAAACGTCGTTCATAATCGTCGAAGAAAAATGATCAACAAACTGAGTTTTATTTTTGATTTGCTTACAAAAAAACAACAAAATCAGACTCAAAAAATAGATATCTTTCCTTTATTTCGGTCACAACTGCTCTCCACAATGAAATTTTTTTCTTTTTCCCAGCATTTAACTCTTTTTTTCATATGAATTCTTTTTGCAGCCAAAAAATTATGGCTGCGCAATCTGCCCGACGCCGATGATATAATGACGTTTATGAACAGAAGGTACTGCAGTTCGCATAGGTTAGTTCGACCGAAAATCTGCCTTTATGAACGCAACTAACGCAGTTCTTTGAAAGTCTGACGTTTATGAATTCACCCTTGCTCTACAAGATGGCATATTTAGAAATTCCGTAGCATATACCGTTATGCGCTCACATACTCATAAGATGAAAAAATGAACGACAAACATCAAATCTTCACAAATAAAACATTTTATTTGACCATTTTGGACACCATTTTTGTGATTCTTTTGTAAATCTAGTTCTCTAGAAACTGAGAAAGATCAAGAATGTGTTGAGTGTCAACGAGTGATTCGCTCGGATTTCTGAAGTTTACAACTGGTTGTCTCTGTTGGATGATTGATTGATTTTGAAGTAGTTGTCTTATCCAAAAGGAGTTGGTAGCTGCATCGAACTGTGCAAAGAAATTGTAGCAGAATACATATTCCACCGAAGAAAGATCCTCGCTGTGAAATACGCACTAGGGTATTGTCCTTTGCCGCATTTGGAATGCAATCATATGGGAATGTTGTTCACATTTTGCAGTATTGACGACTGTGGTCATCTGGGGAGTAGAGAGGATATGGGTTACAAAAAAGATGTCAGAAAATGAAACAAATTTACCTTAAATGCTTTCGAGATTTGAATTAGTCAAACTGGCTGCTTCAACATGTGAAAAGTAATCAGGATGTCAGTTTCTCAATTGATATAAATCACGTGGGGTAATTTGGTCTGCGTATTGGCTGAGCAGGGAAGTAGTTGACAAAGTCGAATGAGGAAGATAAGATGCGTAATAATGTAGAACTTGTGATGTTCATCAATTAATAGTCGGAGCATATTTTGGGTGCATACATTTGTGGTTGCCGCCCCGCTACTGTAGATAGAAACTTCACTTGTGGCACGCAAAGTGGGTTAAAGTGCGGTTCTCGTGCTAAAGAAAAATAGATATTTTTTAAAAATGTATCAAGGAAGTGTAGAAAATAACTGCTTACCAAACTAGGGTCCGCGTGCCTTATAAGTATCTTCTTTCACTTCATAATGGGGTCTCACAAATTAGTTGCGACATCTCTAGAGCTCATGGGAATGACTAGTCTCACCTCGTTGCACAATTTATAGTCTATTCTCTTGCGGGATCTTCCACAGAATTTGAACTTCAATTCTGTAAACCTGCAATTCGTTCAAACATGCAATACTGCAGGAAAAGAAAAGCAACAAGTTCACAGAAGGATGAATTCAAAAACGTCGCGACAGTTTTACAAAAATTATTTTTGATTTGAGTAGCATTGCAAATGTGTTGCTTTTCTAAACTTGTTGCTTTCCTGTTCCCCCAACACAACATGAACACACAAAAAGGATAAATATAAGATTTTCAAAAATATTTTATTTCATTATTAGCTATCATCGTCTACGTGAAATTCCCTACAAAATGTTAATCTTGATTTCTTTTCAATGTTTACATTCAATTATTTTTCTCGATTATGTTTAATAAAAGTCTATTTGGTTGAGTGATCTATGTGTATATAATCTTTTGAAAAAGTTTTAACTAAAGTAAAATTCAATAAATGTCTTCTTCATTTGGGAATTCTCTTAAAGCAACAAGTTTCAAATTTTGTATAATTCTTTTGTTTCTCTCTTACGACTTAGGAAGGAAGTATTTTCAATTATCTCACATTTATTTTTGACGTACGTTTTGTTTTGAAAAATCGATTTTCAAATCTATTATCTAAAATCTTATACTAAAATCTCATGGTTATCGTGTCGTACTGGCCGGGAGTAGATTTGTTTGTTTAATTGCGATAGAGCAGCCCAGCTGCTTGTTTCAGGGTCGTATCAATCGGTTTGGTTGTCATTTATTTCGAATCCACAAAATGACCACTTGCGCTCGATTTTCGAACCAGTTTCACACACTTTCTCTTTAAATAGGTTTGAGTATTTCTGTAGGATGTCTTCCAGTCGCTCTGATTGTAAATTGGTATTCTTGGTGGTTATTTGTAGATAGGAACAGATATAGTCTGACCTTACTCCAACTGGGTGGACGACTAGGAAAGTGGATACAAGGCTTACGATACGCGCTTCATCGAGATCAATCGGATCGGGTTTGATCTTAACAAAAAGAAAAGTTATGTCTGTTAAGCAAAAAAAAAAACATTTAATCTGTCTTACCTCTTTGAGGGTATCCTTTGGTTTCTCTAGCTCATGACTGCTTTCAACATCATTGACTTCATCAAATTTCTTCTTTTTGTCGTCTTCATCTTTTTCGACCTCGATTATACTCTTCTTAATTGCTATTGGGTTTGACTTTTCAAGCACTTCATCACATTCTGAGCTCTTGGATGAGTGATTACTGTGCCTGGCACTGACTTCAACAATTTTGGTCTTTAATAGGAGTTGCTTAACGTTGGCTTCTTTAAGCTTTTGTTCGAGATCATCGATTTTATTAGCATCTTTCTTTTCTCGCGCTTTATTTTCGAGTAGCTGCGTTTGCATATTACGTATGGTTTCTTGAAGGACTTTGATTTGTTTATCACGGAAATCGGTATCTGATTTGATGTCGGATTTGACAAGAGTCATCTCGTTTTTGAAGGCTTCCAACTGGCAACGGAGACTGTCGTTTTCCTCCTGGGAACATTTATAACATGTAAATTATATGAAAAAAAAAAAAAAAAACGACGATGGAGAGAAGAATCAATACAGAAAAAGACGTCTTCAATGCAATAGAACTTCGGTGCAATGCGGAAGATTGCCTGAAAGTATTTGCACTTGATTCCGCCATGGGAACTTCTTAGAACCACCATATGTTGAAGGCCAGATTGTAGATTTAAGTAGGAAAACTTACCAACAGAAGAATAAGGCAAGAAGCGCCACAAGACCAGCTGGGTTTCAACTGATAGACAAAGATTTCAAAAAAAGCGCGTAACATCGTTGATCGGAATTTTTTCCGGAGTGCTTTGCACTAAATAAGCATTCTTAAGAAACGAATAACCAATGTAAAAGCTTCCTATGAGAAGTGTTACGAGGACTTTCAACTCTGCAGTGGAGTTCAACAAGACTGGGCAGCATGACCGACCAAAGAAAGCCAGAGATGCTAACAATGGCTGTATGCTTTCACATATGTAAAAGGATACATCTACATTGAATAGCTCATAGCGTGGAAACTGAGGTAAGTAAAGTAGGTAGAAGTAGGCAGAAGTGGTTGTCTGGTAAGGTCCTGCCAGAAACACAAGTAGCGCAGGTGCGCCACTTTGATACCACAACTCATGTGACCTGGATGTTGATGGGTGTGGTAAGAGTGTGGTTTTTCAAATTCATCCGGTGGAGTTCAGAAAGTTGCAGAATTTTATGTCAAAAATCTCTTATAATTCCTTAAAAAGGGTTTGACAAGTGTGCGATGCCGGGCAGTCAAAAAGAAAGTGGAATAGGGTTTCCTTTTCGTGTGAATTGTCGCAACTACGGCATTGGAGGTTGGACGAAGCAAGCAAAGTGGGACTGAGAATTGATACGGCGGACAGCTTACTTTATTTAAGAAAAGCTGTCTAGACCAAGAGAGGCACGGGCAACAAAAAATCAATAATATCAACACAAGCTAAGTCTTTCAGAATGAATAAGAGAGAGAGAGAGAGCTGAAACGCGCACGACCCAGCAAGGGATCTAGGTCTTTCGGAAGTAAGCTGAAATGCAGTCGTGCTAACTTAAACCTACAAAACAAAGAACCATACCTTCAAATTATCATTATCATAGCGACACCGTTTGTTGCTCGAGCTACGATAATCTCGGTCGTCATCAGACATTTCCATTTCATCATCCTCGATTTGTACCGATCGTATTTCCTGCACACAAAACGGAATAGAATAGAAATTTACTAACAAAACCCAAAAACATCAACATAAACACCCTTTAAAACATCTGTCAGTGATAAATGTCAAACAATTCATTAAAAAAAAATAATAATAATAATAATTAATTTTCTTTCATTTGTGTCAATAAAAATATAAGTAACCTTTCCAATTGTTTGTAGGGTGCTCTAACTTATGAGTGTCCTTCTGCGTTTCAATGCTTTAGAAACTCAGTCTTTGTTTCGCCTATAAATTAATGAGTGAGTGTGAGAGTACTTACCTCGAACTACTAAATACATGTCAATTTTTTTAATTTTTTTTTTTAATTTAAACCCTCCATTAGCTAAGAAAAAAAAATTAAACTTTCGAAATACATTTGGTTTTGATTAATTGCCAGCGTTATGAATATGGATAATGATTGCGCATTGCTTTGTGTTAATACACTTCCGCTCCATGTAGGCCCCACATTTCTTTCAGCATGAATTTTAATTCTTTTTTATAACATATGTATTTTGTTTGTTTTGTTTTTGAGCGATGTGATGAGTTTAATTGTTATTTGATTACAAAAACACCATTTAGATTGAAGCAGCAGTTTCAAAAAATTATTATTTTTTTTTTAAATTTGATTTGTTTTTAAGTTTCTTTTTTAAGAAATAAAACTATATGTAAATTGTTTAACTTTACGAGTGTGAATTATAGAAATGTTTATATAAAATTATTTGTAAAAAAAAAAAAATCGGCATATTGTAAGAGAGAAGGAGGATTATTTTGTAGCAAACTGAATTTATTTTTGGATTTTCAGGCGACAGGCATTATTGTGGCGTTTTTATAGTCTACAAACTAAGCTGTTGATACAAGCATAAGAGTTGAACTTGAATAAGGAAAATACATATTTCTGTTTTATAATTACAACGGGTTTTGCATATTTCCTCTGACTATGTTGCATGCATAGGAAGAATAGAAACAATGGGAGGAATACATGAACGGTACAGCAGCAATTAGGCTCTTAAATTACAGAAACTGCAGGCCAAGTTCTTATAGATTGAAGTCTATACTTTGACTATTCAGATTAAGTCATCTCCCATAGAAAAAGCGACTATACGACACTGTCTTATGGACTTTCGAAAAATACTAATAAATTTTTAGAAATGTTCGTCATTGAAAGAGCAACAAGGACAATAGAGACAAACCAAATTGAAACCATCTAGGATTACTATTTACATCACAATTAAACTGCAATCGTTTATAGGTTGAAGAGGATCTCAGATCTCTACGGATTCATTGTGTTCCTCTGACGTAGAATGTTCAGTCTGAAAAGACAAAAAGAAGGGAAAGAGCTGGGGCCAAATCTTCCATGATCGTATAACTCGTCACGTAAAAACGAGCATAATTACATACAAAATGATCATTTCTACGTTATAATTTTCGTTTTTAAGTGACAAGTTATACGATCACGGAAGAGACGATTTGGACCCTGGGTGAGTGCAATTACGATCGTTCAATCTCCCTGAACCATCCTGAATTCGCAGTTAATTATAGAATGGCCTCTTAGACAGGTTACTCAGATCGTTGAAATAGTATTCACCGAGGGCCGTCTTTCTTGTTCTGTTCTGTGGCTGGGACATTCGCATAGCAAGCAGGTTGTGTTCTCTTCCACGTCTGTATTCCCACAGCTTCTGCATAACCCGTTTGTACTTAAATGCATTCTTCTAAGGTGGGCTACCAGTAGGTTGTGGTCTGTGATAATCTCTATGAAAAGTGCTGAGTGGGATCTCAGCTTTCTCCCACAAAAGAAAGCTCCACTTAGGAGATTTCTACAACTTAGGCGAACTGATAAACACAGATGTCAGAAGCCTCCTTCGCTACATCGGAAGTTCCAATTGGTTCAACGAGATGGTAAGGAGATCAGCTTGTTTTTTAAAAATCAAGTGCTATGTTGAATTTGACGAATCCTAGGGGGGGAGTGTAACGTTATGGTTCGCGGTGCGGGTTTTAAGCTCGTCACGACAACGTTTTACAATTTGTGGATGAAATAACTTTATAACGACTTGACTGGCACTACAAATAAACGACGAAAATGGGAGTTGATAGATCACACACATCCCGTACCATTGAATGTAATGGAATCGCTTCACTCTGGATGGTATAGGAACTGGTTAACCGATAAATCACGATTCAAAATAGTTGAGGAGTAATTATGTTGGAGGCGGAAAAGTAATAATAAATGCATGACACAAGAGAGTTGAGGAGGAACCATGGCACCTGGAGAAAAGTTGGAGACTGACAATTCATTCCCAAACGCACTTCGCGTAGGTGAGGACCCAAAGATTTACAGAAGGAAGCAGGGACGAACATAAGTAAAATAGGTAAATGCTGGGAGAAAATTTAAGTTGATTTGGGAAACAAATTGCCTCATATCGAACTAATTCAGGCGGCTTATATGTAGGTTTAGGCCTCAAAGTGTGAAAGAAGCTGTTAGACAGCCAAAGTCTTACAGGAAACAAATATTTGAATGGAGTTCAAGTTCAGCAATTATATTTTTAAAACTATCTCTAAGGTATGCATTCTACACAACCATTATTTGCTGTTTTTTTTTAATTAAGGAAGCAATCAAAAGCAAATATGCATGCAAACTAAATTAAATTAAATTGAAACAAAATGATTAGCACTATAACAAATTAAAAATGGAAATTTCATTAAAAACAAAAACCGTAACCAATTAAAAGGTGAAAGAAAGAAATAAAAAATAAAAAAAACTATGTCGATACAACACCAACAAAACGAATATGTGTGTATGTATTGTTCTGGGTACGTACCATTGATAGTTTCTTCCATTGGTCGATGTTTTTTCTTTGGGCCTTGGTGAAATGGTCCCAAACCTTCTTGTGACTAGCTGCACTGAACACTTTTTCAATCTGAGTGACTGATGGGAGAGGAGGGTAAATATAGATAGAGATAATAGTAACAACAACATCAACAACAACAAAAAACAGAGAAACTTTTGGCTGTTTTTCTTATTTCTTTTTTTTTTTTTTTTTGTCTAATTTTTGTTTGGGAAATTATTTCTTTTTTCGTTTTAGTTTTGTTATCTTTTAGGGTGTGTTTTTGTAAAACTCTAAACCTCATTTAAACGCAAAAAAATTAAAAATTGTCTATTTACAGCGTTTTCAATTTTAAGATTGAGCTCCGAAAGCTAAATTGAAAAAAAAAAAAAAAAAACGAACACAATTGTCAGAACTTACTTTCGAATTGAATTTAATTTGGTTCGCAGATTTTAAGTTAGTATGTCTTCGTAGAGCCAGAGGTTACACAGTTTGAAGGTTTTGAGGTATCAATTCGTAGTACTTAGTGCCTACTTTTCAACTGTGAAAAGAGTCATGTCTCCCTAAAGACAATTTGCAATGTCCAATGGACTACTACAGAGATTTTGCAAATAGAATTTAAAAACGTTCCGACACACTGACCGGTAACAAATCTGTATACCGACTCTTATTCTCATCTTCACGCAGTGATTGGCCGGTTCAAGTAAACTCTAAATGATAAAGGATCTCAAAATTTTTCGAAGGTCATTGAGAGCAGCAAACGTGAAAGATAGCAATAGCACTATTCTGCAAAAATCATATGAAACGTTTTCCTTTACCCTAATTCAGTGAAGTCTGGCAGAAATATGTTCATTTAAACTGCTATTCCGTTCAAAACAACAAAAGAAGTTCAATTTCCTTGTGAACCTCCAAAAATAAAAGAATCT
Source organism: Criorhina ranunculi (assembly GCA_951813785.1). Lineage (NCBI taxonomy): Eukaryota > Metazoa > Arthropoda > Insecta > Diptera > Syrphidae > Criorhina > Criorhina ranunculi. The sequence goes on along the minus strand of OX638382.1, from coordinate 11,431,071 downwards.
CGGAATCCCAACTGGAGCAATCTGCTGCCATTGTCTCCTGAACCTATAATCGAATTCACTGTATAGACTGTCTTCACATTCAAACGGAATTCTCAGTTCTTGTTTTATATCGACGATTTTTGGTAATAAATTGTTCCTACTGGAATATCTTCACTTCCATCCTTGACATCCTGAGAGCAATCTTCAAGCGACGGCACAATAAGATTCTGAAATAAACTGCAGTGCCAGTGTTGGGAAATGCTCTCCCACATCAAATCTAATTTAAGGCAATTTTCTTTGGCTCCACACTGACGACCAATAACAGCACAGAAGTTCATTGGTCATTGTTCTCCTCTAAGTTGGGGATTGTGCTCACGAATACGACTTATAAAATGTTCACACATCCCCTCATGCACAAGAGACTGTACAAGATAGGAAGCGAAGTCGTCATACGTTATCGGCTGCGGTCTACTTTTATTGACTTTAAGCCGATATGCGATCGCCGGCTTGTATATAAAATGTGTATATAGCTCTGCCGACACATGCCAAAGACTCTATCAAAGTGGAATTTTAATGGTTGAATCGCCAATCAAATATACTATGTGCTAATCGATGCTGAGTGTTTACACGTTACAAAAGGGACAGCGTTCAATTTTTAGTTGCAGCAAAATTCAGAGCTCGACTGATTAAAAAGAATAAGCTGCGACCCGCTCACAAAATAGATACTCAACTTAGGAGAGTCTAAAGACACTGCTTGAACGAGAATCTCGCCAACAAATCACAAAAACCTACGGACGTCGGAAATATCAATGAAACCAAATGCTCCGTGATCGAAATCAATTGGAAAAAATTCAAAAGAAAGTTATGGAGGTAATCTCATTCACCTATCATTTAGAACAGTTGCTTAACGAACGAAAGATAGAGAGAGTGGTAAAAAAAAGAGAACCCAACTCCAGTCAATGACGAGGTAGCAACCCCATCCACTAAAGAAGAGGTTTAAAAGCTGCAAAATAATACAGTCACCAGTTTCGATTGCTTGCCCGCATCTTATGCGAATGCCCAAGACTTACCAGAAACAGAAAGACAACCCTCGGAGAACACTTCTTCAGTGATCTGGGTGAACTGTCAAGCAAGCCACCGAGAACCATTCTACAATTTCTTCGGAACTCAAGTTGCTTCAGGGAGGCCAACTGAGAAAAATAATAATTTCATATTTTAGGTATCCCACACCACACTGGGGAACACAATGGATCCATTGAGATCTGAGTAAGGCTGTACATGAATGCAGCCACCCCTACAACCTAACCTTGCCCGCATCTTTTCAACGACTTCAGAGCTGCACACGATGGTATAAATCGTCTAAAACTCTACAAAGCGAAGCAGAAATTGATTCATGTGTGGCGCCTGCTGCTAATAAATCCAACTTCGAAACATTTAAGAAGTTTACCTGTTTCGAAGATTGTAGTTCCTTCGAAAACTGGCCTTAGGAGACCACTGCTACTTCGATTTAGCAAAACAAGTGGGTATAAAACTTCCGAAATGAAAAAAACTGCTTCTCAATATAACACTGATCCTCCCAGTGCTACTATAATACGTGTTGCCCGGTAAGCAGAACCACCAAGCGGTATGATATTGATATTTTCAGTGATTCCGAGTAGACACCGGCCCCCACATCAAAGTTCTTCTTTGATCCGTCGGTGTAGATGACCGTGTCGAAGTCCTTTACTATTGCGTCTTTCTTCCACTGAGCTCAGTTTTTCTTGAAGTTTAGTTTGGGTTTGATGTAGTCAGTTGGAAACGTGTCCATATCGTTTGTTAATGAGTTCAGGATGTTGCTATAGATTTTCAACACGCTGATGTAGTCTAAAAAGCAAAGACTATCAGTGCAACATCCAACTAATGCACAGCAACACTTCAGCAATATGCTCTTTGAATTTCAGTCGCAGACATTAGGAGTCTTGACCCGTTGAACTGGAGACAACTCATACGGGAAAGTAAAAAATGTTATATTTCCTCGAAAACCTTCAAACTGACATTCGCAGCAGAAATATCAACACAACATAAAATAAATACATTCTAGCAATTCTAAAGAAATAAACACACGATTCTAAACTCTCAAATGACCACCCCATCGGTCAATGATTACTTAAAATAGTTTTTCTTATTGTATTTTACCCTTTTCGCAATTTTTTTGAAATTCCGCCAAATTGTTGGATGGTTGGTGTCTGGACTGAGCCGTAATTGTTTAAATTGCGTTCATTAATATATATATATTTTTTTTTCATGTCATTTAACTTCAACTTGAATACATTTTATATATTTTCTTTGCAAATTCTACATACCTTTGATCTTGTGGAGTTTTCTAATTTAAAATTTAATTTAGTTTAAAAAAAAAAAAAAAAAACAATAATATTTTAAACGTGTACCAACCAATAAAAATTGTTCTCTAAAAAAATATATATATGTACGTTTATATTTTATAAATTACATTTAAAAAAACCTAACAACGAAATTATATGTTGTGTGAGGTGTTAAATATTTAATTTCAATGCAGACACAGAGAAGAAATACACGATCTTCTACTACAAAAACGGTGATTCAATTGAATTGCGAGAAGCAAACATTGTTCGTAGGAAATCCCATTCAGTTTACATTCCAATAAATTAGTGCTCACCTTGGTTTTTTCTTTTTTTCTTTTGATTTGTTTGTTGTTATAGTGTTTTAGTTGAGATTAACAAACGACAAAGAGTGTTGATGACAAGGCACATAATAGACACATTTGATGGACGTCTATGGAAAGTTGTGTGGTGAGCAAGTTGTGAATTTTTATCGAAGTGATAGTTTTTATTTTAATTTAATTCTTGAGTTGACAAGCACTTGACACCCTCAGCTTCAAGAAGTAGATAACAAAAGTACAAATCCTTTTTTATTCACGCTACTAACCCAAGTGTAGCTTGATGGATAACTTTAGACACCATTAATTACTTCCACTTGGATGGTAAATTAATAGCCAAGACCGCGTAGAAATAGAATCTTTCCATAGATGTTGTTGTTTTGATTGATAACGAGAAAGACAAACTGCAGCCAAACATTTAGCAGCTCTGTCAGGAAGACCGACATCCACCTTCCATTTGGAAAAAACGAATTGCGATCAGTCTGCGTCATAAAACAGAGCAAGTTTTGATTGGTTTGTGGACCAGCAAACTGCAATCCGGAACAAACATCACAAGCTGCCATTCACAGCTTGACACATACATTCCTAGGGAAGGAAAGTATGCTTTGTTCACAACTTTTGGGACTACAATTGGTTTATAGAACGTTAAAACCCTTCTGGATTACGGACTAGAGAGTCCTTAAAATGAACCCAATTCGTAGTACTATTCGCCAACAAACAACACTGTCAGTCGGAAACAGTCACGAGTCCCATGTAGATTTTTATTCTAACACCAACCGCACGTCACCGAATATTAAAGGTTCGATTTCAGACTAGAGTAATGAAGGTAACCATTTTTCAGTGTCATGCTGCCACAGAAGATGCAACTAACAAGAATATCGTCGAAATGATGGCGTGGATGCAAATGTGGATAAAAACACTAAACTCATACATGTGATGGAATTCTACGGCCAATTAGTAACCCTTTGCAGTGTCAATCGCCTTGGCGTACTATTTTATCTAGTATCAGTCTCAGCATTACAGAAACATAAGTTCGAGTCGCTATAGAATGTAAAGAGGAAAGAAGGTGCAGCGTAGTATAAGATGTAATAAGCGAAATACCTCAACGCCTCTGCATCGCCAAGCAGCAAATAGCACAACCGCATTAAGAATCACAAAAGTTCTGATTGGTTGCTGATGTCGAATGAGAATCGACATTTCGCGGGGTCTTCTGTTGAAATGTGATACAGAGACCCGAACATTATGGCGCAAGGTTATTGTTGGCGCCAAGCTTGCGGGGACGGAAAGTAAACTAAATCTCTACCTATATTGACCCATCGGAAACAGAACTCTCGGCCACTTCGACCGCATTTATAAAACCACGTAAACCTTTCAAATTATCATTAAACTTTCCTCGATAAAAATTCATAAAATGCTCTCCATTACCAGTAACTTACCAAAAACGAAAAAAATAAATTGTGGACCGAAATGAACAATGATAACAGAGAAGGGAAACAGATAGAATAAAAGAAATGTAAGCACACGCACAAGGAAACAAATATAAATAACAGAATTGTCTTTGCTGAAATTCACAATTATAATACGAGCTCTCTACACCAAACTGTACTTACATTGCTGTGTCATGGTTAGCATTTGCTTTCTGTAATGCTCCCTAGCTTTACGTAATTCCTCCTCGAATTGCATTTTATCGGTGTTCAAGCGGCGTACATGAGCATTCGTGCTCTGTATCATTGAGTAGAAAACGTTGGCGTTCTTTTTCGTGCAATCTCCCCTCTCCAACCAAACGATGAGCGTTTGAACGGCTTGCGCGAAAGTTTCATCACTCTTAAGCTTGTCCGAACAATTTAATCCTTCGTGGTCTGTGTAATGAATCACAGGTGGAGGCGATGCTGATCTTAGTCTATCGCGTTCCATGCGCTCTTTGTGACGTTGCTCTCGCTGCAACTGACGTTGTTTACACTCCCATTCGTATTGATCATCTCTGGCTTGTGCATAGTCCACATGCAGGCGACCACTATTTGTTGGTTCATTGTTGGGAATGCGAATCCTGTATCCAGACAGATAAATGGCCGAATCAACAGACGCCTCATAAACGAAACGAATGTGGCAAAAATTCTTCTTCGATAACCGGAGTGTAGTTATCTCGCCACACCTTTCGAAAATCTCACGAATGATGTCTTCTGTGATGGTTTCTGGAAGCCCGCCGACAAATACAGTCCGGCAACCGGGTGGTCGATCCCTAATAGTCGGAGCTGGTGCACTGGGATTCGGCGGAAGTAGAGTACACGATTTGCATTGAATTATTTCTTTGATCGGAACGCTAGTCTCTGGCATCATTCCAGCGGCCTGTGTTGTAGATGCAGGATCAGCCGGATTCGTAATATCAGGCATGAGAGGGTACTGCTGCATTTGTAATGCCATACCTGTTGGATCCATCATCATAGTCGGTTGCATCATCATGAAGCCCTGATGCAGCATGCTGTTGATAAACATTTGTGTCCCATTGTCCGCTACGGCTGCCGTTGTTACTGCCGTCTGTTCATCTTGGTTTACTGATTTTGTATCACGATTCATGGGACCACCACTGAGGAATCGTCGTAAATCTGTGCAAGGCGTTGCAATGGTCTCATTATCATTCTCTAAATCCATTGGTCCTGCTCCCATTTGATTGTTCTTTGAATTTATGTTGGCTACTCGATTGCCAGGAACGTAGGAAGACTTCGAAGGACCGCTTCCGATAGCAGCATTGCCGCGCTTGAATTCCAAAGGCGTATCATTAAACGTTGGCGGAGGTGGTGCAACGCGGCCACTTACAATACTTCCTCCGGAAGAGGTTGCCGACGAAGCAGAGGAAATAATTGGTGTTGTTGGTTGTGGTCCCGCAATAGAAGGCAAAGTGCTTGCTGTTGCTGCTGCAGACATAGCCGCCGCAATTTGCGTTATGATGTTGTTGCCAGCAACCGAGCCGTTGGTTAAGTTGTTCATCATGGGCACTGGAATGGATTAAAAGAACAAAGTTAAGTTTAAACGCGTAAGTATAAGTATACACCAACAAACATAAACAAGTTAACCGGCCTTCTAATCGACGAACAATGAATCAATAATATTTACGAAATAGAAAAACAAAACAAGGAAACACACAAAAACATGGATTACCAGTTGATTGTCAAGTTTTGACACTTGAAAGAGAATTCGCAAAATAAAAAGAGAACACTCTTGTCCTCTTTTTTTTAAGTACAAAATGGCGACTTAAGTGAAAAAATATTCTTTTAAAACTTTCAACAGCTAATATTGTCCAAATAACACCACAAAACACATAAATATAATGACTAATCTGTTGGAATATATTTTTAAACAAGTTTCTTACTCATATTATGCATTGGATTGCGACCCATATTTGTATAATTGAAAGACATGGTGCCCGAATTGGTTTTAAACAAAATCACGGCAAATTCACAAAATTAAAGGAAACACTTGTATACTCTATTTATCACAATGTTTATGGCATATTTGTTGGTGCTTTTTATTGCTAATATTTTCATTTAATTTATTATTTATATTTTTTATTGCTGTGGACAGTGGACACCACCCCTAAACTTGAGTAGAAAAATTCTGATTGAAGGTAAATTTTTTCTTTTTTTTTGTTCATGGTTTTGACATTTTACTTTGGTCGTGATTTTCTCATACAAACAGAATGTGCATTGGATGATGGTTTGCGTATGTGCTAATAAAAGGTTTTGTGCCAGAGATGGCGTGGAAACTGTTAGAAAGATTTGGTTAATTAATTTTGAAAAAAGAAAGGCTTGGCATGCGAAACTGGAGAAACTCTTATTAGTTAAGGCTTAGAACTATGCCGTCATCATAAGTCTTTTCTCGTTATGAGACTAAGATCGCCTGCCTTCCTTGATGTTTGTAGCTACTGGCAAGGGGCCACCGAGGACTCTAAAGGTGGAACTCGGCATCAGGGCTCGAGGATTCCAGAACTTCTCACATTGAGCGTGTGTAATGCTGATCTCCACACATATTCCTTTACCGGTCATTGCTTACGTAATTATTTTCTCAGAAAACTAGAAAAAAGTCAAACGGGAACTGGCCATTTTGGTTAGAGACCCAAGAAATTGGGGATTTCACTGTAAACTTAAACACTTTGGTAGGAACTTAACTTCTTCAGGCACATATGTACATAAGGCTTCTTTACGACCATGGTCTAACACAAGAAGGATACACTGCAATCGTTTCGGACTCTAGAGAACCAGTCAATAGAGTCTCGTAAGAGACGCAGTTGTTATGCTGATCTCCTTTCTGGATATATCGGAATGGAAAGCTATATCTTCCTCGTATCTAGACTTTTTTTTAACCATTTGTCCCTGTCGCGGACCAATCTACGTATCTACTCCACTAAGGAGTGGCCGGACTCCGTAAATGCAGAAAACCCTCCCTTTCTGAACCTAAGTACAGGTAACTACTCATGAAGTGCAAATCCAGTGAGATTCAGGCTCGGCATGATTTCTATCGTTACCACTGGTTAGAAAGAGTAAACAAGCTCAAGTTTCTGGTTAGCCTAAGAAGAAAAAACTTGAACATAATTTACAAATCAATAAAAGAAAAGTCCACTGCTGGGAATTAAAACCGTTTGATGTGTCTTGTATCCCTTGAATAATTTTAAGAGTCAACTTCCAATTTTCTTTGCACAATTTATTGAAAGTCTCCCCAGGTGATCCCATCCAGCTTCCCATCCCAAGGCACAAGGGACAACAAATCAATAAACGTTTTGTGGAATGTAAGTAATAAATTCCTCCTTCGAATGATCTTCACATGGGTTAGCAGTTAATTTGCGATTCCTATCCCACATTGGAGTTGGATGCTAGTGTATTACCAACTAGCATGGTCATAAAAATCACTAGACATTTGTGTTCAAATGCCTTTAAGGCTAACCGATTGGCGCTCGGAATGGTGAATTGAACAGATGCCACCGACCACCATTAATGATGGACATTTGAAGGTCTTGGAATCAATGTCGACGAAGATATGATAACGATGATGATGATGATGATGATGATGGCGATGGCGAACACCGAACGAGGAGAAATGGTTGAGTGCGTGTGGAGTGATTGAATCTTTTTTGACCAAACGGATGGTTCGTCGGTATCTTCTAATCGTAATGAACAATCTTAATTGAAGGTGTTTTCTTGTTCGAATCTTTGAGATGGAGTTGAGAAAATAAGAAGTTAATTGGTTTAAGGTGAAGCACTCACCATCTATCGGTGGAAGGTTAATTAGGGCTTTCAATAACCTACTTTTGTGTAATTGTAAAATATATAGTGTTTCCTTAACAAGTGGGTATTTAAGATGTAAGTAAACATGATCTACAGCGTTGCCATTAAGACATTGTTTGGATAAATAGAAAGCCTCAGCAATGTAAAAGATCATTGAACATCTGGAAGAACATGGAAGTTTTATGATTAAGTAGAATATAAGGTTCATTGTTCTTCTTGTGATTTAGCATATACGAGAAGGAAATAATGTATAGCCAGCCAGGGTAAGCGTATGGTTGTGCTCTCAAATCATGGCAGTATTTTTCAAGTCTAATTAACACCCTGATTGAGATTGCAGTAGGCTGTTTCCTGGATATAGAAGGTGCTTTCGACAACACTTAGCACTCCCAGATATTCAGATGCATCCAATACACAGAGGTAGATAACACAACCTGTCGATGGATCAAAAGCATGCTAGAAGCGCAAAATTCAGCATCACAGCCGCGAAAGGTTGGCCCCCAAGGAGGTGTTCTCTCCTCCTTATTGTGGTCCATCGTAGTGAATGAGCTGCTAGTTGAGCAATGAAGGTTTCATAGCATATCAATTCTAATCAGAGGTAAATTCGAAGAAACTATCTCGGATCGCCTCCAGAGGGCACTAAATCTTGTTGCTAGATGGTACATAAATGTAGGACTTAACATCAATCCGAAGAAAAACACCATAATTGCCTTCATCAAGAGAAGAAAACTGGAAAAAACGAAGAAAACCAACACTCTTCGGTGAATCAATAGAATTCTCAAAAGAAGTCAAATACCTAGGGGTAATTCTAGACTCAAAACTCACATGGGAAGTCCACCTCAACAAGGTCATAGACAATGCCAGGACCAGCAAATATCTCCTAGGAAAGAACTGGGGCTTCAACGCCAAAACGACGCTAGCAGATCTATCCTCACCTATGCTGCACCGGTTTGGTGGGAAAAGACTAAACAAAAGACCGCACAGACCAAGCTCAACAAACTGCAAAGACTAGCCTGTGAGTGTATAACTAATGCTCCAACCGCAGCATTACTCCTATCTCTTCACCTTCTCATAAAGAAAGAAGCAATAGTGAACGGCTTTATGCACATCACAGAAGATTAATCTAATTCCAGACTCATTCATTCAGACATTACCCAAGTAATAACAAAAAATGAGCTACTCGGAATAACAATATCAAAGCTCAAAAAAACTGAACAGAAACGGAAGATAACAGACAAGCCAAACCTTTTATACCAACCTCTTCCCAAAAAAGAACCAAACATCTTCTACAACTAATAATAAGTCATTCGAATCGTCACAGGATTTGTAACCGGACACTGCCGGGTTAGAAAAAAAAATCTCATGACTATGGGAATAGCACAAGATAACACGTGTAGGATGTGCAACGAGGACGAAGAATCAGCAGAACATATACCATGTCACTGTAACTGCCTCATAAGAACAGGCCATCGTTTTCTAGGTAAACACTATCTCGTGGTAGAAGATATAACCACCAGCTCACCCAAAGACATCTTCGGTTTCATCGCGCACTCCGGCATCATGGAGGAGCTCTAATGAAGAGGATACCACAATATGCCCATTTGCGGCCGCAATGATAAAGGACTAAGGACCACCTCAAATTCTAATCTAATCTACACCCTGATTGACAACTACTACATGCTAAGAGACTAAGCATCCCCCTTTAATGACATCTGCTGGTAAATATTCGGATAGATCGCCTCCATCTTGTGCACCCTAAGTAACTACTAATGAGGATCGAAACGGATGACGACTTCACATAAAAATCCTATTTCGACAAATTCCTTCAGAACCTTAAGGAGCAACAGCATGGAAGCTATATACATAAACCTTCATCTCAAACGAAACCTGACTGCACAATGTATTACTACTTTTCAACTATCCAACGGTAAAGAGCCTTCAATTCCGGCTTCATATTCGTAAGCACCAACAGCGACTAAATGTCACTTCAAACAAGTTGTAATATCCTCCCGATCTTTTCAAACTGTCAGCACAGCACAGACCCTAAGCCCTCGAAATCGATAAACAAGCTCTTGCCATCGAAACCTTTTGCTTAAGACAAGTTGATAACGATCTTAATGGAAATATAAGACGAATCTATGCAACAGGGACAAACTACAAATGCGATCCTTTTCATCGCCAAGAAGTACATACCAAAAGGCCTGTATCAAAAGATCGAGAAAGACGACGATCCTTAATTTGCAGATATGGTGCTCAAGTCGCTCTTTGCAGCTTTGCTCGAATGAGATCGGGTCACTAATTGTTATTAGCCAGGGTTAGGCCACGGCGGCATCTTCTCATACACCGAAGATGCTTCCGTGGCCTGATCCGGGCTCATAACACAATCCGAAAAGCAAAACCTGTAAAGAAAACCCTTAAGCTACTGAAAAGCGAGTTACAAGACTTCGACGAAGTCGAATTTCCACTTCTAAAGTTTAAGCCTGGCTTAGATGGTATCGGACTTAATAGTATATCCCCTGATATCCTACTGCACAAAGACAGAAACTACAAGAAATGGTTAGCACGACGCACTTTCCAGTCGAACTCAAAGAAGATAAGATGTGGTTACGACTTGGAAAGCCCAACGACAAACTAGAGTGCACCCGCTCAATCGGACTACTAAGTGTTGTGTACCAGCAGATTTGGGTCAACACAGACAGGCTTTAGACTCGGATGTAGCTTTTAAAAACGAGTTTCAGTGCTGACAAACCTTAGAAACACTAATTCAGCTTCTGCTGTACGAATAAAGAGGAAAAAACAACAGTAGTTCCCTTCTTTAAAATGCGTCCTGACCTCGCCAACATTAGGAATGCCTCTCATTCTCAAAAGCAAATAAATAGTTCCAAGAGTAGGCGGGAGTAATCTCCACAAAGTGGAACGGCAATGGACCCACTGATTGCATCTTTATGAGAACCGCACCGTTATCTGAAAGGTTTTCCAAAGTCTTCTCATCTTCGAAGTAGAGTCTGTGAAATAGAGCCCATGAGGAAGCATTGTAATGTCTCATTCAAATTCAGTCCATCGTTCATCCGACCTCATTTAATAGAGGCAATCGCTTTCCAGTTCTCTATTTTATTTCCGACTACGTCTGCGGCCTAGGTACCTCTTTTAACATCCTTCGTCTCTGCCAATTTCTATTACTTTATTAATTGGTTGTAATTATAATTTGCCTATTGGAACACTCAAATCATTTAATCAAATCCTATAAGTCTTCCTGCATCTTCCATTTGCATACGCAATTCATTTCACAAACCCGCCGTTTCAGCATCGAGGCATCCATTCAAAGTTTATAGTCGCGAGGTAATTAAAAAAAAAAACATTCAAAAGCCATTTACAGCTGTTATCGATTGTAATTGCCAAAACGTCAATTCTTCCTGTTCTAGGCCACCAACCAAAATAGGCGCATGCATCTGGATTGACCAGCTGTTATGCTACTCCCGATGGGATTCCATTTTCTAACATACATTAGCCTCCGGTAGCAGTGTAGGCAATTAAAATGAAGCCACCGCGCATGTAGGTGTTTCTTCGATCTTCAACTTTAAATGCGTAACACCATTAAGGTTGTGGAAGACCCACGGAGAACAAACTGTGAGAGGGCGGCCCCTGTTGGGAATTGCTGTATTTATCTCAAAAACGTTCCTCATGCGTGTGGTTTTTCGTTTTAATTGCTAAGATCTTTCGCTGTCCTCGTCTGACCGCATCTTGTTCTAAGTGCTTGTGATGTCATTAGATGCTTTTCACTCACACGAGGATGGATTTTGCATGCTCAACTTTGCATCCATTAACCCATGATGCGTGTTTGCCTGCGGACACTATACCAAAGAAGGACAGTGGTCTAAAAATAGAAAAAAAAGGGAAACAGTTTTGTTTTTGAGCTCTCAAACGTTCCCAAGAGTAAAAGAAAGAGGGTCGACTCTGAACAGAGTTGGTCAGAGGACTAGAGGTGGACAGCACCGTCGTAGCAAAAGACTGAAACAAAATACCATCTGAGTTTAAAAATCACTACACCAATACTAGCGCTGTGCGAATAGCATCATAAGGGTATTCATAACCCCTTTAGCACTAGTGAATTATAAAAAAAAAAGAGGATACAGAGTTGCCAAACTTTCTTTGGAAGTGAAGATCGTCCGACAGTCCTTAGTTACTTACTTATCAGGCCAGTGATCCTTGGAGGGTCTGAGTCTGATCTAATGCCGCATTCCATTATTCACGGTCCCGGGCATGCTGCTTCCAAAGTTTCTAGTGTCTGCAATTGCCTGATCCTTAAACCGGAAGTTTGGTCTTCCTTCTCTTCGTGAAGCGTTCTATTTCATTCGCTCAATGTGGCCGAGCCATTGCAGTCGACTGATTTTTGCCTTCCGGACTACATCCACATCTTTATACAGCTCGTAGAGTTCACGGCTATATCTTTTCCGCCCTCGAAAACAGGACCAAGTATTCGACATCGAATTTTTCTTTCGAACGATCCCAAGATCTACTTCCCTGCCTTACTTATCGTGCAGCATTCATGTCCATAAAGCAAGGCTGACAAGATCAGAGTTTTGCAGAGCATTTGGACCTTCGCGTTAGGAGTTTGGATAAACCGAATTAGCGATTTCCTAAGGTAATCCTTCGTCGAATATCCACCATTTGTAAAGTTTATATTTGCGCTGAGGTAGATGAACTCCTTCACTCCTTACAGCTGTCGATGGTCAAGTCCTTAACTGCGTAAGAAGTGATACTTTAATATCCTAAGACAAAGAAATAATACACAAGGTAGAGCAATAAGTATCACCCTACAGAAGAAGGCTTGACAGCTGTGGCATCGGCCAACTGACTGGACTAACTTAGCAAAAAACTTGCTATTCAGCAGGTTGGTTCCAACACACTGAAGAAACACGTGCTTGAACAAGCTATTTGGTTGAAAATATCAAATTCATGTGGCTTAAAAAAAAGCCGAAAACGTCCACAAGAAGATGAGCCGGGGTACTGATACGAACGGACGTCTTGCGTCTGTAAAATTACACACGAGACGTTCTTAAATCTTCTAAAAGGCACTGCTAGGTGAAGTGTTAATTCTGGAAATGTGTTTGGACTTCACTTGGACTCCAAAGTTGTCACCAGCAACGAGGCAGCTGTCGTTGGCCAGCGAAAGTGATGTTCTAGAAGTGAATTGGACTAATTGCAGTTCGGGTTCTGGTTTTAGCAGAAACGTGCCATAGTGCTTGAAGTCAGAGTACATGTTCTCAAACCTTTTAATTTCCTATTTTGGGAATGTGTCCTTACAGCTAAATACAACGATACCAGAGTTCTGCCTCTGGGGATGTCACACTTTGGAGATCTTAAAGAAGAATATTCGACAGGAAATAGATAACATAACATCAGAAGTCTTGGCTCGACTTTGCGTCAGTCTAACGTCCAGCCTTTCAGGAAAAGAAGATGTAACGAGAATAATAGAGGCAGTTACTGAATAAACGTATACCTAGGGACTCTGTCTCCCCTAGATCAAGATCAATGACCTGAGTCGACAGATGGAGTCAAAGCATTCTGGCAGCCTTGAAGTCTGTCTATACACGCTTCGGACCAAACCTGGTGAACTGGGACGGTTCACTTGCAAGCAATTTGTGCAACGAAGGCGAGTTCACACGAGAATTTGTTCGTTTATACACCAGGTTGCTCGGGACTACTGAAACAGGCCAAGCATACACAAATGGACACCGATGAGATAAGAAGAAGCTTGAGAAGGCACAAACGGATTAGGAGCTCGACAAAGCAATCGATTCTGATGGAACAGGGCACCAGAAATCCTTGTGGTTCTAGAAGCATTCCAAGGGCGTTGGACATATCACAGAAGATTACATCGGTTTTGGTTTTGGTTTGTGAAAAAAATCCACAATTGACCACTGTACCCTGAGGCATGAGTTTCATTTATGTGCTCGTAGATTCTCTAGAAAGCGAGGCATCTGCATAAAACATTCGTGCGTCTCTTAAAATGTGCGAATTACGAAATGAAGCAGGAAATGCTTGTGGGACTACCTGCTGTGCCAGTTGCACGATAGCCTTTTTTGCACAGGGAGATACAAAATGTAAGTGTGGTTAGTCGGTCGGTTGGTTGGTTGACGTGTTGAAAAAGTGGTCCATTCTGGACGGGACTCGACTCAAATTATTAAACATTGTGGATCAATTAACGATGATGAAACTAGTCTTAGGTGTTAAATGGATGAGTTTCTATTTGAACTTGAGAGTGACTGGTTTGGACGAGAAGGAAGAAAAAAAAAAACAAGATATTAAGTTGTAGAAGTAGAGTCTTGTTACTAAGGCGATGGACACTATGTGTATTAAGGTTAAGAAATATTTGAAAACAAATTTTCACTCGAATGTTGCAAGTGGGGCAATTAGGAGACTCATCTCGCAGCCTGTTCAAATATCCATGTGCTTATCAAGCGGATAAACTGGTATGCCCACCGTGGTATAAACGATACCGATAACTGATTCGATAGGATCAGTTGTAGATTATGTCTTGGAGGAGCCAGATTGTTGTTCTTCAAGGTTTCTTGGTGTGGTTTCTCTTTTGCTGCCTTCAATCTGACAAGGACAAAGTATCACATGGGACATTGATCACTTTCCGAGGGAATACAAGTTCCCAAACGTCTTATATAACTCACTTGTGTTCAGAAATAAGTCAAGGTTCTGCAATAACACCACTTCCCACAGAAGCTGCAATCCAATGGAGGATCGTTATGTTTCTCTGAGTCCGCTTTGAGTTCACGACAACTTAGCCAAGTTCCAAATATTCCATAGAGTTACTTCTGCTTGAACCTGGATACATACATATATGAAAAGTTCGAACAAGGGGACTATGTACTTTAGATTACCTCTGGTATTGAATTCAACGAAGCCCTGAGTTGGACCTTGTTTTCACTCAAGTCGAGACAGACTCACGGAGTCATTCTGAAAACCTTTCTTGTTCCTGATCAGAGAATATTAACCAGATAATGGTCAGTGTCAGCGGGGGAAACACTTGCAAAGTTTAAAGAGGATGGTTCCTCTTTAAACGGCCTAGAATCTTACAAAGCCCACATTTTGCAGACAAGACTGGCTGTGCGAGCAGGCCAAGACATCTGTTGGATCTATGCGGATTTTTTCATGAAGGTTCTCAAAGTCTTTTAATCGTTCTAGACAGGTTCAACCCTCAGGAACATGCTGTCAAGAAACAACTTTCGACAGCATGAGTGGATTGGGAAACCACAAGGTTGCATACAGATGCATCAAGGGATGAAATAGCGGAGAAAGAATCAAATTGAAGCTGAATTGCTGGCGCTCTATGACCCAAAAAAGTGACAATCAGTGACATTCAAAAGTTTTGAACAAGAATTCCGCCCCAGAAAAGTTAAGCTAGGAAGAATGCGATCCAATTATCTATTTTCCCGTCAAGATGTCTACAACACATCGCAATGCAAGTGAAAACAGTTTCTATTCTAGCTCTCAACAACCCTGCAGGTCATCATCATCTCAACACACATCCCTCTGTCAGATTCATTAACCAACTTTGGCCACAACACGATTGCATCAAGTCCCAACCAAACAGAGACTCATCAGTGTCACTGCATTCGCATGTGGTCAACGTGTTTCGTTCAATTGATTAAACCAATCCACAGCTGTCTCGTTCCTCTCCAGTGGGGGGTGGCTGTACTAACAATCCAATCGAAGGAACAACTTAAAAAAGACCACACTCCCCTCGATTAGCATAAGATCGATTGCTCACACTTTACACAGGCTGAGTGCCACAAAGAGAACACGCAGAAAAAAAAAGCAACAAGACACGCATTTTCCAAGCACCCTGTCCTGTCACGCAGTGCGACCGCAATATCGGACAACACTCGTCCGGGACGCACTGGCCGGGGAAATTGCAACCAAACGAGTACAAGTGGGAAATGCTAAGCCTTTTTTCTCTACCCTTCTGTCTCGCCCGCCCCTTTTCGCTTAATTGACGCAGAGACACACGTCTTGGACGTGCGCCCAGCGGGTGCTACTTAGAGCTAGACACAGACATAGACACAGTAATAGAGGTGCTGAGGCATGCGGAGCACCTTCGAGAAGGACATCATTAACCCCATGCCAAATACCATGTGTGGCATACTATGAATATTCAGGAGGCAGTAAAATGCGGGACACACGGTGCTGGAAATTAAGTCTAATTATTGGATCACCTTAAAAGAGCCACGACGACGATGAGGTATGGCATGGCAATCCAGTGAATTTATCTATCAAACGCTGCAATCACTTAATGATCCAACAACAGCCGACGTAACTTAACCGGGAGCAATGGGAACTCTGCTGAAGAGCTGAAGGGGAATACTTGTCCACTTTTTGTTATATCTAGCCGGTGTTGCTGTTAATTACGTGATACCTCTCTCTCTTGAGCTGGTCGGCAAATTTTCACTCAAACGTCATCAGGATTTTTAATTGATATCGGATCGGATCAATTGGTCTGGTGGAATTGATGGGCTTAGTTGGAATGGATGTGTTCAACAAGTGAGATTCCTCGTTATTCCGCATCCAATAGTGAAACACTTTGAAGTGTTACGCCTTAAATGTTCTTGTCTAGACTGTGGTGGGAATGGTTCACTTTGACAGGTGTCAAAGTGATGCCAGATAGGTTACTCACTACTAAGAAGACTAATGGTTTGAGCCTTGGAATTAGAATGAAGTCTAGGTTGAGAAAGACCGACAAGCTGGATGTATAGACTGATGGCAAGACCTTTCACCACCAATGAAGTGAGCAGGGATCAAGAACAGTTGAGGGGTGTGGAGTTGGAATAAAATCTAAATACTTGGAGCTACCGCGACAAGTTCTATGCGGAAATTAATGCAATCGAAAGCCAAGACATAGAACTCCTTAGTAGGGATCGAGGGAAACGAAAAGAGCGAGATGGATGGCATTGTTGTCTACAGGACACAGTAACTTTAGGTATCGTTTTGAAGAAGATGGGTTATCTGGTAGATGATACTTGTAGACTATGTCTGACGAAGGTAGGGGCGGTTACGCAAATACTATGTCAATGTTATTGCAGTCTTTTTCCCTAAGCCTTCGGATCTTGTCAAATTTCCTCTTGTTTCTCTCCCTAGTCGTCACTTCTCCGAAAATTCGTCGTCTAGCTATTTCATATTCACGTAGGCTCTTCCGTGGAGTATAGGCCTTGATCTTGAGGGTCTCATCAGCCGCTGCGTCCCTAAGTAAAATCTTTACTGCTCCTGACGTTTCGGGCTCTCCGGGACCAGGTTGAATGTTGACGGCTTGGTCTCGATCGTTCCGTTAATTCTCCTGTTTCCCTGACATGCTTCGCAATGGAAAGACATACTTCCATGTCCACAGCTGAAGCAAGTCAGGGTGTGGAACCTCGATTGACACGGATGAGCTGTCGTCCTATAGTTCACGTTTGTTCTGTTCGTGTTCGTTCTCATGAAGTTGTTCGTGTTAGAGTGGTTAGTCGGTCTGTCCTGGCGTCTGAGCTGCAGTGCTGCCACTTCAACCTCTTCTTCATCCGTGTCCCCTAACCCCTCTCTCTCATCGTCGTCACTAATATTGCGTTTGAATTTTTAGTCCCTAGCTGCTAAATGCTTATCAGCGCGTCTACACTCTTTCCTAAGATCTTGGATCGTTCGAATGTTGCATCATAAGATCAGCGTCGGTATACGTTCTCTAATGTTTTGTCGTATGATTTCCACTAAGTCGCCTTCGTTTGGTCGCACTCTCATTGTTAAAGTCAGGACTCTAATGTCGGCATAAAACTCATCGAAGGTTTCTTGGCGCTGCTGCTTTCTGTCTATAATGCTAAGCAGAATCTCATGGTCCCTCCTCTGGTCCTTAAACTGCCTAACGAGTTTGGTTTTTAGATCGTAGTAGATAAGGAAATCGTCTGCCTCATTCTCCTCCAAGTACTGCCAGTACCACCTTTCGGCGGGACCGGAGACAAGGTGGTGAAAGTTGGTAAACAAGTCCTCACTACCCAGACCGTTCTTCCGCTGTGGCGTCTCGATGCGAAAGAAGAAACTGGCGACGGACATGGTTTTCATCGTCCCATCAAATTTCGTCCGGGGAGGAAAGTTTACGTCCATAAGTGGGTATGGACGTAAACTTTCCTCCCCGGGCCGCGAGGAGAAAGTTGCTCACGCCATCTTCCAAGTATTGGGTTGGGCTCCTGATTTCGACCCATTAGCGTAGATTGATCTGTCAAGCCAACGTAGTCCGTGCGGTTGGTCCGTCGAGGGGACCAAACACCCAAATTCAAATGGTATATGCACTGACCATCAGGCAGCTATCAAGGCACTCGTCCCGGGTGGAACAGTTTCTATCTTGTGTCTCTGGTCAGGGGCATGTGTGGATGAAAACGAGGAGGCCAAGAACTAGCCACGCGAGAACCAGCCTTCAACAGGGTTTACACTTCACTCGGAGCTGTCAATCGTTAGAACTTGTAAGAGCCCGCTGTTGGAAGAATGTGAACGTGTAGGTTATCCATTCCCCTATCGATGGAACAAGGCATGTTATCCAATTATCGCTCAAAATAATTTCTTCTCTTCCACACTTTTAATGGAAGCGCCTTCGAGTCTGGAGCAAACGACCAAATACACCCTAAGCAACCTTCTGACAATTTTGTGCACGTATACCTAAGCCTAAAAAAAAAACAAAAACCTCTTAACCAGTTATTTCGCACATCGCTCACCAAGCTTATGTCCATCGGACTTAAGTAAGCGATTACAACCGAGTTACCCGACACCTGGTCAAAAGTAGGTAACTGATTTCGTAGCCCTACCAAATGCGATCATAGACTCTTTTAATATGCAACACACTCTTCCGCCCTTTTTTTTGCGCTTTTTCTTCCCTTACCTACCCTCGAGTAACAAAATTAACCATCATGCCTGGACAAATCTCATTAAGACTCAAAGCCCAACCAAAACCGGGAAAAGAAAAACTAATAATGAACTCAACAACCCCACCTGGCTCTGGTTGGAATCCCGTCTTTGTTCGATGGAGGGTCATGCACATGTCAACCGTAAAAAAAGGTCAAAAGCGCACACACCCCGCACTAAGTCCCATCGAATATGGTATATGGGTAACGCTACTCTGTGGATGGAATTTATATGCGAATAAAAGTGAAAGTCTACCTCGTGGAAGAGGGAAGTGTGTTTGCAACAAACTAGGAGCAAAGTCAACAGTAAAGCAGCAGCAGCAGCAGAGAATCTAAGGCGAAAGTACTCACAAAACAGAGATACGAACAAAGATACAGAACTGTACACACACACAGACAGTCAGTCAGGCGAAGAGAAGTACACAAATTAAAAAAAAAAAAAAAAACAACGAGACCCGGAATCCGGATTATGTGGGCAACGCGAAAGTTACTCTGTTCCGTGTAGATGTTGCCTAGTTATGTCGGAGCTTTTGGAATCCGACCGGGACGGGGATAATATACAACGAAGAGGTGGAACTACAAAGAGAAAAAGAACAAAATATGGAATATATGTAGATGGAAATGCGAGACAACTTTTACTTAAACTACTTCTGGATGTAGGTTCGTCGGTGAGAGATGAAACTATGGAATTAGGTCCTTTTGAAAACGAAAACGGGACACACACAGAGTCAGAGACAGAAACAGAAATCAGATGTCAAATGGTAATTTGTGGCGAAGGGTAGGTAAACTGTGACGATGAAAGTGGAATGAGGACTTTGACTGGTGGATTTGTAATCAGTTTGCAGTATGATCATTTGAGAGAACTACTTCGAGTGGAATTGTTCTAAAGGGTCTTTCATTAAGCGCTTCCTATCTTTAAATTTAAATAAAACAAAGTGTGTGTGAGATATCATCGACATTTTTTATTCGTTTGAAAGGCCTATCGATGCCATTATGTATGGAATATAACATCGTTCAAATGTCCGCCGCGGCTTCTTTGGGTGGCGCGCATCCGAAATGTCTATGACTCTGGTGCATAAATCAGGCTAAATTTGAATGATGGCATGGGTTATGTTAGTTTTGAGGGCCGCTGTGGTTTGTGGCTTATTCGCATAAACCTGCGACTTCAGAAAACCCCACAAGAAAAGTCCAACGGGGTCAAATCGCCCGACCTCGTCGGCCAGTTCACATCACCTCCACGTGAGATGACCATGCCCTCGAATCGCTCGTGCAGAATTTTCAATGTGGCGCCGTCCTGTTGAAACCACATGTCGTTGGTGTCCATATCATCCAATTCACACCAAAAGAAGTTGGTAATCATCGACCTATAGCGCTCGCCAACGTTGTTCTCAATGAAATATAGACCGATGACGCCGCCAGCCAAAAATCCACACCAAACAGTGACTTTTTCGGGACGCATTGGACGCCCTTGGATTTCATGTGGATTGGTATCGTCTCAAATTCAACAATTTTGTTTGTTGACGTACCCATTCATCCAGAAATGGGCCTCATCGCTGAAGATGATTTTTCGATGAAAATTAGGGTCAGTTTCCAACTGAACACACATCGTTGTAGTGGTTTACCCTCAGCTTCCGGGTCAGTTGAATTTTGTACGGGTGCAGGCCCAAGTCACGATGCAAAATTCGCCAAGTTGTGGTCTGCGAACGGCCGAGTTCTTGTGAGCGACGCGAAATCGACCGCCTCGGATTCTCCTGCACACTCTCACGGACAGCGGCGATGTTTTCGGTAGATTTTGCGTTTCGTCGACGTACGGGTGTTGGTTGATCATTAACTGAACCAGTGGACTCAAATTTATCCACCACACTGCGAACAGTCCTCTCGGAAGGACGAGAGGAAGTCCCTATTGGAAGACCCTTTATAACTGAAGCCAGCTGTTGCTCACAGATTCCGAGAAATAGTCAAATGGGAACTTCATCACTGAAAGGGAAGTACTTTTGTTACGATTTGTTGAAGTGGGTTGAGTCACATTACTCAGTAATCACTACTCACCAGTCCTAACCAGTGTTAGGCAATGATTCTAAGGCTTAGACGCACTTATCAACTCATGGTTTACAACCCGAGTAGCTGAATTGTAACATCAGTCAAGAGTCTGTTTAAGCGCTGAGCACGTTAGATCCCATCAACATGCTTTTTTATGAGGCTCACCGTTGCTGTTGCTGAGGGAAGTCGGTTGAGTCACATTACTCAGTAATCACTACTCACCAGTCCTAACCAGTGTTAGGCAATGATTCTAAGGCTTAGACGCACTTATCAACTCATGGTTTACAACCCGAGTAGCTGAATTGTAACATCAGTCAAGAGTCTGTTTAAGCGCTGAGCACGTTAGATCCCATCAACATGCTTTTTTATGAGGCTCACCGTTGCTGCCATTTACAAACTTTTGTTGATCTCAGACAGAGCTATCTTGGCTTTCAACCTAAATCGGACTTGAGAGTTTTCTTTAATTGCATCTAGTTCCTAGCAGAATCCAGTATAACTGACCGATAGTGTACATCGAACTTTGAAGTTTAAGAGAGATTGATATTCAAGACGCTGTGGTACGACCAAACAAGGAAGAAGTGAAGGGCTCAAAATCTAAAGATACTTACAAAAATCTAACGATTAACATGGAGGTGTTGGAGTCTTTGTGGAAAGCGACAACATTAGACTACGGCTACCCTCCTGCCTTCTTGTTGTCTCTCAGCAGAAAAGACTCCAGACAACTTATTGGCGTTAAATCGGGTCATCTGCCACTGTCTGCGACAATTGTTAAAAGAGCGACGACATTGCGGAACAATTCCTATGTAATTGTCCTGCCTTTGCTCGTATTAGGTGGCAGACTTTTGAAGCTGATGTGGTGGACAGGCTCTTTCTCCGAAAGACAGAGGAAACACAAAAGGGTTTGGGGTACAATGGGTTTGCTTTTGTTTCGAAAAACCACAAGACCTAACCAAAAAAGAAACATCACTTTAAGGCATCTAACCCGTGAAAAAAAGACGCACCACCCTCCCTTTGGAGAAGTATCACGACAACCAGAGAAGTTAGCTCTTGTTACACCGTGCACCCACACCTGCAATCGAAGTCAAAACAGAGGCTTAGAGTTTTGCTAACGAAGAAAATTGTTCCTCGACACTAGTCTACGGAGACTTCTTGTTTTTCCTTAAACTTCTCAGGAGTCAACCCCTTAGAGTTAAGGGATCTGCAAAAGTATTCAATTATTCAATTCAACAACTGAGTCACGTGAGTTGTGGTATAACAAAATGGCACTCAATTGGGTTCCTGGCTACATAGCCACAAACCACCATCTTCCTACGTATCTATATCTAGAACTTCTTTCAGAACTCGTGCAGCATGACCAATCTTATCTCTTGCCAAAAATCGAACCGTCAACTAGTCCAAGCCTAGATCATTCGCACATTCCAACGAACCATTCAAGTTTCACGCATCATTTAAATTTTATGTTAACACAACAAAGTCCCGCCCCGAACAAGATCCCCATCCTGGTCCCATCATGTCAACTTCATATCCAAACATGTCGTCCAATTGCATTGGCTTAAAACAGATTGATTTCATGTGTACAGCTCGCAAATGGACAAAACCAGATCTCCACTCAACCCTGGTCGAATCCTAAACCACTTCACGGATTATCCTCAATTGGCTTATTTGCGATTTGACGATCGTTTCGATAATGGCCAAATGGAAATGCATTTTAAATTGGGTGGAGAACGGAGATACACTCACCACGCACCACGACCACTAGTGTATCTATTTCATCTGTCTGGCCGGCCGACGACTATGCGGCTAAATTGATCGTTATAGTCCATGTGGGGATCCCTATAAGCGTGATAACTGCTGTCAACCAGCATCAGGATCTTGCATGAGCATCGGCCATGTCAAACAGTGATGATGGTCGTTGCCGTGGACGAGCTCTCCAAACACACATGCCTGTACAATGGACTGACAACGTTTCGGGCTTAATAATGATAATTGGCAATTGGCTAGGAGTTGGAAGAGCGACTTGTGTGCTCGTTTAGGTCATTTGCCGTACTAATTTGTCCAGGCAGTAGCAGTGGTTCCTGTAACTCCTGAATAGGTGCTCGTTGTCTCCGACTGGAGAGACGATTATCGTTTTGAATTTTACGACTCTTTGGGACGGTTATTGATGTGGAATAACTTGGATATAATCGATCCGCGATGGATGAATGGATGGATGGACGAACAAGTGGGCTTGGCCAGTATATGCTGATTGGTGATTTCGTTGGGCACTTGATCGTTTGTCATCGGTTTGATGATTACTGGGAAAACGATTGTTAGGAGGCCTAAGAATGCGGTAGATTTCCAAACTGATCCGGGTTTGGTTTGGATATGAGAGACTTCTTTGGAGTAATTGGTGGAATGTTTGGTGAGCACTATATCAGAAAGTCAAAGCTACTTCCTGGATGATACTCGAGGAGGACTATTTCCAACATAATCACCAAGCAGGAAGCACTTGTCAGACATACATACCTTATTCACATGTGAACCCATTATTGATACGTATGATCTGAGTCTGAGTTCTGAGCCTTGCTTAACACTTGACTCAACACGGAGTCAGCAAAGGAATTTTCTATCTTCACAGCAACCAAGGATAAGCTCTGGAAGGAGTTATTCTTACTGGCAATCACAGCAAAAAGAGAAAACTGACGATGTTTGGGTATGCAATTGTTTGGAGCTTAAATGGTCCAAGCAGCCATTTAGAAGGTGCGCCATTATGACCTGAATATGGTGCCGTCTGAAAATCTATTAAACGATGAGCTCATGGTCAGCCTGACTTCAAATGTAGAGATGAGCACCTCGGTCCTACGTAAGCACTAAGTGAACTTCAACACGCAAGCAAACGTGATACGAATTTTGGTTCTCAGAAGTTGGGAGAGAAGTCACAACCAGAATCTTTCAGAAGCGAAAACAGGTCTGGCTACTTCGACAATGTCAGAGCTCAGGTGTATGCAAACTTCGAAACGACGTCAGGCTTTCCTGAAGGAAATTAATTTCAGCGATCCCTGGCTCAGTTTGCTCAAGAGTTAGGGAGTCGTTTCGTCAGGGTAGAAGCTATGAGTGGAATGTATAAAGTGTCTCAGATTAAAGATCTTGACAATGGCCTTTGAGTTTGTCCCGAGCTCTGTCTACTCCAGAGACAACTCCAAGACCAACTGACAGCTTCTACAAAAACCTGTGGAAAACCCTTCGTACGAAATCAGTTACGGTCTAGAGTTATTAACTTCAAACCAATGGCTTTGATTCGCATTAAGGCTACAATTAGCCCAGTATGTGCTTAAATCTAAGACTGCATGGAGCACGTCCAATTTATCAATTGCACTCAGTGACTTCAATGACAAAATCGGAATGAAAAACGTTCCAGCCCCCAATGACCAATGAATCTAGAGTCCAGTATTCAACGTCGTCTCTGACCATCTTTTTGCAGTCAAAAGCAGAGCGCTACTGTCCATCAAAATAAGTTGCAAATGGTCCAAAAGAAAAAACTCGACTCGAAGAAAACCCTAAATAGGAAAACAGAGGGCCTATGTGGTCTTTCAGGACATCGAAAAGTTTAATTCTCACAACCAGATTTGGCGATTTTATAAGAAAGCAAAGCAAGTGACTGGAGGAAAGGACACACACTAGTGAGGAACACTTTTATGAGAAAGATGGTTGCAGGTCTCCATTAGGAATTACACTTCAGTCTTCGAATCCACCCCGAAGGAATGACACCGTGTAGGAAGTTCTTAGTTTGGGTGACACACACAAGTGTTGAAAGATCTTAATCAACTTCATGTGTGGGGATGAGAGCCACGTATGTATGGGCCGGACAACAGTGCCCTAGAAGCGAGTCATTTTTAACATTGAGAGCTCATGATGGTCTTGTTGGTTGTGGCAAACTGCAGCAGGCTCTCCAGAGACTGCGGAGAGCGCAACATGAACAGACAGGTTCAGTGGAGCCATCGTGAACGGGTTGTATTAAGTTGTGAATAAAGTTAAAGTTGTTGATAAAAGACATGGGTTTCTCTTAAGCCGAGGGTACGCGTGAGCGGGTAGTACATTAGTCATCAAACATCTCTTAGCGATCGCCCTACAAAATTTGACTGTAAAGTTCGTTTCGTCTTCCACTGGACATTTTTTTTCCACAAAGTCGTCTGCATTTTTATAAGAACGAGCTATTTCAAGGCCTGCCAGGGTCAGACTGGTCCATTAAACCTCGAATTGTTTGCGTAGCCAGTGCCGAACAGTTGCAAAATCTTCGCAAAAAACATCAACACTTGTTAAGATCTTTTTCCATTTGATAAACGCCGACATAGGCAAAGTGCATCTTAGAGTGAATCAGGATCAACTATAGGTCAGAAATTCATGAACTATTTTCCACAAACCTACCTCCGATGACGAATTTGCCACTAGTCACGACTTTTTGTCTAGTATTTCAGTGACGTCTTTCTAAAAAATACCCCAAAGCTTCTATCAATCGTTTGTCTGCGGTCAAGGTCAGTACCCTTGTTTCCTTCCAGTTAGTTGTCAACACTCAAATTTAAATACACATCCCTAAAAATCTAAAAATAGAAACCCCTTTATCTTCTCAAAACAACCCCATAGAAGGAGCATTCCCATTCCTACCACAGTCAATACCACTAAATTAAAAAATAACACAACCACTCATCCAAGTCGGGTAGTACAACACCCGGTTGCAATGATAAACATTTGAATGGAAAAATATTTTCCAAAATATTTTCAATAACCAAACAAATAATAATAACCAAAACCACTCGCCTGTGAAACTGTTGTAAATGTATGTCCTACAGGCTGCCAGAGGGTTGGTTAAACCACAAAAAGTCACCTAAACCATTCACGAGAATGGCCACTGTTCGCTGAATTTTTTCAAATAAAAACGTCAAAAGGATGCGGTCGCTGGTGGGTTTTGTCAAGGGTGGTCACAAATTACAATCCCAAGCGAACTGCATTTTATTTTTTGTTGGTTTAACGGGGAAAAAATTTTTGTTATTGCCTGTGGCCGCATAATTACAACGCAGTTGGGCGACATTAATAAAAAACGAATTCTCTTCACTGCCATCCCTGGTTGGAATTCTTGTTTTTTGTTTTGACATCCCATGTCATAAATAATTAAATTTTGGGTTGCAACCCTTTCTCCGATGAAAGGACTTTTCAATAATTTCCTTTTTTTTCGACTTCACTTCAGGATCTTCTTCTTTTTCTTTTTTTTGAAATGTTCGAAGGAAGAAAACTTAATGGTCCTCGACAAGCATATACATACATACACACTCAGTTGCATAAAAGAGGATCTGTCCTGGGTGGTGCAAAGTAAACCAGCAAAGTACCCCTTGGAAGTAATGATGGAGAAATTGAATCCATCACGAGACGAGAAATGGGAATTTTCTTGGTTTTTTTTTTTCTCTCCCCCGTTTGAATGGATGGAATGCTGGAGAGTGCACGAAATGATATTTTATACTATCTCCGGTGTATTTCAACCCTTTTCACTCAAACACCCATGTAGGCAGACACTGACATCGTGGTGGGGTTGAAAAAATAAACTTTGGCCAAATTGAAAAATAACACAAGATTCCTGGTGCAGCAATGATTTTGGGAATCATTCTGTGGCAGCTTCACTGGCATGTGTTTTGATTTCACATATTTTTTTCACGTGTTTAGTAAGTCGGGACTTAAAAAGGAGTGCACTTAGGTTGCAGGTGGTTTTAAAGCGGGAATAATTCAATTTTGGGACTTTCGAAAGCGGTGTGTGGGGAATCGGCTTTATTGGAAAGGATTTGAATGTGAAAGACGGTGGGTTTTTTCACACAAATGTTGTCCTTCATAGGTTTAGTCGGGCTTCTGATGAAGCGGATGGAATGAGATTAAATGAGTTTAATGCAAAGCCGGTGGGATTCCATATCCTCTCTCTCTCTCTACGGACTTGTTGGCTGACAGATGTCGAAGAAACAGCCCGTTGAGGCCTAAGACCTTGCTTCTCATTACAATTCAAGTTGTGTCTTCAATAAAAGGAACCAAAAGTTTTGTTTCCGAGCTTGAGAAGCTTTTTTATTACCTTCCGAGTGGTGGTAGACATGAAAAATCGTTTTGGTCGTTTTACCGACTCGAATCTCTGTAAGCTCGCTTAGTAGTCGAACCACTAGACCCTGACTAGATGTCGGCACTGTTGATAAATTTAAGAAGGACATCTCTGACAAATATTTCACCACCATTCGACACTGCAGAATCGATGCCCACTTTCAGAAGGCTCGTTGAAGTCATCGGGGAGCTAAAGTCAAAAAAAGACTCTCACGATAACGTGACAAGACGACAAAATGATTTTTGTAAAAGCTGCACGGACAAAGAGGAGGATGAAACCATTCCCCACATTCTATGTAGCTTCCCAGCTCTCTTTCACAAAAGAAGACTCCACTTAGGAGAATCTTGTGGTATCACAATGGACCTACCGCTGGTCTAAGTGTGCTGACTATAGCTGGCAGCCACTTCAACCTAACCTAACTAAGGAGAATCCTACTTTAACGATTAAAAAATAAAAATATTTGTCGCGACAGCTTTAGAGAACCAAGGCCTAGCTTCTCGCAATGATTCATGTTGTGCGTGTTATATTTTTCGCAAGAATTTTTGTATTTGTAATGGAAGGGACCTACAGAATTATTACCGACTCCGAACGGCGGATTGAGCGATCTGATAAACACAGATGTCAGAAACCTCTTGCGTTTCATCAGAAGCTTCAATTGATTTAACGAGTAGGTAAGAAGATCTCTCCAGATCCATGGACCTTTCACAGTTCTAAGTGTACTGGCTTTAGCTGGCGGCCACTTCAACCAAACCTAACCTAAACGGAAAGTTGCTGAGTGATGAAGAAAAAACTTCTCCTGGTCAGTAGCTGATACAGAAATCATTAGAGACAATGCCTGTGAAGCACGTCCACTTTCCTTGTCATATCTGCTGTCAGATAGGTGGTAAGCCTACGGTCACATGAAATGTTCATAAGACTGTGAAGGACATCACTAATCTCCACCAAGAATGATATTGGTAAAAGAATACACCTTGCAGACCTATCTTTACACTCTAACCGTTGACATATTCTAAGGAACTGCGGGGCATTAACTTGCAAAATAGAAAAATGCATGGGGAGCGGCTAGATAGACGGGAGATGCCTCTTTAAACCTTAATTTTCTAAGGAAAACCCAGCAGAAAGTGGTTTTGTCCTAGTTTACAGAGACCAAATTTGACAAACAGTTGGATAGGTTGCTCATGTCTGCAGTTCTTCTTGTTTGCATTCTGCTTTGGTTCGGTTCTTTCTTTTAGTTGCGTACAAATCGACAATCATTCGCCAATATTGACAAAGTTCAAGTCTGTAAGGCTTATAGGAAGACTGGAACCATCAGTTCTTACCCAAGATTCCGAAGGGACAAGTCCATTTGTCTTCAAACCTAAACTTTAATGGTCTTTCAAAGAGTAGTAACGCTTAGGTAAGGACCAAGGTAACGCAAGATAAATTGAGATGTAAAAAGCATCGAAAAACAGAAGTTAATTGACCGCATGCGTAGAGGTGAGCAGATCATTTCCGAAGTGGAAGGTCTTGCTGCTGCTATAGAAACTGCGCTCCATAAAGGTCAGAACTTATTGCAGAATATTCCAAGTTGAAATCGCACCCCAGTTAGAAGGAAAGGGGTCATTTATGTGTACATTGACAGTTCTGGTCTGTAGTCGGAAAAATTATACCTAAATGCAAGCAGCTAGGTGTGAATATCGTCGGACGAGGATGGATCCACCAATGAGAGATGAGAAGAACTTGCAAAGAAAGACCGTAAGTATAACAAATAAGGTAGATTCATTTGGAAGGGTATAAACCCCAGAATACTCTGATTGACTGTCTACACTCTGTACTAATAGATGACGATTTAAAGTCAGACAGACATGAACTATCTTCTGCGTCCAGCCCGGCATTCTCGAGTAGTAAACCTTTATTTTTTTTTTTTGCAAGAGCTGACGTTTGATTTAAGACAAAGTTTATGTTTTAAGTTTTGGAATTAAAGCTGCTGAGTTCCGAACCAAGATTTTCTTATAGACTGACAAGATCTTACTTAAATTTTTAAGAGCTCCCAACTGCCGAAGTTATTCCAGGCTTTCATCTTCGTTGATTTTCGGAAACGTTCTCTCCAGTTACTCTGATCAATTTTCCTGTCATAGGGATTCGGTCATCCAGATCTGAAATAGAAAAAAGCACGCGGTTAATTGTAAGCTCTAACCAAATGCATCAATCACGAGAAACACAAATGATCGGACTACGCCTTGTAGAATCAAAGACATCGACCAACTGTGAAGAGAGGAACGAAGATTTGCAAGATGATAAAGTTTCTTTACTTACTTATTAAGCCAGCTACCCTTGGAGGGTCTGAGCTTGAACTAATGCCGGTTTCCATCCATTACAGTCCCGGGCACGCTGCTTCTGGTCTACCAGACTGAGGTTTACGTAATTGCCTTATCTTTAAACCGGAGATGCACCAGATGGCTGGGATTCAAAGAACCTCTTAGCTACAGCGTTTTCGTCCATTCGCTCGATGTGGCCAAGAATCACATCCCCATCTTTATGCAGCTCGTAGAGCTCGCGGTTGTATCTTCTCCCCCATTCGCCCTTCTCGCAGACAGGACCAAATATTCGACGTAGAAATTTCTTTTTCGAAGGATCCCAAGATCTACTCCGCCGTCTTAGTTATCGTTTAGCATTCAGCTCGATAAAGCAAGATCAGAGTTTTGTAAAGCATGATTTTGGACGTTCAAGTTAGGAGTTTGGACTCTAGCTGTTTGGACAGGTTTAGTTGCCTGAGGTTATCCTTCATCGAATCTCCACCAGAGTGTCATTTTTGGAGTTTATATTTGCCCTACTCCTTCACTGTAGCTGTTGATTGTCAAAAGTTCTGTGCTAGACGGTGTTCTTGGTCGATAGCATGCACTTTGTCTTATCTTCTTCAATCGCCGTAAAAGCTTCAAAAAAATGGCACGCTTAGAACAAGGTGGGTCTATATCGTCTGCGTACCCCAGTAGTTAACAAATATTCCTAGATTCATCAAATTAAGACTGGAGATCTTCGCTAGAGACCGCTGAAGCTAGACAGCTAGGAAAGTAGATCTAAATGATCTATTCCCAGTCTAACTGAGACGGTCAACATGACGTCATTTTGAGACAACGTCCCTGCAAACAAAATGCACACTAACAAGACTAACTGCACACTAACCATGACCGACCTCAACGGCAAGTTGAATATTCCCCAAAAAAAAATTAACATACAACCATAACCTCACCTCATTTACATTGTCCACCATTAACTATCGTCAAGTGACAGATGTCACCGTGGAAAGGAAAATTCTCACTTTTTCTTTTTTTTTTATTCCACCAATGACAAGCGTGACACTTGAGCACATGACAAAAGTCAACGATCGACAGTAGTCACAGTGGTGGTCAGTGATGTCTGTTGAAGTTTTGTTTAGTCCCTCTTGGCGTCTTTTTTTTTTTTTTGGCAAACAAATACCGCCACGCACCGGGGTTAAGAAGACATTTTGGCCACACATTCACGATGGTCAAGTTGCGATGCGATACACGTATGGCCGTTGTAAGATCGCCAAAGGTCATTGCTGTGGTGTGTCTCTTGACCGATTAAAAGTGGTTATGCTCCTGCTTGTCTTCTCTTTTGATGTGGTCATCGGCTGTTTTAGGGTTTTCATTTCTTTATTTTTCACTCGAATTTCTATAAGGGAATTATATTTATTTATAAACAAATTGAGTGTACAACACTCACGTATAAATAAAGCAACTGAACGGGTTACGACACAAGCATTCATTGGTGGGCATTATTTGATTACGGTGTTGTGTGTCGTAACCGAAGAGGCATTCTGAGTTGCCAAGTGGAATCGGCTACGTGCAAATGGTGTTCGATGAGTTATTAGTCGTTACTAATTGTGTACTTTGTAAACAAATCGAGCTGTGTCTGCGATTGTATAAGGAAATAATGAACAGATTGCATAAAACACGAGAAAAAAGTAGGGAAGTCTATGTTTATGTTGGAATTGTAATCACCACATGGCCACATGATGTTAATCACTTTTCTATGCCTTTTACAATGTCTTGTAAGTCAATTGAAAGGCACGATCTTTCAGCTAGTCCTCAGACTTAACAGCTGTCAAAAACGAACAAATATTTGGCACGACAGCTCAAAGAGAGCCAAGGCCTAGCTTCTCACAACCATTCATGTTGTACGTGTTATATTTTCCACAAGAATGGAAAGGACCAAATCCAAACGACGGATTAAGAAGCTTTTTCATGACGGGTTATTCAAGCTTGCGAAGAGCTGGTGCCGCGAATAAAACGTTTGGTGGTTTTGAGGATCGAACCAGTGTCCTCTCACTTAGCAGTCCAACGCACTAACCACAAAGCTACGGCAACCCAATAGCAGCTATCAAAGTATCACGAAAAAGCACCTTGTCCACGAATTATGCACTTTTCCTCTTGGATAATTGGATAGCTGTGGACGACAATATCTCATTCCAACTTCATTTATTGACAATTATGCAAGACTTATAAGCCTAAGCGGTCCTGTCCGGCGTTTGCAAAAGCCAGATTGCGTGCAATAAACCAACCATTCCTCGACGACCTTAATGACATCTCGGGTAAATCTTCTTTCTTAACTCCACAGGCTGGATCTAGGCACCAACTGTCTTACACACATCATCAACCAGGTCACACGAGTCGTGGTAACAAAAAAGCACACCTGGTGCTATTTGGGTTCATGGTGAGCCGCCACCTGTACCTACCTACCCTATAGTCCTGAGAACCTTCTATTACCTTCACGAACAACTCGTACCGTAAGCCTGTTACGAGCAAGACAGATCGGTAGAGACAGTGCTGCACAAATGGTACAACTCTGGGCATATGGAAAGAGTCTTTAGAAACTTGAATCTAAAAAGACTTTACCAATCTTCAAAAATTCTGAGAAATCGAAGACTCTAAAGACACTGTAGGCTTGCTGAACAGGACAAAATAGGCAACCGACGTGATAATAAAGAACTTCGAAGTATCAATCTTCATGGATGGGCTCTAAAATAGTCCAGTAAGTATGGAGGAGCATAATAAGCGAAGTGTCTTTCAAATGAAAGTACTGGCTCTGCGACCAACGCATATGGCACCGCGACTTGAAAGATCTGTTGTGCCTGAGGCCAGTTAGACTAGGAGATCCTCGATCTTCCTAATGAAGTTGAGGATATCCCCAGTCAAAGCATTACGAATGTTCTCCGGTGTTAGGACTACCTTCTAGATAAAGCGTTTCCTGAATCTGCAGACAGCTATACACTCTATTAGTACGTGTTCCGGTGAGTCGTCTTCCTCTTAACAGAGTCGGCATTTAGATTCCTGAACAATGTTTGGCTTATGTAAGTGATCTCTGAGGCTGTAGTGACCGGTGTGGGAGCTGGCAAGTCTTCTGATATTGTCCCATTTATGGTTTTATTCAGATGTCGGATGTCCCTTTTAGCTTGTCTTAGTCCCTGAATGTTGTTTTTCCCCGTTGTCCAGACTCGATCTCAATGCTGAAGTGGGGATGCCACAGAAGGACTCAGCACCTATGTATCTTTCAGAAGAACCTAACCGTTCCTAAAAAGTTGGTCTGCAAATTCATTGCCTTCAGGGCCTCTGTGTGCTAGTACCCATACCTACCAGAGTTTGACCTTGTTTCGTCTTGGTCTTGGAGAGCATTGAAGCAACCCGAAACAGCCTTTGAGTTGCAGTAATGGGAACTTAGTGCTTTAAGCGTTGCTTGACTATCGGTGAATATATTGATGGTTGCCCCCTTTACTCCGGAGTCGAAGATGATATTGGCGCAGGTATCAATGGCATGTTTTTCAGCTTGAAAGACAGTACGACACATTCCAAGTGCTTTTGAAACTTTGTGATTAAGGTCATAGATACCGGCTTCAACACCGGAGTCCATCAGTATACCACCCTAATCCTTTTATGTTCAGCAACGGCTCGCCAGTTTTTCAAGAATTACGGTCCGGAATCTCAATCTCGAACTTTCTGCCTAAACAGAGTATTTTGGGCATAAAGTTGGATAATCCTGGGAAAGATACTCAAACTCAATTTAATCTTCACCCGGGTAAGCTATAGGTTCCGTAATGAATGACTTGATGAGGTGGCTAGACGTGGTTCAACTTTTCGGAAATCCTTCGCCAAAGGAGTTCACACCATTTGGAGTCCTGAAGGGACACATTTGTGTTTCTTTCTTTCTCGCGAAGGCCAATTGTGTCATGTCTAGGAAGATATATTTCGCCTATAGACCATCCGGGCAGGTATCCCCAGGGTTGTAGCTACTTGCATGGGCGATTGACTAGTGATACACATGGCGGCCAAACTGGTTATCCCGAAACCGAGAAGACAATTTTTTTAACTTTTCCTGCCGATGTCCGGCACTAGCCAGAGCTAGGAGTCCCGTGAAACATGCTCTGTTCACCAAAGGAACGTAGCCTTCAATAGGGCATGTGGGCACAAATTCCACGAAATTTGGTTGCAGTGATATCTTCATGAACCCAAGAATGGTACATATCTTACGTCGAGGGTAAATTAACATCCACAGTCACGATCAGGTTTAAATACATGGAACCACTAGGCCAAGTCTTAGAAATACTTAACTTCAGCCTAGGTTAGATGACGTTACGCACCGAAAACTAGAACTTGATAAACATAATTTTGGACATTTAAACGCTCCTCCACACAATTTAAATGAACAACTTTTCCGATCCAGGAACTCTTGACTGTGGAAGGTGTCTGTCGGAACTATCTAATCCGGTCTCCGAGGAAAGTTTGTACACGGCTAGAACATATGATGCGTCCACAGATCACTGAAGTCGTAAACTCTGTACACTCATCGTTCGAAAAAAAAACAATGAGGAGGCTGACCACAAGACTACCGTCCAATTGTTGTGAAGCATGTTGACCAACTCTCTGCTAAGCCTTCTCAATATTTTTAACGACTACGCTCAGGTTTAGGCAGATGATGCTACCGTGCTCTCTGAGGAATCGTGCCTTCTGATTGTCTCTACTCTGATGCGTACCTTGACGTGTAGCTGGCTGGTCCTCGATCTGATTGACAAGCGGAGGAAAGAACTCAATTTCAGCTGCAGTAATACTTCGACTACTATCGTATGGAGCAAAAGACTTATCTTGCCTCAGACATAGCTTCGGTGGTTAAAAAGTGGAAACTGATGTCGACGTGGATAGCGTCCTTTTGGCAAACAAACTTCTGTTAAAGCCAAAGAATGGGTGGAGGAGCTTTGTTTAAAGCCTTGCTTAATCCTTCAACCATTTTTCCTAAATAACTTTAGAACACAAGACCTTGTTGAGCTCAGCCAGAAGGACAAATTGAGTCTTATTTGAGTCCCGTTACCAAAAAGAAATGAAGTCGTTAATGCCTGTACCTAGCAAGGCACATATCATCAACTGCCTAACTTTTAAGGATGCACACAAATTAATGCCTCCCGATGGAAATTTTGCACTTTTTTGTCAAGGTTCGTCTTTCAACGAAGGCTTGATCAGTATTAAAAGACTGTGACGGTAAAGCAGAAAAAAAAAATGATCCCAAGCGTAAGCTCGTGAGAAAAAAGAAGGTCCTCATTT
This sequence comes from Criorhina ranunculi, assembly GCA_951813785.1. Classification (NCBI taxonomy): domain Eukaryota; kingdom Metazoa; phylum Arthropoda; class Insecta; order Diptera; family Syrphidae; genus Criorhina; species Criorhina ranunculi. Next base: position 11,396,479 of record OX638382.1, on the reverse strand, counting down.
TTAAGCCGAGATTTCAACGTATCTCCTAGCAGGGCCGTTCTCTCTTCCTAATTTATTGGATCTAGAATATTTTTAGAATACAACAATGCACGGTTGTTTAAAAACGAAAGCCGTCGTCGATTGAGAAGATTACCCCAGAATGACGTCTTCAATTCCAAGCTTCAACTAAAAGACCGTCCAAAACAGTTGCTGGTTTTTATACACACATTTCATCAATTTCTTTGTGAATACCTCGAGTGTACTCTTGCGTACTGCAGCTCCTCATCCATTCACCCGTCGTCTATTTGCCCAACAAAATCGACATAAAAATCCGGGGCTGGCCTTAAATTTTTTTGGTAATAATCGTGTCATTTCCCATCCACCTGACGCATTTGCCGATTGCAACTGTTTTGAGAGAATTTCAAAACAATCCACCAGGTCGGTCGGACCATCTATTGGAATCTCAATTGATCCGCTCGCCGATTTACTATTCACCCGACACGTCCACTTGCTATTACTTCGGCATGTGGATCGCATATCAAATCGGACTTCCATGTCCCGTCCAGTGATCAATCTCACACGGGATGCAGTCTACTGTCCCCTTGGGTGACCCAATGTCCGTGTGAAGTCATTCCATCCTTTATCCACAATTATGATGTGGGAATTCTAGCTTCTTCTAGGTGTGTGCGCATCAACTCAAAACGCCTCGAATTCCGCGAACCAGAAAATGTGTCCAATGATCGATGGCTACGTGACCGTTGTACTAATGCAGGCTTGACGCTCGTTCGTCAACAACACTTTTTGGACAAACTCACAGCGGAATGGTGACGGAGGCGACACTGCAATTAAAAAATTTTTTTTTTTTTTTTTGTAAAACTGACAATTTCATGTCAGGCCAGATGTCGGTCAATGTCGATGGCAGCGGTGGAGGCGTCGTCGTCGCCCCAGACATTACGCTACAATTCGGGGCGACTTACGACAGCTGAATTAATAAGCGGCCCGCCGCTGTCGAGGAGTATAAAAAACGCGTTTGATTATTCAATTGATATCAGTTTCATTTGGATACGGTCTACGTTTGGGTCCCAACCAAAAACCACCTGGCCACCTCAAAAATCGACAAATATGGCAGCGAAGTTTGGTCTTATCGTTCTGGCTTGTGTGGTTGCCCTGTGCAACGCCGAGGCTCCATTCAGGGGAAATAGCAATCGTGTACAACAGCAGCAAGTGGGTCCATATCCAGCAGCTGGATTTAGACCAGAACGTACCTTTGACCTACCGTCAGAAGCTCTTGCACAACAGTTGCGTTTGGCTCAGATCATCAAATTGCAACAGCGATTGCAGCAGCAACAACAACAGCAGCAACAGCAACAACAGCTACAACAGCAACAACGGCCAAGCCAGCTCTACGGAACTCCTGCAGAAAGTGAAGCTTCTCAGCCTCAGCAGCCTTCTGGATTGTACGGTGCTCCTCAGGAGGAGGCACCATCACAACAGCAACCACAACTAACCCGTCCTCAAAGACCATCTCAGTTGTATGGAACTCCGCAGCAGTCTGCTGCCTCCCAATCACAACCACAAGTTGTAAGACCCCTACAGCCATCCCGGCAGTATGTAGCTCCTCAACAGACCGCTGCCTCTCAGCGTCAAGTTCAGCGCGTACAACAACCATCCCGTCAATACGGTCCCCCACAAGTACCAGCCCCCAGGCCGGCTCCCGAAGGCAATAGTTCGGAGTCCGTGGAGGAGACCAAAGAAGTCGAGACTGTAGCCGCAGTAGCCAACAGCGTAGACAACAAAGCTGGCCGTTTGACCCAAGGCAGCGGAGAGAGAGACACCGAGAATGATGAAGCAGAAACAACTGGAACTGCCGCCATTGCTCAGCCAACAGGATTTGTGTTGGTTCCTCTTGCTGCCGCCGGATATGCGCCTCAAAAGTTAGCGTACTTCCAAGCTCCAGCGGCTGCTACCTTCGCCAAGTTACAGTTGCCAACAGCATTTGGACTGCAGCAGCCTAGTTTGTTGGCCCCTCAGTTGCTGGCACCACAGAGCTACTATCAGCCACAACAGTTTGCCTTTGCTCCTGCTTCACCTCTGCAGGCATGGTAAGGGGTAAGCTAAGCTAAGGAAGTTTGAAAGATCTGTTTGTTTGAATGTTTGGTTTTGTTTTTTATACGTGAAGGAGTGTTTTGGAAATAAACCTTTTTGTTGTTGTAATTTAAATGAATATGTTGACGAGTTTTCATTGATCGTGAAGATGGGACGTAAACGTCGTTGAACTTCTTAGTGAAGGGAAGTATTTTCAAAATAAACAGTGCAACAACCTAACTGCTTAGGCGATGTCAAATGAGCTATATGGTGGTTCAGAGATACATACGTAAACACCTGGAGACACGTTAGTGACCCCCGTAGACCCTGCTAAGCGCATTAGTAACCTAGAGCTCTTCATCGCTTTGGCCAGCAGCCCTTATCTTGTTGAATTTACACTACCTTGCCCTCAAGCCTAAGCCAGTTGCAAGTCTTTGCAAGAATTGCATACTCATAGAGTTTTTAGACGCAATGGTGTTACTTATCAGGCCAGCTAGCCTTGGAGGGTCTGAGTCTGAACTATTGCCGCCTTCCATCCTTCACGGTCCCGGGCACGCTGCTTCCAGTTTCCGCGTCTGCGATTGCTTTATCTTTAAACAGGAGCTTCGGTCCTGATCCTTTGAAGACTGAATGGTACAATGGTGGTGGTGGACCTACTGTCATCCTGCTTCATGAGCCTGGCAATGCGCCCTAAAAGCATGTCCTGTCGAACTTTACGATCAGCCTTTCGATGAACTAAGTGGACTTTCAACTACCGACTCTAGTATAAAAAGGTCTAAAGTGGGAACCGCAAGATATAAGTTGGTAAGGACCAAGCACTTTCTCACCCATAAGGTCGAACAAAACGATGTTTCAAGTTTCAAAAGAACTCTAAAGCTCTATACGATGGTCCTGTGCAAAGGCATCTTATCCAGCTTTTGCAATGGGTTTAGGAAAACATGGTCCAAAATTCATAGGGCAACACATTCCAAAAGCTCTTGCACGTTCTTGGTCAGGAAACATCACTGACACAAGCCATCAGAGACAGAGAAGCCTTAAATGTCAAGATAAAAACACAAAATTTCGCCAAGGAACTGTGAACTGTGGCTTGTGACATCAAGCCAGCCTCGTGTTTTTGGGACAAAGAAGGCAAAACGAGTAACAAGGTCTAGGTTAGGTTAGATTGAAGTGGCTGCCAGCTGATGCCAACACACTTAGACCAGTGATAGGTCCATTGTGATACCACAAGGTTCTGGAAAGATCTCCTAACCTACTCGTTGAACCAATTGGAGCTTCTGATGAAGCGAAGGAGGTTTCTGACGTCTGTGCTTATCAGACCGTCTAAGTTGCTAAAGTAGAAGTCCCCTAAGTGGAGCCGTCTTTTGTGGGAGAGAGCTGGGCAGTTACAAAGAAGGTGGGGAATGTTTTTTTCCTCCTCTTCGTCCATGCAGCTTCTATAAAAACCCCTGAATGGACGCCAAGCCTTGTTGCATTCTTGCCTATTAGACAGTGTCCCGTGATGACACCTATTACGGATCTGTTGAGAGAAATTAAGTTCTTCGAGCGTTTCAGATCCAGCCTCGGCCAAATCTGCTTTGTCGCTAGATACGTTGTCCAGCAGTCTTGGACCAGAAGGAACCTTGCTTACCTCGCATGCAAGTGTAATTCTAAGACAGACAGACAGATTTGAAAGTAAAGACGTTCGTTGAATTGTTGCTATAATCCTTCTAACATTGACCATCGCTAAATGTCACTACTTGACCTTCCTTATCTATCCATCAAGCCAAGTTCTCAATCCATCGATACATTGTTGCTGCAACACACAATGTTCCCGACTTGTCGTACTGTGATAATGACAATGACGTGTGCATTTGTGCCTTTGTTCGAGTACACCACAGAGTGCAATGATCGATGGTGTTGTTGATGCGATGATGCATGTCATCCATCCGCTTGCCTCTCCCCCCCCCCACCACCCGAACTTTGGTTTGACATTTTTAGTGAAAATTACAAAAATAAACGCGAGCTTCTTCCCGTCTTCGCAACAGAGAGAAAGAGATTTGCTTAATGAATGCACGCATAGAATGGACGGAGTTTTTCGCATGAAATGTTCCATACCCACCCGAAGGGGTGTGTAAGGCGGGCCCTATTAGCGATGTTAGACCGAAGGATTGATAATTACAAAGGCAAACAGCATGCACAACGTTTTGCTTATCGGTTTCTCCTGCTCGTCGTCGTCGATCGTCGTGGTGTGCAAGATATTTAGTTCTTGCAGCTTGGCGCTGACTGCATTTGTCGGATTTTTTTTATTTTTAGATTAACTAAAGTTCATTGGTACTTTTGGCAGCGATGCAAAAATGCTCTTGCAAGGGATGCACATGTACCGGGCTTAGTGATGGATGCCATATGATGTTGACTTTAATTAAATGCAAATGCAATTTCTGACAGAATTGCAACATTTTGTTGGCGATAAATTTAGAATGGATTATGGATTTAGAAGGCGATTATGATAGAGCATGAGCTACCTACCTGGATGGATATGTCTTAAGAATATGGATTCCAATGCGCATTTGTTAGAAGCCCATTACAGTATCAATGATCTGTCCCAACTGTGACGAACACAGGCAGAAGACTTGCAATACATAAGCGATGTAGTAGACTGCACTAACGCATCGAAGAGCCTACTCCCTTGGACCGTATCTAGTACACTAGCCAACGTACGATACTTTCATTTGAACGTCATGTTGTCAAGCTCAAATTCTTTGACTCAAGGCTTTCTTAAGATGGCACTAGTTCTCCTTCTCTCCTGCAGAATGAGATCCAGTCTTAAAGAGATGCTTTAAGCTCATTAGATCGCTTGATTTCCTAAAGTTTCAAGGTCCAATGGTAGCGGAAAATGGGGCATTCTTTCGCCTTTGGCATAGCTTCCTTCTAAGTGGACTTCTAAAACGTATTTAAGTCGATTAAGCTAGGTTAGATTAGGTAAGGTTAGGTTGAGTGGCTGCCCCCGCTAAACAGGGACACACTTAGGCCAAGACAAGGCCCTTTGTAGAGAAACTGGATACCCAGCGTCAGAGACCTCACATGCGAATTTTCTTAAGAGGAAGAGGGAGTCAAAAAGCTTTGGGTAACCGTTGTCGATTAAGCTAAACTAGACTAAGAAATGATCACCGTAGCTCAATGGTTAGTTCGTTTAAGCAACCTAAACCACAAGTTCAAAACTCAGGATGGCTACTGAACGTTTTCTTTTTGCGGCATGGGACTACATTCTGTCATGAGAAGCATTTCTATGCCTCGTTCGGGGTCGGCAATAAAAACTGTAGATCTCATCCCTACCGCACATGACACATTTGTGAGAGAAACAAGGCATCGACCCTCTGAGGACTTGTTCGTACTTTTCGTTTCTTATCATAAGTCTTTGTCCCTCTTCGTGCCTTTACCAAAGAAAGACGGACTAAGGCACCCATATCTCTTCTTATTTGTTACATACATGTGCCTTGGTTAGAGCTGGTGTCTGTGTTTCCTTGAAAAACTTAGGAACCAATCTCAATTCGTTGAAAGGCACTCACCTACCTAGCCTTACATGACTTAAGCCGAAGTTGCAGCTATCTGGTCAAGCTATCGCCTCAGTCAGGGATCTTCTGCCGCCATCAAACAACTGAAAATTATGGCATGTATGTACATATAGCTCCTATGGAGACAGCTACACATGGCTTACTCTGTGATGGGTTCCTGGTCAAAACCACAGACACAATGGATGTGCGTGAGTTATGAACTAACTAGGTGAACATAAAGGCGGCCATATTGTTCGCTAAGTACCTCATTCCCAGCGACACGCGGTGAACAGAGCTAACGCCTGATCGGTCCGAGATCTAGCAGCAAGACTTCTACGTCAAATGGAGTATTCAAGCATCATCATCTTTGATTTGAGCGATAGAACCTTTGATGTCTCTATTTTAACCATTGACGAGGGTTCACCCTTTGAAGTGAGGTCGGCAGCTGGAGACACACACTTTGGAAGTGAGGACTTTTGACAACCGATTGGTGAATCATTTGACGAAGGAATTCAAGGGCAAGTATAAGAAAGACATGCGATCAAATCCACAAGCCGTCGCCTGAGGACAGCAGCTCAGCACAGAGGCCACCATCCGCTTTATGGACAAAAATCAAATCCATGACATCCTCCTGGTAGAAGGATTAACAAGAATTCCAGAAGTACAGAAGCTTCTGCGGAAAATCTCTGAACTTGTCCATCGATCCAGATGAAGCCGTTGCCTACGGAGCCGCCAATTCAAGCTGTTCTTAGTGGAATTTAGCATTTTAAAAAGTTCAAGCTTACTATTAGGCCTTTAGCCTTAACTCGTTGAAGGGGAGACTAGGAAAAAGCACACTTCCTTGCACGTGCACTTCTCCGATTAACATCCTGTTCGGCTGCAAAAGCAAATGGACACCGATCTACCTCTCTTTATTCGGTGGTACTACAACGGACTGACTCTGGTTACAAGGCTGCTCCAACCAAACAACCCAGCAGGGGTAGCCAGTGCTTTGTTACGCTTACGTGTCTAAGTCCATGTCGACTTGGATGAATCTATCATTTTCGAGAGCGAAAACCCGTGGAAAGATATCGCCAACAAAGTAGATTGCAAGCTGAATATCTCCACAACTTCCGAACAAAACAGCCCATTCTTACTTACTTCTATGACCAGCGGGATTGTGTTAAACGATGATAACTTCTTCTCGAGACTTTTATCAAACAAACAAACGTTCAAGTTCAATAGCATGCCATAAGTCCTCCCATCGTTGCAATAATTAAACACTGGCCAAGACAATCTATCAAGCGCAACCCCTTGCAATTGACCCCGAAAACTTAAAAAAAAAACGGACAAAGAACAGCACAACACAATCCATTCCACTCTGAGGGACGTTCATTCCGAATCTCTGCACTTGAACAGTGTTGGAGTTCAGAAGAACGAAAGAATAAAGAAAAAAACTTCAATTTATCTTCATCACGCGAATGATGTTCCTTCTCGCAAAAATGCATCTTCTTCCCCCAAGTTGCACCGAAAAAAAAAAGAAGAAGAACCCAGCTACACAGAGGAAAACGAAAGCCCCATGGTGATGGTACATTACATATTACCGAACCGAGCGCACAAAAGAAACACTCTCTCTCACTCCCTTCATGACGTGATGAGCTCTCCTTTAAGGGGGAATACACATCTCAAATGCTCTCCTCTCCCTGTCCGTTCGTCATTTTCAAGTATCGCGCCCGTTTAATCTTTGCCAAAGGAATTTCATTTACACCACTTTGCGCGACACCCTAAGAATGAGTTAGTGGAAGAGGCAAACGGTCTCGCTTTCATCCTAATGTATATCCATGGTCTCATCTGGGACTTCCATAAGAATCTCAAGAACACGGGGTATTTGTAGCGCGAATAGCGCATATACAGGCGATATAACGATGCAAGATTACGACCGTGTACATTTAAAAAAAGAAAACGTAATTTATGTTGAAACATGAAATTTATTTGCATCCTTGGAACAGGATGACACACGCTGGCGACGTAAAGAGATTATTGAAAGGTTTCTGCATGCTTAGAAGGTGTACGTCACGAGCTGGAATGGATTGAGTTGAATAGTGTAACATTACAAGTCCCAGTAGGATGCCGCTTCTTTAGACCTAGAAGTCATACGTAGGTTCGTCAAAGATAAAAACGGGGAAAAAGAGTCAAAGTCTTGCGAAGCTTCGATTATTTTTGACTTTTATTTTGATTGGATGAGTTTCTGTTCCTTGATGAGAAGACTGACTCCACCTTGACACTCAACCAGACACCAGAGAATAAAATTTTCGATATGGAATCAACGATAGAGCGCCAACGTTTAGGTTAGGTTAGACTCGGTTCGTGCGTTGACATTGGAAGAGACGCCCCACGCCACACTTAGATCAATATAGATCCATTCAACGTCTAACAACTTATCAGTGTCTTCCTTTTACATTGGGAGCTCGGGGATTGATTAAGTAATTTCCAAGCTGAGTCAAGGCATTGTCAAAGATAAGATTATCTTGTGAAGCTCCTACTGTGGCCAAATATAGTTCTCGTCCTTGTTGTATTTATTAGCTAAGGACTGGCACTCATGCCATGTGCCATAGACATCTTATCGACATCGCCAGGCCACTGAACATTTTTTCAGCTCACAGGGTCATTTAAATTGAAGACGACAGCCACATACCTTAGCTAGAGAAGACACAACCAATCTTTTAGACACAAGTGTACGGAAGTCCGCCTTAGATACGGTTAGGTAGGAGTGGCTGGCTGCAATAGCAACCACACTTAGACCGGATAAGGTTCTTTGGTCCTTGCATCTGTACTTCACCAGAATACTACCCATAGAACCAACCGGAGTTTGCTATGAAGCATTGGAGACTCCCTATGCTGATGTCGGTCAGTTCGTTTAGGCTGTACAGGAAGCTAACTTCTAGATATGCTCTTCTTCGAGCTAAGAGGGACGGGTATGTGCAGAGAACGTGGAGAATTGTCTCCTCCTCCTCCTCTTCCATACAGCTTCTGCAGAGGTCCGCCTTAATTCTGAACTAAATCCTAGGTTGATGACAGCACCACACTAGGAAGGGTCTAGGCTCTATACACTCCATCTAATCAACACTGAATGCTTCTAACTCCACTTTCTGTTCCATGATGTGCGAGTTCGTAAGCCCTCGTTATCATTAAAGAAGCTAGGAAGGGTATCGACTCTATATCATCCATTAAACCAACACCGTATTCCATGAGTTTCAACTTCCTCTTACTTGTTTACTTACTTAAGGTGGCGCTACAGTCCCAGGGTGGACGACCTAAGCTTCAACCAACAAGCGTCTCCAACCAGCTCGATCTTTAGCTAGCTGCCTCCAGTTCAGCTGGAGTCGCAGTCTTCCTCTACTATGCCGTCGCTCGAGGGTGGATTCGAAGGCTTTTCTACGGACCAGAGCATTGGTTTCCATCCGCTCTACGTGACCCTGCCACGTCCACACTTCTGGCTAGGTCGATGTCGCTGGCGCTGTACAGCGCCAATAACAGTTCGTTATTGTATCTCTTCCTCCAGCCAAGAGCCCGAAGCGCCATCCTTACCACTAAAGATGTGATGTACTGGAGTCTACCCTTGTTTCACTGAAAGATGATAAACAATATGAGGCCGCCTTTACTATCTCTAGGTAAAGGAACTACCCTTCACCTTCAAGAAGGATGAGATTTAGCTAGGCAATGTGAAGGAGTTAGTTTAAGCATGTCCAGTGGGTTAAGGAAAGTCCTTCCGCAGGGATAAATACTAAAAGTGGTATTGTTCTCTTCCCCTAACGTTTATCAGAGATGTGGCCTTTTTTTTATTAAAGACTGGCCAAGTTCAGCACGTTGCATGCCATCTTGTTGGAAAGTAACAGAATCCAACCATTCTGCTTTTGAGAACCCTCTATATTTTACATAGATAGAGGAAAACCTCGCCTAAGGTTGCGTGCACAAGTAGAAGGAGGCCTCAACCAACTTGGAGTGCATAACTGAAGGCGATTAGCTAAGGACCGGGCTAACTAGCGAAACTTGTTGGTTGAAGCCCAAGTTCACCTCGAACTGAAGCGCCATCTAAGTTCTGGTTCTGGTGCCTGGTTCTAGCTAGTGCCTGGCAGTCACAGAGAAAGTGGAATAGGGCTCCTTTCTCCTGTGAATTGTTGCAACTACGGCAGTGGGGGTTGAACGGAATGCCTAACTTGGCAGCGTGTGAACCAATTAGCCAGTGGCCTGTGACAATTGCTGTGATTCTTGCTGTCTCAGTGCGAGTTCTATTGATAAAGTTATTTGTCCTATTTTTGTTACAGGCGGGCCATATCTGCCTGGATATGGCACAGGCTTCAAGACTGTTCCACCAAGGATTGACAATAGAGAGAAAGTGTTGGGGAAGTCTACCCTTGATAGGTCGCATCGGGGAGAAGACTGACTTCGCGAGAGAAACCACGTCGGCTCTCTTGTTCCTCCGGGAACCCAAAGGAGAGTTATATCTAACCGAGCACTTACCTGCGTAATAATTTCCTTGCACTGTTCTACTACTTAAGAGGACAAAGTAAGTGAGTAGAGCGCTTTGATGGCAGCCTGGCTATCAAAAAAGATTTCTATGTTGTTTTTGGTAGTGGGGTTGAGGTTATCTTGCAGGCCTCTCTGATCGCAAGAACCTCCGCCTGGAAAACATTCGAAGAGTCTGGAAGGCAGTATGATTTGGATGCGTTCAGTTCCGCTGAAACTTGCTCCAACGTCGCATTCCATCTTGGAGTTGACGGTGAAGATTGATAGGTTATTGTTCCATTTCATTATTGAATTCGAGCTTAGATAATCGTGTATTCAATTATGGTCGATGCCAGATCCCTAAGCAACAGATTAAGAGCTTTCTTCTAGTCTAAGTCTGCTAGGATCAATCCTGACATCTAGTGAAAAGGTTTAGGAGTTAAAAAAGCCTATGTCTCTGTTAAGATTGATAGGAAGACCTTTTGTGTTATATTGTATCGCATTTGCTGTACGATAAGGTATAAGGTGTCCTTCGACGAAAGTTTGTCTGAACTTGTGCTAGGAACAGTGGTAAACTAAACAGAGTTGCCAATGTACTTGCTTTCAATGTTCAATTTCAAAGAAAGACATACCTTCCGTTCTTGTCATTCTCTCCAAAGTATCTCAATGATTCACAATCCAATCGACTCCACAATCTCTACCACTATCCTCTGTTCGGCGGCTATAAATAACCAACAACAAGCTATCTGATGTCATCTGCGCATATTCAACGCAATCTTTTCCAAAAATAAATTCACACTAAGCCCATCCCCACCACCAAAAGGATTTATTCTGCAAAATTGTAAGTAATTGCATCGAAATGGGAAATAACTCTACCAGTCCTCCGTTCCACCGTATTGGTCTATCTTGTGGTTCCCTTAGGAAAAATCTCTTCCCCCTCTCCACCCCATCCAATCCCGTCATGGATTCTTGAATTCATCATCGTTTACTCGCTCCTCGAATGGATTATCGCTGCATTTAAAGTAAGCATCTGTGCTACGCTTTTATGAACAGTGCACAGTGAGCATTAAAAAAAAATGTTTAAACGCATAAAAAGCAGGAAAATTTTTACGAGGTAATTATTCAAGGAATTGCAACGGGAATCGCTCGCTTCGAAGGGGCAACAGGAACCAGTATACATAAGTCATAAAAAGGAAACCCACTATGTGCCTGTCACGTCGTCGGCAAGTAAATACTTAAAGTTCGATTAAAACTGCAATTAAATTAAATATCCTTATTTTATCAGGACGATATGTTGTAAAAGATACCTACCCGAGAGGTGAACATTTTACGCCTTTGGCCAAGGAGCTGTGTTTTCAGATTCCAGTTGTCAATGCTGGTGGTCATAAGAGTTGTTAAGATCGTATAGGATCTTCGGAGACAAAATCATTCGATTTGTTCACGCGGTCCAGTTGGAAGCACCCTGCGTCGAGGTACACAACTCTATACCAACAACCCTGTAGGGCATCTACGTCAAGAAAAAAAGCTCAAGTTCATTACTCCTTTTAAAAGGAAGACGGAATAAATGAAAATTTCGATTCAAGCATCTTTTCTTTTCGTTGTCGAAATAAAGGATAAACAAGGATAACGATAATCATAGCCATCAGAGTCCCTGAGATTAAGAAAATGGGATAAAGAAAACCTATTCGTAAATAACTTTGGGTCAATGAGCTTCAGTCGAAGTGAGCTCGCTAAGGAAGGTGATAGAGTGGACAGAGAAGGTTTTTCAATTCGCACCGCAATAAGGACTAAAGGAAAAAAAGGATTTGTCGTCTTTCTTTTTATTAAAGGAACCGTGTACACTTGCAATTATTTTGGATTGTTGATTGAGTTTTTTTTTTTTGCACGAAGAAACACGGAAGGAGATGGCAATGAGGTCGATGAAAGGGATTAAGAAATGAATGGGTCCAAGGAAATAGGGATTAATGAACAATTTTCTCATCGAGGCTAGTTAAAATTATCGTTTTTATTGTTTAGGGGTGCGTTGATGTACAGGGTGGGATAAGTTTCACGCTTCGAAAAATGTCAAAATTGCATAAGATAGTCACAATAGATTGTTGGACAGAACAAGATGAGCCAAACAATTGGGAACATCTTTGTGCTCCCTCTAGACGATGGAGCCTAAGAGAGGCGAATGTTCTTATAACGCTGAGATAACGCCCCGAAATGTTTGTCAATGCCTGTTGATTCTGCCCTTAAGTAGCATCTGAATGAAAGAAGTTGTGAATTCCAAAAAGACGGACGGTCTATCCTTTGTGCTTAGGTTGAAGTGGCTGCCGTCTATAGCCAGCACATTAAGACTAGTGATAGGTCCATTGTGATACCATAATCCTTTGTGCTTAGTAAGACGGCCAAATGCAAATAGAGGTCTTTGAAACATTTTTCATGGAACAGGTATAAGTCTGCTATCAATCCTCGATAAGACAGCGGCAACATAGTAGTGTTTGATCTTCTTCAAAGGGAACTACTGCTTTCTATATGGAGTGCTGAACTCCAAACGTGAAACCAATACTGAAGCCTCGGTCTAAACAATGACTTGTGCGGTTATGTGAAGCAGTTCATCTTCATTGACGATGACCTTGCAATATTGGACAATGTGGTGGAACTGTACTATACCAAATCTGACTATGGCACCAAGGCTTAGCATCGTCAAAGAAAGCCAAGCCGCCATAAACTCTCTAGAATCGATATTTCCTTTACCAAAGGTGGTTCCCGATTGTCACTCATCTCTCAACGGGAGGAAGCAGATCAGTTTCCATTATAGGACGAATAATCTCGCTTTACATGGCATTACTTTATAGAGTCTACTGGAAAGCTTGAAACAATCTCTGTATGCCTCTCGCTACGTGCACTCAATCCGATAACACAACCGATTTGACTTGAGCGAAATGGCCCAACTGATTAAGTGGAAGATTTCAACATGTTCCATTGTCCTCTCCGAAACTGTGGTTGCTTCAAAAGAAGCAATCTTTGGTTTCTCAGTCATAGTTTTGAAGTTTAACATTCAAAAGATTGTGAATTCGTTTCGTTAACCTTGCTCTTCTTTAGGAACCAGTGAGGTACACAAGAGACTAAGAAGTCAGGTTAAAGCCTCAGCGAATGGTAAGTGCTCCTTTGAGTTGAGCCAACTTATCTTGATCCGACTGAACATATCCCCCTTGTGTCGAATGAACTCTCGTTCAATTTGAAGGAATCTGTCATTTTTAGGGTTCATTCTCCCAGAAGGCCGGAAGAAAACAATGATCGTCAACAAAAGTATCCTTCATTGGCTGTATGAAAGAATTTTTTTTGATTTTTATAGATCGTCCCCCTTCGTTCTTTGTCAATTCAGACCTTACAAGGCTTAAAGATCCCTGAATCCACTGCCTTAGTCTTGTCTTTATCAATCAGTGACAATCTTGTTCATCAACACTTGAAGGTTGAAATTTGGCAATTCTATGACAATTGCTATGGAAGACTTGCTTTTAACCTCAATAACAGGGGCTATGTCCATCTATATGTTGTCAACAAACAGTGAAAACAAACAATGAACATCCTTAAACCTGTCTCTTGGATGCAAATAGTGTGATGGACATCTTAAAGCTCAACAAGGCTACAGGTCAAACGATTTGTTTCTGTCCCATGACAATGACTTCATAGACGTTTCCCCTTTCATAGACCAAGAGTTATTCAAGGCAGTCTTGGTGTGGCTGTTTTTTGCAGTTTACTAACGTAGTCCTGCCGAGGAGTACTTACGAGGCACCATCATATGTGGAGTAGTATCCTAGATTTTGTCAATATTGGGGAGTAGCATATTTTGACGGCGAAAAGCTTTACAGAAAATTTTACTCCCTATCGACCTGCAAAGCATTCAACACTTCTAGTGTTCTTGATGCAACGAATCTTTAAAAACCTCAGAAGCTGTTCCCAATGGAGACAGTTAAAATGAGGGACCTAACTTCAATCACAGACGCCATCTCAGTGAGCAAGTCGACCAAATTGGTTGCTCACCTTTCATCAGAATAAAAGCAACAATTCAAGAAAATCCGGAACCTCTCCGTAACACTTACACGCAACCCATGCTCGCATTAATTCTCAATAAAATATTCGAACATTCAATCAATCCGGGATACAAGAAGCTTCAAACTTCTCATGGGAGAATCGAAATTCCCCAGAAGTCCAAGGGGAAACCCCACTTTGGATAAATTATCTTCTTACTACGCGGAATCCATCCCATTAAAACAACACTTTGACACCGCTTGTCAACTTACGTGCACACGCACATCGTAGCCAAACACACTCCAAAGCATTGTATCTGATGGATACATGAACGTCAGGCATTTCGCGCCTAGAATTCAATTACAAATGAGAGTGGGATTCCATTGTGGCATATTTTATTCGTCTCCCCTCGTGCTCTGTTCGTTTTGGTTTCCAAGTAATAATTAGTCGCTACGGTCATTGATTGACGCCCAAAGAACGCTATGCCACGCCAGTGCCGTGTGGCCAGCACAAAAATTCAAATGGAGAAGAAAATAGAAACCCATTTAAGGAGCTACCTGATGGGCAAAGAGAGAAAGAGAGAGAGAGAGTAGCAGCTCAATGCCGGCACTTGAATTGAAAGCTGTGAACCGATCAACAGAGCTCAACGTTGATAGGTTCCACATATATACTGGCCCAACATCCGCGATCAACTAGGGCCTACATAGTTAACACTTAATCAGCGAGCGTGCAATTCCGAGCGGCCGGCAGTAGGAATTTTTATGCGGCGGGCACTTTTTCATTTTTTTTTATCATTTTTGCCGCTTGACGTGCCCCGTGTGTCGATGGGCTGAGATGGTGTTGCTTGTGACGGCAAACCAAGACCATCTTGATGACCATGATGATGATGATGGTGGTGATGACTTCTGCATGTGTAACTAATGAAGTTGTTTTGCTTTTAGGATTGCAATCATAATGCAACGTTCCTGATGAAAAGATTGCGAAAGTAGAATACCGCGCCATGGGAATGGGTTACACCGAATGGCAAACAAACTTGCCGCGCGTCTGAAGTGGCTTACAGAGGGTATACGACCGTATACCCCTTGATAAGTAGGTCCTCTATGTGTGGATAGAAAATAATTGATTTGCGTTGATTGATCGGATAGATAACTTCAATAAATTGACAAGCAACACACGAATGGATATTTGTCAAGAAGACGATCCTGAGTTTACTTTTGTAACATTGTTGCGAGCGGTGGGACGTAAAAGATTGTCAGTAAATCACGGAAGAGTGTACTCACACCGACCGCTACTCACTTATCTCCTCTGATAGATACATCGACACTGTTGTCGACGAAAAAAAAAAAGTTGAAATCGTATGAAAAGGTAATGAAAGGTGTCTCCAAAAGAGCGTCGCATTACATTGTGACAAAAGGCTGCTGTTTGACGGCCTAATTTTCAAGCCTTGAAACGAAGATGAGTAAAAGAATGCAAAGCCATTTTTCCTTGAGCCAGAGATGATCTTTCTGACTTCGTTGCAAAGAAGACAAGATGTGATTAACTTGGAAACAGAACGCCCACCATATGTCCTTAAGGACTTGGATTGTACACTGGTGTTCTTTGGATAAACAATTCAATGATGTCTGTGCAAAGATGCCGCACAATCTCTACAATCCCGCGGTAAATTTCAGCTCTCAGGTCGAATTTTGCTGGTGGTTTTTCGGCATAAACCTGAGATTCCAGACGTTGCACACTCTTGTTGGCCAATGTCGGTTCCTTTGCAAGGTTACACATCCAAGAAATTTTTTCCTCAATAAATCAATGGCTTCTCACACAGTGTGTACAGTTGAGACCACAAAAACTAGGTTATGTTGGTGGAGTAACTGCATTCTAGCCTGATCTTGAAAAACGTTGGCACGACCCAATCACTGCCCAGAGAGACCACATCAAACAATAGCACGTCGAGGATACATCGGTGGCTCATGCCATGCGATTCTCTGAACCCCAAATCTAACATTTCGTTTGCTCGCGAAGCCTGTATCATCGCCAAAGATGACGAGGATAACCCTTAAAAAGTCGAGACACATCGTGTGTATAAGAAAGAGACAAAGTGAGGTTCCGATCCACATTGGTTTTGAATGCTAGTGGTAAGGCATTCCAACAATTCAACTATGGATGCTCTAAAGACTACTTCGACAGCTGCATTTGACATCGTTGTCGTACCAGAGGGTGGCAGACACATGACAGCCGGTGCAGTGACCTAAAGCTACATAGCAGTGAAAAAAACACAAAAAAAAGGATTTACGCTATTCTGCATGTCAGTAGCCATATTCCTTAAAACAACGATTGGCTGTGACCAAACGTATACTTCACAAGTTATCCGAATGTACAAAGATAGCCACTTAATCCTAATTCAAACTCAAGCTTCGTTATGGAGATTATCCGAGGCATGCCACAAGGTTGTATAATGTCACCACTACTTTTATTTTTTATTTTTGTGGAACTTATTCTACAAACTTTGATACAATACCAACAACTTTCTGTGGATATTTGACGCAAGTCCATTTGATCTTATAATATCTGTAATCATCGGCCTTATAAGACAACAAGGGATGTATAGACGCCACAGTGGACATGAAACATCTTACGAAAGAACGTTGGAATGAAAGTGGATCGCAATTGAAAAACTTTGCGTCCACTCCCGAGCTAATTATTTGTTCATGACGAGGAAGTAAACACGATGGAGATGTCCTACAACACATAAAGACACAAACGATTTAAGGAAAAGAAGCGGAGAGTTAGAAGGTTAAGAATCTAGTTGGTCATGTTTGATGTCGCAATATCTTGAAGTACATTCTTACTTTTCCCATCAATTGAATAGAAAAACTGTCAAAGAGTGATTGAAACTCAAACTTAACCCAAGCTCACACGTAATGCCAGGACGTATCGTTAGATTTATGACCAGCGACTTAGGATCAAAAGTGGCAAGTTCGTCGGAAAGTCCAATGCGAATCATTACAGAAAACTATTTTTTTCACTAAATTGTCGTCTTTCTGTTGATTCTCCAGCACCCAACTGACCAAGTGTCAGCACTTGGAATAGTCTGCAGACGAACTTTCAACACTTAGGCCCAATTCACACACAACTGACGTATAGCGTGGAGTAGACATAAAGCGGGCATGTGCAACTTTCATGTTATCTTGTGGGGGAATGTCGACAGAGATGGCGTCACCTTGCTCGCGCTATGCCCTCTCTGTCGGTATTGTAGTTGACACATGTCCGCACTGCGCCTGCACCACGCCAGCACCATACGACACTTGTGGATGTATTGGGCTTTAGAATGGTCTTCTGACGAACTGTTGACACTTAGAATGGTCTTCTGATGAACTGTTAACACTTAGAATGGCCCCCTGACGAGCTTTGACACTTAGAATGGTTCCCTGATGAACTGTTGACAATAAGAATGGTTCCCTGATGAACTGTTGACATTTAGAATGGTTCCCTGGAGAGCTGTTGACACTTAGAATGGTTCCCTGCTGAACTGTTGACACTTAGAATAGTTCCCTGATGAACTGTTGACACTTAGAATGGTTCCCTGATGAACTGTTGACATTTAGAATGGTTCCCTGACGAGCTTTTGACACTTAGAATGGTTCCCTGATGAACTTTGACACTTAGAATGGTTTGCTGACAAAGTGTTGGGTTTCTTGACGAACTGTTGATGCTTAGAAAGTTCCCCTGCTGAATTGTCAAGGCTTAGAAATGTCGTTTTTAAAAATAATGAAGTGTTGCCGTTAACGCTGTGTCCCGGTACTTTAAAACGCAACAACAACAGCTGACAGATGTCACATTTTCAGGGCTGCTAACGACACAAAAAAAAAATTGGCTTGTAATTTAAAATTGGCATTCTTAATGGAACACCGTTTAGATAAGGATCCCAGAAGCAACTCATTTTCCACCAGAACCAAGTTCGCAATCTTGCCTACCTACTTCATCCTTGATCGACAGGGTTTGCTCTTAAAGAAAACTTATCCATCCTTCATCCGTCTATAAGCAACACCTTCTGAGATCACTCACAGGTTCTTCGGCAACATCAAACACGTTCATCCTTGATAACACATCCTCGACAGTTTAAAATTTACATAAGCAAACAACTTACGTATAATTTTTCGCTTTAAACATAATTATGTCTTAAAACATATTTTATTGCACGCATAAACTTAATGTTAACGTTTTATATATTAAAACGATGCAAATGGTCAAGGTTTTGAGCGAAACTTATCCTCCTAGCCCTCCTTATGGATCCATTAAATAAAAATATTAATTGTAAACAATTTGAATTATAATTTACAAAATTTTACGATCTGTAGACCAACCCCTTGCACGTAACTCTCGGTGCGAGTCTTTAATTATGCCCATTCTCTCCTTATCTCTCTCTCTCTGTCTGTCTTTCTTGTGCAATTGTGCAATGTAATGCGCCCTATAATTTGAAGACCTTGCACACACCTTATAGCCATTGCTTCCTGTAATCGAAATTTACGACGTGTTTACGACCGCCTCCAATTACGTGTGATCCTTGAGGGATCTCTCTGGACATGGTATTCGCAAAAATGAAGACCGCATGTCCGAATTTAAACTGTATAGAGATGACGACATCCTTTGACGGCGATGCGTCGGGATCTCGTCTGTGTAATTATTTATAAGGACACGCAAAAGGGAAAAGTGAAAAACTCATCAAGTTGTCTATAATTATTATCAACGGGAAATGAGTCTTACGCATTACCGTGTCAACAAGATGAATTGAATGTCAAAACGTATGACGTATGCCTTAGCATTGCCAATAAATCATCGCGTGTGGATACAAAAAAATAAGACCGACCGAGGAGTATAAATCAAGAGATTCCACGGGATCTGGAAACTTTCTAATAAAACTCTGAATCGTGGCCTAATCTCCATCACAAATTATTTGACACATGACTCGAATGGGGTCTCCACTCTGGAGAGATGAATTAGGAAATTCCTTTGAAGCTGAGACACGTTTCAACCTACATATCGGTTGTATTAGCCCACATGGTGTTGGAGAGATGGAAAAATTAAATTTCAATTAAAATGCGCAGTCGCAGTGAGATGAAGTCATTTTGTGGGCCAAAAACCGGTCGATGGCGAGTGGTGATGCCCGCGGTGGGGTATGACAAACATCTATGGGACAACGACGACGATGGAGTTTCTCTGCTCCAATCGTGAGGATATTCAGTGGAATGAAGCAAAACAAGTTTGAACCATTACCAAATATCTGTCGTTGTTCTCCAAAAAGGTTTTGGCAACGTGCTGACGTTGACTAGATAGCCCCTGGATGTGGGGATCCACAAATCGTGCTGCCCAGGGAATGACTGGCTGTTTACTGATCGTGTGCCCATAAAAATCACTTCATGTGGTGGTTATGGTGTGCGCCATCATGAGGAGTGGATGAGTGCATATTTGGTGGAACACAGAGTGGTGCATGCTTTAGGTGGTCAGAGTGTCAGTAAAATTTTTTATCGCAAGACGGACAGTACCAAGTGTCTGAGATGATCAGTTGAATGCTTTGGGTATTTATTTATCGTATTCCTAACGTTGGGACCAGGTCCTGTGGGGCTAATCACCTATTAATTTGGAATAGGATGGGCAATTAAGGGAATAACAAACAGCAGGACAGATCGCGAGCAAGTTCTTTCGGCGAAGGGCTGACAGGAAGAACCTAGATGACAAGCTCTTTTTACCGCTACCAGAAAATCAGATGCATCTGTTCCTAACGCGTTTCCGTGTTATCTGGTTTTGAAGTTGTGGAAGTGCCCACCGCATGATCTGGGCGAACTGTCAAGCGAGCCACCGAGAACCATCCTACAATTCCTTCGGACCTCAGGTTGGTTCAGGGAGGCTAACTGATAAAAATAATAATCCATTCCATCTATTTCCCACACCACATTGGGGAACACAATGGATCTATTGAGGTCCGAGTGAGGCTGTACATAAACGCAGCCACCTCTACAACCTAACCTTACCTAACCATAGCATTGTACACTTTTCGGAGAAAGTCTTATATGGGCAACCTAACCGCACAAGTTTAACTGGTACCCGACGTAGGGGACCACATGCTGATACAGTGCACCTCGCTCAGGACATCAAACATAGAAAAAGCAGACCCCTGAAGACAAATCGAACACTAGCTACAGATCGTAGCAGGTATTGTAACCACTCACGCAAAGGGATAGAAGCAACTTCGAGTCCTGAAGCTGTATTTACAGAATTACGAAGAACTTTTAGGAGATCATAGCTAGGTTCTCTGCTGGTTTTTGAATGTGGTTTAGGTCATAAGAACTAGATTGAAGCTATAGGCTTTACACCGGTGAGTGCAAGGTTTGAGACTAAAGCGGCAGGTCCTTACGTTACAGCCGAGCTGTGCAAAACTCAGCCAACAGCAATGGAAACTTGTTGGAATACTGAGACCTTCCCTGGCGAGTGTAGAAAGGGTGCGACAACTAAGAGAAGAGAATGCGAGAACCGAAAGGTAAGACTACACACACGGTCCTAAACGTCACTTGCTACATAGGCCCATTCTGTCGGAGGAATTAAAGATTATAAGCGATGTCCCACAATGTTTTATAGGGTCACCATTACTTTTTTCGTGATGATAAGCTTTGTCGGTGAAGAACGTTCAGTGGTCATTTAGAAAAATGGACTTGATTTGGCCTCACCACACTGGATTTATAAGTGGACAGCTCAGGGATATAAAGACGCGATAGTGGATATGGTCAATCTAACGAATGAAAGTCGAAGAAGAATCATGGTAGCTGGGAGATGAAACGAACCTTATGGTGCTTTCGTATGGTATATGTCCCAAGACACACAAAGAGCCAAGGACCTTAGGAAAAGTATACATCTAGCTTAAGAAAGTTAAGAACCTAGCTGGACATGTAGGTAATGATAGTGTTGCCGTGAGGCACCACAGTTGAAGAATGACTGAAACTGATCATCACCAAAAGCTGCAAGCAGTTTTAGTTCATCTGCTTTCAAGTCTATGCTAGATGCAGCTGTCAGTTATAAATCATAAGGCTGGGGAGCGTCTAAAGAAGCGTTTGGACATCGGTATGGAGAATATTTTCCACAACCTGTAAGCTTTGCACAGATTAAGCAAGACCTTATCAATTTAGTAAGACTTATCTTAAGCTCTCAAAGACTCCGAAGTGGTAGACTCTATTTCCAAAGACTAGATCAAGACTTGGTGACTACAATCCAAAAGTTCAAACTTTTGAGTTGACTTCAACTTTTCCCAGACAAGACGTAGGACTACAAACGAGGTCATTGAATGTGTGAAATAATTCGGTAGCGGATCGCCAACTTAGCTCCTTCTATACTCTTCGGAGGCTTCCAAAACGGATAGGAATGTGTCTAAGTTATTCCTGATACTCGAAATGGTCCTGAGAATCTAGGTACATATGTCGTGACCTTGCTATTACCAGACACAGATAGAAGTTGTTCATATTTTCAAGGCTTTTTGTTTGAGCCTAGTAAGAGGAAGTAGGTTAGGAATGTTCAGTAAGCGTTCACGGCAGAAAGTTGCATTTGCAGGTCAATATGGCGGCTACACCTCAAACAGAGGCTAAGGCCACTCTCCCATAGTCTTAACAGATAATCAAGAGCTCAAGTTCAAGTTCAAATATCAACAATTGCCAAGTGCATTCGACACAAGATGAAGATGTGAACTTACATCTCAAAGCCACTCAAATACTTTCCACCGTGACCCTGTTGTGAACTTCGCGTCTGTCAATAACTCATCGACTTGGGCACGTTACAACTCCTTACGATCTTTTTGTAAACATTTTTCTCCAACTAACCTTCACCTTCGTACGATGTACTCCTTCGATAATCAATGTTCAATGATCCAGACATAGACACACTGCCTGTCAGCCCAAGCCAACTCAGCCAGAAAGTCAGCCAGCCAGGCAGTCAGACCGTTCCATTCGATTGAAATTCACGAAGAAGATTCGGTCACCAACCGCACCACACGTTGAGTGGCCTGTATGCAGTACATTGCGCCAGGCGCAGTCCAACATCATGGATATATATAGCTCCAAGCCAAGCAGCGGACACAATTGCGACGTGCCTTGGAATCACAATTGAATGTGTACATCCATGGATGGGATCAACCATACGGAGCCTCCAACAAATCAGCCAATCATGGAGACCCTCTGTGTGTGTGTGTGTGTTAGGCCGTTGGAAGAGTGCAAAACAATTTAAACTTTTTCAAGGTCAATCGGTCGCGAATAACTTGGAAAATATCTCTCTTACTAACCCATAGATACATTCACATGGCTGTAGTTACTCGCTGGCTTATGTCTTGTTCTTGCTCTTCTCCTGAAGCGATTTGAAGTGTGTTAGTGACGATAAATTCCTTTTTCTTCTGTGTCTTCCCCTCGCCCATGACGAATATGAGACACAAAGCGTACACGGATTGAAGTGAATTCAAGGGAAGGGATTGCAAAAGAAAAACAAAACCAAATCAAACCACAACAGATCGCTGATTGAATGCCAAGTACGAGTGTGTCCGGCTGCGTGGGTGTACTGCAACGAATTTCTAAAATGACGTGATGCATTGTTTGGAGCAGTGAAAGACGGACCTGGAGTTCCTAGAAATCCATAAGACATCTATCGAGTGTCACTCCAGCGACACTCAATCACCTGGATGCAGCTGCAGAAGTGCTCAATTAATTTTGTATTTACTTTCAATTTATTACGAGGATCATTCAACAGCGTTTTGTTAGCGTTTGTGAGCGTTTTTTTTTTTTCTTCCCCCAGAGCTTCGTAATGACCGCGACGTGACTGTACCGAGGTATTCATAGGGAGAACGGAACTGGTATCGCCTCATAATTCTTTAAGCAAAAACTGACCGTTCTCCTCTTTCGCAGATGACGACGACGCGACGGATTAATCCTTGGAATAGGGTACGCTGTTGGATGAATGAGGTGAAGATAATCTAAAAATAGGAACAGCACAAGCTGTGAAATGAATGGATGACTTGAGGAATTTGTGAGATCACGTAAGACGGAATACTTTGACTCTCCCAGTGTACATGTAGTTCCAGTGACCTAATCTCTGTAGTCGTCCAGCAGCCCAACAGGTCTCAGGCTAGCCAAGAAAATCGAATCGAATGCAGCTGAATGGAAGGTTTTCTAAAACTCTGTGATTAGCACAGAACGGTGATGGCATGGGGTGTACAATCATCATTTGTCAGAAAACTGACAAGTGCCTAAGGACCCGCTCGCTTGCATGACTTTCTTCTACTCTGAACGTCCTTTTGGGACTTTGAGATAGTTTCAGATCCATGCTGGCTTCAAGGATTTATCGCAACATACCAGGACATAGGGACATTCCAGGCAACTCCATGGCTGACGAACTTGTCAGGGAGGGCACAACTCTAGCAATTCTATCGAAAAAGGGGAATTTAAGCATGCCTCTCGCCACCTGCGAAATTGCTATTCAAAAGAAACGCGATCGACATCGCCAATGACAGATGGACAGAAGGCAATACCTGCCTAATTACCAAGCAGATTTGGCCGAAGCTGGACACTGTCTCATCAGTGTCATAATGAGACACTGCACCATCGGCAAACACGCCAATAGGCTGGACCTCTTCTTTAACAACTTTTGCAGAAGCTGCATGGACGAGGAGGAGGAGTAGACAATTCTCCACATTCTCTACACATATCCGGCCATCTCAGCTGGAGGAAGGGCATACTTAGGAGCCAGCTTCTTCCACAGCCTAAACGAAATGGTTGACATCAGCCTTCAGGGTTTCATAGCAAGCTCCGGCTGGTTCTTGGGGTAGTATTTCCTGTGGAAGTACAGATCCATGTGGTAACACAAAGGACCTTGTCTGGTCTGAGTGAGGTTGCAATTTGCAGCCTGTCACTCCAACCTAACCTAACCTAACCCTTATCGCAACACGATCTTGTTTGGTTTACGAATGGATACAAAATGAAGGAAGAACTTGGTTACGGCGGATTTTGGAAAGAAGAAGGAAGGCAGCTGCAAAGGCTGTTACGGGTAATAGGAGCTTCAAGCTTATTTCGTATGAAAATCAGCTCGGGAGATAAAAAGAACAATGAGCCCTCCGAAGCAACAAATTACCGATTCTACGGTCCATTGATGGCAACCTCAAAACGTTTAATTTTTGATAGAACA
Source organism: Criorhina ranunculi (assembly GCA_951813785.1). Taxonomy (NCBI): domain Eukaryota; kingdom Metazoa; phylum Arthropoda; class Insecta; order Diptera; family Syrphidae; genus Criorhina; species Criorhina ranunculi. The sequence goes on along the minus strand of OX638382.1, from coordinate 11,372,183 downwards.
GGCAGGTTTCCATTCCAGATCCTCCTGCATTTACTACTTAAACGACTTGTGAAACATCATAGATCAATTTGGATCTCCAGCACATCAACTCTTCATCGACTTTTAGAATTATTTCGAGAACTTTGAGGTCCAACATGAGGTACAACAGAGTTGTTTACCCTTACCACTGTTGGGTACATCATCAGAGATGTACTTCAAGCTCCACGGCGAAGAAGACGTAGGGGTGGCATTCAAAGGTTTAAGAAACTCACAGGAAAAACGGAGGCTTACCGGAATCATTAAGACTTATGCCTGTTATGCCTGTTTCAATTTCGATGTGTCCCCCAGATTCCCTATCATCAGAAGACGTGGAACGTTTTTTTTTTTACCAGTGCCCACGATTCCAACCAAGAAGCACCATGAAATATTGGAACCTGTTTGCCAGAAGGGCGAATGAAGGAGAAGATATAACCGCGAACTCTACGAGCTGTATAAAGATGTGGATGTAGTCCGGCTCGGCCGTATCGAGCGAATAAGCGAAAATGATCCAGCTTAGAGAATCTTCGAATCCCAGTCACCTGGTTCACGAAGAAAAGGAATACCGAACCTTCGGTTCAAAGATTAGGCAATCGGGGACGCTTAAAACATTGGTTAAGTAAGCTGGAAGCAGCGTGCTCCGAAATGTGAAAGATTCAAAGCGGCATTAGTTTAGGCTCAGACCGAACAAGGTGGCTTGTTAAGTAAGTATAGGGGCCATAAAGATTGCGCAGGGACTGAATAGTCTTTTGAAGATGGCCCACCTTGTAACGCAGAAAAGCCGAGAAAAAAATATGAAGTGCCGGATTTCTATATCCTGGAACAGTCAGACAATTCCATGCCGAGCTCTGTTCGTAGAAAATCAGCCTAGAACAACAGTCATACGATCCCATGTTCGAAGGACTCCTTCATGATCACTCATTAGCATTGACTTTGTCTACTGTGGACTTGAATCAATTCAACGAGCATTTGGAGTGAAATCATTCATTTTGCATTTCTAGAGAAAATATGGATGAGAATAACGCCATCTATTAGGACCCACTCGCACCACCTATCTGTCATTCTCATCAAACGTCACACTGACCGGTTAAAGTAAAGAGATCGTGACGAAATCTGCAACGTAAAACTCTGTGCATGCTCTCGTTTAGTTGCCGCCCTGATACTTGCGATAAGTGCATATTACCTTGTTGTTCACACCACCAGATGGCATCATAAATCATGTTTTCATTATCAATTAACAATAAATTTCTCCACATGTCCGAGCACAAGTCATTTGCACTTTTAAAACTAAAACATGATTACTATCGGTTACTACAATGTATTTGGAATCGCCACTTAAGTCAGTCATAATTCATCATCCGCTCTAGTGAGCGACCAGCAACTCGAATTTCTTTCACACGCTCGCTGAATGCGTCCATCGTTGGACATCTTCACCAATAGCAGCATTGTTTCACAAAATTTCCCCACGATGGCTGGAAACAATAGGCGGAGATCCATGCGTGCAAGGGGAAAATTACAATACCTACTCCGAGCAGCGGCTAAAGGTGCTAGCACAGCATGATTCCTCTCCAAAATGGACTTAATTGATTTCCGCCATATTTGCAATTCATTGCGCGGTGGAACACACACAATTTGAATTTTTTGCTGCTTAATCTCCTGTCGAGACTCCGTGCGCCCTGTAATCATTGCAGTCCAGTTCTCCAATTGAATATGCATCAATTGGAAGCACTCACGCAGGATGCGCTACACGCCTCAAGTAATTCACCACAGGTGGAGATGGTATTCGCAACAATATATCGTTTCATGTTTCATGTTTGACGTTTCACTTTTGACAGAACGCGAGACACGTGTCCATATGGCAATTGTCATTGTGGTTCTGTTTCCGCTTGTTACTGGTTACTCTCGCCCCTTGTCCTTGTCGGTTTATTAAGTGGAAAATCGTGTGCTTCTAAGCGATATTGCTGTTGTTGTCCTTTTTATTCCTATTCCCTTTTGGGAAGGAATCTCAGATTACCTTGGCAGTGGCAATGCCACCACCCCTTCTTGTTGTTTCTCACAAGGTAGCACGTGGTAATGGCAACGTAATGATGGCATGATGGGAATGTACAGACTGTAAAGTGCGCTGCACCATGAAGCCAAGGATTCAATTACACCCCGGGGTAGGTGTGTCAATCGCTGTAAGTCAGTCGACCATTATGTGTGTGCTGTGAATGTTTTTCTTTTATGCAAAGAGGAGGCGGATGGTGCTTTGTATTTTTGCCAAAAGCCGACCGACCATCCCACGAGCCATCTTTGATGTATTTGCCTCTGGAATTAGCAATTTATGTTAAGACTGGCATTGCTGGTAATGGAATGGCGGCGGTGTGGTTAAAGGTGGTAGTGTTACAGTATGTGCTGTGGGTTTAGGTATCACCTGCCCTTGGATAGACGTTTAGATTTGTGTTTCTATTTCTGTCTTATTGAACACCCTTGTCTAGTTGAACAAGATTAAGAATTTAATTAGCGACTAAGTCGTCGCTATCTAAGAGATGACTATCAGGCTAAAAGACAACGGATATCTTATCTCTCAAGTACAGTCTAAGTACATTGGTGCTATCCAGACTTAAGTTAGATCAGGCAGTTCCACAAGCAGTCGTGGCCGAGCGGTTAAGGCGTCTGACTAGAAATCAGATTCCCTCTGGGAGCGTAGGTTCGAATCCTACCGACTGCGAGAGACAAGGGAGGACCTTTCTAGGTTTTTTTTTTTGCCTTGTAGACAGAATTGAGGACGCTTCTTTTCTTGAGCCAAAGATGATGCACTAAACTTTGAAGGGAAATGTCCTCCCTGACTTTGGTGGCACATCTCTGTTCTTTTGATGAAGTTTCGACGACATTTTCGATAAAATCTCGTCAATCATGCTTTAGATCAAGGCTTTGAGCTTGGGAATTGTTTTTGGTTTGCTGACATAAAATCGTACAAAAAGAAGTCCTACAGCGTCGTCAAATGGCGCGATTTAGCTTTCCTATGTCGCCTCTTTGTGAGAAGGCAAGGATCCGCAGTATGACGAGTGACCGTTCAGTTGACGCCACAAGAACCTAAACATGATGGTGGTAGGTCACACTTTCCGCGTCATCTTTGAAAAAATACGACCCTAATGCGCCTGCTGTCCAGAAAAACAGCATCAAACAGCTCATCGAAGATGCATGGATCACAATTGCTCGCAAAGGCTTCCAGTTAAAAGTGCGTGTCACCGCTGAAGATGATTTTGTCGTCGTCCTCTTGGCTCTCCAGGACTTAACTGACGAACAAAATTGTCAACGCTTAGACTAGTCTGCTGACCCGTCGCTAGTCTTTTCACTCTCGTGACGAACGAACAAGCATTCCTTTAGGGAAAAGATCCAGAAACGAAAAAAGGTCGGCAGATAGCAGGGGAGAACATGCTATGGATGTTATTCTGGGAATCCTACCGCATCACTTATTTATAAAGAAAGCAGCACCAACCAAGAAACTTCGCTTGCAACGACAAGGAAAGATCGTGCGAAAGACTAGATGTGGGACCTTGATACATATGCCTATGGACGGTGGAAAGAGAGTCGGTTACTGAAAGATCAGTGGAATGAGTTGGTAGACTAAAGGAACTATGTAACCTAGCTTCCTATTTCAGATTGGGGACAAAAACATCAGTCTACCAAGCCAAGATGGCGCTGCTACACGCGCTGGACTTGGGAAGTGTTCAAAGACTCAAAGACACTCGGGCTTCGGAGGAAACTAAAAGGCAGACAAGTTTCCAAGTTTGCTCACTCACTGAAGCTCGAAGCAGGGTGTAAAACTCTTAAAGAGCCAAACAACAAATGGTCCTCTTTAGACACACTTATCATCAAGTTTGATGGCCGGAAAAGAGGACAACCGCAGAACCTTTTTATGGATGACCAGTACACTCGACTTTTTAAGGATTAAGCACAAGTAGTTTTCTCGCGCCCACGTTTGTATGCTTAGCAAATCTTCGTTGAGAAGTCTAGAAGCTTCATCAACCATACCTAGAGGGCGACTGAGGATAAGTTGAACGTCATCGGCGTATAAATGTACTATACAGCTTTTGATGAAAAGAGTAGGGGCCCAAGGATGGACCCTTGCGGCACTCCGTTATGAACCGGAAGAAATATCGACGATTTATTACCCACAACTACTCGCTGTTGTCTCCCGTTCAGGTATGAGAAGATGAGTTTACTTGACTTGCATTTTTCACTGAGCTTTTTAGCCAAAACAAGGTGGTTCACTGTGTCAAACGCCTTAGAAAAGTCCAAAAGAGTTAAAAAAGTGAAGTTGTTTTTGTCGATTGCCTTCCTAATCTAACAAAAGGGCCATTTTGCAACTTCTTTGAGCTCGGAAACCCGATTGATGATAAGTGAGGAGTTTCGCATCTGAAAGATGTTTTTGTCTTTGGGATAGGATAATTCCCATTTATCTGGGAATGTTGAGGTGGTCAAAATTGAGGTTAATAGATACATATGTAATGAAGGATATTAAGAGTGGCAGTATTAATTTTACGAACCTCGGGTTGATTCCATCTAAACCTGTGGCATTAGAATTAATAGCTAACAGTGCTTCTACAACATCTTCATCACGTAGCCTACTGAAACCGAATGTTTGCTCGCTTCTTTCAATGTGTGAATGTTCAAAGAGATTGGGAATAGGCAGAAGTTGCATAGTTGCTGATGTGACAAAGTTCGCATTCACTTGGTCGCAGTCGATGTCTTCTGGTATTATGGGCGTTTGTTTTCCAAGTCCGATATTTCGAATTTGATTGCACATGTTTTTACCTGGAGGCAGCTGATCAAATTTCCTTTTATAGAAGAGAGCTTTGGCCGCTCTGATTTTCGACACACACACGTTACGGAGGTAACTTCGCATAAGCCAAACGGACAACTGGAAACCCAGTCTGACAGGTCTGATCTGATCTTACGCAATTTTATGGGCAATACTGTATGCACAGACTACATGACGCCTTACTTAGAATTTGATAGACCATTCTCAACCTGTTTTCCCAGCAGAGAAGAATGGCAAGACAACCAGGTATTAGATAATGGCACAACCACTTCCGTTTACACGGATGGATCCAAAATGGACACTGGAGTGGGTGCTGGATTCTTCTCCGAGACTCTTGGATTGTCTGGATCGATCAGACTCCCAGACTACAGCAGCGTCTTCCAAGCGGAGGTCTTGGCAGTGACAACAGCTGCCCAACAGGTTGCAATGAAGGCACTACTACGGGATGATATTACCTTTTTCATCGACAGCCAGGCGGCAATAAGAGCGATTTCTGCCATTGAAGTAAAATCGAAGCTTGTTAGTCGCTGTCGCGAAGAGCTACGGGTTCTTGGCAGGCAGCACAATGTAAGACTCTGCTGGGTCCCTGGCCACAAAGGGGTGCCTGGTAACGAGACGGCTGATGAGCTGGCAAGGGAAGGATCTTCTTTAGACCCCAACCAAGCTGATTTCATTGCTAAAATTCCACCCTGTAATCTCAAACAGGTGATTGGAAGCAAAACTCAAAAGATGATAGATGGAATGCGCTTAGTTCCTGTGTCATAACTAGGAAACTATGGCCATTCTACAATAAACAAAGAACTGAAAGAATTCTGCAAATGGCTAAAATCCCTATCTTCCCTAATAGGTATCATCACCGGGCATAATATGCTTAACTACCATGCACGGATGACCTTTGCAGAGGCTGTGGCGACGAAGAAGTAGATGAGGACACCCCACACTTTCTTTGTCACTGTCCAGCGCTCTGCCATAAAAGATTCAAAACCCTAGGAAGACATTTCTTTCAGGATCTGGAAGAACTATCCGACAAGTCTGTGGTCGACATACACAGATTTATCCGCGCCTCTAAATGGCTCGACAGAACATAGGCTAATGGTTCCTAGTAAGGGGGCTGAGACCCCTAGGGTATCACAATGGGTCTACATTTACCTAAGTGTGACGGAGAAGGGACCTCCTTTCCCGTCAACCTTGTTACCTAACCTAACCTACGGAGGTTGCGGAAGATTGTATTAAATTCGTTTCATCACGGTTTTGCATAGTTAATAGAATATCGTCTGTCAGCCAGGCAGGTGAGGCATTGTTGATGACTTTTGTTTTAAGAGGGACATGTTTATCGTACAAAAGTAGTATCTGCTCGTGAAGAAATTTCGCTTGATCATTTACATTTGGCATGAGATGCATGCTCTCCCAGTTTCTGCTTATAAAATCCTGATGCAACGCTTTCTGATCGATATTTCTGAAATCCCGAAAGTAAATTACTGGCTGCTTGTCTTGTGTGTGGCCAAATTCAAGTGAAAGAAAGATTAGATCATGCTTTGAAAAGCAAGGGGCTGAGAGCTGACTATATATATTAAGCTTATGCGAAGGGTAATTTTTTAAGTAGATTCAGTACCGAAGACTTCGCCCAAGTTGAAGGGGACCTCAACCAACTTAGTGTGCGAAACTGGAGGCAGCTAGCTAAAGATCAAGCTGGCTGGAGACGCTTGTTGGTTGAGGCCCAGGTCCACCCCGGACTGTAGCGCCACCTTAAGTAAGATTCAGTATCGTCTTTGTTCTAGCCCCGTGGTTCTCATTTCTCCAGTAGTGCTGATGCAGGCTATCCTTTGAAACTTGATTGTGATCTTAAAGTGATTTTGTACACTGCCTGCCGCCGCATCAGGTTTCCGTGGGTCTCACTACTACCCTGTAAAGCCAAATGATAATTTTAGGACTGGGACCCCAGGTTTTACTAAATATCCTGTAGAAGGCTATCCTTGCTTTCTTTACTTCTTTCGTGGCACAGAAGCAACTCCTCTTCGCCTGTCCACGTACCTAACCAAAAGTAAGTGCTTCGCAACGATTTTCATTACAAAAAAGTCCATCGCGACTCAAAAAAAAAAAAAAAGATCGGAAGCCCCTGACCCCAACTATTCCTAAAACCCGTTCCCAAATCAAACGCAAAAAATCACTGTATCCAAAATTTACCGAATCACATTAAGTTGGAAATCGACAGGAGCCCTGTCAGTAACAAATCAAATCGTATTCATTTTGTATATTTTTTTCTAATCTATCTAGCACGGACAATATTTTATCTATAAAGCTCTGAGCAAAAAAAATTTTAGTGAAAAAAGATCGTATAAGATTAATATAATAATGAATAAAATGCTATATCGCTTATTAGGACGACCGCTGCAAAATTCGACGGTTTTAGGCCTTTCAAAAGCTTCACGGATTCCCTGTGGGGTAAGGTTTGGCAGTAAGAAATCTAGCTCAGGACCGCCTGTGGTAAATTTGTGGATGAGCCTTGACAAGTCGACATAAAAATAGTGTGTGCAATTTTTTATTTTAGAAAGGTGTTGTTGTGGGAGTTTATGAAAAGGAAGGTGATAATCCGCCGAAGTTAACACCGATTGGAGAGAAGTTTGATGACAAAAATCAAGGTAAAATAAGCGGATTACTTCAAGAGTAAGTATGGCTTTGAAGTATATTGTGGGAAATTAATAAGAAAAAATGTGCATTCGTTGAAGGTGTGGTATAACTGGCAAACTTGGAAAGGGTAAGGTTTTTCAGAATATTGATCCGGAATTTAATTCGGTGGCAGTCATTGGCCTTGGCAAGGAGGGTGTTGAGTATAATTCCCGTGAAATAATCGAAGAGGGAATGGAAAATGCCCGAGTCTGTGCCGGTGTTGGTGCGATGGAACTACAAAGGGTTGGCTGCACTGAGGTACATGTCGATGCAATGGAATATCCAGAGCAGGCAGCCGAAGGTTCAGCTATCGGTATATTCCGATATCAAGACAATAAAATGAAGAAAAGTAGAATGGTCAGACCAAAACTATGCTTATTTGAGTCACCGAATGTTGATGCCTGGACTCGTGGCTTGTTTAAGGCCGAAGCACAAAATCTCGCCCGTCGATTATCCGATACACCAGCAAATCAAATGACACCGACGGCATTCGCTCAGGCAGCCGTCGATGCACTATGTCCGTGCGGTGTTGCGGTTGAGATTCGTACTATAAATTGGATCGAAGCGAATCAATTGAATTCATTTTTGATGGTCGCCAAGGGTTCTTGTGAGCCACCAGTATTCCTGGAGATCTCCTATTGTGGCACATCGCCGGAGGATAAACCAGTTTTACTATGCGGCAAGGGCATCACCTTCGATAGGTTTGTATTTGTAAAAGTTGCTCAATCGGTCCGTCGGTATTTATCAAAAAATTGTGGTGTCCTTTCAGTGGAGGACTGTCGTTGCGAGACAAACCAATGAATCATTATCGTGGCTCAATGGCTGGCGCTGCTATTGTTGTTGCGGCTATTCGGGCTGCCGCAGCTTTATCATTACCCGTCAATATTGTAGGTATTATACCGTTGTGTGAGAACATGCCCTCTGGATTGTGCTGTAAGCCGGGTGATGTCGTTACATGTCTCAATCAGAAGACCCTAGCCATTGAGGTTTTAAATTCAACTGAAACCGCCCCCCAAATGATGTGTTTTTAAGCCCGACGTTTGTACCTTTTCAGGAATGTGACCGAATTGGTGTAATAGCCATGGCCGATCCGCTCGTTTATGGACAAAATGCACATAAACCTCGTTTGGTTGTGGATATTGGCAATATGGCTAACGGTGTGAAGAGTGCTTTTGCAGGCGCATGTACGGGCGTTTTCACGAACTGTAACGACGTATGGGAGGGCTTAAGGAGCGCTGGCATCATAACCGGCGATCGAATGTGGCGAATGCCTCTGTGGAAATATTTTGAGAATTTGGTAGCAAGTACGTAAGAGTTGCCATTAACCGTGTTTCAAAATACTGTAGGGAGGGTGTTATGAATTTTTTTGTTTCATTTTCACAGAGAACGTCGCCTATGATATTAGCAATAAGGGCTTTGGACCGGCTTCATCTTGTATTGCAGCTGCTGTTCTACATGTAAACTTTTGTAAAAATATTATCATTGACAGTTTTAAGACGTTTTTTTTTTTGTTTTTCTTTTAGAGATTTGTGCCTTGCGTTGATTGGGCACATTTGGATATAACAGGCGTCGGTATGATCCAAGAGGAAGGTGGTTTAGCATATTTGGTACCACATCGTATGACCGGTCGTCCTACGCGCACTTTGGTACAATATTTGTACCAGACTGCGTGTCCTGAAGAAAAATAACTCGCATTGGAAATCGAAGCTTTCGTGGTTTTAGCGTTACCTACTATCGCCTTTCTAAATGTCGCGTTGGATAAATCAAATTGTGTCGTATACAAAAATAAAACAGTAAAATGAAAAAAAAAAAACCCTTTCGTCGTTGTTTTTGTCCTTAAACACCTTTAAATGGAGATATTCAACGAGTGTACAGTGCATTAAAACCCCTTCCAAAGAGAAAAAAACCCGTACGGAAACTTGTAAACCTCAAAGTCTGGTGCTGCAGTCTTTATAACGACGACAGGGACAAACATACCGCTGTCAGACAAAACGAACGATTCACTTTAGACGATGATAGCCAAAACTTCTGTCCACCTGACCAAAGCGAAGTGCGAATAGCTGCTGGACCGGACTTGGTAGAGAGTATACACCAGTTCATACCCAAGATTTGATCAGACGATGAATTCCTGATGAATGGAATTTAAGCATCGTTTTACCGATCCGCAAGTAAGGAGACCCCTTCAGTAACCGCGTATAAGATCCTTAGATGCCTGAAACCCCTCGTCAACAACCTGATTGGTCCCTAGCAGTGTGGCTTCAGGCCAGGAAAGCTCACAATCGATCAAATTTCTACACTTTGGCAGATCCTGGAGAAAGCCCAAGAAACCCAAATAGATACACACCATCTTATCGATTTTAGGGTCGTCCATGTCAACATTTATAGGAACGAGCTATACAAAGTCATGTCTAGTGTTGGCATTCCTTCCAAACTCGCCCGTTGCGTCAAGGTCGGTAACAATCTTACGACGGAAACGTTCAAAATAAGTTTAGCGGTTAACGGGGGAAAAACACCAAGAGACACTCAACATCAACGAGTCGAACAAAACGTCACAATAGACAGATATAACTTCGAGGTAATAAGGGACTTCGTCTAACTTGGCTCTGCTATCACCTCTAAAAACGACAGCTTATCAGAAATCAAACGAAAAATAACTAAAGATATTTTTAGGCTGAGAAGGCATAAGGTCCTATCCCGAGGAGCAAAGGAGACCCTATACAAGACCTTAATTATCCCAGTCCTTCTCTCTAGTACTGAAGCATGGATTCTATCGAAAGCGGGTGAAGATAACCTTGGTCGTTTCGAGTGAGCTCTGGAGGAGGTGATTCAACACCGTGCAGTGGTCATTTAAGATGGCTAGGACCTATAGAGCGAATGGACACCAACGCTCCGGCCCGGAGGGGCAACGGAGTAGAGGAAGACCTCGCCTAAAAGGCGACGCGCACAAGTAAAAGGGGGCTCAACCAACTTGGAGTGCATAATTGAAGGAGGTCAGCTAAGGACCGGGCTTACTGTTGGTACACCTTAAAAAGTACAGTGCCTTGAAAAAGGCAAGCCAACGTTTTAAATTGGATCAAGCTGTATGTCATAAACTTTTTTTTTACAAACGCGATCAAGAAAGGGTTGCCATAACCTTTCCAATTGAGGCTTATCTCGGGTGTATGCAAAATTGAGAAGAGAGACAAAGGCTGGTTCCGCTGCACATAAGTTTTGAATGCTTGTAGTAAGGCATTCCATCAATTGAAAGATTAGGACGTACTTGTCAACCAATTATGATCTCTAGACTACTCCGACAGCTGACATCGTTATGATACCTCAGCTTGACAGTCATTTGACCGAAAGTCTGATAACAGCAAACTAACTTCTAAAGCTACAACCTAGGTTTAGCTAGTTTACCGTTTTTTGATCCAGAGGTGCCGTCTGGGCTTAGTTTTCACTAACGCTCTCCCTAACTCTTTCCAACCGTCAAAGTTCCACTATGATAATCGCTGCAACCCGCTTTACCGCATCCCAAGTTGCGCTCGTCGTTATCATGAGGTTCACAATATTCTCGGGAGTTGTTCTCCAATTCTTTCCTCTGATTCTCTGCGCTCTGTACAAGAACCTTACTCACTTACTTAAGGTCCGGGGTGGACCTGGGCCTCAATCACCAAGCGTCTCCAGCCAGCTCGATCTTTAGCTAGTTGCCTCCAGTTTCGCACGCTAAGTTGGTTGAGGTCTCCTTCAACTTGCGTGCACCACTTGAGTCGCGATCTTCCTCTACTGCTCGAAGATTTTTCGGACCGAAGCATTGGTGTCCATCCGCTCTATATGACCCAGCCACCTCAGTCGTTGGACTTTCACTCCTCTGGCTATTCGTCATTGTATCTCCTCCTCCGCTAACCGTCTATGCAGAAGGGACCGAAGAGAACCTGGGCACGGAAAAAACACGTGCTGCTGCGCTGGAGAATCTTTGAGCCCAATATTATGCAGGTACACTCGAAAGCAGTCATGTCCGATTAGGAGCTGACTGAGGTAAATCGACTTCTCCGTGGTTCCGGTCCATCCATTTGGTTACAGCTGGTGAGTCCATCTTCCCTTTGCAGATTGGTTCAATCTCTCCTGCCATGCTCTCATGCTTCGCTGCCTTTCTTCTAGCTTGATACCTTTGACTGAGGCTTGGGGTTACTGAATTTTGGCATCGTAAGTCTTTTGATATTCTCTAGCCAAGATGTCTGCTGGTAGCATTCCCGCAATGACATAGAAAGCATCATCTGACACTGTCCGATATGCACAGCACACCCTCAGCGCACAAAGTCGGTTGACGGTGTTAATCTTTCTTGTGTACGGCATAACTTTCACTGCTTTGGTCCATATTGGTGCCGCATACATTGTAATGGACTGCACCACCCTTGGCAAAACAAGTCTCTTTTGTTGTCTGGGTCCTCCAATATCATCATTATTCTGCATAAGCTACCACTCACCCGAGTAGCTTTCTCGGACGCTCTTACGTAGGCATGGAGGCCAACAAAATATAAAAGTTCAACTTTCGTCTTGTTTGGACAAAAAGTAGTCGCAGTCGGTATAGGATTCGATCCTACGCTGCTAGAAAAAATCTGATTTTTAGTCAAACGCCACCCTAACCGCTCGGTCACGATTGCCTTTACTCTATCCCCACCAACACCCTAGTATTTATTGACTGAACATCCATTTAGATTTATATCTGCCACTTTGTAGATACTATTGTATATGTGCAACTGTCATTGGCGTAATTGAATTGCATTCACATCTCATTATTTTAATTACAGCCCAGGGAGCTCCTTATCTCTTCTGCTCGCTGTCCAGTAAATGAATTAAACTCTGATAAAATCGAATTAAAAGAGAAACCAACTGTCCATTGGGGTGTCAGGTCATCCCCTCGCAGAGAAGCACCCTTGGGGTACTGCTGCTGGCTCTCGATATTCGGTTGCATTCACTCGGATGCATCGCGTACAGTGTATTCGAATTGCGCGAATGAATAGTTTTTTTTTTTTTTTGCAACACGGTAGGGTTCCCCTATGTGTGGGTGGGTGTGGCCGATCATCGGTTAATGAATTGGAGTTCTACCATCAATACCATCAGCAGCAGCAGCAAGCGGCCTTTTTTTTTGGACTTTTATCTGTGCCCAGTTGCGCGTATAAAAAGGGCATTTGCGACCTTTGTCGACAAACACGCACACACACACACAACACACCCATAGACAAATACTACTCTCTACTATGGGCCAAGTCATGCTGACTAATGGATGTGCCCACCGCCGAGCGGTTATCTCTGTATCGGATGAAGCCAAGGTTTGTGCGGATGGGCGAATCGATGCATGAACGAGTCCATGGAATTCGCAACTTTGCAATTATTTTCAGGAAATTACACATTTTGCTGCGCACACACATACACACACATATAGCACTTCAAATTGAATGAATCTGTAGGCGAAGTTACAAAGGTTGAGGAAGGGTGGAGGCGTGCAGAAATTGCTGGTGTCGGATGGAATGAATTTTTGTAGTTTTCCTTGCCAGAGGTAGTGGGACACGGCTCTAAATGGAAGAAAGGCTTTAATGGCGAGATGAAGGAATCGATTGAAATCGAAAGATACGGAATGGAAGCGAGCAAGCTTAGATTTATAGTCGAAGAGAGGGATATAGAGGTATAATCAGCTTCCTAGGTTAGGATTTTGCTTTTTCGTTGAGGAAGATGAAAATATGGAGTAACAGAACGGCCTGTCTACAAATATCTGCTCTTACCTTCACACGGTGAACTCAAGATTGGTTGATTTTGAGGGCTTTGTTTGGCTTTAAATTAACCACCTTTGGCATTGGAATACAAAACCTGTTCCAGAAGTCATAAGAAATGTTGAAACAATCCACTTACCTGCAAAGAAAAAAAAGAAAAAAGGATATTTTATGAGAAAAGGATTAAAATCGAAAGTGAATAAGGAAACCCGTTTAAAATAATTGAAAGTCTGATTGGATTCTTCCCGAATTCCAGTTTTACAACTGCCCCCAGTCATCAAGTACCAAGGAAAAGTTTAGAGAAAGCATTCGATTGACACTATGGGCGTATAACTTGACTAAGGACCCTTTGTCTACAATCCCTCAATCCTCGTGGAATAACGCTAAGAGTTCATGTTGCGAACAAGACTAGCTTCCCATTGTTGAAGACAAGCTTATTTAGACGATGTGTGTCTCTCCACTACTTTCTGTTTACAGATGGACTTGACTTGGAAGAGAAGCATTTTTTTCATTTGAAATGATCGACTAGATGCAGTCTATGATTCGTTCTGACAGATCTGAAGGTTCCTTGCAATATGGAGTTCAAAGAAGTGGAACTCGACAAGCACCAAGAAACCGTCCCAGAATAGACCACTGATTTCAGGAAATGCTGTCGAATTCCACAGCGTCTATAGAGAAATGAGAAAAAGTCAAAAGTCCACCAAATGGAGAGGCAACAACACAAGAACCGTCTGACATGTTGGCAGGCAGATTATTCGAAAAAAGCTTAGAAGAATGGAAGATACCCAAAACGAAGAGCTTAGTCGAAATCACAATACAGTGGACCTCTGGTAATCCGGCCCCTGGCTTATCCGGCACCCCTTGTAATCCGACATGCAGTTCAGATAGAATCTTATCACTTTGACTTGTAATTTGTGGGATTACAAGGTACACTTTTTCACAAAATTCCGGACTATAGGGGGTCTGTGGTAGAACTGTATAATCCGACAAATTCGATAGTCCAACACCGCCCTGCAAAACGTTTGCCGGATTACCGGGGGTCCACTGTATTCTTTTATTGGAGGAGGACATTGCTTGGCTCCGCTTTTTGTCATTTATACAACCTATACAGAAGTCAAGATGCGATTGCGGCTTTCCGGTCATCAGGTGCTCCAAGCAGCAAGTTTAGGTTTGAATGACTATCTGTAGTTGATAAAGACAAACTTGAAGAAAATGCGGTTCGATTGTGATACCACAGTACGGAGGGGAATCAATGGGAAATTATGATAAAGAGGAGAAGGCTATTCTCCACATTCGTCAAGATAGTCAAAAAAGAAAAACTATCAAGGGGAAGAGGAACAAAGGAAGTGTAAGGCAACGATAACAATTGCGCTCCTTCTATACGTTCGTTTTGTCAAAATTAACCCAAGAAACGTATCCAATCCAATGTAGGCTTGAAACTTGGAAACTTGACGGAATGTAACACTTTGAAACCAAAAGTATTTTGCGAAGTATCGTGGTGAGTTCTAAGAACCTCTTCAAATCTTGACGTGAATCGACATTGTAGTGCAACCACACTTAGACCACAGTAAGTCCTTTGTAATACCACATGGATCTGAATATTTACGCCAGTTGCTGATGTCAGCCAGTTCTTTGAGATTGCGAAAGAAACTGGCTTTTGAGCTGAGAGGACACACACGTTTGCACTTTCACCTCGTCCATTGAGCTTCTGCAGAAATCATTATAGAGGCGATCAAGCCTGAGGAGTTGATTGTGTTTACATCCTTGGAGAAGACATCTCCATCTACTCCCGATTCTGTCTTTAAATATGAATTATGGAAGAACTTTAGTACGAGCCCCCACAGGGCATTGTTCGATAGGCAGGATGCCCCTTCCAACGATTTCTGCAGAAGCTGTACAGACCAGGAAGAGAAAGAAACGGTTGCTCACTCTTTTTTCCACCTGCCCTTGGAGAGTGTTTCTATGAAGAGGAGTCCTCACAGGGCATTGTTCGACAGGCAGAATGCATCTTCCAACGATTTCTGCAGAAGCTGTAGAGACCAAGAAGAGGATGAAACGATTACTCATCCTTTTTACACCTTCCCTCGGAGAGTGTTTCTATGAAGACCTCAGTGACCTTACCCAGATCGATATTTACAAAAAAAGAAGCTTTATCTGTGAGTTTAAATGGTTCTGCACATAGTGTGGTACAGAGAGGCGTCTGCTCTGATACGGCTACTCATCGAATCTTCCTTGTGAAAGAAATCCATCATGTATTGTTTTTGGTGCTGCTAATCCTGTACTCTGCGTGGCATCTTAGTGGACCTCAATTTGGTCTAAGTCTGCCAGCCACCGAACGTAACCTCCTAAGACTGACTTAAAGATTGAGAGAATCCCCACTCTAAGGATAAAATAGGCATGCATACCCTATAGCCTATACCTTTGTCGTCTTTTGGAGTTTAGTAAAATTTTTGCATGAATGAAATTTAACCAAGAGCAGACATTCAGGAAACTCCCTTATCCCAAGAGACACTCTCCAACTATCCTGTTACTCTTTGGCAACAATTTAAAGGATCAACTTTAAGCTTTAAACCAAAACAAAGATATAAAGACACAGTGTATCCCTAAACTGAACCGTTTTCAACCCATTTGCCATAAAATGTAG
The DNA here is from genome assembly GCA_951813785.1 of Criorhina ranunculi. Lineage (NCBI taxonomy): Eukaryota > Metazoa > Arthropoda > Insecta > Diptera > Syrphidae > Criorhina > Criorhina ranunculi. The sequence continues at coordinate 11,356,303 of OX638382.1, read as the reverse complement.
TTCAACTGTAAGGACCTCTCTCTCTCTCTCTCTGTTTCTCTTTCTCTCTTCACCTATCTAAGTCAAATCCTTCTTTACTCTAGCTTATCGAACGAAAGTTAAATCATGGGTCCACACACAAAATTCAAATTCCTAAAAATCCGGTTTCGTTTTCAGTTGAATAAAAAAAAGATACAACTGAACAAAAAGATTCCACAGCCACATAGATACATATGTATAGTTTTGTGTTTTTGTTTCCCCACTTTCTATGTATTGTTGCCGGACAACAGAACATCATCAATATTAAGTGTGGGTGTGTGTGTGTGTGTTAGACCTTTTTGTCCAACACTCCTCGAGAGTGAAAAATTACACACATGTGGTGCAGCAGCACATTGCAGTGCGCCATTGTGAACATGAGAACGATGACGAAAAAAAAGGGGAGAACCAGAGGAAAGATAACAAAAAGTGGGTGGTATCTGTGTGTTTTTTGTTTTAGTCTCTTGTGTGTGACTGTGTATGAAATTACGATACTTTTTGTGCGCCTTCCGCTGCGAGTGTATGCAGAAAAATATAATAACTCACCGCATGTGGAAATGGAAACACAAAAAAGCTTTTGGACACACGAGCGTTTTTTTCTTCTGCAGATGCTATTCTCTTTGTCCACACGCGGATACACAGATACATGAGCGGGGTGAGCAGGGAAGGGAGTACGAGTACGAGTGCGAATGCGAGTACATGTTGCCAATAGGCGAAGCCGCATGCGTCGAATGGTCTAACAAAAAACTTATTGACCGGGAGGGGACCGGGTAAAAGCAAGTGTGTGATGCATAGCGATGCATTCAAGATACAAAAGCATCGCATATATAGATACAACAACAAAAAAATGAAGAGAGTTGTGATGCGCATGTGTTGGCCTCCGTCGGCATTGTTTGAAGATAAGTAGGGGTGGCTGGAAGGGTCAAGCTTTTTCTGGTAATCCGATGCAATTTGAAAGTTACTTGTGACACTGAATGTTAAAGATTTCAAATGTTGCCATAGGACAGGGAAGTTTTAGGATAGATAGCGCTTTGGAATAGGGTATCTACTACAACAGATCGAAGGGAGTTTGGTTTTGAAGCCAAAAAATGGCATCACAGGAAAATTCGTTGAATCGAAGTCGGTACGGCAAACTTATTCCAAGAAAGGTCCTTGTGATGTTATTGAAAGGTGCGGCAGTCATCTCTTTCAAATGTTCTGTTGAATTTTAAGAACATGCCTACACTTCAACTTTAAACACATGTGGCCTTTCAAAAAGTTAGCTCCTCTTCAAAACGGAACTTATAGTCTCTAGAAGAAGAACAAGATTCGTAATCTTGAGGTGAAAGAAACTTTTTTAAAATTGATAATTTGGAGTCATCTTCGACTTAGTTGGAAGGCAAACGTATGCAAAAAAGTTAAGAGGGATTACAGGATCACTGTTGTGTTTTTGCAGCCGAAGTTAGGGACCTTGTCGCACAAATTTTGTGATTCTTAGGACCCTCTCTCTCTTCATGACAATTAAGAAGGACATCAGGTATTTGTTTGCTGTCAAAGCACTAGCTAGGCTGGCTGATGGGGGCAAGTGTGAAATAGTACTCAACTAAGCTATTTTGGATACCCGGCCCAATACAGTCTAAGGAACATAGCCAGACTTGGTCAGTTTCATTGAAAATCGTGCATGGAAATCGGGAATATCCTTCAACACCTACATATCTACTGATATAGTTGCCAGGACTTGTGCGAGAAGGAAACTTTTACAAATTTCATCGGTAACTACCCAGCTCTGGCCAGAACCAGACAGGGCCATAAAAAAAAACGTCCAGTGTCAACCTTATCGAGCTCTTTAAGTTTAGATCTACTAAAGCTTGGGCCCTGATCTCTAAAAGTAACAACTCACTCGAGGTCATCGTATCGAAACAACGTTAACTGTCTCTGTGCTCGAATGCAGGACCTTCACTCAAAACGAATAAACTATCTTTGCAGTCTGCCGCTTACTCTAAAAAAAAATCGATAGAAAATAGTTTTATAAGACCGATTGGTAGGGTTTTGGCTAGAGTCTTTAGGCGATTCTGAGAGAGCGGCTTTATTATCTCTCGTTCGAATAAGACAGGTACGTACAACATTCCACAGCACAGAACCGCTTGAAGGCCAGTTTGGTTGTCGCAGTCGCTGACGGATGTTGTGACATTACGCAAGCAAGAGTTAATAAGTCTACAAACAGAAGCCATTATCTTTCTCTTTCTTTGTCAAATAAACCCTGTTAGTCCAACACCATATCTAGTTTTGAGAATCACTGCTCAAAAGGATGCTTCCTATAAGCCAAGCTTTCAAACACCACCTGTCTGAACGTTTCAATCTGTTTGAAGGCGAATACTTGTAACCCTCCAATCGAACTGAAAGTAAAGCCGGTATAACTCAAGCTGAATCTAATCAAACTATAGGCCAAGCTGGTCTGCTTCAAGCTGAAATGTCCACAAATTAGAGGATAATCAACCACATGGCAACATATTCCTTAACAACTCGATGTAAAGCCCAAATCCCTATTTTATTGGCCAAAATCTTCATTAATCTTAACCTGATGAGAACCATATGCATACAGCCCTTGTTCTTCAATGCCGATCGGAAGAGTTCTCAAGCCCATTTCAGAAGGACAAACTAGAAGCTGAAGAGCACATCTTCTTCAATGTAAAATGGGGTCGTAATCTAAAATGTCTGAAGCTATAGGCTGCTGACTAAAGGAGTGTTTCTTGAGGCATAGGTCGACACCAGATTATAGCGCCATCTTAGGTAAAGATCCCACTTCCCAGTTTAAAAACAACAAACCTCAATTCCATTCCTGCAACACAGCAACTCTGTCTATTCCTCTAAATTTCCTTCACACAGTTCCATACACACACACACGCAACACCCAAGTAAAAGTTCACCTCGAAAGTATAACCCCTAAACAACGTCATGTCGTACGGTTCATACAATCGAATTTCTTGTTATTTTTTCCCAAGGATACCCACACCCCAGTTTCCTCAAGTGAACCATGCACAATGCTCCAAGAATTCTCGCCATCAAAGATGCGCCTCCGCTGCCACGCGGGAACACACAACACAAAGTAATGCAATCTCTAACAAAAGGAGAGAACAAGTTTATTTTACCCACACACACACACAAAACAAAGGAAAAGAAAAAAGTTCGCCCTCACAAAACAAAAGCAGGAAGAACGACGACGACGAAGACGGGAAGACAAAAAGAGTTGTGAAGCATACAAAGCAGCGAAAAAAAGACGAAAAGAAGGATTTATGATCTCGTTCAAGGATACTATGGCCATACCTGCTTAAATCGATGGACAAGGCGGGCAGCAAACAGAAGAGCTACACAGAAAGAACTCCGCCAGAGTAGGTATCTCACATAGGTGTACGGTACGGACGCAAATGTTTGGAGATTTGTGTTTACATACACATACTCTCTGTGCATATGGCATACGGTAGCGCGACGATTCCACACCATGTGACGGTACGAAATGGCGGCAAATAAGCTTACACCAACGATGACGCTTCAAGTTGTAGATAGAGATACACTTCTCCGTGTATCTCTGCTTCGTGTTGTTGGTGTGCTCTGCCTTGCACTTCTTCTGTTTTTCTGGTTCCAAACAACAAATAAAGCTACGGTCAAGGGCGTTCGCATTTTGAATGGAAAATTCGTTGTTTTTCTAAGGAAAATTCACTAAAAGAGAAGAAAAACTAAATGGAATTGGAGAAGGGGAACATGAAAAAAGGAAAAACACAACAACAACAACAGCAGCACCCAGTCGACCGGTGAGATGAAGAAAGGAACACAATTGCATTGAGATTGAGAGCTTTATCTTTTCCTTTTGCTTCTTTTCTCATTTGTTCTTGTGTCGAAGTTTCGATTTCCTTTTTTCTTTTGGGGGTTTCTGCTTTGATGTTATGTTTTTGGAAGTTGGTGTTGGAGGGCAAAAAGGCGGTCAAATTCGAGTTGGAAGTAACTAGGTATAGCCTGCGAGATGTGGAATAGAGATACATAGCCCACTCTACATCGAATTAAGGAAAAACATTGAAAGGATAACATCAGAGGGCGGGTTTGATAAGGAAAAACCATAAACTTACCGGAAGTTGTAAGCACTCCTTTTACCATAAAATGTCCTTAATCCTCCGGAAAGGATTGAGATTGTGCTGCCTTAGAGTAAAGAAAAACGTGATATCTGCCATAGATATCCGCATCCTTTCGAACAGTCAGTCAAGTAGCAATCAGGTCCTTGGTCCTCAGGTTTGTAGCTCTAGATTGCCAATCATCTCTCATGGAGATGGCGGAGCAGTTCAATATTTAAACTTTGTTGGGTGCCGGGACATAGATACCTTCCAAGAGATATACAAGGCAGTTGAACTCGCTACGCTTCTAGATAAAGGTACCTTTGGTATACCGATCGCTACATGTCGAGAGAACAAATTCTAGGTGGACAAGTGGTTGAACGGGTCTAGTGACAAATTTGGCCAAAGCTAGATCTGAAACGCTCCAAGAATTTGATTCCTCTGAACAGCTTGCATACAAGAATCATGTCTTCACGGGACACTTTGTAATAGGCAAGCATGCAACAAGGCCTGGCACAATCAAACGATTTTTTTAAAAGCTACATGAACGAAGTGTTCAGGCTCAGACCCTCCAAGGGTCACTGGCCTGATAAGTAAGTAGGTTTGCATGGACGAAGAGGAGGACGAAACCATTCGTCACCTTCTTTGAAGCTGTCCAGTTCTCTCTTGCAAAAGAAGGCTCCACCTAGGAGAATTCTACTTAAACACAGATGTCAGCAACCTCCTTTGCTTCATTAGAAGCTGCAATTGATTTGAAGAGTAGGTAAGGAGATCCCTCCAGATCCATGTGGTATCGCGTGCTGGCAGCCGCTTGAACCTCAGCCCAACCTTACCTCGAATAACTTGAAGGAGAGCCTTTGACTTCTTCCAGTTTTGAAACTAAGCCATGTAGTTACATTCAATGACTCAAAAGTCGTTGGAGACTTTAACTCTCAATGGAAGACTACGCAGAAATGGTATCTGCTTGTTGGAGGTTCGAATCTTTCCATGAAGACACTAATATGGCTTTGTAAACTCTTATAGTCCTGTCTAGCCCATCAAGCGTGTGAAGGGTCATGACGCACTTAAGCTGCTTTTAGATTTAGCTTCAAGCCGTATGTTAGAAATGAAACCCTTCGTCGCTCGTATTCCTCCTGGCAACTTACAAACTCAAGGTGACGCTACAGTCCGAGGTGGACCTGGCCTTCAACCAACAAGCGTTTCCATCCAGCTCGATCTGTAGCTAGTTGCGTCGAGTTTTGTACGATAAGTTGATTGAAGTCCCCTTCCACTTGCGTAAGCCGTCTCAACCGCGGTCTTCTTCTACTGCACCGTCCCTCGGAGGTGGATTCGAAGATTTACTAGAAGCATTGCCATCCTGTCTAGAAAAAATGAAGATTTGTTAATGTAGGCAGACAAGTAGCAAGAAGTCTTGGACGTAAAAGCGGTCTTATACTAAGTTCAGAAGACCAATCACCATAATGACATCTAGGGTTCGATTAAAACAAACAAAAACCGTTATATAGATGGACAAGAGGTGCTCTCGCAAGTTCTACGGCCAAAAAGGAGAAAGGGGCAACACCAACTTCTAAGAAAAGGAAGCACGAGAATATTCGAAAGATGTCCAGAGTTCAAAGCTCAAACAAAAGCCTCCTGGAAGACTCGGAGATGGTGCTAAAAATATGAAAATAACGCTTTTGCTGTCAGATAGATTCCACCAGTCAACCTGGACGATAATGGCTAGTATATTCCTCCAATTGACCAAAAACAAAGGTGGCCCGATCCCCCATTTGACCTGATAAGAATGACATATCAACTGCCCCAAAAAAAAAAGATCCTCAGAACTTTGCCAACTTTAGAGGCATCAGTCTTATAAATATCGCTCATAGGACCGTATTTGCTATGTTGTGCGAGCGCTTAAAACCTTTTGAAAACACTCGGAATCAAGAAAGTCTACCATTCATGCCATTCATGACTACCCTTAAAGTTAAGCACGGACTTTAGGAAAATTCCAGGAGACGAAGGAGGTATCGATGCACGTTGGGTTTAAATGCTTTTTTAAGTGAACGACAGACCCAATTACATAGAACTAAGTGACATTAACCTAGAAGGATTGAGATGTCTGTACAGTAGATGGACATCAAAACTGTGACCGCAAGAGTCTTTAATCCTACCTTGGAACTAAAGGCAACTATCTGGTTGTGGAAGCTTATTGGAAGAGACCTCAGTCTGGACTGCAGATTTCCTATAGTTTATGTCACGGAAGTATTCATGACTTGACTGACAGATCCTATTGCATTCCTCCGAAGGAGTCATCTCAAGCCAATCATCTATCACATAACCACACTTCAATTTAATTACTTCCATATGCCTGTGCAAGTGCATGTGTCCGTCATAACAAAGTCACGGTCATTAGTTCCGCGATTAACCAACCTGCTGCCACTGCCATACATTGTATCATTCTTCAAAGCCTTAAACGAAAAGACCCATTTGACAGTGGCACTCACATCTCACAAAACTAAAACGCTCTGTTTACATTCCCCTCCCCGATGCCGATTTAGTGTCGGCCCACATATGATCACTATCGCATCGGTCATCAGAACTTCTCCAAACGATCCTCACATTCTTCCAGACGATCGATCGTGTGTGTACCTAAAACGTGCCCCATCGTCCGATTGACGATCGTCAGCAAGATTGAAATTGAAACTTTTATTCTCGTCGCCAGAGACCGTTGACTCCTAATGCGCTTCAAGGGATCCGACACAAACAATGAGATACATTGTTGCCAGAGATCTGTCTCTCGAGCGAGAATGAATACAATGTTGCATGTGAACTGTGAACAGAGAGACGCGTCGCGGCGTCGGATTAGAGAAACTGGTCCAAATGGACTACTCCATCTGGCTGGTTGTTAAAATTTCACTTGGCACCTTGAAATCATAAGAATCCACTTGGCGTACACGATAACTGGTCACAGAGCAACTCCATCCATCTACACTATTTGATCGACGAGCAAGGCGTGTGTATCTTATTAGATTGTCTGCGCTATATGTTCCGCGCGAAGCAATTAACAAAAATGTTTGAAGTTGCAACATTTTTCAATTCGTTGGAAGCGTCATAATTCTTTCAGGGATGGATGGAAGTTTAGACGGAGCCGTGTGGATGAGGACGACTGTCTTAAGTGCAGAAACTATGGGAATTTTTCACGTGGAAAATGTAACCAATTAGAGATGGATGGTTTGAACGCTTCGTACTCAAAGAATAATCCAGACTGACACTGATTGAGTGGGAATGTCGGCTTATTTTGGGATAGAAGTTGCCTTCCGGGAAATACTTTAAAAGAACTGTCTTGTCGACTCCAAAGTTGTTCTGAAAGTTGCAGAAGCCCATCGTGGACTCTGCAGCAATGCTTTTGGTACTGGAAACTTAAACATGCTGCAGTCGTCTGATTCGGATGATTAGCCAGACATAAGGAGTTCGCAAACCACTCCAAGTACTGTTCTTAGTGTATCTATATCGATTCCTTACTGACGCATGCGTCACTAAATACCTTGACGGTGTCTTTTAAGCTTGAAAAGAACCACATAGTCAGAGAGAGCACTTAGGCAAGAAGTGTTGAGATAAACGATTGATGAATGCCTCAAAGCGGAGAAAAAAGGAGTGGAGTTCAAGGAGCCCTATAACGTACCATACACGATAGGTCGGTTAACGTGGTAGATGACCTAAAACTCATGAGACCAAGGAACAAAATTACCATGTTATATAATGTGTGTTCGGGAGGGTTGTTCACAGTCCTTTTGCATTGCCTCCCTTCCCTTATGCTTTCTAGAAGCCTTGTTCCACTCCAGAAGATGTCAGAAGAAAAAGGAACTTCTCTGGATAGGTGGCAGAAAGCTGTTCTTTTTCTGAGTTGAAAGAAGGTTGGGCATTCCTTTACTTTCAAGACAGAGTTTACAGCTTGAATTTCTTGCAAGGTTCAGGGAGCAGTGTCCGCTTAGGATTCCAATTAGGATTCTAAGGTTGTTCCTATTGAGATTCCCAATGAAACAAGATTTTCTTTGTGACGATGTCGGGAATGGCATGCTTGTCCTAGCTTCTCTGCAGTCTTGCATTTAAAGACCTTTTGCGTGTCTTGCGAAAAGTGATTGGCTTTAACAGGCTTTATGGGCAGGAATCCAATGCAGAATGACCATGTTGTTCCTACCTAGGTCCGAAATCACATTGCGGTATTCTAGGACAAGCTTGGATTTGAGATGTTAGACGAGTCAAGTGCTTTTAGGGCAGTTTGACTGACTGAGAAAATAAAGATAGTTTTCCCCAAGATGTGCGAGCCTTGATTAAGTCGCAGACACTGATTTATGGCAAAGATCTCAGCTTGGAATATGGACAAGCATTTACCAATGCTCTTGTCTGACTGAGAACAGATCTAAGATTAGTTCTTAAAGAATGGTAAAGACTTGGCACAGAGACACGGTGCAGCCTTAACTCCGACAGGACAACGTCTGCATATCCTTCTGTGGTCGCTCGGATTCCTGCCTAGAGTAGGTATTGCTACGAATACAGTCTTTTTCGGGTCCAAATGAAGAGTTTCTTACACGGTGTACCCTAACCTTCCATTGGACAACGTCGGCATGTTCCTGAATCTTTGGTTACAGTAGATATTGGAGCAAAGGCAGTCTTCTTAGGCAAAGTATTCTTTCGGATCCAAAAGAAGAGTGTCTTTCAGGGTGTAGCCTTACCTCGGACAAGGCAACGTCTCGATATCCTTCTATGGTCGCTTGTATCCTCCGTTCGAGTAGGTATTAGTACAAAGACAGTCTTCTTAGGCGGTCTATGAGTTTATTTTAGAATATTTTCTAACAAGAGCTAACATATTCAAGCTTCAAAGGCGACACCCATCAGTTTCTTACATTTATAGAGATCTGTACCCTCCTCCACTCCTGTATCATGTCAAATTTTCCTACGACAGGTTCAAATTCATAAACGCCGCGATAAAATATTCAAATTTCAATTAAAAAAAAAGCGAACTCGCTCCACTTGGCAAGGAAACAGGAAAAAAGATATAAAAACCGATTGGACACGTTCCTTCTCATCATTTCGTTTGAGCCCCCGAAGGAGTGCATCAAGAGAACAGAAGTCAGCAATAATATATCGCATGTATGGATTATTAATATTGATTAATGGACACGTATCATCCTCACGTGAAGTTCCTTTTTTCCTTCTGGTTCATCGGGCACACAGCAATACGGGACCAAGACCGGTCCAAGCTTCTTTTTTTCCCAAGAGCGCATACACTCTCTGTTATGCTTTTCGTAATTAATGTTCGATTTAATCGTCAGTTAACAGGAGCGATGTTGGCTCATATAGACTTTTGCATTTAATCCAGGTTGACGTGGATTTTAAATAAAGGACCGGGAGGGGTCTATGGCACATCTGTGCACGTAATTCGAGAGTAAAATCATCATTCATTCTAACAAATCCATGCGCGAGGAGGCGAACAAATACAAAAAAAATTGCAAAAGGATATGAAGATGAAATATCATGATGCCACCCCAACACCCCCACCCCCATTCGGTGTGGTTTACAACGTATTCCCTGTTCGCACACACAAACATGTTTTTTGTTTCGCAGTTCTCGATCTCCTTCCCCGCCTGTAGCATGTGTGTGCAATTATGTGTGTACACAGAAATGCATAATGCGAGGACGAACAGCAGGGATAAGCGAACGAGCCGCACCATTACTCTTTGAGGAGGGTGTAGGTTATCAAGCGAACATACCCTGTGGAGAGCGATGTAATATTTTATCGACAAAAGTCCTTTTTACGAGTTAACAGGCACTCGCTGCTGGAGTGAGACACAGGATAATGGTACGATGGACATTAATATATGTAACGTGCGGAGGATTTGTGTGAGTATACACAGAAGGTGGCTTATGGTGGTTAGTATGTAACTTTTGACAATTTATCAATGTTGCACACACATTCGCTGTATGGATGGAGGAAAAGAGAAAGAGAAAGCAAGAAAGAGAGAGAGAGGGAGAGAATTGGAATGCAAAAAACAGCAAAGTTCACCAAAGCGAAATGCTGGTCTATAACTTTTGATTGTGGAAAAGCACAAAATCGTAATCAAATTTATTATTTCGTACACGGAAAGGATATAAGGCGTGTGAACGTTGCCGGAAGTAGAGCTTGTGATAGATTTGGAAAGACCGGAAAGATTTATAAGTCTTCAACAGAACACATGGACTTTGGAAAAAAGAAAAAAAAAAAGCAACCATTGCTTTAAATGGAATCATTGGAAAAGAAAACGATGAACCGTCCATCTTTAGGTCTATTTCCTGGCTTACGGGTGTCTGGTCTAGCGACCAGCTACAAAAAAAGTTAAAAACACTCACAAAAATCCATCGTGTCAGACCAACCAGCGCCGCAAGAACCAGCCCGACAGCAAGCAGCCTTCGAAACGATGCTTTTACTCACATGCCGTTCGACAAGAAAAATGAAAGCAAAGAGCGTCCCAAGACTTTAAGCATCCAAATCCTGGAAGTGAGGTCAAATAGTTCACAGTTAAATGGAAGCACGAACTGATCGTGCTTATGACATCGAGATGTTCGAAAGAAATACTGTGAATTATAAGCAATGGCAACAGTACCAATAATTCTCCCCAATTATTCTGGACACCAACCAAGGAGCAAAGATTGAAACCTAATCCTGAATTTCAAAATCACTACACCAACACTAGCGTTGTGTGAATAGTATCATAAGGGTATTCATAACCCCTTTATCACTAGTGAATTATAAAAAAAAAGAAGATCTAATCCTGACTCCAAGAGCTATCCTCATTAGCACTTCCGAGGACTGATGCTGTTTTCTAGTCCTTCGCAGCTTATTGGCCAATTACTCTTCATATTCTCCAGCGTGAGATATCTAGGAATCATCATCGGTTCTGAGCTACAACTAGAGGCTCAACCTGGAACAGCATTGAAGGCTGACTATGCAGGGTCTTCGACCTAAGTATAGCCTACAACATCACACAACACAACGTCGTTCAAACTGTGGGAGTAAGTTTGTTGTACTGCGGTCATGGTCTTACACCTTCTTCCATTTAGACTAAGAGAATCTGTTCGCTGGTTTTGCTACCACGGGACCTAGTATCGTCAACCAACCCTAAGTTAGTGCGGGAATCTTCTCATTTAGCGTCTTCCAGATGGAGTTGCTTGCAATCCGGAACACAAATTTACACCAAAACGAAACAAAGCTACCTTCAGTGATAGTCAAAGTGCTAGACTTCCTCATACTCAAAATCAGTGGAATAGTCTAAGAGTCAACAGAAGTTGGAGGGTCACAGTCACATAATGGGGAATAAGCATGCAGAACTGGGTACTCGGAGATCACCAAATTTCTTCACAATTTCTGTCAAACCCAATGCCAGATAGCCTTCCTAGTACTGAGCTACAACTGACCTAAAACTCAGGACACGACAGACATTTTGTACAGCCTCCTGGCAAGCAGGTACTCATATAGTCGAACTCTTAGTCACTTTCTGTGCAGGTGTTCGGCACTAGCTAGAGTAAGATATCATACGCTAGACATGGTCTTCTTTGAAGACCTAAAGGTGACTTCAAGGAATTCCTTTGGCTGGACAGTCTTTAGAACAATTCGCCAACTGGGTCAAGTGAGTCGTGGCGTTTCAGATGGAAGTACGTACATAGAGAAGCCTAGTGACTGATCCAGGATAGGGCGGATCTTGTAGTGGAAATGCAAACAAACCGCTTTATAGTCAACCCAATTGTAGACATCTTTCTAACTCTTTATCATTCCGAGCTTCTCTTCAAAACTCAGCAAGCGTTGAGATTCATATGTTCTATGTGTCCTGGTAGACCAATGGGACTTTACAACCTTCGAGATGATAAGGAACACTGCGATGTAATGCTTTCTTCCGCAACAGTCTCAGCTTCAGGTTTCCTTAAAACATACCAATTCCGAGCCTTCAATTCGCTGAACCAAAGCTAATGACAAGGACAAGAGAGTTGGCCTTCTATACCGATGGATCCAAAATGGAAAAGGGCATCAGAGCTGATGTCTTTTGCGAATCTCTACTCAAATCACTTCGAGTTTACAGCGTTTTTGGAGCCAAGGAGTGTAGGTTTAACCCTCAAATCTGCAAGAACCACGTCAAGATTGGTAGAGCTTTGTAAGGAATATCTAAATGGATAGAAGGAAACCCTGGGAAAACAAAAAGAAGGACGCAAGTGGAACTTCAGCTCTTCAATGTCCTTTTCTCTATAAGAGTCACGCTCTGTTTTGTAAACAGTAGAATCGATAATGATGTCGTAAGCAGACTTGAACCGAAGCACAACTGACAGAACTCATGATTTTTTTTTTTTTTTTTTTTTTATAATTCACTAGCGCTAAAGGGGTTATGAATACCCTTAAGATGCTATTCACACAGCGTTCCGTCCGTCCGTGATAAAATTTAGTCGAACAGAAAGGCTGTGTTTCTCGAAAAATGCAGGGACGAGGAGGCAATTCAGTCAATCCGTCTTCTACTCTAGCCAACGAAAGAAATAAGACTCTTGGCAGTTGTTTCATTGATGTAAGTAACATTGACTCCTTAACTTGCTGATGTTCATATATTTATTTGGGCGGCTCTGGTTAAACGGTTCAGGTTCCCAACTGTTGATCTGCTTGAGTCGAACTATCTTCTTAGGACCAAGATTTTTCAAAACTGAATTTCAAGGAGTGCTTCGAGCAGGGTTTCCCGAACTTTTTCCCTCCAATAATCTAGATCTGTAGACTTCTCTGGATGCCCTTGCTGTGGGCCGTAGAGCTTGTCTACATGTCCCTTCTGTCCCCTTTTGCACGTAGTGAGCACTTACACCACAGATTCCTTCTAAGAGATGGCGTTGGACCAAAGTGGTCCCCACTAGGTCCTTAAAAGAATGAGTTCCACTGGTCGTTGACTCAAATGCTCTCTGCAGTCTCTATCTATACTTGGCGTGCTTAGAGCTTCGACATTGAAGTACTTTTTATGTTTGAGTTGCAAGAAATGGTAAGAATCGACGTATGCCTCCTTGAATGTGTACAAACAAGCGGTAGATGCCTGCCATCAATAAGATTTGGAAGGCAGTTCAATCATCTGAAGAAGGCTTAGCATATGACGAAATCGAATCAGTGTTCTACGACCGATAAGTTGGGAAAACTCGCTTCGAGTTCTTCACAGCTTGAATTTCTCGAGTAAGATCATATCATAGTTTGGACAAACTTCGTAGCTTCCGACTAGAAAGCAAGAATTGTTTCCTATTGACAGCGTCCTTAGTCTCTGAAGTTGAAAATGTTTAAATGTATATCAAAGTCGGGTACACGAAACATTATCCCAGTTCCACCATTGAAAGGCGAATATAATTTTTCATAAGAAGCTTCAAAATCTTCTTCAGTAGTTTGAAGCTTGAACCATAGATTAATTCAGCCCACGATCCTTCTTTTTAGGTTTGCTGATGTTTCTTTAACAAACCTCGCTCCTCTTCTTCTCATTTGATAGTTGGACTTCAGCTTCATCCTTAACCAGGTTGCCAAGCACTAGTGTCTGGATACTAATCGTTGACTAGATATTACACAAGTGGAATCTCCTTATACTTCAAAACAAACTTAGCTACAAAATTGAAGCTTTTAAAAACGATTTTAAGAAGATCTTCTTCCTCGAAGTTTCTGAAGGCAGCTAGCAACTGCTTTAAGGGTTCAACTCAAGCTTGGGATTTCGAAATCTTGAAACTTTCTTCGTATTGACAACTATAACGGTTCCAATTAGTCTTTTAGCTCGTTTCCCTGAAAACCAACCCTTAAGCAAACTTCTTCCTTAAATCGTCAAGAAAATTTCTTTCAGTGTATTGAGTCAAATTGTGTAATGATTCGACAAGTGAACATGAAAACCAAACCCACAATATCCACCTTTTGTTGCCGAAAAAAAGAAAATTTATGAAATCCCCAACCGTCCCTCTTCACTTTTAAAACATTGCAAACATCAAGAAGGCGGTTTAGTACACACACTGTGGGAACGGGGTAACACTTTTTTTCAAAAAAAAGGAGGGCGCCACAACACGCAGGGTGCACTGTCAGTACATCGACTGCTAGTCCATATGTAAACGATAAAAACGTATCGTTGAGGTTTGAGTGAATAGCCTTAACGCCACCATCATCGTCATTGTCCTCATCATCGTTCCCATCATTATTGGGTGCACCCAATGCATGATCCTATCCCCGTACCACCCTTAACATGGATACAATTCCTCTGAAGGGTGAGAAAGTAAACCCGCTCACACTTTACTTCGGGTTGAGGTAGGTGTTCAAAAAGACAGCAAATTCAGTGGGAAAGGACGAAGTCCAAAACAATTTCACCACACAATGAACCGTCGTCACTTTTATACACGCACCCACACAGAGGCGCATGAATACAAATCGTCTCATGACCATAATCACTAGAAGCCTGCTTGGTGTTGTTACCCTATGAGTTCAAGCACACTACACACACACACACACACACACACAACACCCCATATCACCCCCGTTTTGGGAAGTCCATATCCGGACTCTATATGCATTCCGCATCACTAACACCAGCATCAGGTCTATTAGAGGTGAGCGGGAGCAGAAAGCTTTTTACGAGGCTTTTTATCGATATACGGACGATGTTGTCGGGTGTCAGTGTTGTCCCTTTCGTCCCGCTTTATAGGGGCTATGTGACTCTACTGCGCATGTCCCCTACGCAAAAAATGGAATAATGGAAGTTTTTTGTTTTGATTGCGATTTGCAAAAACATATTGAGGCGCTTGGCGTGTACGCAAAAAAGCTTAGTAATTTAGCTTGGCGAAGAAAAAAAAACAAATTGGGAAGCTAAATGGGATTGGATACCTTTTTTCGTTGGCACTAATGAACGACTTTCATTACTTATTGCAAGAGATAATCCAAATTAAACTCAGACACAAAGCCTATGAATGAGCAGATCTGCAAAAATTGACGACCTTTATATAGCGAACGCCTTCAAAAATTTAAATCTCCTCCCCTAACGCAAAACAGTGTGAAACCTACCAAAGCTGTGCCACGCGAGTATTTAATCAAAAAGGACTTATATAGAACAGAGCGATCCGATTTAAATACAGTCAGCTGCTTCGTAGACTACATCTCTGTTAAACTTGTTAAGGAACAATGACGACACCGCAGTGGTTAAGTCATGACCCGCAGTCTACAGCTAGAGTGTTCGATATGGAAAGAACAAAGAAACAACTGTATTTCGAAAGAAGCTTCATCTAAACGCTTGTCTAGCAGCGACTTCTACAGAAGCTGAAACAAAGATGAAATAGAGTCTATAGAACATATCGTAGGTTTCCAACGACAGATGCATAGCTTAAGGAATTGAGGAGGAGAAGCTCTATGAGCTGTATCAAGATATGAGTGCATTCTACGGATGAAAGACGCTTTGAAAACCGATCTATGGCATATTTAAGACTTTAGAGGCGACCGAATCTTTACTCCAAAGGTCAAGCAGTTGAGAATGTCGAAAAGTTTTCCTCAAAGAGCCCTGAATCGATGAGAATGGAAGGCCGATGATGTCTCAGTCACAGATTCTTCGCGAGTCAGGAGCCTGTGTAGTTTAAAAATAACGATACATGCCAATTTGTTTAGAATTCCGAACTGAATCTTCGACTTGAAGGACCATAGACTGGAGTTGTTCTCATATGAATCTTTAAGATCAATTCGAAGGCGTGCACCTTTTTCGGCTTGAAGCTGGTCCATGTTAATGACTAAATTGCTTTAAAAGATCCAATTTTACTCACCAGCCGTGACACATACATACTTGGTTGTAGAATGCTGGCTGATTTAACTCTCAAGTTCTGAAAACTGCTCAGGTCCGAGATGATAAGGAAGACCAGATGCCAGAGGCATATCAAACTGACAGCAAAGTGCCCAGAATCGAAGAGGATGCAAAGCTGTAGTATCTCAGACAGACTGAGACTCAGGCTTGCTATGCAAAGAACACTGCTCTTTCATTGAATGTGTATGGGTACAAGCGATTAGGGTATGGGCAGCTATACCTAGCTTTGGACTTGTGTAAATAGAGACCCTTCAATGTCCATGGAATACAAACTAAATTCTTCACTCTAAATAGAAAAATCGTTTGCTGCGGTCTTTGAGTCCAAAATTCTCTTTAACAAGGGCGAGTGAGGCGAGATAACAAATAACAAGCGTCTTTTCCACCGCCTTAATATTTAAGGCAAGCATAAAGCCTGCGAAAGAATAAGGAAGATTTCAATTAATAGACAGTGATCAGCTAGAAAACTTACATAGTGGAGTCTGAAGGACCAGTTTGTTGCAATTAAAACTCAAGTTGAAGCTATCTTCGTATCAAAGGGAGGGGAACTTAAGTCATAGTCCCATGCGAAGTAAACAGAAGCAGGTAGAAAACTGTTTGAGTCTTAAAGACGAATTGATGTGAAAACTGGTCTAGACCGTTCCTTGAGATGGGCTTCAAGGTTTGTTGAAATTTAGTCTGAGGTTTTCATACTTTTACTCGAAAAAATAGAAGCGAAAACGACTTTTTCAAGCTCCCATGGTCGGTATAGCGTGGTCTAAGTAACACATTGCTACATGGCAAACACTGTGTGCGAGATTGGACACTTGTGGTAATTAAAGCTTAGTGAGTGATACATTGGACCGCTGATCAAGTTAAGTTATGTTCAAGCCCAAGAAAAGCCAAAAAGGTTCCACTTTACCACTGTGGATAGGGAGACGAAAAAGGACTTTTAAAAAGTGGTTTCAGTAAAACTGCATCACAGAAAGGAACCGCCTGCTTCTCCAGAATTGATCAAATCTCCCCTTGATACCAGAGCCAGAAGAATGGCTAATAATAGGTGGAATAATATCCACACTTGTCTTTTGTCGAGATCTGGCCTAACCTGGATCTGAAGCAAACCGAAAGGCTTTTGTTCGTAGATAGGAAATATGTAAGAACTAGATTGGATGCACCTTCCAACGATTTCCGTAGAAGCTAAGGAGGCAATCCCTAGGAGGTATTTCTAATAAGAAATCAACAACCTAGCCAATCTCGATATTTACAAAATAAAGAGTTTCGTCTGTGGGTCTACCAGTTCTTCGTCGGGTCTAAATGGTTCGGCATAGGAAGGGTTCTGTACCGATGCGGCTACCCACGGCTTTTTCCTTAAAAATGAGGAAATCCATCATGCAAAATTCCTAGTGCTCACAATGGACTTTTATTATAGCCTAAGTGTGCTACAGCTTTAGCGGGGGCATCCACCTAACTTTACCTAAAACTGTACCTTCAACTAGGTTCCGAGATTCTTTTATTTCAAGCCCTTGGACCATTTTTTATAGAACTTTGCTAGTAAACTAAGCAGAAGACCTTAAGTACAATAAACATTATTCAAGTGAGAATGTCTACAAAAATTAAGTCTCTAGGACACATGGCACAGCAGAATAATGTTTGAAGGCTGAATGTGCTTTGTAGGTCAGAGCAGGGTAATGGATTCCCTCAGATTTCATGGATTTGCTTCACCGTGGACACCAAGCAAAGGCTCACCCTATTATAGGCACAGTAAATCGACTAAAAAGAAACTTTCAGTGAATTAGTCTCAGCTTTGTATTGACTAACCGAGTTCAGCACTTGTCCCATACCAACTGCCACTTCCTGTCAAACATCACACCGCTCACCCTATCAATTTTGGCACAAATCAACCAGCAAAAACTGCCTTGTACAACACTTTTTCGATTGTCTTCCATTCTCTGTAGCTGTCGTGTGCTCTCTATCGTTCTCCCTCTCTGTCTTTCCTTATACCACCGCCATCATACACACATCGAACCCACACCACCGAGCCCCAATACCAGTTCCTCATCGTGTCCTCTCTCTATAGCCCCATCGGCATCGTCACAGATTCGCACACACTCCGCGCCAACTATATATCTCTCTCTCAGCCTAGCTATAGTGTTTGCCACAAATCCATACATGCCCCGCGCAGAGATACACATAAGCAAGTGCAATCCATCCGTCTGGCTCTCAGTGACGATAGGTAGCTTTTTCGCGGCAGCCACCAAAAAGGAAAAAAAAAAACCTGAAATATATATAGTATCCCTCTTTTCATTTCGAATGTGAAAAAGGAAAAAAATAATTAAAAAAAAAAAAACAATAATCTCTGTACACTCATACACCTACTGACTGGTGCTCGGTGCTTGGTGAATAATAAAAAAAATAAAAAAAACCATACACACAACATAACCGAAACAAAAGGAAAAAAATAAATAAAAAAAAATCCCTAGAGTGAGATACGGGTGAACTGAAAAAATACAAAAAAATTAATAAAACGTATAAAAAAAAAAAAAAACATTTCGAGTCTACGATAACTTTCCTCTGAATGGACGACAACGCACGGCGGGGTTGCAAATAAAATAAAAATAAAAAAAATCCAACAAACGAAAGCAAAAAAAAGTGCAAAATTTTGTGTATTTTCTGCGTGAATTTGTATCTCAACCCCTTGACCGACAGACACAGAGCAACGACAGCGGAAGGGGGTAACGCAAAAAAAATTCATTTCCTATTGTTGTTCGTCGGCTTCTTATTTTTGCAACATTTACAATTTGTTTTTTTTTTTTGTGATTGCGTGCAATTTTTTTTCATATTTTTTACCTTCGGGGGTGTGTACCGAGGGGTTGGTTACTGGTTAATTGGGAATTATTTGGGAACGCGAATAAAAAATATAAATAAATGCTCATTTGTTGATTGGTGGGAATGGGGTAGTAACCAAAGGACATCGCATAAACGGTCAGAGGCATAGTAGCAAGGAGCCTATGTGGTGAGTGATGATGATTTTTTTGTTTTTATTTGTATGTTCCATACTTTGCAGAGTATTTCATACAAAATGATAGGGTAGGTTAAGTTTTTCTCTCTTAAGTTACAATGGAGTTTGTGAAAATTATGCTGCAAAGGAGCTATGTACTTAAAGTGGTAATGTTTGCTTAGACTTTCGTAAAGAACTTCCTTTAACCAACAAACCTCTCCAGTCAACTTGAATCGTCGTTAACTTCTTCTAGGTTCGCCAAAGAAGTTACTTTCTTATGACCTGTATCCCTAGGGCCTCTACTTCGCCGTTGCGCCATCTTACACGGTTGTCGGTGATGTGCTTTAAGTACCTTCAACTCCTTTCCGGTTGCCTTCGATTGCTCCTCAACTGTTCTGCCTTATGTACTTCTCGTCTGGTTACGTATTCAACCATCATGGGTTAATGTAGGTGTGTCCATAGGTTCCTGACTCGTCTTTTTTTTTTTAATTAACTAGCGCTAGAGGGGTTATGAATACCCTTATGATGCTATTCACACAGCGCTAGTGTTGGTGTAGTATTTTTGAAACTCAAGTAGTATTAGGTTTCGATTTTTGTTTCAAGGTTGGTGTCCAGAATGACTGGGGAGAATTATTGGTATTATTGCGATTGCTTATAATTCACAGTTTTTCTTTCGAATATCCCTATGTATCCATTTGGAGCAGAAATCTTTGAAATATTTCGCAGCCACTGATTCACAAACCTTAGAAATGCATACAAGCGATATTGGCCATCTGTATTCGTCCTTTTAGGTGATGAATTCTAACCCATGGTCAGTGTCATTGTGTATCTTGGGAGCTTGTTTAATTTCCGAGGTATAAAGTGGTAGCTTCTCCACTTTTCATTACCAGTATAAGCGAAGCCCTAAATTATTGATAGGCCTTTGGTAGCAATCGAGGATATATGTAGGTACATCCAGCTTTGGCAACATCTACTCTGCTGGACTGCAAAAATAAGAGACTTATCTAATGTAGCCTCGTGGAATGTCTTCATGATTTTATGAAATGACGGCGTTTGATCCAGCGTGAGTCTAGATAGACACAAGATACATTTTAACAACAATGGCCGTCAGAAGGATTGAAAACCAAATTTTTCCAAGATTTCATGTAAATTTTCTACGAAATATAAAAAAAAATTCTAAACAAACGTGTGCACCAGTCAAGACGGTTCTTAAAGGGTTTCTGTGTAACATAAAGGAAATTTCGAATTTTTTGGAATTTTTCTTGGAGGTTTTTAAACGATTTTAAGTGTTTTTCTCTTGAAAACTTGAAGAATGGAAGAAAGGTTGAAGTGAAGCCAGCACACTTAGACCAGTGATAGGTCCATTGTGATAAGAAGAGAAAAGATTTGAATACGTCGAAAGACATAGATTAAGAATTAAGTTTAGCTTAGAGTGCCCGTGTAGGGCCAGTAAGTTAGTATAACATAGTTAAGTTAGTTAAGCTAGTTTTAAGCGTTTTTTTTTCCTAGCATGTAAGAGTAAATGAATTAAAAATAATAAAAATGCATTAAAAAGCAAAAGCAAAGAAAAGATTTGAAGAAAAAACTTGAAAAAAAAAACGTATTAAGTATCGAAATGCTGATTAATTTATCAGAATAGGATTGAAAAAGGATTTGTCAAAAAGGATTATAAATGAATAGTGGGAGGACATGTATTTATGTACCTACATCATCAATGGAACATCATATTTATGACGGATGCAATGTAAGGGAACAGCTATTGTGGCAGCCGTCGGAAATTGTTTGTAATGATGTATTGTATTTTTGACTGGTGGAATACCAGGAGCCAACTACAGCCACACCTAGTCCCTCACATTTTGCGACGTTCAAGGTCTCACTTGCACCCTTAATACAAAAGAGCCGATTCCCCATAGATGGACTAATAGCCTTCATAAGGAACTTTAATCAATGTCGTTGCAAAGTTTAACTTCACTTAGTTTTAAGTAAAGTAGGGTCTTTTAAATCCAAACGGCTTATCCTTACATCGGTTGGATTTGTGTCTTAACGAAGTATTCAACAGTTTAAGCAGTTTAATCCAACTAGGACCCAGTTACCCTTATGTACACCATGAATCTATCGAACACATCTAAGAAAGATGGTGACGAACTAGCTCATGAGAATCAAAGTCATTTCCTGTGTCGCTGCACAAGTTTCTAGAATCAAAGAAGCGTTCTTTTAGAGATGAAGGTAGTACTTCCAAGACCGAAAAATTATCAACTAGGATCACCTGCAAATATTAAGGGACAACTAGTTGGTGTGAGATCTGAAATACAAGCGGCTTAGTTATGTTAGTACTATAGATGATTCTCGACTTTTGCAAGGACCTCTAAATCAAATGACAATAGGGATACATAGACCTTCATAACTGGGACAAAGGAGGCATTTTTTTTTCTTCATCAATCTACTTTTATTAGCTGAGTTTTTCTGTTCAAAAACTCCTTCAATATTGCCTTCAAACTGAGCTTAGAGCTTATACTAAAGACAATTACCGTCCAACTTGAGACGAATGCTCTTCAGAATTCACAATCGGGTAAAAAGTGAAAATTCTGTTTTTGAAGGGTTGACTATAAGACTACATTGGCTCAGTCTTTCATAAGGTATCACATGGTCCCACTTCGACTGACCGATTCATCTCTATTCTCTCTTAGGGACATTACCCCTTCTTTATCAACACTTTGGTATTACGTAGGTATCATGTGATTCTTTTTAGTGGAATAATTCTTCCAAGGAATGTGGTCGGTTTTATCAGTAATTTAATAAATATATTTGAAAACAAAAAATCAAATCTTGACACTCAGCACCTAGGCTTCGCGGTCATCCATTCGCCATCGCCTACACTTCCACTGCGTGATTTAAGCTTTGGTACTCCGATGCAGATGAGTTCCTTTAAGCGTCGCTAAGTTTTGATCCTACTTTTCTCGATTGATCCTAAATTATCGTACCGTTGATGTCCGCGTCACTAGAGATAGTAATTTGACACTTATTCGCCTTTTTTTGCGATATTTGTCGAAATTTTATGTCCATAGACTTCACTTAAAAGTTTGCTAGTGTCGTTGCTTGTCTTTTTAATTGAAAAACTATAAGTAAATAATGTCGCAGCCATCAACCCATTTCTCAGTCAAAACAGAAGCTAAGCCTTAAGTTAACGTCGTAATTTTGACTAAATGTTTGATGTAAACACTTCGCTATTGGTTTACGGACTTGAAAACAAAAATTCCTCCCTAAACGGGAGGCAATAGGACTGTTTCGTTATTAGCTTGACTCGGGCCTAGAACTAATCTCCATGCTTCTTCTTCTTCACAAAAAAGATGCATTTATACGATTATTTAGCAGGCTGACTGTAGAAATCTATGTACACCCTTAAGCTAGGACAACGATTTAGCTAAGGACATGAGCTAGGTAAACTCGTTAATTTCTCACGTTTCACTTCCATCTTGAAGCCCCACAAGATGCTTTTTTCGTAAGGGGTCTATACTCAAGCTAAAGCTGGAGAAATCGTATGACTTGGTATGTGCTTCATGAAATGCCTGTCTTCTTCAACTTGTAGATGATGACAATGTTGTTTGACACTAATTAGGTACCTAACCTTGCTTCACTATTAAAGTGTCTGCAATGCCACTTTGTTTCAATATTTTAGATGTTAACGAAAGACTATCATGACGTTAAAAACGATAGCCTTTCAAGTCTTGACGTCTGCCATCTTACTTAGCCCATCTTCTCTAACTCACCTTGGATTATAAACAGCCTTAAGTTCTGTCAGTAATGTTTGACCTGTAGTCTGATTCTAAATCGACAGTTTATTCGTAAATATATCACGGCGTCATAAGTATCTTTTTAGAGCATCATCACTTAAATGATGATCTTTGGCTTATTTTCTTTATTTAGGTCTAGTCTTTGAACTTTTAGAGTTTAAAAGACAATTTTTGTCTACCTTCCACCAATTTTGAGAGATTTATAGTAACAACTGACAGTTGGGATGTGGTAACAAAGAAGTAAACACTTCACACTCTTTCTGTCACTGACCAGCAGTCTACCAAATTAGGTTTAAAATCCAAGGAAGATACTCTTTTCAGGATTTAGAAAAACCGTCCAACAAATCAGTGAATGATATGTTTAAATTTATCAGCGCTTCAGCGTTTGATAAGCTTATAAGGTCCACAGTATGGGAGTTACAACCTCAATGGATCTAGATTGATCCAAGCGTTACGGCTGAAGGGATTCCTTGCTCTGTCAACCTAGCCTAACAGCTGTTTCTGTTTGATCAACAATAACATATGGTGCGTGAAAATAGCTAATTAATTAGTCAGAATTCTCCGCCAGATGTCCTACAACTACCTACAGTCTTTAACTGCTACCGGCTCTTAAACCACATTCGAAACAAAAACAAACTTAGCTTCTCTGTATGTGTTTTTGCTCCAAAAGCCAGTACCCTCTATAGATGCCGCTTACATTATCCTATGTACCCACATATGTTCTCAACTAAAAAAAAGAATTTTAAAAAAATCTCTAAAAAAAAAAATTTGTGCGCACACATAATAAATTCGCCCGTAGAATGATGCACATGATGACCGAACAGAGGGTAAAAAAAAACGCCAAAAACACCAAATAAATGTGCAAAACAACAACAAAAAAGAAATGGAAAATCCATTTCCCTGTTCTCCCCAGTACAACACACTTAATGGATAATTAGTATCGATGGAGCTTTTTCCAAACGCAGTTAATAATCATTTTCATTCCACAATCTAAGTTTTTGTCTATTTCGAAATTCGCTTCATTTTTTTTTTCGGTTCAAGTTTTTTTTTTGGCATTAGAGCGACAACGACAACGACGTCCCGGCTCATTACAGATACATTTGATTCTTTTATTCCCATATTCGATGTGTTTTAGTGTTGGCATATGTATAGATACGTCATCATCATCATCAAACCCGAAATCCCCGAGCGCGCAAAAAAAGCACCTCGCGCTCCGCAACACACATAACTAACTCATTAATAAGAATGCAAACAACAAAAAAAAATGTATCTTTTAGTTTAGAATCGCCCATCATGACTGTTGGATACAGTTCTGTCGTCTAAGTACTGAACTATATTTGCTTGTCTAGATACAATCTATTTTTTTTTATTTTTTAGTTATTTTCTGCATTTTTCTTGTTCATTTTATCCGGTTCTATGTGAAAAATTCTCATTCGTATTTTTGTTTGAAGTTTTTTGGCGGGATTTTCCATTCTACGCTTTCTACTGTATGAAATATTGTTGCAAGTGATTATTTTGTTCGTTTTAGATGGGAAAAAAAATACAAAAAAGATACAAAATTTGCGATTTCGTCTTAGACTACAAAGAAATGAAAAAAAAAAATCATTGCAAATACATTTGCGTTTGCTCAAAAGTGTATGGTATTCGTGTAATTTGCGCATACAACTGTTTGTGTGGTGGTGGATTGTATCTGTGAGTGGATGCATTCCGGTGTATATTACGAACTTTATAAATTTTTTTTTTGGCAATTGCCGTGCGTGTATAATGCGCGCCCCCTCCCGCATGAAATACATTGATGCAATAATGTATTGTCGATGAGAGGGACAGCGGTACTTGATTGCGTCGGCGGAGTATGACTATCCCGTTCTGGGATGCAGTTGGATGTCGGTGTTTTCGATTAAAGAGAGTTTGGGGATACTTAGGTGAGAATTTTACTGTGTGATGTATAAGTGAAGTTGCAATTAAGTTAATTTGTTGGAGTATGAGTGCTTACATAAGGACACTTGTTCCCGGAGGCTTATGTTTTCGAATCAGAACGTATCCCATATGGTAGATTTGTGAGTGCTTAAAGTTATTCATTTATTAGATAATACTTTTGAAAGACTGAGCATTTAGGACTGTATTCATTCGAGCCTCATGCCTTGGAATGTCATCGATGTGATTAAAGGAGTCATTACTCATTTTGAATGAACGCTTCGACTTTTAAACGGATTCTTTTGCCAGATTATGTCGCATATGATGCAAATATCCGTAGTACCTTGTAGTTGCAACCACCTTTAATCTATATTCAGAGCTCAATATGGGCGGTTATTCTATTATTCACTTTTCATCATCTTTTCGTTAGGACTCGAGGCAATGATGCACTTTTCTAAGTTATTTTCAAAACAAGGCAAGTCACTAAAAGTCCTGACAAAAATCCATTTGAAGGCAAGGCTTTACTTGGACAATCGGAAACAGCAAGGATTTCGTCAAAACCCGAGAATTATAATCGAAAATAAAAGAGAGTGAGGTTGTACGCTTCAAATCCTCTTCACAGATGGCATCACAGGGGTCACTTAGGCATAAAGGAATCACTCGGAAAGCGATTCGCCTGGTTGTTGTACAATATGTGACCTTCAAATGAAGTGCATTACACAACAGATCCATTTCCGAAGCTAGACTACGCAGACGACATTTGACTTCTGTCAACGAAGAAACTTAGTGACATTGTGGAGAACAGCCCGTCAAAAGTGATGAATTGGAGATTTAACCCTACTGACTATATCAACAACTTTAGAGTCCGTAAGGTGCCATGGTAGTGAAAAGCTTCGAAGGATTGCGACTAATAGTGGTTCGGCAACAAAACATGTATAGATTTAAAAATAGCCTAGCAAAGTGGGGACTTCTGCTCAAAACAAGCCAAAATATGCTCCTCATGCACGCAATAATACTTAAAATCCAATTTTTCGTCAAAGATGTCTCCAGAAGCGATTTGCAATCGAAACTTAACTTCAAAAGTGGCGATGGATTGGTCAATACTCTGTAAAAACCAGAGAAAAATCTATCTCCAAGCCTTGGAACGGTACCAAAGACGAAAAATGCCGTCGTCGAGGACAATTCTTAAAGAAGTTGAGGAATCAGGAAAATCATGGAATGAAGTGAAAGCCAATAAAAGGGTTCGCAACCGATGGAGGCCATATGCTCTACCAGTTGTGACAGAACATACTGTCACATACGTCTCTGGCAAAGCTAGACTCAAAACGTCCTTAGCTAATCGCCTTCAGTTACGCACTCCAAGTTTGTTGATGTCCCCTTCTACTTGTGCCCGCCACCTTAGGCGAAGTCTTCCTCTGCTGCGTTGTCCCTCCGGATTGGATTCGAAGACTCTTCGGACCGGAGCGTTGGGGTCCATTCGCTCTACATGTAATTGACATCTTAAACGACCAATGCGTAGTTTTTTTTTTACTAAGTCAATGTCGCTATACATGATCCTAACTAGCCTGGCCTGGCTTAACTTTTTCGACCCAATTGGAACAATACATCTCAAGAAAGTGTTTATCGGAGGATTTTCGGGTTGGAAGTTTTAACTGTTCCCAGATCAGCATTGCTATTGTCCTTACGGCAAATTGTCATATGTACACGCTAGAAGGTTAGGCCTCTTTTCAAAGACAAGAAAATGATTCTTCATTTCCTTTGTATCTTTGCAGCTCTGTCCAAAAAAAAATACAGCTTCATCTAGGAGCTCTTGTCTTCGAATTGACGACCTGGCTCAACTCGCCCTTTATGTAGTTAACACAATGGGCCTCTTTTGGTCCTAACTAGTGCTGATCAATAAACTGGAAGTAGACTAGTACTTCCAAAGAAAAATTGAGAAAGTTCTCAATGGAGACAAAGTAGAGACAACAAGTTAGGCAGACATGAATTCTTTGATTAAAACCGAACCTTTGTAAATGACTTAATGTTTATTATAGTAAACTAGACATAGTCAAAAGGCAATAAGGTCTTAGATTTACAAACGCTCATATAAAGAGGTGTATCAAGTGAACTTACCTGTCGTTGTTGCTTTCTTGAGAAGTATTGTAGACTTTTTGTTGTTTCTAAAGCTGACGGCTTCCAAAGACCAGCTCAAATTCCTAAAAAGATAAGATTTCAAAAGAGTTCTAAAATTATTGTTAATTTTTAGAAGAAGAACTATAAATAGCCTTGACTTTGAGGTAAGCAACAGCAAAAAAATGCATCAAATTTAATATATATCACACAGACCATATGGCCCATCCATTTCAAAGATGTATAGCAAAGCTTATTTACGTCTCAATATCCGCATAAATTAAAAAAAAAACCCTTCCTCATTTATCCTTCTTCCTTTCATTCAAATCTAATTATACACTCAATGTCAAGAATAGTTCAATGATCCATTCTCTCACACTAATGTAAACAATAGAAAGTTCAGCTCTCACCTAAAACTTTTCCCGAAATAAAACAAAAAGGTAAAGTTAAAGCTCTCTTGCATCACTTGACATATCGTTAACAATGTTGCCATTTGAATTTTTTTTTATTAGTAACTTCCGATGGCTTGGAAGTTTTGTATAAAATATGGCACCCATTTCTAGATGCAACTATAAACTCTTCAGCAAGTTTTCAGCCATCGCTTGGCAATCGTTGAAGGTTTATTCTTGTACACCTTTCCTTTTGGATTTCTAAACAAAAGAAGTTTGTAGTTGTTAGATCTGATGATTTGGAAACCTTTTACATAAAATCTGGTAGTGTTTTTCAAACCAGAAGGCTACTGTGTTCATCCTTTGAGAGGCATAGGGCAACAACAATGCCTACTTGTAGACCTACTTGGCATCTTGTTTCTAGAAAATTTAAAGAGACTTTCTAGAAAGGCATATGCTCTAGTTAAAAACACCTAAAACACTGTTTCATTGGTTTTAAGTGGGAAGTTGGGAAGAAATAAGTAACTTAAATTTTGTATGCCATTGGTTTGTCCTACTAGGCAAAAACTCCATTTTGGTGTAGTGGTTGGCGAAACTCAGACTTTGCTTGTTTCTCCTTATATTTTCAGTGGCTATTGCTAGGAACTACCATGGTACCAACTAAGACCCCGCAGTAGCCCTACGGCAACACTCTTTAACGAAGTAAAATCAATTTTTTCTCAAACTACTTCTTTTTTTTTTTACATGTGTATATTCTCTCCTTTATAAGACCTCCATGGCACACACAATCAAAGAAATGTTGTCGGGTTAACGAAACACAACATGAGTCAGACCGAAATACTCTTCAATAGAGCGAGACGGTCCGAAATAAAAATGAAATACCACCAGAGCTGATCGAGAACAGACACATCAACATACCAACTCAAACTGAAGTATCTTCCACTTGTACTCTCTCTTTCGCATGGCACCTACACTTTACCTGCCCCTTCAGTGGAGGGCGGAGGTGGTGGTGGTCTGGTGTGGTAAGGTGGTGCGTGTGTACGCGAGAAAAAAAAGCTTTTTTTTCTGCTCCTTTGCGAATATCTTTTTTGCAATTGTGTGTGGGATGGGAGTGGGTATCTGTGTATGCAAACAAAAATTGATAGGGTACGGTGGAGTTTTTTTTTATTTTATTCTACAAGAGAGAAATGTTTTTTTTTCCCAGAGAGGGAGAGAGAGAGAGTACAGGACTTGAGGTTGACTTGAGTTAATGATTTAAAAATACTGCAAATGGAGCAAACAAAATTCAACAAAAAAAAAAAAAGTATCTAGATTGTGCCGATGCTGGGTGATATGATGGCTCACCAATACGTTAGCCAAAAGTACGCGCGCTCTCTCTCGCGCTCTTTGTATCTGAGGCGCGATTTTTTTTCGCAAATCGTTTCGGTGTATGTGCAAAAATATCTCAAAAAAAATAAAGTATCTTGACTGTGTTTGGAGCACCGAAAAAAAAAACGCCAACTACTTCGCCGGACCAACCGAACTTCACACAGAGAACAACGAAAAAAAAAAGTGTTTAAACCGCGTCGCGCTGCCCTCTTCGCCCGCCACTGTCGCCGTCATCAGTTGTCACTATTGCTTGGCTGTATTTTTTCGCCTCTCTGTGTGTTATATTTTATATATTTTATTAATTTTCTGTTCTTTCTATTTGGGGGCACATTTTCAGTTTGTAGATTACATTTAATCCGTTCAGAAGGGCTGCCACGGTCTAACCACCGGTTTTTTTCTCACAATTTTTTGGGTTGGTCTACTATTGTACTTCTTGTTCTTGTTCTTTTACTTCTTCTTCTTCGTCTTCTTCTTGTTTCTTATTAATTCTTTTTTTTTTTTTTGGTTCATCTCATTCTTTGGATACTTTTTTCTTGATCGTTTTTTTTTTTGGTTTACCTCTGTTGTGTATGCGATGTGGTGTGGTGTATCTTTCTTGGGGTATTTTTTTGTCAAACAAAGCGCGGGCTATGCCATACTCACGCGAAATCCCCAAGGAGAAGAAGGAAGAAGATATTTTTCTTCTTGTGTGTGCAGAAATTTAAAAAAGTTTTCGTATTTCTTTTTCTTTTTTTAGTTTTACTCCTTTGAGAGTATATTTAACGATTTTTTTTTTGAGATATCAAGTCTCTTTTTTTGGTTGATGGTATTTGCAAGGTTTCCAATTCCAAGAATACAAAATTTAAAAGTGTGTGCAGCGGAATAAAACCAAAAAGGAAGAAAATGCGATTTGTGCAAATATCCCCCCTGGTAGTGGGTAACAGAGTTTTGAATCTAAAAGTCTGAGAGTCCTTTTTTTCTTGTTGATTGTCATCGTCGTATGGTTTTTTTTTTTTTCGCCATAATTGAGAAAAAGGAAAGTGTGTTGTGTTTTGTTGTTTGAGAAGAGTGCAATTTTTTTCACGGTCAACATTGAAATAAGACAAAACAACTGAGTGCAAGGATATATCCTGCTTTTATACAACGAAATAACAAACGCGAAAAAAATTAAAAAATAAAAATAAAATAAAAGAAAACAAAAGGTGTTATCCTACGTGGGAATTTCCAAAGAAAGTTGTAATTGCATATCAAGTGGAATATTGTATCTATAAAGTTGTTTTTGGATATCTTTTGATCAAAACAAGGAATATTTTGTGAGTGCAAAATAAAAATAGAAAATTCCGTGAAGCACTTGATCCTGTGGATGAAAAAAACTCCCCCCCATATGGATACTACGAGTTAACACATTATACCGGCGCCATTTTATACACAACAATTACTTGAAAATGTGGAAAATTTCTTAAAAAATGCCGGGACCCGACTTTGAATTGTGTATCTTTTAACTTTTTCCCATGTTTTGAGAAAACAAAATTTTTGCAAAAACCTTGTGCAACAATTTTTTTGTAAACATAACCCCACGGAAGTGATTTTTTTAAAAAATGTTTTTTCTTACGAATAGTGAAAGTGACTAAAGTTGTGAAACTATTAGAAAAAATCGCATTTATCTCCTTAAAAAAATAATTTTCCAATATTGACGGCTAAATTTAAATAAATAAAAAATATTTTATCGGTGCATGTTTTAACGACGGCTAAACATCGTTTGTGATATTTTTTTTTAATCAACTTAATAGTGTTTGAACGTACAAAAGGATTAAAAGTTTTAGTGTTTCCTAAAAATCGTTGTTAAGAAGTTTTTTTGATTTTTAAATTATTATTTCAAACCTTCAAACAAATCGGATAAAATAATGAATTTCCTTTCAAAGGTATATTTGTATCTAAGGACATGAGAAATAACAAATTCGTGTATCCTGTCATTTTGTATGGATTTTGTATTCTATAAATAGTGTTTCATGTATCAAACATGAAGGTCCCTTTAAATTGAATGCTACCTTGATTGGCGCCAAAATAAACCAAACTTTCTAACCCCAATACAACGAATATTTTGTTAAAAAAAAAAGTTTACTGAAACTATTTTGAACACACGAACCAATGAACTGGAAATCGGTTCAAAAATAATTCCAATCCTTATTCATAACGGAGCAAGGGCATATTCTAAGGCCTCATCTGTTTTCACTATTATGTAAATAAACTTTCGGGAATATTTCAAAATTGTTTAGACGATGTGGAAGTTGACGAAGTTTCAAAACCTTTAAATGAAGTTTTCACACAGTGGAATTTCGATAATTTGTCATTTTTTAAGCCGAAAACATCTTAAAGTCTGCATTTTTCCATTCACTTGATTACCATTCGATAACTTCTACAACTCTCTGGCACTCCAACCGCTTTATTTTGCCTTTAAGACTTGAAATCTTGAAAGACATGACCTCCGGTTACTCGAATCATGTAAGCTAAAGTTTTTAAAAATGCAAATATCTGGCGCGAAAGCTCATAAAAAGCCAGAGCCCAGCTTCTCTAAATCTTGTTATATTTTTCGCACGAATGGAAGAGACCTATTGCCGACTCCTTATGGCGGATTGAGAAGCTTTTTTATGTCAAAACATACTCTTGGAGGGTTGTCATGTCTGCGAAGGAGGTGGTACTGCGAAAAAGCGTTTTGATTGTTTTGAGGCTCGAACCTGTCACCTCTCGCTTAGCAGTCGTAATGCTCTAACCACTAAGCCAAGGCCCAACTTCTTAAACTTCTCTATAATTCGAAACCCTGACATGACAAAATTAAAAGAACTCTGGTTACAATGAGTTTTGAGTTCGACTGCACTTCTAGATTAAGGCACTTGATGCCCTGAATCATCAGATCATGTGCGCAAAATTTGGAAACACATTTAAACCCCTTGAATGGACTAAGACAACAACGAATTGTTGCGTATACACATCCAAAAAACTTCAGCATATGGCGAAAGCCTCTGCCCAGGTTATGCAAGTGATATTCAAGTCTAGAATGATTTGAAGATCGTAGCTAAAATTGTAGGAGTGAGTCCAGCTGAGACTCAGTGTCCTAAGGCTCTTGCTGTTGAAACTCCTCTAGCCAGGTGGGGTCACCCACCACTTGGCCACAGTTGAAATACCTAGCTGCAGACCGGGAAAGATGGAAGAGATTTGTTGTCGCCATATGCCCCGCCCGTGGTTGAAGGAACTTGATGATGATGACCCTCCACTTGCGTACACAATCGGTGGTTAGGTCGTTCTATTTTGCGTAGACCCTCAGGGGTGTGAAAATATTTAATGGATACTTTGCGGATTCTCCACACCACGAGTTATCCCCGACTCTATGCCTTTGCATATTTACGTGCTGAAAACAAACCTTCTTATGCTGCTCTGCCCTGATTGTTATCTGCGAGGTACTCCTTCGCAGAGTGTAGCTTGACATTTCGTCACTTCTTTCTCAGCTGGCAGAGCTAGCAGATTCTTCGTTTCTCGTTGCTCTTTCCTCTATACGCTGTTGTTGCATTATGCAGTCTCCCAGCCCTCGCTCGTCACCAGCACGAATGTGGGATCAAGCTTCTTAGGGACACTTAGCCTCTAATTTCTTTTTCAAAGATTCTTTGGACTAGAGCATTGATTTTCATCCGCCTGTAACCAGATCGGTGTCACTGTACAACTCGTTTAGTTTGTGGTTTAATCTTCTCAATGAAAATACAATTGCTGCGGTTGTCAAAACTTCAGTCAGTCCTTCTATCCAAAGCTCGTATTGCAGTCATCACTGGTTGCGAAGTGATGTCCACACCTAAAATGAATTGGATCTCTAACAATTTTTCATGGACGCTCTTTAATCAGTCCCCTACTTCCTGAAAACATAGCTTAAGTGGCATGATTTGTGGGCCCCATGAGCCTAAGAAGTGGAAACCGCGTTGAAATACACATGTATGTACATGGAGTGGTTCTTGAGATATCTTCGAACACTTGAACCGACAACTATTGACAAACAAAAATAATACATGTTACATCATCCCTATCGGCCATTTTAACACGTTACTTGTTGAAATTGTCATACGGTCTGTACGCATATGATTCTTCTGAGACGGTCTTCCTTGCACGGTCTACTTAAGACTACAGTTGTGGCCTCTGCCAAGGCCAGGTCTGAATCACGTTTATTTGTCATAAAATAGAATCGTTGCAACAAAAACAAGGACCTTGAGAAAGACTACAAAAGTTCTCCATTTTAACCAAAAAGTCATCATCCTTCACTGGATTTAAAGGAATGAGTTTTAAACGATTCATTTAAAGGTGTTTACACTGCATAAATGCTCATTTGATTTGACAGTTGTTTAAACTAGAGCACGAGCGCTAGGGAAATTAGATGAGAGACGTAGGAGGAACAGATGCACATTGGTTTTGGATGTTTGCTGGTTGTAGTTATTATTGAAAATTCATCCAAACATACAAATACAAATATTTGGTGCTGCAGCTCATAGAGAGCCAAGGCCTAGCTTCTCACAACCATTCATGTTGTGCGTGTTTTACGGCCGACTCCGAACGGCGGATTGAGAAGCTTTTTCATGACAGATTGCAGGTTTGTCATACCTGCGAAGAGGTGCTGCCGCGAAAAAATCTGTAGTGGTTTTGAGGATCGAACCTGTGTCCTCTCACTTAGCACTGACCACTAAGCCACGGCAACCACGAAAATTCGTCCCTCGCTCACAATATACGTTTGGATTAGTTACAAACATGTAATTCTGGCATCAATTGTGCCGCATTAGGGGTGTTTCCGAGTGTGAATTTGACAGGATAAACGTCCAAAAGTTGGCTTAAGGGTAAACTGATGAGAATTGTAAGCATTACGCTTATTGTGGGTAAAATGTCAAAGGGACGGAATGCAGGCAGCTATTTCGCTAGAGCACTAGAGAACTATCAATTTAGGAACTATCCCGATCATTTTCTTCGAACACAAACTATTTTAACAATTGAAATGGGCTAATTTAGCTTGTCGTTGTTGAAAACTAGCCGAAATCATCTCATTTAACTCTAGTGAGTGTAGGCTTTGAATTGGAATTGACTTCGATTACCTATGCCCCACTCATTCAAAGAATTTTATTTAAAATTAAACGGCACAGTCATGCTTTCAATTGCACAATTTCCAGTTTCAACAAAAATGGGAAAAGCTTTGTATGCATCACATCGAAATTCCTCAAAAAGATAACCAAGACAAGACGTCATAAATAGGACCAAACATCCATCTAAAGCTTCTAAAACGACATTCTCTTTCAAGACGTCAAATGAAAACACATTTGTAAATTGATTATCTAGGCCTTACTTCTTATCTGACAAAACAACCATCAAAAATACCAAATCTACGTCAATCGCTGCCAAACAGATAGATACCTATACATTTCTTGTGTTTTATATTCTTTTTTTTTTTACATTTGCATATCGTTCTCTGTTTACCAATAAAGTGAACTAAAGGATAATCTACTTATTACAATGGTTCACGTTATCTGAAAATTCACGTTCCAAAATTATTACCATTCAAGTCTATATCTGGGATATCTACTTAACTATTTGCATACGCGTGGCAATAAAAAAAAATATATATAAATATCCTTCCCGCTGCCCCGCTTACACTCTCCAATAACTCATTATATTTCCCCTCAATCAATCATAGAACCGAACCGAAAAATAAAAAATAAAAAAAAATGAAAATAAATCTAATAACTCCTGCCGCGCAAAATAAATTAACATGAATGAAACAATAATTGTATCTGTGCGTGTTTTAACAAAATATCTATGTTCATCAAAGAAATATGTATACCTACCTATACATCAGCTGCGGACCCGCGCAAAAAAAAAAGTATCTCATCTTCAAATTACTGCTTTTGAATGTATTTTAAATTGCCGTCGGCGTGGTTAGAAAAAAATAAAAAATAAAAAATTAAATCACATAAAATTATGCCCGCTCTGTGATCACGTGTATTCTTCATTACAACAAAAAACGAAAAAAAAAAATTGCAAATTTATCTTCTTTTTTTTTATTCGCAAATTTTTGAATGACATCATACAATTAGAATACACGACACAACGTGTCAGTTTATAGATACAAATCTACAGATACACTTTATATAGTTTGTTCTCAGTTGATAGTGGTGCTGGTGTTAAAAAAAAAATGTATCTTCACAACCGGGGCTATAGATACAATTATACTGTATTGTTTCGTTTTGGAGTTTTGATTTTCGGTTCGTCTGTCACCGCCGCTCGCGCTTTAAAGTCTTTAAATGTACATTTTTTGTTGTTTATAATTGCATTGTTAATTAGACATGTTTGGATGTTATACAATGTTACACTTAGGGTAGTACTTGAGATGTTTGTTTATGTGAATTACATTTTTTTTTTGTGGTTGGTTAATAAATCCGGATGTCAAGACTCAAAAATAAACATGTCCCATGAGTCAGTGGTTAAATTGTGGTTAAATTAGAATTTATTTGGTTTTTTTGTTATAAGTCAGCACAGGTTGATGGATCGCAATGAGAAGATGTGCACGACTTATATTTTTTTGAAGTCAATTAGAGTTGGGGATTTTGTTTTCGTGATTAAATAACCCAATAGTCAGTAGATTACACGAGAAGAAAGTGGCTTACCACAAGGAGGGGTAGTTTCACACCTGCTTTGGCTTTTTGTTTTGAACGATATCCTACTGAAGATCCAACAAGAGGTGTCGTTTTAAATTTCGCTTCATTGTTGAACTGTCAACACTCAACTATCATTGCGATGATTTTTGATAAGTCACAACGTGTTGAAATGGTGAAAATTCACTTCAAAAACGATAAAAATATCGCGAAAACTTTTCGTAGAGTTCGTACTGCTTTTGCTCATCATAAAGCGCCCTCTTTAGTGAATTAAATCGATAAATTTGAACGTTTCAGACAGTTTAGTGATGCGAAGATTTCATCTCGTGTTCATTTGGCAAGGTCTATTCGTCAGCTTATGAAGTATCTCGACTCACGGAAACTCCTCAATGACCGGCAGTAAGGTTTCCGTAGTGACAGGTCCACTGGTGACTTGATGGTTTATCTCACCGAGAGGTGGAACGAATCTCTGCATCACATTTCTCATTTTCATTTCATTCAATTCATTCCTTCGTCGATGACAGTACTCTTTGTTTTTCATATTCGTTCGCTAACTCACGGTCTGCTCTTCGGACGTAGTAGAGGAACGGCAACGTACGTTAAACTGATTAAATTCCGACCTTGACAGCATAATAAATGGGGTTCTACAAATAGAGTGGAATTTAATGCTTCCAAAACTAAATGCAGCCTCCTGTCTCTTAAGCGAAACCGAAACCTTGAACCATTATCCATAAATGGTATCTGCATCGCCGAAGCCGAAAAACTTTCCATCCTCCGTATGAGTGTTAACAACGATCTCCGTTGGAATGATCACCTATTCGATGTCGCCAAAAACGCCGCGAAATGTTTAGACTTTCTCAAAGGATGCAAACAATACTTTACTTCTGATTTGGCTTCAATTTACAAGGCATTTATTCGCCCGAAGCTTGAGTACAACGCTCACATCTGATCCGGCGCACCAAAAACCATTCTGCACATTCTAGAAAGAATTCATAAACGCGCGATAAAACGTTTAGGTGACAGAAACATCGCGAAGTCAATAGACTCGCTTGAACACTGAAGAAATTTTTCCTGTCTTTCACTGTTTTATCGATTCTTCTACAAAAAGTGCTCCAGCGAAAGAGCCAGCTACATTCCGCTCCTGCAACTTCCACCC
Organism: Criorhina ranunculi; assembly: GCA_951813785.1. Classification (NCBI taxonomy): domain Eukaryota; kingdom Metazoa; phylum Arthropoda; class Insecta; order Diptera; family Syrphidae; genus Criorhina; species Criorhina ranunculi. The sequence continues at coordinate 11,320,009 of OX638382.1, read as the reverse complement.
GCATACTTCGAAAGCACATCAGTTTACCCTTAAACCTTCTTCCTTTAGCCGTGCCACACGAATGTGGAATGATCTACATAGCTCTGTGTTTCTTCAACATCATTACAACCCACAAGCATTTAAAACCAACAAGCATCGGTACCTCCTTCGTGTCTTCTCTAATTTCCCTAATGCCCAAGCTCTAGTTTAAGGGTAGTCATAATCCCTTTAGCATGTTCTAATTATAAAAAAAAACCACGCGGTCTGACTATAACTTCAAACTATTCTATCGGTTGTTTATTGTTCCATGCTTTTCAGTAAGAAACCGGTCAGATTATTAGGCCGGGTATCAAGGCCAGTCTGGCTTATACACCCACAATCAGATATGTATAATATATACGCCAGAACCAAGCTACGTAGCAGTAAAGATTGGATCCATTTCTGATAGCATGTTGCAGAATGTTCCAGCTATCGAGTATGACTTCATCTTTCCATTCCCGATACATGCCTATCTTCGTTAAGTGTCTACTAAATTGTTTCTACATATCTCTTTCCCGGTATTATTATTATATTTTCAACATTTCCCTTGATAGACTGTCTGTTGATCTAAATGGTTTACTGCTCATTAATGGGAAATAATTCACATCGTTGGATACCGTTAAAATTCATCATAAATTCATTATAAGTGATTCACAATCCTGATAACAAGTGTAAATATTTATTATCACATCAACCTTTAAACGAGTTTATACTACAAAATTGATCCCCCTCTATGACTTAGTGTCTGATGTGACAGATTGAAGACTAATCCTGAAGGCACTTCAACTGACAATTATGTAAAAGATAGGTTAAGTTATCATTCAAAGAAATGTCATTGCTGTTTTGACGTTTTAAAAAGTTCTTCTGCCATTTGCATTGCGATTAGATTATAAAGTATGTGAAGGTGGCGATGGAGAAGTGGTTAGTATGTTCGCTTGTGACCCGATCTTTGCAGGGAACAGCAACAACTACCAAAAAGAAAAAGAAAAACGGACCAAATCTGAGTTTTTCAAACTAGAAAAGGGGTTTCTGCCTGGAAGTTCAATAGACCGAAACGAGTTTGAGTGCTCCTGGGATTTGGAAATTGGGAAAAATCTAAACAGATTTGGATTTCAATTACCTACTCGAAGTTAGAAGTCTGAAAGGCTTTCAATTCATCGAACATTGACGACAGTGATCAGGTTGTTCATTTAAAATATTTGACGCGACAGATTGTAGAGAGCCAAGGCCTAGCTTCTAGCAACCATTTATATTGTGCGTGTTATACTTCTCACACGAATGGAAGGAAATTACAGTTTTCATTATCGACTCCGAACAGTGGATTAAGAGGCTTTTTCATGGGGTGGTATCGCGGAAACCATTTGATGAGTTTGTTAAGTAGCCCCTGTTTCAGCTCACTTAGCAGTCCAACCACTAAGCACTAAATTTACGGTCAACTTTCCTTGTGCACAGAATTGGTTTTCACCACATTCTAAGCCGAGTACAGAATGTAGTCGAATTTTTGTAGATGGCTGCAAGACCAGTGTTGACGTAGGTGCTGGAGACTCTGTGGAAAGCGACAACGTTAGCAAGTACTTTCCCCTAGGTATATATACATCTGTCTTCCAAGCGGAGATATTTGCAATACTTTTATGCCTGCGAACTATACGAGTATCTGCATCTGTAGCCATAGTCAAGCTGCGTTCAATCGTCTTACTAAATCCAAAATAGTTCGACAATACAGGACTAGTTTGAATTCGGCTGAAAAACTGAATTTGCTAAGCCTTGTCTGGATCCCTGGACACTGCGGGATTATTGGAAATGAGTTATCCGATGAGCTTGTTGGTCAAGGTTCTTCTCCGGCCCTGAACCCGTGTTAGGTTTGCCCATATCTTCGATTAGGGCCTCTATCGATGGTTGGGTTTCTAGCAAATACAAGTATAGGTGGTATGACTCTCCAAGATGCAGGTACGCTAAACAAATCCTTCCTAACGTCTGTAAGAAGTCCGCGGCATTCTAGCTGTCTCTCAGCAGAAAACACTTCAGACACCTTCTCCACACCGCTATCTGTGACGTTTGTGGAGAGGGCGAAGGCACTGTGATTGTCTTGCCTTTGCTTGTATCAGGTTGCAGATTTTCGGGGCTGATGTGATGAGTGCTGGCAACCTATGCTCCTTATCACTGAAGCTCTTACTCGAATTTCTTCGAAAGACGAAAAAACACAGTAAAAGGGTTGTACGTGTTGGTAGTATAATGGACCTGTTTTTGTGTCTGAGTGCTTCAGTGTGGTGTTCCAACACTCATAGACAGACAGGGTCTGTGATCCTACTATCCTACTAATATTATAAAAGTAAAACGTTGTCCGTTTGTTTGTTTGTTCCTCTGTAACACGACAACTACGAAACCAATCAACTTCAAATTTTACACACAGAGTGGCTGTACCTCAGGTCACAGTATAGGCTTTTTTTGGTTATTGAAGTGCAACTTCGCAAATTATAGGTGGGCGAAGCCGCGGGTAAAAGCTAGTTTTGTTTTAATTTTCCGTGCTTCATTTGCCTGCAGGGCAGACTTAATTTTTATGTAAATATCTATCTGGTCGACTTGGCCTTTTTTTTTCTGTCGGAGTGTTGGAACACCACACTTCATCGCTCCGTTACTAAAAAAAAATCAATGGCACAACACTTAATTGTCTCGATGTGTTTGCCTATAACAGCCTCACACCGAACAATTTAAGTCAAGAACACTTCTCACAAAACTCAGATTCATTTAAATCTCTATCCAAGCCATTCAAATTCCCTCTGTGGATAACCCACTACCCCTACCATCCTCATGGCTCATTAAAAACGCGACTTTACAAATTGGTCCTTCGGGTTTAATTTTTCTTCCATTAAATTATCCCGGACTTCCTTTGTGTCTGGATCAAGGTAAAAAAAAAATACGTATTTTTTTGTTTGTGTTTCTCCTTTTCATTCTTCTAATCCCGTGCGCGCCAAAGGGACTCATTAATATTGCATGAAAGGATTTACGGATGAGTTTGCTTTTTTTTTTTCTTCTCAGAAATTACTATTCGCTCGTTTACCTTACAAGACCATCAATCAATTGATTTAAGCTACCCTTCCGCCAAAAACTTTTATTTTAACAATAATCTCAACTAATTTGTAATTTTTTTCTTTTAAATTTCAGGTGCTTTTTGACTGTTTGGAACATTTTTAATAATTACGTTAATAGTTGTTAAAAAAAAAAATAATTTTTTGTTATTTACTGAAAAAAAAAAAAAAAAAAATAAAAAAATCTCTTTATTTGTGCAATTATTTCCAATTTACTACAACAAAAATAGTGTAATGAGTTTATTTTTTTCTTTTTAATTAAAAAAAAAAACCAAGTTTAGTTTCCTTATAACAAAAATCAAACAACAAAAATTCAAAATCTATCTCCAAGTGTTCAGTTTCGTTTCGGTGTAATAACATTTTACAACACACACAACAAAAATCAATAAAATAATGCAATAAAAATAAATCAAAAAAAAAAAATAAAAAAAAAATATAAAAACCAAAACCAAATTTAAGTTTTACATATAAATATTTATTTTTTATGTTCAATTCAATTTGTTCTAAACTGCAAAATTATCAAGTGATTCAAATAAAAAAAAATATTTCGACAAAATAAAATAAAAATGATGTGTAAATAATTTTAAAAAAGAAAAAAGAAAAAGTAAAGTGTTTTTTAAAGAAAAAATTTTCGGCTCGAGAAGAAAACCATGAGGACTAAAGAATACTTAACAAAACCACGGATTAAAATGTAAAAAATAAAAAAGAGGAAAAGTAAATCTAAAAAAAGTATCTGAGTACTGATTAGATGCATCTCTACTTTTGTAGCAGTCGTTTCGGAATAAATCGGATCGTTTTGAAGTGCAATCGGATGAAGGTGAGTGTTTTTGTTTTGTTTTGTAATAAGTGATATTTATGAATTATTGTCCGAGGATACCGTACGCACAGTTCGACTTCGAGAACAGATTGATAGGACACAAGAGTTTCATAACGTTGTGCGGGATTCCGTACGCACGTATGAATGCTCTTGAGATAGATCGAAATATTTGGAGTAAACTAGGACAAATGAAAGAAAGAAGTTCTCTGTATATTCATCCTCTCGAATGGGTAATTCTTTTATTTCACTAACCATTTTCTTTACAAGAAGTGGATGTGAATCCTTTTTTTTACATAATAAAAATGTGCTTTTCGTCAATTAAGCTATGCTACAGTTTTTAACATTTATACGAGTGGTATTCTATGGAAAAATGTGACACAAAAAAAATTTCGGACTTCGGGTAGAGATAGAAATTTGAAATTTAGTTTGCAGATCAAATATAACTAAAAAAATTATGATATTTCCAAATTCCCCATTTTTTCGATAACATCGAAGCTTGTTAAGTGTTAACGTTTTTGGCACGCAGCACAATGTAAAACTCTGCTGGGTCCCTGGTCACAGCGGGATACCAGGCAATGAAGCAGCGGATGAAATAGCCAAAAAGGGCTCAGCCCTCGACCGAGCACAAACAGATCACACGACCAAACCTCCACTCTGTAATCTTTAGGAAATCACGAACCACCTGTGAAATATCAAGAAAGCTGTGACCGGAATACGACAAGATAAAAACTAGGAATACGAGTGCTGACTGGCCACAAAATGTTAAGATATCACATCAAAAATTACATCTGAACGACGATGACATCGGCAGGACCATTTCCTCTGTCACTACACAAGCCTCTGCCAATTCAGAAATAGAAACCTGGGCAAATTCTTCTTCGATCATATCGACGAGCTATCGGATGGATCACCGTCAAAACTGCTCAAATTCGCCAGGGCGCCCGCATGATTAGAAACAAGACGTTAATACCACGGTAGGAAACAAATCATGGGTATCACAATGAGTCCACATGGACCTTAGTGTGATGAGGATGTAACCATTTTCATAAGCCCGCCTAACCTAAACCAGTGACATTTTTTATAATTCGTTCGGACTAAAAAGTGAAAGTGCAATGCGTCACTGCTCCGAGAAATTGTTTATCTTTTGACACCACATTTGCTAAAATTGGTTGAGTGTGAGAGCCGCTAAAAGGATCTATACCATATTTTGCTGCTAAATGAGGCCGTTCCGCCTTTAAGTCTGTTTAGCGATGACAATTAATGAGTTTCAGGGACAGATGCTAAGATTTACTGCAGAAGAATTGGGGGAGGACTGCTTTTAACCCTCAGCTGACCCAACAGCCTGATCATTCTGACGTTAGAATCGACATTAACAAAAAAATGCTCTAGCCAGAATACGATACGGAAAAGGTTTCAAATGTTGGCGTGGCAGTTACGCCTAAAGAAGGGTTAAGTGGTTTATTTTTGTCAAAATGTCTTTTTACTATCGCAGAAGATTGTAGTCTGAATTCGGGCACGAGCTGGTTACTTTATAATTCACAGTATTTATTTCCAACTTCTGGATGTCAGTATATACGATTAACTCCTCAAGCCATAGGACCACCCTGTGCTTATGCACAATTGATCAAATTTCTTGACATCAGGAGTCGAAAATAAAACTGCATATCAGTTAAATCGGACCTCAACTGAATGCAGATGATCATATTTTTGGTTGCGATCAAGCAGTTGGTTTAGGGCATGATCTTAACCTCGCTATAGTCTTACAAACTCCTAACCAAACAATGTACTGAAGGGTGCTAAGCCCTTTCTTCTTGTAATAAACCCCAACAGACACTTAAAACCCAAGGGTTAAGTTACCTCTTTCCCTTTAATCAACTGTTTTACTTATTCGTTCCTCTTTTTAGGTGTGAAATCATTCATCTCTCATAGAAAGTCCTCTTGTGCAGAAAATCGTAGTCGGATCTACCGAAAAGCACGATCAAAACTATCTACTGACTAAAAACCCTTATTTTTAAGCCTACTGGTATCATATAAAGGTCTTAAACTATCGGAATCACAAGAGTTAGCAAACTAGGACTTCTGTTCAATGAATTCAAATCTCCATTAACCGTCTGGAGATCTTTTAATTCTGGCTTTTGAAAGAAGCTTGATAGGAACAGCATACAAATTCTGGCTAGAAGAACAACATGGCTTAATCCGTTCAAATTTTGGAATTTCGCCATACTTGACATACTTGACAAGTCATCGCTTCAGACAGCCTTGCTGCCATTCGTCCTCCAAAGCTTTTAGACTTCCTGATTACCTCTGAGAAGAACAAAATAAACTTCTAACCGATTTAGCTTTTAATCTTATCTAATCTACCTCTCTGTACTTGGACTTCTAGTGTGTCTTTCGGCAAGAGAACACAATCTATACTGAGTCTAAATCCATCTTCACTGATGGCTCAAAAATAGACAATAGCTGTAGAAGCAGGTCTCTTCTCTGATGAGCTAGGACTAAGCGGCTCAATTACACTCCCCCATCACTTCAGTGTTTTCCCGATGGAGGTTCTAGCAGTGCAAACACCAGGTGGAACTGACTAACCCCCTGAAAGATATCAAGGAAGCTTTGACCTAGATATAACAAAGTCAGAACAAAAAGAAAGGACATGTGGGTCGATGTAAGTAGGCCTACTAAGATCCAACATTAAGAAACTTAATGACGTTGATATACAAATGCAGAGGATTTGGTAATAAAGAGTTACTTGGGGCACAAGCTATTTTCTCTTTCACTGTCAAAACCCTGAAACCCCTGCCAAGTAAGAAATGGGAGCTTGGGAAAAACTGTCTGATGGTCCACTATCAAAACTTGGTATTCTATTTTGGAGGGACTACTTGATGGTTGGCACATAGACCCAAGTGCCAACAGACAAACCTAACTTCATCTACCTCTTTGATTATCAGAGTCGAATTTTTATAGTCGATAGGCCTCATTCTCATTGTCCCTCACTCGTCTGCTTTTTGTTTTTTGTCCAAGAACAACGCCTACACTACTCAAAATGGTTTACATTTCAATAAAACAAAAGGAGAGCTATACAGCTACTTATGGAACACTTCCAACACCTTTTGAATCATCATCGAGTGATGTCCTGTTTTATTGAAACATAATAAAGGAATTCGAAGGACTTCTACAACATTTTACCTAGACCATCTCCTGACGACTTATGCTTCCTTTCTCACAGGACCACGGACCTTTACCAAATGAAAACAGATGTGGAAAATTAAGCGAAGATTATGTAGATGAAGATAAACACTGTCAAAGAGTTGGAAGAGGCTTGTGAGAAGTGACAACTGATGGAGTGTTGACGGTGATGGTGTACAAAAAGCTTCAAAAATCTTGGAAATTGGAATTGTGCTTACTGAAGATGCAACCGAAGCAGGATGCATGTAGCTTGGTAAAACAGCAAAGCTAAGTCGACTAAGTTAAGCTTGTAGAATGGTTCCTTACCACTTCACCACGGTCACCCAATAAGTCTTGTATGAGTAATCCTTTACTGATCAAAGGTTCATTGACCATTTCTATCAGTTTTGCAACCTGATTGGAACTCTATCAAAGGCAGAGAAGCTAGGGGTTAGGTCAATTTTATGATTTTTGCAAAAAGTTTGGAACACTCTAGGTGACCCACATGTCACAAACCTGCATACATGCAGGTAGAAGTTTGCTTTTTAACAGTCAAACAACAGAAGTCATACTTTGTCAAGACACCCAAAGGGCCTCCACTGAAATAGGTACACTACATCTGTCCAAATGTAGATTGGATGGTGATGTACTGAAAAAAGTCCAACATAACTTCGATTTAATTCAGGACCTCTTCCCTTAGTCCTAATCGACCTTCCTTCATCGGCGCCTACAATATTAAGTTTCATCACTTCTCTCAAGCGCTGAAACTTGACAAGTGAGTCCCATCTCATGTCTTTCATCTCGTTCCCAATTAAAGTAAACAAATTAATTCTCAATTGTAACCCAACCCAACTCATTGAATGCAGACACACTCATCACACACACACACACACACACACACACAAAACACAGTCATCAATTGCAACGCAAACTAAACAAAAACTATCGCCTCAAGAGAAAACTTTCCCAGAAACACTTTCCCTTTCGGAAATTTGATATTTACTACTCATGCCAACCCACCCCCGTAGGTATTCCAAAACTTTAGTCACTCAAGAGATGTACACCTATCGGTTGTTGTTACACAAAGTGTGTTCTGTTCCAAAAACCAAATTAGAAGTTCAAAATGTTTCCTTCGAGAAACATACACACACATACATAGTGCTACTCAACACGAGCCTTTCTCTCCCACTCGTAACCTCGCACTTATTGCATTCAGATTCGGGTATCCATGATACATACACATACCGATGGAGAAAGCTCTTCCGTGCAGCATCCCCTTTTTTTTTGTTTTTGGAAAATTGTATATATTCGTGTCAGCATCCCTTGATGAGGAGGCCCACGCAATCAGCCTTCGTCAGGCCTACCTCAACCCAGAATATCATGCCAAAGGGGGTGGTTGTTAATGGCGGTACCTTCATCAAGTTTGGAGGTATGTGTGTTTGCTTCCTTCATGTATATCTGTCAAGGGTGGGGATGCTTGCAAAAAAAAAACAATTTTTTGTTGTAGGTCGCGGAACGGAATAATTTTTTTGTCCTTGAGGGTGGATATACAAAAAAAAAAACGTGTGTATTCCCGGTTGCAACCCCTTTTCGAACACGCGCGCGGAGTGAGAACAATGCCAACGACTTCTCTGTGTGTATGCGGCGAACGGAGAAGAATTAAAATCATTTTCGATTAATTTGATATTCGCTGCGATGATGACGATGATGAGAATGCGGGTAGAAGCGAAATAAAAACCACCCTTGGTGACAGCGCTACACTGTACACTCATCCTACATTTGCTGGACAATGGAAATTAATGCCAGAAAAAAGGCATAGAAATCACGCTTCAGCGATAGATGGAGGCGCTTTTCCAAAATGAGATTTAAATTGAAAATTTCATTAATTGCAGGCGTGCTTATAGGGGCGGCGTGGGGCCTTTGACGGCAGTTACGACACAGGAGTGGGTTATCATTCCTTTTTTTTTTTTTTAATTTGCAGCGCAATAAGCGGACTTTTCTGTGCTCTTCTGTTGCCATGGAGGCGATAATTGCAAATATGTACCCGGATAAAGCGTTTCCCCCCTGCCTCCCATGTTCACATATAATGTGATGCTAATACCTGACGTATCTATGTATGTATCTGTGGATTGGATTTATACATATAGATTTGGAAATGCATTTTTTATTCTGCTTCAGTAAATTAATTGGAAATTGCACTTTGGGTGTGTCCAGTAATGCTAGCTATTTACTCAATTTTTGTTGTACATATGTACTCGTATCTCGTGTAATTAAGATTGAAAGCATATGGAGGCGGATCGGACAGTTTTTTTTAACGGGATAATCAAGGGATATACTGGACAGAATGGCAATTCGAATGCGATTATGTTGGTAATTTACATTCAATGACGTTCGAAGCGATTGGTTTAGAATAGCTCTTTTACTCACTATTCGAGGAGGCAATGTTCTACTTACAGTCCTGTCCGGGCTGAGTGATCATTTTGTAGTTTTTAAACCTAAGTGTTACAACTTTCATTAGGACTTCTTGATGAAGCACCTGAAAAATTAGCGCCATTAGCTTAGCCAAAGCGTTCTGAAAGTTCCCTTGTTTTCCTTGAATTAAAGGTCCGTCTTTAGGGTGATTAGGGTCATAGAATACTTTCTTTGTCATTCAAAAACAAAACAGCTATGCAATGCACCGCAGACTTCTAACGTTTGACCTAATACTAGATCTAGAACATGTCAAGCACATATCCCATCCGACACATGCCGATAAGTTACCTAAAAGTTAGGTAACACAAAGGACCTTATCTGGTCTAAGTGAGGTTGCAATCGGCGGCCGGCCTCAGCCGCACTGTTATTAGATACAAAACCCTTCTGTAGGATCGGAGAATAAGCATATCATTCAAGAAGGCTAAGGGCGTGCTTAATTGGGATTAAAGTTCCCGAAAAAGTCTTCGGGCTAAGCAAAAATATGCCACGGGTCCTTACGAATAGAATACTTAGTCTCGAGGAGGTGACTAGTTACAGATTCTGTACAGAAGCAGCGAAAATTCCTCATCATCTTTTAGAAAGCGAGCTATCTATGAGCTTTATACAGCCCAGTGCCTTACGACAAACTCCAAACACAAATAACATCATACTACCTCGATCTCTCGAACTACCTCTCCATCAAATCCACCCTACAGGCAACTCACTGTCTGGAAAAAAAATTTCCAAAATGTCCAAATGTCCACGCAGAACGGAAAGACAAAAGAACACCCTGGGCTGGGTTGAGAACGCCATCGTATTGGCTGAGTTCGTCTCCAACTCTCACTACATCACTACAACCCACAAGCATTTAAAGCCAACGTACATCGGTACCTCCTTCGTCTCTCCCTAGTTTTCCTAATACCCGTGCTCTAGTTTAAGGGTAGTCATAATCCCTAGCGCGCGTTAATTATAAAAAAAAACGTCCTAAAAGATCGCAAGTAAATTGCCCCCACAGGTAGCCAAACGACCAAAGGTCTCCACTAAGGTGACTATCACCCAAGGCCTCGATAAACACCCGAACAGTGGAAGAAGGTGATGGGTAAACTAGTCACTGTCTTCCTCCAAGTCATGGTGGAGAATCCGGGGCGTTCCTCCTATCTGATCGCATGTGCCGATCTTAAATGAATTAACACCACAAGCTGGCCTTTTGAAGACTGAATGGGGTATGGTCAGGTGCACAACTCGAACGCGTTCCTTGATCCCATCTAAACTCTCAGATTTCAAAAAGGTTCTCAGGATTCTTAAACTCAGCAAGGGATTGCTTCTGACCATCTGAAAGGATTATCTACTATAGCTACGGCTTCGGAGCTAAAACCCTCAAAGTGAATAAAAACATGTTATCTACAACCACCAACCCCACTCCCACACTCCCTAAACCCATATCTCTAGTAACGTTGTCAATAACTAAGAGCCTCAGTCCACCAACGACCTTGATGGTGGATTCCAATATCCTTCTTTCCCCTGAAAAATAACTTCTAAACTCAGACTCGGAGAACGCCAACAATACTGTGATGGAGATGCTGCGCCTAACGCAGGTTAACGTCCATCACTCCAAAACGACATTTGCCGGCTTATGTCTCCGACTAGACAGCAAGAACTGTGTATCGTAGAGGATCAAATTTGTAGGCTCAGGACTCCAAATTATTCTTCTTTCTATCTAAGGAGCGGAGTAGCCTCAATGTATTCCTTCAACCTAGTTACAGCGATCGGGATATCATCGCAATGCGCCTCGAAACTGCCAACAACAGCTACTGACTGCTTTTGACAAACTTCACTTTAGCTATCATTTCAAAAGTCTGGTAATCCTACAGCGGATTGATAATCTTCTTATGTCGGTACCTGTCGAAAGGTTGTATTGTGAACTTGTTGGTTATAATCGAGATCTAGAGTTCGAGGTTATGATGATTATGTGCCTGACTTCTTAGGACGCGACTTATTTTCAAACTTCTAAGTCCAAAAAGAAGCAACAGACTTCGACCTACAATCGATTTCAAAACATCTGTAATGTCATCAGAGAGAAGTTAACACGTTTTATTGTCATTTCCCCGCTTCGAAATTCTTGGAAAAAGTCCTATTGATGTGTATTTTTCCATCAAACCAGTCTATCGCATAGAAATAGTTCAATTCGTCCTCCTCCTGCAACCCCCCCCCCCCCCTCTCTCTATATATATATATATATCAACATGTGCTCTTCATGAAACGTGCCTTTAACTCGTCCTGAAATTTCATCCGATGTTGATCTGTTTATTCTAAAGTACTCGCGCCAACATTGCACAAGTGCACTCCAAGATACTTAACGTATCTAAGTATCTAAAACAGGAAAAAAAATAAAATAAAATCCTTTTTTCTTCTTTTTCTTTTCTCATTTTCTCTTTTTTCCTTTTGTCGACTTACTTCTTTTGTTGATGTGTTTGTTTTTTGCTAGCGCAACCATCACCAGTAAAAGGCGGCAACGGCAAGTAAGCCCCCCCTACACAGTAGGTATTGAAACTTATTTTTTAGGTTTTGGTTCTTGCATTTCCTAACAAAGGACAAAAGCGAAAGAAAAAAACCAAACAGGAAGGCAAAAGAGTAGAGAAAATGTAAAAAAAAAGAAAAGAAAAAGTCCTTTGAAAGTTTTCACTTTCATGCAAAATTAAACAGCAGCCGTGGCACAAGGCACAACGACTACGACTACTACGACGACGACGTTGACGATAAATACACATTCAAAGGGATGATGGGGGGGGGGAAACAATGCGAATAAAGAGGAAATGAATGAAATAAGGATTTTCTTTCTTCTCTTTGTGCCGCTTTTAAGCTTGTCGCGCGCTAACTATGCGAAAAAGCAAATGACCTGGAATACACACACAAACAAACATACACCTATCCAGAGGGCTGTGGTATTTAAGACACCTTTTCTGAATGTTTAACTAAAAGTCTCTCTTTTCTAAGTACCGCCACCGTCGTATGTCGTATGCGCTCTGCTCTTTGATGTGAGTGTCCGCCGACAACGACGGTGGTGATGTGTTACATACCATTTCGCACCTTTTACACAATCGGATTGTTATTTGTGATGTTTGCACTAGATACATACTTTTAAATGATATGCAACAGGAAATGGAACTGTCAGCTGCGGGAATTGCAACCAATTTTCAAATCAATTTCACCCTAAGACGCAGGGTGGCATGCATCACAGATACAGATACACTTTCGTCTTTCAATGGAAAACGTCTTGAATCGAGTTTTACTTATGACTGCGGTTGTTTTGAAGGGTTGCGCGGTCTTATTCGATCAGTGAACTTTCCCTCACGCCGCCGTTGAAAAGCTGATTTTGGTAAGCGCTTACTTGAACCCTGTTCTAACCTCAATTTATGATGTGATTATTATTTAATGGTGTATTCCACCTGCTTACAGTGATTGATGACAGACACGGTTCGTGGGACAAGTGCGGATTCCATTTGTTTTTGTTTTGCTTTTGCACCCTTTTGTGTCATGAAGAAGGGATTAGAAATGCATATTTGAGATTCCCTTCGAAAGGTGGAGGTTGCAATTTGTTTGTGATAAGTTTTACACTCAAAATAAGGGGAGGGATTGGAGCTCTACAAGTTTGTAGAGCGGATCAATTAGTGAAGCTCCTATTTCAGTTAATTTGGCATTCACACGGAGGATCTTCCATGACCTCGATCTTCATACATTTTCAAGATATAGCTCCTGGAATGCTATAAACGAGCGTCAACACCATTCTCAGAACCTTCTTTGACCTAAATTTTCTACAAACAACTTGACTCGAATGTTATTTTAGTCGGTTGCAGAGCTTGCCAGGGAAGATAGGACCTTCAGAGCCCCTCTAGGGTCTTCTGGTTCAGCCCAAGAAGGGCTGCAGAATCAAGTATCGCGCAGTCGTATTCCAGGCGGAAGTTTTAGCAATCGCCAACGCCTCGTGAGAACTATCACAGCAGATACTCACAAGAAGATACATCGACATCAACATTAGACAATCAAGCAGTGAAACGTTAACACAAAGAGCTCAAGTCCCTTAGTGCTAACCATAACATTACACTAATTTGTGTCCTGGCACATAAGTGCATCCATAGGAATAGGAAGACAGATGAGCTCGCCAGAATGGGTTCTGAGATGGATCTGCTAATGACCACCAGTAGAACTCCAAAATGAGAAATGGAGTACACTCACGACTATGCCACACCTCAAGGACGCACTGGACAGGGGAAAACAAAGGAAGTCATTGCACTCAAGACCGAAGTGGACCTGGGTCTCAACCATCAAGCGTCTCCAGCCAGCTCGATCTTTAGCTAGTTGCCTCCAGTTTCGCACTCCAAGTTGATTGAGGTCCCCTTCCACTTGCATGCGCCACCTGTATCGCGGTCTTCCTCCACTGTGCCAAGTCACTTATCATCTTCCTTACGTTAGAGGCATTATGCTAGGTCAAAAGCTGCCAGTGGCCGACCATAAGCGAATGCCTTTAAGTACACGCCAAGGTAGACACATTCCTCCTCCTATTTGAGTCAGAGCTCAGAGAATACTTCTTCAAAGATCTGGACGAATGGTCCACAAGCCATCGAAAACCGTCCTAAAATTCATTCGGACCTCAGGTTGGTTCAGGGAGGCCAATCGGGGAACACAAAGAATTTTTTTGGGATTCGAGTGAGACTGTACCTTGCAGCCACCCCTACAACCTTACCTAACCTAAGTCATCTCTGCTATGTTCATTGGTGTCAAAGAGGACTTCAAATTCAAAGAAAGTAGTGCCATTGTTCTTAAAAACTTATCAGCTATTTGAAAGCCTAAATGTCGGTCGAGCTGACTGGAGACGCTTGTTGGTTGAGTACCTTAGGTTAATGTCGGTCTGTAGTCTTGTCGTCAATAGTATGGACCAATTTTTCTAAAACTGCCTTGGGATCTGTTGAAGTCGACTATAAGGTACAAGATGTCCCTCCATTCAATGTTGGCAGCGTTGAAACCTCGGACAATACGCTAAAAGTACGCCTGTCTGGCTGTCGTAAACTTCTATAAAACTTCATCGATTTGAATGATTCTTTTTGCGAAATTGTCATTCCACTGAGAACCGGTACTGGTTGCTCAGTCCCAACCGCTCATCATCAATTCATTCTATCGCCTTATCCACCGAGAGTAGGCCCGCAACATTGGGAGTGGCACCGTGGTTTTCGCCATCCCAATCCATAAAAATTAAATATTTAAAAACATGAAATTTTCAATTATTTTTAATGACACTCAAAATGCATACACCAACCACCATTGACAGTTGGCTTGGTGAAAGAGGAAGCAATTTCCGGCTGCAATGGTAGGGAAATTAAAAATTCGCATAATAAAACCTGACATCAACCATGTATGTATGTAGTATGTTGAAGGGTGGGCAGGCCAACCTCCCACATCAACTCCCAAGCACTTCCTATTAATTTAATTCCAAAATCCTCTTTCATTGTCAAAAAAAAAAATGCAAATGCATTTTGTTGTAGGTATAGACGTATAGTGCATGTCCATTTCGACTCAAAAAAAAAAACAATCCTTTCCCTTAGGGTTATTGTCTGTACATACATATGTCCTTTATATTTGTGTGTGCAGGAGGCCATGCAAAATTTATATTTTTTCACATTTCCTCCACACAAAAAACTGTAGATTCACAAAGAGTATGCGCATTACTATTGATACATAGTATCCACCATACACACTCGTACATACATATGTATGTATAGGTATATTATTTTATTTATTTATTCGTTCACATGGTATTATACAAAACAAAGTCCTTTTGTCCGAATTCGGTGGCAGTCACCGAAATGTGAGCGAAATAATAAAATACATCGAATCGACGAAGCGAGAGATGTACCGGTAAATACAATTGTAGGATACCTACTGCACACAAACGCATCACAAAAAAAAAAACGAAAAACAAAAGAATAATGGAAAATGCATCCAACCAGACTAGCAGATACTACAGTCCTTTCGATTGTTTTATAACTTCAAAAGGAAAAGTCAAAACAAAATACTCGTACAAACATTTTGCTGGTGGAGTGAAACACATAATGGACACATAAAAGGACACAAAAATGCATCGAGGAAATTGAATTGAGTCCCGAAATTCATTTAATTATTCTTGTTACGTTTTTTGTTTTATGCGTTGTGAGCTTGTGTGGGTTGAATAATTGAAAAGGTATCAAAATAAACGCAAAACAAATATGAAAGGCTCTGCGACAATGGAGGCTTTTCTTTGCCTTTTTTTCGACGACGACAAACAGAGCCAATCAAGGGGTGGATACTTGGTAGTTTTATGATAAATGCATTGTGAAAAAAGAAGAAAAGTTGCAACGTTGTTCGGATGAGAAACTACGAAGGATCATCATGAAACATCTCAAAGCTTGTATTTTCATCAAATTTATGATATGAGCTCTTGTAGCTTAAGGATCTATGCATCAAATTCAACCTTTCAACGTTTTTGTATAAGTTAAAGGGAATCAACCCAGTTTACTGTGTGCAACACACCCATCGGTAGGACGATAGACCAAATCTTTACACTGCGGCGACGAGTGCCAAGTCGATACTCACCATCTCTTCACCGACTTCAAAGTCGCATTTGACAGCATCCATTGCACCAAGCTATACACCGATGGCCGGATAAGGGATACCGAGTCGCAATGCAATGTGTAAATTAAACACGCACCGGATTTCGGCAAGGACACCCTCAAGGGGTGATTTCTTCAATCTTGAGCCCAAATAGTGCGAAACACAGCGTGAACACAGCAAGCACTACAGCTGCTGGGGTACACAGACGAAATCAACATCTGCACCCGTTCCCAGCGTGCCATTATTGAAGCTTTTACAGCGATTGAAGAACAAGCTAAACGAGTTGGTCTTGATGAGACAAAACACATGCTGTCGATCAAAACAACCTTTCCGTCGTGCACCGTCTAGCTCATCTATCTCAGGGAAAATATGTATAAACTCCGCAAATGACACAAATGAGGTGGAGATTCGACGAAGGATGACCTAAGGCAACCGCTGCTACTTCGGTTTGTTCAAACAGCTTAATTCCTAACTCGAAGGTCCAGAATCATGCTCTATAAAACTCAGATCTTGCTTTATGGAAGTGAATGCTGAACGATAAGTAAGACAGCGGATCAGTTCTTGGGATCCTTCGACAGAAAGAGGAGGACATATGGTGGAGAAGGTTTAATCGCGATCTATGAGCTGTATAAAGATGTGGATGTAGCCAGGAAAGGAAAAATCCGTCGATTGCACTGATTTGGTCACATCAAGCGAATGGACGAGAATGCTCCGGCTAAGAAGGTCTTCGAATCCCAGCCACCTGGTTCACGAAGAAAAGAAAAAATGAGCCTCTAGTTTAAAGATCAGGCAATCGCGGAAGCTAGAAACTGAAAGCAGCGTGCATGGGACCGTGAAGAAAACAAAGCGCTAATAGTTCAGGCTCAGACCAACGAAGTATTCTTTCGGCAGGCAATGAAAAACCTCTGGAAGTCATGAAAACAATTCTCAGTGCCCAGTAGGTTTCTTCTACTCGTGTGACAAATTTAACGTGCACAACACGAAAGGCCTTGGCTCTCTTGTGACTACCATACTCCCTTACAGGAGCTTCCTTTATGCCATCAATTGTAAGAAGTTGCCTACGGAGAGGCTTTAACCTGATTTTACACATGTCCTCCGTAGTTTTATCTTTTCCCGTTGGTCTATCTTATACCAACGACATCTCTTGGACTCTGCTTGGAAGAGTAGGAAACTTTGAAGCACATCTTGTGCGAATGTTCTGTCATAGATTGAAACAGACAAAATCATCTACAAGTACGATTCGGAAATTTCGAGCCGAGCATAAAGAAGAGTATATGACTCTCAAGTATAACTCCAGAGGAAAAATAACGCAAAGGGAACTCTAACGAAGGAAGCAACCTCTTTATGGTACCATCAAGGGACAGAATAGGCCAAGAATTCGCAGTGCAATACTCTTATGGACAACAACCCATCAACCTTCATATAATTGTCACGACTGCGATTGCTTAGTCCATCAAGAGCTACCATAAGAGTCGTTGAGATGGACAATAAAAGACGTATACATCGTATAGAAAACTGGTTGAACTTGTAGTGATAGATATTCCCAAAATGACCACAACGACGTTTTTCACAACAAAAATTGAAAGTGAATCTTTTACGAAGTATCTGGAGAAAGGCGATCATCCACCACTTCTAATGCTAGCTGTCTAGCTGATCCTATGTTGTGTAGTCATGCCATTTTAGAAAAGATCAATCAAATTTTAAAAAGGGTATTCCATGCCTCCCTTTGCATACGACGAACTGCCTAATTTGCGTCGTCTATTTCCAGCCCTCTTTCAACCCCATATAGCAGATTTAACTTGTCTCGAAACGTAATAGAATTGAATCCTACAACCGCCACTTAATTTCCGGTATTCGCATGAAGGTATCCTACCCACAAAAATTCCATCCTGCTAGCTACTTGATGCATCATGCCTAGGGGAGAGTTTTCGAAAAAAAAAAAAATCAAAGTTCACCGAATCCAGCATAATGGCAGCCGCGCGCATCACAGGGTACGAGGGTCAAAATAACCAAAGTGAAGCTCAAAGTCCCGAATTAATATCATGCCCATCCATTCCCTTCCCCCTTCTTGCATTCACCTTCATGTCGTTGTTAGCGATACTTTTATTCTGTTCATTTGTTTATTTATATTTTATTGAACAAACCACACAAATACACTCACACAGAGCCAGGGCTGCAGCCGCCCTAAAAAAAAATCATATATGGTCGTCGGTCGGTTAAAAAAAAAAAAAAACCTCCCACCCAATCCACCTACTATTTTGGACCAAAAAATTTCATTTTATATCGCATCTCATATAATGTGTATCTTACACATGCAATTCATATGTATCTAGATACATTTTTTTGGAGGGTTTGGTGGAAAAATAATGCACCTATGCGATATTTTTTATGCGCCTCTGCTATTTATTGGCATCAGTGTAGGGTGAGATATGAGATTGTCAACCAAAAGTGAGAGAAAGAGATAGAATGCTTATCGATTGAATTTTTTATTTACCCTTGTCCTCCACCCATCATCGGTGGACCCCACTATAGAGAGAGAGACAACCCAACCCACCCCTAGTGGAGATTTTTATAATGCAAGGTGCATTAAAAAATAACGCTTCGCCGCCCGATCTGCATGTGTGTATCCATGGGTGATTTTAACGCGCGTGAATATGCAGCATTTCGAGACTATGCAGGCCTTTGCATGAGATGTGTCCTCCAACCAATGACCAAGGTTTCTCTGGTCTGGTGATTGAAGCACAGATGGTTGTGATTTTTTTTTTTTGTTTTAAATTCGACAATGAGTTGGCGGGCCAATTATGGGCGGGTATTTGAGAGTACCAACACCTCCTAGAACCAGGACGAGATTATTACCGATTTTTTTTTCATGATACAAACTCTCCTTTCGTGTTTGCATCCATTTATCCCGGCGATTGGAGGTCTCCTATACAAACAGAATTTTTGTAATTATCCGTGTGGAAATTATTGAAAATGTGACCACGGTTAAATTTTTAATTATTTGCTGGCGATTCCTGATGTTTGTGTTCGTTCGTCTATCCCCTCCTCATGAGGGAGATGAGATGCAAATCACAGAGTACCTATACCAATCTGGGAACAATTTTTGGGTGAAAAATTGCGAAGCAGATAGACCGGATAATTGATGTGTGCTAAGCTTATACAAGTTACAGAAGCACACAGCCTGAGGTGGAATGAGCTCATTGGATTTTACGTCTCAAATAAGTGAAAAACAAAAAACAAGTTTTATGGTGCTTAAAACTGAAATCGAATCCATTAGGTGTAACTTAGCTTTGATCGTTTGGATGGCGAATCTTTAATAAACAACTCAGTCAATTGGTGCTCTCTATGGTATCTATACGCATATGTGACGACCGAACTTCAACGATCAAGTTTCACGCAATCTAGTTAGAGAACAACATGTCTTTGGTGTTTTGGCAACATGTCATCCCGGTGCCTATAATGACCGCCAGAATCTAAATATAAGGATGAACACATACATCGAAAGGAAACCAACTCAAGTCTGTGTCATACAAGACCCATTGCATTGATTTCTCAGGTTACGAAGAGTGTTTACTTCCTTGAAATTTCTGGAAAGTGTGTGTATCAAGACCATGTTTGCTCTGCCTATAGCTGGATCGTCGATTTTTAAAGGTCTGACTCACCCGTTCAGTCTCTAATGTTCAAAGTAATTACCTTGCCATTGATCTGTCAAGAGCATTCTGATCGCCACCTTCTACTTCAAATAAAGACGATCTCGAGAGTGGTAGCTCCATATAGAATGGGACCACTTAGAACGTGTTTTTTTTTTACAAAGCTGCCGTGTATCGTCGTCTTCTTTGATCATTTTTCGGAGTCTTACGTGGTGGCAATGATCTCGACTCAAACAGCAATTACATCAAAAGTTTTCGCAAGAAATGTCAATTGACGCTACGCTACCAAAAGGTTCGATGTGGCGCCCTTTATTGTGGAACACCATATGCAATGACATCTACAGTATAATGACAAAAGTTCACGAGTAAATGCTGCCCTCGCCTGAATTATAGATAGAAAAAGCCGAAGAAGGCTTTTATCTACCTTTGAAACGTCTTTAGGTTTCTACAGATGACTCATCGGCGTGACCTTGAGACTTGATCTACTATAGCTACGCATTGAATAGACTTCAATTAACAGGACAGAGATGCCTCCAGTCGTATCTTTACAGAATTACCCAAGATGAGTCGCTCATTTGTCCTTTGAGAATATAGTAAAACACCTAGTTCTTAAAAACCAAAGGGAAACCTCGAGAATGGGCTAAAAAGTAAAACCAACACCAGCTAAAACGTCTAGAAATGGTCAGAGCAGAAAGCCTAAGGAAGTCAAGTTCACGAATAGACCGCAAATAATGCTAGAACTCCCTTCCTTAGAGGAAATTTCAGACCGCGTTATTGTGGGAAAGTGCTAGAGTACAAATCTCACAATTGTCATTTTTAATGAAAAAAAAAAAAAAACTTTAGATCTCTAAGGTCTGAGGCAAGCTTATAAATTCCTAGGGAACTACAACTGGAAAATGCTCAAAACATGCATCAACCTAAACAAGAACAACCTACGTATCCTAACGAGACACTGTTGACTCAAAGGACACCTGAAAAAACTACGGATAGTGAAAGGAAACCTGCCATCTCATCTGAAGGTCTCAATTCTAGAACATATCCTGGAGTCTTGTGGGGCATTCCCCACGAAAGAATGAAGGATATACCAACTATAGACCTACGTACTTCTCATCCTCAGATTCCTTAGGTTCTAGAGTGGAACATTCTAGCCGAGTCTAAGGAAGAGTGTATGACTCTAAAGTATAACTCCACAAAAGTTATAATACGACGGGAACAAACCTTTTCAAGG
Source organism: Criorhina ranunculi (assembly GCA_951813785.1). NCBI lineage: Eukaryota > Metazoa > Arthropoda > Insecta > Diptera > Syrphidae > Criorhina > Criorhina ranunculi. The sequence continues at coordinate 11,298,958 of OX638382.1, read as the reverse complement.
TACTAGCAGGGGGCACAATATACCATGGGGTCGCAGTGCAATACACTCAAACAAATAACTGAAGTAGATAGCTCGATGTATACCGGCGGACTGTCAACCTTAACAAGGATTGGACTATCTATTTGCTGGACTTTACTACACAAAGACTTTCCTAAAAGCGTGTCGTAGCTTGTAAATTTTGCATTTCTTCAATGAACTTTTGGGTTTTACTGAAGCTTTTCAACAGATGTATGTACAAAATTTAGGTACAAATAGCATTCTCCCTCGTCCCAGTGAAGCAGACACAATAAAATGCAGCAAAGCAGGCGATAATCAGGTTGTTAGGTATCTGTCACCATTGAAACGCCAACGTTGTCGCTACCACCATCTCACACCATTCATTTCTTCCAAGTGGCTTATAGGAAATTTGTCCAAGATCAAAAATACACGATGAATAGCTCAATTGGTGTCCATATTCCTCTCGAATCCGTAATGTATGTATGTTTGTTTATAAACCCTTACCCTTGACGTAATCACAAAACGTAAAAATATCGTTATCTAATCAAAGTTCAGTTCTGCGCTCTAAATAGCCTCCGTTGCGAGCAAATATCCGTCCAATCCTCCAACTCACTCGCGTCTTTAATTTAAAAAAAGACTTCATCTCAACACGAATGATAACACAACAGAAAACCGGTTGAGCTCTTGAACCCCAAACCACATCCGTGATTTTTGTAACAAAAAATATCTAAAATTTCCACCCAAGTTTTAGCTTCTTTTTACGAGTATATTTGCGCGCTCACAAAAGAACCACCAATTTGTGTGTGTAACGCGTTCATTACCAGTGGAAGCGAAACCGAAACAATCAGCGCGTCATTGAGAAATGCCAACCAAATGTAAAACAATTCATGCAAACTTTAGCAGAAAATAACAATAAAATCTCAACAAAAACGGTCAACTAACTCTCTCGCCTTCCCTCGCCTCGCATCAACACCATCCGTTCGATGCACCATCAGAATGTGTAAATTGCAATTGCGATAACAATACAATTCAAAAATAGATGGACAAACTGACTAAAAGTATCTTTGCAAAGCAACCATGATAATTATATAAACAAAGTCGGATTGTGATTGGTGTAGTACGACCCACAACCACGACTACGATGAAGACAACACCAGCAGCGCGATGTATTTATTTTTATTTCGCTGTTCCCTTCATTGTTGTTGTTTACTTAAAACTGATAACAAAATATCTCTGTACATACAATTGTATCTTCTGTTACTCTACTGTTGTTCCAGTTTAATGGAAAAGAAATTTGCTACGAATAAAACAAAAGCTCTCTCTCTCCCCATCAACCGCATCATCATCGTTCATTTACCCACAAAAAGTCGATCACCCATCAAGCATTGTCGTCTTTTTCATACGAAAAATGAGATAAAGAGAAAAGCTATATGGATTCAAATGTCAGATAACATGCTTAAGATACATTTTCTGCACAAAAAAAAGTGAAAAATGCAAGATGGTTGGTAAAGAAGGATGATGATGGTGAGCTTTTGTTGGCTTTAGTATACGAATGACGTCATTAGCAGATGTTTTTTTTACTCATAAAGAGCGCACTCAGCATGTTCAATTCATACTTACATAGGTAGATTCATAAAACGACAGCTGAACGGCAGCAAAAACCATTAGATACACTCTTAAGATGGATGCCACTGGCAGTCATAAACATTTTTACAAATGAAATATTTTATGGATTTTTTTTTTCTCATTTTGTACGAGTACATCTGTCTCTCTCCTTGAGTACAGTGTTGACAGTGTTGATTCTACAAGGGAGTAGATAAGAGTATTCTGAAAGTTCAAGAATCTTAGTTTGTCCTGAGAAATGTTGGTCGTTTACCTCGGAGTATTTCTAAAACCGGCACTGTTGGCGGGCTAAACTAGAGCCAAAGTGGACTAGAGGCTTTCAAATATTCAAAACGCTCTCATCCGGCCTTAAATAGGTCTTCAAATAGCTTATTTATCTCTTCCACGAGTAGTTCGTGATGCCCAGTTTGAGGGAACGGTTTACGGATTTAAAGCGGCACACAATGTCCTGGGCCTCTAACTATTCATTTTCTCGTCTAGAGATGGGAAATCTTAAAAGACTATGAAACGCCATTACCAACCTAATTCGACAAGCAAGTTACCCCACCAGGAAACAATTGTCAAAAGAAAAGGTTCGCAGGCGAATCAGAGGGTTTAGTCGTTTTGGAAGAACTCCTCATTGTCGCATATAAGATCCTATCCAGGGCGGCCTTCTGTGGTTTTCGGCCTAACAAAGCGACTATAAATCAAATTTTTCACAAAGGCTTGCAGCTTTACAATCCCGAGAAACATAATCCAGGTGTTCCTTGGAATTATTCTAGACATGCAGTAGATTTCGACGCTGTCATGGGATTTTTGCAATCCTTTGCTGGAAGTGATAGTACGTAGAGCTGGTAATAACACTGAATGCACTATCTTCCAGAGGTTTATACAGTCCCAAGAAAAAGAGGACGTAAGAAAAAGGTGGGGTAACACTCTATATAACACTGAACCTTGCGGTTCTTCTTCGTCGGAGCACCAGGAGATACAACTGCAGATTTTATGAGATGAACCATACTGTAGATGTATGCGAGCAAATGATCCAACCAAGAGACTCTTCCAACAGGTTCAAGACGACTATGAAGACCAAACTTCCATTATATAGGCAGCACAATGCCAATGGAAGGTTGTGGTGTCTTTAAGGCAGAGGGTCTTCAACAGTCGGGAGCACGTTAAGGCATAGCTAACAAGCAGCTCAAGGAAATCTATGGGTAACTGCCGCCGGTTATCGTGACCATTCTACGATAAAATGAGGTTCCGATACACGTTGGTTTTGAATATTTTTAATGAGGGGGGACGAATGGTAAAGGACGAGAGGAGGAAAAACTGAAGATAAGCCAAAAGTACCAAGAGAGAAGCTCTCAGCATGACGCAAGGAACTCTGAGACGGGTTGTAAGTAGCGCAGTCCATGTTCACGTACGAAACTGGAGGCAGCTAGCGAACGATGGAGCCGAATGAAGACGCTTGTTGGTTGAGACCCAGGTCCACTCCGGACTTGCATTTCTTTTGTTTTCCTCTGTCCAGAGCGTCCTTGAGGTGTGAGTGCACTTCATCTTTCATTTTGAAGTTCTAGTGGTGGTCATCATCAGATCCATCTCAGAACCCATTCTGACGAGCTCATCTGCCTTCTCATTCCCATGGATACTCTTACGTCCCGGGTTCCAAATGAGTGCAACGTTATGGTTAGCACTAAGCGAATTGGCAGCGTTTCATTGCTTGACTGTCTGATGCCGATGTCGATGTATCTTCTTGGGAGTGTCTGTTGTGATAATTCTAACGATGCATCGGCGATTTCTAGAACTTCCGCCTGGAATACGACCGTGCGATGTTTGGTTTTGCTGCGTTGATTCCAGAGCCTTCACCCTCCTTTTGCTCCGAAGGTGATGTCCAGAATGACTGGGGAGAATTATTGGTACTGTTGCTATTACTTACAATTCTCAGTATTTTTTTCGAACATCCCGATGTGTCACTCCTATGTAAGGAAATCGTTGAACCTTCATCAGGATGTTTAAATTTGTGGTTTTCTCTACAGCTGTCCACGAAATACGACAAATTGGCCATTTAGGAATTAGACTGTTTGGAAAACTGGACTTGATGGATTTGAACATGGACAAACCGACTAGAAACATTGTAAGAAACTTTAAGGGGAAATCCACAGACCCTTAAGTTGCACATCTTAAATTTGTCCGCCCTATTTTTTTTTTTTTTGCATTCCCTTTCAAGGAAAGTCATCTTCTAAGTCGAATTTTTACAATGATCCCTTGTCGAACTAATTTTGATCGCCCGTGATAATTTGATTCAGAGGGATTCGACTGTATTTGATTTCTCGCATTCCGCCAAACCAACACGATTTAATAGCTGCCGCCGCGACGGCGATAAGTTCGTAGCGACAGCGACAAAGAAATTCGCGACACCAAAGCGGTAGTTTTGCCGCAGTATTTGCGAAAATGTACTCCTCATCAGACGAAGAAGAAGCGCTTTTTCTTTACCTTTCAGTAAACGCCATATTCACTTCAACTGCGATAAACCCGCGATAACGACAAAAACGCTGCATGCAGCATGCACTCAGAAAAATCGCTGCAAAATCGCCGGCACGGTGTCAAATAATCGCGTTGGTGTGGGCTCTCTCATACACCGCCATGTAATTTGAGTGACAGCAATCACCGAGATTCACGACCGGCGGCAGCGATTAAATCGCGTGGACTTTGGGTACCTTTAAGGTATTGAAAGTACTAAAATCTCTTACTACAGCGTCAACACTATCATTTCCAATTTTTACCCCTTTCTAACACTATCGCACAAGCCCCTTCGAAATGTGTGTCTCAAATAAATGTATGTTTCTGTATCTAAGCTCGTTCTCTCTCTCCTTCTCCCACCACAACTCTCTTTCAAAGCGAAGCTTTGCAGGGGTCAATTCACATATGATAAGATACTTAGATACTTTTTTTTTTGCAATTTTCTACTCGTTCATGTTCCACCATAGAAAAGCTTTGCAATTTAGTTTAGTTAGTGTTTGTTGGGCTTTTTGTGTATACTTTCACTCGCCGCCGTGAGTTTCCGACATTTTCTTTTTTTTTTTCTTTTTTTCGCTGCAAAAACAAAACGGAACGACACAGTGGTTAAAAAAAAAACGATGAAAATCGTAAAGAAAAATAGAAAACCAAAACCTGAGAGAGAATTGTTTTGTTTACGGATGTGTAAACATTGAAACGGCAGCAGAAAAAAAAAAGAAATTAATAAAAAAAAACATGTATATCGTGGAATAAGACAAAAAAAAAGAAAAAATGGAGAAAAGTTTTGCAAATAATAAATAAAAACGCCGGCACCCCGATACAATTTGACTTTTGCGCTTTGTGTGCATACGTTGGAGGGTATCTACATCTACATATGTGAGGCGTGAGGGCCAGCATTTCGATTGTGTGAGTCGACTTTTTTTTGTCTTTTATCGTATACTAGAACCAATTCGTCATCCACCCACCATTTTGTTTTGGTTTGTGAATGTAGTAAGTTTTGTAGAATTTTTATTTTTTTGATTTGAATCTGAGAGATAAATGGGGGAAAAAAAAGAAAGAAAAATAATTGTTTGGTAAAGAAAACGTGAAACGTGTTTCAGGTGGTACCTCCCCGTCAGTTCGACCGACTTAACGACTACCATGTGCTCTGCTCTGGGGTTCAAGAATGTTTTGAATTTTTGTTTTCTTATGTATTTGTATCTACAAGTAAATTTTGTAAATTAAAAAAAAAATAAAAATTGTGTAATTCAAAGATACAGTGTGTATTTGAAAGCAAATTGCAAGTGTTAGGTATATATGGTGGAGAGGTCAAGATCATGCAGACAGATGTGTGGTGGTGAGATGTTGGGTGGGAATTTGCAAAAAAAAAAAAATCCATTTCACACACGAGTGACAGCAGGACGTAGATACATGTTCACGAATGTAGAGTATTTACAGAAAAAAAAAGTGTTTTTTCATGTTTTAGTGTATGATTGGGGAGAATGAGAGAGAATCTGCGTATCTGGAATTAATCATACGTGTGTTTGGATAGTTTGTTGGTCATCCATTGAACGCGTGCATCTGGTATGGAGGGTCGATTTACATATGACAGTAACTTGACACATGGAGAGGCAATTTATAAGTTTAGCACACATGAGGACTACCTATTCGATAATTGATTTTCAATTATGGGATTACGATAACATCAACTTGGGGGGGGGGGTTCTGGTTTTGTCGTCTTGATAATTAATGAGATAGCATGAAAGCAGGGGTGTTTTAAATTCCTTGCAAATCGCTACTCACGTCTGCCGTCGGCATTAGTTTAAGGTGCACGAACATAGCCTGGGTTTTCCTTGATAAGACCATTTCATCTATCTTGCGGATTATTAAGTTTGAATAGCCGCCATTACAGACTCTCTGAAAACGATTGTGGAGCCGCAAGTGAACGAAAGAATCCACATGGTAGGCTCCGGACTACTACAGTCAAGTTGGAGACTTTGTGATTGCCCGAACCTCCAAATTCATCGTTAACTCTAAATCTAGTGCAAGTCCCACCAATAGACATGGCGAAAACAAGAAGTAACTGACTTTGGACGAAGACTTTGATCTACAGTAAATGGAACCACTGTGAGAAAACGCCAGTAGCCGTTGGCTCTAGAAGTTACCTGTTTCCAACTTGTTCCTAGTGGGTCTCGCTTGACGGAAGCTTAGAATGTGTCTACAGTCAGTGTCAGGAATGGCTAAAATCTCTGTCAAAGTCAAAAGCGAATTGGACAATCTCACTTTCGGACAAATTGATGCCTAACACAAGATCAATTCAACTCGCTTTTCATGACTAATGAACTTAAAGAGACGAGACTACTTCTCGGCACTACTTTTGATCATTAAAGGCGTCACTTTCACTTAGACGTCTTCAGAATATTGCAAATGGTTGTGACCTTGGGAAGATACCTAGCCAGTCAAAGGTAGTGATAGTGATTCCATCATGCTTCAGTAGTGGAACGTAAGAGCTCTTCGGTGGTTTGGTTAACATCACAGGCGTCGTCGTTTTAAAAGCTGTCTGTGTCTACACCGCTAAAGCCACTAACAGAGTTAAGTTGTACTTAGACCACCAGTAGGTTACGATTACAACCTATTACTAGTCCTAAACATGATTTTTTGAGCGTACGTACGAGTATGTATTCATGCCAATGGAAGTTTGAACTAAATGATCGACCTTGCATACGTGCAGATGCCTAAAACTCGACTTATTCAGTCACTTCTTGGTAATAAGGAGCGAACACCGCAAAGCGGCATTATCTCCCCTCCATTATGGCTAGTTGTCATGAATAAAATTCAGTCGAAGGTTGACAAAGACTGGGTCGGAGTGGTCGTATATGCGGATGACGTGGAATTAAGAGAGCATGTGTAGCTTACTACACCGGGTCTTCAACCTCTTGGATGAAGTTCAGTGCTCCGCTGGGGGAATAAACAACGAGGTTCTTAATATATGTATCTCATACACCTTCTTGATCTTGATATGCAGTTAAAGTGAAAGGAACTGGATGCAGGTCTGTCTATCCCTTTTAACTGGGAACTGACAGGCGACAGAGTGCAGCACACCCAAGCTGAATTTCAGTGTCAATGCGGGAATCTTTTCAGTAATCACTGCCGCGATATCACCGGCGCAATCAACCAAGTACGTATGTAGGGTCATCTCCATTCGTTGGATTCAATCGTAGGTCATATTCCACCATAATCAAGGATTCCAATTCGGCTTTCTAACTTTTTAAATTGATGAAGTGTTGGAAGGCGCACACTTGGTTGGCCTCAAGATCGCATTCATTTCCTGTGAAAATGTTTAGCACTAGCCATAGCCAGATGTGGTCGCCGAGGCTTAGTGGTTAGAGCATTAGACTGCTAAGTGGGAGGACACAGGTTTGAGCCTCAAAACCATCAAATGCTTTTTCGCAGCACCACCTCATCGCAGGCTTGACAAACCTGCTAGAGTCGGCAATAAAACTGTAAGTCCTTTTCATACGTGCGGAAAATATAACACGCACAACATGAAGGGGTGCTGAGAAGCTAGGCCTTGGCTCTCTATGAGCTGTCGCGCCAAATATTTGTAGCTATAGCCAGGTATTTGACACTAGGCAAAGGGCAATGTCCTTACAGAGCCTTGAGTTGTCCGTTCGTGGTAACATGGTCCATATTTCGTCCTAAAGAACATTACAACTGACTTTAAACTCTGTAAGACTCTCTGTAAGAATTGCTTGCAACTGCGGCTTTCTAGCACAACTACAACTTAGCACAAATGATATTTAAGATGATTTTTCTGAACATGTTGACGATAGTTGCCTTCTGATGCTTACAAGAACGTCTATGATGGCAACAGTTTAGTCGTATTCTCACTGCAAATTCGTTTCAAGAAGAAAAAAACGTGACCTTCCCCAAAATCGTCACATGTGTCTTGTCGCAAAACCGAAAAAAAAAAAAAATTAAATTGTATATTCAACTCACATGCCGACGGCTTTTGTGTCGAAAATTCCCACATTAAGTCGTGGCGCGCGTAATCGAAAATCAGATTACGTTATCGTCTGGAAATGTTTTTGCTCTTCGATTTCGCTTCACCTCTCAATTTTACTTGTTGGAGCGGGAACCGGAAGGGACTACTCGTCATCTTTCAAATATCGTTCGTGTATCTCAAGTATTTTTACCAGTTGACTCACTTTCTGGTTAAACAAACATTGAACCGAACGCACATCGGTCGCTAAGAGTTACGTATTTGAATGAATGATATACAGATACTCTTACCACCTTTACCTATACAGATGAATTGCATTTTAAATCGCATTTTTAATTGTGTATCTCATGTGGTTGTTGTTTTTTGTTGTTCTCTTTTCAGATTTCAGATAGAAGATCAAAACTTTTTAGGCGGAAATTTTTGTTTTCGGTAAGTTTAATGACTCTCGAGTACTTTATACGTGTACATGTTGCCAGTTTACTGTTTTGGCAGTTTACTTCTGTTTTTCTGTTTTTTTTTTTTTTTTTTGGTTCGAAGATTGGGATTATTTATAGGTTGGTAATAAATTTAGAAATTGAAAGCGCGCCAAAAGAAAATTGCAATAGATTGAAGAAATGTTTCTATAAGATACGTGGGGAATGGTATTTAGAGGGATGGTATCGAGAGATATGCATTTGGAGTGTACATACATAGGTTTCCGTTTTGCTTTTTTGCATTTTGTAGGTCTATTTTTAACGGGATTCCTTTGGTTTCGAATTGTTGTGGAATTTTGGAATGAATTTGCCTAGATTAAACTAAATCTCATCATTCTATCTTTCCATCGTCCTTCGAATGAGTTCTTAATTTTGTCTCAAACTACTATGATTCTTGCTTATTCCGATACTGAGGTCAAAACTAGCGAAAACGTGTTTCAGGACAGTTCAGGACAGAAAGGCTATGTGTCCAAGAACTACAAAAATTATGCAAGGTGCGTTCTTTGCGAAGAAAAAGGAAAAAGCAACATCAAACATGCGGCAAGAAGTGCAGTAAGCCCTGTATATCAAGAAGCTACGAAAGCAAGAAGAATATGCAGCGAAGCGGCAAGGGACGTCTTGACACAAGCCCTCGTTGCCATGTTATGCAAGCAGTATAAAAATCTTTACGAAAAGGTTTGGGCAGCGGAGCAATTAAAAAGAGCTGCTATTTGGGTCTGTGAAGATTACGCTTTTGAAAAAAACTGGCAACACCCGGAAGAGGCTTTGTGCGAGCAAAGGTCAAAGGAGTACATGTGTAGAGTTGCTATGCATTCCCAAACAACACCCATGAGGAGTTCCAGAGTATGCTGGATAGACTAGTGAATGATGCAAGAGGTCGTTGCCCAATAATTATAGCTGGAGACCTCAACGAATGTGCCACTGATTGGGCCAGCACACGGACGAACAGACGAGGTGACACTCTGCTTCAAGCCATAACGTCGCTAGATGTAATGCGGCTTAATACAGAAAGCAAGCACACTTTTAGCAGAAAAGACATAGGCTCCATAGTTGATATTAGCTTTGTAACTAGCTCCCTAGCGAGAAGGGCCAGGTGGAGAGTCTGTCATGAATATACCCATAGCGACCACAAGACGACTCTTTTTGAAGTACAATCGAGGAGAGTGACCCAGGATCATCCCCTACAAGGACTGAGTTGGAAAATAAGCACACTGGACGAATACAATTTTACCCTGATTTTAGGAGAGTCTACAATAAACTCAGGAACAGCAAATGCTGTGGCCGCTGGGGCTACTAAAGAAGTAATTAGCATCCATAATCCGGAAAACGTCAACAAATCGCCGGCTACCAGTATACTGGTGAAATATAGAGATAGCTGAACTACGCAGCAAGTGCCATAAAGCGAGAATATTATCTCAGTGATCCAGAGTTTTGCTCTTCCATCAGGATCAACTGGGACAAAATAAAGATAGGCATTAGGACCTGAAACTAGCCATTCGGAGAAGCAAAAGCAGCAGCATTAAAGAACTCTGCAAGCAAATGATCATAAATCTTTGGGGTACAGGGCAGTCAGGGCCAAACTTAATGGCATTAGGGCACCCTCATGCCTTCTTCTATGCAAAAAATAATGTCGGTATCATTCCTACCGCAAACATCAGCAGAGCATATAGAATGACCTTAGGAAATACATGAGATCCCACCTGTCACGATTCGGACTGGATGACATACCTAACAAGACCCTTGAAACCAGCCATCACAACAAACACAGAACCCTTTGTGGAGCTGTATCACCAGACCAATGAAAAAAGCAGCGTTTGGTCCTAGACAAGCCCTCGTCATATCGTCCCTTATGACTGGAGCGGGTCATATGCAACCGCCTGGAAGTGGCAATTGATGAAGCCGGGAGACTCTCAGTAGAGACTTACAAAAGCCCATTCTACAGTAGATGCTATAAGGAGGGTAACTACAACTTTAGAAGGAGATATTCAGGGCAGGAGATGGAGAGGAGGCGTTATAATAACATTGGACGTCAAAAATGCGTTCAACTCCGCAAACTGGGGACTTATAGTGCACCCTCTGCCGTCAATGGCGGTGCCATGGCCAATAATACTTAATTATTTCGAGTAACGGTTTTTCTACTCTTTGATACCGACGATGGAGTAAGGCAGTATGTACTCCTGTTTTCTAGAACCTTACACACCTCTTCGCTCAGGATGTTAAGCAGCTCAGGATACAACCAACACTTGCGTGAGGCATCGAGACTTAAGACGAGATTCGACATACCTTGGGAAAGGCTATAGAATGGTTTCAAGACCGGACTAGGTAGGAGGAGCTGTCTTTAACGAGCAATTGACAAAGAAAGCTTAGTCATCTAGATCTCAAAATAGCGAAATACCCCTCGTTCAAGTAAGACCGACGCATTACTCATGCAAATCCAAAACTATGATCGAAATACTTCTCTTCTGTCTGGCATCCACCGCACTGGTACACGCACATAGAAACGAGGAGAATAGCTCGCAACTGATTGCTAAGTGAATTTCTCAGAATAACCATCGCACCACTGTGCTATGCAGTTTGAATAGAGATTTGCATATGCGAATACCCATCGTCTCGTACAAGTGTGCGTTGCTACACACAATCATTAAATGAAATCATCACCGTTAAGTGCTGGTAAATACTTAGAACCACACACACAGACATTTCTGCTCCATTTCTATCTAAATAACTGACAAATGGTGATAGATACTAAATATTCTTGCTACACAGCTGCGGAGATACTTGAGTAGTTAACCTTTAAGACGTACCACTGGTCAAATGACATTTTCGGTGGCCACTGATCGCATCTATGTGTGGAAACTGAGTGTACTTTTGAGTCTATTGTTTCAACAGAAGGGAAATGTAGAATGAGAGACAAAAAGAAAAAGAAGGTACTAGTGGGAGGCGGACTATAAAATGTGGGCGTTGGTTGCAGTTCAATGGGTTCATTTTCTATACAATCCCGAGAGAAACTTGTTTTGTTGGAACAAAGAATTGTATTAAGGATAATCTTTGACAGTTTACCATTGTTTTTGTGTGCACACACCCACTGAAAGGAGACTGAGAATAGAATTGTATGAAACAGACTCAACTGAAATCATATTCATTTGCCTTTGAGACTTGTTGCACATGATAGACAATGTCCTTGCAGATGTTGGCGTTGTCTAACTAAGCTTCAAGTGTTTCGCTAGATTTTTTTACTACGTCGACTATAGGTTGCCAGTGAATAAAGTTCACCTATTGACTTGGTTGGCTTGGTAATACCTAAAACGGATATAATTCCGGGTTCAGTCGAATTCGAGCCTAAAGCAAGCAATCCCGTGCTCAACTGCCGGGCAAGCTTACAATTTTTAAAACTTTTATCACTTTGGGTCTAAGCTTGTCTCTATTTTACAGACGAGGCTCGCAGTCTTCCTCTATTGGCGCTGAACTCCTCAAAAATGAATGCCAGCAGCCGGTGTTAATTGCTACAATTTGTGCTAGGTTGTGCCTTATCTGTCTGAATATGGTACAGCTTTCTAGGCGCCACACACAATTGGCAAATTGAGAGAAAGTGCTGAGGGCATGAACGCATACACGACCAACTAGATCGCTAGATTTGAAGTAGCATGAGAGCCCACTTTTGTGCTCATACATCCAAAAGAGGAGCGCCTAAAAGGGTCTGTGGTTGGACAGAAGTGAATGAAATATTTAGGTATGTATGTGGATAGAAGCCGTTTGAGTCAACGTATTCTTTCTAATTAGTTTTGAGTTTGGTCATGCCTTCTGAGGAGAGCAAGCAGCCTTTCTTTGTTCCTGCTTCAAGTTGGTCCCGAAAGTCTTAGCGCACCAAAGCAGATATAAGCTACTCATTGCTTTGCCTGCTTTCAAAGCTAACAAAGTCTACACCTGATTAATTGTTGTTCAAACCTAGATCTACCCTATTTGTCAGTTGTAGCTTGTGTCTAAGCCATGTCTTACCTTTAACAAGAGCTCGTCAAAAACGTGGCACCCTTAGTCATTGGTTAGAAACGACGTTCCTTATCCTTTTCTGTCGATTCGTCAGTCAATTCCTAAGCACTTAACCATCTTATTTCAGTCAGTCTAGGTTAGGTGGCTTACCTGGCTTAGACCAGAATGAGAGTCCATTGTGATACCACGTATGAAGTACCGGATTACCAGCGCCAGGAACCTTGCATGATGGATTTCCTTGTTTTCAAGGAAGAAGCTGTAGGAAGCCGTATCGGTGCAGAGCCGTATCAAACATATGTACACTGATGGGACTCGTAAGGAATTTACAGAAATTTGGGAATTTCTCTGAGCCTAAGCCTTTAGAATGGTGGATCTTTTGAAGACCACAGACTTCTGTAATTCAGCATGTCCATAGTTTCAAACCATCGGTGATCGTTTCCATGCTCTGGGTCGCTCTATGAACTTTGAGACCCATAGGTAGACTCGGTCACATGGAATTAACTTACAAACTTCAAACTTATCCAAATCCTCTACCACGCATGACTAGTTCAAACTTCTAATGCATCCACACCACGATATTGTCAAAGTCGTGCCGCTGCAACACTCCCCATTGTCGTTTCAAGAACAGAACGAACTGAAACCTCGAAATGGAGGTCAAAATAAACTTTAAAAAAAAAAATCTCTACGTCAAGTGACCCTCCAAACAGGAATACAAAACAGAAAACGCTCCCTCCTGTGAGCGGCGCGGCGTGGCTGACTGGATGTACAACAAAGTAAGCAAATTGCTCTGGCTCTGGTTGAATCTTGAATGCTGCTCTCGTCTCTTGTGCTTGTGCCTGTTGCTGCGCTGCGAGGCAACGTCTTTGTTTGATTTTCGTTTCGCATCGTCATTCAATCGCATTCGGGAATCTGTTCACAGACACACAGATACAATGTATCCACATATACATACGGTCCACAGTCCACACAATCATTATCAGTTTTGTCTGTCTGCGATCTCTTAATTCAGAGTTATTGCTGGGGGCGCGGTACAGGGCAGGGATCGCCAATTCACTGTGTTCGCCGATTTGACCGAGGGGTTGTGGGGGTGTCGAATCACAAGGAGTTACGCTTTAAGTCCCCCTCAAGGTTTATTTTTTTAGTTTTCTCCTTGCAACGATTTTATTGTTGTTCATCTTCTTTTGTGTTCTTTGTTTCCATGTGTTCTTTGTCTTTTGTTTGTATGCGAGAGTAGAGGATTGGGTTGCGTTTTTTTGTGTCACATATTTGCTGGAAGCTGACTGTGTAGAGTGGAGTTTAAAAATCTTCCTGGAATTGACATATGTGTCATGTGGAGAGGGGGGAGGAGGAGGAGGTGATACACTTACGTTTAGGTAGTTCGTTATTCATTTCTGGTGAGATTTGAAAGAATATGTCAACTTGAATGGACACAATGAAGTTTGATAAATGATGGAAACGAAAATAGGTCGATGTGGTGCTTTGGTGTTTTTTTTTTTTTTTTGATTTAGAGTGACATCTTTGCGTTGGGATTTCTTTCAACGGGAACAAAATAGACAAAAGAGGAGCAAGAATGTTGGTTCTATTTTTGAATTAAGTCACCTCCTGTCTTGGATAATGAAACTGGAAATATTTAATGTGTGCCTACTGTGTCTACTAATGTGTGGTTGTAGATCATGATGATCCTTTAGGCTGTCACACAACGGAGTATAGAATGCGTAGCTTATATCGTGTGAGTTTACCTTAATACCCTGTTGCACGTGTAACACGAGTCCAGAAAGAGTTAACTCGGTGTGCGCCCGACCTCAGTTGAATCACAATCAGAATTGAATCCAATCGCCAACTCCTTACAATACCGAGCTGCGTTGAGAAAATTTCCCTTTCAGGAAGAACGATGTTATGAGACGGGATTTTTTTCATTTCACTCAACTATTGAGTGAGCTATAACCTCCATCGTTTGTCGATAACAACACTCGAGTACATAGGCTGATAGATTGTCAGTTGCTTACAAAATCAGCTTATGACCGCATGCCAACTACCTCACTCAGAATCTCCTCTATCTGTCTTCCTTGTAGAGTTCGTTTCAAGTCACTTGTTAGCTACTTACGCAGGTTTTCTCTTTTCCTCTCTACAAGGTATGATTCTCACTCTGACATGACTTCAGTTTAGGCTTTCACCTTGTAGTGCTTTTATTACTTACATATGTCGATCTGATAGTTGACATCTTCGCCATTTTGTTGTGTTGTTTATCAAAACATCTTCAAACACGCTTTTAGCTTCGTAGATCACGGTCACTGATGTCTTTTATCATATCTACGCAGCCTAAACATGACCCATGTACACAACTATACCCTAAACCATCTTTAGTCCACATTCATTGGGCTTAGACACAAATTGAATTCCATGACATGGATTTACTGTGTCCACTTCTTGATTTCTCTGTACAGTCATCTGCCTTGCCACCTTCGTTCCATAACTTCTTTGTCCCCATGGACACTAGTTTAAAATCTTCTGTGTGTACCAACTTCAAAGACCTAACTCAGCTAACCTGAACAAATCAGGCCCAACATCATTGTGAAACCTCGATAGAAACAATCTCAAAGTTTGGCCATTGCCTTCTGAACGAACAACAGCCTTATGAATCCCTCACTCCCTCGTCCCTCATTAGACTCACTCTCTCGTCACATTCTATTTGTCTGCAGTAAAAACTTGTTGCCATCTACCTAAACAAGTTCTTGACTGCCCCTGGAGCGTAAAAATGTTCCAGATCACATCGAGGGATGGCCACAACTCCCAAAAGTTCACCCATATCACAGGCACCTCGTACTTTTTTTTCAGCCTTTTTAACTGCGTATATTAATCTTGCCAAGGAATTTAAGCTCTAGGTTACACGTCGTGTGTTTACACCATCATTTGCGAAGTCAATAAGCTCATTATTCCCTTATTCAATTAAACGTCGGTACCCTAACTCTGGTCAAAGCTAGCTCAGCAAAGAGATGCGTAGCCACTTTTTCCCTATTAAGCGCCAGTTAGACCAAGACCCGGATCGCAAAACGTCCTCTTTATCCTCTCAATACCATAATCCACTAGCATCCAACCTCCAATTGATTACCCCGTCATTGCCCGGTTATCTGAAAGCGATCCTTTCGGCACGATCAGATCTTTGTCAAATTCTTCGTTTTACGCTTACTGATCGTACTGATCGTGCTATTTGCGCTTCCTGGGATCTTTGGTATGTAGCTAACCAATCGATTGGAGATCAATTGTTAAGTCTTGTTCCCCGTTATTGGTTTCAAAGCTTCTAAAACGTCATAGCTTGATCTTTTCATCTTTAGCTCTTTTCCACCACGTTATCATTGTTTGTCAATTGTTGTGCTTGTCTAACTTCCTTCACCAGCTTATATGCCATTCTGGGTTTGCATTCCCATCCCATTTTATATCGATTGTCACGACTAAGTCAAAAAGATTTTCGAGAAATCGGTGTTCCATTGGAGGGTGCAACTTCCGTAGTCTGGTGTTTGCTTTGTCCACTTTGCGTTG
This sequence comes from Criorhina ranunculi, assembly GCA_951813785.1. Lineage (NCBI taxonomy): Eukaryota > Metazoa > Arthropoda > Insecta > Diptera > Syrphidae > Criorhina > Criorhina ranunculi. Next base: position 11,282,866 of record OX638382.1, on the reverse strand, counting down.
CCAAGACTTGAAACTGCTTAGACTACATTCAACTCATCTCCCTATAGTTTGATCAGGGATTTTTGTCGTTTGGCACACAAGATCAAACGTTTGCTAGGTAAACACCACACCTCGACGGAAAATATTGGAATTAACCACAGCAGAACTGGCCACGTGGAAAAAGACCTCAATTAGCTTGATGTACGCAACTAGATTCGAGCTGTAGCGCCACTTAAAGTATATCCTACACCACAACCCTACATTTATCCCCTCCATCTCCATCATTGGCCCTTTTTGCTTTTCACCAACAAACAAGTATTGCGTGTTTAGGAAAATAAAGCACCCACAAAGCCAATGGAAGGTAGACCTACCTCAGAGGTTAACCACCAACCGTTTGGTTACAACTTTTCCAAGAAATAGCACCTAACAACTACTAACCATATACCTATACAGATTGTTAACACAATTGACGGTTGCTCACGATCGTTTATTGATCTCTCCTCCGTTTCGCCCGTCTTTCAATTGTTATCTCGTACTTATACCACATCCACCCCCATAATTCAAATACCCGCATTCAATTCAACAACAAAAAGAACTATCTACACCGATGACGAATCGCAAATACTTGTACCACAGCGCGAGATACAAAGCGATCCACACACAGTCGTCGTGTACTTACACTTAACTATTCTGCGCACAGTTGGAGCATTTTGTGAAAGATAGCACATGCTATCGATGAACCTCCCCCTCCCAACCCGATAGCTGCATCTAGCAGCAAACAATGAGTAGAGCAGTCCACCAGACAGCTAATGACACTTTGCAAGGCAACACTATGAGTCTAAGGCCTGCAGCCGCCCCCCGTAAATGGCTATTCGCAAATTAACAACTTTATTTAAACTGTTTTGCCTCTGGTTGCCTGGTTGCTGCAACTGCAACAGTCTTAATCGCCTATGTGTCTACGTCAGCCTGTACATACATATATATGTATTCTGTCGTGCCGTGGAAAAAAGGGTTCAAGGCAGTTTAATCGCTATCACATAGCGATTTACAATTTCCACTGCCAACTGTGCACCAACAGACAACAAACAGTTGACGTGAGCAACCAAGAAGATCTCTCGATGCGTTTTGCATTTATGGCGCTTTCAATTAGCAATTTATTTAATGCGTGCATTTTAAATTGTTAATTATGTTTCGCTGAAGCGTGGGGATTGTTTTAAACAGAAAAAAAAAAAACAAAACACACACACAAAACATCAACAGTCGGGACAGCGTGCAAAGCGAAATCAGTTGATGATGAAGTGTTTACAGGCAATGTACGCACTGTTTGCTTGATTAATGAACGGAGGTCAGACAAACAGCAGCGGTATGCTGGTCATATGACATGTGGTTCTACAAGAGACCACCACGGTCGAAAGTCTATGGCAAAGAATTTAAGACCTTGCTCCACTATACCTTTCACAGCGACAATGATGATGACATGGAGTTAGGAGCAAGACCTAGAGTTCGACTAAGTGAATATTGAAGAAATATAAAATCGTCTTAGGGTGCATGGTATCAAAGCAAAGAGGACTTACCTGAGTATGCTTGCTGTTATGAATGCGGTCAGGAACAGAAATCACACTCGCGCACTACCGATAAAAAAAAAACCGACGAAAGGATTTCAATTAAACGGAATGGATGACTTTTCTTCGGAGGAAAACTGTCCGACACTTCCTAAACTTTAGATCTAAGCATTCGCATAGTGTTATGGGCAGAGCGATGGGGAAATTGACACTCTCGATGGTGATTACACGATCTTGAGAAGGAACTAGGGAAATTGAAGAAAAAGCGAGCAGATTGCCTTCGTTTTCCCTAAATCCTGCCATAGTTCAGTCACTGCTAGATTTCTTCATGATCGACCGGACAATTAACACCCAGAACGGAACAGCTGTTGAACGACCGTTGTTACATATTGCAAAAAAGAACAAGAAACTCGAATCAAATCAAAAGAACACTCAGTGGGCTGCGAATTGCGCTTTTTTTGCACTTGTAATGGCCGCCGATTAAGGAAATATTTTAACGAACAATTAAAATGTAATTTTCACCAAAAAAATACACGCTAGGAGGCAAGAAACTAAACATTTTTAAGGGAAATTTAATGATCAGTGAATTTTTTGCATAAATTTTGCATAAGAAAGTTTTAAAACATCGAAATTAAACGATCTAAAATTATGCGCGAACCGGAAAACGAAAAATACAAAAAACACATGTAAAAGCGAAAAAAAATTCTGCCAGGATACAGAAAACTGCATATTTTTGAAGGAAAATTAAAGTTAAATTGAGTTTTTATAAAATGTTCCTACAAAAACGATTTAAAATTGCAAAATTAAACGATTTTCAAAAAACATCCCAGGAAACGAAGAAAAAAAACCGCGAATAAAAAATAAAGGGAAAAATTTACCTTTCAATTACGCCCTCGAAAAACGATCAATTTCACAACTTTGATCCAACTAAGTGTTTTGTAATTATTCTGTGAATATTTTCTGCATATAAAATTGTAATATTTGTCCAAAATTTACATAATTTTTAGTGAAAAAATTAAAATTTGAGAATTAAAATTACAAAATTTTCAGCTGGACAAAATTATTTCTAATCAGAAAAATGACAGATCGATGGTTGGTACAAAAGATCGATAATGCAGTTGAGGTTATGCAGTTTTGGTAATACCTTCTTATTTTGTTTGTATTGTTATAGAGGGTGTGATTTAAAGTGTTTAATTAGCAAATATCTAATCGGAACGAGTTTTTGCCAGTGTAAGACGTTTATAATTTTCCCAGACAGTCTTTTGATAACTTGAGGGATACTTTTCTGATTTGGATAGACATCAGAAAGTGACTTTTTTTTACGCTATTCCATCCTGTATAAGGAAAAGGATTTGTGTTTCATATCATTCACATATGAAACACATTTATTTGATGGAATACTTGCGGTGTACGTATAGTTGGTCATTTCTTTTTAAACAATCGAACAAAAGGACCCTTTATAACCTTTGTCTACTCTTTTTCATATTTCCCATTGGCAACATTGCTATAAATACACGCCGGAAGCAATGGTCGAATGAGTACCTTCCGTACTTTGTTCCATACGATCCAATACGATCTGCAGGAAATTAATGACGTCAGAAATATTGTAAATTATTTTGTTTAAACATTTTATGCAGTTTTCTTGTAAAATATAAATGCAATTTCATTTATTTATTCAATTATAGCAAAATGACAAGTATTAGAATAATTTTTTACTTATATTTCCATCAGAAAAGTGAAATTTGGAAAAAATGTAAAACGAACTTGCAAATATCCAAAAAGTACAGTAAAGTACTATATAAACTGAACTCATTTTTTGGTTGATTTTGTATAACACGAAGAAAAGCGCGAATTGTGTGGATTTTGTTTTCAGTTTTACGTAGATAAATTGAAAATGTGAAAAGTTGACAAACGTTTGAAATGCTTAAATGCTGGAAATAAACTGTTTATTGACAAGAATTGCGAGAAATCTCTGGATAGTGACGGCCTCCGTTTTGCTGCACGTTTTTATTATTATTTTTCATCAAATAGGAGTCATTTTTTGTTGTGAGAGCCTGGTGTCTTTTAGGCGATCATTCTGATATTCTATTGCACTAAATTCTGTTAAAATTAGACTTTAAGGGACACCCGAAGAACAAAGCCTTTGAGACCCAAATCGATTTTGACTGGTGGGAACTTTCAGACTTCAGAGTTAGTTCATTTTGGAAGGTGTTATCGTGCAGTTTTCAAGACCATCATAAAGGTATTGCAATCATTCATGCTGTGTATGTTATATTTTTCGCACGAGTCGAAGGCACTTAGGGATTGAGAAGTTTATTTATGACATCTTCACGAAGGCTTGTCATTGCCTTTCAAGAGGCAGGTTGTCAGGAAATTCTTATAGCTCAGATAGACCTTCTTCCAAATTAACTGTCATGATCACAAACACTGTATATAAGACTGTGAGTAATTTTCAAACCATCACATCAGTTTTCAGATAGGTAAGTCTAAAAGCAAAAATGGCATCTTCTTAGAAAATCTGAAAATGTAACCTCCGAAGATATTGCAGTGCTTCTCAAATCAAAGACTCATTAACGTGGTTGACTCCATGTGATGCCTTGCGTTTTGTATATCTATAGCAAGACAGTCATCAAACGCCTGGTAGATTATCGCATCGAGAATCACTCTAAGCAACCAATCAGCCAACAAAGACGGAAATCTCATGACAGTTCCTTCTCTTGTAGTGAACGTAGTCACTTCGCAACTTATATCACCAAAGGCGGCTCAGAACTATATTGTTCCTGCATCTGTTCACGACGGATTTCTTGGGCTTAGTCTTTTATTGAATTTTGTTACAAGTTTTGTATTTTCAAAAAGATCTGAGATGGTTTGCAAGAATCCACGAAGGACCAGTTGGGTATCTATGACAAGATCCGATTGTCGACCTCAGGAACAATCGTAGTGACATCTAGAGTAAGAATCATAAGTTTGGACATATTTTTATCTGAGATTGATAGAAACTCGATCATGATTCACAGCGAAATGGTACCGGCACCGGTGACAAAGTTTTGAGAGTCTAGTTTGTATCAAGGCTATGCTATTCTGACACTTAAACGAGTAAGGCTCTGTTTGAAGACATCGGAACTAGCAATCAGACAAGATCCTAACCCTAAGCTAAGGTTAGAACCTTTGCATACAAGTTACCAGTTACCTTAGGGTCTTGCCACATTCTCTTTGCAATCTAACTTTTACACACTTCCACTGTATTTTCAAGATTCAACTGCGGTTTTTAAAAAGATGTTGACTGTCTTACTAGCAGATACCCAAACCACCTACCTACTTCCAAGCTACAAGGAAGTTTGCTAATCAAGAAAAGTTGATGACAGAATTCTGGAGTTACCAAGCTAGATGCAACATGCCTTAAGTGTATTGTATCTGGCTGTTGCATTTCACACGTGGATACCTTCAGATTTATTTTAAACGTTAGTAGATGGCGCCACTTTAAAGTGTTTTGTTCTGTCGCTTCAACCCACCATCATATGACGTTCCATTTTCTCTCATTTTAATCATTCCATCTCATCACGAACGTGATGGAATGACACAATGTTTCGTTTTTTTTTTCCTGTTTCAGGGTTGGGTTTATGATCGATTGTTGATCCTTTTTTTTGCGCCGGACAATGCTTCTGGCTTTTGTGCATACAAATTGCTCTGTAGAAGGATTTCCCAACGCAAATTACTCATCACGCCGACACACCCGCACCGCGTTTCACCCTCATTTTAACGTGCAAAACAATAAACTTAATCCCCCGTCACGACTTAACATCGGTCAAGTGCTTCTCACCCGTGTGCTCCCAACTTGTTTCAATGACCAGGCACCGGCACCGGCACGGCCTTCCAAGTGGGCAATTTACCTGCAAATCATCATCTTCATTACCATCATCCACGTCTTACTCCTCTAGACATTCCGCCGATTGCAATTGCACAAACATATCTAGAAGATACACAAAACAAAATACCGGCGAGGAAAACCTCAAAACGTTTTTATGGCGTTAACATGACAGCTTTTTTGCTGCCTCGGAGAACACACGTTGGCTACGTGTGCGCCCCGATGATGACAACGTGCCACCACAGCTGAAGCCGGCCAGACAGAGTCATATCACATACAAAGAGTAGCGCGCAAAGAAAAACATGGAAATCAAAATGAGGGGAAAATGAATGAATAAACAATGCAATTGGAAGCGAAGGAAGGGAAAAATTGACACTTGGATGAAGCGTATTGACGCGGGGCATCAGTGATGATGGCAGAAGCGGCGAGATGAATTGTATTGACTGACGAGGATAGAGTGAGTAATTATCTCGGTATGGATAAAGTGTAATGTGTACACTGGTCGACACAAATGGAATGACATAAGGAATTCTAAGAACTCTTTTGTTGATAGATACATAGATACCGTGTGGCGGTGGTATAGCTTTGAATATTAGTTTTACCGCGATAGTCATGGGGATTAATATGAAACGTTCAGGATCAGAGTGGTGATTAACATGGTCGTTCTGGAACTCAGTCAAATCCGTTGGACTGTGCTCTTAGTAACTAACCATTTACACATAGTCACGTCTAAGGATTGGACAGTCATGTATCCGGTAGGAAGTCACATGTCCACCTACTTGGGCAACTCACTTCGGTGGAAGATGGTCTAAGTTCACATGCATTGCCAAGGAATTTCCCAATAATTTTCTTCTCAAGATTTCTTAAGCAATTTAACCTAGAATTGCGGACGTAACGTCTGCCAGTGGTTTATCCGTTCTAACTCAGAAACCACCTCCCAAGCAGTAAGCCCAAAGAGATATGCAGGCCTCATATTAGAGCCATTGTATAATCCACTGCTCTATCCGCCTCAAGGCCCACATCAACAGCTTCCAGGAATAGTATTGGTAACAATATGCAATCTTGTCGTAGGCCATCAACACGGTCTTTAAAGTTTGTTATACGTTAATATTTTGGTGCAAAGCCTCTACAAGTTTTGGATTCCATCTTGAAAAATCAAACAAAAATCTGAAACCTTTAGCAGATCTTGAAGTCACACGTTGAGGCCAACATCTTGCCGTGTCCCATGAATGACCAGAGATCAGGTTAAATCGATAGAATCAAGCTGATTCGAAAATCGACTATCGAGCATGCAATAGGCCTAATAGGCCCGATGGGCATTAGCCATTAACTAAAATCGCCCATGATCGGTCCATGTTTCTCTTAACGCAAAGTTGAGCAGTGTTAGATCCTCATTGTGACGGATGAAGTTCCGATTGCTCAATTTTTTGATTTTTTCTTGAGTCAGTTTTCAGATATAAAATGCTTTTAGTCTTGAAAGGGCCCTGCTTCTAAGTTCCTAGATATCTTAAGACGTTTGCTTGAAAGTCTAAAAAACTATAATTGGCCGACTATAACGATCCTGGCTCCTGGAGCTTCAGTGACACCATTTGCAGTTCAGACGCCTCTACCACGAAAATAAAGTTCATTAAGTCTTGTACTTACTTATCAGGCCAGCGACCTTTGGAGGGCCTTAGCCTGAAATAATATCGTTTTCCATACTTCACGGTCCTGGAAACGCTGCTTCCAGTTTACTGGACCAAGATTTCTAACGGTCGCGATTGCCTTATCATTAAATCGGAAGTTTGGTTTCTCTTTTCTTTGTGAACCTTGGGGTTCGTTCTTAGCTGGAGCGCTCCTGTCCATTCCCTCGATGTGCCACCTACTTCTTGTTAAAAAGGTAAACGAAATCATTGGTTTATTCTAAAGGATCTAACACAATCCTTAGAGCCTATACCGCAGGTGTCAAGTGTCTCTTCCAACATTTTTGACATCGCAGACGCCCTTGTTCATGCCTTTCAAAATTGACATTTCACTCATCTTTGCTAGAAGAGTACACGATTGGCTATTTGAAAGTGTCAGCTGTCACATTTAACACTTATTTAAAAATTTAGCTCATCATCAGATCATTGACCTCATCACTTCCTGATGACACTAATCGATGACAGACTATCACGGTCATCTTTCTTATAAATTTGCATTTTAAATCTCCAAGTGCATATCCTTCATGAAAACAATTGGCACATTCCACTTGGACTTTCTCTGTCACCTTTTCCTTTTACAGAACGCAATACATAAAATGACAATTGACAGCAAACGCATTTGAACTACTGGCACCACAGAGTGACGATCAATTCGTTACCGGATTTGTGCGGATGCTTTAATAAGTGGCACGCACCAGACCTGAACAATAACAAACAGAAAAAAAGAAAAAAACCCCAAAGCCTGCCTGCAACTTGACTCATTTTGAAATTGTTTTGGAAGAGTGCTGTCAGGCACGGGCTGAATTCAAATTGAGGTGAATACGCTTGGGAGTGTTCCCCGATGCAACAGCGGCACGGCGCTAATAAATACTCAAGCGGACTTTTGTTATCGAAATAATGAGGCTTTTGTGTGTTAGCTTCTTGTTTCTCTGGTGCTATCCAACACAATTGTTGTTTCGTATGAAAGGACTCCGAGATTCGATTACCATTTCAATTGCACATTGTGTGTTACCATTTACATTGGTTACACGAGTGTGAATTGTATGAATGATTCGTGTCACGTTTCCATGAAGAAGAATGGGAATGGACAGACGGAGCCATTGTCATCCAAATGTGGGGAATTGTGCGTCAATTAGCGAAGGTTGACATGTTAATGATAAATGAGGTGAAGCTATTGTTTTAAAGTGTGCTTATGGGATGCAATTCAGACGCAAGTTTGTCCTCTCTTGACGTTCATTTCCAAGAATTTAAGATCTGATATGGTAGAGCTTTAATTATTATGGTCAGGGAAGTTGGCTTTTGTATCGGTTTCATCTTGGTCAAAGTTAGCTTACTGATTAGGCAACTAGTCGTAGTGGAAGGTGATTCATTGTTTTTTCGGAATTTAGTGCAGCAGTAAGCTTATTCTCAGACTTTCGAGTTACTTTTCGTAGATGGACGTAGATGCAGTATATCTGTCATGTAGCCATCAGAAACGAATTCCAGTTCAATAGCTTAGAATTAGATTAACCCTGGAGTCACATAGTTGTTTTCAATCAGTTTGGGTGTCCAATGAGGCTGATAAGTTTTCGTCCTTAAGCCTTTTAGACTCATTGGAAATCCAGAATCTAGCTTCTAGCTCTAAGACCTTTTCTTACAGTTACCCCTTTGTCACAGCTGTTCCATCTAGTTGTAGTTGTAAGTGTAACCTAGAATTGCTGTTGTTATTGTCAAACGGCGCGCGTAAGATAGATAGGTTTAGTATAGGTTAAGCTTTAAGTGTTAGCGAAGTTTAGGTTTAGTTTAGGGTAGTTCGCGAGATTCTTTTCCTCTTTTCTCTCGAGTGTTGGCATAGGTCCTTGGAGAAATGATCCTTTATTCTCTTTCTTGCTTCTCTGTCCGCCTGACGTCAATTTAGAGTATTAGCGAACTTCTTCTTCTGTAGCTAACTGAAAAGCACGAGATTTTGTGTGCTGAGCAGGTGGTACAAGGTGGGGTTGACAAGAACTACCCCCCGTCCGACGAGCTGAGCCGAGCATCGACAAGCGTGCCGCCGTCTTCCCCACCTATACCAAAGTTGCCTCCGTGGCCCTAACCTGGCTCACAACAATGTATTCAGGTTAAGTCAGCAAATATTTAGAAAAAGTAAGTTCAACTCTTAGACCAGAGTTGGTTTGCTATCGGAAAGACCCAAGTTCCAAGTGAGAGATCTATACTGGAGCCCTTGAGTTTGAGTGGAGCAGTGCTTAGGACTTTATTTGTTTTTAAGTTTGTTGAGAGGTGAGGTCTATTCAATGTTCAAAACATAGGCGTTGTTCCATTAGACTTATCTTTCAGTAGGAGAGCATAATAAGTAGGTGCCTGCTATAAAGAGGGCGATGACGTTGCACCCGTAATGTGGGCAACATTTCACCAAGGGGTAGGGTACAAACCAAAGCTGATAGCACACATCTCTGAAGTGGTAGTCTTCTGACAAAGTTGCCTTCAAAAGTAGTAGCTATCACTCTGAACTTAAGGATGTGTTTGGCGATGTGGCAGTCGAGATCAGATTTGTATTTGCACCTTAGATTTTCTACTCAGAGCATGATTAACCTTGAAGCTTCGAAAAACCCACTTAAGTCTGCCGTCTAAATGAGGGTGATAACTCGGGCGATTTACAAACTTTCTTACGTTTGAACTGTGAAATCAAACTGCCTTACTAAATGACACATAGTACCAGTAGTTGATCTTTTGCAATTGGGTGTCCTAAAACTGACTGATGATATTGAAGCTTTCGTCACTCAAGCATTCCTTCTAAATGATGGGCAATGGCTCGATGGATCTACAAATTTTGTCATCGTTAAACTGTAAGATCAAACTGCTTTGCTAAATGACACATAGTACCAGTAGTTGCTCTTTTGTAATTGGGTGTCCCAAAACCTGTCTCAAAATGCCTTATGACAAATCTAATCCCGTGGCAAGTTTCTATGTTTGTTCTTCTCTCAATGCCATCACTGTTTACCTTTTCATGGCACAAATGCTCACAATAAATTAGAAATCTCTCTTGCTGACATAATTAAAATGCTAATCCGACGTCGCTGACTCACCGTTGTCACAAAATCGCACCAAAAGCAGTCAATTCGCTTACGCCAGTTGATAGCTTCAACTTTGTTTCGAGCTAACTTTCCTACAAAACATGGCCACAATGCAAATTCGTCGTTTTTTTGCGGTCAGAAATTCCCCGTGAGTCATCATTTTTTATTTTTTGTATGTGGTGAGCCCTCGCGCGCAAATTTAAAGACATAATTCGTAACGCGTTTGTCATGTGTGCGATGGTAGTCGCCTTGCCCAATCCCCTCCCCCTGCGTAAGAATAATTAATGCATATCTAACGCGCTCTCGTACACACTACACACACACATATGTATATCGGTTTTGAATTATTCAACAATGACAACAACAAAAGAGCGAGAAGATAAATTATGACCTGATGGCATGTAATTGTGTATACGACACGGCTCCGAGGAAAACCGGGAGAAAATTATGCAAATATCGCTTGCGCGGTACTCATCGACGGACGCGGTATATGCGCCGCCCCGTCATTGCCATTGATGGGGTACGTATGCGGGCCTTGCGCCACACCATCATGACAGGCCCAGTATGACAAGTCTTTGAATGTGTTCATGTCATACGCGATGGTTATTTATGACAATTAATTGTAGGCTTTACGGTAAAGCGGTTCGTTCTATTTGGGGAAGACGTGTGTGGAAAATTTTGAATGGCAAAAGGACAGGAATCCTGTTATCGACCACAGATGGCTGGTTGACATTCCTGAGGTGGGAGTCCAGCGAAAACCTAAATTCCAAAACCCCCCCCCCCCCATGATGTCACATCGAAGAACGCGGTAAATCTATATTTTGACAGCGCATTGCAGTGCCACTACTGACAAATGGGACGAGATCACAATCGGTTTGAGACTCTCTGTGTGTCGATCGTTGAGACGCGATCTTATTTAAATATGAAATAAAAAATGCAGACAGCAGTGTCTCGTTCCGGTTAAGGCGACTGACTCGGGTTATCATCAGCCACAAAAAGCAAACATCAAGCGGCGAGATCGTAAATTGGAAATTACAAAATGATTTATGCAAATGATCGTGATGATCGTCGCCATGCCGCCAATCCCTGGCATGTAGATGGCGGGCTATGATCTCGCCTGCTGCTGGCGCAGTCCTTGAAATGATGGCGAGATTTTTGTTTGTTTGTATGCAAAACAGGTTAATGAGAAGGATTGCCATACATATGTCGAGAGGAAGCTCTTGAGACAATGACGCACACCTTATGTTATTCATCGACTGGCGTTACAATAACTCGTATATTTTGGGTCAAAATAAGGTTAGTGTCGGATTGGTGTGGCCTTCGATGAATTACACTTAGACCGAAGTAGATCAAATGTGTTGCTAGAAGGTGGCTCCCACGGGGGTTCAAACATATGTATCCTAAGCTATTGATTTCGCTGAATAAATATTTACTAAGCCTAGTTTTATTGATGCTACGTAGAGCAAGGCTTACAGTAGTGTCAATACTTGTGCTTCTTTGGAATGCAATGTCATAAAATCGTCTCAAAGATGGTATCTTTGCTTTGCTTGATAACTTTATTCGACACAGTTTTTGCCTAATGCCGGATTTGTATTGAAGTCTGTCCCATTTGGCAAAGGACGAGGTTATGCTGTTTATACAGTAAAGTTTCTACGGCCCTGAATCTTAACCGCCTAAGGTCGCAATGATTGCCAAGAAAAGTAAGAAAAGTGGGTGAACTCACAAAGTTAAAGGTGCGCAACTATGTACATCTCTCCAAGCTTTTCTCTTTGTAAAGGGCCTGTTTATTTCTGTAAAGAGAAGTTTTGAAGCACGAGTGGATTCAATTGGTCACACACGCAACTACCTATACACCTTGACCCAAGATCGACAAAAAGAGATCTCTCTACGTACATTACACTTAAGACTTAGTTGAAGTGAAACACAAGCTATTTGTAAAGATAGATCCGAAGGCGCTTAAGGTTCCTCTCAAAGACTAGATTGATTCCTGAGGTGAAACTGGTCGTCTTATTACTGCGGCCACAAGTGGGCCTATTGTGATTTCCTCAAAATGAATATTGCAGAAGTTATAGAGACAAAAAGAAGATTCGGTCCGTCATCAGCTATGTGACGGTCGTTTCTTTGATGAGCTAGAAGAACTTAATAGCATCGATTGGAGCCGCTTCTTGGTGGCTTTATATCAACGACCTCTGGCCTAAGTGAGCCCATGACGTACGAAGGTTACAGGGTACCAATCCACCTTCCTGCTGGAAAGAGGGCCAATTATATGGGTATAATTTGTCAGACTTCTTGTTGTAACTTAAAAGACTAATGTCAAGGATCTCCGAATAGAGGGCCGGTTAAAACTGGTAGTACTTTGCTGACTGTCCATGTTTCTTTGTCCAGTATTGACTGAAAGTGTTATGCTATGCAAGGCAGTGACATTAAGTAGACAGTGGACAAAGAGCTTCCATTACCCTTAAAATTAGAAATGGTCTTCCGAGAAGAGGTACATTTAAACCAAAGGTAGATCTACTGTGATACAGTTGAATGCTAGGGTTTGGCTCCAGTCTACTCCTGAAACCATTTAGATTTCCTGAATTGTTTTGAGTAGAGATTGGAGGTTCTTAAGAAGTTGGCTGGTTTAAGTAAATTGCTTTTCTTTCGTGTGAATCCATCAGTGATCGGTTTGACTATGCGCTTTCCTCGGTGAAGATTGGTTTGTCTGCCGACATTGAAAAATATCGACGCATGTCTGGTAGACGGGTTTTCAAATTGATGCACTTGTAAAATCGTCCTTTTCTGAACACAATTAGATAGGTTGTCGCTGCTCAGCACAAAGCTTAGTATCTGGTCATTCGGATTGCTGGAGTCATAGAGTATCTTGAGTAGCTGTTGGTCAGGCAAAACTGTACAACCATCGCCTTTTAAAGGAAGAAAAGATTGATTGATAAGAAAATTCATTACAAATAGTCATGAGGAGTAGTAGAAGCTATCCTTATGTTCCCTAATAAAACCTTGTCCTTTGTCCTTTAGCATTTTAGTAGACAGAATTGTACCAAAAACTATCATAATCTTTGTTTTCTCTTTTCAGTTTGAATTGATATCAGCAAACTTCTGAATGGATCTTAATATTTCTAAAGTTAAAAGTAAAACAACACCCACAACAACAAAAGTGCAAAATAACATCACAAAATATAGATTAAACAGCAATCCAATCCAAAAAAAGAAAACGCAAAGAAATACCAAGAGAATACCAACAAAACAACAACAACAACAACAACAGAATGATCACGTAAAAGCAAAAGCTTTTGAAATTGTTCTACACCGTTATACACAAGACATTTAATTTCTAATGACACACCACAGAGTGATAATCCTTTCTTACAAGCGAAGCAAAAACAAAACACAACAGATAGATACTTACAGATACTAAGGAGGCGAGAGAGTATCTAAAATATCAACCATCAACAAGGCAAGGTATTGAGTGATAAACCAAGAAATTAAAGAAGAGGAGGGGACGAAGGAAATAAATTCAAAATTAGCGGGAACACAACGCAATGGCGATAAATTTTCCCGCATCATTTGCGGCATGCATAGCAGCTGGTCTCAAAGTGCCACGACAGATAATGTACTGCATATCGCAGGACACGGGTCAACCGTACGTCCTGTATAAAGATTCTCAAGAGGCGGCCGAACGCAATGCGGCCGCACTGGGTGGAGCGGCAGCACAATGGGGAACAGAGATGTATCCGGCGATACAGCAGAATACACAAACGCATTTAGCAGCGCAAAATGCTCAAAATTCATCTCCGCAGATTGCGGCCGCAGCAGCGACTGCCGCAGCGGTAGCCGCTCAACAGCAACAACAGCAGCAGCAGCAACAACAGCAGCAACAACAACCGCACAGTCCGTCGGGTGAGGTCGATCAGTCACGCGACAATGGTGCTAATGTCCGTCAACAGCAACAGCAGGGATCACCGTCGACTAGCCCGTATCCGCAACGATCGAATGGTGGTGGTGGAGAGGACGATGTGGCCATGAGTCAGGTGAGGATTGAGGTAATTCTTAGACCGTTCACAATTGGTTTTTTTTAAATATTTTTTTTTTATTCTAAGTATGCATCAGGATTGATGAAAAGTGGTTGATCACGTTTCAACTATCCTAGTGTATGCAAACAACTCTCATGACAATTTTAGTTACTCGGTCGCTCTTTTCCTTTTCTCCTCTACTCACAGGTGGCAGGAATGCAACAGCAGCAAAACGCCGCACAACAACAGAACCCAAACCAAAGTACCAACGATCCACAACCAATATCTGTCGATCCGGCGTCTAACAACCAAGCACAGCAAAGCAATGACCAAACGTTTAATCCACCCCAGGGAGCCGTACTTGACTACTATACGCCCAGACATCCGGGTGGTCCACAAGGTACAATGCTGGCGCCACCAGGCTTTCCGCCACTTCACTATCTCAACAAACCAGTCCTGCCCGGAATGGCCGGATCGATGGACCAAAATGGTGGCCTTGAAGCGTACGCAATGCCTGATCTCCTACCTGGCGGTGGTGCGGGTGGAGCCGGCACCGGAACCGGTGCTCACGGTGGAATGCATCAAAATGCCACAACAACTCCAGCGCCGAATACACACAAAACGAAACCTCACAGTGATCTGCGTCTCTTCAAGTGTACAACCTGCGGCAAGGACTTCAAACAAAAATCAACGCTGTTGCAACATGAACGCATCCATACGGACGCCCGACCGTATCCATGTACAGAATGCGGCAAACGATTCCGTCAGCAGTCTCACCTCACTCAGCACCTGCGTATCCATGCCAACGAGAAGCCATTCTCGTGCGCGTATTGTCCACGCAGCTTCCGGCAACGAGCGATCCTCAATCAGCACATTCGCATCCATTCGGGTGAGAAGCCCTACGCATGCCCAGAGTGCGGCAAGCACTTTCGCCAGAAGGCCATCCTCAATCAACATGTGCGCACCCACCAAGGCGAGCGACAGTTATTGAATCAAAAAAACAAAAAAAAAATCCAAAATTCGAAATTTATCCGAAAAAAAAGTCAAAATTTTCAGACCAAACCGATATTTTTTTTCAAAATTTCTCAATTTTTTTAAAATTTTATTTGGCACCGGAAAAATATACGAAAACGGAACAGAAAGAGCGAAATTTTTTTTTTTTACCGTCATTTCTATTTCGGAACTCGATTTCAAAATTTTTATTGAAAATGACGAATGGCGGCGCTGTTTGCGCGAAAAGATAGTTTCGCTTTTGGGTCAAATGGAAGTTTTTTCAAAGGCGAGTGTAGGGTTCTTTGTGGCTTTGAAGATGGGAATAGCATTTGGCATTTGGGTATTTTATCCTATCTCGGGAGAAAAGCTGAAATCACACTAACCTTGGCAAATAATTAAATAAAAAACCACAAAAACGTGGCTTTCGAGACCAAAATTCTGCAAGACACATCAGTTCCTAGTTCACTTGATCGAATACCTGACTTCCATGATCATTTGGTCTTTAAAATGCAATCCAGTTGAGTGTTCTTCTCATGAGTTTTTATTTTATTGTCATTTCGAACCTAGAAGCTTGGTTTCGAAAACCCTCGTGGTTCAGTCAGTCATGTTGTATGCATGTACCGAGAGCCAAGCAGCCACCAGGGCCAACCACATTGGTAGAGAAATATGGAAACGAACTTAAAATTAATGAGGAAGCAGATGAACTGGCAAAACAAGGATGATTCCTTGACAACTTACTTACTATGACAGCGCTGTAGGGGTGGACCTGAGTCTCAACCAACAAGCGCCTCCAGCCAGATCGTTAGCTAGTTGCCTCCAGTTTCGCACGTCAAGTTGATTGAGGTCTCATTCCACATGTGTGCGTCACCTGAGTCGCGGTTTTCCTCTACTGCATCATCCCTCCGGGGTAAATTCGAAGATTCGAAGAGAGCGCTGGTCCTCAGCCGTTGTATTTGGACTTTTATGACTAGGTCATTGTCACTGTACATTTCGTCGTTGTATCTTCACCTCCACAGAAAACAATTTCTCGACGAAAATACTCAGCAGTCCACTCATACCAAAAGTCGAACATGCCGAATATCCAGAAAGTCGTTCATACAATCTTAAAAGAACAAACAAACTCTTCTGTAGAAGCTGCGCGGAAATCCCACGAGCTCAAGCTATGTCATAAAGGCATAACTTAAAGCTTCTATATTCAAGGTTCTGTTTTGATGCCCTCATCATCGACAAATCGCTTAAGATCCACAAACACTGATGTTGATCCCTGCTTTGCTAGGACGTCCACCTATTACTTCATTCAACCACTAGAAACCTTTTTTTACTGAAAGAGGTTTAAATGCATTTCAAGCTAAGCGTAAAGCTATTGAGGTGACTGATCAACAGTGGTAGATGTGATTCAGGCTTTAGCATTTTAGATTGCTGACTATGCTGGCTCGGCATCGAATTTAAGCGTACAACGTTAACCCTCGGCATGTGTAGGCCTGAGCTGTACCTCCACCGGTTCAGGGTCATCGATCTCATTATTTCTCGCATTTTGTCCCTGTCATAACAAACGACACATGGAACCGCACTCGCCTTATGATGACCAATCTGGTCTTGTAGCCAACATTTTTCAAACAACATCTAGAAAATAATTACATCTTCGACATAAAAAAAAAATCCTTTTCCAAATTTAAAGAAATAATCAAAATCTTTATCACTAACTTCTCTGAACTGCTTAACGCACTTTTTTAAACCTTTTTAAGCCAGCCCTTCTCAATTGTATACTAACAGATTTTATACTTTTTTCTCTCTCTTTAAATTCAACACTTTTCAGATGTCTCTCCACATCTCATCTTTAAAAATGGTCCACATCCAACACTGTGGCCACAGGATGTACCATTTCCTGGTGATGAGACTGATACAAAGAATGACATTACTGGCTATCAGGAAGATGGCTCACAAGGAACACCCGAATCGAGAGCTTGTTTCTCACCGGATGGCAATGGTGGCATGCATTACCCGTCATACTTCAAAGATGGCAAAGGTAAGTGTGAGTGTTATTGTATGATTGTGTGCTAAAGATCCCTTTGAACTAACTCATTCCATACGTCCGATGTAGGGCAAAAAATGCTGCCCGATGTTATACAAAATGGTCGTGCAGTCGGTATGCCATTATATGTGAGATGTCCAATCTGCGACAAGGAATTCAAACAGAAGACTACACTATTGCAACACGGTTGTATACACATCGAGTCAAGACCGTATCCATGTCCAGAGTGTGGTAAGAGATTCCGTCAGCAATCACATTTGACGCAACATTTGCGGATACATACGAATGAGAAGCCATTCGGTTGCTTATACTGTCCGCGATTTTTCCGACAGAGGACCATATTGAATCAGGTAAGTTTTAGAGGGATAGAAAATGGTTGAAAATTACGGTGTTTTTTGTTTGTTTGTAGCACATTCGAATCCATACTGGAGAGAAACCGTACAAATGTGCACAATGCGGCAAAGATTTCCGACAGAAGGCGATACTAGATCAGCACACAAGGACACACCAGGTAGTTGTAATGTTTAAAATGCGTTTCAAATGGGGGAAATTAGTTTAAGTTTAGGTTGGCAATGGGTCATGAATACGTCTAACTTGGTCTAAGACCATAAGTTCGCTTTTAGATGCAATCCATGAAAATCATCGACTGTTTGTCAGAGGCGACAAAAAAAAGAAGAAACCCCTAGTTTAACTCTTGATTGAGTTGATATTGGACTGGAACTCTTCATCTTAATAGAAAGAATTAACCAAACCCTATTTCCTTTTTTGATATTTCCCTTTTCTTATACATTTTTTTCTCTCACTTCTAGGGCGATCGACCATTCTGTTGTCCAATGCCAAACTGTCGACGACGGTTTGCCACCGAGGCGGAAGTGAAAAAACACATTGACAACCACATGAACCCGCACTCGTCAAAGTCACGTCGTCAGGTCAACCACATGGCAAATGATGTCAAAAATGTTGCTGCTACTGCCGCTCAATTTCTGACAAATATGGACAACAAAACGAATATAATACCACGCATAGGTCCGGTGGTCAAACATGAACTTTACTTCCCACAATGTTACGGTTCACCGTTCAATCAGTCATTTGGTGCCCAACAACAAGGCCAAGGGCAGCCTGGTCAACCACAACAGCAGCAACCAGTTCAACAGCAACAAAAACAACCGGGCCAACAGCAACAACCGAATTCAGGGCACAATGGCAATGCGGCACCACCAAATGCAGCCACTGGTGCTGGTGGAACAGTTGTTACCGTAGCAAATTCCGTCGCACCCGGTGTAGTGCACCAGAACACAACAACCGCTGTGGCCCAGTGACATCCCCCCGCTGTGTCGCTAGCTTTACCTCCACCACCGGCAGCGCCACCACCACAGTCTGTGCAATCGGCATCCGTACATTTGCCAGCACCTTCATCCCAGTCAGCATCTATAGTTCCCGTGCCCACAGCAGCGATCTCAGCGGCAGCGGCAGCAGCTGCCGCAACTGCTCACACCGTCACTTTATCTATATCATTACCGCCCTCAGCATTACCTCAAGGCGCTACAACGAATGGTGTCGGTGGTGGCGGAACACATGTGCTGGCACCACCACCAACATCTACAACATCGCTTCTTCCACCGCATTCTGTGGCGCCACCTACGACGATATCGCATGCGATTCCCATTCATCCACACATTCACTCAATATTCGGATCTCTATGATACTAAGATATCGGATTACAAGCCACAACACATGAAGGATTCAATTTCACCCTAGTAACCCACCCAAGTTTTTAGAAAAGATTTACAAAAAAACAAACCACACCTTGGGGACTCACAAAATTCTACATAAAAACAGAACAATTTCTAAAAAGAAAAAAACAAATTCAACAAAACCAGAGAAGGACAACAACAAATCACATTTGCAAGGATTCCAAATCAAATAATTAACAAACAAAATAAAAAATAAAAAATCGTTTAAGGATAAACAACAGAAAACATAAGGACTCTTGTATACTAAGTTAAGTATAAAACAAAATAATAATATAAACAAGAAAAAAAAAAACCACAAAAAACACATATGAATACATTATATAAATATAAATATTAATATTAAACAAAACAAAAAAACAAAAAGAATATAATTAAACTTAAAGAAAAAAAAATATTTGATATAGTTTTACGCTAGTCTTTTAGGAAAGGACTTTAAACTTACCATTTACAATGTTATGTTCGTGAATTTTCTTTTTCTTCCAATCCTTCCTCTTACATTTTTATTTTTTCTTATAACATTTTCTTTTCAAATAAAATAAAAGAAAGAGAGAATGGAAATATATATATTTTGCAAGGCGCGTGTTTAAAACGAGAACTAAAACAAAAAACAAAACCTTTGGTTAAACTTTACAACAGAAATGATTAATTATTTTCTAAACAACAAATGCATATATATTTCATTGTATATGTACCCTAAAGTTCTTTCAATGGTATTATAAAATATATTTATACGTTAATTCTATTTTGTTTTTAGATTGAAGGGAAATTTTTTTTTTATATTTTAAGTGAAACAAAATAATAATTTTAGGTGTATACACAAATATATATGTTTTTTTTTTTTCAGTTTTATTTTGTACTTTTATTTCTTAATTAAGATGATGAATTTGTTTTTTTATTATAACTATTATTATTAATTTTTAATTTATGTAAAAGATTTTGTTTTTGAAATTATTATTGTTTTCTTTATTATGTTAGAAAACACTTTTACAAGAAAGCGCAGCTTAAATTGAGTCATTTTTTAATTTTTAATTCATATAAAGTAATGAAAGTGAAATAATTATTGAACTGTCATTTATGACATTTGAGACAAAATATTTGTTGTGCGGGAATATGAGAATGGTGAGGTTAATTTTGGTATTTTTTTTTTTCAAAAATAGGAAATTAGAGGCGTGGGTTAGATGGAAAGTTGTTAAGCGATTACAGAATTGAAAAAATTATCAGTGGATTGACTTCGCTTCACATTATACAGAACGTCAAAGTCATAGCATGGCGCGGACTGCAAACCTTATGTCAAAAAATTTTTCTCGAGAGTGTTTGACAGTCCATGAAATAGTAATCAAATTTTATGTATGCACGTAGACTCGGGGTTGGTTTGGATTAGCCAGGTAGGGTATGAATACCAGATGTTCTGCCAAAATTAAATTCCTAATTCGTAGGATACAAATGCCATAGGGGTCTGCTAGAATCTTCGAAAGAAATACTGTGAATTATAAGCAATGGCAACAGTAACCAATAATTCTCCCCAGTCATTCTGGACACAACCCTCAGAGCAAAAAGACTGAAACCTAATACCATCTCTGTTTCGAAATCACTACACCAACACTAGCACTGTGTGAATAGCATCATAAGGGTTCATTGATATTAACCGGTTCGCGTACCATCAAATTCGGATAACAATGTTTGCCACTTGATACACATTGTGGAGACAGTGCAACGACAGTTTCAGTAAACATCTGATACACATCGTTTCTATCGTACATAAATCAGTGCAACAACAATGTTTCGATTAATTTCAGTGACATAAACTTGTGACGTTGCACTTTGGTGTCATTCAAAACACAATACTTTGTATGCAGGGTTATGCAATACAATGTAGGAAGCGTGAAAGTGGTTGGTTTATACTTTGGTTTGGTGGGTTCACTACATCATCATCATCGATAAAACAAAAAGATACCAGATAGGGACAGGGATTGCGAGTTCCATTTATGTTCACCTAGATCAGGTTAAGTTAGGTTGAACTGGGTGCCCACTAAAGACAGTACATTTAGACCAATGATAGGTTTATTGTGATACCACATAAATCTTGGCAAGATTCTCCTTACCTACTCGTTAAACCAATTCGAGCTTCTGATGAAAAGTTGGAGGTTTCTGACATCTGTGTTTATTAGATCGCCTAGGTCGTTATAGTAGAATTCTTTTGCCAGAGGGAGCTAATCACCTAGAGCTTGTACAAAAATTGTTAGAATGTACGCCAAGCCTTATTGCATGCTTGCATTTAAGACAGTGTCCCATGATGACAATGTGTTAAGAGAAATTAAATTCTTAGAACATTTTAGATCCAGCTTTGGCAAAATCCATTTGATACCGCTGGTTCAACTTACTATCCGTCATTAATCTTAAGTTAAAGTCAGGTCTTCTTGTCAATACATGCCGAATAACATCAAAAGGAAGACACTGCTACTGCCGCTCAATTTCTTGCTAATATGGACAACAAACCGAATGTTATATTAAGTACGAGTCCTTCTTCCCACAACATGGCCAAAGGCAAGTTCGGTCAATCCCCGTTTGGGAACAGCAACAGCCATCGAAATTAAAACAGAAAAGAACCAAATTTGAGTTTTTCCAACTTCGACACCGAAAAGGGGTTTCCGCCTGGTAGTACAATGGACCGAACACGAGTCTGAATGCTCTGGGATTTGTAAATTTCCTTCTATAAAGGAGAAAAAAAAAGTCCAACTGCACAAAGGCAGACCATATACGGATGACCAAATGGTGCTGAACTTATAAAAAAAAGCTAGAGAGAGAACCTGATTCTGAACTTCCAACACTTTTCTTACCTACCTAGCTAGCGGCCTCTTAATAGTTTCATATATAAAGATGGTTAAGGTAATTTTTTAGGTGCGTGCCCTCCCCAAGATCAGGACTTTCTCTACTGTGCCACCCATTAACTACTTTAAGTACAGCAAGACACATTCTTACTAAAATAATTGATGAACGGCTTACTTCAAAGGTTAAAACAAAACTACTCTGGCAACTAATTCGATTCCACATCAGTATCGAGCTCAAGACTGAGATAAGAAGTTTTGATCTACATTCTACAAAATTTTAGCGGGAGGCGAATGAGGGCACAATTCTTGTGTTTTCTCTAAGATCTTTCGTAAACTGAAGATTTTGTTGATGGTAGATTCTTTTGGCCTAAAGCCGCACTGAAATAATTTAGAAACTTCCACAATTTAATAGATAAGATTTTGTATGTTTTGCTTGAAGGATTGATATGTAAAGAGTTCGGCAGTTAGCCTGTCATCTCTTTGTTAGTAGGCAGAAATGTTGGCTGACATGGTTTAAGTCATTAGGCAAAATGTTAGTCAAAGTGTTTACTCTATATCCTTAGAATCGACAGTGACTCTGCTAAGAGATTGATTTCTTCATCTTTGCAGGCTTTTGTTCGATCTTCAACTTCACTCCTGCTTTTACCTAAAGATGCTCATGTTCCTTTTTTTCTGTATTATTTTCGTCTCTTCTGGTTTTAAACACACTAAAACTTTTAGTTCGCTGCGTTGGCTTGCCTGTACTTTTCGTCAAGAAACTGATGGTGGTCCCCTTGCGAAGCCCAGCAGATCAGTGGTGTCAGTTTGCTGTGATCGTAACTATTGTTGTTATGTTGATCTGAGGCCTCCTTGCGAAACTGGTGGCATTTACTATCTTTTTCCATTCGGCACTTGAGACTATGTAACAAAAGTTCGGTCAAGATTCCGCCAGTCTGTTGTGATCGTAGCTATTCGACGTTGATCTGAGGTAAAGTTTCAGTTTTTTTATCTGCAGGATGTTCCTTGTTTTCTTCTTAACCAATATTTTAAAAATATGTTTCTACCCACTTGCCTCTTAATAAAATAACTCAAGACATATGTACTTTCGTCAAATCACAGTGCAAATGTCGTCCTTATCCAAGGTGCCATAAAGTGTAGATAGATATCGTAGGTATTTCATATGTCGAAAAGGACGAATTTGCTTTTACAAAATTTATCCGGTTTTTTCCCATTTCTCATATCAAGCACAACAATATCACAACGTATACGCATCCTTATAAAGTTAAAAAAAAAACTAAAAACAAAAAAATATTCCTAAAAGTAAACAAAATTAAATATATCTCAAGTTTTGGACTAAATTTCTTATCGTGATATTTTGGAAATAAAAAGAAAATTTAAATTTAATAAGTTTCAACCTTAAACAATTTGATAATTTGTTTTGGGAAAAACTCAATTAGTATACAAGAAATATTTTTTTTATTAATTTGTGTTTATTTTTACTATTACATATTCTCCTATACACATACATATATATATATATTTTGTAATTTTAATTTTAAACTAATTAAATGTTAAGCAAGTCTCAAATGTAACATTATGATTTTTTTCCTCTTTATTTTATTTAAATTTTAAGCAATACTAACAACAAATTTATAATACAAGTTTTTTTTTTTTCTATAATTTTACGCATTTATGTTATTCTTTTTTTATATTTTATTTAATGAGTTAAAAGAAAAAAAAAATACAATTCTTTTTTAACAGCAAAGGAAAAACTTTTATTATTTGTTTTATTATTATTTCTTTGTATAAAAACAAAAAAAGAAAAGATTAAAGAAAATATTATAAAATATATATGTTATATATATTTGATTTTTAAATAAAGAAAATTGAAATATTTTAATTTCTACCTTTTTTTGTTTTATTTATTTTCTATTGATTTTCAGTTTGTTTTCTTTTTTACTTTTACTATAAATGGAGTGAGTGCAAATGGTTCGAATAGGTTAAAGAGATTTAAGGCAAAAAAACAAAAATAATCAAAACTGAGCAAAATGTATGGTGACAAAGGAGGGGGAAAAGAAAAAAAAAATGAAATGTTTAGGAAAATTTGTTTTCGTTTTTGGAGATTCTAAAGAAAAAAAAAAAAATTAAAAATTAGTCAAAATTTTTTATAAAACAAAAATACATCTCATGGAATGGGAAAATTAAAAAAGAAAAAGTAAATATTTTTGACAAATAATCTAAATTTAAAGAAAAAACAAAATTATGAATATAAAATCGTTAAAGAAAAAAAAAAAAAAACACATTTCGGAACGGATGCTTTTATTGGAACTGTCTTGGGGGTGGTAGACATAGAGATAGATGTAGAAAACATGTTTAGAATATATTTGGCTAGGTAGATGTTTAGGAAAATGGTGTAAACAAATTCACAATTTGTTACTTTATTGTTATAAATTTCTTTCTGTTCTTTAGTTTTGTTTCTTGTATAAATTAAGGAAAAATTCAAAATTATTCCAAATTAAATAACACTCCTATTTTTAAATGGTTTATTTGTTTTTTTTTTTTTTAGAAATTCCCACATTTCCAATAAAAGCCAAATTTTAGACTGAAAGTCTCTGTGATAACAAAATTTAAGCAAAAAAAAAATTAAGAAAAACAAAAAAAAAACACTTTGCATCTAAATTTAGGAAAAAAAGGATAAGTAAAATTAATCAAAATTTTTATAGGAAAAAAATAAAATTTGCTAAACATAATGGTTAAGTCGTTGTCGTCGTCGTATGAATGAGAGGAATATTTAAAAAAAATAAAATAAAATTTTATTAACAAAACAAATTTCAACTCCGTTTAAGATAATTTTTTTGTGTTTACTTTTCTTTACTTTGTTTTCTGTAATTTTTCTTTCCTTTATTTAGTTTTTCTTTTTAATTTTTTGTTTTTCAAATCAAAATTCACATTGTAAATACCAGGAAAACCTTTTTGATATATTAACTCATCAAAAAAGAAAGAAAAAAACTAAAATTAATAAAAAAAAATGCAATTAACATTTTATAAAACTTACTTAAGTAGATTTGTAAAAGTATTCACTAAAGTAAGAAGAAAATTAACAAAACAAAGAAGAAACGATAATTTTCGGCTCCAAAAATATGCAATTCAAAGAAAGAACAAACAAAAAAACGTAAAGAAACTTAAAAAAATAAATGACATTTTCGAAAATTCTCCAATTAAACAACGCTGAACGAAATGATAAAAATAAAAAACTTGAAAATTACTTAAATATGAAACACACAAAAAATTAAAATTGTACTTAAACAATTGAAAACACCGGAATAACACATCCAAAAATTCACCAAATTTTCGGCCTCTTATAACCATTTTTAATTTATTTTACAAATATAAAGAAAAAAAAACTTTTATTTACATTTTTCACCATGTAAATTAGAACCACAACAAAATAGTTAAATTAAAATAAAATAATTGAAAAAAAAAAAAAATGAAACATTAAATCTATATATAAACACAACAACAACAAAAATAGCCCGAATATGAACAAAGAGTACAAATACATTAAAAAGAAAAAAATAAATAAAAGTAATTAAACAAGTAATTGCAAAGAAAAAAAAAAACAGAAAAAATATTAAATAATTAAATTTAATATCAATCCGAGTGTGGAGAAAATTCGACATTTGTTTTTTTTTTTTAAAAACATACATACATCTCTTATATTTTAATTTTTATTTTTAATACTTTTCATGAGCAACAAAAGAAAATAGAAATACATTATGTATAAAAAAGAAAAAAACAGAGAGAGCGAGAGAATGAATCGACCCATCTTTATGTATAACTAAATTTATACAAAGTACATCAAACTTTTTTTTTTTATAATTACGAACAAAAACTATAAACTTTGTACTAATTAAAAAGTCTAGCATTTAAGTGTAATAATATTGTCAGAAAGAAAAATATAAGCAAAGTGAAAAAGCATAGCAATGTACGTCCAAATTGTTTGGAACAAAATTTTGCAAAGAAACAAAGAAATTGATCGAAATGGTCAAAATGGTAGAATGAAACATTTAATTTTCTTTCTTGTTTTGTCTTAGGAAAGTTAATAACTTTATATTTGCTGTCTAAAATATGAATAATAGTAATGTATTTAAGAAAACAAAAAAGAAATTCAACTATTTATTCAAAAATTATACAAATTTTTGAAAAATTCTCGCGATTTTGGAACGTTTTTAACCTTTCATTTCATTCAATCAGTGTTTTTAAGGAGTTCAGTGAGCATAAGTCGAAGCAGTCATTTAAATTTGATTTTGAAAAAGGGATATTTGTTAAGGCTAGTCAATTTGAGCGGTTACTTCCTAACTTAACTTAGATCTTTAGGTCCCTGCTCCTCTTCTCATCCACGTTTGAATTGAGTAAACCATTTTTCATTCGCCTTTCTACCCTTAATAAGAATTTGAAACTCTTTTTTTGACATTTCTCTACTTATAACCGCCCTTGCTGGTTCAAGTCTATCATAAGTCTTCTGCCTAGTGGAGAAAGAAGTTCTCCACGTGTTTTTTCACCCAAGCTAGTGTTAATTCATTTCGAATTAAACAGTTCTGCCAGTAATGTAATGTGATGTCTAATTGTTAAGTCCTATCACGATGTTCTTCTTCATTACCTGATGCACATGACCTGTCAATTTTGTGTCCCTGAATGGAGATGGTAGTCTAAGTTAAGTTCTTCTAAAAAGATGCTTCCTTTTGCCTCGTCACTTTACATGGATCCATTTTTGGAGATAATTGTGTTGAACAGTGTCCTCCAGTGCTTATCACTATCTATTTCCTCGTTGGTTCAATGTAACCTGATACCCAATGTGATGTGATTGGCTTAGCGATTACCTAGGTTTGGTAGTAAGCTATCCTGAGGGACTCACTTAGACTCAAAGACCATTGTAATGCCTGTAGAAAAGGTAGTAAAAATCATTGGACCGAATTCTAGTCTCATGGCGTGTTGACTTATAAAGCAGTGACCAGTAATGGACACTAGTGATGGAGAGTAATGATCTCCCTTGACTTATGATCAGATAAGTCTGATGGAATGACACATATGACCACTTTTTCATCTACAGTAAGTTTCACTATACTGTTTGGAACACCTATTTCTAGGATGGTTTCAGGCTCACTGTGTCCAGGCACCGAACAAACGCGAATGTTGAATTGCTCAGTCATCTCATTAAGAGATGATAGGCAATCGAGGACTGTTAGAGAATTGTTAGCGACATTTGATAAGAATTTCAAAGATGCTCGGCTGTTGGTGAAGGTGCAGATATCTTTGGAAGATATTATGTTCCACATTAGCCATGATAAAGTTCTCTCTTGGGAAATACTACGTTAGGTTTGTATGAGTTTGTATGAGTGAATACTACAGCCCATACCGTGGTTTTTGAGTCGTTTGGTTTATATGTGAACTTGCAAGTGGTTACCTACGGACTTCTTAACTACCGTGTGAGCTCAGCGCTTTTATGGCAGCTAAGCTGTCTGATATGGGGACAACATCCGATATAGAACACAAAAACTCCTATCCTAGTTCCCCTTTAGTCGCTTTCGAACCATCCTCCCCTTGAAAGTATAATTTGTGATCTATTTCTCTGCCAAGTTCTTAACAAATGCAAATCTCTTGACTATACTTCTGTAGATTGCTGCCTTAGCGGGTGTGTTAGCCCAAAGTTTCCTATCAATCTTTACTGTTACACACATATTCAGTCTCCAGTGCCAGAAATGAGGAAGCTTTGCATTCCATAATATAATGCTAATCAAGAACCTACAAGTGAAGCAACTTCTGATATCTTTTTTTGTCAACAGAAACCATTGGCTCTGGGACTGACGCAAGAGGCACTGCGATCTATAAGAACTATTGTGCCGGGAGGCTGTTAGATTAGGAGATCCTTGATCTTTCTACTAAAGTTGAGGATGTCTCCAGTCGAGGCGTTTCTAATGACTTTAGGTGTCAGGATTTTCTTGAGGAATAAGGGTCTCTCGTTACATACTCACACAGTACGTATTCCACTGATTTGCCTTCTTCTAGACAAAGCTGACGATCAGTTTCTTGAATAATACTCAGTTCATGTAGGTAAGTGATATCCGAGGCTGCAGAGTCCGGAAAGCAAACTGGTAAGCTTTCTGATAACGTCTCCTTTGTTTTGTTGAGCGGTCGAATGACCCTTTTGGCTTGTCTGAGTCCCTGAAGGTTATCTCAGTAGGACAAGTAGTTCTGTTTATTCCAACTGGCTAGACTAATTTTGAACGCGGAATAGTTTGGCACCTATGCACCTTTCAGAAGAACCTTCCCTAACTAATTGTTCAGCTATTTCGTTGCCTGCAATGCCTCTGTATTCTGGTATCCACCATAGTTTAACACTTTCAGAATAAAAGCTGACGACAGTAATGAGTATTTTATCATTAAACTATGTTTTATAACACGCTGACTCTTTTAAATACTGAGCTCCAATGAAACACTAGTTTTTGTTTAATTTTTTATATATAATTGTCTTTATCACACCCCCAACTTGAAACACTTTATTTAATTAATCTCCTACCGCAATCAATACAACAACAAAAATATAAAAATCCACACTTACAATACACACATAAAAAACAAGAGAAAATTAAAATGCCTACAAAAATAAGAACAACAAAACAACCGCATTCTGCAATAGTGATAATAGTTTATAAGACTTACCTACAACTAAATAAAACAGAGAAGCAAATGAATAAAAATTTAAAATAATTTTTCTTTTGAAATATTGATTTAATTATATTAATTCTTCTATTAAATTGAAATAGTTATTAATTTAAAAAAATCTAAACATCAACATAAATACGCGTAAATAAAACTGAAAATAAAATGTGAATAATAATATTTTCTAAAACATATAAATATATTCTAATAATAAAAAAAACTGCAATTAAACAGAAGAAACCGAATTAAAAAAAAAATATAATAAACAAACTCCACAAAACAAAAAAATAGCAACAAATTCAAAATATATAAACAAAATATATATTATACCGAAACGAAATACATATATATTATTTTTGTTAACAATAGCCTCAATGAAACAAACCATAAAAAAGACGTTGAATCGACATTTTCTAGTTGAAATGAAAAGTTGTTTGAAAATAAACAAAACAAACTAAAAGTAATTTTTTTAATTATTTGCTAATGGTTATTTAAATGGTTCCTTGTTATATGAAAAAAAAGATATTTTTAAAAAATCGAATGCAAACAAAACAAAAGAAAACTATTTTTTTTTTATTTTCAAAAAAATAATAAAAACAGAAAATCTTTTAATAATAAATAATAAATTTAAAAATATATAAATAGCTAACAAATAAGCAAGTATCTGTGCTACCTCGTAATAATTAATACAAAACAAATGAAATATTATGTGTACATAATAAAGCAATTATTTTATATATACAAATTTATTTAATAAGCAACAAAACAAACAAAACCATATATATTGAAATAGCCGTAACAAAACAAAACAATAAAACAAAGAAAATAGAAAAAGAAAATATTTAATTTTTCACCACACACAATCAACAATCAAAAAAAGAAAAAGCAATTAAAACAATAGTAACCAATAGAACAAAAATAAAAAACAATAGACAAGTGAAATAGGTAAAATAAACAAATTTGTACAATTTATTTTAAATTTTTGTGTAACTATTTTGGTTTTAATTTTTATTTTTATTTTTAAATATAAATAGTTATTGCGTATATATATAGAACGAAGAATATAGAAATATATTAATGAACAATAGATAATAATTAAATTAATAAACTATATTGTTTGCAATAGGATAAATATTCTAAATATTAAAAATCACTGTAACGAGAAGAGTGAATTTTTCAATTTATTTTTAATCCATTTTTCTGTTTTTTAGTTTTATGGACAGTTTTAATATTTTTTAAGATGTTTATTCCTTATCCAGTTTTCCTATTTATTTTTGTTACGTTTAAAGATTCTTTTTTAAAAGTTGACTTGCTTTTGACACGTTGCACCTCATGGCTTGCATCGAGAATAAATCTACTGTGGTTGTGCAAATGGAGAGTTTTTACTTACTTGTGGCCTCGCCCAGCCGACACCTGCATGTCAGGATACCTTCACATAATTCTTAACCCTCACACGCTCTTTATTAACCTGGGTTAATATGCGCACTTTTGTTTTATCATACCTTGGATACTTTTGAACTGAATGCCTTTTCATTCAGACTCAGTGACTAAATTCTAGATATCTTCAGAAAAATATTGAAAAAAAATTTTTCGACAGTTTTTCGACAGATTTTTCGTCAAATTGTAGCAAACGTACCTTATTAACCCAGGTTAATATTTTAACTGTTGTATGAAAAAAATCTAAAATTAAGCTATAACTTTTTCTTTTCCTATGAATACATAATGTACATACATATTTATGAGTTTTTATATACATATATAATTACAAAAATATATATGCTGGTACATACACTTTTCTATATACATATGTCCTTTTACATATAAATACGTGCGATTTTTACGTGAAAATTTGACAAAATTCAAGGGATTTGAGCGGTTTTAGTTATTCCAAGCATTAGAAGATGCATAGTCAACACTTCAAGAAACTCCCTGCGTTGGTACGACTTCACAGTCTTGGAAGTGTCTGCATAATTATACAGGAAGATTATGTATGCCCCTAAGCCAGCTATGTATAAGATATTGTACTATGTATTTCAGCCTGCGCTGAACTTCTCCCTATGTTAACCCACTGATCTAACTTTATCAAATGTAGAACAGAGTGGTCGCGTGGCTATGAGGTAAATGGGTTGGAATGCTAAGCGAGAGGACACAGGTTCAAGCCTTAGGCAAACAATCAAAAGTTTTTCACGGCACCTCCTCTAGACAAGCGATAACACGTCTCAATCCGTCGTCCGGAGCGGCATCCAATCACCAACAGAAAAAAATTATGCACAATTGTACACAATTCACAATTGTGATTGAATATGATTGGCAAAAAAAAAATTGATGAGGAAATGTGCTCAGTTTACATACAAATTCATTTTCTCGTGTCAATAAAACGAACGGGAGATTTCGCTCGCTGCTGCTCATTGTGTTCAAAAAATAGTTGACAAAATGTATCTTAAAACAGCAAAGCACAACTAAAAAGACGACATGAAGTAAGAACTTCGTTTTTGTAGACATAAATCCCATACAAATAGGAAGAAAATAAATATATTAACCTGGGTTAATAAGGTACTGATTAAGGGCCAAAAATTGTCGCCCGTGTGAGGGTTAATGCTTTCCTTAATATCATCTTAGGTTTACTATCATTACAAAACTTTGTAAGCACCCATCGACTTTTTTACTAAAGCAACCTTAACCCAAAGTCCTATAGAGGGCGTCACTTATCCATGCTTGAAACATTGGAGCACGACATAACCTTTAGCATGACATGCTTCCCAAAGACGGCTTCAACACAACATAAACCTTTCAAAAGTCATTTAACCATTACCTGCAGATCTCGTCTGGAACACGGACATGGACGCAGGAATTGGTTTCGGAATTTTTGAAAAGTCATTTGGTAGATAGGTAGAGGTGGCGATTCAACACAAGCCGAATAGCACTAGGATGTGCCTTTTTGTTACCATGACCTGATTTATGATGTGAGACAGTCGGTGCCTTAATCCAGCACACAGTTTGGCTCTTGCTAGTGCCGGACATTTGCAGAGGAGATTGGAGAGAGTTTCCTTTTCATTTTCGTTTCCACAGCTGCAGTGGTGGTTTTATGGAATAGCTAGTTTAGCCGTATAGTCTCAAATTGGCCAATGCTCCGTGGTTATCGCCGTTATTCTGGCGATATCTAGGCGGGTTCTATTAAGGAGATCTTTTGTTCACCATGGGCGAACTTCGCAGTCTGATTTTGTAAATACTCGATAATATTCCAAGCCAAGGTCCTTGCCATCAAGGAAATGAGCCTTCACATTTTGGGAATAACTATCTTTATCTTCTCAGACAGTCAAGCTGTCCTAAAAGTGCTTGACTCGCCTGTCATCAAATCCAAGCTAGTCCTAGAAACTTACAAGGTGATTTCTCGCTTAGCTAAGAAAAACATGGACTTCCTTTACTGGACTCCTGTGCATTTGCTAAAAATGAAAAAGCCGACTCGCTGAAAAAAAATTACGCATCAACAACATTCATTGAACCCAAACCCTTCTGTAGGATAAGCAAATCATTTTTCATAAGACATGCAAAAAGTCTTTGCTTGCTTGGCTAAGCATGTTTAAAGCTACTAAATACCGATACCATTAGAAAAAAATCTAGTTTCGTTGTGAATCTCGATAGGAACAATCTTAGAGTCCTAATTGGAATTTTAAGTGAACACTGATCTTGCAACAGATTCAAGCTGTAGGCTCTATCTTGAGAGTGCAGATTCCTATCTACACGTAATAACGAAATGCTTAGCCCAAAACAAAGTTGTCCCAAAAGAACAGCTTACTATCATCCATTCCGAGAAGTTTCTTAACTTTTTGACCATCCTCTGGAGTGAAACCAGTTATGTGCAGGAAATGCACAATAGGATTCTGAAGAGAAACCGTAGTGTCAGGGCTTGTAAACAAGCTTCTCGAACAAACATATAATATCGCATAGAATACTTATGGTTTCGAAACCTTGCCTACGCTTCATCTCGTGCACCTTAGCTCATTCCAACTGTTTTCCAGTTTCGTGATTCCTTCAACACTGTGTGATTAAACCTTTTTCGAGGCGTGGCCTGGTGTCGGTTTCAAAGGCAAAATATTTTCGATAACTCAGGCCCAAGTAGTGTAGTAGACTTCCAAAACTAAATCAATTTGCTTAGACAATTCTTTGTCTTTTGTCTATGCTCGATAAAATGATTGAAGTTAAAGATATCCATAAATTTGTTTGCGCTTAAAATTCCAAGAGTAATGTCTTCCTAAATATTTTAACCTGTAAAATTGAATGATTAAGTTTTATTTAACTAGTCCTAATTTAAAATGTGATATTATATTCAACTTTAAGTTAAGAAAAATTCCCTACTCATTTAATTCAAATTTTAGTTTTTGCTTAAAATGTATAACTCACTAATAATATAAAAAAAAAATAAACAACTTAACAACTTTTCAAATCAACTAACAAAATCGTTTGCATTCAACTCTTTGCAACAATGTGCCATAGAACTGTAACTTTAATTATTGTTTTTTATTCAATCTCTTTACCAGTTTCTTTTTTACAAGCAACAGATTACCGACGAAAAAAAAAAAAAGAAAAAGAACAAAACAAACCACAAAAAAATAGCAAAAATCGTAAATTAAACAATTTACACAAAAAATAACAAAAAACTAAACCAAACCGAAAAAAACCATATAAATAAAATAAAAAACAAAAAACCAAAATCTTTTTTATACAACATAAAAAATAAAAAAATAAAAATAGAAATCGAAACTGAAAAAAAAACAAACAAAATAGCAAACTTGTTTTATTACTTCTCTCTAAGTTACAGCAAAGTGTTAATAATTATTAAAATAAATAAAAACAACAATTCTTTTTTTATATATATATAAAAGAAAACAAAAAAACTTAAAACACACATAGATCAAATCAATAGTAAGGAATTTATTTATATACAAAGAAAACATAAATAAAAAAAGAAACACAAATACTTAACCAACCGATTGAAAATAGAAAGAAAAAGAAAACCAAACAATAGCAGAGAAATAAAACAAAGAAAATTAATTTTTAATAAACTGTTGAATTATTTTTAATGCAAACCATAAAAAATAATAAAAAATAAATATTTATATTGTGTATATAATATATTATTAAATTATATATCTTTATATATATATATGGATGCGAGATAAACTATATATATATGATACATATATGTGTACGTTTATTGCAATAGATGAAACCAACTACAAGGAAAATAAGAAAACAAAATAAATTCTTTTTTAAACATAAAAAAAAATCTTATTTAAAATATTTAATTAATTTATATATAAAAAAAAACAAAACAAAGCTTTTATTTACACATATCTCACTCACAATACAATAGATTTATTTCTTCAAACAAATTTCTTCTTCTGGAACTTCTTTGGCTTAACTATAAAATAAAGTGAATAAAATATAAAAATTACAAAAAAGTGAGAATTTTTAATATTTACAACAGAATTTTAATTTTTTTTTTTCTTACAAAATAGAAAAAGCAAACACACTTTTTAAACTTAATCAAATGAAAATAGAAATTTATTTTTCTAACAAAGTGCAATCAATGTTGTTATTTGTTTTTTGCTGTTTCATTTCTTTTATTTTTCTTAAACATGTTTTTTTTTTTTTAATTATTTCTGTACAGATCTCAGTAAACGAAAGAAAACCCTTTTTTTTCATAAACAACAACAAGAAAATAGTACAATTATATATTTAAAACAAAATACAAAAAAAAAAAGAATAAAAATAAAAATGTAAAACAAAACAATAGTCAATAAATCAATAGTGTAATACCAAAGCAAATAATAATAATTATTATTAAATATTTTAAAATCTCACTTTTCTAATGAAACAACAACAACAACAACAACAACTAAACTAAAGCGAAGTAAGGAAAATGAAATATTACAAAAAAAGAAGAAGAAAAAAGCAAAAGAAAAATCAATAGAACAATAAATATAAATATAATTTTTAAAACAAATATAATCAAAATATGAAAATAGAAAATGAATTTTGTTAATTATATATGTTTTGTTCTTTTGTGATTAATACAAGTATTTATTTTTACAATTCAACCAAAATATCACCCATAGATAGGAGGGATAGGTGACAGCTGTCACCTGTCAGTGAATATATTTTTTAAAAAACTAATGTTGGTTCATGCATTTTATCATCTTTCAATGGCGAGAAAAATAAATCGAATAAATGCAGATGGTTGATTAAGGGCGTTCGATTTGCAAGTTGTTAGAAATCTGTGCGTAAAATTTGTTGTTGTAAACTTTAACAACCTGTCAAGTCTGTCATAAAAGTGTCGAAACATCTTTTTTCATTTTGCAAATATTTTGCATGCATTTTCTCTCCACAAAAACTTAAATAATAAAAGCAATATCGTGGTTTGAACGATCCTAAAACCTGCTATGGATAGAATGTGTCAAATTGTCATGTTTTCCCCCTGTTTGTTTTAAATGCCCACATTCAGTTTGGATCCCATGTGGGTCAAGCAGGAGCTACAGGATGATGAACAAAAGCTAAGGCTAACACATGGAGTTACTCTCCTTCTTCTCCTTGACTCGAAGTCTGCACAAAGAAGGCAGCCTTTTCTTTTTATTTTGATTGGCACATGTAGAATCCGCAGTAGTCTCATGATCTTCATAGAACTAATAGCTTCCTATTTTCTTCTTTTCCGCCTTTTTTCAGTATGGCTCGACTATTTCGCCGGTCCTCTATCCTTAGCTACTTTTGTCGAGACAGATCTGACCAAACCTGGATCTGATGCGAACAGAAAGACTTCTGTATATAAATAGGAAATATCTTTTAAACCCTCACAGGGTATTGTACGCCCTTCCAACGATTTTTGCAGAAACTGTAGAGACACCAGGAAGAGGAAGAAATGGTTCCCCACCTTTTCTGCACGTGCCCTCCCCTATCAAGGCAATGGAAACAAACCCTAGGAGAGTACTACTATTAATAGCTCAGCGACCTAGCCGGGCTCGATACTTACAAAATAAAAAGTTATGTCTGTACAGCGCAGGAAGAGATCTGCACCGATACGGCTACTTACAGCTTCTTCCTTGAAAACAAGGAAACCCATCATGCAGGTTGAAGTGGTGCCTTCACTCGACTCTCTACGGATCCATTGTGTTCCTCTAACGTGGAATGTCCAGTCTGAACAGACAAAAAGAAGGAAAAGATCTGGGTGAATGTAATTACGATCATTCTGTCTCCCTAAACCATCCTGAATTCGTTGTGAATTTAAGAATGGTTTTTGGTGGCTTTTCAGACAGGTAGCCCATGTCGTTGAAAATGTATTCACTGAGGGCCGTCTTTCTTGTTCTGTGTAGGCCATGAGCATTCGCATAGGAAGTGAGTTGTGTTCTCTTCCACGTCTGTACTCCGCAGCCTCTGCATAAGTCATCCGTGGATAAACGCATTCTTCTAAGGTGGGCCGCCAGTACGCTGTGGCCTGCGATAATCTCTATGAAGAGTGTTAAGTTTGATCTGTTTAGCGCAAGAATGTGCCCCGTTTTCATCTTGTTGATATTTATCTAGAGTTTCCTGGAGATGCGTCGTCAGCTTGTTTTTGGAAGTCAAGTCCAGTGTTAGATTTAAGGAGTGCTAGGGAAGGCAGAACTACGCGGTCGAGTAGTGATAGGTCTTGTTCCGAGTCATTACTGGCAAACTCCCCTACCATTTCATTCCCGTAGATGCCTTTGTGTCCCACTCAGTTGGACAGATCGTAGAGTTTGAAGCTGGTGTCCATATAGAGAATTGTAGAACAAAGTTAAGACGATAGAAATCAGAGACATGTGACAGACCTTAAACATCAACTTCCAAAATTGAAACGACACAATTTCCAACCTCTCGCATATCAAACCCCCTTTAAATTTCCATCTGCAACAATTTTCTTTCTACTAAAATTTAAATTTAAGAATAAGAAAACAAAAAACTGCAAAAAAAAACATCTTAAGACATAAATTTAATCACCCTAATATTTATAATTTTTAATGCGTAATATTGTGTAAGAAACAAAGTAAAAAGAAAAAAAAATTAAATAACTCTAAGTCTACAACAAAATTCAACACACACCGGCAATGAATACAAGAAAATATAAAAAAATGTTATTAAATTTTTTTTTTAAGAAGAAAAACAAATTTCTTAAACAAAGAGGTCATGGTGGAAAACAAAAAGAAAAAGAAAAACAACAGAAAAAAAATACCTATACAAAACAAAAATAAATATTAAATTCAATTCAATAATAAACATTTAAAATTGACATTTTTGGAGCAAATTATAAAAAAGAAATTAAATTTAAAACAAAATATCATGAAAAAAAAACAATTTCTAAAAAGAATAAAATTAAACAAAAAAAAAAAAACAAACGTATTTTAACAAATTTTAGGATTACATTTTAAAGGAAACAAAACAACAAAATTAACATTCATTTATAACATTATGTATAAGTAAAGAGTAAGTCATGAGAAAATAAAAAAAAAGTAAAATTACACAATTTAAAGAAAGAAAATTCAAAATTTTATTGTTGTAATAATTGTTCCCCCCATCCCAAAAGCCACAAAGAAAAAAAAACTCAACCCAAATCCAAAATAATATAAATTTAAACTTTTCCCTGTCCCATTTAATAAAAAAAAAAACATAATATCTTCCCCTCGGTTTAGATTTAAGAAATAAAATTACACACAACCCATTCAGAAATTAATTCTTAAATTTGCAAGAAAAAAAAAATAATAAAAACAAAAAAATTATAAAAAAAAAGAATAAAAACAAAAAAAAAAAATCAACAAAAAATTATTATATATTATATACAAGAAAAAAATGATGAATAAAAATTAATCTTGTAATATAAAAAAAAGTTTAAAGTATTTTTATTGCATAATATCATAATTTCTACGAGAGCCTTTGTTCTCAGAAGACAGCAGTCTTAATATTTTGCCAGATACCACTAGCGATTGCTAAGACTTACAAACAGGATCACTTACCTTACGAGTATAACAAAGCTGATGTGCATTTATACGACTGAAGCTATGAAACCACTTACAATTGAGAGCTTGCTCCAGTATGGGAATGCCTTCAACTGCTCATATCGCTAGCCAGCAAAAACAGCGAATATGAACGCAGTGAAAAAATGGATGAACTAGCCAAAAAAGCATCACACTTCATGGCACCACAAAGGTGGTGGTGTTTTCTCTGCTAGGCTTAATCTAATCTTCTCTTTCCGTCTTCCAAATCATTGTAGCATGTTCCAGGCAGAAATATTGCCGATTAAAGAAGGTCGGAATGGAACAACAATCTACCCCAATCAAATTACCAAGTATCGATCTTCACCGACGGCTCCAAGATGGAGTATGGCATTGGAGCAGGTGTCTTCTCAGTGGAACTGAACGTATTCAAATCGTACCGCCTCCCAAATTCCTCCAATGTCTTCCAAGCGGAGGTGCTCGCGATTAGAGAAGCCTGCAAGATACTTAGTCTCAGCCGTACTACTTCAAACAGCATAGGAATCTTTATTGATAGCCAGGCTGCCATCAAAGCGCTCCACTCACTTACTTCGTCCTCTAAACTAGTTGAGCAATGTAAGGAAACCTTAACGCAGGCAAACGCTTGGTTCAATATAACTCTCCTCTGGGTTCCCGGCCATAGTAACATAGAGGGGGACCAAAAAGCCGACGCGTTAGCCAGATGTGGTTCTATCCTGGATGTCCCTCTTGCGGTGTAAGTTTGCCCCGCCATGGGACTCATCAAGGGTAAAATTTTCCAACACTTTCTCGCTATTGCTAACTCTAGGTGGAGAAGTCTACGAACCTGTTCCATATAGATACAGATATGGCCCACCTAAAATAAAAGTAGAACGAATGATCTCATTAATAGGAACCGCATTGAGACTGCAAGAATCACAGCAATTAGCACGGGTCACTGGCCAATCGGTCCACACGCTGCCAAGTTAGGCATCCCGTCCAACCCCCACTGCGGCAATTCTCACGAAATGGAAACCATATTTCACTTCCTTTCACACTCGGAAAACCTTTCTTCAAGGAACTATCCGAGATCTCTAACATCAAATTCTGTAACATCATTAATTTTCTTAACTCCAAAGGATGGATTTGAAAACCACAATCTTAGCCACGCCCATCCACATCCAGGTCACGTGAGTTGTGGCATCAAGCCGGCGCATCCGCGCTACTTGTGTCTCTGGCAGGTTCACCAGATTCAACCACTTCTACCTACCTACCTTAAGAAGTCTTATCTTGGCTAAAGAAAAACGTGGTGTCTTCCACAGATATACGTATCACAGATGTTAGAAACTTTCAAAGCTTCAATTGGTTCAACGAGTAGGTAAGGTGATCTCTTCAGAGCCATGTGGAGAAATGGAATTTTGAAAGGTCTATCAATGATATTATGTGTGGCTTCGCAGGGTGACGCGCATCCGAAAAGTTCAATTTTCGCATGACTCTGGCGCATAGATCAGACTGAATTTGAGCGATGGCATGGGTTATGTTGACTTTGAGGACACCGGTCGTTGGCGGCTTATTTGCATAGACCTGCGATTTAAGGAAAACCCATAAGAAAAAGTATAACGGGGTCAAATCGCACGATCTCAGTTTTTACTTCACGTCGCCTCTGAGTGAGATAACCATGCCCTCAAATCGCTCGTGCAGAATGTCTTTTGTGGCACCAGCTGTGTGGCACGTAGCGCCGTCCTGTTGAAACTTCATGTCGTTCACATTAATATCATCCAATTTTGGCCAAAATAAATTGGTTATCATCGCTCTCCATGGATAGTGATGACAATGCCATAGTCGTTTTCGGAAAGTATGGATTAAAGATGCAACCGGCCCATAATTCACACCAAACAGTGAATTTCTGTGGATGCATTGCCACTTGGTGGACCTTGTATAGATTGGCATCGTCCCAAATCTGGCAATTTTGCTTGTTGACGTACCCATTCATCAAAAAATGGGCCTCGTCGCCGAAGATAATTTTTTTGCTGAAATCGGGGTCTACTTGCAACTGGTCCAGAAGCCAATCAACGAACACACGGCCTTGTCTATGGTCGTGTTCTTTCAGCTCTTGGATCAGTTGGACTTTGTACGGATATAGGCCCAAGTCCCGCGCAAAAGTTGATGTCTGCGAAAGGCCGAGTTCTTGTGCGCGGCGCATAATTGACTGCCTCGGGTTTTTCTGCACAATCTCTCGGATAATGGCGATATTTTCGGCAGATCTTGCGTTTCGTTTACGTACGGGTGAACCGGTTGACTCGAATTTGGCCACCAAACCTGGAACGGTGGACTGGGAAGGACGATCATGTAGAACGTTAAATACGCGCAATGCGTACATCGTTGCCACAAAAGAACACTCATTTTGATAATGAAGCGTGTTGCTCGACGCTGGGACTTGCCATGGTGATTTGTCTTTGGTGTCAGAAAAATAAAAAAAGACCTTCCGGCACCAGCCGCAACAGATAGGTGGATTTCCTTTGTATGCAACTTTGAAGTAATATTAAAGTAATCCAAAATGGCGAAATTATAACAAGTACCCATAAACGAGTATACATTTTCAATTTCAACGAAATCGGAGCAATTTTAAAGAATTTCAGGGTGGCGGATTCAAAATGGCGGGAATTTTTTTCCAAAAATATTATTTTACTATTACCACTTCTATACTATTAAAAATGAAAATGCAACAATTATTAACGGAATTTGAAAAATTTAAAGGGGTGTGACACGCCCCCCTCTCAACCGATCTCGCCCATCTACGAACTCGTCCGTGCTATTCACCATATCAACATGTGTACCAAGTTTCGTTCAATTCGGTTAAGAACTGCGGCCCCTATCGTGGTGACAAGATTTCGTTATATTGCATATATATATATATATATATATATATATATATATAGATATATATATATAAACATTTGAACGGACCATGGTTTTGGTGTTTACTATAGAGGTCTTGAAAAGTTGCATTCAAATTTTTGAAAGTTGCGTCATGAGGACCTCTGCAATAGGTAGTATATCTTCGAAATCCACCTAAAACGAGAAAATTGATAACAGGTAAAACATCATGGCCGCCATGAACTAACAAAATCTACCCGTCCTAATTGGAAAACCCTTTACTACAGCACACTCCTTACATGTAAGAACTTCGCATAAAATTGGTAATTAAGGGTTCCGACCCTTGTGCCCAAATTGCCACACAAAAAGAAAATACAACACAATATTGTTTCTACATAAATCTTTATTAAATTCTTTTTTGTTTTGTTTTACTTATATTT
This sequence comes from Criorhina ranunculi, assembly GCA_951813785.1. Classification (NCBI taxonomy): domain Eukaryota; kingdom Metazoa; phylum Arthropoda; class Insecta; order Diptera; family Syrphidae; genus Criorhina; species Criorhina ranunculi. The sequence goes on along the minus strand of OX638382.1, from coordinate 11,242,096 downwards.
CATATAGTAATACAATAGTTTTTTTATTTTATTATTATTTATTTTTTTTTAGTATTAAATATATATATGTATATGTAAATTATGATGATGAAACATCCGCAAATAGTAGCGTAAATCATCATTTTTATTTAATTGGTCAAAATAATTTGGTATATGCAAATATAATTATAGAAATTTATTCTTTTTCTTTTATTATTTGTTAATATATAATTTTTTATTTTTTATTTTTATTTTTTGTTTAAGAATTTATTTATTCAAGGTAAAGTTTACTGTAAGGTAATGATATTAGATTTAGTTGTACGAATAATTATTTAAAATTTAGATTTTATGTTTTCTTGTATCGTCAACATTATGTAGAAGGAATGAAATGTTTTTTTTTTATTTTTACATAAAAATAAATAAATTCAAATAAATTATATAAAGTAAGCATAAATATTATTTAACATAGAATCAACATTGACTTAGAATTAATAGCACAGATAAGATGAAGATTTCCAAAGAATAAACAAGAAAAATATGAAGATAGAGAAGAATTAGTGAAAAAAAAAGAATAAAAATGAAGCAATGGGATATAAAATGGATTAGTGTGCCAATAATTTAATAAGTTTCACATTCATTTTATATTTTATGTACTTTATTTCTTTTTTTTTCGTATAAAATACACCAAACATTCATGGATAATTATTTTTGTATACTTATTGTATTTGGTATTATGTACTTGTTTTGTGATAAATGTCAATTTATAGGTGAGCGATTGTATTTTTTTTTTCTATTAAATAATGTTAATTTTTTTTTTTTGGTTTTTTTTCTTTTTTATTTGCAATATATAAATTTAATAAAGACTTATAATACTAATTATTGTTACCATTGTGGATGTGTATGAATTTTAAAAGTGAGAGTAGTACATTAGTTGCATTTATATAACAAAATTTATTTTGAATTGAAATTTAAGCGAAAATGCTAATGTTTGCTTGAAAATAAATATCAGTGGTGAATAAATTAAGAAGTGTTTGAGTTTTTAAGTAGAAGACCCTGCAGTTTGATGCTTAGACAGCAGATTAAGTACGATACAATAGACTCCTGTTTCTACATACAAATTTCTCAGTGATGTAATCTTTGCTACTATTGTATACCAATTTCAAGTGATTTTACGCTTTATTGTTAACTGTGTTTAATTCTGATGGTAGCCAAGCTGCTAAGAGAAACTAAAGCTATTCTTTGATAGCACATCTTTGACAAATGTCTTATTTTTGAAAAGTCTAATCATGCCAAATCTTTTGTCGAAAATATAGTGGCAAGGCCTATCATAGCTGAAGGAAATTGAGAAAACCTTAAAGGAAGTCAAAAATATCATCAACTCTATACCCAGGTATGTTCAATCCCTTTTCACTTGATTTAATCGAAACAGCGTTGAAACTCTTCAAGAACGGTTATTAGTTAGCTAAGACAGATTGAATCTGGAGACTAGATGCATACTAAGTGCTTTCAAGTACACAGAAGTGATAACATTGCCACCATAATAGAACTGAAAACTACAATTCTTAAGCTCTGCTAAGAGCTTAGTATAAACTCTCAGAAAATTGTAATCATATTGAGCCGATCATCAACATATACATCCCAGTTGAGCAAGCTGGATTCAACACAAGATGAAGCTGTACAGACAAAATCGAATCGAGATTTAAGAGAGAGCTACATATGTATGTATGATGCGATGGCTATCCTAGATGGATTGGTGGATTTTGTTTTTGGAATATTTGACGCGATAGCCTATCGAGAAGCAAGGCCTAGCTTCTCACAATCCACGAATGGAAGGGACCTACCGTTTTATTGCCCACTCCAAATAAGGATTGAGAAGCTTTTTGATGACAGATTATACTCAGGTTTATCATGCCTGCGAAGAGGTGGTGCCGCGAAAGAATGTTTGGTACTTTTGAGGATCGAACTTGTGTGAGGTACAATCTCCGTCACTGTACAATTCAAGTTGACATACAGCCTCCACTTTGTGCCTCTGGATAGCCATCACGGCATTTGTTGAATAGTGAACTAATGTACGCAATAGATATTGCCTCAGAAAAAAACGGATCCGATTTAAATTGGCATTAATTCAGGTTTAGACCCTGCAAAACCTGATAAGTAGCTGAGTAAGTATGTATGATGCGATATAAAAGGTAAGCAGATGTACTTACGTTTCAGTGCTAACCGGCTCTTGTAGTAGACCTTGATAACTCAACAACGGTCTGGCATATGGTTCAGTATTGGTCTTTTAACTATGAATTTCCGACTTGCCGGATACAAAATAAAGAATAAAGGTATGAAATACTGGAGTGAATAGGATTACATTATGTCAAGACCAAGGCTTACCACTAAAAGAAGCACTATCCAACATGATCACGTTGGCTGATATCGATGATCCTTAAAGAAAGAAATGAAATTCCGACAACTCGAGTGCTTTAGAGAAATTTGTCGTTTGGATTTTTTTTTTCTTAAATTTTTCACAGCAAAAAAAAATTACGTATACGCCCTACAAAAGCCTTCCACTTTATATTATTCACCATAAAAAATTTTCTTAAAATTAACTTATTAAGAATAAACTTACATAAATGTACAAACATGCAAAAGTTAACATTTTAAATTCTTTCTTTCTTGTTTCTTTTTTTTTATAAAAAAGAAGCTTTCCTAGCTGTGATCTCAAGATGATGATACAAAAGTGTCAAAAAGTGAAATTTTTATCAAGTGAAAATGTCGTGATCAAAGAGTGTATGAGCCCGATGTCAATTATTTTTCGATGATGTCTACGTTTATTATTTAAGATTTTTTTATTTATTTTTTTTTTTTTTTCAGTTTTATCTTTCTAAAGATGATATGTGTGATGATTTCGCAAAGAAATAATTGTTACATAACAATTATTTTTATTTTTTTCAAAATGTTCCGCTGTTTTTAGGGAACAAATGGAACAGATGTCGGGAACACAAAATTGGTTTCAAGAAATGTCAAATATGGGCTGTCAAATGAACGCTAATTTTATTAAAAGATCATTACTCAGAATACTCAGAGAGTATGCAGGGCAAATAGAAGGATTAAGTGAAAATATGCGACTAATTTACTTATGATGGCGATATAGTCCGGGGTGAACCTAGGCCTCAACCAACAAGTGCCTTCAGCCAGCTCGATCGCTAACCACCTGTCCCCAGGTTTGCACACCAAATTGGTTGAGGTTCCTTTCCAATTGCGTGTGCTACCTGAGACGTCGCGGTCTTTCTCTACTGTCACATAGGGCTTTTCTAGCCATCACTCTTCTGACTAGGTCGATGTTACAGTGCAGCCCATATATTTCGTCGTAGGGCAACTTTATCCATTTTTGATAAAGTCCATTCTTCTGCACCATAAAGGAGGGTTGGGATGATTAAGGTCTAATATAGAGACACTTTCGTTATTTACGATAGGACTTTGCTACTCAATTGTTTTCTTAGCCCAATAGAAACAGCGATTGTCAAGAGTTATTCTTCTTTTGATCTTAGCACTGATTTCATTGTTTAAGTTTATAGCAGAGCCTAGGTAGGCAAAGCCTCAAAGGTGTTGGTTGTCCTTCTGCATATACTTTGTTTTTCTCTCATTGACCGTTAAACTCATCTTGCCCGCTTTCATCTCAATACTCACAAATACGCTACTGACATATCTCTGCACTCGATGCACTTGAGGGTTGTGGTGCCGGGGTAACTGCCCCTGAGCGGATGGAAAAGTTAACACATACATATTTTTCGCACGAATAGAAGGAACCTACAGTTGTTTTTGCCGAACTCCGAACCGTGGATTGAGAAGCTTTTTAATGAGAGATTATGAGGTTTGGGATTGCATTCCCAGAGGTGCCACTCTGCTTAGCAGTCCAACGCACTTATCACTAGGCCACGGATGAATTTACAGAAAAATATAAAAACTTTACTTTTTCTCAACATCCTGTGTTATAAGAAATCCTTGGAACTGTGCCTTCTAACTTTTCGCCATAACTTAATGAAAGAGAGCTCTAAATAACTTAGTTAGAAGCAAACTAACTATTTAATATTTGGAGCGACAGCTCATAGAGAGCTAAGACCTAGCTTTTGGCAACTCACGTTGGGCGTGTTAAATCTTTCGTACGAATGGAAGGGACCTACAGTTGTTATTGCCGAACTCCGAACGGTGGATTAAGAACCTCTTTTATGACAGATGATACTCTTGCAGGCTTGTCATGCCGGCGAAGAGGTGGTACCGGAAAAAAAACGTTTTGACTTTCGAACCTGTGTCCTCTCGCGTTAGAGGCGTTCACATTAAATTGATCTCATTCTTTTTGACAGCTCTTGCTCTGTTGGAAATATAAATGGCATATTTGTTTCACTTTGACAGTTAAAAGGATTCCATGTGTGTATGTTTGGCTTTATTCTGTTTAATTAATCGTAATTTGATCACGGGATAGCAGACAAATTTGGCAGAATCCTTGCCCAAATCATCTCATTTGTGCCCAGTAAAAACGTAGCATTAGTCAAATTCTGGTAAACCTGTCATTTTTGACATTTCTTGCAACCATTCGCGTTTGCTTTTATTTTCTGTTTTTCACTACTTCAACAGGATGTAGTTATCTATTTTATATTTAACTTCTAGCAACTATTTAGTAATTTAAACTATTCTATTAATTTTCTTTTAAATTTGTCTTGTTTTGTTTTTTTTTTGTATTTGTATCGATGGATATGATGAAATGACAAGGTGAATGATTTCGTGAGTTTTGATGATGAGATTTCTTAATGATTTGTTGTTCCAATAGTTTAATTTTTAATTAACTGGATATAACAAAGTTGAAATTTTATTATGCAATTTGAATTATAAATATATATATTGTTATTACGATTTTATTTCTTAATTTTATTTACTACTTTATTTTTTTGTTTTGCATTTATTAAATTTAATACTTGAAAACCGGTTTTATTGCTTGCTCTTGATGTTTTTTTTTTTTTGTTTTTTTGTTGTTAACATATCACTCTTTTGTTTGTTGTTTTATAATTATTTAATTTTTAAGATTTTTCTTATAACCCTCGTGCGCGAACGAAATTAATTGTGAATTTTGAAAAAGGAAAAGATAAACGTACACTTGTGCGTGAATTTGTCGAAAAAATTTAAATTTTAAGATTTTAAAAATGAAATAGAATAAAAAACTGTTTACTTTTTGTAATTAATTCTACCAAAAATGTATATATTTCCAATTTTATGAACAAATTTCTAATATTTTGTTGTTTTTGTTCAAATTTGCTTTTTTTTTGTTTCTGTTATTATTGATTAAAATAACTTAATGCGCTAGAAGATTTTCTTTTATTTATTTCTTTTTTGATGTTTTAAGAAATTTAAATGATTTTCACTTTTTTTGTTGTTATTTTTGTAGGTATGTACTTTTTTTTTCTCGAATTGATGCACTTTTGCAAGTTCCTATGTTTTTACTTTTATATTTTTCTTTGTTGGTTTAACTTTGTTTTACTCTTGTCTCTATCACCAGCTAAAAAAAAAAATTAGGAAAATGGCAAAGAAATGAAAGGAAATTTAAACAAAATGTAAGAAAATTAAAAAGAGAATGTTTATAGCAACCTTTTTTGGTATAGCACCTTGTTTTAAGGAAAATAAAAAAACAACCACATGATGTATTTATACAACCGAATTAATGAGCTCAAAATATTAAGTTTTTTCTGCTGTAAAACATATTTTGTTTGTACTTACTTAAAAAGAATACAACAGCCAAAGTACCCATTTCTTAGGGGCGTAAGAGATGTCATACCCTTGATGAATGACATTCTGATAACAAACAAATTATTATTAAACGTACTTGGATTTATTCAGTGTTTGGCGGCAATCATTTTCTTTTGCAATCGAATTTTCTTTTAGAAACCAAGCTTAAACTAATAAGCTAGTTAAATCGATAGTTCGGTGTGGTTTTGGTGTAAACCCCCACAAAATCCCCGTAATTGACACTACTCCATTAAAAGTGGATAGGAAATAAAGTTGGAAACCTAACATCCAAGAAAGAGTTAGAATAGCTACAGTAGCACTTTTCGATTTCAGAAAAGGTAACGCTGACTCATTGGCTAAACATCTCAGTCAAAAACCGATCCTCATGTACGGTGTGGCCGTCTGCTGGACCGCCATAAACCAAGATCTTCTGAGCAAGGTCCAACGATCAGCTTCTCTGTGCACTACACTTTCTGCAGCGGTGGACATTCATCTAACACCCCTCGACATCTTTCCAGGGAACTGTAAGGCAGACGAACTCGCTTGATATGGAACCAATACACCCATGACAAAGCAGATTTAGCCACGGCGGGATCTGAAACGCTTTAAGAATTGAATTTCTTTCAACATATCGCATATCAGATTTGTAATCACGGGCCCCTGTCTAAGAGGCAAGCAAGCAACAAGGCTTGGCATTCATTCAAATGATTTTTGTAGAAGCTGCATAGACGAAGAGGAGGTGGAAGATATTTCCCACCTTAGCTGCCCTGCTCTATCCCGTAAAATAAGGCTCTTTAGGAGAATTTTACTACTTCTAAGAAGCTCGAACTGGTTCAAGGAGATCTCTCCAGATCCATTTGGTATCACAATAGACCTATCACTGGTCTAAGTGTGCTGGCAACAGCTGTCAGCCACTTCATCCTATCCTAAGTCTAAACTGCAGCCCCTAGTTGAGAGCAAAATTATTTCTATTGCTACTTCTGTCGAGGTATAACACTGGCAGTAGGGTAGGTAATGGTAGGGTAGGTGTTGATCGTACTAATGCCATCGGGATGTTCGAAAGAAATACTGTGAATTATAAGCAATGGCAACAGAACCAATAATTCTCCCCAGTCATTCTGGACACCATCCTCGGAGCAAAAAAAACTGAAACCCAATACCACCTGAGTTTCAAAATCACTTCACTACACTAGCGCTGTGTGAATAGCATCATAAGGGTATTCATAACCCCTTTAGCGCTAGTGAATTATAAAAAAAAAAAATCTTTAAGTTAGATAAAGTCACAAACGATGTAACATTTTTGTGCTTCAACGTGACCCGTTTACCCTTTTTAGGTATTACCACTCTTTCTTTTAAGAACCTCTTTTAAACAAATAACTCCTTTTACCAGGACGTTTATTCGAAGGTGCGCAAGTGTTCACCGCACACCCTACCAAAATCTTTATTTTGCATGTTACCAAAATACCTAAGTCTTCTCATTTGTAGTTATTTTGTAACTACCTAGCTATCAGTCAAAGGTGTTCTCGTAACTTAAACACGAAATTCCTACTCTCTGATAAATAATCTATACCACTTGGTGTTCACCTTTATCCAGCGCACTTCTCAGCCTTTGCTTCTTTCGAATGGCAAGAGAATTCATGCTCAATCAAAACAACAAAAATGCATACATTTGGGTGTTCTCTCCACATCAGCGCACCGAAGAAAAGCAAATCCACATATCAAAAAAATTCAGACAGAAAGAGAAGACAAAATTGCTCAATACAAATCTGTATGGTTAGGTGTTCAACAACATTCAGCGCACCGTCGTCGTTCATTCCACACTCGGTTGTAAGTAGTACGTTGTGTAGAAGGCAGAAGCAGTGCGTTGAGAATTGTTCATTTGTTCATTTTCATTTCGCTTGCTGAGGTGCGGATTCACTGTCTGTACCACATGCATACCACGATGCGGATACAGGCACATAAGCAAAGAAAGGGCTACCCAGCAAAAAGCATAAGGCTTATCCTAATGCAATTTATACCTTAACATGTAAGGATTGTTATTTATAAGGAATATTGCTTTGCGTTCAAGATTCCTTATTTTGTCCCTTATTCTAACATGGTAAGAATAAAGTAAATTCAATTTTTATTATACTTAAAAAAAGATGAAAAGAAAAATAAAAAAAATTCAAAAAAGAATTAAAAACAACAGAAAAAGATAAAAAAAATCAAAGGAATGAAATCGATATCTATCACGTCCTCGGTGATCCTGGATCGTAACTAAAAGACATAATTTGAAGTAGCAGTTAGTGAACACTTTACTGGAAGCACCACGGCACGTCCTGCCTTTTACTAAAACCTCCACATTGCACATTCCACATTGTTTAATTTTCGAAAATGTGTTGAACTTAGGAATTTAACCGTTAGTTTTAACTATTTTTCCAATCGTTATCCTCTGAGTGGAAATTTACACTTTTCTCTTGTACTCAATGTTAATTTTTCGTCTAAGGTGAATTGCCGGTCGGTTACTTGTTCTACCAAAGTGGCTGAAAATTATTAAAATTGTTTGCGAATATTTTCCAAATCAATGGGCTACGCGCGTTTTATATGCGAGTGAAATAACTTTAACACGTATTTTTTCGGGATATAAATTAAGAAATATCGAAAAACGAAATTAATTTCGATGATATATGGATAAATTTCGTTACAAGCTTTCTCAAAACATTTGTTCTAAAATGGCCGACTTGGTGTTTGTTTCCTCAATTTCCTCTTTTTTTCTAAATTGCACAAATAATTTGTAGGAAGTGCAAAGTTGAATCACAGTGAAAAAATGTAAAAAAGAATTGCAGGTGAAAATAACAAAAAAAAATAAAAAATCGGGAAAGCTCGATCGAAAAGTGTGTAATAATAAACAGTACGCGTAATATCTATTTAAACTTGATATTTTAAATCTCAGGTGAGTTCAACTTTCATTTATAAATCTATGTAAGGTTTGGGTCATAATGCAACAGGCGCCCTCATTGACCCATCGCGGTCAGAGGGCCGGTCTTTGCAGAATCTAAAGAGTCTATTAAAGCTTCTAGTTAGTTGCGACCGATTCTTTATCTTTTATATCCTTTTTTCGCATATGTCGGTACAGTATCACTGTACATACTTTTGTGCTTCTAATCCGGAGCCTCGTGGCATGCTTCTTTGGAAGGCAATATCCGGACAGGATACTCAAGTCATTTCATCTCTCGTCGGACCATATTGTGAAGTTTCTATGTAAATATATGCGCGTTTTTTTAGTCCCACCGGAGTCTCGTGGTATGCTTCTGCAGAAGGCAATGTCCGGACAGGGGGGCATAGCGCATCCGCTATGAATGCGTGTCGTTTTTTATCGAGTTCTGTAACGCATTTTAACTCTGCGACCTAAACTTCTGTCTGACTGAGTGAGCGGATTCCATTGCATAGCATATTTCGCAACAGAATTCTCTTCGCGACGTAGGGTGTGTCCGATATACTGCCACTTCTTTCGCCGTATTGTAATGTCTATTTGTTTCTGACCCATTCTCGTGTGAAGCTGTTCATTCGAGAAGCAATTCGACCAGAAAATCCTTAGTATAATGCGACGACACCAATTTAAGAAGGTTTGTAGTGGTCACTTTCTAGGACTAACTCAACATCGAAGTGGAACAGTTTCAGCTTGGTAAAGGCAACTTTTGCTTTGCCCATTCTGCTGCCCACTTCCGGTTTGAAGAAAGCAATCTACTTTCTTGATCTACTGTTCAGCCATCGCTTAGTTGAGCTATGTTCGAAAGGCTTAGATAAGGTTGGGTTGAAGGATTTTAAGACATGTCAGTGCTATGTATTGTGCCGCATTACTCGTATCTTCGTGGATTCATTGTGTCCCCTGTTGTGGAATTCCTATAAGTACCTGTGTACCTATTGTTTGCCTTTCTGAATCAACCACCTCGATTACAGTTCGAGTTTCCTGGTTCTACTTGAGCTTTGGGATGTCGCAGAAAGTGTGTTTTGTCCTCTTTTGTGTCTTTATAGCTACAGAGGTCGGTAAAATTTTCCCGCATTTTTTTGAAAGTGCAGCCTGTTAAGCGTAAGCATTTCTTTTAACTGTGTCATTGTCACCTTTTTTTAAAATGCGGAACGATGGGAGTGCAATCCATCCTACACTGGCAAGCTTCCAGAAGTATAAGCGTATACTTCTGTAGAGGTCAGAACTTGGTGATCGACCATACTTTTTCCAGTTCATCGGCTTATTCATTGAAACCGATGCCTCTATGTTCCTGGACACAACAAAGTGACATTTTGTGCTTTTAACTTAGGACTTCAAGTTTGCTTTAGCCGCAACAAAATCTCAAAGGCACTCGGAGAGTGTCTTTCAGGCGGAATTACATGCCATCGATACCTGCGCCAATATTATTCTCGACTCCGGCATAAAGAGAGTAACCTTCAATATATTCACCGATAGCCAGGCAGCGCTCAAAGCACTGAGTTCTCATTACTTTAACTTAAAAGCCGTTCTAGGCTGCTTCAATACTCTCCAGGACCTCTCAAAGCGAAACAAAGTCAAGCTCTGGTGGGTACCAGGACACAGGGGAATTGAAGGCAATGAAATTGCAGATCAACTTGCCAGGATAGGGTCTTCAGAAAGGTACATAGGTGCCGAACCCTTCTGTGGCATCCCTACTTCCGAGTTCAGAATGAGTCTGGACAGATGGGAAAAACAAAACCTCATATCCCACTGGAACAACACTTAGGGACTCAGACAGGCTAAAAGGGCTATCCGACCCCTGAACAAAACCACTAAAAATATCCTTAATCATAAAAGGAACGATATCAGAAGACTTGCCGACTTCCTCACCGGTCACTTTAGCCTCAGATATCACCTACATAAACTAAATATAGTTCAGGGATCTGAATGCCGACTTTGCTTAGAGGAAGACGAATCAGCAGAACACGTACTATGTGAGTGCGTGGCTGTCTGCAGAGTCAGGAAACGCTTTCTCCATAAGGAATTCCTAACACCGGAGGATCTTCGTAACGCCTCGACTGGAGACATTCTCAACTTCATAAGAAAGATAGAGGATCTCCTTGTCTAACTGGCTCTAGGCACAATAGATCTTTTAGGTTGCAGTGCCATATGCGTCTGTCGCAGAGCCTTACCAATAATAATAAAAATAGCCGCAACGAGATGGAATACCACTTGTTTATCTTCAAAGTGGTTTTGCGATCCAGCCTTCTAACCTTTGGTCGGCCTTCTTAGTGACTTTGTCCCGAATGATTGCCTGTACAATGAACAAGGGTTGCCTGTTGCCCACACCACGTTTTAATGCTTTCACTCTTGCTCACACATAGATGATTTGCTTTAGGTAGACAAACTAATATGAGTACTAATCAAACCTAATACCTGTTATGATAGTAGTTAATCAAATTATAAATGCTTATTCAGTTGGATCGTCCTATCAGAAAGCCTTCCAAAAAAATCAAAATCATAACCACAGTGACAAAACCAAAATTTAAATTCAAACTTAAATTTTATTTTCAAACATAAAACCAATTTACATTTATTTTTTTAACTTAAGCATAAAAAAAAACATTTATCAATACACATATCTGACTGATATTGTTGGTAAGAGAAGAAAAAGAAAACTTATATAAAGAGAAAATCATTAATTGAGTGCACAGCAATTAAGAAAGAAAAAATTAAACAAAAATAATAAACATGTTGCTTACAATATATATCACAAAAAGAAATCTTCCTCCCTACCCTCTTATTATTTCTTCTTCGTGTTAAAATTCTCTTAAGAAAAAGTCTCCTCGCGGTCTATATGCAGAAGGACTTTCTTTTCTCTTGTTCATGGTATATTTTCTTTGGAGTTCTTTAATTTCTTTTAAAAATTTGTTTTCTCGTTAAGAAAAAAAAAAAAACTTTCGATTCTCTTTCAAGATATTTCAATTTAACTTAATTTTGAACTGTTTCTCATTACATTCGGCCGGATGATACAAAGTAAAACTAAGGACAAACTTAAATAAGAATTTAAATCTATTAACCTGCGCTCTTTGCTCACTTTTTTTTTATATGTATTAACAAACTAAAAGAGAATTAGAAACTATATTTGAAAAAGGATAAAGAAATGAAAACAAAAATTCCAGAAAAAAAAAAACGCAAAATTGCATTCATTTCATACTTTCTCTCTCTCTCTCTCTCTTTTTTTGTTTAACTCTCCTCACTGCCTTCCTACCTATGTCTATCTTTTATCTCTCTTTTCTAAGGTTAATCATTTTTTAACAATCTTCCAGCGCTTGCGTTTTGTCATACGAAATCCAATTCGTTTCTTGTCTTAGAAATCTTTCGTCTCATGCAGCGTTCAAAGCATTTTTTAATCTCAGATACGATAAATACCGTAGACGAGACAGCTGTCAAAAAGAGTAAATCATAGCTAGTTAGGGCTTCAGTTTGAAAGACCAATTGTAATGGTGCCCAATAGATCACCAGCATCTGTCCGAAGATTGAGAATCCAACAGCAAAGAGGAACATTTTATTCGTGCAGAGTCCGATTGTGAACACGCTCTTTATTTGCGATCGGCAACTGAGCGCATTGAACATATCGAAGAATACGAAACAGGTAAATGTCATGGTGGTGTCACGTTTCGTTTTTCCCATTGTGCCATCGGCCAGTTCACGTTGAAATACCCAGAGAGTGCCTAAAACTATGATACTGGCACTGAGAAGGACATTCACGATCACTGATCTTGTAATCATGGGTTGTTTCACGTTACGTGGTTTTTGTTTGAGGACGTCACGATCAACAGGTTCTACACCGAGTGATTGTGCCGGTGGGCCGTCCATAATGATATTAATCCACAGAATTTGCATGGCATTTAGAGGACTGGCAATGCCCATTAGAGTGCACAAAGCAATAAGTGCGAGCGCTGAGATCGATGTACTCAGTTGGAAACGAACAAAGTTTCGAATATTGTAAAAGATCGCTTTGCCTTCTTCAATTGCGGCGCTAAAAATAGATAGGAAAATAGATTTATTAAAAACAGGAAACACCAAGTAATTCTCATTACTCACATGATTGTGTGAAAATCATCATCTACGAGGATCATGTCGGCTGCTTCTTTGCAGACATCGGTACCCATTTTGCCCATGGCAATGCCGATGTCAGCTTTTTTGAGCGCAACTCCGTCATTTACACCATCGCCTGTCATTCCGACTATGTTGCCGGTTCTTTGGAGGGATTTGACTATCGCTAATTTGTGTCGTGGTGTAACTCTGTAAAAAATGCTAACGTTGTTGACAACTTTGTCCAGTTGATTATCGCTTAATTTATCTAATTCTTGGCCAGACAGTATCTGATGATGGATCGTATCGAGGCCAATCATATTTCCTGTAAGAAAAAATAGCAATTAACATTCATATATATGTATATGCATTGAAAGAAGATATCATTTTTGTATGTCCCCCTCCCCAATTCCACTTTCTAGAATCCAATTACGTGCGCAATTAATTTTTGTTCGTCCTTTTTCCATCTGAATGCGCTCAAAAGGAGTCATACGACTGCTTGTCTTGTCTGAATGATTTTCATCTAGATACTTCATTTCAAGTTCTGTGTAATTAACCGCACTAGCTGAGAATTCCTCTTTTGCTAAATGAATTACTGCATTGTGTTTGGAGGTTGGATTCAAAACGACAGATGGTGTCGTGCCATTCTGCCATGCACACATTCGAAGTGAATGCAAATGGCACAAAGGGAACTAGGATTAAAGATTGAATTTCTTGTGCGCAAATTTAAGAGTGTGTGCAATTTTCTTTCGCCTTTCTGTTCAATTAATTGAATCTCCTAAATGATATCCAATGGGATTCCTGGAATTTGATAGCTAAATTCTGGTTTCTCTGTGTGTGTCTGTGAGTGATTGAGTTGATTAAGAAGCAAATGTGGTAGACGTTGTGCAGAATTTATAAAAGCAACCATTGTCTCATATTTTAAGTTTAGAATTAAACTTCTACCTCCTTTAATGGAGAAGCCCAGCACAAGGAAATTGAAATTGATGCGACTTAATGGAGGGCGAATGTTTGTCAGTTGATGTAGGGTTGGGATTTTCGTGAGAGTTAGATTCAATGTCAGAATTTTAATTCATTTTGCACTAGAGGTAGTGGGATTGATTTTTGTTTATTCCTTGTACAGACATTAAGGTACACTGGTGTACGAACCATTTAGAGTGCTAAACAGACAAATGAAATCAACGAAACAGTCGGTTTCTTGACAGACGTTCTTATGGAACGTATCTTATGGTCGTACGTATGGAAAATGCAAAACAGAAACGTATACACGGTCAGTTGCAATCAGTATAAGATGCAAGTTGTGCTCGAAAGTTATATATTACTTCCTCGTAGACAAAGAGAAGCAAACTCTCCACACTGACAACCGGGAGTAAAATATCAAATCAGTTGCTTACGATTGCGAATATTACAAGTAAAGGACAGAGTCTCTAAAGAAAAGAACATAGTCGTAAGGATCATTACTTTCAAGGGTGCTGTTTAGACGCTAGAATCAGCAGCAGTCAGATTTAAGCTGACATAGAAAACAATGAGAGACCCCTGCGAGAAAAGGAGGCGAAATTCGACTTTTTCAATACACTTCCCTTCCTAGGCAAGAATTCGATAGGAAATCCTTAAAATATACTCAACTGATGCATTACTGTGGCTGATCATCGATAAGAGATTCATTTTTTCAAGACCACAGGTACAGGCTGGTCTCTGGTAATCATCTTAACTCCAATGACATTCATGCAAGTGGCTCCAAGTTGGACTAAGGCTTCTGTAGAGATATGGTGGAAGTTGAATTCAGCCTTGAGTACATTCTCTAGCTAAGGAACTTGAGGTATATAGAGATTTTTCTTTTTTGTCGGGGTGTTGGAACACCACACTCGCGCACTCAGACACAAAAACAGGTCCATTGTACTACCAGCAGGTATAATCCTTTAAGAGCTTCAGTTATAAAGAGCTAAGGTTACCAGCACTCATCACATCAGCTCCAAAAATCTGCCACCTGATACGAGCAAAGGCAGGACAATCACATAGGAAATGTTCCGCAGTGTCGTCCCCCTCTCCACAAACGTCACAGACAGTGGTGTCACATAAACCTAACACGTTGAAATGTTTCGCGGATTTCTTACAGACTTCGGAAAGGATCTGTTTAGTCTGCCTGTATCCTGGAGAGTCATGCCATCTACAGTTGTATTTGCTAGAAACCCAACCATCGATAGAAACCCTAACCAAAGATACGGGCAAACCTGATGTGGGTTCAGGGTCGGAGAAGCTCTCCTCTGAACCTTGCCTGGCAAGCTCATCGGAGACCTCATTTCCGGTAATCCCGCTGTGTCCAGGGACCCAGACAAGTCTTAACAAATTCAGTTTTCCGACCGAATTCAAACTAGACCTGCATTCCCGAAATATTTTGGATCTAGTCAGAGGATTGAGCATGGCCTTAAGCGAAGCCTGACGCAGATACTCCGTCCAATTCACTGGTTTTTTACAATATAGTTCGCAGCCATAAGTAAAAATCTCCGCTTGGAAGACAGATGCATAAATACCTAGGAGCTTTAAAGGCTTTTGAGGTTTATTCAATGGTCAAGACTGCTATCAATAAACTGTCTGCCATTCGAGTTTCAAATGGAACCACGTAGATAATGGATCAATAAGTCCATTGAAATCATACTTATGGCTCACATTCCGCTTGTTTCTGAAGTTTCTTGCCACTTATTTCTATGATACTTGGCGGCACAGTTCAAGAAGACAGATCTGCTACGTTAGTCATTGTACTCTCATAGGTTATGGTTTATTGCAAGAAAACTTTTCCAAGATTTTTTTTCCCCTCGACTCTTTACCAGTGGCAGCACTGATTGTGAAGGAATCTTACCACTAAGGTAAGAGCTTCCTGAAATATTCATAAGACTAACCGTTTATGTCACCATCGGAGGAAAGAAAAACAACTTTATCCAACATTTTTTCGTCCTCACCAAACAAACTCCTAACTGTACTTGAATTTCAATTCACAGAAAACATCTTCAATCATTCATGTTCAGCTTGCCTGCTTGTCCGTTAACTGGACACACAAAAAAAAAAAATTAGTCCTCTACACATGTTGAAAGAAGGATAACACATGGATGGATGGATGAATCAGGACAGAAAGTTCTTTCCCACAATGCTTCCGTCATTGGCAATTTTTCTACTAAAAAATACAAAAAAAAACCCTCTTATCCTTTTCTTTTGCTGATTTTTATTTTTTTTTATTTTTAAACCAAGAGAAGGAAGTGTATTTAGAACCTTTTTTTGCGTCCTTTCATCCTATGAACCAGAATTTGAAAGAATCACAAGCAACTAATCCCAGTTGATTTTTTATGTGTGTGTTTGTGTGTAACTTAAAGATAGTTTTGTGGCGTTTCTCTGTGGTCAGAGCGGGCATATTTAAACTTTCTACAAAATTCACCACCAAAAGGACCTTCCTTGGTACTTTAAATTTAACTTCTGAAATATGTACACTCTATCGCCCCCAAAATGCAAACTCCAACCCTTCTCTTAAGACTGTTTAAGTTTCACAGTGATTTTCCACTGGATGATTTCTGCTGTTAGCCATTTAGAAAGTTTTGAAATATTTCATGTGGTTGACTAGGAAGTTGCAGTAGAATAACAAAAAAAAAAAAGGAACAAGGATACTCGTTGCTACTTCATTTGAAATTATACTTAAAAGACTCCACCTCATCCTGGATGCTTCAATTAGGTTTCATCATTCAAAGGATAACTCGTTTTTTTTTCCTTTCATTTCGTGCACATTTTTCAGTTACAGTGTTTTCCAAAATGAAATAACATCCTGATGAGAGAGGATGTACATATTTTTTTTGTAAGGATTCACATTTTACCAACCATACTTTCTATATATATATTTCATGACCATAAAAACATAGGAAAGAGGGAGCGATGTTTTGGTTTGTTGCGCTTTCTGAATTTTTGAATGGGAGAGATTCTTTCATCAACGGATATCCTGCCTGTGCCCATCCCACTCAGCCTCACCATGGAATAACGAAATTAAAAAAAAAAAAAGTTCTACTGTAGTGAAGAGAATGAAAAATAACGGTGGGATGCTTTATTATCTGTTGTTTCGTTTACGGTTTCGAACACGCCTACTCACAGTTAAGAAAAGATGTCGTCACCATAACTACGTCGATTACACTGATGGCACGATTGTTAATGGAATTTGCTCCCCCCAAAAGGACATGTCGTTTTGTTAATTTGATTCAATTCATTGTTCCGAGGGGATTGGAAAATTCATCAACATCTCTTTGAAGTGGTTTATCATCTCATCATCGGCATCAGAGAGGAATAAAGGACAAAATGAATATTTTGATTTGTAACCGCAGAAACTAATTAACATGGTTCTGTAATTTAATGTTTTTTTTTTTTAATTCTCCACTAATTGAGCAACGTCATCGTCACAGGATGTGGTTAAATAAATAGATTGCGGATGGAATTCGATGACAATGTCAACATTTTGAGAGTAAAATTCATCGATGAGGGAACCAATCGTATCCAACTGGAAACAAGTCCTTGTTCTAAGACATGCCAAAACAAAATAAATGTCACAATTGAAACAGAGTTAAGGTATAAATTTAAGTATGAGTTGAGGGTTAGGTTAGGTTAGGTTGGAGTGGCTGGCTGCAATAGTAACCACATTTAGACTAGATAAGGACCTTTGTCCTCTTCGAAGGCATGACAAACCTGCAAGAGTATAATCTACCATGAAAAGCTTCTCAATTCGCCGTTCGGAGTCGGCATTAAACTGTAGGTCCCTTACATTCGTGCGAAGAATATAACACGCACAACATGAATGGTTGTGAGAAGCTAGGCCTTGGTTCTCTATGCGCTGTCGTGCCAAATTTACATACATACAAGGTCTTTTGGGTTAACACATGGATCTGTACTTGACCAGAATGTTACCCGTAGAACTAACCGGAGCTTGCTATGAAACGTTTGAGACTGCCTATACTAGCTGTGTTTTTTTGATAGCTGTATACCCAGCTCAGTAAGATTTTACACACAAAGCAATAACAATACACTAAGTGGGGATAAATTTCCCAGTAGCAGCAAGTGAGGATAGAACTACATAAGTTGACCAACAGAGCGCGAAAAATCTCATAAATTAGCCTTTAGCCGATCGTATTTGTTGCTTTTCCTCGGTTTTGACATTTGCAAACTGTCAAACGAAGAAAAAGAAATTGAGCCGCAAACCAATTGGTTGGTGCGGCTGCTACTGTGGATGAAGTGAGTATAGATCGTTTTTTAGACTGAAGTGAGTATAATTATCAAAACAAACACGGCTACTGATGATGTCGGCCAGTTTATTTAGGGAACGAAGCTGGCTCCTAGGTATGCTCTTCTTCGAGTGGAGAGGGCCGGACATGTGCAGAGAAAGTGGAGAATGGTCTCCTCTTCCTCCTCGTCCATACAGTTTCTAAAGAAGTCGTTGTAGAGGAGGCCCAACCTATTGGCATGCTTTCCGATGGTCCAGTGACACCTACTGTGGTATTTATGAGCAGTCTTTTCTGTCTGATGAGATAGTGAGGTTGCTTGTGATCCAGCTTTGGCCAAATCTGCTTGGGAATGAGGCTGGTGTTACATTCTGTCCACCAGTGATTGGCGGTGTCCACACTTTTACAGTAGTATAACAACTGGCACTAATCACTGGAAAAGAATCAGAAAAAATCAAAACGGTTACATTTAGAAACCGTCGCCTTATCCGGTGGAGTTGGTAGAGATCTCCCCGGTGAGATCACCAGCCATATAGTTGCCTGGAATGTCCATATAAGGTGCATTTTGAATTGCTTAGCCATTTCGTTAAGTGACAATCTGCAATTTAGGGCTGTTTCTGACTTAAAGGCGACAGACTCTAGGGATTTTATCGTGGCCTGACTATCCACAGTAGATAGTACGATAGATCTTCCTTGATTGCAATAATCTCAGTTTGGAAGACACTGCAATGGTTGGGCAAACACAAAGAGATGCATACGTTCCGTTTTAAAACCAATCGGTGTAGAAGCAGATGGATCCATTTCATCGTAATTCAAAATCGTCCTTCCAGTAAAGTCTGAAAGGGATAGTGTTAACAAAGTCGTCGTAAGGTGTAATCGGTGGTGTTGATTAGGTCTTAACGCCATTAAAAACTTTTTGAAAAAATTTCAAGTTATCCAAGGAGATTAGATCATCAGTGCACTTAAGAAGTTATTTCTCCAAACACGCGTACACCAGACACGCCCGAGTGACCTCCATTTAAATTTACAACCCAAAAGCACATATCATCGGTCATTTGTGAGAGGAAAACTTTTTATTTCTTCCGTCGTTTAAGAGTGGTCGTAAAGAATTCCGCTTTTATTGTCTATTGCAAAACTTCTTAACGACAGTACTAACAAATTTCCCATCGATTGTCCAGCAAAAGCGGATCAGACAAAAGAAAAGTTTTCCATTCTCAATAAATTATGAGATGAAGATCATCTCATTTATTTTTCTCATCAAATTTTCATAATTTCTTAAAATGCGTTCACGAAGAGAATGCAAGTTGAATTTCTCAACAGAATGCACATTTCTACGATGAAAGTTTCCATCGTCATCATCAGTTAGTTGTTGTTCTTGGAAATTTTCTTTCAAAAACACCTCCCGCACATGAATGAAAAGAGAAATATAAGAAAAATAATGAGACTTTTCTTCGACGATAAATTTGTATAACAATGCATCTGCAGCACCATTCAAGGTACGAGACGATAGTGACACAAGTCGATGCTCAAGTGCAAGGACATTGTACTTGGTTTGCAACTGCAGTAAAGTCTCATCCTTTCACTTTATCTATGACTATATGTGTGTGTGTTTGTGTCTTTTCTCAATTTATTGTCATTTTTCATCTTCATTTACCTGAGAGGATATGTTTTTCATTTTCTTTTTAACATTTTGTCTACCTATCTGCGCACCACTGTCGTTGATGTCGACGAAAAGTTGAAAAAGAAGAAGGAGTTTGGTGGTTTTTTGTTCTTCTCTCTCTCTCTCTCTCGATCTCTCTGTGTCCCGACGGTTGCAGATTGTAGAATGAACTAGGAAAACTTTTTACTTCAAGTACAAATTAAATTAAAGACTTTTAAGGACTTTTAGAATAGGAAAAAAAAAAAAAACTGAAGATGACAATGAAGTTAAACGAAGTCAATGAGTAAGGAACCTTTTTATAAATGCTGTGGGGAGACCGAGTTCATAAGTAATTATGATGAAGAGTCTTTGTCCTCGTTCTGCGGTCGCTAACATCATGAGTTTCGTAGATGATGATGAAGGAGACAATAAAAATATTTAAAACGCACTATAGGAGAACTGGCATACAATTATGTTCACTAGCCTTGGTTATTCTTTTACTAAATATATTCAAACTTACCAATAGCCATGGCAGTCTCCTTTGAATCGCCAGTTACCATCTTCACACGTACACCACTCTGCGTCAGCAATTCAATAGACTCTCGCACCATTGGTCGTGGGGGATCGGTTATTCCAACTAACCCACAATACACTAAATCTTGTAGTGATGTACCCTTAGCTAGTCCTAGTACTCTCAGCCCATTCTTTCCAATTTCGTAAGCCTCAGCCATAAACTCTGCTTCGTTCTGTCTCGACAATGGAACTATTTTTCCTCCATACCAATATTTCGTACAATGTGGCAAGAGCATCTCCAAAGCACCCTTAGCAAAAAATAACTCCTCTCGCTGGTTATTGTACTTGTGAACACACTTAACCGCCATCATTTTCTGCTCCGATGAAAAGGGAAACTCTTGAAGCCTCACATAATTGTCGGCCGTAGCATACATCCCGTTTTTCATGGCCACGGCAATCAAGGCACCTTCTGTTGGCTTCCCCAGCAGTGTTTCGTTTTGGATATATGCATTGTTGCATACCACACCGATTTCCAATATATTTGTTATATTCTGTTTGGCTTGTTGAATGTTATTCGTGTTCCGGATATGAATCTCTCCGTTGTCATTGTACCCGACACCGGTGACATCAGCCATGTACCCATCCGAGGTTATTATCACAGTGACTGTCATTTCGTTTTTGGTGAGTGTGCCGGTCTTGTCTGAACAGATTACGTTTACACAACCCAGTGTCTCCACTGTTGGCAGTTTCTTAACGATGGCTTTGCGTTTGGCCATTCGCATAACGCCAAGCGCTAAAGTGACTGTCACTACGATGGGTAGACCTTCTGGAATGGCTGCTACCGCTAAACTCACACTGATTGTGAACATCTCCTTTATTGGTCTACCCTGTATTGCCCCGAGGATCATGATAACGCCGATTATTACGAACGAATAGAAACTTAGTTGGGCTCCCAGGGTGTCCATGGATTTCTGCAGAGGAGTTTTGGGCGATTCCTCGGCTTGCATCATTTTGAAAACTTCACCGAATTCACTGCGCTCTCCTGTACTGACCACTATTCCCTGCAATGAAAATAAATCATTAGAATATGCCTATCGATTGATGGTGGTGGTGTTAACTTACCTTTCCATTGCCACACCGAACTAAGGTTCCCATAAATGCAATATTTCTCATATCGGTGTAGTCCTTATTGCCGGTCTTGTTCAGCACCAGCTCGGTGGTTTTTCTCGACGGTTCTGTTTCCCCTGTGAAGCTAGACTCATCGATAGATAAATCAATTGCTTCATAGAGTCTCAAATCAGCCGGCACACGATCACCCACATTTAAGTGGACAACGTCGCCTGGGACCAGCTCCCTCGCCAAGAATGTGTCCAACTTACTCTCTCGCAGACAATGACACTCTGGTGGTACGAGTTTCTTCAGTTCCTGGAGCGATTTCTCTGATCGGTATTCTTGGATAAAAGCCACCGTCACAACGATTATTATCGCAACTGTTATACTAATCGCATCGTCATATTGTCCCATTACAATTGATATCACTGCCGACGCCAAGAGCAGCAGAATCAATGGATTCTTGAACTGTTCAATGTACTTTAACCAGGTGGGATCTTCATCAATCACATTCAGCTCGTTGTAGCCAATTATTTTGCATCGATACTTTGCATCGGCCCATTTGAGTCCTGTTCGTGTGTCGACTTGCAACCGACCAGCTACTTCTTGTGCGGTATACGTCGATGATTCCGCTGTGGATAGTAGCATCTCGGGAGTCAACTTTGTGGCAACCGTCTGAAATAAAAAAAAAATAATACACAACATTAATTAGTGGAACGCAAAGCCATGCGAATAGAAACCAAAACCATCGAGTTAGCTATCATTCTGAGTTCCTTCATGCAAAAGCTTGTGAGTTCAATGAACAAGGGTACCCTCAATCAAACCACCCGTTCTTGACAAAGTTAAACAATAAACAACGACAACAGCAGCACAAAAAAAAAAAAAAAGTTTTTTTATCTAAAAAATGTTAGGAATGGATATTTTGTTCAGGATTTCGTCGGACAATGGGGGAACTATTTTCGAGAACAATCAATGGAAATTTGTTTGCCAATGGGGATGGGGTTGGTTTGAGGGAGAAAAATGTAAAATTCGCCCGCTGTTTCAAAAGGGTGGAACGAACTATTAGTTTTGAATACCAAATGTTGTCGAAAAGTTTTATTTGTGGTCGTAGTTTGAATGGTTTTTGTTTTCCAATTAGTTGTGAGTAATTTTCGACATCGTTTGATGGTGGACACACAGTCAGGAACTTAATTCAAAGGGTCGGGTTGGTTGTGCAAAGTTTTGTTTATGAGTGTGATATAACGTCTAGGTCTGGAAGTTGGTTGTTGTGTGTTAGAATTTTTTGAGATCACAACTTGATTTAGCCCTAGGAGGTCGAAGTTGTGTCCAGCCCATGACAGTGGCGTATTAGGGCACTTAAAACAAGTGATATTGTGTATAGTGGTGCTGATGCCTGAAGGCATTGATCACTTAAATACAAGGATTGCAACCCATAGTCCAGTTTAACGTTTTTTTTTTTGTTCGATAGAAACAGTACAACACAGCTTCCAAAAAAAAACTGACTTTTCGACGCAGTCTTCGACACATTCATTATCTGCGATGGAATGTATTGAGTTGCGAATAAAAGATCAGAGAGAAGACAGAGCCTTGAGGGATACCAGTACATATTAGTGAAGAAGAAGTACAAAAGATATTCGTGTAAGACAACTTTGTATTGATCCATAACTGAAGAAGCTCGCATTTAATTTGGAGAAATCATTCCACGTCCACATTATGGAATGATAGAATGATTCTTTCGCACTTAATTAGGTTGTAGTGACTGCACCTTATAGTACAGCCTCGCTCGGATCTCAAACAATCCATTGTGTTCCCCGGTGTGAAATATCTGAAACAATGGAACAAGAATTTTTATTACTGAGTGGCCTCCCTGACTCAACCCAAGTTTCGAAGGAATTTTAGGATGGTTTTCGATGTTTTGTTTGACAATTCGCTCAGATCATTGAAAAGTGTTCTCTGAGGGCTAACTTTCATCCGCATAGGAGGTGGAATGTGTCCTGCTTGGCGTCTACGTCGCCACATCCTCTGTATAAGTCTGTTGCACTCAAATGCATTAGGTGGGCTGCTGGCAGGTTGGGACCTGTCATAATGCCTATAGGTGCCTTCTGTGGAATGCGATGGTTTCTTTTGTTCTGTCCAGAGCGTCCTTGAGATGTAGCATGTCTGTGGGTGCACTTCATCACTCATCCGTGTTTTTTTTTTTTTTTAATTGCACGGTGGTGCTGGACTTTTGAAGTTCTAGCGGTCAGAACTTTTTTTGGCCAGTTCATCCGCCTTCTCATGCCCTTATGTGCCCTGACTCAAATGAGCGTAACGTGATGGTTAGCACTAGGGGATTGGAGGCATTTCACGATTTTCGATCTAATTGTTGTTAATGTGATGGCCCATCTGGTGATTGCAGACCCAAAGGTTAGATTGTTGAAGGCGGAGAGCGACTACTTCCTTTAGCCCTAGCATGATCTTGAGGGTTGTAATCGGTGTTTTTCTAATTGCACTTGTGGTTCTTATGCAAGCCAATTGTTCAATTTTCGTCAGGATGTTGAAATTTGTGGCTGCAACTGGCCACCAAACAAGGCATGTATAATATGTTGAGAATGGTGGTTTCTGTGATCTTATGAGCGTCCGACTGGTTCGAGTTCCAGCTAAGTATTTCGTCATGAGATATTTCCTACTTTGGCATTTGAAATAGTAGATCCCTTCCATTCAACCTGAATGATTGCGAAAAGTTAGATCTTGTTATTCTACGTCGTAACACTAGTAGTTAGTGTGTTAAATTGCTGATCATGTTTAGGTTTGAATCTTAGCTAAATTATTCATATGTTGTTTGTTATGAACAATTTCATAATCCAACTTAGCGGGTTGCTTTGTAGTGCGAAAAATATAACACGTACAACACGAAAGATTGTGAGAAGCTTAACCTTGGCTTTCCAGAGACAACAACGCTGAAATATTGCTTCTAGCACGTGTTATATTTTATTTTTGTTTAGCAGGTTTGCTCATTCACTATGAAATTGAAACTAGTTATGTTATTTTTACTTCAAATCGTTTATTTTATTTTATTTTACAACTGTTATTATATTTTGCTACAACTGAACCTTTTTTAACGAATCTTTATTCGTTGGATTCTTACAAATGATTCTTTGATTCCTGGACAAATCGCCTTCTCCAAACCTTTTATATATTTTTTATTTTTTTTGCGGAATGATGCGTATTACATTCGACGGCATTGACTACCTAGCATCGGCCATGAGATATCTTAGTTGCGCGCGTTATTTTAATACACATCATCCTGTGAATAACCACTTAACAGTTGTTAACCGCACAAGAAAGGATATCGTGATCACTTTTGGTCCCCCGGCTGTACTAATAAAATCTAGTATCAGTGATTGACGTCTAAAATCGATAGTTGATGGACTGCAATCCATAAAATCGATAAGGATATGTCGGCCTTTGTCCAGCCGCAATCCATAAATCGATAAATTATGATGGACGATGTTTAGTTTTAAGTATACAGGTACAATAAGTCCAGGTGCATGTTATTTTATACTTCTTGTTCTTTTGCCTTGCCATTTTCCCCATATGAGGGGTCGACTCTCGTTGTCCTCAATCAACAGGTTCGGCTATCCTGCGTCGTTCTTGACTCTAGGTTGTTCCTCCTCAGGTCGTTCTCAGCCATGTTGCTATCTGCCGTTCTCTGTTTTTTGCTGGCTCGGATATATTCAGTGTCTTTTCTGGGCTACTTCGGGATAAATGTTCGTACCATCGACATCTTTTTGTCCGCTTTCTTCAACTTTTTCAGTTATCGGCTTCCTCTCATGTAGGTGTTCCGAATTTTGTCTTTTCTGGTTACATTGCATGTCTATCTCAGCATTCGCATCTCCGCTGTATGGAGTCTTTGCACATGGGTTTGTGCTGCCCAACATTCTACTCCGTTTCTCTATGCTGGCCTGACTCCTGTTTTATAAAGTTTCTCCTTCAGTTTAATGGACATTTTGCGGTCACATAGGACACCAGTAAGTGTCCGCCACTTCATCCACCCCGAATACTCAGCTTTTTGCATCATCATCAATTCTAACGTGTCGGTTGCTATGACTGATATGCTATGAGGTATATGAAGGAGTTCGTAATCTGCAGTCGTTGGCCGTTGACATTCTGCCGTATTGGTCGGACCAAAACATGAGTCATTTTCAAACGGTAGGAACATGTAGGAACTGGCCCTCCAGGTTGGGGGTTGTGATGTCGGGGTAACTGCCCGACCACGTTAAAAAATTGTATCTTACGTATCGACCACAAGCCTCGGAGAAGCTTGTTGGTTGAGGCCCAGGTTGACCCCGCACTGTAGCGCCACCTATGTAAGTAAGTAAGTAGGAACATGTGCTCAGATTTATACGCATTCCATTTTTACCGAGTGATTCTTTCCAACAATTAAAGCAATGGTCTAGTTTTTCCTTTGATTCTTCTATGAGAACGATGTCATTAGCGTTTAAGCGGTTCCAGGGCGTTTTCTTTTCGATTTTAGAGGTCAGGTAATTGATAACGATATTAATGAGGTACATGCTATTTTCTTAACCGCACAAATGAATATCTCAAACCGCCAACGACTCTACAATCTGAGTCAAAGTACCTATAGATAGCAGTTAATTTTAAATTCAAGGTTATTGTTTGTGAGTGATTTGGAGTGGCGATTTGTTTTCAGGGTTTTGAGAGGGTTCATCACTTATTGATCTTAAGCTTATAAATTAAAACATATTTTTTTTTTGATCAGTTCAGGCTCTGACCCTCCAAGGGTCGCTGGCCTGATAAGTAAGTAGTATTTTTTTTTTTTAATATCCCTCTCCTCCCTTTCTTTAACTGAGGGAGGAGGATGAGGAGATAGTGTTTTACATAAATTATTATTATTTTATTATTTATTATTTTTATACATAGACAATTGGTAAAAGTTTAAAGTATTTGCCTTATTTATTATACCTAGTCATTTCATAAATACTCTTACAGGGGTTAAATGCCCCCATTGTGACATTGGTACTCAAGGCATTCGCTTAATTGGACAGATATATTATACGTCGCATATTTACAAAGTAATACTACTAAAAGATTTTCTAGCAAGTGCCTTACAGTCATGGAGTAGAGCGATATAGAAAATCGGATCATTGTTATTTAAATGCATAAATGCAATATGGAAAGAAGTGTCATCTTACACATTCTGTAACCTCTGGGAATCACCAGCAATTTTTCGTATCATACAGTAATAAAAAATTTAACAAATAGAGTGCTAGAAATTATGCCCGGTCATCAAAGGAAGCATCAAAGCTAATTCCAAGGGTTAAGCGATTTTATCATCCCGCGTCTGTGATGGTTAAATGGACGTGCATGGAATTACCGGTCTTCATTTCTGCGAGAAGGGGGCGAAAACATCGGCAATAGTCTATCAAATTGATGTCCTGGAAGGCTTAGTAAAACAACTTAACATTTCACTTATTTTAAACAGCCCATCCACCTTCCAACAAGATTCTTCTCCAGCTTACAAGGCAAAAATCCAACAAAAATGGCTTAAAAACAATGAATCTGAATTCATTGCAAGCGACGATTGACCATCGCGTAGTCCAGACCTCAATCCTCTGGAATAACAAACTTTGTTATTGCAAGCGATGATTGGCCATAGGGTAGTCAAGACCTCAATCCTCTGGAATAACAAACTTTGATCTATCTCGGAGGGCAAGGCGTACTCTAGTCAGCACCCAAATATTGAGTCCCTCAAGCGTGCACATATTCGTGCAGTGGATAATTTTCCCATGGATGACGTGCGTACTGGGATTGGTCAAAGCGATTTAAGGCTTGTGCGGAAGTAAATGGCGGACATTTTGAATAATTTTTTGAATTTCTTAATTATAAATAAATATTTTATAAAGTTTGTCATTGTTTTAGTTTTCGTTTTATGAGCAAAAGTTCGTGTAACAGTATTTATGATATGACTAGGTAAGTTTGTGTAAATAATAGTTTTACAATGTTACAATGTTTATTTATTGTATAAATGATATATTGTTGTTGACAATAATTGTATTGAGGCTTGTTTTGACAGTGTCAGTGATCGGACTAGAGGTTACCTGTATTTTATTCTGGGGTGTTGAACGTTAGTTTTGTTTCTTTTGGTTTGCTTTTTTGTTTCACTAAAGTCCAAAGGACTGCTGGGGCCCTACTCTGTATTTTCATTCTAAAGTTCGGATCGTTTGAAAGCGGAAATTTCGTAAGGATTTTATGAATTGTGTTTCAAATTTTCCGCTTTCGAACGATCCGAACTTTAAAATCGCAATACAGAATACAGGC
This sequence comes from Criorhina ranunculi, assembly GCA_951813785.1. Lineage (NCBI taxonomy): Eukaryota > Metazoa > Arthropoda > Insecta > Diptera > Syrphidae > Criorhina > Criorhina ranunculi. Next base: position 11,214,480 of record OX638382.1, on the reverse strand, counting down.
CCTGTTCTTCGTTTACCAATGGAACTATAAAGTAATCCTTAACCGGAGCCTTAGTGGTTTATTTGTTACGTTAAGGACACCGATTAGAGCTGTTGTGCCTATAGGCAGTAAAGAGTTTGTCCAGAAAACTTGATTTAGGAACAGCATTCGGGCTTCAATTCTACTGGAACAGCTATGGTGCTTTTTGAGACCGTGCAGGCACGCAAACAGTTTCCTTTAGAACAGATAAATTACTAACCACCTTCTCTGAGGTTATACAGCAAGTGTTTCGAGTAGGAAAAATCTTGGAGACGCTACAGGCAGTATTTCTGACATCTTTGGGTCCCGGTTTGTCTCTAATTTGACTCACTTTGATGGCCCGTTCGCGATTGGTGCTTTTATCTTTAAAATCCAACGGAATGCTGAATTCTTCTGAGTTTCTTTCCATGCGAGGAAGTTTTAGCTCGCGGCTTAGATCCTTAAAGTGCACTACTTGAAAATTGCATGAAATTTTTTATTTTTGAGATTAAATGTTCCTGTTCCCTTTAGTGTTTGCAAGGTGCATTCATCGTTTTTGTTGATAAAAATGTCTTTTGGTTGAAGCACTTGTTCGGTGATTATGCTTATCTCATCGCCGGTGTGTACAACTAACTGAACATTGTTGTTTTGACTTATGTCTTATGGAAAATTGACTGTGGGAACAGTAGTCAGCTATGTTTTCTCGCTTGCTCTCAACCCGTGACCCCGGTAGGCACTGGTTGAAATTGACCTGTTGGATACAGGTACTGTTGTGGATTGTGAGTGGGAAATGGTATCTGTTGCAGTCGTTTCATATCTAATGCCTTATGCAATAACTGATCTATGGACCAGTCACCCATCGTTAACAGATATTGACAGGGTATGGGGTTTGCGACCCCGCTTCTCAATGCATTTTTGGCTGTATTTTTATTTGACGTGAGAACCTTCTCACAACCACGAATGGAAGGGACCTACAGTTTTATTACCGACTCCGAACGGCGGATTGAGAAGCTTTTCAATGACAGAATATACACTTTAAGGTTTGTCATGCCTGCGAAGAGGTGGTCCCGTGAAAAAATGTTTGGTGGTCTTTGTAGCTAAAGCTGCTACTGAGCAATATTTGTAATCAGCTGCCACCTGGCAAAGCATTAGCATCTGTTTTAATCTTGCGGAAAACACGATGAGTGCTTTCAAGTGTTACTGTCCTATTGAGAACATTTCAGTTGAGTTTGTTGCAATTTGTAAATAAGTTCCACCTCGCAGTCTTGTAGGAAGCAATGCTTGGTGTTCCTCCTGAGACAGGCATTCCATAACTCTTTTGCAACACTCTAAAAATGTCTGTAGCTCGGTACTTAGGTACTCACTGAAGGGCTTTGTCCACCAGAAATTATTGGGACAAGTTGGGATGTAACCTTGGGGATTTTAGTATAATCAACAACCGTTTTAACAGTTTTTTATTTTTTTTCTGTGAGGAGGGCTCAATTTCAGGTCAGAAGAGATCTGTAAACAATTAAGGACAACCTCTGTAGCGCTTAAATCACCAACACTGTCTCGGAATTTCTGTCTCAACAATTTCTAACACAAGTTTCACTTAAGCTATTTGAATTGAGAGAATCCGAGAAATCTTGAAAATTTAACAGTTATTGTTTAAATTGCTTAGTGGCTTTTTCAAGTCTTTGCTTGCGGACTTGCGCACTGCTGAATTGAAAAATATTCTCCATTTCTCGCTTTCTTACACAAAATATTTAAATATTCATTTAAACTTAAGACTTACGTTGTTTCGTGGAAGAGTTGTTCCACTTCTAAGTAGTGTTGGTTGTAGCTGTGTCTTTTGAGAGGTCCTCGAAGGTTCATTTGATGGTGTTGAAGTTGAGTTGGCTTTATTTAATGATGTCTGAGACGATGTTGCTGTTTTTTTCTTCTTTGGCTGACATAGGGGTTTGTTATTATTATTTTTATTTTTAATTTTTTTGTTTGTTTGTTTAAACAATATATACCCTCGAAACCCGACTCAGTATTGAATTTAAGGGTAGGGTAGTCTTTGCCCAGTATTAAGTTTGAAGATTAAGGATTTTCAAGCTATTACCAGTATTGTACTGTTGCTATCTTAACAAGAGGTAACATTTTAATAGAAAAACGAACCATTTTTATAAAAAGTGGTGACATTTTCATTTTTATCTAAAGTACAGACTCTGAGGTTGGTAATGAAATACAATATCTGCCAAATGTCAGCCTCGGTTCTGCCTACAAATAGTCTTTCTTTCGATGCAATTTTGCATAACGTTTTCGCATAACTGCGGTTGTATTTCGCGAATTACAGCTCTGACAGCTCCCATGAACCGTTGGTGGAGTATTGGCGTAGGCTTTATCTTAGGCATAGCCCCAAAGGAAAGTAGTCTAATGGTGTTAAATCGCACGATCTCGGCGGTCAATTGAAGTCTCCATTTCGAGAAATCCAGGAAATTTGTGTAGCATGTGGCGCCGTCATGCTGAAAATTAACGCCGTCCAAAAAAAAAGTCAGTCAACATCGTTCGGTAACGCAATCCATTCACTGAAACGGGTCGCACCATCATCATTTTCGAAAAAAGATAGCCCAATGACACCGCCAGCCCAAAAACCACACCAAACTGTCACTCGTTGTGGATGAAGAGTTGGGTTTCCGTAGCCCCAGATTTTTTTTATAATTAGCGCGCTCTAAAGGGATTATGACTACCCTTAAACTAGAGCACGGGCATTAGGGAAATTAGATTAGAGACGAAGGAGGTACCGGTGCACGTTGGGTTTAAATGCTTGTGGGTTGTAGTGATGAGGACATGCGACAGTTTTGTTTGTTTACGTACCCAGACAAGTGGGAATGAACCTCATCACTCAGAATAATTTTGTTTAAAAATACAGATTATGGTCATCCATTTTCAGCACCCAATCAGCGTGGTCTGCTGGCTTCAATTCTTGTGTCAACTGGACCTTATAAGCATGTAGACCAAGATCTTTATGCAAAATGCGGTGCAAAGTGGTTGCGGATGGGCCCAATTCCCGTGATCGTCTCGAAACGAACACATCTGGGTTTGCAGTCACTCTTTCAGCTACGGCGGCGATATTTTCAGCTGATCTTGCCAGACGAACACGAGTTGACTTTAATTCTTGTGTCAACTGGACCTTATAAGCATGTAGACCAAGATCTTTATGCAAAATGCGGTGCAAAGTGGTTGCGGATAGGCCCAATTTCTGTGATCGTATCGAAACGAACACATCTGGGTTTTCAGTTACTCACTAACCTTGCCGGACGAATACGAGTTGGAGTCTTCACATCACTAACCTGTCGGCGACGTTCAAATTTATAGATTAAATTCACTATAGCTGTGCGAGAAGGCGCTTGATGATGACCAAAAGCAGTAAGAACTTTACGAAACGTTTTCACAGTTTTTGTAGTGAATTTTCACTGTATCAGCACGTTGTGTAAAACCTCCTACTTATCAAAAGTCATCGCAATGCTCGTATTCAAATTTAAAATTACACCTCTTGTTCGATGATCCTTTAGGTATAGTTAGTCTCCAGGTGCATGTACTTTTCTGAATGAATATCTCACGACTCTGCAATCTAAGTCGAAGTTTTATTGCAACACACGCATATTTTAAACGTCATATCTACTTCTCGTTTGAACTGAACAACCTCATCTACATAAACCTTTTGTAGTATTTTTTATTTGTTCAGTTCAAAGTTTAAATTATGAAATTTAACTTTCCACTATTAACTGACTGATATTCATTGAAATTCAAAAGACACTTGGGTTACATATTCAAAGGGGATATTTAGGAGATTGCAACTTAATTTCCAAGGCCACTGCTCTTTAGTTATATTTACTTCAAAGATTACACCAATTTTTGTTTGATTTTTCTTTCGAAACATTTTAAAATAACTTTCACTGGAAAAAATATACTTGTACACTAACTTATTTACCTCATCTGTATCCACTACAACACCACTATCACAATTATTATTATTATTATTCTTTGACATATTCTTACATCAACAAATCATAATAAACTAAATCTTAAATTTAGAGATTAGAATAAAGTTCTTTGTATAACCACAAAACAAATAAAACATCTTCAATTCGTCTAGGGTTGTTATAAACTAAAAGTCATAAACACTTCTGTTGAATATTCAATTAACCAAATACTTATGTACAGTTGACACTAGTGTCTCTAGATAATGATCATATATTAGAGTCGAACAATTAAACAAGCAACAGAATGTCATCAACAAACATTTTTTATAAATTGTTTATTTTCCGGTTAAATAATTCGAAATTAAGTGCTGTGTAATTAAGTCCCAAAAAAAAAAAATGAAAAAAATGACCCCTTTTGAGTTGTAGGAGGGGCAAATTTACCTCCACGAGGAGTCCAAACTTCACATGAGATGTGTGTTTTCAATCAAATTGAATGCAAATTCAGTTCCACAGAAATATTATTTTGCAAAGTAAAGTATCTTGAATGGAAACGTATCTACACTCCACGCATACTTAACCTGAAAAAAGAAAAAATTCACACCATCATGAGGGTTCTCTTGATGGGGGCTTAAATTAAAAATGCTTATAACGCGTTCTCTGACCTATTCAAAGTGGAGTGGCCTACACACTGATATACGCGAAAAATATAGACCATATGAGCTTTGAACGAGACACCTTACACAAATTAAGTTCGCAAGCAAAGTCATGATAAGACACCACGATAGGAGAAGACGAATTTGGAATCGTATGCTAATTTGTTATCTGAAGCAGGGGTTTGTGAAGTGGTGGCCAGCGGGCCAATGACAAAAATTTAACTTCATTAGGATCGACAAATTTAAAATTTAGAAGTAATACAAGGCAAGCTTCCCAGTCTTTAAGATAAAGGTTGCGAGGCATAGGGACATTTCGGGTAACTTAATGGCCGACGAACTTGCCAGGCAGGGTACCGAAAAAGGAGAATTTGAATACACCTCTCACTGGGGCATTGGCCAATTGGAGACCATGCGGCCAAACTACTACCATTCCATACAATCCCCAACCCGCGTAGCTGTGGAAACAAAAATGAGAAGGAGGCTCTCTCATTTCCTCTGCAAATGTCCGGCACTGACAAGAGCCAGACTACGTGCACTAAACCAATCATTCTTCGACGACCTCAACGACATCTCGGATAAATGGATACGTGATTTATTCCATTTTCTAAACTCAAGAGGCTGGATCTAGGCACTCCCGACTGTCTCACCCATCTTTCACAGCGAGTCGTGGTAGCAAAAAAGCACATCCTAGTGCTAATTTGGGTTCTGTTGAACCGCCATCTCTACCTACCTATGCCTCTCACCGACAACCGCAAGTGGACGGGGACAATTTCTCGCTTCACTACCGTTCTTCTTATAAAAACAGCATACTAACCTACTTTAACTGAGTTTCCTGCTATTTGCACGGTGACGGCTATCGGATCTCCTCTGGGAATTGTCGCGCTGACCATAATCATCACTACTTAACCATTGACAGGTGTGCCAATAAGCTAGGCCTCCTCTATGATTTTTGTAGAAGCTGTATGGACGAGGAGAAGAAAGAAACGATTATCCGCCATCTCTGTACGTATCCAGCTCCTCTCTCAGCTCAAAGGAGAGTTTCTTTAAAAGTCTGACACAAGCACAAGCAGCCTCCAGCGCTTCGTAGTAAGCTTCGGCTTCTGCGGAGAAATCACAGATTCATATGATAGCACAAAGGACCTTCTCTGGTCTATTTCTTTGGATGTGACCGACTTTCTAAAGTCAGCCGAATTTTGATCACTGCAGATCACCAGCTTGGCACCAGTCAGATGCCGACCACCATCCTCAAAGTTCGATGGCGCTAGCGAGGGGTTGGTCAGGCAATGTGAGAGTATGCCCGAAGACACTTTCGCCTTGACCAGTCTTCACTTTTCAGCACTGATCCTGCCGTCCTCAACACCCTGGTTAATGATGCCATAGATCAAATTTTCCTTCGCCACCTCGTTGAATGGCCTAAATACCGGAGCGGAGTTTTTAAAGGATCATCCTGTGACCTAGTTTTCTTGGAAGTCGGGTCAATCCTGATCGTAGAACTGGCCCCTCGGTCTGTGATCTGCAGATGACCTGCCCGCTGCGGACTGGCTCTTCGCCCTGTTATCGGTGGGCCTTCCTTTATCGGATGGTAATCCTCTTTTGAATAGTGACCTACCTTCACCGAGTTGGGCTTTACTTGTTTGACCAAAGTGCCCTCCCGTAGCAGATTGGCTATTCTGGCTTATTTTGCTTTTCACTTTTTCAGGAGGTGCTCTTGGACAAATTTGACGGTCCTGCAGCTTTGTACTGGACATGTGGCTTTTGTTAAAAGCCCTACCACGCCCCTCTTTGGCAAGGTACGCTGCGACGCTAGTGACAACAGTGGATGCGTCCGAATCAATGTCAATTAAAACAATGGAGCTGTTAGGACGATAGGCGTCAATACTGAGCCTATAGGGTTATTTCTCCATCGTATTGTCTGTCCTGGGTCCATTCAGGTTCAAGGCTAGCCTAGAAATAGTCCTTAATGTTCGATTTCTTGTTAGAATTCGTGAATGGTCCCACGATCAAGCCGGTAATAGAAATGTACATCACAGCGTGGTCGATTTTACTGAGATAAGGCACTAAGACGACCAGCTATGTCAAAGCACTTGAAGGAGCTTGTTTACGACTGATTTAACTGTCAGTTTCGCATCTTTAGGCACGTTTTACTATACGCTCACACCACCATTGGAATCAGATTGAATACTCTTTAGCTTCTTAACCTCTGGCAGTGACCAAACAACTTTGGTATCCCTACTGTAATCGCCCTAGGTCGTCCTAAGCATCTTTACCACGACAAACTACGCAATGGCCATTTTCGAGGAATACCTAAGGTAGCTCCTATCAAAGAGAAGTCAGAAGAAAATAGATTGCGATGATACGGGAACATATTAAGAACAGATGGCGCTGAATACAGAGGAAGGACAGAAGACCAAAGGTCGCCCAAAGGCAACATAGCCAAGCACCATTAAACGCGTCATTAGGGAAAGCAAATTAGATGAGCAGACAACAGAAGACAGAGAGATTTAGGTGACCCAACCCCAGATAATATGGAAAAAGGGAAAGAAGAACACGAAGCAGTTTCAAGAGGTCTCTCTCCAAGGCTTTGTGGCATTTAGTGTTGACGCTAGAACTTTAAGATAAATATGGAGATCCAACCAACTACGAGTATGCATATTATTATAGATGCATAAAATTGATTTATAAATGTTACAACAAAATGTTACTTGTGTTGTTTGACTTAATGAGATTGTCACATGACACGCAATTCTAAATAACATGCTTCTTGTTGGCCTTGAACGGCGTCTGTATCATGGCCAGTCCCATTAAGGGATTTATATAAATCTATTTAATTATATGTATGTATGAACGTTTCATTTTTTGTATAAAAAAAAGTTAATATAAGGGAGCACATAACTCTCATGAACGAGACAACAATGAGACTTTATACGAGTTAGGAACTTATAGACTGTGAATGATCAAAAGGTTGACTAAATTGATTGGTTTACGGGTGATCTTTTGTGGAATAGGAGTCTGATAAGTTTCACCATTTACTGGGCTTAGAATTTGATGAGCCTTAGTAACACAATGATCCGAGATGGAATCACCAACAAAGAAAACAAGCTCAAGACAGTGATTAAGACTGTTCTATTTGTGGTACAATACTCATGTCATTTTAAGGCCGGGTTTAGTGGTAAAAGGCTAAAACCAAAAAAATCGAAAAGGTGTGTTATAGCTTCAAAATTTGAATCAATATAAGCCAGGCTTAGCTTAGCGAAGTTACATGGAGGAGTGAGTAATTCCCCAACTAACCTCCAATGGAGGGAGTTAACCAACTGCGCCATATCAAGAAAGATATGGCCGACCTACGACAAGAGCAGAACAAAAGACCTAATAGTCACGGGGCAGTGGCCAATTGGAGTCCATGCGGTCAAACTAGGTATCCCTTACAACCCCCACTGCCGTAGTTGCGGGAACGAAAATGGGAAAGAAACTCTCTTCCATTTCCTCTGCAAATGTCCGGCGCTTGCAAGAGCCAGACTGCGTGTACTAAACCAACCATTCTTCAACGACCTTAATGGCATCTCGGGTAAATGGATAAGGGATCTTATCCTCTTTCTCAACTTCACATGCTGGATGTAGGCACCGACTGTCCAGCACACATTAACACACATCATCAACCAGGTCACACGAGTCGTGGTAACAAAAAGACACACCTAGTGCTACTTGGGTTCCTCACTGAACCGCCACCTCTACCTACCTAATTCCCCAACCCCAGATGGCTGCACTAAGAAAAGTTCAACTTTAATGACCTAAGCGATCTGATAAAGAGAGATGTCAGAAACCTCCTTCACTTCATCAAAAGCTCTTATTGGTTTAACGAGTAGGTAGGGAGACCTCTTTAGATCCGTGTGGTATCACTGGTCTAAAGGTGCTGATTTTAGCAAGACGAATTAGAAGCATAATCAATAAGACTCAAGGGGAGACTCAATAAATATCGAAGCTCAAGGAATCTATCAATGAAACAATATCTAGGCTTAAAACTTATCGAGTTCTTAGGGCAAGTTTGGCACTACGTTCAAACTGAATAGCCAAGGACCTGGACAAAAATATCGCAGAGAAAAACTGTTCTTGTTGGTTAAATTGATCAACGTAAGCCAAGCTTACACGAACTTGCATACGTTTAAATATTTAGCAAAGCTATTTCATTCCAAGCTCCGAGCTCATAGAGAACCAAGGCCTAGCTTCTCGCAGCCATTCATGTTATGCGTGTTATATATTTCGCACGAATGGAAGGGACCTTCAGATTTTATTACCGACTCCGAACCGTGGATTGAGAAGCTTTTTCATTTGTCATGCCTCGTTTGGCTGTTTTAAGGCTCGCTAAGCAGTCCAACGTCCTAACCAGTCCGAGAAGTTGCGGCTTGGCTTTCAATTAACGCGGTAGATGGTAGCACTATACATAGATAGTCAGGCAGCAATAAAAGCCTTGGAATCACCGACAATACAATCTAAGTTGGAAAAGCTATGCCGCAGGTCGCTGACAGATTTAACGTCTCCGTGTTCTTGGTTCCAGGACACAGGGAAGTTTCGGGCAACTGCAGAGTGGACGCGCTAGTAAAAGAAAGCGCACGTCGGATCCTTTCTGAAAATGGAGGGGAAGCACCTCTTGAAGTTAGAATAGTGTAAGAGGGTGGAATAATATCAAAACTTGTCTTCTGTCGAAACAGACCTGGCCTAACCTGGATTTGAGGATAACAGAAAGACTTATGTCCGTGAATCCTACTAATATTATAAAAGTGAAACCTTGTCCATTTGTTTGTTTGTTCCTCTGAAAAACGAAAACTTCGGAACCAATCAACTTCAAATTTGGCACACAGAGTGACTGTACCTCGGGTCGCAGTATAGGCTAATAAAGTGTAACCTCGCAAATTATAGGCGAGCCGGCGAAGCCGCGGGTAAAAGCTAGTAGGAAATATATAAGAAATATAGTAAGATCCCTTACAGGACATTGTCTAATAGACTGGAATTCAACTGGAATGGCATGGATTCTAACATCAGGAAGAATCGGTTACACGCCTTTGCAGCTATCCTGTCCTGTCAAGGCTGAGGAGGAAAGCCCTCGGAGGGTAGTACTTCTTTGATTACCTCAACAATCTAGCCAGACTCGACATCTTTAAAAAATTAAGAGTTTCGTCCGTGGGTCTAATTGGTTCTCCATTTAGTGCGGCACAGGATACGGTTACCCAAAGCTTTTATTTCTTCTTCTTCTAAGGAAGAAGGGGGTTTCTGATGCTAGCTATCCGTTGTCTCTACATAGTATCACAATGGGCCTCCGTTCTGTGTGCCCCTGCTTAGCGGGGACAGCCACCCAACCTAGCTTAACCACTTTACCACGGTCCTCTAAACATTTTTTTTATTTTTTAAGTATGATTGACCAAATTCCCCCGGTGTTTCGGACCCTGGCTCAGTGAAATAAGCCGCGTGAACTTTGAAAAATGAAATTAGAGCGCGGGGTGTAGTGTCATTTTTTAAAATGAATTTTGGCCGTTGTCAAAATGCTTACTCTAGGATACGTTTTAAATTGAATAAATTCAAATTAAGGGCGAATCAAACAGTGTTTGGGTTAAAGGAATTTCAACCCTTTTCTCTGCGGGGTTTAGGCGCTCACACAACTTCGTTGCTCCGCTAAGGGTAAGTGCTAGGGAGGCGCCTATATCATTTCATTTTGAGGAATGAAATTAGACCGCGCGGTGTTATTTCATTTCATTATCTCGACCTTATATCATTTTTAAAATTAATTTTGACCACCGTACAAATTCATCCGTGGCCTAATTTCACGCGGTCTTAATTCCATCCACCTCGGATCCTTACCTAGTTGGGGTAACACTCTACATCTTCAGGTGAACCATCTTCGGAATTACTTCTTGCATTACATCAGGGTTAAGCTGTCGTCGCAATTACTAATGTCGACGTAAGCCGGTCTTGCACAACGTGAGAGTAGCAAAATAAGTCAAAAGCCGCTTTTATCGCTTAAGCAAACGAATTCAAGCCTCAAGACGGACTTCGACTGTTTGTGTGAAGAAAATTTCATTGCAAATAAAATCTTCACCCAATGTGACAGAAGTTAGTGCGGCCCACTCAGCAAACGTGGCGCCGAATAATTCATGAGGAATCAAGGTCACTAGAAGTGACTGGATACGAATTAAAAAAAAAAAATCACTTTCCAAAGCTAACAACAAGAATCGTTAGATGTTAATCAAAAATAAATTCCAAAAATACTACTTCACTAATTGGAATCTCGTTTCCTAATGGGCCCCACTGTGTTAAACTCGTTAAAAGTCGTAACTTAAACTCACTCTCCCTGTTTTTTTTTTTGTTGTTGTTAATTTTTTAGCACCTTAAATCGTCACTTTCCATTATTACCGTGTTAGTAGTAGTAGTAATCTCCAAAAAAACCAAAGAAGTATTAGAAGCTGAACAGGAAAGAATAGGCAAAATCTCGAGGTAATCTTAACTTACATTTGACATCTTTCTTGACGTCTTGAGTCACACTTTTATTTTTTTTATTTAAATAAAAAAAAAACCCTTTAGACGTCACAAAACAACAAAAAGAAATAACATTCAAATTTCCACTACGTCATCACTGTGGATTCAGACGAATCCACCATGACCCAAGTACCCGCAAGCAACGTGAACGATAACAATTTTTGAAATTTTTTTTATTTTTACCGAATCGATGACTGACACTCATCGACATTGAGTTATCTGAAAGCAGTGATAACAAATGATGTTAAACATATTCTCGTGACGTCACTAAAATTAGAATTTAAAATAATTTTTATTTATTTTTTATAAGACCGTGTCCGTCCAACAAAGCAACAAGACAATATATGATAATTTTGTTGTGGAACACGACAATGACAGAAAACGTGGCGTGTAGCACGCGCGGTATACTTTTACAATTTCATCGACAAACAACGACTTCGAACTGAAATGTGTCAGTGTCACTTGACAATCAGATAGCCAGCTACATGATCGAATATCGAACTTTCACTAGAATTTGAATTCTTTTTTAATTAATCAATTGTCTAGTGGATTTTTTTTTTGTTTTATAATTTAGCGAACTAATTGCAACACACGCAGAGACAGCAGCAAGAAGCAAAAGCTACACGAAGAAAAAAGTGTTTGTTTCATTGTTTCGGATGCGGATACACTACACACTTACACTGGGACTGCCTCGGTTTCTTGGAGTGTAATTCAACTTGTGTACGCCACGATCACTTGAATGCGCGGAATGCCGTGTAACTGACGTATGGATAGCTTTTGTGGTGTTGTTTCGTTTTGGATTTGGTGGGAGTTTTTTTTTTGAGAGACAGAGAGAGTTGAAAGATTCCATAAAAGCTCGGAGTTTTCTCTGAGAGCAAGTTGAAAAAAAAACAAAAAAATTTCTATAAAACGCTGATAAGGCGGATGAAATGCGGAGCAGTAGGGTCATTATTAAAAAAATTCTATGTTGCCGAAGTGGCACACATGCATCATTGGTGTTTGTTTTGACTGACTATTCGTGGCAAATAAACAATAAAGTGTGGAGACCAAGGAATATAATCAAATGGAGTTTGCAAGTTGAGGAAAGTATGGGTGGGATTCGGTCTATAATTGTTGTTATTGGACCGGAGAACGGCTGAGTACGTTGGATTGGGATTTTTTAAAGCGCAACATTGAGTAGGAATATGTATGAATATATATGAATATATATAGGAATATATATATGCTTTGGTGTAATGTGATTCAAAACCAATGTGCATCGGTAGGTAGGTATGCACCTCCTTCATCTCTCATCTAAATTTCCTAATGGCGGTGTAGCCATAAACCCGTAAGCGCGTACCAATTCTCGAATTTCATCAAGTGGTAAAGGAAGTATCTCTGATAATTGTTCTTTTTTTTTTATAATTCACTAGTGCTAAAGGGGTTATGAATACCCTTATGATGCTATTCACACAGCGCTAGTGTTGGTGTAGTGATTTGGAAACTCAGGTGGTATTAGGTTTCAATCTTGCTCGCAGTTTGCATACTAACTTGCTTAGATGGCGCTACAGTTCGAAGTAAATCTGGGCTTCAACCAACAAGCCTCTCCAGTTAACCCGGTCCTTAGCTAACCACCACCGGTTAAGCACTCCGAGTTGGTTGAGGTCCCTTTCTACCAAGGTGATGTTTTTTGGTAGGTCAAGCCTGAATGCATGTTCGTTGAGAGTGATGTGTTCTAAGATCAGTCTCATAATCAATCTTAGCTGAGCATTTACAAATATTTGGTGCGACAGCTCATTGATAGTCAAGGTCTAACTTCTCACAATCACAAATGGAAGGGACCTACAGTTTTATTGCCGACTCCGAACGGCGGATTGAGAAACATTTTCAGGACAATTTATTGAGGTAGTGCCACAAAAAAAAAAAAACGTTTGGTGGTTTGAGGATCGAAGATGTGTCCTCTCGCTCTCCAACGCGCTTACCATAAAGCCATAACGACCAGCTGGAGCACCTATCTAAAAATGTTTGCCAACAAGCTGGTTTAACAGCTGGTTTAGCCTTGGAATACAATTTTGATATTTCAATCGATCGGTTAGAAAAATGAAAGAAATCTGGTACTTTGCATCCTTCTGGTTCGAGCCATGAGAGGTATGGTGGGTCGGTAGGAAGAAGAGACAAGGAAATGAATCGATGAATGAAGAGAATGTCAACTGGATCCCTGCGTTCCTTAAGGGTATTCAAGTTAATGAAGTTGATGCGGTTTTGATAGGGAAGCAGAGTAAAAGGGTCGTTCCAGAGCAAATCGAAAAAAACCGCGGCCCTGGTTGCTTTCAATTCTCGAAACATCAACACGATGACACGGGCACCATATTTGATTGGCATACTCTAGGACGGGGCAACCAAAGTTAATGTAGAAGGATCTGATTACGTATAGTTTAGTAAATTCTTTGGATTATCCTATCTAGGTCACGAAGAGATTGAACGGAGGAGACAGGTTTGTTGTGCAGACGGTAGAGTCGATTGAGGAGATTGGTGCCGCCTATTATGAATGGTGATGGATTGACATTTGGCGGTATTAAATTTCAAGCAATTTTTAAGACACCTGATTGAAAAACTATCGAGGTCTTGTTGAAGAAGGATGGAGTCTTACCATAAAGTGAGACAGATAAGTGTTTGATGATCCTATCGAGGTCGTTAATAGTTAATATGAAAAGAAGGGGACCTAGATGGCTGCCTTGTGGGACACCAGAGGTGGTCAAAAAAGCAGCCGAGTTAGCGTTCAAAAACCGTTTTCCAGTGTTCAAAGCCGAGGGGAAAACAATTTAATAAATATTAATTGATGAGACATTTTATCAAAGGCCTTGCTAAAGTCAGTAACCAAGCCAATGCAGCTAAAACAAAGTGCCTGATGTAGAAGAGACGATGAACCCTATAGAAACTGAAAATTTAATGCGTTGGACTAGAACTTTGTAACCGTTTTTATGAAACTTTAAGAATTTTCTCTGAAAATAGGAAATAACGTCAGCTCTATAACATTTTTAAAACCCCAAGCTATACAAAAAAGAAAACTAAATCGAAATCGATTGAGTGGATCTCAAGTTATATGCATACATACAGACAGACGTACATGCGTCTTCCATCAGCTTTTATGGATTCCAAATCAGCAGTTTGTATTCGTTACGAAATTCTCTCTTACCTCTTGAAGAATATCCCTCTTCTTAGGTGGTACTTGCTGACCCTTCTTTTTGGACACATAGTGAGATGTATACCATTTGTCCAATGTTCATCAACAGTAAGAGAGTGTGGTGGGGGGAGGTGGAAAGTATTTACTCAAACTTTATACAAGTGGTCATTGCTCAAACAAAAACATCTGTACACTTCCACAGTGAATTGACAAAAGCGTAAACGAGCGTAAAAGTAACAATTTTCACATATTTCCCACCCAAAATGACTACCTATACCTACACTACTGACCGAGAAGTTGAATGCCACTCTCTTGAACCCACAGGAAACGTACAATATAATAAGTGTGTGTGTCAGCACGTGTACCTATATCCATCTGTGTTCGCACACATAATGCCTAGGTAAGCACATCAGTTTTCACGCATATTTCATGCTTGTTTGTCCACGTCTCTCTGGAAATTTGCAATTCGTCATACAAAAGTAAATTCTTTTGATTGTCGTCCTCCCGCCCAGATGAACTTCAAGTTCAAATTATCATAATGAGGGTCGCTCCAGATTGAATGTGTGATCTTGGGGATTTGTCTTCCCTCCAGAGAGTCATTTAAGCTACATTTGTTCACCTTCAATGAAACGGATATTTCAAGTGAGATTTTGTTTTTTTTTTTTGTGGCACCCCATAGCGTAAGAAAGTGCATTTAGTATTGCTATCGTCAACCCGATTGCATGTGCCACGCCACTGATAGGCGGTTTTAATTTCCGAACCGCACTGCATGCACGCATAGGCTTACCTCAACCAATCTCATTTCTCTTTCTGTTCTAATAAATTCAATGAAAGCTGGTCACTACTAACGACATACTTACGAGTATCTTTTTACCATAAAGCGGTTTTGTATCTTGTTTTGACGGTGGTCTGGTATTCCCACTTGTCATGGCAGTGAATTTGTATGTGTGTGTGTGTGAATGACAGTAAGTTGAGTCGTAAAGAAATTAGAAATGAAAAACTTCTCAACAGTTATGACAATTGGGAACTCTAGTGAGAGGATTCTCTGAAATAGGTTCTAAACAGTGATGGTGGCGCAGGAGCTTTTAAGGACCCAACGACAGTGGGTAAAGTCTCCTTTTTTACGTCGTTCATGAGGACCGCGGCCTCACCGCGATGAAACAAAAAAAAAAAAAAACTTCAAAAACTGAATACGATAACGACTTTCGGATCTGTACAGGCAAATAGTAGGAACTTGACGGTGTTCTTACCAAAACAAGTCTAGAGAGTCTTATCGAAAAGTCTTGAGTTTCAATCCGATTCAAAACTTGACCCTACCAACGAGTGATTTTCTCGACAAGATATACCTATGGAAAGGGTTGAGCATCGGCTTCTCTGGAGTACTGAGTTCATGAATTGGATCCCCTACGATTCAGGGTTTTTGAATCCAGACTATGTCATCTCCTTTGTCAGCTAGTCTGAGACATAGACCGACAGATGCCTTTTTGGAGTGATGGAAGCTTATCTGAGTTAGGCACAGGATCAGAGCTGCAACCATCACTGATTGTTGGCCTCCTCCGAGTCTGACACTGGATCTGACTGCAGAAGTTCTTATTGAAGGAGGATGATCCTCCATCTCTGGGTCTGAGGACAGAAGGTCGTCCCCTAAAAGTATTGGTGGACGGGGACTGTTTGAAGGTACAAGCATCTCAGTTATTGAGTTATAGGGAATAGGTTCGGAGAGAGTAGATGTGGAACTGATGGCATTAGCCGAACTAGGACCCGAAGTATTCGGATCTTTTGCTTGTAAATCTTCCTCATTTTATTTGATATACCTTGAGGATTATAGCCCCGAAGCCGTTGCTGATATTCCAATCATATGCCGTCAGGGTGCCAGAGATTCTTTGTTAAAGATGATGCAAGCTTGTCCGAAAACTCCTTTTGGCTCTTCAACCTTTCGATCTTCCAGTTATGAGTTGGGAGATGGTTTAAGACGGCTTGTTGGTTGAGGCCCAGGTCCATCCCGGACTGTAGCGCCACCTTAAGTAAGTAAGTTATGAGTTGGGATCAAGGGGTTGCTGAGCTTGAGGACCCTGGGAATCTTCTCTGAGGGTTCAGCTGGGATCCAGGAATGCATTCTCGGTCGACTTGGGATCTGGTCCCTCTAAGAGACCTCTAGTTGTGACCTGACCTAGTCTTTCAATCGCCAGTTATGACAATATGACCCACACAACATCTGTTATCGCGACAGATAGGTGATGGGTCCGGATTTTCCGCAATTATTTGGAGGAAGACAGCGACTAGTTTAGGCACCACCTTCTTCTTCTTATGTTGGGACATGTTCTCCTTTAGGATACCATATGGTGAGCAGGAGTGACATTCGAAAGTGTTATCAAAACAACATTCTTCCTAAAAGTCTGTTCAACTCCTCTTAAATGCTGGGCTGGGAAAATTTGGTCAAACTGGTTCTAAAACGTTTATATGTGTCTCGTAAGATTGCATTTAGGAAGAACTATCTTGATAAGTCTCTGCTCTGGAAAACATTGCCAAGACATTGATTTATAGAGAGTCTTGAGCGTGGAACCGGTGATTTACCACTACCTACTCCAGTGCGTGATCGAAACAGCCACGTTAAGGCAGGTCTCCTAGCGAAGCCTCGAGGGTAAAGCCCATTGCGATTAAAAGATATGTTCTTTGCCTCGAATAACTGTCAAACTTTTACACCTCATTCAGTTTAGAACCAAAATGGCCTTAAATCTCTTTTGCTGGTAGGTTCCCAAATAGCTCCTTCTATTTGAAATCGACTGTTCGAATGCCCCAAGACTCTCTTTCTTTTGCGTCATTGGACTGAAAAGACTGTCGTTGATTTATATCTAGACAGAAGTGTGCAAACAAAGGGACAGCTCAATCCTTTTTAGCTTAAAGGGCATACCTTGTTGAAACAAAGCAATTGTCATATGTTTTTTGAAGCATAGCAAGGACATACTCGTATCAGTATCAGTGTCTTCAGTTTTGCTTCTCTTGAGTGCTTTTATTGAGACCCCATCATCTTAAGGAATATTCGAACGTGTTGGGCATTTGATTTCAACTACAGGACATAAGTCTGACCTTTAAGTCAATCTAATATCGTTTCTGCTTACGATTTAGGAGACTTGGAATCGTTTGGAAATTTTCTTGACTTCTTAGGAAGTCCCAATGGCAATGCGCTAATTAATAACCATATCCGTGATTAGGTCTAACGCCAGAGGTCAAATGCAAGTACAAAACAGATTACAGTGCACCAACAATCGACCAATGAACCTCTACCTCGGCATACACAATCATCAAAGGAATCTCCTCCGACTCGACTGCCTAACCTACATCTAAAGTTTTTCTTTTTTTACTCCAACCTCGTATCTCCTCTAGTTGGCAAAGTTTTATCATCCTCATCCTCAAATAAAGGTCCAACTACTCAACTGCCGATGTGCGCCAACTAGAGAGACAATACCTACTTATCGATTCATTGCACTTCCCTGTGGCAAATTTTCAAGTATCCCAACCACTAGCCCAGGGTTCCTATAAAAATGCATGTCATGCAGCTGTATGCAGTGAAATTTCCTTTGGCATCCATTATCCTTGAACGTGTTACAAAAATTTCATATCAACCATGAAAAGGATACACGGAAGCAAAAAAACAAAAAAGTTCAAGAGACTTTTTTATGTCCACTCTCCTGGGATACAGACTTCCTGGAGAACCACCCCCAACTCTTTTCTTTAAAGTTGTTGATCACCTTTAATTTGAATTTTCTATGTCCAAACAGATAGAGAGGGAGAGAGAGAGAGCAAGTAAGGACCGATAGGTCAACATTATCGGATTTCAATTCACAGCTCACCTCAGAGGACCAAAAACCAAACAATTTTTCTATCCCCCTCTACCTCCATCTCTTTCTTATCCCTAAGCCAGCATCGACAATAGGTGAACTTTGGTCGGCAAAGGACCAAAATGATTTTGGTGATCCTGTGGTTTGTACAAATACTGCTGCTACTGCTGCTGCACTAGTGGAGATAGCGTAAGCTCATCCCAGGAGAACAAGAGAAAATGGTTTAAAAATAATTCAATCGGAAGAGGTTTTTACTAGACCACCACCCTCCACATAACCTATGCCGCAGAGGACATTCGCTTAGTTGTCGATTGGAAAGGATGTGTTTGGTATGCGGTTTTGGTCATCATTTGTCTGTCATACAACCCACACAGACCGTCTATGTGTGTGTGTTCGGTCTCAGCACTGTATGAGAGTGTAATTACATTAGAATTGTCACAATCACAGTTCACATCCTTTGGTCACATCCTGCCGACTCGTGGGACAAAAAAAAATAAACTCTCTGCTGTTTTCACACCCAGACGCGATAGGGATTGAGAATTGAAAAAATCAATTCGACGTTAACTCGTGTGCGCTCCCGGACTTCCGTCCGATATCAATATGAAATTAATTTTGATTTAAGATGGCGGCAGCGACAAGGACAACGCCATAATGCATTTACAATAGTTTGCACTTTATTACCATCACACCACCACAAGCTTGATTGAAGGTGGATAGCGGGGTGATGAGAGGGAATGCATT
Source organism: Criorhina ranunculi (assembly GCA_951813785.1). Taxonomy (NCBI): domain Eukaryota; kingdom Metazoa; phylum Arthropoda; class Insecta; order Diptera; family Syrphidae; genus Criorhina; species Criorhina ranunculi. The sequence goes on along the minus strand of OX638382.1, from coordinate 11,195,612 downwards.
TGGTGTCGGTTATACCGTAAAACACTAGAATTTGTAGAGAAGCCTGAAACCAACTGGCAAGCGGAGATTAAAGCACACACGGTGTAGGGTTATTTGTTAAGGAAGTCGAGGATTTGAATATTGATTAAGGGATGTAGCTAGGATACTTCAAGAGGTGCTCATAATGGAACTCCATTGTAAATTTAAAAAGTTTGGTGTGTTTTGCAACGGCCTTAGTATATATGAGTCGCCTTTTAGGCCTCCTTTAGCAGGGATAAGATAAGTTGTACAATAACCGCTACCGCTCTAAAGAAGCCGAGTAGGCAGTTAGAAGTGGCTATCTGGTAAGCCTGCCAGAAACACAAGTAGCGCTTAAGCGTCTTTTTGATGTCACAACTCACGTGACTTGGGTGTTGGTGGGTGTGATTAAGAGGGATAGGTTCCAGAACCATCCTGTAGAGTTGATGTAAGAGATCTCTAATAACTCCTTGAAAAAGGTTTTGCCAAGTGTGAGATACCTGGTTCTAGTTAGTGTCGGGCAGAAGGTGGAATAGAGTTTTCTCGCCCTTTATATTGTTGCAGCTACGGCAATGAGTGTTAAAGGGAATGCCTGACTTGGCAGCGTGTGAGTCAATTGGCCAGTGGCGTGTTCAATTCTTTTGATAAGGTCGTTCTTCCTATTTTTATTGTAGGTGAACCATATATGTATGGATATGGCACCTATTCCACCTAGAGTTGGCAATTGAGAGGGAGAATTCTGCTGTAGAATTCTACCCTTGATGAGTCTCATCGGAGATTAGACTGAGTGAACCATCAAAGGTTGAGCCACATCTGTCTAGCGAGTCAGCAGCACTCTCATTCTCCTTGGACTTGAAGTTTTGTTATTGAATTTGAGTTTAGGTATCGTGTAGTCAGTTATGGTTGAGGCCAAAGCCCTTGGCAGCAGACCAAGAGCACTGCTATTTCGCGGACTGGAGCCCATATTCTTTGAATAACGAACTGGAATGTGCAGGTCCAGGAACAAGATATACAAGCTGTACCAGCTGTTGAACTCTGGATTCTGCTTAGTTTTATAGTGTTGTAAGCTTTGGTAAGGACGGCCCACTAAAGGTGAGGATAGGATGAACTACGTCAGTGTACATCCAGAAGATCATCTTAGGTTGGAATCGGCACCTTTTACCTTAAGTTTTGCTGCAATCGTAGAAGGCGATGCATGCTTTCTTTACCCTGTGTTTTTATATTTAGTTTCCAACTGAGCTTAGGGTCAAGAATGACGCCAAGGTACATTGCGCTGAAGAATAGACTAAGTGTTTGGTTGTTAGGACGTGATAGCTTGAAAGTCGGTATTTAATAGCGTAAGCCCACAATTTGTGGCACAAGCCACATGACGGAGCGGAAGATCCCTGATACTGTAACCACGTCGTCAGCATACGCGACAGTCTTGATGCCAGATTTGTCAAACTTCGTAAGGATATTATGGATGACCATGAGTCATAGAAGACGTAAAATAAATCCGCCCTTCAGGATGCCTCTGTCTACAGATTTGGTTACGAGGCTGTTCCCTAATTGTAACTGAATAGTTCTGGATATGATCCAATTGGTAACTAAATCTTCTGTACCAAGCTTGGTTAGAGATTCACGAATGGATTCGGTGTGCACACTATTGAAGGCCCCTTCTGTGTCTAAGCCGGTAACGTACACTGTGGTAGAAAAATATTTAAGGGAAATTGATGTTCAAAACAACTTTAGCCCGGATGTAGTTCAATTTTCTTGTTGAATATCGCCATTTTTAAAGCTTGAAATATGTGAAACCCACCGTGACGACGCTCTGAGGACAAAAGAACAGTGCCACTGTAGCAATAGCAACCTTTTGTGTAACATAATTCCTTACATATAGGTTGACTTAAAGTAGCTACCCATGTGTGGCATGTCAACTTCCTTGTTATCCTAGATAACGTTCATCCCTCATCCCATCTCATCCCATCCCTTTAGGTTTGGTTTTGACTACGGTTTTCATAAATTTTTTATCTTCGTGAATGCACAATCTATGTTCTCTGTCTGTCTCTTCTTTTGTTTGTCTGTTTTTATTTTATGCGAAAATTGGTGGGCGGTGTGGGAGGAAAATGTATTCCACGTCCTTATTGTGTCATATGCACTATATGTCGCTTAGGGGGGGTATATGACTAAATGTGACATTTGAAATATGTGCCAAGAGAAGATGAGGACAGAAGTTGAGGGGGGTTTGTATGGATTTTTTTTCTTTTTTTTCTGACCGATCAATCAATAAGTGTTTTTTTTCTTTGTCCTTCCCTCGTCCTGCAGTTTGTCTTCCTAATTCGATTTGTTTTTTTCTTATGCAGACCGATTCAAATGAGTGAACACAGAGTTGTGTTCTTTTTTTTTTGTAGAAGATAAGGACAAGCTAACGTGGTGATTTTTGGATTTCTACTCGAAATTCAATTTCCTTTTGTATCCTTGAAGGAAGAGGTCGTTTCATGTAAACAGTGTGCGCAATGTAACTCCATCCCCAGACTTTAGTTGAAGCAAAGTCAGTTTGTTTTTTCAATTCAAGTGTGAGGACTCTCATGACATCTGGGGGAAGCTTCTATATCAAATCGAACATGATACAATTCAATAGATACTCAGTTCATTGAGTTGGCCAATGATTTACCTGGTGATTCTATCGCGAAACAGTGTGGAATACCACTTTTCAGTGTTCAGCGAACACTTGTTCAGTCTGTGTCATCTGATCCAAGATACATCTGCTGTCCTCTATTGCATTCATTGTTTTGTTTTAGTCGAATGACAATGTCTGATTGAAGTGACTTTTAGTGGTGTGTTCAATTTCATAACGTGCTTAGAGCTCGACGAAGGTATTTGAAGTCAGATGCAGTTTTGCCATGATGATATTTTGCCGAGAGAATTGGACATTGGATACCAAGTCATCACTATAAAAAAGCATGTGCCCATCGTGACTTTCTACCAGAAGTGTCCCACAGATCACCTAATATTTTCAAGATGTAAAAGTCGTCATATAGTGACACTTGTTCATTGAAGGTTTCCCCTGCTATTTGTCTTCAGCTTCAGTAAAAACCGGCGACAGAATAAGGCATCTGAATACCTTGACAATGAGAATAGTAGTATACTCCCTTCAATCTCTCGATTTAGAACTAAAAAAGCACCTCGACTGGATGGTATTCCTAACATAAGGGCTAACCAAGGAGGACCCTAGATACCTGCACCAGAAAATGTGGACTATCGGTCAACCCCCAGAAAACCCAGCCGGTACTCTTTACCAAACAAAGGAAAGTACCAGAATTTTTTACACCCTCTGTTGGGGGTACTCCCCTCAGGATTTCAGATACCTAGGACTGGTGCTTGATAAGAAACTCAATTGGGGACTGAACATTAACGAGATTAAAAAAGCAAAAAGCGCAGCAGAATATTTGGTAAAACATGGGGACCAAACCCCAAAATCATTCTGTGGATGTACACGGCTATAGTAAGACCCATTCTGACCTACGGAAGACTCGTTTGGTGGCAGGCAGCCTGTAAATCCAGCAACATAATGGCCATCACGAAGGTACAAAGACTAGCGTGCATTGGCACTACCAGTGCAATAAGAACAACACCCACAGCGGGACCCGAGGTCATCCTTAACCTGCTGCCGCTAGATATCTTTATTCAACAATCAGCGGCCATAAGTGCCTTAAGAATAAGCCAATCCGACGGCTGGAAATCAAATACAGTGGGTCACACCACGATCATCCAGAAATATTTAGGTAATGCGCCTACCACTAACTACACAACGCTATACCTAGACTTCGAAAGACCACTTTTAAGCGCCTTTCCAAGCAGGGAAGAAAGGAAAAGCACCTAATACGCCATCAATAGCGGTCTATACCGACGGATCTAAATAAGAAATTGGCGCTGGTGCAGGAATCTACTTCGAACCGCTGGGAAAAAGAAAATCTGTCCGCCTGCCGAGCCACAGCAGTGTTTTCCAAGCGGAGGTCTTAGCAGTGACAACAGCCGCCCGTGAGGCTGCGATGAAGGCAATACCGCGCAATGATATTACCTTTTTCATTGACAGCCAAGCAGCAATAAAGGCAATTTCTGCTGTCGAGAAGAGCTCGGGGCTCTTGGAGCACAGCACAGGATTACGCTCTACTGGGTCCTTGGGCATGAGGGCATACCAGGGAATGAGAATGCTGACGAATTAGCTAGAGATGGCTCGGCACTAAGTCTAGAACAAGCCGGAATATCCATTGAAGCTCAAAGCAGGGAACAAAGCTCAAAGAGAGGCAAATAACAGATGGTCCTCTATAGACACTTGTGCCATCACAAGGAAGTTATGGCCTGTATTTGTAGAAGATCCCTCTCCACCCTTGTAGGTGTGATTACGGGTAATAACACTCTGCGGTACCACATGAAGAAACTCCGTATTACGGCAGAAGAGCTGTGTAGAGGCTGCGAAGACGAGGAAGTCCATAAGGACACAACCTATTTACTCTGCCACTGCCCCGGCCTGTACCATCTTAGACACACATTCATCGGGCGACATTTCTTCCGGGATCTCGAGGAACTATCTGGTAAACCGGTGAACGATCTGAACGGCTTTGTCAAATGCACAGGATGGTTTGTACCACTAACGCTATAAGTAGTTACTAGTTCATTTTGCATGCGGGTAACGTTTAAGGGTAAGATTTCCCCCCTATGGGTAGCACAATGGGTCTTAGAGACCTGAGTGTGACGCTGAGGAGCTCCTTTTCGCCGGTCCACATACCTTACCTTACCTATAATTGCGGTACGCAAGTTGAACTCTTCGTAAACAACTCGATCTTTCCTCATTACAATCCACAAGCATTCAAAACAAAACCTCCTTTTGTTTCCATGACTTGGAGCCCATCTACAACAGGCTTGAGGTAGCAATTGAGGTATTTGTCGATGATAGGTGGTCGTTGGTACCGTAGATGATAAAGACTGGATGAAAGCAATGCTGCTTCCTAAGAGCACAGTGACAGATAGGCATCTACAAAGCTGTGTTTTTTCCACTGATGTGTATATCTCATGTATGATGGCATCCTTTGACAACATCGCTATAGTCTCACGAGTGGGTACTACGCAGGCCAAATATCAGAGGATCATGGCATCTGCTTTAAGGTAGGCCTGCGAAGGATCATCAATCTGGGCAATAGACATGAAAATGCCATAGACCGCTAAGACAGTGCAGTTCTATTACAGGGATGAGCCGAAAACATAAGAAAGAGCTAAGAGCAAGTTGAGCTGGATCACAGCAATGAAAAGCAAAAAAAATCTTGCGGGAATGGCATCAATGCTAGAACTAAGGCAAAGAGCACAATGACTTAAAGCCGTCCTTCAGTCTGCCCCTTGTTTTCACCACACATGGATCTCTACAGGACAGTCAAACTGTGTTCAAACCACTATACCTTGTCACTTTAGACTGCCGATAGTCATAAGGACATAATGGAAGCTTCCAAGGATTCATCACAATCCAGTACAGTTGTGTGACTAAGAGATGATCCTTTCTCTGAAATAGCACAACGAACGTAGAAGAAGCTGAACTCAGTAAAGTTCACTTTTAAATTGGATTAAGTATTCCATTCCAAAACATGGAACCCAACAATGATGTCTCCTTACCAAACCTTTTAATCCATTAAGTGACATCTGCTTCAGCTGTCCTAAGACGTAGAGCATCTGCACTTAGTTGGGAAAACTGTCATTCCCTCTTGGACAATACAATTCATCCTTCAAAAGCTGGTTTTCTAAATAATTTTTCTTCAAACGCCTTTCAACAGTAGATGGCACTACATCTCCATCACTTCTTCAGAACTCCCATTTGATGGGGATTTTTTTTTGTCCCAAATCCTTCCTCTTCTTGAAATTTCTTAAAATAAAAACCCTTATATCCTTAAGCAATAGCACGTCCTCATTTTTATTTCAAAACAAATGAATAAAAAAAACAAAAAAAATAACAACTTCATTCCATGATATGAATGTATTCCTTTGTCCTATTACCCACACACAACGACTGTCTTTATGTCACAAATGGTGACACTAATGCTACAACGAATCATTGCTTCTTCGAAGTGAGAAAAGAGTGTTGTGCGCTGATGGTGGCATTATCCTAAGAAAATAACATAGAGACAGCGGCGGCGGTGGCGACAGTAAGCAGCAACAGCCCATCAAGCATAGTAGACAGAAAATACATTTACTGTGTCTCTCTATACAGCAACATGTGTCTTGTTTGTTTCTTTGTTCGACAACGCTAGTCGATTTCACTGCATGACGTCACGCATCCTTCGAAAGATACCACTCATTCCATAGATGGGGTGTATTGGCGACCACCTTCGACAGAAATTCACACACTAATCTGGTTTAAAGGGAATTTATTTAAAGCACTGTATAATCCTTGTACACATACATACTTACATGTATGCCAAACACTTGAACTCAATATTGAACTTGGCAAAGTCCTAGCCAGGATGCTCATGTTTTAGTATGCGACGGCGGTTATATTGCACAAACGATGGAATAAGAATTTTGTGTGCAAATGCAAATCATTTTCATGTCACACACAGAGAAATGGGTGTGGCAACAGTGTACTTGTGTGTGTGTGTGTGTTTGTGTCAATTTGTTGCACAAAGAGATGAGTTTGAGAGTTTGAGAGAACCGAAAGGAAGAGCAATCCTGTCCTGAGGCTGTTTAACTTGCCTATTTAGATGTGCTATGTGACGTACCCTTGTGGGTGTTGGGATAGCGTCCTTAGACCGACAAAGGAGGCGAGAAGAAGACTGACTGTAAAATGGAGCTTCGCGTAAGAAAACCTCTAAGAGGAGGGTAGGAAAAGTAAACTTAATCCTTTGCACTTGGTTACAATGGCAACTAAGAGGAAGCAAACAGTGTGCCACAGCAGGACCAGCAACTGGAGAAATTGTAATCCGTAAGGTTGTCAACAATTAAAACGTCCTGAGCTAGATGGAGACAGCCAGGGTCTGTGGATAAGGTCTATGCAGTCAAAGTCTAAGATGTACATCATCATCTGACACTCAAAATATCCCTCTGGAGCTAGAGTCATGGCACAACATCGATATACATCCGTTGAAACTGTATCTAAAGTTAAAGGTCAACATGAAGATGAGACTAGTTTGAGCAGTTTTGTACAACAAGCTATCGCTCCAAGCCAATGTAAAACATTCAGACATCCACAACATACAGGACCTCCACCAGTTCCTCCACATTCTTCCTAACACACACTGTAACCCTGTACATTACCGACCAGTAATGCCAGAATTTTCTTCCTCATTAACTGCTTCGTTTTGCCGTTGTAAACTGTTCCATAATAGCCGTTAAAGGATCCAAAGTAAGAGCAAGAGTAAACGAAACACCCAATTTTTGGATGCCTGGCTACAGATAAGAAGGATAAAGAAATTTTCTTCAGTTCGCTGAATGGAGGAAAAACTATTGCAGACGTTTGCAATTATAAGGGCGACTTTTATTTTTTCGCTCGAAGGAAGTGCAATTTTCATAATTTTTGCAAGGATCTACGTTGTACGCTTGCTGTACAAAAGTACAATTAAGCAATTTTTCGCACCATTTTCACACAGGATATCCCTGTTTCGTATTTCTTCCTTTCTTAACTGATAATTACAGTAAAATTCTAGCATTTTGAACCAGTGAGACTATTGCGTGTGTGTGTGTGCCCGGATAGGGCACCTCTCAACCTGCAACAGAATGTACTCGTTGTACTTTGGAAGGTCTTCTCTCTAATGGCAACGAAGAAGAATTAATTACCACCATCTTGGCAGCTGAGATTGGTTCAAGTGAGAGGTTTCGTTGTTTTTTTTTTCTTTTGTTTTGTAGTGTGTGCTTCCTTCGTTCTTCGGCTTCGGGGTTCTTTAGAACTCATTTGACCTCGACGTTTATTTTTAGATTCCCTGCTTGGTGCTTGTCCATGTCAGGATGTTGTAATTAAATACCTATGAGGTTGGGATTGAGTCGATTAGGCGAATGGATGGGACAATGTAGAATTGAGGTTTTTTTCTTTTTGGAATATAAACCGACGTTCTACGTTTAAGGAAAGACAAGACATTTTTTAATTAAGAATATCGATCGAAGGATAAATTAATTAAACTTGGTCAAAGGAAGTAGGATATCGGGGGTCTTAGAGTGACAGGGAGACATTAATTGTGTTAAATTTTCAATTGTTTTGATGGTGTTAGGTTATGTTTACTTCATGCCTTAACTGATCGTATATGGACCACCAGGTCTTGCAGCCTATGGCCAACACTGAATGGGAATAGAACCAAGAAACCTAATGGCTTTGAAACTAGTATCCTCACAGGTGCATTGACAGGAGCCACAAGAGAAGGTATTGGGTATGTAGATTGAAGAGGTGGTTGCATTTCGTGATGATGCCTTCACTCAGATCTCTACGGATCCATTGTGTTCCTCTTACGTGGAATGCCCAGTCCGAAAAGACAAAAAGAGAAGAAGGGTCTGAATGAGTGTGGTTACGGTCGTTCGGCCTCCCTGAACCATTCCGAATTCGTAACGAGTTTACGAATGGTTTTTGGTGCCAAGGTCGTTGAAGTAGTATTCGCCAAGGGCTGTCTTTCTTGTTCTGTGAAGGCTGGGGCATTTCGCATAGAAAGTGAGTTATGTGCTCTTCCACGTCTGTATTCCCACAGCCTCTACATAAGTCGTCCGTGTTTAAATGCATTCTTCTAAGGTGGGCCGCCAGTAGGTTGGGGCTTGTGATAATCCCTATGAGGAGTGTTCAGTTTGATCTGTTTAGCGCAATAATGTATCCTGTTTCCTGGAGATGCAGCTGAATGAGAGTGCGCTTCATCTCTCGTCAGCTTGTCTTTGGAAGTTAAGTGCTATGCTGGATTTGACAAGTGCTAGGAGGAGCATTACTGAGTGATCACCAGTGAAAGGTCCATTTTAGCTAACTCATCCGCCAGTTCATTCCCATGGATACCTTTGTGTCCCTGGATCCACAAGGGTGTTACGTTGTCGTTCACGATGAGGGTTTAACCTCGTCACAACAACGTTTTTAAAGTTTTGACTACTGTGGATGGAATGACTTTGATAGCGGCTTGACTATCTATGTAAATGTCATTGATTTTCCTAGAGACTAGCTTTGTTGATAGTTCTCGTGCTGCCTCGGCGATGGCCAGGACTTCCGCTTGGAACACACTACTATAGTTCGGAAGTCTTATTGACCGGGTAATATTGGGTTCTAGTGAGTAGAATGGGCATTAACTCATTTGCCAGGATACGAACAAAAAATAAACTATCAAACACTTGCGTTGTGAATGCCCAAGCCTCTGGATGTGTCGCCCTCGTCATGTGAGGAACAGAATTTTTTTTTTGAGAACTAGAGGACCTCGTGCAAGTTCCAATAAAGAACGTGATGTTTCGTTAACAGGACAGGTTGGTTTGTAAGGAAACCAATCCATGACAGAACCACAAATAAAAGTGGAACACAATGGATCAAACGGACCCCGTGCAAGCACTTCTGTGCATACCCTACTAACCTTACAAAACCTAATCGTTTATGGACATGTTTTCATGATCTCAATATTTGCATCTTACTTTTTTGAGGAAGCCACTGGCAATGCAGTCATTGTTACTAGTTTTGGGTTTTTTTGTACATTTGGACACATGAGGCAATCGACTTATTGAAGCATACTTTCCCCAGCCGTGTCTTCTGTCGTTCTGGTGATTTATCATGGCCAGAAAGATCTCTCGATATGTCAATTGCAGACTACTTTCTCTGTGCAGTCATTATGAAGACAGAAAGCAACAGAAGTCCTGAGAAAAGTAATGGCGTTCATTCCTCGGAAAGTTAGAAGAAAAATAAAAGTTCCACATACGCCCAAGTGTACTATAGAACTTTCCACACCATTAATTACAACAAACATCGCAATCAATTTTCTTTCAATTAGTATATCCTTCATCCACCATTCTATTCCTTCTCCGTGCGATTATCTACCCCAAATCACTTCACATCACAATAGTACCATCGGAATCCTTGAAGAAAACTCAATTAAAACATCCTTATATGTCTTCATATCCTTGCGACAGAATCAATCAAATTCTTTATTCTCTTGGAAGCAATTTCGAATTTTTCCATACAAAAATTGCATTGTACACCATATCTCTGTATCTGTGTATCCTTTCTGCTGCTGTTCAGCCAATCTTTCGTATTCCTCAAAAGATCGATGCTGCAATCCGAAAGTACTTGAAAGACAACGACTGCATACGTATCCTGTTCGTATCGTTTCGAGACAGGGTGTGAGATGGAGAATCAACAGCAATTGAGTCCTTTTGAATAATTCATCCTTTACCAAGGAATATATACATATTTTTTTATTGATGTATTTTTTTCTTTTTGTTCAGGATAACTATTTCTCATTTTTCAACTAACAAAGGAGAGAAATGAAATCCTTTCGCAAGTGTATGAGAGTTTATATCCAAATGAAATTCAATGCAAAGCACTCTCAGAGAAGGATTGTGTTGTGTTTCCTATTTTTTTTGACTGTATATGTATGAATATGTGCAGTTTGAAAAAGGAGCTTAAATTTCATGCTTCAGTAAATACAAGGAATCAAGGATCTGCCGCGAACAAAAACATGAGCTAATAATAAAAAATAAAAAAATCTGCATCTCTCCTGTTTTTTTTTTTTTTTGGTTGTCATTGTCTTTCCATGTACGAAATTTTCGGTGGTTGATGCTGTAAGTAGGCACGGATACGGATGTAAGGATCGTAAGGATAGTTTTTACGATGTAACTCCTTCCTGTTGCATGAAATTAGTCAACTCCTTGTATTTCTTTTTTCGTTCAAGAATTAAAGTGGTAGGAAGGAATAAAATGTTAACATAGTCCTTCTGAAAGAATAAGGACTGCGTTGAGCTTACACTATAGGGATTTTCACGTACATGCAACTCTCATTGGGTATGCGCTTGGCACTGAAGAGGACTCTTGTGTGTTTTTCTTTAATTTTAAATTTGAAGTTTTTAAGTTGTGAAGTTTTCCTTCTTGTTGAAACAGACAGACAGCGAAAGAGGGAGTGAGAGTTGAGCACTTGAGCTTAATTATCTAGAATTGAAGAGAAAGTCCTTTAAGAAGGAAGTTAATGAAGAGTACTTAGTTGGAAGGGTTTGGAGCAGGTACACACAAACTATAAGAAAACATGTAACATGGTCTACTTTTGGATTTAAAGACATTACGGTTTTTGTATGGAATGTGAGATGTTTATTGGGACGTTCTTTCCAATCTGTTTAAAGAAGTCAACATACAGCTGCCACCTGCCACCTGATGTGAGCAAAGGCAGGACAATCACATAGGAAGAGTTCCGCAGTATCGTTGCCGTTTCCAAAAACATCGCAGATATCGGGGCCACTTTAGCCTAACACGCTGACATGTTTGGCAAAGGCGTAGTGTTCCGTAGTAACCCCAATAAGTTGTCTGCAATCTTTTCTGCTGAGAGGCAAAAGGAATGCAAGCGATTTCTTACAGACGTTGTGCTGGAGAGTCATGACACCTACAGTTGTATTTACTAGACACCCAACCATTGATAGAACCCCTAACCGAAGATATGGGCAACCATAACGTGGGTTAAGGGCCAGAGACGAACCTTGCCCAACCTATTCAGGCTCAGCAAATTCAGTCTTCCAACCGAATTCAATTTAATTCTACATTCTTGAACTATTTTGGATCTAGTATGAGGACTGAACAAGGCCTTAAGCGTTACAGACGCAAATACTTCGTCCCCTCTACTTCTTCTTCGCAATGTAGTTCGCAGCCATACGTTTTGCAACAATCCCTGCTTGGAAAACAGACGCCTATGTACCTAGGGGAAAGTGCAGTCTAATGTTGTCACTTTCCACAGACTTCAGCACCTGATCCATCTGTAAAAATTCGACTACATTCCTTACCCGACTCAGCAAAGTCTGAATAGGCACACGGTAGGCTTGCATTCGATATGGCAGCGGTTTTTGATCCCTATTCGTCTTCACATCCACTCTAGAGTGGATAGGCATGGCTAGTACTTTTTTCCATGAAACCCAACGGACTTCATCAAACTTATGATTTGTGATGAGGAAGCTTGTTCCATCGAATCGTTAAATCGTTTTTTTTTTTTGTAAAATGTTACTCGGGATGAACAAGATCGAGGGCATGGAGGAACCTTAGGATCGTTCTAGCAAATGAATGGTTGACAAGTTTGTGAGAATATGAATCCCCTACCAAAGTGTTTTTGCCTGCTGCAAGCTCTGGAGGGGCATGCGTTCAAACTTTACCCTGCAGTTTCTTGTTCTTCCAAGCAGAGAAGGCAAAATTTCCGCAGGGCTTATATCCAGCTTATCGAGATGGTAGTTGAGTGAGTAATGTCTGATAAGGAAGTCTGTTAAAAGCTCAGGATTTTTGGGCTGAATTTCTTGATTGTTGAGCTCTAACTTAAAATTGTTGGCCATAACCAATCTCGTTGCCATAAATGTCCTTGTGTCCGGGAACTCTATAGATGGTGGTGTTGTTATGAGCAGCCAGTTTCTTAAGGCTGCTTAGGCAGAACTTTTGTCGCTGCCTGGCTGACAGAGAAGATGACAATCTGTTTTCTATAGAGGTCTCGTTTTAGACGTTTTTTGGCACATGTATGTACATAGGTACCAGTAGAAACTTTTAGACTAGTTAGGACCGTTGATACTTACCGGCACATTTTTTGTCTTCTTTGACGTCTGCAAGTGGTAAAACTTAGTTGGAAGAGCCGACTTTAGTGTTTGACCATTTTACTTGTTTATCAGAAAAGGAGATGGTCACAGGAATTGGCGTCTTTATAGTAGAAACTACTTGCAGCATATTCCAAGCCAAACTTGCTTCAGGACTAATGAAAAGCAACAATGCAACCAGGGAGGATATTCATACAAAAATATCCAAGCGACCGTTAAGCTCTGAAGTCAGCACTTATCAACTGGAAATTGGTAAAGCTATATACGAGTACTCGTACGTCTCGCTCTAGCTAGCAATAGATTCTTGACATATGTTTCTTTGAAGAGCTAGGGAATCTTCCAATCGTATTGAGAACATCCCTATTGTATAGCCCTTAAGCTACCTACGGTGCCTCTTACAGATCAACTTGACAGGATAGGCTCTTCAGAAAGGTACATATATAGGTGCCGAACCCTTCTGCGGCATCCCTACTTCCACGTTCAGAATGAGTCTGCACAGTTGGGAAAAACAAAACTTTATATCCTACTGGAACAACACTCAGGGACTCAGGCAGGCTACAAGGGCCATCCGACCCCTGAACAAAACCACTACAAATATTCTCAAACATAAAAGGGACAATATCAGAAGACTTGCCGGCTACCTCACCGGTCACTGTAGCCTCAGATATCTCTGCTAAATATAGTTCAGGAATCTGAATGTCGACTTTGCTTAGAGGAAGACGAATCAGCTGAACACGTACTATGTGAGTGCGTGGCTGTCTACAGGGTCAGGAAACGCTTTCTCCACAAAGGATTCCTAACACCGGAGGACATTCGTAATGCCTTGACTGGGGATATCATCAATTTCATTAGGAAGATAGAGGATTTCCCTGTCTAACTGGCTCCAAGCACAATAGATCTTTAAGGTCGCAGTGTCATATGCGTCTGTCGCAGAGCGTTACTAATAATAATAATTATAACTATACGGTCCCTCTTGTTCTCTTTTAAGGTTGCCAAAGATATAAACTTATGGGCACAATGGACTGAACTGTTAGTCTCTGTCACAGGCCATCCTTCCTTTGAGTGTCTATAGGACTGATTCACTTCCACTCGTACGTACGTTTTTCCATTAGATCTCCAAGTCTTTTTATATTGAAAATTGCATTTGCTCAGCTTGTCTCTTCATTCCTTCTCTCCAAGTTCATATTTTCTTTCATAGATGGCGCTATACTCCTGGGTCGGAACTAACCAACCAATTGCCCTTGATTGCTCGGTACTTACGAATGATTTGGAAGCCTCTTCCCACCGAAGTTAATGATGTCTATCAATTGTTGTGGTACCTCTTAGTTAATTCTTCATGAAATACCTATAAGCTGAACCTTCAATAAAGTTAGAAAACGCTCAATTAATTAGTTTTAATTGCGTTTGAAACTCTCAATTACTGTAAACCTGGCATCAATCGCTGTTTATATCGCAAAAGACTGTAACAGAGCCTTCTACTACCTTTCCTTTCAACCAAAAAAGCACACTTAACTTAATTGTTTGTTGTTCGCTTTTGGTCCGTAAATTGAAAATAATTTCATAAATATTAGAATATCTATGTTAAGTGGTGAGATGAGGACCCTCCACTTAAAAAAAAAAAAAAAAAAAAAAAACAACCACTCACACATCCCTCTAAATTTTTTTCTTTTAGAAAAGCAACAACAACAACAAAATATGTTATTGAAACCAAAAGAGGGTGCACATTAACGTTACCCAAGGCTACTCCTCTTTTAGGGCTCTCATCTCACATAATTTAACTTTGATGAGCAAAGTAAATAGGAATAATTTTCTCAAAAGCCTTCGCCGCCTTAAGCTGTCTCCCATTAATACTTGAAACTTTGGCCCGGTCTTAGGTTGCTTTAGGTTAAATGAAATTCAAGTCATGTTACACAGGAAGGAACATTACTTTTACATTAAACCAAGGTTAACCAGGTGGTAATATGTATGGAACTAGGGAATAATATTCGGTTTGATGCCTTTGTCTGCTGTACCCACCCTTTCAAAAGAGACATTTAATGGCTTGTTTTTTTGGTTGTTTCTTATAGAAACACCCCCGGATGGGATAAGATTAACTTATCGAGGCCACATGTGTGCAGTTTCTCAATAATCGCGAACGTGAGTGCTCGTGAGTTTTGAGATAACGCAACACACGAGTGTTGTGATTGAAGCAGAGAATCAGTGGGGACGATAAGAAGGCTTAGGTCTCTCGATGAGAGTAATAAAAATAGACATGACATTGATTGTCAAGTGACAGACGTCATTATTTGATTGTTTTAACTTTATCTGTTGAATATTTCGTAATCAGAGGGATTACACTTTTATAATTGGCGCCATTGTAATACATGTGACAGTTTACACAAAGATAAGATGACAGACAGGTAGATGACACTTAAGTGTGTTACCTGTCCTGTTGACGTTTAGACGTAGTCCACACCAATGCGTAGTTCTTGTTGATGCCTTTTACCAGCACGTACAATCAAAATTAAGCCAACTAACTTCTCTGAAAGAATATTAAAGTCTGACCACGTTGCCAGAAGGCACTTTGTATTCAAATTACTGCCTCCACATTCTTATTCGTTCCAAATAGCCCACTTAAAGCAGAAAAACAATAATAAAAGCAAAAAAAAAAAACAACCAAATCAACATCGATTCCTGTCAAATATGATTATGTCCAAAATGGAGCATGTCCCCGGGTGTGTTCACATGGTGAGATGATTTCAATGACTCATCGGCCATGTGGTTAATTGTTTTCAACACTCCTCTTCCTCTCTCTCTCTCTCTCTCTCCTACTTTTTGTTTCAGGACAAACCATATTATTATCAATCACAGGGGAAAACAAATGAGGTCCAATTTATTTTGCACTTAATGGTCATTTACCGCATCGTCCCCATCCTGAGTGGATGATAATGCTCCTCTTCCACCTTGACAATGCTTTATGAAAAGATGAACGGTAATATTGTTCTTAATCATTGTTGGTATTATTTTTGTGTTTAACAAGATGGCCTACGGTGATGACAACATGGATGTTGATGGTTTGGATGTCCTGCGGTTGTGGTGTGAGTAAATTTTTTTGTTTGCTGTTGTTAAACACAAACACATGTTCACAAGTTTTTTCTGTCTTTAACTAACTTTTAAGTAGGGATATCATTTAAGGCCTTTATTAGTGCCAAACTAGAAGGACAAGACCACTTGTAATGATGACTTTAAGACAGTTTGTGGTTTGGCTCCTCTTGAGTTCCCTTCGACAGAATAATCAGGTCCCTTATCACTTGTGGGCTTATTATGATGAAGTTTCCTTAAGTTTAAGATCAGTCTACCTAGGCTCCGATATCAATTCAGACAACGACACCATAGCTCAGATCAGACGAAGAATAACCCTTGCTAATCGCTGCTTCTTTGGGCTAAGAAGGCAATTGACTAGCAAAGCCCTCTCTCGAACAACAAAAGTGACCCTATATAAGACCCTAATAATCCCAGTCCTGCTCTACGGCGCAGAGGCATGGACTTTATCAAAAGTGGATGAGGTTGCTCTTGGCTGCTTCGAGAGGAAAATTCTTCGTGTGATTTTCGGTCCCGTCTGCATAGACGAGGGAGGGGGAGGGGGAGATACAATGACGAACTGTACGGGCTGTACAGCGACATCGACTTAGCCAGAAGAATGAAGGTCCAACGACTGAGGTGGCTGGGTCATGTAGAGCGGATGGACACCAATGCTCCGGTCCGAAAAATCTTCGAATCCGCCCCCGAGGGACAGCGCAGTTGAGGAAGACCGCGACTCAGGTGGCGCACGCAAGTTGAAGGGGACCTCAACCAACTTAGCGTGCGAACCTAGAGGCAGCTAGCTAAAGATCGAGCTGGCTGGAGACGCTTGTTGGGTAAGGCCCAGGTCCACCTCGGACTGTAGCGCCACCTTAAGTAAGTAACTATAAGGCGTAGCACTGATCCTCTTTTCGAATGTTCCTGGATTTCTGGTAACAGACATAACCAAAATTTGACATAAAGCAGTGACTCATGACTCGTGGCTTAGTGGTAAGAGCGTTGGACTGTTAAGCGAGAGGACACAGATTCGATCCTCAAAACCACCAAACGTTTTTCGCGACACCACCACCACACCACAGACAAGACAAACCTGCAAAAGTATATATCTGTCATGAAAAAGATTCTCAATCCGCCATTCGGAGTCGGAAATAAAACTGGAAGTCCTCTCCATTCTTGGTTGTGAGAAGCCTTGGTTCCCGATGAGGTGTGGCGCCAAATATTTGTTTTTTAGTGACTCTATGGATGTTTACGGCGGCGCAAGTAAACAAAGGTAGATGGGGCTGTTACAAAACCTCATGTCTGATGTTTAGAACAGTGTTCAAAACTGTTGTCAGATTGATTTAATAGACCTCAAGTTTAATTTTATTAGAATGAATCCTTGGCAGGAAAACAGGTGTCAAATAACACAACCACTTCCGTTTACACGGATGGATGCAAAATGGATACAGGAGTGGGTGCTGGATTCTGTTCCAAGACTCTCGGGTTGTTCGTATCAATCAGACTCCCGGACCAAAGCAGTGTCTTCCAAGCGGAAGTCCTGGCAGTGACAACAGCTGCCCAACAGGTTGCAATGAAAGCACTACCACGGGATGATATTACCTTTTTCATCGACAGCCAGGCGGCAATAACAGCGATTTCTGCCATAGAAGTAAAATCGAACTACGGGTTCTTGGAAGGCAGCACAATGTAGGACTCTGCTGGGTGCCTGGCAACAAAGGGGTGTCTGGAAACGAGACAACTGAGGAGCTGGCAAGGAAATGATCTTCATTAGACCCCGACCAAGCTCATTCCACCGCTAAAATTCCACACTGTAATCTCAAAAAGGAGGTTGGGAGCAAAAGACAAAAGGCAAATGCGCTCAGTTCCTGTGTTATAACGAGGAAACTATGGCCATTCTACGATAAACAGAAAACCGATAGAATCCTGCAAATGGACAAAAAGCCCCTATCTTCTCTAATAGGTATAATCACCGGGCATAATATGCTTAACTACCATGCAAGATGACTGGGATTGAACACGGATGACCTATGCAGGGGATGTGGCGACAAAGAAGTAGATGAGGACACTCCACACTTTCTTTGCCACTGTCCAGCGCTCTGCCAAACAAGATTCAAAATCCTAGGAAGACACTTCTTTCAGGACCTAGAAGAACTGTCCGACAAGTCTTCCGACAGCCTCGATAGAACATAGGCTAATGGTTCCTTGTAAGGGGGGTTGAATCCCCTGAGGTACCACAATGGGTCTACATTGACCTAAGTGTGGCGGAGATAGGACTTCCTTTCTCGTCAACCCTCTAACCTAGAATTTGTAAACTGTCATTATTCTTAGCGAAATAGAACACTGACGTCAGATTGTCGTCCCCAATGATCTTCTACATACATACGTCAAGCACATCTACATCTACTTTATCTTTTAAAGCGAACTTAATCGATGCTTACTAGAGAAGCATCTACCCTAGGTATTCCCTTCCTTTTGACGTTCAAATGTCTAGCTGCCATTTAAATTTGAATATCTCGTTTCACCATTGTTGTGCCGAAAATACATTCATTCTCCTTCAGGACTCAACATATGATTGACGTTTCAAAAGTTCCTTAAAAAAAAAAAAATGGAAGTCCCTACTCAACAAATACAATCAGGAAACTCGATTTATAATTCCCAATCCTTCCTTGACATCCTCTGAACTGTATTTACATCAGGAAAAAGCAAAAGAAAAGAGAAAAAAAAAAAAGAAAAATTCTTCTTGATAGACGGTAGAATAATAGAATTGTCAAAACAGGATTACAAAATCATTTTCAACGAACACAATACCAATTGATTTCAATTCGTTTAGAAAAAGGACATTCACTACAATAAAAAATATCCTTTTTCTATCTAAATGCAAGTACTGCCAACACAAAAAGACTTGATAAAGACTTAAGACTTCAATTTGACAACTGTGAGGTTGTCCATTCACATAAAATAAAACGATATGACATTCCTTATCCTGACACACTTACACGTGTGCCTGCCTAGCCTTCATCATGCGATTAATACCTTGACCGTATGTCCAGGGTTTCATAATTTAACCCAAAAAAGAGCGACCAACACAACTCGTCTGACCATTTTGGGAAACTATTGTCATCCTGTCAACGTTTAACAAACCTCTAGGACTCACAAGAGATACCCATCATCGTACACTCGTATGCTCCTCATTCCTGCCAAACCCATATGTCAGAGGGGATGGCAAAAATAGTTTAAGCCTTCGTATAGTGTGTACCCACAATAAACCATTTTGTGACTACAAGTTCTCGACCGTAGGGTATGTAAATTTTCCAAAATAGCATGATAATGGCAAAGCTGGGATTTTTTTTTTTTTTTTAACTCGTTCCTGGGTGTTCGGACAAAGGGGCTCGAATCAAATGGAGGATAGATTGCGGTGTTATGAGTGCCATAAGTTGTTTTGTTTGCCCACATTTTCGGTTGGACAACTGGCAATGATGATGATGGTATGATGGGTATGATGTGGTGGGCGGTTTTTTCAAAACAATACACACTCGTGGGCCCAATGCCAACCAGGAGTTAAAGGGTTTTGTCCATGCTACCCGGTAATGGAATTTGATAAGTTTTTCGGTGGAATATTTTCATATCCTGGATTTTGGGAGCGGGTGTATCCTTTTTTTTTTTGTTTTACGTGTAAATGAGTGGCAGCTATGCCTTGTCGGTGGAGGCTGGAGTCTGTAGGGACTGTTTGTTGGCAGACATATTTTCGAAATTGAAAATTCCACCGCATGGGTTGGAAAACGATGTTTTTTTTTTTTGTTGCGATGATGGTGCGATTAAAATTCCCATAAGGATCTGTGGAGAAATTTAATCTGAAGCGAGGTTTTTGGTTGTTTGTTTTGACCAATTCTGGATGGTTACCTGGGGGAACGAGATGGCAGGGTAGCAATTCGGAATATAGTAGATAAATTATATTTTTCTTTTGTTCATGATGCGGGTTTTTAAATTCCAATTAAATACAAACAAATGCATGATGGATGAATGCTTGGACACACAGGAGTTTTTAAGTATTTTGCGGAAGGGGATGATCCATGAAATATAACGGGGGAGTTTTGGGTTCTTCCTGTGGCTGTTTGGAGTCGGCTTTCGATTTCTAGGAATCGCCTGGATATACCAAAAAATGTTTTATTCGACCAAGGACAGGTTTTTTCCGATGCTTCGCATTAAGGACCATAAAACTTCTCTGGCCCTGAACCTACACCCATATCTTCGGCTAGGGCTCCTATCGAAGGTTGGGTTTCTAGCATGACCGTCCACGATGCAAGCAAACTAAACGGATACTTCTCGACGTCTGTAAGAAGTCCGTCGCATTCTTGCTGTCTCGCAGCAGAAAAGACTGCAGGCAACTTATTGGCGTTTTTACGGGACAGTACGCCTTTGCCAAACGTATCAACGTGTTGGGCTTTAGTAACACCACTATCATTGATGCTTGTGAAAAACTTCTTATATGTGTGTCCTGCCTTTGCTCGTATTAGGGGGCAGACTTCTGGGGTTAATGTGATGAGTGCTGGTAACTTTAGCTCCTTATTACTGAAGCTCTTACTCGACTTTTTGTTAAAAAGGCGATGAAAACACACACAGTAAAAGGGTGGTACAATGGACCTGTTTTTGTGTCAATGTGCTCCACCTCAAATCATAGAACCCCTTGTTGATAGCTTGTGTAGTGCTAATCCTATTCGTATTTTGACTCAAAAGTGTGAAGTATTTATTATATCCATCCGATGACCTTAGGTTGGGTTCGGTTAGATTGGGCGGCTGTCCCCACTAACCAGGGACTCACTAAGGCAAGAATGAAGGTCCATTGTGAAACCGGGTGTAGAAACCGGAAACCAGCCTCCGAAACCACAATGCGGAATTCCCTATAGGATAAAGGAGTATAAGCTCAGAGTAGGGGAAGGTGTTGTACCTCGGTCCATGTGCAATTTCCCAGTAAAGCACTGAACATGCAGGAATATGGTGTTAACCCTATACTGTGCTGCACTTAGTGCAGAACTACAAACATAACTCTTAATTCTAAAGATGTCGAGTTTAGCTAGGTCGTTAAGGTCATTAAAGAAGTACTCTCCTAGTGTTTTCCTCCTCAACCTTGATAGAGCAGGGCACGTACAAAGAAGGTGTGCAGTCGTTTCTTCTTCCTCCTCGTCTCTGCAGCTTCTTCAGAAATCATTAGAAGGTACACCCATTCTGATGGCATGCCTGCTAATAAGACAATGTCCCGTAAGGGCTCCTATTATAATTCTTAAAAGTTTCCTGCTTACGGACAGAAGTCTTCCTGTTCTCCTCAAATCCCGATTAGGCCAGATCTGTTTCGACGAAAGACAAGTGTTGATATTATTCCACCTGCTGTTAGCTATTCTTCTAGCTTCACTATCGAGGTGGGACTTCATCGATCCTAGAGAGGCAAGCGGTTCCCCTCCATTTTCAGAGAGGATCCGACCCGCGCCTTCCTTAGCTAGTTCGCCCGCTCTGCAATTACCCGAAACGTCCCTGTGTCTTGGAACCCAGCACAGGGAGACGTCACATCTGTCAGCGATAGACCTGCGGGATTGGATCTTATGGTCGATGATTCCAAGGCTTTAATCGCTGCTTGACTATCTATATATAGTACAATAGCGTTACCATCTACCGCGTTAATCGAAAGCCGTAATTTCTGCCTGAAGTACACTGCAGTGATCCGGCAGTCGCTTGGCAATACTTAAGTCAGGTGCAGTGGAGAAGACCCCTGCCCCGTGTCATACGCTGTTTTAGATCCATCCGTGTATATCTCTATCGCAGGTCATCAAACAAAATGTCCTTTACAACTCTGGTTGCATACACGTATTACTTCGATGGCGCTTGCACAGAAATGCAACATAATCTTAAAAATTTCACCATGAATCTGGTCCGTGAGCTAGGAAATTATTTGTTGTTGTCGATATTTCAGAAAACCCCAAGTGAAATCACATGATCTTGCTAATTAATTGGAAATTGTGACCGCCAACTCTATAAAATTCCCTCCAAAGGGGACATCCTTTACAAATCCATCTCATTTGTCCCAATTCAAAGGGGAATTGATTTTTAACTCAAAATCCCGTGACGTTCAGGTAATCCAGTTGACAAATTCATCCTAATTTGGAATTAAATTTGATATCCAACATAATTCCATTGAACCAACCCCCAAAGCTTCGCATGTGAATCCTTCCAAATTGCATAATTCCACCCGAATTTCTGTATATGATGAGTCTGTTCCACCGAATTAATTTAAATTCAACTCTCGCCTATTAAAAATGCAATTATTCCATAACCAGCCACCATTGTTATTCCACGATCCCTCGACAGCATCATCGTCAATTTCAATTAATTTTTCAAGTTGTAATTAATCATCCCTCCATTGCCGGACCTGACCAGCACCCAAAGATAATTGCCTGGATACGAAAGAAAGTGCATACTACCCCCACCCTCAACTATCAACTAACAACAATTCCCTACTTATCTGAGCCATGCAACAGTGGCAAAGTACACAAAACTCCCACTTAATATTTTCATAGCTATACACGGTTCTTACTCACACATACACATTTGTTCAACAAAAGGGGTAGCAAAAGTTATGCTATACAGTTAATTCGTACACAATGCAGTGCTCTCTCTCGGCATGCGAATATAGAGAACGTCAGAGAAGAATTGGTGAATTGGAGTGTTAATAACAAAACAATGCGCGTGCTGGGGACCTGAGGACATCGCGCTAAGGCAACACGCTGAGCAGAGGGGTGAGCGCAACCCCCGCAATGCATTGTTTGGGTTAACAAAACTATAACTAACGTGATGTTTGCATTTCGTGAATAATTTAATTATAAAATTTTATGCTGCAACAGAACGGAACAAAACGAATTTTGAGCGTGTGTGTGTGTATGAATTTCTCAGATATGCCATGTCGTATGTTGCGTATACGACTGAGTGAATTTTAATTTTTGTTTTGTTTTTCTTTGTTTGGGAATGAGTTCGAATTTAACTCATATTTTGATTGGACAAGCTGAGCTAACAGATTGACTATTGTAGGATGACGTCCGATAGTAGACTAATTCCAGATGAAGTTGGCAATGTATAAATATTTAGAGACATCGGAGGAAGTTTGATGTCTGTTTCTGAAACAGCTTTCACTGTTTAAACAAACTTAAGACAAACACTTCTCGGATAGATCAGATAGGCTTCAGCGGCTCAGTCTCGATAAAAGAATGTCAAATGTCAGGGATTTCCATATACCAGGTTCTTTGATTTAATTTGGTCCTTTACAATTTATTTGGACTAGTTTTTGAATACAACATCAATCAAGTGGCGGCCTCTATTGACCAAAAAAAAATGTTCCCTTGATGCTACGTTTTCCATTACATTTTCGAGCATCTCAGGCGATGTAGCGATGATTTCGGCACGAATGTTTGCCTTGAGCTCGTCCATGGTCCATGGTCAAATCTGGAGATCTGGGTGGCCAATCAATGTCACCATTTTTTGACAACACGCGTCCAGGGAATTTTCGTTGCAGAAACTGCATTGTTTGATTTGCAATGTGGCATGGCGCACCGTTTTGTTGAAACCAGTAACCGTTCAGACCTCTTTCACACATTTGTGGGCAGACAAAATGAGCCAACATCCACCGATATCGATTCCCATCGATTGTTTCGTCTTCTCTGAAGAAAAATGACCTAATGATGGTTTTGGCGGAAACGCCGGCTCAAACAGTCACTTTTTGGTCATGCAATGGTGTTTCATGGATCTCGTGTGGGTTCTCCGTTCCCCAAATGCGGCAATTTTGCTTGTTAACGGCGTCAGAGAATATGATATTGGCCTCGTCGTGCATCAAAATTTGCTTCCAATATCAGGTTCAGTGTCAACCATTCGAGCGACTGTTTGGACGTATTCCAAGCGACGTGGACGACCTGTCGGCAATATTCTTTGAGTCAATTGCACTTTTTACGAAAACAAATGCAAATCATCCTTCAAAATGCGCCGCAAGGTGGTTCCACTGATACATGTAGGTTCTAGGTAACACTCTCTCTTACCGCTTCAACCAGTTCATTGGAACGTCTTGGGCGTTGATTAACGGCATGTCTACGATCTCCCACCGACCCGTGCTCAACAAAATTCGACACCAAACGACGAATATTGTTGTGAGACGGTGCTTCTTGGCCACGATATTTTCGACGATATGCACGTTGAGTTAACTGAACTGAACGACTAAATATTTTCAATGTACAGCGTGTTGTTTCGGTGTAAAGCGTTGGTTAAAATTGTTTTGAATAAACGTGCCAAAAACATGTCACTTATACCAACATTGGTGCATTGTACTTTTGCTAGTCTCATTTTACTAAAATGATTGCTTAAGGTCTTTCATCGTCACTGATTAGTCTTTCTTGCTAAAAGATAGCAAAAACTCTGCAGACTTCTTAAGGACGTTGGGGAACATTTATTTTGTTTGTTTGCAGCCTTGAGAGCTACGCCATTTGCAGTAATTCAACTCAACTGTCGATGGAAGCTAACTCATTTTGTTTACCAAAGCCGTGTCCAATAGATCCAAACAAGACTTATCGAGTTTCACCTTCTAGAGTGAATTTATCAGGGATTTGCCTTCACAGACCATTTTGGAAGTTGCCGTTCTTCGCCATAAACGTTCATAGCTAGTAAGTCTCCACTTGGAAGTCAGGAAATAACCTCAATTTTGAGGTAACTAAGAACCAATAGTTCCCCATTCGTCGAACGCTTCCTGGGTCATTTACGTCTAAGAGCTAACAGTCAGTAACTAAGAGCATGGAATATCGAAGTCTGGGTGAACTCTTGTGAGGTGAGGTGAGGTGAGATACCATTCAGTGATTCCTGTACGCCACTCTTAATATTTTTGATAACGACTGCAGGAGCTGTGCAAAAAAAACAACCCCACACTTTCTTAAAGTACACCTTCATGTGGGCAGTGATATGGCAAATACCGAACTCAGTTATCTCCATCGTTGTGATCTTTGTGACTCAGTGGTTAGAACATTGGACTGTTGAGCAAGCTGGCTTAGGTTCGAGTGTCAGAAAAAAACTAAATAGCGGCTTCGTCGTAGAAAGAGAAACATAATGTGACATGTTTTGGTAAGGCGAGCTCTATCGTTCCATCAGACCCTCCTCTGAGTCAAGTGTTCTGTATCGACGACAAATTTTTGTAGATGTGGACGACGATAAATTCCATTCCATTCCCGCATTTCTTTGTATAAAGTCACAGAGAGTATCCTTGAATTTGCCTTTGGATGTCAAAACAGTTTTGTGGAGACCATTATTCACATTCGGGATTATAGAACTTCTCTGGCCCTGAGTTGTTCCATGTATGCATATCGGTCTCAAACCCATCAGTCTCCTTGATTTTGAATTGGTTTGAGTTGAGAAAAAAACGTCTTTGTGGGTGATCTTTCACACAGTACACGTCCGTCATGGTTAATGAGAAACGTCACCTATGAATAAATGGACAACTAACCACGTGGAATACACAATTAGGTAACCACTGTGCAAATGTCTTGCAAACTTTGAATGAAAACATCTTATATAAACCAAATTATGTTAAGTATTTCCATGTGGTTGATTTACATCTGTCGCCAACGGTATTTTCACAGACACTTAGCATAAATTCTGTATAACAATGTCCGCTACCACGATCGCACTTAATTTGAATACACAAATGACTCGTTCAACTATATTACATCCTCTCATGCAATATTGGTGCGCGAGGAGAATACAAAACGCCCACTTAATGTACCGTCATTTGCAATCCTTAAGCCCATCCAACACAGTTCCGCGCTGCCATAAAGACGTTTAAGAGAGCAATCGAGAACTCAATTGAGCATTGAAATCACATTCAATAGGAACGATGGAGAAACTGCGAGAAGGAACAAAGTGTAATGAGTCAAAGGATCGAAATATATTTCTTTTTTTCGTCCTTATCCTTGGGTTTGTGTGCAGGCAAGACATTTACCACCTCTGAGAAGGTCTTTTCTACTTTTGCGATGATGTGCAAATTAATTTACGACACGAACAAATGAATATGAGATATGAATGAACGGAAGGGACCTTCATTTCCTTGGGAATTTTCCAAAAGAAAAACCTTGTAAGAGGCATAAACTCGTAAGATGGGTTTTTTTTTTTTTATCGCAGTTAACCATTCGACAAAAGACAAAAACCCCTCTGCGCCCGAGACGGAACAAATTAATGGAAGGTAATTTATTTTGGATTTCCAGTCGTTGTCACTCAACGGTAAAAAAAAAGGAACTCATAATGATATGGCTTACAGAAAGCTAAAGATACATATACGAGTAGGTATATGGGCACATACGTACATGTGACGTTTGCTGTAATCCTCTTAAGAGGAGAGTTGTTGTGCCAGGAGGAGTAGACACATCATAGGGAGAGGTTCAACAAGTGATTTAATTGTGGAACCCATTTGAAAGGGGATCAATAAATGAGATAAATAAGCACTCAAAGGGAACTGATTGTTCATATATTTGATTTTACCAAAGAGGGTATAGAAGTGACTTTGTGTCAACATAGATTGTATAGCTCTTGCACGACGAGAAGTTAATTGACAACTAAAATTCATTTCACAAGTTAAAAGTTAAATTGAATTTTGTTAAGAGATACGGGACACATGCTTACTGATGCGGAGAAGACAATTATTCTCTAATCTGAAGATGAAGTCGATTGTTAACAAAAAAACGCATTTACCTTGGAATCCAAAAAGATGGTGCTTGATGTTAAACCTAACGCTGTGGGTGTTATTAGGGGACACTGCGCCATTGGCAGGAACGCCTCCTCTATAATGATTTTTTGTAGAAGCTGTGTGGACGAGGAGGGAGAGACTTTTCGCTACCTTCTATCTTTTGGACTTCTCCATAGATCCTTCTTGATTTCGATTGCTAGTGTCAACGATATCATTTGCTTAATTGCAATCGAATATATTTTTCTCTACTTCACTGTTATTAGAGCCCTGAGTTCAAGTTAGGTCTGACTATCATTGTCCTCATAAAAATAGGTACACTCTCGATAATTCAAAGGTCTTTTGAAACTCCAACTTGACAATTGGAACTTCCTTTTACTCGAACCCTCGTCAATTCCAGTTTTTTTCTAAGGTCCTTTGAGTTTCGAAATATCCACAGTCGACTGTACGTTAAAAATGTCCAAAGGTCCTACCTTAGTTGAAGGTCAACGATGATACGACATTGCTACTGCTACGTTGTACTTTTCCTTTGCCAACCAGTTACATGCTGTTCGTGATCCTTCATTGCGCACATTACGTTCGTGATGAAGCTTAGAACTCTTTAGCAAGTCGGTTCCTCACTGTTCTCTTTCACCGAGTTCCAAGGAATCCACACAACATAAGGGGTAGTAGCAGTAGGAGCTATCGCGATGCCGAACTTGAAAGCAATCCATGCTCTCTCAGAAATTACCTTTAAGTTTTGGTTGTTCATGTCGTATAACACTGCCCTTGTGGGCTTTTCTGTAAAAATGTCTATTGAGGACAAACGCAAACAGAAAACAGCCATCATAGATCATGTTCCACAGAAATGGCCTTAAAACAGAACCCTGTGGCACACCACCGCTAACATTATATTTTTTGTGTGAACGGCGTCGAACAAACTGACTTTCTGGAAGAGGCTTCACTCACAGAAAGTTTGGTGCCACAAACTCTTTTGATTTTTTAAAGCAAACTCCCTTACGTAGATAAGTTAAAGCTGAACATTAACGCATTAACGTATGGGTACACTCCCTTTCCCTTTTTGAAAAAAAAAATTCATTTCATAATTAATTCCTCGATAAAACCGAAAACATTAACCCTACCATACTCTAACGATGTAAATGACTCATAATCTCGTTTCATTTAGTTGTGCGTGTGTCCATTAAAAACAAATTGCAACCGAAAGTTTGTGGAAATAAATTTCAGAAATTTCCAATTTCACTGAACTGTACATGGTGCATGTGTGTGTAGGTACGGTATGCGATGCTACTAAATATAATTTAAACTCGAAATGCATATGTTTTTCCAACATAACGAGACACACAAACACAAACAAAGTGAAATAAATTGCAATTTCATTTTATGCCACCCACCCCTTTGTCATATGCACCCGTTGCTGTGGTTTTTGCTATGCGACATATACACACACACATCTGTGTGATATGTGCTTATAAGTGCATCTAAACTGCACCAACACTGGAGCTGAATAGTATTTTCCGAAAGACAGTCATTTATTGGCAGGAGCATGCAATTACTGGTGGAGGCGGTTGCAAGCCGTGCATTGAATTGACACAGAATTACAATTGAGTTCCCATTGTAGTCTACAATTTCTTTCTGAAAATTAGTCTCTAACCAGCAGTGTACATAGGCAATATTTTCATGGAAAATTTGAAATAATGTTCCCAGTAAAGCCGCATAGAGATTGCCGAACTAAATCCATGGCAATGAATTCGTGTAAAGATAAGTATGTAACTGGAAGCCATTTTTGATTATTGACAGCTGATAGTGGACATTTCTTAAAACAGATTTTTGTGTCACTTTTGACATATGGATACCTCCTGCAGAATGTATTATGAAGAGCCGATGAAAAGGAGTATATTGTCCTTTTGCAGGAACAATTCTTTAATCACTTTCAAAACAGTTTGAGAATAACTAACCTCCCTGAATTAGGTCGAAGGGCTGACCTGGATCTTGTTTTGGTCCGAGAACACGACGGGATGGCAGGACATGAGATCTTTGATAAGCTTGCTGAATAAGGTTCAGAAGATAATTTCTCAGGACTTAAGCTCACATGTGGTTTGCCAGTATCCTCTAGGGAATACAATTAAGAGTGAGTTCAGATTCAGAGGAGGATTTCTCAGGACCTGATCCCACATTTGGATAGCCTTGATTAGGGCTTCCACTGACAGTTTGGTCTCTAGGGAATACAATCGAGACTGATTTCAGGTTCAGAAAAGGATTTCTTATTACCAAAGCCCACATTTGGATTGTCGGCATTTTCGGTATAGGCTTCCATTGACGGTTTGGTCTCTAGTGAACGTAATTGGGAGTGACATGACCCCCGAAGATTCAGAAAAACTAAACAAATGCCGATGTCCGATCGATTGCCACTTCCTTCGTTGTATTTGAACACCACGCACGCTGACAAAAACAGGAAGATGAAGGTGTCAGAAAGTTAAGGAACTTCTGTGGGTTGCATTGGGACAACTTTGCCGCCAAGAATTCTCTTTGAGTTCAAAGAGAGCTGGACATTTCGTTTGGATGTGTAGAGAGGTCTCGTTACTCTCAAGACAGAACACACAGCTTTAAATCTTTTCAGGCGGCAGTGTCCGCTGAGGCATCCAAATTCGTGCTTTAGGGTTGTTCCTATCGAGATTCACAATGAAACTGTTTTTCTTTTTGTGATCGGGATCATCTTTGAGCTGGATTCTTGCATGCGAAGACCATTTGCATGTCTTGCGAAGACAGAAGAGTTCGGTTCGAGTCCAATAAATTTGTTGATGCGCCATCTTTATCCACGTATAGAACTTTGAGTCAAAATTGCTTGAGTGAAAGAGTCGATTGCCTAGTTTGCCTTCCATTCGTACGAAGTTTTGTCATGATGGTTAACTCAAAATGACATTGAGTGCAACAGTTGGAATCTCGGTTAGGCGTTGGACGCTTTTTGTCCACCTATTACCTCTTTGGCGATATTATAGACGATCCTACCATCGCACCTATTTCCTGATTTCAAAAACTCTGCAATGTAATCCGATCCCAACAAATGTCATAACATTTATGTCACTTTATGTCAAACTCAAAGGACATCATCATCGACGTGGAACACACCCACTTTCATTTCAATGAACCCTCCTCTCGATCTTAAAAAGATGTCTACCCTCTCAGCTTTAATTTCCAATTTGTGTGTTCTCCCTTCTTATCAGTAGTCGTTGTCCCCTTAATTCTCATTCCACAAAAAAATTAAATAAATAAATGAAATTACGCATATAACCATACACCACTCCCATCCATGTAATGTGCCGTGCCCGTGTAAACAACACGTAAACTGCACCCCCGTCCCCACAAAACAAAAAAAAAAAAAAAAAATCCCCAAACAATTACCTGGAAAATCGCATAAAATTTAATGGCGCAAATATTGCAGATACACTTTTACGAAGACGCAGGCCAAAGCAAATCTCCAAATAAAAGAGAGAAAAACCAAAAGAATCTCATTAAAAGGACGAACAAGACTACATAAACGAATGGCGGTTAAAATATCCTAAAGCAACAGACCATCGTCGATGGATTTTCCCCGGCAATGGAATTAAATTACTTTTACCCTACAAAACCGTAAGCCAACAACAGCAAAAAAAAAAATAGAAAATCAGTCACCTTTTGTCCCACAGACAACAATAGCTGAGGGGGGCAGAGAGAGTGTGCTGTTAAAGAGGTTTTAGGCCAATTCCACAAGGGTAAGCGAGCAAAACTTAACGAATAGCTCCATTGCCGCCTCTGGCTACCACTTCCGCCACGAATTGTCAAATTGGATTACTATTCGAGTGGAAAAGATTGCTGCTGGTTCCAAATTCTATTCTATCTTCTTGTCAATTTCCGGCCTCCCCTTCCCCTCTTCCACCACTTTGAGCGGATTTCAAAGCAGATAGAGGAAGTGAAACGATTAAATTCTGACATCTGGCTAGTTCGCGGATTATGAAGATAATTGAGCGTACTTGGCCTTGGGTTTTTGCCTCTTCTTCAAATTTAAATAAGTTTTTTTGCCCAAAAAGGAGTACATACTCGTACATCAGCTGCTGGTAAATTGAAAATACCAATTTGGTTAGGTACACGACGAGAAGCCATCTTGATTTCACAAACGGATCGATGTTAAACTAATTTTAAAGGCGAACGAGTGGAAAAGTTATTTAATTCGAAGGATGCAGCCAAAGGAGCTGTGATTCATTGCGAATGTGTTCGAATCGGAGAAGTCGTAGCCATAAATATTTGACTTTTTATGGGTTTTCAACGTGGTGGCCATGTTGGGAAGTTCTTAACGGGATATTACCATCCCTATTCCCTTCGGAGATTGGTGGGTGGTTATTTGAAGTAATGTTTGAACGTTAACATGCAGATCGGTAAGGATAATGGTTAATAACTTGTTTTTTATGAGACTTTATATATTCTGAGAGGACTGCAACTTGAAATGGGGTCTTAAATTTTCTAAAAGTGGATGTCAATTCTGATACAGTGTGTTGGGGAAGTTTTTGGCTTTTTTTTTTCATTTCGCGACTGATAACAATGCAATCAATAACGCTAAGCTGTACAACTTGAGAATTCTTTCGTGTCTACCTATGTTTCATCGCTTTGATGGAACTTCAATACACAATAGTTAGGTTAGGTTAGGTTGAAGTAACTGCCAGCTAAAGCCCGCACACTTAGACCAGTGATAAGTCCATTGTGATACCTCATGGATCTGGACAGATCTCCTTACCTACTCGCTTGACAAATTGGAGCTTCTAATGTGTTTATCAGATCGCTTAAGTCGTTAAAGTAGAATTCTTCTAAGTGGAGCCTTCTTTCATGGGAGAGACCTGGACAGCTACATAGAAGGTTTCCTCTTCATCCATGAAGCTTCTGCAAAAATTGTTTGAATGTACACCAAGCCTTGTTAGACTGCCTGCATCCTGAAGAGTTATGCCACCTACAGTTAAGGTTTTTAAGAGAAAAATGTTTACAACAGTACCATTCTAGAAGAATACTGTGCAGCTGCAGAAGCTAAGAAACTCTGGTCTAGGATGAGCAACTTAAATGTGAATTCTTTTAAGTTAGGCTCTCTATACGAAAGATAGGTACAAAGTTTAAATCTAATTCTAGCCCCTTCGTTGGTTCCAGCTCTGTGCGCTATCGGCCATGGTTTGGACGGCAATTCTTATCAAAGCTGCTGGATCTTCTCTACCCTCTTTATTGCATGGAGGCTGCTATATTTTACATTTCCATAGATCCTAGGTAAGGTAGGAGTGGCTGGCCGCAGGTGCAACCTCACTTAGACCAGATAAGATCATTTGTGTTACCACCAAGATCTGTATTTCACCAGAAATACTACCCGCAGAACCAGCCGGAGCTTGCTATGAAGCGCTGGAGACTGCCTCTGTTTATATCAGCCAGTTCACTTAGGTTGTTGAAAAAGCTGGCTCCTAAGTATGCTCTTCTTCGAGCTGAAAGGGACGGGCATGTACAGAGAAGGTGGAGAATCGTCTCCGCTTCTTCCTCATCTATGCAGCTTCTGCAGAAGTCGTTGTAGATGCCGACGGTGCAGTGTCCCGTAATGACACCCACTAAGGTGCTTAATAGCAGTCTATTTCGTCTGATGAGACAATGGGAACGTTTGAAATCCAGTTTTGGCCAAATCTGTTTGGTGATGAGACAGGTGCTACCTACTCTCCATACATGATTGGCGATATTGATCGCGTTTCTATCGAGTAGCAATTTCCAGTTGGCGAGAGGCGTACTTAAATTCCCCTTATCCGGAAGGATTCGTAGAGTTGCAGCGAGTTCATCCGCCATGCAGTTGCCTGGAATGCCTCTGTGCCCCGGCACCCATATTAGGCGAATTTTGAATTGCTCAGCCATCTCGTTAAGAGATAAGCGACAATTTAGGGTTGTTTTTGAGTTGAAGGCGACAGATTCCAGGGATTTTATCGCGGCCTGACAGGCCTGATCAGTAAAAATTGTGATATCCCGAGAAGATAGTACATTATACCTCATCTACGATAGGCCATAGATCCTAAGTGGTTGGTACTCCTTCAATTAATGATCCTTGACCACATTGCTTCATCATGAAAGCTCTTCAAAGTTTCACAGTCCATTTTGTCACCAATGTAACTTAATAGCAGAGGTCAGTGGGCCTTTGACAGGACATCCTCATTTTCACTTATTTTAACCCCAGAACTACCCACCTATGTCATTTCCTTTTCATCCCCAATGAAGTGACCACCCATAAATCTAATGCAATCTGCATAATTAACTTTGCGCCTTCCCACAATCGAACGGAACTAAACGCACAAACCCCATTACATGTGACAAAAGTAACGAAAAAAACTAATGAACTGTCACCAGATCTGCCATTTGGTTTCAAATCACAAGCAAACAAACAAAACCACTATCTGCACACATACATACGAGTATCTGATGGAAAACTCTTTAACTAAACCTTCTACTCCCATCCCGGTCATACAAAGAAACAAATTGCCTGGGAAAACTATCCAAATACACAAGCTTTCCTTTGCTTCCATACAAGCATACAAACAAACAGGACGAACGACTGCAGTTAATGTTCACCACACCAATCTACCGCTCTACCGCAGAAGTAAATAAATTAAAAATTAATGGCAGTCTTCGACAGTTTCGTGGTGCTTGAGAAGGTGTGCGGGACTGCTTAGTTTTTAGACTATGACAAATGGCTGGGAAGAAGGACTTTGTGTTCTGGATCCCCACCGCATACCGCCCTGAACTGAACAACAAACTATCAATCGATATATCGATACTTCGCTTGACATTGTTGCAAGCGTCCTCGTCTATCGCTTGTCGTTTTGTGACATCTCAGCTGCGAAGGAGATAGAAAAGTTTTTTCTTTCATACAGAAGATTCCTTGAAGAGAATCTAAGATGACATTGTGATCGGGATGAGGGAACAACATGGAAGAGAAAACTTTGACAAGCCAAACGGTCAGATTGACTAATGGGACATTAAATGTTTTTTTTTTTTTCTGTTCTTACTCCAGCAGAGTTTTGAAGTGGGCGAAGGGGAACACCATTATAATCGGATTACTGTCAAGTTACCCATTGGGGTTGAAAGGATTTGTGTAAATCCTTTCGAAGGCAGAGCCTGTCCTTGGCTAGAGTTTGGGTCCTTTTGTTCAACGTGGATGGAAACTATGGAGAAAGTATCTGGACTGGAATGTTGATAAGACCTTTTCTTTATTAATAAATTAAGTTTTCAATTGAATCGATATGTGTTTGAGGGATGAGAACACTGTACAAGTAGTGTACAATGGAGCCATCAGGATATTCATATTTATTTATAGCTTTACTATTCGGTTATGTACTGCGCAATGCCTGTTTTATAGTGATTTTGTATCTTTGGATAAA
Source organism: Criorhina ranunculi (assembly GCA_951813785.1). NCBI lineage: Eukaryota > Metazoa > Arthropoda > Insecta > Diptera > Syrphidae > Criorhina > Criorhina ranunculi. The sequence goes on along the minus strand of OX638382.1, from coordinate 11,161,644 downwards.
GGGACCGAGTAGACGAATGTTACTTAGGACAACAAATCATTTAGAGTGTTTGGAATAGTCGAAAGGAATGACGTGTACCTATTGCATGTAGGTTTGATGACGTGTCCTTTAGCTGAAGCAAATGGCTGAGTTATTCGATTAGTAAATGAGCTGTTCGTGTTTCGGAAATAATGATTACCTATTGTCGTTATTTGCTGTGAAGGAATCGATGTATGTAAGTGGGACTAATACCCAAAGTTCTTAATCTTTTGAAGTTGAATCTGAAATTATTTATGCCGAGGTGGATTTGTGGACGAAGACAACATTTAGAATGTATAGCTTGATGACAAATTAGCCGAGACCACGCATTCTTCTGCATTGCGATGCGGCAAATTTCTCTTCACGGACATTTTCCCCACCCAGGTTGTCACCTTGTTATGGAATCACTTCGATTCCTAGAACTAACCAGATGAGAAAGAAATACTGCGAATTATAAGCAATGGCAATAATTCTCCCCAGTCATTCTGGAAAACCACCCTCGGAGCAAAAAGACTGAAACCTAATACCACCTGAGTTTCAGAAATCACTACACCAACACTAGCGCTGTGTTAATAGCATCATAAGGGTATTCACAACCCCTTTAGCGCTAGTGAATTATAAAAAAAAAAAGAAGCATATAAAGCTAGAAAACTGTCAAAATGGAACTTAACGTCCAACAGACGGACACAGGAGCTACTCATATAAGCAAAATACTAGACAGAAAGAACAAAAAAAAGCTCCAATTTCATTCTACACATACAACAGAATCTTCGGCAAAAGATGGGGGCCCAAGCCCACCACTATCTGCTGGATGTACACAGCCACTATAAGGCCCATACTTACGTAAGCATGCCTCGTCTGGTATCCAGCCGCCGTGAAAACCACAAACTTAAACATCCTGACGAAGATCCAGCGACTAGCTTGCTAATACTTATCGACCTTTTCAACAAGGAAGTGGCCGCCTACAACCATCCAACCTGTGGAAAAAAGGTCTGATAAGTCACGAAGCTATCACTTAGTGGGTAAACACCGAGACCAAAACTGATTACTTAACACCAATTCTGGAATTTAGCCTAAACCTCGAACTGAAAATTCCCTCAAGAGAAAGCTGGATAGAAGGAGAGGTCATTAACCCCAAACATATATCCATTTTTACGGATGGGTCAAAAATGGACGAGGGAGTGAGCTCCGGGATTTATGCAGGAGAACCAAGCATTGCACGGTCAATAAGGCTTTCGAATCACAGCAGCGTGTTTCAGGCGGAAGTTCTAGTAATCGCCGAGGCCTCGCGTGGACTATCACAACAGTCACTCCCAAAAAGTCACATCTACATTTTCGTAGACAGTCAAGCAGCCATCAAAGCCATCACATCGACAACAATCAGATCCAGAATTGTGAAACGCTGCAACGAGAAGCTTAAAGCGCTCAGCGCTAATCATAACGTCACACTCATCTGGGTCCCAGGACATAAAGGCATCCATGGGAATGAAAAGGCGGACGAGCTTGCAAGAATAGGCTCGGAGATGGATCTGATAATGGCCGATGACTCAGTTCTACCCATATTAGAACTTCAGAAGTCCAGCATCACCGAGAATTCCGTTAAACTCGCGAACGAGAGATGGACCTCACTCACAACATGCCGCACCTCAAGAACACTCTGGACAGATCTAAATAAGAAAAAAACAAAGGAAATCATCGCACTGAACAGATGTCAACTATCACTTCTTATAGGTATTATGACAGGTCACAACCTGTTAGCGGCCTACTTAAAGAGAATGAGTTTAAACACAACAGAACTATGCAGAGGATGTGGCAACATAGACGCTGAGGACGACACATTCCACCCCCTATGCGAGTGCCCAAGCCTTAGCAAAAACCGAAAGATAACCCTCGGAGAACATTTGTTCAGTGCTCTGGGCGAACTGTCAAGCAAACCACCGAGAACCATCCTACAATTCCTTCCGAACTCGGGATGGTGCACCTCGCTGAAGTACTCGGACACTCAAACAAGTCCATTGTACTTCCAGCAGGTACAAGTCTAATAAGAGCTTCGGTGATATGAAGCTTAAGTTACCAGCACTCATCAAGAGAAACCCTTACTTCTACTATTGAATAGGTTCAAGGTGGTACGGTCCTTTTCTTCTCTTTATAAATGCTCTCAGCTTGTTGATTGTTTCACTTGGAAAGGCTTTTAAGAAACTGCAGCGCATTGGATCCACAAAAGAATTACCCATTTGGACATCTGTAAGAATGACTTATGCGCTCCAAACAGACTCAAGAGATTGCAAAGAACATATCAAATCAAGTCAAGTCAAGTCAAACATCGGAAACTGCTTAAGAAGCTTCTACTTAAAAAATAGAGCCAGAACCTGAAGGAAGTTTACTTTGATTGATCCGGCGAAGCAGCACAAAGAAGTCAAGGTAGAAGGACCGTCACAATCAGAGCAGTTCGACTGCTAAGCGAGAGGGTACAAGTTCGATCCACAAAACCACCAAACGTTTTTTCACGTCACCACCTCTTTGCAAGCATGACAAACCTGCAAGAGTATAAACGCCATGAAAAAGCTTCTCAATCCGCCGTTCGGAGTCGGCAATAAAACTGTAGGTCCCTTCCATTCATGCGAAAAATATAACACGCACAACATGAATGATTGTTAGAAGCTAGGCCTTGGTGCTCTATGATCTGTTGTGCCAAATATTTGTTTTTTGATGCGGAGACCTGCCCTAAGGAGTTGTTACCGCAAATGGAGCTTTCAGAAGAAGCATGGTGGAAGGGATAGACAGTGGCCTCCCTTTATAAAAAATGTTTAGAGAGTGAGACAAGACATGGGAAACCAACATATAGTCCACGGATTTGTTAAGACGTGCAGACACACTCAAAACTAAGCTTTTTAGCTTCACGAATCTACATGTAGGCTTTGTTTGTCAAGGGTTATTCCGGTCGACAATAGTGTGAAACAGGAACCTCATCGGATGCGATGAAATGGAGCGTAAATTGCCAGGCAATTGGTCACAGCTTAGGTAGTCTACTAGTTCTAGGCTTAAGAGTTTGTGAATTTTGAAAATCTCAGCAAAGAATGGTTGATAGGTAGGCAGAACTCGATCCCTGAAAGTAATACGATGTCCTTAGTCCATGATAGCCATTAAAAGCCATCATCTTTTGACTAGACGCTAAAAATTAATTGAAGTTTGATTCTTCAAAACCGCCTCAAGCAACCCCTTCTTGGTTCCACGAACTTTTCAAATTAAAATCGATTCAATTATGGCTTTCTCTTATGTTTTGACACGTTCCATCAGGTTAACCATAATTCCCATCCAAATCCCTACCCTATTCCGTTCCCAAAACATGCCATTACTCGGTCCCCACAACGTCAGACTAATTCACTTGTTGGCCCAAAAAGTCAACCCTCTACCCTGTTGACAAATTTGAAAACCAAATGTAATATCCTTAATGCTCGCCATTTCCAGTACTTAATGTGAGAACGCGTCCCTGTGGAAAATTATGCAGTTTTAATCTTTAACAGCAAGGAGCAACCCTCACCACCACCACTACATAGATTGCTGCCATTAAATTAGTGCGGTTATCGACTAAAACACTGGCCAAGGGGCAAATAGAGCACCACCAGCGCGTAATCCTTTCAAAATTACAATTTGTCTGTCTGCACTTTCTGCAAGAGATACCAAACACTAACGACTGTTGTTGTTTGAGTATGTGTTTGGGTACAACAGATGGGGGCACAGTGATAAGCAAAAGCACATGAAGTTCTATTGATTTTTCCACACCGCTGCAGAGCGCACTAAATGAGTTTTCACTCTTCCTCCGTCCATTTCCTAGGAGGAGAGTCGGGTCTTTTCTACTTTTTTTATATTCCCGCCTTCCGTTCATCCCTCGCTAAGTGCTTTTTGGAACACGTATGTATATGTTTGTATAGATCGTGTATCGCGAGCACACAACACCAGCAAGTCAGCAACAGTAGCGATAGTAAAAAGTTTATTTTTACACGGCATGACCTCCTTTGCCAGCTGCAATTGCATGGAAAATATAACGGCGAATGTGAGTCAGAGTTCTTCATTTCTATTATTTCCTTTTTCATTCACTTTTACGTTTCTGGGGATATCCATTCCTTTTCCGTTTCTTTCGCGCGTTCTTCTTGTTTTTATTGACCATTTTGCAGGAATGCACTAAAACTCGAGGGGAAACTCTCTAACACTTTTCATAGTTTTAATGGGGACGAAGGAGCTCTGAAAGCCGCCCTTCTTCGAATTTGTCGAGAAGTCTTTCTCTCTTTTTCTTCCACTTCGTGACACAGTTGGATGGGAATAGTGTGTGCTGCAAGCAATTTACAATTTTTTGACATCCGGCTAGGTATGTACATGTGTCAAGTGGGAGAAAGGGAATTGGGACATATTTTTGTGAATTTTTATTCTGTGAGGGAGGAGTTGGTTGGGGGGCAAAGGGCTTTGTCAAGACATTCAGGGGATACTTGTCAGTTATTTATCATAGAAGTGTGACAGGGGTCCGGGGATAACAAGTAGCTATTTTGATTATTTTAATTGCTAAGGTGTAATCAAGATTTGTGACATAACATTTTTTTTTTTTTAAAGAGGAATGGCCTGATAACAAAAGAACATATGCCACTCCAGGAACCAGAGGGATGTTTACAGGTGTTGGAGAGGAGAATGCCCCTTATCCAAGCGGGCTGTGTTTTGAAAAATGACTAGATTTAGTAGGACAAGCTGTGAAATGCATGCAAATTCAGTGAACTAGGAGAATCTGTCAAAGCATTCTATCCCATCAGAGATCTCTTTAGGGGACTGGTGCCTTTAAACAATTGTCATCTTTCGCTTACTTAACGCCAACCACGGACAATGGACACTGTTCGGAAACTTTTAAAAACAGTACACTGATACAGGGTTCCGTTTTTCATGTGCCGGCTATCAATGAAAGAAAAAAAACGTAAGCAACGTGTTTGGAGCATTGTTAGACGCGAACTTCTCTTTTGAAGTCTCGAGAAAAATGGGCAAATTTAACTGTAGTCGTAGACCTTTAAACCAGACGATACGCCTAGGTGGTACGATTTTTCCCAGACACAAAAACAGGTCCATGGTGTACTACCAGCAGATACAACCCTTTTGTCTTTTTAAGAAAGTCGAGTGAGAGCTTCAGTGAAAAGAAGCTAAGATTACCAGAACTCATCACATCAGTCCCAAAAATCTGCCACCTGAGGCGAGCAAAGGCAGGGCAATCCCACAAGCGTCACAGACTGTGTTGTCACTGAAGCCTAACACGTTAAGATGCTTGACAAAGGCGTGTTGTGTCCCGTTATAACGCCAATAAGTTGCCTGTATTCTTTTCAGCTGAGGGACAGCAAGAACGCCACGGACTTCTTACAAACGTCGGGAAATATATCTTAAGTCTGCCTGCATCCTGGGGAGTCATGCCATCTATAGTTGTGTTTGCTAGACGACCAACCATCGATAGAAGTCTTACCCGAAGAAACGGTAGTTTCAGGGCCAGGGCAATTCTCCTCTGCACCTTGCCTATTAAGCTCATCGATGCTACGTTAATCACGAGTAGATGCAGTCACATTTTACCAAAAGCTTTCAATGCTTCAAAAGCTAGTTGAAAAGTTAAGCCCTTCAATGTGAAAGGATCTAGACAGTGAATAAACGACGAAGCACCGGCATAAGGGTAAAAAGACTATCTTGTGGCACTGACATACCTGGGCCTCAACTAACAAGCGTCTTAAGCCAACTCGATCTCTAGCTAACTGCCTTCAAGTTGGTTGGTTGCGTGCGCCACATCTTCCTCTAATACGCCGTCCCTCAGAGGTGGATTAGAAGATTTTTCGGGCCAGAGCATGGGTGTCCATCCGCTCTACGTAATCCAGCCACTTCAGTCTTTGGAACTTCACACTTCTGGCTAAGTCGATGTCACTGTAGAAATCTGCTCCTTCTCCACTCACCGTCTATGCAGACGGGACGGAAGAGCAAACGCATTCATTTTTCACAAAGTCCAAGCCTCTGTGCCATAGAGCAGGACTGGGATAATAAAGGTCTTAAAAAGTGTAACTTTAGATGCCTTCTTAGCCCAAAGAAGCAGCGATTGACAAGAGTTATTAATCCTTTGATCTTATCTTCACCGGTTTACTGTTCAAAGTTAAGCAGTTTTTGGCAGATCCTAGACCCTTTTCTAACTGATGATATGGCCCATACAGTCGAGGGTAGAATTGTCAAAAGCTCAATCTATTTCGACAAACACATCCCCAGCGAATAGTTCTTCTCCTCAAGCACATCAATCTGATAGGTGCACTGGTGTCTTGATAGGTACAAGTTGAGGTTACCACTGTAGGGAAAAGATGGGTTGGGAAAGGCCTTAAACAGTTGAGGTCATTAAATAAGGTTTTCCAAGTGAACAGTGCCTTGCTTTATTCCTGAATATGATGCAACTGTCTAACCTTTACCACTCTTCTTCCTTTTGTGGAAATATTCTACTTTTAACAGCTTCGTGTGATGCTAATGTTATCCGCAAGAGTGCTATCAAGGATCAATCTTCCTTCCAGTTCATCGGCTTGTCCATTTGCTTCTCTACTCGTATGACCTAGGAACTAGATTAAAGCGATCCAGAAGCGATTTGCTGAATATGCAAGCTCATTTTAAAACTGGTTTCCAGTTACCGAAACGAGGGCTACCTGACAGTGTCCTGAAGTCTTATCACAGGGCTTCTTTCTAAAACCACCGATTTAATCTACTTTTCAGCAGAAATGATGAGAGACTCTTTCCAGGTTTGGAAATAAAGATTTACCTTGACTGTGGGCCAAAGTGATGGAATGCATACTAATGCGGATAATAGGGCTTCCTAAACCACCACCACTTATCTACATTGTCATAAACAGTAACACAACCTAGACATGCCATCGTGACCAAGAAAACATGGATTACTCGCTAAGGATCAACGAATTAACAACAAAATAACAATAAATGTTATGTAATCGCCAGCTTCTCTCTATCATAAAAAAAAAATCGTCCTGTCATCATGTAAATAAATTCGTTTAATCCCAACAAGTCGGAATTTATATCCTGTTTCTCAGGGAAAAACAAAGTTACAGCCCAATAAAATTGTTTTTCCTAAATAAATACTCAAAGGATTCGAATAAACAAAAATCTCCCAAAGTACACGAAGAATCTCCATACATCTGCAAACATAATTCCACTGTATGGAGTACATATTCCCTTTGGGCGCTCTTTGTCAGTCGATAACACAAATTCGCTTCAACATCTCCGCACACGCACGTAGATACATGTGTCAGGATACGACTTTAAAGCCAAATAGACCACGGTGTTCATGCGATTCGTACTTCTGTTCCACAAATTTGATTTGCTTCGTAGTGACGGTGCGCTATCTGACACAGGTAAAGTAGACTCCTGTGGTAGTCAACTTTGTGGCTTCAAAGAGTTTAAAGTTGCTGGAGGTTAGAGTGCGGCGCACGAACCTCAAAGAAACTCCTTTTACAGATAAAAATATCTTTCCACATTCCATTGAGGATTTTTTTTAACAAAATCAAAGTAATTTATTGAAACAAAAAGGAAATATCTGATACTGTCTCTATTAAAGGATCGCTATGGTTACCATGTCCCTTGTCATAGTACAAAATTCCAATTCGAATTGTGGTTATGGTGAAAAAATATCCTCAGGGATGCCATTGCCAAACAATATCCCTCTAGGAAAAAGCACAATATAACAGGCATGGAGGGGTGAAAAACACACTCATGCTACCCCAATGTCCTGAAGCGAAACTACCATTGACTGGAGGCTGGATCAGAATCAAAGGATATTAAATTTTACAAAACCGATACGAAACGGAGATTCATCGTCGTCCTGCCCACCCTGTGCATGTGCCATGAGTCTTGCCGTCAACTCCGAAAAATTGATTGATAGGATCTCTGTATATACAGATAAATGGCGGATGGTGCAGGATGGTGATGATGACGATGATTGAGATTTAGAGGGTTTATAGTGAAATTCTCAATTAGCACCCCGGAAACAGTACACTCAATTCTATCGCTCACTCACTGTTTGTTTGTTTGTTTGAGGCTCAGATCGAGAGGAGTGGGTACAATGAACCTGAGAAAGGGATTTTAATTGAATCTACCATCACTGCTGTTGCGTTTAACGATAACGATTATGAAATTCGTCCACAGTAGCTTGAGTTTATGTATGTATACCCCCCGTTTAAGGGATTTGAATTCAAATCAATAATTCATAACTACACCGTGGAAAGTTTGTGTCGTTCATTTTTGGAATTCCTAGAGTTTTGTGTTAGTTTAGGGCTCTTTGCACGGCCTGAATGTGATTATTTTATAAAATTTACGCAAGCATAACAAATGTGAAGGGTTTTTTGTCGAATCAAGGACTTCCGTGGTGACGTGCCATCACTCAATTTAGGTTAAATTCGGTCGATTGTTCGGCAGCAAGGGTGAGGACAATAAAATCGAATTGTGTCGGTTTAAATTAGTTAGTATGAGTTATTAATGTACACATACATTTGAATGAATGCGAGAAATAATAAGTGATAATGATAGTCTAGCATGTGTTGGAGTTTATCCATGGGAAGGGCAAAAGGATTTTCATGTAATCTGTCACAATTGAGAGGGAGGTGAGTTCGAATTTTGACATTCAAACGTAGGAAAATGAAACATTTGGAACTTTGGAAACAATCCTATAAGTAAAGGTCCCGATCCATAGAATTCGTTCTCTCCGTCGAAGTATGCGTTGATGTCGATGTATACGGCGGAGAGAGATGACCCAATGAATAAGTCGTTGTCGCACAGAAAATTGAATTATTCCCACAAGAATTGACACTTCAAATTCCTTTGTTGAGAGTGCTGTCAACGGATCTGAAGGAGAGAAAAGTTAAGAGTTCGATTAGTTTTTGCGTTGTGTACGGCACATACGTTGCATATTGGCCACTTCTCATAACCCTTTCGACCCGAAAATACCCCGCCGGAAACTTTTTTTTTGGGATGCTTCGTCCCAATCGGGTCGGAAGGGAAGAGCAAGCGTGTATTCAATCGAGCTGTCAGTTGAGTAATTCGACGCGACGGAGAGAACGAATTCTATGGGTCGACCCCTTAACTTGCCTTAAAAAAAGAAACGTTTTGGAAGTCGGAGCACTGCCCAGTAAGCTACCTGAGTTTACCTATTTGTATTTCCTTTCTTTTTTTTTCAAGTTCTCTATGAATGGCTTGCACTAAATCCTACTGACATGAAAGGTATTGGAGCTTGGGCTGTTGCCTTGAAAGTCACCGATCTCAGGTATTCACTTTTCGTTTAAAATTGTCATCACTTAGCGCTTAGCGCCTCACATGAAAACGACATTTTTAGGAACTTGGGACACCGTCCTCTAAGTATAGCGTTAGCGTACTCGGTCCATGACAGAACTTGGTCATTATTTTTCATTTTACGCGTCCAGGAATGTACTAAGCCCTTGGCTCGTCGTGTCCTATGGAAGACAACAATGCACTCATTTATAAGCATGGTTTTCATAAGAGACAACTACATAGCTTGACATGAGGACAGACAGTCCATGAAGTAGTTCGACAAAACAAAAGAGAACTCCCAACCAGCAGATCGAATACCAGCTGGCGCCTAGTGGAGACTTCGTGCTATTTTTCGTTACGAGTCACCATGCTGAAGCACTTAGACGCAAAAAGAGGACCATTGTACTCCCGCCAGGTATAACACTTTCACTGTTTTCTTCGTCATGCAAATGTAAAAGGATCCTTCAGTGACAGGGAGCTTAGACTATCAGGTGAGTGCACCATTTCAGCCCCAAATAAAAGCTAGTGTTCCGTAATGTGATCGCCCATTTCAATATTATTGCAGACAATTGTGTCAGTTAAGGTTTACATGTTTGGCCAAAGTGTTGTGGTCCGTTTTAATGGCAATAAGTTTCGTTTGGTCCTCTGCATCATGGAGAATCATGCCACCTAACCTTTAGTTGTGTTCATTGGAAACCAAAACCGTCAATGGAAGCCCTAACCCAAGATATGGAAGTTCTCTTCTGGATAGCATGTTCTTCCTATTCTTCGTCCATGCCCCTTCTTTGTAGTTGCCCAGCTCTTTCCTACAAAAGAAGGCTCCACTTAGGAGAATTCTTCTTAAACGATCTAAGCGATCTGATAAACAAAAATGTCAGAAACCTCCTTCAGTTCATTAGAAGCTGTTCTCCGGTTCTAAAAGGTATCACAATGGACTTTTCACTGCTCTAAGTATGCTGACTTTAGCTGGAAGCCAGTTCAAGCTTACCTAACCTAACATGCTCTCGTGGTTCAGAAACTTATATTTTCCGATGGAATTTCACGTAGATTTTCTTTGAGCATTGGCCCTTTATATTCAATCTTTTGGAACGTCATATTTCCTGTTATAGAGGTTAGCTGAACGTGTAAGATCGAGAAGTAACTCTATAGCTGCGGTAGGACATAAACCCATTGATCCAATTCTCTTCAATTCCTCGAAAAATGTATTCATCGTGTTAAGCTTAATTATTTTGGATCAAGACAGTACCACCAGTTAGGATTGGACTTACTTTGGGTAGATACTAGCTACGCGGTTGAATTCATCAACAAACATACACCTTCTGTCACGATAGTAGAGTGAGCATTCCAAAGGACAGAACTTATGAAATGGACCAGGTGATGGGCATTTTCAAGAAGCAATTACCACTAGTCATTCCAATCAGTTTGCTGTCAGTAGTTAGGTTGTTTTTGTTCAGAGAGAAAGTTGAACTTACAGCTAAGCTAGGTTTCATAGCGAGAGACTTTTTACACCAAATTTTTCACTGTGAGCTACGATCTATCGGAAGTGACCAAGTTGCACATAACGCATGTCAAATGATTCAAATTTGAGCTACCACTACCTTTTATCCTCCTATGCGGGGCACGTTGTTTCCTGTTTGCAACACTGGATGCAAAGATTCAGCATTCGCTGTTATTTCAAACCTTGAACTTGGCTTCAATACAACTCGTAGCTTGAGTATTTTTTACTCGTTCCATCTGAGGAACTTATTAAACTAAATCCAGCTCATGGAGTTTAGTGGTAAATTCAACGACAGCTACCTCGCTAATTTATTTTTATTTTTTTTTATAATTCACTAGTGCTAAAGGGGTTGTGAATACCCTTATGATGCTATTCGCACAGCGCTAGTGTTGGTGAACTGATTTTTGAAACTCAGGTGGTATTAGGTTTCAGTCGTTTGTTCCGAGAGATTCGTCGTTCAGCATAACACATTTTATAGCACGACTTGCGTCCGACCCAGCTGTTTTGTTGTCAACATGTTGGAGGAACATGGTTACCTTATCTATATTCTAGAGTATCCCGGCTCTAGCCATTCTTGTGCGACTGACTGTACTCAAAGCATCCATAAAGTTTGACATGAATCAGATAATCTCCCTATTTTTCTCTAGAGAATTCATCTTTACTCGCAATTCATCTACTTATGCATGTTTATTCATTATAATTACGTTTGCCTCGTAAGCACCCTTGGTACCACAGGAAATTACAAACCCTACCACAGGCTTCCCTTACCCGATTTTATTATTAAATTAATAACGTGTTTGAATCGTAAACATTTTCAGTGTCATAGATGTCGTCAGAATCATGACAAAACTCAAGATACACACACATACAAAGCCAGGAAAACCGCCAAACCACACAAAGTAAACAGCAGCAAATTACAGCGGTCCTGACGCGCACAACAAGGAAGAAAAAAAACATCGCAGCAAACTCTGAAATCCTTTCCCATCTTCATGAATATTCATTAGGACGACAAAAAAAAAAGAAGATACCTCCAACGTTTTAGGAAGATCCATACTCAGCTGTACAATATACAGTCCCTCCGGCTAGAGAGAATGAGATACGATTCAGGATGTAAGGTTAGAGATGAAACTCATCTCGTTTAACAAATTCGTATCCTGCGTTATAATTTAGTAAGCTTCGCGTAAAATTTATTTAAAGGATTATGACGGCGAAAAAGTAATTGTGTTATACGTTTTGCCACACGTTTACACCTTTGCCCGGGTACCGGGAGGAGACTCTGTCTGTCATGTAAAAAATTCTTCCACAGTAAGGGTGCATAAAGTTTCTTGAAATTCACTCTTGGCAAACAGTAGAAATGTATCTAACTGGCATGTGAAGGTTTCGGTTTAAAAAAAAGACGATTTATGGCCAAAACTATCGTCAGAAGTCGACGAAATTTCCTGTCAAGGAAGCGGGGCGAAAGGAATGCAAACGGAGATGGAATTGGACTGGACATCTGCACAATGGGAGCATTCAGTGTGGGTGCTGAAGGTTGTAACTAACTTTGTGACAGTTGAAATATGAATTTGGCTCTCATGTGACACGAAAGGGAATAATAATTTCCGGGAACTTACCAATGTGGATGGTTACGTTTTCTTTTTTTTTGGTCATGAAATGCGATGGAAAGAGGAAATTTCATCAAAATGGTCATGTAACAGTTATGTAAGTTGAATTAAAGTTTGAATGCCAAAGGAAATGTTGTCCATAGTTAAGTAAATTGGAAAACCAATTAGGGACGGCATAGATTTTCTGTATTTAAAAGTTTTAAATGGTAATTGACAGGTTACTTATGATTCTGACAGTACATACTCTTTTCGTTCTAGCTATGCCATGGAATTTAGTCGTCCATGACCCTTATTTCCTGAGCGTTCGTTGAAAAAGCTGGTTAAGCTGATTCGATTAATTCGAAACTCTTGTTAGCTAACCCCACTTATGTTCCAGACGGAAATATTGGCGATAAATATTCAGTACTCACCTTTTTCAGGTGCCGGGGCATAGAGATATTCCAGGGAACTGTAAGGCAGACAAACTCTACAGATATGGAACAACAATATGCATGCTTCCTGAAAAGACACCCTGGGTATACCGATTGCTGCTTAAATAACGGATTTGGCCGCGGCTAAGATTTGAAACGCTCTATGAATTCAATTCGCATATCAGATCCGTCATATTTGACAATTACACTAACTAATAGACAAGCATGCAACAAGGCTTCGCGTTCCTTCAACCGATTTTTGCCGAAGCTGCATGGACGAAGAGAAGGAAGAAACTATTCCCCGCCTTCTTTGTAGCTGCCCAGCTCTTTAAATATAAGATAACAGAAACCTCTTTCGCTTCATAAGAAGCTACAATTGGTTCAATGAGTACGTAAGGAGATCTCTCCAGATCCATGTGGTGTCACAATGGACCTATCACTGGTCTAAGTGTGCTGGCAGCCACTTCAACTTAGCCTAACCTAACTTAAACCCACTCAACACCCTACGCCCTTCCATAGCACAATATCCTGCTTTTTTTAGAAATTTCGGAGCGGAGAAAACGAATAAGCGTGATTCATGCGTCAGCCTTTTCATTTCCTTAAATCCTTCGAGGTCCCATGTTCCAATTCATTGCTAATGATCTGTTTATGTCGACCCTCCCTTTAAGGATAGTTTTCCCATAACTTTATGTCCCAGACCAGGATGGCTAGTTAGTTATTATGGTTCCGCGCCAGTGTCATTTAGCATCTCGATGCTACGGTTGTTTTTCTTACAAATAAATCCAATGACAAGATACCCACACTTACTTCTAATGCACATGATGGTGTGATGCGGATTGCACCCGTTCCTACACCTTGTCGAAATACCTTTTAGTGGTTTTGTGAAACTTTGTGCCTCTATACCACGGAGCATATGGAATGAGTCTAACTTTCATCGTCTTTCATTCGGTCCCCAAAGTTGTGTTTGTCACGGTTCACCAGGAAGTTCCATAACAAATAATTGAACGGGAAGTTTAACGTCATCGAAATGCGGATTTAGTCCAAAAGAGTACACCCTTGATGATAGTATTGGATCGGCAACTTTCATCAAATCAGCCAGCAAACCAGTCGTCTATGAATATGTATATTCCTACAGAAAAGATGCCGGGAAGCACCATTACGTAACGAACTTGGAACTGCCCAGCAAATGATTCTCTAAGATGAGTTTAAGATAAAATATTAATAATTTCAACAAATTTCCGTTAATAGGTCTGAGATACACGTGTACATCACCATCGAAATGAATTACCTACCGTGGATTATAGTCGTTTACGACCATTGTCAGTTAATGCATCCAATTTGATAATTATCTTTGCTGCTATGGTAATTTCTTCCAGTGATAGCACCACAAGTTCCATTTCGCAACACTTTTTATTGTTATTCGTGATATTGTCTTGCAAAACCGGACAGTCTCTGATCAAGGAGCTTGGATTAGGTTCGAAATTAATTGTCTGTTTAATAAAATCTTGTTGCTTCGGAGTTAGCACACCCAAAAACCATTAGGCAACTTTAGAAAAAAAAAAAAAAAAAAAAATCATTTGCCGGCACTTTAACGACTAACAACCTTGAGAACAAGTTGAAACCCCAGACAAAGCACACATCGAAATAGCAGCCTAACAAGTCCTCTTCAAAGCCAAACCAGTTTTTCTACAAAGATTTCTCAAACAGTTCCAAGAACGACGCCACAATTTATTCGGGGTACTCAAATCTAAATCCCTTTCCCACACGCTTTGTTGTCTACTTACCAAAATCGATGCGAGATCGTCACTGTCACTGCCCAGACCCTTTATTCCTGGATACTTGTATGGACTGTGTCCACCGGGGTCTCCGCCTCCACCGTCTCCTGCTCCGATCAGCGCCTGATGCTGCTCGTAACCACCACCGCTGTCGTTTTGTTGCTGATCTAAGTTGAAGCTTAAGTCTAAATCCTGTGGCAGCTTCTCATATCTATTTTGTTTCATATTTTTTGTTATAACCATTTATGCACACAGAGAACCGAAACCGACAAAAATCGAACCGTGTGGACTGAGTCGGGAGCGAGAAAATCGATTTCTCTGCCTGTTAAGGCCAACAGGTCTCCTCTAAGCCACCGAACGATGGGGGGGATACTGCAACCGATTGCAATACCGCTCTCACAGGACACCACCTAATTATTTGTTGAATTTTTAATACTTCCACTCCCACAGGAATCCCTCCCCGAATGACACAAGGAAAATGTGAATCATCCGTACATCAGCACCGCACAATGAATTGATTTTTCCCAAGCAATTCCGGAATGCAGAACAAAATTAATGACGACACTGAACACAAACTTCGAAGTGGATTGAGGCACAAGTCAAGAATTTTCGAATTTTCCGCTCTTAGCCTCCGACATGGCCAGTAGCGATTAATAATGTTCCTGACTTCCAGGAATCAGCCAAAAATTAATTCAAAACGAAAACAAAAAGATACCGCGACGATACTATCACTTCGACGATTCCTCTGCGTTTGGTTTGATACTTTGACTTTGACTGTTGACAGCCGTGCCGTGCGTGACGAGAGGATGCGGAAAGCGGAACAGCCAAGAAGCAAGAAGGCTTTCTTCTAGAGAAATCCTCCGATAGTTTCGTTTTTGTTTCGTTCTATAAAATTTATTGAGAGAGTGATTTTCCGCCGACTGGCGCAGAACGAAAACAAGAATTAAGCGCCTGTGAGTTTGTATTTCTTTTTTGTTTTGCATTTCTTGTTGTTGCTTGGGATAGAAATGTCAGAATCTAGTACAACTATCGCGAACTGTACACCGCATGTTATGGTGAGAACACATTTCAGTTTTGATTTTTCACAAGAGCGTTTGTTAGACGTTAATTCGAAGCGGGACACGGAAACTTTTACGAAGTCTTTTAAAACTTTACACCTTGAACTGGTAGAGAGAGCACTTTAAGCTGGTAGAAAGACCACCTTGAACTGGTAGAATGACCACCTTGTGCTGGTAGGGAAACCACCTTGAACTGGTAGAGAGACCACCTTGAGCTGATAGAGAGACCACCTTGAGCTGGTAGAGAGACCACCTTGAGCTGGTAGAGAGACCACCTTGAGTTGGTAGAGAGACCACTTTGAGCTGGTAGAGAGACCACCTTGAGCTGATAGAGAGACCACCTTTTATTGGTAGAAAGACCACCTTGTCTCGTAGGGAGACCACCTTAAGTTAGAAGAGAATTATCTTTCTACAATTGATGCAGAGATTATATTATTTGAACTGGTACAGAGATCACCTTTCTTAAACCGATAGAAAAACTACCTTTATTGAGATCAATTTTCTTGAGCTTGAAGAGACAAGAGAAAGAAACTACAATTTGTTACAATACAGCTTGAAATATTTATTCTAAAAGCTTATAATAGGGTATACACCAATTATGGAACGAGATTCGAGGAAAGTATGTATGTATGCATATATGTACAACGTCCATTCATCATCTGCTCCTTTAGCTAGTATCCTCTGCATGCCGGCTTGTTTTCTCCATAGGTATCCCTAGCTATGTGTCACAGTCCACTGGCGGAAAGCAATCCATGTCGAACCATCATGTCTGTGTATGTGTCGAATGGAAATTCTCAATGAAATCGTTGTCCGGTTCAAGAAACAATCCATCCATTAGTGTGTCACAAGTTTGTGTGTACTGAGTGCTACATGAATCCAGCAAACATTGGGTGAAACTTGTTTGCGTCTCGGCCGACACCATCAATTCATCATATTGAAGAAAATCATCCGATGGCAATAGATATTTTCGATCCCGCCCCTGTTCCTCAGCCTCAGCCATCGTTGACCAATTAGTTTGGGTTTCAGTATCAGAAAAACCCAGCTCTGACAACATCGAATAACAAATTCCCGAATCGAAGTTCAGTTCGGTCTGCGTTTCGATGTCACAGAACGATGTCGCATGAAAGTGGTTAACTTCTGGTGAAATGGCGACTTTCATTCTTTTCTTTGGAGGCAGCGGAATGCATATGGTATTGTCCTCTGTTTGTGTTTCTCGGTCTTTTGATTCTGGTACAGTGACTGGAATTTTTTTCTTCAATTGAGGTATTGCAATTTTTTCAGATTTATACTCCGATGTCTTGATCACTTGGTGTCCCTTTCGCTTGGCATGAGTTAAAAGTGCCTCAGATGAGTCATATGACCAATTACAATGAGCACAGATGTAATCCTTCCCACAGTTTTTCTCATGATAAACTAGCATGGATTGTGTGGCAAAGCTTTTGGGGCATTTACAACAACCAAAGCACTTTTCAGCATGTACCTTCTGAAAATGCTGACGTAAATACTTTAGACATTTAAAGTGTTTCCCGCTTGATGACTTCTCATGGTACGTACAGCCGAGCTCTGGACAAAAGAATAACTTAGGCGATGTATCTTTAGTAATGCCAGTAGGAAGCTTATGGTGCTTCTCAAGATGCATTTGAAAGTTGCTAGAGTTTTTGAAAGTAGACTGGCAACCAGCGATGGTGCAAAGTATTTGCGTACTTCTTAGAAGATCCTCAGCTCTGGGAGTTATTCGGATGATTGTCGGGACTAATGGTTGAGCCATTTTTTAAGATTTTTTCTTAAAAATAATTTCTAGGATTCCAAGTGAACCAAAAACGATTTTAACAAATAAACATACGTCAAATCAGCTGTCCATTTGTGGAAGGTATCGTTGGGTGTGTTCGCAAAGTGTTCAAGAATGGGGTGGATGTGGGATTTATGTTGCGTATTATAAGACCGTAAAACATTTTTCTAAATGCTATGCTATTTAACCTATATAGTGTGCCTATTAACCACCGTGTCCGATTTGGTCAAGAGTTCCCTTGGTTCGCTCTTTTTTTGAATGCGATGCTAACATAGCACTTACTTTGTTCAGTTCGGTTTGTGATAATTGTCACAAGTGATTTGTGATTAACATGAAATGATTTAAATATAACATTTCCGTTTTATTGTGAAAAATGTTTGATAGAACTAACGAACAACACCATCCCTCTTGTGGATTGCATTCCTGCACTATAAGCCCAGCAAACGTAATCCACTACTACTGTCAACTTACTCTTTTGTCATTCATTTTTCTGTCAAAAGCAACAAAAAAAAAAAAGAAACGAAAAAAGGAGACGAAGCAGAATTTTTCTTTTCAAATTAAATTTTCACAATTTTTACAAAATTTTCCTACACAACTCCAGCTGCGATTTTAACATTGATTTAATCTTAGGGGATAAGATCATCTAAAACGGGCTAGCAGTGGAAATATGGCTAATGAGAACGAGGAAATTCTCCAGAACAACAACGAGACAGAAAATGACCAACAGACGATTGGAGAAAAACCTGGAAAAGCTACGTTGCTGCTCGGCAGCACCGTTGGATCGGTCACGACAAATGGAGACACCACAGACAACAGACAACAAACAAAGTTCACAACCGGGGCGGGAGGAGGAATTGGTGACTACAAGAATATTCGAGCGACAACAATCAGTGGTAAGGGTGTGCGGGAGTAATTCGTGACGGAATGGAATTTATTGTGAATTTTTGTATTTTTTGCAGCAATCCACAGTGAACAACCTCAACAGCAGCAACAGCCAGTGAGAAGGGAGGAGAATCCGTTCTCGTTTAAGCATTTCCTAAACAGAGAGCCGACATCGAGTTGCAGCAGCAGTAGTAGTAGCTTCGTCATCAATAGTACGACATCGGCTGGGGATTCCGCAGTAAATAATAATGAGTCGGGAAGTGCAGGGGCAACGTCAACCTCAACGTCTCAGGCCACCGCGACGTATCAGACGTCGACAGGGGCGCGGCCAAAAGTTCCTCAATCGTCATCATCGTCTTTGATCGGCAACAGTGGCAACACAAGTAGTGGTGGCAATGGCAATAGTAACACAGCTGCTTTAGCAGAATCTTCAAAGATGAAACGATCTCCACGATTCTCTTCCTTCGACTCGCAGGCGAGTCTAGCAGAATACGCTGCTACTGGCAGTGGCGTACTCAGTGGGGCTGGTTCCTCGTCATCGGCAGGTATTAATACACGCTCCTCGCCGAGTTTCCGCATCAGTCAAAATAATGACGATGAAGTGACTAGTAGCTCTGGGGGTGGAACACTGCGAGAAGATCTCTTTTCGGCCGATCATGATCACCAGCAGTTCGTGCCACGGCGTTCGTATTCTAACTACGACATTGAAGTGCACCCCTCACCACGGCGGAGAGTACCAGAGGCGCCACGTCCAGCACGTGGTTTTGCAAAGCCACAGATGAACTCACACCACCATCATCACAGTTCTACGAGCAATCCCAGCACAAGTGGTCAACGTCCACAGAATGCAGAATTCGCAGTTGCAGCAGCTCTTCCAGACTTCGTTCAAGATCATTGGATGGACTCGTGGCACTGTAATGAGATGAATTTAAACTCACCGCCAAATTCCCCAAACTCACCGATAGATTTTGTGGAAGATATCACTGGTGGAGTAGCGAATGCAGCTACAGCGGGCAACAACCCCGGCAATACATCTGACACTAAATGTCAGACCTTGCCTGACTTTCTCTCAGATGGTCCGATTATTCATTCATCACAGCGATTGGCTGACGTTGCTGCTGGGCTACCCTCTGCGGTAAACTGGTCTAACCTAGACTCCCCAGAGGATGATTCACCGAGCTTACAGCTATCCAGGCTGCGGCTAGAGAATGAGCGTCTCTGCTTTGAGCTGAATGAGACGCGACAAGCTCTGGGCGAACAAACAAGACGAGCCAATGAATTAGAAAGATCTCTGGAACAGACTCGAAACATGGAATCGGCGTACAATCGAACAATGGCGCAGAATATCGGGCTAGTAGAGGAGAACCTAGACCAAAGCAAGAAGCGCACGGCGGCGGCTCAGAATCAAGTGGCCAAATTGAATTTGCAAGTAAAGCAGTTAACGGTGAGTGGATAAAGATTTCGATTTCCCTTAAAATGTGTTTACTTGTATTCTTCCGTTTAAGGCCGAGGTGAACTCATTGCGTCGGGAAAACGAATCACTTAGAGATGGCGATGGTGCCGTTGGCGGCAGTAGCAGTAGTGACCGACCCTCCGTATCCGGTGCCGCACGAAATAGACCGTCCAGATCAAATCAGATTTCAAGAGAACTGTTCAGAGCAGCTTCCACTGCTGAAAGCAATTTAAGGTGAGTTTAACGATAAAGCTCTTAATCAACGACGCAACTGGACCACAGGATTTGAACATCAAATTGACCTTCTAATCGGGAATCTTAAACCTAGTCCTTGCCTAACCACTCTCATTCTTATCCTTTAGGCAACTCCTTACCGGTGTCGAGAATCTCCGTCAATTGGCAGCCGATATTGAGACAACAGAGAATCGTTTCGACTATGATGACACTAACAATTCATCTGCCTATCCACCGATGACTGATGACTTCCTATATGGTTGCGAAGATTACGATGAGTATACCGGTGGCCCGGCATTGTAATAAATCTTAAAATATGCACCTACTCACCTTCCCCCCACAGAGACTCACTCATAACAAAAAAAAAAAAAAAACGAGATAAATACTTCTGTTAGCTGTTATTTAATGAAAAAGAAAAAAAAATTGTTTTAATTTGCTCCGTGCGCGTCTAGCTTAAAAATCAAAATGAAAGAGAAAATGGAAAACAGAAACAATAAGCATAGAGCATGTGAAAGTGTTTTATTTAATGGAAATTGCTGTTACAAATCCATTAAGCGTTCGAATTTTTCTGTTTAAATTTTAATTTATAACTAAATTAATGCGTTCTTAATGTTGTACTGTTTCTATATTTTAATAATTTCATTTTAATTGTTTCTTTAGTTGGTTTTGTTCTTTTTTTTTTGTTTAAAACGTCTAATGACTTGTATGCTTCATAGAGTAATACTTGGCTAAAGACTAAAAAAAAAAAAACACGAGTGATAGAGGAATGAAGAGAAACATTAAATATTTATTGTGAAAGCGAATATATATACGTATACTTATTACAAGAGGCAAACATTTGAAGGTCCACGTGAAGAACTTGTCGCCTTTATTATTTTTTTTTTTAACGCAACAAACAGGACGACGTTTAAGACGAAGGATTAAGTGGAATATTAAATGTTTAAATTATTATTATTGCTACCTACCTATTGATAACCTATGGCTTGTGTTGATACAACTGAAAGTAAAAACATATACATATATATATAGATGCGTATATATGTATATAAATATATTTTAAACAAAATAAAAAACTACTTATGGCGAAAAAGTGATTACAAGTGAAAGAAACAAAACGTGAACAAAATAAAATGAAAAGCACTTAAAATGATTTAAAAGAAATTGATAAATATTATAAATAAATAAACAGGAAACATAATTATGTAAATAAGATATAATTTGATTGAGTAGGATATTATCTGCAGCTCATGTGCCCTGGGGAAACTGAAAGATCTTGCGTTATTCCAAAACATCACATAAATCTACGGGAGCATTACACTTAACAAAATTTAACTGCAGAGCCAATCCTGGGCCCCTTCTTTGTATCGCGATTCTAAAGTTCGGATCGTTCGAAAGCGGAAATTTTGTATGGGCAATTTGAAACGCAATTCATAAAATCCATACAAAATGTTCGCTTTCGAACGATTCGAACGTTAGAATCGCAATAAAGAGTAGGGGCCCTGTACTTCCCACCTGGTATTGCGTTATATCAAGGCGAAAATTATTTCCAATATACACCACAACGTGCTTGCGTTGTCCAGCACACTTTTTTTAAAGCATTTCTTCAAATATCTCAGCCTCCCCTGGACCGATTTTGCTCAAAATCTAATCGGTCTACCATGATTCATAGGTTGTTCCTTTCTCTTGATATCGAAGGCGAAAAAAATTGTCACACGCACCACAGACATCACTTCGAAAATAGATGCAAGTGATTTCTAGTAATGTGAACCTCTGTTATAATATCCAACTTTTTTTTTGCCGGTTGCAATACTTTCCCTATGGAGGTGAGAAGTAAAAATGAACAGGGCACCTCTTATCACGATAATCGCCTGATATGCGTCTCAGAAACCTTACTCAGAGTGTTTCAGAGTAAGGATATAAGAGTCAAAAAATCTTAAGTGTTGCGTCCAGGGCCCCTACTCTGTATTGCGATTCTAAAGTTCGGATCGTTCGAAAGCGAACATTTTGTATGGATTTTATGAATTGCGTTTCACATTTCTCATACAAAATTTGCACTTTCGAACGATCCGAACCTTAGAATCGCAATACAGAGTAGGGGCCAGGCTTTCTGAATTCGAAATAGTTGCAAAAGAACCTTTAATTCTCTAATGAAAACAGCGCTCGCAACGCCGAAGGGTTCCGGTTGGAATGACCTATTTTGCCCAAGAGTAACCATAAAGGTTGTGGAGCTGCCGGTCAATTCAAAAGAAAGAATTGTTAAAATAGAGGTGCAACAGGCGTAAGACAACCAACTCCTTCAATTAAGGGGTCAGGTTCGTAAAATTTTTTGGATTTTGACATTTTTTTATTTTGTAAGATTTGGATATTGTAGGGTCTTGAGAGTCTGTAACTCAAATTCTATCATGATCGGTCCCATAGAACCGAAGTTACACGGCTTTTACGAGCGCGCGCCGAGCCGTGTCAGAGTTGATTTTTATGAAAAACCTGCTGCATCGTTAGGACTTGGTTTTGAGCGAAGCTTGGTTTTCTAGCTCATATCGCGCACCAATCGAATTCTGATCGATAGATTTTCAAATTTATTTTTTTCTGATTTTCCTAAAACATGAAAGAATAGAAAATCACGAGGGTCGAGTCATTTATTTGATTTCTACTATGAGAAAACCGCTCCTCAAACTTTAAACGCGTTTTTCTCGAAACGCGTTTTTTTGAACTGGTGGGAATAACCGACACCAGAGTTTTTGACCGATTTCGAAAATTTTTGTTTTGTTTTTCCCCGAATTTTGTTTACCGTTTTTGGACCTCAATTTTCAAAACTGAGCCATTTCTTCCCCGATCGGTTTATTTTCAAAAGCATGTGTCACTCGATAAATGTATCTTTCTACTTTAAAACTCAATTGGAATTTTTGCTCTACGATAATTTTGCACCGAGCTACAATTCCCACCAGTCGAGGATAATTTTTTTTTGTGTGCGCTGGACGGGAGCTGTGCGCATGCGTAAGGATCGAGGCGAGACAGAAAAAAATCGTATGAAACTACATAAAATTTGTAAAACAACAACATCAAAAATAAATAAATAGCTGCAATTGTGCCTTTGCGGCATCGAATTGAAATCACCCTTTTTTCACTGGTTTTTTACGAACCTGGCCCCTTAATACGGCCAAGAACAACAATGGACTATGATTTACTTCTGGAATATACAGATGTAAATTCTCTATACACACATTCAGAGGAACCAACGTGGATTCTGAATCCTTTTTAATTAGACGCAAAATTCAAAAATCGATGTTCAGTGAGTAGAAGCTGCGAGTCGCAAAGAAAAGAAAAAGCAAGAAATTAAACGCAGGTTGCCTTTTTTTTCAGAGCACGTAACTAGACTCAAAGACAAGACTGATAAATTACACTACTAGGTAGAGAACATCATGTCAGTGATCCGACCAGAGGCAGCACAGTAACATAGGAAGTCTTCTACAGTTTCTTCTCCACAGGCGTTGCAGAAAGTGGTGGCGTTTAGATTTAACACGCTTAGGTGTTTGACGAAAGTGTAATGGCCCGTAAGTTGTTCGCAATCTTCTCCTAAATGATAACAAGAATGCTGCGGATAGCTTATAAACGTCGGGGAGTCTTCCTTTGGTTTGTCTGTATTTTGGAGAGTCATGGAAACCCTCACCAAAGATGCTGGCAAACCCAATGTAGCCTCAGGTTCTGGAAAATCCTCTTCTGAATCTGTTATCCTGTTGTGTTCTTGGACCAAAACAAATTTCAAGACTACTTTATCGCTTAGAGCTTAGAAAACACAGGGTGTATATTTCAATTAGAGAGACTTTTTCAGAGCTACTCCAAATGAGTATCGAACTTCAGCAAGCAGATGCACTATTATATGCTTTCTAAATCACATCGACTAGATTGATTTGACGACATCAATTGAACGAACAAGAATGCGTCAGCCTCCAGTTCGCAACGACAAGTTAAATCGAATGCCTGTTTTAAGGATAAGGACTGAAGGCTGCAGTATGTCTGGCTAAGAATTCACGGATTGAAAGCCCATTAAGGGAAATTTCTATTGAAGCTTTTCAAAATATTTTAAAGCGCGATCGTGATTGGTTTTCTACTGCTAAACATCTAAAAATTACGAACAAATGAAACGCCTACGCTTATAATATTTCAAAGGTAATTTAAAGTGATCTCGTGGAGTGATAAACGCCCTGCTAACATTCTAGGTCTAGCTCGCGCTCTCATCTTGAACTTGCTTTTAATTACACTCATTTTCCACTCAGCGCCTACAATTCCACTCAAACTTATTTCTTTTATCAGAACCCCACTCACTATCAGTACACGTACTTGTTGCACCAACGCTAAGACGACGACGATGACGATGGCATCCAACACTGTTTACGCACCCTCTTTCACTACGTTTGACGCCAAACCAAACGAATCTATTAAAGCTCATAGCTTCATCCAATTTTAAAAACTCAATCGCCTAGAATGTTCAGTTGTTCATAGGAATTCTAATAGAAAGGTTGCTTTTCTATATTAGTGGTTAGCTTGCCTTGAATTTGTGATCTTGCTGTCGCCACAATAGAAGCCACAAAAGTGCTCTAGGGTGGATAAAAGTTGAGATAGTTTATTTTGTCTATAGTGTAAATTAATTGAAAGTGATTGAAACTCATACGCAGTGGTTTATGTAAATTTGTCTTGATTTTATTTTATTTTTTAAATTAAATCACAAAAGTTGTAGAATAAATTGTGATATCAACAAAAAAGTTAAGCAGAAATTTAAAAACAGCACAATGGTTCCACGAAGAATGCTAGGTAAGATTGCGAAACCTAATGTGTAGATAGTTTTGTTTTTGTTTTATTTAAACGCTTGTGCAATGGTTCTTAGTGCTAACATTCCACCGAGAAAGGTGTGGTTTTCTTGTGATATCCAAGAAGGTTGAAGTGTTCATTGGACAATTGGACAGTGAGCTTGGACAATAAAACCCATATTATTTGGTTTCTTAAGGTCACCGTAATGCATATAGCCAATTGATACTTGTGCATCATTTTGATGACACGACTTGTTCGTTGAGGGTTGTTTAAAAACACAGTCAGTTGTGGGCTTAGATCCGTTGATCCACTCAACCTTCACTTGACGATGAGAGAGAGTATGAAGTCGTCTCTAGATCTCCCTTGTACCCTTACAGTGAGGGACTCGTGAAAAGGTCATTCAGTGACCAGTACTGATCGCTGTAAGTCTCACGATTTCTGTCCGCCTTTTTTGATATCGATAGGTGAATCATATTTTTGGGAAAGTTTAGTCTTACACTGCTCTAGCAACTTGAAGGTTGTAAAAGGGTCCTTAATAGCAGTTTGACTTTCTGCATTCCCTTCTTTGTGTCTTGCCCAAAGAAGCAGCGATCAGCAAGAGTTATTTTTCGTTGGATCTCAGCGCTGGTGTCGTTGCTGGAATTGATAGCGGCGCCTAGGTAGACAAAATTCTTAACTACCTTAAAGTTATATCTGTCGTGGGTGACAGACTTTCTGTCCGAAACGTTGTAGTTGGGTGCCCTTTCTTGCAGATCCATCCTCGCTGCTTCCGTCTCAATACTCGCGAAAGCTCCACTGACCTTACGTTGCTTTCTTCCGATTATGTCAATATCATCGGCGTATGCGAGTAATTGGATGGACTTTTGAAAGATTGTGCCTTGTGTGTTGGCGCGTGAATTTTGCACTATTCTTTTAAGAATTATGTTAAAGAAATCGCATGACAGCGAATCACCTCGTCTTAATCCTTTTTTGACATCAAAGGTCTCGGTGAGTTCTTTACCGACCTTAATGGAGCAGCGTGCATTCTCCATCGTCATTCTGTACAAACGGATGAGTTTGGTAGGGATGCCAAAACTAGATATTGTTCTGTATAGCTCGGCTCTATAAATGCTGTCATAAGCGACCTTAAAGTCGATGAATAGGTGGTGTGTATCGATTTGGAGCTCCTGGGTTTTTTCCTAGATCTGCCGTAGTGTGAATATTTGTTCGATGGTGGACTTTCCTGGACTAAAGCCACATTGATATGGACCAATCAAGTTGTTGGCGAACAATGTTCAAACAATACGGCAAATAAGATCTTGTAAGCGGTGTTAAGAAGACTGATGCCTCTGTAGTTAGCGCAGTTTAGAGGGCTTTCTTGAGGATTGGACAAACAATGCCTTTTAAAGCACGTTTTACCTATTTGTTTGGTCTTGACCAAAGTGAAATCGAAAAACCAAATAATTCTTTTTTTTTTGATAATTCCAACAATGAGTCTTTCTTCTTTGCACAACTTATGTGCAGTATATAAATAGAACTTCAAAGAGATATGTACTATCAGACCCCCGGACAAAAGTAGTTATCGTCGTACCATAATATTTTTGAAAGTTCTAATCCCGATAAGACTGTCCAATCAGACCATACAACGTAAGAAGTTTAGTAGTTTTGACGCAGCTAATTTAATTTTAATTTAGCAAAAGCTCATGACAAACCAAGCCACTTATCTTCGATTTACTATGCGTATATTGAAAGAAAACATGTGGCAACGTAGTGAGAGACTGTTGCAAGTCCATACATTTTTAATAACACCTTCTGCAGCCGATCCTAGCCATAAAAAATGCCGCCTTTTTCTTCTCCTAGAATCACTTAAAAATACGTGATCATATGTAGAGTATTATCGGCTAATAATAGGTTTCATTAAATAAATATTCTTATCATACATTAGTTGTAAATGTATTTAAAACTATTTATTTGATGACCTCCCCTTATCAGCGCCACTATCGGTTGGGTGAAGAAGTTCAAAACGTGACGTGCACACTTTTAACTCCAATCAGTAATTTTATTTACAAGTGTAAATGCCCGATAAGGGTACGTAAACAAATACCATAGGGAAGGAAAAACGTGATTGACAAGATGGAAAGCGTGGAATAGGGCTTATCACAAATTCAAAATACAAAATTGTGGAAAAGTTCAAAAAAATTAGAGAAAACATTCGATTTCTAGATAATCCTTGTCCCTTTGTCCCCTTGCCCCCTATTATATAATATGAGTCGATGAGTAGCATGATTTTTTGAGATTTATTATACTTAGTAGTCTGCTATTACAGACTATGTATGCCTTCAAGATGGAGAATGTGTTTTAAGATCAATCTAGCTTACTGATGAGATCAGTATCTTCCAGTTGTAATGCCGAAGTTTGAAGCTATTGCAAAGAGTTTAAGATTTTTGGTACTCAATACAATATACAACACTGGTGTTGTAGAAAAAGAGAAGAAGGCAGTTCTTCAAAAAGCCTAAATTAGGAACTTGTCGAGTGCCTGCAGAATAGAATAGAATACAAGTGTAAAACGGAACGAAGTGGCAACCAAATAGTTAACAAGAAAGAAACCGTTTGCAATTAGTACTTTATTAGGGAGATCTTGACTTTATGGCTGCTAAACTTACAGTCTACGAAACAAGTCTATTTACGCCTTCGCCTCATGGTGTAAAACAAGTTCCTTGCTTTTTTAGATGACATTACTGGACCTCTACTCTGTATTGCGATTCTAAAGTTCGGATCGTTCGAAAGGGGACATTTTGTATGGGCAAGTTGAAACGCAATTCATAAAATTCATACAAAATTTCCGCTTTCGAACGATCCGAACTTTAGAATCGCAATACAGAGTGGGGGCCCAGTTCTCGATTCAGTTTCGCATTTCCAGTTGGCTGAAGTCTATTTTCACTTGGAAGCACGATCTAGGATGAGATTTTTCCTGCGAAGATTCTTCGGGTTCCGACATCTGAGTCCTTGTATTCTAAAACTAAGTCGAAGCCTCTGAACAGCTTGTGTAGTTCGTCGTTTGGCAAACCTTTTCCTTTTTGACATTGAAGATCACCCTTGATGGAACAATGTGCGTTTTCTATTGTCAACTTGGACAGGTGGACGAGTTTGACAAAGTTATCATAAACATTATGTATTTCTGTAAATGCTTGCATCATCTATTTTTTCTTTTCCTGTCGGGGTGTTGGAACACCACTGTGGAGCACTTAGACACCAAAACAGATCCAGTTTACTACCACCAGGTACAACCCTTTCACTGTGTTTTTATCGTCTTTCTACGAACGTCGAGTAAGAGCTTCAGTGATAAAGAGCTTTACTTGTTGTAAGTTACCAGAACTCATCACTCATAACATCAGCCCTAAAAGTCTGCCACCTGATATGAGCAAAGGCAAGGCAATCACACAAACGTCACAGATAGAGGTTTTACTTGAACCTAACACGTTGATCTGTTTGACAAAGGCCTAGTGTCCTAGAATAACCCTAATAAGTTTTCTGCAGTCTTTTCTGCTGAGAGACAGCAATAATACCGTGGATTTCTTCCAGAAGTCGCGAAATATCCGTTTAGTCTGCCTGCATCCTGAAGAGATAACCTACAATTGTGTTTTCTCAAATCTAACGTGAATTCAGGGCCGGTGAAATTCTCGACTAACCCTTGCCTAGCAAACTTATTGAAGAACTCATTTTCGCTAATACCGCTGTGTCTCCTGACTTAGTCTAGTCCTGCATTCTCGAATTATTTTGGACCTAGAAGAGGTTTGAACAAGGACTTAATCGCAGTCTGACTGCCGCTACAGATGCAGTTACTCCGTTCACAGCCATAAGAATTGCAAAAGTCTCCGACAGACGTATACTTATATACTTAGGGGAAAGTGCAGTTTAATGTTGTTTTACACAAAGACTGTACCATTTGAGCTATCACTGGTTTTGAAGCTAAATACTCAGCTTTTAAGACACAGTTTGAATATTTGGACGATTTTAGTTTCGCCTGACCTAAATCTTCGTTGCTAAAGCAGCGTTTCGAAGACGTTTAGAAAAGTGGTGTTCCTGACACTATCTGTTCTTCGTTTTGAAGCATTTAATTGTAACCATTCAGACGTCGATGATTAGGAGCATTAAGTTGTTCGAATGACCTCCTTGACTACACAACTCAACTTAAGGTGGCACTTAAGTCCGTTTCCAGTCAACTCGACCTTTAGCTAGCTGTTTCCAGTTTCGAACGCTTAGTTGAGTTCCCTTTCCACTTGCGTGCATTTAGCCGTCCCTCGAGACGGATTCGAAGATTTTCTGGACCGAATCATCTGTCCAGTCGTTGGACCTTGCTTACATAAAAGTTTCTTTAATAGATGAGTACATTCTCCAAAAAGTTTTATTCAATAGCTTCAAGTCACATTTTTGTATTGTTTTCTATTTTCATTTTGCCTCATTCATTGGAATAATGCATGTGATTTGCATATTGAGTTGCTCAAGTCGCATTCGACGCTTAAAAGTCATTGCTATCTAACAATTGGACGTGTATATATTTTCCAGTGTCAACAGAACAACAAATGAGTAGGCTGTACATATCTACTTATGCATTTAAACTGCACATGAGATTCTTTTCCGCATTTTCTATTTAACCTTAACCTGGACCGGAAAAACTCTGCCAACAAGTGCACTCAATGAGAAAATATTGTTTTGATTGCAACGCTAATTTATTGTGAAAAAAAGGCAAATTGATTATGCATAGAAGAGAGTCTAGTGAATACAACAGAATGGGGTTGATGGCCTTGACATTCTGGCAGTGTATTTTAAGCTCTAGGTAGAGGTTGATTGACAAATTAATCAGAATTTGCTAAATGTGTCAACAAACTGTTGATTAGTTCGTTGTCCGAAGGCTCAAAAGTTTCCATCTTTCATCGTAAATTTCTATGCTGTCAGTGTCACCACAATAATTTGTTACTGTCTTGCCTTACTTGTCACGCATTTTGTAATTCTGTCAGACTAAGGTGAGGCTTTGAATAATGTTAGGCACATAAGTGACATACTTTTTTGTTTCACTTGCATTTGCACAGGTTGTATCTGTCGGTTTTGATTGTTTAGCATCATGTGTCTTTAGTGATTGTGACTTTGTTTTAAAGGCGTTCTAATATGATAACCTCACACTACTTAGGTTTTATCAAAAGATGTCGCCTTTTTCAATGCATCATCACTATCAAAATGTCACAGTTTATCACTGACGTTTGTAACGTTTGACCTAAAACCATTTTACGCAGCATCTGTGTGTGAAGGTATATCAAACACAGACAAAGTTCCCAAAAGTTCAAAAGAAATTTTAAAAATACTCATAGACGTAATGAACCCTCGGCAAGTGTCAGAAGTTATTTAAGGTCAATCTTTCAAGCTCTGACTAGAACCAAATAATAACATAGCCAAGCGTGATCCCTGCCATACGTCAGTTTGCATCAATTAACCCGTAAAAGTTTTATGTTTAAAATCCATATCAGTCAGCTTCCTCTCGAATGTTAAAGTGGGCCTCGTCATAGGAGCAATCTTATCAAAATTTGTTATTTTTAGCTCTTCTATGCACGGTTCTGCTGTCACTTTTGTTTGCAGTTTATTCGGTTGTGACTCAAAGTTACTTCTACTGGGACTTATTATTATTATTATTATTTCGGGAGAGCTGATCAGCCCTTGGCACTGCTTTTTCTAGCGAATCCTTTTGTGCCTTCCCTATTGTTCCTAGACGAATTGTTTCACTCTAGAAGTTATCAGGAAGTTGATGAACTTCTCTGGATGGATGGCAGCAAGCTGTTCTGTAGAGGCGAATTCGCTGCCTAGTATTCCTTTTCTGATTTGAAAGAGAGCTGGGCATTCCGTTAGGATGTGAAGAGAGGTCTCCTCACTCTCAAGGCAGAGTCTACAGCTTGAATCTGTTGTAATGTTCATGCGATGTAGGTGCTCAGGCGGCAGTAACTGCTGAGAAGTCCAATTAATGCTCTAAGGTTGCTCCTATCAAGGTTCAAAATTAAGTTTGATTTTCTTTGTGATGGTACCAGGAATAGCATTTTTGAACAATCTTGTCCTAGTGTAATGAGCCAGGCTTCTCTAGATTCTTGCATGCAAAGAGCTTTTGTATGTCTTGCGAAGAGTGATTTACCTACCCCACAGAAGGGTTCGGGTTCAAAGAATTTTGTTGACGCACCGTCTTTTGCCAGTGAGTTGGCTCTTTCATTACCAGCAAGTCCACTACGTGCAGGAATCGAGTGAAGAATGACCATATTGTTCCTAGCAAGGTCCGAAATAATTTCTAGGACTAGTTTGGATTAAATAACAGGCGAGTCGAGTGCGATTAGGGCAGCGTGACTGTCTGAGAAGATGAATATGATTTTCCCCATAATGTGAGAGGACTGATTGAGTCTCATACACTGATTAATGGCAAAGACCTCGGCTTGGAATATGGACACGTATTCACCAAGGCTGAATGAGAAGTTCGCAGCTCCGAAAATTCCGCAACCAGTTCTTGTTTCCATTTTGGATCCGTCCGTATACCAGACCAGGTCGGAAGGTGATATTTGGGGTTTGAGGTTCCCCAGTCCTTCCTTGAAGGGATAACAATTGAAAAATTCTTGTTGAAGCAGTATTCGGGTAACATGTCGTCTGGAGGCATGCTGAAGATCATGTCTTGCTCCATTGTTTCAAGCAGGGATAAGTGTTCTCCTCTATAGGACTTCTGGACAAGGTTGCTTGAGTGGAAAAGTCGATGGATGCCTAATTAAGCTTCCATTCGAATGAAATTTCGTAGTGTTGGTAAGCCCAAGATGATATTGAGTGCAGCAGTTGGAGTTGTGCGAAGGCATCCTGACATACAGGTTTCGGCTGGGCGTTGGACACGTTCTAATTTCGTAACTGTGGTCGTTTCGTTAGTTTTTGTCCACCAGACAACGCTTGCATATGTGATCATTGGTCTGACGATCAGTTTATATAGCCAAAATATCATCTTGGGTTTTACTCCCCAGTTTTTCCCACAGATTCGGCGACAGGTCCATGGTGATATGGTAGCTCTGCTGATTACTCTTTCGATCTGTGGGTTCCAGAATATTCTGCTGTCCAGGATGATTACCAGATATTTGGCTTGTTGTAAGAAAGGGATAGTTTTGCCAAATAGAGAGGGACGAGTGAGAAGGTTGAGTTTTCTTCTACTTGAAAAAGGCACAATTACTGTTTTTTTAGGGTCTACAGAAAGGCCTTCACTAATGCACCACGGTGCTTTCAAATTTACCCCTGACAATGATCGCTATATCAACCGCGTAGCCCACCGCCTCAATGCCCTGAGATTTGAGAGACTGAAGGAGGCTGTTGACCACCAGAGACCAGAGAAGAGGTGAGAGGATTCCTCCTTGGGGGCAGCCTCTAGTTGTAAGCGCCGAGATTTCCACATTGTCAATACTCGTTTGTATTATTCTCGAGTTCAACATGGAAGATATCTGGGACTTAGTTCATTTGTCTGGCCCACTTTATCTCAGTGAGTTCGCAGAAATGTTTTTTTTTTAAAGAGACATCTGGCGTTTTAAAAACCCTCTTTACCAGATTCAAGGTTCAGAGGGTTCCAACATTTCAAAAACCGATCCTTTTCAGAGTATGATAGCCAAAAGTTGGCAACATGACAGAGTCCTTATCCAAGAAGTGACTTATGTGTCAAAAGAGGGTGATCCTATTCTTTCTTCTTAGTCTTTCTGTAAAAGGTCTTTAGCAACAAAGTAGAGACTGCCATCTACAGTGCTGTTTCAACTTTCAGCTCCATCAAAACTAAATCGAACTTTCCGCGCGTTATCCAGCCTTCATCCAACAACAAAGCCGGTTATTTCAAATGAAATGCCCGAATGTGACTACCTACCTCCAGCATATCAAGGTCCAAGCTATGAACAAATCACCGATATCCGTAAAAAGCATCTCACACCGAATATCGTGTCGTATTACAAGAAGCCATTACTAATCCATAGCGGTCACATGCAGTGGTTATTCGACCACGATGGGAGGAGATATCTAGACATGTTCGGTGGTATTGTAACTGTCTCCGTGGGACACTGTCATCCGTAAGTTCATCGAGAGATATCTTCCAAGTGTTTTATTTTTTATTTTTATGAAACTCTATTCCTTCTAGTAAAGTAAACAAAGCCCTGGAGGAGCAAATGAAAACTTTATGGCACACCACCAACATTTACATGCATCCAAAGATTCATGAATATGCCCAGAAGTTGACGGATAAATTTCCAGGCGACTTGAAGCAAGTTTACTTTGTCAACTCTGGCTCAGAAGCGAACGATCTAGCTATGTTGATGGCACGCATTCATACAGGAAACTACGAGATCCTAACTCTCAGAAACTGTTATCACGGAATGTCACCCTACACGATGGGATTGACAGCTCACTCGACATGGCGATTTCCATTGCCTGGTATTAGTAATGGCATCCATCATGTCATGAATCCCGATCCATACTTGGGCATTTGGGGTGGCTCTGCTTGTCGAGATTCACCATGTCAGACGGATCGACAATGTGAGTGTAATTCAGAAACTGGTTGTATAGCTGGAAGCGAGTATTATAAGCAGTTGGAGCAGGTCTTTAAGTTCTCATTGCCAAGAGGTGAAGTTGCTGCAATGTTTGCGGAATCCATCCAGGGTGTCGGTGGGACCGTACAATTCCCGAAGAATTACATAAAGAATGCAGCTGAAATGGTTCGGGCTAATGGTGGTGTTTTTGTGTCCGATGAGGTTCAGACTGGATTTGGCAGAACTGGAGAACATTTCTGGGGATTTGAGGGACATGGAATCATACCAGATATCGTGACCATGGCAAAGGGTGGGTTTTTAATTGGAATTTAATTCTTATTTCAAATATTCCTTCTTCTAGGTATTGGCAATGGTTTTCCACTAGCCGCTGTTGTTACGACACCAAAAATTGCTGAATCCCTTGGGCTGGCAATGCACTTTAACACCTACGGAGGTAATCCTCTCGCCAGTTCAGTTGGTCTCGCTGTACTGGATGTCATCGAAGAGGAAAATCTTCAGCAAAAGGCTCTAGAAGTCGGTACCTACTTCTTAAAGGCTCTCGAAGATATGAAACAACGCTATGACATCATTGGTGATGTCCGCGGCAAAGGTCTGATGATTGGCATTGAGTTTGTATCAGATCGTGTTGCCAAGACACCACTAAGTGTACCACACATTCTTGAAATCTGGGAAACTTGCAAAGATCTTGGAGTTCTCTTTGGTCGTGGTGGCATCAATGGAAATGTAAGTTAATCATCACCATCAATCTAAATCCATTTACATTTACTAACCAAAATTCCAGGTGTTCCGAATTAAGCCACCCTTATGTGTAACCAAGTCTGATGTTAAATTTGCTGTGGACGTACTCGATAGGGTTCTGTCGGATTTCTACGTAAAAGTTTCATAAAATTGTTGGGCCTTCAAAAATGGTGTTGAGTTCCTAAACAGTTTCTAGACAGTTCCTAACAGTGATTGAATTGGAAATCCGTTTAAGTGTACCTCACTTATATGCATTTATTTTTAATTGTATGGTTGTGATCGGGCTTCGTTACTTTCAAAGATCACAGGTTCCTCTTTATACACAAATTTTCAAATAGCTTAAGTTTCTACTAAAAATAAAAATTTCATTTTGAGTTTTATAATTGGCATTTTTTTTTTTTTTAAGAATTTTTCAAACACGCAAGTATGTTGATTTTGTTAAGTCTTATGAAATTCCTTCATGAAGGTCGGCGATGAGGGGATAGCTTCCTTTTCTTTTTAATATTTGTGCAAGTCTGTGCAACTCTTTATTTGTAAGTGTTTTGAACTGTTAAAGACCAGGGCTATGTCAAATGTAATTTTAACGACTCTCTTGAAGCTTATTCCTTTTAAAACCTCTTCTGTGTAGTAATAGCTCTTGAAAATCTTTTGTATTGTACAGTCTTTGTTGTCTTGTGATGTCTAGCATTAAGAGTTAAGGATTATGAGAATAGACCTATTGTAGTTTGTCCAAGAACTTAAGTGTCAGGATGCTTGTTAATTTATGTGCGCAAAGTGCTTTAGTCCCGGGGAATGTTTTTTGTCTAAGACCATGTGAAACTCTTTGCCTTCCACTTTCCCTCGAAATTCATTGATCTTTTTCATAATCTGTCTTCGTGTGACGATTTGATCGAGATTTAGTCTGTACAGGACATGTACTGTGATGCAAAAACGTCCTATGACATTTACGCATTTGTAAGGAAGCACAGAGTAATTCTTTTGGTGAATCAGTTAGTAAGACCTCTTACTTACTTATTTGATTATCTACAACGACGTTTGCAAAAGCTGCATGCACATATTCGTCTCTCTTAGCTTGAAGAAGAACAACCTTAGGAGCCAGCTTTTTTCACAATCTAAACGAACTGGCTGACCTCAACATAGGCAAACTCCAGCACTTCATAGCAAGCTTTGGCTAGTTCTGCGGGTAGTATTTCTGGTTGAAGTACATGTAGTAACACAAAGTACCTGATCTGATCTAAGAAAGGTTGCAACTTGCAGCCTGCCACTCCAACTTAACTTAACCTACTACAGTTCGGTCCTCAAGTAACCGCCTCTAGTTATGCATTCCAAGTTAGTTGAGTTGCCCTTCTACTTGTGCGCACCACGTTAGGCAAGGTCTTCCTCTCCTGCATTGTTCCTCCGGGTTAGATTCGAAGACTCTTCGGGTCGAAACGTTGGTGTCCATGCGCTCTACATGTCTTAGCCATCTCACGACCTATGCTCATTTTGACTAGGACAGTGTTCCTGTACAGCTGGTATAATTCGTCGTTGAATCTCCTCCACCAAAGCTTGTTGAAGCAAACGGGACCGAATATCTTATGAAGGATTTTTCGCTTGAAGTGACCAAGGGTATCTTCATCCGCCTACGATAGAGTCCATGCTTCCTTAATTCTTCGAGTTGGGGCCTTGCTACGCAATTCCTTTCCCAGTCCAAAGAAATTATTGACAAAATTTGTTCTTTGTCAGAAGTGAGAGCCAAGGTCCCTTACTTCCTTGAAGTTATAGCTGTTTACTGTGGCATTTTGTCCTATTCGTTGGTGTTGGATGCCCCTTATTGTTGACTTCAAACACGTACTAAGTCGTTAATCGCTAAAGCTAGAGCTCATCTTTAGGAAAACATTGTTCCTAACCTTGGATTACGGACTATTGGTATCCTAAGACACCAAATGTCTGTAAGCCTTGTTGAAAGTCATTAATTTTTCTTTTTTGCTTACTTTACTTAAGAGGGATCTGCACGGCATTGAGGACCAAGGCCTTAACTAAGCAATCAAGTTTGTCAAAGAAAACTGTGGAAGCTGTCTGTTAAAGTTAGCATCTACATGTTGATCATCACAACAGTTCAACAGTCTTCAGAAGTGTTTTTTTCCATGACAATGTTTCCTATTCCATTCGGCTTGTTCCAATTGCAGTCTTTTGCGTGAAAGCCTCTTAGCACTTAACTAATGTTGTAACATTCTGGGAACATTCATCAGTACTTGGAACACAACTAAATAGTGCTCCTAGTCGATGTTGATTAAATGTTCCGGCATCCAAAATACTGAACGCATACCGGCCGTCGATTGCAACTTAACCTGATGGACGGTTTTTTGATCCGGAAGTTACTTTGAATGTGGAAATGTGAGAATCAAGTATTGTTTCTCTAGATGGTGTCTTGCAGATTGTCCATTCCAACTATGTTGCCTCCTTTTACTAACTTAAGACTATAAACGCTCCTGTTGACTGCCATATAGTTCCTACACCACTGTCTCTGTTTCACAGTTTCAAAGCCAGTTATGGAGAATCCTAACCGACCTAATGCTTGTAATATGTTGATGGGAATTTTCTTTGCAAGGTAATTGGTTGGTGTTGACATTCCACTTGCAAGCCCTTCTGTAGAAACTTCTTCCGCAATTGCCTAGTCTAGTTTTTACTTGACCAAGTTTTTACTGTAGTAATCTCTATCTTGGCTATCTCCCCAAGACAACGATTAGATCCTCTCTTTTCAAATAAATATTTCAAGAACTTCTACATCAAGCACATTATGTCTGAAATATAAAAGGACTTGCCTTTTGGCCGTTTACTTTCGTATTATTGACTTAATAATTCTCGATTGAAAACTTTTAAAACGACCTTAGGATCTTCTGTTATGTCGTTTTAAAAGTTATGTAACTTTTATTAAAATTAACTTGAAATCTTTTCCCATATACTTTCAGGTAATGCGAATAAAACCACCACTTTGTGTGACCTTTGAAGATGTCGATTTCGCCCTCAATGTCCTTAAGTCGGTTTTGGGTGATCATCATGTGAAGAAACGTCGCAGTTGGCATTGTAATGTGCGTAAATGAAAATGCAAAAGAATGCATACCAGCACAAGCCGTAGAAATGACATTAAAATACAACTTACCAGCCAGCGGCTTCAAGGATTTAGAATCGAGTCCTATATATGTACAAGGACTTATTCTGAATGGAATTTGATTGATTCACACTGGAAAATTGGCGGAGAAAATTTGAAAATAAAAATAAAATTGTTAACATTATTTTCTTAATATAACTGTTTTAGGTAGCATAAGACTAAGTCATAAATAAATGACGATATATACCTACGTTCCATTTGAGAAGGGTCTCTATCAGTTTACCATTCAAGAAGCATTTAGCACTGCTATCTGGAGTTACATTGGGTCCTGTATGTACCCAGAAAAGTATGGAAACCTACTATAAACTTAAAGGACATCTCATAAAGGTTGACCTAGAAAGCGGATCATATTCTAATGAACTACGGGGCAGTGATTTCCAATAGACTAAGCTGTTAAAGAGAAACCTACCGTTTCTGAATTTGCTATAGGTTTTTGTCCAGAACAGACATGCGTTTATGCCTGACACATGTGAAATACTGTGCAACAGACCTGCCCATGGTGTAGATCATCCTTTTTTACCTCCGATGAAGCTTTAAAATTACTACAACTGTTTTACCCTAAAACGCTACGGAAAAGCGCAGATTGCTTTCAAATCATTAAGCGTCGGTTAAGATGCAAATGCAGAAAATAAGTACTTCCGTGAAAGACATTTTACCGAAAGTGTTGAAAATTCGCTGTTGTAAACTGTATATCCTTTCAATTCGCGCTCCTCGCATGCAATATCAAATGCCCAACGAAGATGTGTACAAGTTTAATGAGCTTTGTTGGTCGAGTAAAACCTTCTACGTGTATATATTTAATAGCTTCAGCAAGATTATTTGTTTTGTAGACACATACTAAAACCCAAACTTATTACCGTCACATTCACGATGAATCCTGAATCTAATCACTTATAACAGAGCAGTAGTTCTCGAAAAGGTTAGGCCATCAGGCCACAGGTAAGCTAAAGCTGAATTCCATCACTGACTTCTATAGTGATTATAGTATCCATCAAATTGAAACCCATCACGTTCTACTACCAGTAAACGAATTCCTGACAGAAATAACTGGTAAAACTGACAAGCCACCAAAGAGCCGCAAAGAGGGAGGAACTGGCCTTCTTCATTGACATTTTCGAAATTATTTGTTCAGGAGTCGAGATTTACTGTAAAATGGTTTATTTTAAATTATTTTTTCTCTTAAGCCAAAATCAAAGGTATCATCCAGTCTGGAAAAATTACCAAACAACCAGGCAGCTGTTTTGGGTCTGAAGTCAGCGGCAATCAGATCAAAATCACTAAAACCGATAGCGGCAGCGCTATGCTAGATCTTAGTACCATTCCTGTGTTCTTCGCTTTTCAGAACTCCAATGAATACCAATAGCAAAAGTAGAATAAATCCACCAGGACATCAGAAATCGCTTTTTGTATCCACAAGTCGTTTGTCATCATTAGCAGTCTTCAATGGCTACTACAGGAGTAGCAGTCCTCTAAGGCCTCCTGTCCAAACGTCAAAAACAACTGCCTTAAGAGAAATACGGTAACACACACTTCGTCGGCGACTAAGACTACCCAAGCCTCAGCAGAACGAGAAAAACACTCTTCGGTACACAAAGACAACGAAATGTCTACCAAGCTTGGGTAGCTTTCCAAAATGTATAGGTGAGTAAGTAGTAACACTAAAAGTCCTACGATGGACAACGCAATGGATCTATGGAGATAAGACCAATAATCCTAATCAATGTACTTCTCCTTTGTTCCCTGTCTTAGGTATTCACGGAAATCCTACAATGAGGATCATCACTCATTCATGGAGGTCTGAGTGCAGCGATATGGTACACCGCACTGCTACCACTTCAGCCTATCCTACGAGATGTAAAAAATTATATAACACAGCGTGAGGTAGCAGCTCAAGACAGACTCTGTTGCCACCATCCAGTACGATCTCCAATTCCATGACGACCACCAGGATTTCATGTATGTTTGCAGCGCTGTGGGTACTTTTAAGTTATGTTAAGTTTGGTTCTTAAAGTGCATATGTATGAGTTAGAGTAAAGGCTATCATTATAAATGTCCTTAATACCATGTACATTAGTTATGTGAACTATTCTTAAGAATGTAATTTGTTAAATTACTGTCAATAAAAAATGAAAAGAAAATACAAAAGAACTTGTTTTCTTCCTTTCACACAAAAATCCTTCCTTTGGAACTTCTCGGCAAAGTGACCCATAAAAATCCACCAGACCACGAAAAAAATCGACGTCACACACGAAAACTAGAATCGAAATTTCACTAAAATTTTCATAAAATACCAGGCCACCATAAAAATTAGAAAACGCAGTAGGTATCCGCCTGGCTTTTGCGCCTAGAAAGTATGCAACACAGAAAACACCATTTTTTCGCCACCAAGTACAAAAAGTTTAAGCATACCACAGGGCAGTATAACTTTGAAAACGGCCGCATGATATGCAATATGAAATTCATTTTGTATTTCGGCAGAAAATACCATTGCATACCATGCGGTCGATCTCGAACTAATATAGCCGTGTGGTATGCAATGGTATTTTCTGTCGAAATAAATGTAGATTTTATATTGCATACCACACGGACGATCTCGGATTACTACAGCCTAGTGGTATGCAATGGTATTTTCTGTCGAAATTCATAATGAATTTCATATTGCATATCACACGGCCGTTTTCAAAGTTATACTGCCCTGTGGTATGCTTCAACTTTTTGTACTTGGTGGCGAAAAAGTTATGTTTTTCTGTGTTGCATACTTTCTAGGCGTAAAAGCCAGGTGGATACCTGCTGCGTTTTTTGATTTTTATGGTGGCCTGGTATTTTATGAAAATTTTAGTGAAATTTCGATTCTTAAGTTTCCGTTTGTTCGTGGTCTGGTGAATTATTTATTGGTCTCTTTGCCAAGCAGTTCCAAAGGAAGGATTTTTGTGTGAAAGGAAGGAAAAAAGTTCTTTTGTATTTTCTTTTCATTTTTTATTGACAGTTATTTAACAAATTACATACTTAAGAATTAGTTCACATAACTAATGTACATTGTAAGGACATTTCTCGTTCTGCTGAGGCTTGGGTAGTCTTAGTCGCCGACGAAGTGTGTGTTACCTTATCTCTCTTAAGGCAGTCATTTTTGACGTTTGGACAGGAGGCCTCAGAGGACTGCAACTCTTGTAGTAGCCATTGAAGAATGCTAATGATGACAAACGACTTGTGGATACAGAAAGTGATCTCTGATGTCCTGGTGGATTTAGTCTACTTTTGCTATTGGTATTGATAGGAGTTTTCACAAGCGAAGAGTACAGGAATGGAACTGAGATCTAGCATAGCGCTACCGCTATCGGTTTTAGTGATTTTGATCTGATTGCCGCTGACTTCAGACCCAAAACAGCTGCCTGGTTGTTTGGTAATTTTTTTAGACTGGGTGATGGCTTTGATTTTGGCTTAAGAGACGTACTGAAAAAATAATTTAAAATAAACCATTTCACAGTAAATCTCGACTTGTGAACAAATTATTTCGGAAATGTCAATGAAGAAGGCCAGTTCCTCTTTGCCGCTCTTTGGTAGCTTGTCAGTTTTACCAGTTATTTCTATCAGGAATTCGTTTACTGGTAGTAGAATGTGATGGGTTTCGAGTTATGGATCC
The DNA here is from genome assembly GCA_951813785.1 of Criorhina ranunculi. Classification (NCBI taxonomy): domain Eukaryota; kingdom Metazoa; phylum Arthropoda; class Insecta; order Diptera; family Syrphidae; genus Criorhina; species Criorhina ranunculi. The sequence goes on along the minus strand of OX638382.1, from coordinate 11,120,700 downwards.
TATTATCATTATAAAGTCAGTGATGGAACTCAGCTTTAGCTTACCTGTGAGAGCCTTTGGGAGATGTGAGATATGTGTCTGCTCTATGATAAGTGGTGAGATCCAGGGTCAACCATGAATATGACGGTAACAAGTTTGGGTTTTCGGATGTGTCTACAAAACGAATAATCTCGCCGAAGCTGTTAAATATACATAAATAAAAGTTTCTACTCAACGAACAAAGGTTCATCGAACAAGTCCACAAGTCCACAAGTCCAAGTCAATTTACAACAGCGAATTTACAACACTTTCGGCAAAATGTCTTTCGTCATTCTCGTAACCAACCTTGAATGCTTTGAAGGCGGTCTGCATCATTTTATTGCGAAACGTTTGTCTTGGTTCAACAGCTTAAGCGAAATGGAGCTTAAAAAGAACGGTTTACAAGGTGGGTAGGTCTGTTTCATGGTTGCATGTGGTAGGTAGGTAGAGGTGGTTGAATCTGGTGAAACCTGCCAGAGACACAAGTAGCACGGATGCGCCGTTTTGATACCACAACTCACGTGACCTGGATGTGTGTTTTTCAAATCCATCCTGTGGATTTAAGAAAATGAATTATGTTACATAATTTGGTGTTAGAGATCTCGGATAGTTCCTTGAAAAAAGGTTTGTGCGCTGCCTAGCTCTGGCTAGTGCTGGGCAGTCACAGAGGAAGTGAAGTACGGTTTCCATTTCGCAACTTCTGCAGTGGGGTTGGACGAGATGCCTAACTTGGCAGCGTGAGGGCCAACGGTAAGCATTTCTTTTGCCAGTTTTAAGTTTAAGTGGTCAAGTTTTCTAAAGCACAAAGTTACAGGCCAAAAGAAATTCCAGAAAAGCGCATCCAGTGAAGGCGTGCAAAGCCGTGACGCATCCGCAACTTGCTGCTTTCCTGATTCTCTGCTCCCAGGCATGGCGTGTATGATTGATTACTGCTCCTTATCAGAAATTGGGAACTATTTTAGCTGTTCGTTGAATAGTTTTTTTTAGCTTTTGTCCACCTTTCAGCTTCATTATGAATTCGGGTTTTAAGTCATCTGCCAAATGTAAGTAGAAGCAAAAATTATTAACGTCAAATATAACTTTCTTTTAATTGCTTCTTCATTCATTATATCTTAACACTCCTTCATTCACAATATAAATTACATATACAAATTTAAAGATTTTCTTTTTTATAATTACATATTCTTATTTAGGCACACTTAGTATTAGAGCAACTTAGAATTAGTTTCTCGAAAGTGAGCAATTTTTCTTGGACGTTTTTGTAAGTGTGTGTATGGTTTTTGTGTTATTAAATTAAAATGAAACAATAACAATATTAAAATTTAAATAAATATATAAAACCATAATCAAAACGATGTCGTGTATAAATGTTAACTGTTACAAAAGAACTTATAAAAATGTTTTTGTTCACAATATTAGTCTTCTTCCTTCATGTCTCCGATTCGATTTAAACAGTTTCTTTGTAAGATTTCATTTTTTTTTTTTGGAAAAATATCCTTCTTCAACGAAAAATATTTCATTTATAAGCTTAAAATTAAGAAAAAAAAATGCTCTGACTTAGATTTATACAATTATTATACGAGCATGTTCGTATGTCATTTAAAATTTATGAAAATATACTTATTTAAATTTGTGTAACACTAAACTACACTTGAATGTCTGTGAGTTTACTCTCGCTGCCAGAATATTCGGAAAGTAAAGTTTGAGAGAGCTCCTTGCGAGCCTTTTGTACAACCCAAATCATGAGACCGACTCCAAAGAGAACCTGAAATTAGAAATATTTAAAGTTAAGTTTTACAATTTAAAGAATAATTTATAATTCACATGCACATTTACTTCATTTTCAGAAATCACTTTAATTGAGATGAAATAAGTTTACCACTAGAGTGTTTGGAACTCTAGTAGATCGTATGCCATCGAACGGTATAAACTGTTCGTGAAGCTTTTATTAAGTGCGATGGAAAGGTCTAGGAAAGACAAATTACCAAGATATTTAGAGTTTTAATCTTGTAAGCGAATGGCTAGTGACAGCCTTCGGCTCTAACATACATACATATAATGTTGATTCAAGAGGATGTCAGAGCAAACTGAATGAACTTTGGATATCAAAAATCTCGATGAAAGCGAGGAACAATACAAGACCATGGTGTAGTGGTTGCACCATCGCTTGTCACGTTGAAGGTTCCAGGTTCGAATTCCGATGTCTTTTTGACAGTCGATCACCTGCGAAAAAAGATGACGTCAACTTTACTGCATACGCATAGGCATAACACTGGCAAGTAGGGTGGTCATATGGCATGAAAGTGGTGATCGTACTAGTGACATCGGGATGTTCGAAAGAAATACTTTGAATCATAAGCAATGGCAACAGTACCAATAATTCTCCCCAGTCATTCTGGACACCACCCTCGGAGCAAAAAGACTGAAACCTAATACCACTTGAATTTCAAAACCACTGCACCAACACTAGCTCTGTGTGAATAGCGTCATAAGGGTATTCATAACCCCTTTAGTGCTAGTGAATCATAAAAAAAAAAAAAAAAAAGACGACAGCCAGTAGACATTGCGATAGTTGTGTTAGCCAAACAATCAGAGAAGGTAAATTAATTTAGGAGAGACCTGAATAGCTTAAGCCTTAGAACCGAACAATTAATCAAATTAGTAATTATAAGAAAAAGCAAATGAAAACCATAACGGTTACAGTCGGCGGGGACCGAATTGCATCTGGAATACAGATGTTCCTTTATAACTGAAATACGGCTATATCCCTGGCGAAATATTGGTGTCCCAAAGAACAGAAGAGGACTAGCTAAGTGAAGTTTTAAGATGCATAATTCTTTACGGATGCCGTATCTGAACTAAATCCATTAAGGTAGAGTAAATAGAAGCTATAAGTAGCATTTTCCAGGTGAACTCTTATGATGTATGGGTGTTATTAAGATTTATAGGCAAGAACAGTTAAAGTACAGGGTGCACAAGAGAATTGCAAAGTATTAATAATAGAACCACTTTAGAAAAGACATAACGAGGGCATCTGTTGAACTGTGTTTTTTTGGAGGACATACTCGTAAAGAGATGTACACAAAACCGAAGAAGGATCCTCTATTATTTCAGTTTGACAGACTAGAACTGAGAATCTGAAAACAATCGTTTCGTTTCAATTTTACTTTAAAAAATAAGGAATAAAGAATCTGTATAGTTTGATCACATGGCTAGTCTTAAAGTGAAGTAAAGAATAATTAACCATGTTCCATCCATCTTGTCTACGTCATGTGATTTTTCCGTACGTAGAAAGTGAGCTGGCTAGGTTCTGTGTGAATCGCCTAGACCTAGATCTACCAAAAGGAACAGATTGTTGCTGTATGCTTTTAGTTTAAAAAATCGTTCTCTACTGGATGAACAATAAATAAACCATGAATCGATATGTGGTTATGTCAGCTGAAATGCATTGAACTAGCATAATGTCTGCTGCAGTTCCAAAGAAGGAGTGAGTTTCCAATTGGCGATACTATTGTGACGGGGATGAAAAGACCTACAGTAGGAAGACACATTATTAATCACAAAGCAACATTAGAAGTAAAAACTCACAAGCATACTTTCAGGCCACCAAAAATTAATCATAAAATTCACCACATTTTATACTTTTGTTATGACTATTTGACTCACCTCAACTGCAAAGCTTATGTACCCCGTCACAGCAGTCCCATGATTGTTTAACACCTCATGCATCGATCTCAGCGTTGATCCCAAGTACACGTTTATCGTTTGAGCTGGCAACAATCCCAGAAATGTTGCCGTATGATAAGTGCGTGAGTTAATTGAGCTGACCTGCAACAACGGACAAAAAGAAACAAAAAAAACACGACCATAAATAGGAATGCAAATAAAGTTTAAAATAATCAACGAGGGGGAGACGACATATGGTCGCATGGTCTATCAACTTTGCATAGTCGAGCTCATGGAGCTCATTAAAACCGACAAAGGGTGGGAGCGAAAAATGTAGCACATAAACTATTCTATTTTTTTCTTTTTAGTTTAGGGGGGCAACCACCCGGGGAGTACCTAAAGTTCTCGTCGTTGCTCTCATACTCAGTGCACGAGTATCTGAGCGAAGCAATCTTTTGAATACAGCAAATTTTCGCATGATGTGAATATATAATTTGATTTTTATATTCTTTGACAAAGCTACTGATTGTTGGTGGGAACAGCGGGGGTTGTAAGAGGGGTGGGACCACAGCGGACAGGAAGGGTTCATAAACGAAGTTTCTATGCCATTTATAGAGCTCACGCGCGTTCAACTGTGTTGCAGTCAATTGAACTCATAAGTCAAGTGAGAGTGATTTGTGCGATTATTTGTTTCGTCTTTGTTTGCTTGTTCCATGTATTCAAGAGGAGGCAACTGAATGACTGCAAATTTAGCTAGAGTCCATAAAATAAGGAGAAATAAGTGAATAAACAAGGAGTGGCTGACGGGGAAACGTTCCTTTACGTGGACAATGGACTAAGTTGAGTGATAAGCAGTTCAAGGTCTTTCAACAACTCAAAGTTGCGTAATGCAAAGGCTTTAGCGTTATCGCGCTTTTCATTTAAATTGCTTTAGATGACGCTGTAGTCCGAGACGGTACTTCTTCGTAAACTTGGATTTGAACGGAATCACAGCGGGTGCTGCTGTTGTTTTACTTTATATGTTCTAGCTATCTTAGGTGATGAATTCTAGCGTATTTGACTAGACCCATGTCCCTTTACACCTAATATATAGATTCCCTTCTTCGAACACCTCTCACCTGCCATTAATAAAGTCCAAGCGGTCCATGCGATCCCGCGGTGAAAGAAAAACACGTAGAGGAACAAAGTGTCTGCGTCAATCCTCTTAATAGATTTAAAATACCTCGAGTATGCAGAACGCAATCAGGCTTTTCGTACGCATAATTCGAAATGTCTAAGAGAAGTCCTAAGTAGTCTAACTGTATTTCAGAAGAAAAGTCTTCATACAACTGGCAATGCTTTTACCAAATACCTCAGTGTGTTAGGCTAAGGTTGCACCACACTGTCTAACAATGCTTGTGAAGTAGCTGACGATACTGTGGAACACTTCCTATGTGATTGTCCTGTGCTTGCACATTTTAAAGGCTAATGTGGTGTGTGTTGATAACATAAGCTCCTTATCACTGAAGCTCCTAATCGTCTTTCTTCAAAAGACGAAGAAAATACAGTAAAAGGGTTATACCTGCTTGTAGTACAATGTTTTTGCATCGGAGTGCTCCAGCATGTTGTCTCAACAACCCAGTAGATCTGGTATAAGCAGATGGGTTAGTTTTTGTAAAGTGATTGCAAATGCTTGCCTGGCAGACTATTAGGCCTTTTCTCCAATGACCGAAGGAACGAGAGATTTTATATTCGTCTATCTCGAGGACAACTGCTGAGCACTGACGTTTCGAGCCTTCGCAGCTTTATCACAGACTCGGTTATCATTAGTCAGTCAAATGCAACCTAATCTTCCGTCTTATGTTTTTGATCTTTACACTCTTTAACTAGAGTGCGGGCACTAGAAGAGGACGAAAGAAATACCGACACACGTTGATTTTCAACGCTTGAAGGTGGTAGTAATAATGAAACACAGACTTGAAAACAACTGCAGAATGTCGACGTCAGGAGTCTCGTCCGCTTTATCAAAAGTATTGATTAATTTAATTAACCAGTCTAACGAAAACTTACCTTTTAGACTTATGTTGTTCATCATATAAACGGAACCACAATGAATTGTGAAGATTTGAGTGAGTTGGCACGGCAGCTACTTCCATAAGTTTGACTCCAGCTATGATAATTCAAACCGATTTAAACAGGTATCGACACATCGCAACAAAGTTCCAAGTAGTGATATCATCACCCTTAAAACAAGTTTCAATTAAACTGTTAATACACCCCATGAATTGATATTTGCTACCTACTTCAAGATAACTATATTGGCCAATTCTTATCGAAAATCAGACTCCACTTAGCTTATCTTCCACAGAAGTGTGCAATTTGTCAATGGCTGCAGCAATCAAAGTCAACCGATAAGCCAACGATACACCAATTACCCCATCAGGGGTTAATAATTACCCGAGTCTGATTGAAATATAAGCGCCTTGTCATTAGGGAATTAAAACACCAATGACCGTGTTCGTTTGTGTAAACTTAATTACATGCAACCTCACGCGCCGCACGATTGACTGGACAAAGTTCTCCTATTCCAGAGGTATGACGCGGTTCTCATTTATGGGATGGTAATTAACCAACGCAACCCCGTCATCATGTGTGATCCACAATAATAATAATAAAAAAAAAAAAACTACGATATCGTGGTCATGATATACATAGTTAACCAATTGCTTAGGCATAAAGTTTAAATGTGTACAATCGGACGGAACGCTGATGGAGGCGCATTAATAAATTAGTAGCATTTGGGGGCGACAATGGGTGGGAAAACAATTTTTTCGAAGACTTCCGTCAATGGGGTATGATTGGCAGCAGGTGCCTGGGTGTGAAAATGGTTGTTTGTATATTTTATGAAGTGAAACCGTAGCAAGGTAATGGACTCATTATTATTAGTAGAACCACCAGTTAAATGGTTGAGCTTATACTATTCAATTGTTTTGGACGTTTGATCGAATTCGCGCCAAAATATGGAGACCTAAATTAAATATAGAAACCAAGGTACATCACTTCGAGTCATGGCTCTAAGAGACTAGTTTCTTACAAACTCCTTAATACCTCGCAAGAGTGATACAATTTTTATTGCCGATCTCGTAACAGTGGATTGAGAGTTTCTCAAATTATACTCTCGAATATTTGCTACTGCCTGCCTAGAGGCCTTTCAAACTACTTGTTAACGGTTTTGCTGAGATTTGAAACTGAGGCAGAATGTCAGTCATCGGCGACCACACAAAACGTCTTTACATCATTCAAAAGTCACTATCTGGTCCAAACTTTTCGAAGACGCTGCCAGTTACACAGCTTTTTATACTCAAGTTGCACAAATTGCGTTAAAAGTACATGTTCTTCCATCAGGTCGGCACCACTACACATGGACACTTTTTTATGACGTCTCATCTTCCACTTCGACAATCTGTCATAAACCGAAGAAAAAAAAAATGAAGGTATTAAGGGTCCAGACTTCTTCCCTTGGGTTTTTGAAGTCACCAGTGTATGCTAAAAAGCCACAGACTTTGGAGCCTTAAATGCGGAAATTTTACATGAAATAGACAACATAACATTACAAGCCTTGAGAAAAACGGACGCACCAGTGATAGACTTGAAGATAACTCTACGAAGCAGTGGTCAGCTCTGAGCCTTCTACTACTTAAGGTAGAGAAATGACTTAAAGTGAAGTATTGGTATAGGACAGTATTATCACACACTGTGTACAAGAGTCAATAGTCAAGAAAAATGTAGGGGTAACATATGATGGTTCTCACGCTTTCTGCAAAGGTCAAGAAAGTGGTCGTGCTAAGATGACTTGGGTAAGGGAAATTACCTATTCCCACACTCATTTGATGCAAATCCCCTAACTAGCATTATCTGGAAGTTCTCTACATCAACAGATCTATTCGGAAACTTCGCTATCACTATAAGGAATTAAGTTCTTAGCAAAACTGCATATTGACTATCTTGTTCATATCATGCTTATGGGACCTTTGCACGAGTATTCCCTTGCGTAACAGAGACTACACAACTCCATTCGTCTTCAATGATATCACCCATCGAAACCAGTTGTTTTGTTAAAGCTTACTCTTCACCTCATTTAACAACTTATTAACACAACAAAGTACAACTTGTTTGGGGTATACCGTATACAAGAAAAATTACGACAACACAGCATTGGCAATGCTCTAGAACAATTTCCATCGATCACCAATAAACGGATGCTTCTTGTTTATCTGGTTGTTTCTGTGTACTCTGCCAATAAATATCTGTGTTTACGAAATCCAAACATTATTTACTCGACAAGTAATATACCTATCGATGTATGTATATCATTTTAAAATACATACACCTATCGAATGTCCATATTTATGAACAAAGAATCTTAGAATCTATTTTCTCATTCCCCTATCAGTCTCCTCCACCCGCCTATTTTTACCATCAAGCTCGACAGTTCTCCAAATATTTGCCACATTTTTCTGCCAACGTTGTAAACAACAGACAAACAATGAATCTTATTCTTATAGAAAATAAAAGTACAATAACGTTGTGTGTATTTTTTCAATAACTTACCCCAAAAATTGCGTTTTGCACTCCGAATGGTATTGGCGTGAGCCGGGTGAATAAAACGACTTTGAATGCTCTTGGTCCAGAAATGACTCGAAGAATAGCACGACCAGTCTCGTTCTTAATTAATCTAAAAATAGAAATGAAAAGAAATAAAAAATCAAATTAATTTATTAGGCCAGATGAAGGCAGTGAAAGCATAAGAAAATAAATAAACAAATGTGAGACAGAATTGGAACAAAGAAAAACAAAAATCTGCACCCAATTAATGAGGTAATGGACAAAAACGAAAAAAAAATAAAATCTGAAGTCCCAGTGGTTCCACAGACATTTTAATTGCTTCTAGCGGGGGAGTAGGTATGGAATTTTCCTGTGAGAGACAGTAAGACGTTTCAATTGATGTTCAATCTCTCCGACTGGCATCGATTCAAAATCCATTGCGTGTAGGTGGCAACATCTAGCGTGTTTAAATTTTGTTCCAAATGAAAACGAAATTACAATTGTTTGGGGTTGTCCAGTATCAATCTCGGAAGAAAATTTTAATTATGTCAGCATTTATTAAGCGGTTCAAGAACTAAAAGTACTTATAACTGATGTTGGTGCTGATGTTATTAATATTGCCCAAGGTACCTTCTGTACCCTGGAAGTCTATCATGTAGTGAATTCTTTGCTTCTTTGTGATACTAGATATCCGAATTACGCCTGCACTAGCAGCTATTTGCTTTCCAAAAATATCGAATGGTGTCAAATGAATCAGAATGTCCAGTTCTGCAGCGGAGACTGTCTCCATTTATCCACAAGCAAACGGATGCTGATCTTTGGACTTTCTAAATTAAGGATTTCTTTGAAACATCCACACCCATGTACAAACTAATAATTCGACACCCTCGATTAATTTCTTATCGTCATAAAACACTCAAACTAAATTCGCAAATATGTACTACTATTTTGCATGTTCTCTCTCAATAATTACTGTTTGCCTTCCAATCGAACAGACGATTGCGTATAGTAATTTTCCTCGTTAATCATGCAAAACAAATTCACAAGGTCAACAAGGGAATCAGCAATCATAAATCTAAAGAAACTTTTCCACTAACCCCATGATGTGGTCGTCGCCGCCTGTTGCAGTGCAACAGTAATTGAGGACCTACAACTGCTGGGGAGTGAACTTATTTGACCGACTATGTACTTCAATTGGAGGTTATTAGACGACAAATAGATTGAAATTATTAATTTCAATGAAAAGTACAAGCACAAGCCAGAGATACTTGATCAAGTGACGCCAGTTATAGAACGACCAGCCACTGGGTACTTGGTATATCGTGATAGTAGTCGTTCTAGAGCTACAATTCTAAATCATTTAAGTAATGGAATTCTGAATTGTTTATGAAGTACGCGAATTACCTGTGACTATGAACGAAAAAAAAAAACATGAAACCCCAGAACTGGGAATACCCCATAAGATCGTTTGTTGTCTTCGTGCGAAAAATGGGTATTGATTCCAAATGGGAGATTGGTTTTCTTTCCTCGAAATTAGCTAGTTTGTTGCGAGCATATGGAACAAACCGACAAGGCCAAAACGAAATATGTGCTCGTAGTTATGTTTTTAGTGTATATTAGGCTGTTGCTAAGCTAGAAAATTTAGCCTTCTATAGACAAGTGATTTAAAGAAGATTACTAACTGGGTAAACAACCAAATAATAATCACTTAACACGCTGTGTGCGACCTTGGATTGTGTTAATAAATTGATGGTGTACACGAACGATGATGTATCACGTGTTATAGTAAAAATTATGGTAAAATCTCCTAGTCCAAGCTGTCTGCCGTTTAAATGATCTCGATCCGAAAGAGATATAACAAATATCGCAGTCAAGAAATGTCGAAGAAGATTTCAATTTTGTGGAATAGAGGAGACTTCACTGTTGCTGTCTCTAAAGCCAATTTAGTCTGGTCCAATGTAGTCTTGGACTTTAAACAATCCTATCCAGCCAGCTGCTTAAAATGTTCCCCACATCGAGTACTGAATGATAAATATTTATCAAAAGCTGCTGAAAATAATCTCAGATCTCCTTTTAGGTTGTTAGAAATAGGAAACTCATTTTTAGTTCTTACATTTGATGACTGTTAATTATTATCAAACCAGCTGGATAGGCGTGCTAAAAATCACATTTAAAAAGCACTAAATTCACATGCACATGCTTAAATGCTTAAAATAATCGAATAACTCTCTACTTTATCGCAAACAAAGTTATTTTTGGGCACAAAGTTGTCGGTGCCGCACAAGTTCATCGCGTTATCGTGTCCGCAAACTGCAGCTCACTTCAAAAATGTGGGAAAATCCCCCCTCAAACACTCTTGGGGAATCGGAATTACGTATCAACCAACCCACCTCTTGATAAGAAATTTCACAACACAATATAATTTTCTCGCTATACAAACACACATGCAAAACCAAGTGCTAGTTGATAAGATTCTAGCGGTCAATTGGTAAACAATGTAGAATCAACACGCTTTATGTTGCCAAAAACGTTTCCTGAAACTACCAAGATCACTTGAAGATGGCAAGAAAATCTTAATAACTCACTTGTGAATGGGCAGGCGATGCCGTAAACTCTTCAACGTAACATGGGCAATGGCAATGCCCAGATTTGCACCCAATATCACAGTCAGGAAGCCTTTTATACACCCGAACAAATATCCACTGCTGATCATGAGCACGAAATATCCGACCACAATCGGAAAGCTAACTACCACGAACAGGCACATGAATATCCCAAAGATCAACCAGGGATTTTGCGTCTCTATCCAGTAGAGTAGTTGACGGGCATAGTCCCGCATTAGGTAGGCCACTACCACGAGGGCGATTACGATTGTCAGTGGTACCAAGTAGCTTAGGTACCAATGGTCTGAGATGAAACTATGCACGCGTAGGCATACTGATTGACCACGTCGTCGGCTCTTGGAATTGGTCAGTGTGTCGCATTCGTCACGTTCACAGCCACTGTCACTGTCAGTCGTGAGGCTGGTGTTGATTTTGCCATTACTCTCGTGGACTATCATTGAAACTGGAGGTTTAGATTTCACTCCCGAATCATCTTGGAATCTCGTTGTCATGTCCATGTCTAAAATCATCATTTTCGTCACGGCTTCGGCTATTGTTGTTGTTGCCACATTCGCGACAGTAGCAGTAGGAATTGCAGATGTTCCTGTTGTCGTCGTCGTTGTTGCTGTTGTTGTTGTTAATGATGACATTTATTGTAATTGCTTCTACTGGAGGGCTTCACATTTCACTTAGGGAACACCTTAATCAGTGAATTATGATAGCACCAATGCGACAGCAATGGTGCAGTGCGGTACGAAGCGTTTGTCGGCAGCGAAAGGTATAGAAATAGAAAGTTCATAATCCAATTTTGCTGGAGGTGGGAGTGAAGAGCATGTTTCACTTTTTTGTTCCACTTGCTTTGTTGTGTAATCGTATTGGGGGGAGGAAGACAAACAATACCAAATGAGCAAACTGGAGCTCCAAAAACTGGTTTTACATTCTTTGCGATGTTACTACGTTCTTAAACGGTCCAGTGGAGGCAATAATTTAATTATTTTCACTTGTTTCGGAAGGTATACAATTTTTTATTTTTTTTCTTGTCACAAAGAAGAAAGGGGACAAAACACTTGCAAACACTTGGAGATGAGAAAACGAGCGATTCCACCTAACTCCAACTGGCGCCACAAGAAACTGTACGATTATAACCGAAACCGAGAAAAAAATTTTATGTTTTGTCTGGCGCAGTTAAACATCGAAAAGGGGGACCAAAAGAGAAACAACTGACAGCGGATGTCATAACAAAAAACAGCTGTTTATTTATAAATGGTATACAAAACGGAATTGGTGAGATGTTGATGAAGAATGGTTAGAAACATTGCCAGTGCGGTGATTCAGGGGCGACATATTAAACTAAAACAACAACCTCCGTGCATATTTACCCCATATACGACTTCGACGTAATAAACCTTTTGAATGATTTCTTTAAGTCGATTATCTTGACTTCATCGAGTTCGAACCACTGTTTTATCGAATAAATGCCAAAATTCAAAACATCTTATCAAACAAAGACGATTTCCCAACTGTGACACTCCATGTTCGTTTGTGTTCAAAATCCATCAATTTCTTTGTATTTCACTTTAACCATCAGCTTGATCTGATTTGCATCCTGCGAACGTTTATCTTCCGTTTTCAAGAATTATTTGGGTAACAAGCTTCAACTTCTTAATACCTAGTGCGTATGATACATAAGTAAATGTTGCCAACGAGATTTATAACACAAGAAATCTGTTATACACCTACAGCTGATCCTATTTGACAGTTCAAACTCATGGAATAAAAAAATAAAAAATTTGCCCTTTCCACGTTTGTTTTCTTGGAATATTTATCAGTTTACTTGATTTTATAAAAAAAAATATCAACACGATGTTTTTAAAAACATCACAAAGAATAAAATTGCTAACTCTTTCCCGATTGACCACCAAACATAAAACAAAAACGTGCTTTTCCACTGAACCATCTCCAACAAACAACTCATTCAAATTTAGTGAAGAGCAAATAAATCGGATTTTAGGAATTATCAATACAAAATCTGGAGAAAACTTGTCAAAGTAACATCCTAACATGCACTTTCCATACTCAAAATTAATCAAACACATTTTTATCACAGTTACGATATATCCAAAGTAAAACTAAACAAACTACAAGCATGGAAGTTGAAGAACGGTGACTTTCGCAACATCGACGATATCCTTGACCTTGATGGTTTCTCTATGAAAATAGTCGAGAAATTCTGTAAAAGTTTACTTAATGAAGCACCAGCGAAACGAGCACCACGGAAAGCTGCTGCTTTTGTAACTCCGGCGATCCCAGAATGTCAAATAAGCGAAATCAACTCTAGTGTCTCTATAAATGTTGGTGTTTCCAACATTTTCTGGTCACGATTGGAGTTAAATAAAGATGGACCTTGTGCGTTGACACACTGGCAACAACACGATATCAAAGAGAAAAAACTCCATCTTCATGATTTGATACATCGTTGCTTGTATGTAGACTATTTAATACCTGAGGCTGACTGCTATATCTTTGAGAATCCACAAATCGCACAGAGCACTACACCGGGAAATGCCGAACAAGTGAACATCAATGTGCAACGTGCACAATTGACTGCAATTTTGGGATTTGCATTGGCAAAGCGAAATGCGTCATCAGAACAGACCAAACAAAATGTTTTCTATTTGAAGAAATTCCTCGCAGCACGATTGTTCCAGCATTTGATTGGAACCGAACGTGTTTCCGCCGAGAAGACTATTTTGAACTTAATGCGAACGTACTATAATGTCGACGATATGTCTGACACTGAAGAAGAAGTTGGCAGAGATCCCCTTTCTAGCCGTGGGAATGTAACTTTTTCCAACGAGCTGCGGTCGATGTATAAAGAAGCCGAAGGATATCAACGCGAGTTCCTTGGGCAGACACTCCTGTTAAACTTAAGTTTTGTGCGATTGGTTTTGCTAAAAGATCCGAGGTCTAGAGCGTTAGTAAGCCGCAGCCCTAAGTCGCTTGATGTCGAATAAATGTTTTATTGATAAAAGTTGTTTCATATGTTTTTACAAGCGTCTTAAGCAGTCTACAGTTACTTCTTCTGCTTCTGTTATTCCTCTTTCATTTGCATGCAATTGATCTGATCATGAAATCTGAATTCCCACAGAAAGGTTCAGGTCCTACGATTCTTCTTATAGATTTATTTTTTAGTTTATTTGCCTTTAATACTTTGGAGACCGCATAAGACATGATCAGCGTTTTTACCTAATTCTTGCTTCTATCACAAAGCGTACACCCTAATATCATCAACATGCAGTCCTCGATTGTCACCCTTCCAAGTTGAATACCAGTTGTTACGATCCTTCCAAAAGTACAATTCAGCTTTGGGATCGCCATTTAACCATGGCTTTGGCGTGCGAGCAAGACCATTGCGGCAATTATCAGGAAAATCCGCATGTCCACCAGCCGATACTCCAAGTGTCAAAAAGAACTAAAACATAAAATTTTTCTAAGCAGTCCATTTCCAAGAAGGAATTACAACAAACCTCCCTATCAAATGGGGTCATCTTATGATCACTGTTGGTGGCTCCATGATACCGCTTTTGTATCTGTAAGAAATTTTCTTTGATTACCGCATATTCGTTGTCATCAATTCCAAACAGCAACTGATCCTCAGTCCATCTTAGAGTATAGTTGTGAAAGTTGCTGCTTAAGTCCAATTGAGTGTCCTTCCCGCGTAGGTAAGTCCCACGTAACTTTTCAGAGTTTGTCATCACAGCTCCTCCAGACAGCCATTTGTTGGAAATGTCTTTGGCACTCTCATCTATCAGAATTTCATTACCGCGGTTAAATGCAATCCTGATTTGTCCCGATGCATAATCCGTCATGCCATAGTAGTTCTCTAGGGGTTCCAGCAAGACCACTGAAAAAAGTCATTTATCTGTGAATTTAATTGAATGTTTTACAGAAGAACTTACACGGAAACAGCCAATCGCCTTTGGGTAATTTAGCTCTAATCTCTATTTTTCCAAAACGAAAACTAAAAGAGTTCTTGGTGCGAATCCTCGCCGAAACAATGGGAGGCAGGATTTGAAAAAACTTTGCCTTCTTCTTGCACTCCAGTGATCTATCCAGAATTCCTGTACATCTGCAAAGTGTAAAAAGTAAGAAAGTGTAACATAAGGATTAAGTGTTGCTTACTCTGTTTCCAGATTTAAAGTTCCAAACCTTACGACATTAGTTTCTGTGGACAGAAAACTTGGTACAATGTGCAACACTCCATTATTAACGTAACAGTTTTCTGGTCGACTTTGGAACGATACAAATTGACCATCATCAGCAGTAAGTGGTATACGAACTTCACGATTCCATTTCTTCCAATCCAGAGTATCAAATGTGTCCTCAAAGATAAGCTGACCTTTACACATAGATTTCCCACCAACTTTAGTCACGGATGGCTCGCAATCACTTTTTCCTGATGGTGGACATTGTTGCTTTACTGAATCTCCTGCTTTGGGACAGAAATCCGTTAATACAACAGCTTCTGTAGATGCAGATATAATCACGGTTCCAACATCTCTAAACCGTGTCCCTGCGCTTCCGAATTGAACATGAATCCAGTAATTGATTCGACTCCCAACCTCAAGGATAGTATTGATGTTTTCAAACGCCCAAATATTATCTATTGGTTCTGTGATAATGCTAGCAAAGTCACCTGGTTGATAGAGGGTTATGCTACGATTGATCCTTATATTAAATGATACTTCCGTGATGCCTTCTTCATCTGGAATAATAAAAAATATCACAAATTCGTAAGTGACTTGGAATGGAATTGATCAACCTCGATATGCAGGAATTCTCCTGTCTAAACATGAAAAGTGCAGGCAAGCGACCTAGGACAAGAACTTCAAGACAACTTAGAAGGAAACATTGTAGTTTAGTCACTGGTATTGCTGCGGATCTAAAAAGAACACTTCTGCAGATCATTACAGCTGCTTACAGTTTTAATTCAGACAGAAATACCCAGTTCAATTTGGACGGTGACAGACAGTCTGTCTACAGACAGGAAGACAGACAGTCTGTCTACCCAACCTAAACTAAAATTCATCGGTGAGTGATATAGCAAGGTAGACAATTCGGTGTCTACTTGAACAGTAAACCAGCCGTAAGAGCCCTTACGAAATTGCGTCGATTTTTTTTCCAGTACCAGCGAAAATCAGATTCCTGATGAGTTTGCAAAGATAATTTCGACTACCCTTAACCCACGTTAGGTTTGCAGACAACTTATTCGCTACAAGAACTCATTATGCTTAAGCGAGACCACTGCTTGTGGAGAAACATTGGTAGATGGTCATTCTTAAACTAAGATTCTTAGCACAGGGGCTCTTATTCGTCTTGTTTTTTTCAAAAAGACAGTGAAACTATACTAAAAGGATTGTATTTGCTGATAATACCGACATGGTGTCTCAATGACCCGACAAAAAATAAACAATTGGAACAGTTGTAGCGCTTACTCGATTGCACTTGGAAAATATTGCAGTGCTGCTATGTACCTGCTAGCCCTACCACAGTCTTACTTCCTAAAGCACCTTGCATCTCTCTATCAGATCTACAGAAGATATGCAAAGAAAGTTTCGTTGCTTGACGTCACAGAAATCGAATTTCACATCGCGCCTGGAAAAACCAGTCAGTCTGGCCGGTCTCTTGGTGCGTAAAGTGCAACACTAGACGAATGTCAAGGTCATGCCACAAAAAAAAGGAAATCATACGAAGTAAACTGGACTTGTATTGCCCAAACGAACGGCTCACTAAAATTGACTTGTACTTCAATGTCACTTACGTAGCAGAAAATAAAACACGACACTCTTGAACTCTAATGCCTAGAAATTTGATTAAATTTAGGAATTTCCTTGGACAGTGATAACCTCATATATATATAGATACACCTGTTAATATTTCCCCAGATATTCTTTCAAATACTTCCGAGAAATCGCGGACAAAACAAGCTTATTGGTGCCACTCTATAGGTAAGGTACGTAGACAACTGCGAAGAAACAGGTAGTCAATTGAAATCTGCATTTTACATATGTACATCACACTTAAGTATACAAAAACCTGTTCTATTGGTAAACAGGGTGACTTGGAATGCTTGACTGTTTGTAAAAATCCCATGATTATGTTCAACAGCACGGCACTGTTATAGAATTTCCAGTGAAGCAAGAACCAAGTTCAGGAAATTGTGCCAATGACATTCTCAAGGCCAGAGAATATGAAAAAACTCCCCAAAGAGACACATGTTTCTAAAAGAATGTTCACCTAGGTGTAGAGTTATATCGGCCTACAGGACGATCTCGGACGAAGCAGCGTACGTCATCGCTGGTATGTTGCCTGTAGACATCCTAGCTGATGAAGCAAAAAGAATTTGAGATGAAAGAAATGAAAGCATTGCAGCTAAAGAACTAAAAAGACAAGAGAGGAAAGTATCATTAAAAATGTGGTAGCAACGATGGGACACCTCACAGAACCCTGGATAAGTAGAAGACATGGAGAAGTAAACTACCAACTGACGCAATTCCTGTTAGGCCACGGCGGCTATCGCCGCTTTAGACTCAAAGATTCGCCAGAATGTCCAGTATATCCGGGAAACGACGAGAACCCGGAACATGTCGTTTTTAACTGCCCAAGGTTATTTAAAGAAAAACAAAGATTGGAAAGGGAAATAAATAGTACGGTCGGCGTTAGATTCATAGAGGTACGCGGTCTACTGAATGGCGGTACTGAATTGGTGTAGTGCATTGCAAAGACTAGAAAACTTTGAATATGACATCACAACATGGGAACTATCTTCTCCTGGAAGTATTATTTTTTCAGATCTAAAGGCCTTCTATACATCTGCCAAGATCACCTTCTTCAATTTAAGGCTACTTTTTGAGGAAACTACAATACGTTCTTTAAAAATTATATGAGGTCTTGGTGGCAGTGAAGAAAAGCCTAAGAGACAGCAATTGTGCACATGTAGTACCAACGTTTCCACCGACCATAAATGCGAAATTACGCGAATAATACATCACTGAACATTCTCACCAAACTTTAAACAATTTACATACACATTCGTTTAGCAACAATTAGATTGCAGCTACGAGTATCTTGACGGCTTTTGAAAATATTTTGAAAAGTACATACGGTGAAGCTCAGCAAATTCACCTAACGTTAAGCATTTCACTGACAAGAGATAAGTATGGCTGCAAAGATTAACCGCCACTTACAATTTGGAGACACCCTTTACACAGTGTTTTTCAAGAATAACATAATCTAACAACAATTATAATTGAAAATCTTTAAAAACATTAAATTAGTCATAACATACGTGGTATTGATAGGCGAAATCCTTTGGGTTTTATATGTTGTGCTATGGCATCTGGAATTTTGTAGGACACTACACTAATAATTAGGTTTGCAATTATCGCGGGAAAAATTAATTTCATTTCGTCTTCGTAAGGCTTATCAATTTAATTTAACCACAAGCTATTTGTGGAAATCTAAAATAGCAACAACTACTTATCTAGGCGACGAAATTTCTTTAAACTTTTAACACATTTGTTTATAAAAGTCACGCGCACATTTCAACTAGCTAACAAACTTGAATCGACTGAGTGTCTTCGTTGATTGAACCTGACCCTATAAGCTGAGATTGGAATTTTGTTGGACCTCTGTCAAGTTTTCATGGAGCCAAATATATTCTCTTTTTATGAGAGCTCAAAAGTACAAATCAAGTGTGACTCTCCAGGTCCATGTGCGTTTCTCGTAGAGATTAATTGTTTGTTGATAATCGGCGTTGATGCGAGAGCCCATCATTGTATTAGGGGTAGTACTGATGTGATGTGAACGTTAATTAGTTTGAAGTGGCCCCTTATGGGAACACTTAAACCGCATAAGATTCACTGTGATGCTACTGAGAGAGACAGGCATCTACTTATGGCGTTCATCTTTTTTCGTATTGAAGGTGTTAAGCGAGACCGTACTAATATCGCGGAGATCTTTAAGATTATTGATGAGGTATTACTTCATATAGACCAGGTATTACCCTATTAAAGTATGAGCGAGAGCAGAACATACGTATGTAGAGAAAAATAACAATTGCTTCCTCCTTCTTCTTCTCCATATCTCTACAAAATTACTGAGACAGTTCAAGATACTTTATGAACTCAATAGCCTGCCGAGGACTTAATGATAAAAAAGAAAAAAAAAAAAAATCTGATAGAAGATTCAACGTTTGAGATCACAGATTCTTCCTTGAGTTAGTATACGAACAGAAAAGAAGATGAACATGGGCACTGATGATAACGTCTTCAGATCTAACCATTTCTCAGCCGGAAACTGATAGTAAACAAGATTAAACATCAGTCCTTCGAGTTAGACGACTTAGCCACTGTCCAGGGCTTGAAACGCTTCTGGATGCACTTATTAGACAAAATGTTTAAGGTCGTAACCAACAAATTGAATAGTTTTCCGAGGCTGGACTGTTGTTGGCTCAAGTTCTATTAGACAAAGGTAGCTCCTTAGCACAGTTAACTTGATAATCAAGGTGAGCTTTGAAAATAAACTGTAATTGATGCTTATGATCGAGGCTGAGGCTTGGATCTACATTGCAACGAAGCCACACATAACCAACACTGGCTGCACTAGTGCATCTGCCAAACTCTGAAAGCCTATAGCAAGATGTGTTGGTATCTCACCGGACGACAAGTCTCTGTCTGCCACCTGTTTTGACGAGAATGTTGCTGAACTGACAGGTTTCGCTGTTCTTACAAATATAGCATGATTCTCTTTATTCAAGTTAAATGAAAGCAAAGGGTCAACTGGACAGACCGAGATACTAACGCAGAAGGTGTCTGAACGAGCACCCCACAATAACGGGTAACAAATAAAAATAAAATCCTTGTTTACTACTTGCGTACATCAGTTTATTTATAAAGCATACACTCTAATATAGTCAACTAGCAAACCAGCATTTTCTCCATTCCAGGTCTTTAGCCAACGGTCACGATCATTCCAGAATTTCAGTGTGGCCTTTGGATCACCATTTTTCCATGGTTTCTCAGCTCGATCTAATCCACTAAGGCTACCATCAGGGAAGTCTGAATGTCCACCAACCGACACGCCAAGGGTTAAATAAAACTATAACCAAAATAAAATTCAGATAAAACAATGAAAACGTGCTATAAATCCGAGGACGCACCTCTCTGTCAAACGGAGCCATATAATTGCCATTTTCCCAATGTCTGGCATACGGTTTCGTAATTTTTATCCGTCGTGAAAAGCCACCTTGCAGGACTGTATACCTATTGCCATCAACTTGAACAGAAATCGAGTCCTCTGTCCATTTCAGCGTGTAAATATGGAAGTCATCTCCCAAATGTGATCGCTCAACAGAGCCTTTCAGCCAGGAATCTCGTAATCGTTCATCAGTTGCCAATACAACTCCACCAGCGATTCGTTTTCCCGAAATATCAGAACCCTGGATATCTTCTAGAAATTCATTTCCTCGAATCATGGCGACTCTCATTTGTCCTGATGCATAGCTTGAAAATCCGTAATAATTCTCAAGAGGTTCCAACAAAATCACTAAAAGGATACTTGTCAAACTTTTAACACTTCCACAAAGAGGATTACGAACTCACATGGGAATAGCCAATCGCCTTTGGGTAACTTCGCCCTTATCTCAACCGTTCCATATCGAAAACTAAAAAAGTGTCTCGTGCGGGCTCTTGCCGAAACGATAGGCGGTAGAATTTGTGAGAACATTGCCGTCTTTGAGCATTCTCGTGTCATATCCACGATTCCTGTGCAACTAAAAACAGAAAAATGTTTTAAAAACAACACTGCTTAAGCAAAGCATAATCGAAATTGTAATTGTCCTCGAACTACTCACAATGGTTCCAAGTCCAGTTTTCCAGAAAATAAACTTCGTTCGTTAAATCCTGGCACATCGGATAATAAGCTCGGGACAATATGCAACATACCTTGTCGGACGTAAAAATTCTCCGATCTTCGTTGGAATGATACAAATTCCGCGTCGTCTATGTCGAGTGGTATTCGAACTTCCCGATTCCATTTGGACCAATTTAAAGTCTCAAAATCATCCTCAAAAATAAGTTCACCTTTGCACACAGGATTACCTCGAACTGTGGTTACCGATCTTTGACAACCAGATGGAAGGGTGAGATTTTCGGGACTATCATTCTTTTCAAGGGAAATATCCATATAAGCACCGGAAACTGTCGCACTACCCCCTCTCTTGATAGCATTTGTTCCGTAGCGAACTGTTATCCAATAATACACTTTGGAACTATAGAACACGTTAGCTACTGAATTCTCCAATACCCAACGACCATTGAATGGTTCCGAAACAATGTCACTAAAGTCACCTTGCTCGTTCTCGCCTAAGGGTCGGTTGATGTTGACACTAAAAGTAACTTGTGAGATGCCATCTTGATCTGAAAGAAGATAAAAAAAAACTTTGATAATGAGTGCCATAACGGGACACAG
The DNA here is from genome assembly GCA_951813785.1 of Criorhina ranunculi. Classification (NCBI taxonomy): domain Eukaryota; kingdom Metazoa; phylum Arthropoda; class Insecta; order Diptera; family Syrphidae; genus Criorhina; species Criorhina ranunculi. Next base: position 11,099,299 of record OX638382.1, on the reverse strand, counting down.
CCTCAGAAAAAACTGTGCAATAGCTGAAGAGACTTAAAAAAGGAAGAGAATATTTTGTAACCCCCATAAAACATGATTGTATCCTAAGCTTCATCTTAAGCTCTAAACAGGGGAATCTCCAAAGATCCTCAGTTTTCACTATAAACCCAGGGTGCTGGAGGCACTTTAAGATAACCCAACCTAAACTGGAGACTCATAAGTCAATTTCAACGTTACAAAACCATGACGTGATCCACAGGGCTAAAAGCAAGACCTCAGAACTCGCCTAAATGATGCTTAAACACCGACGGATCAAAATACAGAAAAATACCGCCAGTCTGTATTTCCCTACGGATGACGGGATGACCTGTTATGAAGCAGCATGTCTGGCTAAGGTTGAGGAACAAATAAAGTCTTGAGACTTTAGACTGGAACACAGAAAAGGATAAATTACAATTCTTTTAAGGAAAGGGGTGCATCAATGGTTAGCTAGAGCAATGGAGTCATTGCAGGAAATACAGATGAACATACAGAGTTATCTTCAATGTATGGTCGACGGATAACCCTAGCAACTCTGGAAGATAAAGTATCTCCAGTGAAAATACTCTAGCAGATACTGCCGAAGCAAGAACTGTAGAAAGTGGTCAACGCCTTTCGGCAACGTTGTCAAGAACCGCCCGCAGGGAAGAATATGTCGAAAAGCCGGAGTGGCCTTCAAACTAAATAAAGAGTTTTAAACCTAAGAACCTGCGTTTAAAACAATCCAATCTCTGGAAAGCGGGCGATATGGGCCATCGGAAGATAGCAAGTTGGGCAAAACTAGAAACTGACTCGGATTACCTCACACCATCTCCTGACTTCAGCCTAAACATAAAAACGGTTTTCCCCTCAAGAGAAGAGTGGGCCAGCAAAAAGGCTATCAACCCGAGGAAAATTTGGTTTTTCACAGACGGGTCAAAACCGAGAAAGGAGTAGGCTCTGGAATTTACTCACCAGAGCCCAACATAGAGAGGTCAATAAGACTTCCGAACCACGGAAGTGTGTTCCAAGCGGAAGTCTTAGCCATCGCCGAGGCAGCCCGTGAACTATCAATGAAGCTAGTCTCTAAGAAAACTATCGACATCTACATAGATAGCCAAGCCATTTCAGCCACAGTAGTTAAGTCAAAAATCGTAAAACGTTGTCGCGAAGAACTCAAAACCCTAACCGCGAACCACAACGTTACACTCCGGTGGATCCCGGGACACAAAGTTATCCACGGGAACGAAATGGCGGATGAACTAGCCAGGAAGGGCTCAGAACAGGATCTATCACTGGCCGACCATTGAGTTCTGCCCCCCCTAGCTCTCGTTAAATCGAGCATTGCACTAGACTTTCACAGACAAGCTGATGTGAGATGGAGCGTCTAAGTACAGACGAACTATGCAGAGGATGCGGTAATACAGACGTGGTAGAGAATACAACCCACTTCCTATGCGAATGTCCCAGCCTATATAGAACAAGGAAGACGGCCCTCGGTGAATATAATTTCAACGACCTGGGCGAGCTGTCCAACAAGCCACCAAAAGCCATTTTAAAATTCACAACGAATTCGGGATGGTTCAGGGAGGCCGAACGCTCGTAGCTGCACTCATCTAGACCCTTCCTTTCTTTCTAATCATTTCAGAATGGACACTCCACGACAGAGGAACATCCATTAGAATGGATCCATTAGAGATGCATCCACCTCTTTAACCTACCTACCTAAGAAGCTGATCTCAAGGTGTTATGCTTAGCTAACCTTATAATAACGGGTCGCAGTGTGGGTCCACGAAGAGTTTACGAGAACTTGCCGGAATTTGGAGGATGAAAAACATGGAAACACAAGACCAGCTGATATGCAACATGCTTACGGGTGTATCTAAATCCTGCAGAACTGCGTTCCGAAATCTTGTTAAGAGTGCGCTTGACGAGAAAGACTACGCACGTGCTAGGCACTTTCATCCATATTGAGGGTACGTTTGACAACACAATTTTTGATAGCTTCTGCAACTTGATTGTGGGTCAAAGCAACTTTGGTGAATAGTACTTTGTGGATGAAGACTGTGAACGACTTGTAATGACAGATGTAGGTTGAGGCTACTCAGAGCCAAGCGTGTTCTATTTTTACTGCTGTGGAACATGATAATCGATCATGTTTATACATACATATATGCAACCGACTGACTAGGGATTTCCATGGATTGTTGTTATAAATACCAACACTTGGCAATTATGCTGGCAGGCTTTCCCCAAGTTATAAAAGTTCAAAAAAATATGCAGACTATCAGCAAGTAGACAACAAATGTCTGAAAGTTTTATTTTTGCTCTTGGTGATAACCTCATAAAACGTGTTCCGCTCATATTTTAAGATTTCCCCCCATCTGCCTTCTAAACGTCACTAAGTTATGCCGATTGGTCATTCAATATTATTTACATTAGAAATAAGTTTTTAGATGGATCGTATGCTTGATTTAATTGCTCAAAATAAACCGGTCCGTCTTTAAAAATGTAATCTTAACACAGATAAACACACACTTACGAGGTATAGCTACTCGAAATCCTGCCGGAAGAAGGATCTCTAGCTTGATTGGTGGAAAGGTCTGAGTAAACACTGTAACAATAAGATGGAGAAGAAAGTACACGGACAACAAGAGATTCATTTAAGTTTTGGAAATATAATCTCTAATGGAACCAAACTGTTTCACTGATAAATTCTTTGAATAACACGCACGACTACAGCACGGCTACAGAGCGAACGTCCGCTTCGTATTGATAGCTTCACTCAAGTGATGGTGCATTTAGTTTTAAATTTAACTCTAGGGATCTACAATCACTGGAAGTCAAGTCGACTTGACGTAGAGATCAGGTTTTATCTTTGGTGGACTTTAGCTTTGTGATACGTTCGAGTTGTGTTGGATCGTACTTCACCAAACATGTTTGAGTGTTTTATTTACACTTAGAATGTGATTTGTTCCCGGCGCGGCGGTGACTGGGTAGCTCTCTCATTATGGCACAATGGCGTGGAACATTTCCGTCTCTCACACAACTGTCAAGGTTGCAAGTCTACGAGTATCAAAATGCGTGCGATTTTGTTGGCTTCAAGTCATGATTCACCTGCACACATTGTAATTCTCTTGCAATGCTCCACAAGTTAAAGTGGATTGGAAGGTTCTGTGATAGATCGCGTTGCAAAAGTGGAGACTTTCTTAAAAATGTCTTAGATTTCACTATCCTCTCTTTCGAATGGCTTGCATTGCTTTGCTTTCTTCAACCGTGAAGGGTCTTCACTACTGCCATCCCTGCTTGACGTTGCGATTAGTTCATTAAACCATCATTCTTTGATTTTTAAGGTTAAACCATCCTTGTCATCTAGAACTTAAGGACTGGGATCCAAATAGTGTTTTGTAGCTGGAGTTTCAACAAAGCAAAGTTTGTGGGGTTTTTGAGCTCTTTTTTGTTCAGCAATCTTGTACCTGATTCCTTACTTTGAACAAATCGGCCAAGTTACTAATGTAAAGAGGGTAATTCGTGATCTTTGTGTAAGATGTAAGTGAAAACCTTGATTTTGTGCCTGAAAGTGTTGTAAAAAATTCAGAAGAGCCTACGTCCTTAGACTGCATTTTCACAAAGTTTAGCTGACGCCAGAAAATGAACAATAATTGGAACTGCAAGCAGATGGCCCTGATTCTTGTGAATCTGATCCTAGGCCTATAAACCTTCGCAACTGGAGTTCCGAAAACCCAGAAACCACTGCATCTACGACGGTTGACCTTTTGGTGCGGTTTTCGTTGGGTCTTATTTTTTTCAACAATCAAGGTGTTGCTGTTATAATCAATGCGCAGCCCAATAGTATAAAGCAATGCTGACTTAACGTTTTTTAGTTGGAAGTGCGTGCAATGAACGTAAACGCTGTTTACTGACGACAAGATGATGGTACTACAAGCTGCACAAATTATCATGAGAACTTTTGAAGATGTGTTATTCCGCAGCCTAAGTTGCCTAATCAAACACTACTGGAACATTATTTTTGGGGCAAAGAGAAGGCAGATATCGTTTTCTTTTGCTTGAACTATGTTACAACGAAAGAAGGGATGCACAACATTTCACATGCAATATTCGAAAAATACAAATCTCTACAGTCAGTCGATTGAAAACGTTCATTCTTTACCAAGATGAAGAAATAAACGTCCTACAGACTCCAACTCTTTATTATCAGTCTATTGGTTGGAAAATCTCACAAAGCATACACTCTAACATAGTCAACATGAAGGCCAGCATTTGCCCCATTCCAAGTCTTAAGCCAATTTGCACGATCATTCCAGAATCGCAACTCTGCCTTTGGATGACCATTTCTCCAAGGTTTCACTTTTCGCTCGGCTCCGTTGATAGATCCATCTGGAAAGTCCGAATGACCACCAACTGACACTCCAAGTGTCAAAAAGAACTAGAAAAAGAAAACCCAAAATGAAATAAGTTCAGGCAAAGTCCATATTCGAATTCAAGACAAACCTCCCTATCAAATGGAGCCATAGAATCACCATTATCCCAAAGCTTCGCATGTTGGATGTTATGCGTTTGAAATAGTCTGGAGAATCCACCACGAATAGTTGCATATTCATTGCCATCGATCTCAAGCGAGATTAAATCGTTCGTCCATGTAAGGGTATAAATGTGAAAATCATCTCCCAAATGCTTTCTACGGACGCTGCCTTTTAATCCAACATCACGCAGGGCTTCCTTTGTTGCCAAAACAACTCCACCGGCGATTCGGTGACCAGAGATTTCATTGCCATCACGGTCTTCCAGGTAATCATTTCCTCTGGTAAATGCAACTCTCATCTGTCCTGAGGCATAGCCTGTGAATCCATAGTAGTTCTCCACCGGCTCCAACAGGATCACTTTGAAAAGACAAATTATTAGCACGATGAGTACATTGACGAGAGAAGGAAAACTTGCATGGAAACAACCAATCGCCCTTGGGCAACTTCGCACGTACTTCAACTTTTCCAAAGCGGAAACAAAAGATATCCTTGGTTCGAATCCTCGCCGATACCACCGGTGGAAGGATCTGCGAAAATTGTGCCTGCCTTGTGCACTCCTGCGATATGTGAATAATTCCTGTGCATCTACAATCACAAAAACGAATACCGTCTTGGCCTTCAAGACTTACAAGTATGATATTCAAGTACTTACTCAGCTCCCAGATCTAATTTTCCAGTTTTAATAGTTGACTCACTAAATCCAGGTACTTCGGACAATAAATTCGGCACAATGTGCAACTGACCATTGTTTACGTAACAATTCTCATCTCTGTCCTGGAATGATACGAATTCAGCATCATCCGCGTCCATTGGCATTCGGACTTCTCGCTTCCATTTTGTCCAGTTGAGGGTTTTGAAATTATCTTCGAAGATGAGCGCTCCCTTGCAAACCCGTTGACGGTCAACTGTGGTTATTGAGAGTTCACAATCAGGTGTTGGACCAGGTCGGACTGTGTTAGAATCCCCACTTGATGTAGGCGGTTCCAAGGATGGATCTGTAATGTCTACAGCATCACCAGATGCTGTTACGCTTCCCATCTTGCGAAAAGCATAGTTCCCGTATTGTACATGAACCCAGTAATTCACTTTATTTCCAGGATCAACATAGGTCCTTGTATTATCAAAGATCCATCTTCCATTTGTGGGTTCTGTGATGTCGGCAGCATATTCGCCGGGTTGATTTAAGCCTATCGCCTTGTCGATGTTAACATGAAATGCAACAAGGGCGATACCATTTTCATCTGAAAAAAAAAAATGAAGACAATCGTAGAATTATTTGATTTAATATGTAACGACTTGACAATTCCTGATTCCTACTATTTTAACTGTAAACTGGTCTTCAACCATCTTTGGAAAGGATAACCATGCTTTGATCTAGAATAAATTTTACAGTTCTGGTCAAATGGAAAACCTTCTTAACTTACAATTGAAACTTGGATCCAAAAGGTTATTTCAAGGCTTAAAAAAGCTAGACGCAGGAATTTGGTTTAAATTTTTCTGTATACCTGCCCCATCTTTATGAAAGGCAAACCTTGTAAGAACTACTGAGGCATATCTCTCCATATCTAGCCTACAAGATCCTATCACGTGTACTGTGTGAACGACTAAAGCTGTTTTACATCATCGCCACCTACCAGTATGGCTTCCGGCCCGCCAAATCAGCCATAGACCAAATCTTCACACTGCGACAAGTCCTAGAAAAGACCAACGAATTCCATCTCTTCATTGGCTTCAAAGCCGCATACGACAGCATTCATCGCACCGAACTATTTGACGCAATGACCGAATTCGAGATCCCGAGAAAACTGATCCCGTTGTGTCGCGCCACGCTAGAAAACTCGCAATGCACCGTGCAGTTTGGGAACAGAACCTCCGAATTATTCTAAACATGCACCGGATTTCGACTAGGAGACGCGCTGTCGTGTGATTTCTTTAATCTTGTGCTGGAGCAGATAGTGCGAAAGGCCCGCGTAAATACAGAAGGCACTATATTTAATAAATCCATCCAGCTGCTGGGTTATGCAGACGATATCGGCATCAACGCCCGTTCCCAGCGTACCATTACTGAGGCTTTTAGAACAAGGTAAACGAGTTGGTCTCATGATAAATGAGGATAAAACAAAGTACATGCTGTCGACCAAAAACTGATCCGTCGAACACCGTCCAGAACAGAACTCAACAATTGACACCTATCGGCCTTTTAAATGAAGCGAAATATCTTGGAATTGTCCTAGACAAGAAGCCCTTGAGGCACTCATTGGACTTACCCCACTGCACATCTTTGTCAAAAAAATGGCAATACGCAGTGCAGTTAACCTCCAACGCTCGACAGGAATCCAGCCAAGCAGACCTACGGCTTACATGGCTATCCTATCTGACTTCCTCAAGCTTGAAATGATCAACACGGTATCGGAGCTGCTTTGGCAGGAAGTTCGAGATTGAGATCCCAAACCGTAACTCCAGGGATACCGGAAACCCGCTGCTGAACATTAAAGGACTAGTGGGGTATATTGATGGTTCAAAGATGGACTCCGGTGTTGGTGCCGGTATCTATGACCCTTATTACAAAGTCTCAAAGGCACTTGGAATGTGTCCTAGTGTGTTCCAGGCGAAACTACATGCCATCGATACCTGCGCCACCATTATTCTCGATTCCGGTATAAAGGGGGAAGCCATCCATATATTCACCGACAGTCAAGCAGCGCTCAAAGCACTGAGTTCCCATTATTGTAACTCAAAGGCCGCTTCAATACTCTCCAGGACCTATCAAAGCGGGTACCAGGACACAGAGGCATTGAAGGCAATAAAATTGCAGATCAACTTGCCAGGAATGGCTCTTCAGAAAGGTACATACGTGCCGAACCCTTCTGCGGCACCCCTACCTCCGCATTCAGAATGGATAGCTGGGAAAAACAAAACCTCTTATCCTACTGGAGCAACACTCAGGTACATAGACAGGCTAAAAAGGCCATCCGAGCCCTGATGTTGAAAGTGGCAACCCCACAGCTCTTGCAGAGATGTCATTGAAATGTTTAACAAGAGTACAGTGTCCCATTATGATATTGATGAGTAAAAAAACAATAGCTCGTGTGTGCTTGAGAAGTTTAAGGGCCGGTGTTTGTGAGTTATATCCAAGTCTGTTGGCCGGATAACATTTACAAAAGTGAGTCCCCCAAACCTTACCACAATACGTAATTTAAAATAACGATTTTAGCTCAATGCTAAAGTTAGTGTAAATCCCCAAACCAAAAGAAGAACCTACTGCCCACATCCATAAGCCGCAAAGCTCATGCCACCCATAAATCTAAACATAATTTGTGTATGTCATCACAAAAAACACTTAACAATGATCTTTTATTTTTGCAAAAAGTCTATCAATCCGCTAAAAATACTGTCGCAGTACGACTACGTTCCAATTTAATTAATTCGAGAGTTTTCACTTGCACTAATAGATAACCTCACGAACGAACGCTTTTGCACAAATTATCGCGTTATAATCGACGACCATGAGAGTTCTTATAATAAAAATCGAATTGCACGAATATAACTACACATAATGTACCTCTAGATACGTCACCGATTTGATTCGATCAATATTTACAGGGAAATTAAACGACAGATACACAACGTAGGAGACACTCATCTGCTTTTCGGATGCCATGTCGAATTGCAATATTCCACCCAAATGACGGATTTTCATTAGTCAAAGACCGGTTTTTTTGTTATTTAAACGAATTATTTCGTCTGATAAGATGTATAAAAACTAAAATAAAAAATTCCCCCACCCAAATTCCCAAACAATAAATAGTTTCATACAAAACTTAGGCACTTACGTGGAATTGAAATGCGTACTCCTTTGGGATTTAGAATTTCCACTTTAGGATCAGGAATGGTATAAGTCAATGCACCGATGATGAGATGTAAAAATAGATACAGGTAGAATGTGGAATGCATTTTGAATGCAGTTTCGTTGGTGGATGATGTCTTTTCTATCCAAGTGAAATTCGTAGATGATCCAAAGTTTAGAACGAACTTTTCATTCCAAACAACAAATTTTAAATTATTATAGTTTAAATTATTTTGTAAAAAAAAAATCTTTAAAATACGAAACTATATTAAATCGCAGAGATAAATTCGACTGTGTTAGGTTTTCGTGCGTCTGAACTGTTTCCCTAACTTGCCTCAACTGAGGACTGATTAGTTTCAGTCCAGCCGACTTGAATGGAGAACTCAGTTTTGAGTTCTTGATTTGGATTAAGCTCTCTTAGTTGGTGTTTTGTTTATGTGAAGTACCTGATGTGTCATGTCTCACATCATGTGTATCCGCCATAGATTGACTGTTTCTCTTTGGGACTGGTTTAGAGTGTTTTAAGAGTGTTAAGTTGTACTTTTAATCACTGATCAGTACACAGTAAGTGGACCTATTATTATCATTGTTTCGGGAGAAACGATCAACCCTATTGTGCCTTCCCTAGTGGTCCTAGATGAATTGTTCTTCTCCAGAAGATATCAGAAAGTTGATGAACTTCTCTGGATGGATGGCAGCAAGCTGTAGAGACTAGTATTCTTTTTTTGAGTTGAAAGAGAGCTGGGTATTCCGTTAGGATGTGAAAAGAGGTCTCCTCACTCTCAAGGCAGAGTCTACAGCTTGAATCTGTAGTAAGGTTCATGCGATGTTCATGCTTGTTCAGGTGGCAGTGACCGCCGAGAAGTCCAATTAGTGCTCTAGGTAGGTAGGTAGAGGTGGCGATTCAGCATGATCCCAAGTAGCACTAGGTGTGCCTTTTTGTTACCAAGACTCGTGTGACCTGGTTGATGATGTCGGTGCCTAGATCCAGCCTGTGGAGTTACGAAAAATGATTAGATCCCTTATCCCTTTACCCGATGGTTCCCTTTACTATGGTTGGTTTAGTGCCCGCAGTCTGGCTCTTGCAAGCGTTGGACTTTTGCAGAAGAAATGAGAGAAAATTTCTTTCTCATTTTCGTTCCCGCAACTGAGGCAGTGGGGGTTGTAAGGGATACCTAGTTTGGCCGCATGGACTCCAATTGGCCAATGCCCCGTGATTATCGCCGTTACTCTGGCGATGTCTGACCGAGTTCTGTTAATGAGGTCTTTTGCTCTGCTCTTGTCGTACTAAGGTCGGCCATATCTTTCTTGATATGGCGCAGTTGGTTAACCCCCTCCATTGGAGGTTCGCCTTCTGTAGGCAGTGTGAGTGTATTTGTCCTTTAACCGCTCATAACGGGATATGGACCCTTGCCGCGAGTGAGGCGTGTCAGCACGCTCGTTTCCTTCTATGTCAATGTGCCCTGGGACCCAGAGCAGTGTGACCCTGAAACGTTGACGCAAGCGGGCAAGCTCGTTCCAGCACTCCTGAACCAGTTTAGAGGATGTGGTAGACGAGTCAATGGGTTTGATAGCGGCTTGGCTATCCATAAGGATAGCAATGCTTTGTTTTTGCATTGTGTCGCGTCCGAACTGCATACAAGCTTCTCGAATTGCCAGTAGTTCCGCCTGGAAAACGCTGCTAAAATCTGGTAAGCGATATGATATTGATATTTTCAGTGATTCCGAATAGACACCGGCCCCCACACCACAGTCCATCTTTGATCCGTCGGTGTAGATGACCGTGTCGAAGTTCTTCACAACTTCGTGCTCTAAGGTTGCTCCTATCGAAGTTCACAATGAAGTTTGATTTTTTTTTGTGACGGTACCGGGAATAGCAATTTTGAACATACTTGTCCTGGTGTATTGAGCCGGGCTTCCCTAGATTCTTGCATGCAAAGACCTTTTGCGTGTCTCGCGTTAATGACCTAACAATTCCAGTTTAACCTAAAAGGCAGATAGAGGTGGGGCGGTTCAAAGTGGAACCCAATTAGTGCTAGGATGCGACGTTTTGAAACCGCAAATTATGTAACCTGGTTGTTTGTGGGTGTCGGGGCACAGAGGCATTCCAGGCAACTGCATGGCGGATGAACTCACTAGAGAAGGCACAACTCTACCAATTCCGGAAAAGGGTATTCTCGTGACCTGCAAACTGCTACTTAATAGAAACGCGACAGTAGGTAGCACTTGTCTCATCACCAAGCAGATTTGGCCAAAGCTAGGTCTCAAACATTCCCACTGTCTCATCAGACGGAATAGATTGCTAATAAGCGCCTTAGTAGGTATCATAACGGGACACTGTAGCATCGACCTTCTATACAACGACTTCTGCAGAAGATGCATGTACTAGGAGGAGGAGGAGACGATTCTCCACCTTTTCTGTACATGTCCAGTCCTCGCAGCCCGAAGAAGAGCATACTTAGAAGTCTGCTTCTTTAACAATCCCAGTGAACTGGCTGACATCAACATAGATAGCCTCCAGCGCTTCATAGCAAGCGCCGGCTGGTTTTGCGAGTAGATTTTTCTGGTGAAATACAGATCCACGTGGTACCACAAAGGACTTTATCTGGTCTAAGTGAGATTGCACCTGCAGCCTGCCACTCCTACCTAACCTAACCTAACCTATGGAGTTGATAAAAAGAATTAGATCTCGTCTTGAAGGTCATCGAAAAAGACTTTGCCAAGAACGCTTTGTCTGACCCTCGCCAGGGCTGGACAACTGCATAGAAAGTAGAACAGAGATTTCTTTTCACTGTTATACTTGCAGCTACAGCAGAAGGTGTTGTCGGGGTTGTCCAACTTGGCTGCGTGGTCTCCTATCGAACAGTAACCTAATGACTACGATTCTTGAAATATCTGGTCTTGATCGATTGTTTGTGTTTTGTTGTAATCAGGCCAAGTGTTTTTTAATATGACGCAGTTATTCCAATCTTGTTTCGCCAACTTTATCTTTCGGGTTCATTTTTGATTCCGTCTGCGTAGACGGTTAATGGACTGTGGATGGGAAAATACAACAACGAACTTTTTATACCGTTTATTCAGCAGCATTGACCTGGTAAGAGTCCAAATAGGATGACTAAGATATCTAGCTGCGAGAGAAGGCTTTTGGTCCGGAGTGTTCGAATTCACCCCGAAGGCATTGCGCAGTAGATAAAGACCGCTTCTTAGGTGGCGGACGCAAGTGAAAAGAGATCTCAGCTAACTTGGCATGTGAAACTAGAGGCTTATTGGTTGTGACCCAGATCTATTCGGGACTGTGTAGCGTCATATTTTTCTACTCCACTGTAAATTCTTTGAGTGCTTGCTGATCTCTGGACCTCCTTCTCTAGTCACAGTCTGGGTGAGCTTCGATTATATAACGCCTTTCAGTCAACTCCTCTACCACTTCAAAGTGAGGAATCGTCCTAGGGTTGATTAATAATGATGAAACCAACCTTTAATTCGGTTTGACATTGAAACTTGATAACTCAGATCGTGATGGCCACATTGGTCAAATGAATCGATAAACATATCGATAAAGCAAGTTCTCTCTTCAATCCACAGGTAGGTAGGTGCGTGATGCAGCCTTCACTCGGATCTCTAGCGGATCCATTGTGTTCCTCTGACGTGGAGTGTCCATTCTGAAAAGACAAGCGCGGCCTCCCTGAACCATCCCGAATTAATGTTGAATTTTAGGATGGCTTTTGGTGGCTTGTTAGACCGATCGCCAAGGTCATTGAATTAGTGTTCACCGAAGGCTGCCTTCCTTATTCTGTATAGACTGGGGCATTCGCAAAGGAAGTGGGCTGTGTTCTCTTCTGCGTCTGTGTTACCGAAGCCTCTGCATAACTCGTCTTTACTTAAACGCATTCTTCTAAGGTGGGCCGCCATTAGGTTGTGGCCTGTGATGATCCCTGTGAAGAGAGCTAAGTTTGATCTATTTAGCGCAAGAATGTGCCTCGTTTTTATCTTGTTTATATTTGTCCAGAGTTTTCTGAAGATGCGGTACGATGAGAGTGCGCTCCATCTCTCATCAGCTTGTCTTTGGAGGTCTAGTGCAATGCTAGATTTGACGTGAGCTAGGGGGGGGGGGGTAGATCAGAGTGGTCGACCATTGATAGGTCCTGTTCCGAGCACTTCCTGGCTAATTCATCCCTCATCTCATTCCTGTGGATAGCTTTGTGTTCCGGGATCCACCAGTCGCGACAGCGTTTTACGATTTTTGTTCAATCCCCAAATCAGGTTCAAGTTAACGTAAGACCCACGTATTTTCCCTTAAAAGCAACAAAAATCACCACACAACATGGTTAGAAATTAATTTCAAAGAAAATGACAACCACTATGCCATAGCGTCCTTGATTACAAAACCACGTTCCATACAAATACCAATAAAAATACCTTATGTGCATTATCCAAATGTATTTCATCAAAATAAATCTAAGCAAAGGATCCAAAAAAAAAAAAAAAAACTTCTCAGAAATATATGTACCCACTACTCTCGGACTATTTCTGTTGGGATATCTTGAGCAATTGCTTTTCCACATCCTTGATATACTTGTCGGGCAAATTAGCTTCTCGCATCGTTGCCAACTTGGCCTGGATCACCGATTTGACATTATTTTCACGTTGTTTTTCTTGTTCCTTCCAATCGAATGCCTCCGCCTGATCTCGCTCGATTTTCGCGCGTCTCTCGTTCTCTTTATCGCTCATCTGGCGTATAATCTCGTTGCGATAACGTTCTCGATTCTTGAGACGCTCCTCATGAAGTTTAGCCTGTTTAGCTTCTGCGCGCCTGAGACTTTCCACAATATTTTTAAAGTCATCTTCATTTCGAGCAATATGTAGTGCCTCACGCATCTTGGCATCGTGAAGCTGTGACAAACGGGCTTCGTGGAGAGCCTTTTCTAATTCCTTCTTGCGAAGTGCTGCCTCCTTCTCTTTGCGTCGATACTCACGTTCAATGTTCTCCTGTTGACGAGTTAGAATCATCTCTTCCCGTTGAGACTTGGATTCCAGCATCTTTGCCTGCAAATCGTACAGACGCTGTTGTTTACGTTCCAATTCCTGTTTGGCCAATTTTTTCTCAATCGCTAAGGTTCGTTCGCGTTGTTCTTTTTCCTTCATGTACGCAAGGACACGCATTTCAGCCTCTCGTTCCTGCTCGAATAGCATCTTTTTAAACAGATTTGACATTTCACAGATACGATTAAGTTCCGAGCGTAGCTGTTCACGTCGCTCACGGCTAACGCGAGCTCGTCGTTCTTCGTCTTTTTTAAGTGCTTCGTTGGCCAATGACATAATCTTGGCTTCCTCTTCGACAAGTTCGGTTTCAAGGAATCGCTGATTTTCGCGTTCCCTTAATTGATGCTTTATTTCGGCGGCATATTTTAGCCTTTTTGCGTGTTCTCTTTTTGCTTCCTCATCCTCAGCTTGCAATGAAGCTTTAGCACGGTCATTCATCATTTTTTCTAAGCGGGTCTCCTCTTCTTTTAACTCTCTGGCAAGTTCTATCTTCTCTTGCTTCTGAGCGTCACGAACAGCATGACACTTGGCATTTAACATAATCCGATTGACACGTTTAACTTCCTCTTCTTGCTCATGCTTGGCTATGAAAGATTGCTCTAGAATAATTGCTTTGTCCTCAGCATAGACACCTTCCGCTTCTGGTTCTTCGAGTGCTCGCCTGGCATCATCGATTTGCTTATACATTCGTTTTTTTCGTTCGGCTTCCTCTTCGATTGCTTTGATCTCCCGTTGCAATTTCAATTGTTCTTCTAACCTTTCGTCAGTTGTGATAATTTTTGCTGCATTCCGCAATCTTTCGAGTTCCTTCTTTTGCAATGTGGGGGGCGGTTTATTGGCAAGGGAAATGCGACCGCTCATAATTTTTTGTCCTGCATGTTTATGATTGTGGCCCGCCGATGGTGTTGGTGGATCTCGGGTTTTCTTTTTATCTGCGTTCGGGTTGACATCGACCCTTGCACTTGGTCTTCCTAAATTTTTCTCAGCTGACGCACTTAACTTTATGTCTGAATTGCACTTCATTTCGAAGCTGGATATATAAAGGAAATTAGAAGAATTTTTTTTTTGTTTTGATAAATGAGGACTGATGTGTCAAAATGAAATCATAGGCAAATTTATCGATCAAACGGATAGTTAGTGCGAGTGTTAATTGAAGATTGTGATAGTTGGGATGGCAATGGTTTGAGCTGAGGTACATCTATGGATACGAGATTGTTTTGTTGTTAGCAACTTGTTGGGGTAAATGTTTGATTATCGCTGCAGTAAATGAAAGGGGAAAGGACTTAATAAGGGACAACTTAGAGAGAGGTTATGATTCTAGGGTAGGTTATTATAAGTAGAAGTTTAATGAAGAGGTAGTTACTCGAAGTAAATATGCAAATCTTTGAAGAAAATAAATAACAACGACCAACGAATTGCTTGCATCGATTACAATGTACGTCACTTTCACAACTAATTTTCACTAATTTACACTAAAACTAAAGGCGTCTTCATGGAAAGGGCGAACGAATAACTCACTATCATACACGGAACAAAGGCATCGACTAATGTTCTTAGCACAGGTCCAAAGCAATCTAAACTAACTTTACATTAACGTAACATAACCTGATGAGATTATCTTGTTATAATTATGCTTAAATATAGAGAGAGATAAAAATGAATCCCGAATAGTTATTTCCTGCGACTGGTGTGGTTGGAGAAGTGGATAGGCCTTCCTTTTTAGTGCAATGATGACGTAGAGACGATACGAACAACGACTAGGGACAGAACGACTAACTTTTCGTCTACATGACATAGGGTGTGACCGGATGGATGGATTTCAGGGACTGTTCATTAAGATCGGCAGTAAGGAATTGCGACAGATGTGTCACGAAGCATACGGGTGGGTTGACCATGCCACTACCAGCAACATCAAGCAGGCTTTTGACTCTTGATGAACCCCTATCTGAGAGTGACAGAGGAACCCGGTCAATTATTCATAGGGTTAGATGAGGGTAGTTATAAGTTATTTATACAGTTAGGAATGGTTAGGGCGAATCTTAAGACATAGGTTAGTATAGGCGTAGTCTAGGTGAGTTAGTTGCAGTTCCGATTGCGATTCCTCTCTTTCTCTCGGGTAGAGGCACAGTTTCTGGTCTATCTTTTCTTTCTGTTTCGTCCGTCCGACGTCTACGTAGGTCTTCTCTTTTCTCTCTACCAGCTTTCAGGCACGAGAATTTTGTCTGTGAACAGGTGGTGCATGGTGGATTGGATAAGGACCAACCTAGTCCGACGAACTGAGCCGAACTTCAACAAGCGTGCCGACGTCCTTCTCACCGGCACCCAAGCCACCTCCGGGCCCTACCATGAATCAGAACAATTCAGTCGGACCATATCCGACATCAAAATTACGACTCTGAGGTCCGAAAGCTGTTCTAGAAGACAAGATCAATAATGTAACCCTATATTGAGTGCTAGGAGAAGCTACATTCTAAGGACAAAGATGGCACAGAAACAGCAGATGATCTGGCAAGAATAGAATCAAAACAATAGTCGTTCACTTGGTTCTCATCCCTATAAAGGTTCTAAAACAGGACTTCTGGAAACATGTCGATGAGGGATGGAGAACACTCCCACCATGCCGGCATATCAAAGAGGAAGGCAAAAGAAATACTTATGCCGATCGTACTTAATACTGGCGATCAGCATATTCAAAGGCCAAGAGATTTTGATGACATAGACACAGAAGAGGACACGACGCACTTCCTCTGTGACTCCTTAAGGCTCAAGTGGCTCCTCATCACATAAGTCTATTCTAAAATTCATTCGAGGTGGTTTAGGTAGGAGACGAAACTAACCCTTTCTTTCTTTCAAACAGGTACACGCATTTAGGACCCCACAACTGAGAAAACATGACCTTTAGTTAGTTTTTTCACTAGGCTGAAGGCAACCAAAGGTCTTATCGAATAAGACACTAGTTGGTCTTGACACATTGAGTGCCAAGCCATTTAAATGGTTTGATCGCGCCAGATCAAACCCTTTTTTTTCATCCGAGGTGAATACTAGGTGTTGCACGAAAATGTGCGACGCTGTACCTGTGGAATTATAGGTGTCTCATGAAAATGTGGGGCATGACATTCAATGTGTTAAAGCACAACTCAAGAAGCTGTGTTTAATACCACGTTTCCACCAAAGCTAAATCCACCATTATAAATCTCGGATTTAGCTGAGATTTATAAACGTCAATTCGTATGGTTAATCCTCGGGATTTAGTGAAGATTTAGGGGGATTTAGCTAAATCATAGTTAAATCCCGGATTTAGCTTTGGTGAAAACGTGAAATTAGACACAATGAAGAAAGAGTAGGTATCATATCCTAAGCAACTCCAGGTCACAGTGTTTGCTGCTAAGGACTTACTAGACTTTTAAAAGAAAACCAATGTGAATGGTGTGTTTTTTCGGCTTAAACCAGTAGGGAACACAACTATCTTTTTTAAGTCGTAATCCATCTTAAAAACTGCTTTTCTCTAACGTTACACAAAACTAAAAGAACATATGTAACAACTGTTTGGCAGCACCACACTAGAATCCACTTTCTATGAAATTCCGTCCCAATGCACAATTTTTCCAACACGAATCCATTCCTCTCGCTCACTCATTACCGCTTAAATATAACAACAGAATAGACAACATAACCGGCTACGTGTTCGCTTGTTGTTCGTTCATTTATCCCGAAAACAACAACACCCAGCCAAACAACCCGTTCCGATTCTAATCTATACCACCTACCGTAAGCATCCATATACCGTATTCTACAGCTGTACTCCTTACAAGCCCATCTGCAACAATCATTCAGTCAGCAGCCAGAAAGAGTTCACATCATTGCACACCTTCAGTCATTCCAGTTCAATCACAAAAAGAAATTCTATACCAAGTCTCCCGATTATTTTCCTTTTAATTCTCAACGTGTCAGCACCGGCGGAGGAAGGAACATCCGTAAATTTTAATTTTTTTTTTACACATTAGCCTAAGTACTAGAGAATAATTTAGTAATTCGATAAAAACCAACAACAAAAAATGAAGTTATACTTGTGCGCGTTACTTGTGATTGCCGCCGCGGCGACTCAAACAATTTTTGCTGAAGAAATCAAATTGGAAGATGGTGTTTTAGTTTTAACCAACGATAATTTTAAATCCGCCATCGCCGACAACGAGTTCATTTTAGTTGAATTCTGTAAGTACCTTCTTAACACACATCTCTGTTGTGAATAACATTTTCACTTTTATTTCTTTTACATCATCCGTTCATCTGAATTTTAAAGTAATAATTTTGCATTCACCATCCGGTCAATAATCTCTACAAAGAAAAGAAAAGATTTTTTTTTTTGCAAAAAAAAAAATGTCGAAGATAGAGAAACAAAAGAGACAACTGTCGGTAGCAACATGTGTTTGACTCTGGGTGCAAGTGAAACAAGTGTACCGGCCCGTATACATAAAACGGTGGTTCGAAAGTCTCCAAATGATGCTTGTGACGTGTCACTTGTACAAAGGTGGTTTTCCGACGAAAATGTCTGATTTTCCAATTCGTTTGCATTTGGAAATGTGGAAAAACCATCTCACATTCGGGGGGATAGTAGTTTTCCTTTTATTTCACTGACTAATCGATGGAAAATTCAAAAAACATAAGTTGGAACACAAGTCTCCAAATGGATATGACAAATGTCAAGGTTCGTCATGGTTGCCAATTTTTCTCCCCAGCTCTTGGATGAACATTTAATCAATTGTTTATTCTTTAAACGATAAATTCGTCTCTTCAGTTATGTATAAATTGATTTTAAAATCATCGGAGTAATTATGTGACGTGTTAACCACTTGGTACGCATATGGAATCGAAGATTCTTTTGCTTGCGTGTCAATTTTTTTTTCTCCTTTTCGTTGTTTCTTATGTTTTTTCCTTCGCTTTTGTTGTGTTTATGAGATTCTGGTCGTTTTTTTTTTTTACGGAAATAGCTTTGTTTAGACCATTTGAATAGTTTTCTTTTTTTGTTTAAAACAAGGGAATAACCGCTTTGGTTCATCTCTTGAAAACGTAAACTTGTTGCTTAGTTAAATTTCTAGGAGGGGAATACACTTTGGGGCGTGGTGAACAGAGATAGTAGGTAAGATGATGTGGGTTTTCATTTTCACCCACGTATTTAGAAAAAGAACTGAAGCTAAAAAAATTCAATTTTAAATGAACAAAAGAAGAACTAAGATTTATACAGGTGGTGGCGAACAAACAATGGTAAACATCATCCATTGTCGTTAGGAAGATGAAAGTAAATTTACATTTTATTTGAATTAAATTGATATCCTAACCACAACCATAGGATGCCATACAACATATGTTATCCACAACATACAGCTGAAAAACTATTACTGCCTTAGGCTGGTGGCTACGAACTCAAAACAAGCACAACGCGATCGGTCGTTATTTGTGGTGACAGTGCCACATCGCAGGCGATGGACAAGCCATCGAAATCATCCAAATCGACGTGTACCAACTATCATTGGTTGATGAAGCGCGAAAAGAAATTGCTAGCCATCCTTGTTCTTCGAAAAATGTTGCTTTCATAAAACAGGAATGTGTTCACATCAATTAAGACGATCATTGGCCTTTCACTAAATTATTCATTCAATGCTTTTTAATTCTCTTCTCACAAGCATATAAGACTTGGGTGGTGTATCACTTCACTTTCGTAATTGGAAAGACTGTGTTTAGCTGATTTGGACACATTTTTTCATTACAAAGTCTAGTTGTGCAGTCATGTTTCTTCCATAGAGCGCTCATATTGTCCCTTTGGGAATCATACAGACTATTTATCAAATCGTGAAGAAAAAGCATGTAACAAGTTAATTTCTTATCATTCCGTTGATTATATAGACGAACCACAAACCAGCAGACAGTGAATACAATTGTCGTTGTCACATCATATCTTGTATTGAAGTGCTTCATCAAGGTGTTTGTCATTCAATAACCAATCAGGAAACATACTCGTACGTAAACAGCGTTTCCTTTGACTTGCTGGTTGTTGAGTTGTTTTTTTTTAGACCCTTGGCTACCACTACTTCACTGTCATATTTCTGTCATTTAACG
This sequence comes from Criorhina ranunculi, assembly GCA_951813785.1. Lineage (NCBI taxonomy): Eukaryota > Metazoa > Arthropoda > Insecta > Diptera > Syrphidae > Criorhina > Criorhina ranunculi. The sequence continues at coordinate 11,079,757 of OX638382.1, read as the reverse complement.
CAAAGGCCTTGTGTCATATCCCTTTGTCTAAATTCCAAGAAAATGTTCTTTCTCGCAACATCATCTTAGTTCTTAGAGGTGACAAAAAGGTCATCTCCTAATGTGATAACAGTTTACTTAACACAATCTTTGAATCTCTACACGAGTTCCAACAAACACTCACTTGCTCAAAGATCATTAACCTCTTGTAGATTTAATGGTCCTCGGTTAAAGCAGTCGTAAGTCCCTCTATAAATAAACATAACAACAAAAGACCGGCTCACCAACTCACCACCTCTCAAAACTAAACGTGCAAATGAAACAGTAAATATAAACGCGAATAAGCGTAGGCAACGTACAAACAAAAAACCTAATTTCAATTTGCTTTCCCTTGACATTGATCGTCGAAGACAAAAAAGAGAACAATTTCCAAGCGCCTTAACAGCGAGTGAATAATCTATGGAGAGCTTGTAGAGTTCTTCGTATGTAAATTCGTAGTGATTTCATAATTATGTTGATTTCTTGACGATAATTGTGTAATCTTTTGGAAATGTCGTCTTAGAAATTACTACTGGGTTGTAGCTGACACCCTTCGCAAAACATTTACATTTCGTTAGGCCACGTTGGTTTACACGTACCCCAAAGGCCATGCATGGATGGTACAGTCATCCATGTGTAACTGATTAAAAATTAAATCTGAAAATCTTATCGAAATTTATTAAAAATAAAGTATCAAACTCCTCGTTTGATAAGAGAAGGATAAAGAAACTCTACACTATGTAGTGGCCTACGTTTCATTTTAAACCTTATCGACCATTCGAATGATTTATAATTATTGTTTGCCGGCTAAGCAACGTTCTGCATGGTGATAGCTTTGTCTTATCTATACCGAAATAAAGAAAGATGGGAGAATAAAAGACTCCTTCATTGACGTGGCGTGTGCATTTCTATTTCAGTTGAGGTCATCTCTAAGGAGTACCGGAACTAAACCACACATAATCTGATTTTTATTTGTATTTTTTTCTTATTATAGATGCTCCATGGTGTGGACATTGCAAGGCTTTAGCACCCGAATATGCCAAAGCTGCACAAAAATTGGCCGAACAAGAGTCACCAATTAAATTAGGCAAAGTCGATGTAACAGAAGATGGTACGCTGGCTGAGGAATATCAAGTACGAGGCTATCCAACGTTGAAATTCTTCCGCAACGGTGTTGCCGTTGAGTATGGTGGTGGACGTCAAGCAGATGAAATCGTTGCATGGGTCACCAAGAAGACCGGACCACCAGCTAAAGAATTGGAATCTGTTCAGGATGCTGAGAAATTCTTGAAAGATAATGAGGTAAATGATGATGGTTTTTATATTTTTTCTTTTCTGTTTTACCTGCTGCATCTACCTGACCTATGTCAATAGAAGAAGAACCGGTTTTTTTCTTTATACTATTGTTGGGAGCAAAGATTTATCAGCGTCCTCTGAGATTTCTTTCTTACTTTCGTTTTATCTTTTTGTCGATGAGAGAGTGTGGTGAATGGGATTAATGTGGAAAAGTATTTGGTTTGTTGGGCCTTAGGCTATTTAATGGCTTTTACTTTCAATATGCATCATGGGGATAGTTCTCTGTCACGTAAATGTTATCAATTTGAAAGGGCGACGTCGTCAATATCTTATGGGAATTTGAAAGGGTCCAACTCTACACACAAGCTCTGGTGCGCATTGGATTGTGTTGTAAATGATATGGAATACATAAGTGAAATTGAGATAAAATTACCATCTGAAGGCATTTTAGGAGAGTTCGACAGAGTTTTGTGGTGATAATCCTTTAGTCTGCCTCATTACTCTGTGGAGACAGCGCATAAATGAGCATGAAACACAAGATACAAGATCAGAGAACTCTATTGTGATGTGACGCCAAAGAGGCAAGCCTAATTTAATAGCAGAATACACGTTGACTATTTAAACATCCCGATGTGTAAATATATCGTGAAAAAAAAAAATGAGAACAATACACTTTGCTTAAGATAAGCATACGACGGCGAATTAAAAATAAAGACCCTCCCTGACAATTTATGGTTTCATAACTCATAAAATAAATCAAATAGAGACAGAACCCGAAGTATTTAAGAAATACTTTCGACGTTCCCTGTTTTATTTCAACTTATCATTTGGTGTAAACTTTTAAAAGGTGACAAATAGATAACACCTCTTCTTGACACGAAACTATTATCAACATATTGCGCAATATAGTAGCAAACAAACTCACGGTCATTACCACTCATCAGTGTGTTATTATCTGTTCATAGGGAATCAAACAATTTATAGTTTTCGAAGCACCAACTAACCACATTAGCGTGAGTTGTTATCGGGCTAATGAGCTAATTAGTAGACAGTTTCTACTACACTGTTATAAAACGCATACAAATTAACGTCGAAATGAAATAATGATACAACAGTGTCAAAGCAAATTGTGCGTGAATAATTGTAAATATTTAAAATATATGTTAGTGATGGACACAGTTGTATGTATTCATGCACATGACTTCAATTACTTTTAGTATTTAATTTCCAGTTGAAGGGGTTTAGATTCTCCACTACTATTTCGATAGTTCTGTTCAATTTCTTCTCCAACTTTATACGTTAGCCACATTCCTAGACATAGAGGGGAGGGTGCCTTAATGTGCATATTGAATCCATTCTGGACTCTCTCACCAAGCTTGGTTTTGTCAGCAACTAGATTATATCCGTGCTAAAAACCAGGATCATTCAGTCACAAGTCAGTAGATAGAGGTACCCCGCAGGGCGGAGTTATCTCGCCTCTTCTATGGCTCCTGGGCATTAAAAATATCTTGACGGAGTTCGACAACATTGGAATCAAAGCAGTCGCGTACGCGGAAGTCTTGGTTTTTTTTTAGTATTAGGGATGTTCCTTTTAGTGATTAGTGAAATCACAAAGAGGGCTCTGACTAAGCTAAGCGCTTGGGCCACAAGTTGTGGACTTGGCGTTAATCCGAGTTAAATTGAACTGATGCTATTTACCACCAAACAAAATACCGACTTTCAAGCTTCTACGTCGTAAGAACCAAACACTTACTATATCCCCCATTGCGTCATACGTGACCCCAAGCTCAACTGGAAACTAAACATAGAACACACGGTAAAGAAAGCATGCATCACGTTCTACGCCTGCAGCAAGACCTTTGGGAAAAGGTGGGGACTTCAGTCCAAGATGATCCCCTAGACGTACACAGCCGTAGTTCATCCCATCCTTACTAATGGATCGCTCTTGTGGTGGCCCGCCGTAAGCAAAGTCTACAACATCACAAAACTTACGAGAGTCCAACGAACTGCCGGTATGGCGACCACAGGAACGCTATGATCGAGCTCGACAGAAGCTCTTAACGTGCCCTGATCTTGCACATCAAATACATCGTTTCGTATAGTTCCACCAGACTCAGAGAATCTGGGTTCTGGTCCCCGACATCCTATAGTCACAGTTAAACTCTTGATCTGTTACCTAGGGATCTGGCCTAAACCATAATTGACTACACCATTCCTTAACTCAAATTCAATAATAATATCCAAGTTCCCTTTCCGGAAAGCTCGAAATGGAACAATAACCTACCAAGTATCGATTTTCACCGACGGCTCCAAGATGGAATGTGGCTTTGGAGCAGGTGTCTTCTCAGCGAAACTGAACGTATCCTAATTGTACCGCCTCCCAGGCGGAGTAACTAGTGGTTAGAGAGGTCTGCAAGAACCTTAGCCAATTAATAATTTCTTTGCAGCGAAAGACATGCATCTCTTGAGTCTTTCTGTCCTCCTTCAAAAAATCCTTGTACCAACTTAAACTAAATTTTTTATTTTTTTTTTTCATTACAGATCGCCATTGTTGGTTACTTTACAGATAGGGAATCTGAAGCCGCTAAGGACTTCCTTGCCACTGCTAATGCTCTTGATAGCTTTGTTTTCGGTATCACCAGCAACGAAGATGTTATTGCCAAATACGAAGCTAAAGAAAATGACGTTATCCTCTTCAAACCATTCGACGATAAGAAATCAGTGTTCACTGGTGAAATCAATCAAGAGGCTCTCAAGAAATTCGCTCAAATCTATTCTCTGCCACTGATTGTTGATTTCAATCATCAATCGGCGTCGAAAATCTTCGGGGGTGCTGTCAAATCCCATCTGTTGTTCTTTGTCTCAAAGGAAAATGGTCATATTGAGAAATACGTTGATCCATTGAAGGATGTCGCTGCTTTATTCCGTGATGAAGTTTTGTTTGTTACCATTAGCGCTGATGAGGATGATCATGCACGTATCTTTGAATTCTTCGGTATGTCCAAGGATGAAATCCCAACTATTCGTTTGATCAAATTGGAAGAAGATATGGCCAAGTATAAGCCACCAACGACTGACTTGAGCCCGGAATCTATCAAGAGCTTTGTTCAGAGTTTCTTGGATGGTAAACTGAAGCAACATTTGTTGAGTCAAGAATTGCCAGAAGATTGGGATAAGACTCCAGTCAAGGTGCTGGTTGCTACCAACTTTGATGAGGTTGCACTAGATGCCACTAAAGATGTACTTGTGGAATTCTATGCTCCATGGTAAGTTACAGAAAGTCATATTCATAGACGATTTGATTGAAATTTTGTTTTGTGTGTCTTATTTAGGTGCGGTCATTGCAAACAATTGGCACCAATCTATGACAAATTGGGTGAGAAATACAAGGACCATCCAACCATTGTCATCGCTAAGATGGATTCTACTGCCAACGAGTTGGAACACACTAAGATCTCGTCGTTCCCAACGCTGAAATACTACCGCAAGGGTGATAACCAAGTGATTGATTACAACTTGGACCGAACTCTTGAAGACTTTATTAAGTTCTTGGATGCTGGTGGTGAAGTTGCCGCTCCTGTAAGTTTAAAATCTAAACCCAAACCTAATCTTTCGAAACCAATCGGTATAATTTTACAAATTACCTATTTCAGGGTGAAATCAATGTCGATGATATTGTTGAAGAGACCAAGGACGAAGAACCTGTCGAAGAAAAGAAAGAAAAGGATGAATTGTAAATTTCCATCTTCATCCAGAGATAAAAAAACAAAAAAAAAAGCAAAAAGCAAACAACAATAGCAACAGTTAATAGCCACCTTTTTCACAAATACAATCCAAACTTCTGTTCATTCTTAAAAAATAGGATCGACGAACAAGAATAAATGAAAGATTCAAATAATGTAACTTGTTTTCTAATTAAACTTATATTCTGTTACTGTAAGAGGAAACGCTTTCTTTTTTTTAGTTCTAAATAAGTTTTTTTTTTATAATTAAAGTAAAATATATGTAACTGTAGTAGAAAGGGGAAAGAGAAGTAAGAGAATTAAAAAAAAAAAACTAAAAACTTCCATAATTAAACGTTTATTTGTAATACTTCTCAACAAAAAAAAAAAAACAAAACAAATACTTTCTGTGAAAAGAACTGATAAGAAAAAATAAAACACACTAATAAAGAAAATAACTTTTTTCTAAAAACAACTTTCTTTTTTGTTTAACACCAAACCTCGGCTTTTGTTCTTAACTGCATACAAGTACATTTTTGTTTTATTTTGGTTCATTCAAGGATATTATAGTCTTTCGTTGTGGAAGGAGGTGTGAATACTTTTATATATATTACGGAAATATTTTCTTAAAATTTAAAAATGTAAACAAAAAAACAGAACGAAAACCTATACATATAAGTTTTGTGATTTCTTTTAAGGACATAGAAAGTGAAAAAATAAATTATGTATTATGGAAAACTTTTACTTTTTTCTTAACACATGTGATGATGGTACCTACACAGAAGGATCCAAGGAGTTGGAGCTGAAGTCTACGATATATGTACATACCAAAGCAGTGTGGAGAAATATAACACGGTATTCACCCAATAGAACTATGCAACGGAGAAAATATCAACAGATTCATATCTATGTTGGGATGAAGTGGCTGCCAGCACACTTAGACCAGTGATAGGTCCATTGTGATACCACATGGATCTGAAGAGATCGCCATAACTACTCTTTAAACCAATTGGAGCTTTTTATGAAGCGAAGGAGGTTTCTGATATCTGTGTTTATCAGATCGGCTATGTCGTTAAGGTAGAATTCCCCTAAATGGAGTCTTCTTTTACGGAAGAGAGCTGGGCCGTTATAACGAAGGTGGGAAATAGTTTCCTCCTCTTCGTCCATGCAGCTTCTACAGATATCGTTTGAATGGACGTCAAGCCTTGTTGCATGCTTGCCTAATAAACAGTGTCCCGTAATGACACCTATTACGGATCTGGGGCCAAATCGTCTCTTCCGTGATCGTATAACTCGTCACGTAAAAATGATCATTATAACGTTGGAATGATCGTTTATACGCAATAATCCTCATTTTTACGTGATGAGTTATACGATCACGGAAGAGACGATTTGGCCCCTGATGTGCGTCTGTTGAGGGAAATTAGATTCTTAGAGCGTTTCAGATCCAGCCGTGACCAAATTCGCTTTGTCGATAGACTGGTTATACCATTTGTCCACATAGAATTTATTTTCTCGATAGCATCCAGCTTGAGCTTAAGTTTACATGTAGCGATCGGTATACCCAGGGTGTCTCTTCCTGTAAGCACGGGTACGGTTGTTCCATATGGGAGTTCACCAGCCTAGCAGTTATCTGGAATATCTCTATGCTCCGGTACTCAACAAAGGTGAATATTGAACTGCTCCGCCATCTCTATACGAACATTTACATTCTATCTGACAGCAAAGCTACCAAAAAAAACGCCTACAATTACTCATATCACTGGCAAACAAACAGAGTCCAGCTCATTTGGGTACCTGGCCATAGCGGATATGAAGGCAATGAACAGGTCGATAAACTAGCCAGAAAAGGTTCTGTATCAACCTTAATGATGCCAAAACCATTCTGCGACCTCCAAACAAGTACAGCAAAATGTTGTACAAATAATTGGCACAAAGATAAAGCACAACATTACTGGACAGAAATGGAAGGTAACAGACAAGCTTAAACTTATATACTAACCTCTTCCCAAAAAAGAACGAAACAACTTCTACGACTAACAAGAAGTCAGATTTGAATCGTCACAGGCTTTCTAACCAGATACTGCCGTGTTAAAAAACACCACATGACTATGGGAATAGCATAAGAAAGTGCATGTAGGATGTCCAACGAAGTCGAAGAATCAGCAGAACACATACTGTGTCACTGTTATTGTCTCATAAGAGCACGTCATCGTTTCTGGGTAACTACTACCCCACGGGTTCGATTCTCAAAAATCACCAAACGATTTTTTCGCGGCACCACCTCTTCGCAGGCATGACAAACCTGCAAGAGTATAATCTGTCATGAAAAGCTTCTCAATTCGCCGTTAGGAGTCAGCATTAAACTGCAGGTCTCTTCCAATCGTGCGAAGAATATAACACGCACAAGATGAATGGCTGTGAGAGGCTAGGCTGGCTCTCTATGAGCTGTCGTGGCAAATATACATGCATACTACCTCACGGTGGAAGATATAACCACCAGCTCGTCGAAAGACATCGCCATATTCATCGTTCACTCCGGGCTCATGAAGGAGCTTTAAAGAAGGGGACATCACAATAGGGCCACTTGGTGCCACAGTGGTAAGGGAATAAGGCCCACCTCACTATACAATCTATCTATCTAGCACATATGATGGAACTGAACCTTGAAACACCTCTTCTTAAGCAAAGCATTGTTACTAAGGTTCGAAAAAGCACAACGACTAACAATAGATGACAGTTGATATCATATGATTCCCCCCCAGAGTCAGCCAGGCGATTTTTTTAGGGTCACAGCCTGTAGATGACCAAGGCCTAACTTCTCGTGACCATGCATGTCATATTTTTTCTCACAAATGAAAAATACAGACTCAGAACAGAAGGAATTAAGCGGCTTTTCAAATTGTCGTGAATTTAAATCGTATTCCAGGCAATATTTCATTATTTTGTAGCCAAGAGTTGTCGCGCAATGTTAAGAGTATTTTGCTTGTAAAGCCATGTCAACCCAAAATACTTAGCATAAGCCTGGTTGGAGCCCTTGGCCTCAACAACTATCATTCTTTATAAGCTAATGCTTATGCTCCAGTGCTTGCATTAAACAAAGCATTCGGAGTAAAACTGCGCTAGAAGTTATAAACTCCTATTGTTTTGAGTGTAAGCTGAACCGAAATTGTTCACAATAGTTTAGGATTTCCTGACATTGAATCAGTTGTGAATATTAGGTCTAGTAGTCTACACATGTAGTTGGAGACAACACTGTCTGTTAAGCGATCTAAAAAAAGACATTCCTTAGCTGAGCTGGCACTTGAAGGAATGAAAAAAGATTGATCATCTGACGGAATCCACTGCAGCTGAGGAAGATTAAAGTCGCCGAAAATGAGGACATTGCCAATGGAATCAGACAAATCAATTATATAGTCAATTACTTCGATAGCAAGTTAGTGGGATTCAATCGGTTGGGTTGGTAGAATGTAGCAACACATAACATAAGGGAAGAGCAAGAGATTTCGAGCGAAGACCTCTTACATTCTGATAGTAAAAAGTAAGAGGGAGGTATGAGGGGACGTGTTTGTGGTGCTAGTAAGAAAGACGAGTTATTGACGAATGGCTTAGGAGCGATAGTAGTTTTTAAAACTAAATCGTGTTCGTTGAAGGTGCCATAGATGTTTGGGACTTATATGGGACGCAAATGCGGACAGGTCTTAAAAAGCGGATGAAATTTGGTCACAGATCATTAGGATTAGTGGCAAGACCTTCCTGGTGGATTGAAACCATTACATTTGTCCTAGTAATACTATAGAAACACAAGGAGTCGGGCTTATCGTATAGAAAATGTAGATATAAACAAGCATTCTCGTCGATTCTGAGATCTCTTAAACGAGAAAGAATGTAGCGGGCATCAACCACTGAATCGACTAGATTCTTTATTAATTTGACCAAAGGAGAAGGGGTCCAGAAAAGAAATCTGCTTGTTAGTGCCTTTGTCTAAAGACCAAGTCAGGATTAATCAGAAAAAAGTTTCAAACTGTATTTCTAACTTTTTTATAATAAGCCCGGGCTTAAGGGTTTATGATTGCCTTTAAACTAGAGCACGGGCATATTGAAAGTAGCAGGACAGACGCAGGAGATACCAATGCACGTTGGTTGGGAAAACAAAGAGTTATGTGGATCATTCCACATTCGTGTGAAAGAATGCCTACATTTGACAGATGGACCGCAATTAGGCTTAAGGGTAAAGGTATTGTGGGTAAAATGTTAATGGGGCTAAATGCATAAATAAACAAATAGTCGTTGTACAAACTTTTGAGCTACTTTCGAACTCTAGTCTTTTCCAAATTGGGTTACATACAAAAATATAAACAGGCATTGTATTATAAATCATTAGATTGTGAGTATATTATTTATTTTCTTAATTGCTAACAGTTAATGTTTGTTTATTCAACAGTCACGTGTAAGTAAAATTTTCCTGTATTTTTGTAATATGCCACGTCATTGTTTTGATGTATTATACCACGGTATTGACACACTTTTATGTAAAATATTATATCAAGTGTTTTCAAATCGGATTGCTCATATGTTAGAGATTGTTTATTTGCGATTGTATGCCCTTATCTCTAACGGATATGATAAACAATTTGTGTGTATAATGCCTTCCATGACGTGTTATAACAATGTCAAAACATAAAGAGACCCTACAATGATGTTAATTTGTGTTCTCCAATTTTCATTGTTTGGAATAGTTTATCTTTTAAGACGTAATTTTACTTAATCTTTCGGTAATTTACATCTAAATGAGTAGAAAAATAACAAATCAACTGCAAATGGAAAATATTTTGAAAACATTTGTCATTTGCAAGAGTATATTCCTAGCTAGGGTAGAGTCTAGTTGTCAAACTCAAATCTTACGGATGTGCATGCCATTTCACGCAATGATTCCAGAAGTAGGACTTCCATTTGCGATCGACTTTCCCTGCGCTCAGGACTGATTTTTACAGACTCCGAGCCGGGTAAAGAATGTATTGGAGCTCCAAAACCATCGATGGCTCAGGTGCTGGAGTCTTTGTGGAAATCCAAAATATTAGACTGAACTTTCCTGTAGGTAAACTTACATATCTGTGGGCATATTTATATGCGTTTGTCGTCCAAGCGGCGATTTATGTAACCTTTATGGCTGCAAACTACACATATGCATGTACATATTGCGAATAGCAAGTGGAAGGGATTGAGTACATGTGTCTGACTGCGCCTAAGGCACTGATCAACTCTCTTATTGGAATTTGGTCGGATGACTAAATCTGCTAAGCCTTTTCTGTATCTCTGGATCCAATGGGGTTACCAACAATGACTTAGAACTTCCCCTGTCGTAAACCTATACGTTGGGTTTGCTCGTATCTTCGGTTAGAACTTCCATCGATGGTTGGGTCTCTACCAAACAGAACTGTGAGATGCACGCAGACTAAACTGATACTTTCCGATATGTGTAAGAAGTCCGCGGCAATATTGCTGTATCTCAGCAGAAAAGACTGCAGACAACTAATTGACGTTATAATGGGCCACTATGCCTTTGCCAAACATCTCAACGTGTTAGGCTTAAGTAACGCGATGTGCTGTGTGCTGGTATCCTAAGTTCCATATCACTGACTTTTATACTCGTCTTTCTTAAGAAGATGAAAAAAGCACAGTAAAAGTGTTGTACCTGCTGATGTACTACCAATGGGACTGTTTTTAAGTCTGAATGCTCCAGCGTGGTATTCCAACACCCCAACAGAACAAAAAAAAGGCCTAGTTGTCTGCCTATCTTTCTCTGTTGAATCTAAACTCCCCTAAGCTAGCCAATCTTCCTGCTTGGCTTAAGCAGTTCGTTGGAGAAATGAACCCAAATTAAAAGAGGATAATTTCTATTGGTCACCCTGTTAATGAAGGACCTCAACCCTTAGATATCTTTCATGCATCTTCTATCCCAGATTTTTCCTCAAATTCGTTTGTACAATGCTTTCTGTTCTGTATTCTTTTTGCAGGGCTTCTAGTAAAGATATCATAACCCAACGATGGAGGGAATGTCGCATTTGTCCAGGGGTTACCACGACGCGAAGCATTTGTCTCGTGTGAAGCCCTCCCTGGAATTTATCCGGGGAAATCCAATGTAGCCACCTCATGTACTCCGATAACAAAATGAGATCTACAAGGCATTTGTATCTTTGCTAGGAACTTCTTTCGAAGCAGACTCTCTAAGACATTTTCGGCTCTAAAAACGTTCCGTACTCGTAAGCTTCTCATAAATTACAACAAATGCCCATCATCTGTCGGATTTACCCTACAAACAAACACTTGTTTAATAAAAATAACACCGACAAGTTATTTGTCATCCAACATTTTGATTTATAGTCTCGTATACATACACTGGATCCACTTCATCCACTTGATCCACTTCACTTATTGCGCTAGACGCTTCTGCGGGCCCCTTGAATGTCTTTTTTGTCACAACAGTGCTTCATGTCTATTCGTCTAGCAGCGTATAATTGATTCAATTGTGTTTGATTGGTTGTAATTGCCGCTCAATGAGTATTTTCGTCACGATTCCATAGAGGAAGTCAATAAAAAAAAAAAGTTTTGGAAATTTTCGGAAATCGAATGTGGTTCTCCCCTTGAATTGTGTTGTATAAGGTCGTGGTCACGGTAATGAACATCAAATCGATTGATGATGGGCCTGTGTCCGTCAGACTGCCATAAGTAAATCAGAGATACTAAATGTTGTTTGGCACAAACAGTTGCGAACGCACAATGAGCCATAGAATATATAATTAATGACTCAGATTGTGGCGCTGTTTCTATGGGCTGTTATAATTTTAATCAGCGCAAATATGTGATCGTTTGGCGCATGGAAAGGCCAAGTTAAGCGAGTGGATGACCTTGTTTTGGCAAATAACAACAACTGACTAATCGAAGATCATCAAGTGTAGGCATTAGGTGTCTAGTTCATCGATTCGATTTTGGAATGCCTTAGACATCGTATGTAACGTGTGAGTACTGCAGGAGGTAGCACGTAGGAAAAACAAGATTGAAGTCAATGATCGCTCGCTCTGTACGTGAGCAAGGGTAACGACTTTTCACACCGCATTGTGTTAGGTGATCATTGCGCAGAGCAGACTACATGGCACGGTGTGTGTTAATGTTGCATCGTGTGAGGTTGTACTGCAAGATGATAGATTCGAGAGAAGAAAAAAAAAGATGAATGACTGCTGGACCTTGGCATGATTTGGCGGAGCTTGATAATTGAGAGATTTTTGTCTATAACAGATGCTACATGGTTGATTCGGACAAACGTTATTTAGTATTGTGCAAGTGCAACCAACTGCACGACTATTTTTTTCAGTTTAAGTGCAAAATCCATTCTAGTATTTCGGGATTTGTGTGACATTTGACACTTGCATTTAAAAAAAATTCGATTATTAGATAATAAATAGAAATATGGAGTAAACATCTAAAGCTTGAGACTATCTTTTGACCCCCAGGCTTTCAGAATTTTACTAATAAGAAGCTTTTGGTATCAGCGATCACTTAACCTTTAAAACCTTCCTATCGATGCAAACCTGAAAGCTGTCATTTGTAAAAACTTCAAGTATTGTCCGTTGTGTTCACATGGGTACAGTTATGCATTGATGGAACTATTCTTAGACAAATTCCTGTTTATCATTCAGAATTTGATGTTTGTATAGCATCAAGTTCGTCCTTCATGCTAGGTGTCCTCAACCTAGCAATATCCCAAAACCGAGGTATCAAAAGTTTGTGGGAACCAACGGGTGTTAACGACTTCGAAGTTTATGCAATCTCGACTGTCTCATCCATCTTCAACAACACACATCATCAGCCAGGTCCCACCAGCTGTGGTAACAATTAAGGCACAGTCTAGTGCTAATTTGGGTTTTGTTGAACTGCCACTTCTACCTTCTTTACCTTTTACTGTCAAAAGTGGGGTTCTATGCCAGACGATGAACAAAGATGCATAAATGTAGAATTGTGCAACCAAGCTATCCTCGCCGGACCGACTCATTGCCACTTTCAAATTGGAATAGATTCCTGACCTGCAGTCATGTAAAACTGTTCGTTTGACTATCTGGATTCGAGCAGACGGAGAATTATGTTTATGAATAACTGCAGCTAACAGTGATACTATATAGTACTGCCTCCACATGGCAATTGTAGGTTGGTTTTTCTGCTAAAAATAGTGTTCTTTGGGTAGCATGTCTGACACCGTCTTTTAATGCTTTTTTGCATTTTTTTAATTTAGTAGACCTTTGGTATGGTGTATATCCATTAATCTAGTGCTCACTGTAGAAAGCTTTCCATCTTGCTTACTTACTTAAGGTGGCGCTACAGTCCGGAGTGGACATGGGCCTCAACCAACGAGCGTTGACGATCTTTAGCTAGCTGCCTCCAGTTTGGCACGCTAAGTTGGTTGAGATCCCCTTCCACTTGAGTGCGTCACCTAAATCGCAGTCTTCAACCATTGCACTGTCCCTCGGGGGCAGGTTCGACGATTTTTCGGACCGGAGCATTGGTGTACATCCATTCTACATGACCCAGCGACCTGTCTTTGGACCTTCACTCTTCTAGCTAGATCGGTGTCGGTGTACAGTTCGTCGTTGTATCTCCTCCACCACTCACCGTCTATGCAAACGGGATTGAAAATCCCCCAAAGAATTTTCCTCTCAAAGCAGCCATTTATAATTCTCATCTGATAAAGAATATTCCTGATCACCTTATAAAATACTAGCGATAACAGAATGCATCCTTGTGGCACGCCGCCGCTTTTGTATTTACTCAGACATGTCTCTCGGTAAAACCGGACATTTTATGTCGGTAAAAGTGCCATCAGTGACGTCTATCTATGACGAAACATGGACCTATGACTTTTATAAGCGTGAAATAATATGCAATTGCCAGAATTCTGTTCAGAATGTATAAAGATATGCACTTGGAAGCATGCGATATAATTTCAACCAATTTAAGTGCACAGCACGACATTTGCATAAGAAATTACTTTGGGAATATATATTTTTGTTTTGCCTTGTAAATTTTATTACACCCGAGTTCATCTACTGACGTCAGTGGTTTTATTTATAATTTGTCGGAACGGTGAGCACATTTAGTTCCGTCAATTGGAGAAGAATTATGTACAAAATAATAGAAGTTTCAAATAATTAAAGCGTATATGGATAAAAAGTATGGAAATCTATGAGACATAAGTGCTGTTAATTGCGCTATTTATTAGGGAGTGGGCTATCGAAATAATTTGAAGTTGAAATCGATCTGAGGCAAGGTTCCCAATTAAGTACACTTCTGTTTTAGTTTTTTACCGATGATTCAAAGATAAGTTATCGATTCGATGCAAGACTTTACTATGTGCGCCCCACCTTGGGCGAGCTCTTCCTCTACTGCATTGTCCCTACGAGTTGGATTCGAAGACCCTTCTGACTGGCGCGTTAGTATCCATTTGCTTTACATTTCCTAGCCATTTTAAACGACTAATGCGTAGTTTTTTTTTTTTATCAATTCGATGTCGCTGTACAGCTCATATAAATCGTCGTTGAATCTTCTCCTCCAGAGCCCGTCAACGCAAACCGAATGACGAATTTTTCGCTCGAAGCGACCAAGGGTATCTTCATCCGTCTTTGATAAAGTCCATGTTTCAGCACAATAGAGCAGAACTGAGATGATTAAGATCTTATACAGAATTGCCTTAGTTCTTCGAGATAGGGTCTAACTACTCAATTGCTGCTCTCAGTCCAAACAAACAGCAATTGGCAAGATGAGATGTCATTTTCAAAAGTGATAGCAGAGCCAAGGTAGATAAAGTGCCTCGAAGTTATATTTAGCTATTAACAGTGACATTCTGTCCGATTCGTCGATGTTGAGTGTTCCTTCTTGTTGACAGCAAATACTTAGTTTTGCCCTCCTTGATCACTAATCCCATTTTTAGCCGCTTCTGTCTCAATACTCCGAACGTACCGGTGACAGCTCGCTGATTTCTTCCGATTATATCAATATCATCAGCATACACGAGTAATTGCAGTTTTTCCAACCACTACAACAAAAAGGGGCTTCTGTCTGGAAGTGCAATGGACCGAAAATGAGTCTGAGTGCTCCTTGCACACTATGCCAACCAAATAGGCGAGTTTACACAGACTACATTGGTACGGGTATTTCTTGAACGTTAGCCTTTCTGGGATAACTTTGATATACAGAGGTTCACTCTCCCTAGAAGAGAATCGATAGTAGTGCGACCTTCTAAAGGCTTTACAACGTTTAGAAACTTTTTACTCAGTTTCCTGAGTAAACTCTTGATACTTTATTATTGTCAGTGGCTCTTTGTAAACATATTGAGTCCTCACTGACTAACTTTTTGTCGTTAGAAGTTGTTGTTTGCCAATTCTTATCAAATAAACATCTCGACATACTTGTTTTTGTCAAAACTCCACTAAATTGGTAAGGAATTGTTTCACGCAAGCCATTTCAACTTAACGTCATAAGAAAATCTATTAACACTTATATTTTAAGGGAAACACCTCAGCTGAACTGCTAAACATACACAATAATGATGTCATTTGTTTACAAGTCTTAAACAAATAATCGAACAGGTTAACCCTCCTTCCGAAGCAATCTTAATTGTTACTTTATTGGGAATTATTACTTCTTTGAACTCTTAAAAAAAAAGTCATATCGGCTCATCAGTCATTAATTTTCCCATATAAAAAGAAGTTGGTTATTCCCCTCAAGTAAGGTGTACAACAATTTCTTTAAATAAAGTGGGACATTGTCAACTTCACAAATATTAAACACAAACTCTTGGACACTTGTGTGCATTTAAATAAAATTTTGTTTGGCTAAAGCCTGATCTAATGGTTATTTGGGACTTCACCTTACGCGTGTAGTATGGCAGAGAACTGTTAATTGCCAATGGCAACAGAAATTTTCGGTTGAAGTCTTAATAGAAGATTGATACATAATTGAATTGCTTTCGTTTTCGGATCGAAGTTGGCTCTAACTTGGCAAATTTATACCGGCTTTGGCATCAATTAGGAAGAAATGTTAGCACTGTCTGGTTGTTGTTTTCTTTGAGATAATTGCATTGGAGCCACCGTTGTTGTTTAATGCTTCAATCTGATTGTTATCCAAGTGCTTTCTATCGATAATGGCTAAGCTCAGGTTTCACATTCACAACAGAATTGAGTTTTTGAAGCCTTAAATTCGTCTTTATTGTTTACTCTACATTCCAGTACAATGCAATGAAATTTAAACCTTTGTAAAGGCTCCTCGCAATAACCAGGTGTATTCTGTGTTGGTATTCAGTTGCACCCCCATGATAAAACCGACGACACTATTTCATTCTTTTTAAATTGTTAACCTACTTAATGTGTAAATATTTTCCTTGATATGAAACTTGACCTACAAAATTCTTATCAAAAGTTGGAAGCTGACTAACAAATCATCTCTTTCAACCAATTCCTTGCTTATAATTGCTCATTCCACCGGTTAAAAGAGCTCTTTTCCGCTTTTTTTTTTATTGCATATCTAATTAAACTGATTATGATCAAAGGATTTTATCAAGTGCATTTTAGGATTTCTTTTTTATTGCTTAAGATAACATTCCTCTGGTAAGGTGGCAAGATATCGCAATCAATTATAAACATCAACTGATTACATCACAGTTGCAGATCCGATAACTACTGTGATATTCTCAAATTTAGAAGTCACGTTTATTTAATTTTTTTATCTTAATTGCCTGTGACGGCAACTTTTAGTACACCCTAGTGTTTCGATTTCTGTTGCTAGTGCAGTCCGGTCGTTTCGATGGCCTCCAAATTTCGATGTTATCCACCACATGCCAACCAATGTGTTGCCAAATCCATAAAAACTCCCATTAATTTATTACATTTCCGTAAACGCAAATATGTTTGTTTCTCAACGACCGAACCAACCGATAACAACGACACAGTTGTAACAGCTTAGTGACTCATCTAGCATCTAGCACGGAAAACAACAAAGTGTAGTCGCCAATAATAGACAGCCGCAATGAAACAAAACAGCTGATGTTTTTAGGAGAACAAAACAGTTTCAAACGTTATTACAAAAATAAATCACAACTAATTAGTACAATAGGCAACAATGTTTGTATATTTGTGTGTAAATACTTTGCGTACTTAACTAAAGAAACAAAATCTACAAAAAATAATAATAAATCAATAGAAATCTATATTTCTGTTAAATACTTTGCATCCTTTAACTTATCTCAAGGAAAAGAAAAAAAAAAAATTCTACAAAAATGTGTAAAAAATGAGTCTTTCTACCCATAGCGCGCTATTTAGGCGTCCTCCTCGAGGAGTCCACCTTCTACTTCCGGACTCGGGTCGTCATTGTCTTTGGGGTCTTTTTTCCCAATGAACGGCATGAAGCCCCACAGGCTGGCGCCCGCTAATAGAATGATGCCCAACGTATGAAACAGTGGGCTGTACGTTTTTGTGCTCTCGAACCATAAGCCACACAGTGGCGGACCAATTAACTGCAGTATGCCGTTTACAAACAAACTGATGCCATAGGAAGACGTTAGGCGTTCGGTGCCGAGCATGTCGGCCATGATTACAGCGGTTATTCCCACATAAATGCCTGAAGCCAGACCGAATACTGCACACCAGAAGCTGGTCATTCCATATGTTTTGGTGAAGGGCAGCACCGCCAGAGAGATGCCCGATACTGCAAGACCTCCAATGAAGTACCACGTCTTCGGTATGAGGTTCAAGTCAGACAGCGCTGATCCTCCGATGCGGCCGATAAGGTCTGTTGTCGATACGATGGAAATTAAGTACGCAGCCAGAGATCTGTTGAACCCTAGCGCCACACCATAGGCGGGCAATAATATGATAAAGTTTGTATAGCCGATGGCGTTCGTTGAGTTCGAAATGAGAATGACCAAATAGACGGGATCCTTCAAAAGACTCAAGTCGAAGAACTTGCTTTTCTGCGCTGGCTCCTCCTTTTCACCCTCGAGTGTGTCTTCGTGTAGTGCTCCACCACTGCCTAAGGACTTCAGCGATAAGTGAGATGAAAACTCCTTGGGCTGGAAGGACAGCGTGCTCCCGTGGTAAGGTGTGCTAATATATTGAAAACTACTTGTGGAAGGCGAATGTCTGGACAGACGGTGTTTAGAGCTATTCCGTAAGGCTAAGTTACGATCGAGTCTACTGTGCGATGTGCCGCGCTCAGGAACGGCGTACAAGGACGACTGCGAGTTCATTTGACCAGGTGTAAACGTTTGGTTGCGTTGTGGCACTGTACCATACGAAGGTGTGCTAATTTTTCTACTCCTAGTTTGTGTGCTGCTGTATTCGTCTTGGCTTTTATTGTACGTCTGCACCACGGCCGCTGAGGCACTTCGTCCAAATTGTTTGTCCGTTCCGTTGCTCGTCAGGTATAGCATATCTGGAGACTGTTTTGCATCGATATTATCATCAGCCGGTGTTAAAGCCTTTAACTCGGGGTTGGCATCGTCCACACTCTCGAATTTAAGTACAATACCCACATCCTCCTCTTCAATGTCCTCGAGGGCTTTCTTAATCCTCGGCACACGAATCATATGATTTTCTACGGGCTCGTAAAAAATTGCAGCCACAAAGACATTTAACGTCACTCCGCCCATTATAAGTACTGCTCCTCGATATCCATAGGTTTCCAGTAAAAACCTCAACAACGGTGGCAGAATGATGGAACCCAGTGCACTGCCCGATATGCAAAGCCCATTTGCAAGCCCTCGCAGCTTTACGAAATACGAAGTCACAATGTAAACAGTTGGCGGGAACGACAATCCCGCACCAATGCCCACCAGCACTCCATAGCTCACATACAAAAATGTCACAGATGTTGCCCAAAACGAAATAATCATTCCAATTGCTGCCGAAGCACCTCCCAATATCGTCACCGTTCTATACGAATACTTCACCGACAAAATACTCGAGACCGGGCCCAGTGAACTGTACAAAAAGTAGCAGAGTGCCGGAATCCATGCTGCTGTCGCTGGTGACGCATTGAAGGCATCCAAAAACTCCAGAAACAGCACACCAAAACTTTTTATTGTTCCCGGTATCAAAATGTTAACCATCATCGATCCGGCCAGAACCAGCCAACCCCAACCTCCATCCGGTGGCACCAAATCATATTCCTCTGCGGGTGCGAGTGATTTACTGCGCGGCTTGATCTGGCCCACGGACGGCTTGGTGCTGTTACTCTCAATCTGCTTGAACTGTTCTCCATTTAATTTTGTCACATTCGGATTCGGATTGGCATTGGTCCTATCAGCTACCTTACTTTTATCCACCATTATTAGGCTGGTTTTCTGCAGACGAACAAGAAAAAAAAACTACTGTTTTTCAAAACTGTTCACATTTCAATTAACAAAAATCAGCATTTACCGAGTCATTTAGCGCAATGGAAAACACGAATTCACATAACAAACAAAGGAAATAAATTGAACAGAAAAATAAATATGTAAGAAAAAAAAAAAGAAAAAAACGCACAATGAGTGCGATGCCACACACGGAAACTGTCACTTCACGTTTCTTTGAGGGGTGCGGCGGCGCTTTACTGTACTCTACTCCTTATCCAAGAAACTGAAACTGTTTTCTGTTTCTTGGTTTCGTTCGATCTCCACACAATAGAATAAAAAAAAAAAACCCACCAACCTCACTTGCGTGGTGTGGAAAATTGCACCTGTCACTTTGACAGTTATGACGTTTTGCTTTTGGGTGGGTTAGTGTTAGTGTTTGTGAAACGATTGTCAACAAGTCATCACTGTTGAAGTTACAGTAGAATTACCATTTTAAAAATTCTAAAATTAAATTCTATAATAAATAGTGGATGAATGAATTCGATGGGGCTTCCTCATCTCTCAGTTGCTGTACTATGGAAACATTTGACAAAATAATTTTAGAAATATTAGTCATTTGTCGTGTGCTTTTTTTTAGAACTGTGTTTATTTTGCACCGATTTCCGTTTCCCAAACAATGGTGGCTATGTTCACGCGAGCGATAGTTTTAATAAAAGCTATTTTTTTTGGCAGCTTGACGTTTGAATTTTAAAAGAAAACGAGAGACTAATACCAGGGGCCATGACAACTTAATCACAATTAGAAACATCGAAAATTAATTGATAAATATTGTTGTACGACTAAAATGAGACTGTTCTGGACATATGTATACAAAAAAGTTAATAAAGAATGTATTTGTGAGCTACGAGGTTCAAATGATAGCTAAGCACTTCAGGATGATTGAGCCGCTATTTCTTCGAACTACCTAGGGACTAAAAAAGAACATGCCAATCATTAAAAGAATGGAATGAAGGGTTCTTACTTAACGGGAGCCTGCTTATGAAGGAAATAGGATCGGAATGGACATGGTCCGTTGGATTGTAAGCAACTTTTTTTCCCGACACCACTTTTTCGTGGGCAAGACAAACCTGCAAGAGTAAAATCTGTCATGAAAAAACTTCTTAATCCGTCATTTGTAGTCGGCAATAAAACGGTAGTTTCCTTCCATTTGTGAGAAAAATATAACATGCACACCATAAATAGTTGTGAGAAGCTATGCCCTGGCCCTGGGAACACAAAACTGACAATAGGAAGAGAACAATTTGAACCAAACAACTTTGTGCATAGATAAGGTTAAAACAAAATAAATTCTGTTCTTAGTGTACATATTCATGAAATATATTTGACAAATTCTGCACGTGCCCTACTCAACTGTCATCAAACCGCCACCGGTGTATACACACAACACAAACGACTTAAATATTTTTTTACAAGTTGTTTCTTATTTAACAAAAAACACATTTTAAAATGCCAGGAGAAGAGGAAAAACCCCAAGATGAACTAGCCTATACCCAACGCAATGAATTTACTTCAGAAATTTATAAAATCGAAGTGAGAAACTTGGGAATATTCGGTATCGGAGTGAGTAGACACCTTCAAATGCAGAACCTTTACAATAAAATCTATTTCTTATTTGATTTGTAGGAATTCAAGAAGTTACTGAAAAACACATTAAATCTAGATGCTAGTAAAATTAAATCACCTAATCAAAGAGATTTTGCATTTATTTGCTTTCGAAGTCAGGAGGATCAAGAGAAGGCTATATCAGTGTTGAATGGATATAAATGGAAGGGGAAGGTTCTGTCAGCAGCGGTGGGTATATGGGGTTATTTTTTCCCCAAGTGATTGTTTTATAAATTAATTTTTTTTAGCAAGCAAAAGCATCAGCAGATCCATTGATAAAACGTCGAAATGAAGGCAATCGACGCCGCAATGATCAAGCTAAGAGACAGAAAACTTCAACAGAAGCTACATGCCCACTTGCTGGCCTACCGTATGAGGAACAACTTAAACAGAAACGTTCAGAAATGGAAGAACTCCTTAAGGGTTTTGGCAAAGAGTTGGTAAAATTCAATTCTGAAGCAAAAAAGATTTGTTTTTCACCTGGTTCCGATCTACCATGTGAATTTCTAGGGATTAAGCAGTCTCCTGTCGTTAATGGCTATCGTAATAAGTCAGAGTTCACAATTGGTAAAAATTCCGAAGGTGAAATAGTGGTTGGTTTTCGTTTGGGCGCCTACGCAGATGGTTCTGTGGAAGTTTCCTCTGTCGATGATCTTCCACATTTACCAGATCGAGCTAAGCTAGCCGCTAAATCATTCCAAGAGTATGTAAGGCAATCAAAATTCTTACCATTCAATCCAGAGCATAATTCTGGCCATTTCCGTCAACTGACAGTGAGAACTTCTGAGGAAACAGGTGAAATCATGCTGGTTGCTGGAGTTTATTCATCGAATTTGACTGAAGAACAGATTCCTGAACTCAAAAAAGAGCTAATTAACTTTTACTCGAGCTATGATAAGGATAAATTTAATTGTTCAAGTTTGTACTATCAAGATCTGAAGCGACGAGAACCGGGTCAGACTCATAATCCCGTCGAACATCTCTCGGGAACAACACATATCACAGATGTAATTCTTGGTTTAAAATTCCGCATAAGTCCATTGGCGTTCTTTCAAATCAACTCAAAAGGAGCAGAAGTCCTGTACCAGGAAGCTATCAATTTGATATCTCCAAAAGAGCAGACAACAGTTTTGGATATTTGCTGTGGAACAGGAACGATTACGTTGTGCTTTGCTAAGCACTGCAAGAAAGTTCTTGGAGTGGAAATCATTGCAGAAGCCATCAAAGATGCTGAATTTAATGCCAAAGAGAATGGAGTAGAGAACTGTAAATTTTATGCTGGAAATGCTGATGATTACATTCAATCAATGGTCAGAGAAACCGTCTATGGAGCTGGAATTCATAAGGATCAACTGGATTTGGTTGCCGTTGTTGATCCTCCGAGAGCTGGATTGCGTAAGTAGGGGTTTCTAGACCGCCTTCTAGGTTTATTATGTTACGCAACTACAGGTGTTATAATACCTCATCTTTTTGATTTTTAGCTTCAGCAGGTTCAAGTTGTAGTTTTACACATTTGCCTGTGCTATGAGAGGATAGTGGGCTGCGATTGCTCTGCTATTTGTAGAGTTCCCGTCAAATGTAGAACATGATTACGTCAACGATGTTTGCTTGCTATAAAAAAAGAAAAGTGGACTTCGACCTGTGTGGTCAGTAGTCATCCATATTGAATCGATTTTTTCCCTTCTCTTGCATAATTTCAATGAGCTTCACGCTGTACAATTTCATGTAGAACAGTCTTATCATATCCTATAAACGCCCTTTAAGTAAATTCGTAACCAAATAATCATCTTAAGATTGTCGAATTAGTGTAGGTCAGTAGTTTTACTTCCCAATTGACTAACAATACATTTTTCCGCAACCATAGGGTCATTTCATTTCTAATCTTACTAGCCATGACCATCTACTATATTGTTTCCTCTTTATGAATACATTTTATTTTATTTTCAGATAACAAATCCATTGCTGCTATTCGAAGTGCCTATCATCTAAAGCGACTTGTTTACATTTCATGTAATCCCAAGTATGCTCAACGCAATTGGCTTGATTTAGCTCGTACAGAATCGAAAAACTACAAAGGCGCTCCATTTTTCCCCACCAAAGCAGTAGCTGTTGATATGTTTCCACATACAGCGCATACAGAAATGGCTATACTCTTTGAGCGGAGGCAGGAGGAAAACGAGGTAAAGGAACCAGAAAAAGTAGATGAGAACGATGTTAAGGTGGCTGATAAAGAAGTAGAACCTACAAAAGGATGATGCGTTAAATATAAAGAACTTGCTAACGAAAGTGATCTAGGACATTGTTAACGTCTTAATTATTTTTTTTTGTTTTAATAAAATAAAGTAAAATAAGTCAAACTTAGCAACTAAATACATTATAGTGCATTTTGTTATCATTTACTTACGGTCTCGTCTAATCTTTCACTTTAGTTTTATCACAAGGGGGCAATTGGGGTAATAACGTGACACTGACGTTGTTGCTAATAAGTGCATTAGTTCGCCGTTTAATAAATTATATCAAAGTAATTAGGTTGTTGTTTAACTTGTGAGTGTCATTAGTTTGAAGGTGATGTTGGCATTACTGCAACAATGCAAAGTTTGTTGGAAATGGTCTGTGGATAAAAAAAGGCGAATTATCTTTTTCTACATGATATTGAGCAGAAGCCAAACGAATTATATACAATATTTAAAACAGAACTCACAGGCGTAGCATATAAGACTTAATTCAAACAAAAAGCTAAGGAAAATGTTTGCTGAAGTTGCTAGAATATCACTAATAATACTCGTACAAGAAGGCTATGGGTCCCAATTGAGGGCTTCAATTAGAGAAAAGGCTTTTTAGTTCCTAAGTTGAAGTGATTCCATGAAGTGTTTCATTCTATTCACAATGTCCTACCGCAAGATCATTGATCTTTGAACTACACGCAGGTCACAACCATCTAAATTGTTAATTATATGAATGTTATCACGCATGGCCACTTTATTGCGAAAAATTACTTAGAGGGGGGTAGTGGAATGAAAATTCGTCTTATCAAAAGGAAGTCCAATCATTGCTGTACACAGTGTCTACCAATTAAAGAATCATGTCAACATATGAAATCATCTTCATTTCATTTGATTTAGAGTTCAGCTACTTGAAGACTAATCCGTTTAAAGTAATATGCAGTTAATTTCAAATAGGAAAAGGATATAAACTACGTTACCGAATCGAAAGGAAATAAATCTAGAACCCTTTTAATTAATTTTTATTTATTTTTTCTGTCTATCATCTGTAGGGTGAAATTCTCACCAAAGGGGTTTATCTATTACGCGACCCATCTGGGCAACTAAATTGATTTAATTTAATCTCTACAGTGGATTATAACGTGAGAGAGAGCAATGAGATAATAGAATAATTGCAATTTAAAGCCCCCAACTGAATTGTTTTTAGTTGTCTCGCTTTTGTTTGCTTGCATACAATCAACATTCCATTGTAGTGGGAGGCAGTCTAAAGTTACGTACTAGCAAAGTACTAGTCTTTGTACAGTCATTTAGGGAATTTCGGGCAGAACGGTTGAGTTTTAAAAAAAGAAATGGATGTTGAAAACTTTTCAACAAGAACTGAAGTAAGAAGTCTGTTTAAATCAGTTAACCTTTGTCTTTGGGTATACATTTGTTGTTATTTATTTTGGTCGGTTGTTGGGAAATTTGTTATTACCGAACGTGATTTTAATGTAATTCGTTGAATTTGTTCAAAAATAAAATGAATTCTTTTGTTTTACAAGTGCCAGAGGTGGGAAATTTAATGTGAACGTGCCGTGCTTCTTTTTTACGGTTTGAAAAAAATACACCTGAATGGATTTTTTTATAATTTCAGTTTGTTCAGTGTTTATGAGTTAGTCGGTCGTGTCTTTGCAAAAATTGTCAAAAAAAAAAACACAGAGTTAAGAAATGTAAAATAAAAACAGGAACTAAAGACGGCAGCCCATTGCTCGGCACTTGATTCAAGGTTGTCTTCACTGTGTAAAGTTGTTGCTCTTTTACTTGACCTACTGTTGGTAAATTACCTTATGTTCCTAATCTACGATCTACTTTGTGCGGAATAGGTCATTTGGACTTAGCTATTGTACTTGTGGAAAACTTATTTAGTTAATTTCATATTTCTCCAGTGAAATAGCATCTAACAAAGAAACAAGCATGACACTTCCTTGTAGCAAATTTCCAAACCAAAAAAGAGTCCAAAAGACAAAGATTAGTGCAATAAAAAGTTTGAGGTACCAAATGTTGTATGAAACAGTGTGGTTTGGGGCATAACACAACGCTGTAACTAGTCCTAGTCCTGAGGGAGACTTTATTCTAATAAAAATCAATCTAGCTCGCCAGAATGAAGCTAGTGGGAGAATGAAGGACCACATCAGTCTGCAGAAGCAATGCTAGGATCAAGATAGAATTGTTAGCATGAATGTCGACTTAATAACCATGTCCATATCTCTTGGAGCTTAGTAAATTGTGTTTAGAACATAAAGAGACTGCTGCGTCAGATTTGTGCAATTGTAACGTCATAGCCCGATCCAGATGTAGAGTTAACCTTCCCTCTCGGGTACTTATGGCGGAATGAGACCTGAAATAAGCCGAAATGATGGTCGCTGTGTTTTAGTAGTTTGTAAGTTGGGCTGCTAAGCGAGAGGACACAGTTTCGAGCCAACAAAACAACAAAATCTGCAAGGGTCATGAAAAAGCTTCTCAATCCACCGTTTGGAGTTCCCAAATAAAACTGTAAGTCCCTTCCATTCGTGCGAAAAAAATAACACACAACATGAATGGTTGCAAGAAGCTAGGCCCAGGCTCTCTATGAGCAGTCAGGACAAATATTTGTACTTCTTGAAAGCGAACACAGTTTTACCAGAAAATGTGACATTTGTACCTCGACTTATCTAACCTGTCACCTTTTGACAAATGATAATCTATCAACCAAATGTCAGATAATGTATAATGCAAACACCTTGGTGGGATTTTCTAATCTGAAGGGCCCGTCTTCGTCTTGCCTGTGGGTCACTTCTCATTGCCAAGTTTGTGTTTAATCGAACTGTCAGTTGTGTACGTCAATGTGACGGAGAGAACGGCTCCTTGACAATGGATGAATTCCGATTTCTAGACCATCTGAAATTTCAGATGAAAAGGGCGTTCTGATACCACGAGAGCCTGATGAGTGATGAGTAAATCAACTTTTTGTGAGGTCCAATCAGAACGCTGCCTTCATCTGAAATTTCAGATGGTCTAGAAATTAGAACGCACCCTATCAAAATAAAAAACTCGTTATCTCACCACAATTCAAATAAAAACGACCGGAAACAAGTAACTTTTCCTTACAAAATAAATCACCTACCACTCACTAGATGTGGCTACAAATTGCATGCGTCAACTTCCCACTGAACTCTGACTCACGTGCTACGGTCATCAACGGCTGTCAACCTCATTCCCACCAATGAAACACATGCCATAGCGATAGCCATTCTTCGTTATGATGACCTTGATAGCCACGTAAACAGACGGCGACGTAGTGTTGTGTAGCCTGTAGTAGGAATAGCGAACTCTCTCCAACACAATTATACATTTTTCCTCAACACATTCAAACGACAAACAACACCAATCACCCTCAAAAACAATTTCATATCCGCAATTTGTACATATCGCATGTTTGGTGTATCTTACCAAAGTCCCCATCCCCATGCGAGAGAGAGTGGCTGGCTATAGTAAAGATAGACTGTGTGGTGGTGTGGTGAGCGGGTGAGCCCCCTTTTTTTTTTTTTTAAACGCTCGAGCATACGACCCACATTAGTCGATTGTTTGTTGAATCGAGCTGTCATTGTACCAACTTGTAGTTTCTATTAATTGTTGGTTGTGAAAACTGTACAAAACATATTTTATTTAATTTATTTTTTTTCTTGATTGAAAAAAAAAGTTTAATTCGTACGAATATTGAACCCAAAATGAACAACAACTCACCCCCAAAGACAAATAAATCCAAAACTAAAATTAATAAACAATTGAATCGATTCAAAAGTGTTTTATAATTGACACACGACTGTCGCATAAAAATAAAACACGGTCGATAAATTACAAGTTATGCTGTTCGTTTCATAAATTTTAAAAAATATATTGTAAATAGTTTTTTTTTTAATTTTAATTTAAAATAATATCCTGTCGGTTAATAATGTATATAGTTAAGTCTAGTCAATTTATTCGGTGTAATTATGTGATGATGATTTGTTATTGATTTCTGAGAAAAGCGGTTTTGCCAAGAAATATACACTTCACGGGAAATTTGTATAAATCCTATTGACGCGCGTTTTTTTTTTACAATTTTGTATAAAAAATAAAAAAAAAAATAATTTGCATCGTTTTGAAGGAAGAAATTTTCGTTGAAAATATAACAAAAATGTCAGTTCCAATGGTGTTGAGTGTTTTGGATTCTACATCGCCAACTGTACCTGTGATGGATGAGCACACCGAACATGTAATCAAATTTTATTTTATTTTTATTATCTTCCTTTGTGTGGATGTTTTTATTTTTGAGATTTCATTTGTTGATATTGCAACTTGCAAGTATAACCTTGAGAGTGAGACCTTCCCCTTAAATTGGGAATGGGAATTGATTTTGTGCAAAAATTTGGCACACAAATATGATGACAGGTGTATTTGGTTGGTGGAAGTGTTGCCAGAATGGGGTTTATTAGTTTTTGAAGTTTGACATTGGTTTCAACTTTCACTTATGAAGTCTGTGTTACTGACACAGTTCGTTCACCAGGTAATATGAGCTGATCAAAAGCTGGAAAAAATGGTTTTTGCAATGCTAAGCAGAGGTCTAAGGGGAGGTTTGAGTTAGGAGGTTAAAGCCCTATAAATGTCTTACAGTTCAGATTTAAAAGAGTCATCAATCAATTATAGACACGTTGAGTGTCACATGACACCAATGTGGTTTCACAACAAATTTGTGATACCTACAGCGCGTGAGACCAGAGTAGTGTCACAATAGGTTTATGTACATTTAGCTGTGTACTAAACTACGTAGTATCGTAGACTATACATCCAGAAGAAGATTTTCACGGCCCTGGCAGAAAGAAAGCAACCGTTTTTACATGATTATTATTTATTTGAACACAAATATCTATTACCCGTTCAATAGCGTTAATCTTCTCTCATATGACATTTCGTTAAAACTGCAAGATCACTAGATACTGCACATCAACTTGAATAATTTGATCCTGTAATGTGATGTCCCATCGGACTCATGCGGCCATTCAGCAGATTTAGTCCACAACTGAAGGCCGTGTGAGACCAATGTGTCACCGCAAAATAATAACGTGTAAAACGTTAAGAACGTCAAGAACGTAGAATTAAAAATATCGATTTCTGCTCTTATAAGCTTTAATCTATAAGTGAGACCCTGTTTCTCGGCACTCAAATGTTTAGGGCATTCTGAAAATGTTCAAGTTTTACTGAATTTCAAAACAGTTTCTGAAGTGCAGAATTAGTGTGAATTCTTTTGGAAACTGAATCGTTATCAGATCTCCAATGAGCTTGTTAGGTACCACTTCCTTTGCTCGTATCAGGTTTGACATTTTTGAGGCTGATGTGATGAGTGCCCATGTTCCTTATCATTGAAGCTCTTACTAGCTCTTTTCCAAAAGACAGACAAAACACAGTAAAAGTGGGGCTTTACCAGCTGGTAGTACAATGGGGATATTTTTGTGCCGATATCTATAGGTCTTAAGCCCTTTTCACCAACTTTTTCACATTTTGGACGTGGCTCAACTTCGGGGATAAAGACTACAAAGTATGATGCTAATCTGTGGTCGAATGTCTTGACACAAAGTAACCTAACAATGGGATTTAAGAATAAGCAAGTACTGTACCTACCTATCGTAATCACGCGAAGAAAACATGTGCAACATCAAAACAACACTTGCAGTTGGCTGTTCATTGTGGAGTGATCTCTTATCTTGAAGGCATGTCGAGATAATGAAAATCTCAGAAATTTGTTTGGCGGAGAAGGGGGAATATGGAAAAATTCATTTTTCACATTCTTTGCCCTTTTTTATCATCTTTCTACTGTTTTTGTAACTAGTTTGACTTTGGTAAGCCGCTTGTAGGCTTACTCATACAATTTCAACAGTTTGAACATTTTAAGTAATACAGTCGGATTTCTCTAACACCTTTCGACTTCGTCTGTAATACGAACGAATCCAAAATAGAAACAGGATCTGATGCCCGAAAAATCACTTTGTGTAAATTTTTCAGTCAGCCTTGTCGGGGTTTTTGCCCTTAATCGGGGATAACCGCGTTTTTCTTCTCAGACAGTCAAGCTGCTCTAAAAGCACTTGTCGTTATAACCAAGCTAGTCCTAGGAATCCATAATCTTGGACCTAGCTGGGAACAACATAATCATCCTTCACTGGATTCCTGGTCATAGGGGATATGTGGGCAATGAAACAGCCGAATCACTGGTAAAAGAAAAGGACTTGAACCCTTCTGTGGGGTAGGCAAGTCACTTTTCGTAAGTCATGCAAAAGGTCTTAACACACCGAGACAAGCATACTCAAAGCTACTATTCCCGATACGATCACAACAACCTTAGAGTCCTAAATGGAATTATCAGTGGGCCACTGCCGCCTGAATAAACATGTTCACCACATGAACATTGCAACTTATTTGAACTGTAGTCTCTGTCTTGAGAGTGAAAGAATGTCTTGCCCTCTTTCAAATCAAAAAGAGAACAGCTTGCTTGTTTTATCCCCTGACATCTTTGAGAGTGGAACAAGTCTTCTTAAAAATATAAGCAAAAACATAAGGAAAACAGTAGGATTCTGAAGAGAAACAGTAGAGTGCCAAGGGCTATGGACAACTCTCCCGAACATACATTCAATAACATGGTAATTTTGTTCCGGCATGGGTTTAAGGGTATTCAACACGTTAACTGTCTGTTGTATATGATTCGTTATAGGGCTCCTTCAAATCCAATCCTTCTTATTTCGACATATCACGGCAAATCATTTGGGCTTGGGTAAGTTTCTAACACGAAAAGTCTTGCTGTAGAGTCCACGATGGGCTTATAAGTTTCTGTCCAATCCTCTTTTAACTCAGAAAGAAAATTCTTGGCGGTGAAGTTATCCCAATAAACAGCTTGAAGCCATCCACTCAGTAAACATAAGGGAAGACACAATAGGATTCTGTAGGATAGGGAAACAACATAACACGGATTTTGTTTTGATTCAAATCTTTTCTGACATTTTTTTTTTTTGGCATTCTTGTTACCAGGAAATAAATATTTTTTTCATTTGAATTCTAAAAATACTGACTGGCAATACTGCAACGAAATCAAGTGGTACACTCCTGCCACTATACACGATTACTATCTACAGGATTTCACCACACAAATGCTGCCAAGTCTTTGTCCCTTTCAAACACAAAAAAGTAAAAAAAAAAAAGAAAAAAAGCTAACAACTGTGTCCTTTCAGTTATTGTCAACAACACTTTTTGGTACAGTTGTCGCATTGTTTTTCAATTAGTTTTTCAAAGAAAAACTATTTTCTTTGTCAACATCTAGTACTTGATGTACTAAAATTATACTGTAAATTTTTCTGTTTACTGTTTACACATTTATTTAATTGTTTGCTCGTGCCAATTATTTACATTTTTCTTTGTTTACGCCATAGTTTTACATATTTTTTTTTTCTTATTTACTATTTATTTTCGAAAACAAAACGCGCTGTTGTTATTATTGTAACATTTGCTAACTATTCCTGATTGTGTCATTAAAAATGTGATAAATGTTGAACTTTGGTCTATAGTTAATGAAAAATGAAATTTGGCTGGTAGTTAGGATTTATTTTTTTGAAAAATCGATAGAGTTTTGTATAAATTGTCATCAAGTTCTTGTTGACTGTATTTTTGACGAATTTTTTTTTTGGGTCTTTTGATGGATGCCAAAACATCCGGTTTGCAAATTGCAAATATATTGAGCTTTATTTGGTTTAAACCGAAATTCGTATCTTAAATTTCAAAGAAAAAAATAGAAAAAAAAAAAAAAATGGGGAACAACATTTGATAAGATAATAAATTTACATTTGCCTTGGTAACTGGATTTATGTATGTATGTTTTTCCTTTGTTTCTTGGAATCAGACGTATGATTTATTTTTCGAAAGTTGTTTTTTTTTTGTTTGTTTTGTGTTTAGTATGGTGTTTGTCATTAGGCTGTGCGGTGATGGGACGTCATAAAGTTAAATGAAAATTGAATGTAGAAATTCCACACGGTCATGGAATAATTGACTCTAAGGTGATTATCTTTTTAGTTATTCATGCGATAATCAACGATAATTATTAAGCA
Source organism: Criorhina ranunculi (assembly GCA_951813785.1). NCBI lineage: Eukaryota > Metazoa > Arthropoda > Insecta > Diptera > Syrphidae > Criorhina > Criorhina ranunculi. Next base: position 11,048,316 of record OX638382.1, on the reverse strand, counting down.
CACGGCATTCACAGGAGTATGATTTAGAATTGCTGTTTATTTCTGTTTTGTTCTTTTTTTTTTTTGCTGCGTTTGCTAAGTAATTGTTTGATTTGAAATGTTATCTGAGAGATTCCAGTTTCATTGTTCGAGTGTGCTGCAAATAGGTGAATGACCTTTTTAGAAGATAGGACGGGATGTAGAATGTGTCTATTGAACAGACATGATTCAATGCTTTCCGTTCATTTTTATTAATAAGTTTAAGTACCCAGGAGTATTTCTGACTTAATGGATTGGTGGGTGTTTTTTTTTTTTTTAGGATAGTGACTAGACTTCCCCAAAAGCTGTGTCTATTACACTTGCTACCAATAGACATTAATGGAATACAGCAACCCACTAACGCAGCCTTAAAGCTGAGAGATATTCTTTAGGGGAGTTAGTAAAATGTGGGACACAACTGCAACCTTTGATCTCAATTTGGTATACAAGCACACAATACGGAAAAGAAATTCCTGGGGTCAGTGTGAAGTCATTTAAAATGAGTCTATCTTGATCTTTACGAACGGTGCTGACGTGTTTTTTTAGAAGAACTTGTTTCATACATATATGTACACCAGAATCCGTAGATTATCACTGTAGCATATTTCAAGTTGAAGTCACAGCTACCAGTCAAGCCGTCGCATGGATGAAGATCAACCAAAGATTTTGGACTAACATTGACAGTCACGATAAAATCAAGGGTGTATCTTTGAACAAGTCGCTAAACAGCACAAGGTTAGACTTTATGGGATTTTAGATCTTTACTAAATTCAATAGAATTTTTTAGCTCGACTAACTAGCCAGGTAGGGCTCTCAAAGCGGGTATCTTGACCATGTCAAAGCACCTACATACATAAGCTCTTTAACCAAGCGCCTGACACAGATTGACGCTCAGCTTCGCGCTTTGCTTATGTGCCACCCGGTGTAAAATTTCTCCCAAAAAGGCTCCTCTGACCTCGTAGGTACACTGTACACAGAACGAGCAGCTCTGTATGCCGATCGTATAGTTTAATGTCGCTCGATGCTTGGATTACCGCCCTACTGACCCCAATTCAAACAAAAAAGTGAACAAGTAAAATTCGTCGTCCTCTGTGCTCGCTCCAAATGCTACCCTAGACCATGCCGCCCAAAGTAGCTTGCACGGAACGGATGCGCATAGACAAAGCGTGGCGCTATGAAGATGCATAGACTATAACAACAAAACCTGTCTTCGATTCTAAGAGATTAAAGGCGTTAGTTCGACTAAGAAGAGACTATTTTTCGAAATTTGTGGACAGCATAACAGAGCACTGCATCGTAGGCAGACGTTCTTTGCCTAAGGCCATAGCAGAGAACGATTTCTGCTGCAGTGATGAGAAAGAGGAAGAGTCCATCGTCACCTTAGGGGTATACTTCTTCAATGATCTAAATGACCTGAGCACTGACAATACAGTCGATCTTAACTGAAACGTAAGGAGATGGTTTCAGGAGTAGTTTAGGGTTTCCAACTGTAGCAATTGCAGTGGTATCACAATGGACCTACCTTTATGTTGAGTGTACATCTCTAAATTAACTAACCTACCCCAGTAGTAGCACAAGACGGCTAAAGGGTGTGTTCCTACAGCTCGATTTCGTGTAGTCAAAGTCCTTAACTTCAATGCAAATGGATATTTTACATTTCTGATGCAAAAACTGGTCAAACGTCAGGCAGTACGAGAGAAGATTTCTCTTAAAAACTTGCCAACTTGGCCATGGTGAAGTGATTGCATCATCACTTGTCATGCTGAAGATTTCATGTGTCAAAAAAGTCAATCAACTGCGAAAAGCTGATGTCAACGCTTCTGTATAGGCATAACACAAGCAGTAGAATGGTCATATGTCTTGAAGTGTTGATCGTACTTAGTAGCAATAATGACATCTGTTAGTTCGAAAGAAATACTGTGAATTATAAGCCATGGCAACAATACTAATAATTCTCCTCAATTATTCTAGACACCACCCTCGAAGCAAACGGGTTTTCAATTCAAAGTTTATTCCAGCTAGCATTTTTGCGTGACTGATACCTTAACTCAGCTCATAGAGTCTACAGTGGAATTGATATGCGGCCACGTTCTCTGCGAATGTAGCTAAAAGCTGACGACTAAGCAGGAGGATTTGTCTACAAATTTTCTCACTACACAGGGGCATGTTATTATTTTATTATGGCGTGATGGTAGTAAAAATTTAAATTCTTTTATTTCCTCCATTTTACCAAGTTTATTTGTTTGTTATCTAGTGAAAACAATTCAACAAACAATTAACTTGGTTTATCTGAAGCTTGCTGCCTTTATCGATAGCTAGTTAAAAATAGACTTGCTGTCATTCTTAGGCAAACGGCGACCAAGAGTCTTGTATTTTAGATGCAATTTTTGCACTTTGCACTCAAAGTTTGATTTCGCTTAACACAACAATAGGTGCCAACCGCTGCAAACAGCTCTGATGTCGAGCCTGGCTAGGTCGTTTAGGTCATTGAAGAAGTATTCTCCTAGTGTTTTCCTCCTCAGCCTTGATAGAGCAGGGCCTGTGTAAAGAAGGTGTGTAGTCGATTCTTCTTCCTCCTCGTCTCTGCAGCTTCTATAGAAATCGTTAGAAGGGACACTCATTCTGATGGCATGCCTGCCAATTAGACAATGCCCCGTAAGGTCTCTTACTATAATTCTTATAAGTTTCCTGTTTACGGACAGAAGTCTTCCTGTAGGTTATGCCAGATCTGTTTCGACAGAAGACAAGTGTTGATGTTATTCCATCTGCTATTAGCTATTCTTCTAGCTTCACTATCAAGGTGACACTTTATCGATTTTAGAGAGGCAAGCGGTTCTTCTCCACTTTCAGAGTGGATGCGACCCGCGTCTTCCTTTGCTAAGTTGCTCGAAACGTCCCTGTGTCCTGGAACCCAGCACAGGGAGACGTCGCATCTTTCAGTGATCTCATTCAGAGACGGCTTCTTCCTAAGATCTGCTTTGAAGATGTGGTGCATTAAGGCGTAGACTGATTCGCAAGTGTTAAGGTTTTTCAGAGGATTTATTATCGAAAGTGTTGTAACATTATGGAATGCTCCTTCAGTATCTTGCCTCTTGATGGGCGGAGTGATTTGAAAAGACATTGCAAGAGTTTCCACAGTGTCCTTTACACACATGTTGATACAGAATTCTCTCCAAAGATTGTAATGGAAAGGAGTTTCAAGCTTATCCACCTGACTGGTGTGTTCGATGGTTTTCCTGATTTTTGGGTGTAAAAACAGCTTTCATCTTAATTCAGGCACTGATATTTGACATATAATATAGCCTCGTCTCGTCAGGGAACCAATGGGGATACACCCTGCAGAGGTGCTGAGGTTCCGCACGTTCAAGTAACGATCGCCTCAGGGCACCCAATTTGTTCTCTTTTTTTATATTTGACAATCGCTCTACGGTGCGTTTTGATTGGTGTCGTCCTCGCTTCGTCAGGGAGCCCCCCCACCAATGGGGATACACCCCGCAGAGGTGCTGAGGTTCCGCCCGTTCAAGTAACGATCGCCTCAGGGCACCAAATTTGTTCTCTTTTTTTCGTTTGACAGTCACTTTAGGGTGCGTTTCGATTGGTGTCGTTGCCAGATTTACCATAAAAACGTGTAAAAACAAACGATCTATAAACAATGCTAAGGCTCCACCAAATGCCATACAAAAGTCAATTAGTTTATTGCATTAAAAAAAAAAAAAAAAAAAAAACTTAATGACCATGCTAATTGCTTAACTCAAACTATTCACGGAAGTCACACCACTCATGTGGTGACTAGCCAAAAATTATTATAAATTAGTTTGCCTTTTTTGCACTACCACTGCTTGCTGGTATTTGGATCTTGTCCATCTAAATCTTAAAGATACTTCCACTCTTTGTGAGCTTCAAATATATTTCGTGTGTTTTTCTATGTCGTAATCATTTTTTATTACATTCTTCTTCGTGACCCGAGTTAATAAAATGTTTTGGCACTTCTTTCAGTTAACTAGCACGTGTCTAAAAAGTGGGCTAACAAAATAAAGACGTTCAAAGTGCAAAAAGCTTCACCAAAGCCCAAAACGTGACTAAATGGTTTAAATATAATTTCATAGAATAAATCGTTTTGCGCATGATGTCCACACAATTGTCTAAACCCCTTCATCACGTCTCTTTTAATTTTTGAGATACATATTTACAATTTTTAGTTAGTAAAGTATTTTGTTCATGATCATTTCGTTTGTTCATTTTGACTTTTCGATATTTTGCCATTTTGACATGCACTCGTACGTCTTAAGTTCTAAATTGTTTTTAAATTAATCGTTTTCACAAAAGTCAGTGAATCGGTGACCTTAATGCGAATATTATTTTCGCGGTTAAATGCTTTTAAAGTGTGCCGCAAAGTTCAAAATGTGTTATATAAAAATGTTTCGCTTAGAAAGTTGACGAAAGAAGCTATTGACGTCAGAGTAGTAATTCAGGTAAATTTTGTGGGCGATTATTTATAGAAAAACGTTAAAATGTTTATAGTTTGCTTGTGCAATAAATTCACTGTGTATGCAGGAAGGAAAACATGTTTATCATCACCTCTAATTGATGTTTTAGTTGGGATGACGTTGTTTTGTTTTTTTCACAACAGACGCAAATTTAGATTGTCACATCACTATAAGCATTTAAAACCAATGTGCATCGGTATCCCCTTTGTTTCGTTTCTTATTTCTCAGATATCCGTGATATATAAACTCTGTAATACCTAGAAGTGAAATAATATTTCATATGTTAGAGTCTGTAACTGTATAGCCTTATAAAGGACAATCAGAGACATACGACATAATTAAGTTGCCTTTGTGCGTGTAGTACAAAGAGATTTCATTCGAATTTTATTTCAGAAAAACATTTCAACGTTGTTAAACACTAGATTCTCAATGTATCTACTTGTAGATATCTACATACATATGTACATATGTATCTACAAAGTTCAATAAACAGAAAAAAAAAAGTATTTTTAGTTTCTTTATGACGATATACAGAACTTTCTTACGTTATACGTAGTCACGTGGTTGTTTCTCTTTATTATTTCTTGGAAAATTAGCATTTGAAAAACATCTACACGTTGAAAATTTGTGTCTCAATTAATTAAATCAAAACAAGGAAAATATTTGGAGCAACAGTTCTTTTGATCTGCGGGATCAAAGTCGGGAAAAAAAAACCTGCGAATTGTATTTCAGTCATTTGTTGACTTTTTAAGAACACTCCTAAATTGAATACGGCTTGCACGCAACTCGGGCGTAAAATAACGTACAAACAAAACATTGCTTAGCCAAGCAGCTATCCAAGATAATGACTCGGCTGTCCTATCCTCCAAACTGGTGAAGGAGTGTCGGAACAAGCTTGCCCGCTTGACTGAATACTCCAGGGTCACGTTGCTCTGGGTTCCAGGACACAGTGACATAATAGGAAATGACCTTCGAGATGAACTGGTCAGGCAGGGCTCAGCTCTATACGGCAAGGGTCCACAACCCGCTAGGAGCGATTAAAGGATTTATCCACCCACTTTCTGCAGAAGGCCAACCTCCAATGGAGGGAGTTAACCAACTGCGCCATATCAAGAAAGATATGGCCACCCTTTGATAAGATTAGAACGAAAGATTTCCTAAACCGAACCCGCCCAGATATCGCCAGATTAACGGCGATAACCACAGGGCATTGGCCAATTGTGACCAAACTAGGTATTCCATACAACCCCAACTGCCGCAGCTGCGTAAACGAAAATGAAAAGGAAATTCTTTTCCATTTCCTCTGCAAATGTCCGGCACTAGCAAGAGCCAGACGGCATGCTCAAAACCAACCCTTATTCGACGATTTAAACGACATCTCGGGTAAAGCGATACGAGATCTAATCCATTTTCTAAACTCCACAAGCTGGATTTAGGCACGTTCGACTGTCTCATTCATCTTCAAAAACACATCACTAACCAGGTCACATGAGTCGTAGTCGTACTAACAAAAAAGGTACATTCTAGTGCTAATTTGGATTCTTTTGAACCTACCTACGGTGTTCCATTAATGTTGCACATGAACCATGAAAGCCACTGTGTCACTCTCAGTAAGATCAACACTTTAAGCCATATGACTATTCTACTGCCAGTGTTATGCCTATGCAGTAGAGAATTTGAGGATGCCAACGACGTAGATTTCGTAGATTTCACTTCTAAAGTTAGTCCGCCTGTTTCTCTTGCTAACCCACTGTTTTGAGAGTTCATCAGAGTCAGTCTCGGGACTGACTGACTATTTTACATTAGACATTTTACCTACATATGTATCTGATGGATGTATGACGTGGACTAACAGGGCACACCATAGCGAGGATTTAACAAGTGTCAATCCCAGTATCCCAGCGAGTCTCTTTGGCTAACTTCTAAACTAGACTCTCAATATTTACAATTGGAATATACAAGGCATTTAATGACTCTATTGTCAATGTCATAGCGTGTCAAGTTGGATTCAAATCAATTAATCTCAGGAAAACTGAGATTTAAATCCTCAAAATTCTTCTTTCGAAAATGTGTGTCTCATCTCTTATACGGTCGGTAATACATGCGCGTAATTGTCGGGATAATTTCCCTTTCTTACTTGCTGGCGTGAGTATGTTGTGCAAATGAAAAGAGAATTTTGTATTGATATCCCTATGGAAAAGTCCTTAAAGAATGCCTCGATTTATAGGAAGTGAATTTCTAAACAATCCAACGTCCAAAGAACTCGCGTGTCAGAAAGTAATAACCAGTATTTTGAAATCTGCATTTTTGTTTGAAAAACGTTTGAGGAGTAGTGCTTGATGTACTTTCATTCCGCCTAGAACTATGCAACGTTTTTATTTTTGTTTTTAGATGACGATGGCACAGGTGGCTCATGCTGGTGTGGTGGTTAACCTTTATATGACTCTGACTCTTAAAGTTGAAAAAAAAAAAAAAAAAAACCCAACCTTGTCCCAGCAGCTGACAATGGTTTATTGTCGCGCACTGTTTTTTGTGTTTTTGTTGTTTATCTTTTCCACGTTTTGTTTTTCATTCGTCTGCTTTGGTTTTAATTTCAATTGAATGGCAATAATAAATTCGATTACTAATCACGAACGAACTGATTGAATTGATTGGCACAGCTCTCTAGTGAATCTTATCTGGGAATTAAGTGACCACATAACAGAATCATTACTCCCCCTGTGTAGGTAAATAAATCTTGAAATTATCAGCCGTAGAGCACAGCGTGGCTGTTGTATTTCAATCTTGAGTATAATTGAAGCGTTTTAGTTGCTTTGCGGTCTTATTTGAGTGAAGTTCTTATTTAAACGGTCTTGCGGGCTTAAATACTTATTCACTGATGGCTTTGAACATATTTATTTATTTGTGTTTTTTGTTTCTCGCCCAACAGTGTAATGCTGTCGCTAACAATGTCATCCAACGGGCAGGTGAGCCATCCGTCGTGACATCGCCAACGGAGGAGTGTTTTCCATCGCCAAGAACATTTACGGTACAATTGAAACGACCTTTGGAATCCAATGAGTATATGGGATTGACTGGTGATTCATTTGAGTTGGGCGCATGGGATCCTTTGCGCAGTGTTCAGCTGAAAGCGGCAGCGCCTAATATTTGGACTGGTGTAGTCAATCTTTGTAGTCCGGGAAAGGTTCAGTATCGTTATTTCGTATATACACTGGACCCTCTGGGACGCATTCAGATCAAGCGATGGGAATCGTATGTCGAACCCAGAAATATGCGGACTTGCAGTCATGGGTGCATGAGGATGGATAAATTCGGGTCTATTGACGATAATAACCAGATATCCAAAGGCTGGTTGACCAATGAAACTGTCGTACAGTTGAAGTTCCTCAATGAGGTTTTCTCATTTGAGAGGGCAACACCAGAGAGGGTGTACCTTAAGCTTGTTTCATTAGAAAATGACACCGACTTGCCAAAGTACAACGAAAGTTTCGAGAACGCAGAAGTGGTGAACATGAAATATGGACGGAGCAATCTTGAGCGTCAATCAGACATTGGAGTGCTTTACGAAACCGGTGATATTGTGGTATTCAACTTGGCAATCCCGCTGGGATCCGAAAATAACTCATATGCTTTGGTTTTGCATTCTGAAGACGGTCATCCACTGGGGCATGCTGTGATTGAAACCTCATGTCTACAAGAGAACGATGGAAAACTAGATTTGAACATCACGACTCCTGATGCTAATAAAACCATCGCCAGTGCGAAGATATCGTATGTGGTCATACGGCCATTGCCAGGGGTAAGGCTCAACTTCCGCACAAGTTACGCATACACTTGGCAATCGAAATGGGACAAACTTTTGGTTGGACACAGGGGTGATGGCATTAGTTTCCGTCCCAATGGAGCTCCAGTTATCGAGAACACCATCGCTTCGTACAAACAGGCGTATGACTCCAAAGCCGACATGATCGAACTTGATGTCCACATCACTCAAGACCTCGTCCCAGTGATCTATCATGATTACAAAATATTCACCGCTCCCAATGGAACTAAACCAAATTCGGTAAAGGACTTGACTCAGGTCTTCATAAAAGACGTCCGCTATAGCCAACTTCAAGATATGCGAGTCTTTCGCTTGATCGGCAATGAAATTCGTGAATTTCCTTCACACAACGAAGAGGAACGACCCGATCATCGTTTGTTCCCGACCCTAGAGGATGTCTTCCAAGAGCTACCCTTAGGTCTTGGCATCAATATTGAAATCAAATGGCCACAGGCCTTACAAGATGGCACCCTAGAAGCCGAACAAGTGCTTGATAAAAATCTTTTTGTCGATATGATTCTAATGACCACCCTGCGCTATGGTTGCGGCCGTATGCTACTGTTCTCTTCCTTCGACGCTGACATTTGCACCATGGTTCGAATGAAACAAAACATGTTGCCTGTGATGTTTTTGACACAAGGAGCCACTAAAAAATGGCCTGCCTACGAGGATCCTCGCTGTAATAGCATCGAAGCGGCTGTCAATACCGCCCAGACATTCCAGTTTATCGGAGTGGCACCACATGCCGAGGATATCCTACATCAACCACACTTGGCCCGTTTGGCCACTGATATTGGACAAAAGGTTTTCCTTTGGGGAGACGACATCAACTCGCTGGAACGTATACGATTTTTCGAGAAGACTGGTGTAACAGCCAACATTTTCGATCGTGTAGATCTTTTAATCCCGAAGGAGAAGCCTGCTGGAATATATGACAATATTGAGACAATAGAGTATTTTAGGGGACAGTGTCCTGCGTGAAACCGTTTTTAATTTTTATTTTTTTTTTTAATCTTTTTTAATATAAAAGCTTGGTTACATGTATATATTTTTCAATTTTACAAGTGTTAATGTCACTTTTGTTGACATTTACCGCTACATGCAACCACAGTTAGTAAAATTTTTCTCTCCGTGCTTAATGCCAAAATGTCAAAGTTGATTGTAATAGTAAAATTTGTTTTTTTTTTTCTTACAATGCACGTACAAAAAAATAAAAATAAAATAAAAATAAATGTTTTCTTACACATTTTTAACAATTTTAAACAATTGAAACAATTTTTGTGTCGGTAACGGTAATAAAATAATAAAATAACAAGTTTCACTTTGACAACTCTTTCCTATAAATGATAATTAATTTATTTTTAAAAATAAAAATAAAAAATTATAAAGACGCTATAGATTACAGATGACAGTTGTTTTAATTTTTCTTTTGCGGAATCTGACAGCGGGGACTTTTCAACTGTAATTTTAATTTATTTTTATGTACCTAGGTACGAGTAAGTACGTGGGAATTAAACTAAATTGTGTTTTAATGGTTCTATGGGTAAGGGGATTTTTTTTCTTTTCATGGAGACAAGCGGCATTTGAATGACAATCAGATGTGCATCGATGACACTAGGAGACTGTAGAGACACTTAAGCGGTCAATTGAATTAGATTAACAAGTGTCATTGCTGTTAATGGGACTAAAAGCTGTTGGTGATTGGTGTTAAATATTTATCATGGTCGGATTCTAGGTTAGCTCATTGTTGGACTGTTTGAAACTGAGACACTTCAACTGTATGGATGACGGACAACCGGCTATGGAGGTGTCGACTCGCCTAATATCGCTATCCATCAATTGAATAGGATGCAACAGACTCATAACCTCTGCAATTAGGAGGTACACGGAAATCATAGAGGCTGCCCTAGACAAGGTAAACACCTGGGCCCCTACTCTGTATTCCGATTCTAAAGTTTGCATCGTTCGAAAGCGGACATTTTGTATGGGCCGCCAGTTGTAGCCTTGGGGTACAACCGAGCAAAATTAAACTGAGGCTATTACCAAAGCCAAAATACCTGACTTTGCCCTTCTCCGTCTTAATGGTCAACCACTCACTCACTCTATCTTTCAGCGCTTGGTATTTGGGTATCATGCTTGACCCATGACCCATTAACTGGAAGCACCACATCAAACACAGAGTAAGGAAGGCATGTCTGCAGTAAATCATTTGGAAAGACGTGGGGACTTCAATCAAAGATGACCTTGTGGATGTACACAGTCGTAGTACGTTCAATTTTAACCTACAGGTCACTAATATGGTGGCTTACGTTAAGCAATGACTACAACCTTACGAAACTCAAAAAGCTCTACAGAACAGCCAGTATAGGCACCACGGGCGCATTGAGGTCGGCCGTATTGGATGCTCTTACTATGCTCCTGCATCTTCTGCCTCTCAACTTACACACAAAAAATATCGCAGCGTAGTGCAGAAGGCTGGACTGCACAGCACTAAGGACACAGCATCATCCTAGACTTGCAACCAAATGGTATGGTCACGATTTCAACCGACTTCATCACACCCAAACTGAACTTTAGAAAAAACTTCCACGCATGATTCCCCACCTGAGCTCAGTGGAAAAAAAGACGAAGTATGGAAGGACTTCGAAACGGTCATCTACACCGATGAATCAAAGATCTACTCAGAATCACTGAAAATATCAAGATCATACCGCTTGCCGGATTTTGCCAGCGTCTTCCAGGAGGAACTACTCAGGGCAATCGGCAATTCTGAGGGAAAAAATGTTCCCCCGAAATTTTTTTGTTCCCGTTGGAAAATCATTCCCGATACCTATTTTTCGAAAATGGGAAACATTCCGGGGGTAATATTATTCCTGATAGGGAAGATCAACAATCCGAGAGGCTTGCACGCAACTTGGGTGTGACACAACGTATAAACAAAACATTGCAATCCTCATAGATAGCCAAGCCGCTTTCAAAGCTATCGACTCGACTACCATATCCTTCTCATGCCTGAGCCTGATAAGTAAGTAAGTATAGTCTTATCAGGCTAAAGGAAGACGAATCAGCGGAACACGTACTGCATGCGTGGGTGTCTCTTTGCTACGTTAGGATGATATCCTAGCCCCTGATGACATAAGAAATGCCTCGACTGGAGACATCCTCAAGTTGTTTTTTTAAGGAAGATCGAGGATCCCCTAGTCTAACAGGCTTCCGGCACAATAGCCCTTATAGGTCCCAATACCTCATCCGTCAGTCGTAGAGCTTATTTAAAAAAATACAAAACATCCTTTGGAAGAAGTCAACAAAGGAGGGGTCGTCCTAAGTCGGATCGGGATAAGTGGGAACGAGCTGGAGGGAGCTCGTTGCAGAACTCGGGGTGAAAGAAGTGAAGTACCTACACAAGTCGGTAGCCAGGCTAAGAGAGCTTGACTCGTAACAAGGTAAACTTGGCCAACATGAGACCAAAATAGCGTCTAATCATGACCAACAAAGCGTACTTAGGAAGATTAACAGGGGTCTTGGCAGGTCTGCAGACTTGTCATGAAATAAACAAACTGAAGGTGGTCTAACACAACAAATGGTTTTACACATTGAACTCTATGGTTAGTCTTGCGCATACTCAGTGATCTCGAGATTCTACAGCTCCGATCAATAGTATCGAACGCCTAGGAACATAAAACGGTGGCGTTGAGAAGAACATAACCTTAAAGGCCAGCCCGCCCCGCGTAGTAGTACCTTACCTAGGCACCAATAGGTGTCCCGTGGAACTCACTTATGCTTATGCCATTGTGATGCAAAGTAGTACCTAACGCGGCGGTGTGGTTTAGTACATAGGCACGTTCCGCCTGTCCGGCCAAGATGCACGTGAATCGTGCATACCACGGGCTACAGGTATCTTAGGAAGACTCCGAAGTTTCTGTAGAGATGAGTAGAATCCAAAAATCTCTAAGACATGTGCTTTCTTATCGGCCTCTCCTCTACGCCTTCGCCATTCGGAGGGAGCACGTATCACTGTAAATAAATATCATTGACTCGATTGAACTCACTTGCTGCAAATGGCTAACGAATAGAAATTTGAAACGATTTGCAAAGATCTAAACCAGAAACTTGATATGGAACACACTCCTAAATGTACTTGGTTTCGGGGTGACACCTTCTACAAATAAGAACTCCAAGTGATATGTTAACGAGACAACAACGGAAGCAATTTATCTTGTTACACTTGTTACCGAAGAACCCAATAAAAATATCACTTTCCTCACGTAGTTACTGCCGACATCTGAGTCGGCATTAAAAGAATCCTGTCAATCCTTCAAAAGCCCCATGTCAATGGCCCAATTTAATTGCATTTTCCAACCAATAAACATCTGTCAGTCGGTCGGCTCGTGCTTCGATATTAAACCACAATTCCTGCATTATCATTCCTCCCCACAACAAAACTGGGGGGCAACCCAAATATGTGTCAAATAACATCACACAACCATCGGAATCAATCATTTGCCATTCATTGCACGGGACAGAATCCTTTTATCGAGACACACCCCCTTTTCTGTTTTCTTTTTTTCCTTTAGAATACCAAATTTTGTGGTCGGTCCATTGAACCTTGCCACGCTCTGAGAAGCCGACCAAACTTGACAATTGGTTCCGCAAACAACCATAAACTCACATCATATCAGATTTGGTTGTGATGAGGGGAAGGGGTGTGGGTGGGAAAAATTAATGTCATCGCATAACACATTCATTTTAATCATGTATAGGAACACCAATGGTATATAATGCCTTTTGTTGGAATAAGGGCACCAGTTACCAGACCACCTAGGGCAACAGAACACTCAAGGGTGCTTGTACTAAACACTGCACACTACTATCATTTACGTGTATGTACGTGTTTGCTCCATATAGGATGTTAGTCCCCAATGGTTTTGTGCGGCAATGGAACCGAAAACGTGTGCCTTTAACAGTTTTTCTTTTTTGCATAAATCAACTTCCCAGAACTACACAAGTGGTGTTTACAGTAGGTTTGGCAAGAATGGTGGAGATTTGTCGCAGAGTTTTTATGGAAATCTATCGGATGGAATAACGAACTTCTTCCGAGACACAGATAAGCTGTGTAGGGACACCCTACCTTCATCTGATATTAGACAACGTAAAGTAGAACGTATAGGAGCCATAATTAGAAGAAAAACAACTGCAGCTCTTGACGTTATGCTAGAAGTAATACTTGTCGACGCGATTGACATTGCCAATAGCAGGTGAAGAGAAGGTAACACCTGCCTCATCACTAAGTAGATTTGGCCAAAGCTGGATCACAAACTGCCTCATCAGACAGAAAAGACTGCTCATAGGTAACACTGCTCCATCGGCAAGCACGCCAATAGGCTGGGCAACCTTGATAACAACTTTCGCAGAAGCTGCATGGACGAGGAGGAAGAGAAGACAATTCTCCACCTTCTCTGCACATGTCCGGGCCTCTTAGCCTGAAGATGAGCATACTTAGGAGTCAGCTTCTTCCATAGTCTAAACGAACTGGCTTACATCAGCAAAGGCAGCCTCCAGCGCTTCATAGCAAGTTCCGACTGGTTCTATGGGAAGTATTTCTGGTTGAAGTACAGATCTATGTGCAATTAGCACGGGCCTCTGGGCAATTGGTCCACACGCTGCCAAGTTAGGCATCCCGTTCAACCCCCACTGCCGTAGTTGCAACAATTCACAAGAAAAGGTAACGTTATTCCACTTTTTCTGTGGCTGCCCGGCACATGCCAGAGCCAGGCAGCGCACTCTCGGAAAACTCTTTTTCAAGGAACTATCTCAGATTTCCCACATAAAATTCAACTTTCTTAATTCCACAGGATGGATCTGAAAACTACACTCTCAGCTACGCCCATCAAGATCCACGTCACGTGAGTTGTGGTATCAAAACGGAGCATCCACTCTACTTGTGTCTCTGGCAGGCTTACCAGTTTCAACCACTTTTACCTACCTACCTACCTAACTACCGATCCATGTGGTAACACAAAGGACCTTATCTGGTCTAAGTGAGGTTGCTATTTGTAGCCCGCCACTCCAAGAGGTCATAAACCTTTTACGGATGAGGTAAAAAATGGACGTGGGTGTAGGTTCTGGAATGTATGCATCAAAAGCAAGCATCGCAGGGTCGATAAGACTTCCAACGGGAGAACTATCACAGCAGACACTCCCAACAAGATGCATCGACATCTTCATAGATAGTCAAGCAGCCATCAACGCCATCACATCTACAACAATCAGATTCATAACTGTGAAACGCTGCTACGATAAGCTCAAGGCACTTGGGGATAAGAAGGCGGAGGAGCTAGCAAGAATGGGTTCTGAGATGGATCTGATCATGACCGAAAAAAAATAAGAAATCATCGCACTCAACCTCCTTATAAGCATTATGACAAGTCACAACCTGCCAGCGGTCCACCCAAAGAGAATGCGTTTGCGTTCAACGGAGATGTGGCGACGTAGACTCCGAAGAGGACACATTCCATCATTCCAAATAGAAGAAAGTCATTCCCAAGCCCTTCGAGAACCCTTCTTCATTGATCTGAGCGAATTGTAAAACTAGCCGCCGAAAGCCCTCCTAAGAGTCCTTCGGAACTCGGGTTGGTTCTAGGAGACCAATCAGCAATAGTATCCTTGTCCCATTATTTCAGGTATCCCACACCGGGGAACACAATGGATCCTTCGAGATCCGAGTGAGGCTGTATTTTATAATGCCTAATGATAATGCCTATCGACAATACGAGCCCTGTCGTTGTGTTTGGCAGAAGATATGAAGAAGCTTCACTGAGAGGGTCAAGTGAGAAAAGATTTTCTTCAAGCTTTCACTTACTCCATCTTCGTAGACAGCTCTAGCACCTCAAATGCTACTGGAGCTGGTTGGATGACGAAAGCAAATATCTACTCCAGCGCTTTGAGTAAATTATTCAAAGGCTTTGTCGTACTGGATTGGAGTTGACAGCGACAGCCAGGCTGAAACTGTTGGCACTTGATGCTTCCACCAATCACTTGAAGATTGTTCTAGGATCTTTGACTGTTTCAAATGGAAACCTAGGTTCCGGGTCACATCCAAGTAAAAGTTTTGCACTGGATTGACTCTCACACGGTCTTGCTGCATGAAGAGAGATGGTCTTGTGTAACTTCCAGCAGAACCACCAAGTGTTTGATAAGAACGCTGCAAAATTCCTTCTCAACCTGGAAAGGAAGGACAGTGAACAATGTATGTGGCCATCACAAGGGAATCATTAAAGACCCAACGTATATTTCCTGCCTCGAATTGGACAATAGGATGGAGCACTTCCTTTGTCAGTGTCCTGCTTTCGCGAGATTAAGATTGCATACATCGGATATCGATGTCGAGGGAATGGATTCAATCCAATTATGCGACACTCTCGCTTAACAACCAACAGCTTCTGATTATCAAAGGCTGATTGTACAATATTTCGCAGCTTACAGTTGGCTCTTGGAAAACAGAAAATTGTAGTCCAACACGGGACACGTCTGTGTGCTACTGAAGCTGTCAGGATATGGAGGTGACTGTAATCAGATTAGGGAAAGTGGACATGATGTATTAAGAGCTTTGTTTGAACTAAGACTGGCAGTCCAGGAACGGAGTGTAATTGACCAAAACTTTCAATGGAACCAAACCATACAGTAAGTACATCTCACAGGGAAAATGCGTACGGATACTTGGCTTCAAAGGACCTACAACTCCCTTAATAGTTGCGAGATCAAAAGAGTCAAGTTCAAACATTTTCAATGACTCGGGACTTGGATGGTTGGATGAATTTTTCATCCTTCATCAGAAGGAGTCCCCAGGCGGATCCAGGAAAGATATAAAATTTGATCCAATCCTCTCATGCTAGGAGGTCCCTTCTCTGATGGCATGGCACGTCCAACGGCACATAGATCGTTCCGTTCGGAGAAGTAGCTGCTAAACATTGAATTCCTGGCTAGAGAGTCGGCCCAGCGAGTCTTAGAGAGTCTGAGCCTGAACTAATGCCGGTTTCCATTCTTCACGGTCCTGGGCACGCTATTTCCATTTGCCTAGATCAAGATTTGATTTTTTGACCGGAGGAACAGTCTCCCTTTTCTTCGTGCGTCAGGTGACTGCTGGGATTCAAAGAATCTCTTAACTGGAACGTGCTCGTCCATTCGCTCGTTTTGGCCACATCTTTACACAGCTCGCAGAGTTTGAGGTTATATCTTGTCCTCCATTCGCCCTCCTCTCAGACAGGATCAAATAAGCTCCTGGACTGGCAAAGTCTGAGTTTTGTAGAGTATTTAGGAGTTTGGACTCTAGCTGTTTGGACACACCAAAGTAGCAACGGTTGCCTAAGGTTATCGTTTGTCGAATCTCCACCAGGGTGACATTTGTGCGTCTGCCCTAAGGTAGATTGAGATTCTTTTCTAGACGGATGGGTTTTTGGTCTTTTCCTCATTCATCATAAGACCACATTGTTCGGCTTGTTCTTCAACCGTCTGAAAAGCTGAGAACGGGTGATGATGTCGATATCGTCTGTGTACTCCATCAGCTGAATGGATTTGCCAGCATAAGATTGAACAAACCACACGACAGTGGATCTCCTTGCTGGAATCTGGTCCATGTCAAGTCCAATGGATAACTATAAAAGTCCCTCTCCAGGTCTCCTGCATGTCAGACATACTGTTTAGTAAACATTCTCACGCTCCTAAAAGAGCTCGCTCACCAAACCATAGATCAACTCGAGTGTAAAATTGCAAACATTGTAGAAAATTATTATGCGGCATCACACATACGTTATTTGGTGGCGCAGTCCTTCTTCGTTCACATCCCTTTTGCTCAGTTGTATCCTCTGTGTAAAAATTTGAATCCTGTTTCTTTTGGGCATCAGGTGGGTCGGGCATTGGCAATGACATATGTTCGTCGTGGAAAAGAAGCAAAAAAAAAAAAAAGGGTTCAGCATCCGGAAAAGGATTTGTATCTCTTGTTTTATTTATTTCGAAAGTTCTCTGGGCGTGTGGGTGTGGGTGTGACTCACAGGAACATTTTTTGAAAAAAAATCAACTCCCACGATGAGATGAGGGGAGACAGCAAAATCAGATTAATTTAATCCCATGCAAGTGTGTATAACAATTGAAATGAAATTTTATGTTTTAATTAAAAAATATGGAAAAGGGGACACTGCAGTCCAGACACACGTTGGCATGCCAGCTGAATCAGGGATATCATTGGAAATGATGGCTACAAAATGAGAGTGTGTTTGTTAGTTTTTTGATGAAATGATTTGCGTTGTTTGTTCCGAAAAGCGGATTGTCCGTAAAACTCTGGAAGCTTAGTGGGAATATTGAAATATTTGATCAGATGTGGGATTATAAAACAAAAAATTCTGAAATGTTATTGTTTGCACGTTGAACAGGATTTAGGTGGTTAAAGGGGGATAGTTCGGTGTTCAATGGGGGATTAGAAGACTGAAACAATTTGTATACAGGAAGACGCTGGAAGGTCAACTATATGTTGTGATCGCAGACAGCATCAGTTAAGACTGGTATACTCGTGAAGAAGACTTCTAGATTGTTGTTTGCCCGATCCTCTAGAAAGGAGACTGTGCCAACAAGAGACGTACATACCTGTTGGGGTAAATTTTACCACAAGGCCGCCCCTGCTCTTCCTTTCACGTCCTCATTACCCTTAGAGTGGGGGTAGCCATGGCCACGTTAGCTATCGGCCCATTCCCCTGGCATCTTGAAAGAAAAACCACAAGCAGACGCACGGTCTGTGAAGAGACGGACAGTCTCCAGAAAAGAAACACGCCCAAGCCCGGACTGGCGAATGGACGGTCTGCGAAGATACGGATGGTCTCCACGAAATAAAACGAGCACACTTCAGCATCACAACACCGTCACTTACTAAATATGCGGAACACCACACCATCGTGAAGTCTCTGCCGCTCTCAAATCTGCGCAAAGGTCCACCGGAGTGAGGTAGTTCCGCGCGGTAGCAACTGCTTCCTTAGCCTCAACGGGTAGGTGCAGAAGTAGGAGATGGTGTGGCGACGTAGGCTGTCTTGCTACCAAATCCCCCTAAATGAAGCTCTACTTAAGCCGTAATTGTAGCGCGTTATGGCGGAACGAGTGGGATGTTGAGTATGTGCGGGTGAGCTAGCGGGACAAGTGGGACGTAGAAAGGACATAGGAAAGGAGAATTAAACAAGTGAGCAGGCGATCGTTTTCTGCTAGTGTAAAAGTAGTGAAATCAGCCGAGTAAAGATAAACGCGAGAGGTTATACGATACGAATACGAGGGGATTGGTGGCAGAATAGGACAAGCCAGTCGAGGAAAAGGAGGCAGAAAAAATAAGTACAAGAGAGTCGAGTAGAGTAGAAAATATTGTGTTAGTGAAAATAAAAACACTGATAGGCCGTTGAAACGTCCTTTTCCGAGAGATTACGAGACACGTGATTATGCGTTTGTGGCTTGGCGACAGTGGGCAACTCCATCAGCGATAGTTTGAGCAATTAACCACCAAAGCTGGAATAAAGAATCGACCGCCGCTCCCAAGGAACTTTATAACTTGGTTAACATGAGGTTCGATTTGTCTGTGTCATCTCCTTGTCTGCGGAAAGTTCCCCAATTCCTACAAAAAGATTGGGGACGCCTTTGAAGAAAAAACCGAGCACCCTTTTACTGGCGCTAGATAGCTCAAAGCAAGTGAATCCATTCTAGCTGAGTGGCCGGCGCAGGTAGAATCCAATAGGCTGTGAGGGGCACTGAACGAGTCAGAGCCTACCAGTGACATTTGTCATTCGTGGGCAGCTCATAACGCGCGGGAAAAGTCCGAAATTGTTTGCTGTATTGCAGGAGCCATAGATACCCACATCTTTTCGGACAGTCAAGCAGCTATCAAGTCCGTGAAAAGTTGAGTTTTCTCTAAACTCAATGGTAGCTCTAGATTGCCAACCGTCTCTCTTAGAGATAACAGAATAGTTCAGTATTCACCTTTGTTGGGTGCCGGGGCATATACAGCGAACGAGCTCTGTACCCATACTTTGTAAACTTCAATTCAAGCCTTATGCTCTCGAGAGGCCAAATCTTAGGTATACAAGTGGTATAACGTGTCCAGCGACAAAACAGATTTGGCCTAAGCTGGATCTGAAACGCTCTGAGAACTTGATTTCTCTCAGAAGATCGCATATCAGAAGCGTCATTGATGTCATTACGGGCGAGACACTGTCTTATAGAAAAGCATTCGAAAAGGCTTGGCGTATTTTCCAACGATTTCTGTAGAAGCTGCATGGACGAAAAGGAGGAGGAAGATATACCTCATCTTCGTAGCTGCTCAGCTTTCCCCGGCAAAAGAAGGCTCAATTGGGGAGACATCTACTTTAACGACTTAGGCCATCTGACACACAAATATGTCAGAGACTTATTACGCTGCACCAGAAGCTCAAGTAGGTAAGAGAATTTCTCCATGTCCATGACAAAGATGTCAGAAACCCCCTACGCTTCATCAGAAGCTCGAACAGGTAAAGAGAATCTCTCCAAGACCCATGTGGTATCACAATGGATCTATCACTGGTCTAGGTGTGCTGGCATCCACTTCAACCTAACCTAACCTACCAGTGGTTCAAAAACAGAATTAAACACACATCCTACAACCCAAAGCTAGCGTTCTTCACTGCTCATCGAGGGCGGTGTAGAATTCAAGAGGACAGGCAACAGACAGTTCTGACAAGCTTCTCATGCTAAGTGTAGTGTGAGTAGGTCTCCAACTGCTTTCTATGAACATGCTCGTGTTGCTCATCCTTGCCCAGTCTTGTGTTTTAGCTCGTGACATTGTCACAAATTGAACCAAATGCTCGTCAAACTTTATCTCCCGCCACAAATGTCCAAACAGTAACTCCACGTCACCAGTAAATCCACTTAAAAGAGTGTGTACAATTCTAAAGACTGGTGCGCTCAGTGTCAAACTTGGAACATTCCCCAGAGTTGCGAAACTAATTTTTGATTTCCATAAGTCGCTTGCCAATCCATGCCATCGAATTCTGATCCCATCCGCACTGTTGACAAATAAATTTTCACTAAAATTTCCGTCAGTATTCCCTACAGAGTTTCGTCCTTCAATGGCACATAATTCAATAATATCCTTCAGCTCGATAAACTTCAGTTTCAGTATATTATATCCCGAAGTCGGATCCTTCGCGTTGAATGAATGCAATTGAGGATCCCATTCCATTTGCTTTGTCAAAGCACACTCTCGAATAAAATTAAATTAAGTGTTCGCTTGCCATGAATCGACGGCAGATTGTTCTTCATCAGAGCACAAGCTCGCTCTGGAGCCTGCCTGACTGCCTGACGCATCCTTACAATTCCACGGAAAATTAACTTCTATTCATAAAAGATATGCCAAAGGCGAAGACGATATTATATAGCAAACACACGCATACATATGTATATATTTCCAATTCACAATCTATTCCCAGAAGTATCCTCTTTCGTTGGCCAAACTGAAACGGGGTTAGACTCGTGGTGTGCTGGTAACGTGTTTGTTAGCGGCTTCGCTTGGCAATAAGAAATATGACAGATATCCCAACTGAATTATTTATGAGGTTGTGTGTGTGTGCCCCGGCGGTCATAATTGGAATATTTTTCTCATCCGACTTATAGATATAATACTTCTTCGATTGGTGATGGAGTAGAGGTGTTCGGGTGGGTTTTCGTCGAAGGCCGGCACAGTTTGGATATGTGGTACAATAGCGTTTCGCACTGAAGAGCAAACGAAGAGGAGATTCGGACTCCCCATCGGCGTAGATGAAGTCGCGACTGACAGAAGCAGTCCAGAGAGCAGGTGGCCTATCCGAAAGACAGCAGGTATCCCGAGAAGGCCATTCCAAAATGAGCGCAGCTGAAGCTGCGACTGGTAGAAGCAGACCAAAAAGCAGGTGGCCCATACGAGGTCCAAAATAAGCGCGAAGATGCACAGAAAAGGCTAAGCCAAGTTATGAGATACGTGCATACCTGGATGAAGCACCATGCCCTTAGCTTGGCGTCAGAGAAGACAGAGATAGTCTTACCGACTAGGAGACAGATCCCGGTGGCAACTGGAGTTTCCAAGTAGGCTCGGAGGTAATAAGGAGACAAAATGCAGTGAAGTACATGGGAATGAAGCTGGGCTCCAAACTTACAGATAAAGTCCTCATCGGAGCGCGCTGTGAAGCAGACTCATGGCGAAAGTAGGAAGCCCACCTATCACTGCAAGCAAGCGAAGACGTTTTAGGTCCATCACGCATGCCATTCTTCTGTATGGCTGTGAGATCTCGGCCGATGCACTCAAGCAAGAGATGACAAGGAAACAAATGGCTGCGGTAGAGAGATGTGGAGTCCTCCGAGTAGCAAGCTCTTACCGCATGTTGTCGGAACCAGCCATCGATCTCCTAGCGGCCGAGAAAAGATTAATCTATGAACATGAAGCTAAAATAGGAGTGGAATTGGCCGCGGCAGAGGTGAAAGAACTCACCAAGCAACAGTGGCAAGGGCAAATGGAGTTTTGAAACAAGAGGAAGGTGGTTGGCCAGACTGATGAGAGACTTTGCTGAATGGACGGAACAGTTTCCAACCGGTCATGGAAACTGCAATGCGTAGCTTGGCTTCGAAACACGCCGATTCTCCAGTCGAAATGCAACATCACTCCAGAAAATGGTCTCAAGCAACGACATTATGGAACCAAATAGGCTCCTTTATCGGAGTCAGTATTGCAAAGGAAAAAGAGAAAGAAAGACGAATAGGAAGAGGGAAAAATGCAATCGAAACCCTATTGGGTATAAGGAAGACCCTCCCTTGAAGAAATGCAAACATTGGTCCCGGGTTGGCGGTCAAAGATACTGTAACGTGTTTGCCGGTTCGCAATGATAAAACTTTTTCCTCCTTTCTATTCTATTTGTCTTTATTGAATCTTTTCACAAACTACTGATGATCTTTTATTTATTCCAACAATATTCAACTCTTTAAATCCAATTATTCACAACTCTTTTATTCCAAACAACTTAAACAATTAATCTCAATCAAATTCTTCTGTAATTTTAATTCACTATTAAAATCTCTATCCAAATCACTTTTCAACTGTATCTCTACTAAATCTCAAGTCAACTGTGTCCATGCTCTCAATGCTCGTAGTATTTATACCCGAGATACGAATCCAGAATCTTCCTTCCTGGCGACGATTTGCCCATCTAGTGAGATATCGATAGTTCTGGAACGTGCCTGAGGTAAGTACTAGAAAATTCTTGAAGGTTCTTATAATTGCTGAATGCACTTAAATTTAGCACTAATCCCCCCAATAGATGTCGCTGATCGATATCTAAAATGTCTAAAGGTCGCTAATACAGTTGATATAACAATTCCACTAAATGTCGCTAATGCAGTCGATATTACACTGCCCCCCTCCTAAACTTGTTCGTCCCGAACAAGAGCATCTGCATTGTTTCCATGGTAACGATGTAGACGATCCACATGTATGATTTTCAACTTGCCTCTTAGTCCCCGTTGAATTCTGTAGACGACGTCGTTGATTCGTGTAACCACTGTATAGGGACCCTCCCAGTCCTGCTGCAGCTTCGGAGACCTCCCTTTTTGTCGATGTGGGTTGTACAGCCATACCAGATCTCCTTCCCGAAATCCTGACGTCGTTGTCTTCGCGTCGTACCTGGTCTTCATGCGGTCACTGGCTATCTTAATCTTCGTCCTAGTTCTTTGGTGTATGTCGGCGATCCTTTCCCTTAGGTCTGCCACATATTCTTCTTCCGATTTCGGCTCATCCATGGGAGAACCAAATTTCACCTCACTAGGTAGCCGGACAGGTTGACCAAAAAGGATTTCGGACGGAGTGTGTCCCGTTGAACTGTGAACTGCATTACGGTAAGCCATCAGGAACAAGGGAATATGTCGATCCCAGTCACGTTGGTAATCACTCACGACTTTGGAGAGATGTTCATTCAATGTCCTGTTGAACCGTTCTACCATCCCGTCGGACTGTGGGTGAAGTGGAGTCGTTCGAGTCTTTTTGATTCCGAGTAGTTGACACGTTTCCTGGAATAGCTTGGACTCGAAGTTCCGTCCTTGATCCGAGTGCAGTTCCATGGGTACACCAAACCTGCTTACCCAGTTGTTGACAATCTTTTCAACAACGGTCTTAGCCTCCTGGTTGGGAATCGCAAACGCTTCAGGCCACTTGCTGAAGTAGTCCATAACAACTAAGATGTATCGGTTGCCCTGGTCGGTTTCCGGGAACGGCCCTGCGATGTCGACAGCGATTCGTTCAAACGGTGCGCTCACGTTGTACTGATGCATCTTTCCCCGGGTTTTCACGCTTGGTCCCTTGCTCGCTGCACACGTGACGCACTTTCGACACCAGCTCTCGATGTCGTCTCTCGCACTGAGCCAGTAGAATCGTTCCCGTACTTTATCCAGCGTTTTGTTTACACCCAGGTGTCCTCCGGATACGCCATCGTGCATTTCCTGCAGCACTTCATGCACTTTTGAACGTGGCACCACGAGCTGCATCCTACACGTCTTTCCATCGGGCATCTCCCATTTCCGCCTCAAGATGCCGTCTTGAACATGTAGAGAGTCCCATTGTGCCCAATATGCTTTGAGGGTAGGGCTTCTATCGGAGATATCTCGACCATCAGGTTTCTCCATGTTTTCCTTCCAAGCTAGTATCGGCTCGATATCCGGGTCTTCCTTTTGAGCGTTCCGGATCTCCTCGGTACTCCAACCGATGATGGGCTCAGCTCTAACTACTTGGACGGGAACGATCTCTTTCTCCTCCTTTCGTACACAATGCTTACAGTCGGCTTTACAAGGTCGTCGCGACAATGCATCCGCGTTTGAGTGGAGTTTTCCCTTGCGATGCTGTATTTCGAACTCGTACATCTGCAATCGCTCTGTCCACCTCGCGATCTGACCCTCCGGATTTTTGAACTGCAACAACCATTTAAGAGCTGCATGATCTGTACGTAGGAGGAACTTTTGACCGTAGAGGTACTTGTGGAAATGTTTCGTCGCCATAATCAGAGCAAGAAGTTCCCGTCTTGTTACACAGTAGTTCCGTTCTGGTTTGGAGAGTACCTTACTGAAATAGGCCACTACCTTCTCCTGGCCATCATGCACCTGCGAAAGGACAGCTCCGATCCCAACATTACTGGCATCTGCATCTACGATAAACATCTTGTCCGGGATGGGGTAGGCCAGTATTGGAGCCTCACATAGTTGTTGTTTAAGTTGCCGAAAACTCTGCTCGCATTCGCCTGACCACTTAAATTGTTTTCCCTTTTCCGTCAACTGGTGCAGGCTCTTCGCAATTTTGGCAAAATCCTTTACGAACCGTCGGTAGTATGTGGCGAGGCCAAGGAAGCTCCTCAATTGGTGTTTGTCTTTGGGAACTGGCCAGTTTTTAACGGCTTCAACTTTGTCCGGATCCGTTCTCACTCCCTCTGACGAAATAATGTGACCTAGATACTTCACTTCTCGTTTAAAGAGCGCACATTTCTTCGAGTTGAGTTTCAAGTGGGCATTGCGTAAGCGTTTGAAGACTTCCCTTAGGTTGTCTCGATGTTCCGCAAACGTTTTTCCCACCACAATGACATCGTCCAGATACACCAAGCAGGTTTTCCCGGTTAGTCCATGCAGGACGCGTTCCATCAGACGCTCGAAAGTTGCCGGAGCGTTGCACAATCCAAATGGCATTACTGTAAACTCCCACAGTCCATTTCCGGCAGTGAATGCGGTTTTCTCGCGGTCTTCTGGGTGAATCTGCACTTGCCAATAGCCGCTCTTTAGATCGAGAGTGGAGAACCATTGGGCTCCAGAGAGGGTGTCCAGTGTGTCATCGATCCGGGGCAAAGGGTAACTATCCTTTTTGGTAGCATCATTCAGCCTGCGGTAGTCCACGCAGAATCGGGTGCTGCCGTCCTTCTTCTTGACTAGTACAATAGGTGATGCCCACGGGCTCTGGGAACTTTCAATTAGCCCTTCTTTCTCCATCGACGAAACCATCTCCGCAACCTCTGTCTGCTTTGCTAATGGGAGTCGCCTGGCAGGCTGTCTAATTGGTCTAGCATCCCCGGTGTCTATGCGGTGCTGTACTAAGTGTGTTCGGCCGTGGTCCCCATCTTGTAACGCAAATATGTCAGCAAACTCGCCGAGTAGATTCGCTGCCGTGCTTCGCTGCTCCTGATTAAGTTCACAATGTTGAAAGATGGTCTTCCGTAGTTCCGCCAATCTGTATGACGGAACCGGCTTCACAGGCTCCTCTTCAGTTGCTGCTGAGATCGCGGAAATCGGTACGCATTCTCCAATCACTTCCCCTCGCTTTAATTTGACGCTGTAGTTTTTCGGATTCATGAGCCTTACTGGTACCATGTTGTTCTTTGGTTCCACTAGAATTCTTCCCACGATGTAGTTCTGGGAGTCTTTTTGGTTATCTGGCTCAATGAGGAAGAATCGATGGTTCCCAGGATCACCCTCCAAATTGGTCCAAATTACTGTCTCTGCAGAGGGTGGCAAAATGTCGTCCTTGCTGATTACCGACCTGAGATTTACTGTGCCTTTGTTTCCGTACACCATAGGAATCTCCACATGTCGATACCTCAGCACCTGCATTCCGATGTCCAGGATGATCTTATGTGCTTCCATAAAGTCCACCCCGATGATGCAGTCGTCGCATATGTCAGCCACCAGGAACACGTGTGAGAATGTTAAGCCTGCCATTTGTATTCTCAGGCGAACTTCTCCGTAGACTTTTGCTGATTCTCCTGTCGCAGTCCTCAGGCAGTAGCAACTGGTGTTGTGTAGCCATGAATTCCGGACGAGATCCCTCCTTACGATGGAAGCCGTGGCACCGGTGTCTATGGTAGCCACGCACTTGTTGTTGCCCATAATTGCTTCCACGGTCAAGCTTTTGTTGCATCGCTTGGTTTGGGAGACTTGGATGGTGGTTCTGGGGCCATCGATTCCAGAAACCAACTTCTGCCCCGCGAAGTTGGCTCTTAAGCATTTCCCGAATGAGAAGCTTGACCAGCAGGACGGATGTTATCCCCGCTGGATGCTTCTTCGTCGCGTCTCCGGCTAGCACAATGCGGACAGCTTCCGTTTCTTCGTGGTGCTCTGCACTGCCGTTGTAGATGCCCAACCTTGTTGCAATTCCAGCAACGAATCTGCCGTTCTGCGGCGTTATTTTGGCGCTCGGCGTCCACTCTCTGGCAGGAGCATTCTTCGGTGACTATTTCCCTGACACGATGGATTCTCTGGGAGGCCTGATCTGCTGCCTCCATTGTCAGGGCAAAAGCCAAAGCCTCAGCAAGTGTTTTCTTCCCAGCCATTCGAACAGCCATTTGTAGTTTTTCGTCGTTAATGGCTTGGATAAACGCTTCGGTTGCCATTTCGTTGATGATCTCCTTTCCAGTATTGGGGTAGGACAGATGCGCCAGACGTTCCACATCTGCCTGCAGCTGCTGCAGTGTCTCTCCCTTCATTTGAGCCCTTCGGCGCAACTGGACCCTGTATACTTGTTGCATATGGTCATCGCCGAATCGCATCTCAATGGCCTTCAGTAGCGAGCCATAGTCGCGATGTTTGTCGTCCGCAAGAGTTTGGAGTAGTTCTGCGGCTGAACCTCGAAGTGCAAGTGTGAGTGCAATAGATTTTTCTTCCTCGTCCCAATTGTTGGCCAATGCGGCGGCTTCAAATTGTTTCTTGTATATCGGCCATGATGTTTGACCGTCGAATACCGGGGGCTGCATCTCCTTTCTTCTCGGACCTTCGATTGAACTCACACGAAGTTTTTGCCTCTTCACACCGTCGAGTTCATTGGTCAGATGTTTGAATTGTTTTTCCATTTCTTCGTACTGACCTCCGAATTTCGCTTCCAATCTCTTTTCGACATCTTCGATTTGTTGGTCGATGGCCTCGAATTTGACGTCCAGGCTTTCGAATTTACCGTCCAGAACATCAAATTTGGCGTCGAGCTTGGCGTCCAGAGAGTTCTTTTGCTCGTCTAACTTGACGTCTAGAGAGTTCTTTTGCTCGTCGAACCTGGCGTCTATTGAGTTCTTCTGTTCGTCGGACTTCTTGCTCTGCTCATCGAACTTGGCGTCCATTGAGTTCTTCTGTTCGTCGGACTTCTTGCTCTGCTCATCGAACTTGGCGTCCATGCTGTTCTTCGTCTCGGTGAGCAGTTTCATAATCGCGGCCATGTCACTCGTTGCGCTTACATTCTCCTCCTCCTCTACGTCAAATAGCTCAGTTTCGGGGTCTCCACCGTCTTCTAGCACAGCATTTTGCAGCCGGAGCACTAATTCGCTTTGTAGCCCACTGGTCTGAAGATTTCTCTTGCTCAGCTCTGCTTTTAACTGGACCAGGGACAAATTTTTCAATTTACGACCCATTTCCGTTCAAATTTCAAACACTTTTTAAATCACACCACTGTTCTTTTTGTTCAGAAACTGTTTCTTGAACGTTTTTATCACTCTGAAAAAGTTTTATCCCACTTCTGACACCAAATGTAACGTGTTTGCCGGTTCGCAATGATAAAACTTTTTCCTCCTTTCTATTCTATTTGTCTTTATTGAATCTTTTCACAAACTACTGATGATCTTTTATTTATTCCAACAATATTCAACTCTTTAAATCCAATTATTCACAACTCTTTTATTCCAAACAACTTAAACAATTAATCTCAATCAAATTCTTCTGTAATTTTAATTCACTATTAAAATCTCTATCCAAATCACTTTTCAACTGTATCTCTACTAAATCTCAAGTCAACTGTGTCCATGCTCTCAATGCTCGTAGTATTTATACCCGAGATACGAATCCAGAATCTTCCTTCCTGGCGACGATTTGCCCATCTAGTGAGATATCGATAGTTCTGGAACGTGCCTGAGGTAAGTACTAGAAAATTCTTGAAGGTTCTTATAATTGCTGAATGCACTTAAATTTAGCACTAATCCCCCCAATAGATGTCGCTGATCGATATCTAAAATGTCTAAAGGTCGCTAATACAGTTGATATAACAATTCCACTAAATGTCGCTAATGCAGTCGATATTACAATACCATGGGTCGATGGGAAGTTTAGTCAGTGAAAGTCTGCCTGAAGCTACCCGGATGTTCGTAAAAACAGATGCGTTATACTTTCAACTCAAGGCAAACCAATGTGGATCGAAACTAGAGCATTTCCGTCTAAGTGCACATCCACAATCAGACAAGGAGGATACCATGAATTTCTAGCTCAAAGAGTACCATGTCAGCAAGGTTGAGACTGCAAAACTTGATTGAGTTCGGTTGCAAGACTGGGGGTCCCTGGACACAGCGTGATTACCGACAATGGGCTCTCCTATGTGCTTGCTATGCAAGGTTCAGAGGAGAACTCCGACTCTGAACCCACGTTAGGACCTCCATCAGCGCTTTAGTTGCTAGCAAACACAACTGCAGGCAACATCACTCTCCATGATGTAGGCAGACTAAACGGATAGATCCGATCGTCTGTGAGAAGACCGCAGACTACAGACAACTTATTGTCGGTATTACGGAACACAACGCCGTTGCCAAACATCTCTACGTGTTCGGGGGACGACACTTCGGAACACTTCTTACGTAATTACGTCTTGCCTTTGTTCGTATCAGGGGCCGATGTGATGAGTGCTAAGCTTCGTATCACTGAAGCTCTTCCTCGACTTTTTTGGAAAGACGATGAAAATACATTAAAAGGGTTGTACCTGCTTGTAGTACACAATGGACTTGTTTTTGTGTCTCTGAGTGCCTCAGTGTGGTGTTCCAACACTCCGATAGAAGAGAAAAGCCTCCAACATGCCCATCTATGTAGCTCGGTCTCTAACTGGCTGCCATCAGTTTCGCAACTCCACTTGGTTGAGGTCACTCTCTAATTGTGCGTGCCACCTAAGGTAATGGTCTTCCTCTGCTGCGTTGTCTCTCGTCTTGGTTGAGGTCACTCTCTAATTGTGCGCGCCACCTAAGGCAATGGTCTTCATCTTCTGCTTTGTCTCCCTAGGGTGTATTCAAAGACTCATCGGGCCATTTCAGTCGCTACACTCGGAACTTTTTGACCAAGTCGACACGTCGCTGTAGAGGGTCATGAGGTTCCTCATTGAATCTTCTCCTTCACACTTCATTGATACAAATTGGACTGAACATCACGCGAAGAATTTTCATCCGCTTTTGTTACAGTCCATGCCATTCCGGGATGATCAACCTCTCAAGCATAATTCCGGACAAAATTCTAGCACAAGAGGAGCTCTACTGAGAAAACAAATAGATTGCTATCCAAGGTACTCTTCGAAAAGGAGTCAATCGGGCTAAAAAAGATTCCAACGAATAAAGTCAAAAATCACGTCACTTTAGGAGCCCGTTCCTCTCTTCAATCCATTTCCAAACTTTCAACACACTTAAACACACCTCCTGTTCCGATACAACTTTCTCGACACTTCACAGGACTTTTTTAATTAAACTGCTTTTAAAAGTGTTTCCCTCTTAAACAAGGTTCTACTCAAAACTCTCTTAACTTATGACTTCTTGTTTTAATACTTAAATTGAATGGGTTCCAAGAAATCTTGTGAAAAGTTCTTTAAACAGTTAAACTAGACAAGCTGACGAGGAAGGCTTTATTATTCATTCATAGGGAGCATTAGGAGCATCTATAAAGACTTTGACACCGTCTCCTTCAACCGTATCTTTCAATCTTTCAAGACTCTCACACTTGTGTTAACACTTTGGAAAAAGTTTATCTTTTGCAAGGGAGCTTCCCTCTTTTGAAGAGAATTTGGACTAAAAGTTTTGGATTAGGATTTGTCATGGAATTAATAGAGAATTTCGTCATTTTTATGTACATTTGACCTTTGATGATAAAATCCTAGTCACAGGATGCGGGGGTTATAGAGTTCGGTGTTGGACCTTATGTGTAATGGGGGGTAGTCAACGACACAGTATCCAAGTGGATGTGTGAGCTGCAAGATCAACAGGGACACAACAAGAAGTTGTCCACATGGAGAACTATTATCTCTCCTTATGTGAAGCCTGGTCGTGGACGAACTCCTAGACATATTACCCAATCTCGCCATCAACTGTCAAGCCTATTCTGACGACATAGTACAGATAGCTGGAGGAAGGTGCCTACAAAAGGGACTCAAAGTAACTCAGGAAGGGTGCTAAACAGCTGGACTCTGTATAAATCCGTCCAAAACAACAATAATCCTATTCACGAGGAACGATACTGACACTAATCAAGGAAGTTAAGTACCTAGAACTAGACCTGGACAGTGAAATGGCCTTGAAAACACACCCACAGAAGAGATTTCAAAGAAGTGCACCCCTGTAGGTAAATCTTAGGGTTGCAGTCCAAGCATCATGAGATGGATAGTAAGACCAATGTTCACATATGGGGCAATTGCGTGAGCAAAAAGGAGCAGTCTAATCACAACGAGGAAGGCACTGCATTAGTGGAGCCATGAGAACGTGTTCAATCCCCACCTACTGATGTGCTTCTAGATCTTACTCCTCTGCACTTTGTGGTAGAAGGTAGCGCAAAATAAGGAAGAGATGCATGGGATGAAAAGAATTTAATGCACTACCCCTCTTCACCTCATTCCAAGGGATGTGACGGTATTATGAGTTTCCCCTCGAAGCTCAGCAAGAACAAGGACTGGAGGAATGAATCTACAACCTATAGAGTGAGCAATACAGATGGATCAAGAACTGAAGAAGAAACTGAAGCAGGATCCAAACAGAATCCACAAGCAAGTACACCAGCATCTTTCAAACTGCACAAATGTGTTCAAATTAATCTTGACGGGAAATACAGAAGCAGTGACATAGCAGCAATCAAAGCACTTGAGTCTAGATTTGTATGTAGGCTCAACGAGCTGAACAGGAGCAACAGAGTTACCCTATACTGGGTACCCGGGCGCATATCGAAATTGAGGGTAATGAAGCAGCAGACAGCCCAGCCAGACTGAACCCTTCATTGGCCCTGAAACATTCTGTGGAATAGGGGATCACACCAGAATCAGAGCCTGGAATAACCTTTAAGACAAGCTAAGAAACGCATCAACCTAAACAGGAACAACAGGATTCCTTACGAGACATCTCAGGAAACAAGGGAGAGTGGAAGGAGACCTCTGCAAATTTTGGGCACTGACTCAATAAATGAAATACTTGGACAAGTTCCAAATGTCAGACAAGGATGTACCAACTCGAGATCCACTTCTCATCCTCAGATTTCTTAGGGAAACTGGCCCAAAGAAGGTGCTTTAGAGTGGAATATTCTGGACGAGGTTTAGTAAGAATGTATAACTCCAGAGGGTAGCTTTGGCGAGAGAACAAGCTTCTCTAAGATATCAGCCATCAGGAGACACAATAGACCATGAGGTCGCAGTGTAATACCCTCCTACAATAATAATAATTGGGCTCTCACTCAGTTTACCTTCAGATATAAACTGGGACAAGCTAAGGTCGTAGACTTTGCGAACGGAGTTGCTATGTTGACAAGTGATAAAGCCTCCCTACAGTGGGGGCACATGATTACATCGAAGTGAAAGCATACCGTCAATTACCTAGCTGTCAGGGCTGGCAAGTATCCGATGAACCATCCTCTTCGGACCACCGATACATACAAAAATACAAATACAAATATTTGGCACGACAGCCCATCGAGAGCCAAGGCCTAGCTTCTCACAACCACGAATACTTACAGTTCAGTCGAATCGCTGAAAGCTGACTGCTAAGCTTGTTAGCTAGGACTGCCACCTACCCAACACACAGTCTCATGTGCGAATCTTGTCCAAACGCCTATAATGATGGAATAGCTCCACACTGTTTGGTGGACCTACAAGGTTATAATGACAGGTTAGGTTGAAGTGGCTGCAAACTTAAGCCAGCACACTTAGTCCCGTCCATAGGTCCATTGTGATACCAAATAAATCTGGAGAGATCTCCTTTTCCACTCGTTAAACCAATCGGAGCTTCTAATGAAGCGGCGGAGCCTTCTATTGCGGGGGAGAGCAAGTGGGGAATGCTTTCCTCCACATCTTTGTGCATTCAGCTTCTCAATTCACGCCAAAGCTTGTTGCATGCTTATCTATAATCTATCAGATGTCCCGTGATGACATCAATTAGGGTTCTGATATGCGATCTGCTGAGGGTAATCCTGATGAGGTCAGGAAGTCACAATGCAGATCTTGGTGTAACTTCTACAAGAAGATTGGCAACTTAACGCACCCAGATGACACAAAGGTAGACTCATTCTACTTCCTTTCTAGGCAGCATGCCTGGCGCTACCAATTTATCAAGTTCCCTATGCAACCAGACTTCAACTGACCTGATCAGTGGAAATAAGCTGGAATGGACAGTTTTGAAGTTTTGAACTTCTTCTGAACCTAGAGGATGCTGAGTGTGTCTAAAACACCAAAATTCCAAACATTATCCCACCCAAGCTCAACACCTCTGAGCTTTTCGGACAGTGTGTCAAGTATCTAGGACTAATTTAAGAAAATCACTTCTAGACCTCTCACAGTAGGTCTCATAGAATTTCAAGAAATTGAACAGATAATCAGTTAAGTCACGTCCTTTTGGGACACTCACATAATTTACACATTCAAACGATTACAGCTTCCACAGTCACATCTCATCAAACCCCCCCCCCCCCAACCAGTCTTGATGCCAAAACAAAGCTCTCTCTCTGTTGATATTACCAAAAAACTAGAAATTCCTTCTCAAAGAAGGTCAGGAATCTTGTATTTATCTAACATCTCATCACCATCACCATCACCATCTCTATCACCCCCACCTAATCGTAATCGTCTTCTCAAGAACATCAGTTTCAAGTGAATAGAGTCACCTCCACATAGCCACACTCCAAGGAAACCTAATTCAATTTATTTATTTTTTTCGTTTTTCCCTGCACCATATTAAGCTTTTCACTTAAACACTTCACCCATCCAGAGTTAATGGCGCCCGGGTTCCCCTATCAATTTGCAAACTGTGTCAGATAAGGCAGCGGAGAGTATAACAAAAAAAAAAGGACAACGCACAACAAGGATACACACAACCAGCATTATCACTTCAATGCTTCACTTCATCCCAAACCAGCTTTATCCTTCAAATTTTTGAGTGAACTCCCAACAGTACGAGAGTATTCCTATTGTGCGACATGCGATAATATTTTCCGATAACGCCACTATCATCACTGTGCTGACGCGTCATTGCTTGTAGTGGTCCCTTCTGCCCCGTCCCGCCCCAAAGGCTGGTTTTCAATTCAATTGAAAAGAAAAAAAAAAAAACAACCTCCACCATTGGGAAAATAATAATCCTCGAGGCAAGGACGAACACGTCACAGGGAACTACCACATTCCTTAACAGAGAGAGCCAGAGACAGAAAAAAAAATATACCGTTAAATTGGGCCTCGAATTGAAATTGAAAAGCTTTGTCCTTTCAGGAATCCAACATCCAACACCCGAACACCCGACACACCGACAATGCCGACAATGACAAAAGTAAAAAAGGTAACTATTCGGGATGTCGCATATCCTGATTTAATCGAAATGACGCTGTCGCCTTTATGCTGCGTGCTGACAAGAACATTGTTTGTCCTTGTTTCCATCTCAAGGATTGGTTTTTTTCTTAGAAGGATTTTCCTGCTTCAAGGAGTCTGGAGTTGTACTGCTCGCCTTTAGTTTACGACAAAAGTTACTGCCATCATTGGCAATTGCCTTTGTTAAGGTTACGACACACGTTGCGTTGCGTTGCGAATTCTATTTTTTTTTTTTTTTGGAAGGCAATCATCGTGAAGGTATTCCTTCTTCAAGGAGCTGTCCTCCAACTTCAGTCACGAATGGATAACCAGCAAAAAAGGAGCGCAAAGAAAAAAAAAAGGTCAAAAACAAAGAAAAAGAAAAAAAAAAAAGTTTTATGAGGGGAAAATGTCCTGATTTACGTTAGCCTGATGGGTGG
The DNA here is from genome assembly GCA_951813785.1 of Criorhina ranunculi. Taxonomy (NCBI): domain Eukaryota; kingdom Metazoa; phylum Arthropoda; class Insecta; order Diptera; family Syrphidae; genus Criorhina; species Criorhina ranunculi. The sequence continues at coordinate 11,013,963 of OX638382.1, read as the reverse complement.
GACGGGCAGGGGGACAGACAGGAGGGACTATGTTCAATGAGATTGCGTTTCTTTTAAGTGGAAAATACATATCTCTTTAGGTCCTGGGGTCGTCCTATTGTCATCAAATTTGAAGTGCTGTGTTGATAGTCATCGGGATGGATAGAGTTGATAGGCCAAATTATTGAACATAACTTCGAGGGGGAGAAAGATATTGCAAGGACCTTAAGTGTAAGTGGAACATAAAGCAGATAATGTGGTCCTTTAGTCGATTTGGTAGAAATTGGAAGCGGTAGAACCTGATTTATAGGGCGCATTGATTGTTGACCTTTTTAGTTAGATGTGGAGAGAGAGAGAGAGAGAGAATTGTCCTAATTGTTGATAATTTGCCTACAGGGTGTTCCAAAAGAGATGTAGAGGGCTACCGGTCTGTTTGCTTTCTCCGAATTGAGCCATTTGTAAGCAGAAGTGGCCTTCGCACGCCTCTACAGAGGTGAAAGATGACGACACCAAAGAGAGATTGTACGAGCTTTTGGACAAGACATACGAGCAATGCCATAGCTATGACGTTAAAATAATTCTAGACGAAGGCATCTTTGGTAGTACTTTTGGAAAGTATATCTTGCATGACACCACGAAGCATTCTCGTAGTGAGTACGCAGTTCCCGCATCTCGACATTCATTAGGGCGCGTAGAGTTCTCCTGATTAATGCAAGACACTCCTCCAGTATTAAGGATGTCCAAACGTGCCGAGCGGCCAACATTGGCACGGACCACTACCTTGGAGATATGTACAGCACCGCTAAGACAAGGAAATGCTGTGAAAAAGTTTGATGTCAAACGGCTACAATCGCAAGAGATCGCCAAGTCCTAACAGGTCCTATGCAGTATGGCAACATTGCCAAAAAGTCATCAGAGATGCCACCTCTGACGTGATCGGTTTCACTCAGTCGGCACAACGGAACCTCTGGTTTGACGACGAATGCCGGCAAGTGCATGCAGCTAAGCAAGAGGAATACAGCAAACGGCGCTGCATGGAAGGACTAGAGCTGCTCGCGAGCTCTACCAGCAGAAGAGAAGACACGAACACCGGCTTCTCAGGAGGAAAAAGAAAGAGCATGACAAGCGCACAATCGAGGAAAAGAAGGTAAAAAGAACCTATTGTTTTTAGTTGATTTCCACTTTATCGAGGACTGTATTTCCAATTCTGATTATTCAAAAAGAACACAATAATTATGAATTAAATGATGTATTAAACTTTATTTACATTTATGCTTGCGACACGTCCGCACTTGTGTGCGGTTGAAAGGAGAGTGTCCTTTTGCCTGTCCCTTTTGTGTAACAAATAACGACCGAGACAGGGATGTTTGACATCCAGGGTTGTTAACAATTTTCCCTTTTTTTCCATTTATATTCTTATACATACATACTTTAACATACAGGCCCCCTTGAAAGGCCTTGCTTTTCAACAGATATAATCCATTTTACGTTAATTTACATGATTAAATTTAAATTCAAAATGACAAATTCAAGATTATTTAAATATTAAATTAAAATACAATGAATAACATAGATTCATTCAAGAAATAAATGATAATAAGAATACAAGTAAGTAAGATGAAATTTCATAATTCTCCTTTTGAACTTATGAGTATGCCTTGTATAACCGTTCAAACCGTGTTCTCGATTGGAAGCTTGCAAATTTTTGATATGGATCTAACAAAAACTCCGTTTTTTGTCTTAATATGGGCAACTCTAACGCGATCGTCTGGCCCCTTGTTAATATCTACTATAATTCCAAGCAACCATTGCGTTGTTGGCAATTGATCGTCACTCACAAGAACAAGGTCATTGATACTTAAATCAGGAGAGGAGGCTTTCCATTTGTTTCTTTGCTGGAGAGAATGCACATACTCAATGGAGAATCTTTTCCAATAATTCTGAACTATTTGTGAAATTTTACGCCAATTTGTTAATCGATTTGTAGGGATATTACTATATGATGGCTCTGGGGGTGCCACAATTGAACCACCACACAAAAAATGAGCTGGAGTGAGGGGTTCCGGATCATTGGGATCGTTTGACATTGAGGACAGTGGTCTGGAATTCAATATTCCTTCAATTTGGATTATCAAGGTATTTAACTCCTCATAGGAAAATGTCACATTCATTGTAATACGTCGTAAGTGTGTTTTTAGTGATTTCACTGAGCTCTCCCACAAGCCGCCGAAGTTTGGTGCTCTTGGGGGTATAAACTTCCAAACTATTTCTTCCGTTAAGAAAAATGAGTTGATTTTACGAACCGCTGTTTCGTCCTTGAACAGTTGATACATTTTCTTCAAGTCATTATTAGCGCCAGTAAAATTAGTTGCGTTGTCGCTCCAAATGACATGTGGCTTACCTCGACGAAAAATGAAACGCTTCAAACAAGCAATGAAACTTTCGGAGGTCAAATCCGACACGACTTCTAATTTGAACGCCCTTTGTCACGAAACACACAAAAACTGCCACATAAACCTTATATGACGTTGCACATCGCTGTCGTTTATTCTTGAGCAAAAAGGGACCACAAAAATCTACACCCGTTGTGTAGAACGCTCTAGCCGGGGTAAATCGTTCCTTGGGAAGATTCCCCATCAACTGTTCACCACTCCTTGGCTTTGTTTTGAAACAAACAATGCATGTCCGAACGCAATGTTTTGCCAAATTTTTCGCGGATATGATCCAAAACCTTTGTCTTATGAGAGAAACGAGAAGTTGTGGACCAGCATGTGCATAATGCAGATGATAAAATCGAACAATCAATTTAGTTAAATGTCCTTTTGCAGGGAGAAGGATTTGATGTTTTCGATCGTATTCAATACTTGCATTACCTAACCGACCTCCAACTCGAAGAATTCCTGAAGAGTCAACGAACGGGTTCAAGGAAAGTATGCCACTTTTCCTAGGTAGTTCACGATTTTTTGATAAAATTAAAATTTCCTCGCGAAATTCTTTCTGCTGAACAATTGACACTAGTCTTTTTGTTGCGTTTTGCAATTCCTCCGAGGAAAGCGCGCCTAATAACTTTATTTTTTGGGAATTTAAATTATTTTTGAATCTCAAACAATAAGCAGTAACACGCAATAGTTTCGAAAACGAACTAAATCGCTTAATTATATCCATGTTTTCAGAATGTGTGTCACTAGTCACAATTGCTAAAGTTGTGAATTCTTTCTTCAACTCCAAAATGTCTGAATCAAATCGATGTTCCTTTTGGTTGACATTTTGTGCCAGATCGACGTCAGTATAAAGCACTGGGGAACCGCTCCACCACATACCTGTCCTTTGCAGTTTATCAGGCATGATACCACGTGTTATGATGTCTGCTGGGTTAGCTGAAGTTGGAATATGCTTCCAAAGAAAATTTGAAGTGATATCTTGGATCTCACTTACTCTATTTGCTATAAATGCCTTCAATTTGTGTGGTTCGGTCTTAATCCACGTAAGAGTTATTTCAGAGTCTGACCACAAAAAGACTTGATTATCGCTCTCTACATTAATTGCGTCTAAGACCGTCTTCACAAGTCGAGCGAGAAGTAACGCTGCACACAGTTCAAGACGTGGCAGTGACACTGATTTTATCGGTGCCACTCTAGACTTACTGCAAACAAGATTGACGGATATGCCATCAGATGCATTTACACTGCGTAGGTAAATACATGCTCCGTAAGCACGTTCTGAGGCATCAGCGAATCCGTGTATTTGTATAGATTCAGGATTATCGCACAGTATTCTTCTACTGATCCTTATGTCATTGAGACATGAAAGATGTGATCGATACTGTTCCCAGCAATCTTGGATTTCTTTCGGAACGATGTCGTCCCAACCAGTATTGCCTTTCCACAGCTGTTGTGTCAGGATTTTGGCTGTAATGACAACGGGCGCCAGAAGTCCTAGGGGATCATATAACTTAGCAATCTCCGATACGATCATTCTTTTCGTCATGTTTGGCCTTACTACAATTTCTGGAACTATAAAGGTAAAGCAGTCTTCCTTTGGCTGCCACGCTAAACCAAGAGCTTTAATGCATTCAACTGACGATGAATGACCCTTGTTCATTACTTCTCTGTCTTGGACAGGAACACCTGACAAGATTTCCGCATTATTTGAACACCACTTGTGTAGGGTAAAACCGCCGCGGACCAACATTTCACCTAGTTGTTTTTGCAACCTGATTGCATCTTCAAGTTTGTCTGCTCCCGAGAGCACATCATCCACATAGAAATCGCGTTGAGCAATAACAGATGCTTCTGGATACAAACCGCTTTCGTCTATGGCAAGCTGTTTAAGTGTTCGCGTTGCCAGGTATGGAGCAGCTGCAGTACCAAAAGTTACTGTTTGAAGTTCATATGTAACTATAGGATTGTTTTTGTCATCCCTCCACACGATGCGCTGTAATGGCGTTTGGGATGGCTCAACTCGTACCTGCCGATACATTTTGTTTATATCACTGGTGAAAACAAATTTGTATTTTCGAAAACGCAGAGTGATTTCAAAACAGGTTTGTTGGACCGTAGGCCCTACTAACATTACATCATTCAGCGACAAATGTGTCGATGATTTCGCTGAAGCATCGAAAACGACGCGTAGCTTGGTTGTTGAGCTTGACAGCTTGATAACCGCGTGATGTGGCATATAAAATATTTGGATACCTTCCACATCATCAGACTCATTGATAGCTTTCATGTGACCTAGGGTAAGATACTCGTTAATGACATTGCTGTAATCACACTTGAATTGTGAATCAGAATCGAACTTTCTTTCCAAAGACAAAAATCGATTGAGAGCTTGAGTTTTTGACTCACCAATGTTCTCATAATCCTTTCGTAAAGGTATGGAGACGACGTATCTACCTGTCTCATCTCGATGATGGGTATCCATAAACGATTTCTCACACGCCAATTCCTCTTCTGAAAAATGTTTTTTGTGAATCACGGGTTCAACATCGAAGAATCTTGAAAGAATCTCCTGCAGATCGTTATTTTTAGATCTCGAAACAGTAGCAAGACAAAAACTTGACAATTTCTTATTAGGCATTTGCTGCTCTATTTTGCCTGCCACAACCCACCCCAAAGCAGTTTCCACTAGTAGGGGAAGATGATCCCTTAGTCGGAGTTTATTCTGATAAATGATATCAAAAAATATTTCTCCTCCAATTAGAATATCTATTGGTTGACATGTACTGAAATTAGGATCAGCCAATCGCAAATTGTGAGGAATTTCCCACCGAGATATATCATAATTGGTACTGGGGATTCCTTGTGAAATATTTGGTACCAAACTGAATTGTAACGTTGCTTTGAAATTCGAATAAGTAGATTTGATGTTCGTTGAAACCTCTTCATGCGCTGAAGATTTCGAATTGTTCAATCCCGAGATAGAAACCTGATTTCTCAAACATGGCAACCTCAATTTCGCAGCTAACTGTGATGTGATATAATTTGCATCACTGCAACTGTCGAGCAATGCACGGCATTCTCGATATTTGCCTGAATGGTCCTCAATCAGCACAATTGCAGTTGGCAAACAGACTGTTTTCGAAGTCTTATTTTTTTTGGAAAAAACGTAGTTTGACTAATTGCCCTTCCCTGAGAAGTATTTGCCTCTAATAGTACCGGTGAAGACACGGCTTCACATCCTGAACTGTTAATGTTTGATCCCTTGGGCATATGATGCAACAAAGTATGATGTCGTTGGGAACAAATTTTGCAACCCCGAGAACTGCAAGTTTTGTACGAATGTTTTTTCAAACAATTAAAGCAATAGTTCAGTTCTTTTGCTTTACTATAACGCTCATAAGATGACATCAATAAAAATTCGGGACAATCGTAGATGATATGATTGGCCTTCCGACAAACTTGACACGTTTCAACTTTTGAACCTGGACTTAAGTTTAGGTTCTTCGTATTTTCTTTTGTACTCGACCCTTGGGCTTTAATTGCAGTCATAAAGATTTTTGACTCACCTTTCGATGACCGAAAATTAAATGGTTTGCTACCCTGAAACCTACTCGTATTTGGACTTTGATTCACCGTGGAATTTTTCGTTGAATCAACAGACTCTAAAACTCTACATTTCTTTTTTAGGAAGTCTATCAGTTTTCCCCAAGTTGGAAGATCATTAGCCTCAAGTTCGGTTTCCCATTCTTTGCGAAGAGAATAGTCAATTTTCTTGCAAACCAAATTTATTAACATTTGCTCACCTAGTCCACTTAGCGGCTGTCCGCACACTTCGAGTGCCGAAACATTTGATATGCAAATGTTAAGTAGCTTTCGCAACTCCTTATGCTTTTCTTTTGTCACCTGCGGGAGACTTAAGAGGGCGTCAATGTGATGATCTACAATCAAACGCGTATTGTCGAAATAACCAATGAGGGTATTCCACGCTTGCTCATAACCCTCATCAGACAAAGTAATCGTACCAAGAAGAGTCTTGGTTTCTTTGTTCAACCGATCGAGCAAATACGAATACTTAACGACGCCACTCAAGTGACAATCATTGTGTACCAGTGCCACATATGTGTTGCGGAAAGGTATCCACTCGCCTGGACTACCATCAAACGATGGTATCGGTAAGTCTGGTAATTTTGGTTTACTATGCATTTTGAAAGAAGCATCTGACCTTGATTCAGACACTTTGCTAGTTTCCTTGTGGCCACGGACCACAGCTATCAGTCTTGATTTGACTTCAATTATTTTATTGCTAATTGATTCAAGAGCATCGCACTCTTCCTGCACTCCATCTACCTCTCCTAACTCGACCACCTGTTCCAATGCGTGATCATAATCTTCTTGCAATTTGCTAAGAATGTCGATGCGAATTTCAGCGTCTAAAAACGGAATTTTTGCATCATCCTCATATTTATCTGCAAACTTCACAATATGATTTAGTTTGACGGATAGAACACGACTTGAACTAAGAACCTTTTTATTTTCATGAAGTGGTGACATGCTTTTATTGTCACTTCTTAATTCTTTTTTCCTACTGCGCCGAGTGCCGGCTAGCATTTTCTCAATCAATAAAAATACGAACAAAGAGAATTATAAAATTTCTACTTACAGACACGAACACACACAATGCTGCAAAACGACCTCTCAGCCAAACGATGACCACTTCAGGTAGATTTCCTTTGTTCACTGCTTCGCGCGTACCAATCCTTTTTTCGTTGCTGCGCACGTACCAATCCTTTCTTTGTTGCTGCGCATGTATTGTGCAAATGCGTTCTTCGTCACACGATGACGATTCAATTGTCCTAGCTTGTTGTGCATGTGCATACAAGCTTTTTTCGTCACACGATGACGAGATTAAATTAAGGCAACTTGCTGCGCATGTACAATGCTACTAGCAAAGAGTCCTTTCTTTGTCGCACTATGACGACGTAAAAGCCATTGTTCTTCGAATATATGTATGTGCTCTTTCACACTATCACTATGCACTTTGAGTGCAATACGCAATCACTTGTTTATTTGAATTCGGCTCGATGCGACCAATGTTTTTAGTTGATTTCCACTTTATCGAGGACTGTATTTCCAATTCTGATTATTCAAAAAGAACACAATAATTATGAATTAAATGATGTATTAAACTTTATTTACATTTATGCTTGCGACACGTCCGCACTTGTGTGCGGTTGAAAGGAGAGTGTCCTTTTGCCTGTCCCTTTTGTGTAACAAATAACGACCGAGACAGGGATGTTTGACATCCAGGGTTGTTAACAATTTTCCCTTTTTTTCCATTTATATTCTTATACATACATACTTTAACACCTATCAAGGCTACAGAGCCTGCAGTCGATGCTGAGGATATGAACTATTTCTGCAGACGAATCGAATCCCGAGGTTAGACAGAATGAACCATTAAACCTGGATGATGCAGACTAACAATTCCATCCACTCAACCTTAACGGATTGATACCCGTATCTAAGCTGCTGGAGCTGACGGCCTAGTTGCTCTAGCTAGTAATCCGGCGAAGTTGGATCAACGAGGGAATGCTGTCAACAAGAAAGGGCACACAATAGCGACATTTCGGATAGAACGTCACCCTTGACAGAGGAGATACAATGACGAACTGTACGGCCTGTACAGTGACATCGATTTAGCCGGGCTGGGTCATGCAAAGCAGATGGACACCAATGACTGGACTGGAAAATCTTCGAAGTAGAGGAAGACCTCGAATCTGGTGGCGTGCGTAATCGGAAGGCGACCTCAACCAATTTGACGTGCGAAACTAGAGGCAGATCGAACTGGCTGGAAACGCTTGTTGGTTGAGGCCCTGGCCCACTCTGGACTGTAGGCGTAGGGCCACCTTAAGAAAATAAGTCTTGCCAGAAACACAAGAACTGCTGATGGGTCTTTTTGATACCATAAATCACTTGACTTGGATGTTGATGGCTATGTCTGAGGGGGAGCGTGGAGTGTTTCATTTTCCTGTGTATTGTTGCAGCTATGGCAATGTCTAACATGGCAACGAGTGTGTCGATCGGCTTGCTGTCTCGGTGCGAGTTCTGTTGATAAGGGCGTTCGTCCTAATTTTATTGTAGTTGGGTTGGGGCCATATCTGTCTGTCCTTGGCTGTTTCACGTCGAATTGAAGAATTCTTCCCTTGATAAGTCTAATCGTGGACCAGACTAACTCCGCATCAGAGGTTGAGACACATCTGGCTAGTGTGTTAGCTCTCTCAATCCCCTCTGTGTCCCTATTGCAAGGAACCCAGAGCAGAGTGATCTTAAGCCGAACGCTGAGCTGGGTTATAATTTCCTTGCACTTTTCTACTAACCAAAAGGACGACGTGTGTAAATGGACCGCTTCGATGGCAGCCTGACTGTTATTTTTGTTTGTGAAGCTGAGACTAAGTATCTTGCAGGCCTCTCTAGTCGCAAGCAGCTCCGCGTGGAGTACTCTCGAAGAGTGAGGGATTGGGATACGTTTAGTTCCGCTGAGAAGACATCTGCTCCAACCTTGCACCAGGACGGACACCAGTGCTCCGGTTCGAAACATTTTCGAATCCGCCCCCGAGGGACAGCGCAGTAGAGGAAGACCGTGACTCAGGTGGCACACACAAGTTGAAGAGGACCTCAACTAACTTAGCGTGCAAAACTGAAAGCAGGTAGCTAAAGATCGAGCTGACTGGAGACGCTTGTCGATTGAGGCCCAGATCCACCCCTACCTAAGTAAGGAACCTTGTATGATCGATTTCTTTGATTTCAAAGAAGAAGCTGTGAGTAGTCGTGTCGGTGCAAACCCCTTCCTGAACCATACTGCGTGCAGAACCATTAACATTCACAGACAAAGCTTTTTTTTTCGAAAATCTCGAGCTTGGCTAGGTCGCTGAGGTCTTCATAGAAATATTGTCTTAGGGTTTGCCTGCTAAGCCTTGATAGGGCAGGGCAGGTGCAAAAAAGGTCCTGCTCGGCAAGTGAACTTGAAGTTAAAGTATCGTGTAGTCAGTTATGGTCGAGGCAGCAGATCAAGGGCACTGCTTTGACCATATGGCTTCGCGGATCAAAACTCAGATTATCTGAGTCTAATTACACTGCATGAACGTTGGAATCTTTCCATCTTATGTGTCCACAGATATGTCAAAACAGATCACCACTATTAAATCTCTTTTCGTCTCCCTTTCTCGACGATAGTGCCGCTAACAACTTTCTCAACTATCGACAAGGACTCGAAATAAATCCACGACCAAATCTAGGTTGACAGACGACTCAATCCAGCAACTTTAACGTCAGTCCAAGTAGGACTCCCCGTGATTATACACTTTCCGGTGATGAGATTACATTCACCGCTAAGGACTTGTGTACGAAAAAAAAAACAAAAACAAATTGACCTCAATTCAATTTCGTTTTATAGTTACGTTTGCTTGTGGGGTTGGGATACACCGTGGGTTTGGGTTGGATGAAGCCTTAAAAGGATGAGCGGGATAATGAAGGAATAAGGGAGAAAACGAAGAACGTAAAATAAAAACCATGTTTCCTCTCACTCCCATACTTGTGTCCTGGCAAGTGGCGGTGAAATCTGTTTTTGCATTTTTTTTTCCTGTGTTTCGTAGGTAAAATGGTGAAATGGTACCCTGTGGGCATCCTTTTACATTCAGGTTACTCAGCTGTGATTGCGTATTTAAATGAAACTGGCAGCATGTAACAAAAGGGAAGAATTACACAAATTTTTTTTTTTTATATTTAATCCAACGAGAGATAGAAGGTGAGCGTGTAGCGGTAAGTGGATTGCATTGAAGGAGTCCTTGATAAAATACAATTTAAAGAGATTTACAATGTTGAGAGTTTAACCTTTAAGGATTTTATTCAACTGTTGTGGCCAGAGAAATAGGAAAATACTCATGTAACTCTTTTTTGGGTTCCTAAAGGACTTTTTGACATGAAAACAAGTAAATTCAGAATGAGAAGGAGAAAGTTTGGAAACTACTGATTGTTCAAAGCGTCGAATGAGTCAGTAGTGCCTTAAGCGATCAATAGAAGAAACAGAGGCTTGTGTTATTACTAGTGCTCCAGATTTCACGTGAACACGTACAACACGTGTATTAAAAATGTGTATGGATAAGCACGGGTACACACAATTTGACAGAACATGCTTGCAACCTAGTTGACTCAATTAAATGCAATTCCCCGACTCCTTAAGAAACCAAAAGGTACCCGCCCACAGCAACGTAAACACAAATAACCCCCAATATTTCAAACACCGGCAGTTATATTCAAAAATTCAAATTTCCACCTCAAATGTACTCACCACTTTCAAAGCTTAAACTCAACAACAACACACAATGGACAAAAGACAAACGAGCGAATAGCGAGCACTACCGTTACTTAAAAAAAATTAAAAACACAAAATTTACAAAATAAAAACCATTTATGGACATAAAAACACTTCAATTCACTTCACCAACACACAAATTACATTTAACACATATTTTTGGAAGGAAAAAACTAATTTATGAACAAGAAAACAATGGCGATCGCAAACCGAAACCGGAAACGAACCACTCGCGCACAACAAAAGACTTTGACTGAGTCAAATTCCGCAAAAGAGATGCAGAGATTGCACTTTTCCTATTTGCCCCTTAAAATTCGACTTTTCCTTGTCTACTTGCAGTCACTCTCTCGCTCGTTCTTCAGTGGAACTTGTAGGAAAAGAGCTTCTTTGTCAATTTCGCCGCTTTGCCCCTTAAGTTCTTTTGTCCTTTTCTTATGATGGCGTTGTAGATGATTCAGCAAAGATATAGACAATTTGAGAGACACTGAAGAATGTACTAGGTAACAAAGTTTGAGAAGATAGATGTTGTAGGGGATCTGAAGGTGGACATTTATGGGACGCAGAGGAACACATTTTACTGGAATCTGTGTGGATGCTATTGGTGATCTACGTATAGATGCAAAGAACAATAAGTTGAGAAGAGAGGTGTGTGGGTGTGACATCTCTTAAGGGAAGTTCTGATAAGTTGTGGTGGTTCTCACCAAATTAAAAAAAAAAAAAACAGGAGCTGCACAGGAACTTTTCACAGTAGGCTTAGCTATGATTGAAATGCTGATGGTGAATCTTTCGTCGCGATGTCAAAGTTGTGCTCAGTGGCTTTGTAAATCGAGAACCCATGAAGAGAGCAGTTATAGAAGGACCAAGGATTACAGTTTTCCGCGACAGAAAACGATGGAATAGGGACGTGAAATAATGGAAATCATGGTTGGTGTCTTGAATAAGATAAGAACGCATCGGTCATAAGTTGTGTGTTAAGTCAAGTAAAACCAAAGTTCAAGTACTATTGAGCTTTAGGATCTAAGAGCATAATTGAGGTTTCTATGCGTCGAAGTGGTAGTTATAGCGAAAGATGATTAAGTGGTGACCTGCCTATTTAGCAAGACCTACAACTATAACCCACAAAAATCGACTAGGGTCAACGAAAGACAAAACGAATACCCTCAAACAGTAGCCCGTGATGCCTGTTGATTCATTGGTCGCTGTCAAATAGTGTAAAATCCTTACCCAAAGTGGTAGAACGATTTAGACTGACTCCTAAAATGTCTATTGAATTGAAAGTCAACTTAAAATTCCAAATGGTACATGCTACAATACTGCTTCAACAAGTACTTCCCAATAGTAATTCCGTTAAGGGAGAAGCACTGACTTCGATGGATCCAAATTGGAAACAGTAACTGGTTCCGGAATTTTCGTGCGAACTTCTTAGTCAGCCTTGTTTAATACTGGTCCCATATTCCAAGCCGAGATTTTTGCCATCAAGCAGTGCGTGCGACTTAATCAAGCCTCTCACACCTTGGAAAAAACTATCTTTATCTTGTCACTCGTCTGTAATCAAATCCAAGCTAGTCGTACAAACCTGTAATTTGATCTCGGACCTAGCTAGGAACAACAAATAAGAATTCTGAATCTGCATTGTTTTCGAGAGCAAGTTATCTGAATCTTTCGGCTCAACTCTTGTAAAAGATCGCTGTTGGCAGTAACGAGATATTGGGGTGAAGGGTGTTGCCACTCAGATGGAATCAACGTGGTGTCGGCTTTGTTTTTTCTCGGCTCTCATCTTGGGTAAATACAAAAAGGCACCAATCCCTGGTCTACGCCAGGAATAATGCTTTATGTACCTTCTGCTCTTGGAAGGAACCTAAAAAATACTTCTAGGTAGATCTTGTCTTAGATCAAGAAGAAATTTAAGGTTCGGGTCTAGAGAAGGAAAATGAGCAAGTTGTAACGTTAGAATGATACTGATATGCTTCGCAGCGTCTTTTGGTGTTTGTGTGTGTCAAGTCTGTCAAGAGCTAAGCATTATGCTTGCTCCATGTAAGAAGTTCTTGAAGAACTTACCGCAGTCTAGATACCAACATTAGACCTTTTCTACGAGTTCCTGTGGGATTAAATCTAGCCTTATATGTGTAATGGGTAAGCCACAGAAAGGCAGCTGACTAGTAAAGAAAGATCTAGGCCTGTGTCTGTCGAATTTCTTAGAGATTTCGTTGCTCTTTATGTCTTCTTTGCCAGGAATCACAACAAGATTATTTGATTACGAGAAAATAGCTGCACTCTCTAGATCGCAGCTTGATTGCGTAGACCTCAAGTTGAGAAAAGAATTTCGACTGTTTGCTTGAAGTCGAGTTTCGAAAGAGCAAGGCCTTCCAGGGCACATTGAGATGAAAATGAAGTTTTCGACAAATTTGCACAGAGGCCTTGGTAAAACCCCCCACAAATATCGACGGTACACAACTGAGTTCAAACCACTGCAATGCACCCTTGGAGACTTCTCCCACTGTCCTCCGTTGCATCACCTGCAACTTTAAATTGCCAGTCAACGACAGCATAACTACATCCGCAATCAACAAATCACAGAAATTGCTACCTGTCATTTGAGGTCCTCGTTAATCATTCGTTGACACAAAACAGAGCAATCAAACAATCAGCGGCCGTACACGCCTAGTGCCACACACCTCGGTTTAAACGGACGCCTACAGGACACCCTATAGAGGATCATCACACCCACATACGTAAATTTAAATAAATAATTGCCACACTGTCACGAGCATGTGTTGCCATGAGTATAACCACCAATTTGCATTTATTTATGCAACATGCAACGCGTTCACGCCAAGGGTTTGCATAACCTACAGGTGTCCTTAGCCATCGCATCGCTTCAAACTCATTATAAAGCAGGAAATTGCGTGCAATTTTCCACCAATTTAGATTTATCCTAGGGGTGGAGTTGGAGTCTCCGCAAGACTATAAAAAGGACGAAATGCACTTTGCAATCACAGTTCGCGATGCAGGTTGTCCTTTTCGTGTCGATTGCGGGTGGAGTTATTTTTGCTGGTGCATCAAGTTCTGGAATTCAGCCAAGTGAGGAGCAACAGTTATTTTGGTGGAATGAAGCCAACTTGCCACTGTACGGCGACTACTTTCGCTTCCATGGAGTAAGGAGTGTGACTTTGGTAGTCTGCTCCGAGGATGTCGGTGGAAGAGGTCAGAATGTAATTCGGATTGGTAAAGTTGTACGTGGCCTTTTGGAACGACAGTTCTACGTGAATGTGTTCCATGATAAGGAGAATGTGCAATTCACCTTGAAGTCCTTGGGCTACAAGACGGGAATAATTGTTAATTTAGATGGATCCTGTGCCCTGCGAACTTTGCAGACAGCCGAAAAGGAAAATCTATTTACGACCAATCGCTTTTGGCTGCTTCTGGGTGGGGAAGGAACTGTTCCTGATGTCTTTATACCGCCCGATGGGGAGGTGAGGATTCTGTCGATGGGACGAGTGAAAAGTCTGGTGGATGTGTATAAGGTGGCTGCATCGAAGCTAGTGAAGGTGAGAGATATCAGTCGGAATATAACTTCGGTTGGAGAGATGGTGGGAAGTTTACAGAGCTTCGGGTCAGCCATTTCGTATAGAGCGGACTTGGAGGGTCTAGAGTTTAAGACGGGTCTGGTAATTTCGTTTCCCGATGAGTTCACAGACATTGAGGATCTGACAATGAGACATATTGACACAATCACGAAGGTGAACTATCCCCTGACCAGATCGCTGAGTGCTAAGCTGAACATGAGGTAAGCTGGAGCACATGGGTTGAGATGTGACAGTTGCAATTTCTATTTCTAGTTTCAATACCCATCAAACGGATAACTGGGGCTGGAAGAAGCCTAATGGCAGTTTCGACGGATTGGTGGGACGATTCCAACGCTACGAACTGGACTTTGCACAAAATGGCATCTTTATGCGTCTAGATCGAGTGGCAGTTGTCCATTTCGTTGTGGAAACCTTCCGGATACGTGCTGGAATTATGTTTCGACAGCCCCCTCTGTCGGCTGTGACTAATATCTTCGCCTTGCCATTTAACAATGACGTTTGGATCTCGATTTTGATTTTTATGATTTTCACTGCTGGTGTCATGACTGTGGAATTGGCATTTTCACCACGCCTTGTGGGCATGGATTTCGTTGAGTGTCTTGTCTTTGTTTGGGGTGCTATGTGTCAGCAAGGATACTATGTGTCAATTCCTAATCGATCGGCTAGGATTTTAGTCATTACAACGTTCATAACCACACTCTTTCTGTTCACATCGTTCTCGGCGAATATTGTGGCACTTCTTCAGAGTCCCAGTGAGGCTATCCGGTCTTTAAGTGATCTGGGACAGTCTCCATTGGAAATTGGTGTACAGGACACGGTTTACAACAAAATTTTCTTTAACGTGAGTGTCCCTTTCACATGTATTCCCCAAAATTTAGATCTTTCATCCAGGAATCAACGGATCCAGTCACCAAAACCTTGTTTCTGAAGAAAATTCAACCAAAGGGAGACCATGTGTACATGCGTCCCGATAAGGGCATGGAGAAGATTCGTACCGGTATGTTTGCATATCAAGTTGAACTGCAAGCTGGATATCAGCTGATAAGTGAAACATTTGCGGAACCGGAAAAGTGTGGACTCAAGGAATTGGAACCGTTTAAGCTGCCAATTTTGGCGATTCCTGTAAGGAAGAATTTTCCTTACAAGGAACTCTTTCGGAGGCAGTAAGTTGAAGTGAAGTTGAGCAAGAGGCATGGCTTTGAAGTGAATTTATTGTAGGATCCGTTGGCAACGAGAGGTGGGTTTGATGAAACGCGAGGAACTCAAGTGGTTTCCACAGAAACCCAAGTGTGAGAGCAACGTTGGTGGATTCTTTTCGATTGGTATCACCGAGTGTCGATATGCATTCACCATGTTTGGCTACGGATTGCTGGGATCTGTGGCAATGATGTTTGTGGAGATTTTGTTGAAAAGAATTGTCATGTGGTTAAGGGTTAATGGGACACAGAGCTTGGTTGTAGAATAAATTGGGGGAATCTGACTTGAACAGCTGTAGAGAGATGTTGAATAAACAGCTTTGAGGACCAATTCGATGTTTAGGGATCTATTGATGCTACCTGGGGAATCTAGAAAGAGAAATCGTTGGATTGGAACCATCCGATTAGAGATAGAAGTTTTAGAAAGTCAGCTCAGCTCGGTGAAGAAGTGACTGCCAAGTTCTCTCATTCTCCTATTAGCAAGAGCAGAGCAGATTCTATTTCTTCTTTGTTCCAGCAGCTCCTAGAAAAGTCATTGTAAGGTGCTAGGAGTTGTTCCGATTGACTAACTATCAGTGGCACAAAGCCCAGTTAGGACGTTCGATCAGAGAAAGGGGCTTTTTCTTATCGAGAACTGATGATATGCTGAACGAACTTTGAAGTCCTTCCAACTGATCTGATTCTGTGTGATTTTGGAATGGATTCAGGCCGTAGTACAATCGATGTCATCATGTGTGGCGAGTTCTGTCATACGGTCGAACAGACTAGGTTGGACCGACAAATTGTGTAGTTACAAGGGGTAGGAGTCCACACCAGGTCTAAATTTGTCTGCATCTGTGAAAATAACATCTTAAGGCTGCAAGAGACTCTAAAGGAAGCTTGTAATAAAGAAAGAACACTTCTACCAATTCTCAAATTGAGGCGATGGCCAGAACTTTGCTGCTAGTCAAAATGAGCCACCCACTCGACTAAAATGAAGTGAAGAAAGCCGTATCGCAGCTGAAATTTAACAGAATTGCCTGTTTCGCTGGCCTGTCAACTGAACCAAAGAGCCAACATCAACGAAAAAGGAGATCAAGTACACAGCGACATCGGTTTAGTCAAAAGAAAAATCCAGGTCCGGACAATGGCTTATCAGCTTGAATGTTCCTCGACTCCATTTCAGAGATACAACGCAGTAAATTCAGATTGTATGATCATCAACTGAAATGAGTGTGTTAAACTTATGCGTGTCCTAGGACACAAAGGTATCCACAGAACCGAAATGGCGGATGAGTTAGCTGAGGAGGGCTTGGAACAGGACCTATCATTGGTCGATCACTCAGTTCTGAACCCCTAGGACTCATCAAATCCAGCATAGCCCTTGACTTCCAAAGACAAACTGACGAGAGATGGTGCCCACTTTCATCATGCAGCATCTCTAGGAAACGAGGCACATTCTTGTGCTAAATAGATCCAACCTAACTCTCTTCATAGGGATTATCACAGGCTACAATGTACTGGCGGCTCACCTTACAAGAATGCGTTTAAGCACAGACGACTTATGCAGAGGCTGCGGGAATACAGACGTGGAAGAGAACACAACTCATTTGCTATGCGAATCGCAAAGCCTACATAGAAGAAGAAAGAGGGCCTTCGGTGAATACTATTTCAACGACCTGGGCGACCTGTCTAAGAAGCCACCAAAAACCAGCCTAAAATTCACTACGAATTCAGAATGGTTTGGGGAAGGCCGAACGACCGTAATCATGCTCACTCAGACCCTTTCTTTTCTCGTTGTCTTTTCAGACTGAATATTCCAAGTGAGAGGAACACAATGGATCCGTAGATATTCGAGTGAAGGCTGCACCTCTTCAACCAACCTATCTACTAGAGGTTCCTGGTAATGAATGGAGCTTAATGGATAAGCTTGTGGCTCTAATCTGTCCATAGTTCAATGTGAAATTCCCTATTCCAAATCATATCGTATAAAACAATTTCAAATAGAACTGACCTCCGACCTAGTCTCGTTATAAAATCAAAATCCATTCCAGACCACTGACTCACATCATTAATAAACATCAAGTGCTAATAAGCCAACAATTGCCCATCAAACAAATCCAATTTACCAATTTAACCACCATGAATACGTGTAATTACCGTTTAGATTGGCACTACTTGCTCAGCTGTAGCTGACAGATGTCAAAATTTCACTGGCAAGCCATTTCATTGCTTAACTACCGTCTCCCTCTCTCACATTGTTAAACGACGACGAAACGAATCCCATCCATCCGAATCCACACTCCAGGAAAGAATAGAGACGCCGCCGCCGTCGCCGCCTACCTTCTTGCCCCATCAGCGCATGAATTATAATTTATTCAGGAATTATTTCCTCCTCACTCAAGGATAATAATCAAATTCCCATTAAGCACAGCAGTCACGTATTATCCTTCGATGATTATTCCAATTTCAGTATCACTCCTCTCGTTCAGCAATAATAATATCGATCATGATATTTCCATTTATCATCCTTTCGAATTCCATTCCCACCACCCAGCCAGTCTCCTGCCCTAAGGACACTTGTGTGTTCAAACTTCCTTTGAGGATGTTTCTTTGAAAGATGTTCGCCTGTGACATTTGATTCGTTGTGAGTTGTGATTTCAAAATGCCCTAACAGTTACTGGACACAGTATTTTTGTTCGAAGTGTTATGTCCTGCGACACAAATGAAATGGGGACATTCGACGACGACGACGACGCGACGTCATGTGAAAAAGCAGTAGTTTCAGTCACAACACTTGGTCGCAACACAGATGGAACAAGGGAGTAAATTTCATCTCAAGTTCGTCGTACTCTGTGAGAGTTTATTGGATTTCGGTTTTTTTTTTCTTTTTCCCTCGTTTTTACTACGTTGTGCGTTGTCCTTGATTTGCCATCAAAATCGTATCACTGATTGATTTCCTCTTTTTTTCGAGAATGGATGACGAAGACCGTTTTTTTTTTCAACGCATATTGAGCGAGGATATTACTAATAAAAACATTTCTGCAGGGGATACGGATAGTTGATGCCTGTGCAGGACTCTTACGTATGCCAGATGACAAATTTGAATGGGATTTCATTTGAGTTTGACGATTGGTAGGTGACGTTTTTTTTTTACTTTCTCCTTGGTGCCTGCGATTGATTGCAGTCAGTGGGAAGACGCGGGTATTGGGCGTTATTGGATTTTGAAATTGAAATTTTGAGTTCAGTATGTGGAGCAGCTTTGGCAGCAGATGTTTCAAAATGAGAGTGGGTTTTGCCGAGTTGGCAGAGCTTAATGATGGTAAAAAAGGGGACATTGCAGTTAGGGGTAACCAGTGAGCCGTGTTCACCCAAGAAATCTGGGATAATGGAATGATTTTTTACAAAGTACCTAGTTCAGTCATATGGACTTTTCTCACTCTAACAATGGTTTTAGCTAGTTTTGTGTCAGGATACACTACTTCAACCGTCTCAGTGAGCATTTGTATGATCTTCAGAGGCAGTGAGCCTTATGCACTCGGTGACTTTAATGCTGAAATCTGTAGGGCAGTCATTTTTGGTGGCTAAGTAGGAATGCGGAGTCCTCCAACATGCCAGCAGATAATGCCTTTCGGTTGATCAATCTAGACAGAAATCTCATCGATTGAGGCGTTTCCCTTCAAGATTTCAGAAAGTGTTGAGTTCTTGGGCCTAGTGTTTGATAGACAACTGAACTGGGAACTTAGCTTTAAGGAAACATTTGCCTTTTATACTACAGTTCGATTGTTAGATTAATAAAGCCATTACGAATGTTGTTCTTCTTTTTTTGAAAATGAAATGCTTCATGCACCCTCGAGGGTGAGCAATTTCCCCCAGAGTGTTGGATTCTAACCAACTAAATCCTCTCTATCTTATGGTGAACCAACCTGGGAACTGTTTCTTGTATTACTTAGGGGTGGGGCAACTTAGCTTCTATGGGCTCTACTCTGCTATGGTCGTTACGGAATAATATTCTCTTCTTTTCCTAGAGCGACTAATTCTGAGACGGTTCGATAGGAACTCGACCCCCGAAGAGCTTCTCTTCGCTGTACTGCTGCCATTTATCTTCTACACTTTTCGAGCAGAAGCGTAATTGTGTGTAGCATGACTCCCTAGGATGCAGATAGACTAAAAGGATTCTCCAGCATATTTGAGGAAAACTTAAGGTGACGCTACAGTCTGGGGTGGATCTGGGCCTCAACCAACAAGCGTCTAAGGGAAATTACAGACAACTTAGTGGCGTTTCAACGAGGCTCTACCCTCCATGTCTTTGAATGTCCTAGGCTTAGATGACTAGGGTTTCGGAGAAACCTGTGGAGCATTTTAGCATTTTCTTTACGATTGTTCTGCCTTTACTTGCCTATATTAGGTTGTGGATCTTCGGTGCACCATCTAACCTACAGATCTAATGATTTTGCGAAGATGCCTCGGTTGATTGTTTAGGTTTTATGGAACCATGAAACTTAAGCAAGATTCTGTTATACGTTCAGTCTTTACTGCTTCCATTTCGTGTCGCTTCTCATCATTCTGCTTTAAAAAAAACTCCAAACTGGCAATAAACCTTAAAAAAAACCACTTCGTCTCTCTTTTACTCTCAAGCGGAAGTCATATACGTACCACTCAACACCCAACGCAACCATCAATCAATTAACAACATCGGACAATGGAGAAACATCGTGGTACCTCCATTAGCACCGAGAAGAACCCACAAAAATCAACCGAAGTACTCCTAAAATTCCATGCTAATTGCTTCGCTGTATGGTTGACGAATGATTGGTTCACCCGATTGTATTTGGTTTCTCAATTAAACAATGGCCTACTCCCTGGGCGCATTTGGACCGCGTCGTCCTTCCATTGTTCTTCAACACAATATATGGCATCGTACCCTAACCAGTTGGCATTGTTTTATTTTTATTCACATCGACCTCTTGTCGAGTCTTTATCACTAGGCGGCGCCCTTGACCATAGTTCTATACGTACCTCTGCATGAATAGTCGTTAAAAAAGTGTCGAAACAAAAACACCATACCAGGACGTCAGGATGACATACAATTTTTTTAATTTTTTTTCGTCGCGCCGCCAAAAACAATAGCGGGACGAATTTTAAACGAGCTTGACGACAGCATAACAACTGGTCGTGGGTTGAGGGGGTGGAAAAATCCCGAAAAATTCCACCGTGCGGAATAAACATTTTCGTAAGCAGTCAAGTGTGCCAGAAATGTTTGTTCTGCTTACTTTGCTTCCTTGAAGGAGATGTTGTGTAATGGAAGAGGATGTAAAGGATGGCTGGCGTTGCTGTTTTCATTTTTTTTTCTTTGGTTTAGCAAGGTTGGCACATAAACTTTAATAAACTTCAACGGTTTTTGGGTAATCAAGGACCAAAGGAACAGCACCAACAGCAGATTTTGTTCTTTCATGGTTAGTTAGTTCATGGTTTATACCAAAAATAGAAACAAAAAAGGATATATGCATGGCCAGGATTCATTTTTGTTTAGTTTCTTTACTTTTATCTTTCGCGAGGTGAAAAAGAAAAGTTTATTTCGTTGAGTGGGATGAGTTCACTAGATAGCATGCGATTACCGATTCAAGGAGCAAATAATTAAGTTGTTACACACATACACACAAGGCAGAGAGAAGAAAAAAGTGAATTAGCCAAGAGTTCAGTTTGTTATTCGTTAGGAGGACTAAGGGTGGGTGGGTGGTTTTGGGTAAAACAAAAAACAAAAAGTTTTCTAAAAATTTTATTTTTAAGGTGCAAAGTTTCTGCAAGAAGCAAAACAAAACAAAAAAAAATCGTAAAATTAGACCGGAAGATGGTATAATTAAGTGGGGTGCTGTGGTTTGTGGCAGGTGCTGGGGTAACCAAATTGGACGTTGGGGTAAAAGATTGCAATTAAATTCGCAATTAACTCAACAGTGCTTAAGGTTTAGATCCAATCAATGAGTTCAGTAATCCATGAAACTACATAAAACGATCAAAGGGTGTTATTAATGACTTTCGGAGGGGAATGGTAACCTTTTTTTTTTATAGTGCTTTGACTTTGAAGTTAAAGGAGTGTGAGGTTATAAGTTTATTTATTGCGGCTACTTGGAAATTTATTGAAATTCACTTCAGAAAACAGAAGGGTTAAGTGAGGACAGTTTCCGTTTATTGTTGGGTTAGCAAGCTAGAGAACACCAAAGTCTTACGGTTTTGGCAGCTAAATTTCAGAGTAAATTACTGTAGAATCCAAATATAGCGACGATTGCGACGGATTTCACTGTACTAATCATTATAAAGCATCTGTCTGATAGAAGCCTAGGATGAGAATGGAAATGATACCTAAACTCCAGGATTCACTAGGGATAACATTCGCCTTCACGTAAGTTTCATTGTAGTCTGCACACATCATTGCCACACAACTTGAGTTTCGCAGCAACCTGTACCAACTTCAAAAGTACACAACTCAATGCTTTGAGTTCGAACAGCGCAATGATGAACCACAAGCTTAGTGATCTAAACTCTGTGTGTGGTTGCCCGTTTACTGGAAATCCTTTCACTGACTTGGCAGCATTGTGGCTGATAACCAAGAGGATCTTTGAATTGCCCGACATCAACGATTAGGATTCAACTGCAGCTCAAGTCGGATACTGGAAAAGGCTCAGTAAACGGAAAGGAAAGTCACACGACGAAATGTTGGAGAATAGCGACAAAGTTGTGGGTTTTGATTTTCTAGGTAGCGGCCTAGATGGAGCGATGAATCCTTTAAACCAGAGAAAAGCCGATAGGGCTTGAACCTTATCGTATACACCTTCAAAGACGCCCATGGAGTAGATCTCTCTCTCTCTCTGCTTAAACAGACCTAAACGATTCACAAAGTCATCCTATCCTCAGCTATCATGCTTGGTTTTGAGCTCCTCCGAGGCCTCATCTACGACTTGGATGGTGAGAATAATTGTCATTCATTATTTTAAAAAACAACAAGTCAGCAGGTGTTGAAAGATGGACCCGCATTAAGGACCATATAGATAAGAAATCCAAAGAAAACTTAGCTCGACTCTGTGCTATGAGTTATGGGTCCGACACCAAGCTATAGGGAGTTAAGGACTGCCTCGATACTCAATAACATAGATTGACGTCAAACTCTGTTTTAGTGGAAAGCAACGAAAAATCCGATAGACCGGCAGAGAATCCATAGATTGAATGGGCAGTAGCATCATATGAGAAGATTTAAGAAGAGAGGAGCAAATGAAGCTCTAGAGAGACTTCCACAAAACTAAGGTAAGCAAGAGTTCACCTTTTTTGAAGTTAAAATCAGAAAAGGCTTGGAGCTTGCATTGGTTGAGACGTGCTGAACTCAAGAAAAGTCTTAGGAAGCTAAGTTAAGAAAACGACGAATGGTACAGATTCTGTTATGAAGTGGAGATAACTTGAAAAGGAGTAGTGAGTTCGATAACAAAAACTTAGCTGAACGAGGTGTCCTAGTCCCAATTTAGCTACGGCTTCCACCAGAAGGGGAATAGAAGAACGTCTTAGCCCGTCATTCGTCGCCTGTTTATTCCGGAATTTTACCAATTGCGTTCGTCCTTCAGGCCGAACTATGTGCCATTAATACCTGCACTAACATCAATCTTGACTCTGATATCGGGGCGGCAACCGTAAACACCGAGCATTGAGTTCTTATTGGCTCCTGACTGCTTCAATGCTCTCCAAGATCAATCAAAATGAAACAAAGTTTAACTAAGACGGATACTAGGGCACAGAGGCAACGAAATCACTGACCAACTGGCTGGGAAAGGTACCTAAGTGCCGAATCTTTCTAAGGCATTCATAATTCCGTGTAAAGACAGCTGAGAAAAACTAGAACAACATTCAGGGACTCAAACAAGTCAAAAAGGTCATCCGACCGTTTAATAAAACTACAACGATATCAGAAGGCTTGCTAGCTTCCTCTCTGGACACTGCAGCTTCAGATGTCACTTATGTAAACTAAAGATAGTTCAGGAAACTGAATGTCGACTTTGTCTAGAGGAAGACGAATCAGTGGAACACGTACTGTGTGAGTGTTTGCCTCTGCTGCATCAGGAGGCTCTTTTTCCCTTAAGGAGATCCTGACACCTGAAGTTATTAGAAACACCTCTACTGGAGACATTCTCAATTGAATTGGAAAAATCGAGGATCTCTTAGTCTAACAGGCTGTCGGCACAATACATCTTATACGCTGCAGTGCCTCTTGCGTCAGACACAGTCTCGCTGAGCTTCCATGGCAATCCATTCTGACGGCTCTGTGACGACTCAAATGAAAACACGATGAAGTTAAAAGTCCCGATTCTCCTTAAGATGGTGCTATAGTCCGGGGTGGACCTGGGCCTCAACCAAAAAGGGTCTCCAGCCAGTTCGATCTTTAGTAAGTTGCCTCCAGATCCATACGCCAAACTGGTTGAGGTCCCCTTCCACTAGTGCGCGCCTCCTAAATCGTGGTCTTTCTCTACTTTGCCGTCCCTCGTAGGTGGATTCAAAGTTTTTCCGGACCGAAGTATTGGTGTCCATCCGCTCTACATCCCAGTCACCTCATTCGTTGAACCTCCTCCCTTTCGGGGATGTCTCTGTACAGCCCATAAAGTTCGTTATTGTATCTCCTTCTCCATAGATAGAAAATTTCATCAATTTCAGTAATTCAATTCGATACTCATCCGGACCATCGTCATCATCTTCAGCAACTTCTGCATCATCTCATCATCATCATCATCATCATCATCATCATACACAGTGAAAATGCTTTAATGTAATCTTTTATTTATAGCCTTACTGTTGCCATCCATTCTCCCCTAAAGGATGCATCCAATCCTTATGGTCGACCTATCTGCAGCATTGTCGTCGTTGTCATCCTTTGGAATAACCAGGTTCACCTAACAACCTTGTTAAAACCATGAAAACGGAAAATTATTGATAATCGAACTAATTTTACACACCTCAAGGCAAACAGGAGGAGGGTGGAACGAAAGCTGTTCCGAATGACTTTGAATTCGAGGTGAAGGTGGGGATGCATTGCTGCATGCAGAGACGAGAAGGTCACAACCTAGGAATACAGATATGCACACAAATTAAAATAGAAATCGATTGTGCATATGTTGCACCTGTTCAAGGATAATAGCTGACGATGATGTGGATGTAAATGCATTGGACTCCTTTGAATATCTTTCTTAGCGATTCGATAGATTATAGGGGTTGGGGGAAATAAATTGGAATCACCTCTGTCGTTGTTCACAACAACACACGCGTAAAATCATAAGCATCGCACCCGAAGGATTCTAAGCATTTTCTCTTGTATCTAAGCGGAGAAATGAAAGTATCTTACTTTGTGTGTATTATCATTGTTTCCTTCCAAGTTTAAGTATCCGAACGTAATGAGCCTTATCCCTGGTTTTCTTGGTTCCATTCGTTTTGTTCCTTTATATCCCCATTCTCTATGGGCATGGATACACCTTGAAAGAAGAGCCGACAATTTAGGAAATAGGCTTTCACAGAGGAAGATATAATAAAAATGGCAGACAAATATTCTCATTTTTCCAGAACGGTCTACCTTTGTCTAATTCAGGTTTCTTTGTGTTTCTCGCTTGAAGACGTTGTCCTTGTGTTTGGATAAGCGTTTTTTTTTCTTTATATCTTTTTTAAGAGGTGGAGTTGGTGAAGATCCATAAGGATTTCCCATCGTTTCATGTATCGTTTGAAGTCGAACGAAGAAGAAAGGAAGTGTATACGGAATCGTTACTATGCTAGGAAGGTAATGGTGCCTTTTGCTTAGGTAATATGAAAAGGGATTTCAAGTGGGGGTAAGGATTTGATTTTATTGTTTTTTTTTTCCTTTAAGCTTGGAATGATAAAAGATGGAAAAATCACTCGAGATGAGGAAAGTTAATGAGGGCAATGGGGCAAGTTGAAATTTGGGAGATGATATGGGACGTTTGTTGGGTATTTTCGAAGGATGTGTAGTATGTAAGTTTAAAAACAAAAAAAAAAAAAATTCTAAGAGGACTAACATCCTTTGGCAGTGGTTCAATGTTCAAAAGAATCTGGGGATTTGGTCGAATGGTGCTTTTTTACTGCTTATAGCATGATTGTTTGGTAGTTTTGGTCCAAGTTCCTCAAACGTAAATGGGTGGGATTGTAGCATAACGTTTGCATAAGGAACGATGTGAGGAACATTGACTGCCTTCATGGAGATATCATCTTTACATATCTCCATATATGTATGTATAGCGATGCCATTAAACCGGAACCCTTTCTTTAGTAGAGAGACGGTAGAACTTTTGAACTTTGTGGAGAATCACCATGTGCGACCTTCTGAGTCAGCCTTGGTATATCCTCGTCCATATTCCAAGCTGAGATCTTTGCCATCAATCAGTGTGACTTAATCAAGTCTGTCATGCCTTGGGGTCTATCTTTATCTTTTCAGACAATCAAGCTCCCCTCAAAGCGCTTCACTCGACTGTCGTCAAATCCAAGCTAGTCCTAGAAATCCGTTGGACCCAGCTAGGAATAAAATGGTCATCCTTCATTGGATAGCGGATTAACTGGCAATAAAAAAACCGACTGACTGGTAAAAGATGGCCTGAACCCCTCTGCATGTTACGTAAATCACTTTTTGCAAGACATGTTAACGGCCTTTGCATGCAAGAGTCCAGAGAAGCCTGGTTTAACCCACCAGGACAAACATGCTTGAGGCTATTCCCGATACTGTCACGAAGATTTACTGTGACTCTTGATAGGAACAACCTTAAAGTCCGGACATTGCCGCTTAAACAAACACCTACATCGCATGAACCTTGCAACAGATTCAAGTTGTGGACTCTGTCTTGAGAGTGAAGAGACCAAACAAGCCTAATGGAATGTCCAGCCCAATTCAGAAAGAGAATTCTCGGCGGCGAAGTGATTCCAATTGAACAGATTGCTGCTATCCATCCCAGAGAAGTTTCTCAACTTCCTGACATCTAAAGGAACAATATGATTCTGGAGAGAAACCGCAGTGCCGAGGGCTGTGAACAACTCTCTTGAACACACACAAAAGATAACATAGACAAAAGATAAGAGACATTGGCTTAAACAAAGCTATTCTCTCCCCGTTTTCCTATTAGTACTTGGGTCCAGAAGAGTCCGTCGCTAATCACCATATGTCGCTTTAATATTCTGTTGCGTGGGTAACGTCTGGTTCAATAGAATGTCTAAATCCAACTTTTTCCTCGGAAAACCTAGAATGATACCATCCTCAGTACTGGTCACCCTTTTCCAAAAATAAATTGCAACTAATTGCATTTAAAGGGTTTCCACCATCGATGACATCCACGAACTCTCATTAAGCATCCTTTCGTATAAAAGGATGTAAATATCGTTGATACAATGTCATTGCTAGTCAAAACGTTGTCGCGTACAAAACTACTCCAATTGTCTCAAAAACTCACACATAAACCAAACCAAAGGAGGAAGGAGCAAGTACATACAAAGGAAAAAAAATGAAGCTAACCATGGCGTCTCTGGCAATCTACGTGACCCTCGCTTTGGTCACTCATCAGCCCCATGTAGCCGTTGGTCATATTCTCGATCTGCCTCCGGAATTCCTGCACGATGCTTCATCGAATCTTCTCGAAATGGAAGCAATTGCCGCCATGGGCAAAGGGCGACCCATCGCTGGTGTGGAGCTTGACGGTGGCCGGAAATCCCATCACTGCAGCGTCGAGATGAAAATGCGAATCCCCGGCAAGTGCAAGTATATGGGACGTGCGGGTGTTGCCTGTGTTGCCGGCGAGTACATGGATCTCGTAAACGAAGAGTGCATGATGTAAGAAAAACAAAAAAATAAAACCCACCAACCCAGAGAGAGAGATCAAACACATTGCATCCTTTTTCCGTCGTTGTCGCATCCTTCGGTGTACAATCTAATCTATACTATGAACGTGAAATTTTAATGTATCTATTTATCTATTGGAGAGCTGAAGTATGGGCGCTTGGTTATTTCATTTATTTGCCACGATAAAATGAAAACAAAATTTAGTGCGTTGAGTCTGGGAGTCCTTAGTGTCGGTATCGGTTTTTGGTGTTTTCGTTTGTGTTCTCCTCTTGTTTGTATTATCCCCAGGGAAGGACATGCGAATAGTAGCGTGTACTTATTTTCATCGTGTGCCTCGTTGCTCCTCCTTTTTTGTTTTTTTACTTTCTTTGGTCTGAGGTATTTGTTTTCCTTCGTCGTTTACTCGTTTTTATCGCAAATCGTTTCTGGCATCAATTTTACGTGATGGCATGCACTTAAGACGTATAAGGGTGAATGTGTCTACCCGAGACATTTAGAGTATATAAAAGTTGTTTTTATGCCAAACATCAGTATACCACACTTTATTTTTTAATATTTTTTGTAAGAAGCCAACAATTTAATAAATAAAAAATAAAAAAAAAATAAAATTTTATATATTAAATAAAAAAATTTAATGGATTTTCTTTTTTTAATAAATTTATCAAAGGAAGTAGAATTGTTCCTTATCCCTCCAATGTTTCTAACTTTTAGGTGATTTGGCAATGGTTCGTGTGAAATATATATTTTCGTTGATTCTCTCTTGAACTGAGAACAACTGATGGTTTAAGGATAGAACTTGCGAAAGACAATTTCAATAGATACCGAAGCTCCTTTAATTCTAACCAATCCATTTCAGAAGAACCAAATAAAGTGCCAACAAGCTAGAAATAATTGCAGCAATCGCCATATTCGACGAGTCAAGTTCCTACATAACCAAACAATTTAAGGCAGCTAGTCAACATTTTTGGTCATTCGTCAGAAAAGTAAGGTTCGTTGATTGGCGAAGAGAAGCTACCTCAGTGGCACACTCAGGTTTCTACAGACTCATTGTGATAGGACCATAGGAAGAATTCTGCTTCGTTATCAGTTTCAACGCTCATTTGTAGTGACATTCCTGATTCGAATCCTGCTGCGCACTTCGCAGCTAATTTAACGCTACTAGATTGTACTCTATCTCCGTCTATATATGGACTGAAGAGCGTCGAATCCTTTCATGGGACAAATTCACTTTCTTGGAGGTCTCAACATCCCACCTTAAGTCTTGAAGAGGCTTTCTTCTACGCTGGCAAAACCACTATGCAAGCTCTGTTGGATATCTCCGAGTAAATCGAGAACTTCATTTGTCCAGCCCATCTCCACAGAAGGCGAATCTTCTTCGCCCTCTAACTACTGGCCCATTGAATTTACATGCCTTTTGTCTAACGGCATGGAAACGCTGACGAATCCTAAGTTTATATACGAAAACTTCTTAGATCCACTGGTGATTTTAATGGCATTTTTCACCGAGAAGTGGAACGTAACTCTCCATCACTCTGGTGAAAGATTGGTATCAACGTCCTTTGTTGAAAATGTCCTGCATTTTACATCGATGTAGGTATGACTTCTTCTACAGTACGAGATAAACCTTGTCACCTTGTCTACATCTTTTTTGACATCAAACGTCTCAGTGATATCGTATCCGGTCTTGATGAATCAGCGAGCATTCTTCATCGTCAAATTGCACAAACGGATGAGTTTGCCAAGGATGCCAACACTAATCATAACTTTGTATAGCTCGTCCCTATAAACACTGTCATGTGCGCCTTTAAAAGCGATGAACAGATGGTGCGATCGATTTGGACTTTTTGGATTTTCTTCAGGATCTGTCAAAGTGTGAACAATTAATCGATTGTGGACTTCCTGTCCTGAAACGCTACTAATAGGAGCCAATCAGGTTTTTGGTGAGGGGTTTATTATTATTATAAACGATGTTCAGGAGATGCCTTTATTATTTGCGCTGTTGAGGGGGTCTCCTTTTTTGTTGATCGACAAAACGTTTTAGACTATTTCAAGTCGGCAATTCATCACATACATGCTGGTGTCCTCGAAGTTCCAAGTTCGACTATGGAAATGCTTCCAAATCCCAATGCTGTCTTCCATCACTTAAGGCAAACCCAAACCTTGAACCAATATCCATAAATGGTATTTGCATCGCTAAAACCTTAAGAGTTTCTAGCCTTTGCATGTGTGCCAACCTTCATTCGAAGTCGCGATAAAAGATGCAAAATGTCTAGGTTTGCTTAAAAGATACAAAAAACACTTCATCCCCTTTGATCTGGCCTCAACCTATAAAGCGTTCATTTGCCCAAAGCTTCTGTACAAAGCTCTCTCATGTGGAATGATGCACATAACCTGGTGTTTCCTCATCACCACAATAGCGCACAAACATTTAAAACCAACTTGCATCGGTATCTCCTTTGTCACTGCTCTAATTTTCCCCTTGTTCCCGTGTTCTGGTTTTAAAGTAGCCACACCGCGTTTAGGTCCGCCTTTGGATGGACAACAAATGTTTCCTGGACACTTGTGACAGATAGTTCAGCGAAAGATCTCTGGTCGATTTGGTTTCTTCGTTCTCTGCGCTTCAATTCTATTTTTAAACTGAGCCGGAAGGCTACGTCAAATTAGAATAAGACTCTGTGCGGGCTCCTATGTTATATCTGAAGACCAGAAAAGCACTGCAGTTAAAGACGATTGACCTTAGAAGCATGAACCTTTGAGGGATGTGTCTGAAAAAAGACATTCGGCATTCACTTGTAACTTAATCCTTAAAGATGAGCTCAACCAGCAATCACCTTGGACTGTTTGGTGTAAAATCAAATGTTTTTATCAGATGACATGTAACTTGAAGAGGCATGTTCTTGGACGAGGTATAAGCCTCAAAAGCTTTCACTTCACAGTTCAAAAAGGTTAACATATCAGACTTCGTACATGAGTTCAAAATACAAAATTCACTCGTAGTTTTCTAGGAAGCTGGAAGGAGATTCGAGGATTGGAACAAGGACATTTCCGACATAAAGAAGGTAGACCTTAAGTGATGACATGAAAGGACTTTTCCTGGAGTGACCCATCATCAACAAACTCCATAACATCTTATTGTGTGATGGAAGCGTTGCAGAAGCTAAGCTTTGGTCTCCTTTGAAACAAAGTGCCAACAAGATAGATAGATCTTTGTAGTGCCGATGGAAAGGAGAATTGGTGACAAGTGCCACATTTGCTGGGTTCAAAACCATGGAGACCGATGGGAAAGAAATGAAGCATTCCAATTCGAATTAGATACAAAGGATCGTCTTTCAGACCGATTGGAGGACTATATGTAGGGAAGAAGGCTGAAAATGTCTACTCTAAAAGCTAGACTTGCCCTAGAGTGAGTAGGTTAGGTTAGGGTAGGTAGGAGGGTTGACGGGGAAGGAAGTCCTTTCCCTGTCACACTTAGGTCAATGTAGACCCATTGTGATGCCCCTGGGGTTGCAGCCCCTTTACTAGGAACCATAAGCCTAAGTTCTATCAAGCCAGCCCGCAGCGTTGATAAATCTGTGTATATCAAGCACCGACTTGTTGGACAGTTCTTCTAGATCCTGGAAAAGGTGTCTTCTTAGGATTTTAAATCTAGTATGGCAGAGTGCCGGGCAATGGCAGAGGAAATGTGGAGTATCCTCATCTACGAGTGCGTAAAGACATGCTTTTCTTTGAAATATCTAAGGTCCAGCTGGTTTTTTGTAGATTTGGTATACAAGTTGAACAAGGGACTGCATTTTTCGTACTTAGAAGTAGATTTCACAGAGATGTCCTAAGAACAATCTAGACATTAGGACCCTCAATTCTTTTTGCAGCCCAACTCAAAGTGAACACTCTTGTCAGCATGCTAGACGATATGAATCGATGGACCGGTGGCATAAAAAGACACAAAAATCTCTAAAAGGGAAGGCAGGTAGGCTTCAACTCTCGTCTTTGCCTTCACTACGATGCTTCTAAGTAGGATATGAGTTTCGTTCATAGAAGTGCAGTCAAATCCTAATTTCAAAGGATCCCAGGCCAGTTCACTGTCATTCCATCGGACTCTACTCTAATCCTTGTAACACCAAAATCTACAATCTCCCACTAGAACAACACTGCTAACGACATTTATCCACCCCAACGTTGTTATCCTTTGGAAAAAAAGTTAAAGATAAAGAAAAAGTATCCACAAAAAAGTGCTGGCCACCATCCTTCTCTCCAATTCCCCAGTAGCATCCTTCGTCAAAGCCCAACGATTAATTAGTTTCTCTGATAAATCATTTTCTTGTTGGGTGTCGTCTTTCCATTTGCCATTTGGCAACCAAACAACATATGCAAACTGTCAGCAATCTTCCAGCAGCTACCAGCAGTCCTGTCATGTTGAAAGTTTCCTCCATTAAAATTCCATCGATCAAGACTCCATTAAGGGAATTCCTACAGGAAGGAGTCAAAAAAAAAAAAAAAAAAAGCACACACGGACAAAAAAAAAAAACAAAAAAAGCGAGAGTATAGCAGTTGCAACAAGTTTTATTGATTGGAAAAGTTCCTTTGTTTAGTCAGCCGTCTTTGAAGAAAAAAAAAAAGGGATAATCCACCACCACCACCATCACCATTACTACAACAATGAAATCATCAATTTAATCTATTTTCCTTCTCTTCTCAAGGAATCCTTAGAAAAACGGTCGCAAAAGTCAAACTCAATTAAGGCCTGCATTGCTTTCGTTATTCGTTTGTATGGCTTGGCATGGCACAGGACTAAGGAGACTAACCACGAATTGCAATTTTCTACGAGATGATTCTAATGAGGTTGTAGTGGGAGTAATCACTACGCAGAGAAGTCCTTCCAATACAATGGACCCTTTCATTTGATTTAAAAGAATTGTCCAGTGAGGCAGGGATGAGCACCAACTGTGATCTTATTATTGCCATCAAACCCCATGTGCAGCCGGATGGAATCCTGTTCTCAACTATACTACGTGGGTGAAATTTCAATAATCCTTAGAATTTCACAGAAAATACCTTGACTGCGGATTCAAATAATGGACAGAGGAGCACAAAACAAAAAAATCTATACCCTCGATGTAGCTGTTATCCTTTGCCTCGATCCGGTGGTTTTTCAACCAATTCCTCTGCTGTCCGAGGCATACCTCGCAAAAGGAAAACAAACAAGAGACTGGAAAGCAGAACTGTGATGTGGTCAGTTTGGGGGATAAGCCCCTTAACGACGTTGTTAGGATGAAAGGACTCTTGTAGTTGGAAATTGTCTCTCGCCCCTCGTGTACTTTCTCTGCTGATTCTATTTGTACTGTTTCAGGATACGCTCTCTTCAAACGACAGGGTTATTTCCCAGCTGCGATTTTTTTTTTCGGCGAATTCTGCAGAAGGACTAGGACAAGTGTGAAGTCGTGCCGGATGAGTGTGTTTGGGGGCAAAGTTGTTTTGTTAGTTTGTTTCAGTTTTGTTTTTTTGTTTTTCTATTTACAGTTCGAGGACAAATCCAATTTACAAAAACGAAAGCATAAGTATGTGTGACGCTGTAAATTTGTTCAAGTGGAATGATTTTATGTACAAAAAAAAAAAAATGGATTCTAGGACTCGTATGGTTAACTGGTGTGGCAAAGTGATTGGCAAATAGTTTTATGTTGATGGGATGACCAAAAGTATTTGGTGGAAGTCTTTATAGTCCCTAAGATTTGGTTTTTATAATGTGGAACACGTGTGGACCATTTGAATCAATAGCGAGTGACTGCTCGAGGATTTGATTAAATTCTTAGGATATTTGGTCAATCGATTGGAATTTGTGGTCAAACTTGAAATGGATTTCTATATCCCAAGACCACTTAAATTGTAGTTTTTTTTTATTTGATTATGTGTTCATTTATTTATCCTTGAGAACTCATCCCTATCAAGTTATTCCAACAGCGGGATGAAGTCAAAGGAACTCCAGACACTCCTGCTAAATATCAACTGCGACTGTGTGTCAAGTTTCTCTCAACCACTTTGATGTCAACTGAGGCCTACAGCGCTCCTTTATACGACCGTTTTACGATGAAGAACAGAAAAAAGAAGATACGGAATGACAGATCAAGGAAAAGCAGGACTTTCCAGTTCCTTCGAAAAGAACAAGGGCTATCTGAGAAAAAAATTGTGGTATCTGTATAAAACCTCAAGCTAGGTAGGAGCTAAACCAAAGTAGATGCAGGCAAGTCCAAGCCAAATAAAACTGCTTGCTTAGGCGGGATGAATGTTGATGATAGCATGCGCAAGGTTTTCAAAATGCGGTCTGGGGCATGCCACTTGATCCATTATCAATTGTGAAGCTGAGAATCAACTAAGAGTTGGAAAAAGAGTAGAAAACAAAGGTTACTGCTAATGCTGACCTACGCCAGAGAAAGAAAAGGCAACGAGAATGCCGGCAACGTACCTAGACCAACATAACTTTTCATCACGCTTTACACCTTTGCCCTACAAAGTCCACAACATTGGTTGTTCGTCTAGTAATAAGCAGCATGTTTCTAGCCCCGCATTGTTAGAAGTCCATATAGTTTGCATTATTCCCCACACCGGGGAATACAATGAATCCTTTGAGATCCAAGTGAGACTGTTCTATAAGGTGCAGCCACTCCTACACCCTAACCTAGTGGTTTCTACTAGGAATGCAATACCGGTAATCGATGAGTCCTAACAATCTTCTTCATAAGGCATGACAAGTGCCCGTAATGTGCCAAGCAGTCCTTAGATTGTGGTTGACATACCATTGGACATAGTGAACGCCCGTCAGAAGCTTCAACAGATTCCAGCTCGATGGGTGCTGCAGAAAGAGAGACAGTAAGCCTAGTTTGGCAGGTTCATCTTCAATAATTCTCTTCAAAGTCTTTATGTCTTCTAAACGAAGGAAGGGTCATTTATAATAGTTGGACCATTCCAAAGCTCAGAAGAGAGTAAAGTTTTAAACACTGCCTGAAGTGCTAGTTCTAAGGACCTAAAGGCATAAAGGCATAGGGTTCTAACTATCATTTTGACGTTGGAATCTTTGAATCCGACATTCGTTACATAAAGTCTTCCACTTCCATCCCATTAGGAGCTAAGCAGAGGTATGCTTACAAAAAGACTGGAAACATCAATGGTACTTAAAATATTTGATGACAGCTATTCGGAAGGAGAGCAAGGTGCTCTTCCGATCTCCTGAACAGATCACCGATAAGCAGTATGCATTCCCATCAACATGCATATCGGGAGGGTACAGGTCTGTATAAGTTTAGCTTGTAGCTTGCAGAAGAAATAGAATATGGAGGCAGTATTTGACTGTTAAGAAGATCGGACCCATAACCACTTATTGAGCAGCGGTAGTTGTGGTTAGGGTAGATGGATACTAAAAGGAACCCGCCAAGGAAGTCTGTTTCGATATTTCACTTACATATATGAGGCACTAGTCTGGGCCAATATAAGACTGGGAAAATTGCCAAAATTAGCTCCCATTACAGGGAAAATGAGGTCTTATACTCCAGTAGCTATGGAAAAAGTTATTTCTTAATGCTGGGCACCCACGATAATTTATGAAGGACATTCCCGGCGTGATGATGTTTTCGAAAATGTTTGACTTCCTTCGCTCATTGAATGCACACTCTGACACGCAGCCCCATCCACGGACATTCATAAGGGCTCTCACACCGGGAATGGCTTTCATGAGTGATCGTGGATGCCCAGCTTAACACCTCTTCACTTCGTGGCTAGAGGGGGAGGGACCACATTGGGACTAGAAAAGGAGATACATCCTTTGCAATAGCATCTCTTCATGAAACATCTAGAAATGAGCTAAGAACTATGCCATTGAATCCGACAGCATATCGTAAGGTGGCACACGGATGGTTCAAGAAGGACTGGAGAAACTCGAGAAATAATCAGAGTTGGAACGAAATACTCTGACGAATTGCAAAGGATCTTCAGCATTTTCCAATTGAAAGTTCACTCCATTCGAAGGTAAGTCAATTTGATAAGAGCTATCCCAAGCAGGACATTGGGATCTTGCTAGGTAGCAAAGTTTTTTTTAAAAGCACTGACCTAAGCTAACAAGTTGGAATGCAATCAATGTAGATAGCTGATACAAGAATAACTACACTTTGCACGCGGACAGAAGTGTAGAAGTACCTATCATTTGCAAAGAGCTCCGTGGGTAGGAGATTCTAGACAAGCTGTGGAAAACACTTCCAATATGATCTTTGAAAACTCCGACAAGAAAAGTCCTACCTATGACATGTGACAGTTTAATATACTAAGAGTATTAGCAGCCATCCGAACGGGACACTGTTACCCCGGAAAAGTATCGGATAAGCTCCAAAAAATTTAGGAAACGTCTGCGTCTCTATTTAGGAAATGAAAACTGTCCCGTCGTGTTATATTGCGAGGCTTCATCTCGTAGTTTGATGGGCAAGTAATAGCAAATATTCTAGAACGTCACATCAAGCTAAAGGTTCGTCAATATTGAGCAGATGGAACACTGTTGTCCCGCTCCAATTAAATTTTTAAAACTATCAAGCCCATTGACTATACAAAAGGGACAAAGGGTAATCTTCGATGTGGACATACCCTTATTTCATTTACGCATCTAATGACAGCCGACAAGTCGTCACCATCCAAGCAATTACTAACAGAAGGCCTTTCTTCAACATGCTTCAAACTAAAATTAAAACTATGGAAGGGGTCATTAAAAAGGACATTATCCTTCTTCATAAGCCTACCCTCGTCCATTTGGCTGTGTTCATTATTTTCATTTCAACAGACATTCTATCAAAACAGATTTATCTCACCATATCCAGTTTGGGGGTGTTATTTAACCTTGAAAAGACAAATTAAGTCACTGTCCTTTTCACCCCAAAAAACCAACAGAGAGTGTCCTTATCTTTTATTTAATGTACAAAAAACAAAACCCGTCCTTCATTCTAAATTTATATCCTATTCCCCCATCTCAAACGTCCTTTAACTGCTGACAATATCATCAAAATATTGTATTTTATGCATTGTAACAACCCAAGGACGATAGCCACACTAAAAACTGGAGAATGCTCCACCCATCCGCAAATTATATCCTTTTACTCACACCAATAATTTAACCAGTCAACCCAACCATTATTATCAACGTCCTTCTCTCCTCTATCTATCTTCCTTCATAACCGGAATATCATAATAAAAACTAAAGGATCTCAAGGATAATTCCACCCGCCTGCCAAAAAAAAAAAAAAGGACTCGTCTCTGCTCATCATGAAGTAATTGCCAAATTTAATGATGTAATTATAATTCTGGAGAAATGAAGCTAGCGGTAGACCATTGCGGATGCTCTCATCCTGGAGGAGCTTTTCGGGTTGATTCTTCCGGTGATGGGTACCTTCTTGTGGGGATGACTTCGTCTCTTATTTTTTTTTTCTCCTTTAGAGTGCGTGGAATTTAATTAAATTTTCATCGTATAAAACTAACTGTGCACGATTGAGGATAATGGTGGTGTGGAGGTTACAGGAACATTGACTGGAACGGCGTCCTGACTCTGGCGTGTATAGCTCCCATCCATTATGGATTATTAATTTTAATTTAATTCTCATTGGCAGGATAGACTGGTTGACTGGCTCAGGATGTCCGTATGAAGGAATTAAATTGTTATTACCGGAATGATGGCACGCACAGACGCATAAACATGAGTTGCTCCCCGGCTACGGAGTGCTGCTCCATTTAAAATTCTGATCGCATAGAACGATTCTAAATTATAGAACGGAATAAGTTGTCTCAGCGGGAGGAGACTATTGGTAGAGGACAATCCAATTGGGACTGTGGAATACGTGTTGGACATGGCTGAGGTCATAGTGGAGTTCTGCCAAAACCTTGAGCATCCAATTGGTTGTTAATTTTAGTGAAATGAGGACGAATTTTCAGATTCTCATTGAGGAGGAGTTGGCAGTTCCATATTGGGTGCAATAAGCTGCAAAGTCGTAAAAACATGCATCGTTCATCGAAGATGTAGCGAAACCTACATCAACCAAGCGATGGGAAGTACAATAAAGAGGCTGGAGGACATATGTAAGTGTGTCTACTCTCTGCCCAATTCAATGGAAGCGCTAACGACTGGTGCTTTCCCTCAAGGGCAACAATAAGCTTTCAAACGAACCCTCATCATATCAACCACTCTGTATGCTAGGTTAGGTTAGGTGGCTCCTACAGTTTGAGCAGAAGCACACTTAGACCAGAATGAAGATCCACTGTGATAACACGTAGAGCACCCAATTGCCAGCACCAGGAGCCCTCGTTTTCAAGAAAGAAGCAGCGAAGAACCCTTCCTATACCACAGGTATGGCTTGAAAAGTTCTGGGTCATGTAATTTAGAAGTGGGAGGGCTCTCGGAACATCATTACAGTTTAAGAAGGACGCGGAAAACAAAAAAAATCAGTAAAAGTAGTAGTTGAAACGGCCATGCAGGTAACGAACGTGGACAGATGACCCCTGATGTTTAAAATGCGTTCAATGCGTGTCTATTGGTACCTAAGCCTAGGAGAAATAGAAGAAATATGCGTGACCAAAATCGTGATGGATTACTTCAGGCAAAGAATGCTACAATACAAGACGGACTGTGCCACAAGGTAACCGGAGGTGTACCGCAAGAATTCGTGATGGGAACACTCCTATACAAAATTTGAAGGATTTGTAGGTGATAGTGCTATCGTGGTAGCTGCCTAACTTCCGGAAGAGGTAGGGCGAATTGGAAACGAAAAGATAAACATCGTCCGATGGTGGCTGACGACAGCTTAGATGACAGGCAACAGCAGTCTTGATGGCAAAGTATAGTGGAATGCGTCAGATGGACGCACTGACTGCACCACGTTTTAGAGGTGGAATATAGGTCTTGACGGGACATGGATGTTTTCAAATACAAGTACGTACTCTTCAAATGGCCACGTTTGTCCGAAATAAGGGAAACAATGACACTGGGAGCTGTTTCATCTAGAGTTGGACAGTTGACAGAAAGTGTTTGATGACTCCAATCAGGGAGTAGGCTAACTCCGCAAGTGAACTATTAAAAGTTAAGCCATATCTGGCTAGCGCATCTGCTCTCTCATTCTCCTTTATGTTAGTAGGGCGGGGAACCCAGAGGAGAGTGATATCAAACCGAGCATTTACACTGTTTTCCCAATTTAGAGGACAACGTGTGTGAATGGACAGCTTCGATGGCATCCTGGCTGTAAATGAAAATTTTCTTGCTGTTTTTGGTTATGGAGTTCTTGCAGGCCTTTCTCGAAGAATTTGGACGGCGGTACAATCTGAATATGTTCAGTTCCACTGAGAAGACACTTGCTCCAATGCCACATTCCATCTCGGAGTCGCTGGTAAAGATCGACACATTGCTACTGAGCTCAATTTCGTCTTAAAAGGTTTTGGATAAAGTCACGCTAAGATGATTGGATAAGTTGGAACCGTTTTGGACCACGTTTTGTCTGGAAGTTCTTCGCTAAAATCCGCAAGATTGTCGACGTCCCGGAACTCTAACTAAAACTTGATGAGGACAGTTGGCAGTACACATCTCGATTGTTGAAGGCCTATACTTCACGGGAAGAACTATGAAACATTAAGACGATCAAGTCCTCAAATGCCTTCATGGCATTCTCGCTTAGCCCTAGAAAAAAACTCCTTGCATCCAATCAGTGAAAAATTCTCACTAGGATGTCGAGTTCCCAAAGGCATTGGTCAAACTCAACGAAAGGGTATGGAGGAAGAGTGAATCAAAGAATAGTCAAAAACAGGTCCCAGTAGTTGGTTGGAGGTAGGACACATCGACAGGAACTATGTTTACAATGGCACATGAGGGGACAACAAATCTAAGAAGACGTTTCCTTTTCTCCAAATATCACTAAAGTTATGAAAAAAACCATTAAAGTAGGGTTGTCTATCTCGTTCTTAATGTAACCTCCTACGGTTTAGTTACCACAAAAAGTAGAATGAGTAGCGTTCGTCATCTGGTCTTTGATTAACCAAAACATCATCACACTCTTATGTATTTTCACCAATGATGTCACTATCTGAACGTGTAGGCGTTCCAAAGAGCTTTTCATATCATTAATACTTCTTGGACATGAAATATAATTATCGTGGCCTTGGTCTTGATGCTTAAGTAATCCCACACAGCATTAGCCCATTTGATCTGGAAAATAATAGGCATATTGTCCATCGTTACAGGCTATCCGATAGGGTGTGTTAATTTTGATACATGGACTGTAACACTGAGGAACAATAAAGGCGACATTTTGATTATGTCCACCCAGGAAAGATTACTAACATAACTAACATCACTAAGGTCTAAGGCTGTCTAAGCATTCTGTTGGAAGCAGGATAGTGTCAAAGATATGAGCTGTTGTTTGCAAGGAAATACATAGCGTTTACAAAGGACTTGTTGATCTTCTAATCAATCAACCATCAATTGAGCTCGGCGAGAAGCCAGAAGTGACTAAAGGCACCATAGTCAGACCTATTTGGAGCGAAGGTATAATTGTATTTACTTGTCTCGCAAAACATTTCATAATTCTTTGTCGGTCAAATGCCTCCTAAGTCCTTCAACGAATTCCAATTCGTTGGACAGAAACCCATTCTACGAGCTGCGAAAACTTAGAATTCGAGAGTTGCTACGGAGGGGGAAAGACCTCTGCAAACCGAGTCCGGTGAAATAATTTCTCTAGAACTATAACCAAGAGAAACGAAGGGCCTGCTAAGGCGTTAACAACGTACAGATCTGTTTTCTAATGAGCTTTCCGATGGGTGCTTGAAGACACAAAGACCATTTCAGGAACTTGGGACTAAAGTTGAAGGCTCTTCAGCGTCAGCATCGTTCCTCCATCGACTGTGGATCACTGATTCGTAAAGAAAGGGTAAACCAGGGATCTATCTGTTTTTAGAAACTGAAGCCCCACCGTTAGATCTCATCCTGATACTCTGTATCCTCAATGCAGTGGGTCTGGAAGAAGTTTTGAAAAATTGCATCGACTAGCACGGGATCCAGGTTGTAGTCTTACGTCTATCATCTCGAATACCACCTTTGGTAAGCTGTGTTTCCCTTGGCCATTATAACGAAGGCTTTAGTTTCATGGAGACCGGCAAGCTCATGCTGCGCAGAAGAGACTTCCATTCCTTTCGCCTTTTTTCGATAAAGGGAACATACCAATGCTATAAAGGAAACCTCTAGTGTAATCGCAGTTGGTCGTCTATCAAGAACTCTAACTATTTCATCGAGATTGAGACTTTCGACGTTAAAAAGGATTTAGACAACATAACTCTAATCAGAAGACTCAGATAGGGTTGAACATACACAGATTTACAGCTTAGCAGGCATTACAAACTTGCAAGAGTATAATCTATCATGAAGTTTCTTAATCTTCCGTTCAAAGTCGGCAAATAAAACTTTAAGTCCCTTCAATTCGTGTGAAAAAATATAACAAGCACAACATGAATGGTTGGGAGAAGCTAGACCCTGGCTCTCTATAAGCTGTCACGCCAAATATTAATATAGACAGCTACAATTCTAAGGCGCTTAGGGACTTTGTCAATCTTAGCTCTAGCGAAGAATCACTCTTACTATTTGAGGTTCCTTTGGCTTTAGAAGAATTAAGTGCCGAAGGTCTTCCACAAACTATTCAGAAAAAACTTTGTATAGAGCCTTGATGGCCTAAGAGCTTGTTCTTGGCTGTTTTGGGAGAAAAATCGAAGTGATCTTCGAACCCACTTGCAAAGACTGTTAGTCTGTGTTGACTCGGAAAGTCGTCGAATCTATCCATTAGGAACCATGAAGTAGAGAAATGGTTCAAGTTAGATTGCACAGATAAATAGAAGGAATTAGGTAGATTGAGGGGGATCTCTAGAGATTCATTGTGTTCCTCTGGCGTAGAATATCCAGTTTGTAGTTGTCTGATGGTTGTTCGGTTTTTTTTCCAAACCTTCCGAATTCATTATGAATTTTGGAATAGTTTTTGGTGACTTCATAGACAGAGGGCCGTCTTTCTAGTGGCTGCATAGGCTGCGGTATTCGCATAGGAATTGTACTGTGCTCTGTTCTGCATCTATAGGTAATCTGCGCTAAAACGCATTCTTTTAAGGTGGCCGGACCACAAGTTGTGGCCAGTCTCTGAACGACTGTACTGGGACCTACCAGAATGTTGCGTTGTAATTCGCTGTGAGTGCTTTATGCTCGTCACAGCAAAGTTTCTATCACAAGCTTTGGTCTTACTACCTTTCCGCTGGGTCTCCTCGGCAATTGCTAGCATTTCCGCTTGGAACACACTGCCCTGGTTCCGAAATCTTATTGACTGGACAATGTCGGGTTCTAACGAGTAGATCGAATAGACTACAGGAATTAGGGGCCATTAGCTGTCAACATTTGCACGGGAATAATGTCCAAATGTTACTATTGTTGTGAGCCAGGTTAGAGTAATGGAGGCAA
The DNA here is from genome assembly GCA_951813785.1 of Criorhina ranunculi. NCBI lineage: Eukaryota > Metazoa > Arthropoda > Insecta > Diptera > Syrphidae > Criorhina > Criorhina ranunculi. The sequence continues at coordinate 10,972,050 of OX638382.1, read as the reverse complement.
TTTCGGTGCAGGTGAGGAGAAAGACGGTACATTTGCACTCGAAGGATGGGGTGGTTCTTGTCAACTCCAACTTGCACTACTGGCTTGCTCAGCACACAGAATCTCATGCCAATTGAGCTAGCTAGTGAAAGAAGAAGGGTTCCCTAATATCTTAAATTCTATTTCTTAGTCCTAGTGGGTTCCCAGGACATTTTACTGAACTAAGGAATCTCAACCCTTTAATCTGATTAACAAGAGCTGGTCCACTCTTTGAAACCAAGTGATGTAATTCATAGGTTAACCTACTATCAATCATCTACCGAAAGGAGACGTTAGGTTAGAGTAGCAGGTACACTTAGACCAGAGAAAGTCGTTTGTGATACCTGCAGAACCAGTCAGTGCTAACAATGAAGCATTGTAGGCTGCTTATGTTGGTTTTAGACAGTTCGTTTAGACTCTGGAAGAAGCTGGCTCCTAGGAAGGCTTTCTTCGAACTGAAAGGGCTGGACCCGTACGGAGAAGGTGGATAATCACCTCTTCCTTCTTCTCGTTCACACAGCTTCTACAAAAATCATCATAAAGGTGGGTAAGCATATTGGTGTGTCTGGCAATGATGCAATGTCCCCTTATAGCTCCCACTACCATGCTTATAAGCAGCCATCCACCCTTGATAGGGTATCATGCAACCATTTCACCAACGATGACAGCACTTTTGTATATTCTCCCTTGTCTAGCTCTTTATCCATCAATTCATCTTGGTTTTAATTCGTTAATTAATCGCAAGAAAAATCCATAAAATTAGTTATCGGCTAATTAATTGGGATTATGGGGCTCCATTGTGCTCCGAGGCCGACATAAACCTTGTGCCAAACAATCGAATCATTTGTCTTTCCATAAGAATGGGAGTTAAGATCCTTGCAGGCGTTGTTACGAAAATAATTTTATCAGCACCTTCCCATGCTGCGCTTTTCGTGTTTTTTTTTTGTCAAACCTATACCTACATCGCAACTGACCTGAGGAAGCCAATCGGGCTAACCATCAATTCCGATTGGTCTAACCCACATCGGGATATTGATTTTGTGAGGAGGATACCACACCGACCGCTGTATCCTTTTACCGCATGCAAAGGAGGAAGTGATTACTTACGACTAGCCCCCTTCACCCTGCAATGGACGAGCTCTAAACAAACGCTGTACGATAAATTGCTAGACAATCTTGATATACGATTGCAGATCCTGACGATAGGAGTGGAATTCTATTGCACAAACATATTCTTATCTGAAGGAGCATTGAATTTAATACCGTTGAAGGCCATTAGTTCGGGAACTAGCTTGATTAACATTCCTGGTTCCTTGCTCCTGTAGAGGGTCCTTTGCCATCGTTTGCATTTCTTTCCCATTCATATGCAAATTTTAAGTGAGGGTGTCCTTTGTGGGTTTTTTTTTTTCGGGAGCATGAAGTGGGCAGGTTTTCATATTAATTTCACTTCCTCCAGCGTCATCTGTTGGCGTACACTGCACTATGTGCTGCCATTGCATAAATGGAAACAAATTAGCTTGCTGCGCCCGTAGTAGACGAAGGAGGAGGAGGAGAAGAATTTTTGTTTGAAATTTATTGTTTTAAAATTTTTTGGCGAGATGAATCGGCAAAGTTTTCCATTGCCTTGGCGAAGGACACGTTTTTGTCTTAAAGTTGATTAATCACATCTTGCTGCACTGCTAGGCGGAAAAGGATTCTGAGGAAAGTTTTGCGAGTCTTTTGCAAATAAATTAGCACGTAGTGGGGGGGTATTTAAGAGCGAAGAGCTTTTGTGGAAAATTTATAAGTGCAAAAGAGGAGTTTGCAATTTGAATTGCAAATGGTGGTAGTTTTGAGAGCAGAACGGGTTTTTTCTTTTAGTTCTTCAAGTGTCCTTTGGTTGTGGATGTCACGAACTTGACAGAGACTTGAAATGGAGTGCGCACTTGATGGTGAAACGATTATGTATTAAGTAAGAGCACGACAGTGAAGTAGGAAGTAAGGAACAGTGTTATGGGATAGAGCTAAATTTTCTGAATAGAGTCCTGTTGTCCAGTTTCTACTGATAATCATAAAAACCAAGTAAGTGCAGAGCATCTTTTCAGGAATAATGGACGAAGATCAAGGGAATGGGGCGAAACAGTATGAGCCGGACCCAAACTATTATGGAGGACATTGAAGACAATGAAATTGCTGATGAACTTCACAGACAGGAAGCCACAATCTACATCCCTTCCGTGGATTATTCACCAGCCATATCAGAAGCTCGACTCATTGGAGCACCAAGAGAGGTAGAACTTAAGTACTAGACGTCGTCATCCATCTAAAAAGTTCAAATACCATTTAAGCAGCAATAGAAGTCAATCAATTTTCGTTCCTTTACGTTTCTACGATGTACTTTCAGAGGATCAAACACCGACACGAACTATTATCAAGTTGCAAGGAATGGGAATATATTGCATGGTACTTATTTCAGGAGCATCTCTCTGCGGTGTTTTAACCAGAGCTTTTGACGATCAGGTATACTTAGAGTTCTATGAAGTGGCAGCACCGCCAGCAAGCTATTAGAAGTTCTAGCAATTGCTGTAAGTGGTTTCATTACATCACATGCCTTCCGGGGAAATTCGTTGTGCTACAGGAAAGAACCAGAGCCTCTCGTTAGCTCTAAGAGTGAATAATAGCATGTAGTCCGACAAAAAATCGAATCGAAAGAGGTACAAGCATGCAGTGGACAACCCGTTTTCACTATCATTACCAGAGCCTACAAGGAAAACAGACGAAAATGAAAGGGGACTCCTTCACTCTTCCAAACGGTTGAATGGCGATGGAAGGCAATATCCCTTTTTGAACCATTCTAGATCCACGACTCAACAAAGTCACCTGTAGTCAGGGTTAAATGTAACAAAGCTTGACTCAGAGCCGAACTGTTAACTTACTCATCTGTAAGATAAAGCCAGTTAAAATGAGGTTCATGCTGATGACGGAAACCTTAGAATCATTTGTCCAAGCACAAGAAAGAAGATCGCATCAGTGCCATCACCTGCGCCAACTACAGGATTATAAGTTGTCTTTAAATCGATTCTATCGTGTTATTTTAAACCTTCGGACACTAAATCGATTCTCATCACCTGCTTATTGATTCCAAGGCAACATATTACAGCGTAAGTAGTGATGAGCTTTATCTTCTCATATCTAGTCAGGATATCCTTGATAGATCCACTTGTACAGGATGACGTTAGAAAACACTGGTTGCTCCGTTAAGTTAAGAGAAGACACAACTAAGAACAAATACAACTACAAGCACCTTTTTCAATCTTGTGCCGAGCAGTTACGACCCGGGATGGGTATTATTATAAACGTTCCACTGACGTGGTGACCAAAGTCGAGATAGGTTACTATAACTTCAAGGTGATCAAGGAAATAGTGCATATATTTGTTCGTTATGAGATTTAGATCTTTTGCACCTTTTGTACTAGATAAGGAGGGAATTGAATAGCAGAGTCCTGCCAAGAGGAACTGAGAAAAGAATTTATGACTTCAGACCAGAAAAAGAAAAAACCTTTACAATCTTTGAGAAGAATATTAATGGTCCCATCGGCGTTGATGGCACATGAGAGGGAAGATCCCCGAACTATAGAAGCTGTACAATAATCTGGGAAAGAAAATTTACGAATGAACCTGTGATCTAGTTATGTAGATGCAGAAAACTCTAATCTTATTTCCATGGTTTGCGCAAATGGAGAAGAACTCAACCAACCTATCGTGCCAGTGAGTTGACACTGAGGTCCGGATTGGATTTTTTTCGAAACCAACCACTTACAGAAAAAGTGCTCCGGTTAGTGCCCGGTTCCACACTACCAAAGACATAGTCCAATTAGATTCAGAGTAAATGGAGTTGTATGGAGTTTGACAAAATACGAGTAGGATCTCCAATGATAAGAAAAACAGCTTAAAAGACCTTTTTCTTCAACCATTGTCAATGCTCATGGCATGGAGAGTCTTAAAAGGCATTGATATGGGAGATGGGATGTGTAGCCTTAATTTTTTCCTAGACTTGTTAGGTTTTAAAAAATGAACGCAGATTTAAGGAGTACACAACACATGTCACACATGCATACCTACCCTCTTTACTTATGTAGATATGTCCTGTTTATTCTTGTGGATTTTAGGGACTCTAGGACGCGAGCGGTTTCTGGAAATATGTCGTAGCTCTGCCAAGCTTGATCCTAGACGCCATTACTTCCCTTCAACTGTCCTCCGTTATGTATTTCTCAGTCAACCCGCTCTCCTTCCTTTCAGGATTGCTATTGCATCGGTGGTGCTGCCTTTTCGAAAAGAGGTGAAAGGATACATCCTTGTTGTACGTGGCTTTGAATTTCAAATTCCTTTGACAGCCTTCGTGCATGTAGTTATTATGTTGCCTCAATAACCTAAAAAAAAATCCTTGACAACATAAGCTAATTGGATGCAACCACTCTGTTTGGTGGTTTCATAAATTGAACTCGAGAGCCGCCGACCGAATTACGGAATTAGTTCTGTTCCGCATAAAGTGCGGTCAACAGCCGGAAGCTGATGGTAGTAGCGTTCGAAAAAGTTTTTTTTTTTTTTGGGAAACTTTCCACAAAATGTTGAGGTTACCGATTCGATTCAATAATTTGAGGATATGGTGTGCTTTGGAATGCACACAGCTTCCACTGTGATGACTTGTGTGGTTAGCAAACTAATAATGTATTTGTTTGCCTAGAGTCCTAATCGGTTGTTGGTGCTGTGCAGCGTTCCGTGTTCCATTTCGCTGACGCGACGTTTCAGTGTGCGGAATTTGGGAAATTCCAGGAATTTCTGGACACACGTGAAAAACGGATTGCAATTTTGTAAAATGTAATTAACTTTTGAAATATGTTTCGTGATGAGGGGAACATTTTGAATAATTATGGATGCATACATTTGGCATTTATTTATGTTGTACATGTACTGATCCTTACATCCTTATTTAGCCTTGGGGCAAGGACAACTTTATTTGATAACACTACCGGGGCTCGGTATTCCATTTGAGTGTTTGCACCTGCACTATACATATGTCTCTGGGACTCACCCACAATTTGAAACAATTGTTAGAATTCACGAGCTGGCTGGAGACGCTTGTTGGTTGAGGTCCAGGTCCACCCCGGACAAACATAATCTTCTCTCCGAATATTCTTTTTTTTTGTTTTTAAGGAAATGCTTAATGCACCGTCCAAACACAGGGATGACGAAGTTCCCTCGGTATGTTGAACTAGCACCGACAAAACCCTCTCCATCTTCAGGCGCACAATCTCTTGAATTTCTTCTTACATTACTTCAGGATGATGCCATTTTGCCTAGCCTCTATGGGCTCTTATCTTCTATGGTCTTCGTGGATTTATGTGCTGTTCTTTCTTCTTTAACTTCAGCACTTCCTCGATGTAGAAGCACACTCTGTTCCAGTTTTTCTCACTCGTGCGCATTACCATAACGCCTACCTCCTAGTCTATTCTTCGTCCCTTTGCAAGCCATCTGTTGCATTTGAAGAATATGGGTTTGGCGTTGTCCTGAGTCGGGTCATCATACTCGTTAAAACACCCGTGATCGGTAAGGAATTGTGTTCGGTTACATATGGAGTTCTCTCCATGTGTCCATCTCACATTTCTTTAACAAAAAAAAACCTAACATGTGTTTCAAATTTATAAAAAAAAAAAAAAATTAATTGGATAGCATCCTGCTTCAAATCCTCAACTCACCTCAATCCCTTCTAACTAAGCCACTAAACCAACAACAACAATAGTAGTAAAATTTCAAAACCCCATTACAACGGCCACAAAGGAGACGAAAAAGGATTCTCGTTTCGAATACAAATCGTTTCATTACCTTTTCTAAAGGCACACACCTATACATATACTACTCCCAAATGGATACTTTCAACAATTTTCATTCACCGTTACGCCACATCATCATCTCCTTATCCCTTGAGAGTACTATTCATCTAACCCACGTGCCCAAGACAGGATGTTTACTTTAAATTCCTGGAAAATAGTTCATTGAGAAAATTTTCAGTTTATTTACAAGGATTTCTGTAGAAGTCCTTAAAAAAAATGTTTTCCTCTTTCCTCTTTTCTCATTTCTCACACCTTCGTCGGTGTAAAGGAGAATAAGCTCCTTTTTTTTGCATACAGACTGTGCGGAACACCGGTAGTAAACACGTTGTACACATGTAATTTTGAGGAAAAACATAAAAACGGAACCATATGTGCCAAGGATTTGTAGGATTAAAGGCAATGTCTACGAGTGTTACGTCTGGGAAAAGATGATTCTTTGGAAGCTATTTTCATCCCAAAAAAAGACATGCACTTGGATGTTAATTTGAAAGTAGTCTCATTGGAGAATGAAAGGGTCCCGAAATGGACCTCTCGAGGACATGTTACAACTTTTATAGTAAATTAAATGTTTTGTAGTTTGAGAAAAGGTGAGTGTTGTACCTTTTTCGGATGAAGGGAACCATATGTGAACATGATTGTAGGGAAGTGTCATTCTTGTGGAAGACTTGATTAAAGTTGGAAATTACTGATGCGTAATGGATGATTGTGAGTTAAATGTTTGAGGAAGGGAATGCCGTAAGGGTTTAGGGGATGATCTTTCGAATAATTTGAGATGAGATTTAGTGCTTTGTAATGTAGCTAATGGAAACTTGTATAAAGGTGCAGAGACCATTCTGAACGGGAATTTCTGGTGACGATTAACGTTGTTTAGGACTTTGAAAACCATGTAAGGTAGTTAGCTCTAGTATTCCCGCACTATGCGGTACAGTATCTCCACCACACACCATCGTCGTTGCTCATTATGAGCCACTCTCGTTTCATATGATGAGCTTGAGTTGGAACTTAAATTTTAAAGGGACCTGAGGGTAGAATTGACAATTCCATGTTCCTGGAAATACGTGGAGCTAATGAAGATGCTTCTTGTCTACGTAATGGATAGGTCCCAACTCTGTCCCTTGCAATACTTTGTCTACTTGTGAAGGAATATCCTCAGAAAAACTTGTTTTCACAGGTCTAGGGGATCCAATAGTTGACACTGATGGCAAGGCAGTGCTTGTTGTATTCCACCAAAGTCAAAGAGTCATGAGGTCGTAGAAATCGCAGATAGTAGGTACAATTCAGTGTTTCGGTGGACGATGTACACTAGTCAATTAGTCAACCTCCTTCCATTTAATAAACTGTTTCCTACTCCAAGAAGAGTTTAAAGATTCCTTAGAGTAAACGTAAGTTTAGGCATAACTTGACGAGGGACAACATTAATTTAGCAATGCAATACTAATAGGTAACATCATCGGGCATAACATGCTGCACTACCATGCAAGAAGACACCTTTTCCAGGATCTAGAACTGTACGACAGGTCTGTGGTTGAGATATACAGATTTAACAGCGCCTATGGTTCCTAGTAAGGGGGTTGTAACCCTCAGGACATTACAGTGGACCTGCATTGACCTTAGTGTGATGAAGAAAGGTTTTGCTTTCCCTGTCAACCCTCCTACCTAACCTAACCTAACCCAGCAATGCAATGGGTCTTTACATAAGGTGTCGCTACAGTCCGGGTTGGACCTGGGCCTCAACCAACAAGCGTCTCCAGCCAGCTCGATCATTAGCTAGCTGCATTCAATTTCGCAGGTTAAGTTGGTTGAGGTCCCCTTCAACTTGCGTGCGCCACCTGAGTCAGGCAATGGGTCTTTGCAAGAAAAAAATCAGAGAAGTCTGCCTGAACATTCCAGGACAAGCATGCTTAAAGCTACTCTATTATCTACAGTCCACACCATCCCAAAGACAATCCAATTCCATTGTGAAACTCAACAGGAACAGTCTTAGAGTCTTGATTGGAGTTTTTACAGGACACTGTCGTATGAATCTAGCTGCAGTTTCAAACTGTAGAGTTTGGCCTTAAAGTTAAGGGATTTCTGTACATATCCTAGCGGAATGTTTAGTCTTCTTTCAACTTTGGAACAGAATCCTTGGTGGCGAAGTTATTCCAAAAGAACATATTCCTGGCATTCACTGAGAGAAGTTCCTTGATTTCCCGATATCCTTTGGAGTGAAAAAAGATCATTAAGAATCTGTGTATGAAATTACAAAAGGATTCTGAAGAGAAACCGGAGTGCCAACCAACTCTGTGTTCCATCAATAAGACTAGTTAACGGAAACATCCCCGACAATGAATTCAAATCCAAACAAAGCTCAGTCCGAGTCCCCACGACAAGCACAATTTCTTCTCAACAGCAGCCTCTGAATTCTCCTGAAACTCTTCCAAAGGTGACAAGGGACTAATAGTTCGACATCAGTTTAGCAATTACATCTAGAACTTACCAAAGCCGTGGGGAATCATTAGCTGTCTATCCCCTGAGCAGATCTTCAGTGGTTTATCAAATTCATTGAACCTAAACCGCCCAGACAGTGTTTTACTTAACTTTACCTTAAGTTCAATTCAGAGTCAAGGCCAATTTGGATATTCAAAATGTCTTCATTGGAAACGTGAAGTCTCATAAATACTTGAAGTGAGCTCCAACAAACAAACATCCCAAAGCGTGTCCCATAAACCAGGAATTCTTCTCTGACATTTACAAATCAATTAAAAAAAAAAAACAAAAACCAAAACCACAACCACAACAATTAAATATTCCAAACAGACATCCCGCAGCAGTTTGATTCCTTCCCTCTCACCGTCTCCATTCGAGACGCTCCCACTGCCAATGCATAGTTAATTCTGTGATAGCTAAACTTTTGCTCTGACATTAGATAAATAATTTAAGAGACCCCCACCCCCCAACCCAAAGGGATGACTTCGAGCACACTCTCTACTTTACTATTCTGTTTCCTTTCCTTTCCCTTTCTCTCGACTGCGTGCAGACGATAGAATTTAAAATGAATCCTTACGCAGGGATGAGAACACAAAAAAAAAAATTCGATTTACTAATTGTTCAAGGGATTCTAAAATGTGAAAACAATGACTGGAATCCTTGGGAGCGTTCCTCAGGGCTGTTGCTCTCTGTTGCTATCCTCCAATACAGCCGAAAACAATTTACACAATGGGATGGAATATTGCGACTTCCTGGTTCATGTTTTATCCTGCTTTCATTTCCTTCTTCTGTTTTTTTTTTTTCATTTCATTTCAATCTCCTTAATTACTTTTTGAATGTGCCACTCGCGTACATTTTAGCGAGGTTATCCTGGTATAATCTTCCAACGCGCCCAGGATAATAACAATAATTCGTTGTGTTTATCTAATTGGAAGAAATGAATCCTTAAAGTGATTACGATTGTCTTGTTGCGCCCTCTCGTTGGGGATATGAATTGAAATTATATTATCCTGGTGTCAGGACAATTAATGGAAGGATCTCTGGGCTATTTGATCTATGAGAAATGATGTTCCGTTCGACTCTTGATGATTGAGTTCATTTACTATATCGAGTGACAGAAAAATCAATTCAGGACAAGGTTATGATAACAAGAAGGGAATTCAAACAAATCATCAATTTGGTAAATTAGATTTCTGTCAATCATAGTGACACTTTGTAATGACGCCTCCTAGGCTGATGGTGTGTAGTGTTAACCGTTTGACCATCAATTAGAAAGCTGAGGTGGACTGACATGTGTTCCATGCAGATGGTGCTTGTGTGTGAAGGTAGTGTAATTAATCAAAGGGAAATGTTGTTGTATTTGAAAAATGTTTGGTTTTTTTTTTTTGGAAAAATTAAGAGTAGTTCTCGATGAAAGGTATAGATGGAGGGTAGTTCATCAATGACAAGGATGAGGTGGGTCAAAAAAGTGTATAGAGATGGATGGCATTGGAATTAATTAATTTGTTGTTGGTTTGGATGTTTTCTCTGTTTTGAAGGACATTAGAAGGAAGGATATTTGGATAATAAAACCAAAACAATATCCATGAAGTCGAACTCGTGGCAAATACCTTCTAACAATGGAAGAAGATAAATAAATTATTCATTGACAACTGGCACTGCGCACTGCATCTGCATCAAAAATGTTTTAAAAGATAGATCTCATTGTAAAGGATACATGTCAGGGAAGATGTCCTTTACCGAATGGTAAATGCTGCCACTTAATGTGGTAAGATATTGTTTGGCAAGGTTTTTTTTTTTCGCCACAACAAAGGGCTTTTTTTAAGGGACTTTCGGGATATCTTGTGACATCAGCCAGCGGTCAGGCTTATTGTATCCATCATAGTATCCTTAAAATATGTAAATATATGAAAGAAATCCCAGCCAAATGGAGATATGTCCCTTCTGTTCCATATGACTCAAGTCGTGATAGGACATTCATACAAGAGAAAAAGCATTAGCCACTGTTGGCTACCTCGAACAGCTTCGCATTAAGCCTTATGGCCCATCTCGCACGGGTCCATCCAGATATCGAAACGGACCACAATTATTGATTCCATTTTCTTTTGATTCCGCGGTGGTGCTGGCAAACACTATAGCTAGCTAAACTTGACAAGAGATATTGTGTGCTGAGCAGGTGGTACAAGGTGGAGTGGACAGGAACCACCCCCGTTCGACGAGTTGAGCCGAGCAACTGCAAGCATGTGACCGTCCTCCTCACATGTTCCAAATTTGCCTCCGTGGCTCCACCCTTGCTCACAACAACTATTAATTTTTTTTCAGGGACTCGAATCTTAGCCAACTTGCTCACCAGTGCAACATTCTTACCACATTATGCGCAAAATAGTCCTTGCCCGTTTTCTTGCTAAGGCATTCAGCGTTTTATTGTCTGGGATAATTATTCTTCCCTGGGTTCAACCAGCCACTTACACATCCACAAGGCAGAGCCTGCTATGGAATAAGCAGTCGCCGGGATCAAAAATTAGCTCGAGTCTGTCGGCCTAGAACTAAAACGCATGCTGCCAAATATAGGTGGGCTAGATACGCCAGGAGGATACTGGTAACACTGGTGGAACACTGTTCCGGTCTCGGCACTTATAATGAAGAAAACAAAAAGGAAGCTCTCGTCAGCATATAGCGGTTTTCGAACAATTTGAGAAGAAGAAGCCTGTTTTATAGGCGAAATGGTCCCTATTGACATTCTCGCCGATTAAGGCAAAAGGCGTACCTTCGACGTATGGCGAACTGTGAACTGAAAGAAGAAGAAAGAGCAACGAAGGATAGCATGGCTAAAGGCAGATGATCCCCACTATCGCGGTCTAGATAAAGAGACAACGCGGGGACTGAAACTACCACTTTACACAGTTTCTGTCTGGGCACTGTGGCTATCGAAAATATCTCCACAGACTTGGACACTATAGCTCGTTCTTCTCCCTAAATTTTCCAGATGAAGAAGAAGACATGGAACGTATTATGTTCCACTGCAGGTGCTTCGCAGAGGGAAAAGTGAACCTGGCAAGCCCATAGAGGATGACTGGTAAGGAATCTGTTTCTTCATAACGGAATGAACTCAAAAGAATCGAAAGACTAAGAAGAGCCGAAGCGGCAGACGCAAATGACAGATAAGTTGCTAATCAGCCCCTCGAATTAATATCTAATGTCAATCCCGCGGGAACAGTGATAGAAGAGTGCAGAGGTGTGGTTTAGTACGATTGTGCGTGCTACCGGGGAACTATATGCCCGCGAATCGAACAGACTACAGACTACTGTAAAGGTTCCACATATGCACTGGAGTGCTCATTAAAAGATAAGCAGTTTTTGCCTCAGACACATTAACATCATAGCACCATAGACACCATAGACACCATAGCACTCCATCCCTAGGCATGTTGCTGTCAGTTCGTCAGCCCAGAGCGGAATTAATAGTGCTTTCAGAGAGTCAGTCTATTTTAGATTTGACCAACTCATTGACAGATCACTGGGAAGGCAGGTTGTCTGTTTGGCCTACCAGCTGAACGGATTTCTTAGAGACAGTGCCTTTCAAATTGAAGTCAGTTCAACCCATTATATGTTCTAAAACGAAATTGGAAAAATGGCATGATAACGGCTTAGACAGGGCTATTGAACTTAAACTCCCTTAATATCTTTCCATTCTATTTGCTAACCATTAAGAAACCATTTCTTGTAACTTTCATAAAATGCCGAAGTGGCAACATTCTTACTTAAATGCTGAGCAAATAATGCGGACAACAATGGCCGCCAAATGGTGGCCGAATAAATTGCATAGTATTGACAAAGATGAACACTACTTTTTGTATTATGTCAGAAAGTACGAAAAGTTAATTTTCATTATTTTTTCAGTTTTATTGTGAAATATAACTGAAAATGCATTTATTTTTTTCATTAACACATAAGAGTTAGTGTTGGAATGGATTTCATACATTTTTTCCATTGAAAAACTGAAATTTTGAAAGAAATTGAAAATGAACGTTTGTGGAACCAAAAAGTGTAATGAGATGAACTGAACTCATTTTTTCGTTCATTTTGTGTCACGCAAAAGAAATTTGGAATTGATGGCGATTTTCTTTGGGGTTTTCAATGGATTTCAAGGTTTTTCGAGTTTGAAAGTTTGAAAAAAGGAACAAAAAGGGTAGTCCAGATAGAAAATATGAAATATATAGAAGCATCCAAAAGACAAAAATACTGAAGGGAATCGGTTTGTGGACCTGGATTTAGCAGCATTTTTGTGTGAAGGTTACAAAGAAGATTTCTGTAGTGTTTTTGCTTAAAAAAAACTCTGATACTAGGAGGAGGAAGAATGGTGCTTCTTCTTTCTGTCCTTAAAGCCAAATGGTCTCCTTCCTCTATCGGCTATATCAGGAGCATTTTTTCAAACAGGTAGCTATTGGACCCCTTTAATGACGACTCGTAGCTATTTTTTTCCTGTGGAACTTAATGTGAGCTCTGTGAGGTCTGGGATTATAAATCGAATGCTTTTGGGGTTTCTTTAAATCGGAGAGGTTTTTGGTCAGTTCCTTCTTTAACAAGTTGCTGAAAAACAGCCTACAGTCTACAAGCTCGTTTAGAGAATAAGCTGTATTGCATAAAAAAGCTTCCAGGGTTGCTCGAATCTGGTTTCTGGCTCTCTGTGAGCGGCCGCGCCGAATATTCGTATTCGTTTTTTGTTGGTGGTGATTCCAAGACTTTTATAGCTGCCTTACACACACTGTATGTAAAGAATAATAGTGTTGCTTTTTATTATATGCAACGAGAGTCCGGTTGCTGGGTCTAGGCGATTTTTGCCTAAAAGATACTATAAGGATCTAGAAGTCTATTGGCTATTTTTATTTCAGGTGATACAGAGAAGATTCCAGATTCGCAATTGCTTCTACAGAGGATTCTGGCTTTATAATTGACTCCAAAGTCAGTATATGGAACAATATATGTATATTTTCGTACCAGACAGGGTATGGTAACAAAAAGGGATACTCAGCATCGACGACTACGACAGAATCGCACGATAAACAGTTTTAACTTTGTGGTAGTAAGGGACTTTGTCTACCTAAGCTATCACTTCTGGAAACGACATCTCATCAGTAATCAAACGAAGAATTACACTCTTGCCAAACGCTATTTCTTTGGGCTGAGAAGTAAGGCCCTTTCCTGAAGAACTGAGGAGACTCTATACAGGGCCTTAATAATCCAGGTTCTACTCTACGGCCCTGAAGCATGGATTCTACCGAAGGAGCAATATATTCGATCCCGTTTGTATTTACGGGCCCTGGAGGAAGAGATTCAACGACAAATTTTACGAGCTGTAGAGCGACATCGACCTTGTCATCTAGAAAAACTCGATATCGGTCGTTTCAGATGAATAGGGCATGTAAACTGAATAGACACCAACGCTCCGTCCCAGAGAGTCTTTAAATCTAACTCGGAGGGACAACTTAGTAGATAACCTCAACCAGCTTGGAGTGCGTAACTGGAGACGTTTACCTAAGAACCGAGCTGACTATAGAGGCCTGTTGGCTGAGGCCCAAGTCCATCCCGAACTGTAGTGCCTCCTAAGTAAATAAGTAGACAAGCTATGTGGTAGTCTAGAATCGAAGGGTGGTCAATTTCTTGGATTCTCTTAGCCTTAGCCCAGCCATTTACTAATCAAAGAGGCTGACGAGAAGCAAATGAAATAAAGACACTGCTCGTTTTCGTCAACTTTCCTGAAACTGTCTATCGTGGCTCGTGGATCATTAATTCCCGTCTTGAAAGCATCTTCAAACTCTTCAGTTACCTAAGCTCTATATCATCTTTTTTCAATTGAAAAGTCTTCACCACACATTTTTCTATTTCATATATCAACTTTCTTTATTTAATAAATTTAATATTGATCTATCAGTTTTCGGTTTTTTTTTTTTATTTTTTATTGATAACTCTATGCCTATCAAACAGTTATACTTGTCAAATTTACTTTGAGCTACTAGAAAAAAAAATATTTTTTTTTGTTCAACTCCATTGCATTTGTTTTCATTTAATTCTTTCAATGTACAACTTAAGCTTAAGCCTTATATATAATTTATCATTTTACGTATAAGCTATCAACAAAATATTTATTTATTTGAAATATTTTACAAAATACTGTTACGTTCTTTAAGCATTTAAGGGATTATACATAAAATATTTTTGTTGTTTCTTAGAAAACTATCTATATATTTCTATTGCACTGTTCTGTCTGTACACCGTGTCCTATTTACATAACTGAGGGATACGAGTATATATATACAAACTAATTTACAAATTGGATTGAATCCATCCCACACAGTTGATGGGATTTATGTTGTTATCCTTGGATTGAGAGCAAAAGAGTTACACTGCATCGTCAGGACGAAGTAAAGAGTTTTAATAAACGATTTAGCATGAAAGGTTGTAGTTTTTTGGGAGGGTTTGGGAGGAAGAGTAAGTCGCCGCCTGTTCAAGTGCCTGGAAGACTTTCGTATCTCTCATGTTTGTCTTTACAAAAAAACCACAATCTGTGCATAAATTTCAACGGCCACGAGTAATCCCATAACCAATCCATTCAACATGCACCGATAGCGTTCCAAATGTCAGACAGACGCCATCGAATTACTATCGTAAGCGACCAAAAGTGAATCATTCTCCTCACTACCACTGCCAGCACTCTTTTCGAGCTCGTCAATAACTTCAAGACGTGTCTGGTGATGGGTGATTTTATATTTATGACGCTTGATGAATAATGTACGAATATTGTTGTTATGGTTGACATTGGAACGCTGTCGTCGACATCGTCGTCGTTGACGTTGTTTTTCGGTTGTATCATCACGATCTGTTGCATCGTGATCCAGTATACTGCTATCACTGTCATCATAGTCATCATCATCATCATCATCATCGTCATTACCATCGTGGTCATCATCATCATCATCATCATCATCATCATCGTCGTCGTCATGATTGGGACCATAAATATCATCGTCTTCGTCAATATCGAAGAGGAAGCAACCGGTGGCCAATGATGTTGTTGTCTTCGCCTGGATGGAGGAGGAGGAGGATGGATATGTGGTGTGAATGCGCTCAGAATCACTGGCTTTATATCATAGTTCTATTACCTCAGGGCCCTTCCATGTGATGCCGGCCCGTACAAGATTGTAAAATCGCATAACGCCCCACATTGCGAGCACCTGTAATTAAAAAGAAAAAAAAATTCAATTTGAAAGAGATTTTCAGGATAAAAAAAGGACGAATGTGAATGAGATAAGAAAAGAATTTCTAGCTAATTGGTTTGGGACATTTTCTTTTATCTATTTCTTTACCCAAACGAAGTTCCCTTCAACATTGTTTCCTTATTGAAGCCTATGCTCCGCTCCTGGCATGCCAAAAATTTCAACTTCACTAAATCAATTAATTATGAAAGTTAGGAGGAACAAGGATATATACAAGGCTAATGTAAGGGATATGCCATAGCAGGACGGTCAAATAAATTTTCTCTTCGCAATAAATTTTGATTTGCTGGTGCTGAGTTTCGCAAGCCAGAAGGGAATACCTTGTGTTATATGATCATGGACACACGGTATTGGGGAAAAAAAATGGGACGCCGGGGGTGAAGATTTATTGTTATTCGATTCAGTTTAGATGGTATCGGCGCAGGATTGGGGGTTAATATATGAAAAATACTATAGATTACCAGACAAGAGATACATAGGTAGGAGCGTGAGCAATGCAAATGCATTTACCTATGGCATTGTAGATATTAATGGAATTTCACGAAGGATAATCTACTTAAACGGATATTGGACATGTGACAAGAAAATTTATTGGAAATCGTAATTGAGTGGCCGACTGTTTCTGAATGTGAAAGTGCGGAAGATATACTTTAAGAAGGGATGAAGATTGCCGCTTAAAACTGTGGCATTCCTTTGGTCACCAGAGCGGGTACATCAAGGATCCTTCTCAAGTTTACTTATAACCTACTGGTAAGGAAAGTCCCACAAGAAACGTTAAACTTTGTGCATTCACTTTAAAGATTCAAAATGTATCATATAACCTTGACAAGGACACCTACAAACACATTCGTGGAGACCATTTTCAGTACCTTGTCTGAGCTGTAGGAAAATCCTTGCAAGAAATAAGTTCATCGGGTCACAACAGCGTCACTATAAAAGGCTTAAGGTCATGTCACTGAATGACTGAGGTCAGTACAACAGGGTATCCTACAGGGTTTTGAAAACTCTTGACTTAAGTTCGAACAACGTTTTGAGAAACCTTGACTCAGGTTGAAAGAGGTTCTGACTCTAGGGATCAATGCTACCCATTGTCGTTTCAACAACTACTTTTAAATAGTTAGTCCGTTAAGGGAGGACTGGGAGAATCACAAACCCCAACCATTCATTTTAAACCTCTTCTGGTAGGTACACGGATGGATCCGAAATGGAAACAGCAATTGATTCTGAAATTATTCGAGAATCACATTGTGCGAACTTCTAAGACGAGGTTTTTGCCATCTCTAAGTATGTGAGACTTAATCAGGCCTCCCGCATCTTGGGGACAGTCAAACGGTCCTTAAAGCGATTGACTCATCTGTCATCAAATCCAAGCTAGTTCTAGAAACCTACAACGTGATATCTTCTCTGGCCTAGTAAAGAGCAACATGGTCATCCATCACTGGATTCATGCTCATAGCCGATTTGCTTCCAAAAGATGGCCCACAAACAACATTCATTCGACCCGAACTCTTCTGCGGGGTAAGCAAATCACTTTTCACTAGACATGCAAAAGGTCTCAACACACCAGAGCAAGCATGCTTAAAGCTGGTATTCCCACAAAGAAAATCCAGTTTCATTGTGAATCTCGAAAGGAACAACCTCAATTGGACACTGCTGTCGGAATAAACACCTGCACAGCATGAAGCTTGCAACAGATTCAAGCTGTGGATTCTGTCCTGAGAGTAAAGAGCCCTCTCTACACAAGTCTAATGGAATACCTAGCCCGCTTTCATCTCAGAAAGAGAATTCTTGGAGGCGAAGTTGTCCCAATGAAATAGGTTCTTAAGTTCCTGACATCTTCTGGAGTGGTACAACCGCAGTGCTCACGTCTGTGAACAACTCTTTCGAACATTAAAGTTTCCAAACCATTGACTCAGATTCAATGAGGCCCTGACTCTAGCGAACAGGTTCAACTAAGTTTCATCTATTTTAAGTGAAGACTGAGTGTTTTGTTGTGAGATTGATGCATACGAGCAGTTGATAAATGCAGTCTCCGTGCCGATCTCCGTTGAGAATTTAGCGGTATAGACAGAAGGCTAGATCGTCTTTATTAGGTTCTTTGTCCCATTCAAGAACTCTACTATGTTCTGTCAAATGCAAAAGTCGTGGACATATAATCAGTTGATTCACCACTTGCAAAGAAGAAAGGAGCGGTCAGACGACCAAAGTCTTGCTTCTCCGGGCCTAAGTGCAAGTGAGATTCAGTGGCATCAGGCTTCGTATGATTTTTAGTGCTGCAATGAGTGTTGATTTAATGGATTCTGTAACTCCAACGCAGACATGACTGATAGCATCACTCTTCGTGAACCTTCCACGGAAAAATCTAACCATATGTAAGAATGAGTCCTGCAAATACTGTCAGCGTATCATATGCGGCTTGAAGCCCAATGTTTCATGTTTGCATGCTTAGAAGGTAATACAATCGGAGTTGGTTAGGACAATGCTTAAGACTGAGTACCTTGTTAGAAGATTGGAAGCCCGTTAAGAAAGTTCGTATACATCATTTCGACGTTAAGGTATCTCGACTTCAATGGGAAAATCGTCGCCACGTATAGACCTCATTTTAAAAGAGCTATCCCTCTATATAAACTTGTATTTTGTACTTCCATCAAAGCCTTATTCATATCCAGCCTCCTTCGAGGACAATTGTTGTAATTTTTGTCATAAATTCCAATCACACTTAGCTTATGAAATAATTACCCAAAGATAAGCCACCAAAGCTGTTTCATTTTATTAAACTTTTCTACGCATCTACGAAGGATAAGAAAGTTCCTCCCCCGACCACCGGGTTTTTGTTAAAAGTTTCCCAATTAAGAGCAACTGCTTCTTGAAACAGTTTTACAGGGAAGAACTTCATAATTTCTAAAATGTGCCCAAGACAGACAGAGATATACATCCCCAAAATCAACAACAAAAGTCTCAACAGCGATTAAAGGCCATTACATGACCAATCCGTCCCGTTGGGAATTTTACTCCATTTACTACAGCCGCGGTAGGGAAATGAAACTGCTTTACCGTAAAACTTTATATTCATTCCTTATTGTCATCCCTTATAGTTTGTTTTTTTTTTTTTGGGTGAAATTGTCCATGCCTAGGACAACACACAGCGATTATCTTGACTTTCTTTCTCACCAGCCAGCACAACTGTCACCCAACTCATCCGCATGACAATTTGACATTTACCCCCATTAACCGTGAATTTGAGGACGATTTTTATTTTTTTTTTTAACATCCTTTGGCCACAATTAATCTCGCGAAGGTGACTCCGCATAGACTTTGTATAGACTTCCAAAAACGCTGTCAATTTACTTTACACAAATTACATTTGACAAGGGACATTTGACAGGGTCGCTGTTAGGCTCTGTTGACTCCTTATCCATTTAACCTAAACCATTCACGTCTGAGTTAATTACGCATAACGATAATTTGAAATCCTTTTTTTTTGTTTTTTTTTTGTAGAATAATTTCAATTCGAATTGCCCTATGGTTTTTTTTACTGTATACGAAGCTTTCGGATGCTCGAATTTTTTGGGAAACCCAGGCATTTAGTGTCCTTTCAAAATTTCGTCAAAATGTACAAAATTCAGCATTTCGATAGGAAACTCTGCGAAGGCGATATACACTGCTTTGACGATTGTGATGTATACTCGATATGGCGATTTTGTCCTTGGCATCGATGGGCGTCCTTAAAGGAATTTTTATTCCCGGTAAATACGTCTTCCTGCCCTCCTGAGTGGTTTCCTTTGGTCTATTGGCTTTCCCTACTCATAAGTTTAATGGGATTTGTGAGTATGTTTGTGTTGGTCCATACTGATGAAGAAACTAATGTCCTTTGGAATTAGCTTTATAGTTTTTCTGAATTTTTTGCCATCTATAATGGATCATGGAAGTTGTCCACATATCGGGAGAGGAAATATCGTGTGATACCACTGGTAGTACGGAGAAATGTACGACTAATTGGTTCCGCATTTATGACAAGAACATGGGCGATCCTATTTTATGGAATTGTAACGGTAATGTATATTTAAATTTCTGAGGTTAAATTTTCACAAGAAATTCAAATTTAAAACAATCTGGGCTGTGTCTTGTAGTTGACATCGAAAATATGCAGTTCCCAGACTCTAACTCAGGCTTGGTATCAAAATCAAGCTTGTAGATTGTTAGTCATGCTTCAAACGATGCCTGAATTATTCTTACTGTCGCTTGAAGGAGAAGGCTAGAGTTGGATAGCTCAGTTAGACAAACTCAAGCTCAAAGTTTAAGTCGAACCTCGAAATTGATCTCAATCACCAAAATTGGAAGAAGAATTCAACTTGGTCAAGCTTTAGTTCGAACTCTAAGTCTGGCTTTAACCCATGCTTAAATCGGGGGTGGGTTATTCTTGATATTGTTTGTGAGCGAAGTTTAGAGCTAGGTTGATGAGCTCACAGTCGAAGTTCTAGTCGAACTTTACATATGAATTCGGACCTAGACTAAAAAATTTATAAATTAAGATGTGATATGAACCCTAAAAGCTTCCCCATTTCGATGCTGTTAGGCCAGTGCTACACGAGCTTCTTTGGACGCGCTCCCATTCGGTCGCGGGGCATAAGTATACAAAAAAGCAATATAGCTGTTCACATGAGCCCCCGCGGCCAAATGGGAGTCGGTGTGGTCACGCCCTTAATTCTATCGAGCGACTTCCCTACATGACGCGTGAACTAAGGGGTACTGTTTTATATGTGCGCGTTCATTTGGACGCTTGTGCAGCAGCAACGAATTTTTCACTAAGACGCGCGGTCAAATGAGCGCATGTCCATTTGGGAGCTCGTCTGGCTCTTGTCTTTAGGGTACCTTACCCGTCAAGGAAACAATTGCAATTCAGCTAAAGTGGGAGGTTTTCAGAACACTTCATGGACGGATTTCACTATTTCTTCGTCCTTGCAACTTTTGCAATAATTATGAGGAACACCGGGAATGTGAGGATGCTAGGAATAGCTCGTGCTTCAGTCATATCGACATCTTCGGTTAAAGGGTTCCACCGTATTTTTGCTCTGCTTATGGCCTCATTTTCATTCCTCAGTGCGATATTCTCAGTAGAGCATTTACAGCTTTGACGTGCCTTGTGTTGACTCTAGATCCTAGCAATGGACTGTGAAGTTGTATTTTTTCCCGTCTAATTATTAGTCTTTCAGCGTGCGACTTGAAATATATTACAATCGTTGTCGAATCTAGAGAAGCTGTTGTTGAATATGGTCTCACAGTCTCCATAGTCTCTGTGCCGATTTCCTTTGTGAATCCATCGGTATAGACAGAAGGGTAGCTCGTCATGATTAGGTTCTTTGTCAGCTAAGGACACATAATCAGTTGGTTCGCCACTTGCAAAGAATAGAGGAGCGGTCAGATGACCAAGTGCAAGGGAAGTTCAGTGGGATTAGGCTTAGTATGATATTTAGTGCTGCCATGCATCCTGATCTAATAGATTCTGTAATTCTAACGCAAGCATGACAGATAGCATTTCTTTTCGAGAGCCTTCCACCGGACAATCTAACGATGAGTCTTACAAATGCTGCCAGTGTACTATATGTGGCTTAAAGCTCAAAATTTCATGTTTGCATGCCTAGGAAGTAACACAATTGGAATTGATAAAGGCAATCCTTAACTTGTACTGGTTCTTGTCTACATTGCGCGTCCAGATTGACTCGGCTTCGGTAACTCTTCGAAATCAGACGTTGATTCTCATACGCTTTAAACCAGGTCAGGAGCAGTGTTTAGACCGTGGAGCTTATTGTTGAGCCTCTGTCTTGAAAACACAATCGATAAAGACCGAAGGTAATGGGGAAAAATAATCCCTGCTTTGGTTTTGTTAAGTAGGACGGGTGCTCTCCGAAAGATGGCTTTTCTTTCAAGAAGGAAGAAGTAGTCTTTGTCAAGAGGTTTTCCTCATTTGATCTCTGCATTGGTGTGATACAGCGTTTGGTATTGACCAAGATATCGATGGTGTAAGTCCTTGGCAGTTGAAAACCATTTTCTTCACTTCTTGGACTTACGAGGAGACCACTGACTTTTCTGAGGAAGAGTTTGTAAGTACTTATGAGCAGATCACTGACGTATCGCTTTGTTTTTTCTCTAAAACTCTGAGGAAGTTTCATCCTTGCTCCCGAATGATGCGCAAGTAGGATTTCCCTTAGACCACGTATGTTTTGTGGATCTTATAGACATTTCTGACCATCAACTGCTGCAGACAAAGCTTTAGAAACACTGTCTTTGTTTAGTTCGATGGTAAGATGGACTTTCCATATTATGCGGTTCTGTTCCAGCTCATTAAGCAAGCAATCTCTGGGATCCATCAGTGTTTCAATCCTTCACTTGGCGTTGGTAAGTTTCAACTAAATTGCCCATAAGCTTACACCTTCCGTTGACAGACTTTGTTAATCAAGGCCCTGCACACGCCAACAATTGAACAGATACATCTCGAAGTGCTTTAAATTTAATTTGTTTATTTAAGGACCATTGACACTGTTAAAAGGACATTTTTTGTTGCCACCCTCTTTTAATTGAAACTCCTTTACTACAATGACCCTTTTTTGTTTTCATTTACAGGTTACACCATCGGTAATCACATCGTGGTTAACAATCTATTTTGCTATGATTGTTTTGGAAATACTCCTTTGGATTGGCGAAATTCTATTTAGAGTAATTAAATTGGAAATGAAGTCCATTTGGTCACACTGTATGTCGCTTGCTACATACTTACTGGTTCGATGTGTGCGCGATATATTTGTACGAGTTATAGAACGAAACGCGAATACAGAGGATTTAGAATTGTTGCCAAAGTTGGCGCATCAATGGTGACAAATAAAGTGAAATTTACCAGTTTGCAAGGACATTGTTGTTGTTTTTTTTTTTTTTTTTTTTTAAATTGTGTTTACAACTCTGTTCAAGATGAAGTATAGTTACAGGGAAAACAATGTAAGCCAACCTGCTTTTTGTGATGGATTTTCTTGTCCGAAGATAGAGGACAAACAAGGTGCACAACAGATGGATGTAATACTATATCCCACAGCGAATAAGAGATGCGAAGTAAAGTGTGAATATTCTCTCTTTCATGGCATCTGCCAGAAGGTAAATTTAAAGCTCTTAATCTACATCCAAAACGTCACCGGTGGACAAGGAAGATCCTAGAATACAGTGTGGCACAGGAGTGGAGAAGAAAAACCATTGTAATGTGGGTTGCACCACACCGAGAATGAATTGATACATCATGGTGCTGGGATGTAGTGCTGCATGGTAGCTCTTGCAGAACAAAGAGAATGCAAGTTCCAGTTAAAGGTTATTTTGATAGTAAAATACTGAAAGGAAATTTCTTTTAAAAAACTTTCGTGGCTTCCGAAGTTGCACCGAATGATGTTTAAAGGATATTTGTTGAAAGAGACTTTGGTCAAGGTAAGGAGAAGCCGACTGACAGAATCATTCTGAGGATACTGAGCAAGGGAATGGGTTTAGAAACGGTCTTTTAACAAGCGTTGATTGACTTTAGGAATAGTTATTCTTTCACTTTGGACGATTCTCTATTGCTTTTCCTGAACATCGACTTAGTCGAATTCCGGCACGGAATTTAATGCAAAATCCGAATGACAGTGGAATATCTTCCAAAATCCTGATCCGATTTAAAATCCAATTACAGATTCGGATTTTGCATTTCACGTTCAGCGATGTACATTACTTTTTGATCGAATCTGATTGAGAAACCCACGCCGGCAGCATGCAACAGAATCTTCGGCAAAAAATGGGGGCCCAAACCTGCCACTATCCACTGGATGTACATAGCCACAACAAGGCCCATACTCACGTATGCATGCCTAGTCTGGTGCCCAGCTACAGTGAAAACTACAAATCTGAACATCCTTACGAAGATTCAGCGACTGGCTTGCATAGGAACCACAGGTGCAATCAGAACAACACTGACTGTAGACCTCGGATTAATAGCTGACGATCTTTTCACAAAGGAAGTGGCCGGAAAAAACACGCTTCACCTACAACAACTCAACCTTTGGAAGCAAGGCCTGAACATTGAAGTCAAAACCGACTATTTACGACCGATCTTGGAATTCAGCCTAAACTTCGAACTCGAAATTCTCTCCAAAGAGAGCTGAAGAGAAGGATGGATGTAAAATGGAGGCGGGTGTAGGATCAGGGATCTATTCACGGAAACCAAACATCGCACGGTCGATAAGACTTTCAAACCACAGCAGCGTGCTACGACGAGCTCAAGGCACTCAATATCAGTCACAACGTCACACTCATCTGGTTCTCGGGACACGTGGGCATCCATGGAAATGAAAAAATGGGCGAGCTAGCAAGTATGGGTTCTGATATGGATCTAACAATGGCCGATGAACTCAACTCTTCTCCCATTAGAACTCAAAAAGTCGAGCATTACAGCGAAATTCCGAAAACTCGCGAACGAGAGATGGACTTCACTTACAACATGCTCTGGACAGAACTTAACAAGAGAAAAACAGAAGGAATCATCGAAGTCAATAGAAGTCATCACTGCTCATAGGTATCATGATAGGTCACAACCTGCTAACGGCCCACCTAAAAAGAATGCATTTGATCACAACAGATCTGTGCAGAGGATGTAGATTGTAGCGACATAGACGCAGAGGAGGATACATTCCACCTTCTATGCGAATACCCAAGCCTCAGCAGAAACAGGAAAACAACCCTCGGAGAATACTTCTGTAATGATCTGGGCGAATTGTTGGACAAGCCACCGAGAGCCATCCTACAATACCTCCGGAACTCGGGATGGTTCAGGGAGGCCTCTACAAAGCTTCTACTAAAATTTATCCCATTATTACACCATTCCCATATAACCTCTACCTTCATTTTTTTTTTAATCCGTACTTTCTCTTTCCCTAGTACATTTTATCAGCAAATTCTCCAATGGCTTTCAAAGTGCCATACAACCATCTCTTTTCACACATGTTAACTCTAAGTCGGAAGTCTACAACTACAACACCATCATCGACAAAGACAGAAAGAACTTGAGTGGCAAATTTGACAGAGAAGCTCTTTCCTTATGCAAGTTACACTAAAGAACGAGCGAGAGAGTGATAAGGAAGAGTAGTTTTTTGAGGGGAAAATAGGAAAAATGCAATCTGCATCTCTTTTGCGGAATTTGACTCAGTCAAAGTCTTTTGCTGTGCGCGAGTGGTTCATTTCCGGTTTCGGTTCGCGATCGCCATTATTTTCTTATTCATAAATTAGTGTTTTCTTTCCAAAAAATGTGTTAAATGTAGTTTGTGTGTGTTGGTGAAGTGAATTGAAGTGTTCTTATGTCCATAAATGGTTTTTATTTTGTAAAATTTGTGTTTTAAATTTCTTCAAAGTAACGGTAGTGCTCGCTATTCGCTCATTTGTCTTTGTCCGTTGTGTGTTGTTGCTGAGTTTAAGCTTTGAAAGTGGTGAGTACATTTGAGAGGGAAACTTGAATTTTTGAATATAACTGCCGGTGTTTGGTGGTGGGTGGGTACTTTTTGGTTTCTTGAACTGTCGGGGAAATGCATTTAATTGAGTTAACTAGGTTGCAAGCATGTTCTGTCAAATTATGGACATCGACAGATATTGAGCTTTTCTGTTAGATACTTCCTTGTGGTTTGGTTCTGTTTGGTCAAAACACCGCTGTCTGGGTACTCTTGGCTAGAATGCGTGTACCTTCATTGACTGTTTGGAAATGGCCTTTTCTTGCAGCTCTTAGTTAGGTTCGTGGGCTGGCGAAGAGGAGCTACCTCTGCGCCATACTAAGGTCCCTTTTTGCAGCTCTTACCCAACTGAAGTGTGTCCGATCACAAAGTGGTCTTCACTACTGGACGCGAAATTTAATACAAAATCGGAAGGAGTTTCGCAGATATTTGGATTTTTGTTGATGGAAATCAATGAGGCTGTAGAAGCGTTACTCTACCTCTATCCTTGGCTTCCAAAGTGTTGAATCAGTAGTGACATTCCACAAACAATGAACTAGAAAAGGCCTATCGAGGCATACCTCCCACTTTGAGAACATTCTTCTGAAGTACTGTACCGTCCTTTTGTGACCAGTTCAAGAAGTGGTCAGTGTTAACCAGAGACATTGTAAGACTAGAGTACCCTCTAAGACCATGCTCCTTTGTATATAACAGTTTTTCGGAGGTTCGACTTCAAGAAAACAGTTTCTCTTGTCCGCTCAAAGTCTTTATTTAAAACAGAAGCAGTCGACATGTCCTGATTCCCTTCAAAGAGGACAAAAAAGGCGACGAAATCCCTAACAGACTTGATACACAAAGACCGAGATCTTTGTTTAATCGTCCGAAGTCACCTTCCTGTGGCTTCTTGTAACAAGCTAACAGCAGCTTGAGTTTCTAACGGTTAGTCCCATCTTTCTAAGTCTGATGCTTCAATGCCCTAAGTAACTGATTGACAATGACAAAATGAAGACAAACAAGGATTCAACAACTAAATCTATACAAACTTACATTGATGAATGCTCGTGCTATAAAAAAGGTCACTTCCGCTTTGCACATTGTATCGAATTGCTGTAAATAGATAAAAGGAACATTAGTTAAGTAAAAATAAAAAAAAGAAGCTTTAGTCAGGCGAGAAAACCCTACTTCATCATATTTTCCTAAAACCGACAGCAAAATAGTCCTTAATCATCGTGATATTGAAATGTAAAATCTCTCAAGTGATTACAAACACACAAACACCAGTCAGTATGACATTTTGTTTTTCTTCCATCATTCTCGATGCGAGATTAAATGAAGGACATACGAAAGGAGTTTATGACCTTGAAATTCAAAACTTTGAAAGTAAATTTCAGAAACTGCAACTCTGTGAAGCCATCCACAGTGACAGCTAAGGGCAATTTGTAACAATCAAACAGTGAATCAGGTCCTGATCCTGACCTTTCAAAACGATTTTAACAATTGCAATCATAAAATATTTACAATTGTCAAACTTGTCCCTTTTTTTACAGACGAAGGTGTCCCTCAGAGAGTAACCACTACCGTTCCCATGTTAACTGGGAAAACAATGACTCCTTAGTAGTTCATGAATTATTGACGAAGCGCCTTTCGTTTGGCTTGTACAGTGTGGTCTGCTTAGCATACAATTTGAATATCCTTTATGAAAAAAAATAGAAGAATAGTCCTTGTGGAGATAGAACTCACAGGGCATGGGGATAGTGCAAAAAGGGCGATTTCCTCTAAACACATGTCCCCTGCCCGACTCTCTCTCTCTCTGTATTTTTATGAAATCTTTTCAAATACACAGGACGAGAGGATGAAAAAGGACCTGTCAGCTATGAATACGATTTTGGATTACACCCCCCTTGTATTGATTTAAATGTTTGTTCTATATTTCCTTTTGTGTATTTGCTTGTGTATATGTGCCGTACTCACCTTATTAACATGATCCCGAAGGACGTTCGAATACACCATAGCTACAGCTTCTAACGCCATAAACGTTATAAAGCCAATTATCCAAGGCACTATAAGTCCGGGGTTTTCCTATAAATGAAAAACGAGAGAGAAAATGATTATGCCCATCGGATGTTTAATATTGATTTTGTGTCTGTGTGTGTGGGGGGGGAAAGGACTTGTGTGCAGATACCCAAAATCTTGTTTGAATAATGATCTGTATAGCTGTAAGCCAACAAATTGTGTGTGTATGTCAAGGACTAGACTAGTGCGAATGCAATGGTGTGGAATGTACCATTCTAGACTAGACTCGGTTAGGTATGGGATGGTGTGGAATGCGTCATTCTCACTTCGGTACCTTGCGAGTTTCTTCATTGTTTGGTGAACATTTTGAAATCTTGTTTCACTTTGTGAGTTTTGGCCATAGAAGCCCCTTACAGAGCCATAGGTTGGTAGTCTGAAGAGGTGACTGGACTGCATCTCGTATGATGCAGCCTTCACTCGGATCTCCACAAATCAATTGTCTTCCCCTGATGTGGAAGGTTAGGTTATATACGTGGACTGATGAGAGCTTTATTCCATGTTTCGAGCTTCAATGAGCAAGGCTGGATATTCACCGAGAAATCGGCTTGTTCAGGACTCAATGCTCTTCTTGCTTATTCATCAGCATTCTCGTTCCCTAGTATGCCCTCATGCCCTTGGGGACCCTGAGCTCTTCTCGATAGCATTTGCTTTTGCTGCTCTCTGGCTGTCAATGAAGAAAGTGAGATCATCGCAGTCTCAAGGATGGCTGTTGTCCACTGCTAAGACCTCCGCTTGTAAAATACTGCTGAAGTTCGAAAGGTGGGCATATTGGCTTACTTCCAGCGGAACAGAGAAGATTCCTGCACCTACGCCAAAATTCAATTTGGATCCGACGGTGAAGACGGCTAAAGATTGCAAATTGTGTGTTTATATGCTTTTGCATTCTTCCCTGCTTAGAAAGGAGCTTAGTAGGTCAGTTTGGGTCTTACTATAGCCGTATGCATCCACACAATGATCTGAGGTTTAATCCCCAGGTTCTGCTGCGCGAGTTCTAGCAGTAAATTATGTTCAGCCTCCAGTTGAGTTTTCTTTCGAGCACCAGTCCTAGATATGGCATTGTCCGAGATCCTGAGGAGAGTGACCCCTGTGGTAAACAGTACCAGCTCTATTTTCTAGTGGTTGACCGTGAGTCTACATTTTCTGGTCCAACTATGTAGGCTCCTTCAATGTCTAAGAAGCCGGCTAATGTGTACTCTTTATCTTTTAGCGTTTTCTCTATTGAGCTGATGACAGTGTGAAGGGCTGTCCCTACACATTTACTCTTCGTATAGGCATGCTGCGCAGAAGAAAGATCCTCAGGGCGTAGCCTGCTATGAATGTATGTGTCAACTAGTCTTTCGAAAGTTTCCACAACAAAGGAGGTGAAATTAATTGGCCTGAAGTCTTAAGCGGTCGTGTGCCTTGCCTTGTCAGCTTTAGGTTTAACCTCTCTACCTGTTCTAGGTATGTGTCCCCATCTGGTCAATCTCCCTGAACCATCCCGAATTCGTAATCAATTTTAGAATAGTTTTTGGTGGCTTCTTAGACAGATCACCCGGAGCCGTCTTTCTTGTTCTGCATAGGCTGGGGTACTCGCATTTGTGCAGTGTCTGCACTTAAACGCATTTTTCTGAGAAGATTGTGGCCTGTGATAATCCTTACTTATGCCTAGGGACATGACGAGAGTTAAGTGCTTTGTTGAATTTGACGAATACTACAGGAGGGGTGATAGTACTGAGTTGTCGACCAATGTTAGGTCCTGCTCTGAACTCTTCATTGCTAACTCATCCGTCATTTCGTTTCCATGAATACCGTTCGCGGTGAGAGTTATGAGCTCGTCACAATTACTACTGTGGCCTTGGGAGCAGCTTGACTATCTATGTCAATGCCAATCACTTTCCTAGAGACTAGTTTCGTTGATATAATTCTCAGGCTGCCTCGGAGATGCCTAGGACTTTCGCTTGGAACACACTTCCGTGCATCGGAATACAATGGATCCGTAGAGATCTGAGTGAAGGCTGCATCGTGCGACGCAACCACCTCTTCAATCTACCGTTCTTCGAAAGTTTTATTGATCGGATAAGGTTGGGTTAGCGGTGTTAGTTCAAGCTCAAACCCTCCAAGGGTCGCTGGCCTGATAAGTAGGTAATGTTGGGTTTTAGTAAGTAGATCCTGTTCAGGTTGATAGTCTTGCCGCTGGCCCAGTCACCTCCCGAGGGAAAGGAATTCCATCGAGTCTTAATCGCCTTAACGTTGGTATCGTTGTTTTATTGATAAAATGAGCTATTTCTGTTGTTTGGAGGTTAACGTCCAGTCCACATCCGACTGCAGTAGTTCGGTTGCCTCGACTCGCTCCTTATGTGTGTCGATACATCAGAGGCTTTTATCTCCACTACTAGGATTGTCATCGACTTGCTATATCTATGAAACCACGAGTAGTTTGTTAAGAGTGATTGACAAATCAAAAATTAAAATTCATGGACAGTAGAACCCCGGCCCTTTCGCTTTGTATGTCTGTCAAGTCAATACATGAAGTGGCTTTAAGTTCGCTAAATCCATTTAATTGCATGAAATTTAAAGCAGCGCCACATCCTTTTTTGCTCTAGGGAATTATCTCTTATACAAAAAAAATAAAAAATTCAAAAAAAATTACGTATACGCAATGTATGCCAACACAAAGGCACTGACTAGTACGAAATAAAATATGAAAAGGCCAAGTAAACAGTTGCTTCCGCATGCTGCCATGGTTATTTATACTAATTTCATGTGAAACCATACCTCTGGGGAGGCTTCCCAATAAGCTCTACTCCAAGGGAAACATTGCACGCTACACAGAGTAACATGGCAACAAACCAAAAGATGCAAACTTTCATGTTTTTATTGTGTGTGTTGTGTGGTACCGTCTGAAAATTGCTTCTTCACTCTAAAGCACTGAAAGATGAAA
This sequence comes from Criorhina ranunculi, assembly GCA_951813785.1. NCBI lineage: Eukaryota > Metazoa > Arthropoda > Insecta > Diptera > Syrphidae > Criorhina > Criorhina ranunculi. The sequence continues at coordinate 10,941,935 of OX638382.1, read as the reverse complement.
AACAGATTCTACGTATTCTCATGTTCCCCCCAACCCTCCCATCCCTTGAAAATAATTTTCATAATTGTTCACCATGCGCGCAGGCCATAAACAAACAAGAAAAACAAGAAAATAAACGAGGAAATCTTAAAATTTAAGGACATCGAGTCCCATAAGATGGTTCAACATCCTCTTCCGGAAGAGGGAAGTTGTAACAAATCACATACTCTTACGATAAGACAACAATTGCTCAAGGGTTCATTGCCAACAAAAAATAAAAAGGAGAGCACTTGCGAAAAAAAAGGACGAAAGGCGTTACAATAGAATTGTTGTTGTTGTTGCGTTGCTCTCTTTATGACACATTAGGCCTACAAATGGAATTTATTCGAGCTCCCACCTAGGATTGAGGTTGTGAAATATATGCAAATGTTGATGACTCCTTCTTTCGCCTTTCTAGTGGTGTCTATCGTCCTTAATTTGGAACGTTTTTTTTTTTTTTCGTTTTTTGTGACAATTGAGGACACACACAGACATATACTTTTTTTTGTGGTTCCTTGCGACATTGGTATCCTTGTAATTTTTCACTGCGCTTTATACACACATTGCGGTATAAATATTTTATTACACTGCGGGGATGGATAAAAGTAAATAGTCTACGTTACGCAGCTACGGAGACATTAAGGATGACGAAGCGACGAGAACGGATTTTGTAATTAAATTTTTTGTCACTCTAAGGGAGAACGTGTGCTGGGATTTTTTTTTTTTTTTTTTTGCCAATTGTGCGTGTCACTCAGGTTTGATAAGTTGCCCGAGGGGGAGAGGAGGAGGACTGTAAATACAATGATTTCGAGGGAATTGAATTCCTTCAGAGTGGAGGTGGAACAACATTCCGTCTTTTTTCTATGTGCGGCGCCTTAAAGGGGCAATGACCATTTGCTTGGTAATTGAAATTTGGGTGTGATCCACTGGGACAGTGTCCTGCTTCGAAGTAAGTTCACCGACTGAGGAGGTAATTACAACGAACATGTGTATTAGTCATGGCCATAGTCGTCTGTGTGGTATTTAATTGAAAGACTGAACGAGCATGGAGGGAGGCATAGATTTCAATTTAGACCGTGATAGGATTTCTCTTGAGGAAAATTTCATTGGAAGAGTTAGGATGAACTACAGGAAAGTGGGTTAGCTGTCTATGGCGACGTTGGTTTTACCTTAAATCTGTATTTCAAGACACGTAGGTAAATGAAGATTATAAGGTCTTTTACTCACTTAAGATGGCGCTACAGTCAAGGGTAGACCTTGGTCTCAACCAACAAGTGAGGCTCGTTGTTGCAATATCATCCGACATCCTAAGCACCGAGTATCAGTCGGGAAGTGTGACAGAGTTGAGGCAGCGGTAATCACCGCATGGAAGTATATCCAAGGGCTTTGAGATGGGCGACAAATTGCCGCATCTAGCATGCATTTTGGTTGGATTCGCCTCGCACGGCAGGAGGTTTTCAAGTAGAGACGTACGTTATGCAAAGGAGTACTTTCGGTTGAGAATGAGAGCGTGATTGCTCTGTAGCGTTTGAAGAGTTCGACATATTTGTGATCGTGGTCGATGGAGTCCAAAACAGTGTAGTCCGCGGAGCAGACGAAAGCGCTAAAGAAAGACAGCTCCCTAAATTGAATATGGCACAGCTGCGCGAAGAAACATTCATCGAAAAGTGCGACATAGTACGAGATTCCGCTCCATCGTAACTGCACCGTAAGTATTCATATTTGTACGGTTGACCGCGGGGCTTGAAAGCTAAAACCGAAAAAGAAGCCCCGTTGTCAACTAGAAAGGTATGGCCAGTAACTTGCTGATTGCCGTTTCTCTTCGCAAATGAGCAGTGTACCCATTATTTCTCGCCCAGTCTCTGTGGTCTCGACTCGTTGGATGCGAGCGACTGTCTGAGGTGCTTCTTCGTGAGGGATGGCAGTATGTAGAAGTTCATCGTAGTACGGTCTGTGTGCAGTGGATGTCTGACAGTAAATCGTTGGTGGTAGCTGGTGTGTGATTTAGTTTGGGAGGTGCCCAATGACGTCGGATGACAGCGGTCAATTACCTTGTTGGCGATGGGGACGAGGTTGTTGAGGGAACCCGGCTTGCACATGGGATGACAATTTTGACAGCCAAAGTTCTTGCAGCACTGCAACGAAGTAGCTGTGAAGGCCCAGGTCAGTGGCTTCTGCCAGCTATTGAGTCGTAGTTCCTGGCTATCCTCGTACACTTGAAAGAGTCTTGGTACCAACTGTGAGTTTACTATGAGATTTCCTTCTTTATCTCTTCAGGTTTCCTTACATTGCCCCTCGAGTACAGTCGCTCAATTCCTTCAATCGCGCGCTTCTCGTGCTCCTTTTTTTTTTTTCCTTTAGAGAAGGCGTCTCCCCTTCACTCATAGAGCTCATAGAGAAGGCGTCTCCCCTTCACTCATAGAGCTTGCGAGCAACTTTTGTTCCTCTTTGTAGCGCCACTTCATACGCATCTCTGTTTGTTGCTTGTGTTTGTCGGTATTCCTCGTGAAAACTATCACATAAGTTGGCCGCTCATAATGTTCGGACATCTGGAATAGTAGAGGCATACCTCGCCCTTGCGTCGATCGCAATGTGATCAATTAACAGTTTGATATTTAAGAGACCGCCACATCTCCTTTGGTACGCTTAGACCAAAGATATATCCACGGTTATACCACTGTGAGTGCCGGAATTGGAAACCCTTATCTACTACTAAAACCATTTAAATAGTCCGACGTTAGGGTTTCGATCGAAAAGGTACTCGCTTAATGTGAGTCTTCACAAGGCAAGATATGTAAATGAGCATCTCTGCAGCTCCTGAACAAATCGTTACAGGCAATGTCCAGCACACAGCATGCAGTACCCTGTTGTAACGTTAGTTAGTTAAAAGAGTTGTCGAGAATATGCCAAATAATCCGGGCATTGTTGAAATTGTCAAGATGTTGCCATTTACGATTAGCTTTGGATAGACCATCGCACAGAGGCACTTTGACACTGTCAATATTCCTACAGTTTGTCCGCATTCATACATACATACAGTCATAGTGTAAATGGTCATACCATACCTAAAATGTCTACTGGCAGCGGATGTTGGAGAAGTTCTCAAGCCAACCGTAAAAATGAGGCTGGAGGCAAGCCACTTTTAGTGTGGTTTCTGGTGTACACCCCTCTGACTTATTCAGAAAATATGTTTAAGAGCCTCTGCCTCTGCCTTTCAATCAGCAAACAATTCTTTCAATCCACCCTTCTGTCAACTTTGCTCCTTCTTCACTCATAGCTCGCTCTAAACTTGACAAAGGAAAGTATGGCTTTCGCCTTCCTACCACGCTTTTGCACACCTTTTCATTGCTATTACCCAAACCCTGTGAAGGAGTAAAGGTGGCTTTATATTGGAACCCCATGCCTTTCAACAACTCAAGTCGCATAATGAAAATTACAAGGTCTTCCACTACTCCTTTCTCCATGTTTTATGGTTAATAACCATGTCATGTTGACAATTGGCCTCTAACATCAAAGCTTTCGCATGTTGGTACACGCAACCTAAGCTAACAAAAGGCAAGACATCTCAAACCCCTTCCTGGAGTTTTGTAGAAATTACAATCAATGTGCCGCCTACACAACGCACATAAGACCATTACGTTTGACAAAGACCAAAACAGTTGTTCGATTCGAACAAAGAACATCGACAAACAGCTCTTTCTACTCTCCTGTGTCGCCTGCCAAAGTCATTCAATAAAATTCCACGACCGTGTGGTACCATCGATGGGCTTTTAGCCGGTGTGGTGTCCTTGCCAAAGGAAATCACAAAAAAAAAAATGGAATTCCAATGCCAAATATTTAGGTTTAGCTGGGCGAAATGTTTCCATCAAAAAGGTCAACATTAGGACGAGTGTGTACACCCCTAAGTATCCTCATTTCCATTTCCATACATATCCCTGAAAAATTCTTTGGTAAATACATTGGCAAACACAGAGATTGCTATTTGCGGTGCCAAAGGGTGTGGGCTATCATCAGAACCCATTGGTTTTGGGGTTAGAAGGTGTGTGGGTGCTTTTCGGATTGGATTTCGCTTTGTGTGTTTCACAGCGTATATAGTATTTTGCAGGATTTAAAAAAAAAAAAAGGAAATTTACCTTGTAGATCCCGAACATTAGCATAACGCTCAGGAATATCATTGACATCTGAGTCCCGATAATGGCGAAATAGGCTATTTGTACACCTGAAAAGAAAAAAGTAAATTAAATGAGTTTTGGTACAAAGGATTCGGTCTTACCATAGTAGACGTCTTCTAGTTCTCCGGATCGTCTGACGTTGACACTTATCCGCCAGGCATATATGAGGACTATAAGTATTGAAATGTTCTGCAATGGAAATGAGAATGGGTTGTGAGTGGATTTTAGCAAGGCAGATGGGGTTAGGTTAAAAAATCGGACTTTCAGATTGGGGGAAGGCCAGTTAGATTCAGGGACTAGACGCTGGGTGACCACTATAAAGTAATTTCTTGACGATGACAGAGAGTGATGGTTAAGTCTTTCGAAGGCTCGAAGATATCGATTTAAAGAGACATGTCTGCCCTTTCGGAACTTGGTACTCCAAGTGCAAAGTTGTGGCATATGAAGATGATGTCGCTACAACTTTTGTTTGCAATGCGTTGCCATATGGACAAAAATATGTTCATTGAAGGGGGTCTCGGCTAAGATGAAGAAAAAATAAGTCCCAAGCCCTTTCCAACAGAGGATTAAGGGTTCTTGACAGAATTTCTGAGACAGTAACACATGTTTAGGACTCAGACAAGCATTGTATTGGATACTAGTTAAGAGGTACTTCACCACACCTACCTCTAATCGACATTGTAAGCAAGCAATTGGCTACCAAATCAAGTCTAAGGCGAAGACCTTTTCAAATGGGAGAAGCAAGTCACTGGATAAGTCCGAATGATACATGAATCTATGTACGTGTTCATATATCAAAACAGACAAACTTGTTGGGTTCCTTTTTGTCTCCTTCGCCAAGTTGGGACCGCACAAAACTTGTTGGGTTTTTCAGGGATTCGAACCTAGCAGACCTTTACTCTAACCACTTATCCAGAGCGCCTTAAACTTGGCGAGTAGTGGCTTTCTCAACTCCACAGGCTAGATCTAGGCACCGACTGTCTCACCCATCTTCAACAGTGCACATCACCAATCAGGTCACATGCGTCGTGGTAAAAAAAAGGCACATCCTAGTGCCACTTGGGTTCTGTGAACTGCAACCTTTACCCACTGGCTCCGGTAGCCCCTTCCTTTTTTTTATATTCGAAGCCTTTGATTAGTTTTAAGTGAAAGCAGGAAGAAAAGAAGTCAGTTTTAGGCAAGATGATGGACGTCATTTTAGATTCCAAAAACCCAGTAAAGTTATTCCAACTTTGGCAGTGGGAAGGCCAAATTCAGGAAACTCTACTAAGCAAGTAAGGGAAAAAGGAATTAAGGCCTGTATTTGTAAATCAAGTATGTCGTGATTAGCCCTTTTTTCTGGAGGCCGTACCTTCCACTTCGGCTTCATCCTACACTCTCAATGCTCTTTCATATGCATGATGTTATCCTAGAAGTCATTGTCCCAGAAAATGATATAATTTCCGGTGTTTTTACCTCATCATGTAGCTGTGGCTTAAAGTACCATTTCAAGCTCGTAGCAGTTCTTGAATTTTTAAGACTGTACCATCACTAGTGGCAACAATCTATTCACGATCCTACCTGAGAAAAGTTGTTTTACATGTTGAACTTGAAAAAAGTAAACAAAAATATTACGTATACGCCCCGCTGTGTTTGGTTCAGAGCAATGAAATTTGCTACCTTTCAGCTCGGTCATAGCTGCCGTATGGTGTGTACTATCTGGTGCAATTTTCATTTTCGTGTTGTCTTATGTACAAGATAGTGGCCTCTTCTATTATAAAACCTTTCCTTAGAGACACAGTTCGAACAGAATACCCGCAAAAAGTAGCGAAAGGTTTACAGACGGTTCGTGTCTAAGCTAATTGCGTACTGAATTTTGGTTTCCTGATTCGATTACACATCCCAACTTGATGTTATGGTCCTCTCATTGCCAGGGAAGGTCTAAGTATTCCAATACTTCCATACAACTTATAAGCTGATCATCATCTGGTATCAGCATGGAACCTTTCACAAACTTCAAGATGTGGCCTCCAAATAGCTGTTTGGTGGCTCTTTACACTGTTCTCTTAAAGGATCTACTCTCAGTTTCTTGAACTTCTTCAGTCAAGTGGTTAACGTGGTCAGAGTTGTTTTGGGTGAGTGGATGCTAAGCTGTACTTGATTAATTTTTTAACGGTACAGAGACTTCAACTTTATGCATATGTGGCTGCTTTTCGATTTATCTTGTAGTTTAGAGGCGTCTTCCTGGAAATCCTAAAGAAATATGTGATGAGGCTCTTAAAGGGACAACTACTAGGCGAAAAAGAAGGAGTTGAGGACAAATCTGGATAGACAAAAGAGCGTAGCTTCGAGGAAAGTAGGTCACTTAGTTAGAAGTGGTACTCCGAGAAGAGGCACACTTAGACCAAAAGAAGGCCCAGGAGGATTTGGACAAAGGTGAAGACTGTGAATCGTATGAATGAGATCCAAATGAAAGCGTTCTTTCCTAAAACCTTGATATGTCTGTGGACGGTGGGGAAGGGTTAGGAGACTTAACCATTTCTACAAATAGATCCATGTTAGATGGTAAATAGCTTCCAACCTGAGTCTGGGGACGAAAACCTCGGTATATCAAGCCGAGATGTTGGCAATGCTACACTTGTTTGGACCGGTTGCATGAGGGTCATTTGTGCCTTAATTGCATTGGATAATCAAACAGTGACTAGGTACATGGATCAGACTGGAGTCAATACTTCACTGGTGATGGAATGTGTTCAACAATTCAATGACTGTGCAATTAAAAATGCACCCTAACTTGGTTAAGGGTCCACACAGACGTCGAAAAAATGAAAAAAGTGGACAACCTGTCGAAGCATGGCTTAGTATGGCTCTACCTTGCCATAGGTAGAGATGACGAAAGGGACATGTTGGATAAGTTAGCCAAGAATGAACATCTAAAAAGATGAGAAGCAATCGCGGCTGGAATATCTACCATCCGCACCAAGGGAGAAGTTCTGAGCATGGCACGAAGAACTCCCGAATGAGTGGTAGCTTTGTTCAGAAGATGATGCGCCTCCTAGAAGTTGATACTTGCAGGCTGTGCCTAAAGGACGCGAAGACAGCCGCACATATACAGTCTAAGTGTCTGAGTAAGCAGAAGAAATTACATTCTTAGCTCCTAATGGATTAAAACCATTCTTAACGTTAACCCTAGGAATCACAGTCAAGGACGAACTAGAGAGAAATCTGAATTGAGACAAAAAATAACTTAAAGTAGTTTCCCGTTTCTATTCACAAAAACCCGTCCATAAAAAGTACTTAAAACAAATCTAAAGTAATTACCCCTAGCAGCTCTTTAAAAAAAAAAAACTTTCTTAAAACCTTGTACCATGATAACCGTTACGGTTGTGGTGTGCGTTTTAATTATCCTTGGACAATTTTGTGCATTCTACCATTGAGTGGCGCGTACTTTTTATTTAAAACTTTCTTTTATGATGAAATGTTTCCTTTTTTTTCTTTTTGGGGTTCTTTTCCTTTTCACACATGTTGATTTCGGAAAGGCATTGTGCAGCATTTTGTGAAAAGTCCTTGTGCGGTATGTGGCGAGGGCAATGCAAAACGGAACCCAAGTCGAGTGCATAAACTTTTTTTTTGTTTGTTTTTTCAAGTGAACTTTTTCATCAAAAAGTTGATTGTAAGGCAGTAAATGTCAACCGCATCTGAGTCGAAAGGATATTCGGTTGAGAGTTGGGAGTAAAATCTACTAAGTAGGGATAAGTGGAAGAAAGTCCTGGAAAAGAATTTTCCACAAACTGTGACATATTTTCTGTTTGCAATCATGATGACAGGATTCAAACTTACCAATGTGTATATGGCACTGGTTACAGCCAAATGCTTCGCATGTACCATCCGACAACATCCTGTCCCCGATAGTGGACCATAGGGATATAAAATCGCCGATTTCATTTTCTCGCTGGCTGCTATCGCACAGGGTTTCGTTTTCATTTTGTCATAGCCGCACACAAGGATGTTTAGTTTCCTTTTCTGGTGTCTATCGGTCCGTTTCTAACATCTGCTTGATGTGTGGAATGCACTTTGTTTCCTCGGGCTGTTTTGCCTGAAAGAGAAAGATAAATTGAAATTGTATATGAGTATGTGTGTGTACAGTGAGTCAGTCTTTTGTAATTTTGTTAATTTGCTTAATAGCCCTCCGTTCAGTGAATAAGGAATGAACTTGAATTACAAATTCAAGTCTTCTCTGGCATTGTTATTGTTTTGAGGTTGGGCGGTGGTACATTGTTTGTGCAGTTGAGCGAGTTTGCACAGTCATGTGGAAGTCTGAACGCACTTCACAGAGAAGTGGTGGTTGATGTCAGGATATGATTTTTTTTGTTTCAAACCAGAGAATTCGCTTGTACCTTCCTGGCAGATGATTGAGTCTCTCTGCGCTTTATGCCACCAGAGGTGAGTTCATTGTTTTGCCTTTTGATTTTTGTGTTTGTTTTGGGCAGAATCCATGTTAAGGGCGCAAGGATTAAAGCAAACATAAGTTTTGCTGAGGGGCCGTGCTGACAGACATGGCTTTAAGTCGAAACTAGTCAAACTAAAGCACACTCTTGAAGAAATTACTCGAATGTGGTTAGTGAAAATCGAAGGTAGTTCTTCCAGAAATGTGAAGCTCGCTTGAGTTTGACACGAGCTACAAGAGAGCTGATGTGCCTTCCCAGTAAGGCGAGGGTTTTGTTTTCAGCTCTATTGATCTGGTAGTTGTTTATGTGGCCACACACAGTCCGATTAGAACCCATCTACATTGTTTTACTTGTTAGGGTTAACGAATGTACAACCAACCTTTTCTGAAGCATTTGGTTGCTTCGTGAATCGAATTTCGTACTACGGTACTGCAATTGCTTCTAACGTCTACAACCTGTGTGGTCAGATCCTGAGTTAAAATTTGTGGACAGGGGCCAAATATATCAGTGACCATACCCCTATTCAGAGATGCAATCATTCCGCCATAAAGGCTTTGCAAAATCTAATCTTAAAATGGCTTTCCAGCTAAGACCACCGTTTGCCAATTGTTTCGAATTAAGTACGTCCTCCGAGCTGGTTGAGGTCTTCTTCCACTTTCAGATTAATTTTGCCTGGGCCTTCTTCGGTGGATGCCAGAACCCTTTGGACCGGAGAACTAGTATTCATCAAAATAGTCATCTCAATGCATCTAACTAGGCCAATGATGCCGTATAGATACATCGATTCATGACTGAATCTTCGACTCAATGCAGATGGCAATCGAAGAGGTGTCGAAGGCAGATTTCTTCAGAAATTGTAGGCTTTGAAAATCAAGAAGCTTACTTACTTAGGTTGCGCTACAGATCGGAGTGAACCTGGGCCTCAACCAACAAGACTTGCCAGGTAGCCCAGTTCCAAGATGATTGAGGTCCTCTTCTACTTATGCGCGCCACTTTAGGTGAAGTCTTCCTCTACTGAGTTGTGCCTCCGGGTTAGATTCGAAGACTCTTCGGGCCGGATCGTTGGTGAACAAACCAATGCGCATTTTGTTGACTAGATCGATGTCGTATAATTCGTCGTCGAATTTCCTCCTCCAGAGCCCATCAACGCAAACGGGACCAAACATTTTACAAAGATTTTTTCGCTCGAAGTGACCAAGGGTATCTTCATCGGCCTTCGATAGAGTCCATTCTTCATCAAAGAGTAGGACTAGGAAGATTAAGGTCTTGTATAGTGTCTTTCTAGTTCTTCGGGATGGAACCTTACTACTCAATTGCCTTCTCAACTCAAAGAAAGATAGATGAGATGTCGTTTTCAGAAGTGAAAGTAGAATCGAGGTCCCTAACCAACTTGAAGCAACTTGTTCCAGTTCCAGGAAAGCCGTGCTTGACATAAAATATTTTAAAAGTTACAGTGCTCTGGTGGTTAAGAGACCGTTCCCAAGGTAGGTGCCTTCCGGGTCAGTCCGCGAAGATAGCATGGTTAAGACGTTTGACTTAAGATGGAAGCGTCCATCGAATGCCTTCGTTTCCTATCGACTAAATTAGCTACAGAATGCAACCTTGTGGAAGCCCACGAGCAACTTTAGGTGTTACCTACTCTCGCAGAGGTCTTCATCTGTAACATATCCTAGTATACAAGTTATATCCCTTATGGCAACTTCCAGTACAATCATACTCTGTATCTCGTGCCAGGATAATTACTTTTCTTCTGAATTCTATTAAGAATCACGAGACTAAAAGAAAATCCATTAGAGATGCTCTTAGTTCTAAGGATAATTCCCCAAAAAAAGAAAAAGGAAACCAACACAACTAAACAAACAAGAGCACCATACCATCTCTTTGGACGGAAAGAAGTTTTTAATTAAAACTATTTTAATTCATTCCAAATGGAACTTCAATGATTCTCTTTCCAAATTGAAGCCCCACTTCATGTATTATTTACTCTCTCTTGGGTGAACTACAATCCTTGTTTATCTGTTGATCAAATGACCAGTTCTAGAGTTTCCTAACTCTGAAGTGCGCTCCACTCTTATCATCTATCAAGTGATTGAAACATTTGCAAGTGACCTTCAGGCATCCATGTTGCCCCATTCGATTCTGTTTGCGAGCTAAGGTTTCACAAGAGTGCCACTTTTGAAGAATCATTCCTCACAAGGACAGAGCAAGGAGAGTCTTTTAATGGATTCAAAGAGGTTGATGTTGAAAATATCATGTGGGTGTTTGAAGGCTTTCTATGGAAACTTGAAACTTGAAATTTGAAACTTGAAACTTCCTTGAGTGTGTGTATGTTTGCTAATCGATGGTGGATATGTGCTATCGATGGATTGAAAAGGGTTCGTGATATGGATGATTGATTGAAGGTCTAAATATTGTGTAAAGAGTGCTTGACCTTGAAAAATATATTCGAAGGCAAAGGTCTATTGGAACTAAGCATGAGTATGTGGAACGGAAGAAATTTCATGATTGACTCATGGTTGATGTGCTTGTTTATAGAGAAGGAGTCGACTCAGAGAATTCCAAAAGCTTCCTTGCCAACTTATGTTATGCTTAATGAACAGCTTACATATGTGGTGCAATTCATTCGAAGAACAACCCGCTGATTGTAGTCATCCATTTTAGATATTTTTGTTCAGTGGAATTAGGAGGAGTGTTCCCAACAAGTTGCCCTCAAAGTCTCTCCATGAAATGGATTGAATATGACAGCGTTATAGCTTTGAAATCGAAGAGTTCTACAGAGGGAGGGTCTGTGAGGAAGATGCATGATGTCCGCTGGGAGACTTTAAGGTCCATTTTGATGGTAGGATCCTATTTTATAGTCTTAGCAATTTGTGAGGTTGAATTCGGAAACACCAACACATGGACTAAGCATTGAAGATTAGCCCCTTGAACCATGCAAGGGCAGGATACTTGGATAGGGTCCCGTGTCTTGTCTTACCGTGGCAGGAACTCAACGTGTTTCGACCAAAGATGGCAGGCTGCATTTGAGAGCCACACTTAGACCAAACAAGGTTCTATGTGATACCACATAGATCTGTAAATTTCTTCCAGAAAAACTACCCGCAGAACCAGTCAGAGCTTACATTTAAAGCGCCGGTGATTGCTTATACTGGTATCAGCCAGTTCATCTAGAGACTTTGGAAGAAGCTGGCTCCTAAGTTGGCTGTTCTTCGAATTGAGAGGTCTGGACAAATACTGAGAAGGTGAAGAATCATCTCTTTAATCTGATCGTCCATACAGCTTCTGCAAAAATTATTATGGAAGAGGCCTAGTTCATTTTGGTACTAATAAGCAGTCTTCTCTATCTGATTAGGCAGTTTGTTATCCAACTGAAGGAGGTGGAGCTATCCGTCGGTGGTAAAAGTATATTCCATTCCTTTTGACTAGCAACCTGCAAGTGGCGAGCGGCGATTCCGTCAGCCATGCAGTTACTTGGAAAGTCCCTATGCCCCGGCAGCGGCCATACAGAGGTGACAGATTCTAGGGATTTAATTGCAGCCTAGCTGTCAGTAGAAGTTGTAATATCCCATGGAGATATCACATTAAACTACGATAGGGCCCTCTTGATCAGCTTGGAAGACGCTGCAATGGTCAAGCAAATGGAAAGAGATGCTTCTCCATCTACTCCTGATTTTGTTTAAGAGTCATTTGCGTGGAAGCAGATGGATCCCCTTCATTGGAGTTCAAAATCAATTCTAAGTCACTAAAAATAGTGGAGTGTCCAGCACGAAAGCTGGAACAGTGGTGAAGTTTTTTGATGCAAATGGCTACGCTGGGTGCTACTTGTTACCTGTCAAGGATATCAGTTGGAACAGTATATTCAGAGCCGTCATTTGAGTAGTTCTGAAGGCTCCACTGATACACCATACAGCCAGTTACTTGTAGTTTTAAAGCCCACTTATGTTAGGTTAGGTTAGGTGACTGCTTCTGCTAAACAGGAGCACACTTAGGGCCTTCTTAGGTAAGGTTAGGTTGAAGTGGCTGCCAGCTGAATGCCAGCACATTAAGACCAGTGAAAGGTCTATTGTGAGACCAAATAGTAAAGGGCCTACGCCCTATACTTCCACGCACGAGGATGTACGATTTCTAGCCGAGCTTCCTATCTTGAATGAGACCCAAATATGTCGCTTTGTCTACGAGTGTATGTCTGGTATCGCGAAATTAAGGAGGGTCCTTGTGAAGAGAACTAATTCAGTTTTTTGGAGATGGACTCCAAGTCCACATTATGGACCAAAGAATGTTTAGAGAGAGCATTCTGAAGAAGTAACTTCCCAAGTCCGCACCTCTGCAGCTTATGCCAAAATTCTTTGGCCCAAGGGGGAGTTCATCTATGTGGTGCATTGAGGGAAAAAAGTTCTTCTTAAGGATAGTGGTGTAGGTTTTTTGTCGCAAATATTCTCATGCCTAAGAACTGACATATCGGATTTTTTTAAAGCCTTTCGTAACTTTCGTGAGGATTTGTCTAAGATGACGATAGACAAAAAAAAAAAAACGATCACACAGGATATGCCATGATTTAACTGCCACCCAATGGTAGGCTTCCCGTAGATGACATAGAAGCTAACACTTACGAATTTTTAGTGCATAAATCGAATTTTTCCCGCTTAAATCTTTGACAAAGTGAAAGGCCCCCAAACACTGTTAAATATTTGAAACTTTCGCCTTTTTTTGTCATTTTATAAACATGTCAAGCATCAAAGGATATTTTTTCGTTTGCACCACCAAATTAAATGTTTAAATCCCTCAGGGGTGAGAAAAGGCCACACAATCAATTTACCGGTGTAACAAAAAACTGACTCCAAAAAAAGGGTATAAATGGTTTAGAATAGGTCTTATGGCTTCATTTTGGGTCAAGGACTAGAAAAAAAAAGGAAATATATATAAAACCTCACCACAGCTTTTAAATTTAATTTAACCAAATGGGAGATGTTGGAGCGCTAGCATTAAGTTTTAATATTCCCCGTCCGTCACTTTAATTAAATTCGTATTGAGGTTGTGGTTTTTATCAAAATTAAAAGGGACACGTCGGAAGACAAGGTGCCACAAGGAAGGATGATAATAGAAAAACATTAAAAGTAAAGTGACGATTTAATCAGGCTTGTATACATACAGACAGACATTTTCAATGATCCGGGGTGTGAACTCGCCATTCTTCTTGAGCCCTTGCAAGGGATGCCATTTCATCAGAGGGAATTCCTAGACAGGTCCAGGCGAGATGTAGTAGGGGTTGATCCGAAGTCACTTACCTGATGGCATGGCATTCATGGCATGTTTTCGAAGTCAGTTTTGGAACATGCTCACGTGTTTAGTCCCGGTGAGTAACTCCACTAGCATGACGAAGAAATCTCATTTCGGCAGCTTGCATTTGCGATCTTATTATTTCGGTCACTACCCAGAGTTGGAATCAACTGTCAATGACAGATAATTCGGCGGCCTTTCCTTATAACAGCCCAACTAAGCTCTTTAAAGTTGGTTCAGCCTGACCATCACTCGTGAATAAGACTTCGAGGTACTTATACTATGCCAGCTGTTTCGATGGGACTCAACTGACATACAAAGTGCATGTAGCATAATACCAGATGACTAGAAGCCTTTCGAGTGCAAGCTGGAGTTCGGTCTGGCAGGACCCAAGTCTAGACATTATCCGTCATGAAAAGGGGAACAAAACGACCCCTAAGCGGAGCATGCAGGGAAATTCATCGATAAAACGCCGTTCATCCAAATACAGCCTCTGCGATTCGTATACAAAGACCGAATGGCAGTTGACACGGAATCATAAATCCGCTACTTCTCCAAAATGTTTCACAGTTTTCCTCGAGAGACCATTTGGTCGGTTTTGCATACTCACACGGCTTCTCATGGAATTCCTACACCTGCAAAACGCACAAGAGTTTGCCTCGAGAGACCATTTGATTGGTCTGGCATACTCCCAGGCTATCTCAAACACCATTCTGAATCGGTAGTGCTTTTGCCAACACGGAAACTGAATTGCTCATCAATTACCCAAGGATCAACCTAAGCTCTGAAACGTTTTCTGACTTAAGAGCCACAATTTGCCTTCACAACCACACTAGTTTGCCAGTGATTTGGTACTGAATCTCATTCCCAGACCCCTTGAATGACACCCAAGAGCCACTGCAGTCCCGAATTTCATCCACACTAGCAGATTTATCAAAGCAACTTCCTCTGTCGTGGGACTTCTTTCTGTCCTGCTCAAGACCATAGGTGAGTCACCCTCAAGACTCTGTTCAAGATTGACCAACAGTTTGAAACATCTGCACAAGATGTCTTCTTCATTGAAAAGAAGTGAATGAACTTTGGATTCGACTCCTTCGAGGATGTCGATGTTCTACCAAGAGACCTTCTTTATAGATCTATGGTCATGTTCCAATTTGTCGTCTTATTCCTTTCAAGACTGTTCTCTCGCTGTTTTCACAGCCAATTTGCAAGTTTTTTCGTGCGTCAGTATACCGGTTTCGACTTCAAAGTTAATCCACGCCTGAAAGGCTCTAAAGCAGTTTTTTGTTCACCAGCAGCTGTCACATCTCCCACAAAAGCAATGACCACTGTTTAGACATTCCCTGCCGAAAATTCCTCTCGTTGCTCATCGTTGTGCAACTTCTCTTCGGCTCAAGTTGTCAATAATCTGCCACAAACAAAAATATGGCTTAAGCCCACAAGAGACTTAGATTTAGAGCTTTTCGACTTGACATGGCCTGACTTTGACTCCCTATACATACCTCCCAATGCTATTGTCAAACTTAAGCTAGATATCCCTCCATCAACTCCATTCCCCTTCATTTTTTTAACTCCCAAGGGGTCTCCTCCATAATTCATAACCTCTAATAAATCCATTCAAGTCAAAGGTGAATTTCATAAGATATTCTGTCCCCTTGCGTCAACTGTCAGTTCGCCGGTGTTATTTATAGCAACGCGTAGCCCGTCAAGAAAAACCAAACCAACCAAAGGCCAAATTATTTCGCGATTCATTTCTGTTATTCCAAACTTAGACAAGATTCCCCTGGGCCACGTGTACCCCTAGTACCCTATTCTGTAACCTATTTTGTTCCCCATTCACAGTTGGCTATGTCTGATTTGAATATATTACAATCCCATCTCCGATGACTTGATCCATCTCCATTTGTTTTCTTCCATCTTTTGGGGTGTAAATGAGCATTTCCAAGGGGGAAATGTTGGAAAAGTTGTGTCCTCCTCTAAAGTTCCGCGTGCCACACAATTTACAAATTATGAACTTATGACCTTTTTTGTGTAAGCGCTGTTGTAAGGACAAATTGCAGATCCTTCGTGTACCCTCATAAAAACTGATTTGACTTTCACAAACACTGCATGGTAACCATTTACCCAACATCCGATCTAACTCGCACTTTTTCGGTTCACTTCCGTTTTCCCCTTTAAAACACAGAAAAGTACGTGCAAATGAGCACACAAAAGGAGTATTCAAACGCTATGATGTGGAAAGTGTAGAGAGAGAGTGAGAAAAGTGGCTGAGAAATATAATGAAACATGTCGCCTAAGCAGTGACACATGTTGCTAACGATGCACGAAAAAATATGTTCCACATACGCCACGTGTCCTGCCTACAATTACACTACACACCTGCCGAAGCACTAATAAAACTCAAATTATACTTGTCAAGGAGGATACAGAGCGTGATAAGGAGTTCTCGCGAGTGACAGTGGACTGAGAACTTTCAATTACGGTGAAAGGAGACACAGACACCCGTGGGGCTTGTTGCTGTTTCGGAATAATTTTCAAAAAAAAAAATCTCAAGTGCCTTAATTGCTTTTCTTTTATTTTCTATTACTGCTGTGTCTGCCGTTGTTGTTCAATTGAGGAGTGGAAGGATGAGGAGGTTATGTGAGTGAGTCACTTGAAAGATGAAACTGATTCGAGCTGACACTTCACCGCAAGATGTGTCTACACGAGTGACTTTTAACTTTTTAGGCTTCGCTGGTTATGTTGGTAGACTTTCTCACTTTTTCAGCTAACTTCTGCTACCTACGTGTCTGTTTGGCTGCGTAAAACTTGAGAACCATTGAACCGAGTCTTCAGGCATAGATAGAACCATGTTATGACATTAAGGCAATTATCGAGGTCGGTAGCCTAACTCTGGATACCTTTTCCAAGACATCGAGCATTGGATTGGATTAGTCTAGAGCACGCCTTTCGAACCTCTGTAGTGTGGTGCAAGCTAAAATCACAACTATTCGCCCAGCACGTCTTTGGCAAGCAGGTTCAGCCTTACATTAATTACTTCATTAACTTGTAGATTATCAAATGTGGACCGAAGCCTTGATAGGAACTTGGGTATCACTTTATTGTTGAAGTCGTTCTAAGATAAGTCTTGTACATACGCCATAGTAAAACTTGGGTTCAGTTGTACAAAATGTTGAATAGAAGTCGATCCTTAATGAACTGGCTACAACCAATCGTCATTGTCTTAAGGATATCATGTTGGTTGCTTAGTTGTTTAACATTAAAACGCATAACTACAGAATTTAATTTCAAGTTCAGAGGATAGGAACGTACAAAGTTTACAAAGGTAAAGCCTCAGTCATATCAGTCGCCTTGGTTCATGCCTTCCCACCATACTTTTGCTCTGTAAGTTGGCATTAGCCTTACAACTGCTGAACATTTTCCAAAAGACTGTCGATTCTAGGCTCCACCTAATCTAAAAATAATCCTAGGTACCTTGCAATCGAAAAATGCATAACTAGAGTGGGTGTCATCGATTACATTGGTCATTGTAGTTTCCAGCATCAGCTCTGTTTTGCATGGATTTACTCCTACACCAACTGTTACAGAGTTCACTCCGCAACCGACTTAATCGTGGCAGGAAATAAGCCTGACACCAGAATATGTAACCAACCATCCAATAGCTTCATGTAGTCTTTATTCAAGCCTTGATAGGATTCTAATGAAGACCCTGAGCCCTGAGTTGACCCACGCTAACGCCTGGTTCAGTCGGAAGGTGCTTCATAATTCAGTTGAAGAAGTATTTATTTACAAAAGGTTCTACTACAGATTCCAAAATGGGACCCGGTTTGGGCACCCTCTGCTTAGTGAGATTTGTACATCAAACAACAGAAAATGATGGACAAGAGACGGAAGAAGCAAAGTTTTAGTCCCAGGCTTTCGCATTCATAGCTACTTCTGCTAGCTTTGGGTCGAATAGAACTGTTTGTGCTCATTGCATGCTCTTAAGCGACGTTATTTCCTACAGCAGTGGAATAAGGAATAATTAGGAGCCCTCACAGGATGCTGATTGGGTGTCCCTTCCAATGATTTCTGCAGAAGCTGTAGAGACATGGAAGAGGGGAGGGGGTAATTCATCTTTTTTGCACCTTCCCGGCCCTATTAAATCCAAAGAGGCAAACCCTAGGAGAGTATTTCTATGAAGACCTCAGCGACCTAGCCAATCTTTGTCTGTTTATGTAAATGATTATGTATATTGTGTGGTACAGGAAAGGGTCTGCACCAATAGTGTTAGCCACAGCTTCTGGTGCTGATTCTCTAGTTGGTACCACAATGGACCTTCATTCTGGTCTAAGTGTGCTCCTGCTTAAGTGGGAGCAGGCACCTTACCTGGAATGAGTTTTATAACACAAGTTCTATGAAGTCTGCATTTGACATCCAATCAAACGTTTCATTCAATTGCAGCGTTCGTCATAAGTTGAGCTCCTTTTGAAAATGTCTTGTATTCCTTTGGCATGGCACAAGCTTCGTATTCATATTTCAAACATTGGATGAGCCTTATACCAGCATTTGTCCCTGTTTCTGTGGACTCCTCTCGACTTTATAACCATTTTCCTTTGCCCCTTCTCAAGAATCTTAATCTCGTTGTCTATTTCCTTAGACGTGGAATGTCCTCCAAACTATATGTTATCCCTTCGGCAATATAAAAACCAAAATGATATGTGTAATCACACGATAAAACATGTGTTCGTGTTGCCTGTCGCACTAAACGCCGACCAACACTATAAAACTGTAGTAAAGTTTTATTGTATTCACTTAATTTTAATTGCCACGTAATTACCACTCCTATAGGGACGTAAATTTTATCCAATACCAAGGTCAATAGTGCAATAATACACCCTCACCGCGAACACATTCATCCTTCGGAAATACCACCCAAGCAGTCATAATTCACTCGTGTGTGTCCACACACACACACACACATCGTAAAAAGTCCTTAACCATCAGACTCGTAAATATTTCCACACTTGCATGCAATGGCTTAAGTTAGATAACTTTTATTTCACCTAAAGAAAAGTGTATCCTTCCTTCAGAACTATCTTTGTGGAAGGTCCTTTTGCCTATTTCTTGCCTTAGATTTGGAAATTTATGACGAACTGAACTTTATACGCGCCCCAAGGCATACATATGTACGTGTGTGTGTGCGGAAAAATGACTTGGAAGTCCTTTTATTTGCAAATGTAACCGAATTTATTTGAAAGATCCTTGCCGAACCGAAATGATTTGTTATTTTTTCTGTCGAAATAATAAAAAATCATTTCTATTGTGTCCTCCTCCTCCCTACTCGAGGACATTCAAATATATGGGTATCCTTCCGCCTGTTTGAAGATCCAATCAATCGTTAGGGCAAAGGATATAAATCATACATTACAATGACATAAGGATTCGATTACAATCCCTTCACAGCTTTCCAATCCTGTTCACCAAGTACTCGGCATATCAGTTTGACACCTTTATCTCTTTGTGTTGTGAGCACACTCTCGAGAACATGAAACCATATTACCTGTGAAAAAAAGGAAAAAAAAAATCGTCCGGAAGGAACCGCACATAGTTGTCACTCGACAAACAAGAAACAACGATAACGTGCCACACCAGGACGATGAGGACGAAAAACTTTTCAAGTGTTACTCGTACGTGGAACGAACGACGCGACAGTAGAGGAAAAGAATGAAAAAGTTTAAAGAAAACAAAAAAGTATTTGTAAATCTTTTCCGGAAATTTAGGTAATTTCCGTTACAACATTGTTGTGTGGTGTGTCCTCTTTAAGAAACAGTAGGGTATACAAGGTGGTGTTCCACTTAAATCTTTTAGTACTTGGATTGACAGACAAAGCAGAGGGAGAACTTGAGACTTGATCCCCACAATGATCTCTTTACGGAATGAATTGACAATTCGACTTTATTTGTTCCCGGAGATGAAGATCTTGAGTCACTTAATCAACCAAAAGGATGAGCGAGCATTTCTGTCATGTTGCTGATGACGTGGCTTAACCTGTCTTTGGCAAGCTTCTCGCTAGTCTTAGAGCACTGATACAGAATGCACTCTCTTCGTGTGGGCTGGGAGTAAACCTACAAAAAAGTTGAATTGTCCTACTTACCAGGATTTACAAATTTTCTTGTTTCTACAGATAAGGCTCAATAACTGGGTTTCATGTTCCACATGTTGGAAACCCATCATCCTAGGACGTGTTAAGAAAGCTGCAGTTCCTCTCTATTCCGGCAAAGAAGCCATTGGAAGATGGGAGCAAGTAGGGCCTTGAATCTCTTATAACTTCCAGTTCTGCTATTACTTCAAAACTGATCCTAAACTGATTTATGGCGTGATCGTATGATGAATGTCCTTGGACAAGGCTATCTGCTGCCATAGGTCCCGGGTCCAGTAAACGAAGGCTTCTAATGACAATTTGTCACGCCATTATCCTGTATGAGTGTAAGTTATGGACCGATGCACTGCGACAAGAGAAATATAGGAAGCAAATGGGGACAATACAGAGACGTGGACGGTTTAGGAGCCAGCCATCTCCGTAGCCGCGGGAGTGATCCCTATCGACCTCCTGGCGGCAGAGAGAAAGTACGTCTACGACCAAAAGACGAAACAACAGAAGAGGCAAAAGGGCTCACCAAACCGCAGTGGCAAGAGAGATGAAGCTCAGAAAAAAGAGGGCTGGAAGCTGATCCCAAACGTTGCTGAATGGAAAGCACGGAAACACAGTGAGGTAAACTATTACGTCACCCAGTTTCTAACCGGAGATGCGTATTTCAACGCCGACCTCTACTAGATAAATAGTCCAGCTTGCCAGTACGACGACGATCAAGCAGACTACATCACCATCGGACCTGGTTAGGTTTGCCAGGGCGTCCGGATGGTTGGCAACAAGGCACTTACACCTCGGGAGGAAACATATCATGGGTATCACAATGTGTCCACGCACTGAGTGTGATGAAGATATAACTCTTCTCATCAGTCCGCAAAGCTTACCTAACCTAAGACCGTCCTAGGACTCCTCTAGTCTCTCGACGAGATGACTACGCAGTTTAACATTCACCTTTAATCGTTACAAATACCCTTGCCAGGCGTGGCATAAATTTAAGGATTCTACCGAAGAAGGAGGATCTTAGCAAAAATAAGCATTTTAAGGCAAAGTCCTTACATTTCAAGCTACAAGACAGGTTTGACCCAAGTTGGATCAGAAATGCTCTAGTAATCTATTTTCGCGAAAAAGATCGCTTATCATCATCACAATAGACGTCATAACTAGACACAGCTTCATCCAAAGGTACGTCAGAAAGCTTAGAGCCTTTTCTAATGACTTCTTCGGGAGCTGTAGGTACAACAAGGAAGAGGACAACTCTTCACCTTCTCTGAACTTGTCCAGCGCTCTCTATTAGAAGGAAACTGCATCTGGGAGGGTCTGAGCCTGACGCTTCATACGAAGTTCCGACTGGTTCGGGGGGTTCTTAAATCTTTGTGGAACCACAGTGGCGAACAGTCACTCTAACCTAACCTATGTTTGTCTCAACCTAGATGTCGAATCAAAGGTCTTAGCTTAGAAGCAATTGCAGTGAAAATATCCTAAATGTGTCGCACTAAATGTCGCCATTAAACTTCCTTACAACTGCTGTTTTCATAACCAAATCCCTGTTGCATAACAAATTGAGCACAATAAATCTGATCTTGGTCATCTCTAGAACGTGCATTCTTCCATTAACGGAATACAAATTTTCCAAAACCATCAAAAAACATCAAAACACATTAAAACAATGAAACACGTTTTCCTAAATCCCCTTGCATTACCAGTGTCCACAACAGAAGGACACTCTAACCACCCACTGACCAATGAAATAACTTGTCTTGTTTCATGAAAATCCATCCTCGGACACAACACAATGATTGTGGTTGCCACAAGGACTTCCGAAACATAATATAATTGTGTCCAAATTGCCATCTTTAAATTGGACTTTCCCTCGCATCATTAAAAATTCCTTTCCCCTCTTCGATTTGTCACCCTTGATGAGATCCAATTAATCCAAACAGCGAAAGAACCCTTCACTTGTCCTGCGGTACACCATAAATAACCGAAAAAACATCATCACAAGGATGAGATGTTGTAGCAGTAAAGAAACAACTTTTTTGCAGAGTAGGCAAGTTACAAACTCAAAGTCTGTTCAATCTAGATAATCTACAGAAGGAATAGAGAGAGTGAGAGAGGTAAACATAAGGAGAGGAGAGTCCTTAACTTGTGCGCTGTGTAACCATGAAACATTTGAAAAGTGGTCTTGGTCGGTGGTGGAGTTGGTTTGTTTTTTTTTTTTTTTTCTCAAGAACACCCCAATGAAGGAGGAGCAGAGAGTTGATTAATTCGACGAATGCGTGTCCTGGTTTATGGTAGTGGTAGTGGTGATGGTGCGGTACTGTGGTAAGATTGCTGACTAAAAGGACGCAATGATTGCAAAAGCTAAATGCTGATTTATACGAATGAATGTATAAATATGTATAAATCGTCCTTAAAGACGAAGGATATCATGTGCGTTGAGAGTTGGTTTTTAATTAAGAAAAGTGCTTGGAATGGCATTGGAGAGTAGGCGAAGAAAGTGAAAAGGAATGAATGCTAACGATGCTAACGTATACATTTGGACATAATAAAACCGAACAGAGATGAGCAGCAGCTTCCTTGTGATGGGATTATGAGAAGATTTTTCCTCTCTCAGGCTAGAGTTTGGATTTTGCGATTTATATTCCTTGCAACTTGTTGTTTTGATGGCGAAAGTTTACTAAATTAAATGCGATTTGTCGAAACCATATGGAGTTGAAGGATTAAGCAGATGGAGAACATAGGAGCTCCTCGTTCCATCATATAGACACCATTCAACAAGTGTTGTCCTTATTGACATTCACTTTCACTTTGAAAATCTTTTACTCTTGGAGTGGAGTGTCACTGGAATGATGTTGTCAAAAGGAGTAAAGTACAACAGTAAACTGTAAGTAGATTTGAAAAAAAAGTCATTAACATTGTGTTGGCATTTATCTATCCACTTCATGTTGTTTACTGTTCTTCAACTTGTCGTTGTCCTTGTTTTCGGTTACTTAATGATTTATAATGAATCCTTGGTGCGCTTTGATTTATATTGGTTCTTTGTTCTATTTGGTGTTACTTTTGGTTAAAGACACTAATTCAGATGAAAGATAACTGGGATAGGGAGTCATTTTATTTTAGCAAGTTTCTCCTTATGAGATTTTTACTCTTGGCAATTGTGAGAGCAAAATTCTTCGAGTGATTTTAGGTCTCGTCTGCATAGACGGTGAGTGGAGGAGGAGATACAATGACAAACTGTACGGGATGTGCAGCGACATCGACTCAGTCAGAAGGATAAAGGTCCAACCACTGAGGTGGCCGGGTCATGTAGAGCGGATGGACACCAATGCTCTGGTCGAATTAAGTAGAGGAAGACCGCGACTCAGGTGGAGCACGCATGTGGAAGGGAACCTCAACCAATTTAGCGTGCGAAACTGGAGGCAGCTAGCTAAAGATCGAGCTGGTTGGAGACGCTTGTTGGTTGAGGGCCTGGTCCCTGGATTGTAACGCCATCTTAAGAAGTAGAAGTCTCTTTATGAAGCCGAAGAGATCTGGCTTCGGGTGTTAAATACAGGTTTCCTAGGTATACACGCAGCCATACATAATATGTATTGCGAGGCTACATCCCTATCAAAGCAGAGTCAGGCCTGTGATAGAGCCCCTATTTCTGTTTAATTTGTATACTGAACTAGATGGCTTTCTGTTAGGTTGATGAGCTCGAAGCCAACTTCGCCAGAAATGCAAAATCTAGGTATGCCACTCCCTATGTACGTTATTGTTTCCTACCCTTCATTTGAAGCTTCAAGTAGTTGGACAAAAATGTTCGGGGATTTTTCCCGAGATCATGCTATTATATGCTGACTTCTACCGAGAAGGATAGCTGGTCCAAGCTCAGTAGTTCTCTAGAGTTCCTTACGGAAATGTAATCCAAATCGGTCTCCGGTTCCGTATCTTGTTCCAGTTGGAATCCATAAATGGGTTAAACTTGACTTAGTTCGGGAATCTTATAAGGAATTAAGTTTCAACAGGGTATACCCCTGAAAAGGTCTACTATGTTCGGTAGGCGGGTAAAAGCGGCTGTTTTGTAAGTCCTGTCAGAAACACAAGTAGCGCTGATGCCCCTTTTTGAAACCACAACTCGCGTGACTTGGATGTTGATGGGTCTCTGATAATTCCTTGAAAAAGACTTTACCAAGTGCGAGATGCATGGTTTTGGCTAGTGCCGGACAGTCTTGCGTATTGTTGCAGCTACGACAATGAGTGTTAAAGAAAATGCCTAACTTAGCAGCTTGTCAGCCAATTGGCCAGTGCCCTGTGCTAATTATTACAATTCTCGCTGTCTAGGTGCGAGTTCTGTTGATACGTTCGTCGTTCGTCCTATTTTTATTGTAAGCGGATCATATCTATCTGGATATGGCACTGTTTTCTCGACTTTTCTACTTAGAGTTGGCAATTGAAAGACGAGCAGCCTAACTCCGCAAGTGAACCATCAAAAGTTGAGTCACATCTGGATGGTAGTCTTACTTCCAGCCGTTCGTAGATTATACCTAACCACAACTTTCTGTCAAACTTATGTGGACAAAAACATTCTGTGGTCCGCCACATATTCACAGGGGTTAACCCTCTTTAAGTATTTTGGAAAGGCTTCTACATATATCCTGCTTCCTCTTATGGATTCTGATGCCTCTGTTCATAGAGATGTCAATGACTCACTTAGATCACACTTAAACCTTGAATCTCAGGAGTTTGTTCAACTCAATGTCTTATACGTCCTAAAGTTTCAAAACGAAGCTACTGCCAAGAGCAATGCTTCTTTTGAGAGCTAGTACTGGAAGGAGTAGGTGTCGAATAGATTCTATTTCTACCTCCTGGTTGCCTTGGCTTAGTGGTTAGTGCGTTGGATTGCTAAGCGAGGGGACCCAGGTCAGCAAAACCACCACCTCTTTGCAGGCAATAACAAACCTACAAATGTGTAATCTGCCATGAAAAAGCTTCTCAATCCTCCGTTCGGACTTGGATATAAAACCGTAGGTCCCTTTCTTAAGTGCGAAAAAACTAGCACGCACAACGGGAGTAATTGCAAGAAACTAGACTCTGGCGCTCTATGAGCTTTTGTGCCTACAGCTTTTGTAGCAGTCATTGTAAGGCATAAAAGCCACACTTCATGACTGCCTACCGATCAGTGGCCAATCAGGATGCAAGCGATGGTTAGATCCCGTCTTACCAAAGGCTGTTCAGAAAGACCTAGCTATTGCATCTGTGCCTTATTGGATAATTACGTCTTCTCGACAGACTCTATGTATATTAAGCCAAAATTTGTCTTCTTTTTTTTTTAAGAGGAATCACTTGAGGGGTGACCAAGTTCTCTCGGTGTGTCGCACTTGTACCAACTTAACTCTCTCCATCTTCAAATTAACCAACCTTCTTACATCACTTCAGGGTGATACCACCTTTTACTAGTCTTTATGGTCTTGTCGGACTTATGTGCTGTTCTCCACTCACCCACTTCATCATCCTCATCCTCAGATTCCTTAGGGAAACTGGCATAGGAAAAATGTTCTAAAGTGGAATATCCTGGCCGAGGCTAAGTAAGAGTGTATGACTCTCAAGGAGTTACAACGTGAGGAGAACTCTGACAAGGAAACAAACCTCTCCAAGGGGTAAAATAAACCATGAGGTCGCAGTGCAATACTATCACTTTGTCAAAAAGTTCATGCACTACAAGGCTCCACTGTAAGGACTTTCCTTCTGTTGCAGCTTCGTCTGTTGCTAGTGTTGTCTGTTCATCTATCCATCATGCCATACTTTTACATGCATATTTGTTCACCTCAGTCCTTTTTTTATTTTTAAAAGGAGATTTGCCAAATTCGAAGATAAATCAGTACAAATGGTCACCCTCTAACCTATCTCCTTACGCACTCTCTCTCTCTCAAAATCCATTTCTGGTTGCTAATAATTAAATAACCCACGTTTTAGGATTTTCCTTAATCCCTTCATAAACCTCTCGGTCAATTTATCGCTTTCACGTTTGCATACGTGAATATCGTCAGCAGATCCTGGTTAGATGTGGTCCTTGTTCGATAAAAATAATTTCCGATTTGTTTGTCTCCTTTTATGGAAGCAATAAAATTGATATACGAGGTAATTACATTTATGGCTACAAGGCTTGTTATCTTTGCTCTGCCACATGCTCAGTTTTTGTTTGGTATGGTCGGTCCTTAAGGGCTGTTTCAAAGGACAACATAAACGACAAACGTGTCGGTGGATAAGATTATACTCGTAGTACTCTCCCTTTTGAATGTGTGGCATTTTGTCATCGAAAAGTGACGTTTTGCAAGCCTCCCTTTGGTGTCTTTTTCAAACCAAAAAAAAAAAAAAAACACATGTGTGTTCGAAATGATTTACCACAGTCTTGGGAAATATGTGTCTTATCGTTATGAAGGGGCGTTCTTATTCCTAGATGAATACCATTCATGGTCTCTTAAATTCTGTTCTCTCTTTCTAAATGAATAATGAGGTGGATGGCAAGGATTCCAGGGTAAACGAATTTATTATTGAGTAGGAGGTAATCAATCAGAATGTGATTGTGATTGTGATATGTTCATAGCATCTCTTATGTCTGGTATCGGTAGGGGGACTGGAAGCATATGGTCAAAAGGCTATTTAATGGGACTTATTTATGGGACGTTATATGTAAATATTAATAGAGTTTGGGGGTCAATTTGTTATTGGGATTAGTCAATTAGAAACCCCTTTTGGGGTTGGATCACTTTGACTTCAAGGTCAATCTGAACTCGCAATGAGAGTGAGTGTCAAAATGACTGATAGAGGTCGCTGTGAGAGGAGAGGATTGAGGATGGAAACAGAAGAAGGATTTAACTGTACACACTCGAGAAGGGAGACTTATTAACGTACGCAATATACACAGATAGAAGTGTGTTGCAGAAATGTAACGATAAATGCAACGAATTCGCTCGACTAAAAGACCAAAACTGATGATGGCGATCTAGATGCCCAAGCTACTTGTAACGATCGTTGCAGTAATGCTTTTACTATGTCCCACTCTAATTCAACGACGCAGTGGAAGGAAGGTGCAGCGTTTTGCTACACGTGCGGCTGCAGGAATCCACTTCACTTCAAGAATAGTTTTCAAAATGATGCTTGTAACACAGGAGGTAACTCCGCGCACCAGAAGTGAAAGTCCTTTGTCGTCAGTTAGAATCGTCTAGCTTTCCATTTCAGCCTTAAAACATGACTCCCAACGCATTTAAACAAGAATAGTAGTATCCGCGTCATTGAAAGAATCTATCTGCTTCCAGAAAGTCAAGATATCACCTATTTTATGCATGACGTGCTCCGGTTCTGGTATTCGAATAAACCCTAGGATCTTCTGACGCATTCTCGCTTAAGCTGGGAATTTACATAGAAAAAGTTCGATGTCATCTTCTTCTTCCTTGCAGTTCTCACAAATCGCTGCTTTCGTGGGGTACATCCTCATCACACTAAGGTTCATGTGGACCCATTGTGATACCCATGACATGTTTCCTCCCGTGGCGTTAGTCTCCTGCTGCCAACCATCATTGAGGTTAATATGTCTCGTTATTTGTCCCACCATCAACCTTAACTGCTCTCAGCATGAGCCTTGTGTTTTCAGCGGTTCGCCAGTTGCTAGTTCGTCTACGTTGTGGCTCACCAACGAGATAATGCAAACGTCTTTGTGGCTGGCAAGTGATTTGAGTGATAGCGGGTGAGAGTAGATACTCGAGTGATGTCCCTGCGAAACATATTCTCTTCTGCTCTACAATGGCACTAGGCTGCGTGTAAAACTTGACCAGATCTATTTGAGGGTACCATACCACATGTACTGTTAGTACCTCTGGCTTCCCCTTTGAGTTTCAGAGATCGCAGTTCTGCTTTAAGGCCTGTTTTGCTATGACAATCAATAAGTTTCCAGGACAGACATTAAGTTTATTTGAATCAAATTGAGGGAGGACTGCTTTTAATACTCAGCTCTACCGAACAATCTGACCATTCTGGCACTAAAATTATCGCTTCTTAAGAAGGGTCTTAGCTGGAAGAGGGAAATGTTGGCATGGCTTGGCACTTACACATAAAGAAATGTTAAGTGTCAAGTTAATTTGGGCTTACATTATACATTATGTACGCACAAGTAGCTTGTAACGATCGCTGCAGTTATGCTTTTCCCCATGTCTCACTCTAGATGCAGCGTTTTGTTACACGTGCAGCTGCATGAATCCAACTAACTCTTCAGTTTCACTTCAAAACTAGTTTGCGCCTACGGGTATGTAACAAAAAAGGAAAACTGTTGTCCTTTCGAGAAATTCTTGAAATTTTACTCCCAGTGTCGATTAAGAAGTTTCTCAAACCATTTTGGAACAGAGTTGAGTGTTACAAAGTCGAAAAAAAACTCCGATAAACTTTTCTACGTAAATTTCCTTAGAAATTACGATACACGACCCAATATCCTTTACAAAAAATTGTCTGCAAAGCAAATTTCAAACAAGTCTCTATCCACTTCAAGGAATAGCTCATTTTACACTATCGTTCACTTTTGTCTATCAAAATTTACTTTTTCATTTAACGAAGAAAATAAAACGACAAAACTTATTCATTGTCCTTACCGTTAAACTCACTGTCACTTCAAAACAAATTTTAGTACCAAAACCGGGAGAAATAATGCGAAAGACTGAAGGAGAACCAAGTGTACATAGCAAGTACACGATCGTCAATCTTTGAACAATTTCGCAGTACGTTGCTCAACCATAAAGCACTTTGTATCTGTGTGTTGTCTGTCGTTTGATGCAACTTGAAAATGATTGAAAGATTAGTTTTCAATGGAAGTTGCAAGTTTCATCTTTACACGAGTACACTGCTAAAATTTTTCACATCAAAATGTATCCTTGTTCTATATATTTCGTTCAAAAGACGGATGATGACGATGTTAATTGAACGCAAATTATTTTCAATCAATTTAACTAATGTATCTCTGCTAATGCACATAATCATTATCCCCTTTTGCAGCTCAAAACAAGTGCAAAAAAAAAAACAAATAACACTTTGCAGAACCCTCATCAACTTGAAAATTATTTTTTTCTCCTTTGTTTCGTTGTAGTAAACATGAACACCATCGGGCACGTTTAGCGCAAAAAAATGTATTTAAGGATCAAATATTAAAATATTAATTACTGTCGATGAAAATTATGAAAGCAAAATGAGAAATTGAGTACGTAATCCTTTTTATTTATCGATTTTTGAAGTGGGGCCATCTTATACCGCCATCTATGCGGTTCCCTTCATAATGAAATGTTTCATCGGTGACGCCAACCAACGTTGTTGGCATAACCGACAAATAGGGATTAACAGATGTCAATACTGCGTTTGAAATATATTGGACCATTGGAATGGAAGGATTGAAACCATGCTTATGTAAAAGTGGTGACATCTATGGCGGAGAAAAAGAATCTTCTAGAATTTCCTAGGAGAGAGTGCTTAGAGATGCTTGCATGTGGCTGCTAATTCTGAATTTGAATGACTTTAGGTTGAAAGTTTCAAGAGATTACAACCTAGCTATCGGCCTCCGGTGGTCATCGTGGCTAACCACTAGTGCGTTGGATTGTTAAGCGAGAGGAAACAGGTTCGATCTCTAAAACCACTGAACATTACAAATCTGTCAGAGTAAAATATTTCAATCAGCCCTTCGGAGTCGTCAATAAAACTGTAGGTCCCTTCCATTCGTGTAAAATGGTTTTGAGAAGTAAGGCTTCGGCATTCAATGAGCTGTGACGCTAAATATTTGTATTTGTACCCTGCTTCCGACACTTCAGTCTTCCATTTTCTTTATCTCTTCGATCTTAAGTGCACTGTTTCCAGTTCTCCAGACCAAGCCTTTTGAAATCCACAATCTCTTGGTCTTTAGACTAGATATTCGGTCTTCCCTGTAGTTTCAAACCTAGGTGCGGGAATTCAAATATCGTCTTGAATGGAGTATTGTTGTCAATTCCATCGATTGCTGAGTCTTGAGATAGCTCATCGAATTCGCGGTTAAATCATGTTTTCCATTGGTCCTCTTCACACCGGACCAAGTTCCTCCTTTTTTTTATCATTATGACGTTATTCATACACTGCGAGTATTGGTTCTTTTGCAGACCTGTCCTGCGAGAGGGAGAGATCGTATGGGTGTTGGTGACCGAATCGCCGGTACGTGGACTAAGTTGTGTGTACACCACCGAGCCGAACAGAGCTTGAGTGTAAAGCGAGTAAATAGAACGTAAGCCACAATCGGAAACGTGTTTTATTGAAGGTCTACACAGTGTTCATGTGGTATTAGGTTTGAGTCTTGTCTTCGTGAGTAGTGTCCAGAATAAGTGGGGAGAATCTTTTGATGTTGTTGTCAACGCTTAATAATTCGCAGTATTTCTCTCGAAGGAGCTGAATATCTGTTCTGCTTGGACTAGTGAGATAAGCGTTCAGCAGAGCATCAATTTTATGAGTCAAGTTAGGAGTTTTGAACTTAGTTGTTTTGCCGAACCGAAGTAGCAGGGGTTTCCTACCGTTTTTCCATCGGTGGAGTTGATATTTACTCCCAGATAAACGAATACTTTACGTACCTCGAAGGAGAAGTGGGAAACAGTGGCAACATATACTTGGTTTTGTCTCCATTTGCTTCAAGGCCAACTCGTTTCACTTCAACTTCAATTGCTGTGAAAGCCTATATGACTACATGTTCGGAGCGACGATAAAGTCGATGTCGTTTCCATATCCCACCTATTCGACGGTTTCATGAAACATAGTGCCCTCCGTGTTGCCTCCCAGGTAGAAATGGTTGTCAGTACGGTCCTACCAGAAACACAAGTAGTTGCCTCCTAAGTTCCATCATAAATAAGCGCATCTCCTTGCTGAAATCCGTTGCATCCAAGCTGTTTCAACCAGTTTCTTACAATGATATCCGACAGTCTACCGTTCCCCATAAAAATTAACATAAGTCATTCAGGGACACAACGTCTTTTTAAAAAATATTGGAAAAGAAAATTTCCTTTCAAATGCTTTATCCTTCGCAAAGGATAAACTCAAAATCTAAAAAATATGCAATCCATCAACTATCACGAGCTTTACACTTCCCTACAAGGATTCTTCCATCATTGCACACATGCAAACGACATCCTCTCTGGCATTATATGAAGTGAAAAACTTTACACCGCAATTATATTGACATTATGTGATGCATAGTGACGAGGATAAACTTTGAGAGATGTCATCACGTTAAGCCTGCAGCTTAACCGCTGCAACGACGATAAACTACACATGGTATACGTGCAGATATTTTTGTACTTGAAAACTTCAAGGAATTGTCCTTGAGGAATGCTGCAGTTTGTGTCGTCTTTCAAGTATGACACGTTAGTTTTGTGTAATTGGATTGTTTGATGTTGGTGAACCGTAGGCACTGCTGCAGTTGATTGCAGAGTATTCAGTTGAAATCAGAGGTTGTGCTCTAATTACTGGTTTCACTTTAAATTGAATTTAAGAGAATGCCAGAAGCTTTAAACAATTTCCATCAACTAACACACACGCGTTTTGCAAATTCAGGAAATTTCACATCGACTCATCGGTTAGAGGACAATACCAGGGTTGTTTTTATTTCCCGAACCGCAAAAAAAAAAAAAATATTTTCATTCTCTCATCCTGCAGTGAAGTGCCCTTTTTTAGCAGCAGTTTCCATAAACTTCCCACACAAGTTTGAATTTAATTCGGGTGTATGAAATGACGGAGGATACGGAAAAAAACGTGTTTCAACTTTTTTTTTGAAACGTGCTTCTGTCATTCATCATTGGTGCGTGGAACTAACTATATTTCAGGTTATGGATGATGGAACAGTGATTCTGTGATGAAAATAATACGTTCTATTTTAGAGTGAGTTCAAGTAACAAGGACAGGGATGGGATGTGACGACAGATGTTGCAAGGGAATATAGAATCCATTCACCTGAAATGAATGCAGACATGTGGGAGTGCAGTGGAAAGTTTTGTGAATCGGTTAAATCTAAAGGAATCTGGTTTCGACTTTTCAGTTCATTTCGTTTTATTACAACACGAAGGATGGTTATTTTGATTCCTGGTTGAGGTTTTTTACTGACAATGACAGCTGTATGAATCACAAAAGAACAAGTTTTCAGGTTAAAGAAGAACCTAGATATGGTCCTGTGGATGAATTCTATTTGACCTCAGTTGCGGTTGAAATAGCAAAAGCAGAAGTTGCAATGCAGAAGAGATTACATCACTTTTTGTGGAGCACCACAAGGCTGTTTGCTTTCCCCAACTCCTTTTTTGGCCAACGATTATGCTTTATGGATCTAAGTCGGCGGATCGGCAGTTTGGAAACAGCTATAGTGATAGTGCTTCACTACAAATCCCCCTAGCTCTGTGATATACCCTGACATCCCAGGGAGGTATCATAAAGGCCTTCAAACCAATTGGAGAACAGGTGGAACTTGTGGGTCTTGAGTTGGATGACGGCAAAATCAAGTTGATGCTGTCAATACACAAAACGTCATTGTTTCAACTCGTGGGACAAAATGTTAAAATTTCCCGCAACTTAAGGATACCATTTGCCTTTAAGTCAACATTATCTCCACGAATGAGACTCTAGTGCAGATTTGAGGAAAACTCACCTTTGGAGACGGGGTGAACTTGGGCCTCAACCAACAAGACTCGTCAGTTAGTCCGGTCCTTAACCAACCGCCTCGAGTTACGCACTCCAAGTTGGTTGAAGCCTGTACTGTCGGATTCGAATGCTCTTTGGGCCGGAGTGTTAGTGTCTATTCGCTTAACATGCCGTAGCCATAGGTGGATGTCACTGTACAGCTCTTTAATTCTGAATAGCCCACGCAGAATTTCTCGCTCGAAGTGACAAAAGGGTATCTGCATCCGCCTTCGATGGAGTCAATGCTTCAGTGCCATAGAGTAGAACTAGGATGAACAAGGTCTTGTAAAGAGGCCCTCTTTAGTCTTTTGGAAAAGGGCTATAGGGCTTGGAAACTGTTTAATCAAAAAACAAAATGTGTGCTAAATGAAGCCCTAATTCTGCCGCACAGCAGAACAAATATTGGGGATTTTAGAACAAAAAATCAGAATATTTGGGAGATAAGTCTACAAGATGTGCCAAGATGTGGAGGTAGTCCAAGACTGCATTGACTTGGCTACATCGACCGAATGGACAACAATGCTCCAGCTAAAAAGATCTTTGAGTCTCAGCGCCCAGGTTTAAGGTGATAAAGAAGACCTATTCAAAGACTTACAGATACTAGAGCGCTTAATCTATGAAAATGGAAACAGAGTGCCTGGAATCGATGAGGATGAGAGGCTCTACATGGACCGGGAGTCTGTAACGTTCAAAATTTAAGAGCAGCCTATGAAAGCAAGTGGAATATATTAACTTCATTGAGGCCATTTTAGCCCAGCATAGCGATATCTCAACTAGACGCTTTTGGACATGTCGAGAGATTAACATAACGTAGTGTGTTCACTTGTGACCCGACCTATGCTGGTTCGAGCCCGATCGGGGAATACCGAAAATAAAAAGAAAAAACGAGCAGAATCTGAATATTTCAAACCACTACACCAGTCATTCTGAACACCACCCTCGGAGCAAAAGACTGAAATCTAATACTACCTGACTTTCAAAATTACTACACCAACACTAGCGCTATGTGAATGAACAGCATCATAAGGGTATTCATAACCCCTTTAGCGCTTGTGAATTATAAAAAAAGAGTTTCTGTCTGGAAGGTACAATGGACCCACGAGTTTGAATGCTCCTAACATTGCAGTTATTCTGTGTCTAGTTGCCACAATTTCTAAAGAGTCTCTGTAGTTCTCGTGCCTTCTTAATGTAATTACCTTAAAGCCAACAGTCATAAAATACCCTATCTCCATCTAATCCTTTTAATACTCAACTTATTTACTAAAAAGGACCTTCCTTTCATATACAACATAACGTATGCCTTTCAAAAGCAGAAAAGTCCTTCCTTAATCTTCCAACATGTCCCTCCTTGATCTTCTTATGTCGGTCACCGACATTCTTTTCTATAATCATTCTAGGAATCCAAATGCCTCTCCCCCTTCACATAAATACGTCTCAACATAAGTTCGAAACAAGAATTTATGAAATTTAGTGTCTCTACCTACAGTATGCCAACATTTACCGAATCTTATGTACATAGACATACTTTTAGCAAAACCACCTGTTCTCCCTGACTCACATTTGTAGGAATTCATTCAAAATTAAAGGGAATCATCTATTCAAGGATGTGTTCTGACTCCGTTGAAGGTCATTTGAGTTGTGACACTTTCAAGTCATAAAGCACGCATATAGATTAATTCCAATTAATTCCCCAATCAGGTAGAAAAAATATGCAAACAAAAAAGTCCAATATCCTGCCGATAATCCTTATGAAAATCCATATGAATGATCAATTAAGTAAACACAGACATAATCCATTCATGTTATTAAACAAATAAAAATCTGATTAATATTTAAGGATCCATCCACGTACATATATATTCAGGAAGGCAAACGAAATTCGATATTGAAATGCAATGGTCGTCCTGTTTTGTGTACAGAAATTGAGCGCGCCCAAATTTGACCAAAACTGACATCCTCAGATGTCTTGAATGTCTTGTAACAAAAAAAAAGACAATCATCGTTATCCTTTGTCTGTTATGCCATCACATGAATGTGCTAATGAGAATATAGTCTTTAATTAGAAATGAAAATGACTAAACAAGCAATCAGTTTCCACATGAGAAGGAAACCTCCTCATTAGGATGAAAAGGAGACTCACCGGAGTATCTTTATATTTTTTTTTTCTGTGATGGTGATGATGCTTCGAATAAGGAGATATATCCACCCACAAGAGTTGAGTTATATAAAAATAACAAGGATGTCAATGGTGATTACATATTCTACTCGAACAATATCACTATCACTTAACTGAAAAGGACATTTTGCCTTTTTTTTTTTTCTTTTTGAAAGGATTTTACTTATTTGAAATCACGTAATTCGAATTTCCTGTTTGAAACTGAACACTTGAAAAGACACACTCACGAAAGGACTCACGTAAAGGATCAGAATTTTCTTTATTTTTTAAAATTTATTTTGCGAATTATTTTCCCGATACACTCAGGCGTATACGTGATATTTGTATGAATGCGTATCAGTAACTGATTACTTGTAAATTTTTGAATGAAGTTAAAAGGATGTCCACTTTGACTTTTGGAAAGCTTTCTGTTTCCGATTGGTATAAATGTTAAGAGAATCCTTTTGCGCAAGTATCAGAGAGAAGGAGAGTAAAAGAAGAAAAATATCCTTCTCATCCCGTCACGTGTTTTTCGCATCAATGCAAAAGTGGTTTGCAGAAAAAAAAAAAAAAAAAAAACAGTAAACAATAAAAGTAAAGGATTCACTCTCAAGGGATTTTCGATTGTCCTTGAAATACGAAACCGAATATCAAATTTTGTGTACTTTTTGTTAATTAAAATATGTATTTTGTCTTCAAGGACACGAAATAAATCAAAATATCACCTAGACAACTCCTAGTCATTACATGGGTAATATGGAGTCCTTTCGAGGGAAGTAGTTTTTTTTTTTTTTTTTTTTGATGATTGAAGTGTTTCTTTGAGTTTGTTGGGAAGTAGAAATGGAAACATCCTTAAGTGCCTCGTGTAGTTTGATTGAATTTTCTTTCGCGGCAGAATTTTTTGAGAAAACTTCACGAGAAAAAGGATTGATTCTGTGTTTGTAAAGGATACAGGAAATACATATTTCTGCTGGTAAATCACTTTTCAACTGCTGAATGGTTAAATAGGCGGCATTTGTTGGAGCGCAACATTTTACTTTTTTGTGGAAAGTATGAGCGTACACGTGGATACAATGATTGCGTAGCATTAGGAGTTGATTATTGAACCTTTATTTGGTATTATGTGGAAATGTTTGGTTGAAGGATAACAACAAAATCATTTGAGTGGAATAAATAGAAGCTCAAGTAATGTTTGACTTTGTAAAAATAAGAAAATTGATGTGGGAGGATACGTGTACGAACTCATAAAA
Organism: Criorhina ranunculi; assembly: GCA_951813785.1. Classification (NCBI taxonomy): domain Eukaryota; kingdom Metazoa; phylum Arthropoda; class Insecta; order Diptera; family Syrphidae; genus Criorhina; species Criorhina ranunculi. The sequence continues at coordinate 10,905,807 of OX638382.1, read as the reverse complement.
TTCTTTTGGATACAAATGGTGTTGTCAAACACGTGTGTGAATTGTGCTGCAGCTGAGGAACAATTTAAAGGTATTGACATACGAAAGAAAGGTCCTTGTAATGGAATATGCGAGTGTTGATGAATTATACACTACAACATGGAAGGTGGGCGGCAATATGTCACTCTGCTTCGGGTAACTGAGTTGTAGTGGACTTTACCAAAACCGAAAGAAGTTCTTTGTACGATCAATTGTCCTATTTGAGCAGTAGATTTCATCACGAACTATCGATCTAGTGGGAGAGATATGAATACAGCTCCTGCTTGAAGAGTCTTCGAATCAGTTCCAGTTGGACTACGCAAAAGAGTCAGACAAAATCGTCTGTGGCTTGTGTAAGTAGAACTGAATCTTAACTGGCTTGGAGTACGCAATTGGAGGGAACTGGCAGAGGATCGCGCTGAGCGAAGAAGCTTGTTGATTGAGGCCAAGGTTCACCTTGAAATTAGCGCCAGCTTAAGTTAAATTAAATATGGTCAGTGAACCCAAGTCCATTTCGCGACGTCACAAACTCTTTAACAAAATCGGTGTTCATTGGACAACACCAGAGGTGCATTTTGTCACCTCTTCTGTTCATCATACACATGGATCTTCTACTCGAGGATCAGTGATCTACTTTTTGCAGATGATATCATAATCCCAGATCGATATTTGTTTCCCAAAGGCCTTCATTGAAACAGATGGACAAGTGCAGTGATGGAAGAAGCAATGCAGAGTTATCTTGCTGGTTAGGCTGGACAAATTTTAAGAAAGCTTGGTCGATTTGTTATAGGGAAGGCCGACGAACTTAGGGTCTAAGCCAAGTTATTGATCTTTAACTCGTTAGTGATCGAAAGAATATGAAGGAGGATACAAGTAACTCGCTGGAATTGAGAAAGAAACGCCAGAACACGTGAAAAACTCAATGCTGACCAGCTACAACTCATCTAATTCGCACGTCTCCAAGCCGGTTTCCAAGACGTGCTAAAAATGCCATTTCATCAGATAAGAGACTTTCTGGTAAGCCTCGGATAAGATGGTTGGGTCAAATCGTACATCTCTTCTAAACCTGGCTGGGGATTCCCCCTGATAAAATGGAGCCAGTGGTAAAAGATTGAAAAGGATGGAGAGTCTTGCGTAGTATCACAACCTTACTCGCCACAAAATATCTTTTAGGTAGCAGTGAGAAGGTTGGTGCTCTGCTCTACGACTCGTTTGCGGTCTGAAACCGCTTTTTTTGCGGCAGCAGTTGAAGCAAGTCAGATTCTGTTCGTTTCTCTTTTTATTTTCGGTGCCTGATGCTGTTCCCCAGTCGGGGCTTGAACCTGCACAGGTCGGATCACAAGCGAAGACACTACAAACTACACTATTTCCACCGATGGTTTTTCGGTTAAGTCCGAGAAGATAAAAGTTCTATTGTATATTATACTCTAGATGCCATTACAAATCTTGTAATGTGGTTGCATGCTAAGGATATATAGGAACGAGAACAAAGTCTGGGAGCGAACATTTTGAAGAAGTAGAACCATCAAGGGTGTTCATAGGATCATGAAGGAGCCAACAAGCTGTCAAAGTCTATACAAAAACTGGGACAGTAATCTGAGGAAGTAATCAGCGTCAGTTAAGAAAGCGCTGTCTCAAGTGATGGTGGAACCGATCAAGATGCACACAAATGAATAGAAAAAGTAAGAGCTGCCTTGCAAGCCTGCCTTGGTCTAAAATATCGGACATGGTAGTGCTTCCCGGAGAAATGTCTGTATTCATGAACGCACGACTGAATTCTGCCTCAGAAGACTGATTTTTTTTCCATGGAATGGACGTGTAGAATGAGAATCTGAATGACATTGTGTCAAGACAGACCTTCTTTGGTAGGTTGGTAGGTAGGTAGGTAGAGGTGGCAGTTCAATAGAACCCAAATTATCACTAGGATGTGCCTTTCTGTTACCATGGCTCGTGTGACCGGCCTGATGATGTGTGTAGTTGAAGATAGATGAGACAGTCGGGAGTAACTAGATCCAGCCTATGGAGTTTAGGAACCGGATTAGATCTCGTATCTATTTACCCGAGATGTCATTGTAGTCGTCGTCATTTGCGGAGGAAATATATTACTCGGATTGCCAGTGGTTCCACCTGGAAGACGCTGAGAAATTCCGGCTTGATATATTCAGTGATTCCGAGCAGACTCTGGACCCCACACAGCAGGTCATCCTTGATCCGTTGGTGTAGATGACCATGCCGAAGTCCTTCACTACTTCGACCTTCTTCCACTGAGATCTGGTGGGAAATCCTACGTAAAAGTTTTTCTTGAAGATTAGTTTGGGTGTGATGTTGGAAACGGGACCATGTCGTTTGGTAACAAGTCCAGGATGTTGCTGTTGCCCAAAAGCCATGCAGTCCAATACCCAGATTCTTTGAGTCTGATTGCGCAAGTTGACAAGCAGAAGATGCAGGAGCACAGTTAGGGCATCCTTTGGGGCAGCACTTTCTTGCATTCAAAAATCAAAACAAAAAATCCACCTCTACAAAAATTTGCTAATTTATATTCCACCCCCCGATGCTGTTATGAATTTTATATTTCATTTACGGCTTGCTGTTCATTGAATTCATTGGACACGCCACTAATTGCGAAAGTTTCATATACTTTTGAAATTTTAATTAATTTTAATTTTTAAAATCATACAGCAAAAATACACGAAAAAAAAAACATCAATTCTTCTATTTTGTGGTGCCGATTCATTCGGTTTGCCTTGCCACAGGACACACACCAAGAAAGTACTCCACTCTATCTCTGACAGTTAAATGCACTCTGGGAGCAGAAGTAACATCTCAACTTCAACTTTAGCTTCTTATGTTTATTTAATAGAATTATGGCTTTCTTTTGCCTGTTTCCTTCCGCCTGGGTTTTGTTTGAATTGTTTTTGTTTTTGTTTTTTCGTTATGCAAATTTAACCGGAAGGAATGACAGGAAAACATATTTTTTTGTTTATAGAACTTCCCCCCAAAGGATAAAGTTTTCTGGTGTTGTAAGGGGGAACAAGAGGAAAAAAAAAAAACGGAAACATTATTCAAAAATAAATAAAAGCGAGGTCATTGCGGTAGGATGGTGCTTCTCCCTGTATAAAGTGTTGTCATTAATTTGATGTTTTGCGGTGTAGGTTCTACTCTTTCGCTTGCTTCGCACTTAATTATTCAATTTCATAGAGGGATGGAGGAGAGAAAGGAAACAAAAAACACACACAAAAGGATCCAACTGAGGCTAGATTTAATTAAAAAAAATTATTTCCTCAAACCCAGTGTTTCATCAGTCAGAGTCAGGTGTGATGGACAAGTTTGTCATTTGTCTTGGAAGGCCGGCAGGTCTCTAGGTCTCTAGGAACGAGTACATGGAAAATAAAGGATTTATGTTTTGATGTGGATACATGTAAAAAAAAATGGGTTAGAGGAGGTAGCATAGTTTAGTGGTTTAATTAGGTTCAACATAAAAGTGATGACACAACAGGAAGAATTTGAATTTGTAAGCGTTTTCTTTTAAGCACACCACTCATGTTGAACAGTGTCGTCCTTCTTAAGCATTTAAGATGTGAAAAGGTTGAGTGTTGTTGCAGTATAACCTAACAATTCGGGCAGACTGAATCGATTGAAAGAGAGGGAACACATTTTCAATTGTGACAGTAGAATGATCAGGTGAACTCATCATCCTTCTCGATCTTCTGAAACAGACTCTATTTGAATCTCCAATTCATTTGGATCCCCAAACGCGTCTAGAAGGGGATGTAGGATTTGATCTAACCATCTCATCCTCCCCTTATAGCATGACATTATTGGCACGCCTTGGAAACCATTTTGTTCGACATATGCATTACACGACCAAACCATTTGAGTATAAATCGTTCCATTTGGAGATGCAGCTGCTACGTCTGTCACGTATTCCGGTGTTTCTCACCCGATCGCTACGAGATACTCCAGCAATACCGCGAAGGAATCTGATTTCGGAAACTTTTATCTGCGATTTTATTCTTTCGATCACTACCACGCTTTGACACAAAGTTCGACCTTCCTTATAGCAGATCGACCAAGCTCTCTCAAAATTGATCCAGTCTGACCAATCCAGAGCTAGATCACTCTGCATTGCTTGCTTTTTCAACTATTGAACTTGAACCCCAAGGTGCACCGGACATACCTTCTGGAAACAAACATCACTTTGGATGCATTAATCTTCATTCCGGCATCACCACAGATGGTTACAAACCTTTTTATTGTGAGCTGAAGTTCGGTCTGGAAGGACTCAAAGATGACAAAATCATCCACAAAAAATAAAGTGATCCTTAAGTTTCCCACTAAGAGACATTCCCCGCAACGAATGCGCTGTAACATAGAGTCCATATACATATAGACGAATGCATGTACAATGAAAAGGAACGGTGAAAAAACACAGCTCTGGCGGAGTTCAACCGACTAAAACCACATATTTTTTCTAATGTTGTGCTTTATCCCCCCCTGGACCAGCATCAAGTATTCCTTCGAAGAGTGGGACTAAGTGTTTGCTGGTTTGGTTGTGTGGATTCCATGGACCTCTAATGGTTTGATGATCACGTATAGTTCCGACAACAATGACTTCTGTCAGTCAAAATTGGCTACGAATAGTCATATCGACATTTTTTCTCTTAATCTCTCAGCAGAAGTAAGTGTCTATTATGCTTTCATTGTGTTCGTGGGCTGTGGACGTTTATCTACATCAACACAACCGATTTCAAGCTTCGTATAGGCTCAAGGTCTAGCTTTTAGAAACCAATTTCCTATGAAAAATAAATAAGATGATGCCTTAGAAAACTGATTGGTTGTTAGTTTGGGTGGTACAGGGACAAAAGTCCAAAATGGACTAATTGTGACCTTATGTTCCTCCGAACATGTTTTTCCCACCGATTTTTGGACATAAAAGGATCAGAGCAGCGAAGTAGAGTTGCAACGGACCGAAGCGGCGTAGTCATTTTGTTTGGTCTTATTTCCAAGATTTGTGGACTTATTTCCCATTATCGACAACAAAAAAAAAAAGAAAAGATGTCCCGATGGAGTGCGCCGTGTAGAGCTAAGCCCTGCTTGGCCAATTCATCTGCATGCTCGTTTCCTTTTATGTCACTGTGTCCTGGAGCCCAGAGCAGTGTCACCCTTACCACTTGACCACTCCTGCACCAGTTTGGAGGATGTAGTAGCCGAGTCAATGGCTTTGATAACGGCTTGACTATCTATGAGGATAGCAGTGTTTTGTTTGTGCGTTGTGTCACGCCCGAGTTGCGTGCAAGCCTTTTGGATTGCCAGTAGTTCCGCCTAGAAGACGCTGGTAAGACCGAGAAGTGGTACGATCTTGATATTTTCAGTGATTCCGAGTAGACACTGACCCCCGGTCGAAGTCCTTCACTACTTCGTCTTTCCTCCACTGAGCTCTGGTTGGGAATCCAAAGTAAAAGTGTTTCATGAAGTAAAGTTTAGGTGTGATGTAGTCGGTTGGAAACGGGACCATGTCGAGTCCAGAATCTTGTATTGGCCCTAGAGCCGTGCAGTCCAATACCCATACAAGTAACCCGTAGGTGAGAATTGGACGCACTACGGCTATGTACATTCCCAAGGTCATCTTTGATTGAAGTCCCCACTTCTTTGTAAAGGTTTGTGACATTTTCTAGTTCATTTGAAATTGAGATCGGAAAGCATATAGGGATCCTTTATTAGGATTCAGTTCATAATCCTTAAAGTCCTTTTTCTCTTTCGTATACAAAAAACACGCATAAATTGTCTCGATAAGCCGACTCATTGAAAGTGTCTATGAAAAATTCACCAGAATCTTGTAATTTGCAAGAAACTCCCCTTTAACATATCTCAGGACATCAATCTCCTGGTCCTAACTAATTTATCCACCCATATCCCATGTGTTTAAGTAAAACAGTTGAAAACTGGAGAGAAAACTGCTGATAAACTCCATTGAATTGGATGAGATCCCAGATGGTCCTTCATGAATTTTTATTGCGGGCATAATCCCATGTGAGTGGGTAAAGGTTTCCTTTTTTTTTTAACAACCTGTCTTCCTGCGTCTGAAACCTTTTCCTCGTTCTTTTACTTGAAGAGTTTTATGTGAAGCCGTCAATCGTCCCTTGTGACCAGTGGATCCTTATATTGGATTTGGTAAGCTATGTAAGACGCACCAAAATGCAACAAGTGGTGCGCACCAATAAAAGTCTCACAACCTTTCTTTTTTTTTGTCCTTTTGACTTTCTCTTCATCTGGCGCCGTCGGAGAAAGAGAAAGTTGTGAGCTTGGGGCGAGGAGGGTGAAATCCTTATTACAAACTACAGGATATTAGGATTATGATGTTTTTTTTTTTATTTACTGTTGGCATATTGATATGAGGACATTGGGGGTAAGACGTGAGGAGAGTAAGTCAATTCGACATCATGCTGTGGGTTAACCGTGAGGTAAATGACTTTTCAATGTCAGCATTGACGCACCTTCTATGTGGTTCCATCAATATGGAATACGAATGTGTCCTTTTGGGAGAAAAAACAACGAAGGTAGCAATTTATTTTGATCCTTTTTTATGATGACAATTTACGAAGTGAAAGTTATGACGTAAAAGGATGGCATCGGAATTTTATTTCATTTTTTCGGCTTAAGGATTAAATCAAAAAAAAAATCCCTTAAATCACATCATCTGTCCTTTTCTTTTTGGCAATTTTTTTTTTTTTTTTTGATGCAATGTAAGATGAATTTATTATCCTGTCCCTGCAGATGTTTTGTCATTCCTTGGAGACACAGGTGTATCGGATTATGTTTAAAGAGAAAAGTCATGTCCTTCAATTTCTTTCATGAGTGTATGTCAACAACCAAGCGATCAGGATTGTTAAAATGTGTGTCGCCGTACATTCCTTGTTTAAAGATATATATCTGAGTGTTCTTGTACCCGAAAAGTCGTGGGCGTCTAACGAGTAAGACGTCAATGAACGTAGAACATGAATATGACACCTTTGAGTCGTCTGAGTCAAATCTTGTACTTGAACTTGAAATGGTTGCTTCTACCGCTGATGATGTTCACCACAACTTGCAACTGTAGGTTCTTATGTAGACATTCAAGAACTTTGCTTGCTTTATTGGAATGACGCAATCTGTCGTATTTTGTATCGTTCCCCAATGTGTCGAAATACCACCGACTTAACACTCATCGTCTCCAGGCATCTGCCTACCTCGTACGCACTTTTCGCATTACTTCAGAGGGATCCTTCCTGCTTCTCGATTTCTTCTGTCTTGGAGTTAGAGCTGCTCTCACTTCTTATCTTTGAGAAGCCGATCGGTTCCATTGCTCCTTGTAAGTAAACATCGGTCTCAAGAAGTTATCCATTGTGATGACTTCTACCCCCATTTCCAGCCTTCACAGCCCTTCTTGCCATTAACAGCACCCAAAGAGAGTGTGGTTTGTATCATCCTGAGCGGTCCACCATATTAATTGACTACTAACAACTATGACAATGCGACCTTTCATCCGTTTCGATCCCAGGCACTTTGTTTCCAGTTCTTTAGGCCAAGCATTTTGGCACTCGCAATATCGAAGATCGGTCTTCATCGTCATTCGAACCTTAGGGTTAATATTCAAAGATAGTTTCCTGTCAGTCTTAGACCTTAGCTGGGTAGACGTGGTCTCACTATATCTTGGGGAATCCGTTCCTGCCAGTCTAAGACCTATGCTGGGTAGACGTGCGCTTCTTTCCATGCGCCCACCCGTCTCATCACCAGGCTTAACTTTCTCTGTTAGCGGTGTTCCGTCCAGTAATCCCTAATCCAAAAGGCCACTGAAAATCACAGTCCATAGATAAATTTGATCAACTAACCCAACGATAAACTAATTAACATGCATTTTGCAACCCTTATCTCTATCCTGACAGCAGGACAATCGACAAATACACACGTCAATGAAGAAGCACTTAATTAGCATTAATGCATCAACAATAGACAGGCAATTAAACATGACCGTAAATGATGTACAAAATGTCCTTGAATCACGTAGTTTAATTAGATAATAGATATCAGTGAATTGGTAAGTGATATCCTGACAGTTGGGAAGGATTTGACTGACAAATCGGGATAAAGAGGAGGCATGGATGTAAGAAATAAGAGTTCAATTCTGATGAATTCATGCGAAAGGACTAGACCAGAATAAGGTCTTAACTGACTGTGAAAGCTTCTCTTTTATTTTTAAGGACGACACTCATCAAAGGTATAAAACCAAGTTGCCATCATCTTCGGCTTCATTTGGCTTCTACAAGTAACACCATCTGCTGGATGTTCATTTCTAAATCCAACTTAATTCCCGACAAACATTATATCTTCTACACGTACACATCCTGTCGTACATTATTCGTAGAAACCCAAACACATCCTTGCCTTAAAGATCGTTGAGAAAGAGAAAAATAGTACTTATGTGTGACTTGAATATTCAATATATTCATCCCTTTCACACTTGCAACAGAATAATTGTTTTTCCATTGTGATAACATATGTCTGGTCTCTGTTAGCAGACAATATAGAAGAAAACAAACAAAAAAAAAATACATTTTTGGAATTTCAATAAGAAGCCATTGTCCTGGAGGCATCTTTGCATACAAAACATTCATTTCAATGTGAGTTGGGTACGTGTGAACATTTGTTTTTTTTTCGGTTCTTTGAACAAACAAATCATATTTGCAATTAAGGGTCCTTGTTTGGTAAGCTGTTGGTGAATATTGTTGCTAAAATTATAATGATGTGAGGATTATTTTTACTAAAAGAGTTGCAGTACACGTCAGCTGTGACATGCTTTGAATTCAGCGTCATCAGTCACCCTCATACTAAGGGACAATTTCATTTGCATTTCACGACAGAGTTCATAGGCATTCGAACAACTCTGGTAAGGAATATACATCTTGTCTTGCTTGTCTTACATGTAGCCAGTTCTAATGGTGTCTCCTTCCATGGAAACAATAGATTTTTAACTATCCATCCGTGAAATATTGGCTTCATTCCTTTTCTGACATAAATTTTGGGCCAGAATCGAGAGGACGTCCTGGAATAAACAACCAAACTAGCTATGCTAGCCATTAGGGCAATTTCTGGTCCTTAGGCTTGGGAAACCATGTTCTAAGGCGGATGAACCATGGCAGTGGTCAAATGCAAGAATCATGGCATGAAGGCGGATGAGCCTGTTTCTGTAAGGAAGAGTCTGTTTCTGATATTGAGCGGCAACAAAGGCGTCCGTTTTCCCATAGTAAACAGCCTCAATATCGAATTTGGGGGTGCGCCAATTTTCGTGTACTAATGCCAACCGAGACGTCACTACAAATGAATCGTCAACAGGACTCCATACATGTACTTAGACTAGAAGCCCTTTCCCAGTCATTCGTCATCAGTCATCAGTCATCAGTCATCAGTCATCAGTAATCAGTCATCAGTCATCAGTTATCAGTCATCAGTCATCAGCCATCAGTCATCAGTCTGATGGTGATTACTCTCCCGACCACGAGAATGGCTGGTTCTCACACTATTCGGTAGAAGCTTGCTACCCGAGAAGCTACCATTTGCCTTCTTTATTTCTTTTTGTTAAGATCATCATCCCAGATCTCACATCTGTACAGACGTATAGAATGCGTGACTATTAAAAGAAGTTATCATCGACTTGCCTTTCGTCCTCTCAACTTTGTCACAAGTCTGCTCAATGTTGTATTAATCATTGAAGCCCTATCGAACGCAGATTTGATTTGCTGCCAATTATCAGCTTTGTGTCCAACTCAACTTCCAAGTACTTAACTGCATCTTTAGCGGTTATTGACTCCTGGCCTACTTGAACCTCAAAGATAGTAGGGATCTGTGTCTTAATCAGCAAGAGTATGTCCATCTTTTCTGTTGCTGGAATTGCATCCAGGACTGGACGCGTCTCTTGACCTGGTTTAGACGTCCTTGGGGATCTTTGGTGTCTTTTGAGGTGATCACGTTATCTGAGTAGCTGACAAGGGCATCTCCATTCTTTGATTGCCATCGTAGGAAATGTTCCAAATTCAAAGGATTGAGCCTTGAGTGGCAGCAGCGGTAATTTGCCTCGTTTGCATTCCCTCTGTGGTGCCACATATTAACTCTCTGTCTCTGAGGTAACTTTTCATTATCTGTAAAAGCCGTATGGACGAAGAGGAGGAAGAAACTATTCCCCACCTTCTTTATAGCTCTCTCCCGCAAAAGAAGGCTCCATTTAGGAGAATTCTACTTTAATGACTTAAGCTCCTTCGCTTCATAAAAAACTCAAATGGGTTCAACGAGTAGGTAAAGAGATCTTCCCAAATCCATGTGGAATCACAATGAACCTATCACTGATGTTCTGGCGACAGCTGGCAGCCAATTTAACCTAACCTTTACTAAGAGAAAGTTGTCGAAAGTGGCCTTCAGCACATCCTTCCATGTTTGAACCAGGATTATGTTCTAAATGAAACCTATTAATTTCATCAGCTGAAGTCTTTGCTTTCAAGATCCTTTGAGCCCCAATTTCATGAGATTGTAAGTAACTCCTTTCCCATTGCCATGTACTTAGGTACTCCCATGGGTATCAACTGTCAAACTCAACGCACTCATTAAGTATCTCAAGAGCAAAAGTTCAAATTTTTTCCTCTGATCCTTGTCATCTTTATTTGAAATGTAATTGAGATTCATTAACAAGGACATTTTCACTTTTTGAATATACCTTGAATGTGTTTCCCACTTTTTTTTTGTAAGAACACGTCTCTAATTAACTCTTGTTTCAATTCAAGGACACACATAAAAAGTCTTTGATCATGAAATCTATACCGTATATGTAAAAGCATTTTTTTTTCCTGCTTCCAAGTCGATTGTTTCCGTCATCCGCCTTTGATACGTTATGCTGACTAAGGGGAATAAACTCCTTGTAACACATTCAAAATGCCAATATAATGAAGTACCTACGGAACCTTGGTGATGGCAAATAAGGATCATTTCTGTGTATATGCCCTAGGGGGAGAGAGTTCCTTTTTTTTCAAATCATAGAAATACCGGAAGCAAAGAATAAGGTTTCCTTCCGTTATTAGCTTTCGTTTTTATTTGTCTAGTCTAGTTGTGTCCTTAAAAAAATGGTGATGTTTCTTTTATGTGCATTCAAGGACAATACTTGAGAATGCATTGTGCTCTCCTCCCTTTCTCCTTTTTGCTTTTCGCATTGATGCCACTTTTAAGCTTATTGGGGCTCCTTGCTGCTTTTTGATCCGTCTGTCTTGCAGGTAGAGCTGCTCTCTCTTCTTATCTTTGAATATTTCCTAGGTTTCATCGCTCCTCGTTGGTTGATGTGATGACTTCTATCTCTGTTTTCAGCCTTCGCTTCTCTTCTTCCCATCTACAGTACTCAAAGGGAGAGTGATTTGACTTCTCTGTGCCTCCTACCCAACCAATCTTTTAAGCTTCTGTGTCCATCTGGTCTCCAATGATACTGCCAGAGTTGTTTGGTAAGTTCCTTTTCTTCTGCTGTTCACATTTCTTTATCTACGTCAGCTTTCCTCTCAAAGACCTAGTTTTTCTCTGCTATTTGTAGATCGATGAGAGTCACTAGTGCCACTCCGTCAGGTTCCACCGATACGGTTGGATAGGCGCTTACTACCCAAAGTACTCCATTTTCCTGCACAGAGGCCATTCATTATCTGTTTGAATGCGTCGGCTCATATCTCAGCGCCATACAGGAGGAAGTAGTTTCTGATCGAAATCACAAGTCTTCGCCTACTTACGGTTTGTCTTCAATCTGCTCGATGACGCAGTGACTTGTGCGGCGCAGCAAAAATGTTAACGTTGTATCTAGCCTCATTCATGGTCCCATTCGTCTCCTTAGTCAGAATGACTATCCTCATCTTCTCTGCTGCCAGTCTTAGATAGTGGTCTTCCATCCAAGCTTACACTCGTCTCATCACTAGGCCTTAGTTCCTCAGTTTGTTACCTTGAACCCTGAGCTGCTCCTGATAGGAGTTGCATTCCAAGAAACCCTTCTGTGTCGTCGTTAATCAGTTCTCTAGCTCTGAGCTAGTTTTTCGTGTGCCTTCTAGGGCGTTTAGAATGTTACACCACCTGACCGAGTTAAAAACATTCCTTACATCTAGAGTTACTAGCACTACGACCTTTTTGTGGGTAAGGTTACTTTGTTGAGTCCCTCTTTCACTGCTCCCATTGTAAATTGTGCTGTCTCTGGGAAACGTTTTGTGCCCACCGTATGGTTGTAAAAGTCGAGGCTTTAAAATCCTTTCCTTTATTGAAGAAGATCTCATCCTAGCAGTGGGCAAGTTCGGTTATTACCTTCAACCATTATTCCACCAGATCCAGGGGCCTTTTTGATGTGCATAATGCTTGCAGCCATGCTCAACTCGTGTCATACTCAAATAGTAACCCATCTTATTGGTCAAAAGATATTTGTCGAAGGTCCTTAATTGAATTCGTGAAAAAAAAACATTGTCCATCTCTTTCAGGTTCAGGGTTGAGCAGTTCATTCAAATCTTGAACGTACGCACAATGCAAGCATGTATTCAAGGACAAAGGTCCCCAAGAGAAAACAATCTAGACCTTCTTATATCCTTTCAACACCTCAAATATCCTTACAATTCCCTCTGTTCTTTCTTTATGTTCGTGTTCCTTTTAAAATACACACATCAAATTATTTGCCCATTTTCTGATAATAGCTCCTAAAGGACATCGACAAACATTTTAGTGACAAAACACCGCATGTGGTTCCAATTTTCGTTCATCAGTTTATCTGACTGATTTCAGGATAATACCAAAGCCAAAGTCCTACGACAAATATAAACAAGCTATCCTAACCTTTCCCATTGAGAAAGGGGGGCGACAAAAAAGCTTTCCATTATCATTGTCCGTCGTCCTCTTGTCGAAAATTATTTCCCTCACGTCTGATGGTTTCTGGGACTATCTGTAGTAGCTATTGTCCTCTAGTGGTTCATTGTCCTTTATTTGATGAATTTCCAAGTAATGTTTGCATTGCCTTTTAAACTCAACGATAGAATAGCTGTAAGAGGGAACCAAAATCAACACATGAAGGTTTTGGCACTAAATGCCACGTTTGCTCTTTCAAATGTCCTTTTTTGGCAGAGGATTGTGAGTTTTTGTTTTTTTGAAGGATTTTCTTCCAACTGTGCACACGAGAAGAAAATAAATATTTTACTAATGATTCAGATTGGTAACCTTAAAAAAAAAAAAATAAACGAAAGCCATAGGAATTCAGGATACTCTCGCAGGATTCCATTCGAAAAATTGAATTCATAAGGATTTTGTGTTGATTGCTATTTAATTGAGGGTAGCCATGGATTTGTATTCGCGTGGCTCGTGGAATCGATCAATTAATCGATGAATGGAATGGAAATTCCAAGGATGTTTGTCTGAATTTTGTTGTGAGGAACCGAAGTTGAGTGTGGATGATATTCGCTGCAATTTCAGTTGCATGGAAAGGGAAAGCAAGCCACATTACTTTTGAATTTTAATTTTTTCCCAATAAGACTACGGATTTTGTTCGGTTAAAGCTTTGTTCTAATTGTTAGTTCCATGGGCAAACTTTAGACTCCTGTCTAGTCTTGGAAACTGATAATTTCACTGACGCCCCTCTAAGTATAGTCTTCTTCTTAGAAAAGGTACACTTGCACGTCCAGAGGAAATGCACAATAGATTCCTTCTCTTCCTCATCTCTTCAGCTTCCGCAAAAATCCTACCGCTACCTAAATGCTGAGCATGTTTGCAGTGTCCTGAGAGGACATTAGTTAGTTTCTAGAGCTCTTTTTAGTCAAGGGTGGCCTCCACATCGTGCTCTTCAAGAACTACACTCGCCAAGAGCTTACTTACGTGGTTTTCGAGTTCAAAGTACTCATCACTAAGTCTTTATACAAAGGTTGTCCCTCATGCCTTCTTAACTCTCGTCATGGACTACGCTCGAATTCTTTCGACAGAGCATTGGTGTAAATCAGATGCATAACAAGCGACATAGGCACTTTGTTATGGTCGAGCTTCCTACCTTACAAGGGATCTGATCGTAACTTGGCTGTCGATATAAATAACAATGTCCGTGCGACGGCTTGATTGATATCCGTGACTTCGACTTGACAGACACTACAGTGCTAAGAAAGATTGAAGGAGTGGTGAATGTCAAGATCTGAAATAGGTTAGAGTTGTGAAGCAATGCCATCACAAAAAAGGAGTAGAAGTAAAGTTGAGATAACTCTTCCATTAGCATCGAACAGAGCGTCTTTAGATTTAAAAGCTTCTTACCACACTCCATGCACTTTCTTTTGATACACCTCAAAACTCTCGAACTGAGTCTCTGGTCCTCTAAAGTGCTAGTAAAGACAATACTTCCTCTAGCCCTGTCTTGCTCCATGTCGTTGCTTCTGATCGTCGAAAAGTCTTTAGAATTTGCACAGGAAAAGCAATGTAAGACTGATAGACCTGACGTCGTCGGTTCACTTCCCTTCATACCAGTTATATAAACCTTAGCTTAGGGAAGTTTGTAAGGATTTTGCCTATGGCTAGCTTACTGACAACCTGGCAGCCGTGCTAATATAGACCCAGAGGGCATGAGTACTTAAAAGTTTTGAGTAGTTTTGCATCTAAGCGCTCTTTTACGCTTCATGTGTACGAGAGCATCGATCTTTCCTGTTTGCCATCATATTCAAAAGTCTGTCTTGATTCCCGATTAGATTCATGGAGAAAAAAATGCTCCCAAATCGAGATTCCTTCTGGGAAATGCAGGACACATACTTTTCATCACTACAACTTCTACAGAAATCGTTTGAAAAGAGGTCTAGCCTTGTTGCGTCCTTGCCTATTAGACAGTATCTGGTGATGTCACCTTTTGTTGGGCTGATGTTCAGTCTGCTCTGAGAGAGTTTCAAATTCAGTTTGGACCGAATCTGCTCAGTAGTCTGGAATGGCTGATTGCATCCAACATAATCAGTAGGTTCTATGTAGTGTCTGTATACCCTAGCAACAAGGCCTCTGTCATTTGGTTAAGATTATTGGCAGCAATCTACAGCTGCCTTTGAAGTAAACGGGACTAAATGTCGAGATTTGAGGGCTTATCGGCTGTTTATATAGATGCTAGTATACTTAATGGACATCTCATCTCTCTTCAGCCAAGACAAGTCTTCTTTAATTGTCCCTATTTCCACCTGGAATACACTGCAGTAGTTAGGAAAGCGGAAGGAGAAGCTAAAATTTGGCGAATCAGAGAAAACATTGCCTCCTACCCTGTCTTGGGTCTTGTAGGCAACTATGTGGAAGGATATACATAGGTTCCTTCTTCGAAGTAATGCCATTTTCCCAAAACGATTTGGTAGAGATGCTGACTAAGAAATGTTCGTCCAAGTTCAGCAAGGGAATGGTGTAATCTGTGTCGTACCAGTATTCAATATTCTTCGTAGGGTCATGTCCATCCATCTGACTAGAGGACAAGTTCGAATTCGTCTCCAAAGAAAGTAAAAACTTAAGTTGAAATGATCGTCCTTTGCAAACCTAAACCTGTCGTAGGCAGACAAGATAAGTTGAAGTGCTGATCGGGGGAAGCCTTCGCCAAAATAAAAGCGTGATAGGTCAACTTACAGCTTGCAGGATGCTCTCTTCTAGTTTGACAAACAAGTTTGCATCAATCATTCCGTTCATGAATAAATGAACGTTAAACCACCCGTCCTAAAAGCAAGAACGTCGAACTAGGAGAATCTTTGAACAACCCTCTAAAAATTTGACACCATAATAGACTTATCCAATTGTTAAAAAAAGAACAGCAGACATATCCCTTATTCACTCGCTCTTACTCATAGTTCATCGCGATACCCTCCCGGAATCCTAAATATTGAAAATGGTCCATAAATATCCTCAATTCTATCTCAAAATGACTATGAACTACCCCCGTGTGCCCCCAATCCAATCTCAATCACATTTTCATTTAGACATACCCTAGCGTCGCTACTGAAATCATAATCTCCAAGCACCCATTAAATGAGCTCCAACCCCGTCACTCCACCCACCCCCGGGAGGAACGGCATCGGATCAGTGAAAAGGAAATCCACTCAAAGTAAACTGTTTTATTAATGGGACCCAGGAATATTTCACCAGTTTTTGGTGAAAATGTGCGGAAAAATAGACCTACTCGGGCATCCCCGGGATGATGCCAGAGAAAGGCATTTTTTTTTTTTAATTTTCAAAAGAAAAACAAATTTATTGAAAGTGAAATGATTCGCGATATAATCGACAACATCCGAGCTCCGATGAGGCACTCAACACAATAAATTTAGGCGGAGGTAGGTAGGTGTGTATAGTTGAAGTTGAAAATGGCAATAAGGATTGTTATGGAATGGACTATTGATGGGAGGAAATGGAGGGAAAAAATAATAAAAAAATTTAACGTCACACCCTTGAAATATGGCTAAGGCGTCGAGGTCTCAATTAAAAACCACTTTGTGGAAAATGGTTAGAGTTTCAAGTAAATTGAATAGGGCAATTGTTAGATAGATTTAGAGTGGAAATGAACTCGTAATTTATCGATACTTGGCGGTTGAATAGGGTATATGATGGTGGGGCATAAGAGAGACGAGAAAGTTTTTTACCAACTTTCAGGATGGAGCTGTCAATGGAGGGGATGTATGTATGTACTAAGTTAACCACAAGACGAACCTTGAAAGTTTCTATAATCACCCGGTAAGAAGGTGTATAATCTGAACATTAGTCCTCCTTTTTTATGGGTCTAGAAGGAAAGATAATTGAATCAAGATTGCTTTCACAAGCTCAGTAGTTGATCCTTTGATCAGAGTGCATTTAAAAACACTTGTACGTCCAATGAAAGTAGGTACTTGTCATTATCTTCGACAAGATTTTTATAGGTAGTTCAAGTTCTTAGAATTTCTTCCGCAAAGCACCAACTACACCCTTCAACGACTCTTATTTGATAAAAACTTCTTTAGTACCACTATCCCTTCCAGACTTGACTGGGAAGATGATTTTGAGCTACAACCAAAGGGATCCATCTGCTTCTACACAGATGGCTCTAAAGCAGAATCGGAAGTGGGTTGGGGTGTATTCTCAAAGGATGTGAACGTAAACATCTCCTTCCGTTTGCCTGACCATTGAAGTGTCTTCCAAGCCGAGATAATGGCAATCAAGAAAGCCCTATCGTGGCTGAGGTATAATATACTATCTTCTCGGGATATCACAATTTTTACTGATTGTCAGGCCGCGATAAAATCCCTGGAATCTGTCGCCTTAAACTCAAAAACAGCCCTAAATTGTCGCTTGTCTCTTAACGAAATGGCTGAGCAATTCAAAATTCACAGAGGCATTTCAGGCAACTGCATAGCGGATGAACTCGCCAGAGAGGGCACTGTACCAATTCTTTCGGATAAGGGGAGTTTACGTGTGCCTCTCGCCACATGCAAACTGCTGCTCAAGAGAAACGCGATCAATATCGCCAATCATAGATGGACATTAGGTAGCACCTGCCTCATCACCAAGCAGATCTGGCCAAAGCTGGATCTCAAACGGTCTCACTGTTTCATCAGACGGAAAAGATTGCTAATAAGCACCTTAGTAGGAGTCATAACGGGACACTGCACCAACAGCAAGCAAGCCTATTGGTTGGGCTTCCTTTACAACGACTTCTGCAGAAGTAGCATGGACGAGGAGGAGAAGGAGACGATTCTCCACCATCTCTGTACACATCCGGCCCTCTCAGCTCGAAGAAGAGCATACTTAGGAGCCAGCTTCTTTCATATCCTAAGTGAACTAGCTGACATCAATATAGGTAGCCTCCAGCGCTTCATAGCAAGCTCCGGCTGGTTCTGCGGGTAGTATTTCTGGTGAAGTACAGATCCTGGTGGTAACACAAAGGACCTTATTTGGTCTAAGTGAGGTTGCACCTCAGCCTGCCACTCCTACCTAACCTAACCTAACCGAAGATGAGTAACTGTTTCCCTATCCACTTCGTCTTTAAAGCTTTTAGAAAAATCATGGAATGGGACAAGCATTCTTATGTCTACTTATTAAGCTTAGTTATTGGAAACTTATCAAGCTTAGATTTGAAGTCAAAATCTAGCTTACATGGACTGGCTTATGGAGCACTGTAAACTCAAGAAGTTCTTTAGAGAGGAGAAAAAAAAAACTCCAAACCGCCTTCTAGGGAACTGGGACCTGAGAGATTGAATCTCTAGATACCTTAAAGAAAAGAAAAGACGGCTGTAAACATCTCACAATCACTTACTCGACAGGCTTTCTGACGCTTTCTTGATTAAACATCTAAACTTGGAGAGTGAGAATAAGTGACAAAAAGAGAGATCGAGGGAGTCTTTTACCTTCGAAAGGGGTTCTTTCGATTATTTTCGAAGAAGATCTCCATCTTCGATTGCCCAAATTGCTGAGAAGAAACGGTCTATAATGCCAGGAGTAAGAATCGCCACTATCTAGCGGTATCTCACAGTACTTCTAGGTTTATATCCTTTCAATGCTAACATTGATCGCCGTTCCTAAGTTGTAAGTGTGTTCGACTGTAAAGCAAGAAGTCACCGGTTCGAGCTCAAGCAATGTCTAAACGATTTTCGTGGCCCCACCTCTTCGCAGGCACGACAAACCTGCAAGAGTATAGTCTGTCATGAAAAGTTTCCTCAATCCGCCATTTGGAGTCGTCAAAAAACTGTAGGTCCCTTCCATTCGTGCAAAAAATAGAACACGCACGACATGAATGGTTAGGAGAAGCTTGGACCCAGCTTTCTACGAGTTATAGCGCCAAATATTTATATGATAACAGTGACCTAAGTCAAACTCCTTTCCTCCATTAGCAAGTCTACCTCTTCGCAGCCATGACAAACCTGCAAGAGTATTATCTGTCATGAAAAGCTTCTCAATTCGCCGTTTGGAGTCGCCATTAAAACTGTAGGTCGAAGAATATAACACGCACAACATGAATGGTTGTGAGAAGCTAGGCCTTGGCTCTCTATGAGCTGTCGTGCCAAATTTACATACATTTATTGGCTCTGAGTCTTCGTGAGTCCATCGGGACACCTACCTTCCTAGCCTAAGAATCGCCATCGTCTAAGTTTTCGGAAGTAGTTCACAATAAGTCTTTCGTGAGTGAGGTGGCCAAATTTGCCTTGTTGAAACCAAAGTGCTACTACTATTCCACTTGTTTGCTATTCTTCTCGCTCCAGAAACGTGGCGGAACTTTATGTGTTCTATAGAAACAGATGGTTCTTCTCTGACCTGAACCTCCTTTAAACTGCTCATCGTGGAACCTAAAAAATACTTCTACTTCATTCTATTCCTTGTTCAGTCTTTCAGTAGTCTCATCCACTACTTTAAAAAGCTGTCTTTGATGGTGGCTTGACTGTCAGTTTAAGTGGTGACTAGGGAACAGTAGGAAGGCTAAATATTTAACTAGATGTCTCCTCTTGATTACTCTCAGAATAGATTCCCAAAACTGAAAGGTGGACTTGAGGTTTGTCTGTTTATTATCACTCCAATTGCTACTCCTTCCGAACTCCAGAGGTCTATGGTTTCTTCTAGGTGATTTTCCAATTTGATTAAGGCAGTACTTCATGTCGCTTAATGATACTTTTTTCATGGCTTCTGAAGCCTTAAATTTAGGATGAAGCAGACAGCTCCATAAAAGCACATCATACAGCAAATGCGTCATATTATGAAGGTAGAGCCTTCCTCATTGCATTCATTTCACCATCAACGTCTGCCTTTCAATTTATCCTCGAATGACCTCTTGGGCAAGCAAAACCACTCGAATCAAAAGTGTCAACTTGTTACACCACCTTTTTCAACCCAAAATGCCTTAAATTACCCATTCAAGTGGAAGACATCCTTCCATTCCTTGTTTCGAGTGCAACAACTGTTGTCATCTCATAGCCACTTAAGCTAATCAATTTCGTATTTCGCAATTAATTTCCAAATACCGATGAAGGACTTGGATAAATAAGAAAATTGATAAATCTTTCATCCTTGCCCACCTCGTCTCAGTGCCTCAGTTTAGTTCATGATTAATGAATGCTTGGGTAGTTAATTCACCTTGATGCCCAAGTATCCTTGTAAGTTGTCAATTGTTTGCCACCGCATAGCTTCGGATGTCATTTATCATTAATTTCCCTTTGCCTGGATGAACACATCAGCGTGTGAGTTAATTAAAAGCAAAAAGGAAATATTTTACAACACAAAAGGATACCTGTGAAATGTCCCTAGGATGATTCTCAATTCTGTCCATTGGAATTAATATTAATCAACGTGTTGGGATTTAATCGCATTTTCGGCAATTCATACACATGGTGCATACAATTCCATTCAGTGTTCTGTACACACCCTGCATTCAGTTAATGTGCACAGATATCCTGTGAACCTGTAAACCTGTGAGTCTGTGACATTGTGTATTCAGTGGGAATCCGGGCATTTGGGGATTCAATTTAACCGTTTTCAGATCGTGCATCTATTAATTAAACAACTTACATTGGCAGTGGTGGACGTTTTTTTAACGCTGAAAAAAGGTGATAAGCTCCAATGGATGGTTTGTAAAATTGGGCTTAACAAAGGAAGCATAGAAGCCGTAGAGGCCAATTTGTCATTTTACAAGGTAGATTGGGCTAGTAAAGCGCCGGCATCACAGTGCTTTATTCAAGTTCAAGTACATCGATGGAACGGACTTGAAGATGAAAAGTAGTTAGGCAGGTAGAGGTGGCGGTTCACCAGAACCCCAATTATCACTTACATGTCCCTTTTTGTTACCACGACTCGTGTGACCAGGTTGATGATGTGTGTTGTTGAAAAGATGTGTGGCAGTCGATAACCAAGATCCAGCCTGTGGGGTTAAGGAAACGGATGAGATGTCGTATCCCTTTACCCGAGATGTCGTTGAGGTCATCGAAGAATGGTTGGTTTAGTGCGCGCAGCCTGCCTCCTGCTCGTGCCAGATATTTCCATAGGAAATTTCGTTTCTGCAGCTGCGGCAGAGGGGGTTGTATGGAATACCTAGTTTGGCTGCATGGTCTCCAATTGGCAAATGCCCCTGTTGGTCGACGTTATTCTAATCTTGTCGTTTGTCGGCCATATCTACCTTGATATGGCGCAGTTGGTTAACCCCATCCATTGGAGATTGGCCTTCTCCTGGAAGTGTGAGGGAATTTGTTCTTTAACCGCTCCTAGCGGGGTATAGACCCTTGCCTGGTCTGTGCAACCAGTCCTTTAATGTTAAACCGAATAAATCCGTCTAGAAAAGTACCAATATGTGGTGAACGGAAGTTTCCCATTCGTCTGTTTGAAAAGCTATATGACTCTACGTCTGAAAAACTACACTCTTAGCTACGCCCATCAACACCCAGGACACGTGAGTTGTGGTATCAAAATGGCGCATCCGCGCTACTTGTGTCTCTGGCAGGCTTACTAGTTTCAGCCACTTCTACCTACCTACCTACCTACGTCGTCACTCCTATAAAAAGGCACATTTGGATCAGGAAGTGAAAGTCATAAAGCGAGTATGATTCAGAGGTATCGGAGGTGGAGATGGTGCAGTGGGTAGTGTGTTCGCTTGTGACCCGACTTGTGCAGTTGAACAATAACAGCCACAGAAAAATAAAGAGAGAAACGAACAAGATCCATGCTTCTCCAACCACAACACCAAGAAGGGGGCTCTGTCTGAGAGTACACTGGACTGAGGAGCGCCCCTGGGATTTAAAAGTTACCAAACGTGAGGTCAAGATTCGTAAAGCCGAGAAGAAATTATTCCAAGGCAATGCTCTGATCCGTCCTTTAGTGCGTATTGGCGTGTTGGATTAGTACCGCATGAAGCTCGATTACATGTTGGGTTTGAAATAAAAATATTTTTTAGAACATCATCTCCAGACTCAGGTCTTAAAATTGGAATTGGTCAAGTCTATACTTCATGTACGTGTATTGATCCGTCAGAGACATATCTTTTTCCCCAAATAAATGGTCAAAATTTCATTGTTTGTTGTTCTTCTGGACTTCCAGAAACACATTGATTTCTCGTTTGTCGGTCCTGACCGTCCACGCTTAGAGGAAAAGTATAAGGAAGACCCAAAGAGACAATGATTAAACAAGACCCTGCTTGAGACAAGTGAATCCTAAGGATAATATTTTTGTCTTCCCTCACATTCCATTCATCTCCACCTCTTCCTTTCTTATAACCTCGAAACCCTTAATAAAATTATACGCCTTTTACATTAATATTTATTATAACGATGGAGAGTAACTTTAAAAAAAGAAATCCCTTCTCCTTTGGTCTCCACCGTGGTAAATTTCAAACTTCTGCTTGGGCAGACCAACAAAAAAATTGTTTTTCCATTTAAATTGCAAACTTTGGCGGCTTTTACACCGGCGAGCAATTTACACTCTCATTTCCATTAAGCACGTGTACACACAACTTCGATAAGAAGGACACAAATTATTGCCTTCTCTGACTTTGGCCAGAGGTTCAACTTTTTTTTTTACATAATTTTGTTTATTTGAAGTTTATTTTATTAGATTTACCCGCTGTGAGGTGAGGTTATGTTGTTAGGTTATAACAATAATTCCAATTTAGAAAAGTTTTAAAGGAAAACCCATTTAATGGGGACAAATTATTGCCTTGGACGTGAGGTGAGGTAAGGTGAGGTGCGGTGTTTGAACGGAAATGACGAAACTTAAATTAGAATGTAGTACATGGTAACAGATTGGACCTGTAATAGACGTTTGAATTTTGACAAGGAATTCGGTTGAGGGAAGAATATTTGGAACGCAAGTGATTGTCAAGGCAAAAAAACTATGGCATTTCATTATTTTCAAAGTAACAACAGACGAGGAAGACGCGGTAAGCTCTAACTGCCTGCATCGACATTTATAGAACTCAGGCTTGTGACATCTTCTCAAGTGTAAATTTCAAAGAGATAAGTGGTCTCAAATGTGCTTAAGCAGAAGCAAACTTAAACCAGAAAGAAAGTCCTCTGGGGGTACCATGTAGAGTATCTAGACAATATCTGACTCTTTATCTAGAAACCGACCTCAGCAAAGAATATGGTCCTTGTACAGGTTCAAGATGGGTTTTACTAAAAATCTTAAAAGAGTGCCTAAACAGACTCAAACACTGGGCAAGATCAACTAAGTTCCTCTGTACGTTGGGAAAGATGACACTGAGGAAGTTGCATGGAAGGATACCAAAAGAGCTAAATTCTTAAGTAGACTCCCAAAGCTAATGCAAGCAAATTACTCCTAGGGGAGTGAAGGTCTTAGACCTACTTATGCTTAAATAGAAACAAGCTTCATAGACGAAAGATAGAGCTTTTTGGAAGCGAACTGAAGGTCCTGACAAGGAGGTTTCTTTTTTAAGTTAAGACAGCATCGTGCGGTAAACTTTACTGCAGTGTTCTAAGTCAAAATCCGGGATCGCGATTGTACTAAGGACTTTGGGAAAAACTGTAGGTACTCTCAGAACATGTCAATATTGAAGAGTTGACTGATTTGGAAGGCAAGGACTCTTCACACGGCAATGGGATAGTGATAGTATTCGGAATGTTGAGGCTGAAAGAAATAAAGAAAATTGCTACTGTTTCGAAGGAGGTAGGAGGTAACATAAGCGTAACCGGGCTGTGAGTTAGCTGCTAAGGAACAAATCAATTTGTTTTTGCAAAAGGGACACATAGCGTATAATTATCTGTAGACACTTAGAAAAACATAGAAGAAGAGTGGGTATGTCATTTAAGGTCCGACTTCCTGCTACCTCAGTCAGAGTCAGCAGTAGGCCTAATTGAACTCATGTGAGTTTAAAAACTATCTTAAGTGAGGAATATTAGCAAACTGCCCCCGCCGGTCTCCCAGGCGTCACGAAACTGAGGTCCTGATGTAGTTACAGATTCATCCGCAAACTAGCAATGTGTACAATTTCTCAGAATGACAAGGTACCTTAGAACCTAGCAGGCTTGTGTAATTTGTAAAGCTGTCTCATTGAAGTTATTTGTCTAGTGCACTCCCTCCACTGGATGCGTTAAATGATGATTAACGCTTACACTTATCGGGCCAACGACCCTTGGAGGGTCTGAGTCTGAGCTAATGCCGCTTCCATCCTTCACCGGCCCAGGCACGCTGCTTTCAGTTTACTAGACCAAGGTTTCTAACGTCCGCGATTGCCTCATCTTAAAACCGAAAGCTCGGTATCCGTTTTCTTCGTGAACTAGGTGATTGGAAGCTAAAGACCCTTTCAGCTGCAGTATTCTCGTCTACGAGTATTCGCTCGATGTAGCCAGTGCAGTCAACAGATTTTTGCTTTATGGGCCACATTCACACCTTTATATAGCTCGTAGAGTTCGCAGATCTCTTCAAGATCATTTTCCACTTAATTTTTCTCTGTTCCTACGTGATCCCATTGATCCCATTTAGGATTTTCAATAGCAATTTGACATTTATTTCGTAGCAACTCTGTGCTTTGATGGTGGCCCGACTATCCGACAGTTTTCGTAATGACTTGCTCCCAATATTATTTTTCGACTTTGAGTTAACCTCTTATAGAAATATAAAAGAGGAGGAGGAGAAGAAAAGGAGGAGGTTTCAATCTTTGCTTTAAGGATGGTGTCCAGATACTGTGCCAATAACTGGGCAGAATTAACGTCATGACACAGATACAACCTCGTTCTCACACCTTTTTTCCTAGCTAAAGTTGTTTCCTGGTCCCGTCTGCATAGACCGTGAGTGGAGGCGGAGATACAATGACGAACTGTACAGGCTGTACAGCGACCTCGATTTAGCCAGAAGATTGAAGGTCTAACAACTGAGGTGGCTGAGTGGATAGACACCAATGCTCCGGTCCAAAAAATGTTCGAATCCGTCCCCGAGGGACAGCGCAGTACAGGAAGACCGCGGCTCATGTGGCGCACGCAAATTGGGGACCTTAACGAACTTAGCGTGCGAAACTGGAGGCAGCTAAAGATCGAACTAGCTGGACGAGCTTGTTGGTTGAGGCCCAGGTCCATCCCGGACTGTAGCGCCACCTAAAGTAACTAAGTAAATTGCCAAATGCAACCTCGTTCTTATACTTTTTTCCCAAAGTAACTTTTTAAAACCTAGGGTCAGTCCTTATGATCACCATCACGATTCATTTTGCTCCAACTTCGCTTTGTATGTTTCTGCATAGATGTCGAATATCCTTGACAATTTCGACCAAATTTCATCCACAACTAGGGTCTACACTAGTGGTTATGAAACATCTCCATCTAGCTTGTATTCATTATAATGGTTTTCGGTTACACCAAAGTTTCAATCAAGCAGTTCTCGTTCTCGTAATTCATCTCAGTCATTACCAATTTGTTTATCCAAACCATAATTATCATAATTTCAATCCTTCTTAGGCAAAGAAAAGGGAATAGGATCCAACAAACCAATTCTCCAAACATCTGCTAAGCAATATTCCTTCGAATTATATTTCTATTCATTTCTAGTCCAATTGTCATCAAAACAAGTATTTCATATCCTTTCATCGCACACGAACAGTTTCCATAAAGAAGGTGTAACAGTTTGTTATCTTTACCGACACCCCTACCATTTGAAATCCTTTTAATCTCAATGAACCATGTCCTTCAACTAGCCAAAAAAACGATTCAAGTCACGTTAACGCCGCACGTGTTTCTTCCACGCATTGTTATGTCATCCATAAACATACCCGAGGAAGGATAAAATTGAAAGGAAACAAACAAAAAATTGGCACCTCCTAGTACTCCCATACCATCTGTGTATGACATCACAGAAAACAACCAACCGGATCTAAACTGATAAGCACACCTTGCCAACATGAGTTTCTTCTATCTCTCCCTCTTGTAGATCCTTTTTCATTTAGGATATTCCTAAGCCAAAGGATATATCTTCTAACAACAACAGGATGTGATTTATGGGTCCCGCCGTACCAATAAGAAACAGGATGAAAGAAAAAAAAACGAAACCGAAAGGAAAGGGTTAAATTGTGTTTAACATGCAATTTATGTTTGTGGGTTTTATCTCCCAATTGCCAGGACATTGAATTTAATTTAAACAACCGATTGGTCAAAAGTAGAATCCATTAAGTTAAAGTCTTAAAGGCACCGTCTCTCTTGACAGAAAAAAAAGAAAATCTCTTCCTGAATTGCTGTAATTAAAATGTAAAGAAGCTAAAAATACCATCAAAGCTTAAAGGAATCGCAAAAGGATACAGTCAAACGGCTACGGACGAGTGAAAGGCAAAACTTTACTTAATTCCTTTTGATTTAATTTTCATTGTGTGTTCTATGAAAGAAAATCTTTTTCAAAATCTCAAAAGCCATAAGGAGCGGAAGAAGAACAAATACAAAACGGGAGCCAAAGAGAGTCAAAAGAAGAAGGAACGAAAGAAAGAAAAGAAGAAAAGAAAGGGTTTGGTGTGGGTTTTTTCTTTTCTATTTGAAAAGTTCAGAAACTCTATGGACACTTTTAAGTGGTGTAATCACATCAAAGGGGAAAATTACAAATGTGTGTGTGTGTGTGTGTGCTTAGCTGTGACCTTGTGGACATTAATCGGATTATGATTGAAGCTGAAGGACGATTTTGTGGCATTATTATCACAACCAATGTCATCGTTTAAGTTACTTTTTTCCTCTGGATTACAGTTCATTGGGAATTTTGTGATCTTATCGATTAAGTGAGGCTGGTAATGACCATGAAGATAGCTGGGGCTATAATGGATAGAAAATTGGTTTTTGAGTTAAACCTACTTGGCCCGTAGCTGGAAGAAAAAGTTTGTTCATCCCTTTGCACATCAATAACATTTGTAATGTGTCATTTCATTTCATACCTTTTGAAAACTCAATCTTCAGTTGTACACTCGGGGTTGACAAGGTGAAATGAAATGGAAAAACATTAAAATGAAATGAAGGAGGAGGAACAATGCAAGGATGCAATACCCTTGTATTGCATTGTGATATCTTTATCGGTCTTCACGGTGTGCATATGAAAATAGAAGAAAAGAGAGAGGCAATGAAGTTTATGTTTATTTTTAAGGTGCATTTGGGAGGACATATGTAAATATATCGGTTATCTGCAGTCGAGTCCTGTTTCATAGCAAAAACCCCCTTCTATTTGAAGCCAACTTAAAGCTTTTAAATGGAAAATAACTAAGAGTTCAAGTCGATTACCATATTCTGTGCTTCTTCGCGGTGTTGTCTTTCCATCGTCTTTGTTCTTCTTCCTCCTCTTTGGTCCTTTATACCCGGGGCGACAAATCTTTTCCAGCTTGTCCAGGCTGCGACTAGATATTTCAGCCGTAACGTTGCTTCTGCCAAGACTGTTGAAGTTGATTCCTATCTTTTCCTTGGCCACTCACCCAAACGATTTCATTCAAAGTTCTGCCTCGTGATGTTATCATTTGACTTCCTCAGTATACATCGGCTTATCCTTCGCTATTTTTGCAGTCTTTTCTCGGAATCCAACAGCTTTTGGTCCGTTTTGTGCCTTAATTCTTGGATCTTGTATCTTGTTTTGGATCTTGAATAGAATGTGTCTTACTAACTTAAGGTGGCGCTGCAGTCCGGGGTGGAGCTGGGCCTCAACCAACAAACGTCTCCAGCCAGCAAGATCTTTAGCTAGCTGCCTCCAGTTTCGCACGCTAAGATGTTTGAAGTCCCCTTCCACTTGCGTGCGCCACCTGAGTCGCGGTCTTTCTCTTCTGCGCTGTCCCTCGCGGGTGGATTCGAAGATTTTTCGAACCGAAGCATTGGTGTCCATCCGCTCTACATGCCCCAATCACCTCAGTCGTTGGACCTTCGCTCTTCTGGCTAAGTCGATGTCGTCCTACAGTTCGTCGTTGTATCTCCTCCTCTACTCACGGTCTATGCAGACGGGACCAAAAATCCCTCTCAAAGCAGCCAAGAGCAACCTCATCCATTTTTGAAAAGGTCGATACCTCTGCGGTATAGAGCAGGACTGGGATTATTTAGGTCTTATTGCTCAAGAGAGAGCTTTGTTAGTCCATTGCCTTCTCAGCCCAAAGAAGGAACAATCGGCAAGAGAAATTCTTCGTCTGATCTCAGCGCTGGTGTTGTTGTCTAAATTGATAGTGGAGCCTAGGAAGACAAAGTCCTTAACTACCTCAGTGTTTTATCTGTCGAGGGTGATGTTCTGTCCGAGACGTCACTGTTGTGTGTCCTTTATTTTTGACAGCATATACTTGAACTTGCCCTCATTGACGGTTAGAGCCATCTTCGCCGCAAATACCTCGCCAGCCTTATGTTTTGCACGCCACAATATGTGTATGTTTGTGTAAACAAAAGCACAGCCCAGGAAACGTGCGCCCTAGCATCCTCAGATGAAGATCAGGCTGCACGCTATCTTATTGTTATTCGTTCGCTGAAAAAACTTCCTCCGTTCGTGCTCGTTCTATAGAGATTTGACCGGCAATGCTAAGGAACATCGTACCCATCCAGGATCTAAGTTGATGTGTTGAAACGTAAAACTAATTTTATAAATATGACACTGCCTGACGTGACTAAAGCCCAAAGTCTTGTTCACTGCCTGAGACTCTAAAAGGATGTCTCCTGTACTCAATGATCCACACTGTTCAGTCTATTACAAAGGCTTGAGTCTAAAACTCGTCCGAATGACTGTCTGATCTTTACCTTCTACCACGTGTCTTTTAACTTCCCCACCCTCGTTATGATTTAATAAAATTTTAACATATTTTCCTCCTTCAATCTATCATTTCGCAAAAGATGTCCTTTAATTTATTAAATTGTCTTGAATTAATTTTTCAAAATGACTTCTCCTTGCTGTCATCCCATCGATACCAGAGTCCACAGAAGTCTCACAAAAAGAATGACAAGCATTCTACCAAATCCAATTACTCAATTTTCATCCTTGTCATTCACTGACACTTGTTAAGTAACAATGAAAGTTTTCCACTGAGATATACCGCTCCCGCTCAAGGACGAACGATGACTTTGTTGATTATTTACATCAGACATTTTTGTAAACCTCACAAAGGTGTATAGCACCGTATATGGTGCTGCCAAACCATACGTTCTTCAATTTTCTTTGAAAGTTTTGCGACAAAAGTCTTAAATTGTGTTAAAATAATATTTACACTGCGGTTAGATGAAAGGCTTAAGGCTTAAGGGGTGCTGTTTATACTTACAGTTTTGTGTTTTCATTTCACTCCTTTGGTTGTTTGTTATACAAATTAGCAAGGCATCTGTAATTTAATTTCATGACTTTATGGGAAGCCAAACGAACTAGGGAGAGTCAAAAATGTGTGAGGAAAGTCTTGGGTTAAGTGGATTAACAGTGAAAGTGAATTGAGAGGAGGAAATTTGAATTTAATTAAAGCAGACTTCATGCTTAGTTTCGGTAGCATGTTTCAGAGGATTGAGAGATGTGTTTTGTACCTTAAACGTGCGTTATGCTACAGATGCAGGAAAACTGAAACCAGTACTCTGTCCAACTGTACATTCCTTCATTAAGCATATCTCCTTTCACTTATCCAATTGCATTTCAAGGTGCAGACACATAAATTACTTCAATTCCAAATGAGGGACACAGAGAGTGCTTCCGCCTGAAGAAAAAATTGGCCTGTCCTAGAATGTTGAAGGCTTAAGTCAGCTTGAAAGGGAGAACACAAGTCATTTAGAAAGATTTGAGCCCCATAAAGGCTAAGGAATGTGCCACTATGATGAAGTACTGCAAGAGATAGTTCCGGTATTGGATTGCATGGAGATGTAGAGAGTTTAGTTGGTCAGAGTCTGGCACATCAGATGCCCATGGCCATCTCTAAGGTGCATCCCCCTTCAAAAAGCAAAATTGGTTATTATACACGTCTTAATTCTTGTTTTCGTGGCACTAAGACCTTATGTTTCATCTTTCCTCCTTTTTGCAGATCTTTCCTCCTTTTGCAGATCAGACAGTGAGATCCCACATTCAGGCTGCCTTCCATCATCTGGAATCCCAGGCATGTTGCTTTCAGCTCACTAGATCAAACTGGATGAAATATTCAAACATCGACTTTAGGTTTCCAAGCTTTTCAAACTACATATCTGTCTTGGTGCAGCTTGGCAGATTCTCAGTTTTGTCTCCTCTTCCATTCGGCTTTCTCCCAAATAAGACCGAATACGCAGCGATATGTCCTGTCTACCACTTAGCACAGCAGAACTGGCAGGATCAGTGTCCTATAGAGCTTCATCTCTGTCATTTGAGCCAAAGCAAGGTAACAGCACTTTTCTATGGGCAACCTTAGCCTGATTTGTAGTTCACATTTACCCTTAGATTGGTGAAGTCTTAAGCTACCTTAAACTTGTAGTGGTTATCAGTGAAGTTTTGGGATTGTTCGTACACAAATGATTCCTTTTGACTTTTTGTCTGCTTCTTAAATGGCGCTCTAGGATCGCGCGATGGTGTCACCATTTGTAAAGCCTCAGCAGATGGATGAACTTTTGAAATAAAGTACCTGCCATGGTAACACCTACCGTGAGAACTATCTGGTTTAGGACGATGTTCGGATTAGCAGCATGTACAGCATATGCAGATGTGTTTTTGCTGGATTCTGAGGTAAGCTATGGTTGTGTAGAACTCAAGGCGATTGAGTTGATTTATCTAGAATCACGCGATGGTGTCATTTGTCATCTGTAAAGCTCTAGCAGTTGGATGGACTTCTAAAATATAGTACCTTGCATGTTGATACCTATCATGAGACCTATCTCCTCCAGGACGAGGCTTAGATAAGCAGTGTGTGCAACGTAGATAGATTCGATTTTGTTGAATCGTGAGGCAAGCCTTGGAACTCAGAGAAGTGTGACCCTGAAGTGATCGCCCAAGCAGGCAAGTTCATTCTGGCACTCCTGGACCAATTTGAAGAATGTTGTAGCCGAGTCAATAGCTTTGATAGCAGCTTGACTATCTATGAGGATAACAATGTTTTGTTTGTGCGTTGTGTCATGCCCGAGTTGCGTACCAGCCTCTCGGATTTGCAGTAGTTCCGCCTTGAAGACGCTGACAAAGCGGTATGATCTTGATAATATACTTACAATTCATCTTTGATTCGTGAGTGTAGACGATCGTGTCGAAGTCCTTCACTACTTCGTCTTTTTTCCAGTGAGCTCTGGTGGAGAATTCTACGTGGAAGAGTTTCCTGAAATTTAGTTTGGGTGGGATGTAGCCTTTTGGAAACGTGACCATGCAGTTTGGTAACGAGTCCAGAATTTTGCTGCGGTCGTAGGGCCGTGCAGTCCAGCACCCAGATTCTTTGAGTCCGACTTCGCTGCATATTGCGATATCTTTTGTGTGTAGGTCGAGAATCCATTGAGGCCGACCCCAATGCGCCCGTGGTGCCTATACTGGCTGTTCTTTTGAGCCTTTTGAATTTCGTAAGACTGAAGTCTTTGCTCAACGAGGGGCACCATACCAGTGACCCGTAGGACTATGGCTGTGTACATCCGCAAGGTCATCTTTGATTGAAGTCCCCCACTTCTTTCCAAGGGTTTTACTGCAGGCATAGAAGGTTACACATGCCTTCCTGACTCTGTGTTCGATGTTTTGCTTCCAGTTAAGTTTTGGGTCAAGCATGATATCCAAATACCTAGCGCTGGAGAATAGTGTGAGTGGTTGACCATTGAGACGGGGAAGGGTAAAGTCAGTTATTTTAATTTTGGTAGTGACTAGCATCAGTTCGGATGTGGCGTCCACCCAGACTTAGTTAAAAATGTTATCAAAAAGTGAGCCCTAGTCAACTTTATGTGCTCACTATATGAAGCTTAGAGTACTGAGTCCTTGAGATAACATTTTGTCTTCGACACGCAAGACAGCACTCTAACAATTGCTTGATGAGCATAACTTATGCTGCATAAGGATAGAAAAGTGATGGTGCGCGAAGAAAGTCAACAGCCTTAAGACTGAATGCTGGTCATCAACATCGATGATACGATGTTATCTTGAGAAGTCAGAACTCTTGTTCTGTCCTCTAATTTCCCTAATGGCAGTGTTCTTGTTTAAGGGTAGTCACATACTTTTAGCCCGCTAATTATAAAAAAAGAAGCCTGCTGCATTCTGTTCCTATTGCGTGGCTCCTGAACCTACTTGAGCCTGGAAGGGAACTTCGTGCATTCTATTTACGCTTCGCAGAGCTTCTCTTTCCTTCCGTTGTCTGCAGCACTGATGTGCCTCCTTTGTTTGTTAAGCATTCTTTCTCCGAGGTGGTTGGTAATCGAAAATAGCCTCGTGATCCTCTTGGATGTTGGCATAGGAATACACTGATCCTTAACGTTGTTGCATGTTTCGCTCAGGCTCTCTTTGTTGTTTGTGCTTTGATGTCCACTGCTAAGTCTTGTAGTTTTCTATAATTTTACGTGTTTGTAAAATTACGCAACGACATCTATTCGATTTGTATGCTCCTGTACACTCCTTGGATACGTGGCAACATCTTAGCTGTCTCTCTGTTTAGCTTCTATTGAAAGTGTGGTCTGAATACATCCTGTCTGACTACATTATCTCGTTTCAAACATTCGCAGAATGCCTCCTAATGACAACCAAAAACAAATTTCTATCCAACAACCATTCAAAGTTGTTAGTGTCAAAAATCCTGATACGCATTGTTTCAACTAAACTGACACAACTATACATTATCACTTATCTTGTCGAAATAATCACCCCCCAACGGATGTGAAATTTGAATACGTTATCGAACTCAAAGACTGACGTGAACTCGGAGACATGGTGAAGAACCGCCAACCAACCAATAATCCTTTTGTTTGATCATTTGTTCACGTTGTCCTGTCTGTTTCGTTACGTTATCGTAGATATTTATCCTTTAATGTATGCCTCTCCATTGTGCTGTCGATTATCTATAAACCGATTCAGGTTTTTGGATACAAAAATTATACAAAACCAATGAGGATAATGAAATTCTATATCGATCGATTGTACAACCTATGTACGACTCCCAAAAGGACATTAAAAGCCATGCCCATGGCATTGTTATCATGATTCACAAAACATCATTCTTATCCTTACGGCACAATGCCTCGGGGTTATAACATAAGATAATCTCTTAATCTCTTCACATGGAACTTGTCCTGGAATGTCCACGTAAATAAAGTTATCAATTTTAATTGGATTTTGTGTCAACTGCTGTAACGGTAAAACAAATAAAAACCAATATAATGATGTCGTTTTGCACTTGTACTCTGCAGGACTAACAACCTCAGTTGTGGTTTATTCCATTGGACGTGACATTTTCCAGAGAACGTAGTGCAGGAATGCAATGCATAGGATAGGACTGCATAGGAGGGAGGTAATAAATGCCTTTAGATGGTGTATTTACTCACGTAGTGTCCTTAGACACACACACACGTCGTCGTCGTCTATATGCCTTGAATACGTTGAAATTCAATTAAAGATAAAAACCATTTCCCAGGACGTGTGTGTAATGGCACAAGGATGTCACATTTATTTGAGTTTCTTCGAAGAGATCAACTTTTATTGAAGCTAGATGGATGTGCAGTGAACGCAATAACCCGGTATTTGTTGACACAAGTGATTTAGAATTGAAATGAGGTAGGCAACAGGAGAAGGACGGGCATATTGTCAATGTGTTGTGGATATATGTAAACATGTGTGGCATCTTCGCGGTAACTTGTTGACCCATGGTCTATGAATTGCAAGCTTCTTCAACATTTGGGACAGATTGGCGCATCATGCTCTCTAGGTTGGCTTATCGATTCGACTCTGTCGATTGCGTTCATAAAGAGGACATACCGTACTTAAGCTGTAGGCCATAGCGGATATCGATTGTGACATTGAGCTACAGAGTTGACGGGTATGGATCCTAAGAACAAGGATGTTTTCCAATTGCTCACGCGAATAGCAACAAATCGCTCTTCAGTGTTAAGAGAAGGTCTGCAGCTATGTTTATTGATGATGAAGTCAGTTGAAGGTGCCTATTTCCAATGCAAGCCTGACTTAAGGTATTGCTTGCCCACAAACCAAATTTTCTTTGTCTGAGTGCTAATTCTGTTTCTCTATTGTTGCAATGGATGTCTACTGGGATCATCTGCAGAATTGTAAAGAGTGCCCCGCTGGGTGTTCATCTTATCAATTCCGATACCTCTAAGCAGCCTGCTCTTTGAATTCTGATCACAATTGCTTTTATGTTAAGAAAGATCAGAAGGTCTTATTATAGTATAAGGGTGTTGCACTATAGTGCCCCCTGCTGGTACTTTGGAGAGGTATGTTCCCTCTTCAGAGTTCTCCTCGCCATGGCCAGAGTATTCCACTCTAGTGCACCTTCTCCAGGCCAATTTCCCTAAGGAGTTTGAGGGTGAGAAGTGGATCTAGGGTTGTAATATCCTTATCTGACATTTGGAACTTGGGTCAATGCCCCACATAACTCTAGGATGTGCTGGTCTCTGGTCTCATCATAGAATCTGCAATGGTCTTCTTCCACTATCCCTTGTTTCCTCAGGTGTCCTTTGAGTCTACAGTGCCTTGTTAAGAATCTTGTTACGATACGGAGGTTATTCTTGTATAGGTTGAATGCATACTTTGAATCTTTTTGGGGTTTCTAAGCTTGGCTCAGACCTTGAAGATTATTCCAGCCTATGGTTCTATTCTTTTTTTCCGTTTTCCTCAACCTTTAGGGTGTGATCCTCTTTTTCGCAGAATGCCTCAGGCCCAATGGAGGGGTCAGCTCCTCCTAGTCTGACCTGGCTGTCTGCTGCTTCGTTACCCTCAATTCCGACGCACCCGGGACCCTATTGTCCCTGCCTGAGTCTATGTTCGCCTTCCCCCATAGGTAGGGTCCTGCCCTCTCCCTCAAATGGAAGTTCCATTTGTGCGATCTGACACAGATAAATGTCAACAGACTCCTACGCTTCATTCCAAGCTAAAAGTGGTTGGGGAATTGCCTACGAGATCGTGGTATCACAATGGACTTCTTATAGTTTAAGTCTGCTGGCTCATGTGGGCTGCAACTATAACCTGTCATTACCGTATGAGTCGCACTACTGTGTTATAGAGCCAGTGTACGATTTTGAGTTTGAAGCATAGAAATCCATGCAAAGTTGAGATCAATTTCCTTCTTGTGAAGAGCACAATCTTAGTTTTGCAGGAATTGACTTCGGGACCTCGGTGTTTTGCCAAGTCGTTCACTAATACTCGTGCATAGTTGGATGGGAAAGGAATTTGCTTCACATGCCGTCACACTGAAGACATTATTGCTAAAGGACTAAATAATTTCATCAACCACTTGGAGTCAGCTCAACAGGAATAAAACAAGATTGTCTTGAATGAGGCTGTTCAATTCAAAGGTGATACGACCAATTTCTTCTACGTCAAGGATTCCTCATCCACCGTTCTCTATAAAGTTTCATTCTGACAGTAAGCATAATCATTTCATAGCTGAAAATTTAAATTAAAGTCAAGTTGTCACTCGTCACTTGTGCCTGCCAAAAACAGTAAACGATACAAAACGATTGTTCCCTTGAGCATTCTTCCGTCAAACATACATGAAAAGCCACTTCAACATGTCGTGATTTTTTACCGTTTATTGTCCTGAAACCAGGTGAACATTACAAATGGAAAACATTTGATTACGTTTCGGAAAAATTCTACGAATTCCATGAATCAAATGGAGGACACTTCAAGGCCATTTGTAGGAACTTTGCATTTTTTTTTTCTAATTACGAGTACTGTGCCACCTAAGAATCCGAAATCTTATTCCACAATCCTTGAAGGAATTTAAACCAATATCCATTATTCTCGAACAACATAATGATGTCATCTGTTAATTGAAGACGTTTTTTTTGTTACGAAATCGTCTTTATTGCTTACCAAGCGTCTGGTATCTGAACTGAACCAAGCCTGCCTCAATTTTTCCGGTCATTATCTCAGGTAAATCGTCTCTAAAAGCGAATCCGTGTTACACATACAGATACCTTGTACATCGCAAAAACTCTTCTCTAGAAGGACTATAACTTTTCCAATTAATGACACGAACTAACGACTTTGCTTTTCGTTTTTTTACACACACATGCACATCCAACAGGGAGATATCTGTAATTGCTTAGTCTGTTCTAGTTTCTGGGTTAGGAACGATATGATGCCAACACAGAACACACAGAGAGAGAGAGAGTTACAGGGTTTTCTATGTGAAAAATCGTAATCATCACACCAAGCTAATGGCTTTGCGTTTATCTTTTGCTACGAATATCGAAAAGTTACAACACGCTCCAGAATATATCTCATTATAGTCTCGTGTGGAATTATAATGAATTATAAGCATGGATAGGGAACAAGAAAATGAGCTTAATCGGTATTTTAATGGGATTTCCGGGACGAAGGAATTTTCCAATCGAAGAGGGTATGCGCCTATGATGGAATGGATGCAAGATAAATGTCTTGAAGGAGATCCTTTCAATAGAGATCTTCGAAGTTCGATTTACCAGTGATAATTTCAATTGAATTTCTTTCAGGAAACATTGTTTGGATTTTTTGTGATGACAGCAATACACTTATTTGTGTCTGTGGCAAACCCCAATCCTGTACTGGTCACTGAAATTCAATGCAAATGCTCAAGTGGCAATTGGAAAATTATATTTATGTCCAGAACAGAGGATGGGGGAAAATCTATTCAAACTCAGTGACCAATAATTCCACTTGACCACAATTTTAACCACAAAAGGAATTCCCATACAAATTGTCAATAACTCTTCCTTTGCTCCTTCAGTTCCGCAATAAAATCGAAATTGTTGAAGTGAATTTCCCCAGCAAATAGATGGTCGTCTATCAAACAATTTCATATCCTCTCTACAATCCTTCACAAGAGTTACCATAAAATTTAATCTCTTTTATCTTGTATTTGTACGATGGATGCAATCCTATCTCCCTAGGGTCTATGTCCTTTCCTAGTACATGGATTTTTTCCCATGAGTATTTTTGATTTATTTCAGGACTAGTTTTATTGACTATTGGTTGTTGTATCTACTGATATATGATGATGTGAAGTATCTCACAAACGATCCCTTGTTGAGACATGAAGGTAATTTATTACAAGTGGAGTCCTTAAAAGGATTGCTAAACAGGTTTTTCCAAGATCTCAATGAAATAGCATAAAGTATATGTCCTCTCGTCTATAAGTTGGGGGAGATTTCGTGTGCCTATTATCATTGTCAGAGTTCTCTGGCTGTTTTTCCCCCCTTTTTCTCTGTGACGGATTTGGACCCACTCAGACACAAAAACTGGTCTATTGTACTACCAGTGAACAGTGAAAGACGAGGAAGAGCTTTAGTGGCATGGAGCTTAGGGTACCAGCACTCATCACATCTGCCCAAAATATCTTCCACCTGATACGAACAAAGGAAGGACAATCACAAAGAAATTGTTCCGCAGTGTCGTCGCTCCCTGCACGAGCGTCGCAGATAGTGGTGTCACTTAAGCTTAACACGTTGATATCAATAAGTTGTCTTCAGTCATTTCTGCTGGAAGATAGAAAGAATGAAGTGGACTTCTTATAGACGTCGGGAGGTATTCGTTTAGTCTGCCTGCATCCTGAAAAGTCATGCCACCAACAGTTGTGTTTGCTAGAAGCCCAAATATTGATAAAAACCCTATCCAACGATGGGCGCAAACCTAATGTGGATTCAGGGGTGGAAAAATGTTCCTCTGAACCATGCCCAGCAATCCTATTGGAGAACTCATTTATGGTAATCCCCCTGTGTTCAGGGATCCAGACCACTTTTATCAAATGCAGTCTTCCAATCGAATTCAAACTAGACCTGCAATCTCGAACTATTTTGGATATAGTAAGAGGATTCAGCAAGGCCTTAACCTGACTGTCGCTGCAGACACAGATACTCCTTCTACTCCACATTTGCAATATAGTTCGCAGCCATAAGTTTTACAAAAATAACCGCTTAGGAGACAGACGCTACCTAGGAGAATGTACGGACTGTTTTTTCTTTCTAAAAAGACTCCAGCACCAGAGAGACACCACTTGTATGGTTTTCCTTGAGCCTTCAGTTTCAAAGCCCGTCAACACAAATGAGACCGAAACGACCACAAATAGGTCAGTATCGACCCTGATAAGCATAATGCATTGTCATCCTGTATAGATAGATAAGCTTGATAGGAATGCTGATACTCGACATGGCTTTGTACAGCTTCTCTCAGTAAATGGCTGCCATTTAAAGGCGGCCCGAGCTTTTTGGTTTTTTTTTTCTTCAGATTTTACCGAAAAGTGACAATTTGATCCTTTGTGGACTTTTTGGCTTAAAACCGCGCTGACAGTAGTTGATGAAAGGTTTCAGGCGTTCATACGATATAGCAGATACATAGGAACTTGTTTGCGATTCTGTGGTGACTAGTGCCTCTGTAGTTGACGCAGTTGAAGAAGTCTCCTTTCTTCCAGATTGAATAAACGATCAGAATACACTCATCTAATCACAGGTCTGCTGTATACATCGAACTCAGTGCCAATCCATAATGACACTGAAACGTTTTCAGCTGCCTTAGAACTCATCTTTGAATGACTTTCCTAAGTAATCGATAAGTTGTTTGCTGTGTCTATTGCTCGCCTCCAGAACTGAGTGATCGACCATTGTCTTGACCTCATCTGACGCCT
This sequence comes from Criorhina ranunculi, assembly GCA_951813785.1. Classification (NCBI taxonomy): domain Eukaryota; kingdom Metazoa; phylum Arthropoda; class Insecta; order Diptera; family Syrphidae; genus Criorhina; species Criorhina ranunculi. Next base: position 10,867,115 of record OX638382.1, on the reverse strand, counting down.
CTATGCTTCAGGACCCAACAGAGTGCGATTTTGAGCTTTGAGCTAAGGATATTCAGCTTTTTTACTAGTTTTGATTTTAGTATTGAGGATGAGACGGCTTTGCTCACAGAGTGACTGTCGATGTCGGAGATGTTAAAGAACTACCGTCCTCATGAGGCCTTGGCTATCGCTAACATTTCCACTGGAAACACCCTCCCGTGGTTTAGGGTCGAGTAGATTCCGGAGTCTAGCTCTTCATCCATTTTTAAGCCATCGTTGTAAGTACATGTAGTGTCGGGATTAATGACCCTTTCTTGGTCCTAACTTTGAGAAAGAGAATTTGAAATTTAAGGTCGAAGTGGGGGAGTGGCGTTATGCGATCAATTTATATTTCCAGCTTCGCCCATCTAGCGATACTTGCATGAACTATTCGGCTCTTCTTCCTGAACTTAGATGCATGCGGTCGTTGCTTTCATTTCTTAAGTGTACAGGTCGAGCGGAATGAGTGAAAGTATCGTTTCGAGGGCTGCTATCGGGTTATGATGATGCACAAAGATTCGTGACTTTTCCTACAGTTGGCCACCAAATCAGAAACACTTATGTTGGAATGGACCGAATGATTAAAGCCGTGTTGAGTGAACACCATTAGGGACAATAGTGATCATAATATGAGCTCTAGAATGTAGCTCTTCCACACATGCCACACTTACAAAGTCGGTAAAGAGCAAGTGAAGTAAGGACTTACAACACTATAAGCATTCATCTGCACAGAAACTACTTCGACATCAAAAGTTAAGGCTCCTGGTCACCATCGATAGACCATATGTAGAGGAAGCAAAAAAGTTAGAGATGCAGCCCCAAAACCATTTAAAACACAGCTCTATCCCCCAATGCATCCTTAATTGCGAAATAAGATCAGCATTCAATACTAACCTGCTAAACTAAGACAAAGTAGTTAACACTAATCCTTCATCCTTTCTTGTGCACTCAGGATTTCCTTCCATCGAAACAACTTTACCATTTATCTGAGTTTCTAACTTCCACCATCTGTTCGCAATTAACCTCCAACTTGCCGGTAACTGTTGTGCGAATAAAAATTAATTACTCCGTCAGAAAGTCTGTTTTCACTTCTATTTGCTAATTTTCTCCGGTTGGTCATCTAGCTGTTTCAACAAAATGTGAATTGCAGAGCAGATGATGAAAACTATGAAGACAAAGAGAAAAAAAAACGAAAAGTTCCTTTTTACACCGTGGTCCGGAGTTTTGGAATTTTTCCAACAAACTCCAACCCCAAACCACTGACCCGCTCTCAAGTAATCTTCTATGGAGAGAAAAAATTGGAAAACATTGTTTTTCTTCTGCCACCACCTAGAGGAGGAAGGACTTCTTTGGAACTTCGTGTATGCACGATGGTGAGTGTATTTTTTTGGTATATTTCTCGCATCCTTCCTTTTGTCCGTAGGTCATACTTATGATGTAGATTAAGGGTTCAGTGTACGGTTTATGGAATGTTTGCTGCTTCATTCCACACCATAATAGAGGGTGTAAAATTACATCCTTTTTTCTGGTTCGTGGGAGTTTTTTTTTTATAAATTATGAAGCTGCCACTACTTGGTAACGTAATTGAGTTCATTATGGTGAACTTCTGAGTTATAGTGACCAGCAGGTAATACTTGGAGTGTTCCAAAGAACATTGCAGTCATTATTCATATTTTGTAACTAAGTGTTCTGGAAGAAGTGAAGGTTTTGAATATTGAAAGATGACCTTTAATTATGGTCCTTCGTTGTCGAGAATGTCCTGCTGAGAGAACGGACCTCCATACCCAGTCCCCTTTTTTTTCGAAAGGACAGCTTAAAGTTTATAAACTTTGTAAAGATATCTCATAAGGCATTCATTTGGTTTGTCGTGATCTTAAAAGACAAAAAGGATGCAAATACCCCTCAAATAGATTGAAAGTTCTCAGAAATTCTCCTCCCTTTTCTGTAAAGACGAAATACTTGATGTAACTTCTCGGCTGGTCAAGTAGTATGTGTCGCATTCTTATAGACTGAACCCTCTCCAGCTTCAAGCAATTTAACCCTGGAACTGCTTGTTGTATTACTTTTTTATGTCTCTATAAGGCCTTGACAAATTTATTTCCTATTCCCTCATCTTAACCACTCCGCTCTAATTTTCCTCACTAGACGACGTTGTCCGGTGTTGTAGGCGTAGTCTTTGCCTCTCTGCAACTCATCTGGTGCACTCAACGAACATTAGACGACGCTACACATTGCCTTGAGTCAAGTCTCCGTACTAGCATGCTGGGGTCTCCATTTTTTTTTTCCATCTTGTGTTGAAGCACCCGTGGGCTGTAAGTAATTGCATGAGGAAGAAATTCTATTCCGTTTTTCCCAGCATGGTTATCCTATTTGATTCTGCTTTGCTGTTTCCTTACCAACTTCTACTTTTCTCTCATGGACCTATTTTCTCTCGGCCTCTAGAAGCTGGTTCTGACATTGTTCGGGAGGAAGTGGGGACTTAGAGAACTTCTTTTACTTTATCAATCGTCCTCTTAGAATCTTTATTGGGAATAAGTGAAGTCGGACGTCTTACTTATAAAATGAAACTCCCGACTTACTTCATTTCACATTGTAGTCGCTTCTTTCAGTTATGCATCCTTGATGGCTTTAGTAAATATCTAAGAACTTTTCTAATTGCACACGAAGGTAAAGTTCCTCGTACAATGGAATAGGTCGAGTCTATCGAAGCGAGTTTATCGAAGACGTACTATTTTCTCATGGATCACTGATTGTCAGTACTTCAAACCTGACAATTTTGGCTGTTGTCCAGTTGACAGTAAACTTCTTTACTTAAGATGATTTTGCAGAACCCAACTTACACAACTGTTGGTGATTAGATTGCTCTGATGGTTTGAGTTTCTTCTCCAACGCCATCTGCGATACGGGATATGCAATTCTCCCTAAGGATCATGGTATCACAATGGATTTATTTTAGTAAAACTATAACCCAACCTAACCAAGTAGGAGAGCCACTATGCATCGAGACAATTTTTTTTTGAAGTGAAACTTCTTTAACTAAGTCGGTGCGTAACGAAAAGTGAAACATTTATTTTTTGTCACATACCCGTAGGCGCATACGAGGTTTATGCATTACCTATGAGAAAAATGTTCAAGACCAAGACCACAGCCGTATTGATATGAAGTGGTGGTATAGGGAGAGACCAACACTTAAGTCCATTATGCTCCTGAGAGCCTTAACAGAGAATTAGCTGGATTTTAACCAGCCGGGTAGTGATACAAATCTAAGAAGGTTGCGCAGTTCAATATTAAGTGAGTCTTCCACCCCGTCGAAGAAGTAACTTCCATGAGACCTCATTGTTAGCAAACTAACAGCTACTACAGAGAGTGTTGTGAGGTATCCCGAGCCGTTCCGCATGATAACCAATGCCACCTGTGCACTCTACGACTATGTCCAATCAAAGAGAGAGCCTTCTTCTTATCAACCAAAGTCATCTCGTTGCTAAGCATACCCTTGCTCCAGTTGGGGTTTCATACATAAAACTGTTGAATGTACAAAACAAGGGGATTCTCACCTCTTCCACGGAAGCTCATTAGCTCTTTCAATTCCCATTACCGAGTATCCAACATAAAGTCACCATCTTTCTTGCAGGGTTTCATTAGTCTTTATTCAATGCCTCTATCCGTTTGGCTATCAACATACAAGGTGAAGACTATCACCCCTGATCCCTGATTTTGGGAAGAAAGATGATAAACGTTACTAAGACGACGTTGCAAGTTCTGTCGGTCGCAGTGGTTGTAGCTTCGTTTGAGTAGAACTTCTTTAGCTTTGTTAGAATCAACGTTTAAAGGTCTTCACATCTGTAATGCATAGCTACAAACTGCACTACATGCATCATTTGTTTTCCATTCAGCCTGCCTACAATAGTGTCGTTTTATTAATAGTGTTATGGGAATTGAAACGATAATTCCACACCATTCGTCCTTTCATCCTTGCCGACTTCTGAGAAATTGAAATAAATTAATTTTCAAAAGGATATCACAATCACAGAGCTCATAATTTCCGCAGGTCATCTGTCATATTGTTGCTCCAGGTACAGGTTCACATTGTCCCTACAAAAACTTTCCATTACACACTTCCGGTTCAAAATGGGTAAGGACCCATTGCAACAAAAGACTACCAACACATTTGTTTCAGTTGTTTAAGTGGAATCAATAAATTACAGGAACTCTGTTGTCCCCTGTACAATTGCAACAATAAATTCCAATTTAAACTTCAGTTTCATTATTTGCGCAACTATTCGGGGGCGAGAGCACAAGTGCAAACAAAAGGGGACAACATGAACGAAAAATTAACTCTTCACAAGCAGTTGGCAATAAATTGTACGGTACTTGTTTGTTTTTACGACCCATTTTTGCCTGTCGGATATTTTATAGAGATTTCACATGGAATACGTTGCGTATATGTAACATTTTTATTTTCACAATTTTTTGAATGCATGCAATATGGGCGTCAGTTTATCTCTCTTGTGTCAGGATCAGGATATTGTTAAAAAAAATTTTTATTTCAAATAAATATCAAAAATGTCCTTAAAATCTTCCGTCGTTTTGGATGTCCCACTGTAAACTTTTTACGATTTTGCATTCAAATTTGACCTTTTCGATAATTAAATGTAAATATGAATTCCTAACCAATTCCATTCGCCATTAAAAACAATTTACAACTATAAACGAATTTTATTTGATTTTATTACTTGTGGTTTATTGTCCAATAACTGTCAGTACTTTTTCACATTTTACCCTGCAACTGTGGGTAAATAAATTTCGAAAAGAATACATTTTTCAACCAGAATTTCATTGACATTTTCATTTCCTATTTCCGCTCTGCTCCGATCTCCCTAGTTTCCACAATAGAAACATAAATTACTTCGGAAAAAAAATTCAAAAATATTTCCTCTTCCAACTTTTGGTGTGAAACAGTATTTTTTTGTTGAATAAAAAAACCTAAGCACAGCAGGAAAATTTAATTTTCTCCCAAAAAAACCGACAGAATCCTTGGACATGAAAAAAGAAGAAAAATTTCTAATTTAATGTTCTGTCTGCCATTTTCGTCTTTTTTTTCAATGTTTAGACAGAACCACAAGGTTTGTATACAATGTGGGCGAATGTGGACGTTATCATTAAATAAAAATAAATTTAAATTGACCTAATGAATGGCTAAAGGTCGTGTCTGTGTGGTATGTGCCTTGAGGCAATCGGGTAATTTAGGAATTTTATTTTGAAGACTAATGGATTGAATGCAAATAAATTGCATGAAATATCGTGTTTTTGGAGAATCATCTGCAATACATTTCTTGGTACCTTTGCATCCCGTCAGTACCTTGTTTCAGAATCGCTGTTCTACTTATCTATCTATGGGGAAGCATTCACTACTTTACTCTTCAAAACCATGAACGAAAAGCTTGGCAAACCTTTTTTTCCTTAAGGAGAGGCCGAGAATGCATCATGCACCGTCAGGCTCATCTAGTGTGCCAGACTCCTACTGACTTAACTCCCTCTCCACCTACGGTATCCCCCTGGGACCGCTTTTGGTATTACTTTAGGGGGGAAGGGGTCTTCCTTATACAAAATAAGGCTCCGATTTGATATCTTTCAATGTTCTTATGACGATAGGTTTTCATCTTCCACTTTCTTTCTCCTTTGCACACTGACGCAATAAAGGAGCCTGTTTGGTTCCATCTGTCGTAACTCGAGATCGATTTCAAGAGTGATGTTGTCAGTCTCTAATTTCAGCCTGATTCTTTCTGCTGGTGAAAAAAATATGATTTGCGTCCTTTAATCGAGAGTCGCCGGGCTCCCTACCTTCCATCCCATCTGTTGGAGGTATTAAATGAAGTTTTCATGTTCAGTTAGAAACTGGATGATGTACTTGTTTACTTTACTATGTTTCCGTTCCGTCCTTTCAACTTAAAGTGTCTCTAAAGTATGGGTGTCCATTTAACACCTTCCTCAAGTTTCAGAACACTATCGCCTTTGACACAGTTGCTTGTAGGACTTCTTCACCTCGACCGCAACCGTTTTCACTCCTATTTCAGCTTTATGTTCGTGGATGAATCTACTCTTGATGGGAGTCACTTCCGCGACTACAAGAACACCGCATGGGAAGAGCTTCCTTCTCTGTACTGCTGCCATCTGTTTCCTGTATTTCTCTTGTTTGACTGCATCAGCCCAGATCCCTCAGCCATACAGGAGAACGGCATGCGTGATTGACAGAACAAATCTTCACTTGCTTGCAGTTGGGTCACCTACGATGTCCATTAGTCTGGTCGATCCGATGTGGACTTTATCTGCTGCCAAAAGGTGAGTTTGAAGTCGAGGGTCATTCCTAGATACTTCACTGCATTGTTGATGGTTGTAATCTTCGAGCCCTTCTGAAACTCTAAAATCAACCGCATCTGTCTACTAGTCATTAGGACTATGTCTGTCTTCTCTGTCGCCAGGCTGAGACATTCAAGCGCCTTTATCTAGCCTTCTCTGTGTATTTTTGGGGTCAACTCTAAGACTGCCCTATAATGTTGCCTATCTCTCGACGCTGAGAGAGAGGCTGAGTAGTTCAGCAATTACCTACTCTCGGTGCCTGAAAATAGAGTTATGGCAACTCTGGGAACGCCTCTCGCTGCATGTGAATAGATAGATTTGACTCGGATTGGTTCAAAACTGTACATCGCAGCCTGGTTTCACTGAAAAGATTGCTTAGTAGCACCACTCAACATACCAAAAGACTTGATTTCTTCTCAAATGATTTCTGTAGGCGCTGTATGAACGCGAAGAAGGAACAGACAACTCTTCAGCTTCTCTGTAGTTGACCAGCGTACACTTCATTTTTTGCGGTCATTTTGTATGGACGCTAAGTTGTTCACAAAGAGTTTTAAAGCAACTCAACGAAGCTTGACCCAAAAAGTGAAAGGCTCTAAGTAAAACGATCAAAAGTGGTACATGCTAGGTGCCAGAACTTAAGGCTATTCCAGACAATGCTTAGTCATTTTACTGCAGCACTTCATCAACAAATTCAAAACCTGAACCATGTTAGATGTTCCAATTGCTTGGCCAAAAGGCTCGAACTTTGGCACGATGTGTCTAGTTTTTGTCTTAGAGGACATCAACTTCTTGCTTCAATAGTTTCCATGACATTACTAGGATAAGAATATCACATGAAACTTTGCTACCAGAACAGCTCGCAGATGACCTCAGGAAAGGGCAATTAGAAACATCAGAGGATTCCTGCCTCGTGAGAATTTTAACTCTGATTCCTAGAGAAGGTACATGGAAACTGGCATGTAATATGAATATGAATTCGTTTTTTGTTAAAGGAAAGTCAATAAATAAAAAGAAACCGTGGTCCTGTGCAGTTGAAATGGATGACCAACAATCCTTTCAGTTCCATTACCCAGAATTGCTTCAAGAGAATGTGCATGCATGTATGTGTACGCCTAACAGGATAACGAGAATGAAAAATTAACTTTTTAACAGTTTATTCTGCGTTACATGTTTATCTTTTGAACCTCTGTCCACAATGTAACGTTTGGGATCTTGTTAAACTGGGTGTACGTCTACGTACAAAAGACAAACAAACTGAATAAGCTTCCGTTGAAATATATACTTGTGTATTTACCATCTGTACAAAGTTGGAACTTGTATTTGAAAAACTCCCGGCGGAGAGTAAATATATTGACAGGTTGTGCATACTCGTAAAACGTTGTGTAAATTATTAATGAGAAATGATCTACAAAATAAGGTAAATTGGAAGTGCTTATACTCACATCATTGGGTATACTATTGACTCTTCACATGAAATGTTTATCCTTTCAAACGTGTACATTTTTACACCTCGACTTTGAAGCAGGATAGCAGCAAAATCATTGAAAATTCCTCTATTTAATTTCAACATCAGCAGCCTGCAATTTACATTTACTTTATTTCAGGTAGGGTCTGCCCACCTTATGGGTCCCAATTGGATAAGATTCAAAAATTCTTTGAGCTCGAGAGTTCATATCCATTATTAGTAACTTTGCCATCTAGGTACTTGCGTTTTTATACTACGTACTGTTCATTGCAGATTATTTGCCTCCAAGCACCATCAATGTACATAAGACGAAATATCCCAACTAGGACTGTCCGTTTGTTTCTAATTCACATTCATGCTCTCCTTCACACGATAATAACTTAGTTTGACAACAGCTTTACGCCTAAATTGGCTTTCAAGTCTAAACAAACAACGATTGACAATAGCTGAGAGTAAGTAGGTGCATCTGTCGTAACAAACAAGGAACACAGACCTTCATATGTCTGTTCATATGCATCTAACAATCGCTGCAGCAATGCTTTCTCAGCATTTCTCGCTGGCTCAACGCAGAGAAGTCGTGAGTGCAACGTTTCATTACACGTGACATACAAACTTCAAATGCTTCCTTCCAAATGCAGTTCACCCCCAAATAGCATGTCACATAAGTTGCGCAAAGCAGTGACAGTGCAACGTTTCGTTACATGGCAGCCACATGAATCCCATCTACTCTAGCGTGCGTAGAAAAGAACCTACTTACTTACTGATCAGGCCATTGAGCCTTGGATGGTATGAGCCTCAACCTTCTGTCCTTTACAGTCCCGGGCAGGCTACTTCTAGTTTACTAGACCAAGGTTTTTAGCTTCGGCGCTGTCTGATCTTCAAACCGGAGGTATGGTCTTCCTTTTCTTTGTGAACCAGATGGCTGGGATTCGAAGACCCTCTTAGCTGAGGCGTTGTCGTTCATAAGCTCGTTGTGTCCGAACCAGTCAACAGATTTTTGCTTCTTTATACAGCTCAAAGAGTTGGACAGTAAGACAGGATCAAATATCCGACGTAAAATTGATCTTTCGACGGATCCCAAGATCTGTTCCACTGTCTTGCTTATCGTCCAGCATTCAGCTTCATAAAGCAAGACTGACTAGATCCGAGTTTTGTAGAACATGATGGTTTTACCTTCGAGTTAAAAGTTTGCACCCTAGCTGTTTGAACAAATCGAGGTTGCTTCAGGTTATTCTTTATCGAATCTCCACCAAGGTGTCGAAGACAGTGTGGTCGCCATGGCTTAGTGCGTTGAATAGCTAAGCGAGAGGACACAGGTCTGATCCTCAAAACCACCAAACATTTTTTCGCGGCACCCCTTCCCAGGCATGACAAACCTGCAAGAGTATAATCGATATAGTCTTCGTATCTCAGCACCTGTAGTGCCTTCTGTGTTTTCGCCGGCTTACCTGTGCACTATCTATGCTCAAGATCGAAAAAATCATACGACGACGCATGTCCTTGCTGAAATCCGATGCATGTTGTTTCCAAGCTGCACGATCAATTGCGATTCCCCCCTTTCAAGAAATTACGAGGTGACAGAAACAACCTTAAAACAGTTAATTTCAATCGAGACGTTATTACACCATAGAGTGTGGCAATACCACTTCATAACCACTGCTCCTTATTGCAATTCAATAAACTGTCTGCACTCAGAAAATCCCCATTTCAGCGAACTGTACACATACCCTTGTGATAATTGTGTCTATTGCATTTGCTTCCATTAACGCACTTAAACAGTAATTATCGTTGAAGAACAGCAACTCCGTTGTTGCACAGTACTCGTTTCGAGAAATCCATTAAATTCACACAAGAACTGTTAACATCTCAGAGGATGTATAAGAATTCCTTAAATTACTAATTGTACGTTTTGAAATTAAACAGCAAAAGGGAAAACAACTTCTCGAGTTCAAGGATCCTTTGGCATCTTAATCTGCCTAATTCATTCAATTTTAGTCAAAAGCAAAATGTATTTCTTGGATTTTCTCAGAATTGACTCCTTGAATTACAGGAAATCTAAAAATACAAGTACACCCCCGCATAAGACAGGAGTTATCTGACTACCCTTTTTTGTTTGTATTCATCGTCCTCTAATAAATTCCAAGAGTTTTTGAAAGTTTTTCAAAATTTCATAAAGTTTCTGCAAAATTTTATGAAATTTTCCCAAAAAACAAAAAAACTAAACAACACGAAACTTTGAAGGTGTATGTACTGTCTTGCGATGTAACTTGACGTGACCTTTATCAGGCGGGAGAAAGTTTTTTGACAAAATATTGATTGGAAAGGGTTAGTGTTGCCAGGGACATTCATTGACATGTTTTCTTAAGTGATGTAAACATTTGGAAACTGTGTGACGTAAGAGACAAAGGGATTCCTTGCACGTAACCTTTGAAAAGGGATTCATGTCTATTTATAACAAAAATACAACATAAATGAAGTTAAGGTCAGAGTTGTGGACCTTGAGTTCTAAACACGTTGACAGACAGACCTATACCTAGTTGGAAACATTCAGTTAATGACAATGACGTAGGTCTCCTAAGAAACCCACTACTCTATCTGAAGCTAGGCTTCAATTTATAAGCATTTTCCAAAAACACGATCAACATTTCTCACTACCACTCTCCCATTCCTGTTTCCCTGCCTAAACAACCATAACTTACCTCCTTCCAATCGTAATGAATAAGCACGTGCAAGTAAACACTGCGACATACTTAAAATTCAATGGCACAGAAAATATCTTATGTTGTACATGACAAACAAAAAAACGGGACGTAAACATTGAAAAAAAAAAAATATTCAAAATTATGTTCCACATACGCCACATGTGCCCTGTGCCGAGCAGTTAAAGTCACCCCATGCTGCAGGAATATTTAACAAAAAAAAAAGAAGAAAAATCACATCATTTGAGTAATTGAGGATGGAAGAGGGATCTTACGGCGCAAAATTTTCAATTAGCCTCCAACCAAATTCGTGGTCTGGTTGCTTAAAATGATAACCCACACACACCTTGAATCACTGGGCTCTGTGTCGACGACGACGACGGTGGATTTGAAATGCGTTCACGGTACGTGCAGGATAAGTGAATGGCAACTCGCTCTCTCTCTCTGTGACTTGATTAGATAAAAATGGATTTAGATTGAAAACATTCAACAGTTTGGCTTACAGGAAGGAATACAAAACGGCACGAGAAGACTGGTTTTAGTTTTGGAATTAACTTAACCCAACCTCCAGTTTGAATTGTCAGATCCTCTTTTCTATTAGTGACTGAATTGAATTCTTGCTTATTTCATATAGACGGGTTCTAGGTGGAAGAACTTCCAGGGACTCGATAGCTTTACTGCAGTCTTTTAGCTTCTACCTATTGTACATGCTAGCTTAAGTAGCAAGCCATACGTTCGTCAAAGATTGTTTAGCAAGTTCGATTTCTTCGGATATCGTGAAAGAGTCTGAAGATCTGAGCTTAAGACCACGCAAACGTGGCTAGTCATGAGCTGATTCTCTCGACAAAACTGGATCGCAAGCCTCATTAATAGATGATAGACATGACGACAGTTGAAATATCTAGCTGCAGACCGGGAAAGCTGAAAGAGATTTTTTGCCACCCTATACACCGCCCGGGGTTGAAGGAACTTGATGGTGATGATGTGTGTTCGAAAGGATTGTTCACAGCTCTTGGCACTGTAGTTTCTCTTCAGAATCACATTGTGCTTTCCCTTTTATTTTCTAGATGAGTTGCTTCACTCCAGAGGATTTCAGAGGAGCTTCTCTGGGTAGATGACAGCAAGCTGTTCCACTGAGACAACTTTTTAAAGTGATAGGAAGGCTGGATGTTTATGATGGCTAGGATGTCGTTACACATAACTACCCTCTCATGACAGAGTCTACTACCTGAATCTGTTGCCAAGTTCAAGTGTCCGCTTAAGGATTCCAATTTTGACTCTTAGGTTGTTCCTATCGCGATTAGCAATGAAACCAGATTTTTTTTTGTGAATAGCAGCTTCGGGCATGCTTTTTCCGGTGTGTAAAGCCAGTCTTCTCTGGACTCTTTCATGCATGTGTTACGAATAGTGGTTTGCTTACTCCACAGGGTTGTTCAAAACTAGTTCCTGTTGCCATTTTGAATCTGTCTGTATACCAGGCGAGATCAGAAGACAATGGTGGTTCATTTAAAACTAAATTCTTAAGAAGAGAGGACTGGAGACTTCCTTGAGACATGTCTTTATGGTAAAGCGTCCTCCGAAGAAGGAAGATTTTAGTTTTTCGTCGGTCAAGGTGGATTTATAGATTCTGTAAGTCCATGTGCATCAGCTTTGATGGTTCTTACTTTTTTCAACCATTTTTCTGTCATATGCGATGTGCATATGTGATATTTTCCGGTACTGGCTACTCTCCAGATCCCCAGAACCGTGGAGACTTGAAGAAAGCTGCCTATTTGATCGTGGTTCCATTTTCGAGTTCCAAATGAGACTTTACACAAAACCTTAATCATCCCAATCCTCCTCTTTGGCATGAACTCTATCGAAGGCAGATCGAGAAGATACTTTTGGTTGAAAAACTCTTCGTAAGATATTTGGTCCCGTTTGCGTTGACGGACTCTGGGGGATGAAGAAATGTACGAGCTGTACAGTAAAAAAAATACTGCGCATTTGTCATTTGAGACGGCTGGGATATGTAGAACGAATGGACACCAAAGACAGAGAGTCTTTAAATCCAACCCGGAGGAACAATACAGTAGAAGAAGACCTCGCCTAAGGTGGCGCCCACATAAAGGGGAAGTGCGTAGCTGAAGGCAGATACCGAACCGAAATAACTCTGGCGAGACTAGTTGGTTGAGGCCCAGCTTCACCCCGAACTGAGCGCCACCTAGGTTAGGTTAAGTACGTGGGCCAACGAAGAGAAGGGGAAAATCTACCCTTAAAAGCTGCCCGCATAAAAAGTATACTAATAACTTTTTTACTGCGATTGTGATTCAAACCATCCTATGGATTTAATAAAGGTCTTCAAGCTGTTCACCGGTTTGCCAGATAGTCGAGATCCCAGAAGTAGTGTCGCCCGAGAAATTTGTGTCTTAGATGGTTAAGGCCGCGACTGTGACAGAAGAAGTGGGTTGTATCCTCATGAGCTTCCTCGTCGCCGCAACCTCTACACAGGTTTTCTTTCGTAACACGAAGCTTTTTCATGTGGTACCATAGATCGTAATGCTTTGTAATTACACCTCTAAGGGTGGAGAGGGATTTTCTATCCTTTTGAAGCGCGACCTATGTAAGTCCATTATTCTATACAGTGCCAAAAACTCTTCAGAATAACCCGTAGAAGGTGTAAAGGCCTTCTGAACTTCCTCAAAAAAAACCCCCAACGGATTTAAACAATTCAAATCTGCTAACAGACCACGTCGGTTGTAGACTTTACAATCTAAATCCTGGTTTGTGGTTTTCATGACTTTGAAAGCAAATTCCGATCCTCCATTTCTTCCACAGAACAAAGTCTGAAGTCGTTTTCAATCTTTCTAATATTTATACAATCTAAATCCCAACATGTCCATGGTTAGGTTAAAGTGGCTGCCAGCTGTTGCCACCCGATTTAGACCATTGATACATTGAACTTTATCTACTTTCTTTCTAGTCAGACTGTGCAAACGACACTAACTTCTTGTTGAACAAATCTGTTTTCCTTTTGGATTTTCAAAATGTATCCTCTTGTTTCTGTCTTCATGTTTCCTTGTCTTCCTATACTAACTTAGTTTTTATTCCTTTCTCTCCATTCGGTTCATTTTTATCTACTCAAGGTACTAGCGGTGTGTGTATATTTCCTTAAAAAAAATATAAAAGTGTCAACTGATATGTCGAAAAAGTTTTAAAATGTCGTACAGTTTTTTGGAAAATTTATGTTTCTTGAATGAAGTGAGAGAATGTCGTAAGGATACTCGTACATATTTGAGATTAATCTTTTGCACATTCAGAGCTTGTAGTAGTAGTAGTACATATTTTTCAGTTTTGAAATCTTATTTTCGAAGTTCCAACACCCACAACTGACAAATAGTTTTCCTTGTTTTTAGATTGCCTTCCCAGCGGGTGTATGATTATTACTCACGTATGTGTGTTGGTGATATCAAACTGAGCTAAGTACTCAACTTTGGGTAAAAATTGACACAATTCGCACACTGTAGGATCCTTTATCCACTTTTATTGTTATAAATTCGGTTAGAGGGGTTTGTTGTGAATGGAAAATGAATTCCAATGTTTCCTCACACCAGGAAATTTGTCAAGATGTAGGATGTTCAAAAGGGTTTTTGCTCCTTTTTTTGTTTAGTTCCATCGTATACGTCACATTGATTGACACTTATAGACAAGAGGATAAATATTTTTCCGCAAGTTTGTTGCTAATTTTAGTCACGATTTTGGTTTCTTATGGTAATCGTTACCTAAAATCAATTCTAAAAATATATCCTTTAGCAACGACAAACGGAAATATCTCTATTTGGAACTAATTAGCACCGATATCCTTGTTCGTGATTTTGTATACAGAAATAACTTTATTTGTGTTGCTATTACCATATCGTGACCTTGTTGTCGGTTCCTTAATTAATTATTTTTAGAGTGGAGGAGAAGTTGCCTTTCGTAATTCGGATAATTCAATTTATATCCTGTTTAACTAATAAGGAATAATTGGAAAACATATGCCTGGTAATTTTTGTACATGTTCTTGGTAAAAAAAAAAGGAATGGAACTATGCATGTAAGTCCTCTTCGAAAAGGACTGTGTTTTATCGAAAGATTTCTGTGGGGGCTTTGATTACAATTTTCATATGCATTTCCAAGGAACTCCTTTCGAATATTCTTTCCGGCTTCCTTTTGTGTCAATGGTCTTCTCTCCAATCTTTCAGTTTCATTTGTTAGGTGACAACAATAGAGCTAATGTTCGCGTCCTTCCACATTCCTTATTCTTTTCAAAGGAATTGGGAATAAAAGAATTCAAATGCAGATACGAACATAGATATCTTCAAAAGCCTGAAATATACGTTTCCGTCATCCTGTCATTTCCTACCACAATCAGTCTTAAAAGTCATCAACTGAAAAATAAACTCTGTTTCCCTACCCTCTTGCTAGTCTGTTTCATGGCATGTGTCTCCGTAAGACTGTTAAAAACTCTAAAGAAGATGAATAACAAAAAAGAAAAGGACTAGTTGAATAAAATTTTTATTTTCGCTTTGAGATTGTAAAGGTTGAGGTTAAATCGAATGAAACAGACTGCAAAACTGGGTGGTTAATATGGAATTTATTCACCTGAAAATTCCCCGACGAGTGAAGCAGCGTAATGGTGTTCCTCCTCGGGGAGCAGTAAACACACACACACACACACACATATTTTCCATTTTATTGCATTCAACCGTTCTATTTGAGTTAAGCATTAAAGACCAAAAGGAATTCTAACCTAACTTATGGTGCAATGAATGGGTTTTTCATTTTGTTGCTTTTATACTCGATTTGCTTTTGGTTTCTCGTTTCGCTCTAATAGATACACACACAGAATCGTGTTTTCGAATGTAAACGGTTTAGGGCAATCGTAGAAATGCATTAAGGATCCTTGGGAGGTTAAGCGGTTGTTGCAAATTTTATTAAACGAGACTTAAGCTTGTAAAAGGGGAATGGTTTGGAGATTTGCATTTAAGGTATTTGTGAGAACGTTTAAGGGCTTTAAAGTGTGTAGTGGGATGAGGTGAGATATGAGAAAATGTACATGCTGACGACGTGAACTATAATAGAAGGAACTAAGAGACGACCTAAAAACTTGTCGAAGAAACTTTACTATCAGTTCAGTTCCAATAAAATAGGCCGAACAGCTCAGTACAAAGCCATCCATCACCGTAAAAATAGACTTTTAAAACAATTCTAGTAAGGGATTCTCAAGACACAGTTTTTGTAAGGTTCTTGTCTTTGATAATTTCACAGGATCGGACAGAAAAAAGTGAGTCCTTCCTAGCCGAGGAAGTAGGATTTATTGAAAAGTCGAAAAGTCAAAGCTATGCATAAACTGAACAGTTGGAAGGCCATCGATTCATCCACAGAACATGTCTCAATTTAGCACATAAACCTAAAAGTGGAAGTTTTCCTTTCATTGGGAGTTCTTCTAAGTATGCATCTTGATAATTTGTGGGAAATTAAGGAAGACTCGAAGTTGTGTCTAATTCTATATCAAATATTCACTTAAGTCATTAACGAGGGTTCCTCATGGAGGTACCTCGTAAAGTGTTACGATTTGCTCCTTGAAACCCCAGTTAAAATCTTCGCAACATGCCTGCCGTGAAACAAGACTAGATACCACAGGTAGTTGGCTCGTAAAAGAGGCTAGGTTGTTATAGAATCATACTACATAGATGCAGACTTTTCCTTATCCATTTTGTCAGGCTACCACCGATTTGTATCTCAAAAGGTTGGTAATGTCTATCCCCAAGTAGATTTAAAAGCAACTGAAGGCATATGAAACTACGCATAGTCGATCCTCTGCACAGTTTTCAGGCAATAAGTTCCAGTTTCTAGAGAAAGGGCAATGACAGAGAAATCTTAGTCATCCAAGTGCCTCAATCATATCACGGAATGAAGTAACTGCGCTCTAAATATCCAGTAAAAATATTTAAGGATTCGTTCCTACATTACAGAAACTGTCCTCGTACAGAATAAAGTCGACGCAACTAAGAAGCAGATAATACGACAAAGAGAAATGAAGAACGACTAGTGGCATTTATGGCAGATGCCACAAAAACCATCACGGATTACTCATGCCTGAGGTGCGCTCATTTGTGTGATGTGGAGAACAACTCCTTTTCCATTATGTCATCCATCCACAACAGCTTTATCGGTGAATTCAGACTACTTTCGATGATGTAGGTAGTCATAACCAAGTTATTCCACCAATCACCACCGCAAAGTGCCCAGGGTAGGTTGAACATGACAAGAAGCTAACACCGAAATAAAAAGGTATAGGTATGCAAGCTTCTTACTTACGGAGATCAAAGAGTCTCATATTGGAAAGAAAAGAATAACATCGCTTTGAGCTCGTAAGGGTAATATATAGGTCAAAGGTGCTTCGTCCTATAATTAGGCATCAGACCGACAGTGTGGTAGGACATGAGCGTCTCATCCAAGTGGTTCCTCAGCTCAATGTAGATGAAATCGGTGCAAATATCAAAAGTCATCGCTTTCGTGAAACTGCCTGAGGAACTTTTCAAATCTTGAATCCGAAGGTTGAGATTCATAAAAGTACTTTTCGACTCTATACCAGAGGCGCAATAAACCCATGTGCAACCAACTTGTGACAAGAAATCCTAAGCAAGAATCCCCCAGACTTGCTATTCAACACCATTCTGGTCGAAAAGATAAGTGTACGTATTCAACGAACGCTTATGGTTCAACCCGAGGAGTCTTTGACTTCACCTCTAAAGGAACTACACAGCAGAGAACGACCTCATCTTTGATAGTGTCCAAGTGGAGGGTGACCTCAATCTACCGGAGACAATTGGCTCATTGTAATGCTGTAAGTTGAGGACCTGGTTCACCTTGAACTGTAACGCTATCTAAGAAGGTTTAAGAGGTGACTGCATCTCGTACGGTACAGCCTTCACTTGGAACTCTACGGATCTATTATATCCTTTCAACATGGAATGTCCAGTCTGAAAAAGAAGACAAAGAATAAGTCAGTCTGAGTTAGTTTGTTGGTGATCGTTCCCCCTGAACCATCTCGAATTCCAGGTCACTCAGGTTGTTGAAATAGTGTTCAACTAGGGCCGTCTTAATTATTATTTCTTGTTCTGGAGCATACGCATAGGAAGTGAGTTGTGCTCTCTTCTATGTCCGTATCGCCGCAGCATCTGCATTAATTGTCTGTGCTTCTTTTAAGGTGGGCCACCAGTAGGTTGTGGCCTGTGATAATCCCTATGAAGAGCATTAGGCTTGATCGCACGAATGTGTCTTGAGGGTGCGCTCCATCTCTGGTCAGCTTGTCTTTGAAAGTCAAGTGCGGTTCCATCTGCGGATCTACGAAGTGCACTCCATCTCTGGTCAGCTTGTCTTTGAAAGCTGAGTGCTAAGTTGGATGTTGGGTTTGAATAGTGCTATGGTGGTGCAGGGGGGAGAAAGATTGGTTCTGTTCTGAACCCTTTCTAACTAACTAATCCGCTATTTCGTTGCCATCCCATGACCCACCAGAGTGCAGGTCAGTAAGTAACTTCACATTACTCACTTGTGTCTGATTGGACCATTGTCCTTTATCAGTTTCGCTTACTTTTCAATTCCACATTCTTTGAAGGATATTTCTTCGAGTGAAGCGGCTCTCACATTCACGCATAGCCACTGACTCCTAGTCAACTTTGACTCGTTAACCGAAAGAAATTCAAGTAGAACTTAGGCACCTTCAACCATTTAAATGCTGGTGATCTCCACGAATCCTTTATCTTTCCACGAAGTACTTCAATAATTCCCCTAATAATCGCCCAAAATAAATCCTTGTAGTTGGAGAAAGGATAAAATATAATCCACTACATAAAAGTCCATTTAATAGTTTCTCCCTTCTTGTGTGTGTAGCAATTTGTCTTCTTGTCGACCTTGACTCTAATGTCCATTCATCTCAAGACTTGTCTCGAGATCATATTTTCAGATGTCAAATGCTTCTTCTTCATCTACATCATCCTCCCCCCCACCCCTGCTTCTTCATCCACTTTTGTTAATTAAAAACGTTACTCCAAGTATGATATCCTTTCCACTTTAAGTAAGATTTATACATATTTATACATCCTTTATCATAAATCAACAAAAACCGACCACCCATAGAAGTTATCCTCATCGTATAATCATTGCCTTATCGTCCTAACAGTCCTATGGCGCCTTCTTCACCATTTTTAGTGTTTTTTTTTTCCAACAACAGCCGAAGGATTTCACTTTACGAATACTTGTGGTTAAATGAGAAATAAAAGGACTTCTCCTTGTCGGTCATTCAAACACAAGAGCGAACTTTTTACATAACTAACCACAACTCGATTATCTAGGTTGGAATATTTTGAATCCTTCAGCTTTTACGTCAGGAAGCTCCAAGACTGACATAGTCTGCTGTGTGTATTGTGAAGGATACTTATTTTTATTTTTATTTTCTTATACTCCTCCGTCTTGGTTTGGATGGTTTGATGGTTATTTATGAGAAAAATGGAGAGTACACTTGATGAATGAGGATATCATCATTTGGTATTAATTGCAACTCATCGTGGGTGACAAATCGAAATATCCTTCGAAGAAGGCGGCATGGGACTTTGGCTTATAAAAAAGTTTATTCAAGAGTCTTGTGAATACGGAAGTGGTAAGATGGGATTTCTGATTTTTTTCTCCCCATTTCGAAGGATAATCCTTCTTGAGAAAACGTGCCATGGGACCAAAAATGGATTTGCAAAATGAAAGTTTCCTAGGGGAAGAACTTTTTTTTTTAATGAACGGGTGACAGGCGGTTGTATGGGAAAAGTTGTACCGCTTAAAGTGGATGAGATGTTGGTCTACTTGTATAATGGATTGGACTTGTGTTGGTTTGATGTTAGATTAAATGGAATCGTATGCATAGTAATGTCTCATCTGATAAAAATAAGTTTTTGAAGACATCCTTGTCTTAAGTGCAAATGAATTATTGAAAGTGGGGGCGTTTGTTCTTGAAATTTTCACAGGAGGTGGTATATTTTAATGTGAAGCATCAGGCTTGTTTGAAGAATGTAAGGTCCATCGTTACCCTAGTAAGTGGACGACGAGTCTTTAGTGTTAATTCTTTTACAGTTTGCAGCCCGCACTCCAACGCCCAACTGGTCTGCAAAGTTGTGGTATTTGGGGTCCATTTTTACCTACACAGAGCAAGAGCTATCTCAAATACATTCCGATCGTTACCAAAGGTCCTGCCAAACAGAATGGCAGGTGAAACTCAGAACAAATCATGGTCTTTATTCCTCCGCAGTTAAGATATCTCTAACCTTTATGATTCATAAAGAGGCACAAACTTTTCATCACTTCACAACTTCGGAAGAGCTGCAGTTGATGGGATCCTGCGGCGATAGACGAGCGTAATAGTGTTAAGTCGGGCTTCATCTTTCTGGTTTTTGAAAGTGAACGGCTTGGACAATACAATCTTGATAGTAAAATAGTTGATAGGCCGCGAATAGTCCACCCTCTCGTGGTACTTGATCCATTCCAATTTGAAGAAAGACTGTACAACAGCTTTTTACGGAAGATATCCTTGCGGATTGTTTCGTTTTATTCATGTAAATTTATAACGCACACTCGATGAAAACACCAAGGCTACCCTAAGAATGCCAGGGCAGAACACAAATGTCAGCAAATTTAAGGTGCGAGATATAAAGAGGTTTCGATACACATTGGTTTTGAATGTTTGTGGATTGAAATGAGGGAAAGACCAAGTGTGGGAAAGCATATCTGTTGCATGATGATAAAGGTCTAATGAACTTCATCTTTACATCACGGAATTTGAAAGTGGCATAATGACCCTCAACGGAACTCGGGAAAACAATTGTCAAACCATTATAAGATCGATTTTCAGAACCTCTTTTGAAACATCGCCATGGAGTTAACATTTGCAGTAGAAGTAGTAGTGACTATAGTCAGATCCTTGACAAGTTTTTGAAACCTCTTATCTCCTATGTTACTGCTTGAAATTGTCATCCGAGAGCTGAAGTATTTTAAGGACTTGTTGAAGAGTCCATTTTATCACAGACGTTCCCCTGCAGGGACGGGAATAGAATAGACCTGTGGTAAGATATGCCTGCCGTAGAAGATTTAAATGCACTCGAAGAAGTAGATCCTGGCAGGATCACCATTGACAGTATGGTAGTAACTAAAAGATAAAGTCAAACATTGTGGGGCATACCGATCAGCGTTTGATGCCAGAGGGGTGGATGTTATCAATAGAAGTGACTAAAGCATATTCCTTGAACTCAACATTCCGATTATGTTGAACGTAGGTAGATATGTTGAAGAGGTGGCTGCATCACATGATTCAGTCTTCACTTGGATTTTTACGGATCCATTGTGTTCGTCTAACTTGTCTGAAAAGCCAAAAAGGAAAGAAAGGTGCAAGGGAGTTTGATTATGGTTGTTCGGCCTCCGTGAACCATCCTGAGTTCGTAGTGACTTTTAGAATGGTTTTTGGTGACTTTTTAGACAAGTCGCCAGGTCGTTGAAATGGTATTCACAGAGGGCCGTCTTTCTTGTTCTGTATAGGTTGGGGTATTCTCATAAGAAGTGAGTTCCACGTCCGTATTTCCACAGCCTCTGCATAGGTCGTCTGTGCTTAGTCGCATTTTTCTAAGGTGGGCAATCAGTAGGTTGTGGCCTGTGATAATTCTTAAGATTTGATTTAGAGCAAGAATGTGTCCTGTTTTTATTTTGTTGATGTTTGTCCAAAGTTTTCTGGAGATGCGGCATGATAAGAGTGCGGTCCATCTCTCGTCAGCTTGTCTTTGGAGGTCGCGTGCAATGCTAGATTTGACGAGCGCTAATGGCTTTAGCACTGAGTTATCAACCAGTGATTGGTTCTGTGATTGGCCCTTCCTGGCTAACTCATCCGCCATTTCATTCCTGTGGATACCTTTGTGTCCCGGGATCCACCAGAGTGTTATGTTGTAATGTTTTCAAGCCCATCACGACAACGTTTTACAAATTTTAATTACCGCGGATGAAATGGCTTTAATATCGGCTTGACTGTCTATGTAAATGGAAATGGTTTTCCTAGAGACTAGCTTCGTTGATAGTTCTCGGGCTGCCTCGATGATGGCTAGGACTTCCGCTGGAACACACTATTGTGGTTCGGAAGTCTTAATGACTGGGTAACTTTCATCAGGTTGATGGCCTTTCCGCTGGCCCACTCGTCTCTTTAAGAGATGATCATGTTGAAATCCTTGCTTCTAGAGGGTGAGCCTTCACTCTTTACTTACGCCTCCATTGTGATAGAGGAAGGGAATGTGTGTGTTGGGGAATACAGAGAGTTAAAACATATTGTCCGTCTGTCGAAATCTACCATATCACCGATTTCATTCTGTCTGAGGTATGGGAGATCTGGTATCCTTGATATGATGAGAGGGCATTGTTGCAAATAGACTGAATTCAGTGTCTTTATAGGCAACTTCATCGACAAATATCACACAAGTGCTCATAAGACGTACAAGCATCTCAAAGTATTCTCATCACCCTTCAATTGGGCATACAAATTCCATGCTTCACACCAAACCCATCAATCAAAACCACTTCGGTAGGCCCACGTCTTAACAGCACCCCCGGTCCAAACCAAAAATTATCTACGGCATGCGCAACAATTTATTTAAACATAAATCTTATCAAAGACGTTAAATTAAGACACAGTCCTCCTCTATAAGGCCATAAACAGTGTGAAATTTATTAAACATTTACTACATGTTCAGAATGTGCCCTCAATCCGAGAAGATAGGCAAATAGGATACCCTCATCTATAATACACCAGTAAATGAACCCATTATCAAGACAAATTGTATCGCAGATTACCACGATAATGCTGTTATGAAATTTTTGCCGTATACAGGAAGCCTGCCTGATTCAGTGGAAAATTTCTTTTTTTTTGGCGATAGGCTTCGACCCTGTATGAAAGTTTATGGAGGACCTTTCAAGTTGAATTATGAATTGGAGACTTGAATTTATGAATATGGGTTGTGTATAGCCAGAGTATCTCACCAATCAACAGGTTCGCAGTTTAGATTTTTTTTTTGTGACATTACTCTGCTTCATCAACGGTAAAGGGATGTTGCCGAAGGACCTCTGATTAATTACATTCACCCGAGAATAATAAATAAAATTTCTTTTACTGTGCATATCGTGAAAATCTCATTATTCATTAAGGAAAGCATTAAGTGACCATAAAAGATATCCATCAAATGGATTGTGGGTTACAGGAGTGTGTGTGTGTATAGGGTACAACCTCATCAAAAATGCAATAAATGAGGTTGTGTTTGCAGATATATACACAGTTTATTGGCAGTCTTAGGGATAGACGGGGAAATGATAAAAGGAAAATAATTACATCGTTTATCAATTTTATCAAGTCAATAAAGGAAGTACATGGCGAGATTGTATCTAATCGAGAGGGTCCATATATCAAACGATTTCATGAGCTGTCAGGACACGGCACTGAAGTGAAGGTTAATGATGTTCCTTTGGGGTAAAGGTTATGTAACGCATGCAGAGGTGGAAACATGTCTAGTCACCGCTAATGATTTGCAATCTTAGCACGTACAACTTCTTTTGTGGAAGTTTCTAGCCTTTAAAAGTGCAAAGATCCATATGCCTATGGCAACATTAGATGGAGTGTTTCATCTGTTGCCTCTAAGCATTTTCTAGAAACCTCCACAATGTAGTCCAACTATCCAGCTGACCACTCCTCGATCCCTGATGTAAGGAATTTTACAAACAAAAACAGAGACTAGACTCCATCGAAACTAAGATTTGATCGCAGCTTCCGGACATCAGTAAAGATTGGCAATTCGACAAGGGTCCACAACAATCATGGCGTGTTTTGATATGTCTCTGGAGGCACAACACTCAATATTCTACAGTGGAGGCTGTATTGCACTGCGACCTCATGATCTATTGTGCCTCCTGCTGGCCGTGGACAGGTTTGTTTCCTTTTCAGAGTTCCCCTTGCGTTATATCTCCTCTGGAGTTCCACTTGAGAGTCATACACTTTTACTTATCCTCGACCAGAATATTCCACTCTATAGCACCTTCCCTAAAGGATCTGAAGATGCGAAGTGGATCTGTGGATGGAGTTCCCATATCCGTATCTCACATTCTAAATAAATCATTCCTCTGTGGATCAATGCTCCACAAGACTCCATAATGTGCTCTGAAGTTCCACTGGTCTCATCGCGGAGGTCTCTATCCACTGTCCCTAGTTTCTTCAGGTGTCCCTTGAATCTACAGTGTCCCATTAGGAATTCTGCCATGGTACGAAGGTTGCTCCTGTTTGGGTTGAAGCATCCTTTGAACCTTTTCCAGTTGTAGTTCCGCAAGAGTTTCTTAGCTTGCCTCAGACCTTGTTCTCTTTCTCCGTCTTCCTGAACTCTTCCTTTAGGATATGATCCCCAATTCCGCTGAATAGTTCAAGGCCAATGAAGGGTTCAGTTTTCCCAGTCTGGCTTAGCTAACTGCTGCTTCATAACCCTCAATTCCGCCGTGCCCAGGTATCTAGCAGAGGGTAACCGTGTCTATGCAGACATTCCCCAACAAGTTTAAACTTAATTACATGGGCCTCAAGTGCTTTGAAAGCAGCTTGACTGCCTGACATTATCGTGTAAGTTTTTTTTTATGGTGTATGCAATCAGCAAACCAACCGCAGATGGAGAACTCTTATCGTATGTTAAGTCCACAAACTGGATCGAATGGGTTCTAAAAGATTGGTTTTGTTAAAACGATCAGTGTTCTCAAGGGACATTGTCCTAAAAGACAAGGCCTCTTTTCAGAAGTAGAACAACCAATCCTCCATTTTCTTTGTACCCGCCTTGCTCTATCCAACAGAAGATTGCTTCACCTGGGAACGATTTCAATGACATATTCACCTCAGTAGCATTCTTTATAAGAAGCTCCCACTGGTTCAAGTAGCCCGCAATTAGTTCAAATAAAACAACCAACCTCACTTGAGCCGGTAACAAAGACCATCACGTGACTGAATGTTTACAAATCTCTTCCGACTTTTTTTGAGCTTTGAGAGGTTTAAATTTGCACATCAAATATCGCTTCATACACAGTCTTTCCAGATTGTTGGCTTGCTCGTCTTATGAATTCGATTCAAGAGCTATCATCGAGCACCCATCCGTGAAAATGTTGAATTGTATTTTCAGTCATCCACACATCCTGCTCCAGTTAACATTACAAGTGCCTTCCAACTCCCTCCAACATTTCATTCCATTAAAACGAGAAGTAATTTCCTCTTGTGTGCAATTGTTCTCATGTTTATTTCAATTCACTGTTGCTCCTTTCTAATTGAAAACAAAATACGTCCAGGATGCGGAAATGAGCACCAGTAAGCGAATTCTATTGTGTAACGAGAGATATGAAAAGGAAATATAATGTTCCGGAACTATGGTGACACGGTATTCTCGAAAAAGTGACAATTGCGTTGGTTTCGTCCTTTATTTTTATTTTTTTAATACAACTGACTTCAGGTTAAATGGATGAGTTACTTCCACTTGGGGAGCTTTAGTAAACAATGACAGCGAAGAAGGATGCATAGTTGTGACTGCTGTGTGAACATTTGGACTACTTCTGGAGAGCCTCTAAACTGTTAGAAATTTGTATAACAAAACGGTGGACCTAGAAAACCATGTGACAGTATTATGAGCTTTCCTTCCAAAGATGCACAAAGGAATTTTTTTCCCACAGGAGACTTCCTGTTTCCACTTAAATTAACTTTTAAAGTCAAACCTGGATGCCATTTTCATGCACAATAAGGACTTTTTCTTTTCAAAAGAAAACTTCTAAATAAATTTTCCAGAACGTAAAAAGTTTTCCCACTTCTCGTCCTGGCAATTGCACACACCAATTGCATTGGTGAAACGCTTGTGAACCACATTAAGAGTCAGCGACGCTGGAAATCCTTTTTTTGAAGTCTCCATTGTTTGAGATTTGTTTAAAATGCATTTTATGTTCGATCTGAAGTTTCGAAGCTTCTAGCAACTCTCACGTTGTTAAGTTTGGCATCCTTTTGCAGTCATAAAGATGGAGAAATTGTTGAATTGACAGGGGAAAAAAATTAAGGCAAACAACTTTTATCCATAAGTTCAACACAATCGTCCTTGTTCGAGCATGAAAAGTAAAAAAAGAAAAAAAAAAAGTTTTACACTATTCTCGACGGATTCTGAGAACAGGAAAAACTTTCCCCTCAGCAGAGAGTATTTGCAATTGAATTTGATCCTTTTTTTTCGTACCTGCCATAGGTAGCTACTTATGAAAGAGTCTGGGACTTTTTTTTTCGTTATTAAAATTGAAAAAGTTATAGTTATTCGGAAATTGTTTATAAAGTCCTAGACCTGAATCTTAAGCGTGGATGGGAGATTAAACCACGTGTCATGTTATCGTCTCGACAACACCAACAATCCTGTCATTTAGCTTAGATATGCTGTCAATATGTTATGTCCTTCAGAAAAAAATAATCGAAATCACACGATAAGAAGCCAGTGACCTCTTCACAGTAAGGTATGACAACATTAACATAGAATAATCCCTACCGAATGAAGCAGGATAACAACAAAAAGGACGAAATGAGGAAAAACTAGGACTACCTAACGCTTTAATACATTCATATACCTTAAAGGACTTGTTTTTGTTTTTCCGTTTTCTGTTTTCTGTTTTCTTCCACCACAGCAGTTACTTAAAGACTTCTGCGCTGCGCTGTGTGGCAACGTACTTTAAGAAGGTAAAAGGAAGAAGCTTAAATAAATGAGGTTTTGATTACACAGGACAACACAGAGGAGGTGATTTTGTGTTGTTTTTTTTCTGTTCCTTTTAAGAGACAGAAGGTAGAGCCACTGTGATTGCTTTAATTATGAATAATTTTACAAAATAATAATTATTAAAGGAAGCATTTAATTTTTTTTTGTCTGTTTAAGCTACAAGGACAAGGTAGATCCCTGTCCTCGTGAGTATTATTTTACAATCAATTTGAATGTTATCGATTTCCCCTGCGACATGGAGTTACAATGGTTTTAGATGAATTATTTATTTTTCAATTTAGAACGAATTGAGGTACTAAATTTGGTGTTTGAGTATGTGTGTGTGTTGAATAGAAATAAATTCAATTTCCTTTTCTAAATAAATAGTCTCGATGAAATGCATCGTGACAAGGAAATTGAATTTTGATTGAAGAGATTCATGTTTCTATTTTTATCTGTCCTTCCCGACATCTATTCATAGAAAAGGAGACACCGACGGGACCAAGTTTTGTAATCAAAAACTGTGAGGAAAAGATGGAAAGGATGATGTTTACTTTGTGTCTTAGGAGTTTTAATTTGAACTTGTTACTTCTCTCATGCTTCACTCCGTATTGGACCAACTTATTAACTTATGATGACACAACAGCCCAGACTCCAGAGCTCGATGGTTTGCTAACTATCTTCAGTTTTCAAGGCCAAACTGAGTGAGGTACATTCATCCTGCCTGTATCCTAGGCAAACATGCACAGCTTTTGAACATTGTATACAACGATTTCTGAAAGACCTAAAGAGACGAGGATGAGGAAGAATCTATTGTACACTTAATCTGCACGAGTCCTTGCTAAGATCAAGACAACCACCTTAGGCGAATATATTGCTAACGATCTAAATAATCTGAATTCCGCCAGTACAACTGATCTAAACAGCTACGTTAGGAGTTCTAAATAATTTCAGGCGTAGGCTGAGGGTCCCAACATCCCAACCACTCAGTGGTGTCACAATGGACCTTTTTTGGTGCCTTTTTCGTAGATAACCACTTCTAGCTGACTACTGTACCGTCCCTTCAGAGAAGATTGCAAGTATTTTCTGTCGAGAAGGCTGGTTCGCATCCTCTTTTTCTACATGTTCAAGTCATCTTAGTTATGGTATCTGAAGTCCGCTGACTAGATGGATGTCGCTGAATACTCCATCCAATTCATCGTTGTATCACCTTCTCCGATCTGAAGGACTTTTCTCTCGATCTAATTTTCTTCCTTTAAAATATTCTGAGTTCTCCTGCTGGTCTAGATAGTATTCTACGTATAGTTCTGAAGAGGTGTTCTTCAATGCTGCTAATACCACTTCGTAAGCTTTTTCATCTGTCCTACTCCTCTGGTCTCTTTCCGAGTAGATGGAAAACTGCATTTGTTCAGCCCGTGCCCAAAAAAGGCGAATCTTCTTCTTCCTCCAACTACCGACCCATTGCACTTACATCCCCTCTCTCCGAGGTCATGGAAACGCTGATTAATTGTCAGCTTAACAAATATCTCTACTCACGAAAACTCCTCAATAGCCGGCAGTTCGGTTTCTGTAGCAACAGGTCCACTGGTGATTTGATGGCTTATCTCACCAAGAAGTGGAACGAATCTCTGCATCACCTTGGTGAAAGTAAGATTGTTGCGCTTGATATTTCAAAAGTATTTGACAGAGTTCGGCACCAAGATCTTTTGTCGAAAATGCGTGCATATGGCATCGATGTATCTCTTCGTCAATGGATTAGAAACTACCTTTCGGGACATTTAATCCAAGTTGTTTTGGACGGTTTTAAGTCTTCAATCCACTATATAAATTCTCGTGTCCCCCAAGGTTCCTTTCTGTATCCGACACTTATTTTTAGAAATCATTTCTTGTCTGCAACTTCTAATCCAATTTATTTCTCCGCCGATGACGGTACCCTCAGTTTTTAATATTCGTTTCCTGACTCACGTCTCTGCTCTTCAGATGTTATATAGCAACGGCAACGTATATTAAATTTATTAAATTCTGACCTGGAGAGCATACTAAAATGGGGTTCTACAAATAGAGTGGAATTTAATGCTTCTGTCTCTTAAGCGAAACCTTAAAGTCGATCCATTATTCATAAATGGTACATGCATCACTGAAGCCGAAAAACCTTCCATCCTCGGTATGTATATTAACAACGATCTTCGTTGGAACGACCACATATTCAATGTCGCCAAAAACGATGCGAAATGTCTAGGTTTCCTCAAACGACGCAAGAAAATATTTTACCCCTTCTGATTTGGCTTCAATCTACAAGGCTTTTATTCGCCCAAAGCTCGAGTACAACGCTCATATCTGGTCTGGCTCACCAAAAACCGTCCTGTGAATTCTAAATAGAATACAAAAACGCGCGTTAAGACATATAGGTAACTGAATCATTACGAGGTCATATCGCTTGTACACCGAAGAAATGTTTCTAATCTTTCACTATTTCAGTTGCATTCCGCCCTTTCAACTATTCACACGCAATACTCGTTATACATCGAATGCACATCAGTTTACTTTCAAACGTACTGTCAAATAAAGAGATTCTTTCTTAAGCCGTACCACACGAATGTAGAATAATCTACATAGCTCTGTGTTTCTTCATTACGACAACCCACAAACATTTAAAACCAACGTGCATCAGTGCCTCCTTCGTATCGCCTTTAATTTCCCTAATGTCCGCGCTCATTAAGGCTCTGCGACTGATGCATATGGCACTGCGACCTGAAAGATCTATTGTGCCTGGAGCCAGTTAGACAAGGAGATCCTCTATCTTCCTAATGAAGTTGAGAATATCTCCAGTCGAGGCATTACGAAGGTTCTCCGGTGTTAGGAATTCTTTGTAGAGAAAGCGTTTCCTGACTCTGCAAACAGCCACGCACTCACAAAGTACGTGTTCGGCTGATTCGTCTTCCTCTTAGTAAAGTCGGTATTCAGATTCCTGAACTATATTTAGTTTATGTAAGTGATATCTGAGGCTGCAGTGACCAGTAAGGAAGCACGCAAGTCTTCTGATATCGTCCCTTTTATGGTTGAGAATATTTTTAGTGGTTTTGTTCAGGGGTCGGATGGCTCTTTTAGCCTGTCTAAGTCCCTGAATGTTGTTCCAGTAGGATAGGAGGTTCCGTTTTTTCCCAGCTGTCCAAACTCATTCTGAACGCGGAAGTAGGGATGCCGCAGAAGGGTTTGGCACCTATATACCTTTCTGAAGAAGTTTAAGGGTAGTTACAAACCCTTTAGCATGCGCTTATTATTAAAAAAAAATGTAGCCTGTGCTGAGCAGTTGCCAAGGAGTCAAGACTTTTCGTATAAAAGTGGAATTATTCCGCGTATTTTAAAATATTTAATTGTGCTCGTAAGTTTAACAAATTTTAAGTCATTCCCCAAAAAGCCCAATCCCTCAATAGACAATTGTTAGGATAAGTTATAGAACATTCGACATACCTTCCATTGCTCAACTTCCGACCAAAAATTGATTGATAGGTTCGAATCAAAATGACTTCATAGAAAAATAAATTCATATTTCATTTTGAACACGTTAGGGCTTAGAGTTGTTCACTTCTATTTGCAAAATAAATGTACTAGCCCACCATCAGTTTCACTCTAAAAATATTAAAAAATACAATTCCCTAGTGCATTTTCCATCAGTCACGCTGTCGTATACGTAACATTTTTTACAGAATTCACATCATTTACTGATTACACTTAAAACTTCTTCACTCGTCCTAAACCAAAGAACAAAGCTTTCCCCCTTGAATGGTCTAAAACAACTCTCATAGACATGCGCATGTCCTTGTTTTTCATGCTCTCTCTCTCTCAACAGACAACCGAAAATAGTAAACAACCAAAAAGAAATGCCCTTAAAGCATTACCTCACGTGCTTATCGTACTTTAAATCATTTCCATAACCTTTTCCAGTAAGAAAAGATAAAATTAAAGAAAAGAAAAGGATACTATCCTCCTCTCGAAAGGGTTTAGTTACTTGTCCTTGAAAATTCTTAACAAATAAACGAAGAAAAAAAAAAAAAAAATTATTTCTTTAAAATTTCGTCCACCCTTCATGGTGTTTAGATTGCGCCTAGAAACATAGAAACTTTTAGTGAATCCATGTCGGCTTTTATAAAAAAAAGAGGAAAAGTTTCCCAAGTAAATGTAGCGTGAGCCTTGAAGAGGGATATTCTTTAATAGACTAGTGTCATAAACTGAAACGTTTCAACTGATTCTGTGGGCAGATGTTTTTGATGTTTTGTCGGCCAGTAACAAGGTTACATTACATAGGACAATGCCATGATATCGTGTGTGAATCCATAACTAAGGCAACTTGCAAACAGACAGCTTTGCTACTCATACTCAAGGACACAGACTTCACAAAGAATTTCAATGTCTATAAAGCAAAGATACTCAAACAGTATCGCGTGATTGCTAATGAATGATTCGATTAAGTTAATTATACGTTTGAACCATGAATAGATTTATTATTGATTGTCTGGAGTATTCAGGCGTCTCATGGGGGTTCAATGAAGTACGCCAACAGATAGTGAGAGAACATGGCGCTTTGAAATTGCAGTTTGATTTTTTCTTTTCTTTTCTTTCATAGTCTCGATGCTGTCGTTGTTGAACAAGGATACTTGTGAAGCTGATGAGTATTGGAATTGAGACGTTTGCTATAAAATCGTTTAAAAAGATTTACATAAAATGTTCTACGGTCATCGGATTGTTAGAACGTAGATTGATTCAGTTGATAATTTCAATTTTCTCATCCTTTTCGTCCTTAAAATTGTTTTCCTCGTTAGACACGGCAGCTTGTCACCCTTGTAATCCCTGTTTGCTAGATAAATCATCCCGGCATTCACTTAGTCTTTCAAACAGAGAGTTGATCTTTGTTGTAATAAGATTGCTTTAGCTGGAGGGTTGTTGTCCATTTGTCTAAGAAGTATACTTTTACTTCTCTTGTTTTTAAGTGCTTAGTTCGACATTTCCTGTTTTCCTGTAGAGCCCTCAATACAATACAATTGATAGGATTACTGTACTGCAGAGCATCAGTTTTGTGTTTTAGATAAGGAATTTCAAACCTTCTTCCTTATATCATCCTTTGTTTAGTTTTCAGGGGATCTACAAAACATGTGAAGTGGTCCAATTCACCAAAACCCAATTTATGATTTGGTTCACATTTCCTGAACCTCAACGTGAGTTGCTTGGCTGAAAGGCCATCAAATCTATAAAAAGGTTATTCTTGAGCCTCTCATGCAAGCAGCTTCGGGCTTTTTCCTTATTTAAAGAAAGGTCTTCTTCACTAACTGACTTTGCAATCATTTGTTACCCTACTTAGCAACTGCTGCTAGAAATGCTCCTTTAAAGCTTTTACAACTCTTTGCTTCAACTTCAGCTTTTTCGGTATCTTATCAGACGTTCTAGTCTAATGTTTGAAAGGACGAATTTACATCCCAGTACATGCAGGCTTATGAGGTAGCTCCAAACATTAAACATCGTAATTTGCTTTCACCAACCTTTCTGACCTGGCTCATTAAATCTTCTAAGTGCGCGTTAGACTGCGTCAGGACAGGTTTCAGTTTTTTAATTTTTAGAGCCATATAGAGAATGCCTACATTCCAAAAGTTGATAATCAAATAAAAATTCATGGCCATTCCTTTTCGTTGTATAATTTGTGGGTCTTATCATAAGTCAATCGCGAAAAGGCTATCCAGCAGGTAGCCATGAGGAAACGATCATAAAATTTTGTTCACCACATAGCCTTTGCTTTAGCAACAGATCAGTCGTTACACTTAATTGGGTTCTACAAGAACTAGATCGTTGAAATCTCTGTAATCAGGGCAGATAAGGATATCAATAGGTATCCTGTTTGATCATTTTGTTTTATAAGTCACTCGCCCTCAACGGCCTATGAATACCCTTACTGTTTCTAAAACTCAGATTGTATAAGGTTTTAATCTTAGCTCCAAGGTTGATGTCGAGAATATATGGGGCAATTTGTTTGTGTTATTGTCATTGCTTAAAATTCACAGTATTTTTTCCCGATTTTCTGATGTCATTATCAGCACGATACAGAAGCATTGCAGTAAAGTTGACATCGGTTTTTCACAAGTGATCGGTTTTCTCTTGATAAACTAGAATTTAAACCTGAAAAGCTCAGCGGATCAAAAGATTGTGGTGATCCTTACAGTTCACCACGGCTACCCCTTTTTCGCAAGTTGTTCCCTTCTTCGCACTCATACTATAAGATTGGGACTCACGGATGAATTTATGATATGACACATATACTGTGTGAACTACTTGCCGGATTTCGCCAACGTCTTACAGGCGGAACTACTGGTAATCTGTGAGGCTTGCACGCAACTTGGACATGACACAAAGCACAAACAGAACATTGCTCTCCTCAAAGATAGCTAAGCTCGGCTACCATGTCCTTCAAACTAGTACAGGAATACCGAAACAAACTGGAACGGGTAAACGCTCCAGGGCCACATTGCTCTAAGTTTCAAAGCACAGATACATAAAAGGAAACGAGCGTGCAAATGAACTGGCCGGGCAGGGTCCAGCTTTATACGGCCAATTGGAGACCAGGTGTTCCATAAAAACCCCCTACCGGAGTTCCGGGAACGAAAATAAGAAGGAAACTCTTTCTCGCAAGAGCCAGACTGCGTGCGCTAAACCAACCATTCTTCGATGAACTCAACGATATCTCGGGTTAAGAGATACGAGATTTAATCTGTTTTCCAAAACCCCACAGGCTGGATCTAGAGACCGATTGTCCTGCACGTTCAACAACATACAGCATAAACCAGATCACACGAGTCTTGGTAACAAAAAAGCACATCCTAGTGCTATTTGGGTTCTGCTGAACTGCCACCTCTACCTAGCTACCTACCTACTATGTGAATTCCAAACAAAAAGCCCGCAATCGAAGGTTGCTACTTTCTCAGCAACCTGGAGGAATTGGGATCCATCAAGTGCTTCGAAGAAGTAATTTTGGTGCCTTACTTCCTTTGAAGGTTCTCCTAGGATTGCGATGGCCACATTAGGGTGTCTATGGTCTACTGTCTATTGTAGCTTAACCTAACCTGTGTCAAGCCATTAATGAATCATAACACTTCACTGGGCTTCAGTGTATCCTATCGACAAACGAAACGACGAAACTAATCACTTCGAAAATAATGCAAATGTATGCATAGAACAGAACCATGTCGATGTTTGTTTTAAGACTTTTCGTCCTCAAAAAGTGCTAAGGTTATCACACCGACTTCTTCTCGCAAAACCCTTGAGCCAGTCATTCAAATTTCACCCCATCTCCTTCGTCAATTACAAAACTGGAAACAATTCATTTTCTGTGACCCACTAACCCCAATTAAAAAAAAAAAAACAAAATCATCATATTTGAATAAAATTCAAAATTCAAAAGTTTCTTATAATTAAAAATAAACTCCTTCGGGACAAAGAAAGTCGATAAAATTAAACAAAAAAAAACACAAAAACTTGCCTGAATAATTCATAAACTCGCATTCCATACACCTGAGGTCAGCGTGCTGAAATATAAATTTATAAATCTCTCCATCTCCTTCATCTTTCTCCATCGCTCCCTCCCCATTATTTATTATTATTTTCCTTACAGCAATGAATAACAAATAATTAAAAGTTTTCTCGTTAGGGCCTATATATTTCATTTAATATGCATTCTCACCGAGAGAACAACTTGTGTTGTGTTCTACCTTTACGGCGTATACCTACCCGCAATTAACAATATTTCTGATTGTTTTACCTTTGGGGGGGTGGGAGCATGTAGGGACTTTGATTAACGGCCTTCAAAAGACGTTAATTGCAAAAGTTTTTTTTTTTTGTGGAACTTTTTCTGATAAATAATTTTTTTTTTTTTTTGAGCAATAATATGCAAGAAGGAATCACTAATTCG
The DNA here is from genome assembly GCA_951813785.1 of Criorhina ranunculi. Classification (NCBI taxonomy): domain Eukaryota; kingdom Metazoa; phylum Arthropoda; class Insecta; order Diptera; family Syrphidae; genus Criorhina; species Criorhina ranunculi. The sequence continues at coordinate 10,832,793 of OX638382.1, read as the reverse complement.
AACAAGGATATTGGGACAAGCAAAAATATGTATTTTCTTAAGTGGAATGAGAATAGAGAAAACTTCCTGAAAAGGAGCATCTCCCAGGACGATAAAAGTTCAATAAAAACCAAACTCACAAGTATCTCAATAGATTCGTTGTCGATGACAGTATACACTATCGATTTCCTTGTTATGTGACTTTTTTTTTTCTCCTATCTGAGCACTTGCACTTGTGAATCTTTATACATATCTGTAAATTGGAAATGGAAAATACAGATACACTTGAGAAAGGAAATAAACTTGAATTAAAGATAGAATTGGGAATAAAAATTGGTAATGTATTTATTTTTTTTTTTTATGAATTTATGGTGGCAATTCTGTTTCTGGAATGAATTCATTGATTTTTCTATGAATTCTTGAGAAGTTCTCTTTGTCCGTGTATATAATGCATTTCCTAGGAAAAGACTGAACTTATATTTCTATGAAAAGCTTGTTCCTTAAATGTTTCATTGGGACTAAAATGATTTCTGTTTTGTAAATTTGTTACTTTATCGCTCATAAACAACTGAATCAATTTCGTTCAAATATTTTATGTAACCAGATGTAGTCCTTGAGCAATACATAGGCCACACTTTTTCACAAAATCCAGCAGAGTTTCATAAAAATTGTGAAGAGAAAGTATATTGTTTAAAGGACCCGATCCAAAGAATCTGTTTTCTCCATCACATTGAAGTATGCGTTGATGTTGACTTATACGACAAAGGGAGTCACTCAAAAATTGAATTATCCCCACAAGAAGAGAAGTTGCATTCACTTACAATTTATTATTGGTTAGGCTCTGCGACAGACGCCAGTTAGACAAGGAGATTCTCTATCTTCCTAATGAAGTTGATGATATCTCCAGTCGAGGTATTACGAATATCCTCCGGTTTTAGGTATTCTTTGTGGAGAAAGCATTTCCTGACTCTGCAAACAGCCACGCACTCACATAGTACGTGTTCGACTGATTCGTCTTCCTCTAAGCAGAGTCTGCATTCAGACTCCGGAACTATATTTAGTTTATGTAAGTGCTATCTGAGGCTGCAGTAACCGGTAAGGAAGCCGGCAAATCTTTTGATATCGTCCCTTTTATGGGTGAGAATATTTTTTGGTGGTTTTGTTCAGGGGTCGAATGGCTCTTTTAGTCTATCTGAGTCCCTGAGTGTTGTTCCAGTAGGATAAAAAGTTTCGTTTGTCCCAGCTGCCCAGACTTATTCTGAACGCGGAAGTAGGGATGCCGCAGAAATGTTCGGCACCTATGTACCTTTCTAAAGATCCTATCCTGGCATGTTAATCTGCAATTTCATTGCCTTCAATTCCTCTGTGTCCTGGTTTTCATTTACAATTCGCATCATGCTTCGGATGTACATCAATTTACCCTTTCATTTGTTGGACGGTATATCTTGGGTTTCTTTCTTCAGCCGTACGAAACGAATGAGTTATTATCATCACAACCCACAAGCATATAAAACCAACGGGCATAGGTACCTTCTTCGTCCTTCCTCTAATTTTCCTAATGCTCGTGCTCTGGTTTAAGGATAGTCCTCAAATAGGCTTCTCAAATTTCTTTGGTAGGAGTGCTGTCAACGGACCCGACGGACGAAGAGAAAAGTTGAAAGTTCGACTTGTTTTTGCATTGTGTGCGACACATACGTTGCCTACGGGCCAGTTCTCAGAAGCAACCTCTATATGCGATATTTCGCAATCCCAGAGCACTCAGCTTCGATTGCGATCTAGTGTGTTTGGATAAACTTAATTTTTGTCGTTTGCTATTCCCCGACCGGACTCGAACCTGCACAGGTCGGGTCATATGCCCCTGGGTGTCCAATCAATGTTATTTTAATGGTCTTCTCAAACTAGTTTTCGGACTCCAAAAAAAGGTTTCGACTAAAGGAATAACTCACCCCTGAAGTCGATAAAATGTGTCAAGTTCTTTAAAGCTTCACACTGCAACCATTAATTCGTCATTTGCGAAAATCTCCTTATCCCCTAATTCGCTTCCTATAATTCGTATTAAATAATGCCACCCCTCCACAGAAAAAAGCAAAAAAATTACTTCCACTCTACCACATACTGTTTTAACGTTTTAACGTTATTACTTCCATCGTAATAAAAGTCTCCCCATAAAGGACCTGACAGAAAATATAAAAAAAATTCCCTATAACCTTCAAGCAATTCAATCACCACCGCAACAAAAACCGAAATAAAAATGTCCTTTCAGCCATTTACATCGCCAAAAATATTAAGTCAATCGAAATTGGTCTAACTGATGAAAAGCAATCAAACCAAATGGACTACGATTGTCATCAATTCTCGGGCACTTAAAGCGGGAGTCAATAAATGCCTTAATAAATATGCAGCACAGTCAAGTGGATTAAAGTGGGGGGGAAGCAGCAGCAGTAGTCCTGCTGTTTTGTCGTCGAATTGAATTTTGTCGTCATTGCAGGCGAAAATGTCTCGATAAAAGACGAATATAATGTCATTAAGGCTAGTCACGTGCGCCTTAAGATTAATCAATATCGAGTAGGCATACCCCAGGTATGAGGGAATCTGTCTATAGGGAATGATAGATGCCACTATATCTCATCGTTGACTTTTGAAAGCGCAGCAAGATGCTTACATTCTTATCCTAATTACGAATCATTTCCACTGCCACAAGTCGTTCAGAGCTAAGAGCTACCCCAACCACCCTCCAACGACTCTGCTCATTTTCACTTTGCCACAGTGGCAAAACCATCACACATTATCCACACAACAAGACATGTCAATAGTACACTCCTCTCCACCTCTCCACCAACGGAGCTAAGTGATATCGTCTTCCAAAAAACCGGATGCCAAAGATTTCCGCACACCAAGACAGGCAATTCCATACGTAATGACGACGACCCTTGTTAGTCGTGTTCTCCAAAAATCTCGTTCAGTAAATCAGAGCTACTAAGTTGCTTGCTCCATGTTCGGATATTTTAGGTTTTAAGCTTGAATATTGGATCCGTATAAATCCCTTGTAACATGTTACATGTCATTAGTAACATGATGTGCTTTACGACAACGACGACGGCGACGTCGGAAATGATTGCGAGGATAATGATGATGACGAGGATGGTGGGGGGAGATTGTGCGATGACATTTGTCGAAATGCAGTCAAATCCAAAGGAATTACTTCAAATGGCAAAAGGGATAAGTCGACTGACAGACGAACATCTGTCGTCGAAAAGGGACATCATTTAGTTTTTCGTTTCAATTTTTTTTAAACCCACTTGACAGGATTCATTTGAAGGGAGAGATATGCAAATATTTGATTTTGTTGGCATCCTTTGGTTGACATCTGGCTTGAGATTTAAATTTTTTTAATGAAAGCCAAACATCTGGACATACAATGTCGATGTGGAAGTATTAAACAGATGTCTGTCATTGAAAGCCTGGAATCTCAGTGTAAGTTGAGGTTGCCTGAAACTACATATCAGCTATGGATGCAGTACATCCTTCATTCCAAAAATTTAGTTGCATTAAGTCAGGTATGCGGGTTGATGAAGAAACAACTTGTTCCTTTCCATCACACTTAAGTCGTATTTTGATGTCAATGTAGGAATCCTTTATTCCTTCTCCAGTCATCCTTCCACACTTGAGAATCTAAAAAGATTTAGAAGGGAAGTTTTGGATATCTCCGTTAGGTCGTGGAAGTAGTAAGTCCTAGAGTTCTACAATCTTTGATGGCTTGGATAGTGAAATAAAAAGAGGGACGGGGCGGGGGGTTTCTTCTTAACATTCTTCATCACAAAACCCTCTGCATAGGTCATCATGAGTCAAAATGTTTCAGTTAGTTGTTTCTAGGAAAATTGTGGCTAGTAACAGGAAACCTGTTTCCTGGTTTCAGCTTTGTCGTACACTGGTCACAGGTGTCAGGCTACTGACAAAATCGTATGTTCCACTCATGTCTTGAGGTCACTAAGTCAATTCAGCCAGTTCAAAGTCTAGTGCAGATCCTTTTTCCTGTAACCGGGGATCCAAGAAAGATTAACATCATACCGTAGGCCAAAAACCTTCTGCCAGACTGCTCCTCGCAACAGTGTTAACCAAGCTTTGATTTAATTTCAACAGAAGGGAGAGCCTGGCTGTCGTTCAGCTACTAACTGGACATGAGTATTTTAATGCGATAAGCTGGGGAAAGTGGAGAGCCCAGCCTGTCAGTAAGGTGATCACCCAGACGATCAAAGACGCTGCTGTGTTTCGGGAGTCGAAATGAGCCACTTAGTTCTGGCGTCTCGGGAAAGGGATCAGTGTTTATGCCTGTATTCATTTTCGTTCGTCACTACTTTGAAAACCCCGCGAGAAAGGTTTTGTTTGGTTAAGGGAAGGCTTACGATTTAAAGACTTTTACTATCTCATACTCTGTTAGAACTTAAGGAAACAAATTCAAAAATTTGGCCAAGCCCTAGCAGTATTCACGATGTGCGTGTTCTATCGCACGAATGGAAGGAACCTATAGTTTAAAGCCTTTTCATGACAAATTGTACTCTTGGAGTTTTGCCATTGCCTGCCAGAAACTTTCCGTTCTTCCACTGAGGCTGGAACCTCTTTTCTCTCTTTTAGCAATCCAACGCACTCACCACTAAGCCACGGCGCTTAACTCAGGGCTGCCGCAAGATAAATTTGGATTAATTCCACAGAATATCGTCTTTCGGTTGTCTCCTGGAACACGCTTTCAACCGGGCTTTGAAATTTCATTAATTAACGCACAGTCAGTTACGAACTTGGCTAGGTTCGGAATGCATTAGCTCTTACCCTACTCTTAAGTTCCATCTTGCAACTAGAGCACAGACGGTTTACATCAAAATGTCACACTTGAAAGGAACTAAAGCCAGTGAGCAAACAACACTAAGACCAGTGCCATACGAGCTCCCATTCGGCCACGCGGCCAAGCAATATAGCTGTTCACACCAGCGCCCGTGCCCAAAAGGGAGTCAAAGTGGTCGTGTGACCAATTTTATCGAGCGACTATCCCCATTTAGAAGCTCGTATGGCAGCAACAGAAGTTTCCATTTGGAAGCCCGTATGGCATTGGCCTAAGTCAAGACAATAAAATCATTAAGGTTGCCTAGGACCCAATCATTGCCTAGTGAAGTGTCCTTGGGATTCATTACTTCAGTGGGTACGTTAACTTTGGAATTTTTCTCTGGCCCTCAGATTTGTGTTATGCCAAAGGTGCAGTCTTGTTGTTTTTCATCGTGAGCATCGCAAGTCTGACACATGTTAGAACCACCGACACCATATTTTCATTGCCACATGGCAAAGCTCTCCTGCACCCCTTTATTGTTCAATCAATGAGTTTGGAATTCACAAAACGTCCAGGTAAACAAAACTGTCCAAGAGTTAGACAAATGTCATTATCATCCCCTGTCCATACATTTTTACTTGTATATCTTCGGGATAATCCCATTCGACTCCTCTGATCCCTATTCATTCAAATTCGCATTCAAATTCGCAGACAAAGCACCATTAACTTCGTCCTTTTGTGGTCATTGTCCTCTATATTGATGATGAATCTCAATTTGACTACTGAAACACGTTCGAACCTCTTCGGGTGGTCAAAACAAGCACAGTAGGTACGTGATATTGAGCGTTACAAAACACCATCCCTTTCCAATTGTTCCCGTCTTTGTTTGAGTTGAGTTTTCTGGATGGTTTTAAAGGATTTCACTGACAAAAGGACACACAAAAATATTATTAATAATTCACACTCGAATTGCCTCAGGTGTTGGTTCTTTTTTTTCTTTTTTTTTTTTTGTTCGTCCTTTGTCTGTGAAACGGGGTTATATTGAAGAATTTCATTCGTAAAATGGAATTCCAACAAGAAAAACATTTTTTTCTTTTTTATAAATACAATTCCCTCTGTCATGGGCGTTATCCTTGATGGTGGCAGAGTTTTTTTTATTTTTTTATTAAAATTAATTACAAAGGTGTTTCGGGGTTCATAATCCAGACATTGTTGGTGCCACCTTGACGATGCATAGTCAAGGGCGAGATGATTAATTTCATAATCCCCATAGGGGGGATACAAGATGAAGGATGGAAGGATGTAAGGAATGGGAAATGATTGCCTTAAGGAATTTGACACTTGACACTCTGTCATACAGTGTCATGTGACAGAATTTAATCTTGACAAGGTGTCACTCTGACATCTAAGGAAGTTTATTCGATGATATGGGACGAAAGGATAAATAGATCAAGGGTCATGTTGTTGGCAGGTTATTAATTAAAATGGAATGAGATCGATAGAGAAGTGAACAGGACGACTTTGATAATTGCAAAGATTAAGATGAAATTTTGAAGTGTGTTGGTAACATTTTCAATTATCGAGAGTGGAGTTCAGATTATCATTAGTTTGAGAGGAAATAGCATCGGGAAAGCACTACATGACTCCAAGCTGGGAGTCGTTCAGCTTTGAACTCGTCTTAATGAATCTTTCGAAAGCAACATCATTTAGGTATCACGCTCTATACACGTAAGTACATCACACACTAGCACTAGTGCATTATAAAAAAATAAAAAAAACGCCTGGACTCCTCTTCTATGGTATTAATGAACTATTAGTCAACCTGGAAGGGACGGAATGTTAAATGATTGCCTGTGCGAATAAATGGAAACAAATTTTTGTAAATTCTCCAGATGGTGGGTTTAAATTAAATTACAAAACTGTTAATTGCTTGGAACTGACGCGCTATGCTTGGAACATTAAGAAGAACCTTATTTAAGTCTGAAATATTGCAAAGATGATCTCTAAAGTATAAGAAATATGTTCAGTAGCCTGTCAGGAAGGACGAAGTAAATATGAGTCTAAGTATTCTGTAGAACAACCAACAGATTGTGCGCTATATTCATTCATTAACTCGCCTCCAGATATTTAAACTGCGTGCTCTTTGCAATGTACTTCCGACATTTTTTACACAAGCACATCATCCTTAATTCTTGAAGCGCTGAGGGATTCCTTAGTCAGTCCTCCATTTGTTTGACATTCTGATTTATGGTGGCTCTTAAAATATGACGTCTACATATGGCTGCTGATAGTTTACAAAGCGTTCAAAATTGTCATTGTAGTCGCCCAGATCATAGGGAGATAGGAGTGACAGTGATCATTTTGATACCACGACTCTTGAAACCCAAATCATTGAAAGCTTTGCTGATTTCGGGGGGATCCTGTGATCCTTAGATCGCAGAGATTGTTGAATGAGAGTTTGCCTAGTGTACTTTGCCTGGTTCTGGCGTGAGCTGGTCTGATCAAGGATTCCTGCCTAGTTCACATCTCTACAGCTGCGGAAGTTTAAGGGAATGGTTACTGGCAATTAGGGCGAGTACTGTTTCTTCAATTTTTGCTCAAGAAATCTCCGTATCAAGCTAGAGATACGGACGACATACAGTCTACCTAGAACCAGAGATACAGATTCATCCAATCCATCTTTGACTAGCTACTTTGAGGAAGTGTGAGAATAGTCTTCACATGACAAATTCAAGTGGAGTGTGTACCGATTCTACAAGCACGCTACTTTGAGTTGAACTCCACTTGGCATCTCATTTCTACCTTTGTCCGTCTTCCCAGGGACCTTGATTAGAGTGGCAAAGAGCATGTAAACCTGATTTGCAAGTACCTTATGGTTCCTTATGGACTGCTTAGCTGTTCGTTTATATTTGCTACGTTTCATTTAGGACTTGGATGGTTTTTAAGTTCGAAACATGGATCGAAAGGTGAAGTGCGGTAGCTTCAAAGCTTCGAAGTAAATGCCTTCACATCCATCGTCGATCCGTTCTTAAAAATGTCAGTGTCAAAGTTCTACATCATTCTCACGCTTTTCCATTCCATTCTGGTTGGTCTTCGGGAGTTTCATCTTGGGATAAGGTACTCAGTTTACCTCATGACCACTTCTTGCAGTGACGAGTTGCATCCAGGTCATACCTATCCGTTCGTTAATGTTGTCTCCATTCAACGTTACCTTTTATGGACCCTTAGTTGGATTTAATCTTCAGATGAGAACTCCATTATGGCGAAACACCGTGTAGTTATTAGCACGTCATACTTTAATCCAGAATGCATTACAAGTCCCGTGTAACTGGCAGAAAATTAGGGCTTTACAGACCGTCCATGTTGGTTGCAAGATCGTGCATAGTCGCATAGTCTTGAGCTTCAAAGATTGATACCATCTCCCATCGCACCATATAGTTTTCCGATCAATAACAATCCTGTTCTCATATTAAGTTCATTCTCCCTTAAGAGGCATCTATCCAGGAATTGGGCAAAAACGGAAAATTGAGCGGTGCTGTGACATTGTAGATGTTACCATTCACCAGGCATGGTGCTACTGACAAGTGACACATTCTCTAGAACTAGTAGGCGATAGATATGTCTTTACTGTACGAGACTACTTTCGCACTTGGAGAGCCACAAGGGGTCCGTTTCGTATTTCACTTTATTATCCGCAATGGTATCCTGGTCTTCCCAATCGATGCTCAAAGATGACCTTAGTCTTATCAATTTACCCGATATTTCATTCCCTTCCTTATTTTCTATGTCAGTGGACCCAGAAGAACTTGTCCTCAGTGTAACTGCTGTCCAGAGACTGGTTGGCTAACCACTAGATTAACCTTCTTTAGATGGCATTGATTCACTGTGCCCTCAAGCACTATTCTACTCTCAACTTAGTAAGGATTATGATCTCAAGCTTCCTGATCTACCACTTGTCTCGTGGTTCATTTTGATTAGTCCTTTCCAACCACACAGCTTCCACTTAAATATGTTTGTCTGCACTATTTTTTCAAAATCCAAGGACCTTCTGATAATTCTACCCATTCTTTGCAGCAATCAAAAACATAAAACTTTCAAATTCACTTTTGAGGTGCTATCTGCTGGTGTCTGTCTGTGAATCTGTGCCTGTGTTTGTTTGAATTTCTGACCGTCATAACTTGGTAGAAACAAAAATTGACGAAAGGTCCTTACCCATGAGTAAATATCACGTACTTAAGGACCAGACACAACGATAAAGTTTTCTCTTCTTTCAATTCACACATGTCTTTCCACACACACATGTCTTTCCACACACACATTCACATACAAACAGTCTGCGAGGAGAAGAAGGATTAATATTTCGTAGTTTAATTAAAAGTTATGTTCAAGTTGTACTTTTTGCACCCTTTAATTGAAGAGGGAGAAGTTCTTGGATAGGTGTGGCGAATTTAACTTATCTGGAACAATTTTTAGTGTGAAAGTTTAGAAAGAGTCGAGAATGTATAGAAGGGAAAGCAGTTAAGAATATCCTTCCAGTTTTGATTACTTTTGCAAACTTTTCCATCCGTGAAGGAAGACCATGGTAATTTGGTAGGTTTTTGAAACTCAAATTGTTGAGAATTTAAGATGGAAGTAGACTTCCTAGGTATGAGAGGCAGTTGTTAACAGAGGAAATCAAGTCTAGCTGCTGGACTACGCACACGACGGCTGTTCTTTCAGGCGTTTCCTATGAGCTCTTTGAGCATCTTGCACGGAAATTGGAGAGCGACACTGAGAAGTTGTAGGGCAGCAGTTTGGAAAATCAGCTGGGGATGAAATTAATGCTCAGAAAACCACACCAGTTCGTCTATAGTCTGAAAGATGATCCAGCCTTACGTTCAAATGAATCTTTATTTCATTCGCGTTTGTGGGGATGGGCTAGGCAAGGGTTTTTTCGACTAGGGATATGCATTTTGGAATATTGTCTGTGAGGTACCATTGAAAGGAATTCCATGAAGAAGAAGTAAAGTCAAGTGGGGAGAGATGGAAAACATAAAAAAAAACCTAGAAAACGAAAAAGGAAAATAAATCAAAAAAAATTGAAGAAAGAAGACAATTTTTTTTTTCCCCAAAAGAAGGACATTTTGTTGTTGTTGTTTTTCTTGGTAACTAGGAAGTGCATGGCCGGAAAAATTTCAGTCTACAGCCGGCCGTTCGTCGTGGTGATCACTTCGAAGGAAGTTTGATTCGGGCAAACTTATATGTATGGATGTGTAGGTAGTGAGAGCGGGTCTCTTGATGATAGAGTGAGAGAGTAGAGAGCCATCAAGAGAGAGAAAGTACATGGATACTCCCTTCTTCTTTTTTTGCGCTTCGAGGCGCTATGTACTCACTTCTAAATCCGGGTCGGGCCTATGTACAAGAGCCATCTTTTGCTTCAAGGAATTAAAACATGACTGCACCATGATCTACTGATGGTCTTTCTTAGCTCAGTGTTTTATTGGAGTGCCTACGATCTTGAGTCTTTTGGATCATTCATTCAAAGTTTTCTAATTGCATCGCTTTATTGGGGACACTATATGGATCATCTAATTGATGTGAGGACTCATGGTAGGGTGCTTGCTTATTCCAATGATTTCCCTTTACAAACTTTAAAGTCTCTGCTGCCATTGCAAGGAACAATCGACAAGTGTCAATGATAGGCTTGGAATCAGGCTGACAGCAAAAATTGAGACATTTTGAAACTGGCTCCGAGGAAGGCTCTTCTACGAGCTGAGAGGCTTGGACCTGTACAGAGAAGGTTGAGAATCGTATCCTCCTCCTCTTCCATGCAGCTTCTACAAAAAAAGAAGTCCTACCCGTTGGCGTGCCTGCCGATGGTGCAGTGCCCATTAGGACACCAACTATGGTACTAATAGTCATTCTTTTCTGTTTGAGAGCGTTTGTTGTGCAGATTGGGCTAGATATCTTTGGTGATGAGGCAGGTAGAGCCTTCCTTGCACTTGGGGCTTATGATATCGATTGCCTTCCTTATAGCAACCTGCATGTAGCAAGAGGCATATATAGATTCCCCTTTTCCGGTGGAACCAAAAGAGATATACCTTGTCTGGCGAGTTCGTGAGCTTTGCAGTTGCCTGGAATGTCCCTATGCCTTGGCACACAGTCATCTCGTTAAGAAACAAGCGAAAATTTAAAACTGTTACTGAGTTAAAGGTGACAGATTCCAGGGATTTAACCGTGGCTTGGGTATCAGTAAAAATAGTTATGTCCCATTAGACCTTAGCTACAATAGGACTTTGGTTGCCATTATTTCAGCTTGAAAGACACTGCAGTGATCAAGCAAATAGAAAGAGATGCTCCTCCACCCACTCCCGATTCTGTTTTAGAGCCATCTGTGTAAAAGCAGAGTCCCTTCGTTGGGACTCAAAATCATCCTGCCAATCAAGTCAGTAGGAAATAGTGGTGACAAAATTTTTATCGAAAAGGAGACGTTGTAGGGTGTAGTCGGTGTTTTGCGGTAGGAATTGCAAGGCATTGAGAATAGTGGAGTATCCAGCACGGAGGCTAAACCAGTAGGACATTTATAGAACAAATGACAAACTGATTTAACTATTTTCTTATTATTTTCCAGTAGGCTTCCCCAAATACAGAATACAGAAGACTCAGTCCCTGTGCGAGTTTTTCTCAAAAGGGATTATGACTACCCGTAAACTAGAGCACCCGCATAAGGGAAATTAGAGGAGAGACGAAGAAGATACCGATGCACATTGGAGGAAACATAGAGCTATGTAGATCATTTTTTGCGATGAGCGAAGTCTTTGTAACGTCGTCTTTAGAATTTGAACAAAGGAAGGAGCATTTGACAGGTACAGGGTTCATTTCTAGGCACAAGAAAATGACTCTGAACTCAACCTGAAGTACTTTTTAATCCCTTTTCACTTTAAAGAAGTTATTGGCGGTTGAATTTCGTATACGACTACTATGCCTCTGCTTTTACAGTAGACATCCGAGAAATGTGACACTTCACATAGTCTTCACTGTTTTTTTTTTTGCTGCAAAGCTTTTCCTTGCACGCTGGACTTACCGGGACAAGAAGCCTCTGGTCGTGAGCAGATAAAATTACCATATGTCTGTCACCTTAAATTTCCACCGCAAGTTCACCGCCCACATCATTAACGGAATTAAATTAGTTTCTGCTGACCTAGACTGTTTCAAAAAAAGATTTTATATACAGAAAGCTATAGTTCCGATAATCGCAACTTAATTCTATTTAGACACCTCCCTACTGGTTAAATTGGTACCTAAACTCGATCTCGATTACTCGCACCTTCAATAAACTCTGTTAAGTCGAAGTCCTTAAGAGTCATTACCACCTCAGAACAATGAACAAGACCCTTCTTTGACATCCTATCCAACACCCTTTCGACAAAGATAAATTCAAAGGCACACCTCTTCGAAAGGACACCAAATTGATTGATAATTACAATCACAACACTGACTGATGGTTATTAATTTGGACGCCCCTTTGATAGATAACCACCCTCAGGAACACCCCGGTATGTAATCGAATTAATTAGTCCCAACACCACGAGTCTGATTGACATAATGCACACTGACAGATTCGGTCGTTTGCCGCCACGAGAAAGGACAATTTTGCATGCGGTTATGGGATGGCTTTTGCTCGACTGTGTATCATCAATTTTGTGGCATTGCCATGCGGCAAATCATGTTAAATGAATCTCCTCCTGCCGCAACAACTTTTCATTTCTAGAATAAACAACAACCCGGCTTGTGGATGTGCGATCCATAGCCGTATAGTCATACCATGAGACTGTGTTTGTGTAATTATGTTTGTGGTTGCTAGGACAACTTGCCTATGAATGAACATTCTGCTTGGAACACCAGTAGGACTTGGATACACGTTGTTTACTCATGGAATGGTTTCTAGGAAAATGTATACTCCAAATTAACAATAAGTTCTAAAGAAATTAAAGCGCTACAGTGGCAGTTCCGGAAATTCTAGGGAAAAATATAAGTGTTATGACAATTTCGGGGGAACACTAGAGAGTGTGCTTCACAGGAATTGAGTGTTTTTGTCTTCATTTAATGAGGAGAAGTAGGACTTTCTCTGAAAAGTAAAATCGTGCTGGGAAAATTGAATAATCTATTGAATTTGTTACGCCCATGCTGAGCTTGACTCTAAAAACGAGAGATGTGGGTGGAAGTCTGTTGTGGAATTGTTAAGAAGCCTTTGGGATGTAAAACCAAATAAATTCACTACGTGGTGGGATATTGACCAAGGAAAAGGATAGCTTACATCATTCAAGATACACCTACACATGTTTTCAGTGCCAATCCCTCCCTCTGACCAAATCAATCTTCCAGACAAAAAGTCCCTTTTCATTTGTCAGACCAACTTGAGATGAAGGTTTGAAAGAGTAAACCCCTGCTGTTCAACGAAGCATTGATGTATTCCTTTCTGGTTAGTTAAGCACATATGTTCTCCCGCTGAGGTGTGGTATCTTTTCTACATGCCTAAGCCTTGCATGTTTGACGAGAAGCTCAATTTAATTGGCCAGATTTGTCTTCATCCCAAATCCTTCGAAAGAATCTTGTTTTATCAGAGTCTTCCCAGAAAAATAGAGCCCCACGTATCATTCCATCTACATAAGCTCAAGGGCTTTACTTCTCGTCTTTCTAGATGCAGAACGTGCCGTGAACACTCTCTAAGATCAAGAACGATAAACTCTGTGTGCCTTAGCCTAATACCTATCTGAGGCATGGTTGCCAGAAACTGGTCGAAAAAATAGTCTAAGTTACCTAAGGGACCACAACAGACGCCCGTAATTGTGACAAGGTTTGACCAGTTTGACACTCTGAATGATGATCTTCTGAGAACCTGAGACAGGACCAATGTTTTTCACTTGTGGAGGCGGTCTATATCAAGAAATTGTCAAGATGAAACAAAGTTTTCTCATCTCCACTCGCTCGTACCGACTTTGAAGAGGTTTTGGATCAACTGATTGCGGGCGTTGTATGTACGTTTCCCTAGCCACTGTGGTATCGCGAAAACTTGTAGGTTTCCGGTCAATTTCCTTAGAAGTTCTAAGGAACCGGTTCTGTGCAACAATGTGACTCGGAAAAATGACAAGGGTCCTCTCAATTCCGCGTTGCATCTAAGAACGCAATGTTATGCATTTCGTGGGATAGGTAGGGCTCTATCTACTGGGAGTTCTCGAAACAGAAGCTAAGCTGAGCCTTACTATGTCCAATTAAGTAAGCTGATTGGGTGTGAAGATCCACCTAAAATATAAAACATTGAACGTTAGGAATTTTTTTACTTTCCACAAGACCTCATGCCGATTTGATCACTAAGCAGACGCTTCTTGAGGAAGGAAATTAAGGAATTAGATGAAGTCTGACGAAAGATTAGATCTATGGAGGTGCTTACTTAGGATGCAGTGAACACTTCTTCATTCAGAAACATGGATTTCTTGAGAGAGATTACACCAAGGAGGGTACTTAGAGTTTCAGAGGATTTTTTGAGATGACGCGTCAAGTGGTTAGTTAGAACTTTTCTATTTTCATCTTCTCGGAGAACTAAATTTGCTTCCAAATGTTAGCTTCTAATAGTTGATGCTTCCTATTCAAGTAAGGGAATCTGTCACGAACTAAACATCAAACTTACTCTCCTAGTTGTTCGGCACATGGCCTGTCAAGAGTCCAAATATTCCAGATGCAAAACCGAAGATCACTGTCCTTAGTTCGAAAGCTGGGGCCATCTACAGTACCGTCATCATTATCCGAGGCATTTGGTAGGTACGCAACATGAACCTTTTTTCTTGCGCCATCGAGCGCAATCCCCAAACCTGGAGGACCAGTTCTATTTTGAAAATCCCTAAGACGCGTGGTTGGTGATACCGATGCCAGTGTGAGCACTGCCGTTGGTCTATTAAGGCCTCATCTGCCACCATCGCTTTTCCGGGACCCTGTCTTAGTCCTAGAAATCCTTATCGACCTGTGCTTTTAATATATCAGAGTAACCCAGACAAGGTGCTGGTCCCGGATTTTTACTTCACCGTTGGTTCCATCAGAGGAATTCGTCCACTTTCCCGCTTATGAGCTGTACGGTGACCTCGACCTAGTCGAAAACCTACGTATTGGTAGTGTGAAATGGCTACGCCATATAAAGCGAATGGACACCAACGCTTTGACCAGGAAAATCGTCGAATCTAATCCAGAGGGACAACATCATAGAGGAAGAGTTCGCCTAATTTTCTCACTAAGAGGGACCTCAACCACCCTGGAGTGCGAAACTTGAGGCTGGTTGGTTGAGTCCTATTATTATATTTTTGTCTGCTCACGCTTATAAGTTTAGCAAGTCGAGTCCGAGTGGACATCGATCAGTACCTGGATGTAAAATAAGCACAATTGATGTGTAGTAACAGTTGCAATACTGGGCATCGTCGAGTTGACGCCTCTCAGTGCCTTCACTATTTCTATCCAACCATCTTACATCAGGACCTAATAAATCTCTTGACTTCTGGCATACATATATAGCTCTTGCGCTGAGGCTTCATGTTGAAATCTGCCTCTAGGAGTCCATCTAAATTTTAGACTCCTGATCGATAATGAACAGTTTGGTACATCGATTCCATCAAAATTTTGCTGTGCAGGAACTCTAGAGTCCTGACGGTTTCTGGTAGTTCACTGCAATGAAGCTTAGAGTTATAAGTGCTAAATGTCTGCCAGAAATGATATTGATCCCTGAACTATGAAGAGGATGCAATGCACTCATTGAGAAAGTGTATGCCTATGTTTGGATGATATATGTTAAGCAACTGGGAGCTACCGCAGGTTTGAAGCTCCAACTCCTCTCCTTACTTTTGTCATGACATGAAGTTTCCTTTATGCAACGTTGGACTTGTTAGTAGCGATTGAATATTTTGGATCATGAATTGTCTCTTGATTTTCATGTCTAGAATCCTTTCCGTCAACAAGATGCGTCTCCTCATTCTGCCCTTAATCACTAAGATGAGCTTTAGATTTAAGTCTCAACTCCTTGGAGAGGCATCTCTCAAGCAAACAAAATACGATAATTCAAATTTGTATTGCCATCCTTGAGGAAACATTGTTCGTCCTTATTTTCCCACTGTCAATCATCAACACTCATCGCACACTTATTCCCTCCCTCCTTCAACCAAATGGCACTTACAGTCTCTAATACATCCTTTCATTGTTCTTATTATTTCCATTTTATTCCTTTTTTTTTCTGTCACCTCTCGGCACTTCAAGGATAATTCACATGGAACGCAATAATAAACCGAGAAATGGGCACAAAAAGATGACGGAACAGCGGAAAAATTTCACAATATAAATTCTCCGAATTCAATGATATTTCCCCCTAGTATGATACAAAACAGAATCAGGAGCAAAAAAAAAAACCGTAAAAAGACAGTCAAAAGGAAAAGTGGATATAAATCCTGGTCCCTATCATCGCATACTAACAGAACACACCCATAAATGGGGTGTATGTCTATGCCGATGCCGCCGCATTTTTATACCATTAATATTCATTGTCTTATTGAATCATAAATAATTTAAAGGATTCCGGCAAAGGAGAAAGTGTCCTTTCTTATGTTTTTTTGAAATATATATATTTTTTGTTGGGCTAAGGCATGGTTAGCTACTCGGTCTCTGATTAATGGCAAGAGATGGGGGGAGGGAATATTTTTGTAAAATTTTTTTATGGTGGAGAAATTGGGCATATCCTTGGAGAAAATGTATCCCAACTTGTTTTTTTGTGGGCTTATTTCGTGTTTATATTTAAATTTGTGTTGGGAATATTTTCTGCTTCGGTGGAGGGGTTTACAAGGATGGGCTGTCAGATTACTCGCTTATTACCATTTAGCACGTGTTGTATGACATTATTTTCGTTGGTCCTTTGGGTAAAATGGAACTTGAATATTCGATTGAGTTGAAAAGTGGGAAATTTTGTTGGTCAAAGTTTCTTGGACATAAGTCTTTGTTATGCAAAAAAAAAAAAAAAGTTTAATGATGACGACTTGGTTGGAGGTCAGTTGGGTTCTGTTTTTGAAAGACAGGGGGTGCTGAATAAACATTCAGAACTTTGAAAACTTGAAAATATAACAAAGGAGATCTGAAGAATAGAATGTCTAAGGTCGGGCTGCATGGGAAAATGAAGGTTAAAATGGCTGTATTAAATATTTTTGGATTTATTTTATAAACCGCCTTTACCAGTCTCCAAACACAAACTTATCTTAGAATCATAGCTTGTATAGAGAAATATCAAAACAGATAACCATGTTGGATCCCTTTTTGTCTCTCGCTTGCTAAGGTGGACTCAAAACCACTGGGGGAAAACCGATACTCTAAACACTAAGCCACGGTGACCACTAGGCTCTAGCATAGAACACAAAAAAACATGTTTCAAGTTTTTTTGGTGAGAAATCCTCCCTCCAACTCAGTCTCATAAATTCGCCAAAGGACGAATCCATTTACTATACGACTTCGCTTAGAACGAATTTTTTTTTTATCCGAGTTTCTCCATCTTAGCATGGCTCCGCACGTTCCAGAGACAACACATTCCAGGTGACGATATCCAGTGATTATGCTCGGCTGGTGCGCAGGCCAAGTTCTACGCCTGTGGACAGAGATCCTTCCATGCTACTGCAATCCAGTCACTGGGACAAATAAGAAACTTTTCTTTCGCTTCTGTTTTAATACGTACCTACATATGTGTATAAAATGAGAGTTTCACCCACTGGCGTCTCTCATGAGCTCACGAGAAAGAAATTATGCACATACATCACTAGGCGAATGAAACATCAGTGGGATTTATTCCACTCAGGACGTTGGGGGATAGAATTCACTCCAAGCGCCCCTACGCTCGTCGTTGTCGTTCCATAATACTTGTATGAATGTGCATTTTCTAATTTTTACGTTTTCAGTGCTGCTTTTATTCGAAGGATTTCCGGGATGTTGGTGGGTGTGACTAAGAGCGTTGGTGTAGAGTTCAGAAAGTTACTAATTTTGCAGAACTTTGTGTTAGAAACCCCTTAAAAAAGGGGTTCACAAGGTTCACGATGCCTGATTCTAGCTAGCCCCGGGCAGTCACAGTAAAAATGGGATATAGTTTCCTTTTCGTGTGTATTGTTGCAACTACAGAAGTGGGGGTTGGATGGAATGCCTGACTTGCCAGCGTGTGAGCCAATTAGACAGAGGCTCATACTTGCTTCAATTCTTGCTGTCTCGGTGCGAGTTGTTTTCATTAAGTCATTCGTCATGTTTATTTTGTAGTTGGAGTCCGTAACTATACCCGGATACCGTGAAGTCCTTTTCTCCCCCACAGTGGCTGCTTTCTCATCTTCATGTGAAGATCTTCCATCTTATCTCAATTTACTTTCAAATCATCGGGGGTGTGTTCGCATGTTGACTAACCACTACAGCATCAGTAAGCAAAACTATTAAACTCATCGAAACTTACAACCCCACCCAACCATTCGTATCCATCATAATAATTCAATTTAAATTCATTTCCCATTGCACCAAAATAATAAATTGTAATTGAACATCTTCATCTACCTTTCAACATCATCAATCCACACTGACACAATCCACGAAAAGAGAAGGATAATTGAATTTCCATTCAATATCCTCAACGACACAACGGATGGTGTTCATCTGTTCGACTAAATTCAATTTTAACACCACGCGGCAACAAATCTTCATACACCTGCGTCTGCGTCTCTGCTGCTTAACTTCATCACATCATCCTGATCAAAGGAACCCGATTGCATGATTTTCTCGCTTAAACACCTTCTACACGTAGGAATACCATATCCTTTGCGATGACGATGATGCAGAACAACTTGGTACTATTTTGTTTTTTCTCATGTTCTTTTCTCACTCCATTCCCATCACACTTTGTCCCTGTCTAAGGATCTGTATAATAAATTCGATTATACATTTCCAATGCACCATGAAATCGAAAACACCATTTGCACCGCACACAACTGTACACAGGAAAAGGAACCGTCTTAATAGGAAATTTTCTTCTTCTTAGACCAGAAAAATTGTAGAAAATGAGGACGAAGGAGAAATATTTGAAGAGAATATTATGGCAGTTGCTGTTAGTTGCTGGCATAAGGATAAAGGTGGGTGCGTCTTAATGGAGTTTTCTATCCACATTCAATGGTATCCCCTTCTCTAGATGAGCGTAAACACCGATAACGATGGTAGGGTAGTCGATATCCTAGCACACAACCGTACGTGATGATTCGATTTGATTGTGAGCAAAAAAAAAAAGGAAGAAGAATAGCAGTGCATATGAAGCTGAATGTCCTTATATTACACTCCTGGCAGTGATATAAAGATAACGTCTGTTGTTGGTTTACAGGTTTCTTGTAAATAACTTAAAGAAACCTTTATGCAGCGGTACGGCTAGAAATATAAAAGGGAGTCTGTGCAAGGAGTGTGAGTAGAACGTAATCCCTGGGTGCTCCTTTACGTTGTTTACATTTACTTCTGGAAGTAGGTACCTGTGTTGCCAATAAGCGTGACTAGATACGGAGTTTTTGAGGAAAAGTAGTGCCTCATCACTGTCTCTTGGTATGGGCACTTAATTGACTCGAAAACTGTTTCTTGATTTCGACAAATTTAGTTACAATCCCTGCAAGGTTGCTCAAGATTCTGGGAACTTGAAACAGCTGCTCAACTATTCACGAAAACTCTGTTCTTTCGACCACAAGGACCTTCTATTCCAAGGAAAATTTTGAAAATCCTTGTTTTTCTTTACAATATTGTACAACATTTCTTCAAACTCTCCATCGGCAAACCTGATCCATACATGTGGATACTCCCTATCTCTCTCCATTTTCATTGAAGGATTTTTTTTTTCTATTTTCTCATCAGAAAGGAGCTTAGGCAAAATAAATGGTTGGTGTTGGTTGATTTTAATGTGAAAAGGATTTGTTACCTGACTTGTTGTGTTGAGTTTCACCATTAAATTGAAAAGCCAACAAAATCCGATTAAGAATAACAAGTCTTGTTTTGTAAAGGATTCAAAGCCAAAAAAAAAAGAAAGGAATTTAGCACCATATGTGAGTTATAATGGACAGAAGGGATACGACAGGGCTTACGGAATGTAAACATTTATTTGGGAATATGTTTACAAGGATTTTTTATTTTTTTTCATTCGTTTGTACGCCGGGAATAAACGTATTTTTTTTTCTGGATTTTTGGACTGTCAGAGTGTGCTAATCCTATAATGTGGGATACAATTTGGGCTTATTGCCATTTCCACTGGTTTTTCTGATCAACACCAGCTGATGCTTGAGAATTTAATCTGTGACCATCAATGTATCGAACTAATCTGTAGTTGAAGGACTCTTGAAAGAATCGAAATGAACTGAACTCTAGTGAATCCAATACCTAGTTGTCGGGCTTCCAAAATATACATCTGTCTGCATCTGTTGGAATCATACGATAGACAACGAATATCCTGTGCTAATAGTCTTAAATTTATTAAGTTTGCGTGGACTATTTGATAAAGTTCTCAACCTGCAGTAGCCCACTTAAGTAGTAGTAGTAGTGTTAGCCTTCAGTCGCATCTTAATTTCTTCTGTTCCATTTGACCCTCTGCTGGAAATGTATGAAAAGACTAAAAGCAGGGTTTCAAAAGAGAATTTCAGCTAATCTAAACCTAGATGCCATATATATGTAGAAATCTTTCCTAAAGCTTGGTTTAGGATGGTAGAAGCCTGATGAGACTTATTCTTAAAGACGAACGCCTCCATAATGGGTTTTGTAGAAGTTGTATCGACGAGGAGGAGGAAGAGATGATTTTCCACCATCTTTGTTCGTGTCCAAGCATCTCAGTTTAAAGTGGAGGCTTTATAGAAGCCAGCTTCTTCCATAATCTAAAATAAAATGGCTAATACCAGGAAAAGAAGGAAGTATCCAGCGCTTCATAGTAAGCTCCAGCTCGTTCCATGGGTAGTTTTTTTAGAGGAATCACAGACCCATGTGGTATCACAAATGACCATCTCTGGTCTAAGTGCAGATAAAGGGCTAACTAAAGCAATTCATACATACTTTAACCAGTTGGTGTTCCAATAAGCAAATGGTTCCACCTGTAGTTTGTCGAAGTTGAGGCACTTATTCCAGTCGCTGTGTCTTTGGACTTGGCCAACACGCTTAAGCAAAATAAATTGTGATATCACACAATGTGACATTTACATATTCAAAATAGGTTAGGTTGGGTCTACTACCTAGAGTTGACAGGGTAAGTAAGTCCCTCGTGCCATTCCTATACTGTGGAACCTAAAAGCCTATGGATTATCAAACCAGCCCAAGGCGCTGATGAATCTATGCATATCATTCATAGATTTGTTGGACAGTCCTTGTAGATCCTGAAAAAAAGTGTGTTCCTAGGAATTTAAATCTAATTTGGCAGAGTGCTGGGCCGTGACAAGAAAAGTGTGAAGTGTCTGTATCCACTTCTTCTTTATCTCATCGCCTGTAGAGATTATCTTTCTGCAAAGTATCTCAGCATATGCAGAGTGATAGTACAGAAGATAAAGATTTTTTTAAATCAATTTTCAGTATTCTTTCGGTTCTCTGTTTGTTGTAGAAGTTCCACAAATTCCTTATTATAACACAGGAGTATTTCATCTGTCCTTTGCAGTCCTTTGAATTTAACAGCTCAACAGTTGTTTCGTTAGCAGGCACTTCTTTGTGTCCAGGGACATAGCAGAGTCTTGCATTGAGCTGGCTAAAAGAAACCCATAGCTCTTCGTCACAGTGACTTACAAGCTTCGATTTTACTTGCTAGATAACTAGTTAAATCAACCAGTCTTCGATTAAGTAGAAAAGATTTCAATTCGCCAGAACTAGAAAGCAAACGTCTTTTATTAGAAAGCGCTTGATGAATACAGTGGGAATGGATATTGTTTCTTCCTTGTATTTGTTCTGCAGCTGGCATATAGATCTATTGAGCAGTGTCCCATCCAGACACCATTTAAGATGCATAACCTACGCAAGCTTTGCAATTGGATCTGAGTTAATCCCAAGGCGAATCCCATTCAATTACAAGTTCAATCGTCATGTAGATGTGGTAGCTTTTGCGAACAAATCTTTGTTTAGTCGAGGTATGGTCAGTGCTTTCGACTCTAGCGTCACGATGAAACACGATAAAGAAATGTTGTACTTGGTTGCTGATCCAATATAAGGAAACTTTTTGTCAGATGGCTACACTGGCATGGGATTGTCGAGGATTGATGTTCCTGTCCCTGTCTATGTCACGATTTCTACCTATTTTTGACAGTCTTTCGATTTCTTCATTTTTTTTTTTTAATCAAGTCTTCTCTTGTAAGAACGACATGACCACCTTTCAGAGCACAAGTAATCAGGCAGATAGATGAGCAGACAGATGAAAAGGCAGTCAAGTCGGCAGATAGACTAATCGCGATAGAGAGATGGACAGGAGCACTGATGGACATTAATAAATACCTATATATAGAAAAACAGGAAAATCTACAATCTTAGTCCTACAGACAGATGGCATAGAACTGGTCGTGGGCTTACTCTTTTTTCGGCAAAATCTTAGAAATTTTTAACAACTCATTTAGTCACTGCAAAGTAGGGCTTCAGGAGAAACTCAAGTCTTTGAAATTCTTAAGGCTCTCGAGATACGCAGAACATAGTCACTTCACTGATATATTCCTATGTAGACGTTTCACTTGCATCCTGGTGACAATTACTGTCTGTGCGCCAACAATGAAGACAACTAGCTCCAAATTGGGGAAATGGTAGCTTTTTCCCATTCGACTCTGGACAATTGTCATCCATTCAACTTATCGTAATTGATCAGACAACACTCAAGGGGTGTCATCACCTTCAAAGCGACATTGTCAACTTAAGTTTCTCTTCACACTATCATTGCTTCTTTGAAAAATCGTACCAACTTAGACCATGGAACTTTGATTGCATGGCATGTTCCCCTTGAAGGTTAAACTAAGTGTTAATAGCAAAACAGAGATAGGGGAAAACAAAAACCAAACGTAAGGACTAACTTACTCGTTTCAACATTTCTCTAACAATCGTTCACTTACTGATACATCCTGGAAAACGTCTATCTCAATATCCTGTTGCCTTTCAACAGAATTCTCCATTCATATCACACATCAAAGCATTCACAAAGTACCTACTGTACAAAAAAAAGGATGCATTCGAAGGTAGATATGCGTCAAAGAACAGGAAATTGATACACCTTCCGTTTGAGTTACTGAAATGTTACGTATACGCCTCAGTACAAAACAGATATTGATCTATATAGACAAACATTTTTCCATTCGCAATAACTTCCACCGCTCCCCACCGTCCTATGTATCCTTTGAAAAATGTGTTTCGTTTTGTTTCGAATAAGCAACATGAAGTCAATCTAACCAACTTACAAGGTGATAACAACCTCACTACGTTGTTCGTTATTACTTTTTCTCTTTGCTGGCCTCTATTACCATTGTTATCACGAAATGAACCTCACATCACATCCCAAATTGACGTCAAAGTAACCTCCACTTCCGGCCTCTCACATAGAAATTCAGTAACAAAGACACCAACGACAAGAGACTTTCATCATAGTCGGGGCAAATTAAAATCCATTTTTCCTTCCAATGAAGTATGTCCTTCAAGTTCTATGCCATTCATGTCACGTTCGGAACGCACGTGGTGCCATGTTCTGTTATTTCATCCCCACAATCTCTCACCGACACACAAGAAAGTGAAATTTGACACACAAAAAAACAGGAGAAAATATCCGACACCTCTCCTTGTCGTTACTTTGACTGTCGTCCTCCATATATCCTTTAGTTTGTCGCAAATGAAAAGGAGAAGAATCTTCCTACTTAAATGATGATAACCACCTTGTAAACAGTTTTACATCCCCAACCACTGTTTGTTGTCTGATTCCGTTTCAAATTTTTGTTGCAAACGAAGGTTTCGGATTCATATTCGGATGCTTCGTGATGTGATTTATGGTTTACGACGCCAACAAAAAAGGGTTCATCTGTCTCGAGGTGTGTTTACCTTGTTTAGGATTTTCTTCTTCTTCATTTCTGAAACGTGTTGTAGATTTATAAAAAAAAAAAAAAAGTTGCGATTCAGTAATTTATCTCTACTTGTTGTGTAATTAAAGTGTAACGTGGCAAAATAACGAAAGTCACGTTGTTGTTACGAGAAACAACAACAATGACCGGAAAGGACAACCCAAAGAGGAAGGAGGAAAGGAGCGTGCAAAGAAGAAGAAAGAAAACTCTTCCAAGTGGAAAACTTTTTGGTGAGTTCCGGACTAGCCAGAGATGAAAGTTGATTTCTTTTGATATAATCTTCATTTTTTATTGAAGAGAAATCTAAACAACAACAAAAAGCAAAAATTCTATTTGAGATGAGGATACAACTTTGAAGGACTTGAAGAGAGAGTGAGTCTTTCTGTTTATTATGGAGACTTACTTTTGGAACACAGGCTGAGACTGGGAAATGGGATTGAAAATTAATTTAATGAAGACTTTGGTCGGACGTAGTTGATTAAGATTTTGATTTTTCTTTTTGGGAATGATGTCAGGGAAGATGAGCAGAGTTTTCAAATTTTTGCAATAGCAACTGTTCAGTCTTATTTCACGGGTCATCTGAGTCTCCTTGGATTTCTTCAACATCCAACACTAACCTCGATAGTTTGAGCACACTCACGATGTATATTTACCACCGTTTCTACATCCTCTCTTCTTCAGTTGCTACCTTTTCTGGCAGTTTATCTCAGTCTGCAATCCACGAGGTACGTCTGATGAAGAATCGCAGTGGTCAGAGCATGCAACCCTATGGTATCCCATTTAGGATTTGCAAGATATGAGTTATTTCTCCCGTGAGTAAGGTCAACCACATAGCATCTCGTTTCATGTTGTCTGAGGTCTTCTGTAATTCGAGGATCAGTAGATGAAATGGAGATCTGTACTCGATGCATTACCCCATGTGTCTGTGAAGGAGAAACCTTAGTCACACTACATCAGATTGTCCTTTTTTCGAAACTTTGAATTTCTCTTCGTTTTAACTAGCGGAGCTGTTCTACCGGCTAAATAGCAATGTCTTCAATCCACTCGCAGCTACTATCTTTGTCTCCAGTAAATATTCAAAGACTTGTTGCTTCTGAAGGCGCATTGGAGTTCAAGACCGTGACGCTTTCTTCATTTCCCACAGGGTAGTGAGTTGTGTTCTCTTCCACGTCCGTATTCTCGCAGCTTCTATGTTAATCGTCTGTGTTTAAACGCATTCTTCTAAGGTGAGCCGCCAGTAGGTCGTGGCCTGTGATAATCCCTATGAAAAGTGTTAAGTCTAATCTGATAAGCGCATGAATGTGTCCTTAATAGAACAGCGTTCCAGTGATGCCTATGCATTTTCAGATTGAGCTATTGATTGCTTCTGCTTTAAGGCAAGATAGTCCGTAGAAATTGTTGACACACAAGGCGATCCCGGAGCCTAGTTGTTGGATGCAGTAAGAAGGCAAATAAATGCTAATTTAAGACCGTGATAAAGTGCAATTTCCACGCTTCAAGCCGTAGCCAATCACAATATGGGTTAATGTTCGCTACATATTGCCTTAGACCCGACTAATTTTGTAGCAGGCATTAGCATCTAATAGAGTGCCTTCAGTAACTAAGAAGTTGGTATTGAAGAAGTCCACACGCCATTTACTATTTTCATTTCGATCTTCCAGGCCTTGAACTTCCTGCACGTGTTTGAGCGCCATAAAGCTACATCCTACCTCAAGTCGAAGTCTCGGATCTCAATTTTTAGGCGGTAAATTGTAGATATCACTTCAGCATAAGGCTGATTGACTTACCAAACTCTAGAATCTAACCATTAAGATCCTGTCTCTACGAGGATAAGAGAGGTATTCAGTTTCTCCAACCTGGCAATACTATTTCTCAACTTACACCATACTATTCCGTATCAAGACTAATAACACTAACTACCATCTGCCACACTGTTATCCTATTACAACTACATCACTACACCAGCAGGCTTTTCACACTCTTTTTGACTGATCCCTGTCATCAACTATCACCACAGTGACAGAACTTATCCACGACAAAAAGCCTCATCCACCATAATTTGATTTTTAACACTAAAAACTCCCTCTACACGCTCTGTTGACACAAGAGCTATAAACTCAAAAGGTTAGCTTACAATGGCCACCCCATGGGAATTCCAATTCCACAGCCACTTTGTTGCCACTTTTCCTCACTGGAATTGTTTACTCATGAAATTAATGAGAGCCCCCATTCCTCCTGAAAGTTGTGTGAATTAATTTCATGGCTTTATGCAGACGAGTGAATGTTTTAGCGAATGTAGTTGTTAATTAATTTAAAAAGTGTAAACTTTGTTGAACACGATAAAAAGGGGTTTTGGAGGGCGCAGCGCAATGCGCGAATGCTTCGTTGACTACTATACGCTTCGTTAAGCTCATTAATTTGAATTAGTTTTGAAGATTTAATGTATTAACCGCCAGTGTAAGGGGTGTAATAACAAGGAAGGAATTTTTAAGAGGTGTGCCTTGAGCATAGGGGTGGGGTAGGCAAAAGTAAAATAACTCAATTTTATAAAGTCGCTGAGGGGCAGCAACATGTTACATTTATTGTATGAACTTTTAAATCAGATATAGCAACTCTAGGGTTCGAGAACACTTTAAATTTTATGTCCTCTATCCGGTGACAAATCTCTTCCATTTTTCCCGGTCTGCGGTACGATATTTTAGGCAAAACAACGCTGTTTTTGCCAAAACTTTTCATATCCACATTAGTTGTTGCCATTCCAGCTCACCATCCACTTTTAGGTTCCCATTCGAAAGACTGCATCGCGTCGTCCACACTAGCCCTAGAAACCTGCAATTTGATCTTGGACTTAGCTAGGAACAACATGGTCATTCTTCACTAGATTCTGGCCCGAAATCGATTTGCGAGCAATGTTAAGGCCGAATAAGTGGCAAAATATGGCACGTCAACAACATTCATTGGACCCAAACCCTTCTGTGGAGTAGCGAAGCACGTTTGGAGAGACATGCGGAAGGTCTTTGCATGCAAGAATCCACAAAAGGCTAGCTCAACAGGACAAGCTAAGAAGAAAATTCAGTTTTATTGTAAATCTCGATAGGAACAACCTTAGAGCACTAATTGGACACGCCCCCCTTGAACAAACATCTACATCGCATGAACCTTACAACAGTTTTACATGCATTGGATTTGAAGAACTTCAGCTCGGTGCGTTTGAAAATTTGGCTGGAGTTCCAAACCGTAGACAGGTTACCGAGGGCACTACGGGCTTTACATATTCTGCTGTTTAAGGTCTGCTGTGATCCATTCCGCCATCAGATGTTGCAAAATCGCTCGGATATTTGAATTGCTTGACCACCTCTACAGGCGTCTGCCTCAAGTGTGCATTATTTTGGTCTTCTTGGCCCTTTATCCTTAGACCTGCCCCCTCACCATTCACTGGCACATCTCATTCAGACTTTTGATGTTACTTGCCAGGAAGCACATATCATCATTAGAATGCATATACCTGAGGCTATCAAATGGTTCCTTTGGACAACTTGTCTCTCATTGTCACCCACGGTAGCAGTCAGTACATGGTCAATCGCTAGACGAAAGAGGATGGGTGGCATTATATCTTCTTGTCTCACTCTCTGTCACATTTCGAAGGAGTTGGAAAGCTGCCCATTAGGTAGAACGATTCCTTTACAACAGCAACAATTTTAGGAGGAACCCCTTTCCTAATAATAGGCCTTAAGATACCTCCATTCCATCAGACTAGGCTCACTATTTGTGCCATCCTGTGTAGAGAGTCGTTGAGCACCCATGTCCGGTAAGGAATTCCTCATACTTTCGCTTCATTCAATCCGCGTTTCGTCCCATCAGCCTTGCTGTTCATCTAGTTTGCTAGTTTCATTGAAGAGGATGTTTAGCCTCTGGTCATGTTTGTGGTTTAGGACTAGCCACGGTTTCTTTACAGTGTTAAAATACCATGACGCCAGCAGGGTTAGCTCTGTCTGTTCTGTCTCCACAAATCTTTCCAGTGTGCGCCATTCGCCATTCTTAAGCCCAATAAGGGGGTCGAGAAACAGCGACAGC
Organism: Criorhina ranunculi; assembly: GCA_951813785.1. NCBI lineage: Eukaryota > Metazoa > Arthropoda > Insecta > Diptera > Syrphidae > Criorhina > Criorhina ranunculi. Next base: position 10,804,818 of record OX638382.1, on the reverse strand, counting down.
CACTGAAAATATTCTGAGTTTTACCAACCACTCCACCAAAAAAGGGTTTCTACCTGGGAGTTGGAGTCTGAATGCTCCTGGGATTTGGATTTTTCAGTTACGGATCAGGGAGGTTAGTTACAAAACACCAGGCTCTCGATTGCTCCGCTCAGGAAAAGATCGGACAATTCTTTCTTGAGTCACCTTCCTCTTAGCCCTACTTAAGTTGGAATTGCTCCGAACCTTATGAATAAGTCACTCTGCTTGCCAAGGCGTTTGAGCTACGATTTCAGGTTATGAATTCTGGGCAAATAGAGGACCAACGTTCGATAAAAAAAAAATCGTGCTTGAGAGAGCCTTTAAACTTATACAAGTGTTTCTCAAACAAACTCTTAGTGAGTTACAGGGCAACGCCGTGAGTGTACAGAATGAGATGGCATCTTGTGAAAAAACTTTCCTCACCTCATCATCCCTTGAGAGTTGTCTTCACCTCCATTTAGGAGATAGAATGACTTTTGGAATACAAATTTAACTCGAAGCCTCCTAAGATGGTAGTCACTTATGGCCAGTTGGCTTAGTCATCCAGTTTAGCAATGACACACGATACAAACACTGGTCACTTCTCAAGACATTACTTTATTTTGGTTAACGATGATTATTAACGGTAGACTGGCTTAAATTCTCAGTCACTTCACGTCATTTCAGCTGCGAAGTTTGTTGGATTCCCCATCGATTGCTTAATTAAACAAAATTCCACTTTTACCACTCACCATTCATCCTGATCCTCAACGAAAATCAATTTTAATTACCAGGAGCAAAAAAAAAAAACAGGATTCCCACCTCCACTCGCACGCTATCGAAAAAAAATGAAAATACTCGTATAGTCCAGAACAAGGATGCTCCGGCAGCTCCGAAGTGCAGGTGGAAAATTGTGTACAACTCAATCGAAATCCAATTATTTGTAGGTGTGAACCCATTTAAAGGTGTTCCGCTGCTGATGCTGATGCTACCCTCATTCTCCCTCTCTCTCTCTCTCTCTTGTTGTTATAAGGATGCTAGCAAATTTGTTTGTACGAGTATCTGTAGTGCTTCTCCACTACCTGTCGGAGGATGTTCGAAAGCTCTCATACTCCCCTGTCAACTGAGATTAATGGCACCGTAATCCCTTATCTCTTCATTTCGCCGCACCAAAAACTCCCAAGTGGTGGGAGAGCTCAACCGGGTTAATGGGAATTTGCTGTACACTTTCGGGAAAAGCATCCATTTAAGTGAGCCACAGTTTTCATTACAGAAACAGGAGTTGGTTGCTCTACTTAACACTTCAGGCTTGCGCTTGGCACTATGCTAGAGATGACGCACTATACCGTGGTTGAGGATTTCGAAAAAAAAAAATTTAATTACGACGTTTCCATGGCACTTTAAGTGTGGTGACGCCAGGCTTGTTGCATATAAACCCACGGTAATGGAAGGATAAGTACCGTGAATATGGTCGGTGTGAATAGTGTTTAAGTGCTGTACGGCTACATGTGTAAAACCAAATAAGTTCGTGGGGGATTTTTAAGATCTCTATCAGCGATGGTGTTGCCAGATGGATTTTTAACTGTTCTGACTTGATGGCTTCCTTAATTCTACTTTACACACTGTTATGTGAACTTCGTGATATTCCCCATACACGCAAGTAATCTCTTCTCATAAAGACGTCTAGCAAGTTTATGAATAAAATTTTATCGTCACATATCCCACTTTCGCTATAGTTTCAAAGGACAGTAAGAAGGAGTAAACTTAATCCCCGCACATGAAGCAGAACGAACGCATAACCAAAATGTGATGGGAGGTCATTCGTGTTTTACACATGCACTAACCATCAAAGTAATTGGCCACGTAGAATGTAAGGAGAGAAGCACTCTGGAATAAAACTTTCGTCATGGGTCATCCATGGTCATGGTGAAACTCCCCGAACCTCCTTTCAAATGTGTGTTCATGTATCGATGCAGCTTTTATGAAGAGGTATGCACATCAGTTTTGAGAGATTGAGTAAAGTCTTTGAAATCCTTTGTGGTTTATCGCCATCGTAAAGCCATTGATGGGGAACGTTATGAGATGTATCCACGTTCAAACATCTACTCCTCTGTGTGGGTAGTCATGAAATTTGATCAGACAATTCCACATGCAAAAGTCTAGTTAAAAGGACGAAACAGTGGACGAGCGTATGGCGAATGGTTTCAACGCTACAAAAGTTGTGATTTCGACGTGGAAAACAAGAAGCGTCCTAGACCGATGAAAAAGTTTAAAGACGCAGCATTGGAGGCATTACTCGATCAAAGTCCATTTTAAATGCAACAGTAACTTTTAGATTCATTAGCCGTAACGCAACAAGCCATTTCCATCGTTTGAAAGCCTTGGGAATGGTCCAAAGGTAAGGATATTGGGTGCCATACGAGTTGAAGCCGAGAGACATCAAACGTCGTTTTTTAAGGAGCAGCAAGAAGGAAAGGGTTTTCTACATAGTTTCATGACTGGACAATCGAAAGTAGATCCATTAAGATAATCGAAAGCGAAATAAATCGTGGTATTATCGCGACCATGCATCAACATCGATAGCTAACCGATGGCGATCCATGGATCGAAGCTCATGCTGTGTATTAGGGACCAGCTCGGTGTGATATATTACGAGTTGTTGCAAACGGGTGAAAGCGTCACAGGAGTTCGCTACCGAACACAACTTATGCGTTTGAGACGAGCGTTGAAGAAAAAACAGCCACAGTACGAGCAAGGACACGACAAAGTGATTTTGCAATACGACAATGCTCGGCAACATATTGCTCAGGTCGTTAAAACCTAGCTGAAATTGGACATCCTACCCCACCCGCCGTATTCTCTAGAAATCGCCCAATCCGACTACCACCTGTTCTGATCGAGGCACAATCATGACTTTCTTTTGTCATCTTCTACTAAATTGATCCACAATATGTATCCAAATTAGGTAGGGATGCAACGTTTCGTTACACGTTTAGCCGCAGGAAACCAATTTACTGGTAAGCAGTTGGGGTTTCTCTCTGTATTTACCTTCTCGAACATTGTGAACCACCTCGCTCTAGGAAGCAATCCATAACAAGAACTTATGTAATTCATTTCGCCTGATTACTACGCTAACTAAGGTGAATTGAAAGTAGGCTTTTAATATTTGCTAGTGGTTGTACCTTTACGAGTTTAGAGCACTTCGTGGGGTATGAGCTACCTCGGTGTACCTTTCTCTGTTTTGTTAGTACTCCGGTGGCTCGGTTGGCACATTCTTGTATAGTTCCGCGTATTAGGAAATTTAACTTCTACCCTATAGCTGCCAGAGAGGACACTCGTTACATCATTTCCAGACTGAAGATAGCTAGATAGGAGTGACGGTGATCAAGCTAGCGTGCCTGACACCTAATTAGTGTGTATGAAACTGTAAATCCTGGGAACCTAATCAATGAAAGCGTGAATGACTTTGCTGATTTGAGGGACTTCTAGTCCTTATATCGAGTCATTTAGGGTCATAAGTTGATAATAAGGTCAGGAGGCTGACAAACTAGTCTAATTCAAAAGACAACTCTTTAGCGGTAAGGGACTGCATTTGTGTTGAAGCTGTCAGGATAACACTATATTTAAGAACAAACGTATTTGTCAATAGAAGTCACAACCAGACTGGGTATCCCTTTCTAGACATCAGAAGCAAATCTTCCACCACTTTTTCTGCATGTACCCTGTCTTGCCTCGAACTAGTTGCCAAACAAAGACTTATTTCACAGCTTTGAACTGCCTTCCAAGCTGCTAAGCAAATCTTAGAACACCCGGGGATTTTCTCATAAAACGTCCATAAATTGTTTAACTATTGCCACGACAGAAGTCATAACGAATTTAATTGAAAGATAGTTCCAAACATCTGTAGTAAGTAATCGTTGAAAATTTCAATCCAACAGATCAGGACTTGCTTTTCACTTTGATGGTGCTCCTTACACAAGATGTTAACCTAAGCACATTGCTAACGATTTCACTAGCCATCACAGCACCCATCACCACAACACACTGACAAAAGTGCATGTGACAAAAAATATATGGACAGCAAGATAGTTGGTACTGGGCATCCTCTTCCAACCACACTTTACCACTAAGCAAAGCTCAGTCTTTGTTTTCCACAAACAAATACGTAGACCATTCACCTCAACTCAAGCGAGTCAAAATAATTTCAAAGTATCAGGCTACCAGGCTACACAGCAAGCTGCTTGAAATCCTAGACAAACAATTTAAGCAGAAATAAGCCTCCCCTACCAGACGTTCCCATTTAAATTCTTGCTTATCTTGCTTTAAAGTCAGTCTGCTTCCAAAACTCGATGAAGCTACATGCTAGTATAGTTAATACGGACAGGACCAGGGACAGAGAAAGTGGACTCTATCCTCATGATCTTCCTCGTCACCGCAACATCTTTCACAGGTCTTTTTTCGAAACACGGAACTTTTTCATTTGATACTGCAGAGTATAATGCCCCATAATCACACCTACAAGGGTAGATAAGGATTTTCTATATTTTTCGATCTTTCTGTCCTGACTATATCAAATATAGGCCATAACTTCTACAAGTGTCTAAAGAGGACCATCTGTTGTTTGACTCTCTTACAGCTTTATTCCATGCTTGAAGCTTTTATCCGCAAAGCGGGATGTTCATCGAGGGATAGGCTTAGTGCCGAACCTCTTCCTGCCAATTTATCAGCATTATCAATCCCTGGTATGCCCTCATGCCCAGCGACCCAGCAAAGCTTAACCTTGTACTGTGTTACAAGAACCTTGAGCCCTTCTCGACAGCATTTGTTTCTATTGCTTCCTGGCTCTCAATGAAGAAGGTGATATCATCGCAGTCTCACGGGTTGCTGTTGTCACTGTAAGGACTTCCGCTTGGAGAACACTGCTGTAGCTCGGATGGTGGACAGATTTGGTTATTCCTCGCCTTTCGGAGAAGAGTTTTATTATTGCCATTGACATGTCCAGATCCTGGTTCAAATTTAAACCATATTGAAGCATGAAAGGAGCACATTTTACTCAACAATTCACTTTTGCCATTGGAATCTCACATGAAATGTAAACAGAAAATAGGCCACATGACCTAGATTCAAGTTTAAATACTCGGTTTGCTTGCTATTCAAATCAAATCTGCTTCCAAGAATCGGTGAAGTCGGTGGCTGGAGTAGTATGCGTGTCTTTATAGCTAAATATTCAATTGACTTTGAAGTGTCTCGCTTTCACTTTAAGTACCTTTCACTGTTCTAGATGAAAAGTTTCGAAGGATTATGACCCTGAACCGTTGGAATGAAGACTGAAGCACTGCCTAACGTTCACCGCATGTGGTGTTGCTCATCTCTGTTCAAGTCACTGTGGTTGCAGTACAAAGCAATCCAAACAACTTTGTATTATTCATTAGAGAAATCATCCAAAATTCCAACTCTCACACAACAGATAAGGATAATCTTACACAACCATATTCGCATACACTTGGGCACTCAATTGCCTTTCCATCATTCAATTATCCAATTTGGTAAAAAATTAAAAAAACAATATTTTTCGTTCAAATTTGCTTCAATTGAAATGCAATCGTAAAAACATTTCTCCTAAGTAGGAGTAGGAGTCCTTATGGGATACAATATAAAATTCCCTTAAGTGAATATCCTTGTAGAAACCAAAAACTCAGCACCAAAACAGAAGCATTATCCTTGTTTCGAAATAATTTCATATTTCAAATCTCAAAAACAACATACAGTATATGTACAAGTATCTATAGCTCTACCCGCATTCCTTTTTATCCTCTCAAAGGAGTCACAAATCCAAATTTAATCTCTCTCTCCTATTTTGTTCTATTGTGTGTGTAGATATTTGTTCGGAATTCATGGGTGGTTTTACCCATCTCTGTCGCGTCGTCCTTTCAGAAGATCATTTCTCAATTTAATTTATTTTTAAAAATTCGGTAAACTCAACTTTCTGTGGGTTTTGTTTGTTTTATTTTTATTGTATTGACGCAAAATTGCCCAAAAATCATCGAGACGAATTCAAGGATGAGTCCTTTTTTCGTTGAGAAATTCAATATGTGATTTTTTTTTTTCTTCTCCAAAGGATGAGTAAGGACTTTTATAACGCAGAAGTTAATACGTTGTTTTGTTTCATAGCTTAGCTCCTATTATTGCTTTTACCGTCTACTTAAAGGATTCTTCTACATCCTTCATCCTTCGTTTGGTTTTTTTTTTTTTTTTTCTGGTATTTTTGTCTATAAATCCTTAAGCTTTGGTATAGGCGTAGTTGTATGTGAGAAAGGAAATCAAAGAAAAAGAAAAAAAAAAACTCATGGTTTTGGTATCTCGTCGGCATGTACTTGTGTCGAAGTTGGTTTGAGGAGTAAAATGGTAGAAAAAGGATACCATACGTGACTTGAATCCTTTGGCGCATTTGTTGAATTCCACGGCAAAATATAGCGTCTACACGCTAAACGATACGATGGTAGTTGTGTGATGGTGATGTTGTGATGGTGGCAGTGCGGTGCCATGGAGGTTAGTCGGATTGATTTGAAGGATGAGTCGTGGGTTATAGAAAATTGTAAACGAAATTTCTTCCACTCAGCTGAAATTCAAGGACGACGACGGAGAAAAGATTCTCTTGAGGAATTGTCTAATAAGGAATTTTTTTTATAAACTTAAGTTGCTTGGCAGAAGGCTTTAATTAATATTTCTGATTCTGATTCTGATGAATCCTGCAGGAAATATGCTTTAAAAGCAAATAGGACTTGTTGCAGGACGATAAAGAAGCAGTTAACGAGATTTTCTTAGGAAGTCTCTGAAGAGTTTTTGTCAGCAAATGAGAGAGGTGGGTGTGAGTTAAAATGGAATGAATTTGATACGACTGGGAGTTTCAAACACGATTAATCAGTTTAAGTTCATGAACTTCATGAAGCTGTCAATAACCGACAAGTGACTTTAGATTTGTCGAAGAGAAGGATGCTGCAAGCTTATGGTAAAACTACACCACTATTTGAGAAGATTAGGAGAGACGAACACCGGGTTCTCAAAAGGAAAAACAAGGAGCATCAATGAAACAGAGAGATGTTGCTTCAGGAATGAGTTTCGAAAGTTGTACCAGAGGGTAAAAAGATCCTGTCAATCTAGGCTACATAGCCTGCAAGGACGATTAAAAGAACATCGTAATAGAATCGCAGTCGATGCTGAGGATATGGAAGAACTATTTTTGCAGACTGTGTAACGGCGACGACAAATCAAATCAAGCTGTCAGGCATAATGAACCATTTGACCTGGACAAAGACCAACAATTCCGTCCACCCAACCTGGAAGAAGTGAAGATAGCCAGCCTTAGTCCAACAAAACTGCTGGAGCTGACGGCTTAGCTGCCGAGCTGTTCAAAGCGGCAGGCGATGCCTTGGTAAGAAGCATGCAACAACTTATCTGTAAACTATGTTCGGATGAAAGTATGAATGGAACCTCAGCAATGTTTGCCCGATTATCAAGAAAGGAGACCATCCGAACTACGCCAACTTCAGAGGCACCAGTCTCCTTAACATCACCTACAAAATCGTATCTGCCGTGTTGTGTGAACCCTTGAAGTTGTTAGTCAACAGCCTGATCGGTCCATATCAGTCTGTTTTTAGGCCAGGAAGGCACAATAGGACTCGGTAAACACCATAATAGACCAAGAAATTCCACCGTCGACCAAATGTTCACACTATGACAGATCCCAGGAGCTTCGAATCAATACCCATCACATCTTCATCGATTCTAAGGCAGCTTATGACAGCATTTATAGAGACGAGCTATACAGACCAATGTCCAGTTTTGGTATTCTTCCCAAACGCATTCGAATGTGCAGGGTGACAATGGAGAATGCACGCTGTTCCATTAAAGTAGAAACACCTTTTAAGTCCAAAAAGGATTCAGGTACGGCGACGCGCTGTCATGCGACTTCTTTTACACCGTTCTTAAAAGAGGAAAGTACCTATTTGAGACACACAATGGACTTCCACTGCACATAGTCAAACAGATTCATCCTTGTTCAAACTAATGGCTTCCCTCATTGACTACCTTCAAAATGTCACCCCCTAGCTCGCGTTCTTGCTTCATTGAACTTCATAAAAACAATTGCATCATTCCATTGCAACACGAAAAGTTCATATTAAATCCTCGTGGCGCTTATTGCATTTATATCCTTGAAACTTTGTTTATATCCCTTATTAAGTGCCAACTAATTGAATGTTGTGCAGCTGTATTAAGTATTTTAAGAGTGCACCCCGACTCATAGTCATGCATATCCTTGCATCCTCAATGCTCGTACCCATGGTAACACCTTCGATACAAGCCATTTAGTTTATATTCTTTTCTATATCCTTTGCGCCAATGTTTGTGTCCCATGAAATCCACAAATCGTGATGCACTTTCATGTAATTGGAACGTTCTTTTCAAGGAAGTCACGTTCAATGTACTGCGACGTGCATTTGGATATGATATTGTCGAAGGATGTGTGTAAAGTTTGTGACTTCTTTTTATTCTTCAATGAATAGGAGGTATAGGTATACTCAAGGATGTAATCGAGATTTTTCTTTTCTCCCTAGAGAGAATTTCAATGTTTGGATGTGTTTTAGTATTCAAGTCAGCAGCGGGTGAGCGACGACTGATGGAATTCGGTGTGAGACAAGATTTAATAGGAAAAGAAGAAAAGTGTTAGGCAGGATGTTTGTCGCCTACAATGAGAAGGATTTCCTTGATTTTGAATTGAATTTTGCTGCACCGGACATTTAAATATGCTTTACATCAATCGTGTGTCACTGCATCTGGGGAAAGCAATAAGGCAGCAGGCGCTTTCATCCAAATGTGGATTCTCTTAAGCAAGGACATCTGAACCAGTAGACCGGATTGGTTGTCACACTTTGTCTTCTCTTTCGGATTAAACATTCTGAGTTAGTTGTACACAATGGATCCATAGACATTAGAGTGAAGGCTGCGTCATACAAGATGCAGTCTTGTCTTCAGCCAACCTACATAGGCGCCTAACAATGTTATAAAGAACTTTCTGTTCCTGTATCTATAGCCCCTAAATGTGGTTTAAACTCCACAAATGACACCCTAGTGGAGATTCGACGAAGGGTAATCTTAGGCAACCGCTGCTATTTCGGTTTGTCCAAACAACTAGGGTCCAAACTCCTAACTCGAATGTCCAAAATCATGCTCTACAAAACCTTAATCTTGCCAGTATTGCTTTATGGAGCTGAATGCTGGACGATAAGTAAGACAGTGGAGCTGATCTTAGGATTCTTCGAAAAAAAAATTATACGTCGAATATTTGGTCCAGTCTGCGAGGAGGGCGAATGGAGGAGAAGATATAACCGCAAACTCTACGAGCTATACAAAGATGTGGATGTAGTCCGGAAGGCAAAAATCCGTAGACTGCAATGGTTCGGCCACATAGAGCGAATGGACGAGAATGTTCCAGCTAAGAGGATCTTTGAATCCCAGCCACCTGGTTCACGAAGAAAAGGAAGACCGAAGCTCCGGTTTTAAGATCAGGCAATCGCGGAAGCCAAGGTTTCTGGTCTAGTAAACTGAAAGCAGCGTGCCCGGGGCCGTGAGGCTCAGACCCTCCATGGGTCGCTGGCCTGATAAGTACGTAAGTAAATTCGGTACAGAAACCTTGAAACACCCTCTCATACTTCTTCTTCCGAAGATAGAGCTTTTTATTTCTCCTTCCCTGTTCATAGAGCAGACGAAAGGGTCTAGTCCTTTTTTACAACGTCGCTCCAAAGGCGTTCATTTTGGCAACCTTTGCTATATTTGGATAGTCTAGAAAAATATAAGACATCAGTTGCGATACATCTGAAGGTTCCTGCTGGTCATCTAAGATTGCAGTTGTTCATCTTGGACTTGTAAAAAAAATGCAAGGGACACCCAGATGCTCGGCAGTATTTTGCGATGGCAGCAATGGATTAGCGTTAAACTTGCTCACTTGCTCTTTACACTTTTTTACAGCAAAATTATGATCCAAGTCGGTGTTGGTACTTAAGAATGTTCGATCGTCAAGGACATTGGAGGGATGTCTTTCGTCTCTCGCAACATGATTTATTTAGTTGGCGTAATGTTGGCTTGATCAGGTTGAGTTGTAGGAACCTCATGCTACGCACTTCTTTGTTTCTTCCCACAGCTCACGTAGTACTTAGTCTTCCTTAACGACTAATTGGTTGATACAGTTGGATCTTTTTCTCTAACTAACCTTAACTTCTGTCACAAGACTTTCTGAGCAATTTAGTGAAATCAGGGTCTTGATGGCAGATTAAGATCCATCTGCTCCATGGCGCAGAGACATGGACTTTGTCAAAAGTGGATGTTACTCTTGACTGTTTAAGAAAAAAATTCTTCGGATGATTTTCGGTCCTGTCTGCATAGATGGTGAGTGGAGGAAGAAAGCGGATGCACATCAATGCTGCGGCTCGGAAAAACTTCGAATCTACCTCCGAAAGACGGCGCAATAGAGGAAGACCGCGACTCAGGTGGTGCACACAAGTGGAAGAGGTATTCAACAAACTTGGTATGCGAAACTAGAGGTAGATAGCTAAAAATCAAGCTGGCTGAAGATGCTTCTTGGTTGAGACTCAGGTCCACCCTGGACTGTAGCGCCAAGTTAAGATACCGAATTAAGTCTTTAGAAGTGCCTCTGCAAGAGGTTATGATTTTAGGTGTGACAGTATAGGAAATATGTATTTCTTTAGTGGAGATCTGTCTTCGAGAGTCTGCCCAGTTTTCATTGGATTTTGACGGAGCTACTTCGTTAGTTTTGAATGATTAAAGGCAAACGAAAGAGCTCGTGACACTAACTATACCCAGCTAGTCAGCCATTTCCGTTTTCTATACAGTTTGGTACTTCCGAAAACAACGTGATGCAAAGAAATCGAACTTTGTTTTCTTATCATAGATGCTAAGCCCAGACAGATACAACTTAAAATGGCTTTCAAAAACTCAGTGGCGGTAGTCAAACGTTGGATCCATTTTATGCCTCGAACAATGTTGTACAATGTAGCAAAACCGGCTTCTCTTTACTGGCTCTAGCCCGTCTGGCCTTCGAAGTATGATTTTTCTTACACTGATCTTCTCTTCGTCTATTTTAGGGCTTCGAAATGTATCAAATGTCAAAAACTGTCCGACTTATCTACGTTAATATGAATCATTTCAAAAGAATCACTCAAAATGCTTATACAATTGTTGAAAGTCCTCTCCAGATATGTTTTTATTTTTAGAAAGATATCGAGAGCCAGAATGTATGACTTCAATCCAAACTATGCGTCTAACCCCTACTTCCCATATACATATGCGCATATTATATACACCGCGTGTGTACATATTCTGTGTTGTGAATTCTCCTTAAACTGTCTTCTGTCTTACCTTAGACGTTCAAAACTTCGGAACTTTTCCATCATAAGTCCAGACATACTTCTGTATTTCTAGGAATGAAAGCATGTGCCCAATGTCCAAACTTTGCTTTCAGCCTATAAGGGGTTCAGTTAAGAACGTCAAGCAGTAGAAAAAAAAGTGTTCCGTATATTTCTGCTCAAGCAGAAACAAGCAGGGCACAACGGAGCGTCATCGTGCCCAAATCGATGTAGATAGGCACGGAAGCACTTCTCCATATAAACAATTTGTCCACAACTTAATATTTTGTATCGTTCAGTAAGTCCGTCGTCCTTTTTCCGAAAGGATCCACCTTTGCTGCTACGTAGTGAAACTATTTTCCCTTTCTTCTTTTCGATGTTCTCTACAGTGGGCATGACTTCCCTCTCTGTTTGTATACTGTCGCTACATTTTATCTGCAAGGATATTTATAGGCATCATGCCAACGATGATGAATATGGCTTCGTCGGATACTGTACGCCCTGAGTGGGCACACGGAGTTTATCTTCCTTGCAAACAATTTAGTTTTCAGTGCATCGGTTCAGCTTGTTGCGGCATACTACATACGACTGACTGTATTCCTCGTGCTAGTAGTAGCTTCCTATACTAGGGCCTACGCCTTCCTACATTCTTGATAACTCAGCATTAACTCAGTGTTCCTTCAATGACAGCCTCGTGTCTATCATGGTCTGTCTGCCGACTCTTGATGTGATTGTTTTCCTCTTTCCTTCCAATAATTAATGGTTTGTGGCAGCTTTAGAGTCTTGCGCCTTCTTATAGATCTTGCCTTCACCAATCCAGTTTCCCTAAACATAAATCTGCAATTGAAAAACTTAAGTGTCATTGAAATAAATTTCTTTCAGTCTCGGCCCAGACGTTCTACTATCATCCCCTTCACCACTCTTACTGTTAAATAATGTAAATCCTCCCATTTAATGTGTCACGAGTTCATATTTCTCTTCTTAATTTTTCCAACACCACAGTACTAACCTGCTTACCTAACATAATTACCACCTAGTTCTGACACACCAATTTTCACGAAAACAATTTCCTTTCAGGACGAAATATCCTTATCCATAGAAGGAAAAAAAAATAAAGAAAAATTATCACAACTTCCATCAGCCACGCAAGGCCAATTTTACTCTTGTTATGTTTAATGAAGCAAAAATCATTATGACATCCTGTCACGATATCCTGGCGGGATAATTACTAACAAAATGCCAAACCACCTGTATCTCAATTCTAAGTCACACCACATGTCGGTGTATTGGTGTCCAAGCGAATTAAGAGAGCAAATTTTGTTTGACCATTCAATTATGAAATTCGATGCCAAGTAAATATTGTTTTGTGTAATCATAAGTCATCTCAGGACTAAGGATACACTGATTATTCAATGTTGTTTACAAGTAAACAATCTCAATCAAGTGTGTGTGGTGTGAATCCTTCCCAAAAAGCTTTTCCTTTCAATTGAATTGGTCTAAAGAGAATACATAATCTCTCTTCAAAAAAAAAACTTTGTCAAAAGGAAGAAATTCCTTTCGTTGTGCAATGATCGAGGTAATCCTTGCAGTTATACAATGAACTTTGTGTTTGTAAGTTTCTGATGAAGGCAATAACTTCTGGGGTAGGGCGCATGTAGTTTCTGTCGAAAGGATTTCAATTTGTCACACTCTTTGGCACTTTACACCTTTTTGGGGTTCAGTCGTGTATCCTTATTACGTTCAGAAGGATTGGTATTGTAACAGATGGTTAAGAGTTATGTCGGTCGATGTGAATACTGTTCTGTGAATAAAGGATTAGATGTATTACATAAGTTTAGAGAGACAGTTAGTAGAAGTTGTACCTTTGAGGACATGACAATAAAAAACTCTGTTGGGTTTGGGGTGTAGGAAACTTGGAAACAAGCTAACCACTTTGATTTTGGTTTATGTTTCGAAAGCTTAGACAAACTATTAACAAAATGGGATGGGGCTCTTAAATATCATACTTATGGAATCCTTTGGTTTTGTGAAACATTTGAGTTTGAGACCTTTGAGTACCTTATGCTGGATTCATGCGTACAGGGCAGAGCATGTCTTCGTACAATGCTGATGCTCGGGTACCTACTAGATGTTACTAGTTCCAGTCTGCAAGAATGATTGTTCAGGTTGATGTTCCCGATGGACGGGCGTTCTCTTATTTTCAGTTTCCCTCTTCTAAGATTAAATGTCTTCAATGCTTAGCAGGAGTTAGGATGCACCGTCAAGACGTAAATAGCTCTACATTGAGCTGTATGTAGTCTTAAACCCACCTTTTGAGTCATAACCGTGATTAAACCCCCTGTCCCCTCTACTCGTTCGTTCGTCCGCTCTTTTGTTCGCTGGTATATCATAGTGACCATAGTCCCAGAGCAGATTCAAAGGAGATTTTCATGATTTTATGTTCTTCTTTGGATACCCCTACCGACTTGGGTTCCCCAGTGCATTGACTTTTGCAAGTGACTTACCGGCATACAAACATATGCTTGTTCATTGGAACTCTAGCTCAAGGTCTATGTCAATCAAGCCCGTCTAGCTACTCCTTAACTTCAAATTTTACTAGCAAGTATCCTCTTTTTCATCGTCATCTCTGCAAGTCGCTTCAAAGAATACCCAACTTCATGACTGTTTAGGGTGGTGGTCTCAATTATTTCTTTGTCTATTCGTCTTTTTTTAGTTCAATCAAACTCAAGTCATTGATTATGCTCGTTCCACTAATATGAATCTTTCAGCGCTATCAAGTTGGTACACAGGAGGCAAAGGGAAGTTGCTAAGAGCATTGGTTTTGAATGCTTCTAAACGGTAGCTAAGGAAGGAAATCGTGTTGTAAAATGGCATTCCAAATGCGGTCTTACCACCCTAAATCTTCCAAAGCAATATCCTCTGCAAATGATGCTTCTACAACATTTCGCATAATTTAACCATTTCGATTATAGCTTCCATGACCATGGTCATGGAATTCTCCACAAATCCCATTAAGGTCACGAATAAGTTGGTAAAACTCATAATCTCATTGCTCTATGTGCTTATCTCCCATGCTTTTGTAGGCTCATTACTATTTTCCCACGAATCTTAGGCGAGAAGTAAACGCCAAAGTTGTAATCCTTCCAAAATTATACGAAAGGATATTAGCAAAGCCATTAGGTGTTATAATTATAGGAACTTTCCATCCTCTAAGCCTTTAATTGGCACGACGACCACAATCACATAGGAGTACAATGCAGATGGCCAAAAGTAAATGTCATTAGGTTTCGAAACTTATCGACGTTAAGGGTGACTACGTTACCCTAGATAGAAGACAGGAAAAGAAATCTCTAAATGATGAAACGACAAATCAATGTTGTCCCCCAGGACATCTCCATGTTTTTATTCAATTTAACCTGTTTCCTTCTTTAATATCCAACGTCAGGAGTCCTTTTTGAATTTTCCAGACACATTTTGAATCATTTGTTCGCCAAGACTTAATGATAATTGTTCCAATGTATTGTCTGCGTTTACTACAGGTCGGAGGATTGCTTTTTCATTTGCAAATTTCCTGCCGTGCAAATAAAGTGGGTCGACAGTCATCAGGACGAACACAGACGAAAATAGAAAAGGAAGTATTCGAGTGCTTTTCCTTGTACTACAGTCAGACAAAATTGTTTGGGGAAGCGATTTCCAGTGTTTGATGTTTTGTCGCTTTTTAAAGAATGTTGCTGTAAGGAAAAGGAAGTGACAGGTGACACTTTCTAATAAAATATTGAAGCTGCAGATGTGCTTCAGTTTTTTTAAACTTTTGGTTCCATCTGTCTGAACTTCTGAAGTATCTGTGTTTTGCATAGGCCTTATTTCTAAGGGAGTTCAGTTGAGTTTATCGATTATAAATTACAAGAAACAGTCTGAGGATGTCCAACTTAAAAGCTGCATTGTGGGCGAAAAACGGGCTCTTCTTTCAACAGGCAACTGTATATCGACTAGCTAGACTAATTTTTTGCAAAACTAGAGGTAAATACGACTATAAGAGCTAGGTTAGGTTAGGTTAGAAAGGTCGATTGCGATGCCATGATCTTTGGTGGAATTCTCCAATTTACTCGTCGAACCACTTAGAAAATTGGCATTTATATGTGGCAGAGTGTCGACGGGTTTTGAATGAAGCTTCCTTCAGAGAGAGAGGGCAATACACATGCATAGAAGTTGGAGAATATTCTCGGATTCCTCTACGCCTCTGCAGCTCCTATAGAAGGCATTTGAGAAGAGTTCTAGTCTAGTACCGCGCTTTCTTATAAGGCAGTATCTGATTTTGATACCTATTGTTGGTACTAGTGTGTAGTCTGCTAAGACAGATCGAGCACTTAGAGCCTTTCAGATTCAGCTAAGGTAAAATGGTAGGTAATCTGGCACGTCGTACCATCAAAGGTTCATCCTGTTGATTGCATCCAGCTCCTTCGGCAGCTTGTATGTAGCGAGAGGCATACCTTGACATGACATTTCTGGTGAAATTAGCATTGAATTACCACGAAGGACACCCTCATCATCGTTTTCGTTCTCTATATCGTGACACCTACTTTAAAACCAAAGAGGGACTTAAATTCTGCCAAGATAAATGGATTTTGTCTACCTAGGCCTTGCAGTTATTATTGAACACGTCCCCGAAAGAATTGTTCTTTTCAATAACTTCCCCCCTGAAAGCCCCCCACCTTAGTTCTTTTCTACAGTTTGGAAGCATGGATATCGGCAAATACTTCGAATTGTTAGCAACTAGCAACATTCCATTCTAATAAGTGTCAATAAGTCCTCAGATCGATGAAAAAACACACGTATTGTACCGACAGGGAACCCAAAATCTAACTAAGACTGTAGAGCCATCTGAAGAATAAGTGAAGAAAAAAAAGTCGTGAATTATGAAGCAGAAGTGGCGGAACTGGCCATCAAAGCCAGCAAGTCTAGAATTCAGTACAAATTTAGGGCTCCACTGGAAGTGGAGGCGACCGAAAGTGGTTCTCTTTGCCTCTCTATTATCTTTTCAGCATAACTTCTTTGACATGGCATGGATACATATACTTACGCTACAGTCCGGGGTTGACGTGGATCTCAACCAACAAGCAGTTCGATCTTTAGCGACCTGTCTCTAATTTCGCACGCTAAGTTGGTTGAGGTCCCCTTCCACTTGCGTGTGCCATCTGAGTCTCGCTCTTTCTCTACAGCGCCGTCTCTCGGGGGTGGATTCGAAGATTTTTGAGACCAGAGCGTTGGTGTCCATCCGCTCTATACGACCCAGCCACCTCAGTCATTGGACCTTCACTCTTCTGGCTGAGTCGGTTTCGCTGTACAGTTCGTCATTGTATCTCCTCCTCCACTCACCGTATATGCAGAAGGAACCGATAAATCGATTATTCGAAAGAAATACTGTGAATTATAAGCAATGGCAGCAGTACCAAAAATTCTCCTCAGTTATTCTGGACACCAACCTCGAAGCAAAAAGACTGAAACCTAATACCATCTGAGTTTCAAAAGCACTACACCAACACCAGCGCTGTGTGAATAGCATCATAAGGGTATTCATAACCCCTTTAGGGCTAGCGAATTATAAAAAAAAATTAATCACTCGAGCCAAGAGCAACCCCATCCATTTTTGATTAGGTCCATGCATCTGCACCGGAGAGCAGGACTGGGACTATTAAAGCCTTATATAGGGTCACTTTTGTTGTTCGAGTGAGGGCTTTGCTAATCAATTACCTTCTCAGCCCAAAAAGCAGCGATTGGCTAGAGTTATTCTTCGTTTGATCTCAACACTGATTTCGTTGTCTGAATTGATAGCGGAGCCTAGGTATACAAAGTCCGTAACTAACTCAAAAATTATATCTGTCGAGGGTGACGTTCTGTCCGAGACGTCAGTGTTCCGTTATGGACACATATAAAGCATATTAATTCAGTCTCCGAGCTTGAGTTCGCAGGAATAATGATGTCTGTTCCTTAAGCAGCTTCCTCGAAATACCTTGATCATACATTCTACTCATCACCTTCGACCACTGCCTGAATCGCATGTAGGCACTTGGACCGAAAATCCCATTATTTTCGGACAATTTCACACATGTACCTCAGTAATCACTTATCGATTGCTGGAGGAGGAAAAATGCGATTTAATTTAATTTTGAGTAACACTCCCTTCCATAAGCCATTCTTTCTTTCAGAATGGAATTAGAATGAACCTTGCTCGTAAGTTCGACCTAATGTTACTTACATACAATTCGAATCAATCCATTTATCGATCGCAATTGTGTGGATAAAATTAAACCTCTCGACCCAAAGATTTTCCACTTTCCTTCACTCAATCGTTCAATTTAGGAAAATTCAATTTTCAAGATTCAGATGGAATTTAACCCTTTTGCTTGTACTCATTCACCTGGTACACCTTGTAGTCTGGCATCCCGCACATTAAGTGATGTATATGCCCTTAATCGAAGTCAATTCCTTCTTCTATTGGATTTTTTATTTAAAATCAATCAATGCCACTTCAGAAGGTTCATTCTGTTGATAAGGTTAGGTTAGGTACGAGTACTTGCAAATAAAGCCAAATCCACACATTACCTAAATCCGCGTCAGTTATTGATTGTCCTGCATACATGTGTTGAACTGCAATTTTCCACCTAAACTTGAGGGTTTTTCCTTCTTTTGATGATGAAAAGTGCAAGAGAAATGATTTCCAGCATTTCAAAAACGATAATTGATGACTTTTCTCCTTGGCACGAGCGCGCTTCGAAGAAGAGTGTGTTGTCTTGTCGCGAGAAGATGATAAATTTTTTTAAATTTATGGAGACTAATGATGGGCGGAGTTTTCTTTCGAGTGTGATGACTTTAAGGGTGGTAAACTTCACAAGGAGACACTGCACTGTGAGTACTTGGATAAATTACCTAAAATTACCGTCAAATATGCCGCCAGGCATGTGTCGTCGTTTGGGTTTTAGTGTCGTTACCACAAATTACTTTCGAAAATAAATTTTTTAAGTGCAAATGATGTTTTGGAGGACGTTGGGTGTAGTGATTTGGGAGAAAGTATTGCTTTGGGGGGATATTCCTCTTGAAAGTGTGCCTGTGGCAAACAAAAAAAAAGGCTTTAGAAGGAGACATGGTGAAATGGTGTTTGGAATTCATGAAATTATGCCATGGGACCACCTACATCATTCGACTTCATCATGCTTTTGGTTTAACAACGGTTTTATCTTCAAGATTAACCGATAGCTGCGTTTGTCCCTTTGCCAAGCTTTTCCATCAATTTTGTTATTTCTTCAGGCTCTGCATGCGAACTGTTTATGCCTTTTTTCGTTGGAATTATTTATGAGCTCACCAGACAATAAGCGTAGAGGTGGCAGTTCAGCAGAACCCAAAGTAGCACTAGGATGTGCCTCGTTGTTACCACGACTCATGTGACGTGGTTGATGATGTGTGTTGTTGAAGATGGGTGAGACTGTCGGTGCCTAGATCCAGCCTGTGAAGTAGATCTCGTATCCCTTTACCCGAGATGTCGTTGAGGTCGTCGAAGAATGGTTGGTTTAGTACACGCAGCCGGCAGCCGGGTACCAGGCAAGGCCCTCAATCATCATTTTCGGGCTCATTTCCTTTCTGTGGCTTATCCAACAGCCACATAAAGTTTGAGCTCAGCTCTGATACGGTGCACCAAGAAAAGTCAAGAAATACTTACACCAAGCAAGCGTACTGCAAAGCTTCTTACAGACTCCTTCACTGGACACTTCTTAATCAACTACCATCTCAACAAGTTGGGTATAAGTTCGAAGACTTAGAGACTACTGAGTATATTCTGGGCGAATGTCATGCAACAATTCGAAGCAGACAAACAAAAAACCTCGACAGGGTGTTCATTTTCCTAGTCGAAGTTCGAAGTTCGATTGGAGAACTTTGCTTGACTTGAACAATTTTTTGTTAGATCGCAGTGTTTGCCTGTTCTCCTTTATGATATTTAAGAGACCCCCAAAGATCAAACTTAAAGTATTCAAGGATAGGTGCATTCCCGCTTAGTCCATGATGATAGCAATTCGAAAAAGAATGAATGAAGCGTAGAGTTCTCTGTATAAACTCGTCTTAAGGAAGTATAATTAGTAGATGGCAAGCCTTGGTCTTATAGTTTCAACCCAGATTCAGGCCTTATATTGGATGAAAAATTTGATCATTTTCAGCCTTACCTACGTCTTGTGTCAATCCACTCGCTATAGCAACCTTCTTGCATATACACATCTAAATATTTATTTCAAGTTCCTACTCCCTGAGAGTTAGTCTGGAACCTGTCATCACTTCCAAGAGTTACAATTTCTCAACGTTGACCGCTGCTTATTAGGACTTCCAGTACCCTTCACATATGATATTTGACAGTAATCATCGTTATGTTGTTAGCAACACCATCATCATTCATTGCATCAGACATTTTGCTGTTTACAGGCGACAATTCCAAGTGAAGCTTCCATCCAATAGAGAGTAAATTCTTAAGGTATAGATAGTTTAGAGCATATTTGAGACCCCACTGGTCATCTAAGAGCCGTCCTATCAAAGTGCACAACCTCATTGTACAAAGTCAAGTTTATCTCCCAGTCTTGCCTGAATGGAATAGTAGCCTAAAAGTTCTTTGCAAACAAAATTATTTTGATTTGAGGTGAAGCTTGCCCAATATGTCTAGGGGTATCTCTACAAAGCCGTCTAAGAGCTTATACCTTTAACATATTGAGATCCCTTCACTAACAGTTTTTTTTGTTTGTTTGTTTCAATTTCAGCTCCAGCAATTTTCGTGGGTCCTTCGGCCGATCAAACCCAGCTTCAGTTAGTGCATTTCGGTTTCGGTTTCGTCAATTTTTGTGAAAAAATTAGGCACGTTCCTAAGTCTCTCTACTGTTTCTGCAAATCGAGTCGTTCTTCTCCTAGTCAGTGCATGAGTGCTCGTCAGTGCATGAGTGTTCGTCAGTGCGGGTTCGGTTTCGGTAAAGTTCTTTGCAATTAAATTATTTTACTTCGATAATTTATCTATTTTGTGTTTGATCGCGAGTGCATCTAGTGTGAAAATCAGCCAAGGCTCTAAGTAGACAAAAATTGCAAAGAAAAGTGTTTCGTTCGTTCGTTAACAACGCCCATAGATGCCACCATAGATCACTAGCCGATAAGAACCGCATTTAAGAAGGTACATACTGTTGTATGATGGTTTTCAATATTTATTTGGGTTGGTTATTCCGGGGTCCGATCTTTCCTTCTTTCATCTTCAGCTTCCCAAACAAGCCTTGTCCAGAGAACTCTTTAGCTTTGTATTTCTCCAATGTAATGGCGTCGCAGATCTTCTTTTTGATAAGTAATGTTGTAGGCAGTTTCGGCCAAAGTTGACTCATGAATCATGATACATCCTTTCAGGGAGCAAGTCTGACCCCTTTCTCACTTTTTAACTCATCAGTTCTGAAAATGTATATTTTGTAACAACCTGGCAATGCTGTATGCCAGGACATTTCCAGGACAGAAACAGAAACAACCCAATTCAACAAAACAGTCTGCTTCCAGACGACTGGTTGCATTTGCATACAGCCGACTATGACAATATAAGCACTTTACCACGACCCATATCTCTACCACTGAGGAATGTAATTTATGCAAAGGTATCAAATCTTTTGTCTAAGGTGCCAAAGCGAGGAATATTCTTGGGTGCTCTACATAATGAGAGTCCTTTTAACTAGTTTCCTTAAGAAATGCATTTACAATCGTTTTTCTCCTTCTTGCAATCAGTTTCCCTCATTCCATTGAATAGGAAATTAACTTCTCAGATTGCGGTTGTGATCTTTCCTATCTCCATTGGTCTTGTAAATATTGTCCAATGAACTTCGAGAAAGAGAATTTGAATCGTTTAAATGAAATAAGTTCCACCAAAGGAATTCCGGGACAAAAATTCAATTTGCATGCCAAATAAAAGGGTTTTACAACGGAAGTTCATTTAAAATGTATTTGAGGAGTTATTGAACTGCAAAAGAAGTCAGCTATTTCAAAGGCTCCGAAAGGAATTGAAAAACTATAAACACGTTCAAGGTAGTTGATCCATAGTCCCTGGATTCTCAGCCAAAGGTCGATAGCATGATTAACTTGCCGGGTATCGTTATGAACATATACAACAAACAGAAATTGCAATCAAACTCTTTTCCGTTTGCAGAAAGTCCCAATCAGGTCTTATTCTTTCTACAACCACCTCAAGCGGTTTGCAGTTTTCAAGCAAAGTCTATTGCCTTCATCCCTTCACTGCATCGAATCAGTCACCAACAATTTGAATCATAGAATCCCTATTCGATGATAAACCGCGACATCTTTTGGCAAAAAAACGATGAAACAGAGTAAGTGTGGTTTGTGTATTGGGTGATTCCTCTTTTTTTTCTCTGACATCAGTCAACATCAAACTGTTAAAAATGCTTCTATTCCTATCCCGGAAGAGCGTTTTAAAAACAGTAGTTCCCCTTTGAAATTCAACCGGCTGGAGGGACTGACTGGTGCCTCAGCCTTTTTGGACGATAAGATTAGTGTACACTTCTAGTCCATACAATTTGGATCATATTGCCTTTCTATGTTTCTCTGCTACAGAGCAGGAAAGGGATGATGCGTTTTTTTTACAAAATCCACGTAGTTCCTTGTAAGAGGTCCATGCTGGATTTCTCGAAGGTACACACTTAGGTTCAATTCAAAGCAAATTGTGATGATAGAGGTACATGCTACTCTCAAACCAAAGAAGCGAAAACTGTGAGCGTACCGTACCTCTTTGTTTGATTTCTCAACTTGTATCTCTTCTATAATTACCTACGGACTAGAGTAGTCAAAATATTGGACTGCGGTTTGTTAGAATAATCAAATTTCAAGGTCAAAGTGTGCCATAAAAATCACTACAAGCCTCTGAAGTCGTGATCAGAGAAATCATTAAAATCGAATCAAAAATTATTGTTTCCTTCTTCAAATGCTTGCCAACAAGGAATTTAACTTTAAATTACAACTCTACTCAGCACCATCCCTGTGCGAAAAGTCAAATACCGCTCGCAGTTTTCACCGCAAATCCATCACAAATGTCCATTTATTTTTTTCAAAAACATCGCAAAAGATGTCACATTCCGCGACGGAACTTCAACAATTACACTACAATATCCTTGATTATTTGACGAAACGAAGTCGCATCATGTCCGCTCATAAATTAAGGACTTGGAATGACTTCACCGGATATTTTAACTACCAATACTCGGACTACAGTCGAGAAGACTTGCGCAAGGAATTCCTAACAATGATTCTTCCAAAAGTGTTCACCTACAACTTGACACATATCCAGAGGAGAAAAGTTGAGATCTTTGCTACTCACTATCACTTTACTCGAACAACTGATGGTTTTCTTGAACGGGAGTCAAGAACTTACCTGCCAGTGGAAGGAGAGCACTATGTGAGGTCAGATACAGAAACACAGGCAAGTGGAAAAACGTCTTTTAAAGCAGCTACCAACCGCAACTTTATCTACAGTTCCCCAATGTAGCGTGTATTGTAACAGATGCGGAATCTGTTCATGAGACTCCATGTCCTGATCAACTAATATCCGCTTGGACTTCCGCAATCAATTCAACAGACAGCGAAGTGGCTAGTTATTGTTTTCACCGAGGAACACGGCTGCGTATGCGAGTGACACAAACGCAGCGAAACTTTCAGGAAACAGCTCAACTGCCAGAGAATATGAATCCAGCGATAGCCAAGAAGATCACCAGCTTTAGGAATAAAGCTGAGAAGTTATCTTCGATGATCTGTGTCAAACCATTCGAGGAATAATAAAGCGAGGAAATTGTGGAACAAATATGAGTTTATTTTCTATTCTAAGTGGGTATGCTGAGCTCCTGGACTACGCCTGCGAGAATTTCTGGAGTCTTGAAGCACCAGTTTTTGATACTCTTGCTTACGTTGCACCATGCCTCACCGTGCTTCGGTTCAGCTGTGACGCAGCGCTCTTGCACTTCCTTCTGTTGGTCCTCGGTGCCGTGGATGAGCTCGAATTTGTAGAAGTACGCCCAGGCGTCTCCGAAGTCTGGGTCGATTTTTACCTTAAGTGGAGAGAGGGGTTAGATAACAATTGAATCTGGAAGAGTTCTTCTACTTACCGTTCGATTGAACCAATCTCTGCATTTGGAAAGCTTGTGCTCTGACCAAAATAGTTTTGATACGGCCAACAGCACATGCGGATCGTGTTCACATTTCTTCAGAGCATCCACTGACTTTGTCTTTCTTTGTGGTTTGGATTCCATGAATATTGCTTCTGCCCAGAGCTCACCAGCTGTTGGGCACTCTTGCAATGCTCTGGCCATCATGGTAGATGCGATTTCTTTGAGTCCTGCACGTAATTCCACTCGAATTGCCTCCAACCAGAGCTGCGATGTTTTCGGATTCTTCAAACGTCCTCGCTCTAGAATGGAGCGTGCTTTGGTCAAGGTTCCCTTGCGTTCCTCCAACGACGACGACAGGACCCAAAGGGGAATAGAATTCGGACACTTTTTCAAACCCTGATTGTAGGTGTTTGCGGCGTCCTCCAGTCGCTTTTCCTGTTCCTCGATCTGTCCCTTCATCATCCAGAGTTTGGGGAAGTCTGGGAACACCTTGACTGCCTCGTCAAGTAGACGCAGTGCTTCATCCATTCGATCTAGAGCCCATTCCAATCGCGCAGACTTCATCATCACGCGCGGAGTTGGAGCCGATGCTCTCGCTTTGGCAAGTAGACGGCGAGCACGTTCATACTCTGAGTTCTCACTCTCGAGCTTGACAGCAGCCAACCAGATGTCTTCGGAGTTCGGATTCGCTTGGAAAGCCAGTGAGAGAATGCCACGCGCAGCTGGTACGTCCCCGGCCAACCACTTGGATTTGGCGCCCATTAGCCAGAGAACTTCTGATTTGGGACAATGAGCGACAGCGCGTTGTAGGAGAGCTTCCAAACTCTCACGAGTACCATGGTTCTTCTCGAAGTAAGCTGCTCGTAGCCAGATACTCTTCTTCGATGGAAACACTTGCAGAGCATATGCGTATACCGCTCGGGCGCACTCAAACGCGTTTTCCTTTGCACACTAAAAAGAGAAACCAAGTAAACTACTTGCTGGGGCATTCAATATTAGCAAATACTTACGAATTCAGCGTCATCGATCCAAGTTTGTTTCCTGTCTTCCTCCTCGACGCCGATTCCGATTACCGCCTTTACAATCGCTTGACAGCAATGCACAGCGCCAGACTTCTCCGCTTCAATGGCTTCCTGGAACCACTGCTCGCGATTGATCTCTACTCCATTCGCACTCAACGATGTGAGTGACCTGTCAATAATTTTTTCCACCATGTGGATGTTTCCATTCGCCTCCTCGAGCTTTGCAGCTGTTGTCCAAATCTGTCTGTCTGTGGGAATATTCTCACGAGCTTTGTTGAGCACTTTCCGTGCGTTTTCGTATGTCTCCAGCCGAGCCAACGCCAACCACAGCTCCACGCTCGTGTTACAGCACTCAACTGCACGAGAGAGAAGAATACGAGCATCATCGGGGTTCTCCAGCTCCACCGCAGCTTTCCATAGACGCACTGAGTTGGGAATGTGTTCAAGGGCCTTTCGAAAAACACGACGTTTTGCCTTTGTTTCCGTTTCCAAGTCGGCCGCCTTGATCCAGATCCTCACCGATGTGGGGATGTGCCTTGCAGCTTGAGCAATCACAGCCTTAGCTGTGTCTGGCGGTTGAAGACGTGCTGCCTCCAGCCAAAGATCCTCACTCTGTGGGTTAATCTCACAACCACGCATGATAAGATTGCGTGCCATTTGCACTTTGCCCGTGACTTCCTCGAGACGAGCTGAAGCAATCCAAGCCGGCGGGTGATTGGGATTAGTTTCTCTTACACTCTTCAAGAGCAAACGAGCCTTCTTGATATCATTGATATCACCACCGTATGTCGGAATCATACTCTGCAAATCAGTTAGGTAGCCCTTAGGGTCCACCACTGTTTGTCCCTCCACAGAGTCAGACACTTGCGACAGCTTGACGTTCATCAAAGTGTTTCTAGCCTGTCCGATCTTTCTCAGATCTAAGTCACCAGTGGGAGTCAACATTCCCGGTGTTGTGACTCCAGGAACCATAGACGATAACCCCGAACGTGGATCAATGGTTGATGATGCCTCGCCACCAAGATTTCTCGACAGCACACTGTCAGGCAATGGAGTAAACTTCTCCGCCCTGGGATTTCTTTGCTTGCGATTCCGGCTATCACCCACTTCAGGAATTGTCGACCACTCCTCAGCTGTTACTGTGGCCAAACTTCGTTTCAAATCTGAGAATTGCTGTTGAATTTTCGGACGCTCTTGACGATACTTCTCCAAGTCTTCCTTCATTCTTCGATCTCTGTACTCCTTGCGCTTCTCATCCATCCGCTTGTCAATTGATTCGTATATAGCATCTGCCTCCTCGTCGTCCTTGTCATAGGGATCCTTCGAAAAGAGAGAACCACTGTAGCCACTGAATTCGTCATAGTTCGAGTCATTCAAATCTTCGTCGTCTTCCTCCTCTTCCTCTTTTTTCTTGCGCTTTGCAGCCGGTGGTGCATGCCTGTCGTCTGAAACATCATTGGCATCCCTCGCAGGACCAATATCAGAACGAGTAGTGAATCCTGTGGCACTGTAGAAGGAAAAAGTTTATGTGAAAATGAATAAAGTGCGAAGCTGAATAGACTTACCCTCTCCCAACACCGGCAACATAGCCAAGTGGTGCTGGAACTCCAAGGAAATGTTTCTTGTTGCGATTTGCAATTACAGCTGCGGTGATATTGGACATTGTTCGATTAGTTTTTGTTTAGTTTTGTTTTTTTTTTAAATTATTAAATATTTTAACGTGTTTGGTGGTAAATAATTTGCAAAGAAAAAATGTTTACAAACGTCTTCGAATGTCAGCTGTCAATTTGTGAAATGTCAAAGATCTATCAGTTTCATTCACAATGGAGTGGTATTTTTGTATGGCCATCTAGATGTGATTAGTGGAAATAAGACACTTTTGGGTGTTTTCACATTAAATTGTCAAACAAAAACCGTTAGCATATTGTTCAGACAAACAAATGTCTAGACAGTAAACGCCATTTAATTCGCGAGTGTTTGGTGATTTTAGTCGGGCTCGGTAAGTTTTAATTTAATTTTTAATTAGTTAAGTGCAAAGTTTATTGTGTTTGTAATTAGCATTAGTAAGGCGAGTTTAATTACGTGTGAGAATAAGAAATGTGTCGTGTGTGTATGTGGTGTGCAGTGCAAAGTTGAGCTGAAGCAAGCCGATGTTCTGGTGATTGGAAAACAAGCCTCATTGCCAGCATTCAGGAAGAATCATCGAGAATCCAACAGGTTAGTGATTTTAATTTGTTTTATTAAATTGAAAAATGTTTATTATGTAGCATGGGGATAAAAGCATTAACTTGGGGGGAAAAACATTTGGCAAATTTGGCGCAAAACGCCAGACATTTTGCGCCAAAAGTGGGAGTTGGGTGGGAGAACTTAAAGCATTGCATTTGTTTGGTTTTATTTACGATTCTATACGCAAAAATAGCAAACAAATATTTGCGCGACAGCTTATAGTGAGCCAGGGCCTAGCTCCGCAACCATTCATGTGCGTGCTCCATTTTCTCACACAAATGGAAGGGGACCTACAGTTTTATTGCCGACTCCGAATGGTGAATTGAGCAGCTTTTTCATGATAGATCACACTCCTCCAGAGGTGGTGCCGCGCAAAAACGTTTGGTGGTTTTGAGATTCGAACCTGTGTCCTCTCGCTTAGCAGTCCGACGCACTAACCACTAAGCTATACTATACCAGAACCATAATAAGTGTCATTACGGGACAGTGTAATAGGCAAGCATGCAGCAAGGCTTGGCGTTCATTCAAACGATTTTTGTAGAAGCTGCATGGACGAAGAAGGGGAGGAAACTATTCCCCACCTTCTTTGTAACTATTCAGCTCTCTCCCGCAGAAGAGGACTCCATTTAGGGGAATTCTACTTTAACGACTTAGGCGATCTGATAAACACAGATGTCAGAAGCCTTCGCTTCATCAGAAGTTCCAATTGGTTCAACGAGTAGGTAAGGAAATCTCTCCAGATCCATGTGGTACCACAATGGACTTATCACTGGTCTAAGTATGCTGGCAACAGCTGGCAGCTACTTCAACCTTACCTAACCTAACCACTAAGCCACGGCGATCACTTCTATACACTCTGTTGTGAAATTCATAATTTTTTCTTTGCAGTAAAATGAAGGATCCTCTTCATAGCATTTTGCCTCATTGTCTGTTGCTGACTGTCCTTCTGAGGCTTCAAATTCTATTGTCTTGAATGTTTCTTCTTGTCTCGTCCGATTGCGTTTACTTAGATTGTTAGTGTTTGTTCAAGGCATTGTTGGAGGTGGATCCATCCTGATTCCAGACAAAATTATATTGCAACGGATGTGGTTTATGTCCTAGAGTCGTTGTCCAGAAATATATCTTCGTGCTAAATGGTGGCAGACAGGGATCTCCATGTTTGGATATTGCCTAGAACGTCTTTGTTAGATTTGGTTGCAGAGTATACTGAGGTGATTCTTTTGAATCTTAATGGATCTATTGTGGTCCCCGTTGTGTAATGTAATGAGGACACAGAAAATGTGTGGAAGGAGGATAGGGTAGTCTTCTTTGTTGATTGTGTCGTATTTTTGTTGACCGAACTAAGGGATGGCTTGATTGGCAATTCGATCGAATCGTTGAAGAAGTGTCACACAAAGAGCTGCTTTTCTGGTTCTATTCATGCTTGGGCATTGGTAGAAAAAGGTTTAGGTGACCTTTTAAGAAGCCTATTAGAAGAGTTTAATGTGTTCTACCATGTAACGGGAATGGATTCCTTTCTTGTTCCTGTTAGATTCGTAGATCAGTACTAAGAAATCGGCAAACTGGCAATTGTTTGCTCCAGGATCAACCGTCCTACTTAGTTCGTCATACCTATAAGCTATGAAACCATGTGTTCTTTTAGTGCATTGCAGCTTGGTCGCTTGCTTTCTTTATATGAAGAGGAGTTGATGGCTAAAGCCATTTTTTTCTTCTTCACAAACTTGGATCTCAGGTAGTTTATTGTACCAGTGGTTGTGTTTTGGAATCCCCTTTAGAAGCGTGTCTAGTCTTGCTGTAGTTCTGTTTCCATTCTAAGGGATTTCTTAATCCTTTCGCTACTTTTTCAAGCCTTCGTTTTGTTGTAGGGTTGCTAATTGGAGTTGTGCTTGACTTTTCTAAAGGCTTAAGAATGGCTTAAGTGTATTCGGTACTTCTCATTTGTTTCAATCTCCAATTGATTTGTGGAAGATTTATACCACCGGCTACGCAATTGATGCGCAATCGATCGATAGAATGACCAGTCCTTGACTGTTAAGACGAGGAAGACGAAGAATCTATCGTACACTTCCTCTGGACGTGTCCCGTCTTTGCAAACATCAGGAAAACCACCTTAGGCAAATTTTTCTAAAATAATCTAAATACTGCCAGTACGGCCGATCTGAATGCGTGACAATCTAAATGATTTCAGAAGTAGACAGGAGTCTAACCCTAGCACTTACAGTGGTATCACAATGGATCTACTTCTGGTCTAAGTGTACCTACCTCTTAACAGAGGACCACTTCAAACTAACTAACGAACTGATTGCTCTTTCCGCGAAATCTATGAAAAGCTAGTATGGCGTCGATGTTGGAACAAACTTAGGAGGATCATCCACCAGACATCTTGCTTGAAGTTACAGTGGTAAGTCAAGAGTGGAAGGCTTACATATCGTCGTGGTGTCCACTTGAAAAACATTTTTAGACAGTGGGTAGTTTCGAAATGACTTATACAGCAGATATTGCATACATATTGACATGCCGATTGGGGCTATGATTGATGGTTGGATGAATTTATTAGTCTTGGACGTTAACCAAGTATATGTTACTTGTACTGAAAAAACATTGTCCTTTCGTCAGTCTAAAGGCCTTTCAAGGTGAAGTTCCAGGGGAGTTCCAGTGCTTTCAATGTTTTGTTGTTGGTTTGCCAGAGGCTGTCAAAGGTTACCGATGGATGGATTCCCAAAACAAAGTTCTGTAATAGTTAGACTGGTGAGATGTCACATAATAAACACAAATAATATGTTTGGTGCCAACGACTTGGAACCAAGACATGATCGCTATGTTTTGTGTCGAAAAAAATAGACTTTTTCTTTATAAAGAGGTAAAAAACGATTTATTTAACATTCAATTTAAAATTTATATCTCAAGCCAGCGTGCCCGCTGTTGTCGTTGTATTTGAAATTCCTTGAAGCTCCAGCATAGGCATCCAAGTTCTTAGTTATTGGATGAGTGTAGTCGACACTAGCGCTTGAACCGCCTTGACGACTGTGATCCACTCGAGCCTCGACTCGGCGCTGTGGTGAACGAGCACGCCTAACCAAAACCAAGTCTTCAAGGGGACTTACTTCTTCATATACCTGCAAGGAAATAATGGACTCGTGTTAGAATAAAAGTTTCCACACACCAAGTTTTGTATCAACTTACAAATTCTGGTTCTGCATAAGCACCATCAAATTGTTCCTCATTAAGGGTGAATCCTAATGCCAGCGCCAAAAGTCCGAAGAAAATTAAAGTCTTGAATGCCATTTTTGAAGTCTACTGAACTGAGTGCCTTAGTTTGTTTCTTGAGAGAAAGCTAATTCACGATTGATTGCTGTTCGAAGTGTCCTCTAGCCTTTTATACAGAATCGAGATGATAAGCGAGCTTCGCGACATCGTTTATTATCTCTCTCGGGAGTTTTTCTTTTGTTTTGTTGCTCTTGGATGGTGGTTTACCCGATCATTTTTAGAACAGAGGGTACATGTTGACTGACAATTGTTCGGTTGGGTGTTTTCCTAGAATTTGTCGTCCAATGTCCTAACAAAATGGGGATTTTTGACTTTTGTGATTTACTTTGTATTCAACGAGTGTAAAATGTTATCTACCGTTGTTTCGTAGCCGTAAAGACTGTTGTGTACATGTGAAAATAACGAGCTGTGGTGTCGCTCTTAGTCTGGTTGAGTCAACGATCAGACGAGCCTCTTGGACAGTGTCGTGAAGTGAAGGTTCGAAAAACACTACAGTGATTTGGGAGATTGAAGAAAAGGATGCTTTTCATCCTTGAAGTTGACAGGGATTTCTCGAAAAGGACGGTGGATGGATTAATTCTTTTACTGTGGAGAAATTCTAAGCCTTACACTTGCTGACGACGTCAATTGAGACAAGGGGTGTAACATGGTTTGAAGTGCCACTGAGATGAACTACTGGATTTGTTTTTCTCCAGATAGGTGCCGCGGTATACACATGTACATAAAGCCAGTGCAGTGTAAAGAGGAATTTTTGGGTACATCCAGCCTTGTTCGTTGCATATCTTGTTGAGGTCTCAGGTAGTAAACGATGCCTTCAGTTTTTGATGGACTGATGCTTAGGGATTTTTATTCTTCCGTATGAGTTGGGACAACGATCGGTGGCCCTACTCTGTTGAGAGCTGATTGTAGCATGTCGTTGCTTGTATATACCATAAAAATACAGTTGGAGTGCTCTACTGTTAAGAAAGAACCAGATTTCAACATTAAAGGCCAGAGCACACCTGCTTCTGGTATAACTTAGTGCGCTAAGCCTTCAAATGGAGCAAGTCTGCACCAGAGGATTTGTCTTTTTATGCGTCACTTACATATTCTCTGTCTAAGACACAGTAGCTTATTAGGCCAAGCATCCTGGCATTCGCGATAGCTTGGTTTTTACAGCGGAGGTTTAATCTTCTTGGTCGTCATAGGCCTGCGGGCTATGATTGTTCATTCGGTGTGATTTAAGCTTTCAAACTGCCTCCACATCCTTGTGCAGTTTAAAGAGTTCGCGGTTGTATCTCCTCCTTCTTTCGAAAGAGCCCAGTATCAGCTCTGCTTACCATGAAGCACTCGAAACTATATGCCAGAACTGGTGAGATCAGCTTTAAGTGGCGTACACACTCACACTCTGCTTCCAGTTTACTAGACCAAGGTTTCTGGCGTCCGCGATTGGCTGATGTTTAAGCCGGAGGTTCGGTCTTCCTCTTCTTCGTGAACCAGGTGGCACGGATTCAAAGATTCTTTTAGCTGGAGCATTCTCGTCCATTCGCTCGATGTAGCCGAGCCATTGCATTGCCTTGATTGCCATTGATTTTTGCCTTCTGGACTACATCCACATCTCTGTACAGCTCCTAGATTTCGTGGTTATACCTTCTCCTCTATCGCTCTTCTCGCAGACTGGATCAAATATTCAACGTAGAATTTTTCTTTCGAAGAAGGATCCCAAGATCTGGGTCGCTGTCTTACTTTTCGTCCAGCATTCAGCTCCATAAAGTAGGACTGGCAAGATCAGAGTTTTGTAGAGCATGATTTTGGACCTTCGAGTTAGGAGTTTGGACCCTAGTTGTTTGGACAAACCGAAGTAGTAGCGGTTGCCTAGGGTTATCCTTCGTCGAATTCCTACTAGGTTGTCATTTGTGGAGTTTATATTTGCCCTACCTCAAAATTATTGCTGTCAATTGTTAGGTTTTGACCAAGACGGTGTTCGACGGATCGGTTTTTGGTCCGTGTGAGTTCCAGTTAAGCTTCTTGTCTAGGACAGTTCCGAGATATTTCACTTTATCTGAAAGGCCGATAGGTGTCAATTGTTAAGTTCTGTTCTGGACGGTGTTCGACGGATCAGTTTTTGGTAGACAGCATGTACTTTGTTTTATCCTCGTTAATCGTGAGACCAACTCGTTGGGCTTTTATTGCCGTAAAAGTCTCAATAATGGCACGCTGGGAATGGCCGATGATGTCGATATTGTCTGCGTATCCCAGCAGCTGGATGGATTTGTTATTGTGTATCGACTTGGAACTCGTTGGTCTTTTCCAGGATTTGCCGCAGTGTGAAGATTTGGTCAATCGTCGATTAGCCGGGTCGGATGCCACACTGATAGGTGCCGATGAGTGTGGTGCAAAACGGCTTTAGTCGTTCACACAGTACACTGAACAGGATCTTGTACTGTTAACTTAGTACTTAGTGGTGAACAGATGAACAGATGATTGTTTGGCCTCGTTGATTACAGGACCAACTTCTTTCCCTTTTTTTCAATTGCCGTAGAAGCCTACTATACATGGGTTCACGCATGTTAAATGTCCTATGGCATGGGCTTATTATTATTAACGTTAAAGGTATCGTTTCACTTACATATGCCAATGTACTTGTGTAAATCTCTTGTTTAACCGTCTATCGTAGTCGCACCAAAATTCAGTTGCAACCTTTTGTCTTACAACAAAGAATGTTGGCATGACTCACAATCAACTTATTAGCGCAATTGACTAGGTTGACTACAAAAAAATCCCCCATAAAGAAATATGAAATCCCAACTGCCACCCAAATCCTAACCACACTGGTTTCGTTAATTTAATTTTCCTCGAAAAATGTACTCGCAAATTAATTACGATTCGTCACAATTGCAAAATCGATAATCAAATTTGGTCCAAGTCCAGAAACAAGTGGGGAAATCACCGGCCGACAGATGCGAAATAAATTTACCCAAGCAAAGCAAGAGATGATGGAAAGCATCTCTTATCAATTAGAGCGTGTCTACAGTGCCAGCAAAGGCACACCTCGAACAGCAAATCAATTCGTGAATTCATTTTCTCAAGATATAGAGAGTCAGTATAGACCTCCAAAGTGGCATTCAAGACTTTAATTTTCTTCGGAATTTTTGGCAGTGGCGTTGGGATGCACTTTTTCTGAGATTTTACAAGACAGTTTGACAGCATCTTTATCTGTTTCCACCTCCTTCAAGCTTGAATCGAAGCCTTCTTCATTGAGTTCAATTAGGTGTTTTTAACGATTCCCTAGCGCTCAAAGGGGTGTAAATACCCTTATGATGCTATTTACACAGCGCTAGTGTTGGTGTAGTTGAAACTCAGGTAGTATTAGGCTTCAGTTTTCGCTCCAAGGGTGGTCTCTAGTTCTTGTTCTGCTCCTTCGATCAACTTTTTTTTTGTGTTTCGGGCTTGGCTTTCTTACGCATATTCTCCAGAAGTGATTACTATTTTTCGAGATCTCTGAGTTCAAACAAGGCCTAGGCCTACTTTTTCGTTTACAAGGTTTTCTTTTGGTCCCGTGTTCCGTTCTAGTTCTCTTGTCTTGGCAGCCTCATGGGTATGCCTCTTCCCTCACTTCACTCTCATTATCATACGACGGACTCTTCCTCGACTGTGGCTGGTATCCTGATGTTAGCTCTGCTATCTCCTTCATAAGGGAGCGACATTGGATTCATTGATCTTTGGCATGGGTGTATCTATGTAGAAGTCCAGAGAGGTGTTGAAACAGACCACCTTTTTGTCTCTCTGGCACACAGTGGTACCGCGATAGACTTGTTGGGTTGTCTGAGTTTTGAACCTAAGTCAGCTTAGAGGTTTAATGCTCTAACCCCTGAGCCACGACAATCAATGGGATAGTGAAGAGTTTGTCGCACAAGCGTTGAATTGCATTCTTGGATCATATAGTTGGAGAATCGAGCCATAAAAAAATGCCCCAACTATGATCAGAGTCACCGATTCGCTGAAGGTGCATTCCATTAGCAAGGACATTGTCGATTGAGTTGAAGGTTCGACCATCAACGAATGGATTTTTTTGCGCTTGATTTGCTTATGGGAAAGCTTTTCCTTCCGACTAACCTACGAAAGATGTTGATCTCTACCGACTTTTGTCTCGCAAAGTCTTTAGTAGAGTAGTAGGCATATGTTTTCAAAAGCGATCTTGATGTGATCACATAACAGACGGGCAGTTACCCGGCATAGCAAAACCCAACCTCAATGTTCAGATCCTTGTATGTTAGCCCTTGGCGTTGGCGTAGGTCTTAAGTGGCTCACCAAGTACCTAGCTTAGTCATAGACGTCCACGATGATTTTATCTGCACAAACTCTTTGCAATTCAGGATTTAAGTTGCATCGGTATAGGCCATGTATCAAGACTAAAGTTGTACTTCATCGTTAAGTTTATAGTAAACTGCTTCAAGGCCTATGGACGCCGGCCCGGAGAGTCTTCGAATCTAACCCAAAGGCCCAATACAAGAAAGGAAGACCTCGCGTAAGGTGGCGCAACTAAGAGTGTGTAACTGCAAGGGGTTAGCTTAGGAACGGGCTTACTGGAGAGGCTTGTTCGTTGAGGTCCAGGTTTATCCCGAACTGTAGTAACACCTATGTAAGCAAGTAAGCTTCGAGGCCTAAAACTGCTAAAGCTTAATGCCATTTTGACTATATCACTCTTTGCACAGAATTCCAGATCGGCCTACATTCAGGGTCTTCCTGAGCCGTTTTAGTGACAAACTGACTATGTTTCCGTGACGAGTCTTGGTCGACTGCACAAGTTATCTAAGAACACTCTAAAAATGTATTTTTACATTTATTGAGAACAGTTCCAACCTCACTCTAGTTTATAAAAAAAAAAAAAAAAATATTAAATAGCCTCTCCGCCATCTGTCTAAACAGTCTTAATCCATTTCCAAGTCGTTTCGTAAGGCTTCAGTTTTCTTTTGTAATAGCTCCTGCATTTCTGGTTCAAACTTCAGTATCTCGACGGCTTCCTTTAGCATATCCATAGCTTCTTGGAGTTTTTCCTAAAAAAAAAAAACAAGAAACCATCCATAAGATCATGCATATGATTGTCAAACTTGCAAGTATTACCTGTGTAGCCTTAATTGTTAGAAGATTCTTAATGTAATCTCTCTTTGCCTGAACAACCATAACCTCTTGTAGGTCTAGTAATAAATTTCCACGGAAAATACTCCATCCAGGATCAAAAATGTCTGCAATCTCCAGAAGCTCTTGACAGAGTTCCAATTTTCGTTTTACCGCAGCGTCGGTTAGCTCTAAACGGATGACAATGCATTGGATAGTAGCTCGCCTACAATTTTTTCTTTCACTCACCATTCATATAGAATCCTTCGACGTTTCCATATAGTTGCGTCAGAGCATACTTAACCTGCAACACGTGAGTGTTCTTGTCATGCAATGTGTCTCGGTAGCGATGGAGAAATTCTTCAAATTGTCTCGGTGACGACTTGTCTAGAGACTCAATCTCTTTGGTCATCGCATTGTTACCCCAAATGATCTGTTTGGCGGGGATCTCATGTGGACACAGGAGACACTTCCAACCAGCCTCATTGTTCAGTGGATTGGTTGAAACGATCTACAAAAAAAGCCCTTACTCCGTGGTCAAATGAATGTAATCCATGTGTGTAGACTTACCTTTCCAACTTTACACTTTGAACACAAAATTGCTCCAGCAAAGGTGTCCATTTCCCATGGATCTACACATCTCCGACAGCAGCAATCAAAACACTTTGCCTGACTCAGATGTAGCCTCCTCAGAAGGGTGCTCTTCAAGGGTTGCGTATACGATGTAGCTATGATTTCGCCTTTTTGAATTCTTGTCTTGGCCAGGAATAGAATCTGCATGTTCTCATCGAAGGCATGTCTTGCATTTGAGATGCAATCATGGGATATCATCGCCGCTTTGGGATACAGCCCTCTGACCTTTATCTTTCGCGATGGTTGACGCACTTCAAACGAATTTGTGTCCAAAGTGGCAGCAATGCGAAGTATTTCTGTCTCCTCGAGCTCCTTGAAACCAAGAATTGTCTTAATGAATGTGATGAGATTGGCTCGCAGGACATTGTAGTAAGGCGTTTCGATGCGTTCATTCAGATGGTCTTCCAGTTCCATGAGACGTTTGTAAGCTTCGGGTTTCTTTAATTTCATCAGAATGCATCGCAGAGGTAGAATAACACAATAAGCCGACTCCTTTTTCTGATCCTTGCTGTAGTCGATCTTACAACCGAATTTTTTCTCAGCCATTAATTGACATTCCTCGACGTGATGAGGAGACTTTTCGCATTGTGGTCCGCATAAGGGCCACGAGCAATGAATACATTTATAGAAATTCTTTTGGCCTATTGGTGGAGCTGATAATTTTCGATGGCAGCCAAGACAGAGTGGATGACTTGCTACCTTGGGACCGTAAATAAAAGGCTGTTCGCGTAGGATGACTTCACCTTTTCTTATGTCACGTGTTGCTCGTAGATGACGACCAAGGATTTCGTTTGTTGCCACCTGTGGGAATGGGAATGGTTTGGTTAAATGAGGAATCAAATAGAATTTAGTCTAGGAAAGCTAGAGGAACATTTTGGACATTGAGTTCGTTAGGACATCATATGTTTTCGTTTGTGCTGTGCTTCTGTGCTGTGCTTCTCATCTCATACATTTCGGAAGTTCCTTCACATACTGTTGGACCGTATATCCGGCTCAAGACTGGAAAAGTGAGAGCGCTGGATTTAAAGAAGTGGAATGTAGAAGACCACAACTTATGTGTGTTATTTTCAAACAACTAGTATTGATCAGCTCAATTGGCAGCTCTACTCCTAAGACTATCTCCCCTAACTCAGAGACAGATCCCGGCTACAGCTAAAAAGCAAAGAAGTACCTTTTAGCAGCAGATAAAGTCTTTATCAGAGCGACCTGCAAATGTCACTGTATCACTCAGCAGACTCATGGCAAACGTAGGTGTCCCATCTGCAAGCCAGGAAACAGATGGCAGCAGTTCAAAGACGTGGAGTCCTCCGAGCACCAAGCTCCTACCGTACGATATCGGAACCAGGCGTCCTTGTAGTCGTTGTAGCTGCAGAGGGGAGGTTCATCTACGAACATAAAACTGAAATCGGAACTCACCAAGCAACAGTGGCAAAGGCGATGGAGTCTAGAGGAAGGTGGACGGCGACCTGATTAGGGACGTTGCTGAATGGACGGATGGGAAACATTTCACACTTTCTAACCGGAAATGGAAACCTCAATGGGTACCTCTATAAAATGGGAAAAGTAGGGAGCTCGGTACGATGACTCTCCAAAAGATGATGCAAACCACACTTTTCTCATCTGTAACAGGTGGAAACATCCAACATCACTCCAGAAAATTTAATGGTTATGATCATCTCGACTAACGACTGATGAAACCAAATAAGCTCCTTTATCGAACCAGTCCTGGAAAGGAAAAAGAGGGAGGAAGACGAAAACATACCCTCATAAGAAGACGAAAAAAAAATCAAATCGAAACCCTATATGGGTATAAGGAACACCTCCACTGAAGACTTGCAAACAGCGATACCAAAATGGTTGCCGAAGATACCAAAGGTAGACATGGAGTTTAGTCAGCAGTCTGACACACCAGATGAGTTTCGCCTCTCCTGAAGGTGGAGAAAAATGAACTGAATATCTCAAGTAATAATCCGTTAATGTAACAAGCAAACCCATATGAGAAGTTTTTTTAAAAAACAAAGTCCCACCACAATAAAAACACCTTACTTCAGCACACCATTATCAGTCCATTTACCTTTACGGCAAAGCACGTGCACAAAAATAGCTAAACAATTTCCCAGAAATAAAACGTGCATTTAAATTTAGTCATTGCAACTAAGGGGAATTTAAATTTAGCAAAAGAGCGCCATCTAGTTGAGATTACATTTCAAATTGACATTTAAATTAGAAAATGTTACATTGAACTCTCATTTAAGTTCATAAATCACCTCATAACACTTGCACTCGACCTTATGACCTTTTTTCCAGTGAATCTTCTGATGCTCCTTGCCACAGTAGACGACACCCTTGCAACCGGCACATTTCAATGTTGCAACTACTCCACAAACTGGACAATTTGTTGGATTTGTCATAATTTTTTTTCTAAACTACAATCGTTTTCAAAAACAATTTTTTTTTTTTTTACAAAACTTTTGCGTAATCGACCACACTACACCGTCGTGATCCGTTGTAAAAAATTGTTTTAGATATACCAACGACGATGGCAGAAGAAGAACTAAACGATTTTACATGTTCCGGGCTAAGCAGAGTACAATACAAAATCCGAAAAGATTAATTTTAGAACAATTTAGATTGTTTACTCAATTTTTGTAAACTGAAAACACACACGAAAAAAAAGAACTCAAGACTGGGGAAGGCAATCATTTAAGAGAAAATGTTTGAGCTTTGGCGGGGCTCTTGTAAACTATTTTTACTAAACATTTAAACATCACACTACGTGGTCGCTGTGGCTAGTGTGTTGGACTACTGAGCGAGAGGACACGGGTTCGATCCTCAAACCCATCAAACGTTTTTTCGCGGCGCCACCTCTTCGCAGGCATGACAAAATTTTAAGGATATAATCTGTCATGAAAAGCTTCACAATCCGTCGTTTGGAGTGGTTATCATCTCTGTTCTCGAAAGTCTTCTTCGATCGCGCGTCAAATATCTAAAAGAACAATGGTAAGCTCAGCGCTTTAGTTGACCGTGTCGCCTCTAGCCTTCCAAGAACTTCTTAGTTGCCGATAAAAACGTTCCACCATACTGTTCGCCTGCGGGTGATACGGTATGGTATGAACTTTATGGACTCCTAGCAATTTCGCGAATCGACTCGAATTGGCTACCTTGGTCAGGAGTTATTCTTAACCCTCTACTGCATGAATTAATGTGCGCGGAGAAAAAAAGTAAAAAAACGGTTGAAATAGCTTCTCTCGATTATTTGTTAACCAATATTTATTAAAAAAAGTTTAAAAAAAAGTTTAGTTTAAAAAATAAAGTGCGATGGTGTAAACTAATTAAACGAGTATTAGCAATAATTTTTAAACAAAATAAATACATTTATACTATAGAAAATAAAGTATTTTAACCAAAATGTATTTTTAAACTAATTGTTCTTACCAATTGAACACAATTATTTGCAATTACCTAGAATCAAACTTTTTTTTTCACTTTTTTTTTCAATGCACATTCGAGAGGAACTGAAGTACAAATGAAAAAATCGCAGACAACCGTTATCTAAGAAATGCGAAAAGTACCATTTTGTGTTGTTAAGGATGTACACAAAGTGATCATGTTGTGTTTTAGTCATTTCGAATGTGATTTAGTAAAGAAAATACCGTTTCCTTGCGAAAAACCATATATGGTTTAGTATGCAGTAGATGGTTAAGGGTGTACTGAATCCCGAAACGAAAATTTGTACCAAGGCTTTTGCGGCTGAGACTGCCGTCATGTCTTTCTATGGATATGCTTCAGACCATTTGGTAAAACCGTCGATTGCTTTTAGGAAAAGATCCAACTAAGTCGAGGTGTATGTGTTCGAAACGTCCTGCTGGTATATCGAACCTACCATGGGTTGTATGTTTATAGGTTTTTGATTTTTGACAAGGTTTACATGACTTATCCCAACCATTTATCATTTTATTCATTTTTGGCCAGAAATGGCGATTGGAGACTAGTTTTGGCCCGTATGCCAGGATGAACGATATCGTCGTCAAAGACGTTTTTACATAGATCTTTTGGAATGTTCACTCTGTTTTTATAAGTAGAGATCTCACAGTAAAGTTGTAGGTTAGGAAGGTAGCAGACAAGTCAACGTTTTTATACCAACCTCTTCCCAAAAAAGAACGAACCAACTTCTACAACTAACAAGAAGTCAGATTCGAAGCGTGACATGCTTTCCAACCGGACACTGCTGGGTTAAAAAACATCTCATGACTATGGGATTAGCACAAGAGAACATATATAGGATGTGCAACGAAAACGAAGAATCAGCAGAACACATACTATGTCACTGTAACTGCCAAAAACACGTCATCGTTTTCTGGGTAAATACAACCTCGTGGCGGAAGATATAACCACCAGCTCACCCATCGCGCACTCCGGCATCATGGAGGAGCTCTAAAGTAGAGGATATCACAATATGCTCACTTGCGGCGGCAGTGATAAGGGACTATGGACCACCGCAAATCCTAATCTAATCTAATCTATAAGTTATGAAGTTTAAACTCCAGCAAGACAAACTTTGAAATCGAGTGTTTCTCTCCTTTAATAAGTCCTCTTATTCCTCGTCTGAAGCTTGTAGTTTTGCTTTGATTTCAAGATCCACTTTTGCCTTCTGTTTTTTTTATCGGTTCCACCTATTTCGTTCTCGCATATTCGTGAAAGGCTATGGGCTACTACGTTGTCTTTTCCTTAAACTTACTGAATAATAGTCGTAAACTGTGAGATGAAGTCTAACTGGCGTTTCTGCCAGGGGCTTCTCTCTATTTATGCAGACATAACGTACGTCAGGGATTTTTGATCAGACGGTTGTCTCTTTCTCTCTCTAAAATGCCACCCCTCCACCTAATTAATTAATAAAACACAACCATATTCATATTGGTAAATTGGAAATCAGTCTTTTATTTAAACACAAAAATATTAATTAACTATTTCAGATTTATAGCAAAGTGTAGTCAAAGTTGTATATAATTTTATTTTGTTACAAAAAAAAAAATAATTAAATAAAAAACTGTAGTAAAAAATAAAATTATTAGAGAAAAATTACATTATATTGAGTCATTTGTCTTATAAGAAAAAAAATAAAAATCATACAAATTAATTTAATTTGTATTTTGTAATGAAATAAAATTTTCTACATATAATTTACATTAAATATCTATCCATATATATAAACTTTGTATTCACAACATTTTTATCATATTTTGTTTTCTGTTTTATATTTAACATTTTATATTTATATTTTCTTATAAATTTTATAGCGAATTTTATACCAAATTTTTAATTTTTTCTTCACCGCAAAAAAAAATGTAAATCTCCCGTAGGAGTTATGAGTTATGCCCGTCGTATACTAAGTGCGCAACTTATCAATTTCGAGTTCATCGCATTCCATTCTAGTGGATAAGACTTTCAATTTCGTCCAGCCAACACGTTGAAGATCATTGCTCAACATATGAACGGGCTCTCGTTGCTCGTTGGACACGGTTTTGCATCGCGTTGAGCAATGATTTCAAGATAATGTGCTGCAAAATTGGACAGTCTGCCGAGAGCATTTAACTCGTTGTTTAACGTCGGATGCTTCGTCTAGTATACGAGGGTTTCAACTCGTTCACCAACTACACCGAAAGTGCAATTCATCAACTCGAGCAATAATTTTGTTTGCCAAAACCACACAACTTGATCAACTAGATGTTCGAGGGTATTTAACAATTGCATGAGTTTATCAACTAGGTGTGCGAAGGCACTCAACAATTGAATGAGATGATCAACTAGGTGAGCGAGGACATTCAACAATGGAATGAGTTGATCAAGAAGGTGTACGAAGACATTCATCAATTGAATGAGTGGATCAACTAGATGTTCGAGGGTATTCAACAATTGAATAAGATAATCAACTAGGTGTTCGAGGACATTCAACAATTGAATGAGATGATCAACTAGGTGTTCGAGGGCATTCAACAATTGAATGAGTTGATCAACTAGATGTTCGAGGACATTCAACAATTGAATGAAGGCATTCAACAATTGAATGACTTGATCAAGTAGATATATGAAGGCATTCAACAATTGAATGAGTTTATCAAGTGGGTGTGCGAAGTCATTCAACAATTGAATGAGTTGATCAACTAGGTATATAGGGCTCACAACGCGTTCAACACTTTCAATTTTTAATCGAACTGCGTTGGTTAACGCGAGCACTGTGAGTTTGTGCACTAGTGTACGCGGCTCTGAAATTTGTTGAGTTGAATAAAAAATTTACTGCTGATGGTTGAATCCAGTTGCGCACGTAGTGTACGACGGGCATTAGGTTTCTCTTCCTCCTAAGGAGACTACTGATTGCATGTCTGTTGTCAGTTTTTTTTTTTTTTTCTGCTAAATCAAACCGATATGCATATAAGTATTGAGCGGTTAATTAATATTTTATCAAGCATTTATGTTTTTTTTTTTTTCTCTTATTTAATTTGTTTTACATTGTACACATTTTTTATTTCGTAATTGGTATTCAAAAAAAAGCGCATTGATACAAAAATTGATTTTTAATTATTTTTTTCTTACAATTTAAATAGAAAAAAAAATAAACCAAAAAGAGTATTATTTGTTATTTCAACAGAAAAACATGTCAAAGTTCAACTAAAAAGTAATTTTGAGTTTAAAAAACGTTTTTTTTTTTTCTAAATAGAAGTACAAAATATTTGTCATTATATAAAAAAAAAAGAAAAAAATTAAATATATAAATAAATTATTTAATTAGTTTGTTCCTTAAAAATCAGTACAGCTAACTGTCATTTAAGCATTTGCATTCAAGTGGCGGAGGGGTTTACTGTAATTTTATTGGCATATTTCATGTCTTTACCATGCCAACCACCTTCCGCATCACACTTTTGCAAAAAAGCACACTCATACATGGTTACAAGAAGCATACAAATACCCGTTTATTTCCACTACCCACACCTGTCAAACTTAACTTTTTGAACTGTCAAAATATAAATACGGTTTCCTCTCCAAACTTTCCTATTCGTCCTTATTCTCAAAATGATGATAATGATGATGAATGTGTTCGTGCACGTATCGGTGTATCAGCGACGATGAACTGCTGGAACTTTGGCCTTCTTCACCACCAACACCACCAGCACCAGCACCACCCACAGTTGCAGCATTTGGTGGAGACGGTGTACGTGGTACAGTGGTAGATTCCTCATCGGACGTTTGATGCAACAAATTCTCACACTCCAGAGGATCACCATTGATTGGAATCAACGTCACATACTTGCTGCTGTTTAGCAACTTCTCAGAGTTACTACCGCTACTTCCGCTGGGAGTAGCTGGTGCCAACAGTGCCGACTGCTGTTGTTGTTGTTGGCTACGACGATGATGATGCATTTTCAAATTTTGATTCTGGGAGTTATGCATCCGGCGGATGTTCTCTTTGTTTCCACTGCCACGTCCTGATTCATGCTGCTGTTGTTGCAGCTTTTCTGTTAACTTTGCAAACAACAAATTGTCATAGTTTTTCACGTCCTTTTTGCATTTCTCATCGACACTAGCGGCGGCGTTTTTCAACAGTTTCCGGTCACGTTCTGTCAGCCATTTTTCGACATGTTCAATGGTCTGATGGAATTTCTCTTGGGTTGACAGATTCGGACTCAAAGCGTTGAGAAGTGAGATATTCAACTTTGCAGCGCTATGACTACCCGATGACAGCCGATGATAGCCATGAAAATGTGGTGAATTTTGTTGACTGTGATGGCCGCCATTACGAAGTATCTTACTTGTTTTGATCTGATTGCTGACGTAGATTTTTGGTGAACTGGTCATGATTGGTTGTACCGTGGCCACGGGCTGAGGATGGATATGTTGTCCATTGATGGTTGGTGGCGGTGGGGAATGGCTGGTGCCAGCGCTACATATTGTCGCGTGTAAAAAAGAGTCATAGCCACAGAGATTCATTTTACTGTGGACGATGCCATTTTGAGCGGCCAACACGGCCGGATTAATGGCCATTTGCTGATGGTAAATAGGAATGTGCGGTTGAAGATGATGGTGACTGTGGCTGTTTGCTTCGTGCTGCTGTTGCTGCTGCTGTGGATGATGATGCGTGATGGTTGTAGGATCGGTATTGTTGTTGATAGATGTATGATGGTGGTGCTGGTTGTTGGTGATGATGTTGTTGTTGATGTTGTTGTTGCTGGTCGCGCTGGTAGGAATTTTCGAGACCGTATTTGAACGTTGCCGATGGCGGATGGGGCTCACATTTGCTTGGGGTTTTCTAAAAATTAAAAAAACAAATACAAAATTAAACGTGAGGATTGTTTAAATCATAGCGGTTTGAGAGAGAGAAAGATGCGTAAAGGAGGATAGAAGAAAGCAAATGCAAAGTAAAAAATGAAATTGGGGAAAACAAAGGGGTGGGTAAGGGAAATTGAGTGAAAAAGCTCATATCCGTGCCATGAAGGCATTTCACAATCGTAAAGGCACTCACGCGGTATGTTCTATAAAATCATAGACTGCCTCTGCATAGTTGCTTGGCTCTGATATGCTTAAGGTCTATACGAAGGTAGGGACCAATGATAGGATCTCTTTTAAAAGCAGAAAAAAGCTATAGAGGGAGTTAAAGTTTGAGGTGTTTGATGTTATGTAATGTGT
The DNA here is from genome assembly GCA_951813785.1 of Criorhina ranunculi. Lineage (NCBI taxonomy): Eukaryota > Metazoa > Arthropoda > Insecta > Diptera > Syrphidae > Criorhina > Criorhina ranunculi. The sequence goes on along the minus strand of OX638382.1, from coordinate 10,760,307 downwards.
GTTCGGGAGGGTTGTTCACAGCCATTGGCATTGCAGTTTCTCTTCAGAATCCTACTGTGCATTCCCTTTTTTTTAGATGAGCTGCTTCACTCCAGAAGATATCAAGAAGTTGAGACACTTCTATGGTTGGATGGTAGCGAACTGCAACGAATTATCTTTCTAAGTTGAAGAAACGATGGACAACTCGTTAGAATGTGTAGAGAGGTCTCTTTATTCTCAAGACAGAGTCTACAGTGTAGATGTTGGTTCAGGTGGCAGTCTAAGGTATTCCTATCGAGATTCACAATAAAACTGGATTTTTTTCGTGAGGATACCGGAAATAGCAGCTGTAAGCATGCTTGTCCTGTTGTGTTAAGCCAGGCTTCTCTGGATTCTTGCATGTCTTTCGAAATGTGATTTGCTAAACCCATAGAAGGGTTCGACTCCAATGAATGTTGTTGATGGTCCATCTTTTGCCAGTGAGTCGGCTGGCCAGGAGGTCAGTGAAGGATGACCATGTTGACTCAAGATGATATTGCGGATTTCTAAGACTAGCTTGGAAGTGATGACAGGCGAGTCAAGCGAATTTATGGCAGCTTAATGAAATTTTGCAGCAGTAGGAGTAGTGTGAAGGCATCCTGTCATGTAGGTTTGGGCTCTAATTTATTTAATTGTGCCACGCTGCCGTATGATTTCATCGGTCTGACAATCATACATCAGAGTACATCATGCGTTGCACTCCCCAGTTTTTCCCCCCAGATTTGGCTATAGGGTCCATAATGATATGGTAGCTCTGTTAATAATTCTGTCCATCTGTGGGTTCCAGAACGTTTTCCTGTCCAGGATGATTCCCAGGTATTTGGCCTCTTGAGAGAATGGGATAGTCAGGGGCAAATAAAAAGATTGAGCCTTTTTCTCTCTGCTAATGCATTATCTCTACACTTCGGCTAGTGCGTATTGCAGCCTTCAAATGTTCCTCCGACAGTTATTACTATATCGTCAGCATAGCCTACAGCCTCTCCAGCTTGAATGTTTAGGGATTGAACAAAGCTGTTGACTACCAGAGAATAATGGCAGGCGTTTGATAGGTGTACCGAAAAAACTTTCGAGTTTTGTGACACGGATAGCTCTGGTAGGGAGACTATAGATCATAATCTCCGGATGAACTAAGCTTACGATTAGACATTCAAGAACGTCTTGGTGGAGTTGGTATTTATGACTGCAAGTAATTTCGATCTCATCCGTTCAATTTCTCAAGCAGAAGTCTATGGCAATCAAGATCGCACTATCAGCAGTGCTTTCTAAACTGAAACTTGGAAAAAATAAATTCTGTAGCATACTTTTATGCTTATCTCAGTCCAAATCGTTATTTAATAACTCAAACAAACAAGAATATTGACAGGACATTTCTAACAAGCAAAATGCAAAAAAACACAAAGCACACATCAAAACGGATAGTAAATCCTTAAAGATAGAGAAAAACATAAACTAAAAACTAAAGAAATGAAGTAACAAAACAAAAAAAGAGAAAACAAAGAAAATGTCAAGGATATCGTCTCGCATCGAAATATGTATGTGTATCCTTACCCATTCGATTGAAAACACAGTCGATTCTTCTCCATACTCTCTCGAATGATATCAATCAAATCATTACGATTCAATGCATTATTCCAGCACTCTGCTGCTGCGTTTGATGTATTATTAACCTGAGCCTGAGTATTATGACCACCACTACTACCAACCACCCCAATGCTGTCAACAACATCCTGATCAGGACTTGTCTGTTGTGTGTTGTTGTCTGTTTGATTTTGATGTGAGTTATGTTCTTGTAGTTGTTGCTGGTGTGACAGTGTTTTTATAGAATTATTCGCTCGAATTTTCCAACAGGATTCATTTCCAACAGAAAGACTTCTTTGACGGGACTCATGACAATGGTCCTGATACTGGTACACAAAAAAAAAAGAAGAAAAATAAAGAAAATAATAAAAAAAAAAACCGAAATTAACTCAAAAGAACAACAAATAACCGAGCAAAAGAAAATAACCAACAAATTTTCCACAACACAACTGACTAAATCTACTTGTGAACGCATACTAATTCGATATTTACCTTTTGTTTGCGAGCCTTTCGTAGCATCTTCACTCGCGTTGACGCTTGTCTCAAGTACAATTCAGATTTTTGTTGTTGTGTCAGACAGCCTTTGCACTCATCCTTGAGATTCGTCATATTTTCATAGATATTCTCGTGTCCACCACCACAATTGACATCTAAATTATTTTCCACTTCCGGTTGTAATGGTGGTGGTTGTGCCTGCTGTTGCTGTTGTTGACAGCACTTGGCTTTGCTAGAATTAAATGACTTCTTGACTGCTTCCTTTTCACTTGTACTATCATCATCCTCGTCATCGGTTTTAACCAGTTTCCTTGGTCTATAACGATGCTGACGTCGTGAATGACCACCATGAGTGGTTTGTTGACCACCATCTCTGGTCGAATGGCCTACTGCCTTTTTGAACTTTGATCCAGCTGAAGCAGCAGCAGCAGCTGCTGCGGCAGCGGCTGCCTTTGATTTACCCTCCGGTGAGACAGTAAGACGAACATTTATCGTTTTACTACCACAATGTGGCACCACAACTGACTTGCCAATGGACTCGTATATCGTATAGACAATGCCAACGATGTCGTCCTTTGTGATTTTCCCATGATGACCATCCAGGTCATAGAAGGTAAAGGAAAATTGTAGAGGTTGTGATGATTTGCCACCCTCAACGGAGACGTCACAAGTGAATTCCTAAAAGTAGACACAAAAAGAGAGAGAAGACGGTTTTTATTGAGGTAAAACGAATATTGAAGGCTGGTTGACATTGTAATTGACTTTCAGAACAGATGGGACAGATTTTTTGTTGTATGTGGGAGTTTATGTGAAAAAGGAAGAGAAAATAGAAGTGTAAGGGTGGTTTTTTTTTGGTTACAATGAAGAGTTTTATCGCTTATCCCTAGATTTTGGAACCACTTTTCTAACAAATTCTAAATCAGAACCAAGAATTTCTGGATTTAATGAAATTCTAATCAATTTTTGAACCAGAACCTCCACGAAATGTCGAAAAAAGTGTAATAAAACTGAAATTGACAAAATGTCAAAATCCCGGTCCAATAAAATCGCTTTTATTACTCAAGTTTCTCAACTTTTACTCGAAATTGCTAATTTGACTCTTTTACGCGTCTTTAATGGAATTAAAGTCCCATAAACCCTCAAGAAATCATCGTAACTCTCACAAAACTTCGATCTAAAATGTGAAAAGTTTTTTTTTTTTTTTTCTTCTTTTTCACAACTCAAACATCTGTCACTGTACCACCCTTGAGTAGGAACGAAACAAAGTAAAACTCTTTAGTCTCCACCTCCAGTTCCCTCATCAAACCAATTAACACTTTCCATCATCAACTTTATCCACAATTTCGATCTCTCACAACACAGTGTGTTTTCTGTTTTTGCTGTTTTTCTGTCGCGTGTTCGAGTTAAATGAATTGCGAAATTATCTTCCCATCGCCCTAAGGACTGAATCCTTGTCGTAAACACTCCACACTGCCTCGAATTCTCTCATCATAGCTCTCGATGGTTAAAGACAAAACCCAATTTACCGGAATTCGTTTCGCTCATTGTTCATTACTACTATTATGATTTTCATTATTATTATTCTGTCAAACAAATCCTCGCAAATCCTAATCTCTTCTTGCAATTTACCCCCAAGACAATTTCACCCCCACGCCCACCCCCTAAAAACAACCCCTAAAACTCGTTGAAACTCAATTCAGTCTCCTCTCTGCTCGTGTGTTCCAAAATTGAGATGAAAATCTTCTGAATTAGCACCCCTGCCTAAAAGTATGCCATGAGAAAGAAAAAAACCATAGCGACGGCATTTTATTTGACACTTACTCAGGAGGAAAGTTTCCACCAGGAAGCACCAAAGAAGACATATTTAACTCAAGGATATATACGACGGTATTAGCAGATGCTTCGGTGGTAAGGAATGGTAAGAGGCTCCCTAAAAAAAAAATATATCTCTACCTACTGCTAACACCACCACCACCCCCCCTAGGGGCTTTTCAATACTTAATGGGGCGTTTAATTTTCCGGAGTGCGCAGCCATAAATTTCACTTCCAAACTCGATCCTAAAGAGGCACCCCTCCTCAGCCCCACCCAGACACATCGGTACTCCTGACATTCAAGGTGAATGCAATTTATTTTTGTTTTTTAAGCGCCTGTTATTTCGCTTCGTTCGTTTCGCTTTGGGCCCACTCTCGATGCCCACCCGCTGAAGGCATTCCCAGATTGAGAGATTGATACTTTAGCCAGCAAGGGGGGTGTTAAGACGGCACCCCAAATCACAGGGCCAACATGGAAAATCAGTTGAATCAACAAATACAGATTCGGAAAAATCAATGGGAGATCTGGTAGAGAAAGAATTTTTTTCTTCTCTTCTCCCGGCTTCCGCTGCTAATGTGCGGTTTTCTTTGGACTGTTTTGCCCCGTTTGCCACAAAACAAACCGCGGTAAAAGTTTATAAAAAAAAAAGAAACACAATGTTACGACGAGTCTTGTTTATTTAACCTTGTTTCTTGTGTTTTTCTTGGCCAGGGTATGATTTTCCTCTTACGATTCACAAAACACACAGTCGGGGCCGTCGTCGCCGCCGCCACCTCGTGTGTGCCTCCATCTGTTGGATTTAATTGGGAATGTGTGCGATTGAGCGCGCCATCCTGCGGTTTTATATTGTTTACTTAGTTTTAAAACTTAATGTTGTGCGGTCTTGGATTGGAAATCTATTTCATTTTCTTCGTTTGCTTTCGGGGTCAAAGCAGAAAAGTGTTTAAGAAAATATTTTCCATTACTTTTTCTTTTCTTTTTTTTCCACCGTAAGAGGGTGGTCCGCAATTTGTTTTTTCGAAAATTTATTTGGCTGTTTGGCAATGAATGGAATTTGAAAAATGTACAAAACCATGTGATTGAGTTATAATTTAGGGAGGACGCATGAGTAAAATTTAAGGTGTGGGAGCCTAATGGGTTGCTTTTTGAATGGATGTGCGTGTAGGCAGGTTTTTTTTTTTTTTCTTTTTTGGCAATTTGTCAGATTTTTTTGAAAAATTTATGGAGTTTTTCCTTCTGTTATGACAAAATTAATGTTTTTTTTGCAAATAGGTTGAGGTTGGCGGAATAGTCTTGTTTTGAAAGAATTATTCGTTAGCACGACCCACTTCTGGACTATTTAAATGTCAAATGAAAAAGTGAAATCATACAAAACTAGACAAAAATTTAAGTTGTAAACCTCCTTTTGATAGGTTCATTTGGTCTTGTTCGACAGTCTCTACTACTTATATAAGCTGCCTCTAATCGATGTTGAAGTCTTTGCCATTCCACGTCTTCTACAAGCTAGAATTGATGAAAGGTTGTCTCCGCCGAAGAAGCATTTAGACCAACAAGAGTCAATTGTAACATCGTTGTGGAGTAGGGAATCCAAACGCTACCTTCTTCTAAAGCCACTGGTTTCGATCGGGAAAACCAAATGCGAAAGAAGGACAAGTCACTTGAAAATTGCGAACAAGTTTTTGTGAAGCTCATGCTCTAAGCTTTTCTGCTAAAGCTGCTGTGTCTGGTTATGATCTTTTGTGAACGTGTTTAGATCTAGGATGGGCCTTAGTCTAGCCTATGATCAGGCTTACGTCATTAACATTGTTTGTATCTTACAAATTCATCAGTCTGGAATGGAACTATGACTATGGTAGGCCGTTTTGTGGTTAACTACTACCTCACGGCGGAAGATATAACCATCATAATTAATTGTTGATAATTCTCCGGCTGCCTTGACGATGGCTAGGACTTTCGCTAGAATACACTACCGTGATTCTTATTGACAGGGTAGTGCTAGTTTCTAGTGAAAAGATCCCGGAGCGCACTCCTTCGGTTTTTGACCTGTCTGTGAAAGTCGAGTTTTTATTCGGGTTGATGGCCATTCCGGTGGCCCAGTCATCACTGAAGTCAAGAGAGGGTGTGAGTTAATCTGAGTCAGTTTCTAGTTTTTCCCAATTTGTGATCTTTCGATGGACCATATCGCCCGAAGTTCGATAGTTTTAAACGCAGGCAGAGGTCTTTAAGAATCGAGACAAGTAAAGTTTCAAAGGCTGCAGTTGAAGTGGTTCTAATGGCGCCACTGGTGCCTATGCATGCTAGTCGTTGGATCTTGGTAAGAGCCTTGATAGGATTTCATTTTATAACACAGCCCGGTTGCCTTGTGTGTGTTTATTACATAATTTGGGATTTGTAGTCTCTTTTGTCTATAGCCCGCCAGACTTGGCAACCAGGATGGGTCTGATGAATGAAAGTATACATCCGGTGGATGATTGCGGATTAAGGACCCATTTTTTTTTTTACCGAAGTTTGACGCTTTCTTTATTCTATCTGAAGTCTTATCTTTCCATGTCAGCCTACGTTCGAGAATGTAACCTACTTATCTAGCCTTTTCTGAGATTTGAGACGTGTTCCGTCGAGTCTTAAGGGCCCAAACGTCTCTGAACTATTTCTGTTTATTGATGTTCAGTCGACATCTCTTAACCCAGTTTAGGGTGTTCAGGGCCGACTGTAGTAGTTTGCCGATTGTCAATATGACAACATCGTCGGCATAGGTAACGACTTGGACCCCACTGTCCCCTAGTTTCATTCAAATTTCATTCGCAACTAAAATCCATAGTAGGGATGAAAGGACCACTCCTTGCGGGACTCCCCTTGAGACCAAGGCGTGTGCCTGGCACCCTCCCAGTCACCTACCTTACTCTCAAAATAGATTGTGTACAACGTCGGTAGGTACTCATCGTTAGATTCATCGACCACCACCTGACAACGGATTTCGACCTGAAAAACACTCCTAATCGGTTCATTTAAGGCAAAGTCGAGGCCAATCTTTTCTCTCCGAGATCAGGCATTTGAACCTCAGATTGAAGTGTGTATCTATGTCTCTTGTGTCAGGGAGTTCGCGATAGGACATAAGACTTCCTACAGCCGTGGTCAGAGTTACGTCTTACACAAGACTCAAGTGGCGAAGGATTCTAAAAAGCGATGGCACCACAGACTGAATTACTTGGGCTTACGATGTTCCCTAGCTTAAAAGCCGAAATAAGAAGTTCTCAAACTTGCATCTAACAACAGATGCAAGACTGAACAAAAGCTTCTGATAAATAGATCGTTCGAAAATCAGTCACTTAGTAACTTTTCAAACTTACCTCCAAACGTATCCGTTCTTCTTTTCCCTGTTCAACTGTCGCATCGCCGCCGCCTCCATTTTGCGTGTGTCCACCATTAATGTTTGTCGTCTTCCCATTAACGTTACATTGTTGTTGATGAGCCTTACTACTACCGTTTTTTGAATTTTTACTAAGAACATCTTTTGGTGTACTATGCGCAGGAATTTGTTGATGATGGTGCTGTTGCTGTTGCTGATGTATGTGATTGTGATTGTGATGTTGTTGCTGATGATGGTGATGCTGTTGCTGGTGTTGTTGATGATGTTTTTGTTGTGATGCCGAACCAGCTGGTGATGTCGCCGAAATTATATTAACCACCGGTGATTTCAATGGAATATTATTTTCTCTATCGCTAACTAAAAGTAAATCTGGTGGCGCACTACACGATGATGGTGCACGTACTTGATGGTACATCAATTCTTCTGAATCTGTTGTGCATTCTTGAACTATAATGAAAAGAGGGGAAAAAAAACCATTAAACGAAAGGTCACTAAAGAAAAAGACAAAAACAACTATTATCTCTAAACGATTTATCAAAATTGTATCGATTTATCTAAACGTCAACGTTATAGAGAGGCAAAATGAAGTTCGATGATAAATGATGGCTTCTATACATAAGCCTTTTGAAGTTATTCTTTCCTATTATGGAAACGCCTTATAAATTTAATGATTTTCCTTTATATTGATGAGATGTGAGAGATGGGTAAATCGAAATTTTTCTCTCTCAAGTACGTAACCGCCATTTCGTTTGCAATTAAATTCCACTTAGGCTAATGTAACCGAAGGTGCGGTGGTGGTCGACCAATTTACAACACACCCCCCATTATGTCGTTCCGAATTGAAATTCGTAATAAAAATTGAGAAATAAAAACCTTAACATCGTAATGCAATGAACGACAGCCGCGTCGGAATGGAAAATGTTTTTCCACAATCGCTAATAGAATAATAAATTTTTTTTTTCAGTTTTTTTTAAACACCAGCGCCACTCTCGATTTGACGATGATTTAATCAAATGTTTTAATTGAATTGTAATTTATTATGTACTATACGAATTTAAATTTTTTCAATTAAATATCCAACATTTTATCTATTAAGCAAATCAGTTGTTTTATGTGACAGCTAGAGCATACCAAATGTTCGAACACACTTTTGAATTGTTAAAACGAACACACCTAGGTTATAGGTGCCATATTGCGCAATTTGTCAAAGTGTCAATTACCGTATTTTATGTAGAGATTGTGACAGAATTCAATTTGGTGATTAGATTTGTATTTATTAAATCAAAAGATTCGAATTGTAGTTGAAAATGAGGTTCCAGAGTCCACAAGTGAATTGAGGCGCCAGTTTTGCAAACAAATAGTCGTAAAATTTTATAGAGAAGGTGACTTAAAGATTAGACAATGCGAATTGTCCATTTTATGAAATCGTGAAGAGATTTCAAGACAGACATCTGTAAAGCACAATCGATATCTCAAGGAATCCTTTATGTTTGTCTAGAGTAATCTCGAAATGTGCTCAACCGATTTGCATAATTCTCACTCCAGTAAAAAGCTTATGGCTTCCCGGTGGACATGGGATGTGTACCATCAAAATTTACGTGAAGCAGTATTCAATAATAGGCGTCGTTTTCTTCGACTGTAACTGTTTCACTTTAGGATGATGATTCATTTCATACCCTAACAGCGGTTCCCAATCTTTTTGAGTCGCAGAGCATTTTCCAATAAATAAAAGTTCATCACGGAGCACTACATTGCACAGACAGATAAACCGAAACAGACGTTCCCAGGAGGTTCCTTCTTTCTCTGTTCCACGGTTCGTTTTAGTCAATGGTGCCACAATTCTTCCCCGACCTTGATTTTTCGTGTCAACACTTGAGCTTAAGATCGAGCTAGCTAGCTCAGGTTGCTGGTTAAAGCTCAGGTTCACCCCGGACTGCAGCGCCACCTTCTAAGTTAGTAAGCTTGGAAGATATTTCAACCCAGAAGATTGAGTTTTGAATTAATTTGTCAATTCAAAATATAATTTCTTCTGTTATCCAGTGCAGCTATCTCTTCGTCCATTCGAAGCAGTCTGAAGGTAGAAGAGACATCTGCTGAAGTTTCCGTATCCTGAGGACAGCGGTACTATTCACTTGACGTTTTAATTACTATTTTGGCTTGTCTGCTCATTCTTGGCTCACTTGTCGATCACGTCCTTCACCTTTCTTAAACCTAGGGCAACGAATGGTTCAAGATTCAGAAACTCAAATTCTTCTATTCCAAACCAGTTTTTTGAAACCCATTTCATTGCCACATCATCAACTTCGCACACCTGTCACTCATGCAAGTGGTCCAGCGCGTGTAGCAATGTTAACAATTTTTTTTGTTTCCAGACAGGCTCGATCTAGATTCTTCGAGAAAAAAAAACTTGCTCCCTCCCTCCCTGCTCTACCAAGGATTCATCCGTTCAGATAGGAATTCTTTGGTATCCTTTGCCAATCCAGACTCTTTTCCTACCGTTCAATTTCTTTCAGATTCTTCAATTTTCAATTGTGAAGACGACTTTGTCGGTTTTGCTCGCATTAATGCAAAGACTTTGCTTCTGACACCCCTACTGCGCGAAGCACTTTTGCTCCCGTATGCCAAAGGCACGATGCCTATTATGCGAAATTTTGTTGTTTTACCTTTCATTTTCGTGGAGCACTCGGAGCACAGTTTTGAAAACCCGGCTCTAGAATATTGAGTATGTATCCTAACATGCCCCGTCATGTTCAACAACAAAATTCAAATGAAACAGATTGAAGATGTCCTCAATTCTCCTCATTTCCAATGCAATCCATCTTTTAACAAGATCTGTCTACGAAACGTGGAACGAACCACTCCATCTATCAACATGCGCCCACACCTCTTCACTCACATTCAATTGAAAGTAAATCTCAGTAAAGCACGATCATTGTTTTTTTTTTTTTGTGAATGTTTCATGATTTCTAAGTGGGCCACCCTTGTGGGTTTTCTAGTGGCTCTTCAAACCTTCTTTTTTTTTGTTTTACTTTTACCCACTTGTCGAAGCTACTCTTTACTTGTTTACCGAAAAAACCTGATAACCAAAGTTAGTCTCATTCTTCGTTGAAAACAGCCCCCCTGGCAACCAATTCTATTTACAAATTCTTAGCCAACAATTACTCTCAACAATAACAACCCCCACCTACAGTTGAGAAAAGAAATTCCCCACGCAATCAATACCTTAATAGCTGACGTCATTTTCACATCGCCCGCGTTCGTCCGACATCAATTTATTAGATCACCAACACGAAGATTGATAAAAAAAAAACCTCTTAACATTCATCTAACACCAAGTTGTCGCCTCCGCTGCCGTCACTGCCGCCGACAACTATTTAGTAATTGTATCGCAAATTTGTATCTAGATCTAGTGCAAACAAAAAACACACACACACAACAATATTTCCGCGCCAAAACACACCACTAATCGATTAATTTATATCGCCTTGCGCGAATTTCTCCGCTGATAATCGTAAATCGAATCAAGCGGCGACCGACAACGACGACGACGACAACGGCGGCGTCAAGCGATTAGATAGAGGAATGCTTAGCACAAAACGCTAACAGCTTGTTTGGTATAATAAAGCAAAAAATAAAAATAAAAAATAGTAACAATGGCAAATAAATAAATAAATGTGGGCTAGTAGTGTGTCTCATACCGAAACAAGCGGCGATCGTGTCAACGTGGGTAAGAGGATACGATTGCAAGTTGCAGATGCATTTGGTGGATGCAAACAAATGCCATAGACGGCGGCCCCTATTTGAGAGAATGTATCTTATGGATTTAAGTGTAGAAAGTATAGAATCGGACTGTTTGCGGCAAATCACCTATGACTATGGGTGTGCGGTGACACATTGTAGTACGCCTATGGCCGTGTGCTCTTAGGCGGCAGCTGTTTGTGTGTTGCTAGAGGCAAAGTGCGGCGGTAAGTGATCTTTCAAGTGGTGGCGGCGTACGGTGTGCGCGGTTTTTTTTTTTTTAAGTCTTTTCCACAATATTTTTCGTCTTTTTGATTTTTTTTTTTTTTTTATTGTATTCTCGTGAAGCGGCAAATTGTCTTTTATGTAGCGCGGGAACTGGTTTAAGACGGAAATTAATTACGCTTGGCGTTAATTCGAAATACCGGTTCGAATATAGGAATGGTTTACGTATTCGTAAAAGAGAGACTGTGGTTAGATGGTCGGCTACGACGACGACGGTGGTGGCGGTCTTTTTTTGTTTTAACATCCCATTTGGAGTTTGGGAGTCTCGAAGTGTATGCTTTCGTTAGGCCGCCCCAAACATGGAAATGAACGGGGGATCTTACTTAAGTTTTGTTTTTCTTGGGCGGTAAATTTGAATATCTTTTGTTGAGTATTTTTTTTTTTTTTCTGATTAATCGCTACGTGGGGTATGGAGTTTTTTTTTTTTTTAATTTTCTGTCATCACGATCGGGCATGAGGTTGAATCAACTTTCAGTGAATTGGTTCCATTTACCATATCGAGAGATAACAACAAGGCTGAGATTTTAGTCCTATCTTGGTTATATTTTGTTTTTTTATTGATTTGAATGAGTTACAGTTTGAGAGAGGAGGGGGTCTTTTGTTTGAAAAGCTTTTAGTCTAATTGAGGTTTGGGACAAGAATTAATTTAAGATAATACTAATGTTCCCGGCGCCTTCTACAGCATTTTCGTTGTTCAGAGGAGGATGATCTTTTTGTGGTCTTGTCTATTTTGAGTGAAATTTGTTCCTAAAGTCGTACTCTACATAAGAAGGAGAGAGTCTATGTGATTCTTTGGTGTGTAGCAAGTAAAATGGTAAAGATTTAGTCAAAATTGATCTAGTAATTTTTGCGTTATGCGAAAACAAACAGACAAAAAAAGTTATTTTTGAAAATAATGCAAGTTGTAGAAGATTAGATTGGATTAGGAAGTAGTCGCCGTGGCTTAGTGGTTTCGCGGCACCATCTCTTCGCAGGCATGACAAACCTACAATCTGCCATTAAAAAGCTTCTCAACCTCCCGTTCGAATTCGACAATAAAACTGTAGGTCCCTTCCATTCGTGCGAAAAATATAACACCCCACAATATGAATGATGGTGAGAAGCTAAGCCTTGGCTGGCTCTCTATGAGCTGTCGCGCCAAATATTTGTATTTGGAAGACAGTTTTTCTTAAAAGTTAGTCGTGACGTTTTTGTGAAGATTTTTCTAATAGGGACCTCTGAACTTTGACAGTTGATAGCGGCCATATTGTTGAAGCTACATCCGTCAAATTGGCTGTCATTAATTCGGTCAAATCACCATGGACGGATATAGCGTTCATCAACACGTGCAAATAATAAAATTGTTTTATCAAAATGGGTGTTCTGTTCGGACAACGCTTCATCGAAAAATCATCTTCAGCAATGAGGCCCATTTCTGGATGAATGAGTACGTCAACAAACAAAATTGTCGAATTTGGGACGATAACAATCCACATGAGATCCAAGAGCGTCCAATGCATCCCGATAAAGTCACTGTTTGGTGTGGATTTTGGGCTGGCGACGTTATCGGTCCATATTTCCATTACCATCAATGATCGATGATTACCAACTTCCTTTGGCCTGAATTGGATGATATAGACACCAACGACATGTGGTTTCAACTGGACGGCGTTACGTGCCACACAGCTCACGCCACATTGAAAATTCTGCACGAGCGATTCGAGGGCATGGTCATCTCATGTGGTGGTAATGTGAACTGGCTAGAGCTTTTCTTGTGGGGTTTTCTGAAGTCGCAAGTCTATGCGAATAAGCCGCAAACCACAGCGGCCCTCAAAGCCAACATAACTCATGCCCATCGGTCAGAGAAGCCGCGGCGGACATTTGAACGATGTTATATTCCATACATAATGGCATCGATAGGCCTTTCAAACGAATAAAAAATTTCGATGATATCTCACACACACTTTGTTTTATTTAAATTTAAAGATCGGTGCGCTTAATGAAAGACCCTATAGATGTCGATGTATCTCCTTGGGAGTGTGTGCTGTGATAGTTCTCGCGATGTCTCGACGATTGCTAGAACTTCCGCCTGGAATATGCTGCTGTGATTTAGAGGTCTGAGGTGTGAGGATTTACAAAGCTGGCGAAGATTTTATTTTGACTCCGGTTTCCAACTCCCTTTTAGACTCATCAGTGTATAGACGAGGATGCACGGTTCATTTGTTAGTTTGTTGGACACTCAATCACGTCCCTTGTATAGATATATATGAGATGAGCAGTAGAGAGGAGCTGTGATTTCAATTGCAAAAGAGAATAATGAGAGAAGGAAGCATTGACTAGAGCACATGTACTGATTCGAAAACCATTCCATTCAGAGAGATGCACTTTTGGCAGCAGCATCACTTTAACTTTTTTTTCTTGTATTCTTCTGGCGCCAAACATCAAGTGGTTTCCTGATTTCCCATCCGAAAATAAATTGTTGTGTTGGTATATTTCATTTGTCTGATAAGAGTGAATCCTCCTCCCGCAATTGAATTGTAATTTCCAATCTTAAGTGAAGAGAAACCCACTTTGGCCATAGATAGTAGGGAGTAGCACTCGAAAGATAGCATGTACACACATTGGTAATGGAATTCCGACATGATTTTGTGCCTGCGGTGGTGGTACACAAACGATAAAGTCATCGATGGTGTATATCAATGAATTCATTATTTTTATTTCGATAACAACAATTTCTTAAGCACTTATGTTGGCCGACTACTACTACTTCAAGTGTAATCGACCTTCAGATACTTTTTTTTTTTCTTTATATCTCCTTCCATATTTGCAAAAACAAACAACGATGAGGAATGAGAAGAGAAGAAGAAGAGACAAAAAAAACCTCTTTTGACATACAACAATCGATGGGGCAATCGGTAATATTTTCACCTGTCAAATTAATGTCAATAAATTGTTTTTTCATGTTTGCCAATGACATTGATGATGACATGACAAAAATGTCTGTCTCTAGTGCGTATACGTTTTTTTTTTTGCGCTTATTCACTAGGTGATTTATTTAAAAGGAAAAAATAAAAAATAAAAGAAGAAAAGTGGGATAAGTAAATTTACAAAGTCAAAGAAACAAATAAAACAAATTGAATTGTTGCCAGATGCGAATTAGATTTAAATGAATTTTCCTGTTATTGTGTTGTTTTTCGTTTTTTTTTTTTTTTTTCGTGAATAGATAGGTAGAGATAAATTTTGTACAATTTAAAAAGAGAGGAGGAGGTTTTTTGTTTTTGTATTTTACTTTCATCTTTTGTTGTTTCCACATGCGTTTGTGTGTGTATCCTGAGAATCTAATAAAGTTTTTTTTTTTTTTTTTTTGATTATTTAGTGAAAAGTTTTCGTTTTTCGTTTTGTTTTGTTTTTTTTTGTGTTTGATGAGGAGACCTTCCGAAAAAAAAAAAAAACCTATTCATCACTTTGACACAAGAGACTGAAATTCATGATCAAAGAGTTGCTCAATTTGTTGTTGTTGTTGTTGTTGTGATTTTCTTTTGAAGAATTCTTTGTTCAAAGTTTACTTTTCTTTTTCTTGGGGTTTTTTTCTTTCTGTCACTGTTGACCTTTTTTTCGTTCAAGAAATACATAAGTTTTATTGTGGGACACATGTGGGTTGGAAATAGTGTTTTCTAGGGTGGATTTTGTGCCCTTATGATTGTTTATCCCAACTTTGGGATACTATTTGAATGGGAATGCCTTTGCCTGTGGCTTAAGTGGATATTCACTTGAGTGAATGAAAAAAAAGGGACTTTTGTATCCATAGAATTGCAATAATGTTGTGTAAAAGGACTTGTGTGGGTACTTTTAGCGATATACTTACGGTCCGAATGGTTTGGAACTGAATGTGACAAAAGTTATTCGAATATGTTCCATAAAAATCAATTCGATTTCGAATATTGTTACAGTTGGAATCGCTTTAAGTCGAATATTCTCACTGGAAATCAAAATTAGTTCGAATTAAAGGAATTTTTGGAAATGTTCACCTTAGAACATGACTTTTCTAGGGAAATCTAAAGGAAACGCAAACAAAATAGGTTGGAAAAACCTAGTTAGAGGGAAATTCGAAGATTAGAAGACGATTCAACTGTATATGTCAACATGAATGTTGGGGAGAGAAAGATTTCTTTGAGAGTGGCAAATGAAATAATGAATTGTTAAACGGACAACTCACCGAAGAATTGGAGACTCCACCAATGCAAGAAGACGACACCATGCTACCACCACCAAGCATGGAAGAGGTACACAAAGCTGGTGTCTGTTGAATAATTTTGGATTGGGAGACCTAAGAGTTTGAAGAAACGTTCTAGCAATGTATCTCCAAGTAAGCCTGTTTGCAAAGTGAGTCTTGCCACCCTCTGGCGTACAAATATCGTTCAACCAATTGCAAGGAATGGAGGAAGTGTAATATGTTGGTCTATACAATGGGAGAACTGAACAAGCCACCCATGACTAACGTTAACAATAAGAAAAATCTAAGTGGAGGATACCACAAAGATTCATATTGAATCCACTCTTGTTTTTAGAAGGTATCAAGTTGACTCAAACTAACCAAAGCCTCCGGGGTCGACATTGAGCTACTGAAATATGGAGCACCAAGCAATTCACAACATCATAGTGCACGTATGGCAACCGGAAGGAATGCCAGAAGACTGACGCAAAGGCATCATATGTCCCATTTACTAGAAAAGAGATATTACAGTACCACCTTTAAGATTCTCTCTCCTCTATCCTCCTGAATAGGATAGCTTCATGCACTAGAACCATCATCGGAAAATATTAGTGTGGCTTCATCCCAGGCAAACAAGAACAGATCAGATTTTTTACCCTAAGGCGGGCGATGGAAAAGTTTAAAGCCGCCTATGATAGCATCGCTAGACTAGAACAATACAAAGCTATGAGAGAACTAGGCATATACTGACACGACTGTATAGAATGCACTTGACCAATGTAACAAGCTAAGTAAAAATAGCCAAACTGCTATCAAGTCCCATCAACATCCTCAATGGTATTCGACAAGGGCGCCTCCTCTTCAACCTGATGTTGGAGAAAGAAATCTGAAGATCTTGTTTAAACACAGACGACATCTGCATCATTGGAAGAACCCAATCGGCTCCACAAGATTCGTTTATCCAAATCGAGTGAGCGGCACATAAACGAAGGAAACCCAAGGTACATGGTGCTTATGTCTAGAACAGATCCTGGGCTTGACCTTGAGTCAAAAGTGGCAGCTAATAATATCATAGAAGAATAAATACATCCACGGCTACTCAAAGACTACTGCAGTCTGTCAAGGCTCTTCAAATCCATGATCTTAACCATTACATCCAAGCTTCTGCTGGTCTTACTAGTACTCATGTATGGATCCGAAACTTGTAAAGAGAAGGTGGGTGAGGAAAAATAATTCCGAAAACTACAACCATGAGGTACACTCCAGTGGGCTGGACACTAGGCTTACATGAGCGAAGAGGAGCCTGTCCGGATAGTTTTTTCTGGCAATCTTTACGGGATACTAAAGCGGGGTAGACCATGCCTACGCTAGAACGATGGCGTTTACCAGGACGCCCAGAGCTTAGAGGTGCCAATATGGATGATATCGGAACCGGTGGAGATATTTTCTGAGGCAGGCCTAGAACCCATCCCGGTTGTTGACATTGAAAACAGTTTTCACTTTCATAGTCAAACACCAGACACTTGCAGTGAATCTCTGGTTTAATGCTGTAAAATTGTCAAATCGAACACACCTTCTGTCATATTTAAGGCGTCATTTTTCTAACTTCATTGTCCTTGATCAATCTACACGCGAAAATAAGAGTTTGATCTCAGTTTTGACTCCCCATCGAGTTCATTCTCAAAGAGTCAAAGGCGTGACAGACTGTAATATCTGTCAAATCGATGCATTTTGTTCGCCATAAAATCCGTCAAAAAAGTTCTTTCAAATTTGTGAGTCCGTTGCATATGCATGACAAGTGGGGATAGAAGCCCGATGAAAAATGTCATGTGCATTCATAAACCCCATCTGTCATCGTGTTCCATGTCCATAATAAATTAGGTTCCCAATAAAACCTCAATAACTCTTCAAAATTTGACCATTTAATGCGCCCAAAATGTTAACCCATACTCTTCTACATGCTTTGTATCTAATTCTTCGTTTTTTATAACCATTTTTATAATTTAGACATTTTAGGGTTAGATTGTTGATTCATGTCACTGATCATGTCATGCGTTCGTTGTTAACAAGTTTTTTTCCACCATAAAAAATGAGTATTTACAATATGACCAAGGCTCTACTCTTGCCTTTACCTTACCTACCCCCTATCCAATCAAGGAAGACCTTAAGTCTTGAAATGTATTTTTGGAATGGTTTTCGATTTACGACATTTGATAATAAATCGTAAAACGATGTGTACAAAAACTATTAGAAAACATTTTGGAATTTTATCGATTACGATGAGGCATGACGCATGAGGAGGGATAAGCCGATAGGTACAAGAGTTAAGCGGCCAAGTGAAGTGTGATTAAGATTCATGGAACCATGTCTGAAGATTTAATGGATAACACTTTGGAAAAGATAGTGTTTGAGGCGCCATAATTTGTTGTTTCATTGCCTCGTTTTTTTTTTTAAAGCGACAGTAAAAGTGCTTTAAAATTCAAATGTGCACTTTATGAGGTAATGGTGGTCACAGGAAATGATGCAAGTTTAAGGGGTTCAGAAGGATTTATACATATTTATGAGTAAAGATTGTGTTGTGAGTTGGAGTTGTCAATTCTATCTTGCCCTATTAGCTTAAGAACAATAGTGACAGCAAGGGTAAACAATCGGAGTTAGGGGGGGAAATCCAAAGACCTGCACAATTGCCACATGCACGTGCATCTAAACCTTAATAACCTAATTGGTCCGTTCAAGCTCTATTCTTATTTCTGAAACGGAATCACTCCTTTCCAATATCACTTCAAAATAGGGGCTGGTCATGAGCTTGAGACTTGTCAGAAAGCGGTTGCAACGTTTTACCGAAAAACCCTTTCCGACTTGCGACACAATCAATCGCTTCCTTTCGTGGCCTACATTTTGAGAAATAGACCTTGGGGATCCGCTGCGGCCATAACTTGCTTCGGCGTAGAAGAAAGTGAACCGGTCGTCACTTTACCGATTGGATTTGGACTTGGACTTTGACGTGGACTTAGACATGGATTCGGACTTGGACTTTGAATTGGACTTAGAATTGGAATTGGACTTGGATTTGGATTTGGACTTGGACTTAGACATAGACTAAGACATGGATTTGGACTTGCACTTGCACTTGGAGTTGCACTTCGACTTGCACTTGGACTTGGACTTGATCTAAGACTTGGGTTGTGACTTGGACATGGATGAAGATTTGGGCTTGGACTTGGAAGACTCGCGAAGTAGTCGAAGTTTTGGGATGAGTCAAACATTTAGGTAATCACTGTGCTCTGGAACATTAACTCTTGGATAACCCTGGGTTTTCGTCACGTTGAACTTAACTTGATTCTCTACGCTCCAGTCTATTACGGCATCTGCTGGCATTCCCTGTCGCTAAAGCTCAACTTGAAGGCGTTGTCGTGGAGAACCAAATCAAAAGTTCTGTCATTAGTGAAGGAATGGAATTTGCTGTGAAAAAAACAGCCTGTATTGATTTTTACTGATTTCAACAACCAGTTCATCAACCTCAATTTAATCTCAAAATCCTGATCTGTAATCAAACGTCAAAAATATCAAAATAAATTCTCCAAAAACGAATTAATTAAGAGAAACTACCAAAATGTCGGGTGTGAAAAAACCAATTCCAAGCTACTGGTCTCCAGCACCGAACAAAAAGTGTGACGATCTTATAACAAATGATCACTGGTGACTCTCTCATCTGTTGCACAGTGTAATTAACCTACAAAAAAAACATAAACAGCAACAACAACAGAAGACTGTGAAAAATATAAATTGCATTGATGATCAGTGAAGAATCAAAATAAATGATCATCATCCTCTGATCTTTCGCACATCATTTGCAAAAGACCAGTTGCTACCAAAAAAAAGAAAGAAGAAAAATGCGAAGACATCTCTCCATTGCTGATCACTTAATACCAGAAGCAGCTGGTCGGTCCCCAAGGAGTCCAAACATAACAAAGTCACTGATCACCATCGGCTACTGGAATCTGAATTTCATTTTTAAGATTTTTTTTTTGTTTCCTTTTATCTCATGTGAATGTATCTACAACACCGTTAAAGATGGTTGGTGAGTTTTGAATATTTTTTTTCTACATTTAATCGTCGCGATCTGATTCTTTTTTTTTTTTTTTTTAAATTCATAAATTTGTGTTTTGTCGGATTATCTTTTTGATACCAAAAAAAAAGAACCGGTCTGCCCGTAAATTATTCAAAAAGATCACAATGACCACATTTTTTTTTATGATAATTTAGCGAATTGGTCCCCAATCGAAACAAATCTAAATAAATATCTTGAAAAATGATCGGAAATCTCTCAATCCGATTAGGATCTTTAAGATCTCTGTTTATTGTTCCAAAAAAAAAAGATGACAACTAACAAGGAGAATAATAATAAAAAATCCCCGTCTAGACATAAAAAATATATATATCACACGAATAATCTGCGGATTTATATTTTTCTTTTGTTGTTTAATATACAATCTATGTTGTTTTTGATTGTGGAAAAAAAAAAAAAAACATCGATTAGGTTAGGTACTAAATTAATTTTTCGTTAATGAGGAAGGGGAGAATTCTTTATGAGTTTGAATATATTACAAGTTTTTTGTTTTGTGATTTTTTTTATGTGAATTTCAAAGTTAATTTGCAAATTCATTAGTGTAGAGCGAATATTTTTATAAGAAAAATAATGAAAAAAAAAATTAAAACAAAATGATGTTTCTTTAATGAAAATAAGCATAATTTCTGTGGGAATGTAGAACTTTTTGTTTTTTGTTTTTTTTTTGTTCTCTCCTTCGTTGTGGAGCAGTTAAGTTTAAATTTAAATTGACCGGTTTTTAGTTAAGAAGAACCTAATCACATGAGAATGCGCTACTGAACCGTTTTAGAACATATGTTTTGAATTTTATTACGTACATCAGGCAGATAAGATGGCAGATTAAAACCGATTTGAATGTAAATACAAAATTAGATGAATATAACTTATATGGAGAATTTGGGGTTTGGTTATACGATTTTGATGGCCTAGATTTGTTGAAATGCATATTTATATAGGAAATTTACATAAATGCATTTTGTAAGGAGAAATCCTAGTCCCAGATGCATTTGGGCACACTTTCTACGTATGGAAAAAAATGTTGGTTGAGTTGAGATTTAATGACTTTAGGCTCTATGGGGAGCCATTGACCCACTTTGTATGATTTTCAATTCGATAAATTGGTTGAAGACCTTTTTATAATATATATACGGTTTCTTTTTTTAAATTATAAATTCAGCGATCAAATATTAAATAGAGGATTGTCACACAGTTGTTTGAGCGGTTCTATTTCGCGAGAAATAACTTTGACATTGTTCTCGACCTGCATTTTTCTGAACTATTGGCGTAGACTTTTGCTTCACTTATCGATGCAGATCACACAGTCTAGGCTTGGATGGGTAGAATGGAGCTTCAAACTCGATGGAAACTCACTCCCGTCCTCGGATATGTAGCCTGGGTGGTCCAGCAGCATCAAATGTGGCACATGGCAAACCTTACTTATAATCCACGAAGTTGATTCGAGCCTTAAGCGTCTCCAACCAGCTCAATTGTCAGCTGCCCGCAGTTTCACACGCCAAAAGTGATTTAGGTCCTTTTCCACTTGCTCGTGCCACTTGAGTTGCAATCTTCCATTTTTTTATTTTATTTTATAATTCACCAGCGCTAAAGGGGTTATGAATACCCTTATGATGCTATTCACACAGCGCTAGTGTTGGTATAGTGATTGTCAAACTCAAATGGTATTAGGTTGCAGTCTTTTTGCTCCGAAGGTGGTGTCCAGAATGACTAGGGAGAATTATTGATATTGTTGCCATTGCTTATAATTCACAGTATTTCTTTCGAACATCCCGATGTCATTAGTATGATCAACACTTTCAAGCAATATGCTGCCCCGTCCCGAGAGTTGATATACGTTTATCTTACATGCCACAACCGCCTTACGCAGTGTATCTGGACTCTTCTGACTTGGCTGATGGTATTGAATCGTCTATGTTACCCTCCGTTGTAGCTCTTTCTCCACTTACCGTCTATGCAAACTAGACTTAATTTTACCCGAACGATTTTTCCCTCAGAACAACCGAGGGCTACTACATGCCAAAAAGAGTCTACGCTTAATTTTAACCTAACAATTATTTTTGCTTAATTGAAGACTTTATGGAATGTCTTAGCTTAGTTCCTTTTTAGGTGGGAAGCGACATGGACCAGAGAAAGTCACCTCAACTACCTTTTGATGTCACCCACTAAATTTGGACTTAAAAGCTTAGAAATCATGCGGAAATATTCCAACATCTCAAGTACTATTCGACTATCAAAGAAGACGTGATAAGTCTTGCTCTTTGTGGTTTGAATGGCTTGAATTTTGACTTGGAAGATGAGCCTGTGCTGCCGCCAGTTCTAAAGAGTCCAGAATCAATACATCAATTCAGTCTGATTGGGGTCCTTCGATTGGCCTCCACTTGCCCACAGCCACATGATACTGAAATTCCAAAGCTTCTGACAAAGCAGTTTTATTTTGTCACTTAGTTCTGAACGGTGTAATATGTTCATATTGGTGTCTCTTCCGGTGCAAACAAATGCATGTATGTTGTAAGAACCATCAAAGAGACAACATACATACGTTTAAGTCTCAAAATCGCAGTTGAGGAGATAATGGAGGCAACTGAAACTGAAATGCACCTACCAAACGTTTACGTACCCCTTAACCTTTGTAAGTTGAAAAATATTAACAACCTTCCATCTACATATGTGTCTTACGACATTTTACAACCTCTCAACTCCCTTACAGCCTCCTGTTGTAAATTTTAAATCCATTAAATTGAAAATAAAAAATAAAAAAAAACGCTTAATCCTCCAACCGTAAGAAACCATAAAAAAAACTGCACACACGTTCCACATGCAAACACACTTCTCTTATCTTTCCACAAAAAAAAGAAAATAAAAATAAAATCCGCGTCAAAATACAAAAAGATTTTTCAATTCTCCTCTTAAATTTCTTTTTATTCGTTTTCCAAAACCAAAAAGAAAAAAAAAATAATAAAGTCGGCTAAACATCTAAAAGAGAAACACGCACACATTCCACACATCGGCCATCAAGATACGAATTCTCGACCCTCAGACGCACGAGACATGAAAATATCATACCGACCAGAGACTTAGCGCAAGCAAGCTTCCTCCTCTTCCTCACTCTTTTAAACTTCTTCAATGGGAATTTCTAAAGCCAAATAAAATTCGAAAAAAAAAAACCGAAACGAAAAGATTGAATATGAGATGAAGCACAGAAAACTAAAAAAAAAAAAAAAAAAAACTTAAAAATGACTGTGCGCGTTTATACCGCCTTTGATCTTCACATCTCTGACTATATGATGAGTGTACGCGAACACATATTATCATCCTTTTGTCTTGTTCCTGCCCTCACCGCACCCGCCAAGAAAACAAAGAAAATCGCCAAAAATACAAACGAGAAAATTGAAATATCAAAAGCGACATTAAATTAAATCATAAACTATGATATTTAGAATGTTCACCGGTGGGGAACAAAAGGATGAAAGCCATTCACGTCTGTCTATGTTTTTTGGAATGAAGATAAAAGTCTTAAAAGGTTTTCGAGTGGCTTCTTCTTTGCCCACGTCAAACTATACTTTCCAGCACACACACACACCTACACACACCCCGACTATCCGCCTTTCCATTCACTTTCGATTTAGATACATTTTCATTTTGAAAAGCAAAAAAAAAAAAGTTTTCCCCAAAGTTTTTACCCCCAGAATTCCTTTCATCTTCATTTTCTTCTCTCCCCGGCTTTTGTCGTTTCACCCCACGCATTCTTTACCGTTGCGCCTTCGTTTAACTAATAAACTTTTTGAAAAACATTTTTTTTTTTTGTCTTCTAATGAACTCTTCATGGTCATGGCGTAATAATCTTAACAATTCCGCTTTGATTTAGGTTTTTTAAAATATAAAAAGTTTACCTATCGGATGTCTTCACATTTAACGGTATATAGTGCAGGGGTGTCATTCGATGACAATCTAGTTAAAAGAAAATACGAGTATTTTCATCCATCTGTCATTCCCATTGAATTGAAATGAAAAAAATCATAAAGAAGTTGAAATAATGTAAGCACTCAGTGTCACACAGTGCTGTGTTATGAAATGTCAATTAAGTGCTTTTTATGTGTGCGTGTGTGTGTGTTATGTTGCTTCTGATCGCTTTCTTGTTATGTTTGTTTGTTTTGTTGTTATTGAGGTGAAGTGGTAATGGTTTATTACAATTTTTTTCCTATTTCTCATTTTTATTTGTTCGGATTTGGTAGCACTTTAGGAATTATTTCACTTTGAAAGGGAAAACTATTGACATTTTGAATCTTATGTCATATTTTATTAGAAAAAATGTTGACAGTTGACATTTTACATTTCCAAAGACAATGACATTTTTTCCACCTTCACATTTTTACTTTTTCAACTTTCTAATCACCTCAACAATTAGAGAAAGTACACATACCTTGAAAAATAATAATTGACATTTGACAGTAAATAAAACAAATGACATTTAAAAAAAAAAAAAAAACTTTTACACTCATATCTCATACACACATTTTTCTGTCGTATATACATATGTACTTCCCCTCTTCAATTATTCTTTTGACACCTTTTTGAAAAAAAAGTGTATTTTAGTGAAGAAATATCTCTCTGACAGCTGGAAACAGTTAATTGTTGAAGCTTAAAATAAATAACAAGACAAAGATGATGCGTTGCATAAATGATTGAGTGGCTTTTGGGTGTTTTGTTTATTATAATAGCTTCAGCTGTTTTTTTTTTTTTTTTTTTGAGTGGAAGGTGTTTCTATATGTGGAGGCGTTGAAATTTTTAAAATTGTTATTTCGACAAAAGAAATCTGTTTCTGGGGGTGTCTTGCCTGATTGAAGAGGAAGATTTATGACATGTGTGTTTTGCTTTAGTTTTTTCTTTTCCTTTTTTATTTGTTGTTATTTATTTGAATATGATTTTTTATGGGGAAGATAGTATAAATGGGTCTTGACAGTGTGATGGATTGGAATTGTAAAATTTTGAAAATTAAAAAAAAAGAAGTTTGAAGCTCTTAAACATGAAATGAGGTACGATTGATAGAAAGCACAGGAAATAAGTTTAGGTTCATAAATTATTTGGTTAAGTTTGTCAAATCAAAGCATTTCGTTGAAGAAAGTTAATGCAGTCGTGACAGGTGACCTCCTGTTCTATTTTGTATGCGAGCTGTCAAAATGATGCTTAAAGTTGGCATCACTTTGTTTTTTATGTTTCAAATTTCGAACTCAGTAAATTGATTCGGTTTTTTTGGTCGAAACTAAGGGTTTAGATGCCAAGGCTGGTTTAGGTTGTTTGTTCAAAATTTTTAACGTATATTTTTCTTTTTTCTTTTTGCAGATACCGTCTTAACAATGAATTCATTTCGGTGAGTGGATACCATAGATAAAATATTTTTATTTTCAATCACATAAATATTTAATATCATAGTCGTCGATGTAATTTCCTTCGTTAGACAACAGTTCTGTCCACGTTTTAGACAACTTCTCAATGCCGTCACTGAAAAATAGGTTTGTAGCAGAGCTTGATTTACGAAAAGCACATTTTTACTATGTAAAAAGTAATTCACATCTTTCAAACAAAAACACATTTTAGGTGGATTTCGAAGAAATACTACCTATTGCAGAGGTCCTCATGACGCAACTTTCAAAAAATTTGAATGCAACTTTTCAAGACCTCTATAGTAAACACCAAAACCATGGTCCGTTCAAATGTTTATATATATATACATATATGTATGTATGTATATATGTATATATGCAATATAACGAAACCTTGTCACCACGATAGGGGCCGCAGTTCTTAACCGAATTGAACGAAACTTGGTACACATGTTGATATGGTGAATAGCACGGACGAGTTCGTAGATGGGCGAGATCGGTTGAGAGGGGGGCGTGTCACGCCCATTTAGGCAATACAACGAAATCTTGTCCGCACGAAAGGGGCCGCAGTTCTCAAACGAATTAATTGAAACTTTGTGCACATGTTTATATGGTAAATAGCTCAGCTGAGTTCGTAGATGGGCGTAATCGGTTGGGAGGGGGGCGTGTCACACCCCTTTAAATTTTTCAAATTCCGCATTAATAATTTTTGTATTTTTATTTTTTATAGTATAGAAATGGTAATAGTATAAGCATATTTTTGCAAAAAAATTTCCGCCATTTTGAATCCGCCATCTTGAAATTCTTTAAAATTGCTCCGATTTCGTTGAAATTGAAAATGTATACTCGTTTATGGGTACTTGTTATAATTTCGCCATTTTGGATTACTTTAATATCACTTAAAAGTTGCATACAAAGGAAATCCACCTATCTCTTGCGGCTGGTGCCGGAAGGTCTTTTTATGTAAAAAATAGGATTCATATCCACTTCTTGTAAAGAATATGGTTAATGAAATAAAGGAATTACACTATTCGAGAGGATGAATATACAAAGAACTTCTTTCTTTGATTTGTCCTAGTCCACTCTAAATATTTTGATTGATCTATCTGAAGAGCATTCAGACGTGCGTACTGTACCCCGGACAACGTAACGAAACTTTTGTGTCCTATCAATCTGTTCTCGAACTCGAACTGTGCGTACGGTGTCTTCGGACAACAGTTCGTAAACATCACTTTTTGTTTTTTTTTTTTATCTTGGTAAGGAGGATCCCCCCTTGCAGGTTTGCCTTTTACGAAAAAAATACCCCAAGAGCGTCTTGAACATCATTCAAAAATCTAAAATATTTGCGATCAAGGAAGTTTTATAGACTTGTTGAAATTTGAAGGTGTTTAATCTGGAGAGTAAGATAGATGCACAATCCGTTTGAAAAACGCCAAGCAGTGATTATTTTGCGATAGGTGGTGTGGTTCCTATTTTTCCAACCTTGTTAGGTGTAAATGGCTGGTTACGTCGAGTTCTCGCTTTTGTAAGTTGCCTTACCATAATAGTGGGATTACTTTTGATGGTGAACTTAAGGAGCTCATCATATGACTCTTCCTGTCTACCTAAACGAGGTTCATATTTTAAGTGAAAATTGCCATTTTTGAACTTCTCAAAATTTTGTTTTCGCGGCACCACCTCTTCGCAAACATGACTAACCTGCAAGAGTATAATCTGTCATATCTAAATGTTTCTCTCTTAACTATCTCTTTAGCTTTGATCTTTTTCTCCTTGGCCTTATAATATTATGTTCCCTACTTTTGTTGACTCAAAGCTACTTTTTGTTGGAATGTAGGTGATTCGAAGTAGAAAAGGGTAAAATCTTCGATTATAAATGTTAAGCCATCCCCTATGCATCAAATAAAATTCAAATGAAAAAAGTTTGTTCCTCAAATAACCACAAGAACTTTGCCATCAATCTGAACACATCGCCCATGAAATTGGGTTTAAAAGTCCCGCATTCAACTAGACTTGATTGTTCAATTCAATTAAAAATGTTATTATGTATATCGTCATATATGTACTTATATATTCTGCATTAGCCGTGCATTCCAAACAACAACAACAAAAAATCATCTCGCAACGCAAATTCATTCATTTCACTCGAACAAACTCAATTAAACAATGAAAATCCGGAGCTGGACAAAAGTTTTATTGGTCTCTATCTACCGCTGCTGCTGCATGATGTATGAGTTTGTGTACGACCGGGATCCGGGACATTTTAATCGCAGTCTACGATGACGAATGAAGAACAGGAGGATGAGAAAGGGACCTAAAGAGAAGACTAGACTAGTTCATAATTTTATTATTTTTCCCTCCTACAGTCTGGATAAATATTTGTTTTCCTAAATTCCTAGAGTTTTTCCATCTTTCTTTGGTTTTTTTTTTGTTTTTTCTTTTACATCCCTCTTCACCTGCTGTACACACACGTTTCACTCAACTCTCATCGCATAATCGTTGTGCTCTTCGGGAAAGGCGAATGTAAGTCATCCATCCGTTTTGCTTGTGTGCCACGCAAACCTACCAACCTATCTTCTACCCACCTAAACACCCGTCCCGATGAATATTGGGACACACGCGAGGATGGAGTACCATACGGTGCTTCGTTTTTCAAGTACTATATGGTGCCGCTGCTGCTTCTGGATTCTGGAGAGTGCCAACCATTCTGCTGCAGCAGCAATCACATGTGTGCGTATATCTGTGTGGGAATTGTGCAAATAGGCCTATTTGCATGGGCATGTATGGTGGATTCTTTTAATAATTGTAATTCAAGGTGAAGTGAAGGAAATTGTGACTTATTCTTGCATTCTCTGTGGGTTGGCTCTTGTTTCCAACCTGTGTGTGTCTTAATTGGCGACTTTATGTGCGAGTGTGCGTACATTTTTATGGTGCTTAGCTTGAGATGACACAGTTTTCTGACACTTGAGAGGTAGATTCTATATTTGGAAAAGGGTATTCTCGTGTTAGAATGCTTAAATATATGACATCAGTTTAATTAAAGAAAAAAAGAAAACCTACTCACGTCTGAGGGAAAACACAGAGGAAATTGGATGTTTTAGTATGCGACCGTATCACATAAATTAAACTGTCAAAATAGGATAGTTTGGTTGGACGGGCTTTAATTATACGCTGTTGGCATTCTTTTTTGGTGATTTTTTGCGTCATTCTGTCTGATTGTTGGCTATTTGTTTGGCACAAGGAATGTTTTTGATGTGAAATGTTTCAATTTATTTTTGGCGGCGCATTTAGATAGGTTTTTTGTTTTTGAAATGTCTGTCGAAAGGAATCGAGAGCAGTCTGGTGTGGTTTTATGACAGACAGCGGCTGTCAAAATGCTGTAAAACTATGAAAATATTCCATTCGATGGGCATTTTTATAGCCATTGTTGGTTTCCATTCGAACATAGTGTGGTCGCAGTGATATTATCTTGTTAGTAGCGTAACTGAAAACCACTAAAATCGCACCCATTTGATCGGCTATCAATAGACTTAGCTGCGATATGTGTCTGAGATACTTCGGATTCGTTGACAAATTGATTCGTGTCGATAAAAGTTGGTATCAGAACGTTTGACAGACGTGAGTTTCTTGAACCGAAAGCTCTGATATAACTTCTAACATCATTTGCCTCTGTAGACTGAACGCGGGTAACATTTGTTGCTATGTCAGGCTCGAACTAGGCTGCAGAACCTAAGGCAACTTATGTAACCTATCATTGATGCCTTAGCTTTCATCGAATTAAAAGCGACTTTGATAAGTCTGATAACAAAGCGACGAGATTCGTAGACATGTGTCTGCTAGACCTGTAATTTTGGCACACAGCACGAGCCTAAGGAAACTTTAGGGCTGAAGCAAGAGGAGACTCCGATGCACACTGGTTTTGAATGCTTGTGAACTGAAATGATGAGGAAGCACTGAATCTGGCTCAGAAAGGTTATTTCAGATTAAGGACTCAAAATGCGCCTTCTTAGCGAGTGCTAGGGAAACACTTTTGGAGTTCGAAATAAGACAGTCTCTTCGGCTTATATTTTATTTAAGGATCATCCGGCGAGATGTAGGCATTGTACTCTAGCTTAGGGCGACTGTATATGTATATTACACAGAGAGATGAAAGGAAACACACCTTCTACGTCATGGGCTGCCTTTTTGGTTCCCTTCCAAGAGTCATCTCAGTCATAGATGCCCACCGGATTTCCCTACAGTTCTTCCCTGAACACGTTTCCTCGTGTCTACGCTTATCCTTTAGGTTTAAATCCATCAGAAGCTCAAAATATAATTTCTTCTGCCAGCCAGTGTCGGACATTCCCACAATATATCCACATATGTGCAACTGTCTCCTCGTCTTCTAGACACAACCTGCAGGTATCATCTTCCAGAAGATCCATCTTCTTCAGACCTGAAGCTTTCGTGCCCTGCAGACTGCGCTACTTCGTTCTACTACGTGGTGCCACTGACCAATTTAGTCGCCATTTTGTTTTGCCTGCATTTTTCCAAACTTTCCCATCTTCTCAGATGTTAATTTGTGGCTTCTAAGGGTTCAGAATCCAGAAACCTTGAGGCTGGCCTTTGCTTCACCAAGATGCCTACCTTTTTGTTTCCTTCTATGAATGCGTGCCTGTCTGCGCTTAACTTTATACATCCACTGTGCATACAGCCTAAGAAGGTTAGATGGCTGCCTCCGCTTAAGCAGGAGCACACTTAGACCAGAATGAGAGTAGAGTCCCGGATTACCAGCGCCAGGAACATTGCATGATGGATGGTACTATGTGCAGAACCAATCGAGCTTGACTAGGTCGCTGATACCTTCATAGAAAATCTCTCATAAGATTTGTCTCCTCAGTCTTTAAAGGTGAATAACCGTTTCTTTCTCTTCCTCGTCTCTACAGCTTCGTTGGAAGGGACGCCCTATCTAGTGGCGCTGTCTGTCCAGCCAAATACACAAGTCGAGTTGATGTGCCTTTTTTAATACCACAACTCATGTGACCTGGCGTGACTGAGTGGGTACATTTTCTACAAATTTATTTATTTGACCTTGGTGGCATTAAGATGTTCTTCTACCACAAATTGTGCTTGGAATTCCTTTCAAAATGTCAGTTGAAACACACCCCTTGTTGCAAAAGTTGTCACTATTTCTATTGTTAGCTCTAATCAGAACATTACCGCTTTTAAAGAATGATTCCCACATCAGAGTCATGTACAAATGAATTATTTATGATCAGCCTCTGCTGACACAATCACCTCTACAAAACAATTTCCATGTTTCAGATAAAAATCAATAAAACCCGTAAAACTCAAGTCTACACAATTAAACTCGGTTAACAAATCCAATTAATCTACCCTTTGAAATCGCTGGCTTATGCCGACCGATTATCTGGACTTGAAATCATTACCACATACTGGTACAAAAGTATGTATCTCTCTGCAGCCTTTAAGAACTTGAAACTCCATACAGATCATACAGTTTGTGGTGCCTGGTAGCTGGCTTATTCACTTTTTATAGCTGCCGACAAGTTGCTTATGCAATCCTATCCTAGAACTTGTTTCCTTATGACCATTAGACATGCAAAGGCAATATTTTTTTTTCTTAACGCGCCGCGTTGTGTTGTTAACTTATGACCCTAGATCATGCACGGTGGTTTTTTTTTAGAAAAAAAAAACTGCAAACGCGAGCGGCATTTCGTTTTGTTGACTTGTAAATGGTCAGACGTGAAATATCTCGTAATAAAAAATAAAAATAAAAAAAAACAAGAATCTTTGTAGTGAAAATCTACAAAGAAAAAATAGTTTATGAGCAAAATGAATAAAAAATAAATAAATGCTGCTTTGGCGGTAGACGTGCAGCCAAGATGTCGCCACTATAGACGTCAATCAGATAAAAACAAAGACTATGAAGGGAATGCAAAAGGTTATGGAATGTGTTTGGAATTTTTGGTTTTTTGTTTCTTAACTTTAAATGAATGTTGCTTGGGTTTGATTGTTAAGGGAATGGGTAGGCTGTAGATTATTATATATCAAAGGACTACAGTGTTGATGTTATCTGTAAACGTAATGCAGAGACGATAGGAAACATTTCATCATCCGAGTGGATTGATTTCAATCACGATCTTCAATTTCTCAAAGGGAAGCTATTAATGAGCAGAATAACAAGGCTATCGTCTTGCAATTTAGGGTGAGCAGGGCAAGCACACTGATGCATTAATCTATTCATTTGACCAAAGTATATGTTACGTACCTGCATCAAGTTCTTGTGGTCCTGCTCTGCTTGTCTTGCGATAGCGATGTTGCTCATCACCGATTTTAGACAAAAAAAGGACCAGAGAAGCGAAGCGGTGTAATAATTGTGCTAGGTCCGGAGTTTCGGACATTATACAAAAGGCCTCATACCATCCCAAGACTACACAAAACCGGTGATACCATCCCTAATGTGGCGCTACAGTTCGGTGTGGACCTGGGCCTCAACCAACAAGCTACCCCCAGTTTGCACGCTTAGTTGGTTGAAGTCTCCTTCCACTTGCCTCCGCCATCTGTCGTTGAACCTTCACTCTTCTGGTTTAGTCGATGTCGCTGTACCATCCTAGGACAGAACAATTTCGATACTTAACATGTTCATACTTCTCTTATGACCAACTGCACAGCACAGCGTAAGTTGAGGCCTTGAAGTGATTGATGGCAAGTTCGGATTCTCCGCTTTCACAAACATCTACTATTTACTCGATTTGAAAGAATTCGATGCATCAGAAGACGAAAGAGAGCCTTCAATAGATTTTATTCGATTTTGGCTCAAAATCAGCCCTAGGCCTTAATCTCAAGGTACGAGTGTAGATGGTTCTTACAAGTATATCCTTTCCGATTCACATTAGCACACAAATGACTTGAATTGTATCTCTTCTGTTGTAAACTGAAGCACCCGCTTTTGGACTCGCGGTGGAAGATAAAGATAATGTATCCCAAGGGTTGAATCTGAATTTGATTTCCATTGCAGTTATCCCCTCTAAGTACAAACCAAAGTTTGTTCATCTTAAATGCACACTTCAGATTGTCGATGATCGTTTGAGCTGACGTTTGCCATTGTTTCACCGAAAGAGTTGCCAGCACAACGTCATACATTATTCCTTAAACAGATCTATAGCTCTACTAATAAGAGAACTGCTGTCTTCTCGTACGGAGCCTAAAGTGGGTCTTCTGGAATTCTGACTCAGACTTCTGTGCCAAACAAAGTTTTCCTACTTTGTCGTGATCCCCAACAAGGTTTAGGTTAGGTTAGGTTCATGGGTTGACGTTGAGAGGGACTCCCCACGCCACATATAGAGGCAGGCAGTGTGGGTGAAACAGGTCTGGCAAGTGTGGCAGGTACCGCAGGTAGAGTAGATGGAGTTGGTTCGGCATAAAAGGGCTCATCTTGCAGGGATTTGTTGTTGGATGGCTGCTTGTCGCAGGAGGTCAAGCTTGCTAGTCGTGAACTTCAATTCGTCTCCGATTTCGATGACAACTAGCCTGGTCAAAACCGATACGTCTCTCAAAGAACTTAAGTGATGCTCGATCACTTTGTTTCAAGTGATGCGCCATATTGGAGGCCAAGGACTCGATTTTGGTTTGAGAGGGGCTCATTCACTAATTGCATGTCCCAGTGCATAGAATTACAGTTGGAAGAATAAACGTCAAAAAACGTTAGCTGTAGGGTATTGCACGCGATCATAGAAAAACTGGCCTCCTCTTGGTCAGCCTACGTACCTAACTTAATGACTATGACTTCAGACTGGTCTCCACTCATCAATGTCGTGTTGCGTCATCTACTGACAAAGCTTAACCTAAAATTCCATAATTCATCAGAATGTTGTACAATAATCTTACCAGGCCTTCAAAATCGTATTCATAAACCGACTTTCTCCAAAAATTTCTCAAATTAGAACAACTCCTCCGTTTACGTTGCTAACAAGACAAACCATCAACCATCATCTCCCCTTCTGTCAGCTGTCATGTCTCATGTCCCGATAAAACTATAATTAACTGTCAAACCTTGTAGATCTCCTCACGTTACATTGAACATTCTCAAATGTGCAACGAAATCTAAAACACGAACAAAATTTGTAATAAATTTAAAATTTCAACCTCACGTATAACACATTTTCCCCCCACTCCCAATCCAATCTAATCCATCTAACATAGTCTCTTTCAAATAAATTTCCTGCAGCTATCTGTCAAACTACATCATCTAAAGTGGAAACGTGTAGCCAACATCAAATTCGTTTCAAAACATTTAATATTCATAGATTCATGGAAAACACGACTAAACCTATCCTCAATTGGAAATGGAAATGAAAAAAAAAAAAACTGAAATTCCCTCTCTATCGCTTCATCGCTCCTCCCATCTCTCTCGTTGATAGAAACGATACATAATAAATAATTTCCTTACACATTCCCTATATGAATGCAGATTGAGCAATAAAATTTGAAAATTTATTTCGTAAATAAATTTAATAACCACACAACCATCGTACAGCGCACCCTTCCAAAAATGTTGTAACCACAATACCCACCTCCCTGTGACCACCACCACCACCATCTAATGCATTCAATATGTCTGGGCTTCCGGTACGCGATTTGAAACACACAACGGGTGCCATCACTGTACATCAATTGAATTGTAATAGAAATAGCTTGATGGCCGTTCCACCTCTTCGGCTGCTTTGTGTTGTCCACCAAATATGAAATTAATAAACAATTCTTGTCTAATTTCGAATCCACTCAATGGGACGCGCGCATAACTTTCAATTGTATCTAGATACATTTCGCGTACGATGTTACCCCATGCCATTCATACTCCACGCACAATAAGTATGATCCAGTCTACTACTGTACCGTGTTTATGGCGTGCGGTGGCGGTGGCGGTATAGTCGCCGTGACTTGTCGTTGGTCGTCTTGAAGCTTGCCGATTTGACGTTCACTTTTTTTTCTATCGGGTTTTCTTTGCTGAGCGCGCTCGCGCACTCATTCCTTGTCATCTAGTATGGTGGTGACACACTACATTGACGACTATTACTATGACTATGACGGGCTACAACTACAACAACAGCGGCGGCGGCACGGTGACTATGGACTATGGTTTGGTTATGGTGTATGGTGGCGGCGGTTTTCTGTTTGAAATTAAAAACTCAAACAATTTGTTTCGCGAGCCGCCCGACGTCGTTTTAATACCCATTCAGTGAGTTAAGTGTATTAAAAGTGCCCGACGACCACACTGGGCCTGTATTTTTTATTTATTTATACATTTTTTTGCTTAACTATACCTATATATATATTTTTTTTAAATTTTTTGCTGCGCTTTGGAGAAGGAATGGTTAAGTGGTTTTTCGTTCGGTTGACAAATACGTGAGATTTTAAGTGTTTAACTGGAGGCACGGGGGGACTACGGATATGGATACTGGACTAGTGTAAATGGATGTGTCAACGAAGTGTGTTTGTCTGAGATCTTGTCTTCTTGGCAAATTAATAATGATCGCAACATTTTTCATGGCTCCTTTTTCGATGACGATGGAATTTTGAGATTTATTGCGGATTGCTATTACCGACACTTATTTTGTCTAGTTGATCGTGTTGTCTATGAATTTGATTAGGTTTTGATAGCTTTTACAACAATTTAGACCACAATGCATAATTTTTTATTTAAAATTTCTATAGAATTTGAGGATACTTCCTTTCGTCAATTCGTATGCAGTTCCAAACAAAGGAGTCTTAGATGAGAATTCAAAATTTATAAGTACCTAAACTTCATAAAATTGCACACGCATACGTAGGCTTCCCTACTTTTAGTTTGAGGACATGTATTTACCTGAAAAGAAAAAAAAGAAACAAATTAGTTGGCTTCAAGGTGATAATTCTAGACTAGAAATGAAGAATGATACCCTACGTCTCCGAAAAACCAAAATGCCTACTGCCCAGATTCTCGTTTTTCTTGGCAAAATGGGCAGTCGACCTACAGTCAGTTAAAACGAAGTCAGACTTATAGGCCTGAAGCTAGTACAGAGGGAGTTGACACTGTACCTCTATGTATTGCCAGCTAGAATGAACTCAGACCAATAAGTCTGAAGCTAGTACTAAATCAACAGAGGGCGTCGATACTATACATATGTATTATCAGCTGGATGCAAGTCAGACTAATAGGTCTGAAGCTAGTACTAGACGACTTGACTGAAAAATTAATCTCCATCAGAAAGCTAAAAGTCATCGCTCTCGTCTCAGTGGAAGTACCATCAGATTATTATTATGATTCGTACGTTTGACAAGCGAATTAACCAATTTCCAAGCTCCTCGAGAGACTTATTCAAAGTTTTGTGGTTTCTTGTCAAAATGTTTGACAAGATTTATTTCGAGCACATGAATTCAAAACTGATGGACTTTGAACAGAATCCTCCAGTCGTTTGTTTTGTCCTAGACTTAGGCAAATGTTTCGAAAATTTACTTAACTTTTTGAAGTCACAATAGTCAAAATGGTCGGCCTATGGTGTCTTCAATGGTACAGGCCTGAAAGAGGATTCAAACTCCTCTACTGGATAGGTGTTACGTTAGACGTTATTCCTAACCCGAGAAAGCTCATTTCGACAAGATCAAAGCCAGTCTTAGAGTGTTGTATATTGATTTGAGTAAAAGTTGAAGAAAAAAATGCCAGTTCAATGTATTGCTTAGTCTATATCTACACAATTCTCGCGTGGGAGTGTCGAATATTGACCAGTAGTACACTGGTAATCCAGCCTTTGCTTACTACATCATCTGCTTCATTTAGAGCGCTAGGATATGTTATATACATACATTCACTTTCGGTTTAGGAAATTCTTAGTTTTATTCGTAAAGAAGAGGTGGCTTTAGTTTAAGAAAGCTGCCAGGTGCTCCCCCTCTCACCCCGGAAAACCTGCGATCAGCATTGTTTTTTCGACGCACTTTCTCTGGAGCGCACTGACTCTAATGGTTGGGTAATAGGTACTACATCAGCTCAATTTGGAGCTATCCATCTATCTTGATGAGAAATGAATGGATTACATATTTACCTATCTACTAGGTAAAGTCTGCTTCTAACTAGTAGCAATCGAGAGCCTGGAGGATCCGTACCCCTGCGGTCTAAGGAATCTCAAGTGGTCCAATAGCTTACCAAGACCACGTTTTAGAACGAAAGTTGAAATCTGTAACCCCTTCTCATAGGAAGATGGTATAAGTGTCATCACATGATTTTAATTAAACGTTTAGGGCAGATTGGAGAAGGATAAGAGCTTGAAAACCGTTCGAAATGAGTTCAAGTCCAGAACCAAGAGGAGTTCAGCAGAGAACGCGACCAATAAAGGAAACTTAAATACCGTCAGACTTGATTTTGTCGACCCCAATCGATTTAGTTAGAGGAACTTGAAAGTTAGTTAGTTAGAAGTAGTCCTCCGAGAAGAGGTGCACTAAGACGTGCAGAGGAAGTGTACAATAGATTCTTCCCCTTCCACGTCTCTGCAGCTCCTGCAGAAAGCATGCAATGCCCAAAAGCTAGGCATGTCTATCTAAGATGCAGTGCCTTGTGAGGACGTAAGTTTGTTTCGAGAACTTGTCTCTTTTTAGTCGAATAAATGCTTTCGATGTATAAGAATCGAGGGCGGACCAGATTAGATTGTTGCAATAGTCAAGATGATAACATCTATGGTTTGCTATCCACAGAGCAAAGATGCTAATCAGGTGTTTAACAAACCAAGGACCTAACAGTGCGACCTCGTTTAGAGACACGCAGCAGTCTTTCATAGACTAAAGCCACAGTTGACGAGAATGGCAAACATACATTGGCTTGGGATCAAAACTGAGCCATCTTCTATATTTCTTTGTTGATATTTCATAATTCTCTTCAGCTTTCCAGTTTCTTCAGCGGACTCGCCTACCTGCCATCCATTCCTTCCCTCTGCGATAAAGGAACTCCCTCGCCTTTTTAAAATGCAAGACCAACCCACTAACGTTCCGATCATTGAAAGATGACGACTTAAAGTCGATGACTATTGCCGATGATTAGCAGAATACTGTTGTGGAAGATGAAACATCATCTAGATGAAAACCAGCTTGTTCAGCAACTAATTTCTCGTCGATATGTTCCCTCAATTAGATTGCAATTCACGATCCTGCAAATCTATCTTATCTTGCCCGTTCCATATTTTCCCAATAGGTCAGCATTAACATTGACTACGTCTTGCATAAATTAATTCAATCTCATTCATCTATCATTGCGTACAGATACCGTATTGATTCAATAGGCTCACGGAAAGCATTTATTTCAATTTATTTCATGAACGGAGCAA
The DNA here is from genome assembly GCA_951813785.1 of Criorhina ranunculi. Lineage (NCBI taxonomy): Eukaryota > Metazoa > Arthropoda > Insecta > Diptera > Syrphidae > Criorhina > Criorhina ranunculi. The sequence goes on along the minus strand of OX638382.1, from coordinate 10,722,964 downwards.
AAAAATAACATTAAATCGCTCCCATTTAAGGAAGAATCACTTTCAATAGATCGATATGGTAGCCGCTTAATTGACATTCGGACAGCGTCTAACACGTTCGCATCATTAATTTTCAACGCTACTCGATAATTTGTTTTAATTTATATTTTCTTATCAATGTCATTTATCTCCTAGTCACCCTTATTCCTTAAATAGAATTCCGCAAAACAAATTAGAAAAAAAAAAATTTGGTTGGCACCTCTTGTGTGCTACTGTCATACGCATTAGTAGTCAACTGACATGCATTCAACTTGTCATCATCACCTTTCTCTTTCTCACACTCAATTGTGTATGTTCTTTGTCAAATGTCACAGTATTTCTATTCCATTGCCATGTCAACAATAGAATATCATTTACACACTTCACTGCCGGGGTGTTATTTAATAATGGCTTCCATTTAAAATGCCTACACTCGGGCGCAAGGGGGGTGCCAACAAAATTCACTGAAATTGACATGAAAATCAATAAAAAAAACATCCTTATGCTTATTCAGCAGGACTCTGGCTGGCCCAGGCTGTCTCTGACAGGACAGTGACATGGATGTTGTCATGGAATCCTTTTGTCTCTCTGTTGGAGACTAAATATACTTACTCACATGTAAAAAAATGGTTTGTTACGTAAAAAATTGTTTCGAAATCGGAATTTTTAATGAAATTATTTGTATCGCAGACTGATTTATCGAGAATTTACCTTTTGATGTTGCATAGGGTATACAACCACCCAATGGTCAGACACAAAGTCTCTGAAATTCGATGCAAAGTGTAATTAAATTAAAATTGATTTCACCAGGATTTCTCCTCTCTCACCCTTTACTGCTGTTTTTCCATCATTAATAGGGAAATGAGAATGGAAATTGAATTTCAAATGGGTGGTTCCCGTAGACATATCGAACGAACACATCCCTCCCGATGCAAAGTCGTCGTGTGTGACATTTAATTAAGATTGAAATATAAAAAATAAAAAAACTTTTTCGTTTGACAGTTGTCGGCCGCCATAGAAACACAGCAGGACATGAGTGAATATATTGCTCTTTGAACACCGCCCGTGTTCATTTATATTTTTTTCCGTTCATAATGAAGCCATGAATTTTTGTCTTTGATCCTTAAACACTTTAATTACTTTACGCGTGTCTGTGTGTTAAATTGCAACCAGATGGTTAGTCTTTCTTGTGCTGCCGCCTTTAGTTCCGAATTCTGTCCGACTAATAGTCATGCACTTTGTCATTCTGTCAGCACATTGCTGCGGGGTGCAACAAAAATTCGCTAAAATGTCAAAAATACACTTCTGCTCATTATATTTAATTGCTTTATGTGTGCAACACTCATGATAGTATCCGTATACCTATATGCAGCAAGTGCCACACACCCCCCCTTTTTTTTTTTTTTTAGTTTTTGTGGAGTGTGTTCGCACTCCAATTGGATCTTTATGGTTAATTCAGGAACGATCAAGTGTTTTCCACTAGAAGAAGTGGTGGTGTGCGCCTGGGAAGAATGTATCTTACATTGCGCCGTCATCTCACTAGAGATCGAGTCGGGATTTGATTTGTTTATTTTCGAATGAGGAACGCACATAGTACACACTGTGTACAGTGCGCTATGGACTAAAACTGGCTGTGTGAGGTGTTTTAAAAATAGACGCCTTGTCTTGGGTTCTTGTTTACTTGCGCTTTTATAGTTTGTCGATGGGACAGGGGTGGTGGGTGCTCTTGGTTGGGATGTCTCTTCGAAACAGGAAATTTGACGAGACGGGATGTGATTGAAAAGTTTGGTTGGTTTTTTTCATTCAAGAGATTTTGATGAATCGTGAGGTAGGATTTGCCATGTCTAACAACTTGACAGGGTTCCTTCTCTAGGGGGTTGCAGAGTAAGCGTGTCAACTTAACCTCACCCTTCCTTATCTCCTAAACTAGCTTATGGATTTCCACAGATAGGTCATCTTAATTTCATAACTTCGACCCCACCCGTCCTTTTCTCCTAAACTAAGCTTTCAGATTTCCACAGAAAGGGCAAGAAAATTTGTCTAGAAGTCTGAAAGAGTCGAAAAGTCGAGATAAACAGTAAAAGCATAAGTGAGTTCAGCGATGAGCGACTGTTTGTTTTTCTGATTTTTTCATTTAACACTAATGTACTGCATTTCATAAAGTTTTATTGTGCCAAATGAAGCCATCAGAGCAATTGAAACATCTGTTTTAAGGTCTTAATCTCAATCTGAAGCGGCTAACATGGTAGTCTTTACCAATTGTAACAGAAAGTATGTCCTCCTTTATTACTTACATCAAAATGTCAGCCATTCTTCAACGAATAATGAAGCTGTTTACCACACTGTCTATTCAAAATGCCTTTGGAATCAGTGTAATTGTCAATGTCCTATGCCTCTGCAAAGAATTAACTGAGATTAACTGCAGAAGCCATCCATTCACCGATTAAATGTCTAACCATCTGCCATGTAATTAAAATCCTCCCTATTTTCATTTCAAATGACACAGCCAAGCCACCCTCTCCATCAATACATCCTTGTTCACCCACTAGAGTGCATTTCCGAGTAATCTCAAACAAAAAAAAATGCAAAAGATTTGCAATTTTCGCTACAATTGCGCTCGGTGTGCTTATTGTCTTTTGTCTTGCTTCGCCTTTTGTAAGACCATTTGCCGACTTCTGGTGATTTTCAGGTCGTAAAGACGACCCACTGAATATCATTTTCCAATGCGCCATCCAGCAGCCATAACAACAACACACAACAGTCCATCTCGTTGCATGCAGCATTGCCACATTGAATAAGAGAAAAACAAAAACGCAGGACAAGGAGCACAGTAATAGCAACAGCAGGAACGAAGGAGCACGGTACGGTAGTAACAAACGATGACACAAAGAAAGCCGCTTTCAAAAGAATTAAATAACTTGCAACAGCAAAACGGTAGCCATAAACTTTTGGACGGTTTTGTAGTATATTTTTCCGCCGCAACACATATACGAAGCCTCCCCGCGTGTAGGTACCAACTTTTATCTCGTCTCTTCACGTTGGACATTTCATTTTTCCGCCTTTTTCTCTTGGTGATACTGGCTGGCTGACTGGTTGGTTTTTGTGTTTTGCTTTATTTCCACTCCTTTGGGGTTTAATACTTTTTTTTTCCAGAAATTGTGCACGATTATTGTCGTCGTCGAGGATGCACAAAATGGACAGACGGACAGAGTTTTCAACCACAAAACGGTAGCGTGTTCACCATTCAAACAAAAAAAAAGAGAAGAAGAGGAAAGATGAAAACAAAACAAAATAGAAAAAAAAAAAACTGTGCACCCTCTGTGTTTTTCATTTGTTGTTCCGTTCTGTTTTGCTTTTGTTGAGACCGGGAGGAAAGAAATTGAGCGCTGAAAACCTCAACAGGGCTAGAAAAAAAGAGCATTTGCACAACCGAAGCGATGACATTGATGGAAAAAGGGAGCTTAAGGAGGAAATTTACTTGCGCATATTGATTGAATGAATCAGAAATAATACAACAACAACAACAAAGTTTACAACTTTTATCTTAAAATCGATTTTTCTTTTAGTTTTGCTTTAGTTTTCCATTGCTATTGTCATCATCGTTGTACTCAATGCTGTTTTGCCTTTTATTTTGAAGCTGTCATCATCCTGTCAGTTGGACGTTAGTTAAACAGAAACAATAGGTACTAGGGAAGGAGCACTAGTGGAAAAGAAATTCTCGTCCACTGATCTAAAGATTTTTTTGCAATTTAATGAAACGTTCCAATTTCTTTTGACAGTTTAAGTGCATTGGCGCCCAACCAATTTAGAAATGTTGTTCAATTTTTGGTGTAAAACAGGCCAGTGCTTGTGCAGCTTGAAAACAGAACCTCCGAGTTGTTCCCAACATGCACCGGAGACGCGCAGTCGTGTGATCTCTTCAATCTTGTGCTGGAACAGGTTGTGCGAAAGGACGGAATAAACACAGAAGGCACCATATCGACATCAAAGCCCGTTCCCAGCATGCCTTTATTGAAACTTTTACGGCGATTAAGGAACAAGCCAAACAAGGTACATGCTGTTGACCAAAAGCCGATCCGTCGAACATTGTCTTGTGCAGGAGTTCATCTACGTCGGGACAAATATAAACTTGACAAAGGACACCCTGAAGGGGCTTTGACGAAGAATAATCTTGGGCAACTGGTTGCTACTTCGGTTTATCCAAACAGCTGGGTTCCAAACCCCTAATTCTAGACGTAAAGCAAGATTGCGCAACAGATCTTCGGATTCTTCGAATGAAAAATTTTACTTCAAATATTTGGTCCTCTCCACGAGGAGGCCGAATGGAGAGTCAGAAATAACCGCGAACTTTACAAAATGTATGAAGAGGTGAATGTAGTCCGTTGACTGCACTTGTTCAGCCACATCGATCAAATGGACGAGAACGCTCCAACTAAGAGGGTCTTCGAATCCCAACCACTTGCTTCACGAAAAAAAAAAGGGAACCGGAACATCCGGTTTAAACATTAAGTAATCATGGATGCTAGAGTGGTCTAGAAAACTGAAAGCAGCGTGCCCGAGACCGTGATGTTTGGAAAGCGGCGTTACTTCAAATTCTGTCCCTCTTGACGCGTGAAAGTAATTAGAATGAGTCTTTCTCTCGTAAACCTTAAAATATCTGCAATATCAGGGTTTGTTTCCAAGGACTGTAAGTTGATCAGTTTAAGACGATCCACATACGGGATAAAGTTGTGGAAGGTAAACCAAATAAAACAATGCAAACGAACATGCACAAAGTAATGGATCACCCATACTTGGCTAACATACCCGAACGAAGGACTTACAAAGGAACGAATCGCAGATAACTTCTAAATCCGGTGCTGAAATGGTTAAGGGTGCAAGCTCGTTGCTTAAGAAATAACACAAACATCCGAATCCGGTGTTGAAATAATTAAGGGTACAAGCTCCTTGGGAAACGCTGACGGGAGTAGCGAATGGAGTGTCATTTGATGACGAAGAAATTTTTCTGAACCCAGATGGAGAACCTGTTCAAGTCTTCCTGCGAAAAATAAGAGTCAACAGGGGATAATATGCGTCAGAATATTTTCATGTCGTCCGCATAGACTGATAAGTCAAAGTCCTTGACATCATCAATGCAAATGATACAAATTAACGGCCCAATACGGCTGTTTTGCGTGACCCCCGATGTAACTGCAATAGGGTCGAATAATGAAGCTCTAAATCGGACTTTATATACTGGCAATCAACAAGCTACGATGTGATCCATGAAATGAACCTCGATTGAAAGCCTTACTTAAGTCTGTAGCAACGTCATTGACTTTGTAGCCATCCTTAAAGATGAACAGAGTACCTGTTTCTTATGTTCAAAGAGCAAAGTAGGGAAGGTTGTGTACCTCGGACCGATTTTCAGTAAATTTATGTTTACTGCGCACTATATTATCTCTTCAGAGAGATGAACCCTGAAAACTATAATCTATTTATTATTCTTTCTAGAATCTTTATTAAATGTTTCAAAAGGTTCATTAATTTTTCTCAGGACCTTAATAAGTGGACATGGTTTTCTTAGTCCAAGGTACACTTTGTAAGTGTACCTTGGACCATACCATAGTGTACCTTAGACCATACACATTCAATAGCAAGTTTCGTCGATAGTTATAAGCTTAAGTTAAATTTTATTAGTTGAACAAATAGAAACTGACAATCCATTACAAAAAAGAAAGAAATTTAACATTAAATGCTGACAAAAAGTTAGAAAACCTTCATACAAGCGTTGTATATATATGTACATTTAGGTTTTGTTTTCCTTTACAAGATTCAAAAGTTCATCAATGCTTAAGCTTTCATCTGCGCTAAGTCTTCATAGGTATCTGATTCTGGGATGGGTGTTTTGAATTTAACCTGTCTGTGCTTTGGCGTTCGAGGAACCATTGGAAGCATGGTTATACAGCTGAAGTAAGCATCAAGGTGTACCTTGGACCGGTCCATGGTACACCGAAAGTGTTGGACCAAGGTACACCATGCGCACTTTATTTGTTTAAACAATTGTAACTTTTTTTTATTTTGATAACTTAAATTTACCTGACTTAAGTTAAAAAGTTAAATAATATTTTTATTTATTAAAATTATCCGGAGCTTGCTTCCACTTTGAAATTTTCTACAACACACTAAACAAAAATAGATAAAATTTTACTTTTGGCTGCAAAAAATATTCTCAGCAAATAACTTACTACACCGACGCGTCGCAGTACCAGTTGCAGAGTGAGTGAGCTTGTTGTGATATGGCACGTTAATTGTAGCGGGACTTTTGTCGGAAGAATATAAACATACCAGAGAAAATCGGCTCGGACCGAGGTACACTAGGTCCAAGGTACACAACATTCCCCTATAGATCGTCTATTCCCTACAAAATATGCTAAATCAACAAACTCTCCTAATTTTCAAATTATATTCACCTCTTCACTACAAAAGTGTCGCCCACTTTTCTCCCTCTCAAGAATCATCAATTTTACTACCATAATCTCTCATAAACAACCTTTATTAGGCTTTAATCCAACCCTGTCATCTGTCATAAATTTTCACAAACTGTCAACCGAATGCCATGCGATTTACAGTTTTGCCCCAGAAGCTAAATCTTGTGTCATAAATAAAACAAAAAATAATAATTCCTGTTAAAGTAATCCTTATCCTTCATCAAATCAACCATAAAACATTTTTTTTTGTTTTTTTGTTTTTATTGCTATTGCAAACTGTTGATTTATTTCATCTGTCAAATAAGTCCCGTTCCACAACAATACACACCCAACAACTTCCTTCTCAAATAGGTTCATTGTATTCATACTTAAACCCCCCCCCCCCACATCCAAAGACACACGAAAAGGAGCATCCTCAGCACATTGAACTTCATCAAAAAAGAATCACTCTTTTTTTTCCGGAATTGGCCACCCGAACGCGGGGAGTATGGCAACCAAGATGTCGGCAATGGCGGCGACTTTATAGGAAAAGATAAATGAAAAATGGTCTGGTTTATAACATAACCTCTTAAAAACAAAAAAAAAAGGGAACACCAACAACAACAATTGAGTAAAAGTATGAATATGAGAAAAGAAATTGTCTAATAATACAGAAGAACCGTACGAGAGAAAGAGATGGGAAATAAAATTGCTAAGACAGACAGGCGACTGCTGCATCAACAGTTTTCCCTCTGTCTGGGCGGATGGAGAAGAAAATTTTGAAGGAAAAATCATAGAAAGACGACGATGATGATGATGGTTTTTTGGTACCTAATTTCGAAATCTTGTTCGGGCGACTCGATTGAATCCCGAACACGGAATGGGAATAAGAAACGGGATATGATTCAAACAATGATTGTGATGGCGGCGACGTCTCTCGCTCTCTCTCTCTCTCTCTGTCTGTCACTTGAAAAACCCTATTTCATCGATGTGGTATATGTTATGTACGTAACGATGCTCTTTGGTTAAGTGGTTTCCTTTTATCTGACACACGATTCAATTTGAAATTTTCTGTGGCCCCGACCAGGACTACGACGACGCACGGTTGGAAAACGTTTTGTTTTTCTCAACTTTATCGATTTTATTCTCTGTCTGTCTGTCTGTCTATCTGTCTATGTTCTTCTTCTTCTTTTTCTTTTTCTGTATTTTCTCAATTTCAAGTGCATTTTTATTTTGATTGCATTCCGCTTGCCGTCTATTTGGTTGTAACAGACCCCGATGCTCCACAATTCATACAAGTCGGCACCTTATTACTTTGTCTATTGTGAATGGAGATAAACCAGCGTCCAGCATTCAGTGTCCAAGTCCAAGTCCACTTCACCACTCCACTTAGCAAAGGGGGGATGAAAGAAAAACGTATTTTATAATGAATGGTGAATGGAAGACGAGAGACCCTAAATGACAGCTGCGGTAATGGGTTTGGGTTTACTGCGGCGGCGGCGGCGCGGCTCTGTTCGTTATGTTGCATACACGCAGCATCATCAAACGTCAGCGAGACATGATTACATTTTGAATGATGATAAAACTTAATGGATTATTATTATGTTGTCGTGTTATCCCCGAATATATATATATTTTCTTGTTATTGTGCACCTAATTATTTTTACATTTTGTCTGTTGTGGAAGTTTGGAACGCTCCTCGCCCTGTATGGTGAACCACAACGCAGGAGAGATGTACATAAAAGTGCTGATTGAGCATTTTAAATGAACGGCAGATGGTTTGATGTTGAAGAGACCGATAATGGTGATGGTGGTGGTGGTAGAGATGGTGGCAAGACTACCGGCGCCTTGAGGGTGTCTTCGTCTTTTTTTCTTTTTTTTGTAATAAAAGTGGTTTTTGTGTCGACTCATCATCAATCAAATTTTTTCTCGAATTGCTGTAGATGACAGATGCAATTTGTTGGTGCTCGAAGTGTCAATGAAGACAATAACTCGAAGCAGAAGTCAGCGAGGACTGTGTGTTCGATGAAGTGTCGAGTGTTAAAATTTGAAATTAAAAGTGGTCTCCTCCGGTGATTGGCGATTGGTGATGTGTGCAATCAAACATTTTGATTGATACCTAAGTGTACAATCTCGAAAGATTTTACGTTTTGCCAGAGATTTGGTCTACAAATTTCGGTCTGTAGAACGAGGCAATGTTGGGTTAAGGTTAGGTTAGGTAGATCAGATAGATGTGCCAAATGGGACCCATTTAGGCTCAGGGCCCATTGTGGAGCATATAGAACCATTTAAAGTATTGACATGTTAGGTTTACTGTCTTTCTTTCTCCGCGACAAGTAACAGCTGCTGCTCGCTTCATTTCTTGCCATGGCGCGTTTCTACCGCATGAGCTCGAAAGAGCTGAGTTGGGCCATCCGGTTATCACCTAAACAAGCGCATTTCAGCTACATGTAGCCTTGCCTCTTATAAGTTCGCCAGTTTAAGATGGTGTCTTAGAAACGATGTGTTTCCTTGACTATTTAGATATTCTATGTTTAGTTTCAAGTCTTGATCTTGGTGAGAAAAGTTAGTGTTAAAACATTTTGAGACTCAAATGGTTAGGTTGATGGGTTTGCAAGGGGAGATAGAACCCTTTACTGCAGTAGAAGCCCATTGCGATGTCCATTGTGATGGGGGAATGTATCCTTTGCTCGCGGAGCACTCCCTAAACATGATGCCTAAATTTTTTATTTTTTTTTTTCAAGATGCAACTTCTGTCAAAATCGAAAGGAAAGATCGAATCACTCCTTGGTTGGTTGTGGAGGGTGAGATTTCTCTTTACTTAAGACTCGGTTGAGTGAACCCATTGTAATTCTCTTCAAACGACTGTTGGAGAAATTTTTTTGTGTGAGGATACGTTTATTACGGGAAGAAACTATGGAGTGTCGGTTGCCTCTGTGTTAGGTCGATATATCAACGATCACTTTGCTGTCTGATATCCACATAGACCCCGGTTCTCTTTTACGTAATCTTACAGTGGCTGAACAGTGGCAGAGGAAGTGTTCCAGGTCCTCCTCTTCCTTGTAGCAGTCAAATTCTGTGTGCGTACTTATTGAGATTGCTCTATAAGAAGTCCCACCATTGATCTCAATTGTCTTTTGTTGCAATTCATCGGTTTCCTGCGGAGGGATCCTGGACGCTTTGCATGTCGTCAGATCAACTCAGTATTTGTGAAAATCCCAGTTCTGGATTTCTGTTTTTATGACTGAGAACCATATTTTGTCAAATCAATCAGGTGAATCTCCTCTTTGAAAGCCTAGTAGTCGGCAATGTCGGGACGCTTAATCTAGAAAACTGTCCATAATACTTCCCATTCTTTGTATAGGATGGATGTACCATCTGAACCATTAAATTCTACAGCATGTGACAAGTAAAGGACATCTTTGATCCCTTAAGAATCCTTAGGTATATTCTTTCTAATAATTTCCAGAAAATATAATTTTAAATGACAAAGATGTCAAATGTCTTCAACCTTACCCGCGTCACTCAGGCAAAATAGAATCTTGACAGCTTTTAATAAAAATCAGCCACCTGTAACCATTGCGCTGTCGAATACCGACCGACCGTAACAAATCACAAAACTTTCCGTGGCTCACCGCCTTCAAATTAATAAACGGGAGACCGCACAAAAGTCTTTAAAATTTGACATTCCCCAAGCTATATCGTATTAAACCGCTAATCCCCCTACCTGTCATTAGCAATTTAAATTCGCCACGTTATTTTTTTTTTATTTTTTCCTTGTCTTACCCTCTTAAGAAGGCAAAATGAGAATCTCAACACACAATGGACTCACCACCAAAGTCCATCTTAAACCGATTTATCCCAGTTAAATCTTTTAAAAGTTCATAGCGAAAACTTTTTACCTTAATTTTGTCCCTTTTTTTCTGTTCGTTTCCTCCTGAATGTCATCCTTATTCCGCCGCCTTTAGCAATCATCTGTGACACCCCACAAAAAAAGAAAATCAACGAAAAAAAAATATATATATAAAAGGACACGAGCGAAGGAAAACTTGTAACATCCCTCGGGAAGGACCTACAGGACTGCTTTAGAATTTTCCTCTTATTTTTCGATCTCCCTCTTGGATTGGAATATCAATTTATCCTGTAAGCGATTCGGCGGCGGTGAAAAGTAAAGGGAAAAATTCTTTTGAACAGATTTTTGCTTCAACAAGACAAACAGAAACACAGTTATGTCCTGCAAAAGAAGTCAGAGTCTCATCCAAAAGTTAAGAGAATTTAAAGAAAGGAAAATCTTGTCTCTTTCTTGTCCGATTTTTTAGAGCTTGTCGGCAACGACGAAGACGGCTCTAAGCAAAGGACACACACCATCATTGCAAACGTGACAGGGAAGCTACAAAAAAAATGAAATAAAAGAGGCAAACTCTCGTATATCCTTGTAAAGAAAAGGGAGGAGGGAAATATTTTCCTTTTCTATTAAAAAGATATAAAGGAAGAAAAAAAAAATTATGACGAACGTGAAGAGCAGAAAAAAAAGGGGCAAAGGAATTTTTTTTTCTTTATTTACCTTAACAGTAACAAAAGTCAGATAGAGGGGGACTGGTTGCAGTAAAAGGACGAACAACAACAGCAAAAATGAAAAAAAAGGACCAGAGAAAAACTGGGTCAAGTTGTTCCACTCCACGGAAGGACTTTTTATCATTTTTTGTTTATGTTTGGAATTGAAAATCCATTAAAATGGGAGCACAGTGGTAAAAGTAGGCGGCGGTGTATGGACGGACGGTATAGGCGCATAAGACCAAGCAGGACACATTGCTCGGGCTTTGAAGTGGGAGACAATCTAGATGGAGGATTATTTTCCTATCGAACGGGGAAATGACGGTATTTGAAGAGGAAATAAAAAATAACTGACAGCAGTTTGTTATTTCAGTTTTTTTTTTTTATCCTCGTAAACATTTTTTATTTTTTTTTCTGTTGCTGTCTTTCCTCCCCCTTATCCCTACTTGTATTGTTAGAAGTAGTGGTTGGAACGTGCTTGGAGTTTTATTAGAGCCTTTTTGAAATTATTGAAGCGATAGGGATATCCGACAAACGTGCCATTTGTTATAGAGTTTAAGGAAATTGTGTAATTTAAATTTTGCAACAAATTGGGTTAAAGGTTGCACGGTGTTTTTGACAGCACTGATTAATTGTTGAGTGACAACTAGTTGAAGTGGTGGACAGAGTAGGCAACACGTGGTTGAAAAAGAAGGTGTGGTGAGTCACTATTTCACAGTCTCATTTAATATTAGGACACTTCTGTGCTTTTGAAATGTGAATGTAAGCTGTTTCTTTGTCTCTAGATTATCGATCGTCTCTCACAAAGATGGCGGAGCAGTTCAATATTCACCTTTGTTGGGAACTGCAAGGCTGGAGAACTCGCCAGATATGGCCCAACTATACCCATTCTATCAATTTTTTTATTTTTTTTAAATTCACCAGCGCTGAAGGGGTTAATAATACCTTGTCTGGTAGTATTAGGTTTCACTCCTTGTTCCTAGGGGGGCACCTTGGTTATACCCGATAGCTACATGTAAATTTAAAGTCAAGTTGGATGCTATCGAGAGAACAAATTTTAGGTGGACAAGTGGTATAACGTGTCTGTCGACAAAACAGATTTGGCCAAAGATGGATCTGAAAGGATGCAATTTCTCTCAACAGGTTGCATTTTAGCACCCTGACAGGTGTCATGACGGGACATTGTCTAATAGGCAAGCATGCATCAAGACTTGGCATACATTCAACGATTTTTGTAGAAGCTCCATGAACCAAGAGGAGGAAGAAACTATCCTCCACCTTCTTTGTAGCTGCCCATCTTTCTTTCGCAAAAGAAAATTTCTACTATAGCGACCTAGGGGAATGTCAAAACCTCCAAGGAGTAGGAGAATCTCTCCAAGATCCATGTACCTAGTATCGCAATGGACCTACCATTGGTCTTTGGGTACTTAACCACACCTCTGTATTCTTCTACCACGCTCCCCGTAGGACTGCCGTTACGTAGTACTTCGTGGGGCTGGTCCACATTTTACGCTTTGTCATCCTGCCGCTTCGACTTTTCTCAATTCGTTCTGTACGCTCGTTATGAAGGATACAAATTTCCAACCAGTCGTCTTCTGACCTTATCATATGACTTTTTAGAAGCTGTGAGCTTGGCAGGTGCACTCTTCACCCTGCGAACAGGCTGCAGTAAAACGTTGTATGCTCAGCACCTTCCTTTTCATCTCGAATATCTGGCTAGAAGGGCGAGCTATCGTGTCCAAATCGCCTTCGTGCCCGGTTAGGAACTGCGTAAGATGGTAGTTGCAATCTCCGTGTGCTCTCTTTGTCCAAATCTCGATGGTGAAGGTCAGTTTGTGGGTCCAACTGCCTTTTGTCGTGTTATCCTACCTGGCTTGCCACAATGCTACTGATAATGTAACGATAGCCTCTTGCTGGTTCGCTTAAGCTAAACCCTTTGCATTTCGTTACTAAGAACGTCGATGGGGTGTCCAGGCCCACCAATATTTGGGAAAGCGCTGCTTACCTACATCTGTGACAACAATTTGCCAGAGTTCCCGACATGCGTTATGAAGTTCAGTCTTCTGTCTAGCATTGCCTACTAGGGTCCTGAATCTGCTTCGTCATAAAGCTGTCTTCAGCATCTCTCCTTGATGACTTTTTCGTGGTATCGTCCCTCCAGGCCGAAGGTAGCTAAATGGTTCTCGAAAACTGGTCTTCCCCTGGATCGCTGAGATTTGCAATTTGGCACTTTGCCCAGAGCTTCAATGTCCACCTGAAATTCTAGCAGCAGAATCTGCAACAATTTGCCAATGGGATCTTGAGTTGCATCCGTACGTGATCCGCAAAGATGTAAATTTGGTATCACTACGGTTTGATCCTTATGAAGCGTAGGAAACAATAGAGCTGCTAAATTGGATCCCTGGGGTACATCGTTCTATTCAAGATGAAATAGTGAATAAAAATGACCAGACAAGCAACTACACTAGACTTCTGCAACTTTTATCTCATATCCTACCAGTGAACTCCCCCTCTCTCGCTTTAAAACTTTTAAAACCAAACCATCAAAATCATAAAATAAAAGTTAAAAGTGAAGTTAAATACTTTCGTACAAAAACTTAATTTGAATCACATTCCACAAGAACTTTTACGCCCAGCATACTCAAACTTGACATTCACCAAGCACCACCGCACCACAAATCGATAGAAATACCTTCGTCAGGCCACAACACAAAATGGCGCTTAAATCTAATTTACATCTCCCAACATGGTCACATGGTTCACTTGAATGGAAGTAATTTCTCCCCACATTAACCGACCAACTTTGACTTAACTACCTACCACACACCGCCCTGTTCCCAGCCGCCAGCAACAGCAGCAGTAGCTTTATGTCACCCTTCTTGCCTTTTGCCACACTCAACTTTAGTACTGTATGCTTTCATTTCGCTTTCGTTGAGATCTGCCAGCATAACTTTCTTTGGGGGTAGATACGCATTAACAAAAAAAAAAAAAAAAAAAAACAAATTAAGTATCAAAAAGTACAGTCGCACGTCCGACACACCCTTGTCTATAGGAGTAGTACACCAACCCACCATCGTTGCGCCCATCTGCCACCCTTGAAAACAGAAAAAAAAAAAAAAAAAACGTGCACTTATCGGCAAAGGAAGCAGCACAGCAGTTGTGACAGTAGTAAAAGTGGCTGACACTGACACACGAAATGGTCTTAAGGCATTTCATTGATAAAAATCCCCACACCAATGTGTCCATGTGTCCGACTAAAGACAACCGACACTATAAGCTAAGCAAAACGAAAAAAAAGGGGTTGAATTGTCGGTTCTTTAATTCGATAACGGTTCGAAATGACATTTTATTAAATTGTACACTGTCAGACACGGTTGAATTGTTGAACAGCTGATCAGCTACAACGACACAGCGACATAACGACGACGATAACAATCGAATTTACCATACGAAAACGAGTGCAAGTGAAATCAACCAGAGGGGGATGATTTGACAGTTTATGGTGTGGCCTAATGCGATTATACAGTTAAATGAGGAAGTTTTTCTTTTTCGTTACCAGTGGGAGGGTGAGTGCTTAATTTTGTTCAACATAATCAAGGGAGGGGACTGCACACAGAGAGAGAGAGAGTGTGTGTGTTAAGCAGCGAGCGTTGAAAATTTGAGTTCCGTTGATTATGTTTGCGTATGCGATTTAATGTTTGATTTTTAATGGTAGGGTTGTTAAAACAGGGCCGTGATGGGGAGTGACATTTGACTGGGCATTGGTGTTACAGGGAAAGTTAACTTACTTGATACATATAATCTGGTAATGACATATCATGGTGAGCTCTCTTACCTGAAAAGAAAGATAAAATGGAATGGTTAGCATATTTTTTGTTGTAAAAGTGTAACGAAAAGTGAAACATTTAGTTTTTGTCACATACGTGAAGGGGCAAACTAGATTTGGGTAAAACGCATGCATATTGACGGTAAAAATGGTGGTGATTGTGTGATTGTGCAGAGGAGGAGGAAACCACACATCCTTTGTAGCTGCCCAGCCTTTTCCTATAAAAAAAAAGGCTCGACTTAGGAGAATTATACTTTAACGACCAAAGCGATCTAACGAACACTGATATCAGACACGTCATTTGCTTCATCAGAAGCTCCAATAGGTAAAGATATCTTTTCAGATCTTTGTGGTATCACAATGGATCTTTCACGTGTCTAAATGTGCTGACTTAAGCTGGCAGCTACTTCCCCTGTGCGAATTTGTGCAGTGCATGGTGAAAATTATTCAGTGGAATTGAAAGAATCACGTGTCTGAAGCTATGACTACAGACAATAGGCTTGGAGCTAGTGGAGTACAAAATTGAAGCCGTTCTCATAAGGAGCCGTAAAAAATTGGCACACTTAACCATACAGGTCGGTGAGCACATCAAATACCTGCGAGTCGTGTTGGACCGCAGACTCAGCTTCAGGGACCACCTAACGTACACAGACGAGAAGACTGATGCCAGATTTTGGAGGACCAAGGCAGGCAGTTGGAAATCGTTTAACGCAAGTGAGCAAGTTAATACTTCTGTATGCGGCTCTAATATGGGCATCAGCGACGTGCCTTGCGTCGTACATTTGAAAGATGATTTTGGCGCAGAGAATTGCATCCTTAAGAGTATGCTGGGTTTTCAGAGCTGTGTCAACGGCTAGACGGGACCTTGAAGCGAAAAAGACTGTTGCACTACGCAAAAAAGAACACGATGATAGAAGAAGAACCATGGAAAGGGCGATGGAAATATGGGCAGAAAGCACGGAGAGTTAAATTATTAACACAATTCCTGTCATTGCATGGATGCTTTTGGGAGTATCTCATACATCTTGGGAAGAAACATGTTCAGCTAAGTGATCCCAAGAAAACTGATCCCATTAATGCTGGCGACGAGCAAAGGTTGGAAGACTGCAAGTTTTCCTCTGGCAGCTGAAAATGAAGTGACGAAATGTCAAGCCTGTCCCTGCGAAGGAATGCACGTTGGTTTTAAATACTTTCGGGTTGTAATGCCTTATATTTGACAGTATGTCCAAAGGTAGACTAAAGGGTAAACTGTTGTGCATTCGAAGTAACGATGTGGATCGAATGTTGAAGAGACGGAATGCAACAGTTCATGCGAGTCGATAAATTGTCAGTGTCCCTGTCACCAATAAGTTTTGAAGCGCGTTTTTCAATTCAATTAAGAGTGTTCAGGAGTTTTTTGGTGCACCAGGCCAGATATGAGCATTTAATTCGAGCTTTAACCGAATGGACGCCTTATAGATTGAAGCCAGGTCTAGATATTTGGCAGTATTTTTACCGACTTTGATTATGTGGTCGTTCCAACATAAGTTCTCAGAAACGTCAAGTAAGTTTTTAGTCACTCCTAGTAGCAAAGAGTATTCTTTGTAATTCCCCTTTGAAAAGGGTTGACATTTGACAGCGCAAGGAATAAAAAATTCACAAAAAACAAAACCCCCCCTGACAGACGTCACTTTATCTTAATTAATTAAAAAAGTATCTTCACAAAAGAAACATCGCCAAACCTAGAAGAACAATACAAAGTTCAAGAATTTAACTAGCCATCGTAAAATGATTTTATACGTTTTCTTTTCTTTTTTTTTTTTGTAAAAAAAATACACGCAGACACTAATTTCCAAGAAAGGTGCAATTAAATTACTTTTCATAGAAGATCATAAAACTTGGGTTAATGGTTTTTTTTTTTTTTTACATTTGAGACTTGTAACGTAAGTTTTTATGTGTGGCAATTTGCAATTATTTTTATAACCGCTTCGAGGGTTATGTTTCTTTTTCTAAGTCACACATCATTTTGTTCTAAGAAATGTTTTAATTTGAAGCTGAACTCAACCATCACTAATTATACAGGGTGTGGGTTAGGCTAGACCAGAGAAGGTCCTTTGTAATACCACATGGATCTGAATATTTCCTTCAGAAAACTTCCAGCTGGAGGTTGCTGTGTAGAGCTGGAAGCTTCATATGCTGGTATCAGTCAGCAAGTTCGTTCAGATTTTGGAAGAAGCTGATCGCTGAATAGACTGAGAGGACTGGACACGTACAGGGAAGGTGGAGAATCGTTTCTTCTTCCTCCTCGTCTATGCAACTTCTGCAAAAATCATTACAGAGTAGGCTCAGCCTGTTGGCGTACTGGGCTTTTTCTCTCTGATAAGATTGTGAAAGAGTTCGTAATCCATCTCATACCAGTTCTATTAGCTAATGAAGTAGGTCGCTCCATCTGTCCATCTACGGTTGGTGATGCCAATCGCATTTGTTTTGTGAAGCAGGCCTATAAGTAGCGGGAAGCATATTGAGATTCCCCTCTCCCGATAGACAACACAGGGTGTAACATTGATATTTTTAAAAAGGAAATGAAACCAAAGATTGGAGATACATATGTACAGTTTTTAAGTCTTTTAGTCGCTTAAAAAGTTCTGTATCTACAATAAATCTGTTTACGATGCGTATAGCCTTTGCGTTTAAACGTTTTTTCCTACATGAAATTGTGATCATACATCCGACTGTCGTTTATGATCACATACATAAGTGTCACCCTGTGAATCTTCCTAGCTTTAATAGAAATTTGATTGAGTTGACAGTGGTCGGTAAGGAAGTCCTTTAAGGGGTTAGCATAATGTTCACCTACTGATTAAACTCCATCATCACTTTTGGCATCTTTGGCAAACCCCCTTGGAGCGCTGTTTCCATTACTTCAGAGGAGAGGGTCCTCCTTATATTCCAAATGGGGTCCAGCTTCCTTTCTTTAAATCCTTAACAGGATATATCGCAATATATTGTGTTCTCGAGCGCGTTTAGCATATCTCTCCACCTGACTGAGTTGAAGGCATTTCTTATATCGAGAGTTGCCAAACAAGACGAATTTTCTTGAGCCGTAATTACCCTGTTAGGGCTCTTGAACAACCTTAACCATTTTCCTGAATCCAAGTTGTATTTTGAATAGGCCACCTGCTCATTGGACCATCTCTATCAGTCGTGGCTTCTGTAGTAGTTTTCCAGCCGTGTACAACATACACAAATGAGGTCTGTACACTGATAGGGAAGCCGGATCTTTTCTTTTGCTGATCAGGATCAAGTGTGTCTTCCAACTCTTATAGAAAACCCCGTCCTTATCATTTTCCAGTTCTGTGAAGTTTCTGCCACCAGGAGCAGCTCCTCTTCGCTGAATATGTCCGGAGGTCTAACAGGATGAGTCGAAAAAAGCCTACACACTTCGTTTTAATTTTTTCCGCGTTCAAAGTTAGCTGCCATTGTCCCCAGCTTGCGCATTACCACCTTATAGCCTAATCCCTGGGAGACGTTGCTGATGTCTTGTCGGAGCTCCTTCTTTTTCTTTTTTCGTTCTGAGTGCCGCAATCCCTTCCGTCCACCGGTATACCGAGTTTATGCATCTATTTGAGTTACTGACTCGGGGCATCGAGGCATCACACGCCTGGTATATGAATTGCATTCTAGCTTTAGCTTCTAATTCATCAGCTTTTGTCATTTTTATGGTCGTCTTCTCCCCTTCCTCGATCACGTTTGTTAGGAGTTCTTCGTTAAGTCTCCCAACCTTCCCTCGGTGCTTGTCTCTAGGTTCCGTCTCCTTTTAGATCAAAGACCACGATGTTCAAATCCATGCCAAAAACTGATTCCAGACAAGTCTTATTGCCTGCGGAGCCTTCCTAAGCGGGAACTTGTTATGAGCTATATACCTCAGGCTAATATGAGAGTTTCTAAAAAATTTCAAACAGACAAAAATACTTTAAGCAAAAGATTTGTCCAGTGTTGAGTAATCTTTTATGGCCTTTCTTCGAACTGAGAGAGTGTGCCATCTAAGTGTCCCGGTTTTATTGAAATCGGTTCAGTGGCTCTTGAGCTTATCGAGCACAAACATATACCAATGACTTCTAACACAGTTTGACTTTGAATTGTTGAAGTAAAAAAACACAGAAGCCTCCTTAATTCGAACAAAAATGCAATCGAAACTCATGTCATTCTTTGCTGCCATTTGATCTCATCCATCTGTGATCCGTCTTACAAGGTCAAAAGTGACCAAAACTCCATCAATTTTTATCGCTCTCTATGGTCTTTTTTTTATTGCCACAGATGTTGGACTAGAAAGAGAGAAAAAAAAAACCTTATCTTCAACCACAATTAACCACTTTGGTATTTCCTCTCCAACAAGCACTTAACTTTGCCGACATCACCATACAGACGCTGCAGTGGCAGTGGCCATTAAACCAAACATCATCGGCAACGTCTAATCTCTCCTTCTCTACCTTGCTATACCTCTAAAACTTCAAATTTTCACATTTCACTTCCTGTCCATGGATTTTCTTCCACTAGCCATACCATACCTATAGCTCTGGAGAATGTACATATGTATGTGTGTACATAGAGAAAGAGAACTTAATTGTGGTTCCTTACAAAGGTTTTACTCCATAACCACTCTCAGGGCACTTAAGGGTATTTCAACCGACAGTATAGGGTATAGTGTCGGTTTACTTTACAAAATGCAAGGAGCTTAGAGCAGTCCTCATTTCACTAATAGAGATTTACTGGAGCATGGAACAAAACGTCAACAGAATACATAAAATGCAACACCAGTTGGGGCGGGGCGGGACGGAGGCAATAAAATAATGGAACACACTATTTAACCCGGAGCAGCGCCAATCCAGGACTCAGCGATAGTGAAAGCTAACACTAAAGTAGCCCGTGTTAGTACGAGTAGTTTGTAACTTTTTTTTTTTCGTTCCTTTGTGGCCCTTTTTCCATTTGCTTTTTACCCCCAACGGAATATAAAATCGAAGTGTGAACAAAAGGCAGTTTTTTTTGAACACTTTACCCACTCTGTGTTTGGTCGCCCGACAGTAGTAGTAACCCCTTTTAAGGGAAAATTCACACCGTTATAGGTGTGAAAATCTTCTTTGTTTACACCATTCGTGTTCAACACCTCTGCCATGAATGTATGAATGACGTTTACGTTTGTAGTTTGGACCCTCGTCGGTTAAACACTTCAAAAGCATATGGCTACTGCCGCCGCAACCGTGCTCTTTCCAGAGAGTGCATTCAACGCTTTTTAATGTGATGAAACCCATCGTAGTAGTCGTGTTGTTGTATAGCGGTATAGTAGAAAAAAAGGAGAAAAAAAAACAATTCCCATTTAACCGTTCTTTTGAAGGGTTTTTATTATTTTCCGTTTTCTTTTGGAAATTTCATTCTTGAAATTGGGTCATTTGACGTTTGTGTTGTACGCTCTCGACTGGGATGATGACATCCTTGGAAGTGAAACTTTCAACTGCTACGTGCCTGGCATTCTAACAATTGGATTTCTATGGGCTAGTTGGTTTTTTTTTGTTTGGGGGGTTGGGTGACTCCAACAGGGGACTGTTATTATGAGTTATGGTCTCGAAACCACACACTCACACACGCCTTCCAACACATGATCAATATCCTTCGTAGTTTTATTTCATTTCTATTGTGTTGAATGCGAATGCGTTTCTGTTTTCCATGTTTTTTGGCAGAAAATGAGATACCAGCAGTCCTATGCCCTTTGTGTGTCAGACACTCTCTTCTGTGTGTGTGAGGAATTTTTTGGAGGAAAATCCAATTTAATTGGGAAAATTTCACACGTACATCGTTTGTATTCCCAGCAGTAGTCATCATCATTGGTAAAATTGGATTTATCCTTTTGTTTCCTGTGGCAGGAGTATGTGGAATCCTATCTAGAGTTTTGGCATTTTATATACAAGTGTGTGTACATACTCTTGGTTACAACAATGGGAGAGGTTTATTAAATGGATTACGTAGTAGTAGGTGTTAGAAAGGACTAAAATCGATCATTTTGTTGGGAAGGATTATTTGCAAATGATTTCTATTACGCATCAGAGATGAATTTGCCTTACAGGGAGAGTAGTGTTCTATAATGATAAATTGATGCATTTGTCTAGTTATGGAAACAGGAAGGGAATGTAGGCCATGAATTGCGTTTCGGATTGGATTACTATGGATTTGGGTGCTTTATTTATGATTTCATAGTTGATTATGTCACTTGACGAGGGGTTTATTGTTCGAATGACGAGTGGTCACGTTTAGTCACGGTATTGATTTTTATGTCAAATTCAGTCGAGAAAAAATCCCAAGTTATGTGTCAAAATGACATTTGGGAGACACAAAGCAATGTTTCTGTTACTTTCAGGGCAAATTTTCTCTTCAACTTATTTCAATAGCTTTGCATCGCTCTGTTTAAGCATAATTTACACTTCCGGTGTTTAATGAGCTTCGATGTCACTTTCACGTCATATTTCTCCTATCTCCGACGTTTTTGTTTCGAACAGCTTCAGCGTAGCGTTGCAAACAATACCGCTTTTCAGATAAACAAATTCATTTCCAAAGGTTTGTGTCCTGAGAAAAACAAATTCTTGAACCAACTCTTTATTTCGGAGTGAACCTGGGCCTAAACCAAGAAGCCTCTCCAATTTAGCCCGATCCTTAGCTAACCGTCTGCAGTTTCGCACTTCAAGTTGGTTGAGGTCCTCTTCTACTTGTACGTATACGCGCCACTTTAGCAAGATCTTCCTCGATTGTGTAGTCCCTCCGGGTTGGATTTAAAAACTCTCCAGGTCGGTGCGTTGGTGTCCTAGTTTTTTGACTTGGTCGGTGTCGCTGTACAGTTCGTTTAATTCGTCGTTGAATTTCCTCCTCCAGAGCCCGTCAACTAAAGCGGGACCGAATATCTTACAAAAAATTGTTCGCTCAAAGCGACCATGCTTCAGTGCCATAAAGTAGGACTGAGATGACTATAGACTATAGAGTCTCCTTAGTTCTTCGAGTCTCAATTGCCTTCTCAGACCTAAGAAACAGCGATTTGCGAGAGTTTCTGATGAGTTGTCGCTTTCAGAAGAGATAGCAGAGCTAAGGTAGATAAAGTCCCTTACTAGAGTCCGTTTCAAATCACTTGTCAGTTAGGCAAGCTGCGTTAGTGAGCAAGTGACTATCTCTTCGCAGCCTTCCCAACTAATGAGTGACTTGAAACGGTTTCTACGTCGAAGTTAAAGCCGCCGAATGCACTGGTGATGACTCGCTGAGTTCTGGCGATTATACCACTTTCGTCAGAATAGTTGCACTGACTTTTGAAAGATTGTGCCTCTGGTGTCAGCTTGAGAGTTTCGTCAAACAATTCGTTCCAAGTGTGATGTTGAAAAAGTCGCATGACACCGTGTCACCTTGTCGTGATCGTCACCGACCTTGATGGAACAGCGAGCATTCTTCATGGTCATCTTGCACAAACGGACGAGTTTGACAGGGATATCAATACTAGACATAGTTTTGTAAAGCTTGTCCTTATAAATGGTGTCATAGGCGACCTTAAAATCGATGAAGAGATGAACTGTATCGATTTGGACTTGGGTTTTCCTCAGGAACAGTCGAAGGTTGAAAATTTGGTCGATTCTGGACTTCTCTGGCCTGAAACCACACTGATAGGAGCCAATCAGGTTGTTTATGACGGCGTTCACATTCACACAATATGGCGACGTTCAGGAGACCGATGCCTCTATAAAGGGCGCAGTTGAGGGGATCTTCTTGTGGATCGGACAAAGAATGTTGAAATTCCATGCATCAGGCATAAGTTAGTTGGTGTATTCTCTCTATCAAGTCATCGCCGACTGCTTAAAAAAGCTCGCCCGGTAAGCCGTCCTATTCAGCAGCTTTGTTGGAGTTCAGTTTGGATATTGCTATCCGCACTTCACTTTGGTCAGGTGGACGTAAGTTTTGGCTGTCAACATCTAAAGTGAATCATTCGTTCTGTTTGACAGCGGTATGCTGGTATTTGTCGCCGTTATACAGTCTGCAGAAGTAGTTTTTCCATATTCTCAGCACCGACTGTGAGTTTGTTATGAGATTTCCTCCTACGTGTTCTGTTTCTTTGTCAATTTCATTTGACATTTACGATTGAATTGACGAATGGGCACAGTTCAAAAAAGTAAAAGATTCGAATAGTCTAGGTCCAGCTTCTGTCATTTTGACACTATAGCGTTGACCTAAGCAGTTGAATAGCTACACAGAATAGAACTTCAGAGGGACTAGAACTTGACACCTGCTATTACAGTCGTGACACAAACTGTCAACAGCTCAAAACTACTAAATGTCATTCTGATTGTTTGAAATTTGACATATATGGAACTGCTGTATAACAATGTCAAACCTCTCATCCATCATGATCAAGTGGAATTCCAGTATCATTATGTCACACGTTGACTCATACCATAAGTCAATTTCAACAGAACATTAATCAAAGACAACAGTGGTTCCAACTCAACACAATTCAAAACTTCTCTGTCTCAAATATCCCATAAATTCAAAACGCACCAAGCCGACCCTCCATACTACCACCACCTCTGTCGATGCACAACATCAATTTAATGGCGTAATTTGCATTCTACAATGCAATTAACCGCTGGGAAATCGAGATGTAGCTAAATATAAATTAGCAATCGCATCCGTATCCGAATCACAACATCAACACCATGAATGTGCTCTTTTGCATCCTCATTATCTGCATCGCGCCATCAGAACGGCTCCCTGACCGGGTGAAGGCGAACTCTGAAAAAAGAAATTACACACAAGGGAAGGGGGGGATTACAGTTTTTTTTTTTTCCTTTTAGCACCGCCCGCCATTTGAGATGCAATTTAATCATAATTTTCACGTAATGGTCAATTCGTAAGTCAAAACAAGCCAATTCCTGGATATATACAGCCGAACAATGACCATTCATATCCACGGATACCGACGGCGACTGGTGGCAGTGGCAACATACGAGTAGCCAACAGACGAGTGGAACGCGTAGGTTGCCAGGAATGAGAGTCATGTGTAGTCTTAGCTCGTGTTTGACTAGAAATCCAGTACACTGGCGGTGCATATAGCGATCAAAACTCACTTAATGGCTTTCTGTGTGCGAATATGCCACAACCAATTGGCAAAATGCACGTCGTCGTCGTCGTCGTCATGGTTGTCGTTGTATCGTTTTACTTATTAATGGCTGAATGCCGCCACTAGTGTGCCGCACCATCACCTCACTGTTGTTGCAACTTTATACTCTTACAGCTGCTATGGTCAATAAGTGACCACTAACCGCCAAAGTGCCTAACTGTAACCGCACATAAAGTTGCGGCCATAACCACACACATACAAGTTAAGCGAAACACGTTAAGTGCCCCCCAAAGTGTCGCAAATGGTGGAGATTTGCTTATTTTTTTTTGTACTTCCTCCTTCCATTGGCAGGTCACATGGCGGTAACTACTATTAGGTGATATCTTGACCAGTTTTTTTCTTTCTTAGGATCCATTGAGATTCCAAGAACACGATTCGTCCGTATGGTGTAATTAGGCCTTTCGCTGGCTGCCACTGCCTTTGCCACTGTGTGGCAAAAGCCTACACAAGAGCGCAAGCGCACGAAGGCGATTACATGTTTTTTTTAATGGACACCAAAGTGTAATTTACTCGCGCCTCTGTAATTCGGTTCGGCTTTGGGCAATTGAGTGTCC
The DNA here is from genome assembly GCA_951813785.1 of Criorhina ranunculi. Lineage (NCBI taxonomy): Eukaryota > Metazoa > Arthropoda > Insecta > Diptera > Syrphidae > Criorhina > Criorhina ranunculi. The sequence continues at coordinate 10,698,382 of OX638382.1, read as the reverse complement.
TACTTGGGGATGGTTATGTACGTAGAAGAGATATCAATCTTTCAAGTGCTGATGGACCATAGTGGGGCTTGTGTCAGATTTCCAATGAATGCTTACTCGACGACGCGGACGGTGTGTATAGAGAGTGGGAACATGGTGATTTTTGTGACGAACGTGTGTGGAAATATGCACCTGGGATCATAATTATAGTTGAAATGAAATCTCTATCGATTGCAGATTATAACTGAGAGTTGAGCAGTGTGTCTTTTGGTGTTAACTGGACTTTTAATTCAGAACTGGCTTATGGAGGATTGACTTACTTAAAGAGGCGGAGTGGGGTTTTTTTTTTTTTGACGGAGTGCTACTGTAAGAGGTTCTTAAAGTCAGGCAAACGGCCTCTGTTTTGAAGTCAACTGATGCCATTCACTAGTCGAATTCAAAACTTGTGAGGGGCATTGAAGGAGACTAAGGCAATTGTAAAGCTGTCAAGGCCTATACAGATTGCTTGAGTGAAAAAGTCTTCAAAAATCCATCGCCATGTAGAAATTCCAACAAAGTAGATCGAATGTGTAGCACTATCTGTGAATTCAAATTCCATTTGCTGATCTTACGCACTTGAAGCAGTGTACCCCTCGATCGGTGAGGAGTAAGAGCTGTTTCTGTTGGCCTGAGGCGTGAGGTACACTCCATGCAGGGACCTGGGGATAGTTCTTTAGTATGATCGGTTCGATCTTTTACAAAGTCGTTACGTTCCTAAGGGACTGTTGGAGATCTTCGAAGATCACAGTTCGATGTTTGTATGCATGTTCGTGTTCAGAGAGATATCGAAACCGACTGTTGGGTAGTCCTTTTCAGTCCTCTCGTCACCGTGGAATCTTGAACAACTTGTTGGTTTTTTCTGAGACTCGAACCTTGGTAAGGTCAGGGAGATAGGTGTCCCGAGAGACTCATAGAAGCGGTTAAAGTTATTAATAAAGGAAAGGAGTCTACGTAAGGGGGGTTGGAAGTTTAGTCTCTAATCTAAAACGTTTTCTTTTGCTGTGAGATGCCGCTGGACAATGGCAGAGGAGGTGAGTTGTAGCTTCCTTCTCTTCCTCATTTCTACAGCTTCTGCAAACATCGTTTGAGAGAGCTCCTAGTCTCCTGACGTGTTGTCCTATTAGGCAGAAGCCCGTAATGACAATAGTGCCAATTTATGTTTTGTTAAGAGTAAGAATCTCCCTACACTTGTAATCACCTGTTTCAAACCAGATAAGTCTGGTGGAGCGACACGTATGACCGCTTTGATAATAAAACTGGCAAGCCTTCTGATATCGTTCTTTTTATGATTGAGGATGTTGCTTGTGGTTCCTGAATGTTGTAGTTCCGTTTTTTCCAACTGTCTAGACTTGTTCTAAACGCGGAGTAAGTGATGCCGCAGAAGGGTTCGGCACCTATGTACCTTTCCTGACTAGTTGGTCATCGATTTTGTTGCTTTTAATACCCCTATGTCCTGGTACCAACCAGAATTTAACTTTGTTTCGCTTTGATAGGCCTTTGAGAGCACTGAAGCAGTCGCAAATGAATATTGAGTTGCTGTGATGAGAACTCAGTGCTTTAGATTCTGCTTGGCTATCTGTGATGGTTTTCCCCTTTATACAAGAGTCAAGATTGATGTTGGCGCAATTTGTTTGGCTAGATAATTCAGGGTTGTGAAGTTCAAAATGATTTCTAACGCAACAGGGTTGAGCAAGGTCCCAGTTATGTAGAGGCAGCTTACTTATAAGTCTAACCTAACCGCTGAGCCACAGCAACCAATAGTTGGTTTAACCTATTGAGATGCATGTTTCTTGCCGTAGTGTCATTTTCATCATGTAAAAGGCTTCTGAGGTCGTACGTATTAATCAAATCAGAAAATGTTCTAGTCACAGAGTCCCTAAGCTTCGAAAATTTAATGCAATTAGTCTAAATGTTAATCGTTCAGGAATGATTGTAGTGACGCTGTCCCTTGACACTATTTCTTCCTCAAAAAATTGCAACGATGTCTCAAAGCAAATTGCAAAACTCTCACCATTGTTAATTCCCCAGTTTCCATCGCCATCTGTAACAATTATCACAGAAAACACGAACTTCAATGAAAGCAATTGACAACTGCTACACTAATAACGTCTCACTTTGACATTTCAACTTTAGTTCAAAACGAAACCAATCAATTCTGACTCCGAATTGCTTACTACACACTACCCACCTTGTCTCTGTCACCTAGTATCTCCCAAATGCACCTTATAACGAACATCTTCATCTCTTTGTTTCTTCATTCCTTGTGATGTCGGTACTAAATTTTACATTGCGGGGCATGTACCTCGCGTTTGTATTGAAAAGTACGTGACATATTGGAAAATTGTTTGCGAACATTGCGACAAGGTTGAGAAATAACTTCTTTTTTTTCTTCTTCTTCTTTTCTACTTTAGACTCAATTTGTCAGAATTTGTTTTTCTTGAATGCTTCCATTCAACTTTGAACTGAAAAAATGTCAAGAAAAAAACCACACATTGGCAGCACCCAGCACCATGAATGCCAGATATAGATTTATATGCGGAAAAAATGTCGGAATGTAGAGTGTGGCAAAAGCCGCACAAATAAATGGTGGGGAAGTAAAATGTAAAAAAAAAATGAACCAACATATGATTACTGAATGGAACGTGTATGGTTTTTGCAACTTTTTAATGCCACACCGAGAGTGACAGGAGGAGGGGGATTATTCTCGAGTGTAATTCTTTGTTTTGTGCATATTTGCTTCTAGTTTTTTGCACTTCTTTTTGTATGTACATTTGCATATAGAGCCTGACGAGGGGATGGAATTTAGAATTTTTTGTAGGTTGATTTGTAGATAGAAACGTACATTGAACCTTGACTTCATCAAGTAGGTCATTAAGCAAACGAAACATATTTGATTCACAGATGAAATGTCATCTCAATTTTACATTCCCAGAGGAGATGACTATCGTAATGATGCATTGCATCATAGTGGAGCCACTCTGGCGTGGATGTTTAGATTGAATCGTAAAAATCGCTGGGGAAAAAAAGGTTCATAGAGAGCCAAGGCCTTTCTTCTATTCATGTTGTCCTTGTTAAATCTTTAAGGGACCTACAGTTTTATTGCCGACTCCGAACAGCGGATTGAAAAGCTTTCATGCCTGCGAAGAGGTGGTGCAGCGAATAAGATAAGAAGCTGTGCAGTCCACTTACCACTAAGCCATGGCGAGAGTCTGGATTCAAAGTTAAGATACTTGATGCAAAATATCAATAGTTGTGGACAGTCGTCTATCTTTTAAGGAATCCAAGCTCGTTTTGGACTATTGGCACGGATTAACTTAGTTCGGACACGAACCTTCTTTTCTTTCTCTTTTTGTTCACGACTGACAACAGAATTGGAGAACTGCGGCTTCTCTTCAGAATCCTATTGTGCCTTCCCCTATGTGTTCTAGATAAATTGTTTCACTCCAAAGAATGTCAGGAAGTTAAGGAACTTCTCTGGGTAGGATGCAGCTATCATTGGGATACTTTTACTACCAAGGATTCTCTTTCTGAGTTGAAAGAGGGATATGTGGAGTATTCCATTAGGATGTGTAGAGAGATCTCAGCTTGAACCTGTTAGGATTCGTTGCTATCGAGATTCACAATGAAATAAGATTTTCTTTATAACGGTATCGAGAAAAGCAGCTTTGTCCATGCTTGTCCTGGAAGCCAGGCTTCTCTGGATTCTTGTAGGCAAAGACCTTTTGCATGTCTTGTGAAAAGTGATTTGCTTACCCCACAAAAGGGTTCGAGTCCAATGAATGCTGTTGCTCGCAAGTCAGCTATACGTCAGTGATCACGTTGTAGGTTTCTAAGACTAGCTTGGATGTGATAACAACCGATTCAAGCGCTTTTAGGAAAGCTTGACAGTCTGTGAAGATAAATATGATTTTCCCCAAGGTGTAAGAAGCCTGATTAAGTCGTACACACTGATTGATGGCAAAGACCTCGGTTTGGAATATGGACGAGGATTTACCAAGACTGACTGAGAGGTTCACGCATGATGATCCTCCTAAAATTTCGGATCCAATTAGTGCAAGAATTCTGCCTAATTAAGCCTCCATTCGTACAAAGAGTTCTAATGGTGGTAAACGCAAGATGACATTGAGGGCAGCAATTGGAGTTATCCTGACATGCAGTTTTCGGCTAGGCATGGGACGTGTTCTATTTTTTTTTTTTTTAATTGTGGTGAAGTGCTTCTAGGTTGTAGTCTAAAAGTCCTTTACGAAGCATGAATACTGAATTTCAAGTGCCGAACATTAAGCTCTATTCCTCGCCTTGCTATTTCATTAACACATTGTTTCGCTTCGACTCAAACGGTGTCTAGTGTTGACAGAGTGTTTAACCAAACTGGACCCCAAACCATAATTACTGCTTCAATCGACAAATTACTTCTTCTCTTTGTTTTTTATAATCAACTCGCGCTCAAGGATTTATGACTGCAGCGATAGTATTCGTGTATTGGTTTTATATTTTTAAACTCAACTAAGGTTTCAGTCTTTGCTTCGAGGTTGGTGTCCAGAATATCAAGAGAGAATTTATTGGAGTGTCATTGCTTATAATTCACAGTACACATTTCTTTCCAACTTCCTCATGTCATTATCAAGCCATATGACCACTCTTCTGCTAGTGTTATGTCTATGCAATTGGTATTTTTAACACCAAAAGTTGAACCTAAAAGCTTCAGAATAACACCACGGCCACACCGTATCTATTGCTGATCAGTCTTTGAAAAAAAAACCATCTATGTCACCGTTAGAACTCTCAGATGACAATTTTGTCAAATTGTGTCTTAATCCCTGAAGCTTGATTGCTTTTTCCTCACAAATTCACAACGTCTCTCACATCGGTTACATTTCTAAAGACGTAGGGTATAAAATGTTCTTACTAAATGTTTCCCAAACAAATGCCATAAATCGTTGTCAAAGCACCTCCATAAGTTCTCGTTCAATCTATTCTTATTCATTTGATGATGTTCGATCAATAAAACTTGAAAGCAAGTGTAATAATTCACAAGTTACCAATCAATCATCCACCCACCGATGATGACAGATGACAGTTTCCCACCAACAACGTTTTCAGCGTTTTATGACAACACCACGCTCTCCATGGGCCACGGCTAATGTCAACATGTGCTCTCAAAACTAATCACATTTTCCAAAGTTCAATGAATCCTAATTTATAAACTTTAAGTAAGGAGTCACTCCATCAAATTATTGACATCTGTGTTCCTCCATCGTACACGTACACTAACACACAGTAACACTTGCTTAATAAATAATTGAAATTTATCGCCACCAAAGTGACATTTAACATAAAAAAAAATTTTTTTTTAACTTTTCACATTGTTGTGAATGAACGGAATTTTTTTTTAAGGTGAAATAGCTAAAAATAAATCACATACATATCTATAATTTAAACCATTTTGACAGTCAATTTAATTTCGCAGAAAAAAAAGAAAAGATAAAGTGCGGCAATTTGGCCACACTTGCAGTCTCGAATCCAATCGAATCATTAATTATGTAATATTGTAAATTAAAGATAAGACCCTGACTACATCAATAAAATAAATAATCAACAAAAGAAAGAAAAAAAAGAAGAACAACAATAAAAATGATTATGAATGGAATAGCGTTCGGCTATTTGATGATAAGGACACAGTTTGCTTCCGCCGATCATCGTGGGAATAGTTTTCATTTTTTTTTTGACAGTTTATTTTGTTTAGATGTTTATTATAGCTATCAGATTAACCGCTATGTCGGCAAAAAAATAAAAAGCACGAGTAATTATACCGTCAAACGGGTCATTTAATTGGAGGCGTCTATGTTATCAGCAACGACAGAGATACAAAGCAAAATGTCATGACTGACAGGAAGTAAAAGCAATGTAATTTTGATGGAGTATGACATTTATGTCATACAATCGATTGTCATAAACCTACATAAGTGGCATGACGATGGTCGGATATAGTAAATCTTTTTCTAAGAATGTAATAAATTTCAGATTAAAATGAAATATTTTGACAGGTATCTGACATTTAATCAGATGAGTTGTAATCTTCTTTTCAAAGAATTAAATGTAAAAAAAAGGTGCGCATTCAGTCCCTAATCCGGAAGTGGTTCTACCTACACAGGAGAAATGTCATCTTAAGGGACACCACTCTCTGAACATTTTTTCCATACATACATAAGTGCGTCATTAGGTCGAAGATATAATTAATTTGGTATACCGGGCGAAAGAATTTTAGGAATAGACTTTGGAATTTATTCTTACACTTCACCATGCCTAAAGAGATTATGTATGAGTGAGGTCACTCGGTGGGAGTTCTCCTTTCACTTCTAAGAAATGGAAATCTGGGAAAGAAAAAAAAAAAGAGAAGTGTATCCTCTTTGGTAATTAGTAAGCAGAAAGGACGAGAAGGACCTCAAAAAAAACAGATGATAAAAATGTTTTGCCACCATAATGACAGTCAGTTGTCATATACTTTGTGTGTGTATTTGTGTATTTTTCGAGAATAATGATCCCGCGGAGTATGTTTCAAACGCTCGTGGGTGGTCTTGAGAATTCTTCTTCCTTACTCTTCCGTGCGATTCTTTAGAAATTCACACTGACAAACTCCACTCACCGTGGGATATCGTCGCAAACAATGAGAATATCACGAACAATTTGGAAATCAGTCAGAAATAATAAATTCTCGTCTTTCTCTGTGTGACTTATGGCCTCAACGTGAGCGGCTCGTATATGCAGTACCGTCAGTCAGTATATGGTTGTCTTCTGTGAAAAGACCTCCGCGTTTGTTGTTCTTTCGAAGTGTATGTTGTTTTTTTTTTTTTTTTTTTTTAAACATAATGCCGCCGACTCGTTGCCCGTCAAAAGAGGTGTGAGACTCTGAAGGTTATGTTGAAAGCCGCGCCACACACAGTTAGACCAAAAAACCCCAATGGGTTTCAGAATTCACTCCGAACAGATACAATACGATAAACGTGTTAAAAATGAAACCTACGATAATCAATCAATGTCACATTCAATACTCTGTAAGCGGGCTATAGCTCTTTGACTGAATGCTGCCTCTGACTGTAATTCGCTACATCTTATGTCAAAATCTATAGGTCCTATATGGTTTCTTATTTCGATTTTTTTTTATCATTAACATGTAATCAATTGATGTCGACATCGAGTGAGAGAGGCAAGCGGAATTTTCATTCTGAATAGGAAGCCTTGTGAATGGAATTTTAAATAACCCAATGCCGCCGTAGCCGCACGTTGTATTCAAAGTCGTATTGTTAATAGTCAAAGGAAAAGAGAAGAGAGGAGTGACATTATGTGACATATGCATGGGTTCCTCTTTATCTTGTTTTTTTTTTTTGGGGAACATAGAATGTATTCTAGGAATGAGTTCAAATGATAATTGTAAATATGTCGAAGAAATGCCGAGGCAAAAAAAAAAAGTTGAAAGACTTCTAAAGAATTGACAGCAACGTTGGGTGTCTAAATGAGGTTATGTTTTATGAATGTCAAATGAGTGTGAAGTGTCAGATGTCAAAGATTTGAAAGTTGATTGTGACATTTGAATTAGAATTCAGCATGCGGAGTGAATAGTTTGTGCTTTGTCAAGATATTTAATTGGACATTTTAAATGTGCATTTTTCTATCCTTTATGCACCGTTAGGGGCGACCGAATTCCTACCGACTTAACCCTCTCCATCTTTAGACGAATTAGCCATGGAACTGCTTCTTGCATGACTTCAGAGTGGTGCCACTTTTCCTGGTTTCTATGGTCTTGACAGACTTATGTTCTGTTCTCTTTACTTTACATTCAACACTTCCTCGTGGTAGGAGCATACTCGGTTATTATTTTCCTCATTCGTGCGCAATACCGTGGCAATATTGCACGGGGTGATTCCGCTTACCTCCGTTTCAAGTCTGCATGTGTCTGTAAGCCGTTTGGTAGATTCGAAGAATGTGTGTGTCTTAAGTCGAGTCACCATATTGACATGCTAGGCTCGTTAGTTTTTTTCATTTTGTCAAGATAATCACCTCGTACCTCCGACCCCACAAGTCCGCGATATTTCCAATAACCTTTCCTCTGGTTTCTCTGCCCCAACTTTCTTCCCAACATTGTCTGGTGATCCACTTAGCTTTCGCTGTTATCGTTTTCTTTCCAAACTCCTCTTGTCGTTAGTAGATCCATGAGAGTTACTCCCACGACCACGAGAACGGCTGATTCTGACACTGTTGGATAGGAACTGGCCACTCCGAAAGAACTCTCTGTCTCTGAGGTAACTTTTCATCATCCATAAGAAATATTGTGGCACGTCGAAAATGTTCTCATAAGCTTTTAGCATATCCCACCACCTGGCGAAGGTAAAAGCGTTTCGTACGTCTAGAGTTACCAGCATGACGATTTTTCTTGAATGACGGCTACTCGTGGAAAGTCTTAACCACCTCCTCTACGGGTCCTATTGTTGATTGTGCTTTTCTCAGACCTATTACCGAAAGTTGTGGCTTGAGCATCCTTTATAAGAGTTTTCCAGCCGTATCAAGCAGATATAAGAGCCTGTGGGGTATCCGGGTCTCCTTTTCCCTTGATTTCCCTTCCTGTACTCAGTGGTTGTACATGTTGAGCACAAGTCGGGGAAGTATTTGGCGACTACTTCCAGGACTTCTGCTGGTGTCCCATACAGTCCGGAGGCCTTCTTAGTTCTCATAGAGCTTGCAGAGTGTCACCTCTCTTTCATTAAACAGTGGGGCTTCCTTTTGTTGCTTGGAAGTGACATCCTGTTCTCTGACCGGGTATGTCAGGAAGAGTGTATCCACAATATTCTTCTGCACCAGCTTCCACCTCATGTGAGACTACCTTCTAACCCAGTCCCCATGGATCACTGTTAACGTCGAGACGAAGCTCTTCCTATTTTCGTCTATTGCTGATTTAAATTGTTCCCTTGAGCTTGCTCCTTGTTTCTCACAATTCGGCTAGAACAGTTTTCGCCGCATTTGGATCTCTTCTTGTCCCTCTTCTCCTGCATCTGTGATGTAGGCGCCGTCTTCATAATTCGGCAATAACCCTTGTCCACCAGTAGACCGGTTGCCTTTGTTTTGTTCTTCCACGAAGCATGAAGGCATCGCACACTTGTCTTATTAGGTGCATTGTGGCATCCACTATGGTATGGTTAGGTTGGAGTGGCACGCTTCACGTTGCAACCCTACTTAGACCAGATAAGGTCCTTTATGGTACCATATGGATCTGTACTTCAACCAGAAGCACTGAAAGCTGCCTATGTTCATGTCTGCCAGTTCGTTTAGATTGTGGAAGAAGCTGGATCCTACCTAAGTATGACCTTCATCCACCATAGTTTCGGTAGTTTCCCTCATTTCCAGAGCCAAGTCTATTCCTCTGTCTATTACTGTTTTGAGATACACTTTGTTTAGCCTGGTTACGTTCCATCAAAATGTTCACCTTTGGCTTCTATTGGTCGTTCGTTGATTCCTTTGCAAGTCGTAGACAATATATTGATGGACGCTGCCAGCGTAGTCCTCGATTAGGTACTCTCCAGTTCCTAATCGCAAATGCTATTTCTTTCGATGCGAGGGTGGTATCGGGTATGGATTCAACGTACTCTAACCGCCTTAAAGTCGGTTGGTCTCCAACGTTGATTACGTTCAGCCCTTGTCTAGCTAGCATTTCCAGTTTTTTTTTTTTTGTAATTCCCCACTCGGAGGCCTTGGCGTTGAAGTCACCAACGAGTTCTGTCACACTCTCCTCCAAGCTATCCAGTTTTTCCTGGAACCGTATGCGGATGAGATATAGTACAAAGGTCATTTCATGCTTGCTTTGCAACTTCCCCTATAATTTGCCACAAAAACATTTCGAAACGGAACAGCTCCTGCACTTAATGAATCTCTCAACGTGGTCTAATTGATTTAAAATACCCTCTCGTCTGATGACAGTTATTAAACCACCGATCAGCATTAATTTCCCGTTCTCCTCATGTTTGCTACCGGTCAACACTGTAAATTGCTTCCGCTGTATACAACAGCCTTAAGGCAAAGTTGCATTCCCGTTAAATTAACCCTAGAAAAACAAAACATTTAAAGGAAGGAAAAGGAATATTATATGTATTCATCTCCCCCCCTCCATTAAGACCTGTTCACATCCGTGAAATTGTTTATAAATCATTAAACATGCGGGCATATGATTTAACTGCTTAGACCTCTACTTATATAGGGGACGGGACATAGCCAGTGGCGGTACAGTCAAGGGGAGAGATGCACGGAAAACAGTACTTCTTCACGGTGTTGAAGTGTCAACATTTGAAGGGTGACGAAGAAGTGTTATGATAGGACACACACTAGACACATATAACTTCCCGTGAAAACAGATTGTTCGACTTTTTACCTTTCGCCTGATAGGGGGTACCTACTCTCTGTTGACTTTGTTCTCCTCGTTTCGACTTGAATGTGTCCTAGATACCTATTCTGTTTGGTTTTTTTTTTTTAATGACATTTCCAAATCCCAAGTGTCATTAGCGCGGTATCAAATGGAATAATATATCTAAAGACATGATATCCTTCTTTGGTGTCCTTTTTTGGCGACATTTGCCTTTTTTTTCGAAGAAGAAAGTCCTTTGGTTTTCGCATTATCTATTCATTAGATCAGAACATGCGTAGGTGTATGTGTGTTTGTTTGACAAAAGGACTTTTTTTTTTCTCTCGATTTCATTTCGTATATTGAAAGGTGAAGAAGTGATTTGCATTAATCTAAAGAGGGAATGATAACAATGATTCGGAATGGTAAACAATGGCTTGGATATCTCAAAAGGACGATTATACAGATGAACAGATTTTAGTTTCCGGCTTAGGATCGAAGATTTGAGAAGGAAAATGATAATAATGTTCTTTTGTGATATTTTGTTTCGTTTTTGTGTCAGTAAATGGAAGATGTACTTCGTAACAAAACATCAATGGGATTAGGTGCTTGTTTTTTCTTTTGAAAATAAGATTGAAAGGTGAAAGTTGAATAAATACGTGATTTTAATGCAAATTCTAGGGGATTAAGATTGTTATCTTTGAGTTATAATACGAAAAACTCAGGCGTGCAGAGTTTAAGATGTTCCGATTGCAATCAAAAGATTTCGTTTGACGTTAGTCATCTGGTTTAGTTGAATCTATGTCTTAACTCAATACAAATCTCTCTTGTGATGCAATGTGATAACATTGATTACGCGACCCTTACAGTGTAAGAGCCTACTTAACGTCGCCTTCCAACCTTCACGGTCCCAGGCACTTTGCTTCCAGTTTACTAGACCATGGTTTCTACTTTCTAGCGTCCACGATTCCTTGATCTTTAAACCGGAGATTCGGTCGCCCTTTTCATTTTGAACCAGGTGGCTGTGATCCGAAGACCCTCTCAGCTGGAGCATTTTCTTCCATTCACTCGATTTAACTGAGCCAGTGCAGTCGACGGATTTTTTCTTTCCAGATCCCATCCACATCTTTAATCAGCTCGAAGAGTTTGCGGTTGCATCTTCTCCTCCATTTGCCCTTCTTGCAGACAGGATCAACTGTGGGACGTGAAATTGTTCTTTCAAATGATCCCAATCAGCATGCAGCTCCATAAAGGAAGACTGGCAAGATCAGAGTTCTGTAGAGCATGATTTTGGACCTTCGTTTTAGGAGTTGGGACAAACCGAAGTAGGAACGATTGCCCAAGGTTATCTTTCGCCAAATCTTCACCAGGGTGTCATATGTGGAGTTTATATTTTCCCCGAGGTAAATTAACTCCTTCAATCAATACCTTAAGATTCAACCGACACAACCGGATCAGTTTTCTCAAGATCACGAATTCGGCCATCGCGTTATCAAGTTAGAATCGATGAATGCCGTCACATTCGGCTTTGAAGTCGATGAAATGATGGTGAGTTTCGATTTGGAACGCGTTGGTCTTTTCCAAGATTAGAGACTTTGGTTCATGTTAATTCGTACTCCAGCAGTTCAGTGACGTATGGCTCCCAAACCAAATCCGCCTAATGGAATCTTGAAATGAAAAGAAGTAGTTTGTGTTACTCTCCATTACTTTGAGTGATGTTAATCGATAGACATGTCAAAGCTGTCGGGGTGAGCACTCTCTATTGGAGCAATCAAAATCTAAGACCAGCCCATTATGCTACCAGGTAGGAAACCCTATTTAAGAGTGTTTTTTTTTCGGCGTTTCAGTGATAAAGAACATTGGTCGTCAGTGCTCCTCCGGAGATGCACCACCTGATCAGAGAAAAGGCAATACAATCGCATAGAAAGTTCCCCCCAGTGTTGTCGCCCTTCCTTAATGCGTCGCAGATAGTGGTGCCAGCTTTGTTGGGCTTGAAATACCTAGTCGTTGATAGTTACGAATGACTAGCGATCGCCAAATTGAAGGCCATATGTTCAACATGTTCGACCCATCTAATTCGGGTGATTCTGTCCACATTGCTAAAAATCTTGGGATTCCTTCTGCGATTGCCAGAATGACCTCGTGATCGTCCACACCAAAACCCTGCAGATTATCGTAGAGTAATGCGGCGACCTTAGGTCTCCCCTTAATCTGATCTTTACCGACTTAACGAAGCTTTTTTACGAGACGAGTACAAAATGACAGAAGTCTTTATACGGCATGCCACCAAGAAGCACTTTGTCACTACAACTAGATCTTGTGGCAATCAGATATTTTCTACATAAAGTCAAAATCGGTTAAAACGACCTTCAAGGGACCCATGAATTTGGTCGTTATAACCAATACGTCGTTTTAACCGATTTTGACTGTATATACCAACAGTCCGTGGACGCTGAAATTGTCCCTTAAATACCTCAAACTACGCGGACAATATTGTCACGGGAGAGCGTCACACAAAAAAAAACATAGGCATCCACGCATCCGGTGACAGTTTACCACGCCAAAAAATTAGTTGGCAGAAGAAAAGCGTTCTTATAGTTGATGCTGTGCAGGGTTGACAGGACATAAGATAAACCTGTTGTTTTTGCCAAGATTTCCTTCCAAGGCTGAGTGAAAAGTTATCACATCCAATTTCAGATTCCACTTTGTCATTCTTTTAATCCTTCGGAACATGTTTTAAGACCAAACATGTGAGGTACAGAAGGTAGACACTGCAAACCTCAGGTAATCACGTAACGCGTTCTTATTGTCTTTAAGCGTCCTTTAATTTCGTCACTTTTTAGCGTCAAAAAAATACAAATATTTGACGCGACAGCTCACAGAGAGCCAGGCCTTAGCTTCTCGCAACCATTCAAGTTGTCCATGTTATATTTTTCGCACGAATGGAAGGGACCTACGGTTTCATTACCGACTCGGAACGGCGGATTGAAAATCCGGTTATACCTGCGAAGAGGTTGGTTGTTTTGCTGAGGCTCGAACCTGTCTCCTCTCACTTAGCAGATCAACGCGACCACATTACTTTTTAGCGTCCGTTTTTATTACATTTTTGAATGTCTAATAGTTTCTTAAAATGAGCGCACTTTTTATCCGAAGATAGGACGTTGTTTAGTCAAGTTGCCTCCAAACAAAGCGTCATTTTAAGATCAACCCTACCAATCTAGCTGCAAACAGCTGTACAATCCATCCATAGAGAACCGACTATCAATAAGTCCACCCCTCCAATCAGAAACTCATAACAAAGTGTCAATCAATGAGCGGAAAGCGATTGTTATTGTTTTTTTAATTATCAATCCTATGCGGGCAAGTCCGACAACCTTCCCATTCTTCCCATCTCCGACTGATAAGGGTTTTCAAATGTTTTTTTTTTCCCCTCTTCTTCTTCTTTTCCTCTTTCAATGTTTTTTTCCATCGAATTCTTAAAATAAATTTACTTTTGACGCAAGAAAAACAAAAAATTCTGTGCGAGTACAGTGGAAAGAGAAACGAAAAAAAAAAAGCAAGCCGACCCCAACATCTGTGTAGTGATTTTCATTTTTAATTGATTTATCATGTCAGAAAAATCGATCTGTCATGTTCCCAGAGAGGGTAGGCCGCGAGAAGTTAGAGGGACAAGGCTCAAGGATTGTTCCAATCTATTTTTTCCCTCGTTTTTTTTTTTCTTCTTATTTTGGGGACTGAACGCAACTGACAGCTGAACATATTTTAAACTGAGCTCATGTCAAATGATGGAAAAAAAATTCCTAGAAAACATTGGGATAAAATAAAATTAGGTATACCCTACAAGATGACATGTCATGTAGCTGTCATTAGAGACATGACCAAAATTAAAACCGAAAGAGATAGAAGTATAGCGACAAAGATCAAAAGATGGAATGCCACAAACCCTTTTGTCGATTTTAAAAGATCGATTGATCGTACAAACACGATCGCTTCTGTTTTAATGATAAAACGAAACGAAAAAAAGAACAAATCCAAAAAAGAAATGTAAAATATGTAAATAACACAGGAAAAGGTGTGCCACAGATCGAGAGCGGGATCAAGAAAACAGAAAACAAGAAAAAAAAAGGGTTTTCCAATGAAATTCAAACAAAACACAAACACCGATCGACAATGATGGTCGGTGATCTTCCACGAAAGAAAAAAATAAATAAATCTCTGAATGGGATGAGAGACTTAAAAACTCCTAAGAAGACATCTTTTGGTAAAAGATTCATTCAATATGCAAAAGACCCGGGATATATCGGTCGTGCCTTTTATTTTTTTGTTTTCTCTCTCTCTTCCTTCCTCTTCTCCTTCATCATTGTGATGCACTAGCTTATTTAAAAGACCGTAACGTTTCTTGTCTATATAATGGTTGGGCTTGTTGATCTTCATATAACAATAGGCAAGATCTATTTCAATGAAGTGAAACTTATGAGGTTAATGTGAAAACATAACAGACAAACGAGAGAAGGCACTATAAGAGTCCCTAATACACACGGAGAAGGGAAAAGAAAAAGGAAAAAAACGCATTCAGTTGATTTTGTTTTCTTCTGAAACCTATTTTTCTACCTCTTCTCTAGTTCTTCTTTTACCTGTTGGTTGCCCTAAATTGACAATGAGCTCTGGATGCTCTTTGTTGTGTAGGTAGGTACTCTATAAACAGTGAAGATGCAAAAAAAAAAAGAAGAAAAGCGTGCAAAACAACAACAACAACACCAAGAAGAAGACAAAGAACAAGGGGAATGAAAATGATCTGAAAGAAACTCTGAAGTCCGCTCCAAACTTAAGCCACGAAAAGAAGGTATAAGAAGAAAGACCGCGCACGGGATATTTCGATTACCTGCGGTGCCGCTCTTTGAAATTATCACAAAAAAAAAAAAATTGAAGACGAAGACCCGACCAGAAACCCTATAGTTTGTCGATTCGAGGGAGGGAACACGGGGGTTTTTACGGCAAAAGGAAGATATACCCTCGTCCGTGTAGATCTACCTAAAGAACTGAACCGCATTGCCAATGCCGCCTTAGCCGCGCGACTGATGATGATGATGACGATGGTGGTGGTGATGATGGTAGTGGTTGGATGGTGAAATGGTGGCAGCAACGACAACCGTACTGAGATGGCGGCGGCGGCGGCGTGTATATGAGCCGCACTCTCACGTAAAAAAAAAAAAAAACGAAAGATGATGATAGCGGCAAGGCGGCAGTATGCGAGTTGCTTCTATCTCTCGTCGGCCGACATCTTATAACTTTTTTTTTTTTTTGTTATTCCTTTGGTTGGACCGAACTTGATGTAGTCTCGCACGAGTATGGCCACTGGGCAAGAGAAATACAAAAGTCCAAGGAATGATAAAAATGAGAAGAGGAACGTCGAAGGAAGATCTCCTTTGCGAAAGGTTTACTTTTATTATTATTATTACTTCGTGTTTTTTTTTTTTAACTGTAATACACCGCGCAGCAGTGAAAAAGGCAGCGCGACAGAAGGAAAATATCGCGTCGCAACGATGAAAAAGGCCCGTATCTTGTTTGATGGGGAAACGACGGAACTTTTGTAGTTGAAGTCTTTCTCTTCTTCTTTTTGTATCTTTCTGGATTCTTTTTTGTGTTTTGTTTGGGTTGGTTAGCGAATTTATCTTTCTTCTGTTTTGGTGTTATGAAGTTTAGCAGGTTTTAAGGTTGACGAAAGCAAAGATGTCGTAGATACTTGTGGATTTTACTTGCGTGTGAATTATTTTCTTTGTTACAGGTTTATTACAATGCCCCGTTAGGGCTCCTATTATAATTCTTATAAGTTTCCTGTTCACGGACAGAAGTCTTCCTGTTGTCCTCAGATCCAGGTTAGGCCAGATCTATTTCGACAGTAGACGAGAGCTATTAGCTATTCTTCTAGCTTCACTGTCGAGGCGAGACTTTATCGATTCTAGAGAGGCAAGCGGTTCCCCTCCATTTTCAGAGAGGATCCGACCCGCGCCTTCTTTAGCTAGTTCGTCCGCCTAAGTCCCGGTCTTCCTTTACAGTGCTGAACCTACGGGTTGGATTCGAAGACCGTGAAGCGTTAGTATGCATTTGCTATGCATCCCCAGTCATTTTGTTCGTTGTATCTGAACTCTTCTAACTAGGGACTCTTTGTATCTCCTCTTCGTAAAACATTCGAAGAATTCTTCTTTCAAAGCAACCGAAGACAACCTCCTCCAAACTTGACAAAGTCTGTACCTCTACACCAAAGAGCAGGGCTGGGATGATAAGAGTCCTGCAGAGAGTCACTTCAGTTGTTCAAGGGAGGAGTTCCTTGCTTCAACCTCGTTGAATATTTCTTCGATGATACTGCATGAATCTACAAACAAGTAGGTACCATCATCAAAATTGTCCTTCAAAGGATGTGTGTGTTTAACTTACTTTTCCATCTGTCAGTTGTCACAGATTATCGTTTCGATTCAACCAATTCTAAAGACGTTTTGTTTTGATTGCTTCGCCCTAGCATCAGTCGTTCCACTGGAGACAGGGTTCTTTAGATTCCATAATCACAACACTGGACGAAAGCCCCTGGTGTCAGCGTGAAGTCCTCTATAAAGAGACCATCTCGATCTGTATGGAGGGATCGGCGTCGGTGTCTTTTCGAAAGGCTTTGACAGTCACCAATCCTTTAGGCTCCCTAATCACTTCAGTGTCTTTCAAGTCAATGTCACATCTTTGCGTCCGCCACATGGCTGACGATTATCACTCACCAGGCTGTGAAGGGCTTCTTGCAACATTCCAGGGAACTGAACGGCTTTCGAACTAACCAAACAAGACTCCAGGTCAAAACAGTGGGCATTTTGAATTTTCAAAACACCGATGTCATCTAACAGCTGATTCACATCGATGCTCTGTCGAAAGCAAATCATTGATGGGAACATCGTGAGCAGGCTTATTTGACCTATCCTTGATCCTATAAGATCAGAAGTGTTAATTCGACTTAAAAGATACCGGCTTTCCAAAATAACAAACGTCAAGTCACTTCATGCTAGGCAGACAGGCTCAGCGATTGGGTATTGTTTGCAATGATTTCTGTAGAAGCTGCAGGAATGAGAAGGATTAAGAATTAATCGTACCTTTCCTCTACAGTCCCCCTTTAGGCAAACACCTCTTCAACGATCTTCATGATCTGAACGCTGTTAGTATGGTTGATCATAAGTGCTTTGTACGTCGGAAAATCTACATTGTTTCAGGGGTAAATTAGGATTCCCAACCCTAGCACTTACAGTGGTATCATAATCGACCTACTTTTGGTCTAAGTGTTCTAGAGGACTTCTTCAAACTAACTAGCCTTCATTCCCAAAGGAGATATAAATACTTCCAACGTACCAAGAGCTACATATAGACATACAGACAGACATGTAGGTAAATAGTTTTGTTTGGTTTGACCCGGTTTGTCTACAATGGTCCTCTCTCATCAAATCAGTGACAGTGACCAGTCAAACCCCCTCCTGATTTCCCGACTGAGGCAGTGTTTTCACCCAAACTGGTGGCTGCAAAACGAATTGGGAAACATTAGAAGATTCAATCGAACTTATATCTGTAATCCCTTCGTCAAAGGACTTCTTAAGTAGATTTCCTTCCAATGATATATTGAAAGGTCAACTCCATCATACGGGTATAACAAAACTGTCCAAATTTGTACATCAATTCGTTTACAGAAATCTGTTATAGATACACTCTAAGTCCCTTCAAAGGTATAGTCCAAAAGGACTCTTACTTTTTTTTCATTACTTCCGGTACCTAATTCTAAAACAAACTTCTCGTTAAATCCCCCACAATTCATTCTCCATCCCTCAGTTATCAGAACAAAACAGGTATCCTTACCCTCTGTCAATCATAAAATAAAACTTAAAAACAACAACAAAACAAACCGAATACTAAAAGCAAAACAAAAGAATGGACAAACCCAACAAACACACACACACACACTCAAGGCAGAGGGACACATAATACAAAAGGAAATTACGAGAAGAGAAAAAGAATTATATTTGCAAATTCAAGGCAATTAAACGTAGACCCCCTGCTCCTTCGTTTGGTTAGCCCCAAAAAATGTGAACAACAACAAAACACCGTGCCATCAACCTTCCATCAAAGTTGCTTCTGAATTTTTGTATTTCTCCATGAAAGGATGCTGGGTGGGGGTAAAGTGTGAGTGCGCACCCCAAAATATATTTAAAAAAAAAACTCGCATCCAAAAATACGCATCCTACGCTACAAAGTAAAGTTCCAGCAGAATGCACTTGGAAAAGAAAGACGGCACAGACAAACAACAAATGGTGAAGGAGGGGGGGAAAGAAGACTATAGTGATACCGAAGAAGGTACCACTTCGTTGAAAGAACGTAAAAAGTGGTCGGCCGACTCTTTAGTTCTTTGCGTGTCTTCTTTTTGTTCTTATTCTTCATCTTCTTCTTCTTTCAACTTTTTTTTGTTTAATTTTCATATTCGCTTTGGTCTGTATGGTGTTTTTGAAGATCTTTTCTTGTATTTTCTTTCAGCTATACACCTTGGGCCATCTGCTTTTGCCTGCGCCTTATATCTTTCATTTCTTCACCTTTTTTTTTGTGGTGATCTTCTTCTTTTGTTGTTTTCGAACAGTTTTTTTTGTTGTGTTTGAAAGCGATAAAGAAGGGCAGCAGTGTATTTTAATGTTCTTCCGCACTATCTCAAACAAAAAAAGAAGAAGAGAACACTCCCAAACAATTTCAAATTTTTCTGCAAAGAATGATGGGAAGGGAGAATGGGAAAAGATTTGAAGGAATGTGAGACCCTTTTTAAACATTTTTACCTACCCTCTCCCGATGCTGATTCCTATTCCAACTCGGATTTGTTTGTTTGCTGTGTTTTTGTTTGTCGCGTATACAATTCTTTTGAATGCGAAGACTTGTATACCTAACCATCCCTATATTATTTGAGATACACTTCGCACCCAAAAAATAAGGATACATGCTTTGTTTGCCAAGAGTGCAGAGGGTAGGCAAACAAAGTCGAATGATTACTGTTGGGAAAAGGAGGAAGACGGTTGCAAAAAATGATACAAATCGTTGGCGTGAATTTGAAATAGATGTGACAACTGATACTATATCACAGTCCCTGCTTCGGAAACCTTGAGGAGGAACAATTGTGTGTAACAGGAGCTGAAGGACGAGGTAGATATTGGCTTTCTAAGATATGCAGAGATACGTCGGCTGATATTTTGTGAATGGTGCCAGATATCTTCTTCATTCTTCACTGGATAGTTGCTTCATATCCAGAAATGTATGGCCTACATACGGTCTTCTCAATTAACTTTGCAATAGAAGTCGCAGACGGACTATGTAATGTCTTGTTCCCTCTGAATACCCTTCAATATTTACAGCAAACAAGTGGCAACCAGCACAGCCATATGAATTGGGGCATTACACCAATGGTCCAGTCTACATGCCGAACAATCTACCAATCTCAACAATTTCCAATTTACACCGACTACACCCTACAAACGACTCCTATTCGACAAGAACTTCGAAACTTATATCCCCTTCAGACTTGACTGGAAGAATTATCTAGTCTAGAGCTTCAACGAATGCACCACCTTGCTTTTAGGCAGAATCGGAAAGTAGGCGGAAGTGTCTTCTACAAGGATGTACACATTAACATCTTCTTCCGTTTGCCCAATCACTTAAGTGCATTCTAGGATGGAATAATAGCAATCACAGAGGTTCTGTCATGACTGAGCTATAATGTGCTATCTACACCTTGGAATTTGTCGTCAACTTACCTCTTAATGAGATGGCCGGGTTATGGGACATTCCACGCAACTTTAGCCAACGAAGTAGTCAGGCAAGGCACAAATGTATCCGGAAAGGGAGAATCTTAACATGCCTTTCGCTGCTTCCAGCCTGTTACTCAAAACAAATGCGATCAGCATCATCAACCGTAGGGGGAAAGATGAAGCCAACTGTCTTATCAACCAACAGATCTGTCCCAAGCTGGATAACAAACGCTCTCCCAGTCTCATCAGACAAAAAGGATACCACAGTTGGTGTTAACACTAGACACTGCATCATCGACAGGCACGCCAACATGCTGAGCTTTCTCTAGTGATTTCTGTAGAAGCTGCATAGACGAGAAGGAAGAAAAAAGGATTCTCCACCTTCTTTGTACGTCTCCAACTCTCTCAGACTTTCTTTTAACCAAATTCAGACGCGTTGTCTGCCTTGCCTACACTATGAATCTAGTGAGAAGATTGAGAAAAGCCTTAAGCGCAATCTGACTATTGCTGAAGACGCAGATACTCCGTCTTTTCGACTTGCTTTTTGCAAGATTACCTTAATCTCAGTCAGGAAAGGAATTGAGATCGTGTGACAGACTCAAGCTCGTAGCCACTGAAAGACTTGCAATTGAAGACCTCAATCTTGTGATACAATTGGCTCTGCGACTGCAATCGAGGCATAAGGCACTGCGACCTATAAGATTTAATGTGCCATGAGCCTGTCTTCCTTATAAAGTTGAGTATGTCTCCAGACAAGGCGTTTCTTATGTACTTTCCTAAGGTGCCAGGATATCCTTGAGGAAAAAGCTCCTTCTGATCAAGCAGAAAGCCACAAACTAACACAGAAGGTGTCCCGCTGCTTTGTCTTTTCTAGAACTGAAAAAAGTCGACATCCAGATTGCTTAAGTAAGTAATATCTGAGGCTGCAGTGTCCAGAGCGAAAACTGGCAAGTCTTCTGACATCGTCCCTTTTGTTCAGGAATCGGATGACCCTTTTTGACCTGTCTAAGTGCCTGAATATTATCCCAGTAGCAAGTAGTTTCGTTTTTCCCATCTACCTAGACTAGTTCTAAACGTGAAATTAGAGATGCCCCCGTGGTGTTCCACACCTATGTACCTTTCAGAGGAAATTTTTCCGGCTTGTTAGTCAGCGATTTTCAGATAGGAAATATTTTGCTTGTTATTCTTTAGAGCTGACCTTACCCTCAACATATTTTAAAATGATCTAGTCTTCCAGAATAGACATTTGAAACATTTCGTGGCATATTCAAGCGTTAATGTCCACGAAACTGACAGCGCTATAAGCATCGCCATGTCGTGCTTCGTAAAAATGGCAAAGCGAAGTAGTATGTACATACAAACCTTTTTGTAGAGATAATCTTAGTTCTAATCCTACATCTCACGTATAATTTTACTCAGTTTTATGGGATTCGTTCAAAAGATGAAGCAGGATTGAGTAACAAACATGCATTCGCAGTTTTCGTATTTGCGTCCTGAGATAGTAAGCTGCTACTTCAAGAACATAAGTTGAATTCGAGAGATGACTCATAGCCTATGTTTGAATCCTGGATATCAACTATACTTGTGCTACTTTTTAAGGAAATCGGTTCAGTTATTTAGACATGATTGAGTAATAAACATACAACCATAGATTATAACCTTACATAAACAGAAGGACAAAATTAAAACCTAACTTTCAATCAAAATATTGGTCTTGCTTCTCAGAAAAGTAATTTGAGAGGACCTGCCATGATACTTAATGCAATTTTTGTTTCATAAATATTCGTCCCTTACCTGAGAATTGTTTATATCCACCGAGTATTTTATGTTTCCACCATTTAACAATATTTCCCGCCATCTTTACTGAGTGAGATTTATTTGTTTACTTCTTTTTCTTCTTTTATTCAATTTTAAGTTCCACAGTAGATGGTTTGTTTACTTCTTAATCCTTGTAAGTCAACGAAGCCGCTGTTTCTACATCCTATCCAGCATTTCTTCTAAATTTTTTTATTTTCTTTCTCAACCAACAAGTGTGATGTTGAATTGTTGTCCCTGTTTTCGTCCTTTCTTTAGATTTTCATCGAATGTGACGAGACTTTAATTAGGGAGGGGTTAGGACGATTTTTCACTCAAATAACAATACAACTTCCGCACAATTTTTCGAATTTTATTTCGAAAATTACAATTTTTTTCAATTCTAATACACAAAAAACGATTTAGGTATCAAAGCACCACCCTCGTCGTCGAAAGGCGCTTCAATTTTCTTTTTCTCCTCCTGTCGGCTTAGATAATTTTTTTTTCACTACACACGTTTTTATTTTCCTTACGAGGAGTTGTTCTTTTTTTACAAATTTTCCAATGCACGCGACATTTCACTTTTGCAGTAGAGGGAGGAAAATTCTACGAAAAAAAACCACAAAAAAAAAATATACGTGACGTACGAGAAACAGATGTTTTCGACCGAGAAGTGTTTCTATTTTGCTTATTTCCTTTCCTTCTTTCGTTGGTTGTTTATAAAAAAAAAAATTGGTAAACTCCCTTCTTGGAGCGAAGGAAGAAGGATATTGATTTAAGAAAAAGATACTTTTTTTCTTGTAAATTGTATAGAATGAAAGCAAATAAGGGAATTCAATGTTAATCCCTGAAATACTTCGGAGTATCTGCCAGATGCGCGTTTAATTCTACTCTCACCCACGAACGGACACTGACTGAAATTCAATTTTTGTGAGGTGCAAAGAAAAAGTATCTATGCGATCTTTGCTCTGCACATTTTGTTCGTAGATACTTTTTTTCGTTGAGTGAGTTTTGGATGTTCGAAAAAAAAAAACTAAAATATTTCGATATCGAATGAGAGAGAAATGTTCTCTCTTGTTTACGTTTGAATTGAAAGAGAAATGATATGGAAGTGTTTTGTTATTATTGGATTTGATGAAGAGAGAGAGAGTGGTTTGGAAGAGAATGGTGAAGACATCTTTTATGGGGATGCTAACCAGTGTTGTCGTGGTTTTTAAACTTCGAGGGTAGGTAGCATTCTTAAGAAAAACTTAAAATTAAATTGTGTGCACAGTTGGAATGAAACTTCGATCGTTTTCGGCAAATGTGCAAATCTTTATAAATAAAATTTGAGGTTAAACTCTTCCACCATCTTGAATCTTCAAATTTTGATTACAAATTCATAATCATCGGGATCCTCCAGATATCGATTTTGAGGCGAATCGAATCTTAAATGAAAAATTCTTCAGCCATCTTGGAGCCGCCATCTTAAATTTGCATTCAAGTAGATGAAAACCGAATTGCAAGATTTTCCTACTATTTTTTCGAACACAAGCTAATTTAGCTCTGAAAATGTAAAAAGTATTAGGGGATCTCGCCGACTTCATAGGTAGCATTAGCATATCATATGCTACTCAGACTTCTCGTTTTCTTTATTAAATCCGCGGCATTCTTGCTGTCTCTCAGCAGAAAAGATTGCAGACAACTTGTGGAGAGGGCGACGACACTGCGGAACATTTCCTATGTGATTGTCCTGCCTTTGCTCGTACATATCAAGTGGCAGATTTTTGGGGCTGATGTGATGAGTGCTGATAACCTAAGGTCCTTATCACTGAAGCTCTGAGTCTGAGTGCTCCAGTGTGGTGTTCCAACACCCGAGAAAAAAAAAATGCACAAACTCGCTCTACGTGGCTAGGAACGTGGCCAAACAGATTGGACACTTCTACAATAGGCAGATGGACCTACAAGTTGATCCCGGTAATCAAAGTGTAAACAAACAGAGCATCTACCACCGAACGCAGTTCCTGTTCGATCACAATGGCTAAATCTGTTTTGAAGTTGTTCTCATACTCAAATATACCACTGTCCAACATCGATTTACCATTTCTCAAAGCTATTCTGACAGCACCAGACGATTAGCTTATATAAAGCTGAATTCTTAAATGTAAGCCCTTAGCATTCTAGCCAAACGGCTACCAGCTTGTTGAAATTCATTCCTAGCTGCTCTCCCTTCCCTAAAGAGTTTTAAGACTCGAAGTAAACACTCTTACTGTGTACTTATGCTTTCTCCCAATTGAGCACCTTGGATCCTTACTTGACACATAATCCATATCTGTCCATGCTTCGATTAAGGATGGAAATTAGCACGTTTATACCAGAAGTGCTCATCGAAATTAAGGACCCATCGAACTGTGGCGCTCCTCAAACTAGATGTGACCATATAGAAAGTGCCTAATAAGAAGCAGGGATCGTCAACAGTAAATCCATCCATATGTGAAGCTTGTTGTTGCCTCGTAAGACGCTTTGTATTCCGTGATCAGACGGTTACCCCGGAGGCACAAACTCCCAACCTGGATGGCTGGGTCCGTACTCCTAAAGTATACTCCTAGGACGAGAAGTTGGATTAATTTCTCCTTGCAAGCTTGAGTTTCGAATACGTCGTAGTAGATCATAAGAGGTTGTCACTACGTAGTTCGGCCTAAGTGGAACTTCCATTTCAAGAATTCTTCCGAATCTAAGGAAGAGTGCCGTACTAAAACCCTCCTCTCTCAGTCTCTCTCCCTCTCCCTCACCCTCTCCCTCACTCTCTCTCCCTCTCTCTCTGGTAAGCTACCATTAACAACTTCCCACAGGATTTTAGGAGTTGGTAGACAGAGGCTAGTTTGGGAAAATCTGTGCACGCTTGTGTCCTCTTGAATGCAAATGGCTCCAACTTAGCGTGCGAAACTGAAGGCAACTAACTGTAAATCGAGCTAAAGACGCTTGTTGGTTGAAGCCCAGTTCAACCCCAGACTGCGGAATCACAGAAAGTAAATGACAGATCTAATTTTAGTAGAATTATGCACTTGTGCTTCAGAAAAAGCAACAATCTGACACTACTTTAAGGATGTTCCAAGCGGTAGGTTAGGTTAGGTTGTAGGGGTGGCTGCACTTAAGTACAGCCTCACTCGGATCTTAACGGATCCATTGTGTTCCCTGGTGTGGTGTGGGGTACCTAAAATAGATGAATGAGAATGAGCGGTAAGAATAATTGGAAATACCAAAGCTCAAGGCCTCTATGGTGTTTCAAATGTAGCATTCAAGATGCAAACACGGCCTATTTCAGCCTACTGTCCTCCATGCACCTTGGATACAACTGACAAGTTCCTAAAATGTTTCATATGTTTGTACTGGATTAGAAAAAGCAACCCCTGATGCTGTGTTTTTATCAATCGTCAACTATGTCGTTCGTCGGCACTATTCTTCGCCTTACTTACAAAATATCCCTTTCAGTTCATTGTTTCTGCTGCATTCACATCCATCAGTCCTTTACCGATCCAAATCAACTCACTGGCTTCCGTTAAGCCCCCCCAGGTACATCAGATTGTACCATTTCCTCCTTTACTTAAAAATGCTGCCACATAAAACCGTCTTTCCTTTTTGCCTGTGTTCACTTACAGACCCTCTAGTGCTATAACAAGCCCCTTTTTTGCATAATGGTATTGCCAATGAATTTTGCAAGCGGCGCGCGATTCTCGAAAACCTGAAATAAAAACTAAATTAAAGAAAAATCACAAAAAAAAATAAAAAAATACGTATAGAGAAATAATAATACCCCGTGAAACGTTAAAAAAAAAAAAACAAATACCCATCCGCATCCATTCCATCCATCCCACATCCATCCATCTTCGCCGAAGGTTCATCTCAATGGTTTTATGTAAAAGACTGCCGCCATTGCAGATCCCCATCAACGTACATATCGTCGTCTTCGTTGTTGTCGTCGTCATCCTCATCCTCATCCTCATCGTCGTCGTCGTCGTCCATCCGGATCACAGCAGCGAATCAATTTTTTCCAGCTTTCCGAGATAAGCGTAATTCAGGATTCTTTTTCGATGAATCCGTAATTGCCCATATGTGCGCATATCGTTTGGTTGGAACAAAACAAAATACAACAACAAACATACGAGTAACAGAGGATAGCAAGAACTGAAAGACGACGGTTTCTTTCGATGAAGAAAGAGACGATCCCGCATCTGATCCTAAAAGGTTCCGCCGATCAAGTGATTGAAGAAGATATGGAGTACGTAGCAGCCCGCCACAACCATTTGTATAGGGAAGCCAAGCAGTAAGCTGTAATAACAGACAAGACGTGAAATGATATAGGGGAACTAAAATGTATCTTTCAATATCATGCATCAGTGGGGCTTATGTGAGAAATTGATGATGTTTATGCGGGAATTTTGGTATTATTAGATGTTTCAACCTCTGCTGGTGAAAGTTTTGGTGTTCAAATACGTATATCAAAGACACAAACCGAATTGTATCAGGACACGACTGACATATTCAAAGTAGGAAGGTTAGGTTAGGATGAGAATCTCAACGGATCCATTGTGTTCCCTTCAAAGTAGGAAAAAACTGAGTCTCCTAAAAACTGAAAAGCAGCTCACCAAACTGCTCCACAAAAGGCACTCTTTACGCGTATATTTTCGAGATGTGACCCTTTCAAAACTTCCACCTGAGCTAAGGTTTCTTAACCCTTTTTTATAACTTGTTTACCCACATCAACTTAAAGTCTTCGTTTCTTCTTTTTCATTTCAGGTAAGTGACTTCATTGTAGCTTCTCATGTTTAGAGGTAAGACACACATTAAGATGACTTATTTACCAAGCATCCTTTGACACTACTCTCATTTAAACTTAAATTCTGTTAACGCCTTGTCTTGTACTCTTGATTGGCCGTGAACCTGCGGTGTGAGTAAAAGTTCACAAAAGTAGTGGGGCTACCGTTCGGGGTGGACGTGGGTCTCAACCAACCTGTCTTTAGCTAGCTGCCTTCAGTTTCGCACGCTAAGTTGGTTGAGGTCCCCTTTCACTTGCGTGCGCTACCTGAATCGCGGTCTTCTTCTACTGCGCCATCCTTCGGGGATGGATTCGAAGATTTTTCGGACTGGAGCATTGGTGTTCATCCGCTCTACATGACCCATCCACCTCACTTGTTGAACCTTCACTCTTCTGGCCAAGTGTTCGTCATTGTACCTTCTTCTCCACTCACCTTCTATGCAGACGGGACCGAAAATTACCTGAAGAATAGTATTTTTGAACCCTTCATACCTGAAATTGAAGCAGGTTTGCAGCAAGTAGAATTCATCAAACTTAAGTAAGCCTCGAACTAAGGATGAAGTCCACAACGAATGAAGATTGACCCGAAACACTATTCAAAATTCTTAGCTTTAGGATCCCACAACAGGACGCACAATAGATCCATAAAGATCCGAGTGAGATTACGTCTAAGATCAACCTGTGAACCCTCCAATCTAATCTAGCCGACTTCAATGAAATTTCTTTCTCGAAAATGTTAATGAATCTCTCCGAAGGTTCACAATCGACTCGGAATCTTTCTGTGTTTTTCAAACTGAGACTCCTCATACAAAAGCTATATCAAGCCAAAGAGCCAGCAGAACTCTTTCTTATCGCTTACAATCCCAAAACGATAAAAGATCGATGTCCAAAAATCCTACATACAAATGTCAACTTAGCCCCGCCGTATGTGCATAGCTTGCTGTAGAATCGAGTCTTTCAAAGGTATTGAGCCCGTTATAAGTTCCTACAATGACTGGGTCTCATGCATGTGTATTGTTGGGGGTAAAAATTATATTAAGGAACTTTGAGGCCGCATAGCTTAAATAAACCATGTAAAGTCGAGCTTCAGCAGATTACACTCTGAATAAAATCGCACGCGTCGAAGTTACTACAGCGAGCGACTTCAAATCAACCGTATACCTAACTCATTCGTCCTGAACGTCCTGAATGCGCAGCACATCTTTTCCATCTTCAGTTTACGAATAGGGAGTCACAAGACCTCATGTCTCATATCTGTCTCATGTGTCTACTGAGGCGACAAATCTTTATTGAGTTTGAAGCGGTCTTCGGTGATGTATCTACACTTAGACCGAAAGGGGTTCATTGTAACCCTGATTCCTCTACAATGGCCGCCTTTTCTTGTTAGTCTATGCAGCTTTGTAGTCGCCGTGACTTGGTGGTTAGTGCTCTGGACAGGTTCGATCTACAGAACCATAAAACGCTTTTTCGCAGCACCACCTCCTCGCAGGCATGACAAACCCGCAAGACTACATCCTGTCATAAAAAGCTTCTCAATCCGCAGGAATCGGTCCAAAACATGCATGCCTGCTAATGATACAGATCTCGGAGTGAATTTTCTGTCCAAGGAACCTAGTCTAGCTAGTTTGTTCGCTGCATAATTCCAGGGATACCACGATAGCGCTGCTCAGCTATTTTGTTAAAATAAGGGTGGCAGTTCCCTACTGCACACCCTTAGCTAGGTAGGTAGGTAGAGGTAGCGGTTCAACATGAACCCAAGTAGCACTAGAATGTGCCTTTTTGTTACCACGACTCGTGCGACCTGGTTGGTAATGTGTGTTGTTGAGGCGATGGAACAGTCGATGCCTAGATCCAGCCTGTGGAGTTAAGAAAGCGAATTAAGTCTCTTATCCTTTTACCCGAGATATCATTTAGGTCGTCGAACAATGGTTGGTTTAGTGCACGCAGTCTGGCTCATGCTAGTGCCGGACAATTGCAGAGGAAATGAGAGAGGGTTTCCTTCTCATTTTCGTTCCCGCAACTGCGGCAATGGGGGTTGTACGGAACACCTAGTTTGGCCGCATGGTCTCCAATTGCCCAATGCCCCATGATTGTCGCCGTGATTCTGGCGTTTGTTGAAAATCTGAGATTCTTAAGGCTGAGTCCAATCAAATCTGTCCAGTAAGATAGCATGTAGCTTGCTCACAAGTAACTTTTATCGCAAGCATTACGTTAGATCTTTTCCAGTGTCCTTATTTACGTGTTGCTTGTCAATACCCAAGAAGAAGCCTCAGAAACGAATTGTGCAATAAAAACATTATTATCGGTGGCAGGAGTCAACTCATAGCCTTTTTGGATGAGCAGATCGTGACTTGGGATTTTTTGCATCGTTAAGACACGTTAAACTCATAGAACTAGCATTGCAGGAAAAGTGGAAAAGAGAGGGGCGTTGAGTTTGGGTTAAGTGATGCTTGGTATTACCTTTGGTTGACACTTAGGCCGCATTGGTCGTCGGTTCGTTCAAGTGACTTCTAAGATTATCGGCACTATCTAAGCCTTTTTTCTATTAGGGCACCTTGAAGATGACGAAGAAGATTCCAGAAATGCAACACTAATTAGATGACAGCTGAGAAGGCTTTCATTGGAGCCATTTTAGTAGAATTAACGGTCCAGTGCCTTGCTAAAATTCCAAGTTACTAGCCCTGGAAAGATCCTGAAATGCACAAAATTTGTTGCTCATAAGTTCCGATCTGTTTCTTTGGCAAGTGTTACTCAAATTTACTCATTCTCGGATATAAAATTTGTTGTCTCACTTACAATAAGTACAAACAAACCAACCATCACCCTATATCAAGAGCTTCAGACACTCAGGATCAGGACCGAAAACAGAAACAACAAAACGAATGAAAATAAGTAAAAACCGATTGCAAACACGAAATATCCAACGTAAGCCATCAAAAGATTACCCCAAGCATCATCCTCATCACTTCTATCATCCTCATTGCTAACATTTTGCCGAACAGCACTAACAACAACAACAACAACAATATGAGTACTGGCAGGAACAGAACAGCAGCCATGCAGCAGCATCCATTTGGTGGTATCAGGATATCTCTTTAGGTGGGTCCTAAGTTTGTTGCTTCAATGCCAAGCCCGCTTACCTTTTGCGGCACTGCCAGTGAATAGGTCTCTATAAAAGTTTTTTTTTTTTTTGTCTCCCTTTTCCCTTTGCTTCCGTTATTACCTTTTGGATTTTATTTTCTTTTCTTCATTTTCTTCAAATGCGTATCAATGCCATTTTTGTATTTGGGACCTTCTCTCAAGTTCGTCCAAAGGTGTATAGGGCTTCCGTTTGTGCGATTTTATTGTTTTCCAATGGATTCGTTTGAATTTTTTGTTAAAGAAGAGTGGTAGGACCGCCGCCGCCGCCGGTTAACTGAAGAAGCATGCATAATCGAAGAAATTGATATCTGTTCGTCTTAAAAGGACTTTAGTTTCGGTTGAACTTTGATTCCTTCTTCTCGGTGGGAATATAAGCCTTTGGGCAGTTGATTTGAATGCGAGCAGTAATGGGTTCGTCTTCTAACACGTTTTGAAAGCGAACATCCTATGGCTTGACTTGATTGACTGGAAGAGTAT
Source organism: Criorhina ranunculi (assembly GCA_951813785.1). Taxonomy (NCBI): domain Eukaryota; kingdom Metazoa; phylum Arthropoda; class Insecta; order Diptera; family Syrphidae; genus Criorhina; species Criorhina ranunculi. The sequence continues at coordinate 10,667,967 of OX638382.1, read as the reverse complement.
GTGCTTCTGATCTATCTAGAGCATTCCTCAGTATAGCTGCTTGGCCACTAATCCAGAATTGCATCGTCCTAGTCGGTTCAACTTTCTGTATGCATCTTCTACAATGGTAGACTAGGTCTGTTTCCGATTGGAAGTACTCCGGCTTCGATTCTCGTCTACTCCACTTCGGAAAGAGAACAGATACACTTTGCCAGTGATACAGATATTCAAATGAACACATCTAGCGTAAACCTTTTATGACCAATCCTGGACCAAAATAGGTCATAGGCGCTTCTATGGACAAACATTGACAGAATTTCTAACCTCTTGCATTAGATCCTAGACAGACCTGCTCACAAGTTGAGCATATTACGCAACGACTTCTGCGGAAACTTCAGTAATCTCTTTAAGTACACTCCAAGGACTACCACTCCTTCGTCTCCTTCCCCTTCTTTATGGTTCCAGCAGTAGTTGGACACCATTATCTTCCCCCTCCGGCAGACACCACATCAGGATGCAACAATGACGAAATACAAACTAAATCCGCTTCTGATTTGTTGTTCCATACTTGTTTGCCTGCATTCGTTAGCGCACTTCAAACTTAAACTACGTTAGCCCCAACCCCCGACCATTAGAAATCCAAATAGAGTTCCCACTTCAATTGCAATTAAATCCCCATTAACCGATTAGCAACAGTACGTTGCATTCGAAAGCTCATCGCTTTAGCTCAATAGTGCCGCCACCAAATGCCACCACGAATCCACGTGACCGCGCGCCGTCCTGGCCTCGAATCTCTCTCGGTATGCTTCACCGCCAGCGATTGCTTTGATCTTTGCAATCCGTCAAATTGAATTTGTTACGGTCAATTATCCACGCATGGCGCGCCGATTGATAGAGAGGGAGCGAAGGAGGGCGCGGAATCTAACCACAAAAAAAATAAAAAACCTCGACCCAGCCATCGAATCTCATCTCATCACGCATTGTCGTTGATATCTTCCACAGTGCGGCCTAGGTCCGGTACTGGCAGCGGAACCACTATCGACTTTTAATTAACCTTGCCGAGACGCATCATCATCGTCATCGTCGTACAGCAGCAACACAACATTGCCCGGGGATCATTATCTCTGTCATCCATCGGTGAGATGTTTCCACGTCGAAAGGAACCGCTCTCTCAATTGATTCGATAGAGTCCACCAGAGTCTATCTTTTACGGATAGATAGAGGTGCATGGCTGACGGAAACCATACCTCTGACTGGCGTGATGTGGAAAGAATTGCGGCGGCCTCCAAAACAATTGACGTCGACGATTACTGTAGAATGGTGGACAACGACGAAGACTACGACTACGACGACGACGACGTTCACTGTGGCATTCGCATTATAATGATAGAATCCTCTACCGCTGCTGCAGACAGATGCTGTATCTTGGACTGGCTGCCGGTTGTTAGTGCTGGCTGCGGTCTACCTTTGGTGCTTTCCTTGATCTTTAATCATGGATGCATACATGCATGCATGAAGGTAGCGGCGAGTTAGTTTCTTTTTCTTTTTTCTTGAAGCGAAGTCTCTAACCCATTCCTCCGCGTATGTCCTCCAATCAAGCTAAGTGTAGGAAAGTTGAAAGCAGTTTTGTTGTGGCTTTAGTTATGTCGTACCGAGGCTAAGGCGAATCAAGCCAATCCATTCAGAAGATTCGCGTATCTATCGTGTGTTTGTTTGGACCCAAGGCTTCGGAGCAATTACGGTGAAAAGAGTCAAAAGAATTGCTCAACACTATGACAGCAGTGGAGGGGAATTTTGTTTGACTGAAGAGAAATGAATTGGCTTGAGTCTTGTGCGATGGGACTAAGGGGGATCGTGGAGGATACATTTGTTGTTGGAGGTGAAGAAATGTATGCAAGCTTGCCACATGTAACGAGCTCTTGACTTCTGTTTTACATCTTCAAAATGATAATGCCCGATCTTCTCTGCCACGTTGTCACCCCGAAATGAACTCGAAGTCACTAGTAGTCGACGAAAAGGTCGATTTAGACTTCCTAAGTCTTCTCCCAGATCTATACCCAGATGTGTTGATTGGGAACTTGACTGGTGTCAAACCGCTCTGACAAGGAGCAAGGGGTTCAAAGTATACAAGATCTTCTACGCAAAGTTGTGAAGGAGTCTCTTATTTTTGTGGATCGAACAAAAGATTCTTGGACTCTATTTCCTTTGACCAATTTTTATAGATGAGTAGGTGTATTCCTAGTTTGTAACCTGCAGCAGTAGTGATTGGTTCAAGCTGTCTGTGGGTCATCATCATTGTTAAACATTCCACAGTCCCAAATCAAAAATTGGATGAGTGCTAGCTATCGATCGGTTGACGGTTCGTTGATGAAAAGACCACAGGACACTTCATTGATGTTAAGGAAGCTGTGTACGATGATGATTCTCCGTTGGCTTTGTTTTTCCACTGTGTTGACTGTTTTGTCAAAGATGGCCTTCTTTCCTATATTTCCATAATTTTTGTCTAGGAGCTGGTTAAAGAAATCCTTAAAAACGTTGTCTTTCTCTTCTTCGGGACATGTACCCGTATAACAGCCTTGATGCAAGTCCTCATTAGGCATTCGCAGACTCGCTTGAGACCTAAATCAGGCGACATAAGCGCTTTGATAATCGAGCTTCCTACCGTCCTTGAGAATCTTGTCGCCAGCCGCGCAGTTTTTCAGAATGTCGTTGTAACCAGGGAGCTAACTGAGTGTGGCAGTATCGTTTAGAGACACTGCCCTAGATGGCTCTGCGACTGACTCATATGTTGACGATATCTCCAATTGAGGCATAAGAAATGTTCTCCGGTGTTAGGAATCCCTTGTGGAAAAAGTGTTTCCTGACTCTGCCTTACAGCCACCCACTCACATAGTACGTGTTCCGCTGATTCGTCTTCATCAACACAGAGTCGACATTTTAATTCCTAAGCTATATTTAGTTCATGTAAGTGATATCTGAGGCTGCAGTGACCAGTGAGCAAACCGGCGAGTCTTCTGATATCGTCCCTTTTGTGATTGAGGATATTTTTTGTCTAAGTCCCTGAATATTGTTTCAATAGGATAAAAAGTTCCGTTTTCCCCATCTGTCCAGACTCGTTCTGAACGTGGAAGTAGGGGTGCCGCAGAAGGGTTCAGCACCTATGGATCTTTCTGAAGAACCTTTCCTGGTAAGTCGGACTGCAATTTCATTGCCTTCAATGGCTCTGTGTCCTTGTACCAACAAGAGTTTAACTTTATTTCGCTTAGAAAGGTCTTGGAGAGTATTGCAGCAGCCTGAAACGGCCTTTGAGTTGCAATACTGGGAGCTCAGTGCTTTGAGCGCTGCTTGACTGTCGGTGAATATATTGATGGTTACGCCCTTTATGCCGGAGTCGAGAATGATGGTGGCGTAGGTATCGATGGTATGTAATTCTGCCTGAAAGACGCTGGGACACATTCCAAGTGCCTTAGAGACCTTGTGATTAGGGCCATAGATACTGGCACCAACACCGGAGTCCATCTTTCAGCCATCAGTATACCGCACTAGTCTTTTTCTTTTCAGCAACGGGTCCTCGGTTTTCCAAGAGTTACGGTTCGGGATCTCAATCTCGAACTTCCTGCCAAACAAGAGTAACTTGGGCATATAGTCCGATACTGTGCTGATCATTTCGAGCTCGGGGTAGTCAGAAAGGATAGCCATGTGATCCGTTAGTCTGCTTGGCTGGATTTCTGTAGAGCGTGGAGGTAAAGATGGAGACACGTGCTTGTAGCCCAAGTTGAAGAAATTTTCAGTTGGCAGCTTAATAGAACTTTGTCATACCCCCACATTTTTCTCACTTCATTGGTGAGTTTTTCTCAGCATTAGGGCCTCGTTAGTAGCTTGCTGTATACCATAAATATATATTGAAGTAAAGCATGGTTTGAAGTGCAGCTGTTGGAAGAAGTTGAACTTTCTCGAGAACTTTTACGTCGATGTGTTTTTCTAGAACCTGCCATTAAACCATTGCGGCATAAGTAAAGATCGGTCTTACGACTGCAGTGTACAGCCAGTGCGTGGTTTTCGGCTGTAGGTCCCACCTGATACCTACTGGTTTCTTACACCAGTAAAGGACTGCGAGGCATTTCCTAGTGCGTTCGGCAATATTTTCTCTCCACAGAAGCTTCCTGTCTGAAATGAGTCCAAGTGTGAAAATGTCAGTGGTGTACCGCTGACCTTGGGTGAGATAATGATTGACGCATATATTTTCAAACTTGAAATAGCCTGGTATCGGACACACTTTTCATCGCACCAATTCTTCACCATTGTCACTGGAAACATGCCTACTGAGGACCGAAATTGACTGAATACTTGAATAATTTTCTCAATTTCAGAGATCAAACGACAGAACGCCAATTAAGGACCGATTCCAAACTTATTTTCTCATAAAACCTTTTTTGTAAAGCGACCCTTACACATGCCCTTTATTTTACACAGAAATCAACCAACAGCACATTGCTTACCTATAATCTTTGACAGAAAATCAACAACAACAACAAAAGAAACCCCTTTTAAGGTACCTTTGTACAATGAGCTCAATAATCGAGTATATGTATATTTTTAGGTCCATTATCCTGCCGTATCAACTGTTGTCCATTGCCATAATTAAGTAATTAAGATAATAACGGTATATATCAGGACAAACAGATTATTACAATCGTAGATAAAAATCTTCCCTTTGACACAAACACACAGAGAGAGAGAAACCGAAAAGGGATGGACCCGATTATCCCAAGGATGACCATTTTGGTTTACCTGTGTTAGCACAGCAGCTGACCAAAATAATAATAACGATCCACAACAACCTATAGTTAGTTGGCAATCTCTGTAGCTGTAGAGTTGTACGTTTGTTTTGTACCCTTTTTCCCCTCGAATAGCCAATAAATCACTGCCATTGTGCCATTACTGCAATATGCCCCCACCAAAATGCTCCAAATAACGTTTATGGACTAAATGAAGACATTACACGTGTGCAAAATCACGTCACATCCATAATTCAAAGAAATTACTATGCACACTGTTCGCACACACACTGGCATGGAGCAGCAGCGTAGGATGGTGAATGTGTCCAGAGGGAGAGGACCAAAAGGTGCAGTATGAATCCAAGAACCAACAAAGCAAACATTTTACCATTCACAGAGATTTACAAAAAAGAAAAAAAAATCAAGGCATCCGCAGAGAGATTGACCATGCCACAACAACGGAGTTGAACTCTAGCCGAAGGGAGCTGGAAGCGGCTACTGCTCCAAACAAAGACCAAATGCCGCCGCCCGTCGTCATCGTTGTCGGTTTGAATTGTGGTTTTTTTTTTTAGTTTTTGCTGATGCTCCAGGGCACCAGTCTGTAATTACAGGCTACGTTCCTCCGCGGTCTTTCTTCGCGGTTTTTTTTTTTTTTTTCGTTTATGTATTGTTTCCAGAGAGTCAGTCGCGGTCGTCCAATGTTGTTTCTGGCATTCGTCATGGTGGAACCGCGCACTTTTGTTGACGGTGATCTCTCAGATGGGGTTACTTTTTTGAACCATTGACAGATCTTCGGATTTGGCTGCGAATCGAGGGGGATAAACTGCAGCATGGGTGATGGCTCTGTGTATGCCTGTGGGCTATAGCAGATGTAGACGAAATGGACTTGAAATTGTGTCCCGCGGAATGATGAGTACAGCCTCAGTGTGGTAGGATGCAAATATTTTTTAACAGTTTTTGTTTGTTGGAAGCCGATTACAAAAGATATCAATCCGAGCGTAATGGTCGGTTGGATGAGGTAGATACGAACTCAAGCACATTTTAATAGAAATTTCGTTACTAATATGTGCTGTAGAGAGGCTTTGGATAGTTTAGGAAGTTTTGGTTAAAGAACTGTGCCGGGGGAGTTCTGTCAATGGAACGAATTTTTCAGTATTTCAGGTCCAAAGAAGCTGCTCGTCCGGTGGAGTACCGTGTGCTGGCGATCTTAAACTTGCTGTTGCCCTTTATTCTTGTGTTGGACTAGGACTTTCAAAGTGAGGGTAAGCAGGAATTTTTAGGCCATTTGTAGAGACCCTTTAATGGTTTAAGGGGATCTACCACGTCTACGTGCCTAATGTTTTGTGTTTGGCCATGTATCTCTGCTTTTTTCCCAAGGAGGTGGGCATCTTTTAAAGACGGAACTAAGTCTGGGCGCAGTTACAATCCTATTAGGACTTCTTCAATCTGTCCCATTTCTAGTTCGAGGTTCCTTAGCTGCGTCTTAAATTGTTCACTCACAGTACTTTACTATGTTCTCAAGGGTTGGTGTTTCCCCAAGTGCATTTCTCTTGATTTGGACGTGGAAAGTGAAAAAGCACGTGTTGCGCGTCTTCCTGTGTTTGGATGCAAAGCGGACAGTTGGGAGAGTTGTCGTGCCTGAATCTGTTGAGATTCGCGTGAAATCATGCCTGTCCACTTCACCATTCATGTGGGTTGTCCAGGTCTCTATTTTCAGGATGAGACAGACCTAGCTGGACACGCCATTTCGTAATACTGTTTGTCCTCTCTATTGGGCTTGCTTCGGTAGTGGTTGACTCAGTTTCCTGGTTCCTCAGCCAATGGAAGGAGTCCTAAAATTACACAGACTGTGTCTCGTGATTTTCGTGCTGCACTGCACACTCTTACTGCGCACAGATGGTATGTAAGCTCAATCTAACGCCTATATGACTTTATTTTCATAGCTTCAGTCCATATTGGAGACTCGTAGAGCACCACCGCTGCCTCGAGAGCCTCCTTCGATTGTCTCTTGGTCCATAGCATGATGCGCATGAGTACATTGTTTTTTTTTTTTTTTTGTAAGGAAAGTTGAAAGCATCGAAAACCAAAGTGTAGGACTTTAACCCAAACTAAAACCACCTCTGTGTCTTATCCATGGTACCGCCATTCTGGGGTGGGTTTTCAGCCGTAGCTGCCTCCTGTCCAGATTTGTGTGAGTACACTGTTTACTCGTGAGGCTTTGAGACAAACATACTCCAGATGTTCATGGAAAGAGAGACGTGTGTCGATCGTGGCTTCGATGTAATCTTCTGTCCTCCTATCGTAAGAGTGATTGTTCTTTTTTTTAGCCCACCAATTCAAACCACTGTTGGACAGTCTCGGTTGTGTCATTGGTTACTTGGACTACATCTTCCAGTAGCTTGGCGACCACAACTATCGCAATTTCGTCCGTAAATCCTACCATCTTTACTTTTTCTTGTATCCTATCCAACATTCCATTGAAGTGGACCCAACATCGAACCCTGTGGCACCCGTCCTGTGTCTTGTGCCCTGTTTTTCGAGGCTTTTTCTTTTAATTTTGGTTAGTGGATTGTGTGGATAGTGTCTAAGTGGCCATGCAGCTATTATTCTCTTGCACTTTCCATTTTGATTGTGCTGCTCCTTCAGACCGTTGATAACATACCGAACGACTTCGGCATTATCTCAAACCCCGTCTGTAGATAACTTGGTACAATTCCTATAAAATCGGAGGCAGACGCCATTGGCCTAGTTGAATTATTTGAAATAGATTCTTAGACCACAAAAGTGGAAGAATCTCAATTTCCTCTGACAACCTCTCGCCTCAGACTTAGCTTTCTTGAGACCTCGATACCCCATAAAAACTTGAAGCTATTTACAAAGCATCTTCCATCTTCATTCCCATCGAATTATCTGCTAAGACCTGCAGCCAACCACCCACATTGTCGCTCTAAATTATGTTTTCCTCAAAGTGGAAAACCCTCAAATATGCCATAACACCATTCCTCAATGTATCATCATCACCCATACGCAATCATATGCATCATCAAAGGGGTAAAGATCTATCATGACACACAAAGTGGAGGAAGTCATCCACAGTGCCTGGCGGCAAATTACTTAACAACCACAAAAACAAAAAACCCCTCTCAACAAAAAATAAATACATATATATACGTGTGTGGGTATGTCCTCCTCTTTGAAGATTCGCCACCAGCGTCATCATCAAAGCGAATTCAAATAATTTCCATCAGCGCGACGTTCTTGAAACATGAAAACAAAATACCCGAATGGGAAAAAACGCAACAAAAAAATGGAGTCGTCATCCTCCATTTGGCACATTTGCTCGCACACCACACAGTTTAGTGAGTTCTGAGTTTTTTTTTTTTGTTGTTGCTGTCAGTTTAATCTTGATGGCTTAATAATAGACCTGGTGACAGATGGCAGCACACGAGCACATCACTGAACCACAAAACTCAGTCGTTCATTGCTGCCGCCACAGCCGCCATCACCAAGCAACCACCATAACCACCACCCATTTGTCTGACGGATAGGGTGGCAAATAATTCCCGTTAACACATTTTGACGTTTGCTTGGGGCTATTGTCCAGGCAGTCTGTGAAGTGCTTCAATTTAATAATGATTACAAAGTGAGTGGACATAAATAAAGAAAACAGTTGAAGAGGGCATGGGATATTGATTGTGTGTCAGATGGAGACATCGTTTCATTCTTTCCGTACGTGGTGAAACCCCACATTGTATCAAAGAGTCTGTTGGTGATAGCAATACGGTAACCAAATCCTTAGACAGAAGCACCCTACAGGGAGGAATTACTCCGCTCTTCTATGACTTCTGGTCATCAACAGTACCCCGACGCGGAGATTGATAACATGGGGATCAGGGTAGTCGCGTATGCGGACAACTAGGGATGTTCCTCTCAATGATTAGGGAAATCACAAAAAGGGCTCTGCCGAAACTGACCGCTGGGCCACAAGTCGTGGACTTGGCCTTAAACCTAGTAAAACATAAAATACCGACCTTCAAGCTTTCACGTCTAAGCAACCAAGCACTTGCTCTATCTTTCTGTGTTCCCTACAACTACAACCTGCAAATATTTAAAGCCAACGTGCATCGGTGCCTTCTTGAGCTCTCCTCTAATTTCCCTAATGCCCGTGCTCTAGTTTAAGGGTTGTCATAATCCCTTTAGCTTGCGCTAATTATAGAAAAAAATGTACATTGGCGTCATACTTGACCCCGAGCTCATCTGGAAATTAAATATTGACCACAAGGTTCTATACACGTATCACTTTCTACGCCTTGAGCAAAATCTTTGGTAAAAAGTAGAGACTCCAACCTAAGATGGTTCTCTGGATGTAGACTGCCTTAGCTCTTCCCATTTCCAATCCTGCCCCTAGACCTGCACATCAAATCATCGTTTTGTGTAGTACAATTAGACTCAGAAAATCTGGGTTCTGGTCCATGAAAACATATAAGACTCTGGCCTCGGCCATAACTAACTACACAATACCTAAGGTCAAGGCGGAATGGAACAATAACTTCCTCCTATCGCAACACCAAGTATCAATCTTTACCGACGACATCTCCAAGATGGAATATAGTTTCAACAACTCGAACCGCCTTTCAAATTCTTTGAGTGTATTCCAGGTGGAAGTACTAGCGATAAAAGAGGCCTGCAACACACCTTGTCTTAGTTCCGCAACCAAAAGCAACATGGGAATCTTTATTGACTGCCGGACAGCCACCAAAGTGCAACATTTACACACCCTCTTAATAAGTTGAACGGTATAAGGAACTTGTTACCCAGATAAGCTAGATGTGGCGCAATCTTTGATGGTTCACTTGTGGAGTTAGTCTACTACCCAGCTAGACTCATCAATTCACTTTCTCTCAACTGTGGAAGAGCGTTGAAAACTTACTTACAACCTAGGATGCACAACTAAGGTTAGCTTAGGTTAGGCTATAGGGGTGGCTGCACCTTATAAAGCACAACCTCATTCGAATCTCAAGGGATGCATTATGTTCCCCGATGTGGAAAACCTGAAACTTACTTACTTAAGGTGGCGCTACAGTCCGGGGTGGACCTGGGCCTTAACCAACAAGTGTCTCCAGCCAGCTCGATCTTTAGCTAGCTGCCTCCAGTTTCGCACGCTTAGTTGGTTGAGGTCCCCTTCAACTTGCGTGCGCCACCTGAGTCACCGTCTTCCTCTACTGCGCTGTCCCTCGGGAGTGGATTCGAAGATTTTTCGGACCGAAGCATTGGTGTCCATCCGCTCTACATGACCCAGCCACCTCAGTCGTTGGACTTTCACTCTTTTGGCTAAGTCGATGTCCCTGCACAGCCCGTACAGTTCGTCGTTGTTTCTCCTCCTCCACACACCGGCTATGCATGCAGGACCGAAAATCACCCGAAGAATTTTCCTCTCGAAGCAGACAAGAGCACCCTCATCCATTTTTGATAAAGTCCATGCCACTGCGCCGTAGAGCAGGAAAACCTGAAATAAGGAAACCCGAATTCCGCAGGTCCTTGAAGAAGTGTTCTCCGAAGGGCTGACTTTCTATTTCAGCCTAGGCTTGGGCTTATATGAAATAAATGGAATGTCTTCTCTTTGGCGTCTAAGTCGCCGTTGTACTCAAACGCATTCTTTTTAGGTGGACCACAAGCATGTTGCGACCCCTCCTAATGCCTATTTAGTGCTGTCCAAAGCGTCCTTGAAGTCCAGTATATCGTGTGTCCACTCCATTTCTCATTCGCGAGTTTTTGGAATTTCACGGTGATGCTGGACTCTTGAAGTTCTAGTGGTGATGGATTTGAATCATTGGCCATTATCAGATCCATCTAAGAAATCATTCTGATGAGCTCATCCAACTTCTCATTCGCATTGATGCCCCTATGTCCCCGGACTCGGTGGGACTTTCGAGACAGAAACTTCTTCCTACCCATAGCACATGATTCTTTAAAAACCCGTCTATGCATGACAATTTTTCAAAAATGTAGCCACGCAGCTTCTGATTTCGTATCGAAAAAAAAGCCTTGTGGGTTAGTTTTTTTGAGTCTTGTAAAGAATCCCCTACAGCACCACTAACTAAGTCTTATACTTCAATCTGTTCCACTCAATTTACCCAGATTATGTGTAAATATTTAACAAAGTTCAATGCAAACATAAACATTTTTATAGCAATTACACAAAACTGTTGAAATGTCATTCAAAAATGTTGTCAAAACGTTTATTGTGTCATTTAAGACAAGAAAATATCATGACACCACCCATCTACAGTTAAATTACAAAATTTCTTACCCAACATCTGTCGTTTCAATTACAAAGTTGACAATAAACGAACATACCCCCAACCGCTATACGACGCTATCAAACTTCATATTAAAAACCCCTTCAATGCAGATGTTCTTCGTCGTCTCTCTGACCGTCTAAGTGGAGCATAAAATAAATGTCCACTTTGTGTGTGTCTTTCTCGGTCCACTTACAATTAAATTACAAAACTTCAAAGTCAAAGCACACGCAACACAACAGAGGGGAACAACAAAAACAAAAACAAAACCAGTGCAGACAAACCCTCAAACAAAAATCCAATTCAGCGTGCAACTCTGTCATCGTTTTTTTTTTTTTCATGATTTTTGCTTCCCGAAAATGATGCTGAATGTGTTATATTTTGTTGCCACAGTTAAATGCGCCAAATAGCTGCATCCACTGGCGTCAATGGCGACGACGATGGACGCGCCTTCTCCTATGCGACCGATAAACGATGGGCGAGGATCGCCTTAATGGATTTTTTTTAAAGCAATTATCGCGGAAGCATGTAATTAATCATTAAAATCAAAGAGAGAGACGAGGATTATTCCGCGGCGACTGCATGCCACCATGCCGCGTCAACAGTCGCAGCAGTCAGTCGATAGAGGAATATTTTGGCATTAATTAAAATAATTCGAATTCCGCTGGCGGACCCGACTTTCTGGGAATAAGTAGCCGAGTACTTCTCTGCCCTGCCATAGGAATCCCCTCCGGAACAGCAACGCGACTCGAGTGCCACTTGGTTGTATGTTGACGGCGCGAAGTGCACATCGTCGGAGTGCCATAAACAATTTGATGTATACGCGCATTTGTGGACACACTGCAAGAGGGTTGTTAATTAGCGAAAGACACTGCATTGATTCGGACGATGATTGAATGATACGATTTAGAAAGTTGTCACAAACTCCAACAATCATCCGCCGTCCGCCGAAATTCGCTTGAAAACGAAGCCAGCTACAGACAGGTTGACCCATCTGCGCACATCTTCCAAGAAATCAATACTAAAATTCCGCTAAAGGTGTGAAGTTTCCTACGTGACCGACCGCCTTCATATTAACAACAGAAAAGAAGCCCCCCAAGCGATATGAGTACCTACATCCGTACGATCTTGATAAAGAGCCCCTCCTTTCGAAGGAAAAAAAAACACTTAAGGCGATTCCACAAGCAGATCCACACAAGAAAAGGGAAAAAATCAAAATGTGTCTTCATCCAGAGTTTCGCTTAGCCGCGGAGCACGAATGCCAAATTCGCCATCTCTGGTGCGCTTATCAGATCCAAGTCCAAACGTGGTATTAAAGAGGCTCGAGGCTCGTTCGGAGTTTGGGGGGAGGACGGTTGGTGGTGAAACAAATTTGAAGGCCAACAAAACATTTTGTTGTTGTTTTTCTTTTACTGACGCACTGCCGCCGCCGATTGATGATGGTTGGCTGTCTGTGTCCAACAAATTGAGTGAAACTTGAGTTCTTTTTGTGCCGCTCCGCCCCGGTCGTCTTCTTATGGTCCGCTACTTTATTAAAAGGCAACCGCATATAATCGCTTGATAAACAACCAAACGCGCAGCGCATTGCATTGTGGATCAAAGATCGGTCGGTGGGCAGACGGTTAACCGCCTTTGATGTTGTGATACTGGTTGCGGCGGCGGCAGTAACATCAACCATACGGGTGGCGGAATTAATACCTTTGGCTGAGGGAAGGTCAATGGTCATCATCATCGTCATCATTGTCTGTCTGTGGTGGAAGTTGTGAATTTTGTGCCCTCAAGGCGAGAGTGTAAAACCTAGAAATTGCATGCTTGCTCTGACCACCCTCATGCAATTTGTTGCACATGTCATGGGAGACAGACACAATCTACTGTAGGAGAACGCGCGCAGTGGTATAGAGAACTTGAACCAGAGATTTCATTAAACGTATGATGGTGTCCAGGAGAGAACACTCCCGGCTATGATGTGACTGATTGCACGGACGATGGGAATTAATTACGCAGGTATAAGCGGTGCTCGCTGAACAAAGGGCCGACGAGCATGGAGTAGAAAATTAATTTTGATTACGGCAAATTGTTGGAAAGGGGTTCATCTAAAGAGCGGAGCAGTGTGGATGAAGTTGATATTTTTAAATATATGCAGTGGAAGAGGGATTCTTGGAGCAGGTGTTTCTTTGTAGAGAAGGGGATGTTGCGTAGTAAACTGTCGACAGAGAATGGGTGGTTGACAATCTTTCTTCTAATGAGGACTACAGATCTGAATAGCGGACGTTGAAATGCGGAAGCAAATACTTGAAAGGTAAACTGTTTGCCTAGACTGGAAAAAGTCCGGATATCTAAGTGATAGCGCCTAAGTTCACCCAAATGAAACTAGAGTTAGATGCAAAATGAGGAACCAACGGATAGGAATCACAATTCATTCTTTCTAGAACAAGAAGTAGAAGTTTACTCCTCCTCAAGTCTCCCTGAATATAGCATTGAAGCGGAGCCTACAACAAGCTATCGTACGACGAGGTTTTGTCTGGAATACATGTCTAGTCATATCGCAAACTACTGTGTGCAATGGACACTCATTTCTCGAGGCGAACACGAATGAGGAGCACAGCATCAGAATGATACAATTCATGAAGGCCTACCAAGTGAGATTTTACTACGATGCGAATAAGTTTTAGCATAGCTATTCACCAAAGATGAAGCTGGAGCCACTTATTTGGACAAGACTGAAGAATTAGCCAAAGTGCTAATAATTTGATTCAGTGGAGTCAGCTTCCAGCCTCGACCAGAGGTTGAACTACGGCAACAGTGATCGAGTCGGAATGATCGTTTATACGTAATAATGCCCATATTTACGTGACGAGTTACTCGATCACTGATGCTGTAATTCGACCCCAGATTTCTAGATGTGACGTGGGGAAATGCCTCAATTTCGGAGAGTCATGCCACCTACAGTTGTGTTTATTAAAAACCCAACCATCGATGGAAGCTCTAACTGACGATACGGGTAAACCCGACGTGGGCTTAGGATCTTGCCTAACAAGCTCATCGAAGAACTCATTTCCGGTAATCCCGCTGTGTCCAGGGACTTGAATAAGACCAAGCAACCGCAAAGGAAACCAGGCTGAAGAAATACCGACTAATTGGTTCAAAACCATGCGTGGGGTCAGGACTTTTATTCATAAAAAGGAAAGAGGACAGAATCCGACTCGCAGGAACTTAAGGCGGATGATTGCAATTTCCATCGGGAGCCCACTCGTTCTCGGTCTCTGCTGATTCAGTTGTGTTTTGTGGCAGTGACTCCTAGATTCAACTTCTCGAATCCAAGCAAATGTTCATACTTTCAATCCAGTCCCTAGAATTGAGCAAGATTCTCTTTCTCATTATCGTCCTTGCAACTTCTAGAGCCAAGCGGCATGTTCCGCAGTTAGCCAATAGCTCGAATTGCATCCGCTTTGGGACTGCCGTTACAAATTTTGTATAAAAGTTCTTGCTTCCTGAATCTATTATAGCCAAGCGATCCATCAGTGGTTCACATTGAGGTACCCAGCGGTAAAAGCGGCGTTAGGCCAAGACGTGGTTGGCTGCCCCAGCTAAAACCGACACTGCCCAGTGTAAATTGTACTACACTGTTGAACTTGAACCACCTCTTGCTAGTTGGTGAGCTCTCTTGATTCTTCTAAGTCACTGTAAACAGGAACCTTAGGTAATCATAGTCGAATCTATGACAGTGATAGCAGCTTGACTATCAACGAAAATAGTGTTTCTTCGTTTCAACACTAGATCCTCATCTCTAGCCTGTAGGGAGTTGAACTTTCGTCTATAACGAATCGGAGTCTTTGACGTCTCCGTCATCCACGTTCTGTCAGTTCGACTGCACCGAAGTCAAGATGCAAGAACAAACTGATGGCATCTGTCAGGCAGGATTGCAGGGCATCTATAGTGTTTTATTGAGATTTCCCATCTCGTGTCAAATCTGTACAATTGTTGAAGGCTGTATAGGATTCTTTGAGCTGGTTTTTCAGGTTCAGAATGAGTAAATGTCTATGAGTCTATCAGACACGATTTGGGTGAATTAAAGCCAAGTCCACAGCGAAAGAAAACAGTCCTATCACCGAATAAAATACATCCTCTGTCCAGAGAACCGTTTCCCTGTCGAAACTCACTAAAAGTTTGCAACACTTACTTACTAACATAAGGTGGCACTACAGTCCGGGGTGGACCTAGGCCTCAGCCAACAACCGTCTCCAGCCAGCTCGATATTCAGGTTGAGGTCCCCTTCAACTTGCGTGTGCCACCTGAGTCACGGTCTTCCTCTACTGAGCTCTCCCTCGCGGGCGGATTCGAAGATTTTTCGGACCGTAACATTGGTATCCATCCGCCACCTTAGTCGTTGAACCTTCACTCTTCTGGCTAAGTCGATGTCCCTGTACAGCCCGTACAGTTTGTCGTTGTATCTCCTCCTCCACTTACCGTCTATGCAGACGGGACCTAAAATCACCCGAAAATTTGTCCTCTCGAAGCAGCCAAGAGCACCCTTATCCATTTTTAAGAAAAAAAGTCCACGCCTCTGCGCCGTAGAGCAGGACTGGGATTATTACGGTCTTATATAGGGTCACTTTTGTTGTTCGAAAGAGGGCTTTGCAACAGCACAAGGGAAATAACTCCACCCTTAGGTGTTCCTATATCAAAGTTGCGTGAATAATTGTTCGCTTGGCTTTCAGGTTTCCAGAACTCAGTCAGAGGACTTTTATCGTCGTTGTTCCCAGGAAAAATCAATTTCATGTGCAAAGGACATCGATGTTTCATTTCAAACAGCTTAACTCTGCTGACGACGATATGTGCCTTCGTTCACAATGATCCTTAAGTCTTTAGAGTTGTCATATCAACATAAGCCATCTGATGGACTCAACGATGCCACACCAACTCAACATTTAAAAAAAAAATGCTTTTTAAAGCCTCATTTAAACCCCTGGAATACCTCCTGCGTGGTATATTCATTAATTTTCCACTTAAAATCCCATATTTTCCGTTCGCCGCCATTTCATAATCTCATCCTTTGTCCATCTGTCACATACGCTTGTGTGTGTCGACAAACAAATGCATAAATTACAATTAATGTCCTCGAAATTCATCATGAAAATGCGATTTCCATTTGACAGTGCAATGATTGAGTCTCATCCCTGTTTTCTACGGAAAAGTCCTATCAGACACCATATCGGACCGAAAAAATAAAACAATAATCTCTCCAAGCATTAATTCAATACATTTGCTCACTCTTTTGCACCGGGAAAAACGCTGCCTCTTGCACGCCTCGCATCAGTCAATTTGATTGAATCCGAATCCGAATCCGAGTACTCCCCGCCTTCGTCGGAATAATTGCATTTCTATAATAACAGTAATAATCAACAACAACACGAAGAGCCAGCAAACAGCCGAACACACTCCCTTCGTCCGAAAAATCAAATCAATCATTTTGATGGAAAATAATTCCCAGGAAATAGCCTTTGGGCCACTCAAACTCAACTTATTGCCGGACGTGGGGTGCGGATAGGGGACCGAATACGCATTCATCATCACAACAGCATTCGTTTCGCCCGGGTGACAGTGAAATGGAGTGTGAGGGTATCATACTCGGAAATTCATAAAATTCCAAAAATCCCCAACTCGTCACCTAGAGCTACAATGCGGTACATGGCATCTCAACTCTCGGATGACAGCAGCGGCGCACCGGCCCATAGAAATAGAATTCTACCATGTGACAGATGACTGAAGTGTATGTGTACAGATTGGAGTATCCCACAGGGATCCTAGTGCCCAAATCGTCTTTTGTTGACGACGACGACGACGACGACGATGCCGCGCGGCGAGCCATTGATGACCTGCATCATTTGGGATGGGAAGGGAGAGCCATAGCCATAGCTGCTGGTCTCTAAAGATGTCATGCTCTAATTATGAACGCATGCACCAGGATTAATTGAATTACACTCACTTTGACAACTCTCCCGTATGGATGCCTAGTGGGGATCAATTACTGTGTGCGGTGGCCCTACCCCCACCCCACCGAAAACCCAATTGGCCCCAATTTGCTACTTTGGAGCTCCGAGGTATAACATGGTTGTGCAGCAAGTCGTCGTTGTAAACGTCATCGTAGTCATCTGTCAAGTGATTTATATTCGAAGAAATTCCAGCGTGAAACCAGAAGGGATTACTTTTAAGATCCCATTGATACCGTAGGGGTATTTCGAACGCAAGGGGGGGCGTTCTTCTTCTTGCAGAAGATGTTGTTGTGGATGAATGATTTTGGGGGTTTTTAATCAAAATGCGTAGGAAATGATGCCAACTGGCGGAAGTTTCTCTGTGTGCTAGGTACAGATAAGGACGGTCGAAGGAGGGACCGCCTGCTTCTAATGAAATTTTGTTTCTTTTCTTTTGGCCGTTTTTGTGTGTGTGTGTTTGCCTTTGCCTTTGCCTTTACATCTTGCTTTGATCAGTTGATTAATTATGATTACATGAGAAATTTGTTGCGTTGTGATTAAAAGATGTGGGAGCATGGTCGGTTCGGATGCAACGAATGACGGATTATCACGCTAGTGTTGTAATATATCTGGAAATTGAATTTATGTTGTGAACATGTTTTGGACTTTTAATTTTTCATTTATGTTTTTCGTTTTTCGTAAGAAGTGTGGGAGAGAAATGAGAGGGCAATTAAGCAATTTTCTAATGAAGAATGGCATGACAAAGATGCAGGAGAAACTCTTGAGATGTTATGGAAACACTTGTGGTTGAAGTATATTTTTCAACCGACTGGGTTTCGTTGTGACATTTTGATAAAAAATCGGTTTTGACTTTGACTAGATTGGAAGTACATATATCGTGGGTGTTTGTTGGAGTGGAGGCTATTGTGACAACATGCTTAGAATTCGATAAATTTACTGGAAAGTTGTGTCAAAAATCTCGTTGTGACTCATGAATTGTGATGGATGTTTCTTGAACAAGGAATCCACATTGGTGTTCTTTCCTTTTCTTAGTTGTTGCCACTGATGTTTACTGATTTTGAACCTTTGGACGATTGCTTAGGCCATTCTTCTTCCAAATAAGTCATTGGATTCTAAAAGAAATTCATTTGTGCATGATTCCTTCAGAAATCCTTACCAAGATGCCGCATCCTAGGATTGACAGTGTAGGACATACCGAAACAATGACGCCGACACACGTAGAATCCTCTCCGTGATACACCACAGCCCTTCAACTTTATCCATTCCAAGCCTTCCTATTTCGTTAGACAACTACTTAGACTACGAATGACCTAATCAATAGGAACCGCATCGAGACAGCAAGAATCACAGCAATTAGCACGGGCCACTGGCCAATTGGTCAACACGCTACCAAGTTAGGCATCCCGTTCAACCCTAACTGTCGTAGTTGAGACAATTCATACGAAAAAGAAACGTTATTTCACTTTCTCTGTGACTGCCCGGCACTTGCCAGAGCCAGACAGCGCACTCTCGGAAAATCCTTCTTCAAGGAACTATCTGAGATTTCTAACCTAAAATCCAGCAACATTATCAATTTTCTTAACTCCACAGGATGGATATGAACACTACACTCTTAGCTACGCCCATCAACATTCAGGTCACGTGAGTTGTGGTATCAAAACGGCGCATCCGCACAACTTGTGTCTCTTGCAGGTTCACCACTTTCAACCACTTCTACCTACCTACCTACCTACTACTTAGAGTTAGGTGACGCAACAGCCCCTAGGTGGACCTAGAAGACCTCAACCAACAAGCCTCTCGAACCAGCTCGATTCTTGCATCGCTTCTTCCAGTCTTGTACACCAAGTACGTTGAGTTCATGTTCCAACTATGTCCTGATTGCCTCTCCAAAGTGTACGCAAAGACTACTAAAACTTAGATGATGCCACAGCCCCTATATGGACCAAGACCTCAACCAACATGCCTCTCGAACCAGCTCGATTCTTGCATCGCTTCTTCCAGTCTTGTACACCGAATAAGTTGAGTTCATGTTCCAACTATGTCCTAGTTGCCTCTCCAAAGTCTTTGCGACTCTCCAGTCACTGGATTCACACCCTCTTGGCCAGATAAATGGCGTTGTATGGCTCGCACGGTTCGTGGTTAAAGCTTCGCTTCGAAGGATACTTTGATCCACTTTTTGTTAATGTCCACTCTTCTATGCTGTTCAGCAAAACTAGGATGATCAGTGTCTTATATATAATCTCCTCAAGCGTGTTTGAGAAGACTTTGCTCTTAATTTACCTTCTTAGCCTGGCATCACAATGAGCTATGAGCCTAAATGAGTCCACGAGACATCTATCTACCTAACCTACCTTCTTAGCCCAAAAGAAACAGCAATTGAGAAGAGTTATTGTTCGTTTGATCTTTGTGCTGAATCTAATCTCTTTTTGACGGAAATGTTGTACTACATTTAGCGCTGCCTTCCACCCTTTTCTCTTTCGAAACACCTTTGTGGTAGATCTAGAGACAAAGCTTTCTGACGTCTTCAAACGCTTAATGCGAATATCTCGTCTTCCTAGTCATCTCGAACCTGAGCAGCCATAAACTCAGGGCTTCCACCTCTACCTACCTAAACGGCCATCAAAAACCATTACGATGGTTCAGGGAGGCCGAACGATCACCAATGAACTAACACAGATCTTCCTTCGTAAGGGGAACGCAATGGATCCGTAGAGATACGAGATGAAGTCACCTCTTCAATCTATCACCTAACGCCGTCCTGCACTGAGGTGCGCCTTCTCTCTTTGAATCAACAGTGTATACATGGGTTCAGGTCTCAGCTAAACTAAGATATATTAACCACTAGATGGCAAACAAACAATTTCTCATGGAACGGATTTTTGATCGACGAAATGGGATTTTTTTGGACACGTCTTGTGAATTCGGTTCTTGAATCCGTTACACGAAATAAGCTGACAGACTTCAGTTGAAAATTTCATAATTTTACCCATTTTATCCTAATCGATTCCTTCAAATCGTCAAGTTATTTGGCTTGACAAAGGCTCCAAGCTGCTGTTTGGAACTTGGAGCTGTAGAAGAACTCATACATTTAGAATCGCCAAGAAGTTGTCTTCCTTTTGAGAATCCTTCGTCGATTGTAGAATTTCCTTAATTCATACTCAACTCGCAGGACAAAAAAAAAACCTTTGAACACAAATTCAAATTAATTTCGTGTTCCGCGAGTTTACCCAAATGCAACGCTTAAAAATTCATCATCAACCCCCTTTATCCAACCAGCGGCGGCGGCGGTGGTACTTTCATTCCCTTTATCTTATTAACCATCCTTCATAATTCCGCCCCCAGCTTACCTGAAAGTGGTATCATCTCTTTGATTAAACATCAAAGACAACATCTTGACCTCATTCATTTAGCTTTCATCTCCCAAAAAAAAAGAAAGGAATTCAAAACATTATGCAAATGAATTGCGAATGGAACACGTTCCATTCCTCCCTGCAGAGCCTAACGAAGCAGCACCCCTTCACTATGGATTACTTGCCAAACAGCCTGTTACCTTTGTTGTCAAAGAGTTGCGCCTAACTGGGGGGCAGGGATACAAGAAGATCAAGAGTGTACTCCTAGGTATACCCCATCCAACTTTTCATGATGAGTTCGACAGTAAGGAACAAAAAAAAAAAAAAAAAAATCCAATTGACTCCTCATTTTCCCTCTGTCCCCAATCTGTGTCGCTTTGTGTGCAGATCCTTGTTCCATGATATTGCGTCTGAAATTAGTTTCCCTTCCAGGTTTCAGCAGGGAAGTGTATGTACACAAAACCTTTTGATTAGCCCCAAGAGATAGTTCTAGTACCAAAAGAAGTGGAGCCATACACTAGGGAGCAGACACACAAACGGGCAAGCTCTCTTTCAAGCGCCCCATGTAGAGTTTTAGAAAATTTTATGTGTTTCACTCACGGATGGTCGGCACGAGATCAAAGGAACCCTGACGACTTTATAACAATAATTAATCAACATCAGCATCATCATCCATTTTCACATCGTCATCCATGTCGACGTCATGGAGGGAAGTGTAAAAGGAAGCCCGAGGAGGTATCATCACGAGCATATGTAGAAAGTGAACCCTTAAACGATGTAGAATTCCTTCTTTAACTTGGAACAGGACTAAGGGTGGCATTTTTTGAAGTTCTCACGTTTATTTGTTACAAAGTCTTTTTTGGAGGGTTGAAGAGTTGGACTCATTACTTGAAGTTAGGTACCTTGAATGAGTGGCAGGATGTTGCACAGGCAAGTAGCTTAAGGGAAAGTGAAACTAATTAAAAAGGAAGCTTGACTATGGGTTCTGGTTAAATATTTGCCTTGAATGGGAATGAATTCTCTTTTGTGGCATGGAATTGAGGATAATTACGATAAAGTGATTGACCATCGGTGAAGGGAAGGAGTTAGGAACAAGCAGCAGGATGCCCAGCGGCAGTATTACTTCAAGGAGTACTGCAAGTTTCCACTCAGTTTCCATCATATTCGACTACATTCCAGGAGGGCTATCCTTTTCTCAGCGCCTCTTATGAATCGTTCTACTCCCTCAATCTTGACTAAGAAAGTAAAGATAAAGTTTTGCGTTGGAATTCTCTTTGATCCTGTAAAACAGGCATCCAAAAGCAAATCGGCAACATTAGGAAGCCAACCAACTTCCGTTCTTACAATAGCACGGTGAAAAAAACACCCTTGATTCTAACCACGTTGCAAGGCCATTTATTGTAGCTCTCCTAGGCTCTTCTTGGCAATACTTAACAGCCTCCTTAGCCCAAAGAAACTCTGCCAAGTTTAAGATGTCTATCGTAACTCTTTTGTCTGTCTAGCACCTTTACTTACTTATCAGGCCAGCTACCCTTGAAGAGTCTGAGCCGGAACTAATGCCGCTTTCCATCCTTCACAGTGCCGGGCACATACTTGGCTAAGGTTTCTAGCGTCCTCCTGATCTTTAAACCGGAGGTTCGGTTTGCCTTTTCTTCATGAACCAGGTGGTTGGGATTCGTAGACCTTAGTTGGAACGTTCTCGTCAATTTGCTTGATATGGCCGAGCTTGAACAGTCGACGAATTTCTGCTTTCCGGACCACATCGACATCTTTATACAGCTCGTAGAGTTCGCGGTTGCATCTTCCCTTCTGTCTGCCCTCCTCGTAGACAGGACCAACTATTCGAATTTTTCTTTCGAAGGATTGCAAGAGCTACTCCGCTGGAGCATTGAGCTCTACAAAGCAAGACTGACAAGATCAAAGTATTGTTGGGCATGATTTTTGACCTGTAGAGCTGAGAGCTGAGCCCTGCCAGTTAATCTGCACGCTCGTTTTCTTTTATGTCACTTTGCCATGAAACCCAGAACAGTGTGACCCTGAAGCGTTCCCCCAAGCGGGCATGTTCGTTCCGGCACTCTTGCACCAGTTTGGAGGGTATGGTAGCTGAGTCATAAGCTTTGATAGCGGCTTGGCTATCTTTTTTTTTTTCACTAGCACTAAAGGGGTTATGAATACCCTTATGATGCCGCTATGATGCACACAGCGCTAGTGTTGGTGTAGTGATTTTGAAACTCAGGTGGTGTTAGGTTGCAGTCTTTTTGCTCCGAGGGTGGTGTCGAGAATAACTTCTGTTTGTGCATTGTGTCGCGCCCAAGGTGCGTGCAAGCCTTTTGGATTGCCAGTAGTTCCGCCTGGAAGGCGCTGGTAAAACCGACAAGCGGTACGATCTTGATATTTTCAGTGATTCCGAGTAGACACCGGCCTACATACCACAGTTCATCTTTGTCAGTGTAGACGACCGTGTCAAAGTCCTTAACTACTTTGGCAACACATGCCTTCTGTACTCTGTACGACACCATGTACTTTGTCTTATCCTCATTCATCATGAAAGATCTTTGGATCCAGTCAAAGAGCATTCCTTTTCTACAAAGTCTTAGGCTTTCTTCTAAACTTGAACCGTTATTTTCATTCTGTTTGACTATTTTCATTCCCCACTGTAGAATTTATTAAATGCGTCACCATGTTTCATATTGCCCATTGCTTAAAATCCCTTTTTTCTTCTGTCTCATCATCCATCGTCCTTTTATATTTACACTTTGCCATTGCCATTGCTTGTCCTGTAGAAAATCTGCATCCATGGTTACGCGGATATCAAAGGGAATTCCCAAAGCATGTTTTCCTTCATAGAATAGGGCTTCGGTTGGGTACAAATAGGTGCGAGAGGATGATGCGAGTCTGTTCCCTAGGTAAATGGTAATTACATGCTACCCTGCTACCCGGCTATGTTCACCCGCTACCGCGTGTGTCAATATTATGCGCCAGCAAAGCCTAATTACTGTCAGTTCAATGGAATATGATTTAATCAGTTATTCGCTTATAATTAACAGTTAGAAGAGGTCGAGAGGATGGCTCGTGTGGTTCTTTGTGTGTCCCCGGATCTGACAATGGATACCTAATACAGTGAAATTTGTACCGGAAACAGTGGTAAGGGCAATAAAGTGTATGGGATAGAGGTTGTTGCCATGGATGGTGGTGCTTTGTACGGTTGTGGCTGACGTTGCGTGGCACAGCCTAATTATGAAATATTCTGAACGTGAACGGTGAATAGGAAATTGAAAATATTGAGATAAATCATAAAGGAAAGCAGGAGCAGGAGTAATGTGATTCGATTGAAACAGATTGAGTGATGACGCTTTAGAGCTTACGGGGTTCAATCTGTTCGACGGGATTCATAATGATTTTACAGCGCAGAAACATAGATCGAATTGGGCTTCCTACCTGTAAAATCTCTTTCGTGAACCACAGAAGCTTTTCACTCCCTCTGATATCAAGCAATTCGCCAGACCAACCATCCTAACATCTACGACTCACTTATGATGGCGTTACAGTCCGGGGTGGACCTGGGCCTCAACCAAAAAGCGTTTCGCATTTCGTGTTGGTTGAGGAGCGCCATCTGAGTTGCGGTCTTCCCCTATCCCTGGGGGTGGATTCGAATATTCTCCGGGTCTGAGTTTAAAGCGGAACCTAGGTAGACAATCCTTAACAAAGTCCTTCAAAGTCGAGGGTGACGTTCTGTCTGAGACGTCGGGTTGGGTGTCCTTTGTTGACGGCATATACTTTGGTTGGTCCTTATTGACCGTTGAACCCATCTTGACCGCTTCCATCTCAATACTCACGAATGCGCTACTGACATCACGCTGCGTTCTTCTGGTATGTCAATATCGTCAACATATGAGAGCAATTGTAAGGAGACACAAGTCGTCCATGACTTCTTGATCCTTAAGGCAGTCTCCCTTGTCTCTAAACTCAAGACTCTTTCAAACTGGGACTAAGTTTAGGTTTACTTTTTGCTCCATCATTTAGTTTATGTGCTTCCCCTAAGTAGTTCCTACATGAAGAGACGCATTAAATCGGTGCACTCCAAGTTAGCCCACAAACCGTATCATTTACTCTTTCCAGTTCAGTCGCTTTCCTCTACCACTGTATGCCTTTGGAAAAAAAAGAAGCAAAAATTCCACCCAACACACAAGACATTAACAGGGCCAGCTCGTCTTTTGTACTTCGGAAAATCCTCCGCGTTCCAGACAACTAATTACAGTCACAGCGGCACTCGTCGTCGGGCCAAAAGGTGGAGCGAACCCTTGCCGATTTCATCACTCACGACTCCATTCATTCGGGGAATTTCAACAAAAGCCCCTATGTGTGTGGGTTGACTTTTCTTTTTTTGTTTGCTTCCTCCTCTTTGTGCGGTAATTAACTCCTGGCAACAGGTCGGGAACTGTACAAACATCACGCAATACCATGTCGTCCTTTCGTCCTGTTGCTAGTCATTTCTGTTCGAGGATACTATTGTGGGATGTCGAGGGTAGTGAGACGGTGTGTAACCCCTTTTGCCGTTCTTAGTTGATGAGAAAACGTATACATGTAGATGGTCCTTCGCGTCAATTCCCTTTGCGCGATATGCAAATGATTGAGTGAAGTGCTTGGCTTAAAATGAGGTGGAGAATAGGAAGCGAGTAAGGATGCTTCAAAAAAAGGAAAAAAGGAGGACATTCCTTATAAAGAACAAAGTATAACAATAATGAGAAGCATGCGGTTTTAACCAATACACACATGCTTTGTAAGTTTACTCTCTCGGGGGTTTCCTGCTGCAGTGTAGATGACAGAGATGAGATGAGATAAGATGCTGATCTGGCGCATGCATTAGATTGTCCCCCCTGTTTCTTACCACGGGGATTCTATTGCACAAACGAATGCCGCCACTCTGTAGTGTATGATTAGCAAAACAGATTGAAGGAGAGTGGCGTCGAATGTGTGCCGCTGGTATGCGAGAAATGTGCCCACAGAAACCTCAAGCATGTCACTTGTATCACCATAGATGCAGCGATGGCTCACATCAAAGCAGGAGGGGAGGAAAACATCTCAAAAATTGTCAGCTGCGGTTTAGGACGGCGATGGCGATGACAACGACAATGTTACATGTCACCGCAGCACAAATTTAGCGCAGTTATGGTGGAAAATATTTGCTCATAGTTGCGGTGGAAGGCACTACTGACACGCAAAGGTTATCCGAGATGACAGTTTTTAGAGAACTTGACAACACGGTGGCGGTGGCGGCACTGCGGGTAAATCTGGAATGTCCCTCTGCCTCTGAGTAAAGTGAAATCCGAGACGGTTATCCAAAAAAAAAAAAGCATGCCGGTACTGGGGACTAATTATAAATTTTGAAACCGCAATGATGGTTTGCTTTGTAATGAATTTTGCCGGCAAAAAGGAGAACGACAAGGACATGAGGTCAAGTTCAACGTTTGTTATTCAAGGTGGTGGGAATGTAAAAATTGCGACGATCTTACGCAGTTGCAACAGGTTCCTACATAACATTGCTGATGACCAGGCATTCGGCTAAAAAATTCGAAATATGACCGTTGGGTAACCCAATTGTGCGGTTCCAACTTTAAGGCAGCCATAGGGTTGTGGAAAGTGGATCGTAGAAGACGTTTCCATTGAAAAACCGATTTATATCTTTTCTTTCCAATATATTCTTAACATATCACAAATTTTCGCCCCTAGTCCCACCGAAAACATTGCACAAAACAAACAGAAAATGAAAAACCTCGATAAAACAACAATAAGTACACTTGCCCCAATGCTACATCTCACGACTGCTAGACTTTTTAAAACTATCTCTCCTTATCTTTGCGGATTCTGATGAACGTCTCCGGTGATTGATTGGCTCGGCTCGTTCACCAGTATAATAGGACCGCCTGAGTATAGCACATATGACGAGGAATGGCACCGCGATTATCACACAAACGCCGGCAAGAATAATCAACAGAACATCGACAAGTTCTGTCTTGAAGAAACCTAAGTTATTGGCGTGTGATTTGAGATGGGCTGCCCCCGATGTTTTCAGAACAAGGTGGATGTAGTAAACAGCTCGCGACATTGGCTTTTGGAGGTTTTCATCTAGGAGAGCACCTGCAGCAGCAATGTTCGTTGAGAGTGATGTGTTAGAGAGAGCTTCTTCGATGGCGTCCATAAGTGAGTCATAATTGAGATCTTCATACGGCAAATGGATGGCACAACCACGATTTTGAAGACGCTTAGCGTTAACTTCCTGCTCGGCGAGGATTGGTATGGCTACCATAGGAGTGTGATAATGAATCGCTTCGATGACACTCATAACGCCAGCGGACGATATGAAAAGCTTCACTTTCGGATGAGCTGGGAGGAGAACAAATGAAAGCAAATGGTGTAGACAAATCAGTAAATGTGATTACCTAACACAGCTTGTTGTGGAAACCATTCACTGATGAATATGTTCTCCGGTTGATTGTCTAGCTGTTGAGTCTCCCACTTCAAAAGAACTCGCACAGATTCGCTGAGTGTATCGAACGCATGAAGGAGGGCATCGAGTTTTTGTTCTGAAAAGTCAGACGTTCTGATGTTCGCTCCAAAGCTCACATAAATTACTCCGTCTTCAGATTCTTCGATGAAATTCAACATATGCTGAAAAATACCAAATGAAAGGTGGGGGCGCATTAAGAGAAGACAAACTGACAAACCTCCGGTAATTTCTCCTCTCTAAGGTGAACTCCTCCGATTTCGATCATATTTGGCAGGAACGGTCGTGGATACTGGACCACTGGATGCGAGTTCATGAGAACTAAGCTAATATTGTGCGTTAGTTCTCTGTGATGGGGAAGCACCTCTTCTCGCTCGATGGCCAATCCTTCAAAGTGCTTCTCATATACAGCCTGCTGTGAGATCATGTGGAAAAAACTGTAAGGCAACAGAATAAGCAAATAATACCGATACGAGTGTGTGAAAAGTTCACGTACTTGTATGTCAACTTCTCGAATAAACCCATGAGCGTATTGATAATCCTTTCCCCCAGTGTCATTCGCTCCATATAAGGCAAGAAATTGCTCGAATCCAGAGCAGAGTTTTGTGGATTTCCTGTCATTTGATTCAGCCATGTATTGGGTCCCATCGGACTGAGGGCCACTGTCGGTACCCCATAGAACTGTGAAAAGCTTCAAAAAAAAAAACGCAATCAATATTGCACCAAACTCCATCCCTTCAAAAAACACCAACTCACCCCAACAACGCATCACCCAAAAACATATCAACAATCAATAAATCAAATGTCATATTGCTTCCCAATAGGTTCTTCACCTTTTTACTGCTCAGAACCAAATCCGCACTCGATGCTCCAGCATAAATCATTCTCGTGAATCTCTCCATTATTGACTTTTCATGCATTTGATCGATTTGAACACTCAATCCCATCTCTAGCCAATTCTGTTCGATTCCATCGATCTGAATTTCGGTGAGTTGATTTCCATTTTGAGGTAGTTGACTAGCTTCACTGATTGTTGTTGTAAAGGCACTTATCAGTGTTACATTGTGATGATGATTTGTGACAAGCTCCTCGAGAATTGCTCTTCCAAATAGATAATGGGATTTCCATACGCTCGGGAATACAGCTAGGATGTTAGCTCCGTAAGTTATTGGCGCGGTAATACTGAGAAGAATTGGTAAACCCAGGGACAGGAATGCTGTATTGCATTGCGAAAGTAGAGACATTTTAATTGCAAATCATTTTAATAAAGTTTAACTTAAAAAAAAAATAAAACACTATAAACAATTTTACAACTTAATTATAATATTTGAACAAAGTAAAAACTATGAAAAATGCTGATTTAAAAAGGAAAACATAAAAGTTTAATTTTTTTTATAAATAATTTATGAATTTGACAGATAGTTATATGATAGTTTCGAAATGACACTTCCGCGTTTCGCATGAGAGATGATGATGCATTGGAGAGTTTTCGCTTTTAGGTGGTGTTTGCATTGTCAAGTATATTTTTTTATTTATTTAAGTGAGTTATAATATTTTTTTTTAGTGACGATGCTTATCGAATTCTAATAAATAAAAACGTAGACTTGTCCGCCGTTAACTTTTTATATAAATATCAGACATGTCTCGACTAAAAAACTATGGAGCTTCAGTTCAAGATGTTTGCCAAAGAAGCTCCTCAAAATGTCAAGAACCATTCCCAAGATTCATCGAATGGAAAACTAATCAATTTCGTGAGGCCGGAGAACATTTTTAGTGGTTCAACTCCAAGTGATTTGAAATTGCGGGTGACCTGCATTGCATTGTTTTTTGTAAAAGAAAGTGTATCCGGTTTTTTTTTTTAAATCGTCTGCATTGATGGCGAGAAACACCCCTCCTACCTCATAGAGTATAAAAAATAACTCTCCCTCACAAGAATTACCTACCCAGGTGAAATTATGGACATATATTCCTTATTTTGATCAATCGACCCCACCAAGTGTGCTACTTAAGGGTATTCCAATAGGGAATTCCAAACTTTGACAGTTGAAAGCGGCCATATTGTTGAAGCTACATCTGTCAAATTGGCTGTCATTTATTCAGTCTGTTTTGCCACATCACCATGGACGGATATAGCGTTCAACAACACGTGCAAATAGTAAAATTCTTTTATCAAAATGGGTGTTCTGTTCGGGTAACGTTCCGCTCGCTTCGCCCATTTTACGGTCGCCATAATCGTCCTTCCGAGAGGACTCTTCGCAGTGTGGTGGATAAATTTGAGTCCACTGGTTCAGTAAACGATCAACCAACACCCGTGCGTCGACGAAACGCAAGATCTGCTGAAAACATCGCCGCTGTTCGTGGGAGTGTGCAGGAGAATCCAAGGCAGTCGATTTCGCGTCGCTCACAAGAACTCGGCCTTTCGCAGACCACAACTTGGCGAATTTTGCATCGTGACTTGGGCCTGCACCCGTACAAAATTCAACTGACCCAGGAGCTGAATGTAAACGACCATAGACAGCGACGTGTGTTCGCTGAATGGGCTCTGGAGCAGTTGGAAACTGAGCCTAATTTTCGTCGAAAAATCATCTTTAGCGATGAGGCCCATTTCTGGATGAATGGGTACGTCAAAAAATAAAATTGTCGACTTTGGGACGATTCCAATCCACATGAGATCCAAGAGCATCCAATGCATCCCGAAAAAGTCACTGTTTGGTGTGGATTTTGGGCTGGCGGCGTCATCGGTCCATATTTCCATCACCATCAACGGCGAGCGCCATAGATCTTCTTTTGGCCTGAATTGGATGATATGGACACCAACGGCATGTGGTTTCAACAGAATGGCGCTACGTGCCACACAGCTCACACCACATTGGAAATTCTGCACGAGTGATTCGAGGGAATGGTTATCTCGCGTGGAGGTGGCCACCGAGATCGTGCGATTTGACCCCGTTAGACTTTTTCTTGTGGGGTTTTCTGAAGTCGCAGGTCTATGCGAATGAGCCACAAACCACAAAGGCCCTCAAAGCCAACATAACCCATGCCATCGGTCAAATTCAGCCTTATTTATGCGCCAGAGCCACGGAAAATTGGACATTTTGGATGCGCGCCACCCAGAGAAGCCGCGGCGGACATTTGAACGATGGGCATCGATAGGCCTTTCAAACGAATAAAAAATGCCAATGATATCTCACACACACTTTGTTTTGTTTAAATTTAAAGATAGGAGCGCTTAATGAAAGACCCTTTATAAGGAGCGTAACCATTTGACTTTTAAACTGTATGAGGACTTTTGAATAAATTTGTAAATCGTATTAAGTACGTATTCAACTTAAATGTGGCCACCACCTCAAAGAAACTCTCATGAAATATCCCACTTCTGTATATTGTGAATAAAATTATTTATTCCACTGTGAATAGCTACGACAACTGTCATTCTACCGCCTGTCATTAATTTTCGCAAGTCTTCGTTCAACAAAAACAGATTTTGTTTATCACCCCATTCCGACACACCACCTATAAATCAATTTAAGTGATTACATCCGCCGGTATCGTCCACTTCTCTGTTGTCCACTGGCACAGTTCCATTGCATCACATTGTTAAGAATAAAATAAATTAAAACTACTACGTGCTGAATCACTTTCAGTTTCATTTGGCAACTGTCCAAATTTATTTAATTGACGTTTACTTTATACTACGCGACGGGTAAAGTAAAAACAAAATCTTCAATAAAATAAAACACCTGTCCAACTCCAGAATCAAAGGCAGAATTGCATAACTTATTTGGAAAAGATCCCCTGCTTGCATCGAATTCCTGTCACCATGGCCCAAACAGGTTACATAAACGGTAAAAAAAGGGGGAAAAAAAATGGATAATATGTAAAATTATTTTATTTTAGATCGAATCAATGTGGACAAACCATTGTACGATGTGAACACATTTATTGGTCGATTCCAGCACTTTGCATGGATGACTGATCCCAGAACAGTGGTGGTATCGAGTAAAAAACTGATAGAGGCTAAAACTCTGGTGGAACAATATCGACAGGGTAAGGAACCAGCTGGAACATCTAAGGACGAAGTGAAGTATGCAATGAAGTTGTATACATCAGCATTCCATCCGGATAGCGGCGAATTACAGAACTTTTGTGGACGCATGAGTTTTCAGGTATGTCCCTATGAAGGGGGGGGGGTAAACTATTTGACACTTGGCGGAATACACCGAACATACTTTGTCGCCGAGGAATGTTCACAATGTGGGTGTGATCTCACGTGCCAGATGAATTTGTCTTCTGATTAAGAACTATTTAAAGATTCAATCACGATTTTGTCGTGTCGTTGCTGTGCTGTTATTTAATTAGTGTGTCTGTTTTGTTATTATCGAAGTTCAATGTTGGATAGTCTAGGTCGAGATGGGTGTGTTGGCATATTTTTAGCACCTTTGTGAGATTTTTTCAAGGGTTTTGCTAGACTTTGTAAACATTTGCCTTGCTAAAAGCAATTAGGGGATTGTACGATAAGAGGGAAATCAATGGATCCAAGGGGTCATAATTGATTAAATATGTGTCTGTTTTTAAATGCTTTGTACAATCTTATCTAGTGATTAAGGGATTAAAGCCGCAAACATATTTGGTTTTATAGCTTACTGGTAGCTATCACGGTGTTTGGTGTTCAAGTACGTTTAAAGATAAGCTTGCTATAAAAATGTCGGTCACTGTCTAGTCATTTTTTTATCTAACAACAATACTTTAAATGCTAAATGATTTTTAAGGCTAACTCAGGCACTTTATGGTCTAATGGGTCACCAAAGTCAACTCCCGGCGCTGCTATGTCAGCTGATAAGGTCTTTCTACTCATAACTATTAAGAGAATATTATTTCTGTGCAGCAGCAAAGCCCTATGAATTTCATGAGGCAGTATTTCTATGTTTCGTCCAAACGATTGTCGACAGATGGAGTGAAAGAGGGCCCACATCAATTAAGTAGTAGTTTCAGTTTAATTCTAAGGTTCTATGGTCTCCAAGGAAGAAGGCTGCTCCGAAGATATCAAAAAATGACACTCAGAGCTATCATCAAGCTGGAATCAGAATAAGTAACGCTAGTCGTGTCCCAGGGTTCATTATTAATGTCTTCCATGTTTTGCAATGTTGTTCAATGGTTTATGTCAGATTCATCACAGAACAGATCGTTGAAAGAAGAGTAATCCTCAACAAGAGCTATCCTTTGGTCCATGAATTCAACGACTTTGTCATGTAGATACCTACATCCAGCTCCAAAAGGGCTGGGCATTGCCCTCAGTATTAATTGTTCTGTGCATGTCCACATTCAGCTCCAAAAAATCTGGGCACTGACCCTAGTACTGCTATCGGTACTAATTAAAAAGCTACGGTTTTCCCGGTTACTCTGACCACGTTCGTTCTTTCTTACGTCTCTGCCTATTGGGCCAAAGTGTACCACGCGTTTCCATCAATAGTATTTGTGATGCTCCTAAGGTTTGTGTTCCAAAGTCCGGCATATGGACACTCATGTTGGTTTGTAATCGTCCGCCTTGGTGTGAAATTTCCCTATTGGTTCAAATTAACACTAGATTTACACTTTCAGGTACCCGGAGGCATGTTAGTCACTGGAGCTATGTTACAATTCTATCGCACCGTACCGGCGGTAGTCTTTTGGCAGTTCGTGAATCAATCATTCAATGCAGTCGTCAATTACACAAATCGCAATGCAAATTCACCAACAACAGTCACCCAATTGGGAGTGTCATATGTTACAGCTACAACAAGTGCTGTGATCGCTGCAATTGGATGCAAAAATTATTGGACAAAGAAGGCGTCTCCAATTTACCAAGTACATCAGCTAAAACATTTCTTCTCCTGTCATCTAATTTTAATAATTGCTCTTCCAACTTAAGCGTTATGTTCCGTTTGCTGCTGTGGCTGCTGCCAATTTTGTGAACATCCCATGTATGAGACAAAATGAGATCACCAAAGGTGTTGACGTACAAGATGAAAATGGCAATGTGGTTGGCAAGAGTCGTCTTGCTGCGGTTAAAGGTATTTCCCAGGTGATTTTCTCTCGGATTATTATGGCTGCACCTGGAATGTTGATTCTTCCGGTGATCATGGAAAAACTAGAGAAGTTGCCGAAATTTAAAAAGATGACGTACATGCATGCACCATTCCAAACTGTTATGGTTGGATATTTGTAAGTTAACCGTAGCATGTTACTGTGACTATTACTTACCGGACAACTTTTCAGCTTACTTTTCATGGTTCCAACAGCATGTGCACTATTTCCACAGATGTGCAGCATCAAGACGTCCACTATGAAACTCTTGGAACCGGGGTTGTATGAGGAAATTGTTAAGAATACAAAGGAAAATGTCCCACAGAAAGTGTACTTCAACAAGGGACTCTAAACTATGATTGCCTTGCGCTATAGAATGATAGTAACTAATACTTAAATGACAATATCGAATATTTCCTCATTAGTTAGAGCATGACTGTTGGTAGGGTCCCGGTCTCTACCAAATCGATTGCTAACTTTGCATTTATCGTAGAAAAGTCAAGGATATTTTATTTCTTAATACGCTTACAGTGACTATTTTGTGCTTTGTGTTGTTTTTGCTTAAGCTTATTGTTTCATCTTTGTTTGCCTTTTTTTTTTATTTATATTTCGATCTTTACAACCGGATATATGGTTAGTTCATAAAGTGTATACCGCAACGCGAAAGTGATTAAATGCTCAGTATTTTGCATTGCATAAGACGCAAAACATTTCAAACAAGTAGTGGGGATAGAGTAGATTAGCTATTTGTGTTTATGTGATTCTCTTTTATTTTATATATTTTATTTTACTGTTTTACTTGTATAAACACTTACATTTGAGCAATAGAACAAATTGCGTTCAATAATCAACTCGATAGTAATAAATAACTTTGTTTTAAAAAACAATTACATCCACCAATAGACTACAAAGTCTGTTGTTTGTTTTATTTATGTGCAGTAATGCGTTGAATTGGGGTCGAGGTTAGGAAAAATATTACTAAAATGGGAGATCTTACAACACATCAGTCAACTTGTTAAATCGTTTTTCCTAAGTTTTCAACGTTAATCTAAGATCTTCCTTATCTTCGTTGATTCTAATTCGAACAAACCGACATTTTTACTGTCATTTCATCTTGCCGACGATTTTCTACATTTGACTACGGCTTCTGGTGTTCAGAGCCCACTTCCCTCAGATATTTTGTCAGCATCCACTCTGTGTCCCACCACCTCGTACGGAAACCCTAATGGAGTTCTAACGTTGCCTTATACCCCTGAGCTTCAAATGCATCGAAGTACAAATCGCCATTATTGATGCCATCTGAATAATTCTTCCGCTATTGCCAGATTCTTCTCTTTTTAATGATCTCTTGCTGTGACTTGAAATATCTATCAAGTGGTTACCTTCCGAGCTGGCTGGAGACGCTTGTTGGTTGAGGCCCAGGTCCACCCCGGACTGTAGCGCCACCTTAAGTAATGGTTACCTTCCGTAGGTTATGTGATTTTAGGCAAGTGACAGATATATGTATGGCCCTTATTGTGAGTGTCGATCAGCAATCGCCACGACAATTGTCGATTGCGTCGATTGATTTGAGCTATGGCATTGTGTAATTCAATCGATAGAATTTTAATTCATATATTTTTATTTTCCTTAATATAAATATTTTATTTTTACTAAAATTACTTACATTTCATACGCACAAAACTCTTCCACTTTTTTCGAAAACAAACCATCGACCAGAAATTTCTGATCGACAACAAGCGACTGTCAAATCGACAAATGTCGTTCACAATCAAAATACACAATACCAAAATCTACAATCGACGATCGATGATCGATAGATGTCGTTCATCGATCAGAAATCGACACTCACAATAGGGGCCTATATGTTTTTTCTGAATAACATGCTCTGAAATATCCTACAGTTCTTCACAAACTGATATATTGGACAGTTGAATTTAAAATCCAGCCATTGGTACAGGTTTTCTAGGACCATAGACGCCATAACGAGGAGTTTCTTCACTATTGACATCGGAATAAAGAAAAGGAAGTTAACTGCAAAGTTAAATATGAAGTCCACTTGCTGAATCTACCAAAATAGCGATTCACAAGCATTAATATCACAACTACTGAGATAGAATAGAGTGGTCTGGAGGTGGTCATTGGAAGCCACCGATTAAAATAACGTTTTAGGTGCCCTATAAACCACAAGCGATGGAATTGAAAAAAAAAGTCCACGGAGCGTAGTGTGAGAAAGCAGTAAGAGTATTCATCTAGAGTCAGAGACCTCTTTGCGAGAAAAGTTTCCAATTTAGTGGAGTTAGGCAGTTCCTCCACTTAGTCGGTTTCTTCCTGAAACCATCGGAATCTAACCTTTAAGTGCCCAGTAGCTAATGGGTCCAAACTGCCTTAGATTTGACCCTTATTAGTACACATGATCTTAGCACTTCTTCACTTTGTACGAAGATTCCGATTATCGTTGACCCCAAGTCTATGACCACCTTATTATGCGCATTTAAGCTACATGAAGCCTTTGGTCATGCTTCTAATGAGTTTCCTAGCACTCCGTGGAGTACATGAGTGCTGGTCTGACTAAAGACTCCTTAAGCGGAAGTGATTTTTTTTTTTTTGTCACATCACACCGGATGTAAGCGAGCTTTGCCAACCGCACTAAATGAAGCCTAGGCGACACGTCTCTCTCAATCGTCCTTTCGCTGTGATTGTAGGTCCCCCAGGTCTGTTTCCTTAACCAAATACAAATATTTGGCGCAACAACTCACAGAGAGCCAAGGCCTAGTTTCTCACGACCATTCATGTTGTGCAGTGTAATATTCTTCGCATGAATAGAAGGAACCTATAGTTTTATTCCCGACTCCGAACAGCGGATTGAGGAGCTTTTTCATGACAGATTATACTCTTGCAAGTTTATCATGTCTGCGAAGAGGTGGTGTCGCGAAAGAACGTTTGATGGTTTTTTTTTTGGGGCTTTTGAGGATCGAAGCAGTTTCCATCCAATCGCTTAGCAGTTCAACGCACTAACCATTAAGCCACGACGACCACAGTTTCCTTAACCGGCTCATTTTAAATATTTATTTGGACTTTCATTGCATCTGTTGCAAAGTTAAACTTTTTAAAGTCGTTTTGGATCTACTTATTAGTAGGCCATTTGATTTTAGCACGTCTATTCAGAAATTAAGTTTCTTGCAGGTCCTTTAGATCAGTAGCGGTAGATATGAGGGTTACATCTACATCGTTGCCATGCAGAAGTGTCCCAAAGATGCTGTTTTGTCTGTTGCGGGTAAGACAATCCATTACCAAGTTATAAAGCAGCAGATGGACTCTAACTTCCACCTCGTAGCTGTTTGTTAAGCCACAAACACTTTTTACCTGTGGTAGACATCTATGATAAACGTTTTCCACCCAAGAGCAACAATAATATTAGTTGCCGAGGCATGTGGTCGAAGGCTTTCTTTAGGGCGGTCAACGCGAACCACAACGTAACACTCTGGTGGATCCCGGGACACAAAGGTATCCACAGGAATGAAATGGCGGAGGAATTAGCCAGGAAGGGCTTGAACAGGACTTATCACTGGTCGACCACTCAGTTCTGGCATTGCACTAGGCTTCCAAAGACAAACTGATAAAGCTGATGCGGCTCATTATGCCGCATCTCCAGGAAACTATGGACAAATATCAACAATATAAAAACGGAGCACATTCTTGCGCTAAATAGATCAAACTTAGCACTTTTCACAGGGATCATCATTGGCCACAACCTACTGGCGGCCCACCTTAGAAGAATGCGATTAAGTAAAGACGAGCTATGCAGAGGCTGCGGAAATACTGACGCGGAAGAGAACACAACCCATTTCTTATGCGAATGTCCCAGCCTATACAGAACAAGAAAGACGTCCTGGGTGACCTGTCTAAGAAGCCACCAAAAGCCATTTTGAAAATTTACTACGAATTAAGGATGGTTCTGGGAGGCCGAACGTTCGTAATTGCACGCACCCAGACTTTCCCCTTCTTTTTGTCTTTTAAGAATGGACATTACACATCAGAGGAACACAATGGATCCATAGAGATCTGAGTGAAGGCTCCATCCACCTCTTCAACTTACCTACCTATCTTCTCCAGGACGATCAGTAGGCAATGAAAGTTTTAAAGCAATTATAACACCTTAGTAGGAGTCATTACGGGACACTGCACCATCGGCAAGCATGCCTATAGAGTGGGGCTCCTTTACAACAACTTTTGCAGAATTTGCATGGTCGAGGAGGAGGGGGAGACCATTCTCCACCTTCTCTGTACATGTCCGGACCTCTCAGCTCGAAGAAGAGCATACTTAGGAGCCAGCTAATTTTTAACAACTTTAGTGAACTAGTTGACATCAATATAGGTAGCCTCCAGCGCTTCATAGCAAACTCCGGCTGGTTCTGTGTGAAGTACAGATCCTGGTGGTAACATAAAGGACCTTGTCTGGTCTAAGTGAGGTTGCACCTGCAGTACCTAAGCTAACCTAACCTTTTTAGCAATAAAAACAAATACTTTCAGGTTCATTATTTTTCTTGATTTTAATCTTAAAATACATTTATAATCCATGCATACAAATTGGATGTGTGTGTTTTATGAATACATATATATTCTGGGTTTTTGTTTTTTACTTCTACAAATTCTTTTTCTTTCAATTTTCAAAAATATTTATTTTCTTTTTTTTTCACATTTCAACGATTTTTTAAATTCTCGTTTTTTTAAAAATATTTTGCATGTTTTTAACATTTTGAATTCAAAAAA
This sequence comes from Criorhina ranunculi, assembly GCA_951813785.1. NCBI lineage: Eukaryota > Metazoa > Arthropoda > Insecta > Diptera > Syrphidae > Criorhina > Criorhina ranunculi. The sequence goes on along the minus strand of OX638382.1, from coordinate 10,630,227 downwards.
CGTTTTCCAATGACACTGGTTAAAATATCAGCAATTTGGTTTTAATTTTTTTCTTTTAATTATAAGATGTCATTATTGGTAAAGTTTTGGACAAATATTTTAAAGGATTTTGAACAATTTTTTAAAAATGTTTTTAACAAATAGAAGAATAAAATAAATATACATACATATTAAAGGAATAAAAAGAAGTGATTTTTGATAAGCAATTATGAGTGTCTTTTGTTTAAGTTTAGTTTCACTTTGAGTTGATCAAAACACAATAAAAGTTGTTTCTTTGGAATCGAAATCGGATATGTAGATCGATAAAAATAAGCAGAGGTAAGCTTCAAAGTTTTTCTGTACTAGGTTAATCTTTCTGAGAAGTCTTATGACGAGATGACAACTTATCTAGGCAACATGTGTCACTTTTTTCGACATTTGATCTGTTTTTGTTCTTTTGTGATTGATTACATGGATAAGGTTGAAGGGAAACTTAATGTTTCGTACACCTTTGCGTAGCCCTTAATGACAAACCGACATGGATGGATTTTTTTTATTATCATTCACTCCTGCTTAAGAAAAAATAACACAATTGCTATATTCGCGGACGATACGGCCATAATGTCAGTTGCAGAAAGCAATATTCAATTTACAGAAAAACTGCAAGATGTGATTCAGGAAATCCCAAATTGGACAAGGAAATGGCGCAAAAAATTAAACGAGTCTAAATCTGTAGATTTTGCAAACAAAAAGATTGAGCATGTACCAATAAATATGAATATCCAAGTAATTCTATACGCGAGCACAGCTAAATATCTTGGTATGACATTGGACGCAAAACTTCGTTGGAAGGGTCATGTCAAGAAGAAAATAGAGGAACTCGATATCAGATATAGAAGGATCTACTGGTTATGAGGAAGGAATTCCTGCCTATCAATTTCTAACAAACTCCTACTTTATAGACAAGTAATTAAACCCGGGATTCAGCTCTGGGATTGTACTAAACAGACATCCAAAGATTCAAAAACAAAGCAGTGAGAAATATTGTCAATGCATCGTGGTATGTTCGAAATGAGGACATCCACAGAGACTTGGGTATGGAATCAGTTTAATCTGAAGTCAAAAGACATGCCAAAAAACATTGAGAGTGGCTTCGACATCACACGAACCATGAGGCCCTCCAGCTTCTGGACCACACACCTGGTTAGGAGATTGAGAAGACGAAAACCGTTTGAGCTAGCACAGCACTGGAAAAGTGAAAATATACGAGCGTTATGGAACGACAACAACGAGCATAGGGGCGCCCAGAGTGAATTCTATCCCCCAACGTCCTGAGTGGTTTGAATCCCACTTATGTTCCAATCGTCTAGTGATGTATGTGCATAACTTATTTTCTTGTGAGCTCATGAGCGATGCCAGTGGGTGGAACTTTCATTTTATACAGATATGTAACTACATACATATTTAATCAAAAATTGAAAGACTAGATCGCAGTAGCATCGAAGGATCCATGTCCATGGGTGTAGAACTTGGTCTGCGCACCATCTGGGATGTGTGATCTCTCACTCGTGCGGACCCGTGCTGAGATGGAGCAACTCGAGAAAAAAAAACCCGGTAAGCGGTAATAAACCCTTACGATGTCAATGGAGTAGTGCATTAGGTTTCAGTCTTTACTCCGAGGATGGTGTCCAGATTAACAGGATAGAATTATTGCTCTTGTTTAAAGTTCACAGTATTTTCTTTACAACTTTCTGATATCAGTTTCATTACTCAGTACGATCACCTTTTCAAGCCATATGTCCACCCTACTGCCAGCCGTATGCTTATGCAGTAAAGTTAACATCAGCTTTTTTCAGTTGACTGACTTTTTGACACGAGAAGTTAAACCTGAAACCTTCAGCAGGTAACAAGTGATGATTCTAACCACTATACCAAGGTTGAGTTGAAGTGGCTGCCAGCTATAGCCAGCATACTTAGACCAGTGATAGGTCCATTGTGAAACCACTACACCAAAGCCACGGGACACTGTCAAATAGGCAAGCATGCAACAAGGCTTTGCGTTCATTCAAACCATTTTTGTAAAAGCTGAATGGACGAAGAGGCAGAGGGAACCATCTGGGATCTCCCGCAAAAGAAAGCTCAATTTAGGAGAATTCTACTTTAACGATCTGATAAATACAGATGTCAGAAAGCTCCTTCATCAGAAGCTCCAATTGGTTCAACGAGTACGAAAGGAGATCTCTCCAGATCCATGTGTTATCACAATTGAGACGAAACTCTTCGAGATTATAAAAGAAACCTAGCTGAGGACTAAGTAAAACCTTAGGTAGGTAGAAGTGGTTGAAACTGGCGAACCTGCCAGAGACACAAATAGCCCGGGTGCGCCGTTTTTATACCACAACTCACGTGACTTGGATGTAGATGGGCGTAGCTAAGAGGTGTAGTTTTCAGATCCATCCTGTGGAGTTAGAAAATTGATAATATATCGCAGAATTTTATGTTAAAAATCTCAGATAGTTCCTTGCAAAAGGGTTTTCCGAGTGTGCGCTGCCTGGCTCTGGCTAATGCTGGGCAATCGCAGAGACTGTAAAACCTTATTTCGTTAAAGAAAACTTGGGAAGATGGTACGGTGCCTTTTGATAGAAATAAAGTGCGCTACATCTCCTAGTTCAAGTCTTGAGAATGAAATAAGTAGATTTCTTAGAGTGACACTCATAAATTGTTGAAATTGTTACACCAATAGGAAAATAAATAAAAAGAATTAAATTTTTTTAAGGGATCTAAATATTTTTTACGTTTTAAATATGTATATGTATTCTTTTCACTTTGTTTTATTATTTTTTTATTTTTTAGAAAAAAACAATTGCCCATTGAATTACAATTATTTTAAAATTTGTATTATTAATGTTCACAAAAAACTTTCCTATGCAATGCGAGCATATTTTTTTTTTTATAAAAGGTACAAATTGTGTTCATGGACTTATAAAATGTGAGTGTTTCCATATTTTTTTATTTATTTATTTTTTATTAATTTTAAACCCTCTAAAGCAGAGTTATAAAAAACTACTACTGCTGGATTTACTAGCGGCATTCAGCGTCTATGAATTGTTTCGTTTTTGTTTTTTTTATATTTATTTAAACATATTTTCTCGTATATATTCTTTGTTAATTTGTTATGGCCCTGATGTGAGAAGTTTTAATTGAATTAATATTCAAAAAGAAAAGAAATTACAACCATTTTATTCATACACAAATGTATGAAAATGCAAATACAATACTCAATTAGTAAATTTATACACATATGTATTATATATCAATTTTTTTTTTTAAACTAATGTGACATTTAAATGGTACATATGTATATATGTATGTAAGTCTGTATATATATATATATTTCTCTTAGGTAAAAGAAACAAAATAACTTGTAATTTAATTTATTTGTTTTATTTATTTATTTATTTTTTTATTAAAATTCGTACATCAATTCGATTTGTACCTTGTATAAGTACAACTTTGCCTTTTAAGAACCTTTTTCATATCTCAGTATAAATGGAATGCGCATTGTTTGCTTTTGTTTTTTTTTACCAAAACACTAAATAGTGGTATATTTCTGTTTTAAAAATATTTTCATTTTTTTTTTTTTTTCATGAATCTAACTACATACTTACTTTTAACACACAGCCCTGATTGTAAAATCCTTTAAAATCTTTCCAATGTTGTGAAACATTTTTCCTATATTTTTCATGTACTTTTCGTAAATTTTCTTACGATTATTTTTAATTCTTTTTCAGTAACTCAACAAGTTCCCTTCCATTTTTTTTTTTTGGACATTTGTTTGATTTATTTGTTATTAAATTCAACAAAACTCTACTATAACATTTGGTTTTTTACAGGCTCATCTTATTGCTTATAATATGTATTAGATCTTTAAATTAGTTTGGCAAATTTTTTATTTATTTTTAATTAAAGTTCCTAAGTGACTTGGGTTTGATTATTTTATGATTTATATAATTTATTTATTTTTTAAACAAATTATAAACGTATTCGTAGGAAAAAAAACTAATAACTCTGGTGATTTCAGCTCAAATCCCAAACGGGGGACTGTAAACGACTTGTGTAGAATAGACCATGGTAGCATTCTGAAACATCAACACAAGGTCCCCAAAGAACCAAGAAAATGTCGCTTGACTTCTAAAATCTAGAGCAAGTCACACATTGAAGTGCTGACGCTGACGGCTTGCTTACAAGTTTTGTGGTCAAAGTCATATTACCGAGTTTGTTTTGTCGTCATTTCCATTGGTGTCGCCAATTAATGCCACCTCTTCTCCAACTATAAGATGCAATCGAAATTTTAGTAAAACTTAAAGAAAAAAACATAAGACCAATTGCTTGTACGGTCTTCAACTACCAGAAACCACTAAACAACAGGCTTAACAGATGGGAAAAAACTCAAGAAGCAGTCTTCGAGATAAATTCGTCAAAGATCAAAGTGATTCTGTATACAAGCAAAATGCCTATCCTGAAATTTGAAGCTACAGTGCTCCCCGAATAGCTGCCTTGCGAGTTTTTCTGATTTATTTAGCTACTTAAGAGGGCGAGCTACCTATCCGTTCCCGCTTACATTCCTGACAAGTTTTGAAGCTTCAAATTTTTGGTTAGCAATGCGGGTAATGCAGCTAAGCGAGGGAGTATTACTGTACCTATACTGGATAACATCTATGCAATAGTGCAAAATACTTGCTAGTTGGTCTAAAAACTATGCTAACGATCGTATGTGACATGACTCTATTTTCACTTCAAAAGCTGATGAAATCTACAAATAGACTACCTTCCTCGCGACATGAACTTTCAAATGAAGCACATTATACAACAACCTAATGGAAAAGGATTCAAAGCCTGGTAGGGTTTTCCCAGCTCTAAAATTAAGTATTTTTAGAAAAAGTCTGCATTTCCTCATACCCGTTCATGACCCATTCGTCCGGTTTACTGGACCTTCTCTGCATGGTTTTTCGCCACTAAAGTCTAACATCGATCGAATATTCAGTTGGCAGTTAAGATCTTGGAAGAATCTCAGTATCAAGTTATCGATTTTGAAGTCGCCTCAAGGTTGAGACGAGCTTATAGCAATTTCGGGGTCTTAACGTCTGAACTACTTTGCAAAGCAAGACTTTCCCGCTAGACATGAAGTTCGAAGTGAGTTCTCGACTTTGTTTTCCATTGTGTGTATAGTGAATTGTATTATCATACTGTAGCTACACGTTAAATTGAAGTTACAGGTGATGTTTCTTATGGATTCTGCATGTTTTTGTATCCCTGGCGTGGAATAAACGGAGCCGAAGGAGTCGATGCTGGTATCTGTTCAGAAGAGCTCAACATTCACAACTCCTTCAGTCTCTCTAATCACAGTAGTGTTTTTTAAGTCGAAGACAGGCCACCGCTTTGTTGAAGATTAACCTAGAATCAAGCACAGACTTTGGGATGAAATCTGGGATTAGATCTCTTTTATCCAACACAACAAAATCTAGGGCAGTTAAGGGCTGTACCGTGTCTCCGAACGAGTTCGGTAACCAGTATAACGTCACACTCCAGAGAACTGTGAAGCTGACGAATTAGGTAGGCAAGGTTCTCAATCTGTAAAACACCTGATGCTCGATATTCTGTTGAAAGGAAATCATTTTCTGTGGGGGTATTGGAACACCACGTTGAAGCACTCAGACACAAAAACAGGTCCATTGTACTACCAGCAGGTACAACCCTGTTACCGAGTTTTCTTCGTTTTTCTAAAAAAAAAGTCGGGTAAGAACTTCAGTGATAAGGAGCTTAGGTTACCAATACACATCACGTCAGCCCTAAAAATCGATCACCTGATACGAGCAAAGGCAGGACAATCACATAGGAATCGCTCTTTCTATAAGCGTCACAGATAGTGGTGTCACTTAAACCTAACACATTGAAATGTTTGGCAAAGGAGAAGTTTCCCGTAAAAACGCCAATAAGTTGTCAGCAAATCATAGACGGCAACATCTTGACTATTGCAACACATGGTAGGCTAATTTGGCTCTGTCCTTGATTCTCAGCGATTAAAAGCGTTAATTCGACCAAAAAGAGACCAGGGACCCTACTCTATATTGCGATTCTAAAGTCATTCGTTCGAAAGCGGACATATTGTATGGATTTTATGATGGTATGGTATGAGTATTGCATGTGTTTCGCTCTTGCAAACATAAAAAAAAAACTATCTTAGGTGAATTATTTTTTATAGGATCTGGCCACCGCCAGCACGACCGATCTAGACTGCTCTGTTAGAAAATCTAAATGATTTCAGGAGTATACCCTAGCACTCATAGACCTTCTTTTGGTCTAATAGTACCTCTCTACAATAGAAGTGACCACGCATTAGACCGTAATGATACCAATCCTGCTCTACGGCGCAGAGACATGGACATTATCAAAAATTGGATGAGGGTTCTCTTGGCTACTTTGAGAGGAAAATTCTTCGGGTGATTTTCGGTCCCGTCTGCATAGACTGTGAGTGGAGGAGAAGATACAACGACGAACTGTCCAGCGGCACCGACTTAACCAGAAAAGTGAAGGTCCAAAGGTTGTGGTGGCTAAGACATGTAAAGCGGATAGACACCAATGCTCCAGTCCGAAAAATCATCGAAACCGCCCCCGTGGGACAGCACAGTAGAAGAAGATCGGGAACCATGTGTAAGAGGACCTAAACTAACTTAGCGTGGGAAACTATGGCCAAATCGTCTCTTCCGTGATTGTACAACTCGTCACGTAAAAACGAACATTATAACGTCGGAATGGTCTTTTATACGTAATAATGCTCATTTTTACGTGATGAGAGTTATACGATCACAGAAGAGACGATTTGGCCCCTGGTGGCAGCTAGCTAAAGATCGAGTTGGCAGGAGACGCTTGTTGGTTGAGGCTCAGGTCTACACTGGGCTGTAAGCACCTCTTCTCAAATGACTAAGAAGATGCAATTAAAAAGCAAAATACGTATCTTATGACGTTGTCCTGAGCTGTTTCGACAGAATAAATTCAATTCAAGGAAGATGCGACCATTTCCATGCAAAAGAATAAAAAAAAGATAAAATTAAAAAAAAAGGAAAACAAATAAAACTTAATTTCTTATAGTTTCATTTAATTATTTTTTTCTTTTTTCTTTTATTATGTTTTTGATTAATATTTTTCCATTTTTTCGTCGTCCAATTTGAATTTTGTTTTTTCTTTGTATACAAATTAATAAAAAGTCTTAACAAAAAACCAAAAATAAAGATAAGTTGTTTGTTTTTTGTTTTAATTATTTAAACATAAAATAGTAATTAAAAAAATAAAATAAAAACAAATAATTATTTATACAATCTTGTTTTTATATATCCAATAAACATAACTAAAAGTCAGTCTATTACATTGAAAATAACAATTAAATTTAAAAATTAATTTAGTTGTATTTTTCGTTATTGAAAATGTTAAATGTATAATATAATTAGAAAATCGTGTGTGTGAATGTTTGTTTTTTTCTTTTTTAACACAATAATAACGTAAAATAAATATAAAATATAGTTTTTTTTTAATTATTATTATTAATATTTTTTTTTTTGTATAAAAGATGAACAATAATAGTTTTTTTTTATTTGTGTGATTGACAATATATTTTGTTTTGTTTTTTTTTCAATATTAGGTACATTTAAACAAAAAAGAAATACGGATTCGTTTAGTTTAAAATCTTTGTTTTTTTCTTATGTTTATATATCCGCGGATAATTTTATTTTTGTTATAAAAAATACTTTTTAAGTGACTTTGTTGAACTCTTATGTTTTATAGAGATACAAATATTTATAAAGTTTTTTTATTTTTTGTTTAATAAAAGTTGGCTTTTCAGTTTCTTTTTTTTTTTTTTTTGGAAAGAACAAACAATTTGTGACATTTGATGAATGCTTATTATATAGTAATATGGCTTTTTTCTTAAATCTTATAAAATATTTTATTAATTATACATATGTATATGTTGTATATATAATTTAAAAAAAAAATCTTTTATTTATGCACGGAGAAAAATGTTTTTAAAACATTTTTTGTCAGTGTGACCACACTTTGACTGAGATGAGTTAACAATTGTTTTTCTGTTTTTTTCACTCTTTTTTTTTTTGTTTCAATCAATTAATTTTTGTTTAAATATAGTTTTATATATTTGTTTTAACAATACTAACATTTGTGGGTTGTGTGTATGTATATGAAATTTGATTTGTTCATTTTCTTCTTACGCACTTACTAAAGTTTAAACTTTAAAAAATATATATGGTTTTGTTTTTATGTGTAAACAACTAATTTTGTTTTTTTTTTTTTAAATGTTTTAGTAATTTCTTTTAATCAAGCAACAACCAATCGAGTAGGAAAAAGTTTTGTTTACTGCTCCTGCTGTTTGTCGTCTTCTTCTAATTCACGTGTCTCCTCATCGTCAGCATCACAAATTGACATCACTACATTGGAGGGTACATTTGTCAAGTGTACCGATGTAGCTACTATCACTGCTGGTGGTGATCCAGTGGCAATATTTTCAACAACTGAAACCGCCTCGGCGGTTGTTGTTGTTGATGATGATGTCGTTGACGCAGGCGACACATTATCGGCAGCTAATGCTACCGGTTCTTCACTACCAGCAGTAGGTGGCAGAACAAAACTCTTTCCTACAAGTTGATCTCATTTAAGTCCCGTATCTGAGGACGGTGTCCATCGGTCGAACTCAATGCCCGAGTCTGGTGAGACACCGGTTGCCTTGACATTCGCAATGAAACCGCTTGTTTGCATACATTTGCAATCGTTGGCAATGCAATTGCAGGTGAATTTATTATTACCACGCGTCGTATAGCGGTCACAACTGCTGGTTGCATCCATTAATGTTTCGTTGGGACTTAGACAAAGTTGATGTTCGAATGAATGAAGTTGTTGCATAAAATGAAAATTTGGTGAAACATCTGGTTTACGATCGCGTACCAATGTGAAGGCTTGATTAAGGTTGAGAGCACGCGTATGCATTAAATAGGCAAGTGTTACAGTGACAGAGCGTGAAACACCAGCCAGGCAGTGGACTAGCACAGCGGCATTTTTAGAGCGGGCTTCCTCTGAAAAAAAAAAAAATGAAAATAAAAAAAATTGATTCATTAGACACTAATGGTCCTTTCTGATAGGAAAAAGGTTGAACAAACAAATAGTTTCAAATATAATTTATTAAACTTACCAATAAATTGTATAGCTGCTGGAAAATGCATAGCCAAATCTTGTGAATAATGATCCGTTATTGGAATTTTTAAATACTGTATACCACCGGAATTCTCAAAAACATTTGGAAGATCGGGTGTGACATTCAAAATATACTGCAAACAATTTAAATTTACACACTTTAATTGAAAATAAATTATGAAATTTAATTTATAAACTTATTTACCGTTATATTATATTTTTGCAATGCTTTTGAATCCTTACTATGTGATACATTGCCCAAAAACAGTCCTGGCACTATCTCTACCGGTGCTTCATTGAAATTATGATGTGTTGTACTCTCACAATCTGATGATTCAGCTGAACTACTGCAGGCAGAATCTGAATGCGGTGTCGATATTCGTAATGATCTATAAACAAAATAAAAAGGTATTTGATTACAAAACTTTAAATTAATCAAAAGAAGAAATATGTCTTACCTCAAACCCATCAGTTGATCAGCTTGTGTACCACGACTAGATTCCATTTCCTGATTCTGATTACTGTCGTCTTCACACCATTCCGGAAATGCATCCCGGAAATTCGAGAAACCATCTAGAAAAGAAATATGGAAATTTAATAAAACACAACAGGCACAATATCTACAATTATAATTTTAATCAAAAACCTAAGAAGAAGTGAAGAGAAATGTTTCAGAAGAAAGATATACAAAAAAAAAAAAACAAAAATGAAAATCAGAAATGCAAAACGACATCCGTTGCCGTGTTTGGAACCGTGTTTTCACTTTGAAATTGAAACTTCAAACCGTACTATCATTTGTAAAGGGTGTAGAGAATAGAAGGAAGAAGAATAACACTTGCAATATTAAAATTATAGCGAAACAGCAAAAGGGTAAAAGGAAGTTGGCTTTTCCTGTCAACAGACAACAGAATACGTGCGTGCTTCTTTTGATATTCTATGTCTGAATAATAGAGAAATTGGAGTTTTCAAGTGAAATGACAGACAGTACACATTATGAATGTCAAAATGACAACTTCCTACTTGACATGTCGTCAATTATAAGTCAAATTGATTATCTTTTTAACAATTTAACAACTTTTACTGTGTTTAGTTAGCACCTTTCACCACTTTAGAAACATTTTAACATTTTTATTGACGTATAATTGACATAATTAGTGTTTACATTTTCTTTCAAATTGTTCCATTCTCTTTGGATTTCTAATTATATACTTTTTTTTTCTAACACAAAATTAGTGCACAATGAATATGTACAATCTTATTTATTTATGAGATAGTTAATGGAGCTTGGTCATATATTAAGGAAACAGACTAGGTGATTACAAACGATTTGTCTGTTCTTAGTTCAGGCCATTTGATCCCTTTACGTCCCTCTGGCCACCATGGTACTGTGAAAAACTTGTGTTGCTTAGAAGTCTACGTCAAAAAAAAGTCAGTTAGCATGGACTGCAACCGAATCATGAACAACGAACAAATCCGATCCAATAACAGACATCGTTTGTCCAAAAAAAATTCATCCAACGATCATTCTTTGTGAACAGAGCCCTAGAAGTGGCAGTAGTAGATATAAAACACGTGCAAAGAATTGGTACTCAAGTGAAAGACTTAGCAGGGTGTGTGTATGTTCGGGGGAGTTGTTTACAGCCGGTTTCTCCTCAGATTCCTATTCCATTTTGAGTTATAAGTGAGTTGTTTCCCTCCAAAGGATGTCAAGAAGTTAAGGAACTTCTTTGGGTGGATAGCAATAAACTGTTCCATTGGGAGAACTTCGCCACAAAGGATTTTTTCTGAGTAGAAAAGTTGGATGTGTAAACGGAGTCTACACCTTGAATCTGTTACAAGAATCATGTGATGTAGATGTTTGTTCAGGCGGCAGTATCCATTGAGAATTCCAAGATTGTTCCTTTCAGCAGATTTAAGTTTTCTTTGTGCCGATATTGGGAATAGCAGCTTTGAGCACACTTGTTCTGCTGTATTAAGCCAGGCTTCTCTGGACTATTACAGGCAAAAAGTGAAATGTGGTTTGTTTACCCCACAGAAGAGTTTAGGTCCAATGAATGCTATTGATGTGTTGGCTTTTCGTTGCCCATAAATCCACTAGGAATGTTGTTTACAGCTAGGTCAGAGATCATCTTGTAAGTTTTTAAGACTAGCTTGGCTTTGATAACAGGCGTGTAAAGTACTTTTAAGACAGCTTGACTGTCTGAGAAGATGGAGATAGTTTTTCCTCTCACAGATGTGAGAGGCTTGATTAAGTCTCTCATACACTACTTGATGGCTTGGAATATGGACAAATATTTACCAAAGCTGACTAAGAAGTTCGTGCATATGGTGATTCTCTAAAAATTAAGAATCCAGATCCCAGATCCAAACACGAAATCAGAAGCTAATGGTTGGGGTGTGTTTTTCCCAGTCCTCCCTCAACCGGATAACTATTGCGAACTTTTTGTTAAAGCAATATTTGGTAAACATGCTGAACGTTATGTCGTATTCCAATACTTCAGGAAAAGTGACCTCCTCCATAGGACTTTGGATCAAATTTGCTTGAGTGGAAAAGTCGATGGACGCCTTATTTATTGTCTATTCGTACGAACTTAGTGGTTAACCCAAGATGACATTGAGGATAGTAGTTGGAGTTGTGCGAAGCCATCCTGACATGCAAGTTTTCATTGGCCATTTTTTAAATTGTGGTCTGCAACTTCTGACATTTTCTCAAAAAAAAAAAAAAAAACCAACTTTTCAAAACTCTTTACAGTCGCTGTCTACATTCTGACTGTCCACTGACATTGAATCGTGACAAACTGATTGTCAATTAATTTGAAAGAACTGCGGTTTGCATCTAAATGTGTATTGTGACATAAAATTGTTACTCAACAATGATATGCCCATGAAATTTAATTAAATGCTAATCAATTACTGATTAACCGAAAAGCTGACATAGGTACACTGTCTATTCTGCTATAATCTAAATACATTTTCTCAAGCCCTTTTTTTTGTGTAGTACTTCCTCATTTACTGATAATAAATAAAACAAATACAAGATTTTAAACAATTTAATATAGAACGTTAAATTTCTACTTGGAAAATAATTCAGTCTACACTTAATCTACTAATGTGTTCTTCTTTTTTGTTATTTGATTGATTGATGAAAAATTGATGGTGGGTGTGTCATTCAAGCATTCACTGTCTTAATACAACAAATGTTTCATTCTAATTTTAAAACAAATCCCAAAAGTAAAAACAACTAATTAAATCAAATTTATGATGACATTGACAAATGTCATTTATCAACAAAAATGACTTGTGCTTCAGTTCACTTAATGATTTAAGGTGTATATGCAATGCAGGGCATGATGCAGAATTATCACATTAAAGTGTCAACTGTCAATTTGTCAAAAAATAAAATAATTTTCAGTTTTTCATCATCGAAAGGAATTTTTATTTTTCAATTGAGTTTGAATACTTTTTGGTTTGTGTTTTTGTATCAATAAACCTCAATTAAAATGACCGATTTATTAGTTAAATGTTTCGTGTTGGTTTTTTTTTTTTTTTTTTGGTTTCGTTTTGTGTTTGTGGTTTATTCTCTGCGCGCTTTGCGCTTAATTGCTCGATCATGATAAATTGAGACGCGGATCGCAAATAAATTATTTTATTTTCTTCCATCTTTATAGTGTGTTGATGATGATTACTCATTTCACATCGAACGCGAAGCATGAATTGTATGGTATAGCGTGTCGGTTTTTTTTTTTTTTTTTTCTTTAGATGGCGCAGACTTTTATACAGGGTGGTCAATAATTCGTGTTTTATTTTACACAAACTGCTTTTTAAGCAAATGCTTACGTGGAGACGTTGGAATTACTGACAATTTCTGTGAATTTGCAAGTTCGCGAAAGCGTTTGACTAATGTCATCTTGATGGCAAAAACACATGCGTGCATATAACTTCACAGAAAAAAGTCTGGAAACGTGTAATTTTTACACAAAGTGACATTCAGCAAGGTTGCATACTTGCACCAGAATTTTTATTTTATTGGTAACGACTTGTTTTATAATTTATCAACATCATACGGTGCTTGAAAAGAAAAATTGTTCACGTCTTAGTTTAGGCTAGGTGGCTGTCCTCGCTTAAGCAGGAGCACACTTAGATCAGACATACGTACATTGTGATACGACGTGCAGCACCGGATTACCAGGAAATTTGCGTGATGGATTTCCTTGCTTTATTAAGAAAGATACTATAGGTAGCCGTGTCCTCCGCCTATGTGTAGGGTTCTAGACTCACAAAACTTCTTACTTTGTAAATATCAAGCCTGGTTAGGTCGTTGGGGCATCCATAGAAATACTCTGTTAAGGGTCGCCTTCTCAGCCAGCAGGTGCAAAAAGGTAAGTCACCGTTTCTTCTTCTCCTCGTCTCTAAAGCTTCTCAGAAATCATTGCAAAGGACACCCATCCTAGTGGCGTACCTGCCTATCAAACAGTGTCCTGGGAGGGCTCCTACATTCTAGTTCTTATGTTTTTCCAATGGCTTAGTGGTTAGTTCGTTGGACGGTTCAGCGAGAGGACGCAAGTAAGAGCCCTTAAAACTATCGCGGCACCATTTCTTCGCAGGCATGACAAACCTGCAAGAGTATAATCTGTCATGAAGAAGGTTCTCAATCCGCCATTCGGAGTCGGCAATAAAACAGTAGATCCTTTCCATTTATGCGAAAAATATAACACAACATGAATGGTTGCGAGAAGCTAGGCCATGGTTGTCTATAAGCTATCTTATGTTCTCTTCAGACCCGGAAAGAGATAAAATTAATTCAATTTTTCTGTCTTCAGTATCAAGGCGAGATTTTATCAATTTTAGCGAAGCAGGTGGTTCCCCTTTATCTTCAAAAAACTTCTAATCTGCTCACTCCTTTGCCAGTCAAGAAAAACATCGTATCTGTCAGCGACCTCATTTCGAGACCAACTTGAATCGTATTGTCGGTGATTTCAAGGCTTTTTCCACTACCAGACTATTTCTATATAGAACAATAGCGCTACCCTCTACGGCGTTAATTTAAATCCAGGCCGCAGCTTGTTGGATCGCGGTGAATTCGCCTTGAAATACACTACAGTGCTCGTGCAGCCGTCTGATCTTTACATCAGGGACACTGGTCAAGAATCCTGCCTCTCTACCAAACGTTGTTTTAGATCAATCTGTTTAGATCTGTGGTCACAAGGAAAACAACATAAGTCGACTTATGTTGTTTTTCCCTGTGGCCACAGATATGTATCCCGAGATTCCGAAACACTTCAGTTTAGAATTTTAATTTTGTATTTGACATTTAAGTCGATGTAAGGGACGAGATAGTCTGTTTTAACAGGGAAATCAATTCGACTCGACAACCAATTTATGTTGCCAAATCACCCTGTAGATCGTCTTAATTTTCCCTCAAATAAATTCCGAGCCTACACCAACTGAATGAAAAAAAAATAAAAAATATTAAAGATACAGTGCTCGGAATTAATGGTTTTTTATTAGCTCCAAAGTCATAAAATTGTTCGGAAATTGTAAAAATAAAAAAAATTATTCACTTAACACACTCTACATTGAATGTTGTTTTTTTGTTTTTGTTTTTTTTTTTTTCTGGAGCATAATTTTCACTGTTTCATTTAATTTCTTAAAATTACTGGCGATCAATTGCTTAGACCTCCAACATTGGATCGTACAACCAGACGGTTTTTTTTTTATGTTTATTTATTCACTATTCTGTTCTTGTTTGTTTTTTTTATTTATTTAATTTAATGACTAGACATTTAGTGTATTCAGTGTTCTGAATGTAAAGACCGCAATTAGTTTAGTGTTGGAATTTAATACTCAGGAATTCTTGGAATTCTATAGATACATGTGTTATTTATTTATTTTTACATTGTTCAGTACAAGAAAAGATATATTTCGCAAGGAACATTAGCTTTTTTTTGTTATCAGTCCGTGCATGACCAACGCAATAGATTGTGATAAAAATATAAAATGAAATTTATTTCGTAATAATATTAAAAGTTGCATGGTCAAGTTTAGTTCAGGCGGTATTTTTTTTTTATCAAAAGTCTGCAGATATTATAAGTTGAATAAAAAAAAAAAAAAAAATGGCACAAGGGAGCTTATCGCATCGCCGTCTTTTATCTGTCTGTGAAACTTGAGTCACCGAAATCCGGAAACTACATAAGGAACATGCTGACTCACAGAAATTAGTTGGTTTTATGATCGCATGTCCTTGTCACATAGACGAAAGAGACTTTAAGTCGATAGACCGGTCAAAAGCAGAGCTGTGGAAGCTCTGTATGTAACTCCACAACCTTTTGGGGACATAATACATATTTACGCGTTCGACGTACGAATATCATAAGACTAACTAACTCTTATCTTCTCAAGACAATTCCTTTCCTTTCCTACTGAATTCGAATAATCCTTAAACTAGATGAGAGATAAAGGAGATACCGATGCACGTTGGTTTTAAATGCTTGCGGGTTGTAATGATCATTCCACATTCGTATTGTAAGACACCGTCTAGGTCAAAACCTCACAATTGATAGCTATAATTTTGAGCTAGTGAAGGAGTTTATCTACCTCGGGGCAAATATAAACTCGACAAATGACACCCTAGTGGAGATTCGACGAAGGATAACCTTAGGCAACCGCTGCAACTTCGGTTTGTCCAAACTCCCAACTCGAAGGTCCAAAATTATGATGAACAAAACTCTGTTCTTGCCAGTCTTGATGAATGCTGGACGATAAGTAAGACAGGGGAGCAGATCTTGGGATCCTTCGAAAGAAAAATTCTACGTCGAACATTTGGTCCTGTCTGTGAGGAAGGCGAATAGACAAAGATATGGATATAGTCTGAAAGGCAAGAACCCGTCGACTGCAATGGTTCGGCCATGTCAAGCGAATGGACGAGAATGCTCTAGCTAAAAGGATCTTTAAATCCCTGCCACCTGGTTCACGAAGAAAAGGAAGACCGAACCTCCGGTTTAAAGATCAGGCAATCGCGGACGGCAGAAACCGTTGTCTAGTAAACTGGAAGCAGGAAGGATGGAAAGCGGCAATAGTTCAGGTTTAGACCCTCCAAAGCTCGCTGGCCTGATAAGTAAGTAAAAAAGTATTGTAAGACTTAAGAAAGAATTGAAGGATAAACTGATGAGTATTCGAGGTATGACGCATGCTGATTGAGTTTTTCGATTGATTTCGCAATGTTACTGTCACCAATAACGTTTTAACGTTCCATTTTGAATCCAATCTACGGTTTTTGGGGCGCTATGCTAGATGTGTGCTTGTTGCACACGAGCTTTGAACGAATGAACGCCTTATAGATTGAAGTCAAATCAGAAGGGGCAACGTATTTTTTTTTTTTCATCATTTAAGGAAACCTAGGGTCGTTCCAACAAAGGTCGTTGTTAACACACATACCTTCTCCTTCCCTTCCTCTTTCGACTTTGACGATTCAAGTACCATTCATGGATAATGATTCGGGTTTTGGATAACAATTGCTGATCCCCGACCGGGCTCGAATCTGCACAGGTCGGGCCAGAAGCGAGCACCATCGCCAACTCATGAGTAAAGCATACTTTGTCGTCCCTCTTCTTCCTCCGAAGAGCAAGTACTTGAGTTAGGGAACGAATATGAGAAACTGAGGAGGGTACTGTCATCAGCAAAGGAATGGATTAGATTACAAGTTGCAGACAAGAGATCATTTTTACAAAATGAGAAAGAGGGCCGAAGGCAGAATGGAACCTTGGGGGACAACAGCATTTATATAGTGAATTGCCGACTTGAAACCGTCCAAACGATCCGAAAGGTAGTTTCTTATCCATTGAAGAAGAGATACATCGATGCCATATGCACGCATTTTGGACAAAAAAGCTTGGTGTCAAACTCTGTCAAATGCTTTTGAAATATCAAACACAACAATCTTACTTTCACCAAAGTGATGGAGAGATTCGTTCCACTTGTCGGTGAGATATGCCATCAAATCATCAGTGGACCTGTTGTTCGAAAACTGTACTGTCGGTCATTGAGATTGAGGCTTATTTTCATAAGCTGATGTTTCCATGACCTTGGAAAGAAGGAACATGAATCGGTAGTTTAAGGGAGAAGAAGATTCTTTTGCAACAGGCTGGACAAATGCAGTTTTCCATTTACTCGGAAAGAGACCAGGGAAGTAGGACAGCATAACACTGGTAGATCATGACCACCCTATACGGCTTGAAGGGTTGAGGGGGTATTGAGGAGTGATAATGACATCGGGATGTTCGAAAAAAAATACTGTGAATTATAAGAAATGGCAACAATAATTGTGTGTATAGCATCATTAGGGTATTCATAACCCCTTGAGGGCTGATGAATTATAAAACAAAAAAGATGGATCAGCACACTATAACCCCTTTACATATGCAAGAAATAATTAAATTTTAATTTTATTCAAATAAGCGAATGATTTACTCGTTGAAATTGTATAATATTTTGCACCCCCAAAACTATTTTATAATTACAAAATTGAAATCCCTTAATTTATCCATGTAGTCATAATCCCAAATCGAAATGAGCATACATATATTTACCAAGAAAACAACATTGACGTAGTTCTTCTCTACTGCGGCGTACATTCAAAATGACAGAATTTTCCGTTTAAATCCCAACACAACAGTAAACGAATGGAATTTAACTAATTTCCATGAAATATAAAAACAGATATTCATGCCATGCCACCCACTAATATCTATCTACCTGGCAGAAATTAAATCAACCTTGTCATCCATTAATTATTTTGTATCGTTCTCATTCACAAATGTACACACTCATCAGTAGGATGAATTATTTTAGGTCGAAAACGTCATGTTGATATTGAATCCCCAAAGGAGCGTGTGCCCCAAAACGACGACGACGTCGAACCAGAACCTCATCTTGAACGTTTCGTTAATTTATTTACGATGTCATCGTTGTTGTTGTACTTTTATTTTTATTTTTATTTTTTCTGGTTGAAGAAGAAATTATATTTTCTTCTTACAACAAACTTTCATTCATTCAGAGAATCGAATATCGAAAAGGAACAAAACATAAGAGAATGGAATGACACAAGAGTTATACAACAAACAGAAGAGATGAGAGGGGGGCGGGGGCGCTTTTTGTAGAATGAATTGGTAAACTTATCCTTATGCCGCCATTGGTGATGGAGGTCAGAATAAAAGTCAAAATTGGAATCCATTAAACAGTTTTTTTATTTTTTTTATGTCAGATTCTCCATGACTTTTTGGGTGACTTCCAATGGAAGTTTTTTTTTTCTTCTTGTTTATGGATTTGTTTTCACTTTTTTTTTTTTTTTGCTTTTAACGATGTTCTCTTCTTTTAAAAACTATCTTAAGTGAACAAAACAAAAAAAAACTGAAAGTTATAGACAAATTTGAGACTTTGGAACTGTTGTTTTTTAATTTTTTTTTTTTGTCTATTGTTTATGATGTTTGTGGACTTTGTTAAAATGTGTAAACATTTAAGACACAAACAATTTTTTTTTTTAAAGACTTAATTGTTTACAAAGTGAATTGGTGGAACATTTTTTTTTACAAAGATGAAGCATTGAACAACAATGGACAGTTGAAAGGAAAATAATTAAAACATTTATTGCTTAATAGACTTTGATTTTTATTTTTACAAAACGCAGATGTTCGATATTAAAAAAAAAAATAATTTCAAGTTTTTTTCAACAAAACTATATCAACTTTCAAATTCTGTCATCATCACTGCGTGACAGGAAGAAATTTGAGAAGTTTTGCTGGTCGGAATTTAAAACGACATGTTGATAACGTCGTGAGTTCATTGAAATAGGTTAAAATCTGTCCGGTATCTGTCACGAATAGTCTCGATATGGCACTTTTTTAAGGTGACACTACAGTCCGGGGTGGACCTGAGTCGATTTAACCAACAAATGTTCTTCAGCTAGCTGTCTCCAGTCGCGGTCTTTCTTTTATAATTCACTAGCGCTAAAGGGGCTATGAATACCCTTATGATGTTATTCACACAGCGCTAGTGTTGGTGTAGTGATTTTGAAACTCAGGTGGTATTAGGTTTCTGTCTTTTTGCTCCGAGAGTGGTGTCCAGAATGACTGGGGAGAATTATAGGTATTGTTGCCATTGCTAATAATTCACAGTATTTCTTTCGAACATCCCGATGTCATTCTCTACTGCACCGTCCCTCGAAGATTTTCTCGGCCGGAGCCCGCTTTGTATAACCCAACCACCTCAAATGTTGAGATGTCAGTAGACCCCACAAAATTTGTTGCTGATACGATGGTTTTGCTGGATTTAAGTATGACCAGCCCCTAGGACACTGAAGACAATAGTCGTTAATTTCCTTTTTTTTTATTAAAAGTGTGTCGGACTCTTTTCGATTGAATCCTCTCTATCTTCAAGCGAACTAACCCCCATTTTTTCCTGGACTCTAATTTTCTATGATCTTGACGGATTTATGTCGTTTTTTCTCCTCTTTACCTTCAGCACTTCTTCGATGTAGGGGCACATTGGCTTCTAATTTTCCTCACTCGTGCGCATTATCGCAACGATATTGTCGAGTGTGATTCTGCCTACCTCCGTTTTTAGTCATCGTCTTTCCCAATTCCTGTGTTTCTCTCTGTCGCAAGGAGATCGATGGGGATTACAACCACGACCACGAGAACGCATGGTTGTGACACTATTCGGTAGGTACTTGCTGGAATCTCACATCCGTACGTGACTGTCATAAGAAATTCTCGCCGAGTTTTTCTAAGTTTGTCATTTGATTTGATGCCTGAATGCGAGCTCTGTGTCCAGCCTCAATCCCAAGAACTTCGTTGTCCCTGTAGCCCCAAAACCATCTCATTCGTCTCTGTTGCTAGGCTAAATTGATGGCCTTGCTTCCAGGACTGGACGTCGTCTTCGAAAACTCATATGGTGATCACTGCCGCGATGTCATCTCCATTCTCAACTTTCCATCGTTGGAAATATTCTACAAGTCGGATCCTAGCAATCGTTAGTCTGATCACGAGTCAGATGTTTGATTTCTACAGCGCATCCAGAGTTTATTGTGTCCCACCCTGTACAAGTGGTTGTCCCAAAAGGTTAAATTCCTTCTTTTGACAGACCTCAGGGCACTCTTAAGTACTCATACCGCACTCCTCTTTAAAGGCCATTCAATTCGCGCTATACAAATTTAGCAAATGCATAGTGCACATTTGTGCGCCATCATTCCATCCATCGAAATCGATATTTCTTCCCAAAAAAAAGTCACAAACCATTACCGTTGAGTGATTGTTCACCAAGCAAACTAAAATGGTTTCGAATGGCCTTCATTTACAATGGAACCGACATTCAAATTCATTAACGGATGTGAAAAGAATAGAAAACAAAAAAACAATTGTTTATAGCGATTCTGCTGCTATCCACACCAATTTGATTGTCTTCCCCAATGACAGCTAATGTGTTGACATTCACTACTCGGTACGGTACGGTAGGCCTTATTTCGAAAACTTTGATATATGCCATCAGAGACTGATGTGTGTGCACAAGCATATGCATGTGAACTAAGCCAAACTCATTCGAAAGCGATTTTCATTCACAAATTAATCGACCGGAAGTGACATATTTCTCAAGTGGTTGCTGCTGTTGCTTCATTGCTCCCCTTATTGTTTTTTTTTTTTTTTTCCCTTCCACACTCTCATTCATTGTGTGTGTGTGTGTGTGTTATTTTTTTCTTTTTATTGCTTTAGGTAGCGCATTCGGTGGGTGGTGGTCGATCGCCCCATTTAAGCATACACAATACAAAAAAAAAAATACTACGAACGACCACCATTCATCAATCAAACCGAGGAGAGGTAGTACACACTACCGTACACGCAGCAGCAGTATATAAATACATATATAGCGGCCGGGTGGCTGTTTCCTGTTTGTCGTTGTTTGCCAAAAACAGAAAACCTCGACTGTGCCACCTCCTTTTGTCTATTTATCTAGCTATTTACAAGTGTGATTTCAGTGTGTATTGGTGCGGACGTGTGGGGAACAATATTATTCGTTGTACACCATGCTCTGAGCTGACAAATTTTTGCACAAGTAGACACAGAGAAACCGATAATGATTCATTGATACGATGTCACAATTTATTTTCTATTACCCATCGTAACGAGACATAAAACTTGGTGTGGGGTTATACAAATTGAAAGGCAATGACAAAATTAAAACTATCGCATTTTAATTTCCCACCCGGATTAGGTAACACGAACTGTTATTTTGTAACACTACCAACCGAATAATATTGGTTTGACGTTTTGAAGTTTTTCAATCTTACTGTCAATGAACGTTGACAATGATGACAGATAAAGTGAAGCAATAAACACTGTGCAAGTTATACAGGAAGTGACTCGCATTAATATGATTGGGTGTGCGACTATTTTTTGACATTTACAACACTTCCTGAATGCAAAACTTGACACATATGACATGTGACAAAGTAAATCTATTTTATTAGTGTCAAAATGACATTTTAATGTGATGCAGATGACAGATGCAAGTTGTACAAGAGGAAATTTATGGGTTCGGCAGGTACTCTGAAGACAGATTCAATTAACACTAGAAGGGGGCATAATAGGTCTCCAGTGAGTCTACAAATTATCCCTACATCTTTTGACAAAAGCCACATGCATTAAGAAGTGGCACTTCAATCAGTTCTCATTGAAGGTTTATGCTTAGCACAAGTTATTTTATATGGAAAAGACCTTCTCTAGCGAAAGTCTTTCTTAAATATTCGTATCAACTGTGAACAGAGGTCTCTCCTTAGCCTTCGTGACATTGTCAGCATGCATAATACAAAATACAAGGTTTCGACTTAGAGGTGGCAATTCAAGCCCTAAATGGAGAGTCATACGTTTTTAGAATCTTTTGAGTAAGTGGCAGTTCATTTTAAACTAGTCATTCGATTCACATCCAGAATATGTCAGCAAGTTACGAGACTTCTCTAGGCAGTAACCAGTTCACCACCAACAATTCTCTTTCTGGTTAAAAGAAGGCTGGAAATTTCGTTAGGATGTGTAGAGAGGTCTTTACACTCTCAAGACTGAGTTTCCAGCTTGAATCAGTTGCAAAGATTCATGCAATGTAGATGCAGTGTTCTTTGGAAATTTCAATTAGGATTCTTAGGTTGTTCCTTTCAAGATGAACAATGAAAATATGTTTTCTATGATCATGTATTTTCTGGTGTTCTAAGCTAAGCTTCTCTGGACTCCTGTAGGTGATTTGCTCGCACAACCGAAGAGTTCGGGTTCAATGATGTGCCATCTTTTGCTAGTGAGTCGAATTTTTCATTAATCCACTGTTGGCAGGAATCCAGTGAAGGATGACCATGTTGTATGTAACTAAGTCAGGGATCACCTCGTAAGTTTTTAGGACTGGATTTGATGACAGACGAGATTAAAGTAGTTTTATCCAACGATATGGGAGACTTGCTTGAGTCTTACACGCTAGTTGATGGCAAAAACCTCGGCTTGGAATATTGACGAGTATTTACCAAGGCTAACTGGAGATTCTCCTAACTTTCCGGATCCAGATACTGTTTCCATTTTGGATCCGTCCGTATACCAGATGAGTTCAAAAGGTAATGGTTAGTGTTTCTGTTCCTCCCAGTCCTCCCTTAACGGGGTTACTTTTGAGAAGTTTCTGTTGAAGCAGTATTTTTTTTTTATGTAATTCACTCGCGCTAAAGGTGTTATGAATACTCTTATGATGCTATTCACACAGCCCTAGTGTTGGTGTAGTGATTTTTGAAACTCAGGTGATATTAGATTTCAGTCTTTTTGCTCCGAGGGTTGTGTCCCGAATGACTGGAGAGTATTATTGGTACTGTTGCCATTGCTTATAATTCACAGTATTTCTTTCGTTCATCCCGATGTCATTAGTACGATTGACACTTTCAAACCATATGACTACTCTACTGCCAGTGTTATGCCTATGCAGTAGAGCTGACGTCAGCTTTTTTCGTATTTGCGTAGCATATCGTCTGGGAACATGCTGACAGTTGTATCGTACTCCAATGTTTCTCTATAGAATTTTGAGTCAAAGTTGCTTGAGTTAAAAAGTCGATGGATGCCTAATATAGCTTCCATCCGAACAAAAAGGGTTCAAAAATTCAGTAAGTGCATGTCCTTCGTGTGAATTTTGAAATAGTGAATTGTCTAATAGTGCGCACAAATGTTCCATTTCTGATCATCCTTCTATTAAATTCATCCCAACATTTGTCAGGGTAGAATCTTAAGCAAAAGTCTGCTACTAGTCTGCTAACATTTTTCTCTTTATCAGTTGCGAAGATGAAAATACTGTTTAAGGATCGAACTTCAAACGTGAGAGCAGGGCTCCTTCTCTGTATTGCGATTTTAAAGTTCGGATCGTTCGAAAGCGGACATTTTTTATAGGCAATTTTAAACGCAATTCGTAAAATTCATACAAAATGTCCGCTTTCGAACGATCCGAACTTTAGAATCGCAATACAGAGTAGGGGCCCAGTACTCAAGCTTCGGCCTAACTTCGTTCTCTCCTTTCCTAACTAATTCTCTCTTTTCGTTTCATTTCTTTTGCAGGATAACTTTATAAATCATCTAATGGAGTCTCAAGACATCGAGTGAGTGTCCCTTCAGGGGTAAGTTTAGTCATAAACTTAATTAAGTTGATGGAATATTTTTGTCTTCCGTTAAGTTTAGCCCACATCCATTTGCTCTTAATCAAACCACTTTACATCGTGTCTCGCAACCCATTTTAATTATCAAATTCTGACGCATAAAAGCAGAAAAAATTCAAAGAAAACCCTATTTCCGGTGCCCACCACCTACTTGAAATTGATTCTGATTCTCCTCCCGTAACTTGTGTATCCAGCTACTGCAGCAAGTATCATCAGCAGCCCACATTTATTGATTTACATTTCTTCTACCTCCACTGTCGCCGTCGCCGCCGACGATGATCATCAAGAGAGAAAGAAGCAAAACATTAAGAATTCTTTTGGGGCGGCCAAAAATATAATGTTTATGAAGAGAACCAAAAGAAAAAGAAAAAAGATAAAAACGGAAACAAAATCCCATATATACTGTGTGTACACCCACCTCCAACAGACGGACGACCGGCTTACGAATGTGGGGAATTCCATGAAACTGGCATACATCCTTTTTTGGAAAAATAGGATGACAAGCGAACATGGCCTGTGGGCATGGAGCAGTACTACACCAGCAATAGTATAATACCACAGCTCGACTTAGAGTAGGAGGATCACAATAGACATCGTTAGGCATCGCACACACACACACAGACACACTGGAAATGCAAATGATATTCGGTTTCGTTGAATAAGTACACCACACCACCGCTTGACATCTGGCCAAGTGGGCAGATTTATATTCCATTGATTAGTGCGGGCGTTACTTAATAAATTTTACAAACAATTTTTGTTTCTATTTCTCGTGCTTTTTGCTTTGCCTTCTCCATTCATTGCTGTGCTGGTTCCGAGGAATTAAGTGATTTGATTATTGATTTTCTCTATTAGGAGT
Organism: Criorhina ranunculi; assembly: GCA_951813785.1. Classification (NCBI taxonomy): domain Eukaryota; kingdom Metazoa; phylum Arthropoda; class Insecta; order Diptera; family Syrphidae; genus Criorhina; species Criorhina ranunculi. The sequence goes on along the minus strand of OX638382.1, from coordinate 10,605,418 downwards.
TTTTATGCCAAAAAAAAATTTTTTTTGTTGTCTTTTTGTACCGCACCGCACGGATTTGACCATGAAATTCTTTATTCTTGTGGTTTGTACGGTGATTAAATACATTTATCTTTTTCGAAGAATTAATTTTTGTTGTCTTTTGTGAGATGAAGAGAGAAAGAAAGGGAGAGGGAGAGAGAGAGATTGACACCTGTAATGGTGAAGAAAAATTTTGTTTTGACGTTTGTCCCAGTGTATGGTATGCGAATATTGACAGGTGGGTTGACAATTAAAGGAAATGACATTGTTTGGGTGGCGGAAATCTACATTGTCAAATGGAAAACATGGTTTGGAGTGACATTTTACCTGGAATTGATCGCGTGTGTGGGTGCAAAATGTAGAAATGGTACCGAAAAGTAACAGATTCTGTCAAAACCAATTCATATTATCGGATTCATTTGTAATATTTTCATTGTTGGTTATTCCTTGAGAAGATTTTCCGTGGAAATATTTATCATTGATGTGCAAGCTTGTCATTTTCTTGCTGTGACCTAAGAGTTGCGAAAAGTCATCAAATTTCAGTGGTAGTTCCCTTGGCTAATCCAGGCTGAGGGCTTTAATGGAAAGTGCTTTTACTGCCAATTTCCAACCTTTGGACATACCCTGGGATTTTTTTCTAAAGCGTCAGTAAAGGCTTTTTAAGCAACGACTTGGGAAGGAACATGCACAAACTCATTTGCAAAACATGATCGAACGGGAGCAATACCCGATGATTGGAACCTCAGCATTGCCTGTCCGATCCTCAGAAAAGAAAACCCTTTGAAACTGCGCCAACTATAGAGGTCTCAATCGCTTCAACATCGGCTTCAGGATGTTATCTGCCTTTGCCAACAACCTGGGCCAAATCTTCCTCCGTGATCGTATAACTCGTCACGTAAAAACGAGCATTATTACATACAGAATGATTGTTTCTACGTATACGATCACGGAAGACACGATTTAGCCCCTGATTGGTCCATATCAGTGTGGCTTTAGGCGAGGAAATTAAATCAACCACAAAATGTTCACCGAAGAATCTCAGATTCTACCCCGGAGGATCGACGCAGTAGAGAAGGGCCGCGACTCAGGTGACCAACGCCTGGCCAACTAACGTTCGAGCTGACTTCAGACACTTGTTGGTTAGGACCGGGTCCACCCCGGAAAATAGCGTCAGTAAAAGCAGTGAACCCTTCAGTACACAAGAAATGGAACTTTCTCATTTATCGGCATAGCTTATCGAAGAGTCCTGATCACTGCTGATGGTGTCCAAAATGTCTATTGAAAGTTAACGCAACATGAATCCCAATCATTCAGCGCTAGAAGTAATTTTGAAACTCAGGTGGTATTAGGTTTCAGTTTTTGCTGCAAGAGCGGTGTCCAGAATAACTGGGAAGAATTATTGTTATTATTGTCATCGCTTATAATTCACAGTAGGTATTTCTTTCAAACTTCCTAATATCAAGCCATGTGACCACCCTAATGCCTGTGTTATGCCCGTCCCTTAGAGCTGACATCGACTTTTTTGACATCAGGAGTTGAATCTGGAACCTTCAGCGCATGATAAGCAATGATGCTAACCACTACACCGAGGCCACCACGTATCATCTGTCAAAAACAAACGTGATTGTTAAAATTACAAAGGGGGGAAACTACTCGTCTTACTTTAACAGGTCAATGAAGGATGTTCAATCTCAAAGCGATGACTTATACTCGTGCATATACCCTTATTGCCGTCAAAACTATTCACACCTTCCGCATTCCTTTTATGTTCGTTCACATTAAAACAAACGTCAAACAAAAGGCCCATTCACTGAGCAATTTCAACTAACCCCAGGAATTCACTTGATTAACCGATGTTATAAATTATTTCCCCATCACTGCCTATGTCATTTCCCATTTTGAATTCCGCTGTGTCAAAAAAGAAAATACAATGCGTTTACATTTCAGCAAATATGTATATACAATGCATCAATGAGTCACATAGAATTTCTTTTGTCTCTCTTAAAACAAGTGTTCAAAATGCAATACAAACTTTAAGGTCAGTGCGCAATAAACGTCTGTTTAATAGAAAATAGAAAATAAGTAAGAGTCTTCCTTCCTTTACGTTAGTTTTTATTTTTTTTTTAATGACTCAGCTAAACAAATGTGAATCATTTTGTTGAAAATGAAAAGTGCGACTCGTTGTCTAACACAAATGTCATATCACCACCTGAGTTGACAGCTGATGTGATGATTGAGAAGTGACATATTTGCATGGGACACGTGAAAACTGTCACATAAGTATTTTCCATCGTATCCTATCCGGTGTTTTATTTCGTTCTATATTGCCGACTGTCAGTGTTACACAAATGTCAAAATAAACATTATTGTTGGATGACAATACATACATACTTTGGCGGAAGTTGTGGGAATATTACAAATGTTCGCGAATAATGAATGACAATTGTGTGAATATTATGCGAAAGGAAGCCACTTATCTATTGTATAATAATTATGTTAAGTAGTTTTAGGTTTCACGCAAAAAAAAAAAAAACAACAAAAAAAAGTCCCATAAAGTATAAATAGACGGATTGTGGAGAATGGTGTAGACTTGGGGTTAAAATTTCCCACAAAGCTAATTGGATCGAGTTATGAAATGTCTTCAGAGACGTGAAATGTTTCTAGGAAAAGAAAAAACACTAATACATTTGACATATGTCAAATTTTTTCATAACGAAGTTTGTGTGGTATATTATGATGGCGAAATGACAAAGGAAAATTGGTTCATGAACACAATCGACGACAGAATATGACGTTAACGCAATTTTCTTATCTTTCCAATTGGCATTTCCTATTCGAACACCGTCCACATATCTGTCCTTGAACCTGTGACAAAGCAGATAAGATTTCGGAAATTTGGCATTTCCTGTACTTATAACCGAAGCCAACGTGAAATGACGGCTTATCAGTCATAAATTGACTGGCCAAAATTCGAAAATTAAAAGTTAAAAATAATAAAAATAAAAAAAAATCACCTGAAAGGTAATGGCAAAAAGGAAATAATAACATGCGTGGGTTGTACAAAAAAAAACACACCACACCAACTCGTCGACTTTCAAGGATTTTTCAAAGTAAACCCACCAAATGAATTCCATTCCACTGCACAGAAAATAAAAACAAAAAAAGAGAAGCAAACTGCTGGACTCTGACCGTAATAAACTGTGGCACCGTGGAGGCGTTAAGCAACCATATAACCATTCATTTTGATTACGAATTCTCTTATAAGTTAGAATTACACATTTGGAATTTGAAATTGAATATTATCTCGCATTCTCTATCGCTGTGTGCTCTGGTACGTGTTAATTAGCTTTTGAAAATTGACACACAAACCAAAACCACTTTGCGTCAAATGACAGACAGACAGACAACATCAGTCCCCATGTCAAGTTAATTTGTTTACTCTTGTTGAATTATCACAAAAAAAAAGCCCACAAATGATGGTGATACTGTGCAATATTGTTGTTGTGACTGTGCAATTTTATTGTGTGTGCGCGCACAACTTATGTTTATTAGGATTTCCTGCTAAATTTCAATTTCCTCTTCTTTCAAATTTTTTCACTCCTTCTCTTCTTATTCCATGTGTACACGACGAGAGTATGCAAAATGCTAAGAAATTTGTGTACACATAGATAGTATCTACCCTCTTGACATAACAAGCAAAACAGAACAATAACAGTTATATGTAGTCATCACTGAACGATGTCATTTTCCTGTCAGTAAATACATATATGTCAAATTAGACCACTGTAGCGTGTCAAATTTGACTAGAGTCAGTCTTTTCCTTTTTCCATCTTCTTCTTTCTTTTGTCAATAATTTTCATTTCCTTTTTGAACGAAGGTAAGAAACTATGAAATTTCATTCATGAAAAACTTAAAATGATTGCTGTTCTGCACCGCTGCTGATATACCGTAAAAAAATAAAAAAAATGAACGAGTGCGTTCAGTATCCACCTTGAGAAAAGTTCATTCATTCATATACATTTTTTTAATGAAATATTTATGTTTTAAGAGAAGAATCATGGAAAACTTATTGTTCGTGTGTGGGAATTATATATCAGGTGCAACTAGTTGTTTATTATTTTCTTGGTAATTATTTTTATTTTTTTTACTACGTTACGTCATTACTTAGTTTAATGAGGAGTTTCATGTGGCTGTGATATTGCTTTTTTTTTTTTTTAATTATTGTCTTGCATATTTATATACTTGTACATAGATACATAGATACACCAGCAGGTAGTAGTAGTTTTTAGTTTTTCTTTGGAAAGGAGAAAGAGAAGGAAGTGAGACTCCAGTGTTATTATGGGCACATGGGAATTAAAGAACAATGTGTACTCGCCCCGGTGGAGAATGCATTCTAATTAGCAATGTAATGAATGACTGCGTTGGATAGTTTATAAGTAGGCGGTAGTAATATTGCTGTTGGTCATGCCATGACGACTTTCCCCCCCCCCCTTTGGCAGAATAATTGTAGAAAATTTTCTTTAAGTTGCAGCTTTTTAAAAAAAAAGAAAAGAAAGGCATTCCACGGAAGAGCTGGAAGGAAGACTCTGCATCAAAAAAATTGCTCAACGACATAGACTATTTAGTTGAGTTCGTTTTTTATTCAAAACCAGACACTCATACAGTCAAACAAGTCCATTGTGTTACCAGTTAGTACAACCTGTTTACTCTGTTTTCATCTTCAAAAAAAAAGCTTAAGTGGTAAGGAGCTAAGGTCAACGGACTCAATATTTTTGAGAGAAACACGCAAATATTCCTCCTCAAACTCTTATTTGGTCCAATCATTCTCCTAATTGATGAAAGTCTAGGGAGATAGGTAGAAGTGGGGGTTCAACAGAACCCAAGTAGAACTAGGATGTGCCTTTTTTGTTACCACGACTCGTCTGACCTGGTTCATGCTGTGTGTTGTTGAAGATGTGAAACCGTCGGTGGTTAGATCCAGCCTGTAGAGTCTAGAAAACGGATTAGATGTCGTTAAGGTCGTCGAAAAATGATTAGTTTAGTGCATGCAGTCTGTTAGTGCCGGACATTTGTCGAGGAAATGGGAGAGATTTTCCTTCTCATTTTCGTTACTGCAACCGCAGCAGAGGAGGTTGTATGGAGTATCTTGTTTGGTGGTGAAGGCCTCAGTCTATTAAGTAATTTCCAAAAGTAGATCGGGACATTGAAAGCACTCGGACACCAAAAACAGGCCCATTGTACTGCCAGCAGGTACATACAACCCTTTTACTGTATTCCCTTCGTGGAGGAAGGCTTGTAAGAGCTTCAGTAATGAAAGAGCTTAGTTAATCAGCACCAAAAATCTGCCACCGCATACGAGCGAAGGCGGGAAGTGTTTCACAATGTCGTCTTCCTCTCCACAAGCGCCACAGATAGTGATGTCACATAGGCCTTAGACGTTGAGATGTTTTACAAATATTGCCTGCAGTCTTTTCTGCTGAGAGATAGCAAGAATGGCGCTAATAACCAGCTACTCTGCCTGCTTGCCGGAAAGGAAACCCAACCATTAATGGAAGCCCTAACTGAAGATATAAGCAAACCCAAAGTAAGTTCAGGGTTAGAGAAGTTCTCCTCTGAACCTTGACTAACAACCCAGACAAGATACAGCAAATTTAGTCTTCCAACCGAATTCGAACTAGTCCTGCATTCTCGAACCACATATTTCGGATCTAATTAGAGGGTGGAGCGAAACCTGTCTTGATGCAATATGCCACTTAGCTGCAACAGTCTCTAAATCATTCAGATGTGTCAGCGTCCAAAAGTCGAGATTCGGGACAAAAATCAGTGAATTAAATCTCAATTAAACAAAAACAGCAAAAAAAACACCTTCCAAGCTCCTTCCTTGTTCACCTCATAAACTTTATTTCCTAGAAACTTTGTAACTACATCCTTTGGTAGGAAACGCCCTTTAAAAATGTTCTCCTCTTTGCCTCTCTTTTATTTTTTATTTTTTTGCTGCAAGATGAATTTTACATTAGGATAATTAATCATAAAATTTTGCCGCCATTTCTCTCCGTTTAATTCAATATCAAGAGGAAAAAGATTTGTATCCCTAAACAACAACGACAAAAAAACAACCGATGACCATCAAGGTTATATCCCATTAAGGAATATACTTTTCCACATCCATGCCCTGGTCTTCTCAAAGCAGAAAGCTAACATAACTCATGTATCGAGACTCGAAGTGGAAAAAAAAGACAAACTTTTTCATGGTCACTTCTCACTATACATATAAAATGAACGATTTATGAACACACTCCCACACACAAACACACACAGATCACAATGAATAACAAACCCCTGGCATTTTCTCCTTGTGAATGAATGAAAACCAATTGTCCCGCGCTTCTCCACTTAAAATGTGAAAGGATAACATAAAATAAAAGTGTTTGCATCCCCCCCCCTCTCCGTTCATTGAGGTGAATTGTATGTATTCACCTCTTGGTATATAGGACATCAAACAAACTCCTGACACTGAACTGCAAAAAAAAAACATATTTTCTCTCCGAGTAGTGGTGTTGTGTAGTCTCTTCCAACACACCCACGACGAGGACTTGGGTTTGTGTGCCAAATGCGCATGACATTTGAGTGCACGCGAGAGGATAATGCTTCTCAACTAGGAAGTTGAATACCACATTGTCTATGGTAAAGGTGTTTTGCCTCTTTCACCCCGTGCCGAGGGAAATCCCTGTGCCCAACCCAATGCACACACCCCACAAACGGGAAATATTGGATACAAGGCGAATTTGAGGTCAAGTTTAAATGATGTTACCTTCACCCAGGAATGGGGATGGTAATGGTGATTCAGTGGTCAACAGGAAATGAAGGATACACGACAATAACGGTGTTAGAATAAGCACTATCAAGTCTTTATAAATATTTTGCATTCATTTTGCTAAAAAAAAAAGGATTCCCTTCTGTTACCATGAAAATATGCTCCTCCAACACTCTGTATGCATAGAATTATTGATTTTCCATCCCGGGGATACAGGTAGAATATTCTAGATGCGTAATAACTATGTTTCCCATTCATCAATCATCTCACATAGGTCACACGCTTTCCTTGTTTCCTCTTGAAAAGGGAAACCCTTTTCGATCGATCTTGTGGCGAGGTACACAATCAATTTTGCGACGAAAGTTGGATGAAAGCATACGGAATGTGCGGTTTCATTCATGAAGGATATGATGGAAGAAGGTACTCGTAATTGAGAAAAGCTGTTTTGGTCCTTTTTAAAGTTTCTATCATTTTCATTTTTCGGCACAAGGATAAGAGATGAAGGATGTGACATAATGTGAGGTTAAACGAATTCACTGTGCTGGAGGAGGCTGTTTGGTGTTTGTTTATTTTGGGATCTACACGAGCCTGGTTATTTGGAATGGGTTTTGTCAAAATGTTGACATCAAATGTAAAGGAGGAGAGATTAGTTTTCATCGGAATTTTGACATGTACTTACTCCAAGCTGTAAGGAGCACAAGAGGGATTAGTTTTCAACGCGGGTTTAGATTTTGTGTGAACATTTGACACCTCTTGTGACACTCTCATTCATTTTATGAAGAGAACTCCAATTTTGAATGGATAATCCTGTTTTGGATTTCTTAAACCAAGTAGACGTATTAAAATTGAACCACCAACCACCCTTTTGGATGTAATGTCAAGGACGGGATTTTCGTTTTACAAAATCGGTTACGAAAAGGTTACCATCTAGGCCGATGGAAAGGAAAATGAAATAGCTTTTGTAAACTTCTGATGAACGAGTTGGCAATATCTCAGTTGACTGCATCTCATATGATAAAGCCTTCGGACTTCCAACGATACATTGTGTTCTCCCAGCGTGGAATGTCTAGTTTGAAGGAGAAGACGACGAAGAAGGGTCTAAGTTAAGTAGTTTGTTGATGGTCATTCGAGATTCGACCACCAAAATGGTTTTTGGTGGCTTCTTAGACAGGTCCCTCATGTTCTTGAAGTAAAAGTAGATCGTTCGACCTCCAGAACGGATTATGGTGGCTTCTTAGACAAGTCCCTCGTATTCTTAAAATAGTTTTCACCAAGGGCCTTTTGGTTCTCCATAGGCTGGGGCTTTCGCATAGGAAATGGGCTGTCTTCTACGTCTGTACTTAAATGCAGTCTTCTAGGTAGGTTGTGGCCTGTGATTATCCCCATGAAGAGCGTTAAATTTGATCTGTATAGGCGTGAGCTTGAATTCAGTGCAAAGTTGTCAGATATTTTCTTGGTACATTTGAAGGCACCATATTTTGAGGACTAGTTTCGTCGTCATCGTAGCTCAACCAAGCGTTTTTACAGCCGCTTGACAATACCCAGATGTCTACCTTGGTGACAATGTGCCGTATGCCACTGACATCCAAAAAATAAGCAAGCACAGACGAGCAATCGCAGGTGATCTTGTAACAATTGGAATGCTAGACGTATTTCACAAGAACGACACTTGTCCACGTTTACTTCAGCGGATCTTACGTAGGGACTAGCAAGAGCTCGCTAGGTTGGTGTCAATTTAGTAGTTTTTGAAAAAAATACAAGATACATTTCTGTAGCGTTTACTCTAACAATATTTATTTCCAAATTTCAGAACAATAGGTAAAAATGGAGACGAGAAAGAGAAAAATTAGTGACGTTAGCTCTGTTGAAGTTCCACCGCCAACACAGGAAGGAATTCGTTTTGCCATTCTCTTCGGATTTCGACGTCAACTCACGCCAGTCAAAATTCTGCACGAATGCCAAAATGCATACGGAATAAATGCACCATTTCTTGTTACTATCTCAAAGTGGTTTCGAAGATTCCAGACTGGCAATTTTTCTGTTGAGGACAAATCTCGTGAAGGGCGGCCCAAATCCTCGACCGACGATACAAATGTGGCCCTGGTGAAGGCTAGGATGACAAAGGAGATGATAGCGGATGAACTGGGCTTGAATACCCGTGGCTGTGTCACGAATTTTAAATCACCACCTGAAATATTCGAAGAAGTCAGCTCGACGGGTTCCAAAAATGTTGAATGGAGAGCACGAAGAGGCTCGTGTTCGTTTTGCTCAATATTTCCCGGATAAGTTTGAAATTGGAGAGTCAAGCTGCTTCAATTAGATCGTTACAGGTGATGCATCTTCGATTTACAAGTACGACCCGGAAACCAAACAGCAGTCCATAGTATGGAGCCCATAAGGTGCAAATCCTCCAGTAAAGGCCAAACAACAAAAGACAACGACAAAAGTTATGATGTCGATGTGATGCGAAAATGGTTGCCGTCATCCCGCTTATAACTGGTCAGACAGTCACTGCTAATTGGTATACTTATACAAGATTTCCAAAATTTACTAGGACACCGACAAAAGTGTCGCACCACGACAATGCGCCTGCGCACACTGATGAAAAAACCAATTTAATTTAATTTAATTTAATTTATTGAGCTTAATACAAGCATGGCACATAGTGAAACTTAATTCTAAACATGCGCTCTCGAGCATGAAAGAAATTCGCCCAGCACCTTATTCTCCGGATCTAGCGCCGTGTGACTGTTGGCAGTTTCCGAAAATAGAAAAAGATTTGAGGGGAAAAATCTTCACATCTAACGAAGAGATTATTAATGCAGTCAATGTCGAATTCGAAAAGCTCCAGAAAGAGGATTTTGAAATCGGTTTTGAAAGATGGATCTATCGGCTGAAGATTACGATAGGATCTCACTACCCAGTTGCCTTCTCAGTCCAAAGAATTAGCGATTACCAGGAATTATTCTGCGTTAAAATTGTAATGAGACGTCATTGTCAGAAGTGATATCAAGGCCAAGGCAGTCCTTTACAACCTCGAAGTTATAGCTGTATACTGCGACGTTTTGTCCGATTCGCCAACGTCGGGTGCCCCTTCTTGCTGACAGCAAATCTGGAGTGTTGGACGTCGTTTCTGAGTTTAGAAAACATGTGTCATCCGGCACACCTTCCAACATGGAACTTAGCAAGCTAAGATCGCATATATTGTGATGAAAAGAAGCATTGATATCAGCGAGTCGTTCTTTGCATTTTATTTAGCAACGTTTTTTCGTTTCCAAATTTCTGGAGAGCTGTCAGTCTAGCTTGATGTTGTTTCTGAAAATTTATTTTTCAACAACTAACCGACACCCCTCATGCTCATTTCGAGCGAAATCTCTTGACGAAATATGAGTGACAGAGTGTCGAAACGACTTTTCGTGGCTTAACGTAACAGTATTACTGTGATCACTACGATAAAATCCAATCAATACCTCGAAATTCAACACAAATAGACTGTCTTACACTAGTGTCCACTTATAAATCCTAATGAACACTTAATTTGTATACACAACGATCGAACTATAAAATGTTAGCCAACCTACGAGTCTTTAAATTTTATAGTCTATGGTCGTAACAATATTTTCGATAAAAAAAAAACATCATCCGCCTCCTTTAAAAAATATTGCCCCATCCTGTTGCGTTCACCTTTTTGCACCCACACCTGTCATGAAATTTGAAAAAAAAGATCAAAAGTAGGAAAATTGACAAATAAATCCTAGATCATTTAAAAAGTCCAGTCCCCCCAATTCATTATAAGTGTTAGAAACAATCAAAATTAAAAAATAAAAAAAAATCCTATAAATGATCCACATCTGCCCCAGTTCCACCATCTGTCACCGATAACTGTCAACTTTAAAACCACTCCGCTGTCATCATCACCAAAATTCACCCACGGAAATTGAAATAAAAAAATAAGATCGTGCCTGCCATATGTTACGTTCTACTTCTCGTTTTATTATTCAAATGTTGGCGGTTGCGGGACAGCCATGATATCTATGGTTTGGGTGGCCACATCCGATCTACTTAATTTGGACGCTTTGCCCACCAAACCATATGCGCGTGATTGTAGTTTTTCTCACTCTCTTATGATTAATTCATATCTAGTTCAAATGTAGGCTTAGCTTAAGAGTCTGTGCGTAGCACAACTTTAAGGCGCATTTAGACTAATTGGAGTCCAAAGAAAGGCTACAAAAGCCCACCACGGTACCCTAGATGGCCCACACGAAAACTGGTGGACTTTTGATAAGCTCCAGCGCAAATTGTACGCAACGCACATGGCTAATGTGTGTGAATTTAAGTATTCTTCTTCCCCATTTTGGATTTGTTTATACAAATAAGCAAAACATTCCTTTATGCTGCCGGTGAGAGATTCTTAATATGCCACGGAGGAGGATACACTCACCCTAATCCTCCTCCCGAGCGTTCTTAGCTTTGCCGTCGTCGGTCCCCCTTTTTTTTGTTTTTTTCGTTTCGATTTATGTGTAATTTGCATAATAAAATTTTAATAAACAATTTGCCATTGAGAAACGTGTTCGGAATTCTGGACGAATGGTCATAATGGACGGATGCAGTGGACGAGCACACAAAACAGTATGTACTGGGGGATGGACTGGGCTAACTGACTAACTGACTGACTGACTATATATGTGTGTGTTTGTGCGTTTGCCTGGTTTATGCCTTGTGAAGACAGCAAACGATAACGAATGAAGCAAATCGGATTCCAGGAAAATTTACGCGTCCGACCGGAAATCTGAGACATGAACACATTCCGTCCGTCCGTCCGTCTGTCTGTTTGTCCATCCGCTGGTGCGCGGATGGTTTAATTTTTTAAACTTATAGTGCATGTTTAAACTTGGGAGGAATTAATTAATCATTAGGGCGGCTTGCGTTTTGTATATACGTTTTGGGAAGCACGGTTGTGTGGAGGTTTTTTTTTTTTTTTTCTCATTCCATTTCGTTTCAGGGAGTGGGAGCTTGAGGTTTTCTTGGAAGTTGCGATGTGCCTTGTTGAATGGATGTTTTTGTTCGTAGAATTTGTATTTGCTTCTGATTTTGATTGTTTATTTAAGTATGAAATTCATGACTTATTTCCTGGCAGGTGGACACAGAATGTAAGTTAAATCTACTCATTGTTTGGATTTATGAAGAAAAGAACAAAAATGGTGACAAAAGTTGAATGAAAAGATAAGTCTTTTTGCTCCGAGGGTGGTGTCCAGAATGACTGGGGAGAATTATTGGTACTGTTGCCATTGCTTATAATTCACAGTATTTCTTTCGAACATCCTTTTTGTTGCTTTTGTATCGAACGACCGTTTGGAATATGTCCGTTAGATTCTAACGTACAGCAGAAGAACTTGAAGTACGAAATGCCTTAAACGCGCAATATTTCCTACAGATGGTAAAATGATTTTCTCAAACACCACGAGCTGTTATACGACCACAAAGATGGACTCCAAAGAAAGGCAATCACTGGAGGGCTCAATCCTAGGATCTGACCTTTGGAATATCTATTGCAATGGTATTCTCCGTATGCAAATTTCCGAAAACACCTTTCTGTGATGGAGTTGGTACACAGATGACATCGGCGCAGTGATTACTGAAGAGATACCGAAGATGCACAGAGTAGGATAAACCACGTTTTGAGACCCGTGCATGCCTAGATGCCTTCGTCTGGAGTTTCAGGCTCGAAGGTAAAAACTAGCAAAAATTCAGTGAAATACCCCGGTAAGATCCTTAACTCCAAACTCGCCTTTTGGCAGCAGAAAAAATCCTCATCAGAGAGAGCTGCAAAAGGCGCTACATAATTCAGCAGACTTATGGCAAATGAAGGTGGACTGTGGACCAAGTGCCAGCAAGCGCAGTCTTTTTATATCGATCACGGATGCCATTTTCCTGTTTGGATACATGATCTGCACCGATGCACTCATGCAAGTGAAATACAAGAAATAGATGGCAAAGGCGTTGAGCCCTTCGAGTAACAAGGTTCTCACAAAAACAGTTCCAACCCTTTTACTGTGTTTTCATCGTCTTTTTTAAGAAAGTCGAGTAAGAGCTTCAGTGATAAGGAGCTTAGATTAACAGCCCCAAAAAACTGCCACCTGATACGAGCAAAGGCAGCAAGTATTCCGCAGTATCGTCGCCCTCTCCATAAGCCTCACAGATAGTGGTGTCACTTAAATCAAACTCGGTGAGATGCTTGGCAAAGGCGTAGTTTCAGTCTTTGTCCACTGAACCTTGCCTTCCTCGTAGTAGCGGTAGTAACTCCTACCGCCAGAGAGAAAATTCGTTTACGAACATAAAGCTGAAATAGAAGTCGAAACGGCGATGGCAGAGGCGAAGCAACTCACCAATCAACACTGGCAAGGGAAATGGAGTTCTGAAACAAGAAGAAGGTGGACGGTGAGACTGATTAGGGTCGTTCCTGAATGGATAAAGCAGAAACAAGTGGACTACATCACCCAATTTCTAACCGGAAATGGGAAAAGTAGGGAGATTGGCTTGCTAGTACGATGACTCTCCAGTAGATAAGGCAAATCTTACTTTTTTCACGTGTAGTGGATGGGCAGCAAGCAGAACCAGGCTGGAACTAGAGAGGGACAACATCACAACAGAAGATATCGTGAGAATGATGATCTCGAGTAGTGACAGATGGAACCAAATAGTCTCCTTTATCGAGTCAGTATTGCAAAAGAAAAAGAGAAACGACGACGAAAACATACCCTCGTAAGAACACATCGGAACCCTATTAGCTATAAGGAACTCCCTGAAAAAATGCAATAGTTGTTCCAGAGGGATTGCCGAAGATACCAGAGGTAGAGTCTGACACACCGGGTGAATGAACGACTGCCTGACAGCGAATAATGCATCCTCCGCCTCTCCAATATTTTTTGCACGAATGTAAAGGAGCGTACAGTTTTATTGCCGACTTCGAATGGGCGGTTTGTCATGCCTGTGAAGTAAAAGTAGTCCAAAAATTTCTTCTCCTTTTCTACACTTTCCATCCTTTGACATCTGTCATTGTCAATTTTGACAGCAGTCATCACATCTATAAACACATGTCCAATGGCTTACACACACAACTCTTGTGATGACTCAGCTACAAAATGTTTCCTTTAAATTTCACAACTTTTCACGCAGCCAAAAGTGTATTTTTTTTTTTTGTTCGAAATTCACAAATGTAAACAAAAACTCGATCTGAAAATAAAACTCGATGAGTACATGAAAGTATTGCCCAATGATCATTAAGCACTAATTGTGCAATAAAACTCTGCGTGCAGCATTCTCTCGCTCACCCTTTACAAACGCAAAAAATGTATCTAGATCTTCTTGTCTGATCTGGGGTGTGGTGAAGGAAATGATTGCGTACCCGTATGCGTACTCATAAAAATATAAATTTGCTTTCATTTTATTTATGACGATCATTTGTACGTCTCTTTGTGACTGGGGGATTGTTACTTGTACTTGTAGAAAGAGACTCCCTTCACAAAAAAAACTAGCAACAAATTTGCAATTTCTAATTTTACGATAGTTTGTCTGTTTGTCTATCTTTGTCTGGTTGCAAGTGAAAAAGGGCAGACATCCCACTAAAAGACAAACGCGCACACACATCTAGAATTTTGTGTTCATTATGGCCCGCGCATTTTTAGTTTCATGTTCTCCCCTCCGTCCTGGAACTCACCCACCGGATGCGTTCAGTTTATTTATCTTTGCCATGCACAATATGGAGCTGATGTTTGCTTCTACATACGCGTTCGCGTTCATGTTGTTTAGAAGTTTAGAAGGCGCGTCGTTTTGCTCTTATCCGCAATCTGGTGCTCAATGCGGACCACTCCATGTGGAGGAAGAACAGAAATTCTATTTTTATGTTTCAAAATTCATATGTATACTCTCGTACATGCAACAACATGATCTCTGTCTTATGTCTTATGTGTCTGCGTGGTTCTTCTGTAACATCATTCATCGAAAGACGTCAACAAAATTTTACTCCACAACTGACAGGATAGAGGGATCTTTCTTGGTCAGCCTCTTGCCTAACTGAGATCGTTAATTTGGACACAGAAATGAAACAGAAAGAAAGAGACCAGACCCAAAGGTCTGACTGCATTGCGCTTGCAACTTTTTATCGCAAATGGAGGGCATTTTTCTCCTCATACGACTGAATATGGCGCGTTCGATTGGAGAGAAGCACACAAGAAATAAACATCGTGCGATCTAAAAAGATCATAAGATAAATATTTTGCCCTTTTACGGTTTTGGGATATTCGCATCGTTACCGGTTGTTCGCCATGCGAATTGTGTTGACGTTTAATTCTGCAACGATGTTGTTATTGCTACTTGCGCCGCCACACCTTTTTTAGATCGGTATTGTACGTTATCGTTGTTGTTTTGTGTCATGTTGTGTGTTGTGTCGCATCGTATTCGTTTAGATCAAGGTTTCATTTTACTGATGAGATGATGAACTTGGCCAAGACTGGATTTTTTTTACAGAATGGGGTTTCTCATTCCCCACTGTATATGGTTGGGAGAAATTTGATGGAACATTTCTAAAGCGCGAAGATGTAGCAATTAGACGGGAGTTACGAGAATCATGAAAGTAGGTATTCGAAAACTAGATTTTGAGCAGAAGCTCACCTCTAAGAAGGTTTTCCTTTATATAACTCAGTCACACATTGTTGTGTTTTTTGAAACTCAAGTTATATTGGGTTTCAGTCCTTGCTCCAAAGGGTTATGTCCCGAATAACTGAAGAGAATTTATTGATGTTGTTGTCTGTGCTTAGAATTCGCAGTATTTCTTTCCAACTTCCTAATTTCACTGTCATTACTCAGTACGATCACCACTTCAAGCCATATGACCACTCTACTGCCAGGGTTGTGCCTATACAGTAGAGTTGGCATCAGTTTACTGACTTTTTTGACACCAGGGATGTTCGGGATGGTTGTTCACTGCGGTTTCTAACGAATCCTATTCTGCCTTAGGTTAGGCTAGGTTGTAGGAGTGGTTGCATTTATGTACAACCTCACTCGGATCTCAATGGATCCATTGTGTTCCCCCGATTGTGCCTTCCTTAGTGTTTTCTAGATACATTTCTTCACTCCAGAAGATGTCAGGAAGTTAAACTCTCAAGGCAGAGTCCACAGCTTGAATCTGTTACAAGGTTCATGCGATGTAGGTGCTTGTTCAGAGGGCAGTGACCGCTGAAAAATCCAATTAGTGCTCTAAGGTTACTCCTATCGAGGTTCACAATGAAGTTAAATTTTCTTTGTGACGGTACAGCGAATAGCAGATTTGAACATGCTTTCCTTGGTGTGTTGAGCCAGGTTTATCTAGAGCGTCTTAGCATGTCTTACGAAGAGTGATTAACTTAACCCACCGAAGGGTTCGGGTACAATGAATTTTGTTGATGCGCCGTCCTTTGCCAGTAAGTCGGCTTTTTCATTTCCCGCGAATCCACTGTGTGCACGAATCCAATGAAGGATGACCATGTTAGGTCCGCGAGTTCATTGCGGGGTTCAATGACTAGTTTGATTTTGATGGCAGGCGAGTCGAGCGCTTTTAAGGACAGCTTGAATGTCTGAGAAGATAAATATGATTTTCCCCATGATGTGAGAGGACTGATGGAGTCCCACACATTGATTGATGGCACAGACCTCGGCTTGGAATATGGACGCGAATTCACCAATGCTGACTGGAAAGCTCTCCGAAGATTCCAGAACCAGTTTCTATTTCCATTTTGAATCCGTCCGTATACCAGACGAGGTCAGGAGATGATGGTTCTGGTTTGTGGTTATCCCAGCTATTGAGAAGTTTTTGTTGAAGCAGTACTCGGGTAGCATGTCGTCTGGAGGCATGCTCAAGATCGTGTCTTGTTCTTGTCCTCCTCTGTAGGACCTTGAGTCGAAATTGGTTGAGCGAAGGAGTCGATAGATGCCTAGTTTGGCTTCAATTCGTTTGCAGTGGTGGTAATCCCAAGATGACATTGAATGCGGCACTTGGAGTTGTGCGAAAGCATGCTGACATCCAGGTTTCGGCTAGGCGTTGTCGCAGTTCCATTAGTTTTTACCGACCAAACTACGTTAGCATAAGAAATCATCGGTCTGACCAGTTCAGTTTATAGGGCCAGAGTATCATCTTGGGTTGTACTCCCCAGTTCTTCCCGCAGATTCGGCGACAGGTCCATAGTCATAGGGTGGCTCTGCTGATTATTCTTCCGATCGGTGGGTTCCAGGACATTTTGCTGAAATCTTCAGCACCACAACATTACAGCCACACTCAAAGATTCACTTTGACAATTAATTTGTTGAAGTATATTTTGTTCCGTAAACGTATGACTGTTCAAATTGACTTCAAATGACATCAGGACTAACTTGTTAATTTCCGAAAACAATCAAATTAAACTTATGTAACGCAATTTCGAAAAGAAACGACCAATATACCACCGGAACTTGTCATACATCACACAAAAATACAACACTCCACATCTGTCAAAGCCCCAAAAAAGTCTGTTAACCTTCAAAGGTCAGCAAGAAAACAACATTACGACAAAAAAAAAAAAAAAAAAACGTGTTCGCCAATAACGTCAAAGCCACATGTTTAATAATGATATGATGTTTTGTCATCAATGTTTTTTTTTTTGTCGTTTCTTCTTCACTCCAATCAACTGAACACAACCCAGCAAGAGAGAGGAAAATAAATAAATAAATAAAAAAAAAACCAAAACCCCCATCAGACATCACAAAACACAATATCGAATTTGTGAATGGAAAAAGATTGAAGCATGCTGCCAACGTGAGGGCGTTCGACAATCTGACGTCAACCGGAATTTTATTGTAACATACCAAACGGACGCGACGCCATCACGATGACAACCCCACCACACATGGGTGTGTTCAATGAACACCAATTTCAATTCGAAATCTTTTAACATAAGTTATTTGTTTTCTTACATTTTTTTAATGTCATTATGAGGTACACAATCCGCCCCCAACATAACTTAAAAAAATTGTTTACAATTACAGGAAAATACAATTCCTTCGACACCCCCAAACATGACCAAAACAACAAAAAGTCAAAAAGGTTTTCTGTTGTCTCTGGTTGTTGTTTTGTTTTTTTTTTTTTTGTTTTTGGACTCAACACTGAATCTCTCAAGTCTGAGTGATGTGATGTTGCGTTTTGTTGTTCTGTGTGTGTGGTGCCGCGTCTTGGGAAACCCACGATGGTGTACCTACTCACGCCCACGTGAGACGTAGGCACACACCACACATCGTGTACGCTTATAAATCGCGCTATCTGTATGCCTGGTGTGAGTTGAGTTTTGATGTTTTTTTTTTTTAAACTTAATCAGATAATTTGTATTCATTCAAGATTTTTATTTTATTTCGTCTTTTTTTTTTTTGTCTTCACTTTTTATTTTGCGCGAGCACACACATTTTGTGAGATTAGTTACGAGAAGAAATAAATAATTTGTTGAGAGTGTTTCAAAATGTTGTTTTATGAGAAATTTGCTTAGCTCCGGTGTCGCACGC
The DNA here is from genome assembly GCA_951813785.1 of Criorhina ranunculi. NCBI lineage: Eukaryota > Metazoa > Arthropoda > Insecta > Diptera > Syrphidae > Criorhina > Criorhina ranunculi. Next base: position 10,587,024 of record OX638382.1, on the reverse strand, counting down.
TTCAAATGTGGGTCATAAAGTGTGGTAAATCTTTACTGGAGGAGTGTGGCTTTTAGGTTAACAACAAAAAAGAGTATGTGTGTGTAAATAGTTAAAAAAAATAAAAAACCTTTTTCCATCTGACATCTGTCATATTTGTCAACTTGTTGCAAATTTTGTTCATATCTTTACATAAGGCAAGTCAAACACAATAAACAATGGAACGTGACTCAAAGTATGATCTTTAGTCTGAAAAAAAAGTTTGATTTCGATGACATTTGACAGTTGTTTTGGAAAAAAATTAACAAATGTCACTTATGTCACAGAATTACACGTAATTTATAACATTGAGCTGTTGAATCACGTTGTGTTTGTTGATCCAGAGCTTCTGTTGCAGCTCTACTGTGATAGATTCGTAGCAACTCCATCATGTTCCACTGCGTTGCCTTAGTCAGAGCGGTTAACAGACTTGAGACCTTCATACTTATCCATCTGTGAAAGTGATTCTCTATTTGGTGCTGTACAATTGTCTTCAACTCACTGTTTTGAGCATGAGGGACTCAGATCAAAATTGTCTGGCCTGGTGTATGAAAATGGGACGCCTGGAACTAGAAGCTAGCGATTGAGCTGTCTTGCTGACCCTTGCTAATTGATGGTCAAGTCCACCCTGCACTGTAGCACCATCATAAAATAAAAGTTGGACGCCCACCCATACTTCTCTAACTCTCATAATGAAGTGCCTAGGGAAACCCGCGGAAAGTTACGAACACATTGTGACTGTTCTCTTAGAAAGCTCCGGTCATCACTCTTCACTCTTCTCCATGGCAGCCATATCCTTTCATGGAACACCTTTTCAACGTGTTTTCGCGGATCTCTGGTTAAACAGACACAAGGCTTCTTGTCGTTTAAGCCACCTTGAGCTCAATTAGAAATAATAAAGTGCCAGCCTTCCCCTTCTTGGCTTCGACACGATGACATCGTCCGATCTGCCCCTTTTTTTGTGAAATTGCTTGCATACCTTCTTGACAAGCGCCTTGTCTTTTGACGATTCCTTAATTGAATTATTTTTGCTAATCAATGCCCTACTAGAAGCCTTTCCTTTATAACATTTCGGTTCATCTAATCCAATTACAAACAATTGCTTTGTACACAAGATCAAAAAAACAGAAGCTGTCAAACCAATATGCTAATTGGGCTCGAGTGGAAGGCTGCATTCGACCAGAAAAGGACCTCTGTGATACCACATGGATCTGTAATTTCCTCCAGATAGCTATATGCAGAATGAGTCTGAGATCACTACGAAGCTGCCCACGCATCCTTGATTGAGATTGTGAAAGAAACTGACTCTTAAGTAGACTCTTCTTCGAGCTAATCACATACATACCTCCTCGTCCATAAAATTTAAAAAAAAACATTATGTTGGCGGCCAAGCCTATTAGTGTGTCTACCAATAGTGCAGGGTCCCATTTTAACACCCACAATGGTACTAATAAGCAGAATCTTCTGTCTGATTAGGCAGTGAGAGCGTTTGTGAATCAGCTTAGGATAAATCTTTTGAGAAATAAGGATGTTGGTAATGCCGATCGCATTTCTTTTGAACAGCAATCTACAAATGGGGAAAGGGATCTAAAAAAAAATCCCCTATTGCGTTTGAATCGATGGAATTGAACCCTGTTTGGCAAATTCATCGGCCATACAGCTACGTGGAATGTTCCTATGCCCAAAGCACATGCAAATACAAATATTTAGCGCGATAGCTCATAGAGAGCCAAGGCCTAACTTCATTCATGTTGTACGTCTTATATTTTTCGCACGAATGAAAGGGACCTAGGGTTTTTTTCCGACTCCGAACAGCGGATTGGGAAGCTTTTTCAAGACAGATCATACTCCTGCAGGTTTGTCATGCCTGCGAAGAGGCTCGAACCTACTCCCCTCGCAGGCAAATTTTTATTTGCTAAGCCATCTCGTTAAGAGACAAGTGGTAATTTAGGGCTGCTTTTGAGTTTAAGGTGACAGATTCCAGAGATTCCATCGTGACTTGACTATTTATCAATAAAGATATCACATTTTACCTTCTTTTGATTGCCATGATCTCAGTTTGGAAGATGCCATAATGATCATACGAAAGAAAAACTCTACGTCGAATATTTGGTCCAGTCTGCGAGGAGGACGTATGGTCTAGTGAACTGGAAGGACCGTGCCCGGAGCACCGCAAAGGATGGAAAGCGACATTAGTTCAGGCTCAAACCCATTAAGGGTCACTGGCTGGATAACCTGATAAGCTCGGAGTATAATGGTCATACAAACGGTAGGAAGTGCTCATGTTCCCATCGTTGGGGCCATTTCTGTTTTAGATTCATCTGTATAGATGGATAGATGGATCCCATTCGTTCTATCCATGTAGAAATACTCAGTCAGTCTATCAAACACTAAAGCTTGCATCCGCCCATCATTATGAATGAAATTACAAAAAAAAAATAAAAAATTCATTGTCACCTTCGTGAATGACGTTTTGGCTTTATAAATTCATTAAGTTTTATTGACATTTATAAAATATATTCTATACAATCGTCTAATTACTGACGTCAAACTTCAATTAAAGCTTATCTTCAAATTTTGTTTCATTCACGTGACAATATTGCACGAGATAAAAGTCTATTATACGATTTAATCCCCACCATAAATACACTTCATCCCCACCCTCCCAAACCAGACAAACTCTCTATTCTAATTAGATAAAACTAAAAAAAAACTTATTCAATGGCTATAGGAAAATATTTACTCATCGATAAGAGGGGGAAAAAATAAAAAATAAAAACTAAAACAGAATGAAACTTAAAAATTTACCGCTTTGAAGTGGAATTTCATGCACATGTACCCCAATAAAACTCCGGAAGTAGCAACGTATTTATTCATCGAAACTTGAATATATACAGAGAATTATCGAAAATTAATTTAGCACTTTGTGTTAGTGAAATTACACAAAAAAAAACAGCGAAACTCAAGTACCGTCGTAAAAGCAATTAACAATTTCCTGTGTGTGTTGCTCGAGTCTCTGCTAACTATAGCCGAAAATAAGTAGTCATAATTAAAAATGCCAAAAGTTAACAATGTTCGAAAAAAAAAAAAAAAACAATTAGAAACAATTACGATGAAAACACATTCCAGAGATTCTTTTTTTATTGAGCAAAAAAAAAAACAAAACAAGTAAATTGAGTTCATTCATTGTTTTGTGTTTGTTGTGTGGTGAAACATGAATCAGTTGACAGGTGTCAAGTCGAAGGATGAATTCGGTGTTCATTTAGTGATTCAACAACAGGGTGTGCTAAATTAGAAAATAATTTTTTTAAAACAGTTTCACATAAGCCGAGGTATTTAAAACAACAGAAGATGACTTGGAAAGGAACATGCATCAAGTTAGGTTAGAAGTGGGTGCCAGCACACTAAGACCAGTTATAGGTCCATTGTCAAACCACATGGATCTGGAGAGATCTCCTTACCTTCTCGTTGAACCAATTGAAGATCCTTATGAAGCGAAGGGGGTTTCTGATATCGCCTAAGTCATTAAAGTAGAATTCTCCTAAATAGAGCCTTTTTTGCGGTAGAGAGCTGGGCAGCAGGAATTGTTTCCTCCTCCTCTTCTACAAAAAATCGTTTAAATGTACTACAAGCCTTGTTGCGTGCTTGCCTATTAAACAGTGTCCCTAGATAATAACTATTACGGATCTGATATGCGATCTGTTGAAAGAAATTAAATTCTAAGAGCGTTTCAGATCCAGCCACGGCCAAATCTGCTTTGTCGCTAGACGTGTTATACCACTTGTCCACCTAGAATTTATTCTTTCGATGATAGCATCCAGCTTGAGTTTGAATCGGTATACCCAAGGTGCATGGGTATAGTTGTTCCATATCTGGCGAGTTCGTCTGTCTTTGAATTCTCCGGATTAGCTCTATGTCCCGGTACCTAAAAAAGGTGAATATTGAACTGCTCCGCCATCTCTATAAGAGATGATCGGTTGTCTAGATAGACCTACTAATGAATTTGGAGAAAAATGATTCCAGGGACCTGATCGCTGCTTGACTGTCCGAAAAGAAACGTATGTCCGTGTGGAAGATATCACAGCCAAGATTAGACTTCTTTAACCACCAATATTTCCACTTGGAACACACTGCAATGATTTGAAAGACGGAAAGAGAGGCTGAGATTAAGCCCATCCGGGAAAACACCACCACCTAGACCTTTGTTGGATTTTGATCCATCGGTGTAAAAGTGGATCGAATTATTTTGTAGATGTGACTCTTCATCCCAGAAAGACTGACCTGGAAGGAATGGTGGCAAGGAACTTTAACACATACCAACTCATCTCCAAAATATGTTCGGACGAGAGACATGCCCGATGAATGGAACCCCAGCATTGTTTGCCCGATCAACACGAAAGGAGACCTTTTAAACTGTGCCAACTATACAGGTATGAGGCTGATCAACATCGCCTATAAGATCTTATACGGCGTATAGAGTGAGCGCCTAAAGCCCTTTGTTAACAACCTGATTGTCTATATCAGTGTGACTTAAGGCCAGGAAAGTTGACTACCGACCGAATTTTTACTCTACGGCAGATCTTGGAGTAAACAGAGGAAGTCCACATCGATACCCACCAACTCTTTATCGATTTCGAGGCCGCATCACAACAGGCTCTAAGTCTACATGAGTCCCTCGAGACATTAATTTATCTTGGATGCGGCCCAATAGCATTTATGGAGACGAGTTATGCAGAGCAATGTCTAGTTTTGGCATCCCAGACAAACTCGTCGGATAGTGCAGGATGACAATGGAAAATGCACGCTGCTTCATCATGATCAGTAAAGACCTCACCGAGATCTTTGATTTAAAAAAAGGCACGGCAAGGTGACGCGCTATCATCATGTGGTTTCTTTAACATCGTGCTTAAAAGAATTGTGCAAAACTCACACGCCAACACCACAGACGAAATCCTTCAAAAATCCTTGCCATTGTTCGCATATATCGACGATATTGACATTATCGGAAGACCGCAGTGTGATGTCAGAAGCACGTTCCTGAGTATTGAGACGGAAGCGATGAAAATGGGTTTATCGGTCAATGATGGCAAGACCAAGTATATGCTGTCAATAAAGAAGGGCACCCAACACCAACGTCTCGGACATCACCCTTGACAGATATAACTTTGAGGTAGTTAAGGACTTTGCCGTCCTAGACTTCGCTATAAACTCAGACAACGACACAAGGCCTGAGATCAAAGGCAGAAAAACTCTTGCCAATCGCTGTTCTTGGGGCTAAGAATGCCATTTCTCGAACAACTAAAGTGACTCCTCTAGGTGCAGAGACATGAACTTTGTCAAAAATGGATGATGTTGCCCGATAAATTGCTTCCTCGGTTCCGCCTACATAGACGTAAGGCACAACGACGAACTGTATAGGGAGTATAGGCTACGTCGACCAAGTCGGAAGAGTCCAAACACAACGAATAAGATGGCTGGGACATGTAGACCGAATGAATACCAGCGCTCCGGGGCGGAGAATTTTCGAATCTACTCCGGAGTCACGCCGCAGTCAAGGAAGACCGCAACTGATGTGGCGCACGAAAGTGGAAAGAAATCTCAAGCAAGTTGGCGTGTGAAACTGGAGGCAGCTAGCTAACGATCGAGCTGCCTGGAAACACTTGTTCGTTGAGGCCCAGGTTCACCCCGGACTGTAGCGCCATCATAAGTTAGTAGACACTTCTGACTTAAATCTTTGTACTCAAGTTCTTTAACGTGGAAACATATCTACGTAAGGCTTTTTGGTATTAAGATCGATTGTCATACACCCATCCAAGCCCAAGAGATGAATGGTATCCGCCGTACTCTTCTGTCGCTTTACGAGTACAGCAAAAGACATCAAAGTCGTTCTCATTGAATGGTAACACAAGCCAAAACTAGTTTTTAGAATTGTTCTACCAAGCCTTAAGCTTTTCACTTTGGATTTTACAAATAGATTCAGTCATCTAACGTCAGACATTCTAGACAATGAAGCGAAAGTAGATTCTACACGCCGCTGGTTTCAACATATTTCGGAAGCTGCTGCAGAAAATATTTAAGACTTGTCGTGACAGCTTAGGATTTCTTGTTGACTCTTATTGACTTAAAGATTCTTATGAACTAATCTGTACATCACCTTTGGATCTCACCTAAAAATTGTGCGGCCATTTTCTAAGATCAAGCTGGATGTAGTAATCTCTCAGCCAAATAAGGTAGCTTGTCAACAATATGTAAGCCACTAAGCTTGTAAGCCTGTGATTTAACTTCTGGAGGCTTAATTTAGTTAAGACTTTTCCTACTTCGTTGGAGGTCGTGGGAATAATATGCTTTAGATGGTAATTAACTACGCTTCACTTGGTTTATAAAACTTTCATCTTTGTAAGACTGTCTCCGTTGGACAGTTGTCATTGTGCTAGGTGGCCATGGCCCACTTAAAATGTGCTCCATCTATCTCAATTGAATACTGCATACTCTGTCAACTTCAATAATTTTGGCACGTGGTCAAACGAAACCAAACCCAAAGCGGACCAACAACAGAAAAGATTGTTAAGCTTCTTATTGTTTCCCTCCTCCGAAAGGGTCAAAAGCAAAAAAAAAACGAAGCAACCTCCAACAACGCCGCTCCATAATCTCGACTTCAATTTTTCATGCCTTAAGTCTTTTATGTTTCATTTCTTTGATTCCCTGCCTCCCTTCTTCTTTGCGTGTATGAACATGATTCCCTAGCATAAAATGAGAACTTTTCTGTGTGTAGTTGTTGTTTAGAAAGAGAAAATCCACTGGGGGGGGGGACAGCCAGCCAAAGGCTTGCACAATGGTTGTGGTGTGTAATATTGTTGTTGTTGGCGCTGACGGCCAGCGGTGACGGCGAGACAAGCTGCGCGCGGAGTCAACAACCGCGAGTTCAACTACTACGCGCGCACACGGATATTTATTATGTCGCGTATACGCAGGTCTCTAAGCAAATGTCAGAGAGACGTGCGCGAGCGCACAACGATGAACATGGACATGAACATGGACACAGAAGCATAGTTCAGTTGCCTTCTCCTTTGATTCGTATTTCTCCGTTCTCCTTTCAATTCTTAAGAAAAGAGACACACGGACATTTTCTAGGGTTCTCCTCTTCAAAGTTATCAGCACATGAATGCCCAACCAGCGTAAACGACAACGATGATGACGATGACTTTGGGGAATAGGGTGGAATGGATGGATGTGTTTTAAAGGCACATCCGCACACCACACGTATTGTATATCGCGCGAGCGACATTCCTTTGTATGCCCGTTGTGGGGGTGTGAGACGAAATGAAAAACTGATGCAATAGGAAATTCAAGACTGTGAAACACACTGGACGTTGACGCGAGTGATATTCTATCACAAAAAGTAGAGGGCAGCGAGCGGACAAAAGCAACCAACAAATTAAATTACATCTAAGAAAGAGAGGAAAGAAGCAGTAGGAAGAAAGAAAGACAGAAAAAAAAGGGTTCTCAGTTTCCTCCCGCATATGTGTATGTGTGGGAACTAGCAATAACAATCGGTGAGAAAACGAGATGGAATTATGCTCCCATTGCAACTGAAGCGTAATGAAGCAAACGACCGAACATGCTCCAACAAACAACACTCGTCAATCTTAGCATTTCCTTACATTGAATTTGACAGGCGGATGTTGAGGCTGTTGTTATGCGAGTATCTGTCTATCGTATCCATCTTGGATGGATGGATGAAGGCGAACGAGAAAAACAGTGTTCTCATTAATTTCATAAAAAAAAAAAAAACGCAACCATGTATAATTTTGTAACATTGCGGGGCGACTGGTCCAATTTCAGATGATTCACCATGACAGTCCCAGGTTATTGATGATCCATCTGACAGGTGACACACTCGGTGAGAGACACACACTAAAATTCACTAGTCAAACAGAACCAACCACTAAATTATTATCCAGGGCAGACATTTATTTATCATTCGCATGAGGGGAGACACAGTGACAAACAAACCCATGGTTATACAACACACACAGCTTTTGGGTGAAAAATAATTGCCTGGCGAGGTCAAGGCCGGATGTGGTGGAGGCTTTCCTCGATATCTGCTGTGTGCCCGACAAATTGGGTGAGAAAATACACAACACATTTACGCAATGGGTCCGATAGGGGTTTGAGTTCTGTCCAATTGAGTGAGAGAAAAATTTAGGAGAAAGGTTTGCTGTCTTATCAGGCAGATCTATCTGTTCACTGTTCGACAGTATTCTGTGCTGTCATTGACTTCTTATTGATGACAGAAGATTTCCAGGTTGGGACCTCTTCTATTCACATTTGCATACCTTTTCTTTCCCTATAATCTGTCGCCAATCACAATTACTCTTAAATGGAATCCTTTAGTAATTAACAGTTTGGAAAACATTTAAAACTTCTACAAGTTTCCTACCTGTCATTATACACATCAATGTTACGTTCAATTAGTACAACGTTTCATCTAAGATACATACCTACTGTATAGAAAATAATCTTCAAAGGATGTGTACTTGTATATCAATTAAAAGTTACCCCTACAAACTCCTCCCCCTTTGCGTCGTTATGCACTATATGTGACAGAAAAAAATTTAATTAAAAAACTTGTTCCTTGTTCCTTGTTTCACATTGGAGCTAGAGTAAACCAACCTACGACAGAGTCTATAGAAATTATCTGGTTTGTGATAGAAGGAGTACGGGAGTAGATACATCTTTTTCTTGTTCCATAAGGACAAATTTATTCCATTCAACCATTTTGTATCATTTTATTGCATTTACTACAGACAAGGGAAGACAGACAGGTGGTGAGGTGTGAGGAGGCGTGTGGACATCGTTAGTTGGATTCTAGAATGTTTACATTCACAATATTTTAAGTGACAAGTATCGAGGAGATTGAGACATCACGATGGAGCAATGCAAATAGATCTTCTCCACTAAGTACCAGCTACCAGTACGAGCACTTTACTGTATTTTCTTTCGGAACTCGAAAATGTTTGGTCTGACTTGGGAAATTTCATCGAAAGCCTGTCATTCTTTAGGACAATTTAGAGCCTTAATGAGTCCCACGGGACACCTATCTACCTACCATAACCTAACCTTGAGACAATTTCACCGAACGACTCAAAGATGAATGAAGGGGTGGACTTCAAAATTTACTTAGAGAAACCCTCAATTGCCCGGTCAGTGAAACTTTCAAACCAAGCCTGTGTATTCCAAGCAGAAGTTCTTGCGATAATCGAGGCTTAAATAGAACTTCTTGGTATCAGTTCAGTGACCCTTGGAGGGTCTCAGGCTGAATTAATGCCGCTTTCCATCCTTCACGCTGCTTTCAGTTTACTAGACCAAGGTTTCTACCGTCCGCGATTGCCTGCTCTTTAAACTGGAGATTCGATCTACCAATTCTTAGTGAACCAGGTGGATGGGATTCGAAGATCCTCTTAACTGAAACGTTTTCGATGTGACCGAGCCAGTGCAGTCGATGGATTTTTCCTTTTCGGACTACACATCCACATCTTTATGCAGCTAGGTCAGTTCAAGAGAACTATCCTCGGTAATAACTTCAAGGAGAAACATGGACATGTCTGAAGTCATAAGCAAAAACAATATAAGTCGACTTGTGTTGTGTGTGACTTATGCTGTTTTTCCTTGTGGCCACAGACATATTTACATCGATAGCCAAGCCGCCATTACTTAAATCCTAAGCTCTAAGCGCAATGCCTCACTCTGCTGGGTCCCGTCCCAGGACATAGAGGCATCAATAGCTAGAACAGGCGAGAATATGATCAAACAATGGCCGATCACTCGGTTCTGACCCCCTATAGAGGTTCTCAAACAAGACATACGGTAAGACTAATGGAAATTTGCCGATGAGAGATAGAGTACACTCCCTTCATGTCGCAGATCAAAGAAAATGTAACCACAAGATCGTACTTAGCACTAATGATCAGCATCCTCACAGACCACAACCTACTGGCGGCCAATCTAAAAAGAATCCGACTAAGTAAGACCGACCTCTGCAGAGGCTGTGACGCAGAATAGGACGCGATGCACTTCCTCTGCAATTGCCTAAGCTTAGGCGGTTACTTCTTTAGCAACTCTGGCGAACTGTCAATCATGCCACCGAATGCCAATTGACAACAAGTAAGCCCCTTTCACTTCCATCTAGGTACACGCATGCAGGATCCCTCCATAGAGAACACAATGGATCCACGAAGATTCGAATGAGACGCCATCCCTCTAACCTAACTTAACCTAAACTATTCCGTACAATCTGACGTTAAGATAGCTCTTACACAAATTGTATTCGTTTACCAACGTTGTTTTGAAGTTTAAAATATGAAATTTCAAGTTCAACTCCAAACCTTTAAAAAACACATCTTCTAACGTCATAAATCAAAATGTCAATCATTTGACAGGAAATTTTTAGAACAAAAAAAAAAAAGGATGCACCATCATATAACAAGACAACTTCACATGTGTTACACTTTTAAACAATGTACAACCCCATGACAATTCAAATAACTCAAAATGAAACAAAGACAAGAAATCACTTAAAACAACATCGATCATTGTAAAATGCCATACAAATTGACAAGAAAAGGATAACCAATATTCAAGAAACACAAACCATACAACAATGGAACTAATCACTTTAGCACTTATAAGAAAGGGAATGCTGCCTTTCAAAAAAGGACCTGCTGCATTTATGATCGCTCTTTCGCAACGAACATCATTCAAAATGACAGATGTCATTGTTCGATCTCTCGAAATGCATTGTTTTTCTTTTATTTCTATGCCCCCTTGTCGGGTATGACAGTTTCTATTTTTGAAAATCAATTGTTTGACAGTTGAAATGAATTTTTTTCTTTACGACAACATCTTATCATTAAAGCATAACAATGAGAATGGAAGTACATACTTGAAAAAAGAACTGGAAAAACAAGAATAGAGGTACTAACCTATCTTATCTTTGTTTTTTTTTTTTTTCAACTACAACATCCCATCCGTCACTTTTACCTTTTTTTGTGATATTTTTTTGCACGAAATATCTTATCTTTCGCCATTGAATACAGTAGGTGATATTTATTATTTGTTTATTTCCTTTTTTTTTTGTCATTTCTTGTTTCCCTTTCCTTTCCGCCATCGTACTTATGTTGTTGTGATAATTAATTCATTCATTAAAAAATAGAATCGATTTTATCTCTCAGTCTGACACTTCCTAATCAGTAAACACGTTGTGTGCTATGACAGTAGGAATTCACCACAGTGCGGTGAATTTTTACAAATATGCGACAAAATACTTTCAAATATCAATTTTTTTTTTTATGTTTTTCCTGTTTTTTTTTTTTTTTTGCTTTAACCGATGGGTAAATATTTATATAGCTTTTGGTCTCTAAACGGAATGAACGCGACACCGGGAGGAATATGTAAATAATAATAAAAAAAAAGAAGACGAATGGGAGAAGAAGAAAAAAAAACACACACTAAATTTTTGTTGAAAGAAGAAATATGATAATTTTTTGTTGTTGTCGTTCCAAAAGACTGTGAATTTTTTTTTTTGGTGAACGAAACAGGAAATCGAAAAGCGATAAAAATAAATATGAACTAAGTGGGGAATATGTTTTCAAGTGATGTTTTGGTAGTAAAATAAGAAGAACTCAACAAAAAAAAAAACGAAACGAAGGTGGTAAAGTTTATAAAGTAATTTCTGTGATGTCGAAGATTAGGTTTTAATTGCGAGTTCTTTGGGTTAATAACGTCATAAACTTGATGAATTTTGAAATTCTTTAGACAAAACAAGCGAATTGTTAAAAAAAAAAATGATAAGCTTACGTGCGTAGGGAATTCCCAAAAGAATAATGGAAGACCACCAAACGTCACAATCTATTTAAAAAAAATTGACAGTTGACATTTCGTTGATCAAAGATATTTGACATTTGTGTAATTGATAAGTTAGTTAGCTGGTGGTTGTTGATATACGAGTATCTTATCAAAGTTCTAGTGACGAAAGTAAGTTAAAGAAAAAGTTAAAAAGTTCGAACGCAACAAAAAGGAAAAGTTGCACTTAAGTGTAGTAAGATAGGTCTTTATCGAATTAAAACCATTTTTTGGTCATGTGATAGGAACGTGGTGGTCTAATTTAGGGTTAGCTGATTGGATCAAAATTTACTGGATTCGGTGTGACAGTTTGATATCTAAAGGTGCAAAGTCGAGCCGATCCATACCATAGAAACCTACAAGAGAGGGTAGTTAGTTTGAAGTGGTCCTGCATTTAGACCAAAAGTAAGTCCATTGCCGATAGCACGGTGTATGCCAGTCTATTTCTGAAGAAGTATTCGCCTAAGATGGCTTTCCTGATGCTTTCAAGGGTGCCTGCCAGACGAAGTGCAGTTCCTTATCCCTGTAACTCTTGCAAAAATCGTTCCATTCAATACCCAAACACTGAGTATGCCTGCCCAGGATGCAGTGCCCTGCTTGGACGTTAGTTAGTTTCGAGAGGTGGTTTCTTTTTTAGTCGAAAGAATAGGTTGAAGTGGCTGCCAGCTTTAGTCAGCACACTTAGACCAGTGATAGTCGGTCCATTAGTCGAAAAAATGCTTTCGATCTCTTGGGATCGAGGAGAGACCAGATTAGCTTGACATTTTTACAATAATCTGCTTTCGACAGAGCATTAGACTGAATCAGGTGTGGAACATGGTTAAGCTTCCTACTATCTGTAGATTGAGAGGCTTGTCTAGACAATTGTCAGCCGCACTATGCTAGAAAGAATAATTTATGAAGACATTTAACTGTTTTAGCTTTTGGACGGCCTAGTCACTGTGGCTCCATAAAGAAACGTACATAACGAACCTTGGTGAGGTCTAAAGGAGTTCTTCGCAACAAATGCTCTTTGGAAGTCAACGTTTTTCAATGTGTAACCTCATTCGAAGATTACTACTTTAGCAGTGGGCAGTAATGTATGCACAGACTACATGACACTTTACTTAGACATTGATAGTTCCATAACCAAACAGGACTGCCTCCAATTACTCATAACATCGGCAAGCATAAACAGAGCTTACCTCATTTGGGTACCGGGTCATAGGGGATATGAAGGTAATGGAAAGGCAGAAAAGACCATTCTGCGGCCTCCCAACAAGTACAGCTAAAGGCTGTATAAATTATTGGCTAAAGGAAAAAAGCACAACATTACCGGACAGAAACGGAAGGCAACAGACAAGCCAAAGCTTTTATACCAACCTCTTCCCAAAAAAGAACGAAACAACTTCTTCAACTAACAAGATGTCAGATTCGAATCGTCATAGGCTTTCTAACCGGACACTGCTGGGTTGAAAACATCTCATGATTACGGGAATAGCACAAGACAACACATGTAGGATGTGCAACGAGGAAGAGGAATCAGCAGAACACATACTATGCCACTGTAACTGCCTCATAAGAATACGTCATCGTTTCCTAGGTAAATTCTACCTCGCTGCGGGAGATATAACCACCAGTTCACCCAAAGGCATCGCCGGTTTCATCGCGCACTCAGGCATTGTGCAGGAGCTCTAAAGAAGAGGATATCACATGGCCTACTTGCAGCCGCAGTGATGAGGGACTAAGGACCACCTCAAATCCTAATCTTATCTAATCTAGACTTTGATAGACCATTCTCAACCTGCTCTTCTGGATTCTAGATTCTTTTCCGAGACTCCCTAACAGTCCGTAGCGGAGGTCCTAGGAAACACTTTTTCAGAATCTACAAGAACTATCCGACAAGTCTGTGGTCGACATATACCGCCACGTACTGGGTTAATGGAAGATAGGCTTATGGTTCTTAGTTAGGGGCTGCAACCCCTAGGGCATCACAATGGGTCTACATATGACCTAACCTAACCTTGCTACTTTAGCTTTAGAAAACACTACAGTCTAAAAGGAAATATTTGCCTACCTTTCAGTCATCATTTGGCAACAACAGGGTGGCATCTAAAAGTTGGTAATAGAAACTTAAGAGACACAACATTGCAACGCATACTTACATACTTCTTCAACTTCAGATTAGTAAGACTTTTTTTGTTTACAACAATCTCTCGCGAACGTATCAAAGTACAATGCCACAACAAACATTTTCTCAAAAACAAATTAATGACGAAAGACCAACAGAAGACTGTTAAACTCTAACAAAAAATCTATTTAAAACCAAAATGAATCACAAGCTAAATAAAATATTTTTCATTATTTATCAATTAATTGTCTCTTCAATAGGAAGATTCAAAGTATTGTACTATTTATAGACAAGTCTTAAGTAAGCAATTTCCCATTCAATGGCTTTTAATCTTTTTTCGTCTATTTTTAGCTAACCCCTGTGTAATGAGCTAATCTCTTCCCACGATTATATTTTTTTTTTTTGCACAAGAAAGCGCAATATAGATAAGAACATATCTAGTTTAGAAATTGTACACGATTCCATTACAATTAGGGGAGGTAGACGACAACAAATAAGACATTTGATGGGCTATGACAATTGACACATTGTATGCCAAGTGTGGACGATTCAATAAAAGGTGTTTGTAGAATTTGAATAAGGGCACTAGTCAGAGCCAGGCATCAGAGATTTCTGATATAAAATTTTGCAACATTGCTAACTTTCTGAACTCCACAGGACGAACGCTCTTAGCCACACCCATCAACATGGGTTGTGGTATCAAAACTGGGCTACTTGTGTTTCTGGTAGGCCCTTAGCAAACAACCACTTTTACCTTGAATTAGGGCTCTAAAGTTGTCCTTTATTTGAGGAAGAACACAATACAAGACAAAAGAGATAACAACCCAATTTTTGATCACACCCTGTAAAAATTGTATAATTCTGGCAGCGGCCAATAAAATGAGGAGTATATCGATCATTAGACCACATCTTCACGAGACATTATTCATGGCAAACAGACAAAGCAGCTTGACAAGTCGGCATTTCATGCCTTACCATTTAATTTCAGTTCCGTTTACAAAAGATCGAGTCCTAAGGAAAGTTATAAGGTAACACCTCATAGTTTGCCTTACAGAGGCTGTAGGAGTACAGACGTAGAGCACAACTCACTTCTTATGCGAATGGTCCAGCCTACACAGAACAAGAAAGACGGTCCTCGGTGAATACTATTTCAACGACCAGGATGACATGTCTAAGAAGGCACCAAAAGCCATTCTTAAATTCACTACGAATGCATAATGGTTCAAAGAGGCCGAACAATCGTAATAACACTCACCAAGGCGGTTCTCTTCTTTTTATTTTTTAAGACTGGACATTCCACGTAAGAGGAACAGAATGGATCCGAGTGAAGACTGCATCCAACTAGGGAAGAGCCGCGGAAGCAACTTCGTTACAGGTGAGGAAGACAGCGGAACGCTTGTCGTTGCTCAGCCCAGCTCGTCGGACAGGGGTAGTTCTTGTCGACCCCACCTCTTCAACACACAAAATCTCGTGCCTTTTATACCCTAAATAGACATCAGACGAGAAAGGAGGAAACATTTGCCAGAAACAGATGTTCGCGATGCTACCCTAACTAGCCTAAACTATACTAACACTTAAAACTAAACCTATACTAGTCGTATCTTAAGACTATCCTAAACTTAACTCTAAACGCACTGTCTTTTCGCGTATCTCTCCCGGATAATGTTCGTCAAGAACTCGAGACATGCCCGATGTTGTTGACCAACCCACCCTACGTGTCTTGCGACATAACCTGCGCTATCTCCCATGACCGATACTGCAGGGGATAGCCCTTTTCAGACCTCCCGGTTACGACCCTACTCGTAACGAAATGGAGAGTTCGTTCGTCATGTCCTAGTCATTAATTGTAAATTTCGTCATGTACACCCACAGAAAGACAGCCTTCCCGAAGATCACACACCCATCCGCAATGCAGCTACCTCTTCAAACTACCTACATATTTTGCCTTACAGCAACCATCATGGATGGCATACTCATCGTTTTGGCTTAACGCTTACGGTTCCTTTTGCTTTTCTCCAGGCTTGCCATATTATTGATCATGGAGATCCAACGTTAACCACGATGTGTTGCCAGAGTCACAGCTTTATAAGTTTCGAAACACAGTCGAGAAGGTTACAAACCGAGACTTTCCCCTTAAAAAAATGTTAAAACCAGTCTTGACTTCTTGAATGCATTAGTCCCCATTTTGATTCGCAAAAAACGTTGGGCCACTAAAGCCTTTCATGATAAGATGAGTGGTGCAATGATCCTTAGACTGAAGAAGACAGTGGTTGATTTTTTCCACGACCACGCCCAAACCAATGTGCCAAATCCATGTCCAGAGCGTGGGTAGAAAAAAATCGAATTAGGAATGGAGTACCACAAGGACGTATACTGTCAACAGTACTTTTTATTTTTCTGTATGAAATGTACTGTCTTAGGACATTTTTTGTCGGGTTTTTGAAATACCATAACGAAGCACTCAGACTCAAAACTGATTGTGCTTTCAAAAGGTATAACCCTTTTACTGGAAAGACAAGTATGAACTTCAGTTACAAGGAGCTTAAGGCTATCAGCACTCACAACATCAGTCATGGTTAGGTTAGGTTAGGCTGCCAACTGTTGCCAGCACACTTCTTGACTACTCGTTGAATCAATTGGAGCTTCTGATATCTCTCCTCCTAAATAGAGCCTTCTTTTGCAGGAGAAAGCTGAGCAGCTACAAAGAAGGTGGGAAATAGTTTCCTCCTCCAGCAGCTTCTAAAAAAATTGTTTCAATGCGTCAAACCTTGTTGCATGCCTATTAGACAGTGTCCCGTGATGACACCTATTGCGGATCTGATATACGATCTTTTGAAAGAAATTAAGTTCTTCAAGCGTTTCGCATCCAGTTGTGGCCAAATCTGCTTTGTCGCTAGACACGTTATACCACTTGTTCACCTAAAATATGTTTTCTCGTTAGCATCCAGCTTTAAGATGAGTTTAAATGTAGCGATCGGTATACCCAAGGTATAGTTGTTCCATATCTGGCAGGTTGGTCTACCTTACAGTTTCCCGAAATATCTCTCCATCACATCAGCCATAAAAATCCAACTTCTCTTCCGAAAGGTCATCGGCCTCTGCATAAGCAAGCAATTGTGTCAGTTAAGCCTATCGAGTTAAATTGTTTAACAAAAGGACTGTCACTAGTCTTTTGGAATTCTTATAATCGAGTTTCCACGGAACACCAAAATCATTTCGAGTTTGATGGAGGTTTCGTCTTACAGGCTGTTATTTGTTTAAAACTATCCACGGTTAGACTTCTGCCTGTATGTCATATGTCAACAACCCCAAAGTAGTAGATTCAGTGACGGAAATTCCTTACAACGTACCTACTTTGCTTTCATCTTGTTTGCTTCATCAATAAGACTGGCCAACTTGTTAAAATTTAAGCGCCCACATTTGGAAAAAAGATGTAAGATATCAGAATCTTCAATATGTACGTACGATTTGAAATAATTTCTACATGAACCGCACACATTAGGCTGGTCACACCAATCAAACTGTATAGCCGAACGGCTTATGAAATTCCACCTACTATCCCGCTACGGGTGAAGAATATTTGTCCATCAACAGAATAGAAGCCGTTGGAATCATTACAAAACTGCTGACAAAACATTGCCAAGACCTAGCCGCATAATAAGACACCCCCTCATGTTCCAATTAATCTTTATAAAAGTCAAGCATTCTATAATTCCCCCTTCTTCTTACGAAAAAAAAAATTATAATCAAACAATTTTTATAAATGCGCTCACCTTGCAGTGTAACCACATGACAGCCATCTTGTTTCAATCGACGATGCAACACGTTGATTGTCGCATCATTGCCATTACCCGATGCTGCTGCTGCTGTTGCTGTTGCACCACCAATGTCCATTGCAACTCCACCGCTGCTACCGCATCCGCCACCACCCCCATTTTCAGGTGACGATGACACCACACCACTACCACTCAACAAATTACTGTCATTGTACAATATGAACAAACTAATTTTATATCCATTCTGAATGCGTTCCTTCAAATCCGGCGATTTAATTGTGGACAACAAATCAATTTTCCCGGCTGCCAGACGTCTCAGCATGATGGTCGGTATCGAGAAATTGACAGCTGATCGTATGTGTGATTCACTGAACTCGTTCGAGCTGCGACAATCCAATATGATAAGATCTTTGTCATCCGAACGCAGTTCCGCCTGCAGCCATTCCTTGGGAACAAAATCATACTCCGTTTCGGGCATTTTACACAAGTTATCCAAATTTTTTTTCTTTAAAATCAAACTACGAATGACACAAGTGTTCACTGTGAACACTTTTCTTTTTTTTAAATTAACTGTTTTTGTTTATTCTCACTTTGTTCACCTTTATTCAGTGATTTCTTGGGCCCTCCTCTCTCTCACAGATATTTTCTAGGACGAAAATATTAACACTTTACACGACGAACAAAATTTTAAAAAACATGTTTGCAACCAACCCAAGAGGAGAAAAAGAAAATTCACTTTTTTTTTGTATAGATTTCCTGTTTTGTTTATTCTTTTCTTTTTCTTGAGCTTTTTTTTCTTTGTTTTTTCTTATTCCGTGGTCATTCACTGTTTTCTTGAGGTTTTCGGGGATGTGTATAACAAGAGATACAACTTGAGAGGAAGAAGATGAAACAAAAAAAAAGGAAATTTTCACTTTTTATTTAATATATACAGCACAGGCACAGCGCCCTCTTGTTTTTTTTTTTTTTATTATATTTCTCTTTACACATAGAAAAAAAAATCATTCCTTTTTCTATTTTCCCAATTCCCCAATTGAAAAGAAAAAAAAAAATTGTTTCTTCTCTTTGTTGACACTTCTTGTGGAGTTCACTGAATATTTTGTTTCGACTTTATTACCGATCGCGTGTTGTTAATTTTTTACATTAAAATTACTAAACAAAAACAAAAATATGTAAAAAAAAAATAAAATAATATATAAATTCTGTCAGAAGGAAAACGGTATTTTTTCTTTGACAGAACCCCGGAGAAAGAGAAGAAGAACACGACTAACTATCACGACCGACTAACAAAATCTGAACTGAATCTATTCGAGATTTTCGATGAAAAAATTCTCAAATTTCCCTGAGTTTGCTCGTTATGCGCGCCCATGTGTGCGTGTAGGAGTGTTAGTTGTTGCATTCGATTGTGGAAACAAAAAAACGAAAGGAAAGAGCAAAGAAGAACACAAGAGAAAAAGAGAATGTGTATAGTAAATAAATAGAAGGGAACTTCACACAGAGGGATTTGTTGCGCATGTAGGCTTGTTCGTTCAGTAAATGTTGCATTTGGGGGTGTGTGTGTGTTTTATGTATAAGAAGGTGTGTGTTTTTTGTGAATTGGCGGTTGATAGAGAGAAAGGGTAGTGCGGCAGTTGGTTTTGAATGAAAACGCTGGCGGAAAAAATGAGCTAGAGAGAGATGGCGGTGGATTCATTGAAATTGATTGATGGTAGTGTTCGTGGGCGTATATGGACACAAGTGTATAGGCACTTGTTTGGGTGGGTGGTGGTTGGTGGATCTTTTTTTTTTTTGTTTCTGAGAGGAAAACAGTCAGTCAGTCTCTTGGAGGTTTCTCTTAAAACAGAAGAGCATTGCCAGAGGTAGAATTTCATGAAAATTTTGTATCTTATGCTAGAGTCAGACCCATGGTATAAAGAATATTGTATGTACTGTATATACCTTGAGTCAGACCCATATTTTTTTACGGAGCTAAAGAGTTTCTATCTTAAAATTAAGGAATAGGGCTTAAAGAATGGCTTTTCTCCACATTACTGAGATCAAACCCCTCTGCTGGAATAGAAACTAGATTGAATCTCACGCCTCTGGAATCCCTAGCTAAACAAGGGGCGGCAAAGGCACCAGTCCGCCTGAAAGATGTTTCGCTTTGGACCCAGTTACCATGTCTTACAAGGATTCCATGACCTACCTAACGAACTTGATCGAACCCTCCCGGTCAACTCCTTTAAGAGAGACTTCAAAGTCACATTTCCCACACATGAGAACTGATTCACATTTATACAGACGGCTTTAAAACCAATGATGGTGTGGGCTGTCACAGACCACTGCCTACTAGGACAACACGCCAGCAGATTAAGGGCCCTCTTCATCGATTTTTGCAGAAGCTGTAGAGATCAGAAAATGAAGGGAACCACAACTAATCTCCTCTGCCACTGTCCAGCACTATCTCACAGTAGAGGAAGACTTCTTGGTCATTATCACTTCAATGATAAGCCAAACCCCCTTAAGTAAAATCCTTTCCTTTATCAACAACTCTAAATGGTTCTATGGATAGAATTCTCACAAGAGAATTCAATAGGCATCACAATGGGCTACGAGCCTAAGTGAATCCAGCTTGACGCATATCTGCTTAACCTAACCTTACCTCTACTATTTTCTTGCTATAGCTGTGGAAGCCCACCAGGCTAGACCAACTTCGTCTCCTTATGTGAGCTACTTCGCATCGAAAGGATTCGATAACAAAGTTCGGTCTCGTTCTGACAGCCATCAGAAATTCTGATGCTGCCTTTCTACATCTTTTATGCCGAGCCTCGATACCGACCTACTGAACAGGAGGCACTCCTTAGTGCTTTGAATTTCAAAGACGTCTCAACTGTATTTGAGTTGTAGTTGTCTGAGCAACTTGGAAGACTAACGGTATTGTCCTGCCGAAATTCGGGAAAGCCTCTGATGGAAGATGGAACAAAGCCGACACACCCTCTAACGGCTCATGCAATTGGGATAGTAAGCCCCGAAGATCAAGTTGTTGATTAAGTTCATTGTTCTTGTAATGTGCCCTCGAACTAGCTTCAGCACGAAATTGTCTCATTGTCCGTGTTGTTGTACAAGACCTCATTGTATAAGCGAAGGCATGGACTAAAGCTAGGCATCCACGATCACTCAAAAAAGGCATTGAGATAGTGTCAAAGCAAACTTTGACGGTAGAATATGAGCATAAGTTCTAAGAGTCTTGGGATCTGTTTGGCTCGTCTTAAAAGGATGTATGACAGCGATATAAGGCCATAACTAGGAATACAACAAAAACCTGTTGTTCCTAACCAATTTGCAGTAATTTTATTTGTTCCCCCCGCTACCACTCTGCTTCACGGCTCTAAATATTCGGACTGCATTACTAATGAATTAACGTAGGTTTTCGCGAGTTCGGACCAATGCTGACCCCTTGTGAGTTCTACACGATCTGTTGGACAGAGATCAACGAACATTTCAGACCCTCATTTGATCAGGAAATCATTTTACTTATTGTTCGAGCGATTGTCAGAGACACCTAGACCGAATGAACTCTTTAGTGATCCAGATTTTAGCAAAGCAAAGGAACCTCTTGAGGCCAAAGTTCATTGAAGCAAAATGCTCCAAAGAATAGCTTCAAAGTGAAAGAGGCGTAATCTTTTGGTATCTAGACTCCGGAAGGACATCAGTTCGGACTCAAGCTTATGCTAACTCAGTTTAAAAATTTGACGCGACGAATCATTTTTCAGCGTAAATTGACATCGGGTCTAAGAAGTTACTTACCAGCAGCAAACAGTATACACAGCTTCAGATTTTCCACCGGAATCGTAAGAGTGCTACCATCAGTTTATTGCAAGTGGTATTCTCGCGGAATCAAAGAATTTTATAAAGTTTTCCTGCAGGTTTTACCTGTTTCTTAACTTTGTGTTCCTTTTTGAAACTAGTTTTCGTTTCTAAACTCAGCTTAGATGTAACACCAGCTTTAAACGAAAGAGAATTCAAATCTCTTCATCTTCTTCGCCCACACACACACACACTCTCGCTGTCTTTCCTCCCTCTCTGTAGCCCTATCGTGTTTTGTTTTCGCTTGTGTTAGTTGCTCAATCAAAAGGGAATATATGTTTCCCTTGTATACTTTAGTATTATGGGCGCGAAACTGGCTTTTTTTTGTTTTTTTTTTTTTGAAGGACACAGGTACACTACACACGACAAAATACATTGCGTTGTGTGTGCTTTTACACTCTCTGTTACTGTATACTGTCCCCACAGAAACGAAAACACATCGAAAGAGTTCTAATGAACCGACAATGAACTTGAGCGTTAAAGAGAAACAATAACCCACTCTTGAGTCTTGTGTGTGTGTGTGTGTCCATATCCTCCATAATCATCCCAATTTCGCCTAAAAACACTGACATTCCAACACGTAATATCTAATATCCCTCGTACCCAGGACCAAACCAAAGCTACTGAAGTTTTCGTTGATGGAATTTCTAAATATCTACAGTTGTGTGAAAGGGGGTGGGGAGTAGGTGCTACCAACAGGATGCTTTTGTTTTGTTTACAAATCTAGATATCGATTGAGAGGGAGTTGGGGGAAAACCTCAACATCGAGTCTCGAACTTGAAATTTTTGCCTCACTTGATTCGCATACAAATACACATACGTATACGCACATGCAGATTCAAAAGTATATCGCCCACACACGATACAGAGTGTTAGTGCGCATGAAAAAATTTCATGAATGAAATTTTAACTTCTCAACACCCCTCAGCCCACACTGATGCTCTGTCATTGCTTTGGGCAACAACCCAAATCTAGCGTAGTAGTTTCGAGATACTATACAACAAACTATGGCCAAATGACTTCTATTGGCTTCCCCCCACCCTAGAGTGTCTGGAGTGAGTAGTAACCCCCCCGGAGATACTCTTAACCGGAGTGGTTACTAGTGGGTACTGAAGCCACTATTGCAACCCACGCTGCTCGCACTCTGTGCACGACAGATGGCGTTCGTCGTTAGTTTGATCTAAATATTGAAATATTGCCCGCTGGTTTTCCAAATGTGGTGGGCATCTCTGTATCTCCTCACTTTGGTTTGGAGAGAAGAGGTGGTGGTTTCGGTGGGTATTTTAGTTGTTCTTACGTATTACTGCCACTTTTGGGAGAGAATTGTGAATGACAACACCCACGTGTAGCCGCCATCCAGGAAAGGAAATACTTGTACATATACATACTTGTAGTATCTGTGAAGTCAGCATTGCGTGTTTACTGACTTTTAAATCAAATTTATCTCGTTTACCATTGACGTAGAAATATTTGATGTGTAGGTTAGGTAGATATAGTCTACTTTAAGCCGGAAAGAGAGTGATATCAGAATTTGGACACAAGATTTGATGATTCGTTGTGAGTTGAAATTGCCAAATATACCTAAAATGTTCCACAAAACTTTTGATCCCGATTCGTCTTTCCTTGCTACTAAAGCTTGTATCGAAAGGTGCCGTATTATTCTATTCAATTACTGCTAAGAGAGGCTTCTGATAAAAAATTGTACCCATTGCCAGCCGATAACTCATAGAACTGCCTCTGACTGTCAAAGCAAAGTCGTTTCTGTAGTCTAAGCCATTTGTCTACAAGCCAATACATTAAGAGTGCTGTACAAACTGTAATAGTCTTACATCTAGAGCTTGTATGATCTACCTCTTAGTCTTTTGAGCCGCTTCGTTATGCCCAAAAAGGCGGAGATGTCTGTTTCTTGAACTTTTGGTGTTTCCAGCCGTCTTTCTCGTTCGTGGAAAAATAGAAAATCAGTGGATCGAGTACCGAACCATGAGGTAGTCCATTGTTAAGTTTTCTAAGTTTACTTTGTCTATTGTTAGAGAAAATTTATCACTGTCTTCCCAGGCTTTTTCGAGAGCAGTTACTAGATCTATCTGACTTCGACACTGGCCATCAGCGCTACTGCTTCACTATAATCATCCGAAAGGACTTTGTCCGTTTAGTTTTCTTTTGGAACGACTGTTGTCTCGTGGGTCTTTTATTGAACGTTTTCAGAATTGTATTGTTTTGTTGGGTACGCTACTGGTTTTCTGAGAGATGAATTTCAAACTGACTTAGAGACCGTTTACGAGCGCATTCCTAGTCCTAGGATGGATTTTGATAGCATTGATTACGTGTGGCATTTTGGAGACATTTCTTCCTAGTTATTGCTCAATCTTCTGTCTACGGCAAGCTGTTAACAGAGGAAAGCTACTGCTATTATTTCAGATGTTCCCTATGAGGTTATTTCACGGAAATTTGTTGGCCAGTGATAGGCTCATTAAGAACCAATTGAGACCGACATTGATAAGCTGTAGATAGCTGTTTGAAAAATCAGTTGGGGACGAAATTGATGCTCTGCAAACTTCACCAGTCTGTTAAGTCCTGAAGGAAACGAACGAACCGTTTATAGTCTAAAAGATGATCTCAATTCACTTTCAAGGAGATCTTCATTCGATTCCCCTTTGTGAACTTGGACTAGGCAAGGTTTTTTCGACGATATCGGTGACAAATTTTTGAATTGGAAGGACCACTATCCCACAGTGTACTCTCCCACGGAGATAAAGCAACCCTCGTGCGCTTTCGCGTAGCCATTTTGAATCTTCTCTTCTTTAACATAACGCATTCCAAACCGTGAGTGTAATGCCTTAGTGTGAAGGGTTTGAACATTTCTCAATTGTTGAGTGTCTGTGTGAAACAACAGGAGACACAGACCAACCTACACATCATCATCAGACACATTGTCCATACACCATCATCGGAGGGATTGTCCATAACCATAATTTCCACATCATCATCTATCCATGCACCATCGTCCTAAGTTGTCCATGACGCTTGCTTGCTGATGTCCAGGTTAGAATATTCCCCTTGAACAAGCCCATCCAAGTCTCTAAACCTTTTTCACACTGAAGTCGGGGCCTTCGCTTCTAAACGCCCTTTACTAGCCAACCAAGCCGTTTACAAACCAACCCAAGTCTGCCCGCCCAAGTGTAATGACATTTTGCAACAATCTTATTTGGGCCTTTCTTTCTGAAAACCCTTTACAAGCCCATCCAAGTCTGCAAGTCTTTCCTTGTGAAAGCACCCAAGTCTCCGAATCCTTTCTTTTTACATGAAGGCCTCCAATTACTTTTTATAACAATGCAAGGGTGTCCTTTCTTCTGAAAGCCTTTACAAAGAACACCTTTGTAAGCCTTTCCTTCTGAAAAGACCTAACATCTCAAGGCCTTAAGCTTTTTTTTGCAATCAAATCAGTGTGTTTTCTTTCCAAAGCCGTTAGCAGATCCACTTGGGAGGCCTTCAAGCTTTTACTCGGCTTCCTATTTATCTCATTCTGTTCAGGTAAACGCGTGAACTACCTCACTTAGACCAAATTAGGTCCTTTGTGTCACCAGAAATACTACCCGCAGAACCAGCCGGAGCTTACTATGAAGCGCTGGAGACTGCCTATGCTGATGTCAGCCAGTTCACTTAGATCGTTGAAGAAGCTGGCTCCTAAGTATACTCTTCTTCGAGCTGAATGGGCCGGGCATGTACAGAGAAGGTGGAGAATCGTCTCCTCCTCCTCCTCCTCATCCATGCAGCTTCTGCAGAAGTCGTTGTAAAGGAGGCCTAGCTTATAGGCATGCTTGCCGATGCTGCAGTGTCCCGTAATGACACCCACTAAGGTGCTTATCTGTCTGATGAGACAGTGGGAACGTTTGAGATCCAGCTTTGGCCAAATCTGCTTGGTGATGAGGCAGGTGCTACCTTCTGTCCATCTATGGTTAGCGATATTGATCGGGCCATCTACCCCTAAATGCTCTGCTTCAGCGTTCTTGCCAACGCATCGTAATCTCCTTCGCTTTTGCTGTTGCCTTTTCCTTTCCAATTGTTGAGGCTAGTTCTAAAACCTCCCCACCCGAAGACCTCCTCTTCACTGTACTACTGCTAATTGACTTCTATACTTTTCAAGTAGGAGCACACCCATTCAAAAGGGTAAAGGACATGTCTGTCATGAGTTATTTGCGTCTGATTGCCATTGGCTCTACCAAGTTGCCCATAAGTCCTCTGAACGCTGGGATGATCTTTGCAGCCCTTTTAGACACAATAAGACGTACCTTAGGACTAGAAGTGTGAGCTTTGTATCCAGTTTCAATGTCTTTGGTGGTTTATGTCTCCAGGCCTACCTACATCTCAAAGATAGTAAGAATTCGCCTCCTAGTCAGCAGTGCTATCTCTGTCTTCTCTGTTGCAAAGCTCAGGCTATGGTATTGCATTCAGATTAGAACGCATTTCATGAATTGATTTAAGTGCCTAGGTAATCGCTACCGCGATATCATCATCGTAACCAACCATCATCAACTGCCAACCTCTCCACTATAACCTGTCAAACCTGTGTCATCTGCTCCCCATTTCGATTTACGCATTCCTCTTCATGATAATCACTTAATTGCTATTTTCTGCGCACTCTCCCAATCCCAAGTCCCACAATCCACTTTATGGGAATTTAATTCCAATTCAATGGAATGCCCCACATTGCATGTCGTCCAGCAATTTGCAATTTATACCCAAAAGTCCAGAGACGCATCGTCGTATTCTTTACGCCTTCTCCCATTATGTCTTATGCATAATTAAACTGCGCTCATCAAAAGGTTCAAGCAACTACTGCTGGCGCGACCGATCTGCACGTTCGTTTGTCCGTCAACGATCAATGGAATGCATCTTCTTCCGTTCGATTAACCCACTCGTTAAGGTGGTGTTTTCTCCCTTTCTTCCTTTCAACTTGGTTTCGTATTACAAAGAGGGCGGCCCGCCAAATGACAAAATTCCACATGTGGAATCGGTGATACAATGACTCTTTGGCCAAATGACAGACGCAGTGTGGTAAGTGGACAGAGTTGGTGGTTAGTGGTTCAGTTGTTCCCCCTTTTCATCTTGGTTTACTCATTTGTTGTTGTCATCGGTTCTTAAATTGTCATGGTGGTAGTGTGAGTTGGTTACAATGACATGCACTTCATAAATATATCAATTTCCTGTGATGGTTCACAGAACAAATGACAAAGAAGCAGGGGGAAGAGAAAAAGAAGACGCAAAAGTTAATGAATGTGAATGAGAGAGGGAGGAGAACAAGAAATGCAAGGAATTCACTGAATTCAACACACGAATTCGTTGCGGTTGTCGTGTCCATCTGGTTATACGTGTTCGTGTTCGTGTTTGTATTGCAATTTTTTGATTGCTAATCGGTTCATCAGAACTCTAAAATGGTAGTCAACTCGGTGACAAATGTGGAAGTGGTTTCCGTTTTCGGAATCGGAATCGACCGGAAGGAAGGTGGTATTTTGTTGGTTTCTTTTGAAATGGCGCTACTTGTTGACGGGATAATTGTTCGTTTTCTTGGAATTTTCAATGCCATCTCGATTCGGTGGTGTGTACGAGTAGTTCTTGGAAATCAATATTTGGATTGTTTCGAGGGTTAGATCAAACGATTGGAAGCCGTTGGTCTTGGACATATATAAATCACTATCTAAGCAAACGTGCCTATCAGTGTTATCCATAAAATTTATCACTGACCACAACCAGTTTGATTAGGTTCTCTCTTAGCAATCAGCGAGTCGTTATAACCTAAACTATGACCAATACATCGGGCTTTCATTGCCATATGACTACATCAATGTCACGTCTCTATGGATAGATGGCGCTGAATGGCTCAACCCTCCGAGAGAGGAGAGATGTTCTTGCCAATCTGGAGTGGGCCAGCGAGATTTGTCGAATGTCATCCTGCACAGACAGATAAGATTGGCCGGGGTGCCGAGATTTGAAATGGATCTTCACAGTATACAGCTCTATCAAAACTAGATGAGGGTGCTCCTGGCTACTTTTGTGAGGAAAATTCTTCGGGTGATTTACGGTCTGAGAGGAGGAGGAAATACAACGACGAACTGCCACATCGACTTAGCCAGAAGAGTGATGGTCCAATGACTGAGGTGGCTGGAGTCATGTAGAGCGGATGGACACCGATGCTGCGGTCCGAAAAATCTTTGAATCTGCCCTCGAGGAACAGCACAGTAGAGGAAGACCTCGACTCAGGTGGCGCACGCAAGTGGAAGGGAACCTCAATCAACTTAGCATACGAATCTGGAGGCAACTAGCTAAAGATCGAGTCACACCACAGTCCATCTCTGACCCGTCGGTGTAGAAGGCTGTGTCGAAGTTCTTCACTACTTCACTCTGGTAGGAAATCTTATATGGAAGTTTTTTTTTTTTTTTAAGTTCAGTTTGGATGTGATGTAATCAGTTGGGAACGTGACCATGCCATTAAGTAACGAATCCAGAATGTTGCTGTGGCCGTAAGGCCTTGCAGTCTAGCACCCAGACTCTCTGAGTCTGAATGCGCTGCCGACTGCGGTATCTTTTGTGTGTAGATCGAGAGGCCAAAGATGCAGGAGCACATTAAGGGCATTCATTGGGACCGACCTCAATGCACCCGTGGTGCCAATACTGGTTGTTTTTCGGAGCCTTTTTCAGATTTATGAGGTTTTCACCTTTGGTCCGTAGGTGAGAATTGGACGCACTACTGCTGTGTACATCCCCAAAGTCATCTTTGGTTGAAGTCCTGAAGTCCCCACTTCTTTCCAAAGGTTTTGCTGCAGGCATACAAGGCAACACAAGCCTTCCTTACTCTGTGTTCGGTGTTTTGCTTCCTATTAAGTTTTGGGTCAAGCATGATACCCAGATGGCTAGCGCTGGAGGATAGTGTGTGTGGTTGACCGTTAAGACGGGTAAAATCGAGTATTTTGGAAGTGAATATCATCAGTTCCGATTTGCTCCGGTTTACGCCAAGGCCCCAGCTTGCAGCCCAGGTGTTTACCTTGTCTATAGCAGTCTCCATGATTTCGCTTATCACGGAGGGAAACTTTCCTAATGCTAGTATCACCACGTCATCCGCATACGCGACAACTTTTATTCATCACCAATAGCCAGAGTAGAAGGGAAATGACGCCACCCTGTGGCGTTCCTCTTTTTGGGCGAATTTGGTTAAGTGACTGTTACCTAGTGTTGCCTGAATAATTCTTGTTCTGAGCAAAGAGACTTACTTACTTACTTAAGGCGGTGCTACAGTCCGGGGTGGACCTGGGCCTCAACCAACAAGCGTCTCCAGCCAGCTCGATCTTTAGCTAGCTGCCTCCAGTTTCGCACGCTAAGTTGGTTGAGGTCCCCTTCAACTTGCGCGCGCCACCTGAGTCGCGGTCTTCTTCTACTGCGCTGTCCCTCGGGGGCATAGAGACTATCCATTGATTAATAAATTCCTCTATGCCCAGCTCAATAAGAGCTTCATGAATAGCTTCAGTATATACGTTATTGAAGGCTTCCTTTATGTCCAAGAAGGAGGCTAGGGTATATTCTTTGTAGTGTAAGGATTTTTCGATTGTTCGCACAACCTCCTGGAGGGTCGTTTAGGTAGGCGTGCTATGATTTGGATAGCGACGATTCTTCTAGAATGTGAATATCTAAGATCCACTCTAGGGTCTTAAGTACGAAGGAGGTTAAACTGAATGGCCTGAAATCTTTCGAGGACTTGTGTCCGCCATTTCCTATCTTGGGTATAAATACCACTCGAGCGCGTCTCCAAGAGTGGGATACATGGTTCAATATTAGACAGCTTCTAAACATTGACATAAGCCAAGGTACTGTTAAATCTTTCGTTCTCCGCAGCACGGGATAGGGTTTACACCGATACGGTCACCCAGAGTTTATATTCCTTTTCTTTCCTAAAGGAAATTCCACATGTGAGATTTCTGAGGCTGGTTTCCGGTATCACTCACAATGGGCCTTCGTTATGCCCTAAGTAGTCCCTGCTCAGTGGGAACAGCCGCCCAACCTAACCTAAGGTGAGTGTTCTGAGTCTGAAATCCCCTTCAATATTTATTCCAAAAAACTTGGCCGGATGATCATGATGACCATGAAAATCCAAATAAAGAAACCCCAACTATAGCATTGTTTACAACTTTATTTAAACAATCTTTTCCGAGCCCATTTTTAAGTGAACAACTTCCATTTCCTATTTCTTTTTTTGTTGTTTCGAACGAGTTCAATCGAAATCCCTAAATCAATATCCAAAGAATCTAATTCGAATTTATTTAGAAATTAATTCCCCCGAAGCGTTATATAAACAAAAAAAACAGTGCTTTGTGCAAAATTCTTTAACTTTTATCATTTTGTTTATGATGCAACTTTGCTGCGCGTAATATTCCTATAAATGCTCGTTCCGAAGCCTCATCTGCTGCTGTTGTTGTTGCTTTAAGAACGCCTTGTAGTCCTCCTTCGCCTCGGTATCCATTTCGGGATCAAAGTCTAGATCGGAGTCGGAATCATCAGTTTCATTGTTGTCAGAGAGGTTCGCAACGAGGAACTCGATCTCTTCTTCGGTGAGGATTTGATCGTCGGGGCCGTAGAAAACGGGATCATCGCTTAGGCGAATGTTGTTGAATACCTCGATGACGGCTTCTGGCAGCTCTAACAGCCGTCCCCACTTGTTTTTCTGTAGATTAAGAACGTTCTCCAAGATGCGACTGGTGCTCACATCCATGGCATTGACTCTGCTCAACTTTTGTATGATGCTAGCCATGTCTTGGCCACAATCGTTTTCTAGGTCATAACCGGCTAGTTTAAGGGTAAGACATATGCACTTTATGTTTTTGGGAGTGATTTCACGCAAGAGTTGATTGATAGAGAACACAATAACTTGGACGATGTCCTTGATGCGGTTGCTGTCGTTACGTAGCTGCATGTATACTTCGGCGAGGTATAGAGTTGCTCCACGAACCCTAGACTGTTCGTTCTGCATGTGCGTGAGTATCTCATTGCGATAGTATTCCAATTTTAGATAAAGGAGCATTCGAAAAGAGCTGTCTTCCCTTAGAACGATTAGATCCAGAAGGCTATAGAGTTTAGCTCCCATGTAAGGGAAATTCTGCTCCTCAATGGAGCGGTTGAAGATAATTTCTATAGCATTGCTGAGAATGTACTCGTTGGTGTCAAAAGTCTCGAAAACGGTCAAAGCACTGGCGGTGATTAAGTCAAAGGTGCCGGGGTTCCCATTCAGGCAGTTGATCAGGGATTCCACGTAGTAAAGGGCAAAGGTCTCCTCTTCGGTCTGTTGGTTAGGATCTGTGACGGCAGGCGTTGAGTTGTGCTGATTGTTGGCATTAGCGTTACTATAATTACGTTGCTGTTGCTGCGGATTGTTGTAATGCTTGTTTTTGTAACCACCTCTGCTACCGCCACCACGTCCAGAGAATGGCTGAGTCTGCCTGTTGTTAGAATGGTTTTGTATTATGTTGAGCGTATATCCTCGTGGTATGAACTCCGGAGCGTTAACTGATAATCGCGTTGAACGTGGTACTGACATGATATTCCTATAAATTGGATATTCTTTTGCTGCTGCCGTGGCTTGCCCTGCTGGTTCCTTTCAGAAAGTGACACAAGACCGAGGTTAATTTTACGGATGAAGGATTAACACAAAGTTTTGTAAATATGCTCACCAAACCAAAGGTGAGGTCCACTTGGTACTCGGCGCCATCACTCCCCAATGCCCACATCAAAAAGATAATATGCCAATGAATCAAGTTGAATATATTCCAGGTGCGCACAGATGCCTAAAACTACGCACAACAACGTCTATTGGCGTCACAATGTGAACTCTAGAAATCTTGAACACAAGAGTAACAACTATTTGACGCTGACATCACAGACGTAATAGTTGGATCTGATCATTACGCCGAAAAAAAAAAATCAAGCGGAAATTACCAAAACTGACACACAATTCGAGGAGATTATTGCGCAGATCGATGTTTCAAGAAATGATCTTCGCCCGCTTTTAGATCTTCTGGTCGTTCTGGTCCGACTCAATTAATTAAATGTTTCTGTTTAAGCGGTGCGATGTTAGTCATCACTTGGCGTCGATTAATTAGAATATTTCCCGAGACGTGCAATACGATCTCTTTGCAAAAGTTATTCATTTGATCACTTCATTTGAAGCAGCGACAACAGGGGTGGGTGGTTCAGAATTTTACAACGCCTGGCGATGAATTTTGGGCACCTCGTACTTTTTAAACACTTTCGCAGGGGTTTGACGTGTTTTCATGTAAAACTTCCAACAGTATGTGGTTGAAGTTGTGACGGCTTTGTGGACCACATCAACATCTGGGCATTGTTCATACGTATCTTTTGCTCTATTCGCACTCCTCCTGTTGAAAATCCACCTTAAAAACATCTACATACTACCCTAACAGATCCAGTCGTCTTCTGACTCCATCATATGGCTTATCAAAAACTGCGGGCTTGGCGGGTTCACTTTTTCTTCTGCGAAGCGTCTGCAGTGGAACATTGTATGCTCCGCGTCTGGGCTGCGAGGCCTCGCGGCCACAGCAATATTCTGGATTCGTTACCTTATGGCATGGTCACGCTTCCAATCGATTACATCACACCCAAACTAAACTTCAGGAAGAACTTCCATGTAGGATTTCCTACCAGAGCTCAGTGGAAGAAATAAGAAGTAGTGAAGAACTTCGACACGATCATCTTCACTGACGGATCAAAGATGGATTGTGGTGTGGGGGCCGGTGTCTACTCGGAATCACTGAAAATATCAAGATTGCCAGAATTTTCCGAAAATTTCGAGAGGTTTGTACGCAGCTCGGGCGAGAAGACGCCGCACGAACAAAACATTGCTATCCTTGTGGATAGCCAAGCCGCTATCAAAGCCATTGACTTGGCAACCATATCCTACAAACTGGTTCAGCAGTGCCGGAACGAGTTTGCCCGCTTGAGTAAACGTTTCAGGATCACACTGCTCTGAGTTCCAGGGCACAGTGACATAGAAGGAAACGAAGGAACTGACCAGTCAGGGCTCAGCCCTACACGCCTCAGTCGCAGCAAGGGTCCATATCCCGCTAGGAACGTTTAACGGACAAATCCACTCACGCTTCATACAGAAGGCAAACCTCCCATGGAGGAAGTGAACCAACTGTTCACTATCAAAGAAGATATGGCCGACCGACGATAAGTGCAGAACTAAAGACCTAATTAACAGAACCCGCTCGGTAATCGCCTGAATCAAGGGGCATTGGCCAATCCCATACAACCCTCACTGCCGCAGTTGCGGGAGCAAAAATGAGAAGGAAACTCTCTCCTATTTCCTCTGCAAATGTTTGGCGCTTGCAAGAGCCAGACTGCGTGTACTAAACCAACCATTCTTCGATGACTTTAATGACATCCCGGGTAAAGGGATAAGGGATCTAATCCTCTTTCTTAACTCCACAGACTGGATCTAGGCACCGATTGTCTCACACACATCATCAATCAGATCACACGAGTCGTGGTAACAAAATGGCACACCTAGTGCTACTTGGGTTCATGTTGAATCGCCATCTCTACCTTGCTCCGCGTCTTCCTCTTCATCTGTACATTCTCGGCAGAAGGGCGAGCTATCGTGTCTAATCTGTGGAAATACTTTCGGTAATCGCCGTGCCTCAACTGGAACTGCGTAAAGTCGTAATTGAAGTCCCCGTTGGTAAGGATCAGTTTGTGGTTCCGTCTGCCTTTTGCCGTTTTATCCGACCTGGTTTGCAGCAAAACCCTCCTGCTGACGGTAGCCTCTTGCCGGTGGGCTATTTGCATAAGTTACACCCTTTGCATCTCGTTGGTGAAAATGTCGATTGGGATCATTCCAGCAGTAACGCAGGCTGCTTCTTTCGAAAAGACTCTAGCAAATTTTGGATCCCGGAACTGCTTCATCCGTGGCCCTATCTAGTGGATGTGTTCGGCTAAGGTAACCACGCCGATGTCGTCAGCAAACTCGATCGCCCTAACTCTTATGGCTGCATAAGTCGCCCCTTAAATCGGTAACTATAACTAGGTATGCTTCTTCTTGAACGATTTTCTTAGAAGTTCCTTGTAACCCAATGTGGTCGCAGTTACTGTTGAGAATGACTCCAGTCTAGACGCCTCCTGATGGAAGAGAGAACTACACCCTCACACAGTTCCTACGTATTCCGCTGATTCATCTTGGAGAGCATTGAAGCAGCCAGCAACAGCTTTTAAGTTCCAATAATGAGAACTCAGCACTTTAAATGTCGCATTGATGGTTGCCCCTTCAAGATTGATGATGGCGCAAGTGTCAATGGCATGCAGATCGACCGGAGAAACACTAGGGTACATCTCAAGTGCCTACGAGACTTTGTGAGCCATAAATACCAGCTCCAACACAGGAGTTCTACAACCCTTAGGTAAGGTGGATAGGTGTCCCATGGGACTCACTTAGGCTCAGAGCCCGTTGTGATGGGACCCTTGATCCATCAATATACCGCACAAGTCCTTTTATATTCAGCAACGGACCGTCCCAGTTTTTCAAGAAATGCAATTCGGGATCTCTGTTTCAAACTTTCTGCCAAAGTAGAGCATTTTGGGCTTGAAGTCGGATACTGTGCTGATAATTTCTAGCTCGGGAAAGTCGAAAAGAATAGACAGGCGACCCATTAGTCAGATTATTCTGTGACTTGATAGGTCTGACTGGTTGTAACCGGAGTACTTCTCCAATTATCGTATCTTGGAGGTTGTAGTTTCTGTCTGTCAAAACTATAGGTACTCGAAGACTGTGAGTCAATTTATGTTAGACCCTCAGTTAGACAGTAGAAAAGATTCTAAACTTTTTGACATCGTTTGGAGTGAGTAAGATTCTCTGAACAAATTTTCTGAATTTTTCCTAAAGCGTGACCTGCGATAGCAAATTTTCCCTAATCTCAACTTACATGAGAATTAACCAGCAGCTTGCGTTATTCATTTACTTAGAACGGTTCTACCATATTCGTGACGTTAGCTTCTTATCGCGTTTGTTTCTATTTATAAACTTCTTAGACCGCTTGTCTACATCGAACAATATAGTGACTCATGGCATTTTGTGGTCCCGGAGACATAACATGATTTGACAAGAAAACCATCGATTGTATGTATAAACTTCTAATTAAATTTAAGACCGATGAATCATGTGAGTCATTGCGTAGGTTTTTGATGTTACACATGTCGTCAGATTCGATTGCATAACGTCGTGGAACACGTCATACTTGTCTATCGGAATCTTGTGAGTAATATGTAGTGCAACCCTGGTAGAGTACAATGAATCAGCAGTTTTGGTAAAAATGTTGAGAAAGTCAAATAAGCTTTAGCGATAATAGTTCGTTGATCCCAAGGGAACGTTTATTAGGTTTTTTCTACTTGTTGCGGTTCCAAGTGAATTTCATCAAGAAAGATAGTCTCTTGCGACCCCAGATGTGTCTAAAGGCATCTAG
Source organism: Criorhina ranunculi (assembly GCA_951813785.1). Classification (NCBI taxonomy): domain Eukaryota; kingdom Metazoa; phylum Arthropoda; class Insecta; order Diptera; family Syrphidae; genus Criorhina; species Criorhina ranunculi. Next base: position 10,551,856 of record OX638382.1, on the reverse strand, counting down.
ACCAAGCCAACTTGTTGTCAAATTCGATTGGAGGCGATGTGTCTTAATTTTCTTCAAATCCTCCTTAACTGCCGTGACTCCTTTTTTAATTTAACCTCCGCTAAGTTTTGCATGACTTTTCTTACTAAAAAGTCGCCAACTTGTCGGGATGTGAGACCAATTCAGGGCCGTTATGAGTTCTTCGCCTATTCTGTCCATAGTTCAGTAAAATATTCGGAACTTTCTGTTTAAGCTGGTCGCACTACTTTTCAAAACTTCAAAAGCTTATCCAGGGTGGATTGTAGTTATCTTAACATACCGGTGGTCCACTGAATGTCATGGCTCGCCACCGGGAAACAGTAGTGGTGACAGCATACAGCCTTGTCGAAAACCGCTTTAAATCTCGAGTTCCTGTGATATCTCTCTTGGGTAAGACACACGACACGTTCGACAGCAAACGAGCCTTCGGTGCCCCTCCAGATGACCATGAAGTTGTGGCTTAAATATGACAATATCGATGAGATCAGAGAGTCCTTGTTAATCTTGATCCTCTTCACCTCTCAACAGACCCAATGCCATCAGCATCAAGTATAGAACACTGGTCGCAGTTTTGCCCAAGAGCTGTTAGATATGTCAGCGCTGATGTTGGTTTTGGATGTGCAGATAGCTCATTACTTAGGCCATGGGAAGGCTCGTTGTATTTCCCCTCAGATGACTGTTGGATGGGGAAACTATGGAGTGGCCATTGCTGCTGTGTAAGTTCGGGAAAACCTTCCGGTCTTCTTGACTCCCAGGATGTTACCGATCATTTTGCTATCTAGAGTTCGAGTCCGATTTGCGGTGGTAAGTAGTATATTCCCCCCCCCCTTTTGTTCGCGATACTGGAACCGTCTTTGTCTACCTTCGTGGTGTCCTGTGTTGCTTTGTGCATCCAAAGTCTCTGAGAAGTTGTTGACTAAGCTGAAGCTCTTGTCGGCAACGTCGTTGAATTGATCTATCAACGGTGTGATTTCATGTCGTGGTAAGGTTCATGCTGCTTTGGAGGGAAGTACATCATTCCCTTTTTCGTTCGTGAATGTCTTTCTTGAATCTTCTCCAAAAGTAGATGCCTTTTCAGTAAAGCAAGCTGGAGCACTACGATACAAAAACAACCCCATTGTACTACTAGCAGATGCAACCCCTTTTACTGTATTTTCACCGTCTTTCTAAGAAAGTCGAGTAAGAGCTTCAGTAATGATGAGCTTAGTTCACCAGCATTCACCACATTAGCCCACCAAATCTGCCAGCTATTCGAGAAAAGGCAGGACAATCACATGGGAATTGTATCGGAGTATGCTTATTCTTTAGCCTAGGTTAGGTTACATAGTACAGCGAGGTAATCAGCGTATAACGCCGAGGCACTTAGATCAATAGTAGGTCCATGGTTATACGACAAGATCTAGGAGGAACGCCTCCACCTATTCGTCAAACCAATGGGAGCTTTGGTTTCATCTTTTAAGAAGGAGCACTAGACAGGTACAGAGGAGGTGGAGGATTCTTTCTTCCTCTGCTTTGTCCCTGGAGTGGCTGTCTGGTGGACTGCCTTAGATAAGGGCATAAACTGAGATCATCTAAGTAAGGTCCAACGATCAGTTTGTTTGTGAATAAGCGGAGCACTTCGAGCTACATTCTCCGCAACACTGGACACCCCTCGACATCTTTGGCAGATAGATCTTCGGACAGTCAAGCAGCGATCAGGTCCCTGGAATCATTTTCTCCAAATTCGTTAGTTGTTCTATCTAGACTGCCGATCATCTTTTATAGAGATGGCAGAGCAGTTCCATATCCACCTTTGTTGGGTACCGGGACATAGAGGTATTCCAGGGAATTGTAAGGCAGACGTACTCGGCAGATATAGAACAACTATATCCTTGCACCTTGGTGGGACTTCTGTGGCACTAGGAAACTATTCCTGACCCTCCTTGTAGCTGCCCAGCCATCTACCGCAAAAGAAAGCTCCATTTAGGAGAATTCTACTTTAACGACTTAGGTGATCTGATGAACACAAATGTCAGAAATCTCCTACGCTTCATAAGAAGCTTCAATTGGTTCAACGAGTAGGAAAGGAGATCTCTCCAGATCCATGTGGCTATCACAATGGACCTATCAATGGTATAAGTATGCTGGCATCCACTTCAACCTAACCTACTTTATCCCTGCAGCTTTTGCAGAAATCATTTGCGAGGAGACCCAATCGAGTGGCATATCTATCTCTAGGTCAATGTCCTGTGATGACACCTTAAGTGCTTCTGTTTAGCGAAATTAATCTCGTGGACCGCTTTTGCTAATTTGGCTTGCTGCTAATTAAGGCAAGTTATACCATTTAACACGTTGAGGTGTTTCAAGATGAGTTGCCTGGAGTCAGACGTCAGGAAGCATTAAGTATAGCAAGAATAATCATTCAGTTACAGATAAAATGTCTACAAAAAAGAAAAACTTGTTTTTGATTGGATTTCCTTTTAAGGAAACCCATCGTCATGTATTCCTAAAAAAGAATAGCATTTCCAATGTATCCGGAAGCATCAATTAACACATATGCGCTCCTTATTTTGATTTCTCAGAAATCTGTATTTCTCTATAGAGCGAAGCGGTAGGTAATTAAAAATTCGTTCGAAAATTAAATTTACGAGCTAAACTTCCGGAAAACTCATTAAATACAATCTACTCATCCCTTCTATCTGCCTCTCTCTCTATCTTCCACATGAATTCCACATGTTTCAGGGTGAATGTTAAACACATCTTTTATAACTGTGACTATTGCATTGGAACTCAGGACCGAAATAGACATTTGTATAGGGCGCTGATATAAAGAGGCGCGCACATTAGCAACGTTGTCGATGAAAAGCTATCTATGACATTTATTGCAAGGACGTTGGGTGTCCTGGATCATTAGGAGAGCACAATACCATCTATATATATATAAAAATGAATGCACCTATGAATGTATCTTTGCTATGGACTCCGAAACTACCGAACCGATTGAGCTCAATCAATCAGGCAATCTTCGTTATTGGCCCGAGAGTGTTCCTGTGAAGTTTGGTCAAAATCGGTCCACAGTGGGTCGGGTGGATGGGAACAAAATGGTATGGAACGGGTTGAATGAAACGAAATGGAATGGAATGGAACGAAGTAGAATGGAAAGGAAGAAAATGGAACGGAACACTTGGTTGGACTGGGGGTTAGATTGCGAGGTAAGGTAGGGTTATGTGATTCGGTGGGGTGGAGTGGAACACAATGGAATAGAACGGGAATGGAGATGTGTTTCCAATCACCGAAACGCACCGGTCGTATGATGCCTTGCAATATCTAATTCTGTTCTGGCAAGGGGATGATGACTACCATTTTAACGTGATGAAGACCAATACAGACACAGGCGCATCGATTGCTAAAAAGGCGCAAAGGCAGCAATGCACGCCAGGTACCCGCTAGTTTTGAAATAAAACGCATCTTTTATTGAATGAGTGGCGATATTTTTATTTCATTGCGAAGGAGATAAGTCCTCCCACGACTATGATTGTACACGTACACCTGTGTTCTTTTGATGACATTTGTGCGAGGATGCGGCAAAGTCACACCAAATCACTCGTTGGATCTGGCCCTTTAGCTCGGAAATTACCTAAGATTTTACAAAAGTTCAATTATATCTCTTAAGCAGTGTAATAGGCCATGTCTTTCTGTTGGAACTACATTGCATCAAGGTAAGGTTATGTTAAAGTGGGTGTCAGCACACTTAGATCGGTGAAAGGTACCACAATTATCTTGAGCTTCTGATGAAACGAAGGAAGTTTCTGACATTTGTCGTTAAAGTAGAATTCTCCTAAGCGAAGCCTTCTTTTTCGGAAGAGACTTGGGCTGCTACAGAAATATTGCAACCAAATTCCATATGCATCAGTTGATGGCACAAGAGAATTTGGATTTTATGTGCCCCAAATCTGAAATTTCGTTTAGTGATCAGTCCGATGGGCTGTTAAGCGATGGAACCCAAATTCGAGACTCAGCAAAACTGTCAAATGTTTTTCGCGGCACCACCTCTTGGCAGGCAATGACACACTTTCAAGTGTATAATCTGTCATTGTTAAGTTATAGGGGTGGCTGCACTTAGGTATAGCCTCACTCTGATCTCAAACAATCCATTGTGTTCCCTTATGTGGTGTGGGGTACCTTAAATAAATAGGACACGGATTGCCTCCGTCAATCAACCCGACTTCCGAAGGAATTTTAAGATGGTTCTTGGTAGCTTCTTTGACCATTCGCCCAGATCATTAAAAAAGTGTTTTCTGAGACTTGAGCATTCGCATAGCGTTTACATCGCCACATCCTTTGCATAGGTCCGATGTTCTCCCACACATTCTCTTTAGCTGGGCCGCTAGCAGGTTGTGACCTGTCATAATCCCTATGAGAAGTTCTAGATGACTTCTGTTGAATGCGATGATTTTTGTCCGAGGCGTTCTTGACGTGCGACTTGTCGTAAATGAGATCTATCTCTTGTTCGCAAGTTTTAAGAATTTCGTAGTGATGCTGGACTTTTTAAGTTCTAATGGAGGTAGGACTGAATCATCGCTCATTGCCAGATCCATCTCAGAACCCATTCTTGCGAGCAAGTTGGTCAACTAAGGCATCACTTTGGTTGGTTTGAAATTTTTTTTAACAACTTTTCGATTTGATTGCGAAAATCATTCAGATTAAGTCGTTTGAACTACCTCACTGCGTCTTAGACTGTGGAATTCTCTGCTTCGCTTTACTGCCGCGAGATACTTCTCTATTTAAATTTCTAGCATTTTCTCTGTCTCGTAGAACAAGGGGTTCTGTCTTAGCCTTTTTTTCAGCAGTTTAAGCTTGTGAAAGTAGCTAATCGAGAGATCTACAGACGCCCAATCGGAAATTTATATCGTAGGCCAGTATTCTAAATAGCGCAGTTCTGCAATATAAAATTAAGGCCTTCGACCGCAAAGTTTATTTTGGCTTAGGAAACTGAACTCTATACTATTGCAACGCTTTGTATCTGTGATGTCATTTTAGTAGAGACTTTGTCTTATCAGGTCTCGTTGATTTTCGTGCCCTCCTCCCCTTTTTTTTGTATCCTTCAACATCCTGTCACCTTGATTTTTGTAAGTCATAAACTGAAACGCAACACATTTGCGAATAATTAGTACATTGTTTGACCCACACACTCTTCAAAACACACCGTCATCAAACGACCAACTTAATGACATTAATTTGTATCGAAATAAAGTGAAAACATCCCTGCACAAGGTCGTCAGTGCCAGCGCCTACAACATTTTCACATCCAACATGACGTCACATTGGCCAATTTACACAATCCAATGGGAGGGTGAAAAATCACGACCCTAATAAATTGCCCTTTTATTAAACCAGATAAGACACATTTCGTCGTTTGATTAAATCCTTAAGGAGACTCCTCCATCTCTCCTCAACAAAAGACACACAACGCACAAGCAGCATATCCTTTGCCAATATAACCAACCACACGCGAGCATCTCTCCTTTATCCATCACCTCGTGCTTAATTACATTTCATATCAATTCGCTGTGTGTTCCCTTGGTGTGTTGTACATATCTCTGCCAAACGAACACAGGATAAGGTGCAGCCAAGGGACATACGATATTGGTTGTTCCATCAATATTCCTTGCTTTTGCTGTTGTTTAATGTCCAAGTATAGAGTTATGGTGATGTAATTTGAAAGGTCACCACTGGGTGTTGTGACGCCCAAGTGACGTCATTTTGGATAAATGTGTGTCCTCCCTGTTTAAAACGATAAAACACTGACATCGAATCCTGAGCCTAACATGTTTTAGAGGTGGCGTATGAAAATGAGCGACATACGTCAAACCGGTTGAGATTGATTGGGGTTCTTTGAAAGGAAGCTTGATGATGTCATAGCTGTTTGTTTATCCTTTTTTTTTTTGGGACCGAAACTTGTTTGATGAATTTATGACATTTCATTCTTACATTTGACATTTTAAATTTGTAAAGTATCTTTTGCAAACCGAATGTTAGATGATAAATTGATTAGAAAGCTAACCTTTTCAGTGACGACTGTGAATCGTCAAAAAGACTCCAAAAGTGATGCCAATTAGATCTATGTGACGTACTTTTGACAGTTCAACCATTATGCAAACGTCACATCGTTGTAAAGATGCATAAGTAGGAATTATGTGGTTAAGCTCTGATGAACGTCATAAATTTACTTAAGCATCTGCATCAGCCGCAACGAGAGATGGCTTCTCTTTGAAGTTCTTTTAGGTTTAACTTACCTTTGCCTAGTCTACCGAGGTCAGGTTTTCCTAAAAGAAATTATGTTCCACTACCTTGAAAAACTTTTTGAGTCTTTAACTGGTTTCTGCGAAGAGAAATCATTACCGAGAGACACTTCAATGCTCTTTTCACTCGAGGTGTTGGAACACCACGCTGGACCACTCAAACACGAAAGCGGGCACATTGTGCTTCCAACAGGAAGTACCCTACCCTTCTGTGTTTTCATCACCTTTCTAAGAAGCTAGGAAGGTAGAGGTGGCGGCTCAACATCGACCCAAGTAGCACTGGAATGTACCTTTTTGTTATCACGACTCGTATGACCCGGTTGACAATGTGTGTTGTCGAGGATGTGAGACAGTCGGTGGCTGGATCTTGTATCCTTTCATCCGAAATGTCGTAAAGGTTATCGAAGAATGGTTGGTTTAGTGCACGCAGTCTGGCTCTTGCTAGTGTCGGACATTTGCAGAGGAAATGAGAGAGAGTTTCCTTCTCATTTGCGTTCCCGCAGCTGTGGCAGTGGGTGTTATGTGGAATAGCTTGTTTGGCCGGATGGTCTCCAATTGGCAAATGCGTCGTGATTCTGGCCCTTTCTTAGAAAGTCGAGTAAGAGCTTCAGTGATAAGGAGCTTAGTTTACCACAACTTATCTCAACAGCCTTAAAAATCTGCCACCTGATACGCGCAAAGGCAGGACAATCGCATAGGAAGTGTTCCACAGTATCGTTGCTCTCTCCACAAGCGTCACAGATAGTGGTGTCACTTAAACCTAACTCGTTGAGATGTTTGGCAAAGGCGTAGTGTCCCGTAATAACGCCAATAAGTTGTCTGCAGTCTTTTCTGCTGAGAGACAGTAAGAATTCCGCAAACTTCTCACAGATGTCGGAAAGGATCTGTTTAGTCTGCCTGCAACCTGGGGAATTATGCCACCTGCAGTTGTGTTTGCTAGAAACCCAACCCAACCTAACCTAAAAGGAAAAGTTCTCCTCTGAACCTTGATCTTACAAGCTCTTCGGAGAACTCGTTTCTTGGTTAAACTTACTATTGTCTTGTCTTTGACTTTTTGAGTCTTTCTTGAGACGCTTGTTGGTTGAGGCCTAGGGCCACCTTAAGTAACTGATGTCTTCAAAGCCAAATCATTATTGAAAGACACTTCATCGTTCATAATTCTTTGCCATTTTGGACCAGCAACACCTAAAAGTCATTCCACAGGAATCTTCGCTGAGATGAGTAGCCTAACTCCGCTTTTTGACGACATGTGCTTCAGATGTTATAAGCCACAGTGCGCAATTATATTCTAAAAATGTTTCTAACCTCGTTCTAGACAAAGCTAGAAGGGACAACTCATTGCCTGTTGCCTGTTATTTAAGACGCGTTCTTATAGCACCCTCTTGCCCTTGTAGAGACCCCGTGCACATTGCTTTAAGTTCGTTCGATCAATCTTTCATCCTTCCACGATAGCTAAGTCTTCAAAGTAGAAAAATCGACTTAAGCTCCCCCGGTCTGAGCACTGCTAAGCAAAGCATGCTGTCACATGCAGCTTCGAAGTCGTCTGACCATATCTTTCTTTTACAGAACGCTTCCTTTCTGTTGGGTGATCGCCTTGTCGGCGCGGAAGGGCTTGTAGTAAATCCACGGGACATATGGGAGGCATAAGCAACAGGGGGAAGGTTGTTAGACCACCCTCTGAATGCCTACAGTCACTCAATTGTCCCTAGAACGAAACCAAGAGCAACCCACGGGAAAACACGAGCTTCTCAGGCGACCCGGTGCGTCCTCAAGTGGCGAATAGAGGAAGCCCTATACACCTAGGCACACACCTAAGTATACAAGATTGAGGATAAAAGCCCCGCGGACCAAGAGATAACAATTTCCCAAGCCAAGGTGTTATGGAAGAATACGTGCTGAGGGTTGAATGGTGCAAGGAATCAAACATGTGCATCGCAAACGCAATGCCCCTATGAGATACCGGGCGACCTCTCATAGTATCTAGCCTTACATACATTTGGGCGGGAGCTCTGCAGGTAAGGACCTATATTTCTCGTCATATTCGTGGGAACTACATGAATATTAACACAGTCAATGGAAGAATCTCTACTCCGCACCCCAACATCGCAGATCGAGCTGGAGACAGACGAGTGTACACTCTCATCTCCACCAAAGTCAAAGCTGTCAATTCAAACTCACGCTCAAGACTCTTAAGCTCCAAGCACAGAGGACAAGACAAAAAGTGAGACGGTTGAACCCCAGAAGAAATACGAGCATTTCACTGGGGCCCAAAAGCGTCGAATTTCCATTATGATAAGGGACGGCATCACGCCCGACGAGGCTAAGGAACTGGAGCGTATCAGATACGCGAAAGTCCAAGCGCTTAGAGCAGAATAAGAAGTGAGTCAACCAGGAACCTCCAAAAGAGGTCGATCCTCGGATAACTCACCCAAGGATCGCAACGCAAAGAAGCCCAAATCACACGCAGAGGCACAACAATCTAGAGATTCAAGAGCCAAGGTTGCCTCCAAAAAATTAGACAAAATCCCCAACACCTGTGTGAGGAGCACACAAACCAAACACGGGCGTAAGGTGGAAAAAATAATTACCCCAAAGCACCACTCAGAGCGGGCAAAAAACCTCAGGTGGAGTAGCTAAGGCTATAAAACATAAGACCGTGATCCCACAATTAAAACCGGGAACGTCAGGGGCTATCCTATAGAGATGCGATAGCCCAGCGTAAAGTTGCCATCATGCACGCATTGCATCCGGAGGAAACCCTAACATCGCAACAGATTCAGATGGTTAAAAAGAATCTATTGGATGAAAATAGACAGAGCAGAGATCAACAGCTCCCATCTTAAGTTCGTTGCCAACTCCCCAAGAAATGGGTGGCTGTCCATCATATGCCACAACACAGATACCAAAGAATGGCTCATGTCTGTGGTAAAGAAGATGAAACCATGGCCAAGCGCAGACTTAATGGCAACTCAGGGTGATAAGGTACCGAAATCATACAAATGCGTGATCTGCCCCTCATCTGAAGATGAAATGACCAAGCACGTTTTTCTAGCTCGTGAACACCGGCATCTCCACAGCTGGATGGCGCATCCTTAGGATCATGAAGGAGAAAAGCGGAGGTCAAACCATCACCTTCCTTGTGGATGAAGAATCCCACAACACCATCCGAGCGCAAGCTTGTAAGCTGTTCCTGAACCTATCTCAGGTTACAGTGACGGGAATAAAAACCAACACCAACACAAGAAAGCTTCAGAGTCGACTAAGGACCTTTGGGTGTAAAGACACTTTCGGATGCGGAATTCAAACGCACATGAGTTCAAAATGTTTGCTGGTGACCGCATGTGTCAAAGTTTTCCACATTTTTGCTGTAAGACTTACAAACTTCCACATTTTGCCACTTCAACACTTCAAATCGAAAACTTGACAAATCCCATTATCAATTGGCCAAGTGAATGGCTTTACTTAACAAAATGACATCACCCACTTGAATTGTTAAATAAACAAACCAACATTCCTTGCGATTAATTAACTCTCTGATCACTACAAGTGGGCACACCCTTTCCGAGACGAAGGCCCGCATACCCATCCACCATCAATTAATCGCCCTCCATATCATAGCCGACTGCATTGCCACCCCACATTTCATTTTTTTTTGGGATCAATATCTCCGAATGCACTCTCACTTGGCTATTGCTGCCACTCGCTGGCTGTGCAAAATTCACTTCACTGACAGAAGTGGTCTCGTCAACGTTCCAACTTTTAATTGCAACCAATTAACCAAACTGAACATGGCAGAGCTACATATGTATTGTAGCTGCCGGTCTCGATTGCGCACCGATTGACCCATTCGGTCAATGAGTTCCACATTAACCTTAGTTAGCCCCTTGCGTGGTTGCAAGACATCAGGACCGGCCTTCATATCAAACACCATATCAAGAGCGAAAAACAATATCATTAAATCCAATCAAGAGTCATTGATAGGAATTGAGATTGGAATTGTGACTTGTCAGTCCCGGTCTTTGGTGCGCTTCTTCGCCCTCACTTGGGCCTCATGTGTGTGAATTAATTTTTAAGTGGGGGGGGGGGGACCTACTCGTACCTAGTATTTTTTTGTTTGTTCTTATAGTCACTCGTTCCATTCATAAATACGATTCTGGAATTTCATTCATAAATTTAAGAAAATTTTGTAGAGTGCCAGAGGTCGATTGGTTATAATGGCGAACGGAAGCGAACCCGTTTTGAAATGCCGTGAATAATTGATTTGTCTTCAATTAAAATGAACGGGTAGAAAGTACACCAGTCCTGGTGCTGGTGGTGGACTGGGTGTGATGATGGTCACAAGTGGTTGTTATTTGATATGCGCCGGGATCCAGCATTAAGAGTCTTCCATAACAATTAGTGTATTCATCGCTGGGAAGAAGGCGTGTAGCTTGAGTCTTCCGTTTATTAAGGGAAATGAGGTTTTTAATTAAATCGTCTTTGTTCCATGTGGACAGTCTTGGCGTCACATTCAAATTGTGTGCCTTTTACGAAGATAGGGGATAAATCAACTTCGGATCTTCAACAAGTTTATCCATCTGCAGTTAGTTTTGAGACGACAATCCTAACGCTGTGTCGACATATCTCTAAAGGCCTAAAGGGGTAACCATGGTGTAGTGTTTGCATCATTGCTTGTCACGCTGAAGGTTCTAGGTTCGAATCCTGATGTCAAAAAGGAAAAAAAGTCGATCAACTGCGAAAAAAGCTGATGTCAACTTTACTGCATGGGCATAACACTGACAGTAGGGTGGTCGGTCTTAAGGCTTGGGTTGATCGTACTAATGACATCGGGCTGTTCGAAAGAAATACTGGGAATTATAAGCAATGGCAACAGTACCAATAATTCTCCCCAGTCATTCTGGACACCACCCTAGGAGCAAAAAAACTGAAACCCTAATACCATTTGAGTTTCAAAGTCACTACACCAACACTAGCGCTGTATGCATAGCATCATACGGGTATTTATAACCCCTTTAGCGCTAGTGAATTATAAAAAAATAAAGACGTCAGGAAATGACAAATGGTCATGCCATCGGCAGAGAGGGCAAGTGGAATGTGAAAGAGGTGACAAGCAATACCATCTAGTCGAGTATAACAAATTTAAGAGAACACTCCTTTAACGGTCTACCTAGCACTCGCAGTGACATCACAATGAATTTGCTTCTAGTCTGTCCTAGACCTTTTAGGGCTTTTTTTCTAGACGACCACTCCAAAGTAACGGCTGTGAATACTAATGATGCTCCAACTCTACTAATTGGTCCCATATCCTACGAAGATTCCCGATATGCTCCTTCCTCTTGTAGGTCTCAGGGCCTCCATTACACCTTGCACTTGAGCTCTTTCTAACTCTTTTTAAGATTCCATGATTCCTCATGAATTTCTCGGTCGAGTAGGTCTTCTGTCAGTCGTAAAATAAGAAGTTCCAGTGCATTGCATACTTATAGCTAATGACGCTCCTTTGATGTATGTCAACCTCAGCACTGTATGCCATGCCAACAGTTGCGAAGTTCTGGCAAGTATGTCAGCGATCTTGTTACTCTCGTAGTAGATAGGGTTTTTATTGTGAGCAGATATATTGCTGTTTTAGGTTCATCAGGCTGCTCCAGATAGGCTAGATAGGGCTGAACACGACTTCAAACTAGATCTTGTATGGAACCCCAATCATATTGTTCCAAGGTACACATGTGATGCACCTCGTGATTGTTGTCCCTTACGACGTTGTCTATATGCTCCTATGTTCCTGAAGATGAAGCCACTTGGTCATAACCTTTGTTGTGTTCTATGTGAAGCAGCCGAAGACGCAGGAGCTGATACCAAAGCTACATCTTAAATCATCTTCACTGCAAGTTCACCATGTTGTTTGCTTACTACTGACCATCTCCATACCAGGTGAATTCTGTATTTTTACTATACAAGCCAACCCAAGTCGGTGTTTTTACAAATTAATTAGTGACTTTCCATCTGAAAGCCTTTACCAGTGTTTCTTTATCTGAAAGCCCTTACCAAGCCCTGCCATCTGATTTTAACTGACCTTAACAAACCTTAAACCTTCTTAACAATAAAATAACTTCTGTATTTCACAAGAGACACTCCAACACCATTCCGATGCTCAGTCTCAGTGTATAGATTCCTTCTTTTATCATATGAACCCTTACTTTTATATAAGCCCATTGACCCATCTAAATCCCCTTAACAAGCCCACCTCAGTCTCTGGGTCCTCTTTTCAATTAAATAAATGTTCAAAAGAGCCCTCGATTCGTGTCCAATGCTATCAGCAAGTTGTCTTTAGCTCACATGTTTGGAGTTTTCTGCAGCTCCTTTCAAAGATGTTAGGTTAGGTAAGGTGAGGTTGTAGTGGTGACTTCATTCTAAATGATCTCCAAAGATCCATTATGTTTTCCTAGCATGGAATATCCAGTCTGAAAGAAAAGACGAAGAAGACGGGCCTATGCTAGTTTATTGGTAGTCGTTTGGCCTTCCTGAACCATTCCGAATGCGTAATGAATTTTAGAATGATTTTTGGTGGCTTCTTAGACGACCTTTACGTGGCTGTCTACTCTGGATATCAGAATTTTTACTGGCAGTCAGACCGCGATAAAATCCCTAAAATCCGTCACTTTAAACTCAAAAACAGCCCTTAATTGCCGCTTGTCTCTTAACGAGATGGTTGAGCAATTCAAAATTCACCTTATATGGGTGCCGGGACATAGGGACATTCCAGACAACTACATGGCTGACGAACTCGCCAGAAAGGGTATGACTCTACCAATTTAAGCATGCCTGTTGCCACCACTTAAAAGAAACGCGATCAGTCTCTGCATAGCTCTTCTATACTTAAACGCATTCTTCAAAGGTGGGCCGACAGTAGGTTGTGGCCTGTGATGATCCCTGTGAAGAGAGCTAAGTTTAATCTGTTTAGTCCGAAGTTTCCTGGAGATGCGGCATGATGAGCCGCATAAGCTTCAACAGCTTGTCTTTGGAAGTCTAGAGCAATGCTAGATTTAACTACAGTTAGGGAGGCAGAACTGAGTGGTCGACCAGTGATAGGTCCTGTTTCGAACCCCTCCTGGCTAATTCATCCACCATTTCATTCCTATGGATACTTTTGTGTCCCGGGATCGACCAGAGTGATTCGCGGTGTGCGTTTTAAGCTCTTCCCGACAGCGTTTCACAACTTAACTACTGTGGATGTAATGGCTTTAAAAGCGACTTGGCTGTCCATGTGAATGTCGATGGTTTTCCTAGAGACTAGCTTCATTGATAGTTCACGAACTGCCTCGGTGATGACTAGGACTTTCACTTGGAACATTCGGAAGTCTTTTTGACCGCTTTATGTTGGGTTCGAGTGAGTTGATCCCAGAGCCTACTCCTTCAGTTTTTGACCCGTTTTGTGAAATCGAAATTTTCGTCGGGTTGATAGCCTTACCACTGGCCCACTCGTCTCTTGAGGAGATGATCGTTTTTATGCTGGCTGAAGTCAGGACATCGTCTATACTTACACACATTCTTCTAAGGTGGGGCCGCCTTTGTTTTTATTTTACTGGAACTAGTCCAAAGTTCTCTGGAGATACGGATGATAAGAGTGCGTTCCATCTCTCGTCAGTTTGTCTTTTCAAGTCTTGTGCTATGTTGAATTCAACGAATGCTAGGGGAGATGGAGGGCCATCAAATACAACCATTTTTGAACCTCCAACTAGCTCTTTCGACGACATCGCCTCGTCTTACGACTTATAGCCTTTCATCTTCTAATCCGATTCCAATGTCACCGGTACACCGTCTTAACTTCTCACTGTTTGTTGTTTGAAACTTTGACTACCTATCGGCTCTTAACTGTTTTGCGGACAGCTCATAGCCATTGTGATTCCTTATTAGAATTCAGTTCACGTGGGATTTAAACCATACCTCGAGGACAGAATTGTTTTTTGAGGAAAGGCTTCCTGTTTACAACAGCTTGCTGACCATTAATTATTTAGACGACCCTTAAGTCACAAATTCTGTGAAAAATTTCCTCGAAGGGAAATATTTTTCGCGGAAAATGCTGCCAAAAACAGCAACATTGACTCCAACTCAACTGCCTCATCCTTCTGCAGGCGGCGGCAGCAGCAAAGAACGATGATAATCATCGATACACCTACAACAAACAGTTTTTATCCTTGCGGCGGTACACGAAACAACCAACCAAAGATTCAGAACCAAAAATGAAAGAGAATAGAGGAAGCTGCTCCACCTCTACCTCGGCTATATGAGTAAACATCCCTTGAATGTGATGTGGGCGCATATTTTCTACCACACCCTCATCCATGAGCGTCATTCATTTTTCATTCATTCATAGCACCCCACAAGAGCGCACGATAGAATCAAAGGACCAGCAGCAAACAATCCTCTCTCCTGCTTTCACCTTGTCTCTTTGTGTGTTGGATACTTTTGGCGCTGTTTCTATTCTCCTTTTAGTCGGTGTCTCCTTTTGTTTGGTTTGTGCAACACACCCTTCCACCCACTGAACAGGGAAACAAAAAAAAAATGAACAACGAACACCCACACGTGCGTAGAGTGAAAATAAAAAAAAAAAAACTAGAATCCCAGGAATACCGGTATCTTCAAGAGTGAATACACTCCCCAAGCTGGAGCAAGTGTCTAAAAATAGAGGATGAGATAAGAGATCGAAACAAGAAGCCGGCTGAATGAAACATCCCTTCTTTTGTCGAATAATAATTATTGACGCAGGTGTCATGTGTGTTATAGCATAAACGTCACGTTTACAGCCCACAATTTCTGGCAACTGGAAACGGATATATAGTAGAGACTAGCTAGAGTTTTGCTTGGGTGTTACCATGTCCGTATCCATTGAACATTTCAATGTGATTCACTGCTACGATTTGATAGTTTGCATGCTGAGTATATTCACGTGGAGCACTACGATTTTGGGAACTTGACAGATCCGTGGAAGTGCCATTGGACACTCACCCAAGGAGTCCGCTAATGTGCTAATGATGATTTCATCTGGACTATTGTAACAACGACATGACGGATCCAATGGACTTCTGGAAAGCTATCATCTCTCCAAGTTCTAACCAGTCAGTGAATTCTAAATGAGAGATTCAGAGAGAGTTCAGTTCTCCCTTTGCAAGATCGCAAGGATCAGAAGTTCCTAATGGAGCGCATATTTACCTAGCAGAAAGAAAGCTGCCTTGGGTTGTTGGAACAACACACTGGAGCACTCAGACACAATAACATGTCCATTGTACTTCGTCTTTCTAAGAAAATCGAGCAAGAGCTTCAGGGATAAGTAGCTTAGATTACCACCACTCATCACATCAGCCCCAAAAATCTGCCACCTAATACGAGCAAAGGCAGGACAATCACATAGGAAATGTTCCAGTGTTGCCGCCCTCTCCACAAGCGTCACAGACAGTGGTGTCACATAGACCTAACACGTTGAGATGTTGGGCAAAGGAGAAGTGTCCCGTACCAATAAGTTGCTGCAGTCTAGGTAAATGCAGCGGACCTCTTACAGATATCGGGAAGGATCTGTTTAATCTGCCTGTATCCTGAAGAGTCATGCCACCTACAGTTGTGTTTGCTAGAAATCTAGCCATTGATAGAAGCCCGAACCGAAGAAATGGGCAAACCTTACTAAAGTTCAAGACCAGAGAAGTTCTCCCCTGAACATGGCTTAGCGAGCTCATCGGTGAACTCATTTAATATAATCCCGCTGTGTCCAGGGACCCAGACAAGCCTTAGCAAATTCAGTCTTCCAACCGAATTCAAACTATTTTGGATTTAGTAAGAGGATTGAGCAAAGCCTCAAGCGTGGCCTAATTGTCGCTACAGGCGCAGATACTCCGGATACTTAAACCGGATGTTCGGTTTTCCTTTTCTTCGTGAACCAAATGGCTGGGATTCAAAGATCCTCTTAGCTGGAGCATTCTCGTCCATTCGCTCGATGTGGGCGAGCCAGTGCAATCGAAGAATTTTTTCCTTCCAGACTACATCCACATCTTAATACAGCTCATAGAGTTCGCGGTTATATCTTCTCCTTCATTTGCCCTCCTGGCAGATAGGACCAACTATTCGACGTTGGATTTTTTCTTTTGAAGGATCCCAAGATCTGCTCCGCTGTCTTACTTATCGTCCAGCATTCGTCCGCTTGGAGACAGTTCCATAAATACCTAGGAGAAAGTGCAGTTTAACATTGTCGTTTTCCACAAAGACCTCAGCACATAAGGCGTCACATCTGTAAAAATTCGACTACATTCCTTATCCGGCTCAGAATGTGTTGAAAACCACTCCAGTGCACAGGGGAAGTCGACCGTAAATCTACACAGTAGTCTTAATTTCGGAACCACTGCGTCAAATCGTTCGATCTTCCAGCTGGTGAATCTCGCCCTACCAGTTTACAAGACTAAGCTCGGCCTTTAAATTAGAGGTTTCATCATCCTGCTTCCTTGGATTGAAGAATTCTCATAGCTAAAGCGTTGTTGTCTATTCGCTCGATGTGTCCAAGTCACTGGCGTCGACCTGGACGTCGCAGAGAAAACACATCTCCTTGCCAAAGCCCGTTGCATGTTTGAAAAAGTTCCGAAAGGTCTATTCGAACCCTGTGCAGCATAAGCGTCATCGCATTGTAAAGCTTCAAACGCTTACTTTTATAATTTCCAACTTAAAGGTCAAAGCCGTGCGGCACTGGCAATAGAATGCTGCCGCAATGTTTCCCTGCTTTGTCGTAAAATGTGACTAAATGGGAACTTAAAGTGAGCCTAAGACACAGCCACACCTTCGAAGACTATCTACGGTGAGATTTTCTTTGCCAATTCAAGTCGGGTTTTCTTTATACCCTATCATGTCATATTTTTAAGAAGTTGAATGCATCCACTTCTCTCTTTCGAAGGAAGACGATGCCGTATGGAGGTAGCAGTGGATGTAGTCCGGAAGGCAAAAATCCGTCGACTGCAATGGCTCGGCCACATCGAGCGAATGGACGAGAATGCTTCAGCTTAGAGGATCTTTGAATCCCAGCCACCTGGTTCACGAAGAAAACGAAGACCGAACTTCCGGTTTAAAGATCAGGCAATCGCGGACGCCAGAAACATTGGTCTAGTAAACTGGAAGCAGCGTGTCCGGGACCGTGAAGGATGGAAAGCGGCATTATTTCAGGCTCAGACCCTCCAAGGGTCGCTGGCCTGATAAGTAAGTAAGTAAGGAAAACCCGCCAGTCTTCTGACTCAATACTTTTTCTTCGTTATCCCTGTTTCGCATTGCGGCTATGTCTTAGACTTAGATGATTTTGCTACACAGGTGCACCTGGTGGTTGACATTGAATTGCGGGAGTTAAAGTTTTTCGCTCAGGATCTTGTTCTTCAAAAACCCTATCGAAGAAGCTTTAATAAGGATTATACCAGGCTAATCAGTCAGGGGTTAGTTTTTTGAAAAACCTATCACCCTATAGGGGTGTTAAAGTCAATGTCTTTCACTGTTCGTACATATATCCTGCTACCCCACTTGCTTAAAAACAAAGTTCTCTGAATGAACAAAAACCTTTCAATGGGCATGGGAAGGGCTGTGTTAATCTCCTTAAGTTACACTAAAAGTTCTCTTTGGTAAGGACATTCTACTATGCCCACCTCGATATTTTTTGTCTACGCCATCGCATTTTCTGAATGAAACTTTTTCATTCACTATACACATGCGAACACATACAAAGAGAATATACTGACGCATACCTATGCGTCCTAACATCCGTCCACGCGAATCCTCCAAAAATATAATCCTCAAGTGGGCGCTATCCTGGGGTGTGCTCCTTCCAGCTTTTTGCTTCTACTTCTGTTTCCACTGTTGTTGCTAGTAATGGTTTTTATTGCTGTTTCTCTGTGCTTCGTTGCGCTATTTTCATCTTCGGTCGGTTGGATAAGGATAAACGCCGCAACGTGATGGGGAAGGGGAGATCCAGTAAGGATTTCGATTTGGATTGGAATTTCCATTCGAAATCGTTTGGTATATGTTGCGTTGGCGCGCGTGGGTGATGTTTTAATCTCAAGGCCCAGGCGATCACACACACTTAGACAATGGATGAGGCACGTTCCTGTATAGAGAACGGCACGAAGGAGGCCTGATTTTGAAATCTGACAACCACCCATGGAAGTGGATTTGGAAATGCTCGTGTATATGATATGAGCTACGCTGAAAGCGCTTTATACCGAAGAATGTTTATGGGAATTTGCTTCATCTTCTGTGACTATGGTTGTGTGGTGTTTTAAATATATCCTTCAGGCGAATGATGGATTGTTCTTTTGTTTTTGTTTAAGGACCTCTACGGGGATACACATACTCGTACAGGGACACAAGCAAAAGCACAGATATTTAGGATGAAATAATTGAAAATTAATATTTGAGAATTTTTTGGGAAGATAAGATGTGTGCCTTCTGCAGAGATATGAGGAATGTGTGTACCCGTATGTTGAATTGTAAAAGGAGAATATTGGAGGTTGGTTTGATATGAATCAAGAGGTTAAATTACCCAAAGGATCGGTTTATTGTTTAACTTTGTTGTGCACTTTATCCAAAACCAAATCACTTCGGCGTGCTTCAATATGAATGGAGTTATTAGCTGTCATGTTTTTCGGAAGTGGAAATTAAATATTTAAACAGATGAGCTCCAAACAAAGACGTCATTCCCCTACCTACCATGGTACTATGTGTTTGAAAGTGCCACCCAAGGCTTGTCTTTAAACAAATAAGGTGGGATCTTACATTCAGAAAGGTAACTCTGTGTTGAAAGAGCGTTTAATATGCATCTGAATCTGGTGTCTGATGCTGTCGAAAGATCAAATAGAGGAACTATCTTACTTACTTATTTATCAGGACAGCGACCCTTGGAGAGTCTGAGCCTGAACTAATGCAACTGGGTCCGTAAGAATTGATTTTTTACGTGGTTGAGCCGTTAACCGCACACACAATCTCCAAATCCAGTCGAAGTAGAAGAACGTATCTCCTTGCCGGCAGTACAGCTGCATACATAAGTTCACTATTCAGCGGATGCTGAGATAGCTATCCAAGGGCGCCACGTGGAGGCTGTACGGCAACTTGCACTGCACTGTGACATGAATCGTACCTGGCATCCCGCTTAGTAGGGCGCATTCAGAGCTTTACCCTGTGTATGCGATCGGGGTAGAGGAACGTGTCTGCTTGCCTTGAATACGGCTGCATACTTTAGTTCACTATTCAGCGGATGCTGAGATAGCTATCAGGGGCGCCATGTGGAGGCTGTACAATGACAGGAATCGTACCTAGCATCTCGCTAAGTAAGGCGCATTCAGAACTTTACCCTGTGTGTACATTTCCATCCCACTGGAGGCGTTGAATCCACCAACCCACCCTAGAGTGGACCTTTTTTTTATTTAGATTTCGACGTCTCCTAGATTCAAAACGGAGTTCGGTACAAGAGTATAGAGGCAAAAGTTACAAAACATCCACTTGTAGCGTGCTTCTCTATTATGGCAAATTATCCGAAAATGGACTTGAATCCCAAGAGGATTCAATCCAATATGTGGTATTAACATACATCATGACAATAAAAATCTAGTCTCAGTTGGGAAAGCTGCGCAAAGAAAACTTGAAATATTTTTAACTCACTTGCCCACTTGCGCAGCTTACCCAACTCTACACAGCAACAGCTCATGTAACATTGGGGACAACTGCTGACGTTGAGATTTTAATGCAAGGAACTTGAAATGAACCATTGGCTTGGCAGTCCTCGGTTGAATGTAAGGTGAATCATCCAAAAGCGAAAGAGAACTAACCAAAGAAGTAAGTTAGTTAGTAGGAAGAGGAAGACCTGGAACACTTTTGCCAATGTCCAGCCACTGGACAGATTTAACGCCCCTAGAAAGCAAAATGATCGATGCTTTCCTAGAGGTTCCCAAAAACACAGGGCACTCCATAGTTTCTCTCCGTAATTGCCAACTTTATCCCCCCACACACAGAACTTTCTCCACCAGTGGTTTGAAGAGAGTTCCAACGGGCTCAACCGAGGCCAAAGTAAAGAGTACATATCTATCTCACCCTCCACAACCAACCAAAAGAGTTAAGTATATTCTCCATACGTTCCTTCTAATGATCAAAAGTGCAAAAGAAACGAAAAGCAAACCAGCAGTGGATTGACTTTGCCATCAGCGAGCAGAAGGACCAAAGACTACTGACCAGAGATGCACTTGACAACACCTAAAGGAAACATGCCTTACGTAGTTTTTAGCGTCAACTAGTACCAGCAACGAAGAAAAAATAGCAAGTGATCCGAAGTTGGGAACAAGGATACCCCATACACTAGACCAGATTGGACCACAAAAGGATTAAGAAATTAACGTTCCGAGAATTGATTATCAAAACGATGAAGCTGAAGGAGTTTAACAAGAACTACAGCCCAAGGAGACTTGCTCCTAAAACTTAAGAGGAAACCTAAAGAGAATTCTTTGGAATCCCAGCTAAAATGATTTGCTCATCGAGACTTAAAAGACTACGAGATTTCCCAAGCATTAGTACACCAATTCATTGATTTATAACAACGCCAACATTGCGCAATTAAAACTGGAAAATAGCCAAGTAATTTCGACGTCCAAAACCCGGGAGGCAAAAACTTTGGAATGCCTCTGGTATCCACCGACCTACATCACATATTCGATTGAAAGTTTTCACGGACATTTAGACTTCCACCTGCCTAACCAAGTTCCTGAAAAGTTATAGATCCTTTCATTTGTACTATGTGTACATGCATAGTCCTTTATCCTCTTCGGTCCAGAAATTCTCTCCAAAATACTGTTTTCATGCACGTCTTACTCCTGCGATAAGAACTCCAATATTTCATTCATTCATCCAATTCATTCAGTTACTACAAGTCACCCAGAAAATGGATTCTTCAATTTGCGATGTTTACTACCAAAATAACTGTATATATACGCGTGTGTATATATGTACATGCAAAAAGGCTATTCCCCTTGAGGGGTCAACTCCTTCCAATAACTACGCGATACCTACTCAGCGAAGAAGAAAAATAAAATCATTTTGCGTGGGACTCGCTGAATCATTCATTCACCACTAAAAGCAACCCCCAACCCCTCATACTCTTGGCACATGGTATACGTACCAAGCCCATCACTAGCCCACCGCCTCCACTACGACTACGACCACGTCGTTTGTACCTTTTTGTGTGGATGGCCCACGCAAAGAAATTGGTATAAGGATTTTTTATGTTTATATCATCATCCTTTTGCTTTGTATGTGTGTGTGTGTGTGTGGAAAATTCGCGCAACAAAATTCAGTTTACTTAATGAATTTTCATGTCATGGGCGAGGGGTGGGTGGCCAGCCTACAAGTTTCGAGGAAAATCGATATTTCTGTTTTTGTTTTCAATGAAACACCAGTCTTTCTGTAGGTGTCCTGAGTCCTGAGTGTTGTTTTGCTTCGTACAGTGAAGCGTGTTTTAATTCCAACGCTAGAACGTTTGAGATTTAATTGAGCGTCCTTTGTTCAAAGAGCTAAGAAGAGCATTCATCCAGCTGAAGGAATCACATTCAATGATAACTTTTCAACGACAGGATCAGCTGTGCCTTTAGCCTTTAGCTTTTCATGTCTGAATAACTTTACCCCTCTCCCATCGAAATTTGGGACCCTTGAGCGGATCTAAAGATAGGTCTGTCTTAGCTATCTGACTGTAGACATCGTACAGCTTCTTCGAATATAATCGTTCTCCTTTTCTTCCTTGACCAACTGCACGCAATATTGAGGCTGCTGCTATTCAAGCTCGGAGGGAAACACGTTCGTTGGCCTCTTCCAAGTCTTTGCTTTCTTCTCGGCTCCAGGATAAAGGGGGTAACCATTTGTACATTCACCGATAGTCAAGCAGCGCTTAAATCACTAAATTCCCATTACTGTAACTCAAAGTCCGTTTTAGGCTGCTTCAATGCTCTCCAAGACCTCTCAAGGGAGAATAAAGTCAAGCTCCGGTGATTACCACGACACAAAGGCATGGAAAGCAATGAAATTGCAAACCAATTTGCCAGGAAAGGTTCTTCAGAAAGATACATAGGTGCTGAGCCCTGTACGAGTCTGGACAGCTGGGAAAAACAAAACTTCTTATCCTACTGCAACAACATTCAGGGACTTAGACAGGCTAATGGGGCCATCCGACCCCTGAATAAAACTAGAAAAAGGACGATATCAGAAGGCTTGCCGGCTTCCTTACCGGACACTGCAGCCTCAGATATCACTTACATAAACTAAACATAGTTCAGGAATCTGAATGCCGACTCTGCTCTCTCCACAAGGAATCCCTAACACCGGAGGACATTCATAATGCCTCGACTGAAGATATTCTCAACTTAATTAGGAAGATAGAGGATCTCCTTGTCTAACTGGCTCCAGACACAATAGATCTTGTAGGTCGCAGTGTCATATACATCAGTCGCAGAGCCTAATAAATAATAAACCATTTGCTATTGTCTATGTGATCTCCAAGACCTTGGAATCCCATCACCTTTTTTAAACTCAATATGCACCATCGCTTGGCAGCTTGAAGTGTTTTAACGGGCTCCAGATCTCGGTATAAGCTGAAACTTCTCTTGTTTTGTGGCGCACAGTGCCTTCCAATCATCACCTATGGCCGATAATGTTGTGTCAGAGTACCTTAAAGATTCTCGTAAGGAAACCCCGACAAAAAAATACTAGGTTATGTATATGCATAGTCAAACAAAAAGTTAAATTTTGTTCCATTTTGTCAATGAAAATACGTCAGAGAAACTTTGTTTGTTACCACCATTGACACCCATCCACCCGTTCGTTTGTGGTAATTGCTATGTCCTTACCAGTCACCAGAAGAAAAGCGCAAAAAGCAATACACACATCTGTCGCCCACGTTACATGCGTCTTAGCTACTACATAGCAAAAGAAATAATGGATAAGAAAAAAGTAACAGTTTATCAACCTCCACTCGTTTGTGTACGTTTCGAAGAACCCCCAGCCGCCTGCTATTAGTTATTTTCCAATATTCACATCCATTCTCATCCCTTTTATCCTCACGCGTAACAAACAAACGCCTCCAGAATAACATTGAATTTCTTATGAATGAATTTGCCAGGATACACACACTGAGTAGAGTAGAGTAGAGAGCCATGTCCCTCCGCGCGAAAGTAAATGTATCAGTCATCCTTCGGCCACATGCCGGATTGTTCTACTACATACACACAGGCAAAGTTTACTGGATGAATTTTGATTAAAGCTTCGCTTCTCGCATGGATTTGTGCCAAGTAACAAGGGAATCCATGGAAGTTCTATGTATCCTGTACTCTTTTGCTATCGATCTCGGCCCACATTCGACAGCAGCAAACGCCCACACATTGCGAACATTTTTTTTGTAAGAGGACTGGCTGATATGGCACCCGCTTGTGGTAAGCGGAAAGGTATTGACAGGGAAGTACCAAGTACCATATGACCTTGGACCCAGCTGGGTGAAAAGCTTCTAATTTGTTTGTGTGAGCGACGTGGGCGTGTGCCGGTCTCTGTATTGGAGGTGCGACAGTGGGCGTCTTATCTATGTAAGTTGCTCCTTTAGTTGAAATGTTTGGAACGTGTAGAGCAGTGCAAAAATTATATCCATGATTGGGGTTGAGGGTAGTCAATAGAACAGGGTCAAGTTCATAATGATTAAATGGAATTCTTTGGTTGAAAAAACATAACAAATACTTAAGAGTAACGTGACACTAGGGGAGGGTGGTTTTCAATCTCTTTGAAAGGATTTTCATTACACCCAACGCTTTCTGTCATTATCTTCCTCCACTGCTATGTGTTTCAACGAAATTTATTTGGAGTACGCGCTAAAGCTACTAACAAGCTGTTCTGAGTCGATGCAGTTCGAAGTGGTTTCCACTTGTTCAAAAATTTTACTTTCCTAATTAGATGTTTAATTTCAGTTTCATCCTAGTTAGACTTGAGATCCAGATGATTAGCACTGGAGAAAAGTACCATTCCTCTCAGACGATGTACATAGATTGGTCTTTCTTCTCATTTGTTGCCATAAAAATACACTCCGCTATCAATTAATTCCAACTAATTTAACATTTCCAATTATTTATTGCAATGGCTACCGGAAATTCTCCAATAAGTATGCCGCATAAGAAATTTCCCTTTTGGAAATTTCCCATTCGCGCTGGTTTACCTATTCCACGCCAGATGGCTAGACGACATTACAACAGCAAGTACCACTAGGCCACCTACCACCTCTGACAGTTATGTCAGCTGTACTCTTTGTTCTCAACAGTTTTGTTTATAATTCCTCCCTCGCGCTACAAAATTCCATAGATTTACTGTAAAAACTCCCAACTCGCAGGCGGTTTTATTTTCTGCACAAAAAAAAAACATGGAGCAAAAGGAGAAAATGGGACCCGAGGAAAAGCGCTGCAAAGTAGAACCGAAACCGCTGCGCAAATTCAGGAAAATCCCCATCTTTGTCGTGGACTACCACAACGATGTGCTTGAATTCATTTACCGGTGTTTCGGATCCCGCCACCTGCCGCTAACCAACAATACGCTCATCCATTTTGACTCTCATCCGGACATGGTGATCTCAAAGAACATCCCAGCTTCCTGTGTTGAGAACAAGGATTTCCTACTCAATGAACTCAGCATTGAAAATTGGATTATGCCAACTTTGTATGCGGGACAATTTAAGCATTTGGTATGGCTCAAGAATTCATGGTGTGAACAGATTCCAGTTGGAAAGTATAATTTCAAAATTGGTCAACATCAAGATATCATGTATGTAGACTTAGCCGTAGACTACTTTGTCTCTGAGGGGAATTATTGTGAAGAGCAATACTTGGAATCGCCCAAAGAGATCAAATTCGAGGTGTACAATGTGGATGAATCAGTTGAACCATTACAATTGGATCGTTATGTTCTGGATATTGATTTAGACTTTTTCAGCACTAAAAATCCATTCCTTGAAGTTTACAAGAGGGCCAACTGCTATGAACGACTCAAGACAATTTTCAAATATGACAAAACACAAATGTCATTGGAGGCATCAAAACGTCGTCGTCGTCAATTGGAAGATCTCAAGGCAGCCTTTGAGTTCATCGATGAGCACAAATCACTGGAAACATATGAGAATACAGCCATAGCTGAAGATACATTTGAAGAATTGAAGGCATTGGTCGTAAATATGAGAGAGGAGTACACAGTGGAAGAGGTTGAATGGTCCCTGGTGTATGATGCTGGCTGTACAGCTGATAATGATGGTCTTCCCAATCATATATCCACCGATGAAGAATTGGAGGACCACTATAAGAGATTTAAGGAGTTTCTGCAGAGTTTACCCTGCCCACCGGTGGTTGTGACAATTTCACGTTCTTCCGAGGATGACTACTGCCCAGTAAATCAAGTTACTGCCATTCAGGGTCGAGTTGTAGAAATGCTGATTGAGGTTTTTGGTGATAAGATGCATCCGCGAGCGATTATGCATTATTTAAACGAAGAGTGGGATGTTATGGATCTGTAAATGCAAGAGAAGAAAAAAAAGTGTAGAGTGGTCAAGTAAAGAGATTTAATTTTTAATTATTTTCCTTTTTTTTATTTAAATGAATTTATGATGCATGTGTCTTAATGGAAATGTAGAAACAAAATAAATTATTGTGAAATGCGAATTTTTCTAAATGATTTGATGTTTGCTTGATTTGCCACATGCTGCGTGTCCACGTCCAGAATGTCATAAGGGAACGCAGTGGAAATAGGACCGCCCAACTCAGACATCAGGAGAAAACCAATATATTCAGCATCCTCACACGTCGGTTAGCCATTTCTATTCAATCCATTTCTATACTATACATCCTGTAGTAAGGACAAAATTGTAAAAATTTAAAGAGGAAACAAACCATGGCCTTGTTGACGAGAATTGCCCGGTACGGTCAAGGACTCTATGGACATTGCAATACAATGCCTGTGCATGGAAAGGGTGACCAAAAGAGAAACAAATACTTTAGGTACTCCATTGCATTAGATTGCAGGCCACAGCAATTCCTAAAAAACAATTTAATTACTTACAAACCACAAATGTCCTTAACCCATCAATTACCATTAAAGATTCATCACGCAATACAAGCATTGGTCCCATTCAAAACTCTCACTTTTGAGGGTCCATTCGTTACCACATTTCACCGTGGGAAAAAAATGTACCTTCATAGAAAAGGGGGATAGGTAGGTATACCACTTGGAAATGGAGTTAGTGTGTCACAACGAAATCAATATATCGAGTTGTGCTGACCAAGGAAGGATGGACACACTCGTTATTTTTTTTCTTTTTCTTTTTAGTACGTGAAAGGTTTTTGATTCGTAAGGAGTAGTGTGATACAGTAAGCTTAGTGTGACGAGTTCATTGTGCGTTAAATTATCGCTTTGGATTGTAAACAAATGTGTGGAACTTATTCGGTAATGTTTTTAAAGTCTAAATTTTTTTTTAACATTAAGTGTTTTTTGTTTTTGAGGCTTTATAGATATGAAGCAGTTTTGAACAGGATGTGCTGTGAAGTAACAGATGGAAAAATTGCATCACATTGTTTAGCTATAGGCAGATAAAATGCTCTGGCTTCTAGTAGAGGAATGTAATAAAAAGTTTACATAGAAGAATAGCTCTGCGTGTCATCACGGTGTTAAAGAAAACTGGACTGTAAGGATGTGAACGACAAAAATACAATTTTGAAGTCCCTTCTCTATTAGAATAGAGCTAGAGAGCTGCAAAATTCAGCAAGCTTGAGTGCTAGAAACATCTCTACCGTTTTAAATGTCTGCAAATTATAAAATATTTAAGAAGTGCTAACCATTTAAAACCCATTGCGTACTTTCTACCACTATTATGTTATACAACTTACGAAGAATATACACGGCTAACAATTAAGTTGAAGAACTCCAAGCACTCTGCTGCAATCATCAAACCAACAACATTAAAAGTCATTACCAATTCCTTAGCAACACCTGTACACATACCAAATCCCATTCCATCCCCTAACACGTGTTATAAGAAGAAATATAGAAATAAAAAAAAAAAAAAGCCGGTAGCCCCTGAATAGACATGGAAACACAATTCCATCGCAACAGATCCCCATCGAAACCCCATTCGTTTACATTTTCCTATTTCAGTTTTAAACAATCACCTTGACCGCATTAGACGGTTTCGCTCTATAAGTATCCTGCCACAGAGGCTCCACTTTTAAATACATACTCACAAAGCCCAGAGCTGAAGTGCAATTAAAAGAGAGTGTGGAAATGCGAAAACGTTTTCATGTGAAAATCATTCTCGAATTACATGCTGTTGGTTTGGCCCGTTTATATTACCGTATTACTTTACTTTTCATATTTTTTGTTTTTAGATAACATGTCCTGGTGTTTGGCTCTGTTCCAATGGCTTCTTGGAAGCGACAGTAAAGACGTTAGGGTACTTTTTCAAAACTGGTGCTATGGAACCCAGATTTCCAGCACTGTGTCATGATCAATTTTTAATGGAGGGATACTTTAAATCTGTTCAATGCATGTCGGAGCTGGAACAAGTTCTTGGAGCTGAGGGTATTGAAATTACACTTTGGCAAAATGGACGAAGATTGGCGTATTATGTGGGACAGTTAGCTGATGTTATGCATCCACCAATGCCAAAACTGTCGTGCTTCCATAATGTTAACGTACAAATACTTATGAATCCATCGCAGGCGTTTCCGGTGAGTTTGGGTGTGGGAAAATGTAGGTATATGCATTCCTATGTGGATAAGGTAGAATAAAGTCGATTGTGTTGGCATGTTTACACTACACTATTGATTTTTCGCTCCTACCTTCTGCTTCTCGAAGTAAAGCAGTAATCAACGCTTTCTAATAGTTTCGTTAAGAACTCAATAGAAGACATGTCCCTAATTAAATAAATTGATGGGAAAAGTCTTCGATTTCTATTATAATAAAATGTAACTGAGATCCAACAAGATGTAAAGCGCATGTCAATGCTTTCAGGATCAGGAGATTTTTGTGCTCTTGAACCTCTAGACAAGACATTTTCTGATTTGGATTGCTAAAAAGATCAGCCACGAATCTGAGATTTTTATCGCACGCATTCGAAAGGGGAAACGTTGGTTAAAGTCATTTACCTAAGTCGTGTTTTTTTTTATTTTAAGGGAATAATTGCACCAAAATTAGAAATCTCAGCCCGTGCTGTCGTTCAAGACAGAAAGTGTTCCAGAGACACATGTAGCATGGCAGCAAGCTCAAATCATTCAGTACTTATTCCAAGTTTACACAAAGGAATCTCAACAAATACCTCACACTGTCACGAGAAGAGCGAAAGGGATTTCGAACATCGGAGACAGAAACCCGTTTGCCATGCTAAGACCTATGGGTGAGAACTTTTTTTGTATTAACCGTTAACAAATTAGTACGTCTGATTAATTCTAGATCAGGCGAAACGAAACCACCATCAGGAAACTCTTTTTCAACTAGATTAAGCGAACCACTTGATCATTCGTTATCGAGTAAGGATTCAATTTTGTCACGTAATGAATCAAGACTTCAATCTAGAAGGATGTCATCGTGTTCGAGGTAAGAAATTACATCTTCCTTCGCAAGAGCAAACCTCTTTTGTCATCAAACAACTGCTTAAACTAAGATATTTCCTTACAGCTCCACCACAAGCAACTCCTATGATTTCCTTTCCGAATCGAATCTGAGTAAATGTTCACATTCGCTAAGTAATCCATCAGACACGGAGAACCACCAGAGACATTGCACCATCTGTTTGTCGTACAGAAAGGCTTTTGATCCCCGAGCCAACTTCTAATAAAAAAATAAATAAAAATGTAAATAAGTACTTGAATTTGTCCGTTTATTTCGTTTCAGTTCAAGGTCTCAGATTTTAAATAAATTCTGCCAAGTCCAACTGATCAAAGACCTTGCAAATGATCAGAATAAACAAATTATATGGCACAGCCTTTTCTACATCGTCAGCACCAAGTTTATTTCGCAACCTAATGCACGTCCTAGCGATATCTCTCAAAATACTATGCACTTCTGGTTCCAAAGGCATACGAAGGCATGCCAAACACGAATATATCCATGATCCTAACCATGAATCCTTTCCACATAAATCAACAACTAGTTCCTCTTGTTCATCGTCACGCAACCATTCCGATTCGAATTCCAAAAGTTTCTCCAATGAACGCTGATTGATACGAAGGATTGTACTCAAAAGTGGTGTGTTTTTACGACAAAATGCCTCCCATTCGTTCTCGTCATCTGTTAATGGCATATTGGTGTTCTCCGATGAACTTTGAAGTTCAGATTTATTCCTCATGTTGCCGATTTTTGTCATGATTGCAATGAAATCTTCTGCTTGAGCATCTTTCCATTGTACAGTTGGGCGTAGAGAAGTTGGAGATATATCACTGACTGAGTCCTGCAGAAGGAGAATGAATAAATCGTTAAATTGTTGGGGAAATGAAAATTCTAAAATGCACATGGTTTACCATTTCCGTCATCTCTGGAATAGTAACGGTGTTTGGTTTTGAGTGTTTACCCCGTGGTGGCTTTACAATAACAGCAGGACAATGTTTTCGTTCGTAAATGACTTTCATAAGAAATTCTTCACCATTTTGTGGTACATATGCTGGATCAAAGTTGCTATCGGGTTCGCGGACTTCTAATGCTTGCTGTTGAAATGATTCTATATCCATTGCTCACATAAAAACTAAATGAAAAAATGGAAAAATTATCCCGAGGAATAACAACCCAAAAAGTAGCAATACAACAGCAAGACAAAGTGAACTGTCAAATTCGACTGACTGTCGTTGGCTGACAGTTGATTGTTGTCGGAACGAACAGAGATGCCGTGATCGATTTTTTGGTGTTATGGAGAAACGCGAAAATTTTGTTTGCTAAAGAGTACTATATGGCATATATCTTACATTTTTTTTAATTGCAATCAATAGAGAAGCAATTTTCATAAATCTTATGATAGAATTCCCTACAAGTGCAAATATCAAGAAGGTAGTAATAATAAGCACGGCTGTGCTTTATAATAGTCCACCCCTCAAATCGATAAAAGTTTATACTTTTCTAATGTAAAATGACCTCCTAAACACGAAAATGAGAGTCATTTGGTGGGAAAACTATTATTAACAAAGTTATTAACAATTAAACGGAGAAACCTCTGAATTCTATTCATTTTCGAGGTATATTTACACTTAAATTAGAGTTTTGCTTCAATTTCCACTTTACAACATCATATTTATTGTTCACAACCTGTTAAATGTTGTTAACAATGAGAAATAAACGTAATAAGTGTAATAAAAGTGACATTTTGTCATTTTCATTTTTTGTTTATAAATTTACATACTCCTATTGCATACTCTTAAGCGGTGGTGGTTTTTGGTATCAACACGTTGAAAAAATTTGACACAGGCGCCTGCCAGGCAACAAGCACTTACCCTTAGCGGAGCAACGAAGTTGCGTGAGCGGCTAAACCCCGCAGAAAGAGAGTTTAAAACCCTTTTGCCCGCGAAGCGGGCCACTCAAACACTGTTTGATTCGTCTCTAATTTGAATTTATTCCTATTTTAATGCACTCTAGAGCTGAGTGCATGAAATAATCACATACTTTTAGGTGTTGTTACATTTTGTTGTTAGTTGCCACTCAACAATTACGAATGATTTTGTTATTGCGTTTATTTGTTTATTTCTTTAATTGTTAACAACATTTAACAGGTTGTGAACAATAAATATGATGTTGTAAGGTGGAAATTGAAGTAAAACTTCAATTTGTCTACGAATATACCTCGAAAATGACTAGAATTTAGGGGTCTTCCCGGAAACTTTAATTGTTTATAACTTTGTTAATAATAGTTTCCGCACCAAATGACTATTATTTTCGTGTTTAGGAGGTCATTTTACATTAGAAAAGTTTTAACTTTTTTCGATTTGAGGGGTGAACTATTGTAAAGTGGCCCCGTATGGCGTTAGAGAAGGTGTCTTTTCAGCGAAACGGAACGTATCCAAATCGTTCCACCTTCCAGACTCCTCGAGTGCTTTCCAGGCGGAGGTACTAGCGATTAGAGAAGCCTGTAAGATACTAAGCCCATTCTCACTACCATAAACAACATAGGAATCATTATTGACAGCTAGGTTGCCATCAAAGCGCTCCACTCACTAACTTCATCCTCTTAATTAATAAAACAATGCAACAACAATGGAAATTATTACACAGGCAAACGCTCGGCTTAATATCACTCTCCCCTGGGTTCCCGGCCATAGTTACATACATGAGAATGAAAGAGCCAACACGCCTCTTACGGAGTCAGTCTATTCCCCGATGGGACTTATCAAGGGTAAAATTTCCCTACACTTTCTCTCTATTGCCAACTCCAGGTGGAGAAGTCTAGTTACCGATATCCAGACATATATGGCCCGCCTACAATACAAATGCCCTCCACAATCCCTCTTCCCCCTCTTAACCATATTTCGACCCGCTCACTCCCTCTACCTTCTCTCCATAGTTTTAGTTTTTAACTGTTACTTTATAAGACCAAATAAAGAAATAATCAAATCAGTTAGTTTCCTGCTCCCCACTATCTTATCATTATTATATTACTTTAAGTTTTTAGAATTAAGTGCCATGTAGCTAGTATTAAGCTAATCAAATAAATAAATAAATAAATAAATGATCTAATCAACAGAACCCGCACCGAAACAGCAATTAGCATGGGCCACAGACCAATTAGTCCACACGCTGCCAAGTTAGGCATTCTATTCAACCCCCACTGTTGAATTGTGATAAGTGATAACTTTCTTACTTACTTAAAGATGCGCTAGCGGAGCCTTGGTAGACAAAGTCCTTAACTACCTCAAAGTCATATTTATCGAGGGCAACGTTCTGTTCGAGATGTCGGTGTTGGGTGTCCTTTCTTTTTGACAGCATATACTTGGTCTTGCCCTCATTAACCGTTAAATCCATCTTCACCGCTTCCGTCTCAATACTTGCGACAGCGCCACTGACATCACGTTGCTTTTTTTCGATTATGTTAATGTCGTCGACGTATGCGAGTAATTGGACAGACTTTTGAAAGGGTGTGCCTCTTGTGTTGAAGCGTGAGTTTTGCACTATTGTTTCAATAGTGATGTTAAACAAATCGCAGGTCTCGGTGAGTTCTCAACCTTGATGGAGCAGCGTGCACTCTCCGTCATCATCCTGCACAAACAGAAGAGTTTGGAAGGGATGCCAAAACTAGACATTGCTCTGTATAGCTCGTCACTATAGATACTGTCATACGCGGCCTTAAGATCGATGAATAGATGGGGTGTATCGATTTGGAGCTCATGGGTTTTTTTCCAAGATCTGCCGTAGTGTGAATATTTGGGATAACTTTCTTAAGATGGCAAAATTAATCTTTAGGATTACTTGTATGGCATCGAAAGAATACACGGTGGGACTTGTGTGAAAGTATGCAGAACAAACTGAGACTAAACCTAGACACTCGTGATTGACGCTGTGAATAAACTTATGAATGAAAAAACAACATTTAATTGTGTTGTTGTATGTTTTGTTTACTCTGATTAAAAATAGATTGGAAATAGTATTTATGATTCGTGTCTCAAATGACTTGGTGTATATAAGACCGCAAGAGACTTTAAATGATTGAATTTCAACGACCCATAGAAAATCTTTGAACACACCTCGTTGGTTACATATGTATATGATTTGTGTAGTAATTCAGGTTGATACTTGTCAATTTTACATAAGCCAACTACGAGAATGGTGAAGAAAGTTGTACGATGGGTGACGAAACCAAAAGGTGAAATGCAAGAAATCATGGCGATGGAGAAGAATCGCGTATGAAGAATGAGAAATTGAATCCTGTTTCGAAAGTCCTCTGCGGCAAATCCAACTCAAGTTAAGTGGCCTAATAATGAAAAGTGATCGCATAGCTTGAACGTTGGAAAGAAGCACATGTCAGTGCTGTTAGTACTGTCCCGCCTGGTGAGATACCACCACATTCTGCTATATGCTCGGTGTTGTAGTCATGATTATGATTCGGAACTAGGCAGATGAGCCAGTGCAACTTGACACTGGACCCTTAAGTTTGTGAGTAGGTAACTGCGAAGGCATGGAAAGTGGCACAGAAAATCTGTCTCAGAATTATTGGAAAGTACTTGAAAGTTTTCAGTCAAGAAGAATTGTGAGAAGCTGCACTTTGATCCTACGCTTTTATTCCCCTCTTCGGTGGCTACCTTGCCGTGGTGGAGGGGCTTAATCTAGTGCCTGTGAACTATATGACAAACCGGGAGAGAAACCTAAATCTAGTTTGCGTTCAGCTTGATGTTTTTCCACGTTCCAGCTTGACTGACAGAGGTTTCTGGAAACCAAGAAGTGATCACCCATGGCTGGGGAGGAGCTCAGTCGCCAGCGCAAACTTTTGGGACCTCTAGTTTTAACCCTCCCTTATCTGCATACAGGGGGTGAGTGCAGATTGACACTTCTTCCCCCTTTCTCGTGGGACCAATTATGAACAAGAACAATAACAAAAACATAAACACAACGAAAGAGACGAGCGTACAAGGATCAGGCGCTTCAACCTCCATAAAAGCCGATCATCACACTAACCTACTGACGGAGGAAGAAGAAAATCTTCTCCTCAATCCCTTCGCCAATCTTGGAGTTTGGGACAGAGAAAGCATCGGAGCAGCCGCTACTGGCATAGAAAACTTGTTTCTCGATGTCAGCGACAGATCGTACACCGATAGACGCTGCTTCTGCATTAAGCATTGAGAACCACCCCCACAGCGGGACTCGAGACAATACTCAATCTTCTCCCGCTTGATTTACTTATGGAAGAATTAGCTGCAAAAAGCGCATTTCGGATACGCCAAACTGGAAGCTGGGAACCTAGTCTGATAAGGCATGCACACATTTTACGCAATTTTGTGGGCAATACTGCTTTCACAGACTACATGACGCCTTACTTTTATTTGATAGACCATTCTCAGCCTGGTTTCGATTCGATTTCTGCCATAGAAGTAAAATCGAAGCTTGTAAGTCGCTGTCGCGAAGAGCTACGGCTTCTTGACAAGCAGTACAATAAAAGACTCTGCCAAGTAAGATTCAAGACTCTAGGAAGACACTTCTTTCAGGATCTAAAAGAACTGTCCGACAAGTCTGTGGTCGACATACACAAATTTATCCGCGTCTCGGACTGGCTCGATAGAACATAGGCTTATGGTTCCTAGTAAGGTGGCCTGCAACCCCTAGGGTATCAAAATGGGTCTACATTGACCTAAGTGTGATGGAGAAATAACTTCCTTTCCCTGTCAACCCTATTACCTAACCTAACCCTAACCTGTTTTTTAAATGTTCATCTACTCATCAGATTGCTGTTCCTATTCTGTTTCCGTGCCGAAGGACACCTTCTACGTCGATATGCATCAAAAGTCAATGTCCTCTTACCACACAAACTTAAATTTCATCGTGTATATTGGCCACAACGCTTTTCCACCTTCACAGACGCACTCCTTAACACATACATGTACACAACAAGCAAGAGACGACGACCGACGTGCCAATTGAGGTCTAAACGTCTCAGATGATTGTGCGATTTCCTTCAGGTAATCCACCTCCCTTTGGACCACAACTCATATGGAAGTATCAAATATCGGCTGCTGACTGTCACCGTCACCATATACAAACCGATCAAATGAATATGTGGAATCGATCACCTCTGGGGTGGGTTCATTTCTCGAGTCTCTCTTGGTTGTTTCATTCGGAAAAATCCTGCCACTCATCGTTCAGTATTGTTTCAGATCGCTACCGGTAACGGTTACAAACGGGAGCTTAAGAAAAATATTTCGATCGTTTCGAAGATCCATCCCTTTGCCAAAGAGTGTTTAATTTTGAACGACCAAATTAGGAAGCAAAAGAATGTTACGACATGTGTAATTGGACACCTTTCAGAACACACTCTCTCATCTCGAAGGCATCGTCTTTGTGTATCTTTTTTCCGCATTGGTCATTCGGGGCACAGGCAAAGAGTGTTTTAAGTTTGAAAAATAATATCTGTTGAAACTGTGACGACCATCTCTCATCCCATTCAATCCTATTCGGACACGATGTAACCCTAGATGCGTTGCTTAGGAATTGCGTGACGCTTCAGTCACTGCCTATGTCCGAGAGATCGGATGCGCCAATGGAAGAAGTGCACCTTTCTCCAAATAGACTCATCATCGTCATTGAGATCGAGGTGACAATTATATTCCATCGTAGACGAAGTTAAGTAGCAAACAGGAGAAGGTACACCAAACGGTATGGGGGTGAAACGTGGATGAAATCTTTTGTAAAAGATTCCTCAGCTGTAACTGGTTTTTCACATTTAAGCTCTGCACTGGCATTCTATATCATCAGTTGGACACAGTGTGTCAATCAACGATGGATAGCCACATGGAACCCACACGATACAAAGTGTTTTTTTTCGAAGTGATCAAGTGAGAAAGGATATTTAAAAGGACATCGTCGCGCATTCATAATGAAGAACTGAGAT
Source organism: Criorhina ranunculi (assembly GCA_951813785.1). Taxonomy (NCBI): domain Eukaryota; kingdom Metazoa; phylum Arthropoda; class Insecta; order Diptera; family Syrphidae; genus Criorhina; species Criorhina ranunculi. The sequence goes on along the minus strand of OX638382.1, from coordinate 10,515,925 downwards.
CGGTTGGTGGATAGATGAATTAAGCGTGTTCGCAAATTCTAGCACCATTCGAAATCAGTGCTTTTGATTGAAGTATTCATCACGAGTTTCGATTCGTAGTACGTGTGACAGTGTTTGACCACAAAAAATTCATTTTGAATCGAACACTTGTAGGGCTTCCTTGGCAAACCCATGTAATTGAACTTAGTGTGTGTGTTGTTGTTTTTTTTTTGTTTTTATGGAGTGTGACTCGGGCATTTGCGGCGATCAGTAGTCAAAAACGTCGTCATGGGTAGTTGGACATTAACGGAGAAGCCTTTCAAGTTCCATCTTTGCAGCAAAGTTGTTAAAAAAAAGTTGTAAAGAAACGATAAGTCGCAAGTGGGTTTTATATTTGTGTAAACCACCGAGTGCCATTGACAGATCCAGAGAATTGGATCACTTCAGTCTAAAGCAGCTTCTCGATCCTTCTTCAAGCGACATCATGCATCATTTTCTTTCATGTTTTTTCGGCCTAAATGTCCTTAAGAAGCACGCAAAGCCTATTTTCTCGCAGCAACGTTTAGAGTAGCATTGTTCTATTGTGACTCCTGATGATTTGATAGTTACATCTAACTATCCAAAAACTTGTCTACAAAGTTTTGAATCTCAAATTTCGCAGACCACACGCTTACCAGTTGTCCATAAAGTCTGGTATCAAGGGTGCATCGCTGTTAAAGATGCAATCGGTCTCAAAAGGAATGTCGCTATCACTCTCACATTCCTGGTGGTGGTGTTTTAATCCGGGCACTTTGCAGCTCAGATTCGTGAGGACAATCAAGAAGTATTCAAGGTTTGACTGCATACTGAAGAGTCAGGTCATTTGCAGTTGTATTCACTAGACTCCCAACTGTCGATGGATATCCTGACTAAGGATCATACGTGGCCTAGTTGTTGATGTTGCGGAGATCTGCGATCATTAGGTCAATTCCGTAGATTTTCGCTAATCAGTTCTTAATATTTTTTTTAGATTTAGGAGAACATTTCTTCAGTGATCTGGCCGAACTGTCAAGCAAGCCACCGAGAACCATCCTACAATTCCTTCGGAACTCGGGATGGTTCAGGGAGGCCAACTGAAAATAATCTAACAATCTACTCCATTTATTTTAGATATCTCACACCACATTGGGGAACACAATGGATCCAATGAGATCCGAGTGAGGTTGTACATAAATGCAACCACCCCTACAACCTAACCTAACCTAGATTTCTATAAGGTCGTCGAATTGTCGCCAGGGTCCAGTGAAGGCAGTAAACAAGAATTTCGATCTTATCCATACGGCTTTCGATAGTCTTCATGGTCATCAATGAACCAGTGGCTTGTACTGACAGCTACAACTCTTGCTATATCAACAGTATTTCTGCTTGGAGGCTCATTTGTTCGACTATTAGCCATTTCGGTCTACATAAATAAGTTGCCCTACTGCATCTGAATTTGGACTTGGAAATCGAAAGAAAGTGTGAAGGACTACAAGGATTAAGCTTGTTTGATGGAAGACTCGCTTAATTTGTATTTAATTGTTTAACAGGGCTCCGTTTGCTTACTATACTCTCTTGATAAAATCAACTTTAAGGAGCAATATTCTACAATAGTACGATACCAACGATTGAAGGAAGGAAGATGGACGTTTCTGATTATCCTTGAAGAATGTTCTTTATTTAAATAATAAAATATAAAGAGAATGCATTAAATTGATTGTTATTTGTTTTATGTTAGATTTGTTTGTCAGAGAGAAGTGTATGGTGTTGTACAATGCAACATACACGATATCACTCTTTGGTGGGTTCAAGGATATAGCATCTTACCGTCTGCCAATACTGAATTGATGTGTTCGAACCAATTAAGTTGACGTGATTCAGTTTTTCAAACTAGTTCATGGAGTTCGAGGCTTCATCTTTCCTCCATTTACCTAAGTCGTACACAGGACCCGACAAGAAATATTGCAGTCAGAAGAAGCGCTTAGTATTTGCTTGGCGGCTATAGTTTAGCTCAGCAGCGTTCAACAGGATTGGTAGGATCATTGCTTCACATTCGGACTGGAAGTGTTTATAATCTGTCTTCGATGTAACGCCACTAAGATACCAGGTAGGTAAATTCGTTAATTTCTTCAAAGATACTACTAGGGTTTTGTCTTAAGCTAAGGTATGGGCAGATGCTTCCTTCTTTGTCGACATCATGCATTTGGTCTTATCCTGGTTAAAGTTATGAGCAACGCCGATTCTTTAATTGACGTGAGAGAACGCGTTTAACACGGCTCACTGAGAATCAGCGTTGAAGTCGATGTCGTCTGAATAATCCAGGAGTTGGACCGATTTGCTTTAAAATAGTGCCTTCTGCGTCGTCGACGTGAATCATAACAGCGCATCTGTTGCAAGAAAACGGTGAACAAAATTACAGATGATGGTTTTGAGAAAACGTTCCAAGTTGCACATTACCAAACCTCCTTTGCCAGCATTGATCTGTTTTGCTACTTGCAACATTGTCGTCTCTACTTGTTAGACTTCGATTCATTAGACTTTTCGCGGATTTGTTCCAGGAAAATTAGAAGGCATAATGATATTTGTCTAGTAGTGTGATACACCACGAGTTAAAGAAACTCACAGTGTGCTGGATTAGATCTTTTAACAGGGACAGGTAGGTTGAAGAGGTGGCTGTATCGCGTGAAACAGCCTTCACTCGGGTCTCTATGGATCAATTGTATTCCACTAACGTGGATTGTCCAGTCTGAAATGACAAAAAGAAGAGAAAGGTCTGGGTGAGTGTAAATACGATTGTTCGGCATCCCTGAACCATCCTGAATTCATATAAAGGGTGGTTAAATTTTAAGGGCCGATGTTGAATGTGAACCACACGTAAACGTCAAGTTTTCTTCTGCATTTCATTTGACATTTCTCAATTTCAGACTAATTCAATTTGAACCATGGAAAGATACACAATCGATCAACGCGTTAAAGTTATTCAGGCTTATTATGAAAATGGGCGTTCAAATCAAAATGCATATCGTGCACTTCGTGATTTTTTCGGTCAATTGAATCGTCCAAATGTGCGTACAAGCGGAAAAATCGTGCAAAAATTTGAGCAAACCGGGTCTGTAGGAGATGTGAAAACACCAGTGCATGCTCGTACAGCTCGTACTGCAGAAAATATTGCTGCTGTTCGCGATAGTGTGGCTGAAGTGCCGTCGACCTCAACTCGGCGTCGTCAGGCAGTTACTGTGAATGGTGTTCGCTATCGTGAGATGATAACGAACTTTTAATGGCCCGAATTGGAAGATATGGATGTGGACGATATGTGGTTTCAACAGGACGGTGCCACTTGCCACACAGCTAACGAAACAATGGCTCTTTTGCGGGAGAAATTCAATGGCCGAGTTATCTCACGTCGTGGCGATGTTAATTGGCCGCCACGATCATGCGATTTGACACCGTTGGACTTCTTTCTTTGGGGTTATTTGAAAGAAAAGGTGTACGTCGATAAGTCAGCTAAAGGATGAGATAATTCGGCACATTAACGGCATAGAACCTCAATTATGCCTCAGCGTCATCGAAAATTTGGACCATCGGATGGAGGTGTGCCGCCGAGGTCGTGGCGGCCATTTGGCCGATATTTGGTTCCATACATAATTGAACCATACCAATATTATCATAATAAAAAGAAATGACAATAATTTCCTAAATAATTTGTGTTTTATTAAAAATCAACATCGGCCCTTAAAACTTAACCACCCTTTAGTAAATTTCAGAATGGCTTTTGGTGACTTCTTAGACAGATCCTCCAGGTCGTTGAAATAGTATTCACCGAGGGCTGACTTTCTTGTTCTGTGTAGGCCAGGGCATTCGCATAGGAAGTGAGTTGTGTTCTATTCCACATCTGTATTTCTACAACCTCTGTATAGGTCGTCTGTGTTTAAACGCATTCTTCTAAGGTGGGCCGCCAGTAGGTTGTGCCCTGTGATAATCCCTATGAACAGTGTTCAATTTGATCTGTTTAGCGTAAGAAGTTTATCCACGGTTTTCTGGAGATGCGGCTTGATAAGAGTGCGCTTCATCTCTCGTCAGCTTGCCTTTGGAAGTCGAGTGCAATGCTGGATTTGGCGATGAGTGCAAAAGGGAGCAGTACTGAGTTTACCAGTGATAGGTCACTGAACCTATCCGCAATTTCATTCTCGTGGATATCTTTATGTCCCATGATCCACCAAAGTGTTACGTTATGGTTCGCGGTGAGGGTTTTAAGCTCGTCACAACTGCTAAACAGGGATATGTCTCAATATTTTTTCCTTGATAAAGGATTTCTGTTTGAAGTTGATGAGATAAATGGACTTGATTCTTCAATCATAGGGCATGTTTCCATCGTCGTTTTACAACTTTCTGATTGTTGTGTCAAATTCGTCCCAAGAAATCACCCTGAAAGTGCTCCTCCTTCCTTCTTTAGTAAAAAAAAAGATATTCTGCGGGTCTAAAACATCATTGCGGATAGTGTTTCTAAATCCAAAAAAGAATACCCTCATTTCACGCAGTCGGTAGGATTCGAACCTACGCTCCCAGAGGGAATCTGATTTCTAGTCAGACGCCTTAACCGCTCGGCCACGACTGCTATTGAATCATTAACGTCTAAAATGCTACTTCACTGCAAAACTTTTCAAACAATTCCATATGAATTCTAATAATTAATTAATAATTGCTTTAGCAATCAAATTAATATCGTAAATGGCTTCAAATCATCATTAAAATTTATACAAAAACACAACCATCCGATGATTATAGGTAATTTAATAAATTGAAACTACATTACCAGCAGTCGGTAATGATGTAAAAGTAAATTTCCACATGACAATCGGCTTGTGGCTAAACATCTGTCATCGGCTTTGAAATGACCTAGAATCGGCCATTTTAGTCAAAGACATCATCATAAACGTTTGTGCTTTTGGTATGTTCCACGTATATTTTTTCTAAAATAATCCTTAAATTCTTTATTCATCCTTTAATTTTTACGGTTTATCTTCTTACTAAATAGAACTATGTGTTATTTACTTTACTTTAATGCGTTTATTTTCATTTTGCAGTTCTTAAATTCTTTAACGAGTCCCTAATTGCGTTCATTCAAGATGGTTAGGGAGAACAAAGCTGCTTGGAAAGCCAACTATTTCCTAAAAGTCGTTGTAAGTATAAACCTCTAAATTCGTTTTAATTTTCACAACTCATTCCAATCGTGATGATAAACAAATTCGTCTAAACGCGAATCGTCTGGATGCTCAAGCTAGAAATAGCTGAACCCAAGTGTCCTGGTTCGTGGGATGTTTTAAAATCGCCTTCTGGGCTGTCTGATTTTTGTACATATGTATATCAAAATCACCGAAATGCCTGTTGTGAATTTTCCTTACAGATGAAGTTTTCGTTTTTTTTTTTAGCAATTGTTCGACGAATTCCCAAAATGCTTCATCGTCGGAGCCGACAATGTGGGTTCACGTCAAATGCAGAATATCCGTACATCACTGCGTGGCAAGGGTGTTGTTCTCATGGGTAAGAACACCATGATCCGCAAGGCCATTCGCGGACATTTGGAGAACAACGGTCAACTGGAGAAATTGTTGCCACACATCAAGAACAATGTAGGCTTTGTCTTCACCAAGGAAGATCTCTGTGAGATTCGTGACAAACTCACCGAGAGCAAAGTGCGTGCTCCAGCTCGTGCCGGTGCCATTGCCCCACTGTCTGTCATCATCCCAGCTCAAAACACCGGATTGGGACCCGAGAAGACTTCTTTCTTCCAGGCTCTGTCCATCCCAACTAAGATTTCCAAGGGTACCATTGAAATCATCAACGATGTGCCAATCTTGAAGCCAGGCGACAAGGTCGGTGCCTCCGAAGCTACTTTGCTTAACATGCTGAACATCTCTCCGTTCTCATACGGTTTGATCATCAAGCAAGTGTATGACTCTGGTTCGATTTTCTCACCGGAAATCTTGGACATCAAGCCCGAGGATTTGCGTGCCAAGTTCCAAGCTGGAGTTGCCAATTTGGCTGCTGTCTGTTTGCAAGTTGGATACCCAACAATCGCTTCGGTGCCACACAGTGTCGCCAATGGTTTCAGGAACCTTTTGGCTATCGCTGCTACCACCGAGGTTGAGTTCAAGGAAGCCACAACCATCAAGGAGTTTATTAAGGATCCCAGCAAGTTTGCCACAGCTGCCGCTCCAGTTGCTGCTGAAGCTGCCCCAGCTGCCGCCGCCAAGGAGGCTGTTAAGGAGGAATCCGAAGAGGAAGAAGATGATGACATGGGTTTCGGTCTTTTCGATTAAACGTAAAGAGAGAAGGAGGTGGGCACATAATTCCGCTGTCACCTTCAAGAAAAGCTTTAGTGTACTGTCTGTAATTGGGAAGTGGCGAATTATCGTCGGATTGACAATCCAATGGCGAGTTGCCACCATCTTTTAACGAGTATAATAAAAAGTTACTTGAAAAGAAAATTTTCTTTTTTTTTTGTTATTCTCTTTGCTCTGCAGATTATAGAGGAGCTCCGTGGGTTTTGGAATAAGTAAACGATGAAACGAATCTGTTTTGCAGGCTGTATTTGGAATTGAGAAGCTTTAAGAGATGCACCTTCCTTCTGCATATTCGTGCTAAGTGTTCATAAAGATGAAAGACTTCAGGATTAAGGTGTAAAGCAGCTAGGATTACGAAGAAAGAGTTCTTAACAAGTAGCCAATAACCTTAAGTTTTAGCCATCAACATTTTAAGAATAATTGTTCACATTACTACGTTCGGCGGAATTGACATAATAGGAACCGCAAGACATTCAGACAGTAGTGTAGAGCATCACAGAAACTTCCAAATGGTCGACTAGTGAGAGAGTGCTATGAAAGCAAGGAAAAAACTGGTTATTTATCAATTCATGCATCACGTTTTCTTTTGGTTTTGTTTGCTCACCATGAGGTATCCGCATCCGATGCTAAGCCAGTTCTAATTTCTAATCATTTCCCTTTGCTGAATATCACTAGCTCCTCATCGAAATTAAAGAGACTTCCGGCAATGTTAACTTGCGTATTGCTCGTCTTTTACTGCTCTTTCCAAGGAAGGTTAAGTCATACATACTTAGTATTACATTTTGCAACCGGACAATCGTTAGGAACAAACGAGTCGTAGGTTAAACCGTGGGAAGTGGTTGAAAATTCGTTACAGAAGTTGATTCTCTGACCTATTTATATCATTCCTTGGATCATTGTACGTAATGCAATGGCGGTTTGCAATTCTTGTTTAGCTCTTTAATTTTAGATCAATTTATGTTTTTCCATTTCAGAACGACCTCTTGAGGTTTAACCTGGATTTTCAACAGCTTATTTGTCTCACAAATATAACATTCAGTCAATGGAAACCACATTTCGCCAGATCATCAACTTTTTGGCTTGACCCAACTTGTCCCTGTTAATTGCAAAACCGATATCCAGACCACTGATCGCAACTGATTAAATGAGAACAATTGTGGCTGGATTTAGTGGTCAAAATGATATCTTCACCGATCGAGAGCGAATTGTGCGACAATATTCCAATTCCAAGGAACGGCCTTGGGTAATGTGGTTAACGGTTTAACAAGAGCAAATTCTATGGAGGATCCCTGATTACAAAATTTTGATGGTCGCCCATTGTGAAGCATATCTTATTTCACATTTCCTACATGATGCTTAAACTTTTCTCGGATTTTATTTTCCAGACTGAAAGTACTGCCTAGCATCAACAAGTCTGGCCCCCATCACTAAAAGTCTTCAACTTAACAGCCTAAGCCCAACAGATAGAAAAACCCAACACGCAGACGCGACTTACCACTCGGGTTAAGGCAGACACTAACTTCAATGCCAACAAGCCCATACGTACATCAGAACAACACTTCAACTCAATTTTCTTAGTTTTACAATAGTTTAGTCCTTAGATTGTTTAAGTAAATTAAGTTAGGTTAGGTCGAAAGACATATATTAAGAATTAAGTTTAGCTTAGAGTGCCCGTGTAGGGCCAGTAAGTTAGTATAACATAGTTAAGTTAGTTAAGCTAGTTTTAAGCGTTTTTTTTCCTAGCAAGTAAGAGTACTAAATTTAAAAAATAAAAATGCATTTAAAAACAAAAACAAAAACAACACTTCAACTTAAGAAACCCCACCGAATCACCCGACTGATCCCTCCCTTTCTGATCCACCCTTGTCCCTGAAACACTTACACTTACTGGTGTCAGAATACCGAGAGATAAATAAAAACATACTTATTTTTCATTGCTGAAGGATTTTTTTCATGTTTTATCATGTCAGCACATAACGGCACATGTAACAGACTTTTGGAGGACCCCATCTTGTAGAGCGACCTTGAGAGCACACGACTACATACAAATTGTTCCCCTCTGTGCAACCCCTAACCGCCTTAGACACACCAAACAAAAAAATTATGACACCAAAAATCTGGTGTCAACTTTTCATATAAAAATTTGTCTGAAGTACTAGTCGCCCAGAAATTTTAGTGGGTATCCCGCCCAGATTTTTGGCGTCATATTTTTTTGTTATTTGTCTAAGGGGGGTGGGGGTTGCCCAGAGGGGACAAATTTGTGTGTAGTCGTGTGCTTTCAAGGTTGCTCAACAAGATGGCGTCCTTCAAATTTGTGTAACATATACCGTTAAGAGCTGATATGTCAGAACATGAAAAAATGTACGACAAAATTGCTCCCAGATTTTTGCGCAATATATTTTTGTTTGCTTTCAGAGAGGGGGTAAGGATTGTCAGAAGGGGAACAATTTGAATGTAGACGTCTGCTCTTAAAGTTGTTCTACAAGATGGGGTTGTCCAAAATGTTCTCACATGTACCGTCATGCATTGACGTCAAAACATGAAAAAAATCAAAACAAGGAAGATTGTTTGTTTAGCAATGAAAAGTGTATTCTTTTTTTATTTCTCGTTATTCTGGACAAAGAGCTCCAGGAGCAAGGAGGGATCAGAAATGTGTTGCGGTTTTCAAGCGCCAGAGGGTGAATTCGGTGGACCTTCTTGACTTAAAGTGCTGTTCTGATGTACGTATCTACATAGCTGTTAGTTTCTGATGAATGGTTTCCGCTGTTGATATTGAAGTAAGTGTCTGGGTTCTTCTATCTGCATAAGGTCGTAAGGGCTTGAGCTGTTCAATTAAAGACTCAGTGATAAGGGCAGGCAGGATAGTACCGGGCAGTACTTTTAGACCTGTAGATAAACTCAGACTAGAATTTAATCATCAAGTATTAAAAGTGAAATAAAATATGCAAAACCAAAAGATAATTAATTGAAAAATCGACGGTCCAGGTCGTCGTTGAAAGCGCATCCAACAGAATAACCTTGAGAAATGTCAAGAGAAGTTTGTTGAATTGTTGTTTACGAAAAAGCCTCCTTAACTGCATCACAATCTTTAAGAGCTTGTTTTGCCCAATTCATGGACTCGATAGTACCTCCAGAAGTTGATGGCGATGTTGCTCATTTTTTCAAGTACATACCTATTGGTGACTGTAATCCATCCGAGGAATAGAGAAAACATAAGTTAGGAAATGTATGGCTAAGATGTAAATAATGGTAAATTTCATTACCGGGCTCCGGCTTAAGGTGACAGCGATCACTAAGCTTAATAACTTCACAACTAAAAGTGATTTATTACAGAAGTGGATGCAACATGCAACCCCCGCCTCTCTGTAAGTGCTCCTCATCCTACTACTCGCAAGCTTCCTTAGTCAAAAATGGGAGCTATAGGTCCCCAGTAGCACTTTGTAACGAGGAATGTCGCAGACAGATTAAACATACGTAAAGATAACCGATTTCTCCAAGGTTAAAACTGCTACATTGTTGTGCTACAGAAAAAGGGTATCCTTGAAAGAAGTATGTAGACATAAGTAACAGCTTACCTTGGCTTACAGGCTAATTGATTATTCTTCTTTCTACAGGTACTAGCGCAAATGTTATGAGCTGTCAGTTTTTCCGCAATCTGCAGCTACATATTGACCAACCGTCAGAGATCCTCCAAAAAACTGTATTCCCATATCAAACTGTTCTCCTACAACTCATTCTTGATAACATGTTATCAAACTGGGATGTGGAATATAAAGTTCGATGACGAACTTGTGGTTCCAATTGACTGATTTCCTAAAGTATGTGATGTCACACGTGTAGTTGTTACCCCGCTGCTGCAAATAGAAACATCAATTGGGGCAAACACCCAGAGTGGATCTCTGTGCTAACAAAAAACAACCTGTTGCATAATTTGCTTAGTTGTTAAGGAGAAAAAACAAACTTAGATTTTCGTTTTTCAAAAATCAACAAAACATCTTAGACAAAATATATATTTGTTTAAACTTTAAATATGATTGTACATATAATATACACAAATAGGACTGTTCGCTTCAGATAGCTAATAGTTTTCGTATCTCGTATATCAAAAAGGCACATGAATACATTTTAGATTGGACCAAATTGTAAAAACAAAGGTGAACTTTAACAAGAAAATTAATAAAATAGTTTTAAAGTGCGTTTTATAAAGTATCTTTGATCTCATTGCCCCATTCCCTGGCAACGATTAGAATCGAATTACGTGAAAGATTTGGTCCAATAAGTGGGTTCATTTGAGTCATGTAGCAACACAACCAGCTGAAAATGGGAAATAGTAATTGACTTTGGAACATGTTCCCATCACATGATATACTTACAATAACCAGCAGCATGCTGCCGTTAGCATAAGACAACACTGGATAATTCTAAAAAGAAAAGGAAAAATAACAAAATATATGATAATTGTCCACTTTCCATTTCTTTTTTGATATTCACCCTCGGTTTGGACCCTTGGCGAATAATGGGCAAACAATTCCAACAATTGCCCAAATTGCTGTTATGATGGTAGGTGGAATAAAAGCGGCAACCATTTTTACAAAATTAAAATAATACTGTGCAAGAAAATAAAAAGTTATTGACTATCTTTTGTGCGAAGAAAAATTCAGAATTTATTATCCAGTGAAAAAGTTGTCACATGACTGACATTAGAGTACAAGGCAGACATATGACTTGAACGAAACTTCACGTCATTTGATCATTTTAACGAAGAAGTTCATGTATTAGGGTGGACATACAAGATTATAATTATTTGTTTTCACATTGATTGCTCTTATATGGGTAGCAGCGCCAGCATTTATACGTTTTTTTTACCCCTAAATGTCCATGTACCAAAATTTTGTAAATCTTCGATTTCCCAGGTCCAGAAATCGGGCTAACTCCATCAATTCGAGAACGTAGTGATAACTTCCTTCCAAGTCATCGATGCAGCTTTTACTACTTGTTTGATTGCCTGGACAACCGCCGTCTCGGGCACGTTGCTTCTAGTTTACTAGACCAAGGATTCTGGCGTTCGCGATTAACTGATCTTTGAACCGAAGATTCGGTCTTCCTTTTCTTCGTGAACCAGGTGGCTACGATTCAAAGACTCTCTTAGCTTGAGCATCCTCGTCCATTCGCTCGATGTGGCCGAGCCAGTGCAGTCGACGGATTTTTGCCTTCCGGACTTTATCCATCTAAGCGGCTACTACACAATGTAATGAAAAATAAATATGAAAACTGGATCAGAGAACTTTCAGTCGCACTGATGATGGAAGTAACGGTTACGTTGTCAAATATGTAGAAATATTCCTACGTAAAGCACCCTGTAGTCGATGAATCAAATTTCGTTAAGTTTACCTCTAAAGTACAACTGACAACTGGCACGCTGAATATGTTTTTGTTTACAAATTTTTGCCAAAATACTTTAAAACAACATGAACTATGAACAAAAGTAATAATAAACAATTTGTCTGCATAAATTGTGGACATCCGGCCAAAGAACTCTTCAAGAAATTCAGTTCATCTGTTAAAGTTGTTCAATGTGTAAGTATACAACTATAAATATTTCGTTTCGGAGAGCATTTCTAAATTCTACATTTCTTCAGAGTAATTGCAATGGAATTGTTGACAAATATATTGAATATGAACCAGTTATAATATTAATTGATTCAGTTCTATTATCAGAAACTGCCTTTCGTCATGTACTCTACAATGAAGATTTTAAGGTAAGACCACGGTCTGCTTAAGGGACTTCTCTCTGTTTCTACGTTCATTTAACATTACAGCTGCATTGGAAACTATCTCTAGTCCTTTTACTTTTGGAATCGTTTGCATTGTGGCGGCAAAAGCGACAAGATGTTGGATTTCAAGCTCACGATGATATGGTACTTGAAAAAGGTTTCTACGTATGTTGCCTTCACAATATTATAGGTAAATTGTTTTTATTCATCAATCCAGAAAACTAATCGTAATCCTGTTTAAGATAACTTAATCCTGTTTGCTCTGCTGTTTTCCTGTTCAATAATTGTACAACGGAATACATTTAATGTGAAATCAGCAATAAATTTGTATAAAGGTATAACAATAGCCAATTTTTCGAAATTCTTTTTGCTGCCAATAATGATTTGGAGGGATAACACGACTGAATTTGGTGCTATTGTACATCACATCTTAGTGATGGGACACTATTTGTTATCATCGATATTTGTTTATTCAGGTAAATGGATTTATTTTTTGCAAATGTGGACGACATAATGAATTAAAATTTATTTCACAGTTGTCAGTAGGATATCAAAGGTTCGTAGCGCGTTCATAGTTCTTCCGTTGTTTGCATTCAAAGAATACCTAAAGCTTGGAATATCAATGTACATAATTGACTATTTAATAAAATAAACTTTTAAGATTTTACTTACCGCTCGGTTGATAGATTGGACTAAAATGAACTCACAAAAAAGGGCCCAAACTTCAAAAGGAAGCCGATTTTTGCTCTTAATTCCAGGCCTATATACTATAGACAGTGAATTGCTGCATTTTCCAGGGCAAATGGACAACGATAAATAAGAGATTTAGGCGAAATATATTACTGGGCCCCTACTCTGTATTGCGATTCTAAAGTTCGGATCGATCGAAAGCGTACATTTTGTATGGGCAATTTGAAACGCAATTCCTAAAATCCATACAAAATGTCCGCTTTAGAACGATCCGAACTTAAGAATCGCAATACAGAGTAGGGGCCCGGATATGAACACAATCTTTAGCATAACTAGATTCCCTTTAAGCTCAATGTCAGGTGCTATTTGCTGTCGTGGTCTTTTCTCTTATATGCTTGTTATATTTTATAAGCAATATCATCAACAATTACGTAGTAATTCTGTCACAGAGGATTGCGGTTGCTTCGTAGGTTTTATGCCCGTTGTACACTACGTGCGTAACTGATTCAACCAAGTGCACTTACAAATATCAGAGCCCCGTACACTAGTGCACAAATTTACGTTGTTCGCTTTAACCAACACAGTTCGACTAAAAATTTAACATGTTCGTGTTAAACGCATTTCGAGCGCGGTACACCTAATGGATCAATTCATTAAATTTTTGAATGCTCTCGTACACCTAGCTGATAAATTCATTCGATTGTTACACCTAACAGCGTTTTTGGTGTGGTTGGCGAACGATTTGATTCACGCGTTGATACCCTCCTACATCAGACGTTAAGCAACGTGTTGAATATTCTCGGCAAACTGTCCAATTGATTTTCCTATTCGTCTGTTGCCAAAAGCAAATACATTGCTCTCTCGGTTTTGCACAATGAATGAAAAACAAAGAGAGCCATGTACCACACCACACTGTAGTAAATTTGTCTACACCGTGCTTCAATGAGAGCTAGCTTGCAAATTTCTTCGCTTTCAATACAATTAACATCAACCGAAAATTCAAAAAATTGAGCAACGAATTGAAGAGCAACGAACAATGCGAATCAGTACACTGAGGAGCAGCGCCGTCGTGAGCAACGATCTCCAACCATCACCAATTGGTTTGTTGGACAAAGTTGAAAGCCTCGTCCACTAGAATTGAATGCATTGAACTCGAAATTGATGAGTTGCGCACGTTGTGTAAGACGGGCATTATTTTAGTAATTTCGTGTTGGGATCGACGGTGATTGTCAATGCAATGCAAAGAATAGACTATTAAATGCTGCCGAGCTGTACAAAGATGTGGATGTAGTCCGGAAGGCAAAAATCCGTCTACTGCGATGGCTTGGCCACATCGAGCGAATGGTCGAGAATACTCGCAATGGCTAAGAGGATCTTCAAATCCCAGCCACCTGGTTCACGAAGAAAAGGCAATCGCGGACGCCAGACCGTGATGGATGGAAAGCGGGATTAGTTCAGGCTCAGACCCTCCAAGGGTCGCTGGCCTGATAAGTAAGTAAATGCTGCCTGAAGTCATTTTCGTTTGAGGTGTGTTAAGTCTAGCATCAGTTGCATGGAAGTGGCTATTTCACATTTTCAATTCCCCTTCGCAGTTAGGTACGCTGGACAGCATCTCTTATGCCATTTTGTGGGCTAGTGACAGTTCCATCTTCATCACACTTAGGCCCATATGGACACATTGTGATACCCATGTTTTCTACCGTGGTATTGGTTCCAACCATCTGGACGCCCTGCAAATTTGAGCAGGTCTGACATTGATCCATTGTCAATGTGATCGAAGAAGAATTTGCCTAGGGTTATATTTTTCAGTTGGCAGATGTTTGGGCAGTGACAGAGGAAATGGGCCATGTCCTCATGAGCCTCTTCATCACAGCATCCCCTGCAGATGTCATCATCAGTGTAGTTTTTTCATGTGATATCTTAACATGTTGTGGCCAGTTACCACTCCTATCAGAATTGATAGCGATTTCCTGTTTTTTTGTAGGAGTTTTCTGGTTTTTGTTTTGTCCTATTCTGGCCACAGCCTTCTTGGTAGTTAGTGATTTCCACTTGTTATTTGCTTCCACTAATGACTTTTGTTAAATTTTGGCCATAAGAAGATTACAGAGCGGAGGTTTGATGACATTTTGTACAAGTGGCAAAAAATTAAATACAATTAAGTTGGTTTATTAAAATCTCTTTTATTAAGACGATTTGTTGATTTTGATTTTTATTATTTTTATTTGTTGTTGTAGTTGTTTTTATTTAATTATATACCTATATATATATATATAATGTCCTTAATGCATCATGTATATGCAGGCGCGTATTGACCCCATGAATGGACAAAAAAATAAAAAATAAAAAATAAAAGAAAAAGAAAAGAAAAAAACGCTCATTTATATTTAATTATTATTAATATGCTGCAAACCTACATTTATACGTTAAGACTTTTTGTTTTTGTTTCATTTTAGATTTCCTTAATTATTCGTAATTGTTGGTTTTTGTTTTTTTTTTTTTTTTATTTATTTATTTATTAGTTTTACACTCCACTTAATTCGAATTCTAATTGTTACTTTCTTGTCGTACGTAATTCTTTAATCTTAGTTTCAATTTGAATTTAATATTTGTTTTGTTTTAGGAGAAAAAAAAAAAAAAAAAAAAAAAAACTTCTATTGTTTACTGTGACGACACAATTGCATATATAAATATTTAGAATTCTTTAATATATATATATATATATCTAATTTTATATCTATTGTTTAACTATTTATTTCTATAACCCATTTGTTTTTGTTTTGCCGTTTTGTGTCTATTAATTGTTTGTAAATAAAAACATTATTATTATTTTTTTTTTGTAAATGTTAAAGTTGTTATTGCTTGTGTGTTTTGAAATAGTAAATATATATTTATTGCCTATATATTTGCACAGAGTTAAAAGAAAAAAACAAAAATGAAATGTGAAACGAACAGTAAATGGTAAAAAAGAAAAGAAAAAATTTGTTAAAAATGCCTCGCTAGAGTTAAAGTAATTGGCAAAGGCGAAGGGGAGAAGTTGGTTTCTGTTTTTAGCTTAAATCTCACACACAATTAATTTTAATTAAGGACTTAACAGGCGATAAAGTACACCGTTTTTGAAAATTACCTTCCTAATCAAACACTAATATTAATTTGTTTTAAAAAAAAAATGGATATTTGTTTTTGTTTCTTTGTAGATCTTCCTCTTCTAATCGCACACTCTAAAGGAAATCGTAAGAAACAATAAGAAAAAGAAAGTAAATTGCAATGAATAATGCTCAGCAGAGGAGGAAGAGCCAGAGAATTTGTTTTATTATGATGTCACATTCCACGATGACGACGATGAACACGATGAACAGTCATCACTCTCTGGTGAATTATTCAGTGTTTGTGGCTTCGGACCCCAGATCCGTATGGTTGCATCATCGGATGCCGATGCCAACAGGGACGGAAAGGCTGGATTCCATGTGACACAATTGACAGTTTTTGTATGACCCGAAAGTTTGGCTAGTGGTTCTTCACGCTTGATATGCCATATGCATACTTTGTTGTCCTCGCTGCCACTGGCTACGAAACTCTCGTTGATGCCACCAAAACATGAGTGTATGGCAAAGTTACTCTGACGTATGCCCTGGAAACGACGTACTAATGTTTTATCCTCCAAATCCCATAGATGGAGTCCTTGAGTTGCGATATTTAACAGAGCATAGCGTTCTGTTGAGTTCACTGCAAATGTCATCACGGGATGAGGTTCCTTTATAATGTCATAGTCACTGCGTGGATTGTCGAATACATAGCTGAAATTTGAAAAAATCATAATTTAGTTGGGACATAAGTTGTTTGTTGCAGTTCTAGACTGGGAGAATGTGGACATAGCCTTTGGGAAGAAATAATCCTTAAGAGTGCCTCATCCAATAAGCCTTTTATACCAGCTCGATTATTTGATGACTCCTTCCTGCTTTACATAACAAACAAGCTAGTTATGAACCCTTTCGCGTCTCCTGAGGTCAGGTTTTTCTTTACTACACCGTCCCTCTGGGGTGGAGTTGAAACTCTGGTGTGATGGATCAGCACTAACGCGATAACATTTTTTTTCCCACTACTATTACACTCAGTTACAACCGGTGGCGAACAGGCACTCGTTATTTGCGCGCACGCATTGGAGAGGTATCATTTCCCTCAACACAGCCCCTATAAAATTCTATCTGACGCAATATGTGACAGTGCTAAATACCTGCATTCACTCTAGGTATTAAGCTTGAGCAAACACAGCTAAGATGGGATTTACAGCCATGTACTGGTTGTACACAGCAAACCGCCGTCATCTTATTAAATGAACTAGCCATCCATTTTTTCTTTAGTATTCACAGTTATCGTAGCCTTTTCCAGATCGAAGTCACATCTATACTTCAGGCTGTGTAGTTGGTGGTTAACCCTGTATCAAGCACTCCCAAGGCTGAGTTGGAATAAACAGCAGACATGTTGGGAAATTCTATTTGCTAAGTAATTTACATGCGCTAGCGGAGAACAGAAAGAGCATTCATATAAGACCCTCTCCCTTCTAATCCCCATCAGACTGGTTATAAGTTTCAATCGCTTAAAGTAAACCCCAAAGAGGCACACAAATATACAATTTGGAATAGCCTTCATAGATCAATGAGCGGAGGTCAAAAACTGTTCTTAAACAGAAAGTTGTAATGCAGACTAATCCTATTGCTAAACTCAGTGGGTGTTATCAGTTCTATGGGTAACGACAATACTAGGTATAACATACACCCATCATTCTCCATGTCAGAAGCTATTTTTATAATTAACATGCATTATTTCTACTAGTACTCACCCTCTAACGCGATAGTGATTATCTGAAGCCAGAACTGTCTTGTTGTCCGAAAGAAATGCCAAACAGTTCACGCGAACTCCCTCCCAGCTCTCCAAAATGGTCCCTTTCAAGTCACACAAATAGAATTGACCCTTAAGGCCACCAGTCACGAAACGCGTTCCATCCGGATTGAATGCACCACATGATAAACTATCGTCCATGGCATGGGACATTTTCACTATCAAATTACATTCGTCCACGTTCCATATAAATATTTCCGGCGAATCATCTGGACCACCGACCAGCAGTAATTTCGAATCTGGACTCCAGCATACAAATGAAACACTGACCTGCACATCGAGAGTACGTCGATGTTTAAGTGATAATTTGTATGGATCCACATCCCAGATAATAACGCTGGCATCCTTGCTGCCTGAGGCCAATTTTAAACCATTCGGTGAGAATTTAATATACCACACTTCGTCACAGTGTTCAGTGAGAATCTGTAACGTTTGCATGGGGAAACCTTCTGTGGAACAACAATGGTCCGAGAGTAAAGAGACATTCTCTAGATTGGTCTCCCATGCCATATCGTGACATGGGCAACGTTGTGTCTGCAACTCAACAGCTTGCGTAAGTAATGAACGCAAACGACGCGGTGGTAGCATTACAGAAGGCGGCAGGAATGCCTGAAGACGCTCCATGACATGCGAACGCGAAACAATACCTTTGCCCTCCCATTTAGCACGTTGATAGAGATCGTGATTGTTCGAACACATCATATATGAGGATAACTGATGAACACGTGTGATATTGTGCTGCAGTGGTGTTAATTCGTTGCGAAGGACATGCAGGGCATCCAATGGACAACCATCTTCTAGGTATTCCAGATATTTCTGCTCGAGTATAATGAATTTCATTTCAGTAATATTGACATGTTTGGCTTCGATTAATGGCTCCAGTTCCTGTAAAAAAAAAAAAAAGAATTCTTAGATATCTCGGGTGGTAAAATCAATAAACGAACAAGTTGTTAACGTGATGCAACTAAAACTATGCAAACAGATCAAGATAGCAAAAAGCTGCTGGACTACGCAAGCATTAGGCAGAAGAGGTAGACAAATTATTCTGTTTTTGAGAAACCATTTTCCAAGAGTGAAAAAGCGTAAGAGCTTGCTGAAACGTATTGCGAGTTTCCTGGCCACATCCCTATCTTAAATAAACGAAGAGACGTCGATCGCATAGTCAGCCAAACCATAGAAGAAAAAAACTAGACTCGAGAGCCAGTCCTGTACTTTCAACCTGGTATTGCGTTAAGAAAAACGTTACACAAGGCGGTCGAAAACAAGCCACGGCTTATGGGCAACTCATAAGCGAATGCAGGATAATTGAGTAGGACTTGAAAAAGTTGATCTGAAACTAAAAGCACTGCTTTCTTCTGCAGTTATACAGTTGGGTAGATGAGTTGGGCGGAAAACTTTACTTGCATTATCAATCCGATCAATAGAGAAGGTGTCAGAGCTCATAACGACCTATATCATATGCATGCATTGTTGGATAACACTCAAAAATAGATCAAGGAAAGCTACAACAGTATGTAACCTAATATCTGAGGAAACACTAGAACACCTTAAATTGAAAAAAAAACCACACCTTCCGCCTTGAAGAATGCTCTCATGCACTAATGCATAAAATACATTTCAGTGTTCTGGTTCAAGAGTAGCTTCCTTGAATTACTTTACGAAACGCTACGGCTGACGATAGAGTCCAAGACACAACAGAGCGAGTTAGCAAGTATACATGCTTGTATGTATGTAGACTTTGATTGATTATGACGACTCTCTTCTTTAGCTAGACCTGGCATCGGCACCCCAGTGGGATTAGCTCTATTTATTCTGTTTGCAGATAAAAATGTGTTAGCTGTTGTCGCTGTCCAAGAGAAATGTTAAAACAAACATCGAAGATTGTTTGACTTTGTTTACTAATTTTGATTACTGATTAGAAACGATTACTTTGAATAGAAAGATTACATAACAAATGATCATTGCTGTTGTCGACCTTTGTACAGCCACACTCCCATCGAATTGAGTTGAACTCAGTCCAAATGCATGTCAAAACATTTGGGAAATGATGTAACAACAAACAGAAAGAAAGGCAGCAAGTAAATATAAAATTTAAATTACAATAATCAGAGTTATCGAGTTCTTATGATTTGTTTGCCTAATCAGCAGCTGACTCAAGGCTGATAAACAATTTAATTTCTAATGCGTAACTTCAAAAAAGTAATCGTTTGTGGTGACACCCCGTATCGAAACAAACATTGTACTGCAACAGATTTTTGTCGTACCTCCCCCCCTCGATTGTTGTTTACTGCATGTGGAAAGTATAAAAATATAAACTCAAAAATTACACAGCAAAAGGCAATTGAACTCTTCTTTGTCTTGCATTCAAGAGAAGTCATCCAAGTAAATGGGTGGGGGAGGTGCGATGAGGGTTGAGACTGAGAATCCAAACAAACATCACATACATACATATATGTATATAAACGCACTATGCAATCCAACAAAGAAACAGAGAAAGCGAGATAGACGACACAGAAAGTTACAATAAAAAGGGGGGAGCGCATTGGTATGTGATAGGAACAATAATAAACTCACCTTCAAATCACTATCAGCCTTTGTCCAATCGCCAGACAATACGTGCTCCCGAAATTTGGTTGCAGCCGGATGTTCCAAATAGCATCCAGACTCCTGCATCAGTAGGTCAGCAGTCTTATCCAGGCCGACATTCTGCAAATACTGTCCAATCAAACGTACCATCTCCTGATTGGTCTTATCGAGATGCAGACGATTTGTCGAAGTACTATACGGTGGGCCACTAAGCGTGCCATTAGTCGTCGTGGTGCGTGATATCGGTATCGCCGAAGAGACCGTTGTCCCATTTTGAGCAACTTCAGCTGGCCCACCCGAGATGTGTCCGTTTGTTGATTCACCAATACCACCTATTCCGCTGTTACCACCGCCCGGTCCTGGTCCACCACTTGCTGCTGATGAAGAGTTATTAGCGTGTTGCATGGCAGTGCCACTGGCGCTGCTGCTATTGCGACGCTCTATGCTGGATTCTTCACTAGTGTCAGCTGTTGCAGAGCTCGATTTGGGTGAATTCGCCGACGATTGCTGTTGCTGGTGCTGAGGCGATTCTGCCTCTGTATCACCACTGCCACTAGAATTTTTCGAGTGTCGTCGACTATGATGACGCTGCTGATTGTTATCTATTGTGCCTGAGCTACTATCTTCTCTAAAGTTTTCACTATTTCTATTATGTTGTATTTCTGCAGCTCTTGCCACTGCTGCTGCACTGCTCGATGGCTGTTCGCTATCTGTATTAACACCTGAAGACACAAAAGAGGATGACGACGTTAAATTGGAGCTAGACGCTGAGGTTTGTTGTTGTGCTGCCGAAGTCGAACGTCGTCCTTTCTTGCGCGGCGGCTGGTCCTCAGATGAGGCACCAGTTGCAGCAGCTTTTTTGTTATTTCTATCAATTTTGAGTCTCTTTGTCTAAACGAGGAGGACTAAGGGAACCTTGAAGAGGGGTGGCAAGCAGGGGGCAGGCTCTGCTGTTTGCTTCGTTGTACGCGTTCGCCGTCGTGATTGTGTTGGAGAACAGCTGAATATCTCGTTGCGTTTCGCTTTTTCCCTTTCGTGTGTTCTTCTCTTCTCTCAGTTGACACAAATTGTTGTTGAAAGTAATTTTTTTTTTATTTTTCTTTTCTTTTTTTTTGCCTCAGTATCTGCGTTTTGTCGATTTCCAAAAATAAAAAAAAGAAACTCGCTCAAAATAATTACTCTACTGCTGCTGCTATACAGTACTCGCCACTGTGTGTGAGATATTTGACGTTTTGAAGAACAAAAAACGAAGAAAAAAAAATAAAATAAAAAGGAAAACCAAAGAAAGAAAAGATAGTAGGAGTGGAGTCTTTTTTTTCCGTTCACCTTATTCACTAATTATTTCTATTTTGGATGCTTACGCTTTGATTCCAATATGTGTTCAGGCGAAAATATACTTGGATTTTGTTTGTGATTTAGCCATTCTCTTTGGCTGTGGCTTGGATGTGACGATTGACGAGGAAAAGCACTTGCACTGTAATTACCAAAATTTTTCTCCAAACTGCTTGTGATGACGACGAAGAAAGTGAATAACGATGCGATTGATGAGGGAAAATGTTCTCCTTTCCTTTCTAATTTTCTATTTTCTTTTCCAACACAAGAATTCGAGTGTGTTATGATGAAACAAAGAAATTTCGTAGATGCGTTAACACTTGTCATACGTACGGATGACAAGGAGGCAAATAGATAGAGCGAGGGAGAGAGCTAAATAGTTTGTGCAGCTGAAGTTAGTTTTTCTATGCTGGAAATGTATGTCTCTGTCTGTCGTAGGGGTTGTAATTGCTGTTTATGTGGTACTTTCTCGCTTTGGTATGCATTCAGCTTAAGCTAGTTTTGGAAAGTTAAGAAAATTGTTGTCAAGATGGAGTTAGTCAGAGGAGGAAAGGGAGAGCAAGGTTATTCTTTTTTTTATTTTTTATTTAGGTAGAAACGAAATCATAAAACATATGGTTTCTTAAGCTGGTGACACAATGATTATGACAGGTTGTCATGTTTTTTGTTTTTTAGTTAAAATTTAGCTATTTAGGCAATTAAACGTCTAAAAATGTCAAAGGGGTCTCAATAACGTCTCAAAATAAAGGAGAAAAAGGAAGATCAGTGGGACAAGGCTAAATGCTTCGTTTGTAAGCGTTTACCATGTATTTATCTTATTTGGTTTGACAGTTTTTGACCATTTTTATGCGAGAATCACTCATTTTGACATCAAAATTCAGTTTATTTCGTGGTTATAACTTAATAATGGATGAGGGTGCTCTTCGCTGCCCTGAGAGGAAAATTCTTCGGTCATTTTCGGTCCCGTCTGCATGGACGGTGAATGGAAGAGGAAATACAATGACGAACTGTAGGGGCTGCACAGCGACATCGACTTAGCAAGGAGAGTGAAGGTCCAATGACTGAGGTGGCTAGGTTATGTAAAGCATATGGACACCAATGCTCTGGTCCGAAAGAGGAGAGAAGGACCGCAACTCAGTTGGCGCACGCAAGTGAAAGGGGGCCTCAACCAACTTACCGATCGAAACTGGAGGCAGCTAGCTAAAGTTCGAATTGGCTGGAGACGATTGTTGTTTGAGGTTCAGGTCCACCCCGGACTGTAGCGCCACCTTAAGTAAGTAAGTCACATATGTTTGTTTAGATAAGGTAGTAGGGTTGACAGGGCAAAGAAATCTTTTCCTCGCCACACTTAGATTAATGTGGATCCATTGTGGTGCCCTAGTGGTTGCAACTCCCAACCTGTGGAACCTACAAGCCTATGGATTATCTATGTTTAACGAACTAAACACTGAGTCTCGGCAAATTTGCGTGTGGAGGATTAAGGGAGGTATACATATCAGAATCACTTAGGCGTGAAAGGAATCTATTATTAACACCTTAAAAGAGAAACACGTAGCATATGTATGCCTACGTTGGTAATCTATTTCTCACGGAAACAGGACACTGATGGAGAATGGCTTACAAAGCATACTCCAAAACAGGAAGATCACGTTTGTATGGTTACTTACGTACATTTCGGAATAAACTTGGACCTCAACCAACAAGTCCCTCTATTTAGTTCGGTCCTAAGCTTACCGACTCTAGTTACGCACTCCAAGCTGGATGTGGGCCCCTTCTTGTTCTGCGTTCCACCTAACACATTGTTGTCCTCTCCTGCTTTGTTCCTCCGGATTAGATGAGAAGACTTTCATCATTTACAAATGATATTTGCAAACGATAAAATTCGTTTACTAAACATTTTCAAAGCAATAACTGAAAAAAAAAAAAACTCGAAACTTGGCATCATTTAACCGAACGATCATTTCGAAACATATGTTTATGACCTCTAGCTCTACACGACAAGGCCAACCGTTTTTGCAATAAGTCATAAGAACGGGACAAATAGAGTAGGTTTTTCGAAATCAAACATCGAAATACCCGGTTGTTCGTGTTTAAAATTTTTGTATAAACGGTTTTGTGTCGTTCTAACAGCAACTTGCCCACGATTTATTATCGCTGGTCGTACATTATTTAATTTTTTTTCTGTGCAACCGTTTTTTTTTTAAATACATTCTCACGCAGTTGCCTTATTATTTTGCAAATCTATTTGTTAAGAATTCTAATTAGTTGTGTTATAAACTCGTTTTCGCAGTTCGTGGTTAAAAATTATAATTTTTTTCTTTGAAGTTTTTGCGAAGCCGGTCGTAAAAAATGGCTTCATCTCGAATTGATGATAAAGCGAGTGATATTCCCGAAAGGCTGTATGATTCCACAACGGGTAGCACCTATAAACGGATGCGGTTCTTTGGAAAGGTAACTTGGTTTTAGGATGATTTCAGTTTTCTCAAAGAATTTAGGGTGGACTTCCTCGCTTATGGTGCGATTGCGCAAATGTCATTTAGATATTGATTGGATAGGGTGAAAGGACTATGGGAATTGTAGAGTTGAAAATATGTTGCAGATTGGGTCCAGAAAAAGGAACGCATGGTGGTCGATCGAGAATGACAAAATCCCACAGGTAGATGAGGTAATTTTGCAGTCAATGGTACGAGCGCCAAATGATTCCTTCTGTTAGATGGGTAACACATCCTTTCATTGGTTGCATTTTTGTTTTTTTGTTTTTTAATTGAACGCGTTGTCCCACAACTGTCTTCAGCGTTTTGCACATGCAATAAGTGGTCGCTTTGGCTTAGTGGTTAGTGTGTTGGACTGCTAAGCGAAAGACACAGGTTCGATTCTCAAAAACCAAACGTTTTTTTGCGGCACCACCTCTTCGCAGGCATGACAAAACTTCAAAGAGCATAATCTGTCATGAAAAGCTTCTGAATTCGCCGTTCGGAGTCGGCATTAAAACAGTAGGTCCCTTCCATTCGTGCGAAGAATACAACACGCACAACATGAATAGTTGTGAGAAGCTAGGCCTTGGCTCTCTATGAGCTGTCGTGTCAAATATTACAACTAAGTTGAATCTCAGCAAGTTACAGACCTCCTAGGTAACTGAGATTATTATGTATTACACCGTCTGGGCTATGGTTGTAAAAGGAGCCATTTTCCAAATTCATGTCCGAGCTGTTGGTGTAAGTAAATTGATATTGAACACAATAAAAGTACAATACTCGATTAGCTAGCTCTATAGGTGCAAGGATCTTTCGGATCCACATTGGTCTTGTCAAGGTTTGTTCTAATGCCTCATTGTCATTATAGTAATTTTCAACGGTTGATTCCCATTCAATGATTTTCTCTAATTTTTCGTTCTTCGATCTTAACATTGTCTGAACAAGGACTTTCAACATTTTCAGATTTTTAATGTTACACATGCTTTTCTCTTTCTCTTCCATAGGGTGGCTTTGCAAAATGCTACGAAATAATCGATGTGGCCACAAACAATGTTTACGCTGGGAAAATTGTCTCCAAGAAGCTCATGATGAAGCACAATCAAAAAGAAAAGATGACCCAAGAGATCTCTATCCACAAAAGTCTAGATCACAAGAATATTGTCAAGTTTAATGGTTTCTTTGATGATAGTTTTAATGTGTATATTGTTCTGGAGCTATGTAAGAAGAGAGTAAGTAGTACAGTATTATGAAGTAGTACAGTCATAGATTCTAATTTAATTTTCTAGTCAATGATGGAACTGCACAAACGACGAAAAGTTATCACAGACTATGAGTGCCGATACTATATCTATCAAATTATTGAAGGAGTGAAATATCTCCACGATAATCGCATTATTCATCGTGATCTGAAACTTGGAAATCTTTTTCTAAACGATTATCTTCATGTGAAAATTGGTGATTTCGGTTTGGCCACAAGGATTGAATACGAAGGCGAACGCAAGAAGACACTGTGTGGAACACCGAACTACATTGCTCCGGAGATCCTCACCAAGAAGGGGCATTCTTTTGAAGTGGACATTTGGTCAATTGGCTGTGTGATGTACACACTGCTGGTGGGTCAGCCTCCGTTTGAGACGAAGACGCTGAAGGACACCTACACAAAGATAAAAAAATGCGAATATAGGTAAGAGAATAGAGTATATAGGTGGCGGAACACCCTGAAGCGAGTGAGTGATGCTGAAAAGTTGTGTATTCCCAGAGTTCCAAATTTTATGAGGAAGAGTGCAGCTGAAATGGTCATTGCAATGCTACAGTCGAATCCCGATAAACGTCCAACAATTCGTCAGTTGCTCGATTTTGAATTTATCAATGCCAGTCAAGTGCCGGCGAGTTTGCCCAGTTCATGTTTAACAATGGCACCGCGGTTAGGATTGAATGAGACAATGGAAGCAGAAGCAGAGATCAGGCGCAAGCCGCTTATTGAAACAAACGGAATGAGTATGTTACAGAAGCATTGTCTGTATTTTTATTTTTCTTATCCAATTTTTTGGTTTCGCAGGAGATGATACGAGATTGGAGTCGACGTTCCTTAAAAATCATTTGCATGATGCTATCACAGCATCGGCGCAGATTTGCCGGTTAAATGAGGATTACCGCACCGACATCGAGAATCTTCACGAGCAATTAACGACGTTGATCAATTCTAAGGTGAGTTCTTTCAATATCCCTTTCACGAACACAAGTCCAATACAATGTCTTGTAGCCGCGAATTATGCCAAACAACTTGGGCGATGAGAATACAGATCCAGCTGCGCAGCCTCTTTTCTGGATCTCAAAATGGGTGGACTACAGTGACAAATATGGCTTTGGATACCAACTTTGTGATGAGGGAATGGGAGTTATGTTTAACGACACAACAAAACTGATTATGTTGCCCAATGGACTGTGAGTTGACTCAATAAATTCATCCATCCATTTTGTAATTTAATTTTTGTTCGTTATAGGAATGTACACTTCATCGACAAAGATGGCAAAGAAACATACATGACCACCGCTGACTACCCCAAGCTGTTGGATAAAAAAATGAAGCTACTGTCGTACTTTAAGCGTTACATGACTGAGCATCTCGTAAAGGCGGGCGCCAACAATGTGGTCTTTGAAAACGATCAAATTTCCAGATTACCCCACTTGCATTCATGGTTTAGAACAACCTGTGCGGTTGTTATGCATCTCACAAATGGATCATTGCAGGTAAATTATACTGGTCTCGACCTCTTTCTCCACATCAGGCTAATTTCTGCCGTCATTTTAGTTAAATTTCTCCGATCATATGAAACTCATACTCTGCCCACGTATGAGTGCCGTTACGTATATGGATAGTGAAAAGAATTTCCGCACCTATCGGTTCCCCACAATCACAACACATGGTTGCTCAAAGGATCTCTATCAGAAGCTGCGCTATGCCCACGAGAAACTCCGGAAAATGTTGGAGAAAATGTATTAAAATAACAAAAAACTGAACAACGGAAAGAAAGAAACAAAATCAGAGAACGATTATTTATTATTGTGTTTTACTGTGTAAAAAAAAAGAGAGAGACGGGCCAAAAAGAGATAGACAAAAAAGAAAGAAGACTTTGGGTCATTTTATCAACGAAAATCAAGCACAACAAATGCATTACTACGTTCCCAGCGGTACACTCCATCACTATCACATTCATTTTTGTTGTTGCTGTATTCATATTTTTTTTTTTCTATTAAATTTTATATCATAGAACATAATCAAAAGAGAAGCGAAATATAATCATTTCCATTTAAATTTTTGATACACAAAAATCATATACGCATTGTTAAATACTATTTCATGTTTAAAAAAAAATAACTGAGAGGAAGAGAGCATTGTGAGAAATAGTTAACGACAGGTATTAAAGCGGCTACAATGCAAGGAAATATAGGGATACACAGAAACCGAAATAGGAAGCTTATAATTGAGTTACAAGTAGCAGGTGCAGACAGAAAGTGACTCTTTTTAAGTTGTTTATTTTCTTAAGGAATTCAGTGTTATTTTATTTTTGTAATTCAATTATCTTTTTTTTTATTAACTTTCTTCTCTTGTAGTGTTTTTTTCTTTTAAATTCCTTGTACTGTGTCTCGCTTAAATAAAATTTTAAAACAGTTAAACCGATGGTTTATTAATTTGAACAGAATTGGATGGTGAATTTGTAAAGAAGTTCCAAAAATAAGATCAGTGAAGACTCTCTACTCTACCAATAAGTGAATGGCAGATTTTTTGGAAAACCTCTCTTGTAAATGGTAAGCCAAATAAAATCTATAATGGTGTTAGCGATGTTGATACCACAAGTGCAATTAGAACAGCACCAATAAAGGAAGTGGCCGCGAAAAACAGCAGCAGCTTGTCGCCCGAAATATTCCCCGGGGTGAAGGGGAACAAGAACTCGTGTGGACTCGTCCTCGTTGTGTAGTTCCGAACGGTGTTCTGTCCCCACTGGATTACCCGCAGCTGGCTGTGGACTCGTCCTCGTGCAGTTCCGAACGGTGTTCGGTCCTCACTGGATTACTCACAGCTGGCTTGTTCAGTTCCCTCCCTTCACCGAAGTGTACATTCATTTAAGTAATGCCTAAATGGTGCTGTTGCATCTTTTAATCTCACCGTTGGCCATTGGCGTGCGAACCCCCACTCCGCTTGACACTGTTCTCCTTGCAAAGTTCCTTGAACACTCTCGACGTGAATGTAGTCCCTCGGTCGGTGATGATCCTTCTCGGCAATCCAGCATTGCTGGCCACTTCGCTCAGAACACTTAGCACTCCCTTGCTGTTTGTGGTCTTGATGGATCGTACGACTGTGTCTTCTTAGCGTAGGCACATCACGCAGGGTTTAATGTAACTCCTGGTGAAGCCTCTCATCGTCGGAAATTAATAAGCCTTCCTGATTCCCTCCAGCGTCTTCTCGTCGGCAAGTTGTCCGACATCGTAGAGATGGTTCCTCTTATCCTTTGATCCTCCCACTGCATTGTAGCCACCCAATTGTCGGATATGTTGACATTCAGGATTAGCGTAGGTGCGTCCTCCACCTGGTGCTCGTCTTCCGCTGGTTGTCGGCTTAAGACAGCGAAGTGTGCAACCCTCTTCCCAGGTTGATGAACCGTTTTGTAGTCGAACTCCTGCAGTTTGCGTCAACATCAGTACACACGGAGAATCACCTTCACCTTGTTGTTGGTTGCAACTGTGGCCTCGCAGTCCGTGACGACCTTGAATCGTCTATCCAGCAGATACCCTGAAGCGATTCAAACTCTCCACTGTTGCCAGCACCTCAAGTAGGAGTGGTACTTGCTCTCATCCGAAGAAAGTTTTTGGCTATAGAAGGACACAGACCGCAAAGAATTGTCCTTTGTCCTCATGCAGAAGGATTCCCGCTAAGCCAGACGACCACGCATCAGTGTGCACCTCGTATGTACATCCCGGGTCGAATAGCGATAGTACAGGAGGATTTGCGAGCGCCTCCTTCAGCCTCTGGAGTGATCTTTCTTGTTCCGTCCACTCGAATTGATGATCAGTTTGCAGAAGATCGGTCAATGGGGTTGCCCAATGTGCGTAGTTTTCCATGAACTTTCGGAAAAATCCCAAGAACTGTCGGACTCCATGCACGTCCTTCGGCGTCGGGAATCTCGCGACGGTAGCCGTCTTTTGCACATTAGGCTGTAGCACAATCGGCGCACAGGAACGTACGTTCGGGGTTAGACTGGGTTCCCTCAACCAACTTCGAGTGCGTAACTGGAGGCGGTTAGTTAAGGACCGGACTAATTGGAGAAGCTTGTTGGTTGAGGCTCAGGTTGACCCCGAACTGTAGCGCCACCTAAGTAAATCGTTCAGGAGGAAATGTCGATCGTACAAACTGATCAAGCTCATACCGATAGGAGGCAACGAGCGAGTCGAGTTTTGCCGTGGAGCACAACGACTAAGACCGCAAGAACACCCTTACTCGGAGAAATCGAATTTACCCCGGAAGAACAAAGACAAAGAAGAGAACAAGAGACGCGGACAAGTGGAAAGAATAAGGAGGAGGCAGCTTCTTCACACTGAATGGTAACGCGAGTAGAAGCCAATTATAACCGAAAAAAATTTTACACGTTTTTTCTTTGTTTTATTTAACAAGGACAAAAAAATATAACCTAAAAAAAAAATTCTTTCTTCATTTAAATACGCTTAACAATTATACAAAAGAAAATTAATTTACGCGGAAAATATAATAATCATTACAAACAATTCGAATTTATTTATTTTATAAAAAAAAAAACAAATTCTTCTTCTATTACAATTTATTAATTTTTTTTAAGTTTGGATTCCCCTACACTATTTTGTTGTCTAAAAAAAAAAACAAAAAAATAAGGATTAACTACAGTGGGTTC
The DNA here is from genome assembly GCA_951813785.1 of Criorhina ranunculi. Lineage (NCBI taxonomy): Eukaryota > Metazoa > Arthropoda > Insecta > Diptera > Syrphidae > Criorhina > Criorhina ranunculi. The sequence continues at coordinate 10,485,908 of OX638382.1, read as the reverse complement.
TCTTCTTGTTTTAAACTATTGCAATTGTGACTGGAATTAGCGGACGCGAGAGAGAAAAACTACTTCTTCTGTCTGCGATGTGATATCAAAAAGAGAAAGAGGAAAGAAAAATAAATGTCTGTGTGAAACCCGATGAAACAAGTATCTCTCTAGTAATAATAGTAATAATTTCTCTTTTATATATAATAATAATAATTTTTTTTTTTTTAATAATAATTAAAATCAACACAAGTTATTCCATTCCTTCGCTAGCCATAATTCATATTTGTACTATGCGATGTTTGAAAGCTGCTAGATATGTTTTTCTGCTGTTGGCTTTGTGGCTGTTTGGTGAAGTTATTCTCGTGACACCATTCGACGAAATCATCAATAAGTACTGGCCATGCTCCTTCTGAATCGTAATTAGTCATGTTATCATCAATATGGGTGGCAAAATCTAGCAGTAGATTCCATGTGTCTTTCGGTATGGATCGTTTGTGTTTTTCCTTAAAAAAGAAAAAAGCAAATATAGAAAAGCAAAAAAACTGTGTTAGACCAAATTGAGAACGGAGTTTGTAGGGGGAATTAATGGTTTTAACTGCTTCATAACTGTAGTCCTCCCCGGCTGAATTCTGTGTAAAAGACCCTCTTCAAGGCAACTAGATGACGTTAAAAGCTGCTACCTACCTTTTCCAAGCTGTTATCTGTTCACAAGAGAATGTAATACGCTCTGCTGCACTCTTAGGCCAGTGCCACAACGAGCTCAATAATATTACATATCTTATATCTCATTATGAATACAGCTGTGAAAAGTTGCACAACGTATACAATTTAAATTCTTAGAGACGCACGCCCATTTGGACGATCGTGTACAGTATCCCTCAGTTCGCGCATCTTAGGGGGAAATCGCTTGATAAAATTGGACGTGCGACCAAAAATCCAAAAAAGGATTAGTCCAGGGTGGGGTTGATCTGCACGAGCAACTGGCTAATCGGGATTCATGCGCCCAAATGTGGTACCAACATTAACACACACGACGAGAAAACACTTTTCACTTATTCTGCAAAGTGTGTGTATTCCACTAGTTGGATCTAAAACACTACACTAGATACACTACGACAACCGAATCACGTGAGTCGCAGTTTTACAGAATAGCTCCCAAGCGCTATTTGACTTTTTGACTAGCTCTTTACGATACTGGCAATGGATTCGTTACGTTGTATGGCACGGTAGTTTACACACTTAGCCTTGCCAGCTTGCTGTTTTGACAAAGCGCAATGGCTTTGACCAGCTCAACCATCACCAACAGTTGCTCGTGGCAAAATACGTTTGGAATTCAAATTAGAACCCAATAACATTAGCATGTTTAAAAGTCCAACACATTAACCTGACTATCTTATAGGATACTGCGTTAACACTTTAAAACCCCCGGTTGACTTATAACTTATGCCACCTGTGTTGAGGATAAATACCAACGAAGTTTAGCGACATCGATTCGGATGGGAGGTTATGATTTCACTTCACAATTGGATAGAGCTGGTTGAGCTGACTTGATCAGAATATTATATAGTCAGGACAGGTTCTAGTTTACTGGAGGCAACTTCTACTAATCTACTAATAATTTGAAACTTCCTCTTTCTAAAACAAAATGAAATCATAAAGGTAATACCTTTACCAAAACTTACTGTTAAAAATTTGCACCAAATATCTAAGAATTCAAATCTTCCTTGCAGTACGATTCGCCAGTATGCAATAGCCATATCCAAATCGATGCCCTTCTGTCCCGGATCCTTCGCATAGTTAAACGTAAACTGATAGAAGTCTTTGAATTTTCCGGCATCATTTAGTTCACACTCGAGCTGTGGTAATTTGGATTTTAATTTATCTACACTATCCACACCTAAATCATTCATTCCATTGCAAAATTCGACGTGGGAAAATTCACACTGTGTTTCGGCACGAAATTTCCATGCAATAATCAGTACCAACTTTGAGTCAGGACTTAGCTCCAAATCATCCAAAAAACGAATCACACCTTCAGAGGTTATTTTTTGTGGATCACACGGATCCCGATACCGATTATACAGCGATTCGATTCGTTTACGGTCTAGCTCACGATAGTATAGCTCTGGATTTTGAAAATAATTATCACTGGCCTGATCCAACTTCCAGTCATTGTTTGTTAGGCAATAGATTGCGGTCTGTTCTCCTGTTTGCGTTAGCGATATAAATTTCCGCACTTTATCTTTCTGTGTTGATTTCAATTTATTCTGCAATAAAACAAAAAAATATATCACATAAATGCAAATTTTGCTTTATTCGATTAAATCATCGGATAAAAAGAAGAAAAATAGAAAAAGAAGAAAAAAAAAATAACGTAACATCATTTGTGGTTGAAAAAAACTAGTGAATTTCTTGTAGCCAATGCACTGCAGGCGTAAATAAAGTAATACACAGGAAAATTCAATGTCTATTCAATTGAAATTGAATAAAATTTCTTTAACAGAACTCACCATAATTGAATATTTCTATAATGAAAAAAAAAATTTTCTAAAAATATTTTTCTTCTTCGAAAAGAGAATTTTGACGGACAGTGTTTGACATTTGAAAGTTGAGCCCGACGAATGCGAGAGAATGAATGCAGTAGATAAGTTGGAAAGAGATGTGTACATTTGCCAAAATGTTGACAGCTGAGTTTAGGGTGCGTTTGGAAAGTGGCAATTTTCGATTGACCGGAAATTTAATTATGTTTTTGTTTCAGGTTAGGTAGGTAATAAATAATTTGATTTTGATTTTTACCGGAAAATTGTAAGCAATGAAGATTAAAACTGAAAAATAAGTCTTTAGAATGAAATCATTACCTATTTGAAATATGGGCTAGCTAAAAAGACTAGGAAATTCTTAAAAAGTTGAAAAAAAGATTGTCCACCAGAGAAATGTGAAACTTTTTAACAGTAGCGCTAAAAATCATGATGCATTTTCTTTGAATTGATATTTTTGAAAACAGCGCAGCCCACTAAACTTGCCAGAAACGTTTTTATCTCACTAACCTACAATTGGTGCACCACATTAAGTTGGTCAACTACCATGGGATACATAGAGAATTATGGAACCATAGCTGGAAACATCTGGAGTATCACGTCACCGCAAGACTTCTATTGGCCACTCATAAACTCTTAACGGTCCAATCATTTTGAACTCGATGAATAAACCGGATACACGAACTAAAGCGAACTAAAGATTCAATTGGTTAACAATTGAGTTATTTGAAGAGACTCTGTGATTAAGCTTCAAGACACTCCAAAACCTCATGAATACTTTAGATCTTAGTGTGTCAAAAGTATTATATTTTATTAAGTTTTTAAACTTCCACTGAGATGTCATCATCAAAAAGCAATAAAAAGTTAAATGACAAATTGCTAGAGGATTTTTTCCTTAAAAGGAATAAAATTGCCGAAGGCATGAACCGTCCAACATTTCAAAATTAATTTAAAAAAAATTATCTTAACAATTTTCTAGGCTCGATTTGTAAATTTCAAGATCAAATAAAATATACGGACAGTAAAGACGATGTACCATTGCGTCAGGAACGCATATTTGAAAAAACCGTTTATAGAATCTCGAAAATCGGTATAAAGCATCATTCGACATTTTCCCAATCCAACCCAACCTTATAATATCAATTTAAGATAATAAAACCTACAAGCCACCACCCACGAACGAAGTTAAGTCGGAGAATTTGGAAGTGTCCTTAGATCGACTTGACCTATTAAACGAAATTGACAAGAATTTAAAGCATCTGCAAGGTCAAAAGAGATTTCTCGAAATGGCAAAAGAAAACAGACGCGACAAAACTTGGGGTGAACATCTATCGGCTAATCAGCCCGCAAAGAAGAAAAGGAATAACAGTCAAAACAGGTATTCCGAGAGAAACCCAAGGGACTGTGACATCAATGGGGATGTTTGTAAGGTCATACAGAGGTTATTCGAACAAAATTGTGTCAAAGTGGTAGATTCTGCAACACAAATAGAATCTCCTATTCGACATAGAAGGCTGTCCAATAAAGAGGATTATTCTGTGTCACAACGCGAAAGGAGTAAAAGTAGTAATGTCGATCATAGTACTCGAAAAACAAAGAAATATCAGAACAGTGAATGTTCAACAGTGAACATCAAGTGGATGGCTTGCAAAAGTGATCATGCTATTAGAAGAGCTCCGACTGAAATGGGCAATTACAACACTAAGGTTGGTACATCTAAGTTATACGACAAAAAGGTATCCGGTAAGAAGAAAAAAGTTGAACCCTGCAAAGCGATTGATTCTGATTCTTATGAGTCTACAATAAGAGTTGAGTGCACAACTTGTAAGCCAGTTAAATTTCATGCTGCACGTAGACCTGACAACAGGCAAGATTATTGTTCCGACAGTGGTGAAAAGTATGAATCGATTTATATGAAATCTTATAAGCCGCAGAATGATAGAAATTATGACAAGAAGCCAAGAGTCTCTAATGCAAAGAAGGGTGTTCAAACACAAGTTATGTACATGCGAAAAGATGAGCGATTACCTTCTTATATAACGGGCGAAAAAACTACAACGAGACACTCAAAGCCAAAGAAAACTGGGAAATCACCCAGATCCAGTGAAAAGACAACTCCGCGGACTTCTCGAACTGATTCCATAGACAATTACTTGAAGGGAATACCATTTAAGCCTGTGAAACTCTCTGAAGAAATAGCAGAGTATTCAAAAAAGAAAAATGCGGCTGCAGCTCGTTCCCGTTCAAGAGGGTCAAAGCAAAGCCCGCGAGGAGAAAAAATTCGCCAAGTACCAACCTCGCCGGCATTTGATTCGGGAAGAGCCAAGCAAAGTCGTCAAAAATATAAGATTTATGAGTCCAGAAATTTACAATCCGAAAGTCAAGAAAGTATACCCCCTAAAACAAAAACTATAAAATCTCGACCTGCAGAGCACTTGAGAGCCCAACAAAGTCCTATTCAGATATACAGGATCTCTGAAAAAACAACAAGAGTAGAACAATCTCGTCGAGTAGTCCAAAAGGTTTACAAGAAAAGACGATGCTATTACGATGATGAAATGCCTTATATAAGTAACGAATCACCAACAAATAACCTATCTGCAAACCCAAGTATGACACGTATGCGAGGTCTTAATGTAGTAAAGCCTAATGTTGTTGACGATACTACATACGATTACCCAAGCAAAGATGAGAATAAAGAATATGCAATCCTTCCATATGTCTGCAAACCGAGCGAGGAGGAACAAACACTAGGTCCTCCAGTGACATCTTCTAAAGAGTATTATAAAATGGAATCATTAATTAACCATGCACAGGGTCAAGAGACCGAACCGTCTACAGTCATTTTAGAAGACTCATTTAGCCAAGAATCCAATCCGATCACTGCAACATCGTCTCTATTGCAAAAAGTGACCGAACCGTCTGCAGTCATTTTAGAAGATTCATTTAGCCAAGAATCCCATCCGATGCCTGCAATATCGTCTCAGCCAAAATATATGTCATTGGAAAGGTCTAGATTAAGTGATGGGGATCCCAAAACTTCGACCTCGACAGCGCCTCGATCAAATCTTCAACCCCAAATAAACTCTCCAGTATTACCCCCAGCACGTCAGATTAAATTGCAAGAACCAATCCAATCACCTCGGAAGCACACTTCAGTGATATCTCAATCACACCGATATGAAATGGAGTCCAAAATGTACAGATCTGAATCAACCCATGAAACCGAAATGAAACTTTCAGAATCAATCCATGAACCTCAAGTGAATTCTATGACAGCGCATCGAAGAGATTCAGATGAAATAACGTACAAACCGGAATCACACCATCAGCTTCCAATGAACTCTTCCATACCACTTCTATCGCATCAAATTGAAAGGCCAGGAACATCCTCCAAACTTGAATCCGTCCAGCCCTTCCAAAAGCACTCTTCGGTGGTAGCCTTTTTACACCAAGAATCTTACAGACATGAATCAAGCCATAGAACTGAAATGAAAAATTCAGGAATGTTACACAAATCAGAATCAATCCATGAACCTCAAGTGAGTACTAAGACAGCACCTCGGCTGATTTCACGTGAAATGTCGTACAGACCGCAGTCAAATCATCAGCCTCCAATGAACTCGTCGGTACCATCTCAATCGTATCAAAAGTACCCTTCGGAGGTAATTCAACCACCGCAATATGAAATAGAAGGAACATCTAATAGATCTGAATCAAGCCATGAAACTGAAATGAAAACTTCAGATATGTTACACAAATCAGAATCAAACCATGAACTTCAAACCAATACTACAACAGCGCCTCGGCGGTTTTCACATGAAATGTCGTACAGACCGGAATCAAATCATCAGCCTCCAACTAACACGTCGATATCATCGCATTCGCATCAAACTGAAATGCAGGAAACATCGCCTCGGCGAGTTTCGTATGAAATGGCGTACGGACCGGAGTCAAACCACCAGCTTCCAATGAACTCTTCGATACCACCCCAATCGCAACAAAAGTACCCTTCGGTGGTAAATCAATCACCCCAATATGAAATAGAAGAAACATCTAACCGATCTGAATCAAGCCATAGAACTGAAGTGAAATCTTCAGAAATGTCACACAAATCAGAATCAATTCCTGAACCTGAAATGTATACTAAGACAGCAGCGCCTCGGCGGGTTTCATATGAAATGGCGGACACACCGGAATCAAGCCATCAGCCTTTAATGAACTCGTCGAGATCATCCCAATCACGTCAGATTGAAATGCAAGAGACATCGCCTCGGCGGGTTTCATATGAAATGGCGTACAGACCGGAATCAAACCACCAGCTTCCAATGAACTCTTCGATACCACCCCAATCGCATCAAAAGTACCCTTCGGTGGTAAATCAATCACCCCAATATGAAATAGAAGAAACATCTAATAGATCTGAATCAAGCCAAAGAACTGAAGTGAAATCTTCAGAAATGTCACACAAACCAGAATCAATCCATGAACCTGAAATTAAGACAGAGCCTTGGTGGGGTTCACATGAAATGTTGTACAAACCAGAGCCAAGCCATCAGTTTGAAATTAACACCTCGATACCACCCCAACCGTTTCAAACTGAAACGCAAGAAACATCCTTTAAGCTTGAATCCGACCAGCCCTTTCTAATGGAAACCGAATCACACCAGTATACAATGGAAGAAAAATATTTCAAATCTGAATCAAGCCATGTAACTGAAATCAAAGCTGCGGAACTACCTCAGTGGCATTCAAATGAAAAGCCACGCAAATCAAAATCAATCCATGGACCTCTAATGGATATTAAGACAGTGCCTCGGCGAGTTTCACGTGACATGAAGCACAAACAGGAGTCAAACCACCAATCTCCAATGAACTCGTCGAGATCATCTCAATCACGTCAGATTGAAAAGCAAGGGACATCACCTCGGCGGGTTTCACATAAAATGACGCACAAACCGGAGTCAAACCATCAACCTCCAATGAACTCGTCGAGATCATCTCAATCACGTCAGATTGTAAAGCAAGAGACATCGCCTCGGCGGGTTTCACATAAAATGACGCACAAACCGGAGTCAAACCATCAGCCTCCAATGAACTCGTCGATATCATCCCAACCACGTCAGATGGAAATGAAACAGGCATCCTTCAAGCTTGAATCCGACCAGTCTCCTCAAAAATACACATTGGCGGCAACTCATTCACCCCAATATATAGTGGAAGAAGCGTCTAGCAAATCTGAATCAACCCACGAAACCGAAATGAAACTTTCAGAATCAATCCATGAACCTCAAATGATTTCTAACACAGTGCCTTGGTGGTTTTCACATGAAATAGCGTACAAACCGGAATCACACCATCAGCTTCCAATGAACTCTTCGATACCACCCGAATTACATCAAATTGAAAGGCAAGGGACATCGTTCAACTTAGTAACCGATCAGCCTTCTCAAAAGTACACTTCAGTGGTAACTCAATCACACGAATATGAAATGCGCCAAATATTTTACAGAACTGGATCAAGCCATACAACTGAAACGTCTTACAAATCTGAGTCTAGCTATAAATCTAAAATGAAGTCTTCAATATTTATTGAGGATAGTGCAAAAGAACTGCCGAACGTATGGAAATCAATAAGTGAACCTGAAGTGAACGCTTCTGTATCGCCCCGGTCGAATTCAGATAAAATATCATACAAATCGGATCCAGGCTATCAACCGCAAATGGACGCTCTTCCAATGCCTCTGCCTCAACCTGAAATGCTCGCAGTTGAGGAGTTACCATCTCAGTCACATCCAGTAAGCTCTGAATCAGAACTTATTAAATTAAAATCAAATAGCGAGCCCCAAATAATACCTTTGATATCTTCGGAACGATTAGCAGACACTGGTCAAGATCAGCCTGTAAATGTCATAAATGAAGAAAATTCGAAAGAAACTGATCAGGATCAGACTGTAAGTGTTATAAATGAAGAAAATTCCAAAGAAAGTGATCAGGATAAGACTGTAAATGTTATAAATGAAGAAAATTCCAAAGAAAGTGATCAGGATAAGACTGTAAATGTTATAAATAAAGAAAATTCCAAAGAACGTGATCAGGATCAGACTGTAAATGTTATAAATGAAGAAAATTCCAAAGAACGTGATCAGGATCAGACTGTAAATGTTATAAATGAAGAAAATTCCAAAAAAAGTGTTCAGGATAAGACTGTAAATGTTATAAATGAAGAAAATTCCAAAAAAAGTGTTCAGGATAAGACTGTAAATGTTATAAATGAAGAAAATTGCATGAAAAATGAACTTCACATTAGACCAATGAAGCCTTGTTGTACGAAAACCGAACAAAGTCCTTGTAGTTCAAAAACTTTAACTTCACGTTCTACACAAGGTCGGCCATCCAAGAGTGATATGAAATTAAAATGTCACGTGAAAATGCCATATTCTCAAATGTCACACGGAAAACAAGTCGCAATTGACACCCCTATGGATGAAACAGGCCGGAAGGGTGTCGTTCGGCCTGAAACACAAATGGAAACTTGTCCAATTGAAGGTGTAGACTCAGAACTTCAAATGTTTATAACATATTTGCAAAATCGATTAAAAGACTGTGATGAAATGGTTAAACACCAGTTGAAGCATCGTATACAAAATCAAAAAGAGAATTGTTCTCAAGTAGTATGCAAGCCTGTTATCAATGATGACACAGCTGAACAAAGAAATAATAAATCATGCATTCCATATGAAAATGAAACAGAAGACTTAGAATTACCGTTAGAGGCTGATCAAATTTCTGAATGTGAACAAGAATTCAAAAGTTGTAAGATAAAACAATATATATTCGTTGGCTTTGCTTATCATTTTAGGGGCTTGCTTGCTTTCAGGTGATTGTTGTTGTTGTTGTTGTGAAGAAGAATCATCATCGGATTCTGATATACCCCCCTTTACCGGGTGTGAATGTATGAGGGAAGACTACTATAAAATAATGCGTCTGGCTTACAGGAAAGACCCAAAATGATTTATGTATATTTTGCCTATCTATATTTTTTGGCTTCCTCGAGCTAAAGATAATTTAATAAATAACAAGAAATTAATTGATTTCCTAAATTACTATGACTTACTTGGGCTTTGTTGACGACCATAGTGGAACTATCCTTAGACATGAAGGATCCTTACATTCGAACAATTTTTGATGTGTAGACCCACTTTAGTGTGCGCAATGATGGTGTTTTGAAAAAATCTAGCGATGTCACTGCTGTTAGAAAGAATGCAACATCTAGGCAAAATTTGTATGACAATAAATGCCTGCGATTCTGCGCTACTGCAGCAGAACGCATCCCCCAAATGGGAAGCAAGCCTTAGTCTAACAAGGACTGCTTCATCTTCTGATAAATGCTATTGCATATAAGACAATTTAGTGGGACTGGGTGCGGAATATTGTGCGAGACTGATAAAATCCAATTACAATTGTGGACTTCTTCGTAGAATTAGACAAAACTGATACTTACTACCGTCTCCATCAAGATATCTACGTTTCTGGTGAACTTGAATGGAAACAATTAAAATCATCATTAACATTATAATAGGTCTTTGCCGTCTAGAAAAGCACCTTGTCTACATTTCATAAGGAAATGTATCGCTCTTCTTCACACAAGTCGATACTAAACATTGAACTATTGATTCCGATCACCTTTGTTTCTCTTTATCTTCTATGTATCTATCCAATCTCTCAAAGGAAAAAGATGGTAGGTCCTGTGTGCGCCTAAAGCCATCTACCACACCTACACGCCATCGTGTTCGGTTCCTGGTGATGTAACTCTATTCTTTCCCATTTTTCAACTATCATGATTTCTTTTCAACCGTCTTGAGCTATGCATTCGCCGGATTTACTTTCCAGATTCGACTGCATTAACTTAATGCGGTGCTTCCATTGACCAATACAATACATACACTCAAGATAGCAAAAGATTATATTCGTTCGACCTCTTGATTAGTAATGCATACTTTTGAAGTTTAGGGATTATTTCGGTTAATCTTCATCCTCATTTAAGTTGCCTGACTCTACCAACGAATAAGAGGTTAATTGGTAAAGCTCCATTATATGAAGTGTAAGTAGGCAGCGTAGTAAAGGAGTTTTGAGCTTGGCTATTGATTTCCTTTGCTTCCTGCCGACAAGGCACCGCGAAACACATCATTTAATGCTGTGAATTTCAAATTCCTCTAATAGTCTCTTCTGCTGTGCTCTGGAAGCTTGATGAATATTCCCTTCTCCTTATCTCTGGCAAGAGGGTAAACAAGGTCTACTGAAATTGTTTTATTTTCTTTGCTCTCTTATATCTCTTTAAACATTTCTCCGAGTGTCAGGTCTTTAGTATCTGCTTGCAATTTTTTTAACTTGTTGATGTAGTCACGGAGCACATTACTAGCATCAAACCATCTTATATCGTTAAGTTCCATGAGGTTAAAAGGTATAATGTATGAATTTATTGTGTAGTTATGTTGAGTAGTTGAGTATGATATCTTGGGGGTTCTCTTTGCAGATTCAGGATTTAATGGTTAAGTTTCTGTCGATTAATATAGTTTCTAAACTTTAAACGTGGATCCTCTGTAAACGCGTCTTTTCTCTTTCAATTCTCTCTTCATCAAAAAAGTAGTACTTGACCGCTAGCACTTGCAATTTTAGTCAATATACGTAAGGATTTACACATACAGTTGCCCGGGGATTACCACTAGGAGGTAAAGCAAGCACTTGGTTACGAACTTGATTGTTGCGCTATTAGCTTTTATCACATAGTTTCCCGATCAATCGCAACCCAAGTCCCCAAAAATTAATTAAAAGGTTAACAGAAAAAAAAAGAACGTATGCATACGTCATAAAGATTTTAGACATTAAAATCAATCAGCTTCCGGATCAGAGAGGTTACTATTGATTTTAAGTATATCCTCGCATATAAAGGACCTCAAGACAAAGTTCACGTTCGTTTTTGAGAAACTGCAATTTCTTTGCAACAATTGGCGACTAATCTAAGTTTTGTCTTAGTAGACAAGGTCTTCTTACACCAAAAAGTCATGCCGAAACACAAGACGCTTTAACGCATTAATATCATAAACAAAGTATTTATCTTAAGTACACATAATTATAACTTTTGAGTTTAAAAACAATGCAAACTGGGAATAAATTCTAAAACAATCATCTACATTGTTGTGAATTTTGGACTTTGCTCTCTACTTCTCGCTTGTCGGAATCTATCATCGGTTATATTGTGTCTCAATTCCTGATTTTGAACATCAAACTCGTGTGCTAAATTCTCGTGCTGTCGTCGTTTCTCACGTTCCTCATCTAATTGTTGCTGTAATTGATTTAAATATAATTTGTCAAGTTCACTTTTGATATTTCATATCGTACTCACCAATAAATCTTCATTTTTTTGCTTCATTCGAAGAAGTTCTTGACTTAATTTACTATCAGCTTTAAGTTGTTCTTCCAATTCTCTACGGGTTTTGTGCAGGAGCTCTTCAAAAGTATCCGAGCTAACTTTTGTGCCTGTTATGTTTCGATCACTGTCAGAGCGGAGCTTTTCATTGTCACGCTCAAGCTAAGAATTGTAAAAAAAATAATTTTGATGCAAAGAACAATAGATGGATTTCGAGAGCGCACTGCATTGGCACGATGTTGGAAGTTCAATTAACAAAACACAGAGTATAAGTAAGATAACATACGTCTGCCAAACTTATCAGATCCCAAATATGTACTCACAAGAAGGGCGTAATTACTTAATGGAATACGGAAGCACGCAAAACAACATTATAGAGGAGTTTATGAATGCAAGAGCACCTTAAACATTTTTGACTCTAACGGTCGTCAATTTACAATTAAAAGACTTATCCATTCTTGTACTCTTTGAGGAATGTGTGGATTTTGACCAAGAATCATAATCAAAGTTGTGTCTAGAGCATCCTCCATCAGCGGAGCCTTTCCAATGTGAAAAAGAGCAGGGCATTTGCAGAGGATGTGGGCAATTGTTTCTTTAAACTTAGAATTGCCAAAGCAGATGTATTTATTTTTGATTTGCTTGCCATAGTACGTGGGCATAAGGCACATCCTTAGTGCCAGAGCACCATAACTATTAGTATTTTCTGGAATGCAACAGTGGCCAGTTATCCGGCATCCGACTGTACTGTTTAGCTGGTCGGAATTAGAGCCCAGAAAGCACTGCAGTAGCTCGATTCGCGGGAAAAGTTTAAGGAAATTTTCAGCGCAAAGTTTGAGCGCATGTAGGCGAGCGGCGGAATGCTTTTATCTCGTTTAGCAACATTCTCCTTGTATGTAAACTTCCTGTTGAGGGGTGAACTTGGGTTGAGTCAGTGGATTTCCAAGTTCGTTCAGCAACAGTTTCCCTCAACGTAACCTTCCTGTCTATCATTAGATCTGAATGCAGTGGTTAAAAAGTTCAAAGCAAAGCCTTTTAGCTTCGGCAGTTTGTATTTCCGAGCTAAGAAATCTCTAAATCGACTCAGTCTAAGACTTCCAAAAACGCCTTAATACAGTCGATTGCCATTTTTACTCTAAAAATAAAATCTCTCACAGTTCTCGACTTACCTTCTTTCGAATTTTATTCAATTCAGAGACTTCAGCATTAAGTTTATCGCGCTGAATATCCAATTTATCACACAGTTCCTTCCGAGCTGATAAATCCACTTTAAGCAATTTCTGTTCATCGTAAGCCTCCTCCAGTTGATTTTCCAAAAATGTGTTCTGCGATTTAAGTGTGTCAATCTAGAAAAGAAAAAAAAAACTCTTTATTCATAGAAGTCCTCCCCTTAGATTTCCCGAACCGACCTGTGCCTCGAGTCGTTCGATAACATCTTTGCGGATTTCAAGCTCCTTCTTAAGTGCTTCAATTTCATTTTCTGCTTCGCATAGTTGTCGTCTTTTTTATTTTAACAAAAAGTAAGCAAAACAAAAAGTAAACATAAAAGTAAAAGCAAAACAAAAAAAAAAAAAAAAATTAACTATTGTCGACATTGGCAACAGCATCTGAAGAAAAAGTCACTTTGGTTTTTTTTTTTTTTTTTATCTACTTGGACTTACTTGAATTCAGCCCCTTCAGCTTCCAGACTATGATTGTTGCCCTCCAACATCACAGCGTCGTGCGACAAACTACGATAATGATCCAACATCTCCTCACGTTCCTTCTCCTTCAAAGAAACAAAAACGTTGACACAACGCAACGCAAATATGATTGATGGATGTTCTACAGCAATTAAGCAGCTTTAGAGTGCACGACCATTCCTTCAACACTAACCTTATGCGAGAGTAAGTCTTCGGCTTTTTTAACTTCCTGAACGTACTGTTTCAGTTGTTGCTTAAGTCTTTCGATTTCTATCTCGGAGTCTTTTAGACGACGCTTGAGTGTTGCGATTTCAGCTTGACTCTCGGCCAAATCATTTGACAAGCGGCTAAGATAAAACAAAAGAAAAAAAAGGTTGCAAGTATATCAAACGAAAGCTGGACATTTGGACTTGACACAACATATGTATGCGAATCCAAAGCAGGGCGGCTGTCTCTAGAGAAAGCTATACACAAAGAATAGATGATTAGATCCGCCGCTTTCGACATTTGACATATGACGTAACAGAAGTGATGTTTGATTGATCTACTCTATTTGGAGGTGATAGGAAATTTGATCGGGGTTTACATATTAGTGGAACATACCCATTTTCTTCAATTGCTTGCTCACGACTCGTTTTCAATGCGGCAATTTGCTGGCGTAAAGTTTTACTTTCCGTTGACGTATCTTGGAGTTCCGAATCGCGCCGTGCGCCCTGAGTTGAGAGGTATCTGAAAAAAGGGAAAATTTAAATATCAATAGAGAATAATGGCGAATAATCGCACCAAAGCGGATGATATTCGAAAGATTTGTGTGCAATTCGATCTACTTCCGATGGGGCTGTCATTTATGATAAATGTGACAATTTATCAGAAGGCTTTGATGCAACACTTTCTGGCGGGCAATACCAAAGTGTTTATATATCATCATGTTCGAAATGGTAGAAGTTTAACAACCGATCTGTCTATAGAAGGTGATATAATGGTGCTCTATCTGTCCCATCTTAAAGAAAAGCGATCCTATGTCGGAACTACCGAGGCATATCCGTGCTTAATGTAGCCTACAAGATCCTATCCAGTGTACTGTTTGAACGACTGAAACCATTTTGCACCACTCATCGGCACCTACTAGTGTGGCTACGGCCCGGCAAATCGACGATTGACCAAATCTTTACACTGCGGCAAATCCTGGAAAAGATCAACGAGTTTCAAGTCGATACTCACCATCTTTTCATCGACTTTCAGGTCTCATCCGACAGCATTCATCGGAAAGAATGCCGAATTCGGGATTCCGAGAAAACTGGTCCGGTTGTGTCGCGCCACGCTGGAGAACTAGCAATGCACCGTGCAGCTTCGAAACAGAACCTTCGAATTATTCCAAACTTGTACCGGATTTCGGCAAGGAGACGCCCTGTCGTGTGGTTTCTTTAACTTTGTGCTGGAGCATAGTGCGAAAGTCCACCGTAAACACAGAAGGCACTTTATTCAACAAATTCATCCAGCTGCTGGGGTATGCAGACGATATCGACATCATCGCTCGTTCCCAGCGTCCCATTATTTAGACTTTTACGGCAATAGAAGAACAAACCAAACGAGTTGCTCGCATGATGAATGAGGATAAAGTACAAGCTGTCGACCAAAAACCGATCCGTCGAACACCGTCGAGGTGGTGACAGCTATAATTGTGAGGTAGGGGAGGAGACACCCTAGTGGAGATTCAACGAAGGATAACCTTAAGCAACCGCTGTTACTTCGGTTTGTCCAAACTCCTAACTCGAAGGTCCAAAATCATGCTCTTCAAAACCCTGTCTACGTTTCTGGAGTTGAATGCTGGACGATAAGTGAGACAGCGAAACAGATCTTGAGATCGTTCAAAAGAAATATTCAACGTTGAATATTTGGTCCTGTCTGCGAGGAGGGGAAGATATAACCGCGAACTCTACGAGCTATATAAAGATGTGGATGTAGTCCGGAAGACAAAAATCCGTCGACTGCACTGGCTCGGCCACATCGAGCGAATGGACGAGAATGCTCCAGCTAAGAGAATGTTTATATCCCAGTCACCTGGTTTACGAAGAAAAGGAAGACCAAACCTCCGGTTTAAAGATCAGGCAGTCGCGGACACCAGATACTTTGGTCTAGTAAACTGGAAGCAGCGTGCCCGGGACTGTGGATGGAAAGCAGCATTAGTTCAGACGCAGACCCTCCAAGGGTTGCTGGCCTGATAAGTAAGTAAGTATAGTGGTTTGATGGCGTGTTCTAAAAACAATAAACCGGCTTAAAAGTCGTCGAGAAAGTCCACTTCAGATGCGTTGAGAACTTTTCTAACAGCTGCACTTGTTGCACAATAATAGGCAGAACCGAATGGAGTCCACCTCTATCTTTACGGAAGACTCTAAAACAGCTGAAGGATTCGGTGCCGGAGTTTTAACATTCATCACTCTTTCAGTCGCCCGAATCACAGCAGTAGAATAGGGTCTAGCCCCTAGGTATCACAATGGACAGCCCCTCATTAAATCAGTAGTTTTCCATTAAATTACATATTTCACAAGGTTACATGTTTACAGCAAACACAAAAGGTTACTTCATAATTAAAGTGCATTCTCGACATGACATCATAACAACATAATCTGAAAGTGTCTTTGTTTGCCTGCAATCTTCTCAAGTACTATCACAACCCACTCTTGGATACTTAATTGAGAAATGATTTATGGATTTCTCTGGCTCAATCATGATCGTTAATCCCAATCGAAGCATTTGAAAAGCACCAATGGACGCCTCTAAAATGAAAATATCAATCATCAAGAGCAACAAAAGTCATTTTAAACTTCGTTTCGTTAATCAAAATCGCATCTTGCCAGTAGCAGTATA
Source organism: Criorhina ranunculi (assembly GCA_951813785.1). Classification (NCBI taxonomy): domain Eukaryota; kingdom Metazoa; phylum Arthropoda; class Insecta; order Diptera; family Syrphidae; genus Criorhina; species Criorhina ranunculi. Next base: position 10,469,412 of record OX638382.1, on the reverse strand, counting down.
GCTTTGAATCGACCTCCAGTTGCATTGTGCCCTGATGGCATTGTTTGTACACCACTAAGTGTAACCCATCGATTACACAATTATCCCAACAGCCCATAACTACCACCCGAGAGAAACAATCGAATTGACTTCCTTCATTACACACCACTATATTGGTGTGCAACTTGAAAATTGTGTCCAAATGCCAAGGTATTATCCGATCACTTAGAGGAGGAGATGGAGGAGGATTACTTGGAATGATTACGAAGAAGATATACAATTGAGCAAGCTAGACATGACTGAGAGTGTTGAAGTGCTAGCCTAGCCAAATGCCAAAGACAAGCCGATTGAGTGCATCCGAACAATAGGCGTGTTTGACATTAAAAATGCTTCTGGCATACACGATCAGAAACAAAGGTTATTGGCGTTGATTTCGAGTGATCGATACCATGGAAGTTGGATACAATATGTGTTGAAAATCAAGGAACTGTTTCAGCTTGTATGTTTATACATACGAAAACATGGCACAATGTAGAACAATGCTTCCGCAGTTTAAGCAATCGTAAGACATCGTGGAACTGGAAATCAGTTGATCAGGAAACCAAATGGACCAGAAGCAATCGACAGTCCACTGACAATAATCGATTGAATCACGGCGAATTCTCGAACTCGAACTTCCAAGATTTCGTTGGAAGTATGTAGCCTTTACATAGCCAAGGGCAAGAAGATCATGTAAAAATCATTTTACAGGCACAGCCAATAGGTAATACTTCAACCATCAGTCTACATTGTAGTCATTGTGTAGCTTTGGCAGAACACAAGACGGAGGTAGTCCTCATTAGAAGTCGCAGAACAAGAGAGACCATCAAAATCAAGTAGGGAGACGACAGGCTACACTTTGGTAACCAGATGTTAAGTTGAGGATAGTCTTAAGTTAGTAAAGTCTAGTATAGATTTATCTTTAAATGTTAGCATAGTATAGGTTTAGGATAGGCTAGTTAGGGTAGTTTAGCGAAGTTCTTCTCCTGTCTTTCTCCAGGGTATGAGCAAATGGTTCCTCTTTTCTTCATATTTCCTTTGTCCGTCTAATGTCGATGTAGGGTATAAGGGGACTTCTTCCTCTTCTGTTGCTAGCTTAAAAGGCACCAAATTGTGTGTGCTGAGCAGGTGGTACAAGGTGGGGTCGACAAGAACTATCCCCCGTCCGACGAGCTGAGCTGAGCATCGACAAGCGTGCCGCCGTCTTCCCCACCTATACCAAAGTTGCCTCCGTGGCCCTTACCTGACTCACAAAAATGTCATTAAATGTACACTTGGCGCTTTCGAGAATGTTGGCAAATACTGGGCAACCAGGGGACTATTACTGGCTAGAGTAGTCAGTTCCACAATGCTCTACGCATCTCCAATCTGGGTGGATGCGTTAAAAGTGAAGAACAGTCGGATGGGGTTGAACCCCACTTAGAGTTATATCGGCCTACAGGACAATCTCAGACATCAGCGTCCTAACGTCATCGCTGGTATGATCACCATAGACATCCAAGCTGATGAAGCGAAAAGAATTCGGGATGGAAGAAATGAAAACATTGCAGTTAAAGAGCTAAGAAGACAAGAGAGGACATTATCATTTAGAATGTGGCAACGACGATGGGGTACCTCACACAAGGGTAGGTGAACATGCAAATTAATCCCCAGGATAGAACCCTGAATAAACTACCAACTGACGCAATTCCTGTCGGGCCACGGCGGCTTTCGCCGATACCTCCATCGCTTTAGACACGACGACTCGCCAGAATGTCCAGCATGTCCGGGATACAACGAAGACACGGAACATGTCATTTTTAACTGCCCAAGGTTCCTTGAGGAAAAACCAAGATTAGAAAGGGAAATCAATTGTACACTTAATGCCCCAAATATAGAGAAATTGGGACGCGGCAAGCACATCATTAACCCGAATTCAAACCGAGTTCAGACAGGCAGAAAGCCGGAGAAGAGTGCAGCAAACCCAGCCAAGGACGGCCCGCGAAGTTATACCTGGCGGTGGTCCCACGGGGCAAGGAGTTGAGCTAGCGGCGGTAAGGTTTAGTCAGTAAGAATCTGACACTACCATGTAACCTGGAGTGCGGTGCCTATGCAAGGTTCTCCCTCCGCGACTATAATTAGGACACAGCCAAAGAAAGATGGTGGCTTGAACGATCAAAACTTTACAACTTATGGAGACAACTTTAGTAAAAAGCCTGAATTATGGTGGCTGATACAAAAGAATCTCTCCTCAGATTACCATCCATAGCTTTCATGAGTCTCGGAGATAAATGAAGTCTGCATCTGCTTTGTATGACTACATCATCGTATCAAGCCCACAGAGGAACGATTTCTTGTGCCAAAACAGTTGCACGACGAAAAACTTGTACCTAAGTAGATCGATGACTTAATTAAACTGCTTTTAAAGTACAATACAGATTTGTTTCCTGTTTCTATCTCCAGCTGTTTGCTAGTCCCTTATATTGCACACACCAAGCACAAACTGTCGACTTATTGTGCAATGCACGACAACAGAAATCAATCTGAGCTGGCTAAACAGATGCAAATTCCAATTTACTCCTCTAAAATCAGGAAGGAAGCTACAATGACTTTATAAATTTGGATCGTACAGAGAGATACTACGTCGTGATGCCTGCCCAGTTGGTCTCTTACTCCCACTCTGATAGCTTCGTAATCGTCATTTGAAATATGAATACCAATGAGCAATCGAAAGTCGAAAGATTCACGAGGAGGTACACTCGTAAAGTTCAAATGAAATTTTTTTTTTTATTATGGCTAGTAGCATCGTGACACCACCGTCCTAGAGGTTTACGAGTATGTAAACCACTTTTGCATTGAGTACAAGTGGCACGTAAAGGTTAAATTGGAATTACAATCGTTTTTTGGCAAACAAACAGTGTAGCCTCGTTTGGATTTTGATTAGATTTCTTGGAATAAGTTCACTCAATCAAAGTTTGGTCAATAGTTCCATGACTACTCAGTGTTGTGTGGCGCGTAACATGAATGCGACATTAATTTGTTTTTTAGAACTTTTATTTGAATATGTTGCAAGTTTAATGGTGGCACGTACAAAAACGCTTGTGTGTGGATCAAGATAGTCACAGCAAGTGCAAGCTCCATGATAAAGGTTGATCGCTGCTAATTTTGGCGTAATAAAAGTTGGTGTTTGGATAAGTTGGACAAGTAAATAGAGTAGAGTTAAGGATCTGATGGATCTCTATTCAGAGCAGCGAGAGATGATTTGGTAAGGAACTTGCAGCAACATTGATATTTAGCTCAAAAACAATCGATAGTTTAGGTTTTAGGGTATTTACATTTGTTTATATGATTAACGCACTTTAAAGGGTTTATGACTACCCTTAAGCTAGAGCACGAGCAATAGGGACATTAGAGACATTAGGGTTTTAAATGCTTGGGGGTTATAGTGATGAGCAAACGCAGAGTTATGTATGATAGATAATTTCCCATTCTTTTGTACGACTAAAAAAAGAATCCCTCTATGTGACAGTGCGTCCGAAAGTAGACTTGAGGATAAACTGATAAGCAGAATGGAATGGGCACGTTGCTGCGAAAACCGTACTGTCGGTCTTTGAGGGGGTTTCGTGAATCGAAATATTTCATAAGCTGACGATTTATGAGCGTTTGATAGTTGCAGGGAGAAGATTCGCCTTTTATGGGGACGGTCTGGATAAAAGTAGTCTTCCATCTGATCGGAAAGGGATCAGAAGAGAAGGACAGATGGAAAAGTTTACGCAGTGGTATCAAGCTAGAAGAAAGACAGCGAAGCATAAACCAATCTTCAAAGGGAAGATGGACCCACCGACTTATACCGAATGTTAACAAATGGATAGAGCGGCACCACGGAGAAGTAGATTTCTACCTCACCTAGTTCCTAACTGGACATGGCTGCTTCGAGCGTACCAGAATAAGTTTGGGCTCAAAGATTCTTCTAACTGCTAAAATTGCGGAGTTGCCTGGAGCCAGCTAGACAAGGTTGAGGATATCTCCAGTCGAGGGGAAAGCATTTCCTGACTGCAGACAGCCACGCACTCACAGGGTACGTGTGTCGCTGATTCCTCTTCCTTTAAGCAGAATCAGCATTCAGATTCCTGGACTATGTTTAGTTTATGTAAGTGATATCTGAGGCTGCAGTAACCTGCGAGGAAGCCGGCAAGCCTTCTGATTTCGTCCCTTTTGTGATTGAGAATATTTTTTGGGGTTTTGTTCAGGGGTCGTTCCATTTTTTCCAGCTATATAGACTCGTTCAGGGTTCAGCACCTATGTATCTTTCTGAAGAACCTTTCCTGACAAGTTGGTCTGAAATTTCATTGCCTTCTATGTCCTGGTGTCCACCAGAGTTTGATTTTATTCCGCTTTGAGAAGTCTTGGAGAAGTCATGAAAGAACTTCTACGGTTGGAAAGAGTCAGGGAGAGCAGCAGTGAAAACCAAGCTCAGACGGCACCTCTGGATTGAAGAACGGTTAAAACTGAACCAGATAGACCATAAATTGCTAACTAGCCCCGCGAAGTAATGCCTAGCGGTAGTCCCGCGGGGAGAGCGGTTGAAGAGTGTTGGGTGTGGGTTAGTACGTAGGCGCATTCCTGTAATCGAGTACTCAGGTTTGCGAATCGTGCATGCTAGTGGCCCGGGCTACTAGTATCTTTATAAGATTCCACATCCGTTGAAGCAACAAAAATAAAAAAAAACGCAGCGCTTTTGCCACCTCTTCAGAACTATGGATGGGATTGCAGCGGATTTGTGAACGTTAAGACCTCTGCTCCTGTAAATGTACATATACAAGTGTTTGGATAGCGACAAGTCTATACAAGTGGCAGTGTTCCAAAAAAAGATTTTGAAGCCAAAACAGTACGAGAGTGAGGGGTTAGTCTAAATTCGGCTAGAAGACACAAAGTCCTGTCTAGGTCCCAGAATGAATATCTCCGAATAGTTTCCAAAGCAAAATTCAAAAGACAACTTCCCCCAACATGAAACTTGTCACTTACAATGAAAAAATCTCTTAAAACCGTTTGATATGTTGCATTTCCAAATGACGTGTCAAGCATACATAAACGTTTTGTCATTTCCTTTTTCTTTAACTTCAATCAGAACCTTAATAAAGCATTCCTTTCCTACACCCGCAATCGACCGGCAATATCGTCTTATTCATTTACCAATTGCCATACAATACGTCATCAGTTGACATAAAACACATTTTAGCAACCAGTTATGACAATACAACAATTTCATTTTCATGATAACATTCTGCTGAGAGGTGAATAAACTTTGACAGCTAATTAGCATGTGTAATTCTTTTTCTTCATTCTCACATCCTTTTGTTGTTGATATTTTCCACATATGTATGCACACTTTCTGACGTATCCCAATGTTCCGACGGATATATATGCGTGCTCTGCATATCATTTGACGTATATTTAAAAGTCATTGTATTCTTTGTTTGTCTTGATTAAATATTGATGAGCGGATAAAAGTGGAAAAAGAAAAGAGTCAAACCAACATTCAAAATACTTAAACTAATTAATGACTGTGAGCATCTCCCATCGCTGTATGTTTGTTAATTTGACTTTCAAAGCGAACTGCCATTTGCATACGAGTGGTAGAGTTGGTTTAAATGGCCGCACGTTAAGGCCTCTGGTTATTAACCACTTTTTTGAATTTGCACGCTTCAATTTTGTGTTTTTTTTTTTTTTTGGGAAAGATTACAAAATAATTATTCACTTGACGGTAGGTGAAGATTTGCAAAATCTTGTGTCAATAATTTTTGAAGGACGAGTCTTACTGGAGATTGCTTAACGAATTTTTTAAATTTTTTTTTTTCTGATGCATGTGGTGACGCAAAGAATTGACTTTGAAGATGTGACATGAGACATGACCATTTCCGATTTATTTTTAACAAGTGGATTCCGGTGTGGATCTGGGCCTCAACCAACAAGCGTCTACGGACAGTTCGATTGTTAGCTAGCTACCTTCAGTTCCACACGCCAAGTTGGTTGAGGTTCTTTTCCACGTGTGTGTGTTAGTGTGCTACCTGAGACGCACACCCCCTTCCCCTATTGCGTCTTGACTCTGAGGAAGATTCGGAGATTCTCCGGGCCGGAGCGCTAGTATTCATCCGCTCTCCCCTCCTATCTTAGTCGTTGAACTTGGACTCTTTTGACTAGGTCGATGTGGCTGTAAAGCCCATCCATTTCGCAATTGTATCTTCTCCTCCACTCACCGTCTATGCAGACGGGACCATAGATCACCTGAAGGCCTTTTCTCTCGAAACAACCTAGGGCGATTGTATCCATTTTTGACAAAGTCCATGCCTCTGTGAAATCTTTTTTTCACATCGAAGGTCTCAGTGAAGTTGATGGAGCAGCGTACATTCTCTATTGTCACCCTACACAGTCAGATGAGTTGGTAGGGATGCTTAAGCTAGGCATTGCTAGAATTTCTGGGTTTTCACCATTATCTCCCGTAGTGTGAAAATTTGGTCGTTGATAGACTGCTCTGGCCTTAAGCCACACTGATATGTACTAATCAAGTTGTTGAGAAACTGAGTTCTCATTACTGTAATGCCGTTTCAGGCTGCTTCAATGCTCTCCAAGACTTCTCAAGGCGGAATAAAGTCAAGCTCTAGTGGGTACCAAGGCATAGATGCATTGAAGGCAATGAAATTTCAGACCAACTTGCCAGCAAAGGTTCTTCAGAAAGATACATAGGTGCTGAGCCCTGAACAAGTCTGGACAGCTGGGAAAAACGGAACGACACCTGAACAAAACCACAAAAAATATTCTCAATCACAAAAGGGACGAAATCAGAAGACTTGCCGGCTTCCTCATCGGTCACTGCAGCCTCAGATATCACTTACATAAACTAAACATGGATCAGGAATCTGAATGCCGACTCTGCTAAAAGGAAGATGAATCAGCGGAACACGTATTATGTAAGTGCTCGGCTGTCTGCTGAGTCAGGAAACGCTTTCCCCGCAAGGAATTCCTAACACTGGAAGACATCCGTAATGCCGCGACTAGAGATATCCTCAACTTCACTAGGAAGATAGAGGATTGCCTTGTCTAACTGGCTCTAGGCACAATAGATCTTTCAGGTCGCAGAGCCTTACTTATAATAATGTACGGTAGATCTTATAGGCGATGTTGAGGAGACTTATGCGTTTATAGTTGGCGCAGTTTAAAGGACAACCAGACGATTTGTCTTTAAATTTTCAAAATTTGAAAGAGAATATCTGACCTAACCTAGTGCTTCAAGTTTAAGAACAACTTAGGCCAACTTTCAGTTGAAAAAAATTATACTGTATTAGTCTGTGATCGTCTTACGCAAGTCCAAAGACTAAGGTTGAACTTGAAACACAGCAGCAACTTGAAATTCATTTTCAGTGCGCTCCATATACTGCCACTTTCCATGGCCACTCGTTCATTCTGTTAAGTTGAAAAAAAAAAAAACCCAATCACGTTCTCTGTTTCACTTTCCGTTACACTCGAGCGATCAGCACGAAGGACACACCAATGATTCCACCAAAAATTCCATTCATAAAACCTTCATGCGGATATGCATACAAGTCTACTTAACCTACTCCCAAGCATACGATACGACTAACTCCAGCAGGGTCAACTACCGAACATTCATTTCTAAAAAGACCTTGAAAGCTGTCAAAGTCACACAATCTAGCCGCCTCTGTGTATTGGATTTGGTTTTCCCAAATTAATTTATGCTAAGTTCAACGCACTGTTTATCTTGTGGTCTAGTGGGTGTTGGATAACTTATCAAGCTGTCAACTGTGACACTGACCTCTGACATTTGAATACCATCGTTAAGTCATTTATAGAATAAACCAGTCAACTATTCATCTTTAAAAGACCGATTTCAATGTAGACCGATCGCACTTAAAGATTGTTACACCCCCGTGTGGCATAATACCACGAAACAAAGGCTACAATAGCCGAACTATGCTCAAGCAAAGTCATGCATACAGATAATATAAAAGTCATCAATGGCGAGGGTAATGGTGCTGCTGCAGGGTAAGGTTACGTCTGCCAGGTAGGTGGCAAAGGTAAAGCGGTTTTTGGTTTTTTTTTTTTTTTTTTTTCTTATTTCTTTTCCCCATCCATCGTTCGTTGTATCTTCTCTTGTGCCTCTTCTACCAAAATACAAAAAAAGAAAAGTGGAAGCAACAGAAGCTATCCGTCTCTACGGGGTCTTAACAACTCTGTGGCGGTGCAGGTACTCCAGATGAATACATTCGCTTGTGACGATCGGTTGCTGCTGGTTGACGGAACTACCAATTCTAATAAATCGTTGCATTTTTGAGATTCGTTTTCGTGCATGTGCCAGTGGCGGTGACATGTGACAGGCATCGAGTGAGCACTTTAAGGAATATTTCCAGGATACTTCAACAATTTGTTTACCCTCATCGCGTTGTGTTTTGTTGTTCCTTCTTAATTGCCCCAGTGATGAGTGTTATTGTGTGGTAAACAGAATGCGGGTTGTTTAATCGATGACTTGACCAACCTTGGATTTGATTCGTCATCGTTGTCGTCGCAGTTCTTCGTCGTCTGTCGTAGTCGGTTGTCGATGTTTTGTCTGGTTTTGGAGTCTCTAGAGTCAAGGCCATTCCAGAGACATGGTAATTACGTGTAGAGGTTAAGTGGAAGTGTGAAAAATTGTTGTGACTTACAAGTGAAGTTTAAATTATACCAAAGGATTGAAGGATTGAAGGATTTCTTAAAGAAATTATATGGATTAAAACAGTTATCTGGATAAGGTAAGGCTTAGTGCTAAGTAGAAGGTTAACTCTATGTTGCAAGCAATCTTTCCTTTTGATTTTTTTTTGAGGTTGAAAACGTATTCATGAGCAGATAGTTGTGATAACTCTGTCAATCGTGCTAGCAAGTAGCAAGTCTTTTAGTGCTGGTGACGATTATGTAGTTGGAAGCGTGTTCGAACCCGGTTGGAAAACGGCAACAGCCACCGAAAATAAAAAGAAAAACGAACAAAATCTGAGCTTCTAAAACCACTACACCAAAAAAAGAGGTTTCTGCCTAGGAGTACAATGGATCGAAACGAGCTTGAGTGCTCCTGGGATTTGGTCTTTTAGTTGGTTAAAAACTTGAAAGTCCTATACGTTTAGTCGAGAGATAGACTTGTGAAATTCAATTTAAGGAAACTGCCTACCACCTTCAGACAATCCAGACACATTTTGGTTTCTCTCGAACCTGTTGACTAAATAACGAAGACCTTCTTACGGAGCCTGTTGTGCAATCACTTAACCTGTCTCAGCCAATATTGTTTTTGGATCTATAATTTGCAAACTGCTTCTGATCGCAGCCTGTCTTTCAATCCATTCGCGTTTCGGTTTATTTACATACATTTAACGACAAAACTTTCCTGTACTTGTACTTCCACTTCTACATCCATGGTGTCCTTTCGAGTTGCGAGCTCAGTAGTAGCGACGGATTAAGATCGATTCGCATTGTCAACCTCAAGGACTGGCAACGTTTTGTTTTTTTATAATTCGCTATCTCTCAAGGGGTTATGAATACCTTTTACAGCGGTAGTGTTAGGTTTCAGTCTTTGCTCCGAGGGTTGTGTCCAGAATAACTAGGGAGAGTTATTGGTATTGTTGTCATTACTTATAATTCACAGTATTTCTTTCCAACTTCCTGATATCATTATTATCAACACTTCAAGCCAAATTATCACCCTGCTGTCAGTTCTATGCCTAAACAGCAGAATTGACATCATTTGTTGGCGAAAAAGTTGACATCAGGAGTTGAACATGGAGCCTTCAGCGTGACAAGCGATGATTTCAATCACTACACCACAGTCACATTTCATTAAAATGGTGTACAATAGATTTAAGATTTGTTCAAAATTCCAAAGCTTATAAAACTTTGTCACGGACCAACTGAGATTCTAGGGAAAACCAGCTTAAAGCAAAGCTACCGGTCGTGTGTACTGATCTATTAAATCCAACATGCTCTAGAAACACACTAGATTGATAAATAGCTAAGATACAAATAGGACACACCTACATGAATATAGCAAAGTCGTCAGAACTTTATCAACCGTTTTTGACGTGACACATTCCGTATCTGAACGATTCCAGATAGTCCTGCATCATTTCTTCATAGAAAACAACATTAGCCGTGTTTTTTTGGGTTTACCCAGCCCAGTAGAATTTTACACACAAAGCATTAACAACACACCAAGTGGCGATAACTTCTCCAGTTGCAGCAAGTGAGGATAGAACTACATAAGTTGACCACCAGAGCGCGAAAAATCTCATAAATTAGCTCCTAGCCGATCGTATTTGTTGCTTTTCCTTAATTTTGACATTTGCAAACTGTCAAATGAAGAAAAATAAATCCAGTCGCAAACCAATTGGTTGGTGCGGCTGCTACTGAGTATGAATCGTTGTTTTTTTTTGTTGACCGAAGTGAGTATAATTCTCAAAAAACACGGCTATTCACTGATCAATTGAGTTATCATCTGACAGGGCTGTAAAAGAATCATTCCAGAATGCATTCCTTGAAGACATACTAAGAATTCACATGAATTTGTTTCAATTAAATGACTTCAACTTCAAAAACATAAATCACCATTCATGTCAAGTCACCTGAAGTCATTTGAAGTCATTAAAGTCATTTGAAGTCATTAAAGTCTTTGGTTATCTTTGGTTCTTTTGAGGGAAAAATCCTTCGGGTAATCCAAGGTCCGGGCTGTTTGGGTTGCTCAGCTAACCCCCAATGCATTTTACTCTCAAAAGAACCAAAGATAACCAAAGATTTCAATGACTTCAAAGACTTCAATGACTTCAGGTGGCTTCAATGACTTCAGATGACTTCAATGAATGCATCAGTGAATTAAGGGGTCAGGTTCGTAAAATTTTTTGGATTTTGACATTTTTTTATTTTGTAAGATTTGGATTCTTGAGAGTCTGTAACTCAAATTTTATCATGATCGGTCCCATAGAACCGAAGTTACACGGCTTTTACGAGCGCGCGCCGAGCCGTGTCAGAGTTGATTTTTATGAAAAACCTGCTGCATCGTTAGGACTTGGTTTTGAGCGAAGCTCGGTTTTCTAGCTCATATCGCGCACCAATCGAATTGGTTGATAGATTTTCAAATTTCTTTTTTCCTGTCTTTCCTAAAGCATGAAAGAATAGAAAATCACGATGGTCGAGTCATTTATTTGATTTCTGTTATGAGAAAACCGCTCCTCAAACTTTAAACGCGTTTTTCTCGAAATGTTTTTTTTTTGAACTGGTGGGAATTACCGATACTAGAGTTCTGGACCGATTTTGAATTTTTTTTTGTTTTATTCTGTACATTGTTGGCTATCGAATGACACATGCTTTTGTTCCACAATGCTGCAGACATTTTTCCCCGAATTTTGTTTACCGTTTTCGAACCTCAATTCTCAAAACTGTGCCATTTCTTCCCCGATCGGTTTTTTTTCAAAAGCATGTGTCATTCGATTGATTTATCCTTCTACTTTAAAACTCAATTGGAATTTTTGCTCTACGATATTTTTGCACCGACCTACAATTACCACCAGTCGAGGATAATTTTTTTTCATGTGTGCGCTCGACGGGAGCTGTGCGCATGCGCAAGGATCGAGGCGTATGAAACTACATACAATTTGTAAAACAACGAAAAAAAAAAAGTAAATAAATAGCTGCAATTGTGCCTTTGCGGCATCGACTTGAAATCACCCTTTTTTCACTGGTTTTTTACGAACCTGACCCCTTAAATGCCAAAATGATTGCATTTTTTTACATCTCTGTCATCTGACATCTTTCCGTCAAAATTTATGAATGCCAAATGCGACTTTTAACTTCACATTTACAGAACTAAATTCGATTATTCAGCCGGAAAAACAGACCGTTGCAACCTCATTTTTTCAACACGCCTTACTAACCAAATAAACGAAAAACCTTATTACATTCATTCCCTCTGTCACCACTGACTCACTGAATACCACCTTCTGGGCCAAAACAGCTATGAAATCAAAACTTACTCGTCTTGAATACACATCAAATGTTATTTCATGTCTCGTAATAAAAAATAAAAAAATACAAATAAGCTTCCCAAGTAAACATGCTAATAAACAATTTATATGCCTTCCATGTACGGAAAACACCCAGACGGACATAAAGCAAAACTTCAGCGCAATGCCATCCACCAGATACAAGATATAGCAAATCAATCACAACTTACAAACTTTACAACTGCAGTGTTGCGTGATGTTTTCAAGACGCTAACGCCATTTCAGTTTCAGTGTTTCATTGCGTTTTGTGCAATCCATAGAGTGCTTGCGGCTAAGTTAGCCGCTAATATGAAATAAATGAGATCCCCATTGGCACCTCGACGGAATTGATGAAACTCTATAAATTGGAAACTCGTTTGTACCTAGATTTGGACTAATTACCGACGACGCACGCAGGTATTAGCTTTAACTCTTCGTGTGTGTACTCTCCCTCTGGCAATATTGCACAAAAATAAATACAGTATGAGTAAAGAAATGCAACAATTGCGTCACAAACTTGGAAACTGTTCAAAACTCAAGGTAATTCTTTTCACAATTCTACAGATTACAGGAATTGCAAAAGTGATTTTGCACCGTCGCGTCGCGTCGTCGGCGTTATGAATAACAAGATTAATTAAATTTGTTCAAGGTGTCAAGCCAGAAGTGACCAAACCTGAAAACAAAATGAAACGAACGTACAGTAAGGCGTTGTGGGCTTTTACTTTTACCTTCAAATAGCTGGAGAAGAATTATTGCAATAATCTTGAAGAAATATTGATAAAACCTTGGATAGCTCGATAGTGTCATGGCAACTTGTTTGGGGTTAATTAACAGTTTGACAAATAATGTGTGTTGTGTTGGAGGTAACGTCTTTGATTTTTTTTTTTTTGTATAATTCACTAGCGCTAAAGGGGTTATGAATACCCTTAAGATGCTATTCACACAGCGGTAGTGTTCGTGTAGTGATTTGGAAACTCAGGTAGTATTAGGTTTCAGTCTTTTTGCTCCGAGGGTGGTGTCCAGAATGACTGGGGAGAATTATTGGTTCTGTTGCCATTGCTTATAATTCACAGTATTTCTTTCGAACATCCCGATGGCATTAGTGCGATAAACTTTTAAGCCATTGCCTACCCTGCTGTCAGTGTGCTTGCATTGGAGGAGCAACAAATTTAGTGAAGAAGTCTATTCAACTGGGCAATGGTCGGTTACGTACTGAACTATGGGCGTTATGGTCTATGATTCGAATTCTATTGACTCTTATGTCTAATCAGCATTTTCCATTGGTAAACCTTATTGACAAGTGCTCAAACCTTCAGTAGAATTTTTTAGCCAAGTGACCATGAAAGCCTGTTCGCAATCTTCCTAAATCAATGGATATACTAAAAAATGCAAATATTTAGCGCGACAGCTCATCGAGAGCCAAGGCTTAACTTGTCACAACCACGAACGGAAGGGACCTACAGTTTTATTGCCGACTCCGAACGGCAGATTGAGAAGCTTTTTCATGACAGATTATACTCTTGCAAGTCTTGAGTTTCTCCATCTCAGTACGAGTCCACACGTACCAGAGATTACACATCCTAGGTGACGATACGCAGTGATTATGCTCAGCTGGTACGCAAGCCAAGTTCTACGCCAGTGGACAGAAAATGGAAGGATCCATACTACTGCGATCTAGACACTGCCACTAATATGTGTATAAAATGAGAGTTCCACCCACTGGTGTCTCTCATGAGCTCCATACATCACTAGGCGATTGGAACATAAGTGGGATTTAGACCACTCAGGACATTGAGGGATATAACTCACTCCGAGAGCCCGCCTCTTGGCTCGTTGTTGTCGTTTCATAACGTTATCAGTGCTGCGCTAATTTGAAGGGTCTTTATCCTCTCAATCTCCTAACTAGGTTTGTGTGGTCCAGAAGCTGGAAGACCTTTACATTCACCACTCCTTCAGTCTCCCTAGTCACTGTAACGTCTTCCAAACCATAGTCACAGTTGTCAATCAGGCCGCCGCCGTAGCTTGGCTGAAGATTAACCCAGTATCACACGTGATTCACTTCGACAGTCAAGCTGCGATCAAATCTCTTATATCCATTACAACAACAAAAAAGGACAGCGAAGGACTGCTGCGTGCCTCTGGACGAGATCGCTAACCAACATAATGTCACACTCTGTTGGGTTGCGGGGAACTGTGCATCTAACGAATAGCTAGGAAGATCGACCATGTCAAAGTGCCTTTTTCATTCGTTAAACACCTCATTCACACCGATACTCTGTCGAAAGAAAATCAAAGATGGCAACATCTTGACTATAGTAACCACGCTAGGCCCAATCTGACCTATCCTCGATCCTACTTATGAGAACGAAAGCGCTTATTCGACTAAAAGAGACCAACTTTTGTCCTTATAGGACACTGCATCCTAGTCAGGCATGCATTGTATGCAACGATTTCTGCAGGAGCTGCAGAGATGATTAGATTAGAATTTGAGGTCGTCCTTAGTCCCTTATCACTTTTGCCGCAAGTGGGCCTATTGTGATATCTTCTTCTTTAGAGCTCCTCCATAATGCCGGAGTGGGCGATGAAACTGGCGATGTCTTTGGGTGAGCTGGTGGTTATAACTTCCGCCACGAGGTAGTGTTTACCTAGAAAACGATGACGTGTTCTTATGAGGCAGTCACAGTGACATAGTATGTATTCTGCTGATTCTTCGTCTTCGTTGCACATCCTACACGTGTTATCTTGTGTTATTTCCATAGTCATGAGATGTTTTTTTTTTTAACCCGGCAGTGTCCGATGAGGAGTGCAGAGATGTGGAAGAGAAGGAATCTATCGTGCACTTCCTCTGCATGTGTCTCGCTCTTGCAAACATTAGGAAACGCACCTTGGAATACTTTTTAAACGATCTTAATGATCCTTAATGAATCAGAAGTAGACTGGGGTCCAACTCTAGCAATCACAATGGACCTCTTCTCAGAGACCACTTCGAACTATCTAACTAACTTAAGCCTGTTCAATTGTAATAAACATTATCGAAGCTCCTGACCAGATGTAACAAGGCTCTGGTCCAGTACACACTATATCCAGAAATGGAAAAGCCAATTCTGAATCCACAGAATCAATTCGTAAGGCTGCGGTTCCCTACTACTGCGACTGTAGCACTACAAAAGTTTGGAATTCTGTTAGACAAACACCGGAGACATACCTATGCAAGTGCATCACGAAAGCTATACAAATCTACTGCGAGAGTTAAGGATATTTTGCTTTCTTGACGTCAATGTCCAGCATTTGATCATTTTAGACAATTTTGATGCAACCGAAGTTCCCTTTTGTACTTCCTTTGGACAATGAAAATAAAACTGATTAGTGTCTCTCTACCCAAGATATGGTTATGGTTTCTCTTTAACAGATTTGCCCATCCAGAACTGTTACGTAAGTTAAAATACTTCATTTATCTTATCATAAAAAAAAGAAGCGTGCCAGTAATGGTCTGCTTGCTGCTGACCTAATTAGTTTTCACAAAAGCCGGTCTGAACATCACTCAGGTCAGAGGCAATGGATTTAGTTTTTGTTGCCCCGAACGGAGTAATTTTAGACATATTTAGAGCAAGATAAGCAACGCGTTTGGCAAGATGCGATACGGATAGGTTGGCTATTACTTTCGCTGCGCGCAGGTATTGTAGACTTTGAGGTCACGCTCTGTAAGTGTTTTATTTGGTCAACCTGTATCACTTGAGCTTAACAGATAATAAAAAATGGAAGTCATCCAAAGTATTCTTAAGCTGACACCTACTGAACCTTCTTAACTTAGGACATTGATGACAAATGAGTGAAGCTTTGTTGTATTTTTACACTGATTTAGTCCATTAGGATGCTTGGACTAAAAATTCGAGAAATGAAATCCTTTTCCGGCTAACAGTACAGTTCGTGTCTACTTATTAGTCAAGCAGTCTCGTCAAAGCCCAGAATTATATACAACAAACAATTGCTTCAAATGGTTTCAGAAGTAGACTGGGGTCCATCTCTGGCACTTATAGTGGTATCACAATGGACCTTCTATTGGCCTAAGTATATAGTACCTCTCTTCAGAGGACCACTTCAAATAAGTAGAACTCGAATCGTAGCAATATGTTAAGGTCATTGCATAGAAGAATCCTATCAAGGTAAATGTAGCATTTCATTCAACACACACACAGTTGCAGCTGCAAGGATATGAACGAGGAAGAACGTCTTGATTACTTCCACGAGAGTTGCTCTGCCTTGGCTAGAGCAAAGTCACCATGTAATAGGCAAACCTCCTTTCAGCGAAAATATTACAGATTTACTGCTCTACAGATGGATACAGATGGATCTAAAATAGCGTATGGTGCGGGGGCAGGAGTCTTCTCTAGTGCACCCGATTTAAAGGATCACCAAACAATTGATGGATCACTGTGTATTTCTGGTGGAAATTGCGAATGTCCAAGAAGCTTCGGTTTGGCTTTCAGTTAACGTGGTAGAGGGTTCTTTATAAGTAGGTACACATATAGTCAGGCCTCATGCCATCTCCATAGGCAGCTATGAAAGCCTTGAAATCACCAACAATATAATCCAAGTTGGTAATGTAATGCTGCAGGTGTCTGATAGATGCGACGATTCCCTGTGCTGGACAAGACATAGAGATATTCCGGGCAACTGGAAAGTGAACGAGTTGACAAAAGAGAAAGCATGTCAGATCTTTTAATAAGGCTTCCGAATCACAGCAGCGTGTTTCAGGCGGAAGTTCTAGCAATCGCCGAGGCCTCGCGTGAACTATCACAACGGTCACTCCCAATAAGTCACATCGACAGTTTCGTAGACAGTCAAGCGGCCATCAAAGCCATCACATGGACAACAATCAGATCCAGAACTGTGAAACGCTGCAACGATGCGCTTAAAGCACTCAGCGCTAATCATAACGTCACACTTATCTGGGTCCTGGGACATAAGGGCATCCATGAGAATGAAAATGCGGACGAGCTCACAAGAGCAGGCTCTGAGATGGATCTCATAATGGCCGATGACTCGGTCCTACCCCCATTAGAACTTCAAAAGTCCAGCATCATCGCGAAATCCATAAAAACTTGCGCATGAGATGGACCTCACTCACAAGAGAAAAAAACAAAAGAAATCATCGCACTCAACAGAAGTCAACTATCACTTCTTATAAGTAATATGACAGGTCACAACCTGCTAGCGGCCCACCTTAAGAGAACGCGTTTGAACACAACAGAACTATGCAGAGGATGTGGCGACACTGACACTGAGGAGGACACGTTCCACCTCCAATGCGAGCCTTAGCCTTAGCTAAAACAGAAAGATAACCCTCGGAGAACATTTCTTCAGTGATCTGGGGGAACTGTCAAGCAAGCCACCGAGAACCATCCTACAATACCTTCGGAACTCAGGATTGTTCAGGGAGGCCAACTGATAAAAATTTAACAATCTATTCCATTTATTTTAGTTATCCCACACCACATCGGGGAACACAATGGATCCATTGAGATCCGAGTGAGGCTGTACATAAATGCAACCACTCCTACAACCAAACCTAACCACGTCAGATCTTTTCTAAAACTAGAGGGGAATCGCTTGATTCTCTAGAATTGATAAAATCTCGCCTTGATATCGAAGCCAGAAGGATGGCTTATAACAAGTGGAATTACATCATAACTTCTGTCTTATTAAATATATATTGGGACTATAGTAGGAGCCCTTATAGGGTATTGCTTGAAAGACAGTCATGCCACTAGAATGGATTCCCCTTTCAACGATTTCTGCAGAAGCTGAAGAGACAAAAAAGAGAAAGAAACTGCTTCTCACCTTTTTTACATGAGGCAAAACCTAGGCCAGTATTTCTATTGAAGCACGAAACTCGGCATTACGAATGTCCTCCGGTGTTAGGAATATTTTGCGGAGAAAGCGTTTCCTGACTCTGCAGACAACTTCGTCTTCCTTTAAGCAGAGTCGGCATTCAGATTCCTGAACCGTGTTTAAGTTGTAAGTTATTGTAAGTGATATCTGAGGCTGCAGTGACCGGTGAGGAAGTCGGCAAGCCTTCTGATAACGTCCCTTTTGTGATTGGGAATATTTTTTGTGGTTTTGTTCAGGCCCTTTTAGCCTGTCTAAGTCCAGTAGGATAACAAAATCCGCTTTCCCCAGCTGCCCAGACTCGTTCTGAACGCGGAAGAAGGGATGCCGTAGAAAGGTTCGGCACCTTTATACCTTTCTTAAGAGCCTTTTCTGGCAAGTTGGTCTGCGATTGCATTGCCTTCAATGCCTCTGTGCCCTGGTACCCACCAAAGCTTGACTTTATTCCGCTTTGAGAGGTCCTGGAGAGCATTGAACAGCCTAAAATGGCCTTTGGGAACCCAGTGCTTTGAGCGCTGTTTGGCTGTCCGTGAATATATTGATGGTTGCTCTCTTGATGCCGGAGTTGAGAATGATATTGGGGCAGGTATCAATAGCATATAATTCAGCCTGAAAGATACTAGAACACATTCCAAGCGCCTTGAGATTTTGTGGTTAGGGCCATAGACACCGACGCCAACACCAAAGTCCATCTTTGAACCATCAGTATACTACACTAGTCCTTTTATGTTCAGCAACGGATCTCTGGTATCCCAGGAATTACGGTTCGGGATCTCAATCGCGAACCACCTGCCGAAACAGAGTAATTTGAGCATGAAGTCAGATACCGTGCTGATCATTTCCAGCTTGGGAAAGTCAGAGAGGATAGCCATATGACCGGTTGCTTGGCTGGATTCCTGTAGAGCGTTGGATACTGACTGCACTACGTATTACCACTTTTTTGACAAAGATGTGCAAAGGAGTAAGTCCAACAAGTGCCTCTAGGGCTACCGTGGGCAGGTTCGCATAGCCCCGGTGATGCTGAGATATGCTAATCTTTGAAGTCGTTGTAACTTTAAGATGGTGGATTTTTCCTTGACTTAGGTCCACCATACTACGGAGGCGTAGGTGAGGATGGGTCTTACTATCATGGTATAAAGCCAATAAGTGACCTTGGGCTGTAGACCCCCAGGTTTTACCATACATACGGCGACATACCCACATGGCATTAGTCGCTTTGGAATTTTAAATAAAGACCTTTGTACTCATACGGCTACATATAGTCTTTTCCTTATAAAATCATGCAAGATTCCTTGTGCTGGTAAGCCAATACTCAATGTGGCATCACCTACTTATCTCTGCTAAAGTTAGCAAATTCACTTATGAAAATTAGGATCTGGTCAGTTGCTTTGTTCATTCCTGCGGAGACTTTAAACTCTCTCCCTCTGTCTAAGTACCAGATCTGAAACACACTTATGATACATAAGAGCAGAGAGTTGCTTACACTGACTGTGCTATTTCTGTCCTTTCTTCAGGCTTCCGTTAAGGCTTTGTAGCGTTGGCATATTATGTGCGCTTTCTATACTAAGGTTTTCTCTATACTAAACATTGCTAAGCAAGACTTCAACTAAAACATTATCGAATCGCATCTTGTCAAGTGTCATGCACTATAACGTATCATGTCACTCCGTTTACCAATTGCCATGTAGACCAAGATAAACACTGATTACATCGAATTTACGAAAGCCAACCAAACGATGGCTTGGGAAAAGCGCATCTCATGCCATTTAATTAGATTCACATTAATCATACCATGAACATCTTATTTCTTTCAACGAGCCAAGCTAATTAATTTAAACAAAGTCGATTGCACCATGTGTTGTCACTGATGTATGTATCTGACGGTTTTTTTTTTTTTTTTTTGAATTTATTTACAAATTTTTGGCACTGTAACTGACCGCAAAAACGTGCCTCGATAACCCTGACCTAAAAATAACACCGTCGTCGTCACAACTGAGTGGATTGGTCAGTCAGACCATTAATATAAAGCCCAATGACTGTGATGAGAGATTTATATGCAAAAGAAATGCGAAAACAAAAGCAACACAGAGGAATTCAAAAAAACAACAGCAAAAGAAACAAAAAAAAAAAAACAAAAAAAATTCGAACATAAATTTGGAATTCGTTGAACGTTGGACAGAAAAGTCGAATGTCGTCTGGTGCCTTAGGGAAGAGGCTGCCTGCAGTTAAGCGGCTAAGTAATGGTCAACGATCTTCAAAATTCAACAAGGACCTTTTGCAGAACCATGTGTAGACACATATTATGTCACATCTCAAGTTACACAAGTGAAGCTCAGTTAAATCGGTGATGACTTGTGGAAAAACCAATTTTCAATGTTCATCATTGTACTCGTTAAGCACACGATCATGTTGCTTCACGGTACATTAGCATGATGGATAAAGAAGAATTATATAGAGCACGACATTGAAAGTGAAGATAAACGGCGTCATGTACATAGATTGCTCTCTTCATGACATGCGAAGTATGGTTTATCGATGATGCCCATCTTAAGATAGAAATTCAATCTCAATCTAATGTGTAATGATGTACTAGTTTCTTATAATTTTTGTGAACAAATGTGGAAACGGTTTGCATTTCATTAGCTCAAATGGGAAAGTTATGGAAGCCTTTCGATTTCGTTGTGCAGTGGTTAGGGATAAAGAGAATCTCTCTCGTATTGAAAAAACGAGTGTGGATTAAGCATGGGTATCTCCTATCATCTTTTGTTTGGCTTCATTTAAATATAAGCGAGTTTTATTGTCAAAACTTACTAACCAACTAAAATACTGCGCTTCCTACAAAGTCTATTGAATATATTCACAAGTTCTCCAGTCTCCGGAGTGATTGTTATGACCACTAACTGCGAAAACTTCCACTTTTCCGAATTCGATTGTCATCTAAACGTTGTAATTGTTTAAAATAGAAGGCTTTGCATACGAAATAACCACGATTAACAAATTAGAACGCTTCCAACGTCTAGCCGAAACCTGCATGTCAGGATGCCAAAAGAAATTACAAAACTTTGTACGAATTGAAGCTGAATTAGACATCCATCGACTCTTTTACTCAATTAATTTTGACTCAAAAGAACGTCACTTATCCATGTTTGAAATATTGGCGCACGACATGACCTTCAGCATGTTTCCAGGTGACATGCTACTCAAATAGTGTTTCAACAAAAACTTTTCAATAGTTATTCCGATGACTTGGAGTACACAAACCCCAACCACATTACCTTCTGATCTCAACTGGTATACGGACGGATCCAAAATGGAAACAGGACCTGGATCTGGAATTTAGGGAGAATCAGCACTCTACTTACTTGGTGGCGCTACAGTTTGGGATAAACTTGGGCCTCAACCAACAAGCGTTTCCAGCCAATTCGATCTTGAGCTAGCTGCCTCCAGTTTCGCACGCTAAGTTGGTTTAGGTCCCCTTCCACTTGCGTTCTTCCTCTACTACGCTGTCTCCCGGGGCGGATTCGAAGATTTTCCAGACCAGAGCATTGGTGTCCATCCGCTCTACATGACCCAGTCACCTCAGTCGTTTGGACCTTTACTCTTCTAGCTAAGTCAAGTACAGTTCGTCGTACAGCCGAAAACACCCGAAGAATTTTCCTCTCAAAGCATCCAAGAGCACCCTCATCCATTTTTGATAAAGTCCATGCCTCTGCGCCGTAGAGCGGAACTGGGATTATTAAGGTCTCATATAGGGTCACTTTTATTGTTCGAGAGAGGGTTGCATTCTTACCCCAAAAAAGCAGCATTAGACCTGAATCCTTCTGTGGGATTAGGAAATCACTTTCTATAAGACATGCAAAAAGTCTCTGCCAGAGAAGTCTGGCTTAGCACACCAGGAAAAGCTGCTATTCCTTATATTGTGACAAAGAAAATCGAATACTATTGTGAATCCTGATAGGAACAATCTTTGAGTCTTATTTGGACTTTCAGCGAACACTACCGCCTGAAAAAACATCTCTATACATCCTTACGGAATGCCCAGCCCTCTTTCAAGTCAGAAAAAGAATCCTTGGTGGCAAAGTTGTGTCAATGGAGCAGCCAGAGAAGTTCTTTAACTTCCTGACATCCTCTGGAGTCTAGAACACATAAGGGACGGCATAATAGGTATCTGTAGGGCTGGACATGTCAGACATCTTATCAACTTCTTTACTATAGATAGGTTGGTAGAATTGGTTGAAACTGACGAGCCTGCCAGAGACACAAATAGCGCCGGTGCGCCGTTTTGATACTACAACTCACGTGGGCTGAGAGTGTTCTTTTTCAAATCCATCCTGTGGAGTTAAGAAAATTGATATTGTTGCAGAATTTTATGGTAGAAATCTCAGAAAGTTCATTGAAAAGGGGTTTTCCGAGTGTTCGCTGCCTGGCTCTGGCTAGTGGTGGGCAGTCACAGAGAAAGTGGAACTGTCGCAACTACGGCAGTGGGGGTTGAACGGGATGCCGAACTTGGCAGCGTGTGGACCAATTGGCCAGTGGCCCGTGTTAATTGCTGTCTCGATGGGGTTCCTATTGATTAGGTCAATCGTTCTGTTTTTATTGTAGGTGGGCCATATCTGTTTGGATATAGCACAGGTTGCTAGACTTTTTCACCTAGAGTTGGCAATAGAGAGAAAGTGTTGGAAAATGTTGCCCGTGCTGAGTCCCTTCGGGGAGCAGACTGACTCCGTAAGGGAGACATCCAGGGTAGAACCACATCTGGCTAACGCGTCGGCTCTCTCGTACCCCTCTATGTTGCGTCTGTTGTAAACGCAACCGTCAATTATAGGTCAACTAGTACATGATACACCTACATATAAGCCAGTCTCTATAGCTTTACAAATTGCACATCAAATCGTCCACTCTCTGGCAACGTACTTCAATTACTCTTGAATACTTTACGACTAGTTAACTGAAGTACCCTCACCTGTATTATGTTTGCAAATCTTTAGCAAAAAAGTCTAAACAATCAATAAAATATGTATCTCACGCCGCATCCGTTTGACAGTTCATCTTTTGATTTATTTTTCAAATCACTTGTAACGCTTCAGATTTAATTTAAGTTTTATTGTTAAGAGATGGCGAATTGCTTTCCTCTGTTTATTGTTACCAAGTTGACCTAAAAAAAAATCTAGAGTTTAACAAACAGATTTTTGTTTCGATTAATCCGATTTCAATTGATTTATTGTCGTTGTTGGTGTCTTTGTGGGCACACTCACTCTTTTTTGCACAGTAGACCACAGTCGCTCGATACGATAGTTCCAACAGGAAGACCAAAAAAATCTCCGACCATTTGACAATAAATAAAGTGAAATTGCATAACCAACCGGTCGGTGGTGGCGGTAGAAAAAGTGTTTCCTAAGCCGTTCTTGAGACTCATTGCTGGTTCAGTCGGGTATTGACAATCTATGAGCGGAGTTGTTGCATGCCCCTTTTTTTGTAACCCAATGATCGTGGAAACTGTGTGTGTGCCGTCAACTCGTTGGTCGAGGCAAACTAGGCTAGTGTGTAATGGATCATACTTTCAAAAGGCGTGGATTGTAGGAAGTCGTATTGGGAAAAGGCAGCTGCATGAGGATACGAGCGTGATTTAATTAAGTTGTGAGGGCGATTGATTTATGTTGTACAGAGAAAATGTTGGACTTCAAGTTGGGGTCCTGAATATCCTATCCTGGTCCAACTGCAAGCAAGTAAAGACTTCTTATGTCCAGCATGCATGCAACGTTTGGTACTGCACTTTGTATGCTGGATACTCTTGGAAAAAATGCTGAAACCAAGGTTCACGGCAGCGGTACAGAGTGCAGGAGATCTCTCTCGAAGACAGCAAGGTTTCCGAAAGGGGCATTCCACGATTGGAGCAATTGAAGAAGTGGTAAGAACTGCCTAAACAGCTCAAGTGGGCAATCGCCATTCAAAAAAGATAGCACTGCTAGCAACTCTGGATGTGCGAAACGCCTTCAACTCAGCCAGATGGGAAGACACGCTGAACGCGCTCGTAAACATCTTTGATATTCCTGAGTATCTCTTGCAGATAATGAAGGACTATCTCAACGATCGAGAACTGCTATATAACACCACAGCGGGTTCGGCAAGATAGGAGGCAGTGGCTGGAGCAGCGCAGGGCTCGACCCCGGGACCCGACCTCTGGAACATTTCCTGCGATGGCATCCTTCGCATTCCGACTATCGTGGACTTTCAAGTTGGATCTGAGGTAATAACCAGCACAGAAACCGTAAGGTACCTAGGGCTAGCTATTAATACGAAGCTTACTTTTTGGCAACAGATAAGGTCCGCATGTGAATGAGCTGCGAAGGTCGCAATGTCGCTGAGCAGATTAATGATAAATGTAGGTGGACCCACAGCCAGCAAACGTGACAATTTGTCTTGCGATTCTCCTGTATGAGTGTGAGATATGGGCCGATGCAATGCGATAAGAGAAATACAGGCAGCAAATGAGGGCAATACAGAGACGCGGTGTCCTACGAGTCGCAAGCTCATACAGAATGGTCTCGGAACCAGCCATTCTCGTAATCGCAGGAGTGACCCCAATCGATATCCTGGTGGCAGAGAGAAAGTACGTCTACGACAAAAAGACGGAAATTGGAGTAGAGGCGGCTACAGAAGAGGCAAAAAAGAGTATACAAAACACCAGTGGCAAGAGAGATGGAGCGCAGAAAACAGATCAGCCTCGCGGTGATCCCAAACGTTGCCGAATGAAAGGGATGGAAACAGGGTGAGTTAAACTATTACGTCACTCAGTTTCTAACCGGACATGGGTATTTCAACTCGTACCTCCACAAGATGGGCAAAATAAGCAGTACAGCATGCCAGTACGGTGACTCTCAAGAAGAGTACTGGAATCAGTGCGCATTAGCGTTTCTCCACCACCCCTAGGCAAAACAAAAAAAAAAAAAAAAAAAATGTCCTCCAGTATGGCTGCGAGATCTGAGCCGATGCACCCAAGCAAGAGAAATACAGCAAACGGATGGCAGCAGCAAAGAGACATGGAAGCCCTCCAAGTAGCAAGCTATTGCCGTACAGTGTTGGAGCTAGTCGTCCTCGTACACGCGGCAATGACTCCAATCGATCTCCTAGTGGCAAAATAAGTTTGAAAACCGTGATGGCAGGTGTGAAGGTGCTCAGCAAGCAACAGTGAAAAGGTGGATGGAATTCTGGAACTAGACTAAGATGGACGGCGAGACTGATAAGGGACATTGCTGAATGGACAGAGCGAAGACATAACGAAGTAAACTATTACGTTATCTAGAAACTAGGTGACACGGACACGGAAACTTTAATGCGTACCTCCATAGGATGGGAAAAGTAGGAAGCTCGACTTGCCAGTACAGCGACTCTCCAATAGATGACGCAAACCACTCTTTTTCGCCCTGAAGCAGATGGGCAGCAGCAAGAAAGAGGTTAAAACTAAAGACAGGCACCATCACTCCAGAAAATGTCGTGGGAATGACGATCTCGAGTAACGACAGATGGAACCAAATAGACTCCTTTATCGAGTTAGTGGTGCAAAGAAAAAAGAGAGGAAGGCGAAAACATACCCCCATAAGAATACGGAAAAAAGCAAATTGAAACCCTATCGGGTATAAGTAAGGGTTGCCGAAGGTACCAATGGTAGAGGGGGAGTCTAGTCTATAGGAATCTAACACAACAGAAGAGTGTAACGACCGCCTGACGGTACATGATGCATTCTCGGAAAAAAAAGAAGTTATCTCGGTCTGCAACTTGGTAACAAAGGATAGCATTTATACGGGTATGAGCCATTTCAATCCCACGTCCCACTTTTCTTTCACAAGACATCTTTGAAGTCGTTAAGGAAGGGTCCTTAATGGATCCTTGATGAACCTTATAGGGGAGCGACAGTGGGAATGGAGAGTGCGTTTAGGGGTTATGTTTAGTTAAAGATAGTTTTACGTTAGCATAGGTCTAGGATAGGGTCATTCAATTAAGGGCTCGATAGTTAGGTTTAGTCTTGGCTAGATAGTTTTAGCGCGGCGAATCCCTTCCTAGTCTCTCTCCTCGATATTGGCATAAGTCCTCTGAGCTCTTCTATTCATCTTTCTGATTCTTTCTTTTTCTTATTCCGTCCGTCTGCAGTCTGATTAAGGGTAACAGGAAACTTCTTTCTATTTTCTTGTAGCTAGCTTTACTTGGCACGAATATTTTGGGTGCTGAGCAGGTGGTGCAAGGTGGAGTGGACAAATCCTACCCCCGTCCGACGAGTTAAGTCGAACAACCGCAAGCGTGCCACAGTCCTCTTCACCTGCATCAAAGTTGCCTCCGTGGCTCGACTCTGGTTCACAACAATGGAAGGGTGTTCCTAAAGACTTGGAACAAGATTTTGTCCTCATTCTCTTCACTACAGCTATAGAAGTGCGTATTGTAAGGGATAATGTAAGCCTAGCTTAGCTGGATGGTTTTCAATTGACCAATAGCTTGTACTAATCTTTAAAAAGTTTAAGTTTGTGAGAAAGTAGAGACCTTGACTTTCTATATAGTACCACGTTGCCCCTCTTTTTTTTTGCCTTTCTTATCCACTTTTTTTTATTTTTATTTTCCAAAGATCAAAATGAAACGAAGAAAACTTGCCTCAGCTGGATGGAAACTACAAGCCTCTGTTGGACTTATCACCTTCACATTTCTTATCTTAATGATAATGAATACTCAGAGGATAGAAAGTGCCATAGTCCCGCCACCATGGAGTGATCCACAGAAGAATCCCTGCGCAACAATGCCTGGTGGATGGCAACTACTCTACTGGCCACCGTTGAAAAAGTGTTTTAAAATATTTCAACAAGGCTATCCTTGTCCCGAAACAATGGAACTGAGTCCAGTAGCAAATTCTAAGTACACATCCAAAAATGGTCCGGCTGCAGAATGTCGATGCCCTCCAGGCACTGCACTTAGTGCTGAGACGAATAAATGTCATGGGGTCTTTGAGCGTGGACCATGCCAAGCGGGACAGTTTTTCAGTCCAATGCAAGAGACACCAGAACACAAGAGGTACAATCTGACAGATGAGATAGACAAATTTTTTTTTATTGGATTCTTTTTAGAACAGGAAATCGCTGGGGAATGTGCAAACAACCGAGTCAATGTCCTGCAGGAATGTTATTTTGGCCAAGAGATGGAAAGTGCTATTCCATGTACACAAAGGGACCATGTCCAAAGGGAAGACTATTGATAGTCGATGAACATGGTCTGGCCCAGTGCAGGGTAAGTTAAAGAGAATTATTTCAACAATGACAAACTAAGAATGATTTCCTCTCCTTAGTGTGAAAGTTTCGGGGAACTAGGGGAATATTTCTATGACACCGAGGAAACTTGTCACGAGCACTTTACCAAAGGACCGTGTCCCACTCCAGGACATCTATTTCTACCCGGTGGGCGATGTGATTGTGTGCCAAATCTACCTCATTACTTTGAGGACAACGGAATGTGCTTTGAATTGGGTAAGAATCAATGTAGGGCCTGCACCAGTCCTGTTCACTTTTTATATTTATTTTTAGGAACGCCTGGACCTTGTCCACCGGGACATATATTCATCGTTCCAGACAACACAACGGGAGAAATCAAACGAGCGAAATGCCAATGCAAGGAAGGCTACGTACTTTGGAATGATGGCATCTGCTACCGGCCCTACACTCGTGGTCCATGTGCCCCACATGAGTTTCTTATGAATGCAACTTCGTGTGTTCGAAACTTTTGTGGAAAAAATCGCCTTTACTTTCCCGATGAAAAGTCTTGCTATAGAATCGGTTCACAAGGTCCATGTGAGCTGCATCAAGTTGTAGTCTTTGATTTCACAGCAAGACCTTCCATAGATGGCGTGTCTTACAACGGAATGTGTGGTTGCTCCGGAGTGATAATGAATTTAGATCAACAATGTACCTATTCGAATACAGATCCCGATGCAAACACATGTGAATCCTCTCCTGGCATGGTTGAAATGGATGGAAATTGCTACAAGCTGTATAGTCGAGGTCCATGTGGACCTGGACAATGGTTAGAACCCATAAAAAGTTCATCTCCTTTGACGATTTACTCAGAAGAATATCAAATCATACCGATGACGAGCAAAGCGAAATGTGTCTGTCGACCGGGTTACACAAGCTATGAGACACAAGAGAAGGGTGTGACTGGGTGCAATGCACCGACAGTTGGATTGGCGAGGTATTTAAATCGACAAAAGTATCAATTTCGACCAATTTCGATTATGACAGCGCCAGAGGCGTAGTAGTGATGATTGGGGTTTTCACTGGTCTTTTGTTTAAAATATCAGAAACGGATACCTCTTCTTCCAAAGACTGATTTATCTGTTTAAAAAAATTGTATGTAGTAGTGTTTCTAGTAAGAATAGTTGTAGAACTGTCCTTTCAGTCAAAGATTTTAAGTTAAGCATGAGACTATGTCAAAAGTAAACGGACCAAGACTAATGGTAGTTTAGTTTGTTAAGGTCTCCAATTAAGATATTGTAAAACTTGTAACAATTTTTTCTAGCTTCTAAAGAGCAAATTTAAAAGTGTTTATGGGTGAAGTCAAACCTGGTAATTTAAAAGAAAACTCTTGGGACTAAGCTGCGTTTTGTGGTTGACAGTGGTTTAGCATAAATTATACGAATATTACTCTTGCCATTCCTAGCTTAAGACATAATATTGTACATATACGTATATTTCGTGGGGCATCTTGAGAAGTGGGTGATTCTGAATCCTTCATTTCACGTGGTTCTGTAGCATAATCGATCAAAAGCTTCTGAGATGTCCTGTATTGTTCGATAACACTTCTCAGTGGCTGCCAGTCATCAGTCCATGGCTTTCTAGGTTTTTGATTATTTCAGGATTGATGGTGTTATCGTGGTTGTACCGGCCCATCTGCCAAGTTCCAAAACTATTTCACAGTGGTATCTCACCGGGCAACCTCTCTACCACCTTTGTTATGTTATGCTGCTTATTTCAGAGGATAGACAAGGTACTTCAATGAAGTTTGATCCACCGATAAGCTGAGAAGCTGTTCGATGAACACCA
The DNA here is from genome assembly GCA_951813785.1 of Criorhina ranunculi. NCBI lineage: Eukaryota > Metazoa > Arthropoda > Insecta > Diptera > Syrphidae > Criorhina > Criorhina ranunculi. The sequence continues at coordinate 10,440,380 of OX638382.1, read as the reverse complement.
GCTGTCGATATCGAAGATGTTGGATAGAATGCACTCCATCTTGGATTGTTTACAGATCTAACAATATCTTTGGCGTATTTTACTGACAGATGTGTTACCCAAACCCAATAGCGTTTGTAAAAGCAAATGGAATGGAACACAAGGCGAGATTTTCATTCTAAAACTCGTAGTGTGAGCCTTCCTTTCTCCTTACTTTTGACTGTTCTGTACTGTAAAAGAGGGTAATGCGTGACCTCTGTTTGAGTGCTGTTTAAGCTTAGAATTCCGGTCATTATTCAGTTACAACGGCGAGGATGCAAAGTATGGTTTCCAGTTCCGCGGTAATAGTGTTCCACAATGTATGGATACGTCAACTCAAGTCGTCCATTAAATCTTATTGAAAAGAGTGACATAATTAACTATAAGCTGTGAGCCATTTTTGCATGCAGCAATACCTATACAATGCAAGTCGGGGTAAGAAAATTCGACCGTGTGGTATATATACCTCAGCTATTTGAATGCCGAGCACTATAATCTTTCGTTTACGAATTCGACGAAAGCCTACGACTGACCTTGAATAAACACCATACGCTAAATTTGAACTTAAAAAAGATAACAATTGCATGTTTTAGTCGTCCTCTATTACTTTCTAGACTACTTTTCGTTTTCTTTTTCACTATTTTCACACTAAATTAGTATAGATTGCTTGTTATACGTAAACTAAAATCAACTAAATGAATGAATGTATGTTATGTACTAAAATTTAGCAATTTTGTCAACAACAAAAAATGTCACTTCTTATAGGTGGATCTTACAAATGTTTGGATAAAGATAAACCATAATATATTATAGACCACAAAACACAATCCAAGGAAATATCTTCAGAAATTAAGTAACCATAACCATCCCCTATGTGACCAGTTAACTTAAGTAATTGCCGTCAAAGTAAATGTATTTAAATTTTATTTTAAGCCTACTGTATGTTTATGTGTGCCATGTGAGAAAAATAATAAAAAATAAATAAAATAAGTATATGTACTCACTCGAGTTTTCTTTCGAATTCTTGAACTTGTCTCTCTAAATCATTGCGCTTGTCTCTTGTGGCCTTCAAATCGAATTCCAGTTGATAGACTTTTTCAGTTTTTGCATCTAGTTCAGCCTAAAGATAGTCAATTGAGTATGGTTTTGCTTTATAGAGTTTTTTTTTTTTACTTACAACAATTTTATCCTTTTCATTCTCCATTTTAACATAAGTTGACTTCAATGAAGCAATCTCAGTTTTCAAAGCCGACATTTCACTTCGAGACGAATCGCGATGTGTATCGTAACTATTGATTTGATTTTCAGCCGATTGTAATTGTGTTTCAGCTGCAACCAGCTTATTTTGATATTCAGACAATGCTCGTTCTGTTTGATCTTGAAGTAATCTATAGATAAAGATGAATTAGAAAAGAGGATAAGAGTTAAAATTTGCGAAAACGCTCACTTTAATTGATTCTGGCTTGCTCTAAGTTTGCAATTTTCTTCTTGCAGTTCGAACAGTTTCTTCTTGAGTCCATCGATTTCCTCTTTCAGTAGGACAATCTGAGTCTGTGATGGAAGTCTTGCTGAATTTAAATCACGATTTTCGGCTTCCAAAGAGGCTAGTCTAGTACTAAGCTCGTTGATTCTTTCCTGGTATTTTTGGCTACTTTCCATCTGAAGTAGTGTGGCACTTTGAAGTTTTTCACGGAGGGTATCTCGATCATTGCGCATCCGTTCCAGTTCCACCTTAACTATATCTCTTTCCCGTTCGGAACGAATGACAATTGCTTGAACACAATCACTGGTGGAAGATTTATCTGAGCGTGCACTTGGTTGCTGTTGACGGATGCATAGTTCAGAACGAAGTAAACGCAACTCATCGTCCTTGGATTTTATTTGAGACTGAAGGAACTCGATTTCCTGTAAGTGAAATGAGTTTTAACTTGAGACACATTTAACAAAGAAAAGAGAGAAAGAGGAAGAGACCAAGGAACGTTGGCTCTAGCCGAAATGTGGGGCGCCGGAGTTTTGTAAGCAACGATTTGTCGAATGACTTTTGTTTGTAAATAAAAGCTTGACGATTGTTAATTCTGGGTACTTGCTACAACCTCTCTTCATTCTAAAGAACATTCAGAATTTGATGGCAACTTACTTTTTCCGAGCCTGACTTATTGATCATTCGAAGGTATTCCTTTTGGAAGAAATCTCTTTCAGACTTCAAACGAATTCGCTCTTCATCGATGAATTTATCCTCCTTATAGGCTTTGTTGACATTTTCTAAAAAAAAATATCCCGATTTGTTTTACATATCTATTCCTCAAGACTTGTAAATCTTACCCTTCTGGCTGGTGTTCAACTTTGCCTTAAGTTTCTGATTCTTTTTCATAAGCTTCTCATTCTCAGACATCAGCTCTGATTCTGTAAATTAAATTCTCAGTGATAAAACTGTCTGGAGAATCATTTCCGATTTCGCACTTACCTTTTTGAGTGAGTTCATTTAATCGCTCGTTAAACCTTCGTTTGTCGTCAGCCGATGACTTCGAAGATGCCACTGAGTTATCTTTGTTTTTCAGTTTTCGTAATTCTACTTTTAAATCTTCGATTTCTTTTTCACGTTCGGCTATTTCGGTATTTGCTTGACTTTCTACAGCTAGGGCGGCTTCTTTTAGTTCGTCCAGTTCATGTTGGATTTTCTTATTTCGACTTTCTAAATCCATAGCTCTTTGCATGGCCTCGTGCATTTTATCTTGATACTCACGTATCTTGCACAGACTTTCTGATTTTTCCCTTTGCAAGAGTTCAACATCTTCAGAAAGTGTACCAATATCTTTGTAACAGCAATCCTTTGCTAAGGCAGCTGGTGGACGGCCGCCGATTAAGAGATCATTTAGTCGACGGATTTCCCTATCACGTGCTTCAACCTGAAAGCAAATAAGAGACCATATAAAGTTAAATGGAAGTCAGGAATGTCACAAATCGACTACTTTTCTTTGGTAGAAGGTCACTTGATCTGTGAGATCTTTTATGCCATTTTCTAGTTTCTCAATTTCAGCAACAGCCTGTGCTGAGTTTGCAGAACCAGCTGAAGATTGCTTGTAATAACCAGCATTACATTTAGTGCATTTAATCGGAATGCTTTCACAGTATGTATTTGGAATAAATTCCCCCGTACGGACGGTGCTAATGAAGGGTTTTTTACCTAGAAATTGAAGAAGAAACTTTCATTTCTCTACAGTTTATCTGGTTTTAAGGAACTAACTCATATTGACACCGTCTTTGTTAGTTTTCATCACTTTGGAATCGATACCCTTTAAAACAAAAGCTTTAACTTGACCTTGTAACTGTTGGCAGTGTTCATTTAGATAATTTTTATCCGATTCAAGATTTCTTATCTTTTGATGGAATTCTGAAAGAGTAAACTTGATTTAAAACTACCAGAAAAAAAACTAGACCACTGCTTTCGACTTACCACAAATCCTGCCTTCATAATCCTCCTTTTGTTTTATCAATTCTAAATGCAATTGATTACATTCTGCCAATAATCGGGAATTATCACATTTGTATGGTTCGACACCGAGGTCCCAACATGATTTTTCCTGAAAAAAAAATATTGATTGGAAGACACAAATAGAAATGTAATTTGTTATGGTATAGTCAGGTGTCTAGGGACACTTAAATTGAATAACAGAACACTTTACCTCAAGTAGAGTGCTAATTTTCAATTTGGAATCGCGCAAACTCTCGGTGGTCTTAATAAGGTCTTCGAAGAGGGCTCCAACAAGTGATATTGATGCCAATGGCAGGGGCTGTGTATAACCAAGTACATCGAGTTTTTGCCGAAGATTATTGAATATATAATCGGCATTCATTTTGACTTTTAATTTTATGTAATTTTGTTATAAATAAATGAAAATAAATTGAAAATCAAATTTGTTGTTTGAATTGTTAACCACTTTTAGTTCTGTGCGCCTACTGCAACAGATGACACAACAAAGTTGGAGCGAGACTCGCTTTTTGACAGATTAAAGTGGTGCCAAGTCACTGTTGTTTGATATGCAATTTTTATTGCATATTCATTTTGTACTGGCAACTGACGGTGACTTTTAAAAAATTACTAGAAGCACCTAGAAAAGGATTAATGCAGAACTGATAGAGTTAGATCCTAGGATTAATACCTAGTTACAGCCAAAATAGAGATGCATGTATCCTGAACTGTAAGCAAGTATAAAATCGACAGATATGACTTTGGGGTAGTTAAAGACTTTGTCTACCTAGGCTCTGCTATCAATTCAGACAACGATACCAGCGCTGAGATCAAACGAATCATAGCTCTTGTCAATCGATGCTTCTTTGGGCTAAGAAGGTAATTAACTAGCAAAGCCCTCTCTCGAACAATAAAAGTGACCCTATATAAGACCTTAGTAATCTCAGTCCTGCTCTACGGCGCAGAGGCATGGCCATTGACTGCTATGATTTTCGGTCCCGTCTACATAGACGGTGAGCGGAGGAGGAGATACAACAACGAACTGTATACGCTGTACAGCGACACCGACATAGCCAAAAAAGTGAAAGTCCAACGACTGGAGACGTTTGTTCATTGAGGCCCAAGTCCACTCCGGACTGTAACGCCACCCTAAGTAAGCAAGAAATCGCTGGAGGGAGTAGAAAGGAAGAAGCACTAACATGACAAAAGATTCCTATCAATGCTGAAGATGAAAACACTATAATTCTGAACCAAATCTACATGGATGACATGAAGAGAGCGGCCCGATCAATAGCAAGGATAGCAAGGGGTTGGCACAGAATCAGCAGGCAATAACAAACCTACGTTCGGTTTCTGCAATGTAAACTGTTGCGTATGAAAAACGCGTTGGACACCAAGGTACGATGGAATCGGAGAAATGATTGCTCGATAAGGTTCAGAGGAGGATATCTTCATCCTCGGTCAAGACTTTCATCGTCATTTCGTGCTTTGACAAACAACTTAATGGCAACCCGACTAAAAGCGTTTCCTATTTGCTTTCAACTTTGATAAGCAAATAGCTACATACATACATACATATACTAATCACTAATCAGTGCTGCTTATCACTTGTTCTTTTGTTTTCACTTTTTGCAAATATCAAGACAAAACAAACATTTAAAACTAAAATTATAACACCTGACTTCATTATATTCCCGCCCCCTTCGAGCAGATCGACACACCAAGTGGCACGCTGATAAATCATAAACAAACGCAAATATGATGTACATCGCTTATCTACACGAGCAATGGACGGAAGAATTGAGTTTAAAAAGCAAAACACATACAAAATTGTCAAATCACTTGGAGAGATGTTCCAATTCAAAGCGCTTCATAATCCGGTCGTTGATAAACTCATCAGTCGAGGAGTATCGGGTTATACCAATATCCTTCCATTAGATGATATCCCTGTAGCTCTTCCCAACGGTTATAAATTTAAACCAACATGCATGCCAGAACTCTACACAAATCGTGCAGAAGATTTTGCCAACTTTAAAGTTCGCGAAGATGACATCTGGGTCATTACCTATCCAAAATGTGGAACTACATGGACCCAGGAGATGACTTGGATGCTGATGAATGATATGGACTTTGCAACAGCGAATTCTGTAGATATAACCGAGAGAAGCATGTTCTTCGAGTGAGTAAATATGACTAAAGTCAGTAAATATACTTGTTCACTTTAGAAACACTTTCTTCTGTTTGTAGACTAAATGGAATGGCTGAGGTAGAATCGTGGGATTCGTTCAATGCAATCCAGGAACAAAAGTCGCCAAGAGTTATTAAAACTCATCTATCACTTGGTCTGTTGCCAAGAGACATCTGGCGAAAGAAATGTAAGGTAAGTACATGATCTCTCTATTCTATAGTTAGCAAGGGGTGAAACTCTTCTGCTTTAGATAATATACGTGACGAGAAATCCCAAGGACGTTGTTGTCTCGTTCTTTCATCACTTCGTCAGTATGGTTGGATTTAAAGGGAATATAGAGGAATTCGCTGAGGCCTTTGTAACCGATCAAACATCGTATTGTTCATATTGGAATCATGTTCTTGAATTTTGGCTGATACGTGAAACGGAAAATGTTCTCTTTTTCACTTATGAGGATATGAAGAAAGATTTGAAAACAGTTATTGATAGGACATGTAAGTTTCTCGACAAGACCTACAATGAGGAACAAATTGATCAACTGATCGATCACTTGTCTTTTGATAAGATGAAAGGTAAGTTTTGAACATAAAGAGTTTGCATTAAAAAAAAAAAAACCCTTTTACAGCGAACCCCACGTGTAACAATCAAGGACTTGTAAAGTGTCTCTATGAGATGTTAAACACAGAGTACAAAGAAGAAACAGCATTTCAATTCATGCGAAAGGGTCAAGTTGGGGGGTATAGAAAGGAACTTCCCCTGACATGTGTAGATAAACTGAACGCGAAGACAAAAGAAGTCTTTCAACCGTATGGACTTGATTTATATTGTTCAAATGATTGAATAAAAAGTTTATAAGCAATGATCTGTTTAGTTGCTTTGGATTTTTTATTTGTTTGTGAAGAACTGAATTTTCAGAACTACGACTATGGAAGAGAATTCACTTTTGTGCTCCTAAGCCCCACTCATTTGGTTTTTTTTTTTTTTTTTAATTTCATGCGCTCCAGAAAACAATGAGTTAAGTCCGATTTCCATTTCATCTGAACGAATCAAATCTAAGTATGTAGTTTCGTATTTATTTATTCTTACATCCACAATTGATCAGTATAAAATAAAAAACAAAAAGGATAAACAGTTTTTATCAATTTACAAATAGTTGCTTGGATTTTTTAAACAATTTTATAATAAAAAAAAAATTTTAAACAAACAAAAAAAACAGGGAAAAGTACCCACAAATTGTCGAATTAATATTAAAAACCCACCCGTACAATCAATACATGATCGGTCGTTGTGGCATACACAAGTTATAGTACGATTTCTTGTCCCAAAAGTCCATTCCCTTCCAGCCACACCAACCCTTTGATTGGATTGTATGCAAGTCATCTGTGCCCGTGTAATGTGGATCCAAAATGAGGAATTTTATCTGTCCGGTCTGGCTGTTGTAATCAATTCCGATGATAGTATGTGCATATACACCACCGCCGACCATGATGGGAGTTCCTTGTGACTGAAAATGCATTGCCAAATCGGATCCTTTGGTAGCCAGATCGGCGCCAGATGAACAGTGAAGTATTTTCGAGTCAACATTGAGGAATCCCTGCAGACACATTGAGACTTCAGTCGATCCAATCCACTGAGAAGATCCGACAAAATTTTGCGGTTTGTCTCCAATTCGAACCAAGTACTTTTGAATATCCAGATGAGTAGGTATTTTCCGTTCAGTGTAACCCTGCAGACGGAACCAGGAGCACAGGGTTTGTAGCGAACGGTATGCACAGCCCCAGCCTTTATCTTGCATACCCTGTTGGAGGTAGTGATAGTAACTATATTGGCCTTGAACGAGGTATTGACACCCATTGTCGACTCCACTTGGACGCAAAGCAATGTGTGTGTTTAATAGTGGATCCCCTGAAATCAATTCATCCCGGAACACGAAACAATTCGCTCGGCGAAAGTATGGCCGGGAGGTGGGCAATCCAAAGTGATAATGCAGTTTTTTCCTCTTTTGCTGCATCGTAGTTTCGTCTTCGGAAATTCCTTCCGGATAGACACATGTGAGAAGATGACCAAATTCTGGTGGAAAGAAATGATAGCACTGAGGAATGACCGGGAGTTGACCTTCTTCCAGGCGTTCTGTGATCGCATACTCGAACAAGCGCAACGATCTGCAAATACTTTCGATTAGAATGTCATATAAGCGTGTTAACTTGGTTTGCTTATAAAGAATGGCTATCGCCTCCACATTTAAGGGAATACAAATCTTCTTTTCATCACGATTCAAGCACATTGAAACCGCAGCAGGAAGGGGTGAAGTTTTTTCAGACCGTTCTCTCGTTTTATTTTTAAGTACATCGATCGTTATGATACCAAATTCTGTGGGCACTTTTTCCTTTAAGGGTTTTTTCGGTTTTTCATAGTCTCCATTTCCATTTCGTTTTTGTGAAACCATTTGAACAATCGACGATATACTCGACTCCGATGTGATGTTTTGTGCAAGACAATTGCCAGCTCCAGTGAAATAAATATTGGTATTCCTTACATTAAACGCTATACTGCCACCGGCTACATTCTTTCTCAATGCATGTATGTTCTTTTTAACTGAATCCACTGTTGTTTCTGTATAGAGAAACAGATTGCATTTGATGCGACTAAAACAGAAATCTGTGTATAGTTCCTCTGCTCCCATAACTTCGTAGGGAATTTGTTCCAATTTCTCGTGCATGTAGATTGAAGCTTTCATACCGACCAGTGTACCTAACTCCAATTGCAACAGAATTGGATTATCTGTGATGTCGACATCCTTTAAAATCTCATTGATATGCGCCTCAGCATCTGTGCAATCACCAAATTTAACCAACCCGCAAAGATCCAATTCAGCCGGGAATTTGTATTGAATATGTTTGTAGTTTAATTGGCCAATTGTGGATTCAACATTGAAACCTAACAGAACGAGGGTACCTTCACCGTAGAGGACTCCAAATAAACAACCGCTGCATTGTTGCTTGATACGTTCGAGGCGCTGTTGGATGCATTTTTTTTAGTTTATTGTATACACAACTTGTATAATGATGGGATATCACTTACCTTGAGTAGGAAAGAAGAGATTTTTAATTTGGGATGCATTTTTTTTTTTAAGGGAAATTTATGGAAAATTAACGCGTTGGCAAAACGAGAAATGGTTAGGGACCAGTTGTGGTCTTCCTACTCGTTTTGGATAAAGATGACGTTTTTGTTTTGACAGATGTGACGTTTTGTAAATAGGTGCAGTCATAAAGTGTTCAGTGATGTGTTTTTTTTTTGTGGTGAAAGTAGTAATTTGTTGAGATTAAAATACGTATGCGCTAGCGCTCTTTAAGTTCAGGTTCTGAGAAGTTCGCTTTTGAACTTTGTCTAGCAAGTGCCTGAGATGTATTTGTTGTTCTAAGAACATCCGGGTTTGAAGGTCTTTTTTAATTTTCACCACTTTTGCTACGTCTCGAGAGCAATTTTCCCATGGAACCCAACTTCGAATGCTTTGAAGACAATTTGCTCCTTTCCTTACCATAAATGTTCAAGCAAAATGGAGGTCGGAAGGAACGTATACAACATGGACAGGTTTGCCGCTTGGATATGTTGCATGCGACAGTTATTAATCTTCTAAACCTTAAGTCGTAGACTAAGAAAGAAGAACAGAAAATCTCCTACAAAATGAATGCTTATCCCATTCTACCCTTCATCATCAAAAATAGAGAACTGTTGCACTGCTACAGCGTCGTTCCAGTTGACCAGCGCAAACAGCCGCAATAGCAAAATAATGTTTTTTGACATTTGATTGAGCAATACTACCAATGTGTTGCTTTCCTATTTCCGCAACATTGAATTTTTTTAATTAGACCTTTGTAGGGTGGTGGGTTTGGTGTCTTCGAATTCTAACCCGGAGGGACAATGCAGTAGAGGAAGACCTCACCTAAGGTGCCACGCACAAGTAAATGGGGACCGCAACTAGTTTGTTAGTTGAGTTCTAGGTTTATCCCGAACTGAAGCGCCACCTAAGTAAGTGGGTAAGTAAGCCCACATGGTGAAAACAGGGCGGAGCTTATTTACTTTACCGTCTTCATATTCGTTCATGCTAAGCTGACGTCAACTCTACTGCATAGGCATAACACTGGCAGAAGGGTGGTCATATGGCTTGAAAGTGTCGATCGTACTAATGACATCGGGATGTTCGAAAGAAATACTGTGAATTATAAGCAATGGCAACAGTAACAATAATTCTCCCCAGTCATTTTGGACACCACCTTCGGAGCAAAAAGACTGGAACCTAATACCACCTGAGTTTCAAAATCACTCACCAACACGAGCACTGTGTGAATGTCATCATAAGGGTATTCATAACCCCTTTAGCACGTTTCAGCATCACCGGGGCTATGCGAACTTGTCCTGCGGTAGCCCTTGAGGCATTTGTTGGCCTCATATATCACTTACATAAACTAAACATAGTTCAGGAATCTGAATGCCGACTCTGCTTAAAGGAAGACGAATCAGCGGAACACGTACTATGTGAGTGCGTAGCTGTCTACAGCCAGGAAACACTTTCTCCACAAGGAATTCCAAAGAACATTCGTAATGCCTCGACTGGAGATATCCTCAACTTCATTAGGAAGATCGAGGATCTCCTAGTCTAACTGGCTCCAGGCCCAATAGATCTTTTAGGTCACAATGTCATATGGGTCAGTCGTAGAGCCAAACTCAGAATAAAAATGCTTTACGGAAACAAAGGACGTGTGTCACTATGCATCGCTTCGGCACTGAAATGTTGATCTTTGAATTGCGCTCACCGCGGCTCGCTGAACACACATGCATGTTTGATGGCTTATGTTTCATCTGTTCCTGAGCAACTCCTTCAGTTGCTTCTTGGTCAATCGCGAATACATATCTGTGGCCACAAGGAAAAACAGCATAAGTCACACACAAAACAATACGACTTGTGTTGTTTCAGCTTTGTAGACACTTCACACGTCTGTCAAGTTGGTCCAATGGTTGCAATAGCACGGATTAATATTCAAAATATCGCCACTAAAACACTTGACTGTTTTTTATACAATTTTTAATTCAAATTAACATTATTTCTGGAGAAGAAAAAAACAAATTAAAATAAAGAGTAATCTACGTACAATAAAAATTAATAATAATATTTCCTTGTTTTTTTTTTTTTGTTTTTTTTTATTTAAATGAAACACAAATGTATTGCAGGCTTTTTGTGCCCCTAAAAACATGAGATATGAGCAATGAGACTTGATTCGTATAATTTCAAAAGTAAATTCAATTTCTTAAACAAAAACAAAAAAAAAAAAAAAAATCAAACAACCAAAGTTGCTTTACTTTTTTCGTTACTCGCAGGTTGTTTGTATCTTTAAAAATAAATAAATAAAAGCTTTTGCATGAGTTTGTTTTGTTTTGTTTTGTTATTATTATTATTTTTTATTTATTTTTTGCATGTTTTCCATTGAAATATAGAGAGAATGAAATTGAACGATAGAGATAGACAAGCGAGAGGAAAGTCCTTCAGAGAGGGGCTGACAACATATATGTACTTTACTTCACAGTTCGGATGATGCATACACACACACAATACATACAAATACGTATGAATATATATAATATAACTAGAATATCAGAGAAAAAAAAAAACAGTTGTTTTTCTATGTCCCCCCCTCTTGTGAGTGTCCTCATCGTCATTACCTCTAATAGCGAGTACAGTGGGTGATTATATCTCACCCTTGCCACTGTCATCGCCATCGGCATAATCTGACTCTTCACCATCTTCATCGTCATCGTCGTCATCGTCTGTTTGTTGATCATCTTCGGTCTCTAAATCGAAGTCATCATCGTAGAAATTTGTCATATCTAGCATCGGCTCTTGTGGATTCTTTCGAGTCGGCTTAATGCAATAATCTTCGAGTGTTGTAGGCACAGTGATACCTTCCTTTCTGGCCTCAGCATTCGCGGCAAGTGCTTGTTTCCTGATGATGTTTGGGTACTCGTTGTCTTTCCCCTGAGAGAGAATTTTACAAAACAAAAAAACAAAAGGAAATGTAAATACAAGTTTTGAAATTTATTATTAAACATGATGTGACACACCTTCCTGAACTGAAATGGAATACAGTTTTAAAATAAAAACTTAAAGAAATGCTATATACAAAGAATGTATCAGTGATGGTTCAGATGGTGGAGGCTTGGAGAGTGCCAACATTAGACTGACTACACTTTGAAGTAGGTATTTGTACCTGTGCCCGTGTCTGGGTTTCAACTGGAGATTCATGCAATAAACACACACAAACCAGCGATGTGTAGGCCTTACTCAATCCTTTTAATAGTCCTTTACTTGATTTAAGATTGAATTTACTAAGTTTTGTTTTGGTCCCAGGACATAATAAAAAACTTCTCCTGCCTACATCCTCTGATGGTTGGGTTTCCAGCACAACACAAGTGGAGGTGACAATATCCTTCCAGGAATAAGGTCGACCAAACAAATAATTTCCGTTCTTTACTTAATAAACACTTCTGTCTGCGAAACTTATTCAGAGGTCGACGACACTGTGAAATATTTCCGAGGTGATTGTCCTGCCTTTTCTCGTATCTTTTTCTTACTGAAACTATTACTCATCTTTCTCCAAACAACAACAAAAGAAATAAATACACTAAAAGATGTTGGTAGTGCAATGGCCCTGTTTTTCTTATAGCATGGTGTCTCAATCTCAACATCATGACACACAAAAAGAGTGACAGCCAACGTCAAGAGTTTCTCAAGATAAGGTAAGTATCACAGGCACGCTCGGGGAAGATGAAAAGTCGGCTATACTTTCGCTCTATCCTCACAGCCTTTTGGAAAGATGTCATGCATATTTGCATGCTTGATAAACGAGGAGAAGTTCCACGACATGAGGTTTTTTGTTCGGAACTTTAGTAATACCACATAGGGTCAATAGTACTTGCCTTTCCTTCAGCTTTTATATCCAACGAATAGAAATGCCTTGATTCACCTAGCTTGGCTTGGCGAGTTCATCAAACTTATTGCTCCTTTGGACTCAATATATTTAAATAAATGTTAAACTGTTGAGTCATCTTGTTCAAAGACGAGTTATAATTTAGAGCAGCCTAGGGTACATATATAAAAATACAGATTTCCCATACAAGACTGGAGTCGTTTCAAAGATTTACCGCCAATTCAGCTCTACAAGCCTGACTGTAGTTTTAGTAAACCAAAGGAAATCGGCAAGTTTGGGGTTACATAAGTCGACATTTTTTGAACGAAATGAAAATCGGAGTGTTTAACCAAACGCGATCCCAAGAAGACTTTCAAGAGTGAAACACTTGGGTAATACCAACCAACAAACATTGTCTAGTGTCTCAAGCTTGTTTCAAGTCAGTTTGATTATTTTTTTGTAAACAGAGGTATATAAATGGTGCGCGACACCGTACAAGGTTGGTAAAGATTATAAAAAATAATTTACACTTCCTAGCTATAGGACCTTGCGATGACCATAAGTGTTGGACAACACTTTTGTGTGTGCCTACGTGTAATCTGACAAAACTAAATGCGCACAAATGGAAGATAACACTACTAATGTCCATGAAGAAACTTCTTCTTTCCCCCCTCTGTTTCTCTAATTTTCAAAGTCTTATCTGTTTGACCATGAATTACTTGGAATTTCAAGAATACAGCTCATAGCTTTTTTTTTATGAAACCAAGCACTTACCTGAGAATCTCTCCATCGCCTGTACATAACTGATGCATCCACATTCGCTGGCGAATATGTATTCGGTTCGTTGAGCAACGAAATCACCGATAGCAAAATCGTTCGCACATTCTGTGTTGGATTCCATCTTTCGCAAGGCAGTTCACCACTCTGTGGATCATCCACCGGTGGATGTAGAATCGAAATACACAAATCCCCATTCTCGTAGACATTTGGATGCCAGACTTTTGTTAAAAAACGTATCGAAGGCGGTGAATACGGATAATCTGGAGGGAATTTCATGTGTGCCTTGAAATAGCCACCCTGATAGAGTGTGTCTGGTGGGCCAAAAATTGCCACTTCCCATTCAAAAAGATTATCCTCGTTAAGCAGTTTAACACGGAATCCCTCAACTGGTTCCTCCTGTAGTGATTTGTATTCAAGTGCGAGGGCACGAACAGCTGAGCTGCTTGGCGTCGACATTTGGTGTTGCGTCTTGAAATGGGCTTCCTTTGTTTTTTTTTTTTTTTTTCGTGTAATTGGCACAAGTATCGCTGACGAAGGTTGACTTCTTCCTTAAAAATGCATGAAAACGATGAAAGCTCCTGCAAAGGTGGAACTAGTGAGTGGCTTACCTGTCTTTTCTTTTATTAATTTAAAGAATGTATACAAAAAAAAAAATTAAATTATTTCAATAATCACAAGGGGACGGGGTGCACCGTGCACAGAAAACAAGAGCGAGCGAGAGAACACACAAAGAAAAACACACAGAGAAGAAAAATAATGAATGGATAGAGATGGTTTTTTTTTTCTTTTTTAGTTTTTTTTTTGCTTTTGCGTGACAAATTGGAAGCTGTTGCGGGCAAAATTGATCTTAGAATTTATTCGGAACTGAATTTGAGGGCTTGAAATTCGTTTTGGAATAATTACCGAGTTGATTTTCGATAAGAAACTTAGTTAATTTTGCACAATTAGAATAAATCCCATTTAGCAGCAGAGAACTGATCACAAAATGTCAATGTCAAATAATTGTTGTGAAGTTAGTAGCAATTGAGTTTATTGTACGGTTTTTTAAGCGGATACACAAACCTGGAAGGTCATTTCTAATGGTTAAGATGGGTGTTACATGTACCATTTTTTTCATTTCATTGTGGTGAGACCTTACTAACAGGAAAATTCTGATTACAAATCGGTGATTCTTATTGAAATCGATACACACCACCTTTTCATCAATTTTAAGGCCGCTTATGACGGCATCTATAGAGATGAGCTCTGTCTAGTTTTGGTATCCCTGCCAAACTTGTCCGTTTGTATAGGATGACGATGAAGAATGCACGCTGCTCCATCAAGGTTGAGACTTTTGATGTCGAAAAAGGATTTAGACAAGGCGATGCGCTGTCATGTGATCTATTTACCATCATTCTCGAAAGAATATTGCAAAACTCACGCGCCAACACAAGAGACACAATCTTTCAAAAGTCCGTCCAATTACTCGCAAACGCTGATAATATTGACATAATCACGAGTATTGAGACGGAAGTAGCGAATATGGGTTTAACGGTCAATGAGGGCACGACCAAGTACATACATGCTGTCAACAAGAAAGGACACCCAATACCGACATCTTGGACAGAACTTCTCCCTCGACAGATATAACTCTGAGAAAGTTAAGGACTTTGTCTACCTAAGCTCCGCTATTAATTCAGACAACACCAGCACTGAGATCAAACGGAGCATTACTCTTGTCAATCGCTGCTTCTTCGGGCTAAGAAGGCAATTGACTAGCAAAGCCCTCTCTTGAACAACAAAAAAGACTCTGTACAAGGCTTTAATAATCCCAGTCCTGCTCTATGACGTAGAGGCATGGACTTTATGAGAAATGGATGAGGTTGCTCTTGACTGCTTTGAGAGGAAAATTCTTTGGGTGATTTTTGGTCCCGTGGAGGAAGAGATACAACGACGAACTGTACGGGCTATACAGCGACACCGACTTAGCCAGAAGAGTGAAGGTCCAACGATTGAGGTGGCTGAGTCATGTAGAAATGGTGAACTCTCATGCTATGGTCTGGAAAATCTTCCAATTCGCCCCTGAGAAACAGCGTAGTAACGTGCGAAACTTGAGGCAGCTAGCTACAGATCGAGCTGGCTGGAGACGCTTGTTGAGGCCCAGGTCCACCCCAGACTGTAAGTAAGATTCTCCTTTTAAACCGAAATTTTTTTGTAAACGCTAACCACGTTCTTTAAAATTTATAGAAGAGAAGACCTTATTAAAACAGAACTGCCTTTACACTAGATGCAAATCAGGAAGTTTAAAATGCCCTATTAGGGCGTTTTTACCTCATTTGGTGTTAACAAAATTTTATTACGAGAACAGAGCAAATTATGGTATCTATTGCTTCATTTTAAACTTTCATACACGATGCTTCTGGAACAACTGGTTTCAATCGATTAGTCTCTAAGCTTCACCTAAATGGATGATCTTCTGGAAATGAAACCGGGTCAAGCTTAAAATTATTTAGTATATTTGTGATAATTTCATTTAAAAAATGTGTCTACATACATAATTTAGAACTAAAAAATAAGAACTTAGGGTCAGCATGGGGTTTCGAGAGGCTGAGAATACTATATCGATGCGCTTTACAAGCAAAATTACAGTTGCAAAAACTTAGAAATAAATGTTTGTGAGTGAAAAAGAAGCTATCTAACCTTTTAACTTCCCGTACTTTGAGTCTCTACTCGATCTAGTTTTAGAATCAATGATGTCAGCACACAAGCGCCGGTTTCTTTGGTAAACCACGACATATCTTTCAATGAAGTCTGTGGCGTGGATGAAGGACCTGGCTGTGTCTGTTGCTGTTGTTGTTGTTGATCGTCTGCATCTCGTTCTGGCTGATCATCTGGCATCTTTGGCTGCGTCGCACATAGAGACTGACGTCTGACGTACACTTCAAAGGCGGTGCCAATTGTGTAGCTCTGCATGGCCGCCAGATACTTGTGATGGGAGTTTGTCTGCTGAATTGTGGGGGAATTCGGTGAAAAGTGCAATTCTAGGTGGGTACCAGGCTCATCTTTCTGATTGAGTCCCGAATGTGTTTCATGCTCGATAGGTAGGGGTTGACCGTAATCGAGAATAGCCCGAATCTTATCGACTCGCGTCATATAATACAGCGGAACCCAGTCACCCGAATCGAAACTTTGCACGACGCCTGAGGTGTTAACCGCTTGCTGATTCAGCTTAAAGTACACCCAGCCACTTAGTTTTTCAGAGTTCGCGGCATGACATTGTTGACAGAAACAGATTGGCTGGCTGCTGGACTGGAAAAATGTATGTGGGAGAACAAGTGAGCTCTTAAAGCCACGCACAAGTTTGAGGTATTCACAGTCTTTTGTGGAGTCAAGACTGGGTAGCGATTGGATGGAATCAAATTGTGTATCAGCTGGAATGGGGTCCCGAACTGGTGGCACTGGTGGTTCTTCATCTTCGTCTGGATCGATATTAGCTGGCGTCTCGTCGGGCACCTGATTCGTGTCGAGGAATTGTTGCTGTTGGAGATTTTGCTGAATGGCAGCGTTACTTTCGTCATTGTATTCTAAGAGATTCTCCTTGGAGTTAGTCATTACCGGTTGGACGACATCGTCGCAGGGTGGTTCAACTTGCTCCCGGTTAGTGTCTGTATTACCGCTTGACGTGGAGGGATTGTTCGTAAAACGTTGAGTACTCTGACTCCGTTGAATGTTGAGGTTTGTGTTATGCTGCAATTGGAGAGATTCTCGGAGGCAACTAGAGAAATACAAAAAGTGACATCAAACTCAAGAAAATAGATTCACTTTCTTACCACGATGATGATGATGGACTAGTGTCATTTCTGCCCTCCTTCGAGCGATACTTGATTGATAGATTGATGAGCAGATTTCCCGTAAAATTTTGCATCACTGTTCGAGCACTTTAGGAAGAGATAAGGTTTATAAATCGATTTCATATTACCCACATATCAATGGTTACGTGTTCGAGGTGCTGGCTCCTTCCGTCTCCTTTTCATGCACTTCTAGGTCGGCTTTCTCACACTGGGGCACACTGCCATCAGCTTCGGTCAATTGATCATGCTCCAGAAGAACTTCTTCAACAATTGGTGTTCCATTCCTCAGTTCTCCATTGATAATCGATATCTTCTCACACTTTCCATACAAATCAAACACTGGAAACACATGGTTAGGCAGGCCAGCTGCCAAATCCTCCAAGTTGTGTTGTCCAACCATTATTGCTAAAAGGGAACACAAAATGCTTTGCAAGAATCTAAACCGGTAGTTGGTAATTGAATTTACTTAATGCTCCAGCATGTGACAACGACATCGTTATTACAGTTCCCGATTGGATCTGCTCCAGTGCTTCGCCGTATTTAGACGCAATCCGGCTGCCATTTATATTGATGTAATCATGAGTGGCCACCCAGCAGGGACGTTTGCAGAGTACAATTGATGTTGGTAACTGAACGTTTGCCAATTGTGGACATACGCCAAGAGCTCCAACTCCAATTGTACCCTTCCACTTTGAGTTGATTGCGTCAATTTTAATCTGCAATCGAAATACCAGTGTCTTCCGAGGATATTCTTATGAAGATGAAAACACCACTTTAACTTACACTGATACTATGTCCTTTGCATAGTGGTTTTGTTATGTAAACCAAAGCCTGGTTAAACGATTGTGTTCGAATTGCACAACGATGTTCATCGGCCAATCGAATATTCTTTCCATGGAACTCGCTAAATTCAAACGCCTGCGATTCCGAATCAATGGATTCAAGCATGGAATCTTGTTTATTAAGTGGATCAGCACCGAATTCTAGTGAATCTTGCAGTCTCAGACTGCATGGTCGCAAAGGTGATGTTGGACCTTGAGATGAAATTACTTGAACGGCCATGGTTGAACCTTGTAGCTCGACAACTACGTAGACATCCTAAAGAATTTAGAGAACAAACTGTTAAAGGTCATGTCTTACAGTGATTTCTGATGCGTTAATTGGTTTGTTTAGGTTGGATGATTGATATGAAATTGGTGCAATATCAAAGAAACTGAAATGAAAATGGCACATGCAGGGGGTGATCAAAGTAAGCCCGCTATTTCATCGGTTGATGAAAAGTACTGTCGCTTCATTGTAAGATGATTAAGATGAAAGAAGGACTTGATTTATTTAAATACTTATCTGTTAGTTTATCGTGCCAGATCCAGAGCATAAAATACAAGAAACATAATAAGTGGGGAAAGAGTTGCGAGAGAACAAACAAAAACACTAAGTATAAAGTCATAACTCGAACTAAGTGGACGTATAAGCGCTTAATGTCGTCAACTTTCTTTGGATCTAGCGGTATTTAAGCAGAAATTATACTCCAGCAACAGCGAATCTAGCCAGTTTTAACGATTTCCTTAAGAAAAAAACGATTTTCTTTCAGTTTATGGTGGCGTTTTTCTATATGTGTATGCAAAATTGTCATTCGATTCCGTTGTACTCTTGCCAACCACTACTCAAAAGCCAGACAACATATATAACAGTATAAACAGTGTAGTGCTGTAATAAAATCAGTTATCGTGCAGTGAACTTAGATTTTTCTATCTAATTGTGAGACTTTTGTTATTGGTTAGTTACTTTTGAGGGCTTGAAAGATTCTCCGGTCCAATAGGTCTTCAAATACATACACACATAAACAAAAAGGATTAAAGGGTGAAAAGAGAAGTGTATCGGTTGGATGATTGTACAAAAACCAATGTGACTTGCTCAACAAATGGGGAATATACACAAGAAAATTAAGTTAAGATTTGGAAAGCTTTCAATTAAATCACTTACACTGGAAACATTTTGAAAATTAATGTTCATATCCTCGGAGTTTAGGAGAATTCGTAACGTTCGGGTTTGTGTCATTTCAAGTGCAATGCGATCGCCAACACGTAACCACTCGAGTGATGCCATAGATCTCTGCATCAGCATGGAATTGTGACGCACTTCATTGCCGGAAACATACCACACATTCGCTGGGATACGTTTCATGCTGCTTGGTATGTTCTTACGTACATACTCATCGGAAAGATTCAAATCCGTGATGCCAATGTTGAGGCAGCCTTAAAACAAAAACGAAAACGTCAATTTGCACAAGCTACACTTTTTTTTTTTTTTTTAACTCACCTGCAAAGAGCGGGTTATGTGAGACAATTTTCACTTCAAACGGTGATCCTACAGAGAGAGGATGTTCGGAGAATACCAAACAACGTGATAGTGCTGCAGATGCTCCAGTTACTCTCGAGGCTACAGTCCAATTCTGCGAGAGAGTCACATTTCCTGAAATGCAAGTCCATCGGTGTTTTGTCTCCAATGGGGGCTGAATCACTGATGTTGCTTGGAAACTTTGTGAGTTCTCACTTGTGGCGTACGGTGCCCGCATGTCTGGCTGGGACAGAGTAAGGCTGACCTGTGCACACTGCCCGTAGAGATCAATTACAGCCCAAATATTAGGCATACGACACTCACACGCCTGGCCCTGATCCACTCCATCGATAAAAAAGTGAATGTAATCTCCGTTCCTCATCACGCCGACTCGTGTGCCTGCTGTCAGCGTGTCCAAGTCAAACAATATATTACTACGGATAGTTTTACGATTCTGAAAGACAATTGATCCACAAAGGATTATGGTATCCACCTCCAAATCTGTAGCGTTTGCTGTGAGGGTCACTTCATCCGGTCGGGTGCCGGTCACGCCGATTTCAATGTTCCCCGACCAATGACGCACCATTGTTTCGAGAACTACTTCGAAGAGCTCCCGCTGTCTCAGCGGTCTGTTACTGAACACGATAGCGTCGTTGAATTCGGCCAGCGAATTTGGACGACTGGCAGTTAAACCTCCATTTGAGATTCCAGCGTTTTTTCCATGAATCGCATGGAAGCGCAGTGGCGGTTCACTGTAGAGAGTTGTATTGGAGATAGTTGAGTTTCCAGTGTCAGGACTTCCACACTCTGAAGTGTCGACGATGCTAGCTTGGGCGGCCTGACCGTAGAGATCAATGACGCCATAGACTTTCTCTGGGACATTCACAGCAGCTGCACCTTGATCGACGCCATTCACCCAGAAGTGTAAAGTTCCATCATCTTTTCGGACTACACCGACACGATCACCCACTTGGAGCCGATCAAGATTTTGACCATATTGTTCGATTACTGTGATTCCGTTGTGCATTACTCCATTTCCAGTCATCATCCACGTCCCAGATCTGCAAGAAACAAGTGCAAGCATTTAAAAAATTACGTTGGCTGCAGGACAATGATTGTGCCTCGCTAACTAACCGAACATTTGTCATGGTAAATGGAAAATCTAATTCCTCAGCACTGTGCGTTGTAACACCCATCTCAACCGAGCCGGCCCATTTTGTCACAACGCGCTCCAAACGAACCTGAAACAATTCATTCGGACGCAAGGGTCTCCTTGTCAACACCACTCCATTGTTAAAATCGTCTGAAGCACTAAAACACAAAGAAAACTTGTTAGCAAACGTCTAAAGGTGATAGGTACCTACAAACTTTGGTCTCAAGGCTGTACGTCCACTAAGCGTCACCGTAGCCTGTGATCCACACACCGGATGGAAAGTCAATCGGTCATCATTCTTTCCAACAGATTCAATCTCTGGACTGAGAGCAGCGGAAAGCTCTTGATTCGCTGCATGTCCGCCACCGCAGCTTGAACTAGAGCTCGTCTGAATTGACATCAAGTTGTTTCGTCTTGTGACAAGATTTTGTTGCTCACGCTCATCACGGTCCACAATGGTGACTTTGATGGTCATCCCATAGAGGTCAATAACCCCCCAGAGCGTCTGAGCAACCCGATTAGCAGCGACTCCTTGGTCCTGTCCATTAATGAAGTAGTGAAGATTCCCATTCGTTTTTCGCATCATTCCCACTCGATCACCCTCGCGCAGCTCATCTAAATTGAATTCCCCATACTGGCGGCGAGTACCTTTCCCATTGGTTAAGATACCACAGCCAGACATCATGATGGTCCCACTGCGCATATTGGTCATAGTGGCTGGGAAGTGCAGAGCTGCCGGATTGTGTGTGGTCACCCCAACTTCTATGGATCCAGACCATTTGTCGACTAGTTTATCTATACGAATCTCGAAGAGTTCATTGTCTTTCAACGGTCTGTGGGTCATGACGACCCCATTGTTGAATTCGTCGAGTGGCCGCCGTCGTTCGGCCGATCGACAATTAGGCGAGAGCTTCACCAATGATCCACATCGAGTATGAAAACGCAAACGATCGTTCATATCAAAGAAATCACCGATATTTGTAGACGGTTGGATGGAGGTAACGTTTCCTCCACCATTCGAGTTAACTGTGACATCAACACACATGGGAACATCGATGTTCTGGACAATTTGAGTAGAGTCTGATGTGAAGTCCTAAGAACAATGAAAATAAACCAAGGAATTGATAAGAGATGTTTTATTAACTCACCAAGGGTTCCATTGGACAAATGGATACCTGAACACATCTGCCGTACAAGTCCACCAAAGCGTGGACAACTTTTGGCAAATTTGTAGCCGCTACACCCTGCGATTCTCCATTTACATAAAACATAAGTTCATCTTGAGATGTTTTAAGAACTCCAACCCGGTCTCCCTCGTTAAGACTTTCTAAATCGGTACCATAAAATTCTACCGTACAGATACCATCGTGACGGATATCGATGCTGGACATAATCCAAGTGTCATTTCGCATAGCAGCCGCACACGATGGTAGTTCTAACTTGTCAATATTCTCTGCTGTGACTCCAATTTCTATGCTGCCACCCCAGGCGTGATTCTAAAAGAATTTGTGGTGTTCATGGAAATATACCTTATTCAGAATTCTTTCTGTACTCACCTTCTCCTCGATGACTACCTCAAAGAGAATATCATCTTGAAGGGGTTCCGCACTGAAAACCAAAGCATGACTAAAATCTCGAATGCTCCGCTTAGCAGTTCGATTATTATTCGTCAAAGTAATGCGGCGTCCGCATCTTTGATGAAATGCAGCCATTGCACAGCAGATTATAAGTTTTTAAAGGACGTTCTTTGTTTCTCAAGCGATTAATAATTGTGCTTTATTTTATTTCGACTGGATGCAATAAATATTTTCGTCCTTTCTGCTTGTGAACGTAGATGTAAAGGAAACTATCAAATGAATGTCATAATGAGGATGAAAGAAAAATTATGTTCTGTGCATGCGTAGTGGGAGGGGACACACATTCAAAGTGTTCACTGCCTCATCCTGGATTGAAAACAACCGCCAGACAATTGGATTATTGTTTATTTTGAATTTTAAAAATATCCTCTTGTGTTTTTTGTATATTTTTACTTGACTAAATAAGAAAAAAACGCACGCACCCTATAAAAATGGAATAAACAAAAACTGCAAGTGACAGTTGTGAACTTTCGAAGAAGTCAAATTGGAAAACTGAAATCAGCTGTGCTGTCACAGAACACATCTTAAGCTGGAGACAGAATAAATATTTTCTAATTTTTTTAAATTCTGGTAGAAGAGAACGAACTTTAATGATGAATTATTTATTATTTTATCTAGCCACGAGACGCAGGTTTTGCAAAGATTTTTAAATAAGTTCTGAGGCTCTGTTTTCAACTAGCATTTAATGAATTAAACGTTAAAAAACGAAGGTTTCAATCAGTTTTCATCGAGTAATTATAAAGTTAGGTTAAGAAGTTTTTTTTTTAGATTACTGGAAGGCAGCTGGCATGTTTGACATTTTCTTATCTGTTTATTCTACGGAAGGTGAACTGTCAAATGCGGCTAATCAAGAAAATGCCGAAGTAGAGAATTGTTAAATTTATTTTATTTGCATCTTGTACGGTTTTTTCTGTATATTCGTTGAACAATATCCCATCAAATGCAAGAATAACATAATAAAAAGTTCAAAGAGATGTCTGAAGTAAAATCTCTGATTCCTAAGCCAGCGAATCTCGAATGTAAAAACCTCCAGGACTACTTAAAAACTCGTTCACATGATGTCCTTGAGAAGCTCTACAATTATCCGACTATCTGTTTGGCTGTTTATAGGTAATGGGACTTTTTTTTTTTGTATTATAGTTTACAGAAATATTGCTAAAGCTGTTTGTCTTTTTTCTTTTTGTTTTTAGAGAACTCCCAGAAATAGCCCGACAGTTTGTTATACGAATATTGTTTGTGGAACAGCCTGTCCCACAGGCCGTTGTTGCATCTTGGGGGTCGCAACATTATGCTAAGTAAGAAGAAAGTTTTAAATTTAATTGTGCATCTAATGCTTTGTGGATTTTTTAGAGAGCAAGCGGCATCTACTGCTTGTTTATCGGAATTGAATGTTTGGAGAGTTACAGCGATTCCAGGTGGACTTCCCGCATGGGAATTATGTCCAACGTTTAAAAGGAATCTAAAAGTTGCTCTACTTGGTGGAGGAAAACCATGGTCTTTGTCTCATCTTATGGACAAGGATGCCAAGCCAAGAGATGTGGCGTTTCTTGACAACTATGCTATGGCTCGCTGGCGGTGTGTTCTTCACTATATGGTTGGTGGTGGAACAACTAGTAAAGGACAAGATAGCGATGGTATCAGTCCTGATGCTGTTCGAATTTTGTTACATGCAAACTTAATGAAACGAGATGAACGTGATGGGACTCCCAGTATCACACGGCAGGGTTTTCAGTTTCTACTTTTAGACACGCGGTCACAGGTGAGTTGATACCCTGCCCTCCACTCTGTTTGCTGATTCATTTGTTTTCAGGTTTGGCACTTCATGCTACAGTATTTAGACACTTGTCAAGAGCGTGGCCTCAACTTGCCCGAGTGTCTTTCTATGCTTTTCCAGTTGAGTTTCTCCACTCTAGGACGTGATTACAGTTCTGAAGGGCTTAATAGTAAAATGCTTACGTTCCTACAGCATCTCCGTGAATTCGGTTTAGTATACCAGAGAAAACGAAAGGAAGGACGTTTTTATCCTACTCGCTTGGCGTTGAACGTAACAAATAAGAATGGTCCTGTGCCAACTATATCCAATGAAGATGATAAAAGTCAAGATCCTGGTTACATAATCGTCGAAACAAACTATCGCGTATATGCTTATACAGATTCAAATCTGCAAGTGGCTCTACTTGGTCTCTTCACTGAGCTACTTTATCGATTTCCCAATTTAGTTGTTGGAGTGCTTACAAGAGATTCTGTTCGACAAGCTCTTCGTGGCGGTATAACTGCTGAACAAATTGTAAGCTACCTGGAGCAGTATTCCCACTATAACATGCGAACAACGGAGACAGCAATTAATTCAAGATCTGCGCTGCCACCGACTGTCGTCGATCAGATAAAACTTTGGGAGAATGAAAGGAATCGTTTCATATACACCGAGGGTGTAGTTTATAATCAATTCTTGTCGCAGGCCGATTTTATAACATTACGAGACTATGCTCAGTCAATTAATGTCCTCGTTTGGCAGAGTGAACGCAATCGAACAATGGTGGTCACAAAGAATGGTCACGATGATGTCAAGAAGTTTTGGAAACGTTATTCAAAGAGTGGTGGTTAGAGTTAAAGTTAAAATAAAGATTTAAGTACTGTATTCGATATGAGTTTAGGTGTTTGGATTCGAATTTTGATTCAATTACTCCCTTAACAGATGATTTTTGGAAATGTTTTACAGAATTGACAATGCATATCGGAGCTGAGAGTGTTTTAAAGGTGTTTTCTGTTTTTGCTGCCGCTATAATTTTCAGTACAGAATTGGTTCTGGTGATATCATTTACTGTACTGAATAAATTTACCTAAGAGGAGGAATATATTCATTCGCCATGTTTGACAATGCTCCACCAAATTATGGAAACGGCTGGATTGCTCATAGTTCTAAATATTGTTCTCTTGTACTTCCTGGATAGTATGGGGTACATAACTATTTTAGACGTTAAACATCTTCAGTTTGTAGTTCTATTACTTGTTTGGATCGGTTTAGGCTCAGCCTTGGTGGTCGAAATGGAGTCATGTTTCTTTTTCTACAGAACACATCCATTTGTTAATACTGTTGGCACGAATTTAAAAAAAAAAAAACGTTCACTTTTGTTTGCTCTTCGTTCGACTCTCGTTCTCGTTAATATGAAACCACTTCATACTTCACTCCAGTTCAACCAGTTTGACAGTTCTATCTGTCAGCGCTTCTTAAAGAGAAAAATAAAAGGTCCTCTGAGTCATTTTAGTGATTTTCTTTATGTTGATTGTAGAAAAATTGGAAATTTCATAATATTTCCATTAAATTAACCACTTAAATAGCAAGTAAAACGGTTTTTTCACTTAATACATTAATCAAATCTCTGTAAAATTCTATAATTACGTTGTGCTTTGATAAATTAATAATCGATTAAGTCCATGCAAACAAAACAACAATGAGAGTCTATTTGTTTATGACGGAGTAACGAATGAAAATTAAACCCCCAAAAAAATCATAAATAATCGAATAAAATGCAATTTATATATCAAATAATATTCCTATTGTCTGTGGGTATAGTTAATCTTTGCTTAACGAATGATATTACAAACAAAGTGTTTGGAAATGTTCGGGATGGGGTGGTAGCAGCATTTGGAGATTTCAATTCGGACGAATTGACTGATGTTTTTGTTATACGTAATGAGTTTACAACGCTCCAGATATTATTGGGTAAGTCTTTAAGAGTCTTGACGTTGGCTAAAACTCATATAAAGATTGCAATGTGGAATTGCGATTTAGGTGTGCCATTTATCGATTTTAGTAAGAAGAACGAATGCGACCATAAAGCGATCGTGAGTTCACACTTACTGAACGAAAATAGAAATAATGAAATGATCTCAATTACACCACTCCTAAACTACACTTTAGTTTTTTTTCTTTTTATAAACATAGTTCTACGCACCTCAAACAAAAGTTTCTTATCCTTTTCAGGTGCTGAGACAGAGCCTCTTCTCCATCCCGGACCGTTTTGCGTATTCAGTGGTAAAGTAATCACTAGTGTTGTGCCAGGAGACTTTGATGGCGATGCTTTGATGGATGTCTTGATTACTACCCAAAACCATGGTAAAATTCTCGATGTCTATATCAATTGGGGCGGTGGATCAGATGTTTTAAATTGCGCTAGCAAACCCATTTTCTCAACCACTGGTGAACCATTGGCTATCGATTATAATCGTGACATGATTATTGATCTCTACGGTATGGATGACAGAGGTGAACGGCAATTCTGGGTATTCCAAAAGAATCGTTTACCTCCACAAATCGTGCCTCAATTGCCGGCTCCGAACAATGCAAACGATGGTGCAACTATTCAAATACCCAACGCCAATGCGTACTTAGATCTCAATCATGACTTCACTGCGGATCTGTTCGTACAAACCGAGAAGTTCTACGAAGTGTGGTATGGCAAGACTGGAGAAGACAAAGATGGATTCTTATTCGATCACAAAGTTGATTTGAGTATTGTTGGCTCGCCAAAGACACACATTGGGCAGAGTATTTTCCTTGATGTAGAGTTGGAGGGAGTTCAAAATCAGATTTTGCCGATGTGCTTCCGAGATGATTGTGCAAATTCGACGATACTCGTGCATGATGGAAGAAATTTTAGAGACATTCATGTGAATTTTAAGGATCCGCAAGGTGTGCAGTGGGGATTTGTAGAACCCGTCGAGGATGACGTGTATTTAAAGACCATCACAGCTAGAGGAGGTGATTATAATATG
Source organism: Criorhina ranunculi (assembly GCA_951813785.1). Lineage (NCBI taxonomy): Eukaryota > Metazoa > Arthropoda > Insecta > Diptera > Syrphidae > Criorhina > Criorhina ranunculi. The sequence continues at coordinate 10,413,230 of OX638382.1, read as the reverse complement.
GATGGTTATCCGGATTTGTTGGTCACTTTGCAAGCAATCACTGGACCAAAGAGAATGCAAACATTTTTACTAGAGAATGTACCGTGTACGGTGTGCAATCGTCCATTGAAAAGAACATTCCAGGTGAAGTGGAATGCACTGTCACCGATGGGAAATAACACGGTGGCCGGAACATTTTATGATTTCTATCAAGATGGTAAGTAGGAGGAAGCAGGAAGAGTAAATACAAATGATCTTGACCCTTCAATTTGCAGGTGTCCTCGATGTAATTCTCATTGAAAAGAAAGGCGGTAAATATCGTCCGCTAGCCTTCCGCAACACACTGGACTATGATGCGAATTTCGTCAAGGTAATCGTTCTCACTGGACTTGTCAACAAGAAAAATCCCACAGAGAAAACGCCTCTGGGTCGTAAAAAACGTACCTATGGCACTAACCTACCTGGACCACGAATTGAATACTTCACAACTACTCAAGAGGGCGATATACAACGAGGATCCAGTGTTCAGCTTCCACAATCTTCATACTTTGCACTTCAATTGCCATACACCATTTTTGGCCTCGGACGAACACCAAACTTTGTCGATTCACTCACTGTAGGCCTGGCAAATAAGTCACGCATGTGGACACAACTCATCCCGAACTCTCAAATTATCGTTGTTCCCGAACCAATTCAGGAACCGCAACGTTGGAAGGCACAACTTTTTGTTACACCAAGCAAATTGATTTGGATGAGTGTGGTCGCCCTGGGGGGCACTTGCTTAGTAATTGTTTTAATTATTCTTGTACTGTATATCAAAGAAAAGAAAGAGGACAAGCAAGAGAAATTACAGGAAGCTCATCGATTCCATTTCGATGCTATGTAGTCAAAGCCACGAAATGAATACGTGCTGGACGGGTGTGGTCTTAATTCGTGATAATACAGCATAAGGATTAGTTTCTCTTAAATTATTATTTTCTGTTTTTATTTAAATTTTACATAAGAATCGATAAAGAAGTTTCAAATTGCATTTTGTTTTAAAAAAAATCTGAAAACTTCACTTTAGCGAAATTAAATAAAACATTTTTAAATTCTCTATTTCAAATTAATTTGTGTTTTATTGGGGACAGAACTTTACCAAAGTAGCAATGACTTCTTATTGAACGCTTGATGGTTTTTGTAAAAGTCTTCAAAGGCTGTATATAGTCTTAGGGAATAGTTACTTAACTTATCAGGCCAGCGATCCTTGGAGGGTCTGAGTCTGAACTAATGCTGCTTTCCATCCTTCAAGGTCCCAGGAACGATGCTTCCAATTTACTAGACCAAAGTTTCTGGCGTCCGCAATTGCCTATTTTTTAAACCGGAGGTTCGGAACCACGTGGCTGGGACTCGAAGATTCTCTTAGCTGGAGCATTTTCGTCCATTCATTTGATGTGATCGAGCCAATGCTATGGACGGATCTTTGTCTTGCAGACTGCATCCACATCTTTATACAGCTCGTAGAGTTTGCGGTTATATCTTCTCCTCCATTCGCTCTCCTCGCAGACAGGACCAAATATTCGATGTAGAATTTTACTTTCAAAGGATCCCAAGATCTACTCCGCTGTCTTACTTATCATCCAGCATTCAGCTCCATAAAGCAAGACTGGCAAGATCAGGGTTTTGTAGAGCATAATTTTGGACCTTCAAAGTAGGCGTTTGGACCCTAGTTGTTTGGACAAACCAAAGAAGCAACGGTTGCTTAAGGTTATCCTTCGTCAAATCTCCGCTAGGGTGCCATTTGTGCAGTTTATGCGGCTTTGAAGTCAATGAAGAGATGGTGAATATCGATTTGGAACTCGTTGGTCTTTTCCAGGATTTGCTCCAGTTTGAAGATTTGGTCTATCGTCGATTTGTCGGGCCGGAAGCCACACTGGTAGGTGGCGATTGAGTGTGGTGCAAAATGGCTTAAGTCGTTATCACAGTAGGTACACTGGATAGGATCTTTTAGGCTACGTCAAGCAGGGACATGCCTCGGTAGTTCTTACAAGACATAGGATCGCCTTTCTTGAAGATGGAGCAGATAGAACTGATACTCCAGTCGTCGAGCATGATTTCGTCCTCCCATACTTTGCAGATGATCTGGTGCATGTTCTTTACCACAACATTGCCACCAGCTTTGAAACGCTTTGACGGCAATCCGTCCCGAGCCGGCAGCCTTATTGTTCTTCAGCTTTTTAATAGCTATGCCAACTTCGTCTAGGCTGGATGGGAGAACTACTGTATCGACTGAAGTTGAGTTTTCGTCTTAGGGAATATCTATTAATTATAGAGTTTCTAGTATTAATATCGGTGAGTGGAGACAGAGTTGTTTGAGCAGAACTGAAAAGTCCTGTGTTGATTCCAGATGAGGCAAGTTCTGTCTTCCGCGTCGGTTACATGAGTGCTGCCAATACCGAATGATCCAATACGTAATACATAGTAGTAGGCGGTCGTTTTTTACCGCCCGAAATTATGTCAGGAATTAGATAGCGGATTGACTGTCGATATACAAAACAATACATAAGCGGGAAATGGGTTATAAATGAGCCAGACGGCAGCTTGACTGACACTGTAGTGATTCAGGAGATTTAGGGAATGATCTTCCAAGAAGACTCCGGCCTTGTTTTCGTCTTTCGTTTTGAACTCGTGCATGAAAATGGATTGTGATTCATTCATCAGCGAATTAGAATAGTTCTTCGAAGGCAAAATCATACTTAATTCTTTGCCGCGCCCTTAATTCTATTGAACAGTATGTGACTTCCAACTTCATAGTTAAACCAACCCTAATAAAATATTTAATACACAAAAATATAAATTTTATTTCCTCAGAAAATGAAAACAGACAATACAACGACGAAGAATAACAGTAAAAAGTAAAACACCCACATTTACATAAATTTACTCAGTGTACGTATATTGAAAAAGTGCCGCAGATGGTGCTCGCACCGGTACTAGTTGATTTACACCATTCGTATTCCGGAATACCATGTAATCACGTCCATTTATAAGTTTCCTTACACCCTTAGACTCATCCTGATGCTTAGCCACCGCTTGCTTCCATTTATTCATGTTAATCACAGCATTCTTGTTGTGACTAAATATGCTGGCATATGCCGGTGGTGGTGTTATATTACTCAGTTTACCGCTTTCATTAATGCGACGACCTAAAGCGCCTTGATTATTACCAATAGCCCATCCCTGCAAGCTTCCCGGAAAAAGTGGACCGTTTGAACCTAAAATCATTGTCTTCCTAGCTTGACGTTCGTTCAAATATCGGAAGAGTATCTCCGATGTAAAGATCACAATTGAAGTGACAAACCCGGTTATCATGATGTAGTAAGTCATCATAAGATCTCCATTTTGTAGTTGACGTTCAGTTCCGCCTAAATCCTGTGGACAAATCTCAACATTGGGTAGACCTTTTCCAGTTAGATGTTTAATTATTCCCGATTCTACTAGGTTCAGTAATCTAGGAAAAAGTGGAACACACATTAGTCATATTGTAAGGTCCTTACGAGTAATTTCTTATGTACTCCGGATCAAAAATTTGGCTCAAGTTGGATCCCGTTGGGTATGCGAATGCACGTTTCTTTTTAAGAAATGGTTCCTTGGCCATTGCGAATGGACAATGGATCCTTTCGCTGTCGTAACTTATCAATTTTCGATAGCGATAATCCAGATAAAGTAAATGCGTTATGGCGGGGCGATCCCGGACAAATACATAGCCGTATTTCTCAACGAATGTGGTCAGCGTTAAGGTATCATTGATGTTGTCGGTAAACATTGCTCGGCTACTTGCAGCCATTTTATTTAACATCGAAAGGCTTTCATTTACCTACGAAGAATAACATGAAATAAGATCTTGAAATTGAAATAGTCAAAAAAAAAGTAGATGTAAGCAAAAACCTGCTTCTCGTTCTCACAGGCTTCGCAACAAGTCATTGGAGATATCTCGGAAAACTAAGCATTAAGGAAACCTTGCAAATGAACGTGAACCATTGATTCACAAAAGAAGATACTAAATGGCGGCTATAAAATTTTCTAAACATTACAAGTTCACGGATAGCCAGGACCTATGAACCTATGAACCTTTCAACCTGTACCAACGATTCTGTCCACCCGACTGGATGATGTGAAGATAGCCATATCGAAGCTGAAGTCCAATAAAGTTGCTGGAGCGGACGCCCTAACTACTTCAGCTCTTCAAAGCGGCAGGCTATGACTTGGCAAGAAGCATACACATCTGTAAAATATGGTCGGATGAAAGAATGCCCAAAGAATGGAACCTCAGCATTGTTTGTTCGATCCTTAAGGAAGGAAATCCTCTGAACTGCGCCAACTATAAAGGCATCAGTCTTCTTAACATCGCCTATAATTTGCGTGAACACCTGAATCCGTAAGTCAAGAACCTGATTGGTCCATATCAGTGTGGCTTTAGGTCAGGAAGTCAGGAAAAAAAAACCCATGAGCTCCCTTCAAATCGATACACACCACCTAATCATCGATTTAAAGGCCGCGTATGACAGCATCTATGGAGACGAGCTATACAGAGCAATGTCTCGTTTTAGAATCCCAGCCAAACTCGTCTGTTTGTGCAGGATGTCGATGGGGAATGTACGCTGCTTTATCAACGTTGAGACCTTTGATGTCAAAAAAGTATTTAGACAAGGCGATGCGCTGTCATGCGATTTTTTTAACATCGTACCTGAAAGAATCATGCAAAACTCACGCGCCAGCACAAGAGGCACTATCTTTCAAAAGTCCGTCCAATTACTCGCATACGCCGACGATATTGACATAATCGGAAGAAAGCAGCGTGATGTCAGCGGGGCTTTCGCAAGTATGGAGACGGAAGCGGCCAAGATGGGTTTAACGGTCAATGAGGGCAAGACCAAATTTATGCTGTCAACAAGAAAGGACACCAAACACCTATGTCTCGGTCAGAGATACAGCGTCGAACTGTACGGGCTGTACAGCGACACCGACTTAGCCAGAAGAGTGAAGGTCCAACGACTGAGGTGACTGGTTTTTGTAGAGCGGATAAACACCAATGCTCTGGTCCGAAAAATCTTCGAATCCGCCCCCAAGGGACAGCGCAGTAAAGAAAGACCGCAACTCAGGTGGCGCACGCAAGTGGAAAGGGACCTCAACCAACTTAGCCTGCGAAACTGGAGGCTGCTAACTAAAGATCGAGCTAACTGGAGATGCTTGTCGGTTGCGGCCCAGGCCCACCCCGGACTGTAGCGCCACCTTAAGTAAGTATGCAAGGATAGGCAGGATGAAATAATTTAATTTGAGTCGCAATAACTTTAAGTGTCTAGGCTTCCTAAGGAGTTTGGCATTCACTTCAGCATCTAACTTTTGAAAGAAGAACCAAACAATTATGGCTAAATCAGCTGAGCATCCTTGTAAAACTTATGCAGAAGAAAGCATCATTCAACTAGACTTCTGAATCTACTCGGACAAACCCATTATTGTCCGGTCAATAAAACTTTGAAGCTATAGGAGTATGTGATAAGCTTAAGCGATAGCTGTGGCTTCACGAGACCTGTCCCCAAGTCAAGTCATGACCAAAGCCGGCTTGTCTACAGTGAATCAAAAAATGCCGCACTAAGCTAAGGATTAAGCACCCATCACGAAGGTATAAAGACTAGCATGCATTGGCACTACCAGTGCAATGAGAACAACACCCACAGCGGTACTCGAGGCCATCCTTAACCTGCTACCGCTAGATATCTTTATACAACGATCAGCGGCCATTAGTGCCCTAAGAATAAGCCAATCCGACGACAGCTGAAAATCAAATACAGTGGGTCACATCACGATCCTTCAGAAATATCTAGGTAATGTGCCTACCACTGACTACACAACGCCATACCTAGACTTCGAAAGACCATTTTTAAGCAGGGAAGTATGGAAAGCGGTCAAGCACCTAATACGCAATCAATAGCCGTCTATACCGACGGATCTAAATTAGACATTGGCGTTGGTGCAGGAAACTTCTCCGAACCGCTGGGAATTAGAAAATCTGTCCACCTTCCGAACCACAGCAGTGTTTTCCAAGCGGAGGTCTTAGCAGTGACAACAGCCGCCCGTAAGACTGCGATGACGGCAATACCGCGCAATGATATTACCTTTTTTATTGACAGCCAGGCAACAATGAAAGCAATTTCAGCTATGGAAATAAAATCGAAGCTTGTGAGGTGCTGTCGAGAAGAGCTCGGGGCTCTTGGAACACAGCACAAGGTTATGCTTTGCTGGGACCCTGAGCATGAGGGTATACCAGGGAATAAGAATGCTAACGAATTGACTAGAGAGGGCTCGGCACTAAGTCTAAAACAAGCCGACTTCGCGGTGAATATCCAGCCTTGCTCATTGAAGCTCGAAGCTGAAAACAAAGCTTAAAGAGAGGCAAATAACAGATGGTCCTCTTTAGACACTTGTGCCATCACAAGGAAGCTATGGCCTGTATTTGATAAGGCTATGACCGCCAGACTTATACAAAAGGATAGAAAATCCCTCTCCACCCTTGTAGGTGTGATTACGGGTCATAACTTATAACACTCTGCGGTACCACACGAAGAAACTCCGTATTACGGCAGAAGACCTGTGTAGAGGCTGCGGAGACGAGGAAGTCCACGAGGACACAATCCACTTCCTCTGCCATTGTCCCGGCCTGTAGCATCTAAGATACAAATTCCTCGGACGACATTTCTTCCGGGATCTCGAGGAACGATCTGGTAAACCGGTGAACGATCTGAACGGCTGTATCAAATCCACAGGAGGGTTTTGTACCACTAACGCAGTAAGTATTTACTAGTAACCTTTTTTATGCGGGTAGTGTTTAAGGGTAAGATATCCCCCCAATGGGTCTTAGAGACCTGAGTGTGCTGCAGAGGAACTCCTCTTCGCCGGGCAACATACCTAACCTAACCTAAGGGTTAAGCACACTACTGTGTGAAGCACTGTTTTGATGCATAGCTCAAACTGAAGCCCCAAATATGGATCCAGTATTCTTATAAATCAAATCAATGACTTAGAATTTTTATACCAGAGATTGAGGAAATATATTCTTTTGCTAAAGATTTCTTTAGATTTTAATAAATATAGAAAGACTTCCTTTTTGGAAAAATGCTCAAGGACATTCTATTCAGAGATCCTTACTAAATTATTTTTATATTAATTTAAAATAACTGACATAGTCTTAAAAAGTTATGCTTTCCTTATGCTAAAATCTCCTCTATTAGGTCTCCTTAGAATTACATTCACACATACATACGCACAAAAGACAAGGATTCCAGATGATACTCACATTTTTTATAGCATACTCAACACCACCACCACGTGGAGTTACAAAGTGCTTCTGCTTATAGAGAATATCATCGACCGTATTGAAGGGCAGCGTAAACTTGGATAGCGTGAGAAAAGCCGTTAAGTTCGCTGTATAAAATGATGTTAGGATGGTGATAAAAATCCACCAAGTGGCGAAAAGTAGACGCGTGGAATCTGAAATGAGTGTGGTTCCGGAATTAAATAAATTCGTAGTGAAAAAAAAAAAAACAAAAAAACAAAATTTAATTTCTCCCATTTGCTAGTGGGCAATTTTCTAGTTTAATATTTTATTCAAATGTGAGTTTATTTAAATGTTTGAAAGAGATTTTACTTGTGATTACCTGCAAGAGGTGAGAGAGTGCTACCTTGCTTCATTAGGGCACCGTATACAAACCAAGCACAGTGGCCAAGGGAATATGGCGCTTGAGCATCATCACCGGTAATTTTGTTACGAATAATGATGAGAACGTATATAATTGGTCCGACAGCAAGAAGGGAAACAAAAATTAGAATCCATACCCAGAACTCAAATGGAGCTAGAAGACCGGAGCCTGTAGCTGATTCCTTTGGACGTTGCATAACCATTATCCATTCGCCTTCGTCTAGAATTGTGGTCGAGTAAAAGATAAAGTTGCGAGGATCTGCCAGCAGGGGAATGAATGCTGCTGCTAGGTCGGCTTTCTGAAAGAATATTTTAAAATGTATACTTCTTATTTTAATTGGTGGTCGCTGTGGTTTAGTGGTTAGTACGTTGGGCTGCGTAGAGAGCGGACACAGGTTCGAGCACCATCAAAAGTATTAATTTGTCATGAAAGAGCTTTTCAATTCGCCGTTCGGAGTCGGCAATTGAAACAGGAGGTCCCTTCCATTCGTGCGAAGAATATAACATGCACCACATGAATGGGTTGCGAGAAACTAGGCCCTGGCTCTCTATGAGCTGTCGCTTCTAAGTGAAACCATAAAAGCACACCAAATTTTGAAAATCAACATATTTCGTCAAGGGCACCCTTAATTTAGTGGAGGCGGCATGGAACAAATACAGAGCATGAAACTAGCTATATGAGTAATCCACTGCATTCGGTACTGGATCAGTTGCTACACTATCTACGGAATCACCTTGCCTGATACAATCATTGTTCAAACATTGAGACCACATTCTATGAGGCAACCTTCGCAAGCCCCATTATTGGCCTAAGTTAGTACTCTCCATGTTCCAGACAGAAATCTTGATCATCAAATAGTTAATGAGAATAGTCTCGCACTCCAACTCTAATTCTCAAAACTGGCAAAACTATCTTCTCTGAGAGTAAGACTTTTCTGAAAACGCTGGCCTCTGCTTCCAGGGCGAAATGAAAACTGTCATGTTACTCTTGGAACTAACAAAGAAACACCCGCTTATTTTGCAATACGTGGAGACAGAAGAACAAAATTGGATTCCATTTGGTCAACTGCTCCGGAGCAGAATTTCATCAAATCAATATTCCTTGTCCTTACGGCTCTAAAACTGAGAGATACTCACTAAGAAAAACTGTGAAACGTCTGACGAATTAGTCAGACAAGGCTCCTTCCTCTCAATGTTCAAACAGAAGGGAGCCCAAAGCGCCTATATCGTTTGTTAAACATCTGATTCACACCGATTCTGTGTCGAAAGCATATCATAGACGGCAACATCTTAACTATTGTAACCATGCTGAATCAATCTGGCCTGTCCTCGATCCTTAGAGATCGAAAGTGTTAATTCGACTAAAAAGAGACTAGCTCTCGAAATAAACTAATGTCCTTACAGGACACTGTATCCTAGGCTAGGTAGGAATGCTCAGCGTTTGGATATTGTATGCAATGAGGAAGGACCTATTGTGCACTTCAGCTTCAAGTGTCTTGCTCTTTCAAACTTCAGGAAAACCATCTTCGGCGGATACTTCTTTAACGATCAAAATTATCCAAGCACAGTCAGCATGGCCGATCTAAACTGGTGGTCCAACCCTAGCACTCACAGTGGAATCACAGAAGACATAATTTTTGTTTTAGTGTACTTCTTCTTAGAGGATCATTTGAAACTAACTCAACCACTGGCCTCTGCTTACAGGGCGAGGAAGAAAAAAAAAGGAGGTCTTAAGGATGTCAAAGAATCTTGCAATGGCAACCAGATTCGGCAGGTTAAAGCCTGGTACACAGACTCTTCGAAATTATGACAAAAATGTAGCTATTGATTGGATTTATTTGGAGCTAATCCTCTTTCTTAACTCCACAGGTTGGATCCAGACACCGACTGTCCCACACACATCATCAACCAGGTCACACGAGTCGTGGTAACAAAAAGGCACACCTAGTTCTCCTTTGGTTCATGACGAACCGCCATCTCTACCTACCTACCTACTTGGAGCAAGTGGAGTAGCTTTTAAGGATCTTCATGTTCATCAAGTAAAGAGGAGAGTTATGGGGAAAGAAGGAAACCTGAATCCAAAAAAAAGATGAATTAACCAAGAAGCTGCTTTACCAGCGGAGCTACTTAAACATGGAGGAGATGTTTTGTAGGGGAAGTATGAAATAAATCCATCCACCAACTTTGTAAATGGACACATACTAGATTCTGATCCCGTAGTGCCGCAAAACGTTTAAAAACATAAATTATTCAACTTAGAAGCAACTCCTCGAAGTGATTCGAAACATGCAGCGAATCTTTGCAAGGAGATGTGTTATAAGAATGAAGGAACGTTTTCTCATGAATGTTCATTCCATGTCCTCTTATTGAATTTCTTTTTTTATGCAGATAAATAGGTCTCGTACCGAATTGTTGAGTATCTGAATCAAGCTTCTGTCAAAGTCCTCCGACGACCCGATAATATTACCGTCAGGAACGATCACATCATAGGTAAAATTAAATTTTTCTTTTAAAAAATCAATCAATTGAAATGACACCCCTTTTCCTAGGACAGTCCCGTTCGGTAGAGTTTCCGTATAACTCAGCGGATAATCCTCGAGCGTTGCAATCCGAAAATGGTGTCCATTAACGTAGTTTCTTAGTTTTTCCATGGTCTCATGTTTGGATTTATAGATTTGGAAATCATACATTTCTGGAGAAATATTTGTGTCCGCCATTGGTGACAGAGCTGATGTCGATGTTTCATTAGTACCGTTGCATGCGAAACAAAGGACCGTCGCAAGAATTAAATCCAATCCGGTGGACATTTTGTATTTTTTTTTTTGTTTTTCTTTGTGTATTTTTAGCGTTTTTCAAAATCAATTTGGAATTTGAAATTTAAATTAAACTTAACCCGTTTCATAATCCGAAAAGTAGAGCAACGCAAAAGACTATTAAATTGGTTCCAAAAACGAAAAACAAAAAACCCAAAAAAATCAAAACTCAAAATCTCTTCCGAACTTTTGTACTGTACCGACCGTTGGCTAAGGAAAAACTGAATACAAATTATTATGAAATGATTACCTTTAGTCGAGGGACAAAATAAAAATATCTACATGTGCAGTAAAGGGGCTGAGGGAAGGAGGTGATACTGCTCAGACAGGACACCATATAGAGTTACTTCATGACTTATGATTTGTGGTCAACTCGCGTGGTGAGCTTAATGTTTACTTTGTAATTAGCTTAGAGTTGATTTTTTTTAGATTATTTGCTGACTGGATTGGACGGGGGGGGGGAAGGAATGCTATGGTCGATGGAATAGGGACACGACTTTTGCAGCCAGAGTTGCATGCACCGAAAGGCATATAGTAATTGAAAGTAATATTAATATGTTTGCAAAAATTACAAAGGCAATACGCTTCTAGATAAGAACTTGTTAACTATTTGTTTTTTCTTTAAATTATTGTGGCCCGCTAGGGTTTACACAGACAATATTTTTAAACGCTTCATGGGGTAGGACTGATGAGTATGTATTAAGACACAGCGCTTTTTTTCAGCTATCAGAATGGAAGTCCTTAAGATCCATCTGCTGCTGTTTTAAGAAATCTGTTTGCTCCAAAAGCCATAAAATGTTTTAGGCATAAGGCAACTATTGTCGAAAGTTACTTCATGGAAGACCGTTGAGGATCTTAAGAAGAAAGTCGACCTTTATTGCTTTAAATTAATGCGGAATTAAAGAGCAATAGCATTGGCATCTTCGGAACTAAGTGAAACATGATGCTTCGAAATGGTTGCCTGCACCTGGACGCACTTTCACAAGAAAGGGTTTATTGTCATAGAAGGGGGGAAAACACTGTTTTGCGGTGAATTAAATGATCGCTCTATGGCGCTAGTACATATGAAACCTGTACTAGCAAAGAAATGAGTCCTATGGCTCTATGAAGCGATTGTAAGACCTTCCTTAGCATATGCGTCGGTGGAATAAGCTTTCACGCAAAACCATGTCTGCTATTTTCATTAAACTCCAAAGAACGGTTTGCCTCGGCTGCATCAGGGCCTTTCCGAACACGCCTGGCTCTGCTGTAGATGCAATGCTTAATCTCCCAACCCTTGATGTTTACAACATGGGCGAAAAAATCAGAGCCATCTTCCGTTTAAAAAGAAATGGTTTTTGGTATAACACGCATTGGAGTTTTGAGGACCTTGGCTCAAATCTTATGAATATGCGTAGATATGTGTAGATTTACGGTCGACTTTTCATGCGCACAGGATTGGTTTTCGCCACATTCTGAAACTGGTAAGGAATGTAGTCGAATTTTTACAGATGGCTACAGGACCAGTGATAGCTCAGGTGCTGGAGTCTTTGTGGAAAGCGACTACGTTAGACTGCGCTTTTCCCTGGCTATTTATGCATCAGTCTTCCAAGGAACATATTTTTGCAATATTTATCACCAAGTCTCAAAGGCACTCGGAATGTGGCGAAATTACATGCCATCGATACCTGCGCCATTCTCGACTGCGGCATAAAGGGAGTAACCATCAATTTATTCACTGATAGTCAAGCAGCGCTCAAAGCACTGAGTTCCCATTACTTTACCTCAAAAGCCGTTCTAGGCTGCTTCAATACTCTCCAAGACCTCTCAAAGCGAAATAATGTCAAGCTCTGGTGAGTACCAGGACACAGAGGAATTGAAGGCAATGAAATTACAGATCAACTTGCCAGGATAGGCTCTTCAGAAAGGTACATAGGTGCCGAACCCTTCTGCGGCATCCCTACTTCCGCATTCAGAATGAGTCTGGGCAGCTGGGAAAAACGAAACTTCATATCCTACTGAAACAACACTCAGGGACTCAGATAGGCTAAAAGGGCCATCCGACCCCTGAACAAAACCCCTAAAAATATTCTCAACCATAAAAGGGACGATATCAGAAGGCTTGCCGGCTTCTGTAGTCACAGATATCACTTACATAAATTAAATATAGTTCAGGAATCTGGAATGCAGACTCTGCTTAGAGGAAGACGAATCAGCGGAACACGTACTATGTGAGTGCGTGGCTGTCTGCAGAGTCTGGAAACGCTGTCTCCACAAAGAATTCCTAACACCGGAGGGCATTCGTAATGCCTTGTTGGAGATATCATCAACTTCGTTATGAAGATAGAGGATCTCCTTGTCTAACTGGCTCCAGGCACAATAGATCTTTAAGGTCGCATTGCCATATGCGTCTGCCGCAGAGCCTTACTAATAAAAGTAATAAAAATATGGCTGCGAACTATATTGTGAAAACCCAGTGGAGGAGACGGAGTATCTGCGTCTGTACGATGGTCAAGCTGCGCTTTAGGCCTTGCTCAATGCTCTTACAGTTCGAGAATGTAGGTCTAGTTTTAATTCGGTTGGAAGACTGAATTTACTAAGCCCTGTCTGGAAGAGAAGAACTTCTCTGAACTTGAACCTACGTTAGGTTTGCCCGTATCTTCGGTTAAGGCTTCTATCGATGGTTGGATTTCCAGCAAACACAACTGTTGGTGGCATGACCCTCCAGAATGCAGGCAGACTGAAAATATACTTCCTGATGGCTGTTAGAAATCCGTGGCATTCTTGTTGTTTCTCAACAGAAAAGACTGCAGACAACTTATTAGCGTTATTACGGGACACTTTTCCTTTGCCAAACATCTCAACGTGTTAGGTTTAAGTGACACCACTGTCTTTGATACTTAAAGAGAGGGCGACGACATTGCGGAACACTTCCTATGTGATTGTTCTGCCTTTGATCATATCAGGAGGCAAATTTTTGGGGCTGATGTGATGAGTGCTGGTAACCTAAGTTCCTTATCACTGATGCTTTTACTCGATTTTCTTAGAAAGAAAGCACAATAAAAGGGTTGTACCTGCTGGTAGTACAATGGACATGTTTTTGTGTCTGAGTGCTCCAACAAAAAGGTGTTCCAACAAAAAGGATCCATATGGTAACACAATGGACCTGCATATCCTACGAGTTAAAACATGTCTGACAAGGATGAAGATTAATTGCACTGAAAAACTATCTTACACCAATCGTCCTTTCAATCATTTTACATTAGTTATTGTCGCTCATCGACTTCCAATTAAATTTCCGATTGTAAAGTTATACTATTCTTTAAAACATTGTTGTATTCAAAGTTCGCTTTCTTTCTTTCTTTTTTTGTATAAAAAAAATCATTAATAAAACCTATCTAATGTAAAACACACACTACCATTTGTTTTGGTCTTATCAAGATATAATATCTCTCATAAATTGGCGGACAAAATGCCTCCAGAGAGACCCCGGAAACTTATTACTTTTAGTAAAAGGAAGCAAACACATAAAAAAAAAGTAAATATAATCACAAGTAATTTAATGTAAATTGCAGAAACATCAATATTAGTTGACAGCACGCGATATAACAAAAAAAAAAAAAAAAAAAACTTTAATTTAGACTTTATTCAACGTGCAAATGACTCCCAGTTGACCGACCGCAACGGTCTAGAATAGGGTATCATTTCTAAAGTGTTTATCATGAATTATAGATGATCTTGGAAATGAAGTCAAGAGGGATTAAAACCGATAAATACATATGTATGGTTCCCGTTTGAATTGAAAACAATGCTAAGTCAGGCTTAAGACAGTCAATTTACCGCCATCATGTTTCCAACGTTTCCGGTAGTTTTATATTGTTTTCCAGCCATTTATCCCCACGACAACCTCTTCTCTGTTAAATCAATAAGATGTCAAAAACTTTGTACACATCTAACATTTTTTCTATAAGAGAAATTAATTTTAGAAAATGCCACATGCAGAGGCACCACTAGATAATCCGGAAAGTTCTCCAGAGTCTTCACATTCAGGAGAAGCACCAGGTAATCCAGATATTCCTGCACCACATTTGAATCCAATTCAAAATCCAAATCCAAATGTTGAGCACATCTTTCTTCGACGTTCGTTGAGTAATATTTCCCTGGATATCGATGAAATTGAAGAGGATGACCACTATCCAGCTCGGGCTTACCTACTGCCAGTGGTGTTGCCCAATCCCACAGAGCCAACTTTAGATGAGATATTGGTAGAAGTTGCCTTTAACAAATTTTGAACTTAAATTTTCAAGGTTCTTTTTTTAGAGACGAGTTACTGGACGGGATGATATTCATAACGTTGAGGCAGTTAAACTTCGTGTAATTTCGTACATGGTCAGTTTATGCCGATTGTCCCTGTTTATGCCACGACTAACCCAATTGGATCTAAAGGGAAGCGTTTTGAATTCACTCAGAGATCTAGGATGTGGTTTAATGCATTTGACACACTTGGACGTTAGTAATTGTGGTTTGAGTAGTTTTGATGGCACCAGTGGTATTCCAACAATTGAAGTACTCATAGCCGATGGAAATATGGTACAGTTGGTGGGTCCATTGACCGATTTGCCTCTCTTGAAGAAGCTTAGTATGAAAAATAATCGTGTTAGTGATTTGGGAATGTTGACATTTCTCGGAATGTGTCCGAATTTAATAGATCTGGAACTTCAAGGGAATCCAGTGACTAACCTTGGTTTGTATCGTAGGACAATGCAAAGGAATGTTACCACTTTGGAGCTGTTAGATGGACAACCATTTGGTGAAGACAGCACTGGGGTGGAAGGTGCACCACTGACATATGGAGATGATACAACAGATGCTGAATCATCTTTGTCGGATGAGATATATTCAGAGGGTGATACCAGTCTTGTGAGCATAGCTTCTGCATCGCTTGCCGAACGACCATCAACTAGTGGGGGATTGTGTAATATTTCCATTGTGAGCACAACAAATCAACGTCCAGTGTCAAGTGAGGGATTTTCTTTCCAATTAGATGGAACTTTTACATTCATATCTCTTTTTGTAGCTTCAGCAGCAGCATCAAGATCTGGTCTCGCAGGAAGTCTTGTGGTTGGAACTGTGTTAGGAATTGCACGTATGCGAAAAAGAAGTCAAAACCCAGCTTGGGGTTCGTCCAGTAATACCTCATCATCATCGAGCAGTATAGATCTAAATAGGGAGTTTCCAAGGCGATTGCCACAAGTGAATTTACCTCCACTGCCATCGATGAGGGATGATAATCGACCGAGTGATAGTGAAAGTAACTCTGGAATGGATGAAAATACTTCAAGCCAGCAGGATATCGCTAGAAGATGGCAAATGGAATCAAGTCGTCGGAGAAGTGATTTTCACGAAGAGGAGGATGGATGAATGTGAAGGATTTTGTATTCCTAAATGGATGGTGCTTCTAAATAAAGTGTGTATAGTTTCTGCATTATTGGTAGCCTCCACTTACTTGCTGTTGACATCCTTGTGGAACAAATCAACACCAGGGCGCCATTAAGGTCAAGAAAATACAAGGTATCACAACCGTCCTACGTTTTGGTGTAAGTGTGATCTTGCTTGAGCAGGAGTCTTCCTAGTTGAAAGATCGACGTTCGGAAAACATACTGCCTTCAAGGCACCATCTGCAGTAAAAGGCAGAGAAGGTGAATACCTGCAGCTAAAACAACATAAGTGTAAAGCAAGTTGTTCCTCTAGAGTCTGGTTTCCCAAAATGTGCTCCATGGAGCACGATAGTGTGTTGATAAACAATTTCGAAAATTAAGTTTGTTAAACCAATCAAATTGGTGCCAGGAGCAAAGCCTCTGCATTTATGCTAGCAAAATAGATGTAACCGTCTTCTCAATGGACAATAGGGAGAGGATGTGAGTTACCGAAAGGTACCAAAGAGTTCTTATGAGGGATAGATCGCTTCCGAATAGAGGGTTAGGAAAATAGATGACATGCAGGTATTGAAGGAAATAAAAAGGCGGAAGAAGGTGTCAATCTTTGCGTTTCTGAGTCTTGAACCACTCGCTGTCTTAGGTATAAGAAAGGTGAAGGACGTTAACGCCAAATAGGAAGTAGCGCTCTCCACAGAATACGGAAACTTCAGATACCGTCAAAAGAAGAAGGCTCTTCTACCTGCAGGCTGTGCCTTGTGGATGAGGAAATAGCTGCACATATAGATAAACTGTGTAAGAATACCCAACACTGGATAGTAGAAGAAATAATATTTTGGACTGCAAATGGATTCAAACCCAGAGATTTAGCCAAATACCTTTCAAGCGTTGACACGAGGAATCACAGTCAGAGAAGAACTGTGGAGAAATCCTGAGGACAACCCTGATTGAGGCGACTCATGGGAAGACACCTACTGGTGTGGTCTGTTTTATTCATATGAACATATGTAAGTTATTGGAAACCTCTGCTCTTGCGTTTAGGTTAGGTGGCAGGCTGCAATTGGTACCTCACTTAGACCAGATAATGTCCTTTGTGTTTCCACCAGGATCTGTATTACCCGCAGAACCAGCCGGAGCTTGCTATAAAGCGCTGGAGACTGTCTGTGTTGATGTCAGCCAGTTCACTTAGGTTGTTGAAGAAGCTGGCTCCTAAGTATGCTCTTCTCCGAGCTGAAATGACCGGGCATGTACAGACAAGGTGGAGAATCGTCTCGTCCTCTTCCTCATCTATGCAGAAATCGTTATAAAGGAGGCCAAGCCTTTAGGCATGCTTGCCGATGGTGCAGTGTTCCGTAATGACACCGACTAAGGTACTTATTAGCAGTCTATTCCGTCTGATGAGACAATAGGAACGTTTGAGATCCTGCTTTGGCCAAATCTGCCTGGTGATCAGACTGGTGCTACCTACTGTCCATCTATGATTGGCGATATTGATTGCGTTTCTATTCAGTAGCAATTTGCAGGTGGCGAGAGGCATACTTAAATTCCCCTTATCCGAAAGAATTGGTAGAGTTGTGCCCTCTCTAACGAGTTCGTCCGCCATGCAGTTGCCTGCAATGTCTCTGTGCCCTGGCACCCATTTAAGGTGAATTTTGAATTGCTCAGCCACCTCGTTAAGAGACAAGTGACAATTTAGAGCTGTTTTTGAGTAGAAGGCCTCAGATCCCAGGAATTTTATCGCGGCTTTCAGTAAAAATTGTGATATCCCGAGAGGATAGTAAATTATACCTCAGCCACGATAGGGCTTCTTTGATTGCCACTAGAGTTTAGATGATAAAAAACTGATCACAAGCCACGAAAAAGATCTCAAAGGTGATAGGTGGCTATGGATTTTCGCCAAAAGAAACTCATCTTGAGAAGGAGATAGAGATAGTGTCTAAACTCTAGAGCACAAAAGCTTAAGTATTGCTCAGCCTATAGCGAAAAAATTCAGTAGAAATTACATTTGGTTCATCGATAAAGAAGGTTAGATAGCAACTAACTACACACACTAATTATATCTCTTTGCATGTCCTAATTACACCCAGTTCCGGCTAACATAAAATTTAATTGCCTAAACACTGTTATAAATTCTCACACTAATTGTGTCATGTTGTGCACTTAATTCCAATTAACCCGCAATTAAATTATATACAAAAAACAAAAAACTAAAACCTCCATTTGAACACAAATTTAAAATGTAAAAGCAACAACGGTAATTTTAAAATCATGCAAGCAATTTTATATTACGACTTGATGTATGTATAGGTATATCCTTTCAAGGATAATAATGCACAATTACATGTTTGCATGGAAAAATGGTAATGTTGACTCTTTACTGTTTTAATGGGTAATATTTGTATGAATACTTATAAAATATTAACCTTACAATCTACCAAAGAGGTAAGAAAATAATCCACCAAGACCTTCGACCTTATAGAGGTGAATAATGTTGGATTTATTTTTGGTAGAATTGCTTGAGAATAATTTGTCATCGATAGGCATCAATAAGTAAAGAACTAGGTGGAAGTAATCACACTTGATATTTTCTAAATCTCGAAAATTAAAATGAATTTTGAAGATTAGGTAACCACGTGTGGTGTATGACATTGACATTGATTGTAAAGCATACACGGAACTGCTGAACTTTAGACTTGGATAAGCTAGACAACTCTGAAGATTCAATTGTTTTTGAACCGATTATGGAAAATATCAAAGTCAGTAACGAACTCACAGGGACCTTTAATGTCAAAAAAGGATTAAGTAGACAAGGTGACAAGGTGCTGTCATGCGACTTCATCAACTTCATACTTGAATGAATTTTGTGAAAATCTCAAGGCAACACCAGAAGCTTAATCTTTCGCTGACGACATTGATACAATCGGCAGAACTCAGCGAGCTGTCATCGGTGTATTCGTGATTATTAAAATAGAAGCGACCACAATAGGTTTAACGGTTGACTGGGGCAAAACTAATAACTTGCTGTCAACGAGAAGGGAGAGTCAACATCGACGAAGTGGACAAAACGTCACAGTAGACAGCTATAGCTTCGAGATGGTAAGGAACTATGTCTCCCTTGGCTCTGCTATCACTTCTGAAAACGACATCTCATCAGAAATCAAACGAAAAATAACTCTTGCCAATCGCTGTTTCTTTAGCCTGAGAAGGCTATTGAGTAGTAAGGTCCTATCTCGAGGAACTAAGGACCGTCTATATAAGACCCTAATCATCTCAGTCTCTAAAACTTTATCGAAGGCTGATGAAGATACCCTTGGGCCTTGGCCGCTTCGAGCAACAAATTCTTCGTAAGATATTCAGTCTCGTTTGTGTTGACGTGTTTTGGAAGAAGATTCATCAACGAATTATAAGAGCTGCACAACGTCATGGACCTTATCAAAACCCTACGTATTGGTCGTTTGAGATAGCTAGGATACAAAGGTTTCGGTCCAGAGAGTGTTCGAATCCAACCCAGAGGGACAACGCAGGAACGGAAGACCTCATCTAAGGTGGCGTGCACAAGTAGAAATGGACCTCAACCAATTTGGAGTGCGTAATTGAAAGCGGCTAACTAAGTACCGGACTAACTGAAGAGGTTTGTTGGTTGATGCCTAGGCTCATCTCGAACTGTAGTACCACCAAGAGAGTAAGTAAGCACCTTAAGTGCAGAAAGTATAATCTCAATTAATACCTTCACGTTTGGACTTTGGTATGAAGTTTAATCATCAGAAATTTTACGAACTTCTGTCCAAAATCATCTATTGTCATGGGGGTGTTGTAAAACGCAAAAGATTACGTATCCAACAACTGTTTCTACCCGCAGCTCTCAGCAAAACCAATGAGCAATGTCCTAAAACAAACGAAATAAAGTGCCTATTACAACCGACTTATTTCAGCCTCACCGGCTGTCATTATCGAAATTCAAACTGCAAACTGACACATGAAGTTCCTATTATAACATTCTATCCAACGCGTACTTATAAGAACGCACATACATATGTACATATGTGTATTCATAACAAGTCACTTACCAAGTCTCATATAGTAATGACTTTTGTAAGTAACAACAATCGAAGTGGAACCCCTACCTATGATGTAAATCATAGTCTCAGACCCTTTTATCCCTTAGCTAACAAGCTGAAGAGATAATTACCACCTTCGAATTTGACAGGTGACAGCTTGATTGTGGTAAGAAATCACCCATATGGGATAACTGTAAATAATTACTAGAATTTCCATTTCATTGCCATTCAATAATTTTGTTTATTCACAAATAACATTATTTCTTTTTTTCTTTTCTTTATTTGTATTGGTTTAAGTATCCCATATGATTAGTCCTTTACCGTTAAGCATGTCAGAGACAAAAGTGATTATTTTTGGTAATGAATTTTGGGTCATATTGTCGTAACGACCTTGTACTTAGTATTTGCTTTAAGCTGGGTGAAATAAAAAAAAGAGGATTCGGGCAAAAGGGGATTAGGTCGTCTTTGACGAAAAAAAGAGCACAGTCGGTGAAGGTTGAATTTGTTGAGACGTTTAATGATGGAAAGGTTTAATGTTTTTATGTTACCACGCAGTGATTGCGCATTAATGATGAACAATTAAAGTTTACATGATTTTCGACGAGTTTGCATAGGATTGCAAAGGTCCATTGTAACAAAGAAAAAGGAGCATCAAAGACTTGACCAAACACCCTTCAAGAATAATTTATTGAAGCTGACTTACTTACTTACTTACTAAGGTGGCGCTACAATTCAGGGTGAACCAACAAGCTTCTTCAGTTAGCCCGATCCTTAGCTAACCACCACCAGTAACACACTCCAAGTTGGTTGACATCAGACCTGTAAAATTTCAAGTACAAGTACAAATGTAATTCCATTGTTTTGTTTGTTTTTGAGTCCACCTTTGAGGCCACCTTAGGTAAGCTGTTTCTCTACCGCGTTGTCCCTCCTTTTTGGATTCGAGTACTCTTCGGGCCGGAGCATTGGTTTCCATTCGCTCTACATGTCCTAGCTATCCTAAAGAACCTATGGGTAGTTTTTTTTTTGACTGGGCCGAGGTCGCTGTATAGCTCGTATATTTCGTCGTTGAACTTCCTCCTCCAGAGTCCGTCATTGTAAACAGAACCAAATATCTTACGAAGAATTTTTTCGCTTGAAGCGACCAAGGGTATCTTCATCTGCTTTTGATAAAGTCCTTCAACGCTTCAACGCTTTAGAGCAGGACTGGGATGATTAAGGTCTTGTACAGAGTTCCCTTAGTTCTTTGGGAAAGGGCCTTACTACTCAACTGTCCAAAGAAACAGCGATTGGAAAGAGTTATTCTTCGTTTGATTTCTGATGGGATGTCGTTTTCAGAAGTGATAGCAGAGCTAAGGTAGACAAAGCCTCTTAATACCTCGAAGTTGTAGCTGTCTATAGTGACGTTCTGTCCAATTTGTCGATGTTGAGTGTCCCTTGAAGCTGACTGCTGGTCACAAATTTGTATCAACATCCAGTGAACAGCTTTTTGAAGGGTTTGTGCTGGTTTCGAAGAACATTTCCTCAATGATATTCCAATAAAATCTGTTAAAATACTGGGCGTGTGAGCTGGATTAAGTCGCCCCCTAGGTTGTTTCGAGAAAAAAGTCTCGTCTGCATAGATTGTAAATGGAAGAGAAGATACAGAGATTAACATTATAGGATGTACAGCAACTGTTCAACTGTCCAGCGCCATCATAAGGAAGTAAGTAAGTTCTAGCCCTTCTGATGTACCTAACACTTACGGATCTACTAAGGTTCATTGGTTTAAATGGACCTTTTTAAACCTTAGCTTCAAGCTGTTATATAGCCTTCTTAATAAAATTGTAAATTTTCTCGCACTGATCATTCCACTGCATCTTGATATGATGCCTTATCTGCCACTCTTTGACAATAAATATCTTAGCAGTGTCTCGTGGGATGGCAAACAATATAAGCTCGTTGTGTGTAGTAGCGAAGACCTGAAGCGTTTTATAACTCAGCCCAACAAAAACAAAAAGTTCTAAATGCATTCTAGAAAATGGTACTCTGTGTAAAAAAAAAAATACCTAAAACTAAGTGCAGATGACCTATGTAAATAGAGGCTGCGACAATGTGTAAGTACTAGATTGCATACCGCTTTCTCTGCCAGTGTCCAAGCCTCTACCACTTAAGACATCGATCGCTTAGTGGGAACTTCTTCCAGGGGGTTAAAATACTATCTGGTTAACCGGAAATTCCTAAATGTATTACCTAAAATGTATTAGAGTGACAAAAGCGCACAACACGCTTTCCTTAGGATATTCAAATGTTATCGTCATTCTTCTTCAGAACAGTTGAAGTAGCTAATGTAATTTCTCAGCTAAAATCAAAACCGCCTTGTGGATATGATGGTATTAGTAGCGTGGATGTTAAAAGAATATGCTGTGCAATAATAAGCCCACTAACATATTTAATTAATTGGAGTTTTAATACTGGAATTTTCCTGAGTGTCTTAAAACTTCTATTATTGTACCCCTATATAAAAAAGGGGATAAATGTGATCCCAACAACTACAGACCGATTTCAATCTTGTCTAGTTATTTCAAAAATTGTCGAGAAAATAATCACTACACGAATGCTTGAATATATTGAAAAATATGAGCTTCTTAGCTTCCTTCAATTTGGTTTTCGGAAAGGGAGATCAACTGAAGATGCAATAGTATCTTTCTTAGAAAACATTTGAGGCAATCGACAAGAATAAAAAAAAAAACCTTCCGGCACCAGCCGCAAGAGAAAGGTGGATTTCCTTTGTATGCAACTTTTAAGAAATATTAAAGTAATCCAAAATGGCGAAATTATAACAAGTACCCATAAACGAGTATACATTTTCAATTTCAACGAAATCGGAGCAATTTTAAAGAATTTCAAGATGGCGGATTCAAAATGGCGGGCATTTTTTTGCAAAAATATGCTTATACTATTACCATTTCTATACTATTAAAAATGAAAATACCAGAATTATTAATGCGGAATTTGAAAAATTTAAAGGGGTGTGACACGCCCCCCTCTCAACCGATTATGCCCATCTACGAACTTAGCCGAGCTATTCACCATATAAACATTTGTACAAAGTTTCAATTAATTCGTTTTAGAACTGCGGCCCCTATCGTGCGGACAAGATTTCGTTGTATTGCATAAATGGGCGTGACACGCCCCCCTCTCAACCGATCTCGCCCATCTACGAACTCGTCCGTGCCATTCACCATATCAACATGTGAATAAAGTTTCATTCAATTCGGTTAAGAATTGCGGCCCCTATCGTGCGGAGGTCTTGAAAAGTTGCATTCAAATTTTTGGAAAGTTGCATCATGAGGACCTCTGCAATAGGTAGTATTTCTTCGAAATCCACTTAAAACTGCTCGTATGTTTCTTGACTTCCCCAA
The DNA here is from genome assembly GCA_951813785.1 of Criorhina ranunculi. Taxonomy (NCBI): domain Eukaryota; kingdom Metazoa; phylum Arthropoda; class Insecta; order Diptera; family Syrphidae; genus Criorhina; species Criorhina ranunculi. The sequence goes on along the minus strand of OX638382.1, from coordinate 10,389,830 downwards.
AGCTTTTGATTTAGTCAATCATAAAATTTTGTTTAATGTTCTGTATAAGTTTGGATTCAGAGATTATATCCTCAGTTGGTTTTCTTCCTATATATTTGAAAAGAGGCAGCTCGTTCGGGTAAATTCTACTTTGAGCGAGTCTCTTACTTGTACAGCAGCAGGCGTTCCTCAAGGATCAGTTCTTAGCCCTCTATTGTTTGCTATTTACATTAATTCCATCTTTAGGCTGCCTTTAAATTGTAAAATGATTGCCTACGCTGATGACTTAGCTCTTGCACTTCGTTCCTCGAATGCAGTGTTAGTTCCTAGAGTTAGGACAGATCACTGCCGTCGATTTGCTACCAACATACATAGCTCCCTTTGTTTGTAACAGATTACCATCTGATTTACGCAATCAAATAGGATCGAAATCCAAATTCCTTGGACCTTTGAGAAATGGGCTACTCTTTACAACTGGTGTTGGGTTTTCAATGCAAGTAATAACATAGAAAGTTTCATTCCTCACTTCTTCATCTTACCCTTCATCCATATCATTCGTGTCTTCCCATAAAATCCGTTTGTTCTATTTGTGCGGCTTCACATTTCACTTTTTTTTTCATAACACTTGCCACTGGTTCCTCTAACCACTAAGTGTTCTATTCCATTTCATCATTGAACAACAAATAGTTAAACAAATTAGTAAATTATTTTTTGTAATTCAAGTAAATAAAACCAAATTTATTAAATAACTAGGTATGTATTCTTTATAAAAGTTTTGTTATGAATTTTGTACAATAAATTGGAATATTTAAATCTAAATCTAAATTTAAAAAGAAATGTCAGCCCAGCTAAAATAGAAGTCGCTGCCAAGCCATCTTTAGAAACTGGTCCTTCGAAGATCATCTACATTGTTCAAACGTATTGCGCGCAGTCGGAATGGGGAAGATTCCTTTCGAGCTAGCATGAGCAATATCTTCACAACTTCTCTATCTCTTTTCCATTTTTTTTTTTTAGATTTTTACAACCCTCTTATCCAATCTAATCTCGATTTACAGTTATTGATGCAAAGGTTTCGATTTTCTGTTATTAAGTATGATGGATTTGCAAAAGCAATTCATCATCACAATGGCACTCATAAAATTCTACCCCATGTGCTTCATCTATTCCATTTATTATGTTCTCCAATTTCCCCATGTAACTACCCTATAATTCATACAAGTTTTATTTTATTCCATTAAATCGTCAAATATATAAAATGACGTCAACAAATCCAATTCAACCTTTATAAGAATCGCGTTGGCTTACGTTGCAGAACATTTCTTCGGTCTAAAGTCATCAAACTTTCGCTTACAAATTCCTACTTAATCTAAATATTATGCATATTCCCACACAGAGGCCGTGTAGAATCCTTTCAATTTTCCAAAAAGTTTTACTGCCTTCCATAAAATATATTCACACAGTACCTTACCTATACACCGTTCTTTTTAAGAATCTCGACCAGCCTTGCATTTGAAGTCGTATACTATGTGTGGCACCACTACCTTAAAGGTTGCCCTTCAAAAATACGTATTTTTTCGTTTTAAAAAACATCAGCATCCTACTCTGTGTCGCCAAAATGTCAGGACTTCTCTCTGTCACCCGCTCTCACCTACATTGTCTATCTATGGTATATTTCTTAAGAAATTTTCAAATTCACTTTAAAAGCAATAACAATCCTTCCTCCTCCATAAGTATGAAGAAATAGAAGAGAAAGAGAAGCAGAACACAAATCACATTGAAGTACTTTCACCCGTTTGCCCTACACTGCATCATCCCTTACCTAACCAAGTCCATGTCGTCGAATCGCATCACGTATCGCATGCGAAACAGTGTGCGCGCTCGATGTATCCCGAAAAACTTGAACTTTAAAAATAACCTTTCTCACGATAATTATGCTACAGCACACATAAACAGTCCTCGTTCTCGGTCCCGTAGATGTTGTTTGGTGGTACCCTTTCCATGGCCGCGGTGTTCACACACACATCCAGTTGCTGAAAGCGATTCGGCTGGCACTGGCATACATATATGGTTTAGGATCGGATGGTGGAAAGATTGAGATGACTCTCTCTCCTTAGCTTGAGGACGAACTTATATAGTAATATGCACATTTAGCCCTGAAATACCCCCTTCCTTACAAGGGCTATGTTTTGTCAGCTGTAGGGGGTGGAAATGGAAATCTATAGAAAAAAATAAAAAATTTCATTTGTGTTTGCTTCTCTTGGTGTTTTCCTTTCTTTTCTCGGTTTTTGTCCGTGTAAGTGTTTCAAATTTATTACGTATACAGTGGCCGCAGCAAGGAAGCGTCAGCTAAGACTTTCCCTAAATTAATTCAATCAAAGGTGGGATCAATCCTCTCCAGATCTACCCCAAGAAAAACCTTGGCTTACGTCAAAATGTGTCGGGCTTTTGGATAAAATAAAACATGCCATGTCCTAGGCATGACTTTAAAATCATCCGGGATAATTTGAACGCAAGTATAGATAAGAGGCAGGAATGCATAGTCGGTGAGAACCACTTGAGATGATGACAGCTCTGCAAAAGATTTGGAAAGAGCTTCACTATAAGTAGTTAAAAATTCGAGATGGTTATGGACTCTGTCTTCCTAGTCTTTCTGAAAGGTGCATAGTCGGCGAGTAAAGGAAGAGATAAAATTACGATCGGTTCAGCATGATCGGCGACATCGACCTAGTGAGAAGAGTTAGAATACAATGACTGAGGCTTACACATAGAGCGAACGGACATCAACGCTTAGACCCAGATAATATGGAAATACACCCACGACACAGTAGAGGAAAGTGATGGATGATGTGATGCTAGTGTCAAAAATGTCGGCTGGTTAGGTATCAAGCTGGCTAAAGAAATTTCTTGCTTGAGACACCAGTTGAGATTCTTATAGATTTCCTTTGTAGTTTTTAGAATAAAATTCATCAAATCTCCTTGCATTTACTCTTTTATTTTTTTTACTTTTGATCCTTGCCAACAAAAAACCCTCATCAAATGTCACCATTACTGCCTGTCACACTGTGCACATCCATAGAGATACTTTTGGCATTTCCTATTAACCTTTCGCGTAGCGCATACATTCATACACACCAAATAGCAATAAGAGCACAGAAAAAGCCAACAACTCTCAGCAAATCACACAAAAAATACAACAAAGTCCTGGGGGTGCCTCACACCACCCAACCGGCCCCTCCAACCACAACAACCAACAACTACGTAACGCGAAGCGTCTGCTACACGAATCCGTTTGGCATTTCGATAATTATCCATGTGCCGAGAGAACTTTTCTCATCACTGATGCTGCTGTCGCTGTTCACGTTATCGCAACGTGGGATGTTAAATTTTCTCTCTTTTTTCGTGACTAGGGCTCACACCACGACCATCCAACCAACAACAGTCGCACAAATAACCAACAAAAAGGACATTCCAAGAGAAGATTTTTATTCGAACGTCTGAATACATATATTGAAATAACGCCCCGAAAATAAAGCACCACACTGTCCAAATATATGCTACCAGAGGCCGGAGTCTGGGTTTGGGGCATAAGAGCGGTCCTGTGTGTTGTGAGGTGAATAGGATCAAGACCCATCGCCACATCATCCAAAAAAAAAAAGGACAAAGAAAAATTGGCAAAATTTCAGTTGACGTCAGCAGCTGGAGCAGCATTGACGTCACTCCAGCACTGCCAGCACAGTGCTCTGTATATACATAGCTATAGCGCTATCCTTACAGCACAATTCAAAGATGACATTTACAACACAACGTGCTTCCTTCCCCATCCCATCCTCTGGCGTTGCGGCGTTGTGTGTTCCCACGCAAATTTTCATGAATGGCGCGCTTTTTTCTCCCAGCACTCTCACTGGCAAGCGATGTGAAATTGCGCTGTATGCCAGGATTTTGTAGGGATGTGAGTATGGGATTGTTTCAGTAGCGCGTACTACGTACGGATACCGGTTTGCTGGTCGTTGTCGGTATGTGTACGAGTAGCATTGGATAGATGGGTGGTGGGTAGAGTTGTTGTTGCGACTGCAGGTACGGACGAAACGACAATGAGGACGGCAATTGACGTCATCGAAGGACATGCGCTTCAGAGGAGAACCCGCGGAAGGAGTAAGCAAGCAGTAAAAGCTTACAAAATATTTTTGTTTGTGCTTCTACAAAGTGGTAGATTATTGCATTGATCTAGTACAATTTGTAGGGCAAAGGATGCAGTAGATTAGAGAGTGGAGAAGAATGTGGAGAAGGATGTGAAGAAATGTGACAGGTTTCAATCAAATGATGTGGATGCACTTGAAGTATGATGAAAGTCTGACCTTTAGTCTGTGGAGGATTATTTAATGCATTCAAGGAACAGTCACTGCTGTAGGAGTTGGAATATCAACGTCATTCTTTGAGAATTTATTGCCCTATGGCAGTACAAAGGTTTTCTCAAGCATTACTTGAGAACTAATTACATTTGTGGATGGAATTCTTGCCGGTTGTTGATGACGAACGCTTTTAATCCCGGCCGGCATTTAACATTTTGTTCAAACATATCACTCTCCAACTCGAGCCCCATCTGAGATGTATTACGAATATGTATGTATTACGAATAGCTTTGGTGATGAAATTCTAAGCTCATTCGCTGTACGTTTATTGTGTTTTCGGATATACTCTCAGCCTAATAAACGGCTTTAGAAATATAAACAACTCGCGAATTCCTATTCGGAACTCCTCGGGTTTCTTCAAAATTTTTGGCCACGTCAGTATTTTTTCCAAGCCTATAACTATGTTGTTTAAGACAAGTAGCGTTGCGACTTACAATGCACTTTGAAGTTGGAGCAGTTTAGATGCTCTTAAGTCAGGGAAACATCAAGAGAAGCTATGCAAATTTGAACTCAATTACCAATTAGGAGTACCTTTACCCAAAGACAGCAAACACATGGCAGCCAGTGCAGCTATACCTAACAAAGAGCTATATTATGGTTCCATTCTCCTTGCTACCATAAAACACCGACTCTACAACGACTCCTATTCGATAAAAACTTCGTAACCAGACTTGAGTGGAAGAATGATTTTGAGCGACAATGAAGGAGATCCACCTGCTTCTATACAGATGGCTCTAAAACAGAATCAGGTGGATGGAGTTGCCTTCTCCAAAGATGTGAACACAAGAATCTCCTGCCACAGTTGCGGGAACGAACATGAGAAAGAAACTTCCTCCCATTTCCTCTACAAATGTCCAGTACTAGCAAGAACCATTCTTCGACGACCTTAACGATATCTCGGGTAAAGGAATAAGAGATCTATACCGTTTTCTTAGCTCCACAGGCTGGATCTAAACACCGGCTGTCTCACATCCTCAGCCAGGTCACACGAGTCGCAGCAACAAAAAGGAACATTCTAGTGCTACTTGGGCTCATGTTGAATCGCCACCTTACCTAGCCACCTACCTATGGCTCTTGGCACTTGTAGATTGCTACGAAAGAGAAACGCGATCGACATCACTAACCGCAGGTGAACGGATGCCTCATTACCAAATAGATTTTGCCTAAGCTAGATGAAAAACGCTCTGACTGCCTTATCAGACAGGAACGCTAGCTTATAGTGGATGTTATAACTGGATACCGGACCATTGACAGACTCGCTAATAGGCTGGGCGTTCTCCATAATGATTTTTATAGAAGCTGTATGGACGAGGACGAGGAGGAAGAGACGATTCTCCACCTTCGCTATACATATTCAGCTCTCTTACCTCGAAGAAGAGCCTATTTAGGAGCCAACTTCTTTCACAATCTCAACAAAGTGGCTAACACCAGCGTAGGCAACCTCCAGCACTTCATAAATAGTAAGCTCCGGCTGATTTTGCGGGTAGTTTTCTGGAAAAAATTACATATCCATGTCGTATCACAAAAGGATCTTCTCTGGTCTAAGTGTGCCACTCTAACCTAGTTCATTCTAGAAGTAGACTTTTTGGATGGACTTCTTTACTGGATATTGTTCACTCAGCTTTCACTTCAGCTCCGAACGTTTGTCTTTAAAGATGCCACTCGTTTTCTTACAATTTGTCGTAATCCTTGTCAATTAACTGATCCTTTTCAACATTTTCATAGTTCTCATGTTTCGAAACATTTCAAATTGTCATGTAATTTATACATTCTTCCATTTTTTCAAGTTTTCAAAGCAGAAAAACATTTAAATCGACTAAAAACCCCAAAGAAAAAAGCACTCAATTTGAAATATATTTTGTGTTACACAAAACAGCCCAAAAAATGCAGTCAGTTTATATAGTACTTCACTGCACTTTTTGGCTGTGTTCGTGTTCGTTTAGAATTTTTTCCAAATATCAGTTTTTCGATGGAAAAAATGCTGTATATTCATTCCAACACTTATTTTTATGTGTTAATTGAATAAATAAATGCAATCAATGTCATATTTTACAATTAAACTGCATAAAATGTTAAAATATAGTTTTCGATCTTTTGGTACCATACAAAGAGTAGTGAACCTAACACAATACTATGTAGTGAATTCAACCACAGCGGCCACATTGTTGTCAATTGACTTGTGTTTCCGTAGAAGTGTTGCCGTTGGAAATTTTTATAAAATTGAAATAAAAAGTAAAAGAAAGTGATTTTGATGGTAAAAGGAAATTTATTTAACGGAGGTGTGATAAAATGACAGGTCTAATCGCGTATTTGATTTGATGATTGTGGAGTTTTATACATGATACTGCCTGAGTAAATAGAAAAAGGTGGAATGAAGAAAGATCCAAGAAATAGTAAAGAAAAGTGACCATGGATCAACGTAGACATATCATAATAGACGAAAACAGACAAAAAACACTCCTGAATTGGAGCTATGAACAGCTTAGTTAATCTAGAAACCTAGCAAGTTCTCAACAGCTGGAACCACAAGTTGATAGGTCAGAAATCATTAGGAAGTGTGTTTTACATTTTTAAGTATATGTATCTCTTTTTCATTGATGGAGCTAGACAATTTCATCAAAATAAGAATTTATTTCAATTCCAGTCGCTATAAAAATCTAGTACAATGCACCTACAATCATAAAACTTCATTCTATGTGTTTAATGGATTTAAAAGCTCAATTGTATTCGAAATTTTCTGTTTATACTTTCGTTAAAAAAAGGGATCTAATTTAAGTAGCATTAGCTAGAATTACCGGAAATCCGCTAAATAAAACATAATCAGGGATACAAAAAAAAAAAATTAAAAGCCTTTAACCTTTCAACAAACTCAGGGGTAGAACCACCTACAAACCGTGTGAATTCTCCTTTTGCACAGGACACTTTCAAAAAATTTCCCCTCCACAATATGAGGACATTCGATGTGGGCGCATTCGCTTACATATATTTCATAGCTATATGCCTAAAAACCCATTTGCAACTACGTAATAGTTTGGTCGTTTTTCTTTGTTTCTCTTCGTTCTTGTTTTTTTAGGTTATAAAACCAAAGGACGTTGCGAAGCCCACACACTCACAAAGCTAAAATATCGATCTAAAAACCATACTCGATGTAGATTATGAGGGTGTATGTGCAACAGTGAAAGCATTTATAAAATGTCACATGCGCATTAGCCACCGTTTGCCTAGGAGGGTGGAAGCTTTACTACTCACACACTCTTAAATTCTTGACAAAAGGACAAAATGAAAAGAAAACCGTTCTTACGTCATCAACCCTCATTTTCTGTGCTTGCTGTGTGCTGTTTTTTTTCCGAATTCTCCGTGTGTTTAGGCCAACCAGCTATCCAAGTTGAAGACAACCACCACAGTTTGGAATAACAGCTCCAACATATCCCACGGGCTAAGCGAGATTGAATACGAGAAAAGACTTGATTTTATTCCCTTGGAATAAATGTAAAATTATTTTCTATTTTTTCGTCGAACGTACAACAATTTCCGTGGCCAAAATTTCTGTGATCATTTACCGTTTTCTTGTGTATGTGTGCGGAATTAAATTTGTCAAGTCTAAGTGCGGAGTAGGCTTAAAAGTTTTTGTGTGATTTTCTCAACAAATGTGAAGTTAGGAATACATTTTTTATTCCAACAAGGAAACAACAATAGTATAGTCAGAGCCTAAGAAAAATCTAGCAGTATTTTTGTTCGTTAAGTGATTAAAAATAGTTTTTCTTTGATTTATTTATATATGGCGTTCGATTTATTTTCAATTCTATAACGTCACTTTATCGTCAGAGGAATATCCTGTTGTCTATCTCGGTTAAAACAGAAACAGAACGAAAGAAAAAACGAGAAAAAACGAAAAAAAAAACACACATTGTGCAGGGATCCAGAGTTAGTGGTTGAGGGTGGTGCTGCTGCAGCTGCTGATGGTAGTGGTTGATGTATTTTTAGGTCACATCACTTATGAGGAAAGCGCAACACACCAATACCACTGTAATATCCATCAATAGAGTGCAGTGTGAGTTATTTCGTTCTATTTTGTTGTTATTTTTGCGAAAATAGAACTGAAAAGCGCTAGTTGTGTGTACGACGATTAAGCATTGAAATTAACAAAATGGAAGCTACACCAAAGGTCCATCGTCATCATCATAGACGTGACAGACGGTCGAGTTCTCGAAGGAATGAACAACGCAGTAATCAGGACGACACATCAACTGAACGTCGTCGAAGTGAGCCCATAACAACAACAATATCAGCATCAACAACGACAGAAGTGACACATGCAATAGCACCTCCAGTGACATCAACACCAACAAATGCAATTACGACTGAACCAACGACTAGCAGCGGGAGAGTGGTATCAGCTTTGACAGCAGTTGCTACAGCAAATGTCGAACCAGACCTGACATCACATAGCATACAAATTGATAATGATGAGACGCCAGCGAATAGTGCAACAATTAACAACCCCGAGGTTCTGGTCAACGGCCATGTTGTCGACGAAGGTGAGAAGAAACACGAGCCAGCTAATACACCGACAAATAATCCTGAAACATCCTCAATTCGGGACACTGCAAGGAGCTCTATAGATTCAATGAGTTTACGTAGCGCGATTTTACAGCATTCCCGTCGACCGTCACCGCATGCTGCCCAAACGCAGTCCCAACCGCAGCCGCACTCACATTTGCATCGCGGCATACTGGGATTTATGGACCGAGAACTGAAGACGGGCATTCAGAAGAAAACACAGTCGCTGTCCGATCCGCAGGCCAGCCCGGCACAACGTTCAACTCGTAGTCGAAGTAGCTTGGAGAAGAGTCCGAGACGTAAGCGAAGTAAATCGGAATCGCGAAGACGAAGGGAACGCAAATTAATTGCCGCCGGCGAGATGGAAGTGAGGCAGGCCAATGAGACTTTAATGCGGTATTTGAAGCAGTGTTCGGAGATGAACGATGCATCGCTGTCCGGTGAGCTGGAAATCGATCACAATTACGACGAAAGAAGAGTCCACCGGAAGACGAAATCACAAAGGGACAAACGAGGCCATCTATTAAGTAAGACAAGTGGTCAGTGGTCAATAAAAAGACTTGCTGTCTGTTGTAATTTGTTTTTTTTTTGTATCTAGTTGGCTAATGATTGATTAGGTGGTGGTAGCAAAACCGGATTTTTTTTTCTTCCCTAAAGCTACTCCCACACTCCACACAATAACCTTTTAGAGTGTTTGTAACCGAACTGTTGGCAATGACGTAGACTGTCAGTTCCCTAAGGCAAGACATAATGGCGTCTTTGAATTTTATTTGTCCATTTCGACATTTCCCATCAGAGTTGATAGTCAATTTTTAAAGGAAGGGGTTCAAGCTAATGCGTCATTGGGATAAAAGCTCATGACGCTGGCTCTTCCAACTGATAATACAATGTAGACAGAAGTTTCAATAGGGTTGCTGGATTTTCGTGCTAAATAAAGCAGCCTGGTAAAAAAAAATGTCGAATTGTTTGACAGTTTAAGACTTTTGTAGACTTTGGAAAACGACTACATTAAGCCAGTCAAAATGCACATTAAGTTTGTGAAAAGTAATAAAGCCCTCCACAAACTTCATGTCAACAACAAGTCTTAGATGTCAAGTGGCAAAACTGTTTGATTGCCAATGAATTAGTCAAAAACGACTTTAAACGAGCTAAGTAGTTTCAATGGGTGCAAAATGGAGACGTATTGTCAAATTTGAACAATAAATCTTTGTTAAAGCTTGACTATAAGAGATAAGCCATTCCGTCAGGCTCTTTAAATTAAAATAAAGGTACTGTGTACCGGCTCCCGACTAATCGTAAAATCGTTTACAAGTTGGACGTAAGCTAATGCTGTACCTTAATTAGTACTCGAACCCTTTGGGGCTAAGGGTCCGTGCCTTTTTTTCAAACTCTACCACTGAAACCATCCATAAATCCTAAAGGAAGTCCCATATGTACTTAGTCGTTCCCTTAGGTATCCTTGTATGATTTTCAAATCTCGTCGCTCATTAGCCAACCCTCATGATCTGTCCTTTGTACGAAAAAAAAAACAAGAACCACTAACACCCCCAAAATTGTCTGTTCTTTTTTTTTCCAAAAATCTTTTCCATGTGCCTTCAGGAAAACTCTATTCGGCTGGTGGACTATCATCGATACTCAAAGAGCTCTCCGATGATATTGTACCCGCCGATGGGGAGGAGATTTACAATCCATTTACACCGGTTGTGTCACCAACGGAAGAACCATCGTCCCGAATTGACAAAATGTTCATCCAGACTGCGTCAGGATATCGACCGGTGGATCATTGTTACTACAAACATCCAATTGGATCGGATCCAGAGAGTAATAGGTGAGTAGTACAGAAGAGCATAATAAGTGTGTAAAGGAGGTAGTTGCGTGTAAGCGTATAGTGTTATGATGGTTTTGTTGTGTGCGTTGAACATAAATTAGCGGTTGATAAATGGGGGTGTGTGCACAATTTCGAAAAAGGATTTTTGTGGTATGCATAGATGGATGGTGTGTTTCCCAAAATAGAGTTATTTTGTATTTTTTTATGATTATTTTAAGAGTTTCGTGACATTTTTTTATATTTTGTTTGTTTTTCGTTTTTTTAATATACAAAATGGATTCCGTGGAGGACTCTAGGGACCTTGGGAATTTGTTTTGAGTGCAAATTTTGTTTGTTTTTTTTTTGTTGAAACTGTTGAAGGAAAAACTTTCCGGAAGTGTGTGTGTAGAGATAGACTGTGTGGACATGGGGATGATGTTACCGTGGATGTTATTGAATTGTTAATGTCCTACGACATATTTTTCATGAAGAGCTTTGGGTTGGAATGACGTACATAATATTAAATTCATATTTTAAAAGCGTGGAGAAACTTTGTTGTTCTGAGAAATAAAATTTCGTAGAATTTTTAAGAGCTTAAGATGCCCTTGATAGTCTGTCAACATGGGATTTCTATTCTTGGAATCATTTTCTATATACACATTCAATTTGTCATAAAATATTGCAAGGGAACACAGATTGATTGGAACCAAATGTCGGCTTTAAAATAGGCGTGTAGCGAGTCCAGATAACTCGAGTTTAAACCTTTTTTTCTCGGTAGCTGTTTGAGTATTTTATTCAATGAGGACCTTTTTAGATTAGTGTACCGGAAATGCGTTCAAGGTAGAAGAAAACCGAAGAATTTCAAATTGACACGCACAACCTTTACACCGATTTTGAGGATTTTTCTTCTTTTTGACAATTGAGCCACGAACTATACCAACGACATTTTCCTGTTCAAGGAAGTATACGTTAAGCGTCAATGAAGACTTCTGCTTCTAGAGAAAATTTATGACAGAAGAGCCTTAAATTTGTTGTATGAATTGGCCGCCATGGCTTAGGGGCTAGTGGCAATGACATATGATATGAAAAAGCTACTCAATCTGCCGGTTGGAGTCGGCAAAAAACTGTAGCTCTCTTCCATTCGTGCAAAAAATATAACACGCACAACATGAATGGTTGCAAAAGGTTATGCCCTGGCTCTGTATGAGCTGTCACCATCTCCGATCACAGATCGCATGAAGATTATCAATAGTTCCTTCTTGATTTTGGATGAGGATAAGCTGATAAGATGGTCATCACTTTGTACTCAAATTTCCAAAATTGTTACAAATCACGATGAGATTGCAGAGAGAGAGAGATCATAAGAAGCATCGGAATCCAATAAGGTCTTACTATCTATCCGCAACAATACAACCAGACTATGAAGTTGCAACAAATGTTTACCGAATTGGTGTGGCTTAAAAGTATTGTCTCTGTCGAAAACCTAAAGTGGCAGTGGACTAGCTACTGTCAACAAAAATTTAGTGAAACTATGCCATGAAATCAATTGACTCAAGACAAAACAAAAGTCAAAAGCCCTCCACAAATGTAACAGGAGGCTGTTATGGCCGACTTTGTTTTTCTTTTATAATTCACTAGCGCTAAAGGGGTTATGAAAACCCTTATGATGCTATTCACACAGTGGTAGTGTGGGTGTAGTAACTTTGAAACTCAGGCGATATTAGGTTTCAGTCTTTTTGCTCCGAGGGTGGTGTTCAGAATGACTGGGGAGAATTATCGGTACTGTTGCCATTGCTTATAATTCACAGTATTTCTTTCGAACATCCCGATGTCATTAGTACGATCAACACTTTCAAGCCTTATGACCGACCACCCTTCTGTCAGTGTTATACCCATGCAGTCAACTGGAAAACCGCTCAAGTATGATGCTCAAACAAGTTGTTAAGTGATAAAAACTGTGATGTGTGTCTTTCAATCTGTCATCAAAGCTAATTTCGACTTGAAGTAGATAAATACCTCGATTAAGGTTTTCAGTTAACACTTCTGTTAGCTCTCATTCACTTGCCATCTTCCATACTATCATTCAAAATGCCTACTTTCATAGTCAGAATAAAATTACCTTGTGGCTTAAACTATTCCTGTCTAACAATAAATAAATCTGTATACGTTGTTCTTACGTCACTCCTACTTTCATTTTAGAGACACCTTGTGTCCCAAATGGTTTCATCCAAATTGCAAAAATAATCCACCTACTTTAACGACAATAACAAATGCTGAACAGCTCAAGTTTCTTCTGCATTTGTAATGCAAAGGGCAATTTACACACACCTTTACATTGGTAATCATCAGCACTTGTCTCCCTACCCGTCACACTTTTTGAATTCAAAGTAAAATCTGCTCTTAGACAAAAAAAAAAAACTGTTCTGACGTAGGACGCATACGCTATTAAAGCCAAAAGTAAACTTCTGCCATTCCTTAAGATCTCAACTTGGCAAAGAACAGGCAATCTTCCATCTAAGGATACTCTCATTCCACATTGCAATACGCCCACACGCACAAAAGTTCACTCCAAGGCAATACACAAACTGTTCCCATCCAACCATCACTCCAGTCGATGTGGGTGCGAAATAATTTCCTTTTGTGTAATCAACAGCCACCCAATATCTTTGCCACAAACACACTGCCCCCGAATGTCCCACTCTTCAAATTGGAAGGTACAAGGATCTATTTTTAGAATCCACAGTACGTTATGAATGTACTCGTAGAATAGGCAAAAATCCCCACCTGTCACATCAGAGATTAATCGATCAAGTTACGCCTTTTCCTTTGCTTGCCTTTTTGTCAGCGACCGACCTTCCCAACCCGTCGCTTAGTCAAATGAAGTACCGTAATCATTTCATTTCTATTTTAAGTAGTTGTGCCGCCATTTTGATAATACATTCACACACACATATGTAATTTGAATGATTCTATTTATTTTGCAGACATGACATCTCCACCAGCGTCCACTTAGCCTGTGCACTCCAACGAATCTGGATAATGGTTTCTAACATCTGTCATGGCCTATTAGCTGGCTTGGCATTGGCACATCTACTATTCGTGGCCACAAGTAGACCGTTAGACTGGCCAGATGGTGCGATACGTCATTACTCGTCCTTTGCCGAAGCATACGCGAATACGTTCTACTGTTTGGCAATTATCTGTATGGTGTCCGTTTTTGACCGGTAAGTACTTACTCCTAATGAATCTTGTGTTTGCAAGGTGTGCGTATGCAAATTTAAATTTAGAAAGTTTGTCCTTTTCTTGTTGTCAGTGGGTGGTCCAGGGGTTGGGGTTGGGGTTGATTATGTCAAAGTGTCATCGTTCTTGTCTGATGGGTTTCTCTGGCGTAATCGCGTGGCTATTTACATCACTATCAGGGCGACACATTTATAACTGACGGAGTTTTGAAATGTCAATTGTAATGGAAGTACTTATATAGAGACTGAGAAAGAAGGCATACGCGTGTTTCTTTTTTTAAGTAGGTCAGTCGATTGTTGTTGATGTGGGGCGTATGTGGAACATTTTTGATTAGGTTTTGGTTAAGTGTTAATATGTACACATGTCTTATAAGCCTGGAAAATGTTTGTAAGTTATGAATGAGCAGAAGTGTGGTAGCTGTAACCTTTCTAACCGCAATCATTATTTAAGCGATGTCTGTCCGAATTTTGTTGGGCTCTGAGTGATCGACCAGTGATTCCCAGCCCTTTCTGACTAACTCATTCGCCATTTCATTCGGTTTTTGACTCGTCTGTCGGGTTGATGGCCTTTCCGCTGACCCACTCGCCTCTTGAGGGGATGATTGTTTTTATGCTTGGACTGAAATCAGGTGATAGTATGAGGTAGTCTAAGTCAGTTTCTAGTTTTGACCAACTTGCTATCTTTCGATGGCGCCAGTGGTGCCTATACATGCTAGTCGTTGTATTTTGATAAAATCCTTGAGTTGTTGTTGTTTTCTCTCCTGCTGGCCCTCAGATTAAGCATCCATAGGTCAGAATAGTGGATGATGGCGGGTGTAGGACCCTACTTCTTACCAAACATTTTGCTGCCTTCGTAATAGGCAATTGACACTTTCCTTATTCTTTCTGAGATGTACACTCGAGGGTTCTTCAACTGTCAACCTCAGGACCTCGTCCTTGATGGATTAGATAGGTCATGGTTGCTGCGTTGACCGATTGTCGAACGGATGCGATACTTTTTCGAAACTTTGATGGTTGCGAGAACAAATCTAGTGAAGGAACTTAGCGAAACGACAAAATAAAAGACGGAAAGTTCAGCTCCAACATTCCGCCCCATTTGAAAGGACTGCTTTCAACCCAGAAGAACTGCCAGTTTACGGATGGGACGTCTAAACTCTCCTCTTACGTCAACAACTCTGATTCTACCATGTGGACCATGGACGACGTTGATAATTCTTCCCATGATCCACTTCTGCGGTGGAACGTTGTCTTCGTGTACGATGACTAGGCTGCCAATGTTGATGTTTGGACTCAAGGACGTCCATTTTGCATGACCTTGCAACTTATGGACATATTCCGTCGACCACCTTTTGTTTATTCGCCGCCACCGCTGAATGAAGCTGAAGTCTGGCACTTCCTCTGCCGGCTCAGGAATGGCCTTAAGTGATGACCCTTTGAGTAGTTGTGCCGGCGTAATGGCTTGGAGATCGCTAGGGTCGGACGACATCGGGGTAATTGGTCGCGAGTTCATTAACGCCTCGATTTCCACCAGGGCTGTGGACAGCTCCTCGAACGTCAGCTTGGCACCGCTCAGGCTCCGGTAGAGATGACCCTTCTCTACCTTCACGGCAGCCTCCCCAAATTTCACCAAAGTGAGGGGTATAAAGTGAAAATGTATGCTATTATTAGTACAAAAGTCAATAATGCTTCCTTGAGAAGAACTTTTGAACAACATATTGCGCAGTTCGACGAGTTTAGACTGTGCTCCTACAAAATTGGTTGCATTGTTGCAATGAATATCTCGAGGGAGACCTCTTCAACCTATCATTCGGTTCAGTGCTGCGATAAAAGCGTCAGCGGACGAATCAGATACGGCTTCCAAATGAACTGCCTTTGACGAGAAACAAACGAAAACTGACACGTACGTTTTGTAAGGAACCTAATCCTATAGTACGTATAGATAGGACCGTAGAAATCTACTCCACAACAGAGGAAGGGACGCGAAGGGTATAATCTCTCTGGTGGCAAATCTCCCATGACGTGTTCCAATAGCTTCGGTCGATATTTGACGCACTTCCGGACTATCTGTACAGGTGCAGATGTCTATCCACTATGAGAGTGAAAATGCAGTTTTAAGGAAGCACCAGCGGATGTTTACATTCCTCCAGTATGTTGGCATGCTTCAAGCGTCCTCCTACTCTCAAAAGGGGAAGCCCGTTTAGCTTTCGATTTGTTTGAAGAGACTTTATTTCGTCTGAAAACGCGTTCTCTTTCCATGATACCTAGACATATCTACTAGCTCACTCATTCATTATCAACTCCGACATCATGAAAGGGTGAAATTTTTGAGGAAATCCTTATCCATTTGTGGGAGCAGTGATATGGCGACCAGTACCCACCTCAGTCATCAATCTAAGACCTACAATCTGGGTTCAAAATATTGATCACGCGTCGAGTATTAGTTTTTTTCCATGAATACAACTAGCTTCATCTTTCTCAGTTGTAGTCCCTACGTGAGTACTAGAGGTTTTATAGCAATTTTGTGTCGCCCTAAGCAAGGCATAAAACCTTATCGATATAAAAAATGTTACTTTCAAAATTTAGTCTCAATATTTTTTTTTAAATTCCTCCTCAGCATGGACATATGCCATTTAGAATTCTCAAATGCATCTGAAGTAATATCCTTTCGATGGATAATCATAGCAATGATCTACATAGCGACAATAATCCTCACACTATGTGCGGAATCCATGGATGAAAAACTCTACTTGACCAAAAACTCAAATGTGACAATGTTTAGAGAGGAAATGGTAAAAAAATAAAAACAAATTTTAAATAAAACCACTTAATCTTAAACAATAAATTATTTCATTTGTTGCTTTAGGAAAACAATCAAGTTCTCAGTGTATGGAGCAGCCTATCGATGGCACGTAGTATTGGTGCAATTTTCGGATGGATTATGATCGGATTATCGGCAAATGAAGATCTACTCTACGGCCATCTATTGGAAATGGAGAAATATCAATTGACAAATAATTAAAAATAGAAATACTACAGTTATATTAAAAAAAAGAGAAATATATAATAATCTAGAGTTAAATGTATTTATCAATAACAAAAAGAAAAACAGCATATAAACAACAACTGAACAAGTGATATATTTACCCACATATTTAATATTGTAAAAATAAAAAAAGAAGAAGAAAAAAAAATGTTATATATACAAACCTACTAAATATTATTATTCAAGTTTATTAAATTCTATTTATTTGCCTTTATGTAATTTGTAAAATGTAATAATATGTAAATACGAAAGAATTACTACTACAAAATAATTTAGCAAATTAATTGAAACAAAACAAATTTAAACAAAAACTAATTGTTTATGATTTTTTTCATTTTCCATACAAGAGAAATGTTGTGTATTAAAAAAAAAAGGCGGGTGATTAAATAAATGAAAGCAAAGCAATTTCTGTTTAAACTAAAACAAAATTTTGTATAGTACTTTATTTGTTATTGATTTGAGAGTTCATTTATATTTTTATAATTTCTTGTTAAAAAATTAACTTATTGGCTGCTAATAAGAAACAGAAAATAAAAAACTTCAAAATTATATTTAACGCAAAATGAAAAAAATCATGAGAAACTTAAACACACTATCAAATTAAAAATGAAAAGAAACCAGCAATGAATGTCTATTAAATCAACAAATAAAAAAAAGAAGAAGAAGAGAAAGAGAAAAGTAACAAAATCAAGCGACAAAATAGTAGATGCAAATTAAAGTAGAAAGAATAAAAAAAAATATATATATATCTATATATGAGACTTGAAGAAGTGATCGCAATAAAAATGAAAGAAAACAAAAAAATAAATAAAATAAAAAAATATATTATATTGATTATTATATAAAATGAATTGATTGTTAGTAATTTTATTTTATTGGCAAATGGGTTAGGTCTGAAACTTGTCCATGAGAGATGGAACACACTCTCTTTCCATCACATCGCACATAAAAGAAGATGTTAAAGGAAAACAAATGAGGTTGTTCACACCCCTTGGCACTGCGGATTAAGCGAATCCTGTTGTCCTTTCCCTAGTGTTCTCAAATGAATTGTTTCACCCCAGACGATGTCAGGAAATTAAGAAACTTCTCTGGGTGGATGGTAGCGAGTTATTCCGTAGGGATGACTTCGTTGCCGAGAATTCACGTTCTAAGTTGGAAGAGAGCTGGGCATTCCGAAAAAATGTGTATAGCGGTTTCTTCACTCTCAAGGTAGAGTCTACAGCTTGAATCTATTTCAAGGTTCATGCGATGTAGGTGTTTGTTTAGACGACAGTGTCCGCTGAGGAATCCCATTAGTGCTCTAAGGTTGCTCCTATCGAGGTTCACAATTTAATTCGATTTTCTTTGTGACGGTACAGGGAATAGCAGCTTTGAACATACTTGCCCCGGTGTGTTGAGCCAGACTTCTCTTAATTCTTGCATGCAAAGACCCTTTGCGTGTCTTGCGAAGAGTGATTTACTTACCCCATAGAAGGGTTTGGATCCAATGAATTCTGTTATCGCACGGTCTTTTGGCAGAGAGTCGGCTTTTTCATTGCCCGCAAATCCACTTTGTGCAGAAATCCAGTAAAGGATGACCATGTTGTTCCTAGTAAGGTCCGCGAGTTTAGATTTTATGGCGGCGAGTCGAGCGCATTTAGAGCGGCTTAACTGTCTGAGAAGATAAATATGATTTTCCCCATGTGAGAGGACTAATTGAGTCTCACATATTGATTGATGGCAAAGACTTCGGCTTGGAATATGGACGCGAATTCACCAAGGCTGACTGAGAAGTTCGCACCTGATGATTCTTCAAAGATTCCGGAACCAGTACCTGTTTCCATTTTGGATCTGTCCGTATACCAAACAAGGTATACCCATCGTTGGGGTTCTAGTAAACACAACTGTAGGTGACATGACTCTCTAGGATGCAGGCAAACAAATCAGATCCTTCCCTTCCGGTAAGAAATCCGTGGCATTCTTGTTGTCTTTCAGCAGAAAAGACTACAGACAACTTATTCGCGTTATAACGGGACACTTCCCATTTAAGTGGCACTACTGTCTGTGACGCTTGTGGAGAGAGCAACTCTACGGATGTGATTTTCCTGCCTTTGCTCGTATCAGGTGGCAGATTTTTGGCACTGATTTGATGAGTGCTGGTGAGCTAAGCTTCTTATCACTGAAGCTCTTACTCGACTTTCTTAGAAAAACGAAGAAAACACAGTAAAAGGGTTGTACCTGCTGGTAGTACAATGGACTTGTTTTTGTGCTTGAATGCAAGAATGTGATGTTTCAACACCCCCGAACCTCTGCAGAGACTGTGGCGACATAGACGTGGAAGAGGATACGATGCACTTCCTCTGCGACTGTCCAAACCTCAACAGGATTAAAAAAACAACCCTAGGCGAAACCCGGGCGAACTGCAAAACCATGCCACCGAACGCAGTTCTCAAATTTATACAGAATTCCGAGTGGTTAAGGGAGGCGACCGATGGAAAATAACTATCCCCTTCTCACTTCCAAACAGGTACAACTAATTACCTACCATATTGAGACATCCTTCGTGATCAAGGACTACATTATACTAATGTTCTTTAAAATTGAGGGTGCCGTCAACTATGTTCAGACAGACTATCCTACGGAAAAAGGTTGCAAATGCCATTTTCGGTAAGAGCTTGCAGAACAAAATGTACATATTAAGATGAGCATCACTTCCCCCAAGATTAAACACTTAACGTTTCGAGTAGCACCAGCTATTATGGACACTTATTTGAGCCCTATTTCATGTAAAACTCATAAAATGTATACACAACTTTGTATGGACTTCATTAAACCATTTGGCGGCCATTATTGTCTACTTGCTCTATGTATCCGGTACGAAAACTTCTAGGTAGAGCAAGACGGAAATTCACCAAAGCTCATGAACAGTGCTTCGGTGGTGCTCCAGCTCATACAAGAAGTCAATGCTGATAGTTCTTGTATTAGCTTTGAAAAGCAGACAAATTTGACGTAGAAACTTTGTAGAGCTGAAATAAGCTTTTGCCGAACGTTTGTGCTTATTTCTCGACTCTAAAACGATCAACAACTGACCACACATGTTATTAATTGGTTCCACTGAAAACCTTCTCAAATTTAAATCAAACCTTTCAATTCAGCACTTTTCCCACTCAAGCCAGTCATGACCATAAACTAACTCAATGCAACCACAGCGACTAAGGTCAGTTTTCATGGTTCCCATGTCGTTGCAATGTTTTTAAACAAACCATTCCATCGAAATACTGTCCGCTCATCGGCATTCGAAGCTCCGAATTGGCACTCTGCTATTTAGTGATTCATTCGTCTCCGTAGAATGATCAGCGTATTCGTTTTGCTGGTGATATTCGTACAACTTGTCCACTCATGGAATTTAGCCCCTTTGGGGCTGAATGAAACATTTCGATTGAATCACGTATCCACCTACTATATTCGTGCTTTTCTTTGCATTGAGACGCCTTCAAAGTTCCATCCGACATTGGTGGAATCCTTTTGGCCTGAGAATTTCTTTGCCCTAGCACCGAGAATATTTCCTCATCCATTTGCACATGCCAGAAGAGGCAGATCCAATAACTGTGCGCTGATTCAGCAGGCAATGCTGACTCAGGTCGATAGCTTGAATCGTCTGTGGCTGCTGGACAAGGGCAATGATTTGTGCAGACCAAAGCTAATTGTTTATGATTTAATACGAGACAACGTCGAGGTAAGTAAATGCATTCCTCATCTGACATTCATATTCAGCAGCATTAATTGTTTGTTTGAAGGTCTTTCGCAGCGAAATACATCATTTTCAAGGGAATGAAGTCGTCACGATGAAACTTGGACCTATACCCAACTGCTGTGAGGTAGAAGAGAAAGCCTTTTTCGTATTAGCAGGCAAACCATATCTGGTCGCCTATGACATTTTGCGGCAAACATGGAAAAAGATTTATGTTTCAAGCCGGCAGTACGACAACATCCAACAGGAATTTCCAGTGCAGCCTTGGGATATCGCCTTTGGTCATGGCAGTCAGGTGTTTATTGCTGAAACATGTGGAAAGCTATTTCTGGCGAACTCAAGATTCAATGGAACTAATATGTCAGCGGAATTTCTTGGAGATCTCATTGGATCACCAAGCGGGATGATCGTGGATAGTGCAGGGACAATGTACTACTTAGTACCAAAGTTCGGAGCTGTAATAAGGTGTCTGCCAAGGAGCGGTCTGTCAACGGAGGGTAACGAGATTATATCGCTTAGTTCGTTGCCGATAAATCAGATTTTCCTTGGCGTTCATGGTTCTGTATGGCTGGCCAGTGAAAAACCGATCTTTGCTTACGATCACTGTCATCGATTGGTGGACAGCGTGGGTACGGCCTTGGGAGTATAAGTTGTGTAAATAAATATAACTTTTTGGAACATCATTTCGTGTTGTTTAATTTTGAATTTGGTTTTGTCTAGGTCTACAGCTGTAAGAGGACAACTACAGAGGTTTGGGAAATGTGTATTTTTAATATCTTTGGCACAAATAGTGAGTGAGAACGTTGGTACAATTATAATACAGAGATGTGTTCCATTCTCGAACCTTGGAGTAGCGTTAAAAAATTTAAGTAATCGATAAACCGAATATTTTCCTTAAGACATAAAATGGAGTTCCCACGTTTATTTCTATAAAACAAAAAATCAACTACAACCGCAATCACTTTCTTTTCTTCTCGCGCTTCTGCTTCACTTTCATTGCTCGCTTGTCCTTTTTCTGTCTGGGATCGACAACGCGGTAACGTCCTTTAACTCCAGCCGGTCTCCGTGCTCGCTTGGCCGACAAATGTTTCTTTGCCACGACATATGTTATTTCCTTCTTCTTCTCCTCGGCCTTCTTGTAAATTTTCTTCAATTGCCGCATCTTTTCTTGTGCACTGGAATCAGCGCTATCCATAATTTTCTGTGCATTTTTCTTGGCCTTCTCCAAGCGCTTGACAGCACGACGCTTCTTTCTCGCCTTAGCTTCCATGACTTTCTTGATTGGTCGCACGTTCAATTCTTGCACCTTCCTTTCGTATTCTTCTTGCAGATTCTTTGGAACTGGAATTGGTTTACGCATGTGTGCTTCTTCGTCTTGGGCGAACCAGTAAGGAAGATTTTCATCATTAAATGCGTAACGATTCCAAGCGCCGTCTATCAAATCGCGTCTGGTTTTCTTTCCCTTGATCATCATTGCACCGAGGGCGAGCTCTTCCTCAGATAAGCGAATTTTCTTCGCTTTTGGCTCTGAAAAGAGGTGAAAATTTAATGATTAAGGGCCACCAAATGGTTTGAAATAAATTACCTTTGCTCATGTCTCCATTGACTTGATCTTCTTTACCATTCACCTCGGTATCGTCGTCTGTGTCACTGCTATCGCTGGAAGATGAGTCCTTCTCTGCGGCGAACTTTGCCTTGCGTTTGGCCTTCTTTCCCAGCGGCAATGTGGCACTTTCATTTGGCTCGTTGTCATTGCCAAGCACTGAAACGCCTTTAGATTTATATTCACTTGCCAGACGATCTAAATCATAATCCTCGTCATCATCGGAGTCTACTTTCTGTAAATTATCTTTTTCGAACCACAATTGCACTCGCTGCTGCCGCTTTGTGTCCTTGTCACGAAAGTCACCAGACCTAATGAGTGGATGCTCATCACGTTTCTTCTTCAAGTTGGATTTCTTGGACTTGCCGGCTCCTTCTCCGTCCTCATCACCGCTTAGACCAAGACCATCCTTGTCGTAGTCACTTTCATTTTCCGACTCAGAAACATCTTGTTCGCTGTCATTTTCATACTGGGCGTCGTCATTAATCCGCTGGTCATCCTTGTCATACTTTCTATACTTTGGTAGCTTTTTTTGTTCCACCTCAGGCCCTTCTATATCAAAATCCGGTATGACATCCAACATGGCATCCAATTCCTCTGCCGTTTTTATCTGCTTTAAGTCAAAGACATCTTCTTCGAACTCTTCTCTTGGTCCCTCGTCTCCCTTGATGACCATGTTAAGATTCATTTTCTCATTCAACTTTGTCTTCGCCTTCTGCGTCTTCTTTTTCTTTCGCTTCAGATCCTTTTTCTCCTCATCAGCCAGTGTAGAAACCAATTTGTCCAGCTGTTCCATATCCAGTTCATTAAGCTCTTCCTCTGTGAGTGGCTTTGCTGGTGCTTCTTCTTCAATTGGTGTAGTTTCTTCATTTTCCGGTTTCTTGAAGAGATCCTCCTTCACAGACTTCCACCAAGCCAATATACCCTTGATATCTTTCCTTCCAAGAACTTTAATATCCTTGCAACACTCAATGATTTCCATCGTGGTCTTGGGATGTTCCAACACTGCTTTATCGTCGATTGTTATGCTTCCGATGCCCTGCAATGCTGCCAATCCACTCGTACTCTCCATGAAGTCTTTCACCGAAATATCATTCCGTAGAGCAACCTCTTGTTCTGTATATCCCTCGGCTTTTATACGCTTCTGTTTGTCTGGGTGAAGTAAACTACTCTTTTTCTTACCCTCTAGGTCGAGCTCTTCAAAAACAAATTTCGGATCCAACAAGCGTCCATCAATTTTGTCTGGTGCCAGATATCCCTGGCACACTATGAATATTTCAGCAGATTCCTTACGAGAAGCACTCGGTTTCGTAGCATGGACTTTCTTAAAAAGCTGTTTGAGGACCCACAACAAGGCATTGTAATCTTTCGAACGGAATACTTTTGTCACAAACCATCCTCCGTTCCGCAAAAAGTTCGTGGACAACTTCAACGCACTCAAAGTCAAACATATTTGTTGATACGCATCGTGCAGCCAATTTTTACCCACATTCGGCGCACCATCATGCAGTACAACGTCAGCTTTCCATGTTTGAAGTTCCTTGGTCAAAGAAGTTTTACACTTTTCTGTTGTAATATCTTCGACTAAACCAATACATCCTGGTATAGATCGAATCGGATACAAATCCACGCCGACTACGATCGAAGAGACCGGCATATTTTGTTTGGCAACTTGCATCCATCCACCAGGAGCAGCACACAAATCGATACATACTTGGGATTGCTGGAGAAATCCAAATTTACGATTCAACTGGATCAATTTGAAGGCCGCACGTGAACGAAAGCCTGAGAATTATTAAAATTATTCGAAAACCGATGCATGAGATGATGTGGTTTGTGATTGAAGTTTTCTGTGAACTTACCAGTTTCCTTGGCTAATTTATAAAATTTATCCTTACGGGCCTTTCCAATTTTCGTCTTTTTACCCATCTTTTTGTTAAATTGTTAAATTTTCAACAAGAAATTAATAAAAATCGTGGATTTAACTTTTCAACTAGCAAATCCTATCAACAACTACGCACGTGTAAAATAAATGTGGACGGTGGCATATGTCAGTTTAGAACCTAGTCAAACATTGGTCAGTGTTCGAAAATGCACTCCGTCGGGTGAAATTCTGCAAAAAAAAAAACTTTTAAAAACAGACATTTTGTTCGAAATACTACATTTAAACCATTAATTGATGAGCATTTTATTACAATATTTTCAATCACTTATGCCGGCAGTCCTCCCTTACAAGGAAAAACACAAAATTTTACTTTAAACTAGAAAACATTGATGTGTAGTACTGCTACCGCTTCGATAGTACTCTCTAGCTATCATTGTGTACTTGTAATGAGAAAATCCCACCCCACATATCTTTTCACTCAAAACTTCATTTATCTAAAAATCATAAAATTTTGAATATATTCGTGACGACAACGTTAAAAAAAAAGATATACATAAATATTTGAAAAGAAATTCTAGTAACCCGACTACCGAGAACCCCTAAATAAACTGTCACTCCCCACCAGTTTACAAGTATTTGACATTCCATCATTCGCCTCCGCGATTTGACATTCGAGACTCGACTCGACGGCTGCAAAAATCCATTGCCCACTATAAAAAACTGCATATTTGTGTTTAATCTTTCAAGTGACGACAAAAGACACCGAAAATCCGACGAAAAAAAAAAGAACCGAACCTTCTGGTCGAATCAGGTAAATTCTATTTGTTAACCTTGTGCGTGCTTGATGCGCCAGAATCCTCAAGAGAAGCGTTTATTAATAGATTTGAATCGGATGAAAAGTTTATTTGTGAATCAAAAACGCCAGAGAATCCGAAGAAATCCCTTTTCTTGCACGAAAAAAACGAGATAATCAACTTTTTTTTTTATTTCTAATTACTTATGTTTCTGTGCGTATAAATCGACGGGTTTTGTTGTTAACCGGAAAAACAATTATTTATCGAAGTGAATTATTGCTGCGCAGTTTAATTTGTTAAAAAGAAAATTGAGATTTTAAACAAACAAAGTGTAGATAAACAAAGTAATATAAGAAAATAAAGAAAGAACCACAATACCTAGAAAGACGGGAAAAAATATGTTTGAGAGCTTCCTCGGTATGCTTAGAAAACGACGTCGGGTCGATGGGGAGTCGGGGACTTCAAGTACACCGCAATCACAGTCACCGTCTCCTCACCCGAGTTCCATGCTAAGTGATGACGATTGTCCCCTTGCAATGCAAATAAATGATTCCGATTCAGATCTACTAGTGCTCAGTCGTCGTCAATTAGCGACCATCGATAGGTAAATACCAGTGAAGAGTGTGTGCTGAAGAAGCATTTTTTGCTTTTGTTTTTCTTATTTCAGGGAAAAAAAAAAAAACAAGACAAGAAAAGAAATTTAAAAACGTATAAATTGCATTTTCGTTAACAAAACTGGAGTCAGAGGAGGTGCCGCAAACCTCTACAGCTAACGATCAACAAAACAACTCCCTACAGCAGCGGGGTGGTAATAACAACAATAATAATCAACGGGCATTAGCTTTGTATTCGAAAAAACTGCAACGATTTCCAGAACACATTGAAGCCATGGAAATTGATTCTGCCCCAGTGCCACCGCCACAAGAGTATTCCGATAGTCCATTCCAACAACAACATTCTGAATCATCGATGAATTTTGATTATTTGTCGAGTTTACACTCGACTCCGGCTAGTGGTGCCTACGGCATGGACACTTCATCGCCAGCAGGGGTTTCGTCATACAGAAAAGGATCCGATTCAAGCAACGCCAGCTTTGCTTATGTTGATGATAGAGCTGTGGACAGGTCAATATTTTTGTTTAAACAAATGCAAATGCAAACAAATTACCACACACTATCGTTAACTTATAATTTCTTACGTTTGCTCCAATTTTTTACATTTCGTAGGCATAAGCAATCAAAAGTTTTGATTTGTTTATTTGAATTTTGTTTTCTTCTTTTTTTCCCGTTCGTTTCGTTACTACACACATACATATCCTCCTCCGTTTGCACACGTGCTGCAGACCTTTTAATTTAAACGAGAGGTAAATCGTTGCACTAGATGCGTGTTGTTTTTTTTAACATAATGTAGAACGGTTTTTGTTAATACTTTGCACTTTGTATTGCAGGTTTGTTGGTGTACTGGATCAGTTAGACGCTAGAGTGGAAAAATTCCGAAAGGACGCACTGGGTTTGCAAGAGAAGAGAGACTTTCTGCTGATGTCCATTGATCTGATTAAGACCAATGACTTGCTGCATGGA
Organism: Criorhina ranunculi; assembly: GCA_951813785.1. Classification (NCBI taxonomy): domain Eukaryota; kingdom Metazoa; phylum Arthropoda; class Insecta; order Diptera; family Syrphidae; genus Criorhina; species Criorhina ranunculi. The sequence continues at coordinate 10,363,201 of OX638382.1, read as the reverse complement.
ATGAGTGAATGTAAGTAATTTTTGTAACACATCCACCTCTATATTCTGTCGCTTTAGAATGCCTTCGGTCGATAGAGCCCTTATGACATCTAGAACTTTGGCAATGATTTGGTTGGGTAACATCATCGAGCATTTCGCAGATTATTGGCGCGATATGGATATGGCAAGATGAATATTGTGTGTTCCTTGTAAATCAAGTTCAGTTCGTTGCGTGGTCTAACTAATAACTAGGACTAACAAGACTCAACGAGAACATTATCTCATCCACCTGTGAGTCATGCAATCTCTCTCTTACTGGTAAATCTCCGTAATAAGAATTGTACATCAAAGCACGAAAATGCATTTTAAATAAAGCTCGTATCACCGTTCTCTGTGTTAGTCAGTGATTCCTACCATGTGGACAGACTACAATTAATTCAAATTCTATCGAACCAAACGATTGTTGCTTCCGCTTAGGTTCTAGCAAGCATTCTTTTGGTTAATTACAAAATTTATAATAATTTCCAGAACCAAAACCATATGCAGAGCGTGGTGATTTCTTTTGATTTCTTCGGCTATTCATTAAAATAACACTAGCTGTGTTCCCTGTATAAGAAATTAATTCATAATTCGCGTGGGAAGTGAAATTATCTGCAAATTTAACCAATCGTGGGTGGTTTTTTATAATTTTTTGACTTCGGTATTGTTTATCGCTTAACGGAGAATGAACACCCACGTTTAGTTAGTTAAGAGCGTATACCATTTAGTACCTGTTTTCGTATAACTTTTAACAGACTAAACTAGCAAGATTAAGCAAATAATTAAACGACTACAATTGATGTTGAGAATTTAAATCTTAAGTTTCCAATTCAGTGTAAGTTGTCTAACCAATGGAAAGCCACGAAAGCCAGTGAAAATTGATTAAAATGCACTTCACTTTGCCCTACAAACGATAACCGCTGCTAAATTATCTTCTTCTTGATGCGTATTACAAAAGCTTCGGTGTGCCTGTTGCTAGTTCAGACAGCAGACTTGTCCTAACAAAAATGTTCCAATAGGTTGATCTTGTTAAAGCGATTGCAGGTAAGCAACATCCTTACGAATCACCTGCTTAATAGACCTACATGTCAGAAAATTAGGCGTTACTCCTTTGCAGGAGTTAAAAAGAAGAGAAGGAAGAAAGCGTTTTGTTTGTGTGTACTTGTACAGTCTTGTTTGACTGAAGAAGGCTCGACCATCACTATCTAGATGATAAAATTGAATTGAAATTGAAGCTCTGTTTGTTCCTTGCTAGGAACAATATGGTCATTCTTCACTGGATTCCTGCGCATAGTGGATTTGCGGGTAACGAAAGGGCCAAAGACTCACTGGCCAAAGACGGTGCGGCAACAAAACTCTTTGGACCCGAACCCTTCTACGGGGTCAGCAAATCACTCTTCGCGAGACATGCAAAAAGTCTTTGCATGCAAGAATCTAGAGAAGTCTGGCTCAATACACCAGGACAAGCATGTTCAAAACTGCTATTCCCGGTACCGCCACAAAGAAAATCAAAATTAATTGTGAATCTCGATAGGAGCAACATTAGAGCACCTACATCGCATGAATCTTACAACAGATTCAAGCTGTAGACTCTACCTGGAGAGTGAGGGGACCTCTCTTCACATCTTAACGAAATGCCCAGCTCTTTTTCAACTCAGAAAAAGAATACTAGGCATCGAATTTGTCTCTACTGAACAGCTTGCTGCCATCCATCCAGAGAAGTTCATTAACTTCCTGACATCTTCTGGAGTGAAACAACTCATCTAGAAACATAAGGGAAGGCACAATAGGATTCGTCAGTGCCAGGGGCTGTTCAGCTCTCCCGAACAACAATAATAATAATAATAATAAGCTCTGTTTATCATTGGACTTCATTTATCATACGCGAATCTCTATACTTTATTAGAGTTAGTATGACCTGTTTGTGGTTTCTGTCTGGAGATTTCTCATTGCTCAATCTACTTAATACGATTTTCGTAACTCCGCTTCTTTTCTGGGGAACCAGTAATATGTAAAATTCCAGCTTTTAGAGAGCCAATGCTTAGTTTCTCACAAATTCATGTTGTGCGTGTTTTATTTTTCGTACGAATGGAAGGGAGTAACAGTTTTGTTGCCGATTCCGAACGGCGGATTGAGAAGCTTGTTCATGACACATAATACTCTTGCAGGTTTGTCACGCGAATAAACGTTTGGTGGTTTTGAAGATCGAACCTACATATATCCTCTCGCTTAGCAGCCAAACGCACTAACCACTAAGCCATGTTGACGATCTCAACTAATTGTTTTCCTTTATTTTTTACATTTTCAGCTGAACGCGAAGAAATATCATGCTACATTCAGCGTGTCAATTCCCGTCTTTCCACAGTCGAACTCAATGTTCGTACAGTCCGTGACACTTCCCAAGAAGATTCGCTTAGCCAAATTAATATGCTCATTGATATGATGATAACACTGGGTGATCCAGTTCTCTCACGACAACGATGTCAGCAATACCTCAACGCATGCAGTTCATCCGATGGAAGCAGTATGGGCTCATTTACCGAACATGGTCCAGGACTAGATGTCATAGTCGACAAGAAATTCGAATGTGCCCTGTTGGGTTGCACCCTCGATGATCAAAAGAATATCAAGAAGCGACTGCTAGCTCTCATGGGATACCTCAACAAGCAGACCATACGCGATTGAACATTCGCTACCATGTGTCACCCTCATCCGAATACAAAACAAAAATACTTAACATTCAACACAAACGAAATTAATTTTTAGTAAAAAAACAAACAAAAAATAATAAGCAAATGAATTTTCACTATAAGCAAACTAATTGGGAATGGGACTAGAGAGAGAACGTGGATTAGAAAGATTTGGAAAAGCGGATATTCAGCGAGAAAACGCAACGCGCCTCTGGAGTATTAACAAATTCTAAAACAAAAAAACAAATTCGCAACACGAGCAATACATAGCAAGTAAATCAGGTCAAATGAAATTGATCCAATTAAAAAAAAAAAAAAAATTGTGAATCGAATTAATCAGTGTCTGTAATTGTACTAAATTTTTTATTTCTGTCTTATATGACTGGCATTTGCCACTTTCTCTGTCTTCATGTTCAATTTTTGTGGACAAGTAATTACAGGAGTATCATAGAGTGTGCCGAAACATACACAAATAATAGCCAGAGAGGAAGAGAGAGAGAGAGAGAGAGAGAAAGAGGGAAGAGGCTTTCTGATTGATCTAAATTTCTATATAACAGCGAAAAATATTTTTTATTTTTATTATTTTTAATAAAAAATTCATTAAATTAATTCTTTGTTAACATTATGCATTAAATAAATTAAAGAAAGAAACAAAAATCATTATAGAATAATTAATAAATCAATAATATATCCAAAAGTTATAAAGCGTTTGTTATTATTCCGCTGTCGAGCGGTGATTTCAAAGACAGGGTGACCACGATACCACACAAGAGGGAATTATTGTTCGTTTATAGAAGATCATGTAATAAAATTGAGTCCCCTTCTAAGTTGGCCACCTTGTCGTCGGTGGAGGGGCTTAAGTAGATGACCACGAGAATTGTGTTTGGTAGCCACGATCACTCTGACATAATTCAAATATGAATCGAAAACTAAGTGCCAACATTCCAATTCCAACAACCTTTCTATGCAGTCAAGCAGACTGATGATAAGTCAATTAGCCAAAGTCAGGACTTCTCTGCTCAGGGGCAAGCCACTAAAAGTATGAAGGCCAATCAGTTACATATGATGAGGTATACCCGTTAGAGTTTTGACGCTGGACTGCAATGCATTGCGATTTTGGGTTCGACTACAACCATTGTAGTTCCGTCCATAATTTATGTAAATATTTCGACGTTACGAAGTTTATAAGTCCTAAGCTTCGAAGGGTAAGTACATAGATGTATTGAAAAAGAAGGACAAATCTGTGAGTGCAGATGGATCTGCAGATTCAATTCAATTCATTTCAGACCTAGGGCGCCGACGCGAGTAGATTCGATATAGAATTGATTAAAAACAAAATTAAAACCTCTCTATCATACATACCTATGTCCTCATCGAATCGAATTGTGGCGTGTACCTACTTATGATTTGCCAGAACCTCCTTTTATTAGAGAAGAATAGTTTCTTGTAGACGCCTGCAAGGATAGAATAAAGGACAATACAATGTGAGGTAGCACCAACAATAACTGCAAAGGAGAGGCATTACTCCTACCTGTTATCAGCTTCAGCAAGGAATCAAAGCAAGACATTGGATATAAAGAAGTAATTGATCTAACTATGTTAATGAATCGGGCACCAATGGAAGGATGCCGAAAACCACTTGGAATATTGATACAGCTAAAGTACTATTAGTTGCGGAAAGCGCATATCGGAATGTTGCGAAAAAGTGGGACCCCATGTCGTGTAAGCAACTTGAAATATTAAAGAAGGAGACCTATACACATGGCGTGAAGTATAGCTTATTTCCAGAGAGAAAAATAATTAGTTGAAAAAAGCTTTATATCATCAACAAAAATACGAATAGAAGCTTCTTGGTTACACAAATTAAATGTTGATAAAAGTATAGTTACCAAGAAATTATAAGTTATGGGAGGACTGGAAGGAACACAGGATCGTTCGGAAGTGGAAATTTTGTATGGATTTTATGAATTGCATTTTAAATTGCCCATACAAAATGTCCGCTTTCGAACGATCCGAACTTTAGAATCGCAATACAGAGTAGGGCCACAGATCTCAGTCATTACATTCTGACCCCGTCTGGTATACGGACGGATCCAAAATGGAAACAGGATCTAGTTCCAGAATTTTTGGAGAATCACCGTGCGCGAACTTTTCAGTAGAGAATTTTGCCATCTTTTTCTCTCAGACAGCCCTTAAATCGCTTGACTTGCCTATCATCAAATCCAATCTTCGAAACCTACAAGGTGATTTCTGGCCTAGCAAGGAACTACGAGTTCTAATCACTGCCGCCTGAACAAACATCTACATCACATGAATCCTGCGACAAATTCCAGGTGTAGACTCTGTATTCTTCACTTCCTAACTGGATTCCCAGCCCTCTTTCAACTCAGAGAGAAAATCCTTGGTTGTGAAGTTCTCCCAAGAAAACAGCTTGCTGTCATTCATCCAGAAAAGGGAGGGTTTGTGAACATTAAGTGGAGAGACGAAAATAACCCAATAAGGTGGTCTGATTCGGTGTGGCTCAAATTTTCCGAGGAACTCAATTGAATGATCAGCAAGCCCTTTGGCAAAAAGTGGGGACTTCAGCCCAAAATGGTCTTCAGAATGTACACTGCCGTAGTTCGTACCATCCCTACTAAGGAATAGTTCGCGTGGTGGCCCGTCTTAAGGAAAACTTTGCAGAGTCTAACAAACAGCCGGTATTAGGACCACAGGAGCGTTACGATCGAGCTCTTAACGTGCTCCTCTATATCCTGCCCCTCGACGTGCACATCAAATACATCGTTGCGTGTAGTGCTATCAGACTCAGAGAATCTGGTTTCTGGTCCCCAAAATTCTATGGTCACAGTAAAGCTCTTGATCTGCCGTCTAGGGATCTGGCCAAGTATATTATTCCGGAAAAATAATAAATTTCCGGAAAGGACGGAATGGAACAATAATCTGCCCCTATCGAAATACCGAAAATCAATCTTCACCGACGGCTCAAAGATGGAGTGTGGCGTTGGAGAAGGTAGCTTCTCAGCGGAACTGAACGAGTGCAAATCGTACCGCCTTTCAGACTCTTCGAGTATTTTCCAGGCGGAGGTACTAGTGATTAGAAAGGCCTGGAAGATACTTAGCTTCAGCCCAACTTAACCCCCACATAAACAACATAGGAACCTTTATTGAACGCCAGGCTGCTATTAAAGCGCTCCATTCATTTCCTTCGTCCTCTTAATCAGTAGAACAGTGCAAGGTAATTTTTACGCAAGAAAACGCTCGGTTTAATATCACTCTCCTCTGGGCTCCCGGCCATAGTAACATAGAGGGGAATAAGAAAGACTACGCGACCACCAGATGCGGTTCAAACCTTGATGCGTCTCTTGCGGAGTCAGTGTGCTCCCCGATGGGACTCATCAAGGGTAAAATTTCTCAACACTTTCTCTTCATTGTCAACTCTAGGTGGAAAAGTCTAGAAACCTGTGTCATATCCAGACAGATATGGCCCGCCTACAATAAAAACAGGACCGCATCCGCATCGAGACAACAAGAATCACAGCAATTAGCACGGGCCACTTGGCAATTGGTCCACACGCTGCCAATTAAGACATTCCGTTCAACCCCCACTGCCGTAGTTGCGACAATTCACACGAAATGGAAACCCTATTCCACTTCTTTCTCTGTGTCTGCCCCCAGCACTAGCCAAACCCCTTGGCAAACCGTTTTTCAAGGAAATATCAGAACTCCACAGGATGGATCTGAAAAACCACGCTCTTACCACTCCCACCAACACACTGGTCACGTGAGTTATGGTATCAAGACGGCGCACCCGCGCTTCTTAAGTTTCTGATAGGACCGTACCAGACAGCCACTTCTACCTACCCAAAATGGAATGATCTCTAGAAATGCAGGGCCCCTACTCTGTATTGCGATTCTAAAGTTCGGATCATTCGAAAGCGGACATTTTGTATGGATTTTATGAATTGCGTTTCAAATTCCCCATACAGAATTTCCGTTTTCGAACGATCCGAACTTTAGAATCGCAATCCAGAGTAAGGGCCCAGTATTCGGACGTTATACAAGCATTTCGACGTCCTACTAACATTTGAACCTCCGACCAGTATTTGGTCTTACTAAGTTTAAATTATAATAAAACAGCAACAATTATTTTCATATATTTATTCAAAATAAATAGATTGTAATAAATACAAAAATAAATATTATTATTAATAAATATATTCGTTCTTTATTTCATATGTGTTTTTAATTGTTCAATTAATTAATTTAAAAAAAAAATAAAATAAAAAATAAAGAAATGTTTAACATTCATATTGTAACTTCCATTATTATCAAATGTACTTGTTGAGGTACCTCAAGCCTTAAAAATTAAATAAATAAATAAATTATTAAAATGTTTTCAAAACACAAAGTTTTTACGTAAAATGTTTACACTTTCATTTTCCTTGCTTTGCAATCAACTAGATAATTATTTCAGAAAAAAGGCACTTAAATCACATTTATGTTTTGCATATTTATATTATATATATATATGTATGTTCTCTTTTTCTTTACATTTAATTTAAAATTATTAAAATATTCATAATATATGAAAATAAAAAAAAAAAATATTGATTTTCTCTTTTTTTTTTCTTCTTCTTCTCGTTTGTTATATAAAGTACCCAACACAAAACAAAAAAAAAAAAAAAAAAAGAATTAAATATTCAAATAAATTACCAACACCCATCATAAATATATAAATAAAAAAAAAATTAAATAAATATAAATTAAGGGAAAAGGAAACGAAAAATATAAATAAATATACTCGTATATAATTGTTTTATAAGAACGATTATTATATATCGCGCCGCGTTTTCCAATAGGGTTTATTGGAAAAAATCATAGTTTTGAGCTCACAATAAATAAAAAAATAAATAGTTATTTGTTCTTTCTTTTTTGTCTGTAGGTTCTCTTTTGTTTTTTAATAAATAAATAAATATTTTTGATTTCTTCCTGAATTCTTCCAATGAAGCCCATTGGGCTTACGTTCTTTCAATTAAAAAATTGAATTAAAAAAAAAATTAGAGTACATGTTAAATAAAATGTTGAAATAAGCAACATGTTGCTTAGGTTTCCTTTAAAAAAAAAAACAAAATGTATTCTCTTAAAAGCTAGTTTACCATAAAAGTATAAGTATAATATTTGATCTTCTATAAAAATTGAAGATTTATAACTTAATTAACTAATAATGTGTGTTCATAGAACGTACTTCTATATATCATAGATATATGGTATCGTAAAAAAAAAAAGAATCACCGCCAGACCTTGCCGGTGTACGGAGATGTATGTATACATAGCTCCTCCGACGAGATCCGTACAGTATTACTATTCCTTTTTTTTTATATTTTATTTAAATAGAGCATTTGAATAAATAATTTTTGGGTGAAAGTCTGTGTATAGACAGCTTCCCCCGTTTTTTTTCTTTTGCAACAAATTGAGCAAATAAATATATAAATATATAATATTAAGTATGATTTCATGCATTTGCCGGGTAGACGCTGTTCGGTTTGATAAGCTTTTCGTCGCCTGAAAAAATTACCAAAAGGATAACAAACGTTCCTGTCAATGCGTCTTAGGTGGATTGTATGTATTTTGTTTCTTTTTTGTGATGATTTTTTTTTTGTTCTTTTTTGTATACTTCTTTTGATATTTTTCACAAAAATTAAGAAAAATACCAAAGAGTACCCATTAAGTTAAAATATAACTTAAAATAAAAAAAATAAAAAAATGCGCGCGCATTCATTCAACATTCACACTAGAACATTTTTTAAATAAAATGTTTGAATATTTTTGTTCATATATAAATAAATAAATTATATAAATTATTTTCTTTTCTTATTTCTTTTGTTGTTGTTTCAGTTTCAATAAATAAATAAATATTTAAAATGCCAATTCTGTCAGCCGACATTTTTTGACACTTGAAAAAGTTCCTACAAACTGTAGGGATGACAGAACTGATAGACAAGACGTTGTGAACGTTCAGTTTTTTTCATTATACCCTTTTTGTAGTATTGCCTGATTGAACGCGAGAGTTTATCGTAATTCATTGCGGGCCGATTTTTACGACGACCCCAGAGTTTTGCCACACGGACAGAATCTTCAATTTTGAAGACACCCTTGCTTCGATCGATCCAACGGATTGCCGTACCGTTTACATGAGGAGTGGCTAGAAGTTCTTTAAGGAATTGCCAGAGATGAATGTGAGAACCACCAGTGCGTCCAGTTGGGGTTTTGGTACAGGAAACTGGTGTAGCTGAGGTGGCACCACTGGTGGCAGTAGATGCCATTGCTGGGGAGCTATTGACCGTACCAGGTGGAATGATTTCTTCTTCTTCATCTGAAAAGAATTAAATAAAGTGTTTTTTTTTTTTAAATATTGGATAGTCTTATAATGTTGAGTTAAAAAACAGGGTATGCAGCAAGTCACCAACGCGGCCTCAGGGAAACTCACCAACGGTGTGTAAAAAATGTGGGACATGCCAAAATCATATAGATTCAATGCAGTTCTCCTAAATCAACTGACGCGATCAGATCTCTTGTATCCAACACAACAACTAGGACTGCCGTATGTCTCTGAACGAGATCTTTAACCAGCATAATATCATACACCGTTGGGTTTCGGGTCACATCTTGATGATTGTAACTACGCTAGGCTAAGTTGGCCTGTCCTCGAACTTTAGAGATCGAAAGCGTTAATGCAACTAAAGGGAGACCAGCCCTAGGAACTAACTAACGTCGTAACAGGGCAATGCAATCATACGCCTGTCCTCGATCTTTAGAAATCGAAAGCGTTAATTCAACTGAAGGGAGACCAGGGGTCGAATTACGGCATCAGTGATCGAGTAACTCGTCACGTAAAAATGAAGATTATTGCATATAAACGATCATTCCGACGATATAATGCTCGTTTTTACGTGACGAGTTACTCGATCACTGATGCCGTAATTCGACCCCAGTTCTAGGAACTAACTAACCTCCTAATAGGGCAATACAATCATACGCCTGTCCTCGATCTTTAGAGATCAAAAGCGTTAATTCAACTAAAAGGAGACCAGCTGTTGAAACTAACTAACGTCCTAAAAGGCCAATGCATCCTATACAGGTATGCTCAGCGTTTTGGTATTGTATACAATGACTTCTGAAGGAGCTGCAGAGATGAGGAAGAGGAAGAATCTATTAGTATAAGTTGCATGGACGAAGAGGAGAAGAAACCCGTTCATCACCTTCTCTCAAGCTGCCCAGCTCTCTCCCGCAAAAGAAGGCTCCATCAAGGAGAATTCTACTTTAACGACTTAGGAGATCTGATGTCAGAACTTGGTTTGACGAGTCGGTAAGGAGATCTCCAGATGCATGTGGTATCACAATGGACCTATCACTGGTCAAAGTGTGCTGCCAACAGCTGGCAGCCACTTCAACTTAACCTAACCTATTGTAAATTTCCTCTGCAAGTGTTTCGCTCTACACATACTCTTATGTGTTAGTTAAATAAATAAATTCAATTACAAACATACTTAAAATATTAAAATGTAGTTTTAGATTTTTTGACTTCATCAAAGTTTGACAGATCATACGTAACACTTCCTGTGTGGATTTCATTGAACCACCACTTGATGACTGACCACTGTTCTTTATTCGTTTGATACTTCCGCAGCAATATTGCTGATGAAAAAGTTGGAAAAGTCGGTAAAGTTGTACTTGCTAACCAAGTACAACAACAACCAGATGGAATAAAACGTCCCAATCATAGGTAATTCATTTAATTTTATTGTGAAATTTTATATGAAATCGCTAAACCTAAAATGCCTGTCCTAACGGTTGTGATTTTTAAAAATATAGTTTACCAGTTTGTTTACATGGGTGTAGAGTTGTTTGACAGTTTCTCAAGAGAACCGTGTAAAACTTAACTTATTCTTCCAACGGCATTTAAACATTTGCAACAATGTAAAGCCGGGAGTTCCCTCATCTAGCCAACCTGTCATCAACGTCATTGCCATTCAAAAATAATTTCAAGTACATCATATATCAGATCACGCTCGTTTAATGAGCAATAATATTATCTCACAGCATTTCTATTTCAATTGAATGATATAAACCTCAAACTTTGTATTTAATTAGCTTTTTCTTGGGGATTTTTACTTCTCTTCTTCACCCTCAACCAAAAAAAATAATAACAAACAAACACTTTATCTATGAACGTACTTATTCGTATTTTTAAATCAATTCTTAAAACAAACATTAAGCACTATATAAATTTGCTGCCACTTGAGGAAGAAGACAGACATTTATTTTTATCTACTTACATCAGAAAATAGAACATTGTTTACTAGGGGCGGGAAGCTTTAGAGTGGGTTAACCCGCCTGCCTACATGCCACCTGTGTAGTGGCCGCAATTTGCGTACGGATTTGTTTTTTTTTTGTTTTTTATGAATGAATCTGACATCGACGTAAGTTACGGTTCTGAGATGGCACGTCATTTGTTAGGTACTTGGATTTTAATTTTAGTTTCTTAATTACCGATGACGTGAGTAAATATTTATGAAAATAACTTACCATCACTGACGTCCATGTCCATATTTTGAATACATTCAGAATTCCAAATGCCAGAGACAACAGATGGCGTTGTTTGTGTTGTTGTCGTGCTGTTCATTATGCTAACATTGTTAGTTAGATTGGCATTAAAGTCATTTGGGAAATTATCACTGCAAGCTAGTTTCCAAATTTCCAATTGAGCATGAATTGTACCACCAGCCTAAAAATAAAGATAAATTACATGATTAAATTATGGATGCAAACAATTTGAAAAGAATAATTATTTTGACATCTGTCACATGAAAAATTTCCCAATCGAGTTGATTTATACAATTGTTGAGGCGGAGAGGGAAAGAATACAACGATATATATCATTAAATTAATTGTTAAACAGTTCTCACGATTTTTGCAAAACAAAAAAAAAAATAGATACAGGAAAATGTATAGAAAATCAGGTTGCAAAACGTCGTCACGAAGTTGTTGTGCTCTATACAACTGTTGCATGCATGCATGACTAGGTTGTCCTTAATAAATTCTATAGATTGCCTAAGAATATTTATTTATTTATTTATTTAATGTTTTTATGTGCGCATACTTTTATGCAGCTGACAGTAATGAATTGTCATCTCATCAAGTGCTAGAGGTAGTGTTGGATTGGTTGATTAAACCCGAACGTGCAATTTAGAATTGCTTTGTTGTTGAGGTAGACTTTTGATTGTGTAGAATTTTATAGTAAGTCGTGTTTGAGATTAAGATGGCGTAATTGGAAGGTTATACCACATATATATTCTTTTTTTGTAATTTCTTAGAAGTTATCAAAAGCGTTGGCCTTTTGGTCGCAAAATGGTAGTAAAAAGATTTAATGTTCTGTGAAGACATTTTGTTCGGTTTGAATTTTATTTGCAGAAATAATGTATCAGATCGTAAGGAGGGTAATTATAGGCTCAAGCAAAGACTATTTTATTAGCAGTCAGATGTTGAAATAATGGTTTGATAGTAGGCTTAGGCCGACGAAAAAAAGATAGATCAGGAGGCATATTAGATTTCTTGGGAAGTTTTTTTTTAAGATAGTAAAAGCCAGTCCAAGACGGCACCAAATTCTTGCACTAAATCGAACATCTGAGTGTTGAAAGTGGATGGCGACGGACTACTGACCGAGCTATTTAAAGCAGGCGGAGATGACTTGGTTGACCAACTCATCTCTAAGATTTGGTCAAATGAATGGAATGTCTGCATCATTTACCCAGTCAGGAATCAGTTTTCTGTGTATCGCTTACTACCCTACTGTGTGAACGCCTAGAAGCTCTCGTCAACAACCTGATTGGACCGCATCAGTGTGGTTTCAGGTCAGGAAAGTCCACAACCAATCAAATTTTCGCATTTCAGATCAATTGCAGATCCTGGAGAAATCCCAAGAAGTCCAAATTGATACACACCATATATTTATCGATTCTAAAGCCGCCTATGACAGTATTTATAGGGAAGAGCTATATTAAGCCATGTCCAGTTTTGACATCACAGCCAATCGCCGTTTCTTTGGGGTGGAAGGACAATTGAGTAGTAAAGCCTTTTTCCGAAGAATTAAGAAAACCCTGTAAAAGACCTTAATCATCCTAGTTCTACTCTATGGCGCTGAAGGAGGATGAAGATACCCTTGGTCACTTCGACTAAAAAATTCTTCATAAAATATTCGGTTCCGTTTGCGTTGACGGGCTCTGGAGGAGGAGGTTATAAGAGCTGTACAGCGACATCGAAATAGTCAAAAAACTACGCATGGGTTGTTTAAGATGGCTAGGACATGTAGAGCGAATTGACAACAACGCTCCGGCACCAAGAGTCTTCGAATTCAACCAATCAAGGACAACGTCGTAGAAGAATACCTCGCCTTTAGTGGCGCGCACAAGGAGGACAGGGGACCTCAAACAACTTGGAATGTGTAACTGAAGGCGGTTAGCTAAGGACTGGGCTAACTGGAGAAGCTTGTTGGTTGAGGCTCAGATTCACCCCGAACTGTAGCGCTACCTAAGCAAGAGTGTTGAAAGGGCAGACTACCTCATTTTTTACGCTGAATTTCAGTAAGGCTTTCGAATATTTTAGTCAGACTAAAATAGAAGAAATAAAAAAGTGTGTAAGTTGGTAAATAACTTCAATTAGTAGAGCAATGTTGACTCGTCTAAAGCGCTTCGAGTATTTTTTTTCCAAATACTGAATGTTCACTGAAACTGCGCCATGAAATTTCAGTAAATCCAAATCCAGTTCAATTCGATTGATCATTAGTGGGCATGAGTATCAATGAGCACCTGCTCACATTTTTATTTATACCACCCATTGTCTCCAATATTTTATGTGAACATTCGAAAGCTGCTTAGCAGTAAGTCAAACGTGATAAACGATCAATATAGACCCACTCTACCACTATTCCAAACAGAAAGACATCCCAATAAATAATGGCATCGAATCAAGTCATTCTTTTAAGAAACCACAGAAATTTCCCAGCCTGTTTCATAATCGACTAGTTTCAATGATACAATGATACCAACCATGGTTATGTCATTCGATCGAATACGCCGATTTGAGAGGAAAGAAAATGAAAGTGGTCCAACTTCTCGCAAATGCATTTATATGTGAACGTTTACTCGAGGGCCATGGAAATTTAGGCTTTTCTCAACAAAGGCATAAAGTCACCTTCCGGTATTTCCTTTTATTCATCCCAGATAAACACCAGTGTACATGTCAATCAATAAACCAGATCAAAACCGATTATCAATTACGAAATAACCATCCTAACTAACTGTTACTGTTACTGTGACAACATCATTAAATATATCTATTACCCAACTGACTTAAAGGCATTCATAGCAATTGCATCATACCGCTGTCAAGTGCCAAATTCTGCACCTTAATGCTCCAGTTAACATTTTATAAACGAAAGAAGACCATCATAACTACAAAATAATTGATAAACCGAGAAGAAGAAGAAGTCAAAGAAAACATTATGCAACCAATTAAATGGGGCTAAACACAAACGCACCATCATCATCATCATCATCGTCATCAGTGTCAGCTTCAGCATCAGCCATCTCTTATAACAAAAAAAAAAAAAAAAAACTCGACTTAATTACCCGGTCAAGACGTGTTAAAAGCATCCAAAACCTAGACCCTCCTCGGCCCGCTGCTGGACCAGCAAACAAAATCAATGATTGTCAATTCAATTTCATCATGTTATGAAAATTCCTAAAGAAAAAACAGAAAACAACAACAACAACAGGGAACAAATTTGATAATGGCCACGATATTAGCCATGGCCATAGCCAATGTAACCAAACGTGAGTTTGCGCGCGCGCCGCCAGTATCTTTCAGTCTTTTTCTGCGCCGGTAAAGTTGGTAAAATTGAAGGAACGTTACGAAGGTTGTGAGGGAAAACATGCATATGTATATAAAAAACCCAAAAACAACAACAACAACATGGAAGACATTAAAGAAAAGAAACGACATTGCAAGGTGAAAGTGACTTTTAAGCCACAACACAAACACAACCAACCGTCGCTACCACCAGCAATGAGCGGCTAACAAAACGAAACCTACTTTCTTCTACACACAAGAAGAGACCGATGGTAGTAGTACCCACAGAGAGTCAAACCGCATCGAAGTGGTATACCATCAGTCCAGCACCAGTCACCACAAACTCCAACTGTTACCATTGGTATTCTCAAGACCGAAAGACTTTTCTTTTGGACAACTTTTGGTTTTTCTTTCTCCTTTCGTATCCCCATCGTCATCATCATACGACCCAATGTGACGTCAGTGTTAAGCTCAACTGAAGAATGTATTTTTTTTTTGTATAAAACTTACCTCAGGTACTCTGCGTACGAATTCCTCTTCGGTGAGTAATGACAAGGTCGTACCATCTTCAGGAAACTTCAATTCCAAATCATTTATTGGTGGCAATTTGAATTGTTCCACGGTGGATCGTAGCCATGCGTGTACTTGAGATGGAGTCCATTTTTGTGGATCTTTAAATGAAAGAAAAAAAAAACGTCAAGAATTTATAAGAAACTAATTAAATTTATCAGTTCAATATACATATGTTTAGAAGACTGAAGCAGTGACGAATCGGCGTGGTACCAGTTGGTCCCAGGTGTTAATTGGTTTAAAAAATTCACAAGAAATAAACATATTTGCAGATGTTATGGGGATTTTTTTCTTCTTTTATTTATATGTGCTAAGAGGTAGCATGAGGTGGGGAAATGTACGCAACTTATACGTATTTGTGGCTTATGTCTAGGCATGTAAGAAATTTGGATTGGATTCGATACGGTGCCTACAAGGTTTCAGTACTTTGTCAATCATGAGACTATTTTTAAGAACGAAACAGTGGGTAAAGTCCTAAAATCAACTGTTTTGAAATGGACATTGGTACTTTAAATGTGAGAGGGAACAACTCTACCAATTCTACCGGAAAATGGGAATTTTAGCATGCCTCTCGCTACCTACAAATTGCTACTTAAAAGGAACGCGATCGACATCGTCAATCACAGGTGGACAGATGGTAATACCTGCTACATCACCAAGCAAGATTTGGCCAAAGCTGGATCTCAAAAGCTCTCACTGTCTCATCAAACAGAAAAGACTGCTCATCAGTAACATAGTAGATGTCATAATGGGACACATAATGGGACTTCTTTAAGTAGGAGACAATTTTCCACCTTCTTTGTACATGTCCGGTCCTCTCAGCTCAAAGAAGAGCATTATTAGGAACCAGTTTCTTTCACAACCTAAACGAATTAGTTAACATCAACATAGGCAGCCTCCAGTGCTTCACAGCAAGCTTGCAGCCTGCCACTCCAACCCAACCTAACCTACATGTAATGTACTTGGATCTGTAATAACTAACACAAAGACAGCATCTTATACCCTCTGACAGTGGCTGTTATAGTATGTGACTCTATGCAGAAGTCAAAACATAGATTTAGCTATGAAAAACCTAAGCATTCCTTACTAGATCCCAGGAAACAAAGAACATATGAGAAATGGGAAAATGAAAAGACAAAGACTGCAATAAAGTGCCAATCTTCGATCTATTCAAATTGAGGCAATTGTTAAGCTTCATTTTTATCATCTGAAAAGAGGCATTATTGAGCAATCCTTCACAAACAATCAGCAGACCACCATCGAAATATCGAACCATGTCCCTAGTCAGCAGAAACTCACTCTTGTTAATCAAAAATTCCAGTATAAGATTTGAGTTGCAAGGCACTATTAGGCCAGTGCGACTCGAGCTCCCATTTGGACGCTCGTGTGTTCATGACGATGTAAAACAGTACCCCTCAGTTCGTGCGTCTTGGAGGGAAGTCGCGCGACCACACCGACTCTCATTTGGTCATGAGCGCTCGTGTGAACAGCTCCATTGCTTTTCTGTATACTCATGCCGGGCAGGCAAAGGAGCTCGTGTAGCACTGGCCTTAAAATGCTTCTAGTTTATGAAACAACTCTGTATGGAAACTGCACTTTGAAAAGGATTTAATCACTAGTCCTATTGGCCTGCTTTAGGTTGGCACATAAAGTTTCAAAATGCATCCAAAAAATCGACTGTGTTGACTGCATAAGTTCATAAATCGAGACCAATATTGACTTCGAACTAAGTGATGTTGAATAAATGTAAACACTGGTGAAGATCATTGAAGGAAGTTGATAAATTGTCATCGAATTACAGTATTGGCATACGTACCTAACAAGGTCACACTATAAGTCTACTAGGTCGTGTTTCTATATGTTCGTCAAAGAAGCTGATGACTGTTTGAAAGGTCCATAAAGAATTGTTGTGTCGCGTGGATTTAGACAAAAAATAAAAATAAAAGGAAAGGAACCCACTTTGTTTGACTTTAACCTTGATGAGAGGTGACTAAACGTCATAAAAATAGCTCTGCACAGCCATAACCGAAAAAGTGTGTCTGACAAATGCGACAAGAATCTTCTAAAATCAATATTATCATCTTTGATCTATAGTCTCAATATTTCCCAACTTAAATTCTTCAAAGGGGAAGTACATACATTTTTTTTTTGTGACTAATTTGTTTTGAAAATACACAGACGAATTTCCATATTTATTACGACCTTGTATTTGCCTATAGTTTGCTAAAAATAAAAAAAACACCCTTATGGAATTAAAAAAAAAGAAAAGAAAAGTAAATCATTAATTGGGATCTGCCAACAGAAATCCAAATAAATTTTCAATAAAAATTCCCCCGACACCTACACAAACTGCAACCAAAACCCTTAACTAGCATTTAACACTTTTAAAAATAAATAAAATCCAATCAATCACACGAATTTCGTAACATCAGCAACTCCTTTTTGAAAATAAAAGAGTTGCCATGAGAACTCAATTCAGTGATAATTATTTGTTAAACCATCACGATGGTTATTGAAGCTAAAAAAAATACTTATTTTGCAACTGTGCTATGTTGTAAGAATGTAAATATCATTCATTTACATAAATTAATATACGTATATCTTTTCCAC
Organism: Criorhina ranunculi; assembly: GCA_951813785.1. Lineage (NCBI taxonomy): Eukaryota > Metazoa > Arthropoda > Insecta > Diptera > Syrphidae > Criorhina > Criorhina ranunculi. Next base: position 10,345,406 of record OX638382.1, on the reverse strand, counting down.
TGTTAAATAAAGAACACGATACAAATCTGAATAAAATGACTAACCCAATATGACACAATCGAGTTTACAGTTTCACGCTTTCAAAAAAAAAAATCTCCAACGAAACAACAACAAAAAAGTAATAATAATAACTCCATGGAGAATAAAAAAAAAAACAGATTACTCTTCGATTGCAGCACTTAGAAGTACAAACAATAAAATAAGACACTTATCCCAGTCTCTGAAGTTAGTAATAAAAAGTGCTGACTGGACTTTCCGCGTCAGATAAAATAAAAAAAAAATAAAATAATCACTACGTAAGTTCAATTAATCGACGTAAATTGTTCTCTTTGTATCGCTGATGCTGATGCAAAAAAAAGATACGCAGGTGCCTTAAGTAGTGTTCTTAAACATTTTCTTGTAGACCTTGAAATATCTTCATTATGATTTATTTATTAAGTTATACATATACATATACAATGTGCAATTATATATCGAACAAGCAAATGGTCAACCACACAATTCAGAGAGTGGGGGCAGTGCCAAGTTAAATTGTGGTCTTTTGTTATGTTGCTCTACTAATTGGGCATTTGAAGGCATTTAACTCTTTTTTTTTAAAGCGTGAAAAATTGACTCAGCCTGATGTAATTTATTATAATGTTCGATGCAATAGTTTTGTCGCTTGTTAAATTGGAACAAGAATGTTGGTTTACAATTGTGTGGTTAAGCTGTATGCAAGTATGCAAAATGAAAAATTGTTTTTTGTGAGTCACACATTATATTCATTTGGGTTTTGTAGTAAGTCACTGAATGCCTCTAGCTAAATGACTGTAGGTGGCCTAGATTCTTAAGAATCTATTTGGACATGGGCCTGGTTAATCAGCTAGTCAATTTGAATATATGAAAGGAGATGCACCTGTTTTATTCATCAAAAAATCAAAGCTAGGTTTGAAAACCTTTGCCTCTGGTTAGCATCATCGTTTGTCACATTAAAGGTCTCAGGTCCCATCCCTGGTCGAAAAAGTCGATTAACAGCGAACAGCTGATGTCAGCTCTACTGAAAGGCATAACATTGGCAGTGTCGATCGCTTTAAGTGCAATGATAATGTAATCAGGAAGTTGAAAAGAAATATTGTGAATTTTAAGCAATGATGACCACTTTCCTTACCTATCCTTTAGCCCACTTTCGAATGTACTCTTAAATATATAAATTCTTTCTTAAGCCGTGGAATAATCTACATAGCTCCAAGCGAAAATATTGGCGATCAAAGAAGTCTTATCTTGGCTGGAGAAAAACGTGATATCTTCCACAGATATATGTATCTTTTCAGACAGTCAAGCAGCGATCAGGTCCCTAGAATCAGTCTCTTCAAATTCGTTAGCAGCTATAGATTGGCGATCATCTCTTATGGCGAAGCAGTTCAATATTCACCTTCGTTGGGTGCCGGGGCATCGAAATATTCTAGGGAACTGCAAGGCTGATGAACTCGCTAGATATGGAACAACAGTACCAGTGTCACAGAAAGAGACACCCTGGGTATACCGATCGCTACATGTAAACTTAAACTCAAGCTGGATGCTATCGAGAAAACAAATTCTAGGTGGACAAATGGTATAATGTGTCTAGCAACAAGGGGGATTTGGCCACGGCTAGATCTGAAACGCTCTAAGAATTTCATTTCTATCAACAGATCGCATATCAGTTCCATAATAGGTGTCATCACGGGACACTGTCTAATAGGCAAGCATGCAACAAGGCTTGGTGTCCATTCAATCGATTTCTGTAGAAGCTGCATGGACGAAGAGGATGACGAAACAGTTCCCCACCTTCTTTGTAACTGTCCAGCTCTCTCCCATAAAAGTTGACTTCATTTAGGGGAATTCTACTTTAACGACTTGGGCGATCTGATAAACACGGATATCAGAAACCTCCTTCGCTTCATAAAAAGCTCCAATTGGTTCAACGAGTAGGTATGGAGATCTCTTCAGATTCATGAGGTATCACAATTGACCTAGCATTGGTCACTTCAACCCAACCTAACCTAACCTAACCTACATAACTCTGTGATTCCTCATCACTACAACCCACAAGCACTTAAAGCCAACGTGCATCGGTACCTCCTTCGTCTCTCCTCTAATTTCCCTAATGACGGGCTCTAGTTTGAGGGTAGTCATAATCCCTTTAGATCGTGCTAATTATAAAAAAAACAATAAACAAATTCTTCTCAGTTATTTTGGACACCACCTTCGGAGCAAGGACTGAAACCTAGTGTTTAAAAACCACTACACTAGCACTGCATAAATAACGTCACAGGAACATTCATTACTCCTTCAGCGTGAGTGAAAACCTAAAGGTCCTACTCACTGTAATTGTCCCAACAAAGCTTGTGGAGCTAAACCAGTCGACATATCCATGATCAATCAAATGAAGTCTGTCAAAACTCATCGGGACAAATCAACTAACCAATCGTTCAATCCTTTTTGTGAGTCTTTTTTAAAAACAAAGCCTTAGAACACCGAATGGAATGAGCAGTGGTCGTTGCCCCGCATAATGAACCTCTCATCTGATATTTTGGACAGTGATGACATTTCACTTGTTGACACAAATGCCTTCTTGTGGACTTACTGACGACCTTCAAAAACAGACAATTACTCTTCAAAAATTACGATAAAAGCTTGTAAAAGTCGAAGAAAAACCCCCAGGAAAGCAGAAACAGGTCTCGTGGCATTCTTAACATAATCTATGAGACATTGTAACTTCGTCTAAAACAGATAGGATCTCTACAACAATTTAAGATGACAGAATATACAAACTGAACTTTTCTCTTGTACTAGCAAATAGAAGACGAGTCATCAAAGACTAATGCTAGCAATGATGTAAGAAATTGAGGTCAGAAAAGAGATTAATACATATATCTGGTGTAGAAAAAATTCGGAAAGAAACTTGCTGAGTGTCAAAATGTTGCCATTATTTCGACATACTTTATCAAATTAACACCTTCGTCATGTAATTAAACGTACGTCAAGTTTTATTTTCTTCGTCATAATAATCAAGTTATCGGTTCATTGAAACCTGGAAGCTGTTCTATAATTAAATAATAAAATAATTTCACCAGAATTTGACAAAAATTCAAGTGAGGTTTATAGGAGGGAACATCAATAATTTTTATTAATAAGGTTTAATTGGTGTTAAATAAGATTTAAAACTAAATATTTATCTCCAAAAAAAGGAGTAAACTAAGGTGTTACACAAGATGTACAAACATTGGGGACAAACTTTGTCAGGACCACTGACTTGCACGAAAATGAAAATTCTTCAATGAAATTCATACTGATTCCTGGATTTTAAAATACTCATAGCTTTGTTAATGATCAAGAGCCTACTTTATACGCACATTAAACGTCGAAACTCCATCTGATCTTTGAACAGGCTGTCAGATTCCCTCAATTTGAGAAAGATTGGACAATAATTGTGGCAGACTAATCTAAACTCTTAAAATTTGCAAAAAGAGAGTCGTTTCAAGCAAGCAAGACACGAACAGACATCCTCCCTGGCTAATGCTCATTCAGACAGAATGATCCTTCATCTCATGGATCAGAAGATGTCTGAGTACAATTTTGGCTGAACTATAAGTATAGATTTTACTGGAAAAGGGGAGCCTAGACAGCTTCCAGTGCTTAAAAGTAAGCTCTGGCTAGTTCTGAGGGTAGTTTTCGTGGAAAAAACTTAGATCCATGTGGTATCACAAAGGAGCTTCTCTGGTCTAAGTTGGGTTGCATCAATGCAACCGAATTGAATCTTTTTTGTTTGACGATTATCCCAGTTCTGACACTAGCCTAATGCAGTTTCGAAAAGCACTTGATTGGTTTTTAAGACTCTTCAGATGCCGACAACTAGTTGATAGTTCTAGTTACCCCACTTCTGACACCACTGTTTATTTATTTATCGTATGGATTTAACAGTAACAAGCAAGAGAGAGAGACAAGAGGTCTGCAGGTTAGGATCTTTGTGGGCTTAATGAGCTTGAAACGCCCCACTTATGTAGTGTGTTAGCACAAATGTCGCAGTTGGAACGAATGTTGAATCCAGCGAGGGGTATCGTGGGGTTTTCTATTCATCTATTGCTTTAGCCATGTATAGTTCACGTCGACGTTGTGTGAGATGTGATTGCTACCGCCATTGTTACATTTGGTTTTCGAGATTTCAGTCTCGTAGGTCCGCTTAGAGTGGGAATATCATTGTGTATTGGCAGTAGAAGGTTGCCAGTTAAAAGCTACAAACCTCGGTCTTTGACATGTTTGGACATCATCGCCATTCTGTAAAAAACGTATTCAGGGCTTCGAGATAGGTATTCAAGACACGCTCGGCTACTGAAAGGTTCTGGTCTTGGGTGGCCACGACGATGTCGTCAGCGTACGAGAACTTTGAACTAGAGTTGAATTCTGGGTAAATGTTGTCGAGACCCGCTGCTTTACCCGTCTCTAATAGCAGCGGTCTAAATTTGAAGGAACTCCTCCATAAATTTAGGAAACAGATGAGTGTTTGATAAACCCGTGCTCAAACAAGTGATTCGTGACAGATTGCACAATATTCGAGCTCAAAATCAACGATTAAATGTTGGAAATCACATGGAACATTCTTTCAATTTTAACAGCTGACCTTCCCGGCTTTAAAGGAAGACAGAAACGTTGAGTTTAATAATATGTTGGGAAGGCTTGTGCTCAAGAATCACTAGAAATTCGAGATTCGAAAGAGAGTTTATTAAGGCTGTACCGCTGTCACTTTTTTGTTTGTCAATATACTTTTAGTTCCTTACTAGGTAGGGCAAAGGACGACTTGATTAGGCATTGCATTTCCTTTTTCCATTGCTGTTATCAAGCAAGCTGCTCAGCTTCGTGTTGAATACTCGAATGTAGTTCTGATCATGAAGGTTAAATTAGGTAGGGTAAGATAGGTGTCCCGAAGGGGACTCACTTAGGCTCAAGGCGCATTGTTATGCCTATATAAGAATTCTATCCCAAGAGCCATTTAGAGTCGTTAATGAAGGTTATCATTGAAGTGATAATGACCTAGTAGTTTTCTCCTGGTTTGAGATAGTCCTGGACAGTGGCAGAGTAGGTGAGTTGTAGTTTATTCTTTCTCCTCCTCGTCTCTACAACTTCTATTAGGCAGTGGACTGTAATGACACCAGTGATTGGTCTTTTGTTGGGAGTAATAAACTCTGATCATGAAACTTTCCCTCAGTTGTTTTCTAAAAAGTGATTCACTTACAGAAAATGACAGAGGAGGATTCTTCAAAAGGTACGTCGCAGTGATATTTCAAGAAAAATCCCATCACCTAAGTACATAAAAGATTTGTTTAAACACACAACATCCCATCGGTACTTATCTAAGAAGAATCTCCCTCAGGTTCTTCCCCAAAAAAAGAACCCAATTAACACTTTTCCCTAACAAAAGTTACACACCAAATCTGAGTACTCGTATGTATTGCTAAGCAGAAGCTGATCACATTAGCAAAGTCTATCTAACTTATGTCATCCATTGGATGTTTAATGTTCAATTAAGCTAAATAAATATCACAATTTGTTGTGCAACACCGAAAGCAGTGTTTAAAAATGAATAAACAAATAAAACAAAAATAAATTACAAAATCATTTTCCCGCTCAAAACAGAAAGAAACAAAAGTTTCTTGTTGTCTATGGCAAAGCTACACTGACCTATCAATTAAATTAGAAACTCAAGTCACGTATCTTTCTTTCTCTCTCTTTCGTCTTTCTATGTGTCCATCTATCTTTATGTATCAGCGGCGTATTCTGTGGCAATTTTAGTTTATTTAAATTCCACACCGAGTTTCTATACACAATTGGAAGTTTCGTTAAAAAAATATTTTGCTAATTGCCCGGACCCAAAGGGGTGAATTGGAAAATCACCCAGTTTTCCCCACTAGTTATTATTTTTTTATTTTTTGACACATACTTGGCAGCACTTGAAATTAGGTAAACAGGTGGCTGTGGCTTTTGTGTATGACTCACCTGCAGAGATTTGCAATTTGGTGCACGTCTCCTCGGCCTCACGCTTGGCATGCTCCAATGCTAATGAGATAACTGGCTCAATATCACCGCGCACACCCAAGCCACCGATCAGAGACTCCAGTGCCAGGGGTTTCAGGTTGTGTTTCTTTTGAAAAGTTGTATCTTCAAGATATTCCCTTAGCAATTGATGGTCTTGGGTCGACTGTTGCTGTTGATGGTGGCTTATGACCGGTGGCTTGGAATCGGCCGTTGTGGTGTCTTGTCGCAGTGAATTCTCTAGCAAAGAGTTGATGTCAATGAGTGCATCATCGGGTTCTTGCTTGATATCGATAAAGGAATGTGGTGAGGGTGCTCCACAGCTGGATTCTGGCGGAGATGGTGGTAGAATGTGGTACTCCTGTTTTATTTGGTGCTGATGGCTGGAATACGGCGAATTTGTATCAATCGAAGGGCAAGGAGATGGTGGATAAACAGAAGAGTTGGCGGTCGCCGGCGGACCGTTGTGATGGAAGTGATCCTGGATCGGCGGAGATGGTTGCGGCGATGGATAGATTTTGTAGTGATGTTGGAGTTGTTCGAGAAGAATCGAGTTAGTGTGATTTAGAGTGGTGGAAGAATGTAGGGATGATCGTTGCTGTTGCTGTGTTGATGGTGGTGGTAGTGGTAGTGATGGGGCTGGTGTATCATCGGCCCAGGGTTGTTCAATTTTAATTTGTGTCACCGTTTGGTCATGGTAAATTGTTGTAGGAATATACTCCAAAGAGACTTGAGGTGAGGATAATGGTGAGTTTGACGACGAAGATGTAGGCGACGACGACGACGACAATGGCGATGTTGCTGCTGCTGCTGCTGCTGATGATAGTGTTAAAGAGGAAGATGAAGAGAAATCCGATTGAGGACTCAATGGAAGCTCCGTTTCATTTGGCAGCAATGAGAGATCAAAATTATCAGCATATGCAGAGTATGTGTCGTCTGCGGCGATTAACGAATTCGGCGGATGGGCGAGTTGCAACATCTGAAAATGGAAGAATAGTTGTTAAATAGTTGTTATTTGCAAAATCGAAAAATAGACTTAGATTTAATGAGACTTAGAACCTTCTTTTGTCTCTTGAAAAAATAGGACTGTCTGTGTTTAACTAAGATGGGTAAGTTTCAACTCAAGAGTGGTTCTATCGCCTGTATAAGTGCAATAACGACTTCATCAGCTTTCAAATCAGACTTCTCTGACAAATGTCGGAAGGCACATTTCTCTGGTGTGTATCAGGAATTAGGGTTTGGTTAAATGCAGATGTGAACTTGATCGTTTTTGAGAAAGGGAAGCACCTGCCGAAGACAAAAGGAGAAAATGTATTTCACAGCCTTTTGGTTTTCTAGGCAAAGTCTACAAGGAAATTTTTCTAATTTTCTGAGATAGTCAGATGATGTCAAGAACTTGCTGAAAACGAAAAGTTCTTGACGACTATATCTGAGTTGTAGTGTTACTTTCAACGGCCTCCTGAGTACATTACAGAGTCAAGAATTTCAATACGTTTTAAGCATTTTCACACAATTCAGTCAGTAAAGTCGTATTTTGTTGTCAGAATACTTTAAAAGGTTTACATTACTCTTGAACATTTTCAATTTCCAGTTCTAAAAGCTTTCAAAATAAACATTAACTTCACATAGGTGTTAGCAACAAATGATTCCAACTTAAAACACACTCTTTCGTCTGACTTCGAAGGGGGCTTGGTTCATAAAGTGACTTTCAAGACAGTTAGTTACCTTGCTTTATCGTGGCCTAGTGAATGGTCTTAAGTGGGCTTAGCTTAAAGACGAAATTAATCACAAACTTAAGCCTGAAAGAAAAGCTTGGCTTATTAAAGTGGTGCTTTTTGTCTAGTGTCTTTGTTCAGGCATTTCTTGGAGAAAGATTTTAATCGTAAAAGTTTGACAAGCAACTTAGCTTAAGTCACTATTTCCTCGGCTTCACAAAATCAAAGAAGACTAAGTGAACTTTTTTTGTTTTCGATTACACTTAAGAAATGTTAATTCAAAAAGTCCAAGGGCTTAAAGATCAAACAAAAATTTTCGATTTTTTTCCTCCAAAAATATTTAATTTTCAATTAAAACACACTTAACGTAGCCACCACTATCCGTTTTTTTTTTTCTTTTAAATTCCTTAACAACTACATCACACTTGAAACCCGTTAAAACACAAGAAAACTCTTTTACCGGTAACTTGATACGTACCCACTAAAAATCACATATAAATTCAACAAAATTTATTCAATTTATCAACGAGATCCTTCAAGTTACTCCTGTTAATCCTTGTTAAATTCATTTTATATTTTCTATCTAATTTAACTTTTAACTGTGTTGTGTCTATTGATTAGTGCGCACCTTTCCAGCACGATTAGTAGTGAAATTATGATCCCAACTTACTATTTCTTCTATTTTTTTTGTGTAAAAAATTTCAAACAACACATCAGCTTAGCATAGTTCTTATCCCCACCAAAAAAACAAAAAAATTAAATTTCAAAAACAAAAATCCCGAATCGTATTTTAATTTACACAAATTTAAAAAAATCACACAACTGACAATTTTTTTTTTTTTTTTAAATTATTTCGTATTCTATTTGTAACTCCGCGCAAAACACCACACTGCCGCGACGCTAAGTACTCTGAACCTTTCAAACTCTCGCGGGACATTAAAAATAAAGCTTTTAAGTTACACCTAATATCTATAAGATACACAACACAAAATACAATCTCCTCTCTATCCCCATCTATCTTTCGCGTATAAAAACCATTTTGCTTTTGGGAATTTCCCAACTCACCGGTTGTTCATGTTTTATTCTCAACGTCTGGCTTTTGCTATACGATTGTACATTTTTGCATGCGATACCTACCCAACTGACAATAAGAAGTATCTTTTATTAAATACAGAAATAAAAAATAAAAAATGGAAAGGAAAAGAATAAAATAAATCTGCAAAATGTTTAATAAGATACTTGTGTGTTGGTGTGGTGTGTATATTATTAACTAGTAGCATGTCACGATTATTGAATTGTGCTTATGGGGTACGTATTGATGACTTAGAAGCTTTATTTTTCTTGTTTTGTTTGCTGTTGAAGAAGGATTGAAATTACGTCGCGGGAATTAAGCGTTCTCTTGAGATATCTATGACGTTATTACTATGATTTGAGTTGAAATGATTGAGACGAGTTGATTGGAGTTGAAGAGGTGTTTGTTATACTCGTATCTTTCTTCTTTTTTTTTTTTTTTGTTTATATGTATGTTGGTTCGCAATTTATTTTATTCCTATCGAATATAATGAATAATTCATAACGATGTTTTGCACTTTTTAAATTAACTGTTTTTAAAGCTAAGGTGTTTATTTTGTTATTCTTTTCCATGCTTTGCTTCATTTTTTTTTTTCTTTCTGTTTGATTTCATTGCGAAAAAAAAACGAGTAAAACTCTTGGTAAATCAATTTAAATTGGTTTAAGGTTGAATTATTTTGGGAAATTTCTTAATAAAAACTCAAATTGCTTCATAAAAAATAAAAAATAAAAAATAAATGAGAATTTCTTAATTTAAAGAGGGGAAAATTGCACAATAAAAAATTACCACACCAGAGTTTTGTCGAGTTCGCTATCCAACTCTTTTGTACTTTTGTTACTTCGAATTGTTTGTGGAAGGACTTTTATACATTTGGCTATGACGATCGATAGATTTATTGTACGTCACAGTTTTTATTGCCTTTGCAGAGTTGGCAGAAGCAGTTTCCGTGTTTATTTTATTGAAGCGATTGTAAAAAAATGTTTTTTTTTAGTGGTAACCGAACGGTGTTAAGAGAATGGTATTTCCAGGAATTTTTCCTTGAAAGTTGGTAAAATTAGCTACTAGGTGATGAATATAACCGGAGGAGAAAGAATTTATTACACATTTTAAGCAGTGTGTCATTTGTGGGTTCAATATAGGCGCTTGAAGGTTAAGTCTGAGTTGACTACTTTTAAATGTTTTAATTAACCTCTGCTTTTTTAGATCGGTGAATCACAGTGATTGGAATTAAGTTTTTCATTTAAAATGCACTGATTCATATGGAGGAAATACAATAGTTACGAAGTATGGGAATACTATACAAGAAAATCACTTGACACTGTCGATGTGAATTAATTATCTTGTTACCGAGGAATCGAGTTCATTAATAGTTTCATATGGCAACATTCATTTATCGTGAGCGTGCTTTATCTCTTAAATATACTTTGATAGACACATAATAAAAAATGTTATCAATCAATCTTCAGTCTAACATAAAACTTTGATCAGAGACACAAGTAGCTCATTAAATTAACCAAAATATATACTTTAGTCAATGAATTTTTATTTACTTTTCTTTAGTTTAAGCACAAATAAATATAAATATATAAATAATTACATAATGGATTATTTAAATGTATTTAAAGAAACAAGATACTTTGGTAATTATAATAAAATTAAATATTCGAATGTTTTTCACGTTTTGTCTATAAAAAACAAAACAGCAGTGCAATTGGTTTTTTGTTTTTTTTGAAACTTGTCATTGATTTATAGCCAGAGTTTAACCAGAAATAGATCTTGTATTTCGTTGATAAATGGTTGGAAGTAAAGAAGTGTGGGCGAATATAAATTAATTGGTAGATAGTAGCAACTAAGAGTAGTCAATTCTGGTCTAGAATGTTCGGGACTGAGTCTGATGAAAAAGATCTTGAGTGTCTGTGTCGAGGATACGGACAGATGTTAACTGCGCCGCGAGGCTATTTTTCACTATCGACAGAGCTTAACTCTTTTCTAGAGAGTTTGTGGAGCATCACTGGATTGATGTTAAAATACTCTTTCGTATGCAATTTATGTTTTCAACTTGACTATTCTACTAGTATAAGTCGACATTTTATTGAAATTTATTTATTTTCAACATCAGCTCAATACACTTTCTCTAAAACAACTCAAAACTAATGTTTAACCCAGTAAATGTGTTTAATCCGATTAGAACTATCGATTGAGATAATAGCGAGTGTCATAGCTTCACTGAATCAAAAGTAATTCTGCGTGAAAGTTTCCAAATGCGGCGAAATGATCACATAATGGCAGATCGCCAAACTCCATCCCGCGGGTAATATCACAAACCTCGCTAGGTGAAATAAATTCTTTGATTCTTTAACTATCACGTGGAATATTTTGATTTTCAATACATACAATGGTTTTTGAGTTCCAACACGAAATTTTATCCCCTGATTTCTTTATCATCGGAACAAGAGCAAATTTATAGACATACTTCCGTCAAAATACATAAATATTTAGCGCCATAGAGGTCTGTGGGCGTCATGATTTGCTGAACAAGACGAGACATATGTTCGAGCCTTAGCAGAACAACCAACAAAGTTTTTCGCGGCGTCACCTCTTCGCAGGCAAGGACAAACCTGTAAGAGTATAATTTGTCATGAAAAAGCTTCGCAATCCGCCGTTCGGAGTCGGCAATAAAACTGTAAATCCCTTCCATTCGTGCGAAAAATTTAAAATATGCACAACAAGAATGGTTGTGAGAAGCTAGACCCTGGCTTTCTATGAAGTAAAGCCCCACCAAATATTGTGATTTCACTAGGTCGGGTTAAGTAGGAGGGTGGACTGGGAAAGGAGACACTTAGGTCAATGTAGACCCATTGTGATGCCCTAGGGGTTGCAGCCCCCTTACTACGAACCATAAGCCTATGTTCTATCAAACCGACACGAAGCGCCGATGAATTTGTGCATGTCAAACACAGACTTGTCGGATAGTTCTTCTATCTTAAATTTTATTTAGCAGAGCGCTCGACTATGGCAGAAGAAGTGTGAAGTGTCCTTGTCTGCTTCTACTACCTTGCTTGGTAGTTCAGCTTTTCATGCCCTATTACCTATTGGGGAAGATAAGGATTTTTTTTTATCCATTTGCAGGATTCTTTGGGTTTTCTGTTTGTTGTAGAATGGCCATAGTTTCCTAGTTAAAACACAGGAATCTTTCGTTAGCTGCCCTTTTAATCTTGCTCTCGGTTTCCTGCTTAAGATTGCGGGGTGGGATTTTAGCGGTAGGGTCGGCTTGATCGGGGTCTAATAAAGATTCTTCTCCTTGCTAGCTCATCATGTTTCCAGGCACCACCTTGTGGCCAGTAAGAGTCTTACATTGTGCTGCCTGCCAAGATCGCTTTTCACTTATGAGGTCACTAGATCTTTAACTGCTCTGAGGCCATCTGTGGGAATTTGACTGCATTCCCGTAAAATTCTCCCCAGAGTCTATTCTAAAATGATCACGGAAGTGATCAAAAGCCACCAAAGGACGGCTCACCAAGGCTAAGCTTCATTCAAAATCGAATTGTGACGCATTTGTCTTCATTCTTTCCGTAAAAGCATTTTTCAGAAGCATTTAAAGGCCAGTCTTGGTATGCCCTTCTTCAAACTTGAATCCCAACTTGACGCAAGCAAAAACATGGATTTCAAAACACGTTTTCGAAAATAAATGTCCATGGTGTAGTTTGAACTTTATTTCTAGACTATTAGGCATCATCACACCACTTAGCCCATTAGCACTCTATAATGGCTCTATTTTTCAGTTCAATCCATCCACAAGCTCAATATACAGAGCAATTGTCTTATCAAATGGATCCCACACGTTTCATTATAATAAACGTAAACATTTTTTGAATATTTAATTTATTGTTCTGGTAAATATCTTGTTTTTTTAATTTATTTCATTAATTAATTTGATTATTTTTTATGTTTATTATTATTTAATTTTATTGTTTAGAACAATTTCATTGACGAAATCTCTAACATATCTTGTTTGACCAACATTTTATGTTATATCATTAAAATTTTACATTATGTCGTAATTTTTATAAAACTAGATAGAACTACCCCCCAAAAATCACAGACTTGTAAGTTAAATACTGAATACTCTGTTCACCTTAACACAGTAACTTGTTTCATTTCGAATAAAAATACAAGAATTATTTAAAAATTCGTAGAAAAAAATTAAATCAGCCAAGGTCAACGTAATACCAACAACTAGAACCATAAAATTTGACAAAAACTAGTTTCAAATTAGGTGAGAATTAAATAAATTAAATGATTTCTTTGAAACTAACAATAACAACAATAAAACTTAAGACTGTTGCACATTGCATAACAATGTTCATTGAACTTTAAGATTTATATTTCTAAACAAAAACAAAAAACAAATTGTAAGAATGATTATGTGTTTAGCATTTCAATTTGCATCATGAAAATGCAAAATCATATATGTACGCATTTAGCAAACGCAACAGAAAAATTTACATTGAAAATATGCATGTATGTAAACGTGTAGAGCTGTCATAATGACAGAAGTATAAAATAAAACGAAACCAAACTGTCATGTGTCACATCGTTTATTTCTTTCAAGGAAACAACAAAAATTATGAAAGTTTTGTGACCACAAAACGAATCAATGCACAAGGCAGTCGAGTGCATTGTGGAAAAGTACCTTTCTTCGATGACGAACAGCAATGACACGGGAGTCTAAAATGACGGTCTGAATATTCACGGGTGGCGCAAACATGGCGGCCCTTGCATGAAATTGTAAACCATAAATTTAGTCACCAGTATGCATGTATGCATGTGTATCTATGGTGATTTTGGCCAAGCTGTGGAGTCTAAAGATAATAATTTGTCCGATTGTCTGTTTGTCGCTTCATCATCGTCAGTGTGACGCTTAAGACTGACCGCACCGAAGAGCGTGATCTGACATTACAATGTGAGAGAGGGATTTTGAACGCTATCAACGCTACCAACCTTTACTTTCACAAGATTGTGGCGTAGAGTGGAGGTTTAGCTAATTAAAGACCATTCCACATTGGTTTTGGGTTGTGTTTGCAAAAAAAAAAAAAAAAAAACAGAAACCGAAGAAGAAGAAGAAGAAGTGAAAAAACCTTGCTTGGAATAACTGCCAATGACGGTCGTTGTCGCTGGATGTCAGTTAGGTATTTTGTTTGTTTTTATTTTTTTTACGTGTTGGAGGAGGCTTAAGCTTAAGCTTAAGCGCAGGCTAGAGTTCTAATAATATGCAAACGATATGTGGAGGTGGCTCTTGTAACCGGTACGATTAGCATGCTGAATCCAGTTTTGATTAAATGCTTTGATTTGTTTTTTTTTTTCTGTTTTTGCATCGTTGTGTTTCAGTATTATGGAATCTGGTGGTGAATATTAAACGCATCTTCATTAGAATTCATTTTGAGTTCACTGGTTGGACTCACCACAACAACAGGGAGGCATGTTTGAATATGAATTTTGTGCAAAATAAACATGAGAAAGTTCTTGATAGGCGTAAGAATAAAACAAGGCTTGGGCAATTGGCACTCCTGGGTTTAGTCGAAAGGTCTTTCTTTTGTACACTTTATGTCAAGCATAATCTACTCTAAGAAATATTCTGGAAAGAAAAAAAAGTCCCGACAGCACTTAATGGGAGAATTTCTTGATTTCTCTTACTATTCGAGGGGTTAATACAGTTTTTTAGACTGTCGATGTCCTGTGTTGAGTTCCCCTTTAATAACTTCTAATGAGTTGATCTTCAAAACTAAATGTACTTGCGCTCCTTTTCCAAGGAGCTCATCATTGATCTCATTATCCTCAATGCCTGGAATAGCTAGCTGTTTGAGGGAGTTTAGATAGCTCCAGGAAAAGCTTAAGTAAGAACTTGGAGCTTTTACTGCTTCCTTAACTGTCGGAAAGTTAATTTAGTCTGTTTTCTACGGAGACTCTATCTAATACATTCTCTGGGGCATAGTTCGAATACATGTTTTGAACCTCTGCCTGAAAAACAGCGGCCAATGGGGACTGCTACGTTGAAATTCAACCGTAGATATCCACTTTAACTCCATTTTAAATCCATCAGTGAACCATCTTGACTGGGATTGGACTACCGTTCCATTGGATTGTAGGGCTGAAAGGGGTTGTGATATAAAAGTCCGTAGCACAAATATAATCGGTTTTGCTTTGAGGATCTTAGTCACTGATCACTGCGGCCACTAGCGGGCATATTGTGATGTCTTCTTCTTTAGAGCTCCTCCATGAGGTCGAAGTGAGCGATGAATCCGGCGATGTTTTTAGATGAGCTGGTGGTTATATATTTTCCGCCTTGAGGTAGGAGTTACCCAGAAATCGATGACGTTTTCTTATGAGGCAATTACTTTGACAAAATATGTTTTCTGCTAATTCTTCATCTTCGTTGCACGTCCTGTAAGTCATTCCCATAGTCATGAGATGTTTTTTCAACCCAACAGTGTCCGGTGACAAGTGAATCTGACTTGTTAGTTGTAGAAGTTCACCCCTATTGGAGAATCCGTCGGAGCGAAAGGTTAGCTATAATTGTTGTTTCGTTTCGTTCTATTTTGGGAAGAGGTTGATATAAAAATTTAAGCTTGTCTGTTACCTTCCGTTTCTTTTCCGTTATGGTGTGCAATACTTTTTTTTTTATAATTCACTAGTGCTAAAGGAGTTATGAATACCCTTATGATATTATTCACACAGCGCTTGTGTTGGTGAAGTGATTTTTTTGAAACTTAGGTGGTATTAGGTTTCAGTATTATGCTCTGAAGGTGGTGTCCAGAATAACTGGGGAGAATTTTGGCAATTGCTTATAATTCACAGTATTTCTTTCGAACATCCCGATGTCATTATCACTTCTCAGTAAGATCAACACTTTCAAGCAATATTACCCCTCTACTGCCAGTATTATGCCTATGCAGTGGAGATGACATTAGCTTTTTGATTGATTTTTTTTTCTTTTTTTTTGACATCGGGAGTTGAACCTGGAACCGTGACAAGCGAACTAAACCATGGCCACCGAGGACTTAGAAATGAGCTCCATGTCACTAGGAAAGTATCAATATTGCCTGAAATAGAGGAGGTGCCTAAGAAATATACTATTTTGTCTCGGGTAAGCGACCAGATTGAGTCTATTCTCGCGAAGGAGGGTACTGGTAGAGGAAGTCCTCAAAAATTCCCGTACTTGCTTGAAATATTCAGCATGGTATCAGACTTTATGCCGAAGTTACTCTGTTTTGGTAGGAAGTTCGAGATTGAGATCCCGAACAGTAACTCCTGGGAAAGACTAGTGTGGTAAACTGATGGTTCAAAGATGGACTCCGGTGTTGGTGCCGGTATCTATGGCCAAAGTCTCAAAGGCACTCAGAATGTGTTCTAGCGTCTTTCAGGCGGAATTACATGCCATCGATACATGTGCCACTATTATTCGCGACTCCTATTATTGTAACTCAAAGGCCGTTCTAGGCTGCTTCAATACTCTCCACGACCTCTCAAAGCGAAATAAAGTCAAGCTCTGGTGAATACCAGGATACAGAAGAATTGAAGGCAATGAAATTGCAGATCAACTTGCCAGAAAAGGCTCTTCAGAAAGGAACATAGGTGTTGAACCCTTCTCCGGCATCCCTACTTCCGCGTTCAGAATGAGTCGTTACAGCTGGGAAAAACTGAACTTTTTATCCTACTGGAACAACACTCAGGGACTCCGACCCATTAACAAAACCCCCTAAAAATATTCTCAACCATAAAAGGGACGATATCAGAAGACTTGCCGGTTTCTTCACCGATCAGTGTAGCCTAAGATATCACTTACATAAACTAAACATAGTTCAGGAATCTCCTTGTCTCCTTGGCTCCAGGCACAATAGATCTTGTAGGTCGCAGTTCCATATGCGTCTAATAATAATAAGAATAATAAGCACTCCATTCTAACTTCAAGTCTCATAAAGCGCATAAGAGTATTTCAGAGTCGCAACTGAAGCTATTAACGACAAATGGTTCAAGGAAGCAGACCATCTCCAAAGACTAATTTCAAAACAAGGAAGAACTTGTAATAAATCTATTAAAAATCCCTGTCTTCAGATTGAACAAATTGGATTGAGAACTTTTATAAAAAATCTTCCCAGTCTTCCACATATAATAATAATTAACATATTCATGCACATTCCAATATATGTTATATAAACTACCAGTTTGTCAATCCATATCGTAACTCACAAACATTCTATAGTGGCAAATCAAAATATAAACAAAATCCGCCTTGGCGCTTAAAATACACACCACAAGCAGGCTATCTTTTGTTACGGTCACATGGAATTCCCAAGATATAGTATCTATAATATAAAAAAAATTCTCGAACAATATCTTTGAATCCAAATGACAACGATAAATTAAATTCCAGTTTTTGCAAATATTTTCCATGTCACCGTGGTTTTCTCTTCACAATTTGTAACATTTAGTCGTGCCATGCACTTGGCCAACACAATTATTAGTTTATAATTGATTTGTCACACATATTCTATATAAAAGTCCGTTCTTATAATGCAACTTAATGATTCGACAAATGTCGTCAGAGGTCGTCTCTCAACCCCCCTCACAGCTAGAATAATCAAATGAAATTGAATTTCAATTTCAATTTTTTATTTTTAACAATAGTTCATAGGAAATCCCAAGGTGATCTAATTGTTTCCTTCACAAGTACGATCATTCAGTTGAGAAGCTATTGTCATGCGGTTAAGACAACTAGAACATGTCTGGGACATATAATTAAACTAGTATCTCCATTTGCCTGCCAAATGCAGAAGTCGCACATAATCAAACTTGATGAACAGATTGTTAGATACATTGAATACTAAGCAGGTAAAATTAGTGATTACGTCGTTTTTTTCTTTTTTTTTTTTTTATGTGCGGATTCTAATGAAATATATTTTTTTTTTTGTGTCGTCTTCGGTTAACATTGTTATTTGCTTTTGTAATTATTAATAGCAAATGTTGTTTTATTTTTTGTTGCTTGTTCTTACAATTGCTGACAATCATATTTAAGAATAACTTTTATTTGGTACCACTTAAGGTCTATGACGGAAGTTCGAGAAGTGTGCTGATGCTGAGGTGGTGTGTGCCTTCACAAAAATTGATAGAGTTGTGGTGCGAACTTGTTTGTTTGTTGTTATTTTCTGGGGGTATTTTGTGTTGTGTTAAAAATGATTGTCATTATTAATTGGAAGCTTAGATTTGTTCTGCTGAATAATGAGAACTGTCGGATTGAGAAAATTAGTATTTCACTGGAATAAGTAAATCCATGAGGTGGAACCAATTTAAATGTCTTCTGTTATCTTTGTGTGAAAATAGACGGCTATTTATAGGTTTCTATGAATTCTTTCTAAATTGATTGAAATTATAGGCTGTAGTGTGGACTGGATAATGGCGCTTATTTATAGTGTTTTAGTCATGAAATTCAACGGGTAGTTCTTATGTTAAGTGGTTTTCATTTGTTCAGTTGTTTGAAGAAGCACGACCATTTTGTATTTTTACTTCGGTGGTAAACCACCAGTTCGATGTCGAGATATGTACATATGCAAGGCAGTAACAGCTCCAAGTAGCACTAGAATGTGCCTTTTTGTTACCACGACTCGTGTGATCTGGTTGATGATGTGAGACAGTAGGTGGAATTAAGAAAACGGATTAGATCTCGTATCCCTTTACCCGAGATGTCATTAAGGTCGTCGAAGAATGGTTGGTTTAGTGTACGCAGTTTGGGTCTTGCGAGTGCCCGACATTTGCAGAGGAAATGGGAGAGAGCTTCCTTCTCATGTTCGTGGGGGTTGTATGGGATACCTAGTTTGGCCGCATGGTCTCCAATTGGCTAATGCCCCGTGATTATCGCCAAGATTCTGCCGATATCTGGGCGGGTTCTGTTTAGTAAGTCTTTTATTTTATTCTTATCGTAGGTCGGCCACATCTTCCTTGATATGACGCAGTTGGTTAACTTCCTCCATTGGAGGCTGGCCTTCTGCAGGAAATGTGAGTGCATTTGTCCTTAAAACGCTACCAGCGGGATATGGACCTTTGCCGTCAGTGAGTCTTGTAGAGCTGAGCCCTCCCTGACCAGTTCATCTGGTCTGGAACCTAAAACAGTGAGACCCTGCGAGCAAGCTCGTTGCAACACTCCTGTACCAGTTTGAAGGACATGGTAGCCGATTCAATAGTTTTGATAGTGGCTATAAGGATAGCAGTGTTTTGCTTGTGCGCTGTGTCCCGCCCGAGATGCATGCAAACCTCTCGGATTGCCAGTTGTTTCGCCTGGAAAACGCTGGCAAAATCCGGCAAGCGGTATAATCTTGATATTTTCAGTGATTCCGAGTAGACACCGGCCCCCATACCACAGTTCATCTTTGATCCGTCGGTCTGGATGACTGTGTCGAAGTCCTTTACCAGTAATAGCTTATTCGAAGCTCTGTTGGAAATGTAATGAGCTAAAGCCGAAAGTCAATACAGATTTTGAGTTTTTGAGTTTATTTCTGAGACTAGACGCGAGAGTTGCTAAAGTTTACCATTGTGAGTGCTCTTTTACCACATCTGACATTTTGGCTGATTGTTTGGTCCAAGTCTGTGCTTCTTATGAATCGCGACATGTCCATCAGTGGCCTGTCTCCTCTCGAACCTCAGCAAAATGGTTATACATTTTTTGCAAGACCATCTTTTGACCGTCAATGACAAACTCCCAAAAAACTGTCATGAAAAACCTTCTCAATCCGGTTTTCAAAGCCGGAATTAAACTGTAGGTCCCGCACAACATGAACGATTACGAGAAGCTGGGCCCTCATAGGCTCTCTATGAGCTGCCACGCTAAATATTTGCTTTTGTATCCGGTCTGTCCTCACAAATGGCTGCAAATCTATGACGCAGATGTGGTGAGGGAAAGACTGAAAAACCAACCTAAAATGAGACATATTTGCCTGCACAATGGACTAATATTTGTCTGAGTAAAGCAATCCTGTAAGGATAGAGAAACGTTTTTGTAATTTCATGATCGTCAATCTAACTTTGCCGAAGGTCTCGACAAGAAAAGACGGTTTAAGCACACGCAGGCCAATTTAGTGGTGCACGTGCTACTATTTTCTTTTTGGCATGACTTATTTGTTGGCTATATTTAGTAACCTTACTATGTCATGGTATTCAAAACCGGTTGAGTTTTATACTGGTTAGGTAAGTATTCTTATTTTGGAAGTTACAAGACTCTCATAGACATTCAATTGTATTCGTCGCAGTAAAAAGCCTACACAAAACTTAAATGAAGGGAGACACGACAAGCTCGTTACGGAATATGCCACGTAGGCAACACCGAAAAGAACACACTCTTTATCGTCCGTAGCATACCGAAGATCGGTTCGTTCGAGCCATAGGAGGTATGGTGGATTGGTAGATAGAAGAGACGAGAGGTTCGTAGATTACGAGGATTAGGTTGAAGTGGCTGCCAGCTATTACCAGCACACTTAGACCAGTGATAGGTCCATTGTGATACATTACGAGGGTTAGTGTTGAGGAAAATAGAGCTGTGAAGTGACGCACATTCAATGTGTTCCTGAAAGGAGTCGATGAATGAAGAGAATGTCGACTGCATCTCTGCGTTCTTCAAGGCCATTTAAGTTTATGAGGTTGAGGCAATTTTGAGGAGGGAGAATAAAAGAGATGTTCCAGGGCAGACTTCGAAAAAAAAAAACAGCGCTGGATGCTTTCAATTCGCGAGATATGCACATGATGATACGCGGACCACACTTCATTGGTGTACTCTAGGAGGTGGCGAGCAACGGTAATGTAGGGAGACCTGGTTACGTATGGGTTGGTGAATTCTTTGGACCAATGTTTTGCAAAGTCTAATACAGAATAAGGAGCTCCCTATCCTACAAAATCGACGTCGCGAAAAGATTGAACGGAGGAGATAGATTGATTGTGCAGAAGCTAGAGTTGGCGAGGAGATTGGTGTCGCTCATGAGAACAGGTGATGGATTGACATTTGGCGATACTTAGGTTAGGTTAGGTTAGGTTGGGCAACACCAGAGGCGGGCCAAGTGGACTGACATAAATCGAATACTGTAAAAATGGTTTTCCAGGTAGAATGATGGCCATTTTAACAATATGGGTTCAAAGCCGAGGGCAAACAATTTGAAAAGTATTAATTGGTGTGAGATTTTATCAAAGGTCTTGCTAATCTGTTGTCACACAAACTGACACATCTTTTTTTGTTTTTTTTTTTTAATTAACTTCTAAGAAACAATTCATTATTTCCCGATAAAGAAGTTTAATTGCAGTATCGCGTACGTGATTGATGCTACCGATCGACAAGATTCAAACAAATCCACCCAGCATAACACTCACAAAAAAAAAAGAAGCAAACTCATTCTCTCACAAAAAAGAATCCAAAAAACAACATTTTTCCACAGAACTTTGTTCCTTTTTTTTTTTTTTAATTTTTGCTTAATAAATTACAAATTTACAAACAAAAATATATAAAATGGAGAAACAACAACAATTCTCGTAGAGAAAAGAGTTAAAACGACCTTGAGGCAAGCAGTTTGAGGAATTTCATTTTAAGACTACAAAACAAAAAAAAAAAAAACAAAATACAAAACTCACTTAACAAGTTTTTCTACACCTTTTTGTTTTGAATTTTAGTTCGTCAAAAAGGAGAGAAGAAAAAATAATAATAATACTACAACACAATCTCATATACATATGTACAAGTATGTTTGCTCGCGCCATTGGATAACAAAATTACCATCGTCGTAGTCGTCCGATTGGAAAAGATTTACATGTACATTTTGGAGACTTCTTCTCTTCTTCGTCTTCTCTTACGAATGACAGTGCTGCTCTATAGACGAAGACGATGATATTGTGATGATGATGATGATGATGGAATGGAAATCAGCAAAAAAAAAAAAAAAACAAGGAAAAAGAAGTGGCGATTTAAATAGCTTTCAAGTTGATTGTGTGTGAAGAGAAATGGCAATGTGAGATGATGTGCCCATCAGACAAAAACAGAAAAAAAAATGTCTGCTTATCTGGTTATTTTAAGTCATTTTTTAGTCCAATTAATCCTTGCAATAGACACAAGACACCCCTCTGTCAAGGTGTCACATTTGACGCGGTCATTTGTCTCATGTACTCTTTTTTTTTTTGCTTGACATGAGTAAACTAAACTTTCAGATCAAAGATAATTGACAGTAAAAAACAACTTCAATTTTATAAAAGATATATCGACTTGGTTGGTAAATTTAGAAAGGTTCTTATATAACCGCAGATCGTTTATCGATTATATTGTTCAGTACACTTGCGTAAGTAAGTAATTAAAAATGTCTGAAATGCAAATAATGATGGTAGTTTGATGTTGTTTTTTTTTTGATTGTGTCTCAGAGTGTGGCGCTATAAATCCATTAATCAATTTGACTTAATTAGCTGAAGTTTGGAAGGCAAATTTGTACATTTCATTTCATTTAGACTGGAAATTGTTCTTTGTCTCTTTACAATCTCTGACACTACTTTAAATTATTTCAGATTTGGCGCCATGAATAAATCAACCTGCTAGAATTGTCGGTCTAAATAAATGCTCTGAATGATACAAGGACACTTATAAGAATATGAATTCAGAGTGTGCAATTAGTTTCTGACTAAAGAATGGTAAGTGATCATCTTGAACTATATACTACATCAAAGACACATCAATATATCAATATCATCATCATCAATCAATAGTAGAACCCGGTGAGTCTGTACATTGAAGAAAAAGTAATAAAAAAGAAGGAGGGTGACTAAAGAAGAGTAATAGAACACAAAATAGCGATTTTTTAGAATTGTTTTCTGTCTGTCTGTCTATCTGTCCGTTTGTTTGTTCGCGCACATCTCCGAAACTACTGAACGGATTTTCATGTTGTGTCCCCAGCTGGACAGAGCATAACTTGGAGCAGCAAATAGGTTTTGTTTTATCAAAATCGGTTGTTGGAAAAAAAAGTTATCGTCATTTAATAATATTTGAAAATTACTTTTGTATGTTAGAAAAGTTAGAAGTTCAGGGATGAAGGCCTAAAGACGTCACGAATGATTGTTTCAAAGAAAACTTTGGTTAGAATAATATAGAGGTTATAAAATTTGGAGTAATTCGACGGGGAACGGGTGTGTACCTACGATGGTTTGGTTGGACGGATCTTTAAGTATCTGTGGAATTTCTCGACCGATTTAAAAAAAATTCAATATTGGAATGGTGACACATTTTGCTACCTTTTACTTCTGAAAGTTCCATAGGGGCAGACGATTTCTAACGACTTAGTATAAACCTTAGATTAGATAAGATGAGTAGTTGAGGTGAGCACTAGTCCCTTATCACTGCGGCCACTTTAGTATGTATTTAACGCGTGCGAAGACGCGGTGACTGCTAGCTCAATAATAATAATAATAATTATTCACAGGGAATTTCTAGGAAATACTGGAAAAAGTTTTGGTGGAGTGCAATGTTGATATCCTTCGCAGAGTAGTCGGTTTCTAAATCGGTAAGAAAAACACTTTTTTACTTACTAACTAACTTATCCGGCCAGCGACCCTTAAAGGGCCTGCGCCTCAACAAATGCCGCTTTCTATCCTTCGCGGTCTCAAGCACGATGCTCCAGATTATTAGACCATGGTTGCTGTCGTCCCCGAATGCCTGATCTTTAAATCGGAATCGAAGATACCCTTAACTGGAGCATTCTCGTCCATTCGCTCGATGTGGCAACGCCAGTGCAGTCGACGGATTTTTGCCTTTCAGACTGCACCCACATCTTAATACAGCTTGTAGAGTTCACGGTTATATCTTCTTCTCCATTCGCCTTCCTCGTAGACAGGACCAAATATTCGATGTAGAATTTTCCTTTCGAAGGATGCCAAGACCTACTCCACTCACTGTCTTACTTATCGTCGAGCATTCAGCTCTATAATATAGAGCAAGATCAGAATTTTGTAGAGCATGATTTTGGTCCTTCGAGTAAGGAGTTTGGGCCCCAGCTTTTTGGAAAAACCGAAGTAGCAACAGTTGCCTGAGGTTATCCTTCGTCGGATCTCTACCAGTTTGTCATCTGTGGAGTTTATATTTACCCTGAGGTGGATAAACTTCCTCACTTCCTCAAAATTATAGCTGTTGATTGTTACATTTTGTCCTAAATGGTGTTCGATGGATCGGTTTTTGGTCGACATAATCCTTATTCGTCATGAGACCAACTCGTTTGGCTTGTTCTTCTATCGCCGTAAAGGCCTCAATAATGCTGATGTCGAAAACAATTTGTTAAATATAGTGACTTCTGTGTTTACGCCGGACTTTCGAACTATCTGCTCCAGCACACGATTAAAGAAATCACATGACAGCGCGTCTCCTTGCGGGAAACAGCTGAATGTTTGGAACAATTCGGAGGTTCTGTTTCCAAGCTGCACTGTGTATTTGGAGTTCTCTAGCGTGGCGGGACACAACCAGATCAGTTTTCTTGGGATTCCGAATTCAGCCATCGCGTTATATAGTTCGGTGCGATGAATGCTGTCGTATGAGTCTTCGAAGTCGAGGAAAAGATAGTGAGTGTCGACTTGGAAATCGTTGATCTTTTTCAAGACTTGCCGCAGTGTGAAGATTTGGTGTATCGTCGATTTGCCGGACCGGAAGCAACACTTGTAAGTGCCTTTATGCAAAACGGCTTTAGTCGTTCACACAGTACGCTGGATAGGATCTTGTAGGCTACATTAAGCAGAGATATGCCACAGTAGTTCTTCCAAGATACAGGATTGCCTTTCTTGAAGATGGGGCATCTAATCTTCGGGCATGCTTTCATCCTCTTAAGCTGGAAATACACGGTACAACCGTTGTACCGACCTGCGTTGTGCCGACGTCGGCCCTACCGTTGTATGCAGCACCCACATTATACAATCTGCGTGCGATTAACGTACAACCAGTCATTGTATTCAGTAATTTCCTAGAAATTTATGTGAAAATACCCCTGAAACAGGGGAATAACTGATATAGGTTTATGAAATCCATCCAAAAATTTTTTTTTTAAATTGAAACCATAGTAATGCGCCACCAAAACAGCCGGAACACAACTGAAATCGCTACAACAATTGTATGTGCGAATACTCAATTGTATGTGCGAATATACAACGTGTATACAATCTGTCGCATGCGACAGCGGTTGTACACTCAGGACCATGCGATCGTAAAATATCGGTACAACGGTCGGTTGTGTGGAAACACACGATACAATCGTCGCATACAACCACAGATTGTATACAACCATTGTACGATAGTTGTATCGTGTATTTCCAGCTTTATATAATACATTGCAGATGATCTGGTGCGTGCTCCTTACCAAAAAATTGCATATTTTCACCTAATTTATGTTTTTAGTCGTTTACAGACTCTCTCTATGACAACCTCCATGAGGGCGTTGATGCCGTGGTAGTGAAGGAGTTTATCTACCATTTTGAAAGCGCAATTTGGCATAATGTCGCTTGGCACAATGTCACGGTACCGTGGGTGTTCACTTACGATCTTCTTAAATTTTTCTGTGGAGAACCTAAATCTCTTGGGCATTGTTTTTTTTTTGGTATTTTAAGGACTTGAAACATGCTTAAGAATCTGCAGGTGGCCAGTAAGGTCGTCAGCTTTGAAATTTAAAATCGAAAGAGTACTCAGAAGAGCTTCTGTTTGAATGCATACACCCTTCTGGATTTGTTTCCACGCTTAGTCCAGCAAAGTGACAAAGATGAAATGCAACAGGTACTAAGGATCATTGCTAAGTCCAAGTGAGTAACTTCAAACATAACTTGATTAGTTTTATGAAAAACAAAATAGCATTCCCAATTTAAAGGCCGATCTATGTTTAGTGTTTATAGTTCCATCCAATTTTATTTTCCACTTTTATATCTCACATTAAACTTTCCTATTAACTCCGCTCGTTAAAATTATTCAATTAGTAATTAAAAAAATATATAATCTTGATCTGAATTTGAATATCCTACGCGACAACATTAAAGTAAAACAAAAACCTTAAGTTAGCCAAATGATTTTTGTTTTTATTAATCGCTTTCTGATTAAAGTTTGAATAAACATAAATCAAAAAATACAATTTTCACTTACTCTACACCTGTAAATTCTTGCTTTCAGTTCAAACAAAAGCCCAGTCGCTAACACAGTCTTGTGTGTAGTAGACGACGATCATGCTTTACGCTCTAATAAAATTCAAATTAAACATGAATAACATTACTTTTCATTTCATGTGATGTGATGTGACACCTCCATGGGAAAGTTTTTGTTCGTTTACTTTTGTCTCTCAACGAACAATACCAAGTGTAGACAATTTAAATAAATATTTCGAAACGCCGGACGATCGATGCGATCATCTTTTTTATATATTTTCCCTCCAAAAGTTGCGAAAAATTATTAGAAAACATTTGCCAAATAAGTTGTGTCAAAAATTTCCTTACAAAGAATTCGAAATTCGAATTGTCACACTGTCCATTGGGAATGCGGTGTCAGTCAAGTTGACGTCACCTTTATAGTGCAAATGAACCTCTGCAAATCGCTGTAGGTATATTTTTCTAACAAGAAATTGTTAAATTTTGTACCTTTTTGTTGTTATAACCTACCCACGCTTTCCTGGTCGATAAGTCCTAAAGTCTTTGTGGCTTATAAGTCAGTTTGTCGTTACATGTAGCCGTCATTGTTGTCAACAGAGGCCAATCTGACGACCACGACGACGCCGCCATCGGGTATGAGGAACCAAGAGTGAACGCAGGCGCACGTATTTTCCCGAAGTTGTTGCTGAGAATAGCGACACTACATTTCGAAACATGGAACACAAGGCAACCAACACACGACTTTTTATGAATTTATAATTTTTTTTGTGGATTAATACCTCTCTGGTCGTCTGGTCGTAGAAGTTACGAAAAAAAAAAAACAAAAAAAAGGGGCTTGGGTATGTTTGATTTGAATCTGCGTTGTTACAGAGACACTTGCGAGCGAGTTCTGAACAAAAAAAAAAAGGTTCTTTGTGGACTTGAGAATCTACACGTGACTTGCTGTTGGCAATTAACATGGAGAACTATCGATTGGGGCTATAATGGTGGGGTCGTTTGCGAGCACTGAAAATGGGAGCGACAAAGGAATAAATAACCCAACGAATTGGATTTAGATTTGTTTTCTTGTGCTGTTTTGCAAGGTCTTAAGAAACAATGATAAATTGAGGAAATCGCAACTTGAAGTTAAAAATAGTTTTGCAGACAAGAAGTGCTTTGATTAGAGGTGTAGATGGGAGTTTTGCGACGTGAGATAGTTGAATTTGTATTGGGTGGATGGATGATGACTGCTGTAGGAGTTATGCGCCGGGTTTGCCCGCTTTGTTCTGGATGAAAGTTGCGTAAAAAGCTGAAGGCCACGCCTGAATTAGTTGGAAACAATAGCATGATTTGTTGCTTAACTTATTTGACAGTTTCTCATAGAACCCTGTGGCTTATTTAAAATTAGAATTTGGATTGCGACTTCTACTGCAGACATAAATATAAATATTTGGCGTGACAGCCGATAGGGCCAAGGTCTAGTTTCAAGCTGCGGGTGTTTTATTTTTAGCACAAATGAAAGGCACCTACCATTTTTATTTTCGACTTCGAATGGTGTATTGAAAAGGTTTGTCATTGCTTGTTGAGAGATGGTGCCGTGAAAAAAACCTCTGACTAAGCACTAGCCGATGAACATGGTTAACATTTTTGAATGCATGCCTTAAAAATTCGGTCATGGCTTAATTTTACATGAATACAAATCATTTTCAGAACCCAATCAAGGGCCAATACATGTTATTTGTAACAATTTGTTTATTAATCAAGTTCATTCAACCAAATGTACAATTCTTGTTTCATGAGTCAGGTCACGCAGGCATTAAATTGTTGACCCAATGTGCGAAGTATATCAATTTGTAAAACAGCAACAAATTAACAAAAGTGTTAAAATATGAATAAGGGTGTTGTTTACCACTCATTTCATGACAATTAATTTTATATGATCAAAACCACAAGAGAAACTTCCCAAGAACCAATTTGATGGGGGAAAAAGGTAAAACATTTTGGAACTTTAATTTTGGGGCATTTTATTGGATGCTGATTTTGGGGGCTTTTTTTTTTGTGTTGCCTTCAGAGATTGACCACAATATCCAAATCTATCGGTATTGGGGTAATAAAACAAGTAATTTGGTAACATTTGGAGGAATGGTGGCACCTTTATTAATAACTAACTTGGTAAGAGCAAAAACAATAGAATTGGGTAATTTATGATTTAGGAACAGTTTAAGTACAATTAAGTCCAGATTGGGGTATTTACGTTAAGAATAGGGGACTCACATTTTAAGATTTGTATTCGCAAGGAGTCACCTCGTATATTTGTCGGGGTGTCACTGCACTAATAAATGAGCTCTACTTTAAAAATTTACTTCGCTGTAACTAGAAATTTATTAATGTGGAGCGTCATCATGGTTACGTCGCGACGTATTGAGTTTGACTGTCTTTGACGAAGCAACTTTCATAAAAAAAAACCCGAAAAGTCGAATGTACTTTATTTATTTCTGAAAAAAATCATTCCTGGCTGTACTCTGGAAGCAATTCTTCTTCACTTGGGTATGAGTCGGATCTATTCTTCAGTTGGTTGCATACCCACATTAACTTTCTGAAATCTTTCCTTTAAAACAATATCCGAATATCTATTGCTGGAGTCATGAACAGTAAAATTGACTCTATCCAAAGCTTGTTGTCGTTTCATAAAACAACATTTGTTTAACTCGACCGCGCAGACGACACAACCTCTAACCTTAACGGCTAGATACTTAGTACATATATTCTTTCAACAAAAAACGCCGCTCATCACCGACGACTCGGACAGAACGTCACAAAAGGTCAAGGACTTTGTCAACCTAGTCTCCCCCAAAACCATATGGCCACAGTAAGGCTTTTGACCTGCTGCCTAGGGACTTGGCCTCGACCATAGCTGACTACATGATTCCTACACTCAAATTCAAGTTCACTTTCCGAAAAGGTCGGAATGGAACAATAACCTTCCCACGTCGAAATACCAACTATCGATCTTCACCAATGGCACCAAGATGGAGTGTGGCGTTGGAGCAGGTGTCTTCTCAGCAGAACTGAACGTATCCAAATCGTACCACCTTCCAGACTCTTCGAGTGTTTTCCAGGCCTGCAAGATACTTAGCCTAAGCCATACCACCACAAGCAGCATAGGAATCTTTTTTAACAGCCAGGCTGCCATCAAAGCGCTTCACTCACTTCATCCTTTAAATTAGTAGAACAGTGTAAGGAAACTATAACGCAGGCAAACGCTGGGTTCCCGGCCATAGCAGCATAGAGTGGAATGACAGAGTCGACGCATTAGCCAGATATGGTTCTACCTTGGATGTCTCACCTGCGAAGTCAGCTTGCTCCCCGATAGGACTCATCAAGGGAACATGTTCTAACACTTTCTCTCTACTGCCAACTCTAGGTGGAAAAGTCTAGAAATCTGTGCCATATCCAGACAGATATAGCCCGCTTACAATAAAAACAGGACGAATGGCCTAATCAATAGAAACCGCAACGAGACACCAAGAATCGCAGCAATTAGGACGGGCCACTGGCCAATTGCTCTACACGCTGCCAAGTTAGGCATCTCGTTCAACCCTCACTGCCGTAGTTCCGACAATTCACACGAAAAGGAAACCATATTCCACTTGCTCTGTGACTTCCCGACAGCGAACACACGGAAAACCCCCTTTGAACTGTCAGATATTTCTGACATAAAATTCTGCAACATTATCAAGTGTCTGAACTCCACAGGATGGATCTGAAAACTACGCTCTTAGCCACACCCATCAACATCCAGATCACGTGAGTTGTGATATGAAAACGGTGCATCCGCGTTATTTGTGTCTCTGACAGATTCACCAGTTCCAACCACTTCTACATACCTACCTGCCTACGCAATGAATTCGCCAAATGAAACAAGCGTCGAAATCAAGTGAAGAATCACTCTTGTCAATCGTTGCTCCTTCGGGCTTAGAAGACAATTGAGAAGTGGACTCTATCTGAAGCGGATAAAAAGTCCCTCGTCGTTTTTAATGAAAGGTTCTTCTAGTGATTTTTCTACCTCTTCGCATTGATGAAGTCTTGAAAAGAAGATTTAACGTTGAGGTATATGGAAGCGGCCAGAAGGATTCAAGTCTATTGTTTTAAATTGCAAGAACATGTGGATGACCATCGGTGCTCCAACTCAAAGGGTCGGTCTTTGAATCCATCTCAGAGGGACAACGCGTTTAAGGAATGCCTCTAGTAGCATCAACCAACATTTAAAGTCAGTTGGCTAAGAGTAGAGCTAGGTGAAGACACTTGTTGGTGAAAAACTATACTGTCATCAAATTGAAATAAAAAAAATGCAAGATATCCATTTGTCAGCTTATATGTCAATCGACGCATGACATTTCTTCGCAAGTGACTAAGTTTTTTGACAGAATTCAGTTCAAATTGGCCAATCAGAGACGACTCACTTAATATTGAACTCGATTAATGACAGTGACAACTTCTTATGGAATCCCACTCACTTTCTGTAATTGAGTCATTAAAATCCAGTTATTATCGAATTGCAAAGATAATTTCTTAATTACCATTTAAACAATCTATCCAATTATTTATAGCACAGCGACCTTTCAATACATATGACGCATACAGGAATGGTTAAACTCTTTAAACAATACTCACTAAAAATTCCCAACTACCCATGATCATGATCATGATCACATCCATTCACTTAAATTTACGTAACATTTCAATCTTCGATCTTTGATTTACGTAAAACATAACCCCCTTCGAACTAAACGAAAAGGAAATTCCATTTCCCTTACAATTTTCATTAAGCATTCATTTAATTGCTTAAAAAGCAATCGAAACAAAGAAACTACGTACATATATACACAAAAGTCAACAAATTAAAAAAAAATATGAAAATCTTGGTTGCAATTTGTTTTTTTTTTTTTATCATGTGATCATTTTGATGCGAATGCAAAAGTCTCCACTCGACACTAACTTGTGTTTGTGTGTTTATACATTTGCCAAGCGTACTCATTTTCTTTAATTTATTTATGCATTTTCAGATGAAAATTTCATGACTAAAGTGAATAAATTAAAGAATATCAATTATGGGGAGGTAACACATCTTTCTAAATTTAGAAAAAAACTCATCATCAATTGATCGGTGATCATTATTAGTTAGAGAAACGTCATATAATTGTTTTTTTGTGTCAACATAATTTGAATTGTTAAGTGGCAATGAGTGAAAATGAGTAAACTTTTTGCATTGCACTGATCACAGAATAGAATATGCAACGACGATGCAGGAGAGTCCACAGAGAGAAAGTAAACTTGTCAACCTTGGACTGATTGTGTCTACACGTAGAGTAATTAAAATTTAAAAACGAGGAAAGAAAAAACAAAAATTGATGCAAAAGTCATAGGGGAAAAGTGACAGCTGTCACAATCAGAATTGAGAACCAGAAATGTGGGCAATTTTTATAAAAATCGCCTTCAGTTAGACATTAGAGATTGTGCCTCCATTTTGCAACGAGTAAATGCCACTTCTATTATTTAATGTAAATTTACGTCAATATATATAGATCGGCCACAGCATACGAATAATGGACAATTGGCATTTTGTTGTGCTGTTACTGTTGGTTACCTTTGGCATTTTGTGTAACACAAGGAGATATCGCATGTTCAATTCGATTTCGAAAAATCGCCTCAAGCTATCCTCTCTAGAATGAGAACCCTTACAGAATGTCTTAACTCTTAAGTTAGAGATTGAGATTGAGACTCATGCTTGTGTTGTGTTGTCTTTGTTGTTGTGCTGTGTTGCTGTGTTACTGTGGCTTTTGAAGATTTTTCATTTTATCACCGACCTTGAGTAGAATTATTAACAATTCAGAATAAAATGTTGCTACACTGGTTTTTGATTTCGTTGTTGTTGTTGGAGTTTTAAATGGTAGCCATAGAGTAGTAATTTAGATCAAGTCTTGAACAGACGCGTGTATACTTTACATAATATATTTTTTATTTATTTTATTTCTTATTGGCTTTGGAGAATTTAGTTTAAAGACTGAAGAAAATTGATTTGTCTCGCGATTGGGATTTACATATATAGATTTACAAAAAATAAACATAAGCATGTGTGTACACCTTTAATTAACGTTCAACAAAATACCTTCATTTTGACAACTAGTGAGCGATACTTGTACATGTGTCAAGTTTTGTAATTGGTTGATGATGTTTAGAAAATTAATTAATCTATGGCAGTAGACATATTGGTATGAGGAAATTGTGTTAAGAGCACAGTAATGACAGTTGTGGTAATTGTTATTTTTGCAATAAGTGTTAATGGAGAGAAAAAGAGAGAGAATTTGTTGTTGGCAAAGTTGTTTCATTTCATTTTATTGATTAATGAATCGAAGACAGAACAAGGATTTGTAGGTGGTTAATAGGATTAACATTGGATGTTTAGCAAGATAGGAGAAGGCACGTGTATTTAACAAGCTTGGATAGTTGTCTAAAGAAGGAAATGTCGAATGAAAGATAACGAGATTTGTTGGGTAATACTTCCTTTGAGATTTAAATCTTAAGACAAAACGAGTTGTATACGATTCACCTTTCGACACCAGGTGTGGGTGTTTTCGTTAAAAGATCGATCGTTATTAATGCAAATTTTGTTTACTTGTAGCGCATATAATTAAATTAGACCTGTCAATTATTCTAGTAAATGAATGATAGCTAAGCTGTAAGACTTGGAGCCTTATTTACATATCTACATATATTTTAAAAGTCTACGAACGTGATCAATGTGATATGAAGTTATATTCAAATGATCAAGTTCATGTGTAGAGGTCATCGATTAAGAACGATTTGCTGATCTACTTAGCCTAAGCTCCTATCGTTTATCACTCTATCATTGTAAGTTTAGGGTGTATAAGTTGTGCTACAGTCCTTTATACAGGGCCTTCTTAGCAATTGAGATTTAAATGCTAAAATGCTACCAGTCGAAGATTACTGGCAACCTCTAGTTGCACCTCTAAACGAAGCAACGCCCGGTGCCACCACTAAGCAATCCTCTCGAGATACTTATGAGGTTTCGACAGCCACATATGATGCCCACTATTTCTCAGATTGCTGTTCGAAATTTCCAAGAAGTGAAGAAAGCGATGGACCCTTATAAGTTGTGCAGCTTTTTACTTAGGCCCCAGTTGCCTTCGTTGTAATTCCTCTCAGATGACTGTTGGAAAAAATGTGTGACTGCTGTGTGAGAAAGGGGATATCTTTCTGTGTTTTTGGCAAACTCCAGGATGTCACCGATCACTCTACAGTCTAGCTGCTTTAGATCTGGTATCCACATAGATTCCAGTACTTGTTGGCGTAGTCTTGTAGGGGCTAAGCGGAGACAGACAGTTTTCTTGGTCCTAGATAGGAAGGTAGAGGTCGCGGTTTAACTAAGAAGCACTAGAATATGGTTTTTTGTTCCCACGACTCTTGTGATTTGGTTGATGATGTGTGTTGTTGAGGATGTGAGGCAGTCGGTGCCTATGGAGTTGAGAAAACTGATTAGATCTCATATCTCTTTACCCGAGATGTCATTGAGGTCGTCGAAGAATGGTTGATTAAGTGTGCGCCATCTGGCTCTTGCTAGTGCCGGACTTTTGTAGAGGAAATGGGAGAGAGTTTTCTTTTCGTTTGCGTTCCCTCAATTGCGGAAGTGGGGGTTTTATGGGACGCCTAGTTTGGCCGCATGGTCTCCAATTGGCCAATTTCCCCAGATTCTGGTGATATCTGGGCGGGTTCTATTTAGAAGGTCTTTTGTTCTATTCTTCCTTGA
This sequence comes from Criorhina ranunculi, assembly GCA_951813785.1. Lineage (NCBI taxonomy): Eukaryota > Metazoa > Arthropoda > Insecta > Diptera > Syrphidae > Criorhina > Criorhina ranunculi. The sequence continues at coordinate 10,311,589 of OX638382.1, read as the reverse complement.
TATGGCGCAGTTGGTTAACCCTCTCCATTGGAGGTTGGCCTTCTGCAGGAAATGTTTTATCGCTCCTAGCGGGATGTGAGCCCTTGCCGCAAGTGAGCCGTGTAAAGCTGAGCCTTACCTGGCCACCAATTCATCTGCCCTGGAACCTCAAGCAGTGAGACCCTCCGGGCAAGCTCGTTTCAGCACCAGTTTGGAGGATATGGTAGCCGAGTCAATAGCTTTCATAGCAACTTGGTTATGTATGAGGATAGCAAAGTTTAGTTTGTGTGCTGTATTACACCCAAGTTGCGTGATAGCCTCTCGGATTGCCAGTAGTTCCGCCTGGAAAACGCTGGCAAAATCCGGCAAGCGGTATGATCTTGATATTTTCAGTGATTCCGAGTAAAAACCGGCCCTCACACCACAGTTCATATTTGATCCGTCGGTGTAAATGTGTCGAAATCCTTTACTACTTCGTCTTTCTTCCCCTAAACTCTGATAGGAAATTCTACGTGGAAGTATTTCCTGAAGTTTTGTTTGGTTGTGATTTAGTCGGTTGGAAGCGTGACCATGCCGTTTGGTAACAAGTTCAGGATGTTGCTGTAGCCATAAGTCCGTTCTAGGTCCTACGGGTTTCTACATTTGAACTAGCCTTCCAGGTTAGATGTTGTTCCGCTAAAAACTATCGTTACGTAGCAACAACAAATCTCGGATGTAGAAGGATTTACTGTTGACTACTTAAGTATTCATGAAATTGCATCCAATTTATCCATAAGCCAACATTCTTCGTCAAATAGTTCAAAAACCGATCAATGATCTTCAATAGCGTGCATGACTAGACTAAGAATATGTTTACCTCTCCATCCAAATGTTAGACATAAAGTTTCGTAATAAAATTCGCATCAAAGTCACCAACAAACAAACTCCTTCCTCAACTTCAAATCAAATTAATATTGTCTACACTATCAAGGGGTAATAAATTCCACAACTTAAAATTTATTACAAATTCCTCAACATAAATTGGTTTGCGCCTCCACCAATCCACGATGTGTCTGTTCCATGTATAATCAAGAGACACTGAATGTGCTGCCAGATACACAAAAAAAAGAAAAGAAGTATCTGCAGTTACATTTCCTTTACCTTTTGCCGATTTCATAATAAATTACAATTTAGATAGACACCAGCCAACCAGTAGCTGCACACACAACCATCGTTTATTTTTTATTCAAAAGATTTCTTAGAATCAACAATGAACCTCAAAACAACGACGAAGAAAACGTGTATCTTTATACGTATCTTTGTATGAAGTCCAATAAAATAAAATCCAATTGCACCTTCATAATAATTCTAATCACGATGATGGTGGCAGGCATAAGAAAATTCCAACAAAATAAAGGATCAAACTACAGAAGAGGGTGGTGGAGGCGATGGCGGTGACGACAGTAACAATAAGGAGACTGAATAAGGAGAAACAAATGTGCACCATAGGCACACCTTTTCTTGTAACAAAGGAAAAATTCGGGCGACAACAACAGGGACAAACTAAAAAAAAAGAAATAAATGAGGAAAATTCCATTTCAAGACCTCATTTCTCTCATTTCGCACTCTTCGCCGTACGAACGTATGTGTGTGTATGTTAGTCGCAATAAAATAATCGTCGCACCATAAAATGATCAGAAAAATTGTCTTTTTGGTCAATTAGGAGAGAGAGGAAGAATATTACAGAATAACAAGGTTTCTTCTTCTTCTACTTCGACTCTAAGCTTGAGTTTGAGTTACTTCTTGTAACTCGAACGAATGTCGTTTTGTTTCTCTTCTCTCTTCCTCTGATTTTTTTTTTTTAAACTAAACTACCTAACGAAGCAGAAAGAAAAGAAGACAGTAAAAACTTTCTTATACGAGTATGTCTGGCAATATAGCTTAGACGATTGGAATGTCTTCTTATACATTATTTCGTACCTCTAACAACCTTGATAGAGAGACTGCCACCACTTAAGACACTCTTAAAAGCCAGGCAGCAGTGTTGTACGCATTTTTCAAAATCACAGCAGCATAAGGAACACAGAAAAAAAAATAACAACATACAACCTACCGGGCTTACGCCACTTCTTCTGCAACCATCACACAATGGTCAAGTGATGGCATTACCTATGACGATGGGACGACGACGACATTACCATGTCCATGATCTTGGTCATAACGATGATCTTACCATCTAAAAGTGATGTCTTTCCATTTTGTTGTTGTTGTTGTTGTTGTGATTGTTGTTGAAAATAAAGTTGGCGACCAAATGTTTGTGTGGTTAGATTGTGCGCACAGTGCCGTGCCGCGAATCTATGTGCACCATTGAGATACTTACTCCATTGGCCCACTTTTCTTTTTATAGGTTCCTCTCTTCTCTATACGGCTGCATTATTGGCATGAGTGTGTAGTGTATGTGCGCACAGGTTGTATAAGTTGAGATGCACACAATAAATAAGAAACAACTTTTTCTATTAGTAAATAATTAAATCATCGACAGGATGATGGGTTTTTTGTGTCTCTCTTCGAAGAGATGACTTGACTTATATTTATTAGAACAGACGAGACTATTTATGGAAAAAGTAGTCTAAGCCAAGTGGTAGCATAGATAGTTTCTTCTAAGTAAAAATATCTCTTTTCTAGGTTAAGGAAGGCTATTTATAAATTATTATTTCTTTTTGTTTTAGGTATTTTCTTACTAATTGATGGGGACAGGGACAGAAGTTCTAACTTTAAAGGGTGAGTTTTGGTTCAAAAAATCATTCAAGATTGTTTCGTTAAGTATAGGTAGTCCCTGTTTTACATACCCTCCTGAATCTAACGTTCCTCTAAGGTTTAAATTTCAAGTCTAGACGGTTGCGCAACTAAACAAAGTCTGTTTTGTCTGTCTGTCTACGTTTTTGCAGAACAAATCGTCAGCAGTCTTAACACAAAGTCGTCATAGATTTCCCCAAACTTCCTCACCGAAGAGGAGAGCTCCTTCCTTCTTTCGAACCTCTCTGCCAACGATGGAACCGATGGAGCTGATGATTCTGACTCCAATCTAGACGTCGACCTCGAAATGGACGTTGAGACGAAGAAGGCCTACAAGCCGTTCTTAAAGCAACAACAACAGCAGATGAAGTATCAGAACAAGCATTTGTAGGAATATCCCTTCAGCAGTAGGTCACTTTTCCCCTCTCACGCGCAGCAAAGTTGAAAAAGTACATTTATATATATACACATATGTATATCTTCTTCTATCGTCTTCTATCAGTGTTCGAAGAAGAGATGTGAAGAGCTCCTCCCTAAAGTTCGTAAAGTCTGTCAAAGCACCATTAACCTCAACCATTGGATATTTTCAATGAACTAGGTAAGGCTAGGTTGAAGTGGCTGCTAGCTGTTGCTAGGACATTTAGAGTAGTGATAGGTCCATTGTGATACCACATGGAGAACATTTTTTTAACTAGTGAAGATCATTTTCATCTTCCTGAATCTGTTAGCAAGCAAGCCTTTACATTCTCTAAAAGTCACTGTTCTATGGTTTATTCTAGAAAGGCAAGGCTCTACTTTACCAAAAAGGTCGGTGGCGTTGGGGCAACTTTTCCGGGCCATCTTATCTTCCATTTCGTTGTGAGTATTCTAAAATTCAGTCAAGATCCAAATAATCTTAAAAGAGATTCTCTCGCAACGTAAAATCAGAAGTCTGAGTCAAGAAGGGCAGTTGCGTAAAAATGCTCGACTTTTGTTCACACAACTACTATTCGTTTGAATAGATATGTTTGAAAGAGCGCAGCATCTCTGAAAGTTCCTTTAAGTCGTTAAAATACGGTTTAAAGTTTTTTTAAATTTTTTATAATTCACCAGTGCTAAATGGGTTATGAATACCCTTATGATGCTATTCATGCAGCGGTAGTGTTGGTGTAGTGATTTTTTTTTTTGAAACTCAGATGGTAGGTTTCAGTCTTTTTGCTTCGAGGTTGGTGTCCAGAATGACTGGGAAGAAGTATTGGTACTGTTGCCATTGCTTATAATTCACAGTATTTCTTTCGAACATGCCGATGTCATTAGTACTTTTCATCTATATGACCACCCTACTGCCTGTGTTATGCCAATGCAGTAGAGTTGACATCAGCTTTTTTCGCAGTTGATCGACCTTTTTTTCATTTTTTTGACATCGGGATTCGAACCTGGAACCTTCAGCGTGACAAGCGATGATGTTACCTCTACACCATGGCCACAGTGCTTCGCATTGGCCAAGACAGAACACTTGCAAAGGAAGTTCTTAAGGTCCTTGCAGTTAGATCTAAAAAGGATGCCATTTGACTCCATGGTTTCCTACAGTCAATGACTTGTACATGTCGCCACGATATGGGTAAAATCTGTAAGAGTTCTTGTGGGGAGTTTGTCTATATAAAGTAGTTTTCTAGCCCAACTTTTGTTAAGCTGTCCATAGATAGTGTAAAACTTTTTAAAGAGCTGTCAAGTTTGTCAAACAAGTCATTTCCTTTGATGGCTAAGGACCGTATTTTGAAAATGGCAAACGACCAAAGGAAATTTTTAGTTATTTTGTTGGACTGATTGATTATAAAACTGAGCCAAGTGTCGTGAATGGTTTTCATAATTAGTTTGAAGGTAAAGTAAAGAATAGGCAGACTAGCAGAGACTTTTTTAAAATTTATAGACAAACTTACTTCACACCACAACCGAAAGTAATAAAATTTATAAATTTACTCAACACCTTATGCTATTGTTGTAATTTGTAAACATGTTTTGTATTTGGTGTGTAAAATTGTTATTAGCACAATCTTTGAAGGTGCCTTCATAGGTGCGACCTAAAATGTTTTTCCATTCAATCAGTATATTTAGCTGATGACAAAATGTTCTTTCAAACTTTTTTCCATAGACCAAAATTCTAAACTTGATGGTTGTCTTCATTCAGCAAAGATCAACAAAAAAGATTGCAACCTTGACATGATTAAACTAAATAAACACTTGTAATTGTAATTTATATATTTTTATTGAAGTAATAACTAACACGCATTTAAAGGCACACGTGTATCTTAAGTATCTTTTAAGCCTAAGGTCATTCGGGTATTCTAACTGGTTTATTACAATTTATTGGTAATAGGCAATGTTCTGCGTAAAGCTGTCATATAGACGCGTAATAGCTTACACTTTGTAAATAGGTTGTAAAAAATTACAAAGTGATTTCGGCTTATGACGCCAAAAGATTTACGTATATTCTCTGAGTAGGCATTTACATGAATGAGTTTCAAGTCAACTTGTCCAAGTTTAACAGCCAAAGCGAAGTAAATAACATTAAGACTTTTTCTTGGGCCAACTTTTGACAACCAATTGCGACCAACTTTGACAATTTTTGACATTTGTTTTCAATAATTTTGGCAAAGGGCATCCAGGTAACAAAACTAGTGAGCTACGGATCCATCAGTCTTTTCAATTTCCTTCTTCAAATGTCAAACATCATAAGGGTATTCATAACCCCTTTAGCGCTAGTGAATTATAAAAAAAATGGTGAACTCTTCACAATAAATCAACAGACAGGATTGTGAAAGTATTAAAGTCGGCTTTTCGACAAGATCAGCTAAGACTACGATTAGGACCACGAGTTGAGAGATTATTGAGGAACCGAATTGAACAATGGTCATCCTGGAAGGTCAGAACCTTGTCTTCATGTCAGCAGTGGGTATCAGTTATTATCTCTGTGATTAAGGACTACTGAAGGGAGACGTTCTATCGCTTCTAAGAAGCTGTCATTGGTTATGTGGACGAACATTGTGAGTTGGATCGGACATCATTAAGCAAACATTGTAGAGAGTCTATCAATTGACTCCAATAAAACCATTCTAGTATTTTAGGAGTTTGGATACTGGTCCTGCCTTGTACTTGATGTTTGTTATTATTATTTCTGTTCACAGCCTTTGACACTGGGGTTTCTAACGAATCCTATTGTGCCTTCCTTAGTGTTCCTAGATAAATTGTTTCACTTCAGAAGATGTTAGGAAGTTAGAAGTCAGGTGGATGGCAGCAAGCTGTTCAGTAGAGACAACTTCACCGTAGAGGATTCTTTTTCTGAGTTGAAAGAGAGCTGGGCATTCAGTTAAGTCTTCACTCTTAAGGCAGAGTCTACAGCTTGAATCTGTTACAAGGTTCATGCGATGTAGCTGCGTGTTCAGACGGCAGTGACCAATGAAAAATCAAATCCAATTAGTGCTTTAAGGTAACTCCTATCGAGGTACACAACGAAGCTAGATTTGCTTTGTGACGGTACAGGGAATATCAGTTTTGAAGTTTGGAACATACTTGCCCTGGTGTGTTGAGCCAGTCTTCTCTGAATTCTTGCATGCAAAGACCCTTTGCGTGTTTTGCGAAGAGTGATTTGCTTGATGTTTGGAAAAAGTTAGAAGAACTTAGCAGGTGTCTCAATCCCAGGATGATATACCGATCGACTGTCATGTTGATTAGACCCATCATCTTGTATTCATCTATTGTTTGGTGGATAAAAAGACCGATTTTAAAATTCAAAGACTCGCTTGTCTAGGAATAATGGAAGCAAGGCGAAACTTTATATTTCTCTAGATGTCAAAGTGGATCGTGTACAGGAATCAGAAAAGTTCTGGCTTTGGTTAAAAGATGAAACTCGAAATCACAGATCGTTCCATGTGAGCCAATGGGAGCCAATAGCTGAAACAAACCAGCAGACGGCAAGACCGTCCTTTCAGTGGTCGAGCGCGACAGGGACGGAACATGACCACATCCACTGACGCAACAAGACGTGACCGGACGACCGACTGACTTCCTCTATGGGACGGGACAGTTTGTACTGAAAGCAGGCCACCCAGTAAGGCCAAGGGGGATAGCAATGGTTGGGAGGGCTGACCACGCCGACGCCACCGTCATCTGGCGTGTCTCGGAACGAGATGAACCTTTATGGGGGAGCGAAGATGGAAGGGGTGGAAGAAGGAATGCAAAGTGTAGGATAGTTTTAAGTAGAATAGGCTTAGGCTAGGGTTGTAGCTTAAGGTTCTAGGATAGTTTAGGTTTCCCCTTCCATTCTCTCTTCTCTGTAGGGGCAAAGACCGTTGAGTTCCTATCTTTTATTTTTGTTTTCCTATCTTCTCTTTCTTATCGATATCTATGTCCATCCGAAGTCTGAGTAGGGTATTAGGGATCTTCTTTCTTCTTCTATTAGCTAGTCCAGGCACGAAACAAAAGTGTTTGAGCAGGTGGTGTATGTTGGAGGGGGACAGGAACTATCCCGTCCGTCGAACCCAACCGCGAGCGTGCCGCCGTTCCCCTCGCATACACCGTGATGCCTCCGTGGCCTTGTCTTGGCTCATAACAATTTTTTATCACAGTGTTCTTCATGTATTCTCTTATGGATGACATCTACAGTGATCTATGCCAAAACGAACATCCACTAAGGTCTTATGATTCAGAAGCACCTTGAATTGTAACGACATCACAAAAGTTATAAAAGTTAGACTGTCGTCTTCTTCAGTGTAAGCATGGGCATACACTCAGATCGAATTCATCGACCCAGATTCCTTGGGTTTTAAAAAGGCAATCAGCACTTTGTGTAGAAGACAACTTCATACGTAATTTTGTCTGGTATTTAACTAAACCAAACGGCTGATTGAATCACACTATGACAACAGGAACATCCTCAAGATGAGCAAAAACAATTGTCGTTAGTTTGTGATCTTCCTGTAGTTTCGCCTTGAAATATAGTTTAGAGTTTAGTCTTTGTTTGAATGAAGATGAGCAGGTATTCTGTGTAAGACCAGGTTAAAGAAGAACTCTTTAAAAACACATGAGATGCTACTTGGTAAACTAAGACCTTTGTTACATACGATTTTGGTTTGTCTCTGGACTGGATGGTCTAATATTTCGTCGATTTAAGTTGAATAAGAAATTTACGTAGCAGGCTATAGATCAGTCACAAAGGGATTCTGGATGGTTAAATGGTTTCATCTGGTAGCGTCATGGGTGACTTGGAATTTCAAATCCCAAATGAGAAAAAAGATTGAAATCTCAAGTTCAAGAGAGGTGCGTGGCTTAAACAACACTGTTCTACGTATTGAATTAAGTTTCAGGGAAAGAAATAATAAATGGTTGCCATCAACAGCAATGGAATTGTCGTCAAAACATAACATGTGATTCATTCTGATATTTGCAGAGCACTATCAATCAGAGTCTTCACTATCATTTTTGCCTTATTTTCTGTGAAATAAACAGCCCATAAAATGTTAATCCAAGTTATCAACTGTGCTGTCCAAATTTAAGTCCAAATACCCCTTCATTACTGACAAAACTGTTTCAAACTATTCCTTATCACGTTGCCGGCTCTGACGTCTGAAATGTGACCATAAGTTCAGACATGTATCTGTATCACAACAGTTAAAGCGGATCCATCTCGCGCCCCCCTTATCGGTGATCTTTTTTTTTTTTTTTTCTTTTTTTCGAAACCCACCTTAAATTGCTACCCAGTGCGGGCAGACAAATCATCAGTCAAGGGTTATCGTGTTAGTCAACAACAAAAAAAAATAAATTTTATATTCGTTTAAGAATAAAATCTGTACACAAGCTCATTAAGATTGCGCGCGGTAACAGTCAGAGGTTCATTCAGAAAAAAAAATCTACATATATATAACCTCGGTTATTTTTGATGATAAAAATAAATAAAAAAATATATTACATGCTAAATAAAGTCACTAAATTAAAAAAAAGAAAAAAAAAACGAGTATCTATTAGATTTTAGCACATACCTCGGTCTTTGGAAAGTACAATTTGTCGTAATCCATTTCTGTGTTGTGGTAGTTTTCTTCTTCTTCTACCTTCCTTTTTCGTCGTCTTCTTTTGGCCTCGCCAAAGTTAGTTATTGGTTGTTGGTGTCTTCTTCCACCACTCTTCTTCTCACATATACACTACAACTGTATCTAGATAGTTTGTTTTGGTGTCCAAAATTGTTTGTAAAATTTTGTAGAATTTTTTTTTTTTGTTTTTTTTAAAGCTTTTCGTCTCTTATAGTCGTCTCTGGAGAGGATACATTTGATTTTTGTTTTGTTGTTGTTGATTACTTTTCGCGTGGTTGAGAGTGTTAACACTTTTACGTGAGATTCGATTCATATCAGATAAGTTGTATCTTTTTCTGTGTGTATTTATCTTCTTTTTTTTTGCACTTTTCGATGGAATAAATAAATAAATAAATAAATAAAATAAACACTAGGGAGTCAATAATTATTGTTGCAGATGTTGTTCAATCAATCAACCGAACATAGTTCATTCGATCAAAGATACAGATATTGAAACTTTTTGTTGTTGTTGTTGTTGAAATCTTCACATTGATAAGAAAATTGACGCCGTTGTTGTTGTTGTTGGTGTTGTTTTTAATTCGAATATATTTTTGCATTTCTTTTTCGTTTTTTATTTGCATTTATGTAGGATTTTTATTTTTTTTATTTTTCAAATAAATTAATTGAGAAAGTAATAATATATAATAAAATAAATAAGAAAATTTCGAAAACTCTCCACACGTCGAGACGGAGAAGCTCGTCCGATCACTTCAGCTTTTTACTCGGCATTGACTGCTTGCAGATTGTTAGCTGATCATGGAAGCTATATGTGATGATCGTTTGGTTGGGTTGGGAACGCTTTTTGCTTGACGGAGAACTGGTTGGCGGTGGTGTGTCCGATGGTGGTGGTAGAGTCGTGTTGTATCGTATCTGGAGGCGCACGTATAGCTCGCTTTGAGAGACACACACAACAACTATCTCTTTTGGGTTCGCGTTTATATTTGCGCGAATTTATTTGTTCGTCTTGTGTGAAACGAATTTATGAAAGATTTTCGTGCAGAAAATAATGTGTGTATCGCGGGTATTATTTGCGTAAGATAGATACTTTTGTAACTTTTTTTTTGTTTTTGGGTGAAAATTTGGTTTGTTTTTGGTGGAAAAATGTGTGGATGTATTGTTTTTTTTTTTTCGTCTGTTGGATTTGATGTAAACAAAAGATGGTGTGTACACGGGATGACTACTTGTTGGAATTGGTTAGTGGGTGATGTTTTAATATGAGAATGACGCGACTTATCGACCACACACGGTCAATTTGTACTTGTATATGTATGTACATGCATCGAGTTGCAATTTGGAAGAAGTTTCCCTGTACAAATCTCATTAAAATGTTTGTATATGTCGATGTCGTAACAGTTGAGTCAGCTGCCCAATTTATTTCTAGGGACATTGCTTGTGTGCTCTGTCCAAGATGAGCCTTTTGTTTATTGCTTCATTGCTCTAATGTGGATTTGAGAATTCTAGCTCGGCGTGTTGGCATTCATTATCTCCTCCGACTTGGTCGATGTCGCTGAACTGGTCATTCATTCATCTTCTATCCCGACCTCCTCGGTACCTACCCACTCCACAGTATACAGACGGCCCCATCGTAGTTCAATCGAAAATTCTTTTTAACGAAACATACAAGTTACTTTCAGTACAAATCCATGTTCCTATGCCGTTGAACAAGGTTCTGTTAATCACGGTGTCATACTTTAGTTATTCGGGAGAGGACTTTGTTCTCAATTGTCTTTAAGTCGAAAGAAACTTTACTTACTTAAAGTGGCTCCACCGTCCGGGGTGGATCTGGGCTTCAAGCAACAAGTCTCTCCAGCCAGCACGCATTTTAGCTACCTGTCTTCAGTTTCACATGCCAAGTTGGTTGAGTTGCGTGCGCAACCTGAGTCGCGGTCTTCCTCTACTGTGTTGTCCCTCTGGGGCAAATTTAAAGATTTTTCGGACCGGAGCAATGGTGTCCATCCGCTCTTCATGACCCAGGTACCTCAGTAGTTGGACTATCGCTCTTGGCAACATCGCGACGTTTTTCGAGGGACTGTAAGTTGATCAGTCTCAAACGATCTATACATAGGGTGGTAAGTTGAATCTGTAGACCTAAGGAAGGCCGATTCGATTCGCAGAGTATGGATTTCGTTATATGGGGACCATACTTAGTTGGCATACTCAAGAAGAGACCTTCCGGAGGAGATGTCAAGGGATTTAGTGACGTATGGATCAGAGAATTCCTTAGACCAACGTTTCACAAAGCCGAGTGCGGAATTGACACCACTAATGATTTCCTATCACAGAAAAAATCTATTTCGCGTAAAGATGTGACAAGGGGAACAGACTCGTTGCAGATAAAGTAAGGTCTGGGAGGTGGTGGGAGACGCTTGCGAGAGTATGTGATAGCTTGGCATTTATTCACGTTGAGCTGCAAGACATTTTTATGGCACCACATTGAGAATCTGTTTAAGTCATCTTGGAGTAGGCGAGAGTCAGAGAGGCATGATGTGTGCCCGCAGATTTTCGTACCGTCCGTCAGCATAGATCTATCAGAAAAAATCTTTCATGATACATTCATGAGTCAACTTCATTGATTGACAGGATACAGATCATTTGTCCAAGATTTGTCCTTAGAGGACTCCTAAGGTGACTTTAATAGGATCGAACATGGAATATCAAAAAAGGACTTCTATCATATATTATCCACGTTATGAAATACGGAGGAAAATCAAGAGCCAAGAACAGAGAGAATAACATTGTGCGAGATCTTATCGAACGCTTTACTAAAGTCGGCGGTAATGATATCTACTTCTTTGTCATCCTTCAATGTGCATAGTGTTCGAGATACGAATTCTGTGAGGTTAGTGGTTGTTGATCTAGATTTGCAGTGGACAATACTTTCGAAGAAAGCAAGAAAGTTTAACGACCGCTTTTGTGGATAGAGATTATGAAAGAGTCCTTCTTCATTTGGGAGAAAACGCACTGCGAAATGGATAGTTGGAACAAAGCAGTGAGGGTTCGAGCAAGACAATTTGCACATTTTTTCAGAACTATGGCGGGTAAACCATCCGGATGGAGAGAGTAATCGTCCTTAAGCTTGGTTATCTTGTCCACTACCAGTGGTAAGGTTATATCCATCGAGACTAAGGACGTTTGGGTACACCTGTTCATATAGGAGAACAAGTCGTGATCTAGTCCAAGGACATGGTCTGAGAACGATTGATTGAAGAACTTAGCGAACAAGTTTGCTATTGTCTTGGGGTCTGCTGAAGATGTCTTGAGAAAATTTAGAGTGGGTGGGTAGTATTTACAATTTGAGGCGTGTGAATTGACAGTGGAGTGAGGATTAGAATCGAAAATAATTTTTTTTAAATGGGAACGAGTTCTTTGGAGATATGAAAGACGTTAAGAACTCATATGTGGGGCAAATATTGAAAGATCGTTTGCTACATCACTAGGCGAGATATTGAGATTCTCATGGTAATGGATAAAGATCTGCTTCAATTCGTTGGGGTCAACTGGAAGGCCTTCTTGATGAATCGAGACCATGATGTTTGTTTATGTTATTCCATCGATACAGATAGAGTCGGGTTTGTTATGCAGGTATGCGGGATAAAGTCGGACGTTTTCGTAAATTCTACAATCCCTAAAACGTGATAAAACGTCAAAATGTTTAGTGAGTTTCACCGTCGGAGGAAGCAATGGATCTACAAACGATATACATAGGTGCGCCGGAACTGCGAATGGTAGCTGAGGAATTACAAGGGGCGGGATTGAGGGTGTGAGAGTGAATATTGAGAGTGGTATTGCTGTTGCTGGTAGTTGGGGAGTGTTTTTTGAGGCAAGGGTTGAAGAGGGAAATAAGTAATGAACTTACTCTTGATTAAAATCTACTCGGAAACCTCCACTTTCAGTCACATTCTCTAATAAAATATCCACTTGCAGCAACATTTCGTACAAGCCCCACCTTGTTTAAAAGGCTAAATATCCTTCTCATGGTAAGAGACTATAACAAAGTTGACAATAGACATAATAAAAAATATTTAATTATTACCAGAAATACATTAATGTGACGTTGTCATTTCAATAAATTAGAATTTATCTCAAAGTCAAGTCCTACTTAAGCTCGTTATCTTTTCTTTTGAAAGTGTAAATCATGAAACATTGATTAAGCAGTACTAGACGCCTTCGTTAGGGTAAATTGATGTTGAAACCGGTTACTAAATTCAGCACATAATTGATAAGTAATAAGTGGATTATGGATTATTAATCGCTTATAATGAGATTCAGCATTAAGTCTAATGAATTCTTAGAATAACACTCCATTATTTCCTTTAAATACAATCCACAAGCATTCAAAGCCAATGAGCACCGGAACCGCTCCTTACTTCCATTCGCTATAAAATCACTTCTCTTCGGAGCTTAAAACTAAATTTAACAATAATTGTTACGTCAAAAGAGAAGAAAGGGTTCAGAGTTGAGGTAAGTTATGAAGTGTATGCTTCAGGGTTGGTTTGGTGCCGTTTTTGGTCAAATATATTGGGAAACATGTTTGCTTTACGGAGTATTCTTGTTAAGGGTTCGTTCGTTCCATAGTCAGTTCGTTGATGGGGAAGGCGGAATAATGGAACAGATCTTAAACGGCGAGGGTTGGTTTTAAGGGAGAACTGATGTAGCAGATAAGGACAATTTATATTTCCAGCTAATAACTGATGTATAAAAAGCATATCAGCTACATCACGACGTGTCCTTAGAGCCTGTAAATTGAGCAACTTAAGACGATTTTTGTAGGGAGGTTAATTGTGTGGGTCGTCCCAATCCCAATTTAGGCTGCGTAAGGCAAAGCGAATGAATCTTCGCTGGACGGCTTCAATTCTCTGAATATGAACTTGATGGTAAGATGACCACACCTGGCTGGCATATTCAAGAAGTGATCTAACGAATGTCGTATAAATGGATTTAGTCACGTAAGGGTTCGAGAACTCCTTCGACTAACGTTTAACAAAGCCAAGTGCGGAGTTGGCTCTGCTAATAATATTGTCGATCTAAGGGCGATAGTTGAGTTGAGTGTCACAAATAATGCCCAGATCACGAATTAAGGAAACAGTGGGAATCAGCTAATTGTTAATGTGATATGACCTTTTAGGCAGGAGATGACGCTTGCGGGAGAAAGTGATAGCTTGACATTTTGTTCATGTTAAGCTCTAAAAGATTTTGTTGACACCAAGTGTAGAAGTGGTTTAAGTCAGCTTGCAGTGAGAGGGAGTCAGCAGTGTAAGAGATTTGCCTAAAAAATCTCAAGGTCAGTTAGTAAGATTACATGCTCCACAATAATTATTGTCAAATCGAAGATAAGAGGTCCTAAATGGCTACCTTGTGGTACCCCTGAGGACGCTGTGATTGGGTTAGAGACAGAAGATCTAAAACGGACACTGTATTTGCAATTTTCTAGCAATTTTGAAGCAAACTATGGTGGGAAACCGAGTGACTTTAGTTTGAGGAGTACGACTTTATGAGAGATTTTGTCAAGAGCTTTGCTGAAATTTGAAATTTGTTGAAATTTGTTCAGTCGAGTCTGAAAAATAAGACATAGAACTTGGTTGGTTGTCGTTCGATCGACCTGAACCATCCCGAATTCATAATGCGTCTTCTGCGTCTGTTTTGCCGCAACCTCTGCATAAATCGTTTTGAACTCGTCATGGTAACGTTTTCCAAGTTTTCATGGATGAAATGGCTACGTAGACTAGCCTAGAGACTAGTTTCATTGATATTTCTCGGGCCTTGGGGATAGCAAGACTTTCGTTCGGAGCACGCTACTATGCTTAGAAAGCCTTATTGACCGAGTAATTTTAGATTCTAGCAAACCAATCCCGGAGCCCACACCTTCTTCGGTTTTTTACCTGTCTGTAAAAATGCAAAGTTCCTAACAGCAGATTTGCCTTTCGAATTATATGACTTCCCTGACTATCATCCCTTATCTCACTTCCAGTTAGCAGCGGAACCTTTCTGATAGGTTTGTTGCTTTTTTTCAATCAATCAACGGATTGGTTTGGGGCTAACAACTTCCTTTCCTGAACGAGTCGTGTGATGTATTGTTTTTAAAATCCTTATACGTTTCGAGAATTGCCATTATATTGATCAACATAAGTTTAGACCCTAGGAGAGCCTACTTAAAATCATCCAGTGATAGGATGGATAGAATCTTGTCCGAATTTTACTGCTCTATAATCAAGGTCGAAAGAAGAAGCAATCGCAATGAACTTCAAGTTACATAAATGCTTGGGAGGGTAGATTTGCCGAACACCTCCCAAATATGATTCTCGGTAGCTTATAACCTTTTGCAGTCAAATCGCAGTAATTTATCTTAGACATCACTCTTAAGTAAAAGTCTCCACTACAACTACTGCCAGCTGAATTGTTTACCTTGGCTAGAAACAGAACAGGGCCTTGAGGGACACTTTAGTGTACACCATCAAGGAAAACCCGTAACGATATCGAGCAGATTAGCATATCTCGAAAATTATATGGACCTGGAAGAATTTGTTTTATCTAACTCCAATCACGCCAATAACCGGATCAAGTACAGACGACGACATGAATTCTTGGCCCCTCAGTCACACAGCAGCATCGTAGTACCCTCAATGGACAACAAAGGCGAGGGCAACCTCCACCGCGCAACTGTGCCTGTTTTTTCCACAAAAAACCCCCAACTGCGCATTTAAGAAAAAAAATAAGTTATTTGCCGATCTCAAACTGCCATAATAACTCATTTAATCAGCATGCATACGAGATACGATATTAGAGGCATGCTAACAACCTGAAGGCCATCCTAAGCATGTATGTCAGCCCGGGGGAGGGTTCTCCTTCCTCGACAAAACACACACACGAAGTAAATTTTAAAATATTGCACACTGCGTACAGATTTAAATCAAATCGCGACACTAGTTCAGCATAAATGCTAATTTATTCCAATTACAGAGAGGCAACGCCACGATCTTGATCTCAGAAGGAACGGACTCCACCACCACCACCACCCGCCCCCGATCTGTCGATATTGGACAAAGTGTTGAGCCGTTTGTTGATTTGTTGGATTATTCGCGCTCTCGCGGGCTTTATAAATATTAATTTAGAATTAAAAATAACACTTCAAGTGGGGGGTGATTGGATGCATTATGCACCTCGTTGTTCCATATACGGTCGAACTCGGTGATGCTGGATGGCAAGAGTGTGAACTGACATTTCTGGATTTGGATGCGGACTTGTTTTGAAGTGGTTTCTCGATATACATATTACCAAGTAGACAATTGAAATGCTTTGACACACAATCCACTGATGACGGATGGTGGGTAATTCCAGACCGGGGGTATTAGTGTGTGGAGGAGTGGATTTGCCCAAGGATGTTAGAAGTTCTGTGGAGTTTTTCACCGGGCAGCTCGTAATGATGATATTTGTTGTGATCGTAAATAATGGAATTTTTTTCTATTTTGTTTTGTTTTGCACGATCGGAGAGTATATAACAAAAGGGAGTTTAAGATCTAGGGAGATTCCAAAAGATTAGGATCTTTTCTGGATTATGTCTTAATGAATGGATATTAATTAGGATGTTATCTATCCGGTTTAATTCAGGTGGAAGATTGAACTTTAAACCGAACTAATTTGTTTTTAAATCGACTGATCATCGATCAGTGTACGAACTTGTCGTTGCGCTTGATAGAGGAAAATCCACTATGATTGAGGTACTTCCAGATCAAACATGCAAAGAATCTTCTAACTTTGTGACTCAGTGGATTGTGGTGCTTGGTAGGAGATTAACAAAAGCTTTGGGTTCTCTCCAGCTTAATTGTTGAAATTCGTGTTTTTTACTCAACCTTACTTAATTATTTGCGTGCGCCAACTGAGTCGCGGTCTTCCACTACTGCGCTGTCCCTCGGGGACGGATTCGAAGATTGTTCGGACCGGAGCATTGGTGTCCATCCGCTCTACATGACCCAGTCACCTCAGTCGTTGGACCTTCACTCTTCTGGCTAAGTCGATGTCGCTGTACAGTTCGTACTGTTCGTCGTTGTATATACTCCTCCACTTGCCGTCTATGCAGACGGGACCGAAAATCACCGGAAGAATTTTCCTCTCGAAGCAGCCAAGGGCACCCTCATCCATTTTTGATAAAGTCCATGCCTCTGCGCCGTAGAGCAGGACTGGGATTATTAAAGTCTTATATAGGGTCACTTTTGCTGTTTGAGAGAGGGCTTTGCTAGTAAATTGCCTTCTTAGCCCAAAGAAGCAGCGATAGGCAAGGGTTATTCTTCGTCTGATCTCAGCCTTGGTGTCGTTGTCTGAATTGAAAGCGGAGCCTAGGTAGACAAAGTCTCTAACTACCTCAAAGTTATATCTGTCGAGGGAGACGTTCTGTCCGAGACGTCGATGTTGAGTGTCCTTTCTTGTTGACAGCATATACTTGGTTTTGCCCTCATTTACCATTAAACCCATCTTTGCCGCTTCCGTCTCAATACTCGCGAAAGCGCCACTGACATCACGCTGCTTTCTTCTCTTTTTACTCAACCACTGTCAACTTAATATGAAGTCTTGTTGTACTCCCCTAAGGATCATCATCATCAATAATTTGTCCATTCTGTGCATTCATGTGAATATAAACAGCAATCTCGACACGATGAGATAACCCACGTTAGGTTTGTCTGTATCTTCGGTTAGGGCTTCTATCAATGGTTGAGTTTCTAGCAAGCACAATTGTAGGTGGCATGACTCTCCAGGATGCAGGCAGATTAAACAAATCCTTCCCGACGTCTGTAAGAAGTACGCGGCATTCTTTTTTTTTTTTTGTATAATTAGCGCGCTTAAGGGATTATAATTACCCTTAAACTAGAGCACGGTCATTAGGGAAATAAGAGGAGAGATGAAGGAGGTACCCATGCACGTTGGTTTTAAACGCTTGTGGGGGTTGTAGTGATGAAGGAACACAGAGCTATGTAGATCATTCCACATTCGTGTGGTACGGCTGCTTGCTCGCAGTAGAAAAGACTGCAGACAACTTATTAGCGTTATGACGGGACACTTCTCCTTTGCCAAACATTTCAACGTGTAAGGTTTAAGTGACACCAATGTCCGTGACGCTTTTGAAGATGGTGACGACACTGCCTAATACTTCCTATCTGATTGTCTTGCCTTTGCTCGTATAAAAGTGGCAGATTTTTAGGGCCGATGTGATGAATGCTTGTAACCTAAGCTCCTTACGAGGAAAACATAGAAAAAAGGTTGTACCCGCTGGTATTACAATTGACCTGTTCTTGTGTCTGAGTGCTCCAGTGTGGTGTTTCAAGACCTCGACAGAAAAAAAATAAATATTGTAGAAATGCTATTGTATACTATTATGGTCTTGTCCCTCGGAATTTTGTTGCATTTCAATTCGGGGATACGACTGTTTAAATGGTTCTCTTTGAAGATCAGAAAGCTATTATCTAAGTTCCACACTACTTTCACCATCTATGTATCAGATTTTCTCCACTTTTGTTAGTAGTATCTGTCGCATCTATTTCCTGCTTCTTCGACTTGCCTAGTCCAGCTATGCTTGACACATTGAGCCTCCTACAAATCGTATGTTCACCACAGAGTACTAGTCTCAAATCTACAAGCTCGGTATATGGTCTCTCAGTTTTTTTGGCAGCAGGAAAACATTGACTTTTGTGTTCCATCTTACATTCATTCAATTCTTAACGAGTTCTCTAATTACAAAATACATACGTAGAAAGACCACACAGAGCTTTTGTTTGTTATCAAAGCTAAAAGCATCATAAATCTAACTTTTGCTTTCAAAAAAATGCTAATTGCCATTTTTTTTTTTGGTTTTTTTGTTTTTCAATAATTGAAGCTACGGCGAAACAGTAGCCGACAGTAGTCGATTAAATTAAAATTAACTAAATACATTTGACATACGTGTGAATTAGCCATAAAATTAGCAATAAAAATAAGCAAAAACTTACTAATTACTGAAAACAATTCACTTGGCACTCGTTGGTGTATGCTAAGCATTTTTGTTTCGAACTAATGGCGAATAACTTTATTTGTTTCGATTTTAGTTGGTAAAAGGGTTTTCACTCAACTGAAAAGGGCACAATAAAATACGTTCCTCATAGTGGCCATTTCCATAATCGTTTGTTAAATTGTAAAATCGCTTAAAGTCACAAAAATTGTCTCAGATGGGACAAGCTGTCACACAATTTTACTAATTCTTACGAATATTTCGTTTTATTTTCAGAATTGTACGATCAAACGAACAGAAAAGAACAGCAACTTTGTTGACAAATATCACAACTTTAAGGGTTGAAAAGGCCATGTTTTCTTGTACCAGGTCTAATGTTCAAGTTTACAACAGCTGAAACACACAAATCGAACATCGGCCCTTCGGACTGTAGAGTTTTCCATTCTCACTGAGGCTTCGTGGTAGGTAAGTACGTACATAGTTTGTGACAATTTAAGTAAAAAAATCTGCAAAATTTAAGACAGCGTGCCAGAAAGGAAACCAACTGGACCAAGGTCAAGATGTAAGTTGGTTAGTGGCGCGTTCTTGTAAAAGGGTTATTATTATTATTAGTTAGACTCTGCGACCTGAAAGATCTCTTTTGCTTGGAGCCAGTTAGACAAAGAGGTCCCCTATCTTCCTAATGATGTTGAGGATATCCCCAGTCGAGGCATTACGAATGTCCTCCGGTGTTAGGAATTCATTGTGGAGACAGCGTTTCCTGACTCTGCAGACAGCCACGCACTCACATAGTACTTGTGCCGCTGATTCGTCTTCCTCTAAGCAGAGTCTGCATTCAGATTCCTGAACTACGTTTAGTTTTTGTAAGTGATATCTGAAGCTGCAGTGACCGGTGAGGAAGCCGGCAAGTCTTCTGATAGCTTCCCATTGAGAATGTTTTTTGTGGATTTGTTCAGGGGTCGGATGGCCCTTTTAGCTTGTCTCAGTCCCTGAGTGTTGTTCCAGTAGGATAAGAAGTTTTGTTTTTCCCAGCTATCCAGACTCGTTCTGAACGCAAAAGTGGGAAAACTTTCTGAAGTGCCTTTCCTTTCATGTTGATCCGCAATTTTGTTGCCTTCAATGCCTCTGTGTCCTGCTACCCACCAGAGCTTGACTTTGTTTTGCTTTGATAGGCCCTGGAGAGTATTGAAGCAGCCTAGAACGGCCTTTGAGTTACAGTAATGGGAACTCAGTGCTTTGAGCGTAGTTCCGCCTGAAAGACACTGGGACACATTCCAAGTGCCTTTGAGACTTTTTGATTGTAAGAGGGTTACTCGTTATTTATAATTTAAAGCGTTGAAGGCGCATGAATTAAGCTACGATCTCCGAACTATAAAGTCGTTACTAGTATAGTCTAAAAGGTCGTTTCAGTAAGCTTTGACACTTCTCAATGCTTCAAACTATTTTCACATGTTCTTATGTAAGTTATGAAACAGAGAAGAAGCAGCAAGCGCCTTACGTCTTAGTGCGTATCCTGACGCTACTTTGCGTAGATTTCTAGCAAATTTATTTAGTTGCTCGAAGCCTTAAAACTCCAATAAAGCTCGGCGCAGCCTATTAATACGTTCCTCAAAGCATCACTGAATGTCGTCTTACAAAATAGGCTATAAGCCATCACAATCTTCCCAGGAATCGGGGAGGGGAAGCCTGTCCTGGTCCTGGATTTCACACGGGATACCTGTTGCTCTTCTATGATTTCTTTCGCCTCCAAGATGTTGCGTGGAGTCTTAAAAATCAAATAAGCCTCACTGGAGGGGGTAAGATTTGCCGAGAGGGAGAAAATTTATATGTAGTCGTGTACTTCCAAGGTTGCTCTACAAGATGACCTCTTCCAAATTTTTGTAACATGTACCATTATAAGTTGACCTGTCAAAACATGAAACAACTTAAAATAAATTACTCCGAGATTTATGCGCTATATATTTTTGTTTGATTTCAAAGGGGTGTAAGGGTTGCCAGGAGGGGAACAATTTGTATGCAGTCGCGTGTTCTCAAGGTTCCTCTACAAGATGGCGTCCTCAAATTGATTGCAGCATGTACCGCAATGCCAAAACATGAACAAATTCACGGCAAATGTCAAATGAAAAAGAGAGTGAGTTTCAAATATTCAGAACACATATTTAATTTCTCGTGTTTTTCGATACCATTTTTGTGACTTTTTGGTAGATCTAGTGCTCCAGCAGCAAGGAAAGATGGGAATGGGGTTTTTCGAGCTGGTAGATGATTGGATGATGGATGATTTGCTCAGTTGAGTTGGCCGAAATGGATATAGCGTCTCCTTGCTGTTTTTTTGTATGCTGCTTAGAACTCTGCGATTAAGTCCACACAATGTCACTAGGCGCTGGGGTCGTTGAATGAACATATAAGGCATGAAGTTTGACGCTGTTAGGTTGAAGGCATGGAATGAAGTGATATATGTATGTAATACCAAAATGAAATTCATAATCCACCCGAGAAAGGCTTTCACTCTTGCATACACACATGGTTATTACCCATCGTTGATCGTCAGTGCACACATCATAGATTCGGTAGTATCTTCCCGAGATCCACACATGTGGATTTTGGTTCAACTCTTGCAGCATAAATGGGAGCCATCTAAAGAATAGAATAGGTTAGCAGATGTATAAGGAAGATGTTGGTACAAAAAACAAACTTAATCGCACGCATCGATCGTTTACTTCTTCTATCGTTCTGGGTTGATGATCTTAACGACATTAGCACGGGTATGCTTTCGTTTGGTTCATGAGTAAATGGAACAGGTAGCCAGAGTCTTTTTCCAAGTATAAGTGTTTATGGTACTACATCACGCAAGTTTCACCAGCAAGATACGAGAAGTTATTGCTCCAATGTAAAAGGATTGTGGTAAGCATTCCGTAAGTTCGTAAAGTTGACAAGTTCGTAGGGTAAGGAAGGCAGATTATCACCCCTATCATTCAATCCGCCGGGGGGAACGATCCACCGAAATTTCAACTTCGGTATCATTCAATCCATACGAAGGGAATCGTCCACTTATCGGTAATGTGAATCACTTTTCACGTGATCATTCAAAACGAACGAATCGAATCTCTCCATACAAAGTTTGACATTTCAAATCCGCAGGAAATTCATTGCGGATTGGTGTTGTGTTGCATTTTGTGTGGAAAATTTATCTGAAAATGTATGTTCTTTCTAGGACAAATCAATTATTTAGGTGTATTAAATTGAATATGCTTTTATTGTCCTTAATTAACACTTCCAACACATAATTAAAGACTGCCTTATTCAAACAAAAATTGTTTATGAAACTGAAATTCAAATTGATTTCATAGGAATTATAAACTACAACGAAATCTTTTAACTTTAACTTTTAACTTGGCGTCTGATAGCTCCATAATGTCGTCACTGAATGCCCGTGAATATGCACGAGATGTTCGCCTATTTAAGATATTTCTTCGTTTTCAAAAACAGAGCAATGCTATCCACTGTCTTTAAATTTTATTTTATTTTGTTTTTATCAGCAGCTGTTTCTAATCGCCGTCAACTATGACAGAACAGTCGGTTTTGACAAAGAAAAATCGTAGTCGGTAAAACAGTGCATCCGGCGGATTGAATGATCAGCCTCAAGGTGAACGCGGATCGAATAAGTGAAGCGAATCTCAGATCCGTCGGATTGAATGATAGGGGTGTATGTAAATTTCTAGTACTTCAGTGTGCTAAATAGAAATAGGTATTCTTTAACAAATTGGAGTTCGTTCCATAAGTTGTAGTTCCAATAGTGTGCTGTAAACTACGCGACGATTGATGAAGTCATTCAGAAATAAAAAAACAAAACATAAATTGAACTCAGATAAATAAAATAAGTACAAATCTTATCTAGCTGTACACAATGTCCACAGAACACAGCTTGCTTCTGTCAAGGTCATTATGAGCGGAAAGTCAGTGTAGTTTCTCTCTATAGATCAAATGGGACCTCAAAGGAGAAATATACACACTTCCTCTAAGTTTTAAGTGTTTTTTTTTTTTATTTATTTTCAATAACTTAAAAAATACAAAAAAAAATAATTAATATAACTTTATAAATTCTTTACGCTAGATATGTATACAGTGATAAAATTTATATGTGTTTAAATATACATGCTATTTATTTATTTTATATGCGTGTCGCTGAACAAACAGAAAACAAACAAAAAACACAAATTAAAACATAAAAAACATTACAACAAATTCCTTTTTTTTTGGGTTTTCTTTTGAATGAAACTTAACCGTGTGTTTTACTTCATTTGTTTTATATTTTATTTTATTTATTTATATCTTTGTCGCTTAAGCGCACAGCCATTAGTTTCATTTTTAAAACATAAACATAATTTTTTATTTTTTTTTCATATTTGTTTCTATAATTATTTACAAAAGATAATTTATACGTTTTATAAACCAAATAAGCTCATAATATGATTTAAAATTTGTTTTTGTTTATAGGAATGTCATAATGATAAATGATTTACGACGATATTTATTTAATCACAAATGTTGTACAGATAATCAAAGCTTTATTTTATTTATTTTTTTTAAACAAATTTGACTAATTAAAGATGGGATTGGGAGAAGATGATTTAAACAAAGAAAAACTTTGACATCTGCATGCATTGGTGTTTTGTTTATAAGAGAGAGAGAGCTTCTTTATATATACAATTTGTTAGTTAACTTTATATATTTACAATTGGAAATTCTAAGGCAAACAAATATCAACTTTAAAATATATCAAAATTTTCCCTTTGAATATATGTTTCCGTATTATTTAGCTCTTTCAAAGAGCTTTGACATATTTCTAATGTTTTTTTTTTATTTTGTGAAATACTTTGTTTGTTTATCATTCTTGTTAGGTTTTTTTTTTTTTAATACATTTTATAATAATCTCGAAAATCACACTAGTCTATAACACACACTAAAAACTGATTCCCATCAGGGGTCTACCCCAATCTTTGTTTCCGAGTGAAAAAGGAATTTTTTGAAAGGAAAACTATATAACATTACACATGATTAGATTAGACCACTGTTTTACGTAGACATTTTGTTTAAAGGTATATCGCCTTGCTCCTGGTACTCATTCGATTGCTATGGCCGTATCATGCAAGTGTGGCGGTTGTAACGAAGTTTGACTGAAACTTCTACGATGTTGGAGATCTTTTTGAATAGCTTCAGGAGCAGCTTCCATCTCTAAATGTTGATCAACTTCAGAATCACTAAATATAGTTGCCTCATGATCATCAATGTCATAGGATGAATGTTCAGAAATTATTACCATGTCTTCTCTAATTATGATTGGTTCTTGAATTAATTTACATTCAGATTTATTGTCGTTATTATTATTATTGATTTCTAAATTATTATTGTTCGTTTCGTAATTGGGTTCTTGTTGGATTTCGTTTGGTATCTTATCAATGAAGAAATCTGAAATGATAACAAAACAATCAAATTAGTTTAAAAAAAATTAAATTCAAATTTAGGATCCAAATTCAAATTTAGGATCCATTAAGTCAAGGAGAGAAACAAAACTATATCAACCAACCATGAGATTATAAAATGAAAAATGAAAAATGGTAAACAAAACAATAAAATGAAAATAAAAAAATGATTAAATGTAGACAAAAAAATAAAAAAAGGATCAACCCTCTACAAGAAACGATTATGCATGCAATTTAAGTTCTACGGACTTGTTTTAAATTTTTGTTTGTTTACTTTTACCTTTTCCAAAAGATTTATTTTTGTAATAAAAAAATGTGTAAAAGTGTATATTTTTTTGTAATGATTTCATTTAAAAAATTTCTGTTCGACATTCGGGTGGTGTTGGAATAACATGTACTGGAAGAATTTAGAAGGAAATACCAATTAAAAATGATTGTTCCTAAACAAATAATAATAAAAAAAGCAAAAGAAATAAGGTTATGAAAAAATAAAAGTTAAATATGTCTCCCTAAGACTTGTGTTATAAAAATTATCAGTTCGTTTTCTTGAAGTCTACGTTTGGACAGATGAAACGGGCCGAGCAACTAGTGTCAAACAGACTAGTGTTGCTTTATACCAAGTAACTTGCGCGAAGCGATCTACGGACATAGAAAAATCCTCGAACCTGTGAAAATCGAAATAAGGAATTTCGTTACGACAATGCACGGTAGGAAAAGTACCACAGAACTTCTATCGGGGATGCATCAGTTCCAGATAGGAGACGTAACAATCTTGACGGATGGATACACGATAGATGGTAGAACTGAAACTGGAATCTAGTCTGTGGACAAAAACCTCAGTATAACAAGCCAAGATATTGACACTGCTACATGAATTAGACCACTTGTGTGGGGGTCAGGTGCGAGGAGAAAATATCTTAATCGCATTGGAAAACCGAGCATGGAACAAACCGAGGTAGAATGGAATGTGTTCAAAAACTCAATTCAACGAAATTTGACACTGGCTAAGGTTAGAGGACACGTAACTATTGACGGAAACGAAATGACGGACAATCAAACTAAGCAGGGTTCAGCTTCTGAGTTTGTGAATCTTGAACCATTCGCTGCTCTAGATAGAGAAATGGTAAAGGGCACTATTGACAAGTGGCCATAAGAGCGATTAAAATGCATGCTGGCTGCATCAAAAGGGACGCTTAACTGGGTAGTAGCGTTGTCCACGGACTCTCCAAGTACCACTTAAAGAAGATGGTTCTCCTAAAAAAAAATATCTCTGTGCCTAGAGGACGAGAAGGCATTATTCGAGCTGCAATTAACACGGAATAATTGCTGTAGTGCGAAAACTTGCTGCAAAACTTCCTCAAAAGTATGACCATTAACGACTATATATTATACGTTTATACGTTTGAGCTATACTGCTGCTGTTGTCAGAATCAATTGCATACAGAATGTTGAGTAAGAAATGTCTCATAAAATTGATTACTTGTGTGCTTTTAAAATTTGATCTTATCTGCATATATCCTGTTAACGCTGCTGTACGATATGTAGTGATCTTTGGGCTTTTCAACGTCTAGCTTTGACTTATTTGAACAAACTTTTCAAAGAAATTGTTAACACCTAAGATATTTACCTGATTCAATGCCATTCCATTCACTCTCCACCGCATAATGCTGGTGTTGATGTGGATTTGGATGATCTTCAACGGAGCCTTCGAAAATGTTCAAATCGGTTGCCAATCTATCATCTTCAGTCATTTCGAAGATTTCTGTTACTTTGACCTAAAAAAAAAGAAAAAGGAAATATTTTCAAGGGTAAAGAATATGCATAAAAACAAAACAAAAGTTATATAAAAAACAAAATAATTATTAGTCCTTGCGTACTTTTTCAAAGTAATTCCTAAAACGGGAAGAAAAACGAAGAAAGAAAAGAAAAATAAACAAAATTTAAAAATAATTAGATTACATTTGAAAACACGATTTGTTTATTAAATGTAAGCGTGAGTGTCCGTGTTAGAATGTCCCTAAATCTTTAGAAGTAGATAAAGAAAACAGAAAACCCGGAATAACAAGGGATGGTGTGTTCAATGGATCATCACTACAACGAAGAGCAATGTACGGAGCATACAAATTGTTAAGACTTGAGGTGCTTAGAAACAAATGAACGCGGTGGAAGTAGGAGTGCTCGAATATATCTGCGGCCACAAGGAAAAACAGCATAAATCACACACAACACGGGTCGACTTATGTTGTTTTTCCTTGTGACCACAGATATAAAGAGGTGTGATCCGAAAACATATTGAAAAACAGCGCCTCTCTTCAATCCAAATTGGTGGTAATAGATGTCCATATTGCGGGTTACGATGCAGATGATATTCGTAGAGCAAGCGGCTAAATTAAATGATGAATCGGTTAAAGAGGACAGAAGTGGTGTTGTATAGTGCAAAAGAGTATAGAGACAATGATGAAATACAATACATATAACCAAAATCGTTCGTATGTTTAAGGACAGCTTAGATGGATTTAACGGTCAATGAGGACAAGACTAAGTATATGCTGTCAACAAGGACACCCAACATCGACGTCTCAGACAAAACGTTACCGTAGACAGATATAACTTTGAGGTAGGCTCCGTTATCAATTCTTGTTCATCGCTGCTTCTTCGAGCTAAGAAGGGAATTAACTAGCAAAGTCCTTTCTCGAACAACAAAAGTGACCCTTTATAAGACTTTAATAATCCCAGACTTGCTCTATGGCGCAGAGGCATAGACTTTATCAAAAATGGATGAGGTTGCTCTTGAATGTTTTGAGACAAAAATTCTTCGGTTGATTTTCGATACCGTCTGCATAGACGGTGACTGGAGGAGGAGATACAATGACGAACTGCTGTACAGTGACATCGACTTAGCCAGGAGAGTGAAGGTTCAACGACTGAGGTGGCTATGTCGTGTAGAGCGAGTGGACACAAATGCTCATAAGAGTAAGACTGCGACTCAGGTGGCGCACGCAAGTGGAAGGGGACCTCAACCAACTTGACGTGCGAAACTGGAGATTTTGCTGGATGGAGACACTTGTTGATTGAGGCCCAGGTCCACCCCCGACTGCATCGCCACCTTAAGTAAGTAAGCTTAGAGTTTATGGTATATGAACTAAGGGCATCGATTTTCT
This sequence comes from Criorhina ranunculi, assembly GCA_951813785.1. Taxonomy (NCBI): domain Eukaryota; kingdom Metazoa; phylum Arthropoda; class Insecta; order Diptera; family Syrphidae; genus Criorhina; species Criorhina ranunculi. The sequence goes on along the minus strand of OX638382.1, from coordinate 10,284,120 downwards.
TAAAATGATTATTGTTTTGCGTGTAAATGAATTCAAATCCTCTATCTATCAAACTTACCTTATTGGTTTGGTCATCTGTGTAATAGTAGGCATATAACGCGTCATTATGCGTCGTCACCTTAAGAACATGTTCATAATTGTCCACATCGGATTCTAAAGATGGTGCTCCGCTTTAGAAAAAAAAAAGGACAACCACAAAGATTTAGTTAATTTCAAACATTTTTTTAAAAAATCAACAAAAAATAACTTACAATTCGTCAACTAAAATTGATACTCTTGGCCCGTACAGTCGTTTCGAATGTAATAGTCCAGTTGTGTCAAAATGAGGTGGATCACAGAGCTGCAAATAATTTCTCTTTTTCACTTTTCCATTTCATTTTATATTTTTGCAAATAAACTTACAGTAAATTTACTAAACACACGCACATGAACCGCAGTATTCAATTGTGAGATCAAATCTTCAACAATAACTCGCATTTGTCTGGTCACTCTTGGCGTTAGGCTTGTAATTCTGAAAATAAAATTCGAAATAAAGTCGAAAAGAATAATTTTGAATTTTTATCAAAAATGTGAAATAAAAAAAATACAAAATCAGTTGCCAAAGGCAGAAGGAAAAACATTTGCAGCATAATGTAGGACTGTGCATGGGAATATGTGAGACAGGATCAAATAAATTAACACACAAGTTGAATTGATTTTGAATTTATTTATTAACTTGTAAAAAGAAATCTAGTGTCACATAAATAATTTAAGTATAAAAAACAATTGTAACTGGACAATTTTTCTTGCAGTCGATATGTTTCACATAATACAAATTTAAATTAACTAAGAGACAAAAGAAGCTACAGAGAGGGAAAGAAATTGTTTAACAAATTCACTGTGACCATGAAAATGTGATAAATAAAATAAAATAAATTCTATGGAATCCTTTGGTTTGGATTAGGTTATTATATTTTTTGTTTTTTTTTAGAGTTTGGACTATTCAGAGGTCTTGAACAGAGTTCATAAACACTTGTTATTCCGTTGTTTATAAATTAAGCTAGTAGAAAATGATTGTTTATTTTAATAAAATTTACTTAGACGCTTGCAAATGTTTTCCCAAATGGCAACGGTATCTGCTTGGCAGATCTAAAAGAAAAGAACGCATTTTTTTGTTTATGATTTAGAGATTGAATGGATTTTAAACAACTTTATGAAGTTGTTTAATTAATATATCAGAGGTACAGAGGAGTTTGTCGGAGAGAAAGAAAGAAATTGAGAAAAACGAAAGTAGAGTACTTTCGAAGGGAAGAGTTAAGGGTGGCCTTGTCATGCTAAAAATTCCAGGTTCAACTTTTGCTGTCAAGAAAGTCAATCAACTGTTTATGTTAACTCTACTGCATAGGCATAGCATTACACCAAGACTAGCGCTGTGTAAATGCCATCAGTATTCCTCGGATGATTGGATGGTGGTGAAAATAGGGTAGGCACTGAGAGGTATCAATTTGGCGATGCCCAGTGTTGTAACTGTTTCTACACATCAATTGTGCTTATTTTACCTCCAAGTGGTAACCATCGGGTATTGGTCGATGTCCATACGACCAGCAGACAAAAATAGCAGCACAGATGAATTCTCTAGAGGGAATCAACGGTGAAGAAAAATCCCAGAGCAAAACAAATAAGACCTTATCCCGGCTACTCCGATACATTTGGAGCTCAAGTTGGTAAGGATTTTCGAGATTAAGTCAGGGTCTTGGAAAAGACATGGTGGCGGATGAGCCTGAAAGGCACCTAGCACGGCCGAGCTAAACTGCTACGTGAGAAATCTAAATTATTTTAGTAGACAAGGGTCTAACCTTAAGACTCACAATAGTTTCACAACGGCCCTAGTTTTGGTCTAAGTGTACCACTTCTCAGAGGACCACTTCAAACTAACTTTGTCCAAGCGTTATCTAACCTACGAATGATTGCTTTCTTTACAAATTTGTCCATGCAGTTGGAAATAGAAGAAATTAAATTATTTTCAATTACACTGATGTGTTTCACCTCTTTCTTTAGCACAATTGGTCCAGTGTGAGGAAGCCGGAGAACTGGTAAAGCACAAACTGACGTAGTGATCAAACAAAATATTTACAAACATTCAACGCCGAACATTGACAAATACAAAACACAAGATGAATCACCATCAATTCTCGTAGATGATCCTAAAATAAATAGTGGATTTGTGCAGGAATATTCTATTACTAGATGTGTAAAAGAAGGATTTCCAGAAAGGGAAAAACGAACGGGAGAATAGAAAATATTTAAAAATTAATCAAACTCACTTTGAGACAGTTGCCAAAAAGAAGTCCACCGGAACAGTAGCTGGAAGCGACAACAATTTTATTCCACGGTGCTTGAAAATCCAATTGGCAAGCCCTTTGTTTGCTTGTTCAATGTAGTCCTGTATAACATCCAGCACAGTTTGTGGCATATTTGCACGCAGCGCATCCTAAAAAAAAAAAATTTATTCTTAATTTCAGTTTACAAATATATGTTTCAGCTTCAAATCACCTTTCTATGTTTCTTACATTCCCTGCACTCGGGGTCAAAATCTTGTGGCTGTGCCACTGTCTCCGACACCACAAATGTAGATTGCACTGCAACACATCGAGTACAATTGATTAAATTGTTTCTGTGCAGGAACTGCAAGGCATCATCGAATCCCTGCTGACAGAATTTCGACAAGAACTCTGGCCTTGGTGGAAAAAGAATTCTCACAAAACGATTGATATTCTGACGTGAGATCTCAATACTCGTGTTGGCCCAATTCAAATGGAATAATTGCGAACTTTGATCTCTCGGACAGATATCACTCTCACCACAGAATGGACTGACAGTTATGGTATTTTCATCAAGTATTGGAAGATTATCAGAGAATGCTCCATCCATGTAGCGTACACCTTGGAATTTCGGTGGTAAAATACCCGAAAAACCAGGTATAAAACATGCACACAACAACGCTTGCAGGAGATCATCCCGACTCTTGAATTCAGAGACAATTACATTCTTTCCATCGTAGACTCGGGTCAAAGAGATGTGTAACCGGCCACTGACTCTCTTGTGAGCATCTTCAGGAAGATGCTTCTGAAGTCCTTCGAATAGACATGTTTGAATGTTAAATGATGGACTGAATGGTCCCAGGGAATGGCGGCGAGCTTCGTTTACAACACGAAAGAAATCTGATGTCATGCTTCCTGTAAAGAAAAAAAATAAAATAAAATTTTAATAAATAACCCTAAATATATGCAATGGATTTGTGAAAACATTTAATGTGAAGAAAAAGACATTGTAATAGATTTTCATAATGTTGGGGCATTGCCACCCACAAGATTTTCTGCTGAACATTCGAATTTCACGAAACGGAACATCGATAACAGATCAAAACCCTTCTCATCGCACGATTAACGTCAATATCGCCTGATCAGTTTCAAAAGCCCATTTGCGTAATTAAAGACACACTGGCCTTCGTTAACAGATTCTAAGTGCTGCTCTTGCTTCTCATTATCAATGTGCTAACGTGTGCATAAATATAGCACAAGGGATATGATAGGAGAATATCAAGACCCTCTTTGTTCGGAATTTTGCATGCGTTCATTATATTATCTGTTGCCTCGTTGACATTTGACAAAAGTAAATGGGATTTTTGTTTCAACCACTTCCTTGAAACGCTATAAAAATTTAACGCATATGCGTCAATGATTATCTAACTCGCGTGAGCAATCTTTTCGCACAAGCTGACAGATTAAAACGCTTTTGTCATATCAGCTGATATGTCAGGTGGTGGTGCTGTAAAGGGGGGAATTCCCATGGATTAGGGTGCTTATCAGCAAGAAATTTACGGAAATGATTGTCGTCCCAAAATTTATTTGCAAAAAGAAAAGAAATGGAACGATAATATTTCAAAATTATTAAGTGACACGAGAGATTAGAAGATATCTGAATGAATTAGAATTGTATATTTCTCTACAATTTTGCGACAACAACATGGGGGGTAATTTGGCAATTATTATGATTAGTGATAGTACGCTAAGATTAGAGACACGCTTATTAGGGGTCCTGCTCCAAAGGCCATCAAAGAGTTGCGTAATTTCGTGCAAATATCTGGGTAATGCTAGTTTTTTTTTTTTATGATTTTTTGCAGAAAAATAATAAGATAAGAGCGTAGAGGTAAAAACCAATTACGCACAAGACCAATTTCATTGCCAATCGAATCAGATGTGCAAAGAGTTATGTATGTGGTTTTCAAGTTCAGGAAGTTTAGAAAGATAAAATTGTACGCAGTAGTGCAAAGGTCATCGTTGATTACCTTAAGTTTTGTGTTTTTTTACTGCGCAAAAACGCTGGGAACGACACTGCCATTGTCGGAAGACAATCCTGCCTATCAATTTCTAACAATCTCCTAATCTATAGACAAGTAATTAAACCCATATGGACATAAGGGATTCAACTCAGGGGTTGTACTAAACAGACAAACTTGGACATCATCCAAAGATTCCAAAACAAAGTAGTGAAAAATATTGTCAATGCATCCTATTACGTTCGGAATGAGGACCTCCACAGAGAGTTGGGTAAAATATGAAGTCAAAAGACGTGGCAAAAATCATGGAGAACAGCTCCGACATCACACGAACCTTGAGGCCCTCCAGCTTCTGAACCAAACAAACCTAGTTAAGAGATTGAGAAGATGAAAACCATTCGAAAAAGCACTGAAAACGTATAAATTAGATGTAATTACAAAAATGCATATGCATTGGAGCGTTATGGAATGACAACAACGAGTGTAGGGGCGCTAAGAGTGAATTCTATCTCCCAACGTCCTAAGTGGTTTAAATCCCACTTATGTTCCATTCGACTAGTGATGTACATATGTGCATAACTTCTTTCTTCTTCTTGTGAGCTCATGAGAGACACCAGTGGGTGGTACATATTAAAACAAAAGTGAAAGGAAAAATTCCTTATAAGTCCAAGTGACTAGATCGCAAGAGAATCGAAAGATCTCTGTCCATGGCTGTAGAACTTGGTCTGCGCACCAGCGGAGTATAATCTCTAGGTTCCGTGTCATAGTGATTTAGAAGGAAAACAGCGTGATGACAACCTGACAAGTAAAAAGAGCCACATTCAGACTAAAGTTTAAGAATGAGATCATAAGAGATCTGATATCAAAAGGGCACAATCGAGCGTCAACACTTCAAACTTTCTACCTAGAGTATAGATCTGTAATCTGTAGAGCTCAAGTGTCTTTACAAAAAAATGAAAATAAAAAATAGAGCAGTCACATGTACATATGTATGTAAGGACATTCTTTTAAAAAATTTACCCTTTTGTGGTAAACAAATTACCTCTCTTCTATGTAAATTTATTCGTTATTCGTTATTTATTCGCAATTAATTCATTATTTAACTCTGTTCAAGTTCAAAATTGCACGTGGAAATTTCTATGTACTACCTCAATTTAAAAACTACAACAAGGTAGTAATTTTTTCTCAAGATTACCAGTCAAAATTTACTAAGCTATTCATCAATCAAAATTGGATTATCGATAACGATTCTTGCTTACAAAAAATCAGTGTAATTGTATGAAATTAAAAGTGGAAAATTGTATACAATAATGTTTGAAGGTGGTGGATTTTATTCAACATCCATGTTTCACATGTTTATAGATTCGATGACTCGATTATGTTTTAATAGTTTTATGACATAGTACCCAGATATGACGGCGCAAATTAAAAGGGAGCGTAATAAGTGTTTGTTTAACACTTTGCTTATCGTGATCAGTAGTTTTTGTTTTGAATAAAATCCACTTGACAGTAAGTAGAAACATGTGACATTTCGTTTGAGGTAAGACGTGGAAGTTTTGCTTGCACATACTCATGTAGGGTGAGTTCAAAAACGTCAATTGTTCTACCTAAGCACAATCGCAGAAATTTATTATTGCGTTTCTGAACGCATTTACTGAACGTCATCGCTGCAGACACTTTTTTTTCACTAACTAATCTGCGCGACAACGATGATATTTTGACGTTTATGAACACGAGGTAATACGGTTTGTCTGCGGCAGTTCTACAGTAAAACTGCATTATTGAACCCAGGTAACGCAGTTCTTTGTCAGTATGACGTTTATGAATCCACCAGTAGTATCGTCGCAAAAAATAGATAAATTTATCGTATCTCAACAGAAAACACATTGGAAGTAGAGATACAAAGTTATGTTTTTTAACCCAACTGTTCTTGTTTGGAGGTTAGGAAACTAGAGACTGTCAGAAGATTTTCGAGTTCGTCAGATTTTATAAAAGTTTTGCTAATCGTAGAAACTTTTCGCCGAATGCAGCGGATATTCTAACATTTCAAAAGATCCCAAAAAAAAGGTTATATCACGACAAAGACTCACAATCAAGTTGAAAATTTTAGGTGAAAACTTAGTTTAAGGGCCTCCTGACCCGTGATTAGAGCGATCTTAACAGCTCTGTTGCAGAGGCGAGCTCAACATTTAACTGTCGATGAGGTAAATACTTAAACAGGCACAAAATTTGCTTTTAATGATTGCATCAATCATTTACCAGACAAAATTACTACTGATGATCACTAACACGAGCTATTGATTCAATAGTTTGCTCTAAAGACTTAAAAAAGAAGTCTCTATCGATGAACAGCAGAGAAGAACAACCTTAATCCATTCGTCCCGGTAACCTGCAGATCTGTCGGCTTTCGGTGGGAGAACTGATTGATATTTACATAACGTGTATCTAATGTCTTGAGACATGATGAGGACGAAAAACGAAAAACCAATTACCAATCGTCAACTCCCTTCTATTGAAAGAATAACAAACTGCTCTAGGGTGGCATAAAAAAAAATTTCTCGCCCAGCCAGGATATTATTCCAAACTTACCCCAAACTTGCTTGTAGCCACACCAAGCACACATTTATGATCATAATTACAACGTTCCTCCCCCTACAAGCAAACCACACGTTATAGTGTAAATCTGTTGCAATTTTTGTTGAATTTTAATCAACTCCATCGCTATAGAAAGTCCAACATATGGCGCATAGGAGCGGTGAGTTACCTCCAGGCTAATAAACCCGTATGAGTTACACAACTGAGGTTTTCACTCTTGCTAAGCCAACTAAACTAATGTCTATTAAACAGTTAAGGCAATGAGAAATAAATCAACTATCCCATCAGTAGATAAATATGAACCAGGACCGGACTATCAATATGTGCAGGTTGTCCAATTGCACACGGTGATCTTTTGCTCGTTTAAACAGCACATGAAGACAAAAAGAAGCCGTCCCTGGATGTACCTATGGTGGTGTGGAAAGACGAAGACAAAGTTTTTCGTGAATGGAACACTCCACGCTGGACATGTTTCTATTAGTTTCAGCCAGGTGCGTCTTAGAGAAAATCGATGTCCAACAAATACCCTGTTAGTGAACAAAGATCAATGGATGTAGATAGAAAATGCAAACCAAACAGATACGTATAATTCTGGAATAACAAAAACTATCTGGAAAAAACCACTACAGTGCTTCAATAAAATGCGACAAAAATCATAACAATTACGCATAAGTTATAAACAAATATTAAAATATGCGACGTATAGAGTTACTGATGAAAACTAAACCAAAAGTGTAAACAAGTGCAATCAGTAAAACATAAAAAAAAAGTGACGTATTACCATATCTTGTTGTTGAACTTGATTCTAATATTCATCCGATGATAGAGAGATCAACTGCAGACCTCCTTCGCAATTGTGTTTGTCATGAATCTGTTTGCGACTGATGACAACCTTCAATTGCGCTCTCCCGTAAAAGCCACAGATGGAGTGCACAAAACAAAATTGTAATAAACCCACACAACCATAAATGCAGAATGGAGGAGATCTTAAATTACATTTATTGTACAAATAAACAGAAAAGATACACATAATTATGGTTGTGACCTTGGATAATTGAGATTTTGCATCTGTAAACGTGGCACGCGTGTTAAGCCATGTGAATTGAGGGTAATAAGGGGTTAGCCGATTGTATCTATCTGCACAATTGAAAATTTATTGAATTGCAATTTGTTGAAATGAATTAAGATCGAGTGAGTGGCATACGCGAAAAATTTGTATTCGACTGCAAACTTTACGTTCAGTTCCTCATTGCGCGAATCGGACATCCCACAGACATCAATCACTTTGCGCTATTGGTAATCCGAACACGTATAGTTTTTATCGCAAAATAGCGAAAACAACTTCGGAAGCATTGCAAGTTGTTATATAAAAATAAACCACATACCGACCGACTATAAGAAAGGATTTGAATACAAACTAAACAATCGATCCAACCATTTGAAACCACTGAATAAAAACAGAGTCCTTCAAGCACAGAAACAGATAGTTCTAAGCAATGAACAGTCCCAGGAGTGACCATTAAGAAGAAATTTCACAAATTGAGTCCTCAAAACTTTCGACTAATAAGTCGAAACGCAGCTTTTATGTACAATCCTCAGGAGCCAAGCGAGTTATTTGCAAACTGAAAAAGAACTTTTAAAAGATCTTCATATGTCTGTATCAGGCACAAACTATGACTCCACAAAAAGGATTGCCATCAGTTATATAAACAACTGAAAAGCAGGTGCTGTAACTACACCTAGAGAAGTCAACTTTGCACAGATTGATTCAGGGGACACTGCACGTCATCAACAATTGCATTTAGATTAAGACAACCTAGAACTTCCGTCGTAAATGACTTTGGATGAAGTAATCAGAAAGTCTAAATTTAACTAGTAGATCCCAGTACACTACGATTCACCTGGATGACGAAAAGCCCTGCATGTCTGCGGCTAAAGATGTAGTTTGTCACCTAACACCTCCAGATCTACAGTCGAATTCCGTTAGCTCGAACAATCTTTAACTAAAATTTTGTTTATCACTGGTTTTAGCATTTCCTTGAAGGTTGCATTTTTGATACGAAAAACACCCTCTGAGTCGATATCCCTCGAGATCTCGATATAAGAGATCTAATCCGCTTTCTTAACTCCACAGACTGGATCTAGGCACCGACTGTCCCACATCCTCAACAATGCACATCACCAACCACATCACACGAGTGGTGGTAATAAAAAGGCACATCTAGTGCAACTTGGGTTCACCTTTACCTACCTACCCTACCGAGATACCCCTAACTCGAACGGTTTCTGGTGTCTTGTGGAAATTCGTGTTAGAGGGGGCTAATAAATCACAAAAAAATTGAAAAGATCATATGTACATGGGGCTTAAGGACTTTCGAAAAAGCACGTCTGCCTTCAATAGCTCCGACGAAGTTTTCACCACGAAACAGAGTAACGCAAGAACTAACAAATTGTAGTCACAAGGAATCTTCTTTAAATAGTACAATGGACATGTTGTTATATCTCAGTGCTCCAGCGTGGTATTCCAACACCCCGACAGAAAAAAAAAAAATCTATGAAGTGACCTACGACTGGGTCGAGAACAACTGATCCGGTGACAAAAACGACAGTTTTAACCATCAACTTGTTAACGGTAACTCGACGATAACTCAAAAAAAGGAACGACCAGAAGACATAATATCGGGGAGAATTTGACAGCCCTACAGTTGACAGTAGTGTAATCTGTCATGAAAAAATGTCACAATTGCACGTAGTATCACCCTAATTAAAGATGATCTACCATGACAAATATGTTGGGACCAAAAATGAAACAAAACCAGGTTTCAAGTTGTTAGCCCCGATAAAAGAAACATATCTATGTTCATTGAATGATGTCACTGTAGTCAGAATGATTTTATCTTATTCCGTACATGGAACAACGCCATTTGTTTGAGATCATTCCGTTTGTTTATAATTCCCATAAATAGCCGCACCCTCACCAGTAATTCAATTTGGCTTCACTTTTCATTTCCAAGAGATTTTAAATATGAACAATAGTTTTTTAGCGCAAGTTTTTAAGTTTTAAAGTGTCAGTTTTTAAGTAGAATCTTTTCGAAAGCAAAATTCCAAAGCATAATTTTCGATAAGAATGGATTTTCTCACATGATTTCCCACTCACGTACAATATCTATAGACAAATTCTTACGTAAGATATATGTAAATTTAAATTATTACACACACATTTGACTGTATCGCACAGATGAAAACAAAATAAAATACAAATTGAGATACAAAATGCTGGTGGCCCTTCTTTGCTTTTCATTCGTACACAACAATGTAATTACGTAATTGTCCTCTATTTTTGGGGGGCTCGTATATAGGTAGAGCGGTTTTTTGTGTACAGTTAAACGTGCCACAGAATACACATTACACACCCATCGAATGCGTTACAAGTTGAAGGTCAATTCATTAACAATTCCCCGGTTGAATACATTTTTACAATAGTGTAACCGCACTTAACACAGATACTCAATTCAATACATCATCTCGTCCGATGTGTAACTAAATTGAGTTAGAGGGGAACAGTCATGTACAGTGTGACGGGTAATTTGTCAGTGCGTAGTTAATTGTAACCCTAAAGTAAAAGTCACAACCTAAAGGGCAAGGAGAAGCCGGAACAAATGATGGCGGCAGCAGACATTTTCGTTTCGTTTTTTCTTTTAATTAAAAATAGTTTTAGTTTTGTATTTTGTTTACAACTCAATTGTAGATCTTGCATGGCTTCGTGGAGGGCACATGGTTTAAGATACAATTTCAAGTGGACTGATTACGATGCGCATGAAATTTATTGGAAAACAAACCAAGTGTTTGTTTCTTGAGGATCAAATTTAGGCGTTAAAACTGCGTAAATAATTGGACATGACAGGCAGCTTGGTATTTGTTTACTTTTTAGATATTTTTTTTGTTTTTATTATCGTTCGCCTGAGAACCCCCCCATAAACTAAAAGTGGACTTTGGTATAACCATCGGCGTGTGTGGGAATGTGATTCACTTTGGTTATCATGTTTACATGCGAAAAAATAAAATAAAAAGCAAAGCTTTGTCGTGTGCCCTTCTTTTTTTTTCTGTGGTTATCGAGTACATATTTGCTGGAGGTCGTCCTTTGTTGATAAGTTTTGGAATTTCCTTTAAAAAAAAATAAACAAGAAGTTGTCAACAGTAACAAAAATAAAATAAAAAAATGCGCCGTGACAATTAACTAAACTTAGTCTTATGCTGGTGAAGGCATAATATTCGTTCAGAATTTACCTGCGCTGAGGTATAAGTCTACAAGCTTTAAAACGCCATTCAACTACATATGTACATACATACTTGCGAATGCCGAGAGTGACACACAAGAGATTATTTTTCTTCCAATTATGTACATGGTCTTCATACAAGGGCCCAGATCTGCAAAAACTCGAAGTTTTCGTCACACAAATAGGTGGATATCCCAAAACTATTTCAAACTGATGTTTAAAAGTCTGATCGGAGATTTTGGAATAGAGGGCTACTTGCTTACTTACTTAGGTGGCGCTACAATTCTGGGTGAACCTGGGCCTCAACCAACAGGCTTCTCCAGTTAATCCAGTCCTTAGCTAAGCGCCTCCAGTTTCGCACTAAGTTGATTGACGGTCCCTTCCACGTGTGCGCGCCACCTTAGGCGAAGTCTTCCTCAACTCTGTTGTGCCTCCAGTTTCGATTCGAAGACTCTCCGGTTGGTTCTCTACATTTTCTAGCCATCTCTAGGTCGATGTCGCTGTACAGCCCATATAATTTGTCGTTGAACCTCTTCCTCCAGATTCCATCAACCCAAACGGAACCGAATATCTTACGAAGAATTTTTCAATCGAACCGATCAAGGGTATCTTCATCCGCCTTTGTTTAATTTAATGCTTGACCGCCTTAGAGTAGGACTTGTAGAGTGTATCCTCAGTTCTTCGAGAAAAGGCCTTACCACTCAATTGCCTTTTCAGCCAAAAGAAACAGCGATTGGCTAGAGTTATTCTTCGTTTGATTTCTGATGAGATGTCATTTTCAGAAGTGATAGCAGAGCCAAGGTAGACAAAGGCTCTTACAACCTCTAAGTTCTAGCTGTCTACGTGACGTTCTATTCGATTCGCCGATGTTGAGTTTCCCTTCTTGTTGGCAGCAGATTCTTAGTTTTGCCCTCGTTGATCGCGGTTTGGCGGTTTCTGTCTCAATACTCACAAACGCACCGGTGACAGCTCGCTGATTTCTGCCGATTATTATAGGCCGGGGACTAGAGCTTGGAATAAATTGAAATGGTCCAATGATCATAACCCTTTAACTTCGCTTCACTGAGATTTCAATCTCCTAACAGGCCTAAATTCACAGCTTCAAAGGATTTCTATAAGACTGCCTTTGATGAAATTGGACATAACATGTGTAAAGCCACTGAGATCTGACCTATAAACTCTGAACTGTTCACCGATTAAGCTTTGATGAGGGCCTAGCAATGACTAAAGACAAGACTTTGATTGAATGGACTTTGATCATGTCTGAAAGGGTTTAAGATCGAATTAACATCACACAAGTTTACAGTTGATGAAGTTGGATATTGCTTAATGGTAGAGAGAAAAGATGTCAACAATAAGCAACAAGCTGAATCAATTAGAAAGTGACCAAAGCGGACGGATTCAAAGTCATGCCTTCCTGTTTCACGAGGTAATTCCGAAATTTTCATCGTATCGCTGTAGAAGCTACAAAGACACGAGATAATTCTGAAATTTTCATAATAACACTGTTGAAGCTACAAAGACAAAGAAAAAGTCGGTCGTCTGTAGTGGGAAAGTCCCGCTCTCTGTAAAAGATTTATTCCACAAGCTAGAGAAACCTAAAAAGCCTCATGACATTAATTTATCTATCTGCGGGAGTTTAAATCAGCGGTTTCATTCTGAAGAGTTTCCTGTTAAGGAATTCGAAAAACAAAGCCTCGATTCTTAGTGATTGTGGGTAACAAATTGTCAGAATTGTTACCTTCGACGAGCGATGGGATGTAATAAGATTCAGCAAGCACTTGCACCATGAGAATTGTGTCATTTAAATACCTTTGTATTACAAAATTGCCAATTCTATACTAACTAACCACCAATTGAGATCTTTCTTTAAAGATCGTTAAAAAAAAATGACTCAACCTGTTTGTTGCATCAATTAACAAAAAGAGTCAAGTTCAATTCATAACCGATATTCGATTTTTCCTTCATAAAATCAATCGTTATCGTAAGTGGGTATTATAAAATTATCAGCATGTGGTAGATAATGGTTCTATGAAGTAATAATAATCGAAAAAATATTTCTAAAAAAAAAAATTTGCCAACCGTTGAGCGGATATTCACATGCACATGTATGTCATTAGATTTAATTGCTAGAAAATGGACCTATTTTCAAGTTGTAACTTCCTGCTAAGCTTCAAGGCTAACATGAGCGTATATTGGCGAGCCTAGAAAAAGCGTAATGTTCGTTGCAGTTCTTTTATTGCTATTTTCATCAATAAATGATTGTTATAGTTATTTCCTGAAAGGGAAGTTTGAACTCGGACAATATCCTCACACGGCAATTTTAAATTGAGTCCAAAAATTCGCACAAATTCGCGATGAAGAGTCATCTATGTATGGGTCTTTCAAGTGCCTAATGCAGTCGTGTCTGGATAATGTGAACTAATTTTTGCAAGGCCTGTTCACTATATCGAAGCTCAAATTTGTTGTTCGTTTTATTTGCTGTAGGTAAACACAAGAGTTTTTTAGCCCATGCAATAGGTTTATCTAAACCTTCAATAGCTTCAGTAACTTTTACAGGATTTGTCATCTGCATTTCCCCTTGGCCGTCATCATCAGATTCTACAATATTCTCGGCATCTTTCTTAAAATGAATCGGTTCGTCGGCTTCGATTTAACTACTCCATATATTTTTGGCAAAGATAAAACACTAACGCCTTTTCCGATTTTTTCAACGATTTCAGGGCCCCTACTCTGTATTGTGATTCTAAAGTTCGGATCGTTCGAAAGCCGAAATTTTGTATGGGCAATTTGAAACGCAATTCATAAAATCCATACAAAATGTCCGCATTCGAACGATCCGAACTTTAGAATCGCAATACAGAGTAGGGGCCCTGAAATCGTTGAAAAAATCGGAAAAGGCGTTAGTGTTTTATCTTTGCCAAAAATATATGGAGTAGTTAAATCGAAGCCGACGAACCGATTCATTTTAAGAAAGATGCCGAGAATATTGTAGAATCTGATGATGACGGCCAAGGGGAAATGCAGATGACAAATCCTGTAAAAGTTACTGAAGCTATTGAGGGTTTCACTATATCCAGACACGACTGTATGTTTCTAAATATATTCTGCATGCTTATCCTATGTATTCGTATGCTTACTAGATCCCCTTGTCATAAAAACTCAAGGCAGCTGACCATTTGTACGGAAAACGAATTGGAGCGTCTGAAAATGCGCTTGTTATTCACCACGAGTCAGTGTTTAGAGCGGATTTTCGGTGGATGATAAGACTGTGAGTTATTTAAGTTAAAAAGCCAATTCTTCGCAAGCTGCTCTCAGAACTCTGTCTCAAGAGCAACTTGAGAGCTACTCGCAGTACTTTTACTCTCAAATAGCCACGCACCTTAGTAAGATTAAATTAGTGGTTTCAGCAAGTAGGCAGGTTTTTGCCTAGATAGGATAGCTACTCCACACAAAATGTTGGTTTTATTTCTAGGATTTATCTTGTGGGACATGATTAATGGGATCAGAAATTCCTGAAGATATTTTCAATGAAGCTATTCAATTACTTAAACATTGACTGTCATCAGTTAGGCTAGAAGTTGCTAAGTAGAAGATATAACGATCACAAAAGACCATTGAAAGCGTCAATAGTTCGTCAGTTAGATTCTGGAAAACCGAGAAGAGGGCAAAGCATTTGATAGATAGATTTTGTTAAAACTACTAATTTGCAATGAAATAAAAGTCGTTCACTTGTAAAGATAAAGACTTTCAAAAGTTTAACAACACTCGATTTATCAAACAAATTGTCGAATATCTTATTAAACTTACTCAGAGAAAGCAACCGAAATACGCGCAGTTTCGTTTGTCAAATTGTTTTTTATTTTTTTATTTACACGTTTCCAAGTGACGTTGTTGTAAAGAAACACGCTGTAAACAACAAGTCACACGCATACAACATCAATTTACACCTACATGTAACCTGTTTACATTTCGTTCATAGTATAAACAACGCCACAAAAGATAGAAAAAAAAAATAATAAAATTATCTCACTTTACAGTCACATTTTACGGTTTTGTTTACAAATTACCAGCCCGTTGCACTAGCAACATGCATCCATGCATGCTATAAGCAATGTATCTAGTATCTGAAGGGGAACGTATCTGATTCCATTTAGGAGGAGCTATTCATAGTTCTAGAGCTTTCTTTTTGTTTATTTCATGGAAAAGGCATCTATGCATCTGCCCTTGCTGTCCTTTTTTTTTTCTGTTTACAACCATATGGTCGAGGGCGGCTGTGCAATGTGTCAACTAGTTCGACCCTTTTATGCGGTAATAATCCAGTTTTGTCATAAGTCATAAATATACACCTTTATTTATGAGAATACCAACAACAAAATCCACACGATAAACATAACAGAATGTATCGCATAGATACGAGACGGTGGAAATCACGCCATACGCAGTACATGTGTGTATGGCTACACAAATGCGTATAGGTACTACACGCATAGGGAATGCGGAAAATTATGTTTTTTTGTATTTCTCCTCCACCTTTTCCTCCTTCTTGTTGTTGGTTGCAAAGTCTATAACTTTGTATTAGTGTGTATCTGTGTGTATAGTGTGTTTCGTTAGTACATGTACTTCGAAGGGGGCTCGTCTCTTGTAAGTTGGGAAAAATGTTTATCTTCGACCTTTTTTTCTTTCCGTCTTCTTCGTCTTTTTCTTGTGGGTCGTCGTCTTTTATGATTTTTCTTCTTTTTCTTATCGAGTAACACGATTGTGCAGCAGAAACAGCAATACAAACACAACACACCCCCTTTTTGGTGCGGTATCCAATTTGGAAACGGCATTTCTTTCAGAGACCGGTAAAAATTAAATTAAAGATTTCAGAGATTGTCCGTGTCAGTGACGTGTTGCAAGAGAAATTTGACAACGCAGCGCGAACACCGCTTTTCTTCTGATTTTTTTGAGGTCAAATAAGTTCCATCCGTTTTGATATAATTTTATTTTTTACTGAATACGAAAAGTTTTTTGTAATTATTTTTGCTTATCAAAACTAATTCGATTCCAAGGACTGCAGATAAAAAATAAAAAAATAAAAAAAAAGATTTTCTCACGTGCCTTGCCTACGTTAGGGGGGGAAGTAAGAAACCTTGAGATAAATTATAAATTTAAACACACTCATGGTGTGTCGGTGCGGTTACAACAGCTGGGAAGTGAGAAAATTATATTTTTTTTGTATGTTTACATACACATATCGTAGAATAAACCATATTTATGGTGTAATTACTGGGTAATATTAATTTTGCATCCAGGTGGAGTGTCATAAATGAAAGGAAACGTGAGCTAGATACCGAGGCCATGTATTTACATAAAACGAGCCCCTTTTTTATGTGAGACGACTTTCGTAATGTGATGCAAAGGTTTGTGGTTTGAATCATTTCCGCTGGATATTTATTGGTAATCCTAGACAGACAGTAAAGATAAAAGTCTGTGGCTTACAGTGGTAATGTAAAAAGGCACAAGAAGAGAACATTAACTATCAAGAGGTTAACACATTCGACAGCTCGGCTCAACACCTCATGTATTTTTGTGTTTGTTGCTCACTTGACTCTATTCGACAGGGACACCAAACTCACAGAACGTAATTTTTAGGCTGACGTTCAGTGAAATTCCACGAGTATAAAACAAATAAGACCCAATTGTCCAATTGTCGTAGAATCCCAGTCACGATATGGAAGCAATCCAACTAAGCGAATGACCAAATATCCAAAAGCATTGTCTTCGCTATATGACAAACAGCTTGCTTACAGAGCTAGAGGTTGGTTCAACTCAGGATACATTTGACGATGAAGAACAAGCCAAACGAGTTGATCTAAAACCGATCCGTCGAACACCTTGTCTAGGAGAGAACTTGACAATCGACAGCCTCTCTCTCTGAGATAGCGTAAGAGTTCATCTACCTAGGGGCAAATTTAAACTATTCTCGACGAAGGATAACCTTAGACAACCGTTACCACTTCAGTTTGTCCAAAAAGCTGGGGTCCAAACTCGAAGGACCAAAATCATGTTTTTAAAAACTTTAATCATACCGACAATATTGCTTTATGGAGCTGAATACAGGAATTTTGGGATCCTTTCTGCCTGCGACGAAGACGAACTCTACGAGCTGAATAAAGATGTAGATGTAGTCAGGAAATCAGAAATTTGTCGAGTATACTTACTGGCTCGTTCACATCAAGCGAATGAGCCAGCAAGGAGGTCACCTGGTTCACAAAGAGAGACCGCCCCTTAAGATTAAAGATCAAGTAGATGTTTGAAATCTTCGTTTAGTAATCTTCAAACAACATGTCCAGGACCGTGAAGAATAGAAAGCGGCATTAGTTCAGCCTCTGACCCTCAAGGGTCGCTTGCCTGATGAATAAATACAGAATAATAAGAAGATAAGCTCGAAAATTAAGTTGCGCAGTTTTTTTTTAAAGAATCTTACAAGCTCAAGACCGAAAAACAGCGAAACTATATATAAAACCAAATACCCTTCACATTTACATTCAAATGAAGTTCACAAGCCAGCCTAAGACCTTCCGGGTTATCACGACTACACAATAATTGCGGTCCCACACTCGTACTCGTAAGTTCTCGACCTCTGTCCGCTCTATTTGCTTTTTTTATTTTTCTAACCAACAAATGACACATACAGGAAGCCATACATCATCACCCTATTTACTCTTTATCAACCATTTTCTCTCGCACAAGATTCTATTCCTCATTATAAATGACCCACTAACAATAAAATCGCTTACACGGCCGCACACCATCACAAGGCCTCCCCAAGCCTCAGCCTCAACTTAACATTTAGCTTAATTAGGTTGACATGTTCCAATTTGATTTCGAATAGATTCGTTATTTCATTGAAATTTGTAATTCCTTCTTTTCCTTTTTAATCGGTTCACCACACTCCGAGTATATATGTAGCTTGCGAAAATTGATAAGGAAACACAAAAAAAAAAACACAATTTAAACAATAAAATATAAATCCGATTCTTATTCTCTACCCTTAATCTTATCGCGGAAAATAAAATTAAAAAAAAAGAGGAACTTGTGTGTGAGGCTAAAACCCATAAGGCCGCTCTGTCTTTTCAATCAAATGACGTCAATTGAAAGTCATTATGGTGTGCAATATATTATACGTTTTTATTTTAAGCCTATCAAGCTTTTGTTTTCCTTATGATTTTACTGTTAACCAAGGTTTAATTCAGCTGAGCTTGACATAAATTGAGCTTCTTTAGGAAACTGAATACGATTGGGATGATTTACAAAAATAAAAACTGCCTAATACTGTTTGTCTATCAATCAATGACCCTCCAAGTTCTAAGTGCAGTTAAGTAGATGGCGCTGATAGGAAACTTAGAACAAAGAACTTTTGTTTGCCTATCGAAAAACGATAATCGATATGGTCTCATCGAATGGACTTTGATAATGCAACGATTAGATATCTATTCGCATAAGAGACCCGTGTTTCGGTGGAACCGACGACGACGGCATTGATATAAGGTTGTGTTATTCGATAACAGGGTTTGAAACTTGAGGTCATAAAGATACACGACGGCTTCCTTTACGCGTGTACGATATGTGTCATTTTCTGATGTCAGTTGAAAAGGTTCTAGTACATTCCGACACACTTAAAGGTGCATTGTTTGACATAAACTTTATATACAGGACAATTTTTTTTTAGTTAGGTAGCCATTTCACCGACTACAAGCCTCAGATGACACTACTGATTACCGACGTGTTCACAAGTATTGAGACCGAAGCCGCCAAAATGGACCGTTTAGCGATTAACGAGGGCAGAACTAAGTATTTGCTGTTAACAAGAAGGGACATCCAGCTTCGACGAATCGGACAGAACATCACTGTAGACAGTTATCACTTCGAGTTAGTAAGATACTTTGTCTACCTTGGCTCTGCTATCACTTCTTAAAACGACATTTTGTCAGAAATTAAACGAAGCTAATCGCTGTTTCTTAGGGCTGAGAAGGCAATCAAGTAATAAGGTCCTATCACAGAGAACTAAGGAGACTCTATACAAGACCTTAGTCGTCCCAGTCCTACTCTGTGGCATTCTCTTGGTAGCTTTGAGCGAAAATTTCTTCGTAAGATATTCGGTCTCGTTCGCATTAACAGGCTTTAGAGGATGAGATTCGACGACGAATTATAAGAGCTGTACAGCAACACCGACCTCTAGCGAATGGACCACAACGCTTCGCCCCGGAGCACAACGAAGTAAAGCAAAACCTCGCCTAAGGTGGAACACACAAGAAGAAGGGGACCCCAACGAACCCAGAGTTCATAACTGGAGGCGGTTACCTATTATTATTATGGTATCGGGAGGATTGTTCACAGCCCTTGGCACTGCGATTTCTAGCGAATCCTATTGTGTCTTCCCTAGTGTTCTCAGATGAATGCCAGGAAGCTAAGGAACTTCGGTGGTTACCTAAGGACTGGAATATTATTATTAGATTGACTCTGCGACTGACGTATAGGGTACTGCAACATGAAAGATCTATTGTGCCTCAAGGACCGGACAAACTGAAGGGGTTTGTTGGTTGTGGCCCAGGTTGGCTCCCTTTATTTAATGCATCGCTGGCAGAACCGCAATATAAATTGCTACCAAATCAGTTTTCTCATGAAATGAAGCGACTGAAGCAGTTAGTCTCGTATGAAATGAATCCTCTAGCCTGCTTCCTGAACTGTCCAAGAACAATTTAGTCATTCTGCTCCAATGAAACTTTCGAATCTCTGCCTTAAGATCGTGCAACGAGTCCCTTGATCGACACTTAACCTATGAAGCAGGAAAAAGTAGTGTAAGACATGTGTTGATTCTCGTTTTATGCAAATCCAACCAAGCCCGGCTTATTGAATGAAGTAATTGTTACCCGATTTCTCAAACAGGAAGTTTAACTTCGGTTGACAAGATGTAACAGTAGACCAAGAAGAAAGATCAAGAATCATCTCTTTTATTTATGGACCAACCCTGTTTAAGTGAGAACAAGTTGCTATGGCAAGTTTGATCAAGCCTAAGCCAATTCTGTCTGTTTACATTAGATAGACTTGCATTGCCAGTGAAATTGAGACAAGATCCACTCGTAAACTAGGTAACGAAGAACATTTTCGACTAGAGGTCGACTTAAATCGCAAAAGTTAAGAGTCAACTGCTACTACTAGCCCTCAATCAAATCAGACACCACTGATTCACTCTCAAGAAGGTTTCAGGGAGTTATTTGAAATGAATACGTTCCACAAAGTTGAACCGACTTTCAAAGAACATTTTGTTTATCCCCCCCTCCATCAATCTGATTACAGCGAATAAAAATAGTATTATTTACAAATTCTCCGTAATCCAAGATCTTTAAAACTAAATTAGATAAATAAACAAACACGTACCCTATTATCGTCGTCGTATCCAATTCCCATTCATAAAAACTGCTGAAAATAAAAAGTCTGCCATATGCGTGACTTAATGGCAACTTGAAATATAATCTTTGTCATGGGGTGATTGTCTACACATTTATACGACTTTGTATTTATTTAACAAATTAAAACAGACAGAGAATAAAGTCCAAGCTAATTAATTTACAAAAAAATAGACACTTATAGCTTGTTGACGTAATGCCAAAAGGTTCTCACTAAAGCTTGTAATCCACTGCAATTAAAACAAACAAAGCCTTGAGTTATTGTGTGTCAAACTTTCCTCTTTGCACTTGACAATGAAATAAACAATCATAAAATGTCTTTCCGACAAAAATGTGATACTACAACACCCTAAACGACCTTTGGCCTTATTAATATGTCAGAATACATGTCTCCACGGAAAAAAAGCTCTCGACCAGCAAATGGCATCATGCACGGCTGGTGGCACTTAAAAAACTTATCTAATCTAAATTTTTTTTAGGTATTGTTTTCTAGACGCGACTTTTTGAAGACCTACCGCCCCACGCCTGCACTCTGACAAGATTAGGCACATGAATCATTGCACTATTGGTTTAAATTTAGCCCATAGCCAGGAGGATGATGTGAGTTTTGTGGCTAGCTAGCTAATCGGTGTTTGGAGGTGAGAAAACTTTCAATGACAAATAAGGCTTTATTTCGAAAAAATTGATGATGAAATTGAAGATCTTCTCCTCCTCCTGGTTCCGCGGTAAGGTTCATCTCTACCAATCGGTCAATGAAGTTCTTTATGAAGTTCTTAGATGCTGATGGGGAAGTGTACATATGTGTTAAATTGATAAGTGTACGATGCGTTTTTGTTTTGAATTCAAAATTGGCATCTTTTAATTGATGTTCCCACCAAGCCCACAATTGTACATACAATAAACACACACTCAAGGATTTTATTTTGAAAAGAAATCAATAAAACCGTTATCAGTTGACTTATTTGCATGACTTTATTGCTTTGTGTGAGAATTCTACCCACAGTATCTGAAGGATGCTTTAATTTTTATTCGTTTCTGTTGATTGTTTGTTAGCAGCCGCTTCTGTGGGGGCACACTGGAAGGTGACATTGTAAAGTACTTCGGACTCCGGAATATGTTTGGTTTATTTTAAGAAAATTTGTCACCATACAAGAGACAGGTTGTTACGATGCTTGTTGATCATTGTGAACATCAACTTGGCAGAGTTTTACCCTGTAGTCTGTACATAATCTTTATTAGATAAACAAATCATGGACTTGAGTATACTCGAGTAGCATAAGCTTTCAGACCACTCAAGGTTCTCTGTAAAATACCATAAATGTCAAGTGTCCTAACGCACGCAGATGGTACTCGTATCTGGGTCGATTCAGATGAAAAATATTTAGATCTGCTAATGGATACTCACGTCCCCTACTACACGCCGGTCACTGCCAATTTACCTTCTCTGGACAGCTATACGCGACCACAGACTTTAACTCATCTAATCAGTGAGAATAAGCTAGAATGAGCAGTTTGCAGTTTCGAATCATACATAGAACTAGGATCTGATGATCTGATTGAGGGTGGTCATGGTGTAGTGGTTGCATCATCGCTTGTTACGCTGAAGGTTCTAAGTTTGAATCCCGATGTCACAAAAAAAAAGCAATTGCGAAAAAAGCTGACGTCAACTCTACTGTATAGGCTTAACACTGGCAGTGGGGTAGGCAATGGCTTAAAAGTGTTGATCGTACTAATCGGGATGTTCAAAAAGAAATACTGTGAATTGTAAGCAATGGCAACAGTATCAATAATTCTCCCCAGTCATTCTAGATACCACCTGAGTTTCACTACACAAACACTAGCGCTGTGTGAATAGCAGCATAAGGGGATTCATAACCCCTTTATAGGGCCTTCCTAGATGTCAGTCACATTCAAGCAATTACAGCCTAAGAGGCTGTATAACTCTTGGTACAACACCCAGTTCCTGGGCTGATGTGAAAGTACTAACACACACTCCCTAAGTATTTAGGACCGATAAACTTGACTGTAGTCCTAAGACCGATCCTTACTTGTGGCATAATAGTTTGGTGGCCGGTTCTAGAAAAACAAACGTCATAAATGTTTTTGTGTGACTTGTCTCAGCACTACAACCCCCTTGAGAACTTCCCCTACAGCTGCGCCAAAAACCATGCTATACACTTGCTGCCAATATGCATTTATGGTATGCCGTAAGCTACTAACGCGGTCCTAAGGCTGCGAGAAACTCATCAATGGTGTGAGAAAAATGTGGGATAGCTTCCCTAAATCACTGAAAATGACTTAAACAAAGGCTATAAGCATACAATACGCAACTGGAGTCAACGCGAAGTCTTCTTTAATGAGTCTATCTCTATCTTTGCGAGCGGCTCTAAAACAGCCTAGGGAGTCCGTGCCGGTGTCTTTCCAAAATCAACTTATTTTAAAACTCTTCGGTCCAATCAATCTCAATACTCACTCTGAGTGATGAACTTCTAAACAAGTGCACGTATCCAAAGTATTTTGGAACCCAAAACTCTAAATTTGAGATATCAACTCTATCGTTGCGGTTCAGTGAACCCTCGGTATATATTTACCTTTATTCCAGAATAATTAATAGCCTACCTAACAACGAATTAAGTACAAATGGTTGTTCTTCCTTTACCTACTAAAAAATTTAGGAATCCATTAATCTTTGCGAGGAAAATGCCCCTAAACAAGTTTCCTAAACCTTCACGCTCTCATTAAGTCATTTAATTCGAATCTTTTTTTTTTTGATTAAACTACGCAACGTAGGTATCCCCAAATGTGAAGGATGTGCGTGTCAAATGATTGACATGTTTATCTGTTCACAAATGTAAATAATAAGCGCAGTGGGAAAGACTGATTACCCAGATGAGCCTTTAAAACACACTTATATCAAGCTATAGGTAATGTTTACAATTTCCAATTGATTATAACAATTGTGCAAGCAATTGTATACGTATGTTTATACAAAAAATAAATAAAAAATTATCAAAGTTCACTATGGTGCGCCCTTTGTTTGTTTGACGTATTTGAATATTGATTGGTCACGTCGCCGACTAAGGGAGATGATTTGAAAGTTAAAACAAAGGATCCTCATGGATTGCATTCATCAGTAAATATACAGTTTTCTCAAGACAAGATTAGATTTACAGCTTATGTAAGTTGTGAGAATAGTTTTGAACTATAAAGTGGAAGTCTAAAGTTTAGTTTCGAGATAATTAATCAGACAGACAACCAGTCTAAGTTTTGTTTGGAGAACAACAAAAAATTGTATATCACACAAAGGGGTCTTGTGAAATAGAATCAATGGCACACATGAGTCATGACACGTTTGTTCAAAGGTCGAAGAGCGGATACATGTACAAAGTTCTTATTAATTTCATAGTTGAATCGGGTTCAAGATCAATTGGCAACTTTACACAGTAAAAACGATTAAAGGAAACATTTCTATACTGACAACGGGTTTATGTATACAGACCTAAGGCTCCGACTTGTGGAATATGGAATCCTAAGATGCCTAAAAAAAATACGTATCTGGTGGCTGTGATCACAGCACGAGACATCGAAGATGTTCAAATACGTGTACAATCCTGGATCCGAGACCATGGACTAGGCCTAGCAACAGAGAAGACGGAGATAGTCCTACTGACTAGGAAGCATACCCCAACTATCACCCACAGGTAGGTCTGAAGTCAATAACCACTAAAGATGCTGTAGTACTAGGAAGTGAGGTTGGACAGATCAAGTCTGTGTTCGAAATGGCTGTTAAGATCAATACAGTATTGAGCAGACTAATGGCAAACTTGAGAGGACCAAAGGCAAGTCCTTCTTATGATAGTCACGCATTCTATCTTTTTATAAGAATGATGCGCTCAACCAAGAAAACAAAAAGAAAGCAAATGGCAGCGGTATAACGAAGAGGAGCTCGATACCCGGCCGTTTCAGAACCAGTCGTTCTCCTGATCGCGGAAGCATTCCCAATCGATCTCTTAACGACAGAGGGAATTTACATATACAAGAGAAAATGAGAGGTTGAGAAGACGACGGTAATAGGGGAAGCCAAAGCGATCACCATACAACGCTGGAGCAGGGAAGCCAGGGGAAGATGGCCTGCAAGACTGATGGGAAACGAGGCAGAGGTACGGAAAAACAGCGACAGTATAGCAACTCGCCTCAAGACAACACCAAACACAAATTCTTCGAATGCATCAGATGGCTTGCAGACAGACGAAGACTAGAAATGGAGGTAGACGGTGCTTCTACATCGAAGAAGTGCTGAAGGTAAAGAGAAGAGAACAGGACATAGAGACTAGGAAAAGTGGCACCACTGTGAACCTGAAGCAGTGCCAGAAGTAGTTCTGAGGTTAATTTGCCTGAATGTGAAAAGAGTTCAGTCGGTAGGAGTCTGACACATTGGTCATCCCCTGATGGTGCATGAAGCATTCCCTCTTCAAAACAAAAGAAATAAAAATGTTTGAAGACATACATTGGTTATAAGGCCAAGCTTCGTTGGGCATGCTCATTACATATCTTAAGATATAAATACCGTCTGTTTGTATAAAAAACGTGATATGCGGCAAATTGGTAACAAAAAAATACCATAAATACCGGAGGTTTTGTCCATCAAATCGTAAAAGATCGTCAAGAGCTAACATTAGCATTGTTCTCTTCCCCTTTATTCTAGATGCTTCTTGTCCGCTTAACTTATAGACTCTCCAAGATATTTTAGGTCAAAATTTCCAGAAAAAAATGTATACACAGGCAATAAACTAAACGACAAATTAAACAAATTTTGCTGTATCTATGTATATGAACCCAACGTGTATCTACTATTCCATCCATGTACTTGTGTGTACTACCAATACATATGTAAAGAGGACACCCGACACCATCTAAACCCCCGTGCAAAGTGCAAGTTAAACAATTTTTTTTCATTTTTTGTTTAATTTAAACTTTATTTATCGGATTAAATTTCCACAACTTCAACGCTGACTGAAGGCTCTTTTAAGTATACGTAGCGCTGGAATTTAGTTCAATCGATTGCTTATGTTTGCAAAAAATTGCAACAAGAGTTTTTTTTTTTTGAAACAAAAAAAAAAAATATATATATAATTGACTTAGCAATCAGCGCGCGAAAAAAAAAAGAAAAGTAAATCAAGCGACGGAAATGTAATGAATAAGATGAATAGAGACCGCTATAGAGAAGACTTGTTGTTCGTTAAGTACGTGTGTAAAAATGTTTCGCTTTTAGTTTGCCTCTGGGCATTCGTTATCGTTGGGGTTGTCTTTGCTTTTTTTTTTTTGGCGTGTTGATTGAATCAATGGAGAGTCATTGAAGGAATTACAAAAAAAAAATGAATAGTCATAGTTTTGAATAACAATATAGAACTGCTCTCTGACTTCCCTTTAAACAAAAAAAAACCCTTTCACATCACAAACTAAAGCCGTATTCAGCAAGCCCTTCAATATACGTACAGATTACAATGTACAACTGCAAATAATCATGAAGAATAAGATCGCACTCTTCAGTTATGGGATTATGAATACGAAGTCACAAAGACGGAGAACTAAGGCACCATCTTAGATGAACTGCCTGCCATTGATACGTGCGCCAATATTGTTCTTGACTCCGACATAAAGGGGACAACCATCAATATGTTCACCGATAGTCAAACAGCGCTTGAAGCACTGAGCTCCCATAACTGCAACTCAAAGGTCGTTTCAGGCTTGAATACATTCCAAACACCAGAGGACTTTCGTAATGCCTCAACTGGAGATAACCTCACTCTTTTTTTATAATTCACTAGCGCTAAAGGAGTTCTGAATACCCTTATGATGCTATTCACACAGCGCTTTATTCAGAAGATCAAGGATCTTCTAGTCTAACTAGCCCCAGGCACAATAGATATTTTAGGTCGCAGTGCCATATGCATCAGTCGCCGAGCCTGCATGGCTGTCATATGAGAGCTAAGAGAGAGAATAGTAAAATAATGGTTACAAAGCTGGAATGTATCGGGGAAATAGATATGAACCCAGGGTTTTATAACGCAAGTTGATACCATGAACAAGTCAATTTTTGAGATAATATCGATGACGTAAGTAAGATGGTCGCTGTGGGTTAGTGTGTTGAACTACTAAGCGAGAGGAAACAGCGAGCAACGGTACCCCCATATCCTAGAGTATAATCTGTCATGAGAAAGCTTCGGAATAAAAATGAAGGTCCTTTCCATTCGTGCGAATGATTGGGAGAAACTAGGCTCTGGCTCTCTATGAGCTGTCGCCCTAAAAATATTTGAATTTGTATTTATGACGTATTTAGATCACATGTCCCTCTTTTGCATGCTATTTATTGATTGAAGCGAAGACCTATGGGACCTCCTTGAAGCGTCGCGCCGACACTATCGAAAAACATTCTTAAATGAATGCAAAGTATCCAATGGGTTTCAACTAACAACACCTCACGAACTTTTTCTTTCCCCATATCCAACTCAATCTAACCCAGCATACGGAGGTCTTTCTGTAGATTACTCTCCCCATCCAGCAGACAAAGTACTATTCATATGGATGATTCTAGATAATTTAATTGAAACAACATTGACGTGAGCAGCATATAGTACGAAGCATGTGTGACCTACATTCAAGTCCATGACATCATGCCAAACGCAACTTCGTTGACAGTGAAAACATGAAAACAATGAAAAACGGAAAAACTCACTCTCGCTGAGTTCGTTTAAGTGACAATGAAGCCTTGTGGCACACAGGAATTAATGTAAGAAATGGGGGTTCGCTTGCACATCAGCAATAGCAAAAAGATAATAGACTCTCTGATCCATGTTACTAAACACAACTGACTGATGTGTGCCTCAAATCGACATTGCTTTGGTCCAAGTGAGAGCCCATGATTTTTTTTAGCAAAAGGGCTTTACCAACAACACTCTCAACAACTAAGATCAGAACGTCTGGAATGGAAAAAAGATACAACTTGACAAAAGGTGTTCCTATGCTTCACCATAGAATCGAAGGGATGATCAAACTCTTATTTTATACAAGATATAGAAGGCTAGGTACAATCTTGGCCCAATTAAGGTTGAAGTTTAGTAGCATCTTGGTATAGATCTCAAAGTACATACTTAAAAATCCAAAAGTGTTTCTGGATGAAACTATAAGCCTGGGCTTAATCAAAGTCTTAACTCATACGCTTCGTTTGATCTTAAATTCTATCGACATCGTGAACGATCTTGAAGAAGTCGAGTAGCATCAAGTCGTAAATGCTATTTGGATCTATGTTGTATACAAGAACCCCATGATTAAAGTTTCCACCGCCTCCCATTTTAGACGTAAAAAAAAAGTCCAAAATGATGCTACGTTCAACGATCACTTCGAATGGTAAATGCAATCATAAATTCCAAGTCTGATAAAACTCATTAATGTACACGCAAACACTTTTTTTATGTTCATCCAGTCGTAATTACATCTAGCACCTAGCAAGTGTCCATCAATATGATGAATCTACCAAGTCTTCTGTAGCTATGCTTCCCCAAAAGGTTAACTCATTTATTACCTAGATCACTTACGATATCGTTAATTTTCCGGTTTCAAGACCAAACAAATTTCTAATTGATTGCTAAGCACGCTGAAGATACCATTTGATTAGCCCTTAAACAAAAAACTGATTAGAACCACCAGGTGAACGGTCCTATTATTGCCCACAACACTCAGCCTTTTCTCACATACTACACGGATCCCTTTTCTCCCTACGAAATTCCTTAGAACACAATAAAACAAAAATAAAAGAAGAAACATGTTCCCTATTTATTTTAGGTTTCCTTTTTGATTTATAACCCCAATCATCTTCTTAAAAGACAGTCAGGTAGTCTACCTGAGGTAAGCGCGGCATGGTGGTAATCAAAGACAAAAAAAAAAACAAAGCATGTTTCCTTTCCTGGATTTTTTTGGTAGCACAAGAGTAATTTTTATCTTCGCACTATAAGCAAAGACCTTGGCCTAAAATCCACGGTTTGAAAATGACCGAAAGAGTTTCGTTCTCGGGTATCTACAACAAACCTTAACAGAGGTCAGAGGTTCAGTTTGATTGGAAAATATTTTAATTGCTTTCTTTATTTAGCGCGCATGCGAATTAATTTTTTTTTTTCTGCTTCTAATCACAAAGCCATTCTATCGTGGGTGTTAATTACCCACAAAGTCCACATGGCAATGGTCACCGTGGTTTGAACTCTGGTTTTGACAATCCAAACAAATTTTATGTCCATCAGACGATGAAGTGAGTTCATGAATCCGGGCTAGGTGGCGATTAGAAACGTCAATGGAGAAGCGATAAACTAAAAAAAAATGAACACATGCAGTCAGATGGTGTGTAGCTAGATGCAAAGCACAACATACTACGCATTAAGATAGTTTGCTCTGATTTTTTTTTTTGTCCAGATAATGGGGGTGTGTCTTGTGGGCTTGTTCTCTAGAACTATTTTCTTCTTGATGTGAAAAGTTCAAGATTGTTTCATTTTTATCTCGAATTGATGATAATTTCTTGACCTGAACGGGGAAGGATCAGATGTGTGGGTAATGCTAAACGAAATCAAGAGATTTCTTTCCGATGTTTCTGGAAAGGTTGACATCGTTCACTGAATAATGTACAATCGAAGCATGTCGTCCATGGAGAAATACGCTGCGTGAGAGCTATTGTAAGTGATGACAAAGGGGTGACAGATTAAGTGGATGCAATTTGTAAGCTGTCAAGTGATCCATGTAATTTGAATGTGACCAGTGTCAAATGATGGGATTATCGATAAGAACAGCTAACGATACAATGGAGTTAAGTGATGCCATTGTAAAATGCTACTCATGAAAATTTGAATTTTTGAACATAACCCTACAATTAGACACGGGGATGAACAATGTCAACAAAACACTCAAATGACATTTGTCAAAATAAAAATCTATGAACGCTGATTTTTACGTTCGATTCCATGTAAACTCTTGTAAAACTGCGAAACACTTCGAAACAAGCTTTGCATGTCCCGCCGAATAAGACAGAATTCTTCATCTTATGCCACTAGATGTCGACTCCTGGCAATGCATCTATCCGACTTAAAGCATTCAGCAACCAAGAAGGCCGGTAAAACCGACTATACTAGGATTCATCACAACTTCTGGAATAGACTTTGAGCTGAAAACCCCAAACAACAGGTAATTGAAGAAGAAAACGTCATAAGACTGACAAAACAATCCGGTGGCAAAAATTAGTGCAACGAACACCCTTAATTAAATGAAGGCTTACAACTTTGTCAGTTGTTGTGTTCACTGCTTCCTTGTTGTGAGCATGAGTACCTCTACCTAGTGTTACAAAGGTTTATACAATTTCTTCCCAATTAACAATGGTTTTACCAGAATCTTATCACATTTTCTAGAACTAAATTCTCAAGAATATAACACACGTCAGTGAACATTTTTAACAACAATTCACATAAGATTTGCTCAAAAGCGCTCAGCATGGATTGAAGTCGGCTATGTTCTGATGAGTCACAGCCTATATTGCGTCTATTCAGCTGAAGTTCTAGTTCTAGACATTATGCCGGGTATTTATTGTACTGATGCACCCGTTGGTTTTTTCCACAATCGAATCATTAGTCGTGTGTCATTTAAAATTTTCATAACGCAAGTACAATAGTAGTACTAGAAATGGTTAAACCTTACCCGACAGATCACATTGTCAAAGAAGCACATGGCTCAATCATCGGTTAAGGCATTCTACAGTGTGTAACTAGAAGATAGGAAACTTAATGTTAGGTATTCGCAAATTGCAACCACTGATTGTGATTTAGTTTTAAATGCGTCACTAAGCCCCAGCATCAAAATACCTACTTATCTCTTGTTAATTTCCCAGCTTCTGCGACTGACATTGAAGTCATTTTCGTCAATGGATTGTTTAGTACACTAAATGAATGTAAGTACGTAGTGTACGTCCTTGAAGTTCTTCTGACGCAGGAAACTTAAGTATTTTGCGATTGCAAATTTTCGAACAATAAATAACAAAAACTATTTAAACTGCGTGCCTTATTGTAGGTTAATTTCACGGTAAGTGACGGTGGCACATCGATTATACATTTGTATGAAATCTATGACTATTGGCCACGACTAATGAAATAAACAAACGAAAACAGTTCATGCATAGTAGCACCATCGAAAGAATATGTTAAAGGTAGAGGAACTGGTTTGACCTGCTCTGACCTAAATGTTCTTCAACTAGGTATAACAAATCTCATACAACTTCAACCAACGACAGACAAAGCTAGCTTACGATGTAACATATGTACATTATTCCTGAAACATCCCAATGTCAAATCAGCTGACATTGTTATTGAAAAATGACACCAATTTTAAAAGACATTGCAGTCAGCGTGAAGATCAAGGTCTGATTGTTTCACTTGAACATAGATAATATTTTCTTATGATAAGATAAGAAGCTCTTAAATGTTATCTCACCTTGAGGTAGGTGACACGCATTTTCATTACGTTAAAATCTTACAATACAGTACAGTACAGAACTGAACAGGATAGGATAGGTACCTACATACCTACCTATCCTTCTAAACACAAACACTGTAGATCAAATTTCCCAGTGAAACCAAAATGTCTAAGACTACCAACATCCTTTGGCTGATGGAGGACTGAATTTATACGTGCAGTCGGACAGAACGTCGCCCTCGACGGATATAACTTTGAGGTAGTAAAGGGACAGCGCAGTAGAAGAAGACCGCGTCTCAGGTGGCGCACGCAAGTTAAAGTGGACCTCAACAAACTTAGCGTGCGAAACTGACAGCTAGCTAAAGATCGAGCTGGCTGGAGACGCTTGTTGGTTGAGGCCCAGGTCCACCCCGGAGTGCAGCGCCACCTTAAGTAAGTAAGTCTGGCTTAAGGAACTGATGAAACTCAATTTTGCTAAATAGTATACGTTAGCAGATTGGGGTATTTACCTGTAACGCGCTAATGTCTTCACTTTATTACAGTTCAACACTAGACACAAAATTTGTAAAGTACATATTGTAGAAACTTGGCTCAATACAAGACTATCTAAATCCAAGCCAAATGTCCTTCATTGTACTAACATCTACTATGGAAGCCACCTTTCCAATGACTTGTTTACGCCAATTTTTTTAATGTACTTGTGTGTTTTGCTGAAAGAAGGTCAAGGCAAACGCCTCCTCATTGCCATGTTGTTCATATTTCTCGTTCACTGTGACTATTGCAATTTTTTTTTGTCCATTTCCAAATCAAATAAAAACTTCGTAGATACTTTTAATCTCTAATTCTATTTTTATCGCCAATCAGTGTTTTTTTGTTCCACCCAATAAAACTAATAAATTAATGCTTCTCTCATTAATAAGTTCAGTGACTGTTCCATGACTGTGTGCAGATTAATCGCACACTTTCAGCATCTCCTATCCCACCAGATGGACAATCATCGACCACAACACAACACAACTTCGTGTTGTTGTTGAAGAAGTCAATAAACTTTTCATGTTCACGTATTTGTACACACGTATTCACTTATCAATTAAATTTTAAACTACATTATAAGAATATAAACAAACACTCACCCAATGGCAAATCGCACAATAGACAACAGGCGGACAGGGCGCCTGCCGATGCTCCGCCAATCTTCTCCAGTAGCAAATGTGGTGCATATTTTTTGAAGCAAACAGCAACTCCAACATGATAGATGCCCAAAAAGCCACAACCAGCAAAAGATAGATTCATTGCACTGTGCGCGCACACAAATGGGAATGCGCCAAAAGTGTACCTTGGTTAAAGTAAAATTTGTAAACACTGCAGTTCCAGGTGATTGCAAACGGGTAGTGCTGTGTCGCGTCAAACGTTCACTTTTCAAACAATTTTCGGAGGAGGAATCTATTTTCTTTTTTATTTCCCTTTGCCACATACACCTGTGCCAATACTTTCCGTGTACACTGTGTTGTACAAAGTTAAGAAAAAAATTAAAAAGGTTTTTTTTTTTGCTTATTTATCCTGGGCACTTGCACAAATTGTGGAAAAGAAAATCACTTCTCCTTTTTTCCTCCTTGCGTTAGAAAGTTGTTCCTGTCTTTTCGTCTCCCTAGAGTTGAGTTTCTTTTCTTTTTTTTAACGAAATAGTTGCACAAAAGTTGAAATGAGTTTTCAGAGAAAATTTTTTTTTGTATAACAAAACACTTTTCTTTTAATTTTTCTTGTGGTTTTGGTTGTAAATAATTTAGGGAGACCGTGACTCGATTAAGCTTCGGAACGTTATGTTTGACAAACGTCAGCTGTCATTAGTTTTATAACTGTTTTGCACAAAGAGCGAAAGAGAAACAAATTAAATGGCATTTGTGTGTGTATTTGTTGCAGAGATAACCCGATACACACCAGATTCCGATTGGATTGGTGTTGGTCGGGTTATTTAACGAGTTAGAGGGAGATGGTATGTTTTGTAGGCAGATGATGACGCATTTTGTTGATTTTTCTTTGAATTTCTTCTTCGTCGAAGAGAGGGAAATTTCTCTTAAAATATTTTTCCAAATGAGATTGAAATTTATAAATAATTCTCATTAAGTGATGCCAAATCTTTAAAAAGACAATTGAAATCTTCCCAAGTTCCCATGTGGTATAAAAGATAAAAGATTTCGAATCCTTGTGCATCTGCAAATGTCTTATCTGTGCTTAAGGCTAGGAAGCAGAATGCATTGAGCATACTCTTTAGAAATATCCTTTGTGATAGTGCGCCTCTTTGAGAGATTAGATTAGGTTAGGTGGACGTCTTCTTAAGCAATGGGGTTCACTTAAAACTACTTTGGGCCCATTGTGTTTCTAACTGTAATAAGATAGCCCGATGGTCTAGAAACTGTTTGTGGAAAAAATCAATTTCCATCCCTTAAAGTCGACACTTGAAACTTCTACCAGAGATGATTTATTAAGATATGGCCGGCCTACGATAAGAATAGAACAAAATACTTACTAAACAGAACCAGCCCAGATATCGCCAGAATCACAGCGATAATCACAGGGCACTGGCTTATTGGAGACCATGCGGCCAAACTAGGAATTCCTTAACCTCCACTACCGCAGTTGCAAGAACGAAAATGAGAAGGAAACTCTCTCCCAGTTCCTATGCAAATGTCCGGCACTTGCAAGAGCCAGACAGTGACAACAGCCGCCCATGAGACTGCGATGAAGGCAATACCACGCTATGATACAGTAAAACCCGGATTACTGCCTCGTGAACATTTTCATCTATTTTGGGCGCTTAAACGGATGAGGAAGCTATCCGAACTCGCCTAATGCATAGAAAATACATGAATCTAATATTAAGTGATTTGGGTAGTTGAGTGCGAAGCATTTAACCGGGTTTAACTGTATTACCTTTGTCATTGACAGCCGGGCAGCAATAAAAGCAATTTCTGCTATGGAAATAAAATCGAAGCTTGTAAGGTGCTGCCGAGATGAGCTCAGGGTACTTGGAACACAGCACAAGGTTACGCTCTGCTAGGTCCCTGGGCATGACGGCATACCAGGGAATGAGAATGCTGACGAAAGTCTAGAACAAGCCGACCTCGCGGTGAATATCCCGCCTTGCTCATTGAAGCTCGAAGCAAAGAACAAAGCTCAAAGAGAGTCAAATAACAGATGGTCCTCTTTAGACACTTGTGCCATTACAACGATGTTTTGGCCTGTATTTGATAAGACTAGGACCGCCAGACTTATACAAAAGGATAGAAAATCCATCTTCACCCTTGTAGGTGTGATTACGGGTCATAACACTCTGCGATATCACATGAAGAAACTCCGTGTTACGTCAGAAAACCTGTGTGGAGGCTGCAGAGACGAGCAAGTCCATGAGCACACAACCCACTTTGTCTGCCATTGCCCCGGCCTGTACCATCTAACACACAAATTCCTCGGGCAACATTTCTTCCGGGATCTCGAGGAACTATCTGGTAAACCGGTGAACGATCTGAATGGGCTTTATCAAATCCACAAGATAGTTTGTACCACTAACGCAGTAAGTAGTTACTAGTACACTTTTTATGCGGGTAGCGTTTAAGGGTAAGATTTCCCCCTATGGGTAGCACAATGGGTCTTAGAGAACTGAGTGTGGCGCTGAGGAACTCTTCTTCGCCGGCCCACATACCTAACCTAACCGAAGGGCAAAACTTTGCGCACTAAACCAATCATTCTTCAACGACCCTTACGGCATCTCGGGTAAAGAAATACGAGATCTAATCCGCTTTATTAACTCCACAGGCTGGATCTAGACACCGACTGTCTCACACCCTCAAATAACACACATTATCAACCAGGTCACATAAGTCGTTGTAACAAAATGGCACATTCTAGTGCTACTAGGGTTCATGTCGATCCCCATGCCCAAAGAAACTAACGACATCTCTCAGCAAATGTTAAGGCACTGTAGAAAAAACTTTTAAATTCAAATCGTTGCCATCTTTTCGCAACAGATGTCAGAATTGAAATTTAAATAAAAATAAAAGAAAACTACGAAAAATGTTTTTCTTAATTTTTCCAGCAATCTGTGAACAAAACATAAACCGTCGTCAATTTTTTGCTAACCAGCTAAATTTAATTTGTTTATTCAATGACTATGACATTCGACATACGTTTACTCGAATTAATAAGAGAAAATGAATTCATGTACAATACAACAAATGATAATTATGGAAATAA
Source organism: Criorhina ranunculi (assembly GCA_951813785.1). Taxonomy (NCBI): domain Eukaryota; kingdom Metazoa; phylum Arthropoda; class Insecta; order Diptera; family Syrphidae; genus Criorhina; species Criorhina ranunculi. The sequence continues at coordinate 10,248,721 of OX638382.1, read as the reverse complement.
CGAATTGAAAGAGCAAGAGTGGATAAAAATTGCTTTCAAATTGGATTCAACTGGTAAGTGACTCAAGGTAACTGCCGGCCGGTTCCCAAATCATCTAAACATTTTATCTTATCCTTTAGTGGAACGATGTAAAAAGAGATGGGAATCACTTCGTGATAGGTGAATTTTGTATTTGTTTTCCATGAAACAAGCGATTAACTTCCTTAAACCATTTGCAGGATTGTGAAAGATATGAAATATAAAGAAGCAACAACGATTCGATTGGAAGGAATACCTACAAGTTCGTCATCACAAGATATAAGAATAAAAAGAAATGATCTGACAAATAGATTCTCTGATTTTGTGGAAGAGGCAATGAATGATATTACAACGATTGGAATGGAAGAAACGCCTACAAGTTCATCGTCACACGAAATAAAAATAAAAAAAAGTGATCTAACAGGGAACTTCTCTGTTTTTGCCGATGAGGCAAGGAGTCCTATCCAGAATACCACCCCTCAAACAAATGCTACAAATGATTTTTTCGATTACCTAGCGAAAAGAGTAAAAGCTGCTCATTTGAATAGTTTGCAGCAAATGAGGATCGAAGCGTCTATTTTGAATTTTACAGTAGAGCAACTATATGAAATACAGAATAAAATTTGAGTTAGTTTTGCATGGAAATTGTGGTTTTATTCAATTTTAAGTTCATTAGCTAGAGGTTTGAAGTCTTGGTCAATGACACTTTATTTATAACGACTGCACGCCTTTTGATATGGAGGAGAGAACTGATAAGTGATCAACTCATCGACTGAGTGGTAGGGAAAACAATGTCCGAACAGCAAACTGGTTTTCTTAATATGGCCAAACCTTCAACGCATATTCATAGGAAGCAATACCGTTTCAGAGGCAAAACTCTCACGAGGAGAGAGATTCCGACTCACCCTGTAAAGAAAATTCAAATTCAAGTTCGTAAGCATGTCGATAATAGTCAGAGACAAATCCTGGAAAAGACTCATACATTTGATCGCGAGATTAACTATCTTTTTATCGATTTTAAGGCTATCCAATCCTTAAAAAAACACGCAGTGTACTATGCAATTTGGAATCGCCTCTTCGGAGTTGTTCTAAACCTTAGCGAGGAGATGCATCATCGAGTGATTCCTTTATGCTTGTGCTGGAACAGATGGGAGAGCTGTTTGACATTGACATCATCGTCCGTAAGATTAGATTAGAAATTGAGGTGGTCCTTAGTCTCTTATCATTGCCCACCGCAAGTGGGCCTATTGTGATATCTTCTCCATTAGAGCTCCTCCATGATGCCAGAATGCGCGATGTCTTTGGGTGAGCTGGTGGTTGGCTATATCTTCCGCTACGAGGTAGTATTTACCTAGAAAACGATGGCGTGTTCATGGCAGTTACAGTGATAGGTAGGTGTTCTGCTGATTCTTCGTCATCGTTGCACATCCATAGTCATAAGATGTTTTTTAACCCGGCAGGGTCCGGTTAGGAAGCTTGTGACTTGACTTCTTGTTAGTTGTAGTTGGTATAAAAGCTTTAGCTTGTCTATTACCTTCCGTTTCTGTCCAGTAATGTTGTGCTTTGTCTTTCAACCAATTGTTCATACAGCCTTTAGCTGTGCTTGTTGAGAGGCCGCAGAATGGTCTTGGCATCATGAAGGTTGATGCAGAACCTTTTCTGGCTACTTCATCTGCCTTTTCACTACCTTCGTATCCGCTATGGTCCGGTACCCAAATGAAGTGAACTCTGTTTGTGCTAGCCAATGCTATGAGTAATTGGATCATCGTCCGTTATCAGCTAGCGTCGTGAAGGGATTTAGGGCAAAACCAAATATGTACATGGAGGAAAAATGAGAGCCAGGGAAATGTTCGAATCGAACGTACACGGTATCAAACAGTGTCTTAGGCAAAGACTACGTGTCGGGATCATGTTAAGTTTGTGAACAAAAGGCATCCCCGACGAATAAAAGGAACACATTAAAACAAAACATATGTTTGCCAATGTGTATACATTGTAATAATAAATATATTTATACTTAGTCATATATATTCCATTCAATTTTGAAGAACACGAATTTTTGTTTCCAAATTATAAATAATAATATATTCATGCAGATTTTTTGTTTTTGTTGTTGTCGATAACAATTTTAAGTCCTTTCTGCGGGGAAAATTCAAAATACTTTTACTGGGTTAGCAACATGTTTGTTTGGAAATTAATTGACGGCGGGGGCGGTTGATGGTATTAGTTGTCCCTCTTTGGCGGTGGAACATACATTTGCCGTTCGCCGCGATAGCGATTGGGTACACCCCGGCTAAGCATTGAAGACTGTGGTGCAACCGGTACTGGCGGAGCATGTTGCATATTGTTGGAGAAGTTAATCGTTCGATTGTGGGCATCAGTTATCGGAAGGCAGTCGGTTTTAAGGACCTCCTCATGATTTCCATAGCCAAGGAAGAGCACGACGCAGGTTTTATCGGAAAAACCTGTGATTTCAGCTTGGTAGTACTAAAAGAGAATGCACATGCTTAGCGGGTTAGTTAAGAAAATTGAAAAAGTCATGTAGCTTACCCTTCCGTCGTCCCAGTACTTCGCCAGACATCGATCGCCGATTTTCCAGTTCCAATTTTCACCGGGAATCATTCCAAATGCTGAGGGTGAATGCGTTGGCGGTGGACCAGCTTGTGGAACCACAAACGTTGCTGTGGTAAATGGTTGCGGAGCCATTTGCATAGCAGATGGTGGTGGTCCTGAAACAAATTGCGGTGGCTGTCCGGGTGGTAGACCCTGAGATGAAGGTCCTGTTGGGATACCCTGACTCTTGAGAAGGGTTAAAGCGAACTCATTGGTCTCCTTGGATTGGAAACCGATTATTTTGCTGGGATCATAGTTGAAACCATTTGGAAGCGGTCCGAAGGTTTGTTGAAGTTTCTGAGTTGTTGTCGCATTCATAGGTGGTTGTTGTTGCTGTTGGTGTTTCAGATGCTGTTGCTGTTGCTGTGGCTGCGGCTGTTGCTGATGTTGAGGATTAAAGTTTTGCTGCTGTGGCTGATTTTGTTGCTGGTATGACTGTTGTGGTTGTTGCTGACTGCGTGGAGATGGTCCAGAACGAGTTTTGTCGATTTTTACTTTTGATGTATTCTCCGCGAGCTTATTCATACGGACTGAGTGCTCATTGTTGTTGCTTGAGCTGCTGCTGCTATTCGGATTTGCATTGTTATTGTTTGGAGGTGCATTGTAGTTAGATTGCCGATTGTTGTCATAATTACGAACGTTGGCATTGTTGCCTTGATAGTTGTTCGAGCTCTCCTTTTGCTGTTGGTAGCGAGACGTTGACTAGAAAAAAAAAAAGGGGGTGTTCAAACAAACAAAGACGAGTAAGTTGCCGTCAAGCAAGCTCGGCGTTGAATTATAGCTCCTTGAGGGGCAATATGTTGCGACACCTTAACGGACAAATTTAATCAAAATTCGAAGTAATCGCGTAGTTCAACGATTCCCAGGAAAAGGCAGAACTACTTCGACTACGACGGAAAGAAATCAAGTGCACTCACCGCCCCCTTTATATTGGCTGCCTTTTGCTCATATCCATTCCGCTGTGGCTGTGGCTGTTCCTGCCGTTCTGGTTTCTCCTGACGTTGCTGAGTTGGTTGCTCTTTCTGATTCTGAAACTCGTTATATCGACGATTCTCATAGCCACCTCCACTAACGGAAGAGTAATTATTATTCCCAGATGACCTTTCATGCGATCCACGACCACCTCTGCCACTGCTATAGGCGCCACTATTTCTCTGATCACGATATCGTTCCGAACTCTCCTCGAAAGGTTGATTTGGCCTTCCATGGAATGGATTCCCACCCCCACGACCACGATTTGAGTTTGAATATCGATTATATCGCTCGTCATTTGGGTGGGAACTGTTCCGCGTGGCAAAGCTCGACGACAGATTGTTCTCGAATTTAGGCCGATTGGAATTGTTCTGGTTCTGCTCTTGTGATTTCACAGACGAACTGGTATCCTGATTCTGCCTTCGATCCTGGTAGCTGTGAGATGAATTCGAATTCGAAGAAGAGTTAAAGAATGGCTTGGAGGATGGTTCACTGCCAGCTTTTGTCATCGGGCGCGAGTAGTTCTCGTATTTAGAGTTTTGATTTGCAAACGATGGCACTGTGGCGCTGGTCAATGATTGCGCCATCGCTGATTGCTCCGCATTCTAAAAAAAAGAAGACAGAAGACTTTAGTAAAATTTAACCGTTGCGACACTCAAACCTACAGCTGGCAGTTTATCGGTGAAGAATTCGAACAAAGAGACATTTCCAGTTGGTTTCGCTATACCTGCAACCTCCACATCTTTCCCACGTTTGTTGAGTTCCTTGGAACCTCGTTTACCACCCATAGGAAGGGTTTTTGACTTTTCCCTGAAGTCTTCTCGACTTTTGAAGTCGTCGCCGCGTCGTTTGAGATTATAGAGCGCCCGTTCGAGACTATTTCCAGTGGCTCGGAGGGCATTTTTCGCTTCTTCCTCACTGTAGCCCTTCTCGAGAATCTTTTTAACATTGTGGTCAAGGATTTGATGGTTGCCTCCTCCGAATATCTGCAAAAAAAAAATAAAAATTTCAAGTAACAGTGCGGTTACCATGCATGCGATCTGCTCACCTTTTTCGCACCAGCTTTAGCAGCTTCCGCAATCGCTTCGCTCCTCATCGCATTAAACTCGTCGTTTTCCTTACCATCCTTCTCCTTTTCAGTTGGCACCAAACTCTTGAAGTTCTTATCCGTTCCAATAGTTTGTTGCAGCTTCTGTCCAAATGGTATCCACGGTGGAGGACCCGACGAACCACTCTGAATCCGCCCAGACTTTGCATACTTCTGCAGAGATCGCGTCATTTCCCATTTTTCCACTAGCGCAGCCACCTTTCCACCCAACAATTGAATGTCCAATGGCCTTAAAATGATCATACCCTGCATCAGAGGAATCTGTTCACACTTAAAGTAGATTTTTGTCCCAGGTGGTGTATTCAAACTCAACACAGACACATGTTCCAGTTCGAGGGCTTGCATAATAGTTACTCCATCGGACAATTCAACCTGAAGAAATCGCGGAGCTGCTTTTGATTCTTCATTCGCCTTTGGCGCCGAGATATTTCGAATTTTCTGCACCTGAAGGACAACACGCCCGGGAAAGAATTCATCTTTTTTCGACAGCTCTGGTGGCAAAGCACCACCTGCTATCTCACGAAAATCAAACTGTGAAATATAAAAATCGCGATTTGTAGGCGTTTGTGTGGGAAGAATTTTGATTTTAATCCTCAAATGGACTTACATCGAGGGCGGCCGAGATGATTTTCTTCAGATCCGTGTTGTCTGATAACTTTTTCAACCCTTCTTCTGTCAAGTACCTAAAGACGAATTTCCACAAATTTATTATCATTTTATCAATAATGGACGGAATTTAATTATGGTATGATATTTACCAGCCTTGATCTTTTAATTTTTCGAGAATTTCCATTTTTATTTACGACTGGAAATGATTGTGAAGAAATTTTTTCACGTCTCTAAACAAATTGAGAAATGTCAAACGAAGATATTCGTTCAGTTCGGCAGGATGGCTGATGATTGGGCCAAACGTTCAATTTGGTTTTCTTAAACAGGAGGATGTTTGGTGGTTATGAAAATGGCTGTTATTATTTTGAATATTTTTTTGATTTTTTGATGCACGAAATTTTTTTTTTTGTTGAAAATTTATTTAGCATTATTGTTGGAGCACAATTTCACAGTAAATTTATTTTTAAAAAAACTTGTAGAAACTGAAAAGTGCGTTATTATAAGATAAACCGCTCGATATCACCGTATTTTGGTTGGATTTCATTGAAGAATTCGTTTTTGATAGAGAAATTGATCGCCACTTTGACTTTTTTTTTAGACGGGTGACTAGTTAAAATGTTTTCTTGGAATTCCTGGAGATGCAAATTCAGGAAATTCAACTTGAAATAGAGTAACAAGACAATTTGAACTACACAATCATCGTTGAAGGACCATTGTGCGTACTGGAACAGGATCTTCTAATTTTTTAAGAGTCAGCCCTGTCGCTATAAACGCATTGAGCAATTTAGCTGATTTGCCCGGGCAAGCTAAGTAGCCTGTGTGTGATTAACAATGTCATTCTACACTGGGTACCATGCCAGGACAATAAAAAGACTTTCATATGGTTTGAACCCTTTCGGAAAATAGGGAAAGACATATTGTCTGAGACATACAACGGGCGAAGAGGAAATCAAGCACAAGCACATCCAAAGTATTTTTCGGTAACTTGCTCCTTGAAAATGATAAAACCTGCACCAGCTCTAGGCTCTAAATGCATAGAACCCTCCTCCTTTGGAGGAGGAGATTCAAGGAGATACGAATTGTGCAGTGACATCAACCTAGTTAAACAAAAACTGCATTTGAGATGGCCAGGATATGTCGGGCGAATAGACACCAATAGAGTCTTCGAATTTGATTCGATAGAAACAGCGCAGTAGGCGAAGACCTTAGCCACGGTGGCACGTACAAACAGACCAACTGCGACCAACTTGGAGTGCGTAACTGGAGGCAGTTATGTAAGGACCAGGTTAACCGGAGAGGTTTGTTCATTGAGGCCCAGGGTTCACCCTAAAAGGTAACGCTACGTAAGCTAGAAAGCAATCAAAAAAGGAAGTGCGTTATACCTAAAACTCTACCTAAGGGAGGCTTGTACTAAATTAATGGTGATGCTTTGATCCCAAACCATGCAATTGTGAATTTCTTTGAGACGGAAAAAAGAAACGGTCTGTTCTAAATGAAATCCTGGCTACACGTCTCACTAGAAGCTCCTCTTCTCTTCTTTGTCGTTAAAAAGGGAAAGGACCGGGTGGCACTCGAATGAAGCGTTATTTATCTGACAAAAAACCGCATTCCAGTGGAATCCCTTATAACTTCACAATGCTCTCTCTATCTACGGAGCTACAATATTGAAGATGGAGACATCTTATCGTTTAGTCCCTTTTCTTGTTACATCACAGAAGTAATCATCTTCTGTATTCAATCTCGGTTGACCTTTTAAACTTTGTAATATATTTAAGACGAAAACGACCCGGTCTACTCCGTCCAATTCTGAAGTTGTTGACTGTTTTTAAAGTCGAAACCATTCCTATATTGTTATATCTTTTAGCTGTTGTCCTATCTTCGAACATAAAACCATTCAAAGTCACCCCTACAAAGTTGTCTACTTCGAAATGAGGTGGTTTTCCAGCCGAATAAACCCCTCCACCACACAACCCATCATCATAACCATAAACCTTTTCCAAAAATTTATTTCCCCACAAGTTTGTTACTTGGACAAGTAACTTGATGGTTTCAACCCAAATCTGTAGAATTATGTAAACATTCACGTCAAGTTGCGTGCCAAAATCTCGTACTGAAAACGTGACGACGGAACACCTCACATACATCATCAAGACCCAGACAAAGGCTGTCAAGACGGAGTGGTTTTCGACAAATTGATTTCAACTTTTATTTTAGCAAATTTTTGTTTGAAACTCCCCGCCTTCAGGTAGGTCAACCCCTAACAATGCCATTAACCATCAAAGGAAACATTCATCCACTCATCCAACCCCTGCAGTCCAACAAAGCAAGAAATTTCAATAAAAATTATAGAAACGCCATCGTCGTCGTCGTCGTCGTCGGTGGACCTATAAATTGTTGCTTTTCCTTGTCAAAAGCAGAATTTTGAACATTTGCCGCTCCAGATGGGGAGTTTTTTGCGGTAAAGGGAAATCGAACCACATCACTTTGGGGATGGAAAAGAAGGGACCAGCAAATCAAGCGAGGTGGAGTAGAAAATTTATCAAATGAATATCTTCTGTAGCTTTGTCAGAATTGACAAGATAAAAATAGACCTAGACAGACAGCAAAGTTTGCACTTCTCTTACGTTTACATGGGGGGATAAATCTTAAGGGAATGGATGTATGTAGAGAAGGGTGGTTTCTAACCTAGTTTTTGTGATACTCTTTGAGTTTGCCTCTTATTTACAAAAAAAATTATTGTATAAGGACACAGTCACAGTGTCTTTTGTTTGAAACAAAGAGATGTGTGTCTTTTTCGGGGGGGGGGGAAACGGTATGGGGGTGCCTCCATACTTAATCCGCCCTTCAATTACAAAAAAATAAAACACACAACGTAATAAAATGAAGACATTGCTGGGATTTGTCAAGATTAAATCATATTTTCCGTCGTTTTCACAGGCGAGTGTGCATATTTGCATTCAGAGAAAGTCAAATGTAGGTTAATTGGAATATTAGGGGAGACTAAGACGCAATTTGATAGGCTAGAGACTGCTTATATCCCGTGAAGTGTTGAATGATCGAAATCCTTCCTCGAGGCTATTTCGTAGCTTTTATTTACGAGCCTTTTGGGTGTTTAACATTCCATCACTTAACGGTGAGATGGGTTTCCTTGTTGGTACATGGTAACTTAGGACGACGACAACGGCCTATAGGCATTGTTGAGAAATTACACTCCATTAGGGACTTTGTACAATGAGATTTGGGTTTTTTTTTTCCTCTTTAAGTTGTTATCCCTCTCAAGGAACTTTATATTTGTCTTTGTTGTCAGTTTTTGTTGAAGAGAATGAACTTTGGAATTCATCATTTCACTTCACTTCAAGTGATGCTTCCCTTCACCAACTTCATTTACTACTTGACTAACCATGGAGCATATTGTCGTTGTTTGTATGAAAGATTAAGCACCCACTTTGGAGCACTTTGTTAAAATTTGACATAAAGTCGAAATATTGGTCCTGAGAAGTTAAGCAGTAGAAGACTGATCCTAGTGGAGTAGGGATTTATGGTGTAACCGAAGTTAATCTATTTTTGAGTTTACTTTCTGCTGAAACAAGCGTTAACCCTTAGAGCCATGCGAAGAGCTTCGGAAATAGAGTTTCTAAATACGTTACTGCTGAAAGGAAAAGCAATTCAGACGGTGGTCTACAGGGTTCGGTCTACAGTTCTTTGCTTTGGAACTTTAGAGATGACAAAAATGGTAAGCTGTCATTTAAAGAGCTCTCAAACAAGTGGAACAAACCTAAAATCAACATTCGGAAGGTTACAGTTGGTAAACATTAAATCAAATGCAACTCAGTGCTTTAGTTGCTTGGTGATGCAAGATATAATTAGGTTAGAGTGGCAGAGAACACTTAGACCAGAGAAAGTCATTTGCGATACTACTTGGGACTTCAGAAAACTACCCGCAGGAACAGCCAAGAAGACAGAGATAGTGCTCCTGTCTAGGAGCCAGATCCCAGCGGTTGTGGAGTTAAAAGAGGGCTCGGAAGAAATAACAGCAAACATGCAGTAGGATAGTGTGCTGGCTTCCGCTGGCAGCCACTTTAACCTAACTTAACCTGGGAATGATCCTTGATTCATCTTCCTGGCAGCAGATAAAGTCCTTATTGAAGTGAGCTGTAAATAAAGATCACTACATTACTCAGCAGACTCATGGGAAATGTAAGTGGTTCAACTTCAAGCAGGGGAAGACTTTTTATGTTTTTATGATCCAAGACACTCGAGCAAGAGAGATGCAGGTCCTTCAAGAGAATTACAGGAAACGAATGGCAGTAGTATAGACATGGCATCCTCGTAGTCGCGGAAGTGACTTTCATTGATCTTTTGGCGCCAGAGAGCTGAAATAGGATTGTAAACGACGACGGCAGAAGCGAAATGGCTTACCAAGCAACAGTGGCCATGGTGATAGAGTTCTGAAACAAGATGTGGACGGTGAGACTGATTAAGGACGTTGCTGAATAGTGGAGTGGAAACATGGCGAAGTGCATAAACTACTGCATCACCCCGTTTCTAATCGGACATGGAAACTTCAATGCGTACCTCCATGAGATGAGAAAAGTAGAGAGCTCAACTTTCCGGTAGATGACGTAAAACAGGCTGGAATTAAGGGCAGACAACATCACTCCAGAAAATTTCGCGGTGATGATGATCTTGAGTAACGACACACGGAACCAAATAGGCTTTTTTATCGAGCTCGTATTGCAAAAGAAAAAAAGAGAGAGGAAGACGAAAACATACTCTGATAAGAAAATTAAAAAACAAAACCAAATTGGAACCTTTTCGGGTATAAGGGAGGGTTGCCGAAGAAACCAAAGATAGAGAGAGGGTTTAGTCTGTAGGAGTCTAGAACACCTGGAGAGTATAATGACCTCATGATGCTTTCTATATAAAAAAAAAAAAAATCATTGGTCCCTTCTCAACACAAATAAAGTGGATTAAGAAGCCTAAGCCTTTTATAAAACAGCGTCGACAGAGAAACCCAAATCATGGAAATGCAAATATTCACGTGTTTAACCTTAAGGATTAAAAGTGGTCCCGATGAAGGGTTGGTTTTGGTAGATAAAAATAATAGTTTAAGCAATCTCGAGAGGAGCTTAAACGATGTCTTGCTCTAGCTAGGGCTAGATCACTATAAAAAAAAGTGAGCAAAAGTTTGTTTTTTATACTTATTGTTACAACTACGGCAGTGAAGCGTTCCGCTTTCAACGAATTTGGTTAAATAATAACTTAATTTAACTACCTATTGTCAAGCAAAGATCGCTTTATTGCGTCCTTTGTTCCTTGGACGCCTAATTTCGAAAAATTGTGATTTTGACTGGCCTCCGCCATTACCCGACTTAACGCCTCCAGACTCCTTTGTATGGGGTTATTTGAAGTCAAATGGTTATGTCATAACCACGGACCTTAGAAGCCTCGAAAGATAATCTATGACAGAAAATGGCAGCTATTCAGCCCGAAACACTTGGGCCTTGCAAAAAGTGATGGGAAATGCCGAAAAATGAGCACATTGGGCCATTCGCTCTGGCTGCGACCATTTACGCGATATTATATTCAAAAAATTATCAAAACAAATTTGCAAGGTTCAAAATCAACGAGAAATGACTTCAAAACAAAGAGACACAAAGCAATTGGTGGACATACTTTAGTCTAAGGATACCTTATTCCTTTTTAGGTGTAAAGGCATTACTTAATTCAATCAATCGAATTAATCAATCACAAGAAAGTAAAAAAAAAAAACATTTGTGAATCGATGACCCAACTGTGTCTCTAACGAACGATGAAAGTGGCAGCTGATTACCCAGAAAGTTGACTGAGAAGTACTACGTCCAAAGTATAAGGTTATTTATCGTGGTTGTCTGGTAAGGTCCTATAAGAAGCACAAGAAATAATAATTAAAGTGCCTTCTATATCAAGAGGACACGATTTAAATCATTTTCCCTCATAATTATCCAAAAAGTCCGGGTATTTTAAAAACATCCTAAAACCGAGTAACTTACAAGGGTTCAGTCCACATTTCCACTAGAGTTAACCCTCCCACAAAATATTACTAAATCCCTTAAAATTGAGAAGTAACCTCAAAAATACTCTACAGAACGTCTACCACATAAAATGTATCTAAGAGCTTTTTTCATTCATCCAAACCGGCAAATTTATCACCCTTCACAAGAAGTCACGACATTTTAATTGTTCACAAGCTCCTCACAATCTCAATCCCCAAAACAGCTGTCTTCTCGACTGCAAATAAACAAAACCATAGATACGAGTACTCTGTGCAGCAAAAAGCTCAGCGCCAAAATATACCATGTGCTCCAATGGCCTCGGTATCCGACTGGCTGGATGGCGGGCGGGGGGTGGAAATCAGCAAAAGCTTCGACATGTTTGCAATAAACAACAATTCAACTGAATATTACACCAACCGGCACAAGTGGCCGTACCAAACAAAAATACTCATACAGTACCTAGATACTTTGTAGCGCACTTAAACATTAGTTCGTTTGCAGTTTTTGTGCGATTCGGTTGGGTTTTCTCCCCTGGTTTCGGGTATACATGGACGTTTGTGTCTCTTTTAAGTGGTTCGGTGAGATAGTCGATTGTGGGAATTCCAAAAAAATTTTAAAAAAATGTTTCGATGAAATACAATTTTTTTTTGTATCAAAAGTTTAACAAGTGAATTTTTTTACTACACCACGGGGAGTCTTAAGATCACTTGCACTGGGTTGCAGGGTAACCATTTGATTAATGTGTCTCGGGCAACAGGTGTTTTTATTTATAATTTGACGGTGAGGAGGTTTTTTTTTTTGTTTTTTGTTGGTGTGTCGTTTTTGAAAAGATTTGATGGTGATTGAAGGGGGTAACTCCTATGACATGCCGTGAATTTTTGTGAAAGATATTCAAAAATTTATTTAAATTTCATAAAAAAAAGTATCTAACAGATACAAAATGTGTCCATGAGTTGAAAAATTATCTACAATTGATTTTGAAGTGTTGAAAAAAATGTGAATTAGTTAAAGTATCTCTTGTGAATAAATTATCCGCAAAGCAGTTGTTTTAAATATTCAAATTACCCTCGTTGGACAAGGGATTTTGGTAAAATTTACATACTATCCCTGAGATACAAAAGCATCTTTCCCTAAAATACCATCGGAGAGACCCCTTTGAAAAAAGTTATTGAAAACTTAAATTTTTTGTTTAATTTTCACAGAAAGTATCTACGCTAAATTGTTGGACAACACTCTTGGAAGTTGGGAATATCATTTGATAGAAAGAAAAAGTACGCACATGGTAAATTCCAAGTAAAGAGTTTCTTTGCGGTCATTACGTGCGTGAAATTCTTAATCGAAATCGACAGATACTCGTACAAAACGCTTGTATTTAATCTCTCTGTCCGCTTAATCGGTCGATCGTTTTTTTTTTTTTTGCATTTGAAAGTGAGCCGAGTGAATACAAACGGGAGAGTGGTGAAAATGGTAAGTTTGAATTTGACCCTCTCGATCTGACACACCGCAGATCGTTATGCAATTCAAGAAACAACCAACACGGTAACAGGTTCAAAAGTCCTGGCATTATGCAATGTGATTGTTGTTTCTTGTCCCTTCTCTCTCTCCCTTTCTCTCTGTGTGTGTGTGTTGATATATGTATCTTTAATTTGTTGTTTTGTGCGTGCGCGTTTTCTTTTTTTCTGTAATTGCTTTACGCTGTGTTAATGGGACGCTGTGATGTCTCACAGATGATGATGCCAGATCCAAGTTTGATGTGGGCACTGAATTTACAATGGGACAGGTTATCTGTCGTACGACAGACATGCAGCATGTGCAATGTTTGACGTTTTTTGTTGTTGTTAACCGGTGCCTGCATGTGATATTAAAGTTCATGGGCTTTGGACATTTCGTGCTGATAAATGGTGCGCGCGCGGTGGGTATTTATGATCTTTTGAGTTGTCTCGCATTGGGGCGGTTGTAAATTTGGTGGTGTCGTGGAGGTCGAAATAAAGTGAAGGGTTCGATTTTAAGTACATCTCTGTTTTCATAAGATATTTATGACATTTTAAGTATGACAGTGAGTACTTGAAGTTGAAGTGAATACAATTTGTATTCTATCCACGATTTTGACCCGAAAATGATTCAATCTGATTATTTTACTTTTTGAATGCTTGCTCATGTTGCCTGCGAAAGCACACACTATTCATTAGTCGTCATATTGAAGTGGACACGCAATGGTTTTGGATTATGAAACAATCTCTCGGATGCCACTTTATTATACATAGAAGTACTGTGGACTGTTGGCTCCCAGACTATCTAGATGGCAGAAGGTTACAAGTAACTAGAAGATTCTGGTGACGGTTGCCACTTTCGGTCAACAAGTACCTGAAATTGCTTGATCGGAAACTTTCTATGGAACAAGAGAGGAGACTCTGAGCCCACAGCCGAAGACCTATTTTTCACGTAATCAGAGACTGTAAGTAAACCAACAGAATGAAGCTGAGGAGGTACAATACCATTCGTTAAAAACCGCAGTGCCAAGGGCTGTGAACAGTCCTCCCGAGCCATCTGTGATGATGAATCAGACCCTGTTGGGTCTTTTGATAGCTTTAAGTTATCTTGTACTGAAAGACCCAGGTTGGTAAAAAAAAACGGACATTACTAGCTTTGTCCTGCAACACAGAACGGGGACGGCCCATTAGATTAGATTAGATTAAAATTTGAGGTGGTCCTTAGTCCCTTATCACTGCTGCCTCAAGTGGGCCTATTGTGATATCCTCTTCTTTAGAGCTCCTCCATGATGCCGGAGTGCGCGATGAAACCGGCGATGCCCTTGGGAGATCTGGTGGTTTTATCTTCCGCCACGAGGTAGTGTTTACCTCGACGACCCATAGAAACCGTTTTTTTTTTCACGTCGACTTACAGAACTGAAAGCTCGATTGAATACTCGCTTGCTTGTACACAACGAACAAAATAGCCGAACGCTTAACTTTTCTCTTCGTCTGATCCGTTGTGACCACTCTCAACAAAATTTAAGGTGTCCTTTAAGTTTTTGTGTGGATAATTTAATTTTCTATGCGGCGATGATGTATTCATTAGGTCACCTCTCTCCGCGGTATACGTCCTCGTCAACGCATACTTTAACGTGATGGAGAAAATAGATTCTATGCGGCAGGATCTTAAAGGAGAACTATACATCGGCCAAGAACTGTAGACCTACATATTTATTTGACTTTCTTAGTTAATGTTCTCTATCTGGCATGGAACAGAAACTATCACAAGACGTTACACACCGTAGATGAATCATCTTAGACAGGTTGCAAGACTTTATTAGATTCCTTCACTATGGCTCGAGGGTGTTGATCGTACTAATGACATCGGGATGCTGGAAAGAAATACTGTGACATACTTCCAGACTGAAGACTGAAACCTTATATAATCTGAGTTTCAAAATCGCTACACCAACACTAGTGAATAGCATCATAAGGGTGTTCGTAGCCCCTTTAGCGCTAGTGAAAAAAAAAACTTCCCTCTCTTCGAGCACTACAAAGTATGTTACTGGCAACCACCAGAAAAGGTTTTGGGATCGAAGACAATTCACAGCCTTGTTGGACTCCATTTTGTTTTTCAAATTCTCTTTGATAGTTAAAGCAGCATTTGAGATTTTGCACCTTCCTAAGTTGCTTTGATAAAAGCCACCTATTTCTATGAAATACTTTGGAAGGTCTCCGTTTTCTAAGTGTTTGCAAAAGGTCTACTGACTTTAACGTTGCAATTTTGTAAAACTTCCCAGTGATGCCGTCAAGACCTATCACCTGACTTTTCTCAAGTCAAAGACGTTTGATTCACCTCCAGGTATTTGTGAACAGTCCCTTGCCTTCTCTTGGCAAAACTGTCACAGCCTTTCAGTTTTTTATGCTCCATGGCAAGACTCTGATGAATAACTCTTTTTTCTGAGCCTAGATGGTCGCTAAATCTTTGAACACTATGAGATTTCTTAGTCTATCGGAGGTATTTAGCTCTGCTAACGACTGTAGTTCAAAAGCGAATTCGATTATATATCAGGGAGTGTTTGTATTCGCCTCCGCGCTTGGTAGACCTCTGTTACCCATCAGTAACAAGTCGATGGTGTTACAGAAATCTCAGTTTTTATACCGAATGCCGAACCCATGATGGTCTATCAAAATTTGCTCGAAGATAGGTAGAAGTGGCTATCTGATAAGTCCTACCAGCAGCACAATTAGCGCCTCTTTGATACCACAACTCACATAACCTGATGGGTGTGGAGTTGAGAAAGTTAATGACTTTGCAAAATTGTGTGCCAGAGATCTCTGACAATCCCTTAAAAAAGGCTTTGCCAAGTGTGAGATTTCTGGTTCTGGCTAGTTGCGATCAGTCACAGAGAAAGTGGAATAGGGTTTCCTTTTCCTGTGTATTGTTGGAGCTATGGCAATGTCTTACTTGGCGACGTGTCAGCCAATTGGCCAGTGGCCTGTGCTAATTGCTACAATTCTTGCTGTCTCGGTGAGAGTTCTGTTGATAAGGTGGACCATATCTTCTTGAATATGGCACTGTTTTCTAGGCTGTTCCACCTAGAGTTGCCAATTGGGATAACGTGCTGAAGAATTTTTCACTTGATGAGTCCAATCGGGGAGCAGATTTACCCCGCAAATGAACCATCAAAGGTTAAGGCACATCTGGCTAGGGCGTCGGCTGTCTGGCTCTCTTCAGGCGGAATAACATGCCATCGAGTTGGCATCAATATATTCACCGATAGTCAAGCAGCGCTCAAAGCACTGAGTTCTCATTACCTTAACACAAAAGCCGTTCTAGGCTGCTTCAATACTCTCCAAGACATCTCAAAGCGAAATAAAGTCAAGCTCTGGTGAGTATCAGGACACAGAGGAATTGAAGGTTATGAAATTACGGATCAACAAGCCAGGATAGGCTCTTCAGAAAGGGACATAGGTGCCGAACCCTTCTGTGGCATCCCTATTTCCGGGAGTCTGGACAGCTGGGAAAAACGAAACTTCATATCCTACTGGAACAACACTCAGGGGCTCAGACAGACCAAAAGGGCCATCCGACCCCTGAACAAAACCACTAAAAATGTTCTCAACCACAAAAGGGACGATATCAGAAGACTTGCTCGCTTCCTCACCTCTCTGCTTAGAGGAAGACGAATCTGCCGAACACGTACTATGTGACTGCGTGGCTGTCTGCAGGGTCAGGAAACGCTGCCTCCACAAAGAATTCCTAACACCGGGGGACATTCGTAATGCCTCGACTGGAGATATAATCAACTTCATTAGGAAGATGGAGGTCCTCCTTGTCTAACTTGCTCCAGGCACAATAGATCTTTAGGTTCCTATGGCCAGGAACCCAGAGGAGATAATAATTTCTCTACACTGCTTGAAAGCCGAAGTGGGTGAATGGAGCACTTTGACGCCAGTCTGGCCGTCAATAAAGATGCCTATGTTGTTTTTGTTTGTGGAGCTAAGTTCCAGTTTATCTTGGAGGACTCTCTAATCGTTAGATCCTCCGTCTGAAATACATTCGAAGAGTCTGGAAGGTGGTATGTTTTAAATGTGTTTAGTTCCGCTGAGAAGACACGTGCTCCAATACCGTATTCCATCTTGGAATTGATACTTGATATTTCGATAGAAGTTAAGTTATGGTTCCATTCCGTCCTCTCCGAAAAGTGGAATTGAGTGTTATTATTGAATTTAAATTGAGGACAAAGCCCTAGGCAGCAGATAAAGAGTACTGCTGTGACCATATGGTTTCGTGGACCCGGAACCCAGATTCTTCAAGTCGAAACAACGTTCGTATAAGTCAAAGCAATATTCCCTAAACTTTCTTGTCTTTAAACAGATTCTCTCCCCTCTATCAAAAGATTTAAGGATCCTTGCGCTTCTTTGATTGAAACATCTTCTCTGACAGCGGTTAATCATTCGATTTGATGACGAGGCACGAAAAACGAGAGGAAAAAGGAAATGAAATTATTGTTCGAGGACTCTCCCTCCAAATAAATAGCAAAATATACCCTAGGGTCTGATAAACAATCAATCTAGAAATGCCACCACGTAAACCTTGACTGACATCACTTCCTTCCCTCCTTACTAAGAACTTCCTTCTTTTTTTTTTTGATTATCTAATGCCCACAGCCCCTTAGTTCCGCATTAATTACGAAACCCGCCACAATTGATAGAAAACCCATAAACCCAAACAAATAAGGTGGCTTCGCCGAAAACTGGCAAAAAAAAAAAAAAAAAACCTCTCTCCTCGGTCCTAACAATGTGGGTGCTAAGCAATAAGTCCAACCCAGCACAGCGTGTGATAGTAAAACAAATTAAAAATGTATTCAGGTTCCTCTTCGGTTTTTTTTTTGGATTTATTCTGTAAATAAGTTTACCTTTTGCATTTGTCTCGGGTGTTAATTTTAATGCTAATTACAGGCGACAACCTGGTTATCGCGGGAATGAATGACAGTGGTGTCTACAAATGCCGGCTTCAACGGAACCAATTTGTGGTGTTGCCAAGAATGTAATTAAGTCAAACCTCCATGGACCCACATATGTGGAAAATAAAACTTTTTTTTCCTGTTCCACCTGTGGGAGTCCATACTGGAGCCCGTATTCAAAAAAAGCGTATTCACCTCGACATGTTCCAATTTAAATTCCTCAACTTTGACAGGACTTTTTATGAATTTGTTGGCACTCAATGAAAATTGCAGACACAGACAATATGATACTTTTGGCTAAAGGAGGCGATTTAATTAGCCAGATGAAGCACGATTAAGGATGTTGAAATTGAAACGAAAAAACTTTTCACATATGAGTATCCTGATGCATGATTTATGGTAGGGACAGGAAGATGATATTGCTCCCGAAGGAGAAGTTTTGCAATAAAATGCGAAAAACTCGAAAAGTTTTCGAAAGTAAACAATGTGGTCACGGACTGTGTTGATAGTTTGGCTTTATACTTGAGTGTGACGTAGATACATTCGATTTGTGGGAGAGCTAATCCTTGTTGGTTGACGGGGAGGAGGGGAAGAAAGACAATTGTTTACAGAAGTGGTTATGTCGTGGGGATGATGAATGATGTCACATTGAAGGATGTAACCAATTGAAATTGAGTGCTTTGATTAAAATGAATGTCAAGCGGAGGGATATCATAGCATGACCACCGACAACCTAAATGAAGAGACGTCTTTTAATCCACTGACTCTCCATTTCGCAAGATTAAGCCTCATGGTAATACCGAACACCTTTTTCATTGTCTCGAAGGATTTCTCTTCGAAGTTCAGCAACAAAAAAGACTGAAGCAATGAATCCACAACCTATAGAATGAGCAAATGATTCCCAGACGGATTAAGAACTGCAGCAGGGGTATTTGGACCAGGTTAGGTTAGGTTTGAGCAGCTGGCTGCAATAGCAACCACACTTAGAAAAGATAAGGTCCTTTGTGTTACCACATGGATCTGCACTTCACCTTAACCGGAGCTTGCTATGAAGCATTGGAGACTGCCTATGATGATGTCGGCCAGTTCGTTTAGGCTGTGTAGTAAGCTGCCTATTAGGTATGCTCTTCTTCGAGCTAAGAGGACCGGACATGTGCAGAGAAGGTGGAGTATTGTCTCCTACTCCTCCTCGCTCACGCAGGTTCTGCAAAAGTCATTGTCTGATGAGACAGTGAGAGCGTTTGTGATCCAGCTTTGGCCAAATCTGCTCGGTGATGAAGCAGGTGTTGCATTCTGTCCACCTGCGATTGGCGATATCGATCGCGTTTCTTTTAAGTTGCAAGAGGCATGCTTAAATATTTAAAGTATTTGGACCAAGAACAAAAGACTTCGAATCCAAGGGAATCAGCATCTTTCAAGCTGAACTATGTGCCATAAACAGATGCGTTCAGATCAAAGTCAGACAGTCAAGCAGCTATCAAAGCAGTTCAGTTCCATGTAAACAGAGACAATAAACTGGACAGGAACAACAAAGTGATCTTCTACTAGACACCCGGGCACGTCTGAATTGGGCAGCAGAGAGCCTAGTCAGACAGGAGGCAGTTGGATGAAGACCTTTGCAGCTTTGCTGTGATCCACAAAAGAATGAAATATTTGGGGAAATTCCAAATATCAAATAAGGATACTGACTGCTTTAGCGTGGTGTTCCAACACACGCAAGAAGAAGAAGATAGTTGGCACTTGGAGAGAGAATGAACATTAGAGCTTCAAGCTTAAATTTTGTTTATATACAACTTGGCCATCACGAGCATCTGTCTGATAAACAAGCATGCATCAAGGCTTGGCGATCATTCAAACGATTTTTGTAGAAGCTGCATGGATGAAGAGGAAGAGGAAACCATTCCACACCTACTTTGTAACTGTCCAGCTCTCGCCAGTAAAAGAAGGCTCCACTTACGAGACTTCTACTTAAGGAACTTAGGCGATCTGATAAACACAGATGTCAGAACCCTCCTGTGCTTCATCAGAAGCTCCAATTGGTTCAACGAGTAGGGAAGGAGATCTGTCCAGATCCTTGTGGTATCACAATGGGCCTACCACTGGTTTAAGTGTGCTGGCATCAGCTGGCAGCCACTTCAATCTAACTTTGGTGGCAGACGAAGTAGTGGAAGGCTTTACCTTAGATTGCAAGAATCGCAACACAATTGGTGTGCAAACCTAGAGGCAACTGACTGTGAATCGAATTACAGCTTAGGTGGCACTTTTACTATGGTAAAGTGTCTATAAAAACCTCTTATCCTTGAGACTGATATTGCTTTGACAGGTTTTTTGATCTACCACCTTTTGGCTGTCCTTTTCCACAACATGTCACACATACACATTGAAATCGTGTGGTTAACTCATTCGAAAGAATATTCTTTACTAATTCATTTCGAAGGCTCCCTTTATATATAAGAAGGCACACATCGGCGTTTCTTTGGTTTCTAAGGATCCAATCACTTCTTCTTCCATCTGAAAAGCATGCTGACAGTCACCAAGCATTGCTTTCTCTATCGCCTTAAGCATGAACGAAGGATACATGGCATTTTACTTGCCCAGTTTTAGGATTAAAACTGTCTCAGTTATTTCCCATGCATATATCCATGTGCCAGGCTACTTCTAGTCATTCTTTACAGTTGAAGCATGATAAACTGTTTCCTTTGTGCAAAATGGACAGGAAGATGCCACCAACACCAGATGATCTAGTCTTGTGGTTGCGGGTTATTCTGTGTAAATGATCGTTTTCATCTTCCAATCATCTCTAGGAATCTTTTCTGTGGGATTGCTGCTTAAGTCTTTCTGTGATTGCCTTCCATGTAGCAATCGTTTCGCTTCTTCATTGGGATAAGCCTTGTGGAATCTTAACAATTATCGGCAAAGTATGCTGATAGTCATCGATAGACGTGCGACTGTCTTAGATTGGGACGTGATCCTGAAACAGATTTTTCTCGAAGATTACCTAGATTTTCGTACCCACGGTGCTTGGATCAACATCTAGCATCTGCTATAGCGCCAGATGAAGCATTCATTGTCGGTATTGATACTCTTCCTTTTTAATTTGCAACGAATAGCACAGTTCCCGTTCCTCGCCTTCTAGTAACATGCTCTTCCTCCAAGCAGACATATGTAGGTGTATGCTTACCAGGGTAGTCTGATACTGTCGACTGAGCTGCCAGTTTACTAGCTCTCTGGGTGAAGAAATGGTATGATTTGTCCCCCCTTGTAACTTCGTAACAAGTCTTCCTCAACACTCAAATCGTCAGGCATACTCTACTTAAGGTGTTTCATACAGCTTTTGTTGAAGAATACCAATAGACATCAGGGTTTAATTACGGTCTCTGCCTATTGCTTGGGTCAGATCTGGAGATCATGGCTGGAAACATCAAGGATCTGTCTCTCAAAAAGGTGTTCTTGTACTTGTATTTCTGGAGACAAGAGAGTAAGAAGAATAATGTCAAATTTCTTTCAACCTTTGAAGGATTCAGATATCTCTATCAAGTTCTGTTGTCAAGTCTTCTGCATGAAGTTTTCCCCTTCGAAGGGAAGGACTATAAATACTCTTTACGCCTGTGATACTTCAGAGAACTTCTAAGACACTCCACATGAACTTCAACTTGACTTTAACTTCTTCGCTCTACATGTGCCCATTGACTCTTCGTTCCAAGAACACTATGTAGTAGCACCATCTTAAGATTCTAGGAAATGCAATTGCAGAAGAAATATCCTCTCCACTCCTTTGCCACTCGGCAAACTTTCTCCAACGCAAAGGAGAGAGCACTCAACCCTGTAATTTCGTGGAAAGGAATGATAAAGTTCATAAATTGGACCGAGGAATCCACCTCACAGTATCGCTCACGTTGATGACAAGTTGTTCCTCGGAATTTATTTAAATCACATCTATCTGTGT
Organism: Criorhina ranunculi; assembly: GCA_951813785.1. Lineage (NCBI taxonomy): Eukaryota > Metazoa > Arthropoda > Insecta > Diptera > Syrphidae > Criorhina > Criorhina ranunculi. The sequence continues at coordinate 10,226,978 of OX638382.1, read as the reverse complement.
CCATGAATCCGATGAGGAAAAATCAACAACAACTGACTCACTCTGATTAGAGATGTACACATAGAATGAATGCAAATTAGGCCACCACCACCACCACCACCAGCAGTACCATGACAACGATTACGACGACGATAGCCAGCATCCCGCACTAGAAAATGGACAAATCGTGTACATAATCGAAAATCAAATCGAATGACAATCGCACTTGGAATGGCACGTCCATTGGATTGCAATTCTTTATGATTTTTTTCATTTTTATGCGTCCATTGCACCCAAGAGTGACGATTACCAGTGGCTGTCCCCTGGTCTGTCCAGTGGTGCTGATCTATATTCCACAATCGTATTTTTATATCGGCCTTGACACCATCTCTCTTAATCAATGTGTGCACATGTAGATTCAGATGCAGATGCAGATGATAGTGAGATAGTGAGACGAAGGATAAGGCAAGTGATGCAGATGATGCCACCGAATGTAATTGACTGCATCAGACGTTTACCCAGAACGATGTGTCTCTAATATTTATGACTTTGAACGGCGAATGCATGAGAAAGATGACAGTGTGTTTGAAGTGACGATGCCGGGAACAATGCTGGGAAATTTTGTCATACAATTGGGTGGGATACAACGGATGGGGTCTTGACAGTCAATTTCAAGTGGGTGCTCCTCGACCACATTTCAATTTTCATTTTTATTGTCATGCATCTGTTTGATCGAATTATGATGCAGACACAGACAAGCGGAAGAAGGCATTAATTACCAAATAAGTCGGTTGATGGTGGTTTTGACACGAAACTTTGGCATGCACTTTTGATTGAAATAAGCACGCAATTGAGAATTTGATGATTGAGAAAACGAACCTACGAATGCCTATGTCTGCGAAGGGATACCCTTAGTTCATGTCTTGGATGTCAGCATAGTTCTGGGGCTAAGAAAACATCAATCGAAAGACAGGATTAAGCCACAATCACTGAATTAAAAACTTCTAGCAGTGCCCACTGGTGATGGTTTGGTAACGAATATCTCAAAACCCATTCGGAACAGTTGCCTAATGTCTACAGAAGACCGCATCAAAATTTAAGAATACGTTTCGAAGTTGTGGTGTAACAAACAAACAATTAGAATAATAAAAGAAGCTTTAAGGGTACATTCAGTCAATTCCGTGAGCGAATCACACGATAAGCCAGCTGTGAGATAAGAGCTCTTTTTCTAGGAAGTACAGGAGTATAATATAAATCATCTAAAGATCTTACATGTCGTAAAGTCGGTTTCTCTTGCCACCTGTGAAAAGAAAACTTAACTTAGGGTGGCGCTACAGTCCAGGGTGGACCTGGGACTCAATCACCAAGCGTCTCGGCTTTTAGCTACCTGCCTCCATTTTAGCACACTAAGTTGGTAAGGTTCTCCTGTCAGACCAACCGCTCTCCATGACGCAGCCACCTCAGTCGCTGAACCTCTTCTGGCTAAGTCGATGTTGATGTACAAACCCATACAGTTACGGGAAGCTACCGAGTTGAAAAAAACTAAAAGCCCGTATATAAGGACACGAATCTGTATGTGGACTGTTCGTACCTTGAACAAACCCTTATAGCCGATCAGCTGGCATAGATCCTTAGATGTAATCGCAAACCAGGAAGTTCGATGGAATGGGCTGGGAGAATTGTTACCGTGGGTAGCAACGACGTTTAATCGCATACCGTCAGAGACAATCAAAGACAGACTTATGTAGATAAAAAGTCTTGATCTTCTACCATATAATCAAGCGAGGGATGATTGAGCGTGGTTCCACATCATCAAAGAAAGATTCTGGTACCAATTGCGGTATTTAGATTCTCCTTATTTTAGGTTAAGTTGAAGTGGCTGCCAGTTGTTGCCAGCACACTTAGACCAGTGATAGGTCCATTGTGTTCTGGAGAGATCTCCTTACCTACTCGTTGAATCAATTGGAGCTTCTGATGAAGTGAAGTAGGTTCCTGACATCTGTGTTTATCAGATCGCCTAAGTCGTTGAAGTGGAATTCTCCTAGGTGGAGCCTTCTTTTACGAGAGAGTGCTGAGCAGCTACAAAGAAGAAGGAGAATGGTTTTCTCCTCCTCTTCTTCCATGCCGATTCAGATACTCTTTGGAGACTCTCTGATTAATAAGGACATCTTTGGAGAAAACACATCATAATCACCACTGCAGCCTGAAGAAACACGTTAGACTGATGACAGGTTTCTTGCATTCCAGCAGCTATGAGACAACGTAGAAGATACTCCTCCATTATGCTGAATGTAGCTAAGGTGCAATTGCAAAGGTCCACCAAGAAAAACTTTAAGGCACTGTCAAAGAATAAAATTATCGTGTATCTTTAGAAGACCTGTGGCAATCCATTAAAAGAGATACAACTGCTGGGTTTCACTCGTTCACCTGCGCTCTGGCAAGCACTGACAAAAATGAAACTTTCTGATGTCGCTGTCATAAGGGAAGGTTAAGATCTTAATATACAACCTCCCTTTGACACACAACCATATTTACGAATAGATCCAAAATGTATTGTAAAGTTTGCTAGTCTATAATACAAAAGAGAGGCTCTTGTCCAAGCAAACAGTAAATCATAATTACCTCAAGCAAGAGCTTGAAGGATAAGTTGAGGAGCAGCTACAAGAAGTAAATACAGTCCGCAGTTATGAATGAAGGCTTCTATCGCAGCATCTTTGCAGTAGATAGACTTAAGTGGCTCATAACTGACTCTAGCAGGAACTTGATGTCGGAACCTAAGTTGGAAAGTAGATTAACCAAAGATTGACAAGAATTTAGACAAGTCGATGACAGTTTAAACATCGGCTTAGGCTTCGAAACATCTCCAGACCTAAACATCGCACCTTGAAACTAGGTTTAATAAAAGAATGGAACAAAACTGCGGCAGTTCTCAACTTCCAAATGAGAAGAGAACACTTAAGCTGCTATGGATAGCACTCATTGCTAAGATAGATCTTTTGCAGAAGTAGGTCCATAGAAAGATGAAGAGGAATGACACATAGAAACCTTCAAAATTCTTTTTCACTTTATTGGTGACAAAAATTCATACATTGTCATCGTATAAAAGCCATCAACTGTTAAAGGTTAGGTGGTTGAAGCCTTGGATTCGTGGGTAGTCTCCCAGAAGTCACCTGATTTTCTTTCTGATTTCGTGGTCGAAACAACGCAACGGACTCTCAACTTCAATCCATAGAAACAAGGCTTTGAAATTCTCGAAATAAAGGCTTACAAGTTATGAAGGGTCTTGCTTTCGGGGACAAGTGAAGTCAACTTCATTTGAGGACTAAGTTGATCTTTAATTTTCATCCTAATCCAGGTTTAAAAGTTTGAGCCACTAAATTTACCAGTTTTCATTCAAATCCAGGATTTAAAATTCGATCGCTGAAGACGGGTGGTCTAAAAAAAACTCTTGAACCAAATCCAGGCTTTAAAATTCCATCATTACTCAGCTTGTGTTGAGAATCAAATCTAGTCTTACATTAAGAGGGAATCGCAAAGAAGTAAAAAAGTATCTCACGTTAACTAGAGCCCAGTGACTTAGTACTACTTCGCTCGGTAGCTAGCTTAATACGCGCATGTTTTCTTTTTCGGGAATCCTGTCGAAAACTTTGAAGACGTCGAAATCGTTTAAAATTTCCCAATGATCCTTGAAGTCTACTGTAAGCATTGCTACATAAATAATTTGCCAATGAAACCTCTAGCTTCAACAAGAATTTTTTTACGAAATTACTAAGACTGTTAAAATGAACTCATAAAGGACTTTTAATCTTGGTCCCGGATCATAGAGGCTGATGAACTGACCAAATAACCTCCCAAATGCAAAGTGATGCAGCATATGTTACCTAAAAGCGTCACTTTCAAATCTTGGTTTACCCCGAGTAAACAAATGACTTTAAAGTGTCCGCCCGGGTTACTCGTAAAAGTTTTCTTTTGCTGAAGAGCAACATCCGTGTAATACGTACACAAAATGCCTATACAACTGGGAATCCATAAATTATTTAACAACAATGTACTCTCCAACCACAACCATCACAATAAAAGAGGCGCAGACACAGATTTCCAAATGACTGTACACCATGTTTCCTTTTATAGAACCGTCAACATTTCCGGTCCTTAAAACAGAACCGCACACCGGTTCAGCAGCGATTCCATTTTTTTTTTATTAAACTTAAAACCTACACTGTCATAAAAATAATATTTTTCTTTAACCATAAAAAATGACAATAGTTCCCAAGACGAAGTTAAATTTGACACGAAAAACTTAACAAATTCCACATACAGTCGTCTCCTTGATGACATAATTCCTTGCCGTCAGTCGTCGCAAGATAATAAATCCTCAAGTCATCTGGATCGGGATTACTACACCGGTGTGCTAATTAAATTAAAACGAAAAAGAGAAACACAGAAAGGACAATGATGAAATAAAACCACAAAGTACAACACGTAAGAACCTAGAGGAAGTCTATATAGTTTGGATCTGTGGGTGTGACTGTGGGTCGTACTCGTCGCAATTAACTTTCGCTCCAATTACCAGCGAACTTGTTCCGAAAAGTTGTTAATGGTTGCACTTGAAACGTTTTTTTTTTTGTGGTGCACACCCAACTTGAAATGACTGCGTGTTCTTCTTTGGTTTTGGGGGCACTTATACAGGTTTTTGAGTGACGTTATCAGTTAAGTGATGTCACTTTCGTGTGAAATCAGTCAATTGAGAGATATATAGCCATCGTGCCGATGATGGTGTCGATGGATTTAGTCATAAAATATGTCAATCAGAATGAAATTGTCAATGATAATTGGATGTTCGTCTGAGGGGACCTTTGAGGTAAATGTCTGATAGAGGAGACTTAATTGACGCAGTTGGGAATTGAACTCTTGTCGGTGTCGGTCTGTTTGTGTCTAATTATCTTAAGAACGGAGGAATAGATTTGTTTCAAAGGATACTTGTTAGAAAGGGTAGATTCCTGTGAGTGATTTGCAATTTGAAAACTTGAAATATCACATCGAGACTCTTTTCAACAAGAAAAATGCGGTTCGTCAGAGCCTCAAACCTAATAAAGGTGGCGATACTGGTGATTGTCCTGCCTCTTCTCGTTACCGGTGGTAGATTTAGAGACCGATGTGGTGAGTGTTGGTAACCTTAACTTCTTATCATTGAAGCCGTCCATACTCGCTTTTCTCCGAAAGACGAACAAAACACTGTTGTACCTGTTACTTAAGGTGGCGCTACAGTCTGGGGCGGACCTGGGCCTCAACCAACAAGCGTCTCCAGCCAGATCGTACCGGTTGGTAGTACATTTTTATCTCTGACTGCTCCAGGGTGGTGTTCCAATACACGACAGAAGAAGAAGATGGATGGGACTTGTAGAAAAATTGAACATTAGGGCTTCAAGCCAGAATTTTTTTTTTACAACGAGGATCGGAACACAATTGGTGTGCAAACCTGGAGGCATCTGACATTATAGTCAGGTAGCGATTAAAGCCTTGGAATTACCGACGATATGATTCAAGTTGGTCAAGCAATGTGGGAGATCTCTAAATAAGTTCAGTGATAGATGCAATGTTACTCTGTGTTGGGTTCCAGGATACAGGGACGTTTCGGACAACTGCAGAGAGGACGAGCTGAAAATAGAGCGGAACCGCCTTCTTCCCCAGAATTGATGAAAACTCGCTTTGATACTGAAGCCAGAAGAATAGCTGATAATACGTGGAAATATAAAAGAACTAAAGAGCAAAAAAGGAAACAGACTGAGGCTGATATTTAAGCTCGGACTGACATTCAAATTGAGACTTAGACTAAGTTTAAGGCTGGCTCTATTATTAAACTTGAGACTGACCTGCCACAGTGACTTACTAGAACCTAGACTAGAATTTGAGACTGGCTTTGCCATTATCCCTCTTTTTATGTCATAAGCGTGAGCTAAAAGGTTCATGCCTGAATTGAAACTAAAGGATACCCATGTACGTTGGTTCTTATGCTTGCGGGTTGTAGAGAACAGGGAACACAGAACTGTGGAGATTATTCTATATTCATGGGGGCTGCAACTAAGACTGTCGCAGAAACTGAAAACAATACAGGAACTGGAACCGAGACTGATTCTACCAATCAGCATGTGGCTGAGATTGATACTAAGACTGCGACTTAAACGCAGAATGAAACCTACACCTGATACTGGGAAAAAGACTACTAAACCGGTATCTGAGGCTAAGACTGATGATGAAAACTGAGACCAGCTGAGACTAAGATTGCATTTGAGACTGATTCTGCTACTTAACCCTTAGGTGAGGCTTAGACAAATGATGAGACAGTAGCAGCTGAGACTAAGACCGCATTTGAAAATGGTTCTGCCACTTAACCCTTAGGTGCAGCTTAGACAGATTATGGGACAGTAGCTCAAGATTAGACTCAGAATGAAGCAGCAACTAGGACTTAATCCGAAGGTAAATTGGAAACTGGTTCTGCTACTTAACGTGTGACTAAGACTGCGACTTTTGCTTTCTCGCCTCTGCGGCTTCGTTAGAAGGGACACCAGGCTGGACCTAAGAATGTAAGGAAAAGGGAGACTGGTATTAAAGCTGAATTCGTGACTCATTTAGCCATTGAGCCTGTGACTGGGATTGACACTAGAATTCTTACCGAAACTGAAGTTAAGACTAAGAATCTAACAAGTGTCCCAGCTCAATCTGATACCTCAAACCACCTGAATGATCATCAATCCTCGAAGTTCAGTTCAAGTCTTCTGAGCTGTGAAGCTCGTGCTGTTCCTTCCTAATCGTATGAGAACTTGCTGCTCCAATGCCGAAAATGGAAAAGGAACCTCAAGTTGGATTGCACAAAGCTATGTCGCGAGTGTTACTAACTCCTTTATGGGCCAGATTAAATCTGTAACTCTGTCTCTCAGAACCCAGTTAGAGCTATTTAAGATTCTTAATCATAGCTCATTAATCGTTCGTTGAATCGGGGTAAACTGTGAAGCCACAGGGCTGGCAGTTAATCATTTAACGTCTTTTCATCGCAAACTTTGTTGCTCTTGCCCCACGATGACTTTAGCGTCCTTGCCAAGCTCGATATTCACAAAATAACGAGCTTTGTCTGTGAATTGAAATGGTTCTGCACATCGTGAGGAATAGGAAGGGATCTGTACCGATACGGCTACTCATAGAAATGGATGCATGGTTCCTGGTCCTTCGTGGTATCACAATGGACCTACATTCTGGTCAAAGTGTGCTCCTGCTAAAGCGAGGATAGCCGCCTAACCTAACCTATTCTTGCTTCAGCAGAGATGGAAACATGTTCAAGTTCCAACCAACCAAGTTAAGGTATCAACCTCAATTTATGTGATCGTTGAATTCTTTATTGTCTCCTCGTAATACAAACCGCATTTTGTTCATTGAATTCGGATGTGCATACCTAAGTTTTTCAGATAAGTAAACACGAACAGCATGCAATTTTTTTTATTAAACAAAACCTTTTCAAGAAAACAATAAACACATGCATGTTTCATTGGATTTGCTTTCTATGTAAAGAAATAACAATTAAACTTATTATCTCTGGCGGTTCTTATGACATCGATGACAATGGATTGAGTTTGTTGGCCGAGTCAACAAAGTACCTACGACACGCAGATGTCGTGGAAAATTATATATAATTTGCATGTTTCAGTTGAAGTGAACACTTCTGTAAGTGTTGATGGGTGTGAGTTGGTTTTGGAATAATGGAAATTGTCTTACTCAAGTGTCTGATGAGGGAATGTCATCGTTGTTCATAATATCAGTGAGTTCTCACCCACTGAACAAGGTGCAAATCTGAGCAGAATAGTCAAAATCACTTACAGAGACATCGGTTATACCGACCAAATTCTTAGGTCCCGGTTGAGCTCCATTATAGTTATTATTATCGGTTACAACGACCTATCGCTTATAACGACAAAATTTGTCCCTTAAGGTCCCTTAAGGGTCGTTATAACCGGTTTGACTGTATATTCAATATTCTACAAAGAAAAGTCCTGATGGTCATGAATCTTTTCTATCTAGACAGACATAGTTATATACAACAACACGTAGGCTGGCATCAAGTTATACTCTCACCATGGTTTCGCAATCGGTCGGACTAAGCCGGAATGTATCTATTCCAGCAGAACTGGCCTACAAGATCTTTCGTGCCAACCTCTCATTAAGTATATTGAAGAAGGTGGCGATGGTGTAGTTGTCGTGGGTAGTGTGTTCGCTTCTCCACCGACCGCGTTACTTGTGTTTCTGGTAGAACCTTACCGGACAACCACTGATCCGACCTGTACAGGTTCGAATCCAGTCGGGAAATAGCAACAGCCACAAAAAAAAAAAGAGAGAAGATATTGTTATATCTGAGTTTCTCCAACAATTACATCAAAAAGAGGTTTCTGCCTTGGAGTACAATGGAACGAATTCAAGTCTGAGTGCTGCCTTGAAACCTTGTAACCCTGATCGATACAAACCTCTTCTATAGAAAGTATTTGAAAACATGTATGAGTCTGCTATAGAGCAGAGCAAAATAAGAAGCATCCATCCAGATTCTAGTGCTACGATGCCATAGTCACAAGCATCTTGCTCTCCCTGGTATCGCGGTAAACTATCTGCGCATTCTACCCCTTTTTTTGGTACTTTGAAGTCTGCTGAGGATTTGGAAAGATCATTTGTGCAGATTGCATAAACCACTCGACCTGGGCGAAGCCATATCTAAACTGAAGTCCAACAAAGTTGCTGAAGCTGACGACCTAGCCGCCGAGCTATTTAAAACAGCAGGAGATAACTTGGCAAGGAACATGCACCAACTCATCTGGAAAATATATTTGGACGAGGGCATGCCCGATGAATGGAACCTCAGTATTGTCCGTCCGATCCTCAAAAAAGGAAACCCTTTAAACTCCGCTAACTATAGAGGTATAAGTCTCGTCAACATCGCCTATAGGATCTTATCTTCCTTTTTGCGCGAACGCCTAAAGCCCTGATTCATCTTGGAGAAAACTCAGAAATTCCAAATCGATAGCCACCACCTGTTCATAGATTTCAACGCCGCTTATGATAGCAACACCAAGTATATGGTGTCAACAGAAAAGGACAACTAAAGTGACTCTATACGATGAACTGCACGGGTTAAACAGCGACATCGGGGCCTTGTCAGAAGAATCCAAATATAACATTAAGCATGAAGACCGGATAAACTCCTACGCTCCAGCCCGGAGGATCTTCGAATCTACTCCGGAGGTACGATGCAGTAGAGAAAACTGCGACTCAGGTAGCGCGCACAAGTGGAAAGGGTTGAGGTCCCTCTACCTCTAACGATCAAACTGGCTGGAGACGCTTGTTGATTGAAACTATCATAAGTAACTCATAAGTAACTACTTACTTAGGTTGGAGTGGCAAGCTGCAAGTTGCAACCTCACTTATACCAGATAATATCAGCAGAGGTCGAATTACGGCATCCGTGATCGAGTAACTCGTCACGAAAAAACGAGCATTATTACGTATAAACGATTATTTCGACGTAATAATGCTCGTTTTTTCGTGACGAGTTACTCGATCACGGATGCCGTAATTCGACTCCAGATTGTGGTATCAATCCTATCAATCATAGCCGGAGCTTGCTATGAAGAGTTGGAGACTACCTATTCTGATGTTGGCTAGTTCGTTTAGGCTGTGCAGACAGCTGGCTCCTAGGTATGCTCTTCTTTGAGCTGAGAGGGCCGGACATGTGCAGAGAAAGTGGAAATTTATCTCCTCCTCCTCCTCGTCCATGCAGGTTCTACAAAAGTCATTATACAGAGGGGTCAGCCTATTGGCGTGCTCGGCGATGGTGGAGTGTCCTGTTATGACATCTAATGTGGTACTTATATCTGATGAGACAGTGAGAGCGTTTGTGATCCAGCTTTGGCCAAATCTGCTTGATGGTTACTTTCCTCTTTCTGCTTCTAAATTGGTCCTCCCCAGGTTTTTCTAAATGTTTTGCGACTACGACTATGGCGATGTTGCTGGCAAATTGTATGATTCTATCTTATCCTGATCAAAGCATTCTGTCAAACCACAGTAATGGGATCCGTAACCAAATCCTGTGGCACAGCATCATCACTGTTGTACGTACTAAATATTTAGTTAAGTACTTTGGTATCCTCAGGACATCTTTCCAGAAAGAGGAGCTAAGCAGATTTTTGATGTTTCATCTTTTGCCTTCAATATCCTTTTGTGTATTGACGATCTGGTGTTGATCCGCCTCCGGACCTTAGCAGCTGTGTCAAACTAACGGACCACCTGATTTTCAAAACAACTACACCAACACTAGCGCTGCGTGAATAGCATCATAAGGGTATTCATAACCCCTTTAGCACTAGTGAATTATAAAAAAAAAAGCACGACAGATGTCTTTATAGTTTGCCTCCTGCCACTTATAAGGAATATTTTCCATTTAAATAGAATACAGCCATGAAGTTGTACACGTACCTTAATGCGCCTGATTTAGCTTCTCATTTCAGAGCTACATTGGGAATTTCCTTTTGGTTTTTTATTACCAAATTGGTAACAGACCGCCATCTATTGTTGCCGCAACAATCATTTGCACTTCCAATGTCCGATGTCCAACGTAAACTACGAAACCGAAAAAAAAACCCGAATTTTCAACCCATAAAGTCTAACCCATCTAAACTATGGTGTCTTATCTACCCCATCATGTATTCTTCACAAGAGGTAGACTAGCACATAATTCTCGTCCTTATCGACAGAAAATCTAAACCACTTTTCGGTTAGGGATTCTTAATTGAAATGTCCCTTAGAGGATGCAATCGCTAAATGAAAGCCACATAAAAACGAAAAAAAAACAGGGGTGTCCAAGAGGTGTAGAAGAAACTCTAATGAGTTCTGTCACATTTTTCTTGATTTTACGAACCACTAAGTTTCCGTTTTCTGCCCTTTTACACGTAAGGGATTCTGGGATTCGATAACCGATAGCAATATGAACCCTGTCATACGTCCTAATTAGTTATAGACTTGGGAAAACCATTTAATGACGGAAATGGCTTTCCATTTGTTTGCAAAAAAAAAAAACTCATTTAACGACATGACAGTCTTAATTTCCGTTTGTTCATACGTCACTGTGTCAGACTTCAAAAGAAGAACTTCAAAATTGTCCCAATCAATATGAAATACAGTTCAACGTCACACAGAACTTCCCTGACAAAAAAAAAAAAGAAAACCGATTTAGAGCTACCTCCCCACGAGTATATGTTGCTTGTCCATTTTCGACGTGACTTAAATTTTGATTTACTTTTTGTTTATCACATGGGGATTTTCGCGCAATAAAAAAGGGAAAAAACCAACAGTTGGACCATCTGGCAGGGTATTAAGAACTTCCTAGCTCAACACATTGTTTCTTTTACCCCGTTTACGACATAGGTCGTTCGTTTTATTGATTTTAAAACTTAAATACGTGGATGAAATCAATTATCAAATCAAGACCTTGTATCACCAGCACAACCCTCTATCTGTTGTACAAAACAATAGTGAGGCGAGGTCCTTGAACTCTTGTTTTTTTTTTTTTAATTTTTCACACGAGTGCGTTGGCTTTCAGCAGCTTCATTGTGTCATGTTGGTGATGGAATTTAGTTGAATCTAACTCAAGGGATCGATAACATGATTGATGGTTTCAAATCTTAAGCACACAATGGATGATGAAATGTAAGAAAAGATTGTCAAAGTTGTTTTATTTTTTTTTTCTTGGGTTCATCATGATGTTCTCTTTTTTTAAAGAATGTGCTGGAACTGGTATCTGCGTGGTTGAACAGTACTTAAGGATCTAATTACTTTTGATTAAAGTGATAAATTAGTTTTTATAGATTTCGTTAAACAAATGGAAGGAAAGGGTTCTAATGAAATCTTTAAAAACGAGAGGATCAACTGTTAATGACAAGAATAATTAAAGAACGAACCTTTTCGGAAGTTAAGAGATTTGGAGAATTCTTTGTGTCTAGGACTGATTGAATTTACACGACTCATTGACTTTACACTTCTTTTTGAAGATATCGTCTCTTAAACGGTCTGAAAACGTGAAGCCTTGAGGTCTTTTTTTATGTCGGGGTGTTGGAACACAACGCTGGAGCACTTGGAGACAAAATGAGGTCCAATGGCCTATAGGTCTACATATGCATTTATCTAGTCATGTAACAAAATATATCCAAACAACCACTAGCTACCTCAGTAAAACTGGAGTCTTTACTGTCTTTATCCTATGGTAAGCTGTAGAACTTGATGACATTCCTGCCGACTTTAGGCTCTAGCAAGGCTCACATCATGAACCTCTCTACTCATGAACTAGAGTCCTGTAAGATGGGAGTAGTCTAAGTTAATGGAACTCATTAAACACCCTGATATCTGTTTGATTCTACATAGATGGCGGCAATACAGAGACACAGAGCTCTACGTGTCGCAAGCTCATACCGAACGGTCTCGGAACCAGCCATCCTCGTAGTCGCAGGAGTGATCCCTATCGATCTCCTAGCGGCAGAGAGAAAGTACGTCTGCGACAAAAAGACGGAAATAGGAGTAGATGCGGCTACAGAAGAGGCAAAAGAGCTTACAAAACAGCATTGGCAAGAGAGATGGAGTGCAGAAAACAGAGGGCGATGGACCACGAAGCTGATCCTAAACGTTGCCGAATTGAAGAGACGGAAATACGGTGAGGTAAATTATTACGTCACCCAATTTCTAACCGGACATGGGTACTTCAACGCGTACCTACACAAGATGGTCAAACGATGGACAAAACACAAGTTCTTCGCCTGCAGTAGATGGAAAGCTGGCAGAAGAGCACTGGAATCCGTGATTGGCATTATAACCCAGGTCAACATAGCGGCAAAAATGTAAGTGAAAGAGCAGAATTGGAAACGACTATGGGCCTTTATAGAAAAGGTACTCAAAACAAAAAAGAGAGAGGAAGACCAACCATACCCTCGCGAAACTATACAAACCTGATGAAAAGCCTCACCGGCAAGGAAGAGTTAATCCGTAACGGGAGAAAAAAATATGAAAAAGCCGGTCCTCAGTAGAGAAAGAAAACGTCACCACTCTGAAGTAATGCGCAAAGCGGTCCCGCAGTGGACGGTGTCAAAGTGGAAAAAAAGGGGTTAAGGGTAGTTTTTTTAGTGAATAGGAACAAGTCTCACACTTCTTGAAACAGAGCGGGACTGATTCTCGTGCGCATTAGCTTTTCTCCACCATCCCATGGCAAAAAAAAAAAAAATTCTACATAGATGTGGACCAAATGGTTCTGAACCCAGATTATGAATGGAAACGACAAAGAAAATATGTAGTCCCAAGGTTATCAAGTCACACAGTTCAAGTTAACCTAGACAGAAAGGAACGTTGAAAGATGTGAGCAATTGTAAAGTGGGAGTTGAAACTTGGCTAGGCTTGCTAATAGGCTTGGCAGTGTGTAACTTGTGGAATAGAATACATTGCATTGAAAAGAAAGAAGATTTGTATCCTCAAAATCACCAAACGCGGCACCACCTCTTCGCAGGCATGACAAACCTGCAAGAGAATTCTCATTCGGAGTCGGCAATAAAAGTGTAGGTCGTTTCCATTCGTGTGAAAAAAACAGCACGCATTACATCAATGTTTGTAAGAAGATAGACTCCGGCTCTCATTGAGCTGTCGTACTAAATACTCAACCAAGATGAGCTGTATGATGGGATGAAGCAATTTCAGAGGGTTTTATCCAAATTTCATATATTTACCTACACTGAAGCCTTCTGAAACGAAAGACGTCCAAAGAGTTAAAACCAGCGTTCCCTTCGAATACGATATCACTTAATCTATTCATCAAATATTTGTTGTGATTTACATGAAGGGCGGCTAATTTTAATGACTCAATTAGTTTTTATTAAAATAATCACCAACATCAACTGAAAAAAAATGGAATCGCCCTTCAATGATAAGCTCCAACTTATTTTGATGACAAAGTCGTTTAGTTGTAATGGAAACTATTAACTTAATAGTTCAATCGAACGACTGACAGTCAACATCATTGTTTAGACGCAGTTTTATAGCATGGTTACCTTGAAAGACGGAATGAGCTATAGCTCTCTAGTCAATAGGGTCTTTGAACTCGATAGTCAAAGCTCTCGATAGTTCAGCGACGAGACTCAATTTGTCATATTCGGAGTGACGATGCCATCATTGAGACCCCGTTTTATCCACAAAAAGACACTGCTTGGTGTGCTTAATGAGCTGGTGGAATCATTGGTCCATATTTCTTCAAAAATGATGCTGACCAGGATCTTTACAGTCAACGGAGAGTGCTATAAATCCATGATAACTGTCTTTTTTGTTCCCCAATTGAATAGCATTACTAAGAGAGAGCTGTAGTTTCAACAAGACGGCGCAACATGCCACTCAGCGGGAGCCATAATCAATTTATTGAAGGAAACATTCGATAAGTGCATAACAACGCCTCAAAGATAGTGTGATTTAACACCTTTGGATTATTTTCTGTGGAGGCATGTGAAGTCGGTTGTTTACTCCAATAAACAAGAGGCTATGGACAACTTGGAAGCCAACATTCGCCACGTTATTGGCGATAGATGGCCCCAGTTGCTTGAAAAATGATCGCAAATTAGACTTCCAGATTCGAGCTAGCCTCGACGCCCATAGGTTATGTTAGTAACGTGGAGCTACCACTCTCTATAGAACTATTGTGGTAGACATAGGGGGAAATGTTACTCTTAAACGCTTCCCGCATGAATATAACCTACTGCGTCTGTGAAACAAACCATCCAGTGGTCTTGTTCAAGTCGTTTACCGGTTTGTCGGACAGTTCCCCGAGATCCCGGAAAAAATTTCGTCCAAGGAATCTATGTCTGAGGTGGTAAACAGAGAAAACTTAGGCAGTGACAGAGGAAGTGGGCTGTATCTTCGAGAATTTCCTCGTCACCGCAACCTCTGCACAGGGTTTCTTCTGTAACACGGAGCTTTTTCATATGGTACCGTAGAGTGTTATGCTCCGCAATCACAGCTGTAAGGGTGAATCAAATATAGGCCATAACTTCCTTATGATGACACAAGTGTCTGTTGTTTGCCTCTCTTAGAGCTTTGTTCTCTGCTTCTAACTTCAATGACCACCTTACTGCCAGTGTTATGCCTATGCAGTAGAGTTGACATCAGTTTTTTCCCCAGTTGATCGACTTTTTTTTTTTGACATCGGGATTCGAACCTGGAACCTTTGGCGTGACAAGCGATCATGCAACCACTATATCATGGCTAGCCTTATGCCCGTGCTCAAGTTTAAGGATAATCACAAACCCTTAAGCGCGCCCTAATTATTAAAAAAAAATCCAATACCATGGCATGGCCATTGCCACAATTTGTATGTGTTTTATTCCATTTTAAAAACGTCGAAGGAAAAGAACATCCTTTATATAGGTATTTGCCAAAAGCCTGCATCACATCTTGTTGCAAACTGTCATCACTTTATGCCACATTTACTGTCACTCGATGGCATGAACCATGAAAAAAAGCATTTCAAAATTCATGTCATCGAGCACAGTGCACTCTCGAGATAAATATATTTTTAGTTGGCAACCAAAGCCAAAATTGCAACAAAATATGTATTTCGCTGGCACTATCGAAACTATTTATCGTGAATATTTTATTTTTATGACAGTGTTCTCGTTTTTGATTGCTCAAAAAATGCCGTAAATGTGGAACGTTGCGCTGACAATGCTTTCAATTATCCAAACCACAGAAAATATTCCCTCTGTTCCAATGTTTTGTTTACTATGACCCTCATTCATAAAGGCGGCAAAAAAAAACGCGTGGCAGTTTGTTTGAACAATAAAATTCTATATAGCTTCGCCTGTATTTTTGAAATTTAAATTAGAAAAATTGCACATTAATCGACGCTGACTGATGCGAATAATTTATTCGTCGAATAAAAATCTAAAGAGCGCGCACCCCATGGGTGTGTATATATATTTAATCAAAGCCGACATACACTTTGTGACGCCGCCATGTGATTTTCCATCCAAAATTTGTTGTATCTATGTATCTATGGATTCTATAAATAAATATTTGTTGTACAGGGTGTAAGATTTAATGATAAATCGATGTGTTTAGTCGAACTGAGCACTGCAGTTTATTATCGAATCGATAATCTGAAATGAAATTCAGAATTAATTGAGTTCCTCTGAGGGGTTGTGTAGGTAAGTGTGTTGTGGATTAAGTGGTACACAAACTAATGATTTTCGAATCAAATCCATTGAGATGTGAGTGGCTAGGCATATAATCTGCAGTGGTTTGTAATTAAGTGATGTGTCGGGCAAAGATGTGTGTTCTACAAGTGGAAAGGCTTACAAATTGGAAATTGGTTAGACAAAGTGCAATTGACAGTCAAGCAGTAGAATTAAATGCCAACAATTCGTTCGTTATTAATCTTTGAATCCACCCTGAGGGACGACACGGTAGAGGAAGACTACGACTTCAACCAACTTAACATGCGGGTAGAGTCGTATAATTTGAATTCGGTTGGAAGACTGAATTTGCTAAGCGGGATTACTTGGCTGCTAGGCAAGGTTCAGAGGAGAACTTCTCCGGTCCTGAACCCACGTAAAGTTTGCCCGTATCTTCGGTTAGGGCTTCTTTCGATGGTTGGGTGTCTTGCAAACACAACTATAGGTGGCATGAGTCTCCAGGATGCAGGCAGACTAAACAGATCCTTCCCGACACGTCTGTAAGAATTCCGTGGCTATCTCTTAGCAAAAAAAAAGTTGCAAACAAATTATTGGCGTTATTACCGCACACGACACTTTTGCCAAAGATCTCAACGTGTTAGGTTTAAGTGGCACCCCTATCTGTGACGGTTGTGGATAGGGCGACTATACTGCGGAACACTTTATATGTGATTGCCCTGCCTGTGCTCGTATTAGGTGGCAGATTTTTGAAGATGATGCGATGAGTGCTGGTAACCTAAGCTCCTTATCATTGAAGCTCTTACAACGATGAAAACACAGTAAAAAAGTTGTATCTGCTGGTGGTACCATGGGCCTGTTTTTGTGTCTAAGTGCTCCAGTGTGGTGTTCCAACATCCCGACAAGGAAAAAAGGGTGTAATTGATCTGACACTTCTCTTCTCAAAGAGCCGCTGAGAGGAAGATTGCAACGAATATGCTACCCCACGTACTTTCTTGATACCTTTTTCACCACATTTTCTCCATATACATATCCTCCATCATCTTCAATGGACACCCTCAACATCAGTCTTAAGACCTTTCATAAACTTAATTTACAAAAAATGAAATGCTATCACTAATCACCGTCTAGATGCCATCAACGTACTGGACACTCTGGCGTATACTTAACCCTTTTGCAATTTTCAAAGCAAAAATTCACATTCATTTAGTTCCATGTCACGTCAAACAAAAGGAATTTGTTGCAAGAAATTCTATACCATTCCAACGACACTTCTACTGGGATAACATCTCTGGTGTGTCCTGGTAAACCAAACCGATGTGAGGGAGAGAGAAAAAAAGAAACTTTTAATTGATTATCAAGGATCTGTAAGGAGTAAGTGAATGTACTTAGGACATTCTTTTCTATGAGTATTCACAAATTATCCTTAATCTTTGTCCTGCCCTACATGGACTGGTGTGTCTCGGTGTGTAATTGTTTGGAAAAACTAACAACAATTTGGACAGAATTTTAATCTCCTTCGGGTAAAGTGCATTTGTTTTTTCTTGGACCGAAAAATATCCTTTTGTCAGATGAAATGCGAAAAGAAAATAACAAATGCATGCACAATAACTTACCACTTCCACATGAGTAAAGTCAGATTACATTCATTGCGAAAGAATTAGAAGTGATTTGCTTGAACGCGCATTCAAAAACTAGGATAAAAGGATGCACGTACACATATGTACATGTAGAGAGAGCGAAAGAATGTAAAGTGAATCAAAAACTGTTTCTAGACAGTGAAAGAGGAAGTTCCTTTCACATCACTTGAACTCCATTTGCATTACACCATGCAGTAGTTTTCTCTCCCTCCCCCCGGTATCCTTGTGAGCCTTCGTGTCCATAAAAGGATGTTTTTTTTTCTTATTACATCTTTCTTTTCATTTGGAATGGTGTTATCCGTTTTTTTTTCTCATTTTTGCTGGTTTTGTATCTCGATTTCAATAGAACGGTTGAGTTGAGTGTCCTTTTTTTTCTTCATCTCTTCTGTTCAAACATGTGTTTATTGTCAGAGCAATTGTCATTGCTCCTTTAGAGAGAAGTTTGCTTTAGGAATGGATTACTTTTTATTTCGGTTTTATTTCCCTCAAAATTCACACAGACACGATATGTGGGGAGTGTAGCAAAGTATTATTTTCATTTGATGTGAATTGGAGTTTTTAGCGACACATGTCCTGGAGGGGGTACCTAATTTCATTTGTATCTTACGTGCTTGGGCTTTTGTTCAAGTGGAAATCGTATGTGAGTGTGAGTAACTGAAAAAGATTATTGCTTACTCGTGTTGATAATGAAGCCTTTACGTTGGTAGTTAAGAAGAATTCGGAAACAGATTGAGTCATCAAAAGAGAACAAATAACAGGTGACATGTAATAGGATACATTTCCCTCTTTCCTTATTCTTTCATGAGTATAATTTGTTAAAATCTTTTTTCTTTTATCGTGTTTTTAATGGAATTATTCGAGGTTGCTTTGAGTAATATCCGTGAGGTATTTTCCGTTGTTTCGCATATGATCCAGAATAAATGAGAAGTAAATGGGATTTAGTGGAAGTTTACTTCAATAATGTTGCTCATAGCACCCGTATTTTCAATTTTCCTATGGCATTAGGGATTTACTTCGTTTGACGAAATTTTTAAAAGAGCAACAGGTAAAGCAAGAGAACATTGAAGCCAAAACTGACTATTAAACACCATAAACCTTGATCTGAAAATTTCCTCCAGAAAGAGCTGGACAGAAGGAGAGGTCATATATCTGAACCATATACCGATCTTCGCAGATGGCTCAAAAATAGGTGTGGGTGTAGGCTCCGGGATCTACGTATTAGAATCAAACATTGCACGGTCGATAAGACTTCCAAACTAGAGCAGAGCATGCTGAAGTTCTAGAAATCGCCGAGGCCTTGCGAGAACTCACAAGACATACACTCCCAAAAGATTATATCGACATCGAAATCTACATAGATAGTCAAGCAGCGATCAAAGCCATCATATTCACAATAATCAGATCCAATATTGTGAAACGCTGTCACGATGAGCTCAAGTCACTAAACGCCAACCATAACTTTACACTCATTTGGGTCATTTGGCTGGCGGTCCACCTAAAGAAAATGCGTTTGAGTACAACGGACTTATGCAGAGGATGTATCGACGAAGGCGCCGAGAAGGAAACATTCTATCTCCTTGATAGAAACAGAAAGTCAGCCTTTCGAATTGTCCAACAAGCCACCGAAAGCCATCCCAAAATTCCTTCAGAACTCGGGTTAGTTTAAGGAAGCCAATCGATAGTAATAATTATCCCACACCACACCGGGTAACACAATAGATCTTTTTAGATCCAAGTGAGGCTGTACAAATATGCAGCCACCTCTATAACCGTACCTAATCTAGGCATCAGAATCTTGTGTTCTGCTGCATCCAACGATTTACAAGTTCGTTATGATTAAATTCAGCGAATAGGTGCAGTTGTCATTAATTTAGGGTTATGGCATCAAACAACTAAGAAACCTTACCATACCCTGTAGATGAAAAAGCATTCAATTGCATGGATCTACGAAAAATGAACTAACTAACAAGTCTTATTTCAAGCTCATGTTTCAGCTTCTTGGGATCAACAATCGATTGGTTTTGAAAATATATTATCATCCCAACTGACTGACGTCTCTAGCTGGGAGACTAGGATCTGAAGATCATATTAGCTGAGACGTTGGCCTTTATGCGACTTCACCTTAAATGACAGACTTCTGCTAAGAAGACTATATCAAAAGGTTCTACTAATCGGTTGCATTCGAGTTGCTGAGATTTTGAAACCGTCCTTTGAAATTATTGATTAAGTTATTTTCTTTCACCATGAATCCAGTTCTTCGATTTTTCTAACACCTCATGCCAGCTCGTTAAAATCGTTTCAAATCGTTACAACATCAGCGTTGACAATCAAAACTATACACTAAATAGTTAAGCATAAAAATAAGTTTTCACTCCAAAACAACTATCACAAAGTGCTTGAGAAAGCTCACCTACTGGTTGCGATGATAACTTCTTCAACACCGGTCCTTAGGCTGAAAGATACACATTAATGACGTAAAAAAAAATGCCAAAATTCTATTGCTTCTCCGCAGCCTTCGAAAATAAAAATGTATCTCAACATGGGCTACGTACAAACAACACAATACTGAATAAAAGCGACTGGAATCAATACGAAGTCCTTAATCGTCAGTCGGTCTTGATGTTTACAAACGGGTAGGAATCTTATCAAATACACGCTCTGGCGAAAGCCTATCACAGATGGCAACATTTTCCTCGAACTTTAAAAATCGTAAGCGTTAATTCAATGAAAAGGAAGAATCCATCGATCACTTCTCAGCCCGTGTCCTGTCTTGAACAATTTAAATGTTCTAAACACTGCTCATCTAATTTGAAATCAAAATGGTTTCCCAACTCCAGCACTCACAGTCTTATCACAATAGACCTACCAGTGGATCAGTCTAAAGAAACTAACTAAGTTTTCGAGTTCTCGCGAAATTTGACAATTTTGGGTACTCATACGACCCTTTCTCCTTGCTATTATTCTGCAAACGATGAAATCGGGATATTCGAAAGAAATACTGTGAATTATAAGCAAAGGCAACCATGGTACCAATAATTCTCCCGTCATTCTGGACACCACCCTCGGAGCAAAGATTGAAACCTAATACCACCTGAATTTCAAAATCACTACACCAACACTAGCGCTGTATTAGTACAAAAAGAAATCCTTAGCCACTTTTATTCTTAAATTGCCTTCATCCGTCAGGGTTCCGTGTTGTGTTCATGTCTTACGGATGGTTCGTATCCGAACTAAATAAGAGTGAAAATTCGTTGTATAATTATCAACAAAACATGTGGCCATTGAACCCATCAATTTATTAAGGACTCGGTGTGAATTTATTCAAAAATTAATCCAGCACACTCATCCAATAGGGATGTCCAAAACAGAATGTGTTCATTCATTCGTGTAAATTGTGATGATGGCCAAGTCATGACGTGTAAAAACACATCAAATGAGGACTACCTTACCTTGCTGTAATGCTGATGTGAAATTAATTAAAAATGGGAAGAGAAGTTCTTCACTTAGAAATTAATTACACCTTCGGTACAAGTCCAGGCCTTACCTAAACCACAAATGTTTATTGCTGCTGACATTAAAGAGGGTAACAGAACCTATGATTCGGAAGTAAATGCTCTTAAATCAGTGACTACCCCCTCTCATGGAGTAGGCAGAGACAGAGAATGATTTAATTATTTTTTCAACATAGGACATGAAACATTGAGTATTCAAAGTTAAGAGGGGTTGGAGTTGGATAGACTGTAATATTCATGAAGTTGGTTGGGATAAGAAAAGAAGAACATGACCAGCATACCAGAGAGTGTGGTGGAATATTAATTTAGGATGCGCGTTCTAGTTAGGCTCGATTCGGTGATGTTATTCTTTCGGACGCATCTGTTTTAGATATCGAAATGTTTAAGAAAACTTTTTCATTACTGTTTTGCTGTCTGTTAGGGCTGTCGTAAAAAGATACTAACATCGGAGTGATAAAAAGAAAACAAATGGACCCTGGTTTCTGTAACACATTCCATTCGTTGGTATTTGTAATTTATTCGAGAACTGACTGACTGATTTTTTTTTTTTTTTCCAAAAACCAACAAAACGAATGATAGCTTCATTGAAGAGGGTGAAACTACCCTAGGTCATCAGTGACATGAGTAAGGAGCACTGTTATGAAGGAAATATTTCCCATAAATTTCTGAATGCTCATGGCTTAGGGGGAAACTTCGATTTTCATCATGCAAACTCCAACAGTAGTGCCATTCTCGATGAAGTAAATGTAGAAGAGAATTTCAAGACCTCAACGACATCTCTAGTAAAGAGATACGAGATCTAGGCACCGACTGTCTCAGCCATTTTCAACAAAACACATCATCAAACAGGATTGTGCTGAGCCGCCACTACAGACTTTCAAGATTGCCTTAGAGGAGCGTCATCGCCAAGAATCGCAAGAGATCAAGAAATAGTCTGGGGTCTGTCTACTGAATTACAACTTCTGACATCAATTTCAGACAGTGCGCAGTTGTAGAGCCGATATCTGAAGGGTGGCAAGTCTATCTTGATGCCTTAATAATGGATTTTGTTCCTGAGGCCTATCAACCTGTGATCATGTTTGGGGGGGATTCAGATGGTATTTTTCGAGTTTTTACTGGTACTGAGGCTTGTTGGTACCTGGATGCCAAATTGGCGACTGTCTTGGAAATGGAACTCTTTGTCATGCTCAGAATAGCCAACTGGATAAATTAGGGAGAGGGATGGCGTGGGAGAAGAATCAGCATCTGCAGAGGCAGTCAGGCTGCAGTCTCCTACAATTAGTTTGAAGAGTGTTCTAGAATGTAAGAGCAAACTTTTTGCAAATGAAACCGCGTAAACCTAGTTTTGGTCCAAGTGTACCGTTTCCTGGAGGACCACTACAAACTAACTGCGTGAGCCCGGAATTATGGGGAACTATAGGCGATGAAATATTAGACGCTTTAGCAAAAGATGTCGCAGCGATTACCATGGTAAGGCCGGAACCTATGATTGGCAAAAGTTATGCACTGAATTAGCTCCCAAGTGTTTGTGAAAGAAATTGATAAGAAACTTCCTTCTTAGCCGTGGGTATGTACGTCGCAAGAATGAACTCGAGCAATTAGGATCTTGTTTTATCAGTATACTACGAGGAAGGGACTTCTTTCTTCTTAAGGGTCAATCCGAACAGAATTGGCTAATGATGCGGGTATAGAACGGACGTGGCGCACTCAATTGACACAGACAAGGACGGTTTCTGTTTGCCGGCCTTTCGCACCAAGATGAGCGGAACAAATAATGTTTTATATGGTTTGGCGTCATCTCTATCTGTATTGGCCTATTAGAAGTGACCATACGCTGCAATGCTTTTACGCTCTAGAGCTCGCTTTTCTTCTTCAAGCAATATGATGTCATTGTAGCTGCTGTAGTACATGCCCATGATGTTGAAGGAGTCTTCCACATAAAGATTTATGTTGGCGCTAATGCTGATGTTACACGGTGATGGTTCTGCATATAAAGGCGATTTAAAGTTGTTTTTCGTCATCGTTCTCGAGATATAGAAGTTTGCTTGATTAACTGACTGGCTCTGCTCTTAGGGGAAGAGACTTTGCAGATCTAATGGCACCTCTTGCAAATGACAAAGACTATAGTCCTTTTCTGAACGAAACTTTCGAAATGCTTATTTTCACATCATTGCTTCTGTTTTGGGAGATCTTAGGCCCAATTCACACACAACTCGCTTATGGTGCTGTCGTGATGTAGACATAGTGCTGACATGTGCCACTTGCATGTTCTCTTAAGTGTCCGCATCACGTGTGCTTCACGCCAGCACTGTACGCCATTTGTGTGTGAATTGGGCCTTACAGCGATCTGATGGCCAGTTCCCAGGACTGGGATCAGGTAATGCTTGTAGAATTTTTATTAGTCCTCCTAGACTTCCTTACTGAAACACTTTTATGGCAATCTTCTACCTTCAAGTTGTGCATCGAGGTTTTCTGAGTCCATTTCTGAAGCTAACTTGGTCTACCTCATACCACTAGCTCACCCAAAGACATCGACGGATTCATCACTCACTCCGCAGTGATAAGGGACTAAGTCCCACCTCATCAACTATCATTCAATCAATTGTCTACCTCATCAGCCACTATACGTTGTCTTAGAAGATGAAGGAGCCGTCGCGGTTCCTTATGACGGATCAGAATTTTGATAATCCTTGAATAGTCTCAAAAACATTCTTAAAACTGCAGATGCTCCGTTCTCAGTGAACAATTGAAACTGGCGACCTACTTCGTTCTCAAGAAATGGCCGGAAGTAATAACTTGCCTCGATAGACTAAGAAAATTTTATTAAAATCCATGAAGATCCTGCCAGAAATTGTCCTGTATCCTCTCATTTTTCAACACTTTCACTGTTAGCTATGTTGACACCAACAAACACAATTGCATATGCGGTT
Source organism: Criorhina ranunculi (assembly GCA_951813785.1). Lineage (NCBI taxonomy): Eukaryota > Metazoa > Arthropoda > Insecta > Diptera > Syrphidae > Criorhina > Criorhina ranunculi. Next base: position 10,202,673 of record OX638382.1, on the reverse strand, counting down.
ATACATTTAAATAGAAAATGTCCCAACTGGCATCTCACCCTTCTAACCAAAAACCGTTTAACAAAAACATCCTGCACAAGTACGACTATATCCCCATTGCTTCGGGGAGTTTTCTCGCGTTAAAAACGCAAAACAAATTTACCGCGGAATTTAACTGAATAAAATATAAATTCTGAATTTACGCGTTGCTATAGGAAAACGAAAATGTATCTCAATTCCGCAGGGGAAAATTTAATTTATTACAACAATCCTTGTTGTATTCAAGATTATTTATTTCATTTATTTTCTCTCGGTTATCCTTTTGGATACTGTGTGGACTTGTGATGGTATTTTATCATATCTCTGGTGTTTTCGAGAAATGGAAAACAAAGTTAATTTAGTGAGTAAACGGATGGAAAAGGAAAAAAATAAATGAGTTCCGGTTGAAGAAAAAAGATGCAAATTCTTGGGACAGATGTGTTTTTATGTATCCAAAGGAGCTCAGCGTTGTTATAGGTTAAACCTTTTTTTTCTTGAAGAAGGATTAAGGTAATTCTAATTGTGTGTTTAGGATAATGAACTGTTTCATATCATTTTGCATGAAATTTCAGGCGGAAGTTTGGTTTAAGGTGGGTTTTTCTAGTGCTCTGTCTGTCGAAGTATGTTTAAACACAGAACTACGCCTGTCTCCCCTTTAGGTATGAGAGACATAATCTTCTAAATCTTGCGTAAAGACCAAAGGCTATAAAGGTGAGGTATTCTAAAGCCTTCGACTTGATCCAGATATCCTTCCATTGTAACCAGTACCTGTCAAGCTTAGCTCGAACTAAGAGGGTCTGGTTGGGGAACTTAGAGGAAAGACAAAGAAGATACCGATGCACGTTGGTTTTAAAGTACTTACGGGTCGTAGTGATGAGGAAACATAGAGTTAGATTAGGTTAGATAGGAGGGTTGATAGGGCAAGGAAGACCTTCCCCCGTCACACTTAGGTCAATGTAGACCCATGGTGATGCTTTAGGGGTTGCAGCCCCCAAAACTATGGAACCTAGGCGCTGATAAATCTGTACGTGTCCAGCACAGTCTTTTTGGACAGTTCTTCTAGATTCTGAAAAGGGTGTCTTCCCAGGATCTTAAATCTGATTTGGCAGAATGCTGGACAGTGGCAAAGAAGGAGTGTGGAGTGTCTTCATCTACTTCTTTGTCACCACATTCCCTGCATAGGTCATTCGTATTAAATCTCAGTGCTCTTGCATGGTAGTTCAGAAGATAAGGATTTTTTATCCATTTGCAGGATTCTTTCGGTTTTCTGTTTGCTGTAGGATGGCAATAGTTTCCTAGTTATGACACAGAAGGTGAGCGCATTCCATCTATCATTTGCAGTCCTTTGAATTTTGTTCCCAACTTCCTGTTTGAGTAACGGCTAGATCGAGATCTTATGAAGATATTTTCCTTGCCAGCTCATCAGCTGTTTTGTTACCAGGAACCCCTTCACAGTAAGGGACCCAGCAGAGTTTTACATTGTGCTGCCTGCCAAGAACCCATAGCTCTTCGCGATTGCTTTTCGATGGCAGAAATCGCTCTTATTGCCACCTGTCTGTCAATTAAAAAGGTAATCTCATCGTGTGTTAATGCCTTCATTGCCACCTGATGGGCAGCTGTTGTCACTGCCACGACGTCCGGAAGTTGTTGTGTCATTATTTGGCACTCAATTAGCCTGCCATTCATCCCTTTTAGGAAAACAGGTTGAAAATGGTCTATCAAAGTCCAAGCAAGACGCCATGTAGTCTGTGCCCACATTGCCTGCGTTAGATCTGTGCATGCCCTGTCAGACTAGGTTCCCAGTTTCCAGTTTGCCTTATGTGAAGGGCGCTTCATTCTTTTGCTGATTCTTGTGCAAGTAAATCGAGTGGGAGTACATTCAGTGGGGTGGTTCTGAATGCCCCAGTGGTGCTGATACAGGCTATCCTTTGAATCTTGGTTATAATCTTGAGGTTAGTGGTTTTGCACATTGCCTGCCACCACACCAGGTTTTCGTAGGTTAGTATTGCTCTGACTACTACCGTGTAAAGCCACATGATGATTTTAGGGCTGTGACCCCAGAAGACTATCGTTACATAGAGTAACAAAGTACCTCTGCTTGTCCATATCAATTCCAATGTCAAACTGTCAATAATTTCAAAACTCACTCCGAAACTTTTAATTGACTATTCCACGGTCCACTTACTATTCGCCTAATCCTTCTACATAACATGACAATTATCTGTTGTTTCTGCACAGTCATGACGGTGAGTGACCATCATAACTCAACCAGAATGACTTTAACACCTACGTGACATGAATTTCAAATTTCATGTTTTCAACTAAAACAATTGTAGGTACCGACCGAATACGTGCAGATGTTGTATCTTATCTGCTCCACGAATGAAAGTTTAAAAAAAAAAATTGTTTCATAAACAAATTTGTATCTACTTCTCCTGCTATCTGTTCATCTACTTGCAAACCGGTCCAACCAACAGAGCCTCGAAATTCCCAGAAAAAAAAAAAAAATGTTCGTACCACATTAACTCAAGTTGAGGGAGGAAAAAACACAAAACGAACTATTCTCTCTCTCTTTTCCCGGAAGGATTTAAAGTTAACGAACAAAACAAAAAAACAAAAAAGTCCTTCAACGCTTTTAGCTCTCGTGATAGTGTTACAGGATACGTATACATTCCTCCTAACATGTATCCGGAATTGAATCTGTTCACCTACTAAAATGTTTTCAGGGAGGCTACTCACTTTTACAGAAACATAAGAGCATATGCATGAGAAAAAAAAAAAAAAAAAAAAAAAACAACAAAGGGGAACACTCGCATAGTTATTGTTGACATTTATAGACTTTATGGGCTATAAAAAGCATAATTAGTCTTATTTTATTGTTGTGTGTGTGTTTGAAATGTTTTGACAGCCAGGACAGATGGCAATTTAAATGGTAAATCTTGCTAGTACTTGGACTAAAATAAACATTTTTGTGGTTAGAATGGGCATTTGTAAACATGAAAGGCGGTGGTTACTTGCATGACAACAAGACATTGTGTTCCTAAAGGCTGAAACTGCATACAATAAACGTGGTTTAAGTACTTACAGGGGAGGCACTTTATTTTGTTGATATCCTTTAAAACTTGACCGTATTATTGTAGTTTCCTTTGTCAAGCTTTTGAGGACTTCAAGATCGAGAAGACTAACTCTTGCCAATTGCTGTTTATTTGGGCTGAGAAGATAACTTAGTAGTAAAGCCCTATATGGAGGAACTAAGGAGACTCTATGCAAAACCTTAATCATCCCAATCCTACTCTATGGCGCTGAAGCATGGACTCCATCAAAGACGGACGTAGATACCCTTGATCGAAAAATTCTTCGTAAGATATTCGGTCCCGTTTTCGTTGATGGGCTTTGAAAGTGGAGCTTCGACGACAAATTAGATGAACTGTACAGCGACATCGATCTAATCCAGCTTGAGATGGCAAGGGCATATAGCGCGAATGGAAAACAACGTTCCGGCCCGGAGAGGCCTTGCACCTAACCCAGAAGGACAACGCAGTAAGAGAAGACTTCGTCTAAGGTGACCAACCAACTTAGAGTGCGAAACTGGAGACGGTTAGCTTGTTGGTTGAGACCCATGTTCACCTCGAAGTGTAGCGCCACCTTAGTAAGTTAGTAGGTTGAGACCCATGTTTACCCCGAAGTGTAGCGCCACCTTAGTAAGTAAGTAGGTGTGCAGCCAACTATTTCACCGATACTGAACCTTTGTATGGTGTTAGCAGAAATCGAGTACATCAGGGACTTCAAAATAAAAACAAGTATGAAGGGCGATAGCCCGTAGAAGACGAAAGTCTAGCTTTTTGTAACCATTTGTGTTATATTTTTTCCTACAAATGGAAGGGACCCACATTTTTTATTGCCGACTTCTAACGGCGGATTGAGAAGCTTTTTCATGACAGAGGTGGCGGTTCAACATGAACCCAAGTAGCACTAGATGTGTCTTTTGTTACCGCGACTTACGTGACCTGGTTGATGATGTGTGTTGATGTGTGTGGAACAGTCGGTGCCTAGATCCAGCCTTAACTCTTGCCGGCTTGTCGTACCTGCGAAGAGGTGGTGCCATGAAAAATTGTTTGGTGGTTTCGAGGATCGAACATGTGTCCTCTCGCTTAGCAGTCTAACACACTAAGCACTAAACTACGGCGATTGGGAATCTGCTCATGGAATATTACACTCTCAGAGGTTTGCCTGCTTGCTTCAGGTCACTGAGATGTCCAACACAATAACCGTTAAACCATAGAGACTCATGAAAAAAGCCACACAAACCATCAAAATTTCGGTAAACTCGAGCAAGAACGCCTTACAAATCATGACGAGCTGGTGATGTCAGTTAAGATCACCAGAGATCGGTGTCTCTTAAAGAAGCATGTTTATGTACTTAAACGTGAAACCCAATCTGTAGAATGATGAGATCTGACTCACAGAATTTCGTTCAAGAACGCCGACGTTAGACAGTGACTTTGCCACTTCGACTTGCCGAAAGTATTAGCAACGCTAGAACCAGTCTTTTTAAATCCCAGTACTTGTAAGGTATGACAAGTAAAATATCTTTAGCTTCTCCTCCTTCTAAGCCTTAAAAGCATCAACTAGTTACGACTTTAGTGTAAAGAAAGTTTGAAGCAAGATAGGTTATGTTATGTGGGTCCAGGAGGATTGTTCACAGCCCTTGGCACTACGGTTTTTCTTCAGAATCCTATTGTGCCTTCCCTAATGTTTTTCTTGATGAGTTGTTTTACTGCAGAAGGTGTCAGCAAGTTAGGGAACTTCTCTGGATAGATGGTAGGAAGCTCAGCCGCTAGGCTTCTCTAGATTCTTGCATACAGAGACTCTTTGCATGTCTTACGAAAAGTAATGTTGCGTAACCCACGGAACGGTTCGGGTCAATGAAAATTGTTGATGCGCCATCTTTTCCCAATGAATCGGCTTTTCCATTGCCTGCAAATCCACTGTGAACAAGGAATCCATTGAAGGATGACCATGTTGTTCCTAACTACGTTGTTCCTAGCTAGCAGCCACTTCAATCTAACCTTGTAGGTTTCTAGGACTAGCTTGGATTTGATGATAGTCGAATTAATCGGATTTAGGGACCCTTTAAGCAAGAAAGGTTATGGAACTGTTAGACAGTTCTTTGTGTCTATCTTTATTAGCTCCAAAGATTGAAAACAATATTCCATCAACAGGCAGAAGGCAATGTACCAGTAACAATGAGATGATAATCTTCAAGACCTCAAGTCGTGGGTAAATATATTCACAAAAGTCTAGTCTCTCTCAACAATTAACCACTTATCTTCACATCTTTTACATTCTTAACAACTTTAACCCGCCTTAAGTATAGACGATTACTTTCAATTGTTCTAATAACACTCCAAAGTGCGTCCTTAAATTGCTTTCTAAATATTTTAATAGGTTATTCTTGCTCGGCAATCTTCAAAGGACATTTGCATTTTTATGAATTTTCCCTTTTTATGGATACTTATCTAATTTCGTCTTCAATTGGAAGTTTAAAGATAATTCCCTTCCCTCTTCTTCTTTTCCACGTAATCTTACATTTATCTGATGGTCTTTGAATTCTCTACAAGGCACAGTCTTCAGAGGCTACTTAAAGTTACGACATACAATTGAAATTCTGTGTGTGGAAAATGTTGTACACCGTGTCTCGATCGTAAAATCTCAATTATTCCAAATTGGGCACAAGACTTAAGGACTTTGTCTGCAAAATAAATGGCCAGTGGTGGCTGATTTTATCACAAGACTATGGTGGTGATGGTACGTGTGGAAAAGTCGTAAAAATCTATCCAAGGTGCAACGTTTTTTCTTAGTTTTTTCACAAAAAAAAAAAAAAAAACAGTTTCAAGTTGTGGTGTGTTTATTGGTGGTCATGTGATGAATTATTTTGTAACATTCGTCAACAGTGAGGGAATTTAAAGTGGTTGTTTCCTAAATCATAGATTCATCCACACTAGCACGATACTATTGGAGGCCCCTTCAAAAGTCAGATTCTCAACGAAACATTTTTGATTTTTCTTGCCACACTTGCAAACATGGATTTTGAAGCTCCTAAAATGGGTCTTGAACACCATCACTACGCATCAGGGCCAGAACGGATCTATGGAAAACTATAAATTCCTTTGAGGTTGTGAAGGAATTTGTCTACCTAGTGCAGAGACTTTTACTTACTTTCTTATGTGGCGCTACAATTCGGGCGGAATCTGGACCTCAACCAACAAACCTCTCCGGAGACCCGTAGGACTAGTGTAGTATACTGATGGTTCAAAGCTGGACTCCGGTGTTGGTGCCGGTATCTATGACCTTAGGGCCATAGGCACTCGGAATGTGTCTCAGTCTTTCAGGCGGAATTACATGCCATCGATACCTGCGCTACTATTATTCTCGACTCCGGCATTAAGGGGGTAGCCATCAATATATTCACCGATAGCCAAACAGCGCTCAAAGCACTGAGATCCCATTACTTTAACTCAAAGGCCGTTCTAGGCTGCTTCAATACTCTCCAAGACTGCTCAAAGCGAAATAAAGTCAAGCTCTGGTGGGTACCAGGACACAGAGGAATTGAAGGCAATGAAATCGCAGACAAACTTGCCAGGAAAGGCTCTTCAGAAAGATACATAGGTGCTGAACCCTTCTGCGGCATCCCCACTTCCGCGATCAGAATGAGTCTTGACAGCTGGGAAAAACGAGACTTCTTATACTACTGGAACAACACTCAGGGACTTAGACAGGTTAAAAGGGTCAACTGACTCCTAAAAATATTCTCAACCATAAAAGGGACGATATCAGAAGACTTGCCGGCTTCCTTACCAGTCACTGCAGCCTCAGATATCATTTACATAAACTAAATATGGTTCAGGAATCAGAATGCAGACTCTGCTTAGAGGAAGACGAATCATCCGAACACGTACTATGTGAGTGCGTGGCTGTCTGCAGAGTTAGGAAACAATTTCTCCACAAGGAATTCCTAACACCTGAGGACATTCGTAATGCCTCGACTGGAGATATCATCTACTTCATTAGGAAGATAGGGGATCTCCTTGTCTAACTGGCTCCAGGCACAATAGATCTTTTAGGTTGCAGTGCCATATGCGTCTGTCGCAGAGCCTAACCAATTATAAATAAATCTTACTTAGGTGGCGCTACAGTTCGGGATGAATCTGGACCTCAAACAACAAGCCTCTCCAGTTGGACCGGTCCTTGGCTAACCACCTTCGGTTATGCATTCGAAGTTGGTTGAGGTCCCCTTTTACTTGTGCATGCTACCTTAACCGAGGTCTTCCTCTACGCCGTTGATCCTCCGTGTGAACCAACTGACAAGTGATTTGAAATGGAGTCTACTCATGGTTCCAGATACCCATCTCTATATGGAAACTTAAATTTTACGTGGACAAGTGGTACAAAGTCTCTAGCGACAAAACAGATTTGGCCAAAGCTGGGTCTGAAACTTGAATTTCTTTCAACAGTCTGGATATCAACGCTATAATAGGTGTCATCACGGCGCTATCCAATAGGCCAGCATGCAACGAGGCTTTGTCTACACTCAAACGATTTTTGTAGAAGCTGTATGGTCTACAGGAGAAGGAAACTATCGACCACTTTCTTTGTAGCTACCCAGCTCTCCCCCGCAAAAAGAGGGCTTCATTTAAGAGCCCCCCACTATAATGACCTAGGCGATCTGAACTCAGAAAGCTTCAACTCTTCATCAGAAGTTCCAATTGGTTCAACAAGTAGGTAAGGACCATGTCTCTCAGATCCATGTGGTATCACAATGGACCTATCATTGATCTAAGTGTGCTGGCGGCCAGCTGCCACTTCAATTTACTCTCTCTACTCTTCCATCTAAAGCTTGAATTGACACTCAGTAGTAGGTCTATAAAGGTTGACAGTCGACAAAGGAACTTCACCAAGGCTTGTGCAAACTATGGTATCTCTGATGAACTAACCTTCTCTCTTTTGGAAGCAACCTTCAACTAGCAAACTTCTAATTCAAAGATTACTCCCAACACACACACACATGTCAGTTTTTGCTTCCATAAAACAACGCTGCTAATATTGCAATTGAATTATGATTGCCTTCTCGGCAACAGTTGTTCGCCACAAATTACTGTAATTAATCCATTACCCCGGCAAACATAAATTAATGCACATACACTTTGTAGTGTGTTTGCACTCAGCATTGAACAGGTTCGGATACACCATGCATACGCCCGGCATGTTCCCCTTCCCACACGTCATAATTTATACAATTCGCATCGATATTGGACCTATCGCAAGGAACGTGTTGCATTTTATGCACTAGACGCGAGCCATTGTGGCCGCTGCTAGGTGGGGTGTGGCGATAAAAATACAATTTATCAATTTAGGTTATTCAAACACACTTTACCACTGTCAATCGGAAGTAGTAGTGTGAGTCAACAAAAGAAGTATGTGATGGCCGCTTGAATTTCCTTGATCATTTCCTGTATCCTGCGGGCCGACTTAGGCACGTAAGTCAACGCATGCACACCGATTTGCATGCAAATGTGCAAATTATTCGAATTTGCCGCGAAAGGAAGGAAAAAATGTAACCGCGGACGTCGTGTCGTCGAGAATTTGTGGGCGATGTGACGGTGAACAGGAAGGGGATTGGGTAGTGAATCACAGACTATACGTTACTGGAACTTTGAACTCCACCAGTTGGTTAAGTTTACACGAGATAACTTCGCAACTAAATGAGAGGTAACTCCAACCTATTCGGCCTAAAAGTTGAGAATAGATTGTAAGCTTCAAGCCCCATAAGTAATAGCCTGCCAGTGTCTGTAGGCCATTATAAAACTGTCCAATGCCAACGGCATCATAAAGATTCAAGAGAAGTCCAGTACAATTTGTAAGAAGCTTCTGCAACAAGCGCTGTATCAATTAGATGGTGAATTCTTGGGAAAGAGAACTCAAATGGCATTCTATAACGAAATTCTTAAAGAGAGTCTACAACCACTGGAAGGCTTCTAGCCAGCAACAAATGTGGTTAGCAAATGGTTCTTAGATCGCCACCAGAATGTGTACCATGTATTCAGTTTCATAGAGACCGCACTCCATTTCTAACTAACTTAAGGTGGCGGTACAGTCCAAAGACCTCAACCAACAAGCGTCTCCAGCCAACTCGATCTTTAGCCAGCTGCCTCCAGTTTCGCACACTTAGTTGGTTGAGGTCTTCTTCGACTTGCGTGCGCCACCTGGGTCGCAGTCTTCCTCTACAGCGCCGTCCTTCTCGCGGGCACCCTCCAAACTAACGAAATTTGTAGGGAGCGCATAGAAGCCAGACAAATTGTCATTTGTGTCTTCTCAGACAGAGATGGAAGCCTTGAGTAGAATTGACATAAAGCTGTCAAGTTGAAAGGGAGACCACATTGCTTCAAGGTGGATGCCCGAGAAATTGAGCACGACGCTTCTGACATCTGTGTTTATCAGATCACTTAGGTCGTAGGCGGTGTCCTTTGTGAAGTGCGAAGGTTACATTGATGGAACTACCGCACCACCCTCTAGGAAACTGTGATGCCTTACTTAATTACTTATCAGGCCAGCGACTCTTAAAGGGTCAGAGCCTGAACTAATGCCGCTTTCCATACTTCAAGGTCCCGGGCACGCTGCATCCAGTGTACTAGACCAAGTTTTCTGGCATCCGCGATTGCCTGATCTTTAAACCGGAGGTTCGGTCTTCCTTTTCTTCGTGAACCAGGTGGCTGAGATTAAAAGATTCTCTTGGCTGGAGCATTCTCTCTGTGATGCCTACGAGGGCTAAAAAGTTTTCTTACTCTTGATCTGCTTTAGAAGTCGAGGTTTCTTAAAAAAAACTAAGCTAGTACTAGGAGGAGCTATAATAGACTTTCCAAAACGAAATGAAAGTCTGTGTCTCTGGAAATGTTTGTTTCGCATTGGTTCCCAAACTTTACAAGTGTTGCTGTCAAAATTGCCTGTTCAAATCTCTAAAACTTCTGCACCAGCAAATGCATTACTAACTGTTCCCATCTGTGGTTGGTCTTAAGCCTTCCACTATTCCTTCCTCCGAACACACATCACCATTTGAATTTCCCTCCACATTATGAACTTGTTGTGAGTGTTAGCGCGCCTCCTCTTCGCTGATCAGAATATTGAAGACCTCTCCAATCGATTGCTTTAGGAGTACCTCTTTGCGTCGTGGAAGTTTTCTATGCACATGGGGTTATTAAAATTCAACTGATGACGTTAGTTGGCTCACACCTCTTCAATGCCTGGCAAGAGAACTTTATAATTTTTTATTTTGTTTTTCCCCTTGGAGGCCTTGTTGTAATTGAAACCGTAGCTACAGCCAACAATTAATCAATTGTCCCGTTGTGGGCGGTCGATTTGTCTACTTACCATTAGATAATGAATCTGTCAAAGTTGGACGGAATTCAACAATGTAATTGGAGGTGTGAGAAATTGAAGTGATTAGACTAGTTATGTTTAAGTCTTACAAGATGTGAGCTGAAACTGAATCAAACTTAACCTACAAAAACATTTGTTGAATAACACTTCCTTTCTCTTTCCAGAAACCAATGCCAACAAGCTAATTGTATATTTCCCATCGTGCGTCCATCCAACAAAAGGACAACTTTCGTCCTCAAAGTGAAATTGAGTTACAGGAGACAAAGAATATTAATAAATCATGCCAAGTGAAGGATAATGGACATAAATTGACTTCAGAGGGTGACAAAACGACGTTAACAACGAGAACAGTATTTTGAGATGACAGCATGGTTCCTTCAATTTTGTCAAAGAACTTCATTTGCTCAACTAACACATTCACACTTGAACGGTCCGTCCTCTGTGGAAATGCAATTATTCTATTGAAAGGATTTTATAATTGAATCTCTGCTCTGCTCAACGTCATTAGTTAATAGAGAATATATAGTACATCCCCATCCTTAGAGAGAGAGAATTTCCCTTTTTGGAAAGGTACCACGTAATGAGGTCATACCTTCGACTTTGGGCAGCGCTATCCAAACTACAAGTGTATCCTGCCTATGGAATTTTTCTTGTTTTAAATTTAATTTTAAATGTTAACTCGGAGGTGTTTACATTGGGATACCTAACGGGGTCACAGAGGAGGCCCGGCAATTTGGATTATCAAAGGCCAGGTGAGTTAAGATGGAGATCTATTATACTTTGAAGTGAGGTAAAGGTGTCAAATCACAATTAGTTATGGATGATGAGTTTCAGGGGCAAAACAACTTATCTTTTTCTATAAAAGGAAGTAGGTTTGGAGTGAGCAAAGTCTAGACAGTGAAATAGTTGGGACTTGCTAATGGTCAATGAAACGATGGTAGTTTTCACATTTCTTGTCACGCCTTAGAGTTGTAAACGTATACTAAAGCCCTTGAAGACCAAGTTCTGTATTTGCTTTTACCGTGTCAAGTCTGCGTTCCACGTATCATTGCACGCACACAAAAATGCCGTTGGATAGGTAGGTAAATGGATTGGCGAGGAGAGAGAGGGAGAGAACGCCACACTCAGGGGAAGGTGTCCCTTGCTCGCTGAGAAGTCCCTAAAGCACTCTTCTATTGCCCTCGAGTTTCACTGTTATGAGTCAGGGTAAAGCCACGGAGACTATTTTGTGGTCGCCGTGGCTTAGTGGTTAGAGCGTTGGACTTTTAAGTGAGAGACACAGGTTCGATGCTCAAAAACCATTAAACGTTTTTCGCGGCACCACCTCTTCACAGGAATGACAAACCTGCAAAAATATAATCTGTCATGAAAAGCTTCTCAATTCGCCGTTCGGAGTCGGCATTAAAACTGTAGGTCCCTTCCATTTCGTGCGAAGAATATAACACGCACAACATGAATGGTTGTGAGAAGCTAGATCTTGGCTCTTTGTGAGCTGTCGTGCCAAATAAACATACAAGGACGACGGCGGCACGCTTGCGGTTGCTCGGCTCAACTCGTTGGACGATGGTGATTCTTGTCAATCCCACCTTGCACCACCTGTTCACCGTACAGAATCTCGTGTATTTAAGCGAGCTGATAGAAGAAGACCGACAATTTGTCCAAGGACCTATGCCCATACCCCGGAAAAGAGTTTCGCGATTCTATCCTTACTAACCTAAACCCCCAAAGCTATACCTGCACTAGACCTAAACTATCCTTACTTATCCTACCCACGCGAGAACCCGAGATATGTCAGATGTTGTTGGCAAAGGCTGGCCCGCCCATTACGTCCTGCGACACGACCTATGCTATGTCCCATGGCCGATTGTGCAGGAGATAGCCCCTTAAATATCGTAAAAGCTTTCATAAACCCACAGATGTCCTTGAAAGAAGTGTCTTCCAACGAGTTTATGTCTAAGATGGCAGATGTCTGAACAGTGGCAGAGAGAGTGGGTTAGGTCCTCATTAACGACCTCGTCTCTACAGTCCTTATTTAGCCTTAGGTCCAAAGTTGCAGAGAATGATAGAGTGAAGGAACACTCATTCCAGAGGAATGTTTGATTCTGCTGAAAGGAGGTCTATAGGTCTAAAGATCAACATATTAGTTGTCGTTGCTTAAGCCTTTTGAAGACCGATTTTTATAGTTTTCAAGTTAGAGAACCATGCAATCACCAGATGGGCAAATATTGAATCCTTAATTTAGCCTTTACCTCCCTCCCTCCAGAGATAGCTTGACAGAAGGAGAGGCCATATACCCCAACCATATATCCATTTTTATAAATGAATCTGGAATCAACGCATCTGAGTCTACAAGCACCGCATGGTCAGCCATCGTTGTGAACCAACAAGCGTCTTCAGCCTTAAACCAGCTGCCTCCAGTTTACACATTACCCATCACAATCCCCATTCATTCCAAATCAGACGACCCTCTCATTTGCTTAAGCCTCACACCTTCCACAGGGACAAATACTCACTTCACTACTAATTAGAAGCAATATCCTTAACGACACCTCATTACCTTTACAGGAATCACCATCTCCGGAGCAATATCTCTGGCGGTAGCTCAAGTAAACAGTGGGAAGCTGAAGCAACTTGGTCATTCCATTGCATTTGTTGTTGCTGAAACATATGGCGATGAAGTGTCTAGCATACGACAGACAGCATCGCTGTGGACACGTCAAGTTGCCGGTTACATAGGTCCTCAGGAGACTTGTGTACACGAAGGACGTATGGCAGCTGCATTCAATCTTCCAATGATTTCCTACGTAAGTCCACATACAAACACCTTAACTATTATCTCTGACCATCATCGGTTTTAGTTTTGCACCCACCGGGATACTTCGAACAAAAAGGATTTTCCCACCTTTGCTCGGACACGTCCACCAGATACACAGATTTCAAAATCTGTTGTCTCACTGCTGTTGGCCTTCAATTGGACTCAGGTGGGTAATTCTCTAATCCACACTCAAGGTATTGAAGGATCCTATTGACAAATGTTTTTTTTTTTTTTCTTGTTTTGTTGATCCAGGTGACGTTCCTGTATCTTGATAATGTGAAGAGCTTATATAATCCGATTGCGGATACCATCCTGAATATACTACGTAAAGCTGGAGTAAAGGTACGTGACACTCTTACTTGGAGCACAATCTATCATCATGGCTTCATGGCAAATCCCTTTGATGAGCTGGTGGAGAAGACATACGCCAACACACGAAGTGAGTATTGAATTTAGTCGGGCGAGGACGAGCAGGGACTAAAGTCTGATGGTGTGATGGAGCATCGTAAATTAACGTCGTCGTTGTCGGTGTTAATTTCGGGAAACACGTTTGACGGTGCTGCACGATGATTTATGCGAAAGTTCAAGATTTACGATGATGGTGCAGAAGTTTTCTAAAGTTAAACGTTCAAGGGCAGAGACTTTGCGCGATTTATTACCGACTTTTGCTTCCGAATATCTTTACGAGAATTATCCTCCGGCTAATGAAGTCAGTTGCTGTAATGAGGTGGAAAAAAAAGTACTCTTCCCTTTGGAAACTTTTTTTCAACTTAAATTCCGAACTGACACTTTATTTACCTTCCACCAGGTGGAAGACACATTTCACTACAATCCCTTCGACAATTTTCCCCCAAAATTGCCAACAAAGTTACGACCTGTCACCGTATTACCTTCCTTCCTCGCCAACTGATTGATGGCACTTTTTCACGGTTCCCACCCATCATGGAACGCAAACAACAAAACATCCTTTCAATCCCTTCAGACTTCAGTTAAACTCCACTCATGCCCACTCAATGCCAACCCCAACCCCAAACCCATCTCAACTGTAAATGATTCTTTATTCCTCCGTCTTCTTCTGCTTACTCTTTTCAGTTTACTTAATCCTCAGTCATTACTATGAGCACGTCGGTCTGATGGTGAGTTTACACAAGAAAGGACTGCTAGCCAAGGGTGAATATTTTGTCGTCGGCATCGACATCGAACAATATGATCCGTCTTCACCGGACAAGTATTTACGTGGCCTACTGTTGGAGAAAATCGATTCGAAGGCTGAGGAAGCATTCCAATCGTATCTAGGGATTTTTCCTACAGCACCGACGTCATTTGAGAATTTTGCCAAGGAGGTGAGTGTTGTGGATTGGTGTCAAAGGAACAAAGGACGATAACTTTATGTATATTGCACTTGAGAAATAAAGGACGATAGGGAGTCGCATGTAGCTGCGACTGAAACTGTTTGTAAAAAAAGATGTCAGTGGTGTCCATTCAGTGGTATTCCAACGAAATGAGTAGAAAAGTTGTACAACTCAGGCCCACGACGACGGTTCTAAGACTGTTTCTGGCTAGATTCCCTAGATGTTGAATCCTTTATTTATTGTCCTTATATTCTTTTGAATATAAGCGGAAACTGTGACCACTAAGCTTTAAAGAGCTATAGTCGCTGGAGGTGCCAAGTCAGCATTCAAGTTACTAAAAACCGGTTTTGTTCTCTGAAAGTCAAAAAAACAAACCGGAACCCCTTCGAAGTACTGATCTGGAGGGGACTGTCAAAAGTAGACACTCTGGGTCATCAAGCGATTCAACAGAAGGCGTCCTCTAACTCAAGCATTTCATGGATCAAAAACTCTAATCGGGAATCGAGAACATCGTGTGAACCTAGTCACATGGTGTATGCTTACCTTTAAGACCGGCTGTTGACACATTCAGTAATGATCTTGTCACAGCATGTAACCTTGGCCTCGAAGAGAGACCTGTGGAGTGATTTTTAGAATTTAACCTAACACGTGAGCTACAGTGCCGAGGGATTTTCGCTGAAGAGTGCACTTGTGGGGCATGTGGTTAGTTTCCGGATGAGCTTATGTGTGGTCTTTCTATGTCTTATCCCTAGTCTTACTATTGGGATCGATCTTATAGATTATGTTATTCAGCTGTTTCTTCGATCTTGGTCAGAAGATTACCTAGAGCTCTCCGCCAAACAATCAACTCATACGCTACAATGGTTCTTTGGTTTTAGAGGGAATGCTTCATGCACCGTCAGGGGTGATTAAGTTCTCCAAGTGTATCGGACTCTAACTGACTAAATCCTCTCAATCTTCAGGCGAACCAAACGCGGAATCGCTTCTTTGAGCCCTAGCCTCTATGAGCTCTACTCTCTTATCGTCTTCGCTTTACCTTTACCATTTCCTCGATGTAGGAGCAGAGTCTGTTCCAGTCCGCATTACCATAACGATATTTTTCGGTGTAAATAATTCCCATTTCTATTCCTTGTCTCTCTGCCAGAATGTGTGTTTGACGATGTTTTGAGGCGAGTCGCAATACTAACATGTTGAAGCACCCGTCACCGGTAAGGACTTGTCTCCACCCCGTCCAATCGGCTATGTTTCTAAACTGTCTGATTGTTATAACCAAATAATACTCGGCATGAGAACCCTTAAGCTTTGGCTTGTAAAGAGCGAATGCCACGAATGAAAGGGATTTACAGTTTTTATTGCCGACTCCAAACGACCGATTGAAATGCTTTTCATGACGAATTATACTCTCGGAGGTTTGTCGTTGCCAGTGTTTGGTGACTTTCCTAAGACTCGAACCTGTGTCAGCTCACGTAGTAGTTGAACGTATCACAAAGTCATACCTTGCCGTACTGCTCTAGGTGTTTGAATATCGCAACTGAGTCTTTCGACTTTTTAGAAGGATTGCCTACCAGACTTCGGCCAATACTTATTCTTACCTATAAGCCCAGCGACACTAGAAGGGACAGAACTTGAACTAATGCCTCTTTGCATTCTTCACAGTTGCTAGACCAAGGTTTCTAGCGTCAGCAATTGCTTAATCTTTAAACCGGAGGTTCAGACTTTCTTTCTTCGAGATCCACGTGGCTTGGATTTGAAGATTCGCTTAGCTGGAAATTTCGCGTCCATTTGCTTGGTGTTGGCTTAGCTCGTAGAGTTCTTCTTCTCAATTCGCCCTCCACGCAAACAGGACCAAATATTCGATGTAGAATTTTTCTTTCCAAGAATCCCCAGACCAGCTTAAGAAAGCCAGACTGGCAAGATCAGAGTTTTGTAGAGCATGATATTGGACCTTCAAACTAGGAGTTCGTTCCCAATCTTCTTGGACAAACCGAAGTAGAAATGGCTACCTTAGGTCATTCTTCGTCTAATCTCTACCAGAGTATCATTTGTGGAGTTTAAGGTAGATGAACTCCACTGTCCATTATAACCTCCAATTATTCACCAACAGAAGCCCAAAGATGATAAATGTGCCTCAAGAAATGATGGACAACTGGTACCACGAAAGATTTGCCACAAGCTAGTCAGAAAGGTCAGAATTCAGTTCTGGACTGTGAGTGAATCCTTCTCAAATGATTTTTGGACAAGCTACCAAGGGAACTTTTCTACAAACTTACGATTTCAATGGCGCAGAAAATAGGGGAAAGTGGGGCTAGATGCATCCTGCCAACTCTTTTCCAATCAAAGTCAAAGAAAAAAAGACAAAAACCAATACATGTCCTTTAAGGGAGCGTCTGAACTCATTGCTGTTTTAATACTCAGCACACTAAAGGATGTTCATGGAAGGAGCATGCATCACTTTTTCCTATTTGAGATTTTTCAATTATAAACCAGGATTCTTGGATCCTATGCACATAAAGCCAACAAAATAAAAATCAATCAATCACAACCCGCTTGAAGTCTTTAGTAAAGTTCTTGTGCTGAAGTCTACAAGTATGTGTTCAACAAAAGATGTTTTTGACATCGTAAAGGACATCTACGTTGAAGAAGGGTATATTATTTTATGGGATTGGAAGTCATCCATTTTTTTTTTTTATTTACGCGACTATAATGGTTACCAATTGGAAATTTTATGTGATACTGGTTCGTCAAGAGAGTTGTGATAATGGCACATCCTTAGACCAATAGTAGACAATACACATTGGATTGTTATCTAAATTGCAAAACCTTACTGGGTCACATTACGCTTTTATAGACTATAAAAGGCACCCCCGAGGAGCAGACTTTGGACCATAATAAGGAAGGTTAACATTTCTATCAGTGTTAAGCCTTAAAATATGTTGTGGAGGTCGTTAAGATAATTTTCGAAAATAACCAGCTTAGTGGGACCTTTACTTTGGTCACAATGTCATTGTTATAGGGAATCCTTCTTTAAGGATGGAGATTAGAAGGATTTTGTGGATCATTTATGATGTATCCCATCGTTGGTTTGGTACAATGCCAACCAAAGGTGGTAACACTTGTTAAACAAAAGCTTCTAGCATATTTTTTCTTAGATTTTTCCCGACTCATTCCGTGAATTTATTCAGTTATTTCGTCATCAAATTCCCCCCCCCCCCACACTTGTCATCAACAAATCACTCTCTTTCAGGGAAAACAATATCACAATCGATTTATACTGTATTTGCATATAAATTTGTTTATTTTCGTCCTTTTTAGGTAAACAAATACATGGAACAGCCGCCATTTAATTTTCCAAATCCTTTGGGATACTTTGGAGGCTCCAAACAGGTCAGTCATGAGAGATAGAGGGCTTGAAAGCAACATGTATTTTTTCTTTTATGTTTCGTAAAAGGATATATCGCACGTTGGCATGTCCTTCCACCCATTACTTGTTGCTATTATTTCGCGAATAGTTTACCATAGTTTTTCCATTTCGTTTTGTCTATAGATAAGCGCCGAGGCTGCATACTTATACGATGCTGTTCATTTGTATGCTAATGGCTTAGTGAAATTGATTGAATCGGAGGAGAAACCAAAGAACGGCACTGCCCTGATAAGTGCTGTAAAAGGATCCAAATATTTGAGTGCCATGGGGTGAGTTTTATTTTTGATCGATTTATTGTTTATTTTTGTAAATGCGGGTGTTATGACAGTTGTTTTGTAATTCAATTGGACGTGAAGGGTGAAGGAGTTGTCGTGACAATTTGAGAAAAGTTTCATGATGGGTGGGTGTAGATATAAATCTTTACAGCTTGGGGAAGTTTAATTCGAAAAGAAATAGACGGAGAGGACAACAAGTAGGTCTTAAGGTATTACATGCATATATAGGGAAATAAGTGGAAAATATAATGGGACTGGCACGGAAAGATGGGTAAAGAAGACATCCTGTTGGAAGGAGCACATGTCAAAATCTCTACCACATACAAAGCTACCAGATGGCTAAAAGTGAACTGCGTTCGAGAATCTATTCACCGCCATCTTGAAGTTATAAAGGTTCTATAAATTTTGTAAGGCTTGCCATGTACTCGGAACCAATCCAATACGCACACGCAACATCGTTATGTGCACTGTTGGTCAAGCAGCCATTAAGGCCCTAGCCTCGACAACTACATCTTCTTAACTTGTGAAACAGTGTCGAGATGAACTAGCGTCTCTAAAAAGTCGCCATTCCATCGTCTGAGTCTGGGTCCGAGGTGAAGAACTAGCCGGTGAAGATCAGCTCTTTTATGTAGCTACAGCCACTCGAAGGTGTCAAAAGAAGTATCGTTTCCTGTCAACAGGAAGAGTGGAACCTTGATGTGTAATCGAGTCTTGGGCGAGTCGCCTGAATCAACCAACCATTTCTCTCAGAAGTCCTAAGAGATAAATAACCTTAGAGGCCTTCCCAAGACCGTCTGGTTTTTTTTTTTACATTACCATGGACTTAAGTCGTTGATCAGAGAAGAAGAAGAAGAAAACAAGAACAACGACTTGCGGATCTATATGAACCGAAAATTTAGAAGATAGATTGCAATGAAGTTACGCTGAGATAGGCATGGCGATCTGAAACAGTGAAGGCTTTACCTTAGCTTCTCAGTATCAGTTTCACGCTCCCACTCCGACGCCCTCAAATACTGTTACAAGTTCTTCGATAAGACCTACGAGTAATGAAGAGCTCACCCTTATCGAGTTCGCGACGGTAGTAAGGAAGCCACGTGACAATTGATTGAATGTTTCGAGCAACCAATGTCAACTCGAACTACTACCTAGCTGTTACCAAGCTCAGAATGTGGATATCCCGTGTTCTATGAACTTAAAGATGTATTGTAAGAAACTATGGCCTTTTATCTTTGCCTCCAGTATCATTTGGAGGAGATTTACAAAAATGTTGCAACTTATGTGCCTTCTTTGACCATCACAATGTCTAGTAATAGTAAGGATTGGCGCTATCGCATCAGTAGCTACGTACTGCTGTAGGTACTTAGAATCCAAAAAGACCACTTCGACGGAGTGATGACTTCCAATGACGACTCAAATTTCACTGTAAAGTAGAACCTAAATCCTGGCGAACAGGGTTCACTCTACCAAAACGAAATGATCTAAACATAACCTTGAAAGATTTGACCATTGACAGGATGTATGTTTGACGAATAGATTCCCAGCATTGTTGTCAAGAAAGTAGAGAAAGTAGGACTATACGACTAGAGATTGTCTATCTATTCAATACTTAAACTTAGCCAAAAGGAATTTGTATACGTTCTTAGCAACAATTAAAGATTTAATAAGCAAATAAGTAAAATATAAGACAAATTTTTAAAATAACTCACCTGGGTATGACTGCTTCATGCTCTGGAGTTTTAAAAGTCCAACACACAACACTGAATAGGATTACACGACCGCTCCCCTACTGTGGAAATCTCTTGTCCGTCTCCCAAGAAAACCTAACAAACTGTCTAAAAAATTAAAAACAACTAGACTGGGGTCCAACCCTAACACTCACAGTGGTACCACAATGGACAACATTTTAGTTTAATTGGACACTACATCAAACTAACTAACTTACTAAGGGCAACTTACCAATAAACCAACCAAGTTTCTCAGACCAATTCATTGTCAATTTAGATGTGTCCTCCCATTCGTAAAGCTTGCAATGTCTGTGGAGGAAATCCTTACGAAAAAGTTCAAAAGTTGCAATATTTACGATAAGAAAAAGGAACTAGGCTGTGAATTGACCCCCGAATATTTTCATATCTCCGTTTGCACTTGAAAAACAATTCTCACGACTGACTTAGGCATCAACTAACAAAGCAGGTCTTACCGGCTGTAAAAAGGGAAATAAAATTTGATGAGGTAAATGCATTGTTCTTCGAGGAGATTATGTCAATCCCAGACAACATCCTCCTTCAAACGTCCTTTATACGTCCTTATATACGTCCTGATAAAGAAAAAGAAAATAATGGAATGTTACATGAGTTCCTAAGCACTTTAGAAGCTTTCTTATCACAAAACTCAAACAAGTTGAGTTGAAATCTACAACAAAGATTCTTCGACCACAAGGTTATTGAAGCTTTTCTATACATTTTCCAGACCATAAATGTTATGAAAGTATCATCTAAGCCCAGGTTCGTGTACCTATAAAGACTCCTAAACGAATTATTATGCGTTTTTCCACAGTAGAGAAGATACAAAACGATTTTTATGCACGAAAAATATGAAACATTTAACGAACACAACTCCCGTCGGAAAAACACAGATCACATCCGATTCCCGTCGGCAAAATCCCGATTCACGACAGCAAATACCAAATTCCTGGCGATAAAAAGGATGCAAAATTCAAATTTCACATATTTTACAGAAAAATTACTCTACTTTGTTAGCAAATTAATAATAACAACTTTTTACAATAAAAATATCTCCAACCGAACTGTAGAAAGGATAAATTAACAAATTTAAGTCAATTGCGCAATGGAGCACCCCGAACTGCAAGCACATAGGAAATGTAAAACCGAAATCTTATTGGGATTGCACTCACCACTTTTCGGTTACTTTCGCGACAACAATACATAAAACATGAACAGGATTTGCAGGACTATATTTTTGTCATGAAAATTCATCGATTTATGGGGTCAAATTCCATTTGGAAATATTTTTTTTGCGAAAATTTATAGAATTCCGAAGATTTTCATTTTTCCAAAGGTCGTTGACATGACAGCTTGCAATTAAAGTGATGCCAATTGTTTAAATTTTTAAAGTACTATTTTTGGGAAGTACTTATGTAAAAGTGCACATATTTCGAAGGTGTCCAAGTAAAGTTTATACATTTTATCACGGGAATCCTTGGGAAAATGATAAAGGACACAGAATATGAAAATTAAAAGAATGAAAAGGCTAGGTTCAGGTTTTCATACAAATAGAAGAGTTTTATAGCGGAAAAATTGTAGATTTCCAAGCAAAAAAGTAGTCCCCTATTGGTGTTCAGTGGAAACATTGTATAAAGATAACCAATTATAAGTAAATAAATTCAAATTTATTAATTGAAAATCATTTGCTCATATTAAAATCCACTTCAAACTGAATTCATTACTAGGTTGACCACAACTTTTTTCGCAAAGAATTCCCAACAATTTGACCACGGGCGAGAATTTATTTTTACCAATTAAAATTTGATAATGGATTTTAAAACTAATTTAAAATTCTCTTTCAATTTGCCCCTTAGCTACCATGTGTACATCGATGAGAATGGTGATGCCTCTGGCAATTACACAGTCCTAGCGCGTGGTTTGGCTCGCAATAGACGTAATGGCACCAGCCATGGACTCCTACCAGTTGGGACATTCGGTGAACCGAAGGGTGATGCTTTGCCTGTAAGTTACTCATTTATTGAATAAGCCTTTTCTAAGTGAAACTTTATGTATCGATGAATTGAAATCGCTTTTCTTATTTCGTACCAATGCTACACAAAATTGATCAAAATTCACTTAAGAGCTATATTCAGGTGAGAGGAAGGACCATTCCAAATTTAACACATGAATTCAAAATCAATTTCAACATTTATTACCCATTTGTTAAGTTTGACACTTTGAAATTGAATTTAATTTCCATTGGCAGGATTTCAAATTGTATGGCATTATTCCATGGATTGGTTCTGGTCCTCCGGCAGCAGAACCCCGATGTGGTTTCAATGGAGAGAAATGTATAAGTAAGTATTTAATTGTGTTTTGTATAAGTAAACGTGAATATTTAGTAGTCAACATCAAAAAAGGATTCACTGAGACTTAACGTCTTCTGGTGAGACCTGATGTTATGCTACTGTACAATCTTTTAAGAAGGAATCTACTGATTAAAGATTCCCCTTTCCGGGATCAAACACGATCTTAAATCAAATGTTAAGCTCTACCTGATGCTTCAACTTCGACTTTTTAAAAAGCAAGGTATGCATCCAATTCAGTACACTCCTTCATTGCTGCAATCGTCCTAACGAATCGAGGAATCCTCGAATTGTACCGTCAAAGGCAACCGTTTTGATTTCCTACAGCATTTCATCTATCAGAGGATAGAATCTCTACAGTCCCCATGGATGCAATT
Organism: Criorhina ranunculi; assembly: GCA_951813785.1. NCBI lineage: Eukaryota > Metazoa > Arthropoda > Insecta > Diptera > Syrphidae > Criorhina > Criorhina ranunculi. The sequence continues at coordinate 10,179,894 of OX638382.1, read as the reverse complement.
TAATTAAAACGCTTTACTAGAGCCAATGATACCTAAAAGCAAAGCATCCTTGCAATCATCTTTCATTTTTTGTTTTTGTTTTCTGCTTGTTTCAGGCTATACAGGTGAAATATCAGCAGGAATCGCTGGAGGTGCTCTCCTCCTACTCGGCATTGTTTCGTTGGTCCTTTATCGAAATTGGCGCTATGAACAGGAGCTCGATAGTTTGCTATGGAAAATCGATTTTCGTGAAGTACAAATGCATGAGAATGAAAAGGAGACAACAAGTCAGAAACAGACTCGGGTATGATGATGATGGTGTTCCAAGAGAGAGAGATATTCATTCATTCATTCAATTTTATTGCACAGTCCACCCATCCTTTGATAAGGACGAGTCAGGTTAGTTTAAGCTCAAATCCGGATGCGGATTTTCGTTATACAACCATATTCACTCCCATTGGACTGTACAAGGGTCAGTTGTATGCGATTAAGAAGGTTCGCAAGAAGAGTGTTGACATCACCCGAGAGATGAAGAAGGAACTGAAACTGGTAAGAGCAGGATGCGGCAACTGTGAATAAAGACATTTCAAGGATTTTTATTTCCTCCCTTTTGTAGCTACGGGATACCCGTCATGACAACATTTGTGCATTCATTGGAGCCTGCACAGATCCACCGAATATCTGCATAATTACAGAGTACTGCACTCGGGGTAGTTTGAAAGTAAGTCCATGGAGTGGTTCTCCTCCGATGGAAGTGGTGGATTATTGTTATTATGATGTTGGGTTGTGTCTTTCTCTGCAGGACATTCTGGAGAACGAGGACGTCAAGCTGGACAACATGTTTATTGCATCAATGGTGGCTGATATAATCAGGGTAAGTAATGGAGCAGTTTTGTTCTGAGACGACGGGGATTGGCTGGATTAAGGGGATAAGCGACTTCATTCCTAAAACAAAACACGTTTGTCGTAAACCAATCCACCCACATCCACCCGAAGTTCTTCGTTCCAAAACGAAACAACAATCACAGATCACGTTGATGAATGGGACATTTATTATGGTCACTTTCACTTACCCAACCTCCTTGCTGCCCATATCGTTTCCTTCTACTAACCATCCCTCATTCGTCTAGGGTGTCATCTATTTACATGAATCTCCAATTCGGTATCACGGCTCGTTGTGTACATCGAACTGCCTCATTGACTCTCGATGGGTGGTCAAATTAAGTGATTTCGGTTTGTTCGCCTTCAAGAAGGGTTTGGAGGACAGCTCCACAGACCTGCAGAGTATGTCGTTCAAGTGTACAAGTGAGTATAATGCGAGACACTTGTTTTATTTGATATCTCTAACCCTTATTTTCTGTGTGCAGAACTTCTCTACCGTGCTCCAGAGCTGTTACGAAGTGGCCCAACCTCCCTTGTCGCTGGCACACAAAAAGGAGACTCCTATTCCTTTGGCATAGTCTTGTATGAAATCCATGTGCGCCATGGACCATTTGGCGAAACTGGTCTCACACCCATGCAATGTCTGCATAAGGTGCTCCAGGTTCAGGACTACCTCTATCCATACCGACCGTCCCTACAACCACTGGAAACCTCATTTGATTGTGTTCGTGAGTGTCTGCGTGAATGCTGGAGTGAGCGTCCCGACGATAGACCCGATTTCAAGATGATTCGTACCAAACTGCGTCCGCTACGCAAGGGAATGAAACCGAATATCTTCGACAACATGATGTCCATGATGGAGAAGTATGCAAACAATTTAGAGGCTTTGGTAGACGAGCGCACCGATCAACTACAAGAGGAGAAGAAAAAGACTGAAGCACTGCTGTTGGAGATGTTGCCGCGTCCGGTGGCCGAACAACTTAAGAAGGGCAACAAAGTAGATCCGGAGAGCTATGAACATGTGTCAATATATTTTAGTGATATTGTTGGCTTCACGACCATGTCGGCGGAGAGTACACCACTGCAGGTCGTTGACTTCCTAAACGACTTGTATACGTGTTTTGATTCGATAATTGGACACTATGACGTTTACAAGGTGGAGACGATTGGTGATGCGTATATGGTGGTAAGTTTGGGGGTAATTGGATATTTTCGGGACACATTTTAGGGACGGGAAAATTGTATTTCTCTAGGAGATATTAATGGTTCGTCTGATATGCTTTGCTTCAAATCGTTTTGATGATGATATCCTTGTCCCAAATGGCCACTCATGTTCACAAAGTTCGTTTACCTTTTCGAAAGACACGTGGAGCTTTAAGGATTGTACCCTAACAATGGGTTTTTGAAATAAAAACTACAGCGACTTTTTAAATTCCGCGACATTTTTGAACTGTCAAACGTAAAGCTGTGAGTCTTTGACAGCTGTCAAAAAAAAATTGTTAGAAAAAATGGGCGATTGTAACCGGGTTTTGATGTAGCAAAACGTCTTAGAAAATCAGGGCTTATTGCATGCCCGTCTAGATTTATTATTAAAGTCCAAAACATGACATTCATCTGGCTAAGGACCACAAATAGACCAATTTTGTTGACAGAAGGGAATTGAACTTTTTTAAAGCAAAGTGGTGGATTTTAAGGGTTAAGGTTTAGTTCCTGTTAGCCTTTTCCCTGCTAACGTTCAATTTCTAATAAATTTTCAATTCCCTCAAGGTATCAGGTCTTCCTATTCGCAATGGAGACCTCCATGCAGCTGAAATAGCTACGATGTCCCTCCATCTCCTCGATGCAGTGACCGAATTTAAAATCCGTCATCGGCCGACAAACAAACTCCTCCTCCGTGTTGGAATCCATACCGGACCCGTATGTGCTGGTGTTGTGGGTTTGAAAATGCCTCGCTATTGTTTGTTTGGAGATACAGTAAACACTGCCTCACGGATGGAATCTACGGGTGTTCCATTGAAAATTCATTGCAGCTATCAGTGTAAACAACTCCTCGACAAGCTGGGTGGCTATCATTATCAGGTAAACTCAAAATATTCACAATGAATTTCCTAATTTCCAAAAATGTCCCTCCCCACAGGAACGTGGTATTATCACGATGAAGGGTAAGGGTGATCAACGAACATATTGGCTTCTCGGTGAGGATGAGGAGGCTCGTATAAAACGTACCTACGAACGTTCACAGCGACGAGGCTCTCGTGCCCTAAATAAATATATTCAAGGTACAATTAAACAGAATCATTTAAACGACCTCGCAGCAGGTATCCGCAGCTCGATGAAAAATAAAAATATCCCACGGAATTCGTTGACACGGTCCTCGAGCCTGGAATCACCAAAGAAATTACGCTTCGCTACAGGAACACTGTTGGAACATCATCGGTATCATAGGTTAGTTATTATTTAAGCTTTAACTTTCTCTCCCCTCTCAGTGGATTAACTTGGGAATACAGCCCTCCTGCTGCTATTGTTGTGATGAAAAGCTACCGCTATGGGGGGAATAAATTTACACAAAGTTAATAGAGTTGTTAAAGAGCTTCTCTTTTTTTTTTTTGCAGCGATGAAGCACTCCTTGAAGTTATATCGGATTCTTTAACAAGTCCTCGCAAATCAAGTGGTACATCTATACAACCATTTGGATATGAAGATACAACGTTATCCTGTCCAGAAATTGAAGACTTTCATACGTTTAACAGAAATAGAAGGCCAAGTTCTTATCCTACGGCAACAACACCCTTACTAATGAATCATATCGCGTGAAGTATGTATTTATTAAATTAAATTCTAATAGAAAAAATTAAATAAGCTGTTGAGGGTTGTTCATAATATTGACTTGAGAATTATGGGTTTAAGGATGTATACTTTGAAAGTGCTTACATGGAGACCTATATTTGTGGTACCATATCTTGCATTGTTTCTTGTTTGATAGTATTGAAACAGTCGATGCTCTTGATGAATCGAATCACGTCTACCAACGAATCTCGTACAAGCTGGTGGAGACGACAAACTTGAGAATTTAGTCAACCACAGAGCCGGCATTTGAGAGTTCCTACTTATTTAATCTAGATAGAGATAGAGCTCGATAGATACTTAAGTCGTCAGATGTGCAAGCTTCACTCTACTCAAAGTTTATTTGATGAGTTCAGATCCGGTGTCTTTGTTATTCTTCTTTTTAGCTACATCAACATCGATCCTTACAGAACTTTTTGATAATTTTCCGCTTAAAAACAATACAAGCTTACAAACTTCTGACTCATTGCTCTTGTTCTGTGTTGTAAACCTTGTAAGTATCTCATTTCTTCGTGCTGCACGCCAGCGGTTTTCCCTCGAGAGAAGCTGTTAGCCAGGTCTCTTCTGCTACCTTCATTATATTCTAATGGTGCGACATTGAATCGACTGGCCTTTTGCATTTGTAATAGCTGGTTGCATAGTTTAAAAGCTCACTACACTAACTTACTTACTGACTTAGGTGCCACTACAGTTCGGGGTGAACCTGGGCCTCAACCAACAAGCTTCTCCAATTAGCCCGGTCCTTAGCTAACCGCCTCCAGCTACGAACTCCAAGTTGGTTGAGGTCCCCTTCTACTTGTGCGCGCCACCTAAGGCGAGGTTTTCCTCTACGGCGTTGTCCCTCCGGGTTGGATTCGAAGACTCTTCGGGCCGGATCGTTGGTGTCCATTCGCTTTACATGTCCTAGCCATCTTAAACGACCAATGCGTAGTTTTTTGACTAGGTCGCTGTACAGCTCGTATAATTCGTCGTTGAACCTCCTCCTCCATAACCCGTCGACGCACACGGGACCGAATATCTTACGAAGCATTTTTCGCTCGAAACGACCAAGGGTATCTTCATCCGCCTTTGATAAAGTCCATCCTTCAGCACCATAGAGCAGGACTGGGATGATTAAGCTCACTAAAACCTTTGGCTATTCTCGACAAAATAAAGGCTACAGCTTCGAGTTTCCTCTTCATTGTGAGTCGTAATTTCTATTGATGTTGAGCTTTACGTACTTAAGGTGGCGCTACAGTCTGGGGTGGACCTGGGCCTAAACCAACAAGCGTCGCCAGTCAGCTCGACGTTGAACTATGCAAAGGACTTTTTTCATCGAAATTTTGTGGTGAAATAATTGGAATTAGACTCTAAGGTCATCCTATCCATCTGGCTCTATACCAATCTACAAGAGGACTACGAATACGATTCAGGTAGCATGAGGTGATTCTTAAATATAAAAATGTTTAGTGGTGCTACTGCAAACTAGACCTTGACCAAAGTAAAAGATGGAACCGGAACAAATTGCTTAAGAAGTTTATATAATCAGTGTAGAGCTCGATTTAATATCACTCTCCTCTGGGTTCTCGACAAAAAGTAGAATGAAAGAGCTGACGCGCCAGCCAGATATGGCTCAACCTTTGATGGTTCATTTACGGAGTTAGTCTGCTTCTCGATTGAACGCCAGCACTATCACTCAATTACCTTAAGAATTGCGCCATATCCAGAAAGATTTGGTTCAGCTACAATTAAAATAAGACGCACGACCTAATCAACAGAACCAGTACCGAGACAGCAAGAGTTGTAGCTATTATTAAAGGCCACTAGCCAATTGGCTCACACGCTGCCAAGTTTGGCATTCCCTTTAGCACTCATTGCCGTATCAATTCATACGAAAAGGAAACTATATTCCACTTTCTTTCTGACCGCCTAGCACTAGCTAGAACCAGGCATCTCATGCTTGGCAAGGCATTTTTTAAGGAATTGTCAGAGATTTCTGACATCCACAAGGTTGATTTCAAAACTTCCCCTCTTAGTGGCGTGAGTTGTGGCATCAAAAAGGCCCGCTAGCACTCTTTGTTTTTCTAGCAGGACTTACCAAACATCAACTTCTATCTAACTACCCTTCTAGTCAGCTGTGTAATTTTCAAGTCAATTATGAACACCTATCTAAGAAAAATACTTAAAAATATTAAAAAATAAAAATAAAAACTTAAAAAAGAATATTTATTCTTTCCAACTGAATGTCCTTCCAGTTTAAAATTTACTTAACAAAACAAAAGCTATTTAAAAACACTGCCGATGTGTTCGATTTAAAAAGAAATTTAAAACTTATCTACGAATATTATATGTATGTTACTACGATATATAGTTTAATCTCTAATATACAACTTTAAATGCGAGTACATTAATTAATAATAAGAAAAATAATAGTGATTTCATAATCTAGTCACTGGTTGCAGATTTAATATTAGTTTAAGTTTATAGAAATATATTATTTATTTATAATTTCTTTGGCTACTTTATTATTGCTCTGTTTTCCTTTAAAATAATGCAGTTATATTAAAGTTTGTTTTATATAAAGTTTAAATATATTTTTATGGTAAGGATATGGAAAGGCTCGTGTAGAAAGATAGAAAAACTATTTGTGCTTAAAGTTGTTTGTATTGTGTTCAAAGTATTTATTAATTTAAAATTATTATTATTATTATAACAATTTATTAATGTAAATTTTTGTATAATCATTTGATATGTTGTGCAAATGAAAACATATTAACTATTAAATGTTGTTGATAAATGGATATAAAAATATTGTTTTATTAATATTAGAAAAAAAACGTTTGTTTTACAGTAGCATACTTATCCGAAGGTCTATTCCGATCTCAACAGGATCATCAAACACTTATCTGTCTCCCTTTATGCCGACGATACCTCCTCCTCCTTCTGGAAGATAGAGCAAGGTAGAAGTGGTTGAAACTGGTGAACCTGCCAGAGACACAAATAGACCGGATGTGCCGTTATGAAACCACAACTCATGTGACCTGGTAGAGAGAGACCCCTAAGAGTGTAGTTTTTAGATCCATCCTGTGGAGTTAAGAAAATTGATAATGTTGCAGAATTTTATATAAGAAATTTCAGATGGTTCCTTGAAAAAGGATTTTCCGAGTGTGCGCTGCCTGGCTCTGGCTAGTGTTGGGCAGTCACAGAGAAAGTGGAATATGGTATCCTTTTCGTAAGAATTGTCGGGAGGCCTAACTTGGCAGCTTGTGGACTAATTGGCCAGTGGTTCATGCTAATTGCTGTGATTCTTGCTGTCTCGATGTGGTTCCTATTGATTAAGTCATTCGGTCTGTTTTTATAGTAGGCGGGCCATATCTGTCTAGATAATCCTCCTTCAATAGGACCTCGATCGTTTTTCGGAATTGTTTGGAACTTCATATCGCCAAATGTCAATCCACCACCTTTTCACATAAGCGACACCAACTTCCTCATCGAAGTTACCTTCCTTACAATCAACCTATCTCCTCCGTTTAATCTCTTCACGATTTCGGCATTTTGTGTGATAGAGAGCTCATATGGATGAGATAATTCTTAAAGCCAACTGTGTACTAGGTTTTGTTAAACGGTGGTCCAAACAATTCACCAACCCATACGTGATCAGGTCTCGCTACATTACCATTGTTCGGCCCTTCCTAGAGAACGCCAGCCAAGTTTGGTCTCCTTATCATCGTGTGCATATCTCGAGAGTGGAAAGCATCCAGCGCCGTTTTTTTTCGAGGTCTGCCCTGGAACAAACCTTTTATTCTGCCTCCCTATAATCATTTATATAAACACCCTTGAGAGGGGACTGCAGAGATGCAATCAACATTCCTTTCACTCGTCGACTCCTTCCAAGTCACGTTGAGTGTGCGTTACTTCACAACTCTATTTCCTTCAACACAAACCCTCGTAATCTTCGAACCCCTCTTCTATCTACCACCTTATCACATTTTCTATGACTTGAACGAAACGATCTCCCGTGTGCTACGAAAAATTAAGGACTTTTGAAAGTTTGTGTCCCTTGTGTTGGTGCGTGAGTTTTGCACTTTTCCTTCAAATTGCATGACAGTACGTCGTCTTGTCTAAACCTTTTTTCGAAGTCAAAGGTCTCGACTTCAATGGAGTAACGTCCATTCTCCATCGTCATCCTGCACAATCGGACGAGTTTAAAACTATTCATTGCTCTGTATAGCTCGTCTTCGTAGATCTGTCATATGCGGCCTTAAAATCGATGAACAGGTGGTGTGTACTGACTTGGAGCTCCTGGGATCTTCCCATGATCTGCCGTAGTGTTAATATTTGATCGATGGTGGACTTTTCTTTCCTAAAGCCACACTGGACCGACTAACGGCTTCGAGCGTTCACACAATACAGCAGATAGATGTTAAGAAGACTAATACCTCTGTAGTTGGCGTAGTTCAGAGGGTCTCCTTTCTTGAGGATCGGACAAACAATGCTGAGGTTGCAATCATCGGGCATACTTTCTTCCGACCATATTTTATAGATGAGTTGGTGTGTGCTCTTTGCCAAGTCATCGCCTGCCGCTTTGAAGAGCTCGGCAATCAGGCAACTGCTCTATGGCTATCTTCACTTCATCCAGGTCGGGTTGATGGAATTGTTGGTCTACATCGTCCAGGTTGAAAGGTTCATTCTGCCTGACAGCGGTATTTGGTTCGTCATCCCCGTTATACAATCTACAGAAATACTCCTTCCAAATCCTCAGCATCGATCGGGACTCTACTACTCTATAGGCTTCGGGTTGGGGTTTGTGTCGTTGACATGTATTTTGTACCTTTTGGTAAAACTTCCGAATCTTATTCCTGGAATAGTATCTCTCAATTTCCTCGACCGCGCGCTTCTCATGCTCCTTCTTTTTTTCTCCTGAGAAGCCGTTGCTCGTCCCTTCTCTTCTGCTCACAGAGCTCGTGAGCAGCTCTGGTCCTTCTATGCAGCGTCGCTTTGTATGCATCTTGCTAAGCTGCATGTGCTTGCCGGCACTCGTCGTCAAACCAGAGGTTTCGTTTTGGTGACCGAGTGAAACCCAGCACATCAGAGGCGGCATCTCTGATGGCTTTTTAGAAGTGTTGCCACTGGTCTTCAATACTTGATGCTGGCGGCATAGGATCTCTTAAGAGATTGAGGGAGACTCGATCGGAAAAGGATTTGGCGATCTCTTGTGATTGTAGCCGTCCGACATCAAACTTCCTCGCAGTATGAGTTTGTCCTTGCGGTGCTCGGGATATCCGTACTCGGCTACAACAAAGTAATGGTCCGAGTCGTTGTTGGCCCTTCGGAACGTTCGGACATCCATAAATTGTACACCTATTATTCAATTTTGTTTTTCATTAATCATTTCTTTATAATTTTCAACCACAAGCTATATGAAAAATTAGAAACAATTTTTGTTTTAAATAATTTCAATTTATTGTATTTCTTGATTCGGTAAAAATGTAACGTTCTATAATTTCTCTACAACACTTTTCTTGTTTTATAAATATTTTTCAACTCTTATGTGTGAACTTTTAATACAATTGTGTTGTTTTTGTTGGTGAATTTAACTTCTTTATTTTCTGTATATGTGTATATATATTTATTTTTTTGTAAATAACTTTTGATCTAAGAAAATATTTTTTTTCTTTTCTACATTTTGAGTACAAATCTATAGTTTGTGTTGTGTTTTGTTTTAGTAAATAAAACTCAATGAATGTGTGTGATACATATATTTGATTAGATTTTTTTTTGTTTGTTTCATTTTAATGTTGGTTTAGTTGCAAGATAAGCTTTAAGCTTTGTTGATTTAATTTGCTTTTATTTTTTAAATGTAAGCGCATGTTGCATTTAAAGCTGATCTTTTAAAAAACACAAAAAAAATTAAATAGTTTTCAACACATTTTCTTTTTAAAGGCATTTTCTTCTTTTTTTTTTTAGTTCTGATCCTTAACAATAAAATCGCAATAACAATTATGTAATTTTAGAAAAATATTATTTTTTCTTTAAAAGGAAAGGCATTTGTGTTTATGTTTTTAATTTAAGAAAAAACAAATAAACTTAACTTTATTATTATTGTGCCAATTTTGTTTTTTCTTCAAATTTAACAATATTTTTAACAATTTAACCATTTTTCAAAACATCTTTCCCCCTTTTGTTTTCTATAAACTTACACGCCTAAGTTATTAGAAAGAAAAATATTGCTAAAGATTAGATATAATCCTATACAATAGGATTTTTTTTCTGGAAGTTCAAGAGAAATTTTTGTATACATAGTTAAATTAATTGAATAGGTAGGATTTTTATTTTGTTAAAATTTATTAAAAGAAATGCCAATATTTAAAATTAAAATTAAAAGCACGTTAGAAGACATCCCGGTACAAGTGGTTATTAAACTCTAAAAAAAGAAAAAATTAAAAACTGGAAGTATGTTAGTAAAATAGTCCCCCAATTGCTTTTAGCACATTCCATGTTATAGAATAAACAAACTTAAAAATATTCCCCATATCAAGTAAAGATTTGCGATCAAGGACTTTCGTCATTATGACGATTATAATGAAAAACTAGTAGAATTTCCAACAAATTTTAACGATTTAACTTTTAAAGTCAAACTTTATCGATTTCGATCTCGACCTTGTTATAACAAATTCTATACAAAACATTTTTTATAAAATATTTTAGTCTTACTACGTTTTAAATGCGCTTAAAGTATAGTTTTAAATAATTTTTTTATTCAATCTTTAACCACTTATTTATTAAATACCTACTGTAACAACTTTTTTTTTTTGTTTTAATATAATTGATTAAAGCTTTAGGACGCGTATTCAATTTTTTTTTTTTTAATTAAATTTTTAAGAATTGCTTTTAATACCAATTAATATTTTTTAAAAGAGTCCTTTCATCCCATTGAAATGTACCAAATTCAAATAATTCTTAGGCTGTAGCATCTTCTACCCCCTGTCATTATTATGTTCTACTTGCCAGAGTTATGTCAAGAAATGGCACCAAACACCCTTGATTGGACTGTAAAGTTTTTAAAAGTAAAACAGAAACACAAAATGTTCCCTTCTATGCGAATTGAAATCAGGGGTCGAATTACGGCATCAGGGATCGAGTAACTCGTCACGTAAAAATGAGCATTATTACGTATAAACGATCATTCCGACCCCAGGGATAAAAATCAAAAAGTCCTGGTCTCAGTCAGTCCAAGCACGATTGAACTTACGCTTTTTACCATCAGACCTTCACTTTTTGGCTACTCAACGGTCAACTGGTCGAGCGGGCTGGAGACGCTTGTTGGTTGAGGCCCGGGTCCACCCCGGATTGTAGCGCTACCTTAAGTAAATAATCAACCACTCACACCATCGTCCAGTGTTAGGTATCTAGGCATCATACTAGATTCAGAGATTAGGATTGTATAAGGAAAGCATGTAGAACTTTATTTTTATAAAGTGCTGCACTGCAGAGCTCTACAGTCACAGGAATACTTATGACTTGCTTCAGAGTGAACTGATTACGTTTCCAACAGATCACACTCAAACTGAACACTTGACATACCTCTGCCTTCGCACAAGGGCAAACTAATAGAATCAGCAATCTATATCGACAGTTCAAGATGGACGGTGCTGGTATAGATCCTATCGATTTCTGGTTCTGGAGTTACAAGCACAGATGCAAAGCAATCATCCAAAGTTGTATAAGATTGCTGAAACGAGTTAGATTATCAGTGTAAGATAATTTCGATCTGAATTCTAGGTTAGAGTAACATTGAAAGAAACTAACGCGATCACGGACTAGCCAAGTGGGGTTTTTTTTCTCCACAGCTCACTTGAAAAACGAGTGTACATTCTACTGAAAGCTGTGAAAGGAAAACTATGGTTACACTTCCTACAGAAGGCCAACGAACTACGTCCACTACAAGGATTTATTCCCTGGTTGAAATCTTTTGTCAAATTTATATGAAATTTGCCACAATTGCCATGCAATTCACAACTTTGTCAAATCAAACATATCTTTGATAGACATCGGGTCAGAAACTTTCCTAAAAATAAATGGGAACCGCCTGTTTCCCTAGAACTGACAAAATAACTCCTTGATACTGAAGCCAGAAGAATGGATAATAATAGGGGGAACGATATCAACACTTGTCTTTTCTCGAGAGAGATTTGCCCTTACTTCGATCTGAAGAGAACAGATAGACTTCGGTTCATTAATAGGAAATATATAAGAACTATAGTAGGGCATTATTTGATAAATAGGCATGCCACTAGAATGGGTGTTCCTTCCAACGATTTCTGAGGAAGCTATAAAGACGAGGAAGAAGAAGAAGCGATTTATTACACTTTGTACCTGCCCTGGCCTATTAAGGCTGAGAAGGTAAACCTTCTAAGGACTTCTTACAAAAATCTATTGAATAAATTTTAAGGCAATAAATAAGCCTAAAGAAAGAAGGAATGAGTAGCACAAGATCGAACAGGAACAGTTAATTTTTTTTTTTTTTTTAACACGAGAAGAGCGATCAAAGATTTCGGTACTTAAACTGAAGTCCAGAGACTAATAAGACCGATGCGTGACTATAGTAGTAAAAAGCTGAATAATCTGTAGGTACAAAAGATTCAAAATAAATGGCATTCTTAAGCGCTTTAAGATGTTTAGATACCTACTACGTGCTGTCGGCATCTTCTACAAAAGTCTTGGTTGGTTGATTGGGCCTGTTGCGATTCTTATCGGGGTGCTAGAGCTATGGAGAAGTGGCGAATTACATTATTACTTTTTGGAGGTGCGTTAAGACTGGTTTAGGTGGTGACCTTAAAAGAGATCTAAAAACAAATGTTGAACTATGGGAGACCCGTTCTGTGGTTTAAAACCATCTGTAAGCGTTCCTTATCGTTCTTGTTGTTCGTCTAGGATTGTCTTGTAGGGAAAGCCGTTTCGAAGTTATGTATATATCCTTAAAAATGGTCAAGAATTGTACGGCAACAAAAAATTACTTGATATGGAGGCCATGATTTGACAGAATATGTAAAATGAATGTACTACCGGATGATCCCCTGAATCTTTTCAAAAAGAAGCTGATTTATCTCCATTGGAACCGAACAAATTTGAGCTCAATACATGTTCAGTTCAAAAGGTAGGAGTTTCTATCTCTTGGATCAAATTATGGTCTTCTTTTGCTTTAAGATAGTTCCATTACTAAAGGGAGTCCTCAAGCACTTCCCGTAAAAAAAAAACAAGTGCGCCTGCGTTCTATCTATTGAGATTCAATTCTCGACAATGAGTATAGCACCATCTTGCATATGTTTGAACTTCCAAAAAACTAACTAGACCAGACAGAAGGCATAACGAAATGACAGACGACTGGACTTACAAGAGAAAATACCATGGTGAGGAGTATACAAGGTTATTATGGACCTTAACGATAATCTTAAGAAGTCTATGGAGGTATCGGAAGGTGAAAACAAACACAAGTTTATATTCTTGCCGACATACCATTTGTCTTTGAACGAAGTTCCTGATAGTCTCACGCGTACCCAAATGGAGGAACTCAAACCCTAAGACGTGATGTTAGATGTTGACCTCAGTTGACCCTTCTTTTCTTCGGAGGAGTATCATAAACTGCGGAAGACAATACACCAAAACGGATTTGTTAACAAACAAACTGACGTTAAGACAGTTGACGAGTTTCAAGAAGACGATAAAAAAAGCTTTCACGCAACAAATAACAGCAGAAAGCATACAGGTGGTGCAGGACATTGTCAACCTTTTAAGGCTCCCTTATGTTTGTCAAAATTCTCCTTAGAACTTCTTAGGCATATTGAACTCGACTTTACTGACCTTAAAACTTTCACCATATCGCTTTTGAGTTCAAAACTAATTTTGACAAGTACAAATTATGTAAGTCCTTTTTGAAGGAAGCGACTTCTGTCAAACGTCACTCTGTCTTTCCAAATTTTCTCACAATTTACCAAAACTGACAAATCCAAGTAAAATGGACGATGAAAGAACTCCAAGCAAGCATAAGTTATGAATTATATAATTTTTGACAATTGACATCTTATGTCAGTGGTGCATTTAAAAAGCACCAAGGTACTGATTGTGTACAATATATAAAATCTAACAGCATAATTTCTTTTTTGTTTTCTCTTGTAGATATGCACTAATTAGTGTTTTTATTTTATAAAAATAATTTGATTATCTTTAGGATTATTATTCCGCAATGAGCTGAGAGAAAAAAAATAAACTTTTTGTTTGTTCACTAATGCAATGGCAACACTGAGACACACAGAGAGAGAGAAAGAGTAGAGAGCGTGTTAGATTCAAAGAAAATGTTACACATCCATGAATTGGGTTTTTCCACAAATCCATGTCGATGAAAAGGCTTCCTGAAATGAAGCTCTAGATTGCTTTTTAAGTTCCATGGGTCACATTCCACCAAGGAAAAGAGGAGAGGTTCTGAGATCTGCTCTGGTTTCATCTCGACTTTTTCGCCACTTGACTTGCGGTCCTTAAAGGGAGAGAGAGAAGAGATTCACTAAGAAGGTGACATGAATTATTTTTGAAAACTAACCTTCTTATGCCATGTCTAGGACTAACCGGTGGGGTGTGCACTGGTGTTGGTGGGGCTGAACCGCCTGAAGATCCACGCGATGATAAGGACCAGGTTGATGTGTTCTTTGGTGCCGAACAGCCTAGGTATATCGCTGATCCTTGATCATCTTGATCTAAGTCCACTCGTGATCCAAGGACGGATGATGGTACTGATCCTATAAAAAAAAAACAAACAAAACAAAAGTCATCCAGTTAGAGTGGGCAATGGCACTCTCTGGGGAATGAAAAAAGAAACTGGCCTACCTGTATATGAATGCAGGCCAGCTGGACTACTACGTGGTCTAATACCCATACCACTGACCGTGCTTGAACTCCGTTGTAAGTGTGGTCCACCACCAGGCCCTCCTCCACCAACATCAGCTCTTTCAACACCACCTCCACCTCCACCTCCACCTCTACCATCACCACCACCAACGCCTCTACCACTATCTCTTTCACCACTCCCACTTTTGATTGTTGTATTCCCTTTAGATCGTTCGCCTTTCGCGCTCTGTGACGCACGCTTGGTGGACGTTGTTGCTGGTGTCGCTGGTGTAGATATTGATGCATCAGCCTCTTCATCTTCTGGAATTTTTTGTTCACCAATCGAACGACGCTGACTACCAGAATGCTTAGGAGATGTGGGACATGATTGTGCTGTGGTGGGACCTATCGTCGGTTGACTAGCTTGTGGTCGCAATCGTGAACGTTGCGATGATGTGCTCGGCCTACGACGAAATAGGCCTTTCGTTGGGTCCATGTTGCAAACGCCTATATGAAGAAGAAAATTGTGTGTTGAGTTTTGGAAGCTCTTTGGAAGCAGGTGATGAATCAATGAGTTCTAAGCTAATGATAAATGGATGGCTTATCTTTAGATAGAGATATCGTTATCCTAAAGCATGCATGATACTCGTATAAGGCTGGTAAATTTTTTTTTAAGTAGAAGATGAAGGCCGAATATTTTTAAGTTCCTTTTCCAGAAGCTAGAACAAAGAAATGCCATTTTGAGTTATGAGTCTAGAGTCTTAAAGCGAAGTCAGCAGGCTAAGGCAAATGTACAGCAGTCAATTTGGATATTATAAACGAAATTAAAGGTCCCTTAAAGTTAACGAGTACTTCTCTGGATGGGAGAACATGGCCTACGTCTGGCCACAGAAAAGACGGAGATAGTCCTTCTAGGAAGAGGATCCCGATTATCGTCTACTTTCAAGTTGGGTCTGAGGTGATAACCAGCACTGAGGCAGTAAAGTACCTTGGGCTAGCTATTAATACGAAGCTCACTTTCTAGCAACAGATAAGGTCCGCATGCGAACGAGCTGCGAAGGTCACAATGTCGCTGACCAGATTAATGGCAAATGTAGGTGGACCCACAGCCAGCAAACGAAGGCTCCTAATGACAATTTGTCACGCCATTCTCCTGTATGGATGTGAGATATGGGCCGATACACTGCAACAAGAGAAATACAGGAAGCAAATGGCGGCAATACAGAGACGCGGAGCCCTACGTGTCGCAAGCTCATACCGAACGGTCTCGGAACCAGCCATTCTCGAAGTCGCGGGAGTGACCCCTATCGATCTCCTGGCGGCAGAGAGAAAGTACGTCTACGACAAAAAGACGGAAATAGGAGTAGAGGCGGCTACAGAAGAGGTAAAAGAGCTTACAAAACAGCATTGGCAAGAGAGATGGAGTGCAGAAAACAGAGGGCGCTGGACCGCGAGGCTAGTCCCAAACGTTGCCGAGTGGAAGGGACGGATGCACGGTGAAGTGAACCATTACGTCACCCAGTTTCTAACCGGACACGGATTTTTCAACGCGTACCTCCACAAGATGGACAAAATAAGCAATCCAGCTCAAGTGGACGACACAAACCACACGTTCTTCGCCTGTAGTAGATGGGAAGCCGAAAGAAGAGCACTGGAATCCGTGATTGGCATTATAAGCCCGGACAACATAGCCGCAAAAATGTTAGCGAATGAGCAGAATCTATCTTTTTGTAGAGCGCCAATGCTAGTAAACAGGAGCGTACAACTCTTGAGCGTACAAGTCCTTTACACCACAATCAAAGAGCTAGTGTACCTGTGGTATGGCATGATGACATTATTGACCGCATATTGAGTACATACTCCATCAACTGCCTTTAGTTGGCAATCAAAGCCCACTTGCACTTCTTAGAGGGACATGCGCACTATTTTCCAAGTCGTATCCATACTTCCACATGGTGTCTCCTGAAGGAAGTATGAAGCCTGCAAGACAAAACAAGTCCTAGCTACTCGCGGCCTGGACAAAGAAGAAGAAATAAAAATCTTGACTAGAGAAAGATCGGGAGGCAAACAACGCCAAGCCTGGTGGTAAATTCCACGGTAGACGTACTAAGCGAGTGAGAAATTGCCAGAAAAGGTATCAGTTCGCTCTAGATGGAAAAGAAGTCACAGTTTGAAGGCTTGGACTGAAGGAATGATTGTTGTTACCATTTTTGCCTCTATTAGACCATATTTCGCCGATTTAAACAGCTTTAAAATCACACCACGTTAGTACTATACTACTAAACATAAGACTCAACTAAAGCACTCATAACAAACCCACAACTGTCTAAGTTGTAGGTATCATGGAGGCCTATAAACTATCGAGCTTGTCTGAAGACATCTGTTATACCTGCGATGGAAGAAAGTCAAGAAAAGGGGTTGCCGCTAACATGGAAGAACAAGCTGAATGAAGCACCTACTATTCTTATAGAATTAACAAAGCTGACTAGTCAGTAGCTGTATACTCCAGTATTAAGGGCACAATGGTTCATATACTCAAGGGTTAAGGAGCTTCATTTTTATTTCAAGGGAGGATTCATGACAAGGCTCTCGAGGTCGTACTCCATTTGCTACATTTGAGTTTAAAAACTGAGGCAGGAGCGTGACAGCACACTAAATGTGTACATCAAGTCCATCAAAACTAGTTCTCCAATATGAGCCAGATTTTTGCTTGTCCCAAGATCTTAGAGGTGTAAGGAATCTTTAGACTTCTTAGAAATTAGAAATCAACCACAAGGTTCTCAGTCCATGATTTGATTCAAAAAAAAGTTCAACATCGAGTTTCAGACGTTGCTATTCGCATCTTGTCAAACTTTACTATCATTTCAACAATTGTGTTCTCTAAAAGCGTGGTGATGGTGTACCTGCCAAAGCTGTGCTATTTTGAAAACAAAAGTGCCTGTTGAAGCGTTACGCCCTAACACGCAACAATAATAAACCAAAAATTCAAAACTTAAATCGAAAACGTGACAAAATTTATTTCCAAAAATAAAAATATTTACAAGTTCGCGTGCCAAGGATTCACATCATGTGCAAGAACACACACAGCGCAAAACTACTTATCTCAATCTAGATTCTTCCACTTTTCAGTGGTAAAATCTATAGTAAAGGCCACCCCACCTGTGGGACATTTTTCGCCTCTAGAACAATTTCCCTCGCATATGTTCTTATTTTGCAGGAGTTCCTCATAACTATCTAATGCTGTCATACATTTCGCTCGATCTCTCTGTTCCAATGCACGACTGGGAAACCGCTCTCTCAAACGACGTCGCTCCTCGTTTAGTTTATACATTTCAAAGTCCTGTAGTTGATTTTGAAATCCAAGATTTGGATTTGCCACAGCTCGACCAGCTCGAACCACTTTAAGTGCCTCTTTCCAGTTCAAATTCGTTGCACTCATGATGTAAGCCACAGCTACGGTCACAGATCTAGACATCCCCGCTAGGCAATGAATGAGAACGTTGCCTTCACGTAACCGTGCTGCATGGATGAAATCATTACAAATGGAAAAGTATTGAGAAAGATTCTGATCGGGTGTGTCCGCTGCCATGACGCATAGATAATGTTTGTTCTGCAATTGAAAGGTGTGTCCTTATGAAAATGGAAATGTGATGATGGGAAAGATAACTTACGGGTAACAACCGCCTTGGACTGTCATGAATTGCAACGATATGTGTGATTTGAAATTTTTCCAATTGCTGTTGATCCTTGGAATCGCGGTAATTGCCAACATAGAGTCCTGGCAAGACCTGTAAACAAAAGGAAATAGGAAAATGTAAGACTGAAGGTGAGGAATTTGGGTGGTTTTTTGGGACTTGCCCCAGCCATGTTAAAGTTCATTGCGAAGTTATTTTATTTTTTATTTTTTCTGACATTTTTTTTTTTGAATTTTAAACAGAAATACTTAAAATGAAATAAATACTTTTACTGGTGACCACGGGAAACCAGAATTAAAGTTTTGTTTTGGTCGAGGAGATGGTATTGACAGACCGATGACAATTGCCTACCAAGCAGAGATGTGCAATGTTGACGTAGTCAGTGTATGGTGTGTTGCCACAAAGTACTAGAATTTGAATTTTCTAAATAGAAATGCCCGATGTTCTTCTGAAGTTTGTCAATAAAATGAACAGCAACACTTGAATTTAGATAGATAAACCTATCAGCGTTTGATTTGTTTTGTTGGAACAACTTTAATTGCTCGGAACTTTAAATGAGGAGTTTCTGACGCTGACGAATTTTCACTTCTACAGCAAACACCACTGACACTCAATACACTTGTACCCCTATTGCACCTTAGATGCCGTTTTTTATTCACCACACATACGTAAGTGTCTCTGCTAAGAAATACCCAATTCACCCACCAATTTGTAATATAATTCCTCCTCATGTGGATTGTAAGCCATGATTCCAATGATTCTACGGTTAAATTTTTCAAAAAATTACTCACCTTGTTCATTCCATTTCCCATGATTCTTCATTTATATTTGGATTATCTGCTGGCAAATTTGGAATAATGATTCCTTTTCACCATCTGAACAAGGATCTGCAAGTAAACAAGGAAATAAAAACAAAATTAGCCATCATTTCACAATATGTTCCACAAAAAAGAGAAGTTTTTTCCCATTTGTTTAACTCAATATTTGCTGTTTTTCAAACAATTGAACGGCAGTAGGTATAATCACCCTTTTTTGTTTACAGAGGCAAGGGTGGGAAAAAGGATACTCTCATACTTCGAACAGAACCAAAACCACTACACATGGGTGATTTATTTGTTATGGAACGTAAACAGGGACGAATTAGATTTTTCTTTCTCTTTTCTTGACAAACGTGTGTTCATGAGTAAACATTTGAAAGAGTTATTGAGTTGACAGAAGGAAATAAAGGAAATGGGATTGTCCTTGCAATAGTACCATACTTTTGCTCTGTTGCTACTGATGCGGGTTAGCACAATAAGTTTTCTATTGCTGGCACTGGCAGGCATAGTTGCATTGCATTTTTTAATGCTAGACAAGTGGTGTCTGGAGGATTGTTTGTGGCACCAGGATAAGTCATGTGACAGATGCAGGGCAGTTGCAGTTGTGTTGACTATTTTCTTAAGGTCATGTGGGGGGAGATTGGTTTTTTTTATTTTTTTTTATTGTGTTTTGGTCATAGACCTTGATACCATTTTGAAGCAGTACGATGGCATGTGAATGTCGTAGGCTGCACTAGAGGCAGCCACATTTAGAACCAGAGTGGGTTGTTTGTGATATCACATGGATCAGTGTTTTAACTCCAGAAAACTATCCGCAGACACAGCCGGAGCTTATAATGAAGCGCTGGACGCTGCCTATGTTGATGCCAACCAGTTTGTTGAGATAGTGAAAGAAGCTGGCTCCTAAGAAGGCGCTTCGTCGAGCTTCGTCGAGTGGTGGATAAGCACAAAGAAGATGGAGAATCGCTTTTTCTTCATTCCCGTCAATGCAGCTTCCGCAAAAGTTATTATAGAGGAGGCCCAGCCTGTTGGGGTGCCTGACGATGGTGCAGTGTTTCGTGATGTATGTCCTACGTTCACCGTGAAGTACTGAGCTTCATAGTAGTTTTCGACATTACTTCGGGCAGAAAAACAAGGTTTTCCTCTTTCTAATTCAATTCTTCGTCCATGTGGTATATTCAGTCTACTGGGAGGACAATTTAAGGCCGTAGCCCTTAGATAAGGCAGTTTCTGGAACGAAATAGGTCTCCAGCTTCCTAGTCACTAAATCAGCAATTCCACTAGATGGGGCTCTATACACCATCACGGCTTATAACAACAAAGCGGGACACCCGAAGTTCTTCATCTCTCCAATAAATTTAAAGAAGTGCACTGAGACCAATGTAGATACGTGTCCAAAGCATCTTGTTTCTTCTTAAGACAACTTTCTTAGAAGACTAGTGCTGAAACCACGACCACTGAAACCAAAGGAATCATCGCATGTTCTCTAGCTCATCTGCTGAATCACAGCTGTATATTCCCATAAGTTCTTATCCCTAACCACTATTACTAAATCCGCTTACACGCTCTTTAACCCCACCAAACTGGGAGCAATCTAAAAAATCCATGCACTCATACAACTCTGTAAGCAATCCAAACTCAAACAGAAGATAATCTCCAACAAAGTCTTAACACACACAAACAGAAAGAAAAAAAAAAACGAGTCCTTTCTTCATCTCCATTCCGATGCGCTCCATTAAATCAAAATGAGTTTGCCTTTCGCATGACAGGACATCATATTTTAATTCTCCATTCCCACGTCGTCGTCGTCGTCGTGTTACCAACACTCACGTATCCTTGTACAGGACACAAAGTACCTCACCTGTTTTGAATACATTATGCCCAGACGTACGTCTCGTCCGACAACAACATTTTCTCAAAGTCAACCAAAAAAGGATACAAAAAATTGTATTTAACTATTCTCCTTCTTGTTCCCTTCCCCCAAAGGATATGAAACATAAATGAAATACCCAAAGGGGCTAACAATATCCTTGCTTGTGCTTAACTTCTCTTTTTGCTGTTGTTTGTCTCGGGTGTTGTATCCTTTTTTGAGCAGTTTCATCATTGCAACAGGATAATTCATCACAAAGAATGCACAATCCCACGGTGTGATGGTGGACAACAATTGTTTTCCTCAAGTAAGCCTTGGGGGGTGGGGGGAGAAGACAATATTTATCACAAAGCGAGAAGAATCCTTACGCGAACATTGCTGGCGGCTGGGAATGGAAAAAGAAAAAGAAAGTAATTCCAAGTGGGAGTCTTTTAATTATCCCTCGGTGCATCCTTAACACTTTCCAATTCATTTATCTATTGCATCCTTGAATCCGGTATTATTTTCCCTCCTCTTCACTTCACTTGCTTACCCACTCTGTGCTCACACTCATTAGCACTCATTAGCATATTATCTGTCGATTGTGCTCTTTCTCTTCGCTCTACACAGAGTGTCCTTGGTGGGGGGCTAGTTGAATGGGACACTACTACGAGTAGGTATCAACATCCCATCATTCGCGCCACTCATCATTCTTGTTGACATCGTCATTGCTGTCGTTATGTGATCCTTTTCGTTGGGAAATTCTATTTCGTGGTTATGGTTCGCGCCTTGTTGCTGCTTAGAGTGGCCATTCAGTCGTTGTCCTGTTTTAGAGTTTTTTTTTTCCCCCTCCAACATGATCGTAGGCGTACATTGACAGGAACAGTACAGACAAGTACATCATAAACAGAACATATAAGTGGAATGAGATGAGATGAGTGTTAAAGGACATGCACTATCGTTTGCCCCTTAAATTCACCCATGGTAAGCTCCCCTAACACGAGCTATGTTAATGTTATACTGAAGGAGATTATTGGATGTAGAGCTATGGTGTAGGACAAGAGTATACACAGGGATTTCGACTTGTTTATGCATATTCCACTAGATTTTTCTGTAGCAGGAGCAACAAGGATATGACTCATGGGCGGGTGAAACTACTAAAATGATGTTATGCACCAGGAGTTGGTGGAATTTTAATGAATACACGGTTGAAAGGTGGAAGAGTTAAGCTCACCGAGTTTCTGGTGTCGACATCCTTGTTGAAGGCACATGTAAATTCAATAAACTTCTAAACTTATTGAATACGGGATAAATGAGGCTTTCAGATTACTTTTGACAGGAAGAAGGATCCTGCTTCACTACGTCGAGGCTTTAAAAATTTATCACAACTTATTTTCTTGGTAAAATCTGTTTTAATAACGAAAGCGTTCAGCGAATAGTCAAACAATGGTCGCCAAATGGTGGTTGAATGAACTCGATACAAAAAAGTGTCACTACCTTTCCCTACCTTTGTAGGGTCGGTCAGTGGATTGAAAATTAAAATTTTAAACAATTTATGCAGTTTTCTTATGAAATATCACTGCAATTACAATTTATTTGTTCAATTTATATATAAGACTTAATGTTGGAATGGATTTTTATCAATATTTCCATCAAAAACCTGTTATTTTTGAAAAGAGACGTTTGAACAGCAAAAAAGTGTAGTAAAGTGCTACACGAGCTGACTGCATTTTTTCGTCGGTTTTGTGTAACAAAAATGAAATTTCGAACTTAGTTCGTTATTCTTTGGGTTTTTTTCGGTTGGAAACTTAAAGAACGAAACAAAAGTTGGACTAAATGAGAGTATGTCGTGTTTAGAAACTTATGAAATACTGAAAATGCTGAAAACAATCAATTTATTGAGTAAAATTGAGAGATATCCTTGTGCGGAGGGTACAAACTGATCTCTGATTGAGTTTTCATCAAGAAGAACTACATATTGAACTGGTTAAAGGAGTTCTCTAATTTTAAAACTTAAAAAAACTGCATCACAGCTATTCACTATGTCTAAGCCTTTCAATTGCATTGGTAGTCTGAAGAATAAATCACACTTTGGTTACAATAAGAACTCGACTGTAATCTACAAAGCGAAGCATTGTATTGTATTGTTGTTGTTCGGGAGAGCTAAACAGCCCTTGGCACTGCGGTTTCTGATGAATCCTATTGTGCCTTCCCTAATGTTTCTAGATGAGTTGTTTCACTCCAGAAGATGTCAGGAAGTTAATGAACTTCCCTGGATGGATGGCAGCAAGCTGTTCAGTAGAGACAAATTCGCTGCCTAGTATTCTTTTTCTGAGTTGAAAAAGAGCTGGGCATTCCATTAGGATGTGAAGAGAGGTCTCCTCACCTTCCAGGCAGAGTCTACAGCTTGAATCTGTTGTGAGATTTCATGCGATGTAGGTGCTTGTTCAGGCGGCAATGACCGCTGAAAAGTCCGACAAGTGCTCTAAGGTTGCTCCTATCGAGATTCACAATGAATTTTGATTTTCTTTGTGACGGTACCGGGAATAGCAGTTTCGAACATGCTTGTCCTGGTGTGTTGAGCCAGACTTCTCTAGATTCTTGCATGCAAAGACTTTTTGCATGTCTCGCGAAGAGTGATTTGCTGACCCCACAGAAGGGTTCGGAACCAACGAGTTTTGTTGCCGCACCGTCTTTGGCCAGTGAGTCTGCCCTTTCGTTACCCGCAAATCCACTATGTGCAGGAATCCAGTGAAGAATGACCATATTGTTCCTAGCAAGGTCCGAAATAATTTTGCGGGTTTCTAGGACTAATTTGGATTTGATAACAGACGAGTCGAGTGCTTTTAGAGCAGCTTGACTGTCTGAAAAGATGAATATAATTTTCCCCATGATGCGAGAGGACTGATTCAGTCTCACACATTGGTTGATGGCAAAGACCTCTGCTTGGAATATGGAAGCGAATTCACCAAGGCTGACTGAGAAGTTCGCACCTGTTGAATCTCCAAAAATTCCGGAACCAGTTCCTGTTTCCATTTTGGATCCGTCCGTATACCAGACGAGGTCAGAAGGTGATATTTGGGGTTAATGGTTCTCCCAGTCCTCCCTTGAAGGGATAACTATTGAGAAATTCTTGTTTAAGCAGTATTCGGGAAGCATGTCGTCTGGAGGCATGCTGAAGATCGCATCTTGCTCCAGTGTTTCAAGCAGGGATAAGTGTCCTCCCCTGTGGGATTTCAGGTCAAGGTTGCTTGAGTGGAAGAGTCGATGAATGCCTAATTTAGCTTCCATTCGAATGAAATTTCGTAGTGGTGGTAAGCCCAAGATGACATTAAGTGCAGCAGTTGGAGTTGTGCGAAGGCATCCTGACATGCAGGTTTCCGCCAGACGTTGGACACGTTCTAATTTCGTAACTGTGGAAGTTTCGTTAGTTTTTGTCCACCAAACAACGCTTGCGTATGTGATCATAGGTCTGACGATCAGTTTATATAGCCATAATATCATCTTGGGTTGTACTCCTCAGTTTTTCCCACAGATACGACGACAGGTCCATAGTGATATGGAAGCTCTGCTGATTATCCTTTCGATCTGTGGGTTCCAGGACATTCTGCTGTCCAGGATGATTCCCAGATATTAAGCTTCTTGTGAGAATGGGATGGTTTCGCAAAAGCGAAGCATGCAAAGTCAAAAAATCAAAGCTAGGTTTTGGTTTTTTTTTTTGAAGAGGGAATGCACCATGTACCGTCAGAGGTGACTAAGTTCTCCCACTTTGTCAAAGTCTTACCGACTAAACCCTATCCATCTTCACTCCATATTCAGGTGAACCAACCCCGAAACTGCTTCTTGCAATACTTCAGGGTGGTGCCGCTTTTCCTAACCTCTATGAGCTCTAATCTTCTATGACTTTGACAGATTTATACTCTGTTCTCTTCTTTTTCCCTTCAGCACTTTCTCGCTGTAGAAGCACACTCGGTTCTACATTGGTGCACACTACCGCCTACCTCCGTTTCTAGTCTTCATCTGTATGCAAGCCATCCGATGTCTTGAGTCAAGTTGCCATACTGACACGATGGAACGAGCTCAGGAAGTTTTTTCCATTCTGTGTAAGTAATCCTTGAAGCACCCATGTCCGGTAAGGAATTTTAGGGAAACTCACTTCTTCCCAACTCCGCTACCTAAATTTCGTTATGTTTCCGATCAGTCTTACAGTCCATCTTTCCCTGGTTTCTCTGCTTCAGCGTTCTTGTCAGCGTCGCATGGTGATCTCTTAGGCTTCCGCTGTAGCCGTTTCCTTCCCAACATCTCTCAACTCTCCTCTATCGCTATAAGATCAATGGGGATTACTTTCGTGACCACTAGAATGGTTGGTTCTCACCCTGTTCGGTAGGAACTAGCCACTCGGAGAGCTCCTCTTCGCTGTACCGCTTCCATTTACTTCCTGTATTTCTCTTGATTGAAGACAACATCTCAGATCTTGCATCCATAGAAAAGGATAGAAGACCTGGCTGTCGTAAGAAGTTTTCGCCGACATGCCTTTGATCCTCTCAAATTCCCCATTATTCTGCTCAAAGTTATATTGATCTTTGCAGCCCTTTCGAACTCAGACTTAATCTGCTGCCATTATATAAGCAATTTATTCTTAGCCTACCTGTACCTCAATGATAGTGGAGCTCTGCCTCTTTTCCGTTTTTTCTCTTCCTAGACTAAGTCCATGGTCTCGGACGCGTCTCATGACTTGGTTAAGCCGTCTTTGGGCATCTTTGGTGTCTCATGCGGTGATCACTTCCGTAATCGACCAGATCGGTAGTTTTAAGGTCTAAAGGGGCACAGGAATTGAAAGGCTTTTGCTGTTCTATAGTCCCGACTTGTGCCTTAGTTACACTCTATATTTGATCTGTTTTGTGCCCATCGGTAGTGAAGCAAGGAAAGGAAGTGAACTGAACTCTCTCACCTTAAGACACATTCACATATAATTTATCATTCCTTACGACTTATCCGTACAAGATCCTTAACCCTACCAAGAACCAAGAACCCTAAAAAAAAAAGAAGTCCATTAACACTATTCCTCCAACTGTCATCGTAAAGAGAATGAAATTTTTAATTTATCCTCTCGTTCTGAATAAGAATCCTTCATCCACAACGATTTGCATAAAAAAAAAACTGCCGCGCTTCAAGGAAGTCATTCCCCATTCCATCCACTTTGTTGATTACATTGCTCGCTCCTCGTCACTATTACACTTTTCAACAGAATATTTGGGTAACTATCCATTTCGAATGAGAATAACTGCACATTATAGCCGTGAGCAAAATACAATGTGCTTCCTCCTTCCCTGACCCATTTTATCCTTAAAATAGGAAAAATCGAAAAAACTTTTGTCCTAATAGCTGGCCCAACAGCATCATCAAATCAATTCTCCTTTTCCCTCTTCGGTTATAGGATACTCCTTCAGCGTTTATCTATTGAATAGGATATTTCTGTGAACAGTATGAAATTAATACACCAGATCCTTGTAACATTCGATTGGGTATCTGTCCCGGTGGCGATACAACAACATTACCCATTCATTCTTATCCGTCGCAAGGACAATAACGTGTCATCGTGATTGTTGTCTTTTAGGCGCGGAACAATTGATTGTACAAGGACAACAGTGTGAAGGAAAAATGGTTTTATTTGCCAACAGCCAGAAAAAGGACGAACATGTTTTTGGGTCATACCCACCCACATTTGGAAAAAGTTATCGAAAAAGTTTCCTAACCCGAACCGCTCTTAAATGTTGATGGTCAAGAGAAAGCATGATTTCTCCTTAAAAAGATGCATTTCCACACGGCATCCTCAAGTGGATGACTGGGGAAAGTAAAATGTCCTTTGAAAACGACTGCACGTGGTTCATTAAATTAAAACCTCAAAAGTACTTTTCCGCTTCGAGTTATGGTCGTAAATCTACTCCTGGTACATGCACAAGGAATGAAATTTTCATCCGAAACAATCACAGGAGTAATCAACTGAAAGACGACGACGACGTCTTCGTGGTTGTGGTACGTTGTTGTTTTTTTTTTAATCCTCAGCCTCTGCCTCGCAGTCATAAGCTGAGAGCCCATACACTTTCTTCTGTGGCATGTGTTGTAAGAAATGGTGGCAGATATGATATTTTGGTGAACAACAAATGTCCTGGAAAATGTACACCTATGCATGGTTTCGGTTGTAAATAGCACATGTGTACGAGTAAAGGGGTGATTTTTAATTCTGGGCGTGCTTATGGCGAAAGTGTTGCTGATGTGGAAAGGCAATTGCTTTGCCTTCTGAATTCTGAAGCCGTCTTCAACTGTAGGACTCACCATCGATGTGTATTCTTAAGCAAAAGCGCATCCTACAGACAGTAGTATATGAAGCCTATAGACGAGGCTTGTAAAGAGCATAAACATGAAAACCACTCCTGACAGAACTGCTATCGTTGTGAGTCTAGAATCTCCCAATGAAGTCCTACGACCAAAAAAAAAATAATCGCCAGACTATAAGTTGGAATGGAAGCTTAGAAATCCCATAAGCCAGGACACCCTTGGAAATGGAATCAGCCTGATGGGCTTTGCCTCAACGTTTGATAGAACTTCTTCCATCTTGGAACTAGGCAGGAAGCCACTATTTTGGGATCTCAGCGTTGGGCTCTGTGAGATCTCCTAAGATCTAAGAACTTGAAGGAGACCAGAAAAGCACTACAACCTTGAAAATCTTTTGTTCCTCGACGTTAACTGAAGTGGAAGTCGACTGGCAGCTTGCGAGTAGCAAAGGTATTCAAACGTAGATCGTCAAAAAACTGTTCAACGTAAACTATTGTATTTACACAGCTCGATGTCCCTCGAAATGTACACGAGTGAGGAAAATTGGAACAGAGTGAGCTCCTAAATCGAGGCAGTGCTGAAGGTAAAGCGAAGAGAATAGGAAAATACAGGATTACAGCCCATAGAAGCTTGGAAAAGTGGAACCACCTCGAAGTAATGCAAGAAGTAGTACCGGGACTAGTTTGCTTCAAGATGGAGTGGGTTAAGTCGCGATTGCCAAGGCTTAGCTTTGGCAACTGCCCCTACTATTCATGTTGTGCGTACGAACGGCGAATTGAGAACCTTTTTCTTAACAAATATACACTCGGGCATTTGTCAATGGCTGCCGAGAGGTGGCGCCACGAAACATTTTTGGACATTTTGTTGAAGCTCGAACCAGTGCACAACGCACAAACTAAGTCAAGGTGAAAACCAATTCACAATTTCTGTCTGTTCTTTGAAGGATAAAAAAACAGATCTTTTGAAATCAGCTCTTTGGTTCCTAAACTCCTCTTGACCTATCAGAATTGCCTTAAGAAACCTGTATGGCATTGTCACAACGTCATTCTCAACTTTCTTTCACCATCGAACACAATCAACAGCCTCCAACTGACACCCACCTCCTTAAAGGAACAAACAATGACATTTAATTTGTCTTGTGTTATCCTTGTATGTAGAAACATGAGAATCATTCCATTCCATTAAGAACTTCCGTTCAAAGTCAACACACTATTGCCCCCTATTAAATCCTAAACACTTAGGTAATATATAGTCCTAAGCAATAATAAGAAAGGAGATTAATGCAAGGACACGTTATCATGTCCTTAAAGTGGTTGAATCACATTTCATGTGAAAATATTTTTCATACTATCTCATCGGCTTATGTGTTAAACTCAGCCATTTATCCCGCCTTTTTCTAGTTGTCCCATCACATTTAAGGGATGTGGTGAACATGAGTACGGTCGGACACTTAAGGATACTTTAGTTCTTCACGCTGAGAAGGTTAAACTTTAAGAACTGTATTCTTGTATGAGAAGTGAACATTTTTGGGTTATTTTTTCTCTCTGAGACATGAAGTGTGATGTGGTGTTTGTATGGTTCATCTAAACTTCGCCACAAGAAATAAAAATAAAAAAAAGTTCCTAGTTACTTTCTCATTAAATTGTTTAACAAGCTTGACCCAAATACACATCCGATTCTGTGCCACACCCTGTATTTGGATAGTAAAAAGTACAAGTCCTAAAGTAAGAACCTCCCTTCAGAGATATATCTAGCACATAAAACCTTTCCTTTTCAGGTCGGACTATAGATATAAAGGAAAACTAATCCTGGTACCACTTTAAAACGTGAATGCACTTCGGTATAGTAATATTCTTTCATCCTTTCAACCGGGTGGTGGGTGGTGAATGCAGAACAAAAAAAAAAAAAAAAACTTAAAATGTCCTGCATTCCTATACCCTTTACCCACTGAACTGAAGTGAATGCACGCTAATGTATCGCGAGAGTGAATATGTGAACATGAATATGTCAGAAAGAGAGTGAAAGAGAGAGGATAACTATCGATTAATGTCAATTTGACAAGCGCTTGCATGACACTATTTTCCTTTTTTTTTTTGCGATGGTCTCTGGTGACGTTTGCATGTTTGGAATATTTGGTCATGGTAATTGCTTTCCATTGTTATTGATTAAAAAAGTCCTTAATGGTAGCCATTCTTGACGAGACGTATTCATGCGTCAAAAATGCATGACATATGTCATGTTTGACGTGTCTATTCAAAATGACAGATCGGTCGGCAAACATTTTCTCTGACATCTCTGTCAACGCAAGCTTGACATTTCCAATCCAAGATTGGTTGGGCAAAGCTAGGTTGAGCTATTCTATGATCTTTGTTTGGTTCCTAGTTTAAATTTGGATCGGGATTGACGTTAGATTGACAAATGTCTTAAATGGTTGATTGGTTGGCTCTTTACCTAGTCCACGATAGGGTCTGCTGTAACTCCCCTCAGATGACTGTTGGAAAGCGGGTGTGTGGTGGGCTGGTTTTGGAGATGAAGAAATTTCAAGAGAAATGGAGTGACAAACCCTAGTATGTCATCGATAATTTTGCGGTCTAGTTGCCAGTACTTATTGGCGTTGTCTTGCAGTGACTGGACAGTGACAGAAGAAATGTTGCAGGTCCTCCTCTTCCTCCCCCTCGAAGTTTTTACAAGTCCAATTCTATGCCCTGTAAAAAGTTTCACCTTTGATCTCTGCTGTGCTCTGTTGCAATTCACTGTTTTCTCTCGGAAAACCACTCACGTCTACCCATTATCCCGGTTGATCCTGTTATCGATTGCCACCTTCATGACTGTTGAAACAACTCCTAACTAGTCTTTTTTTAGGACGCACCGTTGTTCCTACTTTTTTCTCACCAGTTCGTCTGCTTTCTCGTTACACTTGTGTGCCCCGGTGTCCATGAGATGTTTAGCAAATGCTTGCATTCCCGCACGAGAACGGATTTTAATTGTTGCTTTGCCTATGCATTTTCCTTGGGTGTGGTGTCTCATGAAGACCTCTTTTCCCCTCTGGATCGGGAAGGCTTTTGCCTGAAAGACTGTGACATGAGGTTCGATATGTACGGCGATACTATAGTGATAATCCTTCGTGGTATCCTGTGTTGCTATGGTGCATCCATGATTTCCTTGAGGAAAAAGGCGATCAAAAGTTGTTGACAAAGTTGAAGCTCTTGTTAACCACGTCGCTTGATTAAGCTATCAGTGGTGTATAGTACGTGAAACCAGTACGCTGTCGGCAAGAGCTACAACTTTGTCAACAATTTCTCACCGATTTCCGATGCCCTGTATACGATCTGTCGTCGAAGTGGCCTAGGGTTTCTAATTTGACGGCCGAGATTGATGCAACTAGTCTCTTCGCTTCTAAATGTGTTGCCGTTGGTGTCTTAGATAATTTCGCCTTGAACTTCACCAGTAAACGACAGTAAACAATTGTGTGATCCCCCACCCTGCCAAGGAAAACAAATTACAATTTTGAGTACAACGCCCATCTCATTGCTTCGCATTCAAAGAAGGAACTCATCACTTCCATTTTAATTAAAATTCTTCCTACGACTTTCGACCTTTTTTTCCTCATAAGTCGTGTCAAAACTGCGTTCATCTCTTGATGTTCCTTCATCCTTGAGACGTTCATTAATATTGCTTGAGAAGAAAAAGAAAAAACTGAAAACCACCTAAAGTTTCAACTCGAATGAACACCGCATTTGCTAAAGTTTATCACAAAAAGGATACGACTTTTCTTTTATCCAAATATTTACTCCCAGGACATGGAAACTTGCTTATTCAGTTGTATCACTTCGAATCGCTACTGCCTTTGATATTTGTGAAAAGATTCACAAGGATAAATCGAAACGATACATCTTCGATCTTTTGAAAAAGAAAAGTCCTTCATCCTAAAAGCTCTTTAAATATAAAATGTTGTCCTTGTGGCTAGATATAATGCATCTGCAAGCACTTGTGTATGAAGAGTGTCCATTGGAGAAACTTTTTCGGCTGAATGGTTCCGAGACAACGACAGACAAGAGAGTACCCCCGAACAGTGATTAATGAATTAAAGATTCCATCCTGGCAGCGGTTGATTGTGCACGTTTATCCTTTTTGCATATTTTAAAACGCGAATGTACACATTTTCAGTGCACGATGTTCGCCAATGCAATTCCATGCGAATGAATACAGAGCAACGTCACAATGAATATCCTAGAGTTTTTAGTACGTATGTCCTTTTAAATACTCGCACGAAACCAACAGATTGTGCGGGTGTGGCCATTAAAAATTCAAAAACGAAACAACCAGGCAAACATAAAACATAAAATGCTGTAGTGTGCAGTTTTGATACCCTATTTTGAGGGTTTTTGGAATTTGTGTGTGTGTGTGTCAGTTTAGGACACGTTCGAGGTAGGAAACGTGTGCGCTAAAGAACGTGCGAACAGCAAAGGAACGAACAAATGAGGATGGGTACGTGATCAATGAAACCACTGCCGACGACGACGTGATGCGGAAAGCTTCACTTTCAAGTGAGTGAGTGATGGGAGAACATATTACTGTGCATACCCAAACGAATAAGGCTTTTCATTGCAAGGATGTGTGTGGCTGTCTGAAATCGGCTTGAGTTTTACGATTGGTGTTCCTTGAAGTAATTTGTTTTTTTTTTTTCTTTTTATCGAAGATGTAGTGCAATGAACTTTGGTTTCACTTTCAGTCGAAGGAAGTCTAAGGATATATTGAGGACGAAACTCTACTAAGCAAAGCATTTAGGTTCAATGTGGTGAAAGAGATTTAAAAGATTTAGACCTTATCCTATTGGAAATCGGTTTTAGAAGTTTACGAACTGACTCGAGGGATTGAGCTTAGGGGGCGTCGTTAAGTCAAACAGAGTGTACGGAGCTGAGTTTCTGCACAGATGAACTACACGAAAGACCTTATCTTCAATAGAACTGACTAGAGAAAGGAATCCTTAACAGATTTGATGCACACAATTGTAGGAAGCTACGTGAGAACAGTTTTAATGCATTGCTTGACTGTCAGGTCTTCTCTAAACTTCCGATTAATCTCCAGATATGGGGTGTAAGGTAGGTCCATTTGACCTCTATCATCCACAACTGATTTGTAAACAGAACTGTGTCCGCTCCTTAACAAGTTCCTTTGTCAGAATATTTACCAGATTGTGTGGCTCAAAGGTATACCCTGCCAAAGAACTTACTTTCAGTCCTCCTTCAAGATGTCGCTTCTATTTTGCTTTACAGTCCGACAGAGGAACGAATTAGCTTCCTAAGAGACAGCAAACACTCATTATAGATCCTTGTAATCCGAAATGTGCTCCAAAAATTCAAACATCCCCCTGCATCACCCTATAAAACTGCAATACGAACGAAAATAATAATCAACGACTCAAGGCTACGCGAACAAGCACTATCATCCTTAATGCATACAGATTATGAAGAGTGCGCAACCAGGCTATACACCAGCTCACACTCTCTGCCACCCCCTCAAGCAGTTGTATTCATTTAGCTTGCAATTGCAAACAGCACCAGTATAGCTACTTAAGCATTAAGATTCATGAATTCATAGAGGGCGCATGAAAAAGCGCAGAGCAATACACACACACATACACAAAGCCTATTGTCCTCAGCAACCTCCTCGTCCTCTTTTACTTATTATAAAACACACTAACAACACTCTCGAAGTCGAATCAATTATTCCTGAGCATCATCTTTGACATGTAGATCTGGGCTCTCCATCTGCATTTGTGAAGGATTCTCCTGACAATGGACCTTTATATGTCAGAGGTGCATATGATGAGATTACCCTCACACACAGACAGAAATAGAACAATTAAACATGCACCAAGTGGGAATTATGATCCGAGGATATGAGAACGATTCGAAGGATATCAAGAGTTTAGTTTTCAGTCGATTCTCTGATGGGTGTGACTGGGTAAAGTTTATGCACACGCTCTCTATTGATTGGAATTCTGATTTTATTGATCCTTACACGAGTGACAGGACATTCATTTGCATGGCATGTAATTGCTACTAATCAAGGTCATCATTGGAATACAATCGCATGGAATGGGCACATTTAGATCATCTGATTGTGTAAATTGCAATTGAGATAGCCACTGGTGATTGATTGCAGTCATAAAGGATATTATAGTCGCAGAGTGAATTTATTTGATTGCACTTCTTTGGTCATTCGCAAAGTAGTCATTAGAAAGGGACTACAAAGAAGTCGTAACACTTGTTGTTAAATTGCGTTGCGAAAGGGTAGAGTAATGAATATTGAATCGGAATGGAGTCCTTGGAGCAAGAGAGACGTGTAATTTTGTTGAGTGGAAAAGGAATAGACAAAAGTTTCCATATCGAATGATTCAACGTGTGACTATGTATAGGTTGATGTCCATCGTTTGACACTTGAGAACTTTGAGAAGCTTTCGATAATTTACTTACTTAGGTGGGGCTACAGTTCGGGATGAATCTGGGGTTGAAGCAAGAGGCCTCTCCAGTTAGCCCGGTCGAAAATCGAACCTTGTGAAGTGCTGTCGAGAAGAGCTTAGGATACTTGGAACACAGCATAAGGTTATGCTCTGCTAGGTCCCTGAGCATGAGGGCACACCAGGGAACGAGAATCCTGGCAAATTGACTGGAAGGAGAAGGAGTTGATATCTCTCCTTGCTCATTGAAGCTCGAAGCAGGGAACAAAGCTCAAAGAGAGGCAAACAACAGATGGTCCTCACTAGACACTTGAATCATCACAAAAAAGTGAGGACCTACATATGTTTGATAAAGCCAAGAGCGACAAACTTATAGAAAAGGATAGAAAATCCCTCTCCACCCTTATAGGTGTGAGAACGGGACACAACACTCTGCGGTACCATATGAAAATGCTCTGTGTTACGGAAGAAGACCTGTGTAGAGGCTGCGGCGTCAAGGAAGTTCATGAGGAAACAACCCACTTCCCCTGTCACTGCCCAGGCCTTTACCAACTAAGACACAAATTCCTCGGACGACACTTCTTCCAGGATCTCGAGGGACGGTTTGTGTCACAGATGCCGCGACGGTAGCGTTCAAGGGTAAGATTCCCCCTATGGGTATCACAATGGGTGTATAGAGACCTGAGAGGAGCTATCTCTGCACCAGCCCACATACCTAATCCAACCTAGTCCGATCGTTGGGTCTAGTTACGCACAACAAGTTGGTTGAGGTCCCCTTCTACTTGTGCGTGGCAGCTTAGGCGAGGTCTTTGTCTACTCCGCTGTCCCTCTGGATTGGATTCGAAGACTCTTCGTTCATTCGTTCTACATGTCGTAGATATCTCAAACAACGATGTCGCTGTACAGCTCGTATAATTCGTCGTTGAATCTCTACCTCCAAGTCCCATAAACAAAAACGGGACCGAAAATCTAAGGAAGAATTTATCGATCGAAACAACCAAGGATATCTCCTTTCACCTTCAATAGTCGTCTATGCTTTAGCGCGATAGAGTGGAACTGAGATGATTAAGGTCTTGTATAGAGTCTTCTTCGTTCTTTGGGATAGGGCCTTACTGCCTTTTCAGTCCAAACAGGGGTGGCCATGGTGTAGTGGTTGCATCATCGCTTGTCACGCTGAAGGTTTCAGGTTCGAACCCCGATGTAAAAAAAGTCCACCAACTGCGAAAAAAGCTGACGTCAACTCTACTGCATAGGCATAACACTGGCAGTAGGGTGGTCATATGGCTTGAAATGTTGACCGTACAAATGACATCGGGATGTTCGAGAGAAATACTGCAATGGCAACAGTTTCAATAATTCTCCCCAGTCTTCTGGACACCACCCTCGGAGCAAAAAGACTGAAACCTAATACCACCTGAGTTTCGAAATCACTACGCCAACATGAGCGCTAGCGGAAACAGCGATTGACAAGAATTATTCTTTTCTGATGTCGTTAACAGAAGTGATATCCGAGTTGAAGTAGCCTTCGATAAACGTTTCGGAATTGGGTACTGCTGAGCGGCTTGAGTTGACTTTTTCTTCTTGTCCTTAATTTTCTATCATCAAACTTAAGAATGCGACAGACTTAGCCACTTTGTCTTGATCCTTGCTTACTCTGAGCTTAAACTTCCTCATGCAGAAGGTCTACCAGAATCTGAGGACATTTGTGGCCAGCTCCATGGTAAGATCTTTTGTTGAGTACCTCGAGCTGCTCTAAGGATCTTAGCTTGTCCATCTCCTCCCTGATGTTCAAAGCCTCTGAATGTCTATGATATTATTAAGGATATTAAGGACCCGACCTGATTTTCCTTCAGAAAATCAAGAATCTACTACTTGTGCATCAGAGGTGCTTTTCTCAACTACAGACCCCACAGTGATTTAAGAATTCCTGATAGTAATGTTGAACGAAGGCCATCCCTTGAGTGGGTCTAAATTTCAAGGACTTAAATCTATTTAGAGAAAAATCTGGAAACGAAAAAAAACATCAAAAATACTTCTCCACGATGTCTGTCGTCCTTTCAAACATAAAATTCCAATTTATCCACTCTCGCATCAAATTGCTTTCATAACATTTATAGCTGAGCCCTAAGTACACTAATCCAAGGACCAGGACATGTTCTAAAATCTTCTATTATTCATTGCATCATACCTATAATAGTTATGTCAGCAAATCAGCTTATAAGACGTTCCTCTCACACACCTACAAAAACATACTTATCGTCATCTCATTTCTTATTTACCCTCCTGTCGACGTTTGTCTTCCAAAAACTCAACAAAAAAAGACCAAAAAAAAGGAAAATAAAATCGAAAAAAAGAACAGGAAAAAGGAAGAAAGCATTTTAAATAATAAATAAGAAGGCAATCCTTGTCTCATTCAACATGACGACTCCTTGAATAACATGGCAACATTCAGAAGAGAAAAAAAAAAGTTAAACACTCTAAAGTACAAGAGGAGGACCTTACAACAATGGACATTGTGTCCTAATAAATGCACAATGACATGAAATTATGCATTCAGTCGAGAGGGCGTGGGAGGGGATGAGGGGATGAGGATATGTTAATCATTCCCTGCCTTTGGGGGATACATGTCTGTCGGTATTGTTTTGCGTAAATACTAACTCCTTCACAGTCGTCAGGAGTGGAAATCATAACAACCCCCCAGACAGGATTAAAAATAGAAACAAACGCACACACACACAAATACAGAAGAGGACTTTCTACCTCAATGCTGCCACCTGAAAGTAGGTTAAGAGTATCATCATCCTGTGACGGGATTAGCATCAATAAACTGTGTGTGCAATTTCAAGATCTAGGACTAAACATCACACCGAACCTGATTATAGGTGTTGAAATGCTGGTATTGGACAACCAATTCACGTCTTCACAGCTATTTGGCGCTAATCAAAAACGGGTTATGGTACAAATTGCTTTTCACTTTTAAGGAAAACCCTCATCTGTCATGTACGCACAGAGGGTAACTGGCACAAGATGACAAGGGATTTCAAAGACCGGAAATGAAAGCCAAAGGGCACACAAGTGTGGGGAGTGTGCGTGGCACAGCACAGTACAAACTCAAGTTATCGTCCGAATATTCCCTAGGCTGTAGTAATGGAAATTTATTGTATTTGCATACATTTTTGTTTTTTATCCAGGGAATGTAACGCCAACAAACCCGACATTTAAAGGGATCCTTTGGAGGCATTTTTGTTTGAGTAATGAACGATAAAGCGAGAGGTTAGCTTTCATTCGATGTGCTGTCCTTTCCATTCGAATGGGTATTATGTTTGTGCATGTTTGTGGGGGATTGCGGATAAAGTTGTCATGCCTCATGTGTAGTATTCCGAGTAGGACTAACGATTGAATTCCTTGTAATTCGAATTATCTACTGAAGTATAGCATTCGATTTGCCTTCAGTTCACATTTTCTATCAAAAGGAGGGAAATCCTTTTTTCGTGGAATGGTTGATGTGATGCATGAAAATTTGAAGGCTTAACTGATATGAGAATTTATGGATGAAAGGGATAATTCTATGCTTTTGGAATTCTGATGAATTTCTATATAAGCCAGGGGCTGGTTATCAACTGGACTAAGGGTCCCTTAGAGCTGCAAAATTATGCGGCAATACTTGTTTGCATAGATGTCCTTTTTACTTCATCGATTTATAGGGAATCCAACTTCCGCACGAAGGATTTCTTTCAATTCTATTCAATAAACTGATTTAGTTCAACATTTTCGATATTTCATTAGTTTTTGAGCATGTTTTACTGTGATTTAGTTCGGTTTTCAAAAGAAAAACTTATTTATTTCGAAATTTCATTTGTGTTACACAAAATAGAGGAAAAAATGCAGTCTGTTCGTAAAGCACTTTATTGCACTTTTTGGCTGTTCAAACGTCTATTTTGAAAATTTTGCAAATTACAGTTTTTTTCTGGAAATATTGATAGAAATTCATTCCAACATTTAGTTTTATGTATAAATTGAATAAATAAATGTAATTGCAGTGATATTTCATAAGAAAACTGCATAAAATATTTAAAAATGTAATTTTCCATCCGCTGACTTCATACAAAGGTAGTAAAAGGTATGTGACATTTTTTGTCGGAAGTTCAATTGACGGCCATTGTTTGGAGGATTCGTAGCAGTGTTGCCTCCTTTACGTTTCAATATTTAAATGAACAATTTAATAAACAATTCATTAGCAATCAAGTTAATTAACCAAAAAGCCTAAGATTCCAATTCCAACCAACTAAGGGGTGACATTAATTTCATAAATTTTTAATCAGCCATAAAAATCCCAATTAAGTAGGTGTCATCGCTGTTAATCCTTTTGTTCAGTTAATCCCTTAATAACAACACAAAAAAACTATATGTATGTACATCCCTTTGAATTACCGTGTACTACTTACTTGGACAGGATTACAATGACTCCCGGCGATAAGGGTTAAAGGTTTGTTAGTTAACTTATGTACATCAGGCGGGCGGAGGAAATTTTCTGTTTGCGTACAGTTGAGGAAAATGCCATCCTTAACGAAATGATTTTACCTTTGGAAATACAAGGACATGGAAAGAGGAAAATTTTGTATATAAGTACTTGTCCTTGAACCATATTTCTGTGTGCGCCAGGAATACGAACGAATGGTTGGTTCTGTCGGTTTATTTATTTAGTTTGTCAATGGTTTGGTTTATTTTTTTTTTTTAAGACTTTCGGTTGATTGTACATTTGGCAGGATGAAAAGGATTCCGCCTAAGTAATTACAGTGAAAATGATGATGGGAGACTTACGTGACAATTGGAGTAGACATCTGTGCGCTATTTGATCACGTACATAGATGATTGTGGTTAGACTTTATTGTCATGGAAGAAATAGTAATTTAGAAAAGAAAATAAGAAGCTAATATAAGATGCAGGATTTGTCCTAAGGTCGTGTGGTTGGGTCGAACATAACGCAATCTAAATCATCAGTAGTTCGAGCAATTTCTTGAACAAGCGTGTTAAACGACTATCATCTATCTTTGCGTTTTCATTCTTTTAAAGTTGTTTACATAAACCAACATACGACACAACACATTTAAAAGCTTATTTTAACCAAATAAACTTTCTTCCAAAATTGCCTCTTCCTAACAAAGTTCCATTTTATTACATTCCTCCTTCCATCCCTTAAACTTTAATGTGTGTATTCTCTCTCTGAAAACACTCTCAAAAGTTTGTTAATAGCACCGCTCCCGGGCAATTGACATCTTTGTAAATCCAATCTGACGCGTGTGGATTATGTAAAATATTTTCCATAAAACCCTCGTCAGCTAGCAAGAGTAGAAACACCAATTTTAGCCAACACATCCACCAACTCATCCCAAAAATAAAAATAAAAAAATAAAGCGTAATAACTCTAATTTTCTGTTGAAAATCCTTGGTAATTCATTTTTGGAAATGTTGAGTAATTGAATCTGCATCTGATAAATATATAAATTGCAATTTAATGGTACACGCACAACCCAAAGAAAAAGAGAGAGAGAGAGAGAGATAGGAGAGAAAACAGTTTAGGGACATAAATTGAGGGATCAACACTTGGTCGTGTTGACAAACTAATGAACGTAATGGTGTTTCATATAGAAATGCGGTTATTTGGAAAATTGAAGAACAAAAAAAAACTAAAACTTTCCGACAAACTCGGTTAACCTTATAAATGTTCATGAACAAGACCTTTGTGATAACCTAAACGATGAAATTTCCGGGGGAAATTATAAATTTAATGAGAATTCAAGGGAGAAGTTTGCTTACACAAGAAAAAAGGGACTCACGTTGGTACTGAGAACCTTACTTAGCACAATAAAATTTGTTTTTTAGCTGACTTTTATCTCATCTGCCTCTTCTATTGACCCCTACTCTACCGACTTATTTCACCAGACTTTTGCTTAATTTTTCAAAATCTGTAGTATTTTTCCTTCTTAACCAATATTTCTAGCTCCTTTTAGCTCATCAGAACTACTCTCAGACTTAATGTACATATCTTATTAAAATTCAAGGACATACCTCCCCAAATTTAAAAAAAAAATTGACTTTTCAAACAGCACTACCTTGCATACACAAGTAACTCCTAACAACAATAGAAAAAAAGGAGTTTCCAATTTTGCTAATTGGCATCACTGCTTGCAAGCTGTCAACGACCTCTGAAAATGGAAAGCTGCCATAATTTCGCAATTTTCCGTGAAAAATATTTCTAATTGGAAATTTACACCAAAAATCGGCCCGTTTTCGTGAAATAAATGTAATCCAGGACATCCTGCACATACGATCGATGTCTTTGGAGTAAAACTAATCGCGTCGTAGTGAGTAGAACTTCAATAAGTTTTTCGTTCTCACATTTCCTTTGCTCAGGGTGGTTCGGGTGCTCCGCTGCGCAAATTGCTTAAATTTCTTAATTTATTCTTCCTGCAGTTCGGTTGCATGGATTTTTCTTAAAAATCATTTTTAATAATTAACTTGCCAGTAATTTTTCTGTATAATATACGAAATTTGCAAAACGGAATGGGTTTTGACGCGTATTCCCTTAGTTTCTGCCGACCAAAGTCACGTTTTTTCTGCTCGGAATCTTATCTTTGTCTTCGGGAATCGGTTTTTTGTCGTCGGGAATCCTGATTTGCTGACGAAAAACGCGTTTTTTCCGACGGGAATTGTAAAAGCGGGTAGAAAACTGGAGGTGCACGGGTAGCTCGTGAAAAAAGTCGACGAAAATCGTATTAATCCGTTCTTTATCTTCCCTGTTGTGGACGAATAATCAATTGTCTCTTATAAATCTTTCAAGGATAGATTTGATTTTTCTTCTAGATTCATGGCCACAAAAACCGAGGTTAGGCTGTTCAATTTGAAGCTTTTAGATTGTAGAATGAACTAGATGCCTGTTCATGTTACAAAAGAAAGGATGCTCTTGATATTCATGCCAGTTGTCACAAAATTATGACGCATGCTCGCATGAACTAATGCTCGTATTGGGCAAGCTCATCCCAGAAATATCGGTTAAATCAGTGTGTTATCTTCGTTGATGAGCTAAAGTCATTTTCTTATCCGTTTGTCCTGCCTATTCGGAGAAAGATTTGGTCAGAGTTAAAAGAAAACATTTGTTCTTAAGGACCTTGTAGACAGTCAAACAACTTCCTCTCTGACTTTTGCGATATCATCGGCCACCGGTCCATTTGCCCAGACTTGTTGATTTTATCTGTTGGAAGCGAATTCAGTGGCGTCGTATGCTCTGGAATGTTAATTCTTTCTTTGATATCTCCGTTCGACCTGGGACCATGGGTGCTCATTGGAACATCCAACATCTACTTGTGCGAATTTTGAATGGATGTTCACCTAATCAACAAAATATGTTGGAGCAAGAGACAGACGTCCACATATAGAGTTAGAGTATGTCTTGGAAGATTGTATCCTGAATTGGATTACGGGACGATGATATCGACGACATGCACTAATGAACAACAGACGATGCTATTTGTAAAGCTAGATCTTGACAAAAGCGAGAGGAAGCTTATAAGAGCCAACTAGGATCAAATAAGGCCGTGTTAACAAGCGTCGATGTCCATTGTTACAGACCTTCCAGCTAGTACAATTCTGATTTTAGAGGTGGAATTTCTGGCCATGTTCCTTATAATTCTTAAGTTCTTCTTAGCTTTTCGAATGTTTGTAGATTTGGCCTCTGGTTGATTAGCCTCTTTGTAGGTTTTTCCACAGCAGGGGAGCAGACGTGTAATTCTATTCAGTGGTGTGTGGTGTGTTTGTGGAAAGCAAGTCATAGATACAGAGCAACTCGCTCAAGGTAAGTGAGATTTTTTATCTTTTTTCATTTATTTATCAACATTTGAAGATTAACTTTAAAAACTACATGCAATTCCTTTTGAATGAATCTCCACGTTTACTTTTTCGTTTAAGTTTCGTATCTTAAAGTTTGTTGTGTCCGACAACATGATCTATCTCTGACTCACGATCTATTAGAACTTCTGCTTGTGTATCAAAATAATCTTTTCCAAACTATGTATCAAAGATCTCTAACATTTTAATCTAGTTTCCTAAAGCTTCTGAATCGTAGCTTCTAGGAAAATCATTCCAAAGACACGAGGACAAGAAGCTTAAAAGTTGATGAATAGGTCAGGCTTCACAATTTTTATCAGTTGACTCTGAACACTTCTAGTGCTTACCCAATAGCTGTCTAAGTAAGTTCGCGGCTTTTGGAACTTCGATGTAATCTTCACAAGACTACACTAAAGAGTTATGTCAAAAAACTGACTTCAGCTCAATGTTACGTGAAAAGTTCTTTAGAAACTTGTTAGGATCAGGATATAGCGATCTCCTTCTGTGCTATTGGGCTGCCAGAACTTTTACTGAACTCATACTTGGCTGGTGAATTGCTACTCACACAAGTGTAGATCAATTGTGCTGATAGCTTTTGAGACTAGGAGATCCTTGATCTTTCCAATAAAGTTGAGGATATCTCCAGTCGACGAGTTTCCAACTCAGGTGTCGGGATTTCCTTGAGGAAGAAGTGAGCCACGCTTTTACAAAGTACGTGTTCCCCTGGTTCATCTTCCTCCAGCCTAGACAAGGTCAACCAACATTCAGTTTTGTGAACAATTCCAGTTTACGTAAGTGATATCAAAGGCTGCAGTATCTGGAGAAGAAGCTGGCAAACCTTTTAATATCACGCCTCGCTGAATCCCTGACTCTGTTTTTCTCAGCTGTCTAGACGCAGAATTAGGGATACCGTCGAAGGGTTGGGCACCTATACACCTTTCAGAGGAACCTATCTTAGCATGTTGGCTACCAATTTTGTTGTCTTCAATGCCTCTGTGTCCTGGTACCCACCATAGTACTTCAGGGTTGTGCATCGCCACCTGTTGCCAGCACACTGAGGCCAGTGATAGGTCCATTGTTATACCACATGGATCTGGAGAGATCTCCTTACTTACTCGTTGAACCAATTGGAGCGAATGAGATTTCTTACATGCGCATTGCCTTACTTAAGACTTACTTATCCCAAACTGTTCTTGGAAACTTTTGTCATCTTACATAAACGGATGAATTCGACAAGAACTCGTAGGCTGCTCACAGCTTTGTATAGCTTGTCTCTGTATACAGGATTATGGGTCCGAACAACGAATGGTGGGCATTATCTCTGTAAATATACGGACAATGGCAGACTTTCCATGGGTGCTCACACGATTGTTGAGGAGACCTATGAGTTTCTTTCGATAGGTCATCAACTTGATTTCAGTTGTCCACGTTGAACGATTTATCCTGTCTAGCAGCGGGGTGTTGGCCTTCATCGCCATTTAATTCTTAGTACAGACTTCTTGTCTGATCCTCTCTACAGGTTTCCATTCAGTTCTTGTGGCCTTGATACTTAGACAAAACTTTGGAAAGTCGCCTCTGCCATACGACCACCATTCTGTGGATTCAACTTTAACCGGTTTCCTTTTCTTTTGGAGAAATCAGTGCTCCTCGCTTCAAGAAGTGGTTGAACTTTCACATTCAGAATACTAATAGGCATGCCTTTGAAGCTCGATTTTGATGTCATATGTGGGAGAATGCTCATGCGTGTCCCAACTAAAAGTTCACAGAACCTAAATATTGGCAGATTTGCATCAGTCGTATCTTTTTCATCACCCACAACGTAACGTATCATCACCTCATACGCCAGAACATCCAACTTAATTTCTTTTGTTTTCCTTCTTCAAACTGTGAAATAACGTCAATAATTCA
The DNA here is from genome assembly GCA_951813785.1 of Criorhina ranunculi. Classification (NCBI taxonomy): domain Eukaryota; kingdom Metazoa; phylum Arthropoda; class Insecta; order Diptera; family Syrphidae; genus Criorhina; species Criorhina ranunculi. The sequence goes on along the minus strand of OX638382.1, from coordinate 10,136,379 downwards.
TCAAAAATTATCGTTAGGAGTTTGCCTTCCCTCCCTACGAATATAAAGTACACCAATGCCACTCTCCTTATTAATCGTATTTCCCCATGACATTTTAGACATAGTAACCCTTGAAAAGACTCAAAAGGCACTCAAACATGAATTTCATTCGAAATATTCATACATTGTGCCATCATCAGTCGCGTCGTCGTCGTCAGTTGAAGGAAGCACTTCAACTTCCTCCCAACCATATCCTCATCCATCATTAATTCTAATTAAAATAACTTAAACACTCTTGCTTCACCCCGAAAAAACTAATTATAACACCACTTAAACATTTATGCGAATCTCATCATATTTTGCTATATCCTTGGAGTCCTCACAATCCTTACCTACCGTCAGGAGTAATGAATCGACAGTTTTAACATACCGACATGCTTACACAACCTCCCAAAGCCCCCAATCGATTTTTGGTTACAATAAATTATTCATTTAGCCTAGGATGGGAATACTCCCTGTAGATAAATATCCTTGTTTTTCTGTTTTAATTTTTAAATTAATATCCTCGCATCATGCGAAAGGATATCCAACTTCAAACTTCGTTATGAAATTATTTTCCCTTCGAAAGAGAGCATCTCTTTTGCAAAGATGCACAAAATTTTGTTAAATTATCCTTTTTCACAAACATAAGGATGTTAATAACAAAATGTCCTGACTGTTGATTTAATTTCTTTATGCTAACACAAAGTTCTCTTACGCGTAAAGGAAGAAACAGTCTTTCAAGGAAGAAAATGTACATACATATTTGCCTTTTGTTTTGATATTTTACTTTGTCACGTAACGTAAGGAGAGTGTGTTTGGTAGTGAATACTCTAGATCAATTGAATCTTTGCCGCATAGTGATTCAGAGCCTAGGCATTCTTGTGAATAGGAAATGTGTTCAAACTCAGACATTACCATGCTTTGACAGCTATCACGTAACGTAAAGCTTGTGTGTTGCCAACTTTTTCCCTGAATTTCTTGAATTTAAACAAATTGCCTTTGCCCAATGACACCCACGCTCTCATGACTTCAAGTCTTCCTTTAAAGGGAACAGAGTGACGTTTCTATGGTCACGTAACGTAAAGCTTGGGTGTTGCCTGTTCTTTCCTTGAATTCCTTGAATTTTAACAAACTTTCTTTGCCCAAGGACACCCAGGTGTTAATGATCTCACGTCTTCTTTGAAACGGAACAGGGTCCCTTATGTTGATGTTTCTATGGCCAACGTAACGTAAAGCTAGTGTGTTGTCTACACTTTCCTTAAATTCCTTGAATCTTAACAAATTGCCTTTGCTTAAGGATACCAAGGCCCAGAAACAATGTCTATTACGTTTCTATGGTCACGTAACGTAAAGTGGGTAACACCACTCTCTGTCCTTGAATTCGTTGACAATGATAATGACCTCAAATGCTCTTTTGAAAGAGCACAGCGTCCCTCAATTTGACGTTTAACGTAGTTCTACTACTTGTTCGTGCAACTATGACAGCTGTCAATGTTAACATAACAGTCTGTAAGTCTGTCCTCTCACAAGGCTTTCAAAATCTCAAGACTCCTTCGAAAAGAAATTGTATCCCTCACTTTGACATTTCTTCAGTCAGGTACTATATTTGGTAGTCACTACTATTTCCCCTCTATGACAGTTGTTCTACTCTCCCTGCAATCCCCACTGTAGATAAGTCTGAGAATCCCCATAAATTATAATGAATTTCCCTTTTACAAGGACATATAGGCTCTTCCCGGTGACAGAAAATAAATAAACCGCAAGCACAAGGTGAAGAAATGTTTAAGAAGCAACGAAGGGATGCCTGGGTGTTCTGCTGATGAGGCTATTACACCTAAAATTAGCTTTTTTTTCTCTGTGATTTGCCGTCATTTAATGCTCTTACTGGGGCTCCTGCTGTTTTGGGTCCCCACCCTTGCTTCTGTGTTTACTTCTTCTAAGATCTTTGGTAATTATGTGGTGTTTACACTTGCATAAGCTCTTTTTTTGGGGTCGTTCCGAAATGGTATTGCGGTAAAATTGTAATTATCGAGGAATAGGTGGATTAAATCCATCTGATTGGGCATAAATTGTACGGTAAATTCCCTTAAATTTCCTCCTTCAAGTTGAGTAACTTACGAAATAAAAAGCTAATGTCGTCTATACAAACGATTTATCGTCAAAATTAGCTTCGCCAAGGAGTGAGTAAGTTGAACAGTTGCAATTATTTATGAAGAAAATTGCTTTCCTTACACCTGAACAAAGGACATTTCAAAAACGACTAACAGAAGTTGGGTGGTAATTAGTCGTTGACATGCAAATATAGTTGCAGAAATTTTTGAAATGAAATTTGCAAAGCGACACGTTAATTACCCTACGTTAGGGGTTTTGATTGTAACAGATAAGATCTGAGGGCTGTTTGTATTAAGAGGTATGTGTCATTGACTGTCTGGATTACTAAGACCTACGTGTGGAGTTAGTTAATCTGGTTTTCCACGCTATAAATTTCAAATTGGTTCAATGAATTTGTAAAAAAAAAATTGCCAACACTGTTTCACTTTTTCAGAAGCAAATTTAACGACATTTGTCATGACATGATTAAGGTGTTCACACAATGCTTCTACAATTTTGACAAGTTCGGCTTTTTATTAAAAAAAAAAACTTTATTTGGACTTGTCAGTACCGTAGACTGTCTTTAATGTCGACTTGTTTATTCTTAGGAATAGCACTCGAGACCTGCCCTCGTCGATCCACTGTTCGGAATCGGCAATAAAAGGGTAGGTTTCTTCAAAACTAGCTTCAGATTGCCGCTCATCTCTTGACTCCTAGGTCCCAGGTAATTGTAAGACTGTTGAGCTTGTCAGGCCCATCACTAGAATGCTATTTTCACCAGAAAACTGGACGAACCTTAGATGGGCCAATCGTACGCCGCGGTAGACCTAGCAACCTTGAGGTAATGCAAGAAGCAGTTCCGAGGCTGGTTCGCCTAAAGATGGAGAGGGTTTAGACGGAAGGAGTTCAATACAGTGGCCGAACTTGGTCACCCCTAGAGGTGCATGAAGTACGTGTTAGACTACGAAGCAAATTTGAGCCAAGTTCGAACTGAAATACTCCAAGACCTTGGTCTGGCTTATCAAACTAGACATAAGCACAACAATAGGTGTCATCACGGGACACTTTTTTATAGGCAAACACGCAACAAGGTTAGACCTCTTCACAAACGATTTCTTTAGAGACGAAGAGAAGGAGGAGAACACCGTCTGGGTTCTGATACATTTGAATGTGAAATGTCTTCTCCGAATGGTTCCGGAGGTAGGTAGAGGCATTCCCCACAAGACCAATAGGGTAATGTACATCGACCTCGTGGTCTATTATGCCCCCTGTTCATACCTTGAAGAGGTTTGTTCCCTCATCCGAGTTTTTCTCGCGTTATAACTTCCCAGTCTTAGTAGAGAGTCGTACATTTATACTTAGCCGCGGCCAAAATATTCCACTCGAGAGCCAGCTTCCCTGAGTAATCTGAGGATGACAAGTGGGTCTATAGTTGGTGTATCCTTATCTGACATTTGAAACTTGCCCAAATATTTCTAGACTTCTGGAGTCTCACTGGTTTCATCGCAGAATCTGCAGAAGTTTTCTTCCACTATCCCTACGTAGGTTGTTCCTGTTTAGGTTGACGCTTGCTTTGAATCTTTTTCGGTTGTAGTTCCCTTAGGAGTTTCTTAGCGTGTCTCAGACCTTGAAGGCTCTATCCCAAGCTCTGGTCCTGTTCTCTTTCTTTGTGCTCCTGAACTTTTCATTGTTCAGGACCAATGAAGGATTCAGCTGTCCCTTGGTCGGGCTAAGCTGTCTGCTGCTTCGTTGCCTCTCAATTCCGACGTGTATCCAGTAGAGGTTAACTCTGTTATTCCTATCTAGTTCGTTCCTTAGAAATTTCTTAGCTTGCCCCAGATCTTGGGGGTCACTCCAGACTCTGTTTCTTCCTTTTCCTAAGCTCTTCATGATTCAGGGCCAATGAAGGGTTCAGCTGTCCCCTAGTCCCCGACGTACCTGGGTATCCAGTAGAAGGTAACTCTGATGTTCCTATCTAGTTCGTTGCAAAGTTCATTCCTATGGATTCCCAAGAAGGGAAGTTTGTTAAGGAGTTACCTCCACTGTACTCTACCACAAGGTGCAAGGTAGTTAGATCGAGAAGTACCCCCATTTCGACGGTTGGACACATTCTCATGGCTCCAATAATGCAGGGGCATACCAGTCTTTGCACTTTGTCCAGTGTCCAGAGACATGCATCTCATGATGCTTGGGTTGCAATGTTCCAAAATTCCTTTGGCATCGACTTCTTTTGGTCTAAGCATACCGACTGCCACTATGTACGTTTCCAGAGAGCGATATTGAAACCACAATTGATGATGGGTTCCCTTTTCGTCTTGGTTTCAATGGTTGCATTCCAATGTTCTAACTCAGCGACCATCTGGACTTGTCATAGCAGAAGATTAATCATAATCGCGGCTAGAGAGTCTTGAAAAATCTCCCTACAAACGTCCAGCAGTTTGATGGACCCCGTCTTAAGTCAATTGTTACCCTTTTGCCCCTCTGAACCAACAATCAAACACTAACAAGTCATTAAGGACATCATTACAAGCGCCAACTCCAGATTCATCGGAAAATTTTGTCTTATAAATCATTTTCTGTCATTTCCCTCTCATTTCCGTATCACTAACACTTTCCTCTCGTATGCATGTATATGTGTGTGTAACCGCACACAAACTACTCACAAAAATTGAATTGACTCCCACTTTATCGGTCCAGCCAGCCCCATGTCTCGAATCTTTAGAAACAAAACAAATTACATAGTGTGGAGTGTATCCTTGTCGAACTACAAGTCCTATACCAACATTCTTCAGATTGTAGCCAGCAATAGGGGTAGCTATCCCTTTGAGATATGATTGTCGATGCTGAGGTTTCTTTTTTTGTCGAAAAAAAAAAATAAAAATTTATGGCAGAAGTTTCGGCGCCAAAGATGAAACAGGGTTCAGTGCTGACTGCTGAGTGGAAACGGTTATTAAGGAGACACAAGCAGATTTAGATCGTAATAAGGATTTTGCCAGACATTATGTCGATTGTGAAGGCGCGCACAAAAATAGAGGGGCATACCAGCACGTGTGGATGTTTGTACTTCTCCTATCGGCTCACGCTGCTGGTGGTGGTACACGGGAACAGCATAGTAAACATGTTTTATTTGCGATAATGATGCTTGGAGTTTTGATTTGCGTTTGGTGGATGTCTCCATAGTGTCTGGTTGGTACCGACAGTTCTGGAGAATCGAATGAACTCATGCTAATAAGATGGGGAGAGTGGGGGGGGGGGCTATCTATTTCAAGATTGTTAGATGTTTCGAAAGAATTTTTTCTCTTAATTGATGGGATGTTGGGCTGTTTTTGAATGGGGTTATCGTTGTTAGCTGTCAAAGATTGTGTAGGAGGCGACTCTTTGGCTAAGATAGGTTTGGAGGGTGTATATTGCTCTAATCTTTTGTTTGCGACTTTAAGGGAATCTATTATGCAAGGTTCCTGGTGCTCGTAATCCGGTACTCTACGTGGTATCACAATGGACCTTCATTCTGGTCAACTTATTCCAACACTTGACCCCTATGAGATCCTTTGCGTGTCTTTGGTTGCTTTGTATGCCCTGGCAGCTTCAATTGCTGCAAATAAACCCCGAATATGGGATGCGACCTATACGGTCCGTGGTATCATCCAGATTCCGTATGCGGAAATTTCGGAACCCTTCTATTCGTGGTATGACAAGCACACCAGTCGTTCTCGCATCGCTTACTATGGTGGCATGGTCAAGACTTACCAACTGGCGAACGAAGCACGCTACGGTACATCACTAAAATTGACCCCAGTTACCATATCGAATTGAATAGGGAAACCTGCTTACAAGTCAGTCGTATACTGACAACGTCGAGATTGAATCAATCCTCCACCCGATGTGAGGAGCTTCAATCTGATCGGAATCGAAACGATTCTCGGAATAGTCTCGGAACACAAGTCATTAAGCTCAAAAAGAATGTATCCACTCTGTGGGTGAGGTACAAGAAATAGCCAGAGGTTACAACACCTTGTTGGGTTGGCATTACGATCACTTCTACCTGGACGACGAAAGCTACTCCCATGAGGCAGGTTTCAAATAAAGTTTTCGAACTCGATCCGGATTTGGTTTGCGTTAGTTTTCCCAGTCCCAGTAAGAGTCACTATGCTTACTTCAACCCCATGAAGGAATTCGTACACCCAACCAAGGACCGTCAGGACATGAACGAAATCAAACACGAGCTCCGCAAGAACATCTTGGGCCAAAATCTACATTACATCCACTCAAAGAACCGTGAGAAGTTGGGCTACACACTGCCAATCAACCATTTGGCTAATAAGACTGACGATGAACTGAAGGCACTGCGTGGATTCAAATCGTCTAGAATGTTCAACACTGGCAAGGCATTCCCCCTACCACAATGGGTCTATAGAGACTTGAGTGTGGCGCAGAGATAGCCCAGAAGCTGAAAGACAACCTTCCAGACCAATACGATTGGAGACTAGGTGCTGTTACGCCCGTCAAAGATTAATCTGTTTATGGATCGTGCTGGTCTGGTACCGTCGAGGGTGTAAACTTCCTTCACAACGGCGGAACCTTGATGCGTCTACCGCAACAGGCTCTCATCGATCGTTCCTGGGAATATGGCAACAATGGCTGTGATGATGGTGAAGATTTCCATGCCTACCAGTGGATGATGAAGGTTGAAGGCATCCCAACCGAGGAGGAGTTTGTGCCATATGGAGAGCGTTCCACTCGTAGCCAAGATCTCTGGCCTTGTCAACGTAACATCAAATGATCCGAACACGTGTTAAAAATCGCTCTCATCAAGAACGGACCATTGATGCTTCACACAAGAGCTTCAGCTTCTACTCACATGGTCTGTCATAGCCCCGAACGCCGCAATCGTATGTATTAGTTGGATCATGCAGTGCTGACTATTGGCTATGGAAAGCTTAACGAAGAAGACTGTTGGCTAATCAGGAACTCGTAGTCTACCTTCAGAGGTAACAATGGCTACATACCTTACCATCAAGTCGTACCTTCTTCACTAAATCGATGTTGCAACCGTTCGTATAATTGTTCGCAGGACTAAGACGATGAGGACGTTCTTTAACACTGAATTGCTTTCATGGTTTGGTTGACAGTGAAGGAAGCCTTTCGTCGCCCTAGTTCGGAATGATGTTTCCTTTGAAGAAAGGCGACCTACAACTTAGCCCTTAAGTTACAGACAAGAGGAGTAGGGTAAGTGATTTGAGAAGGATCAGGGCAAAACTTACTCTTTCTTCGTGTTCTCACCTTCGCCAGATTGAACGAATTGTACAGGCGACTTGCTTATTGCTTTCAAGGGATCCTAAACATAAACTGTACTCTTGGAGGTTTGTTGTGCCACTCGAACCCGTGTCCACTTGCTTAAAGGTCTAAATAAGCTAATCGCTGAACCATGGCGACTACTGTCATTAAGCGTCTTCATTAATAACTTGTTAGACCAACGATTGGCATATGTGTAAGCACGGGAGGGTTGCCACAATATTGATTAATGGAGTGCGAAATGGGCTCTAGAATAAAATGGAAAATCTATTTCTTGGGAACAACCACAGATGTCTTGTTTAGGTTCATCCCTGTTGGCTTGTTGATTTCCTTACAGTAATTAGTGTCTTAGTACCAGGAAGTCTGTCAGGAAGTTAAAAACCTTCACTGAGGGTGTGATAAGTCCATATGGCGTTGGCGTGTGTTTCATTGATATATAGAAGAGCTTTGTATCTACAATACTTCCAAGTGATGACAGTGTGTGCCACAAAGTTCAATGTCTAGGCTATATAAGGGTTTAACAAGTTATTTGCACCGAATAACCAACTAAAAGGGAAGAAAATTCCATCATGGGTGGACGCATAAGATGTCTTGTCAAGTAAAAGACTTGAATGTCTAGGAAATCGATAATTGCCTTAAGTCTTGCTTCTCAAGCTGGTTAACCTGGTTGAAAGCATGTGACGGAAGATGCTAAGGATTTTTTTGGCACTACAGACCGGGCCACTGCAGTTTCGCAAATCAAGTGGTTCGAGGCCTGTTCGTGCCACCTCCCTCTATTGCGTCCTTTTCTTCGAAATAAATTTAAAGACTCTCTAGTTTGAAAGCGACAGCCTCTTAGTGGCTAAAGCTTCTGAGTAGGTCAATGTCGCTGAACAGTGATGGGACCATTGATCGCTCTAAGAATCTTTCTTTCGAAGCAGCTAAAGAAATCCTCATCTACTTTTGATAAAATCCAAATTTCTATGCTATCAAGCCGTACTGGGATGATCAGGCTTCCTATACAGAGTGACCTCTGTTATACATCTGGGCAGAAGTGCAGCCCTTCCTCTGCTCTCTTGCAATTATGGTAGTCGAGGCCATAGAATTTCTGGTAAATCCCACTCCTAGCCGAATGAAACCAATCATTTGTATGACGGACTCAAGCAGAACCACTCTCCATGCATCAGCATCACTTCGACTACCCCAATATGGACGAGAACTGACAACATGGAAGGGAAGTTAACAACTTCTACAAAAAGATGTTGCACAAGATGCCTCATGTTCATCAAAAGTCTCCTTCGAATCTAGTTTTCTATTTAGCCAAAGTCCTATGTATTAGTGTGGCAGGAACATTACTCTCCGAGACGTTAATCCATAATGGACTTCAATGGGACATTAACCCAAAATCGCGAATTCTGGGCTTGTTTCCTACTTCATCGGGACTTGTCCCACCAAACATGTTTTCCTTACCGATTTTAGACATAAAAAGGACCAGAGTGGGGCAGTCATCTTGTTTGACCCTAATTCCAAAAAATTGTGGACTTATGTCCCGATGAGGTGAGACACTAGGCACTCATTCGGTTGTGGGACAGAAACCTACTAAAGTGGAACTTATGTATGAATCACGTTTCGTTTGGTGAAAATTACCATCATGTCAATCTTAAAGCCTAAAGTGTCGGTCCATTAGGTTAGTTGGTTAAGGGTTAGTTGAAGAAGGTTAGCAAGGACCTTATAGACACTTTATCTATGTAGAGACCCCAGTTTCATTTTTCTAGTTGAAGTTCGCAGAAATGTTCAGCTGTCGCGGCAGCTAGCGTGTATGATCCTGCATTCGAGGCCTCTGAATGGTCGAGTTTGAGTCAAAATTGTTGAAGGCTTCCACATTGTCATACGGTGCAACCATTGTATTCACCGAAATTGTCTCTATGAGGCAGAAAATCAAGTGTAGAGCCGGCTCTAGCAACCTACCTTCCTGATAAGCGACTGCGATCCATTGAGCCTTTGATACAAAGATCTTTCAACAGTTTTCAAGAGTAAAGACATCAAGCTTTACATCCTGCAATCCTCAGGTATTGACTGTAAGACTTAAGACTTGTGACGATCACGTTTTCTCATTCGTTTTTAAGAGCTCCACTACCGTCCGTGTCTTTCAGTTTCGAATGGTGTTTTCACAGAGCTTCCCCTAAAGGGTCTTCTTGGTTAGAATTTTTTCTAGTTTCATTAGAACATCATCACATCATCGAGTTCCTTTAAACTCGGGCGGGGCAAAGGGCGACAACATATCTCTTTCAACTTTCCTGACCAGCAGCTAGGTTTTTCAGTTTTAGCCACGTTTTCCTCTATTTCACTACTTCTGCTAAGACTGTCTTAAGAACACTAGGCTTCATTGTAGCCCTCTCCTCAAAGATGCCTTCAAAGTTCAAGTACGTACAGTTGTACTTCAAAGCCCTCCATGATCTATCTAACTCTACTAGGCACTTGAAAAAGTTCGCAAAGAACTTCCCGCAGTCTATCTTCTGACAGAAACTTTGTGCCAAAATCAGGGCCTACCCTAGACCATCAGTCCCAAAAATCAGCCACCTAATACTAGCAAGAGCGGACAATCACATAGTGTTGTCGCCTTCTTAACAAGCATCGCAGATAGTGGTGTCACTTAAGCCCAACACTTTGAGATGTTTGGCAAAGGCGTAGTGTCCCATCTGCAGTATTTTCTGGTGAGAGGCACCTAGAATGCTGTGAACATTTTACGAGCATCGAAAAGTATCGGTTGAGTCTGCCTGGATCCTCAAGAGTCATGACACCTACAGTTGTGTTTGCTAGAAACCCAACTATCGATAGAAGTCCTAAACGAAGAAAAAGGTAGACCTAACGTGTCTTCAAGGCCGAAGAAGTTCTCCTTTAAATCTTACCTGACAAGCTTATCGGAGCACTCATTTCCGGTAATCCCGCTGTGCCCAGAGACTCAGACAAAGCTTAGAGCTACATAGCTAGCGTTTTCAACTTTCTAGAGATTATTTCGTGGAACTTGACTGAACATGAACGGGGGAAACTTGTTCCAAAACCTTCAACTTTTATCGTTCTCTTGAGCAAATTCACAGAAGATACCTGTTCAGCAAATTCCACAACTTAAAACCATCCCTATGGCATCCCAGTCCAACAGAGCCTCTGCAAAAATCCTTGGAAAAAAAAATTACGAATGATTCATATTTTCTCCAGCTGCCGGTGGTCATGAATGGGTTCACCACCAAACTCGCATGAGGTTGGCCACAAAATGAGTTTTTTGTTTTTTTTTACCGTTACACAGGATAATTTTGATTTATGACTATGACCTAGAACTCTGCCGCACCAATTCACATCCTTTTTAGTACCACAAGTGCGATACATTGACCCGCAAAAATTTCATTGAAACCAATAAAGACTACGCAGTTCTGCGACGAAGGGATGTGTTCGTAGGAAACCTCCTCCTCAACCCTATGAAACAAAAAAAAAACTTAACATAGTCACGCGAAATGTTCAGTGATTTCAGAAAAAACTCCCAAAAGCGGGGTGGTTAGGGTTGAAAGGATGGTATAAACCTCAAGTATGTAACCCTAACGCAATTTGACACTCGCACTGAGGTGTGTGAGCGGATGTCAAGGTTTTTTTTTTTTTCTAAATAAAAGCACACAACTCACCGAGACAGAAAGGACAGTGAAAACTGGGGCAAAGGACATGTTTTGAATGAAACTTGCGATAAAATTCAATGAGATTGGCCACCGTCTACCGTCCGCCCGCCACAGATCATCCACCAACATGACATTCTATGATTTAAGGCTAATTAAATGTACAGTAGTGTAGACTTACCATCGGGGGGGGGGGCCTCTGGGGCAGCCAATCACTTAATGTGAGGGTTTTGGGTAAATGTTTGTTTCCCGCTCCTTGGATATCCCTTTTTGAAATTTTTGAAAGATTTTCTTCTTGTTGTCTTATCTTTTCATCTGCCTTTCACACATATGCACACACGGACAAACAAGAGATACAATCACAGGACTATCGCACTTTTCCTTAAAAAAGAAAAAAAAATCGTTTCTAATTGCATTCTTTTTTTATTTTTTTCACTTTTCTTCTCCTTTACCGTTCGTTTTTTGGTTGGAAAAAAAGTCTTGTTTAAGCACACAAACACACACCATACACACACACACGTTATATCACATTTCTCGCAGCAGCTGCAGCAGCAAGCAAGGATTTTTGAGAACACACAAACGGTGTTACAACCAAATGGCACACGTTTGGCGTTAAACTAAAGGAGGGTCATCCAGGATGACGGGGAGGGGGCCGCGTATAATAGAGAAATAGGAAACGCCAATAAAAAAAAATTAATTCTTATTACACGACTGGATTTGCCTTGTTAGTCCCAAAGGAAACCAGGATAAAAGAAGAAAAGGAAACAGTTTTACAAAAAAGAAAAAAACAACAAATATCGAAGAGAACACCCGCTGTAGAGAACAAAGACCGTTAGCGGACCGAGTTGGGAAAAGACTGAATCGAAGAAATATGCGAATGTGATTTTCATGGCGAAAAGGATTTTTATTCGGCGGGCGGACGGGCGGGCTTGTGTGACTATAATTTCTCCGAAGAGATTGGCTGGAAAAGTTAGGCATTCTATTCGGTCGGGGAGCGAACGAACTGATGATACTTTGGTGGGTGGGTGGAGTAGGTGTGTGTTGTGTCCTGTTGAGAGCTTTTTTTGATAGAGTGGAGCAGAGCAGTACTTTGTAAATCGCTAAAGAGAGCGAGAAATATGACGACCGACGGTCGGAAGAGGTAGCAAAAAGCTTTGAGGCGATAGTGTTGCCATTGTGTTTTTTGAGGGGTTCATTCGAAATGGGTAGGAGAATTCATCTTTTTTATCCAATTTTAGATGGAATAGGCTATCTAAGTTCGTGGAGCGACTGTTGTCAAGTCAAGTGAAAAAACATGGCCCTGATACCTACCATCCGTTTTCGTGAAAGGTTGGGGGGAAGGTTCCGATTTTCTGCAATGACTTAAAGGAAGACAGTCACTTGAGTACTTCACCAAAGTGTCTTTAAGTGTAAGTTACCTTAGTGGAGACCTTTGGTCTTTTGGCCAATTGTAGAGAATTTTCCTGCGATCTTTTTCTTTTAGACTTGGAGTCTCACCCAATCAGTTCCACGGTGTCCTTAGCCTAGGCCAGGGTGTTGTTTTCCCTTTCCCGTGCTGGAAATTTTCGCAAAAAGTGCAGAATTTGAAAAGCATTGCGGCGTTGCCTGTAGGCTAGAGTTGATGGAGGGATTGATCGCAAACTCTAGGAAATTTGTGCTGGGGTGTGCTGTAAGGTACTTTATTTTAAATCAAAAAGGAGAACATGTCTTCCTTTGGGATACCATACGGTTACCCTACTCATGGACCATTATGAAGCCTACTCTGCGATTCGAGTATACAAGCAGGTTTCGAGTGGACCTCAGTTGTGGTGTAAATCGCTCAGTTACTGCGAAGGAACTCACTCTCACTCTAGCACTTAACAGATTCAGTTACGTGGCATTCCTTGCAATTTGATGTGCTTTTTCGTTGCCTGGAAGGCCAAAATGTCCCTGTTTCCTGCAGACCATCTTTGCATCCTGAAAGGCCAATTTATCTTTGCTTATGGCTTGTTGGTTTATATAGCCATTATTGTCAGGAACTCGATTAGTGAATCTTTCGTCTGAGACTAGTGGGAGAATCATGTGCATAACTAGTTTGAGTTCATTTGAACGCAGTTCCTCATCAGTGTAAAATAGAAGGGAGACCCCAAAGTACTGGTGATAACATCTCCTCTTCATTTGGTCTAAGTATGATTTTCGCTGCTCTTTCGTTGCCATTAAGGAGCAGACCACTGTAAGAATCGATCGATAGAAATTAGCTGGCTGTATGTTGGAATTGCTCTCACAACCACTCTATCACGGGCGGTCTCAACTTCCAAGCATGACTGAATGCTTTTACATGTGTTAAACCTCACACAACTCCTTGTATAATTGTCGATCATTTAATTGCGCAAAGTGATCCTGCTCTCGCTTAAAGTTTCAGGTCGTTCCCTCCACTCCCACTTTTGTCACACTTCAACAACTTCATACCCAAAACCCGCTCAAAATTCATTTCTAACTTTAAAGAGACGTTCCATCAAAATTTCGTAAGCAACTTCCTTGTTATTAGAACACAAACAAACGAACACTTACACTACCAAACCACCAAACAAAAGTACAAAAATCTATTTTCGAAACTCCCCATTGGCAACACTAACACCAACGCCAACCCACGCCAAACAAAAGCCCATTCAATGAGTACAAATGTTCATTGGATTCACAAATAAAAAAAAACGAATTCATCCCCAGGGATATATGGAGAGGTAAATCCACTTTGGGGAATCCCAAGTCATTGTTTATGCGTCTGTTGGCTAGATAAAACCATTTCGATGTACTGCGCTCTGATTTTGATCGCTTTTTGTGCATGTCCTCATGCAACTTTGTATGCATTGACATCTGACCCGCCTCGCAATCTCCGTGCAAGTGAGCCATTATATCCTGTTTGTTTTTAATTTGCAAAAGGAAAAACATATAATTTTACTGACATGCATCCCATTCTACTACAATTGACAACAAAGTAGGGAAACCCCCATTTTTTTCATGTAAACAACAATCACAGAGGACAACCATCAGCAGTCGGGACAAACTGGCGGTTGCCTTAGTGAAGTGGTGTTATATAACAGCTGTTTTTGTGCAGGTAGCGTGACGCAGAGAGGAATTAGAGACACATGCGCTCTCTGAAACAGAAAACTTTCTCCCTAAAGAGGGAGTTCTCTTAAAAAAAAACAATGTCTCCTCGCCTTGCCGCGTCCCTTTTCGTAGGCAATCAGTCATCGTCCTCTCATGTGTGTGCTTTTTTAAGCCATCGAAGCGTAGAGTAATCTTATTTATAGGATCTTAAGGAGAAATCCAATTCTTTTCGGATGCATCCGTATCTATAAATAAGAATTGCTTCTCTTTTTCCATCGTGTCCTCGTTCGTCCCTTTCTTCGCATGCCAATATTGAGTGATGAAAGAGAGCTTGATTGAGGAAGGTCCTTTACTTTGTGTGGCGTGGCGCTTTTTTCTTTTTTGTTTCCAAAGCAGGTGAAGTGAGTTCCAAAATAAGAAGGCGATGCCTTCGAAAAGAGGACACGATCTTGAAGTGGAATGCACTTCACAAAAAAAAAAAATTACGTATACGACCGAGTGACTTGTGGTTTTATTTGTTTTTTTGATTCAATTGGGTATTGTGTGCGAGAAAAAGTTTCAAATTGTGGTGGGATTGGGGAGTCGAAAAGTTATGACTGAGGGAAGATTGCCACAGGGACTTGCACTTTTAAAGAGAATGGTTGGAGTGTTGAGATGAAATGGGAAGTAGAATGCGAATGCGAAAGCAGACGTGTATCTTGGATGAGATTAGATTCGATAGCTATTCCGTTCTCTAATGGGAGTGTAGGTCGGGCAGTAAAAAGCATACCCTATGTGGATGCAAACGAGGTTTTTGAAGAAGGCCTTTATTTTTGGCTGAGAGTTATGAGGCGACAGAGTAGAGTCTACAAGGTGAATCGGTTGACGGAGTAGGTGTCAGGTTTCATCGGATTTGCTAACTGTGGCCTTACTTACTTAAGGTGGCCTCACAGTCCGGGATGGATCTGTGCCTCAACTAACAAGCGTCTCCAGCCAGCTCGATCTTTAGTTAGCTGCTCCCAGTTTCGCACGCCATGTTGTGCCCCACCTTATTCGTGATCTACCTCTACTGCGCCGTCCCTCGGGGATGGATTCGAAGATTTTCCGGACCGGAACATTGGTGTCCGTCCGGCTCATAATACGGCAGATATAACCCTGTAGAACGGATACCTCTAGTTGGCGCAGTTCAGAGATCCTCCTTTCTTGAAGATCAGACAATGCTGAGGTTCCATTCATCGGGCATACTTCCGTCCGACCATATTTTACAAATGAGTCTGTGTATGCTCCCTACTAAGACATCGCCTGCCACTTTGAAGAGCTCGACAGTCAGGCAGTCCACTCCAGTAGCTTTGTTGGACTTAAGCTTAGATATGGCAATCTTCCCTTCATCCAGGTCGAGTGGATGGAATTGTTTGTCTACATCGTGCAGTTTGAAAGGTTTCGATTCGTCGTCGCCGTTTTACAGTCTACAGAAATGATTACTCCAAATCCTCGGCATCGACTCTTCGAAAGTATTCCAGGCGGAGGTTGGAATTGCCTGCGAGGCAATCAATCGAGCAATCAAAGCGCTCCTTTCACACACTTTGTCATAAAGGACAGTTGAACAGTGTAAGGAAGTTACCCAGGTAACCACTCGGTTTAGTATCACTCTCCTCTCGGTTCCCAGCCATAGTAACACAGAGAGTAATGAGATAGCCGACGCGTCAGCCAGTTGTGGCTCAACCTTTGATGATTCACTTGCAGAGTTAGTCTGCTCCCCGATTGGACTCATCAAGGGAAGAATTCTCTAGCACTTGTGGTATGATGTGGTAAAAAGGCGCATCAACTATACTTGTGGTTTTAGTAGGACTTACCAGACAGCATCTACATATTCTGATTCTCCCGCTCCAACTTTGCTGTCCAAATAGATATGAATTCACCTTCGTTGGGTATGATTTACGCTGACCAAGGTCACTCCTTTCTAAATGGTATTGACATCTGGTATCCCTCTGCATTCGTCTCATATTTCACTGACTACCCTCCAGTGTCTAATAGATTTGAATGCTTAAGAACCTTGCTGGGGAACCAGCACACCTGCCACACCTTCAAATGTCAACAAATTTTGAACTGTTATCCATTAGCCTCAAAGTTCAAAGGCTACCCACAATATCTGTGTTCAATTTATCTCAAGGAAACCCATCAGTCTTTCGTTTCCCATTCAAATGCCATCGACCTACTAACCCAAACTTTCCCATCTCACACAACTTGTATTTCCACGGACAATTAGCACTTAAATGCTTCGAAAAATTCGCCCCCAAGACAAAACAGAGGAAAGCACACCAACCTACAACCTCGCATATCACTGACGTCATTAAACTAAACGCCGGCAACACTACACACAATACAATTTAAAGAAGAAAAATTATTTTCATTTCAAAAAATATACAAAAACCAATTTATTTTGTCATTGTTATGTATACATCCGTGTCGCGGTTTTGGGGTATATCTTCCTCCCTTTCCTCTCTCGCACCATGCAATTTACATGAGATCGACAAAGTATTCTGACGTCATCAACGGTCAGCGGACCGAGAAACTATAATTAATGATGAGCATATGCGATACAATATTGTTAACTGAGAGTTTGAAAACAAAATAAATAAATTTTTATTCCAAAATGTATCTGTCAGTTGAATAAAAAAAAAATTAATAAATTTTTGGTAGACCTAGACAGCACCCCTTTATGAAGGGCAGTGCACAGTGGCATTAGCAGTGACAGCTCTTTAAAGAGAAATATTAGTAGAAAGACCAACTTCCGGTATGGAATGGTTGTTTATTTTTTGCAATAAAAATCCAAACACTTGTGTGTGTTTTCGAGGAAAAATTTTGTGAAATAGGCACGAAAAAATGAAATTATAGACGGAACCAAGGAAATTTGTTGGTCTGAATTGTGAGTACGACGACGGTATGTTGGCTTATCGCCAAAATCGTAGCTACATGGGCGGGCATTTACTTCTAAGATGAACGGATGAAGGTTGATTTTGTATTGTAAGCTCAATAAAGAAAGCTATGTACAGCTCTGTATTGCTGCAACAAAGTCATAGGAAGCAGGTGGGGCTTACAACTACGAATCATTAAGTGGTTCCTTGCATCTGTCATCCAACTAATGTTGAGGAAATCGTCTTGGAAAACTATGCTAGTGGAGCCCTCAAAACCATTAGAACGACGGCTCTGGACATACTGTTCCATTTTTTTTTTCTCTGTCGGGGTGTTGGAACACCACGCTGGAGCACTCAGACGCAAAAACAGGTCCATTGTACTACCAGCTGGTACAACCCTTTTACTGTGTTTTCTTCGTCTTTCTAAGAAAGTCGAGTAAGAGCTTCAGTGATAAGTTACCAGCATTCATCACATCAGCCCCCATCAGCAGGACAATCACATAGGAAATGTTCCGCAGTGTCGTCGACCTCTCCACAAGCGTCACAGAATACTGTTCCTTTTGACACCATAAGAGATATCTACAGCAAATAAGTGACAGCCAGCGCAGCCATACGCATGAGAGGACAACATCAATGGTCCAGTCAACGTGTCGGACACTACACCACTCTAAACGATTTTGGCTTCGTATCGCAAGCCACCGATCCTGCGTTAAAAATGCACCGTCAGGGATGACTAAATTCCCCCGGGTGTATCGAACTCTTACCAACTAAACCCTCTCTCCATCTTCAGGCGAACCAACCGCAGAACTGCTTCTCTGGTGGAGCCACTTTTCCTAGCCTCTATGGGCTCTACTCTTCTATGGTCTCGACGGATTTATGTGGTGTTCTCTTCTGTTAACCTTCAGTTTTCTCCACTCGTGCACTCCTATTTGATAAGAACTGTGAAACCACTATCCCCTCCAGGTTTGACTGTAAGAATGATCTAGATTCTAGAGCTGCAACGTAAAGGGTCCACATGCTTCCACACAGATGATTCTAAGACAGAATCGGGAGTAGGTGGAGGATGTGAGCAAAGACATCACCTTCCGAATGCCCAACCACTGAAGTGTCTTCCAAGAGGAGATAATCCCAGTTAATGATACCCTATCGTCGCTCCTGTACCATGTGCTATTTACGCTGATATCACCATTTTTGTCGATAGTCAAGCCGCGATCAAGTCCCTGGAATCTGTCACCTTTAACTCAAAAAGCCTGGGCTGGGAAGACTGTGTTTAGGTATCATAATACCCAAAGCTTCCATACTAAAGAGGATTCTCACTCCTATACATGGATCTGCCACCTTATACTGTTTCCACTTGACCCTACCTAAGCCGAGGGTCAGATGAAGTCGGTTAATTCAGATAAGTCTCCTAAGACGAATAATCGTCTGTTGTATAACAATCGTTATCTAGTAACCGCCACAAGAAGTCAAAGAGTCTTCTTGAAGCCAAAATTCCTTAGGATTATCCAGATACTTGGCAAAGCCGCAATCAAATCCCTAGAACTGCTCTAAATTGTCGCTTGACTCTTAAGGACATGACTGAACAATTCAAAATTCAGCTCATCAGGGCCGATGCACCAAGGCACAACTCTAATGGCCTAAGCTGGATTCCAAATAAAAAAGGCTGCTTATCAGCACCAAAGTGGGTGTTTTCACGAAACAATGCACCATTGGCAGCTGCGCCAAAAACCTGTGCCTCGCCTATAATGATTTCTGCAGAAGCTCCATGGACGAGATAGAAAAAGAAACAATTCTCCACCTTTTCTGTATGTGTCCAGCCCTCTTAATTCGAAGAAAAGTCTACTTAGGATCCAGCTTCTTCCACAATCTCAACGAACCGACTGACAGAAGCATAGGTTGTGCTTCATAGCAAGCTCCAGCTGGTTCTGTGGGTAGTTTTCTGAAGGATATACTCAGATCCATGTCGTATCACAACGGACCTTTTCTGGTCTTAATGTGGATGCATCTAATTCAAGCCTAACTTACGGGCTAAAGTACTACCCTTTGAGGATACCATTGCTCCAGCAAGATGCAGATCTATTTCAGATAGCTGGTAGTCCCTGCTGAAAGCAGCTTCTTGTGTGGATTAGTGCTCCGGATATCTTGAGATGTTTTGGGGTTTCCTGAGCACCAAAAGTTGACTTGTATTCCAGATTTCCATCTTCTATTCAGCTCTTTATCCGAGATGTCGTTAAGGTCGTCAAAGAATGGTTGCTTTAGTGCACGCAGTCTGGCTCTTGCTAGAACCTACCGATTCCTGGCTCCAGTCTCATTTGTTACACAACTTGCAGCTGAAAATGGAACCTTCATGTTTGAAGAAAAGAAGAGGAGTTTCACTGGATTATCCTTAACCAAACATAAGTCCCAAGACCGTCTCTGTTGCCGCTGTGGAACAGGTTCTCCTTCCTCCAATTATGCAGATGACGACCATTCTGTGCCAATTTTCTTAGGTTTGTCTCAATGTGGCTTGTTTTTCTGGCTCAAGCTACTATCTCCTGCATGAAGGGGACATCATTGCATTGCCCAATTTCTTTTCGAAAAATCATGAGTGACTTGGTGGCTTTGGTTGTGACCAGTACGTGCATTTTGCTGTCTGTTGTGAGCTAGAGTAGATCCAATGAGGCACCTTTGGTACAGATGGCTTCAGAATCTCCTTGACTGATTCCATTTTACACGTTTCACTTTCTATTTCTCCGTCTCAAGTGACTCATTTCCATGTGAAGTCCACCCGTCATGTGTAAATCCGGTATTTCCCAAATAAAATACCGCCACCATCGCCCCTAAATTCCACATGCGGTTTCACGGACGGGGGTAGTTCTTGTCTCCCCTCACTCATACACCACCTGCTTGACTAAATGTCGTTGTTTTGCCCCAAAACATCGTGTCTCTCTCTATTTTCGTTGACAGCGCTTAAAATTTACAATTAGCCGCACTGATTTCAAGGATGCTCGTTAGCTATTTGCTGTTTTACGGTTCTGAGATATTAATCGCGCCAAACAACGACTGTATCGTACTCCGTTCGTGGTGGCACACGCCATTATAAGCATTTCATTGCTCGTATTCGTATCGAGCACGGATGTCGACTTCGACTCATAGACAACACTCAACTTGCAAGTGGGCCATGTCCATTTGTTTGGTAGTTGAGTGTCCTTTTTGATTCATTTTATGCCAGTGGAGGTTTTTCCCGTAAAAATTTGCAAATACCAGTCATGCCAAGGCTTTTACGATCGGTCCCAGGTGGTTATCAACCGAAACACCGTCAAGATGAATAACTATGACCACCATTAATGTTAATTGCTGCAGATACACGATTTAAATTTCATTTGTTTGGGGATTTTATTGAATGGCGCCAGCGTTCAGTCAATTGGAGGTGAGGCTGCATTCATCGGAAATCATAAAATTATCTGGAACTCGTTCGGTTGTGAAATGGAGCTCAACCGAAGCGGATTTATTTCATCGCATCCAATTGGCTATTCAATGACATTCATTACGCCGGCATATAAGCAAATAACGGACGTAATCGATTATTATCAATCGGATGGATTGCCAAACGGATGACTGAGTGCGCGATATTGAGCGATAAAAACAATATAATGACATCGGTGATGGGTAGCTTGTGTTGGAGTCCATTCAGGGATTAGGGATGTGGAAACTTTCATCTAACATAATGCAATTGATTGAGATGATGAGCTAATGCGACTAGGGATGTCGATATGTTAAATACATGCACGGTGTAGAAATACTGTTGCAACTTGAATGATACCAGCTTTTGAAAGGCTTAGGCAATGCATCGCAGGGCTGTTTCAGAGCTGCACTATATCCTATAGCTTCTCGATCTTAAAGCCTTTTTTTGAAATCAGCAACTGGTAGGAGTTCTCAGTCTTTTATCGTCTTCTTTCTCCCGTAAGCTCCTGTGAACGGATTGTCAAACAAGCCACCAAAAACCATCCTAAAATTCCTTCGGACTCGCCGTGGTTCACGGAGGCCAATCCTTGTCCATTATTTTAAGTATCTCACACCGGGGAACACAAGTGATCCTTTGAAATCCGCCACCTAACTTACCTTCTGAAATAGAGTTGGCTGAAGTGTGTCGTATCTGTTTCCATGGATTCAGCACCAGTTCGCTCTTGTCGTGACTGATCAGTGGGACTTGTACCAGTTCCCTAACAGTCTATTTCCCTTGTGGTGAGTCTCTCGAACCTTAAGTTTTGGGCAGTTAGGGTAAGGGTGGGGTTGAAGTAACTGGCAGCTAATGGCAGCACAGCACACTTAGACCCTTGAAAAGTCCACGGATCGGGAAAGATCTCTTTACCTACTCGTTGAAGCAATTGAAGCTTCTGATGAAGCGAAGCAGGAGCCTTTTTTTGCGGGAGAGACTTGGGCAGCTACAAGAAAGTGAGCAATGGTTTCCTCCTCCTCTTCGTTCATGTAACTACTGAAAGTTTTGAGCAGTCCTAGAACAAGTGTATGAATCTTGTTTGCATCTTGAGTGGATTCCCGGGTATGATAGTCACTAAACCGATTGTGGAATTATCTCTCAAGACAGCTTCCTGGTCAGTAGCCAGGGTTCCTGATTCTTCTTTCATTCAGTTGTCATCACAAACGGTATAAAGAATGTTGTGTTTCGACTTACTACCCTTACGTGAATTTTTATGGATACTTCTGCATCCTTACCCTTCGGCACCTAGTTCATGTCCATCGTGAATCCTGGTAATGAATCTTCTATCAATTAGACTGATTTTGGGATCATATAGTTAGTTTTCTTGAGAGGCCCTCCAATGAGATAGGATAGAGGCGTGTCGCTGACTATTGGCCTATGGTTGATGGAGCGATGAAGTTAGAGACGTTAGAGTTACGACATTCAAACGATCGGAAAGCAGAAGTCAATAAATAATGTGACAAAAGCATGGTGTGCATCGACCATCGCACGTCAGTAAACAAGAAGAGCGTCCGAGTTCTAGTACAAGAGCCACCTTCAGCAAACAAGAACAGCGCTTTAAGGCAAACAGGCAGAAGATGATGAGGGAAGTTCCAAGAGAACACCAAAACTACGACTGCTGGACCACAGAAAAGTGTTGACGGGTAAACTGGACGAAGCACCAACCCCAGTAAACAGCGTTAGCAGGACGCTAAGATCTCAGGAGACATAGGATCCGCTCTTTGGTCTCGTTGAAGCTTGAAAATGACTTCACTTCTTACGATTACTTCACCAGACTATCAAGCCTTATGCTAGAGTGGATCTATGCACTTGTAAAAGGTCGTCATCAATGGGGATGAGGTGATGTTCTTCTATCATTCCAGACAAGAGGTCTGGAACAAGCAGACCACAAAACGGAGGCTGTCCTCATAAGTTGACGTATAAAAGTTGAGCCATCTATATCTAAGGTTTAGAGGAGCCAGAGAGCCGATCAGACTGTGAGCAAGGCAGACGGCTTCTATACGGTCATTGGCCACGAATTGTAAGTCGTATATGAGAGGGATGAATTCTGCGCACAGGATCAGTGTGATTTCAGGCCGAATACGAAAAAATCGGCGGCTCTATATGAGGATGTAAACGGAGAGTGCAGTCAAAACAGTGAAACTACGATGGCAACGGATATGGAGGACCGACGATGGACGCATACCCTCATCTTCAACGTCAACGAGTGGATAAGTAAGAAACATGGGAAGGTAAGCTATGACCTTGTGCAATCCCTCTCGTGGCGTGGATGCTTCGACACAGCCAGCCTTGCAAAGGTTAAATTCATATCGCTGAACATGTACACCCTGGAAAGGGAAATTGTCTTCCCCAGTAGAGGGTAGACCGCAACTCAGGTGACGCACGCAAGTGGAAGGGGACCTCAATGGACTTAGGAGGCATCAATCTAGAGATTAAGTTGGCTGAAGACGCTTGTCAGTTGAGTCCAAGATGTACCCCGGATTGTGACTTTAAGAAGACTTGTACGAGTATTATGTATGCTTTCAGCACAAGCATGGTTAAGGAACTATAACAAGAGGAACGAGCAATCAGAAACCAAGAGGAAGGATCTTACATCTATAGCAGAAGGAGACATCAAACCTGCTCCTTTGAAGGAATGTCTTCACTGAGGGACCAAGAAAGAAAATGCACAGTGCAGTGAAGTTGGACATAACTACAAAGAATAAAGGAAGACATAGCCTAGTCCAAAAAGGAACTTATTGTCAGGTTGCCCAACTGCGTACGACCAAAAACAAGTCTCCTTCCCATGCAATGTGTGTCAATGTCAACAATAAATCATCACTCTCTCGGAGTCATCTTCCAATTTTCACCCATGAAAATACGTTTTTTTTTTTTCCAAAGAAATTGCTGCGCCATCAAGTGAAACGTAAATTTTGTCCGAAAATCTGGGACAAATTTTCCTCACCCTCTACTGTACCAGCACAGTCAACCGTACGAACGAATACAAGTCTAAAAAAAGTCAAGTGTAACCACATTATACCTCTCGGAGCACACTTCCACAGCTCATAAGCTTTGCCTACTCAATCCGATGAAGAGTAAGTGTAGGATGCTGCGCAAAGTATCTGGCGTCGTCGCTGTCATTCTCTTGGCAACTTGGCAACGATTTATATTTACAAAAACGAAACATTTTCGGTTCGGATGACACATCACAATTCACAATAATGTCGCATTGTTGTCGGCGTCGTTCTTAAGAATTCACTAACGGTTTTTCTTTCTTTGATTTTCATTTTCCTTGTGATGATTGTGAAAAATTATATGCGACGTCAACTGATTAAACCCAGACCCCCCCCCCCCTCTCCACCCTGTTGCAGACTGACAAATGACAATCCACACCGGTGTGTAGGGGAACAAAAATGTATCTAAGTATCTTTTTGAGACTTTACATGACAATCTGTCGTTATCATCGATCAATTTCAAATGATCTACTAATGAAAATTCATATTCTGTTAGCGTATTTCATTGGAATATCAAATGAATGCATCCGTGAGATACACACAATCCGGGCAATGACAGACATGTGTTGCCTTGTATTTCCTTTTTAAGATGACCGCGATGCACAACGATGTAACTTGATCGTCGTCGGTTGCATAAGAGAGGCGTACTTGTTGTAACAAGGAGGTCTCATGATAATTCCAGAAACACTTGACGACCCAGTAGCATTGAATGACAGAAGATTCATGACTCATGGCATCAGACTGAACAAGTAAATATTGTTGTGATGATGTTGCGCTTTAGACCGTAAATGGATGTAACAAGTTTTGATTGCTTCCGAAACGCCTACGTATGCAGGTGGATGTGTTGTTTGTTTTCGGTTGAATTTTTCATTTTTAAATAAAACTTACTAATTGTGTCATGAATCAGCGGTTAGTAGAGAGTTGACGGGAAGATAAATCCTACGCACCTGCCGCATTAGTCGTTATGGTTTGTGAATAAAAATAGATGCGTGAGACAAGAGAGGTTTCAAGTTGACAAGAAAAATAACAAGTTTTCGTAAAACTTTATCCTTGTATGGACATAGACATAGACATGGACATGAATTGCTTCAACTTGCTTACAAAAATGTAAACAAAAATCTTGAAAGCATACCACACTCTCTTTGAAGAAGCTGCACGGATGAAGAGGAGGAGGAAACTAGTAGCTGCCCAGTTCTCTCCCATAAAAGAAGGCTTCACTTAGGGGAATTCTATTTCAAGTGTCAGAAACCTACTTCGCTTCATCAGAAGTTCCAATTGGTTCAACTAATAGGTAAGGAGATCCTTCCAGATCCATGTGGTATTACAGTGAACCTATCACTTGTCGAAGTGTGCTGGCAACAGCTAGCCCTGGCAGCCACTTCAACCTAACCTCCTATACAACACTCTTTCTTGCTTTCAATTTTCATGCACAAATCTGTCACTTGTCATAGTTTCTACCGTTTTCCCATATTCCCAAGATTGGGAGAGATCCTTTGACGTGACAGCCTACTCTGTTCTAGGAATCCAATCTCTGTTAACCTCTGACAAACTCTTGATAGAATGGCTAAGCAGAAAAATCTGTCCTGCTCTAGCGTTTACACTTTGGTTACTGGTCACATGGACCATGGATAGTTTTGGTCTTGGAGAGTACTTAACTGAAAATAACCAATAATTCGAGAGAATCTAGGTCCCTCAACTGTCATACGTCTTAAATTCTATCGAGGTTGGATGTACTGGTTCTCATGCTAAAGCACCTCGTTAAAGTTGAAGACCTTAGACACAAAAACAAGTCCATTGTACTACCAGCAGGTAAAACCCTTTTATTCTATTTTCATCGTGCCATCGCCCCCTCTAAAAGGGTCACAGATACCTGTCACTTAAACCTGGGATTTTGAGATGGTAAATAAGTTGTCTGCAGTCTTTTCTGCTGGTAGACAGCAAGAATGCAGTGGACATCTTACAGACGTCGGAAAGTATCTGTTTAATCTGCCTGCATCTGGGAGAGTCATGCCACCTACAGTTATGTTTGCTAGAAACCCAACCATCGATAGAAGTCCTTACCGAAGAAACGGTTAAACCTAACCTTGCCCAGCAAGCCCATCAGAGAACTCATTTCCAGTAAACTTGGTTGCACATTTGTCGATGATGTCCTTTCAAGTTGCATAGAACTCCGGGTGTCTTGGATTTACCATAATTGGATCAGTGTTCTTCGATGCTGAATTCAGTCATCGTCGTGTAGAGCTTCAATAAGCAGCTTTGACAATCGATGAGAAGTTGTCGAGTCTCGATTAATCCGGTTATCGTCGTTATATAATCGACATTTCACGGGTCACGGGGTGTTGGCTTAAGCTGGCAACCATTTCAACCTAACCTTCATCTTCGTTACAAAAATTGACCACCATAGGGATGCTCCATTTGGTCAAATCATAAATCCACCTGCAAGCATGGATGTGTCCCTCCTGCGGGTACTTAATTACATCTCGGTCTTACATCTGTTACATACAGATCTTCACCTTCTAAGTCACAATAGGTCTGAGTCAAGGTAACACACTGCAATCTAAATTTACAGCTAACCTTGCTCATGTAGATCATCTCCAAAGTTACCAAACCTAATTTTCTCACTAAAACTTCCCACCGACCACAAGTTTTACAAGAATTAACAAACAGACCGCTAGATCATGACCTACTACCAGGTTCATCGTCAAGGCAACTCTGTGTTAATCTGTAAATCTGTTCCAATGACCACAATTCCAGTCTGACACTCTCACAGTTGGCAATTCAAAGCAATAACCTCATAAAACCATTACTGTGCCATAAAAAAAATTCTCAAGCGCAATCTTTTTTTTTCCACTTGTTACACCGCAAGTAACTTTGGTCAACAGCACACGTTTTGCCATATCTGTCCACCTTATGTAGATACTTCTGTCATCCACAACCGATTCAAAGTAAACACTCAACAGATACAATGGATTAGTCATCATCTCATCCATTCAAAGGGTTATTTGTGATCGATGAATTGTTTGGTGGGTATCTCATTGATTATTCCGTCTGCACTTCGGATCGGATGCCACTGTCACCCCCTGACCAATGACGACTTTAATTCATTACCCATCCGAATCCGTGTTGATTAGTATTTTGTGTGGTTAATTTGAAATTGTATCTCTCGCCAGAGATACGTTGATGTAATGTTAATTTGAATTAATGTGCTTCGTTGTCGTTTGGATCACCGATCTAACCAGTTAGCTGTGATCACGATTGGGCTTCTTCTCGTAGCAGCAGCTGTTGTTGTGGAATGGAGCGGAACTTGAATTGACGTAGGCCGAGGAGAGATCGTGGAGTAGAAAAATTCAGATAAATGCCAACAGCAACTGAAATGTTGTTGCAACGCGCACCGTAACGAAATGTCAAAACGCCTACACACGCGGAGCACGAGGGATGGGGGGACTAATTAAGCAATCATTTAGGTACCTGACATTTACGTAATGATTTTTCTTTTTGTTATAAAATGTGATAGATGAACGGAAAAATCGCTTGTCAGTGTGGGCAGAGTAATTGAGGTAAGTTCAGATACTTTGTTAAGCAATTTGCTGAATATTTATGGCGACGTAGACGCGACAAATTGGCGTCGTTATTAGAGAAAGAAAAGTTTGAAGAAATCTCCATACAGTTTGGGAAATAGAGGTATAGAACGATAAATCCTGCGGACTAGAGTATCAAACCGTCTACAACGAATAAATAAGACATATCCCTGCTCAGTTTTGCTCACACGATCATGTCCTGCCCGCCGTATGAATATCAAGTACCAGGGTAGCTTTCAGCCCGATAGACCAATTTTAGAAAAGATCAAACAACGTTATGATTAGAGCACTAAGAGACATGAGCTTGTCGTGGCAGTTTTTAGGTTAGCTATATACATTGCTTCACTTCCTCGTCGCGAATTTGTCCTACATCCGTTGTAACCTCCTGAGTAACCCGGTCTTTTCCCTTCGTTTTAGTTCACAAGCGTTCAAACCCAATGGCGATCGGAACCTCCTTTTATATCATAAGTCCCATCGTCCGTATATTTGGTGTGTTGAGCTAGACTTTTCTGGACTCTTGCATGCAAAGTGATTTGCTTCTTCCGCAGAAGGCTTTGAATGTTGTCGATGCCCCATCTTTTGCCAGTAAGTGGGCAGAAATTCAGTGAATTCATGTTGCTCCTAACTAGGTCTGAGATTTCATTGTGGGTTTCTAGGACTACCTTAGATTTGATGACATGCAAGTCAAGCGCTTGAAGGACAGCTTGACTGTCTAAGAAGATGAAGACAATTTTCCTAAAGGTTGTCAAAGGCTGGATGAAGTCTAACACACTGATTGATGGCAATGGATCTCAGCTTAGAATGTGGACAAGGCTGACGACTGAGAAGTTCGCACATGATGATTCTCCAAAAGTCCCGGAACCAGTTCTTGTTTCCATTTTAGATTCGTCCGTATACCAGATGAGGGCAGAAGGTAATGATTGGAGTTTTGTGATTCCCCCAGTCCTCTCTTAATGGGGTTATGTCATGCTTCAGGGTTTCAAACAAGGATAGGATATCTCCTCTTTAGGACTTTGAGTCAAAATTACTTGAGTGGAAGAGTCGATAAATGCCAAATTTGGCTTCCATTTGTACGAAGTTTTGTAACTTTTAACACCCAACAAATGGCAGTCTAATCGCAAACGGGTGACTTTAAATCTTTTCTTGTTCCAATTGAAATGCAGCAGATACGCTATTACTACACAAGTTACAGCCGGTAATATGTAGCAACCTTCTAGATTTAGGAAGATTCATTCAAAGGCCTAATCAAAGCTAAGTGGTACCAGTTTTTAAATCATAAAATTAAAACTTCCATTTCAAAGACTTTCACTTCCCTGACGACCTTCAGACATAACTACTTTGCAAAGTCCCATCTTTAAATGAAATTCCCTCACATCTCACATACCAATCCTTTGATCGCACATTACCTGATCTTAATCGTATGCAAATTAAATTGAATTGTCAATCATACATCAAAACGACGGCGCCAAGTCATTCATTTCGATTCAATAGGTTCCACAATGTATTTACAGTCTACACACAGTAAAACAAAACTGAAATCGAAACTTCTGGAATTCATTGTGTGACACCCTACAAAACCTTTAAAACCACAAATATTCGAACCCGATACCAGGTTTATCTTTCACCACAATTCGATACGTCATACCTGATACACTTGTTCCTCTCTAGTCAACAACAACAAACGGATTAATGACGAGAAATACGAGACTATATCGAGTGGGTTTGATGATGAGATACATTGTGTATCTCTATCTAGACAGTAGTGGTACAGCCTCTCATTGTAAATGCAGCCCACACCATGTGCCATACGTCGTTGATCGTGGCGCGGTGCGGTTCTGCCCATTTATGTAGGTAGACACGATGCCAACCCACCTAAAATCCATCGTCGACTGATGTTAGATACGTTTCATTCGCAATGAAACTTGGTAAACATGTTTTGTTTCACAATTATCGGAAGTGTCACTAAAAAAAAAAATAAAAAAAAAATTGTTTTGCAAATATAACCACCTGAGGCATTGTCGGTGGAGAAAATAGTTCATTTACGCTACACAAACGATGTTTATTATTTTGCATTCAAAAGCCGTTGTAAATTAATATTCAATAACGACTTTTGATGGATGAAGATAGTATCTAGAAGGAAGAGAAGAGAAGATATTTGCCAAATGAAACTTGCTGCACGTGGTGGTTTTACCGATGACATAAATAAATTAATTTGTATCTTTTCTTTGCCAAAAAAAAAAAAATAGAAGACGTGACAGTATTTAAGAGAATTGCTGTGAATTGTCATGATAATTAATTGCCTTTAAATGGCCAATAACGCCGATAGCGCACATGGATTGAATTCCAAATAAACAAACAAATGTTTGATGAAAGTTTGACAGAAATTGAATTGTTTGTTGGTGATGCTACTTACAACATGACAAAACTATCTCGATGGGAACAACCTTAGAGCACTAACGATCTTCAGCATGCCTCCAGACGACATGCTAACCCAATACTGCTTCAAGAGAAACTTCTCAATAGTTATCCTGTCAAGGGAGGACTGGCAGAATACCACAAACCCCAACCATCACCTGCTGACCTAGTCTGGTATATGGACGAATCTATAATGGAAACAGGAACTGGCTCCGGGATTTTTGGAGAATCATCATGTGCGAACTTCTCAGTCGTCAGCTTCACCGACATTCCAAGTCGAGACCTTTGCCATCAGTCAGTGTGTCAGCCTTAATCAAGCCTCTCACAAGCTTTGGGAAAACTGTCTTCATCTTCTAAGACAGTCAAGCTGTCTTGCCTGTCCTCAAATCCAAGCTAGTCCTAGAAACTCACAATGTAATCTCAGCCCTAGCTAGAAACAATATGGTCATCCTCCACTGGATTTCTGCCCACTTACTGGCAAAAGATGGCACATTGACAACATTCAAAGCCTTCTACGGGGGAAGCAAATCACTTTTTGCAAAAAGTCATTGCATGCCAGAGTCCATAGAAGCCTAGCTCAACACACCAGGACATGCCTGCTATTTCCAATAATTTCACAAAGAAAATCTAGTTTCATTGTGAATCTCGGTAGGAACAACCTTGAAGACCTAATTGGAATTGTCAGGGGACACTAACACTTGAACAAACATCTACATCGAATGAACCTTGCAATGGATTTAAGCTGTAGATTTTTTGTCTTGAGAGTCTTATGTCCTAATGGAATGCCCAGTCTTCGTTCAACTCAAAAAGAGAATACTTGGCGGCGAAGTTGTTCCTATGGAACAGCTTGCTTCCATCCACCCAGAGAAGTTCCCTTTACTTTTTGACATCTT
The DNA here is from genome assembly GCA_951813785.1 of Criorhina ranunculi. NCBI lineage: Eukaryota > Metazoa > Arthropoda > Insecta > Diptera > Syrphidae > Criorhina > Criorhina ranunculi. Next base: position 10,105,996 of record OX638382.1, on the reverse strand, counting down.
CTGGAGTGAAATCACATAAGGGATTCCCAAGAGAAACCGCAATACCAAGGGCTGGGAACAACCCTCCGGAACACATATAAAATAACATAAGCAGAGTCCAAAGAACAGCTGGTATCGGAACCACAAGAGCGCTACGATTGAGTCCAACAGAAGTTCTCAACGTGCTCCTAAACCTGCCTCTGCACATCAAATTCATCGTTTTGTGTAGTGCAATTCGACTCAGAGAATCTAAGTCCTGGTTCGTGAAACCATATGGTCACAGCAGGCAAAATAACTCATTTCTATCGAAATACCAAGTACCGGTTCCAAAAGGGAATGTGGCGTTGAACACCCTTATGGTGCTATTGACACATTGCTAGTGTTGGTGCATTGATTTCTGAACCTCAGCTAGCATTAGGTTTCAGTATTTGCTTTGAGGGTGGGATCCAGAATAACTAGGGAGAATTACTTGTAATTCGCAGTATTTTTTTCCAACTTCCTGACGTCATTATCACCACTCGGTACGTTGTTGTTATAGTTTTTTCGATTTCATATCCCATCAGTCCCTCAGATGTCACACGGTGGCAATTGATCTCCTTGATCTATCGTGTGCAATGAAGAATGTTCACCTAGTTCATTCAAACCCATTACCAAACTTATCATCATGCACGCACATGCAAATAAAAATCGATTTAGCATACAATTAGCACGAACATGAGTGTACGACGAATAATAAATATTCCAGCAAATAACGGGACATAAAATCAATTTGTCATATGGAAGCCACTTGTCCACCACACAAGTGGTAATGGTCACATGGAGTCCAACGTGTTTTCAAATTAGTTCCTCAATACCTTCTGGACATTCACTCGCACTCCCCCTTAATGAATATTTAACCAACTTGCCCTCAAGAAATAACAGACTTTCTGCCTTATCCATTCAACCAGTTACACAAAAAGGCACAAAAAAAGGACCTGTATCCACTTGAAGTCACTTTAAAATCAATACCAATGAACAACAAAACCGGAGCACCCATACAATTTTGTCAAATGTCCTTTTTTACGCAATCTCCTACGAGAGTCCGTTCACCCTTTGAACCGTTTTTTTTTTTTCTCTGAGCAAAAAAAAAGTCCTTTTTCCTTGAAAAAAAATCCTGCAGCAGTGTACAAGGAAACGATTACGCAATCATAATAGCTCTGCAAGTGATTTTTAATTTTTCTTTGTCACTCCTTCTGGTGTAGTAGGTCAACGTCAGATACAACAATTTTGTCCTGCTCATTGCTGGTGTCCTCCAGAGGTGAAGAGGTGGTGCGTGCTGTGCTAAAACTATAGTTGTATCTCTGCCAAAGGACATTGATTTTTCCATGAAAAAAAAAAGAACCATGCGAACTACATAAGTATACGGACGCACACAAGAGGATACGAGAAGCGTGTGCATTCTCGATTAGGGGTTGAATTCTTTCAGAAAATTTTTATTTTTATTTCTTGTCTTGTGTCGTCCCATTCTTATGCTTACTCATTGATTCGGAATGCGCTTGAGTGCGATACAAGAAGGAAAAAGAGAGATTACACACCAGAGACAGTCGGGTGCAAAAGAAATGGGATGGGAAGTGGTAACCGAAGATGGTTTGCCCGTGAAAGAAGGTCCTTAAAAGTTCTTGAAATTATGAATTGTTTTGAAACAAAAAGATCAGGCTCTAATGGTTAAGGGATGAACTATACTTCTTGTTGCAGAAAGGGCATTTGCGGGAAGTCAGGAACCTGCTAAAGACTTTGGACAGATTGGACTTGCTTGGTTTAAAACATGTATGCATCTAACGATCGACAGAGTCTCGAACGCTTATATTCGATCATCGGTAGAGCCGTAGAGTGTCATAACTTTGGACTGCCTATATGCTGTGACCTACATCTTCTGTGTACGGTTTGAAGAGGCTTCGAATCTAACCAACGCAGTAGAAGAAGACTTCAACCAACTAGAAGTGCGTAACTGAAGGTGGTTAGCTAAAGACCGGGTTGATTACAGAGACTTGTTGGTTGAGGGCCAGGTTCATTCTGAACCACCAATGATATCGGTGATCTGTTTTGAATATTTTGCTTCTAAATGGACTCTGTCCCAAGATAAATGCCTTTTGTGGCTTGAAACCTTATAAATTTAGGAACAGCTTGAGAACACCATTGAAAACCACAATTTTTAAGGTCAGGTGAATAAAAAGCTTGAGCTTAAGGCAAAATTCCTAGTCTAGATCTCATAATTTTACTTAAAGGAAAATATATATTTAGGTCCCATTGTCTTGTCATCCAGGCATCCGTTTTGTCAATTTTTGTGTCGTCGTTGTCTATCCACTCGATGTGTAGATGTGTAGCCAATACAGTCGGTGTAAAGTTTCTGGAATTGTGGTATTGGGGGTTATATCTTTTCAATTCAAACCTCAAAATATTGGCAAGCTCCATAAGTTTTCCATTTCCTTATCGTGACGAAAGATAGGAAGACACTCCTGGACTTGATGGACGAAGTACTCAGACGTTTTGTCTTCCTCGAGCCACATTTTACAAAGATCTATATGCTTCTGAGGGTTATTCGTTTAAAGTAGTAAAGGCCATGACAAGTCGCAGAATGATCCTTAAGTCATTTTAGGTTTTTGGTCGGAAAGTTATCGTCGGAACTATTCTGCCATTCCAAAAGCAGAGTAAGACGAACTCAAGCTGATTATTGGCTAAGGATCAACGAATCAAGTATAAGTCTAAAGAAATTTCCAAATCTTAGATTCGATTTCGGTCCATTGTACTCCCATACAGAACCCCCTGATTGGCAGTAGTGATTAGGTTAGGTAGATAGGTATTCAAAGATACTCACTTTGACTCAGAGCCCATTGTGAAGTCAACCCAAGACTCAAATTTTGTTCGTTTCTCTTTTTATTTTCGATGGCTGCTGGTTGCTGATCCCCAAAAGGACTCGAGCCTGCACGGGTCACAAGAAAACCCACTACATTGTCGTTACCTTCATCTTAAGTCAAGGTTTCAGTCTGTTGTCATTGGGCCGACCAGCGTCACAGAAGCAGCAGAATAAGTGCCAGTGATAGTACAGAATTAAGTCTGAAAGACTGTTCTAAAGCTACCTACTGCAGTAGGCAGAGAGCTTGTCATTAGAGATTCGTCTAATGAAAGACAGTAGACAAAGAGATACAGTATGAAACTCTGGAACTCTTGCATCCGTTTGCATTATGTTGTCATAGTCCTTGTTCTTAAAGAGCCTTGCAGATAAAAAATTATTAAAACCAGCTTTTCATAACCTCTCATGTGCTTCGCGTGTAAAATTATTCACATGAACGGAAGAGAGTTATAATCTTATCGCCGAAACTAACCAAGGATACAAAAATTTATCATAACAGATTATACTGTCGATAGGCTTCTTAGTTTTCCCTGTAATTTTAGTAATTCTGTGTAAAGGCTGCACGTGGTTTATACAAGGATGACTGTCAAATATTTCAAAAGTTGAAACCAACATTCTTTTCAGTGTAGATAGGTAGGTTGTTCGCTTTAATCGCAAATTTTGTACGTATTACCTTCTTGATGACGTCCTATACCTACCTCCCTGCACACAAATGCGTCAGAAAACTACACAACCTGTCCCAAATCTTATCGATTCCTTAATTCTAAAGTTCAATTTGACTGCCAGACAGTTAAGAAAGTTCGCCTGTGACTCACAAAGTCCCCTAGACTCAATCAGCCAAATCTAATTGATCGCCAAAAGTGTAAAACTTTCAATAACCCTTATATGGTGCGAAAAAGTATCTCCAACCGCCCGAACAAGATCTTTCCATTCAATTCCATATTTTCATTCGAGATTCATCTAGATGAATCGATGAGTACGAAACGAATTGTTTTGTGGATACTTAAACGCTGATGCTGAGATTTTTCATCTTATTTCTCTCCACATACACAATCACACGCGGAAAAAAATAAAGAAGAGCACTGCCAAACTTGTAAAAAAAAAACCCCATCTAATATCTATAAATACAGATTAAGTTTAAGAAAAAAAAAAGTATTCAGATACAAATACAGATGAAAACCAAGAGAGAAAGATTCAACCAAACAGCCAACAGCAGTAGAAAGAACCAAAAAACTCCGAGACACATCCGAAAAAAAAAAAAAAAAAAATCACAAAATCAACCTTAACGTGTAAATAATCATTCCCACGTCTAAATCTATTTATAAATCTGATGTGTGTCAGTACCTACCATCGCTGTTGTTGTCGTCGTCGTCGTCGTCAATGATAACAACAACAACAACAACAACAATACACATACGACAACGACGACGTCGATCGTTGGTCTTTGACAGTACTGTCGACTTTTTAGCGCACAATTCTTTGCAAATTCATTCCTAGTGACTACCACTACCTAACTTTCCTGCTCGACTGTACAAAAGATTTTTTACTCGTAAGTATATTTTAGTTGTAGATACACTATACATTGTTATACTCTACGCTCTCGATTCATTTTCGTTTGTTGAGAGCGTACCACAACCAGCACCAACAGCAGCAGCCAGCAACGAAACACACCGATAAAGTGTAAGGAAAAGAAGAAAAAAAAAAATTTTTTTTTTTGATTTAACGTCGACCAACGATCAGAACACAGTTTTAGTTCAACTCTTGAAGCGATATAGTTAATGAGGCGAACGAAGCGATTACTACGGCGTGGATAAAGTATTTAAACATTTCAACTAAAAAAAAAATCAATTTTCTTCCCAAACACTTGAAATAGTATCTAGTGAAGTATTTCCCGCGATAAAAAAAAAAGAAAAAGAAAAACAAATTACACTCATCCTTATATATTTATTTATTTATTTATTTTTTTAATTTATTGATTTGTTTTAACCAAAAAAAAATAAAAAAATATCTCAAAAGTGCAAGTAAAATACCGTGTTATACAATATCTGTGCACAGTTTTTTTTTTGCAATTTTTTTTCAAATGAAATTCAACTTCTAACACAACTTGAAGGAGAAAATTTTGAAATTTCAATTTTCAAAATATCTTATGAAATAGTGGGTGTTTCATTTTGTGAGTGAAAGAGAGAGAGAAAAAAAAATTGTTTTATGCACCAAAAATACTGTGATATCCCTTCGTGTCTAATTGAACTTCATCAGCAACACCAATAGCAGAAGTATATCTTTTTCAAAAACAAAAAAAAAAAATGCCAAATTCAAATGCAACAACAACAACAAATCCCGCATCACAGGGTGTACCAAATTCAAATGGAATTAATAGTAACACACAGCAGATACCAATAAATCATCAGTATGCAAATGCAAACGCAACAGCTGGCGTGGATATGCCTCAAGGATATCACCAACAACCTGGATATGGTTCACCCAGCAGTGGTGGTGGTGGTGGTGGTAGACAACAACAATTTTTACCACATTTTCAGGTAAAAAAAAAAAAAAAAAATTTGACAAATGTCAAAAGTTGACACACAAACGTCATCGTTTTTTTGAATTTTTTTAATGAAATTTTTTTAAAACTTTTTTTTTTTCTATTGAGTCACAGTTTTCCCAAATTTTCCTTCGTTTTTCTTTTGTCATTTTCTTTTAATGTCTCACCCCTCTTTCTATACTCTTTTGTCAAAGAGTTTTGTTCTAGAACATTTTTGAACAAATTTTTCATTTAGTTTTCGAATTTTTCCAATTGTTTCTCGATAAAATGTCGTGTTAGTGTTTGTCAATTGCAGTGGCTCTCAATCTTTAGAGAAAGAAGAACTTTTTCTTTGTATTTGTGAGAGAGAGAGAACGAGCGCTAGCAAATGACTAATACAAATTTAATTAAATGTATTAGAATTTTGTATGCGTGTATTGTAGGGTAAATGCAGCAAAGTTTTGGACACACATTTTGGTTTTTTTTTTTGGTAAATAGATACATTTCGGCGTTTCCGTTTTACGAGATGAAAATCGTGTAGTACAAATCGATGAAATTCATTTGACCTCGAAGGCTACAAAAAAAAAAAGATGTATCTACGTGATGTTTTGTATTTTTTTTTCTTAGAGATGCAATTCAGATAATTGCTTGACGGAGATTCGTAAAAGATCTTTAGATACAGTATACAGACTTCGTTTTTTTTTTATTGAAAGAAAATTGTTAGGTATTTATCTATTAATGACGAAGTGATTCACGTTTGATTTTTTTTTTTTATTTACATTGAAAATTATCTAGCAACGTGGGGTATAATTTTAATTTTAGGTTTTCAGTTTTAATGAGTAGTTGGCGAGATGGAAATGTGAAAAAAACGTGAAAGATTGCACTTGAAGTGCAAACTGGAATTTGAAAATTGAGTTCTTATCGATTGATATATCAATTTTTTTTTTTAGCAAGGTTAACGATTCCTACAAGGTCTCATAAAGAATTGTATAAGGTATATGGCATGATCATCAGTTTGTTTGCTTTTTTAAGGAAAGTTGCAAATATATCTTTGGTATTCTTGTTAATTTATGTTCCACTACTAGGCTTCCTGATAAGTTAACATCGTCTATACTAGTTGGGAGTAACCAAGGCACAAATAAAACAAAACACGATTGAAATTAGTTCAACGAATTTCAAGTAATAAGCGAACATACCGACAGACTCCCGGCCCGTGTAGAGTCTTTCTTCTGCAGCAGGGCAGACTTCCATCCTCGTTGGTCCCAGGCATATCATTTTGAAACCTTTTAGCAACGTAAGGTCTTCCTTGTCGTCTCGAACCGGAGGATTGAAATTTGAAAGTCCTCTTGGTTGGAGCATTGTTATCCAATAGCTTAATGTTGCCGAGCCAATGTAGTTGTCGTATCTTGGCTTTTGCACTACATCCACATCTTGATACCGCTCAGCCTTTAAACTGGAGGTAGGGTCTGCCCTGTCGTCTCGAACTAAGTGAATGTCCTCTTGGTCGGAGCATTGCTGTCCACTCGCTTCATGTTTCCGAACCAACTAAGTCGTCGTATCTTGGGTTTTTGGATAACATCCACATCTTGGTACAACTCGTAGAGTTCGCTGTTACATATGTATATCCGTTCGATCTCCTTTTACGCTTGATTCAATTTTCGAAGAAGACTTTCTGCCTCAAAAGTTGCCAGTATTTGCTCTGCTTTCCTGGTTATCCTCCAGCAGTCGTGTGTCATTTAGCAAAACTGGCAGGATAAGGGTCCAATAAGAGCATAGATCTTGTCGTTTGAGTAAATACTTTTGATCTCATTTGCGTCACTAAACCGAAGGAGCAACGGTTTTCAAAGGAGAGTCTTTGTCGAATTCGCCCTAGAGTGTCAAGTGGGCTAGATGAACTCCTTAACCATCCCAAAGTTGTATTACTCTCCTTCACTCTTACTTATGAGAAGTGACTCACATTATAGGCAACGTACACAATGCAAAAAGTAGCCGAACTTTCAACTTCTCACTCCGCCGGTCGGATCCGTTGATAGCAGTCTCAAGAAATGAATTTGTTTCTTGTCGGATTACAATACCCCTAGAGCATCACAAGGGGTCTACATTGACCTAAATGTGGCGGGGAAAGGAGGTCCTGTCAACCCTATACGTCCTGTAACATGAAGGAACTATATTGCTACGTTTCCATAAGGTTGTACAATCGATCTTGATCCAACTGTAGGATAATGTAGACCATGAACGTACCATGACAGTGCCGGAGACTAGCTTCGTTCATGCAAATATAAATCAATATGGGAGTATAGCCCTATCTCATTTTGTCGGTCCTTAATACGATCAAATATGTGTTAAATAGGCTCATCGATCGGCCATAGATGGAACTAACAAAAATCAGAGATAGGTATGATGTTCGAAGTCCCGAATCTGTTGAAGCTCTTCATTTGAATAGGTTGATTGTGGAAAACCCTAAGAAGAAGGCAAACTGACGTACGTACATCGCGTTAAGACTGAAGCAAATCCCATCAGACCTAGTAAAAGTCCAGAGGTTCCTTGTGGGTGGTCATGGTGTAGTGGTTGCATCATCGCTTGTCACGCTGAAGGTTCCAGGTTCGAATCCCGATGTCACAGAAAAAAAAAAAAAAAGTCGGACAATTGCGAAAAAAAAAGCTTACGTCAACTCTACTGTATAGGCATAACACTGGCAGTAGGGTAGGCAATGGCTTGAAAGTGTTGATCGTACTAATGACATCGGGATATTTGAAAGAAATACTGCGAATTATAAGCAATGGCAATAATTCTCCCCAGTCATTCTGGAAAAACCACCCTCGGAGCAAAAAGACTGAAACCTAATACTACCTGAGTTTCAAAATCACTACACCAACACTAGCGCTGTGTTAATAGCATCATAAGGGTATTCATAACCCCTTTAGCGCTAGTGAATTATAAAAAAAAAAAAAAAAAAATTCGCGATCAGAAAGACGCTTGAACTCCGTAGAGACTATAAATTCCGATTATTTCTCAATCACCCCAGTTCCACCATCTCTTTGTTCAAGACAATGACAGCGCGATTGGAAAGGGAAGATTTAACCACACTGTCACCCAAAAAAACACATCCATTGTGCCTTGTTTTGGTGTAAATCGAGATTTTTCTTGAATTACAGACCTACCTACCTGTCTAAGACCAAATACCACTTAAAATTGCAAGCTTCTAACTGTATCCGAAGTCCAAAATCTTTTTTGTGTCACACTTTTTCATAGAATGCCCCCATATAAGAGTTTTCACGTTAATACGAACTTGAGAGAATAGGTCTACTAACTATGTCGCGAGTCAGTATCCCTTACTTCCTGGTATCCCTTAGTTCCTATGAGTATCAAGTGTAAAATGTACAGTAAATGTGAAATACGATACTGGACACATGTCTGTTGCAAGCTGTAACTCTTTTCAACGAATTTGATTGCGTTTTGTCTTTAGAAACGACTTCCTTTGAAAAATTCATTAATTTCTTCGACTCATCAGTTTGTTGGTCTTCTCCTCTGCTTCTCCTTGTTCAAACTAGTGAGACTAGACATCAATTGAAATTTAAGGTTTTCAGCATTGATGTATCCTAAATCCTTTTTTATTGCTTTCAATTTAATAAAAATAGCAACACAATGTAATAAAACTAAAAGGATACATGTCCAAAGACACATGGCATGCTTACGAGTCATTTAGCAAAAAAAATAAATCGATTTGAGGGTTAGCAAAACGATTTGTTCCCTATTTTCGATCTCCGTGTTGATGGTTTGTATTACTTTTGAAGGATTTTTCTTCTAATCGAAGAAATAAAAGAAAATGAAAATCGAAAATATGGATTTAGGTCTAGTGGAAAGGAACACGCAACAAAGCCTATTTCTTTCGTCCTTGTCTAGTGTAGTGTTCATACAACTGAGAAAAATATCATTCCGGTTCCAATATAACCAAGGCAACACCGAATTTTTCTTTCAAGAAGCATGTTGTCAACGAAACTTTAATCTTTCAAAGGACAATCCTTGCGAATTTACTTTTCATATTCGGATGCTGTCTCTCTAACAATCGATGCCACACTTCGATTGCCACCTGATGTTAGCCGAGTGTTTTGTCAACTTTTTGGAAATCAAGAGCGTTGCTAAGTTGTCAAAGATGGTTTCGAATGGAAAAACTTTTAATAAGTCTTCCCGAGCATACATTGATAACGATCATGACTATTAAAATGGGTGTCTTGGACAATCATTCACATTTGACAACAAATACCTCGTTTGTCAATGTCCTTTCTTAAGAAAAGGTCTGGAGGAGCCTTTCAGTATTGAAGTTTTTCTCTCATCATTTTAACTGATTTTCTTCATCCAAAAACCAGCAGAATGCCTCTAAAATTTTCCCGTGATGAAGTTCCGAGGTGGCTGGGTCATTTAGAGTGAATTGACACCAATGCTCCGGTCCGAAAAATCTTCGAATCCACCGGCGAGGGACAGCGTAGTCTTATTTATAAGTGATGGAGGGAAAAATTACAGAATTACAGTCCGGGTTGGACCAACAAACGTCTCCTTTCACTTGCGTACCGCCACCTAAGTCATAGGCATAGTTGTCTTGTTTTTTTCTTTATTATTAACGCAAGTTAAAGGGTTTATGACTATCCTTAAACTAGATCATGAGCTTTAGAGAAATTAGAGGAGAGATGGAGGAGATACTAATGCACGTTGGTTTTAAATGCTTGCAGGTTGTAGTAGTGATGAGGAAATGCAGACCCTATGTAGATCATTCCACATTCGTATTGTAATCCTGAAGAAGGATTGGGGAGCTGTTATAAGGAAGACCGTGCTTAGGGTTAAGTTAGGTTGAAGAGGTGGCCTTCACTTGGATTTCTGCAGATCCATTATGTTCCTCATAGGTTAGGTTAAGTTAAAGTGGCTGCCAGCTGATGCCAGTACACTTAGACCAGCAAAAGGCCAATTGTGATACCACAAGGATCTGTAAAGATCTCCTTACCACCAATTGGAGCATGTTGTTCCTCTTACGTGTAATCAGCCTGAAAAGACAAAAAGAAAGCGGTCATGATCTTTCGGCCTCCCTGAACCATCTCGAATGCGTAGTAAATTTAAGAATGGTGGCTTCTTGGACAGGTCGTTAAAATAGGATTCACCGAGGTCGTCTTCCTATTTCTGTGTTTGCATAGGAAGTGATTTGTGTTCTCTTCTGCGTCGGTATTCCCCCAGCCTCTGCATAAGTCGTTCGTGCTTAAAACGCATTCTTCTAAGGTGGGCTGCCAGTAGGTTGTGTTAAATTTGATCTGCTTAGCGCAAGAATGCACCCCCTTTTTATTTTGTTGATGTTTGTTGATGTCTAGAGATTCCTGGAGATGTGGCACGATGAGACTGCACTCCATCTCTCGTCAGCTTGTCTTTGGAAGTCAAGTGCTAAGCTAGATTTGACGAGTGCTAGGGGGCGCAGTGCTGAGTGATCAGTGACCAGTCCTATTCCAAGCTCTTTCTAGCTTGGATAGCATCCGCCATTTCATTCCCGTGGATGCCTTTGTATCCGGGGATCCACAAGAGCTTGAGCTCGTCACAAAAGATAGCGGCTTGAATGTCTAAGCAAATGTCAATCGTTTTCCTAGTGACCAGCTTCGTTGATAGTTTTTAGGCTGCCTCGGCGATAGGTAGGACTTCCACTTGGAACACACTCTCGTGGTTCGAAAGTCTTATTGACCAGGTCAAGTTGGATTCTGGTAAGTAGATTCCACATGCCCACTCCTTCTTCGGTTTTTGACTCGTCTGTGAAAATCGAAATTTTCGTCGCCTTGATGGTCTTTCCGATACCCCACTCGTCTCTTGAGGCTGAAATTAGGAGATGGTGTGAGGTAGTTCGAGTCAGTTTCCAGTTTTGTCCAACTTGCTATCTTTCGATGGCCATTATCGCCCGCTTTCCAGAGATTGGATTGCACTTTTCGAGCGAGGTCTAATGGAATGAGGACAGGTATAGTTTCCAGGGCTGCAGTCGTTGTATTTTAGTAAGTGCCTTGAGCTGGCCACTGTGCTTAGTGTCGGTCTCAAACTCGGTATTTGTTCGAATTCGACTCATTTCTTCAAAATGCCCTCCTTCTTGTGAATCGTTCCATCATGCCTTCGACATTTTGCCCAGCTTTTCGATTGGATACCAGTATTTCGGTCGTAGCTATAGCCATTAGAGTGGCAACCCTGTTTTGACACCATGACAAATCCATTTGTTCTTTTTTGACAAAAAAAAAAAACAACTTCACCCCAAAGCCATTCAAATATTTAAACTGTCTGAATAATATTTTGCATTTTTTGCCCGCGCTAAATAAACTCTGGAGGTTTATACAAGACACAAGGCTGGGATTAGAAAAAAAAGGCATTTTATCAAATAAAAATTTCTTTATGTGACGTGAGGTGATATGACACAAAGCTTTCTTAAATTAATTTATTTGGTTTCATTTCATTTAGAGATTTTGATAAGAAATGTTGAAATCTTATCACAAGTTAGTATAGATACCACAGTCCCCAATGTTGACTATCACCTGTTTATGATTGTTTATCTAAGTATATTTGGAACATGAAGAAACCATTTAGCGGAACTACTTACATATGTGACCCTATCACTGTATCATATATCAAATTTAAAAAGGTTGCGTGTCTTGAGTGTTTTTTCGTTTTGGTCATCGTGGTATCAAAGACCCTTTTGTCTAATTGATGTACAGTTTTCCGACATGAATCATTCAATTTTGTAATCAAATGGCCAAAGTTCTGTTATATGGATTCATGTTGTTAAACGTGCTAATTTATTATGAACGATTGTGTTTTGGGGTCTTAAAAGTATTATTCCGGATAGATAATAAATTGTAATCTAAACTTATAGCTACTGTGGGCTTTGGGTTGATGATTTATTTATATGCCTCGGTGTTGAAACGTGTTGCAAGAGGTTCTGTGTGGTTTGCAATTTATAGAATAAAGTCAAATGAACTTCTATCTGTTTGTTTGAGATTGCTTATCTATTTTGAGTCACCAGAGGGTGGATTGTATCATATTCATAAATGGTTCTGTGAATATGTTTTCTATTTTGAATGCTTTGTCAAGTTTTAACAAATCATATTGTCTTCCTTCCGCTGGCAGACATTCTTTTGTAACAGTCACACTTCTGACACCAATCAATGTTGGCAGTATTCACGGTCAAACTTGGGATTCTAAGTACGACTTGCCTACTCTTGTTCTTGATTCGCATGACTTGAATTACCCTACCATGGCTACTCTAGAATCTGCAGGGAAGAAGAGGAAATATAATACGTTCTACACCCGCTGTGGGTTTGTTCTTCCCTAACCAGCGGAAGATTGAATAATCTTAGCAGTTCAACTACTGAGGTGGCTGGGTCATGTAGTGCGGATAGGCATGAATGCTCGGGATCGAAAAAATCTTCGAATCCACCCCAGAGGGACAGCGCAGTAGAGGAAGATCGCGGTTCAGGTGGCGAACGCAAGTGGAAGAGGACCACAACCAACTTGGCATGCGAAACTGGGGCCAGCTAACTAAAGATCGAGCTGACTGGAGACGCTTTTTGTTTGAGGCCCAGGTTAACCCCGGACTGTAGCGCTACCTTAAGTTAAGTTTTCTTCTTCTATGGGCTGGAGAACCTTTTTCTCGCCGGTTTCAGAAAACTCCAGAGGTTCCTATCTTTTTCTAGGTTGTTTCAGAATTAGCCTTTTATAAGTCCCGGTCCTCATGGATACAATATGTTTTTAAACACCCAACAAATCAAACATGCAGTTTTGTTGCACTTCCACTTCTGACACCGTGATGGGAAACACAGTTTTCAGTTTGGTAACACAAGTTTTTCCCTCTTGTCATCATGAACTTGGGATTCGAAGATCTACTTGGCCGTTCTTGTTGCCTATTTTGATGTGAAATAAGTCATTGCTATCATCTCGTATGACAAGAGTATTTCGATGGGCTTACAGTTACTTCTTTCTCCAGTCCCTGAAGGGAACTAAGGCTACAATTAAACATTGAATTAAGATCTGTATGCCTTTCGCCTTTCGCAATCTTCCGAAGACGTTTTGACATATCTCAGTCTGAAGAAGCAAGCGTTAATCAGGGCGGTAATTAGATCACACAACATCAACAGCGGGACTAGAAGTAATTCTTAATCGTCAGCCTCTAGATCTCTGCATGCAGAAAGCCTCAGTAAAGAACGCTTTCAGAATCAGCCAATCAGAGTGCTGGAGACATCTGGACACGTCAAAATACTAAGCAACTATTTTAGCGCTAATGAAAGACGAAAGACTCTTCTCGTGGACCTTTCCAAGCAGAGAAAAGCGAAGTATCTAAGGACTCCAAATCCAATTCCACTGGTGGGTCAAAAATGAACATATACATAGGACTGTAACAAAAGTTGTCCAATTGGTGTCAATGCTAACATTATCACGGGAGGATATCACGATTTACATGGACAGTCAGGCGGCTATAAAAGCAATAGCTACCACGTAGATAACATCGAAGTTACAAGGTGTTACCACGAAGATCTTAAGGTTCTAAGCACACAGCACAATATAAACTACGACTTAACGATGACGACATATGCAGGGGATGCGGTGAAGAGGAGGTTCATGTAACGGCCCAAACCTCTGTCAACTGAGAAATAGAACCCTAGGCAAATTCTCTTTCGAGCACATCGACGAACTATCTGATGGATCTTTATTAGATCTACTCAAATTTTTAAGGCCTCCCGGGTGGTTGGCACCAAGTAACTAATACAGCGTGATAAGGAAACACACCATAGGTATCAAAATGGGTTCACATGGACCTATGTGTGATGAGGCTGTAACTACTGTACTTTCAACCCGCAAACCTAACATGACCAGTGCTGTCCATCAAACTAGTACACCGTGCATCAGTATGGACCTCACTTTTGCTGTGTAGTTCCAGTGTTTTTTTTTAGGCTGAAGGCTCCACTTCGGGTCCAAAGCTCTACGACATGGATAAAAAGCAACAGAGGTCTTCCTAACGCGGTATTTCCTTCAGCTTCTTTGCTCTAACTACGCTCGGCGAGAGTGCTTTAAAAATGTTCGACAAATTTTCTGCTAAGATACATCTGTAAATGCATTTGTACTGGCAGACAGATCACTGATCCTCAATAGCAAACACCTATTTTTAAAGTGACGTAAATATCGTTGACTGATGCGATAATTCGACGCGACTTTCTTTGTCTACTCTCCGCCCTAAGGCTAAAAATACCTCTTTCGAATAAATAAATTTGAGTCGTAACATGGCTCGTAAACCATTCATATTTCATTTTAAAAAAAACTTTCTAAACTCCACAAACTCTTTGGTTATAAATTTAAGTTTTCAAAATCTCTTTTCTTATCTTTGCGGTTTAATCTTCAATTTTATTTACCAATAAATTATTTATTTTTATATTTTATTTCAAATATTTAAATTTTTTCTTCTTAAATAAACTTTCTGTTAAATTTTTGCATCTAATTTTGACATTTGCAAACAAAAACGTGTTACTTTCAACTCAATTTTGAGTTAATCAAGACGAGACGATTTTTCATAAGAAACTTGCTAATCAGGAAACGTTAAATGTTTGATAAAATACATATGCAAAACAAAACAAAAAAAATCTAAACAAAGATGCGAAACAAAAATGGCAAAACAATATTTTTTTTTTTTAATTAACATTTGCAAAGCTTTGTATATAATGTTTTCCCTCCACTTTTGTGTATGTATATAGTCTTCGTGAGATTAGAATATGAACTTAGATAGAAGACAACGTGTATCTAATCGGTTTTATTAAGTGAAAATTACTTGTATATTTGTTTAGTTGATGTGCATTTTGTTTTATTATTAAGCAATAATACAAGTTCTAAGTTGTATACGTGCTGTTGGTTGTGTTGGCCTTTTGGCTTACAAGTTGTTATGCAATATAAATAAAATCAATTGCATTGGGGTTGGCATTTAATTCATTCGGAGAGAAATTGTTGTAATTTTATCCAAGGTAATGGTATGTTACTTACGGAGAACAATTTTCTAGATTTATCGATAGTCAACTAGGAAATAGAGTACAATCTTTCCAATCGCATAGAGTGGGGGTCATTATATCTTTTAAGGTTACTTGTTCGACTTCAAGTTATTTCCAATAAGGTACTCGTTGCTTTCATTTAGATAAGTACATGCACCTCGTTGATACGGGAGGGAGTCAATAAATTACTCACAATGCATAGCAGATGACATCATGAATCACCATCGGAGGGAAATTTAAAAACAAAATCTCGAACCTCCTGCAATGGGTACTAGATCTAGTGTTTTGAGAATAAATAGACTTAAATCGCAGGTAGATGCGCCAAAATAAACTCAGAAAGCTCACACTCTTTGATGACGACATTCGGTTGTTGGTTCTAAGCTTGCATCACAATTTTTATCTCACAATAGCTATAGACAAAGCTAGGATCCAACGGTGATTTGATGAAAATCTTTCTGCGTTCCTTAATCCTAGGCTAACACTGTGGATTTACAGGGTGACAAAATGTATCAAAACAAATCTATTCAAGCCAAACTTACGTGAAACGCGGTTCGATTAAAGTAACCTCCGCTGCAGTCTAAAAGTTTTTGTCATTATCTACATCTACATGATCTAGAAGCTGCATGGACAAAGAAGGAAGAAACCATCCCCCAACTTCTTTGTAGCTGCATGTCCGGCCCTCTCAGCTCGAAGAAGAATATATTTAGGAGCCAGATTCTTTCACAACCTAAATGAACTGACTGAAATATAGGTAAGCTCCAGCGCTTCATAACAAGCTCCGGCTGGTTCTGCGGGTAGTTTTTCCGGTGAAATACAGATCCATGTGACCTTATCTGGTCAAAGTGAGGTTGCAATCTGTTGCCTGCCACTCCTATCTAACCCAACTTGTAGGTGCTCAGCTCGCTCCCGCAAAATAAGGCTTGACCTAGGAGAATTCTACTGTGTGGTGGCTTAACCTGGCAGCCACTTCAACATAACCTAACATATATGATGTAGCCAACTTAAGTGCATAAGTTCAGATCAAATTTATGTCAAAGCTCAATTAATTGGCCTCACTTAAAGCCTACGAATGTTCTTTCATTCAACTTGTGTTAAAGAAACACTTTTCGAAAGGATCTACCTCATGGAGAGTATTCTCAGCCCAAACAAAGGCTCATTTTGAAAATCTTTTGGTCAAGCCAAAGAAGATGAGCTTTATATCGTG
The DNA here is from genome assembly GCA_951813785.1 of Criorhina ranunculi. Taxonomy (NCBI): domain Eukaryota; kingdom Metazoa; phylum Arthropoda; class Insecta; order Diptera; family Syrphidae; genus Criorhina; species Criorhina ranunculi. The sequence goes on along the minus strand of OX638382.1, from coordinate 10,089,362 downwards.
TTTTCTTATTTCTTCTTGAGAAGCTTTTCCTTATCAAATGCCTTTTTCACCCAATGAAACAGCAATTGGTTAGTCCTCCGTCAAACTAAAGTCTAATTTAGAAAGGTTTTTGACTACGTCGAGGTTACACCCGTTCATAATTCTGTCCACAGAACTGAAAAACCTTCAAGACTCCCAAGTTGTCTTGCTTAAAATATCTAGTAATATAAAAGGGTGGCCCTAGAGCGGGTTAGCACACACAAAGTGCGCTTAACCAAGCGAGATGCCAGATAGAATTGCTGTCACTGTACAATTCAAGTTGACGTACAGTCCCCACGTGGCGCCGCTGGATAGCTATCTCGGCATCCGCTGAATAGTAAACTTATGTATGCAGGCGTGCTGTAAGCAAGAGGACACGTTTTTCTACCTCCCGACCGGATTGTCGGTTGTGCGTGGGGTTATGGTCACAACCACGTAAAAGAATATTGTTACGAGGGAACTCATTGCCTCGGATGGATGGAAAGTTGCATTAATTTAAGGTCAGACCACCCAAGGATCGCTAATTGGTTAAAGACTCGGAGTAAGTATTAAAGGATTCGGAGGCGAACCAGAAATAGGAATCTGACCTAGTCTCAGGCCTTCATAATCGAGTATTTACTTCCATTCGATCATAGTCATATACATGGACTTTCGGCCCCTTTCTCAGCATCTCTTTTCGAAGCACCCCTGGCTAAGATCTTATCTCTCATGTAACTTTAAGTCTGGCTTCCAATATCGGTTTCTAAAGGTCTTAAGGTGGCAGCAGGTGGGACCACTTGATGCATGAATCAAAAATGGAGAACAGAATAAGTCTTAACATCGTTTGTGGCAAATTTAAAGGTCTGTCTTCTTTGATTTTAACAGAACATTGGCCCTTGGTGAAAGATTAATGCTCCTTGGCAGGCGTTTCATTGATCTACTTCCTGTTTTCAATCTCTTTAGAGTGTCATAGACTAAAGTGGACGTGCTTTAGCCCAATTGTTGTCAACTGCAAGTTACCATCTTTCTAAAACACATGAAGTAGTCCTTTTGTTGGAAGCTTTGCTCAACAAGTCTTCTATTTTCTAACAAGATAAGCACCGTTAAATGGAAATATGAGACGGAATCATGCATTATGGTGGCTCATACAGGGGTCTTTGACGAAGGATCATCATAGAAACCACACACAAGTCCCGCTTCCGGTCTTCCGGTTTTTGACTGAAGTAGAACTATGATCTTGATCTCCTACCAAAGTTTAGTTTGTTCACTTGGAACCGGAATTCGATCTCAAAAACATTCTTAGCTTTACAGAAGTGTCTAACAATGACATCAAACCACGTACCAGAAAAGGTCTCACAACAGCTGTCAGTAGAATATTTACATACACGACTTTCAATGAGCGAAAGGCTTCACCTCGGGACTGGAATTATACAACTTGTTTGCAGGGTTGGCTAACAAGCATTTGAAGTTCATTACAATTGGTAACAAGCTAGACAATCATTTGAGTGTTTACTGTCGCTAAACTAAGCAAGAAACCTTGGACCAGTATAGAGTGACTAATGCTCTAGTTATGGTTTATGATGAAAACCTTTGTTGTGTACCTCGATCTTGTCACTGAATAATGTAAGACATTCAAGTCATGAAATGCAAATCCATAGAATAAGCTGTATTTTCCCGTCTCTCTACCTAAGTTAGGTAACCACGCATTTAAGTGGATATTTCCATCTCGTCATCGTTTAATTTGTTTACAATCGTCATCTATTTCGTCAAACTATTTCACAATCACTAAGCCTACGTCACAAGTCAAATGTAGTTTTCTTTTTGCGTTTGTGTCCACACATGGACCTCTTCGATCTTACTTACAACATATGCATTTCTTACCCAGTCATACAGTTCAATTGATGAAGTGTCTTGTCATCAGCAAAAGATTTAACGAAAAACCTCAGAAAGTATCTTAAAATTTGAAAATTTCAACAAAAATGGTTAAATCAATCGACGTGCTTGGCAAATATCTTTCCAATTAGCCATAGGAAAGCTGTCTAAGATAAAAATAATATTCATGGACCGTATGCCCCCGCAAAAGCAATCTTAACTCGATTTCTCATTCATTTGACTGCAGAAAAATTGGAACGTATTCAAAAATGTTTCACCCCTAGACTAATAATAAACACCAAAACGCCACTGTCCAATAGACGCCCACATCTCTACATCCGTAGTAGACATTGCATTCGAATGAGTTATTCAATTTATCCGTAGCTTTTGAGCTTGTGAAGGTGTGTTTGACAATATTTACTTTTGCCGCGTTCCAAAAAAAGAGAACCACACATTCGATTAATAAACACATCAATCGGTGGGAGGAGTGTTTCGAAAACAGTGTGTAGCAAGAAAAATGGTCCCTCGGAAGCAGGGCATTCGATTCGGTGCTGTTGTCATGGTTGAAAGGAAGTTGTCGCCACATGATTCAGAAAACAGCTTGTTGGGGTTAGGGTCTCTGACCTAGATGGAAAAGTAAAATGGTTTTCACATCGTGATGCTTCCTAGACAAGTCGAAAGATTCACCCACTTGAATCCTAGAAAGTCAGAATCTCGTAAAAGGCACGTAAATTGCGTTTTCTAAACGCGAAAGTGAACGGCTATAGCATCAATGTGCCACGATTTCGTAGAATATAGTCCAGATCTTCCTAAATTTCGTTGTAAAGTCTGCAAAGTTCATCGCTTTCCAAGTCTAGCTGCCTGAGACATTCTTTGATTGTACAGTCATGCGCATCGGTATTCTTTGCTCATCTTGTCTTGGCCTGAGACTTACTTACTTACTTATCAGGTCAGCGACCCTTGGAAGGTCTGAGCCTGAACTAATGCCTCTTTCAATTATTCACGGTCCCGGGCACGCTGCTTTCAGTTTACTAGACGTCCGCGATTGCCTGATCTTTAAACCGGAGGTTCGGTCTTCCTTTTCTTCGTGAACCAGGTGGCTGGCTGGCTCGTCCATTCGCTCGATTTGGCCGAGAAGATGGCTCAGAAGATATAGATGTCCATGTATGCTATCACTGCTTCTAGAACGAGCTGTACCATGCCAGAGATTGTGGGGAAATCGTGGCTGGGTAGATGACAGCGACATTTTTTATTGGGACAACAGTGTAGCTGGGGTATTTAGTTCCAAAACTAAGATTTTACAATACTTAAGGGGGCACTACAGTCCGGAATGAATCTGGGCCTCAACCAACAAGCATCTACAGCCTTTTTGACAGTAAATCTGTCCATATCCGAAGTTTACCTTGCTTAATTGCTTCGTAACTATAGCTGTGTTTTCTATGGTCAGGAAGTTACCTCGGTGGTACAACCCCTTACCTAGAGGGCTGGATCCTAAATGTGTACTCCTAGGACAAGGAACCAGATAACCTCTCCTTGCAGGCCTGAGCTCCGAATACGTTATAGTAGCCCATACAAGGTGTTCGGTAAGCAGTTCGATCTAATTCTGGGCGCAACCGTTGATTTCATCTGAAGAATTCTTCTACTACCGTCCGGATCCAATGAAGAGTGCTTTAGTCAAAAAGCTTGACAAAATCTCCGCGGGCATGTGTAGTCAAAGGTCAAGAAGATATAAGAAAGACTTTTTGATGTACTTAACTTAATAAAGGTGGCGCTACAGTCTGGGTTTAACCCGAAACCAGCTCGATGTAAGGATTGAAAAAAGTTTCTCTTAAGATTTGACGTGTGGTAGTCTAGCTGGAACAAGGAACCCAGAAAATAACTACCCCAAGTTGAAAGCTGAACCACAATAATGACTACAGCACCAGCAACAAATATTCTGCCCTACCATAGGTCATTATAGACTTAAACGTTCCTCATCTGCAAGAGTGATACTTAGGTTCATGGACAGCTGAGATCTTGATGCTACAGTCAGTGGGTTAGCTACAACCAATAGTTTGTGACTTAGTCTATAGACTTCCAGTCCAAAACCAAGCTGAGGTTATTGAACGAAGCACGACAACGATGCTCCTGTTGGACAAGACAGAGCGTTTCCTTCTCAATGCCTGAGTCATCCTTCTGGGATTCTATTCCGTCCAAAAAAATGATCCTAAATCGAGTCTTCTTTACTTCAACAGGGTTGGACATGTTCAAAGGAAGTGGAGGATAGATTATTCCATAAACGTTATGCGAGATGAGGTCAAAGTTTCTTACAAATAGACCCCATGTCGGCGCATTATTGCCATTGCTGTGGCATACGAGCCTTACAAAACTAACTTAAGCGAGATCTGTTCGGAAACTTGACTTACTTACTTACTTAGGTGGCGCTACAGTTCAGGTTGAACCTGGGCCTCAACCAACGTGACTTGATACCTTGTGCCAATCTTCTATCGATGTTCAGCTTCACTGATGGCATCTGGCTTAAATAGCGGTTTAGTTGTAGGAGAGACATACCCATGTTTTGCTTTTCTAGTCGAATCTGTGGTGCTTTCTCTGATGAAACCTCGTCAGGGAAGGCCCCTTTTTTGGGAGAGAATTATTGTTAAGAAGTTGGGATCGAGTTTACTTAGAGCGGGTTGTAATCGGTTTTGCCATAAAAATGCAAGAAGTGAACTACTTTGTCGATGTATCAGGTCTCTAGGCTGAATATTTCTCGGGATATCATGCTGTTAGACCATTGAATCCAGCAATCTTTTGGGGATAGACTTCTAAATACATACGTCTTCTAATATTGCAAGAGTTGAATTGGTCATTTTGTCTGACATTACTATTCAACAGTCGACAGGAATCCTTCTCGCAGATTCTTACCAATGATTGTGGATCTACTTCGAGGTTCACTTCTCCGTCTTTACTAAGTTCTGTTTTCAGTTTTATGCCTTCTGACAAAGTCTGTCATATCACAGACATTCCGCACAGCATTGTATTTCCCTTGCTTTACTACCTTTCCTTGTCGCTACTCTTCATCGAACTATAGATCTTCTAACTGCAATCAAGTACGTACAGCCATCAGTCCACGTTGATTACTCATAATCTCCTGGCAGCCCAAAATAATGAAGGAATCCCTTAACCAGAGACGGTTAAACGTAATCAATTTGTTGCCATGAATCATGAAAAAAACCACTCAAATACTCGCCCTCTTGTGCCATTGAAATTCATGAAAATAACAACATTGCTGCCAGAATACCTAACAAAAGAAGCCTTCTCCATGCGTCATCCTACTTAAGGGTTCATAAAACCACCACATAATCGGATTTATATTCTCAAACAACGCATGCCACCGAGTTCAGTCACCTCCAAACAGAGTTCCGCCATAAATTACCCACCGAAACCACTTAATCCCAATCGATGAAAGAGAATTTTTTATAGCCACCCTATCCAAATGCAAATTAAAATGAACGCCATTGGCGTTTTCCAATCGCCCTGTCAATTACAATCACAAATAAAAAAAAACGCTCTCAAGAGTTCTGCAACATGACACATGAAGCCATCATCCTCCCATAAGGCACCAACCAAACTACTTAATCGTTCATTTACCCAATTTATTAGGAGGAATCTTTATTTTCGAATTCATGTGCGAAAAATCACACAAAGTTACGCATTTTTGACTTCGAAAACGGAAAATTTATGACAGATGAATGCGTGCGAGTTCAGATGTCAAATAAATCAAAACATTCCGCATCCTCGGGTCGGGACCTCAAAAAAAAAAAACAAAAAACTCGTAACTCGAGACAGAAAGGCACAAAAGCTCAATTGAAATCAATTCACTGCCGTTTAATTGTATCCACATTCAGATTCAATTAATTGGAATGAAATTTACGATAGAGGAGGCGGAAGAGTGCCCTTTTACCGCCTGCGATGATATGGCTTCCAGTGGTGCGCTCTGATTTGATCCCCGCCCATTAAGTTGTCACAGTTGCGCTGATATAAATCTCTGTAGTGTACTTTCGAATAGCAATTAAATTGTTTCCGCATATCCAGATCCAGACACATGTACAGCCGGAGAGAGAGAGAGAGTGACAGATACGATTCTTATAGGCGTTCGTTTCAAGTATCAAGACTTGGTTTGCTTCAAAAAGCAACATGCACCGAGTGTGTGTGTGTGTATGAAAACCAGACAACAACGAAGGCAGGCACTCTCTTGGCTTATTATAGATAAATATCCAGCTCGACCCGGAAACTACACTCGTATTATGTGTAGACAAAGTGAAATAGTTTACGGATTTTAAGTATCTATAATCTGATTGGAAGATATTTAGCTTTTAAATGGTGTTACCATGTGGGCGCTGTTTTGATACATTAATTAGTGCACGCACGCGTTCCCATCAAAAGAAATCTAATTATATGGTTTAGATGCAAAAGTATTTCATAGATACATTCATATCGTTGTGGCTAATGGATGAATTTTTAATTTTTTTCTTACTCATATTTGTCATTATAAAAGTTGATTGTGTGTGTTCATCTAGATTTTAAGTTCAAATCATCAAACACAATTTTATTTTGTAAATATATACAAGTGTGTTTTCTAAATACAATTGTATCTAATGGATGAATTTGTATATATCCACTTAATTCTTTGTTTTCGCAAAGATTTTCATTTTTGAATAATCGACTGGTTTAGGTGGTATTTGAGTGTGTGGCGCATGCCGCCGTCAGTCGTTTTGGCTTGTGGCATATTTTCAAAAGCCTACGCTATAACCGAACGTCTGTTTGTAATTAATTCGTTTCGGAAAAATGTATATGTATGTATGGGTATTTTGGAAAAAAGGCTCTCTGACGTGTGCTGTTTGTGCATTGTTCGGTTTTGAAGAAAATGCGTATATTTTTTGTAGAACAGTGGGCACGACTTGGGTGGTGTCCAGATTGCACAAAGTGGAAACGCAAAAATTTATTATAGATGCCGAACAAGGGGATGTTTATACAAAAAAAAGTGATTCTTTAGAGTATTCACAGTTGAGGGGATTGTTTAAAAGCGGTCTGGCTTAATGTAAACCGATACTTTGCATCTAATGAGTTGAAATGAACTGATTTCATATGATTTGGTTGCGTAGTAGGCTGGAATGCCTTTGTTTTGACTTTTGTAACACCGATCAATACCCTAAATCACAAAATAAATGTCATTCAAATCGGTTAACTTGTTCTGGACCTCTAAGCTATTTGTCTGTTTGACTCCAGCAATACAATATTTGGCACGACGTCCCATCGAGGTCCAAGGCCTAGCTTCTCACAACCACGAATGGAAGGGATCTACAGTTTAATTGCCGACGGCGGATTGAGAAGCTTTTTCATGACAATTTATACTCTTGCAGGTTTGTCATGCCTGCGCAGAGTTGGTGCCACGAAAAAATGTTTTGTGGTTTCGAGGATCGAACATGTGTTCTCTCGCTTAGCAGTCCAACGCACTAACAACTAAGCTACGGCGTTCACTCTCGTTGGACTCTATTTCATGATTATTGCTCAACTTCCACAGAATTGGCTGTGGGCTTAACAATGGACCTGTACTCCTCTTCGCCTGCCTACGTACCTAACCTAACCTAGATCCATCCTATTGGTGTCAGCTGAGAGTACCGATCTAGTAACATGTTCATGTCCTTGAACATGTCCATGACCCTTATTTCTGAGCTGTTGAAGCTTAAGGTTTGGAGGTGTCATTGTGATATATTGCTCCATTGTCGGTGTCCGATATCCATAGAGATCATGTGGTTTCGAGAGGTGTTCCGCAATGTTTTGGTGCCACAGACACAGAACATAACATTGTCTAGTTAGGTTCGGTTGAAGTGGCTGCCAGCTAAAGCCAGCACACTTAGACCCGTGAAAACTCCATTGTGATACCACAAGGAAGGACCTCCTTACCTACTCGTTGCACCAATTGGAGCTTCTGATGAATCGAAGTGGGTTTCTGACGTCTGAAGTAGAATTCTCTTAAGTGGAGCCTTCTTTTAGGGAAGAGTGCTAGGCAGCTATAAAGATGGTGGGACATGGTTTCTTCCTCCTCTTCATTCATGCAGCTTCTTCAAAAATCGTTTGTACGCCAATCGTTGTAGCATGACAGTGTCCCGCAATGACACCAATTGGAGTTCTGGTAAGCGATCTTAGAGCGTTTCAGATCCAGCGTTTGCCAAATCTGTCACTAGATACGTTATACCACTTGTCCACCTAGAATTTATTCTCTCGGTAGCATTCAGCTTGAATTTAAGTTTACATATAGCGATCGGTATGCCGAAGGTGCCTTTATCTGAAATAGTTGTTCCCTGGTATATCTCTATGCTCCGGTACCCAACAAAGGTGAATGACTTCGTCTAGACCAATTCACCAGACTAAGATGCGAGGGAAGAGTCTTAATCTCACTACCCCAGTTCATGTGACTATTCCCCTAGGGATCTTGTTCAATCCTGTCATTTTTGCTCGACTTCTGCTGATCTTTCTCTGTTAGCACAGTTCGGAGGCCCACAATGGGATTTTGTTTACTCTTTGCACACTAAATCCTGGAGCCTCCAATCATCACCGCCAAATAATCAATCTCTTCGATTAAGACATTTGCATCGGCCTTACGACTCTTAATCAACACTCTTAACTAGAGATAGACCTACCAAAATATTCATCTACAGTTAAGAATGAGAACAAGATAGGACTGAGGACTCAACCTTGTGGAACATCAACATATGTAACATCCCTCGTGTACAAATATCGTCCACCTTACCGATTTTATTCTCCCAATTTGTTTTCAATGGTTCAACTTCTATAAATCCTCTCAAGCTTTGTCTCATCCTCCCACTCTCCATCGGAAAACTGTGACAGACTCTTAGATCTTACAAATTGCCTTACTTATGCGAAAAAAAAATTTCTTTTCTCTTATTCCATTCCAGCAGGGCTTTGGTTTCGATCCAGACATAGATGACATGTTCTCCGATGCTGGTTTGCGTTCACATTTGGGTCGTATGCGAGATCCCTTTGGAACATTTGGATCACGTAAGCGTAGTGGCAATAAAAATCCATTACATTCTGCTTCCCCTTCTTATTATGGTGATGATGATGCAGATTTCCCACAATTCGGTTCGCTAGGTCGAAGACGTGCCGGTGGCGGTGGAAGTGCTATGCCAACGGCAACCGATGGGATTCAACACGATGACTTCTTTGAACGTTTACCGCCAGAGTTTAGACAGTTTATCCCAGAAGGTTTTGGAATTCGACGTGGTGGTAGTGGTGGTGCTACAGCTGATGCTGAATCTCCACGTGTTCATACTCAGCAGCCACAATATTATCAGACTTATGTGCAACCGGGAACAACACCACCTCAGGCTCAAGCTGGGGTACCAAAATCTCCACCAATTCAGATGCGAACAGTATGTGATGCAGCTATTCAGACAGAGGATCCATCGGCGGCTAACAATCGAAATGAAGTGGACGGTCATCTAAATACGGATAGTTTGAATCAACATGGCTTGAGGAACACAGTCGATATGGGTGTACGGGCTCCCGCCGAAGGTGAGCTTCATAATTCTCGATCTCAATCAGCTCCACCACAGCAACAAGAACAGAATTACCCTCATGAAGTTCCAATTCAACAGCAGCAACCAGTCTATCACTCTCAGGGTACCGGAACACAACGCAACACTCCACCACCGGGTCAGCAACAGAGGCAGTTTCCACCAAATCAACAACCTCCTCAGTTTCCGAAAGCCTACTATCCACCACCAAATCAATCGCAGCCACAGCAGCAGCCCGCTACACCTCAAACTCCAGGAGGTAGCTACATTCGTACGATTCCGATTTTCGTTGAGGGTCGCTCCGAGCCACTGATCAACAACAAGGAAATACCACAAACCGAAGCTCAGCCGACTCAAGCTTACGCTCAGGCAAGGAGCCCACAATCACATCCCCCACAGGCGCAACAGCAGACACAGCAGGGCCCACCACAACATCATCAAAACCGTCCAACTCCAATCAATACTCAACAACAGCCAGCTGCACAGGAACAGCAAGGTCCACCACCAGCAACACCCCACACCATGGACAGCATCAACAAGATTCAAGACATCCAACGGGACGTTCTCAATCTGATGACAAAAGTAGAAAAATTCGGTGGAGCCCGTAAAGACAAGGAATACGCCTACCTCGACGAAATGCTGACCCGTAATCTCCTCAAGTTGGACACCATCGATACGCAGGGCAAGGAAAGTATTCGTTTGGCCCGCAAAGAGGCCATCAAATGTATTCAAGCCTCGATAAATGTTCTTGAAGCAAAGGCTGAAGAAAACGCAAAGACTGCACAAGAAGCTGTGATCGGAGATGGTACCAACGATACCGATGAAGTAGCCGATGAGCCACAACAACCAATTGATGTCTCAAACGTACAGGAACCAATTCCTTTACCACCACCAGAGTCACTCAAAACCGGTGGAAGTTCTGAAAATGTTCCCGCTGCTGAAGCGAACACTAAAGAAGCAAGCCCTCCAAAGGAAAATAGTTCCGAAGTCACCACTACCACTACAGATGTCAAAAAGTCCGGTTCTGGTTCATCCACAAAGGGCGAGACTGTGGCCGAAGCAAAGTCGTCCGAATGATGACAGGAGAGAAAATTTACATCTTATAGTAGTACATTTTCCAATCATAAGCAAAATCACAAAAAGAAAACTGTTATTTGTAATAAAATTGTCTAAAACACTTTTTATTTTGTTCATTTCATTCTTACATTTCATTTCATTTTCGTTCCAAAAGTGTCAACTTTTGAGTTTCATTTTCATTTTGTATCAAGAAATGTCAGAAATGTGATTAAAATAGGTTTGTGCCTTGACTACTATGATCAATTCTAATCATTTTAACCATCCCTGATCTGTCAAGACTATAAAATGCCTATAACAAGCAGATATGTCATTCAAGTTTCATTCTTAATCTTCCCTATTTCTTAATTATTCCCGTTTCCTTAAAATCGAAAAAAAAATATTTCTAGTACTGCTTGCCCGTAACGTGTTTAAAACGTTTCAAAACTCTTGTACATTTGTAAAAAGAAAAAGTAGATCACCTACCTTTCCACAAAAAAATTCCCTTTCAAACGAACAGTCACTTTACACAGCAAACTATCACTCCTGTCAACATACTTCCCACTCTCTTTCACAGTTCATTCATTAAACTTACACATCTTAGAATTATTATTAACAAAAACTTGTAAACTAAGCAACAACTCGAGAACTAGTCTTAAAAACAAAAAATTTAGACAAAAAATTGTGCAAAACAAATTATATATACAAACAATGTATATCTGCGACCATCCCTGTTTAGGCTTTTAAGTTATTTCCCCCAAAAGGAATTGCAACACTAAAAGCAAAAGAAACAAATTAAATCGAAACACTATAGTATAGAAAATAATAAAGAAAAACACACATTTGTTAGAATCTTAAATATAAATATAAAAAAAAAACAATTTATTACGCACTTAAAATATGCAACAGTGCCTCTGAAATATTAAACAAACTTTTCATCGAAAGCAATTTTTGTCAAAAGATATATTTTTTTGTTTTTGTTTAAGAGATATACAATCAAAAAGAAAAACAACGCAAAACTCATATATATTTTTAATTTTACTTAATTATTTGTTAGAAAAGAAAAGAAAAAAAAAAAACAAAACAAAAGCAAAACTATTATTGTTAAAATGGAAGAAAAAGAAAATTTAATTATAAATAATAATAATAATAATATATTATACTTTATATAGATATTGTTTGAAGACAATGTGTTTCATTTTGTATTTTTTTGGTGTTTCCTTTTTTTTAGGAACTCTCGATGGCCTGTTCAAATTGTTGAAATAAGGTAAGCAAGGTCATCTTTTATTTAAACTAATTTTTAAAGTAAATAAAAAGGACTATGCCGCTGCTTGGAGCCAGTGAATTCCGTGAAAACGTATTTGAGAAGACCGAATGCTTTACAGTACGTAGCGTTGTGTATTGATTTACTTTATTCGCGATTGGGATTGAATTATTTGGTATTTATATTAATTGGAGGAACTATGGATTGCCAAGGACGATGCTTGTTATTGGCTGTACTGACATTTAAAAAACAAATTATACATAAGAAAATCAACAAATCTTTTTCGTGTCACGAAGTGTTCAGTTCCTTTTGCGGGACTTCTAGTGGAACCAGAAACTTGAAATTCGGTACATAAGGGGACCTTGGAATATAACTAAAGGCAAATTACTGAAAACTACAAATTTATAACTGTAAATTGGTAAAATTGCCATTTTATTGAATAAAGAAACAATTGTCCCCTAATTATAACCCTTTTTAGGGAGGTAAGGAAGGGATATTTGAAGAAGTCGCAATTTTTTTTGGGTATATGTGAGGTACGACCTATCTGCACACCAAATTTCAAGTTTCTAATGGTACCGGAAGTCCGAGATCTTTTTCGTGCCACAGCGTGCCTAGTTCCATTTGAGAGACTTATAGCGGACCTAGGATCTGAAACTCGTTACATAGGTAGACCTTGGAATATAACTAAGGAAAAATTACTTAAAGGTCCAAATTTATAACTATAAATTGATCAAATTTCCGTTTAATCGGACTTAGAATTTCAGTTTTACCCCCTTTTGTGGTGGGTTAGAGGGGGATATATTGGGATGTCATAAATGTTTGGATATATTGAAGGTAAGACCTGCCTGCGCACCAAATTTCAAGTTTCTAGCTGCACTGGAAGTACCAAATCTTTTTTGTGTCATGGAATGCCCCCAGTAAAATGTTTTCACATTAACAAGCTTTTGGAAAAGGTAAAAATATGAATAGGCTAGATTTTTTAGTCAAACCTACAAGAGAAATCTTTTGAAACTTCTGATTGAACACTAAAAGCCCTTGAGGTCGACATTCACCGGATCTTATATATTTTTAGACCATTAGTGTCATGGCGTACCCCGGCACAGCAGCAGCAGTAGAAAATTAAGAAGGTATCATGACGTCAGTGTCATTTCCATTGTCACTAGCAGCAGCATCCCACAAAATAAGCCGTGGGGCTATAATTGGTTTAGTCCAAGTTGAAGAGGAGGACAACACTAAGGTGCGTGTGCTTGAGTCGATCTTTTACTGTCCGCCGACATCATTAATTTTCCTAAAAAAAAATATAAATACCTAGAACATTTTTCGAAATAATAGAGTCAACTCTATGTAGATCCACAAGAGAGAAAAAGACCCCTCCTGGGGTGTTAGGTTAGGTTAGGTGGCTACTTTCGCTAAGCAGGAGCACACTTAGACTAGAATGTAGGTCCATTGTGATACCACGTGTAGAGTACTTAATTACTGGCACCAGAAACCTTGCATGATGGATTTCCTTGCTCAAGGAAGAAGCTGTGGGTAACCGTACGATGCAGACCCCTTCCAGAACCACACTATGCACAGAACCATTTAAACTCACATTTATACAAACCTTTTTATTTTGTAAAAATATCGAGGTTGAAAAAATTCTCCTAGAATTTGCCTTCTTAGCCTTAGCAGGGCAGGTTGTGCAAAAAAGTTGAGTGAACGTTTCTTCATCTTTCTCGTCTCTACAGCTTCTGCAGAAATCGTTAAAAGGGATTCTCAATCTAGTAGCGTGTCTGCCTATCAAACAATGTGAGGGCTCCTACTATTATTCGTAATTATTTCCTATTTATGGGCAGAAGACATTCTGTTCGCTTCAGATCCAGGTTAGGTCAGATTTGTCTCGACAAAAGGCCTACTATTAGCCATTCTTCCGGCTTCAGTACCGAGGTGATCGTTTATCAATTCCAGAGAAGCAGGCGGCTCCCCACTATTTTTAGAGAGATTCTTATCTACTCCCTCTTTTATCAGCTCGTCCGCTCTGTGATTGCCCGGAATGTCCCTGTGTCCTGGAACTCAGCGCAGGGAAACGTCGCATCTGTCAGCGATCTCGTTTAGAAACCTGCGATATTGCTTTTATCAACATAGACCGGAGCGGCGGTAATTCCAAGGCTTTTCATCACTGCCTGACTCTTATATACACACTTAAGCTACCCTTTACCGCGTTAATTGAAAATCAAGCCGCAGGATCTCGGACTGCCGTCATTTCTTCCTGAAATACAATACTTATAGTGATCCGGAATAGTGTTTCCTTTTCTTGTGTATTGTTGAAGCTACGGCAGCAACACTTGCAGGAGTGTCTTATCTGGTATCGTGTGACCCAATTGACCAGTGGCCTCTGCTAATTGCTTCAATTCTTGCTGGTTCGGTGCGGGTTCTGTTAATTAGATCGTGCGTTCTATTTTTATTGTAGGTGGGTCAATTCTGTCAAGATATGGCACAGTTTTCTATACTGTTCCACCTAGAGTTGACAATTGAGAGGAAAGTGCTAGAGAATTGTTCCCTTGATGAGTCCAATTAGAGAGCAGAATTACTTCGCAGGTGAATCATCAAAGATTAAGCCACATCTAGCTAGTGAGTCAGTTCTCTAATTTGCCTCTATGTTCCTATGACCGGTAACCTAGAGGATAAGATAAGGTGTTACTCATGATGAAATTCACAAAAAATGAGTAAGGGAGGCAAATGATCCAGGGGCTTCGATACAATTTGACCATTACACATCCATTGTTGGTCATCGATATAAAGTGCAAAAAGGCTAGATAAATTTGGACGCCATCACTTCTCTAGTCGCGTAGTACTCGTATATCAACAAGACGTGCTAGCTACCGTTTTTGGGGATCTAATTTTCAGACACCTTTCCTTCTTAGGATTAGGCAGCTCAAATGGAGTTGTTCCTAATATTTTAGATTGCAAAACAGCTGCAGCTTTTGCTTTCCCAATTCTGTTGTCATTCAGCGTCATTATGTCTGCCAAGACAATGTTCCCAACTGTGGACCATTTTCTTCCTATCTGAAGGCATAAGTGCTATGTGAAGAACATTTCTGTCGGCCACTAGGAACAGCCTTGCTTCAGACTGCAAACACACACTATGCTTTACTTCCTTTTTTCGCACGGTACTTGCTAGACTTCAAGTTCATCTCTCTCTGCTTTTGAAGTTGTATTTTGAGCTTAAGAGGAATCTGGTGATAGCTTCACGTGCTTTGGATTGTTTGCCTTTTACCTAAGTACACACACCTTACATACACATCCTCATAAGCTAATTGGGTTCAACTTCTAAACCCTCAAGGCAAACGTAAGTAAAAGTCAAACTTTATACAAAAACCATTTAATTGTCCTAAAATGCAATTCGTCTTCTAGGTACTTAGCTAAATATAGAAATCATCCTCTTCTTCCTTTGGCGGTCCAAAATATTTCTCGTATTCTTTTCTCTTTTTCTCCTCTCTCGCTTGTCGTTCCAATTGTCGTTTCTTTGAGAATCGCTCATGAATTCGTTTCATTTCTTGTACTTCCTTCATTTCCTCCTTGGCATCCTCCTAAATGAGAAAATGCAGCTTTAAAACCAGCTTTGAGCTCCCTTCTTCAACTCACATTCATATTTAACCTCAATACCAGTGCTCTCCTACCATCCGACATTGGTTGGGTGTAATTCATGAAATTTTTCAATCTCTCTGCTGGTGCTACACCTCTCTCAACGACTAAAACGATTCTTGCCCACTGGCGTTGCCATTCGTTTCGGGTCTCAGCGATCTTCTGATAGGTGTTACCCATCATCGCGATCAACATGTTAACAAGTAACACCCCGACAATTACCATGAAAAGGACGAAAAGTATCTTTGCCTCAGCTTCGTGTTGAGTGGACACCATTGCACCGTAGTAGTCTCCAAAGTTCGTCAACGACATCAAGAACATAGCCACAATGGATTCCATTGGTGATGGCATTGGATTGGATTGAGTGTCATCGATGTCGTCAGGCGTGGCAGGATTGTCAAATGTTAGAAAGATTATGTAGTAGGCTTGCGAGAAGCCCATCACAAAGACTAGATAAATTGAAACGAAACGCAGGAGATCTCCCATGACCATGCGATAGATCATCACAACGAATGGACCAACAGTCTTGAAGCCGCTTTAAGTAGAAGTCTTCTGGTTGTTTTTTGTGGGCTTACAAGAGGTTTTCACAAGGATTTCTTACCGACAGAAGAAAAGGAAATAGGGAGCAGTGGTGAGCATTATAACTACCGCGACGTGGTCATCGATTTCAGTCAGGCAGGACAATCGTAACCAGGGAATTGTCATCATCAGACAGCACGAGAAGAGGAACATCACACGAGATGGTGCTATCATCTGGAAAAGAAACAAGAATGCCTAAGTGGATGTGTGTGTCTGTTTGGAACGACTTACCAAATTTTCTATGAACATCTTGTAACCTAAGAACCTCGCCTCCCGAGCCGCCGACACGAGATACAAGATTGAACCAAAGAAAATCGTAATCTCAGCAACAACACGAATCTAGAAATGGTCTAGGGGCTTAAAGGAGGATTCAAATAGTCTAGGGGTTATACCTTTGCCTTTGTGGTTTCCAAATGCATCAAAGGACACTCTTCATACGCGGTCCACCATGACGGACCTGTGTCTTCCTCTTCCATTTCGAAATATTCTGTCAGATTTAACCAGTAAGGATCTACAAAGAAAAGGCTCTAACTAAGACACAACAACTTATGTCAAAACCTACCATAATCCCTTACGAACTCCGACTTAACCCTTTTATACTTTTCACTAAGCCTTACGTTGCTGAAGTTTCTTACACTACCACTGACATTGTCTGTTGCATTCCCAGCCACACCTTCTCCATCGTCGTCATCTTCTATCGGAGGTCCCGGTCGGAGAGTATAACTTACCAAGGAAAACATAAAGTACAACGAAAACAGATGGAACTGCTTATAGAACCGCGACTTGACGAACGTATTCCACTTGGTCTTGAGAAGATCTATCAGAACTCCATCGAGCAGCTCTAAATGTTCGTATTTATCCTGAAACAACACAATGAAGCGGTCTTTTGGCACCCATACCCTCCTACTTACCCCAAAGACTACCAAATTTAGAGCAGAGTCCTTGTTTATGTTTCCCGTCTCCCGGTCGATTGTGTCGACTTTCGATAAAGGATACGCTGCACATGTAATACTCCCAAGCTGCCAATAGATCTCGCGTTCAATGTTCATGATATGGAAGAACATCTCGACTCGTCCCAGCTTCGCTGCCAGCGTCAAAGGAGTCATTTTCTGAGCATTTCGGATGTGCAGACTTGATCCAACCTCATAGCCCACGTCGAACATCTGAATTTTCTCGTAAACGACCAACATGTGGAGTAAGGTGTTGCCGTTGGTATCCTGTAAGTCTGGATCGGCACCACGGGCCAAGACCAGTCTAAAGCACTCCTCTTGACTAAGACAGGCGGCAAAACTTAGAGGAAACTCTCCCCAGTAGACATAGCCTTCGTAATTACTCAAAGCAGTGACTCCGACATACTCATGATCGGGAGAATCATACCGAGATGCCTTCTGATCCTCCACACTCATGAAATTCCCACAGCATCTGCAAATTTACAAGAACTTCTGAATCTGTGTCGAAAGCCCTCCTCCAGCCATACCTCTCTTGTACATCAGCTCCAGCATCAAGGAGAAACTTAACCATGGCAGGGTCTTCATTGACGATAGCAATATGCAAGACAGACTCTCCATAGTACTCATCTGACACATAGACATCCAGAATCAGCTTCGGATAGAAACGTAGAAGCCTCTTGGCCAAATCCACATGCAGTGAACTTGCATTGAGAAGACACAAATGGAGTATCGTCTCTCCGACAGCTCCTCGTAACTAGAAAAAACACACATAAGACCATCATCTACCAAAACTACCCTAAAGCTTACATTAAGGTTCCAACACACCACACGGTATGCACTCGGATTGGCCATATATTCAGCTTCGGACACCTCTGGACAGTAGTCGTCGATGTTGAAGTCTTCGTCGGGATTCTCCAAGGCTCTTATCTCCGGAAGTTGTTTGTGTCTTGGTCGCTCCTTGTTTCGCAGGAGTACCATCTTGGAAATGGGAATATACTTGCCAGCACCCTTGTTGTAGAGGAACGGTTCTACTTTTGTCTTAATCGCATGGTCAAGCTCAGCGAATTGCTTGTTCTGACAGGCACGCTTCATCATGTCCACCAATAGTCCACCACCTTTGACATTGACAAAGTTATAGAGGGCTTGAGTAGAGACGCCAGCTTGTTTTTTGACACCACTGGTAACGTTACTTTCGGTATTTCCCATGACAAAGTCGTCGAAGGAAGATCGGTGCTATAGGGATTCAAGAATTCACTGAAACGATCCAATGATAAGACCGATTTTTTTGAGTTCCTTTCGAGGCTATAACATGGTTTAGAATCGATTTTGTTGCTTTTCTGTGTCAGAAGATGTTTACATGAAAGTAGAGGCACGTCGTCATCGATTAAACAGAGAAATTCCCACCAAGCCGGTTGCCAAGAAGACTAATAAATAACTCCGAACAGCTGGAGGTGTATTTTGTTTACAAAACTACGGTCTAGGTCCATGGAGATGGAAATGGTATAGAGTTGTGATAAGCTGGGTGGCCCAATTTGGATGTCCCGATTTATTTTAAGAAGTTATTTAGGTCATCAGTTATTTTTCTCGTCGGAACCCTTCCGAGCCTCTGCAGTTGAGACTTCTTACAAGAAAATGCCGAAATCTTGTCGCTCAATCACCTTTTTCGCAGAGAGACCCACACATCTTCTTCTTCAATCGACCACCTCTAGGCAGTAAAAAAGGAAGTAGAGCTTAAGCTCAGCTGTCTTGTCAAGCAGCAGTTGCAACATTTGCTTGAGGTTAGCCTTCATTGGTTCTCCACTAGAGTTTTGAACTGCAGCAACTAGTAAGGTTAGCCACTAAAACTGCTTCGTGAAACAGTTAATATTTTCTGCAAATCGGTGACTAGGCTTCCTGGCTTGAAGCCAATTGTTAGATGCTTAGCTGTCTTCTAGAACCTCTTGTTCTTGTTTCCGATAGCGGGATGTATTGGATCCTTTTCCTACATCTTTCTGGGTTAGGTAGTCTTACCTGCTTGCACTTAGAGGTGTGCATCTCATTATCATAGCAAAAGGCCTGTTTTGGTGATGATTGGTGGCCTGCAGCACTTGCTTATGTCTCTCAAAACCATTCCATCAAGTTTGTGAGTTGTGCTAGTCCTTGTTTCAAGTTTGTCTGTGGTGCAGACCATCCTGTGGATTTGATGAAATTTTTCAGGTCATTGACCGGTTTGTCGATTAATTCCTCGAGATCCCGGAAGAAGTGATATCCGAGGAATTTATGCCTTAGGTAGTAAAGGCCAGAACTGTGGCAGACGAAGTGGGTTGTATCCTCATTAACTTCATCGCCACCGCAGCCCTTACAGATCTTCTTCCGTCTTTTCTTATGGAGCTTTTTCATACGGTACCGCAGAGTAGTATGCCACGTTATCACACCTATAAGGGTAGAAGGGGCTTCTTTGTCCTTGTTAAGCTCCACCTCGGGCGAAAGAAAGGATTGACCAAAAGAATTTGAATGCCAAGGAAGGTCTAGTATTCCCGTTCACAATGATATTCAATTGCTGTGATCAGGTGCAGGCCTGGGTTCTACCCTCTTTCTCATCTAGTAAACCAAAATATATGCTTGTCTTTGCACCGAAGACCAAGGCTCCTACTCTGCATTCTGATTCTAAAGTCAAATCCTTCGAAAATGGGCATTTTGTATGGGCAATACGAAAGGCAATTCATAAAATCTACACAAAATGTCCGTTATCTAACGATTTGACTTTAGAATTAGAATATAGAGTAGGGACCCAAGGACATGTGTTTCACCTAAGCGATTTGGACTGTTTTCTCAAGCTCGTATGGTGGCTGTTGAAATCTTCTGCTGGATGGGATGATGTTTCACAAAGCACTCTAGTCTTGAACTAAGAATTCCTTTGAAACGGATACATAGTTCTGTGCTACTGTGTTCGACAGATCGGTTTTTGGTCGACAGCATGTATTTTGTTTTATCCTCGTTCATCATGAGACCAACTCGTTAGGATTGTTCTATTGTCGTAAAAGCCTCAATAATGGCACGAATAGAACGGGCGATGATGTCGATATCATCTGCGTACCCCAGCAGCTGGATGGATTTGTTAAATATAGTGCCTTCTGTGTTTACGGCGGCCTTTCACACTATCTGCTTCAGCACAAGATTAAAGAAACACGACAGCGCGTCTCTTTGCTGAAATCATGTGCATGTTTGGAAGATTCTGTTTCCAAACTGCACGGTGCATTGCGAGTTCTCTAGCGCGGCGGGACACAACCGGATCAGTTTTCTCGTGATCCCGCATCCGATCATCGCATTACATTGTTCGGTACGATAAATGCTGTCGTACACGGCTTTATGGTCGATGAAGAGATGGTGAATATCGACTTGGACATCGTTGGTCTTTTCCAATATGTTATCGGACTGAAGTGTGACCAAAATCAATCCAAATTACCCACTTAAAAAAAAAAGAAAACCACCCTTTCATAGTTTTAAACATTTACTTTGTTTTCCCATTTATTTTTGTTTTGCATTTTATAAATAATCTCAATTAAAACTACACATTAATACAATCAATAAATCGTTTTTATATTTTGTTTTTTCTCATTTTGTGTTAAAACTTGGAATTTTCTCTCGAAAGACATACGAACAAAACAAAAAATTTAAATTAAAACTAAATTAACAAAACAATAATGTGACTTGGCTTAGTGCCAACCAAAAGAATGATCGATCAAAACATAAGGACAGCTACGTTATATTTATTTAATTAATTATTGCTTGTATTTAATGTAATAAATGCTTGGCACTAAGGTTACAGCTACTGTATTATGTTATGTTTAAAAGAAAATAATTAATTAATTAAGTAAATAGAAGAAAAATGGACGAAAATTAAAATTAATTTATTGAATAGAACTTTGTTCTTAATACGTTTACAATTTTTTATTTTGTTTTCATTTGTTCCTTAAGTTAAATATTATTGTTTTCAATTATTTGCTTGTTTTTGATATAAAAAATTCCCTCATTTTGATTGCGAGTGATCTTTGGCGAAAGGAGGGCGATTGAATGGGATTTTCATTTCGAAAAAAAGACTAGAATCCTGGGAACTTTGTCGACTACTTTTCATGTTTTCATTGATCTGTGTTAAGGACTTACTTTTATGTATTAGATGACCGCCGGGTTTCAAGCAAATAATCGACCTGAACTTCTCTTCAAACTACATTATCTTCAACATTTCAAACAAAAAGTATACAAAAATCTTTATGCCTAGAGGTGTATAGCTTCAGATTGATTTGGAGTGAACCCTCATTTAATTTGATCAAATGAGAATAGATACCATGCTTCTGAATTGTTTGTGAATTGCATTCTCGGAGGCTGGTGCTCTGTGTAGTCGTTGTCCGTCAACCTTGTTGAAACTACGACAGTTTTTCTAGGCAGTTGAAATCAGTTCAACTTTACCAGTCTACAAATATCGAAACAAAATTGCTTAAAACCTCTTATACCTTATAGCAGCAGTATAATAATGTTGGGTACAGTATTGCATAGTCAAATTGTTTCTTGTTTAGCCAGTGATTGTCTTGTGGACTAGAAAAAACTATCGCAATATAAGAAACGCCAATGCTAGCTTTGGTAACTTTGTTTTTCTTCCATGCATTTGAAGCTCATCATACCAAAAGTAGTGAAACTAGAAGCTAAACGTAATAATGATTTGACCTTTGAATCTCTAAACGTAAAGTGTAAGGCCTAAATAGTCTTCGTATGCCATTACGTCCTTCGGGATGAGAAGCTAAAAAACTTAAATTTTTGCTCAAAGACACAGACAGCTCGTATACTCTCACGTATACACCTAGTGTTGTTCGAAAGGGCATCCAGTGCTTAAACCTATTGCTTGTTGTTCGACCCTAATTCCAAGTGCTTAACGCTACCACTATTAAAGCTCGAATCCATATTCTTCAACATGAAATACATATCACTGCAAGGATCATCATCTATAAGCCTTCGTTTTTCGTTAAGTAGACAAACTTATCTTTGTATAACGACTTCTCTAAACTAGCATTTATACAGTCCTAGCCCTTCTTACAATTTCAATGCTGGTTATTCTGAATCCGTTTGACTATCTTTTCGCAAGTGATCACTCAGTAAAGACATGTTTTCAGTCTAAAAAGACCCGAACTAGCTCTTAAATTCACAAAAACGCCTCAACCAAGACTCAAAGGATGAATAAATAAAGAAGCTACACTCAAGTTTCCCTCCAAACGACAATGTCAGACCAAGGATAAGATGGATAGATGGTGTAACTAACGATATACAAAAACTAAACGTTCAAAATTCGAGAAATGCAGCATAAGACATAACGTGGTGCAAAAGGATCTGCCCATAGATGTAAAGCCATCAGAACGTATCATGTCACAACGAAAAAACTCGAAAGCATCTTATTTTGTCTAAAAAGTAACGATCTCCGTCAACATCTCTTGTCAAACAATAAAATAGAATTGCTCTAGAATACCCCTAGGTCAGTCCCATCACTATCTAAAAATCCCTCCAATCACCCACCTTCTCTCACTCTCCCCATTATGGTTTCCTTAAATGTGTCTCAATGTGATTAAGGTAAAAAAAGTGTCACTACATGTTGGTTTTTTGTTGTTCTTTCCCTATAATTCAGCTTGTGTTGTGTGTGTGAATTTCATCTAACGGTATCAAAAGGACATTTTTTTTTTGTTTTTTTTTTTTTTCTTCTTCTTTATTTTGTTATTGCCTACATCTAGTTAAAGGTATAAAATGTTTGTGGAATCGCATCCAAATTGTGTGTGTACGTATAAAAGGAGAAATACTAGAAGAAAAATACCCTAAAGGACTGTGAATACTAATGTTATGTGGATGTTTTTTCTGTTTAAAGAGTTTGGATTGATAGATAGATAGATAGATCAAGAAAAATAAAAAAAAAATTTAGAATTCTGTCATTCTAATTAATCAGTTCCACATAATTGGCTGGGAAGAGACCATAAGTTCCATCAGGACCGAGTCCCTGCCACCAGCCCTCATCGATTTGATCGATGTGAGTGATTATGTCACCGGGATCGAATGTGATTTCCGATTCATCAGCTGGAATTGGTAAGAATTTGTAAGAATATTTTAGAAATTCTCACACAAGTTAGGTTTTGATTCTTACCAGCTTGGTAGTCGTAGAGAGCCCTCGCTTTGAGTCCATTGTCAGTCAATACATCTTGACAAATCAAATCGTCTTCGTTGACTATGTCGGCAACTGGAAATGATAAGAAATATTTCGAGTCCACAGATCTAGCAACGAAACACTTACTCTCGTTCATTTGGCTAAGAGTTCCATTCGCTGGTGTTGTTGTTTGCTTTCGTTGAGTGGATTCTATAACGGTCGGTGGCTGTTGGACTATGGTTACTTCATCGGGCGATTGTAGGGAATTTGATTTGCTGTGTGGTGATCTCTTAATGGTTGAATATTGCTCTTCGTTTTCCATATAATGCTCTGTCGTCGTAGTTGGATGAACTTCTTCGGTTGCTATTGCTGTAATTTCTGGCTTGACTGGGGCTTCTTCTTCAACGATTGTCGTTGGTGGTGCTGCTGGTACTGGGACTGGAGATACTGCTTTTACAACTGCTACAGGCACTGGTACTGATACTGGTACTGGTTCTGGTACTGGGACTTGGGCTGGAGTTGGTGGTGGGGCCGGTGCTGGCGTTGACATTGTCTCCTCTGGTTGTGCTGTAGGTTGTTGATTATTCAGTGCGTTAATTCTTTGAGCAATCGATGCACGGGCCGGTTTAGCTGGTGGTGCTGAACTTAACCTAAAAACAAAACAATAAATCCAATTTCTTTCAAAATGCATTCAATTCGTTATCCTACTTCGATTGCAATTGTCCTTCGCTGGTATTTCTTGTAAAAATTGCCTTTGCTGCTCCCACTCGTGAGCCAATCAATTCCCTAGCTTCTTGATTGCGTATCTGACGCATTCGTTCAGCTTCAGTCATTCCCTGTGTGGGACTATTGAGAGTTTTCTCTGGACTTAATGGTTGTGGGGACCTACAAAAGAAAAATTCTTCATCACACCCCAAAGAAAGTGGATTGCATTTCTTACGTTTTAATGGGCACATGTGCTGGCTGTAGCTTTGACTTGCCGACGACCTGCTTCTCTCGTTCTAAATGTTCTTTCTCTTCTCTCGCTCGTTGTTCCTATAAAAGGTGGATTTTTTTTAAACCATTCGTGTTCAGCTTTCATTTAATACCAACTTACCTTCTCCAATTTCGAGAACTCAATCCGTTTCTGTTCCTTTTCTGCTTCTAAACGACGACGTTCTTCCTCTTCTTCCTTTTTCCAAAAATCTTGCATAACTGTTGCATTTAACTCTTTCGTGGGAATAACGCGGGTATAATTCGTGCCAACTGGTGCTTTCTGCTCTTCAACCACTGCTCGGGGTTCCTTGAAACTATACGCTGAACTGGCAGAGCTGAGTTTTTTCAAAATTCTCTCCTCCTCGATGTCATCTTCGTTGCGTGCGTTTATTGTTAAATGAGCTCCGCTTAGAATTTTCGATACGTCATGGATGTGATTGGCACAAGAACCTTTGCGATTAACTGGTGCGCCTTCGCCCTAAAGAAGGAGAAAATTATTTAATATGCATTCCCTAGAAGTATGCCATAATTTATTGACGTCGACATTGGTTGGAGAGATTGTTAAGAACCTGTTACGACTGAAATCGATTTACACAACAACCGGTGAAACTACATTATCAACGTGAAATTGAAAGTATGGGAATTCCCCCTAAATAATAGCAGAAACGCAATTTCGATGTTTTTTCCGATTGAATGGGTAAACTTTTACAGCATTGTATGTCGATGGTTCACATAAAAATGAATTTCTTGACATGTCCAGATGATTGGAGATGTTTCCCTACAGTGCAGTGGCAGCACAATGGTCTCACTAAAATTCTGAAGTTATTTCAACCTAAGAAAGCGGTCTATGTACATGGAATCCATTGGGTTATCTTGATTTAGATATTCAACGCTTGGAAAAAGAATCGATCTATTGTGCAGACCTTCATGAAACAGGTCTTAGTCCACTTTTACCCCTCTAAACATTTCAGTTGGGCAAATATTATAACATCGCAGGTACTCTTCGTCATGTTTACTGAATTTATCAGCAAAATATTCACGTATGTCACGTTTTCATTAGAAACGAAAACACTGCCTATCTAATCTCCACGATTGCTATCCAAAGTAAACATTCGCCGTACCGATTAGATAAAATAACCCACGGCTCCGATTGGAAAACAAAAAAAATCCATTTTCACAGTCCCACAGCATTGAAAGGCGCTTGTGAGAAAAATTCCTCACTCCAGACAACTATGCACTTGCAAATTCCCACGATCTCTCTCCCCCATTTCACCGATTATTTTGCTTTACACTCACCTGCCAGTTAATTAAAAGAAATTTATTCAGACCAGTCTTGGAATCTTCGATACGCACGAAAGCGTACATAATCTTGCCGCTGTTTAACTCCTCGGTTAATTCTTCGATGCCACCCTCTCCACTGCCGACCACTTTGAGGTCATTCGATTGACCCTCATAGCCATAGAGTGACCTGCAAAGAGACTCCTATAGAGTATTCCAAATAAATTTGATGACAATTTTGCAAAATCTTACCAATCTGTGGTGCTTTTATCGTCAAGGACATCCTTCCATGCGGCGATAATTTTCTCGCGATGCTTCTCAAAACTGATGGACATCGTTGTTGTTCGAGTGTGGGTGGTGCTTCTGTTGAAATGAATTACAGGTGCTCCTGGAACCGACTATGATTCTTGCACAATGACACAGAGTTTACTTCGCCTTTTCTTCTTGACTTCTTTTTGTTTTTTTGATTTATGTGCTCTCACTTCACTTACTCATTCCATTTGCTCGTTCTTTTCTTGGAATGTAGAATTGATTTTTTTTTTTGCTTCTGTTTCTGGATAATTTTTCAAATTGAAAATATGGAACACAGGAAGAACAAAAGAAACGAATTTCAATGGAAACGCAAATGAGGAGAAATCCCGCAGCGGTTGCTCTGGATTTTTCTTTTATTTATATGAAGGCGACAATAAATTATTTCTTTTTCTTTCGGTTTTTTTTTTTTGTGCAGTTCTTGTCGGTTTGCTGGTGCTGAAGCTGAATGAATGTGAATGCCGAATGGTGTACACAGTGGATAGGTGGTGATGATAGGTGCTTTTTGACGTTTCTTTTAGTTATTTTACTTGTTCTTGTGGTGGTGGAGGTTTGGTGTTTTCTTGAGGGTGGTTGAGTTAAACAAGGTGCTAGAGAACGAGTGAGAGAGATGGAGATGACAGCTCAGGGTGGATGTTTTGTTTTTGTTTGGTTCTCTTTGGAATGTCATAAATGACGTAGTCTTTGGTAAATGGCAATGCTCTTGAATTGTATGGAATTCTAACAGATGGCACTAGTTTCGAATTTTAAGCGGGTTTTTTCAACTTGAAATTTTGTTAAGAAATTTAATTTTGTTTGTTTTTGCTTTGGTGATCGAAAAATATTTTTGAATTCTACATCCGAAAAGCTAGAAACTCTAGGAGCACTAGTTTCGCATCTTAAACGGGTTTTTTCAACTTGAAATTTTGTTTGTTTTTGCTTTGATGATTGATTTGAATTCAAGATCTGAATAGAAGCTAGAAACTCTAGGAGCTGCGAAAAGATGTGGACTTCTTCCGAAAAGCTCTGTCCAAACGACATTTGATCTAAGACGATTTCAAGGACGGCTGCAAATCTATTTTAAAAAGCTAGCGATTACAAGTAATAGTGATCACTGTGACTCAAGTGGTAAACATATGTATGTGAATGCTGAATAGGCAGGGGAACCAATTTTGGTTATAGTTCCAATCCCAGTAAAAACTTACAAGTGGTTTTATGGGACCAATTCTTACCCCATTCTGTTTATAAACATCTAGTGGCCATACTCTAGTCTAGAAACGTGATCCCATAGGTTGTTCTCCCGTTGTCATGTGTGGTGTTATCACTTAGAATCAACACACTCGGTAAAAGCGTAGTGGGCCATAAGAACGTAAATTAGTTGTTCGCAATCTTTTCTGCAAGAATACCACGAATTTCCAACAAATATCGTTCGCATTCGTGTGTCTGCATCATGAAAAGTTGTGCTACCTGGAGAATGTTGTCAAAAATGTTTGGCATTCTCTAACTATTTTGCAAGTGGCAGTCTGACTATCGCAGATACTTCTCCCCATCCTCTTCTGTTCTTCAAAATTAATGTGTTTATCTAGCAATACTGTTAGCATAGCAAAGTTAGTTTGATGGTTCAAAGTGCGAACTTATAAAGAAACCTAAGTGTGTTGTTCGTGATAAGGATGCTGTTAGGATTCTGTTGAACCACCACCTCTACGTCTCTACCTTCTTCTCTAGAGTCTAGACCATCTAGCTCTAGGAAACCTGTCAGTGGGCTTAATTTTTCATCAGATAGGAGCTCTTTCGTTCACTTATTAGCTAGATGTGTGTTAGATTTCGTGTCATTGCCCATGAATAAATCACAAGCAACAGCGGTTCAATGAAAATTATCGTCCTCCTTATAACCCAGCTCGCTGCTTTAGAGGGGTAGAGAGTTTTGATTTAAAGCCCTCATCTTGAGCGAACACCATATAGTACGACTGGCTGAGTTAGGATTTTTTTAGACCCTAAGTCCTTTGTGTTAGGAGACTAGAGCAGACTATAAGCAGCGGTTTATTCTTCGTCGAATCCTCACAAGGATGTCGTTCATATAATTTATTATTACTGCGAGGCAGGTGAACTCCTTTCGAAGTGATAGTTGTCTTCAGTGACGCTATATTCTAGTCGGCAAACTAATCGTTGCTTGTCGAAAGCTTGTCTTATCCTCATTAAATTCAAGATTAACTCCTTTCGAGACACCTTCTAGTTCCGGAAATATTTCGATGAGATCTCGAGATTTTATATACGCATGTCGTTACGTACCCTTGTATCTAGATCGACATTTTGAAGACTGTGCCTTCCAGCACTAGGTTTAAAAAAACATATGACAACGCGTTACTTTTCCCAAATCCACTGAAAGTTTGGAATAATTAAGAGGAGTTGTTTCCTTGTTGTGTAGTGCACCGTGTGTTTTCAAGAGTTACGCAGCACATCTACATGAGTAGCTCTGTGTTTCTTCATAACTACAACACACAAGCATTCAAAACCAATGTGCACCGGTATCTCCTTTATCTCTCCTCTTATTTTCACAATGCCAGTGCTCTAGAAGTCAAACCGTTTAGAGTGTGATAAAATGCTATCATATATGAACTGAAATTCGTTGGTCTTTTGCAGGATCTGTACGTATACTTGGTATGCATTCGTTTTGCCAGGCCGAACATCACAGCTTAAGACGTTAACATTGTACACTGAATAGGATTTTATCCGCATTTTTCAGCAGAGATGAATAGCCAGCGTACACCGTCGATGCACTTAGACCAGTGGGTCCTCAACAATATGTCAAAAATTTAGTTCGCTTTATCAAAAGCTCCAACAAATAGGTGGAGAATTATCTCCTAGTTCCTCCCAGTGGGAGCCAAGATCGTCAAAAAGCAAGGCACCGAGATGAACTTTTAAGAGAGCTCTGGACAGGCACAGAGAAGAATGAGGGTTGTTTATTCCTCTTCTTCGCAGCTTTTGCAGAAATCATTTACGGGGATACCGTATTGAGTGGAATGCATGTAAAGCAATGTCTTGTGAAGACACCTCTTGTGATTCTAAGAAGTCTTCTATTTAGCGAAATCATTCTCTTGGAGCGCTTTTGGTTTGTTAAAGATGAGATTAGACTGCTAGTTGGGCAAGTTGTACCATTTGACCACCTTTGATTGGTTTTGTTGATTGCATCCTGCTTTCAGACAAGTTTGCATGTAGCTTGTGGAACAACGAGATTCTCTTTAACAGGAAGAATCTGTACTGTAGTAACGAGTAATACTATAGG
The DNA here is from genome assembly GCA_951813785.1 of Criorhina ranunculi. Taxonomy (NCBI): domain Eukaryota; kingdom Metazoa; phylum Arthropoda; class Insecta; order Diptera; family Syrphidae; genus Criorhina; species Criorhina ranunculi. The sequence goes on along the minus strand of OX638382.1, from coordinate 10,060,462 downwards.
ACATTGTGATTGCGCTTTTCTTGAAACTTTTCTGATGGATAACAGCTCAATCACAAAAAATAAAAAATTCAAATTAAACCGCCATTGCATTTACAATCACCGCCATCTGTTGACAATCTATGTTCAACTTTTCTCACAACAACACAACAGCTGCTGTTTGTCTTCCCATCCAAACAGAGCTTCTGTCAAAATCCACCATCACACATTGGCGCCACCGAACACGTTTCGACTGCATTCCACAAATTCCTCGCATACCATTCGCCGAAATTTTCAAAGCGAAAAAAACTGCCGTCGCGCTGCGGTGGTCGTTTATCTGTTGTGTATCTCCAAGTCTCCATTAAATATTTTCTCCACATAAATTCGTAAAAATACCCAAAATTACACGATAAATTCACAATAAATTGAAATTATTTGTCAATAACAGGAATTTTTGTGACAAAAAAAAACTTATCATCATTGTTCGTCGCTGTCGTCGTCGTCGTCGTCGTGATTGTTGTTAGTGGAGTATCCCCGATCAACAGAGTGAGAGGAGAGTTTCATTTCACGGTTTTTTTTTTTGGGAGAAGAAAGTCCTGTCAAGGTGTAAATTTGCAGTTCATATTGCACGGAGTACAGTAAAAATTGCCGAAAAGAAAATAAAATTCCAATCTTGCTGCCAAAGAGCAGCGCGGCGGGGTAATTTTTGATTTTGAATTGAATCAGAGTGCGCGAGAGAGAAAGAGCTTCAATTTGAAGTGAAATCTCCCGAAAGAGAGGGTGTACGGTGTGTTGTGTACCGTGTACAACAAAAAATTTCGGTCGTCGTTGTGTCGATTGTCGTGTGGAATGTAATTGAGTGTAAATCTTCTGTTCAAGTAAATAATTTTCTTTTTTTTTGTATTTATTTCCACAACAAAGTGGAAAGCAGTAGCAAATAGAAAAAATCAGAAAACAAATTCCGCTCTCTCTCCAGTGTCTGTGTGCCGTTTGTATCGCGGGTCTTTTTTGCGCGATCATTCGTAGTGTTGCTGTGGTAATTGTTGTCGGTCTCCTACCTTTCGTATTGTTTATTGAAAAAGTCTGTTCCGTCGTTAGATCCGTCTCGTGAAAATAAAAACTCGTGCTGCCGCAGAAAATCGCCATCGTCCCGCCGCCGTTGTCTGTCTGTTTGTTGTTGCAGTCGTTCATTTCACTTGGAATGCGGTCGTCCCCATCATCATCCTCTACACACACAGCGCCGTGCAACAGCGGTAATCATCACCATCATCTTCTTGTGTAGAGACAGTCATTTTTTTTTTTCTTGTTCTTCTTTTCGACAACTCTCGTAGGAGATCCACTTTTCCTTGCCCACACCAACGTCTTTCCGAATAAGAAAAACAGTTTTCCCTGAAAATTTGTATAACTGCGTGTGTGGATTGTGGAATTTTCGTGGACGCACAGTGATATCGATTGGATTTGTCCTCGAAAAGGAAAAAAATCGTATCGTCCTTGTGGTGAGAAGGAGAAGGATATACCGGTATCCAGGTGCTAGACTGAGCGGCTGTTGCTGCTTGCCCATCTGTCAAAAAGGACAAGCGTCAGGCGCTGTGAAAAAAAAACCAAACCCTTGTGTGGCTGTCAGTTTGTTTTCGTTGTTGTCTACTTGCAGACCGGGTGTAGAAAATCTCGTGTTTGTCGTTCCCAATTAGAAGAGTGTTTGTGCGAAAATTTTAAAGAAAAATTCAGTGAAACACACCAAAATCCTTGAGAAAGCAGTAGAAACAGAGCAACAAGGAACAAAAATGGAATCCCCACTGGAGGTATTGTCAAGAGCAGCCACTATGGTGCAAGATAGCGCAAATGGTAAGTGGTTTGGTGTTCTTTATTGCATTAGTCTATATTTACACAAATTTGTTTGTTATTCCATGAGGCCCAGCATCACCCAGTTGTAGCTCAAGTGAAGCCTTGCCCTATAAAGAATCGGACAACATCAGTAAACGAACTAAATTGGGGATTATGTTATGTGTGTCGTCGTGAAGGATGTTTAGAGCCCTTAGCACTAGAGTTTCTCTGTACAATCCTGTTGTGCCTCCCTAAGAAAATTTCTTTGGGCGAAGGCAATCCCACCAAGGAATCCCTTTTTGAGTTGAAAGAGCGCTGCACATAGGACGTGTAGAGAGGTTCTTTCACTCTCAAGACAGAGTCTACAGTTAAAAATCTGGTGCGAGATTCATGCGATGTAGATGATCATTCAGTGACCACTTCCAATTAGGACTCAAAAGTTGTTCCTATCGAGAATCGGCAAAAGGTGCTTTGAGCATGCTTCTCCTGGTGCTTCACTGGATTTTGTTTGGGATTTATATGAGCTTCCAATGAATCTAATTTTCGAGTCGCCTACCATTTCTTTCTTTTTACACTTGAGGTGAGAACATGCTTTCCCACGTAGAGGAAGGCTCAAGGGTTCTTGGTTCCAACACACATCTGAGAAAAGGCGCTAATTAGGTGGATGATATTGTACAGCACGCACGACTCCTCATTGGTTCCACTCGCTCAATGCAAATGGACTAAGGCCAACCGAAGACATTTTCATTCGAACAGGACTGAGGAGATCTCCATCATGGAGATTTTACACAATTTCATGTAAGTGTCTGAATGTTCTCAGGCTTGGCTCTACGAGCGATCTTATCTACTGAAGGACCTGCGATGTTTTGTTTGTGAAGGAAACCGTCCAGCTGTTCATTCATACAATAAGCGCTAGTTCTCTAGGATATGAGAGCTATCAACGTGCTTCTGGTGAGCAATGTGACTTGTATTGAATTAATTTGGGGTCGTCCTGATGGTCTACAGACATTTAACTGGAAGTTCAGATGTAGACCAGTCATGAAGCCATGTGGCTTTATCTTTCCACTAGCGACCTATCCAAATCTGCTTGTGTCTTAAACCAATCGTGGGACATAGGCCAATTGTAGATTCGTTAGTTTTTCATCCTGAAGAGAGTTGGAAACTAATATTCAAAGACTTCGAGTGACTTATGTTCTTACAACAACGCCCAGTGATTATAAATCCAATTCTCTTCACATGCTCATTTAATTTTCAACTTCTCTGCCTTCCTCCATCTTACGTCGTTCCGATAGAAGTCACTCCGTAATACATTTGGTTGCGATATGGCACGTGCGGCTTATAGGAGGGACAAACGTTGGTCCTTAAATTACTTCTTAGGTTCAGCAGCGACCTAGTTCTGTACTCCGTTGGCGCGTCTACTAACTAAGTTGTCTATAGTTGACCTTTTGAACCTACAAATTTGGCTCTGAAACAGCTTTTGGCACTAATGCAGAGTTTCTTTGTCGCAGTTGATACAACCATCAACAGTCCCTACCTTTTGAGCGTCTTGTACAGCGGCATCGTTTATGCTTTAAAAGAAGTCTGAGTCTTGCTAGCCAAGCCAGAGGTTTTCAAGAGTAGGGAGGTCATTCTTCTCTGCTTTGGTGCGTTTGAGCTTCTGAATGCCTTGATGAAGAAGTGCTTCGTTTTTCAGATGTAAAAGGCAGCACACATAGACCAGTGAAAGGACGTAACCGAGATACAACTTAAAAGTGTTCTTCAGTAAGACTTCATTTTTACTAAGAACTTTGGTCAAGTTTCAAATTTGTATAATTTTATTTTGCTTAATCATTTTTCACGTCTTCAGCTCCACTGATCATTTTACAGAGTTCATAGGTGTCCTACGTCCTAACCGTTATTCATCTTTTCAGTCCTTCAGTTTCACTGCTTGGTTCATCATGGTTTTGTCATTATTCTAGAGTTCATTGGTTCATGAATCTGTTTCAAGATTCATTGTGTTCATATTTTTAATGCCCGAAGTCGTCCCTGATCTCTTTTCATTGTTCTACCACTAAAACTATTCTTCTTCTTCCTCTTCATATCTTTACCATTGTTGTTCTTTATTCTAAGGTTCATCGCTCCACACTGTGGAAAAAATATTTCACGGTTCACCACTTTTTTTTTTGCCACTTCATGGCTCATCATTCCAGAGTTCATCACTCTACCACTCGGCCTCCATTAGTCGCTTTTTTTTAAGGTTTTCATTGTATAAGGCGCCATTTGTGACGCATTTAACTTAACCTTTCCATGCCCTTTCCCATGGTCATTTCACGAGAACCTCCAAAAATGTACGCTTGCCGGTAAATTAATTGTTGTCTCTCTTTCACTCCTTTTGCAATCTGTATTCTCTGTCTCTTTTGATTCGGCCCCATTCGACGTTGACATTGTTTTTAGCCGTCTATCAACATATTTTTTGTTTTTGTTTCCCTATCTTGTACTTAAATTATTATTTTTTCTAATTATCTCTTTTTGCTGGTGTTTCTCCAGTCTTCTCCAAACGGAAGGGGGTAACGAAGCGTAAAGACCCGTAGCACGCACCCATACAGAGTTTGCAAGAAATTTTTATTTTTTTTTTGTAATTCCATTTGTTTTTCTTATTCTCTCTCTTTCTCTCCCACCCTCTTTTTGTTGTTTGTTTTCGTTTATTTTTATTATGATCATCATCATCATCGTTGTATGCTTTGGTGTTGTTCGCTTCTATCACTTTTATGGGACCCTCTTCTCTTTGTGTCTTCTCTAAACCTTCGCCATCTGTCATGACATGTAGTTGTTCATGTGTGGTTTTGTTGTTGGTCGGAATGACCATATGGCGTAAATGATGGAAGACGAGAGAGAAAGAGAGGGAAATTAATTTTTGCGTCCCCTTGCATTGTTTTTTTTTGTCTTATTTGGTGGCATTTCAAATCGGATGATGTGCGAAACGTTTACTTGACAATTTTACAGAGAAATTCCATTTTGGGAAAGTTTCCTGGAGCTTAACAGTGTTCTTCGCTTCGAACATTTTCAATTTCTTCAGCCATTGTAGTCGCAGGGTTTGGTGATGGTAGGTGGTTAGAGGTAGCGGTTCAACAGAACCCAAATAGCAATAGGATGTGCCTTTCTGTTACCACGGCTCGTGTGACCTGGTTGATGATGTGTGTTGTTGGAGAATGGTAAGACAGTCGGTGCCTAGATCTGTCGGTGTAGATGACCGTGTCGAAGTCCTTCACTACTTCGTCTTTCTTCCACTGAGATGGGGAAGTTTTTTTCTTTTTTTTGAAGTTTAGTTTGGGTGTGATGTACCTTGTCGGTTGGAAGCGTGACCATGTCGTTTGACAACGAGTTAAGGAAGTTGCTGTAGCCGTGAGGTCTTGCAGCCCAGCATCCAGATTCTTTGAGTCTGATGGCGCTGCATATTGCGCAATTTTTTGTGTGTAAGTCGAGAAGCAAAAGATGCAAGGGCATCTGTTGAGGCCGACCTCAATGCACCCGTGGTGCCGATACTGGCTGTTCTTTGGAGGCTTTTGAGTTTCGTAAGGTTGTAGCCTTTGCTCAACGCGGGCCACCATACAAGTAACTCGAAGGTGAAAATTGGACGCACTACGACTGTGTACAAGCGCATCTTTGGCTTCGTCTACTTAGGTGTCACTTCCTTACACACGTCGTATAGATGGGTGAGAGTTGGACGCACTACGGCTGTGTACAAAGGCATCTTTGGTTTGGTCTACCTAGACTTCCTTACACGGTCTCATAGATGGATTTTCTTTAAAGCATAAGCAAAGAAAGGCAAATAAGACGGAGATGACAAGAAAAGAGAATAATCGGTCCATATGAACCCCTTCATAGCTTGAAGACTAATCATGATCTTCAGTTATCTTGAAAAAGCTTTAGCTATACCTACCTAACGAAGCCTTTTAAATAAGCAAATATTAGGCCGAAGACCTTGTTGCCGTGCAGTTTGTGCTTTTCTAACATTTGGTACGTCCGTCAGTCTAAAAGGTAGTTGGTCCTGGTACTCCTAAAGGCATTCCTTGTTAAGAATGGATTTGATGCTGATGTAGTGTGATTCAATGCAAGCACACAATTTACGAAAAAAACTATTACGTAACATTGTATCACCCCACATACCCGAAAGTGTCAAGTGGCATTCGATCGGTATGGACAGTGGTTCATGCTACGTAGGACTTCGTTCGAGTTCATGGGTTTGTTATTGTTTACACTTTGTCCGTTGCACTCTCCATGCATTTATGTGGGACAAAGGGATCAGCTTGAAACTTTGTAACATATGACCGGGCCAATACTCTGTAAGAATTGATCGGGTCATATGCTTAGGATAGTATAGTTCGAGTATAAATAGATGGGTATGTTCGAAATAAAAATCAGTCTGGACCACACTCTCGACGCGCATTCAATTGCGGCAGTACAGTACGGCTTTGAACAGCATAGAAGAGCGTGCTACGCTTAAATAGCTTAGGGTGGTAGGCTACGGTACCCGAAACTTTTACACGGCGAACTTTACACTGACTTCCAATGAATTTGTGAACTCTGGAAAGCAGGTGAACTGTGAAGTCCATTATAGACTAAGCCAATATGACTTTGGTTTATGCTTTCAATATTTTCGAAAAGACTTCTCCACGAGTTACGAGAATGACGCTTACTGTCCGAAGTTGGTCGTGTCTTCAATCAACACGCTCCTGGAGCCAACTCGGTCCCTTCCCTAGAAAGCTGTGTCCAATTTCGCACAAAGATTTGGTTGAGGTCACTCTGCAATTGGTCGCGCTATCTAAGGTAGGTTCTACCTCTGCTACGTTGTTCCTCTGGAGTGGATTCAAAGACTCGACGGGTCGGTACGTTGGTGTCCATGCGCTCCTACGTGTCCCAGTCATCTTTTTGATCAGAACGTTGAATCTTCTGCTCCACTAAGCCAGTTGTCCTATCGCTTCAAAATTTGACACCATTCCATCGTCATGTAGTTCCTCCATCTCCATGATAGAAGTCGTTTGCCTCGTCCAGTCTTCCATTTTAAAATTTTTTCCTTCGCTTTGATCACAAAAGTAACAAAACTTCGTGGAAATCCGGGCTTCTTGTCGTCGGGCGATAACCTAAGATATGATTGGTTAAGACCTTCAAGCTTTCATTAACCCCACCATTGTCAGTTTAAATCACCCTTTCCATTCCATAAACATTGTGTCTGTCAGAACTAACATGGGTTTCCTGTGGTACCCCATGACAATTCTAGCCTTGTCCCATGTTGTTTGGGGTCGGCTCTCCTAGTGCGAAATCGCCAGTTGTTACGATCATGGATTGTCCTGTCGTCTTCTTGCTCATTTCTCATATCATTACTGACTAGGGTTGTCTAAGAGCCTAGGAGTCTGTCGTAACTTTCCATGTCATGTACTCCCCGGGTCTTCTTAAACCCCATGACACTTGTAATGTTTCCTAAACTTCAGCTGTCACTAGTAGCTCCACTATTCCCTCCGGTATAAGTTTCATCAGTGCATTGCATACACCATTTAGCCCACATCCATGAAACGAATCCAACAAGCCACGACAATCTGTTCGGGTTCGGATCACAGATCACGCAGTGCACGCCATGATCACAACTTTGTTGCCATTGTTTCTTCTTGTTTCATTTTTTTCTTTCTACTCTTCTCCTGTGTGCTTCTCTCCCACTGTTCGATGTGGTGACTCAATTTCATCATAATGACTGTGTTGCAGTAAGGATAGATGGCGTTACTTGTTTTTTTCTGTTTTCATAGTGATGTGCAGAAATTTTGTAACCCAAGATGAGGTATAGAGGTTGCTAAATTCGGTTAAGATTCGGTTACACTTTTTTTTCGCAACTCCGCTGGTAAAAATTGTAAAAATTACTTAGAATCCACAAATTGTTCTTGGAACTTGTTTGCATTCAGTTAGCGCTGTCAATGTCAACTGTGACCCACTTTTTTTTTTCATGTAGAGTTCCCTCTTTTCACGACCCTTGTTGAGTGTAGAAGGTGTTAAGGCAAGGGAATGTGTCAAGTCATTAAAATTTTATCTAGAATTTGACAGCGACCGGGCAATGTCACAAGGAAATGCAATCTCAAAACAACACATAACAACTGTCATCTGTCAGAGTAGAGATGACCCAAACGTGCTTAACATGAGTTGGAGTTGGTTTGTTGTTGTTTTTTAGTTAATTGTTCCACCAAACAACAGACAATTATCATTAAGTTTTTTTTTTGTTGTTTTGTTTTGTTTTTGGCAGAATTTTCTAATTCCAGTTAATTGGTCAAGAATTTGTTTTAATTTCTTTGGAAGTTGTTGCGCGTTTGGACATAATTTCAACAACAAGACGACATACATACATACGTAGACAGTTTTAATGTGTTTTTCTGAGAAAGTGTTGCGATTAAAGTAAGTGGATTCCATTCTAGTGAGGAGTTACACAACAGAAGTTGACCATTAAGTGCGGGTAGAAAGATTGTCTTTATACTGCCAGTGTCTCTTAAACGGAACTGCTGGGTTTTCGGAGGAGACTGTCGTAATATAATGACACAACGAGCTTTCCTACTTAGGGGGTCAGATGTGAAAATCCTTTATGGATACTCTGTGGTGGCTGGTTCATAAAAAGCGGATGGATACCAATGCTTCAGTCCGAATCGAATCCATCCCTAAGGGACAGCGCAGTAGTGGAAGACCTTGACTCAGTTGGTGCACGCAAGTGTAAGGGGGCCTCAATCAAATTTAGCGTGTGAAACTGAAGACAACTAGTTGGCTGGAGACGCTTGTTGGTTGAGACCCAGTCCCAATCCCGACTGCAGCGTCACTTTAAGTAAGTAGGGATACTCTATGGCCCGCGTCATGTCTACGTGCTAGAAACACAAATCCTCCTGTTGCTCTGTCCGCCAGTCAATGCATTCCTTCACAGCGATAGAAGGTCAGTTTAGTATATAGAAACAAAAGGGCAGACGAAATGACCAGGTAGGGTTAAGGAACGATTAGCAGCAAGTTCCTTACAGACAATGTAAACATTCCTCTGAGGGTTGTTAAGGAAACCGTAGGTGGTGTTAAACAAACAAGCTCCTAAGCAGTACTCGTCTAGATATCGCTAGGATTGTAGGGATTAGGTACACAGAAGACCGTGACACTGAGGTAGAGACTCCTGTTCATTTATTTTGCAGTTGTCCGGCACTGGTCAGAATCGTCGGAGATCTCAGAATAAAATCATTGCTGAGCTAATGGGCTTACGGTGGCCCACGAGCTGTGAAAGATGCTCTTATTCATTCTTTTTGGAGCTGTACAATACTGGTTAGAGCTTGAGAAAACCCTTTGTTGATGGCTTTGCTAACAATTTAGTAGACCATTAGGGCGTACCTACGGGCTTCGGGGATCCTCGGTGGTAATGAAGCCGTTAAGCTCGCACTACTTGCTGACAGGGAGATGTTCTCATTCGCCTCCTTGCTCCTTCCTGTTACAAACAGCATCACCATGTCGGCTTGACGCACTCCTGTATCCTTTTACACGAGATGTCGTTGAGGTCGTCGCTCTTGCTAGTGCCGGGCAGAGAGTTTCCTTCTCATTTTCGTTTCCGCAGCTGCGGCAGTTAGGCAGGTTAGGAAAGAGAGTCCGCGTTGTTGGTGATACAGTCTTTGCATCCTCTAGCATCAGTCGACAGGTTGATTCCTAATCTGCTACGGTATGGTGCTCCTTTTACAAGTGATTGAGCGCCTTCTACATCTTGAATCCATCCGTCTTCTTTTAAGAGTTGCAAGGTATGTACATATGTATATCACTTCGTTTGGATAGGAACACCAAAATAAGACTCGGAATGGCCTTTTATCAATCCAGATGGAGACCGTTTTCCTACTGAGAATTAAAATTCCACCCGTCCACAGGCATATCCTGCTCTAAAATTCCGTGTTTTACGAGGTCGACGGCCTTTCCATGTCCACAGAAAGTTTAGGGCCGTTGCCAGTTTTAAAATTCCTAGCACTTCTATAGTGTACATAGGTATGATGGCAAGAGTCACTTGCAAGCTTTTGGTTTCTTGGTGTGAAGGCTTTCATCTAACACTATTTTGCATCTGTCCGCTGTCGAAGCCAAAACATGACATTTAACCCGGTTGACTTCAGTCTTTTTGTGCTCAAAAGTCGCCTTGAGTTTGTGCCACGACAATCTGTTTGTTATTCTATTCCTAAACCAAAAGTATTCATTCGTCCATATCCGTTTTGTAAATATTTACAACAAAGTCGACGTTGACATACTCCGTTTGATTCCAATTAAAATTCCGTTCTAAATATAAACATCTTCTCGGAACCTTGAGTAGCATTTTCTCGGCAAAAAAAAATCCCCAAGACGCACCACCACATCTCGCAAATGAAAAGCAAAAGTTTCCTCAGAATCCCCACCACAGGCACACATTCCTCTGAGATTGGGGAACCTATCAGTCACCAGAATTTACGCCGAAATGTCTGCCACGACCGAATACAATTCCGCGTAATCGCGTCAATTAATCTGAAACACACACAGACAGAGATAGTGCGGTAGGTATGATCTTAAAGTGACTTGGTCCCCTCCATGCAATGGAGCATTTGTACATGGTACCTACACGTATGTGGTCGATTAAAAGTTTTATCGTCTCATTAAACCCTAGACTTTACTAAATCCACTTAAAGTCACACCGCCACTGTCGACGCCGTCAGTCGGTGTCATGTAATCCTGCCTTAAGATGATTCCTTTTAGCCGCTTCCCCCCACTCCAGAAAAGTATCCAAACAGGGGGCAGGAGAACTCAAAATGGAATCATAAAACACGGATGTTGTTGGAGCTCTGTGTTACTTTGTCCATTTGTGCGCGCACATGTGGAAACCTAATCAGAAGGCGGGCCTGAGCACTTGTTGGAGGCGAGAGAGAGAGTCTGTTGTTCTGGAATTCTCCATTTCACAAGTAATCGCGAACATTTTTCAAATTCTTCTCGGTATTAGTACTTTTGATGGTGGGGGTTGGTGGTTGGTGGAGGCCAGACCAGGCTGATTAATTGGAGAGAAAGGCACGCAAACCGATTGAGGGACGACAGAAAATGACCTTTTGATGGGATTTTACCGAGAATGGAAGTCATGTTGGCATGAGAACACATTCCAATTGAGTGTGGGTCAGTGCAACCGATCAGGGGTATTGTAACTTGAAAAGTTGTGAACTTTATATGTGCACACTTGTGTCCTTTTGATGCAGCGACGCTAGTGCAAGGATGAGGTGTACTTTCACCAGTCACGTGTTGTATCTTAGTCTTGAACTCGGGAATTGTTTAGAATTTGCTGGTTTATACCGAGCTTTCACGAAACTTCACAAGTAGATGTCAAACGACGTTGAATCGCAAGATTTTGCTGGCCAGTTGATGTCAGCTCTATAGGTACGTGTCACGAGTCTGGAAATTGTTCTTTTCCCATGGAACCACGTCATCAAGGTCCATACGGATCAGTTGAAACCAGAAGTACTCAGTCATCATAGTGTAATAACGAACGTTCTTCACGGTCACTGCATATCTGGCGTCATTTTCAAAAAAATACTGTTCAATCCAATCCACTTCGCCTGTCCTTATACTGCACGAAACAGAGGCTCGTTGAGGATGCATCGGTCTCTTATGGATCACTCGCGGGTTCTCTGTGTCTCCAATTTCTTTTCTTCACGAAGACACTGAAGTGAAAGTGCGGCTTATCATGGAAGATGATCATCCTCCTCATGGTTCTCGGAAACCCAATTCACGACGCTTATAATGTTTTGGTGACTTGAGTTCCGGTGCCAACTAAGTTGGAGCTGAAACGTTCAATTGATGTTCCTGCTGCCCGGGCTCTCAACGACATTGTTCTCCATGGATTGGACAAGATCGCCATGAACACCGTCCCAGCCTCTTCAAATTTCTCAATCGAGCTTGAAACTTTTGTTTGATGGTGGTACTGATGGTTGAGAATTATGTATTTCCTGGAGAAGAGGACTAGCTCTGTCTTGTGTGGATTCCATTGGGTCCATCTAGTAAGAAAAGAGAGGGCTTTGTTCATCAGTTCGTTGAGAACTTGAGGGTGCATTCCTGAGACAGCAATCGGAATGTTATCCGCGTATGCCATCTCAGTGTAACCTCAGTCCACGAGCAGATTGTTCAGAGCCGTGTTCTAGTGGGAAGGTTGGAGGACCCCCTCTTGAGGAGTGCCTTTACTGACAGATCTTTGAGTTGTGGTATCACCCATCCTAGCGTTGACCACCCTTTCATAGAGGTGGTCTACCAGTGCCCCCATAGTTAGTGCATACGCATGCAGTTTGACGTTGTTGAAGGTTCCTGCGAAAGCGGGAAGGTAGATAGGTGTCCCACAGGACTCACTTAGGCTCCGAGCCCATTGTGATGAAGGTGAAGGCAGCTAGAGTGTGATGTTTATTTTCAATGAACCTCTCGATGGTTGGAGTTAGCTTATGTTAAGCTGTTTCGGTCGACTTGCCTTTATTGTAGGCGTGGTGAAACTTTGAGATCAGATTACAGATCAATGATTCTTTCAAGTACCTTTAGGAACGAGATACGCTGATTGGTCTTGCTCGCCTTTAGTATGAACACTACATCGATTTGCTTCCATTTGTTAGAAATGTATGTGTGGGAAATACAGCTTCAGTAGATATCAAGCAGTCAAGGGAGAATAAAATCTTTTGATTGCTGAAACTTTCCTGGAAAAATCCCGTCCAGGTCAGATGATTTGAATGGTTTGGAGCTTAAGATAGCCCAAATCATCTTTGTTAAGAGAAATTAGCTCATTTGCAGTGTTAACCCATCCAGAAAAGCATTGTGTGAAGTACGGAGTCAGAGAAGTGAGTGTCTAGGAGAAGGTCAAGAACCTTTGAATAACTAGAGTTTAACGGGCCGGGTAATATGTAAACGTAAATAGATAACCTTTTTTAAACTTAACTCTGTTCAACAAAATCTTAGCCCCTTGCTGCCTCCACTGTGCACATTCCCACCATATCGCCATTTAAAAAGGAAACAGTGACACGATAAAAATAAACCACACTCAGTCGGTATTTCGCTTGCGTTTGCAGAAAATTTAGATTTTTTTTTTTCTTCACTTTCCCCCTCGTGTACATGCGAAAGAATGTCGCACGCCACATATGCACTATCTAGGTGCACTTTTAGAATTTACAACGGAATGTTGTCTCTTGTTGATAAGGTCAATCCTAATTGAGGAACCTAATTAATTGCCCAAGACAGAGAGAGTATGTGTCTTGAGTGGTAAAGGAAAAGAATTTATTTTCCAACTTGATGTGGAAAACAGACCGGCAGCGCCCACGACATTCCGACGTGTTCAAATATCGTCTGATGATTTATGTTTTTTTTTTTTTCTTTTGCTAAAAACAAAATTAATATTTTCGTCGAGACTGTTGCCAATATAAAGTGGATGACAGCACACAGAGATGAAGACAAGATTTTTGAAATTTTTCAAATTCCATCCGTTCGAAATGGTTCGTGAAATGGTCGCCCCTTGGTTGAGTAGTTTTTGGTGAATTTTCTTGTTCTGTTCGTCGCCGCACTCACAATTTTAAGTTTTGACACACGCCACATTGTTTTGACATAAAATTGAATTAATTCCATCGAGAGAGGGGGACAGGAGAGTCTATCGAAAGTGATGTCTAATTGAGAACGATTCATTGAGAGTCAAAAAGAGTTCGATGTGGATTGCAAATTTCTCCGGGTTGCGTAAATCCAAAGCATTCCATGGCAAATCAACTTCCTTGGCACAAAAGAAAGTCCAAGAGTATTGCCATATAATAAACGAATGTGAAATCGAAAGTTGAATCCTGCAAAACCTCCACTCATCCAGTACCTCCCTCCCTAAGTGACGCACAATTTTAATCGCTGAAAAATTAACGTCGTTAGTCGCAATGTCGCACAACGATTGATACTGGCGGTGGTGATTATCTCTTAGAAACACCGCACAGGTCGTCTGCTGTCGCGTATTGAAACTCCGGGTAGTGAAAGAATGACCTCTTTGCGTAAGTAAATTAAAGAAAACAAAGTAAAGATGCTCGAAAAGAAGCGGATATTGAATGTGAAATCGAGCACATGGTCACCCGGCTGTAGGCAACATTCGATTCGACCCAACAGTGCTTGGAGCATTCATCTGAATTAGGTCGATCTATGGATGATCTTATTGCGCTGTCGTACAGTTCAGTGAGGGATAAAGGGAGCATCAATGTCATTTAATTTGGACAAAGAGCGGATAAAATTCCTCGACAACCGTGTTCGTTTGCTCGAAACGAAGTTAGAAAAAGAAAAGAGTTCATCGGACGCCTCCAAGCGAGTTAAGGAAGTGGAGAATGAGATCTTAAAGCTTGAAGAAGGTCTTAAAGAGAGGAGGGGACTCTCGAATTGGTGGCTACACTGAATAACTATGACATTGAAGAAAGTTGTCAGATTGAAAATGATCGCTTAAAAACTGAGCTGGAGAAGATTTCTCCACCTAGAGATAGTTAAATATGATATCATCGAGAAGGCGCAGATTCTCGAGTCTAAGCTTCGAGAATCTTCACAGGAAGCAACTAAGAACTTAGAGAAGGAACTAGAAAATCTAAAAATCTCGATCGTCATTGAATTTGGACTGTTCTGACTAGGTCATTGTTTTTGAACAGCCCATGCAGTTCGTTGTTGTAGTTCCTCATTCACTCACTGTCTTACAGATGGGACATTAGATAACCCGAATGATTTTTTGTTCTCAAAACAACCGACGGCAACCTCATCCATGACCTGTGTGCCATAGAGGAGGACCAAGATAAACGGGGTCTTGTTTGCAGTCGCATTTGACATTCTCCGATATGCACAGCACATACTCGGTTGACGATGTTAATCTTGCTCGCGTAAGACTTAACTTTCACTGCTTTGGCCCGTATTGGTGATGGATTACACCACCCTTGACAGAATAAGTCCCCTTTGTTGTATGGGTCCTCCAATGTTCATCATTATTCTGGATAAGGCACCACTCGCCCGAACAGCTTTCTTGCACGTAGTTTCAAGATGTTCCTTTTAGGCGAGTCCTAGCGTCGATCATCACACCTAGGTATCCGATGCTCTTCTGACCTAATGGTTATTGTCTCTGTTTTGTGTTTTGCGAGCTCTTACCCAGCTGCTGCCATCCAGTGCCTCACTTTATGTATACATTCATAACCAATGTCCTATTTCTTCCAGGTGTTTCGCTACCACCACAATTGCAGTATCATCCGGTAAAGCCTATGATTTTTGCCTCGTTTGGGATTCCAATCCTTAGAACGCTATCATACATAATGTTCCATAGGACAGGTCTTAACACCGATCCCTGTGGAACTCCGCCAGATATGTGGTGTACTGCCTTACTCCATCATCGATGTCGAAGAATAGAAACCGCTTCTTGGGTCATTCAAGGGCCCGTCTTTCTGGTTCTGCATAGGAAGTGGACTGTGCTCTGTTCTGCATTTGAATCACCGCAGTCTCCGTTAAAATCGTTATATGCGCACGCTTGTGTCCTTTTGATACAATTTTCAGCGACTTAAGTGCAAATATACGAAGCTTTCACGAAACTTCACAAATAGAAGTCAAACGACGTTAAATCGCACCATTTTGCTGGCCAGTTGATGTCAGCTCTATAGGTACGTGTCACGAGTCTGGAAATTGTCCTTTTCCGATAGAACCACATGTGATAAAGGTCCATAGCGATCAGTTGAGACCACAAGAACTCAGTTATCATTGTGTAATAACGAACGTGCTTCACGGTCACTGCATACCTGTCGTCATCTACGAAAAAATACTGTTCAATCCAATCCAGTTCGCCTGTCCTAATACTGCACGAAACAGGCTCATCGAGAATGCTTCGGTCTCTCATGGATCACTCGAGGGTTCTTTGTGGCTCCAATTTTGTTTCTTCACGAAGAAATTCAAGTGAAAGTGCGTCTTATCATTGAAGATGATCATCCTTCTCATGCTTCTCGGAAACTCAACTCACGATGCTTATAATGTTCTGGTGGCTTGAGTTCCGGTGCCAACTAAGTTGGAGCTGAAACGTTCAATTGATGTTCCTGCTGCCCGGGCTCTCAACCACATTGTTCTCCATTGATTGGACGAGATGGATATGAACACCATCCCAGTTTGTTAAAATCATTGTTCCGAGGCGGATCGCCATTCTGGTCTCTGGTAAAGGCTTAAGCATAATACTGTCATTTCTAGCATCCTCACCAACAAAATTGATGCCTTTAAAGTGTTGGTGCCCGTGGATCTCATCGTCTAAACTCGGTTCACTTTATCTCTCCGCTACTGTGTTCCACCAATTTTGTTTAATTCACACGAAAAAAAAAAAAAACCACGGCAGATGCAAATCATTAATTCGCGCATTTCAAAACTTTTATCTCTTCTTTGCTGGCGTTTTTATTTGTTTTTCCTTCCCTCTCCGTGAATTGATGGATCTTAAATTGTTTAGAATTCCTTGGCAACTTTTTGTCCCGCCGTTGAGTGAGGGGATGGGAAACACTTTCGTTCAAAAATTGACAGTTTTGTGGTTCAGCTGGAGAATGTTGTTTTTTTTCTGTTTTTTTTTTTTTTTTGTTGTGTCTGTCAAAAAGAAATGTTTTTCGGTTTTTTTATTGTGGCCCGGTGCGCGGTTCCTGCCATGTGGAGACATCGTAAAAGTTCTAACAACGCATCGCATTTGTGTTTTGGTTGAGAACTTGATTTTAGTTGCTTTGAAGTGGAAATGTTAAAAATTTGTCGGTTGGTTTTAATGGTGGGAAAAGGTGTTTTTTAAAGTATGTCATTCGTTTTCGTGCTACAAGTTGGATTGCGTCATAATAATCTGCGTATAGAGAACACAAACACCTCCTCAAGGCTGCAAAATGCATAGCTAAATGGTTCCAGTTGCTGATGTCAATTGCCTCGGTTCCTTGTCATCTTAGACGATGCGTTGCACTTTTCCCACGCGTTACGAGCCACTCGCGAATGACAAACGTCACTGGTGGGCTCTAACTCGTTCAGTGCCTCTGTCGGTTTGTTGGGTGCTGCTTGCGCAGGCCATTCAGCTGGGATAGATTCACCTGCTTTGTGCTACCTAGCGCCAGCAAAGGGGTGCTGGGTTTCTTTTTTCTCAAGGGCGCCACCCAATCTTTATGGAGGAATTGGGAAACTTCTGAACTCGCTTCCCGCAGACAAGGAGACGACACCGACAGACAGCTCCATGGGAGCGACGGTCGTTTACTTATTCCGGCTTTGGTGGTTAATTGCTCAAACTGCCTATTGCCGTTGGACTAGCCCATTATCGAGAAGTTCTGAACATATAATTAGGCCAATGGAGGGGATTTAGTGGCAAGACAGCTACCGCCGTCGCACCATCTCCTACTTCTGCACCTACTCGTCGAAGCTAAAGAAGCAGTTGTTACCTCGCGGAACTACCTCACTCCGGTGGACTTTTGAGCAGATGTGGGGGATAGGCACTTCACGACAGTGTGCTATCCTGCACTTAACATTTATCATTTCCGTTGGGTTGGGTGGGCTATCGGCCATTGATGGTATCGTATTGCTGTGGTGTATGCGTTCTATTGCCAGACCGCCCGTCTGGTCGGGTTACACGCGGCGTTCGCTTCTTCGCAGACCGTCCATCTGCTTGGCTTGAGGGACCATCCGTCGCTCTGTGTTGCGATGCCTTTCGTCTCTTTTCTGGGCTTCGACGTGTTTATTTTTTATTTTTTTTCTGGAGACCGTCCATTCGGTAGTCTAGGCTTGGACGTGTTTGTCTTCTGGAGACCGTCCGCCTCTTCTCTCTTATAGAGACCGTCTGTCTTTTCTCTTAGCCGACCTGATCGTGATTGTTCCTCCAAGACACCAGGGGAGTGGGCCAATGGCTGACGGGGCCATGATTGCCCTCCACTCTCTCGGAATTTTGAAACACAGGGTGAAAGGAAGAGCAGGGGCGGGCTTTATTGTAGTAAACCCGCAACAGATGGATCCTTAACTTTCCGACTAAGTGTGATGTTATGTCACTGTTTGTTTTGCGGTTTTGTTAGTCAAGAATTAGACAATTTGTGTCGACGCAGAAGAAAGCACAACACACTTCCTATGCGAATGCAGAACCAGAATGACTCCCGTTGGGGGAATACTATCTCAACAACCTGGACGGTCTGTATAAGAAGCCATCCAATCAGGAGGAACCAACTAACACAGATCCTTCTTCTTTGGTTTCTCTTTCAGACTGGACATTCCATGCTAGGGTAACACAATGGATCGTTGGAGATCCAAATGAAGGTTGCATCATATGGGATGCAGTCACCCCTTCTACCTACCTACAAATATGAAACTTTTGTTTCTATCCATGTTTGCGTCAATGTTATTTAGATCTTTGAAGATGTGTTCCTTAGAGAACCACCTCTGGCGTTAGGAGGGGCCTCACCTACGTAATTTCTACAAAAATACACAGCTGACTGTGTCTATGTCTGCCTAGAATGTAACGCCTTGATTTTATTTGGAGACGTTTGGTCCAAAAGCCTCTTCGACGTGTTAAGATCCAGGCCTGGCCATTGACGTCTAATAGTGTTGCAGTAGATGTGTCACTCTGTAATTTATCGTCGCTTAAAGTAACGTCTTATCTACATCCCTGATTCCGAAGGAGCCCTGTCTTACCAAAGTCTCGTTTAGACTCAATGGCATCCGCACACTGTTTCTAACAGCCATGAGCCTTCTTCCACTGTCCCATGCCATTCCTGTTTTCCTTTCGAAAGATCGTTGTCAATGGCGTTAGTTGTAGTCCAACTGTGGAACTTAAATGCGCCACGACAGCTGTCATAATCTTGTGCTCAAACCAACTGATTACTTGTCTCATAGGACCTTAGAGTCCTTGGAATGTGTTAAAAAATCCATCACAACAAAACGGAAGTCATTTTTCCCCGTTATCAAGTTCTTGAACATTTTAGTCATACACACACCTAGGCAGTAGGGGCACCCCACTTGAAAGGCGAATAAACAATTACCACGATCACCATTCTAAATTTAACAACATCATCGGTCGGTCGGAGCGCACCTTAATGCAAAACGCGCTTAGGCAGGCCATACAATACGAGTTGAGTTGTACGGGCACCTATTCGAGTGGTGCTCCCTTGTAACCATTCGGGGTTCGTTTTATAAATTTGCATATCGCCTGGCTCATTTCTAATCAAAGTCGCGTTTCAATGGGCAAAAAGAAAAAAAATTCAAAGTCAGACGCCTTCGCCTGGTAGTCACGGATTGCATTTTCCAGTGCTACCTCTGCTGGTTTTCTATCTCAAAGGCACGTTAGGGTTAGAGTTCTGGTGTGTGTGTATGGTGGTTTTATTGCTAGCGCCGGCCGGTGTTGGTTTTTTTTTGTTTGTACAAGGTAAACTCTCATTACCATTGCAAGCGGTATTACCATGCAACAGCAGCAGTGGTTGGAGGCAATGGTGGCGGCCACCGCCCAGATTTCTCAACACAAAAGCTATAGTAAGACTGTGTCGGTGGGTATGAGTACCCCACCTTTATTCCATTCAATTGGATGAGAGAATAGCCGTGTATCGTAGGTCAGTTCGTTTATTTATTTTTTTTAATTAAAATTCACAACAAATTGCTTTGGAATATGAATGTGCATCGCACAAGCAAAAGCAAAAAATACCGACTTTTCGTATCTAACAGATACACTTTGGAATGCACAATGTGGAAAGCGTCTTACCCGCTTACACCCTTGGGTTTTTTTTTTTTTTTTTTGGGGGGGGCGAATGCAATGTGATACGAGACCGTATGCTGTGTCGTATGTGATTTTTGCATGTCGAAGCTAGATACTTTATCGTGTACTTTATGTGGGGATCTTTTGGAGGCACACTTTGGAATGCTGGAAGCGAAAATTATGAATAATATTTTTGTTTTTAGGTTTTACGAAATTGTTTGCAATTGGAATTCATTGTTGTTGGATGCGGATGGGGGGGGACACCCGATGGTTATGTGGAGTTCTCATCTATTATTTATGAATTGTTTAGGCTAGAGGAATTTGTCGGGATCATTGGTTGGGGGTTAGTTATCTTTAGCGGTCATCGCTTGGGAAATTGTTTTGAGAGCACGTCAGCGCTACATATGGTCTTATGGTTAGACTAACAAGGCTATTGGTTACACATTTTGATGACACAAGTCCACGTTGTACATCCATGGTTCAGAAAAAGGTTTTTGTATTGTTTTCGTTGCCTAAAGTGTTCATCTTCTTCATTATAACCCTCGAAATATTCAAAACCAATGTACATCGGAACCCCTCTTTGTTTCCCTCGCGTTGTCTTCACTGAAAAGGGTCGAGATATCGTTTTTTCAGACACGTCTTAAAGCTTTAGACAGCTTTCAGTGACGCCTTATTAGTAGTCTTTCCGTTGGGCGTTCCTTTCATCTTGGAAAACTAGTTCTCCAAATGATTGAAGGAGTTCTAGCTCCGAAGTTGAAGGACTTTTTTCATTGCCATTGTCATATCTCGCTTCAGACTATGAGAAACTGGTTAATCAGTGACAGGTGGTCATGGACAATTGACCTGCTTAGTTCTACTGTTTCCATCAAAAGAAGTGTACATATGTTCCATTTGACAATTGAATGTCATTGTCAGGTCAGACAGCACATTTCGGATCTGGAACTTATGCCACTCTGGTAGTGCAAACAAATAGAACCTTGCAGCAGCTCAGTCTAAACCAACTCTCTGCAGTAATCTTCTCTGCGATCCACGCAAGTAGCAGGTATACAGGCATACCTCCAGTTACGACCCTTAAACTTAAGTCGATTTTAACTTACGACGCGTTTTCCCGGAACGAATTAGCAACGTAAGTCAATCGGCGCACGCAAGTGGAAGGGGATCTCAACCAACTTAGCATGCGAAACTGGAGGCAGCTTGTTGGTTGAAGCCCTGGTCCACCCCGGACTGTACTGCCACCTTAAGATAGTAAGTTGATCGTTATCGTAAAACAAACCCCTTTTGTGGACCTACAAATGCAAATGGTAGTTCACTCCTCGTGGGTAGAGTGCGTCTACAACACCTATGCGCCATCTTGTTCGGAGTTCTGCAACGTGCTTCGTTTACATAGTGCGACCCAATCCTCTGAGTGATTAGGTTGGATTGCATGGCATACTTCGGCACGGAATAGTCGTCGCACAGTATCACCGATCTAATGGTACTTGCTTTGCTGTATTGCGATGTTTATTTGTACCTGAGTCCGAAGCTCTTCCTTCGACATGTGATTCGGCTACAAAATCCTCCTGTAGACACTTATTTGAGAACGTTTTTAATTTAAAAGTGACAGCTGTCGTCACACCCCAATTATTATCGAAGCGGAACAATCTCAGCTCGGTTTAAACTTTCTAGATTTTGGTCCAGTTCCCTGTCACTGTCAGGTGAAATGAAAAGTACTAAGGATTAAAATAGTTTCGATCAGCAACAGTCGGTTCCCACTATAGAGGGAGGAAGCCCGCAATAGCACATTAGCAGTGTGAATCACCACAAGGAAGGACGTTTAAGACAAGCCGCTTTCGTTGGCTCATGTGCTCGCTTGATCACAGGCAGAGTTTAATGGAAGTCGCTGAAGAAAAGAATGCCACTCCACCAATGACCGTCTCTAATTGCTCATAACAGCTGGTATCGAACCAAGCCTATAGCTCAAGTTGAAACGATATCTCTATGTGCATACAATTTCGTCAGAATCTGTTGCGCCGTTTTCAAGTTATAATGCAACAAACATACATCCAAAGATAACCAACATCAGAGATATTATTAAAAGTTACAGTGGTCGCTGTGGCTTAGTGGTTAGTGCGTTGGACTGCTAAACGAGAGGTTATAGGTTCGAGTTCCTGCAACATCCAAAGTTTTTCGTGGTTCAACCTCTTCGCAGGCATGACATTTGTCGAAAAAGGTTTTCAATCCGCCGTTCAGAGTCGGCAATAAGACAGTAGATCCCTTCCATTCAATCGAAAAATATAACAGTGTCACATCATGAATGGTAACGAGAGGCTAGGCCCTGGCTCTCAATGAACTGTAGCGCCAAATATTTGTATTAGAAATGACAAATCTAGCTTTGTGTTGCTCATAGATTGTTGACTTGTGTCCTGGATATGGTAATATGTTCAATCCACTCATCACTAAGCAATTTTTCAACAGAACTGTCAAACGATAAGTCTTCACAAACTTCATCGACCTTAATCGTTTGTTCACCCACGGATAGCCATAGAAGACCCTCTCTTGTCAT
The DNA here is from genome assembly GCA_951813785.1 of Criorhina ranunculi. Taxonomy (NCBI): domain Eukaryota; kingdom Metazoa; phylum Arthropoda; class Insecta; order Diptera; family Syrphidae; genus Criorhina; species Criorhina ranunculi. The sequence goes on along the minus strand of OX638382.1, from coordinate 10,038,401 downwards.
GTTTGGAATTTCATATTTCAAAGCGCGCACAATAAATAAATAAATAAAATTCAATAAATTTCGTGCGATTTTTTTTATCGATTCATGTCACCACTGTGTATCGTCGGCGTGTGTGTTACCGTTTTTTTCTTCTTTCAATTCCATTCGTCTGTGTACTGTGTGCGCGGATTGGCTAAAAAATATTAATAATGCGTGAAGTAATGTTTTTTCATGTTTGCAATTTTATTTATTAGTACCCCCTCATCCCCCTCTTTCATCTGTTTGTGTTATATTTGCGTGAAGAAATTTAAATAAACCAACAATCCTCGACGCAACAACAATTCGAAAACGTGTAAAGGTTTCTCATCTTTAAATCGAACGACGATGATACGATATATACGTACGATATATATGTATGTTATGCATATGACGCCATAAGACGTGATTTTTATATTTGTTTTGATTAATTTTTTCTTCCCCGAATTGTGAAAAATAAAATTAAGAAGAAGAAGGAAGGAAGGAATGGAAAATGTACATACGGCGGCGGTGTACACGCATAATTTAGTTCATATTTCGTGAGTGATTACGTTATGTGATTACAATTTTTACACGAGTTGAGTTGAGGGTCAGGACAGACAAGAAGAAGACTTGGGTTACATAAGGTTTGTGTGTGCTTGTATTTATGAATATGAATATATTGTAATTGGACACAGATTTTTGCAGCGAATGTCACTGGTGTAAGTTGCATTCAAACTGAGTAGGTTATATGTTTTGTAAGACGGTGAAACTATAGTTGGGCCTTTAAGTTGGTCTCAACGAGGCTTTGCAGGCGAGCTTTATACTCGTTGTACCGTCACTTTATATTGGCACTCCTTTTCAGTTAGTACACACATTCTAGACATGGGTAAGTACTAAATTTTCATACCCAAGATGGTACTACAATTCTGTAAGTGCCCGAGATCACACATCCCAGGTGTCGACAGGGATTATGCTCGGCTGGTAACCTAGTGTGGTGGCAGGCAGTGTGCAAAACCACTAATCTTAAGTTTATAAAAAAGATTGAAAGGAAAGTCTGCATCAGCACCACTAGCGCATTGAGAACCACCCCCACAGCGGGACTCGAAACGATTCTCAATCTACTCCCGCTTGATTTACTTGTGCAAAAGTCAGCTGCAAAAAGCGCCCTTCGCATATGCCAAACTGGAAACTGCGAACCCAGTCTGACAGGGCGTGCACAGATCTACGCAATTTTATGGGCAATACAGACTACATGATGCCTTACTTAGAATTTGATGGACCATACTCAACCTGCTTTCCCAGCCAGGGACGAATGGCAGGACAATCAGGTATTAAATAATGACAACCACTTCCGTTTACACGGATGGATCCAAGATTCTTTTCCGAGTCTCTCGGATTGTCCGGATTGATCAGACTCTCGGACTACAGCAGTGTCTTCCAAGCGGAGGTCTTGGCAGTGACAGCAGCTGTCTAACAGGTTGCAAAAAAGGCACTACAACGGGATGATATTACCTTTTACATCGACAGCCAGGCAGCTATAGAAGCAAAATCGAAGCTTGTAAGTCGCTGTCGTGAAGAGCTACGGGTTCTTGGTAGGCAGCACAATGTAAGACTCTGCGGGGTCCCTGGCCCCAAAGGGGTGTTTGGAAACGAAAGAGCTGATGAGCGGGCAAGGGAAGGATCCTTATTAGACCCCGTCCAAGCTTAAATTCCATCCCTGGGGTATCACAATGGGTCAACATTGTGTGACTGATAAAGGACTTCCTTTCCCTGTCAACTCTATTACCTAACCTTACCATGCTCGGATGGTGCGCAGACCAAGTTCTACACCCGTAGACAGAGATCCTTCGAAGTTACTGCGATCTAGTCCCTACAATGCGGTTGAAGGTTTTTCTCGAACTGACACATGAGGCACCAGAATAAGACTTTTCATGGACCTCCTGTCTGCTTGACAAAGACCAGAAAAACACTGCGACCTAAAAGATTTTTTTATTTTTTTTTTTGCTAAGGAAAACTCTCTTCTACAGTTGAAGATCGATATCAAAGAGAAACTCTTAGGAACATGTATGGAATTAGCTACCAAAGTACAAGTTAGCGCAAAAGTCATCATCCTATCGGAAGATGCTTTAATTTTTGCAAATGGCGGCAAATGTCAATTCTACTTTGACATTTGTGAAGTAAACAGATACAAAATACACGTCAACAAGACATGAATCGCTATACTCCTAAAGAACGCGGAATAATTGATTTAATTTTTTTTTTGCGGAGTAATTCGTCGGTGGTGTTGGCGTAGCGTGGATTTCGGCGCAGATTTCCCGGTCGTTCGACACCAAATGATCGCCTAGAAGAGTATGGGACGACACGAGATGCTGTCAGGTCTGGCCTGCCCCGGAGCAGCCGATCTGCTGAGAATATCGCAGCTGTGGCTGAAGATGTCGCAGAGGACCCCAGAATATCGACCAGACGACGTGCCACGCAATTGGGCATCAATCGGCCGTCTTTACAGAGAATTTTAGGGAAAGAATGTAAAATGTTCCCTTACAAAGTGCAGACAGTGCATCAGCTGTTAGCTGTTGACCGCCAAGCGCGTGTAACCTACGCTCAATCCATCCTGAATCTCGACCACGAGAGAGACAACTTTTCATTGAAAATCATCATGAGCGACGAGGCCCATTTCCATCTCAGTGCAAAATTATCGCTTCTGGGGCACCGAAAATCCGCGTATAACCCACGGAGAATCATTACACCCGTTTAAAGCTCCTGCATGGTGTGCTGTTTACGCTGGAGGCGTCATCAGGCCTTCTTTTTTCGAAAACGCCGTAGGCCAAACGACTACTGTGTACGGCGAGCGCTGCAGAGCCATGCTTAACGACTTTCTCCTTCCTCAATTGGATGAATTGGGACTGGGAACATGTGGTTCCAACAGGATGAAGCAACGGCGCATACTGCACGAGCCACAACCGAAATTCTGAGGGCTGCATTTCAGGGTCGCCCGCAAGATCGCGTAATTTAACCGTTCCGGACTTCTTTTTGTGGGGTTTTTTGAAGTCACGAGTCTATGTCAACAAGCCTCAGACTCTTGAAGCCCTCAAAGAGAATATTCGTCAAGAATGCGTGGACCAATCGGCGGAAGTTCTGGCAAGAGTGATGGCTTAATGGTTAGTGCGTTGGATTGCTAAGCGAGTGGACACAGGTTCGATCCTCAAACCTACCAAACTTTTTTTTCGCGGCATCACCCCTTCGCAGGCATGAAAAACCTTCAAGAGTTTAAATTTGTCATGCAATTTGTCTTCTCAATCCGCCGTTTGGAGTCGGCAATAAAACTGTAGGTCCCTTCCATTCATGCAAAAATATAACACGCACAAGTTGAATGGTTGTTAGAAGCTTCGTATAGGCCTTGGCTCTCTATTGGCTGTCGTGCCAAATATTTATTTGATTTGTACGGGGTTCTGAAATTTGTTGAGTTGAATACAAAACTGAGTTCAATTGGTTGAATAAGTTGCGACGGGCATTACATTCTGCTCTTTGGGGATCATGAAGCACTGGCACTCGTAAATATCTGTCTGACATCAAATGATAGCCTGACAGTAGAAGTCCACATTGAAATAAATTTAACAAAAACAATTCTAACTAACAAATGAAAGCTTCAAAGCAACACAATGCTAAACAATTGATTTGCCTTGTAAATCTAATATTCTCACGCGACTTGAATTAAACATGAATTTGTCCGCTTCCAAAATTTAATTCGATCGGAAAAATTCATCGTAAATGGGTCGAACTTCAAATTTCGGAAGTAAAACTGGAAAAAAAAAAAAACGCGCAAAAAGACTACGACAAACCACAGAGAATGTAGGTTGCTCAGTGGCCAGTGACCACGAAGGAAATACTTTGTACATTCTTTCGAATTTATTTGCATTCATTCGATTCGGGCTAATGTCTGATAACTTAATCATTCATTTCGGAACAATGTTGGTATACGATAGTAAAAAAAAAAATAAAAAATTTAATTCTCGGCCGATGTTTGACCTAGATATTTTTTTTTCCGTTTTTTTTTATATTATTTCCACATAATCGCTTGACTTTATTTTATTTTATTTTTTTCGTTTCTTTGATTGGAATTTACTTGAATTTGCATTGTTTTACTTTCTGTTGTACTTATTCTGACGACAATTTGTTAAGAATTTCATAATCAGCAGTTGTACAGGGTGGTGGAGTTTTTTTTTCAAACGTTTTGGGGTCTTAATTGTGTTAAAAAAAAGGAACATACCTTTTTGTACCACTTAATCAACATCAACAGTCAAAAAAGCTTACACCCCATGATCACAAAAGAAAAGTGGTAAAATTATACAACCTTGTGGGACCCCATTTTGGCTTTTAAATTCCTCTGACAATACATGACAACCATCATAAGTAACTTAACGAATGGGAATTTGATCCATTCCGGCCACAACTATCTGATGGCACTGGACAGCTGGGAAAAACGTAACTTCTTATCCTATTGGAGCAACACTCAGGGGCTTAGACAGGCCAAAAAGGGCCATCCTTCCCCTGAAAAAAATCACAAAAAAATATTCTCAATCATAAAAGGGGCGATATCAGAAGACTGGCAGGCTCCCTCACCGGTCCCTGCAGCCTCAGATATCACACATAAACTAAATATAGTTCAGGAATCTGAATGCCGACTTTGCTTAGAGGAACACGAATCAGCAGAACACGTACTGTGAGTGCGTGGCTGCCTGCAGAGTCAGGAAACGCTTTTTCCATAAGGAATTCCTAACACCGGAGGATCTTCGTAACGCCTCGACTGGAGATATTCTCAACTTCATTAGGAAGATAGAGGATCTCCTTGTCTAACTGGCCCCAAGCACAATAGATCTTTCAGGTCGCAGTGCCATTTGCGTCAGTCGCAGAGCCTTACCAATAATAATAATCTATTCATCTTGAGACCTGCAAACTCCATAGTTGGTATTTTTCTCCCCTAATACAATCCACAAGCATTCAATACTAATCTGCTTAGGTTTCCACACACCCGCAGTTTAAAACGGCTGATGTAAGAAACGAATGGAAGATACAGAGGCTCATGCGGAAAAGACCACAGCCAGGGGAAAAAATTGGGTCTTTGAGGTTTGTTTTTTAAAAACATGTTTAGTAAAGCCATTGACGTAGGAATGGAACCCAACTCAACTATGAATAGGTTGGTTTTAACGATCACTTAATACAGCGGATCTAGCTAGTTAGAAGTGGTCCTCCAAGAAGAGATACACTTAGACCAACAGTAGGTCCATTCTGATACCAGGCGGATCTGAGAAGATGTAGAAGTTTTCCATGATTTTTTTGAAGGAGGAATTCTCTTGCACCAAGTTTTCCGAGTGTCGGACTCTTACAGAATAAACTCTCTCTATCTTCAGGCAATCGAACCCCGGAATTGATTCTTGTATTACTTCAGGGTGATGCCTCTTTTCGCAGAGCCATCCCTGTATGGCCTTGATGGGTTTAGTTCTCTTTTCCTAACCTTCAGCTCTTCCTTGATGTAGTAGTACAGTCGGTTTCAATTGTTCGGTGTGACTCCGCCGACATATGTACGTTTTTAGTCTTTGTCCCTCTGCAAGCCATTTGATGTACTCAAAGACAGTGTGTTTGACGTTGTTTTTTGAGTCGAGTCGCCATACTGACTTCCTGGAAAGTATCACGGGTGACTATTCTCGTGACTATAGGTTAAAGTGGTGCGTTGAAGACTCTCTGTTGACCAGGGTTTTCAAAGAAAAATTTGTCCAGTATATGATAACTAGTGCGTAATTTTTTATTTTTTTTAGCAAAACTTTTGTGACCACGCACTGAGGCAGTGTGTTGAGGAAAGTGTAATTGCTTCCTTCACATCCAGCCTGTGGATTTCAAATTGAACAATGTTGTCGAAGAAAAGTTTGGACCTTGTGTAGTGACTGGTTCAAACTAGAGCAAGGAAAGTGTTTATTGAAAGGGATACCCAGATTCGTTTCATAAGTTGCCAGTGACATCTGCACAGCTTCTGTCGTAATATTCTTTTATTTTTATTTTTGAATGTTGCTTGTATGCCACATCTTTCTGAATATGACGCAGCTATTCAGTTCATAGGTTCACAAGTTCGTTTCGGTACTGCTCTATGGATCGTGAGCTCGGAACACCTGTGTAGGGTTGCTTGCAATTCCCCTGACGAAATTCGATGGTATAAACGATTTTGACGTCTTCAAAGCTTCCGTGAAAACCTTCGAGGTTTTAGACAATGGATCATGAGCTTGCGACAGGCTTCGAGGATTGCTTGCAGTTTAACAGAGAGTCGGTAGTCTAAGCCCGAGTTTCCTAACCTGCGCTCGGTGCTTAACGAGACTTTTCCAATTGCTTCACGCAAATCGATTTGCCCATGAAATATCGTGCCTTTGGCATACAAACGATGAAGTGTTTGGCGACGATTTTTCCCTAAAAAGTGCTCCGCTCCGCTGCTCTATATTGTAAATCATTTTCGAGTCTTTAAATATGGATTTGTCGAAGTTGTTGCAGTGGGCTGCCTGATGTTGCCAGCACCCTTAGGCCAGTGATAGGACCACATGGATCTGTATAGATCTTCTTACCTATTCGTTGAACCAATTGGAGCTTCTGATGAACCGAAGTAGGTTTCTGATATCTGTATTCGCATCGCCTATGTCGTTAAAGTAGAATTCTCCTAGGTGGAATCTTCTTTTGCGGGAGAGAGATGGGCAGCTACAGAGAAGGTGGGGAATAGGCAGTGTCCTGTGATGACACCTATTACGAATCTGATATGCGATCTCTTGAGAGAAATTAAATTCTTAGAACGTTTCAGATCCAGCCGTGGCCAAATCCGCTTTGTCGCTAGACACGTTATACCGCTTGTCCACCTAGAATTTGTTCTCTCGATAGCATCTAGCTTGAATTTGAGTTTACATGTAGCGATCGGTATGCCAAGGGTGCATTTTTTTGCGTATAGTTGTTCCATATCTGGCAAGTTCGTCTGCCTTAGTTCCCTGGAATATCACCATGCCCCGGCACCCAACAAAGGTGAATATAGAACTGTTCTGCCATTTCTATAAGAGATGATTAGCAATCAAGAGCTACTAACGAATTTGGAGAGAAAAATTCCAAGGACCTGGTTACTGTTTGATTGTGTCTGAAAAGATACAGATATCTGTGGAAGATATCACGTTTTTCTTGAGCTTAGATAAGACTTCTTTAATCGCTAATATCTCCGCCTGAAACAAGCTGTAATGATTTGGAAGACGGAAAGTGAGGCTAAGATTATTCAAAAGAAACACCACCACCTAGTCCTTCATTGATTTTTGATCCATCGGTGTAAAAGTGGATCGAATCGCCTTGTAGAAATGGCTCTTCCTCCCAGGGAATGGTATTTTTATTAAAATATAATTTGGGTGTGATATAGTCTGTGTTTCCTGTAATAATTTTGAATTTGTTCAAATTGGAGGACTGAAACAATACAAACCTCCTTTTCCACGAGAATCTTATTCGTCACTCTGTGGAATTAAATCTACAAAACTGTATCAGTATCTGTTTAGTTTTGTTGTGACCATAGAGTAACCTTGCACATTCCAATTTCGATTTGTTGTGCATAAACTACATAAGATAACTTTATCGCTTAAACCACATGTTGAGTCACACAACTCAAAACCGAATTTTAACACAACAATAGCCACAACTGACACAAAACAGCGCGCGGAATTTTTATGCAAATTTTGAATTTCTCGTGTTTGGTGTGTTTGGGCGGAAATTGTTTAACTGATTTTGTTTCCTTTTTGTTACTAAAAAAAACTATTTTTATTTTTTTTTATTTTAAATTGATTGCCATCAATGCAAAGTTTTGCGTATTTTGTTTCCTTTTTTTCAAGTCACACGCCAAGCCACACCACATACACAGCAAAGCGATATCAAGGCGAGAGAATTTCAAAAATGTAAATGAGTCTTATTCAAATTGCGACCACTATTCTGTGTGGATATTTTTTTTATTTTTTTTTCTTTATAAATCACGACATTAAAAAATAAAATGAGAATTATGTGTACCGTCATTGGAATTTAATTGTTGCTTGGTCAGTCAGTCACATGTTATAAATATAAATCATTTAGCGATATAGTTTATGGCGAATATACATTTTTTTTTTTTAAATATTTATCGTGGGGACTTTTGTAGGTTTTTATGTCAAGTAACATTATAGTCAGATGATATTTGTTTTTTTTTTTTAGTAGGTACCTTTCTAATTTTATAGCTATGACTTCATAAATATTAAAAAGCTAAACGTCAAGGTTTTGATTAGTTTTACTATGGACGGGCGGTGACCTGAGGAAGGCAATTCTGTCCTGTTGTGTCCATTCATGGAAGTTATGAGGGAGTATTGTACAGTTGAAGAAGGACCTTTGAACATTTTTAGAACTCAATACGGCTGCAAAAAACTTCATCCCGCCCCCCCCACTAGGTAGGTAGGTAGAAGTGGTTGAAACTGGTGAACCTGCCAGAGACACAAGTAGCGCGGATGCCCCGTTTTGATACCAAAACTCACGTGAACTGGATGTTGATGGGCGTAAATAGTGTAGTTTTCAGATCCATCCTGTGGAGTTCAGACAATTGAAAATGTTGCAGAATATTATTTCAGAAATCTCTGATAAGTCCATAAAAATGGGTTTTCCGTTTGTGCGCTGCCTGGCTCTGGCTTCGCTAGTGTCGGGCAGTCACAGAGAAAGTGGAATATGGTTTCCTTTTCGTGTGAATTGTCGGAACGGGATGCCTCACTTGGCAACGTGTGGACCAATTGGCCAGTGGCCCGTCCTAATTGCTGCGATTCTTGCTGTCTTGGTGCGGGTCCTATTGATTACGTCATTCATCCTATTTTTATTGAAGGCGGACCAAATCTGTCTGGATTTTGCACAGATTGCTAGACTTCTTCACCTAGAGTTAGTAATAGAGAGAAAGTGTTGGAAAAGTTAACCCTTGATGAGTCCCATCGGGGAGCAGACTGACTTCGCAAGAGAGACATCCAGGGTAGAACCACATCTGGCTAACACGTAGGCTCTCTCGTTCCTCCTCAACGTTACTATGGCCGAGAACCCAGAGGAGAGTGATATTAAACCGAGTGCTAAAGTCGGTATGGACCTACGGTATAAAACTTTGGGATTGTACCAAAAAAGCAAATGCCAATATCATACAAACATTTCAAAATAAAATGCTTAGAGAAATTGTCCAAGCACCGTGGTACACCAAAAACGACGATATCCACAAGGATCTCGGAATTACTGCAATCGAAGCTGAAACTGAAAGCTTCGCGCGAAAACATAGAAACCGACTAATCGGACATATGTATTAACAATATAGTCCTACAAATTTTGGATTAGAGCAATTTATTTCGCCGACTACAAAGGACAAAACCTTCCGACTTGGCGAGATAAGGATAAACCGCGATTAAATTGTGGAACATACACGATCTTTCATTAGAAACAAGAACGTTAAATTCAGCCTTATTTTAGATCACAACTCCCGCGTCACCATCGATAATACCCTAGTGTTTTTCGATGCCGAACTTCTTGGTTGCTTTATTCAATCGGTCCTATATTTGCCCCAGAAGAACTCTTCATCAGCCCTTCCCTTGTATAATAATGAATTACGCTCGCTCCGCAACAAACGTAACAAACTTTGACGTAAATACCTAATGTTACAATTCGACTCTGACTACTCCAACTATCGGCTCGCATATACCCACTTTTCAGAACTCAATAAATTCCTATACTGTCAATATCTGACCCGAACTTAATCGCTGATTCTAAAAGTTTCTACCGCTTCATCAACGTTAAGAATAAATCCGATAGCTACCCACCCATTCTAAATTTTCTCAATTTTTCTTCAGCAGACCCCAAGACAATAGAAAACTTGTCCGCTAAGTTCTTTAACCAATCTGTCTCAGACCACGTCCTCGAACCGGATCACGACTTTTTATCTTATATAAACAACTGTGCCCAAACTTCCTTAGTGTCGATGGATATAACCTTACCACTGGTAGTGGACAAGATAAGCAAGCTTAAGGACGATTACTCTCCCGGTCCTGATGGTTTACCCGCCATAGTTCTAAAAAAAAATGTGCTAACTATCTTGCTCGACCCCTCACAGCTTTGTTCCAATTATCAATTTCGCAGGGCGGTTTCCCCCAAATGTGGAATGACTCTTTCTTAATCCCTATCCACAAAAACGGTTCCAATAATGAAGTATCCAACTATCGTCTCATCGCTAAACTTTCTTGCACACCTAAGGTCTTCGAAAGCATTGTCTATGATACAATATTTTTTCACTGCAACACGGCTTTCTTAAGGGTCGATCAACAACGACTAACCTCACAGAATTCGTACGAGGTTTTGAAATTTGGTTGAATAATTTAAGCACCTAGGGTAACGACAGCCATCACATGTTCCAAACTGAATGGACGAAAGGTGGAATGGTTCATTCTAGTCCTTTCAAAACTTACTCAAAATATCGATTTTAAATGTTTTTCTCTTCAAATTCTACTTATAGACAAATTCCTTCACGATAAATTAAATTTATCAACGAAATCCCAAATTATATCACGTCTCGTTCTAATGTCATATAAAGTGGTCATCATTGCTCTCCAAACGGGTATATTACCTCACCGAAACCTCTGAAAAGACTTTAAGTCAAATTCCTCGACTTGTGCAGGCAGACCTACTCATATTCGTATCTTTTACTACTTTGTGTTTCGATCTAAGATTCTTTTGTTTTGTTTTGGAATTTTCAAGAATTCGTTTGCAAAATGCCAACACCAGCACGCTTTTGAATGTGTTTTTTTTTTTTTTTTTTGGGTTTCTTAAGCTTTTATTTATATATTTCTCACGGAATGCCTCGCTGCTCACATTTTTATGTGACAAATGATCTTTGCAGATGTATATCGGACCACATTACCATCTCTATTAGCGGCGAAGAGACATTCCGCACAATAAACCGTCAAATTTTATGAGTTTTTTTCATTTCTTTTTTTGCATTTTTCGGTCTTAGGTAGTTTTTATTCGATACTGTTAGTTAGATCATTTAACTAATGAGTCCACGCATATACACAGTGGGAAAGGAAAAAAAAACTGTTTAATTACGCGCTCGCATAATTAATGATAACTCTTTTCCTAATTGATTGAGAGTCTAGAGTCTATTTTTGATAATTCGTAAGCCGTGTGTATTTTTAGAAGTTCAACGCTTTTCGCTGGATTTTCAAGTCAAAAGGCGTTTTGAATTTATTCGAAAAGCCACTTTGATTGATGATTTCGGGGCGAACTGGTTGTGGTTTTGTGTTTTTTGATGATGATGATGAGCCAAATGGATTGTGTTAAAATTGTTTTCGAAGTGAAAATTGTTTTCAAATGATGTCACTTAAATGTTTGCGGAAAATTTCAAGAAAACAGAAAAAAGAGAGAGAGAGAGGGATATTTTAGTTATCAACTGGATTTTCTTTTTGAAAAAGATCAGTAGGAAGTATTATGAGGTTCTCTCTGTCCGCCACTTAGGCTTGCTGGTCATCAACGCCGTCACGCAACCCTTATGAAGTTAGAGAATGTTTTTTTTTCTGTTGGGGTGTTGGAACACCATGCTGGAGCACTCAGACACAAAAACAGGTCCATTGTGCTATCAGCAGGTACTACAACCCTTTTACTGTGTTTTCTCATCGTCTTTCTAAGAAAGTCGAGTAAGAGCTTTAGTGATAAGGAGCTTAGGTTACCAGCATTCATCACATCAGCCCCAAAAATCTGCCACCTGATATACGAGCAAAGACAGGACAATCATATATGAAGTGTTCTACAGTGTCGTCGCCTTCTTCAAAAGCATCACAGATGGTGGTGTCACTTAAACCTAGCACGTTGGGATATTTGGCAAAGGCGTAGTGTTCCGTAATAACGCCAATAAGTTATCTGCAGTCTTTTCAGCAAGAACACCACGGACTTCTTACAAACGTCGGGAAGGATCTGATTAGTGCGCCTGCATCCTGGAGAGTCATATCACCTACAGTGGTTATTACTCGAAGGCCGACCATCGATGGAAATCCTAACCGAAGAATACAGGCAAACCTAACGTGGTTTTAAAGCCAGAGAAGTTCTCCTCTAAACCTTGCCTGGCGAACTCAGCGGAGAACTCATTTCCGGTAAAGAATAGGTTAGATTAGTTTGGGCGGCTGTCCCCACTGAGCAGGGACCCACTTAGGCCAAAATGGAGGCCCATTGTGATACCGCGTGTAGAGAAAGCCGGAAACCAGCTTCAGAAACCTCACATGTGGAATTTTCTATAGGAAAAAGGAGTATAAGCTCTGGGTAACCGGTCATTGAAGAAGTACTCTCCTAGTGTTTTCCTCCTCAGCCTTGATTAAGCAGGTCATGTGCAAAGAAGGTGTGTAGTAAAGAATGGTTACTTCGGATCTGCATGGATCCATCATGATCACCATCGAAACAGATAACCTCTTTAAGTTCCTTTTTCTTCTTATTACCATTGGAAGGTGTAAATCTTACATAGACTCTACCGAGCGGATTCAGTAGAAATGTGGGATTCTTATCCACTGACATCGCCTCCTACCACCTTGCGCCTTTTTTTTCGTATTGAAACTGCCGATGGGCACTTCCTAGCGAGGCGCTGCCCCGTGTTTCTTTGTCGTTTCTAGCGACGCTGTTCCTTCGAAGGATATGTACCAAAGATGCTGACTGCTTCCCACTTTATTTCCTAGCATATGACCTCTCTCATGGTCCCTTCCAGTTCTTGTCTTCCAGTAGTGTATCGTGGGCGTTGGAGAATCATTTGTTCAACGTTTTGGATTTTATCTCCACAAGACCTGATAGCCGTTGGTCAGTTGTTATTACATTGGACGGCTAAGCGAGCTGACACAGCTTCGCCAGCTCTCCGGGCTTAAGAAAGCTTCTCAATTCGCTTTCGGGAGTCGGCAATAAAACTGTAGGGCACTTCCATTTCTTACGAAAAGTATAACACGCACAATATGAATGGTTGCGAGAAGCTAGGCTCTCTACCTCTATAACCTCTCTAGGTTCTCTACAAGCTCTTTTGCGCCAAATATTTAGCTTGGACTGTAAGGTGTGCTCTAAGGCAGTCATGTCTCGTTAGCAGTTGCGTTCAATAAAAATGCAACTTCCCATGGTTCTGGCTTCTCCATTCATGGGTGTTGAGAATCGAAACATCCATTTTCTCTCTCCATTTCGTTTTCGTGTATGCCCTCTGTGTAACTTTTCCGAACTTGAAGCCTTACTTGTGCCTCAACTGCAAGTATATCCACTGACATCATAGGAAGTCGCCATGAAGGTATTAGCCTTTTTCGTCTCTCTTCTGCGCTGACCTGGATTCCTCATCCTTCGTTTGACAGATTTCTTCTGCTTACCAGTGCCGGGCACTCCCACAGTTTATGCACAGTTTTTCCTCGTCCTCTAGACACAGCGTGCAAGCATCATCTTCAGATGTTTCCATGTTCCGTGGAGACAAAGCATCTGCATAACTTTGGTTGTTGATTACGTCGCCTCTCTGAACTTCGTCTTGGAATGCACTTCCGTCGTTTCCAATTCTAGTCAAAGACACCAGCTCCAGTGGCAATCTCCATCTGGAATCCATCGGTGTAGAAGGCTAGCTTCTTCTAATCGGAACTTCTTATGGAAAATTTCCTGTTCAACTCTGAATTTTGTGGTGAAATAGTCAGTCTTCGAGCTGGCTGGAGGCGCTTGTTGGTTGAGGGCCAGGTCCTCTTGAAATTTTGCCTCACGATGACATAGAGGCATCACCAAAACTTTACTTCTCCAAGCTTAATCGTGGTCTTTGCAGCTCTGCTCTTACAATAAACAATAGAGCCGTATGCCAAAATGGACTCCATAAGCCCGGTTTACTGCACTAATGACATTTATTACATGTCACACACCTTTTGTAAGCCTAATAATCTATGGTTAAGCCTCAGCTTAAACACATCTAAACCAAATCTTAATGAAGCGCTGAGTTACAACAAATAAAAGTCTCAATTTCCAATCCATGACACAAGAGACAAGACACAGCATGGAGTCCATTCAACCGGAAGTCAATTTAAATCCCCATGATTATTAATTACATATACAAACGTCACAACCATATTCACCGTATTTATTGAGATTTCCATGTCATCGAACAACAATACAATAAAACAATCAAACAAATTAAGAAAACAACAAAAGAAAATAAAAACAAAAGAAGAGCTTACAAGGTAGCTTAGGCCTAAGCCCCTCGTTCGCACGCCTCTCATCAGCATAACAAACGCGCTGACCATGCGCGAGCGCGTGAGAAAATTTCAAAATTTCCAGCAATTTCCACCGAAACAGCGGAAATGATTTCCAATGGAACAATAATTTAAATTATGTTGTCACCACCACCGCCTGAAAGAGAGTGAGAGAGAGAGAGAGAGAGGGAGGGAAGGAACACTTATCTAAGATTAATTCCGATCGAAAAGGAACGAGGTGGTGTGGGGTTCTTTAGTCTCAGAATTAATGGAAATGTTCGCCTAATTTGGTGTATCTATGAATCTTTAGATCTGGGGTTCGGAATTAAGTGGCATTTAGCATGGAATTCGGAGTCTCATCGGGCGTTTATTGCTGGTTTTAGTGCTTTCGAATGAACAACCGATTGATAGGAGTGAGACTATGCGCTTTTGTCTAATCGCGGGTAATTTTCCATATAAACACGTTTCAAGTTGTTCTAAGGGGGGTTGCCATGAGTGCTGCGGGGGGATGGGTTTTTCATTCATAAATTTCGTTTTACTTTGAGACTTTTACTTAGAGATTCGGTTTTGAGATAGAAAGACTGGGCTTCTTTGGAAGTAAGTTATAATGCGAACTCAGCATGGGGTCGGGAATGGATTTCTAAGGCGGGCCATTCTAAATGACCGATAAATTCTCTGGATCAGTGGGAAAAATAAAGGTTTACCTCTGGTACGGTTTGATCTAGTTGCTGACATCAAGATGATTGAAGTGTTCCCTCAGATTTTTGGGAGCTACGTCCACTCCAACCGGCAGCAGTGGATTGCTTTGCTGTTCTATTCTTACCACCTCATGTGATGAGTTCGAACTTGATTGGTAAAACTGCCTACTCAGGCACTTCTTACTCACTTACTTATCAGGCCAGCGACCCTTGGAGGGTCTGAGCCTGAACTAATGACGCTTTCCTTTCTTCACGGTCCCAGGCTCATGCTTAAGGTGGCGCTACAGTCTGGGGTAGACCTCGGCCTCAACCAACAAGCGTCTCCACTTTTCAGCCAGCTCGATCTTTAGCTAGCTGCCTCTTGTTGAGATTCGAAGATTTTTCGGACCGAAGCGTTCCGCATGCCGAAAAAGGTGGATTTACTCCTGGGTTGTGACGTCGTCTTTGGGGGAAGTCATCCGAAGCACTGAGTGTCTAGGTCTGATAGCTGCTGGGTAAAGTGCCATCAGACACACCAACTGTCATACGAAGCTTTTTACACAGACAAGTAACGAAAGTTGTAATTGTCCGAATGACATGTTTGATTGATTCGCCCTTCAAGACCCAGCCACCCCACGGTCCCGGGCAGGCTGCTTTCAATTTATTTGACCAAGGTTTCTAGCGTCCGCGATTGCTTGTTCTTTAAACTAGAGGTTCGGTCCCTCTTTTCTTCGTGAACCAGGTGGCTGGGATGCAAAGACCCTTTCAGCGGGTCTTTAGCACCTGGTGCCTAAGATTATCCTTTCCAAGCTCGGCTTAAAACAGGACCCTCCTGTCATTATCTTATGAACACACTGTGGATTGGAATGGTATCAGCTGCTGATCATCTCGGTCGTTCTTGCTCCCAATCTTTTAACAGAAAGTTGCAACAAAGGCTACGTTGCAGGGCTTGAGTCTTCATTTGGTTGTTCCGTATAAGCTGCTAAAGCAAACCGACATTGTGTTACTGTATCGAAACTTTTTGTACAAAGTCTTCAATTGTCTGATGGACGTCATTTGAGAACGGCAAGTAAACGGAGGTTCCGATGTTCATTGGTTTTCAATGTTTGTAGATCGTTACGAAGCATTTCGCATTTGAGTTCTGCACCTTAGAAAGGAATCTTAGGTATTTCACAGTTCAAATGATGCCCATTCCTTTCAAAGCCGGTATTTCAACGATCAAGCCCTGTAAACATGGAACTTTTTCTATCCAATTCCTCGGCAACTTCGATTCCTTCGAGACGTTGGTAGTCTACCAAAGCTTGACTTTATGACATCGTCTCATGGTTAGGTTAGGAACGTGGGTTGGCGAAGAGGAGATACCTTTGTGCCACACTCAGGCCTCTTACCCTACCTACCTAAGGGGTATACAACTGTTAAACTTAGAACTTTATAAAGTTGTTCAGGACGTTCACCGGTTTGTCGGATAGTTCCTCGAAATCCCAGAAGAAGTAGTGTGCGAGGAATTTATGTCTTAGGTGGTACAGGCCAGGACAGTGACAGAGGAAGTCGGTTGTATCCTCATAAACTTCGTCGTTACCACAGCCCCTTTACAGGTCTTCTTCCGTAATATGGACTGCAGAGTGTTAAGCCCTGTAATTACATTTATAAGGGTGGAAAAGGATTTTCAATCTTTTTGTCGGTCCTAGCTTGATCAAATATGGACCATAATTTCCTTGTGATCACATAAGTTTCTTGAGAGGACCATTTGTTGTTTGCCTCTCTTTATTCCCTGCTTCGACCTTCAATGAGCAAGGCGGGACGTTCATCGAGGGATCGCCTTGTTCCAGAATTAGTACCGAACATCGACGACACATTGTCTCATAGTAAAGCATCCTGAAATTTGGTCAAAGGCTTTCGTCTGTAGAAATATGGTGGAAGGATCTATCCCTATCTATCCCTTTTGCCTTTTTGCTCAGCAGTTTCCGCGACTTGGCAAAAGTGGACGTCAACGTGCCACATTAAATCAAGTCTAGTTAGAGTAATTTCCAATCATGGTCCAACACACCAAACTCCTAAATTTTTTATTCGTGTGATCAAAGACTCGTTGAAGCACTGAAAGCCGTCTGCCTTATCGATGTACAAACCATAAAATTCCCTTTGAATCTTCCCTCTTCAGTTCAAGCCCAGTGGCAGTTTTTGTTTTTAAAGCCTCATTGTTCCCTATTACTCCTGCAATCAATTAATTACGTTCCCACCTTCTAGGAAATGTCACTATATGTTCACCCGCCGTCATTGCTGCCGGATTCCAATTGAATCTACGCATGGCGGCACAACCCTTTGATCCGTGCTCCAAAACAACATCCAATTCGGCTATCAAAACGCCGCGTCCCGTAATTAAAAAAAAATAAAAAATTCAAAAATGAAGCATAAAAGAAGGAAAATAAATCGTTTTTTCAACTACTTAAGAGCTTCATCTTCATCATCATCATCGTCATCGTCATCGACATCGACATGATCCTCCATTGCCGCCATGAATTTTTCCAAAAGTGCTCAACTCCGGTAGCAGCTAGGCTTCTTTCAAACTCAAGAGAGTGTAACAGTTTTCCAATGGCATGGCGTTTTACAAATTTTATCGCCCCGCATCGGTTGGAGTGTCTTTTTGTTGTTCGGTGTGTACACCGATTACCATAAGTATCTCGAAGCCGAAGCCGAAGAAAAATTAAAATTATTTTCCATCGTATCCCCGTTAATTTCGATAGATCTAGAGATACTTTGTGCGTTGCTCATAAATATTCATAGCTCTCGAGTGGCTAGAGAAGAAGAGATTATCGCATCCATACTACGGGGGACTGGCTGTAGGTGTGTGTGTGTGTGTATTGATTTTATTGCCAGTTAAGCCATAAGAAATGGGTTTCGGATTGTGTGATTGTGTTGGAGGTTTCCCACGCTGGCGATTTGAGGTTTCAGTGAACCCAACCAACTCTTTCAATGATTAGCGACACGAATATCTATCTAGCCCCGCGATATATTCATGTGAACCGTATTTGGTTGGTAGCTGGCTGGCGCGAGTTGATGGCTACCAATCAAGAATTCCAAAGACTCACACAAAACATTTGTAATTGCTGGGAACACAACACCCAGTTGGGTAGTTGATGTTGTTGTTGTTGCTGATGATGATTGGTGATATGACCAAACGGATGGACCACTCCTTTTCATTCAGTAATCCTGTTGCGGTTGGTATCGCAGATTTTAGCCGGTAAAACGAGCCATCATCGGCGGAACCTGTTTATTCGGATCATGATGTTGAAGATAATCGCATGGAGAGTGGATTACGAGTATGTGTAGGAAGGGAGGCAGAACAGCTATAAAAAATAAAAATAAAACAGAAACGATTCAAATTTAAATTCATTCATGCCGCTGAGAGAGATAGAGGGTTTGCCACGGTGGACTGATGAGGAGATGGTTATGGAATTTTTGAAACTTGTGCCCACTGCAAGTTGCGTAAGATTGGCGCTTACATCATTCCGGAAGCTCTGTTTTAATGTTGTGAATTTGTTACCAGTTTCAGGGATCAGCTTCTACGGTTGTATCAATGGTGTCCTCTACAATCGCAGACAGTGTCTGACGGTGGGATTTGTACTGGTCACTATCTTGTGCTACATGGGAATGAAGAGCGACGTATCTTCTTTGCTGCAAAAGACCCTAGACTCACCAATTTGTGGATGAGGATGTTGAGTTGATATTTGAGTCAATCGGGGCAATGGTCTGATTCGATTTCCTTTTTCAACGCATCAAGGAGTGTGGCAGGTATCTGCTGGGGCTGATACTCTGAAGAAGTTTTAGATGTACTTCTCCCCTAGTAGTTCCTTCTTTTGAAGCACTGTCCTACGTTTTTTTTGCTGTGGTTTATCTAGAATTAAAGTCTGCAGACCTTTCAAAACGTAACTTCCTCTCTTGTTTTCTATTCTGTCGCAATCCACCGAAGTCATGTACCATTTGATGGAGTTTTGTTCTCTTCGTAATCCTTTGTTGCTTAGGTTTCAATAGAAGCTTGTCCCAAAAAAATGTCTCTTGTCACGTCGGGATTTGGAAGTTCGTGTTGGGAGGCTGACTTGGGCGTTATTTCTTGTAGTGCAACTCAACTGAAAGACCCATTTTTGAACTCCTAACCATGAGTAGGGTATCTCTACAAGGCTTGGTTTCTTAAGGAAATCGGGAAAGACGTAGGCAAGTCTAACGCAGGTTCTTGTCCTGGCAATTCTCCCTCCAAAACTTGTCCAGAAAATTTCTTTTTTTTTAGTTCGTTTCTTCTGACTGAATTAAGACCGGTTTCGCATTCGCAAACTCTTCTGGAAGTCGATAAGTGGTTAAGGAAGTCTTTAAGTTCAGCGATAAATTAGATAAATGAGTGTCTGTCCATCCAAACACTGTTTTTGAAGCCATCTTCGTTTGAAATTCTGTCCATTTTTAGTACATGATCTTCTACGGTGCCATCTTCCCCTAAGAGCGAATGACAACAGACCTGTGTAACCCTTTACAGACATTCGAACTGTAGAATTGCTTTCTTTTATCAATGGCCGGCTCGTGGTTCCATCTAAATAAGTTTAGTAGTGGGCCCCAGACCAGATTCATAAGTTGCAGGTGCATTGGGTTTAGATCTCAAATGTTCAAATTTCCATTTGACTTTGGAAGTGTCTTTCACAGTCACATCCCTTTAGCATTTGTATTCAATGGAAGCTCACATTTCCACCTCGTCGTACATTATGTTCCAAAGCAGTGGTTCTAGGTGGAGCCCTGTAGTACTCTTCTTGTGACAAGTTATACGCTGCTACAGTATATATCCTGGCATAGTCTGCATTTACTGTCAGCCTCACTTTCTAAAGGTGTTGTCCAAGGTTGCAATGTCTACACTTTTTTATACTGCCAATCTTTCTGGGGTTCAGTAGTGACCCATCAAGTGTTTACCATTTCTCTATCTATTGCGAACAAATCATTGCCCGATGGTCTAGTGGCATAAGGGCATACATTTCGACCAGCTGGCGATCTTTTAAGCGACCCACAGCTCATAGTAGTGCCATCATCTGAGCTTTTTTTTCTGTCGGGCTACGCTGGAGCACTCAGACATAAAAACAGGTCCATTGTACTACCAGCAGGTACAACTTTTTTACTGTGTTTTCAACGTCTTTCTAAGAAAGTAGAGTAAGAGCTTCAGTTATATGGAGCTTAGGTTACCAGTATTCATCAGGTCAGCCACCTAATACGAGCAAAGTCAGGACAATCACAGTGTCGTTGCCCTCTCCACAAGCATCACTTAAACCTAACACGCTGAGATACGTTGTCTGTAGTCTTTTCTGCTGAGAGGCAGCAAAAATGCCGTGGACTTCTTACAGACGTCAGGAAGTATCTGTTTAGTCTACCTGCATCCAGGAGGGTCAAGCCACCTACAGTTGTATTTGCTAGAAACCCAACCATCGATAGAAGTCCTAACTGAAGATACGAGCAAACCTAACATAGGTTCAGAGCCAGAGAAGTTCTTCTCTGAACCATGCTCGGCGAGCTCATCGGTGAACTCATTTCCTATAATTACGCTGCCTCCAAGGACCCAGGCAGGGCTTAGCAAACTCAGTTTTCAAACCGAATTCAAACTAGACTTGCATTCTCGAACTATTTTCGATTTAGTTAGAGGATTGAGAAAGGCCTCAACGGCAACCTGACTGTCGCTCCCTCTCCATAAGTATTGCAAAAATCTCCGCTTGGAAGACAGGCGCGGAGGGAAGTGCAGTCTTTTGTTGTCGTTTTCCACTTCATTTGAGCATCTGAGCTAATTCAAACAGTGTGGTCCAAATAAATCGGCTTCTTTGCAAACAAGTCAAAAAGGCGTTGGTAGCTTCTTAAATACAACATACAGCCGCACAGTAAGACTTGAACGTATTTTTGATGCCAAAGTCACATGTGGGTCCTACCGAAAATGTTGGCTTAGGTTAAAACTCAGTTCATGATGGGAATGTCAAGGCATCTACTACCTCAATTCCTTCCCCATTCGGATCGATAAGGTAAGGTCCACAGGCCAACTTAAACAATATTTCCTAAACAACAAATGGGTCTACACAGGTTAATTAAAAGTCCATCATCACTACTAATGTATAATTTATCCGAAAATATTAACTCCCATCCCAACTTGGCATTTAAGTCTTCGCATAGCCACACACGCAGTCTGGGCTGTTGGCCATTAATATCGATTACAAATTAAGGTCAACTTTAGAGTGACCACACTCGGTAACAAAACATTTATCATCTGCTCTCTCGAAATTGATTGCATAGGTCTTGTCCTACCCGCTTTCCACCATGACAGCTTCCATTTAATATTTCCCCTTAATACATATATTTTTACGGTTAAATAATCTCCATTGGATTTCTCCATTTGGGAATCGCAAAGATGCGTCTCACTATTTCATCATTAATTTGCCAAAAAAAAAAAAAAATGGATTTTCTCATCAATTCGAGATACTTTCTCGCGCATTTTGTCATCTATAGTCACGCAAATATGACGATGAAATCCCATGGATATGGATGACAGATCAGTCTTAAACAATGACATCGTTGCGTCTTCTTTTGAAATTGCTTGGAATGTAAAGAATTATCCGCGAGATGAAATCTTTACGCTTAAGATGACACAATAGTTAATTAAAAAGAATTAACAGAACTTAAATTGAATTAAAAAAAAAATTGTTTTTATTTATTGAAACAGTCATAAAAGAAGTATCTGCGGTCGGGACATCATGCAAATGACTAACTCGTGAGGGGATTTGGTGACAGTTGTGCTTAGAAGTGTTTGTTGATTTGAATAAAGTTTCGAAACAAGGTAAAGGATGTGACAATGGATTAATCCAATCAGAACCGCTTATTTTCTTTAGATGGCGCTACAGAGTGAACCCACGCTACAACCAACACGCCTCTCGTTTCTCAAACCAACTGGATTGAGTTCCTTTGTTTAGAAGACACACTTGCTGAAATGAAAGCTTATATGCCAATGCTCGGAAACGAAGCTTACAACTTTTCTGATGTCGTACAGTATTTTAGGCTTCCGTTGTGTTTTTTATAAGCCTTGGGTCTTTGACAGGACTCATATTGTCCTCAAGCCTATTTAGAATGCCCCATAAGGTGGAGTTATTAAAATTCCAGTTCATATCCTGGCTAACTGGTCAGTTAATCCCTTTCCTTCAAAATATCTTCAGAAGAGCTTGACTTTGTTGCAAATTTAAGACTTTGAAAAGTATTGAAGCTTCATATTCAGGTATCCCACACAGGGGGACACAATGGATCCTTTGACATCCCAGTGAGACCGTACACAAGGTGAAGCCACCCCTACGACCTAATGTAACCTATTTAAGCTCTATGCAATGGATTTCAAGTTAATTTAGTGTAAACTAACTGTTGTACTTCCACTCTAATGAAAGGACAAGTTCCTCAAAGCAGTTTCAACAACCGGATCTAAGGAAAGTTTTGACAAAACGCGTCCTAGAATCGATTAGAAATACCAATTCCTTTTCCCTCCTTTTTAGTATTCCAAGCACTAACTTAGTATCTTAGATGGCACTACAGTTCGGGAAGTACCGGGGGGGGCTCAATCAACAAGCCTCTCCAGTTTACTCGGTCTTTAGCCTAAGTGAGTCCGCCGGTATATCTAGCTAACCGCCTCCAATTCGGTTAAGGTCCCCTTCAACTTCGTCGTGCCACCTCAGATGGAAGTTTTCATCTACTGCATTGTCTCTCCGGGTTTGATTCGAAGGTTCTCCGAGCCGAAGCGTCCATCTGCTCTCCATATCCCATCTCATGCGCATTTTTTTGAGCAGATCAATGCCGTTGTACAGCTCGTATTATTTTTTGTTGGACGGCCCGTCAAGGCTGACTATGTTACGAGATTTACGCTCGGACCAACCAAGGGTATCTTTATCCACTTTCGATAGAGTCAATGCTTCATCGCCACAGATTAGGACCTGTACGGGGTCTCCCCTATTCTTCGGGATAGGGCCTTACTATTCTAATTGCTCTTCTCAGGCAAAAGAAACAGTAGAGCTATTCGTTTAATTTCTGATGACAGACAAGAGACACAAATGCGTTTGAAGAGGTTGAAGCTCATTATTAACTGAGAAAGCCAGTCATCCATAGCAGAGCATGGTGTCCAGCAGAAGGTTAGGCTAGGTTTCAGTGGTAGGCTGCAAGTTACAACCGTAATTAGACCAGATAAGGTCTACATGGATCTGCACTTCATCCAGAAATACTATCTGCAGAACCAGCTGGAGCTTGCTATGACGCACTGAAGGCTGCCTATGCTGATGTCAGCCAATTCGTTTAGGTTGTGAAAGAAGCTGGCTCCTAAGTATGCTCTTCTTCGAGCAGAAAGGTATCATTGAAACAGGTGTCCAAAGTTCACTTACTGGCGGAGAAGCACTGTCTTAGTCATCCATCACCATATGCTGTTCCTTTTTGAGTAAGGGATTTTGTAATGAAGTTTACTCACTTCGTCTGAACGTTATAACTTCGTCCCTAAACCGGACCATCTGAGAACCACCTCATTAGGGTGTAGGAAATCGTTGTCCAATAACCGTCAAGCGGGGGCAGTGAGTCTTCTTGTAGCGGCTGCTACACTGAGAATAGTCACGAGAACTCTCAAACCCTTGCTATCGCTTAAAGATAATTCAGTTTGCAAACATTCTTTCCCTACTGTACGTACACCTATTTGACATTTACCATGTTGTACAGTAAAAATCAGAAAAAAAAATAAGAATTTCAACATGTCTGACTCACTTTGGTTGGATTTCTTGATGCAAATCGTGTGGGTAAACCTCCTCTTCAATTGCATAACCATCAAACCAATCGAAAACTAAAAAAAAAATTGTAAACGAATAAATAATGACTTAAGCTGCAAAATTTCAATTAAAAATTCATTCTCCCTGGACAAGAAAAAAAAAAAAAAAAAAACATCGAAAAAGAAATATTGAAAGTGACTCGCTGCCTCTGCAATTAACCTCAAAAGAAAGATTTTGTAATAAAAATGTATTAGCCCATGATTAACGGACTTTTCTTTTGGAAAATCTTACTGCTTCGCCGCATCGGATCAACTCAATCAAGCGCCGCCACACATTCACAGATGAATACAAGAAGAAATGGTTAATCATCTAACGACTGAAGACTAGGATTACACGATTCAAGCCCGCAAATTACTCAATCGCTCAGTCGGTCGGTTGCAAAGTAAAAGGGAGCAATTGATCGACAATTTAGCCTGAAACACGTCTTCAACCTGGTGGTTGTGATGTGCTGCCCCTTCAGAGGCGGACTAATATCCATTCGCGCGGATGATGATTGAAAAGCTTAGATCCACCACGGTCCATCATTGCACTGCAACTTCTCAATCAGAAGACGCAGCCAGCGTGCCCGGCCTCACATTTAATTTGAAATTAACGCCATTTTACGGAAGATTGATTGTGGCCGTTGTAATATTGTTGTGCCTCTGTGTGCGCACAGCTCCCGGGCGGGCGCGTTGACTGTTACTGATTTTATTGCAAAACAAATTGATTGGCGGCGGTGGTGGTGAGATACAGTGTCTATGTCTAACGGATAATGGTGATGGATTCAAATTAATGGGCGACACAGAGAAAAACCAATCTAACATGGATTTCATTTATATTTTTCTGATCCCCAACCAACAAGCAAACCATGATCAGTCCGACTAGCCAAACCCTTCTTTGTAAACCCTTGAGTAAATAATATAAACAAGTCAAAGCATTCGAGTTATGAGTCAGGAAATTATGCAAATAAAAAACTAAATCACCAAGGAGAAGGTCAGAGGGGCAATCAAATCCAAACCGAAACGATGTGGTTTAGTGTAAGCAAATGAATCAGTCTTGTTCGACGACGATCAGGCTATCTGGTCAGGCCATAATTTATGAGTCAGCAGGTCTATGTTTCAATGACTAGAGAGGTAAGGAAATTTATAAATTGGTTACCAAGACCAAGTTTCTCAGTGTAATGACATTTTAAGTAGCTTTTGGAGGCCAAGGGTTAGTTTTGATTGTAGGAAACTGATTTGGTGTGTGGTGCGGTGAATAAGAATTATGTGGGAAGTACACGATGGCTTCTGTACTTTTATGGATTTACAGAGAAGCTACTGATCAGAAATGTCAAAACCCTATGACTCTGACGGTTTAAAGTCTTTTTTGAACGACTTTCGATCTCATTCTTTGTGTTACGAGAAATTTTTTGACTTAGTAACGATATTTCTTTGACTTCGAATTGTCTGTGACTCCTGGAATCAGCGGGACATAGAGTCTCTTTCAAGGCCGGATTCGACAGCCTTTAAATCGAATGACAACTTAGATTGTGTTCTTACATACTTTTTCACTAAAGGCTTTCGTAGATCGGCCCAGAAACATGTAATTTCGATCATTCGAGCTCAAAGGCTCAAGACCTATTGACAGAGAGGTGGTACTACCACAAGCCTTCTCATAAACCTCTTTTGACAGCGTCCACATTTTCCACATGCAAATATTGGTTGAGCTGAATAGGGTGTTTTCAAACGCCTTTTTAAGATCTTTAGTCTTTGGCGTAGGTCCAACGACTGAGGTGTCTGGGCCATGTAGAGCGGATGGACACCAATGCTCCGGGCCGAGAAATCTTCGAATCCATCCCCGAGTGACAGTGCAGTAGAGGAAAATCGCGCCTCAGATGGGGCACGCAAGTGGAAGGGGACCTCAACCAACTTAACGTGCGAAACTTGAGGTAGCTAGTTAAAAATCGAGCTGGCTGGTGACACTTGTTGGTTGAGGCCCAGATCCACCCCGGACTGTAGCGCAAGCTTAAGTAAGGAGGTAGATAATTAAATGGCTAGTATTTTCTTTGATAAAGCTAGGAAATCCATCTTCCTTTTGCTGATAATCACACGCTTTACGTGGTATCACAACGGACCTCTGGTGTAAGTATAGGGACAGCTACCAAACATTACTGATCATCAAAGAAAAACTAGCGGTCATAAAATATACCCTTGTGGCAGGCTACAACATTGCTTTTGACTCCCTTCCTCCAATAGTGTCTCAATAATTTCGAAGGCATGTCAGATGAAATCTGTGTTAACCTCGAAAGCGTTCTTAATATGTGTGAAGTGTTGTCCTGTTCTCGATGGATTTGCTCTAAATCTGGGCATTCATGATCACTCGTGAAAGACATTCCCCGGTGTGATGGTATTTTTAAAAATGTTTGAATTCCTTCGCGCAATGAATGCGTCTTTTGACACGCAGCGCCATCCACAGGTATTCATAAGTGCGTTCACGCCGGGATTGTCGTTCATGAGTGACCGTCGATGCTAAGCTTAGGATAATCTACAGAGTTAGATGAGTTCAGCTAGTTCGACGTCGAAAAACTCAAATGGCTTCAGTTTCCACAGTCCGTCAGACCACCCTTCTGTTGTTTCTGGCTGATCATTCCCTACTTCCATTTATTCGTGGATTTTGTTGGTGTCCATGCATTTCTAGGTCTATCTAGGCCTTTTAAAATGGATCCGAGTGAAGGCTCTTCAACCTACCTAGATCTATCTTCTTTGATGAGTCAGACCCTGAATTGTTGATCTTTTTTTTTTTGACGAAAAGGGTGCTTTGGTGTACTTGTAGTTGTAGCTCTGATATGGTTTTCTCCTTACCAACAGTTCAAACATTTTCCGTTCCATTCTGAAGGCAGAAAGCCCTTTCTATTCAAAGGACTTTTCCCTTCTTACCATGCTGCACAGCATGGATTCGATCGGACATTTTCTCACCAAGAATTTCACTTTTCTCATAAGCACACTGGTGTTGGATTGATTGGGATTTACTTTTCAACCTGCTTTCGTCTTGGGAAAGCAATCCTTTTGGTCGCCATTGACAATGCATTGTCGTCGAGTTGACACACAGCCTTTGTCTCTGCCTTTGTTGTTTTGTTTTAAAAAGTGGAACTTCGAGGGTGATGATTTGGGTAGTGTTGCTAAGAAAGTTATTTTCAAACGAAAACACTAGGAGCCTCCATCTGTCAAAAATAAGTTTCCTAATGTATTCTTGTATGTATTTAGCGGCCAGTTTGACATGTTTTGCTTTGTAAAATGTCAAAAATGTTTGATTCATGAAAAATTCGTATCAGATGGCTCTTGCTCTGTCAAAGACAGTTGAAACCTCATCTTTCTGATGTCAGTTTTCCATGAATTAATTTGCTGATTGAAGTCTCAAGTTTGACATACTCTTGACACTCTCTTAAATGTCAAAAATGTATGAAAATTTGATTTGACGAGTTCAACGACTCTTTTACCAATTGGATTACAGAACATTTGACAGACACAAATCATGATGTTGTCATCCATAACTTTTATAACTGATCTTGCCCACTTTCCATTGGAAAACTCTTGACAGCTGTCCAAATCACTGATCCATCCAAATGTCAAATCATATATTTTTTTGCAATTAAAATGGTTTTCATTTATCATTCACAACCCACCACCAGCAGCCGCCCATTTAACCTGGACTTTGAGAAATTTCTTTTCGCATCGTGCACATCCATACTCCTCCTTTGAGACATCATTTGGTTCTTCTTTATGGTTTCTCTCTAGACGGTTTTTCTTCTTTGTGTTTTGTTTCTTTCCAAGGCGAAGACGGAAAAACAACAAGTCAATGAACATGTGGTGCAGTCCACAGTGTGGCGCGCTTTTCTCCAATCGCTACTGCAGGCGTAAACACAAACAAAAGTACACTCGTACCTGAGACTTTCTTTTATTATTGTGATTTCTTTCTTTCTTTCTTTGATTCGTTTTATTCTTCTTTGTTATTATGTGTGTGTGTGTTTGTGTTGTGCTTACTTGGTTTGTGTGACTTTTTGTAACACTTTCTTTTTCAAAACTCGAAGTCAATTAATTTTACCATGACCAGTGGATGGTTGGGCTAAGGCGAAGAAGTCGCACCACGATGCACAGACGACTTGAGATGAAGTTTTAAGACTACGGCAGTGGACTTAATAGCCTCAACAGGAAATTTGAATGCATTTTTAATTGATGGGTGATTTTTTATTTCGCGCACCGGAAGGAGAAGAGTGGAGAACAACGGGCACAAGAAGAAACACAAAGAGATGGAAAATCCATAAAAAGAAGAGGTAATGAAATTCAGAAGCTGTTTTCACTTATACTGCACAGAAGTTGCCACTTGTAGTGATAATGATGATGATGGTTCATGTAATTATGACGAATTCAATGATCAATCAGTTGTGTAGTTGGAGATTAGTGAAAAGGCTTAAGAAAGAGAGAGAGAGAGGGGTACAAAATTAGTTTAATTAATGAAATGGGGAAATTAAATTGGATTTTCTTACGGAAATCTACTGGAGATGGTGGTCCAAAGAGGTCAAGAGTCCCAGTAAAATGATGTAAACTTGGCTTTAAGTGCTTAAAGATTTAAAAGAGTCTCTTCCTGAATGTTTCTTTGTTAATCCTAAGCTTCGAACCATTGACGTTAAGCTGGGAACAGCATTGTCGTTGTGATCCCTCAGTCATTCCGTCGATTTATCCGAGCAAGTGTCTACCAAAAGAAGGGATTATGGCGTAACACAGTCCAACTTAATATTTTATTTGCTCTGTCAATCCGAACCTCAATTGCCACCGTGAAATGCAGGTCTTGTTCTAGATTCTACTGTCGAATTTGGTGAATTCATTCCATAGCAGCAAAAAGCCAACTTTTGTTCATAATGTGAGTTCCCCCCGTTTGCGTAAAAAGCTTTGACGCCCACACATAGTTTAAAATAACCATGAGCATAGCTTTTCCCTCCTCCCCAAGTTTTTGTTTTTAACGGATGTTAGTTTCAACCCTGTCATACTATCTTTTCGACTTCCGTAGTTCTCCAGAAATGCAAAGTAATGAGGCTTTTGTAAATTTATCGGCCACATTTCATACAAAACTACACATGATTCTGGGACTCCAGCTCAATGGTTATTTTGTGGTCAAGAAACTCCTCGATCTTTGACTAGAGTGGTCGTCGATTATTAGACCTTCCAAACTGGTAAATTTCTCTATCTTGAGTCTTGCTTTCACCTTAATTGATTAATATTCAGTCCCTTCTCACTGTCGCTTCCCGACAAAGGTTCATCAAGAACCCAAGGCATGCCAGATGATGACGGCAGAGCCCACCCTTTATGCCTTATGCCACAACCAAACGCTATCTTCCATGGCCGATGGTGCAGGAGAAAGCTCCTCGAAGACCTTCCGGTCAGCACCCTACTCGTCGGGTAGCGAAACGAAGGTTTTCATGTCCTTGTCTGTCGTAATACTTTGAATCATGTCTTCTCCACTGAAAGACGGTCTTCCTAGGAACCACACACCAGGAGCAAAATTTGACCATCCAGGCTGAGATGATCGAATTCAACAGTTCAAAAGATGAGATCCCGACTACCACCGAGTTTTGTAACACATTCCTGCTCCCTGAGCTATTTTCCAAAGATCTTGCTTCACATGGGTTCATAATGGCCACCGACAGGTTTTTCAGTCTTAGGTATCATTCTGAACAAATTTAACGCTTTAGGCAGAGATTGGCGCAACAAATCGGCGTTTTAAAGATTCATCACTTCAAAAACGCACACAAGTTTTGTTTTTCCCTTCAATTGGACGGCTCGACACTGTGATTCCAGATTAAGTCACTAGATGGCGCCACAAGAAACGCGATTTGCAATTATTTTCCTTTCTCGTTGCCTTGATTACGCCACTCTGAAGGAAAACCTTTTTTCTTCACATCATCT
This sequence comes from Criorhina ranunculi, assembly GCA_951813785.1. Taxonomy (NCBI): domain Eukaryota; kingdom Metazoa; phylum Arthropoda; class Insecta; order Diptera; family Syrphidae; genus Criorhina; species Criorhina ranunculi. Next base: position 10,008,678 of record OX638382.1, on the reverse strand, counting down.
TCGCTTATAAATCCATTTTGTATTTTGATGTCTATTTGCAAGAAAAACGTTTGACATCTGTCACAAGCGACCATTCTAATGTTTTACCAACTCATAATTATGTTTTCATCTAGAAAAAAGAACACGAGAAGCAATAGAAAGAGCAAAAAACTCTGCACATTTCTATCCACCCCCAAGCTATTTGCATTAACAAAACTGCTTCATCTTTCATCTGTCAAAATGACATTCACAAGTAATTAACTGTCATCGTTTGGTTTTTGTTTCTATTTTTTTTTTTTGTCGAAATTTACATTCTTTTTGCCCGACTAGTCGTACCGTTGATATAAAAAAAAAAAAGTAGAAATCCACGCGCTGCTCAAAATGAAATCAACAAGTCTCCTTACATCTGCCATGGGGAGAAAAAAAAGTGAGGTTATAGCAAACCATAGAGAGTGAGGTTATGTTTAGAAAAAGTGGGTGTAGAACAGAAGAGGAAAAAGGAACAAAAACGAATCAAAGCCTCAGGCAAACATATGGCAATGGAAACATTCATCCGCAAACACACACACATTGAGAGAGAGAGGTAGAACGTATAGAAATCACAAGACCCAACTGCAAAAGTGTGCAAAAATTGCACCTCTTATTGTTGGCAACAACAAGAGAGAGGATCTCCCCCAACGGAGAAAATCAAGTCAAGAAACGCGTCATCAGGTCGACGAAACCATAGTGGTTATGGTCTCTTCCAAAGGATAAACTTCTCCATCCAACTCTGAAGCTGAACCGATCGTTCCATTCAGATCGAGATGCACTACGATCATATTTTACTACCATTTTACGCTATACGTACAACGAATGATGGTAGAAGTGCATGGAAATCGAAACCGTGATCCGTGGGTTTTCTTTTACTTTTTTGAAAAACCAGTTCTCAGCGAATAGGGTGGTTCAGAGGTTTGCTGCTGCTGGTTTTACATTTTTATTGCTGGCTACCGTTTCAAATTGGATTTTCCACTCATTGAGAGCGGAACACATGGATATATGAATCTGTGTGTATGTATTGGACTCCTGTGTCTCAAAAGGAAACTTTAATTAAGTGTGAATTTTTGTTCGAACTCTCTCTTTTAGTCAGTCATATATGTCTATCGTTTTGTTTCTTTTTCGTATTGGAACTCTGGCGCAAATCCGAATACATTTTCCACTTTAGATTAGATCATCATTTATTATGTCATTCAAACTGTCAAAAATCACTTTTACTACGTCATTTGTATGATTTTTACGATAATCCAATTGCGTAAATGTCAACAAACCCTTAATACGTCAATTTAACCGATAAATTTACGTCAAAAGAACAGAAACGTCATAAGACGCTTCTGTGACGATGACATTTTGTGTTAAAACGTCACTGGATAAAAAAATATTTCATCGAATGAATTGTCACATTCTATTGGAAAATTCCCACGTTGAATTTATGCAAATCATTCTTCTGTGAGTTGGAAAAATGTCCAAAATTTCATAAATAAATTAATGTTTAGCGTTTTTAGAGTTCATAAATGTCTATGTCATTAAATTTAATAAAAATGTCGCACGTAACCCGCATGGGAGATGGATTGAGTTTTTTTTTTTTTGAACGATTCTGAAAATTTATGAAATTAGCATCTAATTTGCTATTTTGCTGTTAGTCATCGTCTTTGGAAGCTTGTAAGTGTAAGAATTGTATGTAAACAGTAGTCTATGAACTACATAGGCTCTGCGGTCATTTTAGTTTTTATCGGTGCTAGGTGACTTCTGTAATCATCTCTTGGTGTCGTGATTTTTTTTCCCCACTTTCTCGGTAAAGTTAGGGCTGTTAAAAAGTCCCACAACATAAAAAAGAGACATATTGCTTGATGGGCTTAACTCATCCAAAGTCTTCTGCGTTGACTTGCTCATTTACTGAGCCTGCAAGTGGACTGGTGTAGCACTATGTTCCTAATTTTGGTCGGAGTAGGCAGACTCAAGGACTGGTTCATTGTGTTGCCAGTTAGAGAACCATATTTTCTTGTGTTTTCTACGAAAGACGAGTGGACTTTTCAGTGATGAAGAGCTAAGGTTGTCACCAATCACCACATTAGCACCGAAGGTCCTATCATCTGATGCGAGGAAAAGCAACAAAACAACATTGAAAGTTTTCCATAGTATCATCGCCCTCTCCACAGATATCGCAACCAGTGGTATCGCTTAGACCCGACACACTAAGGTGCTTGGCAAAACTGTAGTGGCCCCTTTAAAACGCAAGTTAATTGCCTGCAGACGGAACCATCTAAGTGCCTTCGTTTTTGACAATCTTGGAGACCTAACCCAACAAGATTCCAAACAATTAATTCACTGTATCAAAAGCTCTCACTGGTTCAACGAATAAGTGGAGTTCCTCCTGAGGTATCACAATGGTCCTGCTATTGGTTGGACGTTGTTAAAGCAAGGCTTTAAGCGCAGCCTAACTAAGGCTACAGACGCAGATACTTCTGTCCTTCCTTGCCCAATTTTGGGAATATTCCAACGCTAGATCCCTGTCCATTTCTCAGACTAAATGTTCAACTTAAACTTTCTTCCTCTTCAAAGGTTGCAGCTTATGTTTCAAAATGTTGACATACAAACGCTACGCTTTGGAATCACTCCACTTACTTTCGATAGAACAAATTCTAGGTGGACAAGTGGTATAACGCGTGTAGCGACAAAGAAGATTTGGCCACGACTGGATCTGAAACGCTCTAAGAATTTAATTTCTCTCAATAGATCGCATATCAGATCCGTAATAGATGTCATCACGGGACACTGCCTAATAGGCAAGCATTCAACAAGACTACAAACCATTTTTGTAGAAGCTGCATTGACGAAGAGGAGGATAAAACCATTCCCCACCTTATTTGTAGCTGCCCAGCTCTCTCCCGCAAAAGAAAACTCCACCTTGGAGAATTCTGATTTAACGACTTGGTGATCTGATAAACACAGATTCCAGAAACTAATGACATCGGAATGTTCGAAAAGAAATACTGTGAATTATAAGCAATGACAACAGTACCAACAATTTTCCTGGTCATTCTGGACACCACCCTTGGAGCAAAAGACTGAAACCTAATACCACCTGAGTTTCAAAAATCACTACACCAACACTAGTGCTGTGTGAATAGCATCATAAGGGTATTCAAAACTCCTTTAGCGCAAGTGAATTCTATAAAAAAAAAACCTACTTCGCTTCAATTGGTTCAACGAGCAGGTAAGGAGATCTCTCCAGGTACATGTGGCATCGCAATGGATCTATCACTGGTCTTAGTATGTTCACAACAGAAGGCAGCCACTTCAACCTAACTTAAGCTACTGCCTTCACCTACTACTTTTGACATTGATTAAAAAGTGTCTGCGTCGATAAATGTTCCAAGAATACCAATCTTTCATCTATTGACAGCTTTCTTCTGTTCACTGTTAAGACTCGATGTGTTGCTAGATTTTTACGAAATGTCAATAGTGACTTGATTCATTTTGAGGACGCTTTTCTGTGGTGTTAGTAGTGCTAAGGACAACCATTATCTTGTTAGACGATTTTTTAAAATTTAAATAAGTATTGTTTGTAAATAGTATACATACATAACTTTTACGCTTTAAAACTAAAAATTATTTTCTTTATTTCGTTACAGGTAATTACATACAGTACTTCTACATAATTTGGACATAGACATTTATAAATAACTGATTTTAATGTAAGTCAAGTTTCAAAGTCTTAAATGTAAAGTGACGTTGCCTCTATGCCCAGGAAATGACTTCCAATATCCAATTTCAATATATTTTTTGAAAAGCTTTACAAGTTAAGACTTAATTGTTGCTTGCTCTAGAACCTCAACGACCGCCCGCTGTGACTTCGAATTGAAATATTTTGCAGTCATTTCCTACCTTGAATGAGTAATTTAAAAACACTTGTCCAAGTCTAGCTCTGATGCCAGATCGACATCTAAATGGAAGCTGCGGCTCTTCACAAAATGTAATCATAGTGCCTTTGGAACGTTCGATTTTTGTCTTGTGTTTTACCAGATCATAAGACTCTCCACGGCACTCCGAGCCTATCACCTGCAACTCTGACACTTTTTCTTCTTTTATCGCTACGTCGTGGACACCGTGGCTCAGTGTTTGGACTGGTAAGCGAACTGACACAAGTTCAAATGTCAGCAAAACTGTTAAATGATTTTTCGCGACATCATTTCTCGCTAAGCAGTAACAAACCCCTTCGGCGAAAAGACTGGCAGTAGGTATCTTCCATTAGAAAAACCATCGTGAAAGACTCCCATAACGGGTTAAAATGCTAATAGAAGAAAAGTATCTTCCAGTCGTGAGAAGCTAGGTCTTAGACCTCTACAGGCTGTCGCTCTAAATATTTACCTGTTCATTAAAAGGAGCACGATGACCTTTCTTTTGAGGGTAGGTAGGTAGGTAACATGTTTAAAGTGTCGTTTCAGTCGATCACCTACACCTAGAGTCAAGCTTAGGAACTCTTTTAATTTCTAACATTAGATACGTAGGCTGCATCTCGTTATGCCTTCATATGGATCGTGAATGTCCAGTTTGAAAAGAAAGGTTTGAGTGAGTATCCTGAATTCGTAGTGAATTTAAGAATGTGCATTCTTAGATAGATGGTCCAAATTGTTGAAAAAATATTCACTGAGAGCCGTCTTTCTACCTCTGTTTAGGCTGGGACATTGCCATGGGAAGTGAGTTGTGTTCTCTTTCACGTCTGCATTCCCACAGCTTCTGCATAAGTCGTCTGAGTTTAGACGCATTCTCCTAAGATGGACCGCCAGTAGGTTGTCCAGAGTTGCCTGGAGATGAGGCATGATGATAGTGTGCTCCATCTCTCGTCAACTTGTCTTTGGAAGTCAAGTGCTATGCTAGAGTGCTAGGGGGACCAGTACAAAGTGATCGGCTAGTGAAAGGTCCTATTCCGAACCCTGGCTAACTCATCCCCTATTGCAGAGTGATCGACCAGTGATAGGTCCTGTTCCGAGCCCTTCCTGGCTAACTCATCCCCAATTTCATATCTTTGTGTCTCGGAACCCACAAGAGTGTTATGTTGTGGTTCGCGGTGAGGGTTTTGAGCTCGTCACGACAGCGTTTTACAAGATTTGGCTTAAATAGCGGATTGATTGTCTATATATATAAATGTCAATGGTTTACCTAGAGATTAGTTTCGTTGATAATTCTCCGACTGCTTCGGCGATGGCTTGGACTTCCGCTTGGAACTCACTATCGTCGTTCGGAAGTCTAATTGACCGATTAATGTTGGGTTCTAGTGAGTAGATTCCAGGGACCACTTCTTCTTTTTGACTCGTCTTTGAAAACCGAAATTTTCATCGGGTTGGTGGCCCACTCGTCTCTTGAGGGGATGATTGTTCTTTTGCTAAGGCTGAAATCAGAAGATGGTGTGAGGTAGTCCGAGTTAGTTTCTAGTTTTACCCAACTTGCTATCTTTCGATGGCCCATATCGCCCGCTTTCCAGGGTTTCCAGACTGTTTTAAACGCAGGGCACTTTGCGCGGTTGTTTCTATTAGGTGGAGGTCTAATGGAATCAGGGCGAGTATAGTGTCCAGGGCTACAGTTGGAGTTCTAATGGCGCCAGTGGTACCTATACATGCTAGTCGTTGTATCTTGGTAAGTGCCTTGAAATTTGTAGTTTTTCTCTACTGGTGGCGACCAGATTAAGCATCCAAAGGTCAGAATGTGCCTGAAAATGGCTGCATACATCCAATATATAATCGCGAGTTTAGGACCACATTTTTGTTTACCGAGATTCCAGTTCTTGTGACGTAAGTCCTAGTGTTCAGCCACTCCCTATTTTGCTTTATCTAAATTGAATAAGTAGGTTATTTCCCAGTCCACACCTATTATTTAAATCAGTTTTTACAAAAATTAATTCATTTCTACAAACATTTAAATAAAACTGGTCCACACTATCTCAACTGTGGTACTTCTTGGCCTTTTTTTTTTCTCTAAACCCACTCTCTACTACTTTGGTCATCATTATCATCTTAGAATTCTAAAAATTGTCTCACCTATTATTTTCAAAGAAATATCAACAAAAGGAGTGCCAAAGCAAATATACTCTTATTGCTAAATTTATAAAAAAAAAAAAATATTAAGACCTCACGCTGGAACGTTCTCGTCGTCTCTTTATTATAAACTTGAAAATATAGGTTCAATCCATCTTTTGGTTTCCTTTCTATTCATTTTATGTGTGTTTTTTGCTTTAGTTTCGCGTTTCTTTTTTTTTTAGAATTTTAAAGCCAAGTTTAATCAATATGCTTCAATTGAACGAAACAAAAGAAAGAAAAAAAGGAGAACATGAACGAATCATATAACGAAAGGAAATTACCGCCTTTCAATTGCTATTCTTCTTATTACTACACTGATGTAAACATTAAACTTATTCTTTTTTCTTTTCTTATTGTTTCTATTCTGTTCTTGCGATTTAATTTTTTTCTTGAAATCGCAGCTTTAAATCAGAACAAGAAAAAGAAAAAAAAAAAAAAAACGTTTAAGAAGGCTAGCTTGTTGTTGAACGTCTTATTCTTTTTTTTTTTTTTTAATGATTTGTTAGTGTATTGCGGAAAAATTATACTAGTAGTTGTATAGTTTTTCATTCGCTTTTGCTGTTTACTTCGAAAGAGTTTAAAAGAAGATCACTGTAAGGCAAGTTATGTGTTGCCATTTAAGTTTTCTTTCATTTTACACTGAAATATCTCAGACTTGTATCTAGAGGTGTGGCGATTTGAGAAGTGAAAGGCAAAATTGTTTTAACTTCCTGAATTCATTTTCCAAGGTTTGTGTCTTGGGAAAATTAAATTCTCGGAATGATTTTCCAATGGTGGAATTTTTTATTGAAAGTCAATCGGCCACACAGTACAGTTTTACTTACTTTTTTTTATACTTTTTTAAAAATATAATTCACTAGCCAGACGACGTACACTAAACCAACCATTATTCGACGATCTCAACGATATCTCAGGTAAAGGGATACAAGATCTAATCCGGTTTCTTAACTCCACAGGCAGGATCTGTCTAACATCCTCAACAACACACATCATCAACCAGGTTACACGATTCGTGGTAACAAAAAGGCACATTTTAGCGTTACTTGGGTTCATGTTGAACCGCCACCTCTACGTACCTATTTAGGTTTCAGTCTTTTGCTCCGAGGTTGGTGTCCAGAATTATTGGGGAGAATTGTTGCTTTGCTTATAATTCACAGTATTTATTTTTTTTTTAACATCCCGATGTCATTATCACTTCTCAGTACGATCAATATTTTCAAGCCATATGACCACCCTTCTGTCAGTGTTATTGCCTATACAGTTGAATTGACGTCAACTTGTCGCAATCGATCGACTTTTTTTTTGACATCGGAAGTTGAACCTGGAACCTTCAGCGTGACAAGCTATAATTGCCATTTTGCCAAAATTTGAAAATATCATCTTCCATTTGACATTTATTTTTGATTTTGACAGTTGTTGACAGCAGCAATCGCCTACAGAGTCATGATCGCACTTTTTTCGATATCGTGCCTAGGGATCCAACCTCTTTCAATCAAAGTGAGAAAAAAAAGCGCCTCAAATTGCATCGGTATACCGTTTGACATTGCCCAGATAGGACATCAGTTGCTGAGACGCAGAAGAAATCCGTTAAAATCTTGGATTACAAGTTCCTAGAAGACTAACGTATCTGCATCTCCATTATCTATAGGTTTCTTCTTGGCAACAGTGGTCGCTTTACAGAGCAGAACCGACATGGAATAGTGAAAACTTCATTCCGAGAAGAATTATTTCGGCGACGACTTTTGAATCAGTTGTCAACCCCTTTAAGGAACAAGTCTCACAGCTCCTCCAGTTTGAGAACTTATGTTACCAAATGAGCCAATGTCGATTCTGTAGTCCTAGAGAGTACTGCAGATATAAGGGTCCGTTCTGAAGGGATCTCTGACAAGACTTGACACGATTGCAGCTGACAGCAGAGGCTTGTCTCTATCTCATCATTTTTTCTAGAATAAAGTAAGCAATTGGATATATAGTTTTTGATTTCACCATTCTGGTGGCGAATTTGTACAGAGTTAACCAACTTTTTAGATGAAAATTTCTAGCCAATTGGTCATCATTTAAAGGGCGATACAAGCAGTAGGTTGTTGTAGCTTAGTTGACACCGATTCGAGTTTAAAAAGAAAACAAAAAAAAACCGTTTAAACAAACTTCCGAAAGTATAATTTGTCATGATAAAGCTTCTCCATCCGCTGTTCGGAGTCGACAATAAAAATTGTAGGTTCGTGTAGAAAATGTAACACGTGCTTAATATTTGTTTTTGGCAAAATCTGCACGAACATTGACATCGGACGGACACGTCAACCTCTGGAAAGGACGCTAGGCAATTTGTCATTCTTATAGATTGTCCTATTGATGGTTCAACGGATGTAGTACTGATATCAGGTTTCAAATATTATGAAAGGACACACATTTTGTCTGGCTCTGATGAGTGTCGCCTCCCTGACAAGCGTGCAGCTGATACTAGAGGCTTCAGCTTCTGTATTCTTGCCTCATCAGTCCTATTGTCCAGTTGTGAAAGTCGACATCAGTTGTCAGGTGGTGAATATGTATCCAGTCGACCTCGTTTCTAGATAAATATTGATCGCTGTAAATGCACAATATAGGAGGTGTGCTTTTTATAATTTACTAGTGCTAAAGCGGCTATAAATACCCTTATGATGCTTTTCGCACAGCGCTAGTGTTGGTGTAGTGATTTTGAAACTCAGGTGGTATTAGGTTTCAGTCTTTTGCTCCGAGCGTGGTGTCCAGAATGACTGGGGAGAATTATTGGTTCTGTTGCCATTGCTTATAATTCACAGTATTTCTTTCGAACATCCCGATGTCATAAAGAATCGAGAGCTTTGTGTCCCTTCGACTCCTCTTCATGACTAGCTAAGTCTGATCGAGTAGATATACAGAGATGACCTTTGAATCCAAAGTATCATTCTTCGACTAAGACTGCAGTTTTCCCCAAGTAAACTTGTGCTGGTTAATAACAAGATCGAGGCTTAGGACGTGACATCATCTAGTTAAGGTATGAATGCCATGAGATTGACGAAAAGATCTACTTGCATCAATCAGTAAGTTTGTATCCTTGAACATAGGTCCCATTGCCGTTCGGTACGTAGGTTGCAGAGCTGGCTGCATTTCGTGCTGTAGCCTTCACTCGGATCTTTACGGATTCATTGTCGTTGGGTACCTACCTTAAGTTAGCACTTTTCTACTTACTGTCATGGACTACAGGAGAAAAGTTGGTCTTACGAACAACCTTGTACAGTTTTAATTTTTCCCTCTTCTAAGAACTTCATTTATTCTTTAAAACCTTGTACGTCAATGCCTCTGAGACTCTTTTTTGACTTTTTAACCTCCAAATTTTGGAATTTGCCTCTCTAAACAAAATTCAATGACCAACAGCAACACTGATTGTGCTCCAACTTGGTTTGAAGCTCTTCTTAAGAAATCTGCTTTCCACATTTCCTTCCATCTTCTTTCCCTCCTTTTTGTGACTGTAATTCTCGGCTTTTCTCAATACTTGTATACAATACACAAACACATACCTACTGTGACGACTTCAAATTAGTTTACATTCACTAACAAGACGTTGGGTTCTGTTTTTTTTTTTTTTAACCATAAGACCCCCACGTACCTCCAAGATACATAGTAAAAGTTAATGGATAAAGAAAAACGAAAAAAAAGGCAATACACAAACACAACCAGCTCCAACACACACATACACACTTACTTGAGACCCCAGTTAGTAAGTTACAAACAAACAAACGAAGAAAAAAAAAACGATCGTCGTCGCGATCGTTTCAAGAGAGCCGTAGACGTTAGTCTCTTCAGTTTATGTTTATACCTTCGTTCGTTGAGCACGACTTATCGGGGTTTTTCGCTGCTCGCTTGGTCTTTTTTTTTTCTTCCACAAAAAAATAAATAGTTAACCCCGTGTGTTCTATCGTTTATCAAGTTTCTTGTTAATTACTTAAAAAATAAATAAAATTAATTTAAAAAAAAAACCGATTGAAGTGTAAATTGGCAATTGAGACCACCTCCGAACACACCACCCCAAACCCCAGTTTGTTAATAACTTTGGCAAACTCTAAGCTAACTTCTATCGCCTTCGTTAAGTTTTATTTTTTGGGTGTTAAGTGAAGTTCAAGAGGCAAAGTTTTAGATCTCCTTTTCTTATTTCGCCACCGAATACGGATAGTTGTGGCCTTTTCGTAGTCATCGTCGCAGTCGTATTCGTCGTCATCCCAAATTGACAAGAAGATATAGAGTCTTACAAGTTTTGAAGACTTGCTTTTACTATTTAATATCGTGGCCGTGTTCAGGAGAAGCTTGCCCGCGTGTGCTTGTTTGATTTTTAACGTGTGTATCCACAATTTGTGCAGAAAAAATCGAATTATGAAATAAATTTCAAAAGTTTTTTTTCGTTCAAAAATAAGTGTAAAATATCTAAAAAGAGTTTTTTTTTTAAACCATGGAATACCTTTACATTTTCAATGCGTTCGAACAGAACTACTATAGTCGGATTATTGAACGAGTGGCAGCTGTTGCGGCATCTTCTAATAATCATCGTCATAATGGATTGAGGAGTAATGGCAATAGTACGAATAGTCCTAGTGGTAGTGGAAGCAATAGTAGTAGCTGCAGCAACAGTAGTAGCAATAGTAGTCCACCGAATCATTTGAATGTTGGTAATGGCTACCATCAGCATAATAACCATCATTCACACCATCATCAAACGAATAGCCATTCACAGTTAAATGGTCATAATAATGCAACAAATGTTGCAAATAGTTTATTGTGGCAGCCTTGGAGGGATTTTACATCATCAGCAGCTGTTGCCGCGGTGCATCATCATTTTTATCAGCATCAGCAGCAACAGCAGAATCATCAGCAAATTCATCAACAGCAGCAGCAGCAGCAACAACAGCAGAGTTTGCAAAAAGGTTGGTAAAAGACTTGTTTTTCGAAATGAGAAGTCTGAAGTTCGGAGAATTTTAAGGTTGGACATCAAGTTTAAGTGGTCGCTATTTTTTAAGCAAGGTTTTGAAGTCAAAGCTTGGTAGTGGCTGAACTTAATAAATTCAAAGGATTTAGGCTTTAAACCATTTAGACACGTTGACGCTCTCAATTTACTTTTGAAAACTATTTCCATTGAGGTCCTCAAAATGACGGTTTACAATCTCTATCGTAGATATGAACCTCTATTTCAGCTTAATCTCGTTTCGTTTCAGAAAAAAAAAGGAGGAGGAGGTCCTCGTAGGCCGGAAAAGGACTCCGCATATTTTTGGTTGAACTCCTGCAATTAAATGAGCATGCTAATAACGCATTTGTCTTGACCATTCCTGGACGATTTTTTCTGGAATTTCTACCTTTTGCTGGTGTTCACAATTTGATCTGTAGGTTGAGGTCCTATAAACTGACGCCATTACCTTTCAAGCCGCTTGAATTTTATTAAGCATTTCTTAGAACCAATCCGCCATGCCTTGTCTACTGTTTCAAATCATGGTGTGCGGTATGAATCCTAGGTCCTTCAAATTAAATTCGACCAGTTCTAGGGTGGTCATTGTGTAGTGGTTGCATTATCGCTTGTCACGCTGAAGGTTCCAGGTTCGAATCCCGATGTCACAGAAAAAAAGTCGGTCAATTGCGAAAAAAGCTGACGTCAACTCTACTGTATAGGCATAACACTGGCAGTAGGGTAGGCAATGGCTTGAAAGTGTTGATCGTACTAATGACATTGGGATATTCGAAAGAAATACTGCGAATTATAAGCAATGGCAATAATTCTCCCCAGTCATTCTGGAAAACCAACCTCGGAGCAAAAAGACTGAAACCTAATACCACCTGAGTTTCAGAAATCACTACACCAACACTAGTGCTGTGTTAATAGCATCATAAGGGTATTCATAACCCCTTTAGCGCTAGTGAATTATAAAAAAAGACCTCGGTTAGGGCTTGAGCTTGATTGCATTTTTACTTCGAACTGGTAAGGCTCAAAGAATGAGTTCAGCGTTTGTATAAGGAAACTTGCAGCCTTGTCAGTCTCGGGGTGTGAGTTACTTTCGGTTCGGTTAGCTAGGTTTTTTTGGTATCCAAGTTCGGTTGTTTTTGTAAGACGAGGTTTTAAACTCTCTTATCACTTCAAATATAGTTTTGCTCTTTCGACTTACTTCACCTCATCGGCTGGCTGCGAAATTGCCACCTTCCATCTTTCGGATACATTGGCTAGACCAGCATTCTAATATCTGCGCTCCCTTAGTTTTTATGACGAAAGTTGGTTGACAAAAGACCATCCCGTTCAATTAGAACGTTTTAGCTTTTGAAACTATATGTACCTCCACGACTTCTGATGTCTTCGCTGCCATTAAAGGTCTTATATCGGATTCACAGGATCATTGAGCTGTGACGCATAAATTGTATCCTCTAGGCTAAAAGTTTTGAATCCAGCTGTCATCTCAGGATCAACAACCTCGGCATTTTGTGTGATAGGATGCTCAATTTTTGTTTACATATGGATGAGATAATCCCTAAGTGTATCGTACGTATATCTCAAAAATCGAAAGCATCCAGCACCGTTTTCTTCGAGGTCTGCCCTGGAACGACCCTTTTATTCTTCCTCCCTATCCTATATAATATACCGCTTTACACACCCTTGAGGAACGCAGAGATGCAGCCGACATACTCTTCATTCATCGTCTCTTCAGGTCATGTTAAATGTGCGTCACTTCACAACTAGAATGAACACTAACTCTTGTAATCTACGAACCCCTCGTCTCTTCTATCTACCAACCCGCCACACCTAGTTTTAAGTTTAAGTCTAGTTTTAAGTAAGCATAAGATTATTTAGCTTTGTATGTCGAGCGGCTTGCGGCCTGGCGTTATCATAGAAGATGACGCCATTTCGATTGGCCAAAACCAGATGATTTTTTTGTTTCGTCAGGTGAAAGGAGCTCGAAAAAAATGATTCCCCTAGAATCACCCCACTTAACAGACAGCAATACCTTCATGAGATGCAAGCCAGCTTTTGCCACGGATTTTGTACCTTCACCTGCTTGTTTTCAGCTCCTTTTTCGTTGCACAGGATCTACTTTTCGTCACCTGTTATGATTCGTTCCAAAAAAAGGTTATTTTTCATGGCGGTCCCGCTTAGTTTTTTTTTCGTCAAAGAATACAGCACTCACGTCTCGAGCTTGGAAGTGAATCAAAGTTTCTTTAAATGGCGAAATGCTGACGAATGGTCAATATTCAGCCTCTCAGTTGAAACCTTTGGGTGATTTTCCACTAAGTCACGCACAATGTCGTCATCAATGCCGGAAGGCGATCCAGAACAGGGTTGATCGTCCAAGATAATATCACCGTTCTATCAAACCACTTTTTAACACTCCTAAAAGCAGGAGCACGATCCGAATAAACGTTCTGATTTTTTTTTGTTGCAGTTCCAACACTCACTCCTTTTCGAAACTCGTACAGCATAACATGGCGATGGTGTAACTTTTCATCCTCCAAATTAACTCAAATCGACGGGGTCCAGCGATAAAAATGACTTATGATGCCACGACCTATCCTCTGGTATACAACAAGTCTATAAAACAGACACTAGGCGCGTCATACAGCAACCTTTTCGCCACGAACTAATCTGATACCATCCCTTGATATGATTCATTGCGCCTTCCTTTTGTGTAAACTTGGGCCGTTCATTGTCGAATCGGTAAATTTTATCAAACAAACTTGTTTGTCTATGCAAATATTTACATTTAAATTCGTCACACACATAAATTAATCAGATTATTCGAAAAAAACACATCTATTTTTAAAATTACCCAACTATTTTCGTCACCCTGTACAAAATTTTGAAATCCGCCACCATGTCTAATGTGACTCAAAAAAAAAAGTGAGTGACTCCTTATCGATTTGAAACCCAAGCGAGAGACCATGTGGTTAGTTTATTACTCATTCTATGCAATCGTTTCCGTTTTTTGTTCTTACAATTTTTTTATTTTTCATATCACAAAACGTGTAAGCTTTGCTTCTTTTTAAAAAAAATTGTTAATTCACTAGAATGGCGCATGCAACAATTAAATCAAACACACGCGACGGGTTGTCATATGTGGTAAACAAGAAATTAGACAGAAACAGCAAACTAAACAAAAAAAAGTTTCTGAATCAACTTGGACAACTCAATTAACAATGAAATTTAATATCTAAAATTTATTAACGAAAAAAACCGGTACAAAATGGCAACAAAAAGGAACAAAACAAGAAACAGTAAAGCAAACTTTCTTATTGTCACGTACGCTAGTGGTTTTTTAATTGCTTCTGAGAGGAAGTGTAAACTATATGGATGCGAGTGTTTGATAAGAACAAGGGTTATGAAGTTTTGAAATACTAAGATCGGTCTTATGGTCTGCGGTTTGTAGGAACAATGACAAATTGCAAGCATTCAGACTTCATTCTAGGAATACGGAGTAAAGTTTACCTTAGCCAGAGCCAGGCTTGCACACTTAGCAAACCCTTTTTCAAGGAATTATCAGAGATTTCTGACATAAAATTCTGGAACGTTATTGATTTTCCGAACTCCACAGGATGGATTTGAAAACTACGCTCTTAGCCACACCAGTCAACATCCAGGTCAAGTGAGTTGTTGTATCAAAACGGCGCACTTGCAATTCTTGTGTTTCTGGTAGAACCTTACCAGGCAACTACTAAGCCCTACCAACCTTAGCTCATCAGTAGTTGTTAATAGCAACCTTCCAAGTAGTGAAGGACTTCAACACGGGCATCTACACCGACGAATCAAAGATGAACTACGGTGTGAGGGACCGGTGTCTACTCGGAACCACTGAAAATATCAAGATCATACCGCTTGCCAGATTTTGCCAGCGGTATTCCAGGCGGAACTACTGGCAATCCGAGAAGCTTGCACACAACTTGGGCATGACGCAAAGCACAAACAAAAGATCGCTATCCTCACAGATAGCCAGCTGCTTTCAAAGCTATTGACTCGGCTACCATATCCTCCAAACAGCACTTAGGACAATATTGATCCACTTCCCTGTCAGCTTAGCCCCATTTTACTGAGGAACCACTTCAGTGATAAAGTGTCTAAGTTGCCGACATTCATCACATCAGTGCCAATCTGCAAACAATTGCAAGCATAAGTCGGACAGTATCTGTAGTATCATAGCCACTCTCATACCTAAGAACCCCAGAAGGTAGTGTGCAGTGTTTTAAGTACTAGAAGACACACCCCCGAGGGACAGCGCAGTAGAGGAAGACCGCGACGCAGGGTGGCGCACGCAAGTTGAAGGGGACCTCAACCAACTTAGCGTGCGAAACTGGAGGCAGCTAGCTAAATATCGAGCTGGCTGGAGACGCTTGTTGGTTGAGGCCCAGGTCCACCCCGGACTGTGGCGCCACCTTAAGTAAAAGACACATTCAATAAGTTAATCTAGAAGCGAGTGTGCAGAAGCGAAAACAGGCTCAAATCACTAGAAACCTCCTTTTTATCTTTTGAACAAGTTCATATGGTTTTCGTTGAACTTAACTGACTTCATGAGTTTAATCTTCGAATTAAAATTCAATAAAGCCCGGCCAGCGTTCACGGAAAAAGGCGTAGCATAAGTCTCAGCTTAGAAGACACATTCACGTTTTCCTAATGAGTTAAGAAGTCTAACATTGTTGTCCTCTTATGGAGAACAAAACAGCGATTCAAGCCTTTTAAATGTTGTAGCAAAGTGAAACGGTCTTGAGCAATGCTGATCTTCAGCTGAAAATTCAGCTCATTGGCCGAAAAATAATCAAAGCTTAGAGTTCATCTAAGCCTAAAACGGCGATCTTACTTAAAAACCCTAGCAATTGTCTGCAGACTCAACTTTTGTGACTTTACTCGCACAAAATGATTAAAATTGGACTGAATATAGCAGCTAAGCTTAGGTTAGGTTAGGTTAGAGTGGCAAGCTGCAAATATGCAACCATACTTAGATTAGATAAGATCCTTTGTGTTACCACATAGATCTGTGTTTTAACCAGACAAACTACCAGCAGAACCCACCGGAGCTTCCTATAAAACGCTTGAGGCGGCCTTTGCTAAGCTAAGCCTAAGAAAAGGCGACTTAATCTTCACAATTGAACCATTTTCAAAGTTTTAATGCGTTAAACGAGCATCGCCTCGATAGGACTTATAAACTTGGAATTTTATAAAATGCACCTGGAAAAAGCAAATTTTCTTTGATCCCAGCTTTAACCTAGGTTACGTTGAAGTGTCTGCCAGCTAAAATGGCTTTAACCTAAACCAGGAAGGATTTATGCTTCACTGTTGAACAAATTCGTAGCTTTACTGCGATCAGAAGGCGATTTTCATGAGTTCATGGCTCGGCTTATGGCTTTTTCAGCGACTTAAGTTCCATTATTGAACTTTTCAAGAGTTAAACTGATAGAAGGCGAAAGAACTCAAAGATTTTCATGCGATTTAATCTTCGATCCCGACTTTAACTTGAATCCGAAAGGTAGTCTCATCCTTTTCATAGACAATCTTTCGTCGATATCCTATAAAAATCACGACAAGTAATTTCAAACCACAAGTCCGGCTTTTTACGGTCCCCACTCTCTGCCTTGTATCTAATCTTTTTTATTAATCGACTGCCATTCTCAAATCGACGGCTCACACATTTGACACTGTTTTAATGTTCTTATGTCTGTCATTGCTTCGTGTGTTCACCTTCTAAACATTGTAACACTGCTGGTTCGCATTGATATTCAAAAACCGGCTTAAACCTATTTATAGCTTCGATTCACAATTATGATACAAGTGTCCAAGTCCAAAAACATAATAGATGTACTACACCGAGTCGACCGCGATAAGTACAATTTCGTTGTGGAAATATTGCAAAATAGCGCAAAAAAAAATGGAAAAAAAATTAAATCAAAATGGCGGTTTTGACATAACACCACACTTTGAGCTCAAAATTTGCATAATTAAACAATTATTGCTTAGTTGAGGGGACAGAGGAAGGAATATTTTTTTTTTGTTGAACTGTTCCATGGTGGCAAACTTGAATTAATTTGTTTATTGTCGCCTTGTCGCCCTATGGTGCTTGTGCCCCCATAGTTGCTTCTTTCAATTTAAATTTAAATTCAACTTTGTTTCTCGTTCTCTTTTTGTGGTTTTGCGGTGGGAAAATTAATTTTTTATTTTTTGTCTTTAATTTATGTATACATGGACAAAAAATAAAATTTGCAAACTTATGCTTTTTTTTGTTGTTGAATAATTAACTGTTTTTTTGTTTGAGAATTATTACCAAACATTATTTGAATTTTTGAGTGAATTTTAAATTTTTAGAGCAAACGGAAATGTGGCGCCATGTTGGTTATAGAGTTGTCGTCTCTAAAAAGAAATAAATTCTATAATGTCGTGTTAATTAGAAGGCGACAAATGAGTAGGTTGAAGCGAAACTAAATCATGGACGTATCGAATATTTATTGTTAAACAATTTTATATTACGAAAGTCTTCCGTGGTGTTGTTGTTGAAAGTGTCAGTTTGACAAGTGAAAATGGCAGAATTCAGTGACATTTTATTTTATTGCGTTGACACTAGAGAAAGTGGGTTTTTTTTTTTTAAACTCCTTCGTTGGATGTAGGTGTTTAGATTCCGCTTATTGATTGGGATTGATGATTATTGGTCCACAATACACTTTCACCTTAGGCTTCCTCGGACAAAGTGGTTTTGAAAGTCTGTCAAACTCGAAGTTTATCCTTTTGTCAAAACTAATGTGTTGACTATGATTTCATTTGACTTTACACGTTCCAATTCAATTTACAAAATAGCTCCACTTGAGCCATGTAGAGCGGATGGACACCAATGGTCCGGTCCGAAACCATACCGAAACGGTAGAGGAAGACCGCGACTTAGGTGGCACACGGAAGTGGAAGGGGACCTCAACCAACTTAGCGTGCGAAACCAGAGGCAGCTAGCATATGATCGAGACGCTTGTTGGTTGAGGCCCGGACTGTAGTGCCACCTTAAGTAAGTAAGAGCCAGGCCCATATTGATCGTCACGTCCATGGCTACTTAATGGATTCATTTTCTTACCAAACTCGACAAATAGATTCCTTTTGTTTCGTCGCCATGACCAAGAAGTGGTGGAAAGACACTTGTATTATCCGACTTGGCTTGCCTGTAACTCCCACTTCTATATCCTGTTTCATGAATTACGAAAAATGATGTGGCCGAGTTGACGCAAAGTTAAGCTTTATTTTGACTTTCCTGAAGACGTTTTGTGTAAAGTTGTCTACTTGCTTTCGAGTTTCAGTGAATTGTTAAGTTGCACTTACATGCACTTACGGAAACCGTAATATCTGGTGATTTTAGGCCCAATTCATACACAAGTGGTGTATGGTGCTGGCGTGGTGTAGATGTGTGCCACTTTCATGTTATCTAATGGGCCAATGCAGATTACGTCACCATGCCAGCGTCACACCATCTCTGTCTGTGTTGGCCCATAAGAGAACATACAGATGGCACATGTCCGCACTTTACTTGCACCACGCCAGTACTATACGCCACTTGTGTGTGAATTGCTCCTTAGTGGACACGAAAAATTGCCCGTACGTGAGATAAGACGCTCTGGTTTAAGTGTCTAATTAATAAACGTGATTCGGAACTGTCCTGTTGCTGTATTTTAATCTCAGTTCGTCCAATTTGAGCATAAAAAAACACGTCACATGGTTCTCTAACACTTGTCAGTGACATTTGCCTCGTTAGGGGGTGTTTTAAGTTTCCAGAAGGTTGCCAACATGGACAGAATGGAAACCTCTTAGAGTCGTATTCACACCAAAATAATTATGTGATTCATCTTCTGTGGACCTTTCCGCTTCTACTTCGAGATTTTGTTGCGAACATTCTAAATATTTTGACGAATAGCTTGATCAAACCTTGCCTATCCTATGTTGTTTCAGTCTGTTTAAGCCAGACTGCCAAGAGTTGGGTGTCAGATGATTGCGGAATCTTCGCCGAAATTTATGTTCCCAAAGAGTATAGGTAGGGCTCCATTGTTTATCTCTCTGTGTTCCATCAAAATCCCGATGATACAAGCTATGATGAATTGACTACAGCTAAAGCTAGTACACTTAGACCAGTGATAGGTCCACATGGATCTGGAGAGATCTCCTAACCTACTCGTTCAACTAATTGGAGCTTCTGATGAAGCGAAGGATGTTTGTGACATCTGAAGTAGAATTCGCCTTCTTTTGCGGGAGAGAGCTGGGTGGAGAATGGTTTCTTCCTCCTCTTCGCCCATGGAACTTCTGCAAGCTTCAACCAGGATGATACCTCATGGTTACTTTTTTTTGTGGGTTCGTTAATTTGTTGGCAGATGTACGCGCTAATAATTTCGCGGAATCTTCACAACAAATCCTTGCAAATTCTAGTCTTTTTAGATGTTTTTTCAAAAAAACAGCCTTCCTACCTACCATTCCTACGGGAAGTTTCCAGCATTCTTTAAACCAGCACTACATGTGACCCACGAAACCATTTCTACGCATTTTCATCTCATTCAGCTTTTTCTTCTTATTCCTTAGCCGGTTGTCAACACGGGAAACTTTTTTTTTTTTTCTTTGAAACAAACTTCATCCGCTCAAAGGCCACACTTCCTAGAAAACCCTCTGAGAATGTTTTTCTCTGCAAAAATCTGCCACAAGAAGAACCCATTAATCAAAATTAACATTCAACTTCAACCGCGCAGATGTTCCACGAAAGGCCACGACAACGACGACGACTTCTAAAGAATTCCAAAACGAAAGAACCACGTCTCCAACCCGAAAAATTCCAAACATTGCAATTATCTTCGCACGCATATTTCCCCTTTTGTCCTCGCTTGCCCTGCGAACATCACAACAACCACTGGTCGCAGCAACATCCCGTATCGGTTCATTCTTGAAATGTTTTACCACATCTCATCTCACGTATGTTGCTTATCTGTAAAATGTCTTCAATCGCCTTCCACTCTTCCACCGAAAAAAAGGAACAGCAATAAAAATAAAAATTCTGATTTCCTTCCAAGAAGCCCAGGGACGACATAGCACCTATTCTCTGAAATGGGAACGAAAAAAAAAAGTTCTAAAGTGGAGCTCCCGGTATTTCTTTCTCCTTCTCTCTCTCTCCCTCTCTTTAGGGCTCTGTTTGCCTCTCTACCGAAAAGAACGGCCTTGTAGTTGACCTTATGTTCATTTTCATGTTGCTACGCCGCAAACAGCACCACCATCATGAGCGCGTTTGCCCCCAAAAGCAATTTATATCCCAATCACAAGATACAAGACCGGGCTTCTCAGGTCCTCCGCACTCTTTCCTATGTGTGTGCTGTGCTCCCTTCAATGAATCTCTTTTGGAAATTGAAAGAAGTTGTTGAATTAAATTTGGATACACGCCCGTTTGTCGTTGTTGTTGTCGTGGTCTCGTCGGGGGCTCCGTCTTCGTCGTCGTTGATGTAGTGCAGCATGTAGTGAGTTCCAAAAAAATATAAAAAAAACCCACCAAACAGCTTCTGTATTTCACGGAGTGACCAATAAATAAGATAAACCGCGCGCGCATACAACCGACAAAAGGAGAAAACAACAAGAAAATATAATTTATCTCGGAAGAGAAGACCACAAAGATGTGGGAGCACCAGGAGAAGAAAGAGTGTGGCGCAGGACAAACAGTGAAAGAAAGAAAAAAAACGAAGTGCGCCCCCAGAACGATTGGTTAAAAAGACAACACAACCACTGGCATGGCGGTGGAAGCATATGGAGGAGTCGCATCCAGAAAAGAGAAAGAGAAAAGAAGGAAACTCACGAGATACGAGATACGAGACGATGCTTGTGGTGAACTGGGGAACTGGATACTGGATTTTTTATTACACATTTCCGGCCATCATTTCTCGTTCGATTTTTGTCCTGATTGCACGGAATAAGACGCATGCCGTCATTGACCATCTATATAGGTTCATGTTTGCTTTCCTTTCGTTGTCTGTTCAGAGGTTAGGATCAGATTATATCACAGATGGTTATTTGCATTGCTACTTGTGCAGGTATCTAGGATGCGGGACAAGTGCTTTTTCTTTGCACTTAAATGTGTAAACTTTTTTCGCAAATGCTGTTTTATCGTCTTGTGGAAGTGATCTTCCTGGAATCTCTCTTGGTGATGCTGTCTAGAAGTTGGAATGTTTTGGCTTTAATCCTTTGAACCTTTGAACCATTCCCCAATTCTTGAGGTTCGTTCACAGATCGCAGATATTTACTTTGCGATAGTCATGTTCTACCTCCGAATCTGCATTTGTGGATCAAGTGTCAGAAGCGTAGCCAAAAGCTAGGAAAAGGAGTGAAACGCCTCTGTCTCTATTCCTAGCCCGATTCAGTCGTATGGAACGTCACATGTCAGAAGTATAGAACGTCAAAAGGTTAGTTATACACGTCCGTATGGCTCTACACCAAATGTTTGACCTGAATCCAAACCTGTTCAAAGCCAGAAGACGAAGAGCGCTTTTGCTCTGTGGATTCCACTACAGAATGTCAAAAGCGTATCCAAAAGCTAGAAAAAGTAGTGAAACCATCTCTGCCCCTACTGTCATCGCGGATGAGTTGTATGGAACGTCAAAAGGCGATGTGCTTTTTTTTGTGGATTTCATTGCATATTACGTGGAACACATCCGTATGGCTCTACTCCAAATGTCTGACTTGAATCCAAACCCGTTCAAAGTCAGGAGACGAAGAGCACTTTTGCTTCGTAAATTCCACTACGTATGTAGGTGTCAGCATGTTGGCGATAAATTTGTCTTTAGAGCGGGACTTGTATCCATATTTGTCCGAAGGATTGCTCATACTTCTCAGGCTGAATCAACGAATAAGTTTGTAGATTGAGTTGCGACCTAAAGAGTCCACTGTGTTCATGGCTGTCCAGAATATTATCGGCTCCTCCAAGCCTGTCCCGCTCAGATGAAAGCAAATTTTCCCGTTCAGTCTTGGATGGGTTAAGAGAGAATTCGAATGTGGATCAGTTTACAATTGCAATACCTATACAGTTTTAAGTGCTTGTTGGGAAAGACTGATATTACTTACTTAAAGTGGCGTTACAATCCGGCGTGGACCTGGGCCACAAAAGACTGATATTACTCGTAGCTTATTTGCGCTTAAATCGATGCAAACCCGATGACTTTGTCGGGTAAAGTTTCCTAGAAGTGTGCTGGCTTATCTCAAACTTAGTGTTGATAGTTCCCTCTGGAGGTTAAGTCTTTTGTTTTCCTCCTGAATTCACAGATTTTTTTTTTTTTTTCTAGTATCCTTGCTCTAGGAAGGAAGTTACTTATCAACTCCTTCATTGACTTAGAATTGGACATGGTCTAGTACGCAATGTTAGACCGTCCTCTTCATGCACAAGGATGGCTTGTGATCATTCACTGGGACAGAATCAGTCATTTTCTGACCTTTTTCTGGTGTATTAAAGGTTCCAAGTTGAATAAGGGAAGTTGGGACGTACAACTTGCACAACTTTGACATCTTGGCTCGTTCTGAAATGTTTTTGCTAAACATCCTTCCTTGGATTCAAGCCCGTAGGGGCTACGAAAACTCTCATTCGCTGACCAAAAGTGGTGCATAAGCTCCTTCTATCCCTCCGTGTTTATGAAAATCAGTGCCAATGGCCTATCTTATCACAATGATAAGCTTTCCAGTACTTTATACCTTCCAAACTGGATTTTTTCAACAAAACCGCACGATCAATCAGACTTTTCTTCGTTCGAAGTTCGAACACTGCTGCCGCGCGTCATCTTGTGGCAAAGTCTCGCAAATGCGAATTATTCTTTCCTTAAGACTAAGCCTCTCTAAGTCATGGATTTTCAACGCAAGCTCATATCTACTGATGTTTGTTGCCACCTTTCAGTCTATTTGAGTTATTAATGCTATCTGACTGACTTTGGATATGGCCATTCCTCTTCAAAGCATTCCAGAGCCTGACAGCAGACAGCTGTAAGCCCTCAAACTCTTTAAGCCTTTCTAATAATCTTTTCTCTAAAACCCACACACACACACACACAAAATTATATACTCCTTTGGGAGAACGTTCATTGTTAGTCATTAAAGATCTTTGAACGTTATACACGCTACATCCCAACCATATGCAGATATTTCACGACCTAATTCCATCAGACAACAGTCCGCCCACTTGAAAGCAGAAAAAAAAATAAAATATTCAATTCCTTTCCAAACATGATCTCGACGGATGCATTGGAATTGAAATTGGAATTGGTGACAAGTAATTATCGAAATGACTTCCGTTCCCCCTGATCGGGGCTGACAGATCCTCTTCTGATCTGTATACACGATGTGGAGATTCACCCATTGCATGAAAAGATGAATGGGATACCTTTACGAGTGCAGATATGCAACACATCCTATAATTTCCAAACGAAAAATACTTGCAAGACCCATGAATCGCAAAATCGCGTATAGACACACCCCACAGAAGTGGAGGACGACGACGATGCTGTTGATGATGATGATGAGGAGGATAAAGAAGGAAAGGAAGCATTGACATGAGTGGTAGTTGTGGTGGTTCAAAATGCATTTTTGTTGCTTTGTTTTTGGTGAAGTGTGGTTGTGAAGAGGATTTATCGAGTCTTGCCCATGGGCGAAAACAACAAAAGAAGCAGGAAGATTTCATGTAATTCCTGCTCGCGCGCCTCTCTTTATCTCCGACAATGACTGCAAACTTGGCCTGTGTAATTTAATTTGTAAGACGAACCAGAGGTAGGGAACGATTTTTGAAATTTTATTTCTATTTAATGTTTGTCCGGAGGGTCCGGATGTTGGGTCCCGCCACACGGTGATTTGCAATTAATTGCAACCAAAAGAAGTACGAGTATACCATCAACTTGTATTTATTGGAAATGAAGCGAAAAAAAAAGAGTTGCATGGGAAATTTGAGTTTTAATGGAGTGCCAGAGGGCTTCATGGTTGGACCCGTACTCTTTTTTGATTTGAAACAGCATTGGTGTACTTAAAAAGTTTATTTCGATTGCAGCTGGTCTTGAAACTGCTCTTGAATCTCTCTGGGTCTTAGGTGAATTATTCGTATCTGATTACTCTGCTTCAAAGTTAATTCTCTTTTTTTAGACAATTTCGCATGTTCTTCCGTTACGGGATGTTCAGATGCTCCAGCAGGACAATATGCCTTTAGATGTTAAGTTCGGTATTCATCTTGTTGTGGTTTGAGACACACGAATCGTGTCCAAACCCATCAGAAAGACCATTCGTCAAGTTCTCATAGTTATAAGGTTGAAATAAGCGTAGAACTGCGACCATAAGTTACCATCTATCTCCGGAATAAAGATGGATTGACGCGCTCGCCAAGATGAACTCACGACACGAGCAATTTTATTAACTCCACAGTATAAGCCATTTCTAAAGCTGTCTCCGATAAGATTTCATAAAATTTAGTCAGCTCCAGGACAGAATTGCTTCACTGTTCTGTTTCCAGAAATCTGAGTGCTTGGTGAACTTGAACAGAAACACTTCAAGTTACAGATTCAATTTCTCATCGAACCCTATCTGTGGACTTTGCCTAGAAGATGATGACACTTTTCCTAACATATGGAGCTTGTTACAAATCATCACACTGAGTCGTGCACCAAACACTGCTGGATGAAATTCTAGTCTGGGGATCCTTATCAACCATTTCTCAGGTCACGAAGGCGACCCCTACACCTTAAGTATGAGCAATGCGTAGATATCCCACGGCTGCGAAGGTAATCTGGCTAGCATCGACGAACAAATGTGAAGGCACATACTAGGCCTCGAGTTCCACACTCCCACCACACTTGTTGTCATCCATCTGGAGAAGGGACCATAGACTTTTTGACACGATCCCGAGTAAGCAAGCAATAGCACCCCAATTTAAATCGTATGTATCTTATCTACCTATACTCTCTACCTGTCCTAAATCCTTCTTTTGTCGCAACTTCTGCATTCTTCCTATCCGGGGGCAATAAAACTTATATTCTTTCAGAGCCACCATTGTAGCCGAATGCTTGTATGATGATGATCAAGTCGTCCTCTTAGTAGACCTTGTAGGATTTTTTCCAAAGAAGACTCTTAAACTTGGCAAGTTTCTCTCTACCCTTATCCAGTATAAACTGGAAGTGTAGCGCAACCACAATTCTACCACAATCGATAAGAATCCACTACTTGAATCGAACTAAAGGGTCTTCCAATAAGGACTTCCGAACTTTGACAGTTGATAGCGGATATATTGTTGAAGCTACATCTGTCAAATTGGCTGTCATTTATTCAGTCTGTTTTGCCAAATCACCATGGACGGATATCGCGTTCAACACGTGCAAATAATAAAATTGTTTTATCAAAATGTGTGTTCTGTTCGGGCAACGTTCCGTTCGAAAAATCATCTTCAGCGATGAGGCCCATTTCTGGATTAAAGGGTGCGTCAACAAACAAAATTGTCGAATTTGGGACGATACCAATCCACATGAGAACCAACAGTGTCCAATGCATCCCGAAAAAGTCACTGTTTGGTGTGGATTTTAGGCTGGCGGCGTCATCGGATGTTGGCCAGGCCTATAGGTCGATGATTACCAACTTCTTTTGGCTTGAATTGGATGATATGGACACCAATGACATGTGGTTTCAACAGGACGGCGCTACGTGCCACACTTCTCACGCCACATTGGAAATTCAGCAGGAGCGAATCGAGGGCATGGTCATCTCACGTGGAGGTGTTGTGAACTGGCCATCGAGGTCGTGCGATTTGACCCCGTTAGACTTTTTCTTGTGGGGTTTTCTGAAGTCGCAGGTCTATGCGAATAAGCCACAAACCGCAGCGGCCCTCAAAGTCAACATAACCCATGCCATCGATCAAATTCAACCTGATTTATGCGAAAGAGTCATGGAAAATTTGACATTTCGGACGCGCGTCACCCAGAGAAGCCGCGGCGGACATTTGAATGATGTTATATTCCATACATAATGGCATCGATAGGCCTTTTAAACGAACAAAAAATGTCGATGATATCTCACACACACTTTGATTTATTTAAATTTAAAGATAGGAAGCGCTTAATGAAAGATCCTTTATATATCCAAGACAAATTTGTAATTTTACCGCAAAGATGTCACCCTTTGGTTGTTGTATCAACTATGCGATCCCACATTCATTTTATTGGTCCTTCTGTGTATTTGCTAACGTGGTTTGTGAATTGGACGCAGGGAATTGTAGAATTTCAAAAGCGGCTTTGCTAACGTGGTTTGTGAATTGAATATGGTGTTTCCTTTGAGTTTAGGGACACGGTAAAATCTAAAATTGAAAGAGCGAGTTCTATTCCTCGTTCCACATACATATGTACATTCAATTGAAGATTAGAAAGAGGTTGTTTAAAGATTTAAAATTGACTTCGTTTCAGGGTGCTAGAAGACTTTCGAAAGGATGGAGTGCTCCTCCTCCTTCGTCTACCCATGCAAATGAAAAATTAATCGCCTTCGCCAAAATACATTCCACACTGACCAGTCATTCTGCCGCGCACATTAAAATCTGACATAAGCCCACAAATATCCATTGACGACGAGATAGCGATGACCAGGCATTCTTGCGAAATGCATTTTACAAAGTTTCCATACCACACATCTCCTTCTTACGCGAAAAGGCTTCACAGTGCTTCACCAAAAAAAAGAATAAGAAACAGATTGTGTTGCGGGAACGAAGACTGTACTACAGAAAAGAAATTCCAATCCGATTACACTGTGTTGCGTGGAATGTGTGGATTACAGAGAGCAGAACATTTTAAAACCTTCAACCGTTCAGCCCACGACACAACCTACACCAGTGGCCTGGATAAGGTGAAATTCCAATCCTTGTACTCCTTGCTTTTACACGATTAAAATTCCTGAGTTAATTCCCTTGTACCGCAGTCCGTGCTCCACCTCCACCCCAGGAGGTGCATTTGCTTTATTTTTTTGTGCTCGGGAGATTTTGATTTTTTTTTCCACTGCTGTCCATAAATATCAATGTAAAGGGTGGACAAAAGGGAGGTGGGAACGACGAAGCTGACGGCAACAGAAACAGAACAATAAAAACAACAAGAACACATTTCGCGAAATTCCTCAGAAAAAGTAAAATAAATTATTGGAAGCCCCACGCAAGGTATTTATTGTGGAATTCCGTCATGATATCAATCTGATTCGGAATTTTTCAATTTAAAATCGAAGAGGATTCACGGTTCACAAAGGGTATGCAACTTACAACTTTGCTGGTGGTGTGCAAGATTCGAGGCAACAATTTCGATTGAAAGTTAACATTTTGAGGTCAACAAATCAGAAGAGCAGCATCTGTTCGAAAGGCTTCTCAGTAGGTGTCCATAGGTCCCTTCTTTGCGTTTTTTGGTAAAGATGGTGATAATCTAATTCGGAAGCAGCGCAGTTTTGCCAATTGATGTAGATCTTTTGAATTCTTGAGAAGGTCCCAACAGCCATCTTTAGTTTCAACATTAGTTGTTGATGCAATAAGTTTTTGTCAATGAAAAGACTCCCACTTTCTAAAAACGTATGCTTCTCGGGGAATTGAACAAAACAAGCCAACCGGTGTCCCATTCTTTAAAAGAAGAATCTACATCTCCTTACTAACCTGCATTCCAATGAGAGCCAAGTACCTTAGATGTATGGTTGAGGGTATAATGCATTGAAATCCACATAAAGTGGTTCTTTTGACGTTTTGTCGTGGATGGATAAGGAAAACAAAGTTGAGTGCCTGAAAATGGGGTCTAGACTCTACTCTTGATGTAAATTATCTAGAGTTAGCAAGTCCGGCCTTCGCTTTGGCATAGTATCAGCTTTAATCCTAACACAATTCTAGGGAGACCTCGATCCTGAGAGCGACTTTCATCAATCCTCTTTGAATTTTAGCTTTCTCCCTTTAGTTTTCTGTAGAATTTACGGTCCTCCTTGATCCTGATGGTTCTTCTTAGTATCCATGTCTGGCACAGAAAGTAGTGCTCGATTATGTGATATCTCCATCACTCCAGCAGTCTGGTGATCCTTTTTCTGATCCAGTACTGACCTGTGTTACAATCGTCTTAATTCTTTTGGTTGACCTACTTTAACGCAACGGTGTTGGGGAGGTGTCTAGCGAACGACATGGGTGCCTCTAGTGGATACACTTACATATGCCGAAAGATAGTCTGATAATTACAAGCCGATTGCCTCCAAGTTGATAACGCAGCTTTAATTTTTATTTCTTTCAACAAAACCTTGACTAAATCATACAAAATCTTCATAAGCTTACTTACTTGAGATGACCAGGACAAGGACATCCACAACAAGTTGCGCCCTCAGTTTCACAGATGAAATAAGTTGAGATTTCCTACCAACTATGGGGCTTCACATTATTTGGAGTTTTTCTAAATTGGAATGGATTCCATACGTTCCTCAATCCCCAGACTCTTTATGAGCTGAATATGCACCCTCAATGTCGCTGTATAACCCAAATATGTTCGTTACAAAATCTTCTATACAATAAGGTTCTTTCTTTTGAAGCAAGCAATGCACTTTTAATGGATTTTATTAACGTCCATGACTGGCATGATGAAGGTCTCTAGACAATTTGAAATTTCAGACGAAGAAGGCCTAAAATTTTATAGATGAGCAAGACAAGTTTTTGTGAGGTCCAATCAGAACGCTCTCTTAATCTGAAATTTTAGAATGTCTAGAAATCGGAACGCTCCCATTCTTGAGTGGTCCTTACTTGTCAAATGCCTTCACAGCCTAACGTTTGACTTCAGCGCTGGTGTCGAAGGATGATATCTTCTATCTGAAAAATGTTGCCCCTTGAGAAGAAAGAGTCTCACTTAGGCGTCTTTTTTCACACTGGTTGCCATCAAACCAAATTATCTACAGACGGCGCATCCAGGATTCAGTCGATTGCTTGAGTGCTTTGACAATCAATAAGCAAAGTATCGCGTATATGTACAGGAAGAGGTTGAAGAGCCTTCACTCGGATCCCAACGGATCCATTCCTAACGTGTTTCTCTGACTAGGAATGTCCAGTCTGAACCGACAAAAAGAAGGGAAAAGTCTCGGTGAGTGCAATTACGATCGTTCGGCCTCCCTGAACCATCCTGAATTCGTAGTGAATTTTAGAAGGGCTTTTGGTGGTTTTTTTTAGACCGGTTGCCCAGGTCGTTGAAATAGTATTCCACTAGGGGCGTCTTTCTTGTTCTGTGTAGACTCGGACATTCGCAAAGGAAGTGAGCTGTGTTCTCTTCCGCGTCCCACAGCCTCTACATAGTTCGTCTGTAGTTAAACGCATTCTTCTAAGGTGGGTCGCCAGTAGGTTGCGGCCTGTGATAATCCCTATGAAGAGTGCTAAGTTCGATTTGTTTAACGCAAGAATGTGTCCCGTTGTTAATATTTGTCCAGAGTTTTTTGGAGATGCGTTAGCGTGTCTTTGGAAGTTAAGTGCAATGCTGGAGAGCTAGGGGGGCAGTACTGAATGGTCGATCTGGCTAACTCATCCGCCACTTCAATCCCGTCGATACCTTTGTGTATATGAACATACATTAATGTGTTAAACAATGTCTCCAATCGTCTTCAGTTTGTTATCCAGAATCCCTGACCCACACCAAGTTGACCTATTTTTGCTTTGAAAAACGTCTGTTGCGTCATCCTGAACTTATAAAGCCTTTACGAGACTAAACTACATATATATGTACCTTCTTAAATCAATAAGCTACCCAAACTTATAATCAACAGTAGGCTTGTGAAACCATGTAAATTACTACGGTGTGTGTGAGCGTGTATCTTTTCCTTGCATCTGCACGTTCATCTTTGGCCTCTCTGTGGCTATCTTCTTCTCATTAGATTCAAATGTGAAAATAATAAAATTAAAAGGTGAACACACCGCGCACACACACATCTCATTCTTGTTTTGCTCTTATTTTCGTTTTCTTATTCATTTTCAAATCAAAAGAGATTTCCCTGCCCTTTGCGCGCCAACCATCATCTTTTTTTTTTTCTTTTCAACTTAAATCTGAGAGGTGTATCTGCACACGTCCATCTCTCGGTTGGTGTTGTATGCATGGAGAAGAGTTGTATTCTATTTCTTTTTACCTTTATTTGTGTATCTCTGTATCTATATCTATGCACATACAGCACACCTAGCGTAGATGTTCGCGCGCCGCATACACGCTATATGCACAGAGAGCACACACAAAACTCTCCAAAAAAGATTTTATCTGTTTGCTTTTTAAAGCGTAACTGGGTAGCAAACTAGTTTTTTTTTTTTTTTTATTTATTTATCCACTTTTGTATTCCTTTCTGTTGTCTTCAGTTTCTTGAGACTGTGCCTTGTTTTTCTTTTTTCTTTAACTTATTGGCCATTCATTCATTTGAGAGTTTGGTAAAGAGGGGGCCTTTCGGTGTGGTATGAGCCTCCAACTGAAGAATTGACTTTTTTACGAGTGGCTTTTTGTATATAGATACTTTTTGTATCTTTATTTTTATTGTTTCATTTGTATTTTTTTTTTTTGCTGAAGACAAAAAGAAGTAAGGTAAAGAAAGAAAAAAAATGTTTGAATATGAATCATAACACCCACTCGAGTGAGGAGACGAAGAAGTGTGTAAATTTTGTGGTCTTTTATATTTTCCAGCAACTTTTGGGCAGACAGAGCGAGAGGGAGAGACGTTGTTATACTTCTTACAGTCTTTGATTGGGATTATAGACTGTTGAATGACTGTATGATGAGATTAGAGTTGATTTAATGTATGATGGAGTGGGAGGAGATGATATTGAATAATGTGAGCTTCACAGGGTGGCGCGGTGGCTATTTTGGTTCGAGCCTCAGCAAGGTTAGATGGAAGCTGCTGCCAGCACACTTAGACCAGTGATAGATCCATTGTGATACCACATGGATCTGGACAGATCTCCTTACCTACTCGTTAAACCAATTGAAGCTTCTTATGAACCGAAGGGAGGTTTTTGATATCTGTATTTGTCAGATCGCCTTAATCGTTAGGGTAGAATTCTCCAAGGTGGAGCCTTCTTTTGCGGGAGAGAGCTGGACAGCTTTAAAGAAGGTGGAGAATGGCTTCCACCTCCTCTTCATCCATGCAGTTTATACAAAACCATTTGGATGTACACTAAGCCTTGTGGCATGCTTGCCTGTTAGACAGTGTTCCGTCATAAAACCTATTACGGATCTCATATGCGGTCTGTTGAGAGAAATTAAATTCTTAAAGCGTTTCAGATCCTGCTTTGTCGCTAGACACGTTATACCACTTGTCCACCTAGAATTTGTTCTCTTGATAGCATCCAGCTTGAATTTGAATTTACTTGTAGCGATCGGTGCCTTTTTCTGAGAGCATGGGTATAGTCGTTTCATATCTGTCGAGTTCGTCTTTAAGCCCCGTCACCCAACAAAGGTGAATATTGAACTGCATCTCAGCAAAACAATCAAACTGTTTTTTGCAGCATCACCTTTCGGCAGGCAATGACAAACCTTTGAGAGTATAGGTAATCTTTCAGGAAAATCTGATGTTTGGAGGCGATCCCTTCCATTCGTGCGAAAAACATAACACGCACAACATGGATCGCCCTGGCTCTCTATGAGGTGTAAGAACTTCCTTATAGAGTCTCTAAAACTTCCGGATGGACGTGAGCAATCGCATCAACCTCTTTCATACATCAGAATGTGTCTTCGTCGTCAGCTATATACACTTTTCAAACTTATCCACGTCAAAAGGCTTGTTTTGGATTGACTAACAGCTTTATTTAGATTTTGTCGGATTGTTGACACATCGCACTCAGATACAAAAACAAATCCATTGTACTACCAGCAGATATAACCATTTTAATTTATTTTATAGGGGCTTCAGGGAAAATGAGCTAAGGTTATCAGCCTTAAAAGTTCGCCTTATACAGGCAAGATAATCTACAGTGTTTTTACCCTTTCCACAGGCATCGCAAACCAGGGTGTCACTTAAACTTAAGGAAAACCGTAGTGATCCCTTATAATGCATTTTCTTTTCCACTAAGAGACTGTGAATAGTTATCTCTAAAACCTCTCTTACGTCGTCAGGGAGTTGGTATGTAAACTAGTACCAACGCAAAGAGAACATTTTCTTCAGAGTCAGCAGTAGCTGGCTAACCAAATGTACCTCCTTGCAGCATGACTGGGTATATTCCAGCAGTTCCAGGCCATGAAGTTTGTCTGTTACCGCAACTGACATGGCGTCCGCGATTGCCTGATCTTTAAGCCGAAGGGTTCGGTCGTCCTTTTCTTCGTGAACCAGGTGGGTGAGATTTAAAGATCCACTTAGCTGGAGCATTCTCGTCCATTCGCTCGATGTGGCCGAGTCAGTGCAGTCGGCGGAATTTAGCCTTCCGGACTACATCCACATCTTTGTTCAGCTTTCAGCTCCAGGTGTTAGACGGATCGGTTTTTGGTAAAAAGTATATCAGCTATGCCATGTTATTCGATAGAGCTCTCTTACACTCTCTGTGATAAGGATAGATTGTAAGCCAAATGCAATCTGATTATCTCTAAAACGAGTCTTCAACACAAGGCTTCCGTTCTAAATCGATCAAAAGAATGGTCTTTGAAAACACAGTTTCAACAGGTATACAGGGTCCTATTTCAATTGTGATTTCCGTTTAACTACTACATTTAGTACATTACATTCGTGTCTTACCTCTTTGGATGTTTATTTCTTTTCATTTTTCTAGAGAAAGCGAATGATAATAATTAATAACATTTTTTAATTTACTTTTTCCATTCCTTAATGGATAGTTGATGAACTTTCGATTTTTGTTTTTCTTCAAATGGAATTATTATACCTATTTCTATCTGATTATGGAGAAAATGTTGTTTTTTGGCGGGATTTTGTTACGAAATTAGATAGACGACGTGAAGCTCTCATAGTACTCCAAACACATACAATTTTTAATTGAGCGAAAGCTATGGATTTAAGGATCTGGGCAGCCACATAGCAAGTGTTTGTTGGGCTCTATCGCTTCTACATCTTGACAACTTCTGCAGTAATCTGGTGAATTTCCTGTCAGTACCCATAGGTTTCTGGCTCTGTCTTCATTCAATTTTGCTCGTAGGCTGTTAGATCAGTTCCTTGCAACGTTTCTTGTGTAGGGGAAGAATATTTAACATTATTTCTAGTCCTCCTATAAACTCCTATGGAGGCTTAGATTTCCCAACTCTTAAAGTTTACCTTCTTTCCATTTCTCGCTGTATGACGGCTTGGAAAAACTCAATAGGAATGCCATCAACCTTTCCATTTATTTCCCTTAACCTGATCGCGATTAATTTTTGTGCTTCTGAAAGGCTCTTCAAAATTAAAAGTTCCTCCACTTTTTTTTATCTCTTAAGCTGATGCTCCTCTTTAATTAGAAGAGATCGGTCTAGACTTTTCAGTGGATGGTAGGATTTCTATCGCATATGCTTGGTGCTACCTCAACTTTCGTAATCAAGTCAGTGGTATGTTTGGATATTTCACGCCTTACACTGCGCTGTACTCGTTTTCTTTTCCCGCGATATCCAGAGTCGAGTTTGGCTCTCTACTGCTGAGGCGGCTGCCATTTGAAAGGAAGATCTCCACAGAGAACCTGCTGAAACCTGACCAAAAACTGCTTCTGCACACAGCATTCTCGTCTTAGTTTACCCACACCGTTGACTGTTTCAGCTTCTTCTCCCATATGGTCGCCAAATTGTTTTGTGGACAGAAGCGACCTTCAGCCTGTCGACTTGATGGTCGCACACTATTTCTACATCAGCTACTCATTTCGAACGCCTAAGGAACACTGTCTAAAATATTTACTAACCGCCAAGTTGTCTGTCTGATTAGATAGCACGCGGCATCTTTAATCTACTGATTCCATTAAAACTCCTCCCATAAATTTTTGGTTTGACTACATTAGTGGCACGCTTCTCCGAGATAGAAGATTGTATAATCCAGCAATTGACGTTAAATTGCCAAGTCTATTACTACAAAACTTTATGATGTGAGTTATATCACATTCGTACAAAACCAACTTCCCAAATACATCATAGTCACGTCCTCATCATATCCAAAACGAATCGAAAATATTCATAAAAAATTCATCACACCGCATTCAATTAATTCTCTCTCATCCATTCATCAAAAGTTTATAAAAAAAAACAACTTCCAATTACCTTACATCAATTTGAAAAAAATATCAAGTAATTTATCTTCATCAAAGTGGCCATTGTCCATATCCGTTCACCTCCCAGACGAAAGTTCCGCTCGTCAAGAGTCAAGTTCAAAAAAAGAGAAACAATCACATTGAGTATAAGTCGTTGCGCGTGTGCTCCCTTCAATGAATTTTTAATTTCGAAATTACCGCCCAAAATGGTCCGCAGAACGTGCCACCACTAAGAATTCCAAAGTCACATTGGACAAAAAAAAAATATTCATGGTTCTTTTTGGGTTGCGTCTTCCTTAACTTGTGACAATAACAACACCACACACGGCCAATGAAAACCGGAAGTGTCCGAAACTATCATTGACAACACAACACGAAATGCAAATGTCTGCCGACGACCATCACCTTAACCACTACTGCCGTGCGTCGTGTCGGTCGGTATGAGATTCGTCGTTCATTCATGGGCGGAACATGTTGTCGCGTCTGTCGGCCACCATTAAGCCATGGCCAAAAACGGAAGAGGTGTTACCGCTCTGCTGTCAGATGGTGGGGGGCACCAGCGTGCTTACATTGTTAATGTCCGAGTGGTAATGGTTTTTTTTTTTTTTTTTTTTTAATTAAAATGGGTTCGCCGTGTCTCACACTCTGTCAATAGACCGGGGGCTTGAAACCTGAATAGCTATCCTTATGCAATAGCGAATTCCATTTGAATGACAGAATGCATTTTGTATTTTATTAACCCGTATTCGGTGGATAGATTTGCGATATCTAAACAAGGAAGTCGCTTGACAATGGAGTGAAGATGGTCGCCGCCAGTGTGTGGGGTGTGTAGAGGTAATTAAAAATTCGCAGTGGGTGTTTAGACGAGCACAATTGTTGATTGTTGATTGTCGTTTGGTTACTGTTTTGAATTGCAACATTCATATGCATGCAACGTGCTTAACTGTCGTTAAGTGTTTTGATTGATTTTGGCGAAACAATTGCGTATGCATTGTTGTGATATGAATTAATTTGATTATGTTGAACTGGAGGTCCTGTGAGGTGTTTGAAGTTTGAGTGACATGTCATTGCAAATCACAAAATTAGTTGAATTTGAATAAGGGACACGCTGCGGTACAAAGGTCACAGGAAATGGCTTAGTGTGTCCTCTAACCAGCGCTATCTGTTCTCCTGTGGCCATTGAGTAAAGTTTCCGCAGACTTCTTCAGGGCGTCGGGATCAAGATAAACGACGTATAGGTCTTGAAGAATTCACATAAACCGCCAGAAACATAAGTAAAACCTTTGAGTGATAAAATGTTCAGTCCTATTCTGTATATTTTTCCAGTATCTAATTCCTTTTCTTTTTATTTCCATTTCAGAATCCCGTTTAACTGCCAAAGAACTTCCCACCACAAAATGGCGTCGAGATCGTCGTATGCGCGCTGCATCTGAATATCAACATTCACTGTCATCACAAAATACCCCATCGGCGGTGTCATCACCACCAGCTTCACCACCAACAATGGTCGTACAACCGCCTACCGTAAGACCACTATGTGAATCTACAAATCGGACACCATTGCCGATAACTGAGAGTCCCATTGATATGTCTGTGACATCGACAACAATGAAACCAAGAGCATCACCACCACCTCCGTATAGGGAACCATTGCCAGGATCAACATTTGCGACAACACTGGCACGACCAAGTGTTATAACGCAAGCGCCACCAAAACGTGGTGATTCACGTGACAGTATTTTGATCTCGAACCGGGAAAATGACAATCAGAGCACTGGTAAGTAAAAAAAAAATCATTTCCATGAACAAAAATTAATTCTATTTATATTCTCTTCAACAGAATCAATTTCTATGTGTGAAACCGTGATAGACGAACATTTCCGCCGCTCTCTTGGACCTGATTATGTTGCTCTCTTCGGGAAGAAATCCCCAGTACCATCGACGCCCTCGCCGACACCAACTCCAACACCACCACCACCGCCAGTAGCAGCACCACAACAAACGCCACTGGCATCGGCTACACCGACACTACTTCATCAGACCGTTGAACATCATAGGTCATCACCAACTCCACCATCGCCAGCAGTGGTAGCAATACCCCAAGCTTTGACAACAAAATCACCCACAATTGCAATGAGTCCAGTTAGTCCAATAGAGCAATCACCACCTCATGTTGTTGCAGCACATCGAGTTGAATCACCAGCTCCAGTGCCGCCGGCTTCATCCCCACCAACAGCACTATCAACGGCGACAGTTACAGTCTCATCAGCATCATCAACGCCATCTGTCGATGATCATTTCGCCAAGGCGTTGGGAGATACATGGAAAAAGTTGCAAGCAGATAAAGAACAGAGGAACTAACTAGAGAGAAAGAGTATCCCTTTTAATTATTTACTAAACTAAGGAAGAATTTCAAGAAGAGCAAAGAAAGGAAAAGCTTGTTTGATTGTTTCTTTTTTCTTTTTTCTTTTTTGTGAAACTAATACTATTTACAATTTTTAACCTTAAAACATGGCAGAAAGATCTCAAGAAAAAAAACAAAAAAAAAATTATAATAATTTAGTGATAAAGTAACTTTTTTGGAAAAAGGAAGGGATAACGTACGGAGTAGTTTAATGCTTAAGGAATGTGTCAATTAAAATATCAATTACCAAACGAAGAAATCAAAATAGAGCGGAGGATCAAGGTATTTAAGTAGAATATGTAGATGGAAGTTAAGAGTAAAGCAAGCCCACTCTGTGTGTGTATCGAAACCGCCAGCACAGGTCTAGGAATTCAAAACAACACACACAACTTTTTGTATAAAGTAACTTGTAATATCTATTCTAACCTCAGGTTGACTTTTGTATGTAATCCAGATACCAGCGCTGTCTTTTACTGACCAATTTCTGGAAGTGGATCAACATATGTGATGATGCATTTGACCGCTTAGCATGCTACCGCATTAGACTTTACATTTACTTCTCGAAGCGCAAAGTGAAACTTCTGAACTATAGTTTGTTATGGGAACTCTCTGAATACGCCTTTCAGGTTCGGTAATAAAATTGGCGATTGAGTGAGCAGTAGCTAATGACGAAGTCTGCAATAGGTTCTTCAGTTTTCTTTTTGATAGAGGAGGTTAGGTTAGGTAAGATACGTTCTGCCTATAGAAATCTTAATGAGGGAGAACCATTTAAAGTTATTAATGAAGGATAGGATCTTACGTATGGATGCTTGGCCAATGTAACTGTTATGAGATAACGCTGGAGTGCGGCAGAGGAGGTGAGTTGTTGTTTCCTCCTCCTCCTCATCTCTATAGCTTCTGCAAAAATAATTGAAGAGAGCCCTCAGTCTCGCAGCATGTTGTCCTATTAGGCAGTGGCCTGTAATGACACCAGTGATGGGATTGTTAATTTCTCTGGTTTTGATTTGTTTAACTTAAGTTTCACTGTACGGAATTATCTGAGATTTCTGACTTCTTCACAGGATGGATTTGAAAAACCACGCTATTACCACATCCATCAACGTCACGTGAGTTGTATCAAAACGGCACACCCGCTCTACTTGGGTTTCTGGTAGGACCTTACCAGACAACCACTTTTACCTACCTAACTTCTGATTGATATACCCATGCTCCTGGTATAAAAGACGATTTCAAAATTGATTCCAGATTTGGCAAGTTTATTGGCTTCGCAGTTACCAAGGATGAATTGAATTAAATTGCTCAATTATCTTGTTAAGAGATAATAGGAAATCGAGGACTTTTAAAGAGTTTCTAAGAATAAAGCTATGTCCAGTGTGAGTAAGCCAAAGACAAGCAACGATAAACCTCGTCTGTTAAGTTTGTCAGTGATTTTGTTGTCCTCGTGGCCGAAAACCCAAGAGATATCGATATTGTTAGCAACTAGCTGCTAGCGTAGTCAGAGATTGAACGATATGAATTCTGTAATGCCGAGGCAGCACGATTACATCACCACCTTTATAATGCACGATTCAGTAGGTTCCAAACAGATTTCCAGACATATCCAATAACGCATATTACTTTCAATGCTGGTGCACCTTAGTCGTTGACGGTTTCGTAGAACGCTTAAAGGTTTTTTCAACTTTTATAGCGATCCTTTCAAGATGTCAATTCCAAGTAATTCTTACTTTTGTTGTCAACACTGATAATTCACCTCAGTCTTCTAAAATGTCTCCTTCTGATCAGTCATCTACAATTAAAACTTAAATATCTGAAGACCTCCTGCCTGCTTCATCAGCGAAAATATGAACACATGTTTGGCTTTATAAAAAAAAAAAAAAAAACATAAACTATACATTAGCACGATAAATTAAAATAAAACGTTGCACATTTATTCTTTTCTTATGCTAGAAGCACTTAAATACGGTTTTCTCGTTGGCAAAACCAATAAAGCATAAATTGCTATTTTCTATGTAAATTATGATTATAAGCATTATTCTCTTTTTTTGTTTTTTATAACTTAAATAATTTATCATCTCAAAAAGAATATGTAAGAAGAAAACTGACAAAACTAAGTAAAACATCAACTGTGTGTATTATTTAAGACGGCCAATGAATTCCTATTATTTTTATAATTTGTATTTTTGTTTTGTTTTTAAATAGCTACAATTAAATTTAACTTTTTTTTTTTGGTTAAGTGATAATTTTTGTTCATTCTCTCTCCGAGTGTGTATTTTCTTTCCTTTTATTTCAATTTTCTCTTTATTTGCATTTTGTATTTAAAATATTTCAAAACTTAATGTAATTTAAATATGTTACGGATAAAATAAAGCAGAAACAACAACAACAAAAATCAATAGTTTAAGGCTTAAATAATAATCTATTTATGTATACTATTTTAAAAGAAGAAAAGTTAATATTAATAAAATATTTTTTATCATTTGTTTTGTTTTTGTTCTTTTGAAGAAAATTTCGGGTGCATCTTCCTACAGATCGGAAAAGGTGAGTCATGCAGGGAATTCGACATCTTTTTTTTAAAGATTGTTCTTCAGGATGAAAGTCAAAGAAATCGAAAATCATCCATTATGTGGGAGTACGTTTTAAGATTTCTCAATTTTCCTCTCTCATTGAATCCTTTTGCTGATGATATTTTTATAACGGTTTGTTGTACACGAAAATATCATGTGCCCGGCGATGTTCTTTCAGGCGAGTACTGAATTTCTTTCGTCCTATGAAAATTAAGGAAGTTATGGCCATTTTTCGATTGTAAAACGTTCACGTAATTTTTTGCGGATTATTTTTAAGTCCAAAAATAAACCGACTAACTTGGCTTTAACCTTAAATACCTCGTGAACCGTTAGTCCTAGCTTAAAAGTGAAAAGGCCGAGATTGTAGAATGGAAAATGCTCTACAGGATGTGAGTCGTCATTCCGGAATATCTCAAAAGGTTTTCCTCATTTTCATGATTTTCCACATTTATATCATACAAAGGACATTACCGTGAATATCTCGGAAAGGGATTTTCCTGCGAAGGCAAATCCACATTTTGTGGAAACTCCGAAAAATGCGTCGAATTTGCCCGTTTTTGTTGTAAAAGAAAGTAAAAGTCGTTATCCTGGAATATCTCGAAAACGGTGAGTCTTGCGAGGTTTTCCAAAACGGCGGCACGCATCCTGTAGAGAATTTTCTGTTCCTCGATACGGACC
Source organism: Criorhina ranunculi (assembly GCA_951813785.1). Taxonomy (NCBI): domain Eukaryota; kingdom Metazoa; phylum Arthropoda; class Insecta; order Diptera; family Syrphidae; genus Criorhina; species Criorhina ranunculi. The sequence goes on along the minus strand of OX638382.1, from coordinate 9,968,750 downwards.
TACGATAAGAGTAGAACAAAACACCTACTAAACCGAACCCGCCCAGATATCGATAGAATCATGGTGATAATCACGGGACATTGGCCAATTGGAGACCATGCAGCTAAAATTGGCATCCTATACAACCCCACTGCCGCGATAGGGGGAGCGAAAATGAGAAGGAAATCTCTGTCATTTCCTTTGCAAATGTCGGGGATTAGCAAGAGCCAGACTGCGTGCACTAAACTAACCATTCTTCAACGACCTTAACGACATCTCGGGTAAAGGGATACAAGATCTAATCCGTTTTCTTAACTCCACAGGCTGGATTTAGGCACTCCCGATTGTCTCACCCATCTTCAACAATGCACATCATTAACCACGTCCACAACCACAAAAAGGCTTATTTTAGTGCTACTTGGGTTCATGTTCAACCGCCACCTCTACCTACATACCTACGATCGCGCCCTTGTCACAATTCATGTTGTCTAGGACTAACGGCTCTTAAAATATTAAGGGTTTAAGGCACGTGTGTTGTTTTTTTCGAAATCTAGAGTTTAAGGATTGTATTTTGGGCTTAAAAATAATCCGCAGAAAATTCCTTGAACATTTTACAATCAATCATAACTTCCTTAAAATCTTAGGATGAGAAAAAGCAAGTACCGTAGAACCGTAAAGAACATCGCATGCGATAGACCGTTATGAAAATAACGGTAATAACGGATAGGAAAAGGATTCTCAAATGACGACGACATTTCTGAAAAATTTAATAAAAAATCTTGCTGCGATTTCAAACTGTTGCATATCATTTTATTTATTTTTTATACCAGTGTATTTAAAACTTTTGGGTTTGAGCAGTGGTTGTGTCATTGACTACATTATTTTATTGCAGTTTTTTTTTGTCGGTCTATTGTTTATTTTGTTAGACTGCTTTATGTTATAGATGCTCGAAGACGGCATAGCTTATAAGTAAAAAAAAGGAGGAAAACTAGTTATGGAACGGGGACTTCCCGCTAGGAAGAAAAACCAGAACAAGAGCAAAGAACGGCCATTAAATCGCTTTCGGGTGCAGTTAAACCCACCACATTGTAGAAGGTAATCAAAACGGGTGTAGATAGGAACAGATAATTAAGTTTCTTCGGTAGCTTATTGCATGTCCAACAACAGAATCCACAACAGTTGTCAAACACCTGCCCTTAAAAGTATGCATTCAACGAACACGTCCCATTTGAAATTTCCCATTTACGAAGTGCGTAAAACAATTAAACAAACTTCAAAATAATATCCCTGCAATCTGACAGTTTGCTTCGTTTGAGCATTCGTACTCTCTTTAAATCGCACGCACTCACACCACACAACCTTTCCCTATCCGTACACGTGTTCCATCTCACACAATTCACAGGACAAAAGCACACACACATCCGTACTCACATTAGTTTTGAAAAGAGAATTCGGTCGTTCTTTCGCTCCGCAGATTTCTCCGTAATTTACGCTACAAATTCCTTCAAATAAATTTGTTAACGTGATAGAAAATTAGTTTCCAGACTCGTGCTCCAATTCGCAAGCGAAGTTCATTGGATTCTGGTGTACGGTGGCCGTGATTTGTAAAGTTTGCAAAGTGAAAATTTGGTCGCCCCTCCGTGCGTGAGAACGAAAATATTCGGCGTTTCTTCTCAATGAAATTCGTGTCCCCCCAATGACAGAGATGGTTATAGTTGATCATATGTTTATTTGGCTAGAAATCCATTTAAGTGGCATGTGCGAGAGTAGGTTGGCCATATGAGTTTGTGGAGTTCGCGCGCGCTTATGTGTGGGTAAATTCGAATAGAGTAGAGTATAGTCAGTGTATTGTCTGGTCGCGACATTCGTGTGTTCGTCGGGAGAGCGGAATAGGGATTTGTGATTTAAAACGAAACGGAATGGAATTGCTTAGTACAGGGACGTTATATGATGTATAACCACAAGTGTGGTATTGATATATCCAACAGACGGAATACAAAGAAAAAGGGAATGTGAATAGTGATTGGAATCGAAACAGTGGATATTATTTGTAAATAAAATTTTTGATTCAAATGCAGGTAAATTATTTTACAGTTATAGTTGAAATTTAACGTAAAATGCTTTAATTATTACATGCATTCAGATAGAGACTGTCGTATCTATTAGAAAATGACATGAAGAGCTCTAAGCTAAAATAGCCTCATCATCTTTTGTCAGTTCCTCAATGGTTCCATTATGTACTGGCTAGTGAGTTGCAGCCAAAACCCGTTGCATGTTTGGAAAATATGTCATATGTAGTATAACACTCAATAAATCAATCCAATAGAAGATCTCAAGAGCTTTGGTCAAACACTTCCTGTTTACCAGCGTGATCCGACATAGCCGGATCGATTGTGTTGGACTTTTCAGTCGTCTTGCAAGCCATGAGTACAAATCCTAGGTGAAATGGTGTCTGAACATTTATATCTAATAAGAAGTAGAAAATAAGATACACATTAGCTATTATGACTAAGAAAATGTCCTTATTTTAAAATTTATGGGAAATTTTTCATTTCCATTTTGGTCCTTTCAACACGTTTTACCGATTGGTGCAAAAATTAACCACTTGTTCATCTTAAAGTTAGCTAACTTACAAAATGTTTAATTACCCAAAGTTCTACTATATCTGCTAGAATAAAATGTACTTCAGATTGTCCTAACTCTTAGGAATCTTGTTGTCTTTCTTCTGATGCTATGACATCGACTAAATAGATGGTTAGACTTTTATTTAACCCGGGGTACGTTGCTTGCAACAGTCTCGTTGGGTATTCAGTTACAAATGATGCACCATTTCGAAATAATATCTTATGAAATCCTCTTGTCAAGGTACATACATATGTTTATTTGCAGAAGTTTGTCATGAAGTTTCGGAGATTCTGACATCCATCCTGTGAAATTCAAGAAAAGAAGTAAATCTCAAAATATTGTGTATTAAATCGTCTTAAGATTACCAAGCAAAAGTTTGCCTAGTGTCTAGTTCCAGATAATGCTTAACATTTGTGAAAGAAGCGTTGTCTTCACAGTTTGGGTAGGTCTACGCGTACCTTTAGAATTGTTTCTAAGCATCACCATCACCCCACACCCCAACAAAGAAGTAGCTTTCTATTGTTATATTTAACAAATTAAAAAGACCTTGGTGATTACAGTCCTCGGCACAGTGCTCGTTGTTTCTAGCTTGGTCAGAGGTTACCTTGTGGGTTTCTAGAACTAGCTTGGATTTGATGACAGGCGAGTTAAGTGCGTTTGACTGTCTGAGAAGATAAAGCTAGTTTCCGTCAACGTGTGGGAGGCTTGATTAAGTCCCACTCCGTCCGTTTATCATACGAGATAATTAGGTAATGTGTGGGGTTGGTATTTCTTCCAGTCCTCCTTTAACAGGATAACCATTGAGCACAGTTTAAGTGGTGCAGAGGCATCCTGTCATGCAGGTTTCAGCTAAGCTTCGCTCGCCTGAACTTTTTAGTCACTGTAGTTTCTGCTAGGGCCTTCATCTCTCAGATTTAAATCTAATGTGTGATTCCTTAGTAGGTTATTGCCAGTGAGAACATCAACGATCAACGCAATGAAATTTTGTTTCTTTAGCTAGTGAATTCCATCTGCTGTCAGTTTTCAGCAATAGTTATGTTTGATTTCCCTTAGATTGCAGAGTGGGGTTTTTATCGAGTCATCCGTTTATTGTTAGTTTAATATTCACACTTCTCATGTGTGTCCGTAGGTCGTCACTGTAAAACTCTGTTTGGTTTCTCGTTCAGATGTAACGTAAAAGGTAATGCAGAAGGTATCTATGAGGCCAGAAATTAAAGTTTTTCGTAGCAATGCATGGCAAGTCTGATTTCATAAGCGGTGACCGAGGCTTCGTTGGTCTCTTTCCTGACTAGTACCGAGGGTCGCTGTAGTTGTTCCTTTGTAATAGGCTATGTTGGTTGGACCCTTTCATCGCTCTTTTATGATGGTGCCTCGAGAAACCTTGGGGGAGTCAAATCTTAGCCAGCTTGCTGTCCTGTGTTCTAACCACTAGACCACAATGTCATACGTTGCAACTTAACGCTGTCAGTCCTGAACTGATTGATAAACCTCTTTCTTTTGCTACAGGCAACTACTAGGTCCCATCATGTTGCCGGATTGCAAATATATTTCAAAGTGGCGCGCAGCCAGATCCACAGTCGTGTACCTTGGCCCATAAGATTGTCAATCTTCCATTTAGGTACATATACGAAAGTCTCATCGCAACCCTTGTTTACTTTTACACTTCAATCTGTGCCCTATTTTCAAACGCAAAAAAAAGACGACATTTCGGCGAATGCCAATGCAACTTGAATCTAGAGGAACAACACAAAAAAAAAACAAAAAATACAATCAGCTGTCTGAAAACTTCCCAACTCCACTAGTATTTTGTTTCGTTTATTTACCACTGCATTCCTTGATCCATGTTCCTCTCGCACGTGCCGTCCACACTTAACTCTCTCTCTCTCTTGCCATACCTCCATTCTCACACTACACACAGAGAGAGAGAGTGAACACTGAAACGAAATGAGAGAAACAAAGAAAAATGTCAGAAAATTTCCCTTCCATCTGTCAAAACATGTCATCCTCAAAAAAGAAATTTCAATTCTGTCTCTCTCTCTCCCCCATTATTCATTTTGGTTAATATTTTCTTTAAAAAAAATCATTTTGAAAAAAAATTCGCAAAATACGAAACGCTAAAATGTAAACCACAAAAACATGAACATTCAGTGTACAAAATGATAAGTGTTTAGATTTTCCATAACTAAACGCGGACCAGAGAAGGAAACAATTTATTTTTTTTAAACAATATTCTGTGTCAAATGCCAAACATTGTGCAAAAGTTTTCCCCCTACACACTACACAACAGCAGCAGTAGCACAGCAGCTAAAGGAGTTGAATTAGCGAGACTGCACACTTACCCCATCTATCTGCCGCAACCGGAGGGTGAGATGGAAAATTCAACAAAAAATTGTTTACGAAAAGAAGTGAAAATTATCTGTGGAAAATAGTTTTATCCTAAAGGAGGAACAAAAAAAAATTATTTTTTTGAATGCAAATGGGATAATTCCCACCTCCGCCACCCCGCTGTCACTCTTTCGCGTACACACATACACGACAGGGAAATTTTTTTCTTCTCATTTGTCGTCTTTCAAAAAAAAAAAAATATTTTTTTTTACTGATTACCTTTGGGAGAGACTCCTGTCAAAAAATTGCCCTTATTTCACTTTAAGTAAAATTTGTTACTAATCTAGTTAAATAGTTTTAATTTTGTATTTATGTGTGATATTTTGTATTGCAGAGTTGTGTGGTGAAGAAGTAAAGGAAATTCTGTGTCACAAAGACGACGACCAAGAAGAAGGAGCAAGACAGACTGTCAGAGACACAAGAAAGGATCAACATCACAGAAGACGTAAAGAAGTGAAACTCGAGTAATACTTTTGAGTAACAACATAACAAGAGTAGCAGGAAAAATAAAGGAAATATTAAAGAAAAGTTAACAAATCAAAACGGGCCAAGGCGGAGAGAAATAATATTGGATTGAATGTGGAGGATTCAGGCACAATGCAAAGCTTGGACTCATCATGTCAAGAAGCTGATGTAAGTATGATCAGCATAAGGACATGTATAATTTGTTAAGTTTTTGTAGGGAATCTTGACGGGATGTGTTTTCATCAAGACAGTGAATTATACAACACGGGCAAGGAATGTTATACAAGAGAAAGTTGACTTTGTCTAGATCCTTTTGGTTCCATTTGTTAGCTGTGGACTATCAATTTAAATAAGATTTTGTCTCTGTGCTATCAAAACAGAGTCGTATCCTACGAAGTATTTCTACGACGCATATTTTACTTTTTGTCAATGTTACTAAAATTATCATCACAGGCAAGTCGCCCGGTACAAATATCGAATCTAGTTGTAGTCAATGGCCCCATGCCATTTGCTAAGTATTCCTTAAATCACACCGATGTCCTGTCGAAAGTCAATCATAGATCAACACATCTAAATTATTGCAGCACAGCAATTTGGCTAATTGGCGTATCCTTGACCCTTAAAGGTCACTATAACATAGGACATGCTAAAAGATTAGGTATAGTCAGCACCGTCTCTCCAATATCACTTTGGGCAAATGACTTTTCACTGCCAGTTGGACCGACATTAGTTAGATAATCTTAATGCTTTCACGATTAGTTAGGGGGTTTCAACACCAGTGGTATCACAATAAGCTTTTCCTTGATCTAAGTGCGGTTTATCGAGGCTCTTTTTCAAGTGTAAACTACCGTCATAACATATATATGTTATGCATGTTAGCAAACTTGGATTCAGGTTCGAATTAGAGCAACCGAAAGTTGCTTATAGCATTACCTTTCAGTAGACAATGTCAAAGAAGTCGGCAATAAAACTATAGAACTCATCTCGTTCGTGCGAAAAATTTAATTCATTCGAGAAGTTGGACATTGACTAGCTATTTTCTGTTATTTTCAGTAGTGGAATCATTTCAGCAGTAGTTCTCTTTATGCATCTAAATTTCTGCGTTATATCCAGGGAAATTTGACCCACATACAATTAAAACAAATGATTTTGAAATCTTTGTCTTGTGCTAAAATTCTCCTTTTTTTTTCCAGTTTATAATTAACGATACCCTGTTGCGGCTAAAGGTCTCCAATAATACCTCGAATGTGCTCCGACAGCCACAGTATCAAGCATCGCCGCCATCAACTCCTCCATCAGTACAGTCAACGACAGCATCGTCTTCAACCACTCCACAACAGCCACAGCAACCACAAAAACAGCAGCAACAACAACAGCAGCAGCAACAACAACAACAGCAGCAGCAACAAAAACAACAGCAGCAACAAAAACAACAACAACCACAACAGCAACAGCAGCAACAAAAACAAAAGCAAACAACATCCCATCACCATCAAGTACCACCACCGCCCTATCCAGTCCTCCAGCAGTCCAGTCAAAGTCTTCTCAACTCAAGTCTCCTGCATAACATCAATCAAATACCCAGTCAACCGCCATATTGTATATTCGATGGGGCCGACTCTCCGCCAGATTATTCTAGCATCAACTCATCTGACAACCTATTGTCAGACCAGCAGTTGTCAGCCGAAGTATCTAAAACACCCGCCGCCACCACATCGTCATCCTCATCAAAAACAACAACAACAACAACAACAGCAACAGCAACATCATCATCAACAGCAGCGACAACAACAGAAAACACAATGCTTTCACCGGCACATATATCGAATCTTAATTCGATAACATCACCATCACCGGCGTTACCCGATACGTTACTTTCAACGCCACCATCATGTTCGGCATCTGCGGCAACGACATCAACGTTAACTAGTAGTTCAAGTAGTGGCAGTAGTTTAGCCACTACAATTTCAATAGCAACAACGATATCAGGAGTTGCAACTGGTTCAGGATCAGTGGCAACAGTAGTATCATCACAAAAGCGGCAATCTACGAATTCCTATAGCAATAGTAATTCAGCGACTGGATCGCCAAGTAAAAGGCAAAAGACTTCAACGGCTATTATAACAGCACCAATGATAGGTGATTTATTAGCCAGCGGAGGAGGAGCAGTTGGAATAGTGATACACCGGAGTAGTAGTAATATCGGTAATCGGCATGACTCCATAGCATCATCGAGTGCGAAAATTATAACAAAAACAGTGACAATTAAGTCTAGTGAAACTCAATCAAGTTCGACAAGAGTCTTTAACATGCAGGACAAGTTAAAGGAATTGTATTTGGAGATGGTTGAGGATGATTTAAATATCGCACAACAAACTGGGGTAGGTAGAGTTTTTACCTTTTTTTTTTTTTTAATTTCTCATTTGTCAGAGAAGTGCATAATTGGATTAAGACTGGCAATGTGTGAGAGATATAAATGTTTATGTGTTGGCAATTGCTTAGAACTGGTTTCATACAGAACATTTATTTGGTGGAGGCAAACGTAGAGTGATTGACGGAAGTTTCTGAAAAGTTAGCAAATCAACATTGGTTCTTAACAGTCCTTAGAGTTTCCGTCGAGTATTTTCTAAATCATTCTTAGTACAGCTTTCTCCCGATACCCTTTTCTTCATAGATACAAGGAACTGAGCTGAGATCTACAGAGCTCATGTGGTACCTCATGCCCATTTAAAGGCTAAACGCAAGAGACCTGTTTGACAGACCTCCTTCCGCCAACTTTTATTATTTTTTTTTCAACAATTTGGGGTAAGCTATCGGGATCTATGCCTTTTTTTTTGTACGGCACATTGTCATGGTTAGGAATTTCTCTCGTTCATCTTTTTCACTCAAATGTATCTAATCTAGCAGTATGGCTTTGTAACATACTGTATTTCTGACTAAGCTCTCTAGTTCCTAAGGCTAGATAGGTATTTGTTTTATTTTTATCAGCCAATGACCATTAATAAGTTTGATTCGTTTAGTGAAACGATCTCCCAAATAAACGTCGAGTTTATCATGAATGTTTTAAAGCTTTTATCCAGAAATCTGTTTTAAATTGAATGCCAATGTTGCATTTATATTTAGATAAAAAAAAAAATACTCACTGATAAGACAACAATCAAATTGTGGACGAAATACATTTTAAAAGTCTAGAGCACCGTCGATTTTCGCTTTGGTATTCGTGTGTCAAGATCAGTTTAAACGATGTCGGTTTTGTTAACAAATTTATCTTTCACTTAACAGTGATTGTTAGTCTGATAACACTGAGCTCCGATAATAATACTTCCTCGTTTATTATTTATGTTTACGCCAACAGAGACCAATTATTCAGTACATATCAGTTGTTATTTATAATTTATAAGCGGTATCAGTTGGTCAGGTTTTTGTTTATTTTAAAGCGTTTTGTATCTTTTTGCTTAAGGGTGCGGTAATAAAGAAGTTTTGGTTTGAAAAATCGTTGGGAATATATACTAGATCGTAATTTAATCAATTAAATGTGTTCGATTGCTGATGGATTAGTTTTTAGACACTGTTGCAAATCAATCGCTTGTTGCTGTTAGATTTAAATGACTCTACTGTCTATGACTCCTATAAAAGGTTGACGACACTGCGGATCACTTCCTATGTGATTGTCTTGCCATTACTGATGTGGAGAGTGCTGATAACCTAAGCTCTTCATCACTGAAGCTCCTACTTGTCGATAAAAAGGGTTATACCTGCTGGTAGTACAATGGTCCTATTATTGCCTATGAGTGCTTCAGTGTGGGGTCTCAAGACCCCGACAAATAAAGGAAATCCTTTAAGGCATGTAGAACACGTAGTTCGATCGCTTCTTATCAGACCAATGGTTTCAGATTAGAGATCGAGAGTAGGACTAGATTGTGCCTTTTTGTTACCAGATCTCGTGTAACCTGGTTGATGATGTGAAACAGTTGGTGCCTAGATCCAGCCTGTGGAGTTAAGAAAGCGGATTAGATCTCGTATCCCTTCACCCGAGGTGTCGTTAAGGTCGTTGAAGAATGGTTGGTTTAGTCCGACTCTTGCTAGTGCCGGACATTTGCAGAGGAAGTGGAAGAGAGTTTCCTTCTTTTTCTCGTTCCCGCAACTGCGGCAGTGGGGGTTGTATGTGATACCTAGTTTGGCCACATGGTCTCCAATTGGCCAATGCCACGTGTTTATCGCTATGAATCTGGCAATATCTGGGCGGGAGTTCTGTTTAGTAGGTCTTTTGTTCAACTCTTATCGCAGGTCGGTCATATTTTCCTTGATATGGACGTTGGTCTTCTTCTGCAAGAAGTGTGAGTAGATTTGTCATTTAACCGCTCCTAGCGGGATGTGGATCCTTGCCGCGAGTGAGCTGTGTAGAGCTGATCCCTGCCTGGCCAGTTCATCTGCACACTCGTTTTTGCATGCATAAAATGTTTCTACACAAGTTCCTCTTCCCTAGAAAATTTGTCTACCTTGACCTTCACACCTTCCATATGTCATTGGAATCCCTTCATTGTATTGTGGTTGTAGTTTTATGGAATTCTTGAAAGCACTTATTATGATTCTTTTGGTGTTGCCTGGCCAAAGAAGAATATTCAAAATTTCTCATTAAAAACTAACATTAACCACCTCACCCGCACTTGGAGAATGGTCATAAAGATAATATTCTAGTGACTAATCTCACACGCGATGTCTCAGCAGTAATAAAATATATATGCCTAACTTGTTTTTATTCTCTTCTGTTCTGTAGCACATAATCACTGGTTTCTATTTTGTATTGGATTTCATTGATAGGTCAAATCGTTGGGTTTTGTTGTGTTTTAGTGTTTTATAGTCCCAACGTCAATTAGTAGACCTTGTTTGCAGTTTCGTTTCTTTTTTTTGGAATAGAAATTGCTGTATGATTCGACAAAGGAGACAAAGCAAATAAAAAAGAAAGAAGCAGCAAGGTGGTTTACCTTTACATTGTATCAATCTCTTCTGTGGTGCCAAGTTGAGCTTGCTTTAAGCAAATGTTGCTTTTTCTACTGTGTGCTCTTAAGAGTTTTGGTGACCTGCTGCCACATTAGATGCTGAGTTTAACATATGTTCATGATTCGTTTATGGAAAATATTCCCTTCCACTACTTGCAATAGAATAGAATATTATTTTTCTTTTCTATTTTGAACAAATGATATAATAATTATCTTAATCTGCTTTCAGGTGAGACTTCGTAGTCGATCATTTGTCCTGGAACGTCTGGTGCAACGTGAAAAATTAAATAAAATCGTCATTAATCTGTATCCTGGGAATAAGGGTTACTCTCTAGCGCTATACCATGACGATCGACATCAATCATCAGATGATACCATACCATCATCATCAAATGATTATAACAAATCATTAATACAAACAACATCCACATCGTTATTAATATCAAATATAACCACCTCCAGTAACAATAATAACAACAACAACAACAACAATTCTCCTTCTAGTCGAATGAATAAACAACAACAGCAGCAAAAATTCAATTCAAGTGTAAATATAAATAACAACAATTCCCTCCCCACTGAGCTGTTGCACAATGACGAGTGTCACGATAACGATGTACTAGCGGCTCCCCAATCATCGCACATTACTTCACATATAAGCAATCAAGATGACATTCATGGAACGATAGCCGACACTGCCGAAGACACCGACGACGATGCCAACCTGATCGAAGTGCTACGTTGGCCATACGAAGTAGACAATCTATTACAATGCATCGACAGTGGTCAGCTGCCAAGCTTCCTTTCCGATCTTCTAGAGACGCGTGCACCGAATGTCTTCTACTCGGGCTGTGTGATCTGTCAAATAAGAGATTTTCGCCAAACCTTTCCAATTTCATCAAATAGCTGTGATATCTATCATGTTCTGTTAAGGCCCACCAACGACACCATTTACTCCGATGTGCAGAAGTTAGCACGACGCGCCAATCTCACAACTTACGAGGAGAGGCTGCAACTTGAGAGCGAGATGGTGCTGGCGACATCAGAGCCGCTGTGCCTCGATCCAGACCCGAGCATCGGCCGGGATGAGATAAACAGTCAATTCGTCCGGCAAATGTTTAACACGCATGAGATTCGCCGTCAGATGCGGAAATACTCACAGATAGCCATAAATCGAAAGAGAAAAACCGATCAATTTACGCATAACTATGGACTGGAGCTTTGTGATTACCTGCAACGGCTGCGACAACGGCCCAGGCCGTTGCACAGTAGTGCGGCGGGATCTGCAGCGACGGCCGGTGGCAGTGGTGTTGGAGTGGGAGGCAATGTCTCCTATGGCGTAGGTGGACAAACTTGTAGCAATAATAGCTCTAGTGGTAGTAGTAATAATATTAGTAGTAGCAATAGTCATAGTAGTAATACAAGTAATACAAACTCCACAACAACAAATGCTGCGGCGGCGGCTGCTGCAGCAGCGGTCCTTTCCTCGTTCGCTTCAAAACTGCCGAAGAATCCGCGAGACGTTATAAAGCCGATTCGCACGCCTAACCTAGACTATCCACCGTTGGCTGTGCCGGAGAGTATAGGCGTGGAAAAATTCGCAAAGACCTACGGATGGCCAAAAGATACAACCGACTGCGAACCGCAACTGATCGAAGAGTACGTGCTGGAGACAGAACGTAAGGACAACAAAGGCCGTAGTGTGATTTATCACATCAAGCTATCCATTTATCAGAGGCCGATGAATTCCGAGTACCTGGGCGAATTGTATGTGGATCGTGACTACCGCGTAGGAGAACGCAACGGAGAAGCCTGTCAGTTCTCTTTGGGTACACGAACGCATGCGCATCGCTATATTCAGCAATTTACGGAGATTTTCACTGAAGAGGGCCGCAAAGCGGTGGAAATCAGGCACTATATTCCCGATCATCCTATAAAAATCTCCCACACTGGAATGTCGGCCGAACACAAGGAGGCAGTCAAGGTTTTCCTCCAGCAGCAACGTCAGCAGCAAGCTGCCTTGGCAGCCGCTGCCGCTGCAACAGCTGCAGCTCAACAGCAAGCAGCGGCGGCTGCTTCTGTAACACAACACCAAGTGGCGTCGGTGTCGGGTCATTCTCAACATCAACATCATCATCCACAACATGCGCATCAACAGCAGTTGCACGCTTCCCAACAGCAGCAACAGCTAGTTGTCGCGATCTCACAGCAGCAGCAGCAACAGCAACAACAAGTTGGTCTGCAACAGCAACAGCATCACCACCATCACCAGCCGATAACAGTGGGGTCAGCGAAAAATGTGAACATCAATCTCCAAGGAGCGAACATCGTTGGCATAGCCACGGCGGGTGGAACTGTTCAGCACTTACGTCAGCAACAGGGTCCACCACCACAGTACATCGATGCAAATGGGGCAACAGTGCAAGTGCAAACGACGCATCACCATCCCACACATCAGCTAAGTCTGAGTAATGGATCGTTAGTATTGGTACAGCAGCAGTCGTCTGGCAGTGGTGGAGGTAGCCAAACACTATCATCGGGATTGACGATACAATCGGCCGGTGGAAGTGGTGGCCATCAGCAGCAGAAAGCGCAAGTGATATCGGCCGCCAATTCAAATGCGGCACTAAGGTCGCAATTAGCAGCAAGTGGTCCCATCCTGGTAAGTATTTATTGGTACCTCGTATGGTTTCATTTTATGAATTGGAATCACCCTACAGCAGGCACAATTGAAGGCTGGATCGATTGTAACGTCGCAGCAGCAGCAACAACAAATACTCCAGCAAAAGTCCTCAACAAATACGATGAATTCGAATTCCGCGATAAATGCAATTGTGACCAGCATAATGAATTCAGCGAGTCAGTGGCAGCAGCAACAGCAACAGAATTCAGGTGAGTAAAGTAGATAACAAACAAAACAAGTCAATGTTAACGTATTCCTTTCATTCTAAGGGTCACAACAAACCTCAAGCGGCAGCCAACAGCAGCAGCAGCAGCAACATAAGTCGTCCAGCAATGCCTCTATTCTTAGCCTGTTGAATAGTGCGCCGGCCGCAATGACGAGTACACCTGTAGCGAGTGGAACCTTCACAAGTTCAACGGGTCAGCAACAAACTGTCACTCTAGTACAACATCAACCACAGCAGCAGCATCAGCAGCAACAACAACAGACGACCCACCAATCTGTGTCGACAGACAATTTCGTGCAGCAGCAGCAACAGCAACCGATGCAACGGAAACACAATGAAGCTCTCCAAAATTTGCTTCACTCGAATCTGCGTAAGATAAACATTGTCAGCGGCAACGCCGGTGGTGGCCAGCGTTCGAATGCCGGGGCAAATGTCATAGCGGTTAGCGCGGTCGGACTAAATCAAGACGGCACAACTACTCAGCCACAAAACGTGAGAGTCTCTATGTCCGCCTTGGCATCGCAACTCGCATCACCTCCAGCGATAATGACAAATGCGAATTTTGGGTATACCAGTGCTACAGTGAACAACAACAGCATAAAGATTCTGAGTAACAGCGCGGGCCAGCGTGTCATTACGGCCAATGCCCTCAGGAGAGATTCAACTGTGGTGGGAGCGGCGGCACCCTCTCCCGGCAGTGATTCGAATGCATCGAATACGTCCAGTGGAACGAATTTAAATTTCACAATGCCAGGACTGAATGCCTTGTTAGCCACTTCTCCCTCGCCCAGTAGTGATCACTCACAGTCTGGCAGTGGTGGCAATAATGGGTCGACGACGACGTCGACGGCGATTTCATCGAACCAAGCGCTTCTTGAAAGACTGAATAGCGGCAACACAAACGTAAACACCAGCAGTAGCCCAGGTGTTGCTCTCTCGCCACAGCAGCAGCATCAACAGCAACAGCAGTATCTAACAAAAACTCTAGTACAACAAATCTCAAATGCCCAATCTCCAGCCGCGTCGATATCACCAATGTCTAGTCCACCGCCACAAGCATCTCCCTCGCCCATTTCCCATCAACAGCAACAGCAACAGCAGCAAACTGCCACTCTAAACCTGCAGAGTATAAATTTGTCCTCACTCCAAGGAGCAATGGCCAATTTTCCTGGTGTGCAGAATGTCCAGGTGCAAATACCAGGACTAACGCAACCAATATCACTCCAGTTATCTGGGGGTAACCTAACTGCTCAACAAAACTCAAACCAGAATCAAATGCAGAGTAGTGGACAGCAAACACGAAGTCTGTTGGTATCAGTTCCTGTGACAAGTACAACGCAGGTGAATAGCTTGCAACAAGGTGGTGGCAGTGGCAACGGAAGTAGAGAAGTCGGAGGAAGTAATGCTCAGCAGTCGGGTGGTGCATCGGCGGCAGGTACACAAACTGTGGTTCTCACCAATACCGGATCTGGAGGTGCAAGCTCTTCGGGTGGATCAATGCTCTCATTGCCAATTGGTAAGTTTTAATCCGCATCTACTGCTCACCCCTTAATTCTATGCTAACAGCTGCTTGTTCACATTGCAACCATTAATCATCATAACATTTCTAATAATCCCCAAACCCCTTCCCGCTGTCCTTCTTAAACTTTTTCTCTCGTTGTCTCCCTCCATTTTGTCTACAGCTCAAATAGTTGCATCCGGTGTTAAAAATCTAAATCCTCAAACAATCCGTACCTCAGGTGGTCTAGGCGGTGGTGCTAATTCAGGGAACACCACTTCGACATCAAATGCGACTGGCGGCAATGTAGGTGGATCTGGAAATCAGACAACAGGGAACTCTGGAGGAAATAATCAGTCAATACAATTGCTGAATTCACTACAACAGGGAAGACCCAGGAATATACAGGTTGTCGGTGCCAAACAAATAACCAATCGTCAGTTGATTGCGACACAGAGAAGTTTGGCTGGATCAACGCTAAAGATTGCAACACCAATCACTTGTGAGTAATATCAAGATTTTGAGTACATAAATTTCTTTCATTGATAATCAAGGGTGAGCAAGGGGTTTTTTCTTGTTCACATGCAGTGTTTGTTGAATAGGATACCATGTCTAGCTGTATGATAGGTTCCTACAGCCCAATGACCGCTTAAAGTTGCCACGATTCACGCAATGTCTGTACGAGTTTTACTGAGGAGTTCGATAGTTCTCCTTTGGTTGTATGTGATAAATATGGTACTTAGACTGTTTCCCTAAACGGGTAGTCTTCGAAGAAGTCACAGTAATGATGTGGAAAGTAGAATAGCTTTCCTACTTGTTTTGAATTGACAGTTTTCCAATCACAATCCAAGTAGACTGAAAACCATGTCACAATGTTGTGTTCCGCTATAATTTGTGTGTTTCGTTAACATGTACAAACTCGAATAAGCTCCAATCATGTTCATTGTCGTTGTAATTCTTTGTGTCAATCATCCACTTTGTAAAAAAAAAAAAACGTTTCGCTAAATTGCTGAGCATGACGTAAACATAATTTATTTAATAAACTCTTCTTATGACACCCCGTAGGCCAATTACAAAATTCAAATTTCTATCCATTATCTTTTCAGCTTCCTCAGCAATAACGACGAATGCAAATTTAACTGCCACTCCCCTCGTAATGGCAACACAAAAATTGCAATTAAAACTGCAAAAACAGGCGCAACAGCAACAGAGGGTTTTATCTCAGGTAGCAGCTGCTCAACAGCAGCAGCAGCAACAACATCAACAACACCAACAGCAACAGACTGTGCAACAACAACAACAGCAGCAGCAACAAAACGCAGCATCACAGTCCAATCAGCAACAACAGATGACTGTTATAAGTGGCCAACAACAGCAGTCACAACAACAACAACAGCAACAGCAGCACATACAAATCACCGGACGCACTGCCGCCGGAGCTTTAAGCCAGAGAACAATTTCCGCAATAGCAGTGGCGACGGCAGCAAGTCAAAATCAAAAGCGCCGAAGGTCAGCGACTGATGTAAATAAATAATAATAATTAAAGGTTTTCTCTCTCTCTCTCTCTTTCCACTTTCTCTCTATTTATCTCTCTACCACCCTGGCATTCTATTATTTTGATTGTAAATTTAAATTGTTTTCACCTTCGCCTCTCTCTGTGTAATTACTTTTTTAAGGACATAAAAGTCAGCAAATTATTATTTTTTTTCTCTTTACCCATCCCATACCACCATTTACTTTGTTTACACTTGGTGCATGCAATCTAAGTGAATTAGATAAATTGATGAGTAGATTTATTTTGTTTTTTTTTCTATATATTTCTATTTTTTACATATTAAAGTACAATGTTTATGTAACAATAATTATGAAAAGATTGAGAAAAGTGTATAAAGTAATTGTTTTGCCGGCTTTTTGGAGCCATATGATATTGGAATTTGTTTTAAGTGAAACTTTTGAACAAAAGACAAACAGAAGAGAAGATGTAACATGCATGCCCTTGTTACACTAACGCTCAGAATATTAAAAAACGAAAACAACGTAAAGAGGTAATTGCATGAAGTTGGAATCAGTAAAGTTAAAATAAGATTTAGTCATGAAATAATTTACCAATTGGGCTGGCGATATCCTGGTCTGTTTCACCTTCTGCCGAGACTTCCAAGGAATTAGGGATTTTCTACTCTCTCAACCTGTTGCCTCTGTTCGTGGAAGTAAATTGGTTTTTGCCAAGGATGAGACTTTTTACTTTTTTTTTTTGTTTAGTCCTCTACGCTTTGACCACAAACCCGGTGGAGATTTATTATTCTATAAGAGAGTAACCATATGTACAAAGCATACAACCAATCGCTGTTAAAAATAATATATGCAAGAGGATAGACACAACCTTGTTAAACTATTAGTACTCGAACTAATTTTCAACTATATTATTTAAAATGCATGAAGACTAACATAAATGTCTGTAACACGATTGTGAGACATTAAGGAACCTCACCGTGGGCTTTCGACCACCTCCTGAAGCGTGCAAATAATAGGACCGAGGGTTTAGAGTTAAAGTCGATGTTTACTTCGCTCATTCGTTCAACTCCAGCCGACCATTTGCCAGAGTTCTCATCACAATAGACATACTTTTGGTCTAAGTGTACCTCTTTTCTAGAGGACTACTTCAAACAAAGGTTTCTCATTTTGACTACGCATACTATACCAAGTCGGTAAACATTTTATAAGTGTATAATGTAGCAGTCAAAATCATATGCATTTAGATGAGTCTATATTGATTTACACAAGATGTTTCGCTGTTGATGGTCTTAGCACTATATCGCTTCCAAAGAGAATGCTGAACGACAGAACACTTGAAAACTGTAGCATAAAATTTAACTAAAGAGATATGGTCTAAGATCGTTACACAACTTCTCCAAGTCTACGGTGAAATGGTGACAACTTTTTGCAGGAAACTAGTCATTTTTGAAATGCAATTCTAGGGAAATGTTTACTCCAAATGGTTAAAATGACAATAAAATGGCGCTACTGTCCAGAATAGACTTTGGCTTTTATCAACATATCTCTCGAGTCAGTTCAATCTTTAGCTAGCCAAACATCAATATTCTCTTCTTTTTTCGTCATGTTCCTCCGGGATGAATTCAAATACTTTGAGTTGATCGTTGATGCTAATTCACTCCAGATACCCCAGCCATCTTACTTGGAAGTCCATTCAGTTTGTTTTTGTACCGCTGTCTCAATACTTCAATTAGAAATCACTCAACTTCGGTGGTCGCGTTGCAGGTTCAAGTCAATAAAACCTCTCGGCAAGCAGTGATAAACTTCCAAGATTTTAATCTGTCATGAAAAAGCTCCTCAATCCGTCGCTCGAAATCGGTAATAAAACTGTATAAACCTTTCATTCATGCGAACAACATGAATGGTTTCGAACTTAACAATCGAAGAAAAGTTTCGATGTAGATCTTCAAGATCTGGCGCAAAATGGATTTACAGTGGATTTTCCTCGTCTAAAACCGCACTAGATTGTTGGTAAAAGGTTCACATTTAATTAATAGAATTGCTATCTTCTTGGACCAAGCTGGAATGCACCTATTCTTACTTTCCTAGGATGGCGCTATAATCCGGGGTGGATCTGGACCTAAACCAATAAGCGTCTCCCGTCAGCTCGATATTTTGCTATCTACAACTTGTTGGTTGAGACTCAGAGTGACCTCCTATCTACCGGGCCGAGACCAGAAAAACACTGCGCCTTAAAAAATCTTTTGTGCCAAGCAAGCTTGTGATCCCAAGTAATATTGTCTCTCAGATTGCCTGTGGATGAACGACTGACTTTCTGGGGAGATGAATCCCATGCCGCGATGTTTTTGCTTGCTTCGACCGATGGTTGGACATGCGCAATGATATGCGAATTTGCTTAGCAATTTCATGATCTCCCAATCAGAGATGGCACATATCCGAAGAATTTATGTTCTGCTTGTTGAGATGGTAGTTGAGTTAGCAATGTCCGGTGAGGAAGTTCGTTAGGAGCTTAGCATCACGCTTACTTAGTGCGAGAATTTCTTGGCTTCTCTTATTGTTTGAGGGGTTTATGGGGTTTTCTTTGATTGACTAAGTTCTTTGGTCGAGTTTCACTTTGAGAGCTTCTCCTGACTCCAACTTTATGTGAATAATTCACAGAAGCTGAGTGGACATATAAATGTTGATTGAGATCATCGGTAATATCGTTGCCAGAAACCCAATGAATGGAATAGCTACCTGCTTGAGGACATTTATACAGCTCCAGGGAAGTTTTGAGTCGAAGAGAAGGTATATGCAATGTTGAAAACACTGAAGTGCAGTTCAAAGTTCTCTTTTTTCCGTTGATCCAGACATAGGGAGATGAATTAACTAATGCTTGCTAATTTTAATCGTTAACTGACTCCCATATGTCGCAGGATCTACAAAAGTTCGACATCTTGAATCTTGTACCAAAAGCTGTTAAATTTTGAGCGATAGTGTATTTTCCTCTTATTCTCTCTAAAATTATGTTACATATTTGTTCACTAAACTAAAGCCACCACTCATTAGAGATATAAATAGGATTGGAAATTAAAAAGCAAAAAAACACAAATAATACTTAACAATAAAAAAAGAAAACAAAAAAAAAACATTAAGGATATTAAGAAAACAGAAAAACAAAAAGGAAAAAAGAAAAAGTAATAATGATGCATTCAAATCGCTTACCAAATACCTGAATTGTATAGTCTTTCCAAAACGTAAATAAAACAAAACTAATAATAATAATAATTAAATAAATTAAACATTAAATTATTTTCATAACATAGAAACACTAACAAATAATTTTAGTTAACAAAAAAAAAAAAATGTGCAGCGACTAACTTAAAGTGTTTTCTTTTCTGTTTAAAAACCAAACAAAATAATCAATAAATTTATGCAAAAAAGAAGAAAAACAAAAAAACGACTTAAACTGAAATGCAAAAAAAAAATGATAATTTCTCTCTAACAATTATTAAAAGAAAAACTTAAAATTAAGTATAAAACAGAGTAAAAACAACAAACGATAATGATGACTCAATTTTTGTAAATGTTTTTTTTTTTTTTTGGGGAAATGTGATTTATATTTTTTGTTTCTGTAAATTTACGTTAAAGTCGTTGTTTCCCTTTTATTTAAGTTTTTTTTTTTTTCATTTCTTATGTAATAAGTCTTTTTTTCTAATTTAATTCTTAGTTCTACAAGTAAAACATGTACACACATATAGATATTTATTAATTAGTTTTTTTTTTTATTATTATTTTACAAGAAAACCATATTTTTGTTTTGTTTTTTCTTTCCCAACAGAAACTACAACAATTAAAGTAGGATAAAGTTAAAGTAACAAGAAAAAAAACATAAGAAAGTAAAGAAAAATACAATTTAGATAAGTTTAAAGAAATGATTAATCAAATAATAAAAAGAAAAAAGAAAATATTCTCATGTTGATAATGTGTAAGAAAGTTCAAATTATTAAGCGAAACGAACCATGCAAGAAAAAGAAACAAAACAAAGTTAATTATTGTTAAATTAAATAAAAAAAAATGAAAGAAAAGATGAAAAAAACAAAACTAAACATAAATGCTGTAGTATTAATTTATCCTGCAATTATACATACATCTATATATACATATATACCTAAATATATTTTGTAAATTTTTGTTTTATTAATTAAATTATGTTTTAAATTAAATTCTAAAAAAAAAACATTTAGTTTGTGTTTTATTTTATTTTATTTATTTCGGTTTTGTTCAAAGGGAAATGACATTTTTCAATTAATTTTTTGCATTGATTGGCTTGCAGATTTTTGCTTATACTTATTTTTTACACCAACTAATTTTGTAAGCTTTAACGTTTTATGCTCAGTGTGTAAAAGTGGAATGTATTGTGCACAGTTTTGCTTCAAGCTAAGACATCGCAAGAGATTAATCCATATACAGCTTAGACAAATGACTCGACAAAAGTCATATTACAAACAAATTTGTACGCCCTTAGTCGTTTCTATCTATAATACAACAGTTACGTCGTGATATTCTCTTATTATAATTGTTGGTAAGGCTCTGCGACCAATAGACAAGGAGATCCTCTGTCTTCCTAATGAAGTTGAGGAATTACGATTGTCCTCCGGTGTTAGGAATTCTTTGTGCGGACAGCGTTTCCTGATTACAGACAGCCACGCACTCACATAGTACGTGTTCCGCTGGTATTCTCTTAGTCGAAGTAAGTGACTAAAGTCGAAAAAAATTAGATATTTTGCCACTTGCTTTGCAGCAATCGACACTATGGAGAACTCAGACAAATTTAAGCGTTATTCTATTAATTGAGTAAATTAGGGTAGACAAGAGTGGCATGCTGGATTGATCCAACCACGCATAGATCAGAGAAGATCCTTTGTGATACCACATGGATCTGTAGTTTCTTTAAAAAAAAAAAACTACCCGCAGAATCAGCCAGAGTATACTATGAAGTGCTGGAGGCTGCCTGTGCTGGTGTCAGCCAATTCTTTGAGACTGCAAAGGAAGCCGAATCCTAAGTAAGCCCTTTTTTAAGGTGAGAGGGTTGGACACGTACAGAGAAGGTGGAGAATCGTCTCTCCTCCTCGTCCATACAGCTTCTACGAAAATTATTATAGAAGAGGCCTAGCCTGTTGTGCAATCTTGCCATTTTCTCGGCTTGGAAGACGCTTCAGTGGTCAGGCAAACGGAAGGAGATCCTTACATTTACATTCTTGGAGAAGACATCTTCACCCACTCTTGATTTGGATCCATCTGTGTAGAAATATATGGACACCCTTCGTTGTAACTCAAAATCATCTTGCCAGTCAAGTCTGGAGGGGATAGTTAGTGGTAACAAAATTTGTATCGAATAAGAGTCATTGTAGGGCATAGTAGGTGTCCACATTGGAGTGTCAAGCACAAAAAATTGTCAACCCAGAAGGATTATGTTTTGGTTTTAGATAAGACGGTACTTCTACATACAAGTCATCATCATTATCGGAACTATAAAAGGCAACCCTGCTCTTTTTTACATTTAAATTTGACACTGACGCTTTTCAAACTTAATTTCAATCAAAAATAGACTAGAGTTGCCGTTTTATTGTTCTAATCATAAGTGTCACGTCATACGTCTAATCTAAGTAATTTTATTTCACTCGACTAAGAGAATAAGGCTGATAGTGAAACTTCTTCTTTGAACTTAAACTCGAAGCACATACAGACCAAAGGTCTAGTTTCCCGCAACCATTTATGTTGTAAGTGCCGTACTTTTTGCGGGAATCGAAGGGACCTACCTTTTTTATTGCTGACTTCAAACAGTGGGGTTAAAGAGCTTTTTCATGACAAATAATACTAACGAAGGTTATTGTCAGTGCTTGCCGAGAGGTGGTGAATTTGTTGTTGCTTTGCTGGGACTTCAACTTGTATTAGCTCGCTTTACAGCTCAACGCACTCACCAGAAAGATCATGGCGTCAGAAAAACTCTAAAACTATGAATGTTTCATAAAACCGAACACAGACAGCCGAAAAAGATCACATTCTTATATCTATGATTGCACCTCGGAAATATAGGGGTCTATATGGTGACATTTCGTCCGAGTTGTCGATATGTATGATTTCTTGTTGATACCACTTATTTGTTCAGAGCTAAACTCTTTTTTTTTTCACTTCTGTTTCAGTAATTGCAAATGCACCATTAAAAGCACGCTGCATTCTTCCACTCTTCCAACAATGTCAATACCGTCGGCATCCAGGAGTGGGTTTGCAAATTTTCCACAATCTTTTTTGAGTATGATGTTGAAGAAGTCGCAGGACATTAAATACCAAGTTTTATAGTTTTGTATAGCGTGGGTATCAATTTTAAATTCCTTAGGATTCTCCGAAATCTGCTACAGTGGTCGATAGTCAGAAGTCGCATTGTTCTGTTTTTGAAAGAGTAAAGCGTCTGTTATTTGAACAGTTTGCTTGTTTGTGAATCTTTGCTTTGCTATACTATAGGAGGTAGGCCATTCGCTCCAGCAACCTTGTTGTATTTCACCTGGGATATTGCTAACCTCAATATGGTTGAATAGACGAAAATATGCTAGAAAAATGTGATGCTAATGTGTCTCAGTTTTCTAAGCTCCTCCCTAACCGCTGATACTTCTCTTTGATCGTCCTGTTCCAAGTTTTTTTTAGAGTTTGGTCAGAGTATTCGCATGTAAGCCCAGCTTGGTGTTTAAACAGATCGCATTGGTCCTTCCGATCGTGGTACAAGCGCAGTCATGACCTATTGTCCAGCAATTGTTAAATAAGTGAATCCTGATATTTTGATTTAAACTAAGTTAGTTTTGTGTTACACTAGGTTTGCCGATGAATATTTGCAGTATGTGGGTAGTTCGGTGTTAAAGGAGACCGATATCAGGTGGTGTTTAAGATAGGTTGTCATTGGATTCAATTGTTTTAAACGTCAAAGCACTGCAAAACATGTCACTGATCACAATCAAAAATAAAATTCACTGTTGCTTGGAGAAACTTAAATTATCCGTACAAACTATAAATAGACTGCTGATCTCGGCGATTTTGGTGCACCAATTTGATTTGATTTTGACGTCCCCCAACACAAGACTTAAAAAGCTGAACTTAACACCCAAAAGGAATCAGGAGGTGGTTTCAGGAAATGACGGAAGGGCGACGGTGGGTTAGGCAGGAGGGTTGGCAGGGAAAGGAGGTCTTTCCCCATCACACTTAGGTCAATGTAGAGCCTTAGGTATAAAAGCCCCCTTTCTAGAAACCATAAGCCTATATTCTTTCAAGCCAGCCGGATGCGCTGATGAATCTGTGTATGTCAAACACAGACTTGTCAGATAGTTCTTCTAGATCCTGAAAAAGGTGTCTTCCTTGGATCTTAAATCTTATATAGCAAAGTACTGGACAGTGTCAGAGTAAGTGTGGAGTGCCCTCATCTACTTCATCTCCACATCCTCTGCATTGGTCATCCGTGTTCAATCCCAGTTTTCTAGCAAAGAGTTAATCGGCTATGGTTAAAATCAAATGCTGTTCGAATTGCGGAGCATTCTACAAAAAAGGTCGTTTTTTTGCCATAATGTTAGAATCTCCCCTAATGTAAATACATATTTCCATATTTACTAAATCGCTAGGTTTCGAAATGTTTAGAGAAAAATTAGTTTTAAGTAGTGTGGAATGTTTAAACAAATAAATTTAAATTTTTGTTTTATATTTCTGTGCCTTGTTAACATGTTTTAAAAAAAAAAATTTCCCCAAACGCAACCAAATGAAACTCGATTCCTTCTCATGCATTTCGATAAGCAATAAATAGGTATAAATTTAAGAAGACAAAAAACACAAACTGACAAAAACTTCCTACAATCGCAACTGGAAAATGCAAACGCAACTGAAAATGCAAATTTTTAAAATTCATTATTTCTACTCATCCAATACTAGTTATAGTCGTTAAACGCAAAAAAAAAAAAAACAAAACTCCATCACACATGTAAATTATAAGTCCTACCAAAAGAAAAATTTTTGTAAATGCTGTAAATAATTTATACAAAAACCAAAAACCAAAAAAACCGAACTTAAAATAATGAAATTAAATTTATTTATTATGTATAAAGAAAAGTCTTACAAATAAATCGAATATAAAATATATTAATATATTGATCGAGCCTACTAATCAATCAATAAAAAATAATATACTATGAAAAAAAAAAAAATAACAAATTATATAGATTTACGATTAAAAAAATATATATTTCACTAAATTAAACAAACATAATAATAATGTAATAAAACAAAAGAGAGACTCGACTAAAAGTGAGAGACACGAAGAGCAGAATCGTGAAGTAAAAAGAACCGAACACTATATAACTTAAATATGTATATGATAAATAAGACAAGATCTATTGTATAGGTATAATAAACATGCAGAGAGGAGATTAGTTAAAAACAAACACAAAAAAGAAGAGAAGAAGATAGTGAAAAGGAAGAAAAATTAATTTAAAAAAAGTATTACTAAAATTAATTGTTTTTCCTTGTATTAATTTATATTTATTAATTAATTTTTAATACTAAAACGCTTTATAATGCAAATGACTTACGATTTATATATATATAAATACATATATATATATATATATGAAATATTAAAAAAAAAAAAACAAAATACATTATATAAAGTTATTAATTAATTAAATAAAAAACAAAAACAAAATATAAAACAATTTTTAAGTGAATCAAATTGTGATCCACAAAAACACACACAACTGAATCGATGACATATATTTCTGCTAAATTAAATGAAAAATTGATTTGTTAAACGAATTTTGGAATGCGATAAACAAAAAACAAACAAACAAATGAAATATTTAATATGTCAAGCTATCTATATGTATGGGGTAATGTTTGATTTATTTTTTAAATTAATTCTATAGCTACATTTAAATAATTGTTTTTGTTTTTTTTTCTTCACTTGTTTTTTGTTTCTTTTTCTTTAAATTTAATTTTAGAATTTAGTAAATAGAAGCAGATGAAGCAGACGTATAATGAAATATTTTGTTATTTAAATAAGGAAAAAACAATTTATAATAAAGAAAAATGTGAAAAAGACACAAACAAACAAAAAATTATTATAAGATGATGAAAAGATGGATGGGAATACAAGGTTACACGAAGGAAGATATAAAAAGAATAATAATTTCTGAAAATATATTACAAAAAAAAAGAAAATATTTTATTGTTGTTAAATCATTTAGCTGTTTCAATCAATCCCCAAGAAAGGAGACCCCGTAACTGGCAGAGATGATGCTTCTCTGTAAACCCTAAGAGAAAAAGCACAACATTACTAGTCAGAAATGGAACGTAACAGACAAACTACAGCCTTTATACCAACCAATTCCCAAAAAAAAGAAGGAAACAACTCCTACAACTGGCGAGAAGTCAGATTCGAATCGTCACAGGCTTTCTAACCGGACATTGTCGGGTTAAAAAATATATCTCATGACTATGGGAATAGCACAAGACAACACATATAGAATGAGCAACGAAGACGAAGAATCAGCAAAACACATATTGTGTCACTGTAGTTTGTAGGTAGAAGTGGTTGAAACTGGTGAGTCTGCCAGAGACACATGTAGCGCCGATGCGCCGTTTTTGATACCACAACTCACGTGACCTGGATGTTGATGGGCGTAGCTTGGAGTGTAGTTTTCATATGCATCCTGTGGAGTTGAGAAAATTCATAGTGTTGCTGAATTTTATGTGAGAAATCTCAGAAAGTTCCTTGAAAAAGGGTTTTCCGAGGGTGCGCTGTCTGGCTCTGGCAAGTGCCGGGCAATCACAGAGAAAGTGGAATAACGTTTCGTTTTCGTGTGAATTGTCACAACTACGGCAGTGGGGGTTGAACGAAGTACCTTACTTAGCAGCGTGTGGACCGATTGGTCGGTATCCTGTGCTAATTGCTGTGATTCATGCGGTTCCCATTGATTAGATCATTCGTTCTGTTTTTATTGTAGGCGGTTCAAAACTGTCTGGATATGGCAGAGTTTGTAAGACTTTTCCACCTAGAGTTGGCAATAGAGAGAAAGTGTTGGAAAATTTTGCCCTTGATGAGTCCCATCGGCGAGTAGACTGACTCCGCACGGGAGGCATCCTGGCTAACTCGTCGGCTCTCTCGTTCCTCTCTTTGTTACTATGGCCAGGAACCCAGAGGAGAGGACAGGGCACGTACTAGAGCAAATATTCGTTAATGGAATGCAGTACTTTTAACAAATTCGTCCGGCTACTAGATTGTATTTACGACCTTGACATCATTTTTTGGTCCTAGGTAGTAGAAATTCGTACAGCATAGAAGAAAAGCCGAAAGAAGTTGACAATAATGATAAGGGTCCTCAGTATGAAGACCATGGAACTGCGAACTGAAAGCCAGAATATAAAAGCTAGATAATCAGCCTAAGAACAGAAGTCTCTGTTGTTACTTGGAATACGAATGCACAAGGTTATTCCGCTGGACGCCAAAAAGGAAAAAACATACGTAGATTAAAATTGAAAACCCGACCTTAAAAAAACAAAGACAACATTTATGGTTCTAAAAAGCTCTCGTTTAATAAAAACTATGATAATTGTAGCAAGGCAATTATATCCACACACGCAATTACTAATCTAGGTCAGTGTCCTGATTCTTTAGAATTAAATTTGGATAAAACCTCAGTCCCTCTATCGATTCATCGCGACAAATCAATCCCATTCGTTCGGCCACCAGCAGTTTCTCCTTAGCCAGTAGTAATGAAACATTCATTTGCTTTGCTAATTCTTCAATTGCTAGGGATGTAGCCGCTTCGACTCGCTCTGCTGTGTCATTCGCAACTATTTCGTCATCTTGTGACTCCATTTGTAGGACCATTGCTCCACTAGGGAATTGCCGCAACTTCATTGGTCCATCGAGATAATGGCAAGCATTCAGTAAATCCTCAGGAGAGAGTAGTTCTAAGCCACGAGAACGATTGACACGACAATAGACATCAGCAAGTGACATCATTCCTCCAGATTTCTGTAAAATAAATCTCACTTCAGATGGTTTTCAAAAGCCAATCATTAACGTACCTCAATCGGATCCAGTAGGAGTTCACAAATCTGTCTTGCTAAACTCTTAAAATACGCGGAATTGCTACTAAATGCATCTCTGGTCACGGGATCGTCTATACCCAAGCTCATTAGGTAAGACTTGAACTGAACCGTTTCATCTTCGGATATTTCACCCTTCCTTTCACGTATTCTATTGCTAATGTCTTTTGAAATCCCCACCATATCCTTGGCCATGGCCATGAGAACTCTTAAATCCTGAAAAGCCAGTGCAATATTCTCATCTGTTTGCTTATGCTTCTGTTCGATGGATCTCTCAATGCCACCGATACCCGTTCGTAGTTTAATTTTCGGTACAGTTTCAGCTCTTGGAGATGGACTATTTAAACCTGGAGGACCTCTTGGTGGTTCATTGGAACGGACTTCCCAAATCCTCGCATCGATTGTCTCCCTAAGAGCAACTGAGAACTCGCTGCTCAGACCGCTTTTCCCTGAGAGTTTTATGAATGCAGCCGTACTATAGTCCATTGGTCCAGGAGCCTTATCACTCACTGGAGGTCTTAAATGGACAATAATACGAATTTTTCGACCGAAAATAAACGAGCTGGCAGTCTCTTCACTGAGTGAGACTATATACTTCAACTGCAGACAGAGGACAGTTGCTGCTTTGGCGATTTCACCTGGACGACCCCAGAACAGTCGATGTGTTGTAAGGACAACTTCACCTTCTTCGAATTGGGTCTAGAAAGTGAGAATAATTCGTGTCAATTTGTACAGCATTCGATTTTGTTTTTATACCTTATCATCGCCATCATAGAGTTTGACATTTCGATCGCGGCTCACAAATGATTCACCTTCGAACAGACGGGCTGCAACGTACTCGAAACGATTCATTTCATGTGCTCCTGTTAGTACATTGTTGATTATTTAGAAATTGTAAAGTATCCGATGGATATTTAGTGCGTAAAATTAGTAAAATTAGTTTATGATACGAGGGTAAGTTAATCGTAAACAGATGAGAGGTAGAGAAGTGTCAAAATTGACGTAATTCTGAGCGGGTCACAATGGTAAAGCAATGGATATCATGATTCGAGAGTGCAATGTACAGGGTGGCACGAACAACTAAATGAATTGCTATAACATTTGAAAAGCATTAAGACGTTGCGTAGATAGGACATTCTCCAAGCTCCAGGTGATTACAATGAGAAGATTGGCACTAGATTGACTACGCGAAAGTAAGGATCTAGCTAGGATTTCTTGATATCTAGAGGCTTTTTGAACAAATCGATTTCCAGGGCAGTAATGCTTGGGCGCTGTTGTATGCTGAGAATGCGCTAAAAGACGCCACTTTAAACCGTCTTTCTGCACTTCGTTCATCAAACTATTTATTCATCCTACTTAAGTATAAAACTCCACACGTATGTAAATATTTTGTTTCAAAATTAATTTGTCAAAACATTCCAAAAAGCGTGAAAGTCAACAGCAAATCGCAAATTCCAAATCTCTAATGTCCAGCTGATCTATCAAAAGGAACATAACCAGTGAAGGAGGACAAAATAAAGAACAATGACGGTGAAGGTGGCCTATCTAGTGTATTTCACCTCAAAATTATTGCTTCTCCTCTACGTTCTAATTATGACTCGTAAAGAGGGCCAAGCAGTCACGTAAATGAACACTCAGTCCAATCACGGGGTTCAGCTTGGCATCACTGCACCACACCCACTTCTCACTTATCATGCGATTGTGAACCATTTGGTACTGGAAACTCTGTACTAAAACAGCAGAGTTGACATTTCGACAATAAATTTGTTTTCAGACATATCCGAGTTCTCTTCTTTTTTTTCTAATTTCCAAAATATTTTTATTTTCCCTTTTGTATCGGTGAAAATATTTTCCACCTAAAAATAGTTGGAAAAACGAAAGTGAAGAAAATTGCAATTTAGCTGCGTATTATGTAAACAATTTGTGGTTCGTGCGTGCAAAAAAGCAGATAACAGTGAAAGAAAAAACAAATGAATGCTCGGACGAGAAAAGCAACAGATTCCTCAGAGGCGAGTAAAATGTTGGAGGCTGCCCTGCAACAGATGGATGGGATTATATCGGGGACAACGTTGAACCATGTCGGTGGAGCTGCGAGTGCTGCAAATGCTGAGCGTAATCTCATTTCGGCAGCGAATGTTTTGTCGACGGCGAAAACACTGGCGTTGGCATTGCAACAAGTCGGTTGTAACGCCCCCTCACCGGATCCGGCAACGTCTGCGGTTATAATTGATTGGTTGGAGACACACCTACCGCGTCAAGATACGGATGAACGATTGCGACGTCTGCAGAGGGATAAGGAGGCTTTGGCCGTGCAGTATCAGGCGATGACAGATAAAATAACAGAGCAGGGTGATCGGATATTGGAATTGGAGCGGCTGCTGGTCGAGAAGGCACATCAGCTGAGCGTAGCCGAGGAACAATTGCAGAGACAAGTAAGTTGTGTGTGTTTACGTTTGGGTTCATTGCTACCGGGCCGGAAGTTCTTTGTTTCTTTGCGGTTTTGCCTTTTTTGGTTGATTCCAATAGCCTTCCAATCAAAAACCAGTCCACATCTGACATCTCGGTTTGTTATTATGCTGATGATGTCAAGCTTCAGTGTTTCCCACGATCTTTTTCATTTGTTCGCTCCCTCTGTCTCGATGAAGTCATTGATTTGCACTCGTTTGCCATTCTCTTGCAGGTACTCTTACAATCAGCAGTGGAAACGCAAAAACTCGAGCTTATGACTGCCTTAAGTGAGCTTAAACTGCACCGAGCTGCCTTGGAGAGAGAAAACGTTGAATTGAAGAGTAATTCGAGTAGTTCCAGCAGTGGTGGTGGTGGTATATCAAAGAGGCTGCCATTTGGAAGTATGGGAAATCTTCAGCAAGTCGGCTCTATATCGCACAGTACACCGAAGACACCACCGCCTTCGATACGCCATCAAGTGCATCCACAGTTTCACAGTTTACCGCGGACGCATGCAAAGAACCAAAAACCGCTGATGGATAACAATGCAAATCAACAGCAACAAGGTAAACGAAATGTGGCATTCGCGGATGCTGAGAAGATAATGATTGACGATCCGAACGATATGTATGGGAGCTTTATGTCGCAGCACAATTCATCACCGTCGCCCAGTCAATCGAAGGACAAAGCGAAGGGATTAAGGAATATCTTTGGTAAGTTGAGACGAAGTAATAGTGGTAACTTGGAGTTACCTCCATCGGAGGAGAGTGAATTCAAGCGCGGTGGAGCGAGAGCTACGGCAGGTGGGCGCATCGAATGGACGCAATCGATGATGTCATCAGCGAAGCCGTATAGCGATTGGAATACAAATGATATCTGCAATTGGTTGGGCGACATGGGACTAGGGTGCTATGAGGAGGATTGTAGGTGAGTGAATAGATTTGTTTTTCTCAATTCTGCTAGCATACATTTTCAGTTTCTTATAAGCGCTAGACTCGATTGCTCTGACTCAATTTCTTTTTTTAGAAAATGGCTGAAATCAAATTTCAGCGTTCGTTTCTTTGAGACCTCCCCCATCGACATTGAAAAGGAGCTGAATCTGAAGTCCCCATTGCATCGAAAGAAAATCTCTTTAGCGATTTCCGAACTAACAGGCAAAGAGGAGGACGAACTTGCTCTGAAAGCAGGTCGACTGGATGTGTCCTGGACTATGCGTTGGCTCGACGACATTGGCCTGCCTCAGTATAAAGACACCTTCCTAATGTCCAAGGTCGACGGTCGTATGTTGCACCGTCTCACTATGGAAGATCTGGCACAATTGCATGTAACATCCTGTTTGCACATCGTCTCACTTCGCCGTGGCATACAATGCATGCGAGAAATGAAATGGGATTCGGAATGTCTCATCCGTCGGTCGAAATCCGACGACGATAACAGTAACGAACCGGTGGCCCTTTGGACAGCACATCGTGTTATGGAATGGCTAAAGGTAGCCGATCTATCAGAATATGCACCCAATCTACGCGGCGCCGGTGTACACGGAGCTCTGATGCTCTACGAACAGCGATTCACAGCCGAACTGCTCGCTGATTTATTGAGTATTCCACCGAGTAAAAGTCTCCTACGTCGTCATTTGGCGACGCATTTCAAAGAACTACTCGGTCGAGATACGATTCAAGGGAAACGCGATGCTGAAGCAGTGCCCGGCTATCAGCCACTCAGCATAACTGCCAAAATAAAACCACAAAAGAAATCACAATTCTCGTTGAAACGACGAAAGAGCACAAAGGGTTCCGACATCGAATGGACAGATTTTGTTTGTCCAATGACAAACACAATAACGACACCAACAAAGGCGACGACAGGTGGCAGAAGCCCCAACGACGACAATACACACATATCAAATAATGCAGCCTAATACGACCAACAAAGACTGACGACATCCATTTGTTTAATTTTGTCACAGAGTCTTCCCAGCGCCAGAACAAGCACAGCAACTTTAAGCAAAAAGCAAAAACAAAACCCCACTGAACGCGCACTGCAAAAGGAACAATAATTTATAAATTCTTTTTTTTTTTTTTTTTTTTACAAATTTAACAAACAAAAGCAACTTTTTATGTCACACAATTATACACACACGCTAAGTGGTAAGTTATCAACTAAATTTCTTTTACCAATTGGACCACACACACAAAGTTTTTGTTATTGAATTGTTAAGTAGTTAAGAAAAAATGGCAGTTATCGACATGTTATCGAAAGAAAAACTTAAGCAAAAGTATTGTTTTGTTTTATATTTAGCATTTTCTTTAAAGAAAAAATTATTATGTTTAGGATTTAAGTGAAATTTATTGCAAAGCATTTATGAGAACACAATGCAAATGTCGACTTAGAGAGTTATGTAGTTGATGCAAGCGTGATTTGTTTTTACAGCGATTCGCACAATAATGAGAGTTTATACGATTTTTTATTGACAAAACAAAAATATATATATGTATACCTGTTTCAATAATGTAAAACGTAGTTTATAATTAATTCACGTAGGAGGAATTGTTTACAGTTTCTTAAAGACATGAGAGCTTTTGTTGTGGAAAGGAGCATTCTAATAGGTGGCAGATGATTTGGTAATTCCTCATATTTTTGAGCGTCCTGCTTCATTCTTGCTTTCTCTTAGATTCCTAAACCAGATCCATTTGCATTTTTTTTCTTTTTCTTATGATCTCCTTTGTAAGTATTAAAGTCTAATGTAGACTTACAGATGAATATTTTGATGTTATTTATTCGCTTGATTGTAGTAAGCACTTTAGAATGCAGAGAATGCTGCAGGTTAACGTTAGAATCCCAGGAACAACTTAAATTTTTTCTCGACACCACATCTAATCAGAAGCCAATGGACAAACCACCGAAAGAAGATTTTTAATCTGCTGTACGGGTTTGATAGTAAAAGACGCTCGAAGAATAAAACTGCATAACATGAATGGTTGCTAGAAGCTTGAGCTATTCCCTCCAATTCTGTCCATATTTCCTGGTGTGGTTAAATCTACTGCCGGTTGAAGCTTTAAATAGTTAACAATGCGCCTTATGATCAGCCTTCATCAGATTCCAGGGACTAGACGATTGGGTATTGTAAACATTTATATATAGTTCTCATTTTGATCTTCCAAAACCTGATCGCCACATTTTTCTAATTGTACTCTGAACTTTAGTCCCTAAGTACTCCGATATAGGTTCAAACAAATTAATTTCTGTTTGTCATTTGTTTATATTTACGAGCAGAGAATCGGTGAATCTGTTCCCAGATTAACACAAGAACACGATTCCATGAAAGGTAATAACTGTCTACATTAACTGCGTTTTCGGTGTGGTTGGTTGGTTCATGATCGAGTTGATACCCTCGTACACTAGACAAAGCATCCGAATTGACTGCTCTCGGCAGGCTGTCCAACTGATTTTCCTACTAGTCTGTTGCCGAACTCAGATCCGAAATCAAATCCATCTATCCATCCATCCATTTTTAGCTTTCATCCTTTAAATGCAATGCACAATGAATGACAACAAATGTTCAAAGAACACACATGTACCACACAGCAGTGATTTGATTTATATCGTGCTTCAATGAGAGCCAGCGTGCAAAATGTTTCGCACTCAATACAACTCACCAACCAAAAATTTAAAAAAAATTGAGCAACGCGTTGAAGAGATAATGTGCAGAGAACAACGCGACGTGAGCAACAATCTCCAACGTATTGGTTGGACAAAGTTGAAAGCCTCCTCCACTAGAATTGAATGCGTTAAACTTGAAATTGATGAGTGTACGGCGGGCATGAATGATATCATAGTGGACTAGGAGTTTTCGACTTTTGACGATCAGCGAATGTTCTTTCTTATTAAAGAACTATAGAGTATTGAGGGTTTGCTAGCTTTTCTATGAACTTGTTTTACAAAGGTCCTATGCAAGGGTTTGTTTGGAATCTCCATATATGCCTTGGATTGCTAGTCTTTTTCGTCCTTCCGATCCTGCCAATACAAATGTGGAATAGTTTGAGCAGTAGACGTATGCTGTTGAGCATATTCCCTTAAAAGTGCTAATTGTGTTGCCACTCTTTCTGACGTAAATAAGAACCATAGCTGCTGAGGAGTCTAGAGATTTATTTAAAGAAGTTGTCTTTCTTTCTTCTTTCTTTTATCTATCAAATTATCTCTACTATCTATTGCTTCTTCAAACAAAGCACCATGTCTACACCTACAACACAAAATCACACACAATTTAGGAAACAAATTGATAAAGTGGCTTAAATAAGTCTTTTCACAACATCAACACAAAAGAAAAAACAATTTAAATTAAATTAAAATCAATTTTATCAATAAGATAACGTATTGGAATTGGTAGACAAAAAAAAAAAAATCAATTAACGACCAAATGAAGCAATTATGTACGAGTGTAACACAAAAAACACAATATAACGACTACGATATTTTGTCGTGTTAAATTATACTAAATAGGCTCAATCAATATATAGATTTAGAGCTTAAAATAGGCTAAGGACGTCTAAAATAAATAAATAAAAAAGAAAAACCCAACCTAAGTGTATAATTACAATTTTTCTTAAAGAAACTTCTATAACGTTTTCCAAGTAAACATCAATAATTTTTTTTAGATAAATAAAATGTTAATGAACCAAAAAAAAAAAATTGATAGAAAATCTACTCTTACAGGAAAAGAACCCAAAATTCAAGGAATTGATTAGTTTAACAAAAATACTATAGAAAAACTTTTCTTATTAGAAAAATAAAATTACTGTATGTGTCTGTATGAAGGCTAAAGCCTAGTGTTAAATTTATTAAATGCCTTATTTTAAACCAAATGTCACATGCGTTTGCAAGGAATAAATTATGTTAAAATGTTTATAAATCAGAGTGCTATAAGCATTACTTATGTTTTTCATGCTTGTGGTGTCCACGGTGTATGTGGTGGAATACAATAAGAGATTGAGTTTGCAAAGTATCGTCTTGGAAAGGGGAGAATTTAAAAGAGCATTGGTATACAGAGAGTTGTCCTCGATAAGATGTACTTAGACCAAGCATAAATCTAACACTACTTCTATCAACTAATTCTTTAACTATTTAAATTTTCTAACACAACTGTTTAGGTCGCGTCGGCCATACTGCCCGTATTCAGGGGCCAAATCGTCTCTTCCGTGATCGTATAACTCGTCACGTAAAAACGAGCATTATTACGACGGAATGATCTTTTTTACGTAATAATGCTCATTTTTACGCGACGAGTTATACGATCACAGAAGAGACGATTTGGCCCCAGATCTCTTAGATTATAAAGAAGAGATCTGATATTGGGAAGAAAATGGCACGAAGGTACCTAGTCTATGAGCACGTCTCTCTAGTAAAAAAGCTATCCGAACTCAATTCCGTTGAGGTTATATTCAAATCGTGTGCGAAATTAACGTGAGCTCTTATAAAATCAGGGCCCATACCTTATATTCCGTTTCTAAAGTCAAATCGTTGGAAAACGGAAATTTTGTATGAGCAATTCGA
The DNA here is from genome assembly GCA_951813785.1 of Criorhina ranunculi. NCBI lineage: Eukaryota > Metazoa > Arthropoda > Insecta > Diptera > Syrphidae > Criorhina > Criorhina ranunculi. The sequence goes on along the minus strand of OX638382.1, from coordinate 9,933,252 downwards.
AACGTAACTTATAGAATCCATTCAAAATGTCCGTTTTCGAACGATTTTACTAAGAATCAAAATACAGAGTAGAATCCCAGACAAAAATAGGAAAAATGCGGAGATAGGTGGAGCATATTACTGAGTTAGACGGTCGTGGTCGTAGAATATTGGACTGAACGTTCTGGCTAAGGTTTATGTTACTTAAAAACCAACGTTTTTCGAGGCATCATCGTAGAAAGAGAAAATATGCTTTGATATCTCTGCAAATGTATACAACATAACATATACATACCTAGAGGGTCCTATTGTCCGAGGCACCAATTTTGACGTAACTTTGCTAAAGGTCACACTAAAGGTGTTATGAGTGGACTTTAACTAGAGCATTATTCAAATTAAAGGAGCGACGAAGGTGATATCGATGCTCATTGGTGATGAGAGCTATGTAGATCATACTACATTCGTGTCGTATGACTTAAGAAAGAATCACTGAACTGATGAGAATTCGAAATTGACGCTTATTTGGACATTTGAGAAATTGTCCATAATTTTTGAACCATCCTTTCTCGTTATTTCTGACTCGATATATCTCTAATTTGTTAATCAAGATGTCCCTATCCAATGTCTCAAAAGCGCTTTTGAAGTCCAGAAATATTGCTACGATATTTCCCTTATCATCTTCTTTCTTTTTCCATCCGTTGATAGTCCAGATCAGTACCGTTTCGCACGAATTTCCTCTTCGGAAGCCCGTCTGCTGTTCCATAACAATATTACTATCTTGCACATGTTTACACAGCTGCTTACTTATTAATTTCTCCAAGGTTGGCACATATTGATGGGCCTATATTGAACCCTACTTTTGGAAAAACTGAACTTCTTATCCTACTGGAACAACATTCAGGGACTTACACACGCTAAAAGGGTCATCCGAAACCTAAAGAAAACTAAAAAAAAAATATCCTCAATCACTAAAGGGACGATATCAGAAGGCTTGCCAGTTTCTTTATCGGTCACTGCAGCCTCAGATATCACTTACTAAATATAGTTCAGGAATCCGAATGTCGACTTTGTTTAGAGGAAGACGAATCAGTGGAACACGTATTTTGTGAGTGCGAGGCTCTCTGCAGAGTAAGGAAATGCTTTCTCCGCAAGGAATTCCTAACACCAGGGCCCCTACTCTGTATTCCGATGCTAAAGTTCGGATCGTTCGAAAGCGGGAGTTTTGTATGGGCAATTTAAAACACAATTCATAAAATCCACACAAAATGTCCGCTTTTGAACGATCCGAACTTAAGAATCGGAATACAGAGTAGGGGCCCGGAGGACATTTGTAATGCTTCGACTGGAGATATCTTTAACTTCATTAGAAAGATCGAGGATTTCCTTGTCTAACTGGCTCCAGGAACAATAGATCTTTCAGGTCGCAGAGTCTAACTAATAATAATAATAGTTGTCGTTCCTACTGGGGTCTTAACTTGGGCCGTACTCGAGTTGACCATATCTTTTACCTACTTTCTGTAGTATTCTGGCACGTCACCCAGTCTTTTAATGAAGAAATAGTTGACTTCAGACTCCAGTGGCACCACTAAAGCGCATTTCATATGTTTACTCCTTCTTTTTCTTAAAAAGAAAACACCCTTGTGACAATAAAAAAAAAACAAAGTAAATCCCAGTTACAAATTTCCTTTTTTTATATATAAAATAAATTTATTTTTTAAAAAAATATTAATATTTGTTTTCTATTATAACATTTGATAACAATAATAATATAATTTAATAAAAAAACGAAAAAAAACAGTATTAGATTTATAAAAATAAATAAAAATTAAAGAAAAACAAAACTATCTTATAGTTAAAACAAATTAGCAGCACCCTGTGTTCGGCGTTTAAAAGAAATCTAGTAACAATTTCATTTTATTTTAAGTTTAAAGTTTCTCTTCATTTAATTTTGAATTATTTACACAAAATAAAGTATAAAACGTTTAACAAAGAACGAGAAGAAAAATATAAATAAATATTTACGACTTATTTCTTATAAATTGTAAATCGTTACAACATGTTTTATTTCCTTTTTTTCATTATATAAATATATAATTTATTATTATGTATACACAATGTATAAATAATAAAACAACAATGAAACAATAATTATTGTTTTGCAACAAAAGAAACAACTTTATGGTGTATTTACAAACCATAGACTAGATGCGTTTTATTTATTTTGTTTTATAAAATTGCTTTATGTTTATGTAAGTAATTTTCAATATTTTAATTTATTTACTTAAAGTAAATGAGTTATTATATATTTATATCTTTGGCAGTTATACGTTTGTTGTTTTGTTATATTGAAAATCAGTCGATATTCACGTTTTAAAAATTATTTATAGGTTAGTCTTTGAATTTTATTTAAATTATGAATGGGGCGCGGCCAAAGAGTCCCATAACTCCTTTGAAAATTCATTGTTTCTTATATTTTTAGTTGTTTTAGAAAGGTTGTTTTAAGTTTTACACTAGGATGCACGGCGAGTCAGGCTGATTGTGAAATTTGTGCACAAGCAATCGACTGAAGGATGAGTCGGAGGCAGCAGCAGGGATGGTGACTGAAGAAAGGAATCATTTCAGCCCTTCAGTTCACCAGGCACCGATGGGATTTTCCCAATCATGCTACAGAAAACCAAGCACCTAGTGGCACCAACCCTACAAAGAACTTTTCAAGGCAGTCTTAAATGCGGTTACATACCTAAAGTTTGGCGAGAAGTAAAAGTTGTATTCATTCCCAAAGCCGGGAAACCCAGCCTTACCACTGCAAAAGACTACAGACCAATTAGCCTCACGTCCTTTATGCTAAAGACCTTCGAAAAACTAATCGACTTGCATATACGTAGTAAGTTTAGTTGGTCTCTTCTCGGAGGAGCTAAAACTAAGCAGCTTCATACGACTCCCAGATCACAGTAGTGTTTTCTAGGCGGAGGTTCTAGCAGTGACAAAGGCCGCCCAAATGGCGTCAATGCTGACAATATCACGGGAGGATATCACAATTTACATTGACGACCAGGCGGTCATAAAAGCAATAGCTGCTACGTAGATTACATCGAAGCTTGTTAAGAGTTGCTGCGAAGAGCTTAAGGTTCTTGGCACGTAGCACAATGTAAAACTCTGCTGGGTCCCTGGTCACAGCGGGATACCAGGCAATGAAGCAGCGGATGAAATGGTCAGAAAGGGCGCAGCCCTAGCAGATGGCACGGTCAAACCTCCACTCTGCAATCTTAAGGCCAAAATCGAAAAAAAGTTAATAGAAGCGGTGTGAAGAAAGCTGTGGCCAGAGTACGATAAGATAAAAACCAGCAAACTCCTGCAAAGGGACAGGAAATCTCTGTCAATACTTATAGGAGTGCTTACTGGTTAAAATATCATACGAAAATACTACGTCTGATCGACTTTGACATCTGTAGAGGATGCGGTGATGAGGAGGCTCATGAAGACACTGCCCTTTTCCTCTGTCACTGCCCAAGCCTCTGTCAACTCAGAAACAGAACCTTGGGCAAATTCTACAACCATATCGATGAGCTATCAGATGGATCACCGTCAAAACTGCTCAAATTTGCCAGGCTGTCCGGATGGCTAGAAACAAGACGATAATACCACTGTAGGAAACAAATCATGGGTATCACAATGGGTCCACATGGACCTAGGTGTCCATTCTCATCAACCTGCTAAACTAACCTAACCTAAGTCTTAAACCATCAATTAACACTTTAAAAGTGCTACTAGTGAAATCGTCACAATACAGAGGTAGGTATGAGGTGGCGGTTCAACAGAACCCAAATAGCACCAAGATGTGCCTCTCTGTTACCACGACTCGTGTGACTTGATTGCTGATGGGTGAGACAGTCGGGAGTGCCTAGATCCAGTCTATGGAGTTTAGAAAGCGGACTAGATCTCGTATCCCTTTTCCCGAGATTTTGAGGTCATCAAAGAATGGTTGGATTAGTATGCGCAGTCTGGCTCTTGCTAGTATCGGACATTTGCAGAGGAAATGGGAGAGAGTTTCCATCTCATTTTCGTTCCCGCAACTGCGGCAGTGGGAATTGTATGGAATACCAAGTTTGACCGCATGGTCTCTAATTGTTCAAAGCCGCGTGATTACTGCTCACTATACAGAGCCGTTCGGAGTCGGCAATAAAACTGTAGCTCCCTTCCATTTGAGCGAAAAATATAACACCAACATGAATGGCTGTGAGGAGCTAGGCCTTTGAAGCTGTCGCGCCAAATATTTGTATTTGTGAACAGAGACATAAGCACGAGGCATTCTAACTAGTTAAATGCAAATAACCTCAATCAAGGTCTGGGCATGGTGTCAAAAGAAAGAGTTAAGTGCAAACTTTTCCCAAAAGGAACCAACATTTCTATCTAGAGTAACTTTTCATAGACGGTGTGTGAAGGAGAAGATACAACGAAGAACTATATGGACTATTCAGGGGCATAACAAGACAAAGATGGCTGGAAATGCTACGGTTCTAAGGCTCGAAGAGTCTTCGAAATTACACTGGAAATACGGTGGCGCAGAGGAGGATGATTGCGGCTCAGTTGATGTACGCAAGTGAAAAGCGACCTCAGTCAACTTGGTGTGTAAGTAAGACTGAAGGTAACTAAGTAGCTAATATTGAGTCAAGGCCCAGATTCATGCTGGACTGTAGTCCCATCATAAGTAAGGAACGAAATCGCCGAAGCACGGCAAGCAAGAGGTTCGAACTAGTCTTATTTAAAGAATTTTAATCATGTCTTTACTCTATCTAGTAGAAGCTTCTAATCAAAAACTCACTTGGAATCTATATTTTGAAAAGACCTATAGTTACACAACTTGGACTTTGTAGGCACGCTCAAGACTACGAGTATTCGGTGAAAAAAATTCTAAACTGCATTCGCTTTGAGTCTAAATTTGTATAGAGCTGCCAAGGCTCTTTACAGCTATTCACATGATCATGCTCACTTCGATTTCCGGGCATGAACTCAAAGAAGGGAGAAGGTTTGTAGACGGTTTGTAGAAAAGTGAGGTTCAAAAGCCGACTTAGTTGCCCCGAAACTTGTTCGTGTTTTAACTACTAGCTATCTTCAGAAGCAGGTCTCAATATGGAATTCTACACAAGCGGACTTACAGTCCACTAAGTTTCACAGATCTGTCATCTGTTCTCGGAAGATCACGAAACTGCTGAGAATATTTTGTACAAATGCGGCTTAAAGCAATCGAAGTCAGGCATTCATCTGCAAGACCAATTCTAAGGTTTTTGCATGACCTGACATCACTACCTAAAGATTCGACGAAGACTGACTATAGGAAACCGCTGCAACTTCAAATTAGTAAAACAACTGAACTCCTAACCGAACGAAGAAAGCTATGATGTATAAAGCAATGATCCTGTCAGCCCTTCTATGATGTGTTGAATGCTTAAGGTTTCGAATCATACTCAGATTCGAGGTGACAAGGAAACTCAAATATCCGTTTTGAAGACCACAAGCGATCGCGGATGACAGGATGCTTGGTCTAGTAAAAGTTTATCAAGAGCTAGCCAAGGAAATGAGGGTGATCTTACAGGATATGGGCGATGTTTCCTTACTAATAACCCTCCGGTTAAGATTAGTAAAAGTTTAGAAAAGTTGTACCTTTACAGGTCCTAAAATGCAAATGGTTTGGTTATGTATTCCCAAAGAAGCTTCTAGCTTAGACTATCCCGTTTTAATGTGTACTAAAACTAAAAAAAGAAACAACGAATTCATTGAACGAATAATGATTTGAAATGCTGGCTTGAGGAATATTGAAGCCTCTTTAATGGAACAAGTGTCAAAACTTATCGAAATTGGACGGGAGTTTAGAACGTTACAAGCCCGAACGATCAATTTTAGGTTAGGACTAATGCATTCTTATAACAAAACACTAACAAACTAAGGTCTTAAACTAATGCGGTTTCGGAGTCTTTACTTTACTTTACGTATTCTGAATCTCATGCAATCCATGTGAGTCCTTACTTCGCTGATGATTCGTATAGCTTTCGGCTAAGATGCTTCCAATCACTGATGTTGCTGGCGGTGGAGGTGGTGGTGTGTGCTGATGATGACTGTTTATTGCCGCTGCAGCGGCAGCAGCTGCTACTGCTGCAGCATTTGAATGTTGTAATTCGCCTGGTGGTAGGTAGTCCTTCCAGTTGCGGAACAAATACCGTGTAAACTTCTTTAGCTGTCGGAATTTACAATAAGTAGCTCCTTCTGCCGACTCCAGCTGCTGCGTTTGGATGAGAAATCCTTTTTCTTTGAAAGTTTTCTCTAGTTTCTCTCGCTGGACTGCTCGACGGGATTTTTTTTTCTTACTGCTGACATGTGCCGCGTGATGATGATGGTGGTGAGGATGGGAACTACTGCTGTCTGCATTTTTCAGGTGTCCTGGCGAGGGAAATGGTGACGAGGACGATGTCGTTGAGGTCGCAACCGACACTGATGGCAGGAGTATACTGTTTGTTGGAGAGTCTGGAATTTGTAGCAGCTCGTTGCTGAGTCCAGCTGAAGGTGGAGGAACATCGATGGTGATCTTTTCTCCGGTGGCGTTGAGAAAGACTCCAGCACAATTCATTCCGGGAACAGCACCTGATTGTTGAAGGCTTTCGCGGGGAAAGAACTCGTAACTCCTCATGGATTTGTCTCCAGTGCCGCTGTAGTAGCGGTAGTTTCCATCCGAATCCACCGAAAGCATTTTCTTCTCCTGCAGCGAGGGATTGGCGCCTCCGGTGAACTTGAACTTACAAATGCTGACTTCTGTCGCAGGATTTGAGGTATTCTCTGCTGGCATTGGTGGAATGAATATCGCCGAGCGTTTACGTTTCTGAGGCGGGTGATTAGTGGCATGACTTACTGACGTGGTCGTTGAGTTTTCAGACTTCACCGAGCTCGGCGTTGGTAGTTGTTCAGGGTATTCCGGTGTTGAGGAGGGTCGTTCAATCTTCGGGAGCGGCAGGAGGTTTGTGCTTCGAATCGGGATCTTAAGAGCCAGTTGGTTGTTGTGGTTGATTGTCTCCAGGTTCGTGGTTGGGAAGTTCCCTGATTCGATGAGTTTCTGATAGTACAAGCTCATTGGGTGGAGTAGCAGATTAGGATTTGAATTTGTCCAGTTACTCTGACTTCTTGTGGTTTCTGCTGAAGGAACCTCCGCAGGTCCCACTGAGGGTAGGGATAATTTCAAATTGGCCGCCAGGAGTGTGTCAGTAACCGCGTCCAACGGTGTTGCAATCGGTGTAGGACAGTTGGAGTTAGTTCGCGTGTCTGATCCTTCCTCATCGTTGCTTGAGACAGAATACGAGTCGGCATGATCCCGAAGGCAGAGATTCAGTGGCTCATCCACTTTCAGAGTAGGGCAACTCTCACTTAGGAGCTTCCCATCTATAGCAGCCCTTGGAGTTCCGGGAAGGATTGTCCCGTAGTTTTTGTAAATCAAATGGCAAATGTCTGCCTTTTTCGGCTTCCGACCGCGTCTTGGCTTCGAGTTATCCAACGTCATCTCGCCCATGTAAGGTAAATCTGAGTAATTAACCACCCTCCGTGGAGGCTTTTGTATATTTGCATTCACATCTACATCGGCAGGTGCTGGTTCGAAGCTTGATATCTCTTCGCCGCCCGAGTCGTCCATTGTTTCCTTCGCCGCTGATTGTCGCTGCATTTCGGCAATCTTCTGCAACCAGTTGCGGACATTTTCGTGGGAACTTTTCGTTGGCGACTTCTCTGCTACCAATTTCGGGGCCACTTCTCTAGGTGGTTGTGGAACTTTCGGTATGTGTTGTCCCTGTGTAGCTTCATAGTGACTCAAGTACTCCGCTGGCAAGGCTTGATGATGAAACCGCAGTTTAATGGCACCTTTTCGCTTAGCCCGTGGGGTGGATGGCTTCTTTGCAGCACTCTGCAGCTTCGCCTTTAGTTGACTCTTAGAAGAACTAACGTTCTTAATCGGAACTGGAGCTATAATGGAATTGAATTCAGACGTATGATCATCATCGACAGTGTTGGCACCTCTTGATATCAGTGGATCATCGGAGCCCTGAAGGAGTAGTTTACTGGAACCCATTTCCAATGGTTGATTGCTGACGTGATGCCACGGCGTATGATACAGATCTGTTGTGTCCTCTTCTAGTTTGACAGGATGCACCAAGGTGACTTCGGGCACAGGCTGTATAATGGGAGTTTTCAATGGTAACGGTGATACGACTGTGGAACGTATCACAGATGAGCATATGTCTTTCTCGCATGCAGTGCCGGCTCCGCTTAGGAGATTGATTTCATCACGGGATATGTCCTGCATGCTATTGCCAACTAAAAGTAAAAGAAGGAAACAATTATGTGATGCGCTTATTCTGTATGGACTGGTTAGTTGTGGTGTGAGTTGTTAGAATGGACAAGTGGGTTGGGTTCTTGATTTTAGGAGTTCGTTTTAGCTTGACAAAGTCTTGAGGATTTACGCAGAGTGGAGTCTCAGTTGTTCAACTCACTGGAGACTTTAAGATGAAGGGTCTTCACCAACTATTTTGACATCAGTAGGGGTTCGAGAAGGTTCTTGACGAGCAAAACCTTCTTAAGAATAGTCAAAGAGGCTTTATATAAGATCCTTGTCATCCCAGTCCTGCTGTATGGCTCAGGAATACGGACCGAAACGAAGGTGGGTTAAGGTTGACTTAGAAGAAAAGTTCTTCGATTCTATTTGTACAAGGCGGTGCAGGATTTGCGACGTGTGATGGCAGATGTCGCGTACCTGGTGCTGAGTCAAGAGTTCCAACATTAAATGCAAACAGAAACACAGAAACGACAGTCAGGCAAGGCTTAAGGCCTTGCAACACCTTGCTGTACTCGTTATTTCTTGTTCGGGTCCAAATCGGCAATGGAATCACAGAAAGTGAGATCTCTAACGAACTTTCTGGAAAGAGTCTTGAGAGGAGTATTTTTCAACACCTAAACTTGAGTTGTGTTTGCCTGCGCCACGATGAGAGCTTTGCGTTTCTCGTGAAATCTACCGGATTCCCAAAGTCATTTGAATTGTTGGCGCAGTCCCATGCCGTCAAACCCGAAGAAAATCAAAATTGAAAATCCATCATCACCGCAGTGACTAACGCACTAAGTCATTTCCCTTTCAACACACACAGTCAAACCTAAAAGTGCACAAAAAAATTTATGAAACCAACTCACGAGTGCGGAGTGAGATACAAATTGGTTACATGACACCTTACATGCAATTCGCTGATCGATTCCAACTCAATGAAACGATTCAAATCCACATAAGAGAAAACACAGACTCTTCCACGACGCACTCTCTTAAAAACCCAGAAAATCAATCACATGTGCACTCTGTACCGCGTTTTCCAATTTCATTTCAATATTTACCATTAAATAAAAACTCCGGCAACATTATAAATAAATCCAATTCACTGTTCTCATATCTCAAAAACTTCTCAAAACTATAGTTTTTGAGTTCAGAAAATGTTTAAGTTGAAAACCAAAGAACAAAAAACTAAGGGAACTTCCTCTCTTTTGAAATTCGATTCCCGGTTTTTGCTTTTGCCGATGTGTCGTGTGTGTTGTTTTGTGTGCGAAAATTTCCTTTTTCGGTCGAATCGAGGCGACTACAGTCAAATATTTTAAATTCCGAAATAAGTTTTGAATTTCTTTTTTGGATGCTAGCACTTGAGGGGCACGATACTCTTGATTGTTTTCGAAAATGCATGGAGGACACACGTGACCGTTGTTTGTAAACACACACGGGATATTTTCAAAACTCGGTTTCCTTTGATTTTGAATGTCTGTTGAAACTATAATACAACACACTTCCTTTATGGCCGAGACAATGACCGTTTTTTTTTTGGTTTTTGATTTTTGAAACTTCCGCCCGTACACGTTGACATCCAAAACGCAACTAAAAATTTTTCGAAAATATATCCACCTTAGATGGACGTTGTCTATCGATGACGGTCGTCGTTGTGTTGTATATTTCTTGACTGCTCTCCCATTTGTTATGGTCTCGTTGGACTGTATAGGCCCGTCCTTCGTTTGTCTGTCGTCGGATAGAGTACGCGACGTCCAAAAACGTTTTGTTTTTTTTTTTGTCTCACAACGAAAGCACTACAATAGGGAAAACGATTTTTTTTTTGAACAGTGCGAACAGAGCGTTTCTAACATTCTAATTTACACACAAACGTGGTGGTGATCTAGTGAGCATCCAATGTCCAATCGGAGGAGATTCTTTCTTTTTTTTTGGGTATATGTGGACCGTAAATACACAGAAGGCTCCGGTTTTTGTAGTTTTATTTCTAGACCCTCTAAAATAAATATCATATTCAAATTCAATCATTACGTAGAGAGAAAGAGAGAGTGAGAGTGAGAGAGGGGGAAGAAGAAGAATGATTTCCGATTCAAGATGACGGCATCATTGAAATGGGCGACCTGCTGTTATGAGGCCGGTTGCTGGATACTTCTTATCAGTGGTTGGGATTTTTTTTATTTTTTATTTTTGAATGCAAGACGTGTGCGCCAGTTTTTTTTTTTTTTAAATCTATTTTCGTGCTTAAAAGAGGCTTTTTGAGGAAAAAGATGCTGCCGCCGCCGATCGCATAGAATTTCGTACGCGCTCTCATGGTAAAGGAGAGGCGAACTTTTTTGGGGCGATTTCTAGACCAAATATGGCAAACATCTCGTGTATGGCAAAATATTTAAAAATAAAATTTTATAGGAGGATCACTGGACGGGTGATGTGATGAATAATACACTTTTGGGTAGGGTTGCCATCGACAATTAATTGTTGCAACCTGTTGGACACCTAAAGTTGTCAGAAAATGTAAATGACGGTGTTGAAGGGATAATTATAGGGCTGAGATCGAATGGTTCATTGTATGAGTGTTTTACACCACCAGTGTCCATCTTTTAAAGCGTTTCGTAGACTTTTAGCTTTTAGCCCGTCAAATCAAAAGCAAAGGACATTTATAACTCAGGAAAGGTTCAAGAAAAACAGTTCACAGAGTCACTGTAAATTCGTGGGTTGTCATCCGGGACTGAAGCATTCAATTGAAGCGGTTCAGTAGAGTGAAAGTGCAAATGAATATCGTACCTTAACAACCGAGTTTAGAGGTTCTTAAGTTATAAACTCGGCAAAAGTTTACAAAATTCAAGACTCAGGTATGACTAGGCCTCGATTCTGCTGTCAGATTTTTAATCACAGGAAGAGCTGGACTGTAAATTGCCTTGTAGAGGGCGCGAAGAAGGCGATTATGTTGTTCTACCGATCCTAGATCAATCTTTATTCATACGCTGTATGTGTGTATACCGCCTTAAAATCCCGACTTATAAGTACCTGGATGATGACAGGCTCCAAAATAGTCAAAATCTTAAAGGGACTCACAGAAATTCAACCATTTGTATGTAGATAATCACTGATCCATTCCACCGAAGGCTCTTAGTAAAGCTCTTGTAAAGGGAAACGACTTGAAAGACTCAAAATGAACATTACATTCAGTTTCATAGACGCAGATTAAAAATTGACAAGATTGAAGGTTTGAGTCCTCATCCAATGAAGTCACGGTAATGTATTTCAAGCGGAAGTTTAAGTCTTTGCAGGTCATATCATGAAGCCTCTGATTAGAGGTATTGGAGGCAACAGGAGACCAACGAAGTAACTAGAGAGGGTCGAAACTGAATCAAACAAAAGTCTATTACTAAGTTTTGATTCTTTCGGAAGTTCTAAAATCGAACGAGGGTATGGACACGTAATTCCGAAAGTTGTCTTCTGATAGATGAAGTGGACTTTCAACGTGTTCGGTACCGATTAACACGGCGTGTGTTTAAGCCTGAGTATCAGAGCCATCTTCCGTTTAAAAAGAAGTTGTTTTCGGTATAACACGCACTGGAGTTTTGCGGACTTTGCGCCACTCAAATCTGAATTATCTGACGTAATGGTTGCGGAATAAGGACTACTGTGTAGGACGACTTTCCCTGTGTATAGAATACGTTTTCGCTACATTCTGAGTTGACTTTTTAGACTGCACTTTTCCCTAGGTTGGGTATACATACATATATGCGTCTGTCTTCCAAGCGGAGATGTATGCAATACTTATGTCTGCGAACTATATTGCGAAAAAAGTGGAGGAGATGGAATATTTGCGTCAGTAGCGACAGTCAGGCTGCGCTTAAGGTCTTGCTTCATCCTTTTACTAGATACGAAATAGTTCAAAAATGCACGGAGACTCAATTTTCTAAGCCTAGTCTGGGGTACCTGGACACTGCGGGATTACCGGAAATGAAAAAGGAAAACTTTTTCGGCTCTGAACCCACGTTAGGTTGGCCTGTATCTTCGGTTACGGTTTGTATCGATGATTGGGTTAAAGCAAACACAACTATAGGTGGCATGACTCTCTAGGATGAAGGCAGACTAAACGGATATTTACCGACCTCTGTATGAAGTTCTTCTTATTTATTCTTGTCGCTCAGCAGAAAAGATGCAGCCAAATATTTCAACGTGTAAGGATTAATTGGCACCACTATTTGTGGTGCAATGACACTGCGGAACACATCCTATGTGATTGTCCTGCCTTGAACCAGAGTAAAAGCAGAAATCCAGCTTTCGATTAACAATTCGTCAACTAATTTTTAAATTAACCTCCAAAGCTTGTTTATGTTTCTGTCAAATCAACAATAAAACTATGTAAGTCTATGCTAGGCTTCAAACTGCCTAGCTAACTTGAAAAACTGATTGCAGATGCCTATAAGATAAGAGCTAGATAAACGAAACGCCAGGACTATGGCAAGAAAGATTCCCAACACCTCTTTGGCCTGGTAAGTACCTTCTTCACTAGCCCATTCCTCTCTTACAGCTTCGACCCTTCTATTATCGAGCATAACTTACAACAACTCAATGACGAGTTCATACCCGGCCCAGATAGCCTCCTCGCCATATTTTTCAAAAAATGTTCTTCCATTCTTTCTCTCGCCCTTTCTAATCTATTTCATCTGTACTTTACACAAGGAGAATTTCTTCAGATTTGGAAAACATCCTTCATAATAACGATCCACAAAAAAAGGACAGAAGAATGAAATAACCAATTAGACTCTCTCATACACCCAAACTCTTTGAAAGTCTCTTGTATGAAGCTCTAAGGTTTCAGTGCAAATCTTTTATTTCTCCTAGACAACATGGTTTCCTGAAAGTTAGGTCAACTACCACAAACCTTATAGAACTTATATCCTTTGCCCTCTCAGCTCATGGTAACGAAATCGACGTTATAGCTACCGATTTTAGCAAGGCTTTTGATCAAATCTCCCATCAATTAATACTTTTCAAACTGTCTGCCATAGGCTTCGCACCCATACTGTTGAAATGGATATCTTATTTTCCTGGAAAACCGTTTTAACAGTCTTCGTTTTAGGCCCACCCACTCTGTTCCTTTTTTAGTCACCTCTGGTGTTCCACAAGGCTGCCATCTAGGTCCCCTTCTTTTCATACTAACTATTAACGATCACGATAGGATCATCAAACATTCGTCCGTTTCCCTTTACACCGACGATACAATTTTTTTCCAAACCATTTCCTCATCCCAAGACTCTATCCTCTTCAACAAGACCGCGATAGTTTTTCGATCTGGTGCCTCAAAAATTGCCTGCAATTAAATAAAATCACCTTTTCTCATAAGCGGCACTGATCTTCTCCCCGACTCTACCTTCTGCACAATCAACCTGTCTCTTCCGTTCAATCTCTTCGCGACCTCGGCATTTTGTGTGATAGGAAGCTCAATTTTCGTTTACAAATGAGATAATCCTTTAGGCCAATTCTGTATTAGGTGGTCCAAAGAATTCACCAATCCATACGTAACCAGGTCTCTCTACACCCCCTTCTAGAGTATGCCAGTCAAGTGTGGTCTCCGTACCATTGTGTGGCAAGAAAAGAAAAAATATCCCGGGACCTGTGATGCCATCAAACTAGACCAAAAAGATTAAGCGACATTAGAAGACATTTTCGTCTAAAAACGCAGCGTTTCCATTCAAACAACCTGGCAACCCTAACAGTCCATTGCAACAATGTCTTCTCATAGATATCCATCTCTCGTCCAAATTTATAAAAATATCTCTTCGCGAGCATCAAAAAAACAATCCAATTTGATGTGCATTCACAAAATGGAATCAGTTTACATTACATACACATACACATACACAAAACAATACTTCACCGTTCGAAAAGAGCTCTTTTCATTTTCTAATCAAAATTCCTAGACGAACATAGAAAGTATTTTTTCAAAAAAAAATACCATGTGATCCGCGTGATAGATTTTCTTTTTATTAACTTTAAAAACAACTTAAAAACAAAAATAGGAAACAAATAAGAAAAAATGGGAAAAGAAAAACACACTAAACTCGAATATCATCATCCTTCCTCGATTGGGCCCAAAATAACCACAACCACTAGAAGAAGAAGAAGAGTTCGTTTTTGGCCACTTGTTAGAGTATAATACACAACATGAACACAACATTTTTTCCTTTTTCTTTTTCTGTTCCTTTTTCTTTAATTTTTCATGAAAATGTGTGATGATGACGCATCTGAACAACCAATTGCGTGCATTGATTTCATTAAGATCACGGTTTTTTTTCTCTATGAGAGGGTATTGCCAGTTTTGTGGGATTTATTGAGAAAAAAAAAACGAGATTTTCAGAGAGCTTTCACCGGTGAATTTGCGAGTTTTGAGACAGAAGCGAGGGTAAAACTAAGTATTTGCAGGCAACGAGAAGCGATATCTTACCAACGACAGGTATAACTTTGAGATAGTAAAGGACTTTGTGTAGGTCTCAGGAAGCAACGACGACCAAAGCGAGAACACGAGATCTCATCACAAATCAAACGCAGAATGACTCCAGCCAATCGTTGTTTTTTTTGGGTTGAGAAGGCACTTGAGTCGTTAGGACCTATCACGAGAACTAAAGAGACTCTATGCAAGACCTTAATCATCCCAATCCTACTCTATGGCGATGAAGCATGGATTCTGTCGGAGGTAGATGAAGATACCCTTGGTTGCTTCGAGCGAACAGTTCTTCTTAAGATACTCAGTCCCGTTTGCGGAGGAAATTGAACGATTACCTAGGTTAGGTTAGATTAGGTAGGAGGGTTGACAGGGAAGGAAATCCTTTCCCCGTCATACTTAGGTCAATGTAGACCCTAACTACGAACCATAAGCCTAAGCTCTATCAAGCCAGCCCGCAGCACTGATGAATCTGTGTGTGTCAAGCACCGACTTGCTGGACAGTTCTTCTAGATCCTGGAAAGGGTGCATTCCTAGGATCTTAAATCTTGGATGGCAGAGTGCCGGACAGTCGCAGAGAAAGTGTGAAGTGTCCCCATCTACTTCTTCGTCACCGCATCCCCTGCATAGTTCATTCGTGTTCAATCCCAGTCTTCTTCCATGGTTTCCTGGTTATGACACAGGAGCTGAGCGCATTCCACCTATTTCTTGTTTTAGGTTACAGGGTGGGATTTTGGCGGTGGTATCTGCTTGATCGGGGTGTAAGGAGGATTCTTTCCTTGCCAGCTCATCAGCTGTCTCGTTCCCAGGCACCCAGCAGAGTCTTTCTTTATGCTGCCTGCCAAGAACCCGTAGCTCTAACAAGCTTCGTCTTTATTTCTATCGCAGCTCTCACTGCCTACTGACTGTCGATGAAAAAGGTAATATCATCCTGTAGTGGTGTCTTCATTGCAACCTGTTGGGCAGCCGTTGTCACTGCTAGGACCTCCGTCTGGAAGACACTACTGTGGTCTGGGAGTCTGATCGATCCAGACAGTCCGAGAGTCTCAGAGAAGAATTCAGCGCCCACGCCTATGTCCATTTTGCAGTTGAGTATTGTCTCAAGTCCCGCTGTGGGGGTGGTTTTAATGCTCCGGTGGTGCTGATGCAGGATATCCTTTGAATCTTTGTTAATCTCTTTGTTAACGACTACCTATATGAGCTACACAGTGACATTGACATAGCATTG
Source organism: Criorhina ranunculi (assembly GCA_951813785.1). NCBI lineage: Eukaryota > Metazoa > Arthropoda > Insecta > Diptera > Syrphidae > Criorhina > Criorhina ranunculi. The sequence goes on along the minus strand of OX638382.1, from coordinate 9,917,244 downwards.
GTCATTTGAGATGGGCAGGACACATAGAACGAATGGACACCAATGCCTGGAGAATCTTTGAATCTAACCTAGAGGCCCAATGAAGTAGAGGAAGACTTGCCCGAAGATCCTCAACCAACTTGAAGTGCGCAACTGGAGGTGGTTAGGTACGGACCGGGCTTACTAAAGAGGTTTGTTGGTGGAGGTCCAGGTTCACCACGAACTGTAGCGCAAGTAAGTTAGAAACATTCCGAGCTTTGTAATCTTGAACTTCTAAAAATTGAGCCAAGAGAGTTCGAAACTTTCACCATACAAACGTTTAAAGACTATACCTGATGGTTAGACCTTTAATTCGAAAACTAATTTAAGGGAAATGAGCCTTACTCGATAAGCCCCATCTGTTAGGATTCTTAAGTAGCCAACGTTTTGAAAACCACACCATAGGCCATCACTTCTGTGATTTCTTTCGAAAACTTTCCAGACCAGATCATTCAAGTTCACACTCTCTTACTTACTTATGAAAACGCTACAGTCCGGAGTGGACCTGGGTCTCAATCAACAAGCGCCTTTAGCCAGGTTCATAGCCTCTGACGAGCTGACTTCGTATTTTTCTCAATCGAAACTTCTTCTAACTCATCTTGTCAATGCAAGCAGAAATATGTCCGTCATTCTACTTGGACTCGGAGCAATCGATCTAATGGAAAGGGCTCGAACTTAGACCTCTAGGTTCTAGTTAAGGGATCAAATGATCGCAGCTGTTATAGAGCTTGGAAGCAATGTGTCTAAGATCGGGGAGGATAAAAGGCATTGTTTCAAAAAACATCATTAAGTAAGTCCGACTGCTGAACAAGTGAACATAGAGATTGCTATGAAGGTTAAGGCAGTCAATAATGTTCTGCCTTCTAGGGAAGTTCATTGGGGAAGGTGTGTATATATGTAGAACATTTCTAGCTTAGTTTGTGTACCTTGATCGCTGTTTGGAGTCGCTGTTACAGAATGTTCTACATTCAGATAACCCCCTGTGTTTTGCAATTGCATCAGTCGAAGGGAGGTTCTTTTGAAGATCTCTTGATCGAAGCAATGCCATGCTGAGTAGCACCAAGTTCCGTCCCGCTGAAGTTGTTTTGTGCACGCTATCATTCCAGACTGGCAACGCTTTACCATTGCGTTCAAAAAAAAGTAAAAAAAATACCATCCACAGTTCCCATCGTTTGTAGTTCTCTCTTCGCAGACTATCTGACTGCGTCTTGTTCTAGCCGCCCCTCTTAAAAGTGTTTTCCTTTTCAAAATATTTACGTTCGTCCGGATGGGTATTCTTGATTTTCATCTCCCTTTGGGAATATGCTCGCGTATTTTATTAGCTTTGGCGCTTTTCCTTAGATGAGTACACGTTCGGGCCGATGTCGAATTCGCTTTTCATTTTATTTTGTCTCACCACCGCCGCCGAGAGACTTTCTTAATTTGGAACGCAAGTTTTCGAAATATGAGTCAGTTGCCTAAATTTGGTAGAAGGCAGAATCCGGCTATAATTTCGCATTGCCTCTTCTTCTATCTGCCGGCGGCGGAAGAGTGAGTTACACACTCAAGATGTCTGTGTGTGTGTGAGATTTTTTGGGGGTGTTCTGCGTTTGGGAGAGTGCTCCAATTTTTTGTTGTTTTCTTTTTGGGGTGTCCCTGTCCCTGTCCCTCTGGCACAAGAGAGATAATCAAGAGAGAGAAAGTGACTAGTGGATGTTGATGGGTATTTATGGAGTCTCTTCTTATGGAGGAGTTTAGATCCAACCACTGTCGTGATCAACGGAAATTGGGAAATTCAAATGGAAATTGACTTCTCGAGGCTGTCCGATGTCGGCTTGTCGGTGGTGTTGATTGTCAGTTTAGGTGGGTGGCATTTCGTCAGCTGTTGCCTGACAGCTGCGTTGAATGGAACGTTTTGTTCTCCTGATTGACCCAGTAAACTAGAAGTGAGAAGTGAGCTTCTAGCTTCTAGGGTGGTGCCTGCTTATTTATTTTTAAAACACTAGTTGAGTAGAGAGACAGTTCAAATGTGAATGAATGAATGATGTTTGACATGTGTTTTGAGGGGTTTAAGGGGGGTGGAGGGATGTGTGAGATTCCAGGTGGATGGTGGATTTTTAGATTTTGGACTTCGGTTTAAAAATAAAATTATATAATGGAAGTTATGGAACCAGTGGGCATGGTTTGGCGGGGAGAAATGACATTTCCGGTGACTTGGAAGGCTTGAAGTTTGCTTTAACCCAACCGACGATAGCCAAGTTGCGATAAGAACTATGTAATCGATCCCTCTGCATCAAAGGTTGCAGTTTTCTTTAATGGATCTTCCGGCACATCGAAATCGCTGACAGTTCTGATCTTCGGTTCTGGTGGAGCATTTTTTGGACATCTGCACAGATTTTGAAGCTTTTTACTTGAGGCGATATCTTCTGCATTGAAGGTCGCTCTGAACTATCGCTTTTCTTCTAACGAGATGGCTGTACAATTTTCTAGGGAGCAACCTACTTACTTACTTATAAGGCAGGCGACCCTTGGAGGGTCTGAGCCTGCTTTTCATCCTTCACGGTCCCGGACAGACTGCTTCCAGTTTACTAGACCAAAGTTACTGGCATCCGATTGCCTGATCTTTAAATCGGAGGTTCGGTCTTCCTCTTCTTCGTGAACCAGGTGGCTTGGATTCAAAGATCCTTTTAGATGAAGCATTCTCGTCCATTTGCTCGATGTGGCCGAGCCTTTGCAGTCGACGGATTTTTGCCTTCCGAGCTGCATTCACATTTTTGTACAGCTTGTAGAGTTCGCGGTTATATCTTCTCCTCCATTCGCCCTCCTCGCAGACTGGTCCAAATATTCGACGTAGAATTTTTCTTTCGAAGGATCCCAAGATCTGCTCTGCTGTCTTACTTATCGTCCAGCATTCAGCTTTATAAAGCAAGACTGGCAAGATCAGGGCTTTATAGAGCATGATTTTGGACCTTCGAGTAAGGAGTGGGAGGAGTTGTTCTAGGGAACAACAGGGCTGATAATCTGTATAGGCATGACACAACTTTCGAGACTCTGCCAGAAGCAATTAAGGAGCAGAAAATGGCATTAAGTATCATGTTACTATAGACCTCTGGCCGAAGCAGGTTTAGAAATGTTCAAGGTGTCCAGTTTTGCTGAGAAGCTTGCTTAAAAGGACAACAGAGGTGTCAATATTGGCACAATTTCAATGAAAGGTTTGCACTCTTTTCGAACATATACTACTCCTGGAGTTTTTGGAAAGAGGAGCATTTGTCCAGATCTGTTTGGATCTAAGTTTACTTGTGCTCAGCATTTGCGGCCACAATTAGGACCTACATCTCAGTATCTTAGGTTTCAAACTGACTATGCTATGTGGGACATGTTGTACCGTCCTCTATGCTAGATCTAATCTCGATGGAGCTGTAGGTAAGTACTGTCAAGAAAGTGAAGCTGTCATCGGTTGAACTCTACGATGACAGTTCCATTTTTTCTCAGTAGAGGGATACAAGCAGAAGGACTGAAACTGATAGGAAAGACTGAGTAAAATACAAGACTGGTCGTAAACAAAGACCAAATGGCCTTCCGCACTGATAGTTCCGAAATTAATGTCGGTGCGTAGAAATAAGAACGATGTCAGAGTCTTTCAAGTCGCAGTCACAAGTGATCGGATGCACCTCTTAGCAGCAGAAGAGGTCAAAACACACTATATTGTCGGGAAAGTCATCATTGTGTACCTTAACAGCCAAGCAGTCAAGGGGTATCGAGTCGAGATGTCCATAGCCAATACTTGATGTTGGTCATCGAGGCCGATATCAAGGAAGCCATAAAGCAGAGCTGATACGCGGGGGAACGATGTGGATTCTTTAGCAATTGCGGGACTACAGTGGTCTACTAGTACTACTTGTGTGGAGAATCATGACCTAGCTACCAAAAGACTGAGGATTCTTAGAAATCATTTCTTTGACGAGCTGATGGGCCTGTATAATACTGAACTCAAGGACGTCGTGAGATGAGAATAAGGTTAGGTTAGGTTAGGTTAAAGTGGCTGCCAGCTATTGCCAGCACATGGATCTGAAGAGATCTCCTTACAGAAGAGAGTAAGAAAGTGAAAGATGTTCTATGTGTAGTTGAGTTAGTGACTCCCGAATGAGTTAGCAACTCTAGATAGTAGCTTCTGGTATAAACTTTTGACTCTTTAGTACAGAAGACCTCTCTAGAACGGGACACATCATCACCAGTGGGCGATATCAAAGACAAATTTGACAGACAGCACCCTCGTGTGAACCGATAAAGGCTGACTTTTGGAACCCTCTGTTTAGTTCACACTCCATGAATAGACAAGCGTCTTTAATGACTTAGCTCCAGCATAAGGTGTCTTTCAGAGGGAGGGTGAACCGCGTTCCAAAGTTTATTTACCTGCACTTAGTTGTGAACTCCAAGTCTGATCACTAAGACCTTAAGAAACAATTTCAAAGCCACAATCTCTGTTCGTTTTTTTTTTTGGGAATAGGACCGTTATCCCTTCACATAATAAAGCCTTTCTTTGTGACAAATGTAAAATTCTTACGTCCAATCCAAAGCGTATAGCACACCATACCACCGCTTCCCTGGCTACATCTCAAATTTATCCAAAATCCATTTATGGGCGCTAGCTTATTACAACTCTCTCATGGACTCATAAAACTCCAATTTCCTTATCCTAATCTCTAACCCATGACCATTGGGGAGTAGGCGGCTCTACGCGCCGGGCACAGGCCAACCTCTGCCGCTCTATCTCTTTCTGTGTCTCCAATGTAAAGGACTTTCATTTCACCAATTTTGGATTCACCTCACCAATTTAATCCCACAAATGAATTAATCGCTTCTGCGTAGGCTTCCTTGCTATGTAAGGCAGCCCGCGCACGATTTTGGCACAAAACAGCCTCTATATCCCACATCTGCATCCGTGAATGCATTACGAATACGAAAAATGCATTTTGACCATAAAACTTGTCATCATGGATGGAAGCCAAACTCTCCACCACCACCACCACCACCACCAGAAGCAACAGAGCACCTAAGCACCAAGAGAGTTGTAAAAATTAAGTCGTTGCCTGTGAGTTAAGTTGGCGGCTGTTGGTTGGTTGGTTGGTTGGTTGGTTGGCTATACTCACGTTTGGTTTTTCCAGAGATTCCGTCTAAAAATTCCGCCCAAACACCTTCGCGCCATAAACCGTATTTGGTTGGAAAGCATTTAATCTGTGCAAATAGTTTACTCTGCCATGTTCGGTGGATGACGTGCTCCTAGAGCTGCGCCTTCTCCATAGCTCCTCCAACTTTTTTTTTTTTTTTTTTTGGAACCAAAGACTTCATATTTCTCTTTCGTCCAACTGTTGTCGGTTGGATGCACGGATACTGTGGCATGGAATAAGTATGGATTCCCTTATTGGGATCATTTGTGACTGCAACAAATGCAAACTAACGAGAGAAGTGGTATCCAGCACTCAGCACACGCACTCACACAATGCGTAATCATTGTTTGAGAGCGAGTTAAAGTGTGTCCACCAACGCGCCGCCGCCGCACTAGAACTCATGCAATCTCGTGCCATAAATGGAATTTTTCCAAACAGAATCTTGGATTTTGTCGTGTTACGGCGGGAGTTGGGAGAATGACGACAATGATGATGATGATGACTGGATCCATATGGATGGGAGTTTGGTTGTTGGTTGAAGTTTCAATTGTTCAAGAGCTAAATAGATGCTAATCGCAGAGGCAGAGGAAAGAAGCTAATTTGGGAGCTGTACATTGAGGGATTTCCCATAAATGATTGAAACACGGAAGCAATTGAAGTATACAACTAGAGTGTTGATGTAGCTAAGATTGGTCAAGAATTGAGACGATACACAGGCTCAGCCAAGGTTTAGACATCGATCTTCATTGCTGTCGGAAGTGGAAGTGAAAATTCTGAAAGTTCCGTTTTGCCAATCAACTGTTCCAACAAGAAGACTTCGTAATCTACGCCGATATCCAGGAAATGCTTCACCAAACCCGTATAAAGAATGAAGATCAGAGCTTTCAGTGATTTCTATGGAAGAACGGAGTCACGAATGAGGGTTGAAGAGCCGGAAGATCCATTAAAGAAAACCACGACATAGATGAAGAAGCAGCGGTATGGCTAGATATCTAATTTCAAAGGAATCACCAATACTTTACCCAGCCCTACAATGGAGATCGAGCCGACCACCAGAACTGAGCTGCCAATTGAGAAACTTCTGAGACTTCAAAGAGGTCGTAGAACTCACAACCGAAGACGTGTTTCAAGGCCGAAACAAATCTCAACAAAGCTCACGATACTGCGAATCCTGGTCTGCTGCTGAGTTTCTGTCGTATCCTGCATCAAAAAATTCAGCATAAATGCCCGAAACTGGATCCGATTCTTACCCAGAACTCCTCGGTGGGAGCTATCTACTACAATTGCTGACAGTTCCAAAGTTCCTCTTCTTGTTTATCGATGCCAGTGAGAACGGACTTACAACTGCTGCCGATTAGTGTATCTCCATTGAAAGCGAGGTAGTTTTTTTCTTTAGAGCCGATGTAACCACAGCGTCACCGATGACTACTTTACTTTGACCGCCTTGAGGCGCCTACTGGATGTCACACTAAAGATGAGCGTGTGCTGGGTAACAAATCAAAGGAAGCAGTAGCACTGAATGAAAACTTGCAGGAAGGAGTGGGCAAAACCAAGAAAGATTCAGAAGTTGGCGTGCTTCGAGTCCAGAAATACACCGGCGAAGGGATAAAAAGACAACGACCCTCGGATCTGAAGGGAGAGTGTTCAACTCGCTGAGACACTGTACTGGTATAAAGGAGGCAACACTGCCTTCTAGGACATATCACTTGTAGACATAGCTTGAGGGGCTTACCGACTTAGATTACTACTTGGTTGAAGGGATAATATGAATTGGGAATACTAGAACCCTTGCCGGCCTTACCTCTCAAAGAGGTATTGGGCTTAAGCATCAAGTTGAGAAGATCAGTGGGAAGATTGTCAAATAGCTGGCAGAAATGCCACTGCTGGTTCGATGAAGAGTGCTAGCAGTCAGGAGGCATCTGTATACGAAGTCAAGAGAGCAGAGATGAGCACGACTTCTTTGAAAGAAGCTTGCAAAGACGAACAAAATCTTCCATCGAATATTATCTTTGCGAGGAACTAGCTAGGCATAAAGATTGCTTCTCGGACTAAGCCGGAAGGCACCTATCCTGGGGTACCAGAATTAGGCCCCTTGCTGATCCAGTCGGAGACCAGAAAAGCACTGCGACAATATTGAAAACGCACAAATAGACATCTACAACTTGGAGCTAGTGTAGAAGGTCGTCAGTTCTAAGAAGACTAAGACTAAGAAGACTTTTGACTGGTGAAGCCCGACAGAGAAGAACAACAACATGCCTTTGGCGTCTTCGAGAGACAATTTCTTTGTACGGTATATAGCTTCGCCTGCTTTGAAGGGCACATGGAGGAGAAGATTCAGCAACACTTTGTCCTCAAGAGGCTTCGAGTCCATCGGGACAACGCAGAATACTCAAACTTCATCGAAGATGGTTTGTCCAAGTAAAAAGATAACTCAATCAACTTGGACTACACGACAAGAAGCAGCTGGCTTAGGATGAAGGTGATTAGAGAGGCTTTCTGTCTGGGATCTAAGTGCGTCGTGGACAAAAAACTTGAACTACACGACAAGAAGCAGCTGGCTTAGGATCAAGACGATTAGAGAGGTTTTCTGTTGGGAACCTAAGTGGGTCGTGGACTGAAACAACTAAACATAGATAGACAAGCTGAGCTAAGAAACTCCACAGTTAAGGGTGAATTTGTATAAAAGAAGCCCAGTGGGTAGTAGAAGAATCTTTGTAGACGATGTAGGTACTGGACACCTACCTAAGGTGTTTTGCACGAGAAGACCACTTAGTACCAACTAAAGAACTTTGTTAACAGAGCACTAGGTAGGTAGGTAGGTAGAAGTGGTTGTATCTGGTAAGGTCCTACCAGAAACACAAGTAGCGCGGATGGGCCATTTTGATACCACAACTCACGTGACCTGGATGCTAATGGGTGCGGCTAAGAATGTGACAGGGCAGTACAAGTCCAAAAAATGGTAATTTGAAGCTCTTTGGAATCTGGCTTAAGCCATCATGAAAGTCCTAGCTAAAGGAGGTGTGAACTGTGTAAAGCAGTTGAGTGCTGGGTAACACTTGTAACCTAAGACGTGAGTTTCTTCAAGTGATTAGTGGACAATCAGTTCTAAAATGGTGTGGGAGCACAACAACAGAGGCTAGGTCAACTATGCTTGGCAAGGCAATGTTGGATGTGGAACTTATTGAAAATGAGGAACCTGTCGATAGTCTAACACAAGAAGAGTCAACAACCAAGATTATAGAACCAAAACTTCCTTTGATCTCTGATTCCGTTGGCAATCTACATTAGTCTCCACTGAACTTTCCATGGATTTTCCTTGAAAACAAAATTACTCACGCTCCGGTTCCAGAGAATGATACATATTTCCAAAATGACGCCACATCGATGAAGCATCGTTCGATCTAACCACATAATTGCCTAAAAAGTAAACGACCTCCACAGCTGTGACTAACAGTGATGATTCTTCAAGACTCCCAGCTTTTTGATGATAATCCGCTCCAAATTTACCCCGTCCACCTGTCAGTGCTATGTAGATCAGTTTTCCAATCGAACTTGCAAGCCATATGCGACTGTCCCAGAACTTAATCTGGGTAATCGAAACCACTGCCCCGTTGCAATGAGAGATTCTGTGCAGTATGTGCGCATGCAAACTACACTTGATTAATCAAACATTGCGCCAGCCAGCAACAAGGTGGAGGTGGTAGATTCCTCCGTCTCCTGGGTACTTGCCAGACAGTGTTTTTGCATGCAGTGTTGCAGACCAGTAACACTCTCTGTTCTCTCGGTGGCGTAGGTGTGAAGTAGTTAACTTTATGTGCGAACACGCTAACCCCCGCGAGCTATGTCGTTGTTCAGATGATGATGATGCGTGGGCGACTCATTTTAGCCATTTTGGGAAAATTGAGACGAGATTTGTTGTTTATTTTGTGTGTGACTTGCTTGCACGTTTGTTGGTGTGTATTTCCACTAACAGAACAGCAAAACGGCAAACGGGCGTAAATTAGAGTTGGGTGTCATATTATTTCAATAAATTAGTTGGAGTGGATATTACGGTCATTTGCGATAGAACAGTAATTATGAGAGGGGTTCGGTGGCTGGACACTTTTGTGGGCTGGAATAGTGATGAGTGAGTATTGCCATGCGGCTAACTAATGAGACAATAAAAAATAGCAAGTGATTGCACCCACATTGGGGTTAGCATTAGCTCTGTGGAAGTAGTCAGTTCATGGAGCTGCAACAGATGGGGGTTTTCTATTGATAGATTGACCTTACGACGTTAGACTAGAAATGACCAAGGTTCAAAGAATGAATGTTCTTCAAGGGGGTGGGGGATATTTTCACTAAGACACTGATCGTATGATTGGATAGGGAGCAGGGATCAACGTTGGCATCAGCATTTGAACGATCTTAGGGTACTTTGGTCAGCTATTAGGACAGAAGTACTGCTACAGACAAGGAAAGTCGATAGAATTTCTTGTGAACCTTCAGGACGGTGTTGCATTTTGTGCCTCTTGATGCATATGGAAGAAAGAATCTTTTGGTTCGAGACAAACACACAAGTGTAGAAGGAGCCCTCAACTAACTTGGCGTGTGAAACTGGAGGCAGTTAGCTATAGATCTGGCCTTGACCATAGCTGACTACACGATTCCTAAACTCAAATTCAATAATAATATTCAAGTTCTCTTTCCGGAAAGGACGGAGTGGTACAACAACCTACCCCTACCAAACTACCAAGTATCAATCTTCACCGACGGCTCCAAGATGGAGTGTGGCGTTGGAACAGGTGTCTTCTCAGAGGAACTGAACTGAACTGAACTGAATTCAGCCTCCGTACCGCCTCCCAGACTCTTCGAGTGTCTTCCAGGCGGAGGTACTAGCGATTAGAGAAGCCTGCAAGATACTTAGTCTCAGCCCTACTACTTCAAGCAGAATAGGAGTCTTTATTGACAGTCAGGCTGCCCCATCAAAGCGCCCACTCACCCACTTCGTCCTCCAAATTTGTAGACCAATGTAAGGAAACTATAACGCAGGCATACGCTCAGTTTAACATCACTCTCCTCTAGGATCCTGGCCATAGAAATATAGAGAGGAACGAGAGAGCCGACGTGTTAGCCAGATGTGGATGGATGCCTCCCGTGCGGAGTCAGTCTGCTCTCCGATGGGACTCATCAAGGGCAACATTTTCCAACACTTCCTCTCTATTGCTTACTTTAGGTGGAAAAGTTAAGCAACCTGTGCCTTATCCAGACAGATTTGACCCGCCTACAACAAAAGCAGAACGAATGACATAATCAATAGGAACCGCATCGAGACAGCAAAATTCACAGCAATTAGCACGGGCCACTGGCCAATAGGTCAACACGCTGCCAAGCTAGGCATGCCGTTCAACCCCCACTGCCGTAGTTGCGACAATTCACACGAAAACGAAACGTTATTCCACTTTCTCTGTAATTTCCCCGCACTTGCCAGAGCCAGACAGCGCAGCCTCGGAAAACCCTTTTTCAAGGAACTTTCTGAGAATTCTAACATCAAATTCTGCAACAGTATTCATCTTCTTAAGTTCACAGGATGGATTTGAAAACCACACTCTTAGCTACGCCCATCAACATCCAGGTCACGAGAGTTGTGATATCAAAACGGCGCATCGGCGCTACTTGTGTCTCTGGCAGGTTCACCAGATTCAACCACTTCTACGTACCTACCTAGCTCAAGATCGAACAAGCTGGAGATGCTTGTTGGTTGAGACTTAGGTCCACATCGGACTGGACGGATTAAAACCATAATATCCACATTAATTCAAAATTTACTACGTCAAGGCTTTGCAGTTCGAACAGTAGGCCGTAGGTTTTTCTTCAAAGCATGGGGTCAGAAGACTTCAAATCTTCACTTAGCCATAAAGAGATTCAAACTGAACCCTTAGGTGTACGAGTGGAACTGTTGTGTTGAACCTTACCCAACCTGTGGCTTCCATTGACTGCCGGAGTCTTAAAATATAAATATTTGGCGGGACAGTTCATAGAGAGCCAAGGCCTAGCTTCTCACAACCATTCATGTTGTGAGTGTTATATTTTTCGCACTGGAGTCTGAGAGAACGAATTTTTGGTGAAGAAACTCTACGGAATGAGAACCATCTCCAGATACGTAACCTTATTGGCTTCAGTATACACTTTCCTACAACCGTGAAGCGCACTCTACAGCGAGATGACTTAGGATGGTTATGAACAATGGACCAGCTGACATAAAAGAACATTCTTCAACTGGGACCTCTTAAGAAAAGCTCGAAGCTGAATGAACACCCGTTCATGTCCAATTGTAGCACAGAAAACCCTTGTGGATCTATCTCCTCTTTATATCACAATAGGTCCACCTGTGGCCGCAGTGATAAGGGACTAGTTCCCACCTCACCTACTAATCTAATCTCCTCTTTCAATGTCGCAGTAACTTATGTACATCGGTACCTCCTTCGTCTCTCCTTTTATTTCCCTAATGCCCGTGCTCTAGTTTAAGGGTAGTTTAAGGGTAAAAAATAAAAATAAAAAATTTTGGGTACACTAAGTCTCCGGAGTAAAAGAAGTGTGTCATCGAATCTAAGAGTATTCAAGTTTGCAGATGGATCTCGATAAGAAAGGTCCAAAAGCTCTACCTTTCAGTCTAATCTAGCTCCCAATCAGCTATAGACACGATAAGTTGAATTCTAAGGCATTCACGGCGACTTGCGAAGAAGAAGATTGGGACAGAAAGTCTTCAATTTCAGACATATGACCGAACGTTTGATTAAAATTCGTATTAAGGTCCACATCTGCTAATTAACGCTTACAACTGCTTCTACGAGACCCTTGACAGGGAAGCACTGTATAAAAGTATAGTGTGCAAGGCATTTTCTTAAGGCTTATCGACATTGCGGTAGAGCTACCTCCAGCATTTGATTCCAGCACTTCATAAAGGGAAATGGCGATCTGTTGATCAACATATCGTCAACCAGATTGATTACGTTCCAATTGACAGTAGACATGCGATGTTTGAACATTCCAAGCAGCCAATATCAACTCGAATCACCACTTGGTTGTGGGCACTGTAAGAAGGTTTAAACATCTAAAGGCTGAAATCGCAAGAGATTTTAACAGCCTTGTCCACGTACAGGAAATCAATGGTAACATTGTCCAGAAGCTGTCAAAAATGGTCCCTTGAGTTAGGTGATGAAATGTGTCAGTAAGCAAGTGAAACAAAAGAAGAATTCTACAAAGTGATGCTACAGAGGAAGATCAGAGTTTCTCGTAGCACCTCCAAGAAAAGGTTCCTACACCGGCTGCCCTGAAAAAAAAATCTGCAGAGAGGCGTTATAGTAGTGACATTCGAGAAAAGTATTAGAGCAGGCCAAGGTAATAAGCTTGCAGAAACGAACAAAGGCTTCTTGTGGTACAGTTGGGGTCGGTTCAACGTCTATTTCTACAGACTCCAGGTGGTCAGCACTGAGTTGTTGGGTAAACCAAACCATTTAACTTGGGCAATGATAACTGACACTCGGCTAACATGGAGAACATACCCAACACAGATGACTGGAGGCTTCATTGCATGAGAACTATTGAATGAGGTACCTACAGCTAGGTTAAGTTCATCCCAAATCAAGGTTAGGGAGGAATTCTGTGACTTATTTGCTTCCAGTTTGTTCTGTGATAGGGGGCTTTCCCAAAGAAGTCAACCAAGATCTGTCAAGACCTAGATGTGGACGCAAATTTTAACTCTCAACGACCGCATTTGGTCAAAACGTATCCTCAGTTGCTATCGCTAAGACGTTGGAATTTTCCCTTTTAAAGTCAAATTATCTCGGAGGTTAGGAATTTTGTTTGCCGGAACTAGGTTAGGTAAGGTTGGTTGGTCACTTAGACCAGAAAAGGTCCTTTGTGTTACCACATGGATCTGTACTTCAACGAGAAATACTACCCGCAGAACTGATTATGCTGTTCGTTTAGGTTATGAAAGAAGCTGGCTCCTAAGTATGCTCTTCTTCGAGCTGAGAGGGCCCGCATGTACAAAGAAGATGGAGAATTGTCTCTGAACTAAAAGCGAACGGAAACCCCCGCGTTTAGACCATCAAAACGTTGTGGACCCAGAGTCGTTTAGGTTGTGGAAGAAGCTCGCTCTTAAGTATAGTCTTCTTCGAGCTAAGAGGTCCGGACATGTCTTATTATTATTTCTGAACTAAAAGCGCACGGAAATTCCCGCGTTTAGACTGTCAAAACGTTGGTGATCACGAGTCCATTTAGCTTTCCTACCTTAACCCACTGTACAACACTGTTATAGAATTCAAATTCACCCACCATGACAACTGCCATCTGGTAATCCACTTGCAGCCACTTGGTATCCACTTGGAACACTTCATAATTCACCAAGATTCATATGTGTATTTTCATCGAAAACACACTCGATTCACCATTGTTTTCACTTCAAAACACGCACACACTCTTGTTTGTTTGTTTATGTTTTCCATCAAACAATCAGAAAAACACACACGAAAACTACTCGCACTTGTGCTTGGTGTCCATCACGATTGGTTTTGAAAAGAACAACCGATTTGTTGTGTGTCCATCTGTCAAACCAGTCATCGGTTGTGTCAGTTCAATCGAAAATGCCGCCGCCACACAACTGTAGATCCACAAAAAACCATAAAACAAACAACAGAAGACGTAGGAAATAAACTTTTAGCACGCGATTATGGAACTAAGCGTTGTCGCTTCCGTCAAAGAACGCGTCTCGTAGTGAAATAGCGAAACGTTCTTGCACTAAACTCTCGTTGAGCGAAAAAAAAAAACTTCGGAGAACAGCAACAACAACAAAATGAGGCAACCTCCTCCTCCACACACACACTGAGCACGAGACGAAGCCAGAGATCGCGTTCCAGGTTTTCTGTTTTTTTTTCCGCGTACAGGTTATGTAGCGAACTGCATCGATGTGAGTCGTACTACAGATGGCGTGATTTGCGTGATCAGCGCGGGATTCATTCATTCATGAAACCGCTTAGGAATCGGAGTGGGCGAGTCGGAGGAGAGGTTCCAGTTTTCTATCGTCGAGTGTTTTTCTGTCGACTTGCAGTTTTTATCTGTTTGCAAGATCAATCGTAATTAAGATCACCGACGTCGTCGATGGCAGCCGGGGTGACAATCGACAGTGGCACTGGGACGGAAATTAATTTTTAATTATTTCCGGTTGTCGGTGTTGTCTGTTTTGTCCACCACCAGAAAGAGAGAGAAAGAAATTTTATTCTGTCGTGCGATTTATGTGTCACTTTTCGAAGTGATTAGAGGCGATTACCCAAGTGCTCTGGGCATGCGTTGTGTAATTGATCACACCCAGTGCGGTGGTAGTGTGACAACTTAATTGGACCAGGCGCCAGTTGACAGCACCGAATGGTACTATTGTACCCTTGTCGTGTGTCACTTGGCAGTGAATAGATGGACGGATGAGATGTGCCGGATTCCGTGGGACAATTGTGTGCAAATTTTATGGAGAAGTGACCTCACAGGGTAATAGGTGTCGTGACATTGTTTAATGCATCTATCTGCCGCAAGGGTTTGTTTAGCCACGAAATGGACGAATTGGACTGTTGACCCTTGAAGAGATTAAGTGAAGGTACCACCAAATCGGCCTAGAGAGTGTCTAGCCAGTCGTAAGCCATTCATTATGATGTATAGAGCATACATCCTTCTCAAGCTTCTCTCATTAAATGAAAAAGACCGGTCTTTCTTTACAAAACAAGAACAGATAGGAAGCATCAGTCCTCTACGAGTATCCAAACGTATACTTGACTTGCTAAGCATTTTAAGGAGCTCTTCATGGGAAGAAGTCATTCTTAAAGCGAGCGACTGTTTCAATAATAGGAAAGGAACCGATTAACTTTAGCAAACATGAGTTGTGTGTGGAGTGCAATGACTGACTTGACTCGAAAAAGCAAGAGAGAGAGAGAGAGGACCTTGACACTTGAGAACGAGATTAGAAAACTTCTGAAAAGTAAACGATCACAGCCTATGTAAGGCTTTAGAGGCCTCAGAACCTCGACAGGAACTCCCCTTAAAAGACGAAAGGCCTGTAAGCTTGTATGATGCTCTCACCAGTTGTTATAAAGGGGTACGCAACTACCTCAAAAAGTCGAAGAGAACAAGGTAAGGCCAGCCTATCGGAGAAGACCGATAAGTTCATCAAACATGTACTAGAGCCGCCTAGAGAAGAGAGGTATGTAGGTTGAAGGGGTGGCTTTCACTCGGATCTCTACGGATCCAATGTGTTTCTCTTACGTGGAATGTCCAGTCTGAAAAGACAAAAAGGAAAGGCAGGTCTGAGAGAGTGAATTCAGGTCGTTCAGCCTCCCTGAATCGTCCTGAATTCATAGTGAATTTTAGTATTCACCGAGGGCCGTCTTTCCTGTTTCTGTGTAGGCCGAGGCGTTCGCAAAGGAAGTTAGTTGTGTTCACTTCAACGTCTGTGTTCCCACATAAGTCTGCATAAGTCGTCTGTGCTTAAACGAATTCTTCTAAGGCGGGCCGCTTCTAGGTTGTGGACTGTGATAATCCCTATGAAGAACCCAGAGAAGATTGTACGACAAATCTGTCGACAGGAGGCAGAACAATGTAGGGGCCAGAGAAGCTTGATAGAAAGCTAAACATGGAGGGTTACACTAGACACAATGGAATCTTTAGTTGATCAACATACACTGATGGATTGCTTTGGGGAGGAAAACGCTGAAAAAGTAAGATTGGTGCGTCTTAGCCATTAAGGGAGTCACGGAGAACCTATCTAACTACTTGCTCCTATACTGGCGAGATAGTGAATATTCTTAGATACCTCGTGGTCCATCAAAACCTTAGCGTCAAGTATCGATATCGCATTGCTGAATACATCAGGAACCTTTGAAAGTCTTTTCAGTGAAACCCCTCAACATTCCATTAGCCTACTGGTCTTCTAACATCTCCTTGATCTGAGTGAAATGCCCTCGAAGATTCCACCAATTAAGACATCATTTTGACACTTTTCATTTGTCCGCTTCCATTTGCGACCACAAAAATTTGTTTAACAATTCGTAACCCTCGTCAAGATAACATCTCCAAGTGAATAACAAACCGTCAGATGGCTTCCATTTGGCGATACATCCAAGTTTGGAATGAATCTTAAGTGTGGGTGATGTACAAGTCATCATCATCATCATCATCTTAGTCGTTGTTGTCGTTGTGTCGCCACTTTGTCTTGTCTTGTGGCAAACAAATGTATGTCGTGGGCACCGTAAGTGTTCATCCTAATTCGGCACTCGATCGAGAATAAAAGTGAGTTCCTGACCAAAATATTCTTAAAAGATTCATCCATACGTGGTTTTAATGAGATTGTTCTGTACATGTGTATCTTTAATATTTGGTTTGTCCATTGTCTATGGATACTGTTTTGTAAACAGCTTATGTCAGTTAATGGCAGATGGTTCCCTGCAACGATTTTATGGTGCTTTAGCCAAATTGGTTGAAATATTTACGATTTCACCAAAGATGGCATGTGGATCTTAAGTTCTTTGATGTCTCCTGTGACATATTTATGTATCTGTCCGATCGTAAAGTGGTTGAAGTTTGAATTTTTCTGTTTTTTTTTATGCAAATTTTGTGAAACTGGAGTGAGCTTTATGGGTTTTTGTGTGTGATGAAACGTTTCAATTAAATTCATATATCGGCTTTGCTGACAGCGGACATGACAGAACTGTGGTGTCGAGAAATACTAACTAGAAAAGTGGATTAGTAATGGATTTGAAGTTTGGTGATTTGAGCTTATTAGGGGCTGTTGTCGTGCTGAACTGGGCGATTGGAAGACACTGCCTCTACAGTCTTTTGCAGAAAAGTGTCAAGTTCGGCGATTTAAGTTGATTTAGGGCTGTTATCGATTCGAGGACAAGTTGGTTTGTATACTGCCTCTACAGTCTTTTGCAGAAAAGTGTCAAAAGTTCGTTCCATCTAGTGACAACTCATTGTTCCATGAAATTGTATCCTATCAAGACGCAACTTTAAACCACCAGATAGCCTATGAGACCGAAATCGCTACAACAAAACGATTCCACTCCAGTAGACCTTATCGACATATGAGGTCGTCAACATTGTTAGGACAAAGACAGTTCTTAGCAGTTTTGGCAGAAAACACTGGTTTTGGGGTTAAGCTGAGGTTAGAGAAAGACCATAGGATAGGTGCCAGGTTGCAACCTTATTATTGACGACATACCTTTAAAGAAAAAGGCTAGATAAAGCTTTTCGACTCAAGCCAAGTGAAAGAGAAAGAAGCAGTAGTCGGAAATGGACTCGCTTAACTTATAGAAGTCAAGATGCTCCTCGAGGACTACAACAAATTAAGCAAATGACGGTCCCATCTGCATAAAAAGTGAGTGGAGGAGGAGATACAACGACGAACTGAACAGCTACATCGACTTAGCCAGAAGAGTGAAGGTCCAACGGATGAGGTGGTTGGGTTACGTAGAGCGGATGGAAATCAAGCCTGCGGTTCGAAAAATCTTTGAATCCGCCCCAGAGGGACAGTGCAGTAGAGGAAGACTGCGATAGGTGGCGCACGCAACTAGAAGAGGACCCCAACCAACTAAGGAGCAAAATTGGAGACAGCTAGCTAAAGATGGAGCTGGCTGGAGACACTTGTTGATTGAGGTCCAGGTCCACCCCGGACTGCATTGTTCTAGCTCTGATACCCTCCGTATCCTCTTACTGAACGTACGGCAAGATTGCAGCAAGGTTCGTGGTCTCATTTTCACCTAAACAATGTCTTTTCTCTGTTTCAACTGGAAGATTAATTTTGCTAAGTGATACCTCAAGCCATGATGACCGAAGAAGCCGACTACAAGTTGACCACAATCGTCTTTATCCAGACTAAGGATACCCATGTTGTCAAGTTGTTAGGTTATGATTCAATCAACCTCTTGGTCTGCCTCAATGCATTGAGGAAACGGGTCTAGAAGGGCCTACGATGATAAAGAGATTCAGAGCAGCTTTTCGTCAAAGAAAAAACTGTCTAGGGCTTGCCCTAGAACTAGACTTGCTTCATTCACGTGCTTTCTTAAGAGATATCAAACTGGAAGAATGTTCTTAGTCTGAGTAAGCCACAGCTATCTCCCGAATCTTAGTAAGCTTCGATCCCAACTTGAATAAGTCTCTAATGGTTAGGTAATAGGGTTGACGGAAAAGGAAGTCCTATCTCCGCCACAGTTAGGTCAATGTAGACCCATTGTGGTAGTAAAAGTTGACAGTCAAGCAGTCGTTGGTATTACCTTGCTTTTTTTTACAGTCTGACGTATCTTCGCTCGATTTTTGACCCTCAGGCTTCGCGTTCTTAAATTTCCTACAAAGGATTTTAAACCGAATGCCAACAACACCCTGCAACGCTTTCCAATGAAGGATTTCTCCTCTTTCATTCTACGACTGAGGACAAATGGAACAACAATGGGATTTTTATTTCCCTTCTGGTTTAGGTACTCAATGAATTTGGTTGTGTCCCGAGATAATGGTTCTAGCACACGATTGTGTTGTTGATTCTCAAGGAAATTGTTCCCAATTAATTTTTCCTCAAGGAAATTTCCTTTGAGAGAAGTGAATCAAAGAGTATTGGTATAAGGGAAGAGATTCTTTCTCATCCTCCATCCCCATGTCCATATCCATACTTTAGAGGCAGACCAAGCTGGAGGAGTTTCGTTGGATAAGATTAGAATTTGGTAACAGGAACAGGAATCGTGTACTGTGCCAACGGAATTTATGCGGAGCGACTGGATGCAGATTAGAACGACTATTGTGGAAGCTTCTTGAAACAGAAGGACGTTAAATCCACTCCTTATCAAACGTGGGTTAATAGAAGACCAATAACTTTTGTTCCTTCTTCAATAACGACATCAGCTTGGTTCTAAATCAACAGTCTTTCTTTCAGCATAGACCATCAGTTCACGGGGCACCAAATCTTACCTAACCTACGATAACTTTTTTTTTTTATAATTCACTAGAGCTAAAGGGGTTATGAATACCCTTGTGATGCTATTCACACAGCGCTAGTGTTGGTGTAGTGATTTGGAAACTCAGGTGGTATCAGATTTTAGTCTTTTTGCTCCGAGGGTGGTGTCTAGAATGACTGGGGAGAATTATTGGTTCTGTTGCCATTGCTTATATAATTCACAGTATTCATTTCGAACATCCCGATGGCATTAGTACGATCAACACTTTTAAGCCATTGCCTACCCTACTGCCAGTGTTATGCTTTTACAGTAGAGTTGACGTCAGCTTTTTTCGCAATTGACCGACTTTTTTTTCTGTGACATCGGGATTCGAACCTGGAACCTTAAGCGTGACAAGCGATGATGCAACCACTACACCATGGCCACCC
This sequence comes from Criorhina ranunculi, assembly GCA_951813785.1. Lineage (NCBI taxonomy): Eukaryota > Metazoa > Arthropoda > Insecta > Diptera > Syrphidae > Criorhina > Criorhina ranunculi. The sequence goes on along the minus strand of OX638382.1, from coordinate 9,897,684 downwards.
TTTACCCACTTTACCCAACTTCGCTGACCAGATTGAGGGCTTTTAGCACGACCTTCGGAGCATAGCATACGTCACAGTTCAATGTGGAAATTGGCAAGAAAAGTAGATGCAGTCCATGACATCGCACACGACTATTGTCCAATCGATCGACAAACATTGTCTCTGATCCTAGCTTAGCTGTAGTCTGTAAGGAGAGAAAAGCTAAACCTAAAGGGAGATCCCAAAGGGAGAACAAAGACTATTGGTTATAGTTTCCAATAAAATCGAATGACTAAGAACCAAGCCTGTGCAGCAACACTAGCTATAAGTCTGAAATCTAGAGTTTTAAGCTCTAGAAGAAGAGCTGCACAACTGTGAACTTTTTAAGCTTCCAGCCAATGAACATCAATTGTCCATCCGATGTGACCTTCAGTTCTAAGACTTTGGATTTAGAAGACGAAGAAGACTGACAAAAAGTAAGGATTGCATCTGCTTACTAACTTGTTTCGACGAGGGTAGTAAGACATTTTGTCTAAACCCGAGCTGCTCCCCAACTTGGCATCTCACTTAGTAAGAAAGGAACCTAGAACAATGTGCATGACCTCCAAGACAGATGATTCAGTTAGTAAGAAAGAATACTTGGCTTATCGGGCCTGCAAAGCAATGAGCCTCTCAACTTGTCAGCAACTTGTCGCATGAACGAGCACTAATGCTTGGTAGACGGAGCCAAAAAACAATGATGTCCTCACTGCATCAGCATTTAGCAAAGCTTGGGCTACGAAGTCTGAAGCTCCAATTCATTCTTCACGATGGCAGCCTGCTGGGTAAAAAAAAGTAAGCAGGGTTGGTCTACGAGCTGGCAGACTGTATTGAAGAGAAATTCTTTGAGTAGTCCCAAGGTTAAAGGTAAGTTCGGTAAGCCTAAAACTACGACTTGTATTCAACTCGCAGATGGTCGTTTTATAAATTGTAGTAAAGCTTGATTCTGCGACGAAGGTCTCACATAAGTCTGATGCTACTCCCAAAGCCTAAACGGAACCAAAAATGCAAATGACAAATGAAGATTCTAGAACAACAATCGAGGAGAGCTTATGTTTAACTCAATAACAGATGAAGTCCTATAAAACCCATCCTACCTCGGCAAAAACCCTTAAAACCACATCGTTACAACGTGCCTTAAAGTGTCTAAACGTCCTTTTCGATAGATGAACTGCTTTCTGTCTTACATCCTTCCAGACAACGAATGTTAAAACAGAGAGAATCCCAAAGAATAAAAGATTTCAATCTCTCACATCCTTGTAATTCAGATTCAATAACGGTAGATGTGCACGCATATCCTAGTCTGCAACACAGTTACACACATATACTTTCTGACAACCTCCAAGATTCATTTATATTCTCCGGTTAAGAACAAAATTATTACTTATCATTTGCCTCCCGGAAAGGATCCTCCAAAAAATCTTCAGTTTCAGAAGCTTACCCGCCCTACCAGAAGGATTTATAACTTTTCCCATCGAAGAAGACACATAACGCACACAGAGAAAGGACACAACCGAACAGACAGACAGGACGAGAGCACACAAGATGGTGCAACAGAAGTGAAAAGTTCTTCGTTAAACTATTTCGTGAATCGGAGAACAACACTCAAAGACCATTTCCATGCTTTATTCTGCATCCTCTCCCCCTCCATTCCCGGAAAATTCGAAAATTCCTTAAGAAATGAATAACAAAGTATCGCAAAAGTTAAACGGTTTTATCTTTGCGAATGGATTCTCGAAAGAGTACTCCTGGCGTTTGTGATACGTCGCTTCTTTTGCTTCGAATACGTCAAAGTTTTCGACTGTTTCGGTGGTGGTGGTGTGTTCACAATGGAAGCCGAAGTGAACTTCTTTTCTTTTTCTCTTTTGTTCCTTATGCCCGGAAGGTGAGTGGTATAGCTGATAATAATTTGGTGGAGACGATTGGCACGGTGGTGGAGGGTATACAAAAAAGACAGATTTTCCAAACTCCCCCCTTCTACAAAGCCCTGCAGTCCTCCGAGGACTGATTTTGTAATCAACAAATTCGACAATTGACAGTTGACAAAGGTACACTGGGCGATTTATAGGTGTTGGTGGAGTTTTAAGTTTTTTTTTTTGTTTTTCTTGGCAAGGACATCTGGAAAGGGTTACGACGGGAGTTGACACACACAATGTATGCGTGTGCAGGTTTGTTTTAAATTAATTCGAAAAGTTTTCGTTTTGGTCCTTTTCCACGGTGGAAAACGTTTTATGACAGGAGATCGAGAACTAAGAGCAAAAGGGTGTATAGAGTAGCACAGTCATTGACTTCTCCTCTTCCCGGAGGAAGAGAGAGAGAGAGAGATTCATCAATCATCGAGAGTCAGGTTTATTGTGTGTGTGTGTGTGCGCTGGTAGTAAAATAGTTTTTGACTTTTGGAAAGTTTTATTTTTTATGGTTTTCGATAGAAATTGAGGGCGGTAGACAGGGTGTTTCAAAGTTTTTTTTTTTCCAACAACCAGAGCTCTCGGTACAATGTCGATGGGTAAATGGTTGTCATTCGAATTGAGAGTGGAAGATGATTGGAGTTCAGAAGTGTCATTCGATTGGATTTAACGGTTAAGTAGTGTTGAATTTAATTCAAACTCCCTTCCATGCAGAGTGGTGGATGGAAGGGGGCTTGAATCTTTGAGTGTGATGTGAATTTAGGACTTTCATTGTCTGCTAAATGAATTATGTTTGTTTGTGTCGGATAAGTTTGGAAATTACTCAACCAATTTGGATAATTCTTTCGCCTTGGAGGAGCTTATTCCTTTTCGGTGGTTATAGGCTATGAAAGCAAACTTTCGAATGCGAAGGTGTCATGCTTACCACACATTGTTTAACTTAGAGGAAGGAAAGATCGTAAGGTTGAAGGACGGTATTGTGATAGTTGTGGGCGCCAGGGGCTGGAAAAAGTGGTCCTACCAAGCAATGACACAATCGGGAGTTGAATCCTTGGACTTCAAATTAGCAGAGCATAAGACGGAGACGGTGCCAATCAGTAACAGAAAGAAGAGAGATAGGAGGACACAAGACTTCATCGAAGCACTTCATCAAGCACAAATGCGTCATCATCGACTCAACATACGGCTCTTGTTTCGAGGACCGAGATACAGTCGAAGGATGCTCTTGGTGAGAGTGCTCTACGGGTCACCAATATGGGCCGAAGCTGTGAAAATAAAGTCATATAGGCGTAGGATTGATCCCACATACACTCTCTGTGGAATAAGGGTATCACAAGACTCAGTCTATGTAATTTCAGGACTACTCCCCATTGACATACTGGCCGAGGAACTTCAAAAAAATCATATGAAAGGAGGATGAGAACGAGGAACCAGGAAAGCAACTCCACCAAAGAGGACAAACAGTGTGACAAAATGGCAGAAAAGATGGAATGTGTTCAGCAAAGGCCGACGGATCTATCGTCTTACCCCGGGAATTGAGACATGGACAACCTGCAAGACTGAGAAACGCACTTATTAAGTGAGCATGGATGCTTTTGCGCGTATCTTTACAGATTCAGGCACGAAAACTCTCCCAACTGTTCGTATTTAAAAACCGGAAGACACGAAACATATCTTTTTCACTGTCCATGTTTCAAAACCAAGAGACGTGCACTGAGGAATGAGCTTAGGTAAGGAAAGGTTGTACAGCTTCAAAATACAACCTCACTCGGATCTCAAGTGATGTGTTCCTCGGTGTAGGATACCTAAAACAATGGAACAGGGACTATTATTGCTGATTGGCCTCCCTTAACCAACCCGAGTTCCGAGGGAAATTCAGAACGGTTTTCTGTGGCTCATTTGACAATTCACCCAGATCATGACCAACCCCCGAGAACATAGTAAAACGCAAGACCCAATCAAAGAAGACATGGAATCTTGTGAGTAGCTAAGGAACCTCGAGCGAGAAACGCAACAGACTGAAGAAGTCCTAAGAAGTCCCCCTCGACGACGGCGGTACCGTGGGGCAAAAGGGCAGTGAATCTGAACAGGGTTTAGTCGATAAAAATCCCACACTGTTACTGGACATAGGCTCTCATCACCCACCCAACTCAAATCAATTACCAACTTCCAAGTTGTCATCACAAATTGTTCCAAAATCGGGCCAAAAAACAACAACCACCACAACCGTTACAATTATCGATTACGCACAAATTGTGGCTTCGGTCAGAATCCTAAAAGTGTTTATTTTGGAACCACGCTCATATGATTGTTTAGCCGAAGGTTAATTGTTGTGGCAACACGACACGTGTATATGCGGTTGATTTATGAATAAAATTTCCACCCCTACACACACCCACCCACACACATATGGGTCCAGGGAAAGACCACAATTGTGATGAAAAATTTTCAAATTTTGTTTACTTTCCAATAAAATTAATTTATTTCTAAGGCTCACACAACATAAACATCAGCACATCGCATCAATCTCCGATGGAACGTTGCGTTTGTGCTCTCCCCTGCGGTAGGGCTATCCATGTCAGAACAGACCACAATCATGCTTCAACCCCTGTGGCATCATCCAGCACCGGTTAACCGGGTCAAATATGAATTATTATTTTTTTTTTGAAAATGTATCCTTTTTGTCAATAGCCCAGTTGCTGTTGCTACTGCTCCTGTTGTTGTTGTTGTTGATAGAAATAACAACCGTAAATTAATTTTTCACCTCTCGACCAGGAATAATTATCCTTTTTTTTTTGTTTGTCCATCGAAAGGATTCCACTGATGAGAGGAATGAATCATGGTTTACTTGGGCGTGTAAGTGGAATGGGTGCCATTTGAATGAAACAAAACAAAGCAAAAGAGAAAGAGAGAGAGGGAGAGAGAGCTTGTTCAATCGGCTCACGGCTATAATGGATAAAAATAGAAAATGCAAAGTCCTTCCTACACTGCAGCACCAGCTGTTGTTCTATTTTTCTATGAAATATCCTTTTTTTTCGTCCTTTTATCCTGTGTGTAGCCGGAGTGCTATTAGAAATGTAAGCAGCGCATGATGTGTGTTAGTGTCCTTGTGGGTTATCCTCAGTGTGCCAACTTGGCACTAATTCCTTGAATGAGAGTATGCATCTTTTTTTTTTGAATGGCGGATGCATCCGGTGTGGTCTCCAGCAAAAAAAGGACCAAAGAAAGTGTTTTGAAGGGTAAGTAACGTCAATTTCATCATCATCACCAACGTTGGTGTGTGTGTTTGTGCGTTTTGGTGTCGTCAAAGCTTAAAAAAAAGTGAAAACTACCTCCAGGGCGTTGAGTATTCAGTGATGGCGAAGGAATTTTTAATCAACACTTGCCTGCGGCGGTGGCAGGCAATGACAAAGAAGATCCTGGCTATGTGGGGATTTGTTGTTTGTGTTAATTTTTTTTTTTTGAAAGATGGGGCCGCAAACACTTAGCGAGAGAGCGTGGAAAGTGTTTTGATTTCTTTTACGCAACTTTAATGTTGAGAATGCGTAGATGGATGGATAGAAGTGGAATGTCTTTTTAAAGTTCAAGGATGCGTTGATTGTTGGTCTTAATTAGAAATGGCATTGAAGCTTGTATTCTAAGAAAATCATTTGAGAATCACCCACCACAGAACTGTAACGATAGAGACGTATCATGGGTCGAAGAAAGACTGTGGGATAAGCTTTGGAATCTTTCTCGGAAACTTTGAAGACATCAACAAAAAACAAATCTTATTGGTGTCCTTCAGATGGAACTACTTGCGATCCTTGAAACTTGTATAACGCTGCCTTTTAGTGCCATGATATGAACTTAAAGTTTCCTTAAGCTCGATAGGACAATTGTGACATTTCGTGACGACGTAGGGAGTAGCTGCGTAATATAGTCGAACATTGCCAGGGAGATATCTTCAGCAAAGAAAACTATTGAGGCCACCTTTTTGCGGGTTGAAAGCGACAATGAAGTAATGAGACGATCACTACTAACTGACACTCAACGGTCTAAAGGGCTTGAGATTGGTGAAAGGATTCAAGGAAGCAACAGGAAGATAGTTAAGTCAACACGAACGGACGCATGCATTTTTATACTTTCACGTGGAGCTACAGTGAAAGTAGAACTTTAAAGATAGAGGCAGTTATGGAGCCCAACTTAGTCTTAGTCTTAGGCCTCACCTCTCCTTCTTCTATATAGACACCGACCCTTGTGATTTGTTGTTCGTTTTCATTTCTATCACATGCAGACGTGCTTTTGATAAGACGTGGGGCTTACCATCACAAAATGTCCTTTGAATTTCCTGGTGTATGTGTCGGTTGTTTGGTGGAAGGTACTTTCGTCTAAATATGGGGCTGTTCGTTGCGCCAAACTTCACAGAGCGATCTGCCTTGCCTAAACCGAAGGTTTCTTGATTAAGCTTGGCTCTGTTCTAGTTTAGGTGCACTGCTCTTGATACCTATAACATGGGGTGGACTATCAAAGCAATCTACCGCCTTAGATGAGCTGATTTTGATGACCTTTCCCGAAACTTGTCCTAAGACTTCCCTCCCATAGATAAGCCATTTGACGCATTGACTTAAGAACTTTAAGCTGCGGTGCAGTTTAAAAGTCAACTTCTCCTGCATTCAGGACTGGCTTCGGCCAGAATCTGAGCCAGGAATGGAGTGCAACCGCATTTTCTCAGACGACAGCATCAGACTTCACTTTTCTTCTTCCATCTTTCAAGCTATCCTGATGGCCATCAGCTACATTGTAAGGAATAGATGGAAGTGTTGGAGAATCTACGTCTGTAGTGACCAGCCAGACTGTTTTTATGCTCTGACCACTTCCAGATGCAAGAACTCTTTGAATTCGGTCGCAAGATTAAATTTTAGGACTTTGGACTGGGCTCCAGGTCATACTGGGATTTTGGGAAATGAGATCTCTAAAGGAGGACTTCCCTGCATCTTTGGTTAGGGCTTCCATTGACGATTGGGTCTTTCGTGAACACAATTATGTGTAACGTGGCTCTTCAGGGTACAGGCGGACTACAAGGATGTTCCCAGACGTTTGAAAAAAATTAGAGGGGTTCTTGCTGTCATCCTTGCTGACATTTTAACAGGAAAATTCACTTTTTCCAAGCATCTCAATGTGCTAGACTTAAGTGGAACTGCAGTCAGCGACGTTTGTCGAGAAAGTGACCACACTGTGGATAATTTTCTTTGCGAGCATCCTGCCAGGTGCCAGATCTTCGGTGCTGAGATGGTGCCTAACCAGCTTTCTACGAAAGACGAGATAATTTCAGTAAAATGGAGAACATAGGGCTTACTTTTCTGGTAGTACAATGGACCAGCTCCATCTGAGTACTCTAGTGAGGTGTTCCCTACCCCTTCACCTCATTGAAATGGCAGACGATGTGGAATGCTATAATACTTACTAACTGACTTACTTTCTTAAGTTGGTGCTACAGTCCGGGGTGGAACTGGGCCTCAACCAACAAGCGTCTTCAGCCAGTTCGATCTTTAGCTGACCACCTCCAGTTACGCACGCTCTTCCTCAATTCACACGGCCAAATGGAGATCTCTTTGCATCCAATGCATTGTCTGGCATAGTCTGGCTCTCATAGCCAGCATTCGGTCTTGGTAGACATTTACGCCAAGTCACGATCTAGAAGATAGGTAGAGGTGGCGGTTCAAAATGAAATCCAATTAGAGCTAGGATGCGCCATTTTGAAACCCCAACTCGTGTAACCTGGTTGGATGGAGGTATTTAGACTCGACCTGTGGAGTTAAGGATAAGAATTAGTTCTCCAATCTTTAGGAGTTCGTCGAAGAAGAGTTTGTCTAGACTGCATTGTCTAACCTTCGCCAGAGCTGTCCAGTTCAGTCACTAGAAGATCATATCCATAGTCAAATCCCTAAGTTAAAACTATATCCTCGTTTATTTCAACTGATTCCTTGAGCTGTGCTTACCGAACTCAACAGGCATCCATTCCTCAAAAACTTTATTATTTTCCAACTTAACAAAAACTCTAGTAAAAGTCCGCTTTCCTAACCGTTAACTGGAACTCTACATGCGTTGAGTACAAATAACACTTTCAATGACAGAATCCATATGGTTGGGATCCTAGAAACTCTTAAAACAGGCAACGTGGCATTTTATTATCAAACAACGAAAAGTAGTTCTTAAGCAAAAGCCTCCCAAGTTACCAATACACAAATGCACAGCTATACGCGTGTTACCGAAATAAAAAAGCAATAACAATCGCCCCCAAACTATTACGTGAACGCTAAATAAACTTTTGCAATAAAAACTCACCACACCCATACTCCACTTCACCTCTCAGATTGACAAGTGCAATAAAATTCCCTCTCGCACAGACGTCAATGAGTCCTTGAAAGTTTTTTAATATCCGACAAAAAAAAAAACACACACACACAACAACAACACCAGTGAATTCCGAAAAAATAAGCGAAAAATTCCCACCCGCCTTGTTTCGTTTGTGGCACGTAACGCCATCTAGAGTAATTATTGATTCCACGTCACGAACCATTATTAGGATGCTTAAGATGGTCGTCCCTTGTACCACACTGTTGTTCCACCGCCCATCGTCGTCGGCAGCATCCGTGAATTGCAATTTCAATTCTCACACTTTAATGAAAAAAGTTTCAACAGGGCGCCACCACCGAATCCTGAAAAAGGATTTTTCGTTTTCCCATTCCGAGTCGTTGTTTTTCCTTTTTTTTACCAATTCGATGTTTCCGCTGTTTTAAGCCTCTTCAACAGCCTACTGGCCTCATTCTAAAATATTGTACACATCCTTTGAATATCCACCCACACACACACACACATACACTTATAGACTGAAGCCAAGTCTTCCTGATTCTTTGTCTATATCCTGGAGTTCGTTAGCCTGGTTGATGCGATGCAATGGTATACCCGGTGCAATGTAATATTCCAACTCATTAGGAGGAATATTTTCAATTTTTTTCTTCTTCTCCGTTGCTCCTTTGAAGAGAGTCCTTGAGATCACAGCCAGACCAAAGTCTATGTATAAACGTATCAAATGCAAACGGATAGGCAAATGAGCATAATGAATTGCTTTTTAGTTACAATGTGAGGTTATAGGAGAGACAGAGAGGGAGAAAAAAAGCGAATATCCTTCGTCCTTAACACTTCGTTCTGCTTCCATCTTTTGCTGGTAATTATTTTCAAAAGTGTTTCCGAAGCAACTTAAGGACTTTGATTTGGATTTTACAGTTTTTTCCTCCCACAGAGGGGGTGTCCTTATTTCCGGGTCGTTGAACGGTCGATAAGTTTCGCAATCGTCATCGTCAATATCGTTGGTGTTGTGAAAAAAAAAAATGTTATCCTTTGGACAAAACTATAATTTTTGCCAAAACATTGGCAATATTGACTTCAAGGAGGAGACCGCTTCAAGGAACATAGAGAAGGAGAAGTGATTTTGCTTAATTGGCTGTTAATTAACCGCGGGAATTTAATTAGCCATGAAAGCAATAAGCAGTAGTGGAGTATAGTACTGGTAGTTGTGAATTCAGCGAAACAAAGCGAGCAGAGCGTCATTTGCCGTTGAAGCGGTAATTACCGGCGAAATGATGGCCATAAAGGGGGCGAAAAGAAGAACAAAAACTTGTGCGAGAGAGCTTAAAGATTTGCAAAAAGGATTTTCCGGTGAAGTGGACATTTTTGAGATAACTAAACGAGTAAGGAAAACGATGTGACAAAAAGAAACAGAAGGAGTCTCGGTGTGGTGGACCGAGTTGTCGAAGGAATAAATGAGAATTTAATGTTGCGTACTTAGTTTTGAATATCAGAGCGAAAGCCGTTAAGTTGCAAAAGGTTCTTTCATCCCTAAATCTGTCTAACTTCTGAGTTATGCTATGGGCTGGTGCTGATCTTTTGGATGAGCAAGGACATGGTTTTGAATTCAAATAACAACCGGCGTGTCCTGAAATCACAGGGATCTGAACAAAGCCTTGAATAGGACAAGGTCTGAGGCAGAACATTTCAAAAGTCTGTGCAACAACTCATGTAGGTTGACGTACTCAGCGAACTTCCACGAGTATTGAGACAGAAGTGGGCAAATTTGCTGTCAACCAAAAGGGATATCCAACACCGACGAATCTGACTTTGAGGTGGTAAGGGACTTGGTCTATCTGAGTTCTGATGAGGACACCTCATCAAAAATCAAACGAAGAACTCTTGCTGTTTCTTTGGCCGAGCTGGCTGGAGACGCTTGTTGGTTGAGGCCCAGGTCCATCCCGGACTGTAGCGCCACCTTAAGTAAGTTTCTTTGGCCTGAGAAGGCAATGGAATAGTAAGGACCTATCACGAAGAATATGACCTAAGTCATCTCAGTCTTACTCTATGGCGCTGGAACGTGGGCTGTATCAAAATTCTTTGCATGATATTTAGTCCCGTTTGCTTTGACGGACTTTGGAAGAGGAAATTCAACGACGAAACTAAACAAGGTCATTTCAGATGACTAGGACGTATAGAACACCAACGCCTTGGGCTGGAGAGTCTTAGAATCTAACCCGGACAATGCGGAGACCTGGCTTAAGGTGGTCCGTGCTAGTAGAAGGGGACCTCAACCAACTTGGAGTGCGTAAATGAAGGCGGTTAGCTAAAGACCGGGCCAACTGGAAAGGCTTGTTGGTTGAGGCTCAGGTTTCCTGAATTATTGAAGGATTTTACTGTAGGAGACTTGTTGAATATCTCTAGCGATGGAATTCTCGTTGGTTACGCCGATGATATCGAGATAATGATTACCCAGGTCCCATGTTATTACGGGACGCTGAGGATGCCCAAAGGTGCCTAAATCAAGTCATGGACGCATCTAGTTGTGGATGCATGACCATGGACTGAGCCTAGCAACAGAGAAGACAGAGATTGCTCAGCTGACTTGGATCCGGGTAGTTCTGGAGAAAATAACCACAAAGGATGTTGTAAAACACTTGAGAGTGAGTCTAGATACAAAGCTTACGTGTTGGCACTAGATCAAGTACGCTTCTGAAAGGGGTGCAAAGATCACTTCAACGCCGAGCAGACTAATGGCAAACTTGGAAGGCCCCACGGCATGCAGGTAGAGACTACTTATGACAGTGACGCCTTCTACACTTTCGTATGGGTGCAAGACCTGGATTGATGCGCTTCTGCTGGAAAAGTATAAAAGACAAAGGGTGGTGGTATAGCGAAGAGGAGCTCTTCGGGTGGTGAGTTTCTGTCGAACAGTCTCAGAACCAGCTGTCGCGGGAATAACCCCCATTGACATCTTAAATGACAAGTACCGAAGCTAAGGAGATCACGCCACTGGTAAGAATGTTGGACCAGACAAACTTGAGGTAGATGGACCGAAAGACTGATCAGAAACATCCCGGATAGAGGTACGGGGAGGTAAATTTCTACCTCAAACAATTCTTTACCGATCACGGGTGCTTTAACGTGTATCCACACAGAATGGGAAAGAAAATAGCGAGCCCAGCATGTTTGTATGGCGACTCGATCCAAGACACCACCAAACACACGTTCTTCGAAGGCACCAGATGGCTTGTAGAGAAACGAAGACTAGAAACGAAGGTGGGCAGAATCACACTAGACAGTATCGTTACGGTAATGCATAGGAGTGGTGAGAAAAACTGGAACCGAGCGTTCTCCTACAGCAAGAAGAGAACAGGACATGAATCCGTCAAAACCATAGAAGATTGGAGCCAATAGAGGTTAGGAAGTGCCACCACCTTGAAGTAATGACAGAAGCAGTTCCGGAGTTGGTTCACATGAGGATGTAGAGAGTTTAGTCGGCAAGAGTCACAGATCTAGGAAGCAGTCCATCTTCAAAGGATAAACTTGTAACAGGCGTTGACTCACAAGGGATAACATGACCCGAGTACTGGTAAACACACGAAGATAGCTCAAACGAGCTCAAGTTTAGAAATTGATGTTCGAAAACGAACGATTAATCCATCAAAATCGCACACCAATTCATCCAAGGACTCACCATATAAGTGATAAAGTTTTCCCACTCGAAAAATATGATTTCCAATTGAAGGATTTATCATATCCTTAACCGCAAGTACTCTACTCACAACTCACATCTTATGCAATACAATTTCGAAAAAAAAAAAAAAAAACTTTAGGTGTTGGTTTGACAGGATTAGCCCACTCCAGTGTACTCCTGTAAATCCACCTCAAAAGCAAAAACATACATCTTATCTGACGCGCAAGGAAATTCCACAAGAGTTTCCAAGAAAAATGTCTCAATTTGAAATTCTCCGGCCCTTCCGTTCGTTCGTAGTCGCAGACATTAATCTAACTCCTTACACACGGTACAGGGATCAATCTATGTCCCCATCGGCTACAAGCCAAATGGAGCACACAACCACGCGGGAATCGATTTCCGAAAATCCATACAAATTACGAAAATTCAAATTCAGGACAAATTTTCTTGAAAAAAATCCCCCCCTCGTCCCCCATCGCGCACCACGCACGGTTGAGCGAAGGAAATATAAGAAACATCGAAACGATTGCAATTTATCACATGTCCTGTGGGTGTATGTGTGTGTGTTTGTATAGCTAGAAGCGATTTCCGCCATTCGAATGTCAAATTATTTGACAAATACTACTGCTCTCTGCGGATCGGATCCTTTAATTGAACGCATTCGTATCACCGACTGTGACAGGAGTTTTATCAACAAAAAAAAATAGAATTTCGGTTTGGAAATCCCTCCTGTCTCCTGTCGCCGGAGGTGGATGATGGTCGGGTCGGGTGCGCTGAATTTATTATGAAAAATGATTTTTTTAATCTCTTTTGTTATTGTTTCGCAGGAGGGGCGGGTGGGAGGAAGAATTTTCACCCTAAAGCCCGGTAATAGCGGATGTAAGACGTTAAATACGTTTCTATACACAAACCTGGTCTTCGACGTCATCGTCGTCGTCGCGTGGTAGTGAGTGATGGATGTTTTGTTTTTGTACTTCCAACACGCAGTTGATGATGACACTAAGTAAATAGTTGAGTGGGGATTGGGTTTGGGGTTGCTGCAATGTGGCCCGCGTCGGGATGTCAAGAAAATAAAGGCATCTCTTCGTGTTGTATTGTGATGAATTGTTTGTTCGAAGGATATGCTTGCGTGAGTTTTCGCATTTGAGTTGGTGTGTGCATTTCATGAGGGGAGAAGGCATAACCTTTTGCCGTTGGGTGATGCAGTTATAAGTTGCTGAGGTGAGTTTTAATAGGGCAAATGCGTGAGTTACTAGTGGCAGGGTAAATTGATATAATAAACGTGGATAGAGAGCACACGTAAGGGGAGGGAGGGAGGGAGATTGATGTTGAAGTAATAAGTGTAAAAAAATATTAAACAACTCACTGTGGAAGCCAACAACCATGATGAGGATATCTTGAGCCTGAAACGAAGAAACGAAAGAAAACAGTTAATTAAAGAGTTAATAACTAGAGAAGCTTCGAAGAGGACACTAAAGGGATGAATACAGGGAGGGAAAAACCCGTCGTCACCTTCACGCGAATTTACAACGACCACTAGCTGAGTGATTTGAGTTCTCTTCTCACAAAGGAGGAGACTATGGAAAGACCCTCTTCCACAAACCAAGGAGTCACACCACGTCATGTTGTACACTTTCTATTGGCGAACACGAAAGGGCTTTAAATCAGCCATAGGAGTCGTTGCCGGACCACTCCGTCAGCCTCCCTAATCACTATAGCCTCTTTTAAACCAAAAGTCACAGCTATCAGTCAGGCCACCGCTTAGTTGAAGACTACCTTAGGTGGCGCTATTTTTCGGGGTGATATTGGCCCTCAACCAACAAGCCACTTCAGTTTGCCCCTGGCTTACCGCTTCCAGTTACTCACTTCAAGTTGGCTGTGGTCCCTTTCTTTTTGTGCGCGCTACCTAAGGAGTAGTCTTTCTTTACTGCAGTGTCCCTCGTCATTAGAATCGAAGACTCTCCGTTTCGGAGCGTAATTGTCCATTCGCTCTGCATGTCATAGCTATCTCATACGTCCAATGTGCAGTCGATGTCACTGTACAGTTCGTAAAATTCGTCGTTGAATCTTTCCTGGCTTACAGGACTGAATATCTTACGAAGAACTTTTCGCTGGAAGTGACCAAGGGTTAGCACACTATAAACGGGACAGAAGACGAATTCCCCAGATGGAAGCAACGGTGAAGAAAAAACCTGGAACAAAACAAATAAGACCTTATCCAGGCTACTCCGACATATTTGGAGCTCAGGCCGGTAAGGATTTCCGAGGCTAAGTCAGGGTCTTGGAAAAGAGATGGTGGCGGATGAGCCCTTAATGGACCAACGGCAGCGCTCACATCTTCGAACGGGTCTAACCGACTCATTGTCCTAGGGGTTTCTTTAATGGAACTGGGCCTTCAAGTTGAGGGTTGTGCCGCCGGGGTAACTGCCTGGCCAAGAAAAAACAAACATAGTTACGAAGCAACTATAGGCCGGATAGGCCCAGGTCCACCCCGGACTGTAACGCCACCTTAAGTAAGTAAGACCAAAGGTGACTTCATCCGCCTGTAGGTATTACGCATTGTGATTTACATCGACAGTTAAGCTCCGAACAGAACTCTTGTATCCAACGCAATAATGTTTAGGACATTAAAGAATACTAACCCCGGCAATAGGCTCAGCTTTATTGACTTTGCAGCGAGGTTAAAGAAGCAAAGATCGACTTGGCCAGGCAAAGGGCTGATGTGGTCGATGCTGGTAACTCAAGCTTTTTGTCGTTGAAGTCCTTACTCGTCTTTCTTCGAAAGATGAAGAAAACAAAGTAAAAAAGTGTTGTACCTGCTGGTAGCGCAATGATCCCCACTTTTGTTTGAGTGCTTTAGCGTTGTGTCTCAATATCCCAAGGAGCACTCAGTAGCTAGACGCGAAGTAAATGCAAACTATGTCTGGTATGCAGCGAAGACACACAAGAAAATAGGTTCAGAGTTTCTACAAACAGGTTAGGAGAGCAATCCATAATCTTGCCACGTCAGCTCAAGCCAGACTAGGTGCAGAAAATTGAGGAAAACTCAAGTCCCGCTCTAAGGTAAGGTGGTCTGATAGTCTCTATTTATCAAAGGGATCAAAGGGATCAACTACTGTTGGCTTCAATGAAAGAATGGATTAGAAGCTGCTAAGATGGGGGTGGTTATTAGCTAGATTAAGAAAGGACACTTGCTGTAACAGCAAAATAAGAACTCTGTTTCAATCCCAGCTGTCCGACCAACGTTGTCTAAATGAAAAAAGACGAAAGACGAAGGAAAGTTTCTTAAGACGGGCTTAAAACGGTTGGAAAGTTTGCTTGCTTTTAGCAAAGCATCAGTAAGCGAGGCGGGAAATAGTGACTGTCTTAAAAGTCCAAGTCTTTTGTTAAAAGACTTTGCACACATCAAGTTCAATTAGCTCAAGTCGTTCAAAATTTTAACTACAGTGCTCCCCGGATAGTTGCCTTGCGGGTTTTTCTGAATTATTTAGGCACTTAAGAGGGGAAGCTACCTATCCGTACCCGTTTGCATTCCTGGCAAGTTTTGAACCTTCAAAATATTGGTAAGCAATGCGGGTAACGAAGCTTAGCGAGGGAGTACGTAGCCGGGTATTACTGTACAGCACTAACGTCTAAATAAATGTTAAATCGGTCACGGAATCAAGAGTCTTAGTGTTAGGATGCTAAGTGGAGGAAGAATGAGTGTTGAAAACCTCCTCGATAGATGGCGTTGTCAATGAGGGAATCTTTTTCTTGGATTCGAACTCTGACACAGTTTATGAGGCGGAAATACTGACAGACTTTCGAGACAACTAACGCTGTATTCGTTGATTCATAGACTTTTGCTACCAAGTCCATCAGTACCGCAATGAATTGGCCTGACAAGCTCCAGCTTAATTTTTTTTTGCCTGTGTCCCATGTTTCAGTCTCAGAATTAGCCAAATGGGATAGTCCCTGTGCACCTTCAGAACGTGTTCCACTATTAAGGATGTGTTGAGGGGAGCTATTAAAACACAATCTACTTAAGAAGGTAGGGCTCACGCCAACCACTGGTCATTGACAAGTTAGTGCCCTCAAACTGCCACAAGATAAGACAACGAGAGGAACAAAATAAACTACACCCCCCATTATACTCAAGGTCCTACCACAACAACCCTTTGGAACAATGCAACCTATACAAATGCATTTGGTCTTAATTCAGTTCAAATGCAAACTGCCATTGTTATACCGCTCCATTGGAGCTTCCAAAACTCCTTTATGTCAGGCTAGGTTCCACACAGAGATGTGACTGTGCACGGAAATTAATTTCTCTTCGCATTTTCTGTATCCAGGATAAGACTCCCCCGTGGGGCAAGAGCTAAAAAGTTCGTATCTTCTTTTTTTTTCATATTTCTCAGTTGCAAGACGTAATTATCATCTTGGAGATTGGTTGGGCGGTTAGATTGGGTTTGGGAATCTGCACGTTTATAACTTAAAGGATTCAGGACAAGGAAAAACTGGCAAAAAAAAAAAATCCCCCGCACACTCGCAAAACACACATACACTACACAACCAACAAAAGAATTGGAAAATATAAAACAATTTCTTTGCCTTCAAGGAAAAGGTTTCATCTTTGGCAGGAGAGCCACGTCTGAGGAAGAGAGGGGGAGAGAAAAAGCAATAATAACAATAAAAAAAAAGAATAAATTGAAAGAAAGTGAAAAGTTTGTATACTGCTACCGAACGCCTTCCTCCTTCGTCGTCTTGGGCTGCTATAAAGTTTCTTCTCCACTCAGTGGTAAATGGTAAAACTGGTAACATGGTTATTATTATTGTTATCCCAAAATAAAACAGTTAAAACCGACACGAGGTAGCAATGGAGGAGTGGCTCTCTTCGAAAAAATGATGTAGTCTGAGGAGGAACAATTAGTTATAAGCTTGTAGCTTCAGGCTATAGACGTTCCCTGTGTAGAAAGATTGAAGAAATGGATTGGTCCTTGTCCTGGAAAATCATTAAATTTCAATTTAAGAACCAATTAGTCCTTGTTTCGTCCTGTCCCATTGTCACATTCAATCCTTGTAATCAATTCAGTACACAAGTTATGCGTGCTCATGTCCTGCACGCAGGTTTTCCAGTAGATTTCCCTAAAATTGGCCACAAAATTTGCCAACGCTCAGCAATCAATTCAATTTAGGACTAATCCGAGGCCAAAAAGTTCAATTACACGGCCAATCATGGAGTGTACTGTCCCCTCTGCGGAATCAATCAAATTGCCATTCATTCACACAACGCACGACGACGACGACGATTCCATTGATATTTAATTCTCTCTTTCTCAAACTGACTTTGGTGTCCTTTGGTGAATCCTTTAACCCTTGTCCTTTGCCAGTGTTCTCCTTCCATTTTCTTTTGTCATGAAACTTTTCACACAACACGTGAGACGACCGCTCAGAGACTAAATTGATTGGACGTGTGGGACTACTGCTCCGCTCTGCATGTGTGTACCTGGATGTGTGTCCTTAATTTGGTGGCGACTAATTACAATGAAAGGATTCGATAAATTGGAAATTGTTTGGCACAAAATAGGCGTTAATTGCGGGCCTGGCAATTGGCGAAAAGATTTCTTTTTTCCTTGCGTTGTTGGCGTGTGGGTCGTACGTGTGGGATGTGGGTAGAAATATTTATTTGATCCTTGAACACTTGGATTATCTATTCACATGCATATAGGTACGTGTGCGTGCGTTCGAATGAATTGGTGGTAATCATTCAATTGTGTTGAGGTGAAAACCGATTAGAGGGTGTGATGTCCTTGATTTGATTGAGGACTTGACAGGGTGATGTCGTGTAAAGGCTTCACATCTTCAAAAACTGGAAGGACTTTGCTTCAATTTCCTTGCGGAGAATTATTACCTCCATTTCCCTGTTGGGATGATGTTTATCATTGCACACAGTGATCTATGGTCTAACCAACAATTTGCTAATCATCTGTGAATCTCGATTGAAATTTTCAGTCCACCCTCCCTTGGCCGCCCGACAAAATCGCCCCTAAATCAGTAATTACACACAAGGATTTGCATGCAGCATAAATTTACTATCACTCATCTCACTATCGGTTCTCGTTGATCGATTCGGGACCAACCATAGCCATCTGAATGGGCATCCGTTTCTGTTGCTGTAATTCAATTAAACACCGTAGGAGCGTCGTCCATGGCACACCGATTAATAAGGCCGATAGCAATAAATTTGTCTATCAATACCATAAATTGAATTAAATCGTTTTACATCGGATAAAACACACACAAACAGTTGGATGCGTGTAGTGTAGTACAACACAAGAGGTCTTCCCTTGGTGTGATGAGGTCATCGCGCGTTATCCTTGCAATAACAATGGTTTGGTGTTTTGTTTTGTTCCCACCCCGGATGTGGACTGTAAATACACATATCGCCTCTAGGATCCGGTAGCATCCGATACTGGGGACTTCAGTCCTTAGGAAGGCAGATGAATGTGCACATATTTTTCATTTCATTTCTGAAATATTCATGAAATATCCTTAAATCCTTCGCAATTCGACTGCGAGTATATTTTCCTTTAAAGTCCATTCGTGTGCGAACGTTTTTGTCACAAAGTATGTGACTGCGGAGTGGAGGTGTACGCAATTCTGATTCATTTTCTAACGGAAGGAAGAGTTCATCCAGTGAACTGTCTGTGTGTGTGTGTGGATTTTATAAATTATTTGTGTCAACATTATTCGTAAGCAATATTTATATTAGGAAGCCGGACATGAAGTACACAATTTCGGGACGAACATCCTGTTTGCAGAGAGTTGGTATACAGTGTTGTTGAGAATTATTCAATCGGAGTTCGGAGGATTAGTGTGCCTGATCGGGAGTTCATTTACCTTCTTTACCTGGGAGAGATTCGACGAAGGATAACCTAAGGAAACTGCTGCTACTTCGGTTTGTCCAAACTCCCAACTCGAAGGTCCAAAAGCATGTTCTACAAAACTCTGATCTTGCTGGTCTTGTTTTATGGAGCTAAAAGCTGGACGATATGTAAGACAGCGAAGCAGATCTACGTCGATTATTTGGTCCTATCTGCGAGGAGGGCGAATGGAGGAGTTGATATAACTGGGAACTCTACGAGCTGTATAAAGACGTGGAGGTAGTCGAGAAAGCAAAAATCCGCTGGCTTGGCCACATCGAGCGAATGGACGAGAATGCTGCAGCTAAGAGGGTTATTGAGTCCCAGTTACCTAGGAGACCGAAGCTTCGGTTTAAAGATCAGGCAATTGTGAACGCTAGAAATCTTGGTGAAGTCAACTCTAAGCACCGTGACCCGCATTACTTCAGACTCAGACCTTTCAACGGTCACTGGCCTGATAACGAAGTAAGGGCTTGATCAGCAGCTTAGGGCAATCGAACGCAGATGGGTTGTAGACAGAGCTGTGAGAAACGCTTTAATCTAGATTTTGCTTGGTGGGCTTTGAACAGAAGTGGCATCCTCAAATGGTGAGATATCGCAAAACGTTAGTTTTGAGGTGGTGTCCCACAAAGCGGTTTGCTATGATCCTTACTATTCCTAGTGGTTATCAGCGATGATCTTCATGGAACTCTGAGGGAAAGCAGTTCCGGCCGGTTTCCCAACTTCAAAGATTCACAGCTTAGTAAGACAAAAGTACACTAAACTCACGCCGAATAAGAATAACAGAAGCTGAGTCGTCTGATAGCTTTGGAC
Source organism: Criorhina ranunculi (assembly GCA_951813785.1). Taxonomy (NCBI): domain Eukaryota; kingdom Metazoa; phylum Arthropoda; class Insecta; order Diptera; family Syrphidae; genus Criorhina; species Criorhina ranunculi. The sequence continues at coordinate 9,878,017 of OX638382.1, read as the reverse complement.
TCTCAATCACTCTAGTCGATTTCCTTCAGATATTCCAAAGTACAGTACGACTTGTTCCGCATGGAACATGATTTACTCTATGTGATACGTGGGCCAAAAGAAACATCCTCGAGTAGTTATATCCACTCCTGATAAATGATAGGCATCCTTAGTGGGTCAGTGCTCCATATTCCTGGAGTAGATGTGTTACAGTTTTCACAGAGCCTCTGGAAAGTCCTTACGTGTTGCACTTACGAGGTTTTCAAAGGGTAGGCATGTGCATTTAAGAGGACACACGGGTTCACAGGCTTTTCTTAACCAACCCACTGTCTGCCAACTTCTACTCTCATCTCCCCCCGGTGAACGCTGGGTGCCTAGTATCTCAATTTGAGATTGGGTCTTAATCACTTTGGAAAGATGTTGGTGGCAGCTAAAGAGAGACGGGGGGAGGGGTGTCTCCGCTAAGGTTTTCTGCCTTTGATCCGGACGATGAAATCAAAGTCGTCCACAGTTCCAGTTAGTGAACACCTTGTATGGGCTTCAACAACGTATTTGGAGCTCAGGCCCCATAGGAGTATACATTTAGGACCCGGCCCTCCAGGTTGGGGGTTGTGCTGCTGACGGGATAGCCGTCTGACTACGGAAAACACAGCTAGTTACGATGCAATAACCAGTCTCGAATATGGATGGACTAACTGCATCAAAACAAGGACAACGAAGATCCAACGACTGAGGTGGCTGGGTCATATGATCGGATGGACACCATAGCTCCGGCCCGGAAAATCTTTGAATCCACCACCGAGGGACAGCGCAGTTGAGGAAGATCGCGGCTCAGGTGGCACAATTAAGTAGAAGGGGACCTCAACCAACTTAGCGTGCGAAACTGGAGGCAGCTCGCTAAAGATGGAGCTGACTGGAGACGCTTGTTGGTTGAGGCCCAGGTCCACCTAAGACTAAAGTGCGTCTGTTTGAATGTAAATCCAAGTAGAAGCATCCTTGTCTCTGTTTAAAGAGTTCGTCCGTTTGAGTCTTTTGCGTTCACCTTCTCCTCTATTGCATGGCACAAGACATCTTTTAGGTCGCTCTGTTTTCCTGGAGTTCGAAGGGCCTTAACATGTCAGTTCGGGCACGACATTGTGCCTTGGCCAGACTTTTGAAACCCGTAACTTGTGGTCACAATCGCAAAAGTTGGTAGTTTTGAGCTCCGATCATGCCAAAGGAATACATATGTACTTTGACGTATCTATTGACAAGACAAGACTGAGCTAAGTAGAAGACTGCCTTTGTTTGACTGCCTTTGTTTGTGTTCCAAACGAAAGATAGAGCACATGTGTGCTCCAAATGCTCGCCAGTGGGTCAACTTTTTAGCACGATTGTATCTCGGTACATCCTGACATAATCCCCACACAATAACCGTATTCGGATTCTGTTCAATTTTTATAGCCAACTGGTGTTGGTTGTGGCATACACAGTGCAGTTGTGGCGTAGGCGAATCAGTCTATAAATCAAAGCATATGTGTTGTATTCAGTTGCAAAGCAAACAGGACACCAACATAGCGCTACAACCGACAGCGATAATGGTCTATGACAAACAAAATGACATTCCTATTGTTTCGCTGTACATCCGTACAGAAACACATATACAACCACACACACACGCACACAAGTACACACATGAGTGCGTTATATGAGCTTAATTGATTTATTAGTCCATCCATTGGCTTCGTAATTTATGAATCGTTTCGAAGCGTTTATCAGGACAGCCGCGGCGGTGGCGGGCAAAAAGGAGGCCAATGCCAGCAACAACTACCCTAACAATATGTCGCTCTTCCTGTGGCAGATAGTTGACCAATTAGCACTTTGTTGGATTTTTATTTTATGATTCGAGTTTTATCCTTTTTTTTGCGTTGTCTCGTCCTCGTCGTCATCGGGACGGGATGGGACAACAACAACAACGACGACGATAGAGAATTGATGGTGTGGAGCAATTCATTTTATTTAACGAATCACGAGTCATTTGATCGGTGGACAGACAGGCTCGGTGGGGTCACAGGCTATTTCGGTAATTAGATGGTTGTTTGCGCGCCCGAGGTTTTAACGGCGATTTAATGGAGCGAATTTCTGTTTTAATATGAGATCTCGGCGTATAAATCTCTTTTAATGGTCAAGGATTTGATGTCCTATTTTACTACTTCAAATTTTTTTTTTCCGTTATCTATACAAGGGATGTATAGCTTTATCGTGTGATTTTATGGCAATGAATGGTGTCTTTAAAGTTGTATCCTCTGCCGAGAAGATTTCAATCCGAATTTACCCCAAACTATTCACATTTTGTATCCTCAAAGGTGTAATCTTCACTTTGATATGCAAATCCATCTGCTGTTGGTCACCCTATTTGTCATTCATTCACTAACGAGAGCCCGTATTTGTCGAAACCATCCGAAATGTCAATATTTTACTCGATATTTGATCGTTTAGTTGAATCTGATAAATAAATCTAGGATTGCCATAACCCCAAAAACAAATTCTCTAATCAAATTGGGGGATTCCCCCAGTACACACACCCAAAACTCGTTAACGACACATCTAAAAACGATTGAGATACGGAGTATGTAACCAAATCTAACCAAAGTCTCGGTTACGGAAGGATAATTCCTTTTCCGTAAATTTTATCCACAAACATCTCTAAGGCAGGGCCAGGCTAAGCTTTCCATCTATCCATCCGCCTGTTCGTTCATTAATCCAACTGTTTGACATGTGGCTAGGTGACCGGAGATCACTCTATAACCGGTTATATGCAGTTTTGTGAATTCATTTTTAATGAAACCTTACTCTGTCTCTGTGTGTGTGTGTAAACATCTTAAGCATGCACTTAAGGCACATCCTTGCAAGCTGAGTATTGCTCATCAACAAAATCTTCAGATGTATCGATTAATTTGCAATTTAATCGAAATCACATTTCGACGAGCCTATACATGCATATGTGTGTGTGTGTTTGAATCTTAAGGACACTTCCTCTTGATGTTGTTACACCCTGCCATTCGTTAGGCATTACAGAGAGACGATTAAATATGCATATGCTCGAGTGAATTGCATATTTTGAAGGTAAATTGCACAGTGGTGGCAGTCAGATGTTGTCCTCCTTGGATGGGTTCAGAACCAATCCTTTGTAGCTTGAAGCTTGCTTGGAGCTGCTAGATTACCGGACACAAGGGCATTGAAGGCAACGAGATTGCTAGACAAGCAGCTCAATCGAAGCTTATAGGACCAATTCCCTGCCAGATTTAGTTGGACCTTAACTCGTGGAGGCAACAGAAGAAGCTTTCAAAGTGGAACTCGGCTATTGGACTTCGTCTAGGAAGTCGAGTCAAGAAATTTCTAGCACCAAGCAATGTGATGCTAAGCTCAGTTGATGCTAAGATCCTGCCCAGATTGGATTACTCAGGGTATCGTTGTTGGCACCATCAAATTAATCAAAACGGCTATGCAGGGCATCGCACAGCGTGCCGAATTCAAGACGCCTGATCTGGTCACATTCCCGAAGGGAGAATAAGTCTGAGAGAGGAGAAGATCACAAATGACCAATCGAACCTAGATTTCAAGAGCAAACAGCGGAGATTGCTGGAGATAGTCGTCTTTTGATGCAAAGAGGCTTTAGTTTCTCAAGATCCACACCATAAATGTATCCAAACATAAGGCCTTTAGAGAGATCATAGAGGATTCTCTCTATTGGCGGGCATCGACAAATGATGGTGCGTGTGAAGTACGGATGGGTAATCAAATCAAGAACGAGCTAGGGTTCTAAATCTCAAGTCGATCAAGAAGGTGCACGTAGATCCTTGGGGCACCCGATAAAAACAAAACCGAGACCGTTTCTCTTTCAACGCAGGCAAGCAGCACCGCCTCTGTACAAGTTGTTGGAAACAATTCAAAAAAACTGGTAAGGCAGCTTTTTTACTCTCGTCTGAATCGGTTTTTGCAGGCATGACACGCTTTATTGCTTCGAGCTCACTAAATGTCGAATTCTCTTAAGCAAAAGCATTCTGTCGAGCCTGCAGTGATGTGTTAGGGGTTCTAAAGACAGAAGGTTTCATCTAAAATCGACAACAAGAACCTAGCATCAGTCGGCAAAGACCAAGTGTCTAAGAGGCAGCAATTCCTGGATGAATCCCGAAGTGCGTTGTGCCAGCAACAATCTCAAGAGTCTTGAGTCTTAATGAATCCTTCAAGTGTCTTATTTTGTTAGTAGTCATCGATCATAACGACTCAGTTCGCAGAACAGTTCCTAAAAGACAAGAGATTAGCTCACAACTTGCTTTTTGCACCACGATCCTGCACTCATCTGTTGTCACAGAGAACGGCATAAGCATCCCATGAGCCTGCAGAGATTGCATGATCGTAACAAGCTGGCTATCGACTTTCGAAGCACAATTCGACCAGCAGGTACAGATCGACGAGCTAGAAGAGGATTACTAGTTACAAGGTCTGTAAGCGAGACGAAGATGAAACCGAAAAGAGGCTCTCGACACCTCTTCTACTTCTAGGATTCCACCAACTGACAAGGTTTTCATCCTAGATTTCGATATGCCACTGAGCCAACCATCTTTCGGAGCGGTTGACTCTGAGTCTTCGGAGATGGCTCATATAATCCAGCTTCTGTCTCTGACTTAACATCGACGAAGTGGGAGCCAAAAGATCCCGATATCCCTTTAAAGGACTCGAAAGTTGCTCACATTACCATGGTGAAAGTATCTCTATCTGACTGTAGATACTGAATTTTTCAAATACCACTGTTCGGCACCACTGAACTGTGCGTCATATCGAGTGCATTTCACTCGTCGTCGTCGCCCAGTGTGTTTCCAAAACACTCCTAACCGCACAAAATTCAATTTAGATCCAATTTCGCCCATGTTGACTCAACCATTTCGTCCTTACGTTTATCGCAACTACACTCTGCAGTGCGTTCATCCTTTTTAGACAGACGAGTGGCTAACCTCAAACTAAACCCCACATTTCCACTCGTACATGTGTGTATCGAAATTTGGAATTCATACCGAATGTTTACTCAAGTGTTGGTCATGGCTACACACGGTAAGTGGTGACGAAGAGTGAATGGAGTGAACAGTTTCATTAAATTTTTCGAAAAAGTCCTTAATCGGCTGCCAAGTGTAGTAAAGTCAAACGAGAGGAACTTATTAAATCTGTTACCATGCCGTTGGTCAAGTGTCGTCCTTTCAGTGTAAATCGACGTTCTTTGGAGGAAAAATTCATGGCCAATTCGTAGACAAGAGATCATTGCCACGTGAAACAAGTAAATGCTCCTCTTGTTGGTCCATCATCCTTCTTTGGGTCGATGGAAGGCTTATGTGTCGGACAATAGGAGCAGCAGGTAGACTGTATCCTTTCATTGTTGTGCAAGTTCAACCAGAGAATGGTTGGGCACTCATTTGTGGTCATGGCCATCTGTAACCTGGAAACCTGTGTATCTGGGTGGAATGGGACAAGGTCCTTGCCCGCAGGACTCCTGCAACTGCAACTTTAATTCTCTTCTAATTGATTTCGATAACACAAGTTTGATTGGTAGATTAGGGTCGGAGTTTATTGTGGGATTGACAACTGAGCTTCATTATGTTTCATGAACCGTAAACAGATTACGGTGAGATGAAACGATTACGTGTAGACGAGTCGGGATTTGAGTTTTAAAGTGGTGTGCGTATGCATTTTCAATTTATGCAAATGATTTGCAATTTCATTTTGAAACATTCCCCACATATCCTTTTGATTGAATTGATAGGAACGAAGGGTGTACACAACGATACAGACGGTGGGGTGTCAAAGAGGTAAATGGACTTGGGAAGGCATTCATCAATGGAACGAGAGTAGAGAATCTGAAGTCGTTATCAAGAACTCTCTATGCTCCACTGAAGTAGCTAGGGAAGCTTATGGAACCGAGTGGAACTTAGTGGAGTGAAGTGCAAATCAGTTGTGATCCAATGTCGAACAGGCAGCAATTGCTGGATAAATCTGGAAGCGTGTCATACCAGCTATATTTTCAAGAGTCTTGGCTCTTCATGAATTCTTCAAATGGTCACCGATTAAAACGATTCAAACTGCGAAGTAGTCTACAAAAAGGTAAGAGCTAGGCTCACAATTTCTGGGTGATTTCTGTACCTTGGCTCTGCATTCATCTGTGACGACCATAAGAAGCTGATAGCTTGCAGAAACTGCATGATTGTTACTCTTTTACAAGAAGGTTCGGATCGAGGGGCTTGAGTTATGTCTTTGATGCTACAATCCTAAATGCCAATAGACCAGACCAAGCAGAAAGCGAAAAGTGTGTCCCGAACCCCATTGATATCGCTCCAACTTCTGAGATACCATCTACTGACATAGTTCCAGATCTGATCCCTGACAGCCATCTCGGGAGTCACTAAGCTAACTAAGACAAACTTGTGAAACCTAGTGGAACTTATTGGAATAAAAACTACACCAAGACAACCTTGTGGAACCTAGTGGAACTTATTGGAATGAAAACTCCACCAAGACAACCTTGTGGAACCTAGTGGAACTTATTGGAATGAAACCTACACCAGGACAACCTTGTGGATCCTAGTGGAACTTAATGGAAATGGAAAACTATACCAAAACGATGGGAATTAAGACCATAATCAACTTACAGGACCCTGCAGACAATGTTAATCACTCTTCATTTTCGAAATACGTAAGTGCCTTCCAATCCCCAGTCCGAATAGTGCAGGAGCCACCCATCAGACTGTGCAATGCTAGAAAACTTTTGAAATGCTGTCGTAAAGAGCTTAGGGTTTTTGAAACAAAGCTCAGGTAGGTAGGAGTTCTCCGCTAGGTCCGAAACTCAAGCTTAAAACAAGGAACAGGAATCTTGAGGAAATAAACACTAGATGGAGCTGGTCAACTCTCTGTGTAAGTGCAAGAAACTCATGGACACCGTACAAGAAAAGTAGAACCAATAGATTCTATCCAAGAGAGGGTGCGTTAAGAAGAAAAATCAAGGCGATGCATCTCGTTTTACAGGCAAGCTTAAGTTTAAGACTAAGATAATAGGTGAACATAACCTTTTAGAAGTCAGTTTCTACCAAGACTCCGAAGGACTGTTCCCGTTAAGATTCACTAATAAGATCGTCTTCATGTGACAAAAGTCACTTGGTGCATGCTTAACCTTTGAATTAAGCCTGGCTTGGTAGGACTTTTAGTCATGTATACTGCAAGGTTTAGTTAAATGCATTAAAGTGCCACAGATCGGCTGTACTAGAGAAGATTTATCCACAAACACAGAACTTGGGCATGCCTCTCGTTTTTTTATTGTTTCAAATTGGCTCAGCGACTGAAGCATGAAGTTCTGCAAACTCTAAGATCCATTGTTCTAGGAGCTTGTTTAACTAGGAGAACCTCGATCTTCCTTAAAAGTTGAAGGGGTGACTGCATTCTATATGAAGCAAACTCCGTTTCAAGGACCCATTGTGTTCATCTTCCTTATAAAGGCGTTTCTTATGTCCTTAGGTGTCAGGATTTTCTTGAGAGAAAATGCGAGCCCTGATGTTGCAGGGAACCACGCACTCTCACAGTTGCTGTTCCGCTGATTCGTCTTCTTCTAGACAAGTGATATCTTAGGGTGCAGTGTCCGGAGAGGAAATTGGCAAGCCCTTTGATGACAATTTTGGCCTGTTTTAGTCTCTAAATGTTGTCCCAGTGGGAAATGTAGTTCCGTTTTTCCCATCCATCTAGACTTGTTTAAAACGCGGAGCTAGGGATGCCCCAGAAGGGTTCAGAGGAACAATTTATAGCTAATTGGTCTGCGATTTCATTGGCTTAAATGCCTCTGTGCCATAATAACTGTATGTATGTATGTAATTTGGCACGACAGCTCATGGAGAGCCAAGGCCTAGCTTTTCACAACCATTCATGTTGTGCGTGTTATATTCTTCGCACGAATGGAAGGGGCCTGCAGTTTAATGCCGACTCCGAACGGCGAATTGAGAAGCTTTTCGTGACAGATTGTACTCTTGCAGGTTTGTCATGCTTGCGAAGAGGTGGTGCCGCGAAAAAACTTTTGGTGGTTTTTTTGAGAATCGAACCTGTGTCTCTCGCTTAGCAGTCCAACGCACTAACCACTAAGCCACGGCGACCACATAATAATAACTATAAAAGGTTTTAGGGAGCATTGAAGCAGCCAGCAATGGCCTTTGAGTTCCAATAATGAGAACTCAATACTTTAAGCGCTGCTGGAGCTGGACCATCGGAGAATATACTGATGGTTCCCCCTTCATGCCAAAGCCAAGATTAATGTTTGATTGATGAAAGACACTAGGACACATTCCAAGTGCCTTTGGGACTTTCTGATTAAGGCTACAAATACCGAATCTAACACGGGACTGCTTCTTTGATTCATCTGAAAACCACTCTAGTCCTTTTTTATTCACCGCCGGTTTCCCAAGAAGTGCGCTTCGGGATCTCGATCTCGACCTTTTTGCCAAAGCAGTGCGCTTCGGACATGAAGTCGTTGATCATTTTCAGCTCGGAAAAGTCAGAGAGAATAACCTGGATTCCTTCCTATAGAGCGTTGGAGGTGTAATGGAGTAAGACCAATAAGTGCCTCTATAGCTGTCGTAGGGCAAGCCCCGCATAGCCCTGGAAATGTCTCTCGTTACTTCTAAACTTCAGTACTACTTAAGCTAGACAAAACTAACCACAGATAAGAGAATGCTACTACACAGGCCCCGAAGTTCTAAACAGAACTGACCTAAGCCGAATCAGAAAGTTTGCTAAAGGTATTGCAGATAGTTGGTGTTTTCAATGCCAATAAGCCTGCATTCCAGGATGTTTTGACTCGTTTTAAGTAAAAAAACTTCCTTTCTACATGTTCAGATATGTCTCCCCTCTTGGGAGCATTTTTCTTCGACAATTTCGAAGACCCGATGAACATTGACGTACGAAGTCTACTCTTCGGTTCAACTGCATCTCACAATGGATGCGTCCATTAGTCCAAGTGTCACCTATGTTTTGTGGGCATCCACCAACCAGCTCATACATCCTTTCAAGTCCAATTGAACAAAAAAAAAAACCAAATCTCATTAAAGGCTCTTCTACAGCTGACATGTGTGATGACTTATGTGAACCCTTTCACTCGTGTCCTTAATGAGGATTTTTCTTTCATATTTCATTTTTTTTTGTGGGTGGTTCTGTGAAATTCTTTTCAACAAATAGTTTCCCAGGATAGTTGCTTCTCGGAATTTGTGTTTTTTTTTTATAAACGACAAAGGACGTGCTTTTGAATGAAAAACGTTTCCAAGGAATTTTATTTCAGTGCCAAGTATAGGTGTACAAAGATTTGTGTAACCATTTTGCCATCCTTTCTCCTTCATCCTCATCCTGGATATTTTTTTCCACCCCCGTTCCGTTTTTTTTTGCAGCCGGTAATAAACTTAAATGAAGTGGCAATAAAATGCGATTTTATGAGGAGCTTTTGAAGTTCGTTGTACAGATGTATGTGTTTGGGGGCAGGCTGTTGGTGTATTATGGGTTTTTTATTGACAGGACAACATATGGTTCAGTTAAGTGCATATGGTGTTTAGGGGCTTTTCAGGAACCATAAAGCCAGCCCTCTGACGATGGAGGGAGATACGGAAAAAGGAAAAAAATATTTACAAATGACAATTTGTTTTTAAAAATTTATTACCATCCTTGACAGTAGGGGCTGAGGGGGAGGGAAACGTGCTTCGTGGTCAGAGTTAGACTTGGTTCACTTTCATGAGTAGATACTCACTTCACAAAACAGTCTTGTGATCATCTCGCCTAAAGGGATTGCACATCAAGCTGTTTAAATCCACACCTAAGTTCTCCCTCACGTCCGCAGGTACCGACACGAGTAAATAAATCATCCGACGATACTCAACCGTAATCACCACGTGTGCATGGTAAATTTCCATTCCCACATCAGTTTAAACGTCTCTAATCTGCTTGGTGGAGTGTGCATCCTTATTTTTTGCACTCGACATCACTCGCCCTGCGTCCCACACTCACAAGGATGTATGTGATTATGGCACTTTGTGCAAACGTTCTCCTTACTGCAATTTAATCTTTGGTCTTGTATCCTTATTTTTATTTCTAGACCCCCCCCCCCCCAGCTGTGTGCACTTCTTTACAAATATCGCCGCTACTTAAGTTTTAATTCCACGTGTCTGGTATCCTTTGAGCCACTTTCTACAAAAAACACACCAACGTGAGTGCCTTGCAGCCGAAGTAGGAGTTTTTATGTCGAACACGACGATGATTATGATAGAAGTCCGAGTACACTTTCAGTGAATTGCCTTTAAATTGGTTTCTGATGGACAGAAGCAGGACGAGAACCCTTTATCGCTAAGGATAATATTATTTCTAATCACTCGTAGCCAAGAGTTTCAGGACAATTGAGTGTGTCCTTTGCATAATGAACCCTCAAAATGGATTCAATTGTAAGTGAAGGACTTGTAGTGTTTGTGGAAGGAAGGATGTGACCAGATTTTTGGTGAGAAATGGAGGCCAGGAGTGTTTATGTGTGTTTCTAAGAGTTTCTCGGTTAGGTTTGGTTGAGTTCGATAGCCAACATTACATTGGCGCCTGTAGCTGCCTGTAGAGCTGGAGTTTTATCATTTAAGACGACTGAGCCTTTCTGTAGTTTCCAGCAGAATGCTGCATTTTCCAGTTCCTTCTTTTGGCCACCATAACCAAATCTTGGCACATGAAGCTGAGAGAGGAAGAGGCACAGGCATGAGAAGCATGCAATTGAATGAAGGTATGACACTCGAAAGCTTGAACTTTACAGAACTTTCTCGACTCGAACGATAGGAAACTCGTTATAGCCACAGTCAGTGCTGAGAACCTGGATAGAGTCCTTCTTGACAGGCAAACTTTGCATCCACTTGACTTTAATGTATTGAGGGTATCTATAGCCAAGCTTAAGGTCAACAAGCCAGCTGGATGGTATAGCTTGTATAGCTTGTGCTTGGCACAGAACATGCATATGACGACTTTAAGAAAGAAGACCCTCTGAACTGCGTCGTGTATAGAGGCATTAGTCTTTTCAAGATTGTTTACAAAGTCTCTGCCGTACGTTTCAAAGCTCAGCTACAGCATGACTTAACAACACAAGGATGTAGTTTTGATACAGGAAAACCCCTAGACACTTCAGTCTTTTCAGGCAGAGATCTTTCAACGGGCTATCCCCATCATTTGATGGATCCTTGAGTTCTAAAGCGGAAAACTCAGGAGACGCTCGCTTTTATCGCTTAAAAAGGCAGATGAGATGAAAGAGAGAGCACGTCCACCATTGGCCATGGAGAATACACGCAGGGTTATCAAGATCGCTAACAGCTTCGTCGAGACTTTCAACGACTTTCAAGTTTGGGACAAGGTAGCGGGTTTTGTTTAGTTAAATCAAGGTAAGACTTCATCTGGCTGGAACATGTAAAGCGATTATACACTAGGGTTTTTGAATCCACTACAGATGGACCTTATTGGTCCACTGTACTTCGCGGAACCTCACAGAATCTGTCGAGCTCACTTCAGCAGTTTCTCGTTCTATAAAATGAAGCACCATAAGGTAAGCCTCCTGAAATAGAGTTGAAAACTGATGTTTCGTCTCTTTGGACTACTTCTTCTCTGCTCCTGTTTTCGAGACCAATATGGTGCTTAAACGGCCGATTTAGCCATGCTTATGTCAAAATTTTTGACGGCTTAAGTATAAGCTGCGCTTGGTAGATTTGACGAGACAAGCTTAGTTTTTCTGTTCACCTACGACTAGCTAGATCCAAGAAACTGTACTAGGGAGGATTTAAACATTTTTTCACTGTGATATCGATGCTGTAGAGGCAGAACTTCATAATCCTAAAAGACAGACTCTGCAATCCCGAATATTGAAAGAGATAATATGAGATTGTCGGCGCAGGGTCATAAGTCCATAAATCAATTGTGAACTTATAACCAACCCAGGTGGGTTAAAAGTCCACACGCATCGAATGTGGTATTATGGCTCACTGAGGTGGGTTATAAGTTCACAATTGGTTTGTGGCATTATAACCCATCCCAGTCCATTGTGGACTTTTGGCCTGTGGACTTATGACACTGCGCCGAGATCGTCAGCTTCTAAAGACCCGAAATCCAATCGATTCCAAATAAAAGAGTTCAATACGAACCGGGTGCTAAGCTTTAGTGAATTCTGTGTCAACATGCTAGTCCTCCTTAGGTGGGCCAACAAAGTTATTGAAAGTGGAACTTCATCAGGCAGGACTGGATGGATCTCGATGGCGTAGGCATCGGCGAGTGTGGGAAGTCAGGAGAAGAGTAAACTAACTCTGGTGAGCGCCCAACTTTAGAGGTGAAAATGTTAAAGACTCGCATGTACTAGTACCAACAAAGTTTGAATAGAGGGGCGACGACTTGATGTAAGGTGTCCTTGATGTGAGATCGTACATGCGTGTACCTTCTTGGAAGTGAGAGGTGGTTTATTGTTCCTAAACCACCCCGAATCCAGTAAGAATTTTAGAATAGCCTTTGGTGGAATGGTTGACAGTTTGCCCGGGTCGCCAAAGAAGTAAGCGCCTAGCGTTGTTTTCCTTATTCTGCTGAGACTTGGGCAGCGTTGTGCCCCTTCTCCACGTCTGAAGAGGTCGAGCGTACTTAGTTGCATTTTTTTTAGATGGACCGCCAGTAGGTTGTAGCCTATAAGGATGCTGATCTGTGCAGCGTAAGTATTTCCTTTCATTGTGTTGTGGCCACATCTTCTTTGACATGCAGTAGCGGCATGATGGGAGTATACTCCATCTTTCATCGGCAAGTTTCCAGAAGTACCAAGTAAGTGCAAGAACTGACGAGAGTAAGCTTAAGATGAAGCTTGATTGGGAGATTTATTGGGAAACGTTGGCTTCAAGAAGTTCCATCACTTCCCCTATAACAAACACCCCAATCCAAACTTGAATTATTGACGAAAAGGACATAGGTCTCCACTTGGCTTTCAAGTGTTCATCCCCTTGAAAGAAAGAAATTTCACGTGCTGATCTAAACAACGTCCTTTCCAAAGAAACAACTTTAATTGAGAGAAGGATCAACCAAGATGTCCGGTCCTCCTTCAATTTGCACCTAATTCTGAACATCCTTTCCCACAATGCAAAGCCAGAGCTGGTCCAGAGGTAAACACATCCACATCCCTTGTGAGCAAACTTCTTAATTTTTTTTTTGCAAATACAACACAGAAATACATCCTTCCAAGTACTTGAACAAACTGTGAATCCTTTGAGCTGCATAGCATAAAATTAAATAAACACACCATCCATCTCTTCCAGACTTTCCTCTTTTTTTTTTTTTGGGAGGAAAAGTCCTAAACTATTTGCAAAATACACACTCACAGGACGACAGACACACCAGTGCGCTTAGAAACTATTCTACATCCCACAATGGTTTATTTGCTAATCACTTGCTTTGAAGTATTCAACACGTTTACATTCATTCACACACACACACTTGTATTTTTACGGAAGGAGCTTTGCTTTGTGTCCACTTTGACTTGGTGGTACGAGTACCACCACTTTTAAATTTTCTTTTTTTTTTTTCATCTCTCATTCGTCCTTTGTTCTTGAAATGGAAAAGAAGAGAAGGCCCGGTCCGTGTCGTGTGTCTGTAGAAAAAAAAAATAAAAAGGATCTCTTCTCATTTTGTTTGAATTTCCAGTGAAGCGTGCAAAAAAATCCTTCTTTGCATAGAAAGAGAGATACGCTCTCGGTGGTTGTAGGAAGTGACCAGTGGTAATTAGATGGATTCCAGCAATGAGTCGAGAGATGGGGTCCTGCTTTTTATTTTCTTTGGAGAGTTTTCTTTTCATTTTGTCTGTTCCTTGTCCTTTTTTTTTTCATTAAAAGGTAATTTAAAGGATACGGTATTGAGGATTTAATGACCCCTAGGGAATATTGGTTGAGCTTAAGGCTAAAGGTCAATGTCACACGTGAAGAGGGGTTGAAGGCAGCTTAAACCGGTTGAGTGGAACGTAATTTACGATTTAGAAATTTGAGAAAAAAACATGTTTATTCATTTGAGAAGGTCCTATGGGGTCCTATGTCAAAGAATCCCTCAAACTTTCAACTAAAAAAAACACTCGTTATGTGAAATTAAACATTCAATTGCTTTAAGGACAAATTTTCCAGGACTTTTTTCATTCTTTAAACTACGCTCTCTCTCTATAGCTTGTAATGAGATTTCATTTAAAAGTATAACAGTTCCCAAAACTCTCCCATAAGCCAGTAATTAGTGCTAAAAAAAACCAATTCCTAACAAGGTTCAGGAGAGAGCGGTCCAACTTACCCAAGTAAATAGGGAAAAACTCCATCAAATTCTCGTAAAAGTTAATGACAAACAACGCGCAAGCGGAGAGCATGGGGGTGGTGAAAACTTCGTTATCCCTTCAGAAAAAGAATTCTGTGGTGAGAACGGGTCGGGACAAACTAACTTTGGTTGTAAATTTCACTTAGAAGCACACATATCCTTCGTACACTCGAAGAAAAGAAAAAAAAAAACTGCAGATCACCATTCCATTTCCGATGAAAAAAAACAACAAAAAAAATCGAAGAAAACTCGATGAGGGATAACACTCATGAGGGGCTACACAGGGTGAAGGAAAACTTTCGGGACAACAAAAAATTGCATTCAAAGAGTAAAGTTCCGCGTATTACAGGCTGAAAGACGACAAATAAAATGGAAAAACTCTCGTAATCCTTGTGGATGACAACTTCTCAAGGATTTCTCCTTCTTTCGTTGAAGTTTCTTCATCGGGGCGAGTGACGCACGATTGCTGGAAAATACGAGGGGTGGGTGACACTATGTTTGGAAACCCGTACTTCACCAGTCGGTACACATATCCTGGCAATTTTGTGAGGCGAATTTTCTGTATTTTGAATCACTTCCGATTGGGGGGTATGACAGTTATCCGTGGCGCATGAGTACCGACGTCACCAGTACATTGAAGTGCAGCAGTGATGTATGGCGTGTGAAGTCGGTTGTTGGACTCCAAATGGAATTTTTGGGTATGTGAAGAGGAAAGTGTGGAAGACTTGAACTCAACAGATGAAGGAGAGTGACGAAACGTAACCTGCGTCACATTGTGCCACTATTTGGATACACACATGCCAATAAGCCTCATGTGAATGAATGCGTTATAGATCGTTAGCAACAGTTACACGTTGGCCACGTTACAATGTGACAAAAGTGACAACGTAACGTAACGTCACGTTTTGTGGCACACAGGTCGAAGTAAAAGGCTAATCGGATACAAATATGTAATCGAAACTCAGGCGAATGGATGCCTTATAGTTCGTTGGCAGCAGTTTTTGGGATCCAAGCCGCGTTACAATGTGATAAAATGTGACAGCGTAACGTGACATCACGTTGTGTGGTCCACAGGTCGAAGAAGGAGGCTATTCGGATACAAATATGCAATTGAAACTCAGGCGAATGAATGCCTTGGCAGCAGTTTTCGGGATCCAAGTAGCGTTACAATATAACAAAACGTAACGTGACGTCACTTTGCGTTACCAGGTGGAGAAAGGAAGTGTTTATCAACTTTGAAAGCTCAGAACTACAATACGGATTGACTCTGCAACAAGCTTTGAACTATATTTGCTTGTAAAAAATAGGGACCTGCCCAAAAAGCGGGAATTGAATGGGTCGGCAGATGGTGGCTTAGGCTGCAGGACTAGGTACACATTCAAAATGGTTCGTTAACCAGGAAAGTGGGTAGCATACATAAGTATATATGTGGATGCTCAGTAGAAGAGAAGAAAGCAAACGAATAAGTTGTTGTGCTGCAATGAGAGTACCTACAACAAGCTGTGGCGGGGTACCATCAATGAGATGAAGTCGACCCAAACAACGAGTCTGAAGAGGAAGCTACAGAAAGATGTCAATATTGGTGGGTGATGTCCCTTTAGCACGATGAAGAATCCGGGATCAGACGAAAAACCATTTTATTCTCATCAACGATTCGTTGCTTAGTTTGGAAGTACGGACTGTGTGGACTGCTCGAAAAGGAGACTGTATGCCTAGACAGATGATCAATAATCTTGGGACAAAGTTCACCGCGAAGGCGATCGTTTTTGTAGAGCTTAAGCTGTAGCTGTAGGTTTGTCATTGTACTGCCCTATATAATTGAGAAAATCTGAGAAAAATCACCACAGGCTTAGTACTGTGGTGAGTTCGGACAAACTGAAGCATTGGGGTGAGTTATTGGACAAGAACTTCATCGATGAGAAGACTGATGTTAATCTTGCTGTCTCTCTACTTAAGATGGCGCTACAGTCCGGAATGGACAGGGGCCTAGCTGTCTCTAGTGCTACCAAAAGCATTGACAATAAAAACGAAACTGACGATGGGAGGGCAAATTTTAAGGACACGATCCATTGAAGTACCAGAAGATCGGAGATTGAACTACAAAGTGTACAGCCAAAGTGCTTTTTCTGTAACCTACCTAGAGCGTAGGAAGGTTAACTATATTACAGTCGAACGTGGTCCTGTTCGAAGGTGAAATCTTTGCATGAACATGTGGTTGAATCTACCTTGACGGATTGGCGAAACTATTCAAGTAGTGCCACCAGTTCCTTTCAGATTGAATCTTGACATTGGAAGAGTTCACAATTATACTTCTCGGGCTGACTGTTTGTTGAAGAAGTCGCCGCCTTAATACTTGATTTTGAAATGCGAAAGGACTGCGAAAACTTCACCCATTATAATGCACATAGCTCGTATCAATGGCCAAATTTCTCACTAAAGTCCTCGCCCCTGACTCAATAACAAACGCAATTCCATTACATTCATGCTGCACCCCTTGCATAACACATTCAATGAATCTCATTTGGGTTAAGCCCAACCACCCCAAGAACTACATAATCCCCCGTGTAACACAGAGCAGAAAAGAAACCCCTTATAATGAAACATCAATACCTTTTCCACACCAAAGCTTCGAGGTCAGTTGCATGTCAAATGGAGATACAACATTCCAAACGTTGCTATTCCTAAATTTGCATTTGAAAGGGAATTGAATTGCTGCAACACTACCGCTCTCTCTCTCTCTCTAACAAGGTAACTGCTGTGCCATGCAAATGATTGACTTTATATCGAGTCCACGCCCAAAAATTTTGTTTGTTTTCAATTATCCTGAAGTGTTTTCGTTGAATAGTGTAATCCTGGTACAATTGTCAAAGTGCCTTTGCGTGTGAATCGACAGATAACCTATTTTCGACACTAGCTCCATTGTAAGGTAGGTGGGGGGGGGCAAGAATAATATTGTTACGTGCCAATAGCTTGGATCTGAATTGATAAAATATCCTTTTCTAAGTTTTTTTTCTTTATTTCGCATGCTAATGTGGTCTTATCCTGGCACGCAAGTCGATCGACAAAAGATGCATACATTCGACAATGGTTTACGAAACGTGATGCTTTTGTTGAACGCATCCATTTTAACGAGAAAAAAAATGTCATATCACACTGCTGACACCATCTTTTTTCTGACTCATAACACAGGGATGTCATACAAAATTTAACTTAAACTAACTTTCAAACTGTGGGGGGCTTTTGCAACTGTTTTATAATTTTTCATCTATTCGCTCACAAATTCATCGTCAATCTCTATAAATATCCCTTGCCCAAGGCTACTTACATGGTCTCATTCTCATAATTACAAGGCAATAATGCTGCAGATACACACAAGAGAAGGGTGGTTAGAGCCCAGAAATTATTCGAGAACATATTTCATTGCGGTAATTCAATAACCAGCTAGCGGGTCTACATCCAACAGTTGCACATAAATGTTGGGATTGATTGATTGCAAGTGTGTCACTCAAGTGAGTGGGTACAGATTTTGGAAAACAGCACAGTGGGGTCTCATTTTGTGCATTCCAAAGTGACTGTCAATAAATAAATGTCCATGGTTGGCTGGGAGAGGTGAATGGGAAGAGAACATTTGACTGGGTGCGAGATTAACAAGGGTTTAGACAGTGGAGGACGATAAAACAGAGTCGGGTGTGGACTTTTAAAAAATAAATGTTTATGGAGTCAAATCAAGGACACTTAGGTGTGATTTTTTCTTCAATGGGAATCTTTTAAACTGAAGTCTGTGATGGGAGACCGTTGTTAATTTCTTCTATTAAAAGGAGGCAATATGAAGTACCACGGAGTTCAGTGTTAGGACCACTTTTATAGGACTAAACGTTCCAAAGGATTCGGAGGAAAGTGTTGCCAAGCTGAAAGACCAAATAACCTAAATACGTTGACTGGCTTAGAAAACTGGCAACAGAAAACCAAGAGAATTTGGCATTTTGATGATTGGTGGACACATGATGAAGTTGAAACCGTTCGTATGGTATGAAACTTGGAAATGATGGTCCGATTAGCACTTGGAATGCATACATATACATACGTATGCGAAGAGGTTTTTAAGGCAAGCGCTGTGCTAGTAAGAAGAACCGGAATCGTCCGTAGAGAACAGGAATCATTAAGTCTTATACTTTTCCTTAGGTCTAAGCTTGAGTAAAGCATGCAAAATATTTCGCACGCCACTGGCCAACGAAAGAAGACACAGAAGACTATCCTAAATGTTTGAAGACCAAGACAAAATCCATGGCGAGATGAATATGTCACAGAAAAGTACCTAGACACTTTAAGAATAGCTTTAGCATGCCTCTCACTACTTGCAAATTGCTACTTAAAAGAAATGCGATCGACATCCCCAAACACAGGTGGACAGAAGGTTGTACCTGCCTTATCACCAAGCAGATTTGGCCGAAGCTGGATCTCTTTTACTGCCTAATCAGACAGAAAAGACTACTCATGAGTACCATAGTTGGTGTCATAACGCGGGACACTGCACCATCGGCAAACACACCAATAGGTTGGGCCTCTTCTTCAACAACTTTTGCAGAAGCTGCATGGACGAGGAGGAGGAGAAGACAATTCTCTACCTTCTTTGTACATGTCCGGTCCTCTTCCTTCCAGCTTCCAGCGCTTCATAGCAAGTTCTGGCTCGTTTTGCGGGTAGTAGTTCTGGTTTAAGTACAGATCCATGGGGTAACACAAAGGACCTTATCTTGTCAAAGTGAGGTTACAACTTGGAGCTAGCTACTCCAACCTAACCAAACCTAGGAATAGCTTAATGGATGGAGGAGTTCGGAAATTCAAGCAAGAGAGCAAGTCGAATCACTTGACGTTTTTATTTGGCAACAACTGTTTTGGATGTGCCTTGATGCCTTGAGATACTAAGAAATAGTTGAAGAAGCCGAGAATTGCCCACCATCTTGGAAGGATGACACAGCATATCACATTTTCGCAGAAGGGAAAAGGGACTTCAATTAACTTGGTAAGGGTAGATGTCCAAATAGTTAACTAAGTCCAACAAACTCTGTCTCTAGTTTGAAGTTTCTAAGCATATTGACTACGAATGCATCCCTTGAAGTGTCGGGAGCTGTAGCTACTTTGAGTTGAAGATGTCAGGTGCTGGATCAAGAAGAAGCTTTGTTTCAAATCTAAGCTTAGCTCTCAGGTTCGATAGCATCTCGGATCCCAAGATTCTTGAGCTAACGAACTAAAAGCAATGTGAAAGGGACTTTTAAAGGTGGAAGACGGTGGTGATTAGAAGTCTGGTATCTTTAAGTCAGTAATCATTTTCAGGGCGTGGGGGCTTCTATCTTTTTTGCCACAACCCTAACAGGCTAAGACCTGAGTTTCGAATGTGAATAGACATTTCTTCAGTAGAATGCTTCCGCGGGCATTAAAGTTAAGGATGTCTTAGTGAACTTCTCTCACTGCCGAGACAGACGATCTAAGGACACCTGGGTTTTGAAAATACATAGTTGGTTCTAAGAAAAAAAGATATGGACGGTCTCGAAGGGTATCTTACAAATAACCATGAGTAAGGACGAAGATAGAAGTTCACGCAAAATGGCTTGAGCTGCAGCTGAACGAGAAGAAAACAAACGTATAAAACCTCCAACCATCGTACTGTGGCTACCAGAAGATTTAATACTCTTACTCTTACTCTTACTCGATTGACTGGAAGACCTTCAGATCGCTGATTTCAGGGAAACTTCTCAGATTCCTTTGCATTTTTATGTGGTAAGCCGTTTTCTTACTAGCTTCCATCCGATGGGTAGCTTTTACGGGTACAATGGTCTTGGGACTACAACGTTCCACTCGATAGGCAAAAAGCAATCTTATAGTCCCTCAATCTCTTAAATCTGTTCAAAGTTTCACCCAATTAATGTAGAGGTCGTCTATAGAATAGAACTTGATTGAGTCGTCCAGGCACATGGCTGCTTTTTGAGGCTTTAGAAATCTATTCTAAGTAGGTTAGGTACTAAGTCAGCACTAGCTAGGTTATGAGTCGCAACGAGAATGATTAAGAAGCAAGAAAGTACCACACAAGGTAGTCAACAGCAGTGTCCTATTCCACTGTGAGAACTTCCAAGCAGGCAGGACATCCTAATGCTATATATGAACAGAACGTGTTTCAATAATGCTCGCAGACAACTTTTTTAAAAAATAACCACCCCGACCTATGTAAATCTCCCCGACAGTCCGTGGTTTTGTAAAGTAAACATTTGCATGTAAATGATGCGCCGAATGGTATCCTGACAGTTGCCCCCTTTTTTGTTATCCCTTCCAGGTTCCTTTGGTGTCAGTTTGTTGTCAGTTTTCCGATTTCGAAAACTGTCAAATTTATTTGAAATATGGAATTCTCTCTCTCTCTCTCCCTCTTCCTCCCGATCAACCGCTCACAGTTTGATTTATCCTGTCACCAGCAGCAGTAGTACCATCATCACTGGACGAGATTTTATCGAAATATTGTCACAGTTTATGACAGTAGCAGTAGCATCCATACAAAACAGCTGCAGTTTCACCAAGAGTATCCTTCTGTCATCCAAATCCCGAACATGTCCTGTAATACAATTAAGCCAATGGCAGGAGTGTGTCACTGATAAATTCAACCAAAAATAAATTTGATAAACATGAATGACGAACACAATCAGTCACACAAAAGTTATGACTCGCTCTCTCTTCTCGTAGGGATACGCGCGGTTTCAGTTGAAAGCATCAGGAGAGACGACTCACAAGGGACAAGGGTTATCTATACTTTAACCACATTCAAGCGAACACAGATGTAAAGCGAAACAAACAGCTGGAGGGAGGGAGGGAGGGAGGGAAAACTTTTGAGTTCTTCTTGAAAGTAAATCCTTTGGAGCGACTAATGATCCATGTATGCGACGGTGGGGCGATGCATTTCAGTTAAAATTGATCCTTGGACCGTTTTCATGTCCCATTAAAATTGAACAGAAATTGAAAAGTCCTTTCGGTATAAAGAGGGGGTGGGTGAGTTTGGAAAAAGTGAAAAGTTCGCCTTTTCCGAAGTTCGACGAAGTTTTCTGTATTTTTTTTCCTTGGAACGTTTCTTTTCCAATAAACGTCGTCGTCAATGGTGGGGAGAGGATGAGGATTTTGGTCCTTTTTTTGGTTAAGTGAGGAAAAAGTTGTCTGCAAACTGGAATAGGGAATGCGTAATGGTTGAAAGTTTGATTAAAGACTTTTCGTGTGGAACTGAGAGATTTAACGACGACGACGAACGGTTTATGTCGAATGCAGTGTTTTGCGAGAAGGATTAGCTAAAGGACTTATGGTGACTCGTGGTGTTTGTATGTCATTTTGTCATAGGAAAATGGACATTTAAGAAGCTTTTCCACTTGAAATGATGTAGGGTTAGGGTCAGTCAATGAATATTCATACAGAAGTTCATGGCGGACCGCAGGGGTGTGTTCCAAAAATGCAGTCTTAAACACGACCAGATGTACAATTGGTAGATTTGATACTCTGCTGCTTGTTTAAACATGCTCCACATTCCATATCCTTTATCCAAAACTACACTTTCTATTGAAATATCAAAATTCTGTTTTTTTCTCCTCAAGGATAATGGATATCTGTAGGGAAAAGTTTCTTTCACATTTAGTTTTGTGTGGTATCCGTACCATTGGCCATTCATTCCATTCACGATGCATGGGGATAGCAATAGGTCACAGGACCCTTTTCAATTTTTACAAATTTTTCTCTAATTCAAAATCGGAGTAGTAGTTGTGCGGAATCAGATCCCAGAGCACTTTGTCTACTTAGCCAGGATAACCATGAACAGAGACTTCCCAACAAATTTCGTTAACTTTTCTCTGCACACTTTCGCCCCCTCTTCCAATTTAGCTGGGAAAATTGAGATGAACATATGGTAGGGAGTTTGTTTGCAAATGCAAGGATAAAGTTTCTCCCAGCACACGGGTGTGTGTATGTGTGTCCTTACCGAAACGAGCAGAAACCTTTCGATGCAGTTGAGGTGTGCAAGTGATAAGCATACCACCGTATACGGACAGTGGAGGAATTTTAGCTGATCTGCAGTTGAAATGTGGTAGGTACCCCATGTCGACACTTACCCGGGTGGTGGTCGATTGCTCGAGAATACAAGTTGTTTGTGTCCTTTTTTTTTGATTTTGTTTGGGCTGCAAGGACCCAAAACTTCCATTATCGTTCCGAGATATTGAACAACATCGACGGGACGAATGATAAATTGCATCCTTGTGGTCAATGGAGAGATGAATTGATCATTTACGGTTAATTTGCCACGAATTGTCCGGGACACGTACATGTGTGTGGAGAAGATTGTCTGTCATTGCGGTAGAATGTCAGTGAATGCTTGCGCATAATTGGGTACAAAATGCCGTTTGTTATTGGATTGGGAAGAGGGACAATGACATGATTGACCAAAAAATACATAAGTGGGGTGAGGGCATGAAGTTTGCGACAACGATTGAGGAAGAAACTCGGAATGAAAGAACGATTGAATCAGGGGTTGACTGATGGAAGAGGTTTAATTTGGTGACGTGTGCCTTTGAATAGAGTAGAGTTCATCTCTTTGGATCGACTTGGGTGTCTTGCGAAACCTCGCACATAAAAAACTTCAAAAGAAAGTGATCACATTCAACAATGTTGTCCAAGGATTGATTGGAGTTCAAAGAGTCCACTAGGACGGCCTTTCTTAACATAGATCAAGCCTTCAGCAATTTGGAAAGTCTTACTGTATGGAGTCCCGCAAGAGTCGAAGCTAGGTCCGTTCTTGTACAAAATATGGTGTACAACGTTTTTTTGAAGTTCCCGATCCCTGAAGGGGGCCTTATTGACTTCCAACGAAGCTACACCGACTGAAATTATTATCTTAACGCAGCAAGGATGCTCACACTCAATTTTTTGGTAGTTGCCTTGGCTCAGTGGTTAGAGCATTGGACTTGTTGAGAACAGGGACGAAAAGCGACCCAACAATTGTGGTTTGTTTCGGCGACAC
This sequence comes from Criorhina ranunculi, assembly GCA_951813785.1. NCBI lineage: Eukaryota > Metazoa > Arthropoda > Insecta > Diptera > Syrphidae > Criorhina > Criorhina ranunculi. The sequence continues at coordinate 9,854,619 of OX638382.1, read as the reverse complement.
GTCCCGCCTAGGACTTGACTAAGTCCGTATGATTCGTGGGTTAAAAAATAGTTATATTCACTCTTGACAGGTAGCTAGGTGTCGCGCAGGACTCACTTAGGCTCAAAACCCGTTATGATATTCACTCTTGATAACTGAAAGGCTTCCTTAGTGGGTCAGTGCTCCACATTCTTGGAGTAAATGTGTTACAGTTTTCACAGAGCCTCTGGGAAATCCTTACGTTTTTCACGTTCAAGGGGTTGACATGTGGATTCAAGAGTCCAAACTAACCTCTGTCAACCAACTCCTACTCTCATTCACAAGGTGAACGTTGGGCACCAGGTTTGGGGGTTGTCCCGCCGGTTGAACTCCCCCACCACGGAAAACACTGCTAGTTACGAAGCAACACCAAGCCTTGGATATGTACGGATTTACTGCAACGAAACAACAACAAGGAAAGTCCAATGACTGAGGGAAGGCCCAACGACTGAGGTGGCTGGGTCATAAAGAACGAGCTGACTGGGGACATTTGTTGGTTGAAGTACAGGTCCACCCAGACCTGTAGCGCCACCTAACAATCCTTTTGGATGCCTGTCAGTGTGAATCCGAGAAGGAGAAATCGATTGTTTGGGTCTTTTGCATTCTCGTTCTATTTGTAGGGTTTGTCGTATTTTGTGTGGTTTCAAACGGGACAATGGTAATCTTTCCTAGAGCTTCCAGGCATTGAGATCGAGCTTTACACTGAAAATCATTGGCTGCCAAGTTCATCAGCGATTTTATTGTCTTCATGGCCAGGAACCAAGGAAATTGTGATTTTGTTGTGAGCAGCTATCTCCTGGAATAACAACTCAAGCCTTTAGAAGTGTTACTCTGTAAAGAGTCTTGGGATGTATAATTAGGGAAGTTCCCTTCAACTGAAGGGGAAGTGGGTGGCTCTGTGGAAAAAAACGATGAAGTTGTCTTTCTGCTACTGTGGACCACGAGGATCCCGATCATCTGCAAAGCAATAGCAAGGAAATTCACGACTCGTACAGCAACCTCAGTCCATTCAGCAAATACACAAACCATGACTGAGGAGACACAAACCATGACAGAGACTCAGGAACGTTGGATTAGTGGATTGAAAGAATGGAACCCATTCAACGACTCTGTAAAGTGTGTCAATCTAGTGAGTAGGTTACAGATTTATTGAATGACATCATTCAGGTACACCCTTCAACCTTTAATAACGCATGTCTGTCATCCTTCGTTTAAATTTTATTAAATCCAACTCTCCCCATCCACACATTTTTTTCTGAGAATAACATCTCCTCAATCGTTTCGCAAAATATATCTTCCACTCCAGAAGGCTTCTTCACTCCGACTGTCCTGGTCCTTGTCATAATTCTCACAATCGACTGCATATTTCCAATATAAATTTCTCCATTGAAAAACATTTTCCTCGACTTTTCCTTTTTCTTTTTCAATAAAACCGAAAATTGAAAGCGATACATAGAACGTATCGAGAGGGAGGAAAAAAAAAAAGAAAATGTCATCCTTTCGTCCTGACTGCCATATGGGACGGAAGGAAGCACTTCAGAGTAATATTTTTGTGCACGTGACACATTTCAATAATTACGACAACGCCAGATCCCTAGCAGGAATGACACTATCGTACCTATTCCCGGGCACACACAACTGACATCATACACCTATTCGCTCGTAGTGGTAGTATCCTTGCGAATTTTCAGTGATAAACACTATTAACTGGGATATTTCATCGTATACAGCGACTGAAAGTTGAAGTGTTGTGGGGTTAAAGTCCTTTCTCGATTTATTTTTTTGATGTCCTTTTTGTGTTGTGTTATGCCTGGTCTTTATGCAGACAAAAATTGTTTTATTGTACGCTGATGCCGGATGAAAGGATTTTTTTTTTGTTTTGACAAACTGTGCCGAGGGATTATTATTAAAAAATCAAAACCGGATTTGAAACTGTCATCGTGAATTGACAGCATGGGAATTATTACAGTTTGATTGGGATTTAAAAGAAAAAAAGGACTTTTCAATTGGTGGTAGGGTGGTGTCACAAGTGGCATATGTTTGGAAAAGCTTAAATCGGGTTAAGTTGAATGCAAGATTTATTCTTTTCTTTGTACAAGGTGGGAGAAGTAAACAAAAAAATAAAAAGTACCCTCCACTTGGGAGATAACGAGTGAAGGTGTCAGAAGTGGCATGTTGTAGGCAATTTTAATATGCATTCGATTGTATGTCATGGGTGACCTAGAAGAAGCTGTTCGTTCACTATTTAAGGGTAAGCTCGAAGATCGAAGATTTGGGTGCAAAAGAGGAACCTTTAGTCGATGAAGGGTGTTAAGTGTCAGAAGTGGCATATGAATGTAAATTTTTAATTGAATTTGACTGTGTATTTGGCTTTATCAGACCGAATGAGTGATTCTCTAGTCTTGGGAGTCTGGATCAAAGATTTAAGATTTCTATTTGACGGATGAGTACCGACTACGGTGAGGTATCAGAAATGGCATGTGGTTGAAATTTTCTTAATCGTATGCTTGTTTAGAAGAACTGGTACGTCCAAGATTTATGGAAAAATGAATAATTTTCAGCCGATGAAGGGGAAATAAGGTGTCCGAAGTGGATATATTGTTTAATGGAGTTAGTATGGTCTCTTTGTTCTTGGAATAGAGCATCAAATTCCAAGGGTGGACCGATAGGTAGACAAGTGTATTCAAGAGAACACAAACATCCACAGGTTTTTCCAAAATAATTCTTACTCTTACTCTCACGCCGTGAATCCCGGGTGTCTAGAGATTGGATTCCAATTCCCTTTGGACGGTTGTTTTTTGGTACGTAACGAGAGAGGGGGATGCGTGTTTCCACTAAGACACCCTTCCTTGGATCGAGACGGTAGAGGACTAATTCTGTAGATGGTATCAACAGTGGCCTCTACAATTCCAGTCCGGCCAAACTATTTAGAGAACACTTTATAGGGGTACTTCGACTTATTATAGCCGGTTTATCCGACTCTTTCTTTTAGAAGAATAAGTGAACGAACTGCACTCCAAGTTGGGGTAACTGCCCAGGTAAAGAAAATAGTTATAAGCAAATGAATTAACTGTTCATGACCTTGACGACAATGACCTTTGGAACTAGACGTGGACTGTTCGGTCCCTTAGCAGACAGCGTGCGTTCGAATAAAGGTCCGACATAAACAGACATAATAACCATCCAAGGATTTGTCATTGGAGACAGATTTAGGCAAGAGGTGTTGAGTTATATATATGTAAACGAGCATCTATTAGTATTGCAAGACGTCCTATGCCGTCATCATCAAGATCAGTGGCAGCACTGCCAAATCATCAGACTTGGTTCGTCAAGCAAAAAACATTGCTTCAGGAGACATACAGGGCGGCGCTGTGTAGAAGCCCACAGCTGTTCGGGAGCTCTCCGTAAGTAACTAAGTTGGTGGATAAGTACGAATGATTTGGAGGTGTCAGAAGTATCACAGCGTTTACGTAAAGGCAGTCCTTACAATTGAAGGTTGAACTAGAAAGAAAGGGCCGTCAGTAGAAGGGTTACTAATAGTTGAAAAGGGGTAGGCTTTGATAAGAAATGGAGTTGATGGTGGTCATGTGTCAGAAGTGAACTCTCATGTCCGCTCAGAACTTTTATTATTCTACATAACTGTAGGGGTATCTGCAAGAAATGTCATTGTAATCTCGAAAGTGCTGCCTTAAGATCGAATAAGTCTTCAGTCCGAGTGTTAAAGAAGACAAGAGTGTCAGAAGTGTTATGTGGTCAGGCATTTGGATTTGCAATCGAATGTGCATCGGAAGAGAAACATTTCTTCTCCCGTATTCATAGGGAAAACATTACGATCAGCGCGTTTCCAGTTGTCAGGAAGTGAGAATAAGGTGTCAGAAGTGGAATTTGACAAAATGTTGTTAAGAGCTTTAAAATGTATATATGTCTTCCACTATCTGTGTAGAAAGAACGCGATCTTTGAACTGTAACATTTTGATCATTGATCTACGTGTAAAAAAAAGTCGCCTTTACGTTGCAGGGGAGAGGTGTCAGAAGTGGATTTTTTTATTTTTTTTTTATTTTTATAATTCACTAGCGCTAAAGGGGTTATGAATACCCTTATGATACTATTAATACAGCGCTAGTGTTGGTGTAGTGATTTTTTTAAAACTCAGGTCGTATTAGGTTTCAGTCTTTTCCTCCGAGGGTGGTTTCCAGAATGACTGGGGAGAATTATTGGTACTGTTGCCATTGCTTATAATTCGCTGTTTTTCTTTCGAATATCCCGATGTCATTAGTACGATCAACACTTTCAAGCCATGTGACCACGCTACTGCCAGTGTTATGCCTATGCAGTAAAGTTGACGTCAGCTTTTTTTTTTTGTTTTTTCGCAGTTGATCGAGTTTTTTTGTTTTTTTGTTTTTGACTTCGGATGGTGAGTATGTGGGTATGTTAAGGGAAAATGTGCATTATGTATGGTAGGTGATGTAGAACTTGCTGTATTGACTGATAGTTATAAAGGCATCTCTGTTGGGAAACATGTTAGAATGATGGTAGGTGTCAGAAGTGGAGCATTCTACTGTGCGTGATTGATTATTAAGATGGAAAGCAGAAAGCAAGAAGAAAATTGTATTTTCCAGCCGCGGTGAAGTGTCAATACCACTCGGCATTGTCACCCCAGACCACCTCTGATCCTAAATCTGTTAAACGTCTCCTCCTCCCCCTTTTCATGTCCTTATAACAACTTCCTTAAGAAAAAAAAAAGAAATATCCTTATCTCATCATTAATTTCCTTCTTCCGGCAGAAGACACACTTTTCCCAACCATAAAACTGAATTGTCTTCAATTTGCCTTCCACTCCTACTGCATTGCACATTGTATCCATTTTCCACTCCACATTTCCTCCTAGCGCTCATTTAATTAGAGAGCGACAATTCTCTTCAAGTCGTTCGTGCAACAGTAGAACACAAGGGCAGTGTTGCTCAAGCTGCAAGCAGTACCAATTCATTTGGAATTACTCAAGATACATCATCATCATCAACATCATCGTCATCGCACAAGTACCACCAGATGAGAGGTTACTAAGCAGCGAACATTGTTGCTGCCAGTGTTTTCTAGTCCTCCATTGTCGAGTACAAAAGGACAAAAGGATCTTATCGCAAATATTATACACAGTTTCTTCCCAACACAAAGTGTGTTTGTCCAGTCATATTTCTCTCAGTTTAAATGTGCACTCTCTGACTGGTGCAGTCCTTTTTTGGGGGTAACAAATCCTTCTACAGCATCCTTGATAATCGTCAGTGCACCTTTTGCAAAGTCCTTTAGTTTGTCGTGTAAGAGTGTAATCTATTATTTTTCTTTTTGTCGACAGCAAGTGGTGAAAGATGATATCTTTAGTCCGTGACGAGAAAGAGAGGCTCCAAGTAGACTGGAACAGGAGCAAAAGTAAAAGCCGTGGAAGCAGAGAAAATGTCTTCATATTGTCGTCGACGACAACGATGAAGACACGACAACGACAATGACAACGACAGTAGCAATGTTGATGATGGTGGTAATGACGACGATGCTGATGCAGAATATTCCTTGGTCCATGCAATCCTATGCAACGTGCCGTCTCTTAGTGTTTCCATTGTTTCTCTAGTTATCGCGCCCATCCTAGTGAATTGTGTAAAACCGCAAAAAAAAAAAAAAACGGTCGCAACCGCGGAGAGAAATATGAACAGTGCGGTCATTTACTCTGTAAGAGGTTATTGCTATCATCTGACATGTGTTTGACAGCTGTCATGTGTTTGACAGCTGTCATTTGTGATTACTGTGTTCCTGAGCTAAAAAAAAGTGTCAAAGTCGTTGAAACCTAACAAAAGGCGAAAGACTGAGGGCTTAAGTGAGTTTATGGTACCGATTTAGAAAGTTCCCAGGAGTTGATGACACAATTTGTACGAGTTGGTTGATCCTTTGAGAGCGTGGATGGAAAATTTGCAAACTTCCAGCAAGAAGGGGAACATCTGCAAAGATCAGGCAATCGCGGACGGTAGAAACATTGGTAAACTGCAAGTACCGTGCCCGGGGACCGTGGAGAATGGAAACTGGCATTAGTTCAGGCTCAGACCCTCCGAGGACAGCTGGCCTGATAAGTAAGTAAGTAAGCAGGAAGGGGCCTGCCCTTGTTTGGAGATTTGTCTCTTTGAAGGGCTCACTTGAGTGAGCGAAGATTTCACTAGTAAAGATCCGGATATTGTTGTATTTCTTCCTTCTTCTCAAGAATCTTGAGCTTAGACATCCACCAACCCTATTCGCCCATAAAAAAACTTTCTCCAACAGTTGTTTGAGGAGAATTACAGCGGACCCAGCCGAGGCTTAAGTAAAAGGCTATCTTATCCTCTAGAACCAACCAGCCTAGCCAAGTCCTCGCCTTCTATCAAAGCAATTGTAGACCACGCTTCGATCTGATGATAGGTGACGTTTTGAAGTTTTTGGAAGCTCTGTGCTGTAGCTGCTGGCACTGAGCTACTAACTGTCGGCTATTGGATTTGATGATAGGTGGCATTATGGAGGCTTTGAAAGCTCTGTGTTGTAGTTGCTGGCACTGAGCTACTAACTGTCTTCTATTGGATTTTTAAGACTGAAGACAAGTCCCTTAGAGACACATTTACCTCGTTTCAGGTGCTCGATCAGTTTCAGTGAGGTTTTGCTAGTCTTGCTTTTTTTTTATCTCCGATTGATCTCGCTGTCAATGTGATGAGGATTCTGACATCGAACTCTGCGAAGACTGTGGTCACTTAGACAACATTTTACTTCTCCTCTCAGCATCTGAGTCTTGAAGTCCTCTTTGCACCCAGCCAGCCAGCCTTCTGTTTAACTCTCCCCCTCTGATCGACGCCACTGTCTTTCGCGAAAAAATACTCCAAGCAAAGAGTAAATAAAAAGGAAATGTTATCCTTTTGGGAAATATTTCACTTTGTTCAGCTGGTTTTCGGTCTCTCCAACCTCACTTAAGATGTTGGGAATAGGATCCACGTTTTATATTCTCCGCCAACGTTACATCGGATGCACTCAAGACAAAAACTGACGAAGGATGAGGCAAATTATGGGGGTGTAAATTGCTGAAGCAACAGTAAACAGAACTAGGCACCAGTAGAGTAGGAGTAGTAAAACCATCACCACCATTGTCGTAGAGAATTTGTAATTGGGACGATGTTGGTTAATTAAATAGTCCTGGCGCATCCGTCCTGTACGCGAGTGTGTACAGGATTTCCCTTCTTTTATTCTCTCTTTTGCCATGCACACACAGCAATTCGTTGTAATTTCCTGGTTCTTCCTTTTTGTTTATTGTCTGGCTAGGGAGTTGCTCTAATAACCGCTAGGATAATTATGTCGGACAATTAAATGTGATGGCTTTGGGGGCCCAGAGAGTAGAAACGAACATAAACGTGCAGCTACGAAGGATTTACACAAATCTAGGACAAAAGTATTATGGCACGCATTTCCCCCACCTCACACACACACACAGAAACATCATCATCGCGAGTGCACACAAGCGCACGGTTGGGTATTTCATTTGGTCCTTGAACAAACATTCATCTAACAATGTTAACAGTTAAATCGAGCAAATACCAATTTACATGGTCCACGCTCTCGCATTATAGTCGCAGTAATCCAACCAATCGAAGAGCAAGGACGACCTTAATTCCTGGCCAAAGTCAATACACGAGATAGGGGAACAATTAAAATTGATAATTACCCACGGAATTTTGATATCCCCTGGCCCTGGGGTCGTCCAACCAGGATTCGTGCAAATATTGAAAAATAATTCAAAGGATGTCAAAGGATGAAAAAACTACACTAGGGGCAAAAGACAACGTCAATTAGAGACGTCTCCCTCTGTTCCTGAAATATCCTTGTTCGGATGGAAAAAATTGTGGCTTTTCAACCGACCAAGGGCATCACAGTTGGAAAGATGGTTGCACAACTGCAACGGTATGTGAAACTGAACAAAAAAATAATAAATGGAAGCAAACCATTTTCTTTTCCTTCAGGGAATGTGTGCAAGGATATAAGAGAGAGAGAGAGAGAGAAACTAACGACCACCGACATCATCACTCCTAAGCTCCTGAGTATTCCAGACCACGACTTTGAAATTAAATCACAAATCAAATATCAATTTAACGGTTTTTTTTTTTCTCTCCTTTTTCTGTGAAAAAAGGATCTTCCAAGGAGTCGATATGGAAAGGAATGCACAAGGGTGATTTATCCCGACGATTGTTAGGGAGAGAATCTTTCGCTGGAAGCAGGATAATAAATTCGTTATTAAGAGGGCGAGGAGGGGTGGCGAAACGGGTTGATGGTGTGGGCGGTGCTGGGTGCTGGAAAATTTCCATTTGATTTGGATTTTTAATTTTTTTTTTTCGAAATCAATGTGATTTGTAGCGGAAAGGAGTTTATCACGGGCCGGCGAGTACTGTCGGCGGGAATTAGTTTACTTATTGCAGTCAAGTATGACATTTCGCTTCATTGCAAGCGAATTAAAAAAAAAAACAAATCTTCCAAGGTGTACAGGTTGATGGTGGAGAAATTAATTTCATAAACGGTGTGAGTAGGGACAGAGATGGATTCTGCTGTGGAAGGTGAAAACTGAAAGAAAAAAAGATTGACTACATCCACACAGACTTGCTTGGAAAATCGGAAATTCGACTGTAAGTGTGGAGTCCACCAAGGCTGTATACTTTTGCCGCTACTTTTTTGAGGGTTGTACCTGCTGGTAGTACAACGGACCTTTTTTCTATCTGAGTGCTGCAGCTTGGTGTTTCAACACTCCGACAGAAAATAAGTGGAACTTATTGAGATTAAAACACTTTAACTGTGGACGCTACAGTTGTTTCTGTCCAAATAGTAGATTCTAGTTGAAACATAAGATGCTTCAACTAATCCTCAACGATATTTACGTATAATCTTCGCAAGCTGAAGATCAGTGGAGAAAGTCCACAAGATCGAGTTCAGGTTTTTGAATTTCCATTTCAAATCCTGTATCATCGGTCGACTACAAGCACAAAAGCACCTCAAAAATCATAATTGAACGACGGGATGAGTGCCGCTCCTCATTGCACGGCTTTTAAAAACAATTTTAGAGTATAAGTGGGGTCCCGCAGGGTTGTATGCTGTCACCACCTTTTTTTTTGGTGACGAGAAATTGGTGATTTTGAGAGAGAAAATCTGTGGATCCTGATGACAGTCGCATAGAAAAGTAGTTCTACCGGTCGTCGTGGCTTAAGTGGTTAGTGCGTTGAACTGCTAAAGCGAGAGGAGGCTTCAAGATCGCCCCTTGGCAGGCAATGGCCAACCTGTAAGAGTATAGTTTGTCATGAAATAACTTCTCTGTAACAAGCACAAGATGAATGGTTACGGGATCGTGGGCTCTGGATCTTGTATGAGTTGTTGCACCAAATAGTTGTATTTTGGTCTTGTCGGTCCTGTTTTATGACGCAAGGGTATGGACTCTGTCAAAAATGGATGCCCTCGTTTGTTTTGCGAGAAAAATCGTAATCTACAGTCCCGTCTGCACAGATGGGCTGTATGGTATGTATGGACTGTTCAGTAACATCGATTTATAGTCGCAGGAGTCCAGGCTGGAACATGTCTTCGAATCCGATCCGGAGGTACAGTGTAGTAGATTAAGACCTCAAACTTGACAAACTTAACAAACTTGCCGTACGAAACTAGAGGCAGCTTGCTGAAGATGTGGAACTGGTTTGTGGTTCACGTCGGACTGTAGTGCCATCATAAGTTAATAACGTCGTATCTGACCAGACTAGGTTCTTAAATTGAAGTCTAGCTGCACAGTTGAGATGAACGGGGTACATGATTAAACTCATCGTGGAGGTATGGTCAATGTAAAGACCTACACTAACATCGAACTCCCTAAGCCCCAATTAAAAGCCAATCAGTCTACAGAAAGGAAATCACTCACCACAGATTTGTAACCTCAACGGTAGCTCCCTGAAGTAGTAACCTTGGAAAGAGTAGAAACCACAAAACTGCATAATAGACGCTCCTAAGTAAGCACCCAATTTCCCTATAGATTATCTCAATGCACGTTGGTTTCAATCTTTTTTTTTTTGCTGGTAACCAAATTTTTGCTCTCACCAAGGCCTCCCCTAGGCCGCTTTCCAATGGAAATCCCTTATTGTATGTGGATGCACTCACGTTCTTTGCACTTTTCATCCATCAGAGCCATGCACAGCATACACAGAGGGTAATGCAAACATCTGTGTGCCTTACCATCAGGATTCCATTATCGTTGCGTGGTTCCGGTACACAACAACAACATTTGGCCCAATCGTCGTCGTCGTCGTCGTCATCGGCCGCCATCATGTGAAATGTGCAAACACATTTCGGCTGTTCCTCTGTACAGCCTCCTACATCCGCCGCCGTCATGTGGACCACCACCGTCATCATTGATTTTTGTAAATGAATATGCACACACCGGATAAGTATGGACTTACTTGGTCCGCTTCGATAGTGGGTCATGCCCCATGGCAAAAGTCCGGAACTTTACCAATTTCCCAACGGACGCACATACATATGGTGCCGCTGTTACCGCTGCTATTCGGAGAAAGATGAACCTTCAGCTTTGGATTTGGTGGAACTTTATTGCTTTGGAATTGTGGGCTCGTTCCGTCCTGCTGAACCACATTGAAGCTGGAGCTGCTGCAACGCTGGAGATTGTGTTAAGTCAAAGTAATTTTGAGAGCGGGTGGCACGCTTTGGATAGAATCCACAAAAAATTCGGTCAATGCTGTGCCAGTTAACCGATGGTCCGATGTGCCACCTGAAACAGGATCTCCTGCACGCCAGGGTAATTATATCCTTGGATATGATTAAAAGTTATGGACCATAAACTACTTGCACAAGGGCCCTTGGATGAGATTCATTGGACCAGTGTTCCGTTCATTGGAATCAGTTCTGCAGAATGACTACGATGACGATGACGACGACGATGGTAATGATTCTAATGAGAGGTCTACGCTCGATATCCGAGGTGGAAAATTTCGTTTCATGGGTTTCCAGGACTTTGACGATGCAAATTTGTGTTTATCTTTGACGGGAACTGTGGAACTGGTGCAGCAGAACAGTAGGGCGTACGATTTAGCTGACTTTGCCGAATGATGAGTGGCAACCAAATCCAATTGATAGTGACAACCATGGTGGTTATGGTGAAGGAAAGGGATGTGTGAGGTGAGTGGAATCGGCAGAAAGTTTCCAAAGGTGTTTGGTTGTTACGAAGTTTTGAGAGAGGAGAGTCGCCGGAAGAGATTTCAAAGCAATGGAAGCAAGTGATTAGTCCTAATGATAGACAGAAACATACCTCGAGGTGGTTGAAGAAGCCGAAACAGTAATTTTTGGTAGAACACCAGCACGCTTAGAAGAGGAGTCCCACAGGAGTCTATATTAGGACCGCTATTGTGGAAATTTCTGATGAATGCAGCGATTATGCCAGACAGAAAGGGAACAACAAAGCAAAGGGTATCAAGTGTGCTTGAGTGGCAGTGGAGGTGGAAGGGACATTGGAACCATCGGTTCCGCTTAAAGAACAAAGGGACGACATGGAGAAGTAGTCTTCTACTTGAATCCCCTACTGACCAAGTGCATACTTACACAGATTTAGAGGCATGAGTCCCAGTTTTGTCCCGGTTGTTGTGAAGAGCAAGAAGATGCTCCAGTCATTAGGTTCGTCTATCGTGGTCGCCTTTCAATTCAAAAAAAGTGGGAGGAACTAAGCTAGCCAAGGAAACTAGACTGAGAATGGACTGCGAAACCTATAAGATCAGCCTGATGCTCTATGGATAAGAGGTTAGAAAAGATGAACATGAAGAGGTAGACAGCACTACAGAAGCCTTCCCAAATGTCAAGCGTTCTAATGAATTCAAATGGAACTGGGACAGGTTTTGAATGAAAACCTACTTTCCAGGTTTCAAGATCTTCCCTAACGTAGGCCTTGACATAGATAACACCACATGCTAAGAGGCTTTTCTTCGTGAGATATATAAAAAGAGTCTGAAATGGATTGATGACAGTTTAAAATTCCACGTGTAGTTAAAGAGAGCTCACAGAGTTGGTATAGCCTTGGGACAAATGCTAAGAACCTGGTCCGAGATCCTCATCGGACAGGTCAATTCACATGCAAACCTTCTGCACTCAACTGTCAGCTTCAGCCCTTATGAGAAATTTCTGGGAAAGATTGTGCCATGGTTGCATGGGAGAGTGAGCCTTCCATAATATTTGGACAGGTGTCAGCTTCGGCAGCAACACTACAAGGAAGATAGTATACAGTGGCATGCCTCAGGGTAGCATGCTATCCCTTATACTTTTCAATTTTCACTGAACTTCTATTAAAAATAGGGAAACTGGGGTGTAAAGTTGTGGCCTTCACAGACATTTACCCTTAACCGACACCTGAGGCTTAAGAGTTCGTCATCATCATCATCCATCAGCCTCTTGTGTCCACTACCGTACAAAGGCCTCCTCTAAATGCTTCCAGTGGCTTCGATCGTGTGCCAGGTTTATCCAGTTGTCTGCATCTTGATGTCGTCATTCCATCGGGTAGGTGGTCTCCCTCTTTTCCTCCTGTCTTCTCTCGGTCTCCATTCTAGTGGTCTTTTAGTCCATCTGTTATCTCTTATCCCTGCGATGTGTCCCGGCCATCCCCACTTTGCTTTCGCTATCCGTTCCGTGACAAAAACAGAACTGGAACGAAACAAGAATTCAATTATCATCTCATCCAAGATTAAAGGCTCACTCTGGAAGCCTTCAAGCAGTGACCGCTTCTTAGAAATCTGGCTAGTAGTATCTTACTTATGCTCATGCTGTTGATGAAGCAAATCACATGTGGCTCCATCTCGAATCCTGCGACTAAGACTTCAACGACACAAAACACTCACCTTGATCAGAAACTGGACTTCTTAGGCAATGACTTCTGTAAAGTTGAAGATGTAAGGACATTCGTACTTCCTTGGCCTGTGTCCACTTTTGGCCCATCGTACGTACCTCTTCAAGAATATGAACGAGAAGGGGTTTGTTTTAGAAGTTAACATGCCAAGGAACCCCAGTCAAACTTGGACTTTTTCCCTAATGGTTCTGGTTAAGTCCAATTCCTCCTACAAGTTCTCCCTTAAGTCCCACCTCAACTAGCCTCAAAATCCCATAATTCATTGTGATAGCTTTTACATCTCCCAAACCAAAAAAAAAAAAGGATTAAATATAAATTTTCCAATTTGGAAATTGATTGATGTTAAAGGATTACACGTCCAACAGTCTCGTAAAATCCTCATTTGGCATATCAGCCCTTAACCAGTCGTCCATTTTGGTAATTTCCATGGAAAATTAAATACGAACGTCATCATCCTTCGGCATATAATCCAATTCCCTGACATTAAGCCCAATTGAGCTTATAAGGCACCACCGCCGCGCATTATTAAATGTGAATTTCCTTCACGACACTCGTAAACATTCTAGCAATCGTCATATCATCGTCGCCTTGCCAGGAGCTTTCTCTCTCTACCTACGGAGTACACTTTGAATTGGAAAATACACCATGCCAAGGACATTTTAACACGCAATGTAGGAGGCATCCGCATCCGTATCGTCATCGTCTCGTTGGTGTTGAGTTGATTTTTATGCGAGGAGCCAATCATACACTTTCGTATGAGAAATATCCTTTTTAAGGACGATGATGGTATAATTTCCCACATTCACATGCATGTAATGCTGTGGCAGTAAACAATTTTCCAGCTCAATAATCAATGCAATATCCTTGAGGCAACAGTGTGCCTTAATATAATTTTTTGTTAGTTGGGGTAGGAGATTCCTCGATTCCCTTGGTATACCGGTCGACTACACACACACAAACACACTTTGATACATTCTCTGAGAGAAAATATTAAATTATCCTTAAACGTCTTCGTCGTCCTTTGGTCTTAATTTTTTTGCATGAAATTTCTGTCAACAAACGAACAGGAACACAACGAAAAGGAGGCAAAGGATTTTTTTTTGTTTATAATTGATTTTCTAGCGGTTTTTCCTCCTTTGGCAAAGAAGAAACTGAAAAAAGGACTTTTGATAATAATTGACGCATGAAATATTTGTTATTCTTTCCAAACTCCTTTTTTTCTTATCTTTTGTCGAAGAAAAGGAAGAAAACTTTTGAAACTTATTTCCTGACAAAGGGAACAACATACACTCACGTGCATGGCATGCAAGGATTGATACAGTTTTTTCCTCCCAAATACAGGAGTCATGTATGAGGAAGGCGCATTTGATGAGCTTTTGATTGCAATCGTTTTGGAGAGAGACTGACTTAGCTGAATGTGTGTTTGAAGAGGGATGGGATTGAAAGTGAAGTGCTACAAGGTTGTAAACAGGGTCGTATACCTTTTTTGATGTTTTTTTTTATACAATCGTGTGTCGCTTTAGATGTGGAAATCAAGGGGGAGTAGGTAATTGTAGACATCATTTCAGCTCCAAGAGACTGCCGATCAAAATCCCTTGGCAGGATAGTGCCCCACCGTCAAGTGAAAAGAAGCTACAAAATCAAATGCCTAGGGACCCCTGCTTAGTGGTGTGACTTGTTGGTTGTTAGTTCAATCTGACTGTAGCGCCACCCTAGGAACGTACATAAGTAGGCAACGACACCTTCTACCCCGAGGCATACTCCTGATCAATGTCTCTTACAAGATTTTGTCCAGCGTTCTATGTGATCACGTTTTAGACCAAACTCATCGGCACGAACCAGGGTAGCTTCTGGTTCGGAAAATCGCTTCTTAAAACCCTCGTCATTCTAGGTCTGCTTTATTCCAAGGAAGTGTGGATTTAGTTGGATGAAAGTGCTCTTCCAACGGTTCATGAAGGAGAAGTCTCAATCACCAACTGTTCCTAGTGACATTGACCTAGTGTCAAAGATATGCTTTCATTGCTTGAGGTGGCTAGGTCACCATTGCTCTGGCGCCAGGAGACTTCGAATACGCTTTAGACGGATTACGGATAATGGACGTAGGCTTCGATGGTGTGCTTAAGTGGACGACAACCTGTACGGTCTTAGAGTACACAGATGGAGATGCATATGTAGCTGTCAAAGCAGGTCCACCACAGAATTTTGGTGCCTTCGAGGAAAAAATACTGCGTCGGTCCTGTGTAAAAGAAGGGCGAATGGACGACAATTCTGGCATAGGTCTTAAAGACCAAGTAGTCCAGGTGCCAGGATGGGTAGTCTGGGAAGCTTGAGAGCGGTCTCTCCGGCAGACACGGGGTAAAGTACATAGCGAGCCCATTAAAGTTAGAGTAAGTGAAAGGAGACCTCAAATAATAGTTAGAAGCTACAGAGTCCATCTAGCGTCAAGGTGTCAAAGTGAGTAAGGTTGAGGCAAATTTTGGCAGCTTAACTTGGTCAGAAGACATCATTAGATGGTCTTTGTACAGAGGTAACCAACGCCAGTATGAAACTCGTTCCCGGTTTGATTCCTCTTTTTCTCCGACTTTCTACAAATGATTGCCTGCTTCCTAGTCCCTAAGGAATCAAAATTGGATGGAATAGCAAATGTAGAACATAAAGCCATAAACTACTGAAAAGTGGATCGAAATTGGCTCAGGGAGTCTCAGGCATTCAAATAGAAAGGATGAGTAATTTCGTAGCAAGAAAGTGGAAAGAAATATATAGACTGTAAGAGTTCTCCACATGTCTCAAAGGTTCAATGAGCTAGGCTGGTGGGAACACTGACGATTTCAAGCTAAGATTCCAGTCTCAGCAATAGGATGGACAATGACGAACTCCCGGAAGCAAAATTTGTGGTGAAAAGTTTGGATTCGGCAATAGAACTGTGGATCCTATTCAATTGTGTGTTAAGTATGAGACGACCAATACGAATGGTTGCGAAAAGCTGGGTCTTCGAAAGAGCATTTGAGGGGCTTTGACTGTGACTAAAGAAAGCGATTTGTCGAAGAAAAAAACCGAATTCTTGGTTCGAAAATTCAAGACAAGCCTAGATTACAAGGCGAAAGAGGGAGTGCTTCAAAAGCAGCTAAACTGATTGCAAATAGGAACATAGTTCAGTTCTAGAGCAGGTACAATAGATCCAAAGCCAACATCCATATTGGTACTTCATTTAAGCCGGAGAAGGTTAGATTTGCAGAGTCTTAAGCCTTGCCTAATACATCAAGATAGTGTAGCGCAAGGTAGATGTGGTGATAGGCTAAGGCTAGAAACTAGAAGAGAGTCTCTTAGACTAGTGTCCATTCAAGAAAGTGAAAGACGCCAAACCGATCGAGCTATCTCTTATCTTGTTTCACTAGCACCGAAGCGCAAAACTTGCAGCGCAAGACTAAGCCGTACAAATCCGGTTACCTTGCTGACCTGTAGATTGCACGTAGGGAATGGTGAAACGAAGACATTGAGGAAGCATTCGGAACGACAAGAGGGACAGTCGAGCTTGTGAGTCGTCTTAAGCAGGTTGCCTAGCAAACCTCCTTCTTTCCTTTTCTCCTTAAATCCGTTGATAGGACCCCACAAGAGCTAAAGGGTCTAACAAAGTTGTCGCGTTTGACATGAATTCGAATGAAAAACGGGAACCTAGTAAACAAGCTGAAAATCTGCAAGTGGAACGACAAGTCGTGCCATGATGGACGTAGGAAGGTTCGAATATCTCCTTGGGACGCTCGTTTTTTCCCAAAAGCCAAGAAATTTCAGCTGTTTCTGCGGGTATGACTGCCGATATAACAAAAGATTTACTTCCGGTCGAATTCGGTCTGCCCATCTGCTTTGATGAGCGGTATGAATCGCAGCTTTGAGTAGTCGAACGGGTACAACTTGTTTAAGTCACCAACTTCGCAGTTTTCAACGACTATATTGACCATTGTTTCGAGGTGTTCCAACAGGATTCCTGTCGAATCAACGTACGATAAAGTCAAGCTCTTGTGGATACCAAGGCATCGATTGAGGAAGTCATCCTCGAAGGAGAACATATGTTTGTACATATACCATGTGGGAATGTGCCTCAATGTAGAAGAAAAGGAGTCCTTATTTATGAAAATCAAATATTTCGACAAGAGTTGTCCGCGTCTTGATTTTTTTTTTCTCCAAATCTCAGCTGCACTCAGCCTCGTTTTCGGTCCATTGACTTCCCGGACGGAAACCCCTGGGAGAAACGGAGATTTTGTTCGTTTCTCTTTCTCATTTCGGTGACTGTTGCCGTTTCCCGACCGGTCGGACACTCTCACCCACAACACCATCACCACCTCCTCGCCTTGATTATGAGCATATTACAGCCAGATCCCGAAGTTAGTTCGGTGAAAATGGCACCGAATTATCTCTATAGAAGCTTTTCGTTTGATGCCTTGGATTACCCCAAACGCAGTGTCTTCCCAAATTATCTTCAGAAATAAATTCACCACTCCAACACGAACTCTGAAGATGTCCTTCAAACCATCAAATCATGCTCAGAGTCATGATTCCTGCAACTAAGTTTCAAATTACAGCCCAAAAAATCTCTTCAATTCTCAAGTACACCACTCCCATTCACTGTTCTCGCTTCAACTCAACATTGCTTCCACATTGATCCTTCCACAAACTAACCAAAGAAACGAAAAAATATCCTTCATAACAAAAGCAACTTTTATTCCACTCTCGAACAACTCGCATAAACTTTAAGCCGTTCATAACCCAGACCGCCCTCGAATAAACACAACTTTACCCAAACTACCCGTTGCCTCCTATCCGGCCTAAAGGCTCTTAAAGTAATTTCACAGTTCCACTGACACAGTGGCACACTCAACTCAACGCACAAACATCCTTACAATGCCATTCACCCAATTTGTAGCAATTGTACACGTACACCATTCATATACCGCCCGCCGCCGCCGCTACCACCGCTCAATGCCGGTGTGTTTTTTTTCATACACAATGCGCACCCATTATGCCCGAAGAGTCCTGTGTCCTGGCGCACACTCACATGGGCGGATGAAAAATTGCGTTCCATTCATTTTTCTAAGCACACTTTTATCTCCAGCAATCATCTGCGAACGTGAGCGCTGTGTATGATGTGATGTATCTTTGTATCTTTGTATCTCTGTTCTTTAATTTTTTCCAGGACTACTATCTGTTCTCTCATTTAGTCCTTGCTTCCTTTTAACTTTGTATAGTAGCGGATGGTGGCTGTTTTTCTTGTCCTTATTGTATTCTCCTTGAAGAAGAAACAAGAAGGTATCCTTTACGTGTTTCCTTGTGTTTCATTTTTATATCCTTTCAAGCACATCCCATCGTCATCACTCTTACTCTCTTGAATTTTCGTCCTTGTCCTTGTTTCGTTTCTAGGTTTTTTCTTTTTTTTTTCCCCATTTTGGCAATCATATCACTGCATTAACACACAGGATATACACCTTTATATGTACACCGACACACATTCATCGACCACCAAAAAGGAGTAGTGTGTGGTTTCCCTTTGCCTCTCCTTTGCAGGCGAAATTATTCAGGATATGCGGTTTAATTTTCATATTGAGAGTTTTCAAACACAGAAATTTTTGCGAAGGCTTAGCACACACATACACACAAGGACCCAAAGAGAGATAGAAAGGATTCACTTGTGCAAACAGAAAACGTTTGTATAGGCGCTGAGTGGGAGGGTGGAATGATCTAAATTCGGCATTAAATGCAGAACACAGGAGAAAAGGATTTCCATTTCACATTGCACATTGTAATTCTTTTTGCGGGGAGGGGGCGGTATCCTTTTTGGTCTATTTTTGAAACCATCTTTACTATCCTGCCTGTGTGTACACACATTTTGAAAGCAACCGCTTTGCTTTCCCTCCATCTCTTGAGGCTTTTTTTAGGGGCAAAAGGATTTGGCAAAAGCGAAGTGAGAATGTAAAAGAAAAAAAAAAAAAAACAGCACTTACATTTCAAGGATAATTTTATCCTTCGACGTGGGTTTTTTTTTTTTTTTTTTCAACTGATTTCATGAAGTTTCCCATAAGAAACACACAGCAAACCACAGCAACTAGTAAGTAGAGAGACTAAGAGAAAGAGAGAGGGAGAATGGAAATCAGGACTATTTTAAGGATTCAAAACCGGAATGGGTAAAATGATAAGTTACGTGACTTGAATGCGGGAGGACTTGATGGACCAACAAAATATGTTGGAGCAATAGACAGACGTCTAAAAATAGCTTTAGAGTATGTCTAGGAAGATTGTATCCTGGATTAGATTAAGGGACGGCAATAAGGACGACATGTCCTTACGGACAACAGATGATGCTGTTTGTAAAGCTAGAATCTTGAAAAGAACTAGAGGAAGCTGATTAGAGTCCACTAGGACAAGTTACCACTCAGAGATGTTCAAAAGTTCAAATTGCCTGACTAGAGGGAAGCCGACTACAAAGAGTCTTTGTGGTCTTATGGGTGGGAGAAGTGCTATGGTAACACGAACTTGGACCCAAAAGTTCTAGAAGAGGTGACAAACTGAAAGCTAAAGGCAAGTCGATCGGAAAGTGGCTGCTTATGAAGATTAGAAGACAGAAGACTAGAGGACCAGAGGGCGATTGATGAAGAAGGCAAACGGACAGGAAGGTGAAAGGAAAGATGAAAACGAAAACGAAATGATAACGATGACATGTCCTTTTGACAGACGATGCTGTTTGATCTCGAGACAAGCTAGAGGAAGCTAATTGGATTTACGGCGATGACGTTAGGCTTCCCCTATCAAGGCTAAGGAGGAAAACTCTAGGAGAGTACTTCTTCGATGACCTCAATGACCTAGGTAAGCTCGACATTTTTAAAATTAAGAAATATGTTTGTGGGGCTAATTGGTTCTGCACCTAGTGTGGCACAGTTACCGTTACCTAGAACTCCAACTTCAACCTTATTCTTCCTTCCTAAGGAAATTACACAGATGTCTGATGCTGTTTACCCGGTTTTTATACGTGGTATCACAACGGGCCTTGTTCTGGCATAAGTTTGTCTCTGCTTAGTAGGGACAGCCATTCAACCTAACCTAATCTAAGACGTTAGGCTACCAAAAAAAAGAAGAAGAGACACAGAGGCTACAGAAGTTGTTCTAGCCAAATTTAGAGAAGCAAGGAGGAAGCACAAAAGATCAATTAATGTGAGCAAAAGGCAAAAGGCATAAGGACAAGGCTACAAGTTCTATGGCGCACAGGTGGCAGGCCAAGTTCTGAACGCGGAAACAATTAAGAACATCGTGGATACGTACATCGTTACGAAGCAACCAAAAGCCTCGGATATGAACGGATTAACTGTCCCCTTAAACATTGTAGATACACTCTTTCCGACGCACTCCATTAGAGAATAGGACTTAATGTCCCAAAAGGAAGTCTCACTGTTCAACGAAGAGGAGCTGGCATCTGTCGCAAGCTTCATCAAAAAAAAAAGAAGACACCGGAACCAGAGGGTATACTCGTCTTCTACTCAATATGCACAACCGCCGTCTACAAGAAGGCGCCTCTTCCACAAGGACTTGAAAAAGCAAAGACTGGTGCTAATAAGCAAAGGAAAAGGCAATCCGGATACTCCAGGCGTACAGGCCTGTGTGTATGCTAGACCAAAGGATGCTGAAGCCTTTCGCGTACCACAATACATTCAACGATGGGTGAAGGGCTACCTCAAAGGGAGCGAGCTAATTTATGAAACGATAAAAGGACAAGGCTCAATCCTAAGACCAGACTTGTAGAAAATCTCCTACGACGGAGTCTTCCGAATGGAGATGCCTACTTGGTTCGTTATACTGACGATGTTGCGGTAACGATTACTGCGGGGACACTGAGGATGTCCAAAGACGCCTAAATCAAGACATGAGATGCATCCAATTCTGGATGTAAGACTATAGACTGGACAGAGATAGCTCTGCTGACTAGGAGGCGGGTAGGTCTGGAGACCATCATCACGAAAGATGTTATAAAATACTTGGAAGTCAGGCTGGATACCAAAGCTTACGTTTTGGCAGCAGATCAAGCACGCGTCCACAAGGGCTACAAAGATCACCTTAGTGTTGAGCAGTCTAACGGCAAACTGGGGAGGCCTCATGGTAAGCAAACGCAAACTACTCATGACAGTTACGAACTCTACCCTTTTGTATGGGTGCGAGTGCGAGATCTGGGCTAATGCGGTCTTGCTCGGTAAGTATGGAAGACAGCGGTACAGCGAAAGGCAAAGGAGGAAACCCGACTAGACATAGTTTTTGTGGGCTTATGGGTGGCAGAACCGAAACTGGTCATGTTGGAGATCAATTTATACGGACTTGGACCCAAGATCTCTAGAAGAGATGCCAACTGGAATCTAAAGCAAGTTGTTCTGAAAGTGGCTGCTTATAGAAGACAGAAGACTGGAAGACCAGATCTTGACTGACGGAGAAGCAAGCGGACGATGAAAACGAAGGCAAAGATGAGAACGACGATGAAAATGAAAGTGAAAATGAATTCTAGATGTGGATTTGGGACCGTTTTGTGTATTTGGGTGCGGATATTTTTTGGAGGGGGTTCGGGGACGATGAGGTTCGTAATGAGAGCCCCACTTTCATAGAGAAGATGTCCATTAACCCCAAAACAGGTGGCACTCCCTGGAATGGAATTGAAGTGGAGATAACAAGTCGAAAGAAGATAGAAAATGGCAAACTGTTTCCCATTAGAAGCCACCTCTTGTTGACTATACTGTGTATGCGACTCAAAAGTCCAACTTTCAACTTTAAACAGACAAGAGATAGTGGACTTCAAGTTTCACGAGAGTGCATATCCTGTCAAAAATGAAGATTGAAAACTGCTCTCAAACCATTGCTGTCCATTCCTCTTGGGAGAGCATATCTCATGACTTACGGATGTGTACAAGAATTAGAAATTGCTAGCTACCCAGTGGCTACAATGGTTACAGTCATTGGTCATGTGAGAAGAGAAACTGTTACGGATCCCCCGAGTGGTTTTTCGGGTAGTTGTACGTATTTTTTGGACAAAAGTGTCCTTTTGACTTGTTCACTTGGTCGCCACCACCACCACCAGCACTACCAAAGAAGAAGAACAAAGGAAGGAAGATAGATTTATGAATGATGGTAGTTTAAGGAAATTTATTGTGTCCTTGCCAAGATGATGATGATGATGATGATGTTAGTCGTATCTCGTGCGGTACATAGTCAAGATGAATTAATGTTTGACGCTCTGTGTGTGTGTTCCTGTTGGAGATTGTCTGTGATATGCGATATTATCCTTTCCGTTCTAAGAGTTTCTAGGAAACGGATTCCGTCAGCATCAGCAACAAGCAATTCCACTTGTCTTGGTCTTAAAGAGGGAAGGAGGGGTTGAAGTGTTCGTTGAAATATGGAGCAGACTGACATTTACAGAACGATGCGCACAAAGTTGAGGGACAAATCCGAAAAAAAAAAATGAAACAAACCACCATTGCATGCGAAGAATTCAAAATGAATGGACTAATGGGCAAGACAGAAATGAGGGGATTATTTTGCTGTGTGTGGGAGGACACTATGTGACCTTAACCTATAAAATTAGAACTCAGTTCTAGAACAGGAAACAGCATTTGCCACTTGATTTCTTCTGATCACTGATCGTTCAACAAATACATTGCATGCGTATAGGATAAATAGTACATCAAATTTTTCATTGCATAGTTTTAGGTGCGTTGGCAAACAGTGTGATCCACGAATAAAGTACACAGATACTTAGTTAATCAAGTGGTTGTGTTCAAATTGGATGGTACAGCGAGGGTAGTTCTATAAAACAGCTTGACTAAGGGCTGAAGGGACAAAGTGGAAGGCTTAAGAAGTTTACAAAGGACTGGTAAGTTGGCATTTTTTGTCGGATGAATATCTTGTAGAACATTGTTTTGCTGAAAAAGAACAAGGAAATATACATAAGCGGTGAACAAAATATGCAAGGGATACACGTACGAGTCTTATTTGAATGTTAGTCTAAGCCCTAATCATGCCTGGACTGCGGTAAGAGAAGGCAGAGTTGTTGTAAAGCTTCTAATAAACCTTTTATGGTCACAAGATTGTCGTGTTTGGTGTGGAAGGGATCTGCACCACCAATAAACTCCACAAACACACCAAGAGACAAAGTCTTGATGAGGCTATACTTATACTACTGTGGCTTATTTTCCTTTCAAAAGACAACAAAAGGTAAATTTTTTCGTCGTTCGGCTTAACGTCATTCATACTAAAGACAAGGGAGGAGGCTATGGACAACTTCTTTGGCTGACACACGTATACCGTCTTGTATCTGCCAAAAAACTTTAGAGAAAGTGCATAAGAGTTAAACAAATGAGTGCTTGTGCCACCTTGGCTTTATAAGAAGCCTTTGACAATACGTCACATAAAGTGAGATGCTGGTAAGACATTGTTGCAAACACAGGCCAGCTTCAAGGAAAAGTCCCATTAAACAACATACCACAGGCTACAGCTTCAAAGAAGGGTCTTATCAGACAACACTCTATTGGGCTTGAAACAACCGCAGGCTAGCTTCAAGGAAGGGTCCTACCAGACAGTACTCTCTTGGGATTGTTTCAAGCACAGGCAAGCCTCAAGGAAGGGTCCTACCAGACAGTATTCTGTTGCGCTTGGTACAATCTTAGGCAAGCTTCAAGGAAGAGTCCTACCAGACAATACTCTCTTGGACTTGTCTCAAGCATAGGCTAGCCTCAAGGAAGTGTCCTACCAGACAGTACTCTTGGTACAACCACTGGCTAGCCTTTAGGAAGGATCCTACCAGAAAGTACTCTATTGGACTAGGTACAACTTTAGAAGACTTTTGAAGATGAACTTATCGAAGCTAGTTGGTTGTGGCATTAGCTGGTTGTAGACATTTCGTACAAAGAATGGCTTTTATTTGTTCCCCAGAGGCAATGAGGTCGTGCGGTAATGCGGCTTCGTCTAGAAGTTGAGTGAGAAATGATGAAGACTGCAAGAGACCGCAACCTTGTCAATTGAAGCCCCTATCCCGACGAACTAAAGATAGTCTATAGCCTATACAAGACCTCAGTCCCACTCTATAGCGCTGAAGTATGGACTCTATCTAAGGCGGGTGAAGGAACACTTGGTCGACTCGAGTGAAAAATTCTTGTTAAGATATTCGGTCGCGTTTTTCTTCACAGGCTCTGGAGAGGGAGACTTAACGACGAATTATACAAGCTACACATCGACATCGACCTGGTCAAGGGGCATTGGTCGTTCGAGATGGCTAGGACATTTAGAGCGAATGGACACCAATGTTCAGGCCCGGAGAGTCTTTGAATCTAACAACGTAGTCGAATAAGACCTCGCTTAAGGTAGTTCACACAAGTAGATGGAGAACGCAAACAACTTGGATTGCGTAACTAGAGGCGATTAGCTGAGGCCCGGGCTAACTGGAGAGGCAGGCTTATTGGTTGATGCCCAGGTTCACCCGGAACTTTAGCGCCATCTAATGAATGAATGAATGAATGGTACGACTCAGGAAGGCAGTTTAGATGAACAAGACAAATGTCATCAAATTTCAAACCGACGTTCCACAAGGCTGTACACTAAGCCCAATACTGGGTTTAACATTGAAATCGATGAGGAATTAAAGACGTTTTACAACCTCTACTATGTCCAGAGGTGCGGCGTACCCAACAAGCGTGCACTCAAGAGCAACATAAACGTGTACGTAGGTCCAGTGAGAGAGAGAAAGCTAGTGTCCAATGGTTTGGTTCAGATGTTTCAGTTTAGCTTCGGACACTGGAGAATGGAGTCGCTGTTGTAACAGAAGATCGTAGGTATGTTACACGTTGTTGACACTAGTTGTCTGGAAGGTATATGCATTCCTGCTGATCTGGCCAAACCATGGCTTCGAACACATGAAGCCTGACGAAATGAATAGATCAGCACATTAGGAGAAGCCTGGATTTTTCACCAAGAAGTTGAATTGCATCGAGCTCTAGTGCCCATAAGGCAGAAAATCTTTGTTAGCTTAGACTGAAACCACTCTGTTTGGATATGCTAAGACCATAGGTTTTAGAATAAAGTGAGTACTGTCAGAGCTGGTTGGAGACGCTTGTACCTTCAGATCAAACTTAACCCGATTAAGTCTCTAAAAACAAACCTTCAACGTCTCCTCACTTCCAAAAAACAAAAACTAATCCCTTCGACAGTCAAAATTGAAACAAAACACACACGGAAAGACAGGCAAGAAGGGGATGAGAATGTGTTTTATTTCTTTCCCACCAAGGCACCAACTCGGTACAATAAATTACTCTTGCACCCCATGCAGGTTCATAAATCTTCGACTTGTTGACAAACACAATTGAATACGGTAATTTACTCCATTCGCTCTGTCATCGGTTGTTTTTTTTTTTTTTAATTTTTTAATCTAAACCTGGCGGGTGACAGAAATTCGAATTGAGATTCCCATCATCCATTCCATATAGTCCACCTATCCAGGGAGAGTTCCTTTTTGCTCCAATTATCCCATTTGTCTTTCGTTTTGTTTAAGTTGGTCCAATCTTTCTCTCTCCCTTTGGCGCTTAATAAGTCGTCGCTCAACTGGAGTTTCAATTAAATTAACTGTCGCCACAGTCGTGGGATAGGTTTATAAAAATTTCTTCAAAAAAAAAAACGTCATTAGAGTCAATTATATGTAATGATCCTCAAAGATGATGATTGGGGATGCGCCGGAGGCTATAAATCAATTGAAAGCAGATAAACGTTTAATTTTGTCAAGTGGAGGCTATTGGGAGTCTATAAAGGGGTCGTCGAACAGCTTATAAAGGGAGGTGATTGGGTTAAATGGAAGCTTGCAGAGTTATAGATTAAGTCCAAGTCATAGCTTTGTGCAGTCAGCCAACGATCAAGAGGAGGATTGAACAAGTAGACTAAAACCCTTCTGCAACCATCATGTGGAAGTTACAAGGACAATCAATGGTCTTATGCTACCGAATGTACATTTTTTTTTTTTTACAATTCACTAGCGCTAAAGGGGCTATGAATACCCTTATTATGCTATTTGAACAGAGCTAGTGTTGGTGTAGTGATTTTTTGAGACTCAGGTGTTATGAGGTTTCAGTCTTTTTGCTCCGAGGGTGGTGTCCTGAATGTCTGGGGAGAATTTATTGGTTACTGTTGCCATTGCTTATAATTCACAGTATTTCTTTCGAAGACGAAGAAGAAAATGCCTGGAGTTTGGAAAACAGTTCAGATACATGCAGACGGATCGATGACCGCAAAGATTTAGAAACTCTTACTGCAGCCTCTCATGATCCTTCGGCATGACTGAACCAGAGAACTGGATCTAAGGAGTTACACCGTAACACCGTGTGCGTCGAGATTCTTATAGCTGGAGCTTGCTTACATTCACTTCTTTTTCCAGAAACCCATGTATAAACACAGCTTCTAGCATGCACTGACACTACCACCGCTATAGGAACCATTGAGTGATAGCAACCCTCGCAACGATACTTACACTCGTGCCGCTTAACCTTAACACAAAAGAAAGAGCAACAGGAAGCGCCCCCTACATTTTGAAGCATCTAACTCTTGGAAAAGAGTCCAAATAGGCCACAGCAGGTGGGTAAAAATGGAAAGCAAAACGGATTACCTAACGCCGTACCCTGACTTCGACTAAAAGAATCCTGGACCGACGAAAGGACTACATTAGCAGGTAACACATCCAGGTTCTGAGACGACTCACAACTGGATATGGGTTCACGCTTTGGAATCTTCTCTTGTCTCAGTTTTAGTGGCAGATGAGGCTTTACAAGAACTATGCTCAGTCGCATTCGAATCGAAGTCTTAAGTCCTTAGCTCAAGGTAAGTTGGCTTATTCCGTGAGGCGGTCCCCGGACAAAGAGACATTGATAGCAACGAAAAAGTTGAAGACCTAGCAAGACCTGGGTAGAAACTGAAGCAGACAATGGGTTGGGTACTTGGGCCGGCCAAAAGGAGTTCCTCCTTAAGACAATGGTCTATCGTTCAATTTTGACTTCCACGGAGGCACAGAAGATCAAGGATAGGTATGCATTTCGAAAAGATTGTTAATGATATATGGACCGTGCTCCCATTCAGAAGTCATGTCAAAGTTAAACGACAGCGGAAGACGTACATATAGTTAAACTGTACAAAGCACTAACTCTAGTGGTCACAACCTGTGTACAAGCGATCTAAACGTAAACGAATTTCCTTTGTATTTAGGAAGGATACGACGCATTCTCATTGCAAGTACTCAAGCCTCAGTAGAACTAGAAAAACAGTCATCGGTGTGCATTTTTTCAAAGACCCGGGCGAGTTGGCAACCGATCTAACACCGGTCTTAGGGAAGTCGACATTTCATCTTTGTCTACCGGTCCTCACAGGGACTTATAAAAAATTCTACAATGGGTCTATGCAGCTACAGTACACCGTGCAGCCCAGCCCATCTACGTAAACTTGCCTAAGTCACAGGGTGGGTGTTAGATTCACAACTTAACTGTCGAGTTCTACAGATCATTGTCATTGAAATCATAAGCTTCCCATATCAACTTGCAGCGAGAACTTGTGGCACCTTTCCATGGAGAATTTTGTCGACTACACCAGCTTGCTTCACCTACTGCTGCTTCTCACAGGTCTTCAGTAGCTGGTGAGGCAAACTGGTGCACGTTTCCATGGAGGTTTATGCCGACTTAACCAGCTTGCTACACCTACTGCTGCTTCTCGCAGATCTTCAGAAAGCGTTCGGAAGGTATTTTTACACGTCTGAGACATTTAAGGGCACTTAGGCATGTTTTTGCTAACAAATCACACAAACTTGCTAAATTTAAGCTTCCAAATGGGGTCCACCAAGGCAGTATGCTGTCATCTATACTTTTTTCTTTTTTTCTGTCGTCCCGGAGCGTCATGTTTTTTCGATGAAAGTAACCGAGTCCAATGCACTACGAACCCTAAATCCTTGGTTTTACTTATCTTTTAACTTGCGAATCTATAAGGCTAGAAACAGAACTGAAAAAGAACAAGTTCCCCCGAAGTATTGTCCCGCGATTGAGTTGTGGAATGCGTTCACCTTACTGTCTACATAGCATCTGCCTGCCGTACTTCTGTATGTTCTAATGCGGAGCTGTGATAGTCCATTCGACCTGATGTGGCTTTAGGGGTACAACTGTTAGAAAGTAACATCGAATGTCCCTTAACAGCCTCGAAAACATATACAGGCGTCCAACCATTTATCTTGTGGACAACTGCACGATGGAATCCACATATAGAGCTCCTAAAGCTGTCATGGTTCTAGCAGACAAGCTGACCTTCAAAAATCTTGACATTTAGGAAGAAACTGACCGCAGGTGGATGTGTTCTCAAAAAAATGAGCACACCTTCTGGATCTAGTAGTTAAACTTCAAAATACCTCATTGCTTTCAAGGACTTTTCCCTTTTGTCAAAAAATTTAAAGACTGTGCGTCTTAATTTAAAAATTTAAGCCGACAAACGTCCAATATCACAGCAATAACACAATTTAACATCCAGAATATCAACAGAATTTTATATTACTGCCGTTTCAACATCCTGACGATTTATAGCCCCCACCGCCTGTCCTCCTCCTTACCCGGGAATTGTAGAGAGCTGGAAACTCAATATTCTCTTGTGGCACGTTTACACTTAATCATAAATCGAGTTTTTACTGTCGTTGTCGTCGCTCCTAAAAATCATCATCATCATCATCATCATCTTCCCATGACCGACTCCAACAACAACAACAACAACAACAATAGGATCCACACAGGACAAGAAGTTACCCGACCACACCTCTCCAGACAAAATGGTTCAAAACAAACGACAGATATAAATAACAGAAAAAAAAGGGCACACTCGCTCCTATCGCCAAAGGAACACTCCAGTTGTGGTGGTACACTGTTCTGAATCTTGGTATCCTTGCTCTTAACCCACACAATCCCCCTTCGCGTTGTGGTGCAAATCATGGGTGTGAATTTACGCGGGCATTCTCGAGGTCATGTCACCATTCTACCCACGTATTAAAAAATTTCATTCGCCGGATGGTGTTGTCCTGGTTGGTGTGTCTCTCCTTTTTTTTTTTTGTGTCCTTTTGATCAAGTTAATTGAAAAAGTGTTGGACAAACGATGAAAGAAATTTACTGACCGACATTTGTTTTACTAGGGATGAATGGTCAGTCAGCCAGTCAGCTAGCAAGGCAGGCATGTGACAGGAGAAGAATCCTTAAAAAACAAAAAAAAAAAAAGGGGGGGGCAAAGGCAAACAAAAAGAAATATGAGGGATATATGAGGTCCTTGTGTACATATGTGTGTGTAAAGTAGTGCGAAATGAGCCACACAGGACAAAACAAAAGAAAACTACTTGCGTATCCTTCGCATCGGGGAAATCACCGATGGTAAAGGGAGACACGGAATTTATGTGCACAGTGTCCTCTAGTGAGGACCGCAGGGAATTTTCTCGCCCTTTGAGGTTTATGTAGCTCTCGCTGCTAGAAAGGAATTTTATTGCCTGAATGTGCCCGGAAAGATTCTGCCGCAGCTGGAGGGATGAGTTAACACGTTTTCTCCGTAAAATCATTGATGGCCTGTGCACTCTTCATTTATTTTTTTTTTTTTGAGACACAAGACCCGTTTGTAATATTTATGAATGGACACGATGCCAGCAGTAGGCGGTGGGTGGTGGGCGGTGGACGAGTGGTGGTCGAGGAGTATTTAATTTTGAATGAACTTTCAATAATGTGAGTTGGTTAACATCAACTTGGCGACAAGGTCGTAACTTTTGAGGCAATCAAAGATCAAATGCGACATAGCAAGGGCACAAACCATTCATTCGGAATTTTACCACAAGATGTCGTAGAGATTTTTTTGATTTTAAACTTGCTGTTGGCACTATATTCCTTCCATTGAGATTAGATGCAGGACCTAGGAAAGCCGGCACAAGATTAACAGGGTTGCAGCGATGTAAGGTCTAGAAATATACGGAGGATTGTCTCAAGTTTGAAGGCTTATAGCGAGATCACTGAAAAGGAAGCTTAAATCGATCAGGAGTAGCACGAGTATGGCATACGACTTTTGCAGAAGCTGCATGGACAAGGGGAGGAGGAGATAATTCTCCATCTTCTTTGTACATGACCGGCCCTCTCAGCTCGTAGAAGAACATACTTACGAGCCAGCTTCTTTCATAATCTAAACGAACTAGCTGACATCAGTATAGGCAGACTCCTGTGCTTCATAGCAAGTTTCGGCTGGTTCTACGGGTAGTATTTCTGGTTGAAGTACAGATTCATGTGGGCCTTATCTGCTCTAAGTATAGGTTATACCTGCAGTCTGCCACTCCAAGCTAACCTTACCTATGGCATACGTTCTTTGAGAGAGAGCTCACATCGGGAATACAAGGTTCGGACGAACACAAAGCTAACCAGGAAAAGTCTTTCGTTTTCAAAGGTCTGTGGGATAGTGTAGGTAACCAATATATGGACAGGATTCTAGAGCGTCCATGCAAAAGGTTGTTTATCATCGCAGGGTTTTCTTGGAATTTCGGCACGAGCTGATTTTTAAAGGAAGACCGCATAGAAACCTCATTTGGAGCGAGATTGGTGGATGAGCCCCTGCGTTTGAACCTGCAAGAGGAAGTAGTCAAATAGAAGATTCAAGACCAAGGCTTCTATAGAAATACCAATTAAAACATTAACCGAGCAAACTGGCGATTCTATGCTGTCTACATCGCGTCCTAAGCTAAACAAGCACAGATTCTCTTTCGAAGTGCCATGTGATGAGCAAGGTAGAATGACTTCAGCACAAGATGGACTCTAGTCCAAAGAACTAAAGCAGAAGTCCAAAGTTGGAAAGATGAGTTAAAAGTTAAGTCGGCATGAGGCAGAGATCTGTTAAGTAGAGAGTTAGCAAGATTTGTATGTCACATGTCAAGATTGATGAAAAGTTTATAGTGGGGTACCACAAGGTTCCATATTGTCATCATTCTAATTTAGGAAAGTCACGAAACAATGACAGCCAACATCGGAGCAAACAAGATGTTGAAGGTGACCAAAATCTTTTCACAGGGCAGTTGAAGGTTCAGTGGAACCTATTGACTGAGTCATTGCATGGTATACTCGTGAACTCGCTTATGATATGATTGTCTCGGGGTCCTCAGCAAGCATTTTTAAACGCTAACTTGGTGAATAAGAACACATTTTCAAGTCGAGTACTGATGAGTGGAAATAGGTTCTCGGTGGGGACGCCATAGTGGGATAGGTGGCGCAACTTTTCATCTTCATTTCACGTACTAAGGGTGGGACACTCAATGCTAGATATGTACTTTCGAAACGAAGAATCGTAAATGGGTCTCAATGAGGTGAGCTTCCTGAGGCTGAAATGTGTCCTAAGGTCCTTCTTCATATAGAAGATGATATTACCAAAAGCTCTAGAGGCTTGTGCGTGATTGACATACAGCGTGTACGGATCTGCATCTCTACAGCTTCTAAAGTAGTCGTTGAAGGGTAGCCCAAGTCATTTTGAAATGATTCGCATCATAATCGTGCTTTAACCTTCTAGTTACCTCCAATAGAGTGGAATAGGCTCTCGAATCTATCGACTAAGATGGTTAAGTCACGTGCCAATCGACTTCAATCAAGGGAGACGACGCAGAAAAGGAGGACCTTACTTTAAGTTGAGAAAAACTTGAACTGTAGCTTCGAGTCCGGTCGGGGAACAGCAACGACAGAAACGAACAAAATTTGAGTCTGCCTGGGAGTATTATGGACTTAAAGTCAGTCCGAGTGGTCCTGGGAGTTGGAAAACCTGAACCAAAACATCAGAAGATGAAAACTTGAGTAGATTCCTCAGGGGAGAGCCGAATAAGGCAGCCTAGCCGTATGAGGACTTTTTTAAAGCTCGTCATGGGATTTGTACCTTAGAATGAGCATCTGAAGAGTGTTGGACTTAGAAGAACGACTCTCTCCAACAAGATCTGCCTGGAAAAGAACAAAACACCCGAATACAATGTTCCCCGGATAGGTGCCTTGCGGGTTTCTCTGATTAAGTTGGGCACTTAAGGAGGGAAGTTTCCTACCTGTTTCCGCTTTCATTGCTGAAAATGTTTGAAGCCTGAAATTGTTGGTTAGCAATGCGGGTTACGCAGCTTAGCAAGGGAGTTCATATCCGGGTACTGCTGTACTACTTTCTGTCTTTCGTCTGGCTTAAGAAAATGGCCTTAGGTCCAATCTTCCCGACGTCCTTTCTAGAGCGCGTTTAAAGAACTGATTGGGTTTGAAGTAGACCACTAGTGGTTGTGCGGCGGAGTCGGCTAAGTATAATTGGACCTCTGTCTAACTGCTTCTTGACTTCACAACATTTTGACGTAGAATGTAGCAGGCATGCCCAGCTGTTTGAAAAAAACGAAACTATTTTGAATCTAGAACGCATCTTGGCTTGTCTGAGTCAGAAAGTAGGAGGCTCTGTTCGGTTTGATTTCTAGAATTTTATTAAGTAACTCGGGATGTGTCATGTTTTCAGAGCTTTGACGGCAATATATACTGCGACAGGTAAGAACTCCAAGGACATGCCAAAACGAAAGACAAGCTGCGAAAGTCACTTACCCAAGTTGTGGTCAAACTTCATGAATCCGCGATTAGAACAGAGAAATCAATATCGTCCTTACCGAACTGAGTCGGACTATCAACGAAGTCCTTTTCATGTTCTCTACTGCAAAAAATGTCGTTCCTAAACCCATGTTGACCTACATTCCAACCTATTTTGTAAAATCCATACAATTTAACTGCTACAACTTCCATTAGAACTACATAAGCCTCCATCGCCCCACCACAACCTCTGTTAGCTCTTTTAAAATGTAAATTCGTCGTTTATTTATAAATTTCATGACTCCTACTTCCATGTGGTCAAGCCTTCAAACGCGTTCGACATAACATCAATCAAAATTACTCAACACACACACAGACACCAAATTACACAACAAAACAATTGAATATTTAAATAACTAACAATTTAACCCCGTTAGCTCCGGCTTACGTACATACAAACATACATATCACATTCAAATTATCGGTTAATTGTAGCAATTCGAATTAAGGACCAATTACATAGCCTGTCGGTCGTAATCAACTTAATTCTAATGGCGTGAGGTACACAAAGAGAAGGCAAAAACTAAACAAACTTCCCCAACCATTAGGTCAAAGGGGTTTTTTTTTAAACCAAGGAATACATCGATAATTCCTATAATTCCAACGTGTTATTATTGTTGACAAATTGGCTAAACAGATATTAAATATAATTTGTGTGAATCCGAACCGTACACCCACACACACACACACTTGGATATAATTCGAAAGGATAAATTCATTTTTATGACAAAGACAGGAGTTAAGGGACAAAAACTAAGAAAACAACAGAAACAGCAAAAATCGGCATACAACGAGGAAACACATAGCAAGGATCAACGGACCGAGGCGATGTTTTCTGAAACAAATAACCGGTTACAGTGGTCTCAATTGAGGCTTTTTTGGATCCATTTTATCTGTGATGTATAGAGAGTGACTTTAGTCGAAATGAGTAGTTTGTTTGAGTGAATGTGATCCAAACTTTTGAACAAATTTACACTCCATTTTGATGGACCACCATTACACCTATCCCTTGTCCATTTGGATGGTAATAAGCTTCCGAGAAGTTAAAGAATTGTTCAAATCGGTTGAAAACTTTCCGAGATAACCTCACACAAACATGGATCATAGGCAAAATGTTTGTTTGTTAGTGCTAATCTAGAGAACAACTTGACCGATTTGGATCATCTTTTCAACGTTCCGAAGCTCATTTATTTCCAACGGACATAGGTTGAATCCAAACATCATATTGCGAGGGCACCTCTAAACAAACTTGGTACAGAACAGCTGAGGACGAAGCAAGGTCGAAGAAATATTTGAATTCCATTGAAACCATAGCCGATACCGTAGAGGGAATAGCGAAAGGAAAGTGTATTTTGCTCAAAAACCGTGATTTACTTTTCAAGTTAGCACCCCTACTACAAATCTCCAAGGATGATATGATCAAGAAGTACAGTTTCGTCAAAAACTTCCACAAAATTGAGCATAAGAAGGGAAAAGATGAGCGAATCTGTAATGTGTGTCAGCAACGATTTCACCATAAAGTGGTGCACAAGTGGAACGAGAACAGCTTATGAAGCTGTTGCAAGTGTGTTCGGGCCAAGAATCAATCCCTCGAAACGAATGCAAGCAGAAAGCCTTGCGAAAGGAAGGTGTGCCCAACTTAACCTCGACAAAAGTGGTCATAAGGAAGTCATTGCTGTCAAGCCGTTATAGCGCTGAGCTCATATGAAACCATTTGGACAAAATCTACAGAGTCAACTAGGCCACGTTAGAGAGAAAGGTAACTTGGAAGTCGATAAGATAGTGAATTGGGAGGCAACAGGTCTATTTATTTGCGGTAAAGGTGGGCATACGATTCGACAAAACCGACGGAAAGAGGGGGAAACTAAGCGATTTAAACTTCTAAGGGAATCTCCCCATCAAAGGCTATCAAAGGCTCTCCTATCGTAGAAGATCTTAAACCTGCATAAAGCTAAGCATGTGCAAGTTTCGAAAACTTACAGACTTCCTCATAGACGCTGTAAAATCCATGAATACCTTATGCAGATTCCATGAAGAAACCGAGGAGACTCCAGATCACATCCTTAGAACCTGCGGGTCTAGAAATTTACCAGAAAGAGATGAAAGACCTCCAATCATTAGACGCAATAAAAGTTCTGAAGTTCGAAAGAGAGACCAAGTTGATCGAGGGGCTTTAGCATCAGAATAAGTCTTGCCAATCGCTGGATTTTTGAGTTACGAAGGCAACTGAGTAGTTGGGTTAGGTAAAGTTAAGTTGAAGTGGCTCCCAGCTGTTACCAACAACTGAGTAGTTAGCCCATGACAAGAATTATGAAGACTATTTGTGGAACTGCCTAAGTCTTCTAGAAAAAAATTGTTTAAATGCCTTGCTGCCCTCTTTATGCCGAATGCATCTGGAGGAGAAGAAGGAACCGTGAACTATAAAAGCTTGTCATTGACATCGATTAAGATCTCACCCAGCGCCTTGGATAGGTCATGGAAATTCATACGCTCGGACTGGAAGAGTCTTTGAATCTTTTCCAGAGGGTTGACAATCATTCCCCACAATATTGTTGAGAACAAGAATTTAAGGGATAAAGCCGGGTGTGGAGAAAGTTAGAAAGGAAGCAAAAGGAGGTAGCGATGCACATGAGTTTTAAATGTTCGTGGAGTGTGATGAGAGTGATGAAGCATTCCGTAAAGGTTTTACGCGAAGGTAACGAGGAGACGATTTCAATGAAGTTGTCGTATGCAGTTGGAGGTAGATGGCTGACAAAAGAGGCCTGTTTCCTAATAGAGATCCTTTGGTGGTTAATACGTGGAGATTCTATCCACGACAAGCTTGAAGCTACCACCAGTCTTAAGAATCATCCTCTAAGAAACTGGATCTTTGCTCAGAGTGACTCAGGGTGATATCCAAAGCTGGTGGATCAACTACTTCGTCGATTTTGAACCCTTCTACCCTTCAGATCAAACAAAGGCATTACAAGACGTAAAATACAAATATTTGGCGCGGCAGCCGGTAGAGAGCCAAGGTCTAGCTTCTCGCAGCTCTTCATGTTGTGAATGTACATTTTTCGTATGAATAAAAGGGACCGACTGTTTTTATTGCCGACTCCGAGTGGTGGATTGAGAAGTGCCCACTTAACCACTGAGACAAGGCGACCACATGTTTACATTCCACCAATGCATCTGAAAGTAAGCAAGTCACAAAGCTTCATAAGTGAGAGCTAAGCTTGCCTGAATGATGTCTAATATTGGAGGACCAAAGCATAGTCGAAGATGTTTTCAGCACCTAACCTACACAAATCCGGACAGAAGTCGCAAAAAAATCGGTGAATTCGGATAGTAATTCTGTTATGTGCTCTCAGAGTGTGAAGGGCTTTTCGGACAACGATGGGCAGCAAAGGTCTGTGTCATTAGACATCTAGGCCTAAGAGACATCCCGACTTCGATCACTCCAATGAGAATGAAATAAGATTGAGAAAATGGCTTAAACCACTTTGATAGGGATTACGCTTCTAGACAGCTTAAGATGCTTCATGCCCTTGTCTCAAAAATCACGCCAAATAGTTTAGAGACTTTCGGTCCACGAAGGATTCTGTTCGCTTTTTAAGCTCAAAACCACTGAAGTAAGACCTTACAATGGTTCCGACGACCATTGCTATCCTAAATCTTACATTTTTCCACGATTTTGTGTACCGTTTGGACCGCTGTACCTTAACGAAAAAAAAAAAGAAGACAATGAAAGCCTAACTCAAGTAAAATGCCATTTATCTAAATTACACACAACCTAGACAATTTATTTTGATGGCACTGTTTGAGGATGTGTTAATGCTGCTTTCCGTGTGTGCTTCTATGGGCAGAAAGAGAGAGAGAGAAAGAGGAAGTCCTGTTTCATTGTTTCCCTTTTTTCGAAAGAAAACATAGAAATTAGCCCTCATTTAGGGAACTCCCTCCCTACACAACTACAATTTACTCATGCTTAAATGTATATACACACACACATGCATACACATCTCTTAGGACTTTAACATAAATTTTCCTTAAATTTCCATCAAATTTTCTCTTCAAAACAGTTTCTGTATGACAAAATACTCGTATCGTATCATTTTCTACTGTCTATTGCTAGAGGCTTGACCTGATCCTGGACTCTGAATGTTTGTTTGAGTGTGTGCGTGTGTTTGTGTGTGCTTTTTGAAGTAAATAAATAAATATCCCTATTGCGTTTAACTTTAATTCTGAAAATTGATCCCCCCTTGGGGGAACATAGATGAGTGTATGTATGTGTGTGTGTGTGTGTGTGTGTGGTAAAGGATGTGAGTCTATATTGATGGGATATTTAGTCATAAATGTCAAATTGTTGTAGAAGCGGGGAGGGGGGCTATGGAATATGTTTTACGAACCGGAAGTGATAACTTGACGGGGAAAAAGAAAAAATCCTGGATCAGGATGAAGGATAAGCAAATATTTGCATTCATCAGAGAGGGAAAGGGTTAAGTGGGATGACATCGAATAGTCTTTATTCGTCGCAAATGGAATCCGTTTTGACATGCCATATGGTTTTTATAATTCTTTAGCCAGTGGCGGGGAACAGATGGACAATGATATTGTTAGAGAGGGGAGGACGGTTGGAGAAGTTAAATTGCTAAAGGGGTGGACCATCATTCATAAAAATGGTTTTAGGAGGAAGAAATATATGACTTTACTCACATAATGCCTGTCAAGAACAGACGTTCAAGGGATGAAGAGTTGGAAGAGAAGCAAAAGGAGGTAGCGATGCACATTGGTTTTGAATGTTCGTCGACTGTAACGAGGGAGAAAGATCGAGCAGTTAAACATTCCACATTGGTTGCATTCTAAAGTGCATTTTGCATCAGAACTTGTTAAACTTTTCATAGAAACTGCTTGAACCAAGGGGACCAGAGCTTTTAAAGCCTCAACAGAGGCGTGGGTGGATAATTGTAGCTTTATAGCTCCAAAGACGCAGTTGATAATGTAAGGCCTTATGAAGAGATTCTCGGAAGTGGAAGGAATAATCCACTGGACATGATGACTCTTCAAGAATTAGACCATTTTCCACCGGACAAAGAGGTATGAAGGCATGGTGGAGTCCGTTCATTTACATTTCCATTGGCTTTCCAATTGCTTTTTATACAGTGTCTACGAGCGCCTGCCTGCCCGTCAGACATTGTTTCGCATGTGGGGAGTCACTGACCTTCTTGTTCTTGTTTTCCTTGACTGATACACCATCTGCTCAAACACTTTTGTCTCATGTCAAAACTAGCTAGAAGAGAATCCTTACGTTACTTAGGCTACGAACGGACCTCAAAAGATGGGAAAGAAAAAGAGAAGAAGGAGAAGAGTTCTAACTAAATGGACCTATGACCATGTAGCAGAGAGAGAGAACGAAAGGGAGAAATCAATGCTAGCTCTACTATCTTAACCTAAGCCTAAGCTAACCTAAACCCTAAACTAAAGTGTGGGCTCGTCTCGTTCCAGAGAACACATGTCAGATGACGATAGCATCAACATGGCCAGCCCTCCTTGACCTGTTTCTTGGGAAATAGCTCCTAAGTCGGTGTCCAGTCACAAGATGTCATGTCCTGTACGGAGGAGTTTATCTTGTCCTGTCATCATCGAGCTCGATCACAGGGAGGACGGCCTTGCTTGACTCTATGGTATTGCAATGCTGAAGGCTTCTATGGCCAGTTTGGAACCCTTAAAGGTCGAATGGACTTTCTTTACACAAAATTTCAGTACACAGTCAAAGACTTGATATCGCCCTACGCTCTGCAGGACTTTTAGAGATGAGGGGATAGATGAGACAGTAACTCCCTTCAAGTTGTTTGCACATCCTATACTCCTCGTTGATTACGTAGCAGGGACAACCACCCATTCAAGTTTCAAACCCCCCACAGCGACTTTCTTCGCTCAAGACCCTGATGCTTGACTGAAATGCAATTTCACATACAAGGACTTCCTGTGTAGTCATCTCTGTAGCTCTGAATTCAAGGCTAAAAACAGATTTTTCCTCGTCTTGTCCGTCATCTCCCTCCCTCCTGGTCCTGTTTCACACAACAAATGAAGTCCTGACAATAAAACTATTCCTCAATAGCACAGTAAATATGGTCCCAGTTACTTCCAAATTCCCTTTGTCTGTGCCGCATAGGGCAAAAGATAAACAAACTTTTTGATCCTTTCAGGAGTGGCAAGTGGCACATATAAGTTAACACAGCAAAAGTTAAGAATCACATTCCACCCGCTGGGTGCAATGTCCGTCACATGCTCATAGGTTCACACACTCGCTGCACCGATCACATTCCACCTGTGGGTGCAATGATCACATTTCCGCCACATGCACTCATAAGTTCACACACTCGCTGCACTGGATCAGCAATTCCTGGAAGCGCACATCCAATGCACCTGCAAATGAATTCTCCGAATAACCGATCCAACCCAAGCTGCTGAGTCAACACCTTGTCACACTGATGGTAACTTTATAACTTGTAAATTAGAAATTAAGTCAGTTCTATTTGGCACAATAAAGCGGACAGTAGTCCAAAATAAAAAAGTGTTTTTTTTAAGACTCCACCGCGGAAAAATACATAACTGGCGCCCGAGCAAAATAAAGTCCGGAGCAAAATAAAGTCCCGAGCAAAATAAAATTAAAATCGTGAAAATAAAGAAAAAAAGTTAATAAAATAGTGAACGTTTCGACAATTGGAAAAAATTGTGCAACTAATTCGCTAATACCGTAGAAAGTAGTGAAAATAACTCGCTAATCCCGAGAAGGAAAAAAAGTGAAGTAACTCGCTAATCCTGAAAAGAAAAAGAAGTGAAAATAACTCGCTAATCCCGAGAAAAAAAAAGTGAAAGTAACTCGATAAAACCGAGAAAGTATTGCAATACTGTGTAAAAGTATCTGCAACCGCGTGTGAAGTCTGAGAAGGACAAGTGCCAACAAAAGTACACCGAAAGAACTCCTCCGGAGAAACGAGGCCCCTGAGTAACTGCAACCAGCAGACAAAAAGGAGACAGCGACCGCTGCCAGCCGCTCCAGAGTATGATTCAGAAAATTCTGATAATGTATGTAAGCTCATAGAATAAGATAAGAATTAAAATCAGTTGTAAGAATAAGAGAAACTATTTCAATAATATCAAAAGTATATGAAAATAAGAATAAAATAAAAGCAACAATCAAAATTGTGAAAAGTTTTAACAAGATTTCTGTAAAGATTAATAAAGTATAAGCGAGAAGAAAAATTTAAAAGTACGAAATTAAAGAACATATAATATTTAACGAACATTAATTAAAATTTATTGATATAATCAAAATGTCTAACCCCAATAATCTAATCCGTCCCCCCGTCCTTAACATCCCACAACCAGCAAATCCTCCTCAACCAGGAAATTCTCCTCAGCTAGAAAATCTTGCACAGCCACAGGCTCAAGCAAGACCTGTTTTTACAGTCGCCCAGCTTACTAGCATGGTCACGGAGATAGTCAATTCCCTGATAAATCCTAATCCAAATATTTCCTCCACCCAAGAACAAGGGATAAACCCAGAGTATCGTGATGATCTATCAGATCTCGATAAAGTCCCGGACGTAGTCAGATGCCTCCGCGATTTTACTGGAAAACCAGGAGAATTTAGCTCCTGGAGGAAAAGCGTAGACCGTATACTACAACTATACGAACCTCTTCAAGGAACACCGAGATACTACGGTATCCTTCACGTAATAAGGAACAAAATAGTCGGTAACGCCGATGCGGTGCTGGAATCATATAACACACCCTTGAATTGGAAAGCTATTTCCAAGTGCCTAATGCTGCACTACGCAGATCAAAGGGATCTCGGTACTTTGGAGTACCAGATGACGTCCCTAATTCAAGGCAACAACTCCGTTCAAGACTTCTATCAATCAGTATATAAGCATCTGTCACTAATCCTTAATAAAATACAGTGTATGGACGTAGGAAATGAATCACTTTCAATTCTCACCAATACGTACAGAGATAAAGCACTCGATACATTTATTCGAGGCTTAAATGGTGACTTACCAAAACTTTTAGGTATTCGGGAGCCTACGGACTTACCGCAAGCCTTAAACTTGTGCATCAAATTAGAAAACCAGAAATTCAGATCAAATTATGCCAACAATAAGAATTCTTTTACGCACAGATCCAACCAAACGCCTCCACCCCTACCACAGCGTAATAAATACGCACAGCAATATGTCTCCCACAAGGAACCTTTCTATCCTCAAGTAGCATATCTCCCGCAGGCATACCCGCAGCAAAATTTAAACTACCAACGTCAACCGCAATACAACTATCCGTTTAATAATAACTACCAACCTCCTCCCAGGCCATTTGCACCTAAGCCCCAACCTAAGCCAGAACCGATGGAAACCTCAACAATTAGGTCCTCCGCAGTTAACTACCAAAACCGACCACAACCGTTTAAGTATGCCGGAAAAAGGCCCCAAACCCACAACCCCTCATTGCAAAATCGGGTTCCTCAAAAAATCCAGAGGAACTTCCACATAGATTTATCAAATCCGAGCCCAAACCCACCAAATCCCGAGAGCAACCCCAATCCTCCAAGCTTCGTATCACAACCGAGTGGATACATCTCCCCAAATGATTTATACGCGTTCTATCAACAAACTAATACGGAAGAAGTAGAGCACGACCCCGATTTGAGTAAT
Source organism: Criorhina ranunculi (assembly GCA_951813785.1). Lineage (NCBI taxonomy): Eukaryota > Metazoa > Arthropoda > Insecta > Diptera > Syrphidae > Criorhina > Criorhina ranunculi. Next base: position 9,813,303 of record OX638382.1, on the reverse strand, counting down.
TATATTCTAAATCAATCTGAGGATCAAGACCAACTTGAGGATGAAACCTCAGAATACAGTGATATTCATTTTTTAGGCTAAATTCCTCCTCGTTGCCCTATTTTCAGTGTAAGACGAGGAGCGGTCAAGTCTTAAACTTTCTCATTGATACCGGATCCAGTAGGAATTACATTCAGCCTACTCTAGTAAAGAACCCCATTTCTAATAAACAACACTTTTTAGCGAAATCCATTGCAGGCGACATCGAAGTAACCCATCATACATTCCTTAATCTTTTCGGCCAAACAGATAAAAACTTAAAATTCTTCCTTCTCCCGACATTGCAAACGTTCCATGGTATTTTAGGTAATGATAGTTTGAAGGAATTCAATGCTGTCATTCACGCACAACATAATTTTATGACTATCCTTGGAAAAATAAAAATAAAAATCAAACAACTAAATTCACCATCCGTTAATTCAATAAATATAAAACTCGATCATATGTCAGACTCTCAAAAGAAATCTATCAAAGGCATTGTCGAAAAACTCCCTTCCTTATTTTCCGAACCAAACGAAAAACTCACCTACACAACAAGAGTTGTTGGTGAAGTTCGCACAAATACAGATTCCCCAGTGTACTCAAAGTACTATCCCTATCCTGCTGCACTAAAAGACGAGGTAGAAACACAAATACAAAAACTCCTAAATGACAACATTATTAAACCATCCCGTTCCCCGTACAATTCACCTGTGTGGATTGTACCCAAAAAAGCTGATTCTTCTGGAAATAAACAATATAGAGTCGTGATTGACTATAGGAAATTAAATACCGTAACTGTTTCAGATAGATACCCAATCCCCGAAATCAACGAGGTCCTAGCGCAACTAGGACAAAGCAAATACTTTACTGTTCTGGATCTTAAAAGCGGTTTCCACCAGATTCCACTTAAGGAATCTGACATGGAAAAAACTGCATTTTCAATCAATAATGGGAAGTACGAGTTTACCCGACTCCCATTCGGACTGAAAAACGCACCCTCCATCTTCCAACGTGCGCTCGACGACATACTACGAGCCTATATAGGGAAAATCTGCTACGTCTATATTGACGATATCATTATCTTTAGTAAAAACGAGAGCGACCATATTAAACACGTCGAAAAGATATTTAGAACCCTAAACGAAGCTAACATGAAGGTGCAATTAGATAAATGCAACTTCTTTAAAGAAGAAGTTGAATTTTTAGGCTTTATTGTATCCACTAACGGACTAACAACCAACCCTGCAAAAGTCGAGGCCATCGTTAATTTTCCCACTCCGAAAAACCTTAAGGAACTTAGATCGTTCTTAGGCTTATCAGGTTACTACCGACGATTCGTCAAAGATTATGCGAAATTAGCCAAGCCTTTAACATCGTTATTAAGAGGTGAAGAAGGACGCACATCTAAAACCAAATCAAGCAAAATTCCTATATGCCTCAAAGCAGATTCTCTAGTAGCTTTTCAAAAAATAAAGAATTCATTGGTCTCCAAAGATTTACTCCTCGCATACCCTGACTACAAGAAAAGTTTCGAGTTAACCACCGACGCATCTAACACCGCTATTGGTGCAGTACTATCACAAAATGATAGACCTATCATGTTCATTTCCAGATCGTTGAGCAAAACCGAGGAAAATTATGCCACCAACGAGAAGGAAATGCTTGCAATTATTTGGTCACTCAATTCCCTTCGAAATTACCTTTACGGTACCGCACATGTTAAAATATTCACAGACCATCAGCCGCTAACATACGCTTTAAGCAACAAGAATAATAACTCTAAAATGAAACGCTGGAAAGCGATCCTAGAAGAGTATAATTATGAGTTGCAATATAAACCAGGAAAAAGTAACGTGGTCGCTGACGCCCTTTCACGTTTTCCCCAAGCCTCCCAAGTTAACTCTTTATCAGTATCTCAGCACAGCGATCGAAGTTCAGGCCACGAACTCATCCCCGCAGTTGAATCTCCCATCAACGTCTTTAAGAATCAAATAATGCTACTTATCGGAAATTACCAGCCATACCAATTTAAAATTCCCTTCCCCACCTACCACAGGCACATTTTCATTCAACCCGATTACACTAAAGAGAATCTCATAGCAATATTTAAGCGATTTCTCAATCCCAGTGTTGTAAATGGACTCTATACCAATGAAGCAACTATGGGAAGAATTCAGGAAATCTATCCACACCATTTCAAATCTTACAAGGTACGCTTTACCCAATCCCAAGTAATCGATCTTACAAACCTTACCGACCAACAGGAACAAATTCTTAAAGAGCACAGCAGAGCTCATAGAAGTAGTAATGAAAACACAATTCAACTTCTACAAAAGTATTATTTTCCTAAAATGAAAGCTCGCATCCATGAAGTTATAAAGCAATGCCGAATTTGCAAGGAGCAAAAATATGAGCGTCACCCGAATAAACCCAAAATCCAAGAAACCCCAATTCCACAATTCCCTGGTCACATAGTTCATTTCGACATTTACTCCACCGACAAGAATTTAGTATTGACAGCCATAGACAAATTCTCCAAATTCGCGCAAGTAAAAATTATAAAATCCAAGGCAATCGAAGATATTCGAGAACCTATAAGACAATTAATTTTTGCCTTTGGCGTACCCAAGTTAGTTATCTTCGATAACGAGAAATCATTTAATTCAGCGACAATACGCTTTATGCTGCAGGACCAACTAGGTATTGAAATTTTCACAACCCCCCCATACAGTAGTACAGTTAACGGTCAAGTGGAAAGATTTCACTCCACTCTGTCCGAAATTATGAGATGCCTAAAAGCTGAACGACCAACTATGCCATTTATAGAGCTCCTAGACTGCGCTGTATATGAGTATAACTACTCAATACACACAGTCACGAATAAAAGACCAATCGAAACGTTTTTCGGTAGATTGGTCAGCACAGACCCAAATCAATACGAACAGGCAAGGCAGGAAAATATTCAGAGGTTAAGATCAAAACAGTGCAAAAACATAGAAAACCATAATAAGGCAAGACAGGAAATAAAAACGTACACCCCAGGTGAAACAGTATACGTTAAAATAAATAAAAGATTAGGCACTAAATTGTCTCCAAGATTTAAAAAAGAAATTGTTAGGGAAAACAAATCAACCACAATTCTAACCGAATCTGGTAAAATAATCCACAAGAATAATATCAGGAATTAACCCCTTTTCAGATCTCTCTTTACTCAAATTTTGGCTGAAGTTCAAATTTTGGACTACACAAATGCTAAGATTGTATCAACGAGCATGGGAACGGCCAAGCTTCAAACGGGTACATTCAGAATCATACACATCATAGACTTAGAAGCTTACGAGGAACTTATTAAGGAAATCCAACTACAAATCCAGAATCAAATCAACGAAACCGATCCCAATTTTCATACAGTGTCCCACCAAATTACCCAAATTAAAAACCAGTTAAATATCCTAAAACCAAGTATAAGAAACCCAAGATCCCTTAACTTTATTGGAACCGCGTGGAAATGGATCGCTGGTAATCCAGACCACGACGATTTTCAAATCATAAAATCCCAAACCCATAATTTACTTCGCAATAGTAATAAGCAAGTAATTATCAATAAAGCATACATTGAAAAAATTAACAAATTGACAAATGTAACTAATGAAGTAATGTATCTTTTAAAATCAAACAATAATTTAAAGAATGAGTTTGCACTGGAAATAAAGTTTAAACTAGATATTATAAAAGAGGAAATCACTAATATAGAATATGCTTTACTATGGGCAAAGAGTAAAATTGTAAACTCTTTTATACTTTCCAATTCAGAAATAGAAATTGTGAAACAAAAATTTGAAGAAAGTAACATACCTTTTATTAATCTCGAAGAGGCACTAGAATTTGCCGACATCAAAATAGCATCTAATAAATCAACTATACTTTATATTATAAGTATTCCTACCACAGGAAAAATTATATGCGAAAAACTAATGATTAAACCGATTAAATATAATAAAAAAGTAATAAAACTACAATACGAAAATATAATTAATTGTGAAAAAGAGATATATGGAATTAAAAATGTTTGTAAATCATATAATGAATTAACAGTTTGTAATAAGAATGAAATTATTAACTTAAGATTTGATAATTGTATTCCAAATTTAGTAAAAGGTAAACCATCAAGTTGTGACGAGATCAACAATCAACATTTACCAGCTGTTGAGGAACTTCACCCAGGAACTCTGTTTTTAAACCAATTCAATGGATCAATCCTAGTCGAGGGCGATAGAGTTAATCTGACCGGAACCTTTATTGTTCAGTTCCATAACGCATCAATTTTCATAAACAACCAAGAATATAACTCGAAGGAAATACCATCTTCAAAACCTTTGCCAGCGGCTCTACATTCGAGTTCTTCTATTAAAACATATAAAGAGCTTTTAACACTAGAAATGTTAAAGGAACTGCATGTAAACAACACGGAACACATAACAGAAGTAGAAAAAGAAGGGCAGATTCATGTCATCACTAACTATAGCATGATATCCCTTTTGCTATTAGCTATTATAGCCACTATAATCAGACAGATGATTGACCGAGGTAAAAAGGTTACAATTCGCACTGAAGCCGCAAGGATACCCGAAACCCAGCCCGAGGGTCAAGTTGGAGGTGAACCACAATCAAATCCAATGCCTATGCTCTATATGGTATCGAGTGGGGACACTCGATTTTGAGGAGGGAAGAGTTAACACAGCAAAAGTTAAGAATCACATTCCACCCGCTGGGTGCAATGTCCGTCACATGCTCATAGGTTCACACACTCGCTGCACCGATCACATTCCACCTGTGGGTGCAATGATCACATTTCCGCCACATGCACTCATAAGTTCACACACTCGCTGCACTGGATCAGCAATTCCTGGAAGCGCACATCCAATGCACCTGCAAATGAATTCTCCGAATAACCGATCCAACCCAAGCTGCTGAGTCAACACCTTGTCACACTGATGGTAACTTTATAACTTGTAAATTAGAAATTAAGTCAGTTCTATTTGGCACAATAAAGCGGACAGTAGTCCAAAATAAAAAAGTGTTTTTTTTAAGACTCCACCGCGGAAAAATACATAACTGGCGCCCGAGCAAAATAAAGTCCGGAGCAAAATAAAGTCCCGAGCAAAATAAAATTAAAATCGTGAAAATAAAGAAAAAAAGTTAATAAAATAGTGAACGTTTCGACAATTGGAAAAAATTGTGCAACTAATTCGCTAATACCGTAGAAAGTAGTGAAAATAACTCGCTAATCCCGAGAAGGAAAAAAAGTGAAGTAACTCGCTAATCCTGAAAAGAAAAAGAAGTGAAAATAACTCGCTAATCCCGAGAAAAAAAAAGTGAAAGTAACTCGATAAAACCGAGAAAGTATTGCAATACTGTGTAAAAGTATCTGCAACCGCGTGTGAAGTCTGAGAAGGACAAGTGCCAACAAAAGTACACCGAAAGAACTCCTCCGGAGAAACGAGGCCCCTGAGTAACTGCAACCAGCAGACAAAAAGGAGACAGCGACCGCTGCCAGCCGCTCCAGAGTATGATTCAGAAAATTCTGATAATGTATGTAAGCTCATAGAATAAGATAAGAATTAAAATCAGTTGTAAGAATAAGAGAAACTATTTCAATAATATCAAAAGTATATGAAAATAAGAATAAAATAAAAGCAACAATCAAAATTGTGAAAAGTTTTAACAAGATTTCTGTAAAGATTAATAAAGTATAAGCGAGAAGAAAAATTTAAAAGTACGAAATTAAAGAACATATAATATTTAACGAACATTAATTAAAATTTATTGATATAATCAAAATGTCTAACCCCAATAATCTAATCCGTCCCCCCGTCCTTAACATCCCACAACCAGCAAATCCTCCTCAACCAGGAAATTCTCCTCAGCTAGAAAATCTTGCACAGCCACAGGCTCAAGCAAGACCTGTTTTTACAGTCGCCCAGCTTACTAGCATGGTCACGGAGATAGTCAATTCCCTGATAAATCCTAATCCAAATATTTCCTCCACCCAAGAACAAGGGATAAACCCAGAGTATCGTGATGATCTATCAGATCTCGATAAAGTCCCGGACGTAGTCAGATGCCTCCGCGATTTTACTGGAAAACCAGGAGAATTTAGCTCCTGGAGGAAAAGCGTAGACCGTATACTACAACTATACGAACCTCTTCAAGGAACACCGAGATACTACGGTATCCTTCACGTAATAAGGAACAAAATAGTCGGTAACGCCGATGCGGTGCTGGAATCATATAACACACCCTTGAATTGGAAAGCTATTTCCAAGTGCCTAATGCTGCACTACGCAGATCAAAGGGATCTCGGTACTTTGGAGTACCAGATGACGTCCCTAATTCAAGGCAACAACTCCGTTCAAGACTTCTATCAATCAGTATATAAGCATCTGTCACTAATCCTTAATAAAATACAGTGTATGGACGTAGGAAATGAATCACTTTCAATTCTCACCAATACGTACAGAGATAAAGCACTCGATACATTTATTCGAGGCTTAAATGGTGACTTACCAAAACTTTTAGGTATTCGGGAGCCTACGGACTTACCGCAAGCCTTAAACTTGTGCATCAAATTAGAAAACCAGAAATTCAGATCAAATTATGCCAACAATAAGAATTCTTTTACGCACAGATCCAACCAAACGCCTCCACCCCTACCACAGCGTAATAAATACGCACAGCAATATGTCTCCCACAAGGAACCTTTCTATCCTCAAGTAGCATATCTCCCGCAGGCATACCCGCAGCAAAATTTAAACTACCAACGTCAACCGCAATACAACTATCCGTTTAATAATAACTACCAACCTCCTCCCAGGCCATTTGCACCTAAGCCCCAACCTAAGCCAGAACCGATGGAAACCTCAACAATTAGGTCCTCCGCAGTTAACTACCAAAACCGACCACAACCGTTTAAGTATGCCGGAAAAAGGCCCCAAACCCACAACCCCTCATTGCAAAATCGGGTTCCTCAAAAAATCCAGAGGAACTTCCACATAGATTTAGCAAATCCGAGCCCAAACCCACCAAATCCCGAGAGCAACCCCAATCCTCCAAGCTTCGTATCACAACCGAGTGGATACATCTCCCCAAATGATTTATACGCGTTCTATCAACAAACTAATACGGAAGAAGTAGAGCACGACCCCGATTTGAGTAATTATATTCTAAATCAATCTGAGGATCAAGACCAACTTGAGGATGAAACCTCAGAATACAGTGATATTCATTTTTTAGGCTAAATTCCTCCTCGTTGCCCTATTTTCAGTGTAAGACGAGGAGCGGTCAAGTCTTAAACTTTCTCATTGATACCGGATCCAGTAGGAATTACATTCAGCCTACTCTAGTAAAGAACCCCATTTCTAATAAACAACACTTTTTAGCGAAATCCATTGCAGGCGACATCGAAGTAACCCATCATACATTCCTTAATCTTTTCGGCCAAACAGATAAAAACTTAAAATTCTTCCTTCTCCCGACATTGCAAACGTTCCATGGTATTTTAGGTAATGATAGTTTGAAGGAATTCAATGCTGTCATTCACGCACAACATAATTTTATGACTATCCTTGGAAAAATAAAAATAAAAATCAAACAACTAAATTCACCATCCGTTAATTCAATAAATATAAAACTCGATCATATGTCAGACTCTCAAAAGAAATCTATCAAAGGCATTGTCGAAAAACTCCCTTCCTTATTTTCCGAACCAAACGAAAAACTCACCTACACAACAAGAGTTGTTGGTGAAGTTCGCACAAATACAGATTCCCCAGTGTACTCAAAGTACTATCCCTATCCTGCTGCACTAAAAGACGAGGTAGAAACACAAATACAAAAACTCCTAAATGACAACATTATTAAACCATCCCGTTCCCCGTACAATTCACCTGTGTGGATTGTACCCAAAAAAGCTGATTCTTCTGGAAATAAACAATATAGAGTCGTGATTGACTATAGGAAATTAAATACCGTAACTGTTTCAGATAGATACCCAATCCCCGAAATCAACGAGGTCCTAGCGCAACTAGGACAAAGCAAATACTTTACTGTTCTGGATCTTAAAAGCGGTTTCCACCAGATTCCACTTAAGGAATCTGACATGGAAAAAACTGCATTTTCAATCAATAATGGGAAGTACGAGTTTACCCGACTCCCATTCGGACTGAAAAACGCACCCTCCATCTTCCAACGTGCGCTCGACGACATACTACGAGCCTATATAGGGAAAATCTGCTACGTCTATATTGACGATATCATTATCTTTAGTAAAAACGAGAGCGACCATATTAAACACGTCGAAAAGATATTTAGAACCCTAAACGAAGCTAACATGAAGGTGCAATTAGATAAATGCAACTTCTTTAAAGAAGAAGTTGAATTTTTAGGCTTTATTGTATCCACTAACGGACTAACAACCAACCCTGCAAAAGTCGAGGCCATCGTTAATTTTCCCACTCCGAAAAACCTTAAGGAACTTAGATCGTTCTTAGGCTTATCAGGTTACTACCGACGATTCGTCAAAGATTATGCGAAATTAGCCAAGCCTTTAACATCGTTATTAAGAGGTGAAGAAGGACGCACATCTAAAACCAAATCAAGCAAAATTCCTATATGCCTCAAAGCAGATTCTCTAGTAGCTTTTCAAAAAATAAAGAATTCATTGGTCTCCAAAGATTTACTCCTCGCATACCCTGACTACAAGAAAAGTTTCGAGTTAACCACCGACGCATCTAACACCGCTATTGGTGCAGTACTATCACAAAATGATAGACCTATCATGTTCATTTCCAGATCGTTGAGCAAAACCGAGGAAAATTATGCCACCAACGAGAAGGAAATGCTTGCAATTATTTGGTCACTCAATTCCCTTCGAAATTACCTTTACGGTACCGCACATGTTAAAATATTCACAGACCATCAGCCGCTAACATACGCTTTAAGCAACAAGAATAATAACTCTAAAATGAAACGCTGGAAAGCGATCCTAGAAGAGTATAATTATGAGTTGCAATATAAACCAGGAAAAAGTAACGTGGTCGCTGACGCCCTTTCACGTTTTCCCCAAGCCTCCCAAGTTAACTCTTTATCAGTATCTCAGCACAGCGATCGAAGTTCAGGCCACGAACTCATCCCCGCAGTTGAATCTCCCATCAACGTCTTTAAGAATCAAATAATGCTACTTATCGGAAATTACCAGCCATACCAATTTAAAATTCCCTTCCCCACCTACCACAGGCACATTTTCATTCAACCCGATTACACTAAAGAGAATCTCATAGCAATATTTAAGCGATTTCTCAATCCCAGTGTTGTAAATGGACTCTATACCAATGAAGCAACTATGGGAAGAATTCAGGAAATCTATCCACACCATTTCAAATCTTACAAGGTACGCTTTACCCAATCCCAAGTAATCGATCTTACAAACCTTACCGACCAACAGGAACAAATTCTTAAAGAGCACAGCAGAGCTCATAGAAGTAGTAATGAAAACACAATTCAACTTCTACAAAAGTATTATTTTCCTAAAATGAAAGCTCGCATCCATGAAGTTATAAAGCAATGCCGAATTTGCAAGGAGCAAAAATATGAGCGTCACCCGAATAAACCCAAAATCCAAGAAACCCCAATTCCACAATTCCCTGGTCACATAGTTCATTTCGACATTTACTCCACCGACAAGAATTTAGTATTGACAGCCATAGACAAATTCTCCAAATTCGCGCAAGTAAAAATTATAAAATCCAAGGCAATCGAAGATATTCGAGAACCTATAAGACAATTAATTTTTGCCTTTGGCGTACCCAAGTTAGTTATCTTCGATAACGAGAAATCATTTAATTCAGCGACAATACGCTTTATGCTGCAGGACCAACTAGGTATTGAAATTTTCACAACCCCCCCATACAGTAGTACAGTTAACGGTCAAGTGGAAAGATTTCACTCCACTCTGTCCGAAATTATGAGATGCCTAAAAGCTGAACGACCAACTATGCCATTTATAGAGCTCCTAGACTGCGCTGTATATGAGTATAACTACTCAATACACACAGTCACGAATAAAAGACCAATCGAAACGTTTTTCGGTAGATTGGTCAGCACAGACCCAAATCAATACGAACAGGCAAGGCAGGAAAATATTCAGAGGTTAAGATCAAAACAGTGCAAAAACATAGAAAACCATAATAAGGCAAGACAGGAAATAAAAACGTACACCCCAGGTGAAACAGTATACGTTAAAATAAATAAAAGATTAGGCACTAAATTGTCTCCAAGATTTAAAAAAGAAATTGTTAGGGAAAACAAATCAACCACAATTCTAACCGAATCTGGTAAAATAATCCACAAGAATAATATCAGGAATTAACCCCTTTTCAGATCTCTCTTTACTCAAATTTTGGCTGAAGTTCAAATTTTGGACTACACAAATGCTAAGATTGTATCAACGAGCATGGGAACGGCCAAGCTTCAAACGGGTACATTCAGAATCATACACATCATAGACTTAGAAGCTTACGAGGAACTTATTAAGGAAATCCAACTACAAATCCAGAATCAAATCAACGAAACCGATCCCAATTTTCATACAGTGTCCCACCAAATTACCCAAATTAAAAACCAGTTAAATATCCTAAAACCAAGTATAAGAAACCCAAGATCCCTTAACTTTATTGGAACCGCGTGGAAATGGATCGCTGGTAATCCAGACCACGACGATTTTCAAATCATAAAATCCCAAACCCATAATTTACTTCGCAATAGTAATAAGCAAGTAATTATCAATAAAGCATACATTGAAAAAATTAACAAATTGACAAATGTAACTAATGAAGTAATGTATCTTTTAAAATCAAACAATAATTTAAAGAATGAGTTTGCACTGGAAATAAAGTTTAAACTAGATATTATAAAAGAGGAAATCACTAATATAGAATATGCTTTACTATGGGCAAAGAGTAAAATTGTAAACTCTTTTATACTTTCCAATTCAGAAATAGAAATTGTGAAACAAAAATTTGAAGAAAGTAACATACCTTTTATTAATCTCGAAGAGGCACTAGAATTTGCCGACATCAAAATAGCATCTAATAAATCAACTATACTTTATATTATAAGTATTCCTACCACAGGAAAAATTATATGCGAAAAACTAATGATTAAACCGATTAAATATAATAAAAAAGTAATAAAACTACAATACGAAAATATAATTAATTGTGAAAAAGAGATATATGGAATTAAAAATGTTTGTAAATCATATAATGAATTAACAGTTTGTAATAAGAATGAAATTATTAACTTAAGATTTGATAATTGTATTCCAAATTTAGTAAAAGGTAAACCATCAAGTTGTGACGAGATCAACAATCAACATTTACCAGCTGTTGAGGAACTTCACCCAGGAACTCTGTTTTTAAACCAATTCAATGGATCAATCCTAGTCGAGGGCGATGGAGTTAATCTGACCGGAACCTTTATTGTTCAGTTCCATAACGCATCAATTTTCATAAACAACCAAGAATATAACTCGAAGGAAATACCATCTTCAAAACCTTTGCCAGCGGCTCTACATTCGAGTTCTTCTATTAAAACATATAAAGAGCTTTTAACACTAGAAATGTTAAAGGAACTGCATGTAAACAACACGGAACACATAACAGAAGTAGAAAAAGAAGGGCAGATTCATGTCATCACTAACTATAGCATGATATCCCTTTTGCTATTAGCTATTATAGCCACTATAATCAGACAGATGATTGACCGAGGTAAAAAGGTTACAATTCGCACTGAAGCCGCAAGGATACCCGAAACCCAGCCCGAGGGTCAAGTTGGAGGTGAACCACAATCAAATCCAATGCCTATGCTCTATATGGTATCGAGTGGGGACACTCGATTTTGAGGAGGGAAGAGTTAACACAGCAAAAGTTAAGAATCACATTCCACCCGCTGGGTGCAATGTCCGTCACATGCTCATAGGTTCACACACTCGCTGCACCGATCACATTCCACCTGTGGGTGCAATGATCACATTTCCGCCACATGCACTCATAAGTTCACACACTCGCTGCACTGGATCAGCAATTCCTGGAAGCGCACATCCAATGCACCTGCAAATGAATTCTCCGAATAACCGATCCAACCCAAGCTGCTGAGTCAACACCTTGTCACACTGATGGTAACTTTATAACTTGTAAATTAGAAATTAAGTCAGTTCTATTTGGCACAATAAAGCGGACAGTAGTCCAAAATAAAAAAGTGTTTTTTTTAAGACTCCACCGCGGAAAAATACATAACTTATACACTTACTCAGTCGAATCGAAGGAAAAACCCCCTCCCAGTCTCCACAAACATTCGGCTTCCTTGGACAATTATTGAAGCAAATTAAGTTTACTTCAAACAAAGTCTCTTCCTCTCCCTCTTTCTCTCTGTGTGTGTGTGTGTGGTGTGGATAGATACTTGTATCTTCAAGTGTAATGTGCCATATCACAAGTATCGTAAAGGACATTAGGGAAGAGCACGACACTTCACTAAAGCCCAGAGTATGGTGGTTGATAGCAGTAGGCCTAAGCCCCAAATGGGACTACTCTGCTATATACTTGTCCTGGTGAAATGTTAAGCCATCCTGTGGCATGTGGTGAGTTGGGGAATGTATCTCACCCCAAGTCAAAATGCCGTAAAGTACGAAGCACACTTGATGTATCCTTAATTTTTATTGGTTTTTCCATTGCTTTTGTTTTATTATTGTGTTTCGTCCTTTTGCTTTGTTTTATTGGCTTCGTCTCGTATGCATCCTTCGTGAGTGGTCTGGGCGGTCGGTGGTGGGAGTCAAAATTGCCAATTTGGATTAATTCGACGGAAACTCAGCGACCATGGATTACTGTTTGAGGAAAGTTCACATTAAACCAGAAAAAGGGCCAAAGGACTCGGAGAGACTAGGAGAGGAAGTAAATTGAATGATTTATCCAGTAAAAGCTGAGTGAACGCATAAAGGAGCGTACCGACTTCCCGTGATACTAAACATGTTTGGACAGACAATCTAAACAGAGCAACAGTGCTGCTGCTGGGAACATCAAACAGAAGGGAAACTACACTGCTGCTGGGATGCATTCGTGAATTTATGATAAACAAATCCCTCGGGGTAACGATGGACTGAATTACCCTTTCACGCAATAGATCCATGTACCTTGTTCCGATGGTGTGGGCATCCAGATCCAGACCGTGGCATTAGCAGCGTTCAAGGTTTTGTTTACAATAAATTTTCAATTCGAGAGAACTCCCCTACATCTGGCAGTTTATAGTTTTGATGCGTTCGCCTGTGTGTGTGTGTGGACATCATGAGCAAAAAAAAAATGGAAGCCAAATGTGCGAATTTATTGAGGCGCCTCTGGAGTTGTTTAATTAAATCATGTCGATGGAAGTAGCACAATTGGATGTGGCGGATCGGATACAATGTAGACGAAGCCGAGGCAGGAAGGAACTTGACTGCGGGGAAATTGAAAAATTTGCATCTTCCCCGTCGTTGATTGGAACCAAATGCGTCTGGCGAAGGATCACCCAAGTGTTAGGAATGTGTGGCAATGTGGCGAAGCCCGAATCACATGACGAGAATATTGCAGGCAGTCTCTCTATGAAAAGACCATTCGCAGGAAGGCAATCTTAATAGGGATGTGCAAGAAAATGACTTTAGACTAGAGCAGCTGAATTTGAGGTTAGAAATTGAATTCTTCCTCATGGAACGTATAGGCTAACCTTTTGATAGATAGATATAAATATATTTCTCGTTAATACAAAAAAGATTTACAGTTTTTTAAAGTACACTAGGAATAATAAGACGAAAAATTGAATGACATTCGGTATTTTAGATACAAAGTATAGAAAATAGTTTTGAATGCCACATCATGGGACTAATACAACTTAAGAATAAAATTAAATTTTGAGTGGGGTGACCCAGTATGAAACAATATGCATAGTACAAAAATTAAATACAATAAAAAAAGATTTAAAGAAATCGATGAGTAAATAAATATGGAGGTTGAGAACTTAACAAAATAGCGTAAAAGACAAAATAAATAGAATACAAGAAGTAAATAAATAAAAAAAGCAACAAATGTATATACAAGTTTTTAAATACATGAATATTGGAGCAATAGCACAAATGAAGACACAAAATGAAAGCATACTAGAATATTAAAATATTATACCAGAATGTCAGAGATAATAGATTCTAAAGAAGAATAGTTACAACGAAATAACCAACACTTGACATGATTTAGAAACATTCCAGGAATTGACTTAGCCCTGATAAAATGGGGAAGTCTGTTGAACAAGCGATACGACGAAACAGAATAAAAGTTACGCAAGGCAGTAGTACGATATAAAGGAACAGATAACAGGTTTGAAGAGTTTCCACGTAAATTATAATTTGATATTAGGCGAAAATTTCGATTACCAGATTTCATGAAAAAGGTCTTCAATACCTTAAAGCAATACAGGTGACGAACAGGAAGAATTTTTAGTTCACAGAACAATGGATAACTAGGATGTCTTCTAGGTTTTCGGCAAATTTGTCTTATGATATATTTCTGCAAGGTTAACAAAGGGTTAATCTTATTCCGATACACGCCACCCCAACAAGCAATTCCGTATTGAAGCTTAGATTGAAATATTCCATAGTAAATAGTTTTTAAAAGCGTAGTAGAGCAGATATTGCGCAAATAGTAAAAGTGCCTAAGCGTGAAACGAAAATACTTCTTCAACATTTCCGCGTGAACCGAAAAGCTCATTCTAGAGTCTATTGTGAGCCCCAGGTACTTAAAATCGTCTACTTTTTCAATTAAAAAACATTTATCACTACAGCTGATACTACTACAAAAAGTGACAGAAGAAAAACCGGACGTACAGTTGCAAACAGAGAGTTTGTATCTTTCACATTCAGGTGCATGGAAATACACATTCGCTTCCAAATTGTGTACAGAGGACAAATTAAAAAACATTATTTTTGTTTTGGAGCTTTTAACTAAATTATGATTGGCAAACCAGTGTCTTAATAAGTCGAGATCCCAATTTATGTCAGAGACCAAATCTAAAGGACTATTTAAGCCATAAGAAAGTCCTATATCATCAGCGAAAGCAGTAGGTTTACCTTTAAAATCGAGAGAAAAAAGGGAATTAATATAGATTAAGAACAAAATTGGTCCCAGAACCGAGCCTTGAGGTACGCCCAAATTTAAGAACTTAATTTCGCTCCTAATCTCATCAACCTTTACTGTTTGCGACCTCATTTCAAGATACGACCTGAACCAATTAAGCATAAATCCACGGAAACCAGCTTTTTCCAATTTCTTCAACAAAAAATTGTGGTTGACCATATCGAAGGCTTTAGTGATATCAATAAATAATCCCGCTGTATATCTTTTCGCATCAAGGTTAGACATTATTTGAGCACAAAACTGTAATAGTGCATCTTCAGTGGATTTACCTTTTTGAAATCCAAATTGAACTGGATTAAAAAACTCAGTTTTATTTAAAAAACTTACTACTCTATTTTTAATTAGCTTTTCGAAGATTTTGCTGAAGACTGGAAGAAGTGAGATGGGCCTGTAGTTACATAACTCTGCAGCAGATCCTTTTTTATACAGAGGAATAACATCTGCACATTTCAAGGCTTCTGGAAATATCCCCGCAAAAACACAGCGATTAAAAATATCAGCCAATACGTCTACTAAGAAGCATGCAATTTTTTTTAAGACCAGGTTCGAAATACCGTCAGCTCCACATGAATTTGAATTTTTTAAAGTGCCAATAGTTTGTAACACCTCAAGAGGAGTAATGACGCTATATACAAAGCTGTTTCTTTGAAATGGTTCAGCACTATTATTAAAGGACGAACAGAAGGAACAAATCGGTTGAACTGGACAAGGTTGTAAACTGCATGCAATATTGGTGAAATAACTGTTGAAGGTATTTGCAATGACAAGCTTATCGGAAATTTCACGGCCATCGACACATATAACAGTAGGTTTTTTGGAAAACGAAGATTTATTTAGTAAACTATTCACTATTTGCCATTCATTTTTCAAATTACCTTTAGCTGAATTAAATCGAGTACGGAAATATGTATCGCGGCAAATAGGAATCTCCTTTTTTAGTTCAACGCACAATTGTTTATATTTACGCTTTAAACTCATGTTACTGGGGTACCTATTGCATTTGATTCTTAGCTTGTTTTTGTATTTTACTTTGTTCACTAAGTACCTCGAGATCCATGGTTTAAGCTTTCTTACCACCTTTTTAGCTGGCAGGGAAGAGGAACAGCTTAAAATGTACCTCTTCAGGGTATTAATAAAGATTGTTAAAGAAGTTGAAGCATCACTACATGAATAAACATCTTCCCAAGATTCACTCATCAGACAGTTTTTAAGGTTACTGAAGTTAATGTTCATAACATTGATGGGGGAATTAGGATTTCTACTTATATTGCTTCTAGAGCAATTTACTAAGAGTCCTGTCATAGAGTGGTCAGTTAACATAAAATCAAGAACACATTTCTCACAGTTAAACAAAGATACATTACTAAAGCGTCCATAAATATGATCTAAACATGTACCAGACACAGATCTAGTTGGCTCATTAATAAAGCTAGCTAGGCCATGTGATGCCAATAAACCCAAATAACTCGAAACAGTTTCACAACTATTCAAGATGTCAATATTAAAGTCCCCAATTATAATTAAATTTTTAGATTTTTCCCTTTCCAATAGACGAGAGAACTCTTTTATGAATATAACAACATTAAACATATGTAGTCTGTAAACACAAACAAACACAAACACTTCGTGGTTAATTTCAATCGAAACTTTCAAAACATCAGCAGTCAAAAATTCGATACACTGAACATCGCGAATCACATATACGTCTTTTATAAAACATCCAACACCACCTGCTGCATAACTTTCATTCGTATTAGCATAAAAATTGAACCCGGGAATAAAATAATCGTTTTTTTCAAAGCTGTATATCCAAATTTCAGAGACAAAGACAATATCTGGAATGCAGGTAAAAGAATCAAGGTGAGTAACAAGTGAGGTGAAGTTTTCCCTCAAGCTTCTGACATTCTGGTGAACAATAAAAAGTTTGTTATCACAATATGAACTATTAGTAAAAGCATTATCACAGTTGGAAGTCATAGGATTGGGGAAAGAAAAGTTATCTACTAAGAAATTTTCATCAGGCATTATAAGAGCAAAAAATTAAAGAGATAGAAGCACTAAATTAGTGCAATGTCATTAAAAGATCTTATTGAAATAACTTTTCCTCCCTCAACCTTTCTCACAAGAATTTGATTGGCTTTAAACCATACGTATTTGGCGCCTTTCTGCTTTGCTGTCTCTTTTACCTTCATGAAGAGAGCCTGTGTGTACTTCGTGAATGAGTGGTTTATATAAATTGTGTGAGGTTGATAAGCAAAGACAAGTCCAAGTCAAGCACATGCTAAGAAAGTGGACACATTCATCCAGTGGTACAGTTTGAAAAGCTCTATTGAAAGAATGATCATGTCGTCGATAGGAAAAAATAGATATGATCCACAGCGTTACTCCACTAAGGCTTAGCCTTCAAAAGCCTTTTAAAAGAGCTCAACACGTTACATAGCGTCGATCACAGTACCAAACAATGTTGGCTTGTGTCCTTGGAGTCTGGGCGGACATTATCAATCGATTCTGGATGTGATTAGGTGTCGCAAACAACCTTTTGCAAGGTTTGGTTATTTATCCTGCCAAGACCTTCAAGTACTTTCGAAATTCAAGACAAATTTGGAAGGATCTAGACAGCTATAGATACACAGACAGCTCAGACAGCTTGCAAGAGGCTTTAGTTTCTGTTGACCAGAGCGCGAAAGATGTGCGTTTGAAAAATACGTTAGTACTGCTGTCGACTGCAAGGCCTTTGAGACCTTGAAAGTCGAACAAATAAAGACCGACTGGCTGTCAATCAACACAGAATGGTTATGGTCTTAGCTTGGACTATCTTGGACTGCAATCGTTTCTAACTCCAGACCCCAGCTTCTGTGCCGATATCCACTTTGTAGTCATGGGTGTACAAAATTTAGTTTTTGTCGAGACTTTCTTAAGCTCGACCTCTCTGATTCTTTTTTTTTAGAGACCAAGGCAGCCTTGGAACGAAGCTTGATGTCGAACTTATGAAAGTTTCTCTACCGTTGGCGTCGAAATTGACGAGAAAGCTCGCTATCCCAGACAGTGTTACAATTGGAGGGAATCGAAGACACATTCGATGCTGAACAAGCAGGTTTCTGCTTTGAATCCTCCTCAAGGTAAACTCATACTTTCAGTACTTGGCAACATACATACGTTTGTTCTAAGTGTCCCATTCTGCCTAGAGGAAAATTGTCAGAGGAGTTCAATATTCAATGTGGAGTCAGACAAGGTTGTTTCTGTCCGTCATTCTGCTTTTACAATTAAAAAAGAAGGAATTAGATGCTTAAATCTAAACTAAAACACATGGACACGGAACCATGGATCTCTACCAAACGACAACAAACGTAGAGAAGTAGGAGACGTGTCGTGGGGCTGAAGATAAATGCCTCAATTTTCTCGGACAAGTAGACAACGGAAGCTTCCAATATCTTGCGAGTATTGTCCTGACCGATGGTGGAACCGAATCAGATCTTGTCAGCCGAATAGGTAAAACTTTCGAAATGTTGTCCAAGATATGCTATTAGCACTACGACTGTCCTACATCAATGTTGAGTCCGTTCTGTTCGGTTTTGGAAAGTGACCGCTACTATTACTAAGAATGGACCTATCACTGGTCTAAGTGTGCCGGCAACATCTGGCAGCGACATCAAATTGTCAATAAGAAGCTGCAAACGTTTCTGTACCTGCTCGAACCGTATCTTTAAAGAGTAGCTTTACCAGAGAACGAGTCAGGAACCTATAGGCAAGACCACTCGACGAAGTAAATGACAGTGGAGTGGTCATACACTTCGGAAAGAAACACGACAGATCTACAGCGAAGTACACAAACCTAGAATGATGAAAGACCTAGCCATCCGAGAAGTTCATGTCACAGAACAGTTGAGGAGGAATCAAGACAAGGTGAAGAGGTGGAGGGAGCTTAAGTACATCACCAGTACGACATGACGCGTAGGTCCAGAATATGCTGTAGGACTCACAAGGGGATACAGGACATAAATATGTAAGTAAGAAGACGACATGCTTTTCAGAAATTAGCTTCAAATTGAATTACTCTGCAGGCCTTGCGTCAAGGGGAAGAAACGAGGGAAAGAAGGGTCGACATTGGCCTGATAAGTGAGCCCTACCCATCTTTGGTATATCTGATGGTTTTAGCTGGACAGTGGTCCGGCGGACTAATTCGTAACCGCATGGATAAATG
Source organism: Criorhina ranunculi (assembly GCA_951813785.1). Lineage (NCBI taxonomy): Eukaryota > Metazoa > Arthropoda > Insecta > Diptera > Syrphidae > Criorhina > Criorhina ranunculi. The sequence continues at coordinate 9,793,812 of OX638382.1, read as the reverse complement.
GCATCCATTTCTGCAGCTGCTACAGACCCCCTGATCAGGCATCAAGAAAACACAGGTCAAGTCTCCTTGTAAAAACACGTCACAGATCCAAGCAGTGCTTTCCCAGATGCTGTCAAATATAGGTGGACTTGGATTCGTCAGGAGGATGCTGCTATTCAAAGTGGCCAATTCCGTATGCCGCTCCGGTCAAAGGAAACAAGAAGAAAGTTCACATCAGCATCCAAGACAACAAACGGTTTCCGAACAATTTTCGGACGAAACAGTACTCATCGACATTCTCGCCAAGGGTCGATGCAAAGGGTCTACCTTAGACGAATTGCGTACCGGCAAGAAGCCATCGTTACCAAGAGGGTAAAAGCTAAAGAAAGAGCAACATCTGTAGCATTGTGGCAAGGCAGGTGGGACAACGCTACAAAAGGCAGATGGATCCACAAACTTATTCCCACCATCGAGGGCTGGACAAAGGGGGTGAATCTGGGCCTCAATCAAGAAACTTCTCCAGTTAGCCCAGTCCTTAGCTTACCATCTCCAGTTACGCACTCCAAGTTGGTTGAGGTCCCTTTCTAATTTTGCGCGCCACCTTTAGCGAGGTCTTCCTCTACTGCGTTGTTCCTTGGGTTGGATTCGAAGACTCTTAGGGTCGGAGCGAAGCAGCAGACGAAGATGAGCATAAGTTGCTACCAAGAGACCCACGGGGAGAGTTAAAGAAGAGTGCAGACTTGTGGTTTCAAGAAACCTCTGGCTAGAGTGTCGAATGAGACCCGCGGCGAGATTGGTAGAAGAGTGCAGACTTGTGGTTTCAAGAAACCTCTGCTAGTGTGTCGAATGAGACCCGCGGGGAGAGTGGTAGAAGAATGCAAACTTGTGGTTGCGAGAAACCTTTGCTAGAGTGTCGAATGAGGGTCTATCTTTTGCCAAAGACTGATTGCCTATCCAAAAGTGTGAACAGCATCAGTTTCTCATTGAAGTCCACTAAATCTCTCAAAGCTCTGAGTCTTTTGATCTCGAATTCAATGGGAAGCATATCAAAGAGTGCGACCCTATGAACTCGATCTTTAAAGCCTCAAAGTCTTTCCAAAATTCGGTCCATGTTCTCCTCACTGACTTTATTGATCTAGGAGCCTGGGAAGAACGTCCTCCTTCCTCTGTTCGATTGCCAATGATAGTGTCTCCGTCTCCTTTTTTGCACAAAAATTCGCCTCAACGTTCACGCTCTCATGCATTATTCATGAGAGAGAAGCAGCCGCTTCACATTCTGTGTAAACACCGGAGAACCTACATGAATATGCATGGAAGCCGAAAACTAAATTAATTCCAAATAAAACGTTCCCCAACACAAATATCTAAATTTTTAGTTATTTCAGTTCCATCATACCAATTTGGTGAATAGATACTAGAATAACATCAGCTGACTGTTGTATAGGCAAACAGTCATTGGCATCCACCCTGCGGTCCTGGGAATGGAATTTTCTAACCAAAAAAAAAAAAAAATGAATTTATTTAAATCAGCTCCCATTCCATCAATCGACCAGTTGAACTCCTTCCTAAGATGACCGATACATTGTACATCCGGACACACATACCCGTACACAGTCACAGGATTGCTTGAAGGGTTTGCAAAAGCAATCATCGAATGGCGGTCCGAAACAAGGGGTTGTTGCCTCAATATTTGTGTTTTGCTATTCTAATTTTGTGATTTGCATTCGTAATGTAATCCTCGGGTCTTGAGTGTTTAGACACCGGTTAACTGGTGGGGTTCGGCAACCAACAAGGACTCGTAGGCAAATAGAAATAGCCCTTTACATCTCGGGCCTATTATTTAACTTGCAGTTAATTGGGTGTAAGCATTAATAATTTATAGGCAAATCAAACGGAGCTCAAATGTGTGTGTGTTTGTGAGGGGGTTGTAGAGGGTGGTTATTATCCTGCCAGTCATATGCTAATGCAATGAGTAGTGAACTCACAGCGGGGATGGTCATCAATTTCTGTCAAATGGTCGCCCCTCTCACCTAGTTCCATCGCACTTTTCGTTTCCTTATCTAAAATGACGATGTGACAAGGACCTTCAATCAAGAGTCCTTTGGTCATTTTTCTTTTGACAATTTTTTTAGTTTTTTTTTCTTTTTTTTTTGTTTGCTCGTGTGCTCTATGTCGTCAAGTCCATCGTTCTTGCAACGCGCCAGGACCTGGAGTGAACACACAGAGTCATTCGTAGTAAGTAAGTTGCGCGATGACACTTTGCAGCAATATTTCGTTCAGTCAAGCGTTTATGACTGTGTGTGCCAGGCTGCTGCCTGTTCTTTAAGTGTGATGACAGTTTGCACATTTAACGAGGTTTTTGCTTTTTTTTTTAAAGAAAAAGTCGTTACACGAGGGGTAATGGAAGAAGGAATTTCCTGTCAACTAGTTAACTTTGTCCTTGATGGTGGTTTGGGAAGCGGCGCGTCGTGGAACGAGGACGAGTGGGTGGTGATTTGTTTTAGGTTTTCAGCACTTTGGGTGATGAAAATATTTTCCTGACGAGTTTTTTTCTTTTTTCACACGGGCATGGTATGTATGTGTGTGACAAGTGGAGGAGGGGAGAGGGACATATGGTTTTTATTGGAAATACGGGTTTTTTTTTGTTTTTTTTATTGCCACTTGGTAATGGCACCATCATTGCAGTGACATAAGCATTTTGATGGAGGGAATGTGCTCCAAATGGAGGCCACTTGGGAACAGAGAAATCGGGGGTGGGCTCTTATTGACGGTAGTTTCGAGAGATGAATTGATAAATTCTGTCGATCTAGGTGCTTTCTAGGACTAATCGTGTTCAAGACTCTTACACTTTTTTGAAAACATCCGCCAAATACCCTTTGGATGTTAGCGGTGTCAAAGTTTTGTGCCTGACAAGGTAACATCCCTTTGTTCAGACAGGGGAATGTAAGTCATATTTGAAGCTGAAAGGAGACCATTGGTTGAAGTGGCTGCCAGCTAAAGCCAGCACACGTAGACCAGTGATAGGTTCATTTTGAGGTCCACAGTGATGAAAGGAGACCATGAAACTCCGACTTTATCACTGAACCACACAACGTCAAGTCGAGCAGCAAGTAAAGGCATCAGATCCACAATAGGCAGATTAAAGAGTGTAAAACGTTGCCACTAGTCCCTAAGTGCTAGCCATGGCGTTCCGCATAATTTGGGTCCTCGGGACACAATGGCATCCATGATCGTTCTGAGATGGATCCGATAATGGCTGATGAGGCAACCAACCACCGCTAGAACTTAAAAAGTCCAGCATCACAGTAGAATTCCAAAAACTAGTGAATGAGAGATGGAGTGCACTCATGACATGATGCAGAACGCTCTGGAAACCAAAGGAATCATCGCACCTTACACTTCTTATAGACATTATGACAGAATATAACTTGCTGTTGGCCCACCTAAGAGGACGTAGCGACGTAGAGGTCGAAGAGGACACATTCCACTTTCTATGTGAGTGCCCCAGCCTTGGAAGAAATAAAAAGTCAACCCACGGAGAACACTTCTTCAATGAGAACTGGGTGAATCGCCAAACAAGGCACCTGAAAACCATCTTAAAGTTTTTTCGGAACTTGAGTTGATACTTTCTTTTCAGGTATCCTACACCGGGGAAAGCAAGTCCTTCAACCTAACTTAACCTAAGCTGTAGCTCAACATAAGACTACATTCTGATTGGATGTCCCTTGAGGTTTTAGACCTAGAGTTGCTTAACACTTTGATTGTTAAAGCAACCCAACAGCCATCCCCCAAGTGATGACCATTAACCCTGTTCCAAGATTCCAAGATGAAAAGTGGATCTAAGTCTGGAATATTCTGCAATTCAAGCCACTTGGGCCTTCCTTCCTTCCTTCAACGTGAGAAAATGTGGCACGCCCCTTATTTGTTGTCATGGGGCTCCCGGTTTTGACTTGGGTTCCTAATCTGTAGACGCCCAAGACCATTTCCGCTGACTAAGTCTTTTGCCGAACTCTATGAGTAGACGATATGTCCTTTCTAGTCCCACCATCCAGTCTCTACGCCTAAGAATGGAGATGCGTACCTGGTCGGTTACGCAGATGACACCAGGCAGTGATCAACGTACAAGACACTGAAGATGCTCAAAGGCGGTTGAACCAAGTCATGAGACCATGGAAGCTATAGAGATCAGCGTTGAGGTAGAGAAGCCAGCGAAAGATCAACTGCAAGACTGATCGGATACATCGCAGACTGGCGCAGATGTATGGCCTCCTTACCGGACACAGGTGCTCTTAGCCATTATCATTCAAGACAACGCTGAACACTAGATGGCTTGCAGAGCGACGAAGACTAGAAACGGAGGTAGGCAGAATCACCCTAGACAACATCGTTACGATAATGCGTACGAGTGAGAGAAATTGGAACCGAGTGTATGTAGAAGGAAGGAAACAAATGCTGATGGTAAAGAGAAGAGAAAAGGACATAAATCCGTCAAGATAATGCAAGAAGCAGTTTCGAGACTGGTTCATCTGAGGATGGAGAGAGTTAAGTCGGTAGGAGTTTGACACACTGGGGAACTCGGTCACCCCTAGCGTGCATGAAGCATTAACTCGTAAAAAAAAAAACAGTTTCTCAACTCTGGGACAACCTACCACAGACTATCCACTTAAGCCATGATTGAGCTTCCTTGTATGCCTTCAAATTGAGTGATTTTGGGTGGCAAAGACTTTTGCGAGGAGAAGAGCTGTGGGATGCAAAGTTATTCGAGAGACGAATCGGTCTGAAAGGTGGAGTAGTTTGGGATGCGAAGAAGACCTACGTTTCTCTGTACTGAAATGAAGGCGAAGCGGTCTGGAAGGCGAAGATACTTGCGAGGCGGATTGATTCGAGCGGAAAAGAAGGCCTCTCTGTGTTGATAGATCAAGTCACCTTTAGAATGCAATCTGATTGGGATAGTTGCCTGTCTTAAAGCACATTTTTGATGGAATACGTTCCACTTTTCTACGCAAAAAAGCGGAAGGTAAACAGAGAAAAATATCCTTAAGGGGCACTAAAGGGATGGAACAATAGGTTTCAATAGAAGAACTCAATGGTAGAGCTGAACAAGAGCCATATGATGTGAGTTTAGGCGAAATGAGATCTTGGTTCTGAGGCAGGAGTTCATAGCAAGAGTTCTTTTATGTGAAACCTCTTTCTGAGGATGAACAATATGGTTCTTGATCGTGACACTTCTAGGTTGGGTAAATAGGTAGACGTGGCGGTTCAGCATGAACCCAAGTAGGTGTGCCTTTTTGTTACCACGACTCGTGTGACCTGGTTGATGATGTGTGTGGGACAGTCGGTGCCTAGATCCAGCCTGTGGAGTGGAGAAAAAGGATTAGATGCCTTATCCCTTTACCCGGGATGTCATTAAGGTCGTCAAAGAACGGTTGGCTTAGTGCACGCTGTCTGCCTCTTGCTTGTGCTGCAAATTTGCAGAGGAAATGGGCCTTCTAATTTTCGTTCTCACAACTGCGGCAGTGGGGGTTGTAAGGGGTACCTAGTTTGGCCGCATGAACTCCAATTGGCCAATGCCCCCTGACTATCGCCGTGACTCTGGCGATGTCTGAACGAGTTCTGGTGACATTTCTAAAATTCAAGGATCTAGATCTGGACTCGCTTCTTTAGGAGCTTCACTCAAGATTCAATCAACAGCTCACCTAAAGACATCGTCGGATTCATCTCTCCAGCCTCATCGAAGAGCTCTAGAGACGAAGATATCACAGTCAGGCCCACTTGTGGTGGCAGTGTTAAGGGATTAAGTCCCACCTCAGCATTCTATCTATCTAAGATCCAATAGTGGAACAAGAGAAACTCTATTTTCTGTGGTATCGCACTCCTTGTCTTAAGTGTATTTACAGTCAACAATGTCTTCTGCAGTCTTCTTCTCTTCCGAGAGTACACAGCAATATTTTGTATAAACAATTCGCAAAAGTTAAACTAACTCACAATCCGTTTCCCATTTCATCCATCTGTGTCCATGGAAGAGGAAATCAATTTGAATGAAACTATTGAGGTGTACACAACCTTTTACTTAACAATCAAGAACTGGTGTTGCTTCCCCCATTTAGATTCATCCAAATAGTATTCCAAATCAATTAGCAAAATCAAAATCACTAAATCTACAACCACCATCCCATCGACACGGAGACAGAGAGAGAGAGAGAGAGAGAGTGAAAGCACCCGTGTGGTGCACAATTGCAAATCGATTTTAATTAATATACCATTCCACGTCGGGAAATCCTCGGGAATCAGAGAATCATAAATCAGAATTACACCATGCTGTGGTTTCTTCTCAGTTGTCGTCCCCCTGTACACCCAGTCCAGATCTATCTCCGGGAGAAGCTGGAAAATTTCAACTGCTGATTCGAGATTTTCCTCGTTTTGTTGCTGCACATCATCTCTTGGTCTAATGTAATTAATTTCGTATCTCTCCCCGGCAAAAGAATTAAGGATCCATTCCAAGGCCAGCACTGAGACACCGAAAAGGAATCCCGTGCATCATAAATATTAATAACAAAGTATCTACGACAGAAAGAGAGAGAGAGAGAGCAGTTTCTTCGTTCCGCTTGAAGATTTCCTTCTGCGTCGAGGTTAGAGAAAATTATTTAGTAGTATCTTCGGGGTTTGGTTTGGAAACATCTTTCAGTCGACAGGAGTTCCAGTTGTTGGGGAGGAGATCTCTCCATTTTTATAGCTCAACATCAGCACACACCGCCAGCGTCGTTGTCGATAGAGTCGACGATTGGTGTAGCGTTATCGGAATTTTTGATTGCGATTTTAATTCGATTGCGCTAACCCACCGCCCTCTCTCTTCGATGGCGCAATGGCATTCGGAGATTTACTAATGGACACACTGGGGATGATGAAGAGCTGCCAGGCAGCTGCTGCTGCTGATTCTCGTATTCCAGATGTGTTGTGTGCTGATGGTTAATGGTGGGATAGGTCATGTGGTAAGTGTGGCGTCGATTTATGATGTTTACTTGGATGGCGCTTCGATTAGGGAACATTTAAGGCTCTCTTGACGATGGACAACAATCGTCTGGTTGTGTTCTGGATATATAATGTCTGGAGACATGGAATTACTAGGCGCCCTTGGTTGATGAATTTTGTTTACATTGGGGGAGTTGTGTGGAGAGGCATTTGGATAATGGCCCTTTAGTGCCAGACTCCCATGAGGAAAATGGTGGAATGCATCCTTGCAAAGTGACCACTAGGAGTTAAAAGGACATTTGTTGCACAAGATGACAGTTTTTAAGTCCGATGTTCACAGGAAACTCTGTAAATGGTGACATATAACGAATATCTGTTTTTTTTTTTGCGGACTCTGTTGGTCCTAAACAGTCCCTCTCTTTGCCAATGAAACGTAGGAGCTCCTTAAGGACAAACTGTGTCCAAGCTAAAGTCACTAAGTGGTATGAAGTCATTTAAGTCAAATACTCGGACCTCTTCGCATTCCATGCACCTCTGTGCCTCCTAAAATCACATATTGGAGGCGGACGTTTTGGACAAAAAGAAAGCTACATTTCACTTGCAGGACTCTACCTAACCAAACCTTTATCCGAGCTTCCAGGCAGGGAACTGTCCCAACCAGAATGTATGACTGGAGGTGATCTTCCACTTTACACAGTCACAACTACGAGGTAGTTAGGGGCTCTGTCTCTGCTATAAACTTTGGCTATGGAAACACCTAAAAGATCAAGTAAAGAATCACTCTGGTGATCCTTTGGGCTAAGAATCAGTGAAGGCTATCTTGTGTGAAAGCAATTCCGGTTCATAGCGTAGAGGCATGGTTGAGAGAGAAAGATTCTTGTACTGATGACCTGAGGGGCTTTCCACTGTAAAAAGACTAAGACAAAGACTAAGTGGCTGAAATTGGTGGAGCTGCGTTTATTAGGTGCGATAATAGAGCAGGACAAGGGTTCCTAAACCAACTTTGCAATGCACTGTGCAGCTTGGAAGCAGAACCCCCGAATTGTTCCAAAAATGCACCGGATTTCGTCAAGGAGACGCACTTATTTACGTTACAGTCCAGGGTGGACCTTGGCCTCAACCAAAAAACGTCTCCAGCCAGCTCGATTTTTAGCTAGCTGCCTCGTGTTTCGCATGTCAAGTTGATTGGGGTCCCCTTCCACCTGTGTGCGCCATCTGAGTCGCGGCTTTCTTCTACTGTGCCGGCCGTCCTCTACATTGGTGCTCCACTCTACATGATCCAGCCACCTCAGTCGTTGAACCTTCGCTCTTCTGGTTAAATTGATGTCCCTGTCCAGCCCATACAAATCCAAACGTCCAACTGCGGGGGTACGCAGACGATATCGACATCATCGTCCGTTCCCAGGGTGCGAATATTAAAGCTTATACGGCGATTGAAGAGCAATCCAAGCAAAGTACATGTTGTCGACCAAAAACCGTTCCGTCGAACATCGTCTGGGACAGATCTTGACAGTAGAGATCATCTACCTCAGGGTGGAGACTCGACGAAGGTTAACCTTAGGCAACCACTGCTACTTCGGTTTGTCCAAGAACATCAACTTGCTCCCAAGTAGCATCAAAGCCATCAAAGCCGTGAAGCTAAGTTCATTTTTTTTGATTAAAAAACATTTCACTGCACCTTGGGAGCACTAAAACAAATAAGAACCTGAACTGATCTGCGTCCTTGAAGATGTTTCCTTTTGAATCAAATGATTCCTTTCCCTCTATCATTAATTGTTTTAGATATTTTCCCAATTTGATCGTTATTTTTTTGAAGGCACACGCATCCCCAGATGACTCATAAGGCCAAGTCCCGTAAAATTTGATAGGTAAGAGAGAAGAATTTCATTTCTTATAATGTAATCATTTGATTCAGTTTAGTTTAGTGTCCTTTAGGGATAATAAAATTAATTGAAGTGTTCTTCGGTGAAGATAAGGTTTTTTTTTTTTTTTTTTGGAGGGAACCATTATTTTTTATGTCAAATTAGACACACACTTGGTGAATGGAGAAACAAAGGAAAATGAAGAATATAATTGAGAAGGACTCTCTTAATGGAGCGCACGTGGAACGAATTAATTCCCACAAATGAAGTTATCTTTTCTCATTTAGATAACGCGAGGGCTACCGAGCCTATACAGCTCGAGAAGGAAGAGAGATGCAGCGCAGCAAAAGTGGTGAAAGTTGATGAATGCCCGTGGGGGGGATGCCTGATTATTTATGAGCTGTTCAGCGATCATCATGTCTTGAAGATTGGAGGGGTGTTAGTGGACTTTCACAACCTGCTAGCGGCCCACCTAAAGAGAATGTGTTTGAACACAACGGAACTATGCAGAGGATGTAGCGACGCAGACGTAGAGGAGGACACATTTCAAATGCCTAAGCCTTCGAAGAAACAGGAAGACAACCCTCGGAAAACATTTCTTCGGTGATCTGCGTGAACTGCCAACCAAGCCACCGAGAACCATCCTACAATTCCTTCGGAACGTGGGTTGGTTCAGGGAGGCCAACTGATAAAAATAATAATCTATACCATCTTTTTTAGGTATGCCACACCACATCGGGGAACACAATGGACTCATTGAGATCCGAGTGAGGCTGTACATAAGTGCAGCCACCCTACAACCTAACCTAGTGGAGTGTGACTCTCGAAGATCTCTTGTGCTTCCAACTGTGCATCGACTTCGACGCTTCTTCCAGTCCAACTGTCCTGATGAACTGGACTATCTGGACTGAGTCAAGCGTTCCCAGTGATGCCCTGAGATTTCGCCAGCATCTTCGCAAAATCTACAGTCACCGTTCTCTTCTATTCCAAATTTCCTGAGATGCCCCCTGAGTCTATCGATGTTTACTACATTCACCCATCCCCTACTACCTCTCATTTTGAGGAGCTCAACCCAGAGCTCAGCCCTTTTGTGTTCTTCTGCCTTTTCGCAAAAGTTTTGGGCAGTCTCACCTCATAGAAGGGTTTCGATTCTTGAAATTTCTCACTAGTTCGTCGGTCACTTTGTTTCCGTTTGCTCTTGCATGGCCTGGTGTCCTGGTTGTTCTGACCTTCCCTGCTTGTCCCAAGACAGAGATCCTTGATCACCATTACTACCATGTGCGGGACTTTGACTCTTTTCCAGACGTCGTTGGGGCTATCCACAGTGAACTACTGATGTACTGATTTTTTGGGTTAGCCTACACGTGCTAAGTCTCAGAAGGACACGCTGCATGGCATTATACTCGATCTTCGTTGAACAAGCGAAGGCACATCTTCCCCACTAGTCATCTTCGGCAGGGAATTGCATGGACCAACTGACGCGCAGAAAGACTAATAGAGCTGCTGTCAGGCAAGACAGGATAGACATAGCGTCAGATACCCAGGCGGACAGACAGATGTTTACATTGTCTGAGGTAGACCTAGGACTAAGCCAACAAACTTACAATCAGCGGACATTCGTGCCTTAAGAATAAGCCAATCTGACGGCTGGAAGTCAAATACAGTGGGTTACACGACGATCTTTCAGAAATATCTAGGTAATGCGCCTACCACTGACTACACAAGGCCATATCTAGACTTCGAAAGACCATTTGTAAGCGCCTTACTAAGTAGGGAAGAATGGAAAAGCGGTCAAGCACCCAATACGCAATCAATAGCCTTCTATACCGACAGATCTAAATTCGACATTGGCATTGGTGCAGGAATCTTCTCCGAACCGCTGGGAAATAGAAAAATAGAAAATCTGTCCGCCTTCCGAACCACAGCAGTGTTTTCCAAGCGGAGGCCTTAGCAGTGACAACAGCCGCCCATGAGACTGCGCTGAAGGCAATACTGCGTAATAATATTGCCTTTTTCATTGACAGCCAGCTTGTGAGGTGCTATCGAAAAGAGCTCAGGGTTCTTGGAACTCAGCACAAGGAAACGCTCTGCTGGGTCCCTGGGCATGAGGGCATACCAGGAAATGAGAATGCTGACGAATTGGCTAGAGAGGGCTCGGCACTAAGTCTAGAACAAGCCGACCTCGAGGTGAATATCCCGCCTTGCTCATTGAAGCTCGAAGCTAGGAACAAAGCTCAAAGAGAAGCAGCTAACGGATGATCAATATTAGATACATGTACCATCTGGACCGCCAGACTTATACAAAAGGATAGAAAATCCCTCTCCACCCTTATAGGCGTGATGACGGGTCATAACACTCTGCGGTACCACATGAAGAAACTCCGTGTTACGGGAGAAGATCTGTGTAGAGGCTGCGGAGACGAGGAAGTCCATGAGGACACAATCCACTTCCTCTGTCACTGCCCCGGCCTTTACCATCTGAAACACAACTTCCTTGGGCGAAATTTCTTGCAGGATCTCAAGGAACTATCTGGTAAACCGGTAAACGATCTGAACAGCTATATCTTATCCACAGGATGGTTTGCAGTAAGTAGTTACTAGTACACTTTTTATGCGGGTAACGTTTAGGGGTAAGATTTCCCCCCAATAGGAAGCACAATGGGTCTTAGAAACCTGAGCGCACATACCTAACCTAACCTAAGCCAACAAAGCTCTCTAGACAGCTCAATTATTAGTCGGTTTACCATTTAAATCCAAGCTGAGAACCACTCTTAGTGGGCATCCCTAGTCAAAGCTTAAAATCAGTGGCGTCTGCTCCTGTCTCTGCTTACCACAAAGCTACCTTCCGTACCTTGAAGCAGAATTGCCTTGTGGCAAAGTAAAATCAAAGCAAAAACGCACCCTTTCTTGTCCAACCCTTCGTATTCTTAAATAATTAAAAATTCACCACAAATTCGCACCCTAAAACGTGATTAAAACTACTTCTCCCCGTCCATCCGTCGTCGTCGTTGTCGTTGTCGTGCTCCGAACATCCTTTCCTTTCATAAGTTTTAAATGTAATTTTCACCTCCCAGCCCCGACAACAGTATGGTTAACTCAATTAAATTGCCAAAATTGCTTTGTAACTCAATTAAAAAGTAACATTCCAACTTGCCGTATCCTTTCTTTGGTCCTTTTTGCCCTGAAACTACAAACGTCTCCCCCTTCATATCGCATTGACATTGAAATTGCAATTTGAAATCTTTTTGTCTTCCCACACAAAAAAAAAAAAAAAAAAACGTCAGTCCCCTCCTGAGCATGTGTATTCATGCCAAAGGGTCGTCTGTCTAACCCCAACAATAAGAGCTGGTTTCCTGCCCCACAGTTTAAAAAGTCAAACTTTAGGAAAGTCATGCTGTTTGCAATGTCATAACTCACTATCCCCCCATCCGGCGGCGGCGGAAGGGGATGACGGCACTCCCTGGCATAAACATTAATTTTTGCAACTGATGTTACCCCCATCACCCCATTCTTGGTCGTAATCCTTAAATTTTTGTCGGTTGGCTGTTTATCCCCTTTATCCTGGCAACTGTTTTGCTTTATTTTTATTACTGTCCACCACTACCGCCATGCTGCCTTGCCACCCTCCTCTCAGATCACAATCATTTGAATATCAATTCGGGTTCCAGGCTCTGCCCGCATTTTTTTTTTATGTGCGTGTAATCTGCAAGGGTATCCCGTATGTTTGTTCGAATGTTTGTGCAAACAAGTGCATGATTCCTTAAATTTTAACCACCCTCCTCCGGCCCACCCACATTCAGAATGAAATACGTGATTGTGTTGCTCGTCTTCATTACTCTCGAACGGGATTTTCAAACGATAAATTGCAATATTGCCAAGCGTCTATGCGTACAAAAGTCCTTTAAAGGATTTGCGTGCGCCATTAATCTTTTGCCAAGAGGATGTGGCATACACCACACTGCAATAGAAGTGAGTGTAAACAAAATGAAACGTTCTTGTCCCCAATCCGAGGGGATATTGCGATTTTTACGCATTTGCACGTCTTGCTGTTGAAATTCCTCAAGAAATTGAAAGGAATCGGGAAAATGTGTGAATCCTTGGTGACAGTTGTTTTTAAGCGTCTTTTTCAAGGTGAAAATCGAATTTTGATCTAACGTTCGATTACCCGGTGGTTTCCGACAGAGAAGGGGTCCTTTGTCTTGCTTTTGTGACGACGACGACGCAACATCGAATTGACAGATTTTTCCAAATGTGTCGTGTGTTTATTTGCTAAAGCATTTAAACGATTCAATGAGGACATACGATTACGAGTATCCTGGCACAGCATGTGTTGTCAATTCTTTTTTTTTTTTTCCTTCCTTTCTTCAAGGCACATGCCGTTAAATTTATTTGTTTTCATTCTATTTATCCGGGTACAACGCAGCAGCAGTGTAGACGGAAGACAATGAGAGTCTTGAACTTTATGAAAAATCCTGAAAGGAATTTTCCCTTGATTGTCATTGATTAACGTTTGTTACATGCGTTCATACATGTGTGTATGAGTATGTATTCTTGGGTATCATTGGTTAAGATTTCGTTTATCAGTGGAAATGGAAAGTGATTTTTAGAGTGAGCTAAACGTGCTCTGAAGTTATCACACACTTAAGACGTTAACGAGGGGAACGCGGAATGTTTTGAAACAAGTCGGTTCCTATTTATTACGTAAAAGAGACTCAAGTGAGATAAAGCTTTGAAGTAGCTGATAGGTTAGCCCAGATTTAGCAACTTAATCTTCTTAAATTTTCAGTTAAAGGATTCTATTTTGTTCAATGGTTAGCTTCGCATCCCTTCAACTTATCTTCGTCAAAGAATTAGACAGACAGAGACCGACAGACTGATAGTCAAATTTGCTATACAGATGGAAGCAGATGGACAGACAGAAAGACAGAAAGATACCCAGATGGCCAAGAAGTAGGTTTATTTCATCCGAAATAGACAAATCAACAGTTCAACCCCTAAATGTACAAACCAAACTGGTTAATTTACTACCTTATCAAGCCAGCGACCCCTGGATGTTCTCAGCCTGAACTAATGTTGCTTTCCAAAGTTCACGGTCCCAGACACGCTGCTTCCTCCTCTCCTCTTGTCTGCTCTTTAAATCGGAGGTTCGGTGTCCCGTTCCTTCGTGAACCAGGTGACTGAGATTCGAAGACCCTTTTAGGTCAAGCTCCATAAAGCAAGACTGGTGAGATCAGAGTTTTGTAGAGATTAGACTGAATCCTAGATGTTTGGACAAACCGAAGTAGCAGTGGTTGCCTAAGGTTAACCTTCGTCGGATTCTCCACCCTGAGGTACATAGATGATCGCTGTTGTCAAGATCTGTCTTAGACAGTGTGCGACGGAACGGTTTTTGGACGACAGCATGTACTTTGTTTGGATTGTTCTTCAATCCCCGTATAAGCTTCAATACTGGCACGCTGGGAACGGAAAATGATGTCGATATCGTCTGCGTACTCCCGCAGTTGGACGTATGGAACTGTAAGGACTAGACAGGAACATTAATTTACTAGAAGCGCAATGGTTCAATGACTGAGGTGAGTGGGTCATGTAGAGTGGATGGACACCAATGTAGAGGACGACCGGCACAGTAGAGAGAAACCGCGACTCAGGTGGCACACGCTAATGGAAAGAGACCTCAAACAACTTAGCATGGGTGTGCTCTGCCCTGTGTGCTCCCTGCGGCATTGCTAGTCAGAGCACTTCTTCGCTGGGGAGGGCTTGACATTTCGCCAATTCTTTCTTAGCTGCCACCAGCTAGCAGATTCTTCTTTCCTCCATTCGCTGTTGGTGCATTATGCTTGTGATAACTTCACTTGGAGTCTCCCAGCCTTCTTAGGGTCGCTTGGCCGCTAATTTCCCTTTCCAAGATGTTTCCATGCACTTACATATGTGATTTCGGCATTCCCTTCGCAGTGCTGATAGTATGGGTTATCCACTTGTTTGTACTTGTAGAGGTACTCCCGGAAGCATTCATGCTCCGACAGGATTTGTATTTACTAATAGTTGACCTCCCCGTGCTTCCTGCTCGTCCATCCATTAACGTTAGGATTCAGTTTATATGTCCAACGCCCATTGGTTGCCAGTCGGCTTTTATAGTTTCCATGGTTGTTCCTCTACACATCGTGTTCCCTCTACTAGATTCCGCTAAAAGAGTGATAGGCATACGGCTTGGAATTGCACTTATCGTTGACACAGCTCTGAAGGCGTAACATACCCTTATGGATGCAATTCTGTGCGTCGAGTTCGTCCTTTCAATGTACGACTCATGACACGTTGCTGATGACCATATTGGGGCCGCTTACAGGAGCATGACTTCCTAACTTGCGTTCGAAAATATCTAACTCGCTGCCTTTTTAGTGATGTGCTCAACGACATGTATGGTCGTTCCACTGCTAGGTCCAAGCCTGTTGTCTGTAGCCATAGCTTAACGCTCGTGATTGCTCGACGGCAGTTTTGCAACACTATCTCTAGTGTTTTGGCTACAATATCGTCAGCATAGCCCCACTCGGGCTCTGTGTTCGAGATGCTTGACAGAAGTGAAGTGTCCCATTAGGATGCCAATAAATTGTCTGTAGTCTGCCGGGTGATTTCTTCCAGACGTCCGGTAACATCCTTCTAGTCCGCCCGCATGTTACAGAGTCATGTCACAGACAATTGTGCTCGTAAGTCATTCAATCGTCAATGTGAAGCCATTTCCGAAGATGAAAGAAGACCCGAAGCAGGTTCCCTTTAAGCGATCTTATTAGAAATCTCAGTATGCCCTGGGACCTCAAGCTTCAACTAACAAGTGTCTCTCTAGCCAACTCGATCGTTGGCCAGAGGTCTCTTTCGACTTGTCCACTGCGTTGTCAGTAGAACGCTGCGAAGACACTAAGGGCTGAAGCGCCGGTTTTCATCCACTCTATATGTCCAAAGCCATCTTTATCGTTGTATTTGGATCCATTTTTAACGAAGTCTATGCCTCTGCTTCATAGAGCAGGACTGTGGTGATAAAGGTCATGTATGGAGTCGTCTTTGTTGTTCGAAAGAGGGCTTGCTACTCAATGGCCTTCTTATCCTAAAGGAACAGCGATTGGCAGGGCATGGTCTTCTTTTGATCTCAGTTGGTGCCATTGTCTGAGTTTATAGCGAAGCCAAGGGTAAAGGGTGACGTTCTGTCCTAGACGTCGATGTTGGGTCACTTCATCACATACTTCAATATTAGAGCCCACTTTTAGGCTCAGTAAAATTGATCTCTTCTGTCTACAAGGTGAGTGTGTTTGTCCTCTTATAACTCGAAAACTACTCAACCAATCTTGATGCAGTCTTTTCTTAATACTTGATCGATTTTTGTATCAAGTTTTAAAAGACTACTTTCTGCTCTAGACCGCCAGGTGGCACCATGGAGCCATTTTTTTCTAGAGAGAAACAAGAGCATTTTCATTAATAAATGTCAGTAGACATAATATCCTCGATAAATTCCTATAAATCGGACTGCAAACCTTCAACTTCATACATATGTCGATTCTAGAATCAACATTTCGTTCGTGTCATTCAATTAAATTTAATAAATCTTTCGTATCCTTTAGCAAAATCCCGAATGAAGTTAAAAGTTTATTATCCTTTAAATCTCTCTTTAAACACTCTCACCGTCACACACATGTGGGGGAGGGGGGTTACAAAATTGAATCTAGCCAACCCCTCCACCTACACTATGTATGCATGCGATGCATTATCCTTTCAACTTAATACGAAGTACATACACACACACACAGTAGTGTACAATAGTCACACGCCCACTCATGATCACTCACCCGACCGCACAACAATACGTCACACTCGCATTATGTTGCACATTATAATATTATGGCAGGGGGGGGGGAGGAGGACAACACGAGGAAAACAGGAAAACTTTTAGCAAACGCACAACTATATGAGAAGGTATGACAGATGGCACACAAAAAGCTTTCTATTCTCCGTTGCTTTTGTTGTCTTTCTTCTTTTTTTTCTTCTTTTCATTTCGCGTTATTGTGCTTAGCTGTTGTTTCCTTTTTTTCCATCGGTAGGGGGAAGGGGGTTGATGAGAAAACATAATAATATTCATTGCACAGCCAACCGCTGTCGTAAAGTCCTCCCGTGCAGGACTTTCCGGTAGAAGTTATGCAGACGCGGAAATGTTATTCGCGAACGATGACCCACATAGCCGCAAAAGACATCGTGTGTGTCTGTGTGTGTGTGTTTGGGCACAGGATAATGATTTATGAGCATGAAAATTCAAATATTTTTAAGTGGATTTTAGAAAATGAAAATCCTGACACATATTTGCGCTTCGCTTTATCCCGGATTGAGGCTTTGCAAATTAAATTTAAAGTCAAGTGGTGTCTCATTGTCATAGTCGGCTTGATTCCATTTTGACACATAAAGAGAGCTTTTGGAGGACCTTTAAGGAGATTTACGAATGAAATGGTGTTTAGAGCGTTGTGCTCGAGCTTTGAAAGGGATGTTCGAAAGAAATACTGTGAATTATAAGCAAAGGCAACAGAACCAATAATTCTTCGCAGTTATTCTGGACACCAACCGCGGAGCAAAAATACTGAAACCTAATACCATCTGAGTTTCAAAATTACTACACTAACACTAGCTCTGTGTGAATAGCATCGCAAGGATATTCATAACCCCTTTAGCGCTAGTGAATTATAAAAAAAAGGGGTACAGCTTGCTCTCGAGGTAGATGTCCCACAATAGTAAAGAGTTTGCAAAACCAATCGAATTTTTCAACTTTCTTCACGAGAATTCATGTCGGTCCTGGAAACGATCCCAAATATCAAGCCTCTCTGGTGAAAACCTTGTTTAGATTAAACAGAACAAGACTTTGGTTACCAGAACCCTTCAAGAGAGGACAAACAACGAATGAATGCCTTAGACTTTTCTAGCAAACACAACTGACTCTCTAGGATGCAGGCAGACTAAACAGAATCTTCCTAACGTCTGTGAGAAGTCCGCGGCATTCTTGCTATCTCGCAGCAGAAAAGACTGTAGACAACGTATTGGCTGTAAGGCTTAAGTGACACCTCTATCTGTGATGCTTGTGGTAAAGGGGGACCACACTGTGGAGCACTTGCTATGCGATTATCCTGCCGTTACTCGTATCAAGTCAAGTAGCTGATGTGGAGACTGCTGGTTACATAAGCTCCTTATCACTGAAACTCTTACTTACAACGGACCGTTTTTTATGTCTGATTAGTTATGAGGGCACTCTCACACCATTTCGGACCTGATTTCGTGAGAGCTCAGTGCCTTGATGACGGCTTGACTCTCTGTGATGTCTTGTCGCGATATTTTCTGTCGAGCATTGATCAAGTCTTGAAAAATCCTAAGGAATAATCCGAGTAGCTCGAGGTAGGTTGGTAGAAGTGGTTGTCTGGTAAAATCCTACCAAGACGCTGTTTTGATACCTGACCTGGATGTTGATGAGAGTGGTAGGGACCCTAGTAGTTCAAAATCTCGACATAGTTCTGAGCCTGTATACACATCCACCACAGTTAGTGTAACATTTAGTAGTGTCTGGCTGACTTAAGTTCGAAATTGTCAGGTTTGTTGCGCCATATTCTCACAAAGAAGTGTCTCTTAACCCTATAATCTCTGGACAAACCCTCAAGTGAAATCGATTTGGAAAGGGTTCCTCGTTATTGTCAGTCCTAATATCACTTCTAGTTCGCCGCTGTGGTTCTCGATCTTATAGCTTGGTTTATGCAGATCCCCTGCCAGTCCTTGCACTTTTTTCAGACTTTTCCTCTACCGGAGCGCAGCCCTATATGTGATGACGAGTATGACAATTATGTCTTGACAGGATTCCCAACTCGGGTGGCCAGTCACAAGTCTTATACCGGCACTCAATCCAAGTAGAACTTCGATCTCATTTTAGGAATCGACATCTCCTGTGCCATCTCCGGCATCATCCACTTCACTGAACGAACAAACATTCCTTCTCCATTCATCGGCAAAACATCAAACATCTATTCAATTATCAAATTCCCTTGTATAGCCTCCGTTAGCAGTCTTCAATTGCATAACACCACACCTGACGACGACGCATGCGCAACATTCCATGGCAAAACCACTATTATCGGTCCCCACTACCAGCAGTGTGTGTGTGGCATTCACCGGGACAATCATGTCGCATGTCAATTCTTACAAAGAACCGTCCAATCTATGCTGCTCCGGTGTAACCAGCACACCACTCTAATCACCTTCCAGCGCTGAGAGAGAACACGCGAAACTCCTGTTAAATCATAAATAACCAGCTTTTGCGCGCAACTCCTCCGGTGACAACCAAATGCGCACCTGAATGCACCACAACTCGTCCCCGCATGAGCGTGGAGTGAATAGAGTGAAACCATGTCGCGTCATGTCCACAAAGTTGGAGAGGTAAGGGGCCATTGCATTCCCATAGATGGAGTTGCGTTAGCATGCAACTTTTAATCGATTCCAATTGCGATTATTAATTATTGTCACTGTTCGTGTCCCGGCATGGACATGCTAACGTGTATCGGCTGGTAATCCGCCACCAATCGCCGGATATGCGCACATCTGACAGCGACTCCATATGCAAATTGCACGCAGTAGCTTGAGAAATGAAACAAAGCAGAGATACAGAGGAGAGGATGAAGATCCCCCTGATTCTCATCATCTAACAAAGTAGCCACTGGAGCTTCGTTGTTGTTGTATGGTAAATTGTTTTGTTGGAGGATTGAGGGCGCATTTGAATGAAGCCCTGGTTACGTGATGGAGATTACGCAACCGAAGTGAAGGTGAAGCTGGAAGCGTTGTTTGAAAAAATGTTCTTTGTGGATTCAAAGTGCAACTAGAAGTGGAAGAAGGGATCATGGGAGGGCAGTTGGCAGTCAAATTTGTTCAACCCTCTGACACAGCTTGATGATGAAGCAACATAACCACCGTTGGACTGTAAACTCTAAACGCATCTTCGAGCTTGTGAGTGAAAACGAAGTCAGTTAGTCTTTGAAAGCACCAGAGCTCAAAGGCTGGGTAAAAGGTACCCTACATGGCACCAAGGCAAGGAGAGACGCCAATGGGAACAGACTTAGCTGGAAGGCGTCAGTCCTGGAATAGGAGGAACAGGCTCTGTGGAAGCAACTGCGACTCAAACTGAAAGACCTTTTGCGTCGTGAGTATGATAATGCTTCATCACAATGGGAAAGGAGGTCCTTTCTGCGTCACGCTTAGGTCAATGTAAACCCATTGTGGTACCCTAGGGGTGTCAGCCCTCCTTACTAGGAACCATAAGCCTATGTTCTGTCAAGCCATTCCGAGGTGCGGATAAATCTGTGTGTGTCGACCACAGACTTGTCGGACAGTTCTTCTGGATCCTGAAAGAAGCGTCTTCCTTGGGTTTTGAATCTTTTATGGCAGAGCGCTGGACAGTGGCAAAGAAAGTGTGGAGTGTCCTCATCTACTTCTTCATCGCCACATCCCCTGCATAGGTCATCCGTGTTCAATCTCAGAAGTGAGGCCTCATCATCATCAAGTTCCATCGTGGTTCCATCTTTTCCGGCCTAAAGCTAGGTATTTCGTTTGACCAAGTGAGTCCTTAAGGGCACCTATCTACCTAACATGATGATGCTTGAATCTTAAGGCAGACAAGACTAGGTAGGGAGCCATCTTGATTGAAGCTCAGATTAGTCTCAAGCCCTGTGACCTCGTTCTTTTCCTTTCACTGCGCCAGTGAAAGTGACACGGGGAGCTTAACCTTCGATCTCCAGAGAGAGGTATGTAGGACAGTATTCGCAACCAAGACACAAATTCAGACCGAGATTCACCCCCAATCGTCAAGGCTCTGTACAGACACTACATGTTAGACAGTCAAGTTTTCATCTAAACCTAGAGGCAGGCAGACTTTTGTTGGATAATCCGACACGTTTCAAAGAATAGACTAGCAAGGATGCTTTCCTTGAACTTTAACTGAAAAAAGTCAAAAGTCTGGACAAGCTTAAGCAAAAATTCGACACTGTAGGCCCAAAGAAGCTTGGCCTAGAAAGCGACGGGTCATGCAGATTCAACGTCAGAGTAGAGGAGACACCTTCGGAAGGCTGACTTTGAGGAAAACTAAGCTGTAGAAGATGATTAAGTTCAAGGATAACCTCGGCTTACATTAGGGCTCAGTGCATCTGTCGATCAGAAAAACGTTACGCAAGTTTGCCAAGATCGAGGAGGAAAAGTCGAGTACTAAGACAGACATAGAAAAGCTAGAAGCGGCTGCATCCTCCAAGCTGTGCTACGTGGTCTTAGTAAGCTTTCTAATCCTAGTCCCATTACAATTTCCTTCCAAACAAACCCACCAATGCTTCCTATATCGACAAAGGCTACACCGCCACTTACCATTGTCACCTACTTGTCTCGTCTTGATGAATATATTTTCCCACCCGAGACTACAATTAGTGGTGCTTGCATCCGCTCACGTCTTCTATACCCCACCGCCGTCGCCACCGCCGCTTGCTGTGTGTTTATATTTGCCCTAATGGCTGTTTGCTTATCCTGCCAATATGTTTACAACAAATTCCGAAACATAAACACCGAGGCATGGCAGAGTAGCACCAAAAATGGCCCCGAAATACAAACGCTCCGGGGAATACCAATAGAACAGCATACACCTTGTGCTGGCTTGCCACCTCGGATGAACAAAAAAAGCCGTATGAAAAGAAAAATAAAGGCGTCTTCGGTTTCGCTCCCTTTTGCACCCGCCGCCGCCGCGCAGGGTGGCAATCTGAATGAAGCCATCTAAGAGGCAAAGTCAATGTCTCAGGATTTACCCTAACCACTGTCTTTTCGTTTTTTTTTTTTTTTTGCTGCGTTCCTCTCTCGCATGCCTTAGTGTGGCATTCGTGCGGAACTCTTGTCGACGAGAAAAGCTGTGTTCTTTATCTGTGTGTGGGTGTGGGTGCCTTCAAACGAAAACCCGGAAGGCAAACATATGCGAGAGCATCCTTCCACCTACCACAAGTTTTCCCTTCTCAAACAGGCGCGACCACTTATATTTTCGGGGATTGTACGCTCCCAGTTAAGGTCGTCCTTTCGCAAAATTCAAAATGCTCGCTGAGCTCCTGGAGCTGGAAATGAATTCCAAATGAAAATTGAATAAACCAAGGATTGTGTGCAGATTTGTCGAGACGGCACAGGATCTTGGGGATGTCTTTTCTTGGTTTTGCTTTGTTTGGTTTAAGTGCGCTCGCGAGGGTGCGTTGGCTAAATCGTGTTATTACCGTTATTTCAATTTGATTGGTAATGAAATCCTGAAATGTACCGTTGGAACAATTGAGAAACATCAATTTTGAGTGAAGAATAACTTTGAAAAGGGATTTTTTTTCTCTTCAATTTTTTCCTTCATCCTTCATCGTCCTGTACAGCAGTGTTGGGCGGCCCTAAATGAGTGTGTATCAATTGATGGATGAATGGATGGATGGATTGGAGTTCGGGAACATCAAATTAGCATAATTTTTATGAATTAGACTTGAGGTGGATGGAGGAAGTAAGTGAATTTGAAGATGAATTGGGAGATGGACAGACCAGGAAGTTCACTACAAAATTCTGAGTTGAAGGGGAGATGGACCAAAGAGGAAGAGTGAGGGACGTTTTGCTGATGTGAAATGAGTGGAAAGGAAAAGGATTTCTTCACTTGGGCAAACATGCCTTCAGGAAACAAGGCTCTCAAACTGGGAATACACATGAGTTTTCCTAAAAGATCATGAGATGGAGATGAAGGCACTTTAAAAGACCAAAGGTATTGTGTTGCCAGCTGATCTAGGCTTAGAATGCCATGGATTACGGAGATACCACCCGTCATACCTAAGAAGACGATAGTTAAGGAGTTACAACGATACCAACTAGCCATGACTCCTGTTGATCTCTTTCCAAATCTTTCAGTAGATTGGGCTTCAAAGATGGCAAAGACAACAGCTTGAAAAGTCGCAGACCAGACAGGAGACTGGAATCGGGTGTATCCCCAAAAAACCCTGTCTAAGAGGTAGGAGGAGAAATGGCATCAGAAGGTGCAGCTCATGTTCAGTGACAGCGAAGGAGAAGTCCAGCTTTCTGAAACCACAGCCACCCACCACATCGTCATTTGAACTAAATCGTCTGGTGGAAGTTTCAGGCTTCAGTGAGCTCTTCCCTCATTGAAAGCATGTATGGACAATCTGCCGGTACATTGTTCGGCAACTTGAACGTTTCCAGAGCGTCCTTCAGGTGCAGCATGTCGTGAGTGCACTCCATCTTTCATTCGCGAGTTTTTGGAATTCCACCACGATCCTGGGGGTAGGATTGGGTCATCGGCTATTGTCAGATCAGAACCCATCCTTGCGAACATCTCCGCCGTTTTATTCCCATGGATGTCCTTATGTCCCTTATGTGTGAAGTCGTGATTGGTGCTGAGTGCCTTGAGCTATCGTGTCAGCGTTTCACGGTTCTGGATTGTGGATTTGAGAACCCATTCTTGTGAGCTCATTTGCCTTCTCATTCCCATTGATGCTCTTATGTCCCGGGACCCAAATAAGTGTGAAGTCGTGATTGGAGTTGAGCGCCTTGAGCGTTTCACGTTTCTGGATCTGATTGTGGATTCGATGACATGTCGATGTCGAAGAAACTTCTTGAGAGTGCCTGTTGTGATATTTCTCGCAAGTCTTCGGCGATTTCTAGAACTTCTGCCTCCAATACTCCGCCAGCATGGCTAATCTCAACTGCTACGTTGAGAAATCGAAATGGTTTCAGGAGTAGACTGGGGTGCAATCCTAGCCCTTAATGTCCAGTGGCATCACAGTGGACCTACTCTTGGTCTTAGTGTACCTCTTCTCGGAACAAACTGAGTTCCACAGCAACTCGAGAATGTAAAACCTTGATGACTTGAGTTAGAAGGCTCCCTTCGTCTCAATCTTGTTTGGGTCTCAGGTTGCAATGGTATTACGAGGGAATGAGTTTTCCTATGAGCTCGCTGGGAACTGGGTTTCGAAGAGGATTTTCTTGAACTTGGGCTTGTGATAGGTACACTTTCCCAGAAACATAACAGACAGACCAAACGAATGCTTCTCGCTGTCCTTTGGCAGTGTCCATCACTTGCAAGAGGGATTGCAATGAGCCACCAACCTCACAAAAAGACTCAAGTTTAAGGTGGCGACTGATAAATTCACAAGCCTAAGCATAAAACGCAAGCCGTTCCCTCCTAAGGAAGACCACCAACACATCTCGGAGCACTTATATTTCGTTTATCACGGGCAGAGCTCAGATTCCAGGGGAGATGGCATGAACTACATTACAAATGGATTCCTGGTATCCCACCAAGTTTTACGACAATCTCAACCCAAATGCTAATTCCCCCCCACCCCCCTCCATCCTTTCGTACATTTTCCCCGTAAACAAAAACACTAATGACCCTCACACGCATATAATTACAACTCGCAAACATATTCGTAGCGAGGCCAATAAATCAAACGAAATATCAACATGGCTGGCTGAGTTTTATGAGCACACACAGAGGCAAAAACGGAAAATTATTAACCTAACAGTAGTAGTAGGTACAGCCAAAAACCACCCAACCTCGAGGAAAGGAAACCGAAGCGTCTGCCTTCGAATTGGAATTGAAATACAAAAACAACAGACAAATCCATTGGTAGGCATAAATGTCTTAACAGGAAATTTCCCTAGACAACGATTTGTCTCCGAAAGCTGCCCGTGCCTCCACTCTCTTTCTCTGTCTCACGCGTTGTTTATGTTTTTTATTCTCGTGCTGTCTCCCCTGCCACAGATTCAATGCCTACTCTGTCTAAGGCGATATGACCTAGAATTATAGTCACATCCTTGATGAATAAAAATAAAATACGAAATAAGTGAGGCTCACTGACACCAAACTCACGTTGGTATGTATGTGTGTATGACCAAGGGAAATGCTCTCCTGTTTGGCTCAATTCGATGACATCATTTTTTATTTCGACAACGTTTTATTAACCGTCATAAAGCCTCCTGCTCTCTCCGCCGACGTCGTTGTTGTCGTTGTCGTCTTAGACGCCACCACTGCCGTGCCGCCATCATCGCGTGTTATCCCTTCGAAGAGATCCTTGTATCATCAGTTGGATTTTTGTTTTCCTCTGAGAGGGACACATACAACTTAGTTTGTCCTTTCTGCCGGTTCAAGAGTCTGCCATTGTGATGACGATGACAAAGACGACGACGACATCCTGGACCTGGACCTGGACACATGGGACTTAAATTTTGCGGAAGTAACATGGGGAATTGGTATACGTATTCCGTATCTGTTCTGCCAGCCATTAGGAGTTTTGTTTTCTTTACCAACGAGGGTAGATGTTGGGGCTGAGATTTCTAGAGTGTGGCGTGGGTGTGATGTCCTTTTTGTTTGGGGGGGACAAACCAAATAAAAGACGATGGAAGGACAACAAAAAAATTCTTAATTATGCAAACTTTTGTCCAGCAACTGAATCTGTTTCCATTTAATTTTTTTCCAATGGCCGAACTTGGATGCCTCTCCCCTCCACTCTGTCATTGTCTTCCTCTCCCCCTTCCCATCATCGCATCCAAATGAATTATTTCTTTGGGGTTTGGGGTAAAGAAAGGATCACTGGTGGATGTTTCATTTTCTGTTTACGTACTTTTTTTTGCTTAATGTCGACCGGTCCTAAGTTTTTAGAAGAGAGAAGAACATTTAAGGACATTATGTTTGCGTTAATGGCTTTGGAAATGAGTTTCTGGTTTCCTTTTTGTTTGGCCGAAGGGAAGAAAAAAAAACTGCGTGGGACCCTACTTTAAAAAAAAAAAACCAAACTTCTAAAATTGAATTTTATTGAGCATTTAGTAATCGTTTAGGGGGAAGGGAAGAAGAACATGGACGAAACTCGGCGATTCTTGATAAATAAAAAAAAAGAGCGAACGCGGTTAAAGGACTCGAGATACCAAAGAGATAATTAAAATAAATTGTGCACTTAATGGCACATAAATATTAGTGGACGTGATTAACTGCAGATGTAGATACTCAATGCAAGAGATCGTGAGTTGAATACAAAAATTGTTGTTTCTTTTGTTTGCGAAGGGATGTGCTAGTTAAGGGAGGTTGTTCCTGGAAGGTATTGTGACTCATCTTTAGTAATGTTTTTTAGGGTTTTCATTGCATGGAATCAATGTTGTGGAAGTTCATTCCGTCTGGCACAATGAAAGAATTGACATTCTGAACGTTTAAAGCTAGTGTTCCTGGAAGTTGAAAGCAGAGCCATCTAGTGGAGAAAATGCTTTGAAGTGTCATTATCCAGCGCCAACTTGTAGAGAAATGCGCTGGAAAATGCTTTGAGGTGTCATTATCACCCTTAAAAAGCGAAGTAGCCATTCAACATTTCACCCGTTATACACGTCACGCTCTGAATGCACATCAGTTTACCCTTATGTCTATACTAGACCGTCAACTAAACTGGAAAGAGAACTTAATGGAAAGAACGCAAAACCTTCAATTACATTCAAGGCATGCAACAGAATCTTCAGTGCACACTTACCACTACCCACTGGATATACAGAGCCATAATAAGACCCATACTTACGTGAAAATATCAAGTTTGGTGGAGAGTCCCCAACGAAAACCACAAATTTAAACATCCTGATGAAGATTCAGCAGAGCCATGAGTTGAATGAGAACAACACCGATAGCAGCCTTCGAGATCATGCTGGGGCTAATACCTGTCGATCTGTTCACAAAGGAAGTAGCCTGGACTAGATGGCATACCCAATATAACTCTTAAAACAGCAATAAGGACGTGGCCGGACATGTTTGCGAATATTTGCAGCTCATGTTTGATTGAAGGGGTGTTCCCAGCAGGGTGGAAGAAGCAAAAACATGTACTTAATACCCAAAGACAACAATGCCGATGGTAATTTGTCATTGTTTCACCCACTTTGTATGCTGGATATGGCTGGAAAAATCCTGGAACGTATCATCACCAACAGATTGGAAGCAGCCATTGAAAATGCAACACGGTTTCTGAAGGTCACGGCCAACGATAGATGCAATCCGACTGGTAGTGGGCACAGTGAAAAATGCCATGGAAGGCAGAAGGTGGTGCTAAACGGTACTATGCTGTAATCACGCTGGGCGTAAGGAACGCATTCAACACCGCGAACTGGTAGCCTTTAGAAATATGAGGGTACCAACATACAACATGAAGATAGTGACGGATTATTTCAGGCAAAGGATACTGGTATATGTCACAGATGATGGCCCTAAGGAGTATACGATCACAGGAGGGGTACCACAGGGTTCGGTGTTAGGCCCACTTCTGTGGAATGTAATGTACGATGCGAAACTTAAACTACCTAAACCAGAAGAAGCCAAGATCTTAGGCTTTGTGGATGATATTGCGATGGTCGTGGTCGCTAAGCTAGAAGAAGCCGTCCAAATAAACAACGACTCCTGGCCAGGGTGGTCACATCTGTGGTGCTCTACGTGTCACCAATATGGGCTGAAGCCATGAAAATTAAGTCGTATAAGCGTAAAATCGAAATGACATACCGACTCTGTGCAAAGGCCGATGGACCTATCGTCTTATACCACTTATTGAGATATGGACAAGCCGCAAGCATGGCGAAGTGGACTTTTACATAACACACCTACTAAGTGGACATGGATGTTTCCGTGCGTATCTATACAGATTTAAGCACGACAACTCTCGTATTGTTCGTATTGCACTGAAGCTCAGGAGGATGTGGAGCATGTGTTCTGCCACAGTTCACGATTTGAAACTGAGAGACAAACTTTGAGGAATGAGTTTGGGGAAATACTAACCTTCAAAAATAAAGTACGATGTATGACCCAATCGCAGAAGACATGGAGCGTTGTGAGCGATTGTGCAAAACAGCTAAGACACCTCGAACGAGAAAGGTGATAAAGTGAAGAAGTCCTAATAGGATTGTGAGCACGTGGTGCTGCTCATCTCCCCACAATGAAATTCCAAGACGGCGGTACCTTGGGGAAAAAGGGCAGAGAAGGGAAGTTGGGTTTAGTGGGTGGAAATTCCACTCTGTTACTGGGTATGGGCCCAGTTTCGTCAAAGGAAAAACAAAGGAAGTGACCGCGAACACAACGTCCACAACAATCCAACCATTGGAAATAGGGTCTGATAGGTCACCAAGCAATCACCAAGTGGGCGAACATTGAAACCAAAACTGATTATCTAACAGTTATCTCTGAATTCAGCCTAAGACTCGTACTCAAAACTCCCTCCAGAGAGAGCTGGACAGGAGGAGAGGTCATTAACCCCAACCACGTATCCATTTTAACGGATGGGTCAAAAATGGAGTCTGGGATCTATCATCGATTGATAAGACTTCCAAACCATAGCAGGGTGTTCCAGGCGAAAGTTCGGGTCCCGGGACATAAGGGCATCCATGGGAATTAGAAGGCAGATGAGCTCACAAGAATGAGCCTTGAGATGGATTTGACAATGGCTAATTACTCAATGAGAACTTAAGAAGTCCAGCATCACGACAGAATGTCTTAAGCTCACGAATTAGAGATGGATTTCACTTAAGACATACGGCGGCACCTCATGAAGGCTGTGGACTTCTGTTCAAATAGGAGAAGTCACTCAGCAGAAGTCACCTATCACTTGTGACAGGTCACAACCCAAAGGGAATGCGTTTGAGTACAACTGTCCTATGCAGAGGATGTGGCAATGTAGACGCCGAGAAGGACAAGAGCCTTAGAAGAAACAGAAAGACGGGCCTCGGAGAACATTTCTTTAATGATCTGGGCGAATTGTCAAACAAGCCACCGAGAACCATGCTCGGCTTGGTTCAAGAAAGCCAATTGATAATAATAATTCGTGTTCCATGTATTTTTAGGGACCCCACACCACACCGGGGAACAAAATGGATTCTTTGAGATTCAAGCAAGACTGTAGTACAACCACCCCTATAACCTTACCTTACCTTTGGCTAGAGATGAAGATCTTAGAAGAAAACTCAATGAAGACTGATTCAAGCCACAGACAGACCTACATTTTCAAGTCGAAAATAGGTCTCCTACTTGACGCGGATGCCATGTCGATAGCTTTCTTTATAGAAACAGAAATAAATTACAACTTCGAACCAAAGTCTCAGCATCGTCCTTTCCAAATTTAAATGGACCACTGACTGGAATTTTTTTTTTTTTAGAGGCTCGCCCACACCCAATAAGGTCTCAAGTCTCAATAAGGTCAAAACGATTTCCACCGCCATCATCTACATTCATCACTGTTCCCCCCCTCTCTACCATCTCGTCCTTGTCGCCCAACTAATTGTAAATATATTCCCTGCCAAATATGTCAAAATTTAAATGAAAATAAATTTGCCAAAGACAACACACAAACGAATCCAGGAAAACCCCTCCCGGCAAGGAAGCGCTGATCTAATTCTCGAATCGGCAACTTTCACTCGGCACGCTCGCACACAAAATATGCTCGTATTTTGGGTATGTCCTCCTCCATCTCTGTCTCCGAGAGACAGTCAGCTCCATTCGAAATCATTGTTTTACAACTCGACCTCCGTTCTGAGGGGAGACACATTCACAGGAGCAGCATCAACAAGGACGACGACGATGATTCCCGTTGAGAAAAGAGGTCCATTCGAGGAGAGAGAGTACACAAAACCGCAAACGTGACGAGTTTATATGCAAATTCCAACCCAAGCAACCAACACCAACTCTGCGTGTGTTCATTCCAATCAAATGCTGGCATCCTTACTCCGTACTACCAAGGATCCATTGTAGTCGTCGCCAACGTCGTCGTCGTCATTGTTGTCATCCTCATTGTCGTGAACAGTGAACAGTGGATCCCTTCCATTATGCCTCGTTGTCGT
This sequence comes from Criorhina ranunculi, assembly GCA_951813785.1. Taxonomy (NCBI): domain Eukaryota; kingdom Metazoa; phylum Arthropoda; class Insecta; order Diptera; family Syrphidae; genus Criorhina; species Criorhina ranunculi. Next base: position 9,764,089 of record OX638382.1, on the reverse strand, counting down.
TCGTTCCCGGTCGTAGTCATTTTTGTGAGACAAGTTGTTTTGTCGGTAAGGAATACCAGGATACTAACTACACCCGCAGGATACCACCGGCAGAGAAGCAAACCTGCCAGATTCCACACTCGAGCAAAACGGCAGCCAGTCGTCGTTACATCGTTTACAGCCAGCAAGAGGGTGGAGGTTTGTTGGATGGGGGTGGGTGCCTATGCCTAACACGCACAGCATTGCAATGCCTCTAGGGGGCGGGAGACAGTGCCATAGATGCTGATGACAGTGGTGATGGTGAATTGGTGATGATGCCATAATAGGGCGACGTGTGTCCTTGTCCCTACTAAACCACATTTCGCTGGAGATGGAGACACACGAATAGATTTAAATAAGGGAAAAGCGCTTTAACAGTGAAAGCCGAGCGACAATGGGGCATCGACATCGACATCGACTTTAGCCTTCTCCTTGGCACTTAAGTTTCGAGTTGTTTGGCCCGTGATTCCATGGTCATGTCGACAAGTTCCTGCTTTTCGGTGGAATGTCTAAGAAAAAAAAAAATCAAAACGAAATAAGTTTGGCGCCAGTAGTGAGGTTTTGAACCATTTTTACAGGGTGACTCAAAAAAAACTAAAACTTAAAGGATAAGTAAGGCAACAAGGAATCTTTAACTGGACCATTGTATGACAAGGTAGGACCTGTATACATGGATGCCATGACAGTCATGATAGGAGAAGGAAGCAGAAGTGCCGCATTTTCCTCACTCCTGATGGGTGTTTTCCTGAAGGTTCTGGCATGTCCCCTCTCTTGTTGATAGTTTTTGCTGAAGGATTTCCATCACCGTGTTGTTGAACTGACGGTCGTTATTGGCTTCTATGTCTGGGAACGACATCTCTCCTGATACGAGTCGTCTGGAGACTAGTCCACTATTGCCAATTGAAGTTCCAAAAATCGGGGGAGGTGCAAGCCCCTTAAATGTGGTTTCTTCTTCAATTTCCGGAGCCAAGGAGGAACATATGTCTGATCTTCAGCCATTAATTCTCTGAGCGTTATAGGTACTAAGTCTAATTTTTTGTCATCCCTATCGATTAGTCCTTGGAATGGAGATATAGTCCCTTAGGCGGGGCTTTGGGTTTGGAAATTTTAATCGAAGTTCTAGGTCTGCCTCCAACACTTTCCGATTCACAGCCAACTGTTGTGATGGCTTCAAAGTCTTCTCTGCACATCATGTGTAGATCCTTATTCTAACTTCTCCATTCTAGGCTACCGTGCGTTTTAGTTAGGATTTTGCCTAATTCTGTGACCCTTGTCATGACTCTTGAACCTGAAAAACAGACTTAGACGGTGGCATGTAGCTTACTTTCTTACTTATGATTGCGCTACAGTCCAGGGTGGACCTGGGTCTCAACTTCGATCTTTTGCTAGCTGCAGTTTCGCAATTTAAGTTTTTTGAGATCCCCTTCTAGGTCCACTTGCGTGCGCCCATCTGAATCGCGGTCACGTAACTAAGCTTGACAAGATTGCCTTCAAAAGTGTCAACAGAAGAAGGATCACTAAATAGAAACTGACGGTAAGAGACTGTTAAAATAGGTCTAGGGGATCTAATTCGTTTTAAGATCTACTCAGACCCACTTTATATTCTGGGACTATGTATGGCCCAATAGACCTAGATATGGCTATCGTCGACCGCCCTCATCTTTTAAAATTTGGAGCTATCGCTTCGGTCTTAAGACCAATCCACTGTTGTAAGACATTCTTATAAAATCTCTGGGCGTTGTTGGGATATCAGGACTTTTTGCTCTAAGCTGAGGGTTCATGTCAATCTTTTACGAAAGCCCGAGGGAAAAGTCTTTCTGATAGCTTGGGGAGCTTTGGCTAGTCTCACTTGCGTCATATTTCTAGTTTCAACTTCGAGAGGAAATAATACCTCTAACGCCTTAGAAAACACAAAAGATTTTTTTTTTTGTAGGAGGGCAGCTTGTCGGCAGAGAGAATGAGACCACAGGGTCCTTTGACATACTTGGACCTCTGCAGGTCTTTTTAAAGAAGAAGCTTCAGAATTGCTTCAGGGTTTACTTAAGGAAAGACGATGACGAATGCACTTTAAGTAGGTCTACCTCTTAATGCAGTTGCAGACACCAGTCTCTTTTGTCTAGGAAGTAACAACAAAGGATCTATGTTTCCAGGTCAAGAGTAGCTTGTCGGAAAAACTGCCCCTTACTGTTGCAGCTTCTGACAACAACCTTCGTCTTAGAAATCACAATCCGTGGCTATGTGGTTAGACTGTTTGATTTCTAAGTAAGGCTCGAGTTCGAGTCAAGACCCAAGCCTAATATAATTAGTATCTTACTAGACTGAGCCAGAAAAAACGTAATTAAGCTCTCAGGAGCCTTCCATCTATCCCGACGGAGACCAGAAAAGCACTGCGACGTGAAAAGTTCTCACAAAACTAGAAAATGTTACGAACCCAATCAAGATCGAGATGATGGAGGAACCTAAGGATCATGTTTGTGGATTAGTGGTTGTCTGTTGCTGGGGAGTTGAGTTCCCTAACGCTTCGCCGTTTCTTGAGCTTTCAAGCAGAGTCGGTATATGTCCGTGGGACTAATGCTCAGCCTGTTGAGATGGTAGTTCAGCAAAGCAATCTCTGGCGAGGACGCCCGTTAGAAGCTTAGCATCACGCCTGCTTAGTGCGTGCATTTCATGTCTTTTAAAGAACTTATGTTGACAAATGAACTTTTTCGATTGACCAAGTCCAGTAGTTGAGTTCCACTTCCACTTCCCAACTCCACTCCAACTTAGGTTAGGTTAGGTTAGGAAGGAGGGTTGACGAGGAAGAAAGTCCTTTCCCCGTCACACGTAGGTCAATGTAGACCCATTGTGATGCCCTAGGGGTTGCAGCCCCCTTCCTAAGAACCATAAGCCTAAGCTCTATCAAGTCAGCCCGCAGCGCTGATGAAACTGTGTATGTCAAGCACCGACTTGCTGGACAGTTCTTCTAGATTCTGGAAAAGGTGCCTTCCTAGGATCTCAATCGCTCTTATTGCCTCCTGGCTGTCGATGAAAACGGTAATATCATCTTGTGATAGTGCATTCATTGCAACCTGTTGGGCAGCCGTTGTCACTGCCAGGACCTCCGCTTGGAAGACACTCCTGTGGTCTGGGAGTCTGATCGAATCAGACAGTCAGAGAGTCTCGGAGAAGACTCTCAACTCCAACTTAATATCGCTGATGGGAGAAGCCGCACTTCCTTGTCTGACCCGAGACCCCAGTTTAAGTCAAAAAGTGTTGTTGGACCAAATGGTGACATCATGGTTTAAAAAGACGATTCTGACACCTCTTCCGATTTCCTCCAGCTTCTGGTCTAGGTACAACCGGTCCACGAAAGATTTGATTTCGAAAATTGCAAATCATTGACACTAATTGGGTTTTAAGAAGGACACCCCATCTTTCAATCAATCCACATTCATGCCAATGACCAATGGCTTTTCAAAAAAAAAAAAAACAGACTTCCTTTCCAAAGGACATTTATCTTCTAAAAATCCAATACTTGGAAAAGATATCCTCCAAAGGCTGTCAAAATCCTCGGGTTTTCATTTATCTATTCACATTCATTATTCCGGAACAAGAAAAGCGAATGGGGATGACAAAAAAAACATTCATTTTCGACAGTTTTGGCCCGTTAACAGTTTTGTTCTTAATCAAAACCGACAGCTGTAAGTATATCTCTTTGGGGAACACCAACGACACCCCTAAAAGAAGTAGAAAAAGAAACTGTAAACCAATGGACACAGAGCTCAGGACGAGATGGATATTTTAATTTCGAATATTTTTTTTTGAATAATTTTCAAATTTATCTTGTTCACACAGAACAGGGGCGAGAGGAAGAACCATCAAAATCGTTCCAGTTAACCATTTTTCGTCCTTCGAAGGATTTCCGTTTTCTATTTTTCCTTGGGAAAGCAAAAGTCCTTTTTTTTTCATTCTGTTTTTGTGCGAAGAAATTAGATATTTGTATCTTATTCTCGGTGAATAATTAAAACGAGGACGGGTTAAGTTTTTGACAGTGAGAGAGGGAGAGGCAACAGTAAGCAGTTGTTTTTTTATTTGGGACGAGAAGGTCCTTTTTTTTGTTTGTTACAAAGTTTTCATATTCGTTGTTAGAGATATTTTAATTGAATGCAGATTACTTTGTTAATTGACAATTTTAACGCCATTAATGGCGTCTTTCCCCCCCCCCCCGGCACCAGTGGCGGGCTTAATATGCTACTGGTCTGCTGATAGGCGTTAGCTGACGATGGCCATCCTGGGGTAATGGTTGGATTTTTGCATTTTTAATTAGACCATACCGCAAATGTCCTGCAAATAGGGACGAATTGATGATGTGGAAATTTATTCCAATGTTGTGCTTGGCCATGGTTAATTGTAAAATGTAAATGTAAGCGCGCTGTTGGGCTTCCCAAGTGGGGACACTTAATTGGCAACAGTATTTCCAAGGATTAGAGTTTAGTTTAGTTAAGTTTGTCTTTCCAAGGGGAAATTACTTTGCCTTATCTCTGTGTTCCAAGAGGAGCTGGTGTATCGTCATCATCGTAACCTTTTACACAATAAGATGGTCCCTGGACCTGATGAAGTACCAGCGACTCGTACAGATCAGCAAAGAGATGTTGTTGAAGCCTCGATTTTTGACAGTAGTATTGAAAGCTGAAGACTTCTCCCAAAGGAAGGATGGGTTAAGAGGAGAAAAGGAGAGGAGCCAACTAATTATAACTCCAAAGAATCATGATGTGAGCAGCTTGGAACGCTTGTAACTTGGCCAGATGGTGCAAAATTCTTAACGTCTTTAGGGTGCTACATGCAGATGGAACAAGATTTAGCACGCTATACAGTTTCGGAAGCCATGAGAGACAAACTTTGTTGACAGACTTAGTGGTGAATACTGGGTAGACTCCGATATCACGTAAGTAAGTTCCTGGTGAGCCTAGTCCATGACGAGCACTATGTGTAGCTGGGAAGCCTTGAGGGATTACCTCTTTAGCAGCAATACACATCGGGAGCAGCTCAGGGCTTAATCCTTGGACTGGATATTTCATATGTAGAATGTAGATGCCCTCAGACACTACTAACGCACAGAGAAGGTAGGTAGGTAGGTAGATGTGACGGATCAACATGAACCCAAGCAGCACTAAATGTACCTTTTTGTTACCATGACTGGTGTGAGAGACTTAGACCTAGTCATGAGATGCATGTGTGCTTGAATGGAAGACCTCGATCGAAACCTTGTAGCAGAGGAAACCAAGATAGTCATTCGGACTAGGAGACGAATCCCCGAGATGATGACATTCGAAGTGGACGCTTAAGAGGGATGTTTCAGGCAAATACAGAGCAGACGAAGTGGCAATGGAGGGAGCAGGTCAGAGTCTCTCTGAAAATAGAGGGGAACCGCATGCTTCTCTAGAAGTGATAAAGTTCGCTTCGATACCGAAGCTAGAAGAAAAGACATTTGGCTTTTGTCGAGACAGGTCTGGCCTAACCTGGATCTAGATTATAGCAGGAACCTTCATAGGGAATTCCTTGATAGGTAGTCACGCCACTAGATTGGATAGAGATGAGGAAGTGGAAGAAACGTTTACTCATCTTTTTTGCACTTGCCCTGCTCTATCAAGGGTAATGAGACAAACCCTGGGAGAGTATTTCTGTGAAGACTTCAGCGACAGAAAGACATCTGCTCTAGACTATAGGAGGAGCCCTCAGAGTAAGAATTTCTATAAAGACCTCAGCGACCTAGCCAAGCTCGATATTTACAAAATAAAGAGCTATGTCTGTGGGTCTAAATGGTTCCGCACATAGTTTGGTACAGGTAGGGGTCTGCACCGATACGGTTACCCACAGTTTTTTCCTTGAAAACAAGAAAATTCATCATCAAAGTTCCCGGTGGATCCACATTCTGGCCTAAATGTGCTCGTGCTTAAGTGGGGGGAGCCACATAACCTAACCTAGCCTTAGGAAGCAGTGAAGTATTGTGAGCTTTTTCTTCTGGGGACCATCCGTTCCTTCGCAGATCAACTGTTGTTTTGTGCTTCGCCGACCGTCCGTGTCCTTTTGCGGCTTTAGGGATGTTTGTTTTTGTTTTAGGGACTGCCCGTCCCTTCGCAGACCCCCATTCTGCCGGTCTTTGATTGCGTGTGTTTACCTGTCTAGAGACAATTCGTCTTTCCGTCGCCGTCACTTAGTGTTATTTGGCGTTTCCTTTTTTTTCCGACACCGTCCGTCTCTTCTTTCTTATGGAGACCGTTTGTCTCTCTCTCTCGTATAGAGACCGGCCGTCTCTCCCTCGTAGAAACAAAAAGATCGGGTAGAAAGTGCCTATCGGACAGTGTTGGAACCTGACGGGAGTGAAATTTTTCGCTCTGCTAGCATCATATTCATAAGCTGAAGGTCGGTAAAGACTTCATCAAGACCTTTGATGTCAGAAAAGGATTCAGACAAGGCGACGCGCTGTCATGTGACTTCGTCAAAAGTGGATCCTGTTGCTCTTGGCTGTTGTGAGAGGAAAATTCTTCGAGTGATTTTCGGTCCCGCCTGTGCGGACGGTGAGTGGAGGAGGAGATACAATGACTTATTATACAGACTGAATAGCGACATCGCCAGAAGAGTGAAGGGCCAATGACTGAGGTGGCTGGGTCATGTAGATCGGATGGACACCAATGCTCCGACTCGGAAAATCTTCGAATCCAGCTTTGAGGAGCGGTTCAGTTCAGGAAGACCGCGAATCAGGTGGCGGACGCAAGTGGATTGGGACCTTAACCAATTCAGCGTGCGAAACTGGAGGCAGCTAGCTAAAGATCGAGCTAGCCGGTGATTCCTCTCACGACGACAGACTGCAGAAGACAGACAGAAAGCAGAGCTGCAAAGACTGGAAACGGAGGTAGAACAGAACAATATATTAAGAGCGATGGAACCGAAGCAAGTACTAGGTTAGGTGAGGAACGTTGGCTGGCCAAGAGAAGCTACCTCTGTAGCACACTCAGGTCTCTATAGACCCATTGTGATACGTATACAACTTCTAAGCTAACTTACTGTGTCCATCCTGTGGATTTGATGAAGTTTTTCAGGTCGTTCACCGGTTTGTCGGATAGTTCCTCGAGATCCCTGGAGGAGTGACTTCCGAAGAATTTATGTCAAGGCCAGGACAGTGACTGAGCAAGTGGGTTATATCCTCATGAACTTCTTCTTCAACGCCGATCCGTGTTACGAAAGAAGACCTGTGTTGTAGTTCCCCTGCCCGGTGCAAACCAGGCCACAACCCGAGCAAGATACTTAGGTTCAGAGAAGAACGCTTACCTAAAAGGAAAAGTGACGGGCAAATGCCTACAGAACGGGCCAACTCCAAGGCAGAATTCAGAAAAAAAGAGGAAGGAGCCCCTATCGGTCCAGGTAGAGAGAAGGGAGTTTAGTCTTCTAAAATGCCTCCCCTTTCCTTGAAAAACTAACATTTTGGATCCACAAATGTCACCACGTCTCATTCAAAGTCTTCAAAGTCCCCCCTACCCCTCATCCAATCGGAAATCATTTCTCGTAATTCCCATACGGAACGTGTCCTTTTTTTTATCGAGAATTTATTTCAATAAAATGTAGTGCAACCGATTCGGGGTGCATCATCCACACCATGGGAGCACCATAAAACATTGTTCCTTCCACACACACACACACAGTCATACGGAGAAGCCAAGATGGTAAGAAGGCAAGAAGCTTTCTAGCCACAACTTCATCCGAAAGCCATATATCTCGTAAGGAAACCTCCAAAAAAAAAAACAGTCAATTCCATATGCTGTTACAGATACCTAGTCTGGTCTTTGGGTTGGCGGCGACGGCGGTCTCCTTCTCTGGGCTCTAAAGCACGCGTTTGACTATAAATCTCGTCCTCCTTTGAAGCCGTTTAAATTCTCGCCCCGGATCAGTATATCACACGGCTAAGGGATTGTGGAACTCCTAAGAACCTCCCACTTAACCTATATTGTAGTTCTTTGGACAAAATGAAATTTAAGGGATACCTACTCCAAATGGGAGTATGTGCGGGAACGTTGTGTTAACGGTTGCACCTCCAAAATGCCATTTTCTACGCTCAAATGGTTTTCAACTACAATTGTGGTTTTGGGAAGGTCTGCCTGCACTGTGGCACTATTTCACAGGACGAATGGGCATTGGAGGAAGAGAAGTGGTTTCCCCAGGACTTATGTATCCGAAGTCTCATGGTAATTGAAGGAAATGAATACGAGTGGCAATGGGTTCAACGAAAGCGCTTGTGATGCACTTGGAAGGAAAGATTTAAAGCCGAAAGTTTGCTTCGGAACAATGTCTCTTGGAAAGAAAGTCAGCTAATGAATCCACCTTGGTAACTCAGAAGTTGATGAACCCTCAAGGGATCGAAGTTGGCCCAGCTTAGTACTACGAACAATCCAGCTATATGCCAACTATTTTCCGACAGCCCTATCTCTTCGACACAAAGCTTGAATTGAGCTGCCTTAACAGCTTTTTATTCACAACTTGATTTCTTTGTTCTCTGAGTTCTTGTCCTTCCATCTGAACAAGTTGGACATTGGTCCCACAGACATGTGCTGAATTTGCTTGACAGATCGAAGCAGTTCTTGTGTGAATTTTCCCGCCATAGCTCGAAGCAGGCTCAAACACTTAGGTAAGGGAAGCCACGTACTCATTCCCAAGCATGATCTTGAGATTCCTCCAGGACTACGAACTTGCCTAGGTAGGTAGGTAGGTAGGTAGAAGTGGTTGACACTGGTAAGCCTGCCAGAGACACAAGTAGCGCGGATGCGCCGTTTTGATACTAAGAACTTGCCTAGGATCACAACATTTCCAGTTTTAGGAGAACCTTTGGGGTCGCAGTGGTTTTCAAGTCTCCTTCAGGTAGGTCGAAGCTCGTCCGTCAATCTACACGTAACATTTAGCATTTCACAAGCCCTCTTGACAATGATCTATCTTTTGCAAAGGGTTTGGCAAATGTCCTAGGTCCTTGTAGCAGAGTTAGTGGGTCATGAAGTGGACGGTGTACACGCTCAGAGTTTAGGAATGCCAAACTAAGTGACATTGACTTCAAATTGAGACCGGTTGAGGCAATTGTTGAAGGATGCCCGGCCAATGATGATAATGGCATCCGAACACCCAGTTCCACCGTTGGAAGCCTATGACAAGATGTTTTTGAAGCTTACCCTACGTCGCCACAAGACGAAAATGTCTCTTATTTGGTTTGGCTTACACTTTTCTTAGGTGACGCAACAGTTTGGGGTGAACCTGCGTCTCAACCAGGATGGATCAACTCGGTTCTCAACCAACTCTTCATTCATTCCGATCTTGTGCCAGCTATCTGCCGAAGTTAGTTGTGACCGCCTTCTAGGTACTTCAACAGGCCAGGCCATCAAAGATTGGTCAGCCTTATCTAAGTGGATTCGAAAAGGCTTAAGATTGAAGAAGTGGTGTTCGTCCACTCATCACCTCAAGCGATGAATGTGTATCTTCCTTCCTAAGTCGATGTCTTTGTCCACCCTGCACAGTTCAGACAGGACGATCGATTTTGGGAAGAATTTTTGAATTGAAGGGCACTAAAGTCCACTCTTCTTCACCTTTCGTATCCTTTGTTCTTCTTGGGAGGATTCTAATATTTCAGATTCCATCTTAACCCAAAGCCTTAAGTCTTAACGCGTCCGTCCAATCGAAGTCTCTTTTACCATTATCCACGCCACCTATCGATAAGTTTGTCTTTGCTTGCAGTAGTGGACCATTGCAGAGTCTTTTTCTGTAGCAAACTATGGTCGCAGAAGAATCACGCGTCTGTTGGAGAAAAGCTTCCCTATCCACCATTTCTTGGACCAATTTCCAACACAAAAATATGCATGCCTTCCCTTCTCTAATCTCATTCACAGATCCAGTCCACCACCAACAACAGAATTAATATTAAACGAACATTTGAACTACTCTCAAAGAACTAGGTCTTCTCTGGCCACTCTCTTCGTCTTATCGTCGTTGTACGTGACTTTCTGAGAATAGACCACCGGTCAGCGACACCTGTAATATAATTTTTAAGTGGTTTGCTGGTTCCGGCAACTAACCTCAAAGTTATGCCACCACAATGGCTTTATTCCACTTCTTGTCCCACTCATCGGTTAAACGATAAATGGAACCAATCTGGGGCACAAGCAATACATAATGACTTGACGAACATGACCGCCTCTTGTGTGCAACAACAAAGGGAAGACGGACAGAACATAAAGGCTACCGTCTACGAGTGGGATTGGTTGGACTTGTGCTGGACATTTCGAAACTAAAGGAGAGATTCGTTGGGAATGTAGAGTGAGAAGCGACCAGAACCATGCATCAGAGAAATTCAAGAGTCAAAGTGAGGTCCCACAAGGTTGTAACTCATGGCCTGCACTGTTTTGTTTTTTTTTTTTTTGGTCGGAAGCAGGAAAACTGCATACTTTTCTGAAACCAATAAGGCTTCCCTAACCGGAACGAAGTACTTAAAAAAGGAAATCATGACAGCAATCTGCTTCCGATGTTTTATTCAAACAAAAACTTCCCTCCCCCCGGCCACCAGAGAAGGGTGCATACTGTATAGAGTGGAAACAAAAAAAATTGCATGGATTTACCCTATCGATATTGGGTCAAACTGCCAGGATAACTATTAACTGCATTTCTCCACAATAATTATCCTTGCTCGAGTCGCGGAATGAAAATGTTTTATTTAACCAAAAGGATAATAGCCGGAATGGATAGATTGCATATTGGCCAGTGGGAGGTGCTTCTGGAGTTGCAAAATGGAAGCCAGTCTGGGAAATTTACTGTAATGTTGTTCAATTGCTGTGAAACTTTAAGGACTCGTGGAAAATTAGTGGTTTCCGATGGTACAGGGGGGAGAGTAACCTCACTAGTGGAAGCAGCTGGTTCTCATAAGGATCTCTGTTGAGCTAGTCCAAGTGAGTAAGTTTGAAGTGGTCCTCTAAGAAGAGAAGAGATGGCGCTACAGTCTGGGGTAGACCTGGACCTTAACCAATAAATAACTCCAACCAGCTGCTAGCTAGTTGCCTCCAGTTTCGCACTCCAAGTTAGTTGAGGTCCCCTTTCACCTATGTGTTCCATCTGAGTCGTGGTAAGAAGGGATACTACTTTGAATGCTAGGGTTGGCCACCAATTTAGTCCGGAACTAGTCCAAATGAACACTGATCTCTGGTGGAATTGTGTGAACAAACGAATCTTTCAATCGGTGAGACTTTGGTTAACTCTTAGCCACCAGAACACCCATCAATTGGTGTCACTAGCGACATCTGGGGTGAAATAGACAATCGACCAAGGAGTAGGTAATGATGGTTAAGACCTATAGTAGGACGCTAAGGACGAACTTCTACTAGAGTGGAACAAGCTGACTTGGGTTCTTGTCACAGAAAAAAACCATCGACACCACCGTGGAAAGAGGAGACCAGAAGGGATCCTGGACACCTACAACTACCAATTTCGAGACGATTGGGGCACTGCATCAAAATTCTAGCGAGGCATGGCTCCATCGAAAAATCGAAAACTCCCAATACCAGCTGACTCCTTTGAAGAATCCACCCCCACGTCCACGTCCAATTGTGTGTGACAGAAACCGTCAGAGTCTTCGAACTTCTGTTTGCATACGCGTCTTCCTCTCAATTTTTCCCACCCTCTCCCATGGAGTTACTCTTTACTCTTTACGCCACATAAAAACCGAAGCGGGGGCAAAGGAACCCAACAAAAAAAACGCGTGAAATTTATCGAGTGGGTGTAGATTTTATTTATTTGGACGTGTGCACCTATTTTCGGTGAGACTGGCGGGCTTGTCGTAAATTTCCACCCGTTTCACAGGACTGTTTGTCTGTTCCCGCTTTTTTTTGTTACACTCACAGGAGCCGACTGCTTGTTTGATACAGTGATAGTGTATAATGGAAGCAATTCCAGCCACCATGCCATGATAGAGTGGTTACATTGTAGTAGCTGCAGTCATAAAATCAGTTGAAATGTTTACCGCAGCGGCGGCGGTGGCCCGGTGAAGGGAACGATGGTGAACATCAAAATGATGTCCTGAGCTTGTAATATAATCCAAGTGAATGCGTTCTAGAGCGACGGAGAAACGGAAATGGTTCAGCTACGCATTCAAGCGTCTGATGTGGACGCGTCATAAATTACAAAACGATCGAGTGTTATGGGTTTCCAATGGCGTTGTTATGTATTCCATGGTTGGTTGGGGTTCTGTGGAGTTTATGGAAGCGGTATAAATTAAGAGCCAAGGCTGGCAATAATGTATAAAGTGAAGGTCGTGGTCTTTTTCAAAGAAGAGTCAAGGTCACAGCTCATAGGATGCGTACTTAAAGGGTCCAGCAACTGCTTAGGTGGAGTGAAAGAGCAAGAAGGGAATCCAAGCCCAAATGCCGTCAACCAAGAAATAGGACCCGAGCCGAGTTTAGAAGAAGGTTGGGACAGCTAGAAAGAAGCCTGCTCCGATGGTCTTAACAGAGCTTTTCAAACATGAAGGTAGTGTCTTGGTAGGATGCTTGCATCAAGTCATCAATCAAGTATGGATCGACGTGAGCATGCCCGGTGATTGAGTTTTTAGCTCCATATGCCGCGTCTTTAAAAAGGCATACCCCTGCTAAGCCTCGCTTATAAGACCCTATCCTATCTGTCAAGCCATTCTGCAACCGGCAGATCGATGATAGGCAAATCCTGGTAAAGACCAACCAATTTCAAGTCGAGACTCACCACATCGACTTCAAAGCTACATACGATAGAATTCTTTGTCTTCAGCTCTACACAGTGAAGGGCGAGTTCGGGATCCCGGCAATTTGGAGGTCTTCTGTACATTTTCGAACAAATACCGGACTATGGCACGGAGATAAGCTGGTCGGATGGTCCGCAGTACAGGCCAAGCTGCAGGGATATGCAACCAACATCCAGCTTCCAGCGTGTCGTCGTAAAGGCTTTCACGAAATGTGAAGATGAAGCGGTCTTGAAGGACGTGGTATCAACAAGGAAAGCGCCATCGGTCCACCGCCTAGGATGCAATGTCGCTGTTGTTAGCTACAACTTCGAAATGGTTACAGAGTTCACCTCCCTCGGAGTCAACATCAGCTCAAGTTTCCCTTGGAGACCACTGCTAACCCGGAAGACAAAATGGATGTTCTACCGGACCCTTATCCTGCCAGTTTTGCTATATGACGACATGTGCTGGATGTTAAGCAGGAAACCAGAGTAGATGCTGGCTTCCTTCTAAAGAGACACACTTCATAGAATATTTGTGCGAGGGGGGCTAGTGGAAGAGAAGATGTAATCGTATACTCCATGAGCGTGAATGCAGTCCAAAAAAGTCAAGACGCGACGACTAGATTGGCTAAATCGAGTGAATGGAAAACAATCTACGAGCCAAGGTTGCAAGGAAGACCAAACCTCTGGTTCAGATTGAAATTGGAAGCAGCATGCCTGGGATCGACGTGGTTGGAAGGATTCGTGGCCTCAGATAGACACTCTACATGGACTGGTATAAGAAGGGATCATAGTTGAGGAAGACCGCGACTCAGATAAAAGGGGACATCAACCAACTTAGCATGCGAAACTGGAGGCAGCTAGCTAAAGATCGAGCTGGCTGGAGACGGACTGTAGCTCAACCTTTAGTGTCAGCACTACGCTATCGACGATGACAAATGTCGAGATGCCTGGATACGCTTGTTGGTAGAGGTCCAGATCCAGATCTTAAGTAAGTTAGTGAGTACAAGGACGGATTCAAAATGGAAACAGGGTTCCGAATCGGGAATTTCTAAAGAACCAATTCGTCCAGAGGCCTTTGCCATCAATCAGTGTGTGAACTATCAATATCGTCATCTTCTCAAACAGTTAAGCTGCCTTAAAAGCGTTTGACTCCTCTGTCAAACAACATGGTCAACCTTTATTGGATTCCTGTCCAAAGCGGGTATGAAAAAGGCAACAGAGGGCGTATCAGCATAATTCATTGGATCCGAACCATTCTTTGTCTACAAGAAACCAGAGAAGCCTAGCTTTAAACACAAGGACAAGCAGACTCAACTTACTGCCATCAACCTAGAGAAGTTACTTCATATCTTGATGGTTGGCAGTCTGCAGTCTTTTCTGCAGAGAAACAGCCGCGGACTTCTAGCAGACATGGAAGGAATCTGCTTAGTCTGCTTGCATCCTGGAGAGTCATACCATCGATAGAAGCCCTAACCGAAGATACGGGCAAACCTAACGTCGGTTTAAAGCTAGAGACGTTCTCTCATGGTCACGTGAGTTGTGGTATCAGTTTCAAACACTTCTACCTACCTACCTACCTCTTCCATGAGCTTGTTAGGCAAGACTTAGAGGAGAACTTCGCTCCCGAACACATAACTCAAGAACCCTTGATCTACGTATCCTCTTCCATTTTGACCGTGCTTACGACTACCACTCCAAGCTAAATCCGATTTTTAAATCCTTTTCAGTAAATTTCACCAAAAAATATCCAAAATGCGACACAAAAAGCATTTGATTCTCGTATTCTCGAGTCCTTCACTGAAAGAACCTTAAACTCGTCCAAATCCGTTATGTTTATCCTTTATCTGCAAAAATTCCTTTAAATAAAAAAATTGTCTTTCTATTTCTAAAGTTTTCGGTTGCAATAGTCTTTTCAAAAGTTGATGACAAACAAAAAGGACGAACAGGAGACGAACAGCAAAAAAAAACGAATTTCCACGGAAAACAAGGAGGAAAAGGACTTTATCAAACTGTTTGTACACCTGTCTACCGTGAAAATTGTCACGTGAAAGAAAAAAAAAAGTGTGCGTTCTTCCTTCCATCTCTTTATTGTGTGTGTGTGTGTGTGTGAGTTTCTGTTTTGTGAAGGAATAGAACAAACAAGGATTTATAAGGACAATGTTTTCCTTGTTGTGTATACGAATTTGTCTTTCAGTGTTATTTATGCAAAACGACACGGCGGCAGCATCACAGCAGCCGTTGGCAAGGACTAAGAGGGGAACACACTCATGTTTTTAGATAAATAAATGCTATTTCCCCCCGTAACACGCATCGAGGATAATGTGAACTACACTACTATTGAAGGATACAAAAATCCCGATAAGAGTGTTCGAGTGGAAATTGTCTTCCCTCGAACGAAAACGCTCGCGAAAACGGATCTAGATTCGAGTGAAGCTGCCGAAGTTTTATTGAAAACAATTTTTCCTGGAAAATTGCACTGCTCCCCAGCGATGTCGTCGTCTTCGAGGTTGGAAATGGGATTTCATTTTCCGGGAATATCGCGAAAATTTGTTCGGATAAATGGAATCTGAAAGCGAAATTGTTTTCTATTTTCTTTTAAACAGTTTCCATAGGTTATCCCATCAAGGAGGGAGCCGGCGGCGGGGGCCGGAGAAGTGGAGGAGAGCAATTCTAAGCCATTAAGTTTTGAACAGTTTTATTCTTTTGCTCCTGACACGTGCTAGTAGTATAGTTGTACGTATCGAGCGGAAAATTGTAGTTCAGAATAGCGAGAGCATAAAGTAAACTAATGTCCTTGATTGGTGGCCTCATGTGTCAATGTGTATGTGTGTGGGCACTGAGCTGGGAGGAAGCTTATCAGCCAAGTGTAAATCAAATGAACTGGAGAATGTAGATCAAAGGATTCATCGGAGCGTTACGAATAGGTTCAGTTAAGAGGAGCTCAATCCGGGATACAGATGGTGGTAATATACGAGAGTTTTAGAAGTGCCTTAAGGAACTGATGTCATTTTTGGAAATAGGCTTCACGCTGATAGATTGGAATTAAGTAAGGACAATCACAACACCTGCGATGAATTCGATTGGTGGGTGATGAGTCTGTATCCTTTGTGCCATCACTTGACATGTCGAAGAGCTTCAGACTTGGGCACCCTGCCTACTTACATACGTGGGACAGCTGTTCGGGATAAGCTTGGGTCTCAATCAAGCTGTGGAGTTTCTCGCATCAGATCCAGACACGTTAGGTGTTCAAAATCTTAAAATTTCGGATTGAGCTCTGGTATCAGTTTCAACGACTGAGGTGGCTGGATCACCAATGCTTCGAGTCCACCCCAGAGAGACGGCGCAGTATAGGAAAACCGCCATTCAGATCGCTCACGCAAGCTTTAGTTAACGGTCAAGCTGGCTGAAGACACTTGTTGGTTTAGGTCCAAGTTCACCTCGGACTGTAGCGCCACTTTAAGTATCAGCACTCCGCCATTGTCTAATAGGGAACTTCAAGTTGTTTGAGAGGACCAGCGAGATTCCTTTTCATTCATTCTATTGGCTGACATATGCGTGCTTTAGGAAGGCTGCATGGTGATTGCCTATGGAAACGACGTTACTACATCTGTTTTGGGGAAGATTCTGACTACTTCTGGAAGAATCACAAACTCCAACCATTAACTTCTGACCTCGTCTAGTATGCGGACGGGTCCAAAGTGGAAACACGCTGGAACCTCTTAGTCAGCCTTGATCTTTGCCATCAATCAGTGTATGCGACATAATTAAGCCGTCCACACCTTGGGAAAACCCATATATGCCTTCTCAGACAGTCAAGCTTCATCAAAGCCAAACTAGTCCTAAAAACTCGGAACGTAATCTCGGGCTCAGCTGGGAACAACATGGTCATTCTCTACTAGATTGCTGTCTAACAAAAGATGGCAAAAGATGGCGCGTCAATAACATTTATTGAACCTTAGCCCATCTGTGGGGTAATCCAAAAAAGCCTGGCTCTAGTTTCATTGCGAATCTGGATAAAAACACCTTTGGAGTCCTATTTGGAAGCCTCAGGGGACACTGCTGCCTGAACAAACACCCATATCGCATGAACCTTGCAACAGATTCAAGCTGTAGACACTGTCTTAAGAGTGAAGAGACCTCTCTACACATCCCAATGGAATGCTGAGTCCTCTTTTTCAACTTAGAAAGGGAATGCTTAATGGCGATGTTGTCCCAATGGAACAGCTTGCTGCCATCCACCCAAAAAAGTTCCCAACATCGTCTGGAGTGAAACAACTTATCTAAGAAAGTCACAATCGCATTCTGAAGAGAAACCACAGTAACAAGGGCTGTGAACAACCCTCCCGAACACACATAACATAACGTTTTTGAAACTAAGTGAGTCCTATTCACCAGTCCTTCCTTAACTGTAGGGAAACAGCCTCGTTGACGTCCGCTGTCGAAAAAGACTAAGACAAGTTCGAGTCGTGAAAGGACCCTCCATTCCAGGAGCGACCAGAAGGCGTCACTTTAGGTGGGGTGCCCAAGTAGAAAGTGAACCCTTACAAACTTGGTATATGAAACTGAAGGCAGCTGGCTGACAATCGAGCCACCCGCCGGTTGAAATCGAGGTCCACAGCGGGACTATGGCAACGTCTGAAGCAATTGATCAAGACACAACGTCACAGCAGACTAATGGATACTGGTTTGTGGTCATCAAACCGAAACTTAACTCTTCCGATCCTGGCGGAGGGCTACGAGCAGGCGAATTTAAACTGATTTTTTGATTCCAGCGCCGATCCATGACGAAAACGTCACTTTCTGGGCTCCCTCTAGGAGTGAATGGTGTCAGGATGCCAAGGAAGGGTCATTAAAGCCGAGAATACATCAATTATCACCGACAACGTGACGGCTTCAAAATGGATGAAGAGGTAGGCGTCGGAAGAAACTTCCAAACCACGCCACGGTGTTCCAAGCAGTAGTTCTAGCGATAACCAAGCCCTGAAGGGCCTTCTAACCACCAAAAATTGGTCCTAAGTCGGTTCTGACCTCAATTGGGATTCTAAAACAAATAACTTGCCGATGAGAGACGGAGAAGATGTGCCTTTAACACAGCAAAAGGATGTCAAAAGAAATACTTACGCTGAACAGCATCCTTATAAGCCACAACCTACTGGCGGTCCATCTAAAGAGAATGCGGCTAACTATGTACAACCGACCTTTGCAGAACCTGTGGCGACATTGACATGGAAGAGGACACGACTCACTTCATCTGCGACTAGGAATTCAATCCTAGACGCTTGCTTCTGGAACGACCCGGCCAACTGTCAACCGAAGCTCATTCTGAGACTTATACTGGTACACGTACTTTCAAACAGTTACACTCATGTAGGATCCTACACAATGTTTCTAAAAAAATCCGAGTGAGGCGGCGTTAAAACCAAGCTCCTAACCTTAATTGGTCTTCGATGATCACATCGTAAGTAAGGTTCGCAGATCATAAACAGCACTGCACGACGAAGTGAACAAATAAGGGACAAGCCTTCAACAGTGTAGATGGTGGGTTCATCAAATGCTTTCCATAAACCCATTGAGTCGTACAATTAGAAGCTGCTTAAGCTTTCTTTAAACCTCCACTTGCATCATACCGGATACACTGTACTTTTATGGGTTCAAAAGTTCACAACTTCATTGAACTCAGGCATTCCCCTTTGATGTTGCGCAATCATAAGAGATAACTCTTTCCAAATTCTCATGCGCAAATTAAGTCGTTTCTAATGAATTGCCATTACACACACCCTGGCCTGGCCTGACCATGACTCATTTCCTTTAGAATTAGGTTCAAGTTAACCTCACTTGGTCTGATGATTGATTAATTATTTTTCACAGAAAACTTGTTTAGTGGTTAGGCCTTGTGCAAACAATGAGCCAACCAACAGGTACCTACTCCATTTCATCAATTCCCCCCTAAGCACAAACATATTTATTTCCGGTCCACGTAAACCTCTTCGAAGCCTTCTATACCCCACGAGACAAGTTTAACCAAAAAAAAATAAAAATTGTCATTAATATCTCATCACACGATCATTTATAAGAATTTATCTTGAAGTGATCCCTCATTAGAATCGACTTAGATGTGACTTCCTGGACGAGATGGAAGGTTACAAAAATCCAGATCATCATCATCACATCATGATCACAAGGGAATAAGAGAAGACGTCTCCTTTTATATGATTTACTTTGACCATATCCCGTTCATTAATCATTGGGACAACAATAACCCGCGCAAATGCTAATGTTCACATCAATTAAAAGAAATCGAAGAAGAAGCAAGAGAAGCAAAGAAGATGAAGACCATGTAGGATTGTGTGTCCAAGAAAAACAAGATCAGGATCAAGGTTAGCATAAAAAAAAATTACAGAAACCACAATCAAAAGAGGAACTCATCGCCCAACACCCATTGTTTGGCGGCATTCATCAGACACACACACACATATTCAGCTACGGCACAGAGGTGGAGGATGATAATAAAAAAAAAGAAGATGAGAGGGCGCGCTTCTTTTCTTTTTTTGAAGAACACTTCATCACCATCGTCATTGTGGCCATCATCACATGAGAGAAGCACATCACAATCATCATTGGATGGCAATGGCATCCATTCTGGAGGTTGTTCGACTGATTGGAGACTTGTAGGGATTCTTGTCGGCAGCGGCAGATGGGTACTGTTTACTGTTTACATCTCTGGGGAACGCTGATACAGTCTGTGTTACAATTCGTTCCACAATCCATTCATAATTACGAATTTGAACAACAAGATGTCGCTGACGATGACAGACACAGCAGACTACTGCCGTAGCTGTCAGGCTGTAGTGGAGACAAAAACCATCAGTAATTGCCGTCTATAGAAGGTGCTGGCTCTAGTTCTCCCCAACCAATCTTGTTGGACGCGTTCTAGTGACTGATCCAGGAACCTCCCACGCCTCTAAGTGACTTTCATCCTTCCTTGCCGTACTTTAGGAGCTTCTTTAGATTCTTTCGGTAGACAAGGCTTGCACCAAGAGTTAGTCGACCTTTTCCCCACATTCCTCGTTCTAGTGACAGATTTAGAAGCCTCCCACGACTGTGTGCTGATAGCCTCCAGGTGACTGTCATCCTTCCTTCCCGTACTTCAGGAGCTTCTTAGGATTCTTTCGGTAGACAAGGTTTGCACCAAGAGTTAGTGGACTTTTTCCCCACATCCCTCGTTCTAGTGACGGATTTAGAAGCCTCTTTAGGTAGATGAGGCTTTAACCAAGAGTTAATCGACCTTTTCCCTTCATCCGTCTGCCTAGTGGCAGATCGAGAAGCCTCCAATAAGTCAGTTCTGCTAGCCTCTAGGTGACTTTCGTCCTTCCTTGCCGTACTTTAGGAGCTTCTAAGGATTCTTTCGGTAGATGAGGCTTGCACCACACATTCGTCATATTTAGTGCCCTTGAGCCTCTTTCAGCTCCTTACGTGCTGACTGGTCTAAGCTACCCACTGAGTCTTCCTTTATCCGAATTCTTGTTGTCAGCGTGCCCTATTGCTTCAAGCTCATCGTCGGCGCCCTTCAAAATGATGTACTGAGGCAACACTGCATTGCATGGCTATTTGTGGTCGCATTCTGGACGAACAAATTTCGAGATGTGAACAATTTTTCAAACAAAGTGCCTGCCTCGAGATCGCAGGTGACTCACCGTCGAATGAGTCATGTAAGGACGCAAAAGAAAAGATCGTATGGAATCATCGGAAAAATTCTAGTCCTCCACTCTCCTGTTGCGACAGCCAATGGCATCAAAGCCATGTGGAGCTGATCATGATCACATGCGCTAACCAACGACAAGCTGATCTCTACAAAATTTCGATTCTCAAGCTGAGTTTGTCAAGGGATCTGATCTCAACACTTAAAACACTTCAACCCAAATAAGCAATCCTCAGTTTCCAATCGACAACTTTTAGGATGGCAGTCTTGAAGAGCCAACAAATCTCTAAGTGTATTGTGACTGTCATTACCAAAGGCAAAGACACCTCCGACTGACAACATTGCCTTGGTCTAAGAGACATAAATCATTGGCGACCTGGTCTAAGGACTTAAGCCCAGAGCTTGCATTCTTACTGATCAAGGTAGCCTGGCACCCATACTATAGACTCCAAAAACTATTGTCAGACATCGGCGTATTTGCTTCATGACCACTTTACGTGCTCCAAATCACACAAAACTAACCCTTGACAACTGTCACCTTTCTTGCTGAACACACTCTCCAATGATTACTGCCCATTTGTTAAGGAGTTTCAGATACTCTACCTCAGCACTGTTCTTTTTCATTTTTCCCCTAGTAGAACTTAATTATGTGACCCCAGCCAACGCTGCGATGAGAAGATGAGAAAAAAAAAAGAACCCATGACCAAGTTCTTATTGCTCATTCGAGGAATTGTCTATGTTTACTCAGTTCGATACAACTGTGAAGTTTCACTTTAATTGCTCCAGCTTCAGCTTCAGCGGATGATCTCAAATTAATGAGTACTCTGCGTCCGCACACATCAACATCATTGAACGCCCGACAACAACGATGACGCAGCTGATCTTTGTACCTTGTTTGGCCGACGACGACGCGACGATGTACATGTGTGTTGAACCGTTAAACTTTCTGTCGGGTGTCTTCACCAAATCAGGTATTTGATGTGTTTGATCTGGAGCGGTGGTCGGTAGATTTAATGATTCCGTTGACCGATAGAAATTACGCAACTGGAGGTCAAAGTCTGCGGTAAAGTCCCTCACTTAACCCAGTTCTTGGACACAAGATTGCTATCTATACCGTCCAGCTTCAGTATAAAATGCCTTCTCTCAACCTATCCCACATTAGATTCCATTCAACCATGAGACTTCTTCTGTCAATTCTTTTCTGTAAGTTCCCAAATCAAATCAAGGAACCTACTGACATTTCCTAACGAACATCGTTCTCTTTTAGGTGCCAGCTTAGCTTTCGCTTCAGAGCCTCGTGCCTTTGGAGGTGGCGGTGGTGGTATCATATTTTCAGGACAACAACAGACAGGTATTGGACTACCGGGACCACCAGGTCCACCTGGTCCAGTCGGACAAAAGGGACCAACTGGGCAACGCGGTGAACGTGGTGTTGAAGGACGTGCAGGACCACCAGGCCCAGTAGGTCCAGCTGGTGAGCCAGGAATCGATGGAAGAGCAGGTTTCCCTGGAATCCGAGGCACTTTGGGTGCATCTGGCACTAGAGGATTCCCCGGACCGATTGGACCGTTAGGTCCAGTTGGACCAGTTGGATTAACAGGTCCACCCGGATTAATGGGTCCTGCTGCAGGTTAATAACCAGAAATCTATTGTACACGCACGTATTGTTGTGAAATAAAGACAAAAATTTTAAAAATTTGAATCGTTTGTTGAACGAACAGTAGATGGATCAACCCAAAGTCCATAGGAAAACTCAGTCGAGGAGGAATTGAAATCGTTAAGAATGAGATAAGTTTCAGGAAGGGTCGAAAACGTATGCAAAATAAAATAAATTCAATAAATATACGTGGCACTTACCCAAATCTTAAATTCGCTTCTCAATTCTGCTTCGCAGGACCAACACACAACACTGAATTGAATAATTACGCCCTGCTATGGAAAACGCATATCTAGCAAGAAAATTCTCCGTACCACAACGACAACCTTTTAGACTTCCCCTTCATGAAAATAGTCATTCTCCAATGCATCACAAACTCCGAATGTGTCCACCAGCGACGGATCGAAAACAATAAAGAGAATCCACAAAGTTAAGCTAACAGTCCCCATCTATTGTTCAACATTAATCTATCTGAAGAGCGCCCTTGGGCAGCCTGGTTTCCATTAAAAACTGCAGGCTTATCGTTTTTCAGTACAAAGTTGTCTAAATCCCCTTCAACAGCTAGCCGATCACTCGAAAGCAAAACCCTTGTCTTAGGCAGGCTTCAAAAGCAAACGTAAACTCTTGAAAACTTGAAGAAAAAGTCTTACAAAAGCCTCTTGCATTTAACAGTTCAACTGCCTGGACAAAATCATGATCAAACTAAGTTTCTTCAGACACATGCGACCTCGTATAGAAAACAAAAAAGCTGCTAAGCCAATCTTTCCTGAATGCACCGCCATTAAGTCGTCATAAGGCTCACACAATTCTTTGATAACAACCCTAGGTCCTCACTCGACAAGCATTATCATTGGATTCATGGAATAAACTTCATCCCCAGTCAGGAAAAATGAGGCAAGATACAAAAGATCTTTCAAATCGTAACGTCGTCTATCGCAACCATACCGACAAATCAAACCTCGAAAAAATACACAAATCTGGAAGACAACCAACGAGAGCTCATCAAGCGATGGAGTTCTCAAAACAAGTGACATTTTTCGCACCAGCCCTGGATCATATACACCAATAGGAGCCCATTGTGGGCCAGTATACGACTTATTGAAACAAACAGCGGCCTAATTCCCAACAATGGCACAACAAGATTGACTATTGCGTATGGAGTACACGAAAGGTGGCGCTAAATCAAACACAAGCCTGCACAAATAGGTTAACGAGTGTACTTAAGCCCACATCCCATCCTCCCACCTTGTCAACTGTACATAAAAAAAACGAAACTCAGGTTGAACCCCATACCATCACAAAACTCCAGCCACAACTTCAACATACGTGTCTCTAGGAAACAAAATGAAACACAGTTGGGTCCAAAACAGACGTAGTTCGAACAAGAGTACTTATTTGATACAACTCTCGAAGAACATAAACAGATCCTAAACGAACAAAGGACATTTGCGTCCACTTCCACAGCAAAAAACCCACTTGCTTCCCATGAATCCACCTCCAATTAACCCTATCACTAGCTAAAACAAACAGAATCCAGAAGTGATCACGATGACAGTAGGAAAGGCCGACGAACTAACCAGAAAAGAACCTGCATTGAGCTTCATGATGTCAGGACCATTCAGTGGCTTTGAATCAGAGCTCAACTAGTTGGAAACTGAAAGAAAGAAACTCAGACAAGTGTCAGATTCGATAGCAAGTGATAAAACATCAAACTTTGGGCTTTGAGAATAGCCCAAGATCATCATAAAACATTTTATGCCACAAAAACTGTCTCAGGACAGTCCCTTATGAAGAAATCGCAATAAACCTAAGAACGGTCGCAGTGATAAAGGAACTAGCACCTGAAATCCAATCAAAGTTGCGCCTAAACAATCATCTAATGACCATCTCTTATGATTTACAAAAGTTGTTGACGTTCAAGAAGTTTAATACAATACAAATCAGTCGGTCTGAATAATTCAGGCACACCCGCTCAAAATATTTCTTTGCTTCTTTGTACATCTGCTTCTTTGTCACATGCGCTTCTCTGCACATTCCTGAATGCATCCTTCTTGATTCCTAACCCGACTTCTCATACCATGAGCACACTAAACAATGAAAAGACCAAAGTGTGGACCAAGTCAGAAAGTAGATGTGGAAACTGTATAAACAGATTCAGACAGCTGAATCTATAAACTTCCTGACTAAACCTATTCCCACATTGTCCAACTGACAGCATCTATAAACATCTACCACAGCTAACACAGTGAAACTCCATTTCAATTGCAATCATCAAAGTTTGAAAACTCCTTCAATACGAAGAGGTGTAGGTAGTAATCGAATGTGGGCACTATTCGTATGTAAAAGACTTTCTTCTACTCCAAAAGCGGCTGGGATAGCCATCTTAAACTAATCAAAAATCATTGGCAACAGAATATACTGAAATGGTCCAAGACAGGGAGCACCCACGCGTCGCAAAAATTATTGTACACAGCATCTAGATGCAGTCAAACTGAATTGGAAATGGACACAAGCGATCATCAGCATCGAGAAAGAGATTGACTGCAATGACAAGGGTGCGTACAAACAGCGCTCTAAGGCACAACAAACATGGCAATTGCTTCTGCTAATATTACATACCTAGTTCCAGAAGAAAGGATATAGAAATCCTAACCAACACGTCCAAGAAATGTATGTCAAATTCGTTCAATCATCAATCTCACGACACATACAATTCACTCTTTCTGCGAGAGAAACAAACAGGTCAATGACTTCGAAAGCCGCCCTGTTTTGGTAACGCATCTCAACTACATCTACACTACTTCCTAAACGGCCACTCGACCAACTCTTGAACGATGAACATCTATCAATTTGGTTTTTCGACAAAGCAGGGAAACTACTTGCAAAAATCTATTTCCAAAACTCTAGTCACAGGAGGCACTCTAGTTCTGTAAAAGAAGAACTTAAGATTCAAAAAGTCAACAACATATAAATAAAATAAATGCGATTTTCCATAGCAAGGAAGATAAGTTCCCGTTAAATACCCCAAGAACACTAGCGAATCGAGATTTTTGCGACGGCATGTGAGTCCAATGGCCGTCAACGCACGGCGCACGATAATCGGTTGGATAAACGCATAAACGAACGAAATTTTGGGGTACTTGATGCGACAATCAACACTTTCTTCACTCACGAGCAATTGCCATGGATTTCCTGACCGCACCATCCATGACTTTCGAACCGATATGTCCCAGTCGAGGGCGTTTTCTTTTTGACGAAACAATCACCCGCGAGTCCTCGCGAATCCCGTCGGAAGTATGGCGCTGAAAAACAAAAGATTTTATCAAAACTTGACAGAACTCAAAACCCGATTTACCCAGAGACCAAGTATATTGAGATATTCAACTGTTGATGGCATAAAAACTAAAACCTACCACCAAGGAGCACCTGTTGCTTGTGCAATTTTTTTTTTTTTTGAACAAATGCATACAAATGTGCATATTTCTAGAAGAACATCTCCATATACATGATCCCTGTGCAAGTTCATATGAATTTCAAGTGAAAATCAAGAAAATTTTCACGGAGCACCCAGCGGCATCCCAGAAAAAAAAAACGGTACATCTACTTGTTGTAATGGCGGGCGTAGAGCAAAGAAAAATTTTAATTTCACGTAAAATTTACATGAAATTATAAAATTGTCTTCCAAATTAAATACTCTTTTGATTTTTTATACAAAAATCTTTGCGGCTGCACTGGATAAGGAAATTTTTCCCAAAAATTTAAACCTTTTGCGCAGTCCACCATTACGGAGGCATGGGAAGTTCTCGAATCGAAAAATAAAAATCGGAAATGGAAAAATTTACTCACCCCGCGATTTGGTGTTATGCTGTGGATACTCAAAAACAGTTAGATTTACACCGGGTGCATTTTGCAAACAAGAATTTATGGATTTTCTGAGGAAATATATTCAAATTTGAATTCCAATATGAAACTCCAAAGTTTTTCTTGAAGCGAATTTTTTGTTCAATGGCGGCGACGATGGTTGGTTGGTTTCGCTGGGTACAGAGGTCATGGAAATCTTGGGGAAATCTCAGTGAAAAAGTGTTACCAAATCAATTTTTAGCGAAAAATAGTTTTTAGTCTGTGAATTAATATTTATTAAGGTACTTAAGGCGAAAAATGTCCTATAGAATTTGTTCTTGATAGATTTATAAATATTTATTTGTGTTTTACTGTTTTTCTAAGTATTTGTCGATCTTTCAGTGAGAAGCCGCAGGACATTAAAGTGTTTTTTGTTCGGTGACACTTATATTTGACGTTTTTCGTGTGATTTTGCTCAAACAACTCGAATTTTAAAGAACTTTCTTATATTTAGAGCTTGTCAAAGCCAATTTCTAAAGATAAGTTCGTCGAGCAAGCATTTTATACTTCCAAATTTGACAATTGTCAACTGAAATATGACAATTTCACCGAGAATTCAAAGTATGCGAATGGATTGGTTGCGCTCCGATTTTAAGAACATCTGACATTTTAGATGAAGAGAGATTGACGATAGCCTGAAATTTGACAGATGAGCATGACAACTTTTTGTGAGGTCCAATTAGAACGCTCTCTTATCTAAAATTTCAGATGGTATAGAAATCGGAAGCGGAACGCGCCCATTGTGTGCTAAAACGTTATCAAATGTCAGTTACAATTCAATTCATTTTCTTTTCTGTCATTTTTCACTAGCTTTGGGAGCTAGCTGTGTGAGTCCTCAAAAAACTGAACTAGACATATTCATAAGGTCGCCACATAGCTACATATGCGCTCTTAGATTGCCCTGCCTTTGCTGTTGGGCTTATGAATTCACTAGGCATGGCACAACATTGCAGACTTTTTCCAAAATGGGAGCTCAAAGTATATAAACGGTCCTAATTGTCGTGTTACCCCACAGATTTGGCCGCAGTTGGATCAAAACCGCTGAAGAAGTTTGTCTCACTAAAAAGTCATCCGAACGACTTTGATAGAAGCTGCATAGACAAGAGAAGTTAAAGTAAACGACGTCCAATTGTCCCCTTTAAAAGGATGATATACTTTGGAAGTTGCTTCTTCGATAACCTAGTTAATTGAAGCTTACATAGGCAAAGAAATAGTAGGAAACCCCAAAATGTTCTGCGGGTTAGACTGGGAAACCCTAGACAACATGGTATCATCTGTAGCGCATCGCCCAGGGACACACAAGGGACAACTGTTCAATCGTGTTACAGTGATGACGATTGTATCATTACGTTTATAATGCTATTCACACGGCGCTAGTGTTGGTGTAGTGATTTTGAAACGCAGGTAGACTTAGGTTTCAGTCTTTTCCTCTGAGGGTGGTGTCCAGAATGACTGCGGAGAATTATTGGTTTTATTGCCATTGCTTATAATTCACAGTATTTCTTTCAAACATCCCGATGTTCAACACTTTCAAGCCATATGACCACCCTACTGTCAGTGTTATGCCTATGCAGTAGAGTTGGGGTCAACTTTTTTTTGCAGTTGATCGACTTTTTTGACATCTGGAGTTGAACCTTGGACCTTCAGCGGCGTGACAAGCGAAAATGGGTAGGCATGCTTAAATAAGTCTGTTCAGTTAGACATAGCATCGTAAGAATAAGAGTTTCAATAGCCCTGTTGGGACTTTTGAATCCACATTTATTTTTAGGTCTAACTTTGAGCCAGAAACCCGTCGAAGTTTTTAACGAGAGTATACGGGGATGGATCGAGTCTTCCTATGAAAAGTGCATGAAAATTTAAGTTTAAGTCTATGTTTTTGGTGAGGAATAGGTTGGAAACATCGGTCGTGTCAAAGGAGGAAATGAGAAACAAGGTTCGTCCTTGAAGCTAAGTGTCTTTACTGAAATCGTATGTGTTGTCCTGAAGAACTGAAGAGGAAATCGATTCATGGTTGCATTGTCTACACAAATCTGTCAGAGAGAGGGACATTTGCTGATTGAAGCCTTAAAATGTAAAACTTTACGAAGGAAGACAACGAATGTACATCGTTTTGAAGTTGTCTACTTGTCTAGGACAAGGAGATGACACTCAAAATCCAACGTTAGTTCGGAAAGAAAAAAGTGTCACATCTTATTATGGAAAGTTATTGACAAACGAAAGGAAGAAATCTTAAGTCAAGCAGGAGGAAGCAAGGAAGTAGTGTGATCAACTTTTTACCACGCGACTTGTATAAGATTATGTTTAGGAGTTAATATTTCCAGCCACTAGATCAAATTCTTGGACTTTCAAACGAAAACAAATGTTACGACTTAAGAAATCAATGTTTAAGGGTATAAGGGTATCAAGATATGCAAATTATTGTTCAAACTTTCACCTCCTAAACACGATGCCATCACGTATTCCCACGCAGTGGTTGTTATTATTTTCAAATTCGAAGATTAACGCATTAGATATCGACTTTTGGATAACCTACTTCCAAGACACCTTCCAGATTGGCATTTATGATAATTTTGAGTATAAAACTCATGTCTTCAATCACCCCGAAGCTAGATTCTATTCAACCATGAAGCATCTTCTGTCAATTCTATTTTGTGAGTTTTGAATCTTTCCGCAGAAAGGTATTCCAAAAGCAACATTTGAATTTCTTTTTTAAATCGTAGGTGCATCCATGGCATATGGCCATTATCCATATTTCTTAACCAGCACGAGCTATGGTCAACCAAGTCAATATAGCTTTAGACGTTTGTCTATTGGGCCACCAGGACCGCCAGGTCCACCAGGTCCTGATGGACTTAAGGGTGTACGTGGTCAGCGTGGTGAAGATGGTCCAAATGGTCGTCCGGGTCCTATAGGACCAATAGGTCTCCCTGGTGAAGAAGGTCCAAATGGGAGATTCGGTTTTACCGGAATACGAGGAGGTCGAGGACAAACAGGTCGAAAGGGTGACAGAGGACCACAGGGACCACCAGGAGCGATAGGACCTATAGGCCCACCAGGCAATATGGGAAGTCCAGGAGCGGTAGCAAATCTGCGATCTTCGAATGATAACAGCTTTGACTCAGACGATGATGACGGAATTGTGGATGATGATCCAGGATTTGCTATAAATGATTATTATGATTATAGTGCGCCTGTGTATGCATACAGGAAGTGAGATGGAATAAAGTGTTGTTTAACGGAGATGATGGGTGTTTAATCGAATTTATTGGCCTGAAGTTGGTGATGGTTGCTTCTTGACGACAAAAGATGTCTTCTATGTGAAATCAGCAAAAAGTTCTATGAAATTGCAATGTTAATTCGGATTCTTCAAGGTTGCAAACTGGAACTCATATCTTTCCTTGCAATGCTGTACTCTCGTCCTACTACCGCAGAACCAAACATATCTTGCTATGAAGTGCTGGTGGCTGCCCATGTTGGTGTCAGTCAGTTCGTTGAGATTGTGGAAGAAGCTGGTTCCTAAGTAGGCTAGGAGAGGATGGATAATCGTTTCTTTCCATTCTTCGTTCATACAGCTTCTACAAAAAGCATTACAGACTAGGCCCAGCTCTTGAGAGTAGCAACCTGCAAGTGGCAAGAAGCATATAGAGCATGAATCGATAGATTTGTACACCGCCTGGCAAGGAAAGTTACCTGGAATGTCCCAATGCCCCGGCATCCAAAAAAGTTAAATTTAGGATTTGATGACAGATTGCTCTAGGTCTGTAGCTCCTTAAGTCTACAGGTTCAGACAGATGAGTAATTCGGTTCCTGCGATTGAAAAAATTGCAGTTAAGATTCGTTGCAGTTCCTCGGGATTGAATTGGACAATTGATATGGGAAAACGTATGTAAACAGTCTTCTGGTCTTAGGAAGGTATTCCGGACAGAACGTCTGAAAGCAGGCTTAAGGGATGATTTTCAAAAGATCGGGGGTCTAATACCATGACGTTTAGAAAATTTTAAGCAAACGTTGTTGTTTCTAGTAAGCTAAGTCTCTGTTCTGAAAGACTATAAAGGTCTCCACCTCTCCAGTTAGAGCGAGAAAATATTAAGTTTTTGGAACTGTCCAGTGCAATAATGAACCCTAGCCCTGACCATTACTTCAACAAGATTCAGAAGCAATGTAACGCCTAAAGCTTCAACAAAAAAAAACCCCTTTTTCACTTCATGAATGTTAAAGAACAGAACAAAAAAAAAAGCGACCACTTCACACAAGTTTTCAAAATGAGCATCCACAACTAAGTAGCAGCCAGCACAGGACACTCCATTGGGGCAATGTCCGCTGCTTAAAGAAGAAAGGAAACAAAAAAACCACCCCAATTCATTGTCTCCTCATTTTTAATTCATCGCAAAACAAAACAAATTCTTTTGGCACGGCGCGGTCGGTGGCAGGACAAAAAAAAAAAGAAAAAAAGGAACACCATCAACCACTATGTCGTGTTTCATTGTTCCAAAAGAAACTCAGAAAGGAGCAAAATTATGGCACTGTGTGTGAATTTAAAAGCATTGCCCCATCATCCCCTTCTATATAAGGATTGTCGTAACCATCATCATCATCACTGTTGTAATTATGCTCATCCCCAACTCGGCCTATGTTCATTTTATGGGTGCTCTTGCTTCGACTCTATCGCATGGCAATGTCATCCCTCTGGAAGGGTTGAACGTGGTTTTCCAAAATGAGCCTTAATTTCCATGTCTATGGGAAAATGAATGAATGAGCTTTTAACTAAGTTAATGAGATCGGAACGAAAAACCGAAAAACGGATTGCAAAATACTCTGTAGTTGTGTATAGTTTTTTCCCGGTCCCAATAACCCTCGTCTTTTTACTCTTCAACCGGAGGGTGGTGGACGACGACAACGACGACGACTGGCTTTAACATTCTGCATAAATCACCTTCAGTTTTATCCTTGGCTATGTGCGGCGTTAGAGGTTTTTTTTTTTTTTTTTAAGTGTATCCCTTCTCTGTGTTCTCGTTTCGCTTAAATCCTTTTTGCGTCGCTTTTTATGGTCCGACTTCCTGTGGGTTTCTCCCTGCATTTGTGTGTGTGTTTGTGTGACTGGGTGCTCGCCCTTATGGCTTAGTGTTGTCCTGAAACGAACTGACATTTATTAAGATGTGCAATCGCATTTTATTGTAATTTTACGGGGCAGGAACGCCAGAGTTTAAATCCTAGAAAACCTTCCTACGCTATACACCCAAGGCTTAGCCCTAAGTAAACTTGTGTGTTAGAAGGAGTGTGCACTTTGAACAGAAAACAAAAAAAAAAAACAAAAAGGATATAACGTACTCGTACCTACTGTTCGGTGTAGGTGTAGAATGGGATTTAAAATTGTCACTGTTACATGTAACAGGGTAATGATAATGGCGGAACTAATGGGTATGAAGGGTGCGGTACTGGTACTCGGGCGCGGGCTGATGCCGATGGTGGTGGTTGGGAAATTAAATTTTCATTTATTAAAGTGAATTTGCGTGTTAAGGGATTTTCTTGTAAAAGTCTCGCCTACAGCTTTACGCGTATAATGAATTAGATAAATGGTACCGGTTTTTTTTCTACATGTATACATGGCGAAAGGACGAGCTGAAGGAGAATCGATTTAGAACAAACTCGAGCACTCGATGTTGACCAGTTGACTCACGCATTTGAAAGCCTATTTCTCTTTTGACTATCTCATGCCAATAAAACAATGATAAGGGATCAACATTCCTAAATATGACATCAGCTCTCAGCACCCTTTAACTTTGCAAAAAGCAAAAAAAGAAAAAAAAAGAAATGAAGAATCAGTGTAAACAAGTAAATAAATAAAATTTAAGTAGGTCCACTTAAACTGATCAAGATTTGTATCTAGATAAAATGTAATTTGTTTCTTTTTTTTATGGCAATTGTGTGAAAGAATCACCGTTACAAGACGAAATTGACTTGAAACTAGTCGAAGGTATATAATGGTCTACCCATTCTGTGGAATCATTAGATTTGTTTTGCACAATGTTGAGGCTTGCCGTACTTCTTTGTTGTAAGCATAGTTTAAGGCCTTTTCCTGATCCTTAAATAAAAATGTGTTTTCTTTTTAGTTTCTGCAGTTCTAGCGTCGACTACGGAACCGGTGGACAATCGAAAGCCTCGTGCTTTTGGTGGTTTATCATCTAATCCGGTTTATTTATCATCACCACAACAATGTGTTTGTCCACCGGGACCACCCGGTCCTGCCGGACAACCTGGTCTATTAGGAACCCAAGGTGAACGAGGTGACGGTGGAAATCCTGGACGAGATGGTCTACCCGGACCGATCGGACCAACGGGACCACTTGGTATTGCTGGTCCGGATGGAATTCCTGGGCCACCTGGTGCACCAGGACGACGTGGCTTACAGGGTTATCCTGGTCCTATTGGTCCAGTTGGACCTGCTGGACCAATTGGACCAACTGGTCCGATGGGACTTATAGGTCCCGTTGGTTAGATTGAAAGGAAAATGTGTTTTTCGAAGTTATGAAATAAAAAGAGTAAAATTGAAACAAGAGTGTGTTTTGAAATGGTATTTATGGAAAAAATGGGTTCAGGACTTTGTTGGAACAGTGGCTTAAGCATTGGAGTTATGGAGAAAAGCTTAACCAAAGCTAATTTCTAAGGAAAAAGTGGTCCCTTTGCTGTAGTTGAACTAAACTGGAACAGGAGAAAATATTCTTGAGCTCTGGACACGATATTTCAAACGATATACTGGATGCTGTTGCCATAAAAAAGGTAGGGTCCTACGTATTTTCTTAAGCTTTGTGGGAAGGTTCGCATAAGCAACAATTTTAGTAAAGAACCTTAAGGCCCCAAGGAGGCAGGGTTTGTTTTACCATTAATACCACCTCAGTCGATCTGAAACTACATACATTAGAGATCAGGGGGTTTGAATCTAGTCTTCAGAGCTGCAGTGGCTTTGGAAAAGAGTAGATGTCTGTCTTGAAGGTAATGTTAGGTTAGGTTGGTTAGGTTAGACAAGTTATAGGTCCACATGAATTTGGAGAGATCTCCTTACCCACTCGTTGAACCAATTGGAGCTTCTCATGAAGCAAAGGAGGTTACTGATATCTGTATTTATCAGATCGCCTAAGTCGTTAAAGTAGAATTCTCCTAAATGGAGTCTTCTTTTGCGGGAGAGAGCTGGGCAGTTACAAAGAAGGTGGGGAGTAGTTTCCTCCTCCTCTGTTTGTCTCGAAAGAAGAAAACGTTTTCTTGTCGTCATGTGGAACCACGACATTGATGCACCCTTTTGTATACAACGTCACATATCAAGTCACACTTTTGCAAGAAGACTGGGACTAAACACGGATGACCTTTGCAGAGGCTGTGGAGTCGAAGAAGTAGATGAGGACACGCCACATTTTCTTCGCCACTGTCCAGCGCTCTGGCTTCTTTCAGGATCTAGAAGAACTGTCCGACAAGTCTGTGGTCGACATACACAGATTCATCCGCGCCTCGGAATTGCTCGACAGAACATAGGCTTATGGTTCCTAGTAAGGGGGGCTGAAACCCCTAGGGTATCACAATGGGTCTACATTGACCTAAGTGTGACGGAGAAGGGACCTCCTTTCCCGTCAACCCTATTACCTAACCTAACCTAATCTAGGTCACACCTTAAGCCTTTTGGGTGTGTTTTCGAAGTCGTGCTTGAACTGAATTCGGAATAAAAAGTGTCTCCACAAACAACCTTACCACTTTAGAGGCTTGCAAGACGATGCCATAAAGGCATTGACTGATCTTTTTCTTAGTTAGAAGCATTTTTTTCGGTCTTTGAATGCTCGGCTTTACTAACTGTGGCTACTCAGTCAATTATTTTCTAGGAAAAGTCTGAAGTCTTTTGTTAGTTTAGGGAAAAATACCGTAACATTGAAGCAACCCTATGCTAAATTTAAAATGTCGTCAAATCCACACAGGCCTTCACTGCTAACACTTCTCTTAAGTAGATTAAGAAGAGTGCGGCCAACACAGAAGCATGACCAGGAAGATTTCGCCAGATCTTTGCATTAAAGGATGTCAATATCATCCGTCTTGCATGGAAGCTAGACAGCTAGGTATACGTCTGTGGTCTTAGTCAGCAAAAGCCTCATCGATGGGCATATGCTGGGTTTCGACTTTAAATTTGCTGATCTTTTCGAAAATCTTCCCTAAGCTGGGCACCCCTGATTACTCATGAATACCATTCCCGGCGTGATGCGGTTTTCACTGAATGCGCTCTCTGACATGTAGCTCCATCCACCGGTATTCATGAGTGGCCTCACGCTCGATTTGCCTACCTGAAAACAGTGAAAAGGACCTTAAATGATCACAGAATAAGCTAGACTAGAGTTTGAATACCTAAATAGACAGACGCTTTTTTCAAGTCTTAGATCAAGTCTTGGACAGTTAACGAGTCCCGTCTCTGCTTGCTTACAGCTGGTGATCTTTTGCAATCAAAACACTCTAATCCTGGAACTTCGATAGAAAGGAAATGTTTGAAGAAGAAGTCCTATCTGTACACCAGCCTAAGACTCTGTTAAACTTCATTTATACTGCTAGAATTATTCAGTGCCTTGCTCTTCCGTTAAATTCCATAGCTCCCCACTCAGAAACTCACTAAATATTTACTAACAAAAGTAATGGTGACAGTTCACAACCTTGTGGGAGTCCACTTAGGACTCGAATTTGTCTGATTACGGTGGAGGATCTAAACAAGAAGCCAGTAAGCCTTTTTTAGGTGATGTAAGTATTTCGTAGATCGTGAGAGAAGAAGGCAGAGATTTGTCACCGCCCCAAGCTCCACTCAGGGGATGGAAGACCTAAGGAGAGGTGAGAAGCTCTGTCAAATTTGCTCGTGAAGGCTTGATTGCATGACTTATTCATCGAAAATGCTTTTCTTACCCTTTTTTATCATTGAAAACCTCCTGTTGACGCATTTTCACATGACAGGCACTTTAGGGCCTTGCAGGGTTTGACTCTGTCTGTCTGATCCTATGTTACGCTCTTTGTCATCAGTTTTTGTGTCACGCATTGTGTCCTAACCAGTGCAGGTGTACTCAAAACTTTTCTACAAGACAATTTGCGAATGCCTTCCTTCACTTCTCCGATTCCTATTCTCGATAGCCTCCAACTACTACGCGTTAGTTAACCTAATTTCTTAGAATCCCCGTGCCATTGTTTACCAGTAGATAATTGCAAAAGAATTTGATAAGCCTTTGTCGGAATCCATTCAACTTTGGATACCAATCGCAAGCTACTTCTCCGAATTGCCTACACCCAAAGATTCCATCGGCGAAATTCCAATTTTTATGACTTCCTCGATTGGGGTCAAATCCCTTCACTGACCGAAGAGGGAAAACACAAGTCAGTTAGACGCACTAACCTCATAAAACCGCGAAAGTTAATTCGCAATTAGTGCTAAATTATCGGATTGATTCCGTTTTTTTTTTTTTTCAAACTTTTAGAGATACGTGCCTACCTAGTCGTACCGTACACCCTTCATTCATGATTAGGACTTGCAAAATTCTTTGACTATTCTGTTGACTATATAAATAGTTCAACTGGGCTACATGATGGTAGAACTTATTCAATCATGAAGCCATCAACAGTTCTTGCATTTGGTAAGACAAGAGCCACCTCTTAGCGCAAGCTATGTTAAGACATTTCCCCCTTTCCTTTAGGCATCCTTGCTACAATCCTTTCGGTTGATGGAAAGACCCAGGAAACACGATCGTTCGGCAATCGTCAGTCCGTCGTATACAGCAGACAAAACAGTTGTTTCTGTCAACCGGGTCCACCAGGACCCACTGGTCCTCAGGGCATAAATGGCCAACAAGGAGACAAGGGTGAACGTGGTCTTGATGGTTTGCCGGGACTTCCAGGCCCAGTTGGTCCAACTGGACCTCGTGGAACTCGCGGTCTGGCTGGACCACCAGGACAAATCGGACCACCAGGCAGCCGTGGAACTCGTGGACCACCAGGAGATATCGGGCCACCAGGACCAGCCGGACCCTTGGGACCAATCGGACCCATGGGACCTATTGGACCACCAGGAGCAGCAGCTTAATGAAAATTGATCAATAAAGTTTTGAACACTGAAACAATTGCGCATAATTAATTCCACACCTGCAGCAGGAGTCCTGCAGGGAGTGCCTATAAAAAAGGAAATCAAATTTTCCGCCACTTGACACATGTGTCAATGTGAACACTGAGCACAGTCGCCTCTAAAAAGGATCAAACAAAAGCCGCTGATCAACTGCCACTAATCCCCCTAGAGACAGACCTCCTCGACACACAAGACAGCATTCAATCCAGAAACGTCAGCACAGTACATGGCGACTCTGGGAGTCATTAACATATTTTTCTTTTGCGGTTCCCATCGAGCCAGTCCAGTGGCGGTGTTTGGTGGTTGGACGATGTCCAACGAATTAGATGCAGCAGGGAAGACACTTAACTCTGAACAACCACTCGACTGTGACACATAATTGTGATCCATTCGCATGTCGTGTGTGTCGGTTGCAAAAACCAAAACCGGGCCGCGCTAGGGTGGAGCAAGACACCAGGCAGAGGTGAGCAGCCGCCGCCGTCAAGTTGTTCTGTCGGAATGGATTCATAGAAAATGCAAACACTTCTTTGGAATCTACTGTCTTCCTGCCTCGGTGTCTTGGCCAGTCCAGGTTTCATCTAAAAAACCAAGTTCAACTTAATTGGAGCGCAGAGAATTGCACCTTTTCCACGAGTGGTGGTTAAACGCTTTTTCCTGACTGACTTTGGTTAGTACGTGCGCCTGTGTTTGTGTCGATTGCAGCTGCCTTAATGTCCGTGGGGTAATAGACTCAACGCCTTAGAAATCGTTCGTTCGCGGTTTATACCCACTCCACAACACCAGGAATGTGGCTAAGAGAAGATGGACCACGGGGAGTGGTGCCAGTGCCAGATATCATTACCAAGTCCATGGATTCTTTTTTCTTTCTGCGGTTTCTCCGGCACTTCGCACTATGATCGAGTTTTTGTGTGGCAAGTCGGTGGAGTTGCGTTCAATGGAAATTGCATTTCACAATCTGGAAGATCGAGTTCTTGGTTTTGGTCGTTGTCGTTGTGTCGGATGTGGTTGGGTGGTTGGTTGGTTAGATTGTTGAATTGGTCTACAGCTGGAGGTGGAATGTGGGCTTTTTTTCGACAATTTATCATAATTTCTTGATTTTTTGTTGATTTACCGAGGGAATTTGTTTAGATCTGGGAGTGTGCATTCAGGATTAGGTGCTGGAAATGGGAATTACTATGAGGATTACATAGGATTCCTGAAACTTCCTGTGTCTCTCTATCTCTCGTCACCAATAAAACGATTTTCATTATCGAATTTGTTTAAAAAAAAAAAAACTTCCATTCACATTCCCGGATTAATTGGGTTCCATGCAGAGAATCCTCATCATCATCCCCATGATGGGCTGTAAATTGTCCTCAAAATGTTTATAGTTGTGTTTGGCCAACAACCAGAATTCATTAACTTTTTACGTTTTAATTTTATAAGCCTCCCCATTGGACACATCGATTTCGCATTTGTCCAACACGTTTATGGAGTTTTATTGGACAAATAAGATGCATTTAGTCTCTATTAGGTGATCGTGAGAGGAGTCTTTAATGCTTTGACATTAACGTTGAGGAGTCCTTGGGCGTATACTTATTGGTTGTAATGATTCAAGTGTGTCTAGTGGATAGGATGCCCGCAAGGTTTTCTTTGCTGAGGTCAGATTTTACGATCGGAATAGCATGAGTTTTGCTTCTAGGGGCTTTTGTCTGGCAGTTCTTTTGTGTCTTCTTGGCCCAATCTCTTTGACACGACTACATCTGTTTAGAAAAGGGAATAGGAACAACTTTTGAGTAGAAGAAAACGAATTGGTTGAAGCTAATACTGTTCTTAACAAGAGTCTCCAGGAGTCAAAACTTGTACAACTTTGCCATGATGAGCTCAAAACTCTCACCGCGAATCACAAAGTAACACTGATGACTCCCAGTGATAGGAAGGCTTGATCTGGAATTCTACTAGCATATAAATTTAAAAGAAACGCAGCCTTCTGTAGGATTTCATAAGAAGCAGAGTAACCTTTAGCTACCAGTACCACAGAAGGATGAATTGTAGAGTTCTGACTTGACCCAGACCAGCTCATGAGATAAACTGGCTTAGGTTAGGCTGATTTTTTAAAGATCGAAAGCACTGTTTCGGGATTGTCTCCAACCACCAGTACGAAACCTATCAAGAGGTGGCGGTGTATAGCTTCCTTCCTTTGGAAACTGTTCCCAGTTTGATGGACGACGAACTATCGGATGGATCACCATCAAATCTGCTTAAGTTTGCCACGGCGCGGCGTCCGGATGGTTGGCACTAAGACACTAGCACCACGAGAGTCTCGGGATGCAATGGTAACTTATCATCATCAAATTTCTTCAACCTCGGACGGGGCATAAGGCGGAAACAAAACTCTTCCATCTTTCCCAGTCTGCAGCTAGGTATTTCAGCTTTGGCTACATTTTCCTCTAGGTCTCTGGCTCTTCTAAGACTGTTGATCTCCACTTTGTTCTTTGCCTTCCAACCCGTCGTGCTCTCTTAGGATTCCATTCGAAAGACTGCTTCACGATGTTGTCATTTGGCTTCCTCAGTGTGTGATCAATCCAGCGCCATTTTTGCTGTCAATCTCGACATTCAACAGCTTTTGACACATTTTTCGCTACAATGGTTTTCACGCGAACGATATAACGGATGAAGGAATCAGAACAGGACTTATCATCAGTCGTTGATGAGAATCTGGTATGAGATGTGAGATAAAAGCAAGGCACTTTCTTGCGATAAACTGAACAAGCTTACAGCTCTTCAAAGGAATTCTTACAGGCTACAACCTACTGGTGACGCACCTTAGAAGAATGCGCTTAAGTTAGGTAAGGTAAGGGTGACAGGCCGTAGGTACAGCCGAGAGCACAGCCTATGTTGAACTAGAAAAACGATCCCTTGGTGAATACTATATCAACAAGGTGGGCTAAATGTTCGAGAAGCCACCAGAAACCATTCTTAAATTCATAACAAGTTCGGGATGGTTAAGGAAGGCCGATCGATCACCAACAAACTCACATAGAGTCTTCTTCTTTGTCATCGCTTTCAGACTGGACATTCTATATTATGGAAACAAAATGGATTCTTGGAGAACCGAGTAAAGGGTACATCACCCCTTTAACTTACCTACCTACAGTCAGTCTTGATTTTTTTTGGATCTAACTATCCAAATCGAGTTCGACGTCACCATACACCGAGACAATACTTCGATTCTGTTGTGAGTGAGGAGATCGTTAAGAGCTAATCTAAGAACAGTGAGAACTTAGAATTGCCCTGCCATCTAATGGACAAGATGTGGGTCCTTTAAAAGAATCTAAAAGACTATCGCTTCCTTCTTCACTTCAACCTAACCCAACCCATCGCCTCCTTTCGATAGAAATTTGCAAATTACATAGCTTCTGATGAAAAAAGTAGTGGTGACGGTATACAACCTTGTGGGATCCCATTTTGAATTTCAAATTCGATTGCCAGCTTGGTTCTTGGGCACATTTGGTGTATTGCTTCAACTGTGGCCTTGAGTTTTCCCATGATCTCAAAGCAATCTGTACAAATGTTCGACTAACCCGTCGTAAGTGTTGGCTACAGTCTTAGAAAGTAGGTCTTTGGAAACAAAAGGGAAAGTGTCTCTGTTTCAGGCATTTAACTGTACATTCAGTAGATCAAGGACTCTCTTAACTCGACCCATGGAGCAGTCATTGGTCTCAGTTTCTAAAACTACATTTATACGGCTGCATGTAGAACTCTAGAGATCTAGGGCGAAAGATATCCTATTAAGTCACATATTGACCTTATCGCCTTCAAACTCCATTGACCATATCCTCTCAGGACTTCTGTGAAGCGCTTAGTCCAATAAAATATTGAAAGGTCGACAGCTTTCAGGTTCGTCATTCCTATACTTCTACCTCTAAGTGGACCCATTGCATACATAACAATGGACTCTGAGTCTGAGTATATACCTAAGTGGACCCTAAAGAGAAACTTTAAATGAGCAAGGCCAAGCTGTAAACAAATATTTCACTTCTGAAGTGAATTCCAAAGCCTCAGTTGTCTCCTATCGAAGAGAGGAGAGCTACAAAGTATTCTGAAGCTTCTGCTGGTCCCTCGAACACAGATGGATCACAGAGCAAATAAAGAAAGGCTTCGACAGATGGGAACATTTCCATTGTAATATTCGACTTCAAAGAGCAAAAGGCCATAAAATGGCGAAGTAGCGGTTTCTTCTTTTTGGAAGCATTCAAGGCAAACGAAAATGTAGGATTTTTGTGACCAATTTTGATTCGATATCTAGGTCTATAGCCTCCGGAGATGATCAGTGACCCAAGGCAAGGCGGTTAAGAGATAGAAAATACAAAATATATCACTCCCACTGAGTAAAGGAAAGGCTTGATCTGGAATTCTACTAGCATATGAGTATAAAAGAAATGCAAGCATTTGTGGGATTGCACAAGAAGCAGAGTAATCTTAAGCTACCACAGAAGCGTTCTGACTTCATTCAGACCAGCTCAAGAGATGAACTGGCCTAGACTGTCTTCGGGCTTAGTTCCTAAAGATTTGAAGGACTTTCTCAAGATTGTCTCCAACCATCAGTACGAAACCTTTCCAGAGATGGCAGTGTATAGTTCCCTGCCTTTGGAAACTATTTCCAGTTAAATGGACGATGAACTATCGGATGGATCACCATCAAACCTGCTTAAGTTTGCCAGGACGTCCGGATGATTGGCACTAAGGCACTAGCACCATGAGAGGAAAAACATTATGGGTATCACAATGGTTCCACTTAGACCTAAATGTGATGAGGATACACATTACTATTCTCATCAGTCCACAAACCTAACCTAGTTTGAAAGTCCGACTTAGATTTCGCTAACCTCGGCTTGATAGCACGAAATATGCAGAAGGAAGACTTATACGCTTGATCGACACGGCGAAGGATCTATGAACAAAGTTACCATAGCATATTCTGAGCAAGTTCAGTACCTGACTCAAGACCTGACTCAAGACTCTCAAACCTGGCTTAGAGTATCCTTTCCTAACCAATCCCCAGTTTGATACAAAGTAACACTTTGGCACACCGACTTTCTAGCTCTTAAACTTTAATTTCACAAACTAATAACGAATCTAACTACAAAACTCGCTCCGAATCGATTACGTGAAGCCCGTCATTACTCCCTCAATCGAGTACTGAAGGTGTACGATGCCACAAGCAATGCATTTAGTGGTGCGCAGAAGCAAACTTGACTCCAATCTGCTTCAATTACTTAATCATACTTTCACCTTGATAATGGTTCCATCAGAAACCACACCCAATGCTCCAACTTTAAATTACAGTTATTTGCCTTCAATCCTTAAAAACTCGCCCAATAGCAAAACAACGGAACAATGTATCTCTCATGTATCTCAATGATGTATCTCATCTCCTAAGCCTTCCATTCACAGAACACTCTAAACTTCTCCTGCACTTTGTCTATTGGTGGAATGTCGCTCATCGATCCGCGTCTCCATCCATCTCACTGTCCATCCATCCATTGCCTAGCCTCAGAGAAGGCAATAAAAAAAAACGAAATCGTTAGAGCTCTTCCCAGTGCACAGCAAGTTCCGTTCACGATTTTTCGCTCTCATATCTAGAGCAGCCTTATAGCTCCAACTCCAGCTTCATGTCCGTTGTCCGTTTCGCTGAAAGTCGCTCTCTTACAGCGAAAATGTTATTATTATCCAATTAAAAATTATTATTACACGTTATAAATGCTTGGCTGCTTTCGTCTGTGATTGCAGGGTTTCACGCCATCATCGGCTAATGGGTGAGGGGAGCAACAAACCGGGCCAGACGAACGAAACTGACAATAATCATGAATCTTTAGCTTATAATTTACCACTGGGGCTCTGGTGTAGTTTGGGTTTGAATTGAACGCGCGCAGATAAAATGTGCGAAATAAAGAACACAGAGGATAGCCAACAAAAGTATCTTTTATAGACTTTTCGTGATGATGATGATAGTTGTGTCGCTTGACCGACGACCAAACGACCAACGACCAATGACTGAGGCCCGACGGCCACAATGCCAGTTCCAAGTAGACCGCAGAATTATTATTTTTTCTTCAAAGCTACAGTGTGGTGTGTTTGAGAAGTGAGAGACCAAGATCAGTGGGGCGGATAGGTCCGGTTTGTGTCTTGCTTTTGTGAGTGTTTACTCATTGAATCGTGGTGAGTAGTTTGTTACAGTTATTTATGAACATATCGACAGTGGTATTTTAATTGGTCTACACTGGTGCAGTGATTATGAAGATTATAGCGAAGAGAGTTAGATACTTTTGTGTGCGCGTCGGTATTGAAGACTATAGACAAAGAGAGCGGTTCAGGGTGGATAAGGGCCGTTCCTTGATACTTTATCCTCATTAAGTTGAACGTTGAACTAATGAGAATGGTAAGTGAGGTTTGAATACCAGCAAGTCAGTCGAGTTTCTTGATAGCATCACCCCTCGGCAGGTTCGAAAGAAATACTGTGAATTATAAGCAATGGCAACAGTATCAATAATTCTCCCCAGTTATTCTGGACACCATCCTCGGAGCAAAAGACTGAGTTTCAAAATCAGAACACCAACACTACCGTTGTGCGAATAGCATCATAAGGGTATTCATAACCTCTTTAGCACTAGTGAATGATAAAAAAAGGCAGTCTTCGGCGAGCCAAAATTTGTTATAAGAAGCTTCTGAGTCGGCGGCAATGAAGACAAACCCTAAATGATTGCGAGAAGCAAGCTTTAATGGGGTTCGAACCCAGTATCATACTAGTCACTAAGAGTTTAATGTGGAAAGTTGAGAATGGAGAGGTTCGAGGTGAAGAAGTTTGTGTCGGAGTAGCTTGTTTCTAGCGTTGCCTGTGCTGTACAGAAATGGTTTAAGTCAAGCTTGATTGAGAAGTCGTTTGATCATGATCTTCAATCTCCTTTACGGAGTCAGCAGTGAGCAACTAGCTAGAGTAAGTTAGAATAGCCCGATGAATAAAAACAATAAACAAATTCACCCGAGATTCTTCAGCATTGAAGGGACCTTTTATGCACCTTTTATGGAAGTCTGTGACGGCCTTCTTCACGCTTAGACTGGAAATGTGCAAAGAATTAGCGTCTGATACTCGGTTTGAGGAGTTCTCATAGAACATTTCCTCCATCGAGTTGTTTCTGCGGGCTGGAGTTGTCTACGTATTTGTCAAATCACGCCTGAATCCACTTTGGAAGTAAGACGAGGTAAACGAAAGCGTCACTGTAAGACACGTTCATAAGTGTT
Source organism: Criorhina ranunculi (assembly GCA_951813785.1). NCBI lineage: Eukaryota > Metazoa > Arthropoda > Insecta > Diptera > Syrphidae > Criorhina > Criorhina ranunculi. The sequence goes on along the minus strand of OX638382.1, from coordinate 9,720,649 downwards.
AGGTAATCTCAACCAACTTGGTGTCTAAACTCGTGGTCAGTTATTATCAAATTGACATTTTAAAAGCTCAAGTTCATGCCGGACTCTAGCGCCATCTACAATAAGTATGAAAATTGCATGAAGGGAACTGTTATTTTGGACACGAATCCACCTTCATCAGTGGGGACTTCTGTCCCGAAAGATCACTTACCCAATCCTGAGGTATTAACTATTGTCAAGCGTAAAATACCTTCCATCTGCACCTGGAAACGTCGTCGTCTAAATTTTTAATTCTTCTCACAGACTTCTCACACAATCATAGTCAACGTGATCTTCACAGCAACCGACGATTATGGATACCTACCTTCATCCTGCTACCAGCCTTTAGGCATTTCATTCCATCCTCCTTGGAGCTCATTCCCTCTTGATAAATTATCATCGGCTTAACAGAAGAATCCACAAGGAAGTGCAGTAATTTGTTGGAAATGACAATGTTCACGCAACTTGCAAACAGGAAACCCTCGAGATAGCAAAGCACAAGTTACCAGCACGACTGACGCGACGCTATCCTGGATAAAAATTGAAATATGTTGCCATAAACAACAACAACAACAACATTAAGAGAGGATGCGCAGAGTTGATGTACTTGTACATGGATATTCACGATCAGATAATTAGAGTCCACTGATTGAACAACACAAAATGTTATAGCACACAACGCCACATCCAGATCCAGTTTTTGTACAACTCTCGGGTTCCACATGCGACTCAGTTCAACCTGTCTATCGTTGGTGGTCTGGTCTCATCGTTGACAATCTAAAAAAAAGAGACTCCAGCACACGAAGTTGAACCTTGATAATGTGTTGGCGTCCACAATGGCGGAGATCTATGGCGGATGCCTTCACTTGTTGTAATTATGTAACTCATTCTCTTCACGATAAACTAATACTGTTCCGTTATGGTTGCTCCTTTTCCTCGGGGCCAGGCCACAACAATGAGCTCCCTGTATGTCATTATTAATTATTCGCAATTCGATCCAAACGAATGCATCCATCAGTTGTGTGCATGCACTCCCTTTGTATGTGTAACCAGCAGCAACCATTTCCATTGTTTCCCAGGAAGCATACACGGATGAGGTATCCTCTGAGTGAAAGCTTTCAATCCAATCATTTCCCGTTCAATTATGGGGCATTGCTCTTCACTCCGAAGGCCAGCACATACTTCATTCATCGGTATCCTTGCATTGTGGTCGACTGGATAGAGGCAGTTCCACCATCATTGCACCCACCTCCTCGATGGGGTTGTTGGTATATTTGGACGTGTGGGAGATCGTTTAAATCGGTTTTTATATCGAGTTCTTCCCTTTGGTAACGGATTCTTTGTTCTACAAAACCTCCGCGCATTTAATACATATGAATTGTGATGCAGTTTATGGGGGAGTTTTGGTGGGAAATTAATTGAAAGCATTCGTCCTTTTTTTTTTTTGAACGAAAAACATATTTTTATTCATCATCGACGAAAGGCTGACCTAGATCTGTTGAGAACACATGCGGCGCGCATTGAATCGTACTTGAAATCTCATTGGAAAATTCCAAACTAAAAGGGGTTAAGTTATCTTGTGTTAATGGATCTGTTAACAATAAATATGCAATCAAACGGTACATTATTCTAGAATTTTATACACGACTGAGTTCAATCGACAAAGGGAAAGTTAAATGTGCCACCCACCATGCCAAATTTTAAAGAAGCAGCTTAATAGTGCAAAAAAAGAAGAATGTAAGCCCACTTCCAGATGTGATCCGAAATCCTGTTTCAAGAAAATTGGAAATCATTCCCAAGCCTAGTTTGTAGCTTGAATTTGAGCCTTAAACTCGACATATGAGTTGAAACAAACATTTGAAAACATCAGTAGTGGTGTTAGGACAACTTAAACCTTAAACACGCCTTGTAAGCCCTACTTAAGAAGTTTTCACGTTCGCTATGACGGGTCGGAGCTTTTGGAGTGAAGCGGTCAAAGAAAGTCTTCTTGATTTGGATCTTTTTGGATCTTTGACAGAGAGTAACTCAAGCTTTATGTCGAATTCACAAGTAACAAATCGTTTAAGCTAGACTTGACAAGACTGTTGAGGTTGATCTTCAAGAGGAAGGTATGGAAAACGAGATACCCACATAATACCCAATCGCAAAATACCAAAACCCACAATCCCCAACTTTTGAAAAATCCCCAAACGAACCAAGGGCTTGACATCCAAGTTTGCGGCTGTAATCTGTTAGTTTGATAGATATAACTTAAGTCTAACATACTTGCAGCCAGTGATCTTTGGAGGATCTGAGCCTGAACTAATGGTGCTTTCCATTCTTCATGGTCCCGGGCACGCTGCCAAATTTTTAGTGTCCGCTATAACGTGGTCGAATATGATCTTCCTTTTCTTTGTGAACTAAATGGCTGGGATTCGAAGACTCTCTTAGTTAAAGCGTTCTCGTCCTTTCACTCGATGTGGCCAAGTCAGTGTAGTCGATGGATTTTTGCTCTCCGGACTACATCCACATCTTTATACAGCTTGTAGAGTTTGAGGTTGTGTCTTCTCCTCCATTCGCCCTCCTCGCAGCCTGGACCAAATACCTGACGTACAATTTTTTGTTCAAAGAATTCCACGATCGGCTCCGCTGTCTTTAGATTAGATTAGGATTTGAGGTGGTCTAAAGCTGCAAGTAAGCCTATTATGATATCCTCTTCTTTAGAGCTTTTTTTTTTTTATAATCCACTAGCGTTAAAGGGGTTATGAACACCCTAATGATGCTATTCACACAGCGCTAGTGTTGGTGTAGTGATTTTTGAAACTCAGATGGTATTAGGTTTCAGACTTTTTACTCCGAGGGTGGTGTCCAGAATGACTGGGGCGAATTATTGGTTCTGTTGTCATTGCTTATAATTCGTAGTAATTCTTTCGAACATGATGCCGGAGTGCGCGATGAAATCGGCGATGTCTTTGGATGAGCTGATGGTAATATCTTTCGGCATTTTGGTAGCGACATTCAGCATCACCACCTTTAGATTCAAGAAGCTGATCATTGGAAGGGAAGGTTGTTGAGACATCTAAGGTGACTTCCACTCTTGATGCTGACAAAAGACAAACCTTTCAGTATCCATTGAAGAGATTTACACTGAGCGACTTCAAATCAGAGGTAGATACTTTCATTCTCCTGCGTCCAAATGCCATCAACCTTTGTTCTCGGTTACTGAATCATTGCAGTCCTTTCCTTCAACGAGAATTCATAGCCATCGATGCGGCTGTCAGAAGGTTGTCGATGAAACCAATTCCAAACCGTGTGACATTGGAAGCAACAAGCACAGTACAGCAATTTGGACTTTAGTTAGCATTCTCAACAATCTAAGAGTCGGTATCGGAGTTTTTTTTTATACGACCCTGGTGTCTACATACTTAAATCTTCCCATCCGCCCGAAGTGTTTTGTAGCTACAAATATGGCAATGCCTTCTGAAACTGTGTACCTACATTCATACTTAGTTCCTTACAAACTTCACTTGATTATGGCCCTTTAGAGCTAAGTCTTCAACTTTTAAGATGAGCCAGCGGCTTTGTTAGACATAAGTTTTGTTACGCCTGTTTCGTCTTCTGTTCGGTGGGTTGGTTCAACTCCTTAGATTCACCTCTTAAGGTATTTTGCCTAAGCTAGCAATAACGAGCTGGTTAAACCGAAGGCGCTTACTCGACCGACGAATATGCAAGAGAGCCTTCGTCGACGGTAGCAATGTCTTGACTTAGTTTTAAGTGTGAAAGTCTAACATCATCTGACGCTTTCTTCAGAAATTCAAGGATTTTAGACTGAGATTCGTTTCTTAGATGCCAACGAGGATCTTGAAGTGTGTTCCAAAGCATAAGCTGGAGTCGAAATGTTTTGAGTTAGGAAAATCTCCTTCCAAACCTTACTGAATAATTTTAAAGCTTTGAATGTCTAGAAAATGAATGACCAGCTGGTAGCTGGCTTACTAAACAGTCTTCAGTCTTGTGAAAAGATTCTTACACCTCCAATTCTCTTCTATCTCATGCACCCTTCTTTCAATTTGAGACCACTCTTCTTGGCATCCACTATCGTTTCAGGTTTAAAGCAGGTTCGACAAACTTAAACGAACTGCCTACTGTCCGGCATAGAGAGTGCATAGCACAGCTTTCGTTGGATCTGTTCCAATTCCAATTAGCCTGCAATATGCACTTTGCTTACTTACTACACCACACTCTATACTAGGTCATTGTCGACCTAGACCTCATACAAGGTCCTTAAATATAATTTAAATTTTCGCCTTCCCAGTGCCACCCTTAAGTGCAATTTTCCTCAGTAAACACGTTCAAATAACCTCACGATTATGTAAATATTGTCTTTACTACTAAAAGACCCCCAAGCCTCTCATGCCTTTAAGACAAAGTGCAACCACATTGTGTTGCCGCCAGAGAGTACAAGTATAAATTAAAATTCACTTTACCACAAGGACTCTTGAAAAAGGACAAAAAAATAAAGGAAAAACCTTCATCTTTCATAAATTTTCTCACCATCATGATAAGCAAACATAGTCTCATTTAAAAAGGACCTTATCTACGGGTATTCCCCATCACTCTTTGAAAGTTACAATTCACTACTATGGAAGGACAAAAGGACTTCAAAAAAAAGGAGGACAACTCAACTGAAAATTGTAACAAAAACAAACGACTGAGTCACATCATATATTTAAAGTAGTTCCAGGATGCTTACGTTTACTTCTTCTGTCAAGGACGAAACTACAAAAGTAAACACACAAATAGGAGTAGTACTCGTATGTCTTGTGCTTTTTCTTCATTTTCCTTTCATTTACTTTTATCTAATTTTCATTTTGCAATTTCCATGCACGTCTATATGTTTGTGGATGTGTGTGTGGTTGAACATTCTCTTGAAGATTGCATCTGTCGTTCGGTATCCTTCGTCATTGTACACACATACTTGTGTGCATTTTGGAGTTTCTTTTGCATGGAAATGGAAAAGAAATTGTTGCACCAGTATTTTAGTAACCCAACAGCAATCAATGGGAGGGAGCTTCGCATCCATCCCTACACACACACACATGTAGAACCAATTGAATTTGGTAATGTTGGTTTTATGTAATTAAATGTTTACCTCAAAGCATATGCTTCTTGCAAAAGGAAACTAAGCTCCAAGGCATTTTTAACAGTATGTGTGACAAGAAGGGGGTGAATGTAGGATGTCACTGCCAACTTTGGCAATTTGTAGCAGGTTCAGGTCAAGTAGTTGACACAATGCATTGCAGCTTATTGCTGACTGAGGCATCTATTCTATACTTGCATGACCTAGATCTCAAACTAACTAACTATGATCCTTGTGGCATTTGAACAGTCCCTAGATGGAATACTGATCAACACCTGACTCTATTCGGAACAGCTGTAGTCTTTCAATGGATCTTGCCTAGCTTCTCTTTGAGAAATACTTATATTCAGCTCAGAAGCCTACAGAAGGAGGAGGCCTATCTTTTTGCTGTGCACTAAGGACTGGAGTTACAACAACCACAGTGGGTTCTACTAGCAGTGAAAGGACGGACAGTTGGTTTAACTAGTTTTTATTTGATTCTAAGGGTGTCCATGGCTTAGTAATTAGTGCGTTAGACTGCTAAGCGAGAGGACACAGGTTCGATCCTCAAAATCACCAAATGTTTATCCGCGGCACCAAGGAGGCAAGACAAGCCTGCAAGTGTATGAACTGTCATGAAAAAGCTTCTAAATTCGTCGTTCGGAGTCGGCAATAAAACTGTAGGTCCCTCCCATGTAACATGCACAACATGAATGGTTGTAAGAAGCTGGGTCTTGGCTTCTCTATGAGCTGTCGCGCCAAATACTTGTATTTTGTAGGCTTGTACATCTGACTTTAATTTCATTTGGATAGGGCTTCAGAATGATAGCTTCCAGTATACTGTGGAACAATGAAACACCTTCTTATGTAAATAAGCCCACGAAAGGCACTTCCTTCGATAAGTCCATGCAGCTCCTTAGTCATACAGACAGAGCCATCGTCGAAAAGTCCATAGAAATTGAAGAAAAGGCATAAGCAATCGGTCTTTAGGTCAAGGAGAACAAAGACGTTGAAGTAGTTGAAGCAGCATCAACTCATTGTACCTTATAGACTGAGAATAAACAGAAGGAAAGACCGAAGAAGAACGAAGCAAGACCCATATTCAATTTTGTTGACAAAAAAACGAAGCATCACTGCTTCACCTCCAACGACTGAGCTGGCTAGGTCATGTAGAGCTAATGGATACCAATGCTCCGGTCGGAAAAATCTTCAAATCCCCCCCCTGAGGCATAGCGCAGAAGAAAAAAACCGCGACTCAGATGGCGCACACAAGTGAAAGGGGAACTCAACCAACTTATCGTGCGAAACTGGAGGCAGCTAGCTAAAGATCGAGCTGACTGGAGACGCTTGTTGGTTGAGACCCAGGTCCAGCCCGGATTGTAGCGCCACCTTAATTAAGTAAGTGAGCTCGTTAGACCTTATATCTTATTGGTGACCAAAGGTTGATCCTAGAAAACCGCTACTAAATATTTGGATTGGGGATCAACACTTCGAGTCTGAAAGCCTAAGTGATGAGTCTTCAAGTACTTTTCTATGATCTCGAGTCAGGCTACCAGAGCAGTTAATATTTTGTCTGAGAAGGGTGAATGTAGGAGAGGACAACTCTATGAGTTGGATTGATCCTGTCAGTGAATTGAACATTTCAAATGAATGGACAACAGCTAAGAGAGTCTTCAAAGCCCAGCACTCAAGTTCGAGGTGACAGAGGAGACCGAATATCGATCTAAAAATTAAGCAATTTCGAAAACTAGTAGGAACGTGCTCGTGACCAGAGAAGATTTAAGGATTCAGTGTCTTAGAGGCTCCCCAAGCGTTTCGAGCTGGAGAATGGTATTATCTCAGCTTCAAAGGCCTTTGTAGATTCTTAGCATTGGTATTTGGCCTTGCAGAACCTTGGATTGCAGCCTTTTTTTCTCGCTTACTTGACAGATAAAGCCGTTTTCCATATTTTAAGCCTTCATAGTGTTCTCCAATAGATCCTAAAAGATGATCCAAAATTAGAGTCTCAAACAGATCTTTTGGTGTCTGTCAGGACCCCAATCCTTTCCAATCCAAAGCCAAGACATCAACAAAAAGTCACTGTACTCTCTCTTGTCAAATCCACTGCCACTATACCATATGCTCTTCCTTACATAAGTTAAGTGATACGTGCATCAGCAGAACATCACCCTTATGCACCTTTCTTCACAAAAAAGGAAGAAACCTTACGGCACACACGCACACGATGACAGAAAAAATACAAAGACGACCACTCGAAGAGAATTTGAATGGAAATTACAATTTATTTCCACTTGAGTTGTTGTGATGCAATTTCATTTCACTCGTCGTTGTCGTCATATCCTTCCGTAAAAAATAAGCGCGCAACAAACACATACACATGCGAACTATACCACATGTGATAAGGATTCTCGCTTGTCACGACATGCCAACATAACACAATACTCGTACTAGGAAATTGAATTTAGTTTGAAATGAAAATTACCAAAAAAAAAAACAAAAAAGTGCATCTCCTCTTGGAGGAGTTTGGGGGGATGGGGCGAGGTGCAATCCCAGTCCTCCGAGGCAATATTAAATAATTAAATTCTCAAACTGCAATATAAAACTGCTTGGGGGGAGGTCTAGGTCGGCAGGCGATACGGTTAGGATTTCAATGATGTTACGCGAAGTGAACTATTGTGTATGCATATCCTCCTGGCGATGCTGTCGAATTCTATTCAAATCCCTCCGGTACACGTGGGCGGGTGATTAATGAAAAAACACACAAAAAAAGGACTCGTATTCCATGTATTCTACGTGTGCAGTCAGGGGAACCTCAGAATAAAAGTTTAAATTGGCGGTTTTGTTAGAGAATTGTCGGTATAGTTTGCGTATTGAGTGCACACTTCAGTAGAAGTGACTGAGGTTGCGGGGGGGAGAATTGTATATGAAAAGCTACCAACTTAAAGTTCATTTACTGCCAACAAGGCTTTTGTTGACAATTATTGTTTTTGGGTGGGGGGGCACCCAGTGACCTAGATATTTTCTTTTAAAGCGGGTTTTTGAGGGCCAACATTTGGAACATGTTTTTGAAGAAGTCCTCCATTGGAATCATATTTTTGGAGACTTACAGTTGACTTGGTGTGGGGGAGGATTTAATAGAGATTTCAAGAGTATTTCAGGAGCTCTGTGCGAACTGTAAGCAGGTGAAGTCGGTTCTAAAGAAACACGTTGACAGAACAGGTATTTGCTAGGACTTTACAAGCTAACCATTGACGGATCGAGTGAAAAGGACAATTAATCAAATTTTACTTGCTTAACGAGGGTTAGGAGGGTTAGGAGCCACGAAGGAACTTACTGTCATCAGTGATGGCTTGGTCTTTTGAGTGGAAAATCTGTTCTGATTGAATTTGGCAGTGGGATTCAAAGAACCTCTTGGCTGAAGCAATGATTGCCGATCCCTCCATGTGTTTAAGTGAATAAAGTCATCAGTCTTGATCGAACTTAAAACCTCATCCACACCCTACAAAGTTCACCTAAAACTAAATTAGTGCGCGCTAAAGGGATTATGACTATCCCTAAACAAGGGCGCGGGCATGAGGGAAATTAGAGGAGAGACGAAAGAGGTACTGATGCACGTTGGCTTTACATGCTTGTGGGTTGTAGTGATGAGGGAACACAGAGCTATGCAGATCCCCAAACGTTTCCTCTTCTATACGCCTCCGGTGCACAAAGGACTGGATAGACGAGGAAGAATTTTTCTCCTTTAGAAGGCGAATATTTGTTCTGCTCACCCTGCCCTTTGTCTAGCTCTCTACTCTGTAGAGTAAAGCAGACATGATCATTGATTTATAGAATTCTTTGCGAACCTCCTTGCACTAGCCACGATCTTCTATAGAACATTTGGCAGGGATAAGCTCTGATTGTCGTTTTTCTTACTTTTCGTCAATCTACACGTCGCTGATCTTGAGATTTGAAAAGTTCCACGGCCAAGTGCCGGATGCTTCAGCTTCTTAATTGCTTCTTCCATATTTGAACTCAATAATCCCGTCTGTATCCTAAATGATCCATTCTAGTCTCTCTCTCTCTCTAGCCTCCAGCTACACTAAGCGTGCTAAGTCATCCAACAGCAATGATCGACAAATGTTAAACATTCTTTGGAAGGCTTTGATACCCGAAATGTTGATCCCATTCAATATAAGCTCTCGTGAGTTACAAGTTGGTCTACAATAAGGCTAAAACTGATGCTTTTGACCAACAAAACTTTCTCCGGCGAAGGAGTCATACACTCACCCTCCAGTGCTAGATATCTTGGCATCAACCTTGATGAACAGCTCAACTGAAGGCTTCACATAGAGCCATCCACAAACTAGAACCTTCGCTATAAAGTAGGAAATCCAATCAAAGTTGAGCCATGGGATGTAGACATCTATTGGGCATTTAACTTTATGGATCACGGGCTTTGAATAAGGCTTTCAACCTAAACAAACCTAAGAAGACGCAAGAGTGGCACCACAGTTGCTCTGCTTAAGGGTACGAGGGATAAAGCCTACGTACGTACTTGACGCCGATTGTGAATCAATGTCAGGTGTACAAGTTGTGAAACATGAAAGCCATGTATTGTAGCTTTTGAAATGTTCGTCGCTGCCTTAAGCCTCATACTCTGTCTGCACAAGGGAACTGCTTTTGAAAGAAGGAATCTCAGTTTAAGGCTTAAAATTAATCTTGGAGTCCACCCTTAGCTTAAATAGAAAACGTTCTAAAATATTTTTGAGTGGGTTTTGAAATAAGAGAAAGCTATCTCCACGAAGAAGAATAGGATAAGTTTCCGCAAGTAAAACGGACTATCTTTTATGTTTACCAAAGTCCTCCGTGCCGGCCTTGGCAAGCTTTAAATTTAAATCGTTTGATTAAAGCTGCATCCATGTTTGGGACACTATTTGGGACATTATTTGTAGCAAAAGTTTTAGTGAAGGTCCACTCAAACGAATTAAATGATGAAATGAAAATAAACACATATTTACACATAACCAAGCAATTAGGGACAAAAAATATTACCAAAGGACATTATAAATTCCAATGAAAATTGTAACCATTTTCCATGGAACTCATTAATTTCTGTATTCCAGAAATGACACCGAAACAACGGGCTTACAGAGTTTTCATAAATATACTCGTGCATGCATACCTATTCCAATTAAATTGACCACTCAACCCTTTCCGAAGCCCCAAAGCCCAATCTCACACAATCCCATTCAACCAATTCATCAACTGGTTCACCTAAATTATTGATCCTGAATTTTGTTTTTTTTATTTCTGATGACGAACCTCATTTTAGAGGGAATCCTTGTGTACATATTTTCCAATTATTTTCGTCGCCTTACTCTGACCAATCCTAGGCATATACAGCCCACACTGGATTCTTATGTTTTTTTTTTTCTTCGAAAACGGTCAAGGACTCGACTCGAACAAAAGATTTATGTAAAAAAGGGAAACAGCTGGACACTAGACGTTACAATTCTGTTCCCCTTTTTTTCTTCTTTTCTTTCCTTGGATATTCAATTCTGAGCACAACAACAAACCGGGATAGGAATAAAGTGACAAAAGGTTGGTATGGTTTTTCTTCTATTCCCATGTCAGGATCTCTACCCCACTAATGTTGGGTCTATTGTTTGGGGATTTATTGTGGTCTACATTTGATGATGAAAGTTGAAGAGAAAAAAAAAAAAATCAGCAAATAAAAGTTTTTCTTTTTGCTTCCTTCAACACCATCGTATCCCTTCTATCTATGTATGTGTTTGTGAGAAAGAAAAGGGAAGGAAATTCCTTAAGGGAGTTTACCATAAAAATATACCCCTAAACTTTAGCTGCATACGATTTTATTGTATTTTATCCTTTAGCCATCATTTTTTTTTTCCTCAACTTCAGGTTTTTTGTAAGGTGTCGAGGAAGTTGTGAAGAATATAAAAACCAGAGCTTTGTAGAAGGATGAGAACCTATGTAGCTCTTCCTTAAATTTACGTGATCTTTTGTTGATGTCGATAGCGGGCACTTTGGATTCATTTTGTTCTTCTAAAGGAGTGTCCTTGGTGGGTCGTGCAATAATTTTTCCAAAATTTTGCCGATATTTCTAAGTTTGCACTTCAATTTCTAGGTTAGGTTAGGTTAGGTTGAAGTGGCTGCTAGCTATTTCCAGCACACTAAGATCAGTGATATGCCCATTGTGATACCACAAGGATCTGGAGAGATCTCCTTACTTACTCGTTGAACCAATTGAAGCTTCTGAGGAAGCGAAGGAGGTTTCTGACATCTGTGGTTATCAGATCGTCTAAGTTGCTAAAGTAGAAGCCTCCTAAGTGGAGCACTGGACAGTTACAAGGAAGGTGTTTCCTCCTCCTCTTCGTCCATGCAGTTTCTACAGAAATCGTTTAGATGGACTTCAAGTGTCCCGTGATGACACCTATTACGGATCTGATACGCGATCTGTTGAGAGAAATTAGATTCTTAGAACGTTTCAGATCCAGCCGCGGCCAAATCTGCTTTGTCGCTAGACACGTTATACCATTTGTCCACCTAGACTTTATTTCCTCGATAGCGTCCAGCTTGAGTTTAAGTTTACATGTAGCCGATCGGTATACCCAGGGTGTCTCTTTCTGTAAGCACGGGTATGGTTGTTCCATATCTGGCACCCAACAAAGGTGAATATTGAATCGCTCCACCATCTCTATAAGAGATGTCCGGCAATCTAGAGCTACTAGCGAGTTTGAAGAGACTGATTCCAAGGACCTGATCGGTGGTTGACTGTCTGAAAAGATACGTATATCTGTGGAAGATATCACGTTTTTCTTCAGCCAAGATAAGACTTCTTTGATCGCCAATATTTCCGCCTGAAACGCGCTACAATGATTTGGATGACGGAAAAAAAGGCTCAGATTAAGCCCATCGGAGACAACACCACCATCTACACCCTCATTGGTTTTAGATCCGTTCGGTGTAAAAGTGGATCGAATTGTCCTGAAGAAATGATTCATTCTCTCATAGTGACCTGAAGGGAATGATAGTAAGGACATTTTTATTAAAATTTAGCTTGAGTGTGGTGTAGTCAATGTTTCCAGGAAAGATTTTGAATTTGTTCAAAATGGAGGCGTGGCCAACGCATCTGGTAGACCACTGTGAAGTTGATTTGGGGCGAACAGCCGAGTTAGCAGCCATTTGCCTGCAGAGGATGTCGAGGGGTGTCAGATGAAACAAAATGTCCAGTTCTGCGGAGGGTGTCGTACGAAGTGCCCCACTTATGCACAAGGAACTTGCTAAGATGATCTCGGTTTATGGCCTTATCTAAGGCGGTCCATTAGACATCCACCCCGTACATGAGTATTGGTCTTATGACCGAGATGTAGAGCCCCATTTATTCCCAATAGCTTTTTGCAAGAGAAAAATGCTACTGTAGCTTTCCTAACTCTTTCTTGGATGTTGGGTTTCCAGCTTAATTTCTTGTCCAAAATAAGACCCAAATATTTTGCTTCGTTAGAGAAAGTTAGCATGGTGGTCGAGCTCGCTAGAGAGGGCACAACTCTACCAATTCTTCCGGATAAAGGGAATCTAAGTATGCCTCTCGCCACCTGCAAATTGCTACTCAATAGAAACGCGATCAATATCGCCAATCATAGATGGACAGTTGGCAGCACCTGTCTCATCACCAGGCAGATTTGGCCAAAGCTCGATCTCAAACGTTCCCTCTGTATCATCAGATGGAATAGATTTTTCATAAGCACCTTAGTGGGTGTCATTACGGGACACTGCACCATCGGCAAGCATGCCTTTAGGCTGGGCCTCCTCTATAACGACTTCTGCAGAAGCTGCATGGATGAGGAAGAGGAAGAGACGATCCCACACCTTCTCTGTACATGTCCGGTCCTCTCAGCTCGAAGAAGAGCATACTTAGGAGCCAGCTTCTTCAACAACCTTAGTGAACTGGCTGACATCAGCATAAGCAGTCTCTAGCGCTTCATAGTAAGCTCCGGTTGGTTGTGCGGGTAGTACTTCTGGCGAAATACAGATCCTGGTGGTAACACAATGGACCTTATCTGGTTTAAGTGAGGTTGCAATTGCAGCCTGCCACTCCTACCTAACCTAACCTAGAGAAAGTTTAGCTTATCCCATTGAGGGAGGGAGGGTCAATGATTGGAATTTTATATTTCCTAGAGAAGAGTACAACTTTTGTTTTGTGGGGATTTACACCAAGACCACACCTAGCTTATTCAAAGCTCTTTGGAGGAGTTCTTTTAGGGTATTGAGGTGCTTTTTTGAGACTGCTAAAGCTACATCATCCGCGTAAGCAATCACAGTGCATCCCCCTGCTTCTAAGGATATCAGTAGTTCAGCATAGAAGAAGATCTTTTCAAAATATGAGAAGAAATTCCATCTGAACCTAAAGATTTCTATAAGTGACTTACTGAATTCCAAAAAATTTGTGGCCCGCAGGGTTCCGTTCTCATAATTGAATTCTTGTCAAGCTTCTTGTGAAGCGAGCCAGACTCAAGCCACATATTTATACAATCACCAGCGAATTATTTCGTTGAATGCAAGAGCTCTAAGCGCATGAGGCCCTTCTATCTGTCATTTGATTTTATTATTTTTTTAGCACATGCATTCATAGTTCTTAATTTTGTATAAATATTAATAAATATAATATTCCCTTACAATGGAATTTAATATTAAAAAAAAAAAACAAAAACATCATCAAAATTCAATTGAAATTGAAAACATAACCTACTCTTGTAGCCTCCTAGTATAATTCTGAATATAAAAAAAAAACCAATTATACAATTATATTTCTACAGAATCAGCTTATTGGATTATGATTATAAATAAAAGCAAATTAATTATTTTTATTAAATACTATATTTGTGGAATGCATTTTCATTTAATTTTTACAAAAGTTCATGGAGCCTTTCAATGGAACAAACAAAAATATCCTCCATCCACTGGGTGTTGAATATTTAACATTTCATCAGTTACGGCCTTGACTAGTTGCCACAAAAGCCTCTCACCGTTTGTAGAGTGTATACATTGGGATTTTATTCCAAGCCCAAGTGCATTCAGCGGCACCAACACCACCTTATATACCGTTCCAAGGGATATGAAATTAGCAAAGTAGGTCAAAACAGAACTGAAACGTGTTTCCACCTAACGATAATGCTGTAGATTAAGTTATACCCCAACAAAAAGGACATCTTTCACCCTCTCTCAAGCGACAAAAATGGGAGCAGCAGGACGAGAGCAAAACAAAAAAAAAAAGAAAAGGAAAACAAAAATTTCACACTATTATATCGGAACCAGAGTGTTATAAGATTCTAGTGTTAATTTTTATTACGGTCGACAAGGATTTTCGAAAGAATCCATGCGGAAGTGCGCCATTTCCTTAGCGCGTTACACTTCAAAGTTCTTTTGCCCCAAACTTAATGGGATTTTTTTAATGTCTCACACAATAATTAAAAATGAAATGCACACTTATGTACACTAGAGAACTAAGAAATGAAATGAATATCCTTTTCTCTACCATGTCCGCAACGATTATAAGAAATTATTGCACGGGAGAAGATATCCTACTTCCACTGACAGGATTTGGGAAGGAAAAAGGAATTCCAAAAAAGCATTTAGATAGAAATCAAGTTGGGAAAGTTTCACACGTAAATAATACTACACACAGTCAGGCATGGGAATAATCCAGGACGAAGAAGGAACGGAGAGATGAGTAAAAGAAACGAAATTTGTAAGGAAAGACGAGAATTTGGACAAACAAGTTTTTTTTGGCGGTTATTAGAGATGGAGATCAGGGGTAGCTAATGGTGCCTGAGAAAAACTCGGAGACTGTATTCCAGTCCATCTGACACTTGGTATTGAAGCAAGTGGTTGGAATTAAGACACTTTGGTAGAAGAGAATGTTCCAAGGGAATTGTGAAGAGAAATAGGTCAGGGACTTGGTAAATGAATGGAGTAACCGCTCAACAGTCAGTCATCGTGGCTTAGTGTGTTAGATTGTTAAGCGAGAGGACACAGGTTCGACCCTCAGCAAAACAACCAAAAAGTTGTTCGCAGCACTACCTCTTGGCAGGCAATGAAAAAACCTCCGGGAGTAGAATATTTCATAAAAAAAGACCTTCAACTGTAGGTCCCTTTCATTTGTGCGAAAAGTGCAACACGCTTGACATAAATTATTGCGAGAAGCTAGGCCTTGGCTTTCTATGAGCTGTCGCGTCAAATATTTGTATTTGAAACCGCCTAACACGGACAGTCTTCGAGTTCTAGACTTACTTCCAATCCATGTCTTGAATGGATCATAACCAAAACAAATTTAGCCTTATGGGCATGCACAAGACTATTTGACACAGTTTTAGCGATGTCTGTCCAAAAACGCTCTTCAAAAACTGCAAAGACTAGCGTCCATTTGTTTCAAAAGTCCTCTTACTAATTACACCACTGGACGCCCTCTTACACCTTGATCCTCTGCATATAAGAGTAAAGTAATCTGCTCTCAGACAATTTTACTTCTGGCGATCCTTCACAGTCTTTTTTACTTTTTTGGTGGTCCTAAATTCCAGGCTGAACCTGGGCCTCAAGCAACAAGCGTCTCCAGCCATTTCGATCTTTAGCTAGCTGCTACTAGTTTCGCACGTCAAATTGGTTGAGGTCCAGGTACCCTTCCACTTGAGTGCGCCAGCTGAGTCGCGGTCTTTTTCTACTGCGCTGTCCCTCGAGGGTGAAGCATTGCCCTCAACTTTTGAGTCTTCAAAAAAATCATTCCGAAACGCGCTTTAAATATTATAATTCACACTTAGTGCGATCGGATCAAGAAAGTACAGCGGTGTCTCTTGTCTGCTCAGCTAAGCAAATGTCCTTACAATCAAGCTCTGCGCCAGGGAATGCGTCAGACAAAACTTCTACAGAAAACAAGTTGTCCGGAGTTTAGAGAAACCATGATGCTAAACTTCAAATGTATTTTCCCACACTTAACTGTCACCTCAACAAACTGAACATACGCTGTCAATGTGTCAAGTTTTTCTAGAAGTCTAGAAGACCATGGGGTTATTTTGAGCGAGTCTCCTGCCATGTGGGTAGCTCTTGGGCCACAAGTCAAGTCACCAAGGTACTTAACAACTTTTCTAGAAGATCAAGAAACTTCCGCACATACTTTAGGTTAGCCTCTACATGTTTTCCTGGCCAAGTCACAAGGACACTTCTTTCTTCTATTTAATTAAATTCAAACCCTTTTGATAAAAGTAAACCACATTCCTTATAACAATACACTAAAATAATTAAAAAAAAAAATGTATTTCCTTTTATTGCTAACAACTAAGTTTTGGCAGCACTGTTTCGCAATACACTGAGCGAATTCACAATAATACCCGTCAAATGGGAGTTTAATGAACTTCTCGATGAACTTCTTGTAAAATAAATTCCATGCGATACATCAACTTTTCATGACGTCACTAGATCGAAATTCAATTTTTAATATTTTATGCAGTTTTCTTGTGAAATATAACTGCAAATACATTTATTTATTCAATCAACACGCAAGGCTACGTGCTAAAATGAATTTCTATTAAAATTTCCATCAGAAAACTGAAATTTGAAAAAATTTCAAAACAAACGTCTAAACGGCCAAAAAGTGCAGTGAATTTCATTTGCCAACTGAACACATTTTTTCGCTCGTTTTGTGTAACACGAAGGAAAATTCGAATTAAGTCGCTTTTTCTTTGGGGTTTTTGGTTAATTTTGAGCGTTTTTTGAAATTCGAAAGGATGGAAATGCAAGGAACACTGAAGTAAATAAATTAAGTAAATGTGTGAAATAGAGAAATGCTTGAAAAGAATCGATTTTTTGACTAGAAATGTTGTTTGTGAAGATGTTTTCGTCAAAAAAAAGTTTTAAAATGGGTACTCAGAGTAAAGACAGGATAAAATACTTTAACAGGGGGTTTGTTTCCCAAGTCAGAGTCAACAGCTCACCTTTAAAAATGATATAAAGATTCTTCTATAACCTTGAACTTACTCGAAATCACACCCTTCTTTAACTCTTTTCCTCAATTAACCCGTCTCACCTGTTCAATCTTTTCACTAGCTCGACATTTTATGTGATGGAGAACTCAATTTCCACTTACACATGAATGAGTTAATCCTTAAAGCCAACTCTTTACTTTGTTTTGTAAAACTGTGGGCCAAAGAATTCACCAACCCATACGTGATCAGGTTCCTCTATATAACATTTTTCCGCTCCCTCCTAGAGGACGCTAGTCAAGTATGATTTATGTTTTGAGGATCGAGAGCATCCAGCGCTGTTTTCTTCGATTTGTTCTTCGGGATCTGCCTTGGAATGACGCTTTTATCTTGCCTCCCTATCAAAACGACTTGAACCTCATTAATTTGAATACCCCTGAGGAACGTAGAGATGGAAATGCATCCTTTCACAACACTATTTTCGTCAACACTAATCATCGTAACCTACGAACCCTTTGTCGTTTCAATTTACCGACCCACCACACCTCTTATGGCTCGAACTTCAACTTCAACTGCTCCACGGCTCACGACTCAGTCTCGATAACTTCAAAAGTAGCCCTAGATTGCCGCTTATTCATTGACAAGAGGGCAGGACAGTTCAATATTCAGCTACACTGGGTGCCAGAGTATGGATACGTAACAGGAATGTAAGGCTGATGAATCTACCCAGTTCGGAACCTACTATAAAACTACTTAAACTAATTAAACTGAATGTAATCAGGCGGACGAACCGAAGATGGTCTAATGGTCACACCACCAAGCTGATTAGGGATAAGTGGAGTCTGAAACGCTCTAAAGGTCGTCTCGCTTTAGAGACTGACCGTCAGTAAAAGGATGGGCACAATCACTGAACACTGCCTTATATGGCAAGCACGCAACAAGACTATTCCTTTCGCAAATAGGGCTGTAGCGACGAAGGAGATGAGGAGAGTACCTATCTTGCACCTCCAATGCAGGTGTCCTGCTCTCTCCTTTAACGTGGTTCCATTTGGGTGTATTCTTCCTCAACAGTCTTTGCGATCCCGCACACATGTGTCTCCTACGCTACATTCGAAACCCCAAGTGGTTCGACAAGAATGTAAGCCCCCCCTGGTTCTAACTGTGCTGGCACTACAAACAAATCTGACCATTGCCTTCCGACTTAGTCCGAGGATCTTTTCAAACTGTTTTTAATCGATCGGTCAGACATTTGAAATATTTGGATTCGACTAACTAATGATCGAGATCGAACTCCTTATGCATGATCAGTAAGATGATCTATTGAGTGCTTAACTAAAGCTTCATCCCTAAACGATTTAAGATCCATTAAACGTTTGACTCTTTTCGTCCCGATCGAGATCAGTTACGACTCTGGTGTAACCTTTCTTTATTCCACACGAAGTGACAACACACACCATTTGCTTATCTTCTCATTACAAGACTTTGTACACATTCTAACAATAGAAGCTCAAAAATGACGTCTCCCTCCCAAGTTACCTTCAAGATCCCTTCACTACCAGATTTTTGGTTATATCTTTGATTGCAATTCCATCATGATACACTGAATGTCCTCTAGATCAATCCGATATACTGTCTTAAATGCCAACAAGACGCCAGACAAAAATGCTAACCTAACACGACTCCAACCACCACCACCACCAACAACGACGACAACAATCTAAACATGATCGCTTAGATCGTTCCACTCCATCTAGAGGCAACAAGTCTAGAATACCTCCTAACCATTCATGTGAATCCAAATTTTGCTTGTCGTTCAACAGAACAATGCAACCAAAATCGTTCCAAAATAGACGACCAAAAAGGCCACCAATAGGGCAAACAACTCGAATAAAAGTCCTCAAGGAGAGACATGAATATTAATCATGTTGACCTCATAAATAAGCCTGGCACGTTTCGCAGTGTGTAAACCAGTTCGGATAAGAAAAAAAAAAAAATATATGTATCTTGAATCACTGGCGCTGGCGGCGCTGTCATCGACTCTTGTGTTTATCATTAGAATACCATGTTCGCACTATGTTCTCATGGGGACCAGACAAAGCGTCCACATTCCGATTCGCATAATTCATACGATACAATGCAGTTCTGGTGTTTCTCTTCCTGCTGCTCTGGCACACACACAAACAATTGGCTAAAGTGCTGGAACGGACGCGATTTAATGACGAGGAATTTCCGTCAATGCAGCATGACGCGACATCTAAAGCTAAAGGTATGTGCTCTGTGTCTCTGTGCAGGGTGTACTGGTGCTGGAAGGAACTCTAGAAATAGGCAAAGCAAATTGTTTCTCAGTTGTGGTAGTGTAATGAGTATTATGGCTTTAAAACTGCTTGCATTCTCAGCCACATGTGATTCGTTTTTGTGTGTGTGCTCTAACCTCATCGTCGTCGTCATCATCTTCATCATCCCCTCCTTGTTGTTTGTGGATCTTCAATGGTGGCATCACGAGTTGAACTCTTAACTGTATGATGAGTATCTTTTGTTCTTTTGATTTTTTTTCTTCGTACATAGGGCTAGGTTTTTGTGTTCTTTAGATGTTATGCCGCCACACTGTGGGTCCTAAGAGTGGAGACTTATTGACTTATCTGTTTAGGTTTTTAAGAACATGAACCCATTTAAAACTGATCGAGGGAATCATTGAAATCCAGAGATTCAGAAAGGGGAGGTCCTTAAAAAAAAATTCCATGAATCAAGTCGTCTATCAAGTCGATCAATCCACAAGTTCAGAGAATCTAGTGACGATCTTCAAACGACTGTTTGCATTGTCATCGAAGATAAATTCAAGCAAAAGTCCTACAGGAACGATCTTCCACGATATGATCCTCATGAACTTTCCCCGATGAAAACATTTTGTTAGTGATCGCAGAACTGAAACAGTTTTTAAAGGGTGATCTTGTCGAACACAATTGCTTTTTAAAAACGATCACTCTTAGGCAAACGATCGATAAGCCTTTGCTCAAAACAGTCAAGTGTAACCGAAGAGATCGTGTTCGTTCTGTAAAGGTAAATGATCGTCTTGTACCACGATAGCCTAGTTTCAGCAACAACTGATCAAGTCAACTGATCTTCAGAGATTTCATAAACAAATGATCATCCGATCCTGCTGATAGCTGTCTATCCAACTATCTATGGGACTCATCAAGGGCAAAGTTTTCCAACACTTTCTCTCTATTGCCAACTCTATGTGGAAAAGTCTTGAACCTGTGCCATATCTAGACAGATTTGGCCCACTTACGATAAAAACCGAAACCGCATCGAGACAGCTAGAATCTCGGCAATGAGCACGGGCCACTGGCCAATCGGTCCACACGTTGCCAAGTTAGGCATCCCGTTCAACCCCCACTGCCGTAGTTGCGACAATTCACAAGAAAAGGAAACGCTATTCCACTTTCTCTGTGACTGCCCGGCACTTGCAGAGCCAGGCAGCGCACGCTCGGAAAACCCTTTTTTAAGGAACTATCTGAGATTTCTAACATCAAATTTTGCAACATTATCAACTTTCTTAACTCCACAGGATGTATCTGAAAAACTACACTCTTAGCTACGCCCATCAACACCCAGGTCACGTGAGTTGTGGTATGGAGATGGTGATGGAGAAGATCAGCTGTTTGATAGCACTGTAAACTTGTATAAGCTTGGTTAAAAATATGAATCCTTGATGGACTTCTAGCGCCTCGAAAAAGTATCTTACAAGCTTCCGTTTGCTGCAGCAGCAAATACGAAAAGTCACGAGTTCAACTAAGAAATTTCTAAAGCCCTAAGTCGAAGCTGCTCCTAGCACGATGCAAGGCCTGAAACTGTCCAAAAAGAAGGCTACCTTCTTGCCGGTGGCATCTTCTGTTCTTAAGGCTGATCTTCGTATGGAATTAATCGAAGAAACGTACACTGCAACTTGTTGCTGAATCGTTAACGTTCACCTTCAGCTTAAGCTTGACATAACGGAATTGAGTACAAAAAGACTCCGCAGTGTTATGTATAATTCTGGTTCCAAACCTTCCAACTATCCAAATCACCAAACTAAAGTCCACCTCCAACCTTCGAATTAGTTTTATGTTTTCCAAAGTCGTACATACTTACTTAAGGTGGCGGTACAGTCCGGGGTAGACCTTGGCCTCAACCAACAAGCATCTGCAGCCAGTTTGATCTCCAGTTTTGCACTCTTAGTTGGTTGAGGTCCCCTTCAAGTCGCGGTCTTCCTGTCCCTCGGGGGCGGATTCGAAGATTTTTCGCACCGAAGCATTGGTGTCCATCCTCTCTATATGACCCATCCGCCTCAGTTGTTTTCCAAAGGCCGTGTTCTGTTTTTTTGGCTTCAAAGGAACCCCATCTGTCCCAGAGAATAAGAATACTTCAAGCTTTTGACTCACACCACACGGTATCTATTTCTGACTCCACTGTCCATTCCACGACTAAACATCTCTCCAGAACGCTCATCATCATCCTAGCCAAGTTATGCCGCACAAAAAGGCAAAAATTATCGAAGATTCTGTGTCCGAGTCCGTTCGTTCTCGTATTCCTTTGGATGTTTTAAATTCATGCCCCTCTGGCGTTGCAGTTCGAATATCTTGAATACTTCAAGTTGTTTCACTGTTTCACTTGTAATGAGCCATGACGTCCAACGACCGGCGAGGGTAGAGTCACACTTCTCATGGCGACACGCAGTTCAATGATTCCATTAGTTTACATGTAAACGTTTCCTGGTTCTGGTGACAAATTTCCATTTAAAGCGATCCCACCCACAACCATCGATAACTACGAGCACTGGAACAAACTAATTTTCTGGAGCAGATCTTCTAGATACCAGGAGAGATGATCATACCAGATCAAAGCAATTATGAGACTTGGGAAATCTATAAATCTATCTCTACGGGTTGTTACCATCACGAAGCTCAGATCTCTCGAGATTCCGATTTGATGCTTCCATCACTGTGTGTACGGTTGCGCTATGGAATTTCAGAGGTCGTAACGAGCGTCACGATTCTTTATTGGATCGTTTCGAAATCGCATGGTCTTTTCCAGGTCTTTTCGGATGTGAATCGAAGTCATTGTTATGATTTCTCGTTGTGTGCGCTGCTAACTCTGTTCCGCAGGCCGTAATTTGGTTTAATTGCGTTGTAAGCCAAGAGGCAGTGAGGCTCTGAGGCGTCGCGGCGGCGGTGTGACAGCGGCGCTCTGGGATTTGATGTCGGCTATGGCCTACTTTTAAAGTAAATTGGTGCTTTGCAAATATTTATTTACATAGCATGAGCTTTGAGTGGAGCAGATTTGAAAGTCATCTCTGGACGGAGCGGAATCGTTTGTGTACACATAGAGAAAGAATTACATGAATTGAATTTGGATTTGGATTGGATTGTTAAGGGCAGAGTTCTTCCGAAAATTGAACACAAGACGTGGACTTTCTCACGGAAAGGCTATAATTTATGTTTTGTGAATTGTTTAAGATGAAGTCATGCTGGGAAGCAGGAGCACATAACTAGTAGTTAGTGTATTTGGATGAGGCTGGATAATTTTTTTTCTGTGCTCTGATCCCTCTTTAAAATAAAGAGTGTGCTAGCTAGTTTCAATCCATTCTAAAGGTTTGTGGTTGTCTTTTGCTCGGTACATCATTCTAGGAAAGAGCGATCGCTTCCTTTACCAGCTTTTGCGTCCCTGAGACTCTTTTGTAACATGAAATCACTGATCCTTATCAGATCTCTAGAATAAGTTGGTTGGCAATAGCAAGCTCCTAGCTTTTAAATCAAGGATTTGCTCCTTCTTGTCACATCGACTGCTGAAGGTGCAAACGAGTATGTTTCAGGGACACTTTTGGCGACTACCCTCCACAATTCCGAGAGATTGTAGTCGTAAGACATCGAAACAGGTATGGAAATTGAAATATCTGCCCTAGAAGCGCGGTAGCAGTGGGATTTGGAGAACCTTTTACGTTTAAAGCCATCATAACACCCATTTTCCCTTCCTTCCGAGTTTGTGATGTCCTCGATCGCCATAAATCTGAGTCCTGCAACCAGTTGTACCACACTAATCGGAGCGTATAAAAATCTTGCGATCTTTGTTTTGTGGGCATTGGCCAATTGTAGACCATGCGGTCAAACTTGGAATTCCTTACACCCTCACTGCTGCAGTTGAGGGAACGAAAATGAGAGGGAAACTCTCTCCCATTTCCTCTGCAAATGTCCGGCACTAGTTAGAGCCAGACTGCCTGCGCTAAACCAACCATTCTTCGATGATCTTAACGACATCTCGGGTAAAGGGATACGACCTGTTTCCAAACACCACAAGTTGGATCTAGGTACCGACTGTCTTACATTTTCAACAACGCATCGCATCAACCAGTTCCCAAGAGTCGTGGTAACAAAAAGGCACATCCTAGTTCTACTTGGGTTCTATTGAACCGCCACCTCTGACTTCCTATCTTGGTGTGACCAGCTTCACTTGACACAGATGCCATCGATAGGTGGCATAATGTGGAGAATGCAAGTTACCACCTCCCTCCCACAGGCTTTTTTGCTATCTGTGTGGTTGCGACCGATGATCGCAAGCAAAAGATGGCTAAGGTTCTTGGGAGTAGCTCTAAGTGAGACCACCAGTGACTCAACCAGTGATCGCTTCCTAATGAGAACCATGAGGTTCTGAATCAGCTTCAAAAATCTATCTTCCATACAACAGTCTCGACATTACTCGAGAGTCTAGAGGGTGCGGCGTACTGTAAGTCATCGCTGAGCACTCAGCTTAAGACAGACGATAGAAAAAGGAGCATCAGAGGGTCTTTTTGTTCTGTCCACATCTCTGAAGGCGAGCAGTCTCCAAAACCGAACTCAAAAATTAAAATTTCGTTCCACATAAACTTCTATACGACAGTCTCGACATTACTCTAGAGTCTAGAGGGTGCAGCTTACTGTAAGTCATCGCTGAGTGGCCTGTTTAAGACAGACGATAGGAAAAGGAGCATCAGAGAGCCAAGTTGCACTTCTTGTTCTGTCCTCAACTCTGAAGCCAAGCAAAGTCTCTCCAAAACCGTATTTAAAAATTAAAATTTCGTTCCACAAAATCACGAAATCTTCATTTTACTCAAGAAGTCCATGAAGGACACAAGGAATTGAGATGAGGAAATTAAGGCTTTTGTTAGAAATCTCATGTCCAACTTTAAATGAAGACTTGGCCTAGCTACAACACTTTTGGATGCATTTCTACGTTCCATTCTGCCTTCGGGTGTTATGTGCCAGAAACTGCAAAAGGAAACAACGAACGAATAATTATATTGAGTTCGAAGGTGCAACTTTAAAAGCCTTATTCCCTTTCGAACCTACAGAACTAGAAACGCTTGTGTTAATTTATCAATACGAGGAAAAGGATATCTTCTCCTGAGCACTTCCTCATCTCACTTTAAACATTTTTTTCTTCACAACCAATCGAAGCAAGTAAGTCGTCCTTAAATTAGGAATTGCTTAAATATCTGTAAAATCGACTTGCTTCAACATCATTAGCACTCAATCCCATTGACCTATACCATCGTTCATTCGAGAAGAATGAACATTTTCTTAGGAAAGTCCTTTTTTCTCTGTTCTGCCCCAGCCCGTAACCGCAAGGACCAATAGAAAGTAATTGGCCGCAATTCAATGAGGAAAAATAAAAAAAATAAAAATTGGAAAAGCCCTTCAAAATTTTTAACTTTTCATGGAAAACTCCTTAATATCGTGTTCTTAATTCAATTTTCTCCATCACTACATCGACAACTTTGACAATAAGAATTTCACACACCTTCTCCACCATCTCACATCCTTGCTTGGCGAGGAAGAACAGTCTTCCATTGCCTTGCCACCAAAAAAAATATGAACACACATAAAATCGATATTGCTTTTGCGATTTCCATCGAAATGGAACATCGATGTTGTCTCGATTTGACAGTCAGCCAACCCAGACAACAAGGATAACAACAACAAGGCGTGTAGTCCTGTAGTACATTGTCTGTTGAATGTCAGGATCGAGGCAACACATACATTTGTAACTGTGTTTAACACCGTCAGCTGAATCTTTTTGACTGTGGGAAGACCGCTGGCAGTGATGACGACTTCTGCTTCTTCCCTCTCTATCCCCAAAGTGACATAACACATAAACATACTTCTCTCCTAGGTCTTGCACGAGGATTACAAAATATATATGTGGGTGGGTGGGTATAGCATGACTTGGTCCTGTTACAGAGCTCTGGCACGGTCCCCTGGGTAAGATGTCAGCCACTTTGTTGCCACCAGTGGGTGAGATGAAGAAGCAAGACTTCTGTGGCATGAAAGCACTAGGGAAAGATTAGCTAAAAGGAGAAGAGAATCAAACACGAAATTGAATGAATGGCGACGTTCAAGCGTCGTCGTCGTCTTCTTCAAATCGCGTGGCTGGCAATAAGGATGCGTGTGCCGGGTTAGAGAGGGGCACAATCTAACATCCAGCAAGGTCGGACAAATCGATATGAAAGAGTTTAAGACAATAGAGATTGACATTGGGAAGTTCCTTGTTGTGTAGAGATTTCTGTTTGTGTCATATCCATCTGGCCTTGAGTTATTAGCGAAACATCATCCATTCAATCGATAGTTTTGCAAAGTGGTATCAAAGTTTGTTGCTCTCCTCTTGTTGTTGATCATTGGTTGTACAAGTTTTCCTTTGATATCCTTCCGGTGTTATTAGCGAAGAATTAGACCATTGAATGATTTATGGCTTTCGCATGTGTGTAGGATGAGCTAATGGATGAAAAAGGATTAGGAATTTTGTTGTGGATGAATGAAGATTTGCTTGAGAAGAAAAAAAAAAACATGTTTTTGCTCCTTCCTCGGTGAGGACTGTCTTGGAATTAGAGCAAAAAAAAAAAAGAAGAAAACATTGAAGGTTAAGCGGTAGTCGATTAGGAAATAATAAGATGATTCCTACCCTCCTTTCATGAGGGTCTGCCTATAATCGATAAATATTTGGGGAACTTTCGGCATAAGGGGGAAAGTGTCTGAATTTGTGTGGGGAAATGGCTGAAGTAACTGGTACCACCGATTCCAAAAGCTGTCTTAGGTCTGAGCTTCTAGCGTTTAATAGGATTTTTTTCTGAGAAGAGACCTGCAAGACCAGTAGTTAGCTACTGTTCATGTCTTGTGACTGTACTACCATCTTCCAGTTCTAAATGTGAGCAAAAAGTAGCCTTCATCGGTCTTATCGTAGGCCAACATAACTAACGCATCCACTAAGGCATCAGTTCTCTAAAAATATGATAACCATACCCTGTGGACAGTCGAGTCCTGTGCATCTGTCCGACTTCTAGGTAGATAGGTAAAGGTGGCGGTTCAACATTAACCCAAGTAGCACTAGAATGTGCCATTTTGTTACTACGACTCGTGTGACTTGGTTGATGATGGGGGAGATAGTCAGGAGTGCCTAGATCCAGCCTATGGAGTTAAGAAAACGGATTAGATCTCGTATCCCTTTACCCGAGTTGTCGTTAAGGTCGTTGAAGAATTGTTAGTTTAGTGCATGCAGTCTAGCTCTTCCTAGAGCCGGACATTTGCAGAGGAAATAGGAAAGAGTTTCCTTCTCATTTTTGTATGGGTAGGCCGCATCCAATTGGCCAATGCTACGTGATTCTGGCGATATCTGAGTTCTGTTTGTGCGTTGTTTTATGCAAGCCTCACAGATTGCCAGTAGTTCCGCCTGGAAAACGCTGTCAAAATCCGACAAGCCCGACTTCTAATCATAGATAACTTTTGTCCACAGTAGCATTACCCATCATAAGGCCAAGAGACCCAATTGATTGTAGATTTATCATTGAAGAAAAAATTCCCTTGTCCACCTGTCATGTTGTAACCTTCTTAAACTTTCCAACTCCAGGCCCTTGCCATCGTAATAAATGTGCCTTACATCTGGTGACACTTTATTTATTACACCCATTCCCACAAACCAAAAAGTCCACAACAACGACCACAATTTTTGTCACAAGAATCTAAGAAAAGCCCGAAGGTAAGCTCATTGTCTACCCAACATTTATGTCGTCCAGTCCCCATGGGTAACAATGCAGATCCAATGAAGATACTGAGCTCTTTAAAGTCGCTCTAACTCACTCAAGTTCACGACCCCATCGATGGGGTATATGGTCATGAATTATTATTTATTATTGTGCAGCTGAAGTGAACTCCTTTTGGTCGGTTGGAGATGGTTGCTCTCTATACGAGGCTAATAAATTTTCACGTTACAAATCGCGATTTTTTTTGTGTCTGTCTTACTCCTTTGGTACCCAACACCAAGCAATGTTGCGTCCACGACCGATGGAATGTATTCTAGTGCAAGGAAAACAAACAAAAAAAGGGAATGAGTTCAGAAATCACTAGCTGTAGCTCCAGCATACCTATCGTCCCATTGCCATCATCATCGTGGTCGTCGTTGTCGTCGTCATCATCAGCGAAGCAGTGTAATATTTTATAATTCCGATTCGGTTGGATGCCATTCAATACACTGTGTGTCCAATACAAAGTGCCCATTGAAAAACGGTCCACAGAGAAGAATTGATGCTCATAAATACTTGGTTAGAGGCAAGGTACAAACCGAAGGTATAGAACCAACAATCGACAATGTGTCTCTCTCATGGTACGATCGACCGAAATCCGGAAGAAGAACACTAAAGTTTTGTCGAACGATGAATGCTCACGTTTTTTTTTTATTCCATCGAGCGTTTGTAGATCGTCGTCGCTATGTGTCGTGCAAAGGAAACCACACCGACCTTTTAGAAAAAAAAAATCGAAGGCTGGAGTGGAAGAGTTAGATTAGATGGTGTGGTTGGAACAACATTACCAGGCAGGCAAAGTTGATAAAACTTTCAAAATCCAAAAGGACTTTCATACATAACCAGACCATTGGCAGTTCCTTCCTGGCAACACTGACCACGATACACTTGAATTGGATTTTCACATTTTCACATTTTTCCTTTGGATTTTATAAATCTGTGAGCATAAATCAAGCGAAAAGATTCAAACGATTCATGTGCTGCACGTTTCTCGATCGCTTCCTACCAGGCATCGCTTTGCTGGCTTTTTGAATTATAAATTGATCTTAACGTTGCAATCGTTTGTTCTTCTGGCAAACTAAAGACAGACAGAACTGCAAAGCCCCAGAAGCCAACCGAATGTATCTAGATCAGCACACAGCAATGGTGGCAATCAACTTTCTTTCTCATTGGCGTTAGGGCATGACACTTTACAATCTATCCATCCATCCATCCACATCCATCTGATATTCATTCACATCTACAATCCATTGGCACGTTCCTATTGCAGCAGGAGCACCACCACCGAGAGCGTCCATCATCTATCTTGTTACCATTTAGTTTCGTTTTAATGAAGAGATTGTGTCGATCTTGGTTGCAGGAGCAGGCTGCTCTGGCTCGTTCTATTTTCTGCAACAGGGAAGCCACTCGACGCGACCATCCGTGCATTCTTTGACTAATTAGATACATTTGGTATGTGCAGCTCCAGATGTGCTGCGAGTGCTTGCTCGATCTTCAACTTCAAATTGTGTATCTTTCGTTTCGGTGGAATTATTTATGACTGCGACATTGCCTATGCGTCTGTGTTAGATTGGATACATTAGAGGACTACCCTAATGCTCTTTGAGGTGCGTCATTTCATCTCTTTGAGTTCTAATTTTAGCAAGAAACTAATTGGCAGCTGGGGTGATAAGTCGAAAGGAGGTGTGAGTGAGGTTTGTATCTGTGTTCTGTGTTCTGTGTATCTTGTCGAATAATTGAGGTATTTTAAGTATTTCTATTTTATTTTTAGTTACCCACCTTCATTTGAGTTTTAAGTACTCTAGATAGTTTCTAAAGAAGGGAAGGCAAACTTAAATTGTATAGGTGTCGGGAATGCACGAAAATCATTACACTTGGGGAATCTCACTCCCTCCGGGTGGGTGTAGATAGGTACTTTGGAATGTTTTGTTTCGGATTTAGTTGAGATGTAATTAATTTACATGTAAACATTTTCATTTTGTGTAAAATGAAGTGTTTTCTCACTTAAGTTGTGTGGAAATATTGTTTAAAAGCCTTGAGGTGAATTCTCTTGGGGGATTTTTGAAAATTTGTGGTCGCCCATGAAATAGACATAAATAGAGAAGACATTTGTTAGGTTTTCTTGAGTACTCTTATTAGAAGTGATTATGACATGAATAAAGTTAAGAATATTGAGCTACTTGGAGTTGTTTGAGTCAATTTAAGAATGCAATTCTATCTGCCAACCATACCAATGAACAAGCAGTCTGTGCCAATCTGTATGCAATTTTTGCATTTACTTTTTTTTTTTTTTATAATTCACTAGCGCTAAAGGGGTTATGAATACCCTTATGATGCTATTCACACAGCACTAGTGTTGGTGTAGTGATTTTTGAAACTCAGGTAGAATTAGGTTTCAGTCTTTTTGCTCCGAGGGTGGTGTCCAGAATGACTGGGGAGAATTTTATTGGTACTGTTGCCATTGCTTATAATTCGCAGTATTTCTTTCGAACATCCCGATATCATTAGTACGGTCAACACTTTAAAGCCATGTGACCACCCTACTGCCAGTGTTATGCCTATGCAGTAGAGTTGACGTCAGCTTTTTCGCAGTTGATTGACTTTTTTTTTTTTTTTTTTGACATCGGGATTCGAACCTGGAACCTTCAGCGTGGCAAGCGAAGATGCAACCACTACACCATGGCCACCCCCAAACACCCCATTGTCAAACAAGCCACCGAAGGGAGGCCAATTGATAATCCGTGTTCCATTTATTTTTAGGTACCCCATACCACACCTGGGAACCCAATGGATCCTTTGAGATCCGAGTGAGGCTGTACACAAGTGCACCTACCCCTTTAACCTAACTTAACCTTCATGTCCATTGAAACGGAAAAGAAAACAGTATTCTTAAATATTTCATGCCAAACTGAGTCCTTAGTTTCTCATCAAAAGAGTTCTGAAGGTTGAAGAGTTGACTGCATCGCTTAATGCAGCCTTCACACGGATCTCTTAGGTTCCATTGTGTTCCTCAAACGTGGAATTTCCAGTCTGAAAAGACAAAAAGAAGAGAAAGATCTGAGCGAGTGTGATTACGGTCGTTCGGTCTCCATGCCTTTTGGACAGGTCACCCAGGTCGTTTTAAATAGTATTCACAAAGGGCCGTCTTTTTTGTCCTATGTAGGCTGGGACATTCGCTTAGGAAGTGGGTTATGTTCTCTTCCGCGTCTGTATTCCCACAGCCTCTGCATAAGTCATCTGTGCCTTAACGCATTCTTTTAAGGTTGCTCGTCAGTAAGTTGTGGCCTGTGATAATCCCTTTGAACAGTGTTAAGTTTGATCTGTTTAGCGCAAGAATGTGTCCCGTTTTTAGTTTGTTGATATTTGCCCAGAGTTTTCTGGAGATTGCGCTCGAGTGCAATGCTAGATTTGACGAGTACAACGGGGGCAGTATTGAGTGATGACAGGTCCTTTCGGGCTTACTCATCCGCCATTTTATTCCCGTGGATACCTTTGTGTCCCAGGATTTGCCCGAGTTTTACGTTATGATGCTTTTAAGTTCATTACGGCAACGTTTTACAAGTTTCGACTTTACTACTGTGGTTGAAATGGCTTTAATAGCGACTTGACTGTTTAACTTTTAGCTATACTAGCTTAATTGATAGTTCTCGGCCTGACCCGGTGATGGCTGGGACTTCTGCTTGGAACACGACATCTACACTGCTGCATTCTGAATCCAAATTTTCACGTTTTAAACTAAATTTTCATACAAAAACCTCGCAAGTCATTCAAAAATAAATCCCTCTTGAATACTTTATCATACCGAAGGACACCACGGCCCAAAATCCATTTGAAAAATATCAATCTCAAAAACTTCACTCCACGTTCAGTTATCACTGGCGTTGAAAATCAAATTTTCAACTTTCTAGTACAATTCCATCATCAATTTGATCACATTGATCCTGTAAACATACAAATTCGTCCTAAATCTCTTAATCCAAGACAAATGATTTAAAAAATTAAAACTCAGTCGCAATAACACTTTCGACCTTCAGCGAAATAGTAAAGTTAAATTTGGTATCACTGATCGTTGAAGGTGGCTCGGAGCTTCGCAGCTCCACCACCCCAACCAACCATTTTCGCCGACCTTCTATTATCCGCCATCTTTGCAATTTTTCATCGCCGTGAAAATCTATAGAATTTTTATTGGAAATTTTTTTGCCGTTAAATCGGTCAACTTATCGGAAAATTTTGCATTCCCCTTATTTCCGGATGTGTATTTTCCGTTATTTTTATATCCGCGGTTTGATATCAATCGTCGGGTGAGTAAAAAATGAAATTGAAATTTTCCCATTTAGGCGTTTCTTTTGGCTTAAGCGCGTCACTTCTCCAATTTTTTTTTCCCACATTGCGGTTACAGGCGTTTTTTATTTAAAAATCATCGTAGCTATTATTTTAGTTCATAACTCTCCACAAATATTCGTAGAAATCACTTTTCTTTTAAAGTCCTTTACACGTTCAATTTTTCTTAGGGCTCCGATGGTTGTCATTTGAACATGTACATAATCTCTGTCGCTTAGCTTTTTGATATTTTTTTTTCCGATTTCCTTGTGCAGTTCGGACAGAGAGATCAACCCTAACGAAATGTTTTTCTTTTCTTTTTGTCTTCGTTCTGCCATTTGAACGGTTTCGGTTTTCGTTTATGACAAACAGAATCTGGTAGTGGTGCATTTAGGTTTGGGTTTCTGTCCCATTCCACCATAACTGCTGCTTTCAAGGGCTACGCACAGAACGGTATATGCTGCTACACAGGCACTCAAGTTTTTTTGCAGTTTGCAGTTTCCATATGCGAATGCACCTCGCACATCTCTTAAGGGTCGATCTCTTGCTGCTAGTGGTGCCTCGGGAGTGTCCAGAGTAGTAAGTTTAGGTCACATTTGTATACCGCCGGAAATTGCATAGTTTTCCAGTTCGGTTCGGTGAGTCGGTGAGTGCGCGAGAAAAGAGATCGTCAGTCCCAATATCGAATTTCTTGTGCCGCTTGAGAAATGTCTCTTTCAGTCAAGTGCGGGAAATTGGTTTCATGGATGTTGCTCACGTGTGGGAAAATTTGTGTTTTTTTTGTTTTGCTTAAATTGCCCCAAAATCTCGTTCACTTCTATATCCGTTCATCTTTCCTTCGTCCATTTGCCATTTATTCCCTTCGTTCGACTTCGTTCCGTACATTTATGTTGCGAAGTTCGTCGGTCCACGGGGTCCGACGGCTGGTGATTCTCGTCATGTCCGTCGGTCTGAGGCTTCCGCCGCGCGGTTCGTGGTATTCGTCATTTTATGTCCGTCCATTCGAATTGTTTGGGATTTTTGTCGTAGGAAACTTCTCTAGCTGTGGAAAACCGCATTGATGCCTTCGTAGGTGTTCATTTGTCTTTCGTAGTCGAATGCCTTATAGATCTTCTATTTCAGAATTGAGTTCCTAAAAGGAACTAGTTGTTAGCTTAGTTAGTCTCTACTTCCTAAATCAATCGCTCTGTTCTGTAGTGTCTGCCACAGTTAGAGAGACAGAGGGTATGTAAATGTCTATGTGTCTAACAGCCTGTTTGCCGTAAATACTTCTTCGAATGCTGAGTCCCATCCCCTTGGAGGTGCTGGTTTAGTTTCTTGTAGTCCGTTTGGACTGAGGTGTGTTATTGCATTTCGCCTGCATTGTCAAGCACTACACCGTGTGATTATTCACCACTGACTGGTGGTATGGATAAATTTTACACTAAGGGCTGCATGTGGTTCCTATTTTCTACCCAAAGCAGTGAGAGCAATGTCTTTATGGGTTTCAGGAAAGAGCCGTCAAACGGATGCCAACCCCCTCCTGCTTTTACAGCGCTCGGCAGCCTTTACAGTTTCTTGGAACTCGGAAGAATGTTTGACTGTAGTAGACGGCCTCTCGCTTTATGCTGTTTCTTGAGACCATTTCCTGGTTCAGGGTACGACCATTTAAAATTGTTTTCGCAAGCGGCAATGAATTCGAACTTCATGTGGTTGTACTCAAATTTCGTCGTCAATCTGCATTCAGCAGACAGGTGGAGATTGACCAGGCTCTCGTTCTCAAAAAATGTTTGAAGTTGGACACCAGTCTAGAGATTAATTTGGGTGGTTCGTCTGACTCAATCATCTGTTAAGTTGCTTCGACTTCTACTATTGATACAATTGTGGTTCATTTTCAGTTGAGGCAGCTCAACACGGATCCCCGTGAGCTTAGATTTGTGAAACGTGGTTTCTTTCTCCACTAATGTCAGTGCGGATTAGAAGCTTAGTTCACAATTAGTTCTTTGGTTTTGAGCGAAAACCTGTAAGTCAACTTGGTATCACTGATCGTGCAAGGTAGCTACGGAAACTCAACCCTTTTCGCCGACCTTCTATTATCCGCCATCTTTGCAATTTTTCATCGTCGTGAAAATCCACGGAACTCTTATTGGAATTTTTTTTGTTAGAAAATCGGTGCATTTTGGGAAAAATTTTGCATTCCACTTATTGCCGGATGTGTGTTATCCATTTTTTTCATATCCACGGTTTGATATCAATCGTCGGGTGAGTAAAAAATGAAATTGAAATTTTCTTATTGTAGCGGTTCTTTTTGGACGAAGTGACGCGCTGCCAATATTTTTTAATTTTTCAAAATTTTTCCTCCTGCAGTTTATTTGCAGTTATTTTTCATTCAGAAATTACTTAAGAGATCACTTTGGCACATAATTTTGCAAGAATATCCGAAGAATTTCAAATTTGTTTGTGCTTTTTTCGATTTAATTTTTTGTAGGGCTGCGGTGACCGCCATTGTTATATGCACTGCTGGGTGCTCCGTTTCCGTTTAGATTTTTCATTTTTTTGCGATTATCTTATGCAGTTCGGACGGAGATCAACCCTAATGAAATATTTTTCAGCATTTTAAACGGTTTCGGTTTTCGTATCATATTTTGCATACATTTCGGTTTGGGGCTCTGTCCCATTGCACTATACCATTGCTTTCAAGGGCTATGCACTGCTCCTCAGGCACTTAAGTTTTTTTTTTTCGTTTGTACTTTGCATTAGTGAATGTACACCTCTTAAGGGGTGATCTCTGGCTGCTGGTGGTGTTTCGGGAGTGTCCAAAGTAATATCGTTTAGGTCGCCTGAAATTGCATAGAATTCCGGTTCGGTTCGGGAGTGCGCGAGAAAAGAGGATATGATTCACAAAATCGAGGCAATTTCTTGTGCCGCCTGAGAAATGCCTTTTTGAGTCTCACGTCGGTTTACGGGAGGTTCATGGTAAGTGCGGGTAAGATTCCATGGCTGTTGCTCGCGTGTGGAATAAGTTGTGTTTTTTGATCAAATTTCCCCAAAATCTCGTTCATTTCTATGTCCGTTTGTTCGTTCGCTTTTTGTCCGTTCGTATTTCCTTTGTCCATCTCTCATCCATAGGCTTTTCGTTCTCTTTTCCTCCGTCGGTATATCCGTTCCGCTTCCGACGACTCGTGTCGTGATGTTCGTCGGTCCGCGGGGTCCGATGGCTCGTGGTATTCGTCGGCTCGTGGTGTCCATCCCCCGTGGAGTTCGTCGGTCGGTTCGTGGTATTCGTCGTCTCGTTGTGTCCGTTTTTTAGAATATTTTTTGGGGAATTTGTCGTAGGAAACTTCCCTGGGTTTGGAAAAACACATTAATGATGTCCTGATAGGAGTTCTCCATAGTCCTTGTTAGTCTTATGGCTTATAGTTTTTCTATTTCAGAACTAGGAGGAACTAGATCTTGGTGATTGTTTGCTTGGTTAGTCTCTAGTTTTCTAAACCAATTCAGAGCTTTTTTCACTATCCACTGAGGGATCGAAATTTGAAAGAAGAGCGGTAGCAATTGTTCAAAGGAATCGAATTATGTATGTGTCTATCCGTTGGCCCGTCCATTCATCTGTTTGAAATGATGTCTAGTAGGTTCTTCTGTTGATATAGTTTTGCAAGTTAGATGTTTCTAGTTTCAGTTGTTTAAGTTGTTTGGTACAAAGAATCTGGAATATTCCTATCCAATCGGGCTGACTTTCTTTTTTCAGTGGTACAGTTGTGCACATTTGTTTAGGTACGATAACAAAGTGGGTGCTGATGTGATTGCAATCCTTTTACATTGTCTTCTTTCAATGCTGACACTAGTTTAGGGATGTTCTCAAGGCTGATGGTATTAGAAACTTTACAGAGAAGGTTGGTGAGGGACGTCACGATAAGCTATTGATCAGCTTTGGCACTGCTGTTTTTAAGGACCTTTTATATTTCGTAGCTATTCAGCATTGATTGTGAACCAATGTAGACCGAACAGGTTTTTTATATTTTCACGGTAGAGAAGCTAGGACTTGTCTGACTAATAGTTGTGGAGAGCTGAGAACAGGCTTGTCGCGAGGGTTGATAGACGAGATTGTTCATCTTCATAAAAAGGATCGCGATTGCTTTGAAATTGGACTCCTCCTCTTGCCAGGATACGATGGTAAGTAGATGAGGTTCATTTCTCGTTTGTCTTTACCATTTTCGCTTCAAGTGTTGCCACTGAAAAACTGCATTGGGCCGAAGTAAGATGAGTTTCTTTTCACTTTACGATCTTCCACGCGATGTCTAGAAGTTGAAGGTAGATTCTGTAAGGTGTTGTTCATTTTCGTCTGAGGAGATAATAGACTTCTGTTGTAGATGCTTCTACTGTTTATAACCGACAGTTGAATAAATCATCGGTTCATAGGGACCACTCGATCTTTGTTGTTTGTGTTGTAGATGGCAAGCATTGTTTGTCTCCTTATTTGACATGGATTAGCTGATGGTGTCCACTAGCTTGTTTTTTTTTGTTCAGGAATTTGACTTTAGTTTGAAACTTTTTCGCGTCAGAGTCATGCTGTGTGGTGACTTTGTAGTTTGGAACTTGTTCACGTTAGCTATGTTCATTTGATTCATTCATTGTGCTGGCTAGTAGGCAGACAGCTGTCTATAAATTTAGTTTTGTAGCTTAGATCTTCACAGATTCTATAAAGATAGGCTTTACATGTAGAAGGACGATTAGTACGGACATCAACATGGCGTCTGTGGACTGAGTCATGGGTATATGACTCTTCTGAGTGAGGGTAATTTTCCATGATTTGAGGTTGCACTTTCTATCGTTAACATGAGTATTGAAGTCATTTACTGGCGTTGATGAACAACAGGGCATTTGCCGATAGGAATTGTTGAATGGTATTCGATTTGTTAGGCTGCAGTTGATTTCTTAAGATGAATTCGCACTTTATGCTCAATATGTTCATTTGGATCATGTCCTTTGCAGTATTGCCTGGCTACACATAGAACGCGATGCGACTTCGATGTTATTCCAGAGGTGTATCATGACATTTACCTTTGTCCACAGAGTTCATTCCAGAGTTTTGTTCTTTAATATATTTCCTGTTTACTTAGATGTTTTAGGATGATGTCTCCGTCTATTTCATTGAACTCCGTCGAAACATGAGTTTCTTTGTTTTCTTCCACTTCGATGTGGGTCAAGCTCTCAGTGCGGGATGATTCTAAGGGTTTTCTTTTTGTAAACTGAGCGCGGTTCGCGAAGGAGAGAATATTTCCATCACGACAGTTGCATTTCCTGGCAGTTCTGGAATTTCCGCCGTTGTTTTTGCCGAGCGGCTTGGAGTATCTGTTTCTTTGCATGCTTTCAGTTAGTCTGTGTAGGATGATGATTGCTTTTTACCGAGATGACTTTTTTCAACAACTCTTGTCGCGAATATTGTCCAATTGGTTGTCGCTTCTTATTTTCAAACGATGGAGGCTCTATGGTAGGCGAATCTTTTTATGCTGTTCAAGCATCCTTCTGTCATTATTTGGTAGTTTCTTGAATCCTTCTTGTGTTGATTGTCAGTCCCCAGCACTGGTTGGGTTAGGAATGTGTTTTTTCATAGCTAGGGAAGCGGGTGTGCAATCTAATTCAGTGTTGTTGTTCCTGTTTCAAGAACTGATTACTTCAAGATTTAAACAGGTGAGCGTTGGTATTAATTATCATTTTTGAATATATTTCACTATGTCTCCTGATAATCTGCATACAACATGTGTTCGTTATTATATTTTAAAAATGATTACTTTACGTGTGTGTCCTATACACACTTTGCCCCCGACTATCTAATAAGTAAACAAAAAGTCTAATTTTAAACTATCTATCCATCAATCAGAACCCTGTGCTCTACATTATGCTAATTTACCGCGAATAAAGTCATCAATTTGTTTCGCGTGTGTGTTTTTGTTAACCTGTCAGGCACAGTTTTGCACCTGAATTGAGTACATTACCTAATTACAAGCCTGTTATCCTTGTTTCAATAATGATTTTTGTAAACTCAATCAAATACTTGTGTGTGTGTATCATTTTATTATTTAATTATTGTGATAAATGGATTTCGAAATTTAATTCACATTAGTGTGCGCCGCACACACACAGAGAGATCCATCAATTAACGAAGAATAAATTTATTCAAACTCACAGGACATTGGGGTCACTATAGACACACTCTCTCTGTTCGTGTGTATGCCATTTAAATGAAGTCATTATAGAGTGAGGTTATCCTGCAATGCATTGGATGGACATTGTGCTGCAATTTATGCAATTTTACAGCAATTAATATACCCGAGCACACTATAGCTGCTGGTGGATGCATATTACTTCCTCATCATCGTCGTCGTCGTCATCGTCATCGTAGTCGTCGCTGGTGTTATTAACATTTTGCGCACATATTCTCGTACGCGCGTCATTCAGTACGTAGTCCATCCGATATCCGAACAATTATTCAATTAAAATCAGTTGAGGTCATAGATACATTGTAAATTAGTTTTTTGTTTTTTTTTCCTTGCTCGGCATCACTCGGCATTCTGTTCATTTATTGTGTTAACTGGGTCAATAACCGAAGTGATGAGGTTGTGTGATTAAATCATTACGAAGGTGGACGACGCAGTGGGTGTGTCAATTAATGCAATTTTAATTGTGCAATGCAACTACATACTGAGAATTCCCTTTACGGGGGGGATGTATGTATGTGTGAATAAATTGCAAATTAATTATTGCACAATGACTTGGGTAATTGCTGTTGCGGAGTTAATTAGAAAATGTATAAATGCATGAGTTGCAGCAGGCTATTGCGTTCTTGATAATAAGTTGCAGTCTTTTGAGTGAAAAAAGCCGCGTTTAGCACGATTAATCGAGCCGCCGCGATGACGGAACAACGCCATCTCTGTGGTGTGAAAAAAAAAATTGCAATGGTAGTTGTCTAGGGTGGAGTTGTTGGTTTAATGGTGCTTGTCTGAACTCATGGTTGGGACAATTGGATCAAAAGTCGGTTTATTGTGGGTTTTTGCATTTGTGGATCACGAATGGAGATTTTTTCCTAAGGGAATGGTTAGGTTAGATAGGATTTCAGATCGGAAGGGTAGAGGCGGAAGTTTTGCGCAGTCTTCTCAGAAGAGAAGTCTTGAAGGTTATTTGACGTCAAGCGTCTTCTTTACTATGTCGATTGCTGTGGATACTGTCAACATGTGGACCGATGCTGTCTAAAATTTTTTTTGGTGAAGATGGCCAGTGGCCATCTGAGGTTACTCCTGTCAAAGTAGACTTGGGATTTTGATTATCTGCGACAGTAACAGGGAAATATTCGTGTAGTGTGGACATTCCCTGGTGTGTTCTGTTGGATTTTATCGGTAAGGCTTTGGAAAAGATTGTTTGTGAGAAGTTTTTTGTGGTTTTTGCTGACCTCAATGATTGATTCAGCAGATCTAATGAAGTAACTCCTTTCCGGGACTTTGGATAGAGAAATCTTTTGGAACGCGGTCAAAACTTTGTGTGTGTGGTCTCTTTGAGACAGTGTTCTGTGATGCAACTTATTTGCATACCACGTAGTTGTCTAGGCTGTCCCGTTTTTGCTCAGCTCTTGAAAGATTGCGTAGAAATATTATTCCCTTATCTGCTTCTGGGTAAAAAATTTATCCAAAGTGTCCACAGTGCGACTACATAGATCATCAGAGAACAAGGCTAATGGAGAGGGTCTTGATTGCGCCTGACTTTCTTACTTATAAAAGCGTTATAGCCTTTTTCAAACAGCATTGCACGTCCAGCTAATTGAGAATGGTTGCCACTTGAGCTGAAGTCTACTTCTGATGATTCGTGGTGAATCCGAAAGATTCTTCGGATCTGGGATGCCATTTAGGTCGATGTATTGTACTTCAAGTCTTTCGGCTAAGTCGATGTCGCCTGACCGTCAATGTCGATGTCGCTACTAAGTACATGGGACTCTGCCTGAGAGACTGTTTGGAAGTTAAGTCATCTATAGCTCTCATTCATCTTCAAAAGATTTCCAAAAGGGTTCCCAAATTTACTCTGACGACCATTTTCAAGTCATCTTTGACCAGTGACTACAAGAGAGACGGTCGACTATCGTCACAGAGATCTAGATAGAGCCTCATAGTTTGAGCAAATATTGCAGGCAAGGGTTTAACGATTTGTAGTGATTTCTCTGAGCGATGCGGCTTCACACGCTTTATTGACTTTGGAGGCTGCTTAGAATAATATGTCTTCCTGCTGACTGAGCTCGAATTTCTGCAATACAACGATCCTACATCCAAAGTTCCATGATGAACCATTATGGCTGTTTCTGAAGTGACTGTCCAGTGTCCCTGTGGATCAATATGGCTTATCAGTTTGGTGTACGAGTACGACCTTTTAAAAGCCTTCAAATCGCCTCCAGTTGCTCCTTCGCAACAGTAAGGACAATGGAAACAGTATCATAATCCTTTACGTCTACATCATCCCAAAAAAGTAACATCACAACCAAAAAGTCCTAGTGAAATGTGACAGCGCCCTTAAAGATACAAAACTTCATCCATAATTCGAACCATCTAGAGAGAGATTCCCAGAAATTGTATTCCAAACAAAAGCAGTTTGTAGTCAATGAGAAGAATTCAATTCCTTCGAGCGTATATACTCCGTCAAACTGTCAAACAATAGACCATATACGCATTGTCTTCGACATCGTCCTCCACGCTCCACCCATTCCCACTCCTCATTGTTGTGTGGACACAAACCATCAAGCGAACATTAGTATCTAAGCACTATCAGAAATTATGAAACTTTCTTTGTACACATCATGAAGACACGGAACGAGACCATCATCATCACCAAAAAAGCCTGAAACTCCTTCCAGGCACTAAGCTCAAAAGTTATTCATGTATTTAGTGTGGAAAACTTTTCGTAA
This sequence comes from Criorhina ranunculi, assembly GCA_951813785.1. Classification (NCBI taxonomy): domain Eukaryota; kingdom Metazoa; phylum Arthropoda; class Insecta; order Diptera; family Syrphidae; genus Criorhina; species Criorhina ranunculi. The sequence continues at coordinate 9,680,237 of OX638382.1, read as the reverse complement.
TCACTGTCTCACACTTAAAGCGCTACTGGCGTATCCTATTTTTATTTTTTCTTCTCTTTAGTCCTCCGTTCTCTGTTACTTTGGGTTTTGTACAGAGATAAAGTTGATGCCTTTCTTCCTTTTTTCAGTTAGCCATCTAGCTTAATTTTTGAGATGGTCTTGCCAGGATCTTAAGGCTCCACCGCCGCCCACTTCGTTTGGTGTATGTACAAAAGTTTTCGAAAAAAAGTGTATTTCCATAGAAACTTGTCAAACATCATCGTAGGACGTAGGGACACACAGAGTATGAGTATCCTAGGGAGCTAGAGATTATGATAAACACTTTTGCTTCCGTTTTGTATGGGAGAAGATGTGTAAAATGCCACCAAGTAGATGGGAGGGATCATCATAGAAAAAGGATATTTTCTATTTTTTTCCTTTTCTTTTCTCAAGTGGAGTTTTTTAGTTGAGAGTTTGTAGTTGTTATTGTTGTGTTTCAATGTGTGTGTGTGTCGGTGTGTAGTTTGTTGAAAATTATTTCTTATGCGATTTTTTGATGGGAAATAGGGTTTGCGACACGACAGAGGGTGCGACAAGAAAGGTGACAGAAAGGGATTTTTGCTTCGGAATGGCTATGAGTGGTGGAATGAGAAAGAGTTCTAGATCTTCCTTAGATCCATCAGAACCAAGACTAACTGGCTGATAAGACTTCCAAACCATAGCAGCGTGTTCCAGGCTGAAGTTCTAGCAATCACCGAGACCTCGCGAGAGCTATGACAGAAGGGGATTTTTGCTTCGGACTAGCTATCAGTGGTGGAATGAGGAAGAGTTGTAGATCCTTCTAAGATCCTGTCAGAATAAGATTGGAGTCTGATGGATCGACTACTAGGCGTGATGAGCCTCCATCAAGGCAAGACTGCCAGTGTCAACCACCTTCAGAGGTAAAAACTGGAACTTGGGTTGAATCAGATGATATGTAGGTGTCTCTTCTCCGACCTCCCGGTCCATCTTCCTTCGGTCTCTGTTCAGCAACAGTTCTTGCTAGTGTATCTCTGCTTCATCTATGCATCAGAACCAAGCACCGCACGGTTGATAAGACTTCCAAACCATAGCAGCGTGTTCCAGGCGGAAGTTCGAGCATAGCTCGATTTCCCAAGAAGTTAAATCGACGTCTTCATAGACAGTCAAGCAGCCAACAAAGCCATCACATCCACAACAATCAGATCCAGAACCGTGAAACGCTGCCACGATGAGAATAAGGCACTCAGCTCCGATCATAACGTCACACTCATTTGGGTCCAGGGACATAAGGGCATCCATGGGAATGAAAAGGCAGATGAGCTCACAAGAATGGCTTCTGAGATGGATCTGACAGTAGCCGATGACTTCACCACAGCCCTCCCTATAACCTAACTTAGCTCTGCTTCATCTTCCTATTCGTCCCTCGAGGGAAAACTTACAGCGAGGACTAGACCTTTTACGAGTTTTGGGGTCTGTTTGGAACGCTACCATTCCTCTTGGTGGCAGGGTCAGAAGGCTAGAGTTTGGCAGTCCAGTACCTAGATTCCTTGATCTTGATTGCGCTACTGTGTAGGTTCTTACTAATAGGGATGCTTGAGTCCGGAGTGAATCTAGGCCTTGGACAACAAGCGTCTTTAGCCAGCTCGTTCTGTAGCTAGCTGCGTTTAGTTTCACACGCCAAGTTCGTTGAGGCTCCTTTCCACTTGCGTTCGGAACATGAGTCGCGCTCTTCCTCGAAGATTTACATAACTTTATCCGAGATTCCATCTAAAATCAACAGTCCTTGCATCAACGTTTGTCTTCCGTCACGATAGATGCCGTGCAAATGGTATGGAAGTGGTTGGTGTCTAAGATGAGACAAATTGCAGATGATGTACAGAGATAAAGCACTGTAGCTGCCCTTTATGTATCCACAATAATGAACCCTTTCTAGAATAATTAAGGACTCTTTCTTTGTGTCCCTTTTGGACACAAGTACACCCGAAGTATCTTACCAAAGTACACGCATACACACTACTAAAGACGAATAAATCCCTTCTCAGGACCTAATGTGGTAATCTCTATCTTTCCACATCTGGACTTTGTCTTCTCGACCACATTGTGTTGGCCTGACCTACCACCCTCAACTGCAAGCGGTGCCTCAACTGAGGCACATGTGTGTACCCAGTTTGTGTCTTGTTTTGTTTGTGACACTTCTTCAGATTTTTTTTTTCTTTTTTTCTTGCCCAGCAACTTTCTTTCCGAAACAGAATAATGTGTGACATGGGTTATCGACAAGGTCAGAGTAGAACGAGAAAGAGTGTGTGGTGGTCAGCAGATGTGTGTCATGTGTGAGATGTAAAGTCCCATGTCCTTTGAATTGTGTGCGGGAGCATGTTTTTTCCTTTCCAACTTGGGTCCTTCAATTAAATTTCTGTTTACACTGTTATATCCCTTTTTAGCTCTTCATTCTCACTTTATGCCGTCAATCCGTTTATTTGCAGATCAAGAGTGACCTTACCCATCGTTTTGCTGATGTCAAACATAATAAAGACGGCAGTGAAATGAGTTCCACAAAAAAAACGAGAATGTCCAGATCCAGAGTGTCCTTGAATTGTTTTTTTTATTTTTTTTTATCTCAACTCAGAGTAGGCCGGCTACATGGGGGGATGATGATGGTGATTCACTTTGCATAACGCGTTTATAATGCTTATACACACATCATTTCACGGCTTAGCTATGAATGTCATTGACACGTAACGAGCGTGGGTGTACGAGTATGGTTTGATAATGACGACAAGGACGGCCGACAGAGAGATCGGTGGGTGTTTCATTCGTGCAATCCTTTTAATTGCCTCATTTGCTGTCATCATCAAGTTGAGACAAAAAAAGGAAAACAAGAAAATGTTTGTGAGAAGGATGGCCTAAGTGGGTTCTAAATGGTGAGGTGAGACCGTGGGAAAAAGAAGTTTGCCTTGCTGAAGGTCATATCATGACTAGAATTCTACTAGGCTTATCCATCAAGCTTAACATCATCTTCAGAGACTTTGTTTAGAGCGTTACAGGTAAGAAGATCGTACAGAAAAATGGTTGACATTGGAATGAGGGTTGCAAGCGTTACTTGTTCATAAATACCGCAGCTAGCGAAGCGAGCGATTCACGAAAAGAGATAAAAGCCTCTTATTGTGGACTAGAATATCATGCTTCAAGCACCGTTAGGGGTGATCAAGTTCCCCCGGTGTGTCGGACTCTTACCGACTTAACCTTCTCCACCTTCAGGCAACACAGGCCCGGATTTGCTTTTTGGATTACTCCAGGATGGTGCCACTTTTCCTAGCCTCTATGGGCAAATCCTACGGATTTATGTAGAAGCACACTTGGTTCCAGTTTTCCTCACCACTTCTACACATTAGTCTTCGTCACTCGCCAAGCCATCTGGTGCATTCGAGGAGTGTGTGCGTGGCGATATCTTGAGTCGAATCAGTGTCAGAATGAGTGTCAGTGTCGGAGTGAGTGTCATGGGAACCTTTTCTGACATTTCCCATTCTGTGAAGATACTCGTTGAAGCACCCGTGACCGGTAAGGAATTGTGTGAGATAGAGATTCACCTCCCGTGATGTTTCTGATCTCTCCTCCAGTCTTCCTGCCAGCGACGCATCGTGATTTCCTTGACGTTTCCTTTCAATTGGTTCTGAGACGGGTCGATTAGAACTTGTCACTCGAAGAGCTTCTTTTCGCTGTCCCCTTGCCTTTTACTATTCGAACAGGACCGCATCAGTCCGGACCTCACACCCCCTTACAAAAAGGATGGAGTGCGTATAACTGTGATGAGTAGTTAACGCGTGTTTGCCATGGGGCCTCCTGAGTTTGCCATTAGTCTGCTCAACGCTGAGGTGATCTTTGAAGCCCTTTCGGATCTGTTGCCAATATATGAGCTTTGTATCCAGCCTCACTCGCAAGTATTTACAAAATCTTTGGCGGTTATCTCCAAACCTACCCGCCTAGTCAACAGAGCTGTCTCTGTCTTTTGTGTTGCTAAGCTCAGTTCAAATGGTCTTGCATCCAAAATTGGACTCGTCTTATGACTTGGTTTAGATGCCATTGTGCATTCTCCGCGTCCCGCGCGGTAATCACTGACGCGATTTCATCGGCGTACGTATTTACATATGTTGAAGCATCTCCATTCGGGGGATCCCACCGTAGGCGATATCCACACAAGTTGGGTCCCAACCTGGAGCCCTGCACAGTGCCAATAGCGCGCTGGTCTTACTGTGTGTCCATACTTCTTCGACTTGTTGCTTCTTTTGATCAGGAAATCAAGTCGATTTCTGATTGTTTTCCCAAGAGTTTTAGGCGTCATGGTTGGTCTCACCTAGTCTAGGGTATCTATAGCTTTCAAACTTTTCTCCATTTGTTGACGATTGTTCAACTTTTTAAAGCCTTGAGTGCTAACTTATCTCAGTAAGTTCTTAGAGCATCTGTGGTCAAGTTTCTCTTACCAACAAAAGTTGGCTTTACTCAAGCCTCTAGAAAGCTTGCTGATCTTTTGGTTCGATTTGGCAAGTCCTGACAACTACCATACCTTCTCCTGTCAGTTGAGAGTCAATTTTTCCAACAAAGCATGTGAAACAAATCCACGTTTGTACACTTGTTTAACAGCTAACACCCGCCCTAAACAAGTTGTCAAAGTTTTGCGCGCTTAAAATCACTTTCTATGGCATCTCTCTCCTCGAAAAGCAATTAACTCGCACTTAACAAACATAAAATCCATAATGCATCCGTCACCTGTTACCAACCCCATCGCTGTGACTGGTGTTACGCTGTTATTAACATTATTTACGCAACGAATCCCCGTAGCACAATAATAGTGTGTAATTACAGCTTTGTTCTTGCGCGAGTCCTTGGTATTTAAGTCGTCGTCTCCTCCGTCTTCCGTCTGTAAAGTTTTCAATCGTCATAATTAATTGCTACAACATCGCGTCAATGTCGCGTTGTTGTTTGGAGACTTTACACCCGAGTTCTTGAAAGACATTGAGGATGAGTTGCAACGCGTTGACAGTGAATTGAAACTTGCGATGCCATGGCAATGATTTTATTGAGTGAGTTCAAGTCGCATTAAGAGTTTTTTTTTTTTAAATTTCCTTTGTGTGCGTATGCTCCTTCCAAAGTTACTTTTCAAAGTCGAGAAAGTGCTTTCGGAGACACAGACACAAGGTGACAAGGAGGTGAGATACTTCCAAGGTTTCAACAGAAAATGAAGACGAACTCAGTTTCAAAGGGGAGATACGGAGACGGGATAGGAGATAGGGATAGGGATGTGTCATTGATGGGGATTTGAAAGCTCTGAAAGTCAGATTTTATAGGTTTTCCATGGATCATGGCCTTCATCTTTTGTCAAGTTTAAGGTTAGGTTGTAGCACCTTATAATGTACAGTCTTACTTCAACCATCCATTGTGTGCCCCGGTGTGAGATATCTGAAATAATGGAACAAGGAGCGGGCTCTAGCTAATGGAACACTTGAAAGGTGTTCCGTTGTTGGCCAGCGACATCTATTGGTTTGAAAATGGCTTCGCGAGACTTTGAAGGAGAGAAATTGAATAAAGGCGACGTTGCGTTGGCACGAGTCACAGCCTTGCATCTGGGAGTCCTCAAGTACTTGGAGAGGTTCGGAATCAGACTCCATAGCAGAGGTGAAAGCACACCTAACCGTGGTGTACCTACCTCTAGACAGTGTTGTCTTTGGAGATGTATTTTACGATGTAGGTATGCAAACGTAAGGTCTGCTGAGGGCTTGGGTAGTTCAGTGTCTACTTTGGCAACGATGGTAAATTTTTCGGTGAATGATTGAGTGTAAGACAGTCTTGTCAGAATTGCTAGGTTAAGCTGATAAGGGATCCTGCTGGTGTGAAAAAACTTCGTTGGGCTCTAGACAGCCTCTGATAGGCTAGACAGCCTCTGATAAGCTAGTGTAACATTCCCTTGAGTCTTTTGGGAAGAAATTAGGCCCTTAAGCATCTAAAGAAGCCTGTGTCCGATCTTGCCTGGTTTGGATACTTTCATCTGCGTTCTAAAGTTGCCATCCGGTATAGAAGCGCTTTAAAAAGATTCAAAGCCCGTTTGAACTTCTTAAGCGGGATGAGCTCATGTGGTCTATAAGAGAAGATCTTAGGTCACTTGAAATAAGTGGATTGTGCCCTTCTGATATCTTTCTTGTAGAGAGTCAGGCTGCCTTTGGAGAATTTCTAATCCGAGTTTAAGTCTGTGCACTTGGCCCTGTGAAACTCCTTTCGGTTTCTTCAGTGGAGAGTGATGACCTCGGAACTCTACAAAGGCAATCGTTGGGGGTATGAGGGTAGGAAATGCGTAAAGCTTGTCTGGGCTTGCTTATATTTTCGGTGCAGAACAGAACAAGACAACAAAACTAGTAGAGAGATGGACCCACTTTTCGGTTTTTAGGACAGCCTCGGTTGATATGAGTCTTGAGATTTCGGAGAATTTCCAACCACTGGATGGTTTGAACAGCTCTGCCACGGGATTCTTGGTACTGGAATGCAAGCATACCATAGACGGTTAGAACCCATTGAGGGTAGATACCACCCAGAAGTAATGCAAGAAGCAGTCCCGCGGTGGGTTCGCCTGAAGATGGAAAGGGTTTAGTCGGTAGGAGTCCGACATACTAGGCACACTGTGTATGAAGCATTCCCTCTCGAAAAAAAAAGTGCTGGGGTGCACTTATTCAAGCTCAGACCGCCCAGTCTACCTAGATTGTGGCAATTCCCATGTCTTACTTGACAGACATATGAGGAGACTTTCTGATTCGTATACCTTCACGGAGGTAGCACCCATCTCCTCTTGTAGCGACGAGCTCATGTCATTTGCTGGAGAGAATAACCGTGGTATGACAGGAGATCGTCCTTATTGTGTCCTAAAGAACTACGTCTTCGAAGGCAGACACTCTCCAGACCAGACATTTCCGGTATTCTGTAGGTGACATGGTTCTACTTTCAGGGAGCAAACAAGGGAGTGGTTGTTTTGATTTGGAATAGATCTCCGTCCATGGACTGTTGGATTTGATTTGTTTACATTGCTTTGAGCTGGGATTGAAACCGGAAACCATTGACCAGCTTCTGATTCAGTTTTGATTCCAACCTCCGTTACTGAAGGTGTTAGGTAAGTTTAGATGGCTGCTCCTGCTTAGACCAGAATGAAGGTCCATTGTGATATCACGTAGAGTCCCGGGCTACCTTGAACCTTGCATGATGGATTTCCTTATTTTCAAGGAAGAAGCTGTGTCGTATCGGTGCAGATCCCTTCGTATAGCTAGTTCGCTGAGGTCTTCACAGAAATACTCTCCGAACGTTTGCCTCCTTAGCCTTAATAGGGCAGGGCAGGTGCAAAAAAAGATGAGTAAGCCTCCACCCCTGAGGTACAGCGCAATCGAGAAAGACCGCGACTCAGGCGGCGCTTGCAAGTGAAAAGGGATCTCAACCAACTTAGCGTACGAAACTGGAGGCAGCGAGCTAAAGTTCGAGCTGGCTGGAGACGCTTATTAGTTGAGGCCCAGATCCACCCCGGACTGTAGCACCTCCACCACTGTAGGTGTACAATGAGTTTTTTATGGCAAGGACAAACTCGGACAAAGGCAGCTTCACAGCTTATCATCGATTTGCCTGCAATTGGTGTAGAAATTCAGCGTCCTTCACCGCTGAACAGGTCCACTATTGCAGACACAGGGTTGTCTTTGACCATTTCCGAGGGTTAGGAGACGATCGAAGCACTAAGGCTGTGAAGTGACTTCGATTGGACACCTCGTGGACATTCAGATTGTCTCACACCTCAGTAAGATGGACGGATGAGGATGTGCCTTATATAAGACCTGCTTACGTACTTAGCTAGGTGGCGCTACAATTCAGAATGAACTTGGCCCTTAACCTACACCCAGCTCAGCCTCGCCAGCTAGCCCGGTCTATAGCTAAACGTCTCCAGTTAGGCGTTCCAAGTTGGTTGAGGTCTCCCTCTACTTGTACGCATCGCCTTAGGCACTTGGTCTTCCTCTACTGTTTTCTCTGTCTGTCCCTCCTCTACTGTGTTATCCCGCTCTATCATGCTCTTCACTTCGTTAACATCTCCCTAGCGTGATTTCGACTCGCAAGCTAGCTGCGAGTAAGCTAAGCAATCTTTGCTGTGGAATGGCTTTGTGTCTACAAGACAGTGTCCATGTCTCTCATCTGGAAACTGAATCCTGTCCAAGCCTTATCGAACTCCCTTTACCTCTGATGAAAGCTTCACCACTCACTGCTCACTGACCGGCAATTCCTTCGCTACTTCTCTGCAAATGCATGCACACACTCATTATCCTCGTCAGGATGTGCTCTGGCACTGTTTAGATAAATAATTTTCCATTTGCCTGATGCATTGACAAATATTTTGACACGATATCCGTGCGAGTACGAGTTCCAGTTTGCACAATCCTCTCTCACATGCGAATGATTTCAAATTGCATCGCATTCGCATTCCAAAGGACATTTTCCCTTTTATCATCATCACAAGCATCTGCAGAACTATATGCGCGCCACCTCAATGCAATTTCACAGTTCCTTAGTGCCACTCTGAGCGAGGAGCGAATGTGGATCGCAGATAAAAACATCAACGATGAATGCGGATGCATTTGCAATTTCTTTCTCGTCCTCGTATGAGTGCATGTCGCTCCTTTGCGTTGTGTTGTTAAGGAACCATCACCACCAAGTGGTGTGTTTACGTGTGTGTGTGTGTGTGTAGCACTTAGTGCCGAGGAGCACATTGAACTTGGTACCGCCTGTATGCCGTAGTAGACTACCTCCAGCCAAAGCTAACAATGATCCAAGAAAGGATTCACTCAGGTAAAGCATTTAAATTTACTTTCTTTATAAATAATTGAAAAACTATGATTTTATTCCTTTTCTTTGCTTCTTGCTCGCATCCTTTGTTCGACTGACAACAGTGCATTATCCTTGCAATACCGCGAGAATAGAATTTTTCGCTTTTGATTGCGCAAATGAGTGTACGAGTGCGATTCAATGGAACGAGGATAATAATAAGAACGGGCCATCCAACTGTGCTGTGCAATTTGATTTTGTATTAAGGACGAAAGATTCGGTTTACATTATCCTTTGCATCCATTACCCGGGGAGAAGAACCACCAAAATCAATACAAGTATAGTGTGGAGTCACTATATACGAGTAAGAGTGTATTGACAGATTTACGAGTTTGGCTGCTGCAAGTTCTGTTTAAGGATAATTTATTATCCTTGAAATTAAAATCGACAGACGTGCAGAAAGGGGAGGGGGCAAGGGGAATGTATCACACACAACCTCATTGTCGGTTGAAGTTTAAATGACGTCATGTTTGAAATTATTTCATAAAAGAGAAGGCAACGTTCTGATGAGGTATGGGATGTTGAATGTCCTTTGTGATGCAATAGGGAGAGAGAGAGAGAGAGAGTTCAAACACACGATGCGATGGATAACTTTAAGCGAGCGTGTGGCGAACAAAAGATTTTCATTTCCTGTTTCACGCTACAACAAAGATCGTGCACCGGATTGCAGGGTGTATACAGTCGGGGTGACAAGAAGGGATGCACATTGGATGGGGATACGGATTTTCTTGTGGAATCTTCACGATTCGCGAGAGAAGGGTTTTTTGATGTTACGCGTCTACGTACTAAACCACATCTCTGGACTCCTCTCTTTCCCTGCGGGACTGCCGTTGCCGTTTCGCGGAGCTGGCTAGTAGTTCTCCCTACGGACGGTAGGTGAGACCAGTATACGGATACTGATTAGAATTTCGTTGAATATAGAACATAGGGTTTAGGTTTAGTTGCGCTACATGTAGGACATAGGTTATGAAGGAACAGGAAAAGATTTCCAAACAGTCGTCCTATGACCTCATGCTACGGCGAGCTTGGCAGTCTAACTCTTCCCTTTGCGAAGTGCCTGTAGTCGAAGATTGAATGTTTGACGTCTTTTGTTTCATCTGGACAAAAGGGTGAGCTATCTGGTCCAAATCTGTGGAGATGGTGGTAGTTGCAGTCCTCGCGTGCTTTCTCTGTTCAGACCTCGATGGTGGACATCAATTTGGAGGCCTATCTGCCATCTGCTGAGTTTTCTCAACTGGCTTGCCACAACGCTACAGATGTTGCTTTCCTTGCCGGTTCGCGGTTCATCTAAGGAAGACCCTTTGCATCTTGTTGGTGAAAACTTGGTGAAAGTTGTTCGGAGACCGCTTATTGTTCTGATTGCGCAGAGCCTTAACTTTGTTATAAGTGTTATAAGCGTAAGGAAGGATTGAACGGATGAGCGACTCGGGCTCACGACTGCTTGCATCTGTGGCGCCTTTTTGCTGGAGTACTCGACATGTGTTTTGAACTTCAATCTGCTGTCAGGCTTGCAGACCTATGAAGGCAAAGGATAAAGATCACTTGTCTCTGGACTTTGATTGCATCGACAAGGACCATATTGGCTCCTCGTCCTGGAAAACGCAACCGTCTAATGTGACGTTTTGATTCAGGTGAGGCTTCCTCGCTCGCGAAGTATGCCTCACGAGACAAAAGTCGTCATGAGCCGTAGAATGATCCTCAAATCTGTTCTCCTTACGTCAATAGCTCTATGGCTGACGAAGTGCAATCGATCAACGGCCGATGACCCACGAATGAGGTCTAACCCAGGCTAGCATCATCTAAGTAGTGCAGGCAGATTGTGGGATCCAAACAACATTCAGTTAGTTCAGTTAGAATCGAGCAAGGTCTTGACGGGAGGATTCCGAGCGAATACTTGCCCATTTGACTCTGAGGGTTGTCCGTGTCGCTGGCAGGATCCAAATTTCCTCCACATTTGCTCAGATCAGCCTTCTTAGGAAGCTTGATGATTATTCCTCCCTAGGTGGCTACCTATGGTCATATGTTCTGGTCTTTCTGTTACGTAGGCTTTCAGAAGGCGGAAGTTCTTTGAACGTCCAACTCAACTCCTCTTGACGTATCATTTCCTGTCTACACCACTGTACCGGAGATCTCTTTGCACGCTCTTAAACTGTCACAAAAGAAACTGGAAACAGGACGGTGACGTTTAAATGGTCACAGGGCACACAGGACAAAAACTGACCAACGACGGACGGTCAGAGTCGTGAATCTGTGATATCGAAACCATTAAAATTGGAAACGGTTTTTCGCAAAAATCCCACAAGGGTAGGTGTTTCCAATCGAATGGACCTTCTCAGGGGTTGACACCACCACCAAGGGAATTGACTCAGTCCATGCCGTGGTACCTTGAAAATTTAGTTTTATTGAGATGCCTTCGATTGCAAACCAATGTCCCTGCTACCGCTCCCGCTGGCTTGTCAAATGATGGAAACGTGTCCGAGCATAGGGTGTTGTGCATTCGTGCATTATACGACGCAGATTGTTTGCTTTTTCATTGAGTAAATTGTTTTTGCTCCTTAAACGGAAGCGCACCTTACACCGAGAATAAAACCATTTATTATCCTTGGACTAAGGGAGGGTAAAAATGATTTTGGCAACGCGCAGTGTAGTGTAGTACCAGCACCAGCACTGCCTCCGGTGCAGAAGGGTGGAACCAGTGTGTTGTGTTTGATTATCGACTCGTGATTGTTGCAATACATACTCAAAATAATTACAAAATGGGCAGAGTGCGCGGCACACACTTTGAAAAGGAAGTTCCGCTGGCTGATGGGGGGTTGCAAGGAAATTACAATTTTTTTCGGTTGTTTTTTCGCGTGGCTTGGTCTGTTTTTTGTTTATGCATTGCACGTATGGCAAATGGATATGATGATGGTGCACGGACGAGTGTTGTGCTCTAATGAAGTGAACGGAAGTGCACTAGAGTGGGCGTGAGTGGGTGGGTGGAGTGGATTAATATTTAAATTTTCCTTTTGTTCAACGAGTAATCAAGGGTGTTTTCGAAGATTGGTTGAAAGTTTGTGGAAATTGGTCTTGTAGGCAGAAGTTTTTGAAAACTTGTGGCGATAAGGGGGTTTCTGTTAAGAAGAAGACACTGTCAAGCTGTTTTGGTTGAAAAAGTACTGTTGCAAGGGAGATCTCTCAACATTTACTAGACCGCTGATGATCTAAATGGCTTTTTTCCACTTTAGTTCTCGAAAGAAGACTCCTGCAGTTCTCTCTCTGACGATTTCGGCAAAATGAGTTGGACGGACAGGGAAAGTGGCGGAGAGGCTGAGTTTGGTACGTCTTATCTTGATCCAAATAGACAGGCGGTTGATCGAACCGGTGTTGCTGATGGTTTGACTCGGGAAATCAATGGGCCTCTGACTAAAAGCCAACTGAAGAGGAAAAGAAGGAAGGTGGCGATCGCGTGGTGTAGAGCAACGATCCTTTGGCGGGTACAGGAAAGAGATAACAGGTCGGTAGAATGGAAGCGCCCTCAGCGGAAACCAACCAGTCAATTCGTTCCAACGCTGCCTCGCCCTCCGTTAGCTTGAACAAACCAAAACGAAGGAAGAGTGATTCTACCACTCCTGCTAGCGAAAGCGTGTGGGCACCCGTTATGCGTCCTTGCTTGCACACAAATTCTGAAAATGGGTACAACAAGCAGCAGAGCCACAGAGCGAAGGCCACCGGTAAGAAAAGCGCGGTATCCTACAAAGTAGCTGTTTTATCCTCCCTGACAATCTGCTTCTCAAAGGCCAGTATTGACAACAGCATGAGCGTTACAAAGTGCAAACATCTGGTAGTCATGCTTACCTTCAAGTGGAGCGCTGTTAACTGAAGAGTGGAGCCTTAATGGTGAAGCAATCCCTTGAATGGATAAGCAAAATTTTGCCAAAAATTCTCTCCTTGGGGACCACTACTTTTGAGGTCTTCAGGCCTACAAAAAACATGCGCGCCATCCGCCGGTTTCCGGGGAAACTCAGAAAAACGGAAGATGTGCTGTGGCGTCTAAACTACCAGAATCCTGGTGTCGATAGGGACAAGTTCCTGCTATTCCGGGTTATAACGATACTCTTGGAGTAGTCTGGTGAGCTTATGTCCATCCAAATGGCCCGTAATCCGGTAAGAGCGTCAATATTGTCTTCATTCATTTCGCTTTTCCAAACTGTCAGTGACATCTTGTGTTGAAAATATGCATCTAATGGTTTGTGCCTTTGCTAAAGCATTACTCATGTTCTTCTAAAGTGGTGTCATTTCAAATTTCGCGCTATTGTTGAACTGTCAACATTCAACAATCATTGCAATTTCTTTTGATAAGTAAAAACTATTAGAAGGCTCAATATGTTGAAATACTGAAAATTCCCTACAAAAACGGTAAAAAAAATCACGGATACCTTTCGTAAAGTTCGTACTCCTTTTGGTCGTAATCAAGCCCCTTCTCGCACATCTATACCTAGTGAATTTAATCGTTGAATTTGAACATCTCGGACAGGTTAGTGATGTGAGGACTCCAACTTGTGTTCGTCCGGCAAGAACAGCTGAAAATATCTTTGCCGTAGCTGAGAGTTCTCTAGGCACAATATCGTGTTCTATCTTGTCTTCGCTTCTTATGAGCGATGTCACTAAGGATTCAGGGAATGGTTTTCCATTCTAACTCCTTACCGACTGTGAAGGGTCAATGTCGACCTAAACTCAAATTTGAACTTCGATTAGATTTCAAATGGCACAGCCTTGAATTGAATCGTTTCTCACACACCACTAGACTAAACGGTGTGCCATCTAAAACTCCCAAAAGAACCAAAAACATTTTCTTAATCTCTCCGCGCTTTTATATCCGTCTCTGGTCGAGACTATAAAAGAAGTTATCGGTACTAAATAATCCTGATTAATCGGTGCTTATGCAAATACGACCAGAAATCAAAAAAACACCCACCCACTGGGACTGGAAAACAGAAAAGAAACCAGAATCACAAGTCGAACAAAAAAAAAAACTCGCACCACCTTTCAATAAAGTTAATTTCCGTACAATTAAGTTTGATTTATGGTCACCGCTAACATATGCGATATTAACTTAACCCAATCGACCCCCTTTGTCCACCCACTGATCACACCCACTCGTGGTGGACATTAATTCTTGTTTCCAACGTTTTGACATTTTTTTTTTCGGATTTGCAAACAATTAGTTGACCGCCCTCCTATCAATTTGGAGCCGATGAGGCAGAGGGGGGCTACACAAATTGTCGAAGCGCGACTACAATTAATATTGACACACAAAACATTATAGCCAAACACACAGAGAGAGAGAGAGATTTCGGCAGATAATAACATGGGCAGTTTAGATTGAGGCAGCCCCCGGTAGCCGGTAGCCAGTTGCTGTCAAGGCGAGAAGCAATAAATCAAAATCCATTCTCAGAACAAAAATTAATTAATTACACAGTATAGATACATTTGGGCACACGTAGATACTCTTGTACACTCCTGATCTTGATTACATGTGTCAGATATTTGGTGTCTGTCCATATGCTCATTTGCTCATTTTTCTCATGTTTTTTCGAATCTAAAATTGCTTAATTGAGAGAGGGAGACAAAGAGAGATACTCTTTCCGTTTCATCTCCTGCTTTTGGATATTTGTTTTGTGTTTTACTCTCGTTTTGGCCCCGAGGTTATGGAGAAAATTATCAAATTAGATTATTATTTTAATTATGTGAACAGCACTCTCTCTCTCTCTCTCTCTCTTTCTCTGTCTCAATCTGAATGTATCTCTGTGTTTGTGTCATTATTTGCTGGAGGTTTTAATGGTTAAATTACCGTAGCGTTGTTTTTATACGCATGGGAACTTAATGCCAGACGAACAGGTTGTGGTGGATGACCAACCATTAATCTTTCAAATTGTTTTTTTTTTTTTTTTAATTAAATTATTTGTTTACCTTTTTAGTTTGTTAATAAATTATTCAAAAATAGATCTGGTAGAGAGTCTGATGATGTGAAATCAGTGTTTTCAGTGGACGGTAACTTCTGTTAAAATCACTGAAGAGAGTTCCAAGTCCTAACCAAAGGTTAGGAAGTATGCTTGCACTACTCAGACCATATCGTCTGCTTGTTCTTCGTTTAGGGCTGAACCCCTTTCTAGCTCATTCATCTGCTATTTCATTACTTGACTTCCCGCTGTGACCAGGGATCCAACAAAGTTTTACAGTAATACCCGGATACGTACTCCCTCGCTTAGCTGCGTTCCCCGCATTGCTAACCAAAAATGTGACGCTTCAAAAATTGTCAGGAATGTAAGCTTGTACGGATAGGCAACTTCCTCTCCTAAGTACATAAATAAATCAGAAAAACTCGCAAGGCAGCTATCCGGGGAGCACTTTACATTGTGCTGCGTGCCATGAACCTTAAGTTTTTCGCGGCAACCCCTAACAAGCTTCGATGTTACCTGCGTAGAAGCTATTGCTTTTATGGCCGCCTGACTGTAAATGTAAATCATGAAATCGCCCCGTGATATTGTTAGCTTTGGACAGCTTTTGTCACTACTAGAACCTCCGCCTGAAAGAAGGTGCTGTTATCTGGGAGACTTATGGAGCTGCTTAGTCCTAGCTCGTCGGGGAAAACACTCACTCCATCGGTGTAGATGAATTTGAACTTGGTAGACACTTTTGTAGTTCTCCCCCTGGTCTCTGCTTGAAAATACCCATAAAAAGGGGCTCTCGATGTCCAAGGATGAGACGGTGTAGTCTGAGTTGACATTAGTGCAAAAATCTTGGCAGGTTTATACGGATTCGGACACCAGTACTTTGACTGGCTGATTTTGAAAGTACTCCTCGCTGCAGCTGCCTGTACGTAGAGGTCTAGAGGGAGAAGTTTAAGGATGGCTTCCATTCCCGCTGTTGGTGTTGTTCTCTGATAATTCTGTAAACAAGGCGTTGCCAAGTATAAGATGCATGGTTCTGGCTAGTCTCGAGCAGTCTAAGAGAAAGTGGAATAGGGTTTCGTTTTCCTATGTAATTGGAACAATGAGTGCTGAGGGGAATGTCTAACTTGCCCGGCTGTGAGCCAATTGGTGGACTCTGGTGATTAAGTCATGCGGCCTTTTTTTGTATTGTAGGTGGGCCATATGGCACAGTTTTCTACACTGTTCCACTTAGAGTTGGCAATTGAGAGGAAATGTCGAAGGATACTACCCTTAACACGGCAAGTGAACCATTAAAGGTTGAGCTACATCTGACTAGCGCATTGGCTCTCTCATTCCTGTCTATGGCTGGAAAGCTAGAGGAGAGCCCTTATCTGGGTCATAATTTCCTTGCACTGTTCTACTCATTTAGAGGACGAAGTGGGTAAATCCCCGTAGTTGGCGTTGTTCTCATCGCACTGGTTGTTCCAGTGCATGATGTTCTCTGTATTTTGGTCATATGTACCTCTAAAGTTAGTAGTTTTGGAAGCAGTGTGCCACCAGACCAGTCCCCCGTATGTGAGTTCAACGACCGCGGAGTGCATCCATATGGTTATTATGGGTCCAGATCCCTTGTTTTCCCCAAAGAATCTACTAAGAGGTAGATCAAGCATCTGCTTCTAAGTAGTAGAGCCCTCACACAAATGAAGGAAATAACTGAAACCCTATTCACAAACCAAACTTAGCAAAGTAGCAAACCTTTAAATGTTCAGCTTACCACAAGATGGAGTAGTTATTGAAATGTAGGAACATTCTTCTCCTTGCATACTTAGGTTAGGTTGTAGGGGTGGCTGCACTTTTGTACAGTCTCACTTGGATCTCAAAGGATTCATTGTGTTCCCCGGTGGGGTGTGGGGTACCTAAAATAAATAGAATACGGTTTAGTGTTATCAATTGGCCTCCCTGAACCAATCCGAGTTCCGAAGGATGATTTTCGGTGGCTTGTTTGACAATTCACCCAGTTCTCACTGAAGGAGTGTTCTTCGATGGTTGACTTTCTGTTTCTGCTGAGGTTTGGGCACTCATCTACATCGTATACTTACTTCATCAGTTTCGTTCTTCCCTCGGCCAATTCTCTCCTAGATTTGTTAAACAAATTTTTACTGACTCCACCTAAATGACTCAATTGGACTTTATTTCTTTCACTTAATTTCCCAACTGAATAATATCTGTGGTCATTCTAATTATCATATATATGTCCTTTCACATCTAAGATGCGCTCGCCCCACCAAAAGAAGAACAATTTCCAAAAGAACTTCAACAATTTTTCAAGTAAAACGACCCAAGTAGGCTCCACAGCTCTCCATTCACTTGCGGTCATTCCTACAGAAGCCATGAACACTTGTAAAAGATAACAGGAGAAAGGACGTCGTAACATGCTTGCTATTTTAATTAGCGGGGGTGAAAAAATTTCTCTCAAAATAAACGAGATTCCATGTTTTATGGCAGCGCCCAGGCAAACCAATTCCCAAACGGATCTGTTAACCTTGAAATTTTTCGAAATAATTTTTTTTCAACATAGCATTCTGATTCTGATTTAATCAGGACTCTCCCACTTCTCTTTTTATATGCGTATCTGCTGTATACTTGAAGAATCTTACACAGTAACACCCACCAAGGGAAAAATATGAAACAACTAAATGAGAAAAATTAACATAAGTACACGATGTATAATAAGGAAGGACTCTCGTGAACATTAAAAAAAAAAAATGCAATCAAACAATTAATTTATTTTACCCAGATCCTTCACCACACATAACAACTTTTTTTTCTTCCTTCTCTCCGTCTCAGTATGTATACTGCGCAGCCAAAAGGTTTGAATATTAATGTTTACCTCTCTCATCCACTCTCTGTCAGGCATCCCACAACCAACCAAACTCCCATCCAGAGAAAGGCAAGGGAACATTGAAATTAAAACAAGTTAATTTAAATATTTTAAAGGATTCTCTTTCATCCCATC
The DNA here is from genome assembly GCA_951813785.1 of Criorhina ranunculi. NCBI lineage: Eukaryota > Metazoa > Arthropoda > Insecta > Diptera > Syrphidae > Criorhina > Criorhina ranunculi. The sequence goes on along the minus strand of OX638382.1, from coordinate 9,662,411 downwards.
GTTTGGTTTTTTTTTTTTCTTCTTCTTCATTTTATATATATATATATTTTTTTTAATTTATTATTCCTTGTATCGTGTTTTTTTTCTTTTTTTTTACTATTAATAATTAATTTTACATGTTTTTTTTTTTTTTTGTTAAATTTATTTTATATTTAATAATATCCTTAATTCAGATTGTGAGTGTCTCCTGTTTTTTGTTGGTATTTGATCGGTTTTTTTTTTTTTAATGTAATATGTTGTGAATGTTGTACAATTAGAAACAGAGTTTTTTTTTTTTGGAAAAAAGAATACACACGCATTTTAAATGTTTTTTTTCTCTAAAACTATTTTTTTATACAGAAAATAATATTTCATTGAAACATTGGACAGATTTTTTTTGAAAATGAATAGCAAACGAAAGAAATTAAATTTTTTTGTTTTTCTTTTGGTATAAAATATTTCTTATAAATTAATTCAATAATAATAATGTACTATTAATTGTTTATCTAGAAACGCGTTTGTTTTTTTTTTATCTATTTTTTGTCAATAATATCAGTTTTTGTAAGCTTATCTAGAGACTAATATCGGTTTCCTTGTTTAATGGGGTTTGTCTGTTTTTTTTTTTTCTGAAATTGTTTTTTTGATTTTATTTACAATATTTGCCATGTGATGGTTTTAGATGGTTTTTGAGAGATACATACACAGAGGTGATTTCGTTGAAAAGCTGGAAATATCGAGTCTGTTTGGCGTGATTAACTTAAAAGGACTAGTCGTCAGGAGAGGTTGGCGCAGTGTAGCCAACCCTACAGAAGTGTCTGTTGTTCTATAGAATATATTTTTTTAGATCTTGGAGCGTGTCAAGATGGCTTCTGTTGCCCTGTATTCCTGTCGTAGGGCTCTAGACCCGATGTGAGGTCTTCAGCCTAAACTAGGAGGTATACTGGATTTCTACAATCATAGTGATACCCATCCTAATGTACGGTGCCGAGCGTGTGTGGGTGAGGCGGTGCGGAACAGAAAGGGACTTGGAAAATATCCCAACGTTACTCCTTGGTTGACCAGCGAAGGGTACACGTAGTGAAGCGAGGAGATAAAATTTAAAGAGCAAACAAAAGCGAGCGAATGATTGGTTTTTTGGGTTGAAGTGATCGGTTTTAGTTGAAGCGATCGGTTTTGGTAAAGCGATAGAAGTTAGTGACGTGAAGAGTGTAAAATTTCGAACGAAAAAAAAACTGGTGGCAGGGTAGAACAGTCGAGGAAAAATGGAAACCCCAAGGCACGAAAGAAGCGGAAGGAAAACAAAAGTAAGTATAATTCGAAGTGTGTAGATTGGCAAATAGAACCAAAGTGTATAGTAGAAGAGTCCGGTAGGTTATTGCACCGCAGTATCCCGGGAGAATACGGGACACGCGACTCCTTATTTAGCTTTTACGTTCGGGACTTGCTGATAGCGGTCTAGTCCACGGTGAGATTGCAAGTAGTCCAAAAAATCAACGTAAAATAAATAAAGCAGCCGTCGTCGCACCCACGGAGCATTATAACGTGGTAAACGCTAGTTTTATTGTAGTGTCCTTGGTTTTCATGGGAAGTGTGTTTCCGAGGTTTCCCAATCCCTCTTAAAGATTGGGTTGCGCCCTTGAAAAAGGAGGTAAAGCTAACCCCGAGAAACCCTTTGCTAGCGCTAGGTAGCGCTACGGGGGACCCACTCCAGTTGAGTGGCAGATCCCCTCCCCTCCCCTCTATTGGTTTTTCACAATATAGTTCGCAGACAGATGCATAAATAGCTAGGGGAATGTGCAGCCAAATGTTGTCGTTTTCCACAAATACTCCAGCACCTGAGCCTTCACTGGTCTTGGAGTCATCTGCGAAAATTCGACTACATTCCTTAGGCTCTCAACTTTGTCCAACCAGTCGTTGGAAATGGTTGGAGATCGTTGCTCAAGAAACTCCCTGGCTGGCTGTCTGTTAACATGGCTTTTCCCATGACTGTCACCTTAACTTGGAAAAACACAAAAAAAAAAAATTTAAATCCAATACGAGCAGTTTATCCTTAAAAATACTCTAGTACCAGCCCATTTGGATCCGCCAGCTTTGATGTGACAAATTCGCCTAGCTTCTCGCAACCATTCATGTTGTGCGATTTTTTATTGGCGATTATGAGCGGCAGATTGGGACCAATTATGCTCTCAAAGGTTTGTTATTGCCTGCTGAAGAACGTTTCGTTGTTTTCAGCTTGCTCAATAGTCCAATAAATGTGGAACAATCTTCATCGCTCCGTATTTCCCCATCACTACAACTTGCAAGCATTTAAAACCAACGTGCATCGGTATCTCCTTCGTCTCTCCTCTAATTTCCCTCTCGTTTAAAGGTAGTCATAAATCCTTTCGTGCACGCCACAACTAAGCTACGGTGACCACTGTAGTTCTGGAAAGAAAACCCAGATGCCTCCACCACCTTTTACACTTTCTCTAACCAAACCTTATCTCTGTCTCAGCTGAGCGTCTGGGTCTGGATATATGCCGATCGTGTTTTCTTAAAACTTCCGAACTTTCTTGAAGTTTCAACTCTTGGTAACGACGGACGTAAGAGGCACTGCGGCCTGTTACACTAGGAGGTCCTCGATTTTTCTAATAAAGTTGAGGATGTCTTCAGTCGTGACGTTTCTCATGTCTTCATGTGTCAGGATTTCCTTTGAGAAAAAGCGCCCCCTGATGCAGCACAAGTCACCCACTCACACAGTAGGTGTTTCGTTGATTTGTCTTCCTGAAAGCAAAGTCATGAGGAGCGATATTTGAGGCCGGAGGGGAAGCTGGCAAGCCTTCTTATGTCGTCACTTTTGTAATTAAGGAAGGAAAATTTTTTTGAATGTTGTCCCAGTTAGACAAGTAGTTCCCCTTTTCCGAGCTGTCTAGACTAGTTTTGAACGCGGAACAAGGGAAGCCGCGTGTTGCCTCTGTGTCCTGGTACCTACTTTAGTTTAACCTAGGTGTTGGAGGGTATCGAAGCAGTCAGAAGAAGGGCGGAAGACCTGAGATGGAACTGCATAGCATGGAACGTGTTACCTTCCCATTCGACATTGTGCACTTCGATCACCTTGGGCCCTTTACGAAGGGAATAGTCGATCATTTCACTAAATACACACTCCTATGAGCCGTCAAGACTACGAACAGCAAGAGAGTGCTAAGCGTTCTGAGCGAGATGGCCAGTTATTTTGGATTTCCGAGGAGGATCATCACCGACTGAGGGACTACATTCACGTCGAGAATTTTCAAGGAGTTTTGCAAGGAGAACGGGGTCCACCACACACAAACTGCTGTCCGCAAGCTCAGCGCTAATAGTTAGGTTGAAAGATGCAACAGAACCATTTTGGCATCATTTAAGTGCATGCATACTTCGGAAAAGGGAGGAGACTGGGCAAGCCAGTGGGGAGAGAACACCGTTTGGAACTGCACATTGAGGCCGAGTCCACAAGAGCTCTTGTTCGCCTACACTCTGAGGAGCATTTTGAACGACAAGTTATTGCTCGAGCTGAGAGAACAGATGATGGTGGGACCTGGGGAGATGGAAAAACAGCGAGAAGGAAAAATTCGATGCGCAACATAGGCGATGGACGCATTAACAGGCAGGGGATCGTGTTGGTTGAGAATGAGCTTGGAACCGCGGTATCGAGCGCCCTACATTGCAGTCAGGGTGTTACCAAACGATCAAAATGTGGTGGAAGATATCCCGACAGTAATGGTGTCCGACAGAATGAAGCCGTGGTGCGTGCTTCTGGAAGACGGGCTCTCCAAGCGACAACGAATGCTCCGATCCCTAGGACGGGATCAATGAAAGGATGGTCGAGTTGTAACGTAATATCCCGAGGTGCATACATATAGATCTACAGCTGAGTCTGTAGGTCATTCGCAGAACACAAATCGAACGCAAGGTCACCGAACTAAACCAGAATAAATAAATTTAACTTTCTTTTCTATCCTTGTCCTTGGTCGCTTTTCGCTTTCATTGTCCATCAACTGCAGTAGAAAGAATTCAGTGCTTTAACGCAGGCAAGCGCTCGGTTTAACATCACTCTCCTCAGAGTTCCCGGCCATAGAACAATGAGGGGAATGAGAGAGCTGACGCGTTAGCTAGATGTGGTTCTACCCGGGATGCCTCTCTTACGGAGTCAGTGTGCTCCCCGATGGGACTCATCAAAGGCAAAAGTTTCCAACACTTTCCCTCTATTGCCAACTCTAGGTGGAAAAGTGTAACAACCAGTGCCATATCCAGACATATATGGTCCTAATCAGTAGGAGCCGCGTCGAGACAGCACGAATCACAGCAATTAGCACGGACCACTGGCCAATTGGTCCACACGCTGTCAAGTTATTCCGTTTAACCTCCACTATCGCAGTTGTGACAATTCACACGAAAAGCAAACTATATTCCACTTTCTCTGTGACTGCCCGGCACTTGCCAGAGCCAGACAGCGCACTCTCGGAAGGAACTCTTCAAGGAACCATCTGAGGTTACTAACACAAACTTCTGCAACATTATTAATTTTCTCAACTCCATAGGATGGATATGAAACCTACACTCTGAGCTACGCCCATCAACATCCAGGTCACGTGAGTTGTGGCATCAAAACAGCACATCCGCGCTACTTGTGTCTCTGGCAGATTAACCAGTTTCAACCTACCTACCTTCCCCCCTCATACCAGAATCAAGATCGATGTTGATGCATGTATCATAGGCATGCCGTCCTCACAGAAAGACACTAGGTAGGGCACACTTTTTTCCCCTAACTTCATCAACTTCTCACCTCTGTTTCAATTCGAAAAAAATGCAATCCACCACACTGCTATTATTTAACATCAATATTTTTTAATTTAAACTGTATGTATTTGTTTTTTTTATTTTTAATTTAATTTTTGTTTAGTCTTAAAATGAGGCAAAAGTGAAATTTTTTTATTTTTATATATTTTTATCTTTTTTTCTTGTTTTTAATATTAATACTTAAAGTTAACGTTAGTATGTATATATAAGTATATATATCTATATTTTTTTTTGTTAGTATAAACTCCCTTGTATTTGGTTTTCATATTTTGTTCCTTATGATTTTTTTTTTTAATATTTTAAAATTTTTTTAATAATTTCTAAATACTTATCTATTATTTTTAAATTTCGATTTATTTATTTTTTTGTTTTTTTTTTCTTTGTTTGAATTTAAAATTTAAATTATCTTTGTACCACATATCTATAAATGATGTTTCTTTGATGAATTGTGTGATTATATATTAAATACTTTTTTTTTGTAGTATTTTAATTTTAAATTTAGTTTAAATGTGTTTTGTTTTTATATATATTTTTGTTTTACAAAAATATTTCATTTTTATTATTTTTCATTGATTATTTTTATAGTTTGATGTATCATCCAGTTTAGGTGAATATTGCTTTTAAAAAAGTCTTTATCTTTTATTTTTAAAATCAAAAAAGTAACTTAAATGTAGAATTTGTTTTAAAGGTTGGATTCAGATAGATTGTGGAGTTTAAGCAGAGTCCCTCAAAAAAAAAAAAAAAAAACAAAGGCGGGCTCACTTTGTTTCATCTAGCCCCGCTGTCATTAAAGGCTAATGATGTACTTTTGTGTTTTTTTTTTCTCTAACACCGACATCGGCATCAACGACGCCTTGATATGTGCCCTGCCTAGGTAGTTCGTCACCTGCTTAGTTTTCACGGATGCAATAGTGAGTTCGTATTTAGTAGATGTTAACCTTGCACTGCTAAACTATTTTTTTAACGATGTTATGCTAGTCTAGTGGAAGAGTATTCCGGTTTGCCCTTGAACTGGCAACTTTGAGCTTTGCCTGTTCATGAGAACAAGGGACATCATGCCCATAATCTTGGTGCTTAAACTCTAGTCTTTCGATAAAGAACCTTCTATGTATCTAATTGGCATGATAAAATGGTTTGTGTCTTGGGTAACGCTGGGTTAATACTAATTATAGTAAGCAGTTTTAGGTCAGAGACTATACTTGGGCTTCAAGATATCGGTTTGTGTATTCATGCATATATTGGCTTAGAGCTGAGGATTCCATTTAATTACCCCTATTGCCGATGTCGTATACGACTCCAAAAAAAGAACTTCAACAATTCGGTATTGCGATTGTCGACGGAACGCATCTTGTCGTTTCAAAATGCGATTCTTGTCGCCTAAACTATCACATTTGTGGAACGTAGCTCTAATCTCATTTGCGGAAGTCGTTTGTGAACGTCTTATGTCGTTAGAAGTGATTTTTTGTCGTACAGTGGAACGTAAATTCACTGAGAATCGTATCGTTTCAGTTATGCAAACTAAAAACTAAAAACGACTACACTCGACAAAAGTCGCCAACAATAGGGTTGAATATGATTTTTCTCTTTGACCCTAGATGTTTGCCAAACGTATAATCTATCCTGACATTCATCATGCAATAGATGAGTCTTGCATTAGATTCAAACTGTAGACTCTGTCTTGAGTGAAGAGATCTTTCTACACATTCTTATGGAATGTTCAGCTCTCTTTCAACTCAGGAAGAGAAATTGTCCTAATGGAACAGCTTGCTGCCCAAAAAAACGTTCCTTAATTTGCTGACATCTAAAGTGAAGTAACTCATTTAGGAAACTCAAGAGAAGGAACAATAGGATTCTCCTCCCGGACACACATAATCACCCCTATCATTCAATCCGACGGATCTGAGATTCACTTCACTTATTCGATCCGCGTTCACCTTGAGGCTGATCATTCAATCCGCCGGATGCACTGTTTTACCGACTACGATTTTTCTTTGTCAAAACCGACTGTTCTGTCATAGTTGACGGCGATTAGAAACAGCTGCTGATAAAAACAAAATAAAATTAAATTTAAAGACAGTGGATAGCATTGCTCTGTTTTTGAAAACGAAGAAATATCTTCAAATAGGCGAACATCTCGTGCATATTCACGGGCATTCAGTGACGACATTATGGAGCTATCAGACGCCAAGTTAAAAGTTAAAGTTAAAAGATTTCGTTGTAGTTTATAATTTCTATGAAATCAATTTGAATTTCAGTTTCATAAACAATTTTTGTTTGAATAAGGCAGCCTTTTATTATGTGTTGGAAGTGTTTATTAAGGACAATAAAAGCATATTCAATTGAATACACCTAAATAATTAATTTGTCCTAGAAAGAACATACATTTTCAGATAAATTTTCCACCCAAAATGCAACACAACACCAATCCGCAATGAATTTCCTGCGGATTTGAAATGTCAAACTTTGTATGGAGAGATTCGATCCGTTCGTTTTGAATGATCACGTGAAAAGTGATTCACATTATCGATAAGTGGACGATTCCCTTCGTACGGATTGAATGATACCGAATAAGAAATTTCGGTGGATCGTTCCCCCCGGCGGATTGAATGATAGGGGTGTATATAACATCCCTTAATTTTGTTTAACTTCAATGATTTTTAGAATAAGGTTGTACCACACAAGGCGGTTTCAATGTGGATCCAAAATCTATATCTTGTGCAGATTGCATGTCCTACCACACAAATTTGACTCGAACCCTTCTGTTTAACCCTTTTAAAAGGGTTATTCAAAGGAACTTGTGGAAACAAGGGATAGTTTATAGAAACCCGCAACATTACACAAATTCGCACCAATACTGGTGTCATCACAGGCCACTGCCTACTAGGACAACATGCCAAGAGATTAGGGGCTCCCTTCAAAGATTTTTGCAGAAGCTGCAGAAATGAGGAGTAGGAAACTACAACTTACCTCCTCTGCCACTGGCCAGCGCTATATCACAGTAGAAGAAGACTTCTTGGTCACTATCACTTTAATGAAAACTGTGACTTTAGTCAAATCCCCTTACGTAGAACCCTATTCTTTATTAATAATCTTAAACGGTTCTACGGGTAGAATTCTCACACAAAGAGTACTGTAGGCATCTCAATGGGTTCTGAATCTAAGTGAGTCTGGTGGGACATCTATATACGTAACCACGTATCACACTTGTCTATATAATCGCATAAAAATACGTTCAACGTTTCGAAAGGTTTTTCAATAGGGACACAGAATAATTGAGATATCGCGCTGAAATTTATTCCAGGTTAAGTACACATGTTAGGTTTAAGTATGGAATTCGATCTCGTTCATATATCTAATCACCGCAAGCACATTTGCAGCCATCGATTCTTTTCAATTTCCCACAATTCCAAAAAGAGATCCAACGGCCTTAAATTGCATAAGCGGCAGATTTCTCGAAATTACACGATTACCGAATTTCTCTTTCAATTGATAAATTGTTTGATCAGCTGTGTAGCATATGACACAATTTTGTTGGAACCACATATCACTGATGTCAAATCTATCCAAAAGTTGTCTTCCAAAACGGTACGAAAGAGATCATTTTCACCGACGAAAAAATACGGTCCAATCACAATCAGGCCACGATAAAATCCTTGGAATCTGTCGCCTTCAACTCAAAAACAGCCCTAAATTGTCGCTTGTCTCTTAACGAGATGGCTGAGCAATTCAAAATTCACCTTATATGGGTGCCGGGGCACAGAGACATTCCAGGCAACTGCATGGCGGATGAACTCGCCCGAGAGGGGCATAACTCTACCAATTTTTCCGGAAAAGGGGAATTTAAGCATGCCTCTCGCCACCTGCAAACGATGGATCTCAAACGTTCTCACTGTCTTATCAGATGGAAAAAATTGCTAATAAGCACCTAAGAAGGTGTCATAACGGAACACTGCACCATCGGCAAGCACGCCTTTAGGTTGAATCTCATTTACAACGACTTTTGCAGAAGCTGCATGGACGAGGAGGAGGAGGAGACAATTTTCCACCTTCTCTGTGCATATCCGGCCCTCTCAGCTCGAAGAAGAACACACCTATGAGCCAGCTTCTTGAACAACCTTAGCGAACTGGCTGACATCAATATAGGTAGGCTCCAGTGCTTCATAGCAAGCTCGGGCTGGTTCTGCGAGTAGTATTTCTGGTGAAGTACAGATTCTGGTGATAACACAAAGGACCTTATCTGGTCTAAGTGAGCTTGGCACTCCAACCTAACCTATGTCCTTATTGAAAACCTGTTTACATTTTACGGCATGAAGACTGACTGCAAACGATCGTGTAAAGGTGAATATGGTTTCTTTTTAAAGATACTCACCATGCATGCCCCCTCTTCTATGAATCACATCCAACAACTTAAGTTTAACAACAAAAGCCAAAACCAAACGAAAATTCACAACCAAATTAGAGAAACGAAAAATAAAAACAAAATATTTAAGATTTTTTTTTTTTTTTTCACTTTTAATAAATTATCAAATTATATCAGTTTTTCTTAATTTTTTTTTTTTTTTGCTTTTTACATCGAGTTCGTGACTCCTCTTATCAATTTACATACCTACTATCTCTCTCTCTCACTATCTATTTGTTAATCAGCTCTATCTCACAAGAAACAAATACTTTTTGAAACGTAAAATATTAATACCGATTTTTTGTTGTAGTTTTCTTCTTTAACAATTATAAATTTAATTATTATTGAAAAAATAAAAATAAAAAAAAAATTATAATAACCAGTCCGAGTTTGTTCTCTTTTTATACACAAAAAAACAAAAATTATATAAAATAATACACATTCAATATTTACAAAGGGGAGGGGGGGAGGACAAATTTAAATTTTTCTCAATTAACTTTTAATTTTAACTTAAAATTTAGCATCACTGGAATTATCGTGTCTTTTCTTTTTGTTTCTTTTTTTTTAATTCATTATAATTGTTAAAATTTGTTGTTTTTTTTTATTTACATAATTTTTTGAAAAGAAAAAACAGAAAAAACTATAAGAGAAATTGTACTTAAACATACAGTGTATCTATAAATATATATAGTTTCTAGGGTTTTTTTTTTAAACACACACGAGCACAGCTTGTTATGTTTTACTTTAGTCCATTTGCTTGCTGGTTGATGTTTAAATTTTGTTTTTTGTTTTAACTTTACAATATTTTACATAGAGAAATGAAAAAAGTTAATAATAATAAATTTGTTTGAAAATAAACAAAAGAAAAAAGTACAAAGAACGTTTTGTCGCTTTAGAACAAATGGTTGGGTCTGGCAGCACTGTGTGTTTTCTCACGTGTTTTTTGTTTTTGCTCAGTTCATGTGACAGTTAATTTTAGCGGATGGTTGTCGGTGAATAGAATTCGAAAGCCATCCACCCCTGTCATCAGTGGTAGTGTCGCAAACTGTTGTTGTTGTTGATGATGTTGCTGTTGTTGTTGTTGAATGAGCGGCGACCCGTCGTGTTGCTACTGTGTATCATTCCGATGCTACCGTTGCGCATTGGCAACGCCGGTGGCGGTGGTGTAGGTGTTGGACTCGGCGGAGGAGCGTCATGATCGATGGGCAGCGAGTAGTGTGAATTGTTGTGAATGTAATTCGGATCGATTGTGTGGTGTTTACCGCTGCCATAGTGGTTGTGATTGAAGTGATCCTGATTGAGTCTTACGTGACGTTCGGTGGTGGCCGCCTTGCCATTGTGTACAATTGGTAGGGGCTGACTGTAGTGGTTTTGATTTGTGCCATTGCAATTGTCTTGGGGCGCGGACAACTTGTTGTTCTTGGCGTTGTTGGTCATCAGGTGGATTTGGCTGAGCTGCACGAAGGAGGAGTTGTCGTTTGGTTGTTGCACTGTTGGTGATGGTGGAGATGGTCCATTGCCATTGAGGACGGTCGATGTTGGTACTTGGAGCTGTTGTAGAGTTTGACTCGAGGCACCCCGACCTCGGGGAGGTGGGGGTGGTGCTTCTAGCTATAGTTCCGTAACGGGTATTGGTCTGAGGCTGAATTGTTGGTGTGGATTGTAAGTGTTGGTCTGTGGGAATTGTGAGTGGATGCCCAGACTGCAGGGATGTTGATGTCGGGACATGTAGTCTTCGTCTGAGAAGGTTTTCTGGTATTCACGTTCCTTGCGGCCTAGGGCAGAGTTTCCCCAGCCGCCTTTGAGAAATTCTCGAATTTTCCGTCGGCATCGGTAGAGGATCAGAGCGAGCGCGGTTACCGTAGCAGCGGAGCCTACAAGCAGGGCTCCAATCATTGCCTGTTTTTTCGGATCACTGTGTGAGCAGCCCAATAGAGATGGTGTTAGATTTTTGAGGTTTTCATCCTTAAGTCTGTCGGGATATTCACAGAGGACATTGGCAACAGCATCGCTTGTGGAGTTTTTGGACACAAGTAAGCTTCTCAGCCAAAGCACCCGGCAGTCGCAAGTCATTGGATTGTCAGATAAATCCAATGTGTGGAGGTCAGCCCACGGGAACAGACCCTCTGCGAGAGTTGTCAAAGCGTTTTCTTTTAGGATCACATGTCTCAGGTGGGGTAAGCCACTAAGAGCACCTTCCTGGACGTCAGATAGCATTTTGTTCGATGAAAGATTGAGGTATTCCAAATTTGTATTTGTTGCGAAGGCTCCATTGTCGACCCTTTTCAGTCGAAGGGCGCCGGAGATCTCCAGTCGTCGAAGGTTTTTAAGTCCCACAAAGGCTCCTTCCATCACAACTTCGAAATTATTTTGTCCCAGTGACAGTTCTTCCAATCTCTCTAAGTGACTCAGTCCAAGTGTTGGAATCCTCTGCAGACGATTGTCGGACAAATCAAGGATTCGTACACCCTCCAATCCCCGCAGGGAGTCATGCGATATGTTGTGTAATCCAGCACCCTTCAAATCCAGTCGGGTAAGACCCTTCAAATCTTCGAAGGCTCCCGACGGGATGGTCATAAACGAGTTTGTGCCCAGGAACAGTTCAGCCAAACTTGGCATGGCTTGGAATGTCTGTGAAGATGGCACTGTTGTAAGGGTGTTATCGTCCAGATACAGGACTCTTAGGTTCACCATGCCATTGAAGGCACTCGGATCAATGTGACTGATCCGATTTTGTCCCAAATTTAGTTCTTCCAATTTGGTCAGGGGGGAGAATGTGCCTTGCTCTAGTTCGGCCAGGAAATTCCCCCGCAGATTAAGCACCGTCAGGGATGCCAATCCCATGAAAGTTTTATTACTGATCGATCCGATCTTGTTGTGATTCAAATGCAGTTCCTGCAGTTTTCTCTGGTAGGCGAATGTTCTCTGTGGGATTGTCACCAAGTGATTGTAGGACAGATCGAGGAACGTCAGCTCGGCATAGAATTGAATCGATGAGTCGATTGTTTTAATTCGATTAGTTTTGATCACTAGCCGTTGGATTGATGGATTCAATGCAATCGGTAGGACATCCAAACGTCCCTCGCCGCATGTTACCACCAATGTGTCATCGTCACACTGACAACCAGATGGACAGTTGGCCAGCGCTGAAATGCTCATAACTCCGAGGAGAAAGATTGCCGAGAATAGGTATGATCGTAGCGATGATGATGATGTGAATGATGCCATTTTGTTTGATGGTTTGCGATGGTTACGTTTGTTTCGTTGATGAGAACCAAGAAGTTTTTTTTGTATTTCTTAAGAGCGTTACAATTGAATTATTGAATATCCTGCAAAGAGAAGAAAACACAAGGACAAATATCAGTTTAAAATCCCTTAAAGGACGAACTTAGATACTTAAAATTTACATTTGATACAAAATACACTTGAAGTCAAGAACAAGAACAAGAAGAACACAAAAAGGATTTTATATCCATCCGGAGGACGACTACTAAGACGTATGTATGTCGCATTTAGCAATTTAAATTTGTTTTTTTTTTTTTTCGTTCTAAAACAGAAGCAGAAGGACGAAAAGTCAATGTCAGTTTTCAAACAACACTAGGGGGCAACAAAAAAGGAGTGTTTCAGTTCAGCTACAAACAGAGTCAAAGAGAGAGAGAGAGAGTGTGTGTATGTACATATCCTTAAGGGGGCACGCAGTTAACTGCTATAAATTTCAACCCTCCTATAAGGAATCCACACAAAAAGTATCTAAAAAAAGAAACTGAAATATAACATCCAACAAGTTGTATCCCCATATCTATGAGTATCTCTGTGGAGAGTATTTCTTTTTTTTTCTTTGCCAATTTAATATTTATATATGCGTGTCGGTACACACGTATGTAGTTCGGTCTTATCCTTGTATCCATCATGGGATCTATGCAGATATCACAGGAAAAAGCTATGCCTACTTCTTTTTTTTTTTTTAGAACTTTTAGGGATGCGTATATGGGGTTTATGGTCTGTTTTTGCACGCCTACGGGTCTGTCCCTAGAGGGAATACTTTTAGGGCATCACTGTGTGTGCCTTTAAGGAAAAATCGTTTTGTGTTTTTGTTATTGTTGGTTGTTCATAAAAATTTTATTGAGTGTTTGAGGTTTTTTATGCAAATAACCCAAAAATGCAAATCAATATGCGAAGTAATAAATTCAATTCCAAAAATACCAAAAACCAGAGATACCAACAGATATACATAGGTGTGTGGATCGGTGTTAAAAAGACCTTCAAGGGATACACTATGTATCTGGAATGGACATACAGAATGGGGATATAAAAATCTATTGAGTAACTTAATAGATATGTTAAAGATACAAACAACAACACCGTGTAAGGCAAGAGTGGTTGGGAAGGAAGTTTCTTTTTTTTTTGTATTTGAAGGGTGTTTGTGGAAGGAAATATAAATTTATGCTGCGGGTTTTAAGATACATATACAGATATTATTTGTTTCCACATCGGATGTTGGTGGGAGGGGGGGATGTGTAACCACAAGTTATGTTTTTCTTTTTTTAAGTACAAGAGTTACATACTTCTCTTTGTTTCTATTTTTTGTCTTAAAATGAATTTGTTCACAAAAAAAAAGAAGCATTTCTCCATTTAAAATGTATCTAGACAGAATGAGAGAGTGTTTGAGTCACACTTAATCTATTAATTTTATGTTTATACAGCAGTCCTTGACCATTTTAAGGCAGGTGCATCGAAAGATGTAATAAAAAAAATTCACTATCCTGTATCTAATGCGATTATTTGCAACTTTAATGTGAATTTTTAATTAAAATCTACCAACTGGCCATAAAGTGTAGTTACTTCGCAAAGTAGTAGCTTTAACAAGTTTTTTTCTTTTGAAAGCAAAGTTGATTCTCTACACTTTCGTCATTAGTTTAGCGTTGGTAAGTGCAAACATTTTTTTAACCAATTGCGAAATGTTGGAAACTACGTACATGTTGTTGCATAAAAGTTGGAAATAATTTACTAGAATTATCTACGGACATTGGGGTAATGTATTTGGAAAAGTAACTTATGAGGGAAAGCGGTAAAAAAAGTAGGTTATAGGTGATCTAAGTCGATTGCAAAATGTTGCAAGTGAAACAGATGACTCAATTGAAACCAGAATTGGTAGATGATTGCACAATTTTTTGAGGAAATAACTTGGCAAATCCTTTGCATCCTCTTATGTGTGATTGATTGTTGCAAATCATTGAAACATGTTGTATATGCTGCTAAATATGTTGCAAATTATGAAGACAAATTAAATGAAACAGAAATCGTTAGAGGTTGTACATAAACGCTTATGCAAGATCTAGATTGATTGAAACCAGATGCAAGTGTTCATATTTTTGTAGAAAGCATAGAGGAAGAGAGTGTTCTGATTGGACGAGAGCCTCAAATTTGATAGATGAGCAACACAACTTTTTGTGAGGTCCAATTTGAAAGCTTTCTTCGTCTGAAATTTCAGATGTTGTAAAATAATATATTACGTGTTCTGTTGTACCTAGGTTTAGTTTTGAATTAGTGGACTAGAAATCAGCACTCAAACAGAGGGTTCATTTCCTAATAGAAAGGTTTTATATAAAAACACTGGGTGCATGGGATGAACTAGAGCTTAGGAAATGTTTTAAAGCAGCGTTTCCCCATCTTTTTGAGTCGCGGTGTAGTTTTTAGTAAAAAGAATTCGTCGCGTAACATTTTACATAACACAGAGAGGTTAAATGAAAAAGACCACCCCAATAGGTACCTTTCGTCTCTCTTCTACCAGTCCTTTCAGTCAAAGATGCTCCCAGGATTTCTCCGCAGTTCTTCCCTGATCGTGATTCCTCGTCTTAGCAGAGGCTTTGCACCTAGCACCACCAATCAACCAGTCGTGGAGCATTTTGTCGTGTGTTTGCTTGTTTTATCTAAGTCACTGCGACTGATCAAAGCTGAAAAAGCCTACTACAGTCTGTCAAGGCCCTTCAAATCCAGGAACTTAACCAGTTACTGTTGTGTAAGACAATCCGATACTTAGGTGCAAAAAGTACCAAAAAACAGAAAAGTCTTAAGAATAATAGTTGGTCCCGAACGTGAGGGAGGACGATTCTGGAGACTCTACAACCATCTACGAGCCCTACCCGAGAGCAAAATTTTATTTAAAAAATTAAGCTCGCAGTCAGTTCTTTGTAGCATTATGTGGATTTATGGGACCCGATACCGGGGTAGATCATGTCTTCGTTAGAAGCGTAGTGTTTGATAGGACTCCCAGAGCTTACGGACGCCAAACTGGATGATATCGGCTCCAAATCGGGACTGGTGGAGAGATGATGTAGATGGAGGTCCGGAGACCTAACTCTATATCGTACTTATATCAGAAGTATAGGCCTCCTCTACAACGACTTTTGCAGAAGCTGCATGGACGAGGAGGAGGAGACAATTCTCCACCTTCTCTGCACATGTTCGGTCCTCTCAGCTCGAAGAAGAACATACTTTGGAGCCAACTTCTTTCACAATCTAAACGAATTGGCAGACATCAGCATAGGCAGCCTCTAGCGCTTCATAACAAGCTCCGGCTGGTTCTGCGGGTAGAATTTTTGGTTCAAGTACAGATCCACACAGGACCTTGTCTGGTCTTAGCGAGGTTGCACTTTGCAGTCTGCCACTTCAACCAAACCTAACCAAAAGTAAGAAACGGAGCACAGTTCGAAAAATCCGGGTTTCAAAATGTCTTCATGTGTTGCAGAGATGTATCTAAACATGTTGCAGACCCGTATTTAGGACTTTATTTCACTGGAAACAGATCTCGTAACAAGAATTATTAGAATACCGTCATTAGGCATACCCTCTTCAATGTTGCAGATATTTGATAAATGTTCCTGAACATGTTGCCATGATGTAGACATTAATATTGATAAAGATAAAATTTATGGAGAAAAAGACAAGATGCCTCACAACTTAAGTGAAAATTGATACTTGTAATACCGCCCATGGGAGATACAGGATACATTAAACTCAATATCCTCCATTTAGATATGCAAATCTACATCAATATAAGCATATCGGCAAAAAAATAAAAATAAAACCAACAAGACAATCTGTAATCCCTGAGATACACGTTTAAATGTCAACCCATTCGTTTGGCGATTCTTTTCAGAGACACATGAGTGTTTTTTTTTCTTCATTTTTTCTCACATAAATGTCCAAGAATGCCATTCGATACTTTTGGCGTGGGTTGACGCAGAAGAAAACTTATGAACAGAGTCCAAACAAAAATATTATTGCCATTAATTTATTTATTATTTCCACCCGGCAAAAAAAAAAAAAAAACAATCCACACGCAGTTCAAGAGTATCTCCATCTTTGTGTGTTTCGCTTTTTTCTTTTTTTTTTTTGCTGGCACTTCATTGTACATTGGGATTATGTCAGCGCAATTGTATGTTTATGGCATTGAAAAGCATTTTTTCATATTTTGCTGAGCTAAAGATACTTTTTTTTTTATTTCTTTCTCTAAGTCATGCAAAAAATGCAAACAAAATATATATATCCTCGTTTCGATTACATTTATCTTTCGAGAAAATAAGTACGTAAAGTATGTTATCCCCATTGTAGTGCAATAGTGTCTCCATTGATGGTGTGGCGCCGGTGTATAAATTTTCCAACACATGCACAATGAAGATTTATGGCCTTTAGAGGATGATACAAATACGATACAAAAACAAACCTATATCCATGGGAAGTGCATCGATAAATGGGATAAAAGACCTTGAAAATGCATACCCAATCGATACATTTTTTTTTACAAATTTTTGAATACGTGAGCTTGGCAGAAAGATGAACTCTGTACCCTATCTCTCACCTACTTAATCCCTTTCGGATTCACAAATGACTGTGGCAAACAAAAGCCTTTGAACGGGTAGATAAACTAAAACCTCATAAAGACAAAAACGGGGGGAAAAATATCATGCATATCCTCTCCATGCGGGTAGATATGCACAGTGATTTGAACATTTTTACGAGAATCAGATACCGAAACTTTAATTCACATTTGCACGTGCTAACGTGACTTTTTCGCAAAAACTTTTTCACAACTAAAAATACATTTTGGTGTTTATGGGGTTTTTGTGTGTTTCCGTATCCGAAGTGAAAGAATGGAAACGAGGTTTGTTGTTGTTGTTGGTTTTTTTTTTTCTCTCTAACTGAACTGAAGCAAAACGAAGGCTTTCTACCTAATTAAATACGAACCGATGCATGTCATTTTTTAACGTGAGTTACAGTTGGAGAGGTTGTTGTTGTTCTTTCCCCCCCCCCCCCAATTGCAGTGTAGATAGACAGTGTGAGATATGAACACTTGTGCAGATGTACATATATGGGTTTGAGATTTTTTTATTTTCCTTTGAATGATGATGCAGGGGAAACCAGGGTAGGGCTTAACAATGACCCTCACGAAAAAATGAATCCAAAATGTGTAACAAAATGGAAAAAATGTTTGTAAAAAAATAACAGGACACCGAATGAAAATTAAATGACCCTCTTGTTGTAAATCAATGAAAAATACATTACAACTGTCTTGTGCGTATGTGTGTGTGTTTTCAGTGCATAACGCCCATATTGACAAACGGCTGGCATTCTGGATGCACACCCAGACTCACGAGTCACGACTGCCATCAGGCGAACAATTGCGTGACAATTATTGTACATTTGGGAGAAATTAATTTTTCCCTGTTATTTCTACTACAGTTAATAAGGGTAGATGGACACATAAAATATGAGAGTATCTACTTGAAAAAAAAAATTACTTAATTGGCAGTTGTGTAAGGGGAACCAGTCTGTAGCCAGGGTTTGACGCCATCTAATCCAAGTTTTTTTAAGACTCGTTAACTATTGTGAATGTTGCTTTAAAAAATCCGTAAGCCTAGCTTATAGTATACTTAACACATCTATTGTGCATTGTAAATGACCACCAACTCACCTCTACCTACTTATTCATAAATTTCAGCGTATAACGGTGTCTTTCCAGGTGTTTAGCTACACATTATCGATGCAAATTTTAATACAGTTCCCCTTTGCATAAACTGCGATGCGTATTAATGTTTACATTAAGTGTTAAATGTCAAAAGGAAATTTATACAAAGAAAAATTATGTATACAGATCAGGCTTCAAGGCGTTTATGGAGTTGACACTAGTTAATTAGGTCGTGAGAATGATTATCACAGTTATATCTTAGAAGTTTGACGTTCTAGTGTGCAAATTAAGCTACGAGACTGGTATTGGAAATTTGGTTAAGCACTCTAAGCCTGGTTTATACTTTTTAGAAACTTTCACGGTTTCTACAAGCAAACAATATGTATTCCCTGTAGCAGTTGCATGAACGAAGGAGAGGAGGACCCGATTCCCTACCTTATAAGAAGCTGCCCAGCTTTCTCCACTTAGAGGAATTCTACTAGAACGACTTAGGCGATCTGATGAACACAGATGTCAGAAATCATCTAAGCTTCATCAGAAGCTCCAATCTATCAAATAGGTAAGGGGAATCTCTCCTAGGTACATGCGGTCTCACAATGAACCTTTAGCTGGCAATCATTTCAACCTAACGTAACCTATCTTGCTTTGTGTGTCAACTTTAAGCCCGCTTCAAATTCAAATTGCTTGAGGAGCTAGGTATCAACAAAGTTGACGATCCATGGATTGATCGAGGAGCTGTAAATAGCAATAGGTCTCAAACCATTCAAGCTGTCAAAGCTTTACTTTGAATCTAGGTCGATACGAAAGGTTTAGTTTTGTCTATAAATTTCAAGCTCAGCTCAGACATTCCTATGGCAAAACATCGACTATACCCTACGACTTGATTATCCCCTCAAGACTTGACTGAAAGGACGAAGGGGATCCATCTGCTTCTACATGGATAATTGCCTGACACTTGTATCCTCTTCCAAGCCAAGATAATGACGGCCCCATCATCACAAACGCTCTTACTGTCTTATCAGACAGAAAAACACTGCTTTTTAGTACCGTATTGGGTGTTATAATGGGCCACTGGCTCATTGGCAGACACGTCGATCGGGGGGGCTTTCGTGCAATGATTTTTGTAGAACCTGCATGGATGAGGAGGAAGAAAGAATTCTCCACCCCCTCTGCTCGTATCCAACTCTCTCAGGTCGTAGGAAAGCCTACTTAGGAGCTACAGTTTCTTCCATAGTCAAAACGAACTGACTGCCACCAGCATAGGCAGCCTCTAGTCCTTCAATTTTCCAGAAGCATTCAGATTCGATCGACTTCTAAGGCAGAATCCCTCTTTTGGTGTAGTGGTTGGAGAGACTCAGATTTTGTTCGTTTCTCTCTTTACTTTCGGTGGTTGTTGGTTGTTCGAGCCCTCCAATCAGGGGTTTTAAACACTACCCATCCCACCATCGTCATCTTCACGCTTCAAAGCTGGCTCCGACTGGTCTTGAAGGAAGCTTTCTGGAAGAAATGACAGATCCTTGTGGTGTGTTAACAAGGGACCTTCTTTGGTCTAAGTATGTAACTCTAACCTAATCGACATTTGAATTCTTACGTGCACCCTTTCATGAGCTTAAGACTATTTTTGTCGACTTAAAAGTTGGAAACTCGGCTTTAAATTTGAAATTTGATTGGGAAAACCTAGCTTAACGACTCGAATGCATTCTCAAACATCAAACGAATCTTCAAACCCTCGCTTACTGATTGAAAAGTAAAATTTTGTTTGAGAGTTAAAAGTTGTATGCTTACCTTTATTGAATATCTTTCGTAGTTGGCACATTGGACCCGCACATTTTGATTCTCATGTCTTAAGTATCTCAGTGATTTTTATTGTTGTTGTTGCAGTTTTCTTCTTTCGTGTTAAAAATTTCTGAAAACAAAAAAGAAAAATTCAATTGAAATATGATACAAGTATCTAATAAAACGTTTAACTGTTCCTACTCCCCAATGAATACAAAACATTCCAATGTCGATGATTTGCATATGATACAACATACCCCCTACGTGTCATTCACACCACATACGTGCATGTCATATGAGGCATCGAACCGTTGTATCTTTTTCATAGAGAAAAAAAAATAATAGAATTGAACAAATTATGTCTAATAAGACTGACTGACGAAGTGATGTCACTCAAATGTAGAACCACGCACCATGTCAATCTCAAACCCAACAAAATGTGGCGTTGTGTCTCATTTATGCAAGCAAACACGAACACACACATCCAAATGACTAGACTTTTTTTTTAAAGATTCATATGCGCCTATGTCCTCCAATGGAAATTAAATGCACTCAAGCATCTCTGTATGCATTCAGTGTTGTATAGTTTGCCCTAGTGTTTATGCTCCGTCACGTTGGTTAGAACAAAAAAAAAAAAAAAACAATTCATTGACCGTTTGTCACTTTGTTATTCATTAGATACATTCAACAATTCAGCCGTAGATACATACATTAAAAAGCGAAAAAAAAAAAAAAACAAGTAGAAATGCATTCTAATAAATTATTCACTCAATTGAGCACGGAATTGAGACATATTCACGTACGTGTTTGTGTTCATTTAAATGTTTTTCCTTATAATCAACTTGAAATAATTTTAATTGATGTCATTAATGTCAGTTCACTGTTACACAGATACACGTGTATATGCTGCAGTCTTATGGGAAAAGATTTCATTTGTTGAAGAGCAGGAAGTTTCAAAGCCCTTAATCTGGTCCAAGATACACATAATGTGTTCTCTTTTCATAATCGTTTATACAAAAGGAAAATGCGGATCAACAAAATGAAATAAAAAGAAGAAGAAGAGAAGATGAAGCGCAATCTTGATGATGATGATATACCGGGAGACTGCATGTGATTTAATGATTGCATTCACCGCAGAGATACCTAACTCCTTCTCCTTCATCTCCTCCATCTTTTCTCCATCTTTGCATTTATGACAATCAACTTGATGATCTGGATTGTGTGCAAAGAGAAAGAGAAGAAGCCTGAACTTGTTCGTAGAAAACAACTTGAAAGCAGGAAGGCGATCTTGACGATCTTGATGATCTTTCATTCGTTTAATATTTTTCTCTCTCTCATTGGATTTGTGTGTGCCTCTAGTCTCTGCTCTACCGAGTTTGATTCATTATAAACACTTGAGATATGTGTGTTTTCTTTTTTCGTAATACCCCCCCCATGGAATTATGTATATCGATAAATTTATGTATGAAACAGAGAAAGGAATGCTTGTGGTTCTCTGCATTTAAACACTTGAAAAATAAGTATCTAATTGTCATTTGATTGTCGATGTCGATGTCGATGTGGATTTGTTGCTGATGCTTGACAGTGGCAATGAACTCAATTATAAAGAAAACACTTAAAATTGTAACCAAAAGATATACGAACTAGGCATCTATCTGCGGTCAAGTGATTTCTTGTGCATGGCTCGTGCGTTGCGACGATAGTTAAAATGGAGTACCACACGAGTATCACTAGGGACCGGTTTGTTTTTCTTTTTTCTTCTTTTGCAGATTGTATTTCTATAATTCGCTGTGAATAAACACAAATATATATATATATTTTTCTTTATATGGAAATTCCAATGTATGCCTCTAAGGTTT
This sequence comes from Criorhina ranunculi, assembly GCA_951813785.1. Taxonomy (NCBI): domain Eukaryota; kingdom Metazoa; phylum Arthropoda; class Insecta; order Diptera; family Syrphidae; genus Criorhina; species Criorhina ranunculi. Next base: position 9,640,615 of record OX638382.1, on the reverse strand, counting down.
CTTGTTAAAGTTACTTATTCACTTTTTACTTTTTCTCGTTTTCTCTCACCATCTTTATAATGTATCTACGTATGTATGTGCAGACGGATTTATAGTCAATGCTGAGTTAATGATGAGAACCACTGGGAGAAGTGTGAACAATTTAATTGTTGTTAGTTTGAGAATTACTTTATTTTGAACCTTTTTTTTTCATCCGAAGAGATTGTGAGAAAAAAAAGTCTCAACGTAACGATCGTGTAATGCAGAATAGTAGGTACCTACATACCTACCTCTCCTCTCTTGTGTATTTTTTGTTTGTTTATCTATTGTTTGTTGCATATCTTTTGTATGTGACTAAACTCAAAAGGTGTCTAATTTCACATTACTTTCACAAAGAAATGTAGTTTTTTCGTTGATATTTTGACAAGTCTGTGTGGGAAATTATTGAAAATGTTTCAAGAAAAATTGATAGATACACTTGATGAGCAACTGTGCAAGTTCGAGTCCGATCGGGTAACAGCAACAGTCACAATAAAAGAAGAATCGAACAATATCTGCATTTCTCCAACCATAGGAGTTTCTGCCTAGTAGTACAACGGACCAGAATCGATTCTGAGTGCTCCTGGGATTTGAACACATATTAATCCTTGTTAAGACTACTTAACGAGCTTAGAAGTTTGGATTAAAGGCTTCAACTATCGATCATATGCGGTGAATATGACAGTTTTGCATGGAACTCATGTCTTGGAGAAAGGTTGATTCATCAAAATCTCCATATCACGACTTAAAGCACGGCATAGGCGCCTGTTTACTCTACTTCTCGGATTTGAAGACAAAAATTCATCTTAAGTCTGATTAGAAGGTTACTTCATCAAAAATGCCTCTTCACGACTTAAAACTCGGCTGAAGCACTTGTTTAGGTTACTTCGCGGATTGAAAAACTGGGATTAGGAAGCGAAAAATCCTCTGAAGTCTTGTTAAAAAGTAGCTTCATTGAAATTGGCTTTTCCCAACTTAAAACTCGGCTTAGGCATTTGTTTAGTCCACTTTCCGCATTGAAAAGCTTGGATTGGAGACCGAAAATTCATCTGAAGTCGGGCTGAAGGGTTGCTTCATCAAAATTGCCATTTCACGACTGAAAACTCGGCTTACACATCTGTTTAGTTCGCTTCGCGGATTGAAGAACTTGGATTAGAGACCGAAAATTCCTCAGAAGTCTGATTAAATTGTTGCTTCATCAGAAATGCCTTTTCATGACTTAAAACTCGGCTTAAGCACTTCTTAAGTTCACTTCGGGGATTGAAAAGCTTGGATTAGAAGCTAAAAATCTCTCTGAAGTCTGGGTAGCAGGCTGCTTCATCAAAATTGCCTGTTTACGACTTGAAACTCGGCTTAAACCTTTGTTTAATCCATCTGGCAGATTTAAAAACTGGGATTTGAGACAAAAGAACTCCTCTCATGTGTGGTGTGAAAGGTTCGTTCATCTAAAATTTATTTCAATGACTTTAAGCTCGGCTTAAGCACTTTTTTAATCCGCTTCCCGAATTGAACATTTTGGATTACAACCAAAAATGCTTCTGAAGTGTGATTTTACATTTTAAAGGCTCAATTGTGTCTTAAAACTCGGTTTCGATGTACAAACCTTCTTCTTCAACCTTAGATTCAAGCTTGGACCTTTTAATCATGACTTTGGTCTCCTAAGCTGACTTTTTCCCCTTCGAATGCAATTCAAAGTTCTAGACTTAAGATACTCTTTCAACGAACTCCTTGACTTTAATCTGAAAATACCATAACGTCAGCAACTTGATGTGTGTGCTGGTGCTCCACTCGACGAGCACTTTAATCTGCCTTCCTCTCTCTTGTCATGCCAATTGGGTGGCCCTTTTTGATATTTTTTGCTTAGCTTCTGTCTGCTGCTCCTGCTTCTATCGGATCAATAGACAACAAACACAAATCTGTCGTCTCTAACGTTCTATATGTGTGTGTCGTGTATCTTTAAGTTTCATAGGCAAAGCAAAAAAAAGAAGTATCTGTATCTGCTATTTGCCATAGATACGATAATAATTTCTACTTCAGCCGAAAGATTTAAGAGATCTACTTTTCTTTTTTTTCCCTTCTTTGCCATTAGGTACTTCCTTTTGGCATCGTTGTCGTATGTTTACTTTTGGAATACATTTGGTTTTTTTCTTCTTTGCTTTGGCAGCATTTTTTTTCCATCTTTCATTGAATCGATTAAATGAAAATAAATAATCAAAGAGGGAGATGTATCTGAAATATGTATATTTCAATCGACTTTAATGGGATTTATTTTTATTTGGAAGAGAAATTTAATTTTCTTACACAAAATACAAATTTTTTTTTGTGATTTATATCACTTGTCGTCTGTATCTGTCTCATTAAACCAAAACACAGCATGAGGTCACACTGAAAAGATACACATACATATGTATATGAAGAGGAAGATTTAATTTTAATATGATTATGTTATAGCAGATGTGGTTTTGCGACATTTTTTTCGTGCTCAAAGATAAAGATTTAAAGTGTAAATAAAAATTTGTAGTCTCATCCATTTAAATATCAAGAAATGCTAATTTTTTTTTTTTTCAACACAAAGATTCACTCTTTACTCAGGCTTTTGTGATTTCCTTAGGGAAAAAATGTAAATGACTAGCCATGAACAAGTTTAACTGGTAAAAAAAAAAAATCGTAAATTAGTGTCGATCCTCTGAGAGTATATCGAATGCTAGAAGATGTAGATACTAGATAGATGGTTACATAAATTAATTTAGGAATGTGACTATGTTCTCTCACGAATAGATTTTCACTTTTTTTTTTGTTTTCTAATTCATTAGAGGATCAGATTGGCTTGGGAGATAAAAAAAAAAAAAAAAAGTTTATACAAAAACTTGCGAAAATCATGTTATTTGTTGAGGACCTATAAGGTTTCACTGGGAATGGAAGTGATGTATAGCTCATGTTGTTAATGGAGTTGCTATGCAGATAATGGGACAAAATTTATGCAAATTGGAATAGGAGTTTTGGAGTTAACACGTAACAAACATAACTTTTGAGGGACCGAATTTTTGTTGACACCAATGATCAGCTCGGGTTACACTTGGAGAAAAAGTGGCGTGTTGTACGTATACATCACGGAAAGCTTACATGAGGCGCCGATATAAGAAACAATCAAACAGAACAAAGATTACGATGGCATGGTCACGCTATGCGAAGGAGTGATGACCACACTGTAAAAACACCGATGAATCTAGATGATGGTCACAAAAACAGAGGAAGATATCCTTACAAACAAGGCAACTCAGGGAAGACCATCCTGAAAACTCCGGAGAGGGAAAGTGCGGCCTTAAATAATTGGAATCTAAGGTTAGGAACAAGTATGTGTCGCGACAGGTCATCGAGAGCTAATGCCACAGTTTTATTACCGACTCTGAACGGCGGATTGAGAAGCTTTTCCATGACAGATTAAAAATGTTTGGTGGTTTTGAGGATCGAACCCTATGTTCTCTTGCTTAGCAGTCCGACGCACTAACCACTAGGCCACGGTTAAGTAGAAAGCCCGGAAGAAGCAGAAAGCCCTTAAAAAAAATCATCGCGTCAAAAATATGCAGAATAAGCCCGAAATATTGCGTGGCTCTTCTGGAGACCGATGGCAGAAATGTAAAGATTTAGAACTTTATCCAAAAACTGGTTAGGTAGAGGTGGTTGTTTAAAGTAGAACCCAATGCTCAACAAAAACCAAATTAGCACAGGAATGCGCCTTTTTGTCACCACGACTCGTGTGACCTGGTTGATGAAGTGTGTTCTTCTGTTGAGTTTAAAAAAAAGTAATTAGATCTCGTATCCCTTTATCCGAGATGTCGTTGAAGTCGTCGATTAATGGTTGAATTAATGCCCAACATTTGCAGAGAAAATGGGGGCACTCATTTTCGTTTCCATAGCTGCAGCAGTGGGGGTTGTATGGAATACCTCATTTGGTCGCATGGTCTCCAATTGGTCAATACTCCGTGGTTATCGGCGTTATTCTGGCGATATCTGGGCGGGTTCTGTTTTGGATATTGACATGGAGCAGTTGGTTGGACGTTGGCCTTCTGCAGGACGTGTGAATGGATTTGTTCGCTCCGAGCAAGATGAAGACCCTTGCCGCGAGTGAGCTATGTAGAACTGAGCCCTGCCTGGTCAGTTCATCTGCATTTTCGTTTCCTTTTATGTCACTGTGCCCTAGAACTCAGAGCAGTGTGACCCTGAAGCATTCGCCCAAGCGGACAAGCTCGATCCAGCACTCCTGCACCAGTTTGGAGGATATGGTAGCCGAGCCAATAGCTTTGAATAGCTATGTCACGTTCAAGTTGCGTTTAAGCCTCTCGGATTGTCAAAAGTTCTGTCTGGAAAACGCTAGCAAGCTGTAAGATTTTGATATTTTCAGTGATTCCGCGTAGGCAACGGCTCCATAAGAAGTCCCACTTGCCCCATTGCCTATGATTTGGCGATTAAGTTTACGACAGTACTTAGAACCTTCTCTAGAATTCAGTACATATGTCACTGTACAAAGACATACCCTTTAACATTCAAACAGTTTACACAATAAATTTCAACCCCTCGTCTCAATTTAAAGTCAATCCCATGAACTAGAAATCTTAAATCTCTTTTTAACTAAAAGAACAAAAAAAAAAACAGAAAAAAGGAAGAAGATCCTATCTACCTACTTAAAGAGAAATCGAAACCATTTAAATTAGGTCATTTTAATTCACCTTTTATCATCCTTATTGTCTTTTCCAATCTATCCTTCCCCCTTTTTGGCTTTAAATATCGAAAAAAAGGACCGATGAACATGGCAATCTAACAATAAAAATATACAAGGATACCAGAAATAAAACGAACTTCAAGACATGTATACGGTGTAACATCCCCTCCCTCTCTCTGGATCTGTATTCCTTTGTCTTATCTTGAAGTCCTTTGATTTTTTTTTCTTCTTTTTCGTTTTGATTGGTATTTAATTTTATGACAAGAAAAGGGCGATGAAAAACAGAAGAATTACAAAAAAAAAAAAAATTATCTTAAGAACGTTCTCCTTACACAGCTTATTTTCTATGTTTTGTTCCAAAAAAAAAATACAAAATACAAAATCCAATCTGTAATTGAAAAAATGATCGTTATTTCTTTCTTTTTCTCTTCCAACTTGTATCTCTGTTGTCAGTTGCCTTCGATTTCGATTTATTCTAACAACTTTCGATTCATCTGATGGGAATTTAATTTGATTGTGACTTTATTTTTTCTCCTCTTGGCCTCTTCACACCTTCAAATTAAATTTCAAATCCACTTGAGAGATGTTCTCTTCTAGCTCCCTCTCTGCCTTGCTGTTCTCTTAAAGAAAAAATCAACCTTCAATTCAATAAGGTTTTTTTGTATTTTTTTTTTTGTAGAAAAAAAATTGGAACATCTTTCACATTAACTGAAGTATTCTAACCCATTTAAGATACATTTTAAGTACATCCCACACATTGATTTCTTAACCACAAATACAAGACAATTGAAGTAGAAGACATTCTGTATGTGTGTGTGTTAAGGAATCTCTTCTAAAGTCAAGCATTATAAAATATTAAATGAAAATGTATTTAAACTTTTCTTCAGAATTAGGCACTGAAGCAATGTGGTTAAGAGAGACACACATGCTAGGTTGGGTACCTCTTGTATCTCGAGAAAAAAAAACTTTTCTTCAAGAAGGCAAAAGTGAAAAGAAATGACATTGAAATGATTGTTACAAGCACTTTACACAGGTACTTATGAAACATCTGATGTTTTGGCACATTGAAGCCACAACGTTGTTTTCTATGACGTGAAGTATCTTTAAGATTTTGGAATGGGGGGAAACAAATGTGTACATGAAGAATTATTTTATTTTACTGCTTAGCATGTGCATGGAAATGGTTAGGTTAGGTTACAACAGAGTTACCCCCCACTGGATACCCTGGCATTTCGGAATTGAGGGTAATGAAGCAGTAGAGAGTCTAGGGGCAGCTAAGCCATTCTGCGGAATAGGAGATCACACCCTTAAGGAAGAGTTTGGAGCCTGAAATAACCGTCAAGGTGTGAGGCAAGCTAAGAAATTCCTAGGGAACTTCAACCGGAAACGATTCAAAGCATGCATTCTAAGAGGATTCCTATCGGGACACTCTAGACTGAAAGGATAATTGAGGCAACTTGGTATAGTGGAAGAAGATCTGTGCAGATTCTGTGTAGAGACCAGTAAGGACTCCAAATATTTGGGCAAGTTCCAAATGTCAGATAAGGATATACCAACTTTAGACCCACTTCTCATTCTCAGATTCCTTAAGGAAACTGGCCTAGAGAAGGTGTTCTAGAGCGAAATATTCTGACCAAAGTAACAATGCAAGGGTAACTCTGACGCGGGAACAACCCTCTTCAAGGTATCAACAGAGGGCACAATAGCTCATGTGGTCGCAGTGCAATACCCTCAATTAAGTGTTTGCCAGCTAAAGCGATCACACTTAGACCAATTATAGGTCCACATGGATCTTGAGGAGATTCTCCATACCTATTCATTAAACCAATTATAGCTTTGGATGAAGTTTGGGACATCTGTGTTTATCAGATCGCATAAGTCTTTTGCGGAAGAGAACTGGGCAGAAGGTTCTTCTCTTTGTCCATACAGCTTCTACAGAAGATGTCTTATTGTACGCTTTGTTTTATGCTTGCCGTTTCGAGAGTGGTTTTACTAGCGCTCAAGAGATTATGAATACCCTTATGATGTTATTCACACAGCGCTAGTGTTGGTGGAGTGCTTTTGAAACTCAGATAGTATGTAGCCTTTTGCTCCGAGGCGGTGTCTAGAATGACTGGAGAGAATTATTGGTGTGAATATCTGTACAGTCTCCTGTCGACTACATTTCATAAAGAGGTATCCCTTACCTCTCAACGTTGATTTTGAATGTTCGTGATTTGTCTAGCACCAAAATTGATTGGAATTTTTTCTATTTTCCTGCTCAACTTTCTCCAAAAATACTTAGCAAAACAAATATCTTTTGTTTCCTTCTCACATGCAATGTGTGGTTTAAATTTCTCAAAACAAAAAGATAAATACCTCTTAAACATGCACACACAACCTAAATGTTGTATCTACAACTTGGTTAAATTGTTCTAAACTTTTTTGAAACATTATACACCCGTGTTTAGATAGTCAAAAAAAAAAAAAAACTGTGTTTCGTTCTTAAAATATATTCCTCCTCCCCTGTGTCAGATAGATCGATTTTATTGCATGTTTCTGTCTATCCGGTGAAAACTTTCACTATTTCCTGGTGAATAAAACGAAACACGCAACACTCTCTTCTTTCTTTTTGTAGATATTTCCCTGAATGACGACATATATCGAATGAAAATTATGAGAAAATATTATGATTCCCATGTGCATTCTAGAGAGAGAGACAGAGCTCTCTGCATCTTTTACCCTAATTGATTAGAAAAAAGAAAAAAAAAATATTCATCATGTGTGAAGAAATGTAAAAGATCCATGTCTCCCTAATATGAATGAAAATGGAATGTTGCGCAAGCCTTTAGGCGTTATAGATTTTTTTATTTTTTCACGCGATACAATGCACGCATCAGAGTTAATCATTGTTGTAGACATAGTTTCTATGTTACGACGCCATGTCAATCAAAAAGAAAGAAATCTAAAAGAATGTCCCATTTTGACCATGTATCTATTACGAATAAAAAGTCACAACGATTACTAATAGATACATTAGTAACACCATGTAGCGGAATGAGAGGCATGTGTTTGTTTGTTTTTTTTTTTTTGGGAAAAAGGGCAACCATGTCATCAATCGCGTTGCGGTGTGCACTTACTCATGGTTCAGATAAAATTTAATTGCCAGACAAAATCGAAATGAGATACATACAATCAAATGCAGTTGATATAAGCTGATGCATGGCAAAAAGACCACAAAATAATTATAGAATTATAGATCATCACAAATTTGGTATGCAAATTGCAATTTTCAAAATCATAATTCAATTAGTTTCAAATGCTTATTAGAAAAATGTGTTTTTTTAACGTTATAAATGGTCATTCACCTTTGTGATCCACTGCTACACTGATGCACAGATCAAAATGCTGAACAATATACAAGCTAACGTTGAGAGCCTACATGAAAGATAGAATGCCATCTTGCGGTGAGGCTTTGCCTACCATTGCCAACATGATTCCTATAATCTGCGTTCACGACCAGAGTAGCACTACTTCAATCGCATATGGCAACATCTACAAGTTGCTGATGGAAAAAAAAAACGAATGGAGAGCCCTCTATGAACAAAACAGTATTCTTTTGGTTTGAGTCTGAGCTAGAAATCAGAAATTGTAATTAAGGCCTTGGAAGCTACAACAATGAGATGCTTCGCTGCGAATTCTTGCTTAGCCTAGATTGTAGAACGAATACGGGGGAGGGTAAGAAGACCCCTAAGGGGTTGCTTCAACATCAGTCAATTAAAACATACGCGAAAAAAAGCCTAACACCGCCAAAAGTGCTGGACAATCCGGCGTAGATACTATAAAGACATGAACGTTGTACCAAATCGCGAGAAGATGAAGGTCACCTTTTAACAAATGTTCTTCAACACCGACGGACGGATCAAAAACCAATGACACGAGTAGGTGTAGGGATTGCAGCGCGTTCTAGGCGAAAATTTAGGGGACTATAGGGGTCTTATCTTGGCTAAAGAAAAATGTGATATCCGCCATAAATATCCGCACCGTAGCAATCAAAGCTTTGGAATCATTGTCTTTAACTTCAATAGTAGGTCTAGATTGCCGATAGTCTCTCATAGAAATGGCGGAGCAATTCAATATTGACCCTTGTTTGGCGCCGGGGTATAGAGATATTTCAGAGAACTGTAAGGCAGAGAACACATCACAATAGCCCCAAAGTGGCCGCAGTGATAAGGGACTAAGTGCCACCTCATTTAGATATCTATCTAACTCAACTTCAAAATAACCAAACGTTCTTCGCGGCACCACCTCTTCATTGCATGACAAACCTGCAGGAGAATATTCTGCCATGTAAAAAGCTTCTCAATCCACCGTCCGGAGTCGGCAATAAAACTGAAGATCCCTTCTATAGAACACACACACACTAGGCCTTGGCTCTCTATGAGCTGTTGCAGCAATTATGTGTGTGTGTATTAGGTTCCATCCAACGAATGTACATACGACCAATGATCTGATGTGCGCGATAAGGAGTAACATGGGGTCCCGCAGGGTTGCATATTGTCAGCCACACTTTTATCCATGTAAAATCATGATTTGTTTGAACTTGAAGAACAAAAAAGGCACATTCTACTCCTACTTGGATTCTTGTCGAACCCCCACCTCTACCTTAAACATAAAAAGTGTGTTGAAAGCCTACAAAAGATTCATTAAAACCACAAACATTCAAAATTGCTGACACAACATTAAATTTTATTCATTTTTCCATGAAATGACGAATCAATCCCGTTGTGAAATTGTATCGGTTAACAAGTATCTTTTTATGAAAATTTCATACGAATTCGCTTGTGATAATTCCAGAAATTTCACTGAAATACTAAACCTGTGTGGAGCAGTAAAAAATAAATTGACTGGCTCTACGGGGACAGTTTCATTGCAAGTATTTCATCGAAAATTGTTCCTCTTTTGCTGTTTTGCAATTTCGAATTCATTGACTTTTCACAAGCGAAAGCCACAAGTATCGGAACTCATGAATAAACATTTTTAATTTTAAAGAAATGTACATACATATTTTTGTTTATCGATTCAAAAAAAAACAACATCCTTTTGTCTGTGTTGTACTTTAAAGAATTGAAACAGTTTTGCCTGCCAAGTTCATGTATACACATTTGATTGATGTGCTCTCACATCAAAGTTTGTACGTCTTCAAATCCAATTACTCACACTTTTACTCTTGTGTGTCACTTTAAATCTTTCTTTGTAGTGAAATGACTTAGTTTTGATGGATTTTTGCATCCGTTGTACAAAAGCCACACAATTCTCTTTACATCCTCTTACTCATTGTTTTCGTTTCACTTTTTGTCAATCCCCAGGGAAATCATCACACCACCTTTCTAAAAAAAAAAACTCACAGTAATTATCAACAGCTTTACCGAGTACGGGTGTAGAGGAGATACCTATCTCAAGCTCACACCGTGTTTGACGACAAAGTAATAAAACTAGTAAGACAGTGCTAATTAAACTCTTGACTTACTCATTTTAAATTGAAAAAAAAAAAAGAAAATGCTTCCCCCTTTGGGTCTGTTTGCATCTTACATGCACACACATACACAAGTTTAAATTTTAAAATAATTTTTTTTTAATCATTTTTGTTTGCATGATCATGACACTGTGTGTACGTATCTACATAGCGCTTTGTCTAAAATATAATTAAATCGCAAAAAATGCAAATATCCCTCAACTTGATTGTGTAATTTATTTATATTTATAGCGGCACAGTCAAGATTGTAAAGGTCCGCTAAATGCGAAACGAAAAAAAACCGAATAAATCAAAGTAAATGAAATCATAGATACTTTTGTATCTTTTTCTATGGTTTTTATGTGTTTTTCTCTTTATGTAGATACATACATAGATACTTTGTGCCAACTTGACTTTAGACGATTGCAAGTGGTTTTTGTATGTTTTTTTTTGTGTTGTTTATGCTTGATTTGCCTTTGATTGAATTATGCAACCGCGCTAATGGGTTAAGACTAAGAGAATTATGCTTAATTTACGAATCATGAGTGATCACGATTTTTATTTTTACTGTTTCGACAGTGTTTCCTAATACCTATGGGGTATGTGAAGGTCTTCAAAGCATTACAAATGTGATTAAGAGATTTATTATCCTCTCTAGGCTTTTGCATGAGAAGTTCGCTAATTGATTTTTGAATGTGTTGCCACAACAGATGATTTCCCAATCAAAATGTGGATGCAAACAAAGTATTTGCGGAACCTAAGTTGGTTTTTATAATTCACTACCTCTTAAGGGGTTATCAATACCCTTACGATGATATTCACTCAGCGCTGGGGTTGGTGTAGTGATTTTTGAAACTTAGGAAGTCCTAGGTTTCAGTCTTTGCTTCGAGGATGGTGTCCAGAATAACTGCGGTGCGGAGGATTTTTTTTTCTATCGTGGTGCTGGGAAATGCAATCCTTTCACTGTCTTTTGGTCGTTTTTGTAAGAAACTCAAGGAAGAGCTTCAGTTATAAGGAGCGTTCTTATGTTACCAACACTCAACATATCTCCCACCTGATACGAGCAAAGGCAGGACAATTACATAGGAAGGGTTCCGCAGTGTCATCGCCCTCTCCACAAGCGTGACAAATAGGATTCGCAATTTCAGCCTTCCAATCGAATTCAAACTATACCTGCATCCTTGAACTATTTCGGATCTAGTTAGAGGATTAAGCAAGGCTTTAAGCGCAGCTTGACTGTCCCTACAGACGCAGATACTTCCACGCCTCCACTTGTTTTTCGCAATATAGTTCACAAGCCATTAGTATTGCATAAATCTCCGCTTGGAAGACAGTCTATACGTTGTCGTTTTCCATGAAAACTCCAGTACCTGAGTCATCAGTGGTTTTGAAGCCATTTGTACAAATTCGACTACATTCCATAACCGACTTAGAAGGTGGCAGATACCAAAGAGCCTTTTTGCCTTCTATCTGCCTTAGAAACACCGAGTTTAAGATACTGTCAGCGCACAATTTCCACATATTTCATCTCTTATGAAGAGTATGAGGCCAAGTTGTGAACCTTGTGGGACTTTATATTGCTCGTGATACATATTTATTGTTACAGCTGTCATTTATTTTTACTCTTGTGTTGTCAACTATGTCAGTTACTTCGATAATAAAGTAAAAAGTTGTTCATTAAGGGTTACCACTGCAACCAATTTTACTTTTGTTTACATTTTGTATAAGAAACCGAATCTAAAAAACAATTTGTTTTTCTTTTTCTTTTCAGGTGAGTCCTTCATTCACAATTTAACAAGAAATAATTTGTAAGTACAATTGTCCACTACTGTTAAACTTAAAAGTGTTTTTTTTATAACTTCATCAACTATAGTTACGAAACTCCATAAAAGCGTTGAGAAAGAGGAATCTTATGTCATGTGAACTAATTATTTTATAATCGATTTCGTTGTACTCGTACTTTATCATCGTTACGATAAGTGGTTGTCGCATGTTTATTTGATTGTGTACAATCTTATCAATAGACTGTCTCTTGGAAGAAGGTGTGTTAGCAAGAGAGATATCGTCAATACAGTAAGTTTGCATGCCTCTGCAAAGAGATGTGTAATGTCATTGTAATGAATCGACAAGCTCTAGGGAACATAAAGTGTCCCTAATTCCATACCCTGAATAAGTGCATTTATAGACATTCCGTGTCTCTATAGATTCCTTTGAGGTAGTGAGTTTCTTATCTTTTACAACAGATACACAATTTTCCTCTATAGTGGCATAAATATCTATTTATTTCAGAGTGGCAAGGAGATGCACAACCCGAAAAGTCATATGTCATATGCCTCTATAGAACCGTAAAGGCTGTCTATGGAATGATAGCCCAGAGCCTTTCAAACTGGCAAAAGTGCTTTAATAGAACTGAGTTTTTAAAACTGGGATAAATGAGTGCCTTCGTGGCTAGGAAGGTGACTAATCTCATGAGCTTTTGTCTGAGTGTTCCTCTGCTACTCAGTGGTATCTGTCGCCTTAAAGAAAAAAACTGCCTCTTACAGCGAAATGTGTCTTTATGACTTTCCACTTGTGGGAAAGATGTTGAAGCAACTTACTTTCATTATTTGATGCATCAGCTTGAACCCACAAAAGTTAGTTCATGAGAAGTTGTTCATTAGAAGTTTTTGCTAAGAGTAATGCAACCTTTCTTTCTTTTGGCAAAGCATAGATGTTAGATACTTTTATGAAAATGCATTCATAAAACACGCTTTATAAAAGCTGTTCATGGAATTCTCTTTTACAAAACGATATCAATGCCATTCTGGGAAAGTGACACCGTAGTAGATGAAAAAGATTGGGAAGGAAAGGTATTTTCTAAAAGTTTTGCAAAACCCTATACTGACTATGCGATCGCGTGGAACTGAATGATACTTCTTGATTCTCGGACTTAGTACCGACCTCATCAACAACCACTTAAACAAACAAAAACAAATATTTGGCGTAACAGTTCATAAAGAGCCAGGGCCCAGCTCCTCGTACCATTTATATTGTGCGTGGTATGTATTTTTTGCATGAATGGTGGGGACCTTAAGTCTTATTTCCGACTTCGAACTGCGGATTGAGAAGTTCTTTTTGTTGTCGTTTTTGCGAAGAGGTGGTGCCGTGGTTGTTTTGAGACTTGAACCTGTGTTCCCTCAATTAGCAGTACGCCCTAAACTCCAATGGTAGTCTAGTAGACTGCTTTATGCTCTTAACGACGACCAGACCCGCCAGTGTATGTTTTTAGTTGGGAGTTGTGTCGGCTGGGAATATGTGTCGTGTATTTAATATTGAAGTCTAGAAACAGGGTTTAGTAGTCGTTAGCTTCTATTTGAAGTCTAGAAACAGGGTTAAGTAACCCACAGCTTCAACTTGAATTCTAGGAGCAGTGTTTAGCACTCCGTTGCTTCTACTTGAAGTCTAGAAACGATGTTAAGTAGTCCCCAGCTTCTGTTTGAGGTCTAGATACGGGGTTAAGCTACGGGGTCCGAAGCTTCTATTTGAAGTCTAGGAGTGGTGCTTAGTAGTCCGAAGCTTCCATTGTGTAAACTCAGCGCCGATTCCATTCCAATATCCAATAGGAGAATGTTTAACAAGATTTTCAGAGCAGCGGTAGGAGTGGTCCACATAGCTCCGGTTATGCAAATATAAGTTACCCTTTGGATTTTGCTAAGTAGGATGACGTAACTCATTTTATCTAGTGATATCATCCACGAGACTATGATACCAAACAATATTGATCTTGCCACCGTTGTGTAGTGTGTATAGACAGTAGATTATTTGAGGACAGAATCCCACGTAGGTTTGGATCTTCACTAAAGTTGAAGTCAGGGGCCCTACTCTGTATTGCGATTCTCAAGATCGGATCGTTCGACTGCGGACATTTTGTATGGGCAGTTTGAAACGCAATTCATGAAATGCATACAAAATGTCCGCTTTCGAACGATCCGAACTTAAGAATTGCAAGACAGAGTAGGGGCCCTGTAGTTGCCAATTGCTGAAAACATCATGCTTGTAGGTTTGAATCCCAACTAACTTAACTTACTACAGCTGTCCGAATATGCAAACGTCATAAGGCGACATTTAACGACCCAGAGGAAAAATCTAGCTGCAGACCAGAAAAGATGGAAGAGATTTGTTGCCGTCCGATGCTCCTCCCGGGGTTGAAGGAACTTGATGGTAAGGCGACATTGATTTTTGACGGTTTGCGTCTCGACTGAAGTTTGAGTTTGTCGTTATTTATCAGAAAAAATATGTTTTCTTCCGTTCTCTCTTTGAAAGTTCACACTTAAGCCTGGAAACACAACCATTTCTTGTATCTATGACAACAAATTATGTGTAGAAAGCCTTTGACTTTTATAATTTACAACCTTTAAAGTTTATTTGCCATTATTATCGCGAAAAGATATATACTTTCTCTCTCTTACTAAAGTGTTTTCCTTTTTTTTTCGTAATTAACTCTGTTTTTTGCTAAAAAACAATTCTCCTCCGTTCAAAATGGGTATATAAATTGCAATTAATTTACGAAACGCCTCATTACATTTCACACTATTTTAACTCCCAAGACAAGTAGGTACTGCTACTACCTGTCCTATTGAGCTACTACTACCTACTTTCAATAGAAAAAAAAATACTCGCCAAACACGCATTCAAAGCACGTAACTAAGCGATTAATACACGGCAGGCAATGTATTGTACTTCTCATACAAACCGTGCGTCGTCGTCGTCGATTCGACCGACCAACCATTCGTCGTAAATTTCCATCGTTACCATAAATATTTTTCAAACACAAGCCGAATATGTAGGGTACAAACAACAAAAAAATACAATAAAATATATATATTATTGTATAACAAGAGTAGGTAGGTATAAGTGTAACTTGTCAGTAATTATTTTTCATGCTACCGGTTGGTATAGAATAGACGAACAAAATAAATGTAAATCGAAAAAATATATATGTGTACAGTGTACACTTCCAATTCCAAATGGGGAAAAAAAAGATACAAACCTATCTACAGCCTATTTTTGTACTTAAACTGTAGCAAAACGCACATGCAGCATTGGGAGCAGGTTTTTTTTTTTTTTTACAACAATTTCTGGTTAGACTACTCGTCAAATGACAGAGTAAGATACAAAGATACATTTTGTATACATAGCAGTGAGGTATCCATGCATATAAAATCGAAAATGCAAAATTGCATGACAGTGACATGGTTCATAATTAATGTATGTATCTAGAACTAGATACACAGAGAGAGAGAGAGAAAAAAACACAAAGTTTATCTATTGCATTTGAAATAGTTTTTAGCAAAAAGGGAGGTGTTTTTTGGTCTCGTTTTCGACATCAAATCCAAGAATTTCAAGTGGGAATAGCACTACACGAGAAGAAAAAAAAAAAAAAAAAAAAAGTATCCACGTTGTATATTTGATTTATTATTGGCGTTGCCTGTTGAAGTGGATTTTGGATACGAGAAATTCCAACGGGCAAGTGTCTAAAACAGAGAGATAACGAAATGAAAAAAAAGTTAAATTACGAGCAAAACATGACTGTTGTGGGATAGGGAATTGACATATTTGCAGAGATATCTCCGCTCGCATTAATGTAATTTGAATTTTTTTCTTATTTTTTCGATACAAATTCGTTTTGAATTTCAATTTGTATGTCGAGTTGAGATGCGAATCAGGGGCGGCATGTAGTTGAGTATCAATTTCAATTGATTGCTGTTGTGTTGTATTTTTATTTTTTTTTTCCAATTCATTGGTCATTCCCCTTGATTAGGACGGACAAGAATTTCAATGAGATTTTGTTTTTTTTTTTTTATTCACAAGCATCTCAAGGATGAAAGCTTTGATGAGTCAGAATGGTGGTATCTACATGTATTTTCTTTTTGTTGTTATCTAATTGAATGAGATAATGTATTTGGATTACGAAATCAAAGCCAATTTGTCTACAAATTTACACCCAAGTACAAGGCAGATACATCCAGATAGAGGCTGTTTGCCAACTGTTAGTCGGTCTAAACAACAAACGTTTAGTATTCCTCTCAAAGGGAACGGAGAAAAAAAATGAAAATCGATTCTAAAAGGTATTAGGTACCCAAGAACTATGTTTGTCCATGATTAGACCCACATCGGGCTAAGGTATATAACTCAAACTAAATATGCGGTGTCTTGTGCTAACAAGACAGTGTGTGACGGGGTCTAATGCAACTTGACGGAGAAAAGAGAGAATTATGTTTGTTTATCAATTTTGGGGCCACAAATTTTGTTTGCTTTTAGAATCTATACGTAGTTGTTGTTTTTTTTTTCCATCACCCAATTTAGGTTAAAATAACATTGTTAGGTTGTAAATATTTAACTTTTTTTGTAAAGCCTTTGATTTAAGGTGTCTCCCTCCTCCTTCTGACTGATTGAAAGCAGCACGTAGTTTGTAAGCACGCTGCAGTAACCGGTTTAAGATTTGAACGTTTATTTGCTTCTAAATTGTTGCCAAGGTTGTTGCAAAGTGGGTTTTTTTTTTCTTTCTCAGAATAATTACCCCCCGAAGGTGATAAATGAAATAAAATACAAAATATGACTATAAATGACTGTGACAATGTGTTTATGTAGAGATAGTGACACGGAATTGGGTTATCTCATAGTGATTGACCTTTTTTCTTTCGTTTTCGGAGTGTATGCGACGTTGCTTTTCGTCAGACTTTCAGCTTTTCATGAAGGGAATTTCGATGTTATCGGTGTTTTTTTTTTAATTCATTTTGTTCTGACAATTGCCATGAAAAATAACAGAGATCGATTGATTAACAATTCTCGGTATTGCGTATTTTATTATGTGTGTGTTGTTTGTATGCATGTATTCGAAAAGAGATACATGGAATTTTATGCATTAAAAATCGTGTGGATTTCGTTGGATTTTGTAATATAAATACCGCAGTTGCTGTTGAGAGGGAGAGAATGAAAAAAAAAAGTGAACTATGGGGTGCCACAGGAGTGTGTGGTAGGGATTGTACTCTTTTTGTTAGCTCTAGCGAGTGAAATGTTGATTGAACTTTGTAACTGAGGGTTTTAGATGAATTCTTGGCTTTAAAATTATTTTGATAGATAAGTTCAATCGCAGCATTATTGGAATATTATCGGAGACAGCCAGCTAGGTTGTAGCATTTCAAACATTTTTGGTCAAGAAATTCGCCTGTCATAACGATATTGGCAGACAGGATATGTATGTATAGTCGAGTCCCTCTAAATCGAAGCTCCTGATCCACTCAGTCTATTTTTTTTCTCCAAAAAACCCTCTAACTTGAACTGATTTCGATCTCCCGTGGGATTCGACTGAAGATCTTTTGCAACAATAGGGAAGTCTATTACAGTACCGATGTTGTGACGAAGAAGTAGATGAAGATACTCCACACTTTCTTTGCCAGCACTCTACCGAATTAGATTTAAGATCCTAGGAAGTCCTACCAAAAAGCACTGGTGCCCATATTTGATACCACAACTCACGTGACCTGGTTGTCGATGGGTGTGACTTGGAGGGGAAGTATTCAAATCCATCCTGTAGAGCTGAGAAAGTTAATGATGTTGCAAAAGGGCCAATTGTGAGATTCAGTCACAGAGAAACTGGAATAGAGTTTCCTTTACTTGCGTATTGTTGCAACTACGGCAATGAGTGTGGTGTGAACCAATTGGCCAATGACCTGTGGTAATTGCTACAATTCTTGTTGTCTCAATGCGGATTCTAGTCGTTCGTTCTATTTTTATTAAAGGTGGACCATAGATGTCAGGAAATGATACAGTTTTCTGGGCTATTGAGTCCCATCGGTGATTAATCCCACAAGTGAACCATCAAAGGTTGAGCTAGAAGGTAAGTGTTTAGGAGTTAATTCGAATGTAATATGCATTGTTGGGCCACCACATGAGTCGATTCTAGAGACGCTTCTGTTTATGAAAAATGTTCAAAGGGTGTGGATGACTCCTAGATGAAAAGATGTCCCCTTAGTCAATTAAACATGACCGTACATAAGATTTAGCCTGCAAAATGTGGAATAGAAGATGCTTTGAGAAGGCCAAAGGGGTAGTAGCATGGGGTATGGTACCGCCTTACTTGTCCCGTCATAAACCATTGTGTTTCTGTTTTTGGTAGATTCGATTTTAACCTGGACGCCTACATCTGCTTCTTTTTTATATATGTAATTCACTGGCGCTCAAGGAGTTATGAATACCCTTATGATGCTATACACACTCAGCGCTAGTGGTGTATCGACATTGAAACTCAGGTTGTATTAGGTTTTCAGTCTTTGCTCCGAGGGTAGGTCGAATTATTGGTATAAGAGCCATGGTTGGACAATTGCGCAAAATGTGATCGGCAGTCCTTTGGTTTTCTGACTACAGTCGTGTTTAGTTTCAAGTTTGTAAAAGTTCCTTTGCACAATTCTGTAGGTCCGTTACAGAGGAACGTAATTGTTTATGTATGCATGTGTACACCTCTGCTTGTAAGTAATTTGTAAGCTAATGAAGAATTTCGGCTCTAAAGGGCTTTTTTTTTATAAAAAGGAGTTTAAAGACTAAACGTACCTTCTCTGCCAATAAATTCACACTTTTCAAGCAAATTTTCAAGTTCACCATCTGTCATCGAATTTTCGAACATTCAAAATTGGACTGATTAGGGTCTTAAGTATTCGCAAAGGAACAGGTTGACTTAAATGAGAGTGCATTTTAAGATAATTCTCAATCTTCGAATTTTCGAACACTCGGTTTTTTGATTCTAGAAGGTAGATTGGCTTAAAAATATGCATCAGCAAACGGATGATCGCATTTAAGTTGCCATTTCAAGCCGATATTTCATCTTCGAATTTTCGAACATTCAATTTTCTTCTCAAATTTCTTCATTTAGATTTTGTTTTTTATCATTTCGCTGATTCTTAGAAAACCTAAATCAAAGTCTCTATCCCTCAGTGGGCGCACACACCTTTCTTAGTTTCACGTTTTAAAGATTCTCGCTTCCCCCCTTTAAAGCAGCTTGTACCTTCCAAAAATATGATTTCCCAAATGGCTAAACAAAAAAAAATAAAATCCATAAATTTGAAAGCAGCTAAAAATAAAAATGTGCGCTTGGAAAAAGGCATATAAATTTGGTTCCGTTTTTTTTTCTTCTCTCTCTAATTAAGCACCCAACAAATGATTTACCTTTTGCCTCCTTCGAAGCGATAAGCAAAACACAATCAGAGCATGCTGAGGTTAAGAAAACACAAAATAAAACGAAACACACCGACTAATTATGTCCAAACGGAACTAATATTTTCACAATTTATGTATCTTTTGACTTTTGGATACACACAATCTATACTTCCGCGTTTCGATTGGTTTTTTTGGTGGTAGTTGTGTTGTGTATTAAAAACACACATCTCTCCAATCAGTTAAGCACCCAATTTTCAAATCACTAAAAGCAATAATAATAAATAAGATTTATATAACTAAGGGCTTACACACACACACGTGGAACAAAATAAATAAATAAAACCGCACTTATAAGAAAAATAGATAAAAAAAAAAAAATAATTAATTGAGTTTAAAATGATTTAGGGGATTGTATTCATTGACTTAAATTTTTTGTATTTATTTTTTCACTCTTCTATGACTTCATTGCTTCCTTATTTTATCAGAGACCGAGACAGTGTGACAAAATTTATTCAAGCTAATGATGACACGCTTAGTAAACAAAAAAAAGAAGATCCAACGTCTCGTAGTTGGTTGGTAAGTGTATCGTTTTACCTTGAGGTAGTTTGTTCACTTTTAAGTCTTAGAGCAAGTAGAATGGAAACATTTAATTCAATGGAGGCACGACTTAATAGATACATGGTTACTAATAGGAGAAAATAAAATGTCTTGTAATGTAATTTGATTAGTGACGACTCTTTAGCGCGGCTTTAGAAGACTTTTCTTCTATTTGTGTCAAGAAAACTTGCAGACGAGTAATGTTCTTAGTTTCACATGTAACTCGTATTTGGGGTAAACGGTCTTTACGTACGCGGTTTTATTTGACGTGCTCTATATAGTAAGTATAATTATTGATTAACACCTTTATTTGCTAAGCTGTGGTATAAGATAAGATAAGACTTGCAGATAGGTACACTCTGACAAAGAATTAAATTCAGTAAACTTTATGCGTGCGTTTATTGGTTCAACTTATGAAAATTCTTATTTACAAGAGATAGGGAGATTTGCAACGATAAGATAAAAGTTTTCCTTCAGAAGTATCCTCTGTTATTCATTTTACATGGGGCATTCCCAAATACTTAAATTTTTACCACGCTTTAGGGAAAGAACAGAATATCTTTTAACACTTTCGAGTGCGATAGCCCGCATGCTAAGTGCGACACTAAGTATTCAGCTCGGACAAAAAAAATTGCTTGGTCTGGCGCGACCGCAGCCGGTAAAATGGTTGGCATTCAAAGTATTAAGGTCGCAGTAGTGTTGTTTCATTCTTGTTAACTTAGTACGCCACTAGAGCATGTGTGTCATTAAATGTCAGTGAAGAATGGAACTGCCTCACACAGAGAATTCTATATGCATCACAATGGGCTCTGAGTCTAAATGAGTCCTACACCTATCTACCGAACTTATGGAACTGCCTACCCATGTTACACTGCTTCTTTTTGATCACTCTTTCTAAAAAGCGCATTTAACTTACCACAATTAAGGAAAGCGTGGTCACCCCTTTAAAGTGTGAGATATAGGACCGCTTCAACTGCCTACCCATGTCGTTGCATGAAATTATGTCCGATTTAGCAGGGACTCCCTTAAACTTCTCTAAATAGATACAAGTATTTGGCGTGACAGCTCATAGAGAGCCAGGACCTAGTATCTTGTAACCATTCTTGTTGTGCGTACTATACTATTCGCTCGAATGGAAGGGATCTACAGTCCCTTCGAATGGAGATTTAAGAAGCTTCTAATGATAGATTATACTGTTGCAGGTTTGTCATGCCTGCGAAGAGGTGGTGCCGCGTAAAAACTTCAAAGCCACGGCGACCACTTCTCTACAAGTCTAGAAGTCGATTTCGTCAAAAAAAAAAATAAAAATAAAAAATTAGCCACACATATCAAAAATGTCACAAATAACTCGAAGAAAGTGTGCATCCCCCTCTCTACACACAGCTTCTGCCGGTCTTTTCGCTACAAAAACTCATTGAATCGAATCATCTGCTGACTACTAGCACCGAATTCAAGTATTTTCCATATTTAGACTGACATTCTAAGGTCCTTCAGCCCTGCATCTTCAGACGTACCAAGGCAAGCTTACTTATGCAATAAGTCCAGGGGCCATGAAATCTCACTCAAATCCAGGCTATGACATCGAAATGTATTCAAACTCGGTACCTATACCGGCATCGATTGTACACAAATTTAAAACGTTTTTATACGGAAAATTGAGATGTCTCAAAATTATAGATGAAGACTCTTGTCGTTTAACTCATTACACGTCAAATCTCTTTTTAGTGGGGTTCGGTGGATGTACATATGTACTTTTCTTTCTGAGTATCTAGCTAGACACGCATTTTACTACACTTATCCCTCATAGCTCGAAATCGCTTGAAAAATCCCACTTCATTTCATTAGAATCCATATTAGCCATACGGCATAAGGCGTATCTCCATCTATTTACCCACGAACTGTCAAGTGGCTATTGAAGGTCATAAGTTGTCACTAATGTATATTTTTACAGACTTAGTCACTCACAAAATGGATCTATCACAGGTCTTAGTATGCTGACAATAGCTAGCAGCCCCTTGAACCTAACTAGTTACTCACAAAAAAGTCAAGCTTTGGAAGACATTCTTACCTGCTTTCATAGATTTAAGAAATGTCTCCGCACAGGAAATTTCCACGGAAGGTAGAAGCTGACTTTCTAGCTTAGAGAGAATTTGTATCCTAAAGTATGTCTCTTAACACATTGAGTACCATGGTCGTGCGACACCTATAGTTCCACAACGACCGCGTCGCACATTTTCGCGTGTGAAATGTAGTAGAAAAAAAAATGGCCCAACCAAACCGTAAAAGTGGCTTGGAACCCAATGAGTTAAAGTGTGAATAACTTGAGGTACCTAGTATCAGTTATCAGTCATCACTGTTTACAAAGAGTTTCATCGTACAGACTAGTCACTCAAAACACCAAAGTGCGTCACAAAAAAAAAAAAAATAGATAAGCTTTATCTAGACACTATCTAAGAGTGCTGGTAGCCACTTTAACCTAACCTTACCTAGACAGTAAGGCTTCAGTTTTCCAATTTAAAATTCAAATGAAAAAAAAATTTAATTCTTTCATCTTCTCTTGTACACCGTTAGTGGTAAGGTACACATATTCATATATCATGGGGCACACAACAAAAGGCACTCAGGCAATATACTCTAAATTCATGTAGGGAATCTCCACTCTACTATCTAAAAATACCAAAAATAACCCCCTAAGAGTAATATTTACTCTTGAACATTAAAATGTTTGCAATTTGCAAATGAAAATATCTACCTAACATCCTTAACCCCCCCCCCCCGTAAACATGGAATGGGATACAATAGAGAATTTAGCTCCACATTTTGTAGTCAAAAATTGTATGAGGATGTACTTTTTTGCTGAATGTAATCAGGGATAGTTTGGAATGTATGAAGGGATAAGGATCATCTAAAATCCTCAAATAGTTTGTAAAAGAATGACTGACTGCACTTGAATTGCACTCTGGAGTCCAAAAGGGATTTCTATTATAATTTCCTTCATCATATGCATCTACACCACGACTATGTGGATGTTCCTTTATCCTTAATCAAAATGCGGCTTTAACTACGTACGAACTAGGTACAAATTTAATTTCAACCGCCAAAGTCCGTCTAACGTCAAACTCCGCGAAATAAAACCACCTCCCACACTTACCTCAAGTTCAAAAAATTTAGTTTTTTTAAAAACTTTGCTCCGCAGTTTAAAAGTTGATCATTCCAACAAGATCTGGATTTTTTCAAGAATTTTTTTAAGTATCCAGGAAAAATCGCGCTGCTGTCTATACAAATTTTTATTTTTTTTTGTTTTAATCACTTTTGATTAGTTGTATCCAATTGATATGATTAGAAAAAATAAAAACTCTTGTGTACACACCGCTCTATTTGATAAACTTTTAGTGGCAAAGGGTTGAGATTAAATTTTTTTTTTTATCACTTTATATAGCCCCTTTACCTTTTGTAACTTTTTTTTTGTATACACCACAATTGATTCACTTTTCACTAAACAAAATGTATCTCTTAAAAGATTTTTTTTTATTTACATATATTCCTCTTTTGTGTACAAAAAATTAGAAAAAAAAAAATTGTCGATGTTATTTCGGCGAAATTGAAACGAAAAAAATTCCACACGATCGAAATGATAAAATCAAAATTACATTTAGTATCTCGCAGATACTTTTTTTTCACACTCTCTTGAAGTACGATTCGTTTTGTATTTTTTTTTTGAAACGCACACACGATGTCTTGTGTTTAGAAAACAAAAATATATAGGTAAATAAAAAAAACACCCAAAAGAATCCGTGTATTCAATAAGCGAACGGATAAAGTATAAAAACATTCACGTCCGTTCTCGATAAAGTATCTTACTCAACTGACCCGACTGCAATTCCAAACGAATGTACATTAGCTCGGTTTCGATTGAAAATCGAAGAAGCGTAAATAATTGTTGTTTTTGTGAGCAAAAAAAAAAAAGATGAGAGGGATGAGAGAAAGAGCGAGAGTATCTGTAGGAGGGAAATGTACAAAAGATACATGAAGAAAACTTAAAAACACTATAGTAAAAGATACACCGCAAAGGAATCTTTTTACAAAATTTCTTCATCTTTCCTCATCAGATGCAGAGAGAGAGAGGGAGAGCAATTAAGTTCCTCCTGTTCTCTTTGGTTGTCTATCCCTGTCTATTTGTTTGGGTTCGAGAGAGACACAAATAGTCGTATAAGAGTTTTAAGAGTGACGATTATCTCTACACCAGATGGCGAATGTGTAAACAAGAGGTTTTCACTTCACAGATACTTTTTTGAGGTTTATTTCTCTCTTTCTCTCTCTCTGTGTGCGTTTGTGTTTGCGTTTCTCTTTTCTGTTTTCCATGTGATTGCACATTTGCTGCTGCACAGTTTTTTCTTTTTGTATAAGGAAAACGATGTATATTCTGTTCGCATTTAATATTGGCTAAGCCACATGTTGTCGTTTGTCGATTGTCGTCCTTCTGAGTTCAGTGATACAAAAACGTGCTCAATCGTTTGTTAGATGCAGCAGGGGTTGTTTCTTCTTCGTCGTAAAGTTTTTCAACAAAAATGTGAACATATGCGGGTGTATAAAGTTGAAATTGATTTTTATTTTATTTTTCCAGTTTCGGAACTCCCATGCGACTAAGTAGATAAATAGATAGATACATGCACGTATTAATAGTTGTTTAGTTTGGCTACACTCGTATCTATGTATCTATTTGGTTGGTTTTTGGGATATTAATCACCCTTCAACAAAGCAGTAGGATAGGACAAGGCAGGGAGGAATATAAAATCATCGCTTAGTTGGAGTAGTTGACTCGATTTCATTTCAAGTGCATACTTTACATGATGTTAGTACCTACACTGTACTGTGTGATGGGTTAGGTACTTGAAAATGGATATTTTTGTTGAAGTGGATGTGGTGCCCGACCTATGATCTATCGGGTTACACACATTTTTTTGGTTAGGATTTATCCATATGTATTTCTTTTCTGAATTATACCACATGGATTGTTTTCATTTAGGGAAGCACTCGATGTTAGCTCATTTATTTACTAATGTCGTCTCATTAGATCAGTTAAATGGGTTTTGGAGAAGAGTCTTTCGATTTTTTGTGGATGAAAAAGTGTTAAGTGGCGATTGGTGTATAGAAGAGCGACGACTGGTGTCATCTGGAGATTAGGTAGATTCAAGGAAATATGACACTTTGGCAGGTTGTGGACAGGCGGGATTATTAAGTGTGAGACTCTATTGAGCCGTAACGAAAATTTCATGTAATCGTAGATAGTTCTTAGTTCCATGAAGTGTTTGGCACTTGGATTGATGTAGGTACCCACTGTAGGTGTGTTAGTTGTGAGCACTTGAAGACTGTTTTCGTACACTTAAGTTTTCAGGATGAACTACCATCGGCATTGATCCGAGAGCTTCTGAGATATGTAGGTGCCTTCTAGGTCTATCTAAATACCCACTTTTGAATTGTAAAACAATGTAAGCGAAAGGGCTACCGAAGACGAAGAAAGAAAAGATAGACACCGTACTGTTTTACTTGTTTGTTTATTCTTAGGCCTTGTCACTTCGATTGTTGTACTAAAAATGCATTAGAGTCTCAGCTGTAAGGTCTATTTATATGAAAATCCTTGTGAATGTAACGTTACACCTTGGCCATACTTTCATCGGTCTCATCCTCGAGATCGGAGAATTCGTCGTTGGGTCGTTGGAGGGCCCTTCTTAGGGAAGTTTGCACCATTGGTTCATTGTGTCCAGTGATCAACTTCTGCTGGTTCAGCTGCATATTAGGGATATCCTTCATCACGAATAGGTCATTTGATAGCAGTGGTTGTCTGGCTAGGTCCTACCAGAGGCACAAGAAGCGCGGGTGCGCTGTTCAGTAGGTAGAAGTGGTTGTCTGCATTTGATAGCACCCTGATTACAATGTGGGGTCCTCGATATTCCGGTTCCAAGCTCGTTCTCAACCGAGATCCTCTGCCTGGTACTGCATCGGTTGCTTATACTTTGCATCGAATTTTGCCTTCTGGTAGCGTTGACTTCGATATTTGCCAGAGCATAACCTGTTGTTGTTCCATCTTCCACCTCAAGCAACAGCTTGTCGACCGAAAATACTTCGCGCGATATATGTACCTAGGTGAACCAAGAGCTCATATGTGGACTTGGCCTTGTTGTGCTGTTTCGAACGGTGTTCATTGGATTAATCGCAGCTGGCTTGTCTAGTGAGTATGTAAATGATGCCAAAATGGTTCGATTGCCTTTTTCAACTTCAACGTTGCGTGAACCACGTTCTTCTCGCATTACTCCTACCAATGCGGTCCCTCGGTCGATAACGATGCTAAGTGAGAGTTTATGCAATCTCAAAATAGCTAAAAAAAAACCTCGCTCTTCAGAACGCCTAGCACTTCGTTGCTGTTTGTAGTCTTGACGGCTCGAAGGATCGTGTATTTGGTGAAGTCATCGATTAGGGCAACCTCTTCCTTTCGTAAAGAGCCCGACGTGATCGAGGTGCACGGTGTCGGCTGGGAAGGGAACGCATTCCATGCTCTGGAGTGCGCACTCCATGCAAGATTTAATGTAGTTTCTGGTGAACCCTTCCATTTTCGCTAACCAGCGGTCTCTTCATCGGCAAGGTGTCCGAAATCAGTCGCTAGCTATTCAATGCCAGCTAGGGATGCCTTTCTACAACAAAGCGAGTAAAGCGAGGGACTCATCACAAAACGATATTTTAGGAATTCGTAGCCGTTTATAGTTTCAGTGAGGGTTGCCTTGTGCTAAAGCGTAGGTTTGAAGGATTTTTTAGTTCGAAATTGCACATATTGGATGCTTTCACGAAAGCATGGAAGTGGACCGCCAAATGAGGCTGCTTTGTTTGGCGTTCTTGTTGGCAAGCTTGATACCTTCTGTGCCCTGATGTTTTGGAATCCATGAAATGTTATGAACAGCTGCTTGAGGCAGCTCCAATCAAGCCTTGAGTCGAAAAAATTGGAGCTCAGATATCGCTGGCTGGCTGTCGAAAATGATGGCAATCGGCTTTCTACGGGGGTTTAGTCTAGTGGGTTGAAGAGGTGACTGCACCTTTTATAATGCACCCTTCACTCGGATCTCTACGGATTCATTGTGTTCCTCTAACGTGGAATGTCCATTGCCCCTCTATTGCATATGATGTGAGTTTGTATCACACTCCAGTCAGGTCGTACCTTTAACTATATCCATAAACGCCTTTGTGGGTGGGAGTGACGGGTCATCAAAGGCTTGTTATTGGCCTGCTCGACGCGAGCTGCTTTCTGATCTTTGTTGTTTTTATTTAGCCCTCTGGGGTATGCCCCGATTCAGAAAAACTAAAGTTCGAGCTTAAATCCATCTGTGAACCACACTGACGGGAAATTACTGGTGATTGGACGACCGTTGTTCTATTGCGTGCATTCGAGGACGATGGACGTTCTCAAACATCAGCTTGATGTGTGAATGTTTTCCAATCGAAGACACGAAAAACCTATGGAGCTTACCTAAGGGTTTGTTCAAAGTCAAAATCCTACTCAGGAACTTCAATGTCAACGTGGTTAGGAAGAACATATTTGGTGTGTTACTCGAGAAGCACTACCAAAACCAGATGACAAATGTGCATATGGCGACAAGTAAACCGACATCCAAATATGGCTATCTGACATCCAGGAAGGCAAACGTCATCTCTGATCACATTCTAGTTGCAGGCCTCTTCAGAGTCTAGTTATAAAACGAGGTCTGTCTACAAAAAGGTCTTTAACGTCGAAGGTTTTAGTACAAAATGAGAGCAGACTACTTCCTGCACAGTCTCCGACTTGTAGAGTCAAGGTTTTCATTTTGGACAGCGATATCAGTGTATCTTTAGCTCAAAGAATGAGAAGTTGTATCTTCTTATGATCACTGTGGCTCAAGTCTGCATTGAACTGTCGAACAGTGACGAATCTTCAAGAGCTTGGTTCAGATCCGACGAAAAGCGTCCTCCATTCATGCGAAAAATTTGAAAATCTAGACCTTGGCCTACCAACGTCTGATTTACATAATTAAATTGTATCGATCTCTGTGAACTGTGAGATTGGCACCTCCCATCAGTCACAGGTGCCATGAGTGTTTAGAAGGTCAGTCAGAAGAGTCAATCACGTGGTTTTTCATCATGAAAACCAATACTTCGGTCAATAACTTTTCAAGTCTGGACGACTGACGCCTTTTAAGAATCAATTTATCATCACCCGTCATAATTCTCTTCAAAAGGAAGTTGAGGCCCACCTCCTCGAATCGAACTAAATAATACGAGCAGGTGACTGTTACAATCCATCATTTGCGGGAGACTTCATTTCACACCTGTGACAAGCTCATTGTTTAAAAGAAAAAGACAGATTTGCCATTGCCAATGTCTTAGGGACTGTTGAGTGTCAAGGTGGAGGAACACAACCAGTAACAATAGGAACCTTTGCATAAGCCCTAAACGATGTAAAAGTGCAGTGGACACCAAGGGCAATGGAATAATAAATAAAAACCACTCCATCCGTCATTGACAGCTATTGGACATTGGATTTGACCAGAGACCTCTGTTTTTTTGTTTTGAGAGTCCTCAATGGGTTATGTGTGTGGTGACACGGTGTAAAGGGCACACACATCGGCTTGTTATAACCACCCGCCGACTTTTCATGTTTAATTTTGAATTTGAAATTAACACGGGACCGAGGGCTGTTATTGCTATTGCTGCTGCTGCTGCTGTTTATGCCATTTGTCCCGAAGCCATTTTTACTGGTCATTGGCCAGTAGAGTGTTGTGACTCTTGGAGAAGAGAAGAGGGCGCTTGTTGGTACAAATCTAACGACATTTAGTTATGAGTCGAGTGTTTGGGGGCAAAATTTACATAGCTAGAGATGTTAGATAGTTGGTTTGCTTTTGTTGTTGTTGTTATTAGCTTTTGTGTTGTTTTCTATTGCCTCAAGGAGCAAAAGATGATGATGACGATGGCGACGACGAACAAAGATGATAATGATGATGATGAGGAGGAACACAGCATGCTGTTTGGTGATTATTGTTGATTTTCTTGTTTTATACTTTTTTTTGTTTTGTTAAACCTCACGGATGTGTGTGCTGGTGCTGGTGGCGGTACCCGTGTTGGATTGTTTGTTTACGATATGCTGGAGATGAATTAATTGCCCCTCGGAATGGGCTAATTGAGTATTGTTGGCTTGAGGTTGGTTTACATGTTTATTTCGGAAAATTTCTCTTGTTTTACCGAAAGAGTAGGCAGGAGGAGATGTGGTGGACATGGATGTCTTATTTGTTTTGGAAATCGAATTACAATTCAAAGAAAGATGCTAAACCTCAGAAGATCGATAGGGGGAGGGAGGGGTAGAGTTATTATAGAAATAGGAGTCATTGGTCAAGTTGTGGATAACCTTCTATTTGGATCAGCAGTGTGAGACTATGCAGTCAAGTCATTTCCATTTCTAAACTCGGGAGAGAATGAGCTTCATTGGCATGTTCAACAGAAGATATGGAATGTGTTCTAAACGACGAGATGTAGAACTGAGCCTAGAACTGAAGTAGAAAGATGAACTTCAGTTTATGGTGAGACGAAGCAGATTGATTGATTGGGCAGATGTTCCAAAGACTCCTAAATTGTTCTGACTTCGTCTTTTCCTTCGTCCAATGCAGCCCACACAAGTCTCGTTACGGCTACTTCGACTGGGTTTCAGTCGGATCTAGACAATCGGACTTCCTGACAGCGAAAAGCTGACTTTCTAAGCCTTTTAACACCAATTCCTTGCTCAATTAAGTGCTGGAATCTTTATTCTGAGGGACAGTGCAGTGGTGGAAGATCGCGACTCAGGTGGGGCACGCAAGTGGAAGGGGACCTCAACACACTTAGAGTGCGAAACTGGAGGCAGCTAGCTAAAGATCGAGCTGACTGGAGACGCTTGTTGGTTGAGGACCAGGTCCAACCTGGACTGTAGTGCCACCTCAAGTCTATAAGGAAGTAGTCCTTATTCCCACAAGCTCCTGTTTAAGTAGCGATAGCTTGAGCACATCATTCCTGTCTGATCGTTTTGCCTAAGATACGACTAAATTTGAGTGGCTGCTGGCATGCGAGCTTCAGATCAGTGAGATGAAATCATTGTGGGAACCTAGTACTTTAGAGGTTTCTCCGACCTCCTCGCAAGAACCATTTGGTGCTTGAATTTAGTGAATGAAGCACATGAGAACATTGAAAACTGCTGTTGAAGTACTTAGCTTCCAGATAGAGCCTTTCAAAACATGGAAAATGTCAATTTATTGGCAAAGAGATCACTTTAAAGCCCTCACCTAGATTCAAAGAGAAGTGGAGAGAGAACGCCACTCTGCAGTGTAGCAATGGTAACAACTTTTATGGCGTGGCATCTGCCATAGTGTTGATCATCTCTAAGTGAGAGCTTCATCTTTCGGTGTCAGATGCCCCTGCAATCGCCTCGATGTCGAAACAGCTCTCCTCGATGTCGAGGAGAGCCGACATAGTCTGGTGCATACTAACGTTGGTAGAGCCTTCGCTATACACAAATTGTTACGAAAGCTGTTTTTATGATCAATCTTTCTAAGGTTTTCAAAGGGAATTATGGGTCTGAGGTCGATAACCTCCTCAAAAGTGCATCATGCACCTTCAGGCGGTTGTTACGTTTATTTGGTCTGTCCGACTTCTACCGATTTAACTCCGTCTCCTTTATTGGCATGATTGACAACTCCCCTGGAACCGGGGTCTTCCTTATACCCAAGAGGGTTCTAATTCCACATTTTTTGTTTGTGTTCTTATGAGGGTTTGTTATCGTCTTCCCCTCTCAATTTTCTTTGCAGCTCTGACTCGACATAAAGCCTATTTGGTTCCATCTGTCCTTACTCGAGATCTGGAGTGATAATGTTGCCTGTCTCTAATTCTTCTGCTGCCCATCTCCTACAAGTGAAAAAAAGTGTGGTGTAGCAAGTCGGTATCCCTATTTTTCAATGCTTCCATGTCTAGTTAGGAACTGGGTTATGTAGGAGTTAACTTTGTCAACTACCTGCTAATGTCTCTTTATTTCTTATGCTCCTGTATGGCTATGAGATCTAGCCCGATGCACTCCAATCCGTCAATTTAGAAACGTTCCTAATCAGTCTTGCCGTCCACCTTTCCCTAGTTTCAGAACTACATCGTCTTTGCCAAAGTTGCTTGTTGAGCTCCCTCGCCTCTGCTGTTGCTATTTTCACTCCTATTTCAGCTGTAGGAGGTAGGAGATCTCAACTCAGAGGACAGCTGGTTTCGATATCGTTTGTTAAGAGCTTGCTACTCAGAAGGCTCCACGGCTCTGTACTGCTGCCATACCTGCTTCCTGAATTTTCCTTGTTTGAGAGCATTGGCCTAAATCTCCCAGCGATACAGGAGAATAGTGTGCATGATCGACATAAGAAGTCTCAACTTGCTTGCAGTTGGGCCACCTACGTTTGCCAAAAGTCTACTGAGTAATGCAGTGATCTGGAGTAGCTCGCTTCGATGAGGACTTGCTAAATAACCTGTAGCCAGTGCAAGACGAGACCTCACTTAGATAAGGTTCCTTGTGCTACCACATGGATCTGTATTTCAATTCGAAATCCTACCCGTACAACCAGCCGGAGCTTGCTATGAAGCGCTGAAGGCTGCTCATGATACCTTACGTCTGTTAGAAGTCGAGTGTTGCAATAACGTCTGATCCCCTTGTCATGCTTCTTTTTCGTCATCTGTCTTGAAGGTTACAAGTGGGAGAGTAGATCAAAGTCGGATGGGACAACCTTTTAGCAATATGTGGGGTAATCTGTTCCAAAATCACCATGTCAGCTAGTGATACCTTAGTGTTCATTTGACTCCTACCAATGCTTGCAGATGGCTTAGCTACGAAGAACCTAAGGGGACGGCTTCCCTTCATTGTTTATTTACACACGTAATGACTTACATAAGATATTCGTCCAAATTGTAGTGTACAAGTTAAACATATGTCCACTCCTCCCCACCCCCACTCGTCCAACGAACATTTACGCAAATTTCAACGTTTGTTTAGCAAGACTTAAGGCATTTCGACACCCAATTCAAGAGAAACATCCAATTGTTTGCTCCCAACAACGTACGTAAGCTCAACCCAACTGAAAGTCCCCTTTGGCGACAATTCACTTCACAATTCCCAGTTCTACTCCTCCCCCACAATTGTTAAAAGTTATTTCAACTGCGAGGGAATTCTAAACTTCTCCCTCCTCCCCTCCCCCCAACCATTCGGAAATGATGCATTCCAAATTTAATTTAAATGCCATTTACCACACTGTAACGTAAGTAACTAAATTTTGTTGACCAAAACATTCAGGGTAAGTTGGCTTGGTTCCATGCCCCGTACCGTAGGTAAAACCTTTAGAATTCCACCGACTTAATCCACTTTATAAACTGGATATTTATACTTGAAACTGTGAAACTTGTGAACAAGAGAGAAAGAGAGAGAAATAGAAAGAAGGAAGGAAGGAACAACTTTTTCCCCTGAACAAAGTTTACATTCTATTTGCATGGTACACTGTCCATTGTCCACCGCTATCATCGCCATGAAACAAATAACAACCGACACACACTGGTTTTATGGGACAAACTCTTACCTGAGATTCTTCTATAATTCACCTATTCTAGTCTTGGAAAGGAGCTCGGAGCTCTCCTGACCTAGATAACTTAAGAAAACTTTATCCTTCGACAAAATAGAAAGAAAACTCTGCCAAAAAAGAAACTTTAAATAAACTTTGGAACAAACACACACACACACTTGAATACACGATCTATAACTGTAGCCGATGATGGACAACAGTAAATATAAACAAGAGAAGGGGATGTGCGATGACAAAATCTTTTCACAGAATATTTTGTCACACACATCGCCAGCAGAGTCGTCCCTGAATAATGCATTCAACAATATAACTGTCAAAAATGTGCACATACATATACATTCACGTCATATCATCGTTTGGAATGGGATTCGGAGGATCCTGTCAAAAGGCATAAAATAGACCGTGGCTCATCACTCGACTCGAGTTTATGGAAAATATTTTGTCCTCATGTCCGGTTTTGGGGTGACCGTCAGAAGGAAGCAGAAAGGGGGCCAACTGTACTGTCATTCGTGTTGTGATGCACACACCATCTTTCATCAGTTTGTCACATGAAAATGGGAGAAAAGGAACGCATATAGTTTCAACTTGACTTTGAGATATTTTTATGCTTTAGATACATGTGAGGGGTATAAACTTTATTTTAGGTGACATTTTGGGGTCGTATAATGGTGGTTTTGTATAAAGAAGAACGTTAAGTGCACTTTAGTGTCGAGTTGAGTAAGTGCTATTCAAGAGAGATAGAGAGAGAGAGAGAGAGAGAGAGTAGGTAGAAGTGGCGTCTACTGTGCAGAGGGCTGGTTCCTTGGAGATGTTTGTTCTCTTGTCAGAGTTTCCCTCGCCTTATGACTCCTTTGAGAGTCATACACACTTACTTAGTCTCGGCCAGAAGATTCAACTCTAGAGCACCTTCTCTAGGTCAGTTTCCTTAAGGAATTTGAGAATGAGAAGTAAGTCTGCAGATGGTATGTCCTTATATGACAATTGGAACTTGTCCAAATATTTTAAGTCTCTACTGGTCTCATCGTCGAATCTGCAGGGATCTTCTTTCACTATTCCAAGCTTCCTCAGATGTCATTTGAGTCTATATAGGACTCCGTGAAGAATCCTGTTAGAATGCATGATTTGAATCTTTTCTAGTTGAAGCTCTCCAGGAGTTTCTTAGCTTGCCTCAGACTATGAAGGTTATTTCAGGCTCTGGTCGTATTCTGTTTATTAATTTTCCTGAATTTTTCCTTAAGGGTGTGGTCCTCTATTCCATAGAATGGTTCAGCTGTCCCTAGTCTCTCTGTTGCTTCGTTACCTTCTGTTCCGACATGCCCGGGTACCTAGTAGAGGGTAACTTTGTTGTTTCTGCCCAGTAGGCATTCTCATACAAGTCTAGACTGTGTTATATGGGCCTTGATAACTGCTTGATTGCCTGACATCATCGTTACGTCACAGTTCTTGACAAGATGTTGGTGTACTTGTCCATAGAGCACTCCAACTTTGTTCTAGGTCCAAACACTCCTGCTGCAGGTTCCTTGTTCAGTTCTTGATTCGTCTGAACGTTGTGGATTCATTGCTCCAGTTCTTCACAAGTAGCGTTGAGGCGCGTTTTTGATACCACAACTTACTGGGTTAGGTTAGGTAAGTGAAGTTGGTAGTGATCCATTAGATAGTTCGTCGATGTGTTCGAAAAAAGGATTTACCTAGGATACTACTCGTTTTTTTTTTTCAGTTGACAGAGGTTTGGACAGTGACAGAAGAAATGGGCCGTGTCATCATGAGTTTCTTCCACCGCTACATCTCCTGCATATGTCATCATCATTTAGACGTGGTTTCTTCGTCTGGTGTGGCCGGTTAGAACTCCTATCAACATTGACAACGATTTCCTTTTCTTTGTAGAAGTTTGCTGGTCTTCGTCTTGTCGTACTCTGGTCACAGTCTACTTGATACTTCACAGGTGGTTAATGATTTTTTGTCCTACTTTGGGCCTACTGTCTGCTTGTTCTTGGTCTAGGGCTGAGCCCTTTCTGGACAATTCATCAGCTGTTTCCACTGACCAGGGACCTAGCAAAGTTTAACGTTGTACTGGGTGCCATGCACTTTAAGCTCTTCGGGGCGATACTTTACAAGCCTCGATGTTTCTTGCGTAGCTGTTGTTCCTCCCGACTTTTGTCACTGCTAGAACCTCGATCTGGAATCTAATAGAGCTACTTAGTCTTAGGTCCTCGGAGAAAATACCCGCTCCTAGGCTTATATCCATTTGTGAGCCATTGGTGTAGATGAATTTGGGCTCCTTAGACAATGTTCTTTTTGTAGAAAGACCCGTGAGAAGGGTTTTTCGAGATCCAGGTATAGGACAGTGTAGTGTGACTTGAAATTAGCGCCAAGATCTTGGCACGTCCATACGGATTCAGTCTCCAGTGCTTTAATGTTGGGAGTACTCTTCAATGCGACTGCCTGCATGTAGAGATCTAGAGGCAGAAGGTTAGGAATTGCTTCCATTCTCGCTGTTGATGTTGTTCTCTGATAATTGCTAAAAACAAAAGGCTTTGTCAAGTGTAAGATTCCTGGTTCTGGCTAGCGTTGGACAGCCTAAGGGAAAGTGAAAAAAGGTTTTCTTTTCCTGAGTAAAGCTGAAGGGGAATGCCCAACTTGGCAGCGTATGAGCCAAATGGCCAGTGGCCTGTGCTACAATTTTTACTGTCTCGGAGCGGATTCTGATGATTAAGTCGTGCGGACTATTTTTACTCAAGGTAGGCCTATGAAAGTGCCGAAGGATTTTACCCTCAACTCCGCATGTGAACCATTAAACGTTGAGCGACATCTGGCTAGCGCGTCGGCTCTCTCGTTCCCGTCTATGTTACTATGACCGGTAAGTCGCAGTAATCTTTCCTTAAGGCGGACCACCAAACGAGCGATCCGTAGGTAAGAATGAGGCGAACTAAGGCAGTGTACATTCAGAGGCCAATCTTAGGTTGAAGTCGCACCTTTTACCTGAGGCTTTGCTGCAGGCGAAGAAAGCGAGATATGCTTTCTTTACCCTGTGTTCCATATTTAGTTTCCAGTTGAGCTTGGGCTCAAGGATGACGCCAAGGTATCTTGCACTGAAGGATAGGGTAAGTGTTTGGTTGTTAAGACGTCTACCTAAGTTTGAAAGTCGGCCTTCTGTACTTTGGTGGTGGGTAGCATGATGGTGGATAGCAATCTTACTTGAATTACCGCCCTAAGGCAGAGTCTTTTCTGTGAGTTCACAAATCACTGAGGGGAACATGCCTGATACAAAAGTAACCATATCGTCCGCCTACGCGCCTGCCTTGATTGCAACATTATCGAACTCCTTCAGGATGTTCTTGATGACCAGAAGGCCATAGAAGAGGCGAATAACTCCGCCCTGTGGGGTGCCTCTGTCTCCGGATTTGGTTATAAAGCTGTTCCCTAGTTGTGACTGAATGAATGGATTCTGTGTACCTCCTAAAAGTATGCAATGAAATCGGATATTCATGGGTGCACTATGCGAAATGAAAAGAGGTTGCAGCGAACGTTGTTTTTGAATGTTTGCAGATTGGTGTGAGGGGAATATCTTTAAAAAAAAAAACTCAACACACCCTGGGATACCCACTTCAATTCAACAACCAGTTCCGACAATACCTCACAATCAACTTCATTATTCAGTGTTTACTTTATGTCCTCAAAGCTGACACCTTACAATCACCACACTCCTTGATTCGGTTCTGAGAATTCCCCTCCAATCGCCTACCACACCAAACACAATCCACTGCGCCGTCTCTTGTTCCGAAAAGGTACCATCATCACCACTCCCAAGTACAAACAAACTCTACACCGATGGACAGACAAGGGGGACTCCGCTGACTGAGCTGATATCTTGCAAAATCATTTATGCAAACAAAAATTCTCTGACAGAGACTATAAATTCCACCTCATCGTTCAACGGTTGTCCATCTTCTGTGTATGTGTGTGTGTGTGCATAAATCATTCTTTCAATTAAAAGTGAACCTACCACCACCGATGGGAAGCCAAAAAGGAGAACACACGAAGAAAAATGCCGCCTTGACATTCTCGAGTACATTCAAATTGAAAAACTCACACTTCAGCACTCTCAACGTCGTCGTCGATCGCACCGGCCCCTATCAGGCTCCATCATCATCAACAGAAACAGAGTTGACGTCTCGCTACAATGGACAGCCAAATGATCTACAAAGAATCCAGAGAGAGAGAGAAGAGGCATTGCTCGAGAAGATCCGACGAAGATTCCGCTCCTTGACGGGATTTGTTATTCCTGAAGTGTGGATAGTTTCTTTGGAACACTTCTCTTCTATAGGAACAGCCACTTCACGGTGATGGTGACGGACAGAGATGCTCTCGAAATCGCTTAACAGAAAAAAGTACCCATGCGCGGGATCAATTTAACGAGAACCGAAATGGAAAATTATTCCGCTGAGATTGCAAAACACCCCGAGCCTGAACCGCTCCTAGTATCTGTTCCAATTCATCTGGGGGGCAGACTGTTGAATTTGTCGCATGCACAAGGGGGGGCAATCATAGATACATAGATACAACAAATACAGATCACGAAGGGACACATGGCATGGAACTGCCATGAAGCTGGCATACTGGCATGCATGAGTGCACTGTACAGAGGTATCCTCTGCTGCAGAAGTAATAACATCTTCAAATTGGACATGAAGTTCACGATTTTCTGTAGCGAAGATATCGCAGAAAAAAAAAAACAAAGCAGCAGGGAGGAACAGGTACTCTTTTGAGGGCTCCTTCTCGTCGTTGTTGCTTCTCTTTTGCAAAGCAAATGTCGGTCTACCTAATCCTCCTTCTTCAGGTTTTATGTTGGTTTTTCTTCTGTGTACCTCCATATCTGTATCTGAGTCGTGGCCGCATGAAGGACAAAACAACGACAACGACGTGAAGAGGATGTGTGTATGTTTCTACTGCAATTCGTATATCGAATTCGAATGCATTGACTTGTTGTTTTTGTAAAAGAATTGCAGACCTTTTGTTTGGAACATTTAAAAGATAATAATGGCTGCAGTCGTGTGTATCCACAGCCAGAGGCCTAGTTAAATTCAGTTCGGTCGGATCGGATCGTTGGTCCGTCCGGCAGGTGTGTTTCTCACGCGTTTTTTTTTTCTGTTTTTTCTTCTCTTGTTTCCTTATACCTGTTTTATGTGTTCTTTTGTCTTTTGTATCTGAACGAATGTATCTGAGCGAGGCTCGGCATCGTGAGGTAGATTTTGTGTCTTTAACTGATGACGGTGGTGGTGGTGGTGGAGTAACTTGTGAAGGCTTCCCCAACAGCAGGGAAGAGAGACAGAGATTTACACTAGCACTGGTGCATATTTTTTTTTGTTGTTGTTGAACTTTTATGTCTTTTGCAACAGAAAATTGCATTTAGAGTTACGATGATGATTGCGGGTTGGAGTTTAAGTGGTAGAGAGAATCTGGAAGTATCTTTGTTGGCCGGAGGGTAAGATGGGAGTGAAATATATTGAGAAAGAATGCTCTAAATTGATTTGTGCGGCACTGCGAGGTGAAAGGATGTTTATCGACGGGAATAGGAGTGGTTTGGTGACCATGATATGAGTCAGTCGGAGCTGCATTTAGTTGAGAATCACAATTTGCACATTTTTTTGGACAGATTTTCATGCTGTTTGCTAGTCCTAACAAGAGGAGAAGGGCTAAGGTTGAGGTTATTCCAAACCTGGGGACAAAGCGCCCAACGCAACCAAAATCGTATACCTAGACCAATCCTTCAGTTCCTGTCAGGATGCTTCTGATAGCATGCATATAGAGCAGGCATCAGCTGACGGAGAACATCCAAATGGATAACAGAAGGGGCTCTCGATAGAATTTCGCTTGAAGCCTTCAAGGGAACCCTTGATCCCGTGTCTACAGTCGGAATCACTGAAAATATCAAGATCATACCGCTTGCCGAATTACGCCAGCAGCGTCTTCTAGGCGGAACTACTGGTAATCCGAGAAGCGTGAGACAACACACAGACAAAACATTGCTATCCTCATAGATAGCCAAGCCGCAGGTGCAGGAGTGCTGGAACGGGCTTGCCCGCTTGGGCGAACGCTTCAGGGTAACACTGGTTTGGGTTCAAGGGCACAGTGACATAAAAGGAAACGAGCGTGCAGATGAACTGGCCAGGCAGGGTTCATTTCTATACGGGTCCACACCCCGCTAGGACCGGTTAAAGGCCAAATCCACTCACACTTCCTGCAGAAGGCCCACCTCCAATAGAGGGGGTTAACCAACTGCGCCATATCAAGGAAGATATGGTCGCGCTACAATAAGATTAGAACAAACGTTCTCCTAAACAAAACCCGCCCAGATATCGCCAAAATAACGGCGGCAACCATGGGGCCTTGGGCAATTGGAAACCATGCGGCCGACCTTCACGAAGATGAGAAGGAAACTCTCTCCCATTTCCTCTGCAAATGCCTGGTACTAGCAAGAGCCAGACTGCGTGGACTAAACCAACCATTCTCCGACGACTTGAACGACATCTCAGGTAAATCCGTTTTCTCAACTCCACAGGTTGGATCTAGGCACTCCCGACTGTCGCACACATCATCAACCAAGTCACACGAGTCGTGGGAACAAAAAGGCACATTCTAGTGCTAATTAGGTTCGGTTTGACCGCCACCTCTACCTACCTTCCCTCAAGTGAACCATAGAAAGAATGGGAGTCAACGAAGCAGTATCTGGGTGGATGTACAAGCTGCTAAGCACAAGATCAGATACAAGCTGCACTCAGAACAGTCAAGGTCAACACAGCAAGAGGTTGTCCACAAGGAGGAGTATTATCACCCACAATGCTACCAGAGACCTAAGTGTGACGCAGAGGTAGATCCTCTTTACTCGCCCACGAACCTATCTCCCCCAATGTGGAGCCTGATCGTGGACGAGCTCGTTGAGATACTAACCAACCTCGGCATCAACTATTTAGCCTATGCTGACAACATAGTACTGATAGCTAGAGAAAAGGTCGAAGAGACCCTCTGCGACAGACAGACAGTACCAAACAGCTGGACTCTGTTTAAACTCGTAAAGAACAACAATAGTCCCATTCACGAGGAAAAGAAAACTTCAACGACTGAAGCCAATCAGACCCTCGAGAACGATACTGACACTTGTCTAGGATACCTAGACAGTAAACTCACTTGGAAAACACCCACAGAAGGGATTTGAAAGAAGGTAACGCGTGAACTCATGATATGCAGCAACCAAGTAGGTAGGTTTTGGGGTCGCAGCCCTAGCATCATGAGATAAATGTTCACATATGAGGCAATAGCGTGGGCAAAAAGGACCAATCTAATAGGTGCCGTGACACTTTCTAAAAGTGTCATGAGGCTAAATTTTCACACTTGGCCTTACGTAACGGTACCATCTAATTGCAATAACAAAGGCACTCGACAAACTGCAAAGACAGGCATACTTTTGCACTACTCTGGTCATGAGACCGTGTCCAACCGCAGCAATGGAGGTTCTTCTAGTCTAGATTAAACAGAAAACTGCGTTCATTTACGGCATACCACAGGGATCTGATCTCGGACCCAAACTTTTACTCACATAATTTCTTAAGAATTTTAACTATTTCAATCTTTTAATTGCTCGTCGTACTGCATGCCGTCCCCATCTCCCAAGCTGATCCTTTTAATCATGCTAATGTCAAAGGCTGACTTGAATTCAATTTATAATGCGTTGTGACATCCTTTTATGTCACCGAAATGTCACCGCCTCTTTTTGTTTTTTCCGCTCCAATTCATCTTCATGAGCAAAATCATGCGCATTATAGACCACTTAGACCATCTGGAGAAGTGGAATTCTGTTGTCACCACTGGTTCTCGTATCTCAATCTTATTTCGAGTTCATAAATTGATATAAATGACAACATCTTTGCGCTTCCCACACACGCACTCAATTGTCGTCGAACATTAACCACCGTACAACAACATCGTTCTCATTAATACACTCCAAAGCGGTTTTAATTAGTTTTACACTCATTTCATTAAATTGGACGACGAACTGCATCTTTTGACGAAGAAAATGACGACAAGCGTTTAAGTTCAATTAAAGTGATTACGAGTACAAAGTACCACACATGCATTCTCAACATGTTGCAGGCAGTTGCAGTAATTTCAGTTTCCCGTATCGGTGTCAAAATCCCTCGGGAGAGGATCATCTGTCTAAGCGCCACCATGTCATCTTGTTCGGTTTCAAAGTGAACTAAACCTCAAATCAAATGAATTTTTTATTTTTGTTTTTTTTATATAATTAATGAACTTGCCACGAGAAGATTCCCAGCTTCCAGCTACCAGCATCTTGAGGAGACTTTTCTGTCTATTTGCCGTTGGTATCGCTTGGTTCTAGTGAATGATTAAATCGTTATAATTGATTTGAATTCCGTTACGGTTGTGCGCGCGTATCAAAATAATAAATGAGGCGCGCACCCGAAAACTGTGGGACCACTTGAAACAAAACGAATTCAAGGTAAAAGATCGTATGTCGATCATATCTGAGCTGTTTTACCTTGGGCGGTAGTTTTGTGTGTCTTGTCTCGTCTTGTCGATCACATCCTTGGGTTGATTTATCGAGTGTTTGGTTGAGGCGGCGGCGGCACTTTGCACTCGTATCTATTGGGACAAGTGGTGCTTCTGGAACACATCTGATAATTTGAGACCAGTCTAGTCACTACTGTTTGCAGAATGTTTATTCTAAAATGCTGCAGATACAAGAAGCAAGATGCAAAATTGCTGAATGGGATTTCGTGCTCTTTTGAGTGCACCGGCAGATTAGAGAAATTATACATCCTTTAGTCTCTAGATAGATGGGTATAGATGCGGGATAAAGGTGACGATCGTATAGAATGAGCTTCCTTTACTCAGGTTCCACAGTGAATACCCTGACTGCGACCTAAACTTCTCTTTCCATCAAGAGAAAGTTGAGACGACGGAAGGGTCACTCAACCCGACAATGCATCCATTATCAGCAATGCCTTGACGGATGGGGGTAGACACTGGAATTTACTTAGAGGAAATCGCTATTACCCAGTGTGTTCCAAGTAGAATTTCAAGCGATAACCAAGGTCTCAAGGGAACTTTCGTCAGTTATAACTTTGAAAATAAACATTGACAACACAACGATAGTCCTCGATAGTAAAGAGGTGTCCCAATGAGCTAAGGCTCAAAGCACAAAGTCTTACTCAGTTGCGTCCCGGGACATAGAGGCATCAATGGCAGTGAAAAGGCGGATGAACTAGCACAAATAGGATCAAAACTAAATCAAACGATGGTCGATCACTTGGTTCTGAGCCTTACGTATAGGGGGTTCTATAACTAGACATGCGGTTAGACTTTGAGAACCTTGCCGATGAGCTATGGAGCCAACTTCCAACATGCCGCATGTCAAAGAAGATGTATGGCCACAACACTGTTCAAGGAAATACTTGCGCTGAACAGACTGTAGTAAGCATCCTCAGAGGCTGCAACCTACTGGTGGTTCATCTAAAACGATTGCGACTAAGTACAACCGAACTCTGCAAAGGCTGTAGCGACATACTAGATGCGGAAGGGGAC
Organism: Criorhina ranunculi; assembly: GCA_951813785.1. NCBI lineage: Eukaryota > Metazoa > Arthropoda > Insecta > Diptera > Syrphidae > Criorhina > Criorhina ranunculi. The sequence goes on along the minus strand of OX638382.1, from coordinate 9,598,347 downwards.
ATGACGTAGAACCAGGAAAAGAACCCTTAGCGCTAACTTCTTTAGCGACCCGGGCTAACTGTCAACCATGTCACCGAAGGCTATTCTAAAATTCATACTGGAACTAGCCCCTTCTCACTTCTTAACAGATACACGCATGTAAGATTCCACAATGGGGAGCTACATCTCTTACGTAGCATTGCCTAGCTATCTACTTGGACATAGGAACGATCCCAGGGAGCAGCAGCTCGAGAATGACCTTTTAGAGGCTCAAAATCTCTAACGAAGCGAGCAAAGCGAGCTTTCCATACATGGAAATCCGAGATTGACCTTTTGGAGGCACAAAATCTCCGACGAAGCGAGTAGAGTGAGCTATCAATCCACGAAAATCCAAAAATAGCCTTTTAGAGGCTCAAAATCTCTGACGAAGGCAAAGCGGACAAAGCGAGCATTTCATCCATGGAAACCCGAGTTTGACCTTTTTGGAGGCTTAGAATCTCTGATGAAGCGAGCAAAGCGAGCTTCCCATCCATGGAAACCCGAGTTTGACCTTTTGGAGGTACAAAATCTCCGACGAAGCGAGCAAAGCGAGCTATCCATCCACAAAAACCTGAGAATGGACTTTTGCCGGCTTAAAATCTCTGACAAAGCGGGCAAAGCGAGCTTTTCATCCACGAAAACCCGAAAATGGCCCTTTAGAGGCTCAAAATCTCTAACGAAGCGAACAGAGTGCATTATCCATCCACGAAAATCCAAGAATAGCCTTATGGAGGCTTAAAATCACTGACGAAGCGAGCAAAGATAGCTAGCTATTCATCCACGAAAATCCGAAAATGGTCTTTTGGAGGCTCAAAATCTCTGACGAAGTGGGCAAAGCGAGCTTTTCATCCATGGAAACTCGAGATTGACTTTTAAGAGGCTCAAAATCTCTGGCGTAGCGAGCCTTCCATCTACGAAAATCCAAGAATAGCCTTTTGGAAGCTCAAAATCTCTGACGAAGTGATCAAAGCGAGCCTTTCATCCACCAAAACTTCAAATTACACATCATAAACCTCTGCCAAGTAATGTATTTCACTTTCTACATCAGTTTTGTAAAAAGTCGTTCGCTTTGGTTGCTTTAGTAAAGACTTTAAGCTTCCAGAACGTCAATTTTGGGGTATCTCCTGTCCCGTCCTGGTCCTGTGTCTGTAAATGTTTATATAGTCATGTACAAACGACGGGTTACACGGTTAGTTTAGGACATGGTGTTTCCAGTGTTCTTGAACATTTCCATTTACAAAGTTCCCTCATTCAAAAACAATTGCAAACCACATCGTGGACACACATATGTATTCGTTGTATGCAAAGTAAACTTTCCCTCCAACAAAAGCTTTGTCATTATCATTTTGTCAACTAATTGCTTGTGTCCCACATTATGATGTTTGTACTACTGACTCACTTTTGAAAACATTGAACTTCCATTGAACATGAGATAATCCAAATATGCAAACACACACAACGCGCTATCAATGCATCCCCATTAACCTAGTTCCATCTAAATCGTATCTTCTGTAAACACACACACACCAATCAAACGCATCAAAAGGGGGTAAACGATGATACTTACAATTTCGGAAGCCTATTGCACTTTTGTTTCCGCGTTTTCAACAATAAAATTGAAATAACAAATTAAATCAATAATTACATTAATTGAAATTTATTGGTCACCCTTAATTGTTTGCATAACGGTCTAACTAAATGGTTCTCCTCTATCCAACCGAACCGTGTGATGGAATTTCGAAACGATAATCGTTTTTGATTCATTTGAATGCGAGTGTGCATTCCTGAACATTTGCTGGTGTTATTTTGTTTGAAAAATACGCACAAATATTTGAATAAAAATGTGTTTTTCGTTACAGGGTGTCAATAAATGTGATCAAAGTTTTTAAAAAGATTCTAGAAATTTAAAAAAATGGAAAATGAAACCACTTTCTGAGGGGTGTATAAATTCCCGAAAACGACACACTTTTGTACTAGAGCGAGTAAAGCGATTTACGCGTTCACCAAACTACACACCACGCTTCAAAAATATTTGCAATGAATGAATTTGTACTCATTTTGACGCGTTTTCACTGCTTCGAACGACTGTGGGAACGGGGGATTCACCTAGATTCGAGGAGATTCCACTAATTCAAGCTCACATGCTTGCATACATACATGTGCCTATACATATGTATACACAAACAAATGGACAGACATTGCGTCCTGCTTTCTGCCTAAAGTTGCAAACAATTTACTTGGAGTTTCAGAGAAGGCAACCCTGTTGCTTTTCGCTACTGCCCTTCTATCCTTTCGAAGGCTCTCGGAATTTCATGAAAAGATGTTGCCTTAGTCAAAGAGCCAGTAACACAAAGGACTTTATCTGGTCTAAGTGAGGTTGCACCTGCAACCTGCCTAACCTAGTCAAAGAGTCTCGTTCTCTAACTCTCTTGCACTCTTCCCTTTCGATGCCTTTGATCGGTCTTGGTTGCTAAGTCGAGGATCACCTTCAATGCAGTTAGTTAGTTAAGAGTGAGGTACACTTAGACTGGGTTGGACCCCTGTCTACTTCTGAAACTGTTTAGATTTCCTAATGTGGATATTCAGATGCTCGCCAGGGCGGGATAGCTGTAGATACGTCTCTGTCGCTGCTTCAAAAATCGTTGCTTGCAATACCCAAACGCTGAGTTTGTCTGCCTAGGATGCGTGCCCTTTGAGGATGTTAGTTAGTTTCGAGAGTCGGTCTCTTTTAAGCTGAATTAATCCTTTCGATCCCTTAGGATCGAGGATAGGCCAGATTAGCCTAGCATTGTTGCAATAGTCAAGATGTTGCCATCTATGATTTGCTCTCGACAGAGTTGTGTGAATTAGGCGCTTTGACATAGTTCTACCGACTGAACTTTGAGAAGCCTTGCCTGGCTTATTCGTCAGCCACACCAGTTCCTCGGAATGTCGCTGTGAGCAGGGATCTAACAGAGTGTGGCATCATACTGGTTACAGGTCTCGTTTATATACACGATACAAGGGTTCTGATCGCAGCTTGACTGTTGATATAAATCACAACATCTGTGTGGGATAATGGGTCCTCTCATCCATCACAAAAAATGGGACCTTGCACAAGACAAAAAAGAAAGTTGTCTTGGGCCATATCTGCCTTCACAATGGGCTAACACAACCCAGCATTTCATCAACGTCGATCCGGGACAAGCTGCTTCTGTACACGTTGCATAAAGGCTTGAGACGTTCACAGAATACAGCTGGATAGCATCGACTATGTGATATTCAGCAAAGATGTGCCTCGGTTGTTATTGCAAGACGTACATACGAATGGCCGGCCTTTTTTAAAGACGAGGCATACAGAGCTGATACTCCAGTCGTGGGGGCACACTTTCTCCAACTCATACTTGGTTGATCACCTATGTATTTGAAAAACCCTGCTGCATCATAGCTTTTCGATAGCTGCACCAACCCCTTCTATAATAGAAGAGGGGATTATCGTCTACATACATAATTTTTTACAATAAAGGTCCTAGCACTGAACCCTGCGGTACTTCATCAGAAACTGTCTTAATACTCACATTTGTCTATAGTAAGAGTATGAGACATTCAGGGACACCCTTGTCGAATGTGGGAACGTTCCTTCTTTCCAAATCTTTTCCAACTTCTGCCTTCAAATGCCTTTTGTTCCGATGATATGGCCACTTTGGTGGCATCTATTGTAGATCATCCCTTTCTAAGATTTCAGCAATGTCTAGGGCGCCTTGAAAAGAGGGTCCGTTCCATAGCTCATTGATAGTTCAATTTAGAAAAAAGAAATCACTTAATCACTTGAAAAATAACTGCTCAAGATGGTCACCTCTGTCCACTTACCACACACTCCATTTGAAGTCATCTCCAACACCTCGCGCATCTTTTGTAACCATAAACCATAAATTTCTTCGAAAAACTGATGACGTTCCTATTGTTTTCCATGTGTGTGTGTGTAGCACTAAACTTTGACCACTCACTGTTGTGACCCATGTCCACAATGTTAAGTGCCCCCTCAAAGAAACACCAAAATTCAAAGGACATTATATCTGATTTTAATGTTTTCCTTGAACAAAAAAAAAGAAGAAGAAAACCCTACGTCATCGTAACGCTACACGCACCCTCATTGTTCCATCACAATGGAGATAATAAAAATTTAATATTTTTTCTTTTCTCTCTCAGTCTATCCTTTCTGTATCTTGTATCTTTTGCTATACGTAACGTACGTCCAAAGGATATCTTTTTTTTTTTTTTTAGATTTTATTGCTGTTTTTTGGGCCCGTAATGGGTCATATATACGTGATCGTATAGATTTATTGCAAGCGATAGATAGGTGCATTCTTTGTCGACCCCTTGTGTATATTTTGTGCTGCCGTCAACATTATTATCTCTAATAGATTGTTGGGAGGATTCTAGGACCTGGACCAAGAATTTTGACGGACAATTTAACTACCGCGGTTTACAAAGAAATATCGATTTTTTATTATTGAATGGTTTTTATGGATGTTTTTCTAACGCCGTTTGTGTTAAGGAATACATTTATCCAACAAGGTGTCAGAAGTGCAATGACGTCAGTTGAATGTTGAATATAATGGGATTTGAGTGACCTTAATTCTGTTTGGTTGTAAATTCTTTGATGGAAAGCCGGTAGTTTAAGTGTGAATCTAAATTACAAATTTTCAGTTTGGGTGTCAGAAGTGCAGCGACGTCTCTTAAATTTCAAGTGCCTCACCAGAAATTTCTAGGTTTCAGTGATGTTGAACTATTTGATCCTTTATTCTTGGATGATAAGTCGGTTTTGATGGCACTTGAGGTGTGAATCTGAGTTTTAGATTTTCAATTTAGGTGTCAGAAGTGCAGTGATGTCACTTGAAAATCAAGGATCTCACCGGCAACTTCGAGATTTCAGTGACGTTGAACTACTTGATCCTTGAATCTTGGATGGAAAGCCGCCACTTTGGGTGCGATTCCAAGTTTAAAAATTTCAGTTTAGGTGTCAGAAGTGCAGTGATGTCACTTGAAAATCAAGGATCTCATCAACAGTTTCAAGATTTCAGTGACGTTGAACTACTTGATCCTTAATTCTTGGACGGAAAGTCGGCTTTGACGAGACTCTGGGTGTGAATCCAAGTTTTAGATTTTCAATTTAGGTGTCAGAAGTGCAGTGACGTCACTGAAATCTCAAGTGTCACACCAGCAACTTCTAGATTTCAGTGATGTTGAACTATTTGATCCTTTATTCTGGGATGGTAAGTCGGTTTTGACGGCACTTTGACTGTGAATCCAAGTTTTAGATTTTCAATTTAGGTGTCAGAAGTGCAGTGACGTCACCGAAATCTCAAGTATCACACCGGCAACTTCTAGATTTCAGTGACGTTGAACTACTTGATTCTTGATTCTTGGACGGGAAGTCGGTTTTGACGAGACTTTGGGTGTGAATCCAAGTTTTAGATTTTCAATTTAGGTGTCAGAAGTGCAGTGACATCATTCAAATTTTCAGTAGTGCTGCGTTGGGGTTAATAAGTATCTTCAAATCAACAACGGAAGTCAAAGGATTCAAAGGACTACTCATTGAGAGAAAATTCAAATATTTTGATCACATTCTATTCAACACACACAAAAAAAATCCATTTAAGGACACGAGAACAACCATAAATCCGATGGAAATCTCTCGTTAAAACCATCAACAAAAAAGGAAAAAAAAAATTCTTTAAGGATACCTCCTTCCAAAAACTCATTTGGAATCCAAAAAGTGAAATTAAATGGAAAAGGATTCTCCCAACAACCGGATGAATGCGTTTTTCACTCGAAAAGTACTTAACCAAAGGATTATTCGATGTTAAAGTGTCGAAAAGGAGTGCGTGTGTGTTTGTTTTACAAATGAACAAAAATTCCATATCCTTTCTCAAGGATTTTGATAAAATGAAAGATCATTCGTTGACTGATAAGTAGGTAGGCTATGCATCGATTTGATATTATTTTGTGGTTCAGTGATGAAAAGGTGAAAGGATAAATGGATGACACTTGGATGCGTACGCCGCAAATAATCCTTTCTCAATACCATGTGAAAGGAATTATCGCGTTTTTTCCTTTCCTAAGTGCGCGAGCATATCTCATTAAGGATTTGGGTACGGTTGGTTATAACTCTGTGTGGTCACGGGCGGATGCAGGTGCATCTGTTTTTTTTTTGGATAATTATGGTGGAAATGACATATGCATACCTGGGTTTTGAAAATTTTCCAAACAGAGAATAACTTTATTACACTCTGGGTGTTGTTTTATGGACTTGTGGCTTTAAATTGATACTGCGGCGCCTAATGGGTCACGAGAGGGTGAGCGAGAGTAATTTGTGGAAATTAAAAGTAAACAAGTTCCAGCTTGTTATTCTCTGTTAGAGGTAAAATAATTACCCAAAGCCGGAGGCTTGTGTAAACAATTTTCATTTCGCACACGTATCAAATGTGTGGTTGGAAACAGGGTGACGCAGTATGGTTTGGTTTATGCTGTTTCGTTTTCAACAGACTAAAAATAGAAAAAGTTCCAAGTTTTGTCGAACTTAACCTTCAAGGGCTTTAGATTAGACTTCTATGTCTACTTCGGACTCGATTTCGAAAGGAATTGAGCTTTGAGGGAAAAGGGTCTCAGTAAATTCATGGTTGCATTCTACTCGGGGAGAAGGCATGGTGGTCCATTCCGGAATTTTGAGATAAAAACGCTTGAAAAAGTCGGCCACCGAAATAGTGGCTCCCACAACCATATTTTTCAGTTCCGAGGCTGTGCCCTAATGACTCGCAAACACAGCATTGTTCCCATCGTCATGTTGAGATTCTGGTACCAGGAGTACAGGTGCCTTTTTTGACTTTTTTGACGGATTACTCTCAATTATCCATCGTGGATCCAAAAATCAAGGAGGAAGTTGGACTAGAAGTCTCCTCGGATCACTCTTTAGATCGTAGAGTGTCAACTTCATTGTTGTTGCTACACATTCGTGTGGATGGACTGGAAGCCAATTATATCAAAACTCAGGAAAAGAGTCAAGTCAGTGGGACGATGCAGTTGGACTATGACTGCCCTGGTATCGCGTGGCAAGACGATGTTCGAATGATGATCTCCTACTGTGTTCACTACCGCCGTTTGGCGAATGCTTTTGATGGCTTGCAGCTCTTAAGGCTGTCGGAATCGATGTCGGAATCGATGTCTTACTTATTCTACTTAAGGTTGCACTACAGTTTGGGGTGGACCTGGGCCTCAACCTGGGGATCGATGTTGCTTTGATATATCGAGGGGTTCCTACAAATGTGACTGTAGGTGGCAGGGTTGGAGAAATAGCTAGAGAGCATTTTTGCTTCCCGTATGGAGGTGGTCTTTATGTGCCATCAGGTGGCAGTCAGTGATGATTTGTGTGGCAGGCTTCGAGATTTGTCCAGTTTATGTTGCTTAGTTGTGGTGTCCAGATAGGATCAGTGTAATTCATGATGGAATAGCCGACTGCTTTGTAGGTGGCAAGCAGTATTGCTTTGTCCTTTCCTCGAGAACTGTCGGTCAAAAATTCTAGCGATTGGAGGGGGTTTAGGCTGTTTGTGGTGTGTGCGGAGAAGGTTGGCATGTCATCAAAGGTGACGCCAAGAAGATTTGGTTGTGCGACTGTAACTGTGGGTATGCGTTGATCTACAGTCATGATGCCGAGCTATAGCTTCACTTCCTTCTGTTCAAGACGTAAACAGTGTTGCTGTAGATTTTTCCACTGATAGCTTCAGGTTGCGGTGGTTGAAGGCAGCCAAGTTGTTGTCTAGATCCGTATATAGTTCAGGTTGGCATTGTGTGGCCGTAGACGTAAAAATTTGGGCGACAGACAGGACACTCACTTCTGTTTCACTTTTCTATATTGTAAGCTTGCATTCCGCATTAATAGTTGGGTAACCATCGCTTGTTAAAGTTAGGCAGTGAAGCCCCCAGTATGTCGCTAACAAGACTAAAGCAACGAGAATTGTCCTGTGGCATGGTTGGTTGTCTTTGGTGAAGAGTCGAGGTGTTGCTGTAGCATTTGCGTACATTTGAGCATCAAAATCGATATTCTGTTCGTCCTAAGTTCTTTGGATGGTTGAGCCATTGAAATCTCTTTCGCTTCATCAGAAGATCCAATCGATTCAACTAGTAGGTAAGGAGATCTCACTAGATCCATGTGGTATCACAATGGACCTATCCCTGGTCTTAGTGTACTTGCAACAGCTGGCAGATACATCAACCTAACGTAACCTAACCTATGGTAGCCATTGTTTGGTTTAAGCTCTATTTCCCTTGGACGTGGAGTAGTTTCCTCATGGTGGCTGAAGAGTTTGCAGCTTTTCTTCTGGTCGCCTTCCGACTTTTTGGTTCTTGGGCCGGGATTGCATTATTCTAGGGCTCTCTTGCCACTTTTGGTGTTGGATCTCAGCTTTGAGTTGATGAATTCTAAAGTCTGAAGGATCGACCGTTCTAATAGAGTCGTGTTGTGGATGGAAAGTCGTATCGAATTTTTAGAAATCCTAGCTGTGAAGATGGATCAATTGGGTGGACGGTTCATCCCGAACTGAAGCGCCATCTAAGTTGTCAAGTAAGCCGACTGGGATGAAAGTTGCTGCTAACTAACTTCCTTATGATGGCGTTACAGTATCGGTCGGACCTGGATCTCCACTAAGTAAAGTCTCAAAGCAACTCAAAACATACCACTGAAAGCCCTTTGTGGGGAATGGTAGACAACTAAACCCAACTGTCGATGGAGGATCTTAGCAAAGACACAGACGGATTCAGTTCGTGGAAGTTGTTCTTGGAGTCTTATCTTGCAAAAGTCTCTTGTGATATAGGATTTGTAGTCTGTAACCTCTTTTTGGCACTCTGTACACATGAAGGCTCAGACTGTACCGAACCAGGGCAACGAAATGTCAGAATGACAAGCCGAGTGCCGTGTTTTTGGAACTGGATAGAGGATTGAGTTACTCCTTAAGTGCAGCTTGACTGTAGCCATCAATTCAAATACTCCACTCTTCTGACAACTCTTCACAGTATCGTCACAGAATATAGTCATTGGGGATGACATCAGGAGCTTTGGGGTCTTCCGTGAAAATTTGACTAGATTCTGACATATTTTGGACATATGTATCTAATTCTGAACACGAGGGAAGTGGATTCTGGATTTAATTCTCTGATGTCGTCGCATCTGAAGATGGAGGCGAAGGATGAGTGTCGATAGTGTTTCTCATTCGACGACCTGACGAGAGTGGACTTCTGCCAAAATACAATAAAGGCATCGTGTGTAAAGCCATTTTGATAGATTAACAATATAACTTCCCCTTTCTCCCTAATTTTCTATAAAGTATCCCCCATTTCCGTTAAATTAAATTCACCACAAGCCATAAACTGAACCATCAAACACATAATCCTGAAGGGAGACTACCAAAATAACAATTTAGACTCATTGTGTTCAGATGAACAGGAATAAAAGGACCTCATGGTGACAAGAATCAGAATCATATTTTTCTTTTCCAAAAAGTATCCTTTAGCTACTATACACACACACACACAAATACATTTTTTTTTTACCCCGAGGTGACTATATTTGAGGGCCATCTCCCTGTCCATGGGATATATATCTTTATATACGCGTACCTTAATTTAAAATAATAATAATAACAATAATTTTATATTTTTCATTTGCTCCTGCTCCTGCCGGTCCAGTGTTATTGTTACCAATTGGCCATCATGTCGCTTAACACTGCCAGCGTGTCGATAAAATGAAAAATGGCTTGGATCTGCCACTTTGTGTGTGTGTGTTCTTTCCCTGTGCAAGGACATCATGGACCCAGCTCTGCAGACACAAAAGGGCAAAAGATGGTGTGTATTGTTGTAACCTTCGTCGAGGACCTGATTTAGATGCTCTGTCAATGATGTTTTGTGTTGTTTTCGTTGACTGGTGATGGCGGGAGAGATGCTATGGTTCTGGTGGATGGCAATGGCAATGGTAGCCCACCTAGTTCCCCACATTGTTTTGTGGGTCCTGACAAATAAACAAGCGTATTGTTGTTAAAAGTTTGTAAATAAACGTTAAAGCGGGCGAATATAGATATAAAAATATTATATTTCGCCGTTAAGTGGCTTTTAGTCATTTTGGTAAATATTTGACGGATGCGCGTGTTTATGTTGTCGAGAGAGAGACAGAGATAGAAACACGAACAGTTTGCTAGTTTTGGGACATAACCGCAAAGCAGAGGAGAAGATGCTGGGAAAGTTGTGAGTAGACAATGGCATAACTGGGTTCTGGAAGATTGCATTTTATGAGTAGGGTAGGGGAAGGATGTCAATAAAGTGGTCGTGGTGGTCCTAAAATGTCAAATTTTACACGTAGGAGACCCTGAAATGGCGTCGAATGAGGGATGATACACTTTTTTTTGTGACATAGGGGGATTTTGACCCAAGAACTCTGTCTAGCGTTCATACTGTGTGTGTGTCCCATCTCTTAGAGAATATATTCACAACAATTAGGGTGACTCCATGATTTGCTTTAAATACAAAAGGACTGTTAGGTCCCGCTAAAGATTTTGAAGTTACTGCACATTTTCTGGTAGTTTTGCAGTTACCGGGAAACGAATTGTATAATATCAACAAGCAAGGATGCATTCGCCTAGTACAGAATGTCACTGTTGCCAATCAAGACTTAAGAGTCTTTGAATTGACATCCGAGGGACGGCTAAGTAGAGGAAGACCGCGATTCGGTTGAAGGGACTCTCAACCAACTAAGCGTGCAAAGCTCGAGCCTGGATACGCTTGTTGGTTGAGGCTCAGGTCCACCTCGTTGAAGTTTCTCTTCGAGCAACTGGTGCTACAGTCAGACCTCCCCAAACTCAATCGAAAATCAATCAAGGATCTCGCCATAGAAGTGAATGGGTTACCATCTTTAGGGACCAACAATTCTAGGAATCATGTCGTTCCATAGACGATAAGTCGAGCTTATAATCCGATCGTGCACGTATTGAGAGAGTTTTGCATACAGTGAAACCTCCTGAGATCATCAAATGGACAAGAAACATCTCTAGACTGCCATCACCGCCAATGATCAGTGAAAAGTGATTGAACTCTGTACCTCTCTCTCTCTCTCTCATCACCTTGCAAAGTCAACTGATCCTCCATCAGTTGACGAAATGAGGATCACTTTTGATGATACGATCACATTCCAAGCTCTCATTCGTCGATTGCCTTAATTTTATGGTACGAGATCGTGTAAAAGGATCAACTAACACATGGCAGATCACTTTAAGTCGTCAAGAGATCATTGCGATCACATGCTTGGAAACCGATCTTCGTGTCCCGACTTAACTGACAATCTTTCAATATTAGCCGATACCAAGGGCTTAGTTTGAGAAGCATAAGTTTGTGGGCAAGCTTATCAATGTTGATATGCGACTTTGTCATGTCGCACTGCCATCTCCGTTTAGGGGGAGGCCTAGAGGTCTCTATATCTCACCTTTATTTTCTACAAAATCCTTGAGACGAGGCATAATCTGCTAGCAAGCTTATCTCTTGGACAGGGCCCTCAGTCAGTCACCAGTGAACAGTGCTGAGGCGGTGACCACTGATCATTCAGTGACAACAGGCCTTTCCGTGATCAGTCATCACGCAGTGATCATTCTTCAGTCAGTCATCAGTGATCAGTCATCAGTGATCAGTCATCAGTCAGTGATTGTTCTTCAGTCAGTCATCAGTGAACAGTATTGAGTCGGTGATCAGTGATAATATAGTGGCAACAGGCCTTTCAGTGATCAATCTTCAGTCAGTCATAAGTGATCAGTCCGGGATCAGTCAGTTATCAGTGATCAGTGTTGATGCGGTGACCACTGATCATTCAGTGACAACAGGCCTTTCAGTGATCAGCTATCGGCCAGTGATCAGTCATCAGTCAGTGATGAATTGGTAGTCGTAGTGATCATCAGCACTGATCAATGAACAGTTAGTCTTCACTGACATCATCATACTTCATAGAAAGTTGCTAAAACCTTCTAATTGGTCACCAGGTAGTCGTTTCTGTCATCCATAACAACTTTCCCCCGTCTGCCCTCAAGCCACATCATTGTAATCGCGCAACTCATCCTCGTTTGGCACTTCAAAGCGTCTACATGCTCATTTTCAGTTCCAAACGCCAAAGCTGAATGAACCGCACGAAAGTCGGCTCAAATCTTCAAACGTCTGGTCCGCATGCATGCCATCACACTGAATTCCAATCGGCTAATTCCGACACACTCATGCAATCATGCCGAAGCTGCATTCAAATCGATTCCTTCCAGCGTCTAATCACCAGCCTCAGAGTGTTACGTAAAGCATTCCAAAGTAACAATCTCATCCCATGTGATGGCCGGCGGGGTCTCACTCTCTCAAAGATGTACAGCAGCACCACAAGTGGTTTCATCGTCTCTCCGCTGCCGCTACATCCGTTCCCAGGCTTTCCGTGATGAAAACGAAAATTGAGATCCAAAAACTATTACTCATGCAAATATTTGGAAATAATTATAGGTTAGAGCGGAATGCTGGCTGGACGACATGAAATTCCTGGTGATGGTGGTAGTGGTGGTTATACCTCGCCAGTCGCACTTTCTCTGGTCATGACGTTGTTTGCCTTAAACATTGAATGCGTGCCTTACCCTCGTTTGTTTGATGTTCCCATCGCAGGGGGATGAGAGTGTCTGCAACGGACATCTAAACGCAGATGATGCGCATCATAGCAACTCAATGTCTCAATCAGGACAATACCAGCGGGTGGTTTGTTCAAAACGACATACCATCCCTCAGCACAGCGCTCAGGCACCCCAGGTGGGTGCACTTGAGTCCGTCATTTCACTATTTTTTTGCGGTTTTTTATGTTTTTGTCATTAATACGCGGTATCCTGCTGAGCTGTGAATTGGCACGAAAGGAATCCTTTTTTGTTTTTGGAAGCCACAACCACCGAAGTAGGGACGACGAAGATGCGTATGTGTGTTGAGAAGTGCAGCAGTGCAGCAGTGATTGGAACCACGAAAAAACCGCAAAGCGGTGGCAGAAATTTTCAACGCACCGCCATCCAGCAGGAAGCAGGAAGGATGGTGTAACCTGTTTCTGATGGTGGTGCGCTGTGGTTTGCTTTAAACGGAGAAACGACAACGGGGAGACTATGGAAAATATTGAATTCTGGTTAAACGTTTACATAGACAAGAGGCCGGGGGAGCGGGGGTTCCTTCTGAGGTTATCTTTCGTTTAAATTTTGTTGCACAATATACTTGTACTCGTATGTCGGAACTGCAAGGAGCAGTTGTAATGCCACAGCTGCTGACAGTGAACGTGGTTTTTTCGGTACGGAATTGTTTAAATTACTCGGTTAGCGCGGGTACAGATGAAAGCAAACACTATTCCACCACCAGGGGGTGGGTGGTAATTTAGGGGAATTTATGCGGTCGAATGGGGAATTGCGGTGTGTGTGCGAGAGCAGAAGTTGCAATTTGGGTTTTAGGCGTTCACGTGCAGATGGATGGAATTTGTGGACTTGAACCGCGTAGGTAATTGGGTGTTATTAGTCAAGGGTTACGCTGTTATGGAGACATTAAGGGTCGTCAATGAAAATGTGGTCAAAGTGTGGACGGTAGGAAATACCTAGTCATCGTCCATCTGTGGGAAGATCCTAAACGCATGTCAAAAAAGGTCAAAAGGTCACCACAGTACTTGCAAGACAACCTTCAATCACCTCAATGCTGATGCTACGACCTATGACTCTACGACTGGAGTGTGTTCACATGCCTACCTCGCTTGCGATAAACTCGACTTACCGAGACATGATCCATAACAGCGGCGCCGGAGACCATGCTCAGTCTCATAACCTTGGACTCCAAGTGTAAAAATAGAGTCTTGGTGCTTGGCTCTGCCGGTAGGAACCGACTATCTACATACGATGACGAGCTCCCAAGTGGAGCAATAGCCAACCAAGGGATCTCTTCCTCAGATAGGGCTTACAAGCGTGGGTTGTCTCCTGGATTTCTACCGTCGAAGTGAATGCTTCTAGCCACCAAAAACTTAGTTCATGATGTGGGGCAGGGGGACAGTGCTTGGATGTCTTTTTAAATCCTTGGATCTGGTTAGGAAAGCGAGAGTCTTCGACATTCTTGGTCTGGAAGACCATCTTCAAACTCCAAAGTGAGGTTTTTCGTCGGTTAGTATCCAAAACAGCTCTGTTTGACGAAGTCCTCGCTCAGGCACCATTTCTCTGTTGTTTCTGGCTGTCCTCGGCACACAAAGTTGAGATTTCTTTCAACGGATCGAGTTCTGAAAACCGATTTTAAACGTCAAATCTACGTTCCATCATCTGCAGTAATCTATGGATCTTCTCTTTGTCTTTAAGGCGTAGGACATTGCCCACTTATGAACATCAGTTGTGATCGAGTATCGAGTTGTTGGTAACCTTTTTTGGAGAACTGCCTTCGATCCCATAAGTGTTCCACCATTCAAAAACCGTGACGCACTTTTGAAGTTTCCTTCTCTTCTTGTCAAAGTAGTTAACACAAGGCACCCGATGACACCACTGATACCTTCGAAAAGCCTTTTGCTGTGACTTCTGTGACAAGACCATAAACTCATAACAAAACTTTAACTCTCATCACATGACCACACATTAGGCTTTATCTGAAATTTCCAAGTCACCAACTTCCATAGAGCCTCCCTCATCCGACTGACTAATCCTACAAATTAACTTGTCACATAACTTTGGTCCGCTTCGGCAATAAGAAACCCGCGAATTCTTGGAAATGTCGGTCCACAAAATCTGCGCCTTTCTTTCCGGTCCGTCTTCACACATTAACGGTTCTGTGTACACAAATCCATTATCAATCAAGTAACAATCAGATGACAGGTCGCATACATTTTAACTGACATCGAGACCACAAAACCCATTGACACTTCCCGCTCTGATCATTTTTCATCACGAGACGATGATGACAAACACACACACAACCATACAAAGACACAGTGAAGTGGAGGAAGGTATAACACAAAAGAAACCGCAAAAAACAATCAAAGTCTCTTCGTGTTCCATAAAAATTATGACATCATCGTCATCACCTTCAGAGAACCCACTGTTGGTGCTCCGATCTGAATCCTTTTTGAGGTGCCCGTTCTCAAAGGAGAACAAAACAGTTGCCGACTCCAAAAACGGTGTTTATAAGCAGACAGCCCATGTCATCACTCGCACAAGCGTTTAGGTCTCTCTTTTCGGAGTTTACTTCGCGTGCGCGCATTCTTTCAGTCAGGAGATGGCAATGGCAAAACCTCTTCCCTTTTGCAGATTGTTTGCAGTGCGTTCGTTGTGTCGTCGTCTTCTTTGTTGATTCTGTTAGGCCTCTGAGCTCTTTGTGTACCTTATGCCGTAGGGCTACTACTTCGTCAGTAATTTGCAACAACAAACGCACGCATATGCAAAAGAAAAGAGTAGTCGAACTCTGAACAACGGGTGTTATGTAGTGCAACGCATATCTCATCCGGCAGGTGTGCAACGCTCTGGTAACTGGAACGAACTTGTATGTATGTGTGTGTGTTTGTATATTTGCATGCACTCAGAGAAGGATTTTCCCTTTTGCTACCAGCGGCACTCGACTTTGTGTTTTACGAATGTTTATAGTGAGAAACAGTCGGGAGGGGTCTCTCTCCCTAAAGCTGGTGCTGAATTAGCTTGATTATTGGGTGCATGCAATATTTTGAGTGGCTTTTGTGGCTGCCACTTGGCATTCCTTATGCCACAACGTGTATATGTGAGGATTATGGCTTTATTGTAGAGTTAAACGAGCCGGTTTTTACGGCCCAAAGTTATGGTATAATACAACAATCCCGATCTCTGCAGAGCATTCATTCATCAAATTGGTGAAAGGGCGTTCGAGAGGAAAAAGTGTTTTAGGCCTTCAAGACTGGGAAATTGCTTTCTAAACGAATTCACTTTGATCAGGTTGATGATTGCGTTGAAGTGCGTCGAAAATTTAGGTTGATGAGGTTGGATTCTAGTCTTCAATTCCTTTCGAGACTTGAAAATGCTGACTTTTGTTCGAATATCAGCACCATCTCTCGGTGGCAGACAGTGACAAACCTCGGAGAGAAGAATTTATCATGAGGAATTTCCTAAACCGCTGTTCGAAGGATCAGTCTCCGGATCAGGATCAGAAGGGTCTTTATGACAAAAGAAAGATGTGTGACTGTACTTTGTGACTTCATTATCGTCCTTTGACAAGACTGCTCCATAACGTTGGTCATTCGGTCTTGCGATCATATCTCGACCCACTATCTGAGCTCTTCAATCCCCTTTGAAGCTTAAATTGCCCATAAGACGTGTGTCAAATTGGCCACTTGATCATTAAGGTGTCTGTCTAAGCTAAAAGTCAAGGCAAACACCAATGGAATATCCATTCTGCTACATGATCGCTAAAAATAGGTTCAGTCACTCTCAAATCACAATTATTGTCAAAACAAATCCAGATCGAGGCCATTACCTTTCAAAAAAAAAAATCTAACCTGTCCCCTGTTTCCCAATCAAGCTCTCACTGGATCAATGACTTTGTCAGACGCACAACTGCGTTGAAAGTTGCGTAAGTGCTCCACATTCGATTGCTGTGTATGCACATTCCTTTCGCACATTCCACTCTTCAACCAGAATAAACCACTTAACATTAATCTCTGAAACCGCACCTGTGTGTCCACGTCAGTAGGTATAAACCAGAACCGTATCTCTTGCTGCTTGTACCTGCTTGGCTGCCGGTCTTGCAACACAATTTTTGTCTGCAATCGCGCCACACGGCGGAACTAATAAATTCCTTTCAATTAAATTGTGTGTATTCTCCCAGTTTGACCGATCCCGCAAGCATAATAATGTTATTACCCCCGCAAGCCTGGGGTACACATGACAGTTTTGATTAGTTGTACCTGTCACGCGCGCACAACGCATTTCTCCCCCCCATGGCTTGTCTAGGGCGCCGGGACGACCACTTGGACACACCCTATATGCACCCATTCAGCCATTTCGATGGTTTATGTGTCGCGCTCTTCGATGAATCAGGTGAAGTCGGGCGAGATGCTCAGACTGCGGTTTGTAAGTCATTCAAACGTCGAATTAGCATTAAATGTCAAAACAACACGATCTGACAATTTAATTGTCAAATGTACACGAACACAGCCCTCCCTTGTCAAACTGACCATGACGGGCAACCAGTTCGAAGCATGATATGACTCAACGATACGTCGCGTCGTGTCGTTCTGCTGCTAATTAACGCAACTCAACCATCGTCTTGAACGGTTGTTCCAAGTTATCTGTCGAAGATTTGCACAACGGTTGAGTGCCTAATGGACTTTCGAGTCCTTTCTGTATTTTCTGTTGAAATTCCTTCGTCCAGTTCGCAAATTGACAGTCGAAAGGGAACAATGAAATTGATTACGCAAATGATCACCGAGGCACCTTCTTCGCTTGTGTGATCAATCCATCAATGTCTGGCTTCCTTCGGCGGAGGGTCGGCCACAATTGACCACCGCCAACGCGCGAAAGTTGACATTTTTACGTGTGTGAGTGTATGACTCCGCGTCACCATTAATTGGTGTCTCCTGTCTTCTCTTTGTTCGTTTGTCGAATGGGTTGCCCACTTTATCGGAAAGATGCATTCCTCTTCCAGGAATCACAAACAAATGCGTAATCCCCTCCATGGAATTCTAATTAGCGAATCGATAACAAAATTAACGTTGAGAGTGAGAGAGTGAGTGTGAGTGAGTGAGTGAGCCACCAATGTCAATCGATTGACAACGCACGGGTCACCCTTTGATGTGATTTTTGGACGATTTTAGACGGTTTTTGGAGTCACGCAACGCTATCCCGTGTTTTCCAATTTTTCTCGGAACACTTTCGAGACCTATTGTGTTTGTGTTTGTTTCGGCGGGATTTCAATAATTCATTCGAAATAATTATGGGAAATCGGATATGGTACCCAAGTTGCGGGGCTTAGATAATCGGGCCAAATCGTGTTTTGGGTAAATAAAAAGTTGATTATCATAATTTCCAGGAAATTAAAGTGGACTAAGCGGTGTCTAGGAGGAGGGCTTACGATTGGATATGGCAATTGGACTTATGGTTGACATTTCGACTGTGCGCGTTGGGATGGGAAAGGATTCACGATGTGAGAAGTGTTTCGATGTCGGAAAGTTCTGAGTCGAGCTTGGAGGGGATTATCTAAAGCATAAATGTCAGTTTCAAAGATTGTCGGGCTTAGAAGGGGTTTTCAGCTTGGAATGGGACTGAGAGTAAGTTTTTCTACTGCGCAGCTTAGACTTTGACTTATGAGGCTCCACTTGTGCCTATGAAACGTCTTTAGGGAGTACTTGGTAATAAGTGCAACCGAGTCTAGATACCTCTGATCCTGTGTTAGCTCGTGTATATGTATGAATTTTGAGGCTATTTTCGGTTGAATTATGTTTTCCTTTCGAAACAAATATCTGTCAAGCAGCGCTCAAAGCACTGAGTTCCCATTGCTGTAACTCAAAGGCGGTTTCAGGCTGCTTCCATGCTCTCCAAGACCTCTCAAAAGCTCTGGTAGATACCAGGAGGCATTGCAGACCAATTTGTCAGGAAAAGTTCTTCAGAAAGATACATAGGTGCGTCCGCGTTCAGAACGAGTCTGGACAGCTGGGAAAAATGGAACTTCTTATCCTACTGGAACAATATCCAGGGACTCAAACGGGTTAAAAGGGCCATCCGAACATAATTACAAGAAATATTCTCAGCCACAAAAGGGACGATATCAGAAGGCTTGCCGGCTTTTTCACCGGTCACTGCAGTCTCAGATGTCACCTATATAAACTATATGCAGTTCAGGAATCTGAATGCCAACTCTGGTTAGAGGAAGACAAATCAGTGGAACACGTACTATGTGAGTGCGTAGCTGTCTGTAGATTCAGGAAACGCTTTCTGCACAAGGAATTCCTAACAGCCTCAACTTCATTAGAAAGACCGAGGATCTCCTAGCCTAACTGGCTCCAGGCAGCAGAATAGATCCTTTAGGTCAACTAATATTAACACAATCTGCACACCTAACATACACTGTTTGGTCCAATTACCACCCAAACCAGCGGGTTCTGGCAACGATTTCCTGTTCTCTTTACTGATCTTGTTTGCGTTGACATAAATTTAATCAAAGCGGACCTAGCACCAATCCTTGTGGAATTCCTTTTGTATTCAAGTTTTTACATTTCCACTCTTTATCATTTCCTTTCGAGAGAATGATCTGGTTCCATCAAGCTTCTGTAGAGGAAAGAATAGGGATCTTGAATTTGCTGATGGTAGAGTCATGTCAAGATCAATATCAAGGAAAAGGTATTTTATGTTGCTCTCCCAGCATTCAAAACATGGCAACAAGGGTAATTTCCATAACGCATAAGGTATAGACTTTAAAAAAAAGTAGATACGTAGCTAAATCTTGTATCTTAGGAGGTGAGATTCGATCCCTACTTAGAACTGTGATCATATTGGTATTGGCGTGTCATATTGACAATCTTCTTTTGCGTGTTACAGCTTCATCTCGGCGTTGGTCACGATTCGTTTGCTCCTCGATAGCTGATAATAAAAGGAATTTTGTAAATTTCTTAAGCATCAATCTGTACGCATAGGTTTAGTGGTCAAGCTGCCAAAAAACCGCTTTACCAACATCAGATGTGTCACCGATGTCTTTCATTTGCCATTCAACGTCCAATTTGTCAAAAACACGAGCCTACTTTCGGTGTTCTGGCCTACTTCACTTAAAAGTTTCTCATAGATCATCGGACTACCTTAAAACACCACCTCACAGTTAAAATCTACTCTCTCTCTCTCATTCTCACTCTCCGTCTCTCTTTAACAACGACAACATTTATTATCCTTGTTTATTTAGTACACAAATCTGCCTCTTACCGATTATAGTTGCCATCGCCCCACTCACCGTCGTCACCAATGTCCTGTTGTATCCCACAGTGATTAATTCGTGGAACGAAAACCCAAATCAAATAGCTTGACGAGCTAACCCCTATCGCCGGAGTTGTCCATTTACCACAATGATTAATCTTGGTTATCCCACAGCCAACCAACAGCTATCCAAGAGTCATAGCAATTTAATATATCCTTGGCCCGTTTTTTCATTTTTTTTTTCCTCTTTTTACTGTTTGCTTTCACCCATTCCGTGACGAAATAAAAAACAATTACACCCATCTTAGCTGAGTACGTATAGGCGCAGATGGGGCACACACAGCTAAATCCTGATTCCTTGGCTGTCCTTTGGGCAAATGTTGCACCAAAAAATTGAGAAATCAAAACCCAACAAGGGTACACCCGAAACCGTAAAAAACAAAAAGTTTGTTGTTCTGCTTCATGCCAAGGGGTGACGACGACAAGGAAAATTATGAAAAAAGGATAAAAAAAAAAAACAGAACAACAAACAGTGAAACAACAAATCATCGTGAATATTATTGTCATTGACACCCGACGAGAGTTTATCCCCCTTTTTCGTCCTTGCAGATGGGGTGATAATTGCACGATTGGAAAAACCGCTTTTAGGATCGACGACAACACGGCATGAATGCATGTGTAATTGGAAAATCTTTTAACCCTCGCTCAGGACCCATGAGATCCTTTCCTCTATTGTCACACTTGCACTTTATGACTCAATAAAAACCCGATATAGTCGGAGAAATTCAACATCATTATGACATCAAGGATTGTGTGTGTAAGGGTTACGCCTGCAGGGCGATGAACACGATCAGGGTGCAGGGAACATTTGTGATAAACGACATGGACAGCTGCACAGGACAATATCCAATAATAACAATAATTTCACAAAAGAAGTCTAAATTACGATCCTTTGGCGGATGCTGCGCGTTTAAATCCAGTGCGCACCTTGAATTCGATGTGATGCCATGCCACAACCAGCATCCTCAAGGGGCGGCGAAGTGTTTTTGTTTTTACTTTTGTCCTGCGGTTGTTGTTCGATTGTGTATGCGATTCCAATCGATTGCAGCATTATGAGGGCGCTGTCCAAACATTCCCCAATCGAATGTCAAAATCTTGATTGAGATCTTGATGCGTTAGACGTTGTGTTGAATGCATAGCATGTGGTCGGGTCCTTTTGTGCTAGAGAAGGGGGTTATAATGTGGTCTATGGTGTGGAAAGTGAGATTGGATGGCGACTAGACTAGACAAGGGGGAAAACTGTCGTCTTTCCAAAGAAAAAAGTGCCAACAATAGTGGAAAAGTAGATTCAACGTCGACATCGGGTTGTTCGAAAGAAATACTGTGAATTATAAGCAAAGGCAACAGTACCAATAATTTTCCTCAGTTATTCTGGACACCACCATCGGAGCAAAAAAAGACTGAAACCTTATACCACTTGAGTGAATAGCATCATATAAGGGTATTCATAACCCCTTTAGGGATAGTGAATTATATAAAAAAAAAAACACAGAGGCTTCAGGGAATATCTGAGGTCCCCACTGCCAACCAAAAAACGCAAAGCAAAGACTCCTTCAGCCTAGAAGCTTATAACGAGTTGGACCCCATGGTGCAACGATAAATGCACTCGACTTTAACAGCTACAGGTCCACAGTGCAAAACAGGGACAGCCAAGGAAGAAGTTGAAGAATCCACACAATCTTCCTGCTATAGGATGCCGGACAGTCCTACAACCGCAACCAAATCCGAAGATTTTATAACAAAGACAAGCTACCAACAGCTTCAGGCTTGATAAACAGACTGCTCTGCAGAAAGTCGCAGTAAGAGCTCTTTCAACTTTCAACTGAAGCCATAATTTTTTAGGGAATGAAGGAATTCATCTTCCTCGGGGCAAATATAGACTCCATAAATGTGGAATCACTGGCAGAGATTCGATGAAAGATAACCTTAGGCAATTTGTTTCCACGAGTAACGGAGAAAGGAGGTCCATCTGTACAGAGAGCCGTAGTATACAAAGAAGGCCAGTTAATCCGGAGGACGCCAGGTATCCGAATACTCCATTCGCGACCGAGCTAATTGATTAGGCTGTCAGTCAGGTTTAACCTCAGCACGGGTCGTATGATATCTTCATCCAGCCCATAAGAGTGGAGGGGGAGAGGGAAGGGTTCACTACAGCTTAGCTTCTAGTCTCATCTGGAGAGAGAAATTCTCGAGAAACTTTTACCTATATTAGGCTCCAATAACACGTGTGTAGATCCGCAGGAGAAGAGGGTCCAACCAAACCTAACCTAAGGTCCAAACTTCTAACTTGAAGGTCCAAAATCATGTTCCAAAAATTCTGATCTTGTCAGTTTTGTCGAAAGGGAAATTCCAATTTTTTTAAACAGAAATGCATAGTTTTTTAAATTTGTTTTATAAACATTTAAACATTTATTTACCTTTTTTTCTATTTATTTTATTTGATTTTTAATGTGTCAGTACATAAGTATTAATCGTTTTCTTTTGTTTATTTCATTGCAGATTTCTTCGAATGGATATGAATGTAAGTGAATACTTATATAACTTATGTTTTAAATATTTAATATTTAAATTTTTAATAAGTTTAGTGATTCAACTTTATCAATAAATAATATTTCTTTAAGCCACTTGTCTTGTCTTAATCTCAATGAATCATTCAATTTAAAGTTGAACTATATTTTATTAATAACTCAATATAATTAGCGCCATCTATCGTTGAACGACTAAACGATAAACTTCAATTGGTTTCAATTTAAAAATTATTTTCATCATTTATGTGTTGGTGTATACTGAGATATAGTGTAACAGTGTTGGTAACAGGCTTCGTTGTGTACTTTGGCTACATTTAACTTTTAAAATTCACACCAATAGTTATTGGCCGTCAAGTTAGCTCACTCCGTAGCTCACTGTAACTGCCTCATAAAAACACGTCATCGTTTCCTTGGTAAACACTACCTCGAGGTGAAAGACATAACCACCAGCTCACCCAAAGACATCGCCGGATTCATCACACACTCCGGCATCATGGAGGAGCTTTAACTAAAAGGACATCACAATAGGCTCATCTGCGGCCGCAGTGATAAGGGACTTTGGACCACCTCAATCTTAATCTAATCTAATCTAGCTCACTCCGTAGACTTCTATTTAAAAAATACAGTAGCTCAAAGTACCGACCATTGGCATCAGGTTTTCATGGATGGACCTGGTCATGGGCGTGGTCATGACCTGAAATCCAGATACTATCATCTTCTACGGGGAGGGGAGCATGTAATTCTGGAAAATTTTGAGCCATCATTCTTCGTTTCAAGATATTTCAAATTTTTCGTACATTCCTCATGAAGTAATAGGTCCTGTCCTATTCGGGATATCTTAGTATCTTTAATGACGTATCTTTCTTTTCTTCTCAATCTCTGGATAAATAAGGAAACAGATACTGCTTAAGGCACTTTTTTCGGGAAAAAATAGCTTTAAACTATGCGATTCCTGATTCCCCAAAGTTTCAACACTTAATGTTCTAGGTTTAACAGTTAAGAACGTTGAGATCTATTCCAACCTTAAAGGGCATGAATTCTGAATGCGAAATTTGAACTGAAAGAGTCTATAGGAAGTCAAACTTATACAACAAGCCTTTATGATTCAACTTGCCTTCGAGGTATTCAGTTCGGAGTGCTGCTTTAGATTCCGCTGAGGGAGGTCATGGGTCTCTGTGTCTCCTGCTTTTGAAATAAAAACGCTTTTTGTGATGAACCTGTACTGACATCACTGAGGTTGTTTACAGAATGGTCTTCCTAGTATGGGTGAGAGTTTGATACACGCAAAATATCTTCTCCTTCGTATCGCCTATACAGCTTTTGCAGAAGTTTGAGCATGCCTGTCGCCATTTTGCACCCCAACTTCTAAATAGAAGTTCGTTGGGAACATTTTACGACAGTAGAGGGCATAGACTGCCACCCTGAGGTAATCCTATGAATTTCGCTTTCGATGTAGAGGTGTTGCCAGAGATTGAATTTATGCCTTCGGCTTTACGTTAATAGGGCTTTCATAATCGAGTCTTTCTCAGCAGTCAATTCCTTAAATAAAGGGATGTTGGCCTCCTTACACCTTCTCAACTCGTGTTGAATTATGGAATGCTATCTACGGAGTCTTTGATATAAAGATCCAGAATCTTTGGGAAATTAGTGTCCCGTTTAATGTGCGAAGCTCCTTTTACCTCGGGTTCCAGTACTAAAAAAGCCTTCATCATGCTTTCAGATAGGTAACCATTAGTCCTGGAGATCTAAATGGCTCAAAACTTCTGACCAATCATTTCGGTTTCTTGGTTTTTTTTTGCACCTCTTGGCGGTGGATGTTTTCTCGCTTAGACTTGGCATAGAGTTCCGGAACATGATGCCCATAAGTAGACTTAGCGACTTTTTATCAGAATTCGTCAATGCTCCCTTAAAGCCTCTCTTGTGTTGTTTATTTTCTCTCAGAAACCACATCAGGATCTACGTTAAGCCTTCCTCTTCTCCCTCTTGTCCAGTTTAAGGCGATTTTTGTAGACTTATCATTCCAATTCAAGGCTGCTCGCTCGATTTTGTTGAAGTTTTTCTTGTAATTGCTTTGAAGGGCGACGTTTACTGAACCTCCTCTTGAGGTTTAGAAAGGAAGAAAGATGGAACTTCACACCCAGCATACATAGCCCTCTGCATTAATTTTTACATGAATTCTCACTTGATATCCAACAGAACCTCACCCCCGGTCACCCTGACTTCAAATAACTTCAGAAGCCTGATACGGGGCTTACAGTTCGGCTTTATCTAAGCTTAAGGAGGCAAATTGTTCTTTGCCAATCTTAAACTCACAATCCAAAGGATATCTCTACGATCTTGTGTGAAAATCCCACAAAAATTACCGTCCACCGTAAAAAAGGATCACATCCATTGTCCTTACTGTCACCATTCATGGAAAACCACAAAATAGGTACTCGTTGTATCTTACATCTTACTTGGATTGAGTACTCTCCTCCAAGGATAGGTGTTAATCTCATTTCGCGTATACATATGTATGTATGTCCTCTCTACACACAAACACACAGATAATCCTATCACCATAAACAACAAAGAGAAAAGGATCACACATGAAATTTACACCCAAACAGGACCAGCATTCACCAAAAAAAAAAAAAGGAACTTAATCCAAATCCAGAAATTGGTAACAAGATTATCCTTCGGAGAGAGGACTTCTATAGAAAAAAAAAGAAAAAAAAAAATTGCAATCGCAAGGATAAAATTGTTATACATTTGCCTCCTCTCCTACCCGTGGTGCTTGGATTTCCTCATAACAAATACGAGACACAAATAAGCGGCCAAATGAAAAGGATATTGGCATTTTGTATACACCAAGGATCCAGGCATCACAACAAACAAGCCGAGATGCTCTCTCTTTTGCTTCATATTATCCCGCAGGATTATGGATACCGAAAATTATGATGTAGACAGGATATTAAAAAAAAAAAAAAAATTCCTTCTCAGGACATCTTTGGTGTATTTAATTCCTGCTGAGCAGCGGTATGCCCTCTTTGATGAGTAAGTAAACCATCACCAAAGCGACACAATTTCGTTTTGTGAGGTTATGAGATCGTTCATTAGCCAAGGGCATGGATTATTAGTTTCACTGCTGGGACAAATGCACGACGGAAAAATTCCTAGAAATTGCGAAATTCGTGTCAAGGATATAACCACAAGAAAAAGAATCCGTTTCGAGAAAATTAATCCATTTCTCTCGAGGGATTCTGTGTTGTGTCCTCTGTGATGTTTTGTAAATATTGATTGTGCATGTGTGTGTGTGTTTGTCGGGGC
The DNA here is from genome assembly GCA_951813785.1 of Criorhina ranunculi. NCBI lineage: Eukaryota > Metazoa > Arthropoda > Insecta > Diptera > Syrphidae > Criorhina > Criorhina ranunculi. The sequence goes on along the minus strand of OX638382.1, from coordinate 9,572,477 downwards.
TTCCAAATGGGAAGCATAATATTGTTTGACATGACATAAGAAAACAAGCAGTCAAATCAATTGAATCAGGGTGCACATTGGCAGGATGTGTGTTTTGATTTTGAATTGAGTGCGCACCCTACTTTTGCGACGCATTAGGCCCGTCATTGTTCTCCAATGAGTGGAACAGAATTCCAATTCAAACGGAGAGAGAGGTCCTCGTATACGCAATTCGATCATTATCCTTAATGCGCACTTGGAATTATGCATTTTAATTGAAATTGCGATTTTGGGACAAGGATACACAGCAGCAGTCCGGCGTATCCGGAATTGCCGAATTAATTATTTTAATTTGAGTGCAGCGGTGTGTGTGTGTGTGATTGTTTATGGGACGACTTCGGCAAGTTGACCATGGCCATCCACACGGATGCAAGTCATCGAGATCTGACCCAATTAAGGGGGAAGGCCAATGCACTTGGGATAACATACGATCGAGATGTGATACCGGCAGTTGGGATGATATTGAGTGCGTGTCCGAAATATTTAATGTTCCAGATAGATGGTTAGTGATTGGGCTGATGATACGGGTGGATGGGGTCCTTCCAAATAACCAACAATTTGCGAACCGAAATGAGAAGATAAATGAGATTTAGATTTGAATTTTGGGACGAAATTCGCTGGAGAAGTCTATGAGACTTGGACAGGGTGTCTTGGGACACATGTGTCGTTTGCAACTTGTTGCGTTTACCACCAACTTTCTGCAGATTTTTGCAGAAAACACGTATCTGTTTGGTTGGTCACCGCACAAAACACCAAAGAAGCCCAAAGACGGTTTAACCAAGTCATGCGATACGTTCAGTTTTAGATGCATGACCATGGACCTAGCCTAGCCATAGAAAAGACAGAGATAGTCCTGTCGTCTAGGAGACAAGAGACCACTAAAAATGCAGAAAAGCACTTGGGTTATAATGAGACTGGACACGAAGCTCATACATTTATTGACAGCAGATCAAGCTCAATACAGCCTTGAGCAGACTAATGGCAAACTTAAGACGACCTAAGGTCAACAGGCGAAAACTACTTATGACAGTCCACGCATTTGTATAGCTGATGCACTCAACCAAGAAAAACATCGAAGTAGAGCTCTCCGGTTGACAAGTTTCTACCGAACAGTGTCAGAAGAAGCCATCAAAAGTGCATTCACGTGACAGAAGTTCGTTCGAAATCAGAAGTTCGGACGGAAATGGTCGCATGAAAAGCCAAGGAGATCACCATGCAACGCTGCAGCAAAAAAACTATGTAAAGATAGACTGTAAGGCTGATTGGAAACACTACGGATTGACAGGCAAGTTAAGCACAGCGAATCGACTCAAGACAACGCCAAACACACGTCCTTCGAATGCATCAGATGGCTTGCAGAGAGACGAAGACCAGCGACGGAGGTTGGAGCAATCATACCCAATTCGTTTCGGTAATGTGTGCGAGTGAAGAAAATTGGAATCGAGTGTGCTCCTACTACCTCGAGGAAGTGCTAAAGGTAAAGCGGAGAGAACAGCACATAAATCATTCAAGGTCTTCGAAAATTGGAGCCCTACAGAGGATAGAAAAAGTGGTGCCACCATCTGAAGTAATGCAAGAAGCAGTTCAGCGGTTCAATTGCCTGAAGATTGAGGTGGTTCTAGTCGGTAAGAGTCCGACACACTGGTGGAACATTGATACTCCTGACGGTGTCAAGGTGTGCTGAAGGTGAAAAACAGAAGACAGGACATACATCCGTGAAGGCTTTTGAAGATTGGGGCACCAGAGAGGCTTAGAAAAGTGGCAGACTAAAGATGGAGAAGATGGTGGCGCACGCAAGTGGAAGGGGACCTCAACCAACTTAGCATGCGAAACTGGAGACAGCTCGAGCTGGCTGGATACGCTTGTTGGTTGAGGTCCAGGACCTTAAGTAAGGAAGATGGAGAGTGTTAAGCCGTTCAGGGTTCAACTGGAGGAACGTGGTCAATACTGCATCAAGTATTCTCTCTTAAAAAAAAAAATGTGTGGATCCTAGAAACATCTTCAAGGCTAGAGCTTGCTTCTTGTGGATACTTTCCTGCTTCGCAAATCTTCTCAGACGACGGGTATCCGGATTTCAGTTCCTAAGAAGGATGAAATTGCGCTCCCTTGCCATTTTCACTCCAATTGTGTCTAGTTTTTTGAGGCCCGCCCTCCCAATCCATTCCTGAGATGATGGGTGATCTTGTTGATCTTGCCTAGGGTGTTTAGTTTGTTTAGGCCCGCCCTTTCCAAGCATTTTTGAGCTGATCATGTGTGAGTTTAGCCCATATATGGTAGAGCTTGGCTGCCTGGCATGATCGTAATGTATTGCTTCTGTCTGAGGTTGAACTGAAGGCACCTTTCGATCGCAATGGACTTATGGACCCCATGTCAAATCCCCCTTAGGAAGATCCTCACATTCATCAATAACAGGGAATTCTATAGGCAGCACAACGGGCTCTGAGCCTAAGTGAGTCCCATGGGACGCCTATCCACCTAACCTGACCTAACCTAGGAACCCCATGTCAATTTTGCACTCTCCGTCAGAGATTCGCTGGTGGTATAAACATGTGGTAGCTTCATGCCTTGTCCAGCTGGTCATCACTAGATAGTTGGTTGAAAGACGTCGGCGTGTTTGTTGGAAGAAAAATATACCATCATGAGGAACAAGGATTCAATCGATCGCTTTTCATGGATTTCTCCTTCCATTTGGTAGTTCAGAGCTCTCATGCAACACAACATCGACAAACATCGCATCCACTTAAAGAAAAAACATAATTCAATTGGAGATTCCAACCTTAATTACTTCAATTAAACAATCACACCAATCTGCCATAACTCCAATCCACCGAACCAGCATACATCCCTGCACACATCCCTGCCATCATCTCGAGACATCGTCATCGTTTCCTATTCTTTTGGTTCAAGTGTTCACCAAGCGCGCACACACCACCAGACCGCATGCATCTTCATTGCTGCCGCTGGCTGGCCGCATGGTCAATTAGATGAAACAGCATCACCCCATCTCTTGTCCATTTTGGAATCCTTTTCTTCTACATTTCGCTTCCATTTCCCTGTGTCTTCCACTGAGGACTGGAGGATGCACAAAGTACAATTAACCAGAAAGCGCGCGTTCGCCCGGTCGCTGTTCTTTTCGCTTCAATTAGTTTCGTCAAAAGCGAATTACGATTTGAAAGGGAACTGTTACAGACGCCACAGCGTCGTCATCCTTGTGGTTGCGGCATCACACGCGTGTGATCCACTCACAACTCTTTCATTAAACGTTAATTGTTCAATTACACATCCGCATCGCGGTGCAAAGCCTTCGCCGCGTACAAAGTTGAAGAAACAACGAAAAGAAATGAAGACCAAGAGCAGCGTGTACATATAATTGAATGTGGCAGCGGGTAAGGGCTACCCTCTGCTTCCCAATATTGAAACTATACTCGTACTCGTACGTAGCCCTGAGGGCTATTAACGCCAACCAGGATAAATCATTTTAATTCGCATGCCACACGGAGAAGAATGGAGAGCTGGAGCTGTAGCGCTGGATAAAATATTAATAAATTGCGACTGTAAGTGACACTCGAGAGTTATGCTAAGAGATCCTGGAGAGAGAGAGAGAGCGGGATTCTGGATGTTGAAGGGCCCAATTAGACCACATTAAGTGGGGAAATTTTGTATGTTCTTCGAATTGCAGCGGCGACTCCACCTGCAACTGCAACCACTTTCGTTGTCCATGTCCTTTTACGGACGCACTCGCACGGCGCCAATGAATTGGATTCCTCGCGGTTGTTGCATTCACCGACGACGACTTGTGTTGTTTGTTCACCTAAAATGGTCATCGTTCTGCGCCCCGAAAGAAGGAGGAGTGCTGTATCCATTCCATGAGATGCTTCTTCGTTTTGTTGTGGTACGCGGCGAGGCTGATGTTTTGCAGATGGACAGTGGACATGAGCACACATGACCATGGTATTGACCAAATGGGCAGAACGATGCCGATGTTGGTCGAGTGTATGCCACTACGATTGAGTGATGTCCAATTGACATGTCTCAATGGTTTGGTCAGCGCGGTTAAAGGTGCACAAAGAGTGACGAAATTATAAAAATTAAACACACGACTTGGTGGGGGGGAAGGTACAAGTTGCATTGACCTCAATTTTTCGTTTGGAACTTGTGGAGCGGGGTGTGTTTGGCTAGAAGAGGATCTTGAAAGTTGAATTGACAGCTGGTTAACTAGATGCAAGGGTCTGTTTCTGATTGGTAGCAGTGTTGGGAAAAGTTAGCATCCGTAGGTATCTCAAGACAGATTCATCGCATCCAAGGTAGGTAGGTAGAGGTGGCCGTTCAACAGAACCTAAATGGCACTAGGATGCGACTTTTTCTTACCACGACGTGGCTGATGATGTGTGTTGTTGAAGATGCGAGACGTTTGGTGCCTAGATCCAGCCTGTGGAGTTTCGGAAACGGATTTGATCTCGTATCCCTTTACCCGAGATGTCGTTGAGGTCGTCGAAGAATGGTTGATTTAGTCCACGTAGTCCCGCTCTTGCTAGTGCCGGACATTTCCAGAAGAAATGGGAGAGAGCTTCCTTCTCATTTTCGATCCCGCAACTGTGGCAGTGGGGGTTGTATGGGATACCTCATCAGCGCAAGGCTTCAGAAGATCTATAGGAATCGGTACAGGCAGTTTCTCTGAACAGATTGGGGAGGCTTTGAGGTCTGTCCAGTGGGGATAGAAGAGTGTTTGAAACTATACCTCGAGGAGTATTTACTGTGCAGAGCTAGTGGGGATCGAACAACATTCGAAGGAGGAGCGTTTGCTGCTGGAACTGGGAAAATGGACGCAGATGGAACCAATGAAAAAGGATGACAACGGAAGGCATGGAGTCGATTTTGGCTGACAAGGAGGCAACATTCGATGCAAAGTACAGACTGCCAAGCAGTACCAGTAAGGGGATTCCTGCGTTCAACGAGGATCAGCCTGCAGTCAGAGTTGAGGCAAGGAAGCTAGAACTGTGTAATACAAAGTCCTATACCTCGAGGAGCATTTGCTGCTGGAGCTAACAAATGGACTAAGATGGAAACAATGAAATAGGATGACGACAAGACATGACAATGACAAGTAAGAAGGCTGACCAGAAGGCAACATTCAATGCAAAGTACAACCCACCAAGCCTGTGTTCAACGAGGATGAACCTACAGTCACAGTTGAGGCAAGGAAACTAGAGCCGTGATACCAAACGACTTCTATGTTGTTCGCAGCAAAACTAGAGGAAGCTAAAAGAGGTGATGGTTAGGTTAGGTAAGGTTATAGGGGTGCCTGGCTTGGTGTGGGGTACCTATAATAATAAACACGGATGAAAACGAGGTGAAAACTTCCACAAGCGACGACGAATGGTCATATCTCAGGGACAAAACTAGTGACAGAGCCGCACAAAGTCGTCAACCCTCGTGCAACGAGTTTAAAAAAAAAAGTGGCAACACTAACATAGAAAGTACCAACTGCCTCTTGGCACACAAAATGAAGCTTGTACCCAAACTTTGTAGCTCTGGATAGGTGTTGGATAGCTAGCAGATACAAAAGTCCCCACTAGATTGTAAGAAGTTTTGCTTCCATTTTGCTTCATTAGATGGCGCCACGGTCTGATGTGAATGTGAATCATCACTAGGCATGCTCTGCTGCCTGCTGAACGTGATGTAATGAGTCGTGCTTAAAATTTCATTGACTGCACCTTAAGACAGCAAGCTCTAATGACACTTAAACATAATTTAACACGATTTTGTAGCAGCAGTCCCGATGCAACATTGTTCCACAACCCATGTGATGGCTATCTCGAGTCGATTGAATTAATTTTTTTGGTTTGGAAAAACAAAGATGCTGCCCTTATTAACCCTTCTCAAGTGAAACCATGTTAACATACATACATTCACCGCTCATTATTTCATTTGGTGGATGGTCACACTACCCCCTCTCTCTACGTTTAGCATCAAATCAACCGCAAAAAGGTCTTCAAGACAACCACCACCACCACCAAGACGACGACGACGATGACGGCCGGCGGCTCACTCCATTGGACTAACAATAACATCTCATGCCACTGCAGAGTCTTGTCTTCCAGACATCACATCGTGTCATTGTTTTTCATCACGATTTTCCTGTTTTTTTTCCTTTGAATCCACCAAGTCCTACCTCGGTTTCCTTTTGTTATTTTGTATTCGCCAACCAATTGGAAGGAACAACAGTTCAGACATTCTCCGCGGTGTATCTATAGCTTGAAGGCAAAATCCTTGCCAAGATTCCGCTCTAGTTTTTGTTTGAAGAAGAAGAACATAGGCTGTGCGGATCTTTCTCTGGTTTTACTCTTCTCATCTCTGAACTTGGCTCTTTGTTATTGGATTGGACATATGGGACGGGATGGTGGTAGTTATCTTTTGCTATGTCGTCGTCATTGTTGTCGTCGTGGTCTTCTCTTTTTTTTTTTGGTTTATCTTCGTTTCATTATCGCTTCATTAATTGCTAATTAACAATGTCCTACATGGATGAGATACAAAAGGAAATAACAAACAGACAGGGGAAGGGAGAGCCGACATAGTAGAGATCGGCGTTTTTTTTTTTTTTTTTTCATGTTCATCCTTCCGTTTCCTTTGGAAGGGTGACGCTCTGGTTAAAGTTGCTGAAATTGCTAAAGCTTGTGTGTAACAATTTTTCTTGGAAAAGGCAATGATTTGTGAAAAGGGGGGTTGGAGTGCGCTAAGATAGGATCAGAGACGAGATGCACACACACACAGTAGCAGATTATAGGTGGCTGACTTGGTTTGGATCCTAATGCAAGGGAGTTTATGGTTTATTAAGCAGAAAAGACTACGCTTTTGCCTGTTAATGTACCGTATGCCATAGGCTGTACTTAATTTGAAGAACAGTACAAGGGCACATACATACATCCTTCCGCAGGTTTAAGGTACAAATAAGTAGTCAAGACAGGGGTGCTGCTTTGAGGAGAAAAATGGTTATGTCTGCGGATTAACTTGATTATCATGGCGTCGGCCTTAGGAAAAGGAAGGATTTCACGAGAATTTCAACAGGTTCGGCTCCTAAGGTGTACAATCTTGCCTAAACATTTCGACAGAAATTTCGTCTCAGTGTGAACTGAAGTTCTAATGAGACATAAGGGCTGAATTTGGTCTTGCATTCTCGGGTCTTAAGTGGCGCCTGCTGTCCATGGACTCCTTCAAGTCACAATAAAGCTCAAAATCGAGTGTTAAAGCCTCAAGTTATCACCCTCCATTTCTACCACAATGGGTCTACATTGACCTAAGTGTGACGGAGATAGGACTTCCTTTTCCATCAACACTTTTACCATACCTATCATCTTCCATGCAAAGGCCTGCCTTCCTTACTTAGGTGGCGCTAAACACCTTATGTAAGTAAGTATGAAAGGCAGGCTCTTACAGGTCTCGGGTGAACTTGAGTCTTAACCATCACGCTAGGTTGGCTAAAGTCCCCTTTTACTTTCGTGTGCCACCTGAGTCGCCCTCTTCCTTTCCTCTGCTGTCCCTCAGGGGTGGATCCAAAGATTTTCCGGACCAAAGCATTGGTGTCAATCTGCTTTACAAGACCCAGTCACCTCAGTCATTGGATCTTCAGTCTTCTGGCCCAAGTCGATGCCGCTGTACAGCCAGTACAGTTCGTCGTTCCATCCTCCTCCTCCTCCACTCATCTTCTAGAAATTTCCTCTCAAAACAGCCAAGAGCAGCCTCATCCACTTTTGATAAAGTCCATGCCTCTGCGGTATTGCGTAGAACTGGGATAATGAGGGTCTTCAGTTGCTCGAGAGAAAGCTTTGCTATTCAATTGGTGTCTTGGCTCAAAGAAGCACTAATTCTTCGTTTGATCTCAAGGCTGGTGTCGTTATTTGTATTAAAAGCGGAGCCTAGGCAGACAAAGCCCGTCTACGGTGGCGTTCTGTCCAAGAAGTCGATCTTGGGAGGCTTTCCTTGTTAACAGCTTCCGTGTCAATACTCACGAGAGTGCCACTGGCATATGCGAGCAATTGTACGGCATGATGGCGCTTCGGCTTGTTTAAATTGTCTTTTGACATAGAATGTCTCAATGCAGTATTACGAGAACAACCCAAAATGGAATGTTTAAGTCTCGATCGGCTTTAGTCGAAGAAGTGTGCATTTAGTTCAAGAAGGCAGGACTTAAGTCACTTTTCATCAGCTTTGAGCTTTTTGTGTGTCGAAAGCAAGTGAAACAGATCGATTTTTGGTATGCTACTTGTAGTAACATCAAACCTTAGGTTCCCCAGTGATCGACCTCGAAGGACCTATCCTCCCAAATGGCTGTTCTTGAGCGTGTTTTTCACTTTCACGGTGAAGTGTGCCAGAGGGCTACGAAAGTACGCGGAAGTAGTGTAGTTGGATCACATTCTATATTTTGTCACATATCCACAGGAGCACTTTTTGCATATCCATAGGCGCAAACCAGATTTTGGTGAAGGCAAAGTGCAGGTAAAGGTAGTTGCTTCAAGTGAAAAATTCTTCGGTCCCTTTTGCATTGATGTGTTTTGGAGGAGGAGATTCAATGAAGAATTACACCAGCTATAGAGCAACATTGGGGTGGTCATTGGTCGTTTAAGGACCGGGCTACTGCAACTTAGAAACCATCTTAGGCTGCTTCAGTGCTCTCCAAGACCTCTCAAAGCGAAATAAAGTCAAACTCTGCTGGGTACCAGGACACAAAGGCATTGATAGCAATGAAATTGCAGACCAACGTGCCAGGACAGGTTTTTTGGAAAGATTCATAGGTGCTGAACCCTTCTGCGGCATCCCCACTTCCGCGATCAGAACGAGTCTCGACAGCTGGGAAAAAGAGAACTTCTTATCCTACTGGAACAAACATCCAGGCACTTAGAAAGACTGAAAGGCCATCCGACCACTGAACATAACCATAAGAAATATTCTCAATCACAAAAGAGACGATATCAGATGGCTTGCCGGCTTCCTCACCGGTCACTACAGCCTCCGATATCACCTACATAAACTTAATGTAGTTCAGGAATCAGAATGTCGACTCTGCTTAAAGGAAGACGAATCAGCGGAACACATACTATGCGAGTGCGTAGTTGTCTGCAGAGTCAGGAAACGCTTTCTCCACAAGGAATTCCTAACACCGGGGGACATTCGTATTGCCTCGGAAGGTGGAGGCTGTCTCCACTTCAACTTCATTAGGAAGATCGAGGATCACCTAGCCTAGAGGATCAATCACCTAACTCCAGGCACAATAGATCTTTTAAGTCGCAGTGTCATATGCCTAATCGCAGAGCCAAGCTATAATAATAAAACTGGAGAGGCCCAAGTTCAACCCAAACTGTGGCGCCATCTAAGTAAGTAAGTTGTAAGTAGTTAAGAAGGGCCTGATGGTGTACCGTCTTTTGATGTCGACTTAGATAGGCTTTAAAGCTTCAGAATCAGAGTAGTAGGGTATCTCTTAGGTTTGTAAGACATGGAGCCATCACCAAACATGAGAAGATTCTGTTTTTGGTAACATAAGACGCAACTTCACTGAATTGAAACCCAAAAACTTGACCCGAGTTCTTTATTGAGCACTGTGCTCTTATAAGGCATTCTGTTCCTCCAACATTCCAAATTCCATCCTTTTCTTCATTTGAAATCTTAAACTCCTCTAGATACATTTCTCCCAGGCATCCAACGGAACAACAACAGAACCCATCAACTCAAATCCTCACCTGAAAACTAAAGATGAATAGACAATACCCAGCAGCAGCAACACCCCGTAGTAACACCCCGCAGAAGCATCTAAAAAAAAAACAAAAAAAAACAATTAAAGCTGTGTTCCCAATCAACGTCTCCCTACACTATGCCATCGTATCCCCTTTGCTCCATCGCCTAATCGGATTAATTAAATCAACAGCTAATTAATGTAAACGTATTCATAACCTTGGCCAAGCAGAGGATACTACCATCGTACAGTCCCAACTCATTCACAGCTTAGCTGCGATTATCCACGGAAGTCTTAGAAAGACTTCTTGCACCCCAAAACTGCTCAGCCAGCGCCTTATAATCCATCGGGGAGCACCATACAAACATGTACCTACGAGTGTATCTTTCGATTCTCATCGCTTCTTTAATTCTTTTTGGCGGATAGTGGCCACAGCCACAATTAAGTGGCCACGTTTCATCTTTCCTCGGCGTCTTCTGTTGCCTGCACGCGCCCCCCTCTTTGCCAACAATTTCGCAAACATAATTCTTTTGCTTTAGGACTTGCTTCGCGATCTGAAATGGAGCACCACTACCACCACCATCTCTCGCGAGCATGTGTCTAGATAATTTTCCAAGCCGTTCCACACACACATACAATTCCCTCGGAAGAAACAACTACCACCTCTCCCCGCGGGTGAAGAAAACGGGCGAAGAAAAATGAAAAACTTGGCAACAAAGGAGGATTTTCCAAAAAGTATCTCAGTGTGTGTGTGTTGGTTGAGGTACTCCCAATAAACTCGACCTGACCTTTTTAATTAACTGTAGACAAGACTCCGGGAGTAATAAAGTGTGGAGGGCTGCCAATCGCATTGAAAAGACCAACAAAAGTTTGTAGATCCGTGGCTAGTACTCTCGTAAAGTTGTGGAACCGTTTTTTTGTATCTTTTTTTCGGTTTTAATAATGAAATAGACATCGTGTGCTTGGTTGCCATGTAGCCAAGCCATAGGTCTTCTCATGGTCGGACAAAAGTGTTGATATTTACCCAACGACGACGACGATAGCGTCGAGGTGATGCGAGGCAAATGCAACGGGACAAAGGAGAAGGCGAACTTTTAGTGGGGATTTTTGTTAGGTTTTGGTGGGTCAAAGGATCACAGTGAGTGTCGGTTGTAGTTTTTAACCCGTTGTCTGGTCATAGAATGTGATGCAATATGCGTTGAACTCACTCTCCCATGGCTGGAGGGGGGCGGGGTTTCCTCGTATATCTTCTCGCGTTGCATCGTAAGTGATTGCTTAGTCATGATTTTTAACTCGGGGAGAAATAGTTTTGCGAAACTTTTTAATGGATTCGTGGTGGGTGGAGGGTGCTCCAAGGGGGATAAGCTTTTAGATGATCCAGAGCATGGAAGTCAGACCAATTCCGTTTCATTGTTTTTAAATTGAAAGTTGTCTCGGTTGACGGAGAGTTTAACAGTTGATCCTTGACTTGGTTAAGTGATGCCATGGAATGCATTATGTCAGTTGGATCATAGGTTAGATTTGGCAATCGTGGGGGGAGGGAGCTCAAAAATTATCGTAGAAGCTTAGGTATTTGGGTCAATTTGAAAGTTTTTATGGATGGAAACAGGGTAAGTGAAACAAACCATCGAATTTGAAGCAATCTTTTGTGTTAGCTTCTCTACTCTAGATGCATACAATGAAAGGACTTGGTTTCTAAGGTCGAATTCCCGTCATATTTTGGGCTCATTTCAAAGCTGGTGCAACGATTAAGACGAGGAATTCCATTGTCGGACCAAAAACCGAATCCTTTGGCACCTCTCTTGTTGCTGTGTACATCCTCTGTGTCAAATAGACAGACAGATACCTAAGTTTTGTCAGACTTGCCCCACAGTGAGGGCACAATTGTACAGGAAAAGGGGAATTTAAGCATGCCTCTCGCCACCTGCAAGTTGCTACTTAAAAGAAACGCGGTAGACATCGCCAATCACAGGTGGACAGAGGGCAACAACAGCCTCATCACCAAGCAGATGTGGCCATAGTTGGACCACAAACGCTCTCACTGTCTCATTAGACAGAAAAGACTGCTCATGAGTGCCAGAGTAGGTGTCATAATGGGACGCTGCACCATCTATAACGACTTTTGCAGAAGTTGCATGGACGAGGAGGAGGAGGTGGAAGCAATTTTCCATCTTTTCTGCATATGTCTGGCCTTCTCAGCTCGAAAAAGAGCATACTTAGGAGCAAGCTTCTTTCGCCATTTAAAGGAGCTGGCTGACAACTTCGGGTTGTCTAAACAGCTGGGGTCCACATTCCTAATTGAAGGTCCAAAATCATGCTTTATGGAGTTGAATGCTGGACGACAAGTAAGACAGCGGAGTTAATCTTGAGATGCTTCGAAAGAAAAATTCGACGTCGAATAAGTACTTAGTCCTATCTGTGAAGAGGGTGAATGGAGGAGAAGATAGAAACGCGAATCGAGCGAGCGAGCGAGCGAAAGAAATACTGTGAATTATAAGCAATGGCAACAGTACCAATAATTCTCCCCAGTCAGTCTAGACACCACCATCGGAGCTAAAAGACTGAAACCTAATACCATCCGAGTTTCAAAATCACAAAAGGGTATTCATAACCCGTTTAGCGCTAGTGAATTATAAAAAAAAAGAAAGATGTGGATGTAGTCTGGAAAGCAAAATTCTGTAGACTACACTGGATCGGCAACATCCAGTTCTAGCTAAGAGAGTCTTCGAATCACAACCACCTAGCCCACAAAGAAAATAGAGACCGAACCTCCGATTTAAAAATCAATCAATTACGGACGTTAGAAAGCCGGAAGCAGCATGCCTGAGCCCGGAAGGATTGCCCTCCAAAGACAAAGGCAGACAATTCATATTTTCAAAACTTTCAGTTCCTAAGACCTTGCAGTGGAAATGAATGTTTAAAAAAACTCCAAAAGACTGACAGCGCCTTGAACAATTTTATATCACATCCCACGTGGAAACTCCCAAAACAGGTGCTTTGTTTTGCGCATCACGCAGTCAACCAACACAGCCTTCACCTTGACTCTGTGCTGATCTTTTAAATGACAAATATTTTAGCATACCATTAACAAAAGCGGTTCCATGTGAATTCTCCAAAAGTCGCAGATACCTAGCCATAATTTATAAACAGCAATTAAGATGTGAACAACAGCGTTGACTAAATATTATCGCTTTTGATTTTTATGGTTGACTGTGTGTTCAAACTTGTTTGGGGAAGTCAATTAAATTGTTTAACACGCGCATTAATTAACAAATAGATGGTAACCAGTCTGGTAGATATGTATTCAACACAAAACAACCACATACATCTATTTGCATCTTTTCCCTTCGGCAATCTATGGAATTTTCTAAGCCAAAGATCACATCGATCCAATTTCCAACGATTCGCTAGGGTTTGATGGTGAGTTGAATTGGTCCTGCAATCAGAGAGATAAATTCGCTTGCAAACTTCAAGTTTGTTGTTGTTGGGACCATTAATTTCCTTTTGGTACGACCAAGGGTCAATTTCGAGAACACATTTGCTCTCAAACACCTCACAGATCGATGTGCACAGTGCACACACACAGAAACAGAAACGGTTTTGAAATTTTTCACGCTCGTCCGAATCGAATCAGGAGCAGTAGTTGCAAGAGCACCAAACTCAGTCGCATTCGAATCGATCCAATGGGTTCGCATTCAGAGGCGTGAAAAAGGACCTCATCATCAGCCTATAGCCGCGTGGTGTGTGTATCTTTAATTGCCTTCGAATAAATGAGTTATTTTCCGTGGCGATTGGTGCTCGTCTCAAGCATGGAGGTCTGTCTAAAAAGGCCTCGAAGACAACACCATCTTCTATGATCAGTTATGACCTCGTTAAAATTTCATTCGTTTTACATTCATTAGGTTGAATCCTCTTTCAAGACTCAAGAGATGCCGCCGCCGCCATCGCTTGCGTTGAGATGAAAGAATTCCTTCCGCTCTGTACAGGTTCAATTCGTTGGGTTTTGATCGATTTTAATGGTCCCAAACCCAAACGAGATCATTCTATGATCCTTAACCACACTAATTTGGCGTGAAGTCTCAAACGAATTGTGTATCCAATATCCATGGAGAGGTGCTCAAGTAGTTAGAACGAAGTGATCTTCATAATACCGATCGATAGATACGAGTATTTGTTGAAAATCTGTTATGGCTGTCGGTATCCGTTTGTTCAAAGCGATCCTCCAAGTGGGCGTTTCTTGATCGATGAGGTGAGGTGTGATATTTCATACGAGGTTATTCGGTGGCGAATTGAAAGAGGGCGTAGGTTATGTTCGCTTGAAACAAAAAAAAAACAAAAAAACCGCAAATGGCTTTGTCAGATGTTAGAACACATTGCAATTGTTACGGATATTGTCTTGATCTCTTGGGGTTTTATGGGTCATAAACTACTTTTTTCCTTACGCTGACACGGAATTGAGAAGATGAAGCAGATGGTGGACTACTGGACTAGATGATCCACAGAATTGTGAAGTTGAAAACTAGTGGCTGGACAGTAGATTGTGACGTGAATTTTCCTGTTCAGGGTCTGAAATGAACTTTCATACTCTGACTTGACACAAACGTGGATCTAAATAGTTGATGCGATCGACTTTTCTTTTGGCAAGATGACAAAACCTATGATGAGGGCAAGGGCATAGGGAGATACCACAGAACTGTAAGGTTGATGAATCGCACGTCAAAAGACTGAATGTACAGAACTGGATGTCAGGTAGAGACCCTTTATTGGTCGGGAGACCGATATCATCATCAGTATACAATCTGAAGCCTTGACAAGGGTCGTCAAAATCTATCCAAAAGTAGATGTCCTGTAGCATGACCTAAAAAAAAACTGACTACGGCCTCCATCGGTTGAATTTTTAGACCTTCTTACGCCCGCAGTTGTCTAAGATCTAAAGCTCAGAGATCAACGAGAAGGTTTCCATTTCGCGAGTCTCGCTGTTCTGCGTCACAGTATTTGCAGTTTGTACTCGTAAATGGCACCCACCGGAGGAGATGCAGTCGTGGTAGTTGGAGTTGCATTAGAGTTGTTATTGTTGGTAGCAGATGATGTATTTTCAATCGGTTGAGGTCCTTCATCGAATAAGGAGAAAGATGGCACCTCAGTTGGTGATGGACTTCTCTTCCCGTCTCATGGAGCTAGCATTTGTTTGAAGGGCGTTGTCCAGCTTTAAAACACGACCTTTGCGACGGAATTGATTTGTTGAACTGATTAGGGGAGCCTCCTGTTGATCTTCTTCTTTCATTTTGCGGTTCCTAATGACGTCGTTTGTGGATTGAGTGTTCTTAATTGGAGCTGATCTCTCGCAACAATTGTCTAGCACCTCTTCGTTGTCGTTAATGAAGAAGTCGCATTTTTCGTCGTCAGTATCTTGTTTGTTTTGGCGATTTTGTAGGGCAGACTCGCGGAGTCAGGGCGAGAGTTGAGCGAAAACAGCGACTTGCTGCTGGGCAGCAAGCAGCAAGCAATAAGACAGTTATTGACAAACTAAAGGACACTTTTCGATGATTCTTTTGAATCCTAGTGCTTCATATGGACCTCTGAAGTAGAAGTTTCAACTACAAGATCGACCGTGGATGCATGTCTGGCGTTTCTGTCTTTTGCGCCTCGGTGGTAGCTCATCGTTTCTCAAAAAACCGTCAATGCAAGGCTGCACATTCCTGGATGGACCAGTGCAAGCTTCGCATTGTGTTTACTGCGATTGAATTGGCAGTCTCCGATTAGGTAACCACAAAGTCCTCTCCTCTTGTAGAAGAAACAAGAAGTGGTTCCGGGATTTGTAAGGAATCACCATGTGCAACCTTCTCAGTCAGCCTAGGTGAATACTCGTTCATATGACAAGTCGAGGAATCGGCGTGTGTTACTTAATCAGGCCTCTTACACCATATTTTTCTTATCAGATAGTCAAGCTGTCCTAGGAGTGCTCGATTCGCCTGTCATCAAACATACAAGTCCTAGAAGCCCGCAATATTATCTCGGACCTAGCGTGGAGCAACATGGTCATCATTCATTGGATTTCTGCACATAGTGTCAAAAGATGCCGCGTGAACAACATTCATTGGACCCAAACCCTCGCAAGACATACAAAAGGCCTTTGCATGAAAGTATCCAGGGAAATCCGGTTCAACACAAGCATGGTTCAAGCATGCTTAAAGCTGCTTTTCCCGATATAGTCACAAAGAAAATTATATTTCATTGTGAATCTCAATAGGAAGAACCTTAGAGTTCCTTACCGGACACTGCTGTTTGAACAAGCATCTACGTCGCATGAACCTTCAAGCTGTAGACTCTGTCTTAAGTGAAGAGGGCTCTCTAGAAGACATCCTAATGGAATGTCCAGCTATCTTTTAATTCAGGAAGAGAATTTGTTCTTATGGAACAGCTTGCTGCCATCCATTCAAAAAAGTTCCTTAGTCTCCCAACATCTTCTGGAGTGAAGCAAGTCATTTAAAGAGAAACTGCAGTGCCAAGGGCTTTGGACAACCCTCCCAAAAACACATAAGATAACATGTGCATAGAGATAAGTTTTATGGACGCAATTCATGTGGATATAGGGTTATACTCGAACTTTGCTTGAAACGAAACTGTGTCTTAAGAATCGAGGACCGTTGATGCAACCTTGTTGCATACTTTGGTGATGTCGACTTCTTCTGAGCAAACATATTTCAATTCGTGTTCTATGGTCTCCTCTCCAGGTCGTAATCTCTATTTGAGTAGCAAGATCTATGATACCACATCCTGCAAGCTAAATGCTAGATGCTCCCCTACCATCTGTTGCTATTGTTCGTGATAACCAGTAGCTCCATTGAAGGGATAGTAAGTTCAATAAGGTACATCCATCCTAGTCACTGTCTTGTCCAACTTGGTTTGAAATGCAAAATTTTCTTAAAAATATAGGTCTATGGGTCCAACCTTGTGGCACACTTTAGTCATTTCGATGGGCATTCAAATATAATTTTTTGTTTTTGTGAAAGTTTTTCCATGAACCCCCCGCTTTAGGCTGTTACCAATCGCATTCCAATCACCATTTAACCCACATTTCAAGGTTCAAGGTTTACCACCTATATGGCCACTCCAAGTCACGCATTCCACGTGCGTCTATCTCAACTTTTGTTGAGAGATCAACATTTCGATAACTTTATCAAAAAAGAAAAAAACAAAACAAGTGGACGTTCTACTTGTCCATGGAATGCGGTAAATGCACCATGATGCCCATGCCCTTGATATTAAAACAATCTTAACACGTGTATCCAACAGTTAACCATAAATTTACAATAAATGTTCATATCACCTGTGAAGCTGTGCGTTCGCGAGCTCGATTACCATCAGTTATACCTTCTGCAGCAACGACACCATGTTAAACAAATCCAGACACGAGAAGATAAACAATTCCCTTGAGAAGTCTGTCTTAAGTCGCGTAACCGCACCTAGTTTTTGTCATTTTTTTTTCCCCCGTTTTGTTTCCCTTTAGCCACTGGCCACTGGCCACTGATGGTTGATATTAAATTTCTTATCCAGAGCCACGGCCTGCTTCCAACACTTAAGTGATCTTGAGATTTAATTTCATTATCTCAAGCTCAGCGGATCATCCCAAGTCAGATACAACGGTAAGCTTGACTTGACCAAAGAAAAAAAAAAACGAGTGTACGATTCCAGTCTTTGGGATCTCAGGCTTGGCTGGGGTGAACCAAGCCTGAATTATGCTAAACATATGCACAAGTGGGATAAGAGAAGTGAGAAAGTGCTGTATCCAAAGAGGTTTAATTAAATTTATCAATCCCGTCCTGTGAGCCACAAGCCACAACACATAAATAATAGGGTGGCGACGCGACGGCCACTGAAGACGGAACTCCGGCCCTGAGTAATGTGTATTCAAAAACACTCTTAATTAGTGACTAATTAGTACCGTTTCGTTTGCTCATTTGAGCCAAAGTTGCATTTTTAATAACGTAATTAGAATTAATTGCTAGACTAGTGGTGTGCCTGTGCTTGTGCCTGTGTCAGTGGTGGCGTGGTTGTGGGTATCTGTGAGAAAAATGCAAAACAGTGTTTTTAAAATAATTTTTATGCAAATGCGTTTATAAATGAAACCCCCTGTCAAGACGATGTGCTGTCCATCATTTTGTTTTGAAAATATAATTAGCTAACGACATGGAATGAGGTACAGGGTGGTGAAAAAGTTGCTGTTTGTATGACTCGCATTTAAAAATCTGGAAGTGGTCTTACATAGATAGTCTGCTTCATGTTAGACTAGGGCCACTATTGTTTGACAGAGAGCTGGGCTCAACGTGTCGAAGAGGATGCCATTTTGGAACCGTCAGTCTAGATGGCTGTGGATTGCCGACATACGGTTCAAAAAAGTCCATCGAGTTTAACTTTCCGGACTTAGATTGATTGATTTTTGAAGCTCTTCCAGTCCTGTATATCGAGGCGAAGAAAAAGCACAAGTTTCGCCCGACTAGTGGCCTTCGTTGAGTAATTTTCAGCCCCAACCTGACATAAGCATCATCAAGGCTGAGATGGCTGAGATAGAGACTACATCGTCTCCCTCAAGACAGGATAAAAAGTCAAATCCAACTTGGAGACTCGATGCAGTATACAACCAAAGAAGCCTGACAAAATCAAACTACCAACGGACACTGAAACTTCGACAGAAAATACGAATTCCATTCCATACTCATCGCAGACTGATTTGACAACAGAACAGCCAACTTTCGAAGACGGTTCTCCATTTGACAATTCAAGTCAATCTTAGGAAGATTTTCAAGCAATCATAGACTTAGCTAGCCAAAGAGCCCAGGCTATAACCACTTCAGAGTGCGAGGCGTCGTTGAGCTAAGCACTCACCTAGGCTTCGCAGACACACTTAGAACGCTAAAATTGGAAAAAACTGACACTTTCCTGGGGAGACCACTGACAGGCACTGCATTCGACATTTCACTTGAAGCCAGACTGGATAACTTAGAACAACTCGACTTACAGGCCGGGAACTAGAATTAAAACTTCCAAATATAACAGTCTCTCTACCAAAATCTGGCGACTTTACGCAAAACGTAGAACTTTGACAATACCACGAACGACCTATCTACAGTCGTCCACAGAAATGAATCCTAGACGGAACTAATTCCGATCAATACATAATAGAGATCAACATCCGATAGACTAATGCAAAACCACAGACATGAACCTCATGAGGGTACAACCTACTTCCTATGCCACTGTTCTGGTCTTTTCCATCTAAGACACAAATTCCTCGACCAACACTACTTCCAGGATCTCGAGGAACTATTTGGCAAGCCGTTGAACAACTTGAACAACTTTATCAAATCCCACGCACCTAACCTAACCTAAATGACTTACTGGAGAGCCTCGAACTGCAGCGCCATCTATGTGCATAAGAAAGAAAGTTATGATGAAATGATGACGACATCATTGATGAAAATGTGGATGGGAGAGCCAAGCGATTTTCGCGATAAGGATGGATGAGATGGTATCAACCAACAGCCTCCAACCTGACTAGAGAGACCCGGACTCTAGCGCCATCTACACTAGTAAGTGAGTAACGATAAAATGGTGGATGCCAAAGCTGGCGAGCTTCAGACTTTCACGGTTTTAAAAAAAAAGAATGGGTACGGTCGTGAAAAATTGAAAGAAGGTATCATGGCGAAGATATAGAGCATATGAAGGCAAAAAGACTCTTCAAGACTGGAATTTGGCCATAGTATTTTCTGAAAGACACGACAGCTTTAGGGAACAAGGGTTTTGGGCGAAACCAACAATGACGTGACATATGAGCTTAAGTAAGTCTTCTGATCCCAATGTTTGCCAAACCTCTGCGAGAGAAACTCAGACCATAACATCTAGTCACTGGAGTAAGCAGCTCCGAACTTCAATCTTCCCTGAGGTCAATGGGTCACGAAAAGATCTATGCGTCGTTGGAAAACTCCACAAGAAGGCATAAAATGAGTGAAAAGTTCGAGAGAACAGCAAAAAAACTCTATGTCAAGCCGTTATGCTCGGGGGGGTTTTTCACAGCCCTTCATATCTCAAGCCATATGAAGCCCCCAAAAGTGAAAATTCCAGACCTAGTAGAAGACGTCCCTGGACTATCCGACCAAGTGGGCTTAATTGGAAAGACCAAGACTTTGACTGTGTCGGACCTAGAGAGGCTTACGACTGTCCCAACCGACCGACTTTTTTACGTGTCAAAATGAAGCATCTCCGGTCGAATGCTTCCTTCAATTTAATGATGGATTAGCACCACCCTGTATACTCATCAAAACATTTACATTGTGTTCACCCCTCATCACGGAAGTTATACCTGAATTGGTTTTGGCCACTCTAATGACCAGTAGTAGAGTCAGAGTCAGAGTCAGAATCAAAATGCCCGCAGCAAGTAGTAGTTAGCCACTCATCCGATGACCCCATCCAAGGGTTAACAGCACACCCACTGTGATCCCAGCCAGATGATTGATCACACGGAATTATGTCGTTAATTTGGATTCTTATTTCTTCATACAAACCAATGGCGTTTGTAGCTTTTTGAATATTTATAAGCCCGTGCGCTGTCAGTCCTCCTGTGGAGATACAACACACTCCTCCAAATGTCAGACAAATTTAATTACTTGTAAGGAAATGACACACACACCGTGCTACACCACAAGATACCACCTTCACTACCCCGGTTCGTCACACCATCGTAGTCATGCTCTAGGGTCATATCCCGTACGTATCTCCAAATCGTTGTTATTAATGAGTTTCTTAAGTTTGAGTTCCCAAAGAAAAAAAAAACGTGTTCCTGGTTGTGGACCCATGCATCATCATGATATTCAATGACACCTGCTGAGCATAACATTTCGTCCCAATATCCCAGAACACAATGGCTCATGTTTTCATTTAAATTTCCATTCTATCCCCGACCGACACAACGGATATCATCTTTCCACTTGTGATCATTTGACAAAAAAATTGAAAAGGAAACTCTTCCCAAGGGAGATTTATCAATCCATGACCACTCATGTGATGTGTAGCCTAACCCGTTCGTTCTATGAGAACCCAACAACTGTCTCGTCTGCTCGACGAGGAAGAGATCTAAATTAAAAATTTGTGATCGTTTGTTATGCTTTATGGAAATTTGTGTGTTCTTTTACGAGACACACACCAATCAATTGGGACGCGTTTTGGATTTCATTTGAGCCCGTGTGTGCGGAACCATAAATCTCTTGACCTGTCCCTGTTAGATTTGTTCCTTGTTCAGGCTTTGTTCAAGTGTGGTGTTTAATTGCGACCGATTGATGGGCGTTTTGTAACAGTTTTGTGTTACGATTTTGTTTAACATTTTTGGTTTGGGACAAAAGCTGGCCAAGGGAATTAGTCTTAAATTTTATGGCCGAACACAATGAACATGTTATGTAGATCATGAGTGGGAGTTTCTGTGGAATGTAAGCTTTGACAAAGGTGGACATATAAAATGGGTGGTGGCAAAGAATCTATCAAACACAACTTTCTTATGATGGAACTACCAGGTCCGGGGTGGATCTGGACCTCAACCAACAAGCATCTCCAGCCCGATCGATCGTTGGTTCGCTGCCTTCAGTTTCGCACGTTGAGGTGGTCTAAATCCCTTTTCCACTCGCGCACTACTTCTTCTTTCCATACTGCGACGTCCCTCCGAGGTGGATTGAACGACCGTATCGCTTGTGCCACCCTTCGGTGGTTGGAAATCCACATACAGGGTAAAGTTTCCGAACGTGCTCAACTCGATGAGATACCAGGTACAATCCCTGTCACTGTGCAGTTCAAGTTGGCATACAGCCTCCACTGGCTCGGAAGAAAACGGACCCGATTCGGAAAACGGCATAAGTTCAGGCTCAGACCCTCCAAGAGTCGCTGGCCTGATAAGTAAGTTAGTAAGCGCTGGTGTGCATCCAGTCATAGTCTCTTCTATCTAGATCGATGTTGCAGTTTGTCGGCGTGTAGGGTTAGTATAGAGGGTATCTCCTGTGTTCGCTTGCGACCCGACCTACGTAGGTTCGAGCCTGGACGGAGAACAGCTGCAGCCACTGCAAATAAGAAGAGAATTGGCGCTTTCTCTGAATTTCTCCAGCCACTTCACTAAGAAGGAGTTTCTGTCTTGGAGTACAACGGACCAAGAACAAGTCTGAATGCGATTTGTCATTGTGTCTCCTGTTCCATTTTTCTTCTACGAAGATAGGGCATCTGAAGGATTTTTCTCCCAAAAGAATCCATTCTTGACAAAGTTAATGCCTCCACGACTGAGAGTGGGATAGGAACGATGAAGGTATTGTCAGTTATGAATGCGTCTAGTGTTTTCGTTTGAGTTATTCACACAATTCTTTCAAGGACGACGCACGTTGAAGAAATCGTATGACAGCAAGTCCCCTTGTTTTAATCTTTTTTTGACATCAAAGGTCAGTCAAAAACGTTGGGATTTGCAGAGAGTCTTTCAAAAATTGACTTTCCTGGGCTCTAAATGCCAGGGCAGCTTAAGTTTTAATGGTTAGTGATGGCTTCCTGGATCCTTTTTAGACCTTGATTGGTCCAACGAGCAGCTTCGACCTTAGGTAAGGAAGTTGTCAGTACCTCAACTTCTTGTCGAAAAACTGGAGAAAAAGCCCCTCGCCTTCGATTTGTAATTGTAGATCAAAGGTAGGGATGTGTCTTGTTGAGAACAAGTAGTGGAATCGCCATTTCTCCTATCCAACAAGTAATCCTGAAGGATTCTCTTAGAATACCACAAGCGTATCTCTCATTCGACTTCAAAACTGAGTGAACTTACGGGACAGCATAGGTTGAAGTGGCTGCCAGCTGAATACCAGTACACTTAGACCAGTGATAGGTCCATTGTGATAGCGGGACACCTTAAGTTCTACACAAGCTTCAGATTCCCTTTATAGCAGCGATGAAGATGACTGGCTTTATTGCTTCTAGCTGACTATGTGCATCCCTCGTGGCACATAAGATATTGTTAATACTGCACGGCATTCTATGCGGAGTTCCGCAGGGTATTTCAGAACCCTCTAGCTTGACCTAGATTCCTCTTAGGCTCTTCTGTGTTTTCTTAGGCGAGCTACTCTTCTGCCTAAGTGGATATCATTGCATGACATACTAATTTTACAACAGAATCGTCTTCGCATCGTAGGGTATGCCCGATACACTGGCACCCTCTCTGCCGTATTGTGATGTTAATTGGTTCATGATCCGTTCTTAGTGGAGCTCTTCGCTAGACGTCCTGAATGTAATACATAGCAGCTTACGATTGACGGAAGTGACAACTTTCCAAGAAATACTGACCCAACGTTGGAGTGAAACTTTTCCAAAACTTTGGATAACATTCCGAAGGCACCTTTTGGTTTGCCGATTCTGCTGTCCACATCTATGTAGTTCCTTGCCACTATTGGACAAGACGATAACTCCTAGATAAAGAAAGCAGTCGACTTTATCAAGCTCCTGTTCAGAGCAATGTTAAGTTGGAGTCTGAAAGGTATACGGCCTTTGTTTTCGCCGTCCTACGCTTGAGGGTTTAAGTGTTTGTCCGTAGGCATATAAAAACCAAAAAATAACTTGTTTCGTGGCACCACCCCTTCGAGGTTTCGAGCGTTTGGCAGTAAAAACTCTAGCTCCGTTCCATTCATGCGATAAATATAGCACGTATAACACGAACTTGGAATGATCTACATACTCTGTGTTTCCTCATCACTACAATCCACAAGCATTTAAAGCCAACGTGCATCGGTACCTCCTTCGTCTCTCCTCTAATTTCCCTTATGCCCGTGTTCTAGTTTAACGGTAGTCATAGTCCCTTTAGAATGCGCTAATTATAAAAAAAAAAAAAATAAACGGCTGCTAGAAACTAGGTCTATGCCAACTGGTCCGCCATTTCGTTACTTTTGAGGCGCCTCTGACCGAGCTGTTGTGAGTTTTTTTGAGTGTTCATCCAACTCTAAGCAATGGGGTTGAGCTCCTCAAAAATAAGCTCACAACAGCTCGGTCAAAGGCCCCTCAAAACGAACGAAATGGCGGACCACATGGGCAGACATGGTTCTCTATGACGTAAACGTTGACAAGTCGAATGACATGTATACATCCGAAGGATATTTTTCGTACGGTGGCCGAATCTTCATTGGAACTTAATCGTGTTAGGCTTGCTCCTATCCATCTGAAATCAGTGGGTCTCAACGCAGGGCTTTCATCAAGTCAAGTAGGTTGGGAAAGGCTATAGGGGTGGTTGCACTAAGGTACAGCCTCACACGGATTTCAAAGGATCCATTGTGTTCTCCGGGGTGGTGTGGAGGGTACCTTTCAAGCCAAGCTTGGCTCAAATTTCAGAAGAGAGCAAGCATGTGATTGATTTCCCAACAGGACCCTGCTATAACTCAAAGTGGACACAGACTCTTAGGTCAGTCTTCCCCTGAAGTGAAGATGTCAAATTAAAGATAGACTTGGATCTAGAGAAAGTTTGGTGGACTAGATGAAGGATCTTGTAGCAATGACATGGTAGCTCTGATGGACGTATGGAGCTCCGCAGGGATCACATCTTACTTCTGTATTTTTCATTTTCCATACAAATCAGCTAGATTAGGTGTGGCTGCACTTATGTACAGCCTCACTGGGATCTCAAAGGATCCATTGTGTTCCCCGATGTATACAAATCAGTTGTTTCGATACGAGGTGCGTGGTAAAAGTCCTTGGAAACGGCAAATCCTCAAACACATCAACAAAATTCTTCCAGATTTCGACCCTGCAGGTCCAGAAGTAGGTGTGTTACTCATTAGTTACATCAGAGCTTGAATGAGTTATACTTTCTCAATGAAGACTCTAAGCAAAGGTATGACATACTCTGATTAGTAAACGTTTTCATCTTGTTCACTGTGACTGAGGTAGTCTCTGAGTAGAAGTACTATCTTCAAGTCTCTAACGCACAAACTCTTCAAAGGGGGAATCCGTTTAGAGAAAAGTCGATTGAAACAGTCTATGAGAATGGACCTACCACTGGTCTAAATGTGTTGCCTTTAGCTAGCAGCCACTTCAAACATTGAAACAAAGGTTTCAGATTTAGCCATCGTAGTGTGTTCTAAAGTTGTGACCAATCTCCTAACCAGAGTAACCTCTTATCTCGCCACGCTCATTGATGCAACAAAATGAAGTTCTTTATTTGATGGCATCCGGATACATTGTGCTAGGTTTCCAATTCAACTTCAAATTTAAAATTCACCTCGTCTAACCCCATTTGATTGTAAAGATACGGCGTCAATCCGTCCGCCTGGTATCGGTTACATTTGGTTCGTGCAAGGAAATTAATAAAAACATTTCAGCACTTCATTAACGAAGGTCTAATGCTCGAATCTTGGCCATAAAAATGCCTACCAAACAAAAGACTTAATTTGCTTTCGTTGGCCCTAATTTCCCTCCGGCATGTATCTGCATATTCAAATCACACCCAACACACCAGTCCAATAAATAAAGACTATTGTGTAACGTGTATCATTTTCCATGGAACTTTAGCTGTTGATGCACCTAGATAGACCAACGTCGTCGTCGTTGTTGTCATAGCGCCATCGAACTCCCCCCTCTCTCTCTCTGAGGGGAAAAAACAAGGCCATGCCATTGAATTAAGTTGATTATCAACGGAATATAATTCGAAAATATGCTAATATCCCCGTTTGTATCTCGTAGATATCTGCACCGGAAATTTAACCTCAAAAGGTGAGAGACCACATCGATGAACCGTTTGCGTTCTTTCTGATTCAACAAGAAAGACATTCTTCTGATTGATTACCAACTGAGAGAGAGGGAGTGAGTGTGTGTGCTTGTGTTCCACCCCAAACCCGAGGGAGAATATATCACTTTTATGGGACACTTTTCGTGGCCTTAATTTATTGGCCGACGAAATATACCGCTTGTGGGTTTTGCACCAGTTCCCGAGTGAAAGTTCTGGTTCCCGATTTGATTTATTAATAATTTTCGATTAATTAAATCGTAAATTTCCATAAATCTGACGGAGGGATCAGGTGCCAAAGGTGGGTATAGGTATCTCTTTGGTACCGGGGTACCGCGGGAGTATATTTTTTTGATAGCTAAATGCGTGTTTGCCCGCATGGATTTCGGGAGGGCAAATCCAAAGATTGACTTGAATGGGCGATTTATTTTGATTTAGGAACCGGAAGAAGTGAAATCGAAGGTTTGCCAGTGTGGAGGGATAGAATAGAACAAACAAAAGTGAGAAACACGGGAATTTTTGGGGCGCGTACACACGCTTAAATCATAAAGAATTATGTGAAGCGAATTATGCATTTGGGACACAATTTATAGACGACCTTTGAGTTGGAACTGTTAGGCAATGGTTTGTGGGAATGATTACAGAAAGAACAAGCTCTGGAGATGGTTTTGAAGTCCAAAGAATGTGCTTGTCAGTGAATATTTACTTTGTGGATCCTATTTAAATTTTGATGTCCACTTTAGTTCTTAAAGGAATTCTCATTTAAAATTTCTCATCATAATTTTCCCTCTGAAGGGTGTATCTATGCCTCCATTTCGTTTGGAGAGTCTTTAATGTAAACACTTGCGCCCGTGAATTGAGAGAGAGGATAAACGTTGAACCTCACACAGCATGAGGCTAAATCCACACCAAAGTGTAATTATCCAAACGAAGGATTACCGGTCCACAATGCAACATTATTACCTGGGCAGACCCGGGAAGCCCTCTAATCCTCTGCCGTGCGAAACGATGCGAGAGAGAGAGTGAGTATTTCATAAACCAGTCCCTCATCTCTAAGGATTATTAATTTTACTTTAATTAAGTTAATTTATGCTAACAAATGAGAATTTTAATTAGCATACACAAAGCCACATTGAGAGGTGGATTGGATGGTGGTGCTGGCAATGATGATGATGATGATGATGATGGTGAGCAGTGTAGTTATAGACAAACAAGTGTTTAGAAGCATTGCTGTATGCATGGCTGATGGAAGCACCTGCATTTTACCTTGGCAGTACACTTTATAGGTGGATGGACGGCCACTTGCTGAGACTTGAGAAGCTAGCAAGTTTATAATTAAATCTCGTGCTGATTACTAGGCAGCGGCGGCCGAATGCATGCATATCGTATAATTGAAATTGGTTTTGTCCTATACTCGGTTGCAAGAGGTCCCTGGAGTTTGTTAAGTCAAGTAATGATCGGTTTGGAAACCTTTAAAGAAGAGAAGGGGGAGAAAGAATACAGAAAAGACAGAAGATTAGAGGCGAGTTTTTATGCACCCTATCGGGCGACGAATTAAACGAGCTGTACAGCGACATCAGTTCAGACTCCGACCCTGCGAGGGTCGCTGGCTTGATAAGTAAGTTAGTAGGTGTACAGCGACATCGATCTAGCATTGATCGTTTAAGATGGCTAGGACATGTAGAGTGAATGGACACCAATGCTTCAGCCCGAAGAATCTTCTAATCCAACACAGAGGGACAACTCAGTGGAGAAAGACCACTCCTAAATAAGTTAGTAAGTAGGACATGAGTCTCATCAGCAACATCTAGTCCAAGGTGGCGCACACAAGTAGAAAGAGACCTCAACCAACTTGGAGTGCATATCTGGAGGCGATAAGCTAAAAACCCAGCCAAGTGGAGAGACTTGATAGTTGAGGCCCAGCTTGACCCTGAACTGACGTATGGTGTTTGTATTAGATACGAGCGGAGGACCGATTCTGTGTCCGTCATGTTTTTCAATCGAAAACAAGGCGGTGTTTGTACAAGACTCACGTCTTTTGCGTGGTTTAACAAAAGGATAAAGGGGACCCTAACAAAATGTTGAATGTCAACTCGACGTGGTTAAAAGGTTCGAGTTTGATCCTCGCACTTTATACATTAGCTTCAACGACTGGCTTCAAACTAAATTGTCCATTTTTAAGCGGCAAAGGACGATGTTCCCTGTATTTTTAGAGGCTTTGGAGCCCCCTCTTGCTAGAAGTAATAAATGAAATTAAGAGCCTTCCTTTGTATATCGGTAGAGGTCATGACTTAAGGCTGCTTAAATGTGTATTAGATACGTAAGATCAAAAGTTCTTAAAGTCCACCCCACTTGACATGGGCTTTAGAAGGCCTCTGTACAATCAGGGTTCACGAACGTACTACAATGACATACTTTTGTTCAAGCCGAAGAGTCTGTGTAAGATATCTACCAGTATTTGTCTAGAATACTAGCAACGAAGGCAGCTTGGATCGAAAGAGGTGTATGCTTGTCAGAATTGGTTTGTGTATAAGATACGATTGCTGAAGAAGATTGAAGATTGCTTCCCCAGATCTTTTAAGCCAGAAAAACTATCAAAGTTTCCTTGTCCTTGGGGGTTATGGGTTTGTTTCAAGGATAGTGTCCAGACTAACAAACGAGAATTATTGGTATTGTTTTCATTGCTTATAATTCACAGTATTTCTTTCCAACATCGCCTGATGTCATTATCAATAGTCAATGCGATCGATAGGTGGGGTTAGGTTAAGTTAAAGTGGCTGCTAGCCGTGGCCAGAAAACTTAAACCAGTGACAGGTCCATTGTGATACGGTCAATGCTTCAACCCATATGACCACTGCCAGTGTTGTGCCTAATACAACTTTTTTCGCAGTTGATTGACTTTCTTGACATCAGGACATGAACACATGGAACCTTCAGCATGACAACCATTACACAACGGCCAACCCCAAAGTTTGCAACAATCCAGTGTGGCTTGGAATAGAAGAGGTTTGAGTATTATATTCGCGAATGGGATCCACAATCAGTTAAAAATGATGTTTGGTCAATACCATCGATAGGGAACTTCACAAAGGAACCGACTTTTTACCAAAATTCATCGAAATCAGCCCATAGCTTACGAAGATGAGTCAATCAGACCCAGCTTCAGATCGTCGTACTGTTATTCTTGTAAAAAAAAAGCATTATGAGGATGTCTCCAGTCGAGGCGTTTCTAATGTCTTCAGGAGTCGGGATTCCTTGAGAAAAAAGTGCCTCCTGATGCAGCAAAGAGCCACGCATTTAAACAGTACGTGCTCCGCTGAGTCGTCTTCCTCAAGACAAAATCGTCTTCCTAAAAGTCCGACAAGAGCTTTCTTTCGTCTTTTGTGCCCTATCATCCACCACATATCTTCTCTGAGATCGTCTGCTGTAGCCCATACACCGTGTATAGACCTTGCTTCCACGAGGCACCTCTGCACATTATCTTTGATACCATCCTTCGCCACTTATGCTTCAATTCCTTTTACCCTTGGGAATGGGTTAGTAAAGTTAAAGGTTTTAGTATTGCAAAGGGTTGTCTTCATTCTAGTCGAACTGGGTTTTCTAAAGAAACTGGGACCGAAACAGAAGTACGACAACCAGTTCTGTGCTCCGATACGAAAATGAAAATAAAGTAGTGGCCACATTAGGCAACCTTGGGGAATCCCTTTTCGAGTCTTAAAAACTTTCCGACAAGCTTTACTCTTAAGCAAAATGTTTGCAATCTCCCTATTCCACTTAAGGTTACAAAGAGAATCTTTTGGACTTCTTACTCCGATTCGAAATAGATTTTCATACACCTAACCGTTCTGTTGCCAATCTTCAAGAAATCAACACCCATCTCCATTGATACAAAACCTTCAGCACCCTACAAGATACCCAAGTCCGCAACTGGCCATCTCTTCATGGCCATTTGAACGATAATTGATGAGAAGGAAGCTAAACTACACACTCAACTTATGGTCGGTTACCACAGGCAGATGATTCAATTTTAATTAGAAGAAAATTACTGCTGCAACCCGATCCAAGGCCCTGAGAGACTGATACTTCGAACATAGACTGCCCGAAGGGCACAAGGCTTTAGTTACGCATTCAAACTCTATCTCGTGTGGAATTTCTGCTAAAGATTGGGAACAGGTGGAACCTGTTTCCAGGGCCTCTAATCAAATAAATAATTTTTGTTTAGATAATATATGTATACACTTTCGAGATACTATGTGTGCACACACCGTCGTGCTAAATAGAAGACGATTAATGCATTCCTTGAGTGGAAGTGACAGGTCTCTTGATACGAAAGGGTACACACGGCTGATTGATGACAGTGGTCAAGTCCAGGGAAACCGCCACAAGGCATTTCGCGATATTTTCGCCAGTGAATGGAAATAGACGACAGAGTATTAATTATAGAGTTCTCCACCCCTAGAGGGCTTGATATTTATAGTCGATAATAGAGGAGGTTGCAACAGAAGAGAAGAGTTATTGAGTGGACGCTAAACATAGAGTTGGGACATGGTTGCATGAATGAATTTCGAATGCAGTTTGTAAGAAGCCCACGTGGATTCATTTGAGATGGGCTTTATCAAATAAGAGCTCCATCCAAGGGTTCCATCGATTCAACTACATTCCAATCTCCGTTTCGATAGTTAATCGTAACGCAATACACTCGTTTTAATTGTAAAAAAAAAAATTGAAAGCGCACATTTCTCAATTTATCCAAAATTATTGCCTCCATTCAGCGGTATAATGACCCGAATTCCAGGAAGTCTCGTTCTCTTTCTCCTGAGAGGACCTTCAAAAATATATAAAATCCCACAACCACCGCTGTGTGGTGCGCTGGATTCATCGTCATCGTTGTCATAACCATTTGTTCGGATTATTCTCAACAATAAAAATTAATTTTTAAGTGTCAATACAGAATCGAACAGTTAAGGGTATACACCGGTTCACAAATCCCCCATTCGGTGTGGGTATCCATTCCAGAAAGGACACCTCAATTAATTTAATTATCTCTCTCTTTCTCGATGCCGAGAGATATGTCTCGTGAAAGGCAAGGGAACCAGACTGACTCCAATCTCGTGGAATCCTACTGTCCAATATGCTGGGGCACAGTCAGAGTGGATGCAAAAGTATGTTCCCATAAAAGCGATGACCAAACACTTGTTTTTTTTTTTCACGGAGGGGATGAGAAGGAAGCAGAGAAACAGAGAATTAAATAAATATACCTGTACAATAAAGAATCAGATAAAATTATGATAAACGATATTGCGACATCGACGTTATGGGCATTTGTATCCCCTCCAAGATGACGATGCGGAGTCAGGATGTGGACGCAAAAGCTATGTGGTTTGGAATGGATCGTATGATACCCTATCTGTTTGAAGAGACAATATGGGAAGTTGGAAGACGATATGGTTTAAGAAAGGCAGCGGGGATTGCAATGTAGTTTTAGCTTGAAAAAGGACAAACTGAGGTTTAAATGCACACTTTGAGCTTATCTTTAAAAGATACACAGTGCTTTTGAGCTTCTTATAGGTCGAAGGCCTTGAAAAAACAAGTCGGAACTTAAATGCCACACTCTCAATTCATTTTCAGTAGATACATACTGGCTTTGAGGGCTTTAAAGGCCGAAGGCCTTGGAAAAAGACAGATTGGGGCCTAAATGCACACTTTTAGCTCATTTTTAGGAGATATACACTGGCTTGGAGCACTTTAAAGGCCGAAGGCCTTGGAAAAAGACCGATGGGGACTTAAATGCACACTTTCAGCTCAATTTAAGGAGATATACACTGGCTTGGAGCAGAAATCCTTGCCAAAAAAGACGATAAGAGGTCTTAATACAAAAAAGTGTCATTGCTTCACCTAAGAGGAGAAAGCTTGTAAGTTGATGGCTTGGATATAAAGTGACAGTCGTTGGCAACTTTTGGTTAGTGGTTGAGGAAAGGAAGTGTTCTTTCGGAAAGATGGTCCATAAAAGTTAAGAGCTCTTCAACTTAAACAAAAAAGTACTCGATGCTGCTCCTCTTCAAAAAACTTGCTTTAAAAATTCTATGAACGGGACGAGCAAACAATTGTTGCAATCCATCTAGCTGATGAAACGCCCAGTCAAAAATTGTATGATCTCACATCTTTGCGGAACGAAAGAAGTCTGGATTAAGGTTGAAAGCGATATTATTTTGTCTCTCATGCAGTTCCAGGGCCATGAGCAGCGTTTAGGTACTCACTGTCTTGAGTTTCGTAAACTCAAATGGTCGTGATCTCTTTTCACTTGCTGGTCCCATCTTAGTTGAGATTTGATTTATCAACATCGTCTATTTGGAGAAGATTTAAGAACCAAAGGGTTAGTTTACATTCGTTGCCTCTAGCAATCGTAGATAGGAAATTGTAAGCTTCTTCACCAGGTCATCGTCGCTGTAGGGTCCGTAAGGGTTGAGAAGATACAATCTCGTCCATTCAACAGAGTTTCCCCTCTGACAGATTTTCGTTTAGACAGAGGCAGTAAGCGCGTAAGGTTATATAGTTGTCGCAAGTTCTAGTGAGATATTGGTTCTCTAGGACTCAATACAGAGAAAAGAAGGCTTAAGGTGCAGAAAGCCGTCGATCTTTGGGAAAACCCCGGTGTTTCCAATCGGCTTTTGCTATCTTAGTCCAGAACCACACTTACGAGTAATTCTGGGGTCAGGACTATGCTAGAGACTACTCATACACACCCGAACCTATGTCAAATGCAAGGTGACGTGTTACCATCTGAAGATTGAAACAACGTTCTTTAGACATTACCATTAACTATCATGGAGTTGAGTGGTGCCTATAGTCTGGTTTCTATTATTTAGTGGGGAGTGTGAATAAGCATCTTAAGGGAATTCATAACCCCTTTAGCGCTAGTGAATTATAGAAGCAAAAATACTTTTGCACGGTACGCAGACCTGTTGACTTTAAGATGTCATTGCAATTTCTCATTTCCGATTTTCGTAGAACTTCTGCTGAATGGATAGTGCTTAGCGTAGGGTCATTCCTTCTGGACGAACTTGTCCTAAATCGACGATAACTACTGCGCTCTCGGTATCTTTTTCTCCAGCCTTTACATCGCAGACGCTGCAGAGAATGGATCATGCAACTTCAGACGGTTGTTACGCTCATCTAGTGTGTAAGACATTTACTGACAAGACTCCCTCGGATCCAAAAGGATTCCGATTTGGAAACATGCTGCTAGGAACATCCGTCTTATTCTATCTTGAAGAGACATGGCGGCGTAGAAAGAACCTCTCCACTAAGGGTCTTAAGACAATGCTTAGAGCAAAATGAGCGAAATGCTTAGATTCTTTTTGCTTACTGAAGTAAACCTTACAACAGGGCTCAGGTATAGTCGTAAACTGGCCACATTCAGAGGAATGGAACACTTGGGATCTCCTGTTCCTTCGCCATCTCTTTACAACTTCTACAGAAGTCGCCAAAAAAGATGTACAGCCTCACAGTAAACTTGTTAAGGCTGCAATATATGTAGGTCTCCAAGTAGTCCCTAAAACTAAGTTGTATAGTAGAGAAGATAGTACGCCTTCATAAGGGATGCCACTACTGATGAATAATTTTAAGTCTACCTCTTTGTAGCCCCATTTTCATTCATTCTTTGTGTTACAGACCACACGTCCAAATGACTGTGTACCCTAAGGCCTATGAGATGAAAGTCAAATTGAAAACCACATCTCGCCACTTGAATGATGGTTCCTCAATGTAAATAGGAAACCAGTTGGATCATCAGTTTAGGCACTATCAAGTGATCTTTTCGATGAGATTTTCTGTGAACCTCGATGAATCAGTTGAACTTGTTCTCATTAAGATAAATAGGTACAGATACTGTTTATTTTTTTTTTTTTTGTGGGAGTGTGTATGTTTTAATAATTTGTGAGGCCATGTTGTAAAATTGAAAATAGGAAGTGTGACAGGTTTGTAAGTGGACTGTGGAATGATTGAGTTGTGCAGTTCTGGTGAACCGAGCTGTAGATGCATAATGACTCCATCGAAGCGCTGAGTTACTTAAAAGTCGCCTACAGAGATTAAAATTTTTATTTGATTTTCTGTAAACCATAGGTGAAAGCACTCCACCCTGAGGTGTTCCTTTTTGTAGGTATTTTCCTCATTGTATCCGGGTCCGACGACTAAGGTGATGATTCTGGTCTTAGGCATCTCCCCCATTCACTTTGTGATGGAGTTTTCTGTTTTTACGTTGTTGAAGGCTCCTTTAAGGTCGAGAAAAACCGTCATGGTATGCTCTTACGCTCCAATGAACGTCTTATTTCTTGATCAGTTTTGTGCATCTAATAGCCTCCAGGTAGACAAGTTGGGCTTTGCTTTGAGGATTTATCATCACTTCTCGACCAGGAAGACGTCTTTTCCAAATTTTCAAAAGAAACAATGACCTACGACCTAGCTTCTTGTGTTGAGCTTGTGCGCCTTGGTTCTCCTGCTTATAGAAAGAGGACTACTCGTACATACTTTTTTCCATGGAGATTTTGAAATACAAGATGTGGCACGCTATAGGCTAGAAGCTCTTGAAGGTTAGGTTAGGCTGATTGTCTGCACAAGGGAGTACCTAGAGACACTAGAGAGAACGGACACACTTAGACCCAAGTCGGTTCTGCTATTCAACCAACTTGCAGGCATGTTGAACTGAATTAGCGAGAGATGCTACTCACGTCTATATACGCCAGATCGCTGAGATCATGGAGCTTCCAGGGGAAGCAATATTCTTTTGAACAGCACATGTCTTGCGGCTTCTGCAGAGATCATTAGAAAATAGATCTAGCCTTTCAGCTAGACAGTGCCCTGTGAGGACACTTATGACGGAACTAAGGCCAGATCTGATTGGACACTTGATATGTCGTGCCATAATGCCATCTGTGGTTGGCTTTGCTGAAAGCATGCAGTTTGATAGGATAACAATAGGCGTACCTAAGTGTTGCTTTTTCACAAAATGCTGAGGGTAGTACCTTTTATGGCTTTGCAAAATACAGACTGTTGTAGAGAAGCAGATAGATTGGTACCTACCTTCTCCCTTCTAGTGATTTAAGAGATTAAAACCTTTGCCACATGGTTGGTCTGAATCGACTCTCAATAGAAACTCACGCGAAACGACTTGGTAGAAGCATCAGGGACGAAGAAGAAATAGAGTTCTAACACAGGCTGTCTCCCACTAGCCATGGATACAATGAACTTGCAAGAGGTCCAAGTACAAAAGGCAAATTATTCAGCAGTAGCCTACTGTCTCAAGTTTTGAACAGTTAGTTCGTAGAAAGGCATTCCCAATTGGGCTAGCGTTTGTTGCATTTTCGTTACAGGGGGGTTTGAAGCGCTATACCTTCTTGAGTTATGCCCCTTAGGACTCCAAAAATCTGTTATTCCATCATTCGAACTAACTCAATGACGGTTCATATCTAGTTCGGGTAGTAGGTTAGGTTAGAGTGGCTGTCTGCACCTAGGCACAGTCATACTTAGACCAGGAGCAGGTCTAAGGATGTAAGTGCTTCCTAGGAAACTACCCGTAGTTGGAACTTCCTGTAAAGTGTTGAATGCACCTAAGGTTCCAAGGATATGATCGAAAAAGTATGCTCGCAGCTCAAGTGGCCTTCTAATGTAGAGCACTGGACAAGTACTGAGAAAATGAAAAGTTGTCTCTTTCTTTTCTTCGTTCCAAGACTTCATACAGAAATCAGTAGAGAAGACACCAAGCCTTTTTGTCATGATAGATATCCTTTCAGCGAGATGAGGCAACTACATCGTTTTTACTCCATCTCGGATCAAAATAGTCTTATAGTTTGCCTCGTGGTCCCATCCTATCTACCCTAAAATGATTGATTTTGGTGTTTGATTACGTAGCACTTGACATGTAGTGAGAGTCATGCTAAGACTTCCCTTCTCCGGTAGAATCTGGTCCTAAACCCAGTAATTCCACGTCTATGTTAAAAATTAAAAAAAAGTATAGGACCTACGACTGTGCCTTGTGGCACCCCATTCAAATAAAGTTTGTGAGTGATAGCCTGTCTGAGCATGTGAAATTTTGCTCCTTCCTGCTAATAGTGAACCTCAGAAGTTGTGAAATGGAAATCCCCGACCAGTAAACGATTGGAAAAATCCTCCATTAAGTGTTAAAGAGTCCTTTATCCTTCACACAAAACCATATAACTCTTGCTTATGACTTAATTTAGTTTCAACTTTTGTCTTAAATTTTTACAACCACAATGCAATGCAACACGTGACACTTAAGTCCTTTATTCCAGACAATTCCAATATCCCTAGCTATAAATCATTTAAACACTTCCTTCTAATTACACCTTGAATATCCTTGAGACTAATCATTGTCTCATGACCATTGGAGGGATTAAAATTCAACTGAAAATATTCCGATAGGACTTCTTTGTTAACCTTCAATTACTGCCTAATTGTTGTGTGTGCACTTAAAGGACTCTTCTGTGTGTTCTTTTAAGTTTGACCTTGGAACGCAATGCTCTCGTTTCATTCAAGTCGTGTGTCCTTTAAGCGAGCACATTAAATGTTGTCCTAATGATTATTGCATTTTCCTCGAATCAGTTAAAGTTGTACAGTTGGACATTCTAAGGGAATCTTTGATGTGTCCTTGATGGCACACGAATGAATCCCTTGCACACGCATACAGGTTGTGTACAATTTGTATGCGTTTTTTTTTTCTTTTTGCAATTTTCAAGGATAATTCGCACACACGCTGCGAGGGAGAGCATCATAAAATAATTATCAGGACGCAGTTACTGACGTGGTGTCAGTGAAAGACATACGACTACGCAACGTATACATCTGCCGAGGGAAAAAAACGGGAAAAAAAGAAACAGAAAAACTGTGAAAAATTGCCTTGAAATACGATTCGAATCGAAGGACTTGCCTGCCCTCCTGCTGAGATGCTTCAAAATGTGTCCTTACAACAAAACAATGGTGTTTATGTAGTTTTTTTCAAAAGAATTTCTCTAAGATCCTGCCACCATAAAGGATCTCCCATGAGAACTCCTTTCGCCATTCTCTTGTGTGTGTGTGCTTGGACATTGTAAAATTGCAATTATGATTGCATTATGGTCATCCTTCTATACACTGATGTCCTTTTGTCTTCGACGTTGATTTATGTTTTGATTTTTGGGATTTTGTTTGCGTATCCTTAGTCCTCTGCTTGTGGCATACCGTTCAATTGCCAATAAATTACCGTCGTATATCGAAATATTATTTAGGAAATTGATTGGGGAGAGCCAGGTCACACCAGGTGGCATTATACAAAACATTGGATGTTGTGTGTTTGTGTGTGTGTAAACAATGGACATCATCGCAACTACTGATCATAACTAAACAAGGTCCTTGCGGCGGCAGTGGTGGTGACTATTGGTGGACAGAAGCCCCCCCAGTGTCAGTGTCAGTGGCAGGAATTTATTGATACCAGCGACTGGGTTGGGTGTATCTGTTCTGCAGCGTTGTGCTAAGGAGATGCTCTTTGGTGGATTCTTTTTGTGACCGGGAAGGGGGAGCAAATTTAATTACACACACCGGATGTGTTTAGAGAACAATGCGATCGGATGGACCGTGTCCGATGTTCGATTCAATAACATTTTTTTGTCACTGGAAATTGTGCTCTTGATTGCTGCGTGAAATTGAATTAGATGCACATGGAGCTGAAACTAGATTGCTTTTCCGGTGGCGACCGCAGAGGCGAGCCCAATGCAATTTGAAGAGCTCGAGGACTTAGAGTGCATTTTAGTGGTTGAAAGAGCTACATCATTGGACGAAACAAGGAATTTTCATTGAATTTTTTGTACTTCACCCACTTCGGGGCTTAGGACATCTGTTCATGCAACGGGGCCTCAATTTTGTGTCAAAATCTTCTTCAAAAAGTCAAATTGGTTGCTTCTGAAGCTGACTTCACCGACATTTTTGCATGAAATTCCCACCCTTACCCACTCACATACTTCCTCCTCCACAACTTGACTATAAGGTATCAATACCGTTCCCCTCCTTGAACAATCTAATGCTTATACAATTTCCTTTCGAAATTAACTAACAAAATCTTAGCCTTAGGCGCCCTCAAAGTTAAAGGGACACCCACCCATACCCATACCCATTCACATCAAATCCCCTCTAGAGTATACAGTCTATGTCCATTGGCAATCAATTTCATTCAAAACTAATCCTCAGCGACAACCTGAAAACGCTTTCAAATTGCAAACTAAGCTTCGGTCTCCTTTAAAATAATTGGCACGAGCATTATAAATGAATTAAAGCCGAAACGGTCTATGGCACCAACACCTCGCCAAAAATCACAAACGAAAATCCCCAAATAATTACAATTTAATGACCCAAGCCCCCCAAACGCAAAGTTTGGGGTTCACCATGACCAACACCGACATCACTACCAAGAGAGTGCGTCTCCTGAGACACGTGGATACCAATACCAAACCAACCAACTACTTAGGCTAGGCATCCATCCGCTGTTTTAAGAAAAAAGAAAGGACAACACGAACAAAAACAACTACATCTTTCCTTTCTTGTTTTATTTTCTAACGGGAAGAGCTCCTTGGTATTTCTTCAGGATTCACAGGGAGCTCACAGTTTTTTTTTTTTTTTTTTATTTACTTTTGCCTGTGATAAGTCCCTATGACGGTAATGGAGCTCACACTCTCTTGCTCCGACAAATTACGTTAATTGTGTGAATTTTTGTGGTTGGACGGTCTTGTGTGCTACTACTGTGTTGTTGTTTTTGTTGTTGTTTAGTCCGAGAATATTATACTTTGGGGAGGCGTTAAGGATTTGCGCCGTGAGGTTTATTCACTTTTTTAATAAAAATTTCTTAAAAAAAAAAAACGGTCGTTGTGACAACAATTACCGGATGAGGCTTCATTTTGTGGCAAACAACGCGGATGTGTCCTTATAAGCTTCATGGGAATACATTTTATTATTTTTGATGCTCTCGATGACATGAAAGTGGGTAGCACTAGCCTACGGGGTAATATAACTAAGCTTCTTCCGAGAAATAGTGGGATCCTTGTTCTTTTTATATCAAGCTGCGGGTTGTGACGCAACCACTGATGTGTTGACATTGCTTCTTAGCCAGTCTGTGAAGTGCTTAACTGAGTTAAAGGAGGATATCACTTGTGGATCAGTAGTAGGTTAGGTTTGGCTAAGTGGGAGGGTTGACAGGGAAAGGAAGTCCTTTCACACACTTAGGTCAACGTAGATCCATTTTGATGACCTAGGGGTTGCAGCCCCCTTACATGGAACTATAAGCCTATGTTTTATCAAGCTAGTCCGAGACGCTGATGAATCTGTGTAAGTCAACCATAGACTTACCGGTAGATCCTGAAAGAAGTGTCTTCCTAGGGTCTTAGATCCAGCAGAGCGCTGGACAGTGGCAGAGAAAGTGTGGAGTGTCCTCATCTACTTCTTCGTCAACACATCCTCTGCATAGGTCATCCGTGTTCAATCCCAGTCTTCTTGCGTGGTAGTGATGGAGAGGATAAGAATTTTTTATCCATTTGCCAAGCCTTTCATGAACCGTTCTTCTGCCTTTTTCATCCCCCTTCACCACAACATGTCCATAGCTAGGCTTTAAGGTGTTTTGTTGCTTTTAATGCCATCAGGCGCTTGTTTATCATTTCGATTTAATGAGCTTGGTTTCTAACGCTTTGAGGACCTATTGCTTTGGAAGTATACTCTTAATCGCATAAATCTCTGCAGTCACTCGTTATGACCGGTGGATGTACGAGTATGCACCGTGCTTCTGTGAGGACTCTTGCTTTGTTTTTTTTTTCTCCATCTTCGATCCATGTTCGAAGACACCTTTAACGAAAGCGTTAGAAGTAACTACTTAAGTCTTATCTGTCTAGAACGAAGGCTTTAAAGTACTTATGAAGTCATGCAGGAGGCTTCTCGTTACCTAAGTAACGTGGCTTCTATTTGATCCTAGACGGTCTTCAAATCTCGGCGCTCCACTCGAGCTCGCCAAGGAAGACTGAGCCTTGGTTTTGAACACAAAGTTATACCTTGGATGGAATCTAGCAGTTTCCTGAGGTACACAGACTCCCACACCTTGAAGAGTTTATGAAATGAGCCAAAGTTTCAGAAGGGCAACCCGTAGATGGTCGGAGATACTTTCTTTCCTCC
This sequence comes from Criorhina ranunculi, assembly GCA_951813785.1. NCBI lineage: Eukaryota > Metazoa > Arthropoda > Insecta > Diptera > Syrphidae > Criorhina > Criorhina ranunculi. Next base: position 9,532,737 of record OX638382.1, on the reverse strand, counting down.
GTTCTAGATTTGACAGCTTGTCAAATCCAACCCTCGAGTTTGATTCTTTCGTAAATTTTTTCCATTTTTCTCTTCTCTAGCGTGTCTTAAGAAGACAGATGTTTTAGGATCTAGAAGAACTGTTCAACAAGTCTGTGCTTTATATATACGGATTTATTAGCGCTTCGGACTGGCTTGATAGCACCGAGGCTTATAGGTACCATAGTATGGGAGCTGCAACCAATCGGGCATCGTAATGGGTCTACATTGACCAAAGTGTAACGGGGAAAGGATTTCCTTGCCATGCCAATCCTCCTTCTTAACCAAACTTAACCTCGTGTGCCTTCGGTTCCAGCAAGAAGCTTGTTGGCAGAAAATGTCAACAGCGCACTTAGACTACAGAGAGTCCATTGTGCGTACACCATCTAACTCTCAAACAAGCTCGATCTTGTTGGTCACGTTTGACATAATACAGCCGAAGCTCCACAAGTTCTTCTCATTTCTAGCCAAGGTATCTTCACACGATTTCTTAAGAATTAATCTGGATAGTGTATCCAAGACACCTTCCAACGTAAACTTATCTTAATTAAAGAAAATAGCGTTCAGTTTAGGATACTTTCTTGTCAAGACTCCAGAAGAGCGTCAGGAGGAACTACTGGCAATCTTGTACGCAACTCGGGCGCGACACAACGCACAAACAAAATATTGCTGTCCTCACAGATAGCAAAGCCTCTTTCAAAGCTATTGACTCGGCTACCATATCCTCCAAACAGGTGCAGGAGTGCCAGAAAGAGCTAGCCCACTTGGACAAATGCTTCAGGGTCACACTGCTCTGGGTTCCAGGGCACTGACCAGGTAGGAGCAGTTAAAGGACGAATCCACTCACACTTTCCGCAGAAAACCAACGTACAACGTACCCCTTTATGATATGGCCGACCTACGATAAGTTTAGAATTAAAGATCTGCTAAACAGAACTCACCCAGAGTAACAGAATCGCCAAAATAACGGCGGTAACCACGAGGCTTTGGCCAATTGGAGACCATGCGACCCGTTGAACCGCCATCTCTACCTGTCTAACAGAAGAGCGTTGACACTCCATTTAGGCACTAAATTTTGGTCAAAACTTAAATGTGTTGAGTGACAAAAGGTCTTTTAAACTCATTTGGGGATATCTAGCGAAGATACACACCCCATGCTTCCAAAACCGACTATTTTTGGAGCAAATTGAGTGCTTTTTGGAGAAGTTTGAGTGTAAAAGAGTGAATTTGACATTTTGGGATAGAAAAACCGAGTTTCAAGAGAACAGGACACAGGACGAAAGACGCAGGACATATCAGAAGCAACTTGGTGCTGTCTGTTGTTCATTCCTACAATGCAGACACATAGGCCATCAGTCACCATCTCGAGTGACTTTTGAGCAGCATGTTATCATGTGAAAGTGATTTTGGTTTAGAGGTATTCGACTTTTGTAGGTAGGCTAGGCAACTACCCTTCTTTTGAAGTTGTTCCTCACAGAGATGTCAAAAGTTGTTCAAGAAACCTCACAACTTGTCGGAACAACACTTTCTAAAATCGATCCTCAGAAACAATTAAATTCCTTCCAACAGATGTATGCCTTAAGGCTCCAAAAACCAAACCCCACCCTTACCCAACAAAATCCCTAGAGTATTTCGAAACTTCGTATTCAAATATCAACGTCCTCTACCTACTCTCTGTTGTGTAAGTGGGCGTTTCGTTGTAATCTCTTTAAGGCGCTCACTGCACGTACATTTACAATGCATTCCTCTTAATAGATTGGCAGAAAGGACTTACAGACACACACACACAGGGAGAGAGAGGGTTACAGCCTTAAACCACAAATTACATGCCAGTAAACCAACCTAGCAATTTTATCCATATGAAGCATCCTTGTATGTAGAGTATAGCGCTTCAACTTTCTATTATTTTTTTCCTTCCCCGTAACGTTGCCGACGACCCTTTTCCTTACAAGGATTTCTGTGCATCGCGGTAGCTACTACTACTAGCAAAACTTTTTAATAACGGCATCGCATTCATTGTGCAAAAAATAAACGAAAAAAAAAAAAACCAACGGTGGAACAATTTAATTTTTACCCGTTGCGTTCACCCTCAGAATCCTTTTTCAATTGTCAAAACACACACACACACGTACAAAACGCAACCGAAAAACGAAATCATGAATTTTGTTAGTTCATAGGACACAAGCCATTTGCCTGCACAGCATGTGAGCTCTCTCAAGTCCACCGATGCCGCCGCCGAGCGGGAATATGGGGAACGAACTCGCAAAGGACTATAATTTGAAATTTAGATTTTTTTTTCTTCTTCTCCTTTTATTCTGTTGCTTTTTATTTCTAACTGTAATTTGCAAAACGAATTTCCCTGTGGGGCGAACCAAATTAAAAAAAATAAAAAATACAATCCTTGGTGCTGGAGAAAATCCTTTCGCATTTCAACTGTTTCACCCCTCTATCTGGGATCTGTTTCGATACAAAAAGGGTAACATCCATTAAAAAATAAAAATTCCTTACAATTGTCCTTGGAAAATGATGCGGTATTCAAAAATAAAGGACGAAAATCATGTGACAAAAAATGCGAAAGAGAGGTGTTAATACCGCACACACATTAGACGCACAGGATTTACCACACATAATAAATGCTAAAAAATTAAGGATGAAGGATGAAAACAAAAAAAAGGATATTTTTGTCACTGGGACACTGGATGGCTTGTCAAAATAATCTGACAGTTTAATTATAGCATTTTTCCAGTGCACGCAGAGAAAGGATGCATTGATTTCGAATGAATTGCCACTGATTGCTGGGGTGAGAGTCGACGACGAGTCCAAAGAATCAGGATACAGAGCAAAATGGGAGAACAAAAAAAAAAATCAGGAAATGGATTAAAAATCCTGATGGTACACATATTCACACACAAATGGATTTGCAATGCTTTTTATAATTATCCTTACGGTTTGTTCATGCGGTTCGTTACAGTTTGTGTTGTGTGCGATGGAATGGTATCCTTTTGTTGTCCTGTTCTTTGTGAGAGAGTCTGAAAATTTATGGATTATTGTCGCATTTGGTTGAGAGAATCGATAGCGCAAGGACTTTAATTGAAAACGCATTAGGCTGGTCATGAATAATGGTTCGGGGAGGGTTTTTGTTAAACTGAAACAAATGAATCATCGATGAGCGGTATATTGTAAGGATTGTGCTAGTTTTTAATCAGGAATAGTATTTTTTATGGACTAGGACTGTCTCCCGATGTGGGTCGAAAGAGTTGGAAAGCTTTAGAAGGAAGCAAAACCAGGATGGCCATAATCTTTCTAAGTTTCAACGCCTTTGGATCTTTTTTACTCCATTCAATCGATCGCGAGTAACAGGTCCTGTCGAGGAGAGCTAAGGAAATGATGTAAAGATTCCAGTCGCAGGTCGTTTACGAAGGAGAAACAATGGCTTAACCAAAGCCCGATGAAAGGTTTCCTTGGAAGAAAAGTTCTTCGCACGATTTTAGGTTTGTATTGACGATACATGGAGGACGAGGTTCGATTGAGCTATTTCGTACGTATGCAGCGGTTGAGATGGCTACGTCATATGGAGCCGATGAACACGTTATGGATTGAAGATACTTCGAATTCATTCTAAAGGGAAAATATAGAGGAGACAAACTAAATCTACAATGGCGGATGCAAGTGGAGGGGGACGACCTCAACGAACTTGGAGTAGCAATTGGAGGCAACTGGCAAAGGATTACGCTGGCTAGAGAGAAGATGGTAGCGGTATTCGAAGAAAGGAAAGTATATAAGCAACGGAATTGTCCTTTTAAGGGCTGTTCGAAGTTCTGTTCCGTTTTGTGCTAGTAAGGGGAACATTCAGATCGCGTCTTTTCCCACTTCCAAAGGTTGATGCTAAAGTACGTAGCGGTGGTCAACTGGCACTAGCAGCTGAATTGCGAAGACTATGTTGACATTAGTGCACGGTCCCAAATGTTCATTCTAAAAGCTTGTACGGCACCTAGAATGGGTTATTCTTGGGGAACACAAGGATTTCTAGTTCTAGATTCTAACGAGAACTGAAGGAAACGTGAGCCAATTGTTCCCATATTTTGAACGAGTGTGAGTGTGAGTGTGAGATCAGGCTAACATCTCCTTTATTCTTATAAAACGGTATGAGATAGCTGTCCCTCAAGTTGTGAGGAGTTTTATCGATGATGATTACGATATTTCGAAGCATATTCACAAAAAGGAGAAAAAGAACATGACCAAGTACGGATCCCTGCGGAACGCCTGATAAGTAGTTTTTTTTTAAACCAAAACTCGATTTCTTTGAAGACAGGGAAGTTAGAAGTAGTTGTCTAGGAAGGTCCTACCAGAAACACAATGAGCGCGGATGCGCCATTTTGAGACTACAACTCACGTGACCTGGATGTTAATGGGTGTAGCTAAGAGCGTAGTTTATGCCAGAAATCTCGGATAATTCATTAAAAAAGGGTTTGCCAAGTGTGCGATGCCTGGTTCTGGCTAGTGCCAGGCAGTCACCGAGAAAGTGGAATAGGGTTTCCTTTCCTTCTGGCTAAAGCGTCGGCTCTCTTGCTCCCCTCTATGTTACTATGGCTGGGAACCCAGAGGAAAGTGATGTTAAACCCAGCGGTTGCCTGCGTCATAGTTTCCTTACACTGTTCCACAAGTTTGGAGGACGAAGTGGGTGAGTGGAGCACTTTGATGGGGCAGCCTGGCTGTCAATAAAGATGCCTATGCTGGTTGTGATAGTAGGGCTGAGTCTATGTATCTTGCAGGCCTCTCTAATTGCTAGTATCTCCGCCTGGAAGACATTTGAAGAGTCTGGGAAGTGGCGGTACGATCTGGATACGTTCAGTTCCGCTGAGAAGATACCTGCTCCAATACCACACTCCATCTTGGAGCCGTCGGTGAAGACCGATACTTGATAGTTTGATGGGAGTAGGTTATTGTTCCAGTCCGACCTATCCGGAAAGAGGACCTAAATTTAAGTCTAGGAATCGTGTAGTCAGTTATGGTCGAGACCAAATCCCTAGGCAGCAGGTCAAGAGCCGTAGGATTTTGGGGACCAAAGCCCAGATTCTCCGAGTCTGATAGCAATACACGAAGCAATATATTTGATGTGCAAGTCCAGGGACAGGATATGGAGAAGCACGTGAAGAGCTTCTGACGGGCTTGATCGAATCGCTCCTGTGGTCCCAATACCAGCTGTTCGTTGGACTCTACTTTAAGTTTTGTGATGCTGTAAGCTTTGCTTCAAGCAAACCATGAGTAAGGATTGGACGAACTACGGCAATGTACATCCCTACAGAACCAGAACCCTACAAGCTTCAAAATTCATCAAGCTTTGTTATATAAGACATTTATTTTGTAAACTTGTATAACGACCTACAATTATGGCTCAATTCGGGTTTTTTTTCCCTCCAGAGACCTTCTGCTTCAAAGCCTTGACTGAGAACTAGTTCCTACACCATTCTTCCAACCAACAAATAAGCAATTTAAATTTAAAAAAATTAAATTTACACACAATTTCGTGTCGAAATTGTTTAAATTAAACATTCCATCGGCGGGACAAAGTATCTTTTTCTCATTTAAAAAACAAAATACCGGACACACTAAAGCTGTGTGTGTGTGTGTTTGTTTTGTTTGTAACATCACAGCTCTGTGGTTGAAGTAGACATCAAGACGCTCTAACCTTCCCAATCGAACTATTAATTAACGTATCCAAGGAATGTTTGAGAAAATTGAAAACTTTTCACTAAATCTCCAATTAGACTCACTTTTCAAGTTTTTTTTTTTCATCGATTTTCGTTTTTCAAATGACTTTCCCCGACTGACAAATCCCTCGAACAAAAGAACACCATCTCAGGTTCCAGAATCTCCCTAATCTCGTCTCTGAATCGAATTATAAATAAAATTACAATAAAAATTGAAAATTAATGTGAATAGCTTCGCTTCGATGATGGCTACTGTTCATTATGCAGTTGGTCGGTCCCGATTCGAAAAATTATTCAAAAACTCATCGGGACAGCCAGTCAAGTGCACATCGAATCAAAATTTGTAACAAAAAAGTCGAGTTGCAAGGAGCAACCAACCACCTGCCGACTGAAAGGGAACGTGTCATAATGAAGTCGGAATAATGCATTAAGAGCACCTCTTACCTCTTTGGACTTTTGCCGCCTGAATAAGGACAAAAAAATCAATTCACTTGCAGCATAAATTAATCGAAGGAAGGTGAATCAAAACGAAGGGAAGGCAACAAAGACCGCAGACCTTTTTTTTTTTCTCCAAAAATTAACAATTCACAGTCGTCCTCCAGAGGAGAGAAAAAAAAGGACTCAGTTCGAAAAGATGAGTTCGCTTTAAATGATAAAAATCTGAAGACGGGAGGAGGGAGGTGGATGAACAAATTTGGCAACAGACATCGGGGAGAACAATGGCTTGATGAGGTTCTCGTTGGAATTTTGATGGACGTATGTTCAACTCCGAATGTGCTGCGCGAAAAAATTCTTTTCAATGGAATTCCACGAGAAGTCTTGTGGTCCCTCGCATTGCTTTGGAGATAGTTTTGTATCTCTGGTGGGAGATGGGTTTTTATGAGACATGATGGGCGATTGTATTCGCCGCCATTAAGACGAATTGACGGATGCACTCATTATTTGATGCGTATCTCTCTGCGGTTATTTTTGGAACTCATTTATGGACGAGTCTGATGTCATAACCTCTCTTCATCACAGCAATCCTTAGCCATCATGCAGAGGAGAAAGAAAGAATTGATTTCTTTGTGGATATACACAACCAAGATCAGGCTTCAAAACCCAAGTCGAATCGATTTCAGTTTGGCGCATCAGCTCCTAGAGAGCCAAGGGCTAGATCCTCGCATTTTCGCACGAATGGAGGGAAGATCACATAGAATGCTTAAAGAGATGCCTTCATAGCTGTTTGATCTATGCTCAAGAGCTTCAGAAACCATTGGAGGAACTGCCTACGTCATCTGTAACTTGGACCATATCATGCTTATGCCTAAGAAAGATCCCCTCATTTATCAACAACTCTAAATGGTTTTACGGGTAGAATTCTTCTACTGAGAATTCTGTAGGCATCACAACGGGCTCTGAGCCTAAGTGAGTCCCATGGGACGCCTTTCTATCCAACCTATGCTCAAGAACATCTTAACTCCCGAGATCACTAAACCAAACGAAATTGTTTGGATTTTCAAACAGAGGTTCAGTCTTCCCATCTGCTTCGAAACTAAATATTGGAATTCTAAGTGTTGGCTGGAGTGCTATTGCCCCATTTGTTGGATATGAACCAGCCAATGGCTCTTCGAACTACCTATGAGCGAGCACATTTACATGTTACAACATATGGTGTACTACAGGGCTGGAAACTCGGTCCTGTTCTTTACACTTTTTACCTACATGGACTCCTTTTGGGCATTCTTTGCGTTGCCACAATAGAGGTAGAACACCACATGTCTCTAGATACGGCAACAAGCATCACGCAGTCAGAGTTAAGCTATAGTTCCACGATAATGACTTAGGGTGCTTCAGAGTGTTCTGGAGAGACAGTATTCCCCTTCTGTGAATCACAGTCCAATGGTGTTTGCAACAGTCCTAAGTTTTTTAGACTTCACAGGATCTATTGTGATGGCAACGGTCTTTCTACGATGGCAGCCATTGAAGAAGATAGCATTGGTAGCATCTCTGGACTAGTGAAGTGCCTTCAACTCAGCTAGATGAAAAAATATGCCGAAACACTTTTAATATTCCCGAGTATTTCTAGCGGACGATGAAGGGACTATCTCAAGGATCGGGAGCTGTTATACGACACCGCAACAGGCATGCGAACACTCAGAAAAAGAAACAGGACCAAGTATGGATCCCTGTGGAACATCATCTACAGTGGAAAGGAACCCTGATGAGGTACAGGATTCCGGGACCTAATCTTTGGAACATCTACGCATGCAGACGATATCGCTGCGGTGTTCCCTGGAAAGGACAATATGGTCTATGTCTGGGCACAGAAATGTTGGAGATAGTCCTTCTGATAAGGAAGAGGATTCCCGACTATTGTCAATTTTCAAGTTTAGTCTGAGTAACAGGAAGCGGTGCAGTACTTAGAGTTAGTTCTAATTAAGAACCTCAAAGGTCTCCATCTGAAGTAGCTGCGAAGGTCACAACGATTAATGGCAAAAGTAGACTTCTTATGACAATTCGTCACGTCATTCTCCGATATGGTTGTGAGGTTGACGCACTGCGACAAGAGGAATACAAGGGAGCTTATGGCCGCAATACAAAGACGCGAAGCTCTACAAGTTACAAGTTCGTACCGAACGATGTCGGTACCAGCCATCCTCTACTTGTACGTCTTCGACAAAATGATGGAAATTGGAATGAAAGCAACAGCAGAGGAGGTAGAACAGTTTACCAAACAGCAATAGCAAGGGTGATGGAACTCAAAAAGCAGAGGATGACTTCGATGCTGATGCTGATCCCAAATCTTGCTGAATGGAAGAGACGAGAATACGGTGAAGAAAACTACTATGTCACCCAGTTTGTTACCGGAACTGGGTATTGCAAAACCAACGTCCTAAAGATGGGCGAACGGCACGACTCTCTGATTAGCATAGTCACCCCGGAGAGCCGCAAAAATATTAACGAGGGACCACAACTGGAATCGAGTATGCGCCTGATGAAAGCCTCACGATGAAAGTTGGTCCCCAGTGGGGAAAGAACACGACACTAATCTCAAGTAATTCGAAAACGGGTTAAAGGAGGATTTTGATGAGTAGAATGTAGTCTCACCCTTCTTTGCACTACCCTCTAGACATAAAAAAAAATCTTTCTTTCCTAGGAAGTCAGGAGCCTGGCCCTGATCCGGATCTTGCCTATCTTGTAGGTCCTCAGATAAATCCCAAGACAGTGCTTCTCAATTACTTACTTACTGAATGTATCTTGGGGTTTCCATCAAGGATCCGGCTCTGAACATCTTCGAATCTACCCCCGAGGCACGGTGAAGTTGAGTAAGATTGCGACACAAGCGGTGCGAACAAGTAGAAGGGGACCTCAACCAACTTGGCTGCTAACTGGAAGCACCTAGCTAAAGATAGAGCTGGCTGGAGAATCTTGTTGGTTTAGGCCCAGGTCCACCCCGGACTGTAGCGCCACTGCATCTCGTAATGCAGCCTTCACTCGGATCTCTACGGATCCATTGTGTTCCTCTGACGTGGAGTGTCCAGTCTGGAAAGATAAAAATAAAAGAAAATAATAAGTGTGGTTATGTCCGTTCGGCCTCCTTGAACCATCCTGAATTCGTAGTGAATTTTAGGATTTTGGTGGCTTCTTAGACTAGTCGCCCAGATCTTTGAAAAAGTATTCACCGAGAGCCATCTTTCTTGTTCTGTGTAGGCTAGGGCATTCGTATAGGAAGTGAGTTGTGTTCTCTTCCATGTCTGTAGCCCCTCCTTAAGAAAGTTCTACCATTTTATTGTAGAGTCTGCATTCTCCATCTCTTTCAAGACCAACCTCTCTGAAAAGATGCTTATTTACACAGGATTTGGACCTTTCCGGTGAAGGTTAGGTAAGGTTTGGTAGGAGGGTTGACGAAAAAGGAGTTCCCCGTCACACTTAGGTCAATGTAGACCCATTGTGATGCCCTAGGGGTTGCAGCCCCCTTTGTGAGCGCTTTGCCTCAGTTTTGGTACAACTTCCAAGGATTTAAGCTTTTTTTTTACCTCATTTCCCTACCATCGGACCTCTCGTTGCCTTTCATTAGGTGTACCTAGGTGCTAGGTCTAACACCCAGTACAGGGTAACATTGTTGAACTTGCTTAGGTTGCTGAGTTAGTCTAGTCTAGACAAAGTGGAAGTCTACTAAACGGCTGATAAAGGTGTTTACGAATTAGGTAGGTAACGTACCTACTTACGTTCCACATCCACCCTGTCCTTGTTTTCTTTTGATTTAGTCGTGACTCAAACCAAAGGGTGACTTGGTGGAAATACATCATTTTATTTTTTTTCAATTGAAAGTCGGTAGACCTTCTTCCGTTTTCCACATACCTCGTCGTTCATATCAAGGATTCTCGTTATCCCCTGTATCTGTATCCTTTTACTTTTTTTTCAAATAATTATGTCAATCAAACAAAGCATCTCGACGGCGGCGGCGGCGACGGGAGTTGAAAAGTGCGAATTTTCGCACATTAACTTGCATTCTTGACGCGGAACTCGGTGTCGGCGAATTCCTTTGTCGCCCATTTCAAGCGTTAACAGGCGACACACGAACTCAAAGGGGTTTTCCCCCGTCCACTGGTTCTTGTTATTTTTCGCGCGTTATTTTCTTTTAGATCTTTTTCTCTCTCTCTCTTTGGTCGTCCGCAACGGTAAAGATTTCACTTTGAGTATAGAAAATTGTTGTTTGAAAAGGATTTTTATGATTTTTTTTTCTTTCGTCCTTTTGGTCGGTGCTTTTGTTTGTCTAACTCGGGATAGAAGGATTATTTTGATGACTTGTGTTTTGGTTTGACGGATGTTTAATTAGGACTCCTCTGCGATGGAAAGGAGTGTTTTCAAAATAATTAAAGGCGGTTGCATGAAGTCAGTGAAGACAGTAGGGATGTGGAAAAATTTCAATGAAAAGATGGTAAGTCTTTGGACTTTTACAGGATGTATCCCACACTCACAAGTAAATATAACTTCCCTCCCAGAAGTGTCAAACGAAGTGTCAAGAACAAATATTGAACACACTTCATCATTGTTCACAGATTGCCCTGGAACACAGATCCGTATCTCTAAACACGCGATTTATTCAAACACAAGCCTGTTGTCATACATTTATGAATACCGATGCCAGATTACCTTGAGTTATGAAGAATTTTAACCTGCAAACAGGGACACCATTCAGGACGGCCTTATCTTATCCGCTGAATGCCAAACAAATCACCCTTCAAAGTGCGCGCCAAGTGTGTAATCAAAGGTATTTTATCCAGAGAAGCAACAAAACAGCAGCAGCTCCGAGTCTAGATTTGCATCTGAACCGGGGAGACAAAGGAGACGAAGTAAACACAAAGGAAACGAGAAAAAAAAGAAACGAAACGATATCAATTCTCACGTTTGGATAACAATGCAAAGAACCTCCTCGATTCTTGGGATGTGTCCTCCTCAAGAGATCGTTTGTCATCCCGAAGCAAATGCAGGTTTTGATACACCCCTCCGTCGTCGTCCCCCTGTCAATTTGCATTTAACACCTCTTGCAGCTTCTTCGAGGGAAGTCGTAGTAGTTGCAGTGTTGTTTGGTGTTCACACCTCATGGCGGAGTTGGATCATGGACAAAACGACTGCTTCACTTTGCACACGGGGAAATTTATGATAGACTCTCTGTAAGCGGTACAAAGTCTCCACTCACAGGTTGCTAGATAATGGATCTACAACTTGTCCCTTGTATAGACAAACACAAAACGCCTATAGACTGACTCCATTGCAAGTGCACACCGGCACCCAAAGACCACTGTTTTCCACCAAAAGAATGTGAAATGAATGAGATTTTCCACAACCAACCATGAGGTGGAGGATGGTGGACACCCGGTGTTCGCGGTTCGTTTGATTTTTTCGCAAAGGGACTGCAACGACAAATATTTGAACGAGTTTCTCACACTCTTGCGCTCAGAGAGGTTCTAGTTAACGACGGCATTGGTGACGATGATGGAATTTCATTTCTGAAAAATTCTAGAACTAAATGCATTCGTGAAGTTCCTTTTCGTGTAATTGATGGGAGAGAGGTGCAATTTAACAGTTGTACGGTACGAATGGGGGGGGGGGATTGTGGTGATGGTTGTTGGTCGTTGAGGCTTAGCGTGTTGGCTTTCTCACAGTTTGAAACGGAAGAAGTTATCAATCTTTTTCTGCCAAAAATGTCGTAGACCTTTGAAAGGTCGAACGGTGCTATGTTACTTTCCAGGCTTCGGTCTATCTGTCAGGCAATCAGAACTTTCAGATTCTCATTGGTAGGGAAAACACATCGTTCACTTTTTATTACCGACAGTTTGGCTCCTAAAATGCTGGTGACAGTCAAAGCTTCTCTTTAGAATTTGATCCCCGAAGGGTAAGTCTGGGTTGGACCGCTAAGGCAGGTTCATCGAAACCATATCTTTTCAAATCGCGTTCAGAAACCCATTTTTTTCCTTATCTTGCCTCAGGAGAGGCGAGCTTAACTAGAAGGCCGTCAGAAGGGATCATTCCATTGAGTTCTTCAGAACATATCCCATGAGGCTACATAAATCTACTAACAGTCTTCGATGAGACAGTGGTTGCAGAACTATTCGCCCCTGTATGCTCGTGCAAGGTTCTTGGTGCTGGTAGTCCAGTACTCTACTCTCATTCTCGTGCAAAGTTCCTGGTGCTGGTAGTTCGGTACCCTCCTCCCTTATTTTCGTCTAAGTGTGCTTTTGCTTAAGCGGGAGTAGCCACCTAACCATGCTCATGCTCTTTAGATGAGTTTTTAGGGCCGAACTTTAAACATGAGGACAATATTCAAGCCTCCATCTAATGTTGGCTTTATTTGTGTGGTGAAGCTCCATAAATCCATCTGAAAGCCCTTCGTCGTAGAAATAGAAATATAATTGGTTATAGTATGGAGCCCTGAGGCACTCCAACAGAGCAAATTGCAACCAAAGCCTGTTTAAGCCACAAATGTTGTATAGACAGCTATTGAGGTTCACTTCCTTCGGAGAGGCTGATGTCTTTGAACGGACAACCTATCCTAGGCGATCTTAAAGATTTTTCAAGATAAGTCTAGTGGATGCCACTAAAGCTTGTTCAGAGATTTTTCAAACTTGTGAAGCGTTTGGATGTCTTGAAGCTTATTTTGTAGGATTCTCACTTTGTCCATTGGCTTCTTTTTGAGTTCGCTTGAGCATCAAGAGTCTTGTGCCCGGTTCCGTAAAAGCATTTTTGGACACTTACGTGCTCACGTCCATTGTGCTTCCAGGGAAACAAGCCCTATAGTGTCCATTTTACTGGAATTTTTCTGTCTTTAGCTTAAGGTAGCAGCATCTAAGGTCCACAACCTTATACAGGCGAGCAAAGGCAGGATACTCGCAAAGGAAATGCTTCGCAGTTTCGTCACCATCTCTAAAAGCTTCGCAGGCTGTAGTGTCATTTAAGCCTAGGATATTCAGAGGCTTGAACATGGAGGGGAAAAGCCTCGTATAGGCGCCAATAAATTGTCTTTCAGATGCTTGTTGGTTGAGGCCCAGGTCCACCCCAGACTGTAGCGTTACCTTAAGTCAGACTGGCCAAAGTCAGTCCTAAATGCAAGGCAAGTCGACTCAAAAATTGCCCCGTACCGAGGTTCTAATGTCTTTGTGTCAGATGACATATTCATGTGACCAGAGTCGTGGGATAAGTCATCAAAATTCACTTGAAGCCGTCACAGTGGCTTCAGCTCTATTGGTGAATCAATGTCATAAAGACCAGCTTCGATTTCTAAGCCCACGGTCATCTGGTTTTCACCCATTCCCCATCCGGCCTTTCACCACCTTGCTTCATGGTTGGTTAACTCACTTCGGTAGCACTTCAATCATTCCCGGCTCCTTCCTTAGGACCGCCGACTTCATTAAGCTGTCAGACAACAACATTTGGTTTCATTGTCTCTGGGGAGAAGGATCTGCCTCAAGTCGAATGCATTCCGCTTCCAAATATCTCCCTCTCTCTTGCTCCCTCTGCATCAATCTAAAGAGCTGTGATCTAGTTTTCCATCTTTTGCCAATCAAGGCCACACGTACACTACACACCCAAGTTGCTCCAATTTCCTCCAGCACGTCCATCGCCGATATGTGTGGAATAATTTATCCTCTTCATCGATACGATTAATCAATTTCACCTGCATAGAGAGTTCAGACACACAAAACAGACAAAGAGACTTACGTGGAACTGGTTTAGGCACTCAAGGTCAAAGCGTTTAGCCAATAACCGCAGGTGTACTCGCCACCATCACTCGTTTAGTATGCATTTCTCGTCCCAAACTCGCTTCGTTGTGTCTCTCCAAAAACGTGTCCAAACACCACAATCACCATCTCGCCAGCTGGTCGTGCTGCTGAAAGTAATAATCGCGCACGACGACACGACCATGGATGCTTCCTTCCACTTGCACTTTCTGTTGCCCAAGTATCTCAAATATTTTCCGCTTGTTTGTCACTCTCCCAGTCCCTGAGAGTGTTGTTTCTCACGACACACTGGAGTAATTTATCATCAAAGCGAATTGGTCAACGAAATTTGAGTAACAAGGACGAAATGCGCCATGAAATTGTTTAACAACACTCGGTGCGACCGATGACTTCAAATTACAGGAATTCATTGCGCGTTCAGGGAGTATGCAAAGGAATGCGATGGACAATGTCCCAAAGTGAGCTGAATGCGGTCAATACGACATAAGACTTGGTTTTGCCCTGGTGTGTCCGTCGATACAATCAATCTTCGATCGGTTGTGGCAGGTGCAAGACACTTTGGTTTCATAAATAAAAATGTTGTGCAAGGAAGCCTTCGATTGCTGTGAGAAGGAAGGGAAAGAGTTAAGCCTCGGGAAGGTTGTTGTAATTTATAATTTTTATCTAAGATACTCGTACATCATTCTTTTTTGGATTTTAATCCACAAACTCACATGGATTGTGCAGAATGGAGGTGAAATTAATCTTCCCGGGCGCCGAAAAGATTAACGAAGCTGATTATGAGTGTTTTGTAATTTATTGGTACACAGCAGGATCTGGCAAGATACAGGTTTGTAATGATAAGGTGTACACTGAGAATAAATCAGTTCTGTCCAAGGTACAAAGGTGGTGCTTTGTATGTTGATAGATACGACCAGAGTTTCTCTAGTTACTTCAACGAATCCTGAGGACACCAGTTCGATTTAGGGTGCATTACAGCAGTCTTGGCGACGGGGTTCTAGAGCGGACCCAAGAACCACGAAACTTTAGTCATTATACGTCAGTTATCCTGGTCAATTCAGGATTCTTCCATTGTTTTAACCAAAAGCAATGCTTTAAGTAAAGTTCCAAACTGATAAGAAATGGTAAACAGAAGTGGACTTAGTCTTCATTCATGTGGTACTCCGTCAATTTTGTCGTTTGGTTCTTCTGCATATTGGAGCAATTCTTTAACCAGCAGTTTGTCAGTAATTTCCAATGGTTACCGGTCCCAAGTTTACACTGTGCTGAATGGATGAGAGCTTCTAATGTTTTGAGCAACTGTCTTCGCTATAACCAGTGCCACACGCAGCAACGATATCAAACAGCACCCCTCAGTTCGCGAGTCCTTGGGTCAAGTCGCTTGATAAAGTTGGGAGCGGGACCACACCGACTACCACTTGGCCGCGAGCGCTCGTGTGAAAAGCTTCATTGCTTTTCTGTATACTTGTGCCGCGCGGTCAAAAGGTAGCGCGTCCAAATGAGCTCGTGTGGTACTAGCCTTAGTGTCTACATACTTTGACTAGAAGCAGCACCACCATACAAGCCTTTAATCATTCCAGTCCTACTCTATGGTGCTGGAGCATAGACTCTATTGAAGGCCGATGAAGATACGAGTACCCTCGGTCGCTTGGAGGTATTCGGTCCTATTTGCATTGACGGGCTCTGCAGGAGGAGATCCAACGAAGAATTATACGAACTGTACAGCGACATCGAATTGGCATTGGTCACTTGAGATGGCAAGGATATGTAGCAACACTCAGGCCCGGAAAATCGTCAAATCTATGCCGGAGGGACAACGCAATAGGAAGAAGACATCGCCTAAAGTATAGCGCACAAGTAGAAGAGGACCTCAACCAATTTGGAGTGCTTAATTGGAGGCGAAAAGCTTGTTGTTTGAGGCCCAGGTTAATCCCGAACTGTAGCGCTACCTAAGTTAGTAAGTATGCTCCACTAGGGTACCACAGGATTTCAGAATTATCCTGTCCGAATCGCAGAATCAGCATCAGCACCTACCTGCTACAAGGGCAACGGATCAATTTGTTCCATTTGCCTACCTGCAGACAGTCTTACTGATTGAATCCAACGTAAGTACCAATGTAGCCATCGGGTGATCAAAATCATGTCACTTTTCCAGTACTGTCTGTCATAGATTTTCAAGTGGAAACGCGTCCCAAACGAGTAGCTCCAACCCTCGATGGACAGAGGTGGCGCACACAAGTGGAAGAGGACCTCAATCAACTCAGCGTGCAAAACTGGCTACACAGCTAGCTAAAGATCGAGCTAGTTGAAGACGCTTGTTGGTTAAGGCCCAGGTCCACCGAAGACTGCAGCGCCACCTCAAGTGAGAAAGTAAGCTCCTTGTGTAGTTGATAAGGTGACCCATCTCTGCAGGTGATCGCGTTACTAGTCTCAGATTCTTGCTATAGCAGCAGATGACGAAAAGTAGAGGTAACAATGCACTGCCTTGAGGCGCTCCACTGTTTAAAACACCTCTAAGCTGAGGTCCTCCCTACAAAGTTTATGTTGTTGACAGCTCCTCTCTATGGGCGTACGAAAAAGGCCTTTAAGGCAGCAAAGCTTCCTCATATAGCCGACAGCTGTCCAGATTTCTTGAGACGTATATTCTTCTAAGTATGGATTGGTGGATATGCAGAGATGAGGTGCCTATACTGTTGGGGACTCACTCTGGTGCTTGAACTGGAGAAGATATGTTTCGAAACACGTAAGTCAAGATTCCAATCTCGGATTAAGTCAATAAGTCCATGATTCCTCTTTCGAACTACTCCAGGTTCGATATGCCTTTAGCCATGGCAGTTCACCTTGAAGGACCAATGTAGCATCGTCTGATGCCCCCTCAAATGCGCTTCACACTCCTATGAGACATTGTTATATCAAAAGGCTCCATTTTACGCATGTGAGACTTGGCTTCATAGATCTGCACCCAATTAGAGCTTCAATTACGGGTCGTTGACCATGCCTACCTCCAACTTTTCTAGACGTATTTCCCAAAGTCTGCCTTACGCACCTCTTTCCATGTATTTCAGGTGCCTATCCCTCTCAATCTTAAGCCTGGCTCTTGGATCCATCAAGCGTCTGATTGACAGTTGTTCTATAGTCTTTCTGCTGCTTAGTAGAACCACTTCTCTCTTCTGCTTTGGTTACCTATTTGTGTTGCCTCGTCGGAGAAGCCCGTCATAAACAGTGAGATCTATAATCAAGGGTCCTAGCTGTGAACCCTGCGGTACCCAATCACCCTATCACTTTGTCGAGCTTCTATGGTGCATGGGCAGCTAGGGGAGTTGATGGAATTCCTGATTCCCAAAGTGCCTTTCAACTGTTTCCTCCAAATGTTCTCATCTTTGCTAAATGACATAACAACTTCGTCTTGACGGGTATCAGGTCTGTTACAAGCATACGACTAAGAGCTTTTGTACCGTGGGTACCAAACATTTTCATCCTCTGGATCCATTAACTCTTCAGTCTGTGAACAGACTTCTCCTCAAATCTGAAGTTCCATTAATCCATACCTCCATTCCTACCGATGTTTCCCATCACCGATTCGCATAATCATTAGACCGACCACCGATCACTACGTGCCTTGTTAGTCTTAAAATGATTTTCGTGCAGCACGGCTAATAACCCTTTAAAAATGTTTTCATGTTCTCCATCTTCAGCAAAGTGCTGATCCATGCTCCAGAGCACTTAAAGTCGGGCATAAAAAGTTTCGATTTATGGCTTACGGATACCTGGCTACTACTCAGGTAGCTCGTTCGGAAGTATCAAAGCCTTACACCGATGGTGGTCACTACGGTTCATTACACTCTTTCTCTCTCTCTCTCTCTCTCAACGAGTAATAAATCTGTCATCTGTCCTCAATCCCACTCTGCAGACTCAATGTCATCCTTGTTCCAAAAAAAAAAAAACACAAACACGTTCCACAACACATGAGATGTATTCTAATTCATGCCGCGGAGGAAGCACCCATCTTTGACGACCGTGAATATGTTACCGTGCCCGCTGGAGTGGTGCCCCCCCGCCCACTAAGTGCATTCTTAGCACGCATCCACTATGTAATTCAACCACCGAACGGAAGTTGGTAATTAAAGTGGATAATGACGACACTCTCGTCCTTTTAAGGTGTGCACAGCTTCGCGAAGTACAACGTGCCAGTGAATGGGGTTGACATACAACGACAACGTTGTGTTCTTGTTTTTTTCAGTGTCACCATCGACAACAACAACAAAAAAAAGAGAAAATTCATCACGTGACAAAATTATGAAGCCCGGCGTAACCAAGAAAGCATATTAGGGGCGCGACACAAGACCAACAAGACCGACACGACACAAGAGCAGTGGAGCGAGTGAAAATAATGAGCCCAGACAAATGAGAGGAGAATTTCAATGTCACACACTCGCGCTGCGCGTCTTTATGAGTGTGTGAAGGATGGATGGATGGATGGTCCTGTGTGTGTTCCAGATGGACGACTTGAACTCTATGAGTTCGCATTTTTTTTTTCGTTCACCTGGCGAGCACTTGAGTCATTATAATTGTCTACTTGGATGCTCGACGATGACAATGATGACGGCGTTCGTCGTCGTCGGCGGATGTATTGTTTAAGGAGAGCGACACCCACTCACACACACACACAAACATTCAGTGTCTCATTGTTGAAAACAAAGCAGGAAGCGTATAATTAGAGATTTTTCCTCCCGAATTTTGTTGTTATTTTTCTCAGGTGTGTGCGCGCTGGAAAATTTCAAGCGGAAAATACTCTGCTAAGTGCATAATGGCTTATAATGCTTTGACGAGCTTGTGCGGGAGCGGGTGTTGTGCTTTATCGTTACACTTTGGCGGTGTTAGCCTAAGTGGAATGATTGGGTAAGCAACCCAGCAGCCTTGCCTGCTTAATAAGACGAAAATTATGTAATTTTCGCGGGAAAAACCTCGAAAAGATAACTTGGCTTGATGGGTGTTTTTGTTTATTCACACGGTTTCGAGGGGGGGGGGGCACTTAAAAGTGTGACAATGTGACACAGGGGAGACGTTATGATACACAATAAGCACGTGCACATGGGTAATGAGCCAGACTATGCTTCAGGATGTTCACTGCAAACTGCTGGAGTCTTTCGTAAAGCATAAGAGATACTAAAGGATGAAACTGCCTAAAGGTGGACTTCTTGATTCCGGTGACAGCCGATGCCTGAAGTGCTGATTTTTTTCATTCTTTTCCGGACACTTCTTACAAAGGCTTGCTAGGAGATGTTTGTCTAAAGAAATGATTTTGGAGATGAGCTCTGTAACGTCCTCGGAGTTGCCTAGAACATGGATTGGTTTTTTGTTTATGCCTTGTGGGTTCTAGGGTCTCTACCACTTCTGCACCCAGCTCTCTCCAAATCGCCCGGAAACTTTCGATTTTTTTTAACTCTATGACCAATCCACTGCCATTGTTCTCTTCAAATGGCGGTTCCTGTCCTGTTTTCCTCTGGGCGTGTTCACTGGAGATACGATTCGGACGTTACTTTAGCTTCTTTGAGATACTGAAGGTTACTGTCAAAGTGCTGCATCCATCGTCGTAACAGACTTTGACTTCGCACGGGATAATGCTTTGGAACTTGCACAATTCTTCTGTTATTTAGAGGAGATCCATGATTCTGTGACCTCGTCATAGTCTCGGATTTAAATGTCTTAAAAGCCAAAGTTTATCGAATTCCTGTCGATAAAGCCTTGAAGGACTTCACTTTAGAATCTCTTGACAACCTTGCCTAGATCATTGCTATTGCTTTCCCAAGTTTATTGCTCCTGTACAAGGCTACCCGATCTTTCCTTTGTTCTACTCATCCTTACTGGGAGTTTCGGGTCGTATTCAAGAAATTTGTAGGAACCTTGGACAGCAATACAGACTTTCCTTCGTCTGAAGTGGGGAGTCATCAAAGGCTTTTGAGTTGTGGTCATCAAGTAGCTTGTCCTTGAATCTATTGATGGTTCTGCTGCTTCCTCTGCCTTCTATCCAAGGCATGTTGCACTTTGCTTATCTTTAATGGCAAGAGTAGCTGCAGTTCAAAGAGGTTTTTAGCTGTTGGTCAATCTCTAGGTATCTGAGCTAAGCCATGTGTTGTAGATTCCTTGCAATCAATAGACGGTATTTTTTACTGTCTAAGTGGGGATAGGCTCTCTAAAGAGGTCACTGAGTCTGCTCTGAGACTAAAGCTTCTGCCTTTTTCATTTGTACTGGCGGAAGTATACGTTGATGTCCGAAAGGTGCTTCTTAAGGTACAAAGTAGTCTACTGGACTAGGGTCTTAACACATCTTTGTTGCAGGGAGGACCTCTATCTGTGAACCAATGTGTGTTCCTTCATTGCTTTTGATTCGAAACAAGACATCGAAGCTTGAAGTGGGCTGTATCCCCATGAACATCCTCGTCACCCTAGCCGCTACATAGATCTCCTTTCGTAACACGGAGCTTTTTGCTATGGTTCCGCAGAGTGTTGTGTCCCGTAATCAAACCTTTAAGGGTGGAAAGGGATATTCCACCTTTTTGCATAATTCTGTCGGTTCTAGCTTTGTCAAATATGGGTCATAACTTCCTTGTTATGACACAAGTGTCTAGAGAAGACCATCTGTCGTTTGCCTGTCTTAAAGCTTTATTCCGTGATTTGAGCTTCAATCAGCTTGTTCCGCACTTAATGCTGAACTTTTTCTTGCTTATTCATCAGCTTTCTCGTACCATGTTATGCCTTCATGCTCAGGGACCCAGCAGAGCAAGCTGGTGCTTTGTAAAGTGTGATTGGACTCATTACCGTTGCTTAAATCAGGCTTCGACTTTGTCCTTGGCTCCCAATACTTGGCATTATTCACAGGTACCCCACCTATTCGGGCACCTTACCATAATTACCTCGAGATATCTGAGGGGTGCTGGAGCACTCAGACTGGCAAACAGATCCATTGTACTACCAGAAGGTACAACCCTTTAACTGTATTTCATTCGTCTTTCTAAGGAAGTCGAGTAAGAGCTCCAGTGATAAGGACCTTATGTTACCAGCACTCATCACATCTGCCACGTGATACGAACAAAGGCAGGACAATCACAAAGGAAGCGTTCCGCAGTGTCGTCGCTCTCTCCACCAGCGTCACAGATACGAGTAGTGGTGCCCCTTAAACCTAACACGTTGAAATGTTTGACAAAGGAGAAGTGTCCCGTAAGTTGTATGCAGTCTTGTCTTCTGAGAGACACCAAGAATGCTGTGGACTTCGTGCAAACCTCGGAAAGGATCTGTTTAGTCTGCCCGCATTCTGGAGAGTTATGCTACCTACAGTTGGGTTTGCTAGAAATCCAACCATCGATAGAAGCCCTAACAGAAGATACGGGCAAACCTAACGTGGGTTCAAGGCCAGAGAAGTTCTCCGATGAGCTTGCCAGCCAAGTTTCATTTGTTGAAAGGGCTGATCCTCAGCGTGAAAGTCTCGTTCGTTTCTAATCATGGCAGATACCCTCTCGATTCTACGTTCGACAACGCTAAGTCGTCCAATTATTGTATATCCTCAGTCAGTCTTCGAACATCACTGTAAAGGATGGACCCTACAACCGAACCTTGTGGTACCCCATCTGTAATTTTGTACCCATAGGTTGTTCCTCCTTAGTTTGGGTCAGTTCTTTGGCTGGCTACGTAAGTACATTCTCCGAAGTGAGTCTAGAAACAATCCCCTACTGCTTCCTATTTAAGTCACCCGTCTCCTACGATATCGCTGCGTCTGGTACCCCAATTCTTTGCCATTTCCTACCCTTGTTCAGACTTCTGTCAAACTCAGAGCTGAATAATGACTACAACCTCGTCAGTTTGGTGAAACAGATCAGTTGGGACATCTTCTAAAGAGATGCGGTACGGATAGACTGTCACTGACCCTGACCGTCACCAAGGGAAACCATCAGCGTAACGTCCCGGTTCCGTTTATCTATTTAATTATTTTTATCTTTGAAACAGTCACCAGCGAGTCTCGTGTACCGTGTAATTAAACAATTTCAAACTGTTTCTGTCGGCAACTGTCACTTCAATCCCACATCTCGCATCTCAAACATGAAATTAAAATTCAAATTCCAAAGTCGTAGTCAACTGTCATATCTTGGAGTTCCTCTGAACTCCGTTCCTCTTTCCATTTTTTCAAGTCGACTTCCATCATCATTAAGATAAAAGGAAACGTCCTCTATCGCCCTCGTAAATTTCTCCAGCAAAGATATCCAAGTGACACATCCAAGTCAGCCGCGCCGCACACACATGCCACCGGTTGGTGGGTTGGCTGGTTGGTACACCCGTATCTCTCTCTCACTATCGCCGAACTCACGGCAACCACAAGTCTTTTAATTAAAAGTCTTGTAGCAGGAGAACCTGAAACGTCCCCGGATACGTACAGTGGTGTACACGTATATAACTCATCGCAATCAGTTGGACTCGGGATATCTTGCAAAGCCAGCAACTATTTCCCACAGCAATTGATAGTTCCAGGTCTTTTGCGGTCTCCTCTGCCTGAGGTGAGCTGTGCTCCGAGAAGAGTCCAGTTCCAGAGTCAAAGACTTAATTATGGTGTCAATTCCGAAGTAAAAAAAAAAAACTTTCGGACTTTTATCGGTCGATGTCGCCCTCGTTTTAATTGACTCTATCCGTGTCGCCAAGAGATAACAAAGAAAGAGAGCGAAACTAACTCACAGGACACGTTCAACTTTAACGGACCATCATGTGGTGAATGGTCGTGCATGTATGTGTATGGTATGTCCTTGTCGAATGTGTTTTGGTCACCTTGGATTTTGTTCGTTTAATTGCACACCTCCTGGAGACTTCATTGGACTCTCCGATGAAGAAATGGAGACGGATAGTGGTCGTGACAGGAACTACATATATAAGAGAGAGTGTGGGTTTGAATGTCCTTTTTCGGGTCGAAAGTGATAATGGTCGGTCAGTTGTTATATATCTTTGCTCACACAATTCTCAATTTAAAGGACTTTCGACTTACATTGTGCTCGGGGGAAATTAAGATGTTCCTCCAATGATTACAAGGACGACAAGGAGGAAAGTTTTTTTCCTTTTTTCTTTTCTTTGCGATTGTGTTTTGTCAACTTTATTATGCCTGTAAGTTGTGGGCTGGTAGTGGCATGGGAGTTGTGCTTATGGGAGCGGGAACGTCGTGTTTCATGTCTAGACAATGGTTGAAGTTTCTTGTAAAAGAAAAAGAAATGCGTGTCCTTTTTGGTTGTTTACAGATGACTTAATTAATTTGTGTCAATTATTGATGAACCTTATCCGATCAGAGGTGAGTGGACTTTGGTTGGAACTTTGTTTTTAAGTGTTCTTTGGAACGAGAGGTGGACAAACTAAACTTTGGGGAAAGTTAAAGCTAAAGGAAAAGTTGTCTTCAATTTGTCGGGCCATGTCTGCTATTAGTTGACATCTATAGGGGAATAGGAGCCTTGTTGTGACCTAACCCGATGTAGTGGAAATTTCTGGCTCCTGAACTCCATCCTTCTAAGGTTTCCTACGTCTGACTTTTCAAGCTCCTTAAATGGGGAAGGTGCGAGTAACGATTTCTTCCTTACGATTTTGTAAGGCTTCTCTTCTTCACTTCTTTTTCCCTGATCTTCCTTCCTCTTCCTTCCATTTGGACTTCGTCTGAGGCTTTAAAAGGAGTGGCTTGGGCTACCTCTTCAATAATGATGCGACACAGACGTCACCGATTGTTGACGTTAGATATCATCGGAAGCATTTTATGAAATTTGTTCGCTTCCTGACGTTCTGTAAGAATTCCACCGCATTTTTGTTGTTTCTCAGCAGAAAAGACTGCAGACAACTTACGGGACACTTCTCCTTTGCCAACATCTAAATTTGGTAGGTTCTAGTGACACCACTATCTGTAACGCTTGTGAAGAGGGCGACTCCACTGCGGAACCCTTTCTATATGATTGTCTTGCCTTTACTCGTATCAGGTGGCAGAAGTGATGAATGCTGGTAACATAAGGTCCTTATCACTGGAGCTCTTAAAAAAACGGAGAAAACTCAGTAAAAGGGTTGCACTTACTGGTAGTACAATGGACCTGTTTGTGTGTCTGAATGCTCCAGTGTGGTGTTCCAACATTCCGGCAAAAAAAAACCCCCATGTGGTGGATTTGGTTCGATAATCTAAAGCCAGCCGAGCTGCAGCTTGTATGATCCGAAATCCCCAATCCGGAGAACCAGTTTCTTTACTGAAACCCCATTGTAGTCTGGTGTCGCAGATCCAAGCGCTGCTATTGACCCACCAACTCTTCATCTATCACCATCTTTCCTTCCAAAGCTCTAACACAGTTTTCAAGACTCTTCATAGGCCAGAGCTCTGAATATATCGAATTGGGTAGACTCCTAGACTTGACTTTAAAATTCCTCCGTTTCCACCGAAGTCCAAGGTAGTTTGGTTGTGCTGATGTTTTCAGCCGCTGGTAGTTTCTCGCTGATCTAGTCGCCTTGAACTTCCGAGGAAAATGACTTAGTCGATGTGGAAATGAGTCAGAAACCCTCATGGACATCGAAGGGCTCTTGCAACTAAAGACTATTCGGCTACAATGATGATAGATTCACTACCATCCCTCTACTCTTCTATATGACGAAGCATCTTCCTGCTCATAGATCTTTGCAGAGGCACACCTCTGTCTAGGAACCGTTGGTCAAAAGAGATTCGAAAACACACTCGTGCAAGTTTAATTCCCCGCACATGACGGAAGGGATAAGGAAACCACCTTCCGTCTTCCGCCTTCAACCCGCTTCATGAATTCAAACACAAAACAAATAAATGTTCAAAAGAAATCTCTTCAAAAGGATCTTCAAGTTATGCTTTCAAAAAAAAAAAAATGAAAGAAAGGACACTCAAACAAAAACGAATCACAACCAGACAAGATCTTAAGAATTCCTCTACCTCTGCGATTCTAAAAATACCACAATTAAACCCCTCGACCCTTAACATCCAGCCATTCCTCGTGAATTACTAAACACGGACATTTTAGGAACCACAAGGGTTCTAAGGACCAAAAAAAAAAAGAAAAAAAAAATTAAATGAATCCCTAGTCTCTTTTGGAATGAAAACCAAAAAAAAAAAAAACCGTAAATCGCTTATCAAATATTAAAAATGTCGTCCTTTCGATTCCGTCTTTTGCCTTCTCATGTTCAAGTGCTTCTCAGGAATGAATGATGGAAAGGGAAATGGAAAGAAAAAAATTCCAAAGAAAATCACTGAAAATGACTATTTAGCGGATTTAAGTGTGTTCCTGAGTCTCTGTCGGTCTCTATCTCTCTCTCAGTGATGAACAACCCTAATAACGTCCATCTTGCTACCACCCTCACACAGGTGAGGTAGTGTATTACCTTTACACAAGCCCTTTTCTTCCAAAGGGAAGTATACCATCATCATTGTCCTCATTAAAGATGCATCAAGCGAAATTCAATTCCACTTCCCAGCAGTAGTGTCAGAAGGATGAAAATTCTCAAATGCTCTCCTTTTGGTCTTTATCGTCCTTTAAGTCCTTTTTTTTCTCTCGCTTGTTTTTTTCCATTCCACTTACTTGAACTCTGTTTATCGCAATGGAATGCAATTTCAAATTGATGTCCATTTGGGCGTTTAAGGATAACCATGCCACAAGCTTAATAAAAATGTGATTTGGCATCACTTTAATCTTCAGTTGAGCAAAGTAAAAGGCGAAGGTAAAAGGTACGAGTGGTCTGGGGAGGGAGAATGTGATGCCCAAATGACTCGCTTGTCGTGATTCATGGGAAGTTTGAGTATAAATCTACAGGTCACTGATCTGGCGCTCAAAGCAGCTTTTATAGCTCGTGGAAGAAAGTCCACAACTTCTTAGTTTCCTTTCATAGATTCAGGAATACTCCTTGTCTTCGATAAACTTATAAGGTCCCTCCAAGTTTAAGCTGGCAACGTATGGTTTAAGCTGGATACCGAGCGAAGAAGTACGAAGCCACTGGGCTCTTGTTAACCCGGGACTCCATCCCACTGTTAAACTTCATTCGACTCCTAGCAGAAGCTGATAAATGATGAAAGTTCAAAGCCTGTATTTGGTTCAAGATTAACTTAGACGAAACGCCTTCAGTGATCGAGTTCCAAAGCCTGGATTAGGATAAAAACTGTTGAATCTAGTGGCTAAAACTTCTATACCTGGATTTGTATGAAGATCAAGCATCTACTTAGTCCTAAACCAAGATTGGCTTCCGTTATCTCCGACAGCAAGACACCCCTACCTTGCAAGCTTTGATTTCTAGAATTTCAGAGCCTAGAATTGGAGTTGAAAGCTCGTCGCGTTGTTTCGACCACACAATCAGAACGAAAGTCGGGAGACTTGGGAGACTGCCCACGAACCCAGGTTCAGCCACCTAGCCTGCAGTAGTTGATGGCTCTTGTACGAAGACGATATAGGTATGGATTTTCGTTACCAAGACTGTTGAAAGCTTCTATATGGGATACCTCCTCATCTTTCTTTGCTCCTTTTTGTGTAAAAGATCTCTCTTTGCAATTAAGTTCCCGTTTTGACCGAGTGCTATCCATACCAACTTAAGTGTTCTCTCCTAAGTGCCGCAAGATTGTTCCATTCTTTCATTGAACCCAGTTTTAGGACGTCTGGAGACGTTTAGAAGTCTAAGCCGATGTTTGAATTGTCCTTTGACACAATTCAAGCATTTTCATTCAACGAAAGTCAAAGACTTGTCTTCCATCTTGTCAATCCTTATTGGATCTACTTTCCGACTCAGGTTCCGACATCAAGTTCCTCCTTGAGTCAATTGTAAGCCGCTTAAGCCTATCTACTGCAAAGGTACTGAAATAAAAGCCTTCTTTCGTTACTGCGGTCAGTCTTTTCATGTCAGTCGGTGTACGCTAAAAGGGGACCTCAACCAACTTGGAGTGCGTAATTGGAGGCTGTTAACTAAGAACCGGGCTAACTGGAGAAGCTTATTGGTTGAGGGCCTGGTTCACCCCGAACTGTAGAAGGGTATGCTTCTTGAAGCTGCTTCTCGATTTATGCTTCAAGTTCTTGCCTGAGGTTGTTATGATCAATCTGACTGCTCAGGAGGCACGGTCTTTGGTCAAATTCTACACCAGGCTACCCAACACTGAACTTTCGACATTCAGTCGACGTTTTGTGTCGTTTTTAATCGTCGCTAGCTTCCTTCGCCTTAGGTACTGTTGGATCGTTGGGCAACCTAGGCTACTAGGTGGGGAAACAACTTTGCAATAGATGGCACCACCTTAAGGCCGCTTTTCTTCAAGCAGTGATGATGTATAAGCTTCACTCGATGAGCTTTGATGCGTCCAGAGTCTCTTCACTCGCTCCAAAAGTTGGCTTAAGGCTAAGAACTTCTCTGTACACAAGAAGATGAGAAGCCTCGTATCTGTTGTTCTTTCCACCACAAATCCTAGAATACCCTACCCTATAAGACCGCGAAAAATACCGCCTCCCTATTCACATCAAACTCAAATGCGACTTTTACGCGTCAAAAATAAATGTCCTTCCATTATGCATGACATCCTTGTTCTCCTCATGTTCACTGGTATGTAGAACCACAGGACTCATCAACAATTTTGGGTGTGTGGAATTTAAAATGCCATCGCTGGCGATTAGCTAAACTGTTTTAGGCATTTTGTCAGCACGGCATTGGGTGGGCTTTTGTGGACTCCCTGACCGGGCATTCGGTAATGTAGACAGGTAAACAAGTTGTTTGTCAGTTAAAACGTGATTTGCACACAGTTGGTGAGGATTCACTCAGCGGTGTGTATCTCATCTGCGGATAATCGAGGGATGAAAGGCACCAAATCACAGTAATTAAGGAGGAACAGGTGAAATTTTGTTGGAATTTGTGCAAGTGTAGGTCCTTTTTGTTTCGTTTTTTTTTGCCTCTCCTTGTCGGTCGGTCGGTTGTTTGGCTGAGGTTTGCGTGTAACTATAATTTTTTTCTTAGTTTCCCTATACACCTTGAGAAGTCAATTAAAGAAAAAAAAATTTGAAACCCGATGCCTGTGCCTTTGCCTTTGCATTTGCAAATGTCTGGGATACGCACGCAATCGTATAATTTACGGTGTTATCCATGAAATGTTTGTTCGGAAGGACTTGTATTTGCAGGTGTACATATACTCGTATATCCTTCGTTACTCCTTTTTTCTCCTATTTTTGATGAGGAAGGAGACAGGAGTATATTTATATTGCCTTTGCCAGCTACTCATTGAATTGTAAATTGATGGCTTTTGGACGATTTTTATTGCAGCTGTGGAGGTTGGTTTTATTGTTTTGATTGTAAAAAAATAAATTGTAAATAAAACTGATTTAAGGGTGGACATTACCATAGGAATCGTGTACACGTGTGGAAAGTGTAATGAAATTCAGCATTATTCACACGGGAAGCTGTAGTTTTGGTGCGGTAGCACCTACTTGATAGTCACATAACAGCTGTGTTGTCTTAAATATTTATAGAATTCTGCCAAATTTTGCTTCGAACAGATTGGAATCATTGTGAACTTTCCCATAACAAACTTCCCCACAGGTACTCTCTTGTAGCATATGTCTTTTATATTTTTAACATTTTTTTACAAGAAATCAACAAGTATTAACAAGAACTTTTTTTTTTTTTTTCCAGGTAAGTTTGACCCAATTTATAAAAACTATCGTAAGTGAACTTTTTTTTTGTTATAAAGTTGCACATTTTTGTCTGTTGATCCAGATGGCCTCCCCGCCATATTTCTCAAAAAATGTTCTTGCATTCTTTCCCTCGGCCTTTCTTATCTATTTCATTTATCCCTTTCACAAGGAGAATTTTTCGAGGTTTGAAAAGCCTCCTTTATAACTCCCATCGACAAAAAAGGACCGAAGATTGAAATAACCAATTATCGTCCCATTGCTTAACTCTTCCATATACCCAAACTCTTTGAAAGTCTCTTGTATGAAGCTCTAAGCTTTCAGTGCAAATCTTTTATTTTCCCTAGACAAAGATCGAGCTGGCTGGAGACGCTTGTTGGTTGAGACCCAGGTCCATCCCGGACTGTAGCGCCACCTTAAGTAAGTATGTAAGTAAGACAACATGGTTTCCTGCAAGGTAGGGCAACTTCCTCAAACTTGGTAAAAATCGTGTCTTTTGCTCTCTCAGCCCTCGAGAATGGTTACGAAGTCGACGGTATAGCAAGGCTTTTGATAAAATCTCCTCTACTCTTCAAACTGTCTGCCATCGGCTTGGAACCCATGCTGTTGAAATGGATATCTTTTTACTTAGAAAACCGTTTTTACAGTGATCGATTTAGATCCACCCACTCTGCTCATTTTTTAGCCACTTCTGGTATTCCACAAGGCAGCCATCTAGGTCCCCTTCTTTTCATACTAACTAATAACGATCTCGATAGGATCACCAAATACTCGTCCGTCTCCCTTTACGCCGACGATATCAAATGTTTCAAAACCATTTCCTCATCCCAAGACTCTATCCTCCTTCAACAAGACCTTGATAGTTTTTCTATCTGGTGCCCCAAAAATTGCCTCGAATTAAATTAAGCCAAATGCCAATCCATCACCTTTTCTCATAAGCCGCATCGATCTCCTCCCCGATTCTAACTTCTGCACAATCAACCTGTCTCTTCCGTTCAATCTCTTCGCGACCTCGGCATTTTGTGTGATAGGGAGCTCAATTTCCGTTTACAAAAGGATAAGATAATCCTTAAGGCCAGTTCTGTATTAGGCTTTGTAAAACGGTAGTCTAAAGAATTCACCATTCTATACGTAACCAGATCTCTCTACATTACCCTTGTTCGCTCCCTCCTACCATCGTACCATCGTGTGCATATCTTGAGAATCGAAAGCATCCAGCGCCGTTTTCTTCGATTTGCTCTCCGTGGTCTGCCCTGGAACGACCCCTTTATTCCCCCTTCCTATCAAAACCGCCTCAACTTCATTAACTTAAACACATTGAGGAAAGCAGAGATGCAGCCGACATTCACTTCATTCATCCACTTCTTTGTTTGTTTTTTTATTTAATTCGCTAGCGCTCCGATGGTTGGTGTCCAGAATGACTGGGGAGAATTATTGCTACTGTTGCCTTTGCTTATAATTCACAGTATTTCTTTCGATCATCCCGATGTTTCTAGTACGATCAATACTTTCAAGCCATATGACCACTTGTACTGCCAGTGTTATGCCTTTGAAGTAGAGTTGACGTCAGCTTTTTTCACAGTTGATCGACTGTTTTTTTTCTTTTTTGCACATCGGGATTCGAACCTGGAACCTTCAGCGTGACAAGCGATGATGTAACCACTACACCATGGCCACCCAGATCGTCTAGGTTAGGGTACGTACGTGGGCCGCTGAAGAGGAGTTCCTCTGTGTCGGATCGCCTAAGTCGTTGAAGTAGAATTCTCCTAAATGGAGCCTTCTTTTCCGGGAGAGGCAGCTTCAAAAAACGTTGAAAGTAGTTTTTTCTAGTGTCTAGTCCTAATCTAACCAAGAGGTGATTGCATAATAAACTGAAAAAAAAAGTTCACCATCCGACATTAAAGTGAACATCATCCAAGGACTCACAGCAGAACTCCCCCTTTTTGTTCAAAAGCCATGTTTACATTCAAAATTCTCTATTATAGCCTTCAAAAGGACAACATAGCAATCATTTAAATTTTAAATAAATAATAATGAACCCCATGAGCTTATTGTGTTACGAGTGTCCTCCTTCGAAAAAAGGACAATACACACACATACACAAAAATCATCCAAAACGCCCTCTTCTTTGATGATAATTTCATGAGAACGTCTAAAGGACTTGTTTTCATTTTCATTCTTCATAATCGTTCGTTATCCTTTTTTTTCGGGAGTCATCATCCTGTCATGACTGTCGAATGGGTTAAGTCTGTATAATTAACTTTTCAATTTAAATAGTTTAGCCAGACATGAAGTCAACAAACAAAGGGACTAGACAATAATATGATTCAGGGAGCGCGCACAGGCTATCATCGACGTGAATTAATAAGTTTTTTTTCCATGAAAAACCCTATCACCAGCTACCTTTGTCGAATGAAACCCCCTAATCTTGGGTGTGTGTCAGTGTGTGTGTGTGTTTTGAAAAAATTTAAAAATTTAATTAACGATAAGCCTTTCGGTGTACTAATGCCATGGCACATGAAAACGCTATAACCATTGGGAACACGCAATGACGACTCTCCTTTGTGAATGTCAATTCCTTCGGAAGATTGGAACTTTCATCAATCTTTTGACCAAAAAAATATGTATTCTTTCCAACCATTAATTATGGACATCAAGATGAAGAGAAGGAAGACCCTCAGACGGGAAAGGGAAAGTCCATAATCCGTTTCACCTGCATTTCTGAGGCGATTAAATTCCATCTTGGAACCATTAGCCCATTAGATGGATCGAATGTTGAAGTCGTTTTTATCATTTCGATAATCACACGCAACGCAGCTGGATCCTGGTAACTGTGGATGTGATTTTTTTTTTTGTTTTTTGTTTGTTGATTGACTTGAAACGATGAAATAATTAAGATGGAGCAGCGTTATTAGACAAACAATGACTGTAGGGGCAGATGCATGCTCAACTGTTTGTAAAATGTCAATCACAATTAATTTCGATTGATATGGGTTGAGAGAGAGAGAGAGAGAGAAGGGAGGGGGGCCATAGGTAGTCCGTTCCATTTAATGGAAGACCACAGGGTAGCGAACTTTCCTCTTTTTTGTTTATTTTCAGAGGAAGGTGGAAATTCTTGGAATTTTTTACCTCTAAAGTCACCCCAGGGTGGGTTGGTGGATTGAACTCCTCCAATAGCATTGAAAGGCATACACAGGGTAAAGTTCTAAATACGCTCAACTAGACGAGATACCAGATACCACTGTACAGTTCAAGATGAAATACAACCTCCACGTGAGGCCTCTTGAAAGCTATCTCGGCATTCGTTGGATAGTGAACTAATGTATGCAGTCGTGTTCAACGCAGTATCCTCACGCAGTATAACTGCTGCGATCCAAGAAGTGCGCTGGATAAGATCAGGAATGACCACCTGGTTCTAGAAGAAAATGAAGGCCGAACCTTCGGTTTAAAAGTCATGCAATCGCGGACGCCAGAACCCTTGGTCTAGTAAAGTGGAAGCAGCGTGTCCCGGACCGTGAGGGATGAAAAGCGGCATTAGGTTGGGTGGTTGTCCCCACTAAGCAGGGACCCACTTAGGCCAGAACGAAGGCCCATTGTGATACCGCGTGTAGAAACCGAAAATCAGCCTCAGAAACCTCTGATGTGGAATTTCTTATAGGAGAAAAGGAGTATGTATAAGCTCTTGGTAATCGTATCGGTGTAAACCCTATCGTGTGCCGCACTAAGTGCCGAACCAATTACAAAACTTTTAACTCTAAAGATGTCGAGCCTGGCTAGGTCATTGAGGTCATTGAAGAAGTACTTTCCTAGTGTTTTTCTCCCCAGCCCTGATAGAGCAGGGCATGTGCAAAGAAGGTGTGTAGTCGTTTCTTTTTCCTCCTTGTCTCTGTCAGACTTTGTTATCGAGCTCCTGGACTTGGACTCTGTTCCTTCTGCCTGTTATCGTTACTTGTGTCTCTTTTGGACTGGCTGGGGGCCTAAATAACTTTTTAAGTCTATCAATACGCATGCTCTTCTCTTGAAGTTCCATCGGTGTTTTTCTAGCTATGTTAGCCAGTGGATATCACCGGCTTTACCGAGCTTCATCTAAATTAACGACGTCAATATAAGCTTCATTACAACCAGAGGCTGCGAAGTGTCTTAAGGCCTATACAAGCGTTTGCATTCAAACCCTTCTCTGGCCTTACGACGTTTTGGTTGACGGTTACTATTTTGGTTTCCCCGTGGATACCGAGCTTTCAAAAATCCGCTACTTGGGAACGTCGTTGCCGATGGGAGGACACACAACTTAAAAACTGCAGCAGACTTTGTTCGCTCGGAAGCAGTCTCAACCACCTTGCTGACAATGGCCTCCAGAAGAAAGAAATGTGACGTTACCAGCCTTGGCAATGCCTTTGACTATGCTTCGAGAGCTTATGTTTTTTCATTCCATCTTCTGTGCAATCTACTTATAGCCTCAAAAGGCCAAGAAGTTCGAAGCTGAAAGAATACAGCTAGGTTAGAGCATTTAGAATTGCCAACGGATGATGGAATTCCTTCAGCTTCGAACTTCTAGGCTTTTTGAGGCTATAAGTAGATGGCACAGAAGAGGGACGAATTTTTCGAAATTTTCGTCGATCGTAAACGAAGTACTTACCTATCCTGGATTTGTCTGAAGAAGTTTTCTCTCCTCTGAGGGCACTGGGTAGGTAAATAGATGTGGCACTTCAACAGAACCCAAACTAGACTAGGATGTGCCTTTTTGTTACCAAGACTTGTGTGACCTAGTTGATGATGTGTGAAAGTCGTTGCCTAGGTCCAACCTGTAGAGTTTAGAAAACGAATTAGATCTCGTATCAGTTTACCCGAGGAGATGTCGTTGAGGTCGTCGAAGAATGGTTGGTTCAGTGCACGTAATCTGGCTGTTGCTAGTGCCGGACATTTGCAGAGGAAATGGGAATTTCATTTCCGCAGCTGTGGCAGTGGGGATTGCATGGAATACCTACTTAGTTTGGCAGTTTGGTCTCCCATTGGCTACGGCCCTGTGATTATCGCCGTTGTTTGGGCTGAGGGCTGAGGGTCTTTTTTCTATTAACTTACA
This sequence comes from Criorhina ranunculi, assembly GCA_951813785.1. Taxonomy (NCBI): domain Eukaryota; kingdom Metazoa; phylum Arthropoda; class Insecta; order Diptera; family Syrphidae; genus Criorhina; species Criorhina ranunculi. The sequence goes on along the minus strand of OX638382.1, from coordinate 9,499,034 downwards.
GGCTAGGCTTCTTGATTGAAATCATCCTAAGGACGAAGGACGCGAAGCAGTTAATCCGCTCTAATAATGCAGATTGTACCATTCCAAAGAGTTCTAGACAAAATTGTTTACTCCAAAGGCTTCCAAGAAGTTCATCAACATCTCAGGATGCAACGCATCGAATGAGTTTGGTGAAACCAGTTCGTTAACTAGAGTACGCTTCCTAACGTGAACGAGGACGGGGTATTCTGTGAAAATGTAAAGAAAGGTTTCCTCAGTCTTTAGGCATAGTCGAGGGTTCAGTCAAGACTGTTGAGATGGAGCCGGTAAGAGTTCTAAGCTAATTCCTATTCAGATAGCTCAAGGAAGAGGTGCTTGGTACATTCCTGGCCTGAAGTGGTTGAATTAGGTCATATGGTTTTCGGAGAGGTCCTTAGGTAAGTTAAGGTTTTAGGAGTGGCTGCAGGCTTATGGTTCCTAATAATAGGGATCGAATCCCCTGGGGTACCACAATGGGTCTACATTGACCTAAGTGTGGCGGAGATAGGACTTCCTTTCCCATCAACCCTATTACCTAACCTAAGGGTGGCTGCACTTATGTACAGCTTCTTTCGAATCTCAAAGGATCCGTGCTAGAACACGGATTATTTCGAAAAGCCACTTGCTTACTCCATAAAATGGTTCCGGACCAGTGGATTGGATTGATGCACCTATGAGTCACCTATGACACTTTTCTGTGCAGAGACCCAATAAAGGTCAAAATGACTGTCTTCAGAACAAACTTTCACTGGATTTGATCGTGACTGAATTCAATCGGTTTGGCTCTCAGAGAAGATGGTTTTGGATTGCAAGTTGAAACTTAACGCTTGAAAAATGGTTGAGTATGTACCTAGGTGAGAAACTGTTGCCAGACGCCAGACCCTTGTTGTCGTTCCAATGAACTGACATTTTTTACACCCTTAGTGACTGAAGGATAAGAACGGACGTGGCTTTAAGTTACAATTTCTGTAAATTCCTCTCAATTTTCCCAGTTTCAGGAACAACAGTCGGAAATACACCCAGAAGAACAATGCTTGAACTTGTGTAGCTTCTTAGAATTACCCATGCCCTCGACCTAAAAGCTTACGATCAATGCAACCTTCTAAAAACACCCTTTTTGGCTTTGAATGAAAGCCAACCATAAAATCTTATAACGTCCCCCCTCTTCTACTGAAAGGAAAGAGTTCCATGAATTAATTCACCATTTGACTCACATACACACTCACCACAGGGGTGAGTGTTTCCATAAGTTCATCACAGTAAAGGTGCCACTTGAGGTGGCACATCTTATTCCTTTTGGAAATGCCACTTAAGAAACAAAAAAAAAAGTCAATTCTTTTCCATCTTGACATTTGCAAAACGAAAGCAGGAGAGAACGGCGGGAACACCCCGGAAAGCCCTGGAAAAGAGAAATTCGAGGGTTGAATACCATAAAGCGAATTCCGAGTTCGAGTTCGAGTTGATGCAGCCTTATTAAGATTCCATCATTCACTTACTCATACATCTTGAGCGTGTGTCCTTAAATGATTTCTTAAGGTTCAATCGTACACTTTTTCTTACTTCTTATTCCGGGAAACAGAACGAAAGAAAGAGAGAGAGATATACTTATTTACTTTCCGTTATAGTAGTTAACAGTTAGGTGGTGTTGATGGCTGTGGTGACAGAGCTAATACTGTTTGCAGGGTTCTCGGGCGAAGTGTAGAAGACTCAAGTGTGTCAAGGATATCATGTGAGAGCACATACGTTATGCGTTTAAGTGGATAAGTTTGATGGAATAAATTGCGGGATACGGTGCTATCTACTACTTCTTTTTTTCATCCATAGAGGGCGACATTTATGGACTGTTTTAAGTGCCATTGAAGTTGAGAGAAATTGCATTTCAAATGACGAAAGATCAAAGGAATTAATTATTTGATCCTTAAACTTGTTCGTAGAAGGGGGGTGCGTGCCCTGTAAACTACTGTAATTTAAAACCGCCCACCGCTAGCATGCGTGCTAGAGGTACTCGTACTTGAAGACTGTACTTTGGGTTCCGTTTTAATGATACCTTTTGGATCAATATTGTGCATGACTCTCTAATTCATTTCTTTTTGGGGTGACAAAGGTCGTCGTTATTATTTCACGGGGTCATGTTCACGTGCGCGCTGGTAATATATGCCGAAGATATAATTTGAAGCTCGTTAAATAGGTGTATTAGATGAAATACACGTCGATGTGTTTCTTAAAAGGTTACCAATTGAGGGTGGAATTGGTTTAAGAAAACGTGGTCACGTTAGGTAGTGTTGCAGTGTTGGACTGAATTTGAGTTCTAAATTTATCCGATTCCAGTTCTTTTACTGTTTGATGAGACATCCTTTAGTTCGTCCACTTATAATGCAGTCTTTCTACAATTCAGTGAATGTAGAGCTGACATTTTCACATTTAAGAGGCCACCTATGTCAATAGTCGCGAAGATAATAAACCCTTGTCGGGTTACAATCTTTTTGGACTCCCAAGCAGCAATCAAGGCAGTAGACGGGGCGACCATAAACTCAAAGACTTTTCACAAGTTTCGACAAGTCTTAAGCGAAATCCATGAAGTCAATCTCTGTTGGGTTACCGGTTATAGTCACGTCGAAGGAAACGAGAGCAGATGGAATTACAAAGAAAGGATCAGCACTTAGCTCGGAAAGTTCACCCTAGATCTCAAGGCGGAAAAATGTATAATCACTGCCTCTATTTCCTGGGGCGATTGTGTCACATATCGTGGTCTATGGTCACAATCGAATGAGGGAAGAACCCAAAAGCCTACTGGAGATAGGGAAAATGGAAATAGGCATCTTAAAGACCATTAAACTTGGAGTAAATTCATCACACTATTGCTGCTAAGATACGGAAGGGGCTATCAAAGACCATGTGAAACCACCAAATTCGTCGTCTTAGTCATTTGGGAAGTGGACTGTTTGGAGAACTTGGGCGAAATCCCCCGCTTCATTATAAGCCCGTGTTGGTCCGACCTGCAAATGTCGGGTACTAGCAAGAGCCAGACTGCGTGCACGTAACCAACCATTCTTTGACGACCTCAATGACATCCCGGTTAAAGGGATACGAGATCTAATCCGCTTTCTTAACTCCACAGGCTGGATCTAAACACCGACTGTCTCACATCTTCAATAACACACATCATCACACGAGTCGTGGTAACAAAAAGGCACATTCTGATTCTAGTGCTACTTGATTATATTCTTGCAGGTTTGTCATGTTTGCAGGTGCAGGATCGAACCTGCGTCCTCTCGCTAAGCAGTCCAACGCACTAACCACTTAGCCACGGCGACCATCCTTTATAAGACCTTCATTATCCCAGTCCTTCTCTACTGCGCAGTGCATGGAGTTTTTCTATAGTGGATGAGGTTGCTCTTGATTTTCGGTCCCGTCTGCGTAGCTGGTGAGTGAAAGAGGAGATAAAAGACGCCCTGGACAGGGTGAACAGCGACATCGACTTGGCCAGTCAAACGACTGAGGTGGCTGGGTCATGTAGAGCGGATGGACACCAATGCGCAGTAGAAGAGGATCGCGAATTCAGGTGGCGCATGCAAATCAAAAGGGATCAACTAGAAGTGCGAAACGGGAGGTAGTTATCGAAAGATCAAGCTGGCTGAAGACGCTTGTTGGTTGAGGCCCACGTCCACCCCGGAAAAGTCCTATCAGATGGATATTGTATAACACAATGGATCCGGACTATATAAGCTTGCTTCTGTATAGACTAATGGACCTCCACTGACTTACTTAGAATCTAGAGGTTGCTTCCATCGAAGCAAACACTCTGCACAGTATTCAAGATTTTTTGGACGAAATGTATCCGAAACGAACAGATTTGCAAGGCCAGCAACCCGTAGACACTATAATTCGATGAAAAAAGTGCTTTCATCTCCCTCTATCTCTACCTATAAAGAGCCGTATTCAACCTATGAACAGCGCATCTACATTTGAAGAGCAGTATTCAGCTAAGAGAAGAGGAAGCACTTTCTTCATCGAATCATCATGTCTACATCCAGACCCTTTGACGTTAAAAGACACAGAAACGATCCATGTTATTTCAAGTTCAATTGCGCCACTAAACAAAAGCGCCATCTATCGGGTAAATGGGGAACTTATCACGTTTTGATACCTTCCGATGTATTTTTTCCTTCCCAAAGTCCTGATCGCAAGAAGGAAGTTGAACAGACCAGATTTGTTTGTTTCCTTGAATTGACACTAAAAACTAAATGCTCATCCATTGTGGATAGACCATAAACATCCCAATCATCAGCATTAATTTCGATGACACTCATCAACATAATCGATTCAAAAAAAAAAAATTGAATTTCCTAACGCGCTCAAGGAACTCTAAAATCGACCCTGTGTCTCGCCCTCATCATGGTTTTTTCAACGACGATGTCCTCCCTGTGGATTCCTTAAAGGATGCATCATTAATTTTGGATTTATTTTGGCCGCGTCTATTTGGTCTGAAATGAAAAATCGTCCTTCAAAATATTCCATTTTCATTAATTTCCCATCGAATCCTCAAGGATACCACTGTGAGAGAGAGAGTGAGAGAAAAAATAATCCAACAGACAAACGCCTAACGAAAGACCAGTGAAAGTCATTCCCATTCGAAGGGTTGGAAGCAGGATTACGCATAAGTTGGCGTGTTGCAATTTTCCTGCGTCTATACTGGTATCATACGGCGATAAGAGTTACTCTTGTGTATGCATCGTTGGCTTTTAAGCTTGAGGAGGGTTGGTCTTGGTTCTAATCGAATTAGAGATCCTTTAGAAATCAGTGTAGCGAGATGTAATTCCAGTACACTCCCCACACACACACAAGGCCTAATCCTTTGCCACTATTATGGGTCTTTTGTCGGTCGTTTGTCAGTACTTTCACTTGTGGAAAGGGATTTCAATGAGGGATATTCCTTGTGTCCTGGTTTTTTGGCCCAAAATTGCGTTCTCGGTTAGTTGGGTGTGTTGGACAATTCCCTTGAGAGTTGCTGTAGTTTTTTTGTTCGCTTTGTACCCAGCGATGCATTGTTCTCTAAATAGGATTTTAGTTTTACACTAATTTTATTTTTCCTCGTCTTCCTTTTGGTCCTTATCAGATGTTGTTCCCTGTTTTTTGTGTGTGCGTTTAGTTGAATCGAACGACTGGTAGATGAAGATAAGGATTGCCTGCACAAAGGACAAGCGCAGACGAATAGAGATTACTTTCATTCTTTGGGAGTTTAATTGGATGAATTGAGAGAGAACCGGCTTTTTTCGGGAGCAGCAGCGGAATGACATTTTTATTGATTGATTGCAATTTGAGATAAAAGCGGGAAGAGAAGGAAGATGCAATCTAATTGGGAACATTTTGATGGAAAAAGTGAAAGAAATCCCGGAAGCTACAGAGGAGAGGATGATTCATTTTATCAGACGCAAGCCAGTGATGACTGTGAGTCATGCAGGGCTTGGTGAGCGACGGTCTCAAGTGGTTAACATAATCTGGAAGCGTGTATTTTTGGACGATAATTGATTTTATTGACATGGACGCATGGATGGATGGCATGATAGAATGGCCAATAAAGAGCCAATTAAGCGGAATGTCGGTTGGGTATGTACCTGATGGCATGTTGCGTTTGAATCTGTTCAAAGTGCGTTGCAACATAACGAACTACAAGGGAGACGATGACTAAGTTGGAATTCGTCTTAAAAGCGAGGTGCAAACTATTGCATCATCGACGTTGCTTTGGTGCTCCTTCTCTTCCTTGACGCTAGATCTGAGTGCTAAACCTGAGATTTACCTTTGCTCCTGATCTCCTCAATCTAGATTTGTACTTCATCTTGGATGATGTAAGTTGGAAGAGTGTTCCTGACGGTTGAAATTGGGGTCCCACAAGGCTGGGTACTTACTTACTTACTTAAGGTGGCGGTACAGTTCGGGGACTCAACCAGCAAGTACTCTCTAACCAGCTCGATCTCTAGCCTCCAGTTTCGCACGCTAAGTTGGTTGAGGTCCCCTTTAACTTGCATGTGCCATCTGAATCGGGGTCTTCCTCTACTGCGCTGTCCCTCGACGGGCGAATTCGACGAGATTGGTGACCATCTGCTCTACATGACCCAGCCACCTCAGTCGTTAAACCTTCACTCTTCTGGCTTAATCGATGTCGCTGTATAGTCCATACAGTTCGTCGTTGTATCTCCTTCTCCACTCATCGTCTATGCAGACGGGACCGTAAATCAAGAGCAACCTCATCCTCTTTAGAACAACTCCATGCCTCAGCGCCGCAGAGCAGGACTGTGATAATTGAAGTCTTATAAAGGGTGGTCGCCGTGGCTTAGGGGACACAGATTCGATCCTCCGTATTCGCAAGCATGACAAACCTGCAAAAGCATAACCTGTCATGAAAAAGCTTCTAAATCCGCCGTTTGGAGTCAGCAATAGAACTGGATGTCCCTTCCATTTGTGGTTCTGAGAAGCCATTAAGTTTGTAATCCCCGTACCATTCTTTGAAAAAACCTACCTAAGCCAGAAGAAGCTTGTTTTTCGAATCAATGATGAAACGTTCCCTGAAGTCAAGTCATCTGTTGATGAAATCCCCATCAAAGACGTAACCCTCTGCAATTATTTAGAGCTGTTCGCCAGCGCTACCTGTCACAGCTCATTTGCATTCAAATTTTCCACTTCTTGTGTGGCATTCCGGTTGACCTCTTCACGCGGCCATCTATCAATTTCACAGCAATTATGTCCAAATTGTCTCGCGATAATTTAAACGATCGACTAAATTCCTACAGATGGCCCCGCCAGAGAGGCCCTTCAAAACAAAGACCAGTTTTCCATCCCCCCTCGCCCTAAGAAAACACGTTTTGTACAAAACGCATTGGCATTGGCTTTAACACCGCGTTAAGTAGCAATTTTCATTAAGGTTTCCATTTTCCATATGAAAAGGTCTGGAGCTAGTTTTGTAATCTCGCATTTATCACAGATTACCGACGAACAAATCCACCATCATTCCACACACACACACAGACACCATCCTGGGGTGCTTTTTGAAGTTCCAAATACCTGTCCACATCATTGGTAATCTTAGAAATAAGTGCGAGACGATCAAAGTTTAATAGCACTCCAAAGTCAAGTGGACCAGCAGAAGGGAGGGGGGCGCATAGACTTCTTCGACTTGGGAATACAATTTTAAATCCATTTCCCGATTTGCATATTCAATTCGTTTAATTAGTCCGCATCAGTCCCCAACACCACCAAACTGGAAATCTTTGTTCGTTTTCACGAAAATCTGTGTCAAAAGGTGAGACTAATAAATTTTCCAGATTTCGTTGCGTGATTTCATGGCCCAATGGTCTGGGAATTGGAGGAGGTTGTTGCGTGCCAGATACAAAGTAAGATACGTTCCACACTATGGTTGAAATTTTTTAGTTTCAACCGACTGAAATGAGAGAATCCCTGAGAAAAGGATTAATGGTGGACAGTGTGTTCCTCTTTATCTGGGTGTGATAGTTTGGTGGTGGGTTTTTGTAAATGGACTTGTTGTGTCGACGTTATCGTTGGAAGGGTTTATCAATTGAAGAAAATGTGTAATACCAAAGCAGAGTGCATGGGCAGATGCTATGAAGTGTCGTTGATCCTGAGAATGGTATCGAAAGATACCTTCTGGTAACCATAGAGCTTAGGACAAAGCATGGGCAGGTACACCAGCATCTTTCAAACTGAAATGTGTGCTATAAGTAGATGCGTTCAAATCGATCTATTAAAACACTTGAAGGCCAGACTTGTATGGAATACCTACACAGACTCAACGAACTGGGCCAAAACAACATTGGTTGCCAGGGCAGCAGACTGTCTATCTAATCCTTTATTGGCCCTGAACCATTCTGTGAAATAGGGGAAGAGTTCAGGAAAATGGAGAAGAAGAACAGGGTCATAGCCTAGAATAAACTCCAAGGTCCAAAGCAAGCAAAGAAACTGCTAGGGAACTAAAACCGGAAATGATTCAAAGCAAGCATCAACATAAACAGGAACAACCTGCGTGTCCTAACAGGATTCCTTATGAGGCACCGTAGACTGAAAGGACACCTAACGAAACTAGAGATAATGGAAGAAGATCTTTGCGATTGGACCAGTAAGGCTTCAGAGCACATCTTGCGGGCCAATGCCCTTCAAAAGAATGAAATAGATCTACTTCACATCCTCAGATGCCTTAGGGAAACTGGCCCAGAGAGGGTGCTCGAGAGTGGAAATTCTGGCCGAGGCTATTATTATTATTATTATTATTATTGTTTCAGGAGAGCTGTTCAGCCCTCGGCACTGCGGTTTCTAATGAATCCTATTGTGCCTTCCCTTGCGTTACCTAGATGAATTGTTTCGTTCGAGGAGATATCAGGAAGTTAAGGGACTTCTCTGGGTGGGTGGCAGCAAGCTGTTCCGTAGGAAAAACTTCGCCCCCGAGGATTCTCTTTTTGAGTTGAAAGAGAGCTGGGCATTCAAAAAGGATATGTAGAGAGTACCCTTCACTCTGAAGGCAGTGTCTACAGCTTGAATCTGTTACAAGTTTCATGCGATGTAGGTGGCTTATTCAGGCGACAGTGATCGCTGAGAAGTCCAATTAGTGCTCTAAGGTTGCTCCTATTGAGGTTCACAATGAAATTAGATTGGTGTGTGCTCTGGTGCCCTGATGTGTTAAGCCAGACTTCTCTAGATTCTTGCATGCAAAAACCCTTTGCGTGTCTTGCGAAGACTGATTTGCTCACCCCATAGAAGGGTTCGGGTCCAATGAATTTTGCCACTGAGGCGACTTGGCCATTGCCCGCAAATCCACTGTGTGCAGGAATCCAGTGAAGGATGACCATGTTGTTCGTAGATAGGCCCGGGATTCCATTGCGGGTTTCCAGGACTAGTTTGGATTTGATGGCAGACGAGTCGAGCGCTTTTAGGGCAGCTTGACTGTCTGAGAAGATGCATATGATTTTCCCCAAGGTTTGAGAGGACTGATTCAGTCTCACGCACTGATTGATGGCAAAGACCTCGACTTGGAATATGGACGCGAACTCAGTAAGGCTGACAGAGAAGTTTGCACATGATGATTCTCCAAAGATTCCGGAAGAACTAGTTCCTGTTTCCATTGTGGATCCGTCCGTATACCAGACGAGGTCAGAAGGTGATAGTTGGGGTTTGTGGTTCTCCCAGTCTTCCCTTGACGGAAGTTTTTGTTGCCGCCTGGAGGCATGTTGTTCCTAGCATCTTGCCCTATGGCACCCCATTTTATTTCTCAAATCCAAGGTTCTCCAAGCCCTGAACAGCATTTTGTTGCCTTAATAGATGGAAATTGTCATGTCTTTTCAGCAGCGTATATGATTTTTATCCACAAATGCGTCCATCTCCCAGTGACAACTCATATCCCCTAACATCTGTCACACTCATCCACTTACTCACCGGGACATGGATACAAGTTCGTCTATTTTTATCATCCATTAATCTTCCGTCACTCTCTCGCTTTCGATTTATCTGCCTTAATGCGACAATGAACAACGAAACATGGCCTCTAATCCCTTCTTGGATTCGACATCCAGATCCATCAAGTACGACGACTACCGGGGGCATTGTCGAAAGAACAACAAAAGCCTAATTAACCATTTTAAGACTCAAAAACATGCAATTGACTGCCGGCGGGGGAAGGGGGAGAACAAATTACAAAAACAGTTGCATCTTCGGATTAACGTCAGAAAATGGATTCAAAAATCACTTCCTAGCTAGTTCAACACCACACATGGTCTGATGGAGTAACACATGCAACACATACCTTTGCGTACACACAAAACACACACTTGCTCCAAGGTTGTCTCAACGCCTGTCATAACATCCAAAAGATATACGCTCCGATATTAAGTAGTGCACTTAGCTCTCGCTCGGATACAGGATGCATATAACGCCCCCTTCCCCATTCCCCAGCACACCGTATCCAAAAGGAACCGTCTCAGTTGAATTAAGCCTCGGAGATTACAATTGATTGAAGGAAATCTCCTTGTAAATGGAGAAATACAGAGCTCCACACATCGTATAGATGCACACTCTCCAGCCCATAAAAATTCATTTCATTTTTCGTTCGATGTATCTTAAGTTTATGAATGATGTGCACAGGAGGATGCACAGCATAGAAGATACACAAAGCCACTCCACAATTCGACGGGTGATCCGACCCGAAACACGAAATGGAATCGGTGTACAATTGGTAAATCCAGATGGGTATAGAGATGGGACTGGATGTGTGCTCAGGGAATCGAATCGAAACAACGATGACGGTGGGACTACTATTAATAAAGTGCACTGGGGCTGGAGGGGAGTTTTTTTTTTGTTTATTTTAAAGAAGCGCAGTTAGAATAGATAAATAGTCGGGACTGGGATTTTTAATTTATTACCCATTGACCGTGGATAGATACTAGGGAAGGGCACATCTGTGTTTGGTATGATGGGGATTACTAGTTTTACTGTCGCTGGGTTTAGTTTAGCTTAATCCTTTCCAAGAAATATATGCAAGTGATGGTTTACAAAGGGACACAGAGAGAGAGAGAGTTGAAGATTTCAAGGGCAATTAACGAGGCAAACAATTTAGTGGCTGCGAGATCCAAATTCGAAGGAAACAGCAGGCGAATTTTTTAGAGAATCCAACTGGAATGGTGGGTTAGACTTAGAAGCCTCAACGAACACGGTTCCAGTGGCTCCAGCACAAACAAAGAAAATCACACCCTTCATCAGCATATAGACCATTGTGCATGGCTTTAAAGAGGATGTTGAAGCTGTTGCAGTGAATTTTACCACAACAAAAGTCGCCCCTGCTCTTCCCTTTACGTCCCTTTTACCCTGTTACCCTACTCCCCTGGCATCTTGAAGGAACAGGTCGTTGTAAAGAAAAGACGGACGGTCTCTATAGCAAAGAAGAAACGGACGGTCTTGTAAAGTAAGAAGAGATGGACGGTCACGTAAAGCACATGGGGACGGACGGTCTCAAAAAGCAAGAGCAGACGAATGGTCTTGAAAAGCAAGCGTAGACGAATGGTTTGTGGAGAGACAGATGGTCTCTAACAAACAAGCCCACACCAGACTGGCAGACAGACGGTCCCCTGAATGCAATCCACACATGAGCCGAGCGAAGAGACGGACGGTCTCGACACAGAGCAATGCATGATTCCCCAAAACCAGTAGACGGACGGCCTGCGACGAAGCGGACGATGCAGGGAAACCGACCACCAGACGGACGATCTGGTCATAGAAGACACGCACAAGCAATCCGACATTCCATCAATGGCAGAAAGCCCACCCTACACTTACTTGGATTCTGAATCTGAATTAATGCCGATTTCCATCCTTCACGGTCCCGGGCACGTTGCTTCCAGTTTACTAGACCAAGGCTTTTAGCGTCCGCGATTGCCTGATCTTCAAACCGGAGGTTCGGTCTTCGTTTTCTTCACGAACCAGGTGGCTGGGATTCAAACACTATCTTAGAGCCAAAGATCAACGACACCACAGAGGGATTTCGTAGAAACCCACTTGCATCAGGAGTAACATAGCAAAGTCTACATATAGCTAAGGATGTTGGAAATTGTTTAAGGGTATCTGTTCCTGTCCCAAATCTGCACTCTTGTGAGGATCAACGGAGGCCTTGTATCAATCTCAACGTAGTTCAGCGAGTCTCTTCCTTGTAATCCGAGACAACAATATTCTTTCGCTACTGACAGTTTCATACATTCACATGCGAATTGAGGATGATTTTTGACAGCCATTACTTGTCAGATTGTCCCATTTGAGTGCGTGTAACAAAAGCACGGGGTTGTCCTGTTAAAAATGCACATATGGGCAATTATTCCGCACTCCACTCGCAACAGCAGTGTCCCATTGATTATCATGTTCAAAAACCTAAGCCTGTGTGTGTTGGGGTCCTTTCTAAAGCATGTGCTCGTTATAACCACCATTACGTGTTCGCATTAGAGGGTTGCGCTATCCTTAATTTCCATCCCTCTTCGCTGTACAAGTGCAAGAGAGACTTCAATGTCATCACAAGACATTTTGCTCATTTTTCTCACACAAAAGTGCACGCAAATGTGGAAAACCCAAGGAAAACGGTAAAACTTACTTCCAACCCTCCTCGGTTCTTGAATCATCATTTGCTTCTCTCGCGTGTTGTCAATTTGTCGGTCATTCATTGAGGGGTGTGTCGGTGTCGGCAATGTGATGTGTAATTTGACGACGAAATTGCATTTGAATGGCAAAAAAAATTGCTCTCGCCTCCCTCCCCATGGGAGGTGAAGGGTCCCCCTTCCGTTCACTCTAAATTAATTGAATTACTTCTGACCAACACCGCCACCATTACCATCTGAAAATCCAACCAGCAGCGACACATCACCAAGGAGACATTTTGGAAATAATAACTGTCAAAAGGAGGACCGTAACCGTTGGTACCGTTGGTTAGTATAACGTTTTACTTTTCTTTTTTCTTTTTTACTCCTGAATTGAGCATAATTGCGGGACAGCTAACTAGAGGGTGGCAATGAGAACCAAAGAAAATGAAGCAATATATGGCGGTTTGGCTTTTTGACAGCTTGTCAAGGTGACTTGCCAGAGAAGGAACCAGAAAAACCAGGAAGGAAGGAAGGAAGGAAGGCCAACCAACCTCTGCCATAAATTCGCTTTTGTGTGATTTATGCGGTCACGAAGCATATATCAAAATTGTATCCCGTCAATAGAACAAAGTATCTAACAGTGGAATGAGTTCAGAGGGGTGTGTGGTGGCTTCGGGGGTTTCTTTTTTTTCAGGTAAATTGCTTTAATTTTCTTTTAATTGCGGTTTCTATTGCAGATGGTGAATGTTTTGAGTTTTAGTTCCGTTTTTTTCTGAGGTTTTGACATGCATCTAGGAATGGGAAACGTCGAATTTAATTGCGATATTGCATGACAGGAGGGGGCGGTTTGGGATTGCTGAATGCTTCCAAGAAATACCGAGTGAATGTTTGCAATTAATGTGAACCGAAGGGGTTGTGTCCTTAGATCTAATTGTTTGTAATTGCGGTTCAATGGACATTTTGCCCCACCTCACGTTTTTTTCTTAACAAAATTTCAATAGTTCGAGATCATTCACACCCATGAAGTTCTTTGATTTGAACTATGTAAAGGTCCTGTAGCCAGGCTAACGACCTTTTGGAGGGCAGAACCTGAAGTAAAGTCGTTTTCCATTCTTCACGGTACCGGGCACATTGTTTCCAGTTTACTAGACCAAGAATTCTAGCGTCGCCGATTCCTTGATCCTTAAACCGAAGGTTCGGTCTCCCTGCAGAACAAGATTGAAGAAATCACACGACACCGCGTCCCCTTGACGAAATGCAGTGTATGTTTGGAGGTTATGCTTCCAAGCTGCACGGTGCATTGTTTTTTCTTGGGACCCTCGGGTTTAAGTGTTCGATGCGATGGATATTGTCCTATGCAACCTTGAAGTCGATGAAGAGATGGTGGGTATCGACTTGGAATTCGTTGGTCTTTTCCACGATTAGCCGCAGTGTGAAGATTTGGTCTATCGTTGGAAGAAGGAAGAACTTCGACACGCTTATCTACACCGACGGATCAAAGAAGAACTGTAGTGTGGGCCGGTGTCTTCTCGGAATCACTGGAAATGTCAATATTATACTGCTTGCCGGATTCTGTCAGCGTTTTCCCGGCGGAACTACAAGCAATCCGTGAAGCTTGCACACAGCTCGAGCGTGACACAACGCACAAAAAAAAAAACATTGCTATCTTCATAGCCAGCCAAGCCGCCTTCAAAGCTATTGACTCGGCTACTATATCCTCCAAACTGGTGCAGGAGTGCTGGAATGAGCTTGCCCGCTTGGGTGAACGCTTCAGGGTCACACTGATCTGGGTTCCAGGACATAGTGACATAAAAGGAAACGAGTGTGCAGATGAACTGGCCAGGCAGGGTTCAGCTCTATACGGGTCCACATCCCGCTAGGACCGGTTAAAGGCCAAATTCACTCACACTTCCTGCAGAAAGCCCACTTCCAATAGAGGGGGTTTACCAACTGCGCCATATCAAGGAAGATATAGCCGATCTACGACCAGACTAAAACAAAAAATCTCCTAAACGCCCAGATATCGCCAGTCTCACGGCGATAATCACTGGGCATTGGCCAATTGGAGACCATAAGGCCAAACAAGGCCTAGAAGGAAGCTCTCTCCCTTTTTTTCTGCAAATGTCCGGCACTAGCAAGAGCCAGACTGCGTGCCCCAACCATTTTTCGACGACCTCAAGGACATCTCGGGTAATGGGATACGAGATCCAATCCGTTTTCTAAACTCCACAGACTGGATCTAGGCACTCCCGACTGTCTTCACACATCGCCAACCAATTGTCGTGGTAACAAAAGGTCACATCCTAGTGCTACTTGGGTTCATGTTGAACCGCCACCTCTTCCTACCTACCTACTTCTATCGTCTATCGTCGATTTGCCGGCCCAGAAACCACACTTGTAGGCTCCGATGAGTGTGACGCAAAAAGACTTTAGTCGTTCACGCAGAAGTCTCATGAAGTTTGCATGAAGGAGACAACTCCATCAGCTTGTCCACGTCCAACTATCTAAACATTTAAGAGTCCATCCTCCCCTGACTTAATCTGTGACCATAAAACAAGACACTTAATGCCAGACGAGCCCCATTAGGAGCGTTTACAATACACCATCGATGACAAGTGCCATCAAAATTTCGACAACAATTTTCCATCTCTCATCCGATACGTGTTTTGTTGAAAATTCTTCATTTTAACTGCCGCCTGCTCCTTTATGATCCATACCACTCCATTCCATCTCCAGAGCTGTCAACAATTTGATTTATTTACGACAACATTAGCCTTACAGGCAACTACTACTCTTCGACGTCATTTATTGTCGAAATGCAATTCAAGTCGATTTGACGACTATGCATCTTTTTCCAACGTTAAATGTCTATATTTTGCTTAAGTACCCACGTCGTCGTCATCCCAAAGTGGCGACACCACATCGGATTTAACAATTCCTCCCAGCTATCATCGCAAAGCAGCATCGTTATCATCATCATCATCAGCGTCGTCGTGAACAACTTTTAAGGCGACATCAACAGAACTATTCAATCGATAAATTTCGAGATTCCTCACGGAGGAGACTTTGTTCCAGAACAGTACCGGGCTACCAAAGTGCATAAACAAGTCGAAGATGCATCCCTCCTCGTAAAAGACACAAAAAACCGAACGTTCATCATAAATTTCATCGAATGGAACACGCGCACCTACACATCCAAAACGAGATCTTAATTGTTGATGGCACTTTTATCGCCCTCGCCAAAGAAGAAGTCGCGCGTCTCTTTGTCAGCGCGTCCACAAATTAGCCACAACTTGGGTGCACCATGCATCCATGGAGAGGTTGTAAAATTTTACGATGATATAACACCAGGCCCTCACCTCTGGACGGACAAGTCCATGGACGGAATTTATTGATCCGATTTGACGGTTATGGCTAAATTAGCGCAATTACCTTTGCCTCGGAGTAGACTGTGTCTCGAAGGTTACCCATGACATGCGGTATCATCTTGGCGCGTCATCATCCAAGATGCCTCGTCATGTTTGACAATTCTAGGAATTCCATCTGAGCATCAATGTCGGTGCTGCTGACTAAGCTCCGTTCGGGCTATTATTGGAATTTATTTGACCAACAATGTCAGATTGTGCCGGTACCAATACCGGGTGCTAATTTGTTTGCCAATAACGATGGCGGGAGGAGGGATGACCAACCGATGACGACATTCCAACAAGGGATTTAGATTGTGGGTTTCGGGGAAACAATATCGCGAATTGGGATTTTGTGGGCTCGAAAGTATGGTTATTAATTTTGTGTCACATTTGTTATTGAAAATGGCCAACACACGGTTGCAATAACTTTAGCTTGCGGGGATATTGATGATGTTGTTGCTGTTTGGGGACGGCACGGGACGTGCAAAACCGCGGGACCTTTTGAATTTCCAAACAAAAAATAATCCGCGATTCAATTTCGTTGAATAATTTTTGGCGGGGCTTTATGAACGAAACGTGCTTATGGTGTCGTGATGAGAATGGAATGTGAATATTCATGGATGGGACGTTGGACGTTGTTGTACCGCCATTTTGATAAATTTTGGGATTTCTGCAGAAATATTTTGAGGAACATCGAATGCAAGTGGTTTAAGTGGATTTATCATTAATTCGTGCTGCCATCTGTGGTACGTTTGGAGAATTTAAACATACCGTCTACCGCTACATAAAATACTTTTGCTTCGACTAGCCACAACAGTTGTCATCATTGGACACGGTCCATAGGCAAGTTTTGTCCTTTGTAGGAGCTACACCAACAGTTTTTTGGAATTTCGAACTTACAAAGCTTTTAGTGTCAGTCTCAAAGCTTTGATTTGTGTGTCTTGAATGACTCAACCAACAAGCCTCTTCAGTCGAGTCAATCAGTTGTAAGTCGAGATTTGTTTACCAAATTGGTTGAGGACTCTTTCTATTTGCTTGCGCCTCCTAAAGGGCGTCTAAATCTAGACGATTCATGTCTTTTCGTTTTGTATATTACAGCCATCTAAGTCATTCATATAAGAACCCTTAGGACTCCCTATGTAGATCGATGGTTTCCAAAAGACGACACGTTGTAGTGCAACCTCTTTCACTCACTGTCTAGATTCTAGACAAACAGGAGGGAAATGAATATCTTTTTCTTGAAACAGTAAAAGGACTCATGATTCACTTTGGTGTGGTCTAGGGGTCTGCCTTCCGGCCTTCCTGGATCCTTCAAGCCTCTGACAGCGTCACATCTGAAGCTATAAGAATTAACCCAAGTTATCTAACCGAGATGTATAAGCTCAGAGCTTAGGAAATACCTAATACATGCCTTGGGCTCCCGAGGCACCCGACAGGAAGGAGTCCTATCTCCGTTTGTATGGGTTTTAGTAATAAACGAGATACTTATGAAGCTGAGGAGCAGTGGAATAAGGGTCGTTGCCTATGCCGACGACGTAGCCTTACTGGCCACAAGCAAATTTATACCCACAATCACAGACCAGCTACAGTCAGCCTTAAACACTCTAAGCAACTGGGCCGGTCTTAATATTAATCCGTAGAAAACAGACCTGGTCCTATTTACCAACAAAAGAAACATCCCAGTATTCGAACCCCCGAGATAAAATGGAGTAGGCTCCAGGATCTATTCATCGGAACCAAACATCGCACGGTCGATAAGACTTCCAAGCCACAGCAGCGTGTTTCAGGCGAAAGTTCTAGTAATTGCCGAAGCTTCGCGAGAACTAGCATAACAATCACTCCCAGAACCGTGAAACCCTGCCACGATGAGCTCAAGGAACTCAGCGCCAATCACAAAGACACACTCATTTGAATCACGGGACATAAGGGCATGCATGGGAATGAAAAGGCGGACGAGCTCGTAAGAATGGGTTCTGAGATGGATCTGACAATGGAAGATGACTTATTCTTATCTGAGATGGAGTTGACCATGACCGATGAATGAATCCTACCCCCACTAGAACTTAAAAAGTCCAGCATCACCAGGAAATTCTTAAATGTCGCGAACGTGAGATAGATTTCATTTACGACATACCGGACCTCAAGAACGCTCTGGACTTCAGTCCAAATAAGAGAAAATCATCGCGCCCAGTAGAAGTCGCCTATCACTTCTCATAGGCATTATGACAGATCACAAGCTGCTAGCGACCCAACTCAAGAGAATGCGTTTGAACACAACAGACTTATGTAGAGGATGTAAGTACGTAGACGCCGAGGAGGACACATTCCGCCTCCTATGCGAATGCCCAAGCCTTATTCGAAACAGGAAGACAACCCTCTGAGAACATTTCTTAAGCGATCTGGGCGAATTGTCAAACAAGTCACCGAGAACCATCCTACAATACCTTTGGAAAGCGGGTTGGTTCAGGGAGGCCAATTGATCCGGGGAACACAATGGATCCGTTGAGATCCGAGTGAGGTTGTACATAAGTGCAGTCAGCCCTATAACCTAACCTAATCTAGGTATCACAGATCTGTTTGGCGTTACCCTAGTTTTGCTACTGAATTGCTGTCTTAACCCAAAGAACAGGGATTGGTGGGAGCGATTACAAATGTTTGGTGCGACAGCTGGTAGAGAGCCAGGACCTAGCTCCTCGGAATCATTCATGTTGAAAGGGACCTACTGTTCTTTTTTTTTGCCGACTTCGAACAGCGAATTAAGGAACTTTTTCATCATAAATTGCCATCGCCTGTCAAGTGATCGTACCGCGAAAAACATTCAGGTGTTTAGCTGAGGCTCGAACCAGTGTTCGCATGTTCAGGAGTCGACGCAATAAGTCACAGCAGCCAAGATTACTTCTTCTTCGAAGCTATACCTGTCGAGAGGGTCATTTTGTCGATCTATTCTTCTAGGCGTTGTTGCTTGGGTTTTGGTTCGAATTCCAACAAGATCATTGAAGTTTTTCCATGGCGCCATCTATCGGTAGGTAATGAGAAACTTTTCGACCCATAGCTTAGACATCGACCTTCAAGCATGGAGATTCTTTAAAGCTGAACCAATCGGGTTGTACAACTACTACCAATGACAGCGAAATCCAGGATGTGTTTGTGGCTCGTTTTAGGACGTTTGACTCTATCTGACAGATCTACACGTATGGCCTACCTGCCACTGTCTCACTTCTCAACGATGCGAATGTTTTCGAATTTCACAGCGATTCTTCAACTTTTTTTTGCCAAAAGTCTCAAAACTCACGTATCCTCATCCATGTTTGCAATTGAAACCGATGAAGTAGCACACCAGGGACTCTAATAATTGTCAGCAAATATGTAGATCTCGCGAAATATTTGTCCTTCCGAACAACATTTATCTGTCAGCAGTCTGTATTTCAAATCACAATCAACAGACCAATGTCCTTCTTCCTCTGATCCTGCATCAAACTCTCTCTCATAACGTGATTTACCCCAAGAGCATAGAGCACCGGCCCACCAATCAACAACAACCCCCTGATGGCTGTCCAACTCCAAAACATCCGATTAAATTCGTATCCCATTCCCGAATGCATCCCGGTGGCCTGATTTGCCTGCAGGAGGACATTCCCACGTTCCTTCGTTCCCAAAAAAAATAAAAAATCAAACTGCACTGTAGAGACAAATTGCAAATGTGGACCAACCAGCGAATATCCTTTCAACAAAAAAGGGAACACGCTCGCTCTCCCTAAAACTATTTTCAAAACATAAAGCAATAAAATGTTTGCAAGGATCAAAAGCTTTATACTGAGCACAATACCCGTTCGTTTGTTATCCAAAAACAGCGCGCATACAAATAGCTTAACAAGCACCAAAAAAAGACCATAAAATCCTTTCGAACAGGACAACGAGAAGAAAAAAAAACGATATGACTGGCGTTGCGGGACTATTCGCTTGCAAACATGTCCATTCGTCCGTCCATTCCAGCCAGCCATCCAGCCAGTTGGTCAGATCAAATGTGTGCACAGCGGCGCAAGAGGCTCAATTGCATTTGTCCGGCAGGGATGAGAAATCCCTCCCCCAAAACCACCATCAAAATAAACAAGGACAAATCTCACTTGAATGCACAAACACACACACACACACTCACACAACTTTGGTGAAAACACGAATATTTGAATCCTTTTTTTTTCCATGTGTGTCCATAATCCGATGAAAATGGCATACATATTCAAACCACCCCACCGTGCACCGCTGCCACTATCGAGAGACGGATAGATATCCTGGCAAATGCACACGACTATGTGTGTGGGGGGTCCCGACAAATGATGGCGTTGTTTCCGGTTTTATTGCGTGGACATTAGTAGTTGGAGCATCCGAATCCGAAATACAAAAACCGGGATTATAATCTGTTATAACGGGTGTTGTAGTGGTAATTTACCTGCTTAACTGTTCGTTTATTTGTTGTTGCATATGTAATGTTAACCATGTCGAAAAGATTGTGATTGTCCTTGGGTTGAGTCCTTTTTTTTTTGGAATGAGACATCTCGGGGAGTGGTTTAAATGGTCGTGTAGATCTGTTGAGGGCAAGGAGCACGTCGAAGGACTTCTCATGGTATGCAGTTCGGTCGCGTAGATCTGTTGATGGCAAGGAGCACTCGAAGGAATTCTCATGACATTCAGCTCGAAGCTTGGTAAAATGCGTCTTTAAAGGTGTTTCTAACGGTCTCCTTCACGACTTTCAAGATCGAAACGTAGTAGGGGATCTGGTGATGCTTATTGAATCTACGACTTTATTTTGAAAATTTAGTCCTCGTCACCTCAGTGCTCAGGTCCAGGTCGTTGTGATCCTCAGCTGGCACAATACCTGCTCAGTAAGGATCAGCTGATCGACAATGTTCACTTTCAAAAACTTAGGGTGTTCGACTTGGTTGTATGCGTTCACAGTCTAAATTTCCATGCTTCGGCTTCAAAACTGTGGATCATAAGATGCAAATCACCTATTAGGGCTTCGTTAAGACAAACACTTACCTCTTCATATCCCGCGTGAGTTTTGAAGCCTCCCAAAGCTGGATGGAGACCTACCCTTCAAATCGACATTGCTGCTGTGTGCTGTATACGTCTAACAATCACTCCCAGAACCGTGAAACCCTGCCACGATGAGCTCAAGGAACTCAGCGCCAATCACAAAGACACACTCATTTGAATCACGGGACATAAGGGCATGCATGGGAATGAAAAGGCGGACGAGCTCGTAAGAATGGGTTCTGAGATGGATCTGACAATGGAAGATGACTTATTCTTATCTGAGATGGAGTTGACCATGACCGATGAATGAATCCTACCCCCACTAGAACTTAAAAAGTCCAGCATCACCAGGAAATTCTTAAATGCCGCGAACGTGAGATAGATTTCATTTACGACATACCGGACCTCAAGAACGCTCTGGACTTCAGTCCAAATAAGAGAAAATCATCGCGCCCAGTAGAAGTCGCCTATCACTTCTCATAGGCATTAAGACAGATCACAAGCTGCTAGCGACCCAACTCAAGAGAATGCGTTTGAACACAACAGACTTATGTAGAGGATGTAAGTACGTAAGATGCAAATCACCTATTAGGGCTTCGTTAAGACAAGCACTTACCTCTTCATATCCCGCGTGAGTTTTGAAGCCTCCCAAAGCTGGATGGAGACCTACCCTTCAAATCGACATTGCTGCTGTGTGCTGTATACGTCTAAACACAGTCAACAGATGGTGCTCTGTTATCAACAGCTTGGCTTGTCGATGACAATATTGGAGGCAACAGAGCTTCTGGTAATCCCAGCAACAAATGAAGATCTCATGCTTGATATACACTGAATCCTCTTGGATACTTTTTGACCACGAAAATATCCTGGCCACTCTTCAAAACATGTAGATCTGTTTACCCCCCAAGATTAAGAGCACCAAGACGAAGCGAGGTTACTTTGTTGCCATCAATGTGCCATCTCTACTCCTGCGAATCGTCTCGAAGTAGCTTACGATGGGAATGCCTTGACTCTCGGACAAACTATAGGACTTCGGTTTAGTTAGGTAGATAGATGTCCCGAATGGGATTCCCTACTATAGGACATACACCTTTCATCTCTTAACAGCTTTTTGAACGATCGTTCTTTGAGCCAAATCTTCATAAGTAGATGCGACTAGTTGCCGTGAAGGGCAGCAGTCGAAAGCCCTCTCAAAGTGAGTACAGAGTACAGAGTACATTGTGTAAAGTCTCATTCTTGGGGCATTGCTCTGTGATCTTGAATCATTCCCTTGTAATTTTTCCCTTTGAAGAGGTGTCTTGTGCTGATGTAACCCTTTTTGATGCAGAAAGTCTGTTGATATTTTGCTAAGCGGTCCTTGGAAACGTATTCACAGGCTTTCTTTGGAATTGGAACCTATCCACTGCCACTTAACCATTTCACGACTTCTCATATGAGATCAGCTAGGAACCGTCTTGACTCTGCAATGGATTTGTTTGAATCTATTAGTTTTTTAATGATTCCATAGATGGCACCACCATCATAATTTTTGTGTGTTTCATCGGCTTGTTAAGCAAGGGCGTTGTTAAAGATTCATTCGTCAGGCTTCCTTTATAGGACTTCGACGCAGTATTGAGATTCAAGCTAAGTTCTACTCACCGATCATCAGACTCTTCGTAGGCTAAATTAAGAGGATCACTAGACGGTTCACAATGTTGCCTCACGTTTGGCTCCATGGATCCACTTTAAACTCTCATCGACTGTCACTTACTATGGCTTATGCGTGGAAACTTTGTCCAACAAAAGCTAGTTTGAAAGTGCGAGCTTCTAAGACTTGCTAAAGCGGCATCAGCAGGCAGACCTGAGTAATTTTGCTACCACAACTTGAACCAAAGTTGTGCCTTGGACCGCTCTTTTGTGGGAGACTATCAGCAAAATGTGAAACGCCAAATGGAGTTCCACAAGGCAGTGTGCTATCACTACTACTTTTTTGTGAAGTACGATAGAGACCTGTGGTCTACTTCAATCGTATCAAGATCTGTGATGACATCTATCTAATATGCATGCATCTTCCATTGATTTGGGGCTGACTGCAAACTCTGCCTAAGCTACTTTGAAAGTTCCAGCAGCCATATTGGATTTCATCCTGAATGTAGGGGATATTGAAGTTATTCCATGTTAAATGGTTCATTCCAACTGTTGAAAGATTGTCGACCCAAGCCCTTGTTTAACAGTCTTTAGAAGTGCTCTTCAGAAATTCCCAGCGCCCTCACTGTGGCTCTATGAGAAGATTCCCTTGTTCATCTCTGAAGGCTTTCATTTGCAGCATTTTTCGATTGTGAAATGGTTCTCGAGTTCCAACCTTGGTTCGAAGGTGTTATCTTTCTCTGAAGCAGCCTTTATGTAGGTGAGCGTCTTGTTTTACAACAGAGGCCACATTTCCGATGGCTTCTTGGCAATGTCACGAGGTTAAGCTCACCTTATATAGAGGTGCCCTCATTCGAACTTTGTCCACAACAGAGTGTGGATCCTGTTCAACCCCCAGTTGAGACAGTTTATTGGTCTTAATACAACCAAGTCCCTTTATAAAGATTGAGATGGCGCCGCAGATTCAATTATTCTGTAGTCTACCTCCATAAAGTCCATTAGCAACAGTTACACAGACAGATTCACGAAATTATCCACATGCCTGTCGTCCATTAGATCCTTTTTGTCTGATTGTCTGCATTTCTAATTAATCAACTGGCTAGTGCCTAGCCTACCACAATCTTTGCATTGTGGTCCTCCTCCCTTAGAAAAGCTTTTCTTTCATAAAGACAGTAATCTTGTTCCCAAAAATAACATCTTTTCGTCCTTTGTGTCCCGGCGAACTTGGAAAATATTAATAAAACCGTTGTTTGCCTTGTCTGGACAGTAAACGTTCCACATGTGCATAATTAACAATGATACATGTCCTTTCCACATGTGTGAGTTAACAAATTTCAATTTTCTCATCCATCGATTGGACATGCATGCATCGGTGTTGTGCATTAATCATGAACTCGGGATGGGCGGGCCTCTGATGTCCATCTAACCCCCGATGGATATCCTTAATAAAATTAATTTCTACACAACGCACGCACACTGGTACGGATGTATCTTTGCAATTTGGTTAATGATGCACTTTTGAGGATTTTATGAATGCCACGTCACCTGATGATACAACACCATCCCTTAGCTCATATCAGTGTCTCTGCAACCCTCTAATTGCTACTAAAGTTCAATATAAGCCACGTGCATCATTTTCCACACGCGTCCTTTGTCCTATCTGCAGCTCGGTGCAAGAAAGAAAAATTACACTTTCTGCAGTAGTCAGTTGGATTGCATTTGTTTAGGGGGTTTGCCATTTGCACCCTTCCCCTCCCCACTTGCCGATAATTTATTACACAATGTCGTTGTTCGTGTGTGGGGTTTGTGTGTGTCCGATTATTTATGAATCGATTGGGAACTTACGGCGACACACAGACAAAGAGAGAGTGAGAGAGAGTCCTGTCAAATTTGAAGTATAACTGGTGGCACGCTGGTAATTAAGGGTTAGCACGCAACGAGCGGGACCATATTTTGGTTAAACACCTGACATATTACTTCGTACCCCACCACCAGCAACAGAAGAAAAAAAAACAAAGTCCGGCATTCATCATCGTGCGGTTCCGGTCTTTGGACATAAATCGCACCTCAAGGGTGCTCTCCTTCGTTTTCTGTCGTTTGTCAGTCACTGGGACTTAGATCGGGACTGACAGGGGGCCATTTGGTTATCGAAAGTGGTGAAGTGGATGGCTAAAGAGAGGGAGAACAGCCTAGCACCGGGTGTGTTGAATTGGTAATGAATTATTGTTGGTTCCGTGTTTTCCTTCTTTTTAGTTCCTCTGTCGGATATTTATTTATTTTTTTCGGGTTTTATTAAGGATTTTTCGAGTGTGTTTTGGGAAAAAAAAACATCAAAAGGGCTGGACATATGCTGTTAGTCACGCGTTTTTTTTTTTGTTCTTGTGTGAGCGCTTCGTGTATCTTAAGAGCGAATCTAATGAAATGTTGGTGTGACTAAATGACCTCTTATCCGTATTAAGGTGACTGATGGAGTCTTGCCATGGCATGGTTTGAGGAATGGCATTTGATTGATGAAATTTTTGGCGCTACCAAGGGTGGACAGATTAGATTAGAAGGGTCTATTGTGCGGGAGATACAAATTAAGGTGACTCACTTGCATGCAACCTCTACAGTGAATGCTCCTCAAGTTCACTCCACAAATCGGCCGAAAATAGTCGATGCCGGGACACGAAAACGGCCAAGAAAACGAAGACAATCTAGCGGCTGGAAGTTGTGTCATCATCGGCGGGCCTGACAGTCTTAATGTGAAACTTTTGACACCACTGTTTCAAGGGTTTGATGATGGTACGAGTTATGGTAGCCTTCTACCATGAAGATTGTGCTAGAATGCTGCTTTGGAAGAGTCATCATGCGCCTCATAACTGAATACATTTCGATGAACTGTTCTATCCTGTCACTTGCTCGGAGAAGCTAGTCCAGATGTGGACATAAGAAGACTAGTGAACCTGACTTGTCGAGCTTGCCTTTTGAACATAAACTTGCAATGTCCTCAGAAAAGATGTCCCATTGGATCCGCCTATATAGAACTCGATCGGAGTGAGTTAACGGACTTCTGATCGGACACGTAGATCTGCAAAAGTTGCGAAAACCATCGTACTATGGCCTTTAACTCTCGCTTGGTTGGTTGTGGTTTCTGCTGATTGGAGGCGACAGTAGGAAATCTGGGCCATTGTACCATTGGCTACACGTGTCGAGCTATAGGGGTCTTCGCCATCCGTCGGAATCAAGCGCCTCATGAGCGATGGCATCGATGGTCAGACTGTAACCAACTTACCAGAAGAACTGTTCAGAATGTGATTTCAAGAACAGAAGGGCGGTACTCCAGTCGTCGAACAAAAAGATGCTGAAGCGGAGCGACTTTGGTAGGACCGAGCTCCAATCTAAAGTATGCTGTGGCGTTAAATCGACTTTTACTGGCATCTTCAAAAACGTGCAGCTGCGTCTGAGGATAGTGAATGAACTCTTTGGACATGTGGCATCTTGAGATCCTCTACCACCTCCTCTAGCCGTGGCAAGAAATGAGTTTTTGTGTCCCTGATCTGGACTTTATCAAAGGCGGCGGAAGATACTCTTGGTCATTTCGAAGGAAAAATTCTTCGTAAGATGTTCGGTCCCTTGTGCGTTGACGGGCTCTGGAAGAGGAGGTTCAATGACGAATTATACGAGCTGTACAGCGACAACGAACTGGCATTGGTCGTTTGAGATGACAAGGATATGTAGGGCCAATGAACAGCAACGCTCAGGCCCAAAGAGTTTTCGAATCCAATCCATTGGAACAATGCAGTAGAGGAAAACCTCGCCTTAGGTGGTGCGCATAAGTAGAAGGAGACCTCAACCAACTTGGAGTGCATAACTGGAGGCAGTTAGCTAAGGACCGGGCTAACTGGAGAAGCTTGTTGGTAGCGCCACCTAAGTAGGTAGGTAAGTGTCCTAAATTTAGTCATCTCAACCAATTCTGGTTCGCTCAACCTTCTCATACGTCAAGAAGTTTGCCAGCAGTCCTTTTGATTGATCAGGATCTGTACCCATGCGCTTATAGTTGAGGCTAGTCCGCCTTGAAGAACATCCAAGTTTCTTCAGTTTGACAAAAAACCTAAATAGGGCTCCAATCAGAGACCATCAGATTCCAAGCACTGTCTCAGTCACCAGCTCGATCTTAGTGTTTAAGTTGACTTCCTCTGTGGGCTTTGTTTGCAACGAATCAATCTCGTGGAACGGATCTGATGGAACATGTCCTGAATGGCGGTACTCAGTTCAAACTGATGTTCTTGAAGTCTGAAGATGCGATCGGGCCCCTTTAGGAGAACAGAACAGGGATATTCCTTCAATCTTCTCAGCAGGGTGAGATAATGCAAACGTAGTTTTCCAAGCGTTTAGATTTAGAGCTCTTCCGAAGGAATATGAACGCGAACGTCCTGTGGCGATCTCATTTTGTGACACTTATGTACTTCTTGGCAGCATACTTTCAGATTCTCAGGTGAAGCTTATCTGCCATTTCTGGATCACGGGACATTCATTGTTGGCGACATATGGTATGAAGACCGAAATTGTATATTCTCACACTTCCACAGCAACGTGGTTGTCCTTAAACTAGAGAAACACCTCTCAAGCTCCCTGGTCATCTGCGGACCGCAAACCCGTATGATTTTGATGGAAATTTCGTTGAAGTTTGAGCAGGAGTGCGACAGAAATCAAGCGCTAGATATCGGTATTGAGCTTCAAAACTGATCTGGAAATGGCAAATGTGTCAGGTTCAACGATTTATTATGTTCATTCCCAATGGAACACCCTTTTCCATACAAAAACTCCATGCCCGAGCCCAATTATATTAATTGCATCACCCTCGTCTCTCCAAAAGATGGAAAAATATTAATGCACTCCAACAGATTGCAATCTGTCTCTTCGTCGCAAATCGGCTTTTCTCCCCCAAAAGCCGTCATCCTTCACCCGGTCAATAACCCTGACTATCGTTATAATTGAATATCTCTACCCTCTCCCTTCCTATTTTTTTTGGCTTTTAATTTCTCCTTCCACACGCCGGCCATTTATCTAATGAGAGACTCTTTCGTTTCCATCAATATTTTCGATCCGTTATGGCATTCCACAACCATTTATCCTCGACCATATGCACTCTCATATCCTCTCATCGCGGCCGAAAATCTGTCATAATTCATTAAGCCAACCCCTGTCTCTGTAGGACGCAGACTATTGATAATTACAATCCTTGGAATGAAGGATTTACTTACTAACCCAAGGGTCCGACTACAGACTGTTTCGCAGTTTTAATGGAACATTTACGTTACCACATGGGTACTATGGTGCCATGGTCTCTCTTATGGTCCACATCCCCCATGCAATGGTGCAAAGGTACAACCCCCCAGTTAAACTTTCTATTTCGCTGCAAAACAAATAACCATAATTCATCCTCAACAAGACAATATCCCACAGGAATGTCCTTGTTATAGAAAAAAAAAAAGAAAAAGTGCGCGTGAGGAGGTTAGAGGTTATATTTCGGTAACAAGGGAGATTTTCATTACACATCCCAAACACTAAGCCGTGAAGAGAAGAAGCTGACATGCCACATGATCTCACAATAATGCCTTACAGCTTCTAAAGGAGATTCCAGGAAACTTATTAAATATTGTATGTTACACTGGGCGGTGGCGGCGGCGGCGGC
Source organism: Criorhina ranunculi (assembly GCA_951813785.1). Lineage (NCBI taxonomy): Eukaryota > Metazoa > Arthropoda > Insecta > Diptera > Syrphidae > Criorhina > Criorhina ranunculi. Next base: position 9,471,153 of record OX638382.1, on the reverse strand, counting down.
GTCGTCCCTTGTTTCACTGGCGCGTCATATTTTTTGTTTTGGGGTGTATTGGGTTGGTACTTTGTCCCAACACGCGGATGTGTATGCCAATTCCAATCGTAAGGCATGAGGAAGGAAATTAAAAAAGGCATTCAGTGTTGAACACTCACCATCAAGTCGAGGTATTGTCCTTGAAATTCCTTGTGGTAAGACGCGGCCAGGCTCCCTGCAATTTTTATTTTGGAAAATTTTCTATTCATTAAACATTTCGCCTGTGGACTTCAAATTTTTTTTTTTTAAGTTGAAATTCAAAAGGATTTTCGTCCAAACGGAGGGGTGTGCAAGGATATTTTTTTTTCTGTTTTTTCGTTGATGATTTCTAAGGAATTACGTTTTTAATCAGTCTTTACGATGATGTATTGCATGTGCACAATGGATTGCGAAAGTAATTGTGGTCTATTTGAAGGATGTAGACGGGGGTGTAGACAAGTTGAGTGGAGGGTGATTGTTGCTTTCAAGAAAAAAGGGGGAGGATTGCCTTTAAATTTCGATCCACAAGTGTTCCAAATGTACAGATGTAACTTACATCACCAATGGATGTCTGAATCTTCAAATGCATAAATCCTTCTGAAAGGAACTCAGTTTTGAAGAGTGTGGGCCTGATAAGCTACTCCTGTGGTACAACCAACCAACGTTTTCGACGAGAGTTGAACACATTTTGTGTTTCTCTACCGATAGTCGGTGGTTCTTGAGCAGAAACTTGGAAATCTTTAGGTTCCACAGCCCCAATATCTGTTGCGAATGGCGAAGGACTACTTCAGAGAGATGGAGAACTAATGCATGAAACAATAGAAGGACCTCGAAGGAAGAAAATCCAAGGATCCGACTTGTGGAATATCTCCTTCGATGCAATTCTCCTAATGGAGATACCCCAACATACTCGTGCATACTTGGTTAGTTCCGCCGATGATATCGCGGCAGTTATTACCGCGTGGGACACTGAGGATGCCCAAAGGCCCGTAAATCGAGTCATGAGTCGCCTCCAATTCCGGATGCAAGATCATGGACTAAGTTAAACAATAGAAAAGACAGAGATAACTCTACTGACATGGCATATTCCTACTATCGGCCTGATAGACGCTGTGAAATACTTGGGAGCAAGGCTGGATACAAGGCAGCAGATCAAGTATGCGCAAAGACCACCTCAGTGTTGAGCAGACTCATGAGAAACTAAGGAGGACAAACGGCAAGCAGGCATAAACTACTCATGTCAGTTACACACTCCACACTTCCATATGGGTTCGAAATCTGGGCTGATGTGCTCCTGTTAGAAAAGTAAAAGGGAACAGCGAAGAGGAGCTTCCTATCAAACCGTGTCCAGAACCAGCCGTCCTCGCGGGAGTAACACAAATTGACCTCGGAGGGGAAAGCAAAGTTTAAAAGAAAATGGCGAGGAGATCACGATCGCTACGCTGGCAAGAACGCTGGAGTAGAGATCGGAAACATCGCGGGAGGTGAATCTCTATCTCACGCAATTCCTTACCGGTCACGGGTGCTTTATCAGTATTGCGACTCGACTCAAGACACCGCCAAACACACACTCTTCGCACCAGATGACTTGCAGAGAGATGAAGAATAGAAACGGAGGTAGGCGAAAGCTTGTGAGGAAAAGTGGAGCCGAGTGTGCTCCTACATCGAGGAAGTGCTGAGGCACATAAGTCCGCAAAGACCATCGAAGAGTTGAGCCCAGAGAGACAAGAAGCATTCCCGAGCTTGATTCACCTGAAGAGGGTTTAGTTGGTACAAATCCGACACATCGAGGGAACTTGGTCACCACTGACCAGGAGCATGAAACTTCTCAAACATCTGTCAACACCTGAAGTGAAAGTGGTCTGTTATTGCATCAGTTGTTCCTAATCCAATGCAGATCACTTCAAGATTTTCCTCTGGAAATGTTGCATCCTATTGATGTCCTTGTCACCATAATACATGGTCAATTATTGTCAACGGAAGGATGCCACGGAAAGCTACATCAGCTGGATTCATGTCCGACGGAATATGTCTCCAAGTCGTCTGACCACTGAGCTGCTGCGACAAACGTCTTCCACATGGCTGGCGATATCCGAATCCAGCACGACGAGATGACTAAATCAGTCCATGCCCAAGCTGTGATGTCCTCTGGCTGTAATAATAGTTTTACTTCGTCCATCAACTTTACTAATAGTGTTACACCACAATGTTCCAACTGAGGCAGTGTTATTGATGCCAAGATGCATGTGGATGTGTCCGCATCAAGCACACGAAGCGCCACAGAATCCGTCGACCTCCAACTTTGTCTCATTTGTGGTGTTCATCCATCGCAGGATCCTGATCTGTTGCAGAGTTGACAGATCTTGACGAAAAGTGACCCATTCTCGCTCAGGCGGGATAGGTTTGTCCCAATCTAGGCCTCGATCTTTGCTTTTATGAAACACGGTACAACCTTTATATCGGCAATAAGATCGACCTCTCTACGACTTCATAGCTGACTATTGGTGCAACCTGGAACGAGAAAACGACCAGAGTCTTGACGCCACTATCTTCTTCACAGGGAACGTCAAAATCTATCTCCCGCTGAAGACTGTGGAATGTGTTGCAGAACCTTCTTGCAGTTGCTGTCGCTAACATCATTCATGTCGAGACTCAATTAGGTTGGTACTCCTCTCTTGTTTGGAAGTTCACATTAGGAAGACGAAGTTCAAAGCTAAGTTCTCATATCCAAGAAGCTCGCCCATCTTTCCTTCCAAAACGCTTCGAAGGACTGGAAATTAGAGGCTTCATTTGGCGCATTGCTCGACCACGAACTCGGGAGAGCATCTCTACCTTAAGGAGGGTCTGTAGAGAAGACTGGAGTCCTAACTTCTTTTCTTTGCAAACTAGTAGTGAAGTGCTTCTTTACTCGGGAACGATGCCATGTGTCATTGCAATGATGAATCGTCAAACCAGAGCAATCGTTAAATGACAAGCAACAGCGAGGGAGAGTTTCGGCATCGGATTCCCTTAACATGGACTAGGCAAACTTCCAGCTTTTTAATCTTAAAATGATCAAGCAACGTCCTGTGAACTCTCTGACTTCCGAGTACAAAGGTCTGTCGTGGCTCTATTGAAACATTCATAAAACTATACGGATATCATTCGTCGCTGCTATCCTAGTGACACCTTGAACCTATTTCGACCTTTTGCAACTCAAATGGCAAGCAATTGCATCGTGCTCAGTTGAGACTGTGGAACTTGTCCTAAAGTCGTAAAGAAATCGATTCCACTGCGAGTAAATGGAAGAAAAGTCAGTGTACTACGTTTTGAAACAAAAAAAAAGTATCGGTGACAGTATACATCCCTGAGGGACACCATCATGGAAGATTGATGAAACCCACCATTCGGTTAATATAGAACGCATTCTCTACTAAGGAATCACAGCACACATCTCTTGATTTATTCTTTGAATACCCGCTCCAATCTGAGATAATCTCAAACCCCATCTATCTACCTGACTGCGTTCAACGTTTTGACATTCAACTCTCTTCAACTGCCAACCGGACTCACTGCTGATACACTGATACTGAGCGATCGACAGATGAATCGTTGACGTGCCGCTTTCCCTTTTTTTTTATTTGTTGTCTACCTGGCAGCAGTAGTGCATCAATCGACTTTTTATGAGATAAACCCTTTCATTAGGACGATGACGGGGTGGTGGGGGTTTAACTGATTAAATGTTTTCGGGCATTAAATCGAAATGATATGTTCACTCAGAGAGTTGTCCGCTCCAACCTGATGTTTGGGACCACACAATTCCAAATTTTTAATGGCAAATGGCCTTGGTTTTGGGTTTTGTTTGTGTGCTTTGGTCTGGACCTGCCGAACACCGGCAGCTACCCTTCCGCTCAACAACGTTGATGATGCGAGGAGAGACATGAAAAATCAATTTGTGTAATTTATTCGATCCGACGGATTGATTAGTCCTCGTGTGTGTAGATGAATATCTGTGTGTACACCTCCCGCTTGCGATCGATCTGAAGCAGGGCTTTGTTGGAATTCATGGCTAATTGACGGACGCATTCGAAACACCGAAATACTTTTAAGACGCGCTTGTTGTTTTGTTCGGATTCAAAGGAATCTCCAATTGGGCGGCCATCATTAGCGAGGATATGGGAAACTGAAGACTGAAAAATCCTTTTCGTCCTTGTGGACGATGATCGTCCATCATAATCTCACAGAAAAAATATGACAAATGACTGTGTGCAGACTGGATTATGTGCGTGTGTGTGGTACATAGTCATGCAATTCAATGCGAAGTTACGAGAGACATCGGCAGCGTCTGTGACACTGCATCTGTGCATGAATGAGTTGGCAGATCTGTCGAATACGCGTGTTAACACGATGACAAGTTGATAACCCCCCTCTGGTAGACATTTTGGAGTCAAACACAGTAGCTAAGGGGACCATCTACACACACACAAATACATGTGAGGGGGGGGAGAGTATATCCGGAATTGCATTGCATACATGTTACTGTCACAGGATGGGAGTGGAGTGGATATGGTATATGACGTTGCGTTGATTTAATCCTGGAAAACATTGCTGTGACTTGGAAGCGAACACCAGCCACGGATAACATGGATCAAAACTTTTGAGGACATTCGTTGATTTTTTTTTTTTTTGGCTGCAATTTACGAAAGTGTTCACTACACTGAACGAAATAGAGCGCTCCTCTGTCGACACTTGTGATTAAACTTGTGACAGTTTGTTATTGGGAATCCTTTCCTCAACTGAGGGCAATTTTTAGTCGATTAGGCGGCCAAATAGAAGTGAAAATCGATATCAGACGATGGTGAGTATGTATTCAGCAATAATGTGGGATTATGACCCACTAAAAGTTACTTACATTCCCTGTCTCTGTCACACTGCACTTCATCGTGGGGATGGGTTTAGATTTGAATAACTTTTCTCTAGCTTGAGTCTACTACGTATGCATGGTTCACACGGTGAATACGACCTTCCTTCCTCTCTTCCGGCAGATGTTGGCTCCAAGCTCTGTGTGACTACAACCGGTCTTAGGTTCGATTAGGTACGTGAGCTGGCGAAGAGGAACATCCTCTAGGCCACACTCAGGTCGCTGCAAACCCATTGTGATACCCATAGGGGGAAATCTTACCCTACCCGCTTAAAGAGTATAAAACTTTTAAGCCTTACTTACTGTTTGTGTAGGTCGTTCACCGTTTTATCGGATAGTTCCTCAAGATCCGGGAAGAAGTGACGTCCGAGGAATCTGTGTCTTAGGTGGTACAGGCCAGAACAGTGACAGATGAATTGGATTGTATCTTCATAGACTTCCTCGTCTCAGCAGCCTCTAAACAGGTCTTTCTCCGGAGAGTGTTGTGTCCCATAATCACACCTATAAGAGTGGGGAGGGATTTTCTATCTTTTCTTTAACTCTGTTGTTTCTAGCTTTGTCAAATATGGGCCACAGCTTCCTTGTGATGATGTCCAGAGTCCAGAGAGGACCATCTGTGGTTTGCCTCTCTAAGAGCTTTATTCCCTAATGAGCAAAGCGGGATGTTCATCGCAGAGGTCGGCTGGTTCCGGCTCAACCGGCTTGGCATGAATTCAATATTCTTTCTCCTGGTGACAAACACTCCCTCCGTCTGACTAAATGGATAGTCTCGTTGCAATTGACTTCATCTTCTTTCAAGAATTTGGGAAAATCAGTGATCAGTGGGGAGTCGTTTCGAGTCTCAGAACACCATCAGGTCCTAGCATGGACCCTTGTGGGACTCTTCTAGATGTGAGGTGTTGCTATGCCTGAAGCTTAGTCACGTCCATTGGCGTCTTCTCTTGAAGTTGTTTACCACCACCTGGACGATTAGCAAGATTCAAGGCATTTTTGATGGTTAGTGTCACGGCTTGGCTCGGAGAATGCTCCAGCAAAGAGGATCTTTGAATCCCAGCCACCTGATTCACGAAGAAAAGGGAGGCGATCAGGCAATTGTGGACGCCAGAAACCTTGGTCTAGTAAGCTCGAAGCAGCGTGCCCGGGGCCGGGAGGGATGAAAAGTGGTATTAGTTCAGGCTAAAACCCTCCAAGGGTCGCTGGCCTGATAAGCAAGTAAGTGCCACGGCTGATCCATATTGCCTTTTCCATCTCATTCCTTGGATAGCACCCACCTTGGTTCCAGTGATGCTTCATCTGCCTGTTTCCTCGATGACCCACTCTAGGGGAGTGTTCATAGTTCAATCTCCTTCAAAGCATCTACAGTCTACTACAGTTTTTCTAGTGATTCGTTGCTCTTAGGTGTCCTTGAACACTTGTATGTACCTCTTCGAGATTTGTCTGGGTTCCGTACCAATGTCCAACATGTCCTCGTGTTGGCTTCCTCCACTCGTCGTCACAGAAGTTTGGGGGTTCTAGTTGGCATCCGACTTTTGATTGAATAGCTCCCACGAACTTTCTGTACAGCGAGCGTCGCTCGCTTGTCATCCATACGCCAACCTCGGTCCTCAACATGGTCAACCTCGCAAACTTACTATTCCCTCGTGGCAATTGGCATTCCATTGTCGCATTGTTCAATGGTTACACGTGTCCTCTCGGTGACAATCAATTTCAGGACATTCGACTTGCGCCAAAAACGTACTCCAGAGAGCCACGTGCTCAAGACGGGCCAAGTATCTTCAGTTCTCAGAGAAACACCAATCTTGTTTGCAATCAGTTTATAGAAGCGATTTTCTCAGTGCACGTGGGTATCCTAATCCAGGACAAATCGAAATGCGAAATTGTCCATGTCAAATGGTCTCCGAATGGTTGTCATCCATAAATGGCCCGTTGTGTCCGCCCGTGTTACACGAAACAATTTCCTGATTTGCTTCAGGTTCAGACTTGGATAAACACAAAGATTCCGGAACGCGATTCATCCACCAGCGGCGGTAGGTACATCCTCTAGTACACACCCCACCGAACCATCACCATCGTCATCAGTAACGACAACGACGACGACAATGATGATTGCTTACCTCTCACAATCATCCATCACAATCGTACAGACTCCCATGGCGGGTGAGAGTGGTTGGTGCTGGGAATCATAAGCGATATGGACGCGTGGAATATGCTGATAGACGGCAGCAATGTGCGCTGAAAGGATTGTAAATGGTTATGGTTTTTATTTCGGACACACCAAAAAGATTGGCCATAGCCGATGACGATGACTATGACGATCACGATGACGATGGGTATGACGACAAAGGCGACAGGGTCCTGATGACAACAACAATACTCTCGCAGTCTCCCAGCAATGTGTGATGAATGTTTGCACGCTCGGAATGCTTCACTAAATCCATGATGGATGATGGTATTATGTTGACGTTGGTTGGTGTTTCACAAAAAGGCTAACGTGTCCGACGTGAGAACAGCGAATACAAAAACCACACACAGAGTGAGAGAAACATATTGTTTCCTCGAATTTAATTGAAAGTTTGCACGACGACGGTGGCTTAGAAAAGGGGGTTACGAAACGAACAGCCCTTCTTTTGGCAATAAGGCCAAGTGCCTAGAGGGTACATCTGATGTCCTCGTTTACGTTTATGATTTCATTCCACACAAACGGGAAGTGGAGGAAGTAAAACGCCGCGCTTATGCACTTGAAGGCTATAAACGAAACGGGACTCGCTTACATTTTATAGCTTGTTCCGCGTTTAAAGAAGTCGTAAACGTTTAAAATTTCTTTTTCATTTTATTGAGCACATGTGTAGAGTTTAAGGTCACCCGGTCGTATGTGTACGGAAATGGGAATACAATGAGAGTTCCAGGTCATGTCGGGGAAATTTGGAGTGAATAGGCAATAAGGCTTTGGGGGTCTTTAAAATTGAATAAGAGCTATGCAAGGTAATGAGGTCTTGGAATAAGCTGTGTGAAGTGAAAGTGTGCCGAAAGTTGTGTTTTTGATTGATGGAGCATCTGCAAAGGACCGGTAGATATGGTGGACGAAGGCTTTTGTAGGGAGCTTCTTACTTTGAGCAAGCTCTGCGCAAAGCCCCAAAGAGGTTCGTTGTGGTACTTTCAGAAAGACGTCATCGGAACTAATCTAAGTCCTAAAGAAGCGTGTAGTTCCTCCATTGGAACGTTGGGGCCTTCTTTCTTATAGAAGAGGGACACTGTAGTCGGGCGAACACTTATTTGGCGGTCGATAGCTAAGCTGCGACACAACTTGGACACAACTAGATAAAAGAGATCGCTAACCAGTATAAAGTCACACTCTGTTGGGTCCTTGGTCACAGCGACTGTGCAACTGACGGATGATGGCTCTTTCAAGATAAGGCTCTTAAGCTACATGCGATCGGAAGTTTGTTGACTTACACCAATGCTCCCAATGTAACACCCGATCTTGATCCTAAAAAGATGACTAAAAAGAGGCCCACTCTCGAGACTAACTAACGTCTTCACAGGACACTGCTTCCTAGGTAGACATGCTCAGTGTTTAAGTATTCTATGCGACGAGGAGGAGGAGGGATCTATTGAACACCTCCTTTGCACGGGTCCCGGCCTTGCTAACATCAGGAAAACCATCATCTAGACGAATATTTCTTTAGCGGCCTACAGGCCGGGGTGGACTAAAATCTCAACCAACAAGCGTCTCCAGCAAGCTCAATCTTTAGCTACCTGCCTCCGCTAAGTTGGTTGAGGTCCTCTTTCACTTGCGTACCCCGCCTGAGTCGTGGTCCTTCTCTACTATGCCGTTCCTCGGGGCGGATTCGAAGATATTCTGGGCCATCTTAGTCGTTGAACCTTCATTCTTCTGGCTAAGTCGATGTCGCTATAGAACCTGTATACCCGCTCGTTGTTGTATACTCCTCTTCCTCTTCCTCCACTCATCTTCTGGATTTTTCTTCTCAAAACAACCTTGAGTAACCTCATCAACTTTTGACAAAGTACATACCTCTGCGCCGTAGAGCAGGACTAGGATAGTTAAGGTCTTGTAAAGAGTCATTATAGTAGTTTGACAGAGGGCTTTCCTATTTGATTGCCTTCTTACCCCAATGAAGCAGCGATTGGCAAGAGTTATTCTTCGTTTGATCTCAGCGCTGGTGTCGTCGTTTGATTAAATAGCGGAGCCTGGGTAGACCAAGTCCCTAACTACCTCAAAGTTACATCTAACTGCGGTGACGTTTTGTCCGAGACGTTGGTGTTGGTTGGCCTTTCTGACAGCATATACTTGGTCTTGGTCCTTCTCAACACTTTCTCCGATTATGTCAATAATATCGGCATATGCGAGTGATTGGACGGACTTTTGAAGGAATGTGCCGCGTGGCTTTTATACAATTTGTTCAAGACGAAGTCGTGTGGCAGTGCGTCACCTTGTCTGAATTCTCGTCTATCATCAAAGCGGTCTTTTCCGACCTCTATAGAGGAGCGTGCATACACCATTGTCATCCTTCATAAATGGACGAGTTTCGCATGGATGCCAAAACTATACATTGCTCTGTGTAGCTCGTCTCTAAAGATGCTGTCATACGAGGCCCTGAACTTCCTGAGTTTTTTCCAAGATCTGCCGTAGTGTAAATATTTGGTAGAGGGTGGACTCTCCTGGCCTAAAGTCACACTGGTATGGACCGTTCAGATTGTTGATGAACGGCTTTAGGCTGTAGGCGATGTTGGAGATTGATGCCTCTGTAGTTGGGGTACTTCAGAGGGTCTTCCTTCTTGAGGATCGGACAAAGAATGCTGAGGTTCCATTCATCGGGCATACTTTGGTCAGATGAGTTGGTGTATGCACCTTACCAAGTCATTGGCCATCCACTCCAGCAGCTTTGTTGGACTTCAGCTTAGATATGGCTGTCTTCTCTTCATCCAGGTCGGGTGGATGGAATTGTTGGCCTACATTGTCCAGGTTGAAAGGTTCATTCTGCCTGACAGCGGTATTTGGTTCGTCATCGCCGTTATACAGTTAACAGAAATGATCCTTCCAAATCCTCAGCGTTGACTGCGACTCTACTACTATGTTTCCTTGTTCGTCTCTACAGGCTTCACTTCGGGATGTAAAACTTCCGAATCTCATTCCTGGAGTAGCATCTCTCAATTTCCTCGAGCGCGTGCTTCTCATGATCCTTCTTTTTCCTCCTGAGAAACCGGTGGTGCTCGTCTCTCCTCTTCTGCTCGTACAGCTCGTGAGCAGCTCTAGTCCTTTTTTTCGTCGCCGATCTTTAAATCGATGAAGAGGTGTTGTGGTGGATATCGATTTGAAGCTTCAAAATCTGCTGGTCGATAGTGGATTCTCCTTGATCTCTTCTTGGAGAACCACTTCTATGGTAGATAGGTAAGTTGAAGAGGTGTCAGCCTTCACTCGAGTCTCTACAGATCTTTTGTGTCTCTCTAATGACACGTCGCCTAGGTCGTTGAAATAGTATTCACCGAGGACCGTCTTTCTTGTTCTGTGAAGATTCGCAGAGTTGTGTTCTCTTCCACGTCTGTATTCCCACAGCTTCTTCATAGGTTATTCTTCTAAGGTCGGTTGCCAGTAGGTTGTGGCCTATGATACTTCCTATGAAGAGTGTTATAAGGGTGGGGGATATTTTGTTCAAAAGTTGTCTCTCTAGACTGAGTATCTGAGCTTTTTTTTTCCACACCCATACGATATTTACTGGATCCCCCCTGTCCCATCTGAGTTATTCTACAATACCAAACCTTTTCCTGTAAATCTATTTTCCACCTCCTTCCTTTGAATCCCATTATCCAACCCACATCCTAAAAGAAACGTCCCCACTCCCCGTCGATATAACATAAACTGAAAGCAACAAAACAATTTGTTAACCTAATTTAATGTTTCCTGTTTGAAAAGTCTCATATTTTCCAAGGGAACGCTATAAAACGGGGTTTTCTCCTTTTTTTTTTGTGACACATTTCCCTTGATTTCCGGCTCCAAGTATAGAGTTTCCGATTTGCTTGTGAAAATATTTAAATTTGCATTTCCTTTCTCCTTTCTCTCTCTCTCTTATTTATTCGTTTCGAAACAAAAATATTTGAAAGTTCACATACATATACAGATTATCAAGTCAAAATTTTTGAAATAAACAACAAAAGGTCCTTCTACGTCAGAATACAACACATTTGTCCATGGAGGACGACTAACCGAGCAAAGAGCAGTCCTGTCTCTCATTCCATTGGAGAGAAAGTTTAACTTCTGTGTCTGTTTCGAGGAGAACAATATACATAAGTCAATTGAGAGGGAATAGAAGAAATAATTTTTAAGTACCCTCGTGGTGAGGTGATATTTTGGGACAGTTTGGGACAAAAGTATATTGGACCTCAGGACTTGAAAAAATTGTCGCAAATGCTTGGGATGAATGGTTTCTTTAAGGATTTTTACGACAGCAGTGATTTTTTCATGCATAAGTCCTTGGGACAGGACTACCACAGACTCTCTCCAATTGATGTAGTGTGAAACCCATTTTGCTGACAACTCGACTTATACTATTGTCACCCACTGTACCCCACTTTGAATGTCCTTTTAGTTTGTCTTTTGTGGAGCCTACCTTTTTGCAGTCTCAAGGATAGTGTGTGGCAAGGAAAAAAGGACTAAAATTCAATTCGAATACGATAAACACTTAGACAGGATATCATTCAATGGCTATAAATTGTTTTGGGTTGTTTTCTTCTTCTCGTTTGTTGTTCCTTGGGACCCCTTTCTACTTCCATTTGCATTTTCATTTCATTTCTTTAGTCTTTTGGACATCACCGGTCAGATATCCCATGCAGAGGGTCCTTGAGGGATGTGTGTTTTGTATTTATTTCAAAAATAAATCGATTTTTATACTCTTCAGTTAATTATACATGAAATGAACCCTTTGTTTGGTTCTCTCTCTCTGTGTCCTGAGGGATATCGTGTTATTTGATCAATGAAATGGTTAACTGTTCACCCCCTTCTGTTTTGGTGCATCACCTGGAATTGAGTCGAATACACCTGCTAAGGGAAATATGGAAATGGACTGGAACGGGTGAAGGGTAATTAGGAAAAATTAAACTATTCACACGTCTAGGTTAGGGTAGAATGCACCTGTTTTGCCATGTCGCCTAGGTTATGGGTTGGATGTACACAAATCGTTCTGCTTTCAGAAGTTCGAGCTTACAGTGTTCTAGCTTAGACTAGAGGTAGCAATCGCTGAGAATTGAGAGCTTTGTTATGGTCGCTTGCCTGGAGGCTGCTCTAGCCAGCCTTTGAGCAACGTGGTTTGGTTTGCCGGAATTCATTCGACTTTTTTGCTGAGTAAACATACTTAATCCAAATATCTGCGCCTTTTATCAGGTGAGCCGTCTAGCTACACAATTCTCCTGGATGTCATACTCGGTAGCCTTTCGTTCCATATGACAGCATTCATTGTCTAGAGCTCTCGATGATGGATCAGTGCATATGGTTCGCTAGGCCAAAAGCTCTGTGGGGTTCTTCTCTTTTCATCTTGTAGTCTGCCTGTTCCAGGCCTGATGATTGTAGTCGTGGCTTTACATCTCCGACCATTGCAACATTGTCAGCATAGCTAATGATATTCACTCCGCTTGGCCTTGTCGTTTTCAATATGCCATCGTGCATTATATTCCACAGAATTGGGCCTAAAACTCAGCCTTGGGGAACTCCTTATACATCCTAGGCCTCTTCTCCGTTTCGTAGTGAAGAGTTTGTTCTCAGTAGGATTGCAAACTGGAAGCAACGTGTCCGGGACTGTAAAGGATGGAAAGCGGCATTAGTTCAGGCTTAGACCCTCTAAGGGTCGCGTTAGTAGGTTTGCACCTCTGGCAATTGCTTCACGAGCAATGTCGCACACTGCGTCTATTGTCTGTATGGTGCTTCGCTTCTTTCTAAACCTGAACTGTTGATTAGATAGCCTCTAGTCTCTTTCAGTGTATTGCTCTAGTCTTGCGCGTATAATTTTTTCAAGCTATTTCCCCAATGTGTCAAGCATGCACAGCGGACTTAAAAACTACGGTTCCACAGGGGGTTTGTCACTCTTTGGGTTTGCGACTGCCTTTTGAACTGTAGAGTTGGAGATTGCTTTTCTTTTGGCATTCCTTTGTAGAAGTGTAGAAAACTACGCTCTAAACATCCAGGATACGTGAGTTGTGGTATCAAAATGGCGCATCCGCACTACTTGTGTTGTGTCACATCCTCATCTCCCGTCAGATATACAAAACTATCTCCACAACAATGCGTGAGACCACAGAACTTCTCGTGGAATTCTATTCCACAATTCGCGTTCCACATTCGGAATTGAATATACGTTCATCAAAATTCCAACAAGATCCTCATCAAGCCATTGTTCTCCCCGATGTCTGTTGCCAAATTTGTCCATCCTCTTCCCTCCTGCCGTCTTCAGGAGTTAGGACTTAGAACTAAGGTCCATGTGGATACAGTGTGATACCCATGAAATGTTTCCTTGACTCAGTTATTCATACCTTATTACACGCCATCTATCCTTAAGTCTGAAACTAGATGCGGATACCCTTAAAGTATGCAACAAAATTTTTTTGTTTTGGTTTTTGAGGCTCTGAAAGATATTTTCAATTTATTTTTTACTAATATTTTTATTTCTCAGGCATACATATCGCTTATTTTAAGGTGAGTCAATATTTTTGTATACAAAAACCCTTAAATGACATTGTAGCATCCTTTGTAAGATCACTTTGATAGCTTCCTTTAGTAATGCATTTATAAAAACTTAAAACTTTCCCTAAAAGTTGTTCCTTCATTCTTTTTTTTCCCTTTCTTGCTCCTCTGGGCAGTGAACTAGTAACGTGGTGAATATAATCCTCGTAATAAAAAAAAAAAAAAAAAACCCCGTCACTTACTATGCAATTATGAGTCTTCAATTCAACACGAACGCGGCGGCAGCAAAGGATTTATGGGTGTAGTTTCAACTTTCAATCCTTACGGGCTAAAAGTTTTCAAAATTTCTTTTGCACTTGTCTTCCGTGCCATCGTCACCCTGTGTGTTGACTTGGCAGGAGCAGGATTTAAAATTAATCGAAGTTTGAAAAAAAAAAAAATCGTTATCATAGTTATTCAGGATTACTCAAGGATTAATCGGTTGTCTTTGAAAGGCAAATTATAAAGAATTTACTACAATTTTTTTTTGTAATAGAACAACGTGCTGACCATGGCGTGTCATGGTCTGATCCTGAAAGGTTCAATGCGTTTTTTTAATTTGAAATTTACTGAGAGTTTTATAGGTTAAAAACTTTGTAGATTGCCTTTGTATGACAGGATAGGAGAAGGGAATGAATGAAAAGTTGTTCCCTTTCGGAGCGAATAGTTTGAAGCAGTTAGTTGCTTTACAAAGCTGAAAAGTCGGGTCTATTTTGAATTTGAAATCCTTGTTTCACTTCCTCCAAAGTAACAAAAACTGCATTCTCTACTCAAGCCTTGGGAAACATTATTGACAAAAGGATGAACAATTACCATTTTTCGTCCTTTTCAATTCGTCAACATCTGACAAATTACTACTTCCTTTACATTGTTTGTTTCCTTTAACACCTTGTCCCTTGACAAATTGTGAGGAGAGAAAGAATTACAAAATTCTGACCAAAAAGAGAATCCCATTCACACTAGATCCTTGTTATCCTTTTGCTAAATACCTTGTAATCCTATTTATTCTGTTTTGTATTGCATAACATCGGGGCTCACTTTCATTAACAAACAATTTCCTTTCTGTTTATTTGTCGAGAAAAAAAAACCTTTTATAGAACCAAAAAGGATAATGTAATTTTAAATCCTTATTGCCGTTCACCCAAACAAACAGAGGACAAAAAGTCGGAATACCAAAACGAAAAGGACATGAGAAATGAAGAAAAAAGCAAACAACAATCCAATTGCAGATGTTTTTCCTTTGCCAAATGAATAATGCAACTGTGACTTTTGATTGCGTGTGTCCTTTCTGTCGGGAGCAACAAGAAATTTGTTGCAAAATTAGATAACAATGTGTCTCAGGAACGGAAAACCGTAACCAAATCAAACCGCACATCTGGCCGTAAGGGAGTTGCCATCTTTCAAGTTCATAAGATGCGACAACAAAAAGGAATCCACACCACTTGTACACTTGTATACCACAACCGGAAGGAGAAGGCAATAAAATCTCACTTTACCTTGTGTGTTGTTGTTACCTCAGCAGGATATACGTGTAATTGTTCACCGCATTTATCACATTTCACAAGTTGCAAGTTCCTTCCAAAGGCAATTATTGCCGTTCTCCCTCAATGAGTTTCTCTTTGATTCGTTATTCTTATTCTTTTTCTTGAGTCGTCGTCGTCCTGTGTCAGGATATGGAATTTTCACCTTCAAGCTAGGTGTATGAATTTATTGTTCCGCATTCCCGATGATTAATTGTTTCCGATCTGTTTGCGTTCACCTAACTATGTGTGTGTGTGTTGTGTACGTCCAAATTGAAATACTGTTCGTCCTGACACAATGTCCGATCGGATGTCGATGGCAAAAGAGAACCAAAAAAAAAAAAACAGCAAAGGAACCAAAAGCTGAAATGCCCGATGGGAATGGGAATGCAAACCAAAAACCAGCAGGAGGATTCTCTTTCAATTGAAAAAGGAAATCAGAAAGGAATTGAAAATTGCATTCAGAAAAAAAAGGACACACACACAGAACAAGCACATGGAAAGGAAAAAATCAATCAGTCACTCCTTTTAAAGAGAGGGAGAGCGCAAACAAATGACATCTGCAATTCACCATATATCCGTTCGGAAGAAAGGAAGACATGAACAAGGACGAGACGTACACATTCAATTCAAATTGAATGGCTTAAACCTACATCCGAATGGATATGTTTCGGTGTGAGGCATGGCGGCGGTCATAGAAGGACTCTTTCGACTGACAGAGAAATTTGTTGGGACAATTTCAATTTGACTTTTCAATTAATGATTGCTTATGTCTGTCGAATGCATTCATTAAGTAGGAAGGACTCTAATGAGTATTGAAATGTTTCGCAACGTAGAGTGATTGATGGGGCGGACATCCATGGGAATTGTATGGAGTTTGGGCGGGTATGGTAGGCTTAGGCTGATTGGGATGAGACTATTACTGGGAATAATTGAAAGTGGAAGGACAGAATCGTACAAAAAGATGAGACAAGTGTTTGAGGGACTCTAAGTCTACAAAGGAGTCTTCGACTTACAAATTTTGCTAAAAATTACTATTGTCGTCGTCCTTAATTTCACAGATCTTAGGCGGTCTACGAGGCACACTCCACTCGCTTCTCTAGTTATTTGTTTCAACAGAAATTGGCTATCTCTTCTCTTCTTTTTTCCTCTCAATCTCTCTCTCTCTCTTTCTTTTTATCCTTTCCAACAATTTAACTCTCGAGTTTCAACTTTATGGATCTTATCTGCTTTATTCTTGGCCAGTTGCCCCTAGTTTCACGTATCAAGTTGGTTGAGGTTCGTTTTCATTTGTTTGGGCCACCTAGGGCGGGGCATCCTTAACCTCCTTCTTAATCCATTTTTGGATCGATGTCTAGAAAAAACTGGAACCTGCTGCGGGACTGGGCGTATACACAGATTAAGAATGCTAAGTTCGATTAGTTGGTTTGAAACCTTTGGTCGAATACCTTGAGACCCTCGAAAACAGGAGCGAAAGGGACTCCAATGAGGGCTCTCACCAGAAAGTACTCTTCCTAAACATTTCTCAAGTAGTTAGGCTTCGTTAAGCTGGAATTAATTCTAAGAGAAGTCGAGTGGAAAGGTTTTCAAGCCATACTAGGGTTTGAGTATGAACTTCCAGTTGAAAAGACTGCAAAGCAGCGAGCCGCATTATTTACGCCCATCTATGTACTTAAGTTATCTGATCTTACGTTAGATTAGGTTAGGTTGTGGTGGGTGCCAGCTATAACCAGCAGCTTAAATGAGTGATAGGTACAACGTGATACCACATGGATCAGGAGAGATCTCCTTAAGTACTCGTTGTACCAATTGGAGCTTGGGATGAAGTAAGTGAGGTTTCTGACATCTGTGTTTCTCAGATCGCCTAAGTTAGGTTAGGTACGTGAGTGGGAGGAAATTCTCTGCATCAGATCGCCTAAGGTGGAGCCTTCTTTTGCGGGAGAGAGCTACGCAGCTACATAAAAGGTGGGAAGTGGTTTTCTCCTGCACAAAAATCGTTCGAATGTACCCCAAGCCTTGTTGCATGCTTGCCTTTTAGACAATGTCCAGTGATGACTCCTATTACGGTTCTGATATGCGATCTGTTGAGAGGAATTAAATTCTTAGAGCGTTTCAGATCTGCTTTGTCACTAGACACGTTGAACCACTTGTCCACCTAGAATTTGTTCTCTCGATAGCATCCAGCTTGCGCTTGATCTGATCTTGTAAATGTCTTATTTCATGAATCATACCAAGATCCTTTCTGAAAATATTCAACAATTGAGCTTATTTAAGACTACAGAAGCCCAAGACTCTGATCGGTTTAAGCGTCGTTTTCCTACTTTGAACTGACTTAGGCTAAAACTATTGGTATCTCACCTAATCGAGCTGATTAGACTTCTCTAACAGTGAGATTTCGATGATTCTAACCGTCTTTTGAACTCCCAATATCGACTTGATTTTTGCTTTTTAATTTCCAAGTCCGACTCAGCAAGGTGATATCCATTGTCGCCTAGGTAAGTATAAGTCATCTTCCGTCTGTATCATCCACTTCAAGTCGTTGGACCTTCCTTAAGTGTCTGCTTTTTTGCCTTAACTTACCTAGGGCTAAAGAAGTTTCAGTTGAATGATTTTACCCAAACAAACAAAATCTAGTCTACGCTCAAAAGTATGCTACAAAATTCGTTTACCGAATACACCAACCACTACGATTCATTGCAACTCCTGGGGAGTTTGAAAACTTACTCCCAACGTGGCTAAGGATAGACTTGGGATAATTTTTGTTCCATTTTCACTGTTTTATAACCCTCTACCCTTAATTCCTAAACGCTATCGATACCCAATTGTGTAATAATGAATTTCTCTGTACAAATGCCTCTCCCTGTCCAATCTCAACCTAACTATCAACAAACTCCAAGCGTGTAGTTCTCACTTAATTAACAAATTTGGCAAAAACGATGTTCATCACACCCACCCTCTCTCTTCATTAGAACCGTTCCGACCGACAGAAACCCATTACTCACAGCCAACCCCCAAATAGTGTCAGCGCGAGTATATTTATTTTTTTTCCTCGAAACGGGAATAAAAATTTCAACTCCCTACCCCCCTCCACGTCATCCCTTCCTTGGTTGTAATGGTCAGCAAATGAGGTGTTAATGGTCACATGTGATTCTAATGGCTAGACCTGATGATTCCACTATTCTTCTTCATGATTGTGTGTGGTACTTTGTACTCGTTATTGGATTGGAGACCACACACACACATAAAAACCACGCAACACATGAGACTAATGGTCCTTTAAGGATTCCTTAATTGTCCCTGCAGCAACGATGAAGCATGTGCGAAGGAAAAACTCTTAATTATTCCGAGAAAATAGCGAAAGCTCTTTAGCTATGGTCATGTGTGGTGGAGGAGAGATCTGAAGAAATGCATGTGTTGGGGTGATGTCCTTTCGTCGTCGTCGGCGCTGCAACAAATAAATTTGCATAGGGGGTTTTGGTTTTGATTTTTTCCTCGGGTTGTGTGGCAGATTTAGATTGAAAACTTCGCAGCTACTAGCCCCTGGGGCAACTTATTTGCATGAGATGACAAATTTTACTTATGGAATTGATTATGTCGTGTTCAGTTCATTGGATTGGAAAGATATAATTCTTGACTCACTCTCCCTCCCTCTCTCTGTCTCTCTTGAACAGGGATTCGTTGCATTGCGCTTAGATAAACTAATTTGGATATTCAATTCCGGATCGACGAATGCTGGTTGATGGGAAAAGACATGTGTTACATCCGGAGATGCATTGGTAATCCAATGTAACCGCAGTAATGCATGAAGGAGCCTCGAATCTTTGGGAGATTGAGTGGAAAAGAGAGTTGTAGGAGATTGGGCCTTAGGTGAGGAGGTGTTGTGAATCGAAGTGCGGAGTAAGTTTTCAAAATCGAATCGAAATACGCCATGAGTTGCAAGGAATCCTAGCGGTTGGTGTATTCGGTAAACGAATTTTGTAGCATACTTTCGAGCGTAGACTAGAATTTGTTTGTTTGGAGAAACTCATTCAACTGAAACTTCTTTAGCCGTAGGTAAGTTAAGGCAAAAAGGCAGACACTATGGAAGATCCAACGACTTGAAGTGGGTGATACAGACGGAAGATGGCTTATACTACCGTAGACGACAGTGGGTATCCCTATCTTGCTGAGTAGGACTTGGAAAATAAAAAGCAAAAATCGAGTCGATACTGAGAGTTCAGAAGAGGGCCTTTCCGAGGCTGTAAGACGGCCAGAATCATCAAAATCTGACTGTTAGTGGAGCCTGATCAGCTCGATTTGATGAGAGACCGACAATTTTTGCTGAGTGTCAGAAACCTACTTCGCTTCATCAGAAGTAGTAGTTCAACGAGTAGGTATGGCACTGGCAACAGCTAGCAGCCACTTCAATCCAACCTCACCTATGAGAAAGCACTGGAGTATGTCCCTGCTTCAGTCTCTTTCTAATTAAACTTCCCGAGGGGTGCCTTACCTGGTTTCGAAAGCCCACTTAAGAGGTCAGATCTTTTCAACACTTCTCCTATCATGCGGCAGACATCGTAGGAGGACCCTGATCTTAGAAATGAGTTTGTTCTCTTCACGGGTTATCCTCCACTGTTTTGTTGAATTTGTCTAAGAATTCCCATGCCAATTAAGATCTGATGTCGTACGAGCTATCACATATAAGGCCGCTTGATGACACGACATCATTCTCCCTTGACATTTATGAACAAGACGTGCCCTATACTAAACTTTCTTCTCTGTGTTCTCTTCATCCAGGCCAGCTTGGTGTAGGCACTACGTTGTCTGCGTTAGAAGACAAAAGATTAAGCATCGCCTTCTCGTCTTTCTTCTTCTCCATATCGTCCGCTGCTTCGCTTCCTTTTTCTTTCTTAACGTGGTTGTTCCCTTGAAGCAATATCTATGCAATTCTCTACATCGTTCCCTTTTTTCTTCGAATGTAACATGAAGCGGTCTCAAAGTGGAAACTTGTGGTACCCCACTTGTGACTGTATACCAACATCTTTGGAGTCGAATAAGCTTTCAGTTCAATGTTACATCTCTTCTCAATCTTCCATCTTCTATGGCTTTCGGTGTCGTTCCGAGAGCTACACTGATGGCGACTATATTTGACCTGAACCTCCCTCATTTTCGATAGCTGCATCCAGGCAGTTCTTAATAGTGCTTCCTCATATATGCTTTTTAGAACGTGCCCTGAACAGATGACAATGCAGTAATTGTGAGCTCAATCAGGAAGAAACAATGGGCCCTAGCTCTCTTATTGATTTCCGTCAAAGGATAATGAATCAGGCTGTTGAAGGATTCCACTAACAATGTGGTAAGGATCGACCAAACACACTGCCTGACAGTGCGGCACCATCATTTTTCCTTTCTTCGCCTCTGTGTGGGTGAAACGAAGACGACAGGAGACATTGCATTTTCCCAGCACCATCCTATCCAGCATCCAAATCATCTTCAAGGCTTCGGTCTCTCATTGATTCATTAATCCGAAACGGATTGTAACGGTTTAACAGCGAAAACAAATGTCCAATTCAAAGCCAACCTCCCCCCTCCCGCCGTCTATCGCCGGAAAAGTCGATAAATAATTGAAAAGCATTTGCGTCCATCAGGGTAACACCAATCACTTCCTAATCATGTTACACATACTCTAACACAACATGTCGTTCCTCTTTCACTAATTAATACTTCTCTACCCCACCAAGCATGCATCACACATCCCCAAGAGATTTACCTCACACCACCACCCCCTCGAACTGCACCCGAACTCACACTTAACTAATTCAAAAAAAAAAATGGACCGGGAACTACATTACCCCAATCGATCAGAGCTTCTTTAAATGCCCACAAACCGAAGGGACGCGTTCCATCACACCATCATCATCATCATCATCTGCGTCGTTGTCGACCATATCAATGGGAATGAAGCAGAAGCTATACTACTACTCCCCCGATTCAAGAAATCACTTAACCAGAACAAATGGGATGAGGAGCAAACAGTGACGTAGAGACGTGTACCTTCCTCTAGGCCTGAATCGAGAAGATTTATGCGAAGACAGATCACAGAGGAACATTCTTGCTTGTGTTTCCAGCGACTCGTACTACATCATTTAGCACCATGTATCTTGTGGACTTGGATATACACACACACACACGAACAGGAACACACACTTCCATTAGGATAGAGAGGTGTAATTATTTTTCCCAACCAAGACAGGTTACCGGAACGATTTTTTTTTTCTGTTTTTCTTGAGTGTGCTCCCGTTCTCCTTTGAACCCTGTATAGGCCGGTTAGTTGGGTTAGTCATTGATTCATTTGGTCCCCGAAGCAGGAGGACGCATAAAACGGAACGAATCGCCGCCGCTGCAAATGTGTGTTGAGAATGTGAAACAAGGGGTTCGTCAGTGCCCACCCAAATGCTTTTCGATAATTACCGGGAAAGGTTTCTCCCTCATTGTGAATTGAACAGGAACGCGATAGTGGTCCAGCTTCTGCTTCCTCCTGTTTTAGTTGTCTGGTGGTGTATACGCATTTCCTTTGGGAAGATGATGAGCCACACGATGGTTTCGTTGCTCTGATGTGATCCTAGGAGATAAAGAGGTGTTAACACAAGAACTCCATTAAAAGTTGTTCCGCTGTTTTGCATATCCTTGTCAGAGTCTTCCTCTGAACCGTTTTTTTGTAAAAAATTTCCCAGACATTGATTTATTTGAAACAGCGGCGTCGTGAAAAGTTGTTGCAACACCAGCTACTACCTTGACTAGGACGAGCATTATCTTGGATGTCAGCATTGATGGCGATAGGGAGTAGCTCCTTTGTGCAACAAAAGTTCGGAAGTCTGCAAAAGATTGAACATTCGTCGAGTGAATGCATACATTAAGGGAATTTTATGGATAAAAAAAGGACTTCGGGATATAACTCTCTCGAAAGTGTTGAATGTTGCATGCAATAAATATTTCCTTGTCGTCTGTCTGGGGAGAAAAATACGTCTCATTTGCCAAAGGGGGAGGTGATAAAGTTTGAGTTCGAGTCCAAATATCTTTTATAATCCTTGTGTCCTTGAGCGAAATTTTGCTCCAAAAACCCCATCACACCCCCGTCAATGGGATCACTGGAGGTGTGTCATATCCATAACTCCCAACTGTCAACTTCTTCACATGGAATTTCCTCTTATCACACCTCATTTTGACACAAAACACTGCGTCGCTCTCCCCATTTCCCTTCAACAAGGACCATGACCTTGTGTGTGTGTGCTTGTGTGTCTTTGACAAGAAAATTTCGAAACAAATCACAACTCGCATTTCCTTATTTCTTGGAAAAAAAAAATACGAAAACATTATGAACCCCTCCTTTGCCAACCACACACACACACACACACACACAGAGAGAGAAACTCCCTGATAAGCTTGAGAGGAACTCCCTACGCACGATTGCACTGATTAGCTCTCACTAGGCTTAGGCAATACGGGCAATGATCTCCCGTTTGGTATCACATTCACAGGAGTCGGTCCTTTCCCTCTGTGTGGGAGAATTGCTGCCGTAGACGAAAATCCTTATACGGGACTTCCCCTTAGGATAAATGTCACATGACATGATATCATGCCAAAACGAATTACCCATCTAATACGGATTTTTTTTCGGTTTTTTTTTCCTGTTTTCTGATTCGTATTGTTGTTGTTGTTGTTGTTGTTATTGTTGTTGTTGTCACCATCTCTCTATGAGAGATACCTTAGGATATGACAATTTTTTTTTTCTATCCCAGGACGACGATTAAATGACACTGAACGCGGTTCCATTTTTATCTGTGCCAGCATAACTGAATTTTTTGACGCGGATATTACGATTATGATTCGTCGTCTTCATCATCATTGTTGTTGTTGTTGTTGGAGGATAGGCCGTCTGCATGTAATGGGAAATGAAAGGGATTTTGATGATATTTTAGCTGTACTTTCGCTCTGGTAGCATGTCTAATGGATTAGAAAATACACATTTGCACTTCCGGAAGAGAAAATTCGATGGAAAGGATGTTGGAAGGATGGGAAGGACTCGATACATCATTGAAAGATTAGAAAAGCAATTATGAAGGGCATTTGGTGTTTAGATGGGAGGAACAATGGGAAGGTGCATGGGAAAAAGCATTTTTTGGTCGTGTGTCCTTAATACCATCTTCAGTGGATTCAATGTTTGGTACGAAAAGTGGAAAACTCCTTGATTCCACATCAATTATGGGAGCGACGAGTAGGTGTAGTCTTCAGCTGTGTGAGCCATCTTTGAACTCATAGTCCTTCAGTCTTTAAGACGAATTCACACTGTTTGTAACCATTATTTCCAAGGAGTTGAGGAGATCACTTAGTGCTGATTCGTCTTGTCCTCTTAGATCCTGTGTTGTTGAAATTTCCCTCTTTAAACCATGATACGAAGCATTGACTTAGGGTCTCGGTAGGTAGATAACGAACTTGACAATCCTTGAGATTGACAAAAAGGTTGACAAAGGAGTCTATCTTTTACAGTGGGACAAGAAAAGTAAGCAGCTCCGGCTATGTGATGGACACCAGTGCTTCGGTGTCCCCCGAGGGACAGCGCAGTTGAGGAAGACCGCGACTCAGATGACACACGCAAGTGGAAGTGGACCTTAACCAACAAAACGTGCGAAACTGGAAGAAGCTCGCTTAAGATCGAGCTGGCTAGAGAAGAGACGCTTGTTGGTTGAGGTCCAGGTCCACCTCGAACTGTAGCGTCACTTTAAATGAGCTTTGGCAATGTGTATAAGGTCGCGTGTAGGATTAAGATGCGTGTTCTTCATTTGACCAACGAGCTACTTTGGGCCTATAACTGGCAAGTATCCTACACTGGCAGACGATACCTTCCACTTGTTCCATTGCCTTGACTCTGCTTTCGAAGGTATACGAACAACAATTGAACTTCTAGTGGTTTACCTTTGTCTTAGGGTTGTCTGCCAGGTCTTCCCTGTTAGCCTGTGTGACTTTCTGACCTAAATCCGAATGCAAAGTGACTTTAAAGCAAATGCTTAAGCAGAAAAGATCATTTTGGCATTGTTGTAGTAGTGTGTTACCAAAACTTGGGCTTAAGACTGTCTTTAAGGGTCTGGTAAGCTATCGGATTATAGGTTACTCTGTCTGAGTCCTCATTTCACCTTTGTTGTGTACTGAGTTTCATCTGTGAAGACTTCCACATTCTTTAAGGTTGTCTACACTAGCCCAACCTACTTTGGACATTCATCAGACACAGCTCAAGAGCACTTTTGTGACTAAACTTGCTCAATCCACGTCTTAAATCGAATGAATCAACACAGTGGACCTTGTTTCCACAATAGCAACGTGTTTTAATGTATTTGCATGCGATTCACGTTGAGGTTACTCATTGATTGAATCCTTTAAGTTGTCGTCAATCTTTGAAAGTTGTGGTCTACTTCTGGATTATGCCTTCCGGTTGAGGTAACTTCGACGGGAAAGTGTAGAGATTCGTGTAGCCATGCCCATTCGTCACCCATGACTCTCACCAGTAGCCATTACGTTTACTAACCCTTATTACACGTGATTCACTTCCTTGCTCTTGACTACTTTCTCGGACCTCGTCTTCAATGAGAGCCTTCGGAATGACCCAGCTCAAGGATATCGAAGAAAGCAGAAGAAATAACAAAGTGCGAAGCTTTTATCAAAAAGCTAAAAGCCTGGCTGCAGGCTACAGACCAGGAACGCAGGCCCTTCGAAACAGTGAGGGTAATCTTGTCACCTACCCGCAGGGAATTGTGGATGTATTTAAGCAGCATTTCCAACAGCTGTTTGATGACCAGGAGAGAGTGATAGAGTATGAAGAAAACTCAACTTCAGTCGATGAAGCCTAGAGGAAATCGGTACAACCATTAAAAAGCTGAAGAACAACAAGGCCGTGGGCTCGGACGAATTACTATCAGAGCTCGTCAAAGCTGGTGGCGATGTTTTGGTAGGGAGTATGCACCAGATCATTTGCTAAGTATGGGACGACGACTAGACTATCAGCTCTATCTGCCCTATCTTCGAGAAAGGCGATTCTATGTCTTGTAAGAACTACCGAGGCATATCCCAGCCGAATGTAGCCTACAAGATCCTATCCAGTGTACTGTGTGAACGAATGAAGCCGTTTTGCAACACACTCATCGGCACCTATCAGTGTGGCTTCCTGAGCCAGATCTTGGGATCCTTCGAAAGAAAAATTGTACGTCTAATATTGGGTCCTGTCTGCGAGTGGGGTGAATGAAGGAGAGGATTCAACCACGGACTCTGCGAGATGTAGAATGATGTGGATGTTGTCTTTAAAGCAAAAATCCGTCGACTGCACTGGCTCGGCCACATGGAGCAAATGGACGAGAACGGTCAAGCTAAGGGGGTCTTTGAATCCCAGCCACCTGGTTCACGAAGAACAGGAGGACCAAACCTTCGGTTTATAGATCAGGCAATCGTGGACACCAGAAACCTTGGTCTAGTTAACTGGAAGCAGCGTGCCCGGGACCGTGATGGATGGAAAGCGGCATTAGTTCAGGCTCAAACCCTCCAAGGGTAAGTAAATAAGTCTTCAATGAGAAAAAGCTGCTTTCCGTCCACAATATGCAACTTCAGGTTAGACACGTCATAACATTTGAATAAGCTAGAGGCTGTGGCGGATATTATACACCTTTACACGCCAAAAAAGGTCGAACTTGGACCAAAAAAAGGTTATACGACGCAGAAGGTTCAACCGTGGGATGTAACAGGGGATGGACGTAATGCAGTCCAAAAAGTAAAAGTCCCAGGAGGACAAATGATGAGCTGTAGCACTTCAGCAGTATCCAACCTGCCTTGTCGAAGAAGCCCCTTACACACCTCTCCAGAGGTATACTGTCTGCCTATAGAAGACGCACTGCAACTGCTAGAATGACGACTACACCTCTGTTTAAAATGTCACACCTTTATTCCTCTGTCCTTTGACAAGCTACTACCGAGTTCCATCATCTCACCCCACGACAAAGCTTGGAATTCAATGCAAGTGCCCAAGTCCTACCCTCAAGGCATTTCATTTATTATTGCCAAAGCAATTAAGGCGAACCAACCTGCTTAATGGGAATATTTGATGAAGGCCCAAGGAATTCCACACCCTAAAACAACCCCCACACCCGCAATTAAATACAAAATTTCCACCAAACCATCGTACCGGGGCTGCTGTGGAACGTCTTCAATTACAATAGTTTCACCTCAATAAATTGCTTTCGAAACTGCAAAACATAAGCTCGAGCATAGTTTTCAATTAAATTATTCAACACACTTCATCTTCAGCTTCTCACTTTAACATACACACATCTACAGAGGCACACACACACACAGTACTTAAATCAATTCCATTAGTTCCAGGCTCTTGGTGCTTTCACAAATCGGAAGGAAGTACCTAATAGTAATCGCCCACACGTCGTCGGTCGGTTGTCGTAAAACTATTTGACACAGTTCCGAACTTGAGCAGCATTCCTCCTGGTAACCTGAACAATTTCATAAATTTTAAATTCCAACCAAACGGTTGGGATTGGAATGTGCAGCCACAGAACAACAATGGGATCCTTACCAGCATCCAACCCATCCAATCCCACTCATCAGAGACGGAATATTCTCCATAAGACATGAAATTTTTCGGGCGGGACATTTTGGCCAGAAACAGCGCATCAATATTCGACTACACCCCCAAGTCATTCACAGGAGAATATTGTGTTCAGCGGGGTTGGGGGGAAAGGACATATTTGGCAAGGATCTCTACTTGAAAATAGGCCACACAACCACCTATATCAGTTTGGAGAGCCGCCCGAGGCGATACAAACAAATGTTAATTCATTTGGTAATAATGTTGTAAAATAGGTGCTTAGGTCCTTCGTCCTTATCCATAGGGACAACCCCATATAAGTGATGTGTGTGTAGGCGAAATGAAAATTCCAAAAGATCGAAAGGACACACACATTCCATGACGACAATGATGATGATGATGATTTGAGTTGAACTCTGTAAGACTGGATTCTTTTTTTTGTGTCGTCCTTTGGATACATATCCCTTCTCACATGACAACATTGAAGTAATGCACTTGTAACAGAGGACAAAGTGCACTTCCCCAATCATTGAAACATTCAATTTGATGCTGAACAAGGATAATAATTTCAAATCGACATGAGTCGGTGGAAGAGTGAGGATCACACGTGTTCACATGGCAAAAGGATGCATATAGTCCATGCGATTGTACAATTGCTCATTAGTTTAATTGCCTGACCGAAGGGGGTGCAGTAAATTGGAGTTTGGAGTGGTCCTCTAGAAGAGAAGTACATTGTGAGTGAAAGGGTTGGGAGCTCCAGTCCACTTAGAAAGACATTAAGACATCCCTTGCAAGTCGGAATTTTGTATCAAGTCCAAAGAAATGCTATCCTTCGTCGCGTCTTCTGAAGAAGATAATCTGCCTTTTGCGTAACGCCTCTACGCTACTCCTACTTCTGCCTTATCTTCATTAACAACTTATGCGCAGGCAAGTTTAGACTCAAGGTAGTGACTTTGAGTGCAGCATCTCTTTAGGACCAGGAATCTTTTTGGTCTTGTGAATCCAGGAGCTATTGGCTGGGTTTTTTGCCATGTACGCTGTAGAGATTCTTCATCACTGGCAATATGCACGTGCCCAATTTTTTTTTTCTGTCGTGGCGTTGGAACACCACACTGGAGCACTCAGACACAGAAACTGGTCCAGGTCCAGTGGTAAGGAGCTTAAATTACCAGCACTCATGACATCAGCCTCAAAAATCTGCCACTTGATACGAGCAAAGGCAGGACAATCACATAGGAAATGTTCCGCAGTGTCGTCGCCCTCTCTACCAGCGTTACAGACAGTGGTGTCACCTAAACCTTCCAAGTTGAGATGTTTGACAAAGGCGTAGCGTCCCGTAATGACGCCAATGTGTTGTCTGCAGTCTTTTCTGCAAAAAGACAGTTAGAATACCGCGGACTTCTTACAGACGTCGGGAAAGATCTGTTAAGTCTGCCTACATCCTGGAGAGTCATGCCACCTACAGATGTGCTTGCTAGAAACCTAACCATCGATAGAAGCCCTGGGTTCAGGACCAGAGAAGTTCTCCTCTGAACCTTGCCTGGCAAGCTCATCGGAGATCTCATTTCCGGTAATCCCGCTGTGTCCAGGGACCCAGAGAAGTCTTAGCAAATTCAGTCTTTCAACCGAATTCAAACAAGACTTGCATTCTCGAACTATTTTGGATCTAGCGCAGCCTGACTGTCGCTACAGACGTACTAGATACTTCATCCCCTCTACTGGTGTTTCACAATATAGTTTGCAGACATAAGGTTTGCAAAAATTTCCGCTTGGAAGACAGATGCATAAATATTTAGGGGTACCTAGGCTGTCTACTTTACTGACGTCCATAAGCGTCTAGTCAGTTCAACTGCATTTTTACGTGCAAGAACGCGACATACACTGACCATGTGAGGTCTAAAGTTCCTCCCACTGCCTTAAATTTGAAACTTTTTGGTCCAAACCGTTTAAGAGCAGCTTGTCCATGAAGATATCTGCCCTGCGCCCTCTGTGCTTCTTCGTAAAAGTCTGTTCCTGCACTCGATTTTATTTTGGAAAAGTATTTTTGAACAACTTGTTCATTTCAAGTCTACCCTCCGGGGATTTTCGATGGAGCCTTGACTTCAAGGGCTCATCGCGGAAAGTTGTCCACAAAGAGGATTTTCATAGACTAAGTCCTCCCCTTTGCAGCAAATGCCTTAATGAATAGGTTTGCAGGCATCTGGAGCAGCCAGTCTTTAAACTCTGATTAGTTTCCGAAGCCCAGACTGGTACCGAAGTTTAAAGACATTGTAGTTTCATCAAGGTTTGACCACATAAAGTCAGACCTCTCCAGTCTAACCCAAAGTAGCTAGCTCTCACATCTCGGTTGCTCCTTGACGTTTCCTGCAGTCCACCAGACTAGTACGCCTCAGTTGAAATATTCTTCGCAGTTCTTTTAAGCTTTAGCCTTGTGCTGGTTCCTATATCACATCCCCAGTGTTACTCAGGGTAGCTATCCCTTACATCTTGGTTAGTTCATTCAGATCTCTTCAACGTTTCCTGCAGTCAGACAGTCCACCCGACTGGTACCGACGTTTAAAAATTCATCGCAGTTTTATTAAGTTTTGGCCTTGTGTTGGTTTGTAGTCGTCCTAGCCAGCCGTCAAAGTTGCCCAAAAGCTTGTATCACTTCCCCAACGTTACTCAGGGTAGCTAGTCCTTACATCTTGGTTAGTTCATCCAGATTTCTCTTCAACCTTTTTTGCAGTCCACCGGAGTAGTTCCGAGGTATGTCACTTCAGCAAAAGATTTATCGCAGTTTTTAAGTTTTGGCCGCATGAAGTCGGAAAATCGGATCTTTAGAGTGTCTGCCCCTAGAACCGCTGCTATTTGCCAACAACTTCATGGCAGATTCCATTAATTTCACTGATATACTAGACCTGTGCTACTCTCGACTCTCGTATCCGTTTATGTCTTCGTACCAGTAGCCCATGAATTACAAAGGTCGTTGACCGTCGGCCACTGTCGACACTACATATTGATCTGTTCTTTTCAATTTTCATCCACCTTTTCCACAGTTTCTCCCCCCCAAATCCTTCGCACAATTGCAGTAAATTCCAAAGGCAATCTGTCAAATTGTAAAGAACAACACATCGACCTGTCAACTATGCGATAACCCAAAACATCCCTCTAATGGTCACCGCATTACAATTCCTTCTACAAAGGACACACACACACACATAGACAGTGTTTCACAATCGAAGTCCACTTAAAGGTAACTCAAAGCCACAAAAATAGTCAATGCCTGGTGGGGCAGCAGTTTGTCCAGAATTACACGGATAGCTTTGGGACAACTTTGAAGGTTGACTAGAAAGGACTACAACTACGGTTTGGCTGCTGCTTTTGTTGACAAATTAAATGGACACAAACGAATCCAGGCGTGATCCACCAGATGTACAGAGCTTTAGATGGATTTCTCTGTAACATAGTCCCGATTTGTCATTTAGAATTCAGTAGCTGTCCAGGAATGGGACAAGTTTTCTTTCTTCTTTTTCTCTTTCGCAATTTCTATTTGAATAGAGCCTGTGATTGTTGTAACAAGTCTGTCTGACTGTGTCTTGGTGTGTGTGTGTGGGGGTGGGGGTGGACAATAACTATGCAATAGAGAGTGATTCTTTTGTTATGTCCAGATCCAAGAGCCCTGCGGAAAGATTAGTTTTTACCATTTTTTTCTGTTGTATTGTGTGTCCTTTTTCTGCGATAGATGGGTGGAATGAGAGGTGAAAGTGGAATGAGAGGTGAAAAGGAAGTATAGTGTGGTATGCTTTGTTGTTGTTTTGATTGAATGTCAGAGCGTTGATTTAGTTTGGATTAGATTTTGATTGTTGTTTGTCTCTTAATCAGAATTGTTTGACAAGTTTTTTTCTATTGATGTGAGATGTGTGTGTGTGTGTGTATAGAGATGGTAGACTTCCTTTTGAAGTTGACGATGTTAATTTGTCGTGATTTGCTTTGAAATTGTAACCAAATGGATTCCAAGGATTCCTCTAGCTCCAAATGGACTTTAAGTTCCACAAATCATTCCACATTCATCGTCGTCGTGGGAATTCAATTGCCTCCAGCCCACTTTTCCTCGTCTTCTCAGTCAAACAAATCTTCATGCATAACCCGTGGTGAATACCTTCCGGGATCTACGCTCAGCGCCACCATAAGTACCAATTTCTCTTGGTAATTTGGATAATTTTTGAAAAAATTATGTAAATTCAGGAAATGCGCTGTTGGAAGAGTCTTTCGTCTTCCACACTCACCAGGAGCCATAAACCATATTTCCTTCGTCATATTTATTTAAATTGAATGGGAATCCCTCCTCTTTTGAGCTTCCCTTCCAACTCAAGTCTTACAACCTAATTAGTGCGTTGAAAAAAGAAAAACTCCCATGGGATATCCACCTGCGGAACTAACCTGGATACTCTTTACGCACAGACAAACTCGTCGATGACACTGGATGATAAAAATGTTAAGATCCAACTCCATGTGGATGCTGTGTTAGATGCTTGTGGTATGATAAAACCTCATGGTGACCATGACTCTTTGGTTGGTCATCCGATGCAGTAACTATAATTCTCGATGCCAGAGCTAAGATATGAATGACACATGATGGAGTATAGATGGGATGAGATGAGAAAAGACCTGTTTCTAGCTTGTCCTATGCCCACCTGAAGAGTTGGTAGTCATCGCGCCGTGTGCACTAGTTTGAGAACGAGTTTTATACTACTTACCACAGCCATTGTCATCAATCATTTGTCAGATGACATCGCGGTACATGTCAAGATGAAAATGATGATGCGACACACACACACAATCAAGTCAAGAAATCCTTTATGGAAATCCTTCGAAAAATGATTCATCATACTTAAGCCTGTAATCTCCGGATGTTAATCAACTTGCTTTTGATACAACAACAACAAAAAATGATGAAAAAAATCGGAAATTGGTCTTAAGAAAGGAAAATTTGGAAAAATTTTATCGGAAATTCAACTTCCTTCCGGGAGATTATACGTTGGAAAATCTATGAAAAAAGGATTTTCTTGTAACGAATAGAGAGGTGAGAAGGTCACCTGGACATGGGATCGCATTAATTTTGTTTTGTGGTGTTGATTTATGAAATGATTGGGCAAGTGAATGAGGTTGTGACGGTGGTTGTTTCGTCTATGAGGTTGTCCAGTCTTTATTTTTGGGAAGGATTTCGAACTTAAATACATGCTGAGTTATGTGGTGGACTTTTGGAAGATTTTCTAAAACTTCTTTGTGTGTTTCTAAGTGTTTCCTTATTAGGAAGGGTATTCATTCGCTGAGAAGTAACAAAAAGAAACATTTTTGAACGCTTTGTGGCTTGAAAACCTAGTGGGTCCCTCTTATTTTCAAATTGAAGGACGTCTTCGAGTCTTCCAGTCTGCAGTTCGTCAGAAGCGAAAGAACATCAAGTCGGCGAAAACCTCCGTAGCCTATCTGAAGGACTTCAAAGACGTTCTTTTGTTGTCCCATCTTAAGGCCTAATCGGTCCATAGGCCTAGCATTTTTTGGCCTCATAATGCCAATGAATGAGATCGGTTACTGTTCGGAGACTACTTTTGCTTAAGCTTACACGAACCTTCATCACAATAGGCTCTGAGTCCCGCAAGGGACCTATCTAAATATATAAGCCTTCTCGAGAACTATCTCAACTTGCCTCAGCTTCTTCTTCGACCTTGTCATCGTTTCTCTCTAACATCTCATGGAGAAGCTCTGCCTCAATGGAAGGAAGTTTGCCAATAAATCTTCGGACAGATAACCGTCAAAGCTCTTCAAAGCTGGTGGTGATGTTTGGTAGGGAGTATGCACCAGATCATCTGCAAAGTATGGGAGGACGACTGGACTATCAGCTCTATCTGCCCCATCTTCGAGAAAGGCGATCCTATGTCTTGTTAGAAGTACTGAGGCATATTCCTGCTTAATATAGCCTACAAGATCCTATCCAGTGTACTGTGTGAACGACTAAATCGGTTTTGCACCACATTCATCGGCACCTATCAGTGTGGCTTCCTGAGCCAGACCTTGGGATCCTTCGAAAGAAAAATTCTACGTCGAATATTGGGTCCTGTCTGCAAAGAGGGTGAATGGAGGAGAAGACTCAACCGCGGACTCTTAGAGCTGTAGAATGATGTGAATGTTGTCTTTAAAGCAAAAACCCGTCGACTGTACTGGCTCGGCCCCAAAGAGCAAATGGGCGAGAACGGTCAAGCTAAGGGGGTCTTCGAATCCCAGCCACTTGGTTCACGAAGAAAAGGAAGACCGAACCTTCGGTTTATAGCTCAGGCAGTCGTGGACACCAGAATCCTTGATCTAGTAAACTGGATGCAGCGTGCCCGGGACCGTGAAGGATGGCAAGCGGCTCAGATCCTCCAAGGGTCGCTGGCCTGATAAGTGAGCAAGTGTTCTGGAACAGGTAGTGCGTAGAGCTGGCATCATTGCAAATGGAATGTATCAGTCCAGACGGGACTTCGTAGGTTATGCATGTGTTTGAGGTCCATAGAAAATTCCCTGTAAACTTGATTAGACAAAGTTTCTCCTAGAATGCCTTCCTTATCCTTGAATAGCTTTACGTTAATTAAACTTTTCTAACGTACACAGTGAAAAAGCTGTACCATCTGTATTTTCTGCACTAACTTTCGATGGAAATCATTGTTATTCCGCGGTTCTGAGGCTTACAAAGTGCAAAATTTACAAAACCCTACTAAACTTCCTCAAGGCATTTCCTTAAAACATCGAAAACCGTGTTCATTTTCTGCCATAACCGCACAAATGTCGCTGCATCTCCCACAATTATCCTAATTAATTGAATTTCCATAAAATCACATGTCAAACTTTCAATCCCACACTCTCCCAATGGGAGTATCAAATTGTCCCGATAGTTGTGTAACTTTTTGATACCAATCCAGCACATGTTCCTCATGGGGAAAGAGACATATCTTCAAGAACCTTCATCAGTGTGACAACAACTTTGACATTTAATTTTGTTCGCTTTCTTTCCGCATGCAGACAGCATCATCCCTTCATTGTCCCAATTGAATTCAAATTAATTTCTCATTTGCTCCTTCAATCCTCCAACCGCTCCCGTTGAATCCTTTAAAAAAAATTGAAATCAACTCAAAGTTCTCTTGATTGCATAATTTACAATTGGAAATTTGCTATCAATTTCTTTCCTTATATCCTTGACAAAGGCAAACATTCACACACACACACACACACTCTTCTTGATGACGGAATCCTTAAACGTCAATTCGATTACATTTTAAGTGAAAAATAATCAAATTGAGAATGCAAAATCAGTTGATTTGACTTGGGTGTCCTTACACATGGATATATCCTTGATAGGAGTTTATGGTTCCTTATCATTAGGACATCTTTTCAGTTCCAAATAATTTATTCCTTCGCATTGCAACCGAAAGGACGAACAATACACAACACAAAATAAATTCAAATGCATATCCCCCCTGTTTTGTTAAATCCCATTTGTGGGGGCGATATATTCCCTCGGGGAATCCTTTTGATCGTTATGATGATTGCAATTTTCTCAACTGTTCTCTCTGCATCTTTTCAATTTAGAGAAAGACACACACACACATGTATGTCGTAAGACATTTCAGTTTAGCGAAATGCAATATGAACCCTCAAGTCTTTTATTCTTTCAAGGAAAAGGATACTTTATATAAGTATTTTAAACACACAATGATAGCATACAAACAAAAGAATAAAAAGAGTGAAACACACAGACAGAGAGAGACGAAGACCAAGACAGGGACTGTGTGGAAGGATAGGAATCGCTATTCTTTGATTCAATTTGAATTGAATTTAAAGGAACTATTTGCGAATTATCATTCCATTTGAGGTTAGTTGTTCGTCCATAGTTGGCTTTGGGCTACTGTATTGGGGACAAGAAAGGACTTTGAGTACATTTTTGTGTGAAACTAGACGTATTACGGACCGGCTATGACTTAATCTTTTGAAGATGGCTGACAAACTTCATGACGAAAGCTAGACTTACAAGTAAAGAAATGGATTCCACAAAATAAAAGGAGAAAGGAAGAGATGATCCAGGTGCCTATAAACATAATCCACCACTCGCATGATGATGGAATAAATTTCCACGGAGTACCACAGGATTCACGACTTGGGCCCATACTGCTCATTATACACAAAAACGAGTTGACAAAAGCTATGAATTCAAATTTTGTCGACTTTGCCATTGATTCTGTTCAACCTTTCTGTAGTTTCAACCAGAAATCGTCACCTTAAGTGGCTTCACTCAGGGGTGTTCTGGGCTAAAGAAAATCTTGGTATCTTCCCCTGATATACGTATCTTTTCGGACAGTCAAGCAGAGATCAGGTCCTTGGAATCATTCTCTTTAAATTCATGAGTAGCTCTAGATTGCCGATCACCACCCAGATGGCTTGTGAACTTATGACCCTTCGCCAAAGATGCATCTAAGGCGTTACTGACAGACCTTGGAACTTAAGCAAAAGTCTTCAATCACGTATAAGACGCATGATATTCCCCAGTGGTTGTGCCTCATTATGCCATATCTCCATGGCCTTTGCGGGACAATTCAATAAGTTGACTGTTCGCTTGAAGTTATTCGAATTCTGGATCAACTAAGGCAAGATGATGAGGCATGTACATGCTCCATGCGTTGGATTGATACAGTTTTTGGAAAGCCGAGTGCCCCTACTACCTCTAGAGTCTAGACAGATCCACTGGAGACTTGAAGTACATCAATGAACTGGAATTGAACATGACACTCTATAGCATGGTTCATGCAACTAGAACCTTGTGTTGCTCCTTCTATAGTGCTTAAGCTTAAATAAGACTGTAGGTCGGCTGAGCCTCACTTGAATGGTGTTGACAGCGATCAGCCTTCGAACGTATCTGTAGTCTTTCTCAAAAATTTTTGTTATGTGACAACCAAACATCCTGAAAGAGTTCTAAGAACTAAGTACATGCCAATTTGGTGTCCCTAGACATCTTTTCCTTTCCCAAGTGAACCCTTTCTTGTTGCACACACTCCATGGACGTTTCCTTGTTTGATCTAGATGAAAATGCTTTTCTCTCATGACTTCATTCCCGATTGCATTGCAATGATGTCCGGCTGTTCCGCTTCTTTATTGAGCGAAGGATAACTTCACTCTGACAATGCAATGATGATCCCTTATTCTATTCATTCAGGCGTTCTCCACCAAATGATTGTCCTAACCTCAAGATTCGACGAAGAAGAATTCAATTGTC
The DNA here is from genome assembly GCA_951813785.1 of Criorhina ranunculi. NCBI lineage: Eukaryota > Metazoa > Arthropoda > Insecta > Diptera > Syrphidae > Criorhina > Criorhina ranunculi. Next base: position 9,435,096 of record OX638382.1, on the reverse strand, counting down.
TGTATGTCTTGTTTGATTTTTTTGTGCACTCTTTCGTCCTTTTGAAGTCTATTTGACGATATGCTTGGTCATTGTGCAGCGGAATAATGGCGAAGAAAATTAAATTTTGGTCCTTCTTTGTCACAATCAAAATGGAAATTGATACTTTCAATCAATTTTGAGTTCAGTTTCCTGTCACACAAGGACATCGTTCTTCTTAAGCTTTTGCTTTGCCATTCATCACAACCAAAGGGAAAGTGTCCTAATTATCTATTAGTCCATTCGTCCACCTGAGACTTGCTGTTTTTTTTTTTTTTTAATTAATGCGATCGTCCTTTGGTTGGTGATGATGGATGATTTACAAGAGCATCCCCAAAGGATGTCCTTAACAAACAGTGTCATGAAAAACCAGAAACACATTTAACATTTGGAAGGATAATCAGCAAAGTCATCGGGTGTTGATTTTGTTTTTTGGGGTTAAACAGGATGAAAGGGGAGAAAGGTCCTCTGGAAAACATGTGAATACCTCTCACTCAATATTTCATTATCCTTTCACCAACTGTACTCATTATTTGTTCAGCTCAGACTACGTTACGTCTGTTGCACACAACAGCAACCCTCTGTTTCTCTCGATCAATATGGTGTGTGTCACATCAAGGATATCACCCAAACGGTGGTGGTTACTTAATGCATGACCCTCCCTCTCGCTCTCTCTCTCTTTCCCCCGATATCGTTCTCTTTCGGTTACGCTCCATATTCAATGGTTGATTTAACTGTATGTAATCGATCCATCAATCATTTACTGACGAACGTTCTCGTTACAGGCTTCCTTCCTTCCTGTGGCCCGTTGAATAAATTGATTCAAGGAGAGTGACATTAAAAGTACTTTTTTTGCGAAAGCTAAAGGCAAGGCTGCCTTAGTTTTGATTATTATTAGCTGCTGGTGATGTGTGTTTGTGTGTGTGTCTTTCATTTAATTTGCCTTTAACAGGACACAGTGCAAGTAATCCTGTCGTCGGTAATCTGTGTTTTTTTAATCATATCTCGGGAGTAATCCTGTGTTAATCTCACCAAAACATTACCCACAAGAACCGGTCTAAATATTTGTTAGAGGTGATACGTGGATTCCATACGTGCATTGTTTCCCTTGCAAAACAGGATTCAACAGAGACAAACATCTTATACTTAGTCCTTAAGTCGTTACGTGTTTTACGCAAAATGCTTGTGCGCGCGGTAACAATAAAGTTCGGGAATTACCTTTTGTCTGCACGTCACAGGATAATGATGATGTTTTCCTTCTATTATACGCCGAGCCGTTGTTTGACGAAAAATGTTTTTGGTTGCAATCCTATTTCGTCGGCTTCTATGAAACCATACGTAATCCTTGATGAGAGAGCGTCTGGAGAAGAATTGAGTATGGGCACAGCATGGGCATAGCTCCTTCCGTTTCTTTGTTCGATAACTTATTCGTCTTATTCTTTTGAAACGGTTTTTTTTTTCTGTTCGTCCTGCTACTGATGAACTAGAAAACAATGGTTACGACTGAAGGAACAATTAAGGTCCTGTGACGCTTTAAATGCAAAGAATTAGTATTTTTATTCCTTTTATCCTGGTGATAGAATTACGCCCTCTTTTGATTTGCTGTTTAAATGAGAAATTAAGGGATAGAGGAGGAAAAAGGACTTGAATAGAGCGTGTGAGACATGTGTGAGAGTGTTAAGTTGGGTTTTAGATGGATTTTCAGACAAACCGATGTCGGAAGCAAAAGGATATAGAATTACATGTGGTCGAAGTGGGCTTTAGAAATTAGCAGACCGGCTGTACAAAAGCGACAAAGGACAAAGGAGACAAATCAAGCTGTTTCAAAGCAGTCGACTGTGAGAAGCAGCCATAGATTGCCGTCAAGCTTGATAAAGCTACAGAATTCCACAATGATTCAATGGAACTCTGAGTCTGTCTGTCTTTCTGTGGTAAAAGTCCACACTTGGGTGTAGCAATCCAATGAGACCCCAGCTTCATGGAACTTAACTTCTAAAATGTGTCGGCAGTTTGTATTCCAAAAAGAAGATTCAATTTGTTCTCTTAGTCTTGGCTTGAGAGAAAGCTCGGCCTTGGAGTAGTAGATTGCCTAAGCTCCCTCAAAATTGCTGCAGCTTAGCCAATACGTGTATGGACGACAAGGAGGAGGAAACGATTCCCCAACTTCTCTGTAGCTGGCCAGCTCTCGCCTGCAAAAAAGGCTTCACCTAGGAGAATTCTACTTTAACGCCTAAGGTGATCTGACGCAGAGGAACTCCTCTTCGTCGGCCCACGTACCTACCCTAACCTAGGCGATCTTATAAACATAGATATCAGAAATCTTCTTCGCTTCATAAGAAACTCCAATTGGTTCAACGAGAAGGGAAGGAGATCTCTCCAGATCGATGGAGTGTCACAATGGACCTATCATTGGTCTTAGTGTGCTGGCAACTGCTGGCAGCCACTTCAACCTAACCTAATCAATAATAAGACAAAAATCAGCATTGCCCCTTCCATCACTTGTAAACAGGACTCCAATGCACCTGTTTCGATGGAGCTCCACCGACATGCAGAGTTCACTGGACAGGCCTCTTGGAGCGACCATTACTTTCTGGCATCATTCCATACAACCTCCACTGGGATAAGCGATCTACCGTTTTTTAAACTCCAAAGGCTGGATCTAAGCACTCTCGATTGTCTCACCCAGCCTCAACAACACACATTATCAACCAGATCACACGAGTAGTGGTAACAAAAACTCACATCTAGAGCTACTTGGGTTCATCATTGAACCACTTCCTACCTCTAGCTACCCAAATGCTTCCATTGTGGCATCATGTTATTGGCTTGTCTTACCTACAAAAGCGCTTCAAGATTCTAATGAAGACTAAGCCTACTCCATCAAGAATGGTCTCCTAGGAATCACGCTGGAATATGATCTGAAAAAAGCTTATCTTCTCTTGACAAGCTCTTGAACGCTCCCAAAACCCGAGATAACAGCGATTTTGCTCTGAACATCTACAGAGTTTAGCTTGTGCTGCCACCAGTCTTGACGATATGGTGGACCATGCCAGCAGCCCTGTATGTGAAAACGTTAGCTTTAGTTGTACCCATTTCTTTCCAAAGAAAGCTGTCCATGCTCTTACCCGCTGGTCTATTTTTGAATTCCAGATCAACTTTGAATCAAGTATGAAGCCTATGTCTTGCCTAAACACTGCCGTAGCGTAGGGCTCTAGTGAGAGCTGTTGACCATTTAGTATAAACTCGAAGCCAGGTTTTAATGGTAAAAAGCTTAATTTAGTCTTGCTTAACCCTAAAAAGATTATATTTTTCCCACCGACCTCGAACCTGCTCGGAAAGACTTGCAAGATGGATAGAATGGAGCTTCAAACTCGATGAAAACTCACTGGCATCCCCAGATACGCAGCCTGGGTGCCCCAGCAGCCTCGAATGTGCCCCAAGTTACACCCAAAAAAAAAACGATCTTGTTCCCGACACCAAGGCTATAACTGATAGCCCCCTGCGCCTACCTTAGTCATCGGTAGCAACTACTAGGTATCGTGCATCCCTTAAGAGTTCCTCTCTTCCTTGGCGTTACTTCCTTGGTTTGGAGGTTATCTAGATAATTCTCTGCTTTTGCACCTTTCCAACCAATGGTAGGTCTAGTACCATTGCAACCTCCAAACCTCCAGCCTCCACTCCACTTCTTTTGCTAGCTAATGGGCATTAGCTCAGTTTATGTTCATATATACCTCCAGCTCTATCTCTTCCAAGCATAGATCGCAAGCTTCCAAAGTTATCTGACTTTACCATGTCCTTCAAGCACCTCTTGTGGGTTCTTCCCTGCATGCTTAGAACTTCTCTCTTGCCAGAGCCAACAGACATTTTCATCCCCCTTTTGGCCCGCTTTTCTAGTCTTCAGTCGCAGCCCTTTTATCGATTAAGTTTGTCACTATCCCCCTACCTTGTGCCACAATGGGTTTAGGACCAAGACATTCGTGGACTGGTCCCTGCTTCCTCCTTTTCATCGAGACCTCCGTGATCTTTTACCTAAGTTCGTCGAGTCTTCCCACACATTCCACAGTCTGACAGAATCCTTAAAATGTAAATGAAGACTCTTTGATCAACCCTAAGAGATTCAAGATAACTTTCACAATGGCCAAGCCTTTCCTGTGAGATCTTTCCTAGCATTATCAAGGAAAGCACTAGATAGGACAGTATTCTCTAATTGAGCCTCCGTTTAGAACCTACAACCCCTTAGTTACCTACTTTGCTGCTAATTCAAATTCCTAAATGACGTGACCACTAGGTAACTCCTCCTTAGGACTTCCTTGAGCGCTTTTATTTCGACACGCTACATGCTGATGTTCTAGTTTTAAACTAAGAAACGCCTAAGAGATCCTAAAATCACCTTTCCCACACACACATACACGCAGCCAATCATGTGTAACACAATAGCATGCTTGGTCGCCCTTTTTTTTGCTGAAAAGGAGTCCACATAATTGAAAGGTAATCTTAAGCCCGCATTTTCATTCGCGGTGGCGCCCAGTGATCCACAAATTTGTGGCAAATTACGTTTGCCCACGTCATGCGGTGCGACAGCTTCTCTTTGTCCGCCACATCACACAGAGTGCCATCATAGGTATTCTTAAACATACACGCAGCAGGACATGCTTTATAATTTTCTCTTTCTCCTTGCTCTGTTGTGAGTTCCTTTGGTCGCACCTTCTTTGCCTCTGTGTATCCTGTGGTTCCTGAAATTTGAATTCGCCAAACCAAAAGCAAAAAAAAAATGGAAATGTTGACTTTGCGTGTTGAGACACACACACATAAAGAAACTCTTGTAGTCCTTCGATAATGACCTAAAACGATAACTTTTAGCTGCGTGTGTAATACTTACCATCACCACCGTTGCCGCAGCCCCCCCGCTCTTGGGCATAATGGGCACCGTGAATTATTATGCTAATGCGATCCCCATTCAAAAACGTATTCCATGCTCCCAGCAGGACATGAATACATGAAAAAAAATCCTTGACAAAAAAAAAGGCGAACAACAGGAAAAGATTTTTATCGCTTAATTGAACGCAACATTATAACGTTGTTCCTTCCCTCTGTGCTTGGATGGAGAACAAAGCAAAGGACTTCATTCTGACAGCCCGCAAATGACCTTTTTTTTGTGGATTTTGTGGGGTGGCAATGCCATACCTGCGGGCTAAGGAACGCGCTAAAAATGTACAAAAATCACCGCTTATCTGTGCCTTGAATCCGACATATGGCCGCAGCATTAAAACGTGAACACACACCGTCCAAACGCCATCGAGGATACACAGAAAACAAAAAACAAAAAAAGGACCTAACGAGGGGATTTATATAAATTTGCCTTAATGGACATAAGGACTGCACACGCGCTCCCTAATTGCATTGAAACGCTTTCTGATTTTCGAGTGTTGAATGAGTCGATAAATCTCGGGATTAAAGTCTATCCATCTATAGGCTGGCTGGCACCCTTGGACATCCCACTCGAAGTCTATTAACGAAGTGTGCACTTGAAATGTGAAGAGTACTGGACTAAAAATAGAACCCACTGGCAGTCCACCAGATGCACAGTCTTTTGTTTATGTTCGACGCGTTAGCCGGGTTTATAATTACAACCACTTAACAGTATGGAGTATGGAGTGTGTATCTGTGCTTCTGTATCCTGCAGGATAGGTGCTGAATTTGAAACTGATATCACTCTGTTCAAAGAGAGAGAGAGGGGGGGATGATGAAAGGGTTGAATGTTCATTTTGAACGAGAGGTTTGGGTGTGTGGGTGCTGTTTGATGATGTGCCGGTGGAGAGCAATTGCTGTGCAGTAATTTGAGTTGTTCCTACATCGTGTGGCCAATTGTTTGGAGTGCGTGCGGTACAAATCAATTGTTCTTAAGTGAATGAGGGGGATATTTGTTGCAGCGAAGGGGTGCTTTTTACATTTTTTCAGTATGGAACATGGGGATACATGGGGTTGTCTGAATTTTATAGAGCACCTCAACCCTACTTTGCATCAAATTTGAGACTTTTATACGGCAGTCACACGAAGCTAGAGTCTAGATCTCTTAAAAAGTCTGGAAAACGCTCTTCAAATTGGTCGTCACCAACGAAGTTACCTGGTTCGTCTTTGAAAGCATTTGTTCGGGTCTTGTAGTCTTTTAGTGAAACCTTCAAACGTCATCTCTGCAATAAGACCTCTCCATTGACTCGACAGTTTCTGGAGAAGTTGGTGGTTTTTTTCGGTCGTGGAGCAACTCTCGACATCTTCAGCGAGGCCGCCTTACACACGTCTTACTTTTGTGCTTATGCCTGCCGATACCGAGTGGATCCTAGAACTTTTGGCGTGGAAGGTTGGGTAGCGTCTTAGCGATGTTGCTCTTATTATTATTTGGGCCGTGTGACTGACGCGTATGGCACTGCGACCTGAAAGATCTATTGGGCCTGGAGCACAGTTAGACATGGGGATCCTCTATCTTCCTAATGAAGTTCAAGCTATCCCCAATCGAGGCATTACAAATGTCCTCCGGTGTTAAGAATTCCTTGTGGAGAAGGCGGTTCTTGACTCTGCAGACAGCCATGCACTCACATAGTTCATGTTCTCCTGGTACGTCTTCCTTTAAGCAGAGTCGTAAGTCCGATTCCTGAACTATATTTAGTTTATGTAAGGCAGTGACCGGTGAAGAAGCCCTTTTAGCCTTTCTAAGTCCCTGGATAAGAAGTTCCCTTATTCCCAGCTGTCCATACTCGTTCTGAACGCAAAAGTAGGGATATCGCAGAAGCGTTCAGCAAGTTTGTCTGCCATTTCATTACCTTCAATGCGTCTGTATCCTGGTACCCACCAGAGCTTGACCTTACTCCGTTTTGAGAGATCTTCGAGAGCATTGAAGCAGCGTTAAACGACCTTTGAGTTACAGTAATGGGAACTCGGTGCTTTGAACGCCTGCGGCCTAGTTTTTGACCCCGTCGCAGACATGCTTCTTCTCTCCCTTAACAATTTTGGGAAAGCACTCTTTTGGTTCCGTTTTTCCTTTTAGAATTTGACTTTGATGAGGATTTTCACAAGTCCCTCATCCACAAGCTCGAAACTCAGGACTTCTTGCCTAAGTCTACAAATCCGAATCTGAGGGGCTATTGCCTCTGTTCTTTGCTACATTTGCCATAGTATTATTGCTTATTGCCTTTTCATCGCACGACTGCCTCTGTCGTTTGGCCTTCGAAGTCAATGAATGACTTAAAGGAAAGTCGACCATTCCAGTAGTAGTTTTCCCCCAAGGCACGCCTTTCTTTTGAAGGCTTCTTGTAAAGGACTCCTAAGACGCATATGTCAGCCGAAGTATGTATTCATCAAATGCACTCTCCAATTTGTTACATTTGTCTTCAGGAGGCAGATCCGCTTCCATGAGATCTAGAGTTCCGCTGTAGTCAGTCTCAGCTTGAGTGTCAGCCATTGTTGTGAGCCAGGGAAGAGTCACTGTGGCAACTTTGGTGCAGGTGAAGAGGACGGCGGTATGCTTACGGTTGCTCGGACGGTGGATCCTATCTACTCCACCTTACACCACCTGCTCAAGCACACAAAAATGTCGTGCCAAGTAAAATCAGCTAGAAGGAGATAGAAAGAGGTTCCCTATTACCCTAAGTTAGGCTGCAGACAGACGAAAAAGGAAAGAGAAAGAAACAGAAAGAAGAAAAGAAGATCTCAGAGGACTTGGGCCACTGTAGAGCCTTTAACCCTGAAGTCTTAATCATGATGTTGATGTTGATGGAGGAGACAGGCTGGGAATTGATTCCCGGCACTGAAACTACCTAACCTAGACTAATCCTAACTTATCCAGCACTTAAAATGAAGGACGCTGTACTAGACCTATGCTTACTTAAAGCTTCCCCTCAACGCATTCCTCATTCCCACTGTCGCTTCACGATAAGGTTCATCAAGAACCCAGGGCTTGCCAAATGATGACGGCAAAGGTTGGGCAGCCCGCCCTCTTATATCTTACGACCCAGATGGCCGATGTTTACACGAGATAGCCTCCCTTCATAGCTATGAGACCATAGCTAGATAGTCTAGTACCACGAGAGGGTGATGAAAAGATTTCAACGACCATACTGGAGGTTAGGAGATTTCTGTGATCTCTTTCTATTCAAGACGCAGGCTTTGGCCACTCCTTGACTAAAAGTTGAAATTTTGTAGTGCCAAAACTTTATGACGTTCTTATGCCTAGTACCTATCCCATAAGCCTTGCCACTTCAAATTCTAGAGTCAAGGTAACGAGGTTTACTTACAAAAAGCTTTGTAAGTTTTGTAAAGTTAACATCTCACTACGAGGTGGAAACGTTTCCACCATACAAAGCCCATATGTAGGACGAACCCAACCGTAACCCACTTAAGTCAAAACCACGTGAGTAACTTCAAGTCGCTTTTTAAAAAATCCTACGTGACATTATAACCACCTTCAACCTTCAATGAGGTCCAACGCACCGTTGGGCATCAAAAGAACTGACCTAGGGGGTGAATATGAGTTTTAACACATAATTATCGTGCTCCAACCCCGTCATTACACGAATATGCCCTTAAAGCTCATGGTTCTTGTAAAGCGCTTTCATTCAAAGCTTCAAAGTCACGTTCATTACTGTGACTCCAACTAATTAATCCAAAACACTCTCAATGGATAAAAGAGAGAAAGAGAGAGAGAGAGACTTCGCTTCAAGGACCTGCAATTAGTTTTGTTCCGAAAAATGTAAATTTCAAGGACATTGTACATGTACCCTTCCATCCTTCACCCGTTGCACACACTATTCATAAAGTTCATTACCATCCTCTGAGCTTGGGCTGTGTTTCAACTTGTAAAGCTAAATAGATAAAAGGGCGTCTTAACAATTCACACTTCACAGCCCACAAGTTACACCACCATGCATTTAAAGTGTCATTCACACACACACATAGGAAGAGATTTTTGAATAAACTAGAACTAGACACTGCAAAAAGGACTCTCGTACACATATATGCTTTCTATGAGTAACCCCTTCCTAAATATATGACTGCGAAAGGATGTGAGTTATGTGTGATAAAACGCTTGACGTGTCTTCTCTTCGCTCCTGAAAGGATCTCTTTATGAGCAAAGAAACGAATTAAAGTGTTGTAGACCGTGAAACCCTTTTTATTCATACCTGACTGCGAATAAAGACATACACACACATAGGTAGGTTCAAATTCAAACCAAACAAACGTCAGCATTTTCACCGGTGAATTGATGATGATGGATCCAACTCCTTAAGGATCTTTCGTTATTTTTTTCGCGTTTTTTTTTTTGCATTTGTTAAGGTTCGTCACGCTTTGAATCCTTTTATTTTTATTATTCGTGTTGTGAGAATGTGTGGTAATGAAATTTCACTCCCCATTCAAAAAAAAAAAAAAAAGGACTAAAAGGTGAATGGGCGAGGATGTGTGACGTTTTGTTTTGTGTGGATGCCGCTGTCTTTCCTTTTCCCCCGGAGTGTGTTTTGTGTCGTTCAATGCGAATGTTTCGCGTTATTAAGTTGATGGATTGTATCGTATGTGAATTGTGAGCGCACGCTAAGGATATTCCAAATAAACAATTGCTAAGTGGAATAAGGAGAGAAAGGATATCGTTCTGGATTGGGAGGGGGGGTTAAAGCCGACGACGCATACATGTAGTTTGGTTTTGTCATGAAATAATAATGAACTGCCGTGTGGAGTACAATGAAGGAGCCCCTCTGGAGTCCTTTTTTCTTTGCATACTCTGCCACTCTGGCGTGGTGTCTGTTAGAGAAAATAAAACCGGCTTCAGCGAACGAGGAGAATACACCATTTGTGGCGCGTCGCATTATCCTGTGTCAGTGAAATGGATGAAAATATAAATCCTTTTCATGTGCGACACGATGCTATGGCTATGACTGCCAGCGATGAGACGGGTTGTTGGTTGACGGTTGGAGCGATGCATTAAGGCAATCGTCCTTTTTTTTGAGAGTCTGTTTCAACTCTGTCTAGTAGGGTATGTCGTCAGTGGTTTTAACAAAAATAGTAAAGTCCTGTCATGGAGAGAGGATTTTCTTCTTCTTTTTTTTTTTGGTCTGACAGCTAGAAGCTGTTGAGCGCCTTTGTGTTGCGTGCCGCACAATCGGTCGGTTGCTAGAGCGCTTTCGATTCAACCTAAGCCGGAGCTGAAAAAGTAGAGCAAGTTAGAAAAATATCCTCTAAGTCCTGTTTGATGGCGAAGATTTGGAAGGAAAGAGTGATCTGTAAGCTGGACCTCTGTCTACCAAAGATGTCTATGCGAACCAGATGGAGAAGAATCTTTAGTGCAGCCAAAGTAGTCCTGAAAGCACAGTGGTCCCGATTTACAAAGTCCCTGGTTTCTGACTTCGAATAGCGACGTATAAATATCGAAGTGATCTTCAGAGCCTTAAACTCTGAAGTATTAACCATGCCAAGGCTGAGAATGAAGTTGATGTTGATGTTGATGTTGATGTGAAGGTCGAGACTAAGGTTGAGTTTAAAATTAAAGTCGAAGTTAGGGTTGGTGTTGGTGTTCAAGTCGAGGTTACAGTCGAGGTTGAAATTGAGTTTACATTTTAAGCCCAGAGTGAGGTTGATGTCTAGATTAATTTTTAGGCTGAGGATAAGGTCGAAATTGTGTTTGGGTTTAAATCGAAGTTAAGATTGAGATTTAAAACGAGATTAAGGTTGAGATGCAGATAGAGGTTGTGACAGAGGTTGAAGTTGAGTTTGATGCTTGAGGTCCAATTTGGGGTTGAAGTCGAACTTCAGGTGGAGCTTGAAGTTGCGAGCGAGATTTTTGTTGAAGATTATGGCGAGGATGTGGTGAAGGCTGTGGTGGATGTTTATATCGACGTTTTGGATGGAATCCAAGTGCGGGTTGAAGCTGATGTTAAGGTTGACGCTTAGGCTACGACTTACGAGTACATAGGTTGAGATGAATTTGAGGTTGACGTTGAAGTTCCGTTTAGAGTTAAAGTCGATTCTGAGATTGGGATTAAGTTGAGGCTGAAGTTGAGGTTGATGTTGAGGTTGAGGTTTGAATCGAGGTAGAGGTTGAGGTTTAAGTCACGGTTGAGAGTAAGTTTTTGATTCAGGTTGAGGCTATGGTAAGGATTGAGTTGAAAATCGATGTTAGGTTGAAGGTTGAAGCCGAGGATATGGTTGGAGCTAATGTTGAAGTCGAGGTAAGCATTGAGTTTGAAGTGAAGTGAAGTTTAAATCGGGGTTGAGGTTGCGGTTGGGATGGAAGTCCAAGTTAGGGTTGAAGTTGAAGTCGAGGCTGGAATCACTGTAAACGGTTAAGTTGACTTTAAAGTTGAGGCTTAAGAGTAGGTTAATGTTGAGGGTGAAGTCGAGGTTGAGTTAACGGCTGAGTTTGAGGTGAATGCTAAGATTGAAGTCAAAATCAAGGTTGAAGCCGAAGCTGAGGCTTAGGCTGAGATTGATATAGTGGTTGGGGTTGTGATGGACGTTCAGGTTTAGATTCAAGTTATGGATCAAGCTGAGATTTAGGTCAAGACTTGAGGGTTGAAATTGAGTTTGATGTAGGGTTGAGGTTGAGTTTGAAGTTGAAATACAAGTAGGCGTTGAGATTGAAAGTGAAGTTGCAGTCGGGGTTGATGTTGCGGTCGGGATTGTGGTTGAGATTAAAGTTATGGCTAGGGTTGAAGTTGGGGTTAAGGCTGAAGTTGGGGTCGAGTTTGAAGTTGAAGATGTAGATGGAAACAAGTACGAAAACAATGCGTTTGATGGATGGTAGACTAGCATTTGCAATGGTTTCATCAACTTTGGTTTGCTTAGCAAGGAGATTTATGATGACAAGTACGAATAAATCATCGAAAAAATTCCTTGTTCTGTAGCTATATCAAATGAGAAAATACATTGTATGCCCACCAGGGTTCAACGAAACGTTCTTTCTGTATGTGTGTCAACAAAATGTTCTCCATATCGCTGTAATGACTTAATTTACTTTTTTTTCTATATGACTCAACCCAAAAGTGGCATTCTTAACTGTCCTCATTAAATAATTTTTTTCCCTTCATTCCCTCATATATCCTTCCTTGCAATTACCCAACCCTTTCACATTATGCCCCTAATAATATTTATTTTTTTATTTTTTGTATATTTTTGCTATTTGCATTCGTTAAAATATTTCCAACACTCCCTATTCATTCCTGGTGGACAATTCAACGAATGTCCTTAATTTGTGTGGCAGTTTTCTCTCTTTTTTTTATGACAGTAGTGGTTTCCTAATTGCGATGGTGCTTTAGATATGAAATGATAAGCAATTGGCGTTGAAGGAAGCGGAGCTCACGAGTTTAATTTGTTTAATTAAATTTTTTCTAAAGAAAAGGATCAGTGAGAGAGCTATTCAAAATAAAGAAAAAACCTCTTAAGAGCGAAAAGGAGCGACAGGAAATGCTATATCTTATTCAATTCGAACGAAGTGCTTGTACTACACAGCTAGTCGATCAATCAATTTATCCCTTTTTTTTTTGTGTAAAACAAACAGGGATAAAGGCGCTTTCCACTTAAGTCATTCAGATCCTTAATTGGATGTTCACTTTATAATAAGAATTCATAATAATGGCTGTACAAGGACTAAAGTTCTTTTCTATTAAAAAAAAGAAGGGATTTCCTTTAGCACTTTTATACTGATGAATGGGTTTTTTTTTTTTAAAGGACATTCAACGTTATGTATTAAAGGCAAAGAAGATTTGTTACGAAGTACAAAGAAAAGGCTGTATGGGTTCTTCAAACAGGATCCTTACTAGTTCATACACTTTTTAAATTTTCCATCATGTCCTTGTTTTAGTTATGCTTTTGATCCTAGAGAGAGCTAGACTGTAGGAGAGGTCATAGACACCAACCATGTATCCATTTTGGCAGATGGGTCAAAAATGGAGGTGGGTGTTGGCAACAGAAGCAAGCATTCTGTCATTAAGACTTCCGAATCACAGCAGCGTATTCCAGGCGGGGGTTGCAGCCATCGCCCTGCTAGAACTATTACAGCAGATACTTCCAAGAAGAAACATCAACATCTACGTAGACAGTCAAGCAGCCATCGAAGCCATCACATCCACAACAATCAGATCCAGAACTGTGAAACGTTGCTACGACCAACTCAAGGCACTCAGTGCTAACCATGACGTCACACTCATTTGTGTCATAAGGGACATAAGGGCATCCATAGGAATGAGAAGGTGGATGAGCTCGCTAGAATGGGTTCTGAGTTGGAACTGATAACGGCCGATCCAACTTTTAAAAAACAGAACTCGTGAATGAGAGATAGAATGCACCTACGACATGCCGCACCTCAAGGACCTCTACCAATAAGCGCCACCAGTCACAACCCTATCTTAAACTAGCTACCTCCAGTTTGGCACGGTAATTTGGTGATCCTTTCCATTCTTGTGCTCGCCACACCACTCCGGGGTTGATGCGAAAACCCTCCGGGCCGCAGCACTAGTGTACGTCCGCTCTAGATGTCCCAGCCCTCTTGGTAGTTCTATTTGGATCCTTCTGACTACATCGCTGCCGCTTAGCAATTCGTTTTTGTATCTTCAATGCAGATGTGACCGCGAATCACCAAAGTCCATGACTATCTCTAAGTCTAGGGTGACGCCGGTTTTAGGTGTCAGCTGGAGGCAACATGTACTACCTTCTAGATAGAGGCCAAGTATACGTTGACATAACAATGACTTCGAATTGAAGAAAGTTATTTTTTTTCTGATGAAAGACTCTACTCATCCTTGTGGTGCATCGAACGGATCCTAGACCACAAATTCGTTTATTTCACACTGACAGCACCAGACAAGATGTTGTGTCCACAGAGAGTCTGCTTCTAATAATCGTTAGACTAGTCTTGAAGGTGCTCCATACTGGATTGAGTGAAGGCCTTAGACTGGATGATCCTTGGCCTTCCAGAATCTCTCTCCAGTGCCGTTGTTCACTTCAGCCGTTCTTGTGCATCACCCAAAGCTAGCAATGACAACAGGAACAACAATCCAAGGTTACTCATTGTCATCTTCTTCGTCTGGCCATGACGCGCCAGCTCTCATTGAATGTCGTTATCACCACGTGTGTCTTTAGCTGTCACTGGAGTCTCTTTGCTGACCTTTTCCACTTCTCCAGGCTTTAAGATAGATCTCCCTGATACTGTTTCGATCCGTTGTCCTTCTGTAGCTCGTATCTTGTTGCGAGTGAAGGTCTGCTTAGATCAAGGGATGGCAAGAGTCATCAGATGCTACACCATTAGACCAAATTCTTTGTTTACTAGCTCCACATCCAAACAAAATGTATGTCAAGTACTAAAGGCTCTCCATATCCCCTACATATCTGTGTCATCAAAGATACGGGCAATAACTTTCAGTCAACAAACACGCACCACGCCAACAATAAATCACTCAAACTCAAGTGCCATTACACGCATCGAGATCAATCAAGAATCGTGTATCCAAACAGATTGTGTGTGCCTCTCGTTGAAACAGTTTCAATTCCATTTTCCATTATCTAATATTTATACAATTATCCTGGTGCGCACCCCCGTAACACAGATACAATCTAAGTGCAACCATAAAACACTAGTGGATACATATGTGGCCTCTCTCATCCAGATAGACAGATAGGATACGTCTCGTTATAAGTGCCACCCACTCCTACAATCCTCCAACCCGCACTTAGAAACAGACTTCTGGAGTTTTCCCTCCACCGAAAAACCAAGTGGCAATAACAAAAAGGATTACAATTTTGCCGTTCTCTCAACTGCACCACTTAATTCGACACAACAAGGACGATGAGAGTAGCAAAAGTATCTTCAGAAGTCCCACTCAATTACAGCTTCTATACCGCACCACCATCCATGTTGTTGTTGATGGGTGATAACGATAATAAGGACGATTTCAATTATATCCTTGAAGTGAATAATTTCACCGACAAAACAAGGAGGGAAGGTAGCGGACCCCATGCTTTGCACCTCTTCGCGTGGCTTTAAGCGCGCCCGCGCTTTGTCATAAATTATCGAAATGTATGTCGTTTATCATGGAAGCAAGGAGCAGAAGAGGATTTAAAGGAGTCTCTCTCTGTGTGTGTTTGTATAATCTTTTAGGGATTTACATCATGGACCTTGTTTGGTGAGAAAACATATGTCTGTGTCAGCGCGATGTGCATCCATCGGACGAGCGAGCGGTGTGTCGTCTCTTAGAGATTACTCCACGGAGATAACGAGATGACAGTTGTCTCCATTTCACCATGTCCCCGGAGGGAAGATGAAGACGCTTTGTACATAATTTATTTGTTTGTTTGTGTGTTTGTTAGTGTCTCTATCTCTGTCTCTGTCTGTGTCTGTCCCTCCCTTCTCATCGTCGTTTTAGTGGGGGAAAAACAAAAAAAGAATGGAAAACCTAAAACGATTCTAAGCCTTTTGCTGTTTTATTGTCGCTTCCTGGAATCTACGTTCGCGTTCGCGTCCCCGAGGAGTGATGGACCCTGAACTGGTTGCATTCGCCCCCGATTAGTGTTTTTTGGTGTGTTGAGGACGCTTTAATTACTGATTTATAGATGCGACTGGCGGTGGTGGTTGGACAGATACACAGATCAACAGATCCACAGATACTCCATCGACGATGGGGATTGTTAACAAATTTTATTATTTCATGTTTTATTGCTCTCGCTACCCTCTCTCTCTCTCTCTGGCGGAGATAATTTAATTTCAGAGCTGTTAAGCTGCTGCTGCTTGGTTGGCCTGGGTTCGGAACGAATTTATTAACCTTTTTAGGCATTCGGGTACGCGGCCGGGAAGCAGATGTAAGATTGGGAATAATTAGTCTGATTAACGAGTTCTGGGATCAAGTTGTGATTTGAGAGGAGTTTTTCTGGGAGAGATAGCGAGCATAGAACTGGAATAGGATTAGGATGTTGACATGGGATTGTGATGAGAGAGAGAGCTCCGTTTAGGTCATTTGAAAATTTTACAGATGGCCGGAGGAGATTTATGTTTTATTTGAGATTAAATGTGAAGGGTTGGGTGGGGGGCAAACATAAATGTGATTTCTAACAAATTACAGATAAGCATCGGGTTGTGTAAGGAATTTGTTTTTTTCGGAGATAATCTGGAAAGGAACAGAGGTTATGTTTAGATAGCATCTTTACTTGGATATGTGACATCGAACTCATAACTCATATTCTCGTTAAGTCGGGTTACACTGAACCGACTTGTCACTTTGACTTGTATTGCGTTGTGCTCAAAGATTTAGCAATTTCCAAACTGAAATCCAACAAATCGGACGGGATGACTTGGTAGAGAGCATACACCAAATCATCTCCGGTCAGACGAATGTATGCGTGATGAATGGAATCTCAGCACCGTTTGGAGACCCTAACTGCGAGGCATCAGTCTTTTGAACAAGGCTTATAAGATCCTCTCTGCCTTACTGTGTGAACGCCGAAAAACCCCTGGTCAACAATCTGATTGGATCCTATCAGTGTGGTTTCAGGCCAGGAAAGTCCACAATTGATGAAATTTTCACACTTTGACAGATCCTGGAGAAATCCCAAGAAGTCCAAATCGACACACACCATCTATATATCGATTTAAGAGCCGCCTTTGACAGTATTTATAGGGACGAGCTATAAAGAGCAATGTCTTGTTTCAGTATCCCTCCCAAACTCGTCCGTTTGTGCAGGATGACGATGGAGAATGCTCGCTGCTCCATCAAAGCCGGTAACGATCTGACCTAAACCTTTGATGTAGCTGTCATGCGACTTCTTCAACATCAAACTTAAACGAACTGTGCGAAACGCACAAGCCAACAACAGCGGCATAATCTTTCAAAAGTCTGTGTAAACGCTGGACATAATCGGAAGAAATCAGCGATCTGTCACCGGTGTGTTCGCGAGTATTGAGACAAAAGCGGCCAAAATGGGGCTAGCGATCAACGAGGACAAAACTGAGTATTTGCTGTCAACCAGAAGGGACACTCAACATCGACGAATCGTACAGAACATCACTATAGGCAGCAATAACTTCGAGAGGTAGTAAGGAACTTTGTCCACCTTGGCTATCACTTCGGGAAACGACATCTCATCAGAAATCAAATGAAGAATCACTGTTGCCAATCGCTGTTTCTTTTGGCTAAGAGTTCCCGAAGAACTACGAAAACTCTGTACAAGACCCTCATCATCCAAGTCCTGCGTTGAAGCATGGACTTTATTAAAGGCGGATGAAGTTATTCTTGGTCGCTTCGAGCGAAAAATTCTTCTTAAGATATTCGGTCCCGTGTGCGTTGACGGGCTCCGTAAGAGTAGGTTCATCGACGAATTATACGAGCTGTATAGCGACATCGAACTTGTCAAGTCAAAAAACTATGCATTGGTCGTAGAATATGTAGAGCGAATAGACACCAACGCTCCCGCACGAAGAGTCTTCGAATCTAACCCGGAGTGACAACGCAGTAGAGAAAGACCTCGCCTAAGGTGACCCGCAGAAGGAGAAGGGGACCTCAACCAACTTGGAGTGCATAAATGGCGGCGGTTACCTAAAGACCGGGTTAACTGGAGAAGCTTGTTAGTTGAGGCCCAGGTTCACGCCGAACTGTAGCTCCGCCTTAGTAAGTAAGTAGTGCTCTTAGATTTGGAGCCTCTTTTTGTGGTGTGTATAGGAAGCAGTTCATCTCATCCGTTGGAGTACTTCATTTTCTCTATCGTTTCTCAAGTCTCTTCCACCTGATTCCTTGGAATGTCCTGTAGGACATTGAACCATATGAACTGTCGCCTACAATTACTATCAACATAATTTCAAGTACACGAGTGAATACATCAAGTGATTTATGTCACAACCTGTCAAATTCACGGGCATATTCCATTCGCAATCCATAAATAGTTTTCAATATCACTTTCCCACTTATGCATCCATCCTATGGGAATAGCAACTTCAACAGAGTGAACCTAAAAATATCTCGCATCGCAGGCAAGTTGTAATAATTTGTCCGTGTTTTTCTTCGAATTCATTGCCACGTGGCCACGAAAGATTGAAAGATAAAAAAAAAACACACACACATTGGTACCCCTTGTATACCACACCTGTCCAAGGCCATTCAATTCATGCAATATTCAGTTCAAGGACTCCATACGACCGACATAAATGGTTAAATATTGAAGCAGCTTTTGTATAAAGTCAATTACACTATCGGAACCATCCTTCCATGATGAAATGCTTTAGTCCAGCAGCACAGGCAGACCAATAAACTGGAAAATTGCTCCTTGAATTGCAGGCGACAAAAGCACATGGGGCTTTTATGAGTTTCCCGTTTTTTTTCTCACTTATTTTTGTTGTGTGCGTTATCCTTTGTAGTTGCAGTTGCGAATAACGCGTCAGAGTGTATAAATAAACCGGCGACAAGGACTTTGTTGCCTCGCTCTTATGACGGGATGGTGGGGGCAGAAAGTGGTGGATAAGTATTTAACTGTTCATAGCTGAAGGGTCTCAGAAGTGCAACTGTATTTCTTCGATAATGTATGGAGTCGGGTACCGAACTGGTAGCAATATGGAGGTGTTCGAAGATGATTTGAATTTAGTGACACTTCTGTACTGACAACTCGGTGTTGGATATAGTGGATCTTCTAGGATATGTGTCAGAAGTGCGCCTTAAAAGGTTGTGGAGTCAATTACTTGTGGGTCTTCCTTCCGAATTCAGACCTTTCATTGTAAATAGACCGAGAAACTATCAAAACATCTTTCGAACCAAACGAAGGCTATTTAGGGGTCTAACATGTGGAACAGTCTTGCTGAAAACCCCTTAAACTTGTATAGCAATAGGCATTCCCTTTGAAAAGACATTTTATTCGAGAAGAATTCGAAGACAATCCAACGTTTGCAGCTTCTGTTGAACCAACAAGAATGAGAATGTTCAGAGGAACGGCAGCCTCACTTTTAGTTCCGCTTCTTGCAGCTCCAAATACTTTTTCCATTAGTCCACTTGAAAGAAACCAAACATCAATATCGTAGCTCTTGACTTTACTCGTAAAACTTGTACAGATAACTACAAGGGGTAACAGTAGGCAACCTTGTGGTATTCCGCTTTTAAAACAGAGCCGTCTGTAACGTTTTTGTTGAGAAGACTGTAGCATTTAGCAGTCTTAACATCAACTATGATCCCAGACCATGCTGTCAGGTGAGGGAACGACTTAAGTTCGACTCATATTAGTTCGAGAACCTCCATTGGAGTGAGTTCAGAGACTATGCACACCACGATAGGCTCTCGCACTCACTTAATAGGACTCTAGCTAGATTTTTTCTGAACTAGTGCAGCGACTAGGGCTTCTTGTGCATCTTTACAGAATCTGAAGCGTGGTCCCTTTTTATTCCTCTCCCTCAAGATTTATTCGTTGTTCTTCCCTGACCACGAATCCTTGTGGCAACGCTAGCATTTGTTTGAATCCATTCTCAGTCCGAAATATAATTTCTTCTGTTAGCCAGTGTCGGACATTCACCCAGTATTGGTGCAGCTGTCTCTGCATCCTCTAGACACCATCAAGAGACCATCTCCTCTAGCATTTGGGAGCTCTTTTGATCGTCATTTTGCTAACCTACCAGACCAGCGTCCCCTAAAGGTCTGAACCTGAACTAATGCCGCTTTCCATCCTTCACGGTCCCGAGCAGGCTGCCGTCAGTTTTCTAGCGTCCGCGATTGCCTGATCTTTAAACTGGACGTTCGGTCTTCCTTTTCTTCGTTAACTAGGAGCCTGGGGTTCAAAGACCCTTTTAGCTGGAGCATTTTCGTCCATTCGCACAATATTTCCTAGCCAGTGCCAGTCATTTTAGCCTTCGCAAGCTTTCTCATTGCCTCCAATGTTCATTCGTGGTCCACTTATCGATCATGTCCTTCGCCATTCCTCAACCTATAGCAGAGAGTAGTCCTGGAACCAGAAACTCAAAGGCTGATTGTTGCTTCATCAGATTGTGCACTTTTGAGTCTACCGTGTCCTCTTACCCAAGCCATATGCTTTAGACCCAAGAGAATTTTCCAAGGTTTCGTTGGACTTCCACAGCTTTTGACAGCTCCTCCCTGATGACATGTCTCGCAGAAGGATAGTTGCTATTGTCAGCCACTTTTATTGCTTCTATTTCCACGTGTGCTGGTGTGATCCTGTTGAAAGCTTATAATACATCCTGGCTTGTATGTGCCCAACAATCTTTAAGTGGCAATGGGATTGCAAGATAACAGCGTCCTTGTGGGGCTCCCCATCACTTCCAGTAAGAGTTCCTAACTGAGTTTCTTGATAGCCAAGGGTGCTCTTCAAATATTTGGTGCGACAGCTCAAAGAGAGCCAGGGCCTAGGTTCTCGCAACCATTCATGTTAGGAGCTACAATTTGATTGCCGACTCCGACCGGCGGATTGGGAAGCTTTTTCTGGTTTATTATGCCTACAGGGAGGTGGAGCCGTGAAAAAACGCCTCACAGTGATCACGCTTGCTCCAGTCAGAGACTTTTGCTGTCAAAACTTGTTGAAAAATTGTGGCTGAAAGGAAAAGGTCTTAGTTTACTTCCTTGAGGTACTTCATACATTTGTCTGTTCTGCTCACACTAGCTTGTAGATTGGCTTGCGAAAGTGTCACTTGTGTGAATATTACTAGCTAGAACAATGGGTAAAACATCCTTCCTAGGGTTGTATGTACAAACAGCTGTGTCGCCTCCGCCTGATGCAGTCAGAATAGTTCTTTACGATGGGGCGTCCTCCCTGTTTTATCTTCAGTCAATATCCGTCCAAGCCTGTGTCCTCACCTCATCATGCATGTCATCGCCTACAGTGTATGCATTACAAAAAGCAATCTTCCGTTCAATTGAAGAAGATAATCATTTACGATTTCGGTAATTTATGCCACATAAGCGTACTCGACTCGTACCTATCCTTGTCCTAATCCTCTTCCTAGTGCCTTGTATGTGTCTGCCTTTCTGTTTGCCCCTTTTGAACTCATAATTCTGTTGATGATGATCAATTTGTAATTATAATTTCCCATCCAACAAGGATATCTCATTGTTTCTTTGCACCCCCTCTACCCCCGCACAACATACCGTTAATTGTGCGTGCAGATAATTTCCCTAGTGCAACATTATAAGCTTCAAGTACAAAAAAGATTCATAAATTCCCTCATTGTTCTCTCTGGTAGGCGCACTTTGGTTATGCGTAAGACAATAGCCTTCTGCCAGAGGAGTGTATCGTCTGAGACCAGACTAATAGAAGCACTGGTGCCAAGGCGTGTGATAATTCCGTGCCATATCCTTTTCAGGAGTGAGTATCATCAACAACACAACAAAAGAAGGAAGTTCCGCCAACGAACGACGACGATGAGGAGAACTCTGACGGTGTAACACACAGACAAACACATCAGCATTGGCTCTACTAGAATTGCAATTATCTGCCTAAATCCGGGACTACATAGGACACATACCTACACCTACGAGTGAGTGTAGACCTCTGGCAGGAGGACTTTCAAGGGAGAAAAACGAAAACGTTTTCATAAATAACATTGCCAATGTCAGGAAGCAGTTTGCGTTAAAGTGCGCTACTGCTACTCAGTGTACACCAGTGGAGTGCTAAAAAGGAACAAACGCTTCCCCACCACATCCTCGAGTATCCTTGTTTGGTTTATCGCTCGCGAGGGGAATATACTCGTACTTATAGATATCATGTGCAGAGTGTTGAGGAAAAGTGTACGTATATCTCCTGTTGTTTGGTGAATTGCTAGAAACTCGTTTCCAAGTGAAATTTGAATGTTGACGACGACGCGCAGGGGTGTATGTACGAAACGCTTATAAATGCACGTTAGCATATTCGATTGTAATCTTTGCGACGATTGCGTGTGTTTCGACTGGAACACGTAACAGGAATTTGTCTTCCATTCAATGGATGAAGATTGCTTTGAGAGAGAAAAAAAAAAAAAAGAAGTCGCCGTATAGGGTAGAGGTGCGTTTTAGTGGTTGAGGAAGAGGAAGAGGTCTTCAAAATGAGCTGTGGTGAGGATTTAAGGACATTTATCAAACTGGGGGAAGAGTCTCTACATGATTAACCACCTCCATTCATTCCCCTAGTTCCCCAAATCATACTTCATACTCATACGTGATAACACAGAGTTGAATGGAGTCCCACAGGAGTCAGAACTCGGTCCTTTATTGCTTGTGATGATTTAAATTGAGTCTGCTTCGAGTATTCCAAGACTCACAGCTCTCTGAAGACGTAGTTTTGTGAAGAGTGTCAGCAGGTTTCGACAATATAGTGAAATTTTATCCGCAAGGGCCTGATGGAGGCTTCCTGAATCTTTCACTTTAATATCGAGTTGTTTCTACCTTTCTGAGAACAGTGAGGACAGTTCAATTAGGACATCTCTCAAATCTTAAGAAAACACTTTGCGATTGGAGAGAGAGGCCATGAGCTTTCTTATGTTGGTCTTAGGCAGTTTGAGCCCTCGACGTTTTTCTCATGGCACGTGCTGCTCCTCTGAGCCATTATTCGAAAAATGGTTTTAGAAAGTTACAAGTCTAATGAGCTCCGTCTTCGATCGCTTTGTAGCTTCTAGAGTCTTTGCCTTTGTCCTATGACCTCTCCTCATTGACAGTGGCACCATCAGACCCTTTAAATGCTTGAAGCCCTACTTCACAGTCTTTATGTATCGATTCGCCCCTGATTTTGCTTCTAGTCGTCTCCATTGGTGAAAGTTCTTTTAGGACGTTCACTGCTGTGTCGTCGACCATATTCCACATTCCACTTGACGTCAGCCTATGGCTCACTATGTTTCCAAGGGTAGAGGTCACCTCAACTCTCTCTTTCTTCGATGTGTAAACTTCTTCACCATTGGTGAGGTACCCTGCAACCAGCTGGCTTGCCTTCCTGACGCTGCTCAGTCCATTTTACTCTGCCGAGTATCAGTCGATGAGGTGATCTTGCCTTTGTAGAGTGGCTCCACCTCTGCTACTGTCTTTTAGTTGTCTGGTCCACATGGTCTGACATCATTCATTCCCCGAAGACAGTACAAGATAATCTAGTAGGCACCCCTCTGCTCCTAGAAAACGTTCTTATTATCGAGCGTTCTTGCTCGTTCTTGCTCAGCGATCATTCTAGGTCATTCTAGAAGTTTGAGGCCCGAGTATATCATTTAAACATGTCACGACCAGTTTGGATGATCAGAGGTTACCTCAGCTCTCTGCTTCCGTCTTTGATTCGACGGATTCATTGGGGATGACTTATTCTCCTTCTTCCAGGACTTCCGATCGCGATACCGTTGGCAAAATCAAGACTTTGTGACAAATTTCGAGTTTCAGAACCCCTTTATACATTATGTTCCACAAACAGAGCTCCCTTCCAAATCAATTTCATTAGATGCCATGACACCATCAATGTCCCAAGAGAGAACGTAGTGCTTCCCCAGTTTGAGGACTACTTCTCTGTCAACATGCCTCAGCTGGTTCGTGGCACTAAGCCTCAGAGCACATCTTCACGATAAGTTTCCAAAAGTTATGGACAACGAACACACTCTAACGCAGTCTTTTCATTTAACCTCAAGCTTAACACGATGATTGATTGCAAGAGGACTTTTGCCTCAAGAGTACCAACGATATTCATTAATGTTGAAAAATAACCCTCCAACCCTCAACCAACTCTACAGCAGAACCATTGACATCAAGTAAATGTTTGTTCAGACGTTGTTTACAACCTTTTGGTAAGACCAGCTCTTCCATTGCTTACATGTCTGTTCATAAATTTCGCTTACAGTCGTCTGCTGTGCCCAGTCCCGGTATCGCCATATGAAAGGTCGAATGATAAATGAGTCTGTAATCGATATCTCTCACAAAATATTGCATCTCATCCCAAAATCCTTATCCCAGCGGAGCAACCCATGTGTCCCCAGGAATAACCAAAAACACCACCATGTCGCTTACCCTATATATGCGAGGCACTCAACCACTTTTCGAGCAAAATTCAATCCGCCACTCAATGTATGCATAATAAACAGTTAGATATCGTGATACACGATTTTCTCTGTCATCCTTGCCAGTGCGCTTTGTGCGCTACCCTCTGAAAGTTCACCCATTGGTGGCGCATCATTCGGAGGTAAAACCTCGTTCAGATCATAAATAACAGCTTCGAACGAGGTATCATAACATTAACCTCCATACCCCAGTCAACATCGATGATGTTTACCAAGAGGGAGTCGAACTGAACCCATCCCCCATCCCCCATCCCCTATCCAATACACCCGTCACTCTGCCTTTTGCCGTGAAATCCGCGCCACAATTCATGTCCTGTTCATAATTTATGGAGCGCCCTCTGACGATATAACGATTGCATGTGTGTGTGTGTGTCAATGTGTGTGTCTAAGGGAAACAGGTGATTCTCTCTCAAGACAAAAAACAAAGTCTCATATTTGTTTCCAGGATATTCCCAGAAATATGTTAACATCTGACAAATGGCATAACTAATTCATTTCCAATTAGTTTCGGGCCACATTCCATCCGCTGGCATTGTTTCAGCCTCTGTTCTTGTTGACAGCCCAACCACACACACACACACGGGATCTCTGGGTGCGTAGTTATTATTATCCTGCCGCAGGATATAATTAAAATAAATCACCTCAACAAAAAAAAAAGAAAACTAGGACGAATTCCAAGAGCATATTCGAACGGAATTAACCACAAAACATGCGTGCCAAGATAGAACACACACACACACACATATCCTTGACAAATTTTCCATCTCCCAGAGATTGAATTTCATTTCATCCTGCGGCGGGTGGGAGTGGAATTAGTCAAAGTCGGAGGCAAATGGTTACGAAAAAAACAAGTACAACGAACATTACATTATCCTTCCCCGAAGCGAGACTTACAATTTCGATAAATCATTGGCGATCGTTCACATATGGGACACATTGAGTGTCCTGGCATATGGTCGCATTCGTAGCACATCGCGCTAATGATTATTTCTCGTTGAAAGGACATCTCGATTTCTCTCTAGTCGAGGATTAGCGTTTATATTTTCAAAATGAAATTTGCCCTAGTGTATATGTATGTGTACAACTGGATACTTTTACTGTTATTTTAAGGATTTTGTCATCGATAATTTTTGGATCGATTTCCAGGAAGTCGTTAGCCATTACCAAACGAAATCCTTATGGGATACGGCAAAATTGAGATGTTAATCTGCTAGTGTTGTGTTTCGGGGTGAATTTGATATTTTTTTTTGTGGGTTCCATGATGGTTAGGCACGATTAGGACTTGCTAATTTGGTTACGAAAAAGAGGGATGGGATGAGGAAATGTTTGTGAGCAAATGTGATCCTTGGAACTGGTGGTGGCGGTTTTGTTTTCCAGTGCTATTACTTGTGCAAAAATTGAATGAGACTACTGTTCTCCTTCTGAAGACACACGGCACAAGGTAGGCACAGGTCATGGCCAATATATATTCCGAAGCAGCTCTTTCCCCTATAGAATCCGCCCAACAATACTCTTTCAATTTAGAGCCAGAAATGGTCTTTAGGTGTCGGTTCCAGTGCGTTATTGCGGATCTTTTTGAGAGAAGTAGTGGTTTTTTGTAAGGAAGTCCTAGGAGCGGTCCATCGGTCCTAATTGGTTTCGAAAATTCAAGAAAAGAACGAAACGGCAGACCATTGGCATGAACCAAACGCAGTCTATAAGGACCACACCGAAGTCTTTGTTTAGAAGACTTTGCCTTGTGTGCAGGTGTCTGAAAGATGAGAAAATTTACTTTGCGTTCACCCTCAAGGACCTCAAGCTGATGGAAATCCACTTCCCAAAAGGCACAGGCAGGTCTAGGGTACATTTGACTAGGACAAAAAGCTAGTTGACATTGAATGTGACGGATCATGGTGGAAGTGCACTCATCTCACCATGCAATAACGAGAAGAATCCTTACTTGAGCACATTGCCAAGCATCCGTTGTACCAGAGGAAGTCACATCCTACTACGGAGGCTATAACTTCGTCAACATAGGAATCAAGGCAGTCGTGTTTGCGGACGACTCTCAGTGATTAGTGAAATCATAGAGAGGGCTTTGACAAAGCGAAGCGTTTTGGCCACAAGTTGTGGACTTGGCGTTAATCAATATAAAACTGAACTGATGCTATTTATCACCAAGCGCCCACGTCTTGACAACCACATACTCACTCTATCCCCCAGTGTTAGGTACCTTGGCGTCATACTTGACCCCAAACTCAACTGGAAACTTAACATAGAACACAGGGTAAAGAAAGGATGCGTCGCTTTCTACACCTACAGCAAGACCTTTGGTAAAAGGTGGGGACTCCAACCTAAGATGGTCCTTTGGATGTACACTGCCTTCCTTACTAATCGTTTGCTCGTGTGAAGGCCTGCCTTAAGCAAAGCTTAAAACATCACAAAACTTAGCAGAGTCTAATGAACAGCTTGTATTGGGACCACAGGAGCGCTACGATCGAGCCCGACAGAAGCTCTCAACGTCTGCCCGTGGACTTGCACATCCAATACATCATCTCGTGGTGTGCTATCAGCCTCAGAGAATTCGGGTTTTGGTTCTCGGACCCTTATGGTCACAGAAAGGCTCTTGATTGCTGCCTAAGGACCTTGCCACGACTGAGTACGCGATTCCTAGACTCAAATTCAAGTTCACTCCCCGGAAGGGTCGGAATGGAACAATATACGACCCTTATCGAAGTACGAAGTACCGATCTTCACTGACGGCTCTAAGATGGAGTGAGGCGTTGGAGCAGGTGTTGTCGCAGCGGAACTAAACGTATCCAAATCGTACCGCCTTCCAGACTCTTCGAGTGTATTCCAGGCGAAGTGATTAGAGAGGCCCGCAAGATTCTTAGCCTCAGCCCTACCAACACACACAGCATAGGAATCTTAACTTGATAGCCGGGCATCACTCTCCTTTGGTTTCCCGCCCATCGCAATATAGAGGAGAATGAGAAAGCCGACGCGCTAGCTAGATTTGGTTCTGCCATGGATGTCTCTCTTCCAGAGTCTGTCTGCTCCCCGATGGGATTCATAAAGGGTAGAATCCGCAAACATTTTCTATCCCTTGCCGACTCTAGGTGGAAAAGTCTAGAAACTGCGGGCCATATCTATCTGGATATGGGTTGATGCATGCGTGCTACTCGTGTCTGTGGTAGGTTCTACCAGTTTCAACCACTTCTACCTACCTACCTACCTACCTAGCGACTAATGCATTCCGAACTTTTGGTCAGATAAGAGTATCTATCTCGTGTTGGGAGTTGAAATTCTCGAGCTAATCCTAACCTATTAACTCCTCCAACTGATGGAATCTAACGATGGAAGTTCAGTTTCTGAAAGCTGGATCTTTTATGCGATGTGTGGTCTCTAAAAAGAGCTGATGCGGTCGCCTCGTTATCGTTGCTAAATCTATAGCTTCCAGTCTCCTCGGCTCCCAGTTTCTTGAAAGGGATCCCAGAGTGCAAAAAGGGGTCTCATACCCCATTTCCCTTGAAATCCATTAGAAGACGACTTCGAGGCTCCTTATCATCTTTAAGCACTCGTAGAGCAGTTTTGACCAGAGTTCCAAGTTGCTACAGACCGATGGTTGATGGCAGTCTGCAAGGCTTATTCTTGTGGCTTTCCTGGATTGGCGTCGTTATGACTTAATACAAGTTCCTGTAGGAGAATCTCCCATTTTGGACCTTCCACATGAGCATTATACTCTTTCTCAGAGGAGTCCACGTTTAGTGGCCAAACTTTTTCAGAATTTTGGTTAAAAACTGTCAGCAGTAAGTGGCGCTTTTAATGCTTTCAAAGCGGACGTTCAAGCAAGGCGTTGATTATAGAATTAAGACAAACCAGCCTTTTACAATGCTATACATCTTCTGGCATCAAGATGCGTACTCTTACTGGGGCTAAGAAGCCTTCTGGAGTTCAAGGAGGTCAAGTTTGAAAGCATCAGTGGACAATGGACAATTCCCCCCTTCGTTGTCCTTGAAGTTGTTTAAAGATCCAATGTGGCAAGTTCTCCGACCGTGGATTTTCTCTTACAAGCTTCGTGGGAAGATTCTTCAACGATATATTTGAGTTCCATCCTCAAGCTACTGTTACATGTCGTTTCGATGACGACCTTATCATATTTGATCCTCATCTGGCGATCTGGCCATATCTGTTGCCAGGTAGCGTTTTCTGAAGAGATAATGTACAATGAGCTCTAAGATTTCCGATTTCCAATACCTCTGTCGACAGGTCATCATCAACACTCACCCTGGTGGCTGCTTCATCCCATCAGCGTTGGTCTACGGTAACGATCCCTCGGTCAACAGAATGACAATTCAACTCCTTTCAGCTTCTTCTTTCCAATCTGCTTCTTATTTTAAGTCAAGACGTGAAGATTTCATTCTGAAAACTCCCTTAAGAAGTGTTAAAATGTTTCCAATCTCACTCCATCCCAATCCAGCAATGGATCTATTTGCAATCCCCCCTGAGGACACTTCAAAAGCCACCCCAAAACCAGATGAATAAATAAAAAAAAAAGAGAATTCTTCGTCCAAAAAAGCTTATAAAAATCCGAATCAATGCCATTCTGCTCGGTGAAACCTTAATTGTCCTTCAACATTGTCCTTCTCTTGTCCGATTGCCTCAAGCAAATACAGCTGTTAGCCGCACATAATCCGGTTCTTTTCTCAAAAGCAAACCAATTACAGCGCGCATCCTTGTCATCGAGAAGGACGACATCTCTGTCTTAAAAAAAAAAAAAATGTCCAATGTACATAATTCACTAGGAAAAACAAATAATCCTTGACCTTGAGACTATAATGTCCTTCGAAACGATGAAGATTCCTGTCGCCGCGTGACAGGCCAGCAATGCGAAATGAAAATATTAACGGCTGCTCGAACAAATTTTTCAGCAATTTAGATTCTTAGCTTTTATTTGGTTCCATGTTCCAGGTGAGGCAGTGCCCAATAGTCGCTCCCCCCACCTCCCTCCCGATGTGAATATGTAAATGTGCATCTGATTCTGGAATCGTTTGCCATTCTGCTGAAGGGAAATGCATTCCACATGCAATTTGCATGCCGACTCCCGACTCTCGACTGCCGACAGCGACGACAAGGAAATAAAATATCTGCGCCTGGGTGCTGGAGGTACTCTCCCCAAACGGCCATAAAGTCGATCTTAAACGATTTTTTTTGGTTTTTTTTTTTTTGTTGGAGCGACATGACGTTGCAACAGAATTTGTATGCTCTGCCCTTGTGCTGCATCGCTGGAGATGGGCTTCCTCATGCATAAAAATCTGTAAAATCAAGACGACGACGACGACGACGATGAGGACGAGGACGAGGACGACGCGCTCATTGGAGAGATGTAGTAGACAAGAGGACAATCTAACACACAATGGATGGTGGAGGTACACCAGAGCAACTAAGTATTTGGTGTGTGCTACCTCTGGCGGTGGTGGTGGTGATGGTTCATTGCACGGGTGCAAATAGCTTTGGGGACAAATGCTGTTTTAACCGCTGTTATCGTTGCAGTTCCTGGGCGAATGCTACTAAATTAACCACGATGTTGGATCCTCAAAACAATTCCACCTGCTGACCCCAATGAATATCTCAAAGAATCCTCGTAGCGAAGCGAAAAACATTTTGAGGAATTCACGTTGTGTGCAAGCCTGTGGTGTTGGCGGGCGGGGTGTGGCCAAACGTGCGGGAATCATTTGGAATGATATCTCGTGGAGCATGATTGTGAGTTTTGAAGAAATCAGACAGAGAGGACGTTGCCAGGTGTTTGAAATTTTCAAATTAAAGGGATGGACCTTGTCAAATCCTGTCGTTCTATATCATTAGTCTAGGGGGACCTGACTGTTTGTTTTGGGGTTTCTAGGAGAGTTTCCGAAATTTTTGACACATTGGCACATCAGACCTAGATAAGACTCAATGTGTCCAGCTTTCGACACAATTTTAGCAAGGGCTTACATTTTTAAGTTGACTATCGTACAGACTCAGGTAGCTTATCTCTGTTAAGTACTACAGCTTACTTGCTTACGCACTCTCAACTCCTAAAGTCTTTGCCTAGGCAAATGTTTTGATTCGCCTTTGTTGAGGTTAAAACGAGCTTCACCATGTAGGGTCACTGGGAACGAGCAATGATGTGGACAAATTTAAGCCGTCTAAAGTCCTTTGATGTGCCTTTTCGGCGGCATTCCTACACTAGGTTGCCATTAACTTCTCTTGAGCTGCACTAAAACTGTGATTCCACTTCAATGTGTTTGATTTCTATCTAAGCTCGGCTTAAAGTAGGTCCAATGCCGTTTTTCAGGACTAAAATGAAGAGAAGTCTCTGTTTCATGTAAGGTTTCCTGTGACCATGTCTTCAAATAGGCTTGAGATGAGCTTAACTTGTATCATAGCTAAGCCTAGGTAGTTAGATAGAGGTGGCGGTTCAACAGAACCTATTAGGATGTGCCTTTTTGTTACCATGAGTCGTGTGACCTGATTGGTGATGTGTGCTGTTGAGGATGTGAGACAGTCGGTGGAGTTTAGAAAACAGATAAGATCTCGTATCCCTTTACCGGAGATGTCGTTGAGGTCATCGAAGAATGAGAGAGGAGAGAGTTTCCGCAGCTGCGGCATGGTTTGGTTTCATGGTATCACCGTTATTTTGGCAATATCTAGGCGGATTCTGTTTAGGAGATCTTTTGTTCTTATCGTATCGTAGGTCGGCCATATCGTCCTTGAAATGACGTCTTCTATAGGAAATGAGAGTAGATTTATCCTTTAACCACTGCTCCTAGCGGGATGTGGACCTTTGCCGTGAGTAGAGCTGAGCCCTGCCTCGCCAATTCATTTGAACGCTCGTTTCCTTTTATGTCACTGTGCCCTGGAACCCAGAGCAGGGCTATGCCTTCTTGTTTTAGGTCTCTTTTCAGTCTCCTTAAGCTGTTTGTAATCTTTAGTTCGATACAGCTTGTAATGCGTTGCTCTAAGCCGTCTTCAATGTCTCATTTCGTATTTGAACTTGCTCCAGGTAAGTGCTTATAAGTTGCATCGACTGGTTTCAACCATGCACGGCATAACTGCGTCGGATGTGATGGAATCTTAAAAGCAGCCATCACCTTGTAAGACTTAAAGCCCTCTATGCAGCTTTGTAGTCGTTGGGTGCGTTTGGCTGCGTCTAAACTTGGAATTTGTTGGTTGCTCCAAGGTTTGTTCTCAGCTTTGCTGAAGCTTGAAGCCTGACTTAAAACGTTCGAATGTGTACTGCAAACTCATTTTGATTATGCCCTTCTGTGAAATTATATTCATCAGCATTTCTAGTTAGTCACTGTTCAAATTTAAATATGAGTAACTCTGTTAATCATTGTACTTTTCTCTTTTCTTTTACTCTGGCAACTGTATTTAAAACTAACAGTTAATGTTATCACTATAAAATATGAATTGTATAATAAACTTGCACTCTTTGTTCAAACGCCAAGCTGTCTAGTTGTTTCTCTCAACAGGTTATGGGCCCAGACCCAAGTTCACTGAAGTTGTAGAGTATAAAAAAAAAATCGAATTTTTTTCTTGCGGATAAAAGTAAAAGGTTAAAAAAAAAAATTCATTAGTAATCGCAGTAATAATTAAAAAAATAGATAGTGTGCTTTTCGTTTTGCGGATAAAAGAAGACAAGGTGATTTTTTTTTCTTTTGCAAATAAATTGCGGGATCGCTGTTGGATATTTGTTTTACTGCTGGATTGCTGGTTATACTCGTATTGCTGCTCGTTGCCGTATTGCTGTTTGGTGCTGTTGCAAGAATGGAAGGTGACTCTGGATTTCGGATTGAAAAACTCAACACTCCGGACCAGTGGAGTGTCTGGAAATTCCAGGTAAGAGTAATGTTAAGTGCATGCGAGCTATTTGAAATCGTCAACGGAGAAAGCGTGAGGCCAGGGTTAACGGAAGAGCCGTCGAAACTGGTTTCTTGGGAAAAGGCGGACAGGAGGGCGCAAAGGGTAATTGTGATGAGCGTTGGTCCTCAACCGCTTGTGCACATTATGAACTGCACTACGTCACATGACATGTGGACAAAGTTGGAGTCCATCTATGAGCAAAAGGCTCTAACAAACATACACCTTCTGCAGCAAAAGTTTTATAGTTTCCTTAAGGACCCATCAGATGATGTTGCCACGCATATTTCTAAGTTGGAGTCGCTTGTTCATCAGTTGCAGGAATGTGGTGAAACCATAACACAAAATATGCTGATAACTAAGATTTCGATGACGTTGCCTTCAGACTACAACCATTTTTTTACCGCATGGGAATCAACGGGAGCAAGTGAGAAAACATTAGAAAAATTAACGGCGCGTTTGGTGATGGAAGAGTCCCGTTTAGCTTCGCAAATGCGTGACAAAGAAAAAACGGTGGTGGATAACGGAGAATCATCTAATGCGTTAGTAGCGAAACGGAACACGCGGTTTCAGAAATCAAATGCAAATTTGAATCAAAATAAAGGCAAATTAGGAAAGTGTTTTTGGTGCAAAAAGCCTGGTCACTGGAAGCGAAATTGCCCACTAAGAGCCGCCAGTGTAGCACAAACAGATAGAGTTCGTGACGCGTTCATCTGCGACATGGTCGCTAACAAGGACAGCAATCATGAAGAGTGGTTTCTGGACTCAGGTGCTAGTGACCACATGACCTTTAGACGCGATTGGTTTGTTACATATGAAGAATTTAACATTCCGCAACAGGTTCGCATTGGCAATGGGAAAACGATTAGTGCTTTCGGTTATGGCAACATCAATATTATTGCTCACAATAGCAAGCGATGGGTGCCTAAGCTTCTCTCAAATGTTTTGTTCGTCCCAGACATTCACATTAATCTGTTTTCTTCAAATAAAGCACTTGACAGAAATCTCCAACTAGTGTCTGATAGTAATAAATGCAAGCTGCTCCATAAGGGTTGTACTGTGGCAGTGGGAGTTCGTTCAGGTCCATTATTTAAGATGCTTTTTAAGGTGGAAGAAGAAAAAGTTACTAATCTTACTGTGAAGGTCGAATCAATTAGAGTTTGGCATGAGCGTTTCGGCCACCAAAACCTTATCCACGTTAGAAATCTCCTTAAGGAGAGGAGTATAAAGTTTTTGGATGAAGAGCATTTTTTTTGTGACGCATGCGCCCTTGGCAAGTCTCATCGTTTGTCTTTCAAAAGAAGTGACAGTAGGGCCAAATATGCTGGTGAGCTTGTGCATGCAGATCTTTGTGGACCTATGCAAACTGTTTCAATTGCTGGATCCAGGTATTTTCTTCTTTTCAAGGACGACTTCTCATGTTACAGAACAGTTTACTTCCTGAAACATAAAGACGAGGTTATGAAAATGTTTAAATGTTTTCTAAATAAGATAAAAATGGAAACAGGTTCACCTCTTCAAACGATTCGCACTGATAATGGGTTAGAGTTTGTTAACGCCGAACTGAAATCATTGCTGAGTGAAAAATGCATCCGTCATCAAACATCAGTGCCATACTCACCCCAACAAAATGGCAGAGCCGAGAGGGAAATGAGAACCATCGTGGAGGCAGGTAGAACAATGATCCATTCTCGAAGTTTACCGCTAAAGTTGTGGGCGGAAGCAGTTAATATGGCGGTGTATGTTTTAAACCGAACAGGACCAACCTATATAGCTGGAAAATGTCCGGCACAATTGTGGTTTAAGCAACCACCACAGAACTTCAACCTTATTGGCATGCAAGTGTTCGGAACTGAATGTTTCGTTCATATTCCCGCCCCAAAGCGCAAAAAGTGGGATGCAAAGTCTCGTGCTGGAATTTTCGTTGGTTACTCCGAAAATTCAAAGGGGTACCGGGTATATTTTCCTTATCACAATAAGATCGAGGTAAGCCGCGATGTTATTTTTAAAAATGCTCTACCTTCAGATCAAAGTAGTGAGGCCGTTTTAAAGTTTGATAACAAATCCAAAGACCTTTTAACTAGTGGTACCGAGGAAACCCTCTGTCTCAAGAAGGACGCAGAACTCAATATTTCCGATGGCGATGATGAGTATTTATCTGATGTTGAACCAAGTGGAACTACTGTCGAGGGAAACCCAGTGGATGAAAATACAGTGGCAAAGAAACCGGAACCATGTACTTCTGCCGATTCTATTAAAAGTCGGCTGAGGAATGCTCAAAAAGCAGATTCGATGACTGCATTGGTGGAATGTGAAGCTTTTGTAGCAACTGAATATGTTCCTAAATCATATGAGGAAGCTCTCAAATCAAATGATGCAGAAAGGTGGCGAGCGGCGATGCAAGAAGAGATTGAGGCATTGCACAAGAATGGTACCTGGCAACTGGTAACACCACCATCGAAGAGGAAAATCATTGACAACAGATGGGTCTTTAAAATCAAGAATTCTACGAGTGTCGAACCCAAGCGACATAAAGCTAGATTGGTAGCGAGGGGATTCACGCAAGAGCCTGGAATTGACTACGATGAAATCTTCAGTCCAGTGGCACGTTTTAGTTCAATTAGAGCTATACTTGCAGTAGCAGCGAAGAGGAGAATGATCATAAAGCAAATAGACATTAAGACAGCTTTCCTTAATGGTGATCTAAACGATACCATTTATATGAATCAGCCTAAAGGTTTTGATGATGGAAGCGGAAGGGTCTGCTTGTTGAGGAAGAGCCTGTATGGACTCAAACAGGCATCAAGATGCTGGAACATCAAATTCACACAGTTTCTGCGGTCTTTTGAATTAATGCCTTCACAAGCGGATCCCTGTGTATTCATTGGAAAACGCATTCTTATGGTTATATACGTCGATGATGGATTGATTGTAGGAGAGAAAGAGGAGGACGTCAAACAGCTCATCCTACATCTTGAGGGAGTCTTCGAAGTTAAGGTTTGTGATGCGAGAAACTTTCTAGGGCTGGAGATCGATCGTTTGGCTGATGGATCGATATTTCTGTCACAAAGTGGTTATGCGGATCGAATCCTGGAGCGTTTCAAAATGGTAGATGCTAATCCAGTCTCAACGCCAGCAGTTGTACCGACTCTCAAAGATGCAAGCTGCTCAGAAGCAGAACTAAAAGGTCGATTTCCATATCGTGAAGCGGTTGGGTCGCTTATGTACCTAGCTACTGGAACAAGACCTGATATTTCCTTTGCTCTTGGAATTGTCAGTCGTCATATGGAGAATCCCACATTGCAAGATGTGATTGCGATCAAGCGTATTATCCGATACATCAAGGGGTCCAAGATGAATGGTATACTTTTTAAATCAAATTTTAAACTTAACATCCGTTGTTTCAGCGATGCAGACTTTGCCGGCGATCTGGAAACAAGGCGTTCCACAAGCGGCTGTGTTTTTATGTTTGGTAAATCGCCAATATCATGGATGTCGCAGCGCCAAACATGCGTCTCCCTTTCTACGATGGAGGCTGAATACGTAGCAGCGGCACATGCAGCTAGAGAAATAGTTTGGCTGAAGCGGTTACTGGACGAGCTGCTACCTGAAGGATGTGACCAGCCAAATCTTTTACTCGACAATCAAAGTGCCATCAGGCTTGTGCGAAATCCAGAATTCCACAAGAGAAGCAAGCACATAGACGTTAAATTTCACTTCATCCGAGAAAAGTTTATCGAAGGGTGGTTTGAACTTTCGTATGTCTCAACTGAAGACCAGATAGCCGACATCTTTACCAAACCCCTACCAAGAATTAGATTTGAGCTATTAAGATATAAAATGGGAATTGTTAGTAAATGAAATTGATTTGATGAGATATGTACTTTAAAAAAATACACAATATTTTTTGTTTTTTGAGAAACTAATGCAGATGAAAGTGGGAGTGTGAAATTATATTCATCAGCATTTCTAGTTAGTCACTGTTCAAATTTAAATATGAGTAACTCTGTTAATCATTGTACTTTTCTCTTTTCTTTTACTCTGGCAACTGTATTTAAAACTAACAGTTAATGTTATCACTATAAAATATGAATTGTATAATAAACTTGCACTCTTTGTTCAAACGCCAAGCTGTCTAGTTGTTTCTCTCAACACCTTCCCATCGTCAAACACCTAAGTCAGGCTCTGTATCTTTCACTACAAACCATCGACAAAAAGCTAGGCGCTCTTAACGTTAAAACAAAATTCCTATAAAAGTAAACGATTTATTTTTAAATCTGGCAACACTATCCTAACTACTGTCAACCATTGGATATCTTTTAATATAATACAATCCAAGATCTCTCCTACATCTCTTTGCATTCTAATGTTAAAACAATCTCAAAAGCCCCGACTTGAGCAGAGGAACCACGTTGAGATGGTTGGTGGTGGTTGGGAATCGCATTAGTTGCATCCAATGTGCAAATACTCCATTCGGCCATCTGCAACAAGAATAACACCAAACGTGGATACATTTACTCGTACCTTCATGGTTCGTGGGTTATTTTTTCCAATCTTTCTCTTGTTGGCACTTTATTTATTTATATTTTCAGGTTAAGTCCGAGTCCGTTGTCCCTCCTCATTCGCTGGACTTTTGTCTCGTAGATGTGCACTTGTGCTGCAAGGAATTCTTGACTAGCTACCCCACTGTGAATGCCATGTTCGGTGAGATATTTTAATGTAGATACGTGCCAGTAGGCAAGCACACCGGCAAAGGGGCTAAACAGCTTCTGTGTACAACAAGGTGGGCGCATCAGTAAGCTCCTTCGTCACTCGACTGCAGCCCATAACGACTGGTGCATTCGATTTGTAGCTGCAGCATTTAACATCTCTCATCTCATGCTATCGGGAGTGTCATCTGGAGGGACATAGCCACCATGAAGAGCGTTGGGCTAAGGTAGAGACGGAGGACAGTGTTTAGAGCTCGGGAAGGGGATAAAGATTTGCATTTTTTGGAAGGGAATTGTTTGTTGCACACGTTCTGGGGTGATGGTGTGTGATTGGTGAACAAGTTGGTGGAACGACGACGGTTGTTTTTTTTTCAGTCTCATGCTGTTAGAGGTGTGTAGGGCGTTGAACGTTGCAATTGAATAAGCTTATGAATAGAGGGGTTCTAAGAAGGAACAGAGTCTCGACATAACAACCACAGCTGAGGAGCCTTAATTCCGTTTTTCTGAATCCTAATAGCTAGCAGATTTCTGCAGTGTAGTGCTTCCAACATTTTAGCCATTTGGGAAGCAACCAGTCGGTAGAGCTCTAAATGTTGATGAAATCAAGTGACCGGTTGTGGGGTCTATCACGTTGTAGAACTTAAGGCTCTGATCAAACGACATCACAGGTAGGTTCAAGCCTAGGTTAGACTGTTGGATGGTATCTCTTCCATTTCAAGATTCTAAGGTCCGTTGTGAATCCTTTCATGGTTTAGGAATGGAATGGAATAACCACCAAATCTTCTTACAGAACTTAGAGCTGCATAGTCCCTGCAAGACTTCAGATTGGCTTGCAGAGCACATTTTAAGCTGGCAGACTTCAATCTTCGGTCTTTCCTGTAGGCACCTGCCAGTATTCTCTGTCAATTGCAAGAAGCTCAAACATCTAAAGCCTGCATCACGTTTCGCCAACGTCTCTATTTTTGCCCGTCAACTTTGTCACTTGATTATGTTTTAGGAACTGTAAAAAACTCCCCTAAATCCTTTCAAAGTCACAAAGAAGTTTCAATCCATCGCTATACCTACATTTTATTTTGACATTTCTACGCTACGGAACCTCAGGAAATCTACCTTGTCTAATGCCAAGGGGCTCACGATACCTCTAAATGCTGAAACCAACAAGGATTATCATTGCCTTACGACTTATAACCTCAAATGTAGAATGCCATCTAACATTTAAGCTTTGCTATCTTCTGTCAGCACCATACTGGTTCAAATCTTTGCTAAAAAAAAGTTTACAGTCAATCGTGTTGTTGACTCTTTATTTGAAGTCTTGTTTCAGCCTTGTGGTCACCATCAGAATGGCAATACTGCCATTTACTAGAGTATGAGAGCATTGTTCGAAAACACAGCCTAAAGGCACTTGTACAACAACCCTAATAGAGTTAGATCCAGCGAGCTTTGCAAAATGGAAAAGCAAAAGCCAAAGGCTTTCACTCCTCTTCATTGAAACGGAATCCCTTTCATTTTTGATCCTCTATCCCTTCACTTTGTACACAAAAGCATCAACACCTTCCACTGGTGGACAAGACGGGGACGAAACGGGACAGTCATCATAAACAAACGACTCAACGACTTACAAGGACCAGTTTGTCTCCTAATTCAAATCTCACGCTCAGTTGACCTGAAACAACTTGTCCCCCCCCCCGTTGTGTCTCTTCGAAAATTGCTGATCCAAAGGAATCGTGCGTATAGGTCCACCTCGAGTGACACAAACATTGGTCCTTTCGAACGCCTTCAGGGGAATCTCTGTTTCGTGTATCTTTGCAATCGAAAGCAAACCCCACACACACATGCATACCTCAGATGTGATGAAGCAACGATGCGTGTCACCGGATCCGATGTTCATCCCGGCAAAAGTGCTAGAAAGCATTTCATCTTAATTATTTTGCCATTCTGCACTATGTTCCACCACCCCCCCCCCCCAATTGCCGTTGCATTCACAGTCTTTTTCGCTTGGACGGAGTTTACTCAATTTGAATCCTTCACATACACACACACGCATATGAGTGGGCTTATGGACAACGCTTTACGCTGTGCTTATTAAAAATTCGATTCCATGTCCCTTGGGGGATGGAGTTGTTGGAGGGGGTGGCATTCATTGCCTCTTTGCTGTTTTATAACTAATTTCGATGCACACACACACACACACACACACACATTGTAGCGTGAGCCAGCGGACAAGAACGACAACGACCATGTTGGTGATGATGACGACTCAGTTTTTCATTATACGGTATATCCAGGAGGAGTTGGAAGCCGTTGCGCATCCCTGTTGGTCACATCATTTTCTGGCTTTCGAAAGCAAGCGAAGCGTTCAACAAGCGCCCACAGCTAGCACATAAAGTACCGCATCACAGTGAGGTCCTCTAGTCTGAAACTGGTCGACATTAGTGTTTCCAGGGTGCTGGCCATCAACCCCCCGTAGTCAGAGTGTTAGACCCTGTGGGGGTTATGGTACTTCTTTTTTTATGTGAAATATGCTGTTTACAATTTTCATGTGTGTCCTGTATGACGGAATAGGGTGGGGGGAGGGAAGTGATATTTTGTTAAAGTTTTCTAAAATTTTCTAATTTCTTGCCACCATTTTTCAAAAAAAAAAAGAAGCGGGGATACCACCTTCCCTTGAGATTGGCACGACATTAGTGCGAATGAGTGGAGGGGTGGTTGGAGGGTTGTTGGCGTGAAGTCTGTCTACAAATTTGGTTGGTGATTGTGTAGCGGTGTTTAAGTTTATGCTAGACAGTGTGGTGAAGTTTACAAATTTTGTGGTTTCCAACTCTCTCAACCTGTGGGATAATTTTATCCCAAGCGAAAGGATGAAAAGGATTTTTGTCTTTTATTTTTGCTTTAACCAAAGTGACTCTAAACTATTTTTGGTTATAAAAGGCATAAAGGAATCCTTTTTCAACCACTCACTGTGTTAGTGTGTATGCGTGTGCATGTGTGC
Organism: Criorhina ranunculi; assembly: GCA_951813785.1. NCBI lineage: Eukaryota > Metazoa > Arthropoda > Insecta > Diptera > Syrphidae > Criorhina > Criorhina ranunculi. The sequence goes on along the minus strand of OX638382.1, from coordinate 9,395,486 downwards.
ATGCAAAATTACATGAATTATTTCCAAAAATAGTTTCTCACGTTTTTTTTTTCGTGTGTATTTTTCCCGTTTTTGTGGAAAAATTCAGCGAAACGGAAGCAAAAATTAAAAAAAAAAAAACCGAGGGCGTCCATAGTGTGTAAACTGGTGTCCTTTTTACAAATTTCCGTGAAAATTAAATGACCAGCAGGTGAATTAATGTGCAGACTATGGATGGAGTACAAAAAGGAAATTTCAACGATTACGGTTGGAAAAGTTTGGTTATGTACCCAAATTGGGTAATTTTTTCAGCTGTTCGGACCAAGTTGTGTGGAAACTGCGTCGGAAATATCAAAGGGAAACACCTCAGTGTGGAATGCAGTAAGTTTTGAAGGTAATTTTTTGCATTTCTCTGTGAATGGGGTTGGAGTGAACTTTAACTTTGCCCTTATGCTGCATTCCATCTGATTCTCATTTAAATTTGAAGAGTGTTTGTCAGTCGAGAGCCACTTTGCTAATAGTTACTTCTTCTACGAGTTGATTAAAATCCCCACTTCTGACACCAAAGCTTCTAAGTCCAAAGGTACATTACAACGATTGCTTTTTAACTTGTTTACAATGGTCACTCTCCGAGTTACATATTTCTTTGAGTAGCCGACGCTTATCATCGAAATATATACCTTCCTACCATTCATTGGTGTAAATTGCACTTCTGACACCAGGCAGATACCCTACGTCAGGACTGAGTCTTACAATAATTGATGTCCTTTTTGTCGATAGTTTTTATTCCACGATCCACTTTAGCAATTCATGGTCACCGTGGCAATCTTCTTTTCCCCCACTTTTGACACCACAAAAAACTTGAAAAAAGTGTCTGAACCTAAGACCTAATAATGGTCATGGATCACGTAGAACTGTCACAACCGACTTATGAAAGCTCTTTGTTTTCTCACTTCTGACACCATGAAAGTTAGTTTTGTTAGTTGGAACTCAAGCTTACAAGTTCTGTTCTTATTCAACTCGTAGACGGTGGTCTCTCTGTGCCTTACTTCGTTATTCAGTTCATTTATCCAGTGGGGATGCAAACCCACTCCTGACACCATGAAAGTGATATATATCGTCAATTGAACCTGCATTTTAAAGCTCGATACGGACTTGGAACGCTGGATAGTGTATAAAGATTGACCTAGGGATGCCAGTTCTTCGTTACATACAGCGGCCTTCCTTTTTGAAAAAGGGGCTTGAAGTGCTGTCAGATTAGTTGACCACAAGACTTCAATTTATTTGGTAGAACTTCCTAATCGAAATTAAATTGAGGAAAGCAGTAGGTACCATGGGTGGAGTTTGAAAGGCAAACATTTAGGTTAGGTTAGGTTTGAGTGGATATCCCTACTAAGCAGGGACACACTTAGACCAGAACAAGGCCCGTTGTGATACCACATACATATAAAATAAAACCGGGTGACCAGCATCAGAGACCTCACATGTGTAGGCAAACATTTACTTAAGCTAAATGGGTGTGTTAACAGTTGCTTTCTACTTTCCTGGGGTTTTTCGGAGTCAGTTTTGTATGTTGTCGAGTCTTCAGCTCGTTTGCAATCTTGACAAGTTGCAACTTTTACTTAACTTGACTACCAAGTAGATTTGGCTCAAGATTTGAAGGGTTCTAACAGCTTTTTCTCGCTCAAAAGATTTCACTCACAGGCATGCACGCAACAAGACATGCCCAAATCTCCTTCAAGGGAAGACTCTGTCTAGGAGCTTTCTCTATCGACAACCTCAGCAATCGGTCACATTTGGATGTCAGAAGACTTATAAGCTTCATTCTACAAGTAGGAGAAACTTCCTCCAAGATCATCTGGTATCACAATAGACCTGGGGCAAGTGTGCCAGTAGCCAATCCAACCTAACACAACCTAAAACCCATAGATCAGCATTATAGGTGAGGCGGCAACTTCTTTAGTTCGATGGAAGAGTCTTTATGTTCTGAGGTTCAAACAAATTTAAGGTGGCAGGCTTGATTGTTTCATAAACTAATCGCGTGGCATCTTGCTGTGTCTAACGAGTTTAAGAGGTCTTAGGGGTGATGCAATGAAGTCGCTGTGGGAAGCATTCGACAGCTATTCGAAATCAGCAATTGAAAGTTGTCGATCGCAGCTAGTCTTGCAGGAAGCTGTGCCTTGGCATTCCATAGACTGTGGTTCGAAGCGGAATGCTATAAGGTTGAATGTTGTCATCACTTTTATTAGCCTGGTTTATCGTTTGTAGAAGGACTCTCAACAGACAGCTACTTGTTCGTGGTCTAAAGTCTTTTGGTATTAGTGAAGGGCCACTCCAAACTATGGACTTAAGTGGTTTGTAGATGTTCTCTTTTATGAAAAATTCTGTTAGCCCTTGAGAGAAATATTTTGGCTATCGGATATCTTGTTCTGACTTAATGGCGTTCCATTTCATCATCATTATTGACGGAGCAAGGGTATTTTGTCCATCTTCGAAGCTGTTCCTCATCCAAAGACCCTAGAGACTTCTATGAGCTCTTCACCAAGTGTTGAGTGGGACTATGACCAACTTTCGACTCTTAAGGGATTAAAAGACTTAAGATAGCCGCTCATCTTAGCTGGTCTTCGGTTCTTCTCCCATTCCGCTTCTTAGTCGAAATCCATCAAGTTTGTGACAAGCCTTATCGGTATAGATGGCTGGAATGCAGCGCGAAGTTGCTTATGGTACTCTAAGAGGTCCGCCGGCAGAATAGTTGACGTCTTGTACCAACCTTCGTTTGATGATTTGTACATATAAACTTAGTTACGGCATTCTTGGCTGAAACTAAGCTTTAAATAATCAAAACTTAGTCGACCGCTTGCCATTTAGGTTTGCAACATAAAATTATTGCGCTTGCGTTACACATTTTAAGCTCAGACCAAAACCTGCACCAAAACCTTCTCAAAAACAGCTTCAACAACCCTTAAGGCATCGCAATTTGCCTCAATACCAGTGGACCCGCAGCTTGCCCATTCCATGCTCGACAATCTTGCCTGACATCTTTGCCAAATGATTTCGAACTCCACCGCCTGCAAGGACATTTTTCTTGGCAGCAATCATATTAATCAATAAAAACAGGATCATTGAACCCTAGTCAAACATTTGCCTAAAATGCACATCAGATACAACTACCCCCAAATCTGCAGACAACACAAAGATTCATAAGTCAACAAAAGTAAACAAGCATATCTTCTGCTCCTTCACTTGACAGTCATGCTGTTACTCCTAAAATTTAACTGCTATCCCCACCATAAAATATTAAACAGCACATCAGACTCAAGGATATTGCCAATCCAAAGGAACTACTACTACTCGTACAAATTGTGTCCCGAAAAATAGAAGAAAAAAAAAAATCATGAAAATGACTTTATAGTCTCTCAGATACCCCCACTATTATCGGGTGTATCCCTAACCCAATCTTTTAGTAACCCTATACCCTCATTCCAGACATCAATTGACAAAGAGAAGCAAAAAAAAAAAATTGGAATCCTTGAATCGGGGGTTAGATGAACCAAACATAAACTTTATCCATGCGACACTAAATGGATGTTTCTTCTCTGCGCCGAGTCAGGCCAGAGGTGGAGAGAGAGGTGCAGAGAGTGAGGAGGTCTCCATCAAAAAGATAAATATTCTAAGGGTTACTTCTCAAAACATACACACAAACGCTCGTCGCGCTCCAAGTGCTCCTCTGATCCGTTTCAAAGGTTGTTTTTCTCTTTTTTTTCTTCGGTTGTGGGGGTATATCCTGTCACTCCTTCGAGATGCTTAATACGTGACATGCATTTTTGGATCAACTCTCATCGTTTTGATTCCCAAAACGAAACACAAATACACACACACACACATAAAGGACAACATTTCGCGATATATATAGACTCATACCAAACAGGTCCTCCCATGGGAATATGATTCCTTAAGTGAACCGGGATTCATAAAAGCAATTTTGTTATCTTTCGAATGCATGTCCCGACCAAAGGATGTTTACGGACGAGAAACTGGAGTGGTCTGGGACTTTGAGATTATATTCCAGAAAAGGACATTTAATTGAAAGGAGCACGCACATCTCCAGACAAGTAAAATCGAATTAAAATGAAAAAAAAAAATTAAATAATGACACCCATCGACAGGACTCGTTGTCGTCGTCATTGTTTTACTCAAATGTCAGCGCAGATTGATTGTTGTTTCCCTTCGAATTGTATCTGTGTGAGGAGATGTCCTTGTGAAAGAGTTTTTTAATTAAAAATTCAGACAGGATGCTACAGCTGATGTAGCTGATTGCAGAAGGATTATACAAAACTACGTGTACGACACATGTAACGCACGTTTGCATTTCGCTGGCAAAAGGGACTACAAATTGCGAATATATTTTATTAAATTCGATTTACGCATCCTGTTTGGGTACAGATTTGGCTTTAATGCACTTGCTGCTATGATTACACATGTGCCCAAAGGGACTCTGAGATTGACATTGGGATTGAGGGAGGGGGGGAGACCGGAGTGTATCAATTGTTTTCACCTGCATGGAAAGTACAAATATGCAGATGACAACGACAAGGATACAAACATTACACATATCCTGGATACGAGATTCCTGTTGTTGTTGTTGTTGTTGTTGATGATGGTGACGATGATGATGATGATGATGTTGATAGCAAGAGCCTCATGATAATTGTATTAAAATAACGGATTATTGAAATAGTATTTGTATTCCCGGAGGGGGTGGGAGAGGGAGCAAGGGCGGGTAACCTTAGTTAATGAAATTATCCCGTAATTAAATTAAAGTGATTAAATTGAAAGGGATTTGCATTTGCAGTGTGTTTCCGTTTGAACGCGCCCGGCTTACATTTTGCTTTCCGTTCTGATGTGGCATGGTGATGCCACGACGGAGTGTATACATATGTATACATATGTGTGGATTTGAAAGTCTGGTTGTCCCGCATGTGGAAGAGAATTTAATTAAACAACATTTTACGATCGGAGTTTAGGGGGATTAGGAGACTTTTCATTACGGACGGGGATATTTATATAGATTGTCGTTTAGACGGCTTAAATAGACGAGTTATCTTTATTAATTGACGCATTTGGTAGCTTGTATTAAACAATTTTAAAGGGACTTGTGTTGGGCGCCAATTCTTAGAACAGCCTCTAAGAGCAGTGGACTGTGGAAAGCCTTGACTGGACAAGAAGTCAGAAATGATCTACAAGTGTACAGATTTGCCAGATTTACCAGTGGTAGTTGAAAGGGACTCGTTGGTAGCCCTCTGTCTGAAGCTAGGCTGCTTACATACTTTCAATTTGTCGAGGCGAGGATGGACTTAATCTTTGAAGCCTTGTAGGAGTAGGTATCTTCTGCGCCTTTCGCATAATGGTAGCGCATTCTTTGACAGTTACTTTGGCCATTGTGGTGGTGTCACATGGACCTTAGAGGGAGATTCTCTTAAAACCAACTGGAGCTCCTAAGTAAAGCTTTTTTTGCAGGAGAAATCTCTTGAATCAGCAACTACAAGGATTTAGAAGTTAGGACACTCAAGTTGCCCTTTAAGCCATCGATTCGACTTTCATCAGATCTACACTAGTCTTAGAAACCCGCAACGCAATCACGGACCTAGCTAGGAACAACATGGTGGTCTTTCACTGCATTCACTGGACTCACTGGCAAAAGGCGGCGCTTCAACAAAAAACCGCAGTGCCAAGGGCTGTGAACAACCCTTCCGAACAATAATAAAAATAATAAATTCGGAATTCCAACGGAGAACGGGAATCCAGGCAAGTCCTTCTTACTTATTTAGTTAAGGTGGCACTACAGGTCGGGGTCGACCTGAGCCTCAACCAACAAGCGTCTCCAGCCAGCTTGATCTTTAGCTAGCTTCCTCCAGTTTCGCACGTTAAGTTGGTTTGAATCTCCTTCCACTTGGGTGTACCACCTGAATCGGGGTCTCCTTTTCCTCTGCTGTGCTTCGAGGACGGATTCGAAGATTTTTCAGACCGGATCATTGGTGTCCATCCGCTGTATGTGTCCCAGCCATCTCAGTCTATGGACCTTTCACTCCTCTGACTAAGTCGATGTCGCTATATAATCTCGAACAGTTCGTTGTTGCATCTCGTCCCCTACTCAACGCAAATCGCCCGAAGAATTTTCCTCTCAAGAGCAACCTTATCCGAAGGCAAGTCCTTCGTTTCACGTAAATTCCGACTTAACCTGAAATTTATCAGTAAAACCAATTGAAAATGATTAAATAAGCTTGACTTCTTCTCAAATGACAGGTAGAAGCTGGACGGGCTTTCCTTCTGATTGTTCCACTGCTGACTAGTTCGTCATTCTCGTTTCAAAGCAGCAAGAAGCTGGGCCCCTACACTGAGAAGTTTATATTGACACTGATCCACCAGTTTGGAGGACGGTACTGACAAGACTTGGGCAAATGAGCAACATTCTTGGTTCTGTCAGGAGAACAATACTTCAGAAGTTTCAGAAACCTTCGGCTTCACTTATAAGGCGCTTGAGTTCCATCTCTGGACCTATCGTCATTTGGTGGAAGTCGGACGTAAAAATCCAGCGAATTGCTCTACAAACTACCAGTGGTTAACGGTAAGACGATATTTCTTGGAAGATGGACCCCAGCTAGACTTAAATTTGTACCCCAAGTTGCCATCAATGGAATCCTTTACCCTTTAAGAACATGATGGTGCCACACAAAGTGAGTTGTTTTACGTTGGCACTATCTTCCGATTTCGATCGGCAACTGTTGTTAGTTGGAAGTGATTGTCCGAGAAGAGGTACACTTGGGCGAAGAGCAACGTGCTTAGTGGTGATAAGGTCTGAGAGTGGTATGGTGTTAGAATATTGTTAGGTGATACAGTCTTCTTTCACTAGAAGTACATACAAACAGGTCTCTAGAGTCTTTTCCTCCTTCCACAAGTTGAAAAGTTTTCATCGTCGCATGACCTTTTTATGAGTCAAGATCTACAGACGACGTCTTGGGACGAGTCATTAACTTTTTCGTACTCATAAAGTAATGGAAACCTTGCGACGTAATAGACGTTTCCATCGAGGTACGCTTGGCTCTGTTCTACACGAGACCGTATCTTCTAACTGAACGCCATAGGGAGGTTTATACAGACTTATCGGCCACACAGTTCCTCAAATTGTGACTGCAGTCGGTTATCTATCATGAATTTAAGTTGTTCTGTCCAGCTTCCTCGTTCTAAGACACGCTGGAGTCTGTAGATGTATTAGTCAAGGTTGTCTTCAATACTTACTCCTTGTCCGTACTTGAGATACCACAGTCTTCCTTCATCTTTTCACGCAAGGAGAACCGTTTCAAGACGAGTACATTCCAAGAGCAGATTCTCAATTCATGGTCCATTGTCGTTTCGGATCGTATTCTCAATTAAGGTTCCTCTGTATGGATGGTCTCGGTTCTCATAACTTTTCTCCACAGACGAAAGCCACCACAGCTCTGTACTGCTGTCAAAAAGCAAAAGGAAGTATGTGGGGCCTACAACCAAGTGTAACAGAAAACATCGGCATAATGCGGGGCACCCTTAACGATGTAGGCAGTGATGTCCTCGTTACCGAATCTTCGTGAGGCTCCGTTCCTGATTAAGGCGGTTAGGTCATCGTTGTTCGTTGAGTTGATAGCTCTACATATTTGAAGACAATCGCTCCATTCAGATTCCGAACACGAAGTTGCGATACGTATTATTGCTTTGTCACAATTGGGCGGCTTAGCGACTGAGATGGGTATTGCGCTACTGGGGTCTAGAACGGTCAACCGTAAACTTCGTTACCACTATCCCTTCCAGACGTGACTGGAAGGATGATGCTGAGCTACAACGAAAGGGATCCATCTACTTCTACACAGATGGGTTCTAAAATATAATCGGGAGTGGGAGGGGGTGTATTCTCCAAGGATGTCAACAGCACTAAACCGAGAGGGCCTGATTTTATTCGTGGTTCATCGAAAAAAATGCCGAATAAATCGATCTTTACCGGCCTAAGCTTCGAATATGTTGAAGTAGCCAATGAAAGGTGTTCAGCTTGAGCTTGATTAGAAGCTATCCCAGCCGTATGGCTTGGATTCAGGTCCACGGAAGAGAAACAGTCTTTACCCTCTCTCTAGCAACAATAACTTTCACAGCAGTTGACGTCGTAGACATTACGCACCAGGCGTCCAAGTGTGGAAGTAAGAGTAGAAGTTGATGGATGGAGAGAGAAGGTTGTTTTGGGTAAACTTGTAGAGATCGTAACAGTTTATAGAGTTATATTGTAGAATTGTGGACTCTTGCATTCTTTAAAATGCACATATCTAGCCGTCGAGTATACAAGGTTGTCTATACAGAGCAGGTATAGCATAACCGGCCTTTCAACTCGATAGTTGGGACTGCGACTTCAAGAACTCTCCATTGATAGATAAGTTTAACGTAAGGCAAAGGACAAGATGTTTTAAAAAGACTTCCGCACCGAATCCTGAACATTTACAGTGTTCCCACTCCAAGTAGTAGTATCACTACTTCGGACTTTTCGGTGTAATCGTTCGGTGACTCACAGTTTCCGCGTCAAGAGGTGGATGTGAAAGCCATTTTAACCCTTCAATGGGAATATTTTCCTACAGCCTTCAGGGCCTTCTCCATACAGAATTCTTAGGTCATTTAAAGTCTAGTTTTCGTCATTAACCTCCAGACTCGCCTCGTATCCTTAACCAAATCCATACCAAATACTCTAATCTTGCGTGTACAGTGCTCCCCGGAAAGCTGCCTTGAGAGTTTTTCCGATTTATTTGGGCACTTTAGAGGGGAAGTAACCTATCTGTATCCATTTGCATTGCTGAACATTTTTATGGTCTAAAATATTTGGTTAGCAATGCGGGTGATGCAGCTAAGCGGGGGAGTATTCATCCGGGTATTACTGTATCTACGAATAAAATCCTTTGTTTCCACTTGCAATACATCATCTACCACGAACGCCCTCTGTTCAGCTCTAGACAGCAACTGGTCTCCTTTTTCATCATCAAATCCATCCCGGAAGCTGTATACAAAAACACATCCATCCTCATGCAAATTATGAATCCAACACTCGCCCTCTCCCTCTCTCTCTCTTCCCCGTTAAGTTGAAAATAAATGCATCCAAGGGTTGGTGAATCCCTTTTGCCTGTTTATCGTTAAAGTTTAAACCGATATCGTTCGCATATACGGGCAAAAGTCCATATGCAACACTTAACCGTGGGAAAGGGATCCTGACGTTTGAAACTAATTACTTCCCTCCTTTAAATATCCGGAAATTTGTAGGAAAAACTTTTCTAGTGGCGGGGAGGGGAATACACCCCCTAAAACTCTATCAACCCGATAATTTAGAATTTCAGAGTTTTTCCCTTAAAAGAAGGCACCCAACCCACTTGTGTGAGGCAACATCAGTTTGACCACGGTTTAGTTGGGTGGGTGGCGAGTGGCAAATCGCTACCAACGAATGCAGAAAAGGATCTAAACGAACGTCGACCAAAAGTTGTTTATGAAACGGATAAGGACCTAAACTTTATCTGCACACAGCACATGTGGGTGAAAAATCGATTTTTTCGCCAAAAACTATGCTCTCTGCGAGAAAAATTCGGTCAGAAGGACGTTGAAAGAATTTGTTTCCTTTTTTCTCTGTAGTTCGTCCTTAAACATCCTGAAGCAGAAAATTCCTGTTTACTTTTCGTATTTCCATTGCCTGGCTGGCTAAAGGAATAAATTTCACTTAAATGTTCTTTATGTACGCGCAGCTTTAAGGTTGTCGTAGCAAATTTCCTGTAAAAAGGACACACACATGACGAACGGGCCCGTAGGGTTAAAGTTGGAAGTTTTTCAACTTTTTTTTTCACACAAATACAGTCGTCTTAGCATTGATATAGTAGTAGTCCTGCTGCCAATTGTATACAAGCAGTAACAAGCTCATTTTATTAAGGATTTCTATTGACAGGACTTAGGGACGCATGAAGGTTAGAGAAAGAACAAAATTAGCAGAATTATTAATCAATGTCCTATCCTATGCATGTGTGTATGTGTATGTGTGTATGTTTTGCCTTATAGTCGCCCATCAAAAGGCATATTCATCGTGTTCCTTTCTTCTTCGGTACTCTGTTGTTGGATTTCCTGTCACGTTCTTGACTTTTGGTGTTCTGTTGGTCTTTGCTTATACAAAGCCTGCTTCTGGCATTCTTTTCGTGTGGTAGTGGTGGTGGTGGTGGATGGTGAATGGTATATTTGCTGGGATGCGTCCCGTTTCAATTAAAATTTTGTTGCTGAAATCAGTGAAAAATAATCGAATTAATTACGGCAAGCACAGGATGATGTGCATTAGCACAGTTATAATGGCCAAAAAGGATGAGGCCGAACCCTGTGTGTGTGTGTGTGTGGAAAGTAACTATTATTCTTGACAGAAATTAATGGAATTCTGCTCTCGATCGAGATGAATTTTTGTCGATTGAACAGTGAAAAGAAAATAGAAACACACACACGTACAGAGAGTGGGAGGAGAGAGTGCGTCCTTGATAATCCATCGAACATATTTTGCACGTTGCCAGCGTAAAATAATAAACGAGCAGCGTTAATCGGCATAAATGAGGAACAAAATAAAAAAAAAGGAAAAGAAAAGGATAGATTCATTGGTATATGTTGCGGACATGGATTGATGATGAGTCCCCTGTCCCCTTGTTCCGTTTCAATAATTAAATCCTTAATGGGACGATGACTTTTCGGGGCTAGGGACACTCTAATAAGCTGTTTCGATTATCCATTGTCAGATTATGAGTCTTAAGGTGATTGTATCGTATTTGGTCCTTGTAAGACGTTCGCCAAATTGATCTTGAGGGCCTCATGGGACAGTCGATTTCAGTGGATGAGCTGTTCATGGACTTACCATAAGCAGCGTTCTGCTTATACACTGCATCGAGTATTTCAAACCCAGAATTCGGTACCACTGTTTACCGAGATATCCTTCCCAGAGAACAGCGGATACTGCCGTGACTTGAGCGAGCAATATGACAGCAATTGTTGGTTACGGAAGCCCTAACAGAATGAAAACGTCCAAGAAAAGCCACTCAATTCCAGAGATTGAGCAGAGAAAATAATATCGGTGACAGTATACAGCCTTGTGGCATCCCACTTGGAGTGTAAAATGAATGTTTGGAGGAGCCCGGGCAGGATCTTATTTTAATCTAGTCTTCTTTCCATTTCAACATTTTGTATCCAATTCGTCATGTCAAACATATCCCAGATCTCAGAATAGGGTTTGTGAATTCCTTGTGTTTGTACCTGTTGGGTAGATGGATCTCCTTCTTTCGTTCTTTGAAGGACACACGCCTCTTCCATCTTATATTGACTGACGTCATATTTGAAATATTTATCGGAAAGACGTTGTTTGTCACCACCTCCTCTAGGTACAAGTGACTGTCTGGTAAGGTCCTACCAGAGACACAAGTAGCGCGGCTGCGCCATTTCGACACCACAACTCACGTGAGCAGGGTATCAATGGATGTGATTAGGCGTAGTTTCTCAGATCCATCCTGTGGAGTTCAGAAAGTTGATAATGTTGCAGAATTTGATGTCAGAAATCCCTGCTAGTTCCTTAAAGAAGGGTTTGCCAAGTGAGCGGTACCTGGCTCTGCCTTGTGCCAGGCAGTCGTAAAGAAAGTGGAATAGGGTTTCCTTTTCGTGTAAATTGTCGCAACTACGGCAGTGGGGGTTGAACAAAATGCCTTACTTGGCAACGTGTGGACCAATCAGCCAGTGGCCTATGCTCAGTGCTGTGATTCTTGCTGTCTCGGTGCGGTTCCTATTGATTAGGTAATTCGTTCTGTTTTTATTGTAAGTGGGCCATATCTGTCTGGATATGGCACAAGTTGCTAGACTTTTCCACCTAGAATTGGCAATCGAGAGAAAGTGTTGGACTGACACCGCAAGGGAGAAATCCAGGGTAGAACCACATCTGGCTAACGCGTCGGCTCTCTCATTCCCCTCTATGTTGCTATGGCCGGGAACCCAGAAGAGAGTGATGTTAAACCGAGCGTTTGCCTACGTTATAGTTTCCTTACACTGTTCCACTAATTTGGCGGAAGTAGTAGGTGAGTGGAGCAGTTTGATTGCAGCCTGGCTGTCAGTAAAGATTCCTATGCTGTTTGTGGTGGTAGGGCTGATGCTTAGTATTTTGCAGGCTTCTCTAATCGCTTGTTCCTCCGCCTGGAAGACACTCAAAGAGTTTGGAAAACGGAACGATTTAGATACGCTCAGTTCCGCTGAGAAGACACCTGCTCCAACGCCACACTCCATCCTGGAGCCGTCGGTGAAGATGGATACTTGGGTAGGCTATTGTTCCATTCCGTTCTATCCGGAAAGAGGACTTGAATTTGAGTCTAGGAATAGTGTAGTCAGTTATGGCCGAGGCCAGATCCCTACGCAGCAGGTCAAGAGCCTTACTGTGACCATAGGGCTTCGGGGACTAGAACCCAGATTCTCTGAGTCTGATAGCACTACACGAAACTATGCATTTAATGGTGCGAGTCCAGGAGCAAGATATAGAGGGCGAGGGAGGGTAAGGTTAAGGGCTTCTGCTGGGCTCGATAGTATCGCTCCTGTGGTCCCAATATCAGCTGTCCGTTGGACTCTGCTAAGTTTAGTGATGTTGTAGGCTTTGCTTAAAGTAGGCCACCATAAACAAGAATGGGACGAATTCATTGGACAAGTAGCTTGTACTTTCTACTACTGGATTCCAAAAATTGAGCGGACTCTCCTGTACTTTCTCTCCCTCCAGAGTTTCTCCCAAGGATTGCCCTACTTTTGACCGAAAGAACCCCTTTTTGCAACCACAAGTCTATACACGCTGTACGCCTAAAATGCAAATTACCAGTACCAGTCTCTTTTCTAAAGCATCCATTCCATAATCCTCAATTAACTTCACCAGTATACCACCGAAAATCTCTTCATTAGCAATAAAGAAGCAACTACCACTCCACCCGAGAACATTCCTTAAAAACGATACGACTCCACACTACGTGTGTCTGATGTCCTGTCCATACCATATCCCCTGCCACTTAAAACAAAATTAGCATTTTAATAGACTTCTAATTCATTAGGGGATCTGCATCAATTTCCACCCCCACCCTTCCCCCCAAAGGACGACAACGACGACAATGACTACATGTGGAGATCATTATGCCACACCAAGGAGCACCCTCTAATGCATGAGTCGGGGGAGTATACTCGCCCCAATAAATGAGGACCCCCTCCAACCAATGGACAGCGGAAGAGAAGAAAAAGGAAAACAATCCCATTTATCCCAGGATCCCCCCCTTGGCTTGGTCATAAGTTTTTGGAAGAAGTGTTTTGTTTATGGAAAAAATTACGGACCATTAAATTAACTACGAAGGAATTCTCCCACTCTCTATTCCTTTGTGCCCCTCTCCTGATGGATGAACCGAGCACAAGCACAACGGTTTGGTTCGGTTCGGTTCGGTTTTCTGTTGATGGAGTAAGTAATGAATAAATTTAGCTGACGGTGATTTTCATCCGCTGACTCCATTGAGTGGAACTAATCTTTTCGGACCAGTGACGCGCATAGATAAATGTCTTTTTTGAGTCCTTTTTACAGAAACACAAACGTGCACATTGCACTTGCCGGCGAGGGGATGGTGATAGTCTCCTCAAGTAGTCACGTTCACTTGGAGTCATTTTCATAAATCTGTTTACAGCTTCTCCTATATGCGGGGGGGGCTGGGAGTTGCCACTCATATATCACAGGATAACACTCATTGCATTCGAAAACATGAAAGGGGGGGGAGAGAATGGTGTGAAAGAGAAAATTACAAAATCGTTGCAATTACCAACAATCTAGGGATCCTAAGGTGCATCCTCAGTTGCAGTACCTATTGTGTACGTGAATCGTTGATGCGATTATTTTTCGGGACACAAAATCAAAACGAGCATCCAACACACACACAAACACAAACAGTTGTGTAGTGTTCTCCTTAAGGGGATTAGTTTTCAGTGAAGCAACCACATGGTGTCCTTGTTTTCAGGTGGCAAGTGCCACCACCCACTATTACACCATTTGCAGTAAACAATAAAAAAGAGTGTGGCACGACACAAAGCACCTTACCGTTGCCTGATTACAGGAGCGGGTCCTGGAGGGGGGTATCAACTAACTTTTTATTTTTTTTTATTGCGAAGATACGATGGAACAGATAAAAGAGAGAGGGAACGAGGGCAAAGGGCGACGCGACAAATTCGTTGAAAATTTCAATCACGAATTTTCGTAAGCGAATAATGTAAAATGTTTGTGTAGAGAGAGAGTGTGAGAGAGGGGTGGTGGGTTGTTTCGCGAACGTGTGTCATCAAATTGTTTGGGGGTGGTTTTTCTTATTTTTGTTTTTTTATTCCTTTTGAGAGGTTTCTCGTTAAACGGTGGCGTTGATACAGCTGCCAAAAGGGGCTGGAATAGACGATGCAATATTTTTTTTTTCGACTCCACTCCTCTGGAAGATTACATTCACTTGGAGTTTCTTATCGAAGTAACGAGTGGTTATGGGAGGGGGGAGGGGTGTAATAAAACTTTAAAGGGGTGCATATTTTATTTGTTTAAAGCTTTAGAAAGGTTTTTTTTTTTTTTTTCTTTTTACGATTCCAGGTCGCTTGTCGATTTTAATTTTATTAACTCGTGTGCAGATGTGCACCAGGAGTGGTGAGAGAGATGCTTTATTTGCACCGTGAGTGGGCGGGGGGGAGGTTGAGGTGATGAAGTACGCTACGTGCTTTAAGGAACATAAATTATTCACAGAGTTCTTTTTATGCGCTATAAAACATATGAAGCCAGAGTGGGTATACCAAACGATGCAGAGAACGAATCAATCACTGAACTGTTCTTTAGCTGACCTGGCTATGGAACTATCAACACTTCCACGAGTAGGCATGAGGATTCGCACCATCAGAATCAAGGATATTCTATCAGAAGATAGAAGTTACGATGACTGGCATTGTAAACAGACGGCTCAAAATGGGGACAGGGAACACAATGGATCCGTTGAGATCCGAGTGCAGCCACCCCTACAACCTAAACAGACGGTCCTAGCTTTAGGCTTGGGGAATAAAAACAAGTTTTGGTGTGGACGCTTTCTTTAAATCTCCAGTCGCAGCAGGATCGATTCCGTCGGTCGTTCTGCCACTGTTTCTAAAGGTTTTCCTAGAGAGCTATGGATATCGAGGAGCAACTCCGTTTTGTGGTTAGGAAGCTAATAAGGAAGACAATTAGGCATTTTGTAGAAAGTCGAGAGTGTTGACAGTGTCCTCAGCAGCCATGTAAAGAGGAGTGCATCGTCGTATGGAACAGTGCCATAAAATAACCAGATGTTCATGTTTGACAGGACAAACTGGCAATCGTAGGCCAAAACCGAGAGTTTCAGATCGTAGCTTCATCTTATGGAATAGCTCTACATACTGGCTATCAAGACATTCACCTCTTAACGCCTTGGCCGAAAGAGATCTTATCATACCTAACGCTCAAATGGCGAACCACCGAATGATTATAGACTGGAGCCCCGAGTCTGTTAAAGGACATAACGAACGCCATGGGCTACAAGTTCATCATTCTGTCGCTATCTGTCTACGATATAGCCTTGAGCTTCAATATATCCTTTGGTTGCGTACTAACTTGCCATTACATCGATGACAGACCACGTTAGAAGATCAGCAATGTCCTTGACTTGAAGCAAAGGCACTTTACTTCATTGGTGGACCTGCCTTTTCGGCAAGAGATATGGAATCCTACTGGGAGCGTTCATCAGTTTCCAGAGATAGCAACAACTGGTAGTCTCTTGGAGGAAGAGGGCTCTGGATAAAAATGCCAACTTTTGCACTGGAAATGGCTTCAAAATGAATGTCGAGTACCAAAGTGGGGTCCCGCAAGGTTGCATTTTTGCATCTATTTTGTTCTAGTCATGGTAAGCAAAGCATTATGTGGTCCTTTGTCGGCAGATAACAGGGGTATTCAATGGATTCGTACATCTGAGCAATGGACGTCATCCACATTGTCTAGTTTAAAGTTCGAATCTAGGCCTCATAACTGGCGACTATTTTCTCAGGACATATGCATTCTGTCGAATTGAATGTTAGCCTCGTATTAAGAAGTCTTAAGCTTGATAGCCACATGTTCGATCCCATACAAATTGGCTACGAAGAGCACTGCTAGCACTGAAAGTCCCATATCCTTACATTGACGTCTAGTAGTAATTCCACCAAATCGGCTGAAGTAGTTCGTGTAGTACTATCAGACTCAGAGAATTTGAGTTTTGGTCCCCGAAACTGGCCACAGAAACTGACTACACGACTCCTTAACTCAAATTTAACAAAAATTTTCAAGTTTACTTTCCGAAAAGGTCGAGAGCTTACGTTAGGTTGTAGAGGTGGCTGCATTTATGTACAGCCTCACTCGGATCTCAGGTCGAGAGCTTCCATTTTCTTTCTTTCGCCCAGACCGGTCCCAGCATACAGAAGGATTGAACTAGATAAAGAAGGATCTGCTCCTCCACCTATGTCCAACGGGGTAGATGGATTTGGACTCATAACAGACTTTGCAGGCAAAGGTCTTTCCGAGTCCAAGTATGTAACAGTCTAGTCGGAGTTAAAATAAGTCAACAGCCTATACAAGTTCGTCCTCCAGTGTTTCGATAAAATCACTTTTTGGTTCAAATATTTGCATGTATAGGTCCAAAGGCAACATATTTAGAATTGGT
This sequence comes from Criorhina ranunculi, assembly GCA_951813785.1. Classification (NCBI taxonomy): domain Eukaryota; kingdom Metazoa; phylum Arthropoda; class Insecta; order Diptera; family Syrphidae; genus Criorhina; species Criorhina ranunculi. Next base: position 9,378,711 of record OX638382.1, on the reverse strand, counting down.
TGCACACCCGTTGCTGGAGTTGTTTTCATTGTACTTGTGGTTCCAGTGCAGGGTTTTGGTGGCAAAACCAACAATATACGACGGCTTTGCACATGAGGCTGACAAGTGTTCTTTGACCGAGAGCCTGGTACTTACCATCACGCCCAGCCTGCATGTGAAACTCTAGTGTGACCACTGACCCTAAACGTTATTGCTTCTCTTGTTGACACTGTTTCTGATCTGCGTAAACGCCAGTCTAGTTCGACAAATTTTAGCCAGTTCATCTGGCAGTCCCTGTAGCTTCAATGTAAATTTGCTGTACTTTATCCTGGATTTTGGCCACTGCTTCGTAGCCAACTTATATCATCGTTCTACGTTATGAAAGTACCTAACACCGACCCTTGCGGCATGCTTCGATCCAAGTGCAGATATCTCATCGGAAGCTACAATTCAAAAGGATACTCCATGCACAGCAACGTGTAGATGACTCCAGCAACAGGCTTTTCGTCAAAAATATAGTTCCAACCTAGTTTCCATCTCCTTCTTTGCAGAGAAGTAGTATGTGCATCCCCATGTCCCCCAAACATCGGTATGCACTAATGCCTAACCCATGTTCTCATAAATTCCCTAGTTCCGTTCAAATTATTTATCGCGCGTGTCAAAAAGTATCTCATCAATTCACATTAGTCTCGTATCTTGTAATAACAATCCCTTTTCTATTGGCCACCATAAATCCCGTCACATACACAAACAAGCTCGAAGGTAGATTACCCTTGCAGACACTCATTAGGCCACTCTGTGCATAATTAATTAATTTTATTTCCCTAAATTGTCACCTAGCCCCGAATAATATTTTTATAGCTAAATTGGTGACACTACAAATCATCTCAACGATACCGTGAGCCTACGAGATGTAAAAATCATCCACCCACCACCGTTAGGAGTATGACATTTCGGCAGCCATAATGTACTAATTACCCTCTAACCACAGAGATTACAATCCGCCAATTTATCACTTCGTTTCACGCAATCCTCGGTGAAATGGAGCGAGTCCGCCCAATCTTTGTCGTCTCCTTCATCCCGTCAAATCCCAGGACATAGGCATACACTCCTGAGTATGGGCATGAGACCGCAAAAAAGGAATCAAATTCAACACGAAAAATCGAGATTAGCGAAATATTTCGGGCGGTTTTTCGTCCTTCGACAGCGTGTGAGTGTGTGTATACAACATACTTTGTCAACAACAACCCTTCGCCACTTGTGTTGTTCTGCCAACTTGATACGACGACGACAAAAAAAAACAGGATCTCTGTCGTGGGACGCTTATCGAGTTAACATACCCTAGCTTCCACCTCTCACACCTTGAATTTGTTGATTCAGCCTCTTGGTGGTGGGGGGAGGGGGGTCTGACAAAAACTGATAAATATTTAATTATCCTTACCACTCTGTTGTAGCGTTATCCTGAAAGCCCTAGGCTAGATGCCATCAACCGGTTATATGGGGTTATCCCCCCGAGGGATGGGGCAAATGAAAATTATTCAAACCACACCATAGATGTGTGTACAGACAGACACACATATTTACATGTGGATTGTTGTTGACAATAATTTAGGGATCAAAACACAAACCCCCAACAAACACACACACACACCGTTGCATAGCATCTACTGGGTGAATCTCGCGGTCCAAAGTCAATTGCCAAATGTTAAATGGGAAAATAAATGGTGACGGAGGATGATGGAACATCCTTCGGGGAACAGACTTCACCCTCTTGGGTGGGGGAATGAGAAAAGTTTCACGAGGATTATTACACGTCAAAGTTGTAGAGAAAATATATTTAAAAGTCTCGTCCTTTCGACCGATGAATCGTAAATATTTTAACGCATTTCCTCATCATTATCCGCCGTTATTCACGACGATGACGGTGACCTATAAAATTCAAATTTTATGTAATTAGCTACCCACACGGCAGTAGTATACGTTTGTCGTCCTTTGAATGCTTGTCTCCTAGTTTAAAGGTCATTGTGTCAAGTGCCTAATCGGGATACAGTGTGTGAAACAGTGACGGGACAAATGGGATTGGATTTTGTTCTGAACCCCGCAATCTTGAAATCTGGTCCAAACACTTTTTTCCGGTAAAATTCAGTCAATCGCCGTTGAATCCTTCTGACAGCACGAATATTTCAGCAGATTTCCTGCACAAACCACTACTTGAGAGCTGATGAAACAGATTCCAGATTTTAATGGAGTGTCCAGTTCTAGCTTGTCTCATCTCTTCTTTTGTAATCTCTCTTCTTTCGCTTTCCCTAGGAGAGTTTCGTTTGCCATTTCTTCGAACACAAGGTGTAGAAGAGTCACTTCCAGAAGCAACACCCTAACTGCTATTGGGCATGTTCATTGAGTAAGTCTTTCGACTTTGTTGAGTGTTTCCTCAAACCAGTCTTAATTGCCCACTCTATGGCACCCATCTTCATCAACGTCACCAATTTTTACCTTTTCTGTGCGATTTTTCGAACAGAGTTTGGTTGCTTAGTGTAGTCCTTCACTGTCACGCCTGAGAGTGATCCTTAACGAGATTCTGTTCGTGGAAGAACCACAAGATCGTATTTACGTAGATAAATCCCCTGCCAAAGTGTTTATGCCGCTTCGAGCTTTAACTAAATATTTGGACAAGATGTGGCCTGTAGTGTTCTTGATCTTCTCGGTAGAATCTGTTCCGCTTCGAGCTTTGACTGAACAATCGGATCAGATGTGCTCTGCGGTTTCTAGATCTTCTAAGTAGAATCGGTCCCGCTTCGAGCTATGACTGGACAATTCGCACAAGTTGTACTCTTGACCTCGATTTTCCAAGAAGAGTCGAAACTTGCCTCTGAGACTTATGCGCAGCTTATCGAGATGTAAGTTGAGTGAGCAAGGTTAGGTATGGAAGTCCATTAGGACCTCATCGAGCTTGAACTTTCAAGATTGTAAAAGTCCTGTAGTTGAGTACCATTTTGAGAGCTTCTCTTGGTGTTCTCAGCACAAGTTGAGCTCTAAATTGATGTAGTGGATAAGATCCTCGTCTCGTTACCCTTAATCCGGCCTTAGGGTGTTTTGGCAAGCCCATTCAAGCTTTAAGTTGAAATGCTGTCTTGCTTTAAAACCTCTGCGGAGGTTATGGGCAATAGAGTAGACAAGAGGAACTGCTAGCTTCCATATTCGTGTTACAATCCAAGCTAAGCCTGGATTCCTCGACGCTTCTTGTTTCCATTAGCCACTCCTAGATGTCCCCATCTGACTTAGGAACCATATGAAGTTGAGCGTGGCTGTGTTTAATATTGTGGATTGAAGCAACGTTTATGAGTAAAACTCTGGCGGTAGAGCAGAGGCTACTCTCTAGGCAACTCTTTACTAAAGACTCTCAACGTCTACGTGGATGATGTTGTCATGTTCTCCCTCTCGACTTGTGTACTCATCGATCCGTCTTGCTGGAAGCCACACTAGTACGTGCTAGAGGGCTTCAAAAGTTCATACATAACTTTGGTTAGGTTCTTATATAGGCGCCTTTTAACAAGGCTTTAGTTCTTGCATATCGTCGTCTTTTGAGGATGGTGCCTTTGGAGCTGATAGTCCAGTCATCTGGACATGGATTCTTTCACCTACACTTGTTTAATGATTTGGTGCATGCATCCTACCAAACATCACCTCAAATGTTTGTTGGTAATCAGAGCACATCCGCGCTACTTGTGTTTCCACACAACCACTTCTAACTTCTACCTCGTTGGTCTCGGCTACCTCTTTGATGACGTCACGATACTGGATTCAAAGGTCGTTGACGTATGTGAATGGTGGAGGGTTTCTCACTCAAGCGCTCTCTGTAGACTCTGGCTACTCCAGTCGTGTTAAATTTTCCTTTTCTTGCCCGTTCCGGCTTCTTCTTGTTGGATAGTTGAATTGTTCAACACGGAAGTGGTCAAAGTTTACTTTTACCACTCAGGATATTGGACGAGTGCCTAGCATCGATTACTAGCTGCTCGAAGCTCTTGTCTGTTGTTGAGTCATGTAGGTAGACTCTACCAATTTTACCAGAAATAGGGCATTGAAGCATGCCTCTCGCCACCTGCAGATTGCTACTTAAAAGAAACGCGATCGACATCGCCAATCACAGATGTATAGAGGGCAACACCTGCCTTATCATCAAGCAGATTTGACCAAAGTTGGATCTCAAAGGCTCTCAATGTCTCATCAGAAGAAAAAGATTGCTCATAAGCACCTTAATAGGTGTCACAACGGGACACTGCATCATCGGCAAGCGCGCCTCTATAACGACTTTTGCAGAAGCTGCATGGACGAGGAGAAGGAGGAGACAATTCTCAACCTTCTTTGTACATGTCCGGCCCTCCCAGCTTCTTTCACAACCAAAGCGAACTGGCAGCCTCCATCGCTTCATAGCAAGCTCCGACAGGTTCTGCGGGTAGTATTTCTGGATGAAGAACAGATCCATGTGGCAACACAAAGGACCTTATCTGGTCTAAGTGAGGCTGCAACCAGCATCCTGCCACTCCTACCTAACCTAACTTAACCTTCCTTGTGATGATTTGCAATCGAAAGCCTCTTTTGCAGTTTCCTTCTCCTTCTCCCTCTTAAAAGACTTCACTAAGTTCCTGACTAACAAAGTAGATGAGACGGGGAAGAGGACACTATAAGACACTCCTCTGGTCATGGGATTTTATGTAGCTATTTTCCCCTCAAACTTGCGTGAACATATTGTTGGACGTGTCGTATTTACCAGAGTGCAATCCTTTTTTAAGGGACAATCTGAGTGTACACTAGCAGACAGGGCAATCGCTAAAGATTCTCTAAATTCTTGAGATTTTATTGTTGTTTTCTCGATCTTTTGATTAGGAACTACACTTAAAGGCTTGTCCTCCTCCCCCTCCTTCTCATCTACGTATACAAATCCTTTTGTTTTGACCACCCAAATGGTAGTCCCTCTTGTTACACCTTCTTTTCAAAAAAATAACTCGGGATAATAATTTCTCCATGATAAATTTTCAAATGACTTCCTGGTTCTCCTACACCTAGAGGAAGGCTGTCTACCTCCAAGTGAGAGAGGGGGGTTCCCCTCACATTAAAATTTTCCATAAATTTTCAACGATGGAAACTTAAATCAATTTTCAAAGTCATAAATTCTGAAGGAAATTTCCATTTGAAATTGAAATTTTATTATGTTCCCAAGGATTATTGCTGTAATGATGGTGGTGATGGTGGGCTGTAAAAGGATAAAGGTTATCCCTGTCTTTCTGCACCTATTAAACGATGCTCCACTGATTTTTTTGTTCACCTTTAAGACGCCGTGAATCTTTCTCTGTCAATTCATTATGCATTGCATTTTGTGGCACGAAGGATGCTCCACATCCTTACCATCACAGGATACAAGATGATTTCTATTTGAATAGTCGTCGCTGCGTGAGAATCGATTTGATTATCCGGTGCTTTATGTCACCATGGGTGCCAAATTGGAAGAGAGAAACCAATGAATTGGGTCGCATTCAGGACGCACTAATACCGAAAGAATGTGGAGATAATTTTTCCGATGCAATTCGATTTGTGGGGCACAGAATGGGGGTCAGTGGGTTTCTACTGATTAATTCATTTAAGCTGCGACATCTAACCTTAATTTCGTTCACAAAACATCACCATAACTAGGTCATCAATCCAATTCGTCCTTCACGAAACAAATTGATACGTCAAGGGATATCTCGAAACACCTAAACAACTATTCATGGTCAAACCATTCAACACACACACGCACACGCTGCAATTTGTCTCTGTCACTGATTAAAACCGTTCATGACCTACTGAATGGGATTTGCCTCCAAAAAACCTCGTCCTCTCTCATAATAAAACGTCTCCTCTCTTTGGCTTAGAGAGAGAAACAGAAAAAAAAATCAACCTTCAGGCATCCTGCCAAAACAACAATCAAAAGTTTTTTTTTTCTTTCGACTATGCCCGCCAGCAATCTTATCGCTAAACAAAAACCTAAACCAAAAGCTAAATCCAAATCCAAAAAGTCTCTTGAAATCCTGGCACATACACACACACCGAACCTAAGGGAAGAGGAGGGTGGGTGTGTGTCCTCGTTTTATGGTTTTGTTAACACAGCCAAACACAACGGAAAATTGCAATCCGAATTGTTGCAACCACATAGACAATGGTCGAGGCTATAGTTAGAATATAGCGGTTACAGGACACGATTCGATCTGCATTCTTCACTTGAACGAAACACACAAAAAGGACACTGCTGCCGGGGGTATTTACACTCTCTCCGCCAGCGGCTGGAGTGCAAAAATCAACTGAGAAGGATTCGGGAAATAGGAAAAATTCTCAAAATCTATCGGGACTAGGCTATGGTTGCAACTGAGCTCAGCAAGGACGTGGTCATACCTCCTACCGACTGTATAGTTGGGGAATGGATCTCTGATGTAAAGTTGCTGTAAAGTTGGTTTTTTTTTTTTGGCAACAGAGTACCTAGTCACTAATACAATGTGTCCTGTCCTGCTCTGGTCCTTGCACCAATCGAGGATTAAGCAAAAAAGCCGTGAAATGATACCCAAAACACCGAACAACAATAAATCTGGTGATGTACAGTTTTTCAGTTCAGTTTTCTAGTTTTACGCCCGTCTGGACTTGCCTCCATTGTTTTGGCAGAAAAGTCTCTTTTCGTCCTTTTGCCCTCCATCATGGCTGATGCAACAACTTTATATGCACACACACATACTCTATCGAAACAAAAGCGGTTAAGGATTTACTGTACTTGAACTTTTGCCAAAGCGTCATATACAAACAGAAAAAAAGGATAAAAGGATATTTATTATTTTTGAAATACATCCCCACAGATACAGAGGGTGAGAGAGGGTGAGAAGGAGAGGATTCACTAGAACAACTAGTGGAATAGCAATTTTGTTGCGGTAAAACTGGTCTGTGTCTGCATTACTGCAATCGGTCTGTGGTCCTTCTAGCGAGAGCACATCTCTAGCCAGGTAACACAGTGTGAATGGAAGGGGCGCTCCTAGGCACACGATGGATGATGCATTTTAAGCTGAGGATTTCTGCAAATTGAAATTCTTTTCAAAAAATTATTTTTCCATTAATCGCGTGTGAATGGTTTGGAGCTTGACGAGTAGGATAAGGGCGGGTGGCTTATGGACGCTTTTTGCACATTAGGTGAGAAGAGGGATAAGAAGATTTTCAATAGACTGGTAGAAGGACTCTCGGCAAATTTGTTGTGGTGCCTCTCAGCGACTCAAGTACTAAGGCGCTACTCATGAATCGCAACAGTGTGTCAATTTAAAAAGATTTCCGTAGCATTATCTCTTGAACTGGGGTCCTTAGATTCTGAAGGAATTATTCCATTGCGTCTTACCCATCGCGTGGGTGGTGGATTCTTCTCCAAGACTCTCGGACTGTCCGGATAGATCAGACTCCCAGACTACAGCAGTGTCTTCCAAGTGGAGGTCCTGACTCTACCACAAGTTGGTATTGCCTTTTTCATCGGACAGCCAGGAGGCAATAAGACCGATTTCTTTTAGGACGAAGCTTGTAAGTCGTTGTCCGAAGAGCTATGGGGTTCTTGACAGGCAGCACAACTTAAGGCTCTGCTGGGCCCCTGGGTGCCTGGAAACGAGACAGCTGATGAGCTGACAAGCCGATACCACCGCGTGAATCCCACTCTGTTACCCCAAACAGGAAGTCGGGAGCAAAGTTCAAAAGACTGCGAACGATTGATGAAATGCGCTCAGCTGTGATGTGATGATCGGTTTTTATGGAGGTTGAAGCACCCGATTCTTGTACGCTCGTCTCCTTTGCTGTGTTTGTGTTTTTGTTCATATTTGGTCCTACGAGTAAGGAGAAAGAAGGAATTAGGGTTAAAACTGCGGGTCTCCAGGTATCTAGACTTTGTGCAAGCGACTGAGCTCCCCCGCAGCCATGCAGGCCTCGGCGCGTCGTACCTTTTCGAGGGTGATCACCTTTTGGTTTCCCTGTCAGTCAAGCCGAAACGTGGGAAACATCAAGCTGTACTTAGACTAGATTTCGTTTTCTCTCTCTCGGTTTGTCGTCTAGTTCACAGATACTTGATTAAGCCTCTCGACTACGGCAAGGTAGGGATCGAGGAGGTCACAACTAGGAAACTATGGCCATTCTACAATAAGCAGAGAACCGAGAGAATCCTGGAAATGGATAAAAATTCTTATCTTCTCTAACTAACCCTATGCAGGGGATGTGGTGATGAAGAAGTAGATAAGGACACTTCACACTTTCTTTGCCACTATCCAGCGCTTTGCCAGATAAGATCTAAGACCCTAGGAAGACACTTTTTTCAGGATCTAGAGGAACAATCTGACAAATCTGTGGTTGACTTACACAGATTCATCAGCGCCTCGGATTGGCTTGGAAGAACATAGGCTCACGGTTCCTAGTAAAGTGGGGCTGCAATCCCTAAGGCATCACAATGGCTCTACATTGACCTAAGTGTGACGAGGAAAGTATCGATCCGGACAGTCCGAGAGTCTCGAAAAAGAATCCAGCAGCTACGCCAGGTTGAGAATGGTTTATCAAAGTCTAAGTGTCTTAGTCATGTAGTCTGTACTGCCCACAACTTTTCGTAGGATCTGTGCATGCCCTGTCGGACTGGGCTCCCAGTTTCCAACTTGGCTGATGCGAAGGGCACTTTTTGCTGCTGATTCTTGCACAAGGTTAAGTATTGTCTCTAGTCCCGCTTTGGGAGTGGTTCTCAATGTTCAAATGGTGCTGATGCTGGCTATCATCTGAATCTAGGTTAGTAACTTAAGGTTAGTGATTTTGCACACTACCTGCCACCACACTAGGTTTGCCCAAGGGCTAAACACTCATGATTGGGGATCGCATTATCTCAGAGAGGAGTTGTTCGTGAGCGCATATGAACGCTTCCGTATCTAAAGGCATAGTGTCGTACAAAAGGGAGAGTGTTCGGCCGCACTCTCCCGCTTACACAATTCACAAACGAGATCCTATGCGTATCTTGCCTTTAAGACTGTAAAGGGTTAGATTTTGTCCCTCGAAATTTGAACCCAGATGATTCTAGACGACGAATGTTATCATAAATAGCCTCAAAGTCAACGAGTCTTCCCAAGCTTTTTCTGAAACAGTCCTCCCGTTGATCAAAAACAGACGTAAAGTGTGTAACAACGAGGCCATTGGAGGCCTATTGTTGCAGTAAAAGTTCAGGGAAATGACGTTAAGTTATTCTCACTTCGGATCTTCAATTTGTTGATGAAGACTGTAAGCTGGATCTAAGTCAAGCTTATAAGGAAGCATCTCTTCTCAAGGATTTTCCACCAGACATTTGATGTGAGAATGGTTCCTATAGGGCTCTTCTGATTGGCATCTGGCTGGCAAAGAAGTCGGCACAAATCCGCCTAACAATCTCTCTCTCAAGTTAAGCTCGGAATTTTTCTACTCAATCCAAGGGTTCTCGCTGGTCTTATTATTTTCTATGCGTGCTCCTCTTCGATTTCTGTGTTAGACCGACTTACAAAAGCAGGAATCCACTTGATCCTGGGATGACAAGGACATGGATGGCCAAGGAACACTAAGTATTTCGTTGCTGACTTGTCTCATCTTCTGAAATGAAGTTGCTCAAGCATGGGCAATCCATTGGACTTCAGTCTTAAGTTCATCGACCCATAACTGCAAGAAGAGGTCAAGAAGGTGGATAGCCTTCACCAATAAATGGGCAAAAAAAAGCGTCCACCCTTCAACAAATTGTCGTCACAATTGAAATTCTCCAAATAAGTCTGTCTACCAGGAACATAGATGAAAAATTAATATCCTTCCTTCCTGGACAATTTTTACTCTCTGAATACATCGATGGCACGTGTAGATCTGTTAACTCCTCACCGCATCCGAGAAAAAAAACTTCTTAAATACCTTTGCTACCTTTCATTTCATAAAAAAAAAATAAAAATTTCCTTTATCCACATAAAAATACCTCAGAAAGGACATTCTATTCCATCGTTGTCGTCCTCGTTCCATACACAGAGAAAAGATCCGACGACAATTCTTCGTTTTTTTTTTTTTTTTTTTAATATCAAATTGCTGTTGATTTGTTGTCCTGAAAGGATAGCACCAGTTCCGGTGCGACATCTATAGACAGGATCACGTCACACTTTTTAAAGGAAAGCTGAATTCTGTATTTTTCATCTAAGACCCTCAAAGGTTACTCGATATCTGTAAGCGAATCTATAAAGTTCCTTTGGATCCTTTTTGCTTTTTTTTTTTTTGGTTCCACACCGGGTACTCTGTACAAGGATGTGCGGTGTCCTATTGAATTTCACAATACATAAGGTGTGTCTAGGATCATATTCTTCCACTATCTCTCTACCTGTGTATTGGAGTGTTCCTCAATCAATATCCTTTCAATCGGAAGTAGGTGGATGTGTTGTGGTTACTTTCGCGACGTTGTTGGAACAACGAAAAAATAGTCGTACAGCAGGTATGAGGATGTCATCGAAGGAACACCTTTTGCGGATGAAAATTGATATGAGAAACGTTTTAGATAGGTTTTCGGTTTCGCGAATATACTCAAAGTGGATGTGGATACTTTGACAATTGACGGAAGGAAATTCGAGAATTGTTGGGAAACAAAACAAAACCTAACCAAACCAAGTTCAGGTGGTTTACGGTGGGATATTGGAACACAGGTTGCTCGATTTGGGTATTCTACTCGCGTGCGTGTCGTATTTCCGAGTGAGTCTCGTGGGAGGGTACTGTTTTGATAAGTGGGGATTGGTCCGTAGAAAGGAACCATATAGAGACTGTCAATCATGCTAAGGGAAGAACTTTTGCATGAATCTAAGAGTGGCCTTTTGGATGTGCGCTTTTTCAAACTTACTTCGACCAATCCACTGTCTGTTCTTAGTCCTTGACGGCTTCTCACTTCTAAAGGACGCAAAGGAGATTCAAGAATTTGAAGCTTCTAGTAGCTAATCCATTGTTTGGAACTTTGTTTAAAATCATGAGTAAGGGCACCCTCCATCTGCTAAGCATCTAAAATCACCTCTTCAGTGGTTCTATAGACGGTCAGTGGTCATATCTACTTGTAGATCCTTTAGTTTTCTCAGCCAAGCCACTGATGTGCGCAGCATCAAGGTGTTTCCAAAGAGCATCTTCCATAGCTTTTCGTCCGCGGAATGGATTTGACGTAACGAATGTGTAGCCAAGCCACTGATGTATCCAGCATCACGGTGTGTCCAAAGAGTATCTTTCATAGCTTGTCTTCTGCGGAATGGTTTTTACGTAACGAAGGGTGTAGCTTCTCACCAGCTTATCACTTGTGTGTAGCTGGACCTCAACCCACAAGAACCCCCCAGCTCGATCTTTAGCTAGCTGCCTTCATTTTCACACGCCAAGGTACCTTTCTACTTGCGTACGTCACCTAATCAGGTCTTCCTTAACATGGCCTAGCATCATATGGCTTTGGTGTGCGATTGCTAGCACATACACTGCCGAGGTTGAGTATCCGTGAACTATTGGAAGAACGCACCGAGTTTGGAACTGCCAGAGGTCCCTTCCTCTCTTATACTACGTTCTTCTTACATGTTTTCCCACCCATATGCCCCTATCAATGGGATCATCAGCATTCCCTTTGATTTCAATTCCAAAACAAAATGCCTGCACGATCATCAGATAACTGTTAACAAAACTCCAACTCCTCTGATCTCCTTCCAATGTGATTGCAATCCAATTCGCTTGCGGTGAACAAAACTGATCCCAAAATCCGATTAAATAATCCCATGTGGACGCACTCGAACCAAATCCAAAAAAAAAAAAACCCAAAACCACCAATTATCCCTTCGTCCAGGTGGAACTGACTTGCATCTCTCGCCTTACCTGGAGACCGATACCATCACTCACTCGCTGAAGCAATTTATAGGGTTGACTTCATTCTGTGTATTCTCTGCCCCGAGATTACATAATTAAATGGTTCATCCGAGTATACTCCGAGGAACAGAAAGGGAAACCATACAATTTACAGATGATCTACCCTCTCCGCGAGTGAGGGAAAGATTTCCAAGAAGATAGCGTAGCAACAAGTTCTTCGCAGTCCATCCACCTGCTCCTGCAACAACGACGACGGAGAAGACACTCATAAAAATGAGATTTAAAATGCCATGTATCACGTAATTGAGAGCTGAGGCTCGCAATCACATCAAAAACCTGGGAATCCAGTGTGCGCGCCGCGTGCACTTTATGCCCGGAATCTGCAATTTCCTTGGTACGGAGTTCCTAAGTCTTTAACGACACACACCGGCTGCTGCTGCTCCATAATGTATGCGACGATGGATGGTGTCCGTCGTAAAACTTTTTTTTTTCTTTTTCGGAACTAAAAAGTACCGCCGCCGCCGCCCTTCAATTAAGGACGTGTTTATGGGTCATTCCGAGTTGGCCTATGGGTCTATTAAAAATCTGCGTCTTCCCGCCCGACTTTACGCTGACTAATTAGACGACGGACGCGACGTGTGAATGTGCGTATGCATTTTATCGCAGCAAAAATTCCATTTGGGTCAATCGTAGCTTCTTCGGAACTCAACCTAGGGTGGATGGGAAGCACCAGTCACCAGTCACCTCCTCCTGCCTGATGATGTTTTAATTTGTTCAAAATGATTTTCTTTTGCATTTTTATGGTGGGAACACAGGCGTTGTTCTGACAGATAGGGAGCATGAGCATGGGACACTGAGGAGCCAATTGTTCCCTCTTTGTGGTCTGTGATCCGTTTTATGACTTGTAATGAAGTGTTATTATTGCCCCTGGGGTAAGAGGTTGGCTTATCTGATTGTTGCTCATGGGGAAATGGGACCGTAATCTTAATTAAATTAATGTGAGAGACTTTTTAACCGCAATTGAGATTAGGAAGCGACAGAGAAACAGAAAGAGAGAAAGAGAAAGAGAGATTCTGCATCTTTTTAGTCATAAAAGTCAGTCAGGATGTGTGGAATTCTTTGAAAATGTTAGACATTTATCCAATTACAAGACAAGTCGCTTATTGGAACACTTTAAGACATTGAGGGAGAGAGTGAGTCTTTGTTGAGGGCAAGGTATCAACCGATTGAAACCGTGGCAAGATCTAGTTGCTTTTTCACTTTTATGGCTTCAATTTCCAGAAGACTAAGGAAATGGACTACTCCTTTGAAGGCCTACACAGTCTGAATCTTCAATGGAATCTAACAAACCTACAAGTGGTAGCTCCCCCTGACTGCCTAGCATCTTCATCTCTGAAATGCAGGACAGAGTCAAGGCCAGCGTCTAACAGGTTCTTACTCTACCTCAGCAATGAAGTCTCCTCAGAAGTTTTGTAACCTGCAGGAGTGTGACTTTGGATTGAAGTTTCCAAGGCGATGTAGTAGTTTACTTCGCCATGTTTCCGTTTCGTCCATTCATCAACGTCCCTTAGCAGTCTCTCCGGCCACCCTTCTCAAGTTTCAGAACTCCATCGCCCTTGCCACTGTTTCACCGTTTGCACTACTATCTCAGATTTATGTTTGTAGATGAATTTCCTCTCGTCCCCTATAAGATCAATGGGAGTCACTCTTGCGACCACGAGGATGGCTAGTTCCGACAGCGTACAGTAAGAGGTTGCTACTCGGACGACTCTGCGTCTCTATACTGCTGCCATCTGTTGTTAATGGCATGATACTGAGTGATTAGCAGCTCTGACTGATTTTAATTCATTTTTGACAAGTCTTGAGTTGTAAAGCTTTGATAGCTGCATGGTGGGTCTAGGTAGGTAGGTAGAAGTGGTTGAAACTGGTGAACCAGCCAAAGACACAAGTAGCGCGGATACGCCGTTTTGATACCACAACTTACGTAACTTGGATAGACTGCAGGACTATCGCCACAAGCAACCGACAGAAGCAACTACTTGGATTCAATGATCAATGCTGCTCTTTCTGTAGAAGAGATCTCGGCCTAAATTTCACTAGGAAGGACTGAGAGATCTTCACAGTAGACACTTAGACAGAAACTCGTGCCTAAGAAGAAAGCCATCTTGTTTCCAAAGCCAAAGCCATTGGGTTATGGAGCATATGTAGGACAAACGTAGAGATACGATAAGAATAGAACAACAGACCTGCTGAACAGAACTCGTCCAGATATCGCCAGAGTCACGGCGATTATCATGTGGCATTGGCCAATTAGAGACCATGCAGCCAAACTAGGCATCCCATACGACCCCCTTTGCCACAGTTACGGGAACGAAAATGAGAAGCTCTCTCCCATTTCCTCTGCAAATGTCCGACGCTAGCAAGAGCCAGACTACGTTCACTAAACTAACCTAAACGACATCTCGGGCAAAGGGATTTTTAACTCCACAGGCTGGATCTAGACACCGACTGTCTTACATCCTCAACAAAACACATCATCAATCAGATCACTCGAGTCGTAGTAACGAAAAGGCACACCTAGTGCTATTTGAGGTCATGCCACCTCTACCTACCTTTACCTATGCACACCAGGGATCATTATTGGCAACAGCGTTAGAAGACGGTTCCACATCACATTTAAAAATCGGGAAACCATCCGTACATCGCTTCATCTTGTGAATTGGTCTAGAGATACGAAGGTCTAAAGACAAGAAAGAGTTTTTGACGCAAGCATGATCAAACAAGCATCACTGGACCAATGGATCTGGTGACTTCCAAACAGAACAGCAACAAGAGCTGCATGGATGGATCCCAAACCTCGAAATGAAATGAGATGAGTATCAGCTACTTTGAACCAAGACAAGCCTTCTAGCAAATCAGTCCAGATTTAGCCTGAAACCATGTAACTCTTAGCTTGGGAAAGAGGTCGTGGTCGTTGTTTTTGAACCCAAAACATGTCCATCAACTGGGAGCGTACGACACGGCATACCATAATGTCTGAAGAAGAAGGAAGTATACTTTAGGGCCATTCTTGCTAAACTTCCTTGGGTGGCGCTACAGTTCATGGTGAACCTGGGCCTCAACCAACAAGCTTCTCCATTAAGCGCGGTCTTTAGCTTACTACCTCCAGTTACGCACTCCAAGTGAGTTGAGGTTCCCGTGCCACTTTAGGCGAGGTCTTCCTCTACTGCGTTGTCCCTCCGGGTTGACTGAAACCATACAAAGAAATGCTTCCTTGCTTATACTTGCAACAAGCAAAGACTGGAGCTTGCTTCCTCATTCTTGCTACAAACCTCGGACGGTAATTTCTTCTCTCTGGCTCTCAAACTCTAATCAAAAACTCATACCTTTACCTGCACATGGTCAACAGACTTCTTTTGCAGACGAATGTCCTCCCAAAGCTTTCTTTTTTGTTTCCCTGCGGCAGAACACATAAATTTCCAATCAAAGTCTAGAGAGAGCATCTACAAGTCTAGGACCTTCTTTATCATATGAATGTATGAACAGTTAGGCAAAAAAAAAAACTTCCAACACTCTCAACCAATCACATAAAATATTCGCATTTGTATCTGCCATCTTGCATCCTTTCGAGAGGAGCGAGATAACTTTTTCATTGCACAAGATGTGTGTGTGTGTGTGTGTGTAAGAACTTCTTGGTGCCAGAGAATTACCTGACATATTATGCATGCAAAACATGAAAAGTTTAATTACCTTCGGGGCCATAATAACCGTTCGAAATCATATAACGAAACATGGTTAAAGATACTAAAATGGATTGTAAATCTTGCGGCAAGATATCAGTTATATGAAGATAGATGTATCTATTCTACGGTAACTACATATGTGTGTGTACTGAAGACGAAGGACTAAAGGGAAAATGTTGGATGAGGAGGAAGTTTTGTATTGGATTCTGAAGACTGCTTTGAGGGATAACCTTCATAGAACGTATGAAAAACTAGAATTTTCCAAAAAGGTTTAAAGGATGTTGTATCAGGAACTTTAAATTGTTGGTGACATTGGGAAGGAGCTTACACGGTAAGGAGTTGGCATTTGGACATGTCGGTCAGTACAAAAGGAAGACGGAGTGAAGCTAGATCAGATTTTCAGATTGAACTTCACTCATTGTCTCCTCTTTTAGACGGTTGATACAGCACAAATGTAGATATTTCATCATCCTTTTTGGATGGAGTACCCCGCAAGACCACATAAGATACAATCTTTGGCTACGTCGCGTTTCGATGAAAATATGTCAAGTGATCAACTACCAGCCCTGTGGCTTCAGAGTTTACCCCGATTTAACGAAATTACTTTGGACTACTTAAACGAGCCATAATTCGGAGTCTTATATAGATCTGGCTTGGTTTCGAGAGACAGAGTTACCGATTTAATCACAGTCTTGCTCAGCCCATAGAGAAGTTGTAAACACCTGCCTAGTAGGACCTTCAGTTTGTACAAGCCCACTTGTCCATTAATATGGGCTTTCTTTTCCATTTCCGACATTGGAACAGCAAGTTCTCTTACGATTTGGAAGGAACAGCACTAGCTTCACATAGGAACTCAGAAGACTTGGACTGAACTTCGAGAATTGATGATCATAAAGGTGGTTTAAGGTATCAATTTAAGCTTGAAGACTTAAAAGATTTTTAGTTTTAACTTCAGTTACGGTAACAATTCTAGTGCCAATCCCAGTCACAGTCTTAATGGCTAAATGAGTCTCGAATTCACCTTCAATGCCAGCCTCACTTTTTCTTACATTCTAAGGTCCAGCCTGGTGTCCCTTCTAACGATTTGTGTAGAAGCTGCAGAGACGAGAAGGAGAAAGAAAAGATTACAAACCTTCTTTACACATGCCCTGCTCTATCAAGGCTGAGGAAGAAAACACTAGGAGAGTACTCCTTCAATGACCTCAACGACCTAGCCAGGCTAGACATCTTCAAAATTAATGGTTCTGCACTTAGTGCGGCACAGGATAGGGTTAACACCGATACGATTACCCAGAGATTTTTACTCCTTCTTCCTCTAAGAAAATTCCACATGTGAGGGTTTTGAGCCTTCGTTCTGGCCTAAGTGTGTCTCTGCTCAGCGGGGACAGCCACCCAACCTAACCTAACCTAACCTAGGTCCAGCTTAGATTTTGGTGATGCTGTCAGGAGTAAGGTGGTAGAACTCATCTCAATCTCGAGTCTTCGCCCCAACTCATTCTAAGTTGCAGTCTTGGTCTCGCGTTAAGTGGCCGAACCTTTGCTCCCAGTCCTAGTTCCTGCTTCATTTTGAGTTTCATCTTGAGCTACTGTCCCATCATATGTCTAAGCCTCACTTAGGGGTTAAGTAGCAGAATCTTTCTGAAATGCAGTCTCAGCCTCAGCTGCTACTGTCCCATCATCTGTCTAAGCCTCGCCTAGGGGCTAAGCAGCAGAATCTTTCTGAAATGCAGTCTTAACCTCACCTGCTACTCTCCCATCATCTCTCGGACTGAGCCTCACCTACGGGTTAAGTAGCAGAATGGGTCTCAAATGCAGTCTTAGCCTCAGCTGCTACTGCCCCATCATCTGTCTAAGCCTCACCTAGGGGTTAAGCAGCAGAATCAGTCTCAAATGCAGTTTTAGTCTCAGCCAGTACTGGCCCATCATCTATCAAAGTCTCAGATGTAAGGGAACAGCTAGTCGTAGTCTCAGCTCCTGTTTCATTCTACGTTTTGTTCGCAGTCTTTGTATCAACCTCAGCCACGGATTGATTGGTAGAATCAGTCTTGGTTTCAAGTAATGTTTCCCTTTAAGCTTCTACAACAGTCTTAGTTGCAGCCCCACCATGAATATGAAATGATCTCCACAGTTCTGTTTTCCCTCTTCGCTATAACTCGCAAGCAATAGAAACCAACGTGTGTATATGGGTATCTCTTTCGTGTCTCCTCTTGACTGTCATTTAGTCGAAAGGCAGTCATAAACCCTTTAGCTAACGCTGAAAATATAAAAAGGGGGACAATCGCAAAGGCAGTCTCAAATTCAAGTCTAGGCTCCAGCAAGTCGATATGGCAGTTCACTCTCAAGTTTAATAGCAGAGCCAGCCTTTAACTTAGTGTAAGTCTCAATTGGAATGTCAATCCGAGCTTAAATATCAGCCTCAGTCTGTTTCTTTGACTAAGTCTCACTGTTAGGCACAGGATCAATCTCAACCTCAATCTCAGTTCCAGTTTGAGTCTCAGACTTAGTCGCAGTTTGAGTTTCTAATCTTAACCAAGATTTTCATAAGCCTTCGCACTAAGTCATCAGTCGAACTTGTCAAGCAGTTTTTTCGATACAGCCAAACGTCTGTAGGATTACTTCGAGTTGAGCTTGTACTGAGCCAAGCTTCACTTTCTAATTGATCTTTAGTCTCATAAACTTTCATCGGAGGTTTCCACACTCTTCACAGGCCGGTTTCTAGTCGTTAAGTCGTTCTGCTAACCTACGGCTAGTCTTTGGTCACATAGTCTCTAGGTACTTCAAAGCTTTTGTTAGGCCGGTGGGCAAACAGATGACTTTCACCCTTAAGTCTCCACTCATATTTTCATAAATGACGTAATCCACATCCTTTTTCTCAGTGCATTCCCTACTAAACACACACACACACATGCACACACTTCCCAAGACGATATAGAATAACAGAAATAATATTTAAGGACATGGTTGTGTAATCATTCTCGTAAGTATCTATCAAAAGGATATTTACGAACGGAATGATAAAATCTCAAATGTGTGGGCTTCTCTATAAGTTTCTAACATAATTCCATTGTATAACTGTGTGTGTGTATGTATTCGTTTCACAGAGAACCAAAGGAGATGACGAAAACTTTTAAGTGATTTACTATCAAAATAGTCGTAGAAATAGCCAGTGGGTATCCCGCCTCCCCATCAAGGGATTGTGAGGATATTTCAGTTAGGGAATTTTGTACCTGCAAGGAGGTATGCATTACCGTTTTATTGTCGACCAAGTTATTTGGTATGCAAGCCAAAGAGAAAGAAAGGACTAAGGTATTTCTTTTATTTTGCTCGTTTAGGGGCACTTAACTGAACGACACACATAGACAAAGCCCACTGTATTGTTGGGTGTGTGTTTCTCTTGCATGACTATAGTCATCCTTGAAAGGATAAAGTTTCTGTGTTACGTTTTACAGCGAATTAGTAGGAATTTATGGCATCGGAGAGGGTCCTTTTGCCTGTGGTCAGAGTGTTTCCTTAAAATTCTTTCACAAGATTGTCTTTGATTTTTTGGGGAATTGTATAACCAGTGAATCTTTGATGTGCGAAGATCGAGAGGAGAAGGGTTGGATGTGCGAATGGCACTTGAATGGTGATTCTATGAGAAGGAGGAATTTGATTTTCATCTGGAGTTGGACTTTTTTTTCTAGATTGAGCAGTGAGTGGTAGAAAAGCTGATGGGCGGAATGTGTCGAATCGTTTTGGTCTTTATTGTCTACAAACTTGTGGATTTTTAACAGTTTTCAGAGGCATGGGAGACAAATTCCCACCCAAAGACACGAGAACTTGGACATTAAAGATCGATGGTCGCTTGTATGCCTAGTTGCCTGAGTTTACATTCATTTCAACCACTAGACTCACGTCGGGCTTAGTCGAATTCACCGATTCATTATTGAAACATCAAAATAGGAAAACAGGACCCTGAACCCTCAGTTTTATGTAAGCCTTTGCACATCAACCACTCGTATAAGCTTCGGAATGAATTCAAAGTCTTCCAAGATGCGATTTGCGACGCTGACAGCTAGAAAACTGAATCCACAAGGCAATGGCCAGGCATGTACCAAGGTACTAGACATGCATGTGGCTCCTGTTGGGTTCCGGGATACTTACTTTGCTTTACTTTAGACGATGCTGACAGTCCAGGGTGGACCATGGCTTCAACTAACATGCCCCTTCAGCCAGCTCGGTCCCCAACTTGCTGCCTAGCAGCTCGGTCACTAGCTAGCTTTCTAGCAGCTCGGTCTCTAACTAATTACATCCAGTTTCCCACACCAATTTGGTTGAAGGCACTCTGCAATTGTACGTGTCAACTAACGTAGGGACTTCTGGGGAGAATCCAAAGACTCGACGGGTAGGTGCAACATCTCAGCTGCTATACTCGCCACGTTTTTTCCGGGCCGACATCGCAGATATAACCCGTAGAATTCGTCGTTGAATCTTCTGCTCTGCTCCGCAATCCATTGATAAAAATTGGACCAATGGATTAGACCATCCACTTTTATTAAGAGTCAATGCTTCTGGGCCATATAGCAGGACCAACCTAATCAGGCTCTGATAAAAGCAGAGTCTCCTTAGTCGTTAAGGAGAGGGCTGTACTTCTTGAATTCTTTCTTAGACCAAAGAAGCAGCTGGAACCTGGATATAGGGCCTTAAAAGGTCACAAAATAGCCAACGAACTGTGGAAAGAATCAGCGTTGGACCCAGAGATTAAGCATCCCATTGGAGTAGCATAACATACGTACAGACTCGAGCTGTCATTTGCCGAAGCCCAGAGACAAAAATCATCTCAAGGCCCTTTGCCCACATACATGCCTCTAGGTAAGGTTTACGGGCTGATGAGAATGTAGCCACTTAGGTCCATGTGGACCCGTTGTGATACCCATAAATGTTTCCTACCGTGGTACTAGCGTCTTGGTTCCAACCGTCCGGGCGACCTGCCAAATTTAAGCAGATCTAACGGTATTCCATCCGTTCGTCTATGTGATCGAAGAAGAATTTGCCTGTTCTGTTTCCCAGTTGGCAGGGGCTTGGACAGTTTCCTCCTGAGCCTCTTCATAACCGCATCCTCTGCAGATGTCATCACCGTTCAGACGTAGTTTTTTCGTGTGATACCTGAATGTTCCAGCGCCAGTGAGATAACGCACCGGTCGAAGTATTAAAAATATCGCAGCCGTAAGAGCTTCAGTTCAAAATGAGCCAAATCAGTCGATTCGACGGCGTTCACAGGAATTGGGCAAATTTTTCATAAAGAATTGGGCTTTTACCCTTACAAAATCAAACTTACTCCAGGACTGAGCATTTGAAGCTCCGAAACTTCTTCGACTGGACTCGCTCCGCTCAAAGTGTTTCAAGGAACTCGCGACAAAATTGTGCACTTATGACCCACTTCCTTTTTACCATTGTGGAATTTTGACCCGAAATGTTTTGGTTCACTTGGTGGATTATAAGTTCACAATTCGTGTGTGGCACTATAACCCACCCTTGTGGATCAAAAGTAAATGATGGACTTTTCGACTGTGGACTTATGACCCTGCGCCAATGCGAAATTGCCAACGTTCCAGCCGATATGTGTGGAAGAGTGATAGAAAATTAGCTCCAAAGAATCGATCGTTGCAAACAAGCTTGTGGTGGTCATATGAATGAAATCAAATTCCAGTTCTTAAATTTGACACGTGTCCTATGCCTAGAATAAATTTCAGCCCGATATCCCAACTGTTCTGTGTTTTATTTACATACAAAGTTGTTATGTCCCTATTGGAAAGCCGTAGTAGCTCTTTCCGTCTTCCCCTGCACAAGGAATCTTGAACGACTTCACTGTGTTACCCCAAACTTGTACTCGCTTAAGTGATTTGTATACGTTATCAGCTGAGGACCACCTCAGAGAACCACCACAGAACCTAGTACATCCACTTTTATAGCATAAAATCACTACTATTTCACATCTTACCTCTAAGCGATACTTTTATGACCCACAAGTGTATCCATGAGTGTATCCTCCAGCACCACCAGCCATATCATTACGAGGTTATAACGTATAATTGCCGCTGTGTATATGACAAAAAAAAAGAAAAACAATTTCGCGGCATCCATCGCTGTGTGTGGTATAATGGAGCACGTTCAGCATCCATCCATGGTCAACAGAGCATGGCATCAGTATGTGTATCTCCTTTCCCCCCCCCTTGGTGTCACACACAACGCTTTGACTCTATTCAACTGGGGATAATGATGTACCTGCTGCTGTTCTCGTACCACCTGCTCCATTAAGCACACAACACGAATTGTGATTCAAAAAGAGTTGATACTTGGAAGCTCCATAAAGGGTGGACCTTGGATTGGAAAAAAAAAATAAATCTCTTACTAACCACGACTATGTTGCTGCCAGCTGTTCTGTTGGTTGTTCAAATCGAACCCTCTAATCCGTCGCCATCGAGATATTGACCACACAAAATTAAAAATCCATTCTTCCACAATGGATTTGCATGCTGCGTTTATCTTTGAGGATGTATCTGCGTATCTGCGCGTACACCTCCTTCCTTTTGTCATCACGAATAATATGTTTGTTTGGCTTGGTCGATCATCCTTTTTTGTGCGTGTATGACAACCTGAAGTCATCCTTTTTGTTGGGTCCATCGTACTGACCCTCATCATATTGGTAAAAATCCTTTCTTTCCCCGCAAATCCTTTTTTTTTTTTTTGCAAGCTAATCCATAGGACCAGGACCATATTTTTTTGTATTTTCGGAATAAATATATTTTTTTTCTGTGTATTCGCTTTAGATACATTCTACATTCAACTGGTGGATTGTTTTGAAACATTGTTCACCCTTTTGGGACGAACGAAGGATGTGGAAAGTAAAAATATTGTTTTTCTGGCGATTTGGCAGGTGGACTTTTATCTTCTTTAGAAGTTAAATCCTGGATTGGAAAATGTTTTTTTTATGTTCATTTGGTCGTATGTTCCTTGGACAGATAAAAAGATTCAGATATATGGATTCGGATATTTTTTTGAGGTCAACATCTGGTTATAGGCTGTGTGTGTACTTTGGATATTTATAGTGGAAGCTGCAGATGGACACACTTCCTGTTATTGTTTGAAGTTTTTTTTTGTTTTTGTAACACAATTTATGGCTGCAGGATACAAGGAAGGATATACTATAAGTGCAGTCCGAGTGATTTACTGGAAAAAAAAAACTTTAAGTGCTTCACAGAGCAACAAGTCACAAGATATCGACTTCCAACTTATAGATTTACAAACTTCTTGGTTGATTCTGGAGATAAGTGAGTGAGTGGACCTGGTGTTCACCGAATCAACTGTTTCCGCAGCCTTTCTTTGAGCTTTTTGACAAGACTTACATGCAATATCCCAGATAAGATGGTTTTTTTGAAGATCATGCGGAAAATACAGCCCACGTGACACTTCTAGAAACGAACTAAGTCTAGCCGACTTGGCGTCGGCCTGTACATTCAAAAAGGCAAAGTATTCACAAAGTCTGGACGTTGCAAAAGACTAACATCCCTTTAGACTACTATTTTGTGAAATGTTTAACCTCTCACAGAGTGGTACCACTACCCATCAAGACCACAAGCAAAAGTGCCAGCAACCCATCAGAAATGTTGCGTCTGAAATTTGGGTTCATGACTTAAACTAGAGCATGGGCATTAGAGAAATTAGGGGAGAGACGAAGCAGGTACCGCTATACGGTTTTTTTTTTTTTTTTTGGTTGCGCCAACAGATGTGGAATCTTTTAAAGATGCTAGTGGCCCGGTCCACTTGCATGCACGATTTGCAAACCTGAGTACTCCATTACAGGAGTGCGCCTACGTACTAACCCACACTCTACACTCTTCGACCACTCTCCCCGTGAGACTACTGCTAGGCATTACTTCGTGGGGCTGGTTAGCAATTTATGCTCTATCTGTTTCGGTGATTACCGTTCTTTGATGCAGACGTGCCGTCTGGCCTTGGTTTTCACTGGTGCTCTCCCTTACTCTTTCCAACCGTCGAAGTTCCTTCATGATAGCCGCTGCAACCTCCTTCACCTCATCTCATGTTGCGTTTGACGTTATCATGAGGCTCACGATGTTCTCGGGAGTGCTGGTGTTTCTCCAAGTTCTCCCCTATTTGAGGGGGGACAGCCATTTTGAAGTAGTGGAGAAGTCTATCTATCGTTGTGGAGGTTTGACGTGGGATGACCTTGGGCAACCGCTGCTACTTCGGTTTTTCCAAACAACTAAAGTCCAAACTCCTAACTCAAAGGTCCAAAATCATCCTCTGGCGAAGGATGGAAAGCGGCATTAGTTAAGGCTCAGACCCCCCAAGGGTTGCTGACATGATAAGTAAGTAAGTACGTCTAGTAATGACATCTCTAATAAGGATCAGTGAATTGTGTTTGAATGACCTCTCACGTACAGAAGCATCCATCGGCCTTATTTATCGCTCACTCCGGATCTGGCAGTCTTCGAATCTTTTTCAAAGGAAAAACGTGCTAAAGGTAGACTAAGTGATTTGTTGTGCACTCAAGACAGCTTACTAAGAATCCAACTGACTGGAGGTGTTTGTTGTTTGTAAGCTAGAGGTCCACCTCGGACTGCAACGCCATCTATCGCCAACTAATGCAAGCAGCACATATCGGAACCACAAAGTTTCAATGCTGTGTTTCTTGAGATTAAAGCCGATTTCCAAATGGTTCTATGGGTAGAACTCTATCTACCAACTTTTCTTTGATGACCTAAAGGACATCTCTGGTAAAGGGATAAAGGAACTAATCCATTTTCTTAACTCCACAGGTTTGATCTAGATATCGGCTGTCCACACAACAACAACAAATATCATCAAACAGGTCACACGAGACGTGGTAACAAAAAGGCACACCTAGTGCTACTTGGGTTCATGATGAACCGCCACCTCTACCTACCTACCTAGAACTCTCTCTAAGAGAGATTCTATAGGCATCACAATAGGCTTTAAGCCTAAGTGAGTCCCACGGGATACCTATCTACCTAACCTTACATAAAGCCTATTTCAATTTACAACAAGTTTGATCAGGTTTATAACTTGGAAAGTCGTCAAACGCCCGGTATAGGCCTAGTGACAAGTTCTCTTCTACATTTGCGGTTTTAACGATGTTTTCAAGAGGATTTAACGTAGTTACTAGTGGAATCAGCACTAGACCAAGAAATTGAAGAACGAAGTCCCTATCGTGCTTGAAAATAAACATTTCCAGACTTCCATCTCGATGACTAGGTACCTATGCAAAATCCCTAACAACACCTCAGCGTCCCGTTGCTCAAAACTTATCTACTTAACGCATATAACTTTCTCAAATCCAAACGACATCTTAAGGCTTTATCCCATCCCTTAACAGGATCTTCAATAAAGCAACAACAAACTTAAGCTGATGGAACGCGTATCATAAAAAAAAAAAACTTCAAGCATCAGGAAGCTTCAAACATCCATTAAAACCCATTCTACCACCCCCTCTCTTCATCTTCTTATATCTAAATTCACAACTCCAATCAACCTTAAAGGTCCAAAACTCGTTCAAACTGATTTTGCCCTTTAGCAACATGTGTGTGCTGGTGTATGTGTGTATTGCTGAAAATCCTAACAGACGAATGACTGAATTATTAAGCGGATCTACTCGAATGCCACCCTCAATTTGTCAAGTCAACAACAAACGCCCTATTATGCTGCATGCTCATTTTCCTAACCCCCCCTTCCGGCGATTCATACATTTTTTATCACCTTCTCCTGTAAGAACGGGTGGAGGGTGTCCTCCAACCAAAAAAAAAAAACAAAAACCCCTTAAAGCGCAAACAAACAGTGCACATGTCTGTCTCTACCTCTCTCTCTCTCTTTTGCCAGCTCCATCTTGGAGTCGAGAGTATAAACAAAATTTCATATTTGCATAAATATTAAGATTGGAGTTCTTGGAACTCCTAGACCGCTGCCAGAACAGTCGTCTTCCTGCCCCCATCTCCCGCCCCGTTTCTGACAAAATAATATACGATCATAATAAATTACCTTCGTAGTGAAATTACTAAGTTATCCTTCGCGTATACTTTGTCTGAACGTGGTAGCCCAGTCCAACACAAACACACACACACACACACACGTGTGCATCCAGTCAAATTCCAATAATTGAAATCGAGAGGAAGTCTTGAATAATTTACTATCACCAGCACCACCACGCAACAGCATCTCGAATATATATGCAGAGAATGTTGATAGAATCCCTAAGGGGCGGGGAGTCTAGGTACATTGCAACAGTCCTTGGGGCGGATGGAAATTATTCAACGAAAAGGGTTGCAAAAGCTACCGAAACGCCCGCATTAGTATTTTTTCTAAGAATCCATCGAGAGCTGCATGAGTAACGTAATTTCTTTGCATAAAAATATTTCATTTGGGCTTCCGCCAACGGCTGCCCAACGGTGCATGAAAGGAAAACGCCTTCTCATTTGTTTAAAGGACTCCATTTGAAGAAATGAGAAAAAATCCTGTGGATGGTGGTCCTGAGAAGTAATGGAACTGGAACACATATCGTGTGTGGGTTAGTTTCTGGACTATTGTCGGAAGCAATATTCCTGAGAAAGGATGTCTTTTGGAATTTTTCAAAGAAAGTGTGGTTAGGAGTTATAATTCGATTTGGAATATCTATAGAACGGTTTAACAGTTGGTCGGGTTAATTAGTTGTGTGTTTTCCTTAAGTCGAGAGCTTCTTAGTGACACGTCGTCGAGACCTGAAGCTATAACCTGCAAAGTCCTCCTCTAGTCTCCACAAAATAACCTCTGGTACGTCAAATAGGAATGGGGTTCCAACCTTCTGATGTCAACATCGATTGTAAGATGGACCGGACGGGAGACCTTTCCACGTGGGTTCACCTATTGTGTCTCCAGTCTTAGCGCGACTAAACCACTCCTTAGCTGCTTTTCCAAATTCAGAGCAAAGATCTAAAAGGTCATGTCAAGTCAAAAAATGGTTTTAAGGGAAAAACCGGGTCTGTCTGGTCTATGTTAGGTACGAGGTATGATGGCTTGAAGGCGTCGCCTCACTCGGATCTTCGTGGATCAATTGTTTGAAAGCGAGAAGGGGTTATTTGTTATCTTTTGGTCGCCTCCCTAACCTACCTCGAATCCAGTATGCATTTTAGAATTGCCTTCGATGACATAGTTGACAGCTCGCTAAAAAAGTAAGCACCTATGGTTGTTTTCCTAGTTCGGCTAAAGCTTGCGTTATGTCCTTTTCCGCGTCTAGATCGCTGCAGCCTCTTCGGTAATCCGTCGTTCTTAGTCGCATTCGTTTCAGATGGGCCGCCAGTAAGTTATCGCCTGTGAGGATGCTGATAACTACGATGTTAGCGATCGAGTGATGGACCACTGTTTGGCTTAATTGTATCCCTATTCTTGCCATTTCATCGGCCTTTTCATTGCCATCGATGCCTCTATGCCCCAGGAGCCAATAGAGCAAGACATTAGCTTTGATAGCAGCTTGGCTATCGATGTATGTACTCGTGTTTCTTCTCGGAGTTATTTCTGAGGATTCTTCTCTTGAGGCCTCCTTCTGCTTGGATCACATTGGCTTGGTTTGGAAGCTTCACCGACCAGGCAATGGTGGGCTCCTCTGAGTTGATTCCGAAGCCTACCCTTTCATCCATTTTTAAGCCGTCTATCGGTGAAAATTGATGTCTGTGGATAGTAAAGGAACAGTGTGGACCCAAGCTTGGTCGAGTGGGTGGAACAAAACGTCTGTCTTCCCATATAAGGATTTTGCGCGTCAGAGAACACGGTATCATCTGACATCATCGTACGAGTAAGTTCCCCACGACTTCTACAGAATGCTCTCTCTGAGCTCTCAATACCATCGTCACTTACTGGCTCCATGTATCTGTCATCGGACCAAAACTGACGGATGACGTTGTCGTGGAGGATCTATGGAAGTATCTCGGTCGGGAATAAAGATCGGCCTGCATATGTTTTAGTGGAGCTCTCAGGACCACTCTAATGGCGGTTCTGGACATATTGCTCCATCTGATACCCTTCAATATCCACAGCAAGCAAGTGGCAGCTAGCCCAGCCAGATAGAGCATGGCACCAATGGCCCAATCTACGTTCTGGACAGTCCAACAACCTCAATGATTAAGAATTGCTACAGCAAGACTATTCCTTACAACGACTGCTTTTCTCATAAGAACTTCGAAACAACTATATCCTCTCTAGACTTCATTGGAAGGACGATCTAGATCTAGAGCTACATCTGCTTCATGCTGCCCAACCACTGTAGTGTCTTCCAAGCCAGGATAATGGCGATCAAAGAGGCTCTATCGTGGCTGATAAGATAGTCATTACGCGATCAAGCCCCTGGAATCGGTCACCTTCAACTGGAAAACTGCTCTTAATTGTCGCTTATCCCTTAATAAGAAGACTGAACAATTCAAAATGAGGGGAATAAGGATATTCCAGGAGACTGTATGACCGATGAACTTACCACGCAAGACACAACTTTATCGGAATCCCAATATGCCCCACTCCACTTGCAGGCTTCTACTCAAAACCAACGCGATCGGCATCACCAACCGCAGGCGGGTAGATGGAGCCACCAAAAAGAAGCCACGAAACAGATCTGTCCTAAGCTGGATGACGAAGGCTCTCACTGTCTAATCGGACAGAAAAGCTAATTATCAGCACCATCGGCAGGCACGTCAACAGGCTGGGCCTCGTTTATAGTGAAGAATCTGGATGGACGAGGAGTAAAAACAGACGATTCTCAACCTTTTCTGAACGTGTCCAGTCTAGCCCTCCCAGTTCGAAGAAAAACCTACTTAGGAGCCAGCTTCCGTCACAATCTCAACAAACTGGCTAAGCTGACATTAGCATAGGCAGCACAGGCAGCTTTTAGCGCTTCATAGCAAGCTCCGGCTAATTCTGCGCGTAGTTTTCTGGAGGAAGTATCCACAACGGACCTAATCTGGTCTAACTGTAGCTGTATCTAATTGCAACCAGCCACTCTAACCTAACTTGACCGAAGTTCCCAACGAATCTTTGTAGAAGATTTACGCCTTTTTATGGTACCTCTTGCATTCGACCATTTAGCACCCAATATCCTTCGCATCCTGTCCATATACCCACACTCTCCTTCTCAGGAATAGTAGTAGTACAACAAGAAGCAGGTGAATTCCAATCTTTTCCCATGATAATCAGAAAAAAAAAATGCCTTCAGTCCAAAAATGTTCAAGGATACACACAAATGTATCTTTATTAATTCGTGTATAGTCCCCGTAACGTAATCACGATTTATCTCTAACGCATCACAGGTAGATCCGTAAATTAAATTCAACCCAACGGCCAAGTAGGACCTTCATCAAATCATTACGTCGTCGGTGTTTTGATGTGTACAGGTGTAAATTTTGGAATCCACTTGTCTTCTTGGTAAGGATACGGCGCACTCATAAAAAAACAAAAAACCTTAACTCACTCGGGCAGGTGGAACTGAACTGACCCGATCTGGATTATAATTTCGGTTCTAGGAAATTATACGGTTTCCACTTGACCGAAGCAGGTGATTCAGAGGATTGAAACAAAAAAAAAGTTCCTAACCGACATCTATCTCGAACTGAAAAAGGATTTTTACACCTTTTGCGTGAGCAAAAACAAATAGAAAATCATCACTAACGATGTAACCAGAAAAAAAAGGATTCAATGATCCATCTCCAGCTGCCCAGGAGCACAAACACCATACGTACTGTCAACTAAAATCCAAAGGATCTCTTGAAAATTTTCCACCTGAACAAACACAAATCGCTCGAACATAACTCAGGACGAGAATGAGTTTGCTGGATTTTATTTGTGTGCGCGCCACCTTTTGCGTGTACCTACCAACTACCCAAACCCAAACCGAAACCGATGACCGACACCGGTGTTTGCTGTCAGGATAAAGGAGCCATATCATTTGTTACAAATGTCCATCGAATATCGATCCACAGTTTCCTGTGCCGTGACTCCTTTGTGCTGGTAGGATACATCACACACATTTAGGGGGCCCAATAAAAATTGCATTCTAAAAGAATGGATGCCGCAAGAAGTTGAAAACATCGAACAAAGTGTCCTTGTTGGGATGAAAAATCACCGCAGATCATTAATCAAACGCAATGTGTACGATGTCAGGACGCTGAGGTGCATTTCTTTTTCTATGGCGCATCACATCAGCAGGACATCATGGCCATCTCAAATGAAAGACACATTTCTTTGCAACTAAATGTGTATTTGATTCGAATTTTTGAACGAACAAAAAAAAGGACACAAGAATAAAACTGTTTTTATTGCTTTTGTTCGTCTTTTTTTGCACACAAAGTGACCGACCAAAGAAGCGATAATGAACGAGACAATGATGATTCTAAAGAAAAGGCGATGGAACAATGGATGGACATTGTGTCCCGGGGCAACGAGAAGAAAAAGGACATTTTTCATGGTCAATAAAATATCACAATGGAATTACAAGACTTTTGTGGAGCAATTACCAGGTGTTAAGGAAACCGAAAGGCGTGCACTAATTGCGACTTTTTCATGTGAAAATGGGCGGCGGCGGTAACGCTCTTTGCAAACATGTACATGTACGAGAAGGTCCCTCTTGGTAGTTCGGGATTAATTTGGTCTTCAACTCAAGGAATCGGTGTCAATCAAATGAAATGACTGTGGACATTTGCGAAAATCAATTGTTTGGATTCCTTTGGGCGGATGATTGTGTTAGAAGCCATTGATGGCGCTGGCTGGCTGGACACACCTTTGATTGGCTATGGTTCCGTCATTGCTTTGTTAGATTTGAACAATTATTTGCAATTCTTAGAAGAGCATTCGAGGAGGACATCAATAGATCATTTACTGGGAAAGAAAGAGGATTTAGGAGAATGTATGAGAATGTGTAAGGAGCACAGGACCCTTGAGCCTTTT
The DNA here is from genome assembly GCA_951813785.1 of Criorhina ranunculi. Taxonomy (NCBI): domain Eukaryota; kingdom Metazoa; phylum Arthropoda; class Insecta; order Diptera; family Syrphidae; genus Criorhina; species Criorhina ranunculi. Next base: position 9,348,112 of record OX638382.1, on the reverse strand, counting down.
AACATTTGCTTGCATTTTGAATGCGGAAAAAGTGGCGTTTAAAAAAGGTCTTGGCTCAAAAGTAATGTAGCTTCACGGTCAGTCTAGCGACAATAAAGCCCTTAGTACCGTGAACACCTACTCCTAAGGTTGCTCAAGATTGCTGATCATATCTCTCAGAGATGGTGGAGCAATTCAATATTCCCCTGTGCTGAGAAAAGAGACCATAGAGAGGCTTAATGATTGGTGCGTTGAAGTGCTAAGCGCGAGGACAGAGGTTTGCGGGACCACCTCTTCGCAGGCATGACAAACTTGCAATCTGTCATAAGAAAGCTTCTTAATCCACCATCCGGAGTCGGAAATAAAACTGTAGGTCCCTTCTATTCGTACGACATGAATGGTTGCGAGAAGCTAGGCCCTAGCTCTCCATAAACTGTCGCGCCAAATGTTTGAATTTGTTTGAAAGGTTGACCAGCTTCTTGGCTGCTTGCCTGACTTCACCAACCTCAGCAACATTGGCAGGCTCGACATCTTTAAATTTTAGAGTTTCGTGTGTGGGTCTAACTGGTTCTGCACTTAGTGTGGCACAGGAAAGAGTTCACACCGATACGGTTATCCATAGTCCTTATTTCGGTAAAGAAATTCTACATGTGCGATTTCTGATGCTATTTTTCCGGTTTTTCTACGTGGCCTTCTGTCTGGCCTAAGTGTGTCCATGTTTAGCGTGGATAGCCACCCATCCTTACCTAACCTGACCAGCAATTCCTTCGGCATTTTGCTATAAAAGCAAGACTTCGGCTACATGCAATCACTTACACAGGTTGGTTGCTATCAGGAAAGCCAACAACAGATGGGAGCATAGCATGCTATATCAAGGTCTAGGCAATTCAGGCCTAAGTTCGATCAAACATGCTCCAATAAACTGTTAATGCTAGAGTGATGGCAAATCAGCTCCATTATCGGTGTCCTCGCGACCGCTTTCCCAGTAATTTCTGCAGGAGCTGCAGCGATGACGAGAAGGAAGAAACAAGCATTCCTTTCCTTTGTACCTGTGCAGCCCTATCCACAAGAAGACTGCTCCACCTGACAGCTCTTTTCTTCGACGATCTTACCGATCTGACGGACATTGACGTCAGAAGCATCCTTGACTTCGTTAGAAGCTCTGAGGCCGCAACTAGATAGAGCTAGATAGATAGCTGCATTGGATCCCTGAGCACACCCAAGATAGCCAGAGACTATAGAGAGCAACTGGACGAAAGTCCACCAGAAACGCCAACAACATGTGGTTACAATGTTGCACTACTATTCAGGAAGTAGCCGAAGCAGCTCTAGACTATCAACCACCCCCGACCAAAAATCCGTGCAATGATGACGAGTGCATGCAGAAGAGAAAGGCAACAGATGAAGCATATAAGAAGACGTTGCAAAGAACAACCCGGGCAACGCGGAATGAGTAAAGAGCCAGAAGAAAGGAAAACAGAAAAGAGCCTTCCCAGTCTCCCAGCTCAAGGATATCGAAGAGAGCAGGAGAAATCACAAAATTCGAAACTTTCATCAAGAAACTAAAAGCCTGGCTGCAAGCTACAGACCAGGAACGCAGGTCCTTCGACAGTGAGGGTAATCTAGTCCCCAAACCGCAGGGAAATGTGGATGGACATAACCAGGAGAGAGCGATAGAGTATAAAGAGAACTCAACTTCAGTCGATAAAGTAGTTCTCCCTCCCATCCTACAGGAAGTCGGCACAACCATTAAAAAGCTGAAGAACCATTAGGCCGCCGAGCTCGTAGGATTACCGTCAGAGCTCTTCAAAGCTGGTACCGATGTTTTAGCAGGCGATCATCTGCAAAGTATAGGAGCACTAAAGCATGCCCGACGACTGGACTTTCAGCTCTACCTGCCCCATCTTCAAGAAAGGCGATTATATATGTCTTGTAAGAACTACCGAGGCATATCACTGCTTAATGTAGCCTACAAGATCCTACCCAGTGTACTGTGTGAACGACTTAAGCTGTTTTGCACCACACTCATCGGCACCTATCAGTGTGGCTTCCTGAGCCAGATCTTGGGATCCTTCGAAAGAACAATTCTACGTCGAATATTTGATCTTGTCTGCGAAGAGGGCGAATGGAGGAGAAGATTCAACCGCAGACTCTACGAGATGTATTAAGATGTGGATGTAGTCCGGAAGGCGTAAATAGAGCGAGTGGACGAGAATACGCCAGCTAAGAGAATCCTTGAATCCCAGCCACCTGGCTGGAAGAAAAGGAAGACCGAATCTCTGACTTGAAGATCAGGCAGACGCACGAGACCCAGGTCTAGTAAACTGGAACCAGCGTGCCCAGGACCGTGAAGGATATAAAACGGCATTAGTTCAGGCTCAGACCCTCCAAGGGTCACTGTCCTAATGAGAAAGTAACTAGATAGGTAGAACAGCGATATATCTAGTGGTATCACAATGAACTTCGTCGGGTCTAAGTGTGTCTGAACTCTAGTACAGAGAGCCTCAGTCATCTACCCTAATCTACGCTTAAAAAACACTGAGATGCTAACGCATACCTTTTCATAACTGATTGTATAATCCAGTTTTGCTAGCCAGTCCCTAAAGCTGGTATACATAGTTCTGAAGACCAATTTATAGTGCGTCCTTTGACCATGAAAGTTGTGAATTCATAAGCCCAGTTCTCTTAATTGCTCTTTTCTACAGCGAATCACTCAGGAGACTCCAGAAAGCGTAGAGAAAGCCTCCATCTTTCTGAACTGTAAGCTCTGTCCCGCACTCCGAAACTAGAGTCCTGGCGGATGTACTATTTAGAAATTGATAGCCAGGCGGTTTACATTACGAGATTCAATTGAAGAGAAGTCTTGTGTCTGAAGGCTATTGTCTGTCATTGCGTCATGAAAGTTGCACCTATCCCTTGAATTCTAGAAGCAACCTGTACACCCTCAAAAGTCGGATGCATATTTCCTTCAAATTACTTATCACACCCACAGTCACCAGTTCACAAGACGCAAAACTCCCCCAAACCATGCTGTGAATGTCCTCCTTGGACCTGAATTCATCGCTGGTTACAGCAATCCCGTAGCTCGTCACCATCGGCCTATGGAACTTCCACCACATGATTGCATCCAATTCTCATACCGTCCAGCTTTGACTCCATAAATCCTATCCGCTATCAAACAACAATCAAATAATCCTTAATGATGTTAACCAAAACTTTGTGTGTGTCCACTTGAGTATAATTGTGGTGATGGTCCTTCCGCCGCCGCTGGGATTGATCAATACCACTTCACAATTCCATCACACTTCATCCCAAGGATATACACACGCGTAGAGCGCCTATTCCACTACTAAACTAATGATGTTTTGGGAGACTTTGTGTAACCCATACACACACACACACACAAACATATACACACTTGACCGACATTATTGCCAAAACACACAATCAATTTGTGGCCAACTCATTAATCCCACCTGAGCAATCAAATTAAGGTGAGAAATTGTGGACGAAATTGCTTCTCGAGAATAATGAGCTTTTGTTGTGCGCTACCACCTCCCCCGAAATGACCAAACACTGGTACTGAGATCGAGAGTCCTTTTTGGTTGTTGTTGACTCTTTTTTTTGTGAAGAATTTAATGATGACATCCTAAAGGACAACCTGTGGCTACCGCAAGCACACAAAAGGGATCAAAATATTTTCCAAAAAGATGAATTGCCACAAAGTTTTTGGTTTCTTTTTTCTCCCTGCCTGAGGGGAAATATCCTTCAATCTTTCCGATTTGTCCACAGTTGGAGGCGGAGGTATAGCTCCTTTTAAGGGGTTCCATATCGATGTTTTCGTTTGCGTCAATCGATTTGCTCCTTTAATTAGCCTTGCGGCCTTAAACACAAATGGGAGATGTTCCATCACCGAACAGAAATTCAAAATCTCCTTCGTCATCATCATCATCAGTGTGTTCCTCTCCTGGCTCCTGGCTGTGATTCATGCCGTGTGCCAAGTCAACCCTTTTCCTAAAGGAATGCCTGTGACACACCAGAAATCCCTTGAAATTTGTGGGTTAAACTAAAAAGCCGCACCAAGGCATACCTACCAGGTGCAGGGCCAGAGTGGTCGTCATCCCTCCCAGAAACAACAACACACAAGGAGAAGGACTCAGAAATTTCTGACTTTGGCCAAATACCCAATTTAAACCACAAGATTGATGATTTCTTCTCTCCGGTGTCACTGGAAGGCAAAACACAAAAAGGAATTCCCCCCTCTCTCTGCTGTTGTGTGTGTGTGTTTCCTCTTATCATTGAGTTGAGAGAATTTTCTGTCAAGTCACACACATACACAACGGTCGGTGGTCGGTCGACTCGACACAAGGCAAAAGGAAGAAAATTAAGGTAAAGGATAAAATCCGGTGTAAGAATTTCTACTCTTACGGTTGAGTTAGATCCTTTATGGTAATCATTTGAGAGGTGGATTCCTCGTCTCCTGTATGCGGTCGGTAAGAAAGTCTACGGATCTAAGAGAATATGAAATCAAAATATTAAATCTTTGTGTGTGTGTGAGATGCATAAAAAGGATAGTTGACCTGAAAGGATTATAACTAGTTGATCGTTCCTTTAAGGTTTGTGCTTGGGTATGTTTCGCTTAGATGAGTGGCATGTCCTGTGGATTTGTGCATTGTTCAGCGTTTTAATGGGTAAAATTTAGCTTTGTCATGGGTTAGATATGTGACAGCGGCACACCTGTAGGGTCCTTTGATTTTTTTTTCTTTTGATTTTCTGTTATCCCTTTGAATGAAGGAAATTTGATTTAAATGGAACGGAGACTAAGGAAAGGGAATAGCCAGGGGATGCGACAACAAAGTTAAGTGATTTGTTTTTTTTTTAAGGGTTAAGACCGACCTTGATTCAGAGACTTTTGGTGGGATTTTTTCACTTTCAAAGATTCTGTTGTGTCTATGCCATCGTAGCAAAGATGCAAGGACCAAAGTTGTATAAAATCCGTTCCATAACTACAGGCTTCAACATCATATTTGTCCACAGTAACCCTGTCTTAAGGTGGATTTGGCAATGGACTACGATAAGGCTAAAAAGACTGGACAAAGGGTGGCAGCTGTGTGCCAGCCCTAATTATGGATCCAATAAACCAATTAAACTGACTGACTACATACCTCGATATACTTCAAGTCGTTGAAATCAAACGCGAAGGAGTACCTTGACACTAACTCTACCTAAAAAAGTATAAAAAGGTGGTGATAGTCTCTTTCTTGCTATCGTCTCTTAAGCTTCTGCAGATATCATTGAAGGCTATGTCCATTCTTCTACTGTGTGTCTGTCTATCAAGCGATGTCCTTCGATATTTAGCCTCATGTTTTTGAAGATTTTTGACTGAAGTCAAATCCGATTCTGTCTATCTAAACGAAAGATACGTGCTGATGATATTCTACTTGCAGTGTTTCCAAGGGTTTGGCTAGTTTTGGCAGACGCCTTTCCTGGCTTAAGTGTTGCAGTTACCTCCAATACCCCTGTTTCCAGAAACCCCGCGTATCAAGCAAACGTCTTAAGTCTTTTGCTTATGATTTGAAAAGCTCATCAATTAGGTCTTCCATTGAAGTAGCTTTGTTGGATTTAGGTTAAGATATAGCTTACTCACTGACTTATCATGACAGTGAGCCTTGGAGGGTCTGAGCCTCAACTAATGCCGCTTTCAATCCTTCATGGTCCCGGGCACGCTGCTTCCAGTTACCTAGGCCAAGGTTTCTGGTGTCCACGATTGCCTGATCTTTATACCGAAGATCCGGTCTTCCTTTTCTTTGTGAACCAGGTGACTAGGAGTCAAAGCTTCTCTTACCTGGAGCATTCTCGTCCATTCTTTCGATTTTCGCCTTTCGGACTACATCCACATCTTTGTACAGCTCGAAGAGTTCGCGGTTATATCTTCTCCTCCATTCGCCCTCCTCGCAAACAGGACCAAATATTCGACGTAGAATTTTTCTTTCGAAGGATCCCAAGATCTGCTCCGCTGTCTTATTGATTGTCCAGCATTCAGCTCCTTACAGCAAGATCAGGGTTTTGTAGAGTATGAGTTTGGACCTTCGTGTTGGGAGTTTGGACCCTTGTTGTCTGGATACTTTATTGCCATGGAATCGTTTGTCTTACTGACTGTCATTCCCTTTTAGAAGTGGTTCTCAGCACCGACTATGGCCGGCTTCCTATGATTCCACTTCTGATGGCTTTCTGGGTGTGTTGCCACAGAAATTTCACGGAGCTTCCCGAGAAGTGAAGAGACATATGATCTGCAAAGATTCTGGTAATCTCTGTAAGTCGGCTGCAATCGCATCTTCCGCGTCGATGTACAAGGAATGAAGAGTACGAACGTTTCGGTTCAGTATCACCATTCCCTGGCTTTGTGTAGGTTAAGATGTGGGAAACGAGTGCTTGCTTAAACAATGTTTTGCCCATTGGTTCCACTGTGCCCGTCCCTATGTTATCAGTTTGGTTATTCCGAGTGTACTATCGAACTTAAATCGATTAAGGGCACCGTATGTAGGTTCTGCCAGGAACCTCGTAGAACCATTCTTCAGTGATGTCGTCTTTTCCTTTGATGTTGGCCTTGATTGTATAAATTTTTGTTGGACTTTCGCTCCTTTTTCTGAACCGCCAAAGACTTTTTTTCAAACCTGCTTCTAATGACACATCCGCATCCAAATAGTCACTGCTTCTGCTGCCAGTAGCAGTCACAATAGCATATGACGCACCCTATCATCGCTTATCCCATAGTACATTTTAGATGGCAGTTGTATCAGTTTTGTAGCTGCTTCTCCATAAGTTGTCCAGCTGCCCTTAGCCTGTCAACGGTCTTAACATTCTACCTGTGGATCTGAGAATCATTGTTCTTTCTCTGTTTCTTAGGAGACGCATAATTCACCCGATCAGGGCACAAGAGATGTAGTCCTTTTCCTTAGATCAGAGCTTGAGCCCTCGAAATAGTAAACACTCCTACATTATCCGATTTCTTACACAAACGCTGATGAACATATAGAAGAGTTCATCTCTAGCTAGCCTCAGAAAGAGGTTAAATAAGGCTTGGATGCACGATAACAAGGATAACAAGGTCCAACCTAGCCTGCTGTAATCGTTGTTCGAGCTTTCTGGTTCTTCGTGAAGAAATCCACTTGCTGATGCCACTGACATGTCACGACTTGGGGTTCTAACACTTTCCACGTCCACTCTCATGCCATTCCATGTAGTAGTAGCTTCCTCGTTTAACAACTACGCTGTCAACATCAAACAAAATAATTATTCTCCCCACTAAGCCGCTGCTGCTAAATGCTCTCTCTCTTCTCGCCATAGAACACATGATTGCCCAAAGCTACAAAACACCAGCTTCAAATATCTAAATTGATTTATAACGCCCGGTTAACCCTAAGCAACATCTGTCGTTGCTCTAAGGCCACCACCATTCTCTGTGTCACATCGGAACAAAAAAAAAAAGAATTCTCTCTCTCTCCTAGCACAGATGGTCTCTCATGCTGGTCCCAATGTCATCCAATAGCCCTAGTAAGTCACCAAACGGAGAGAGTCCCTCCCCCCAGGACCCCTTCATGAAAGTAATTTCACGGTAATTAAAAATATTATAGTCATGCACTGAGGGTATGTTCATCAATACCTTGGTAGACCTCGTCAACAAATTCCTTTCACATGGTTTGGCGCTTGGGTTCGCCCAAGAACACACTCCTCACCTCGTCTTTTGTCGAGAGGCCAATCGGTCAGTTGGAGAGTTGGAAGCGATTTACAGTCTCCTCCCCCCTCAGCCCGATGACACCACCCGATGAAGACCAGAAGCGTAGAGTTTTGTGCAAAGTTTTGAATTACGGACTGCGACAGCACTGAAAGGTCCTGTAAAGCAGGACCTCTCATGTGTGAAATTGTTATGCAGATTTCTTTTTTTCTGTTAAGTTCTCTTTTGGGGGCATGTTTTGCAATCTGATCCCGGTTTTAGGGTGCGCGAATGTGAACATAATTAAAGGAAACACACACACACACAAGCAGACACACAGTGAACATAAATGTTACACACGTCGTTTGACTTGAAGAGTCCTTCGGTACATTTGAGCGCACTTTACCAATTAACATTTGAAGGACCATTTACAAAAAGTGTACCTATACAAATGCACACATACACACACGAAAAAAATTATACGATGATGAGGACTCCACTTGTCGCACCGCCACCACCGGTGGGATGTGATACGTTGCGCTGTGCACTTCTAGGCTGTCGTCATCGTCGTCGTCGTCATTCCATCAAGAGTCGTTGAGGGAAAATAGTTTTAGATTACATCAAGTGGAGTGTTAATATCGTTCCTTAAGAGTCAGAGGATATCAATTTTCTCCATCATTAGGCTAAGTACGACCTTTGAAGGTGTGAAAGCCAAGAAGTAACAACTTTGTTTGTGCGGGCAAAGTTATTACTTTCGTGTAAGTTTTTGTTGGGTTTGAGGGGCTTACTTAGCTGCAAAGTAGGACTTGTGAGGAATTGAAAGTGAACGAGTGTCCTTATGATGCAGGAGCTGTTGAATGTCTGTTGATTTGTTTAAAGGCGGTTATTTGCTTGAAGTGTGGACCGTATTTCTGAGCATCAACAAGCCAAAGTTCTTGGATGGGATCTAGAGTTTCGCCGTTCTCAGCTTGATACACTAAAAGCCTTATGGTGGCTCAAGAGCTTAAAAACCACATAAGACGTGGAAAGACTACAAAAAACGCTGAAAAATTCGTGAAAATGAGTTTAACCTAGTCGAAGTGATAGACAAGGACGAAAAGTCGGTCCTCATCGATAGCCTCTATCAAATGGAAGAGTTCCATTGGAGTACCTTCCATGCCTTTTGCCCAAAGACAGACCTGCACTTCTTACACTTATCGTTGAATCTCATAGACAACTTCTCCATTTCTCTGATGACCAAGTTCAATCTTGTATCCACCTTTCACTTCGTACCTTGGTACATCCATGGACCAACCAAGAGTCCATTCATGAACGATTAAAGTGCTGAAAAGCCTTCCATTCCGCAAATGGTTATGGATATCCATCCCTTCCATCATGATCTCCCCCTTCCAAAACATCTAGCCACAAATCATTGTAATAGACGATGCCATTAAGCCTAGTTGCCGCCTTTAAGGATCGACCAAACTTCCAACCCCCAACACTTAACCGCCTTTGATTTTCTTGAAAATTACCAATTGATTCACCTTCATAAATCGCTTCACCACCCTCCCCTACATTAGATGGGAGGTAACCCTCCCCAAAACCCCATTAACATCGTCTTTTGTATTTTTGTTGATGTGGCAGGACATTCTGCATATTCCTTATGGATATCACATTCAATATCGCCTCAACTATGTATCTTATCCTTGGTCATTGTCCAAAAAACTCATTTCCAATAGAAAGTTAACGCCCGTCTTGGTTCATCATTGTACACTTTGAACCCGGAAAACGCACAAAGGGAGGAAGGGAACCCGTTAAAAATCCATTTACAGATAACAAAACCAAAAACCTTGAGGGGGGTGTTACCCGAACCCGCCTTAAGTTTTGCAAAAATGAAATTTATCCTCAGACAATGGCTGCTATGGGTGTGTAGAACGGCCATTTTGGACAAGTGCTTAACTCGTTTTTCACTATAACCCGCTGGATCTTTCACAGGACGAAGCTAACCACCACTGTCGCCACCTGGGAAAAGGGAAATCCTTGTCCATTAGCTGAGGTATAATGCCGATGGGGTTATACCATACCAACCACCAACCCTTTTCTATTTTGAAAGGGGGATTGCAGTCAAAGATGATGCTCCTGCGAATGGACCAGCTTAACAGTATTCATTACTTAATACATGTGACAGTGGTGAGGTTGCAAGGACGACAAGGGAGCACAAAAGTTGGGGTTGACGATTATTATTCACTGAGTTCCAGTTGAATGGAAGTGAAATAAACATTTCCACGACGACACGACAGGCAGGATGTGACGCAGGCCGATTTGAAGGTTAGACGGGTGGTGGTTCTATTTTAATGAAGTAATAATTGTTCGCACATCTGGTATGAAATAGCGGGAGATAGGAGGGGGGACTGGTGGTGACAGTGGATGGGATGTTGGTCGTTAGAAGAGGAGGTGATGATAGTGAACATTGGAAGACTTTAGAATTGAATTCAAGGCACACAAGGCCGATGTTATCACCTTTTAGTTCATATCTGGTAGAAGGCTCTCCTTCAGCAGCAAGTGCAACTTTAATGAGCACTTATCTTCTGTCCTATCCGACACATTGACCAACAGAAACCTCTGCTCACAGCTCAAGACTACATAAGTCTTTCAGCTCATTGAAGAAGTGACTACCAGAAGTCTTCAGGCTTCCATTAGCGAAGACAGAACACTCATAAAGCAGGTGTGGAACCGATTTCATTTCTTCTTGATCCCTGCAGGTCCTATGGAAGTTCTAGTGAGGCACCTCAATACGAATGGCACAGCGCGTAGTTATGATGCCAGAAACGACTCTCGACTAGGGCATCTCTTCTCCTGAGAGTCACAGGAATGGCCTTCTCATTGTCGAGATCTGACCAAACTTTTCCTGAGAGTCACAGGAATGGCCTTCTCATTGTCGAGATCTGACCAAACTTTTCTTACTATTAAGCACCTCCGGATGCTCCCTGTTTCCTTGGACTCTAAGGCTTATCTGATTCAGAGTCTTGAGTAACTTCGCCGTCCTTAATCATTTTGGAAACACTCTTCGTGAATACTACTGGCCACTGAAATGCTCCTCATATTCCACGACGCACCTCTCTATAACATCCTTCAATCTCAGAAGTGTCCATGGGATCCTGGAATGGTTTGTGGACTTCCTTCTTAAAAGTTTCTAGATACGAACAACACCAGGTCGTGGGATTCCGGTTTTAACACTTTTATTGGAGAAGGTTCTGACAAATCATGCTAAAGATGTGCATACCTCACCACCTATGTAGTTCTATCCCTAGATCACACGTGGTACGATGAAGCCACACCATCCACCAGTCCTCTGATTACAGCACATTGAGCAGAGCTACCATAACCGATGATGCTTTCCTGTGGCGGAGATTCAATTGGCACACCTTATGGGTCTTTAGTAGGAGGTTCATACCACCAATCCGCATCTGCAAGCACGATCTTGTCCCCCGGTACAATGTCTCAATTCATAATGCTATCACTGTCAACCATTACCCCCGCCACCCTAACATTGGAAACCGAAATCTTGCTCCTATCACCAACCCAGTATCCCGCCCCACGCAAACTCCTCAATCAATTCGGAACTTCATGGACCCCCTCCGAATAAAGGAGAAGACGACCTTGCCGATGATCTCACCTCCAACGGAGTCGAGCCGACCATGATACATTTTTTCGTCCATAACTTGCCTCCTGTGGCAATAGTAAAACCACCCTGCCTCACACCTCCTTGCCACAACATCCCAATACCAGAATGTAAGAGGTCTCCGCTCGGCAAGAAGATTCAGACTGACGCAGGAGATATCCTGAGATCATCCTTGCTTAGGTTTCGAATAGCAACAGTTGCTTAGTGTAGAAAGATCAGACCGACAAGATATCACTTGACTAAACCTTTCACCTATTGAATTCCATCACATGTCTAGCGATAATCCTTTTGGTTATATCGTCATGAACCAAATCAAACTAGTCACCACTGCCACGGATACCGGCTAATCCCACTTCTATGGTCCTGCCACCCATGAAACCTAAATCTTTTGTTTCCTGATTTTCTACAATTTCCCAGGAGTTCCCGTTTTAATCAATCATAACACCGTTCTGCATATGCAGATGTCAAACAATTTATCTCATCGTATCCTTTCGCACCCTCTGCACACCTGCACCAAATACAAAATCCTCATTGTTATCCTGTGAACAACGACATTATCTAGTTCCGAAAAGAATCAAACACCATCACCATACAATTGTCGCTATGAAATATGCAGGTGGTCAATCCCAGTTGTGTACCAGGGACACAAACGCTTATTAGAATAGTATCAATCAGTCGAAAGGATAATAACGGATTTACCGCATTCACAGTGTGACACATTTGAAAATCCTTTTTTGATTTCTATTCTGTGATTCTCAGTCACAAACACACACATTGAATGCATGCCTTTAGCTACCTGTGTTCAGTTAGGCAAACATGGTAATCCATACACAGTTACAGTCAAAATAATACACCATCGAACCGAAAAGGCTTAGCAGCAGAGAGAGAGAATCCTTTCGGATATATTCGATGTGACGGATGTGAATTAGAGAAAGGATTTGCTTTAAATCCAAATCGCAAATTCCGCTTGAGTGCAACGCGGCCATTGATCAGGATCATGAATGACGATGACGATGATGATGATGAATCATCAAAAAATGTCCAAATACTCGTATGCATTTCTGTCTAACGGTCCATTTTGTTTGTATATTGAAATGTGACAAGGATCCATCGGTGAATTTGATTGATAATCAAGGATGCGGACAGAGGAATGTCCTTCAAAATAAATACCAATCGCTTGGACAGGCATTAATGTGGTCCCGGTGATGAGAAATACGACGTAGGGTCATAAGTCCACAATGGATTTTTGACCCACCTGAGTGGGATATAAATCCAAAAAATCAATTGTGAACCTATAACCCACCCAGGTGGGTCAAAAGTCCACACGAAATTTCTGTGGACTGTTGACTCATCGATTGTGGTCTTATGGCTCACTGGGGTGGGCCATAACACCAAATGAATATAACAACAAAAACTTGTTGCTTCTCACCGACATAAAAAGACCGTTTCAACAAGCTCGCGACAGAATTGTGGAATTATGACCCCAAATGTTGTGGACTTTTGACCCACTTGGGTGGATTATAAGTTCACAATTGGTTTTTGACATTATAACCCACCCAGGTGGATTAAAAGTTCATTGTGGACTTATGACCCTGCGTTGAGAAATACGTGTTAAAGGGACGGGGTTTCGAGATCCTGTGTCTGGTGTGCCTTTGATTTTCCACCAAGGACTGCCTCAAACATGTCCAAGCTTCTTATGTCACTCTACACGTGATTCGTGTGAAAGCTTCCTTCACCCTTCATCAGCATTTAACGCCTGGATTCCGAAAACAATTCTACTCATCCGCTTACAATTGTTTACTTTACACGACTAATTTCCACCCCTCATGGTCTACTACCCTCTGATTGTTCACTAGAACTGGAAATATTTACATTAATGCGTTCATAATGATGTCACCCACGCATAACACTTGAACCCTTCTGGCCAGCTAGGGGTTACAATTACTGGGCGACCTCCCTCCATCCGAATCCCGTTTCTGTTTCGATTTGCCACGGGAGAATTGCATTATGAGAACCATTCCAGTGTTATGTCACATGTTGTTGAATGTGTAACAACTGTTGTTTGCTCATTATGCGGGCGCAACAGTTACAACACACACACAGCAGCTGTGCAGTCTTCCGGGGGAGGATTACTTTTTATTTTTTTCTGTTTTGTTTCATGTTAGAGGCCTGAAGGCCATCGTCGTCGCTCCAAATTCCTCCCCCATCCCCCTCTTGCAGTTTAAGTCATGTATCCACAAGGGAACAAAGATGCAATCACATAAATCTCACAGCATAAGTGGTGTGAAGCAGGAGATGGTCCTCCTCTGACAGAGATCCATTTGTAAATGTTACACGCGACAGCATGGAATGTCGCCTCCTGACGATGTTAAATGGAGTGAACGTAATGCACCATATCGCAAGCGACCCACCCCGCGTATTCATCGATGACGATGATGCTGATGGCGATGACGATGGCGATGATGATGATGATGGTGCACAAAACACTTACGGTTGCCATTGCCATTCGCCCGCGTGTCTCATGTACTGTGCTGTACTGCCACCGATTGCTGCGATTCCCATTACATGATGTGCGCGTATTAAAATTTCATGGCGTTCACACCTAACCACAGAGAATCTAGGACGATGTTTTATGTTGCGCCGATGTAATGCAGACATCAACAATGTCATCATAATCGTCGACACGGTTCGAACGAGTATTCTCTTCTCCCGGGGGCATGGACCTGGAAAATGGAAACTCACAAGGTATAGCTTTGTGATGGCTCCTTTGACGGGTGGTGTTGGTGCATAAAGTTCATAAAGCTGTCAACATTTTGGCGGGCAAATAATTCAGGATATTTTGAAGTTGGACGAGTTAAACCCAACTTCACACTGTTGGATGCAATTTTAAGGCGATGACGACGACAACGACGCCTTGATGGTTGGGGATTCAATTGTCAAGTTGACATTGTGATGGTTATTAAAAAGTGTCGGGGATGGGGGTTGATCAAGAGATTTAATGAAAAGCAATTAAGTTGAAGTGGTTTCACATCTCTTTGTGGGTAGACAAAGAGAGAGAGAGAGAGAGAGAGGTAACTTAGCAGGAAGCGGTGTGTAAAGTCGACGACAGGGTGCAGTGAAGAGTTTTTAATTTTTAAACCAGGGAATGAGCATACATCGGGTCAAATGAAAGGAAATGGTGTCCCATTTGGTGACAGTTAAACTCTCTGTTTAACGATGATCAGCTTATGGCTCGGCTTATGGTCCACAAAAACCCTGGAGACTATGGGTAGACCCACGAGATGCAGTGAATCTTTTTGTAAAAAAAATGTGATTAAGCCCAGGAAAATCAGTGTACATAGGTGGAATGAATTGAAGCATGCAATCATAAGGATCAAGTGACTTTGCTCTCTGATTTGTATGAGCCAAGGATATGGAGCAGAGTGTACGTCTTGATGCGAGAATTACTTTGGTAGAAGGTGGGAGACTACGATTTTAAGTCTGAGGTAGTTCTCTTTACGAACAAAAGAACGATACCAATATTGGGGCTCTTAAGAGGGGGTGTCCCCCCTCCAAGTCTCAGAAAGGGCGAGATACCTGGGATGCATCCTTTATCGTAAATTGACATGGAAACAGAACATCCTCAGAAAGAATAAACAAAGCGTCAAAGCTTCAAGAAATGGGGTCCTAAGCCCGCGATCATCCACTGGATGTATACAGTCATTGTCAGGCCCATCATAACCTATGAATGCTTAATCTGGTGGCCTGCATGAGGGAAAACAACAAATCTCAAAGCACTTACCAAAATACAACGACTAGCATGTATGGGCACCACTGCCTCCAGTACTAACTCCCTGCATAAAGGGCACCTCCATCCATTAACGGACAGTCAAGGGGTGGTTAAAGCACTAAGATGCAATCAAATTCTATTGCGTGCTCTGCTTCAAGACTTCTCACAACAAAGTCAAGCTCTAGTGGGCACCGGGAGACGAAAGAAGTGAAAATGCCATCTTCTCCGAAAAGATCTTTCAGAGTGGTAACTGGGACTTGATCTTTCATTTGAAATCTCAGACTAAGACCACAGAGGAGAGGAGAATGTGTGCCCATTCTCAGGGTCTTAGACAGGACCACATCAACTTTTCCAAAGCTCCTCCCCAACAAATCTACTCTTTCACTGTCCAAGGAACAGATTAATCCTTCCAAGCTTCACTCTAACAACAATCAAGTCTTGTCTAGAAGATAAGAAACAATGAATTGCTACACTTGTCGTTTCCCCTTTCTCAGTGCGTCCTCATCTACTTCACCCCCAATTCGCATGCCTACACACGTTGCATAAATAGACCAACTTAAGCGTTGAACGATGACTATAATATATGCGTCCATGTCACGTCATCATCTTCAGCTTCACCATACAGCCTCTTCCTTAATCTCGTGAAAGTCACTTCCACTCGAATAAATTTCCGTGCTAATTAGCACTTCCCCCACTCCATCGGGACAAGGGGAAGCATATCCTTCCTACATGCCATCCGAAATCATCTAAAAACTCTACTTTGCTGCAGAATGTTGCAAGACATCCCTTATGAGATTCACCCCGGCTTAGTGCAAATCCTTGCAACACGGTTTTACGATGTCACGCAGACACTCTCTCTGTAGTTGCACGCAATTTGGGGATGGATGCACCCTCTGCTCCCACAGGTTGTTAGCATGTTCTCTCCAATCCCTGGTGTATCCCATGTGTGTTGCATTTGTGTCCATGGGATTATTTCACAAACAACACAATTGGGGTTAGGTCTTGATGCATGCCATAGATAAACCGAAGGGTTGTGCTGAAGCTTAAGAAAAAATGAAAAATTCTATGTGCAACTAATTTGTGCATCCTTGACGTGGTAAGGGACTGGTGGTCGTGGTGTATTAATTAACAAACAGAAGCGTATCCGTTGGAGGGAGATCGTAAACTTTCTTGACGTACAATGTGTCCCACGCAACTCGGGGGGTTGTGTTTGATGGCAAATTTATGGAATTAACGAGGCGTTGTCCATGTTGATGAGTTCACTTGAGCTCTGGACGGAATATGGTTTATGGTTTCGGTTTATAGGTGGATGGATGGTTTGGGGGGTTATGTTTATGGGTTATGTCGTTAAAATTACTTTGTGAACGGTCATTTGCAACCGTTTGATGAGTTATTGACCGGTAATGTGGGAACTTGTTTGGAGCGGAGGGGGGGGGGCGCTCCGTATTGATTCAAATTAGTCGAAGTGATAGTTAGAAGGACGTGTCCTGTGTACTTTATGATGTGAGTAGTTGCGAAATTTATCGGTTTTAGTTTTTTCTGACGTCAATTTTTGGAGGAAACTCTGCCTTATAAGTTGAAAAGATCTCATCCTGAATGGTGAAGGAATACCAGGACGATATTTGTGATTGTATGTGTGCATGGTGGGACACTTAGCGCCGTCACAAGGGGCCCGAATCATAGCCATCTGTTTTAAGAACTTCTCCAGATTTACGCTGTCAAAGAGTTCTCAGAGTCGTTGACCCGCAGAAGTGTTTATCTGAGTGAAGCACAAGGATCCCGAGTGGAGATCTACTTTTTTGACATCGACCACCTATGGGAACTTGATGTGTCTGAGTGCTCCTGTATGGCGTTCCAAAACCCTGACTGAGAATGACGTAGGCATTGCTAAGTAGTCTAGCTAGCATTTTCTGTGAGTTTGTCTTTTCATAAACAACTTTGAATGCATGCTGCTTACCACCATCTTTGAGGGTTTAAGTGCAAGCAAGCACCACCCAAACCAGTTGACTCCCATCCATAAATGATTGGAAAGGAATTATTTCGATTCTCTTGACTCTTCTTTGTTGCTCGAATTGTTCCTTACAACCGTATCCTGTCATGTCATCATTATTTCATAGCACACTTAACTCAATCATTGCTTTTGCTGCCCCCCCCCCGTGTCTTTGTTCGCGAAATACTATAGTTTATCCACTCCGTCTCAATTGTAATCGTCCATTTTCCCATCGATAAATCGAACTCACACATGCAACAGCAATTGACCCTTATCCGCCATATGGCCAAATGTGTTCACAAGCCCGTAAACATACGAGTATAGGATTTCCATGGGCTTACAAGCAAACCCCTGAATTAAATATGAAAGCAAATCAAACAGTTTCAATCGAAACACTGTTAATGCACAACGACTGACGGCCAGTAGGGGTGGGGGAGGATTGGAAAAGAATAAACAAAACAAAAATATTCGCCGTCATGTAATCCATTCGGCATCGGAGTACGAGTAAAATTGACAGTTGTCCTTGTCAACTTCGTTTGTTGTTGGTGTGTTCTGCAAGAAAAATGCCTTCCGAATGGCTACTGACAAACGTTTTGATGGTTTCCCTCCCCCCATTGGCATCAATTAAGGCATTACAACGTTCTAATCACAATGACAAATAGTATTAGGCTTGATGAGGACTTGACAGGGTTGTGTCGAGAATGAGTTTTCTTGTATTTTTTTCTCTTTGTTCGCCTATAATCCCCAGAAGGAAATGTGAGGGTGGGTGGTGGAATTGTCTTGCAAACTTCTGAAGCAATTATTTTGGCTTGCGTATGGATTACAAATGGCGGCAATTATTGGTCATTATGTGACGTAATTTAGATTTTTTGTTTGTCATTTACATAGGGAATAGGGGTTGCAATTGCAAGTAAGGATGCGCTGTGGTACAAATTTTAATTAGTCCTTTGGGTTTTTTTATGTTTTTTTTTTCTTTCTTTGATGTTAGAAGGGTAACTGATGAGACACGGGGGTGGAAAGGTGGTGATTAGTGTTCACTTGTGTCTATTTCTAGTTTTGTAAACATTTGTTAGTAATTTGATACAAATTGGAGGGTGAAAACGGTAGATTGTATTGTAATAATGCACACACGAACTTTCAAAGAGAAAAAGGTCGCGTCTTACCTGATGGTAGACTGATACGAAGCTTGAATGTTAAAAAAAAAGGTGAAAGACCTGTTTTAGTGAAATAAAGGGCTTAACTCCAATGTGCCATGTGAACACTTAAGACCCTCAGAGGCTTCTACACTAGAAGCAGCATTAGGAAGTGGATTTTAAAGTGGAGAAGAATGTGAAGGATACAGCTTAAACTATCTATTAATGGACTTCAGTTAGTTGCTCGACAGTTATAATGAGCTAGAGCAACAGGATTGCTGAACTTTTGGGCTAAAAGACTGGCCAGCTAAGGATAGAAACAAAATCTAGGTGGACAAGTGTCTAGCAACAAAACAGATTGGCCAAAGCCGGATCTGAAACGTTCTAAGAACTTCATTTCTCTCGACAGATAGCATATCAGAACTGTTATAGGTGTCATAACGGGACACTGTCTAAGAGGGAAGCATGCGGTAAGGCTTGGCTATGGATTGGAATTAAGACTTCTGTGTAGTTTTACGGTCGACTTCCACTGTGCACAGGAGTGGTTTCCACCACTTTTTGAGCCGGGTAAAGAATGTAGTCAACTTTTTACAGATGGCTCTGCAAGACCAGTGATGGCTAAGGTGCTGGAGTCTTTGTGGAAAGCGACAACGTTAAGTATTTATGCGTCTGTCTTCCAAGCGAAGATTTTTTCAAATACTTATGGCTGCGAACTATATTGTGAAAAACCAGTGGAGGGGATGGAGTATCTGCGTCTGAAGCGACAGTCAGGCTGCGCTTAAGGCCTTGCTCAATCCTCTTACTAGATTCAAAATAGTTCAAGAATGCCGGTTTGGTTTGATTTTCGGTTGGAAGACTTGTCTGGGTCCCTGGAAACAGCAGGATTACCAGAAATGAGTTCTCCAATGAGCTAACCAGAGAAATTCTCTCCGGTCCTGAACCCACGTTAAGTTTGCCCGTATCTTCGGTTAGGGCTTCTATCGATGGTTGAGTTTCTAGCAAGCACAACTATAGGTGGCATGACTTTCTAGGATGCAGGCATAATAAACAGATCTTTCCCGACGCCTATAAGAATTCCACGGCATTCTTGCTGTCTCTCAGCAGAAAAGACTACAAACAACTTATTGGAGTTATTACGGGACACTTCTCCTTTGTCAAACATCTCAACGTATAAGGTTTAAGGGCCACCACTATCTGTGACGCTTGTGGAGAGGGTCATTTCCTATGTAATTGTCCTGCCATGGCAGATTTTTGGGGTTGTATGATGAGTTCTGGTAACCTAAGCTCCTTATCACTGAAACTCTTACTCGACTTCCTTAGAAAGACGAAGAAAACACAGAAAATGGGTTGTACCTGCTCGAGCTGTTTTTGTGTCTGAATGCTCCAGTGTGGTGTTCCAACGCCCCAAAAGAATAAAGGAAAAGAAAATGGTTGTCAAGTTTGTAGTCTCCGCACCTCAGACAGGCTTCTTCGTAACTCTGGCTTTGAAGTCCTCAAACTGCGGCACGATACTAAGAGTACACCTTGAGTGTTGCTGAATCTTCCTAAGAATTTGAAGACTGTAGGTACTTCTAGTGATGAGCATGGGAAATGAATCGAGGAAAGGAAGTACCTCAGTCAATTCCTCTCTATCTACTAAGTGGCTCTTAAACTGTTACGAGTTTTCTCACCTTCAAGACCCCGTCCACTCTCCCATTTTAGACGCTTTATTAGAGCTGTGATCTGGCTTCAAACACTTGCTTCCGAATCGTACGCAGCCTTTTAGTCGATAAATAGGGGATTCTATGTCCGTTGTTCGTTTCCATAAATTACCTCTGGACCGCCATCGAATCTTGACACCCGTCACATCTTTTATGAAAATTGACAGCTTCACTCTTCTTGGACTACATTGGAGACAAACTCACAACCCAACACAATGTCACCCCCAGTTACAACCACCAGTATGCCTATCATGGCACTTCCTACAAGCTAATCATGTCAAACATATCCACGATGACAAGTCAATCGGTGGTTCATAGAAAAACCATGAAATTTTGTCCAGACAATGCTTGTCTGACAGCTGTCATACAGCACTGACAATCTGAATGAATATCCCCCGACACCACCACTATACTTTTTAGTTCCCTCTTCTCTTCATTCAAACATCGTGTCCTAGTCTAGGACTCTATTCTGTTTGGACTCCAAATGAAAAGTGAAACCATAAAAGCACTTCCATCATTAGTTAGTTCCATTTTTGGTGGAGGCTTCGTTTTTTTTTTTTTACGAGCTCACGGTTTTCGACGTGCCAACACATATATCACACACAGTGTCCTCTGAGCCTTATAGAGTTGGGAATCCTTTGATTGTGTTATACGAGAGTAATGTGCGCCAAAGGCAATAAAAATGAAAAAAATGACAAAAGTGTGCACAAAGTGGGCTTTTTGTGCGGATTTTCGATGGTAGTAGTGGAAAAAGAGTGGACATTGGACAAATAAAAAGGAAAGCACGGAAGAGAGAGAGAGAGAGAAAAAAAAATGGAAAATTTATATGTCCATCTGCAGGATTCCATTAGGAAACAGTTTTTATGCCATTGTGCTCGTTTATGGATGAGGAGGAGTAGAGTCAGAGTGTCCTCTATGCCTATCCACACACATACGAAATGAACCGTAAATTGACCGATATGTGTGAAGAAAGAGGAATTTTTCTTTTCCTCTTTTATATTTTCCACTTTTTACATGTTCTCATGTAGGGATGTGATGTGTTTTAGAGATTTTAGGGAATTTAAATGGCTAATTTTGGGAAAGGGATATGGACTGGGCTGGGTAGTCATAGAATAGTTAAGTAGTGTTGTTTGGTCCTTTTTTTTTGTGATTTAATTCGAAAGTCAAAGGCTGTTTTAAAATTTTTTAGAAGTTTGAGAATTGTCTGCCTTTACGTGAACAGTGACAGCTTAGAGTGCGTAGGAAACCTTCAACGTGAGTGGTTCTGTAGACTGTAGCAAAAAAAAAGCTACACATCTTCTACAGCCAACCCTTGTCAGCTACATTCAGCTTCTCACAAGTGTACGCCACCTCAACTACATTGTCATTCGAGGATGGAGACGAATACTCTTCAAGCTTCGCGTACCCTAGCCATTCTAGATTCTGTATCTTTTTATGGACTTAAACGACGTGACGACATTATTCTGAGCCAGGGTAAGGCCCAGAGGCGGCTTAAGTGCTGGGGATAAGGATGACGGCACTCTTATTGGAGCTCGGCTCAGTTCGTCGGACGGGTAGGGGTTGTTCTTATGCAACCCATTGTGCACCACCAGTTCACAGACAAAAATCTCGTGCCTGCAAGCTACAGAAAGAAGATGAGATCAACGTAGACCTCGGACGGACGAAAAAGGAAAAAGATGAAGCAAAGAAAGTGAAAACCATAAGTGAGTGCTTAGGCAGTGACCATGTTTGTAAGTTCTGTGAAAGATTTTCTGGTTCCAGGTTACTGACCATTCTCTGGGCGACGTTAAACAGAAGGAAACTTCTATAATTGGCTGAGTTTAGAGCCTGATTTGAATCGTTCAGTTATGTAAGCCTAGTTGGATTTTTTGGAGTTTATGCTGACTTCACTTCCCATTGTTTCTGTGGCCGAAAGTGTTGTTCTAGTTCGATGGTTCATTTTGCCTGACAATGGAGGGGTGGCTGTCCATCATCATCATCCATCATAAGGTGAGGTTACAGTACAGAGTGGACCTGGGCCTCAACCAACAAGCGTCTCCAGCCGGCTCGATCTTTAGCTAACTGCTTGAGTTGGTTGAGGTCCCTTTTAACTTGCGTGCGCCACCTGAGTCGCGGTCTTCCTCTGCTCCGCTGTCCCTCAGGGACTATTAAGGTCTTATATAGGGTCACCTTTGTTGTTCGAGAGAGGGCTTTGCTAGTCAATTGCCTTCTTAGCCCAAAGAAGCAGTGATTGGCAAGAGGTATCCTTCGTTTGATCTCAGCGCTGGTGTCGTTGTGTGAATGGATAGCGAAGCCTAGGTAGACAAAGTCCGTTACTACCTAAAAGTTATATCTGTCGAGGGAGACGGTCTGTCCCACACGTGAATGTTGGGTGCCGTTCTCCTATTCTACACTAAAATCGTCTCCATGGCCCTACCTCCTTACAAACCTCTCTATTGGATTGATTGCACGATTCTCGCAGTCCTCCTCTTTCTTAGAATTCGGTGTTCAGTCGAGAAGGTGTTTGCATAACTCTCTTGGTTTTGCTGCATGTGCTTACTGGGGGCCTTTGAGTCTTCAGTTCTGATGGCTTCTTTGAAATGTTGCCCTTGATCTTCAGCACTTATCTTGCCGAAACGTTTAGAGGAACTTGATAGGAACTTGTCTTGATACATCTAGTTGACAGTTTCTTGCTCCAGAGATCCACGAGTCCTGGCTATGATCACGTTTCCTCTCGCTACAAAGTCAATTGTTCTGTTTCTAGAGGTGATAACATGCGAGGTGTACTTCCCGACTGTGGTTCCGAAAATGCCTTCCTTTCTAGATTTGATGCTAACAGCGCTAAGTATTCTAGACAATCCCCATACACTGTCTCGAGAAAGCACTTAAAAGCACTCTTTGACAACATCGTCCATCCCCTCTGTGCTGGCTTGAGCCTTCATCCAGACATCGTCTATAGTCAAGTGATGTCCAAAGTTCAACTCCTAACGTAGGCATGGTTATCGTGGACGAGGAACAGGAAGAGTCACTTGGAGTAACGAAATGATCCCATTGAGCAGCCTCAAAGCCATCGCATCCTGTTCGAACATAACTCTTGTATACTTTATCGCTTGGAATAATCAAGGATCCACCATCAGAATAAAACTTGCCGTCTTCCAATCTGGGTTTGCTAAAAGAAGATCCGAAATTGATCCAACACTCCCATCTTCTATCGCCTCCTCGGTTTTAACCACTTTAACACTTCCTCCTAATCATATCTTCAATTGACCTAATGGGCCAAACCAAAAGTTTTGTCCCAAAACAAATTCCTTGGACAACATATACACACTCAATAAAATGAACCTTTCAAAATCCAGTTGTCATGGATCCACCACACCACTCCGGACAGAATTCCCTTGACTCCAGTCCATTAAATCCTTTTTAAAGAAAAGAAACAACTTTTCCATTCAAGTCCCTTAGAGCTCTCCATATCCTTTGGAAGAACAATATCCGAATGCCAAAAATAAGCTAATAAATAAGTAATCAGTAACTCCTCGCTCCTCACTCCTCTTTCGACGTTCGTCCTTTCAGTTCAACATGTGCTGCTGCTTCTAGGATAAAATGCAATTAATGCTAATGTTGTCAGAAATGGGGTGGAAAAACTTTCCTAATTACCACCATTGGACGGACAGTCGCCTCCTTGTTCCAACGATGGTGGCCGTTTCTTTTAATTTTCCTCCACTCTCCCTTTTGAGTTTCGAAAAATACTTACAACTTTCGAATGCAGTAATGGGCCGACATTAAGTATTTAACAGGAGAATTCCTAAGACGGCTCGTAATCTGAAGGATGCCGAGCCTGAGATAACTTCCCATTTTGCATTTAGTATGGCGTTTCGCTTGCGATATCTGTCTGCCGAAGTGGGTTGTTTGTTGCTTCTCCAACTCCCCTTGCTTTCTCAAGATTCGTCCTTTTTTTTTTTTTTTTTGTTGGCTAACATCCAATGTGCCGGATGTCGAGACTTAGACTTTTAGGGCAAACTTAAAGTGGTCATGTTCATTAGCACCCCATCAACGCTGCTGGTATTGTGCAAATACAAGTTGTTATCCCTTTGATCTTGGCCATGAACTGTATAGCTGTAATGGGTGAAGGGAAAATCCTTTTTATCCTTGCTCTGTCGACTGATTTATAACGGCCGATAGATGGTGTATATTGCTGTCAGTCGCAGTGCTTGACAGATGACCATGTGTAATTTGATGCAGCCATGGACAAGGATTGGGTTGGTTGTAGGGTGTGATGCAATGTAAAGCACTTGAGTGGCATGTGTCGTACATAGGGATATGGTAGGGATGCAGTGAGACATTAGCCTAGTTTCAAAGGACTTCTTTTGTTCGTCATAGAGAGTGTTCAAAATTTGGGATTCATTTGAGTGCTTCAGTAAAATGCTTGAGTTACTGAGGAAGTGATGGTTGGTTGCATTTGGACATCTTTGATGTTCTTTCAGGCTGCCACCCCACTCTTGAAGTCCTTTATGACATTGACCATGCTACCCCTAATCTGGAGCAATTTATTTATACGAATTTCGATATCAACTGGGTCTTGAAGTATAAGGAAGTCACAAGGTTCTAGATCGACAGCTTTAAACACAAAAAAGTGGGACAGTGGGACAACGTAAGCCACCCCCATGAAGCCTCAATTCCTGGCCAAAGCATCAATATTGGTCTTCCGCAATAGAAAAGTAAATAACAGCTGGTTCCACGTTTCTAGGATTCCACTGGATAGTCGATTGAGGCCCATATTTCGCTGGCTATACCTAGAAAGCCTACTTGGTGATTTCGATGAATACCACTCGTACATAGCGTGTCCACTTGCTTCTAATGCTATCAACGAAGCCCCTTTTTCCCGACACATCCTCTAAGCAGCTATGCAGGATCTCCGAGATTTTAATTTGCCATGAAAAGCCTCTCAATCCGTCTTTCAAACTCCACCCCTTCTACGCTTTTCATTCCTACTCAGTTGAGAGCAGCATTCTAGTGCTACTTGGGTTCATCGTTGAACCGCCACCTCTACCTACCTACCTACTTGCCATGCCTCCGAAAGATCAGTACGAGATTCGACACAGGCAGTCTTCGATTTCTTGATCTATCACCCTCTCTGGGTATGCTACTCCCTCTACATCATAAACTTAATGACTTCTATGATCTCGAAAACGTCTTAAGCCTTAAGACACCTCTTCCTTGGCTCTTTTAAAGAATCTTCTTTCACCTTGAAGTCGTCTCGAACCTTAAGAATCTCTAGATGACAATCACTCTTCATTTCTCTTTCATAGTGGTGCTTCACTGGATCTGATGGTCGTAGAAAGTTTCTCTCACGTCTTTGTAGTCTTTAACAACTTTAAGAATGCTTAGTCCTCTGGGCAAAGTACAGAGGTCTCGAGGTTCAAGTTTGAAGTACTTGAGCATACTCCAAGATATACTCCCCAAGAGGATTCATTCAGAAGTTTACAGAAACCTGTCGTGGAGGTATGTTCTAGCAATTTGAACCAAACACGCATTCTAACGTCTTGTAGAAGAAACACATCTTTTAAGCTTCATAGTGATCTCAAGGATAATCGCTTTACTCACAGGGACTTTGCTATACATCAAATCTCTGCACCTGGTATTCACCAGAAGCAAGATTCCTCCAAGCTCAAAATGTTGGCAATTACAAGCCACCACCGCTTCTCTATCCTTCTGGGGTGGCTATTGAAAAGTTGACAGGACCAAACTGTTTGATTCCGACATTTATCTTTGACGAAAGTTTCATCCTTTATAATCGGCTTCAAAAGTGCCGTCGAATTCATGGAACCAAGCCTCGCTTAGGATCAGAAATTAGAGCTCCTAAAAGGTCGGGAAGGTTAGTAGGCTTTTCATTAGTAGCCAAGCGGTTTGAGACCATTCAACCGCAGTTAAGTCCAGCTGGACAATCCACTGCAACTGGCACCTTTACGAGATATAAGCAGCCAACAGGTTGACATTTAACCCTATCACTTTGACCTCATCTTAGATCCATTCACAGCTTTGGAGGCTGTTTGGTCAGTCCTTGAAGACCTTCTAAGACCGTTTTCTGGCTTGATCTGGTAATAGTCTCAAAGTTTCTCTTAGACCAAGTGGTAGGGTGAATCCTCGGAACTGATGCCACCTTCAAACACGATCTTTTCACCTCCAAATGAAAATAGGGTAAGCACTGTTGTAACTGTTTCTATACATCAATTTTGCTTACTTTACCTCCAAGTGGTAACCATCGGGTATTGGTCGATGTCCGTCCGGACTCGACTTGTTAAACTTATAAGCGCAAGTGCTGATCAGCAGATAAAAATAGCAGCACTATAAACGGGACAGCGGATGAATTCCCCAGATGGAATCAACGATGAAGAAAGATCACAGAACAAATAAGATCGGGCCGGACTACTCTGACATATTTGGAGATCAGGCCGGTAAGGATTTCCGAGGCTAAGTCAGGGTCTTGGAAAAGAGATGGTGGCGGATGTGCAGCGCTCACATCCCCGGTCTTACCGACCCTCGTCCTAGGGCTTTCTATAATGGTTGGGGGTTGTGCCGCCGGACCATAGAAAAATGCTAAGTTACGAAGCAACAACAAGCCTCGGATAAGGACAGATTTGGAATGTAGCCACTCCGGCTTTGAAAATTCCTTCAAAGCAAGTCTTCCACTTGATAGCCCTATGCCTTAGGTTAGGTTAGGTTAGGTAATAGGGTTGACGGGAAAAGAAGTCCTATCTCTGCCACACTTAGGGCAACGTAGACCCATTGTGGTATCCCAGGGGATTCAACCCCCCTTACTAGGAACCACAGAAATGTTGGACAATTCTTCAAGGTCCTGGAGGTCCTTGCCTTACATTTAATTCACCTTAAATGACTTCCCCTGTGGTGTGACATTGGGCACTAACTACTTAATGCAACTCTGACACACGCATACTAAATCAAAGCAAAGTCCGAATCCTGTTCTCTATCTCTCTCTCCCTCTACGATAAGATTCAAAATTCATTTTTACAAAAGTTCCTCCTTCTCCTCCGCCTTGTAGCTGCCTGTAACAAAACGTCCCCCACTTCTCGGTACCATTATCGGAAGCACGAATTTGTGCTAAAATTTCAGATATGATGTCGTGCTTGGCGTGTGGAACGTAGCACGTCCACCACATTTCCATGGCCATGTACCATCCATGTACCACTTGTTATCATTGGTGAAGTTCTATTTCGAAAACTATGCGTGTTTAAACTAATCTCTATGCATTCCATTTGTCACTGTGTATGTGTGTGTGTGTATTTGTGGTTGGTCGAGCATAGAGAGTGAGTATATCCTTCAGATGGATACAGCAGTATCTTTCCAACTCCAAACACACATTTCTACTCGATGAGATGAGGGGGGGAGAAGAATCTGTAAGTGCATTTGTATCTATCTATCTCTTGGTTATAAGTTATGAAGTGGGTACACATTTAATCCGTTTTACGTGCACCCAAATGTGGGCCAAAGTAGTTATGCCATACCAGACGACGGACAGATGGCTGCTGTGTACTGTGTGTAGTAGAGTTTCAGGAGTCTAACCGCAATGTGTTCTTCGTGGTACTTTACAAATTAGTTAGACAGAGTACTACCCAGTGTATAGGAGGGGTCTCGGATATCAATGAAAGTTTTGGGTTTGGCCGCTAGTTGCCTTCCAAAGAGGATACGGAAGAAGGATTTACATTGTAATTTGGTTAAAAAGATCTCCGGACTGGAGATGAGCGTGTTGGATTGAGGGCTGGACACTGGAAGAATATTCATGGTGAAATTGATAAGAAAATGTAAGTTGGAGGTTAAACTTAGAATCTGGGGTTCTAAAGAGGAATTCCTGGAGAGGCAGCACTGCAACGTTGAATGTGTTCAGAGCTGAAGAATTCTTAAAGTTATGCGAGAATTCCGACGAAAAAGATGATGGCAGACAAGAGCAGTGGTAACATCTTCTTATGTTCAATCTAGCATCCTAGCATCCGGCACTGTCCTAGCAATGTTAACCAACGACTAACCGCTGAAAACTGTTGGTTTTGACATCTTCTTAGACTCGGCAGCTTAAGTAAGCCGGGGTATCTAGATTCCAGCTTGCATGACTCACTTGTAGCAGCATTCTCATTTCTGACCAACCTGAGAGAGGTGCCCTGAACGACAATGATACTGCCTATGCACCACATCGAATCTTGCCTTCTGATCAACCTGAACCTGGCCGATGTGGGCCAAGGTATCGTTCCATCAGCGTTGTATTTTCCATTCCATTTTATCGCGAGGCAACGCGAAGTCGAATTTACCCCTGCAAACGAAATAAAGACAACGAACTTCGGATCGGTATGTGGAATGTTTAGTTCCTTAATAGTCAACGTGCAGACGAACAACTAGCGAAGGCAGTGGACTGCTGCAAAGCAGATGTTAAGCCCCGAACCGAAGGCTTTAGAGACGAACAAGGGAACATAACAGTAGAGTCGCAGTTGATGCTGGGAAGAGCATTTCTGTAGACTGAATAACGAAGATGACGAACCAATTACTGCTGTCTGGCAGATGTACGATGTAGACCAAAAATTCCGTCCACCCAACCCCGTAGCCATATCTTAGCTGAAGTCCAACAAAGCTGCTGGAGCGGACGGCCTGACTGCCGAGCTCTTGAAAGCGGCAGGCGATGACTTGGTAAGGAGCATACACCAACTCATCTGTAAAATTCCGTCCAATTACTCGCATACGCCGATGATATTGACATAATCGGAGGAACGCAGCGTGATGTCAGTAGCGCTTTCGTGAGTATTGAGACGTAAGCGGCGAAGATGGGCTTAACGGTCAATGAGGGTAAGACACAAGTATATGCTGCCAAGAAGAAAGGACACTCAACATAACTTTGAGGCAGTTAAGGCATTTGTCTACCTAGACTCCGCTAACAATTCAGACAACAACACCAGCGCTGAGATCAAACGAAGGATAACTCTTGCCAATCGCTGCTTCTTTGACCTAAGAAGGCAATTGACTAGCAAAGCCCCTTCTCGAACAACAAAGGTGACCCCACATAAGACCTTAATAGTCCCAGTCCAGTTTATCAAAAATGGATGAGGAGTGGAGGAGGAGATACAACGACGAACAGTACGAGCTATATAGCGACATCGACTTAGCCAGAAGAGTGAAGGTCCAACGACTGAGGTAGCTGGGTTATGAAGAGCGGACACCAGTACTCCGGTCTGAAAAATCTTCGAATCCGCCACC
Source organism: Criorhina ranunculi (assembly GCA_951813785.1). Taxonomy (NCBI): domain Eukaryota; kingdom Metazoa; phylum Arthropoda; class Insecta; order Diptera; family Syrphidae; genus Criorhina; species Criorhina ranunculi. The sequence continues at coordinate 9,318,935 of OX638382.1, read as the reverse complement.
GAGGACAGCGCAGTAGAGCAAGCCCGCACGCAAGTTGAAGAAGGCCTTAACCAACTTAGCGTGAGAAACCGGAAGCAACTAACTAAAGATCGACCTGGCTAGAGATGCTTGTTGGTTGAGGCCCAGGTCCACCCCGTAGGTCCACCTTAAGTAAGTCAGTATTTCACTGCGTTAGCATCAGTTTGTCGAGCAAAACCCTTCTCGGGGTATAGGCGAACAAACCTTCCTGTAGCTACGAACGGAGCCACACGCTATTGAACTGCACAATTGACTCCATCGTATGTGCGTCTTAGGGACTCTGAATGGTTCGGTTGAATCTCCCATTAGGTTGCTATGCACCAGAGCTTTAGAATTCCTGATGTGAACTCAGTTCTTTAGTAGGTGCAAGCAAGAGTCAGACTGCATGTACTAAACCCACCATTTCTCGATAACCTCAACAACATCTCGGGTAAAGGGAAACGGGATCTCATCAATTTTCCTAACTCCAAAGGCTGGATCTAGTCACGGAGTGTCTCACATCATCTACCAGGTAAAACGAGTCATGGTAACAAAAAAGCGAATTCTAGTGCTACTTGGGTTGAACCGCAACCTCTACCTACCTACCTCCTGAGTAGGTGACGACTCATGTGATGTTCATAGTCTTTACAGCTCTCAGAATGGTACCCTAAGTTCAGATGATGGCCAAGACTAGTACGGACCTTGTTTCAACGTGTTACACATGGTGCACTCTGTGGAACAGAAGAAGTTGTATGTGTGTAACTCCTGATGCATCTCCTCATTTTCGTTAGCGAAGATGTCTTCTTGTTGACTTGGTCTCCAAAGGCATGGGAACTATTTATCTCTATGTGTCATTCATCTCCTGAAACAGACGATTCCCTTTGATGAAATAGTCCTTTTGGAGATGCTTGTTCTTTGATCCCAGTTGCTTTGAGCGTGGAGATCATCCTCTGTCGCTACTGGTCCTGATATTCAGTATAAGGCTCCCAAGTTCAATGCTCTATCAGATGCTCGTCTTCCACAAAGATTGTCGATTTAACACCTACTCATGGTTCTGATTCCGATACTCTAGGAGAGAGTCTGGGAGGACTCTGGCAGACGATCTGTAGAAGATCAAAACCATGTGAGCTTCCTTCAATATCACAGTTAAATTGATCCTTCAAGTTTCCCCACAGCAGCGGCATTTCGTCCAACACGAACTCTAGTGCCACCACTGCATCATCTCAAACGGTACACAGGTTACTGGAACAGCCGAAATCGATACTTTTTCCACGCTCCACTCAACCTCCTTATTGTCTCTTCGCTGGTCTCTCCTGAGTAAAGAGTCATGAATTCTCAGAATCCTTTCATCAATTAATCTTTCTCCTAGGACTCGACCATTTAAAGCGTGAATACCTCGCTCTATTTCTTTCCATGTACAGGTACGTAAGAGTATAACACCCAGCCTTTGCATTTCAATTGAATTTGCTACTCCTATCGTAGTGATATCTTGCATCCCCTAGTTGTTTCAGGATTCTCTGGAAATACTGTGCCAGCTTTTCTGTCTTTCCAAAGAACTTAATACACTTAACTAACATGTACCGGTTTATTAGATCTACTATATCGCGAGGACACTCTCTATGCAAAAAGGACACCCACCATTATGAATTCAAAATTTCATTGCAACGGGAACACAAATTGAATTTGAACGGTAGTTTCATGGCAAAAGTGCAATTTTACCTTTTATGTGAAAATTTTCTTTGTACCCTTAGCCCAGACTAGAGGCTTTCAAAGTGCAAACGCATAAAGCCTGTACAGAGAAAGAACATTAATTTAATTGTTCTCTTCAACATTGTGTTTCATTCACTATCCCCCCGCCTGCTCTCTCTCACCCTCGGTATCTGTCTGGGGAAAATCCTTAAGAAAAAAAATTAAAAAATTACGTACCTGCATGTTGAAGCCATTCTACCTATCCCAACCCGATTCCAGGACTTGTGTCAATATGTACATTGCCCCTATTTACCTTGTCTCACTTTGGGTGGAGATTTCTGCTAACATTACCCCCCGTCAGTCGCCGCATAACAAAGTAATTGAACGAAGCAAAGCTAAGAAGAAGAATAGAAAAGTAGAAAAAAAAAAGTAAACCATCGTCATCCTTACCACCCCTTCATCGCAAGCCTACAGGAACATTTGCACTTCATTTTTAATGATCGCTGAGGGTTACGTTACTGTTGTACTCACAGAGTAGTATGATGCTTACCTAGCCTAGCCCGGCTGTCATGCTTTATGTATTCATTAAGGATACGCCAGCATCATACGACAACGACAACGACGACGTGCTTCAATCTAGACAGGTAAACAAGGCGTTAATTAGTGTATCTTGTTATTATTCTTCTTGTTCTACGAAGGATGTTGTATCTAGAGATGTATTATTACCTTTTTTTGCAATCTTTTGGGGTTTAAGGGTGGTTACAGAGGTTGTCAGCGCTTTGAGACATTTTGAAACTACAACAACTTTTGTTTCGTTGAAAATTCCGGTTAAGATACATCCACACGTTTGTCGGAGGAAGTGATTCCTAGAATCAATTTCATTGTCCTAGATAGCGATGATTGTGGTGACGGGAGCTATACAAATTCACCCTAGAGGGCAATCGTTTTGGGAAGAATGGAAGGATCCTTTGGAAGTGAGATCTACATTACAGTGGCATCAGAGAGGTAACCAATTTAAGTCGTTGAATCTACTCGATGTAGATATGGATACTCCAGTCCAAGGTATGGAAGTCTTTTGCTCAGAAGTTCATACTGAACAGTTTCAATCTTCAAAGGCTTCAGTGACAGACCCGTGACTGGGTTTTTTAGATCGAAAAACAGCCCCAAAATGTCCATCAGTTTAGTATAGAACAACTTTTAACAGCAACTTCAAATTTCACTGGTCTTTCGAAGCCTTCTAGGCAGGTTTAAGGCATATAAGTCATATTTCCAGAAAGCTTAGTCGTCCTACTGAACAACGAGGTATACATCTTGTCCGTTCTACTTTGGTAATGAGTCTTCCGATGTTCGTAATGTCATTTCAAGACTCAATTCACAAAAGCTTCTTAGTGAGATGAATTTGAAATTCGAAGTGATTTGGGACAATGATGACATAGTGGACGTCCAACGAATGACAGCTGACTTGGAGAGGGCAGCAAACGTCGTCGAGCTGAAGATTAACAACGAAAAAACTAAAATCATCAGCCTTGGAATAACCTCATCCTCGTATTGAAGGACAACTTGTCGAGAGGGTAGAGTGTTTCCAAAATCTTGGCAGTATCGTCTCTACTGGAGACCGGGTCGTGCAAAAGACATAGCTAACCGCATAAACAAGGCTAAAGCTGCGGTTCGTATTCGGTCCAAAATGTGGAGAAGCTAATGCTATTAGCTTGAAGACCAAGCAACCAGGACACAGAGGCATTGAAGGCAATGAAATTGCAGACCAACTTGCCAGGAAAGTTTCTTCAGAAAGATACATAGGTGCTGAACCCTTCTGCGGCATCCCTACTTCCGCATTCAGAACTAGTCTGGACAGCAGAGAAAAACGAAACTTCTTATCTAGGGACTTAGATAGAGTAAAAGAGCCATCCGACCCCTGAACAAAATCAGTAAAAAGAAGTCTTGCCGGCTTCCTCATCGGTCACAGCAGCCTCATATATCGCTTACATAAACTTAACACAGTTCAGGAATCTGAGTGCCGACTCTGCTTAGAGGAAGACGAATCAGCGGATGTGAGTGCGTGGCTGTCTGCAGAGTAAGGAAACGCGTTTCTCCACAAGGAATTCCTAACACCGGAGGGCATTTGTAATCCCTCGACTGGAAATATCCTCAACTTCATTAGGAAGATAGAGGATCTTCTTGTCTGACTGGCTCCAGTCACAATTCAAAGACGAAGATGCCAGTGGATCGGACATACCCTTGGAAAAGCCGGCACCACCATTGCTTTCTAAGTGATGCGATGCTTCCATCGACCGAGAAATACATGGCGATGAACAGTCGAAAAGGAGTCCAAATCTGGTGTTCTGGAGGTAGTCTGGGGAAGACTTCGTCTAAGGCGACGCGCACAAGTAGAAGGGGATCTCAACTATAAGTGTGGTGATCCTATGGAAGTCGGTTTCTTCGTAATTGGAAGTGGGAGTCCTGCACCTTTTCAGAAGCTCGAGTACCTCTTGAAGGTGTGTGTAGTGATACCATGACCGTAAGTGATCTAAATATACGTTGACGGGTATAAATGGAAGAAACAGTCTAGAAGTATGGTACACCATCTAGTTCTAGGGAGAGCGGGACAAATACGAATGAAACAGACAACAATTTCCTTCTCGCTTTTGTCTAAGGAGCTGCAGCAGTGAATATTGAAAGAAAGTATGGAATGACACCACTCTTCCACAACCGAGCAGTTTGAGCTTCAACCATGTGTTGGAAGACTAGCATGTATTGATACTTCCAACGCGTTTATTCAGACGCCTGTGTCCTGTGTGTAAGTCTATGAGCAGCATCTTGTATATTTTAAAGCCTTTTCGGGTTCTCCCTTGTTGCAGGGTTCTAGTGCCAGTTCAGCAGGAAGAAGTCTGTAAGATTTAATTTGACATTTGGCAACATCTGTCACTGGAAGTCAAAAACTCGTTAAAATCCTTGATTTTCGTCCTTCTTCTCGCTAATTACAATCCCAACGCGACTTGAACATTGCATCGTGGACAAGAACACAACCAAAAACAGGTCGTCATGCCACTTCAACTTTACAAAACACAAACTTTCCGTCTTTCCTTCGCTCTTTTCTCAATTTTCCTTCTTCGAAAACAACCAAATGAAAGCAAAAAGGATTGAAGCAGCACCACCAGTACCCAACATAGCCTTCCGTCCTCCATTCAAGCACACATCTCCAAGTGTGTGTGCACACAGATCACATTTATTCTCTATGCCATTACCAACCACCCCGTTCCTTCCATCCCCAACATCAAACCATTGAAGGAGATTCTCCATTGCATTGTTAGGCGGTTCGCCGAAAGTGTCTCTTACTCCGTTTTGAATGCACTTAGCAATACTTCTGTCAATGTTGCAGCACAAAAGGATATCTCTACTTTCCCCCCCCCCCCATATGTGTGTGTACAAAGTGTACATGAATATATGAGCTCGCCTTTCGTTCGCACACTATTGACACATCCTTGCATGTGTCTCCAAGCAATAGCACTTGAAACATGATGTTAGCTTTATTATATTTCACCAACAGAGGACGACTTCTTGTTGTAGTAAAACAACAAAACAAAACAAAAGGATGCATGCCATCCATCGTCACCGCATCATCACATTCCAAGCTCAACTTTTAGAGTGTTTTGCTATCTGTGCTCCTTTGCCACTCTTTTTGCAATGCAATTTATCGCTTCAAGGATAATACTGCATTACACACATCTCCTGTCACGAACATCAAGAAAATCAAAGGATAATGGCACGAGATCCACTATATGCCTCACACTCCAAGGGTGCAGGAAAATAAAAGCGTAAAAAGGATTCAATTTGAAGGAGTCCGTGGGCAGCGATTAAAGGTATTAACAAGTAACACCAACAAGCAGGAGTATCCTTCGTCTTCTTCTGTTCCGAAGGTGAATTACAACGACAACGTTGCTTCCTATAAAGAAAATGACTTCAGCAATTTGAGTGAGTAATGCGTGGTCGGGCACATATCCTTGATGGCTTCCATCAATTTTACCGCTTATCGGTGTGCAATTCATTTGAGCTTTACTTTTTTATTCGTCGTCTGGGCTCACGACTATTTCGTGCTTATACCGGACGTGTCCATGCCGAGTTACTACCGGCAAGAGCTGGCTAGCGCGCCTTACAAGTTGCGTGAGTTTTATCACCAACACAAGAGAGTCATAAAAGGATCTGCATTTTCTGAGAAATTTATTTTTTTTTATGAATATTTTATGGTCGTTTCAATTTGTATATAACCAAGTCGTTGTGCGGTGGGGTTAAGTTAAAACGGTGCTGGGAAGGATTATGTGGGTTTGGGGAGGACTGTATTATTTGTGAACGAAATACGCCCTTTTCATGTTGCCCTGACTTAACTAGGTTTCATTTTTTATGGCTTTCTTCTATAGTTTTACGATAGTGTTGCGATGAATAAGCAATTTCTTGACGTGTAGGCTTGGTTTAGACATATATTTGGTGCTACTTTTCCAGAGTCAATGCACCCTGATGACACATTTTTACTAAACTTTTGTTTTAAGTGGCTGATAAGACGGATTTACTGACTACATAAGCTTGGACATCAATAGTTTGACAGAGACTGAGTTCTTGAATCCTTGATAACCTCAATTTTTGCTCTAACACCCTAGAGGAGATTCAATGAAGATCAACCCTTGGAAGCCGTTGCTGTTCTTAGGTTTGGTTTAAAACTTCTTACTGTGCTGTACAGGGTCGAGTGCTCGGCGATAAGCAGATACTTTCGAGAGAAAAATTCTTCCTCGAATATTTGGTTCTGTCTGCAACGAGGACGAATGGAAGAGAAGATATGACCACGAACTCTACCAGCTCTGCCAAGATGTGGATTTAATGCGAAAATCCAACATACGAGGACTTCATTAGCTAGGCCACGAGGATTTTTGAACTCCAGCCCCCAGGTTCGAGAAGAAAAGGAAGACCGAACCCCGGTTCGAGCATTCGCAATCGCTTAGTCTAGATTGCTGGAAGCAGTGTGCCCGAGACCGACGAGAATAGATGGCTACCCTGTCTCAGCCGGAGACTCTATGAAAGTCGGAAGCTCGTTAAGTAGGTAAGTGTTGATCGTTAGGGTGAGGAGATCCAAGGACTTCTTTGACTTCTTAGACTTCTTCAAACTCGTAAAGTTTCTACCATAATTTACTAGCTTGGAGGGTTTGAGCCTGAACTTATGCCGCTTTCCATCCTTCACGGTCCTAGACCAAGGTTTCTGGCGCTGGGATTTAAGGATTCTCTAGCTGGAGCTCTCATCCATTTGCCCGATTTTTGCTTTCTGGACGACATCCACATCCTTATACAGCTCGAAGAGTTGCGCGGTTATATCATCTCCTCCATTCGCCCTCCTCGCAGATAGAACCAAATTTTCGACGTAGAATTTTTTTTTCGAAGGATCCCAAGATCTGCTTACTTATCATCCAGCATTCAGCTCCATGAAGCAAGATTTTGGACCTTCGAGTTGGAAGTTTGGACCCTATTTGTTTGGACAAACCGAAGTAGCAACGGTTGCCAAAGGTATCCTTCGTCAAATCTGCACTACGATAGACAAACTTCTCCACTGCCTCAAAATTATAGCTGTCAACTGTTAGGTTCTGTCCTAGACGGTGTACGACGGATCGGTTTTTGATCGATAGCATGTACTTTGTTTTAGCCTCGTTCATCAGGAGACTAACTCGTTTGCCTTGCTCGTCTATTCCCCTAAAAGGCTTAATAAAGGCACGCTTCGAACGGACGATGATGTCGATATCATCTGCGTATCCCATCAGCGAGATGAGTATAGTGCCTTCTGTGTTTATGCCGGCCTTTCGCACTATCTGCTCCAGCACAAGATTAAAGAAATCCGGTGCATGTTTGAAATAAGTCGGAGGTTCAGTTTCCAAGCTGCACGGTGGATTGCGAGTTCTCTAGCGTGGCGGGACACAACCGGATCAATTTTCTCGGGATCCCAAATTCGGCCATCGCGTTGTATATAATTTACCTTAATGTACCTTTTTACTTAATCTCTTAATTACAAGTAAATGTTAAGCTTCTCGAAGCTACCTACGCGTAAATCTCTCTTGAAAAGGTGTTTGTAGCTTCTCCAATTTGTGACGGGACAAGAACGCTTCCCGGTGTGTCAGGCTCCCATTTTTTCTTTTTTTTTTTTTGATTCCCTAGCGCTTAAGGGGTTATGAATACCCTTATGATGCTATTCACACAGTGTTAGTATTGGTGTAGTGATTTTTGAAACTCAGATGGTATTTCTTAGGTTTCAGTCTTTTGCTCCGAAGGTTGGTGTCCAGAATGACTGGGGAGAATTATTGGTACCGTTGTCATTGCTCATAATTCACAGTATTTCTTTCGAACATCCCGATGTCATTACAACGACCAACGCTTTCAAGCCATATGACCACCCTTAAGCCCATTAAGGCTCCTTTCCGGTTTTTTATTTCTTCTGCTTTGCAGTAAGAACTACTCTCTCTTCTTGCCTTTGAGTACTTCCTCCAATTCGATCGCTCCTCGTTAGTAAGTATCATCCTCAAGATACTTTCTGACGCGATGACTTCTACCTCTTCTCCAGCCTTCGTCGCTCTTCTTGTCATCTTTAGCACTCGATAAAAAATTAAATTTGCGTCGTCGTGAGGGGAATCACCATATTCACAAGCTGAGGTCTCCACTTCTGGACATTAAAACGGTTAGTAGCTCCTTGCTTCCTGTCCGTCCAATCCCGAATGTAACAGATAGTCCTCTGGTATCTGTTCTCCACAACGTTCCTGCCAGCGTTGCTTGGTAAATTCCTTTGCCCTACTGTTGCCATTTCATTACCTACTTAAGCTTGATTCTTTTCTCTGCTGCTGGCAGATCGTTTTTCCAAAGGACCTCTGCAGCCTTCAACTACCTACTCGTCGTTCTTTCTATCGATTCGCATCTTGCATTCCATAAACATTCATGTAAGTCTCAAACTCCAATATGTCACAAGCCATTCCCTACTTAATGAGGTCACTCAACACCGATAGCTCCACTAATAATCTCAAAACAATCAAACAATTCCAATTTTCCATCGCATATACTTGAGCTAAGAGCAATCTTAAGAATTAGTCTCCTTGTCTCTCACATAAGTCAACCTTAGCCTAATTTCTCTCGATTGACATTACAGATCCTCAAAGAGACTGCCATAATCAATTAACTTATACACACACCCTGTATGTTGAGAGAAATAAAATCTATAAAAGGATACACCCCCAAGGATATGCTAATACTGATTATAATTGAAATATTGATTTTTTATTCCGCACACTCGGTCACTTTCACCGACGGAAGAGAAAAAAAAATCATTAACCCCACAAAGGAATGTTAAATAACCGGAAAAAGGACACTCAGCTGGTGGTGGGGGCCCTCGCCCCTACATTCGCAGTCTATTTTCTCCAATAATCACTACAAGCAATCTGCTGCTGCATTCACAACCGTTCAGAAGCGAATATAATGAGGATTCTCATATAGTCGTCGTCGTCCCACCTCCCTTCTTCCACACTCAATATGCAGCAAGGATATGCAGTATCTGACATCTTTCGAAGCAAAATCACTGCGGTGAATGATGCCTCTGCACGGCAATGTTCACCGTTGACAGAGGTAGTCAAATAGGCTCTGTCAGGTTATACCTGAGGTGGAGCTGAGGGGATGATCCTTATTATGTCACTGAACCCATTCACCCAGATTCACGGCGCAACTGAATTCCAATATTCGTTCTGGATTTTCCTCGTATTTTTTTTTTTTTTCCTTTTGTACGGAGGGGTTGCTTTCCATTGAATCCTTGGCGACTGGGTTTGGAGGATGATATGCAGATGGTCGACTAAGCGACGCAAAGCAGAGATCATCGTGTGATTAATGATTTTATTTAGTCGTTAATAATGAACGAGAATTATCCTTTTTTTTTTAGAAAAGGAAAGGATATCCTTTGGCTTTAATTTTTGCTCGTGCAGTGTGTTGCATGGATGTCCTTCAGACGACATAAGAGGATATAGCTGTGTGCTCTGTTGTCCACTTTTCCTGTATCGATTCGACCCAATTTAAGGACATTTCCAATGTAGAGTGCGGTTGGCACACCACACAGTGTGTATGTGTGTCATCGGTGTGGTATCATGGAACAGGCAAGCAACGACGACGACTTCTTGATGAAATTGGGCAACCATCACCAGGATGACATTGTATTCGGACGATTTCGTATATTTGATGGATGTCGATCTATCCATTAGCCTAGGACAAGTGAATATTGAGGACGAATGTGATGGGGAAAGTCCTTCGCGATGTGATTGAATGTGGACATTCAATTGAGAGGAAGGATTAGGAACGTACAGAGCATGGCATTGAAATGTCAAGGGGATGGTTTAAGGAGTGAATTTGGTATTTTTAAAGGGGGAGCGGTCCTCCTTTTTTTATAGCTGATGTTTCCCCTTTGGATCGTTTTTTGGAAGTTGGTAGACAGGAGACATTTAAATTGTTTAGCTATGGCAACGATTCCGACATTTTGATGCATCTGATGAGAGGAGGTTTGGACATTCATTTGGTTGTTTCTCTAAACCAATGCTAGGCATTCCGAAGTTTGCTCAATGTACTTGGTCCTCGCAAAGTATTTTCTCAACCGTCTTAACGAACAAGATGTTGGTCATGGTTAGCTATGGCAGTTCGCTTGCTTTCTGACGTACATGGCGTAGTTTCTCAGGACATAGATGTTGGTAGTATTGTCTTGTCCTGTGCTGTTACTCTCTCACTTATCCACAATTCTTTCCACAGAACATCCTACAGTGTCCCTTCTTCCGATTCGTCTGAACCCCATGGAGGTCTCACAGCACTCTCTGTGTTATACCTTCTCCCTCACCAGAAGACACAGTTCATGCTGAAGTTTATGTATTTAAGAGTGACGCCACATGTCGGAGTCCTTTCCTCTACTATGTGATCCACATTGTAAGGCATAGCTGTGGCATTCACCTTTGATTCATCCTTTTTCTCACACCAATAGGGATACCTGTGTCCTTCTAAGGTTGAAGTCCCTCTTTCTACATCACAACTTTCTTTCTATACAGAAGCTACGAATAACCATGGATACCTTTTCCGATTTTTTTTTTTTCTTTTCTTTGACAACGGTTGGGTGCTCCTCCTTGCCCAATAGCACCTGATGGGCTGTATCCTGCATACTGAAGCTGATTAACAGCGGGACCTGTGTTGGCTTCTTCATCTAGACCTAGAGCTGAGCCGGAAGTTTGCGCTTTGTTTTCCGTAGATTTAAGCCATTAGGACCTTCGGACATAATTCAGACGTTCTATTTGTCACAGTCTCTGCAGTCCAACTCCTTCAGTAGCCTCACAATATCTTAATCCTCCTTAGGTAGGGATGCTCAATTACTGTCCAGGGTGCCCGCTTCATATTTTAAGCGCTCGTTTGTGTTTCTTTTACCATCACCTGCTAGCATGAGCAATAAGTCCACTTTCCAGAGTTCGATCACGCAGCAACGAAAAATCTTTCACGCAGCAGGCACTAGGGAACACTCTACCTAGGGTCCAACCTAAGTTGCTTTTCCGGTATCATGCCATTTCATCACAAGCTGTCTAGTCTATTGTGTCATAGGTTGAAGCTTGGCTCTTGGTCCAACGACTTAAATGGACTTTCTGCAGATTATATCCGTCTGACAACTCTGCATCGTCAATGACTCGTTGGGTGTACCTCACCAGCGAGCTATTCTGCTCAAGATCCAATGATCTTCAACTCGAAGGGAAAGTTTTCTCCTACATCTTGAGAGAGTCTCTGTCTATATTCTGGCAGCTTACATGGACTGACAGTCAAGCTGGTCTAAATCCTTCACATCTAGGAGGCAGACTGTCGGTTGTTTCAGTCTGGCTCACAAGGACTCCGGAACATTGATGGAAACAAACTCTCCTGCGAAAGACTGGAGCTAAGACTGGAGTAAAGAACCATCAAAAGCCAAACGAAACTGAGGAAGATATGGTGTACCTGCAATTTTGAGAGACCAAATGAACTCCTCAGTAGGATTCATATTGAATCGTGCATGCAGCCAGATGTACTGACGTAGCTGCAACCTCCAAAAGAAATCCTTGACCACTCCCTCTGTAAACGTGCTACCGTAGCTAGAGCAAGGTACTGATTAGGGAGCAAGCTCTTTCAGAGGCAAATTGCTAATGTGTCCCGCTGAAGATTAGACTTTGGGATAACAGCTCCATCACAATTCACGAAGTTGTTGGTAGCAAAGCAGAGCACTACAGCTTTCATTGGCTCTCAGACTTGACCTAGTGTGAAACTTACTCGAACCTTACTAAGCTAATCTAAACCTAAGCTACAACTCTCCCCTAAGCCTTCTCTACTTAAAACTATCCCTAACCTTCCCCCATCCTCTTCCATTGTCATACCCCTACAAGGGTTCGTTTCGCTCCAGGAGACACGCCAGATGTCGATGGCGTCAGCCTTTTCCACCTTCCCAACCATCGTCGTATCTCCCTAGGCCTATTCTTTGGGAGATAGCCCCCTAGGTAGGGATCTTTAGCACCTCTGATTCGACTTGTGTTCCTCTTCAACGCTTTAAGCCTAAATCTTGCACAGCCTCGTGCTTTATGGATGTCCTCCAACTTATTCTTCCACGAGCAATGTCTAAATCTGCAACAACTTCTACTATTCCTCTGATTCATCAATCTGATTTCAAGTAGTCAACAAGGAGTCAAGGAACTTGTATCTTACACAGATCACAGCCTCAAGGATATCTCCTCTTTAAATTGCATCACAAGCTCCCTCGTTCCATTTCCATTCTCACAATTATGTATTACAACAACGAAATTAATTATTAGCTAGATAAATAAATCCACCAGGTTCGTCGGGATAAAAAAAGACGAATAGCAGGACTCACTCCTTTAAGTAACAAAGGAACTTGTAGAAAATAATTTTAATTAAAAGGTTTCCACCTCAAGCCATTTACTGCGCGAATCCAGCGAGATAGCGAGCCCAACAAAGACCTTAAGAAGGGCCTCCCTTCGTACAGCAAATTAATATATAAAACATAAACGACGACGATGATCTATGGGATGTACACCCTCCTATAACTGTTTCAATTGCGAAGAATTTTCTTGCTCCTTTCAGAGCGAATGGATCAAAAGGTGTGTTCGTTCCACCAAAAGATACAACAACAACAGATACACGAAAACAATTAAAACCATACTCTCTGGCGATGAAAATTGGGCCAACGAGAATGGACTCTCCTGTGTTATCCTTGGGGGGTGAGACTATATAGAGATACCGTGCCAAGATGCGCTTTCTATGGATTGGTGGTGGAAAAACAGATGAAAAAATTATTTTTTTTTTTTGTATAAGTTCCTTCACAAACGCCGTGGAATCCTTTTGCTCTACAACTGTAATAAACTCATAATGAGGTCGTAAAAAGTTTACTTGTTAAATAACTTTACCAAACTGTAGGTAGAAGTGCGGAGCAAAAGGAATCGGAACGAAGTGAGACAACAGTGAACGCGAAACGAACGCGAGAATTATAAAAAAGCAAAATGATTTTGTTTGTGTTTTTAGATGGAACCAGGAGCAGATGTGTAAGGAGAGAGCATATGATGTGGTTACCAAGGCGTTGCGATAGGGGCGATTACAGTTTTCTTCAACATCAACTTCAACCTTTAGAGTATCCCATCTCTATTGCATCGAACATGAAAAGACATGATCACGATTCACAGAAAAGCTTTGATTGGTCTAGTGGACATGACTGAGTCTTAGAACCCTCGACTGACATCGACATCTTGCTGCATGTCACAAGATGAAGACTTTTAAGGCTCATTTTCCTTGCTCAGGTACATATTGTCCAAAGGCTCCCAATATTGACCATGTGTCTCAGGTTCCCAGAACCGTGAAGGAGTGTAAGCGGCATTAGTTCAGGCTCAGACCCTTCATACTCGCTATGAATCTAAAGATCTTCGACAGGATATCTAACATAGTCGTTCGTTTCTCGCTTTGGCTACCCTTGTCAAGCTTCATACCCCCGTTAGCCAATATAGTGCCTACTTTTATGATAGCTCCCTTACTCCTAACCAGTTCCTCAGCACTGTTTACTTATAAGGTCAAGGAGTTGGCAAGGCTGCGCTAATGGCTTGTTAAGCACGCAATATTAGCATTTTCACAACTAAAATCCTTAGAAACGGTCTTCCATCTTTCCAAGGCCATTCTAAACTGTCTCTTGTAGTAATTTACATTCACCTGTGTCGATGCCAGGTCATAGGGACCTTTACCATAGAGGATATCGACCTTAGAAAGCAAAGTCTAAGTATGCCACGCGGTAGTTGCAAACTTCCACTTGAGCTTGATGGAAGCAAGACTAGTTTAGACTGCTTCAGAAAGACTTAAGTGGGCTCATTTTGCTATAAACGTTCTGGATAGGTATCCGGATCATCCAGACCACTTATCAGAAGAAGAAAACACAATCATTCACTTCTGTTGCATTTGTTCAGGACCGTCCAACATAAGAAGAGTCCACGTAATCATAGTGGCATCCCTTGCAAGTGCCCGACTTGTGGACTCTTTGGAAAAGGCCTCTTTGATATAAAGACGACGACAACTATAACAAAGTACATTCCATTGAAGTGACTTACTAATGTGGCGTTGCAGTTCAGGGTGAACCTAGAACCCACCTAACGAGCCTCTCCAGTCCTCAGCTAACTCCCTCCAGTTGCGCACTCCAAATCGGTTAAGATCCCCTTCCATTTCAGCTTGCCACCTAAGGCGAGGTCTTCCTCTATTGCATTGTCCCTCCAAGTTTGATTCTAAGACTCAGTGCACCGGATGGTTGGGTCCATTCGCGCTACATGATGGCTATTTGGCTAGGACCCATCTCAAATGTCCAATATGCAGTTTCTTCAGATCGATGTCGCTGTACAGATTATATATGTAGTTTGTCGTTCGCCCATCACCAAAGTGACTGAATATCTTACTTAGAGTCTTTGGTTGGAAAAGGCGAAAGATATCTCTATCCACCCAATGACTGGGAAGGGCCTTACTACCTAACTGCCTTCTCTGCTCAAAGAAACAACGATTGGTAAGAGCTTCGTTTGATTTCTAATGAGATGACGTTGTTAGAAGTTATAGCTGAGCCAATCCTAACGATCTCGAAGTTATAGTTGTCTGCTGTGCAGCTTGAGTGACCCTTCCTGTTGACTGCAAGTACTTGGTTTAACCCCCGCTCACCGCTAAATCCATTATGAGCGCTTTTGCCTTAATACTTATGGATGCACTGGTGACAGATAGTTAAGTTCTAACAATAATACCAACTGCCAGGATACTCTAGACCTAAACAGACCAAGGGTCTGACAACATAATGTCTTGAAACATACAAATGTCATCATCGGACATAGAACGTTGGTCACGTTGAAAGATTGAGCATTACGAGCAATCATTTCTACAAAAGCTGTCAAGACTGGACCGTAGTTCACTTCCTCTACACTTTCAGAGGGCCAATATCCCCTAATTGATATAGAACCCTTAGATCCTGCAGTATAAGGGGGCTGAAACCCCTAGGGCATCACAATGAGTCTAAATTGACCTAAGTTTGACGGGGAAAGGGCTTTCTTCATAGTCAACCCTCCTACCTAACCTAACCTAGATTCTACAATAAAAAAAAGGAACATCCTAGTGCTATCCACCACTTTTACCTACCTAAGATCCTGAACAGGTAAATAGCCTGTAGCTTCATAAAAGTGAGGTCGTACTACTTCACAGCTGGTATCTTAATGGACATAGGCATTGGTCTGAGTAGACGTCATCGATGATCACGGACCTCAACCAACAAGCATCTCCAGCCTGCTTGGTATTAGCCAGTTTAACCAAGAGGTTCAGACACTAGATGTCAGTCATCGCTTCTGTTCCTACGTTTCAATCACGTTTAGAGCCTTCTTTTTCCATTTTGGATTTCTTTTTGACATTTCGCCCATTCACTGCCGGTGAGTCATCTACCTCAATCGATGACACCATGTCGTCGGTGTCTTTACTCACTCTTCCCCTAACTCCGACCGTTCACACCTAGTCCTTTCGTCTCCTAGTTTTTTTCTATAATTCACAAGTGTTAAAGGGGTTATGAATACCCTTATGATGTTATTCACACAGCGCTAGTGTTGGTGTAGTGACTTTTTTGTTGAAACTCAGGTGGAACTAGGTCGCAATCTTTGCTCCAAAGGTTGGTGTCCAGAATAACTGGTGATAATTATTGGTACTGTTGCCATTGCTTAAAATTCACAGTATTTCTTTCGACAACAGACTTTCAAACATTTCTAAATGATTTTCAACTCATTAGAACCTGAGCGTCCTATCATGTGCCAGTCCAGTTGTGGGCCTTAAAATTCAAAGGATTGTATACCTACTTATCACGGACAGTAACCAATAAAAGTAACCATTTCGTTTTCATTAGTAGTTTCGTGAAGAGTCCCATCTAGGCCGCCCTCAATAGACAGATACGGCCTTGGCTAAAATTTACTCCCAATAACAACAACAAAAACTTCAACAAAAAAAATTAAAACAAAACAAAGTTTAAATGCAAAATAAAATTAAAAAAAAAAAACAAAATACGAACCATGCACATAGACATAGCTTGAGTAAAGAGAAAGGACCTTTCTCTAGATACTCCTGACCCATAACTACTTGCTTGCTACACAGTCAGGGGGATGATTATGAAATTTAATGATGAGCATGAACTTTCTCTTCTTCTTCTTCTTCTTTTTTTTTTATGCAAATTTTAATGAGTTACCCATTCGGACAAGGCGCACGCTAAAAGAAAAAAAACAAAGCAAAAAAAATTATTATTATTCGCCTTTGTAAAGAAAGAGAAAGAGGGAGAGACAGAGAGAGAACTTTTCTGTTTGTTACTTTTTTTTGGTTTTCTTTTGTATATTCATCCCTTTTAACATTTTAATGTTCTTATAAATAATTTGCGTATAAAGTAGGTAGTGTGGCAACTGTGATGATAATAACTTTTTTTTTTGTTTAAATTTAAACAGATCGTTATAATAACTGTTAACAGAGAATTAAAAGAAATGGCTTGAGATTGGGAGGGAGTTCCCATTGTTTTTTTTGTTTTTTTTTTTGAGAACTGAAGAAGTTGAAGGGAAATTTGGTATGAGGACTTAAAAATGAGAGAAATCAACACAAGTTTGTCAAAGGATTTAGCACGAAAAATTAAGGGAGGGTAGGACTAGTCTCTTCGACCGTTGTTCAAAAAAGTTTCGTAGTATCTTTGCATCAATATAAGTTCACCATGGAGATACTCCACTCCAAGGCAGGTTCCTTCATTCCTATTAAAAAGAGTAATGATCGAACTCATTGAATCATGACCCAGTGGCAAACTGGTGGCGATGGTTTTAAGTGGGTAGTGTGTTCGCTTGTGACCCGAGCTGTGCAGGTTCGATCCCCGTCGGGTAATAGCAACAGCTACCGAAAATACAAAGAGAAGTGAACAAAATCTGAGTTTTCCCAAACCACTACAGTAAAACCCTTATAACTGCCTCTTAATGCATATAAAAAAAAAAAAGAACCTTCGGGCACTTAAGCGGTTTGGGTACTTAAGCGCGAAGCACTTAGCCGGGTTTTACTGGACGCCAAAAAAAGTTTTCTGTTTGAGAGCACAGTGGACCGAAACGAGTTTGAGTGCTCCTGGGATTTGGAAAAAAGAAATAAGTGCCAAGCTTCTCAATCAGTCTTGATATGTTTTTACGTATAAAAATCTTGACCCTTATCCAATCTTACACTTGGCAAGAATGCATTCGAATCCCTCTAACTCATAGTCCCTCTAACTCGAATTTTTTGTGCAGGTTTTTTGACGTTTCCTTTGATTTTCATACAAGAGCTGCAACTAGAGGTCCTTGCCACCGATTCCGAAGAGAGTTTACCCATGAACCAACGTCTCTACACTTATTGTTGAGCAGACCCAATGGACACACGATGCTGCAATAAGATCAAAATGAATTGTCTGTCGTTTGCTAGACCAAGTTTCCTTAACTTAATTAGTTTCCTATCAGCCCATATGAAGTATTGAGTTTTTTCTTAGTTTTTTGCATCTTCAGGGGTGACCAAGTTCCCCCAGTGAATTCCATCTTCAGGCAAATTAACCCCAGAACTGCTTCTTGCATTAGTTTAGGGTGGTGTCACTTTTCCTAGCCTTCATTTCTAGTCTGTAATCTTCTATGGTCTTGATGGATTTATGTCCTTTTCTCTTCTCTTTACCTTCAGCACTTCCTCGATGTAGGAGCACACTCGGTTCCAATTTTGTTCACTTGTGCGCAACATAACGATGTCCTGTGCTGTGCTCGCTTTTTTTATATTTGAAAGGCCGCTACTAAGGTGGCGCAAGTAGAATGAGACCTCAACCAACTTAGCTTGCGAAACTGAAGACAGCTAGCTAAATATCGAGCTGGCTCGAGACGGTTGTTGGTTGAAGCTCAGATTCACTAGGAACTGTAGCACTACCTTAAGAAGTAAGTAAGTGTAGATAATCATTGAAGCACCCGTTTCCAGTGAGGAATTGTGTACAGTAAAAATTCACTTTGCGTGCCTTAACCCCGTCCAGTTTGCAATGTTTCCGATCAGTCTTGCAGTCCATCTTTGCCTGGTTTCTCTGCTCCAGCATTCTTGTCAGCGTTGTATAGTGTTCTCTTTGGCTTCCGCTGCTGCCATTTTCTTCTTAACCTCTTCTTTTCTCTCGTATATATTCCTTTCTCTCTCGCTAAGGGATGGTCACTCCCGCAACCTTGCTTGCCAACCGCAGAGCTCCTCTTCACTTTCTGTACTTTTTCTTGGTTTACCGCATCAGCTCAGGTCTCACATCCGTACAAAAGGATAGATTGCGTCACTCTCATAAACAGTTTTCGGCGACTTCCCTTTGGTCTTCTCATGTTTGCCATTAGTCTACTCGGACCCAGACTTGACCTACTGCCAATATATGAGTTTTGCGTCCACCCTCACTGCCAAGTTTACTGCATCTTTAGTGGTTATTGACTATAGGCCTACCTGTACCTCAAAGGAAGTGGAGATCTGCCTCCTAGTCAGCAGGACTATCTCCGTCTTCTCTGTTGCTAGGGTAAGTCCATGATCGTACATCCATGATTAGACGCGTCTCAATGACTTAGTTAAGCCGTCTTTGAGCATCGTCGGTGTCCCGTGCTGCAATCACCGACCAGATCCGTATTTTGGGGACATTTTCATGAAATAAAAAGGAAATATTCCACAAGTCAGGTCCTAAGATAGAGCCCTCCAGCTGAAATTTCTTTCATTCGCGTTCCCTCTGTGGTGTCATAGACCAGCTCTTTGTCTCTAAGGCAACTTGGCATCATCCGTGGGAAAACTTGTGGTACCTACATATGTACGTCGAAAGTGTTCTTTTGGGCATTCAGCATATCCCTCCACCTGACGGAATTAAAAACGTTTCTTGCGTCTAGAGTTGCCATCATGACGATTTTTCTCTAATGACAGCTACTGTGCTGGACCTGGATAATCCTTACCACCTCCTGACTGTCCTACTCTGAACCCCTCTCAGAAATGCTGCTGAAATTCGTGGCTTGAGAATCCTTTTCCTGCTGTTTACAGACCTTAAGTTCCGTCTTGTACGCGATTCTTTAACACGTCTCGGGTATCTACCTCTAACCCGCACTCATTTTCACTGTTCTGTTCACAGTTTCTGAAATTAATTACGTAGGCATATGCAAAAGTCCTTGAATCATCCCACACATCACACTCGACTCAAGAACACTTCAAAACGCCTAATAGCACCATCACACTTTTCTTAGAACTCAAAATCTCCTAAATCCCCTATTAAAAGGATCCTATCTCACCCGCACAAGGACCTACAATAGTTGGAAACCATAATTACAATTAAAATCGATACAACCTGTCCAAAATCACTCGGAATGCATTAGTGCACCTACAGTCAGTATCGTTTTAAACCGCCTTAAAATAGAAACAAAACAGAAGAGCCGTAGACGCCCACCATCGCCGCCTCCTTTTTCCATCGCTCCTCTCGCGCTGTCTGTGAAAAATCGTTCAAAACAAAACGAAATCTCCTTCGAAACTCATGCACAGAGTTGAGTTTACCACACTCTTCCACTGTGAGACGAAGAAGAATTACATCCCTTTCAAGTGTTCGGTGGATTGATGGCGTATGCGAGACTGAGTGCAGGACCTTTTCCTCCCCAAAAAAAAAAAAGGAATCATCCCTTTTCACCGCAGCAATGAATCCCTTTTTTCCTGGTGTTTCTGTTTCTGTTTCTGGTGCTGATGCTGATGTTGATCCTCTCTCCAAGTCCAGAAGCGTTTTTTTTCCTAATAAAATGCGATTTTCCAACACAAAAACGAGTTCAAAACTCGGAGTGGCATCATTGAAATCGAAGGCATAGATGGAGGATACTCCCTACTGTGCTCATCATTGCTTTTTTCCCAAGAGAATTTCTCTGATATTCCAGAACTGGGATTCACAGGGAGTACCAAGTACAAAATGTTGTTTTCGTTTTCATTTATTTTTTTTTGACATGTTTTGTTGCGATTTTTTTTGGTTCTTCTTGTTTGTCAATGAAAAGGAAATCAAAAGAGAAAGAGAGAATGAAAACAGAGAGGAAACTCTTATACTGGACGTAGGAAGAGAACTCTGTATGGATTTTTGTATCCTCTAAACGATTTGTGCGCCACGACGCGGTGGGAATTGGCGAGAATTGAACAACACCCAAATTTTTAAGAGAGAATGTATGCTCTTGTCTCTTATATGGTTTCTCTTAAGAGAATTGAAGTTGGTTTTGGAAACGATGCAGCCACAAAGAGATGTGTAATGTATGTAAGTGGTGCTCCAGCAGCATTTTTCTTTTCATTCTGCAGGTGAGTTCGTTGGAGGAATGTTTGTTTAGTCTCTACCTGGACGTCGACGCTAGTGGAGGGCGGAAGATTGCCTTGAATTTTTCGTTTATTTTTACGAATTTCATTCCGGATTTGTCGAGAGAATGTGCGTCACATAAGAGAATTTGATTATACTGTTGGGTAGTCCATAGGAATGTCTTGTGACAAAAGTCCCCCGATTGTAGCCGGTTGTTTAAACTTGAAGGCAATGTTTCGAGCCTTTTTGGCCATTCCTTGCTTCGTTGTATACGGTGGTTCAGGATGAAGCTGGGCGTCAACCAGAAAGCGCCACCAGCTAGCTGCCTCCAGTTTCGCACACCAACCAGGGTTGAGTCGCTGTCTTCTCTCAGCTGTGCCGTTGTATCTGGACACTTCTGACTAGGTTGATGGCTCTGAACAGCAGCTCATACAGTTTGTCGTTTTATCTCTTCCTCCTCTCTCCATCTAAGCAACCTTGACAAAGTCCATGCCCCCGCATCATAGAGCAAGACTGAAGTGATCAGAAAGCCACTAAGTGACTATCTCCGCCTTGTTAGTACTGCACTAAGACCCGAATGTATGTAGGTCCTTCGTGATTGCTTGATGGATTTCCTTTCTTTCTCTAGGAAGATACTATGGACAGCCATGTCGGTGCAGACTCTTTCCATTTAGACTCATCAGACAAAGCCTCTTATTTTTAGATATTGAGCTTGACTAGGGTTTGGCTGAGAACTTTAATAAAATAGGACAAGCGCAAATAAGGTCTCTCTCCTCGTCTCTACAGCTTCTGCAGAAATCTTTGGAAGGGACACTCATTCCAGTGGCAATGTCCTGTGAGGGCTTCTATATCCTACTTTAATATAGTTCTTGTACAGTTCCCTTTAATAGATAGACGTCCTTTCGGTTCTCTTCAGATCCAGGTTAGTCCAGATCTGTGTCGACAAAAGACAAGTGTTTTAGCTTCAGTTTCAAGGCGACAATTCTAAAGAAACAGGCTGTTCTCGTCTTTTTTCAAAAAGATTCTCAACTGCTTCCTCCTTTACCAGCTCGTCCGTTCTGTAGTTGCCCGGATCGTCCCTGTATCCTGGAGCACAGCATAGGGAAACGTCGCATCGATCAACAATATAATTTAGAAACCGGCGACATTGCTAGGTTTACTTACCTTTCCATCAGGTACTCTGCTGCCCTGTAGTTAGGTAGAGGTGGTGGTTTAACAGAACCAAAATTAGCACTAGGATGTGACTTTTTTGATTACCACGGCTCGTGTGACTTGACGAGATAGCCGGGAGTGCCTAGATCCAGCCTGTGGAGTTTAGAAAACGGATTAGATCTCGTATCTAGGTCTTCGAAGAATGGTTAGTTAAGTGCAAGCAGTCTCCTGCTCTTGCTAGTATCGGACATTTGCAGAGGAAACAAATTGGATGCGGCTTTGGTAAATCTGAGAGGCTGAGAGGTACATTATACTCGTAAATTGTCGAGCCTTTAAGGGATTAATCGACAGAGTTGACATTTGGGTATTCTTTCTGCTTCTTCTCTCAGTGACTTTCAGAGTGTTTCAAACCTATTTCAGTGTCTCTTTCTTATTTTGGTAGTGGATTCTGCTCTCCAAGGTTTCTAAGACCAATTAAGCTCTGATCTTCGCCAGTTTGACCCGAGAAGATATCAGGAAGTTAAGGAACTTCTCTGGATGGATGGCAGTAAGCCAAATAGGGACAACTTCTCCGCCTAGGATTCCCTTTTTGAGTTGAAAGAGAGCTGGGCATTCCGTCAAGATGTGTGGAGAGGTTTCTTCACTCTCAAAGCACAGTTTACAGCTACAAGATTCATGCGATGTAGTTGCTTATTCAGGCAGCAGTGACCGCTGAGAAGTCCAATTAGTGCTCCAAGTTTGCTCCTATCGAGGTTCACAATGAAATTAGATTTTCTTTGTGACGGTACAGGGAAGAAGAAGAACAGTTTTGAGCCAGGCTTCTCTGGATTCCAGAATGCAAAGACTTTTTGAGTCTTACGAAGAGTGATTTGCTCAGCCCACAGAAGAGTTCGGGTCCAATGAGTTTTGTAGACGCGGCGTCTTTCGCCAATGAGTCGGCTTTTTCATAGCTCGCAAATCCACTATGTACAGGAATCTAGTGAAAGATGACCATGTTGTTCCTAGCTAGGTCCGCGATTACATTGCGGGTTTCTAGGACTAGGTTGGATTTGGTGACAGGCGAGTCGAGCGCTTTTAGGGCAGCTTGACTGTCTGAGAAGATGAATATTATTATCCCCTGATTGATGGCAAGACCTCGGCTTGAAATATGGACGCGAATTCACCAAGACTGACTGAGAAGTTCGCACCTAATGATTCTTCAAAGATTCCGGAACCAGTTTCTGTTTCCATTTGGGATCCGTCCGTGTACCAGACGAAGTGGGAAGGTGATGGTTGGAGTTTGTGGTTCTTCCAGTTCAAGCAGTACTCGGGTAGTATGTCGCCTGGAGGAATGCTAAAGATCGTGTTTTGCTCCAATGTTTCAAGCGGAGATAAGTGTCCTTCTCTGTAGGACCTTAAGTTGAAATTGCTTGAGTGAAAGAGTCGATGAATGCCTAGTTCAGCTTCCATTTGTATGAAGTCTTGGGAAAACCCAAAATGACATTGAGTGCAGCAGTTGGAGTTGTGCGAAGGCATCCTGACATGCAGGTTTCTGCTAGACGTTGGACACATTCTCATTTCGTAACTGTGACAGTTTGGTTAGGTATTGTCCACCAGACCACGCTATTGTAGGAGATCATTGGTCTGACGATCAGTTTATAAAGCATCTTGGGTTGTATTGCCCAGTTTTGCCCGCAGATTCAGCGACAGGTTCCTAGTGATATGGTGGTTCTGCTGATGACATTTTGCTGTCCAGAATGATACCCACATATTTGGCTTCTTGAGAGAATCGGAAAGTTTCGCCGAATAGAGAGGGACGAGTGAGAAGATTGAGCTTTCTTCTTCTTCTTGGAAAAAGCAGTATACAGTCCATCAAACAGGATCTCTACAAATGCCATTCCACTTTCAATAAATATTCGTATAACCGACCCACTCGCACACTCCTCAAAACATCTTGTCAACAGTTTTTGCCAAAAATTAAGTAAACTTTGAAATTCCCCATCTGACAGCGAACCAATTAAGTCCCAAATACGTATCTAAACACTCAATTTATGACATTAACCCAATTTGTAACGGTTAAGTGCTTCCATGGAGACATCCAGACCACATCACAAACACACACCCACATTCTCAAATCGATCTAAACGAGTATATCTTGAAATCAATACCGAATTTTGTACATTTAGGGTTCAAAAATTAAATTTTAAATTTAAAAAAATAAAAATATTTCAAACTCATTTCTAGATAAGATATTCATCTCGTTTCTCTTGTTCTTTTCGTTCGTGGCTGTCTGGTTGTCTGTAGCTTCGCTTTTAATAAATGTCATTTCCATTCCATGACCCATGAGTCTTGTCTGACAATCAGAGCGAGGAAGAGGAGCATAACAAATAAAAAATAAGAAAAAAATGTATCTCAAGTCTGAATCTCTGGGCCCACCTGCCGACACCAGTCCACCCTAATTTGTCAGCTATAACCTCAAATTGGTATTCACCCACAGTGAAATGAAATTCGCATTCCCCTTGTTCTTGGTCGGCTGTTTCGCTGCGTGTCTCCTATCAGATGCTTCGAGTTGCACTCGTTCCCCAAATGGAATTTGCATAGGTACCCCTGGAACCCGGAGATAGGCCATTCTGCGGCAATAAATCAAACACTAGCGCGCACAGTCCAAATGTCTGTTTTTGTTTTTACGATGAACTTTTGTGTTTTTTTTTTTTTTTTTTGTCCCGTATAGAGTTCGAGTTCCGTGCGACATATTTTATTGCCGCCAATTGCCGTTGTGAAGCCTTCCCAAGTTCCTGTTCGATGCTTTTATGACGAACCTATGGATTGTCGTAATTTATTAACGCGTGTGTTTGTCAAAAGAATTCATGTGTCATAAAGGGGGGGGAACTGACGACGACGACGAGGGTTCCATTGCGTGGGTCAGAGCAGTGTCTCTGCCAAGTGGGCGCGCAAAACATTCGAAAACGTTTTTCAGGTCGTAGTTATGCGGCTAGAGTTTTATGGGAAATTAATGCCACCTAGTCCATACACATTCTATGACGACGAGGAGGACCGTCTCCAGAATGAGTTAATTAATTTCGAAGCTTGTGCTTGTGTAAGTTGATTATTAGTGTTTTGTAGTTACTCGAGGCTAATGGGTGGTATTTTATGACTTCAGTTGGTGGGGGTAAATACTGTCGATCGCTGTTTTATAGTATTTTGATTGAGGATTACTTACCTACTTGGTTACTCAATCAATGGGAGGGAAATCAGGGGCTTTCTTGATGTATCTAGGGCTTTTATTGAACGACGGGAGCGTGCCTACGCAACGTCGTGTTGGGTTTCCCGAATTCAATTTGATCGTGTTGACATTGTTTGAGTCTTTCAATGGAATGGCCCTTAATGATGTTGGATTCACTTTTCTGGTCAAAGTTGGTTCTTGATTCGTCTTCTAACCGATGCTAGATGCTGTAACATCATCATGGTCGTGTATGTTAAGTTGAAACTAAATTGAGAGATTTGTTATGGTCTTAGACAGCTTAAGTCGTTGATGAACATGCTGGCACTGGTTGATCTGGTGAAGATGGGTGTTCCGCGTTTTGTCGTGTCTGTTTTATCCCTCAACCGTTTGTTGTAATGTTTGTGTAGAGATTTTGTACCTTTCGCAGTTCACAACGCTAGTAGGGAATAAGGCCTCGCGTTTAGTGATGCGATGCGAAAAGCGTTTGTTTGCAATAAAACAGATTCAGAAAGGAGACCGTCTGAACTGCGCCAACTACAGGGGTATTTGTCTTCTTAACATCGCCTTCAAGATCCTATTGTGTTAACAACCTGATTGGTTCATATTAGTGGGGATTTAGGCCAGGAAAGTCCACCCTCTATCAAATATTCACCCAGGAGCTCCAAATCAACACACACCGCCTATTCATTGATTTAAAGGCCACGTATGACATCATCAATAGAGACGAGCTTATAAAAGAATGTCTGGGACAGAACGTCTCCCTCGGCAGATATAACTTTGAGGTATTAAAGGACTTTGTCTACCTAGGCTTCGCTTAAGATTCAGACAACAACACCAGTTCCTAAATCAAACGAAGAATAACCTTTGCCAATCGCTACTTCTTCGGGCTAAAAAGGCAATTGACTAGCAAAACTCTCTCTCGAACAATAAAGGTGACCCTATATAAGATTTTAATAATCCCGGTCCTGCTCTACGGCGCAGAGGCATGGACTTTATCAAAAATGGAAGAGGTTGCTCTTGACTGCTTTGAGAGGAGAATTCTGGGAGTGGAGGAGGAGATACAAAGACTCAGGGCCATATCGGCTTAAGCAGAAGAGTGAAGGTGGCTGAGTCATGTAGAACGGATGGACACCAATGCTCCGATCCTCCGAATCCGCCTTCGACGGACAGCGTAGTAGAGGAAGACTGCGACTCAGGTTGAATGTGACCTCAACCAACTTAGCGTGCGAAACTGGAGGCAGCTAGCTAAAGATCGAGCTGGATGGAGACGCTTGTTGGTTGAGGCTCAGGTCCACCCTGGACTGTGCTCTATCTTAAATAAGTAAGACTCCGACAATCAACTGCCAATTGAAAAGGATTGGTTCCATGTAAAAGACAACACCATGGCCTTGGTCAGGTTTATCCTAAGCCATGCCATCTAGCATCATTCTTGTTTGGCTCCTTGTTCACTCTATATAATGATGCAGAATGCCTCCTTAGATTTCCCTCTAGCAATGTAAATAAATGTTTATGCCGGTGTCCGTCAACCTTTGCAGAAGTTCGTCTACGACCAGGTTCCGCTTTAGTGGTTAGAGAACTCCCCCTTGTAAGCAAGGTCTGCTAGTGTTTTATTGCCCACCAAAGTCTTTGCTGCTCTTGTCCTCAAAACTTTCTTCACCCAGGCTTCTTCATCTGGTATCCTGTCGGACATATTTGATTGCCTCAAGGGTACTATCAAAGCTTCCATTGTTGCTCTATCTCTTGCTAAGTTGAAGCTTTACAGCTTCATATTAATCGGGCTCAGTGGAGCTTGTGAAAGATGGATAAGTCTGTTCTTAGCTATCCTAGGGCATTCACATAGAATATGTTCAGCTGTCTGCTTTTATTCCTCACAAAGCCAGCAGATATCTGTCTTGTGGAGATGATGGGTGAGTGCACAGTGACCAGATAGACCGTTAAGAGCCTTAAATCATCATCTTTTAATTTCTTGACCTTACTTTGGGTTGATGAATCTTTTCGCTTGTCTGAGGTCCTTTATGTTGGTCCAATGTTCAATGAAACTTTCGGCTTCTCCATGTGTTCCTTCTGACATTGCAAGATCGCATCGTGACCTAAGTTCGTCACCTGCCGTAATGAGGTCATTGAAGATTTCCCTATACAAGGCGGCTTTTGATTACGATCCAGAGTCATTTCCGGGGGTCTTCATGGAATGCTCAGACCACCGTCAAAGACCGCTGATTTAAAATCGAGCCCATAACACATTCCCACATGTCCATAAGCCTTAACTCACAATACAATTGTTATGTCTGAGTTTTATCCACAAAATTAGCACTAAATATTGTAAGCAAGCACACGATAAGACGAATAAATTCAAACGTGACTACGATATACACTCCCAAGGACATTAAAAAAAAAAAATCCCTCCATGCGCTACCCTATGTGTCCAAGTCCAACACTATGAATTGAAACACCCATCCCCTCTCCATGCCTTCAAATATAATTAATTACGAGGACGAAAAAAAAAATCCCCCAAATGGAATTGTTAATTACATCCACCAAAGCTATCCCGCCCCAAACCCCAAAGCTTTACTGTCCGGACTCTTTACATGTTTCCACATTTCGCAGCAAATGTCCAGACGGAAACTATTAAATTATGTATGTGTGCACACAATAAACAGCTTCAAGCCTCCCCCCTGGGCGGCTTGTCGACCGCCTACATTGTCCACCCTTTTACGTGCCACAATTAAGGACAATTAAAATGAATATAGTGGCGCCGGACTTATTCTATGGAAAAGCGGTCCACAAAAATTAATATTTTCAGCGCAATTGTATGGAATTTCCGAACTTTTACAAGATTCCATCCAACGTCCAGCATCCCGGTTTTTTTTTATTCAAAAATTCTCAATCTCACCCTTCGCACCCGACGCGCTTGAAGGAGCAAAACTTCAACTCAAAAGCCAGACACCGATACTGTACGTGACTTTGACGCGAAGTCATCCATTAAGAAACGCGCGCGTTGCTTTTACGAATTAGCGCCTGATTTGGTTTCAAGTAGCGCCTCACACACACACATACACGTACACAAACTGTCTGTAGTCTCGGTGACCAATGAGTTTTTGCTTCCAATTTAACCAGCGCTGCGGCCATTGACCATGGTCTACCGTGGAAAGATAGAAAATCGGATTCTGGACAAGACACACTCGTTGGGTCATAAGTCACGGTTAAGTGATCTTCCCCACTCAAGGTGCTAAGTGATAGAAAGTGGTGTTGTAATGCATTGTTTGACTAAGATTCACAGTCTGTGGACTTGTAAGTCGACGTGAGAATGGTAACACCGTGACTTGGGCTGGGTAATCGAATCATTAGAAGCGTTGCCTTACGTAATTATTGGAAATTTGTTACGAGAACCGTTCTAGAGTGGATGGTCTATCTACGACCACTGACAACATGTCCTACTTACTTTTTTCCATTCTAATGTGCAACTCCTCGACCGTAACGGAAACACATGTCAGCACATCACCCACCAGACATCAAATATTTTCGCTAACAATGCAAAAACAAAACCGCGTGGTAGTAGGCCCGTCCTAGAGCCTACTGTGGACTTCGGTATCATATTTCACGGCAATAAATTTCCGTAGCGCATTTCATCGAACTCAATTTCCTTCGCTACCATCAGGATGGGCTGGCTACCTTCCTGTGGCCCTCCTCAATCCACCAACGCGCGTCCTGGAAAAAAAAAATCTAATTTTACTTTCAAATGTTCGCCAGTATGTCACACAGGTAACCAACCACAACAGCCGAGTAGAACATCAGGCGTCAAAGTGCTAAGGACATAAAAAAAACCGACACACACAAACGGTCCTTCGTTGAAAAATTGTCCCTAGAACCGAAGGCAGTTCCTAATTTTAAAGGGCTCCCCTCTGTCTCTGAGAAACCCTCATGTTTTGTCATCTGTTTTGTACGGTTTGCTTCTGGGGGATTCACGCCATCTGTTCCAAGACTGGGCTCTCTCTACCCACAAAAAGTGAAACAAATAAAAAAAAGGAGTTACTACAGCATTCCGTACACATATCTGTCTCCTTCTCTCTCTCTCTGTTTTCGGTGCCAGTTAGGAACTCATTTGGAGCACAAGACTAGGCAAGAGACACACCAAGTAACCCGACGACGACAACGATGTCACTAAATCATGCAATGCCACTCGCGCGCCCATTTCATCAGAATTGATGTCACTTTTATGCAAATCTTCACTTTTGTTGCTCACTGAGGCGTACAATGTTCAACCACGCGATGAATGTCACGAGAGAGCAAGTGAACAGAAGAAGAAAAAACGAAATGAAAAGCGAAAGGAAGAAGAACGTAAAACATACCTACGGGACCGATTCCTTGGGCGATAGAAGAAAATTTCAAGGATAAAAAATTATCCAATTTGAAGGGAAATTGAATAGGAGCCCAAGGAGACAATCTGGCATTCACTGGTGTTCCTACTGATGGCTAGGAACAAATGCTATCATGGGATGAGACCATACAAAGGCAATGATGCAACGTAAACATTGACATTGTTTCGGGGGGAAGGGTACCTACTTATCGGAGCATCTATAGATAGTGTCTTGGGATTTGAGAAATTAATTCAAATTACTTTTATCCTACATGTCCTTTATTGGATCTGGAACTGTGTGAGAGTAAATCTCGATCCATGGTGGTCGTAGAATCAATATTGAATATCCCCTCCAGTCCAAGTCCAAGTCTGAAAGAGTAGGGAGTTTGTCTACTATGTGTGGTTTCTGGCAGGACTTACCAGAAAGTCGTTTGTTCTGCACATAGGGGGGTACACGAAGGAGCCTGCACCGAAAAGTTTCCTATAGCTTCTTCCTTGACAAGAAACATTCATGATGCAAGCTTCTTGGTGCCGGTTATCCAGTTCTCTACGTGGTATCACAATGGACCTACATACACCTACTGAGCAGGAGCAGCCACCTTACCTAACCTAACCTACCAGACAACCAATTCTAACTACCCACCTCTTCCTAAGTCCCAGGTTGCTTCTAAGCCTTAACAACGCAAAAATCAAATCGGTTTTCGATAGGCCTGAAGCTCGGGAAGAAGAGAAGTCCTTCTAGACCAAGATCTAGCTACGGTACTAGATGATACCAAGAGAGGTAAGCGAGAATATTTTCCATGAAACTAAGACAGATCAAGATCTTTGCCCGATTGATTGGCTAAAATGTCCGATCTTTACAGATTCACAGCACCAAGACCCTTGGAAGGTCTGGACCTGAACTAATGCCGCTTTCCATCCTTTACAGTCACGGGCACACTGCTTTCAGTTTACCAGATCAAGGTTTCTGGCGTCTGCGATTTCTTGATTTTTAAGCCGGAGGTTCGGTCTTCCTTGTTTTTCGTGAACCAGGTGGCTGGGACTCGAAGACCCTCTTAACAGCGCAATCGATGGATTTTTGCCTTCTGATCAACATCCACATCTTGGTACAGCTCGTAGAGTTTGCGGTTATATCTTCTCCTCCATTCACCCTCCTAGCAGATAGGACCAAATATTTAATGTAGAATTTTTCTTTCGAAAGAAAGACTGTCTTACTTATCGTCCAGCATTCAGCTCCATAAAGCAAGACTGGCAAGATCAAGGTTTTGTAGAGCATGATTTTGGAACTTCGCGTTACGAATTTGGAACCTAACTAAGGTCTTGTGTGATTAATTTCGTCTACTTATTCGAGGGTGCTTCTCAGAGCTTTTCTCTTTCAGTGATCTTGTCTTATTTTGTACTAGGATAGCTCATAAGCATCTTTTGCAATGTTCCTGCGGCAGCATCGGACCTGTCATGTGGCCAGCAAGCGTTCAGTGCCACAGTTAGTTAGTAGTTCCTTACCAAGGTTCCACCTTACTGGAAACATTGAACTTTTTCAGGACTGCGAACCAACCGTCTTGTTTTTTCCTGGCTTTTCAAGCCT
Organism: Criorhina ranunculi; assembly: GCA_951813785.1. Classification (NCBI taxonomy): domain Eukaryota; kingdom Metazoa; phylum Arthropoda; class Insecta; order Diptera; family Syrphidae; genus Criorhina; species Criorhina ranunculi. The sequence goes on along the minus strand of OX638382.1, from coordinate 9,288,052 downwards.
ATAACCTCAGGTCTGTTCAAGTTCGACGTAGAAGTTAGCAATCGTACTCTTGACACGGTGATGTCCAGCTCAGTTGGATGTAGTCTTCGTTTCAGAAATAGGCATGGGGCTCTTTTATTTGCAGCATTCGACGTGATTGTGTTCTATAGTCTTTCGATCTAAGCTCCATGCCATTTCAATATCAGTCTTGTAACAGGTATTGGACTCATCTCTCCATGTATTTAGACTTAAGAAGGGTTTGTGACAAAAGAGTGTCTACATTGAGTAGCCTAATTGTGGTCTTCTAGCATGTAGCCTACACATGGAGATGTGAATCTACCTTCATCCACCGTTCCGACCATTAAAACTCTCTTCAACCCGGGACTTGCCCTCAAAATTGTGAAAAGCCCTTTGAAAAAGCTGGCTCCACTAGGGAAAAGTACCTTTGTACCTCTGATCTTTGGCAACTTTGATACAGTCGTCATCATCATCACTGTAACGCGATTGAACAGTTGTTCCTTGTGTGTTCTTGGGTGATGTGGCACAGATGATTCGGTCTAGGCAAACGATTTGATAAACATCTTTGTCACACCTTTCGGTTAGACAAACTGAGTGTCATCCAGGAGACCAGGAGAAATTCCATTGTGATCCCACGTGGTGTAGGGTTTCCCAGTCTAACCCGCAGAACGTTTTGGAGTTTCTTACAATTTCTTTGCGGGCTCCCTATGCTTATGTTAGCTTTAATTAACTAGGCTATGGAAGAAGCATCTTCCAAAGTATATCCTCCTTTTAAAGGAGATGATTGGACGTCGTTAACTTTTACTTCTCTTGTCTATGCAGCTTCCATCAGAGTCGTTCGGAGGACTCTTTAGTGAGATCAAACTTCTTCGATCCAACTCCGGCCAAATCTGTGGGGTAACATGACAAGTAGGGCCATTTGTACACTTAGCCATTTGGGGACTCAAATCCCCATTTTGGAAAAAGTCCGCCACGCCTGCTGAATTCATAAGCCCACCAACAAAGGCAGGCTAGGTCTAGCTCAGTTTTTTGAGGACTCACTCAGAACCCACAGCTCTCAGTCCACACAGAGTCTCAGTCCCCATTTTGGAAAAAGTCCGCAATGTATGTGCCATGCCTGGTAAATTCATAAGCCCACCAGCAAAGGCAGGGCTGGTACCATGATGCAATCTGGGAGAGCATATGTATGTGGCAACCGTATGAATAGGTCTAGCTTAGTTTTTTGAGGACTCACCCAAAACTCACAACTCTCAGTCCACACAGAGAACTTGTAAGGGACTTACAGTAAACATAACTCCACCCTGTGGCACATCATTGTCCAGTATTTATACTGATAATCCTGCCCATGAAGGTTTCAAAGTGCATTTGCAATGGTCTCCTGTTCGGCATTATCAAAGGCTGCTTCGTTGTCAACAATGGCCAGCAGGTTGTTTAGTTTTATACGGGAGAGGTACCTTCAGTTGGAATGGCTGTTCAATTCACCCTGACGAGTACCCTTCCAATCCATGTAAACTGTCCCATCCCAGACCGAATGTAAGATGATGTAATCGAAGCCATCTCTTAAAAAGTAACGGCTCTACAATTATTCATACATCCAAATGCACACTCCTTTGGTATCCTAAAAATCTCTATTCACCTCCAGCTACTCGTAGCTGGCAAGTTCCAGTGCTCCATCCGACACACAACTCTCAACCACATAACATCGTGTCACACAAAGTGCTAGGATTCACAATTTTATTTGTTTTGTTCAACTACACGTGTGTGTGTGTGTGTGTCTCATTGCCTGTTTATGCATGATAGTCATGTTCTGGGTTAAGCCCATAATGCAAGGATAAATATAAATTATGTCGTCGCACTGTAACGACCTATTCCTGTGGGCGGGGGGAACTGCTGAGAAAACACCTACAAAACTACGGAATGCATTTGTGTCGTATAAATCTCTGGCATCAGTGGATTAGGCAGGAACGCAGTACACACAAGAGTGTATCCCTCTCCTAAAAATTAAGGAAAAAAAGGGTTAATTTCTGGGTTGGAGTGGTATAGATACTAGATAGTCTCAAAGGATACATCCTTCCCCCACCACCGCCAGTCGGAAGGAAATGAATGCAACTCAAGCGATTAGACGAAGCATCAGAGATCGGTGGGTGGATGGAATGAACAAATTGCTTCATAATTTAAGGACATCTTCCTTGTACGAACAGAGAAGAAGGAAAAGCAAGAATAACTACTTAGAGTCTATCATCACGCGTAACAAACAAGGAATCCGGGCTATGGAATGTACAAGTCATAGAACAATGAATGAATCTTGTTTCACTATCTGAGAACTAAGGAAGCGGAAAGGATTTCTTCAGGATGCTGGGGCATGGTGTAACTGTATAACAAATAGGAAAACAGGGATAAGAAGCAGAGATTAGAGATATAGCAGATTTCTGTAGCTTTTAAGGAGAGGATACCGATGACATCAGTTTGGTATTGTTTTACTAACACACACACACACACACCGTACAGAGTATGCTGATGAGTCATATTGTTTTGTGCTACTGCGCTGCCTGAAGGAATAAAGGAAACCCGTTCACATACGGAATTATTTATAGTGTTGCATACAGAAAGGATGGGTATGTATAAAGGAAGGGGGGCGGCAAGCGGAAATGTTGTAAAAGTGATTCTTTACATTTTAATGCAATGCATGCATTACAATGGACTACATACGATACAATGAAGAGAAGAAGGCTTACCATCAGGACTACAAGGGTGACGACAATGATGATGATGATGATGATGATGATGATGATGAGGATAATGGTGTTCCTGTAGTCTGCAGTCACTGGATGGTGTCTTTTAAGGGACTTATCATGCTTTTACTTGGGTTTTTGTTTGAAACAGCTTAATTCTGTCTTATTCTGTCGGGTTTTGTTAGGGAATTACAAAATTACAAGGATGCACTTGAAAGTAATTAACTGTAAATACGTTAAAGATGCATATGTGCAAGATTTTTGTACTTGTCAGCGTATTGTGTTGGAGTTATGAAAGGGACTCGACTAAATAATAAGAATCGCTTATGAGTAGAGTGGAGGAGATAATCCTTGGACAGGATCTTCGCAGGCGTGTCCCTAGTTCGTAGGGACTTAATCAAGAATCCACGTAAGAGCCTCAGTCAACACGAGACTTCTTTAGATCGTATTCCCATGGTTTTTGGAACCCTGTACAGCTTCTTTTTTTTTTAAAGTTGTCGGCTCTATTCAAAGCGAACTGTCAGACTCGCCACCCATGAGTAAGAATAAAGCACACCACGACGGTCCACATCCACGAGATCATCTTTAATTGAAGGCCCCACTTCATGCTGCGCATCCTCTGTTCTACGTCAAGTCTTCAGCTGAGCTTTGGAACGTGACAACATTGAACCTGCCTCCCTCGAGCTTTGAAAGAATTTTGCAAATAACCACTAGAGGGAGATTATATTGCCCTGCAGTGTTGCTTTATTGACAAACGAGGCTAGAACCTATAAATTACGAGGTAGACGTGGATGGGTGTAGGCGTTAGACTACATGATTCCCCTGTTTAAAGTGTCAAGCTCCATGGTTTATGGGTGATTAAAGAGGCGTTAAGGTAGGTAGGTAGGTAGATGTGGTTGAAATTGGAGAACCTGAAAGAGATGTGTTGAAACCACAACTCACGTGACCTGGATGTTGATGGGCGAAGCTAAGAGCTTAGTTTTCAGATCCAACCTGGACATGGCACAAGCTGCCAGACTGTTCCACCTAGAGTTGGCAATAGAGAGAAAGGGTTGAAAAATATTGCCCTTGGTGAGTCCCATCGAGGGACAGACTGACTCTGGAAGAGAGACTTCCATGGTGGAACTATATCTGGCAAACGGGTCGGTTTTCTCATTCCACTCTATGTTGCTATAGCCGGGAACCCAGAGAAGAGTGATATTGAACCAAGCGTTTGCCTCCGTAAGAGTTTCCTTGCACTGTTCCACTAATTTGGAAGATGGAGGGATAGAGTGGAGCGCTATAATGGCAGCTTGACTGTCAATAAAGATTCCTATGTTGTTTATGGTAGAAGGGAAAAGGCTCTCTAGTCGGTAGTACCTCCGTCTGGAAAACACCCGAAGAGTCTGGACGGCGGTACGATTTAGTTCCGCTGAGAAGACACCTGCTCCAATGCCACACTCTATCTTGGAGCTGTTGGGTTCGTCATTGCGACCTTTCCGGGAAGTGAACTTGAATTTGAGTCTAGGAATCGTGTAGTCATTTATGGTCGGAGCCATGTCCCTAGGCAGCAGGTCAAGAGTCTTACCATGGCCATAGGGCCTCTGAGCCTAATAGCACTACACGAAACGATATATTTGATGTGCAAGTCCAAGTGCAGGATATGGAGGAGCACGTTAAGAGGTTTTGTCAGGCTTGGTTGTAGCGCTCCTGTTCTTTGGACTCTGCTAAGTTTTGTGATGTTGTAAGCTTTGGTTTAGGCAGGCCACCACACGAGCGAACCATAAGAAGAATGGGACGAACTACGGCAGTGTACATCCAGACGACCATCTTAGGCTGGAGTCCGCACCTTTTGCCTGAGGTCTTACTACAGGGGTTCTATGATTAGTTTCCAGTTGAGCTTGGGTTCAAGTATAACGCCAAAGTACCTTACACTTTGGGAGAAGGTGAGTATTTGGTTGTTAAGACGTGGAGGCTTGGTGGTCAATAGCATCGGTTACGTTTCAAGGCATGTGGAGAGCTTCTTAAAAAATATTCCCCTGTTCTCCTTGAGTCATGTCTTACCTCGTGAATTTTATAACCAGTCGCAGGAACAGTTGGCATTTTGGTCTGATTTTAAAGACTAAGAATGTTCTTCAAGCATCCTTACCGTCGTCGCACTGTCACCACATTAGATCCTTTTTTTCGAGTTTCCAGACATCGCTACCTTCATTACTGTTCTCATTCCTGTATTCCTCTCCACTTAATTTGTTTTATCACATCTAACAAGGCAAATCGAATTGAATTAACAAAAGTCTCAATGTAAACATAGTCCTTAACGAAGCCAATTGGTATAACTGTCGCCAGTTTAATCGTAGATAATCCAATGAACAGAGAGTTGCAAATTAACTCCATTAACAGTTCTAAATTTGTAATCTCTATCCCCTTGTCAGGACGAACAAAAAATCAAAAAAATAACCGAATTAAACCCCCCGACTGTCCTAAAAGTCAATTTGAACATCCGTTTAACTGCATCGAACTTCAATTCCAATTAACGCATCGATTACCAAGCCAAATGCTAATTGCTTTGCACTAAACCGTCCACCAAAAATCTGTGTTTTCAAATACTCCTCCCAGTTTGAGAGTCTCTTTTAGAACCGAAAAAATGAAAACACGACAACAACAAAACAGGACATCATTGCAGAGTCGGGAACCCATTCCGATTAGCAAATGCCATTCATGTACATCGATGATCCTTGTGCACATAATCATTTGGAACTAACTGTCTCCAATGTCCTGCAGTTGCCAAAAAAAAAAATAAAAATTGTTTACACAAACCTGACAGGATTACCAAATGTCTAGTCGGAAATTCTTTTCTTTTTTTGTTTTGTTTTGGTGGCGGTGTGGTGTGGTGACTTACAGACAGGAAGTTGTAAAAATCGAACTCTCTCTCTCTCTCTCTCTTTTCAATTTGGTTTTTAGATACACTTTTGTGGTTATAGATACGTAGATAGATTTACGTGTGTGTGTATAAAAGATTCACGGCTGTCTGGTGGACGGCTCTGTAAAATAAAAAAAAACCGTGGAAACAAATCCTCCACGCAGACATGAGTGGGATGGCTTAAATGGTTTTTTCGTTATGAAAATAATTCTCTGTTTGATGGCGTTGGTGAGGTCCTTGGAAGGTCTCTGCAAGGTTAGGTAATGCAACTTTGAAAACAAAGTTTGATTCTCCCTTTGCATCCTTAGTCCTTTAACAAGCTGTCACAGGGCTGTCTTTCTGTTTCTACTAAGGCTTGGGCATTCGCCTAGGAGGTGGAATGTCTGCGTCGTGGCATCCTCTGCATAGGTCTGTTATGCTCATACGCATTCTCTTTAGGTGGGCCTCCAGCAGGTTGTGACCTGTCATAATGCCTATGAGAAGTGATAGGTGACTTCTGTTGAGTGCGATGATTTTTTATTTGTGTCTGTTCAGAGCGTTCTTGAGGTGCCGCATGTCGTGATTGAGAACCATTTCTCGTTCGCCAGTTTTTGGAATTTCGCGGTGATGCTGGACTTCTTAAGTTCCAAAGGGGATAGGATTGAGTCATCATAAGCCATTGTCAAACCCATCTCGGAACACATTCTTGTGGGCTCATCCGTCTTTTCATTCCCATGGATGCCCTTATATTCCGGAACCCAAATGAGTGTGACGTTATGATTTTGGCGCTGAGCGCTTTGAGCTCATCGTGGCAGCATTTCATCGTTTCTTGATCTGATCGTTGTGGATGTGATGGCTTTGATGGCTCCTTGGCTGTCTATGTATGTATGGATGTATGTATGGCTATGTAACTTCTTGGAGGTGCTTGTTCTCACGAGGTTTCGGCGATTGATAGAACACCCTGCTATGGTTTGGAAGTCTTATCGACCGTGCGATGTTTGGTTCCGATGCATAGATCTCGGTGCCTACACCCGCATCCATTGGTGACCCATCCGTGAAAATGGATATATGATTGAGGTTAATGGCTCTCTCCTTCTGTCCAGCTCTCCCTGGAGGGAATTTTGAGTTCGAGGTTAAGGCTGTATTCCGGTATAAATAGTTGGTACTGGCTTCAATGTTCACCCATTTGGTGATTGGTTGGGGACCTATCAGGGCTTTTTTTCAAAGGTTGATTGGCATCGTGTCTTACGTCATATCTAAGAAAGGTCTTGACACAAGTCGTGACAACATTTGAACCATTTCCCCATTTTAACTAGAGCACCTTCTTGTTAAATGACGTTTTTAGTTGTTTTTCCTAACCAGACACTCGACTGGACATGTATTGAAATCGAACCACCTCCCAGACTCTTCGAGTGACTTCCAGGCACTTGTGATTAGAGAGGTCTGCAAGAAACTTAGCCTCAGCCCTACTACCTCAAACAGCAAAGGAATCTTTATTGACAGCCAGGCTGCCGTCAAAGCTCTTCACTCACCTACTTCGTTCTCTAGAATAGTGTAAGGACGATATATCGCAGGCAAACGCTCGGTTTAACATCACTCTCCTCTGGACGCCCAGCCAAAGCAACATAAAGGGGAATGATAAAGCTGACGTGCTAGCCAGATGTGGTTCAACCCTTGATGCCTCTCTTGTGGAGTCAGTCCGCTCAAATAAAACTGAAAGGTCCTTTCTATTCGTGCGAAAAATGTAACATACACATACACAATATGAATGGTTTCGAGAAGAAAGACCTTATTTCCGTACGGGATGCCTCAAAACAAACCCTAAATAGGAACCTGCATTTTGAAGGGTCACCATCAGGGGTGACCAAGTTCCCCCAGTTTATCGAACTTGTACTGACTTAATCCTCTCTATCTTCAGACTAACCAATGTGTCACTTTTCCTAGCCTCTAGGGGCCCTACTCTTCATCACTTTTTCGTCTTTAGATGCTTTCATTTTGTTCTCTAGCCATGATCAGTAGCGGCGAGGCGTTGGGATAGGGCGCGTGCGAATTCCGACTAAAGGGGGCACTGGCACTGCCCATTATGCACATTTATTTTCCTGTACCCTTATGATGGAAACTCACTCCCATTTCCTCTGCAAATGTCCGGCACTAGCAGAAGCCAATCTGCGTACACTAAATCAACCATTCTTCGACGACCTCAATGGCATTTCGGGTAAAGGGACACCAGATCTAATCCACTTTCTTAACTCCACAGGCTGGATCTAGGCACCGACTGTCTCACATCCTCAACGAGACACATCACCAACCAGGTCACACGAGTCGTGATAGCAAAAAGGCACATCCAGTGCTACTTGGGTTCATGTTGAACCACCACCTCTACCTACCTACCCTTATGATGGTTTCCGTAAAAGCTTTCCCGATTAGAAAAGGGATTAGTTCAAGGAATACCTCGATAGTTTCTGTGGAACCTAAGAGCTTTGTTGCAGAAACGCAGCCAATCTTTGCACTTTTTTTTAGGTTTTTTTCTGTTCTGATCAATAGGGTTCTCGTGTGCTGGGTCCTCACGCTTTTCCTCTTCGTCTCTATACACCATTGATGACCAGGTGCACTCTCCTAATACTTCGTCTGTACGCTTTGATAGAGTCTGTGCATGTGGATCTCCTAGCAGCTTCACATCAAGCCTTCTACGAAAGATCATCTTTGGTCATAAACTGAGTAAAATTCTACTTTCTCCCTAGTAGTAACCAACAGAAGATACAAATTCTCTCCGTTATCCCCATCCCTTTGACAACTCTGTGACGTTTCTTCGTCATCATTTCCCAAGCTCAACCATTCCCAAAAGAAAACTAGGTCAACTTTCACTCCACAAATCCATCAATTATCCCAAAAGATCTCCCCGCACTTGATATCCCAACATAAGTACTCCCGTCTAACCCCACTTAACTTGGTGACAAATCAAAGTCAAATCAAAAAAACTGAAACCAATTCCAGCTTCCATTTTGGTTCACCATACCGATGAGAGATGTTAATCTAAATATCATTTACCTCAAGTTCAAATCCATTTGTAGATTCATTTCAGTAATCCCTCCCCCCACCCCGCAACACATTCCTGATTTCCGATATCTGATAGCAAATTCGATTGCGATTCCAATTCCAAAAAACACTGAGTCCCGCTTGCGAAAGGATACTTTCAATACGAGAGTACTAATATGGATTTTACATTTAATTAATCGCTTTTTGATATTCCCCTCCAGTTGAGGGGTGGTCAGCAGTAGTACCCACACTATCCCCCATTGGGTAGCTAATTTCAGAAATGAGTTTTATTTAAATTCCAATTGCAGTCTGGCAGAACAGCGGTATACATTCAACACAACCAAGTCCTCTCTTTAGATGTTATCAGGATCAATTTGGAAACCGAAAAAAAGGACCACATACACGGGTAGTGTAGTCTTTTTTCAATGGCATTGCCTGGGTGCTATTAGTATGCAAAACGGCAATCAAAGAACGCATTGAAACTATATCCTCTGTTCGATTTGTGTGTTCTGGTGGTTGACTGGAAGAGAGAAGATTGTATACCCCCCGCCCTTCGATGGAATCAATGAAATAATTGTAAAGAGATTGTGGTGGCAGCACCTAATAGTGGGTGGAACAAGATAACTTACAGAGTTGGAATTGCTAGCTACACAATCATCCATTCGAAAGCTTATCTTTTGATGGGGAAGGTGCCTAGAGTTTAGGTAAATTCATCACAAAGTGCAAGAGGGACCACAGCGAAAGAGGGCTGTCAAATTTCGACTTCGAACTGCAAAGGTTCCTGTTAAACATGAACATCTTCACCTACCTTGACCTCTACCATGCTGCCGTCTGCTCGTCTCGCACAGTAAGTTGACTGAGTATACTTCCCAGCTGTACTAACTTCCTAAAATTATATCTTCTTCCTGTCTCCCCACCAAAAAGGTCTCAAGGACTCTTGTAACAGACACGACAGTTTTCTTAAAGCTTTGACCGGTTTACACAGCCATATAGAAGAGAGGGGCTTGTCCATTTACTCGAATGTCAGGATATGAAGTCAGAGATTGGCAGTCTTCTTATTCTTCTCCCTGATAAATTGAGCGCTGTATCAGTCTCTGTATTTTGAGGTTGTGTCTCGTCCTTAGAATGACAAGACTTCGTTGCCATTCTTCAAGAAGCATCAGCACACTCTTTATGACAAAAAAAACTTCTAATATCGTGGATTCTAACCTTGGTGAAGAGAGCTCAGTTCTAAATCTCAGGCAACTGATTCCTATTTAGGTATCATTGTGCCTTAGCTCTCTAGAAGATTGTGGTCAACTAATGACCAGGCCTATGGGCGAGACTTGTTGATTGAAGCCTACTTTAATCCCGAACTGTAGCGCTACCTAAGTCGGAGTCCTTATGATTCCTTAGTATCTCTGCACATGCAATTTTTTGGCGCGACAGCTCATAGAGAGCCAAGGCCTAGCTTTTCACAACCATTCATGGAAGGGACCTACAACTTTAATGCCGACTCCGAACGGCGAATTGAGAAGCTTTTCCATGACAGATTATACTCTTGCAGGTTTGTCCTACCTGCGAAGAGGTGATGCCGCAAAAAAAAACGTTTAGTGGTTTTGAGGATCGAAGCTGTGTCCTTTCGCTTAGCAGTCCAATGGACTAACCACTAAGCCACGTCTTGATCCGCCTGTTTTTCGATCGATTCCGGCCTTAAGGCTAGAAGATCTAGAAGCAGTATACGATCTATACTTCGTAGCCCACCTTGTAGCGCCAGTTTATAGCACGATTCAGGCTTAAGATCGAACTCTTCTCCGAAATGCCGGGATAATAATTGTTATCTATAGCGCCATCTAAGCGTCACTTCTCATCTATGGTTTGTGTACTTGCTAAATTATTACTTTGATGACTTTCTTCAAATTTTAGCATTGTAACGCCTTAAAATCTATATCAACTTCTACTACACCCTTTTCCTTCGGCACAAACTGTTTTGTAATTCAAAACCTCAGCACTGGATGGATACGAACAACCACAAAAGATTGCAGACAACTAACCAACGATACCACGTTCCAACCGTCAGCCAACAAGCATTTGCCCTCGAAATGTAACTGCCTTTGACATATGAAGTCTACCCAACCATGGGGGAATCCACAATACAACAAAGAATCGAATCGCCAACCTCCTAACAAAAGATCTTATCGACGTCATGATTTAGGTATCCTGTGAAGTTCAAAGTTTCGAATTCCAACATGGGTACCTCCACTATCCACCAGTGGTCACTCGTGAACTTCATTTTCCTTGTATCAGTCTTCGAACATCGATTTCACTTGCCAGAGTTTGCAAAGTACCTTATCGATATCTCATCATAGTAACAAATGACAACACACACACACATGCACACCCATGCACACCCATGCAGTAGCCAAAAGAAATCCAATGGGGGAAGTGCATCAGAGAATGATGGACCTGTATGCTGTAATAGTATCTCGTTCCTCCTTAACCTGTAATCAATCGATTTCTTGTGATCTTATCACCGGCAAAATTGTCGTAGCCGCTTTGGAATTGCAGGAGCAGGATCCGAGTGCAGATACAAGCATCGCATGTACCCAGGAACAATGGGGAATCATTCGTTATCTCTGCCAGTTGAAATGTGAATTTACAATTCTCGATTGTATCTCTCAAGATGGAATGGAATGAAGGGGGGAAATAGTTGTATAGATACACTCAATGGTGTACCCATGCGTTCATGTTTCAGGTAGCTCGATTGCGGGATGCTTTGATTGCTTCCGAAATTTTTATTTGTTAACCTCGATGTGGTGGAGATATGTAGGTAGTGAGTGGAGAGATATTAGTTTACAAAGGCAATGACCTAAATTATGGGCTTTTTCCTCGTTTTTTTCTGCATAAAAGAAATTGGCAATTGGTTTAGCTAGGTTATCTGCCTACTTTTTGGGTCAACAAGTTGAGTGTAGAATAAAAATTGTTGGCACGACATGGAACATAGCTATTTGCAACTAGGTAATCTTCTGAGCATGTCTTCCCCTGTCAAGTGGAAGGAGGTTAGACAGATTCATTTTGATGTCTTTATACGTGTCAACATTGCACAAGGCAGACTCTGTTTGACAAGACCAATATCAGTGCAAGAGTCCAAAGGGGGTTTGTTCTAAACTTATGTCATTACCGTCGGTTTAAGGATCAGGCAATCGTGGCACCAGAAAGCTTGGAAACTGGAAGAAGCGTGCCCGGGACCGTGAAGGATGGTAAGTGTCAATAATTCAGGCTCAGACCCTCCTAGAGCCAGTAATGTCATAACGACAACGCAGTCGAGGTAGAACCTCACCAATCAAGACCACAATGAAAGACAAGAAAGAGCTTGTTACGAGCCAGGGTCAGGCCACGGAAGCATCGTCGGTGGGAATGAGGAGGTTATACGGCTACTTTTGTCGGACGGGGGTAGTTCTTGTCTTCCCTCACTCATACACCACCTCTTCAAATAAGAAGAGGATCTCAAATATCCCACTCAGACCACGGATAGACTTGAAAAAGATAGGAAAGGAGAGAAGAGGAGAGAGGAAAGAACAACTCCAATTCAATGAACCTGTGCCCATACAGAAGAGAAGGAATGGAAGGGGGAACTTAAAGCTGGCCTTAGGTAGGTAGGTAGGTGGCCTTAGGTGACACAAAACCCACCACATCAGCGGGCAGTCGCCTAGCTACGGGAACGGACAGAGAACAAAAGGTGCGGTTCCAATCCAGCAAAGCCACCAGAACTGTGGCCGATAGGCTGAGGGTCAAACCCAACAAGGCAAAGACAGCGGAGCACAGGAAACCGGCAACCAGCAGCTCCAAAAGAGGCCGACACGATCTCTCCAATGTCCAAAAGCAAGAAACCGAGTACTACAGGGCCCGCGGCCATCTATGCCGATTTGGCAAAAGACAACCAACAGGTGGTCGTCATAAAAGAAAACACCGCAGGGCAAAAGCTAACTGATGAACAATGCTACCAGCAGCTCTTCCGGCCCAATTCCACTCTTTGAGCAGCTAACCACCATTAAAGGTTGGTACCTAGGTAGGTTGAAGAGGTGGCTGCATCGCATGATGTAGCCTTCACTCGGATCCCTACGAATCCATGGTGTTCCTCGAACGTGTCTGAAAAGACAGAAAGAAGAGGATCGCTCGGCCTCCTTGAATCATCCTGAATTTGTAGTGAATTTTAGAACGGCTTTTGGTGGCTCAGGCCGTTAAAAAAGTATTGACCGAGGACCGTATTTCTTGTTCTGTGTAGGAGTAGGGTAAGCTAGCCTTACTATCTCAATCTGAACCTGCTAGGGTCCTAGCCCAGGCTTATTCTACTTAAAACTAACCTAAACAATTCCTCACCATATGCATTCACTTCCATTGTTGCTCCTCTATATCGAGTCATCTCGTTCCAGAGAACACACCATGGACAGCTCTTACAACCTTCGCTAGCTCTCTTGGCCTTGTTCACTGGGAAATAGCCCCTTATCTGGTGTCCAAACACAAAATGTCACGTCCCGTAGAGGAAAGCTAATCTGTCGTCTTGTATAGTCTTAGTGGCGGCAGTAAATGTAATTTCGTCCGCCAAGGTCGTCATCCTTAGTCGTCTTTCCTTAGGCAGGTAGGTAGAGGTGGTAGCTCAACATGAACCCAAGTAGCGCTAGTTACCACGACTCGTGTGACCTGGTTCACGATGTGTGTTGTTGAGGATGTGACACAGTCTGTGGAGTTAAGAAAGTGGATTAGATCGCATATCCCTTTACCCAAGATGTCGTTAAGGTCGCCGAAGAATGGTTGGTTTAGTGTTCTCAGTCTAGCTCTTGCTATTGGCAGACATTTGCCGAGGAAATAGGAGAGAGTTTCCTTCTGTTCGCTCTTAGTTGGATATAGGCTGGACATTTGCCGCGAGTGAGCCGTGTAGAGCCGAGCCCTGCCTGGCCAGTTCATCTCCACTGCCCTGAAACCCAGAGCAGTGTGACCATGAAGCGTGTCCAAGCCTGTTCCGGTACTCCTGTATCAGTTTAGAGGATGTGGTTGCCAATTCAATAGATCTAATAGCGTCTTTCCTTACCCTTCATTGTATATATTTCCCTATCGTCTTCCGTTGCGTCTCAATCTATTCTCTCTTTCGACACCATCTGCACGAGTCCCCTCAACTCCTTGATGCTAGCTATGGTCCACCTAAAGATTAGCGTTGACACCCTGTCCTTGATATTCTGTCGTAGAATGGGCTACTAAGCCCTGTTCGTGTGGTTCGATCCTCATCTGGAGGACCAACGTCCGTTTGTCACTGTAGAAGTCGTTGAACGCTTTATGTGGGCCCTACCTTTGAATCGCTTCAGTAGCTGTTCTAAAGGTCCACTGCCTGATCGCTGAGGCATGCCCAAGTCCCGCTTACGTGACGCACTTGGCAATCTGTTGTGGTTCCATGTGAATCCATCGTCAGGAATGATTGTGGTTGCAGTCCACTTCTTGTCTCTCATTATCCTGCAAGTCCTGCCTTTTCATTCAATAAGCCTCTCACATCAAAACTGAAACCAAAATACAGGCCGTTGCAACCCGAAATGGACTTTTACTTCCTATTGTCATCGAAGCAACAGATTTAGTTGATTACGTCACACTACTTCTCCTCCTTGTTACGAGTGTTAATTTAGGCACTCCATCAGAAGAGTTTATATGTAAATAACTGTATACACAGCGTGGTTCGAAATTTCCCTAACAATTGCCTGACAAATCACTGCAAATTAATAAAAACCTCTCAACACAAGGGAACCAATTAGATGTCAACATCTTCGCATCGATCTTCCCATCGTTTGATTGAGACTAATCCAAACACGATGACAGTCACCAAACAGTCTTACATCGATCGAAAGTTTAATAGCCTCGGATTGACTTATTAATTAAATCCGAACCCACAATACCCTAGTAAAATCAATTCCAATCCAATTGGATGTGACAAAAATCCCACAACAATCCCAAGTGGTATCGCCCCAAAAAACAACCGATTTATCCACAGTCACCTAGGAGGAATACTCCCGTCGTGAGCCGAGGCACCATGTTGCCTCGAACAATTCTCCAGAAGAATAAAGTCCAGAGTTCGTGTCTCCTAAATTACATGTACACACGGGGCCTCAACGGACCGATGACAAATGGCGGCGGAGTCTTGGAATTTTTTTTCAAACAAATTTCCATCGTGTTACCTTTAATTGGCGATTAACCACCTATTGGGCTAAGAGTTGTCCACAATCCATGAGGAACATCGATCGCTGAGTGTAGTATAGAACGAGTACAATGGGAGCACCTTGCGCGCATGAGAAGATGAAAGGGATCGTTTGAGAGCCTGAGCCTTTCGAAAAGAGTTGTTTGTGTGTGATTTATGGGGAAACACACCCGAAGGAAGGAAGGAAAGAATGTCGAACAGGAGTTTCCACAGCGAGTGGTATTTGTCAAGAAACGTTGGATGTGGGGGGATGGTGTCGCAATGGGAATTCTAATGAAAATTTATTTTGAAATGTTAATGTATGCGTGCGAAGGGGTATTAATTATTGATAAAGATTTGTCATGAAGGTCCTAAGAGAGTCCACAACTTGCCAAGAGTCTCAACTCTAAGTTAGTCACTTACTGAGAGATGCTTTGCATAACTTTTGATGGGTCAGTGTTGAGACAAAGCCTATGCCCACAGAAAGAAGGCTTCTTTTATCAAACACTGTCCACAGAGTCTTGGCAGATACAGGGGATGCTTCCTGTTCTTAAAGCTACATTGTTCGATTGGCAAGGTAAGGGCAAAAGAAGCCGTCTATGGTCAGTTTATTGTCCAGTGTTTCCCAATGGACTCGCGCTGATCACTGTGAGTTCTGTTCTTTCGCGTCTTGTTTATCAACTTTGTTGTCCTTGGCAAGGACAGTAACTTGGTTGATCTGTCGTTGATGTCTGATAAGACAGTGGAATGGACATGGATTAAGCACTTGATTCCTCCTTCGCTTCATCAGAAACTAAAATTTTTTCAACGAGTAGGTAAGGAGATCTTCCAGAACCATGTGATATCACAATGGACCTGTCACTGGTCTAAGTGTGTTGGCAGCCACCTTAAACCAACCTAAGCACTTGATTAAGAGATTCATTTCACTTAAGAGAAGACTAAGAATCACTATAGATGTCATCAAAGGACACTGCTCCATAGGTACACATGCCACTCGACTGGGCCTTCCTGCAAATAATTTCTGAGGAAGCTACAGGGACGAAGAAGATCCCTTATCTCCTCTGTACATGTCTAGCACGCTCCCTTAAAAGGCGGAACCATCTCAGTGCCCTCTCCTTTGACAATCTTAGCGACCTAGCACAAGAAGGTGCCAAAAACCAAGTGGGCTGTATCACAAACTCCCACTGGTTCAACGGATAGGTGAAGGAGTTCTCTTAAATCCTGAGGTATCACAGTGAAGCTTATACTGGCCTAAGTGCTTCAGAGGTATTCGCTGACTACCCTCCTAACCTAACCTAAGCTTGTGATTGAATAGGAGGGGATCCATTTCTCTCTAGTTTGTCAGCTCCTTTCATTGCCTTCATTGCTGCTATGACCTGGAACCCATATCACAGTAATGTGAAGCCGACATCTTTAAGGCAAGCGAGTCCTGCTTTACACTGTTCTACAAGTTTAGAGGTTGCCATCGTCGAGCATAGTGAATGGCTTGACTGCCCGTGAAGATCGCCAGGTTTCATGTCTTCCGAATCGCTAGTTCCACCGTCAGGAACAGACTTGCAGATTTGGGCGTGGGAGTACAGAAATACCCAAACCAGCTCTGCAGTCTATTTTAGACTCGTCGGTAGATAAAGGTCATGTCCAGAGACGTAACATTCCACGGTGGTGTCTGGAAAAACTTGTTTTTTTTTCTCTGGGACTCACTTGCCCAGAAGTCTGATCAGACACAGCGACAACGTCAGTGAGGCTTGTGAGTTAGATTTTCCATTCCTGCCTAGTAGAAAGCCGGACAAGGAAATCTATTCTGAAGCTCAGTTTCAAGATTGGGAGTGCTCTTGGTATCGCATTTAGGACGTTGCCGAGACCTTCCTTTTTGGAGGTGCAGCGCCTAGATTGTGGTCTAACTACGCTTATGGATACATTGGATTGGATTGAAAGATTGACGTTATATATCGTTGCAGATTCAATGCTCCTGTTGGACATGATCGTAGGTAGGGGTGATTGCATTTTGTCTGACCCACCCTTCACTCGCATCGTTGCGGATCTATTGTGCAACCCCAGCGTGGAATGTCGAGTCTAAAAGAGAAGACAGAGAAAGAAGGTGTTAGTTGGTTGGATATGCCATAGCAACATAGAGGGGAATGAGAAAGACCACCCGCTTGCCAGATGTGGTTCCACCTTGGATGTCTCTCTTCCGGAGTCAGTCTGCTCTCTGATGGGACTCATCAAGGCTAGATTTCTTTCCCTGCATTGCCAACTCTTGGTGGAAAAGTCTAGAAACCTGTGCCATATCTAGACAGATATGGCCCACCCGCAATAAAAACAGGACAAGTGACCTAGCCAATAGCACCCGTACCGAGACAGCAAGAATCAAAGCAATCAAGACGGGCCACTGGTCAATTGGTCCACACGCTGCCAAGTTAGGCATTCCGTTTAGCCTCCACTGCTGTAGTTGCGACAACTCACGTGAAAAGGAAACCCTATTCCACTTTCTCTGTGACTGCCCGGTACAAGGCAGAGCCAGGCACCGCACACTTGGCAAACCCTTCTTTAAGGAATTATCAGAGATTTCTGACATCAAATTAACTTTCCGAACTCCACAGGATGCATCTGAAAATTGCGCTCTTAGTCACGTCCATCAACATCCAAGTCGCGTGAGTTGTAGTATCAAAACGACGGAACCGTGCCACTTCTAACTACGTATCATTCAGGTGCGTTAGCCTTTATTGTAAACAGCATCTTCCCAGGCCCTACTTCGTATAATTACCATTTTCCGTTCGAAGACAATGGTGCAACTTACAAAACTCGTTAAAATATTCTTTCGGGCACTGACTTCTGGAAGCAATTCAACCATGCCCGCTCTCCCTGTCCCTACTTAAGTCTAATTACTTCGTGTTTGAACAAACCCTGATTGTTTTCTTCATATCTAAAGGACACCCTTATTTCCAAGCGCATCACATTCACAACAAAGGAATAACGCTACATTGCTACGTCCACAACTATAGGTGCAGCCCCTTCCATTTCGAAGAGCAAATAAAATATTAAAAGCAAAAGTTCGTTTGTTTTCAAAAAGAATTTTGATATTTGGCTCTAGTACCTCTCTAAACCTACTGTTTGCTTCTCCCTAAATAGTTTCACTTCCTTCAAAGTGTATACTCTCCAGTAAGAGATGCCAAAGGCTCTTTAGACCTCCCTATGCCTCATTTCGTGTAAACAATAATCAGAGAGAAGTATAATTTTCCATTCAGTTTGTCGGGAGAAAATTGAAAACTTTTCCACGAAACTTTATTCCATTTTTGGGAAGTTTTTCCTCGTGTACCCAATTACAAGTATCTTTTACTTTTTAGGCTGTCTCACTCTTTCATTCGTGTTCTGTGTGTACTTTCACTTGAATCGAGCGAATTGAAATCGCATGCAAGTTCGCCTTTATTGCACCGAAAATGATGCTTTCGTTTGCCCTGCACTTGAAAATTATTAGTTTCCCTTCGCAATGGTATGAAAAGTTTAATTGATTCTGAGAGGTGTTTTCGGGTGAAAATATTTGTGGTCTACTCGAGAATTGAGTATCGGATTGGGCAATAGTGGCCGGGGCTAATGTATCTGGAGGAGAAAAGGAGCTATTTGCCAAAAACTTTGGACAAAGAAAACAAAAAAAACTTTTAAATTGCTTGCAATCTTGTTCAATTGGAACACAACACACAGGCGGAGATGAATTGACTGTTGTCGTCCGAATTATTAGCCATTAGCACGCTTCGTGATTTGATTAATTGCTTGAGAATAGTTTTTTGGGAAATACTTAGGAACAAACTGAAGGTTGACTCCAATTGAAGTGATTGACAGATGTAGGGTGTTCCATTGAAGTGGGGTGTCAATTGAATCCAATTGGAATGAACAACACACATAATGGAATGTATCGCAGTGATAGCTCTTGTTGGAATCTACAACTGATCTAACGTTTTGCAACGTTAGAATCTCTTTAACAGACAGATATATCGCAACAGCACCTCATTGGATACATTTTCACCCGTTTCACAAGTCATTTCAGTCGGAAGTACTACTACTTCTATTACAGTCCGGGATGAACGTCCCCCTCAACCAACAATCCTCCCCAGTTAGCCCGGTCCTTTTGTAACCGCTTACAGTCACGCATTCTAAGTGCTTCCACTGCGTTGTACATCCGAGTTAGATTTGAAGACTCTCCAGACCGAAGCGTTGGTATCCATTCGCTCTACATGTCTTAGACATCTCAAACGACCAATGTGCAGCTTTTTTGGATGCCGCTGTACAGCTCGTCTTCCCAAAGCCCATCAACGCAAACAATTTTTCAATCGAAGCGACCAAGTAGTGTTTCTTTATCTGCTTTCGATAGAGTCCAGGCTTCAAAGTAGGACTGAGATGATTAAGGTCTTGTATAGAGTCTTCTAAATTCTTCGGAAAGAAGCCTTACTAGCCAATTGCCTTCTCAGTCCAAAGAATCAGCGATTGGCAAGAAACTCAAATGCTGATCCCTTTTTCGCCACGTTGTCCACCTTTTCACGTTTCATTCGATGCTTTGATGTATCACTAACCTATCACCTAAGTATGCTGGCTTTCGCTGGGAGCCACTTCAACCCAACCTAACCTAAGCCGGCTTAAAGTCATTTAGAAGTCCATACTCCATAGCCATTAGATCACATTCCATTGCCAGGGATTTATAAACGTCGGTCTGTTCCATACGCCTGATCACTGCTAAGTCGCCCAATGCGATTAAGATATTTCTACCTTACAACTGACTCTCACTGACAAGTGACTTAGCGCCTCACAAAGCCCCGAGTTATCTCTTTTCAACCTTCGATTTTGGCGTTCCTGCATAGCACTCGCACTAAGTTCCCACCGCATGTACAAATTTACGAGTAGTGTCACTTGATTCGTTAGAAGCCTAGATCTACACAAACTCAGTCTAATGGACTTTGCTGGTTCAAGAAAGTCTCATTCAATGTTTTGACAGCTGTTCTAAAAATACTTGTCGGACGGAGCCTGAATGGGGGCTTATCCGATGTTGAGCTTCTCGTTTTCATCTAAAGTTTGTGATAGGACACACTTTTAGACGTTGGCTTGCAGCAGGGTCGACTTGATACCTATTCATCTGTTCCTGACAGGTAACATACTAAGTCTACCTCTAGTTTCGAAGCTTCAAGCTAGGAGTTTTGAACTCAAGTGGTTTTGTAGTCTCCATCGGATCTCTAGTAGGTTGTCGAAGCTGTATCTATCCACAGAAGGACTTTGGCATTAGCACATGCTGCCATACTATGTTGTGTCCCCATTTAGTTCGAGATCAACTCTTTTCGCCTGATCGTCTGTTGCCTACAGTGATTGGGGGGCTGACACCTTCTCCATGAGCTTTCTGCTTCAATATCCTGTGCACGTTTAGAACAACTCGAAGGTGACTGTCGTGAAGTCTGTAGTGGGTATCATGTTTTCCATACTTCGTCCGCATTCTAGGTTAAAGTACAATCCAGTCCAGCTAGCTACTCCTTACAATCTTATACCAAGTTGTTGGATCATCAAAGCTGACAACTTTCTCAGTTGCATTGTAGAGTTTTGATGTCCAATACCTTTCCACGTCACGGCATTTGATGAGGTGCTTCTCATAGTATTCCAACTTTACTCTTCCCAGGCGCAGGTTAATGTGACTTATTAGCTCAAAGAAGCGAAGGCATATGATTAAAAAAGTTCACTTCCTCTCTCCAAATATATATCACAACGCTTACATGTCAAGTCATAGAAAGTGTGTTTGGTTCCAACGACAGTTACAAAGTGTATTCTATTCCAAAAAAGAAAACACACTTTTCTACCCTACCTCGTTACACCTCATCGGAACCTCACATTCCACCGGCTCGTCGACCTCGTCGACGGTGGTCGTTGGAGTCGATGCCAAAAAAAAACTTTTGAATGCGAAAACATTTCAAAAACCCATAAAACACAAAGTGTTCATGATCCATTGAATACAAATCATCTACTGAAAAGTTCCGACCATTTAACCTCAAAACAAAAGCGAGTTCACCATCCCCCCCTCCACCCCTTTGGAGTGAGGTCTACGCAGCCTTGCCGGTTCTATCCTTTAACGTGTTTTCTCTTTTATTTTTCAACCAAAAAAATGTGTGGAACAACAATAAACTGTTACATGCTTTACGGGCTATACCCACCCAAAACTAAAGACGAGGACCAACCTCACACATAGAGGGAGAGAGAACAATTTAAATAACACACACAATCTAACAATCTAACCGACAAAATCGAGCAATAAACGAGCAATAAAGTCGACATAGCAACTTCCTAACCTCAATTTTCAGTTTTCAGCGGGGAGCTAGCTGGTGGGAGAAGCAAAAAAAATGGAAATACCCATCGATAGCGTGTCGCCTATACCTATATTGTTGCACCCCATCCTTTGGAACTACAATGTTGCACATACGGAGTGAGGTAGCATAGTGGAAGGCCGATAACTTAAGGGGTGTACCAGTACGACTACGACTACGACAACGAAGTACGAGTATGTGCGGCATCACTGCAAGTGCACGGACGATGAAGTATCGATAATGTTCTTGGGAACATAGACCGAGGACCGATCGAACGTGGATAGGGTTTCGCAATTCATCCAGAAAAGTGCATACACAGCTTTTTGACGGCGACGGCGAGCGTAAAATGCTGCTGCCAGCCTGGTTATAGCTAGAGGAGCATACACTTTATGGGTTTCCAATACACTTGTACAATTATCCTTGCCGACGGTTTTGAAATGGACGTACAGTAGGGGTTGATTGTTGTGCAACGGTTGGCTATTGGAAAAAAAATGTTGAAAGGGATGCTTATTGAAGTGCTCCATTGATGGGAAGTTTTGAAAATACGGACACTAAGACCTTTTGGGAGATTCCAGAGGTTAGGCAGGTGGTATCGAGTAAGTTAGTTAGACGTGGCCCTCGGAGAAGACGTAAACTTAGACCAAAAGTAGGTCCATTAGGGTTAACTACTCACCGTCGCCAGAGTGGTACGTTTGTTGGATCTATTTGGTCCTGTTAATGATTTCCACATTGAGAGCTCACTTTCCCTAGCCATGGCTCTTTTTTTGGGATTCAATTCACGTTCAAACTTTGAAGTCAGAAGCGGTCTTCTAGAATGTTGCTCCTAATGGTGAACTGCTGAAGGAAACTTCCCTCAAATCTCTGGTCAAAGCTGATGAGGTAGAGAATATTTCACTTAGGTCAAATTCTCCACAGTTTGGGATGGGCAAAGCAAGCCAAGATGTGAGCTCGCAGCCTTTTGAATCTCGCTGTCGAAAAAATTGGCATCTTTTCTCACATGTCTGGGCTTACCTTGGTATCGAACTCAATTTAAGCACCAGAAAATGGGCTTGATAACCATCTTCCAAATTGGTTGTACCGCATTCGGATGTCGAATTCCCTGTTCTACCATCTCGCTCTGGTGTAGACAATGAACTCAAACATTTCCAAAGTATAGACACTTCGGAACTTGATACTTTTTGTCGACCGCCAACGGACGAGAGAGTCAAATCGTTTAGAAGTTGGCAATTCCTAGGGCCTGTGCTATCTTCGTAACAGAATTCACTGTCGAAACTTAGAACCTAGCATGAGAGTTCTCTGAATTAGTTCGACACTTGTCGAAAGACTGCTGAAAAGTTGGGATTCTGTCACACAGGACCATGCCTTTGTTGTGATAGACTAACGATACGATTGTAAAGGTCTTTGGCAAAGTATGCTTGATTAAGTGTTGAGGTCCTATGAAACTTTTTGATGGGTTCTTCAGTAGAGGGACAGACTGATAAGAGTGAATTTTTAACTGATGAATGCTTCCTTCAAGTTGCCGTTGTTGGAAACTCTTTCTGGTAGTAACGTGCCTTCTCTACATGCTAAGTGTTCAAAGACAGAATATCTGTCCCATAATGCTGCGATGGAAGGATGCCCCACAGTCCGTAATGGACCAGGGCCTCAATAACGAACTCACTGCAGTCAGCTCGTAAGTTGAGATTTCTTTTTCACTTCTATGCGCCTCATAAGCCGACCGGCATGTCTTTTTTCTTTACTGCTTTCGTTCCTCTAGGCCAGATACTTATACAATGTCCACTTGTTCTACATGTCCACACCGAGTAGATCAATGTCATTGGACAGTCCAGCCCCAATGTCTCCATAGGTATCCTTCCTTAAGAGGGGTTGACTACTCACTTAACTACTCGATAAGCAAGAGGAAGTGTTCCCGTAATCACTGCGTAACGATGTCCTCTACTACTTTAAAATTGAAGCTCTCCACATCGCAAGTGGTATTGCTTCTGATCTTTTGGAACACCAAGCTGCCAAAAAAAAAGCAAGCACGCTGTACTACCAGCAGTTACAACACTTTTCCTGTATGAGCTTCAGTGATACGAAGCTAAGGTTACCAGCACTCACCACATCAGCCCCAAATCTGTTGCCTGATATGCAGGACAATCAAACAGGAAGCCACTAGGCCCACACGGCTCATCACAAAGACTTGATTGACAGTCCACATTTGTGTCCGGGTTTTCATAGATTGTTGAGCTCATGTTTATCCTTTGAAAGCCAGAAAAATGCGGCTTGGAAGTTCTGAAGATACATTCTGTTGGTCTCGTTTTGAAGCCTTTGTTCCACTTTTACAAAAGGTCTGTCAACTTTTAACCCCGCCTGTGTAAAGTCTTTGTTATGAATCATCTTGCTCTCTCTCTCTCGCTCTCTCCATCTCTCTCGGTTTCACTTTTGTATTTACACTTTGTTGATAGTTTTCTAGTTTTATCCTGGCGCAAGTTTTTGCCGATGCAGAGAAAGGCGGCAGTTCTTGTGTTTCTTGTTCCATGATTTGTTTTATTTTTTATTTTTTGTTATAGATTTTGTATTAATAAACAAGGATAACAAACTACCACTATGTAGTTGTGAATATAGAGGGCAGTAGGATGTAGAGCTTCAATGCACAGCGCACCAACAGCCAAGCAAACTGCAAATAGCAACAACAGCAGCATAAGCACATCACTGCCCGATTGAAAGGGAGGATGCATTCAATTTCCCTTGCGGTAAATAGGATAGAGAATAGAAAATTTATTGTTTACCGTTCAATTTATCCCTTCGATGAATATTTATTGAGATAGACAATGTGTGGATGGAGTTTGAAAGCCGCTGTGTTGGTAGAGGTTATTTTGAAATGTGACAAGGAGATTGTGCATTATAATGGCGGACAGGGTTTTTTATTTCAAAATGCTGGAGGGGGGGGGTTGGATGTTTCCATTCATCATCTGATGACTTGATGGCTTGCATCGAGATGTGAAGGAAGACTGGTAATTTTTTCTCGACTTTTGTTGGTAATTTCAAGCCATGAGCAGGACTCACTCACACCTTCATTCTCGGTGCTAGATCGCGGGGACATAAATCGAGTGCATGAGTCCGACTATGTCCGACTAATACACCGGCATGGGAAATCTTCGAATCCACCCCTGAGGAACGGCGCGGTAGAGGAAGACCGCGACTTAGGTGGCGCACGCAAGTGAAAGAAGAACTCAACCAACTTGGTGTGAGAAACAAGAGACAAGCAGCTAAGATCGAGCTGGCTCAAGTGTCATTCTAGACTGTAGCGCTTAAATTGACTAAATTGCCTTACCCCCCCTCCAGAATCGGCTAAACACTGCAAGTCGACGACGGGTATAACGATCACATATGAGGAGCCTACATATCTTACCTTTAAGACTAAAAACGGAGAAGATTTTGTTGCTCAAATCTTGGACACAGCTGAATCGTCAAGCTCAAGTATCAAGGCTCTTAGGTTGAAGTGGCTGTCGGCTATAGCCAGCACACTAAGACCAGTGATAGATCCATCAAGGCAATTGGACCACAACGGATAGACTAGCCTAACTTAGCTATGCTAGTGTCTTTCACTGCACATTTTTAAGCCCTTAGATCACAGTTTGGGATGAAACTCTTCTGTACACTATAAATGGCTAGCAAGTCGTAAACATTGAATCTGACCGAAGGAGATTCATAGATTAAACCTTTCTCGTGTCCAATTGTAGAACCAAAATCCACTTTAATGTGAAATTCTCTCAACAACTCCCAATCTGTCATCAGTTTCCTAACAATTTCTCCATCCGAATGGAACGATTCCACTTGTTCCATGATCCAAGTCATTCCCATCAAAAGTTTCACATTAAAGTCTTAAAATACTATGTACCGCTACTCTTTCTGTCTAATCACGGTATAATCTATCCAATTCCTAACCAATCACACCGCAAACGTGACTGAACTCATTTCCCGTTTGCTTCACACGATTCATCATCATCGACATCCGGTGGACTAGGAGTAATTTGAAAACTTTTCGCCCGTGATTATGCGAAAAATACGAGTTTCTCGTCGAAAATCACAGGTGTCAGCTGTGCCATAAAATTTGTGTTGACACTCCCATTTCCGTACAAGAAAACGTATGTATACACACCCCACTATGGGTGGCTTTTTACCGTCAGGAAGTGCATTCCCCACTCAGAGTCTCGGTGTATCCTTGCAGAAATCCTCAAGCACACAATGATTACCTAGATGTGTGTGTGTCGGTGTACCCAATTTTTATTCCATCAAAAATTGGAACATTTGAACATATCCTTCCGCTAGAGTGAGTCTGATACACCATACATCAGAACGGGGGGGCCATAGGAGAGGGGGGAAATGAAATTCATATCATATGTGCATAAGTGAGGCGTGCTAGGTGAAATTTGTCATATCCTTGCATGCGCTGGAGAACAGCAAGTTAAGATTTATGCATTCAACAGATGTTGTTGGCTGATGAAGATATGGTTAAGTGTAACATATGTACATCGTCCTTGTGCTGAGGAAAGTTCTACAGATGCGAGGGACGACATGAAATTGGAAAATTTGAATCCATACACACATACAGATAGACACAGCCAATGACTTCTCGGTGTGGCAAAGTTGTTGTGGTGGTGTGTGGCACGTTCGTTTCTCTCTAAAGATGTTTTATTGTTTTCAACTTGTTAAAGGGTTGCCGTCTAGTGGTGGGTATGTGAAAGGGGGTACCGACACCTATTTCATTAGTCTGTCCTTTTAGGATCGCTGTCAAGTGCATGTGGGTGTTTTAGATTCACGTTCAGTTACTTGGTTAAACTTTCAAATGCGGTTTTATGTAATTTAAAGTGACTTGGTCAAAAGGCTGCTATATCTGGGTTAAGGTGGGCGGCACCTACGAATTGTAAGTCAATTAACATTTCTATGGAGAGGTGGGTGGAATTCTTAGAAACAAATCATACGTAGACACCTCTAGCTTGAGCACGATTCACACCCAAAACAGAGTCTCAAACTTCAACTGAAGTTCAGATTCTGAATTGCCATAGGGGATTTCCTACTCCGGGGAAGCGTTAGCTTTTCACGCTTTGTGGCATTTAAACTATATCGGGACCTAGCACAAGGATCAAAACGATGTCAGGATCTCCGACATAATTCAGTGCGTTCTCCTGCCTTTCGATGGAATTTCAACACCGTGCCCATTTCTTATTACATCGCGTTCTATTTTGTGGACACCGTCCTACTTACGTTCAGAACAGGAGAATCCTTTGTAGGAGTGATCATAGGGCACAATACTTCATTTGGTGCCTTGACATAGGAGTTTATGACGCTTAGCGAACGCGACATAAGACCGTATTCCGAGTTATGACCTAATGTCGCTTTGGCAAAGCGGAAAAGCAACTCAGGCTAAATGAGGATGGTCTTTGCGGGGGCTTTGTAGACGAGGAAGTTAATGAGGATACAACCCACTTTCTCTGCCACTGTCTTGGTCCCTGCCATCTCAAACACAAATCCTTCGGACACTTCTTCCAGACTACCGAAGAACTATGCGACGTAGGGGATCTGTAAGTTTATTAAAGGTTCGAGGTAGTTTGAAACCCTGAGGCAATAGGGCTCTAATGGACACTTTTTTCCCCAATGGTCATCACAATGGGTCCCTACTGACCTGTATGTGGCGTAGAGGTTTTTCTTTCTCCTGGCCAACCTATCTACCTCACTTAAGCTAACGTTCTTCTTGTTGTCGCACTGCTGATCTGATCTACGCCTTCCAGCACAAGGGCGATATCGGCAGCCGAATCTATAGATGACGACTCCTTTTATAATATAAACCAAGCACAGAGCCCTGCGGAATACCTTCAGTAACTTTGTAGTCAGGGTTGGGTTAGGTAGGAATGGCAGGCTGCAATTTGCAATCTCACTTAGACTAGAGAAGGTCCTTTGTGATACCACATGGATCTGTACTTCAACCATAAATTCTACCCACAGAACCAGCCGGAGCTTCCTATGAAGCATTGGAGGCTGCCTATGCTGATGTTAGTCAGTTCGCATAGATTGTGCAAGAAGCTGACTCCTAAGTCCTAAGTATGCTCTTCTTCCAGCTGAGAGGACCGATCATATGCAAAGAAGGTGGAGAATTGCCGGAGTCGGAACTTCCTACGAAGCGTTGGAGGCTTCCTATGCTGATGTCAGCCAGTTCGCTTAGATTATGAAAGAAACTGGTTCCCAAGTATGCTTTTCTACGAGCAGAGAGGGCCGGACATGTGTAAAGAAGGTGGAGAGGACTCCTCCAACTCGCCCATGCAGCTTCTACAAAAATTATTGTAGAGTATGATGCCTAGCCTATTGGCGTGCTTGCCGATGGTGCAGTGTCGCTTTATGACATCTTCTCAGGTGCGGATGAGCAGTCTTTTTTGTCTGATGAGATAGTAAGAACGTTTAAGACCCAGCTTTGGCCATATCTGCTTGGTGATAAGCCCGGTGTTACCCTCTCTCTATCTGTCACTGTCCGATATCGATCGCGTTTCTTCTAAGTTGTAGTTTGCAGGTGGCGAGAGGCATGCTTAAGTTCCCCTTTTCTGGAAGAATTGGTAAAGTTTTGCGCTCTCTAGTGAGGAACGCCCCTATGTCCCAGCACCCATATAAGGTTAATTTTGAAATCAAAGTTTGATAAACTTTGATTGAAACTCGCATACTTTGGTTGGCGTGTAGGCTGCGGCGTTTTCAAAAACTAACCCCTTATCCACTGCAGAGCCTGTCAAAAACTAGCTTGATGATTCGAGAGTCCTCCCTCATCGTCAGTTGCAACTTTAAATCCCCTTCAGATGCTCATGCTGAGTGCCTACCTACTTGGCGAGTAGTTTGTTCTTTTTGACAAGAAGTACCGACCTTGGTCGTGATCAAGGCAGATTTCCTTTATAAAACACAAGCGGTGTTTCGTTTGCTACTTTAGTGGTCATTTGGAAACCCGTCCTGTAACGACGTTATGTTGAAACGTTGTCCAAGTGCACATCGTAAAATGGCATCTCTGGAGCTTCTTCATGACCACCTAGCAGGGCATAGCTTAGGGAGTTTGATTTGCGGCATTGCATATAGTTCTAGGAAACATTTCCGTTCTGTGCTGTGCGTTCGGGAGTTGATCGTTAGAACTTTTCCTTTTAGCGAGACATTGGGTGTCCTACTTGTCGTGCATTCCAACATCGCATCTGACTTCCATCGCAGCTTCTGCATTCCTTCAGGACCGGTGGCGGTAAGTATAGGATTCACTGACTTGCCACTGATGAAACCAGCACTAGCTCTGTAAACTTTGTGCAACACTCTGAAGAGGTCCTTCCGCTACTCGTTCCTGCAACATTTAGGCTTTCTCTACTCGACTGTGATAGAACCCCTTTCTGTGAGACATTGTATATTTGTGGCTTTTAGTTCCGTCTTTTTGGGTACGCCATCACCTGCTGTTTGATGCCTGTATCGCATCAACCTAAAAGTTTGAACAGAAAAGACTTGACATGACGGCAACACCGCTTAATTAAATGTTTAACACCCTCAAAAATCTACATTCAAATCATTCAGGACTTCCTTGCAATTACCACACACACGTCCTTTGGCACTCGTTCTGTTTGTATGTGCGCCCGCCACAGGTGTAGTTTAAATGACTTGTGTTTTATTTTTTTGGGAAAACACAAACAAACACCTCCAACAGCCAACCACCACACCATCAGAGAGAGTGGTCCCGCAAAATATTCATACAAAAACTGTCAACAAAACACGACACACAACACATAACAACAATAAATTGTTCAACAATTTGTTTTCTCACTTCCAAATTTGACATATTCCCTTACCCAAGGACCGGGCCAGGACACAGCAGCAGTAGCGTACCTATCCATGCTTTGAATACACATCTACAGTTGGTATGTACACGTGTAAATCACAGTAGAGCAGAGCATACACGCATGCAAATTTGTTTATGAAACACTCTCGTGTCGATGTCGGTCCTTTTTTATCCGTTTTTGGAGTAAATTTTCCCCAAGTTCCCTGGCAAATTGTCAGTTTGACAACACTACAGGGTGTGTGGTGTGGGGTTGTCATTGTGGCAGCTGCATGGTAGAAACTATACTATTCCGTTCGCTTTACATGAATTTACACACTATCAAGGATTCAACCACGAATTTGTTTGCAAATTACTGACAAAAGTGTGGAAAGGTTTTTGCTATGAATATCCTTTCTCTCACGCCCACAGAAAAACCCACCCCCGGTTACCGATGGAAAACGAAATACAAATCAAAAAGTTGACGTTCGTTAAGCAAACAATAATACACACTGTCGTCGATGGAAGAGGGGGCTTGCTTAACATTTTGTTAACCAAATTTCATCACAAATATTTGATTGTGTGTGTGTGTATTTGTGGGAGAGTTAATCGATTGCAATGAAATTGACAAAACTGTTGAATCGATGGAGTGTGTACAGTGCGTGTTTGTAATTGCAAATTGATGCGCGTACGTGAAATGAATTCGATGTACGGTACGTATGCATGTGGTTGACCTTATTTTTATTTTCTCGCAGGAGAAAGGATGTGTGTCATTTGTCAGTGAGCTTCGAAATGATTGTGGTGTGTGTGTGTGATTGTGGTTCTAATTTGGGATCGACACAGTGGTGCCCTAATGAGATTTTTTCATCCGCCTAGAAGTAGGCAATCATTTTTATATATTTTTGTGTGTGATTGGTGTATTGAGTTGTGGAGACTTTGTTTAGGTTCTGGTCTCAGATAGAAATGATCGCTTCATGTGTGGAATTCATGATGATCGTGGTGCTGACAAAGGTCCCATCACAAAGCTTCTTGTGTGCGATGAACTCCTTGTTCGAGTTATTTGATGGGGAAATGTTTACATTGTTGAAGAGACCTCCATCGATAAGTCTTAAAATGTTTGCAGTAAGATGGGAGTTGGCTAGAACGAATGACGAATCGGGCCTAATCCAAATGATGGCTTACCATAATGTCTGTGATTTTCCACTTTCATTTTCCGATTCTGCTTCAGACACTGCAGTCTTTCATCTTCGTTGATGCCGGGCAAACTGCTTCCAGTTCTCCAGACCTAGCTTCCTGACAACACCGATCACTTGGTGTTTGTAATGAAGGCTTGGTCTTCCTTGTCGTTTTGAGTCAAAGATCCACTTGGCCTTTAGCTAGATGTGCACTTTGCAAATGTAGAGTTCAGGTTCTCCTCCATTTGCACTGCGCACAGATGAGACTAGGGATCACCTCCTGCATTGACTCAAAGTTGAGCCCTTTCTATGGCATTTTGGATAACTTTTCTCAAGACTTCTGGTCTTTTGTCTGTTGAAAGTTCTCCTTTACAGTGTTTCAATTTGTTGCTTGTTAGCGTACACCAATGTTGTCAAACAGCCTTGAGAAAAGAAGTCTTTGTGTCATTTCGGACGATCTGGCAACATGCGTCAACTCCTAACACGGGTCGGGCCACCTATGCTTGGTTGCATTTCTCAACTTGTCCATTTACCCTTGGCATCCTGATAGCGATTCTTTTTGAGGCTAACACCTCCTTAGGTTAGGTTGGAGACGTAGTTAGCATATACCACTGACGTACTTAGACTTGTAGTAGGTCCATTGTGACACCTCAGAATCTCTAAGAGGACTCCTCCACCTATTGAGTGAATCAGTAGGAGCTTTTGATAAAGCGCAATAGGTTTTTGCCATCTTGTTGTGTTAGGCCATCAAGATTGTCAAAAAAGAAGGCACCGAGGTAGTTCCGTCATTGAAGAGGGAAACCACTGAACGTGTACAGAGGAGGTGGAGGATTGTTTCTTTCTCTTCCTCGTCGCTTTAGCTTCTGCAGAAATCATTTGCTGAAGGGCCATGTCGAGTGGCATGTCTACCTATGGGACAGTGTCCTATGATGACACTTATAGAGAGTTCACTGGAATATATCTGTGTCCCGACATAGGGCATACTTGCTATTCATGATCTTTATGACTCGCTGAATGGTGAACGTAGTGAAAATGTCGACTCAATGCACGACTTGATGTAGCTTCTCCCTCGCTATCCCTCTTTCTCGCTCTCTCTCTCTCTGTAGGTAACCAAAACGTCGTAGTGTTACAAGTTCAGGATCCTCCATTTCATAGTTTAAAAAAAGGACCTTTTGGCTCCATCTATCGTTGGAAACAGTGGTTTGACGACATAGCCCTTCGCCAGTTTCTTCTTTACCAACGTGATCTCCATCGCCCTCAACATGGTGATAAAGGTCTTGCGACTGCTGGCTTGCCACCCAATTCTCGTCGGATTAATTGACATTGAAGATGGGCATAGACGGCTCATCTATCCGATGCTCGTATTCATCCCACAGCTCGTCAACTTGAGGTGTCCATAAGCTCAGCTGTTTGCAATTTGAAGGTTAGAGTGGGATATTTCGGTATTTTTTGCAAAGTTTTACCAGCATCGATCTGGTGACTGGTGACCGTTTTGACTAGAATCCTTTCGTTTGATCATCAAGTGAAGTCTCGATGATGGCTTTGTCACTCTGCAGCCATTTATTGCAACATTGCATTGAGGATGTCAATCTAATCCTCACTTCCTTGTACAGATCTGTGAACCAGTCACTGCCACGAATTCTAGTGCAAAACTTTCTATCAAACACATGTTGTATCCAAAAGCAGATGAAATT
Organism: Criorhina ranunculi; assembly: GCA_951813785.1. Taxonomy (NCBI): domain Eukaryota; kingdom Metazoa; phylum Arthropoda; class Insecta; order Diptera; family Syrphidae; genus Criorhina; species Criorhina ranunculi. Next base: position 9,256,205 of record OX638382.1, on the reverse strand, counting down.
CCCTGCCAAACAATGTACCAACTCCCTGCATTCACAGGACCTGTCCCTACAAATCATTTACCTCTCCATCTCCCCAAGTAAACTATTTAGTCCCTCGAGTATACCTTCGAATAATCAATTGAAGAAGCAGTCTACCACCTCAAGCGCCATCATACCCCGATTCAAATGCCAAAACGTTAGCATTCTCAAGGACATAAACGACTAGACGATCATTTGTTATAAAACTTTCGTTCTCCTTACTGTGGAAACTCATCCCATGTCGGACCCGTCGTATGTGTGTCCTGGCACTTCATTGAAATACGAAAGAACGTCACTCGGGAGCCTTATGAAAAGAAAATCCACCCAAATGCATTCAAATACCACAATCTCGTACCGTGAAACAAAAGTGCACAAGGATTGCTACACTTTCACAGTCACTTCCTTCGCGGAAAGCGATTGAAATCGATATACCCTCCCAAGGACAATAGAGAAACCTTGCACTTTACGCCACTGCCACCATCATGACTGTCTCTTTGTATTCAGTTCCACGACAATGCATTGTGTGGAACTTGTTTCATTCATGAGATATGGCGACGACACAGGAGCCAAGCATAAGCATAACTTCTATCCTTTACACACACAAAGTTCAATAATAAATTACAATTTCGACAGATTTCCCAAGAACTAGATGAAAGCAGAGGAAGCGGGAGGGAGATCGTCATCCCTTTCACATCTTCCCTTGTGAAATATTAAACTCATGGAGCAAGTTATGACTTTAGGCATTCAACAAGGACGGGTTGGGGATTTCAGGGAAAATGCATAAATTAGCGAGATTTCATCCTCCTTTGTGTTTAACACAAGTTTGGTGGTACAACTTTCTGGTGAACCTTTTCCCAATAAACGGGCTGAACAAGGCCAAGGATGAAAATGAAGACATAGAATTTGCATTTCAAATTGATTTTGATGAATTGATTGAGATAGTTACTAATTAGATGATAGAGGTTTGCAAGTCTAATTGACTATTTGTTCAGCGACTACCAAGGACATCACTCTCCCTCTCGATCCACAAAGTCTACACGTCAATTTGTCATAATTGCAAAAGCCTCTTCGGCACCAGCATTGTAAATAAATTCACATTCAACGCATTTTCACCGCAAATCAAAGTGAAATCCTCTTCAACAAGGAGGAACACCGCTTAATCGGATTAAATTCCAACAATGAATCCGTTGCCAGTTTCTACTAAATAAACGTTCAATATTCAATCATATTCTCATTGTGTGTGTCCAAGTCCAGGACGCAGGACCCCACCCCGACCGACATCATCAGTGTACTACGCGCACACAATCCAGAACCAAATGACCATAACACGATTGGACCACATCATCAACATAACCTGAATTTAATAATCACCACATTCAGTTCTCGTCCGATCTACCACCAGCTGGGTCGTCCTTTATTTTTTGTAGTCTTTCTCCCCACTCACCCACCCCCAAGGTGTGGATACCATAAACGAGATACTTTTTGGGAAAATATTTTCCCAACTTTTGGTCTACACTCGCGTGTTCCGTGTGTGATGGGTTAAGCTCACAGGATGTGCTACAGCCACGCACAAAGAGCGCGTAATTTCAGGATTCCGAAATTGAATTTGTGTGGCGGCAGTCAGGTGAATCCGTTTTTGCCGATATTGAACTACACTTTGACGCGCGGTAGTGCACTGATGAAATTGGGAATGTCGATGGGAATGTGTTCTGATTAGTCCGTGTGAGTGTAGAGGGAACTCAACACGAAGTCAGGAAGTGAACCAAATGGCATAGACGCTGAATTAATGCAAATGGAAATGGAATCGCGTTTTAGCACAACGCGTTGGGTTTCCTATAACCAAAAACTTAATTACTGTCTGGTAATACCATTCGGTTGGGATTTGTGTTGGTGCTAGACATTATTGGACGAGAAACCATTTCGGATTTAATAACCAAAACAATCTATAGGTTAGGTAGTATTGCCGATGGAAATTCCATGTCTAACATGATATAGTGGTTGGTTGCTGGAGGAATGTTGGTGATTTCCCTAATCGGTGTTCGCTTCCATCAGTTTCATCCTTAGCTTGAGTGGCATTCTCCTTTACGGGCTCTCGACCATTGAAAAGTATGTCATCTCGAACCTATGGATTGAGATGGTATTAGCTAGAGTGCTGCTGTCACACCAATTTGTCTCTAATCGGCTGAAGTGTTTTAAAACGTCTTGTTTGGCCAAAATCAAAGAAAACATGGCTGTCTAGGATCAGTCTTCGTTCCACCCCCTAAAGGGTGAGGTGGGTAACTTCCACCAATTCTTGGAACTTCGATAGTGAGGTCTACACATTGTTGGTGGACAGATACCAGATCTGTCCGAGCAGAAGATGGAAGAGTATTTCCTTGTCGAAATCATCTGTCTGTTTTAAATAGGTTCCACAAGGTGTTTCAAAGTTGCTTTACCCCACTCAGTCTTCAAAACCAATGTGCAACGGAGACACCTTTCGTTTCTCTCCAAAGGGCTCTCTACAGCTACGGTATGTTCTGACATTGTAGGGTTAGGTTAGGTAGGAGGGTTGAGATGGAAGGAAATCCTTCCCCCGTCACACTTAGGTCACAATGGGTAGACTCATTGTGATAGCCGAGGGGTTGCAGCCCCCTTACTTAGAACCACAAGCCTCAGCTCTATCAAGCCAGCCCACAGCGCTGATGAATCTGCGTATGTCAAGCACCGACTTGATGGACCGTTCTTTTAGATCCTGGAAAAGGTGCCTTCCTAGGATCTTAAATCTTGTATGGCAGAGTGTCGGACAGTGGCAGAGAAAGTGTGGAGTGTCCTTATCTACTACCTCGTCACCACATCCTCTGCATAGATTATCCGTGTTCAATCCCAGTCTGACATTCTGACATTTCTGATTGTTTACTGGTATTGTGTTGTGTTCTTAAGTAGATCGACCGGGCCAGTATGGCCACACTTTTACATGCCAAATAGCGTGCTGCCAAACAGCTTAAGACAGAACACACAGTACTAGACATAAGACAATGAGAGCCTTAGTCGTTGACCATGTTTCCATCCACCCAGCTCTCCATATTCGATTAGCTTCGCTCGTAAGCCCTTGGATCCGGCGACTTTGTTATTCAAAGACTTGTTGATAGCTTCCAAACTGGAAGAAGCCATTTCTTCATCCTCCCTGGCCTATCATTCTCTCTGTGCCAATTGAGGATCTGCTGGGAAGACTCCTTAAAAACATCAAGGCTTCCGCCAATATATCAAAACGTACGCCTTCTAGACTTAAAACCACTACCAAGCGTCTGGCTATCGCGAGACTTTTCGTCAATCTTGAGTTGAGAGACCACGTAATTTTTTGCGCAGGAAATTCTTCCAAGTTTCAAGCTCGATGTTCTCTCCAAGTTGTTTCTGTTTCGAGTTGCAGCTCAATTCCATATCACGTGATCTCTGCCAGCAACCTAATTCATAATGATGCAACGCAGAATCTACAGATCTTTAAACTTTGACGGTTGGTGATGCTGTAGGAAGGAGGTCTCTGTGGTCTTAGGCTACGGCGAAAAATTCTTCGTAAGATATTGTGTGCGTTGACGGGTTATGGAGGAGGAGGTTCAACGATGAATTAAACGAGCTGTACAGCGACATCAACCTAGTCTAAGGTAGAAGGGAACTTCAACCAACTTGGAGTGCGTACCTGGAGGCGGTTAGCTAAGGACCGGGCTTATTGGAGTAGCTTGTTGATTGAGGCCCAGGTTCACCCCCAGGTTTTTTATGACAGATGTAGATCTTGATTCTGCAGGTTTGTCACGCCTGTGAAATAGGTTCTGCTCAGGAGGTTATAAAATTCGTCTTTGAGAGGATCTCCAGCCTTTTTCGGCAGAGGTGTAGGCACATGTTGGAGACTTTTGCTTTGATAATTCGTCAACCGTAGATCCTTGTATACACCCATAATCACTTAAGTACTTTTTTCTTCTCTTTTCAGGTAAGTCTAAACACTTAGTTTAAGAAGACCCAGAAACAGTTGTAAGTCCTTACTTTTCTTTTACATTTACGTTTAAAACCAATGGTTCCAGCAATCCTCGAATATCCGTGTGAACCCTGCATAAAAAATGCAATCACCCCTCTGGTGGTAAAACTTGCTAAGTGAATCCCACAACCTTATGCTGGTGACTTACTTGTCGGATTTAGATCTATCAAATCCCACGGATAAACCCCGACTTTTTCTGTAAATGTCGATTAAATTCTGAAACTTTTCGTCTCGAATGGGGGCGTCTTCTTGAAGTTTCAAGCATGTCGTAGGCAGACATTCAACACACCCTATTTAAATTTTACATATGTTTGTCTACAAGCGTTAATACCTTCAATTCACGTTCGGAAAATTCTGTTTTAACAAATTGTTGACTGTCTACCAACCAACGACGAATATCTCTTATCTTCTTTAGAACACACACACAAGCAATACGAAAATTTCAAGGACTGCAAGGAGTTTCGTTCACAAGAAATTGAAAAATATCACACCTACGAAGAATATTTCGTATGCAACAGTTTCACCCGTCTTATTGTATCTGTTGCCGCTGTTCATCGGCATCGTCATTGTCGAAAGGATATTCGAAAGAAAATTTGTTGGCTGCCTCAAGGTGTAGACTGCATATTTTCATCTATTTATCCTACCTATGGAGTTCTTCGCACATATACATATTTGAATTGCAAATTGTTTAGAATACTTTTCTGTTCATGAAAAATCGTGCTTAGAAACTTGTATGTATGACATTTCGAGGCGGTATTTTGCAAATTTGATTTGCGTTAAGGATATTTGCAAATTCAATTGGATATAGTTCGGGAATTTAATAAAAAAAAATACAGAGTTTGAATGTTTTGACAATGAAATGCATACTAAGCACTTGGGGATAAGTGAATTCAAGGTAAACGAAGTGGGGGGATGCAGAATAGAGTCAATGCAAAATGGGAAGTTTGTCTTACCTTCATTTGATTGCTGATATCCACGGTTGAAATGAGTCTCTGTGCCTTAAACTCCTTGGAGTCTGGTAGAGCAAGAGTTTTTTTTTTTTTTTTTTTTTTCATTTTCGTTCTTGAAGCTTGTAGGGGGATACTTAGTTTAAAGAGTCCGCACATCCAGTTGGTCATAGGATTTGCAATATTTCTATTGACATCGTTACTAGACTTGTCATAACTGCAATTCCATCTTCATTACTTTGTGAGAACAAAGTCTTACATTCGTAAGACGAAAGGATACTCAATTTAAACGATGTCATGCTTAGCTGTTAGGTTTCGCTTTTTTTTGTGTTTATGCTTTGATCTGGTTGAAGGACGAAAACGAGATTCTTCGATAGCCATTCTGGAGTTCAATCAACAGTTCAATCAATAGTTGGTTTCAAAGTAAGCTTTTGTCCACATAAAGTTCAAGTGATTGTTTTCATCATTCTTTACATTTGCCATGACAAACCCTTAATATAACCAACTTTTAGGATGGTTTTGAGCTAAAGAATGATGCTATACATGATATTCTATAGTAGTGGACCTAAAACCGAACCTTTCGGTACCCCATCTGTTTCATATTCCGTCATTTGGTAATATAGTTTGATAGGAAGTTTGTTTTGGAAGTCCAGTGTCATAATGGTACAGTATCTTCCCTCCGTTTTCTGCCTTTTAAAGGTTCCATTCCATTCCTTTCATTCCCACCCAAAACTATTACAGCATTGGCAACACTTTCGCCTCTTCAAGTCCCTGAATTTAAAAAAAAAAACCCTTAACCATTGGATGAAACATAGGACTTTGTTATTCTTGGCGAAGAAAAGGATTAGGCTTATCTCGATCGGTCACCTTTAGGCCACTGTTATCCATAGTTCTGAAGACTGTCACGAGAGCATTACGAAATATGTACTGCTAAGCCATTGGTGCTTGTCTGATACGGAGATCTACACACGCAAAATCTGAAGCATTTCGTTCCAGAAGCAAAGAAGCACGCTTCTCTTAAACGTACCCCGGTGTGTCTTCGTATAAAGATATGTTTTCGAAAGTAGGAGTAGTAAGGTTACGATAACAATTTACAATCCAAGGAACCCAAGGCCCTCCTCCTCTTCCCCGCAGCTAAGGCAAAGCTAGATGACAGTCAAATTCCAGTCTGCAAACGTATAATATGTCCAACGTACAGGCTCATCCATCAATTTAAGATTAAGCATCCTACCGTGTTCTATCATGGTTTTGACAACTTTCTTACCTTAGGTGGTCCGTGGTGGACGTGGGCCTCAACCAACAAGCGTCTCCAGTTAGCTCAATCCTTAGCTAGCTCCCTTCAGTTTTGCATGCTAAGTTTGTTGAGGTCCCCTTCCACTTACGTGCACCACCTGAGTCGCAGTCTTCTTCTACTGCGCCTCGGGGGTGGGTTTTTCGCCCCGGAGCGGAGGAGATTTTTCCTTGCTTATCCACAACAACGAGGGACAGCTTCACTGTTCGAATCAGCAGATACCAGTTCATGCGCGCCCTGAGAATGATAAGCACCTCTGTTTGGAAAACAGTCGAAAATTATTACACATGCCTTGCGACTTTAAGGGGTGACGCTTGGTGGTAGGTACAAGTCCATAAAAAAGCCGCGTAAGTGCTACCTGGCATATACTTTTATCTACCTAGGGTAGGTCTCTCCTTGCTCATAATAGAAGTGCCTGGTGTTATTCCTTACGATTGGGAAATCAGACACCTTACTAGGGCCCAACTGGTTTTTAAAAAAGCCTTTCGTCCTGACAAAATCCAGTCGTTGAAGTAGATCAGGGTTTGCAGTCTTAAGCCATCAGGCTAGCTTTCAGTTTGATGAGACGAATGTTTAGAATTGTTTCCGTGGCTTCTACTGTGGTATTGTCGGCCACCAGATGATTACGTCCTCTGTAGAATGAAATAGGTTACACAGCTTATTTCGACTCCAAACTCCACAGTCTTTCTGGAATACAAATCAAATCCTTCTGTGGCTTCTACTGTGGTATTGTCAACCACCAAATGACTACATCCTCTGTAGAATAAAATAGGTTCCACAGCTTATTTCGGTTCCAAACTCCACAGTGTTTTTGGCACACAGAGCACCTTCTGGCGTAAGTTATTTTTTTTTTTAGGGATCACCCATGATGGCTTCCATTGTTCGCTAAATCTACATTTTACAACTCTTAGTTCGACGTCTTTTTCCTTGAAAACTTGCAAATCCACAGATTCATCTCATTTATTTGTTTAATACAATTTTATTTGACAACAACATTTATATCGATTCTAATCTCCAAACTATGTCCACTTTTCCTCAGCCCTACTATGCTGCCGCCTGTATAATTAAATGTCTAAACTCTTTACAATCCTTTTCATTATTGTCCTCAAATCAAATTCCACAAAAAATCAACACTGTCTACGAGTACTTCCCCCTAAAATAAAAATAAAAACGATCAAGTGTTCTCCATGTATGGTCCTGGTTCCGGTCCCTCTAATCCAATCAACAACATCAATTATGTACGGGAACGCATCAATAGGTCTGCCTTACCTCTGTCAAATCATCATCATGGGCTTCATGAAATTTTAAAATTTTACAAATCCCAACAGGACAATTGATTAGAGAACAGGCTAGTTCACCTTTTTTTTTTTCTTTGTTGTCGTCCTGTTCCTCGTCATCGTCATCGTCATCATCATCCTCTTCACACAATTTATTTAAGAGCTTTGACAGTAGTCCTTGGGTGGAGAATGAAACCCCTAAATCACCCACCCTCCATCGAACAACGTTTCATTTTCATCTAACATTATATTTATCGTACGGATTAGTTCTCGTTTCATACACGTATACATACGGTATTTGTTCAATCTGTAGGATACTCGAATGCTTTAATACGATCCTGTGGGGTCCTGTGCCCGGTGCTCGTTAAAAATGCAAATCGAACCAAAAAGCCAGAAGAATATTTGATTTCTGCACTGCATACGTGTGTGTGTGTGTTTGATGAACATCATCCACATCAGCAATATTAGGCCAGGACAAGAGGATGTGACACAACATTTTCAAGTTTATTCATTAAAATAGTGTTTATGTGTGTGTGTGTGTGTTTTTCACTCCATGAACCGATAAAGTGTGATGCATGACAATGCTGGTGTTAGTGGTGGTGTTCTGGTCCACCATGCACCATTGTCAACACATGCAAAAATATTTTGAAATCACAAAACCACCCCGAGTTCACAATAAATAATTTCACCAACCTCACCGAGTGGTGTTTTGGGTTTTGTTGCAGTAAAAACCGAAGTTGGCTGCAGTAAAAATCAATTCCAATCCCAGCACACCGCAGTCGAGGAGCGGGTGTGCAAAGTTTTCCTGGCGTAATAACGATTCCAATCGAAAATTATCAATTGGAATCGGCTTCGGATTCAAGGAGGTATTGTGGGTTGGGAAAGCTTCCAAAATTTAGGATTTTTTTTAGATCATAATCCGGCTGGTGAAGTGTAAAGCGAATATAATAGGATTTACGATGATAGTGGTTGGTGTAATCTCTCGGAATCCGATTAGCTCCGATGCTGTTGTTTTAACTGGCGGAATTATGGGCTATTGATGGGGCGGATTGGAGGATGTAGACTGATGAATGGCAGTGATGTTGTGAGAGAAAAGAAAAGGACTTTCGATGGGGGGATTATGTGTATGTAGTTCCAGTCTAAGGAGAGTATATGAAGCTGATGTCTAGATGGAAGAGGTGGTTCGGAGGATGAACACTAAGTTGTTTAATGGCAGCTTTGGCAAGGTTGTTGACAGAGTTAGAAAAATGGAGTTTGGCTTGCAAGTTGCTGGTTGTCTATCGGTGATGTAGAGCCGCTTGGTGGTGCCTCTTGGGTAATTGTCGAACGAACCTAAAATGGTGCAATTGTTTTTTATAATTCTCCTGCAGGCAGGTAGAGGTGGTTGAAACTGGTGAACCTGTCAGAGACACAAATACAACAACTCACCTGATCTGGATGTTAGTGGGCGAAGTTTTCAGATCCATCCTGTGGAGTTCAGAAAATTGATAATGTTGCAGAATCTGTGATAGTTCCTTAAAGATAGGGTTTCCAAGTATGCGATGCCCCTGGCTCTGCCTTGTGCTGGGTAGTCACAGAGAAAGTGAAATACCGTTTCCTTTTCGTGTGAATTGTCGCAACTTCGGCTGTCGGGGTTGAACGAAGTGCCTTACTTGGCAGCGTGTAGACCAATTGCCCAGTGGCCGTGCTTATTGCTGTAATTCTTGCTGTCTCGGTGCGATTCCTACTGATTAAGTCATTCGTCCTGTTTTTGTTGTAGAAGAGCCATATCTGCCTGGATATGGCACAGGTTGCTAAACTGTTCCGTCTAGAGTTGGCAATAGAGAGAAAGTGTTGGAAAATGTTGCCCTTTATGAGTCCCATCGGAGAGCAGACTGACTCCGCAAGAGAGGCATCAAGGGTAGAAGCACATCTGGCAAACGGGTCGGTTCTTTCATTCACCTCTGTGTTACTTTGGCCGGGAACCCAGAGGAGAGTGATATTGAACCAAGCGTTTGCCTGCTTGATAATTTCGTTGCACTGTTCTACTAGTTTAGAGGACGAAGTATGCGAGTGGAGTACATTGATGGCTGTCTGGCTGTCAATAAAGATTCCTATGTTGTTTATGGTAGTGGGGCTGAGGCTACGTATCTTGCAGGCCTATCTACTTGCTAGTACCTCAGCCTGCTATTTCGATATGGGTAGGCTATTGTTCCATTCCAACCTCTCCGGGAAGTGGACTGAATAATATTATTGAATTTGAGTTAAGGAGTCGGGTAGTCAGCTATGGTCGGGGCGAGTTCCCTAGGCAGCAGGTCGAAAGCCTTACTGTGGCATAGTTCCGGGGACCGAAACCCAGATTCTCTGGGTGAGATGGAGGAGCACTTTGAAAGCTTCTGTCGAGCTCGATCGAATCGCTCCTATGGTCCCAATACCAGCTGTTCTCCTACAATGCATGTGAAAATCGAGAAGACAGCAGGCTACTAGATGTTTCTAAGCGAAGGAGGTTTCTGACATCTGTGTTCATCAGATCACCTAAACCGTTAAAGTCGAATTCTCCTAAGTGAAGCCTCCTTTTGCGGGAGAGAGCTGGTCCATGCAACTTCTACAAAAATCTTTAGAATGTACGCCAAACCTTGTTGCATGCTTGTCTATTAGACAGTGTCCCGCGATGACACCTTTCACGGTTACGATCTGTTGAGAGAAATTAAATTCTTAGAGCGTTTCAGGTCCAGCCGCTGCAAAATTTGTTTTGTCGCTCGACAAGTTATACCACTTTTCCACTTGGAACTTATTCTCTCGATAGCATTTACATGTAACGATCGGTATACCCTAGGCGTCTAGCAGTGGTTTCTGATGTTTTATGCCTGGACTCGAAGGTGTTTCCTATCCAACTTGAACTTGAACACTTTTTAAAAACGAAATTGACAGTTTCGGACTTTTTTCATAAAGTGGTCAGAGAATGACTGGAGTTAAGACTACATAGGGTGGATGTTCGGTGAAACAAGTGAGTCCTGAAACCCTAGCCCCAGCATAAGTCGAGGATTTAGTAGAAGTGCGTCCACGTTCTAAGACATTTATCCATCACAGTTCATTTGAAGAAACTCTGCGTGAAAAGAACGAGTTCAAAGCTGCGATTAAAGAGAGCAAAGCTTCAAGTCCATAAACCCATCTAAGAGTTGCAGCATACTTATGAGTTTTTCTGCCTTTCCATTTTTGTGCTTCTGCAAGGATCAGCAAGATAGGCTGAGTTTTCATTTTATGGACCAATTCGATTGCATTCTTTCCTGAGCTAGCCAACCGTGAACAATGTACGTCAGTCTCTAAAGTTTATACACCACACAACTGCCAGTGCATGGCAATTGCACCTTCGGATCGGATATATGCATGCACAGATTGCACCACCTGCAAATGCATTTCCGTATTTTCAATTTACCACCGACACGATGTGTGTGCTGTGTATCTATGGACTTTGTTATTAACAATTTCATTAGGTCATAACGAACTGGCGTATACACCGACCGAAGGAGATACATTGAACACACAGGATATTTGAAACCGTTAATGAAAATCAATTTATACGCGTTATAGAGAGGATTTGATTGATTATTAATTCGTGCATGGATTATACTCTGTCGAAGGCGTGAAGTGGAAATAATTTGCTTTTACGAGCGTTGCACTCAACACGGTAGTGCACTTGTACATCCGTTGTGTACGATCCTGCCAGGCAGTGTCCGTCCGTTTTATTTGGCAAAATGATTTGCATTTGTATTTATTTCGTTTGGATAGAAATACAATATTTACTAATTGATGCTTTTGTCATAATTGCAAATAAACAAACGGGATAATGTCTGCTTATTATAATCGCAGGTGAATTGGTGTATAATTGAAGGTCATAGGCTTGGATTGAATGTGATTGTCTCTGTCTTTCAGTAGCAGATCTTCTGATCAGAAGGTTTGTGTGCCGGCTAATCGGACATGGAACTGCGATAATACGCTTTTCATGTCACCGACTAGTCGTCGATACAGAAATCCGCTTAGATGTCCATTGCCACTTGGTTGTCCTTCTCTACTTCTCCTCTGCTATCACAAGGTTTTTTTTTTACAGAATACCTCCTTGATACTTGTCATTTGAAACGTTCTCCGACTTTTGGTTGAGACTTAGTTGTGGAATGAATGTGGAATCTTCAATTTGCTACTAGGTGACATGTCCGATTCGCGGATACATGGTTTTCCGAGGCCACTAGCTTACGTACTCAGCCCAACCACAGTTCTACCATTCTCCTCGCGGGACTGCCATAAGGTATTACATCACGGGACTGATTAGCAACTTATGCTGCGTCTGCCGTGTCGGCTCTTCGTAGCCTTTCGGCCCTTCTCACTTCATTCTGTATGCTTGTTATGAGGTAGATAGGTAGGTAGAGGTGGCGGTTCCACATGAACCTCGTTATGAAGGAACAGATCTCCAGCCAGTCATTCAATGACCTCATCATATGGTTTATTAGAAGCTGCGGGCTTGGCAGATAAACTCTTCCCTCTGCAAAGCATCTAGAGTGGAACATTGCATGCTCTGCGTCTCCCCCTTCATCTGGACATTCCGAGGGAGAGGAGGGCGAGCTATCGTGTCCAAATCTGTGAAAATATTTTCGATAGCCGCCGCATCCAGAAAGAAGTTGCTTTAGGTGGTGGTTTTAGCCACAGCGTGCTCTGTTTGGCCAGACCTCGATGGTAGGGATCAGTTTGTGGGCCCATCAGCCTTTTGACGTGTCATTTCACCTTGCCGCAACCCTACATATGTTACTACTACTACTACTACTTCTACTACTACTACTACTACTACTACTACTATAACTACTACTACTACTTTCACTCTCCTGGCAAGAATGGCCTCTAGCCGGTTCGTGATTCGCCGAAGGATAGGAACGATTCCTTCTATAACACACAGGCTGCTTCGTCCGAAATTGTTCGGAAACACCTAATTGTTCTCATTGCACATAGCTGATGCTTCCTTTTTTGCATCTACATCAACGTCGAACTTTAGAGAGTCCCACCCAGGACAGGAGGATGCACAAGGTCTACACAGCTTCAATGCCAATTCACGGATTTGTTTTGTATAGTATGTCTCCAACAGGCAATCCTTCGATTAAGGAAAGAAGGAAGGGTCACCCAGTAAGTCTCAGGCTTAACAGTTCCAACCACTGTAACGCTGTTTGAAAGAGAAAGCCATAATCAACCAAAAAAGTCTCTATACCTAGGCTGTACCGATTTAATTGCAAAACAAAACGTCTATAGGATCTCGTCGTACTCGGCAACCACATGGTCTAATATGACTTATATGAGGGACAAGTTCGTTAAACTTAAACATGCTCTTGGCTGAAGTAAGTAGGCATGGCTTTAAGTCCGCGAAGACTTTTCATTCAAACAGTATTCCCACTTTCAGATCCACAAAGATGCACAGCTTTACACATATCAAGAGCCAAGTCACCTGAGTTGTGGTTGTCTGCCCTATCAGACAGCCACTTCTACCATGAGGCAAAGCGAACATGGAAGGAGTTTTTAACAACCTTCTACCAGAGCTATTCAAAGAAAAGGTTCACCAAGTTAGGAGTAGAATAACAGATTATCCAATGGATAGTGGAATACCTCAAGGCGGTGCCATGTCACCTCTACTACAGGCAATGGTAATGAACAAGATTTTGATTAGACTTGGCAGAGGTAAGGGGATGATGATGGGGTCAGCGAAGATACATGATTGTGGACTTGGAGTCAATCGAAGCAAAACCGAATTGATGTCCTTCACACGCTCTGACAGTCTTGTCTGACACCTTATATCGCATCAAGAAATGTAAAATTTGCACCCATCCAAGACGATTTGTTTTATTCTTCTTACGATATCCTTGCAATCTTGGTGCATCCCTAAGGCAGCAATCTCATATGACATTACTTCCCTGTGTATGTGGATGACCTGTAACATGGATAAATGATATAGAAAATCCTTTTTACTGCATACCATCGCTATCACATCCTTAAGCTTTCATATTCCCATTCTTCGAACCCAGGGGGTCTAAACTTACTTTATGCAAATTGACAGGATCAATTCTAATTGATTCATGATGGGTGACAGTCTCAGGTACGGGTATTTGTCAAAGAACTTTTGGACAACAGATTGGTTACTGCATTGAGGAGTATTCCTTAATGGATTGATTGGAGTAATCGGATACAAGGAGGAGCATTTGTTCTGAACTCCGTATCAACACATTCACTTGGATACCCCAGATAAAGATGCATGACAGGAGTTTGTCCTTTCACAGTGACCAGTTTACCATTGCTGATTGAGTGAAAGGTTTATCCATGCAAACAGGATACAAAAGCAAACACTTTCTTAACAAACGGTTCGTTTATTTATTTTTTTTCAAAATGCCGGCCAAACTTTTACAACTACACTCCCATATTGCGTTACACAATTATTCTGAATCCTTCTTGTCTTCGTGATGAGAGTGGAAATGATGCAAGAAAGACTTGCGTAGGTAGGATGTATCACCCTTGGCCAAACGTTCTCGGATCTTCTTACATTTTCCATTGTCCACTTGCAATTCAGCCGGGCATCCTTGAACAAACTCCCTCCAGATACAATGAGTAAATTGCAATGGATATGGATTGCACTCCTTTTTCTCTTCCTTGGAAGCCTTCAATTCATTCAAACACTTGTCAACGAATCCCTCTAATCCATCGGCCTTCCACTTGTTATCACCGACTTTAGTACGCAAATGAGCCAACACAGCCTCACGTTTCAATTCACCGTCTTCCTCGAGCAATTTAAACTTCTTGGCCATACATTCAGCTGTGCACACCATTTGCTCCTTCAAAACTTGCATCCGTTCGCAGTCAAATGGATCAAAGATTGCCTCATCAGCTGTGGTATGGGGAAACACATTTAAAAAAAAAACTGAAATCATGCTCCAGCTTTACTCTTACCACTATCCCCTCGAACCTCAGCGATACAGGTCTTCTTAACCTCCTTTAACACCTCGAATTGCTTCGGATCGGGTTTCTCGCCAATGCAACAGTGGAAATTTCTCTCCCTCTTGCCCTTGCACTCCTTTTGACCGTCAGCATCACGTCTGAATCTCAATGGTTCCTCGACCTCATCATCGTAATCGGTCTGGAGGCTCTCAAACAACAGTTCATCTAGAATCAGAAAGAGTTACATGGGGATTCCAGAACCACGCGATTCACAAAGTCTTACTGAAGTCAGAATCCTGGAAATCGTAATCAGCCCCCACAGCGGCCACCACAACAAAAAGACACACAACTAGTTTAAACATGATTGATACCGTACGGCAGAAGATACCAACTGGAACTGATGCTGCCAAAGATCCATCCGGTTGCTTTTATACTAAAACGCCATCGTTGTGCTGCGCAAAATGTATCTGTGACCAGTTACCGCGGAACTTTGCTAATGCTAATTGGGCTGTGGGTCATTACTGGTCGGTTCTAATGGATGGATGGACTTTTTTTTTTGCTAATAGCGCGACACAGATGATTATCTGATGGTTTGATGGCCTTAACGTTCGAAATTAATCAATGAGACTGCTTTCGCTTTCGCAGCATTGTAATGGCGGTTCGCATAATCTAAATGCGAATATGTGATGTTTTTTGGGGGGGCAAAGTGATAAATTACATGTTTTTTCGAACCGGTCGGGTGTCAATTTGATTTAAATACTCGCGGGGAAGTTTTTTGACAAAAACTGAAGGGGTTGGGTCTCGTAATGACAGCGAATTATGTAATGTTGTTATAAATGGTGTCAGGTGATCTAGTTATTAGCCGGACGGAGTACAACTTCACCATTGACGCAGAGATGAACTTTGTCAAGTCTCTCTGGACAACTGTGCCATTACAAGGAAGCTGTGGCCCATATTTGACAAAGCTAGGACCGACAGAATTATACAAAAAGTTTTTAAAAAAAATCCCTTTCCACCCTTATAAGTGCGATTGCGGGACACACTACTCTGCGGTATTATATAAAGAAGTTCCGTATTACGTTCATCAGGATACAACCCGCTGTCACTGTCCTGGCCTGCACCACATTAGACACAGATTCCTCGGACGTCACTCCTTCCGGGATCTCGAGGAACTATCCGACTTACCGGTGAACGACCTGAACAACTTACTTAAATCCACAAGATAGTTTGTACCACAATAGACACAGTAAGTTAGCTTAACAGTTTTATACTCCTTAAGCTTTCCCCCTATGGGTATCATAGTAGGTCCGTAGTGACCTGAATGTGGTCTTAAGGCAGCTCCGTTTCGTCAGGCCACGTACCTAACCTTACCTTACCTTGTCAAGGTCATAGATGATGTCACAATCTGGGTGAACATTGGTCATGACCAACAAGACTGTTCAAATATTGTTGCTTCTTCATGACGCTTAAACTATAAATCGATCCATGTAACCTGCCTCTATACCTACAAGTCGTCAAGGTCCTCTATAATCTGAAAGAAGATGCGGAACTAAGACAAGTTTTCAAGAGATATCTGGAAGTTGACCTACCAGACCATTAGTTCTGAATATGGTCCCTCTTTGCACAAGCTTGAGTTTCTGGCAGATGTGTCAACAAAGTGTTAACCGCGGTCGACTTGAATGATTCATTACGAAACAGTTTGAAAGCCTCTACAGACTGTTGAAGAGATTCCTCCTCAGATTTCACTGGTTTTGAAAGATTTTGTTCCAGAATTTGGGCACTGATTATACTCTATCGACAGCTCTCCTGATTTGCAGATATTTTTCTTGGATGTTAAAGGGCATCTAGACCACCTTGGAACATAGAGACTACTTAGTATGACAGAAATCCTTCGAAAGATACATATGTTCCAAGTAGCGAAGTCACTCCTCTCGACCCCTAAGAGCACATGCTTTCCGTGGTAAAAAGTGGTGGAAAAAACCAGACAAACCTCAAAACCATTAGACAAATGCAAGGCTGCTCTTTAAGCGCATCAACAACATTCATTAAACCCGAATCCCTTTTGTGGGTTAAGCAAATCACAAGCCTGGCCAAACACACCAGGATAAGCATGCTCAAAGTTGCTATTCGCGGTACATACCGTCACAAATCTAGTTTCATTGTGAAACTCGATAGTCATAATTGAGATTCTCAGCGAACATTGTCGCCTGAACAAACATCTACACCGCATGAACTCTGCAACAGATTCAAGCTGTGGAGAGACCTCTCTACACCGCTTTACCCTCTTTTAACTCAGAAAGATAATTACTGGTGGCAAAGTTGTCCCAATGGAACAGCTTGCTGTCATTCTCCCAAAGAACTCCTTAACTTCTAGAAAACATAAGAAAAATCACAATACGATTCTGCAGAAAAACCACCGTTCCAAAGGCTGTGAACAAACCTTCTGAACACACACACGGAACATCCATAACTGCGATGACAAGCTCGCTCAGGTATGTTCTACGACACTAACTCAAGCAGTGACAAAATCAGCCCTCAAGACAGACTGCATCAAAGCTTCAACTCGGTATGTAATCAGAGAGCTGTTCCACAAGGTGACCGTAGTGAGTCCACCTCCCGGCAGACAATGACAAACCTTCGGGAATATAATTTGTCATGGAAGCTAGCCCTTGATTCTCAATTCTATCGGCTGTCGCAACAAATATTCACGCGATATAAGCGATATTCTCTTTCCAATGGACATCACCAGAAATCGAAATCGACAAGTTTTTCCTCAGTTAAGCAGTAAAACCACAGTTATTCAGTCAAAAGTGTTCAGTCAACCAAGTCTTCAGTCATTCCAAGTTCAATAAGCCAAGTATTCAGTTAGCCAAGTCTTCAGTCAACTGAAGGTTCAGGTAGCTGACGGTTCTGTCAGCGAAATGTACATTCAATCGAGTATTTAATCATTCCAGTCTTTATAGGGTCGAGTGTTCAGTCAGTCGAGGTTCGGTAATCTTAGTGTTCAGTCAATCAAGTCTTCAGTCAATCAAAGTTCAAAAAGCCGAGTGTTCAGTCAGGCAAGTACTCAATCAGTCGAAGAGTCAGTTAGCTGGCGGTTCTAAATGTGCATTCAATCGATTGACGTTTCCTTCGTGCGCCACCTGAGTTGGGGTCTTCTTCTACTACGCCGTCCTTTGGGGATGAATTGGAAGACTTTCGCGGCCGGAACATTGGGGTCCATCCACTCTACATGACCCAGTCACCTCAGTCGTTGGACCTTCAAGAGTTTTCAAGCAGCCAGCTGTTAAGTTTTAGCAAGCAAATTATACACTGCTTAGTCAGTCAAATGTTCAGTCAGCAGAGTATTCAGTCAGCTTTTCGCTCAGTCAACCAATCGTTAGTGAACTGAAATGATTGAACATATTTTCAAAAAGCTCATTCATGTCCTTTGTCCGATCGACTGATGCTTTCACTTTATGGCCAGTCAGTCCGATGAGTTGATTGCACAATCACTCGCGGTCTCTTTGAATTTTTCTTTCTTTCAATGTCTTCTCGTGGGATTCTACCACGTAAACACACACCTCAATCTTTGAAACACCGAATGATTTATTAGTTCCATGCCGGCCGGCACTTTGCCCTTGAACGGTCATTTTCCATACAGCAAAATATCTTTAAGTTATTGTTACGTAACTGCGCAACCATTAAGCCATCGAAAACAAACAAACAACGCTACGTCATCGTTCTAATCCCATTTCTGAGAACTAAGTGGTTCTCTGGTCAAACCACTTCCCTGTGGTCCCAACCAACACCTCCAAGCTCAAGTACTTAAAGACGTACAGCAAGGGTAATTGTCATGTGGTTTTGGGGATTTAATTACCTCGCACCAGATTAAGTAGGTGTAACCACGCATAATTTTATCTAATTCGGTTGGAACACTACGATTAACACTTTTGACAGATAAATTGACGGGCGTGGGGATTCACGTGATTACCTTCTTTTTTTGTTTTGTGCTGTAATTATGGCGTAGAGCGAAGGGGTAGTTCTAAACTTGATTTGATTCTGGGAATTAGTTGGCATAGTTGTGAATGGTGAAAGTTTGAATCTTACAGACTTGAGGCTATAAATTCGGGACTGACACTGTCTGCATAGGATATCAATCGATAAATCAAGCTTAACTCTTGGTAAATCCTCAAACTCCACTTTGCAATTCAAAATGTTCTAACTCACTGCACTATACGTTGAGATATAAATATTTAAAAGGGAAACGGTACATTTGAAAGCGTTAATTTTAGCCAAAAACTAATTTTAGGTTTTTTTCTTTTATAAATTAGTATGCTAGTGTAAAATTATGTTAATGCCTTCCAGTTTTTGTCGGAGATTATTTGTGAAGCCCCGTGTTCCGATGAACAGGGAAAGCGATAGAGCAATTAGGTGCCTAGTACCTATCTGTTATTTTTTTTAAATTTATTAAGCTTGTGACGTTTTGTTTTGAAAGTCAGTCAAGCTAGACACTTTTTTGTTCGTTTGTTTATAATTTAAATTTGATTATACAGTAGTGAGTCATGATATAGCCATGATTAGCTTATAAGAGTTTGTTTACGCAGTTTTATGTTTGCCGGCAGGCATATTTAACATTTAACGTGTAACGCACGCATTTTGAAAGTTTGAATTGATTTTCTGATTGCTTGACAACTTGACAACTTGACAACCACATCTCAGTAGTGCCTTTCTTTTGGCTTGTTTCCTTTCGCGGGTGAAATATAGCTTCTAGTTTTGCATTGACTCTAAGACGGGGTGGGAGGCATACGTATGCGATAAATGTGCGATTTTTTTTAGAACTCTCGAATTAGTTTGATTTTTAAGCATGAAATCTCGACGTGCAACATGGTCAATTGTCGGAACAAATTGTGATTTGTTATTTATTGTGCAACTAGGTATTCCAAACACAGAGCTGCTGAAACCAAGGCTCACGGCAGCGGTACAGAGTACAGAAGATCTCTCTCGAAGACAGTAGGATTTCCGAAAGAGTCATTCCACGATTGGAGCAATCGAAGTAGTGATAAAGATCGCCCAAACAGCTCAAGTGGGCAATCGCCATTTAAAAAAGACAGTACTGCCAGCAATTCTGGATGTGCAAAACGCCTTCAACTCAGCCAGATGGGAAGCCATGCTGAACGCGTTCGAAAACATCTTTGATATTCTCGAGTGTCTCTTGGGGATAATGAAGGACTATCTCAAAGACCGAGAACTGTTATATAACACCACAGCAGGTGCGCAAAGAAAAAAGGTCACCGCTGGAGCAGCACAGGGCTTGATTATGGGACCCGACCTATGGAACATTTCCTACGATGGCATCCTTCACATGAAGATGTCCGAAGACACTTTCCTGGTAGGGTATGCAGATGATATCGCCGCGGTGATTACGGCAAGAAAACTTAACGAGGTTATGAGACGGGTACGTCTCTGGATGGAAGAATATGGTCTACATCTGGCAAGTAAGGGGATCCCGACTATCGTCGACTGTCAAGTTGGGTCTGAGGTGATAACCAGCACAGAAGCAGTAAAGTGCCTGGGGATAGCTATTAATACGAAGCACACTTTCTAGAAACATAGGTCTGCATGTGAACGAGTTGCGAAGGTGGACCCACAGCCAGCAAACGAAACTCCTAATGACAAATTGTCATGCCATTCTCCTGTATGGGTGTGAGATGGGTGGCAGTTCATTGGCCCATATTAAAGGAAGCAAATGGCCGACAATACAGAGACGCGGAGCCCTACGAGTCGCGAGCTCATATCGAACGGTCTCGCAATCAGCCATCCTCGTAGTCACGGGAGTGTCCCCTATCGATCATCTGGCGGCAGAGGGAAAGTACGTCTACGACAAAGACATCGGAGTAGAGGCGGCTGCAGAAGAGGCAAATGAGATAACAAATCAGGGGCAGTGGCAAGAGAGGTGGAAAAGATTGTCAGAAAACAGAGACAGAGGGAAATATACCGCGAAGCTGATCCACAGAGAAGGGATGGAAACACGGTTTCCAATTGATCCGAAATTACCTACCTACCTAGCTTTATTGTGGGAAAAGCCATTTATTTTCGTAGACCTTGGGATTCTCTGTCATCGTAGTTACCTATTCCACCCAGCAGAGGGCTCTTATGGACGCCATCAAGTGATTTTATACCGCCTCATTCCATCTTCCTCACTGCTAAGTGAGAGGACCCAGGTTCGAGCCTCAGCAAAACAACCAAAAAGTTTTTCTCGGCACCACCTATTGTTTACAATCCTCTGAGAGTTTAATTTGGTCATGAAGCAGCTTCTCAATCCGCCGTTCGAAGCCAACTGTAGAAATGTGGATCCCTTCCTTTTACTTACTTATTTGAAGTGGTTCTACAGTCCTCCAGGGTGGATCTGGGCGTCTCCATCCAGCTTGATCTTTAGCTAGCTGCCTCCAGTTTCGCACGCTAAGTTGGTTTATGTCGCTTTCCACGTAGGTGCACCAACTGAGTCGCGGTTCTCCTCTAAAACATATTCCGTGCCGGAGCATTGGTGTCCATTCGCTCTTCATGACCCCGCTATCAGTCATTGGACCCTCACTCTTCTGGGCTAAGTCGGTGTCGCTGTAGAACCCGTACAAATTTATCCTTGTATCTCCTCCTCCACTCACCATCTATGCAGACAGGACCGAAAATCTTCCCTTCCATTCCTGCAAAACTATAACATACACCACATGAATGGTTGCAAGGAGCTGAAGCATGGCTCTCTAGGAGCTGTCGCCCAAAGCTTTTTTTTTCCTCGTTGAGCCCGTTTTATATATCAGCTTCTATCTACTCCGGATTTTTGGATTTTTAGAATTTGGCTTCTGCTCTAATGCCTGGGTTCTGTCATGCCAAGCTCGCCGCCTCATATTCAAAGAACTCAGACCTCCAGCCAAATACATTGTTAGTTCATTTCAAAGACAAATTTCCGAAGGCAAGCTTAAATCTACATAAATAAATCCAAATGAAACCTTTCCATCTTCTTGAAGCTCGAATTGGAATTCTTAGACATACATATCTGACAACTGAACATAATTATCTTGAAAAGCTTTAAGCCTTCATAAAAATGTTCGTCACTAATCGACACCTTGTCATTAACAGTCAAACAAACACGACTTGCGTTTCCAATCAAAGTTACCTAACTTGCTCCACTAGATGTGAATAAACTCCGTCTGACCCACTTTGCAACTTAAAAAAAAAAAAAAAACAACTTTCCGACAACAAATCTGCATATTCGTCATAGCAAACACAGCAAACCGCCAGCCGCCAACCGGCCTTAATGGGATCACCACCTTGCCACTTAAACTTGACTTTGAATCGCGTCAACAGTAAAGGCGTGTATCGGCAGCTAATGGAAGTGGCTTATACGACTAATTGTTGGCACTAACGGTGGCTTCATGTCACTCTACACGGCGCGCAGTACAGATACTTTTCTGTATCTCTCTATCTTGCGAATTAGTACCGGTGTCAATTGGCAAAGCAAACAAGCCTTCGCACTTACCGCAAACACACACACACACACATTACAAAGCACCAGATGGCAGGGCTCAGATGCTTTTCATCAGATACACCAAAGCAACGACGCGCTCGTTCATTGAACTTCATTTCACTTTGTGTTTGTGGTCGCTGGTTTAGTTGATTTTCTTGTTTAATTCAGATACAAACATGATAACTGACAACACACACACACACTCTTTTTAGGCTTTACAATGAAATTAATTCAATTTGCAGGACCTGATGGACCGTTTTTTTCTCTCTATTGACAAACTATACGTATATATGTATATTCGTCGGAACTAAAAAGTAAAAAAAAAAAATAATCGCTAATATATATGTATACAAGCTAAAATGACACTTCACAATCGTCCCCAAGCCAAAATGGGTTTGTGGTTACACAAGCCTTCGTACCATGTCCAGCGTGCGATATACCCATGCCAACTCCAAGACCGGTTAGGAATGCTAATAACAATAGAATCGTAGCACCTATGGCGATAAGCACGGTTTGCAATAGAGCCATTCGTTTGTAGCTGTAAAGAAAAAAAACACACACATAAACGAAATATTGATTATATCAACCAGCAGTTAAACTTACTACTTTAAATTTTCCTGAACAGAATTAATACGATCCTTGTGGGCACAATAACAGCGTTGGACTTGATCATAATTTGCTGCAAGATCCTTCAGCAATTTGTTTCGAAATTTTTCATTAAATTTGTCAACTTCCCCACAAGGGCTACACTGGTCCATGATTTTCAGTTCACCAAAACAAAAACATGTAAGACTATATATGACAAGAGACTAAATTTGACTAAAAAAACTAAGTGTCATGCCAACGAACACGGATTTCAAGGCTGAGTAGAGATCCTGGGATTAGATTGGGAGTGAAATTATTCTCTAGTTGAAGGTCATGTCAAAGTGTGACTTCGCCGGAAGGGAGGCTCCTTATCTTCGTCAAACACAATGGATCCTTTGAGATCCGAGTGCATAAGTGCAGCCAC
Source organism: Criorhina ranunculi (assembly GCA_951813785.1). Taxonomy (NCBI): domain Eukaryota; kingdom Metazoa; phylum Arthropoda; class Insecta; order Diptera; family Syrphidae; genus Criorhina; species Criorhina ranunculi. Next base: position 9,233,211 of record OX638382.1, on the reverse strand, counting down.
CCCTATAACCTATCTTCGTAGTTAGATCTTCATTGGTTATTTCTTGAAGCAACCTTCACTCTTTTGATACCTACAGCGCTTCCCAACTTCCAGTCAAACTTGTAGACATTCTTGAAACAACTCTTGAAGTCTATAACTCCTCTTTCACTCTTTTGATACCTACAGTGCTTCCCAACTTCCAGTTGAACTTGTAGACCTTCTTTTACGAACTTGTCCAACTAGAGTATAATTTGACGCTGAATGTAAGGACACTACTACATCTGTTTGGACCCGATGCTGTTAGGAAGGAGTGAAGCTACCTATCGACCTTAAGATAGCATCTTCTGAAGCTTCGATTACATCAGACTGTACCTTCCTAGGAATCTGAAAATATCATCGTTTCGACCTAGTCGGAATCGGAAGGTAACGAAACCGCAGATATCCTTGTAAGACTAGGGGTAACTGAACCCTTCTTTGGCAATGAACCATTCAGCGAAATAGGTAATCACACCTTAAAGGAAGAGTTCAAGAAAAAGAAGAAAGAGAACAAGACCAGACCCTGGAATAACATCCAAGGTCTGAGGCAAGAAAAGATACAAAGCATGCATCAACCTAAAGAGGAACAACAAGGACGCCTGAGGAAACTAAGGATAGTGGAAGAAGACCTCTTCAGATTCTGCGATGAATCCAGTGAGACCCCAAATATTTGGGCAAGTTCCAATTGTCAGATCAGGATATACCAACTATAGACCCATTTCTCATCCACAGATTCCTTAGGGAAAATTGGCCTGGGCTCTTGAGTGGAATATTCTAGTCGAGGGTAAGTAAGAGTATATGACTCTCAAGTACAACTCAGGAGGAGTTATAATGCAAGGGGAAGTCTGACGAGGAAGCAAATCTTTCCAAGATATCAACAGGGAGCATGCCCATGAGGTCCGACAGATTCCCAGTAGCAATATCCATGTGATAGCACAATGCACCTATCACTGGCTTAAGTGCGCTGGCAACAACTGGCAGCCACTTCAACCTAACCTCACCTTACCTAATCCAGTAGCGACGATCTAGCCATGCTTCTCCACTTCAGCCTGCGACACATTCCGCATCTGAAACATTTCCGCGGTTCATACAGATGGGTGAGGCATTGTGTCCGAAACGAATTCACTAGAACCTTCTACGCAGCGTCTTCTCATTACCGGTTAAACTCTCTTCCATCTGTCTTGTTCTGCCTGCCTATTTGGATGGTTTCGTTGCTCGTGTCTTGTACTCTTTCCAGGAATTTCCAGTTGCCTTGATCACTTCGCTCCATAAAACGGTTCCTAGCAGGGACCCTTGTGGGACTCCACCGAATTTTGGGTATTCTTGTAATGCTGCCTGTGAGCTGGCTAGAGACGCTTGTTGATTGAGGCGCAGGTCCACCACGGAATGTAGCGCCACTTTTAGTAAGTGTACTGCGATCTCTGTTTTGTATCAAAGATTAGGCAGGTACCTTGGCACGATAATTGGTCTAAGCCAAGTGGATTGTATTTTTGATGTCGCGAACCACCTCCTCTTCATCTACGCAGTATTGCTTCTTCGTTTAGCCTTCTTGCGCTGTCTGGCCTTGACAAAGCTTTGAGAAATCCATATTTCTGTTACAGCCTTGCAGCCTGGACTTGATTCTGTTCATTGACAGTTGTTGTAACAGCACTGGACAGAGAATTCCTTACCGTGGAACCTACCTTGACTGATTGGCTTGGATGCTCTGAAGAATGGGTTCAGGTGGATCTCAGCCTTGACGTGGCTTCATGATTTAATTTTTCAATTTCCAAACCATCGATAAACCAAACGATTCCAAAGTCAAAGATCTTAGAAGTCACAATTTCAAGGTAAAGAAGCCACTAAACATGTCATGCATCCCCTGAGAAACAAACACCCAACTTCACCTACTTTCCCCCTCTCCAACCGACACTCCATTGCAATGTTATTAGTAAAACATAATCCCATTACCACGCACCAGCACCACCGTAAGCCTACACTCAGCCTAAAAATTTCACTCCAGAAACACAGCCTAAATCATCATTACTTCTCATTCCCTCTGCGTGTGTGTGTGCATTAAGGACTCGAAAATTCACGAAAAAAAAGGAGACTTTCGCAGAAAAAAATTACGTTACAATCTCTCTTAGTGCAAAGAGCGACCTGGAAAACATTACCCCCATCGCGTCAACAACATAGGAACGCAATTAGCATTACATTAAAAGCCAACATCTGCGTTGTTACTCGCGGTAGAGTGCACACAAACACACCCACACTCAGGACCACACGCACTGTAATCCCTTGAATGTAATTAATAAAATTCATTTCGCTCTCGTTATCCTTGTATGAGCGCATAATATTCATTCCTACGAAGGAAGTATTCTATCCTATCCTTCTCCAATCCCATGGATGGTGTCTCATACATTTCCATCGAAAGTTTCATCGTTATTTTCAAATGGAAATTCTCGGATGTTTCCAGCAACAGAAATAGAAAATTGAAACGCGTTTTCGAGTTTTCAGGATGGGAGCCTACACTCACTTAGGCTAGGGTTTGGCATTATATTGGCGTCAGCTGTTGGTAATAGTCAGTCCTGACCTGGCAGACAATCTGTGTCGGATTGTTGAGTACACTAATGGGTTTAGACCTCGATTATTTCAAGTTTGACGTCAAAAGATTGAAAGCTCTAAGTTACTTCAAAAACGTCTATAGGGGGCAGGGCACTGGCATACCACATGAGCGAACAAGTGCTAAAAATCTGTTCTTCCACGATTTATCCCTGTGTTCTAGGCGGTTCCTATTTGTCTATAGAAGATGTCTTCCTTAGAGCTTAGCGTTGTTAATTTATGCCTAGAGTTCTGTGGAACATGTCTACTTTTGACTTTCCAAGGCTTTTGTGTGCCTTTAAAGCCAGCAGCAGTCCCACGTTGGAACAGAAACATTTCTACGGGCTAGCCCAAGGTCAAGCGAGACATGGTTCTATATGACCGATGATCGGCAATATTTTTCTTGGAATCAGCTTATTTCTTTCAGACTTAAGAGGCCAAACAAAGAGAAAGCTAGCATTTAGGCGTCCTTTTTGAGAAGTTCCCTAAGTATTGTCAAGAAAATACAGTCGCACGCCGCTTCCTCAAAGTTCTCTGCTCCGATCTTGTCCTACTCCTACGTTGCACTGAGACCGAACTACCGACCTTACGAGTGGCAGATGAAGACTCGATGTCGAAAGACTCCTCAAAGTGGATAGAAGTTGGCGAATCGAAGACATATGCTGGACGCATTGCGATGTAAAAGTCTGGCGGTCACTAGCTATATGGATGCAGAGGGTCTATGGTAAATCGCAAAACTTGACAAAAAAGTCGTCGTACCAGTCTTCAAATGATTCGATCGTTGTAGCAACGTCTTCATCTTTTAGAACTATGATGTGAATCAAGGTCAACGATATGATGGTCCCTTAGACATGCTGTAGACAATGCTTAAGGCTATACAAGACTTCACCTATCATCCAATATTAATGTTCTCTAAGCCTTTCGTTGAATTCAAGCTAAAGCTGTGGTCCCCCACTCTAGGCCTTTAGTTTTGGTGGTGCTTGTGGTGCAAGTGATTGTTCTGTCACCTCAAGTAAGCCAACGGACCCCTTAAACTCGTTTCAATTCCTTTTTTCTCAGTCTTTAGAGAAAATCTGATTCCAAATTAGTCGAACATTGCTTCCTAACTTGGAAGAGAACCTGTAAAACGTAGACTTGGTCGAACTACACTGCGTAAAAGTTGTAGTGCCGTCGTATTTAGACTTTCTGTCAAGCTCTTCTTTGCGACTGAGAATCTTGTTAAGTCGGTTAACTACTTCAATAGATTGAACCATAAAGTCTTGACGACTAACTTACAACTACTATCTCATCCAGAATGTCAGAAAGGCTTCATCATCTTGCTCAGTGCACATATGACCAAAACAGTGAAAGACTCTCTTTGAGGAAGCTAGGCTCTACACCTTTTCCCTATGGATATCGACCACATCCCTATATCATTCAAAGCTGCTCACCTTTGAGCACTCAAACACATAAAACATGTCCATTGTGCTACCACCAGGTAAAACCCTTTTACTGTGTTTTCATCGTCTTTCTAAAAAAAAGTCGAGTAAGAGCTTCAATGATTTAGAACTTAGGTTACCAGTACTCACAACATCAGCCCTAAAAGTCTGCCACCTGATATAAGCAAAGGCTGGGCAATCGTAAAGAAAGTCTTCCGCAGTGTCGTCGCCCTCTTCACAAACGTCACAGATAGTTGTTTCACGTAAGCCTAAAAGTGGTTGAAACTGGTGAACCTGCCAGAGACACAAGTAGCGCGGATGTGCGATTTTGATACATGTAAGCCTAACACGTTGAGATGTTTAGCAAAGGTCTAGTATCCGCAGTCTTTTCAGCTGAGAGACAGCAAGAATGTCGCCGACTTCTTACTGAAAAAATCAGCTTAGTCTGCCTACATCCTGGTGACGCGTACCATCGATGGAAGCCCTAACCGAAGATATGGGAAATATTAACGTGGATTCAGGACCAAAGAAGTTCTCCTGTGAACCCTGCCTAGCAAGCTCATGGAAGTACTCATTTCCGCTGTGTCCAGGGATTCACACAAAGCTTCGCAGATTCCGTCTTCTAACCAAATTCAAGCTAGTCGTGCGTTCTCAAACTACTTTGGATATTGTAAAAGGATTGAGTAAGGCCTTAAGTCGCTCCAAGCTGCTTAGACAAGACATATGCCCACGTCGTTGCATAAGAGAGATTAAGCCGCAGATGGGCAAATCTCCTAAACTGGACATTAGATCCTCTCGACTTGAATCAGTGGTCCTTTCCTCAACTAAATTTTCAATGCCCAGTGCGACTCCAAAACAAAATAAACCCAACCAACCCTTTGTCAACGTCGCTGAGTGTAGAACTTATCTAATCGTACCCCACCAACGCAATTTGATCGATTTTAATCGAAATTTCAATTAAATCTGAACCTTTGGCAGAAGTACACCTTCGAAGTGTTTCACCGGATGGAGTCCACCCCACGAAAAATTCATTTCGGATGCAGTTTTGGCATGCGACACACCCCCTACCCTATTTGAAACAAAGCTTTGTTATGCTAATGACAGTTTGGATAATTTAAAAAAAAAAAAAAAAAACCTATTGTGTGTGTGCAGCACCGGGTAGAGAAGGTATTCATGAGCTGCCAATACTCGAAATGAGTTTTGAACGGGACTTTTAATTACAACTTGCATCTGCATACAGCTAAAATCATTAGCTATGTCGATGAATCTCTTTGAGAAGGGAGAGGGTGTTCACAATGAGACAGAAGTGATAATCCATTTGGTTCGCACATGGGGAATTTTTTGCGTCTTATTTGTGGCCTTCAGAGGGATTCTACGGGGCTTTTTTATTTTATTCTGGCATAACGTGTTTAATTAACTACGCATGATGTTCTATATTTAAACTTATTGATTGTTTCAATTTGAGTGTATGAAGGGGATGATGCAAGAAAGTGTGCAATTTGGAAAGACACCATTGCAACGAACCTCGAAACAGAACGTAAGTAGGTTTAGTACTTCAATTTGATGACCTAGATTATATAAATTATCCGCGTTATGAAACTTTCCATCAACGTAAACACCTTCATTGAGGATACCATTCAAGAATTATGAAAGCACTAACCGCCTCACGGATATGCAGATACACACGAATCCTTAAACTTTTATTACACTTCTTGTTCTTTGCTCTGAATGTTCCGAAAAATTTCGTCCATAAAATGCTTCGCACCATTCGTTCAACTCGATCAACGTGCATTTGGCACTTTGGACTCCTCAGGCAGTGCACGCAAAAAGCTCGTTAAAAAAATATAAAACATGCACACAAAAAGCAAAAAACCTACCCTACTCCTGCCGTGGTGCAGTAAAAGTTATCATAAAGCCATAAAGCAAGCAAAGCACCCAAGACTTCTCCTAACACTAGGGATCCTGAATTTTATTGAACAAAACGCAAGCACACACGTAACGAATCGTAAAGCGAGTCATCGTCGTACCCCATAATCGTTGCAGGAGATTTACAGGCTGAAGGAGGTAACCCACAAAACACATCCAGCTAATAACGGTGTAATCGTACAAAAGTTCAAGTACTCTCTGGCCTGGTAGGATGAAATTAAATTTCAATTAAATGCACCATGCAGGAGGCTAAATCATGCAACAGAACACCCGCTACACAGCACGAGATTAACTTGAAGCGTACCCCCTTCGGCTAAAGTAGCCAAATGGCAAACTTTAAGCCGGAAATCAATAAGAAGATAATCCAATTTCCTTTCTAGAACGAGGGGTGCTTGCGTAGAACCACCCGTGCAGACCCAATCCCCGACGACGCTTACACAATTCTCATTTCAATTGGCTTGACCTTAGCTAAATGGCCGAGAAGCAATAAAATTTGGGGACACACGACACACACAGCAACAGCAGCAGAGTGTATCCCTTTTTGCACGTGGCAAACAAACAAACACACACACGCAGGCCGACCACCCGTGGATAAAGCTGTTTCGAGGCCAATAAATGCCGTTCACCGACCGAACGGTATCGTCTCACCCACCAGGGAACGAAGGAGTGAAATTATGTTCTTACCGGCTGCTCGGTGTGCTCGTTGGTCTCAAATCCAATTTTCCTTTGGACACTTGAAAAGAGGTTGGGATGCCTGCGTTACGACGACGACGACGACGACGACGAGGACGAGGACAATTCCCTTTTGGCCAAGTTGTTGAAGTGCCTGCCCTGTGCAGTTCTTTTCGAAGAATGCGGAGCCAATGGAGGCAAATAATCGACTTTAGTGTTTTTGGTGTTAAATGTGGGTCAACTGGGTGAGAAATAGACGACAGGACAGTTATAAGGTGACGGTACGCACGGTGATAAGTACGAGTATGTTCCACATTTGCACTGGGGATGTTCCTGCGTCGGTCGGTTGGTACACCTGGTTATGGTTATGGCAGCAAGGGAATTGCTGGGTGTCCATATTGAATTCTGTAAACTGATGAAATTAAATGATTGTCGGTGGAGGGGATAACGGTAACTGTGCCAGACGCAACCAATTTTCGTTATTAGCTTTGATAGCGCTCCAAGAACCGCATAAAGATTTTGAAAACCAGATGGAGTTGGTTGTTGTGAAGAGACAATTGAAAGTGGGGTTTAGGAGTTAGGGATACAGGAAGGAATACTAGGGTAGACAAGGAAACTATCATTTCTCCATAATGACAGGATTAGTTGTACTGCTTTCTGGACCGGAAAAGATGTTCGTTGAGATGCTATCGTGCGTAGGATTGTGATGCTTGTCTTGTCAACTAGCGTTTGGGTGACAGTTTACAATGCCTGTTCGAAAGTGCGAGAGTGATCAGTTAGGAGGAAGCCATTGCTTACCGTCAAACATGGTTTTTGGTAGACGCCATCACCTATGACTTCGTTGGCTGTGACTTTGAGAGGAATGCTACATCTTGATGTGCAGCTGATATTTCAACCAAACTTGACAGCAACCAACTTTTGCATAACGAAGTCGGTTTGTACAGTTTGCCTGACTTGCTACGGGTTTACAACACTGATCAGCTCCATCGTGAGCTTACTACCTTCAGTTTCTCACATCAAGTTGGTTTAAGTCGCTTTTCACTTCTGCACACCATCTAAGTCGAAGTATTCCTCCGGATCTTAAGTGGTGCCAGTAATTCGTTCTGAATATCCTAGCTACCTTGAATGATGAATTGTAACCGTCTTGACTAGGATGATGGTTCATTGTTACATACTCTCCATCCAAGCACAGATCCCCACTTAAAGGTGCCTTTGAAGATTCGAAGGCATCCTTTATTTTGCATCGTAAAAGAAAGCTGGGATAAGGAAGATCTGACACAAAGTTTCCCTAGTTATTCGTGATAGTCCTCTGCAACTTAATTGTACGTATACAGTTTGGCTGCCACTGGTACTGTTACTGGGTTCCTTTTCAGCCAAGCGGCGGCCTGACTGATACCTATGACTTCAGCCTGGAAGAAAATGCAGTGTCTGAAGGAGTGGTCTTTTGTTAGAAATGTGGAAAGCATCGAAAGCCAGAGTGTAGGACTTTAACACAAACCGCCATCCTGGCATTTCATCCTGTGGGGGGGTTTTCGGCTGTAGCTGCCACCTGTCGACAGATTTCTGTGCGTCTGTGCGTCTGGAAATGTTTGTGCATTATGCACGAAAGGCTGCGTGCTGCTGTGTGGGCATTTATATTCGTCTGGCTGTGCGTTTCTGTAAGTACATATGTGTCTGCTCTATTCTATTTCTTGTGTTTTCCTCGTTCTCTCTCCTTTCTCGCTCTAGTTGTCGCAACTCTTGGCATATGTCTTTGGCATAGGAACTCACTGCTGTGCTCCACTAATTTACCGAATCTAGCATGTGCTGCATAATGTTCTCAGAAGTGAGTGTTTCTTCCAAATCTATTCGTAGTGCTTCTCTTTGAAAGAATACATGCTCCATGTCCTCGGGAGTATCACTGCAAGATGGACAGGTGGAAGAGTTGTCATTTTTAAACCGGTGTAGATATGACCGGAAACAACCATGTCCCGTTAGCAGTTGTGTAATGTAGAAGTCTACTTCGCTGTGTCTGCAGTTATCCAAGTCTCGTCAGTCCATCGACCTTTAGACGAAAAGTTCCAGCGTTGCTGCCACTCCCTCACGCTTGTTGTCATTTCTGTTTCATCATCATCACTGGGTTATAAACGCCGCTCCTGTTGGTTTAGATTTAGGAACTTTCTCTGTAGTTCTTCTGCCAGTATACCGATCGGTAGCATTCCCGCTACGCCACAAGCTGCCTGATCCGAGATTGAACGGAAAGCGCTGCTCAATTTGTATGGTTTCACCTTCCTAGCTCCAACCCAAACTGGTGATCCATAAAGAACTGCTGATGTGACTAGTTCTCTCGTAACAATGGTTTTTTAACCGTCAAATTTGGTCGAGGTAGAAGAATGTGTCCTCTTGCCAAGAACACGGCTGCATACATTAGATAGCTACCCAGGGGCGCTACGTGAAGGCTGTTTGTCAACTTGAACTGTACAGTGACAGGGATCGTACCTTGCATCTCGCCTTGTTGAGCGCGTTCAGAACTTTACTTTATATATGCATTTCGGTGCCATTGGAGGAGTTGAATCCATCAACCACCCGTTCGGTGTAAAAGTGGATCGAGTTGTCCGGTAGAAATGTCTCATTCTCCCAGAGTGACCTGGAGGGAATGGTAGGAAGGAAGTTTTTATTGAAATTTAACTTGGGTGTAGTAAAATCTATGTTTCCAGGGAAGATTTTGAATTTTTTTTAAAATCGAGTCGCGGCCAAAATCTTTGGTAGACCACTGTGAAATTAATTTGAACAGCTGAGTAAGCAGCCATTTGTCTACCAAGGATGTCAAGGGGTGTCAGATGAAACAAAATGTCCAGTGCTGCGGAGGGTGTCGTACGAAGAGCCCTGCTTATGCACAAACATGCTGATCGATGGACCTTGCTTAGATAATCCCGGTTTATGGCTTCATCTAAGGCGGTCCACCAGACAGCCACCTCATACATGAGTATCGGTCTTATAACCGAGATGTAGAGCTTGCGAGGTTGTAAGCCCCATTTGTTCCCAGTAGCTTTTTTGCAATAGAGAAGTGTTACTGAAGCTTTCCGCACTCTTTCTTGGATGTTAGGTTTCCAGCTTAATTTCTTATCCAAAATAAGACCCAAATGTTTTGCTTCGTTTGAGAAAGTTAAGCTTATACCATTAAGGGAAGGAGGATCAATGACTGGAATTTCATATTTCGTAGAGAAGAGTACCAATTCGGTTTTGTGGGGGTTTACATCTAAACCACACCGTAACTAGCTTATATAAAACTCTTTGAAGGAGTTCTTTTATGGTGTTGGTGGCCACGTCGGCCACATAAGCAATCACCGTGCATCACAATTACAGCGGACCCCCGCCAATCCGGCACCCCTTGTAATCCGACATGCAGTTCAAATAGAATCTTATCAGTTTGACTTGTAATTTGTCGTATTACAAGGTACACTTTTTCACAAAATTCCAGACTATTAGCGGGCTGTGGCAGTACTGTATAATCCGACAAATTCGATAGTCCAACACCGGCCTGCAAAACGTTTATCGGATTACCGGGGGTCCACTGTATATAACACTTCTTTATTTATTTTAACTTTCATGTTCTTTATTTATTTTTATTTTTTGTTTTAACTATTTCAATGTAAACACCCTATTCTTTTTTATTCTACTTATCTCGACCTACATATTATATATTCTTTCTTCAATCCACCAAATATATTTTTTATCTTGCACCACTTTAAGGCTTGCACAACCTTATAAGACTCTTGTTCTAAATTGTAAGTAATTTTTGTTTAAATAACTATAAATAAATATAAATATCAGTAATTCAATCAATTAACATCTGTTATGCAATTTATGTCATTTCATCAACCTCACATCATCGTTATAAAATAAAAAAAAAAAAAATGTAAACAAATCTATATATGCGTGCGTGTATATTTAATCAAACAACTGAAACAAAAACTTATAAGCAAAACAATTTTTTTTTTAATTATCCTCCTACCACAAAACACCCGCTTGTTTGACTGCTTTTTTTATCTGTTTCCGTTTGTAGTTCGTCGCGTCAAAATGATATAAAAAAAAGGTAAAAATTGCATTTTAATGCAACCAATTGAAAATCCAATTAAAAGGAATATTAATAACATAAAAAAATTGTCTCATGCAAGTGATATTATGATTGGCCACCAACGGGCTTGAATATTTGCAAAAATTAAAAAATAAAAATTCATTGGCATGACCGTAGAAAAATAGTAAAAAAAAAAAAAAAAGAACCCACAGAAAGTGAATGATCTATGCTGCAGGATTCATGTTCTGCATATTTCTCGTGTCTCGTATTTTTAACATAATTGCAATTAAACAAAACACGGATACATTGAGAGAGGGAGCGATAAAAAAAACAAGGATTCCAAAGATAAACATGGTAATTGCCTTTCAAGTCCAATGGATTGTTATAATACGGTTCAGTTGACACTGCAAATTGAAGTTTTCGACACGGAGATGTGGAGACACAAAACGTATACAGAGCCACAAATCAGGTTTTGAAAGGACATTTTTGTAGGTTACCCTATTGTGGTATTGTGGTCATTTAAAATGACGAAGCAGGTAATAGTCAGGCGAATTCCAGTCTGGGCACAAACAGCGTTAATCACAGATGATGGCTTCGAAGGAAACCTTTGTCTAATAGGTATAGCGTAACGTATACCGTCCTCTGCCGGCATGTAGACTTGTTGAAACTTCATTTTCTATTTGATCGGTCTTAAAACGTCCCTAAAAGTTTTGAACTACTCACCAGACTTTTCAGACAAATTAATGGCCCAACTGACGGTGGATCATACTGCATAAGGACCTCTTACATGGGCGATACTGTTTGTCACTCCGCGCGCATGTCTGCTCCTGTATGCTTAGGAACAAAACTTTGATAATACAAGCAGATCGTGATCAGATCAATCACCGTAAAGAGTTCTATGGCTCTATAAAGCGATTGTAAGACCTTCCTTACCAAATGCGTCGGTTGTATGATGGGATAAGCTATGCTCATATCGACAGTACTTCCCAAGCTTCAATCTCATAACAGAGGCAATGTCGGTCATTTCTTTTCAGTTATATGTACATATACACTCTTTCTCCCTCTCTACCCATCTCTATGCTCCGATTTCTCAACCAACGCCCTTTCTTAGAACCAACTTCCAAGTTCCAAAGCTAGTGTCCACTTAGAATGTAGAGCGCCTTATCAAGGAACAACCTTCTTGAAGAGGGTTACTCCAAATAACTTTTTCCGTCTCGTTGGTCAGCAATATCATTGTCTTCATTGTATTTGTGCCCCGATACCCACAAAAGGTTGACTTTGTTGTGACAAGCTTAGCTTTGGAAGGCATTGTATCATAAGTAAACGAAGCTTGAAACTGTCAAAAAATCTAGAATGTCCGTGAGTTTATGGGTGGAATCGTCTTCAATGCTTGAGTTCAGCATGAAGTTCAGTCAGAAAAACACCTAGACATATCAAACCCGCCGATGCTAGAATCTTTTAAGCTATCTGTACAGCACACTTTGTTAATGATCCGCCAGTAGCCCCAGTATCACAGTTTGATCTTAAACCTTCTACGCACGCTTAGAAGTTCCAGAAATCCAAAGTTTTTCGCTGCATCTTCGTTGACAATGAGACGAAATGGGTCCAAACAATTATGGCCTGTTGTGTTCATGTGACTCACTCAATTGCATGACTACGTTCTATCTGACTATTAAGCGACAGGCATGAGCCAACAGGGATGAGTCCATTAAAGCCTTGCACTGTGTTGTGCGAATAAACAGAGTTCTTGCAAGTCTTTAAAGCCGATATAGCTTTGTTAGTTTGGAGTGATCCTCTAGCAAATAGGTACACTTAGATCAAAACTAGGTCTGTTGTAGGTAACATTGTGAGTGTGAAGGGTAGAAATCCCAAACGACTCCCGAAATTATAAAGATTTCCGGTCTAGATCGGTCGGACAGGCAGTGTTTTAATCCGTTTAGAGCGTTGAAGATGTATGATTTTTCTGAAGCTCTCACGGAAATTATTGTGGACACGTCGCTCTACCTGGTCAGGACTTACAATGACCTAGAGAGCCTTGTTTGGCTAGATTGTCAACACTGAGATCTCGTTATGACCCAACAGAGTGTGACGTTGAGCTGTAAAGGGATCTTGTTAAGAGACTTAAGGGATCTTATCGCAGTCTTACTGCCGGTTTAAATCGGAATTCTCAAGTCTCCCTAGCTGTGAGACCAGCTTAAGAGATTCTACAGTAACAAGGTAGATTGTTTTCGAAAAGACGCCGGCACCAATTCCCTTGGCTGTTTTATAGCCGTGCGAAAAGATCGAGACCACCAAGTTGGTGGTTTTTTTCCTAACCTTGGTCTAACCACTAACCAATGAATGAGTATGGTAGGATGAGTTTACAACCAATTCGTCACTTCAGGAGGACTGTCATCAATTTTATTACCTAGCTTAGGGATAAAGACCACATTTAACTAAAACTGAAGGTCGCCTAACACTGAGATACCTCAGGGTGCAGTTCTGTCCACCACACTTTTTCTTACATTTACGAATATCAGAACTTTCTTCTGTCGTCTTCATCTGATTGTAAGGTCTTATGAGAGGACCATTGCCGGAGGCGTCTCTAAAATCACTTCTCCAGTTTGAATTATTTACAGTTTGCATAAGAAATTTAAATTAATTCATGATTCTTCTTTCTCTTTTCAGGTGAGTCCTTCATTTTGTTTAACATAGACGTACTTCTACGTTGTAAGTGGAACTTGAATTTACTTTTATAAATATTTCTTAAGTTAAGATTGTGTGTAGGTATTTCATTCGTTGGTTTTTCTCGCTAAAAATGGACAAAAAGTTATGCACCCTATAAAACAATATCCTGTATGTCAGCATAAATAACCAATGAACTGTTGCAAACTCTCTAAGCTTTGTGCAATTTTGAATACCCTCCGCCTAAATGAATTTCTTTTCTATAGAGACCCTCGAAATTTTATTCCAAAGAATTGAACGGAAATCCTTTATTTTAATATTTATATTCCTATGAAATTGTCCTTTTGATTGGAACGAACGAAACAAACGGAACGAGTTCAGGAAATAGGAGTTAAAACCAAGAAAAAGGATATATTTCTAATGAAAGAAAGGAAAAAAAAAAAAAAAACTCGTGCACCCTAAACGGGTAATGGTCAATGGTCCAATACTAAGTCAATAAAAGGATGTTTTGTACCCATAAATAAGTGGAAATCGATTTCCGACTTGTGACACATTCTTAATGAGATATTTCATTGGAATTAAGGACCAACAAGGACATCGATATGCTCGATGGGGTCCAGCACGAGTTTATCAAAAATGTATCGAAGGAGTTATTTAATGAAGACTTCTTGTGTGTTTTTCTTTTACATCCTTGGTTCCGGGGATCCGGAACGGAGACCCTAATTAAAGGGAATACATGTATTCTCTGTGTGTTCTCCATTCCACTTGACCAGAGAAAGGGCAGGTTTGATTGAATGTCTTCTTTTTTGCCAACATTGGCAAGGCTAGAGTCCATATTCGACCTTACTCCGACACCCTTACACTATGTTGATGATACCGGCTAGGGGACAAAATCGGCCTTACAGTGTTAAGAGAAAGTTATAACTAGTGTAGCTCCAATCATAGATAGTTAGGCCTCATCATCAATCGGTCTTGCTCTAACAAAATCGAAAAAAGCAGACCAGCGGATGTAGGGTGAACAGGAAGCCTGTATAAACTCATCTTTCTTGACCCACTTACAAAAGTTCGAAGTTGCTTCCGCCCTATCGTTGAGATTGAGATCCCTGTCCAATTGTAAGCACTCCAACCTTAAAGCCCAATATTTCTTAATCACTCAATTGTCGATGTATTACAATTACCCCAGAGGGCGCTGTTGCATTTAAAAGCCCATACAGCTTGTGAGTTAAGGCTTGCCCTATTACAGACGAATTTTCCTCTCGATAAAGTTCATATCTCTTCGTCACAGAACAGGACCGCTATGACCAGGGTCTCATATTTTATTTCTACGTTGGAGTTTAAAGTCAAGCCTAGGTTAACAAAGTCTCCAACTACCTGAGAGTTGCAGCTGTCCTAAGTGAATTTTGAGTCCACTTCGTCGATATTAGGAGTTTAATCTACTTGATACACGAGTTTTGAAGTGATTCCACAGCCTTACAAGTTTCGGTACCTAGACTGTCGGCAAAGAAATCTTAAAATGTCATTTTAAAACCTTTAACCTGACCAGACCTACATACAAATACCTTACATCCTTTATTCAAATCTTCACCACGAGTTAGCACAGGCAAGTCTATGAAGGCTTTCATAGCGACGTACGGTGAAGGAGAAGAGAACCTCTGAATATCAAGCTCTAAGTTGAAACTGAAGGGTAGGTAGGCGACCTACTAGGCGCCTTTTTACTTCCACTTTCCATTTTAGGTTAAGTTGACATTCCAGCTTCTAAAGAAGAACTGGCATCCAGTCCTCTTTCAATCTTGAGTGTGTTCAGTACTCCTCATCTGCTTCGGGAGAGCTCTGTGTCTCAACATCTCGGTCTCATAGCACTCGAAAGGCATGTGACTTCGTTAAATAAGTCTTAACAGAGTTATATTAGGAATAGTTAGAGTCAAGCTTAAAGCATTGGTTAGTATGGGTGTTGTCTAGGATAGTTAGTAGTAGTTCCGACAGCGATTCCTCTCTTTTTCTCGGGTAGATGCATAGTTTCTGGACTTCACATTTTCTCTTTTCTTTCTGTCTATTTCATCTGTCCGAGGTCTACGTAGGTCTTCTCTTTTCTTCCTATTAGCTCACAGTCACGAGAATTTTGTCTGTGAACAGGTGGAAAATGGTGGGTTGGACAAGAACCCACCAGAGCTTCAAAGGTTCTTCTCACCAGCTTCCAAGCCGCCTCCGGAGCCTATCCTGGCTTACCAACAATGAAGACTCTGTTTTGTTATAAAGGAATCATTCTGCGAGCTTGGAAGTCCATAAAATGAATTCGAACGCAGAATGAGCCCCAAGAACATCGTGGGAAAAATACTCGAAGGCTTAAGCACGAGTATCGTACAGTAACAGGCTTTTTATCGGGTCATTCTATGTCTTTCGACGTACCAAGTGTGGTCGCCTTGTCTCAATGGTTAAAGGGACAACCAAACCCTTTTTTCGCAAACCTGCGAGGGTATAATTCTCAATTCACCAGGCAAGGGATCTTTATTGGGAAACAGGCCTCTTCAGCCTCCAAATGCATACGCCTAGTTCATTGAAATCGTCCTTCACGTACGCAATTCATCAAAGATTATCTCCTGGTCTACTACCTTTGTAGAATGCACCACCACCCTCGATCATTCACCCTCATTTTAGTCCACGAATATTCAAAACCAATGTGCATCGCTACCTCCTTCTGCTTCTCTCCTAGGTTAGGTAAGGCTAGTTTTGGTGGCTTTCCCTGCTAAGCAGTTCACGGTTCCACCTTCTACCCCAGATGTATTCTACATAAGAGGGCATACATAGCATGAAGGCGGTTACCCAGTTGCTTTTGTAACCTAAAAATACAGCAAGACTAATTCTTATGCTAAAGCCCCTCGTTCAACTTGGTTTCTCTTTCGAACTTAACTTTATTGCGTCTAATGATTGGAGGTCCTTCTTCTCCAATTGGTTCATTTCCAGACAATTTACTCAGCTTCGAGTGAGTTTCCCACAGTTTCTATTGAGTCGCTCTGTAGTGTCTTTGGTTTCGTAGTTAAGTAAGTGTCTTATGAGGACGCCTTTAAGTTTTCGGTGCTTGCTCTTGCTTAGCTTGATGCAGGTTTGAGATCATCTACGATTTTAGTTTTCTAGGAGTGCCTTTGATTGCCTTTGTTTGGGAGATTCCCTTAAAAGTTTAGTTCGCTTGGTTTTATGTCCACCTTAACCGCAAAAAGGGTTATGGTCTCATAAATGGAGTTGTTGTCCCTACCATTTTTTCTAACGTGGCCTGGACCCCTGGTTGACTCTGCAGGTTTCTGCTAAATGATTAAGTTTGTCCCATATCATCCTAAGGGCGACTTTGTATGAGCTTTGTGATCATTTCTGTCGCGGTTGACTTAGAAACACCTTCCAATCGCTGGGATTTCTGCCTGAACGATGCTGGTAAGACTGCCCATTGAACACTTCTGCACCAGTTCCATCAACTGTTTTCAATCGATCTTGTGTCTCATCATTTTATGGTTATGTGATCGTTGATAGCACACATTTTAGATTCGCTCGTCCTTTCGCTTCTTGTGCGCAATTTCGAGGTGATGTGGCGATGGTAGTGAAGTGTCGATGCATTCCCTACGCCAGACCTAATCCTATCCAACCCTTCAGCCTTCTCATTATCCTCGACCTCCATACGATGGTATAGATAGACAAGTTCAGTCTTACACTGCTCTACGAACTTATAAGCTTTGATTCGCTGGTTAATCGTTTTAAGACAGCAGATAGGCTCTCAGTAGTTCCAACTCAAGCCGTTTTGGTATCCGGTCGATTTTTAACACCGGGAAAACCCCTCTGACTACTTCTGCATCGAACTCGCAGTGCAACTTTAACCGGCCAGTTAAGAATGCTTCAACGACTTCATTGTTGAGAGCATCAAGCCTCTTAACAGGAAATCTTATAGCGTCTTCTCAAGTTCAGTTCGGTATTGTAAGGCTTGTTGTAGATACAGTCATTTCTGTTGATCCTGCAACCGCATTCATGTGTCTGAAAGTTCTCAAAGCCACCAAGAATAGACCTACCCTCATTGATCCCCTCTGAACGCTCTTATTCATAAAGGCTGTTCAACAAGAGGAGGTCCTTGAGGTCGAGTATTAAGATGAAAGTGCGCTTACACCTTTTTTCGAAACGTAAGTCTTATCCTGTGTTGACATAATTCTTTCAGCACAATCAGTAAGAAGCATAATTGTAGGTAGAGCCCCTATTATTTCCACATGACCCTTCAACTGCTTCAAAAAAAAAAGATCAGATTCATAGCTGACTTATAAAATGACAACGAAAAATCCTCCAAAATCGTATCCTTAACTCACACATCACATCGTCATGTTCATCTCAAAGATAAAACTTTACACACTCCATTCCCTAAATTGTGAAATATCCCGACCCTAGATGTCAAAACCCATAATAAATTTTGCAGAGTGTTCAAGAAAAATCGTATTCGTAACACACACCCAAAATTATATATGCGCTCGGGCAAGAGGAAGGACGATACCACCCTGTACTAGATAAATAATATTCCCTGTCGAAAGGAGCGCCATAATCAAAGTGTGTGCTTGCTTCCCTATAATGATGGGTCGAGTGGAGAATTATTCGTTGGGAGGAGAAGCGGAGGCCCGGTTGGTAGGTGTTATACTATCCTTTCTTGTGAGCAAGAGATAAATAAATAAACAGGACTTTGCTAATTTTCTGGGTCGATACTCATCATTAACACCAGAGGCGGTATGGAATTTTCTAGCTTCAACGGGATTATTTATGTTCTCTCCAGATAGTGTTGTAAAGGAATGAAGGACATTCGAAAAGTGGGCTATTATGGTGGTAAAACCATAGCGTGGGATGTTTTTGGAGATGAGGACACACTTGTACGCCCATTCTCATGCGATGTGTGGGTCTTAGAGCACATAATAACCGTTGATATTGTGATGAATTGCTTGAGTTAAGGACACACTCCAGAATGGAAAAAAAAGGACCAAGCACTCTTTATCAAAATTTCGTTTTTATTTTTCGAAAACCTTCAGACCTAATGTTTTGACTTAAATAGACGCTTGAAAGTCTTATCCGCCGACGAGGTATCGCCCTTGGCCAAACGTTCCCTGATCTTTCTGCACTTCTTGCTGTCAATCTGCGCCTCAGCTGGACAGCCCTCGACAAAATTCTTCCACAGACAGTGATGGAACTCCAATGGAGCAGGATTACATCCAACATTCTTGACACCATCCGTCTTCTTCAACTCCTTTGATGCACTCAGTGTGTCCAAACACTTGTTGACATATTGCTCCAACACTCCCGCCTTCCACATGTTGTCGCCAACAACTTTCGCAGTATGATTCAACACATCGTCACGTTTCAGATCACCACTCTCCGCGATCAAATTAAACTTCTTTGCCATACATTCAGCGGCGCATACCATTTGCTGCCTCATTGCCTGTACACCGTCACAGTTGAGCGGATCATAACTGACTTCATCGGCTTAAAGAGAAAGGCGAACAAGATGTAAACAAAAAACCCGATGAGGTTCATTGACTGCCGTGACTACTCACCACCACCACCACTCTCGCCGCGAACTTCAGCGATACAATTCTTTTTGACCTCCTTTACGGCTTCCAATTCCTGTGGATTGCCTCTTTCACCGTTGCAACAGTGGGCGTCTCTCTCCTTCTTGCCCTTCTTGCGGTGACATTCCTTTTGGTCGGTTTCGGTATCCGAACTGCGTTTGAATCGCAATGCATCTGCGAGGTCATCATCGGCTTCGGTTAGATCGTCGAAGAGTAGTTCATCTGTGTAAACAAAGATTAGTCTCAGCTTGTAGCGGTATCTCTCGGGATTGAATCTTACTGAAGTCGGAATCTTGAAAATTGTACTCGGCAACGACGAACGTTATGAAAATGGAAACCAAAACGAAAAGTTTGAACATGATTGCTACAGTGAAAGACACTAAGTGGAACTGATGTTGCCAAATGGACAGACGTGGGCTTTTATACGAACGGATTGCGTTGGTTTAGGCACAAGGTATGGTGTGTGTGACGGTGTCTTTTGGCGAAAGCGGGGGGAAGTACCTACGGTGTTTTTGGCAATTTGTTTTGTTTCCATTTCTCATTACGAGCTCAGATACACCCATGCTATTCAGATACTGATATCCGTGCATGGGAAGTACCAATTAACAAAACAGATTAAGAGGGGGAAGGGGGGATGTAGCAAAGAACATTTGGATTACGACTTAAAAGGTTTTCATTAGGTCGGCTTAAAATTAAAACCATTTGTGATTTTTATTAGGGAAAGCCACATGAAGTACGCGAGAGGAAAGACTGCAGAAGATTGAAAGAAGGAAGCCATGACCCACAGCGACTTAGAAGGTGATCCTCGATCTTGGAACAAAGGTTTAGAGAGGCGCTAGGGAACCAATTTTGAGGTTAACATAGTCGGGAAGAGCTATCGTAAGCAGAAGATTGAATGAAAAAAATTATATGCGACGGGGTTCAGTGGAACATAATCTTTTTGTGCTTCTTCAGT
Source organism: Criorhina ranunculi (assembly GCA_951813785.1). Taxonomy (NCBI): domain Eukaryota; kingdom Metazoa; phylum Arthropoda; class Insecta; order Diptera; family Syrphidae; genus Criorhina; species Criorhina ranunculi. Next base: position 9,213,345 of record OX638382.1, on the reverse strand, counting down.
TGTCTTAAGGATTTTGAATGGATTAAGGCAAGGCAGTGGGTCTCCAAGCAATCGTTTCTTTTGTAGATTCATACACCATAGTTTTCTAGAAGATTGTCCAGAGTTTTCTGCTTAGGCTTAGATCAATTAGAAGTTCATTGAGTCCACAGCACGTCACAAACAAGACGATTTTTAATTCGTAGCCTTTTTTTGCTTGTTCTTTCGTACCTTTGCCGGGATCAACTCTAAGAGCGTTTTCTAGACTAAAACTTTCTACCAGGTCTCCGTCTTTCTGTAGCTCTTCTCGAGTGAAATGCTGCCCTCATCTCTCAAAAGAGTTTTTAACTAACTTACGAAGCTGCTGCTGTTTAAGCCAGTTTGTCGGCCTCCATTCTCACGCTGGTGGGCTATCAGTTTTGGCAATCTCATCCTTTAAACTCTTTTCCAAAGCCGGCAAATTGAACGGTGACATTTGTTTAGGTCCTATCATGTGTCACAAAGGTTTATTTACAACAGAAGGGGGAACGAAGCCTTGAACACCTTGAACGTTTGATCTACAGCTGTTGAGGATAGCTGGCTTTAGATTGGGTTGAAGTAGGGCTTGTTAAGAGTTGCACAGTGGGGGCTACAGAGCGGTTTTGATGCAATGTCGATCTTTGCAGTGTGCAAGATGAGGACTCATGGTTTTTCCCGCTTCGTTGAGACTTAGTAGACCAGCTTTGTTTGAACCGAGATTCTTAACCGACGATAAGTTGTCCATTTGCTGATCAGTTTTTCATCCTTTTTAATCCATTTCTGGGCATTCTCATCATGATAGAAGACGTTCTGCGCCATCTTGACAATAGACTCGGAACTTTTCTCCATCACACTCGGACGAAGATGTTGGATAAGTGTGATGTTCTCGTTATCAGCAAAAGCAACCACGTGACCACTTTTCATGGAGGAACAGGTGTCAGTCAAATATATGAACTTTTGGAAATGCTTAGTGAACAATGTCAAGCCTCGGATTTGTTTGGCAAGGTGTTCGGCAATTGACCACTCAACGTCTACAACCTTTATACGTAGATGTTGAGGGGTTGGTTGACTGCTCTATGGAGCAGTTGAACGGTCATTGAAGCCCTTGTTCTATGTGCAATCTTGTCGCCAAAAATTTGGTTAAAAACAAGGTCGGCTTATATCTGGTGTCTTACTTACTTAGGTGGTGCTACAGTTCAGGGTAAACCTGGGCCTCAACCAATAAGCCTTTCCAGTTACGCACTTCAAGTTGGTTGAAGTCACCTTCTACTTGAGAGCGAAACCCTAGGCGAGATCTTCGTCTCCTGCCTTATCCCTTCGTGTTAAATTCGAAGAAACTGGGGGTCTTTGGCACCAAAGAGGTCATGGATAGGATTGAGATCGATTAAGGAACGCAAAAACTAAAACTCATGTTAGAAAGTCTAGACTTAAGCCCGTCTTTACTACAATTGCGAACAAAAAGGCCTCGAAAGAGGCCTAGAAATTTAGCAATCTGTGCGTCGCTGGTCCAAAAACTAAATCGGGGTTCGTGTTTCTGCTAAACATCGAAGATCGAAGGAGGAATAATTCGCTAAAGAATTGTTCTATGAACAACGGGAAAGTGCTACATCTACGTTCCAGCCAAGACCTTCCGTCCTCCATCATAGGATTGCCATACTACATAGCGATGTCCAGACTTCTCTGCAACTAATTTACCTTGTCAGTTGAACAACGATAAGGCCAACTCTCATCTAAAGATTTATGAACTCTCCACCAAGTCTCCTTGGTTTCCCATTCACCTATCATCGACTCCATTAAATGTAAAACTGTCCAACTAATGCATATTTCATTCCGTTCCCAAGTAATCCATCACACAAGCCTGTGTGTCCTGACATCAATTCAAAACTAGAACAAGCGCGTGTGTGAATTTTCACAAACAACCGCCGCGTCGTTCGTGCCTAAGTGTCCCATGAAACGAAGCAGAGAAAACAACCTCCATGGGGCATGACTAGCCCCACTGTCAATGCTTAAATCAAAATAGAAAGAACGATAGTTTAAGGACCTGTCTCTCTCTCTCTCTCTTTAGTTGCCGAAGAAGGTTAAAGCAATAATTAAAGGGACACCAAAGATAACGCAACGAGATTAGCATAAGTCCACAAAAGTCAATGATTGATTGCCAAGGAGCCACATGTACATGTAGATATGCGAACTGTCTAGGTATGTGTTGTATTCAATTCCCGGAAGAAATTAATCAAATCGTGTTGAGGCGACCCTAAGAGACCATTTTAGTTTCCAGCAAAAGGATGAAAATTGTCGTCATCTCTTGTAAACTTTGTTCACTGTTGGATTAAAGGACTTTTTCTTCATTTTTTTTTTCTGCACCAACCGGAGCGGCATGTTGATGAAAGTTTCATCAAAGGATAATCAAGGATAGTCGTTTCGTGGCGCAGCAGTAGCAGGTTGTAGCTGAAAACGGGGGCGGGTTATGAAATTATAGAAAATATCCTGGTGCACACATATTTTGATTAATGAATTTTTTTTCTCCATCTGACAACTATAAAACTGTTTAACACTTTTGACACAGCTGCTACTGCTGGGTCCTGGTTGGTTCTATGTGTTCCGTCCGTGGGGTGCACGCTTTGGTTGATGTGATTATTGTGGGTGAGTTGTAGTAAGCAAGCGTAACTGATGGGAGGACGGTGTTGTCGTTGTGAGGCTAGCAAATGTGTGCATCAGGTAGAGAGCATAGCACATCTCAAGAGGTCGAAAGATGCTTTAGTTCCTCAGAGTTCGTTGCTAGGAAGCACCATCTTGAGTCTCGTTGAAGTAATTTTAGCTTTTTCGATGGGTTACTTCCAATGCACACTTAAACGAAGCAGTAGTCGATGAAGCAAGCCTATGAATGGTCAATGTCTTCACCTTCTATTCGTGACGGGACTTAGCAGTTCATTGGACGCTAGATATCCTCAGTGGCATCCGTCACACTCCTGTTTCTTCGCCTAGTTCCGGGTGAAAAAAACCCATGTTCCCCATGAAAATCGACACAAACAGCCACGGATTGTACGAGCCTAATGTCACTAGTGGTGTGCGATAAGTTCGAATCCTTAGAAGCCTCAAACCATTAGACTCTCGATTTACTGCCTTCCATCCTTGTCGTTTTCAGTGCCGTTTGACCTTGAAACCAAGTTGTGGACATGAAGGCTCGACAGTATTGATTCAAGGTGGCGATGGCGTAGAGGGTAGAGTGTTCGCTTGTGACCCAACCCGCGCAGGTTCGTGCCCAGTCGGCATTCAGAGATCCTTTCGGAATGAACACTGTTATCCAATCGCTTAACCTATCCACGTCGAAGTCATCGACTGGTCTTTACTTGTTTAATTGCATCAACGCTGTTCGGAAGTCACACTTGTAAGGATAGAGACTTGGAGACAGAGGATAGCTACTTTTAAAGATGGTCACCAGAGAAAAGCTGATACACATCATCCTTGACTCTTTAAACCTGTTCAACCTTCGACAACTCAAGCATTTGAGTTCCACTTCAAGTTGAATGATATTTAGACCCCCTAAGGTGGGTCCACACTCCACAATGCACCGCTTCAGACCAAGAACTACAACAGAACAGCATTTGGTACCAAATTTCATATTTATTTCTCACAATTGCATGATTACATCTATTCCACTCCATCCACTCTAATGATGACGAGAACGGTGTCTAAAGGGCTTTTCCGCCAATGGATTCACACCCTTGGCCAGTCGTTCCCTGATGTGTTTGCACTTCCTATTATCAACCTGCAACTCAGCTGGGCAACCCTCGACAAACTTCTTCCAGACACAATGATGGAACTCCAGTGGGGAGCCATTACATGTTACAGTATTCTTTAGATTTTCGTCCTTTTTCACTTCCTTTGATACCTTCACTTGATCCAAACACTGGTCGACATATTCCTCCAACACACTAGCCTTCCACTCGTTATCTCCAATCGTTCGCCGAGTATGATTCAACAAAGCATCCCGCTTCAGATCACCATCCTCACCGAGCATGTTATTACCCTTGGCAATGCATTCACCAAGACAAACCATTTGCTGTCTCATTGCTTGTACACCTTCACAGTTGAGCGGATCATAACTGATTTCTTCAGCTATAAACAGAGAATGCTGGACAATGTAAACCAAAACACGACAAGGTTCATTGTAACTCACCACTCTCACCACGAATTTCTTCGATACAAGTCCTCTTGATCTCCTTAATTGCTTCAAAGTCCTCTACACTCGCCTTGCCTCCACCACAGCAGTGAGACTGTTTCGTCTTTTGCCTTCTGTTGGAATGACATCCGAGGTGATGATGAGCACCACGCTTAAAACGCAGTGGTTCCAGGAAGTCCTCCTCATCGATTTCCGATGTCACATCATCGAACAACAGTTCATCTGAAAATAAACAAATTTAGACCCAAACTCACTGCGTAGATAGATTCCGATTGAAGCTTACTAAAGTCCGAATCTTGAAAGTTATAATCGGCCACGGCGAATGTAATTAAAATCGAAATAAACACGATAAGCTTGAACATGATTAGTGTTGTGGTGCTGGTGGCACTAGACTGTTGTAGCTACGAATTGGAACTGATGCTGCTGAAGATCAAGTTGTCAGCTTTTATAGAAAAGACTTATAATCTCGCTTTGATATGGGATGCCGATGCCGATGGCGATACAGATGCCGCGCCATTATGTCTGTGATGTTGTTTATGATCGGATTTAACCGGAAGCGGGGGAACTACAATTTTTAATGCAAACTTTTCAAAAACATCTTTTGTACGTCTTTAGCTCATTATCGCCGTTTAGAAAATATCCCGAAATAATATGTCTTGAGATCGCTTTGAAAAATACCGCTCCACGTGCCGATGTGGAAAAAATTGTTTTCTAAACTTAACAGCGTGTTCTTTTTCTATCCGAAGTATGTTTGGCCTTGACCCCAAGGAAAGATGAGATTACGTCGCAAGTTTACAATGAAATAGCCTTCGATTGAACTTAGATAGATTGGTTCAAGGGAGATAGATGTAAATGTAAGTAAATTTGGGCACCTGAAGTTCTCAATTGATGTGTCAGGCTTTGACTATGTTTCAGCTCAGTGAGACCTTAGTTAGGTTAGGTATGAGTGGCAGGACCAGAAAAGGTCCTTTGTGTAACGACTAGGATCTACATATACCTCACCAGAAATACTACCGGAGCTTGCTACGAAGCGTTGGATGCTGCCTATGTTGATGTCAGCCAGTTCGCTTAGATTGTGTCAACTTTTCAAGTTGAGAGGGCCGGATATGTACAAAGAAGGTGGAGAATTGTCTCCTCCTCCTCCTCCTCCTTGTCTATGCAGCTTTTATAGAGTATGTCGCCTAGCCTATTGGCGTACTTGCCGGTGGTGCAGTGTCCCGTCTGTCTGATTTAACAGTGAGGACGTTTGAGATCCAGTTTTGGCCAAATTTCCTTGGTTATGAAGCAGGTACTACCTGCTATCCATCTGTGATTGGCGATGTTGATCACGTTTCTATTGGGTAGCAATTTGCAGGTGGCGAGAGGCATGCTTAAGTTCCCCTTTTCCGGAAGAATTGGTAGAGTTGCGCCCTCTCTGACGAGTTCATCCTCCATGCAGTTGCCTTGAATGTCTCTGTGCCCCGGCACCCATATAAGGTGCATTTTGAATTGCTCGGCCATCTCGTTAAGAGAAAAGCGACAATTAAGGGCGGTTTTTGAGTTAATGGCGACAGATTCCAGAGATATTATCGCGGCCTGACTATCAATAAAAATTGTGATATCCCGAGAAGATAGTACATTATACCTCAGCCACGATAGGGCTTCCTTGATTGCCATTATCTCCTCTTGGAAAACACCGCAATGGCCAGGCAAAGGGAAAGAGATGTTTACGTTCACATCCTTTGAGAAAACACCCCGCCCACTCCTGATTCTGTTTTAGTGCCATCTGTGTAAAAGCAGATGGATCCCTTTCGCTCAAAATCATCTTGCCAGTGAAGTCTGGAAGGGATAGTGGTAACGAAATTTTTGTCAGATAGGAGTCGTTGAAGGGTGTAGTCGGTCCTTTGCGGAAGGAGTTCTAAATCGTTCAGAATGGTGGAGTGTCCAACGCGCAGGTTAGACCAATCGTGAAGTTCTTTGATACGTATGGCTGCGCTGGCTGCCACTTGTTTACTGTGAATATCTAGAGGAAGCAGATGGAACCGTGAGGGTGGTTCTGAGTGCTCAGAACCTTCACAGGCCGATCTTTGCACTTTACAAAGATTGTTACGATTGGTGGCTTTGTCCAAGGCTATCCACCAGACAATAACGCCGTACGTCAGTATTGGTCTGATGACAGATACAAAAAGCCAGTGAGTTATAGTTGGTTGTAGTCCCCACCTATTTCCTATTGCTTTTTTGCAACAGTACAGAGCTGTGGTGACTTTCTTGACTCGCTCGAGGATGTAAGGTTTCCAGCTGAGCTTGTTGTCGAGAATGAGACACTTTGTTTGAAAGTACAAAACTTGTGCCGCAAAGTTTCGGAGGTTCGAACGGGGGAATTTTGGATTTCCTAGTGAAGCGGACTTACTCCGTTTTATGGGAGTTAACTTCTAGGCCACATTTTTTAGTCCATTTAGATAGCTTAGAGAGCTTAGAGAACTATAGCATCGCCCGGCTTAGAGGAGTCCTTTTTGTAAGTAACTGACCTATAAAAGCGCCAATCGAGGCTTCAATACCAAGACTTGAGAGTGCATTAGTGATTGCGTTGTTAAAAGCTCCCTCTATGTCAAGGAAGGCCACCAAAGTATATTCTTTGTAATCTAAGGATTTTTCAATGGTGTGTACAAGCGAATGCAGGGCCGTTTCAACCTATTTTCCTTTGTTATACGGATGTTGAGAGGCCGACAGCCTTTTGGGGTCAATGCTGTAGCGAATGTATATATCTAGAAGTTTCTCCAGAGTTTTCAACAGAAACGATGATAGACTAATAGGTCTTAGCTCCTTGGGATCTACGTTTGAGCTTTTGTCTGCCTTTCGTATGAAGACCTTATCCCAGTCGAAACTCCTTCAGCCAGTTCAGTTCCTTTCCGTCTTTCCCCCGCGAATCGTCTAAAGTTTCTTCCCAACCTCTATTCCTTGTGTCGACTTCTTGTCGAATATCAAAATCGTTTCCTACCTCAAGCCGTTCTTCACAAAAATTGACGCTGGCTGTCCTTTCTTGAGGTGAACTTTTTATCCGGCTAAGTTCTTAATTTTTGTCTTCGAAGTAGCTTCTTCTGAGATGACTTTTGGGATGACCAGGTCGAAAAGAGATGACTCGTCCATTTTGTTACTCATCTTGTTCTCCTTTATTAAAACACCATAACGAGGCTCAATCCGAGAATCATCGATAGTTAAAGAGGTTAGACTTCGTCTAGAGTGAGTGGAAGTCAAATCACTGCTCTTGTAAAAGCCTTTTCAATCTATCACCAAGGGATCTAGGAAGAGACAGCCTAAGCATAAGTGCAGATCAAAAGTGGTAAGAGACTAGAAGAGCGAAAGTACAAATTAGCCTAAAAAATTTGTTGCTTGAGAATAGTTATGTCCATCCATTATGGACTCTGCTTAGAGGAAGACGTATCAGCCGAACACGTACTATGTGAGTGCGTGGCTGTCTGCAGGGTCAGGAAACGTTGTCTCCACAGAGAATTCCTAGCACCGGAGGACATTCGAAATGCCTCAACTGGAGATATTCTCAACTTCATTAGGAAGATAGTGGAGTCTAATTGACTCCAGGCCCAATAGATCTTTCAGGTCGCAGTGCGGAGCATTTTCTAATTAGCAGGCATGCCATCAGACTGCGTGTCCCTTCTAACGATTTCTGTAGAAGCTGCAGAGACGGAGAGGAGGAAGAAACGACTACACATCTTCTTTGCACATGCCCTAGCCTATCGAGGCTGAGGAGGAAAACTCTAGGAGAGTACTTCTTCAATGACCTCAACCACCTAGCCAGACTCGACATTTTGTTTTTTTTATAATTCACTAGTGTAAAAGGGGTTATGAATACCCTTATGATGCTATTCACACAGCACTAGTGTTGGTGTAGTGATTTTCAAACTCAGGTGATATTAGGTTTCAGTTTTTTTGCTCCGAGGGTAGTGTCCAGAATGACTGGGGAGAATTATTGGTTCTGTTGCCATTGCTTATAATTCACAGTATTTCTTTCGAACATCCCGATGGCATTAGTACGATCAACACTTTTAAGCCATTGCCTACCCTACTGCCAGTGTTATGTCTATACAGTAGAGTTGACGTCAGCTTTTTTCGCAATTGACCGACTGTTTTTTTGTGACATCGGGATTCGAACCTGGAACCTTCAGCGTGACAAGCGATGACTATGAGTCTTGTATGAGTAAGAGTCTTGTATGTGTGTCTAATTGGTTCTGCACAGGATAGGGTTTAAACCGCCAGAACTTTTTACTTCTACTTCTTCCTCTAAGGAGGTCTCTAATGCTGGTTACCTGGTTCTCTACGTGGTCCCACAATGGGCCTAAGTGCAACCTAGCCTGTAGTTATGTCCTGGATCATCTGCTGTCTTTATTATTAAATGCAAAAGTTTATCACAACTTGCAATAGGAATTCTCAAAAACTTACAACGTCTTCTTCTTCTCCACAAAAGAAAAGAAGGAACAACCCCCAATTGAAAATCTAAATTACAGTCTTACATCATTTCGGTGAACACCACTGAAATCAAATAAAACTCACTTCGCCGGGATTTAATTGCCCCAATCGATGACCCCATTATAGGTTTGTTATTTACCTTCGCCAATGGCCATTTAATCCGTAAATCCTAAATCGTTTTTGGCTAAAGTCGGAGCAAAGAAGGAAAAAAAAAAAAGAAAAAGGAAATGAACTCCGCTTGTCCTATCTGATTCTGGCCACACCGCCAGGAGTTGAGTAGCACAATGTCCCAAAACCACCTCTGGCAGGAACGAAGGGATGGAAATCTCCAATTTTGTTGGCCGCAATCGACCTGTTTTGTAATTCTCACTCCCAAGATGGGTTGCTGCTGAGCTGGGTGTAGGTATCCCATTAAGAGTTACTCATAAGCAATCGGGGGTTAGTGTCGAAGGAGAAGAAGAACGACCGACAGGCAACAGAACGTTAGTGGGGGACTTCTTTGGACAATCGAAATGATTCTTGGAAGCGATTCAATTTTAGATTTTGTTCCTTGTTTCGCTCTGTGTGTGGGTATGTGTATGTGTGTGTGTGTGAGTGTGATACCGATAACATCAAAAAGGAAAACAGACATTTTACAAGATTAATGAGAAGTCTTGGAAAGTTTTGACTATCTTTTTCCTCTGGGAGAGGTCGGAGAGTCTTTAGGGAATAAAGTCTTGGCAACATAATTGTCTACTATAGTTGGCGAGGGGGGGTGAAGCTTGGGATCGCGCAGTCCAAAAGGGGCAAAGCAAACTGATTCATGTTTGTTATTTTGTTGCTCTGTGAGTTTTAGTCGTTATTTTAGTTTAGAGAGAGAGAGTTTGGGCTTCTTTTTTTTGGAAAGGGGAACGACTTATCGCCAAGGGAGGGTATCGTTTAGTTAAAGATAACAGGATTTACAGAAGGGAGTACATTAATTGAAATAATTGCGTTAGATAAGATTGCCCAGGTAATTAATTGTTGATTGCAAACTAAACTTGGTTCATTAATTTGCTAAAGGTAAGTTATACTCTGTAAATATTCTTATAAAAGTTTTCGAATGCCTTTTAAGGCTTCAATTAGATTGTGGACAAGTCTAGAATGAAGGTACAATTAGATCTGTAAATTTCAATTAACTTTCAGAAGGATATGGAAGTACAAGACGCATGTAGAAGGTCATGTTAAGCGGTTCAAAAGTTGAATTGCATTTCGTCCACAAGATAGGTCCTAACATTGAACCATGAGGCACTCCTCTGGAAGGTACTTTGGAACTGCAATATCAAAGTCGGAAAATGCCTGTTTGGCGTAGAATACTGGCTGTGGCACAAGTCGTTTCCTTGGTTCCAATGCTGACGTAGAGATCTCTCATGGAGCAGGATCCCAGATTTCGATGCAATGAGGCTTCTTAGTGTCACGCCTGTGTCAATGGGCCATACTTTCCCACGTCAAACTACAGTTTTTCGTTAAGATTTCTCGTGCAATTGAACTAACCTAGCTTTTGAAAGTTATTCCACTTTAGAATTAGGAAATGGGTCTTTGATACCTTGCCGAAGTTATTCACCCATTCTCGTGCTTGAAAAGGTCGTTTAGAGGTACAGGTTGCTGCCATCAAATCTAATCGAGTTTAGGCTAGGTTTTCGGCTGTCCCCGGACACATGATACACAGAGTACTAGATAACAAGCACCAGGAACCTTGCATGATGGATTTTCTTCCCTTATAAAGACAGAGGTAGATAGGTAGGTAGGTAGGTAGAGGTGACGAGTTCAACATGAACCCAAATAGCCCTTGGATGCTTCTTTTTGTTACCACGACTCGTGTGATCTGGTTGATGATGTGTGTTGTGGAAGGATGTGAGACAGTCGGTGAATAGATCCAGCCTGTAGAATTAAGAAAATGGATTAGATCTTGTATCCCTTTACCCAAGATGTCATAAAGGTCGTCGAAGAATGGTTAAGTGTGCGCAGTCTGGCTCTTGCTAGTGCCGGACATTTGCAGAAGAAATGGGAAAGAGTTTCCTTCTCATTTTAGTTCCCACAACTGCGGCAGTGGGGGTTGTATGGGATACCAACTGGCCAATCCCCCGTGATATGGGCGGGTTCTGTTTAGTAGGTCTTTTGTTCTACTCTTATCCATATCTTTCTGGATATGGTGTAGTTGGTGAACCCCCTCCATAGGAGATTGGCCTTTTTCAAGCCTCCAAGCGCGATATAGACCCTTGCCGCGAGTAAGCCGTGTAGAGCTGGGCCCTGCCAGACCAGTTCATCTGCACACTCATTTCCTTTTAATATCACTAGGCCCTCGAACCCAGAGCAGTGTGAACCTCAGGCATTCGCCCAAATAGGCAAATTCTTTCCGGCACTCCTGCACCAGTTTGGAGGATATAGTAACCGAGTCAATAGCTTGGCTATCTCTGAGGATAGTAATGTTTGTTTGTGTGTTGTGTCACGCCCTAGTTGCGTGCAAGCGTCTCGAATTGCCAGTAGTACCGCCTAGAAAACGCTGGCAAAATCCGGCAAGCGGTATGATATTGACACCACAGTTCATCTTTGATCCGTCTTTGTATGTAGATGACAATGTCGAAGTCCTTTACTACCTCGCCTTTCTTCCACTGAGCTCTGATGGGAAAATCTAATTGGAAGTTTAGTTTAGGGGTGATGTAGTTGGTTGAAAACACGACCCATGCCGTTTGGTGTGGCCGAAGGGCTGTGCAGTCCAGCACCCAGATTCTTTGAATTTGACTGACTAAAGGAAGATACTATGGGTGTTAATCTCTTCTTGTTCTACACCATATGCAGTGACTCTGAAGTGCTGAAATCTCCATAGAAGTACACCTGGAGAGTTTTCCTCCTAAGCATTGATAAGACAGTAGAAGTACGTTGCTATTTTCTACTCCTTTTCATTTCTGCAGCTTCTACGATGTATGAGACTTCCATTCCGGTACCGTGATGACTCCCAGTAAAAACCCTAGCCTAGGCTTTTCTAGTTCCCGTTCTCTTCACATTCAGGTCAAGCCAGATCTCCCTCGAAGAAAGACAACAGCTGCTTCCCATTCTTCTGGCTTCAATATCAAGGCGAAACTTTATCGATTTTACAGAAGCACAGGGTTCCTCCCTTCATCCTCTTTTGTCACTCTGTATAGTTCCTCGGAACACGTCAGTGTCCCTGAACTCAGCATAGAAAAACGTCGCATCTATCAGCGACCTCTGGCATTGCTTGGATCACATTGTCGTTGATTCCAAGGCTTTTGTCGCTGGCTATCTACGTGAAGTACAATAGTGCTTCCCTCTACTGCGTTATCAAAGAAAAAGTCGAGGCTTCTTGAACAGTTTTGAATTCTATTTGAAATACACTACAGTGACAGGTACCTCACACAGTTCTACATCCATTTGTGCACATCTCCGTCTCATCAAAGCTTGTCCCAATTTTCTTTTTTTCGACGCAAAGTGCTCACAATCCTAGAGATGGACGAATGAATCAACTCTCCCTCCAAATGCAAATGTAAAGTGCAATCAAAATTCGTCCGCGATGTGATCCTCCGTTAGATAACGATACCCATCCAAACATCGCACATCTGTTCCCATTTACTTACAGCAAACAACCGTGAAGCATCAATGCAAACATCGGTCTGGCACATGCATCCTTTTTTTTTGTTGTTGCTCCCTGTTCCATCACCTAACAGCAAAAATAAAATATACTCTCCGCCCATCAAATAAAAATCAAAAACCAAAAACCTTTCAAGCTTCAAGCCTCACACTAGCCGGCTTCGCTGTGCAGGCAGAGGTGCATTTAAAATACAAGTACCATCCATTTGGCTGGACAAACGAATACCACCGCGGTAGGTGTAAAAGTACACGACTGCACATCAAATTGAATTACATTCGACAGTGTATTGCAGGACACACTCTCTTTTCAAAAATTTCCATATGAAAGGACATCACTTGACGATGATAATGATGTGACGACCGTTACGGTGGTGTGAGGACGACCATTTCGACAAAGAAATGGAAATTCAAAAAAAAAAAAAGGATTATCCATCCTGAAACTCAGTTATTCCATAAATTGGTTCATTATCATATTTAATGAAATGATATTTTACAAACAAGGACGACACTGTTCGCAACGATGTCGTCCTTGTAGAGAGCATATTTCGTTGCATCATTTTTTTTTTTTTGCCATATGGACATTGGACAGCAGATGCAGATGCGCTTATCGGAACACGAGGAGGAATAACTTTTACCGAGATAATTGCGTGAAACATTGCAATAGAGCCGAAGGATATTTTCATGCATATGGAGATGGAAAATTAATATACACATAAGGAGCAGACAAAAAAATGGACAACGACCAGAGAAAAGGGTTATAACAATAATTATTTCGCTGTGTACCGCTAAAAAGGATACACAACGACCACAATGTATCGATATTTTTTTTTTTTTTAATTGTTTGCGTGTGCCTATTGTGGGTGGACGAACGAGTGTACAAAGGATCAAATGAAACAAAAAAATGTCGATGGGAAAATTTTTCAATTTATATGGAAATTGCCAATAGATGGTGTTGCATGTACGAGCAGATAGCACCGAATGGCAGAAACGAGATGTGAGTTAGGACCTATGTAGAGTTAAACGGGCATGAAATATCGAAAAAGTATTGTGGTGGTGGGTTTCAGGTTGGCTATGTGTGGTTTTGGGCTGAAGTTCGGGCCTTTCATGTTGGCCCACAGGATATTTGTTATTGCGGTCTTGTTTCCCGACATTATATAATTTAATTGCACGTTTGCTTTGTTGTAAGAATCAACATTTTTCGAATTCATTTTGGGTTTGTGTGGTTCACTTTTTGGCATACAGGGGGAGCTTTTATTCCATTCAAATGAAGCGAGTTTTGCAACCCAGAGATTATCACTGACTTAGATCAGAAAAGAAACCAAGGGAGTAGAAATGTTCATCAGCTTTTAAGCTAGCGAGACGCAACTTAAAGAGGGTGATCAAGGAAAGCAAAGCAAGAAGCCTCAAACGGTCTCAGCGATGATTATTATTTTTATTATTATGGTATCGGGAGAGTTGTTCACAGCCCTTGACACTGCGGTTTCTAGCGAATCCTATTGTGCCTTCCCTAGTGTTCTCCGATGAATTGTCTCGCCCCAGTCGATATCAGGAAGTTAAGGAACTTCTTTGGGTGGATGGCAACGAGTTGTTCTATAGGGATGACTTGGTTGCCGAGAATTCTCTTTCTAAGTTGGAAGAGAGCTCGACTTTCCGTTAAGATGTGTAGAAAGGTCTGTTCACACTCAAGGCAGGGTCTACAGCTTGAATCTGTTACAGGGTTCATGCGATATAGGTGTTAATTCAGACAGTGTCCACTGAGAAGTCCAATTAGTGCTATAAGGTTGCTCCTATCGAGGTTCACAATGAAATTCGATTTTCTTTGTGACGCTACCGGGAAAAGCAGCTTTAAACATGCTTGCCCTGGTGTGTTGAATCTTCTCTTGTGTTATATCTTCTCCTCTATTCGCCCTCCTCGCAGACAGGACCAAATATTCGACGTTGAATTTTTCTTTCGAAGGATCCAAGCCTTCGTTTTCGTCAAAAGGTTGCTACTATCCTCAAGTTTCCTTTGTTTCGTGTTACAATTCTCCTATCATTGTTGAAAAAGATTGCTTTTTGCTCTCTAGCTCTAGAACTTTTTCTGGAGCTACCACCTGTCTTCTAAGAAGCTTGTACTTCTATTTTGGCTTATAATGCAATCTGGCAGCCATATTTGTATGGTGTCTCCTATTTGCCAACTTTCACTTCAACTGACAATCTGTAAAAGGAATGAGTGCCTCAAGCTAAAATCATCGATAATAAGTTAAAGAGAACTGAAGCTTGTTGTTAAACCGACATTCGGGGTCAAAGACATTCCTTTCCTAGACTTAAAATCAAAACTTGACACGTCACTATACGAGTGCAAAAAAAAAAAGAACAAACTTCACCATCACATTCCAGATAAAACAGTGATAAGCTCAAAAATATTTTATTCCTTCAACCGCACACTCGAAAAAAAAAGGACGAAAAAAAAGAATAAATATGTTAGTCCTTCCACTGGTGTCTGCAAAAAACAGGAAGAAATTTGTTCACAGTGTGCACTGTGCAGCTGGAAAAAAAAAACTTCTCATTGCTGCTGCTGCTGCTATGGCAGTGCAAATGTAAAAATTTGCCTCGAGCGCTCAGCGTTTCGCTATTAACAACTCCGGCGTCATCTACATCTACTCTAGCGAAAAATTTAACACACATGTGTGTGGTAGATATTCGCCATTTTTTTTCGAAAACTTTTTTGAATTTTTTTTTGTTATTTCCTGCACTTGCTCGGCTAATGAATGCCAGCAACTTAATTTAATTTCGCTTAATGCTTTCCGTCGTCCTAATAGACACATACTCTGCTAAAAGTCCACACAAACGTAACGTAGATCAAACCGGGTGCTTCCGCAAGTTAGGACAATGCGGCAGATAGTGACTATGCAGGGCAGACCGGAGAGTGTAGCAAAGGCAGAATGGAATAAAGAGCACGAAAGGGTTGTAGAAATCTGCACATGAACGCTGTTGGTTGGTGAGTTGTAGCTGACAGAAAACTTGAAAGGAACCCATGGTATGGTGCAGAAACACCTTTGGATAATCAAAAATGTTTGCAGAACAAATGTTTCCCCCTAACACGAGCTGGTAACATAACAGCCCTGGAGTGTGAAGATATTCTACAAAGGAGTTATTTGTGCAATAGTTTGTACGGTGTGTTTTCTGCTATCCACATTTTGTAACGCATAGTGTCGTATTCAAAGATTCCCAGATTCCCGATTCTAGTGTGTCACACAAATGGTAGCTGCAAATGGATAAATAGTTGGTCTTGACCAATACCTCACTGTTAACATTTACAAGATCCGAAGGAGGAGACTCCCACTGAAAAGCCTGTTGACAGTTCAGCTGAGTGTACAATTCAGAACTTGAGGGATGAAATTTATGATCTGTTTCGATGAGAAGTCAAGTCAATTGGAACCCTTGCAATTCTCCATGGGACAAATCCACTTTCGCACCCGTACAGTTGCAGGAGTACTTAGAGGTCTCAATATACACAAATCCGCAGGTCCACATGGTATTCCACCCATAGTGCTGAAGAGGTGTTTTTCCACCCTAGCAAAACCACTGCGTAGGCTTTTCCATCTGTCCTTCTCCTCAGGTCTCTTTCCGAGTAGATGGAAAACTGCATTTGTCCAGCCCGTGCCCAAAAAAGGCGATTATTATTCTCCCTCCAACTGCCGACCCATTGCACTTACGTCTTTTTTTTTCCAAGGTCATGGAAACGCTGATAAATCGTCAGCTTATTAAATATCTCGACTCACGGAAACTTCTCAATGACCGGCAGTATGGTTTCCATAGCAACAGGTCCACTGGTGATTTGATGGCTTATCTCACCGAGTAGTGGAACAAAACTCTACATCACCTTATTGCGCTTGATATTTCAAAAGCATTTGACAGAGTTTGGCATCAAGCTCTTTTGTCGAAAATGCGTTCATATGGCCTTCTTCAATTGATTAGAAACTACCTTTCGGGCCCTTGAATACAAGTTGTGCTGGACGGTTACAAGTCTGCAATCCACCATATAAATGCTGGTGTCCTCCAAGGCTCTGTTTTGTCTCCGACTCTCTTTCTCATTTTTCTAAATGATCTCTTGTCTGCAACTTCTAATCCAATTCATTCTTTCGCCGATGACAGTACTCTCAGTTTTTCATATTCGTTCCCTAGCTCACGTCACTGCTCCTTGGACGTAGTAGAAGAACGGCATAGGTGACAGAAACATTGCAAAGTCAATAGACTCTTTTGAACACCGAAGAAATGTATCCTGTCTCTCACTGCTTTATCGATTCTTCTTCAAAAAGTAATCTAACGAAATAGCCTCCCCTGCAACATTTCACCAGCGTCAAACTTCGAATGCACATCAGTTTACCCGTAAGCCGTACAACACGAATGTGGAATAAACTACATAGCTCTGTGTTTCCTCATCACTACAACTCACAAGCATTTAAAACCAACGTGCACCGGTAGCTCCATCGTCTCTTCTCTAATTTCCCTAATGCCCGTGCTCTAGTTTAAGGGTAGCCATATCCCTTTTAGCGCGCGCTAATTATATAAAAAAAAATCTCTATATGCCACGTTGCCGACGTTGATCTCTGAGCAGTCGTTGATTACCTGAAAGCAGTTTTTCAATTCTGGTTCCATCCTCTCAATTTGTACACCTTCCTCGCCTAGCGTTATGCGAGTGCTTCTCAAGATATCTTTTCCAATTAAAAGAGGTTGACTGAGATACTTGGACGAAACAACGTACACTTTGGTTCGGTAAGTCACATCGTCGATACCAACGAAGGCGACAAAGTATCCGTAAGCTTTGGTTCTTCCTTCCGACAATCCGCGAAAAGCTTGACGATCATTTACCAGGGACGGAGATCCCAGCTGAAAATATTCGATAGATCGCATCATAGTGACATCGCTTCCTGTGTCGATCCTGGCTCGTACATTAGTGCCATTCACTGTCACTGTCTTTACCTCCAATTCGCTTACATCAGATTCGACAACATTCACCGATTTGGTATTCTCCCGGCGCAGCGGACAGTTCGCTGAAGGATGACCGAAATTACCGCAGTTGAAGCATTTAGGACCTTTTCCCTTGGATTCACACATCATATACTCTTGTATCCCTTTAACCCGCAGTTATAGCACCTCTAGTGAACCAAAAATTTGCGAATCGCCACAAAAATCTCGTCCCGTCGTTCGTCGTTCTGCATGTCGTAGATCTTGTCATCGACTCCCCGTTTTTCTCCTTCAATCCAACTTCCCTGCTGAGTCGCTGAGTGAAACCTGTCCAATTCAGTGCCATAGTCTGACTTCTCCTGCATGTATGTATAAATGGCACTGCAGCGCATAGAGTGCCAAGGCCTAGCTTCTCTCAGCCATTCATGTTGTGCGTGTTATATTCTTCGCACGAATGGAAGGGACCTACAGTTTAATGCCGACTCCGAACGGCGAATTGAGAAGATTTTCATGACAAATTGTACTCTTGCAGGTTCGTCATGCCTGCGAAGAGGCGGTGCCGCGTAAAAACTTTAGGTGGTTTTTTAAGAACCTGTGTCGCTCGCTTAGCAGTCCAACGCACTAACCACTAGGCCACGGCGATCACTGCCAAATAGTGCGTGTAATGGGGGACCATTGGCATAAGGTGCCAAACACATTTTTTTCGTTTTTTCATATACTGCCAATGGGGGACCATTGGCATAAGGTGCCAAACACATTTTTTCGTTTTTTCATATACTGCCAATGGGGGACCATTGGCATAAGGTGCCAAACACATTTTTTCGTTTTCTCATATACTGCCAATGGGGGACCATTGGCATAAGGTGCCAAACACATTTTTTCGTTTTCTCATATACTGCCAATGGGGGACCATTGGTATTAGGTGCCAAACACATTTTTTCGTTTTTTCATATACTGCCAATGGGGGACCATTGGCATAAGGTGCCAAACACATTTTTTCGTTTTTTCATATACTGCCAATGGGGGACCGTTGGTATTAGGTGCCAAACACATTTTTTCGTTTTTTCATATACTGCCAATGGGGGACCATTGGCGTAAGGTGCCAAACACATTTTTTCGTTTTTTCATATACTGCCAATGGGGGACCATTGGCATAAGGTGCCAAACACATTTTTTCGTTTTTTCATATACTGCCAATGGGGGACCATTGGCATTAGGTGCCAAACAAATTTTTTCGTTTTTTCATATACTGCCAATGGGGGACCATTGGCATAAGGTGCCAAAAACATTTTTTCGTTTTCTCATATACTGCCAATGGGGGACCATTGGCGTAAGGTGCCAAACACATTTTTTCGTTTTTTCATATACTGCCAATGGGGGACCATTGGCGTAAGGTGCCAAACACATTTTTTCGTTTTTTCATATACTGCCAATGGGGGACCATTGGCATAAGGTGCCAAACACATTTTTTCGTTTTTTCATATACTGCCAATGGGGGACCATTGGCATTAGGTGCCAAACACATTTTTTCGGCTTTTCATATACTGCCAATGGGGGACCATTGGCATAAGGTGCCAAACACATTTTTTCGTTTTCTCATATACTGCCAATGGGGGACCATTGGCGTAAGGTGCCAAACACATTTTTTCGTTTTTTCATATACTGCCAATGGGGGACCATTGGCATTAGGTGCCAAACACATTTTTTCGTTTTTTCATATACTGCCAATGGGGGACCATTGGCATTAGGTGCCAAACACACTTTTTCGGCTTTTCATATACTGCCAATGGGGGACCATTGGCATAAGGTGCCAAACACATTTTTTCGTTTTTTCATATACTGCCAATGGGGGACCATTGGCATTAGGTGCCAAACAAATTTTTTCGTTTTTTCATATACTGCCAATGGGGGACCATTGGCATAAGGTGCCAAAAACATTTTTTCGTTTTTTCATATACTGCCAATGGGGAACCATTGGCGTAAGGTGCCAAACACATTTTTTCGTTTTTTCATATACTGCCAATGGGGGACCATTGGCATAAGGTGCCAAAAACATTTTTTCGTTTTTTCATATACTGCCAATGGGGAACCATTGGCGTAAGGTGCCAAACACATTTTTTCGTTTTCTCATATACTGCCAATGGGGGACCATTGGCGTAAGGTGCCAAACACATTTTTTCGTTTTTTCATATACTGCCAATGGGGGACCATTGGCATTAGGTGCCAAACACATTTTTTCGGCTTTTCATATACTGCCAATGGGGGACCATTGGCATAAGGTGCCAAACACATTTTTTCGTTTTCTCATATACTGCCAATGGGGGACCATTGGCATTAGGTGCCAAACACATTTTTTCGGCTTTTCATATACTGCCAATGGGGGACCATTGGCATAAGGTGCCAAACACATTTTTCCGTTTTCTCATATACTGCCAATGGGGGACCATTGGCGTAAGGTGCCAAACACATTTTTTCGTTTTTTCATATACTGCCAATGGGGGACCATTGGCATTAGGTGCCAAACACATTTTTTCGTTTTTTCATATACTGCCAATGGGGGACCATTGGCGTAAGGTGCCAAACACATTTTTTCGTTTTTTCATATACTGCCAATGGGGGACCATTGGCATTAGGTGCCAAACACATTTTTTCGGCTTTTCATATACTGCCAATGGGGGACCATTGGCATAAGGTGCCAAACACATTTTTTCGTTTTCTCATATACTGCCAATGGGGGACCATTGGCGTAAGGTGCCAAACACATTTTTTCGTTTTTTCATATACTGCCAATAGGGGACCATTGGCATTAGGTGCCAAACACATTTTTCCGTTTTCTCATATACTGCCAATGGGGGACCATTGGCGTAAGGTGCCAAACACATTTTTTCGTTTTTTCATATACTGCCAATGGGGGACCATTGGCATTAGGTGCCAAACACATTTTTTCGGCTTTTCATATACTGCCAATGGGGGACCATTGGCATAAGGTGCCAAACACATTTTTTCGTTTTCTCATATACTGCCAATGGGGGACCATTGGCGTAAGGTGCCAAACACATTTTTTCGTTTTTTCATATACTGCCAATGGGGGACCATTGGCGTAAGGTGCCAAACACATTTTTTCGTTTTTTCATATACTGCCAATGGGGGACCATTGGCATTAGGTGCCAAACACATTTTTTCGGCTTTTCATATACTGCCAATGGGGGACCATTGGCATAAGGTGCCAAACACATTTTTTCGTTTTCTCATATACTGCCAATGGTCCCCCATTGGCATTAGGTGCCAAACACATTTTTTCGGCTTTTCATATACTGCCAATGGGGGACCATTGGCATAAGGTGCCAAACACATTTTTTCGTTTTCTCATATACTGCCAATGGGGGACCATTGGCGTAAGGTGCCAAACACATTTTTTCGTTTTTTCATATACTGCCAATGGGGGACCATTGGCATTAGGTGCCAAACACATTTTTTCGTTTTTTCATATACTGCCAATGGGGGACCATTGGCGTAAGGTGCCAAACACATTTTTTCGTTTTTTCATATACTGCCAATGGGGGACCATTGGCATTAGGTGCCAAACACATTTTTTCGGCTTTTCATATACTGCCAATGGGGGACCATTGGCATAAGGTGCCAAACACATTTTTCCGTTTTCTCATATACTGCCAATGGGGGACCATTGGCGTAAGGTGCCAAACACATTTTTTCGTTTTCTCATATACTGCCAATGGGGGACCATTGGCATTAGGTGCCAAACACATTTTTTCGTTTTCTCATATACTGCCAATGGGGGACCATTGGCATTAGGTGCCAAACACATTTTTTCGTTTTTTCATATACTGCCAATGGGGGACCATTGGCGTAAGGTGCCAAACACATTTTTTCGTTTTTTCATATACTGCCAATGGGGGACCATTGGCATTAGGTGCCAAACACATTTTTTCGGCTTTTCATATACTGCCAATGGGGGACCATTGGCATAAGGTGCCAAACACATTTTTTCGTTTTCTCATATACTGCCAATGGGGGACCATTGGCGTAAGGTGCCAAACACATTTTTTCGTTTTTTCATATACTGCCAATGGGGGACCATTGGCGTAAGGTGCCAAACACATTTTTTCGTTTTTTCATATACTGCCAATGGGGGACCATTGGCATTAGGTGCCAAACACATTTTTTCGGCTTTTCATATACTGCCAATGGGGGACCATTGGCATAAGGTGCCAAACACATTTTTTCGTTTTCTCATATACTGCCAATGGGGGACCATTGGCGTAAGGTGCCAAACACATTTTTTCGTTTTTTCATATACTGCCAATGGGGGACCATTGGCATTAGGTGCCAAACACATTTTTTCGTTTTTTCATATACTGCCAATGGGGGACCATTGGCATTAGGTGCCAAACACACTTTTTCGGCTTTTCATATACTGCCAATGGGGGACCATTGGCATAAGGTGCCAAACACATTTTTTCGTTTTTTCATATACTGCCAATGGGGGACCATTGGCATAAGGTGCCAAACACATTTTTTCGTTTTTTCATATACTGCCAATGGGGGACCATTGGCATTAGGTGCCAAACACATTTTTTCGGCTTTTCATATACTGCCAATGGGGGACCATTGGCATTAGGTGCCAAACACACTTTTTCGGCTTTTCATATACTGCCAATGGGGGACCATTGGCATAAGGTGCCAAACACATTTTTTCGTTTTTTCATATACTGCCAATGGGGGACCATTGGCATAAGGTGCCAAACACATTTTTTCGTTTTTTCATATACTGCCAATGGGGGACCATTGGCATAAGGTGCCAAACACATTTTTTCGTTTTTTCATATACTGCCAATGGGGGACCATTGGCATTAGGTGCCAAACACATTTTTTCGTTTTTTCATATACTGCCAATGGGGGACCATTGGCATTAGGTGCCAAACACATTTTTTCGTTTTTTCATATACTGCCAATGGGGGACCATTGGCATAAGGTGCCAAACACATTTTTTCGTTTTTTCATATACTGCCAATGGGGGACCATTGGCATTAGGTGCCAAACACATTTTTTCGTTTTTTCATATACTGCCAATGGGGGACCATTGGCATAAGGTGCCAAACACATTTTTTCGTTTTTTCATATACTGCCAATGGGGGACCATTGGCATTAGGTGCCAAACACATTTTTTCGTTTTTTCATATACTGCCAATGGGGGACCATTGGCGTAAGGTGCCAAACACATTTTTTCGTTTTTTCATATACTGCCAATGGGGGACCATTGGCATAAGGTGCCAAACACATTTTTTCGTTTTTTCATATACTGCCAATGGGGGACCATTGGCATTAGGTGCCAAACACATTTTTTCGTTTTTTCATATACTGCCAATGGGGGACCATTGGCATAAGGTGCCAAACACATTTTTTCGTTTTTTCATATACTGCCAATGGGGGACCATTGGTATTAGGTGCCAAACACATTTTTTCGTTTTCTCATATACTGCCAATGGGGGACCATTGGCATAAGGTGCCAAACACATTTTTTCGTTTTCTCATATACTGCCAATGGGGGACCATTGGCGTAAGGTGCCAAACACATTTTTTCGTTTTTTCATATACTGCCGATTTGGGACCATTGGTATTAGGTGCCAAACACATTTTTTCGTTTTTTCATATACTGCCAATGGGGGACCATTGGCATAAGGTGCCAAACACATTTTTTCGTTTTTTCATATACTGCCAATGGAGGACCATTGGCATTAGGTGCCAAACACATTTTTTCGTTTTTTCATATACTGCCAATGGGGGACCATTGGTATTAGGTGCCAAACACATTTTTTCGTTTTCTCATATACTGCCAATGGGGGACCATTGGCATAAGGTGCCAAACACATTTTTTCGTTTTCTCATATACTGCCAATGGGGGACCATTGGCATTAGGTGCCAAACACATTTTTTCGTTTTTTCATATACTGCCAATGGGGGACCATTGGTATTAGGTGCCAAACACATTTTTTCGTTTTTTCATATACTGCCAATGGGGGACCATTGGCATTAGGTGCCAAACACATTTTTTCGTTTTTTCATATACTGCCAATGGGGAACCATTGGCATTAGGTGCCAAACACATTTTTTCGACAAAAAACGATATCGGTCCAAGGTTAACACTTTGTAAGCACAATTGGGCAGGCGGTAGTTTACACGGGCCAGGTAACTAGGTTTGTTAAAGCGCGACACAGTAAAGCGGGTTGTGAGATAATGCGGAAGGGAATACCGAAAATACATCCGAACGCGATGAAGTACTGTGTTTCGGACGCACTGCCAAATATAGAGATTCTTTCTTTAGCCGTACCACACCAATGTGCAATGATCGGCGCAGGGTCATAAGTCCACAGGCCAAAAGCCCATAATGGACTTTTGACACACCTGCGCCGCAATGATCTACACAGCTTTGTGTTTCCCCATCACTACAGCCCTCAAGCATTAAAAGCCAACGTGGATCATTACCTCTTCGACTAAAAAAAAAATAAAATCATAGGGTATGGGTCCCCCTACCCAAACCAGACACGAGTCCTCCCATTCATTGAAATCCATTTGCAAGTGTAAAACTCCAACATTCCATCGCTTATACAAATGCAATCAGGGCACAGACCCGGGAGCCTTGTTCGCTTCAAAACTGTTCCATGAACACATGTTAGAGAATAAATTGAAAATTAAATGCAAAATTCATCTAAAAAAAACGTTTTAATTAAAAAAAAAAACCGTACAACATAAACCAACGGATAAATTGGAATGCGCTAGCGATTTAATCATTCCCTTCGATGATCCGTCAATTGTTTGTCCAAAGTGACCACACGCCCGCATATTATCCATCATTAAGCGTTGGATTCCACATCATCATTTGGTTATGCGGTAAACAAGCCTCAAATCGATGGCATCCTGTGACCAAAATTTCAACAATATCAACTCACTCTTCAATTATTTTACAGGTTACACTAATATTTGTTTTAATTAAAAGCAAATAATTGTACTATAAGTACGTAACTGCACCTGGTTTGTGCAACAAAAGGAATTTTAATCATCAAGTTCCGGGGAAAATGCCTTTGTATCCGTCACGGGGATGGAGTAAAGCGAACAGCTATCGATTTAAATGCATTTAAATTATTAACTTTATAAAAATCAGGACAAGCCGTCGGCCGGGAGTGTGGAGGTTGCATTTGATTCAGGACGGCACTTTGACAGAACGGTGTTAACATTTTTCATTAAAACGCGAGGCGGCTGTTGTTGTGCTTCGATTTAATGAAATTTTAAACATCCACGATGCTGGTTGGAGGGAGCCTTCAAAGGATGTGAGGCATACAGGACACGGCTGATTTAAATTGTTTTAATCTGATTTTTGATAACCGAAAATGGGTTTTGAATGGAATGCCAAATTAATTTGTGGTCAGGACAAGGGAAGGACAGAAGTAGAACTCGAATAGGGACCAATGGTCGATGGCTAGAGCTGTGAGGGGTAAACATTGGAACTGAGCTAGTTTTCTACTAGTCCAAAAGGAAAATTAGCGTCTAAATTTTTGACAAATGTTGAACACTGAGATGCAACCCAGCACCCAAATGAAAAACTGCTATCTTTGTAGATTGTCAAGGCACAGTCTGACTTACTTACTTAACATGGCGCTACAGTCCAGGATGGGCCTGGGCCTCAACCAACAAGTATCTCCAGCCAACTCGATCTTTAGCTAGCTGCCTCCAATTTTGCACGCTAAGTTGGTTGAGGTCACATTCAACCTGAGTCGCGGTCTTCCTCTACTGCACTGTCGGGAGCGGATTCGAAGATTTTTCAGACCGGAGCATTAGTGTCCATCTGCTCTACATGACGCAGCCACCTTCACACTTTTAGCTAAGTCTATGTCGCTCTACGTCGTTGTATCTCCTGCTCCACTCCAAGAATTCTCCTCTCAAAGCAGCCAAGAGTAACCTCATCTATTTTTTAAAATGTCCGTGCCTCTGCGCCGTAGAGCAGGACTGAGATTATTAAGGTCTTATATAGGGTCACCTTTGTTGTTCGAGGGAGGACTTTGCTGGTCAATTGCCTTCTTAGCTCAAAGAAGCAGCGATTGGCAAGAGTTATTCTTCGTTTGATCCAGGCGCTGGTGTCGTTATCTGAATTGATAGCGGAGCCTAGGTAGACAAAGTCCTTAACTACCTCAAAGTAATATCTGTCGAGGGAGACGTTCTGTCCGACACGTCGGTGTTGGATGTTCTTTCTTTTTGACAACACTCACGAAAGCGCTCCTGACATCACGCTGTGTTCCTCCGGTTATGTCAATATCATCGGCGTGTGTTGGCGTGAGTTTTGCACTTTCATCATTCTTGAAAAAAATCGAATGACAGCGCATCGCCTTGTCTAAATCCTTTTTTAACATCAAAGGTCTCGGTGAGTTCTTTACCGAACTTGATGGAGCAGCGAACATTCTCCATCGTCATCCTGCACAAACGGACCAGTTTGGCAGGGATGCCAAAACTAGATATTGCTCTACATAACTCGTCTCTATAGATGCCGTCATACTCGGCCTTAAAATCGATGAATAGGTGGTGTGTGTCGATTTGGAGCTCATGGATTTTTTTTGCAACACCTGCCGTAGTGTAAATAATTGATAGAGGATGGACTTTCCTGGCCTAAACCCATTCTAATATGGACCAATCAGGTTGTTGACGAACGGCTTCGGCGTTCACACAATAGGGCAGATAGGATCGTGTAGGCAATGTTAGGAAGACATGTCTCTGTAGTTGGCGCAGTTCAGAGGGTCTTCTTTCTTGAGGATCGGATAAACAATGCTAAGGCTCCATTCATCGGGCATACTTTCTTCCGACCATATTTTAAAGATATCAAGAAGTCATCGCCTGCCGCTTTGAAGAGCTCGGTAATCAGGCCGTCAGCTCTAACAGATATGGTTATCTTCACTTCATCCAGGTCGGGTGGACGGAATTGATGGTCTACATCATCCAGGTTGAAAGGTTCATTCTGCCTGACAGAAGTTTTGTATTTGATTCTTCATTGCCGTTATACAGTCTACAGAAATGTTCTTTCCAAGTCCTCAGCATCAACTGCAACTCTACTACTATGTTCCCTTGGTCGTCTCTACAGGTTTCGTTTTGGGGTTTGTGTGCTTGGAATGTATTTTTTGTCTTTTGGTTTAACTTCCGAATCTCTCAAGAGTAGCATCTCTCAATTTCCTCGACCACGCACTTCTCATGCTCCTTCTTTTTCCTCCTGAGACGCCGGTCCTCGTCTCTTCTCTTTTGCTCGTAGGGCTCTTGACCAGCCCTAGCCTTTCTAGGCAGTGCCGCTTTGTAGGCGCAATCAAAGCCTTTAATTCTCCTTATCTATACTCCAAACTGATGGAACACTGCAGAAAGGATCCTGTCTTGTTAGGCTCTTGGTTCTCGCCGATCCTTCACGCATCCCTTATGAAGTGAGTTAACGTTTTATTGAGAATTGTCAAGAGACAAGCACTTGCAGGCGGAACTAGCACTATCATTGTATTCTAGATCGCTTTCGACCTCCTGTACCGGTAGGTCTCCTTGTCCAGGACGGAGTTAGTTCAAGGTTTCTCTTGTCACCAATCATTCACACATCCCTCGTGGTGAAGGTTAGCATTTTACTGGGAATTATCGAGAGACAAAGACTTGTAACAGTTTCGTTGAACTCTTTCGACCTTATGCACTGGAAGGTCTCCCTGTGCAGGGCACGATACAGAAATTCATAGAAATTCTTTCAGAAAACCACTTGAGGTCGCTGCTTTTCTAAGTTTTGGAAGAGGATGCACAAGTTTTGACAATGTTTCTCCCCATTCCATTGACAGTCAAGTGAACATTTCATCAAATCTTTGCTTCGGCTTAACTAGCTTTCACCTGCTTCATGTATCGAAAAGAGTGTTCACCCAATTCCTTAACCGGCATTTAAGAACCATCAACTCAACTAAAATTCAATTTCGGTACACTTCAGACCAGAAGAGTTCAAAATCTCATTTAAGATTTTTTTTTTCTCTAAATCTAATATGCTTTCCGCTTTTGAACAAAGTCATCGTATAGATCCTTCTTTCAGCATTAAATGCACTCGAGGATACGAATTACAGCGGTAAATATCCACCAGCTCACCTGCAGCTATTGTTTCTTTATTCAATCCAACCATAGAATAGCAAAGAGAGAGGGAGAGAGAGGAATAAAGAGAAAATGAAGCCTTATCCTTGAACGGGGGTATATCTGTATATTTGTAAATGTTTAAAAAAAAAATCTCAAAAACCGATTTTATGACTTTTTCCTCGTTCTTATCCTTCTTTCGGTTTTGGATGAATGAAAGGAATAAGAAAAAAAATCAAAACTAGGTCAAGACTGTGTATTTCTCCCCGCAATGCAAACATTTATCCTTCCACCCCTTCGCTGGTATAGTCGTTGTGTATTTTTCCTCTGAAAAGAGTAGAACAAACTCTCTGAGTAATCCTGTAAACCCACATTAACCTGAGCGTACAAAAGCAAATCTTTACCTGCTTTGGTCCTTCGTCTCTCTCGTTCGGTACCGCCCAAACCTAATCCACAGGAGCAATTTTGAACATTGTTTGCCTAACTACCATTGCGTTGCTCTTTGCTTTAGTTCTTCCTCCCTCTCTCTCTCTCTTTTAGGGTGGTTGTGACTCAATGTTCCATCTATGAAAATCGCTTCATTCCAAAGTGCAGTTTACCTCAATCCCTTGTAAACACAATTGAACGCCCTGCGCCACCCACTCCGTGCCACACATATTGTACCTGTCTTCACTTAAGTCCTTAGCTCCGCTTTTTATTACAACGAAAGTCGAACAATTCAAGAATTTTATTTTCCGTTCTTTTTCACTTCAAGTTGGAACTCCCACCCATCTCCGCTTGGTCCTCCACTGTCAGGCAAGTCGGGGCCTTTTTTGATTTTTTTTTTTGCCGGTGGAGATGGTGGTGAATGCAGTTTTACTTTTCTCAATTTCAATGAATTCTTCTCTGGAACTGCGATTCTTGGATAAGACATCCTGTCATGGCATCAACCTCTATAGTGTACACAGAGAAGACGTTAAAAGCTTTTTTTTCTGCCACCGCCCCTGATGTGTACATGTAGGTGAGCTTGTCGTCCTCCTTGTCGTCATCGTCAGAAAGAAGCAATATTACTTTCAAATACACTGCTGTACACATCAGGATACCAGCGGGACCACTGTGAATGGGGTGGAGCGGCAGGATATCAGTTGGGGGAAGTGGATGAAATTATTTTCAACTTGGAAGTGCATTTCTCTTCGTTTTTTTTTTTTGCATTTAATTTTAAACCACCACCACTGTTGGTGCTCCCAAACCACTTAGTTAGTTGTTGGTCCTTTGCAGGGTTGGGTTCCAATCCTTAGAGAAAAAAATGAAAAAAAAAAATGTTCAAAGGACATTTGTTTCGTATCGGTTTACTTAACAAACCGACCAACGATGAGGAATTTTGTCCTGAACAGAGAAGGTGGGTGGAACTACGACCACCACCCCCTGCCTTCCATGGAGAGATCAACTTTCAAGTTGGAAGCTATTACTTCGCCATCGCCAGTTTGCTTCTTTTTTTTCCCTCCTGGTCGACCTGCTCTAACAATGACTTGGCGAAACAGTTTAACCTTAAGACGGACAAGAGGATGGAAGAAGTTAACAGATAAACCAATGTCTCACTGTCCTCATAGGGATTTCAGAGATTTGATCCGTGTGTTTGTGTGTGTATGTGTGTATATAGTTCTCGTTTTCTAAATTGTTCTGCCTTTTTATGGCGATTAGTTATCAAACTTTGAGGTGGGGATAAGGGAAGTTCTCCGCACAGGACAGAGGACTGTGGACCTGTCGACCGGTGTCTTTTATCCAGGATTTTGTAATTGTCGATTTATGTGTCCTCAAAGGATAAGGGAATTGATGAATAGTCGATTTGTGGGCGATGGTATTTTTCCGTTTTATTTTTCTTCTTACGTCTTTTTTTAGAAAGTTTTTGTGATGGGCTGGGGAGTGGAATGCATGGGCACAGGTAAAGTTAGAAGGCAGTTTCTTTCGAATTCTATTTTTTAGAAGCCTAGGATTGCCTCTGACAGTAGAATAAAATGCACCTCAGGAGCCTTAATAAATAAAGTTCATATGCCATTGGTATGTGTGTCTTATAGCTCGTGAGGTTCACCACTTAAAAATTGTGGTTTTGTGTCCTTCTTGCCGACAAATGGAAAGGGTGTGTGAGTTCTTTAAATTTCTCGACAACAATGTGATGATTCACAGCGAAACTTGAAAGACAAACATAAACTAATTTGAGTGCGTGGCTACTGTCCTTGCAGTGATGCTTACTTTGTAAAAATTCAAACTTCCTATGGCACTTCATCTATGCGTAAAAGGAACTGCTGTAGTAGTTTGATTAAAGGACTTTTTTTGGTCTGGAAGTGGGGAGATGCAGTATATAAAAGGAAATGAAAGGAAGTCCTGGTTTTTTTATAAGTTGAAGCCCTTGACCACTGTTTAATTGCTTCTCTAACAATTTTTTTCTTTACTTTTGTCAGGTAAGTCTTGGTTCGTCTAGATTGTTGGGAGAAGTCTTGATTGAGGACAAGTTTAGTAAATTAGTTATAGGTTATGGCCGCAATAGTAGAAGTATTTACAGGCTTTGCCCAGAGTGGACGTCCAAGTAAACTTATGCAGATGGTAATGTCTTCAAGATGATTTTTTAAAAAAGCTTTGATCGCTTGCAATGCCAGTGATCCTTATAAGTTCACTAGAAGCTTTGATTTATTGAAAAAGAGAACATTTTAGCCTTCAAATGATGTTAACCATCTCTAACCCTACGACAGAGCTTGCCACAAATTCTTGTAACTCCAAAAGATAGAAGACTGGATTCATAGGACAAGATTCCTGTTACAGGCTGGTCACGGATACTCTAAAGATTTGTAAGAGCTATTCTAATCTACACGTTTGTCACGAAATCAATTCCATCATACACCAGTTGAAAACTCCGTCCTTGGTCGTGCTTTTAGATTGGCTTATCAAACTAACTTATTGGCGGCCCACCTTAGAAGAACGCGTTTAAGTACAGAAGAGCTGCGGTAATACAGACGCGGAAGAGAACACAATCCACTTCCTATGCGAATGTCCCAGCCTACATAGAACAAGAAAGACGGCCCTCGGTGAATACTACTTCAACCAATTGGGCGACCTGTCTAAGAAGCCACCAAGAACTATTCTAAAATTCACTACGAATTCAGGATGGTTCAAAGAGACCGAACGGTCGTAATTTCAATCACCTAGACCTTTCCCCTTCTTTTTTTTCAGAATGGACGTTCCACGTCAGAGGAACACAATGGATCCATAGAGATTCGAGTGAAGGCTGCATCATACAATGCATCCACCTCTTCAACCTACCTGCCTAACTAAACTAACTTGTTTACTTACTTATATTGACCTCTACAAACAAGCCTCTGAAGTCCTTAACTCACTGCATCCAGTTGTGGACTCCAAATTGGTCGAGTTGTCCTTCTATAACACTCGTGTGCACTGCATACTTTTTTTTTATAATTCGCTAGCGCTTAAGGGGTTATGAATACCCTTTAGATTTTTAAACTCAGGTGGTATTAGGTTTCAGTCTTTTTGCTCCGAGGGTGGTGTCCACGATGACTGGGGACAATTATTGGTACTGTTGCCATTGCTTATAATTCACAGTATTTTTTTCGAACATCCCTTATTAACATACTTGGGCTTAGAGCCTGAATCGATGCCGGCTTCCATTCTTCACGGCTTTGAGCACGCTGCTTCCATCGATCAGGGACTCTGGCGTTCGCGATTTCTTAATTTGTAAAGCAGAAATTCGGTCTCCCTTTTCTTCATGAACCAGGCGGCTAGGACTCGAAGATCCCCTTTGGTGGAGTATTCTCGTCCATTCGCTCGATGCCCATGAATGTTTTCTTTCCGGGCTACATCCGCAACTTAATACAGCTCGTAGAGTTGCCCTTCTCGCAGACAGGACCAAATATTCGACGTAGAATTAAGCTTTCGAAGTATTCCAAGATCTTTTCCCTTGTCTTCAGCTCCATAAACCAAGTCTAGCAAGATCATAGTTTTGAAGAGTATACCTAATTGTAGACCTTCGAGTTAAGAGTTTGAACCTTAGCTGATTGGACAAACCGAAGTAGCAATGGTTGCCTAAGATAATATTTCGTCGAATCTTTACCAGAGTGTCAATTGTGGGAGTAGACATTTGCTTCAAGGTGTACCACATAGCTCGATGTATTCCTCTACAGATTTATCCCTCTGGGGGAGTTTCAAAGACTTTGTGGACCGAAAGGTTGGTGTCTTTAGCTAGGACCCATCTCAGACGTCCAATTTAAAATATTCATTAGGTTTGTCGTTAAATTTCCTGCTGCAAAAATGTTTTCGACGGTCCATGCT
Source organism: Criorhina ranunculi (assembly GCA_951813785.1). NCBI lineage: Eukaryota > Metazoa > Arthropoda > Insecta > Diptera > Syrphidae > Criorhina > Criorhina ranunculi. Next base: position 9,181,679 of record OX638382.1, on the reverse strand, counting down.
TCAGCTACATAAAGTATTAATTATAGTTGTGCGGGATAGGGCCTTACAACTCAATTGCCTTCTCAGTCCAAAGAAACAGCGATTGGCAAGAGTTTTTCTTCGTTTCATGTCTGATAAGATGCCGTTTTCAGAAGTTATAGCTGAGCCAAGGTTACAAAGTTCCTTATTACTCCCAAGTTCTACTTTTCCACTCTGACCAATTCGTCGGTGTTAAAGGATGTCCCTTCTTGTTCGCATCAAATAATCGGTTTTGCCCTCGATAACTTTCTGCATCCATTTTGGCCGCTTTAGGTAAGGTTAGGGTTAGGAAAGAGGGTTGATGGGGAAGGAAGTCCTTTCCCCGTCAAACTTAGGCCGATGTAGACCCACTGTGATGCCCAGAGGTTTCAGTCCCCTTACTAGGAACCATAAGCCTAAGCTCTATCAAGTCAGCCCGCAGCGCTGATGAATTTGTGTCTGTCAAACACCGATTTGCTGGACAGTGTATGACAGAGTGCCGGATAGTGGCAGAGAAAGTGTGAAGTCGTCAACGCATCCTCTGCAAAGGTCATCTGTGCTCAATCCCAGTCTTCTTGCATGGTAAACCCGGTGATGATGCCTATAAGGGAAGATAGACATTTTTTTATTCATTTGTAGGCTTCTTTCGGTTTTCTGTTTATTGTAGAATGGCCATAGTTTCCTTTCCTGGTTATGACACACGAGCTGAGCGCGTTCCATCTTTCGTTGGCAGTTCCTTTAATTTTGCTCCCAATTTCTTGTTTTAGGTTACAGGGTGGGATTTTGGCAGTGGTATCTGCTTGATCGGGGTCTAATGAGGATCCTCTCCTTGCCGGCTCATCAGCTGTCTCGTTCCCAGGCACCCCTTTGTGGCCGGGGACCCAAAAGAGTCTTACTTTGTGCTGCTTGCCAAGAACCCGTAGCTCTTCGTGACAGCGACTAACAAGCTTCGTTGACCGCTTCTCGCTAAATACTCGCAAACACATCCGTGACAGCTCGTTGAATTCTGCCAATAATGTCAATATCAACAAGGTACGGGAATTCTTCCACCGACTGTTGGAATATTGTCCCTCGAGTGTTGACTTTTGAGTTTCTCCCACTCCGCTCAAGTATGTTGACGAAGAAGTCATATGAAAGCGCATTACTTTGTTTGAATCCTTTTTTGACATCAATGGTCGCGGTGAGATCGCTGCTGACCTTGATAGAGCAGCCAGCATTTTTCAGCCGGTCAGGGTATTGTTGTCTGTTTTATGTCTCAGGAATCCTTTACTTGACTAAATTTCGTTACCCCTTACGTTACCGAATATCACGTCACTACCACCTGAATATCCAGAGATGACCGTAGATACGTTTTTTGTGAAAGCTCGCTAAAACTATCCCTTCCAACTGAATGTGATGGTTTTTCTTCCCTCTGCAAACTGAACCTGGGTATACTTCGCTCCAAGGTCTAAAAAATAAAGGGCTAAAGCCACCCATTTCATTGTCTTCCTTAAAGCCCTTCCACCAGCAAAATCTCTCTCCACATAATAACCATCGTAATTGAAGTCGCTCAAATGGGATTATCTCCGTCACAATGCAACAATGGATACCTTTTTTTTCAGCTTCCCTCTGGATAAAAAAAAAGGAATATCCTCCCTCACCTGCGCCTACCTTTGCCTCATCAAAGACCCATTTTCCATGGTAATTTGCAATTTTTATTGCCACGAAATTAAAACGGGCTATCACTTTGCAACTGTGCCGCTACCGCAAAAAAAAAACAAAAACCGCCATCAAATCAGCGACAAACTCCGAAAACAAAGAGAAAGGTCCTGCGAAATTGGGTACCCATTGTACCGCACATTGTATTGCCTTTCAGCTAATCGCGCGTCCTGTCTTAATAAATTATCCTTTATCAAAACGTTCTCCTTTTCATTTTGCTTCTTTATTATTATTTTTTTGGCTTTCCCTACCGCCTATCCTAACCTTTGCAACAACATCACCTCGGACTCCTCCATCAGGACAGAACTAATTAATATTAGTGAATGATGATCCCTAATGCGAGAGGGAGTTGTTTCGGTTTGTTTTTTTTTTCCCCCTGTGCCTTCTCAGCTGAGCATTATCTGATGCCACATCGAATGAATGGGCTTAAAATTCAAATATTAATCCTTTTGTTTGGCGAAACACTAACATCATTAGGGACGATGTACAGCAGCGAAAAAATGGAAACAAAACAAAAAAAAACGGAAGCAAAAAGATAAACAAACCGTGGTTAATGGGGGAAGCGATAAAAAAATTAAAACCACCCCGTACCAGCTCCATCAGAAGCCAAGGAGTGGCAACAAAAAAAAAGAAAGAAAACACTCTCATACAAAAGGAGTCCTTTTTTTTTGCTTCGTCTGTGGAAAGGATTATCCTTTGGATTTCACCGTTCATACAAACCACCCAATGTCTCCATTAGAGACACGATGGGTTGGGTACGAAAAGAGGTCATGAATAAGGTACTGACTTCCAGTTAACGTCATCGTCATTGTGTAAGGATATCCGGTGTGTTATGATTGCGCGCACACGGTCAGTGTTCATAGCTTTTTGTCTGTGCATACACGTCCTTTCAGTTGAGTGTTGATTTAGGATCCAGCATTTTGCAACACCGCGCGTTAAGGAAACCAGAGTTCCCTTTGAAAATAGCACGCGTTATTCTCTGTTTGTGTGTGTGTGTGTGTTATTTAGAAAACTTATTAAGGATACAGATGATGTTTTCATTTCATTTCGTCAAGTTACTTGGAAAATTGTAGGTGTCGGCCAGCAACGGGTTGTAGTTAGTTAGTCAACATCCTAGTTAATGAGGTTGAGACGATGCCTTGTTGTGTTTGCAGGATGGATTTCAACGTTTGAGGTTTTCGTCCTTTCAAATGTTTGCATGTTGTCTGAGAGGTGAACAAAAATGAATGGGGGAGCTCGAGATGAATAGATGCAAAGGAGATTGCAGCCAGTCAGCAAGCGCTCTCCATTAAGGTGATTAATTTTGAGGTTTCTACTGTTTGATGAGCGTCGCATGTGTGTGTTTGTGTGTGTGTTTTATACTTTTGAAAGCATATTTTTCAAACGTTTTATGAATTTTACGCGCACTGGTTATACTAACTTGGCTTTCGTGGTCGTGGCTATGATGTTTGTGAAAAGGATTTACTTTGTGTGAGAATTTATTTTTCAATTTGAAAGGATTCACTGGTTGTGCAAATGTTTTCAACGGACATTTTGAGCTTTATTTGGTGAAATTATGCGTCACAAAGTTGTATTTAGTTAGTGCTATTCAAAGGGGAATGCTTGTTGAAAGGGGTTTTCATTTATTCCCATTTCTGGTGGTAGGAATCCGTACAAACGGTGTTCAGGTCTTAACAACGATTTTGATGAACTAAATGTTCTCAACTTAAGTGTACATTTTCGTCTTCACGTCAAAATTCGTCGCCGATTGGATTAGGTACTTGAACTTGAAAAGCAGTGTAATTGACAGATTTCTGCCTCTGAAAAGCTTCGACGGCGACTTTTGATAGCTTCTACGTCTTTTGCAATAAAGTACGATGGTATCCTTATCCGATCTAAACGGTAGAGAGTAAACTTTTCAATATCGTCTCAAGCCTTATACGCCGAAAAACGATACAAAATAGTTTCTAAAGTTGCCTCTCTCTGATTTAACTCAATTTGGTGCTCAAGTTTGCTGTCATAATTTCAGCTTTATCAATGATTCCACTTCTGACACCAATATGCAATGAAAGGGAATTCATTTCTCATATCTACCATCCATCACTTCACTAGCTGCAACTTATATAAGTATTTACACTCAACTAAAGCCAAACAATGTGAAGGACGATCGTAGTAGCAGACATATACGTATTTATGCTGACTACCCACTTCTGACACCAGTAAAATTGAAACTACTACACTGACACCTATTTGCGGATGTGCAAAGGCAAAACTCATCCTCGTACAGCAAAATGTGCAAAGTGTATTTAGCGTGGAACAATTTGAGCAGCGCCACTTCTGACACCTGATAAAACCTTATTATACTTCTGACACCAACTCATCAGTTTAGCCTATTGCAAAGGATTTTGACAACGATAAAAAGACAGTTTGTCTTAGATTAGATTTCTCCCACTTCTGACACCAATAAAATTGAAACTGCTGCACTGACACCGATTTTCGGATGTGCAAGGGCAAACCTCATCCTCTTACAGCTAAATATGCAAAGTGTCTTCAGCTTGGAACAATTTGAGCTGCACCACTTCTGACAGCTGATAAAAGCTAATTCTACTTCTGACACTAGCTCATCAACGATAAAAAGTCGGTTCGTCCTATTAGATTTCTCCCACTTCTGACACTACAAACGCTTAACAATCCACGATTCCCTTAAAAGATTTCATCAGTGAGGTTAGGTGTGGTTTCCTATCGTACTTTTGCCGAGGCCATCACATAGCAAGTGTCGAAAGGATTCATTTGCTTCTTCAGCATTTTTAAAGGATCATTCCATTGGCCATGCAATGCGAATTTGAAATGATCCAAACAGCTCCGCATTTCCTTATCATTGCAACCCAAAAGCTTTGGTACCCCTTCGTCCCTCCACCACTTATCTTCATGCTCTCTTTATGCTCTCATCTAAGGGTAGTCACTGTTCGAGGTTTTTAAATTCAAAATAGTTACCACCTCAACTTCTCGGGACTCTATAGACTCTCTAGTTACAGCCTCGTTCTACAGCACCTTCCAAACTACTTCCTCAAACTGATCAACTTCTCTCCCTACATCGTCTCTTTTTTGAAATTCCACTAAACGAATTAAGGAAATGTGCTCATTAATCACTGCTTCATTTACAAATAACACTTTGGGCACTTTTCTGTCAAAAATGTAAAACAGCAACTCATGGAGTTCCTGCGAACCCCTTTTTCCCGTTTTCGTCTACGAAGCACAACCTAACCGACATCCTTCAACACCGCTTGACTCAGCTACACCATACCACCCACCAAATTCAGATGACGTTCCATTAGTGAAATCGCCCTCCGGTAAGGATTTGCCATCACGATATGAATATGTACCGTTTGTTTCCCCCTCCTCATCCTCGTCCTCGTCGTCGCTGTCGTCGTCATGAGCAACAGCGGAAAGACGGATATAAATTACGATGAATCGACATTTTAATTAACTGATAAAAGTTTTTAATCATTGTACATATTTTCAAGGATATTTAACCGCAAATTCTTCAGTTCAAAATCATTGTTGTAGAGCACAAGTTTGGCATCACAAGCGGAAAAAAAAGGACGACTACCACAACGACGACAAGGACTGTTGCGGACGTATTCCTCTATTCTATACCCCCAATCGTAGTCTAGTAAGTTTCTAACTTTCATACTCATATTCCCATGGAGGACGCACGAATGGTGCTGGTGTCGAATAGAAACGGATATTAAGGACGAAAATTCAATTTTCCCTGTTTGGTGTTGTTTAAAATTCGCTGGGTGTGTGCTTTTGTGATTGGATTTGACACACACACACATCTATAAAACTTTGGCACCAAAACTTTCACTTCGATTTGGAAGGGGAGAGTATATTTTGATTTTAGAAAGGACGAGCTCCATGGAGTGGTTAGGTGAACGAGTAATAGGATTATGTGTACATTGATATTATTTGATATTTCTGGGTAAAGTAAGTTGATTCAAGGACTAGGAATTGGCTGCTTCTGCTGGAAAGGAAAAGAGTATCAGTATTTGAAAGTTGAGAAGTATGATCTTGGATGATATACTTTGGAAGTGAGAACAGTACTTAGTGAAACGAAGAGCTAAGTGGAGAGATGTCGATTGGATTTTATATTTTTTTTTTATAGGATTTTGAGAAATCAATTTGAAAACGGATGGAAAATATTAAATTTGCAAAATATGGGAATGCAGCGGTAGATAGTGATGCAAACTTAGTTTTCAGTGGAGCCAGACGGGGTCATAGGTTTGCAAACAATTAATTGAAAGAAGTCGGGAGGTCAGGCCAAGAGGTACATATGACATTGAACACCTCAAGATTCTCAAACTGAAAAATTCATCCGATGGTCATCACATAAAAAAATCATGAATCAACGAAGCTAAACAGTTCGAAAGAAATACTGTGAATTATAAGCAATGGCAACATTACCAATAATGCTCCCCAGTCATTCTGGACACCAACCTCGGAGCAAAAAGACTGAAACCTAATACCACCTGAGTTTGAAAAAAAGTTACTACATCATCACTAGCGCTGTGTGAATAGTATCATAAGGGTATTTATATCCCCTTTAGCACTAGTGATTTATAAAAAAATGAAAAAAAAACCCTATCAAGGAACCACTTAAGATAAGCCAATGTCCAATTGAACAAGGAATCGAGACGAGACGATGGAGGGGCCACTTAACATGAGCCAATGTCCACTTAGCTAAAACGGGCTAAGATCAGAACTTGCAACAAGTCTGTACGTGTATGCATTACATTCGCGTGTTCCAAGAGCTGTTAAGAGAACCCAATTCCAACTCAATTGACGACTGATGAGACAAGGAGTCATAGCTCTGGAGTGACAGCAACAAAGATGTTTAGATAGGAATTTTCAACGTGTCAAGACCAAGAAAATAAAGATAGTCCATTCCTTCGTTTTGGTGATCAGATATGAAGAGACTTGTGGAGGCTGACTATCTAAAATCACCAACGAGTTAGCTGAACAGCCAGTCGAAGCACCAGCGATTGAATGCGGATGGACTATCTTGGTGCTTATGTCAACTCCAGCCAACTCGATCTTTAGCTAGCTGCCTCCAGTTTCGCACGCTAAGTTGGTTGAAGTCCCCTTCAAAGTGCGTGCACCACCTGAGTCGCGGTCTTCCTCTACTGCGCTGTCCCTCAGCGGCGGATTCGAAGATTTTTCAGACCAGATTATTGGTGTCCATCCGTTCTACATGACCCAGCCCCCTCAGTCGTTGGACCTTACTTGGACTACACTGTTCCATACTTGACAATCCGAGTCAATTTGGTTAGACGAACGTATGCCTGCACAGACCCACTCAACTTTGCCAATGCTAGAGACATCAGTCTTCTGAACATCAGCTGAAACCCCTGTGCAACTACTCGCGTACTCAGCAAGCTGTCACAGTTGCGTTCACGAGCATTGAGACAAAGGCGGCCAAATTGGTTTAAGCGGTTGACGAAGGCAAGACTAAGTCGAAAAACTAAGGAAACTCTATGCAAGACCTTAATCATCCCAGCGGGGCTGAAGCATGGACTCTATCGAACGCGGATGAAGATATATTCGGTCCTGTTTGCGTTGACGGGCTTTGGAGGAGGTGATTCAAAGACAAACTATACAAGCTTTTCTGTTATAAAACTGCACATTGGCTAAGACATGAAGATATAAAGAGCTCGGAGTCTACGAATCTATCCCAGAGGGACAACGCAGTAGAGGAAAACCTCATCCAAGGCAACGCCGCACAAGTTGAAGGGAACTCAACCGACTTGCAGTTAGTAACTTGAGGCAGGTGCCTAATGCGGTAGTGTGTAACAAATGGGCTAACTGGAGAGCCTTGTTCGTTGAGGTCCTAGTTCACCCCGCCACCTAGGTTAGTAAATAAGTAAGACATTGTACCTTAACTACCCTTAAACAAGAGCACGGGCATTAGGGAAATGCGAGGTGCAACAAAGGTCCTACCGATGCACGTTGTTTTTAAAGGCTTGCGGTTTGAAGTGATGAGGAAACACGGAACACACCTTTACGATCGCAATTTCTATGTGTTATCTGAAACTTAACGACAACCAGGTGATGCAGATGCCTTACACGCACATCCTCAAACAACAACATGGTGCACGAATCGCATCTATTTCCTCCTTTCAGTAGTTCCTTCTGTTTGTTCTTGCACCATCCACCACGTATAGACGAAGTGCCATAGGAAATTTGCATTTTACAATAAATTACCAAAAACCCGCAAGAATCGCTCCAAGGACAACTGTCATGTTCTCTAATTAGTTTATGTTTGTCTTTGCATAGCTGTACTCTGTACTTACATTGTTTCATGCAAAATTGAAAGGAATCCTCTCATCTACCGACAGAGACAGAGTTTTTTTTTTAAATGGGAAATTTCCGCGCCATAAGACAAAACATCCATATGCTATAGGAACGCGTGGTTTATCCCTAAAGAATTTACAGAAGCATACACACAATGCAGTAGGTGACATGGAGGTTTCCGTTTGCCCTCTAGACTGCCTAATGAACGCACCCATGGAAAAAGGAACTCCTACACACGAAAATGCGCTCGCGAGCAATTGTCCTCCACCGTCGTCGTTATCGTTGTCGTTGTCACAGGATGAATTAATTAAATTTTCTATGAAAAGATAACGTATGCAATTGTTTTCTCTTTCCCTCCCATACACTCTCTGTTGATGTGTTCAAAGGAATAGTGTACGCCTTTGTAATGAATTCATTCGGTAATTAGTGAAAATTAATTATCCTTGGGAATAGGTAGTGAATATGCATGAAACATAACGAATACCATTCTTTTACTAGATTTTCTCAACACAGTTGATGTATAGGAATTTGTTTCATTTTCTCGTCCTTTTTTGGATCTCACTTGGGCTCCAACTGTATATTGTTTTGAGATTCCCACGTGTATGAGAAGAAGTAAATGCGTAGAAAAGAGAAAACGATTTTCCCACAAATAATATTCGTGAATAATTATTTGATTACACATTTACCAATGAAAGGATGGAAGGATGCGGGGCACATGCTCGTACATAATAAAAGCTGTTAGAATCTCAGCTTTAGAGGTTATGGGGGTTCCGCATGTGTGGCAGGATAATTTCATTAATTGAGGGGAAAACCGAATGGGAAATGAGGGAAATCAGGTGGATGTTGGTGGTACAATGGTGGGATTCTTTGTCGAATATTTTACGATGCTTTTCTGTTAATCAAATAATTACCCACACTTAGGGGTTGGGGGTATGTTAGAGAGTACGGGATGAATAATTATTAGTAGGGCAAACATCATATCTCGGAGGTATAAGGAATTCAAGTCGATAATTGATCGTGTGTTACTTTGGGGAAGGCGGAGTAGAAATCTGTCATTAACTTACGAAAGCAAGAAGGTCTTCGAAGAAGTCAACGTGGAATAGGCTTATAATTGCTACGGAAGCACGGGGCGGCTTGGTTGCCATAGAAGCCAACTCATACTTACTTAGGGTGGCGGTACAGTCCGGGGTGGATTTGGGCCTCAACTAACAAGCGTATCCAGCCAGCTTGATCTTTAGCTAGCTGCCTCTTGTTTCGCACGCTAAGTTGGTTTAGGTCTCCTTCAACTTGCTTGCGTCACCTGAGTCGCGGTCTACTCATACGCTGACCTGTATTTAAGATTTTCAATGAAATAGGCCTTCTTTCTGATTTCTACGGTTACTCGCTGAATCCCAGTGATGACTGTTCTACTACAAATTGATTCCGTACCAAACTTGTCACGAAGCCAACACTTATAACCATATCCCTGCTTGCCCTTGAAACAATTTTGACCGTCCTATGGTTGCAATAAAAATCCATAAGGTCCCCTTGTCTGTATATGTGTCGATCTTTAGGAATCAGTTCAAGAGTTTTCCCGGGTCGAAGTTAAGATGGTCCATACCACTACACTGCGGATACGTAAGAAGCCACACGTGGCATAGATATAAACGCTGCCTCTACCAGAGCAAACTTGACTAACTAGTCTTTCAAAAGACATCCAGTATACAAATATTCTTCCAAGGGACTTGGTAGATGCTTCTTAGAATCACAGGGCAGTCCCCCCGTATAAGCAGGCGTACTACTCCCGCAAAAGCCACAGGAACTAAGAAGAGGAGGAAACAATCTCGCCTCGCCTCTGTACCTGTTCAGCGCTCTCTTTTAAAAGACGGAACCATCTTGGTGACTTCTTTTTTAATAACCTTGGCGACCTAGAACAACAATGGGCCTTCATTCTGGCCTAAGTGGGGACAGCCGCCCAACCTTACCTAACCTAGGACAAGAAGCTGCTGAAAACCTCATTCGCTTTATCAAAATCTCTTACTGATCCAACGAATAGAGAAGTTCCTCCTAGATCCTGAACTGTCACAATGGAACTACTTCAAGTCTAAGTGCGTCGATGGTGTACACTGACTACCTTCCCAAGCTCAGCTAACCTGTATCACAATGGACCTAGAAGCAACTGGCATAAGTACATCGACGGTGCATGCTGACTACCTCCCTCATCTAACCTTACATGGGATCTGCTGGACAGCTGTTTCGCCTAGACTTTAAAGGCTTCGATATCGAGTGATTTTTTCTGTCCTTTTGCTAGGCTCACGTTTGTCGAGAACAAGGTTCCAATTGGAGGAGAAAATAGCGAAATGTACTATTTATCCAGCTAGATGGCGCTACTTACCATATAGTTCGTGTTACGATAGATCTTCTGCGTCTACGAAGAAGACTTTGAAAAAATCATCTCAAACGAAGACAGTCATTTGGTCGTCAACATATTCTCCACATCAATGTCAAGCCCTCACAAAAAACCCTGCTTCTTGGACTACATAGCCTTTACACATCGTTTACTTACATTTCGCCCCTCTCACGACTTTAACTAATCCCATCGAAGTGTAGAAGCGTAAAAATCAATTGAATCGATGAGCCCATCAAATATAAATTTTCATTTCAATATCCCTCTAAGTCAATAGGTCTATGATCTAAGCTCATTGCCACTCATACCCACGACTAAGCATCTACAAAAAAAAAATCCTTAAATTCAAATTTGAATACTTTCTTCCTTTCCATTTCCCGTTCTACTTGCTTCGCTTCGATTCGTTTTTGGAACGAACAGTCTCTATCGTCTACAGGTTAAGCAATTTTTTTTGTTGGGAAGTCAACTTTCTTCCGCCTTAAACTTTTCCAGTTGAAACCGGTTAACCTTTATATCAGCGCATCGGATCATTGGCTTCCGAAGGATGCAAACAAGGAATTTTTCTTTTCTTTCGCTTAAAACGAATGTAAAAAAAAAGTTTGGCAACCACCCACCCACTGACGTCTTTTGCTTTCGTCCTTATCATTGGCATTGGATGATTTGTCTTGTCTCTTCTCTACTGTATGTCATCGTCACTCGGTGATGTGTAAAGAAATGGAAACCCAGGTGCCGTGGATAACATCACCGCGACGACAGATTCACATTTCACACGGAGATCCCTAAGAAGGACACGCTGTTTTTTTCTCAAAAAAAAAAAAACTCAAGTTCGTAAATAAAAACGAAAAAAAGGAACACAAAGCGCAGTTGAAATATTTTTGCTTCCTTCACTTTGATTTTTTTTTTCATTTCAAGAGAAACAAACATAAGATCAACAAACAAACAGAGAGAGAGAGAGAATGGAAAATGAAAGGGAAAAACTTCAGAAATGAAAATATCTGCGAGATACTGTTCTTTTTTTTCTTTTCTACCACGCAGTCCTTGTTCCTTTTTTCATAATTCATTGTTAAATAAACGAGAATGGCAAGAAAGAAGAAGAAGCGCGACGAAAAACAAGGCTAACAAACTTGGCCCTGTTCTCTGTGGCAGTGGCAACATAAGTTTAGTGAGACAGACCGTTGCAGTGCCAGACTGTAAATGTGGTGCAAATAAAAAATGAAGGAACTGCAAGGAACACACACAGAAAAAAAATAAAAATTGCGATGGCATTAAAAAGTTTACATTACAACGGGAATGCAATTGCAAAACAAGGATAAGGATTATATTTTATTTTTCTTTTGGTTTTTCCTCTTTTTTTCTTGTTTGTTCTTGTACATATGTTTGTATGTATTTATGTGTGTTTGTGGTGGAAAGGGGGGGAATAGTTCCGACTTTGAATGCAATAAACGCACAATTCCCAAGATGCACTTAAGGGAATAGTATGTGTTGCAAGTAAGTTACATCACAAGACTCGATACTGGGATCTGATTTCTGGAGCATCTCCTACGATCCTTCGCATGGCGACGTCCGAAGTCACTTTCCTGGTAGGGAATCGCCGCGGTTATAAAGGCAAGAGACACCAATACACCGTGCAAAGAAAACTCAACCAAGTCTCTATATCTCTTAGTCGAGCGACAAAAAAAAAGAGATAGTCCTTCTGATGAGGAAGTTGATCCCGACTATCATCGATTTTCGAATTGGTACCCAGCATGGAAGCCGTGAAGTACCTGGGATTTGTTCTTAACACAGTGCTTCCTTTCCGGGAACAGATAAGGTCTCCATCTAAACGTGCTGCTAAGGTCTCACCGTTGATGGTAAACGTAGGTCCTCCTATGAACACCAAACGAAAGCTTCCAATGACAATTTATCAAGCCATTCTCCTGTATGGTTGTGAAATATGAACCGACGTACTGCAAAGGAAAATCGAAGCCAATGGCTGAATACAGAGACGCAGTGTTCTACAAGTTGCAAGCTCGTACTGAACAGTGTTGGAACCAGCCATCGCTGTAGTCGCAGGAGAACGGGGTAAGTAAGTCTACGACAACTGCAAACTCAACGAGCTATACAAAGATGTGGATGTAGTCCGGAAGGCAAAACTCCGTCGACTGCACTGGCTCGGCTACATCAGGCGAATGGAATGGAATGCTCTAGCTAAGAAAATCTTCGAATCCCAGCCACCTGGTTCACGAAGAAAAGGAAACTGAACCTCCGGTGTTAAGATCAGACAATCGCGGATGCCAGAAACATTGGTCTAATAAAATGGAAGCAGCGTGCCCGGAACCATGAAGGATAGAAAGCGGCATTAGTTTAGGCTCAGACCCAAGTCTATGACAAAAAGACAGAAATTGATGTTGAAGCGGCAATAGAGGAGACAAAAGGCAAAAGACTTACCAAACAGCAGTGGCAAGAGAGATGGAGCACAGAAAGCAGAGGACGATGAACTGCGAGGCTGATCCAAAACGTTGCTGAATAGAACCGACGGGAACAAGGTTTCTAACCACAAGATGAGCAAACTTTAAACTGACAAAAGTGCACTAGAAGTACTCAAAAGAAAAAAGAGGGTGAAGCACCAAATATGGTCTCATGAGATTATTTAAGGGTTAGCAGTCTTAACCAAGCATTAGACATTTCCGAAGAGTGGCTGAGCTCCTTATCTTCTTCCAAGTTGTCAAACAAAGTCATGTCAGCTCTTCTAATTCTCGGTTTTCGTTAAAAATTCCACAATGGCTCCATGATTGTAGACAATTTAAGTTAGTGGTTTTCTTCCTACTCAGAGCCCCATCTGCTTCCTCTTGCTGGCCATCCAGTGACTGACGTTTAAGTATCGTCTTGTAATGTTCGATAAACACATGCTGAACATTCTTTGAATCAAGATTTGGTATTTGCTCGATCTGTCAGTCCAGAAGAGATTTCTGAAGTTAAAACTGATGTCTGTTAGTTTTTCTGAGTGGTTGGCAACTTATTCGAGTTCACATTGAGTATGCTGGATCCGGCAAGAGGCCATATTTGCATGCGAATGTGGCTTAAATCTGATGATTGACTGCCGAGCTTTGCTTACAAAATATGTAGCTGTAGGTTGCCTCCCATGACTTCATAGTGGCCTGCCCAATTTCAAATAAGTTTTGGGCTGTAAATTAGCGCGTGGTATGAGCAAATGATGCTTCTCTGGGTAAGACACTAGATGAAAGTGTTTTTTTTTTTGTTAGAAGTAGTGAGTGAGACTAGAAGTAGGCTTTAGAGTTCTTCGAACTTTTTGTTGGGAGTGCTAGGTAAGACGAGGTTTTGATTTAAGGCATTTAAGAGCTAGACTTCAAACCTCTTCGTGTACTTAGTTCCTTTGGGTCAGCTTATTGGTACCTGCTGTTGTATTTGTGAAGTGTAATTTCATCTTTTTCTGCTACAGGGTGTCTATAACGTATTCAAATTGAGTTATTTACATTTTTTTTATAAGAAATATTATTAATAGACAATAGATAACTTTTCTTCTTCTCTTCACCTGTAAGGTGAGTGCTTCATTTTGTTTAACAAAATCGTACAAGTATAATTGTAAGTGATGTTTTAAATTATTTGAAATTTTATATGCGTGTCATGTCATACCATAAGATAGACGTTCCACAAGGTTCTATTACGAAACCGTAAGCTTTTGCTTTATACACACAGGGGAAGTTCAATTTATTACAGAGGTTCTATCATTGTTCAGGATACAGAACACACTATTATAATGGTGTCAGGAGGGTTGTTCACAACCCTTGGCACTGCGGTTTCTAACGAATCCTATTGTGCCTTCCAATTTATTACTACTGTTTCTACATATCAATTGTGATTATTTTACCACCAAGCGGTAACCATCGGGTACTGGTCGATGTCCATTCGGACTCGAATTGCCAAACTCATAAGCGCGAGTGCTGAACAGCAGACAAAAAAAGCCGCACTATAAACGGGACAGCGGATGAATTCCCCAGATGGAATCAATGGTGAAAAAAATCCCAGAACGAAACAAATAAGACCTTATCCGGGCTGCTCCGACGTATTTGGAGCTCAGACCGGTGAGGATTTCCGAGGCAAAGTCAGGGTCTTGGAAAAGAAATGGTAGCGGATGAGCTGTTAATGAACCAACGGCAGTGTTTACATGCCCGAACGGACTACTGACTTCGGTCTAACCGACACCTCGTCCTAGGGGTTTCTATTATGGAACTGGCCCTCCAGGGTGGAGGTTGTGCCGTCGGGCCATGGGAAAAATCTTAAGTTACGAAGCAACCAAAAGCCTCGGATACGCACGGATTTACTGTTGACAACCCCTGCAAACGAAATGTTCCTGCACGGTCCATTCAGCAATGACCCTTATCAGTCTCACCGCAGAACCAGGCGGAGCTTGTTATGAAGCTCTGGAGACTGCCTATGTTGATGTCAGCCAGTTCACTTAGGTTGTTTAAGAAGCTGGCTCCTAAGTATGCTCTTCTTCGAGCTGAGAGGGCCGGACATATACAGAGAAGGTGGAGAATCGTCTCCTCCTCTTCCTCGTCCATGCAACTTCTGCAGAAGTCGTTGTTAAGGAGGTCCAGCCTATAGGCATTGCTGCAGTGTCCCGTTATGACTCCTGCTAAGATGCTTATTAGCAATCTTTTCTATCTGATGAGACAGTGAGAGCGTTTGAGATCCAGCTTTGGCCAGATCTGCTTCATTAAAGTACTGACTCGGGTGGTTTTGATTAAGCGATCTCCATGACGACACCACCCTACCTTAGCTCCCTTCTTGTCAGCCCCACTATCCATTTGTTTCCACAACTGTTATCCGTTGTTTTTTTTTTTATGCATTTCAGTTGTTCGTTGACTGTGAGTGATGCTCTTACTTGTTTCGCATTTATGAATTTCTAGTAGCTCCTCATTGTTTACCGCTGCTGCCTGCCGCCGTCACCGGCGGCGGCTATTGTTTGTGTCGAGAGATGGAAAACTTGGTGTTTCGTTGGAAACACACATTTGCTGTCGTATATGTGTGTTTGAATAACTTGACAGAGAGAGAGAGAGAGAGAAAAGTGAATCCTTTGCTGTTCTTTCTTTTTTTAATCCTCAGTTGTTGTTAGTTTTTCTGTCTACGAAGGAGCGCGCGGAGAGGGTAGAAAAAAAGTTTCTTATGTTATGTTGCAGTTTAAGGGGGCAATGTTGCTGTGATGTATACAAGTGTGTGTATGTTTGTGTACATTAGTTGATGTCTTTCGGTGTTGTTTCGCGTTCAAAATTCCTTTTTAAGGACTTTTGAAGAATGTTCCGTTGTTTGATGTGCTTTTTTTATTTTCTGTTTTCTTTATGCAAACAAAAAAAACTTGCACAATTTTATTTCACACTCAACTGTATGGGTGTGGTGCCTATGAATTGTAGGGGTTTACCAGGCGGTAGGTTGCTATGACAGTTGAAGTATGGTTGAGGATTTAAATTAAAGATTTGTTGGGGGTGGCTTTGAGTTGAATTTTGTTGTGAAGCATTTGAAAAGCTCATTTTTGATGTCAGACGAAGTGGTGGTGAAATAAAGCAGGCTCGACCGCGTCATATAGGGTTATGCCTTCATATGTGGATTCGAAGTTGGTTCACAGAGCTGGTTTCTTAATCGTTCAACAAAGTGTCAAACTATACAATCGAAGCTGCTCCCCTGGGTTAGGTTAGGTGAGGTTGGCCTGCTGTCCCCACTAAACAGGGACCCACTTAGGCCAGAACGAATGCCCATTGTAGTGTTTTCCTCCTTAGCCTTGATAGAGCAGGGCATATACAAAGAAGGTGTGCAGTCGTTTCTTCTTCCTCCTCGTCTCGTTAGAAGGTACAACCATTCTGATGGCATTCCTGCCAATAAGACAATGCCCCGTAAAGCCTCCTATTATAATTCTTATAAGTTTCCTGTTCAGATCCAGGTTGGGCCAGATCTGTTTCGACAGAAGACAAGTGTTGATATTATTCCACCTGCTGTTAGCTATTCTTCTAGCTTCACTGTCGAGGTAAGACTTTATCGATTCTAGAGAGGCAAGTGGTTCCTCTCCATTTTCAGAGAGAGTCGGATCCGCGCCTTCCTTAGCTAGTTCGTCCGCTTTGCAGTTGCCCGGAATGTCCCTGAATCCTGGAACCCAGCACAGGGAGACATCACATCTGGAAGCGACCTCGTTCAGAGACCTGCGCCATTGCTTTACCAACTTGGATCTTACTGTCGGTGATTCCAAGGCTTAAATCGGTGCTTTCAGCCTTTCTAATATTTTTAACAGAAAGGAGGATAGTTTGCGAGATCTAATCGAATTTCGGTACAAAGACGACTTTAACCCTCCTCCAACAACTGGGGATGTAGCCAAAAGTCAGACAGCACCTAAAGATTGAATGAAGCCAGGGGCTCAGAACATCAAAGCCCTCTGCAGCTCTATTGGATAGATTCCGTCAAGTCCAGGTGATTTGAATGGATGGAAACTGTTCACCGCCCATTTAAGCAGTATCCACAGGCACCACGCCTTCGACTCTCCTATGGCCTTCTACAGAATAAACTGTCTCTGCCGTGTTACCAGGAAAATATCTGTCTAGAAGAAGTGTCAACGTCTCCTCACTGGACATGGTCCAGTTCCCATCTGATTTTTTAATGAAGCTAAGCATGGGTGCGGACTTCAGCTGCTCTCCTATATATCCTTTAAATTGCTTGTTACTCTCTTTCCCTAACACGACACGTCTTTCCCCATTAAATTCATTTTGAAACACCTCATAACTATGCAATTTCATAAAACACATCTCATCTTATCCCCTGTATCATCTTCTAATCGGCTCCTTAATTTTCTTATCCATAATTCTTCTTTAAAAACCTTTTATCTTCATGTTCTCATCCAATCTACATGCTCCCCAAAGCGCAGTTTCTTTATTTATCCCTTTAGCAGCTGCAAAATTTACTTCCTTCCGGCTAAAGACGACTCAAATATTAACCTCCTCCTCTACACCGAAAAAAAAAAAAACATATTCCACCAAACATGAACGAGGAAGTATCCTTATTAAATAGATTCATGTAAGAAGGAAGAGAACAGGCAAAAGCAAACATCCTCCTTACCCCCCACACCCAAAATCATTTATCATAACCACAACCATAAAAACATCATCAGATACGTTGACGATGGCAATAGCATATGTAACAGCTACAGCACCCGAGTAATTTTGTGAATTGCCAGTCGCAGACAAAGGACATCCACCCCACCATGCAAACAAACAAACAAAAGGAGCATCATTGCCTAATGGTACGAGTACGATGAGTTTATATGCAAAAAGTGTGCAGACGGGGGCCGACACACAGAAAGACGGATTGAATAAAAGGATGCAAACAACACAATGCCTGTCAAATTGTAAGTCCTTTCTGGGCCATTATCAATTTTATTTTCTTTCTTTCTTTGGTAAGGATATACAAGTATGAGTACACATCGCGTAATTCTTTGAAGATAATAATCTCTCGTGTTGCATTGGTGTTGGGGATTAGGGGTAGCGTACGCCACACGTACTTTATCTTTCATTTGGTTTCATCGTCGTCCTTTCAATCACTTTGAAACGAATCCTTATTAATTTCCATAAATTCAATTTATCACTTTTATTCAAAGTCCTGCATGGATGAAGGGTCGACGATATGACACTAATATCCTTATCAATATCACTTGAATGCATTACTTGTCGTGTGTGCTGCCACCCTCGAGGGATGACTTTTCTGACTTTGATTGTCCATTCGCAGCGGTCCTAAATCGAATGCGAGACGGCACGTAGGATTTCAGTTTGACGCAAGGACACAACAGACGCGGGGTGGTTTTTTTTTTTTTCGTTGTTGCGCGGGTTGAGTTTTGTTTTTTTTTTTGCGCGCGAGCACTTTCACGTAATGGATTCCCTGGTCAGTTCGTGGACCATTTGTTAAAGCTGTCTACAGCTTTCGTCCAGGATTCCTTGTTTGTTTTGCTTTGGAGATTTGTAGATTTTTGTTTTTTTCTGAGGAGTCTTGGTGTTTCCTTTGTGTTAGGTTGATACCCGATGGATTTAGATAGAGCGGAGAGGGTTGGTTGCCATTTTGGGAAGAAGATGAATGGAAAATGTGTTAATACCGTCTGACAGGTGTAATATACAATTTTTCATTTTGCTAAGCGGGTAGTTTCTCTCTTGCTTTGGTTCTTTCTTTTTTCTTTTGCTTTCTCCGTTTCTTTTGCTTATTCTCATGTCATTTTTCAATTTTATATATTTGTTGTGAGTGTGTGTGTTTGCTTGAAAAGCAATTACAGTGATATGGATTTTTATGTTTTGTTTCCTTCAAAAGAGGGGATAACAGACGAAAAGCACGTGAAGATCTGTTGAAATGCTGAGAGAATAGTATGTGACAGTGAGTGACGATTAATGGTCCTTGTGGTTGATTTCAGCTGAGAGAGAGGAAGGGAGGTTTTGGGTAAATGCTCGTCTATCATCACCTATTTATGAAATGTACTTTGTGGTTTGTTTTTGGGAAATGGAAGCTTGATTTGGAAGCATTTAGACTTTAGGTTTGCTCTAGGTGAAGTCAATATTGGAACTGCTAGGCAGCTGAATGTATAGAGCAGCGTTACTGAAGCTGAGTTCTTGACAGAAATAGAGATCTGTCTGGATCAGAGGGAGCTTTGGCTTTTTCAGAACCACCATTTACGTCCTTCAAACAGTGTTCCCACAACCTAACAGTGGGTTCAGAACAGGAACCCGCTTACACCGAAGCTGTAAAAAGAGATTGTATCTGGGAGTCATCTCAAACCCTGCGAGCAGTAGAGGTTTTTTCGTGGAACTAAGAATCCCTTGTCGGTGCAAGCTAAAGCACCCCATTCAAGGCATAGTTGAAGGGTGAGGCTTTTGAAGGCTTTCAAAGTCTGTTGACTCCTTTTCTTGCTCTTGCTACGTTGGGTACGATCGACGGCTTAATTAAGCCTTCGGTTCCCTTCAGTTTAGGTCCAACTTCAGAAGGCTAGTGGTTAGGCAACTCAATGTTTCCATAACCGCGTCTGAAGTCCACTATCATACTTCTTTCGATGTTTTCATGTCCGGAAAACAAAGCGAAGGTCTTTTTTTATGGGTGTGCCAATGGATGTGGAATCTTCAGTAGTCCATACTAGCTGGCATGCGTGATTCGTGGGCATTTAGCCCGAAACTACGTACTAAACCAGACTTTTGCATTCTTCTTCCACTCTCCCCGTGGGACTGTCATTAGGTATTACTTCATGGAGTTCGTAAGCCACCTTTGCTATGTCATCTGCAGCAGCCGCTTCAGCTCTTCCTAATCTTTCGGTTCTTCTCAGTTGATTTCGAACGCTCGTTATAAAGGAACAAGTCTCCAATCAGTCGTCCTGTGATCTCATCTGACATCAGTCGCTTCAGACCTTCCTAATCTTTTGGCTCTTCTCAGTTGGTTCTGTACGCTCGTTATAAAGTAACAAGTCTCCAACCAGTCGTCCTCTGATCTCATCATATGGCTTAGTAGAAGCTACGGACTTGGTAGGCTCACTCTTCCCCTTCCGAAGCCCCTGTCATGGAACATTGCATGCTTCAAGTTTACTTCTTCATTTGGACATTCTCTCTGAAGATGCTCGGATAAGAGCTGCATAAGTTAGTCGTTGCAGTCCCCGCGTGCCCTCTTTGTTCAGACCTCGATGATGGGAATTTAGTTTGTGAGTTCATCTGCGTTTTGCCACGTCATCCTACCTGGCGTACCACAAGGCTTCTGATGTTTCCCTTTCTTTTGCTTTTTCCCTCCTGGTAACAATGGCCCCTTGCTGTTTCAGGGTTCGCTTAGGTAGGGTAGGTAAAAGTGGTTGAAACTGGTGAACCTTCCAGAAAAAGGGTTCGCCGAAGGTCTTCATCTCTTTGGCGGGACTGTCGATGGGGACTATTCTGACTATAACACAGACTGCTTCGTCCGAAATCGTTCACCCAAGGTCTTTGTGTTCCAATAAATGAATACCAGAAGTTTCACACAAGCTTTGCTGCCTAAAAGGATGTTCTACTGGAATTGCATCTAAGGCAATCTTTGCTTCACGGTTGGCTGCCTTCCAAAGGCAGTTTTTCTGTTTCAAGTTGTTCACAAGACAGTTTGTATCGAGTTAAAGTTTCCTTAATAGAAACAGCTATCAACTTTCTTGGCTCTCTGAAGGCTTACTTATCGAACCTTGGAGGATAAGAGCGCGAACTAAAGTCGCCTTTTATCTCTCTGAAGACTAAGAACTTTTATTTTGTTACCGTTACCAAGCCCTGGACCAGTTCATGCGCTGAAGACCACTAAGATTTGATCCGTGTTACTAAATTTTTAAATTTTTACGTGTGTATAAGCTAGGTTGTCCATTTCGTTGTCCATTGTACGACGCGTCTTTCCACAACATCAATGGTGTATGAAGCTTATCCCTAATTACCATTAGAATAAGCGGAGACGACAGTAGGCAACCTTGTGGGACTTCACTTTGAACTTGAAAGTTTCGTGAATTCAAAATTGCCTTGTATACGTTTTAATTTAACTCCATCCTAGCTTCTATCTCTCTCTCTCTCTCTCTCGCTTTGTTCCACTTTTTGATTAACTCCTTCTCCCTAAGACAATCAACTCCGTTTGTCCTCCCGAAAAGTCTCTAATTAAAAACATCAAACGCAACAAACTTAAGTACACTCTCAAAAACACCAAAAACACAACAAAAAAAACTAAAAAAAACAAAATTAACATTTTAATTTGCCCCCTGACAAAGCTTCGAAGTCCGAACTCCCAAATCTGTGTCTGTGTCCACACACAAGCCCAAAACATGGAAATTGCTTTGACCGTTCCATCACCAGCACCACTACACCACTAGCAGCCATATTAAATTTTATGTTTTGCAAAAAAAAAACCACAAATTGACATAAAACTTCTAATGCGGTCCTTGGAATGGCCATTCTGTCCGTCACAGCGCACAGCGACTCAACCCATATAAATCTTCAATTTAAATAAAAACAACCCCAGTGGTTGTGGGTGTGTGTGTCCACAGAGCAGGACATTGACTTTTAACGCCATGAAAACACGTCCAGCTGAGCGCATCATAGAGCAAATATTTAGTTTAATTTTTTTTTATGATCCTACTCCGTTCCGGATTCGTTTATCTCTTAACCGCAATGGCCTCTAAAATGCCACAGAGACATAATTAATCCTTGATACTTGTCCTGTGAAAGGATGTGTTCTTCTCTTTTGCTGTGGGTGGGGATGAACATGAGCATTTCTGTATACGGTTTTCTCCTTTCTTTTGTTTCAATTTGCATGTGTGTGTGGATAAGTTCCCTTAGGATAGTAGTAGGTTCCAGAATAAAGTTCTTATACAAGCGTTATGCAGCCCCAGAGCCACCGTTAATGAGATGTACACACACAGGGTGCACAAAGTGTACACATTGACGAAATGAAAATGAAGACGACTTCATTTTGGCTGGATGGTGATGATGTGGAGAAGTTCTAGTGTGTGCTGCGTGAATGAAGGTGGAGGTTATATGAAGCCATCATCATTAAGATTCACAAGGATACAGTGGAGGCAACAAAAAAAGATGGTTGTATGCTTGGTAGAGTGATAATAATAGAATCCAGTTTGAATAGTTTTTTTTTTCTTCAAAAGGATACAAACACACACACAGAGAGAGACACCTGAGAGTATCCTAATAGGAGTGTTGGCACTAGTGAAGCCACTTGTGGATACTATTACAATGGGCGCGTGCAATTTGTATGCAATTTTTGGAGCATTGACTTGGTCCTTATGGCCGGAGACATAACACCAACGAGTGGAAAGAACATGTTCCTCCTTTGATAAGGAAACATGCAAACACCGACAAGATGCACAACGGAGATAGTTATGGTTATGATGATGGCGAAATGGTGATGGTGCTTGGACCAAATGGGTTGCTCATTTGCGTTAGAAAAGTTCTTAAAACTATTTGTGGCTTCATTTGGAGGATGCTTCAGCAATTGTTTCACTAATGAAGTGGATTTGTGCGCGCAGTAGAGTGGAATAGTGTATGGAAATTTGATTCTTGTGCGTAACTGCTTGACATATGTAGATTTTTGTTGCAACGACAAAAGGAAACAGGTGAAGGAGCATCATTAGAAGATGTTAATTCGCTGTGACATGCACATATTACAACTAGGACAGACTTGGAGTGTAAGCAATGTGTCGAAGCTGAAGTCTAATGAATTTTTGTCAACATTGGCATTGTTGCTGTCAAGGCTACGGAAATGGATTTATGAGCAGTCACCCTTGCTGCCTTAATGAGGGAAAAACAATGTAATTACTGTCATCAAGAAAAAGGATACAGGACACAGTCTATAACTTCGAAGTGGTAAGGGACTTTGTCTACCTTGGCTCTGCTATCACTTCTGAAAATTACATCTTATCTGCTGTCACTTTGAGCTAAGAAAGCAATTGAGTAGTAAGGCCCTTCTCGGAAGACCCCAGGAGACACTATTCAAGACTTTAATCATTCCAGTCCTATACTCTATGGCGCTGAAGCGTGGACTCCATCGAACGTGGATGAAGATACCTTTGATCGCATCGAGTGAAAAATTCTTCGCAAGATCTTCGGTCCTGTTTGCGTTGACGGACTCCGGAGGAGGAGGACATTCAACGACGAACTGTATGAGTCGTAAAGTGACATATCAGCCGGGCATTGGTTGTTTGAGATGGCTAGGCGTGTACAGAGAATAGACACCAACGCTCCGGTCTGGAGAGTCTACGAATCTAACTTGGAGAAGACCTCGCCTAAGGTGGAGTGCACTAATAGAAAGGGAACCCCAACCAACAAAGGGACCTGAGCCCCATGTTTACCCCGAGCGGTTGCCCCGCCTTAGTAAGTAAACCTGCTTACTACCTTATGACGGTATAGCACGAGCAGCTCAAAGCATTGCTGTAGAACCAATGGACACCAACTCTCCGGCCCGGAGAGTCTACGAATCTAACCCGGAGGTACAGAGCAGTAAAAGAAAAGGACCTCAACCAACTTGGAGTGCGTATCTGGAGACTGTTAGCCCGAAACAGAGGCTAACTGGAGAGACTTGTTGATTGGGTCCTATGTTCACACCGAGCGGTAGAGCCACCTTAGTAAGTAAGCACGTTCTCTACCTTATGACGGCATCTCACGAGCAACTCAAAACAGGCATAGGCTATTCATGTTTTTGACACCGACGCTTGACAACGCTGAAGCAGCTGTCAAGACAACTAGATTAGGCGTTTGCTTTGATTAAGAAGACGCGTCCATGTCGTGCACTAAATACCTTATCCAGACCGAACCCGAAGATATCCAAGGCTTCTATAGGTGATTAGGATGCCTAATAGGATGCCATATGGACTGCTTAAGCTTATAATACTAAGTATCTACATATATTTTTATTCCTGGACAATGCCTAGAGATCACACATCTCCTTCAACTACCGTCACTTGAGCCAAAAAACCATCTACCTTTACATCAGCAGCACCTGCAGCATCCCCCCACGGAACATTGGTAATTCTGGCACACAGATGGACCCATATATCGGCTATTGATGAACATGATGCACCTTTTGGAGTTTGCTCAAATCTTTGTAGCTTTCTCAAAGTCACGAGCTCCATGCAATAGATTGTCCTGTAAGTCTTGTTGTGATTAATTGCAAACCTTTCCCTTAAATTTAAGACTAAAAACCCCAAAAACCACTTCAATTTAAAATCGCTTAACGAAAACACCATCATCACTTCCCACAGTAGCGGTCCTCCAGGACTTTCAATTGATTTAAATTATCCAAAAATTAAATTTAAATTAAACTCATCACTCTCTCATTTCATCCAAAACCAAATCGAAGCACCGTTTTGTGGAGTTCTTCAAAATTAATTTCACCTCCTAAATCTGACTTGGTTGTGGGGGAATGCCTTACAAATAATCCACCACAGATAAATGTTATCCTTTACCACAAAATTGCCTAATTTTACAGCTCACTTGCGATTGTGTGAATGAAACGCATTCCACAACACGAAAAGCGGCATCAATTACCGCCCTCGGGGAATATCTGTATCTATTTCTGTATCTCGGTAAAACAGACACGTTTCCCTTGAGTAATTTCATTGAAATTGATAATCGTCTTGAAATCCAGACAAAAGGTGAAAACCCAACCCACCAGAGGAAACCAGCAGATCTTCTACTCTACAACTCTCACATCAATCTTTGGAGTTTGCAGTGAAATTTAAAATACAACACATTCCCCAGGAAACAGCTTCCTTCCTTCCGTTGTAAAGCACAAGCTACTGGGAGGACGAATAACAACAACAACACGAAAAAAATTGAAAGAAAAATTTACGAAGTGTGTAGTTTATTTAAGGATTCCACTCGTAATGTCTACATTTACAAGCGCATATCCTTTGAAATTTATCTGCATAATAAATAAAGTCTTTCGCTTGTTCCTCTGACTGGCATGGGGCTGCGCTTACAAATAAATGAGCTTCCAAAGGATACCAGCCCAACACAAAGGCGTGGCACTAAACTCACTGGTTAACTGTCAGACAAGCCATCTACCATGTGCGGTTACATTCGCTGAAGTACGTATATTCAAAGCAGTTACCATCGCCAAAAAAAAATACCCGAAAGGTGTATCATTTTATGGGATGTAGACCCGCAAAAAGACACACACAAATCCTTGCTGAAAAAAAAAGAAACAAATCGAAATGATACGACTACACCCACAAGTCTGTTATTTCTCGAGCACAGGATTCACCGAAGATAGATTTTCTTCTTTCCCGACCACGACCAGGAGAGTGGGTCTAAGCTGAGAACGCAGAATTTATAGTTCGAAAAGGATTTGCTTATTTATTTGGCAATAATTTCGCACAGGAAACACTTTCCCTTATTTTTTTGTTGGTGGGTGTGCAGGCTCAGTGGAACAAAATTATATATGAGTTCCGGAAGATCCTTGAAAAGGAGCTACATGAAATCGAAGAGATTTCAACTTACAAGTTGAACCCGTGATTTAATGCGCGTTGTTACTTCCGTTTGCAAAGTACCTAGGAATGGGTTCAGTTCTTTTTTTTTTTTTTTTTTTCTTGCTCCTTTGAGTGGGTAGAGGTGGGTTTGGTAGAAGGATTTTAAATTCTCATCGATTTGCGGTTACGTTGACAGAGTTTGTATTTAGAATTTGAAATTACTTGGATAACATCCAAAAAAACGGGGGATTTACTGAACTTTTTGTGTAAGCTTAGGGTTGTGCAGGATAATTTTGTTGACTTAAACTCATTAAGTGTGGTTTTGGTGGCATTCTTACAATTCGTCCTTTTAATTGGAACGCAAGATGGAATGGTAAAATGTACCGATCGACTTCTGGCTTCGGGTCTTCATCAGATAAGTGACATCGAAAACTTTTTTGGAAGACAGTTAGACCTGTTTTTTTCGACTGACGCCGATAACTGTGTAGTTATCGAAAGTACTCACCTCCTCTCTAAACTTGACGATACTGCATCGCAGGCATACAAGATCGTTTCAGTCAGAGATCATCAGAGCCACCTTTTTCTATCAGTGAGTCTTCAAAAGTCGGAAGCTGTTTAGATAGAATCTATGCTGAAACCACGTGGCAGCAATGGTAGGACTCATGTCATTGATCTTTGCAAGGCTAAGCCTCAGAATTTTTGACAGAAACGACTGAAAACATTGCCATCCTGTAGAGGAAGACCGCGAATAAGGTGGCGCAAGCAAGTGAAAGAGGATCTCAACCAACTAGGCGTGTGAAACTGAAGACAGCTAGCTAAAGATCGAACTGGCTAGAGATGCTTGTTGGTTCAGATCAAGGTTCACTCCGGACAGAAGCGCCACCTTAAGTAAGTAAGTTAATGTATTCATTTCACTAGGTCTTACGTTGTAACCTTTTTGCAAGTTTGCAGTGTTAGACATCGCGGGCACTGCAGACCGAGACTGTGGTGAATGTCTGGTTAACTTTTGATACTTTGTATCCTATTTGCTCACAAGAGTCCTCTAGATCCACTTTTGTAGAGAGAGGCATCCACATTCTACAGGACGACCCGACTTAAGTTGTAACTCCCAATCTAGATTTCGTGAATTTTCCTGATTGTCTCTTCTGGTTCAAGCTGATGCATTTAAACAATAAACAGAAGACAGGACATGCAATCTTTGTGTAGACAAGCCAATTTCCCAGCTCCAATCTTCATCGGATCTGAATGAGGGTATGACTATCAACTGTAGTAGTTCCGTTCATTGTCGTGGAGGCAATAAGGGCTGGGACCATGCAACGAAGTCGATATGGTTGTGTGGCGAAACACAGACTTGTTGTAGAAAATACCTTTCGAGTTGAAAATCCATCAGGCTCTAGTGTTACAAACCGGTACAAGATACATTTTTTGAGAAGTAGCCACCAACATGTAAAGCCTCATGTCATATGACATGATATCACTTACTAGTCTGCCAAGTCGGAAACGCACACACAACTGCCGAATTGGGTGCTTCTCAGTAGTTTAAGTAACTTAAGGATCTATACGACGCGCTTCCAATCCAATGACCACCATCAATCTCTGAAAGTTGCGTACAATTAGAACCAGGAAGCCTGACCATTCAAACGAAAGTTCGGTTTTCATTGACTTGGTTGCTATTATAACCTTCAAATACAAAAAGCCCGACAACAGACCATCAAACAAGAGCTCCCAGCTTTCAAAGAGCTAATTTGACAAGGGTAGTCGCCGTGACATATCCCGCTAAACATGCTGATGTATTTGGTTTCAGGTTTGAGCCCTAATAACAACGAACACCTTTTCTTTCCAGCACCACCTTTCGGCAAGCATTGACAAACCTTCAAGATGTGACTGTAAAACCTACCAAATCTTGTGTGTAGCTCCCTTCCGGTCGCACAAAATTAAGTCCAATGGACTGTAGGACAAGTAAGAGTTCACGTGACGATATGCAAATGGTCGCGAGAAACTATGTAGGTCTTGGATTTTCAAGGCCCGCTACGTTGAACATCTTTTTTAAATCAATCACTCTAAGCACTAAACCTATGTTCTACATGAAACGCAAATCTAAACAGTATCCGCATACTGATCCCTTCTACCGTCCGTAGGGAGAAAACCCACCCTCCCTCCCAGTATCCTGATACTAAACTCACCTACTGTCCGTAGGGAGAACTTCCTCGCCTACCGTCCGTAGGGAGGGCCTACACCGCATGAGTTTAAACTCAACCTAACACATATCTCCTATACGTAGCGCAACTAAATCTAAGCCCTACCTGATAAACGTAGCTCAAATAAACCTAAAACCTATGTTCTATATGAAACGCAAATCTAAATAGTATCCGCATACTAAACTCACCTACTGTCCGTAGGGAGAACCTCCTCGCCTACCGTCCGTAGGGAGGGCCTACACCGCATGAGTTTAAACTCAACCTAACACATATCTCCTATACGTAGCGCAACTAAATCTAAGCCCTACCTAATATATGTAGCTCAAATAAACCTGAAACCTATGTTATATATGAAACGCAAATCTAAACAGTATCCGCATACTGATCTCTCCTACCGTCCGTAGGGAGAAAACCCACCCTCCCTCCCAGTATCCGGATACTAAACTCACCTACTGTCCGTAGGGAGAACTTCCTCGCCTACCGTCCGTAGGGAGGGCCTACACCGCATGAGTTTAAACTCAACCTAACACATATCTCCTATACGTAGCTCAACTAAATCTAAGCCCTACCTGATAAACGTAGCTCAAATAAACCTAAAACCTATGTTCTATATGAAACGCAAATCTAAATAGTATCCGCATACTAAACTCACCTACTGTCCGTAGGGAGAACCTCCTCGCCTACCGTCCGTAGGGAGGGCCTACAGCGCATGAGTTTAAACTCAACCTAAACACATCTCCTATACGTAGCGCCACGAAATCTAAGCCCTACCTAATATATGTAGCTCAAATAAACCTGAAACCTATGTTATATATGAAACGCAAATCTAAACAGTATCCGCATACTGATCTCTCCTACCGTCCGTAGGGAGAAAACCCACCCTCCCTCCCAGTATCCGGATACTAAACTCACCTACTGTCCGTAGGGAGAACTTCCTCGCCTACCGTCCGTAGGGAGGGCCTACACCGCATGAGTTTAAACTCAACCTAACACATATCTCCTATACGTAGCGCAACTAAATCTAAGCCCTACCTGATAAACGTAGCTCAAATAAACCTAAAACCTATGTTCTATATGAAACGCAAATCTAAATAGTATGCGGATACTAAACTCACCTACTGTCCGTAGGGAGAACTTCCTCGCCTACCGTCCGTAGGGAGGGCCTACACCGCATGAGTTTAAACTCAACCTAATACATATCTCCTATACGTAGCGCAACGAAATCTAAGCCCTACCTGATAAACGTAGCTCAAATAAACCTAAAACCTATGTTCTATATGAAACGCAAATCTAAATAGTATCCGGATACTAAACTCACCTACTGTCCGTAGGGAGAACTTCCTCGCCTACCGTCCGTAGGGAGGGCCTACACCGCATGAGTTTAAACTCAACCTAACACATATCTCCTATACGTAGCGCAACTAAATCTAAGCCCTACCTGATAAACGTAGCTCAAATAAACCTAAAACCTATGTTCTATTTGAAACGCAAATCTAAATAGTATCCGGATACTAAACTCACCTACTGTCCGTAGGGAGAATCTCCTCGCCTACCGTCCGTAGGGAGGGCCTACACCGCATGAGTTTAAACTCAACCTAATACATATCTCCTATACGTAGCGCAACGAAATCTAAGCCCTACCTGATAAACGTAGCTCAAATAAACCTAAAACCTATGTTCTATATGAAACGCAAATCTAAATAGTATCCGCATACTAAACTCACCTACTGTCCGTAGGGAGAATCTCCTCGCCTACCGTCCGTAGGGAGGGCCTACACCGCATGAGTTTAAACTCAACCTAACACATATCTCCTATACGTAGCGCAACTAAATCTAAGCCCTACCTGATAAACGTAGCTCAAATAAACCTAAAACCTATGTTCCATATGAAACGCAAATCTGAATAGTATCCGCATATTAAACTCACCTACTGTCCGTAGGGAGAACTTCCTCGCCTACCGTCCGTAGGGAGGGCCTACACCGCTTGAGTTTAAACTCAACCTAACACATATCTCCTATACGTAGCGCAACTAAATCTAAGCCCTACCTGATAAACGTAGCTCAAATAAACCTAAAACCTATGTTATATATGAAACGCAAATCTAAACAGTATCCGCATACTGATCTCTCCTACCGTCCGTAGGGAGAAAACCCACCCTCCCTCCCAGTATCCGGATACTAAACTCACCTACTGTCCGTAGGGAGAACTTCCTCGCCTACCGTCCGTAGGGAGGGCCTACACCGCATGAGTTTAAACTCAACCTAACACATATTTCCTATACGTAGCGCAACTAAATCTAAGCCCTACCTGATAAACGTAGCTCAAATAAACCTAAAACCTATGTTCTATATGAAACGCAAATCTAAATAGTATCCGCATACTAAACTCACCTACTGTCCGTAGGGAGAACCTCCTCGCCTACCGTCCGTAGGGAGGGCCTACACCGCATGAGTTTAAACTCAACCTAACACATATCTCCTATACGTAGCGCAACTAAATCTAAGCCCTACCTGATAAACGTAACTCAAATAAACCTGAAACCTATGTTCTATATGAAACGCAAATCTGAATAGTATCCGCATACTAAACTCACCTACTGTCCGTAGGGAGAACCTCCTCGCCTACCGTCCGTAGGGAGGGCCTACACCGCATGAGTTTAAACTCAACCTAATACATATCTCCTATACGTAGCGCAACTAAATCTAAGCCCTACCTTATAAACGTAGCTCAAATAAACCTAAAACCTATGTTCTATTTGAAACGCAAATCTAAATAGTATCCGCATACTAAACTCACCTACTGTCCGTAGGGAGAACCTCCTCGCCTACCGTCCGTAGGGAGGGCCTACACCGCATGAGTTTAAACTCAACCTAACACATATCTCCTATACGTAGCGCAACTAAATCTAAGCCCTACCTGATAAACGTAGCTCAAATAAACCTAAAACCTATGTTCTATATGAAACGCAAATCTGAATAGTATCCGCATACTAAACTCATCTACTGTCCGTAGGGAGAACTTCCTCGCCTACCGTCCGTAGGGAGGGCCTACACCGCTTGAGTTTAAACTCAACCTAACACATATCTCCTATACGTAGCGCAACTAAATCTAAGCCCTACCTGATAAACGTAGCTCAAATAAACCTAAAACCTATGTTATATATGAAACGCAAATCTAAACAGTATCCGCATACTGATCTCTCCTACCGTCCGTAGGGAGAAAACCCACCCTCCCTCCCAGTATACGGATACTAAACTCACCTACTGTCCGTAGGGAGAACTTCCTCGCCTACCGTCCGTAGGGAGGGCCTACACCGCATGAGTTTAAACTCAACCTAACACATATCTCCTATACGTAGCGCAACTAAATCTAAGCCCTACCTGATAAACGTAACTCAAATAAACCTGAAACCTATGTTCTATATGAAACGCAAATCTGAATAGTATCCTCATACTAAACTCAATTACTGTCTGTAGGGAGAACCTCCTCGCCTACCGTCCGTAGGGAGGGCCTACACCGCATGAGTTTAAACTCAACCTAACACATATCTCCTATACGTAGCGCAACTAAATCTAAGCCCTACCTGATAAACGTAGCTCAAATAAACCTAAAACCTATGTTCTATATGAAACGCAAATCTGAATAGTATCCGCATACTAAACTCACCTACTGTCCGTAGGGAGAACCTCCTCGCCTACCGTCCGTAGGGAGGGCCTACACCGCATGAGTTTAAACTCAACCTAACACATATCTCCTATACGTAGCGCAACTAAATCTAAGCCCTACCTGATAAACGTAGCTCAAATAAACCTAAAACCTATGTTCTATATGAAACGCAAATCTGAATAGTATCCGCATACTAAACTCATCTACTGTCCGTAGGGAGAACTTCCTCGCCTACCGTCCGTAGGGAGGGCCTACACCGCTTGAGTTTAAACTCAACCTAACACATATCTCCTATACGTAGCGCAACTAAATCTAAGCCCTACCTGATAAACGTAGCTCAAATAAACCTAAAACCTATGTTATATATGAAACGCAAATCTAAACAGTATCCGCATACTGATCTCTCCTACCGTCCGTAGGGAGAAAACCCACCCTCCCTCCCAGTATACGGATACTAAACTCACCTACTGTCCGTAGGGAGAACTTCCTCGCCTACCGTCCGTAGGGAGGGCCTACACCGCATGAGCTTAAACTCAAAATAACACATATCTCCTATACGTAGCGCAACTAAATCTAAGCCCTACCTGATAAACGTAGCTCAAATAAACCCAAAACCTATGTTATATATGAAACGCAAATCTAAACAGTATCCGCATACTGATCTCTCCTACCGTCCGTAGGGAGAAAACCCACCCTCCCTCCCAGTATACGGATACTAAACTCACCTACTGTCCGTAGGGAGAACTTCCTCGCCTACCGTCCGTAGGGAGGGCCTACACCGCATGAGTTTAAACTCAACCTAACACATATCTCCTATACGTAGCGCAACTAAATCTAAGCCCTACCTGATAAACGTAGCTCAAATAAACCTAAAACCTATGTTATATGAAACGCAAATCTAAACAGTATCCGCATACTGATCTCTCCTACCGTCCGTAGGGAGGAAACCCACCCTCCCTCCCAGTATACGGATACTAAACTCACCTACTGTCCGTAGGGAGAATCTCCTCGCCTACCGTCCGTAGGGAGGGCCTACACCGCTTGAGTTTAAACTCAACCTAACACATATCTCCTATACGTAGCGCAACTTAATCTAAGCCCTACCTGATAAACGTAGCTCAAATAAACCTAAAACCTATGTTATATATGAAACGCAAATCTAAACAGTATCCGCATACTGATCTCTCCTACCGTCCGTAGGGAGAAAACCCACCCTCCCTCCCAGTATCCGGATACTAAACTCACCTACTGTCCGTAGGGAGAACTTCCTCGCCTACCGTCCGTAGGGAGGGCCTACACCGCATGAGTTTAAACTCAACCTAACACATATCTCCTATACGTAGCGCAACTAAATCTAAGCCCTACCTGATAAACGTAGCTCAAATAAACCTAAAACCTATGTTCTATATGAAACGCAAATCTAAATAGTATCCGCATACTAAACTCACCTACTGTCCGTAGGGAGAACCTCCTCGCCTACCGTCCGTAGGGAGGGCCTACAGCGCATGAGTTTAAACTCAACCTAAACACATCTCCTATACGTAGCGCCACGAAATCTAAGCCCTACCTAATATATGTAGCTCAAATAAACCTGAAACCTATGTTATATATGAAACGCAAATCTAAACAGTATCCGCATACTGATCTCTCCTACCGTCCGTAGGGAGAAAACCCACCCTCCCTCCCAGTATCCGGATACTAAACTCACCTACTGTCCGTAGGGAGAACTTCCTCGCCTACCGTCCGTAGGGAGGGCCTACACCGCATGAGTTTAAACTCAACCTAATACATATCTCCTATACGTAGCGCAACGAAATCTAAGCCCTACCTGATAAACGTAGCTCAAATAAACCTAAAACCTATGTTCTATATGAAACGCAAATCTAAATAGTATCCGGATACTAAACTCACCTACTGTCCGTAGGGAGAACTTCCTCGCCTACCGTCCGTAGGGAGGGCCTACACCGCATGAGTTTAAACTCAACCTAATACATATCTCCTATACGTAGCGCAACGAAATCTAAGCCCTACCTGATAAACGTAGCTCAAATAAACCTAAAACCTATGTTCTATATGAAACGCAAATCTAAATAGTATCCGGATACTAAACTCACCTACTGTCCGTAGGGAGAACTTCCTCGCCTACCGTCCGTAGGGAGGGCCTACACCGCATGAGTTTAAACTCAACCTAATACATATCTCCTATACGTAGCGCAACGAAATCTAAGCCCTACCTGATAAACGTAGCTCAAATAAACCTAAAACCTATGTTCTATTTGAAACGCAAATCTAAATAGTATCCGGATACTAAACTCACCTACTGTCCGTAGGGAGAATCTCCTCGCCTACCGTCCGTAGGGAGGGCCTACACCGCATGAGTTTAAACTCAACCTAACACATATCTCCTATACGTAGCGCAACTAAATCTAAGCCCTACCTGATAAACGTAGCTCAAATAAACCTAAAACCTATGTTCCATATGAAACGCAAATCTGAATAGTATCCGCATATTAAACTCACCTACTGTCCGTAGGGAGAACTTCCTCGCCTACCGTCCGTAGGGAGGGCCTACACCGCTTGAGTTTAAACTCAACCTAACACATATCTCCTATACGTAGCGCAACTAAATCTAAGCCCTACCTGATAAACGTAGCTCAAATAAACCTAAAACCTATGTTATATATGAAACGCAAATCTAAACAGTATCCGCATACTGATCTCTCCTACCGTCCGTAGGGAGAAAACCCACCCTCCCTCCCAGTATCCGGATACTAAACTCACCTACTGTCCGTAGGGAGAACTTCCTCGCCTACCGTCCGTAGGGAGGGCCTACACCGCATGAGTTTAAACTCAACCTAACACATATCTCCTATACGTAGCGCAACTAAATCTAAGCCCTACCTGATAAACGTAGCTCAAATAAACCTAAAACCTATGTTCTATATGAAACGCAAATCTAAATAGTATCCGCATACTAAACTCACCTACTGTCCGTAGGGAGAACCTCCTCGCCTACCGTCCGTAGGGAGGGCCTACACCGCATGAGTTTAAACTCAACCTAACACATATCTCCTATACGTAGCGCAACTAAATCTAAGCCCTACCTGATAAACGTAACTCAAATAAACCTGAAACCTATGTTCTATATGAAACGCAAATCTGAATAGTATCCGCATACTAAACTCACCTACTGTCCGTAGGGAGAACCTCCTCGCCTACCGTCCGTAGGGAGGGCCTACACCGCATGAGTTTAAACTCAACCTAATACATATCTCCTATACGTAGCGCAACTAAATCTAAGCCCTACCTTATAAACGTAGCTCAAATAAACCTAAAACCTATGTTCTATTTGAAACGCAAATCTAAATAGTATCCGCATACTAAACTCACCTACTGTCCGTAGGGAGAACCTCCTCGCCTACCGTCCGTAGGGAGGGCCTACACCGCATGAGTTTAAACTCAACCTAACACATATCTCCTATACGTAGCGCAACTAAATCTAAGCCCTACCTGATAAACGTAGCTCAAATAAACCTAAAACCTATGTTCTATATGAAACGCAAATCTGAATAGTATCCGCATACTAAACTCATCTACTGTCCGTAGGGAGAACTTCCTCGCCTACCGTCCGTAGGGAGGGCCTACACCGCTTGAGTTTAAACTCAACCTAACACATATCTCCTATACGTAGCGCAACTAAATCTAAGCCCTACCTGATAAACGTAGCTCAAATAAACCTAAAACCTATGTTATATATGAAACGCAAATCTAAACAGTATCCGCATACTGATCTCTCCTACCGTCCGTAGGGAGAAAACCCACCCTCCCTCCCAGTATACGGATACTAAACTCACCTACTGTCCGTAGGGAGAACTTCCTCGCCTACCGTCCGTAGGGAGGGCCTACACCGCATGAGTTTAAACTCAACCTAACACATATCTCCTATACGTAGCGCAACTAAATCTAAGCCCTACCTGATAAACGTAACTCAAATAAACCTGAAACCTATGTTCTATATGAAACGCAAATCTGAATAGTATCCGCATACTAAACTCACCTACTGTCTGTAGGGAGAACCTCCTCGCCTACCGTCCGTAGGGAGGGCCTACACCGCATGAGTTTAAACTCAACCTAACACATATCTCCTATACGTAGCGCAACTAAATCTAAGCCCTACCTGATAAACGTAGCTCAAATAAACCTAAAACCTATGTTCTATATGAAACGCAAATCTGAATAGTATCCGCATACTAAACTCACCTACTGTCCGTAGGGAGAACCTCCTCGCCTACCGTCCGTAGGGAGGGCCTACACCGCATGAGTTTAAACTCAACCTAACACATATCTACTATACGTAGCGCAACTAAATCTAAGCCCTACCTGATAAACGTAGCTCAAATAAACCTGAAACCTATGTTCTATATGAAACGCAAATCTGAATAGTATCCGCATACTAAACTCACCTACTGTCCGTAGGGAGAACCTCCTCGCCTACCGTCCGTAGGGAGGGCCTACACCGCATGAGCTTAAACTCAACCTAACACAAGTCTCCTATACGTAGCGCAACTAAATCTAAGCCCTACCTGATAAACGTAGCTCAAATAAACCTAAAACCTATGTTCTATATGAAACGCAAATCTAAATAGTATCCGCATACTAAACTCATCTACTGTCCGTAGGGAGAACTTCCTCGCCTACCGTCCGTAGGGAGGGCCTACACCGCATGAGTTTAAACTCAACCTAACACATATCTCCTATACGTAGCGCAACTAAATCTAAGCCCTACCTGATAAACGTAACTCAAATAAACCTGAAACCTATGTTCTATATGAAACGCAAATCTGAATAGTATCCGCATACTAAACTCACCTACTGTCTGTAGGGAGAACCTCCTCGCCTACCGTCCGTAGGGAGGGCCTACACCGCATGAGTTTAAACTCAACCTAACACATATCTCCTATACGTAGCGCAACTAAATCTAAGCCCTACCTGATAAACGTAGCTCAAATAAACCTAAAACCTATGTTCTATATGAAACGCAAATCTGAATAGTATCCGCATACTAAACTCACCTACTGTCCGTAGGGAGAACCTCCTCGCCTACCGTCCGTAGGGAGGGCCTACACCGCATGAGTTTAAACTCAACCTAACACATATCTCCTATACGTAGCGCAACTAAATCTAAGCCCTACCTGATAAACGTAGCTCAAATAAACCTAAAACCTATGTTCTATATGAAACGCAAATCTGAATAGTATCCGCATACTAAACTCATCTACTGTCCGTAGGGAGAACTTCCTCGCCTACCGTCCGTAGGGAGGGCCTACACCGCTTGAGTTTAAACTCAACCTAACACATATCTCCTATACGTAGCGCAACTAAATCTAAGCCCTACCTGATAAACGTAGCTCAAATAAACCTAAAACCTATGTTATATATGAAACGCAAATCTAAACAGTATCCGCATACTGATCTCTCCTACCGTCCGTAGGGAGAAAACCCACCCTCCCTCCCAGTATACGGATACTAAACTCACCTACTGTCCGTAGGGAGAACTTCCTCGCCTACCGTCCGTAGGGAGGGCCTACACCGCATGAGCTTAAACTCAAAATAACACATATCTCCTATACGTAGCGCAACTAAATCTAAGCCCTACCTGATAAACGTAGCTCAAATAAACCCAAAACCTATGTTATATATGAAACGCAAATCTAAACAGTATCCGCATACTGATCTCTCCTACCGTCCGTAGGGAGAAAACCCACCCTCCCTCCCAGTATACGGATACTAAACTCACCTACTGTCCGTAGGGAGAACTTCCTCGCCTACCGTCCGTAGGGAGGGCCTACACCGCATGAGCTTAAACTCAAAATAACACATATCTCCTATACGTAGCGCAACTAAATCTAAGCCCTACCTGATAAACGTAGCTCAAATAAACCTAAAACCTATGTTCTATATGAAACGCAAATCTGAATAGTATCCGCATATTAAACTCACCTACTGTCCGTAGGGAGAACTTCCTCGCCTACCGTCCGTAGGGAGGGCCTACACCGCTTGAGTTTAAACTCAACCTAACACATATCTCCTATACGTAGCGCAACTAAATCTAAGCCCTACCTGATAAACGTAGCTCAAATAAACCTAAAACCTATGTTATATATGAAACGCAAATCTAAACAGTATCCGCATACTGATCTCTCCTACCGTCCGTAGGGAGAAAACCCACCCTCCCTCCCAGTATACGGATACTAAACTCACCTACTGTCCGTAGAGAGAACCTCCTCGCCTACCGTCCGTAGGGAGGGCCTACACCGCATGAGTTTAAACTCAACCTAACACATATCTCCTATACGTAGCGCAACTAAATCTAAGCCCTACCTGATAAACGTAGCTCAAATAAACCTAGAACCTATGTTCTATATGAAACGCAAATCTGAATAGTATCCGCATACTAAACTCACCTACTGTCCGTAGGGAGAACCTCCTCGCCTACCGTCCGTAGGGAGGGCCTACACCGCATGAGTTTAAACTCAACCTAACACATATCTCCTATACGTAGCGCAACTAAATCTAAGCCCTACCTGATAAACGTAGCTCAAATAAACCTAAAACCTATGTTCTATATGAAACGCAAATCTGAATAGTATCCGCATACTAAACTCATCTACTGTCCGTAGGGAGAACTTCCTCGCCTACCGTCCGTAGGGAGGGCCTACACCGCTTGAGTTTAAACTCAACCTAACACATATCTCCTATACGTAGCGCAACTAAATCTAAGCCCTACCTGATAAACGTAGCTCAAATAAACCTAAAACCTATGTTATATATGAAACGCAAATCTGAATAGTATCCGCATATTAAACTCACCTACTGTCCGTAGAGAGAACCTCCTCGCCTACCGTCCGTAGGGAGGGCCTACACCGCATGAGTTTAAACTCAACCTAACACATATCTCCTATACGTAGCGCAACTAAATCTAAGCCCTACCTGATAAACGTAGCTCAAATAAACCTAGAACCTATGTTCTATATGAAACGCAAATCTGAATAGTATCCGCATACTAAACTCACCTACTGTCCGTAGGGAGAACCTCCTCGCCTACCGTCCGTAGGGAGGGCCTACACCGCATGAGTTTAAACTCAACCTAACACATATCTCCTATACGTAGCGCAACTAAATCTAAGCCCTACCTGATAAACGTAGCTCAAATAAACCTAAAACCTATGTTATATATGAAACGCAAATCTAAACAGTATCCGCATACTGATCTCTCCTACCGTCCGTAGGGAGAAAACCCACCCTCCCTCCCAGTATACGGATACTAAACTCACCTACTGTCCGTAGGGAGAACTTCCTCGCCTACCGTCCGTAGGGAGGGCCTACACCGCATGAGCTTAAACTCAAAATAACACATATCTCCTATACGTAGCGCAACTAAATCTAAGCCCTACCTGATAAACGTAGCTCAAATAAACCCAAAACCTATGTTATATATGAAACGCAAATCTAAACAGTATCCGCATACTGATCTCTCCTACCGTCCGTAGGGAGAAAACCCACCCTCCCTCCCAGTATACGGATACTAAACTCACCTACTGTCCGTAGGGAGAACTTCCTCGCCTACCGTCCGTAGGGAGGGCCTACACCGCATGAGCTTAAACTCAAAATAACACATATCTCCTATACGTAGCGCAACTAAATCTAAGCCCTACCTGATAAACGTAGCTCAAATAAACCCAAAACCTATGTTATATATGAAACGCAAATCTAAACAGTATCCGCATACTGATCTCTCCTACCGTCCGTAGGGAGAAAACCCACCCTCCCTCCCAGTATACGGATACTAAACTCACCTACTGTCCGTAGGGAGAACTTCCTCGCCTACCGTCCGTAGGGAGGGCCTACACCGCATGAGCTTAAACTCAAAATAACACATATCTCCTATACGTAGCGCAACTAAATCTAAGCCCTACCTGATAAACGTAGCTCAAATAAACCTAAAACCTATGTTCTATATGAAACGCAAATCTGAATAGTATCCGCATATTAAACTCACCTACTGTCCGTAGGGAGAACTTCCTCGCCTACCGTCCGTAGGGAGGGCCTACACCGCTTGAGTTTAAACTCAACCTAACACATATCTCCTATACGTAGCGCAACTAAATCTAAGCCCTACCTGATAAACGTAGCTCAAATAAACCTAAAACCTATGTTATATATGAAACGCAAATCTAAACAGTATCCGCATACTGATCTCTCCTACCGTCCGTAGGGAGAAAACCCACCCTCCCTCCCAGTATACGGATACTAAACTCACCTACTGTCCGTAGAGAGAACCTCCTCGCCTACCGTCCGTAGGGAGGGCCTACACCGCATGAGTTTAAACTCAACCTAACACATATCTCCTATACGTAGCGCAACTAAATCTAAGCCCTACCTGATAAACGTAGCTCAAATAAACCTAAAACCTATGTTATATATGAAACGCAAATCTAAACAGTATCCGCATACTGATCTCTCCTACCGTCCGTAGGGAGAAAACCCACCCTCCCTCCCAGTATACGGATACTAAACTCACCTACTGTCCGTAGGGAGAACCTCCTCGCCTACCGTCCGTAGGGAGGGCCTACACCGCATGAGTTTAAACTCAACCTAACACATATCTCCTATACGTAGCGCAACTAAATCTAAGCCCTACCTGATAAACGTAGCTCAAATAAACCTAAAACCTATGTTCTATGTATATGAAACGCAAATCTAAATAGTATCCGGATACTAAACTCACCTACTGTCCGTAGGGAGAACTTCCTCGCCTACCGTCCGTAGGGAGGGCCTACACCGCATGAGTTTAAACTCAACCTAACACATATCTCCTATACGTAGCGCAACTAAATCTAAGCCCTACCTGATAAACGTAGCTCAAATAAACCTAGAACCTATGTTCTATATGAAACGCAAATCTGAATAGTATCCGCATACTAAACTCACCTACTGTCCGTAGAGAGAACCTCCTCGCCTACCGTCCGTAGGGAGGGCCTACACCGCATGAGTTTAAACTCAACCTAACACATATCTCCTATACGTAGCGCAACTAAATCTAAGCCCTACCTGATAAACGTAGCTCAAATAAACCTAAAACCTATGTTCTATTTGAAACGCAAATCTAAATAGTATCCGCATACTAAACTCACCTACTGTCCGTAGAGAGAACCTCCTCGCCTACCGTCCGTAGGGAGGGCCTACACCGCATGAGTTTAAACTCAACCTAACACATATCTCCTATACGTAGCGCAACTAAATCTAAGCCCTACCTGATAAACGTAGCTCAAATAAACCTAAAACCTATGTTCTATATGAAACGCAAATCTAAATAGTATCCGGATACTAAACTCACCTACTGTCCGTAGGGAGAACTTCCTCGCCTACCGTCCGTAGGGAGGGCCTACACCGCATGAGTTTAAACTCAACCTAATACATATCTCCTATACGTAGCGCAACTAAATCTAAGCCCTACCTGATAAACGTAGCTCAAATAAACCTAGAACCTATGTTCTATATGAAACGCAAATCTGAATAGTATCCGCATACTAAACTCACCTACTGTCCGTAGGGAGAACCTCCTCGCCTTCCGTCCGTAGGGAGGGCCTACACCGCATGAGTTTAAACTCAATCTAACACATATCTCCTATACGTAGCGCAACGAAATCTAAGCCCTACCTGATAAACGTAGCTCAAATAAACCTAAAACCTATGTTCTATTTGAAACGCAAATCTAAATAGTATCCGCATACTAAACTCACCTACTGTCCGTAGGGAGAACCTCCTCGCCTACCGTCCGTAGGGAGGGCCTACACCGCATGAGCTTAAACTCAACCTAACACATATCTCCTATACGTAGCGCAACTAAATCTAAGCCCTACCTGATAAACGTAGCTCAAATAAACCTAAAACCTATGTTCTATTTGAAACGCAAATCTAAATAGTATCCGCATACTAAACTCACCTACTGTCCGTAGGGAGAACCTCCTCGCCTACCGTCCGTAGGGAGGGCCTACACCGCATAAGCCTAAACTCAACCTAATACATATCTCCTATACGTAGCGCAACTAAATCTAAGCCCTACCTTATAAACGTAGCTCAAATAAACCTAAAACCTATGTTCTATTTGAAACGCAAATCTAAATAGTATCCGCATACTAAACTCACCTACTGTCCGTAGGGAGAACCTCCTCGCCTACCGTCCGTAGGGAGGGCCTACACCGCATGAGTTTAAACTCAACCTAACACATATCTCCTATACGTAGCGCAACTAAATCTAAGCCCTACCTGATAAACGTAGCTCAAATAAACCTAAAACCTATGTTCTATATGAAACGCAAATCTAAATAGTATCCGGATACTAAACTCACCTACTGTCCGTAGGGAGAACTTCCTCGCCTACCGTCCGTAGGGAGGGCCTACACCGCATGAGTTTAAACTCAACCTAACACATATCTCCTATACGTAGCGCAACTAAATCTAAGCCCTACCTGATAAACGTAACTCAAATAAACCTGAAAAATATGTTCTATATGAAACGCAAATCTGAATAGTATCCGGATACTAAACTCACCTACTGTCCGTAGGGAGAACTTCCTCGCCTACCGTCCGTAGGGAGGGCCTACACCGCATGAGTTTAAACTCAACCTAACACATATCTCCTATACGTAGCGCAACTAAATCTAAGCCCTACCTGATAAACGTAGCTCAAATAAACCTAAAACCTATGTTATATATGAAACGCAAATCTAAACAGTATCCGCATACTGATCTCTCCTACCGTCCGTAGGGAGAACTTCCTCGCCTACCGTCCGTAGGGAAGGCCTACACCGCATGAGTTTAAACTCAACCTAACACATATCTCCTATACGTAGCGCAACTAAATCTAAGCCCTACCTGATAAACGTAGCTCAAATAAACCTAAAACCTATGTTCTATATGAAACGCAAATCTGAATAGTATCCGGATACTAAACTCACCTACTGTCCGTAGGGAGAACTTCCTCGCCTACCGTCCGTAGGGAGGGCCTACACCGCATGAGTTTAAACTCAACCTAACACATATCTCCTATACGTAGCGCAACTAAATCTAAGCCCTACCTGATAAACGTAGCTCAAATAAACCTAAAACCTATGTTATATATGAAACGCAAATCTAAACAGTATCCGCATACTGATCTCTCCTACCGTCCGTAGGGAGAACTTCCTCGCCTACCGTCCGTAGGGAAGGCCTACACCGCATGAGTTTAAACTCAACCTAACACATATCTCCTATACGTAGCGCAACTAAATCTAAGCCCTACCTGATAAACGTAGCTCAAATAAACCTAAAACCTATGTTCTATATGAAACGCAAATCTAAATAGTATCCGCATACTAAACTCACCTACTGTCCGTAGGGAGAACCTCCTCGCCTACCGTCCGTAGGGAGGGCCTACACCGCATGAGCTTAAACTCAACCTAACACATATCTCCTATACGTAGCGCAACTAAATCTAAGCCCTACCTGATAAACGTAGCTCAAATAAACCTAAAACCTATGTTCTATATGAAACGCAAATCTAAATAGTATCCGCATACTAAACTCACCTACTGTCCGTAGGGAGAACTTCCTCGCCTACCGTCCGTAGGGAAGGCCTACACCGCATGAGTTTAAACTCAACCTAACATATATCTCCTATACGTAGCGCAACTAAATCTAAGCCCTACCTGATAAACGTAGCTCAAAGAAACATAAAACCTATGTTCTATATGAAACGCAAATCTGAATAGTATCCGCATACTAAACTCACCTACTGTCCGTAGGGAGAACCTCCTCGCCTACCGTCCGTAGGGAGGGCCTACACCGCATGAGCTTAAACTCAACCTTACACATATCTCCTATACGTAGCGCAACTAAATCTAAGCCCTACCTGATAAACGTAGCTCAAATAAACCTAAAACCTATGTTATATATGAAACGCAAATCTAAACAGTATCCGCATACTGATCTCTCCTACCGTCCGTAGGGAGAAAACCCGCCCTCCCTCCCAGTATCCGGATACTAAACTCACCTACTGTCCGTAGGGAGAACTTCCTCGCCTACCGTCCGTAGGGAGGGCCTACACCGCATGAGCTTAAACTCAACCTAACACATATCTCCTATACGTAGCGCAACTAAATCTAAGCCCTACCTGATAAACGTAGCTCAAATAAACCTAAAACCTATGTTCTATATGAAACGCAAATCTAAATAGTATCCGCATACTAAACTCACCTACTGTCCGTAGGGAGAACCTCCTCGCCTACCGTCCGTAGGGAGTTCCTACACCGCATGAGTTTAAACTCAACCTAACACATATCTACTATACGTAGCGCAACTAAATCTAAGCCCTACCTGATAAACGTAGCTCAAATAAACCTAAAACCTATGTTCTATATGAAACGCAAATCTAAATAGTATCCGCATACTAAACTCACCTACTGTCCGTAGGGAGAACCTCCTCGCCTACCGTCCGTAGGGAGGGCCTACACCGCATGAGTTTAAACTCAACCTAACACATATCTCCTATACGTAGCGCAACTAAATCTAAGCCCTACCTGATAAACGTAGCTCAAATAAACCTAAAACCTATGTTCTATATGAAACGCAAATCTAAATAGTATCCGCATACTAAACTCACCTACTGTCCGTAGGGAGAACCTCCTCGCCTACCGTCCGTAGGGAGGGCCTACACCGCATGAGTTTAAACTCAACCTAACACATATCTCCTATACGTAGCGCAACTAAATCTAAGCCCTACCTGATAAACGTAGCTCAAATAAACCTAAAACCTATGTTATATATGAAACGCAAATCTAAACAGTATCCGCATACTGATCTCTCCTACCGTCCGTAGGGAGAAAACCCACCCTCCCTCCCAGTATCCGGATACTAAACTCACCTACTGTCCGTAGGGAGAACTTCCTCGCCTACCGTCCGTAGGGAGGGCCTACACCGCATGAGTTTAAACTCAACCTAACACATATCTCCTATACGTAGCGCAACTAAATCTAAGCCCTACCTGATAAACGTAGCTCAAATAAACCTAAAACCTATGTTCTATATGAAACGCAAATCTAAATAGTATCCGCATACTAAACTCACCTACTGTCCGTAGGGAGAACGTCCTCGCCTACCGTCCGTAGGGAGTTCCTACACCGCATGAGTTTAAACTCAACCTAACACATATCTACTATACGTAGCGCAACTAAATCTAAGCCCTACCTGATAAACGTAGCTCAAATAAACCTAAAACCTATGTTCTATATGAAACGCAAATCTAAATAGTATCCGCATACTAAACTCACCTACTGTCCGTAGGGAGAACCTCCTCGCCTACCGTCCGTAGGGAGGGCCTACACCGCATGAGTTTAAACTCAACCTAACACATATCTCCTATACGTAGCGCAACTAAATCTAAGCCCTACCTGATAAACGTAGCTCAAATAAACCTAAAACCTATGTTCTATATGAAACGCAAATCTAAATAGTATCCGCATACTAAACTCACCTAC
Source organism: Criorhina ranunculi (assembly GCA_951813785.1). Lineage (NCBI taxonomy): Eukaryota > Metazoa > Arthropoda > Insecta > Diptera > Syrphidae > Criorhina > Criorhina ranunculi. The sequence goes on along the minus strand of OX638382.1, from coordinate 9,136,852 downwards.
TGTCCGTAGGGAGAACCTCCTCGCCTACCGTCCGTAGGGAGGGCCTACACCGCATGAGTTTAAACTCAACCTAACACATATCTCCTATACGTAGCGCAACTAAATCTAAGCCCTACCTGATAAACGTAACTCAAATAAACCTAAAACCTATGTTATATATGAAACGCAAATCTAAACAGTATCCGCATACTGATCTCTCCTACCGTCCGTAGGGAGAAAACCCACCCTCCCTCCCAGTATCCGGATACTAAACTCACCTACTGTCCGTAGGGAGAACTTCCTCGCCTACCGTCCGTAGGGAGGGCCTACACCGCATGAGTTTAAACTCAACCTAACACATATCTCCTATACGTAGCGCAACTAAATCTAAGCCCTACCTGATAAACGTAGCTCAAATAAACCTAAAACCTATGTTCTATATGAAACGCAAATCTAAATAGTATCCGCATACTAAACTCACCTACTGTCCGTAGGGAGAACCTCCTCGCCTACCGTCCGTAGGGAGTTCCTACACCGCATGAGTTTAAACTCAACCTAACACATATCTACTATACGTAGCGCAACTAAATCTAAGCCCTACCTGATAAACGTAGCTCAAATAAACCTGAAACCTATGTTCTATATGAAACGCAAATCTGAATAGTATCCGCATACTAAACTCACCTACTGTCCGTAGGGAGAACCTCCTCGCCTACCGTCCGTAGGGAGGGCCTACACCGCATGAGCTTAAACTCAACCTAACACAAGTCTCCTATACGTAGCGCAACTAAATCTAAGCCCTACCTGATAAACGTAGCTCAAATAAACCTAAAACCTATGTTCTATATGAAACGCAAATCTAAATAGTATCCGCATACTAAACTCACCTACTGTCCGTAGGGAGAATCTCCTCGCCTACCGTCCGTAGGGAGGGCCTACACCGCATGAGCTTAAACTCAACCTAACACATATCTCCTATACGTAGCGCAACTAAATCTAAGCCCTACCTGATAAACGTAGCTCAAATAAACCTAAAACCTATGTTATATATGAAACGCAAATCTAAACAGTATCCGCATACTGATCTCTCCTACCGTCCGTAGGGAGAAAACCCACCCTCCCTCCCAGTATCCGGATACTAAACTCACCTACTGTCCGTAGGGAGAACTTCCTCGCCTACCGTCCGTAGGGAGGGCCTACACCGCATGAGTTTAAACTCAACCTAACACATATCTCCTATACGTAGCGCAACTAAATCTAAGCCCTACCTGATAAACGTAGCTCAAATAAACCTAAAACCTATGTTCTATATGAAACGCAAATCTAAATAGTATCCGCATACTAAACTCACCTACTGTCCGTAGGGAGAACCTCCTCGCCTACCGTCCGTAGGGAGGGCCTACACCGCATGAGTTTAAACTCAACCTAACACATATCTCCTATACGTAGCGCAACTAAATCTAAGCCCTACCTGATAAACGTAACTCAAATAAACCTGAAACCTATGTTCTATATGAAACGCAAATCTGGATAGTATCCGCATACTAAACTCACCTACTGTCCGTAGGGAGAACCTCCTCGCCTACCGTCCGTAGGGAGGGCCTACACCGCATGAGCTTAAACTCAACCTAACACATATCTCCTATACGTAGCGCAACTAAATCTAAGCCCTACCTGATAAACGTAGCTCAAATAAACCTAAAACCTATGTTCTATATGAAACGCAAATCTAAATAGTATCCGCATACTAAACTCACCTACTGTCCGTAGGGAGAACCTCCTCGCCTACCGTCCGTAGGGAGTTCCTACACCGCATGAGTTTAAACTCAACCTAACACATATCTACTATACGTAGCGCAACTAAATCTAAGCCCTACCTGATAAACGTAGCTCAAATAAACCTAAAACCTATGTTCTATATGAAACGCAAATCTAAATAGTATCCGCATACTAAACTCACCTACTGTCCGTAGGGAGAACCTCCTCGCCTACCGTCCGTAGGGAGGGCCTACACCGCATGAGTTTAAACTCAACCTAACACATATCTCCTATACGTAGCGCAACTAAATCTAAGCCCTACCTGATAAACGTAGCTCAAATAAACCTAAAACCTATGTTCTATATGAAACGCAAATCTAAATAGTATCCGCATACTAAACTCACCTACTGTCCGTAGGGAGAACCTCCTCGCCTACCGTCCGTAGGGAGGGCCTACACCGCATGAGCTTAAACTCAACCTAACACATGTCTCCTATACGTAGCGCAACTAAATCTAAGCCCTACCTGATAAACGTAGCTCAAATAAACCTAAAACCTATGTTCTATATAAAACGCAAATCTAAATAGTATCCGCATACTAAACTCACCTACTGTCCGTAGGGAGAACCTCCTCGCCTACCGTCCGTAGGGAGGGCCTACACCGCATGAGCTTAAACTCAACCTAACACATGTCTCCTATACGTAGCGCAACTAAATCTAAGCCCTACCTGATAAACGTAGCTCAAATAAACCTAAAACCTATGTTCTATATGAAACGCAAATCTAAATAGTATCCGCATACTAAACTCACCTACTGTCCGTAGGGAGAATCTCCTCGCCTACCGTCCGTAGGGAGGGCCTACACCGCATGAGCTTAAACTCAACCTAACACATATCTCCTATACGTAGCGCAACTAAATCTAAGCCCTACCTGATAAACGTAGCTCAAATAAACCTAAAACCTATGTTATATATGAAACGCAAATCTAAACAGTATCCGCATACTGATCTCTCCTACCGTCCGTAGGGAGAAAACCCACCCTCCCTCCCAGTATCCGGATACTAAACTCACCTACTGTCCGTAGGGAGAACTTCCTCGCCTACCGTCCGTAGGGAGGGCCTACACCGCATGAGTTTAAACTCAACCTAACACATATCTCCTATACGTAGCGCAACTAAATCTAAGCCCTACCTGATAAACGTAGCTCAAATAAACCTAAAACCTATGTTCTATATGAAACGCAAATCTAAATAGTATCCGCATACTAAACTCACCTACTGTCCGTAGGGAGAACCTCCTCGCCTACCGTCCGTAGGGAGGGCCTACACCGCATGAGTTTAAACTCAACCTAACACATATCTCCTATACGTAGCGCAACTAAATCTAAGCCCTACCTGATAAACGTAACTCAAATAAACCTGAAACCTATGTTCTATATGAAACGCAAATCTGGATAGTATCCGCATACTAAACTCACCTACTGTCCGTAGGGAGAACCTCCTCGCCTACCGTCCGTAGGGAGGGCCTACACCGCATGAGCTTAAACTCAACCTAACACATATCTCCTATACGTAGCGCAACTAAATCTAAGCCCTACCTGATAAACGTAGCTCAAATAAACCTAGAACCTATGTTCTATATGAAACGCAAATCTGAATAGTATCCGCATACTAAACTCACCTACTGTCCGTAGGGAGAACCTCCTCGCCTACCGTCCGTAGGGAGGGCCTACACCGCATGAGCTTAAACTCAACCTAACACATATCTCCTATACGTAGCGCAACTAAATCTAAGCCCTACCTGATAAACGTAACTCAAATAAACCTAAAACCTATGTTCTATATGAAACGCAAATCTAAATAGTATCCGCATACTAAACTCACCTACTGTCCGTAGGGAGAACCTCCTCGCCTACCGTCCGTAGGGAGGGCCGACACCGCTTGAGCTTAAACTCAACCTAACACATATCTCCTATACGTAGCGCAACTAAATCTAAGCCCTACCTGATAAACGTAGCTCAAATAAACCTAAAACCTATGTTCTATATGAAACGCAAATCTAAATAGTATCCGGATACTAAACTCACCTACTGTCCGTAGGGAGAACTTCCTCGCCTACCGTCCGTAGGGAGGGCCTACACCGCATGAGTTTAAACTCAACCTAATACATATCTCCTATACGTAGCGCAACTAAATCTAAGCCCTACCTGATAAACGTAGCTCAAATAAACCTAAAACCTATTTATATATGAAACGCAAATCTAAACAGTATCCGCATACTGATCTCTCCTACCGTCCGTAGGGAGAAAACCCACCCTCCCTCCCAGTATCCGGATACTAAACTCACCTACTGTCCGTAGGGAGAACTTCCTCGCCTACCGTCCGTAGGGAGGGCCTACACCGCTTGAGTTTAAACTCAACCTAACACATATCTCCTATACGTAGCGCAACGAAATCTAAGCCCTACCTGATAAACGTAGCTCAAATAAAACTAAAACCTATGCTATATATGAAACGCAAATCTAAACAGTATCCGCATACTGATCTCTCCTACCGTCCGTAGGGAGAAAACCCACCCTCCCTCCCAGTATCCGGATACTAAACTCACCTACTGTCCGTAGGGAGAACTTCCTCGTGTACCGTCCGTAGGAAGGGCCTACACCGCATGAGTTTAAACTCAACCTAACACATATCTCCTATACGTAGCGCAACGAAATCTAAGCCCTACCTGATAAACGTAGCTCAAATAAAACTAAAACCTATGTTATACATGAAACGCAAATCTAAACAGTATCCGCATACTGATCTCTCCTACCGTCCGTAGGGAGAAAACCCACCCTCCCTCCCAGTATCCGGATACTAAACTCACCTACTGTCCGTAGGGAGAACTTCCTCGCCTACCGTCCGTAGGGAGGGCCTACACCGCATGAGTTTAAACTCAATCTAACACATATCTCCTATACGTAGCGCAACGAAATCTAAGCCCTACCTGATAAACGTAGCTCAAATAAAACTAAAACCTATGCTATATATGAAACGCAAATCTAAACAGTATCCGCATACTGATCTCTCCTACCGTCCGTAGGGAGAAAACCCACCCTCCCTCCCAGTATCCGGATACTAAACTCACCTACTGTCCGTAGGGAGAACTTCCTCGCCTACCGTCCGTAGGAAGGGCCTACACCGCATGAGTTTAAACTCAACCTAACACATATCTCCTATACGTAGCGCAACTAAATCTAAGCCCTACCTGATAAACGTAGCTCAAATAAACCTAGAACCTATGTTCTATATGAAACGCAAATCTGAATAGTATCCGCATACTAAACTCACCTACTGTCCGTAGGGAGAACCTCCTCGCCTGCCGTCCGTAGGGAGGGCCTACACCGCATGAGTTTAAACTCAATCTAACACATATCTCCTATACGTAGCGCAACTAAATCTAAGCCCTACCTGATAAACGTAGCTCAAATAAACCTAAAACCTATGTTCTATGTATATGAAACGCAAATCTAAATAGTATCCGGATACTAAACTCACCTACTGTCCGTAGGGAGAACTTCCTCGCCTACCGTCCGTAGGGAGGGCCTACACCGCATGAGCCTAAACTCAACCTACTACATATCTCCTATACGTAGCGCAACTAAATCTAAGCCCTACCTTATAAACGTAGCTCAAATAAACCTAAAACCTATGTTCTATTTGAAACGCAAATCTAAATAGTATCCGCATACTAAACTCACCTACTGTCCGTAGGGAGAACCTCCTCGCCTACCGTCCGTAGGGAGGGCCTACACCGCATGAGCTTAAACTCAACCTAACACATATCTCCTATACGTAGCGCAACTAAATCTAAGCCCTACCTGATAAACGTAGCTCAAATAAACCTAAAACCTATGTTCTATATGAAACGCAAATCTAAATAGTATCCGCATACTAAACTCACCTACTGTCCGTAGGGAGAACTTCCTCGCCTACCGTCCGTAGGGAAGGCCTACACCGCATGAGTTTAAACTCAACCTAACATATATCTCCTATACGTAGCGCAACTAAATCTAAGCCCTACCTGATAAACGTAGCTCAAAGAAACATAAAACCTATGTTCTATATGAAACGCAAATCTGAATAGTATCCGCATACTAAACTCACCTACTGTCCGTAGGGAGAACCTCCTCGCCTACCGTCCGTAGGGAGGGCCTACACCGCATGAGCTTAAACTCAACCTTACACATATCTCCTATACGTAGCGCAACTAAATCTAAGCCCTACCTGATAAACGTAGCTCAAATAAACCTAAAACCTATGTTATATATGAAACGCAAATCTAAACAGTATCCGCATACTGATCTCTCCTACCGTCCGTCCGTAGGGAGAAAACCCGCCCTCCCTCCCAGTATCCGGATACTAAACTCACCTACTGTCCGTAGGGAGAACTTCCTCGCCTACCGTCCGTAGGGAGGGCCTACACCGCATGAGCTTAAACTCAAAATAACACATATCTCCTATACGTAGCGCAACTAAATCTAAGCCCTACCTGATAAACGTAACTCAAATAAACCTAAAACCTATGTTCTATATGAAACGCAAATCTGAATAGTATCCGCATACTAAACTCACCTACTGTCCGTAGGGAGAACCTCCTCGCCTACCGTCCGTAGGGAGGGCCTACACCGCATGAGCTTAAACTCAACCTAACACATATCTCCTATACGTAGCGCAACTAAATCTAAGCCCTACCTGATAAACGTAGCTCAAATAAACCTAAAACCTATGTTATATATGAAACGCAAATCTAAACAGTATCCGCATACTGATCTCTCCTACCGTCCGTAGGGAGAACTTCCTCGCCTACCGTCCGTAGGGAAGGCCTACACCGCATGAGTTTAAACTCAACCTAACACATATCTCCTATACGTAGCGCAACTAAATCTAAGCCCTACCTGATAAACGTAGCTCAAATAAACCTAAAACCTATGTTCTATATGAAACGCAAATCTGAATAGTATCCGCATACTAAACTCACCTACTGTCCGTAGGGAGAACTTCCTCGCCTACCGTCCGTAGGGAAGGCCTACACCGCATGAGTTTAAACTCAACCTAACACATATCTCCTATACGTAGCGCAACTAAATCTAAGCCCTACCTGATAAACGTAGCTCAAATAAACCTAAAACCTATGTTCTATATGAAACGCAAATCTAAATAGTATCCGCATACTAAACTCACCTACTGTCCGTAGGGAGAACCTCCTCGCCTACCGTCCGTAGGGAGGGCCTACACCGCATGAGCTTAAACTCAACCTAACACATATCTCCTATACGTAGCGCAACTAAATCTAAGCCCTACCTGATAAACGTAGCTCAAATAAACCTAAAACCTATGTTCTATATGAAACGCAAATCTAAATAGTATCCGCATACTAAACTCACCTACTGTCCGTAGGGAGAACTTCCTCGCCTACCGTCCGTAGGGAAGGCCTACACCGCATGAGTTTAAACTCAACCTAACATATATCTCCTATACGTAGCGCAACTAAATCTAAGCCCTACCTGATAAACGTAGCTCAAATAAACCTAAAACCTATGTTCTATATGAAACGCAAATCTAAATAGTATCCGCATACTAAACTCACCTACTGTCCGTAGGGAGAACTTCCTCGCCTACCGTCCGTAGGGAGGGCCTACACCGCATGAGTTTAAACTCAACCTAACACATATCTCCTATACGTAGCGCAACTAAATCTAAGCCCTACCTGATAAACGTAGCTCAAATAAACCTGAAACCTATGTTCTATATGAAACGCAAATCTGAATAGTATCCGCATACTAAACTCACCTACTGTCCGTAGGGAGAACCTCCTCGCCTACCGTCCGTAGGGAGGGCCTACACCGCATGAGTTTAAACTCAACCTAACACATATCTCCTATACGTAGCGCAACTAAATCTAAGCCCTACCTGATAAACGTAGCTCAAATAAACCTAAAACCTATGTTCTATATGAAACGCAAATCTAAATAGTATCCGGATACTAAACTCACCTACTGTCCGTAGGGAGAACTTCCTCGCCTACCGTCCGTAGGGAGGGCCTACACCGCATGAGCTTAAACTCAACCTAACACATATCTTCTATACGTAGCGCAACTAAATCTAAGCCCTACCTGATAAACGTAGCTCAAATAAACCTAAAACCTATGTTCTATATGAAACGCAAATCTAAATAGTATCCGCATACTAAACTCACCTACTGTCCGTAGGGAGAACCTCCTCGCCTACCGTCCGTAGGGAGGGCCTACACCGCATGAGTTTAAACTCAACCTAACACATATCTCCTATACGTAGCGCAACTAAATCTAAGCCCTACCTGATAAACGTAACTCAAATAAACCTGAAACCTATGTTCTATATGAAACGCAAATCTGGAAAGTATCCGCATACTAAACTCACCTACTGTCCGTAGGGAGAACCTCCTCGCCTACCGTCCGTAGGGAGGGCCTACACCGCATGAGTTTAAACTCAACCTAACACATATCTCCTATACGTAGCGCAACTAAATCTAAGCCCTACCTGATAAACGTAGCTCAAATAAACCTAAAACCTATGTTCTATATGAAACGCAAATCTAAATAGTATCCGGATACTAAACTCACCTACTGTCCGTAGGGAGAACTTCCTCGCCTACCGTCCGTAGGGAGGGCCTACACCGCATGAGTTTAAACTCAACCTAACACATATCTCCTATACGTAGCGCAACTAAATCTAAGCCCTACCTGATAAACGTAACTCAAATAAACCTGAAACCTATGTTCTATATGAAACGCAAATCTGGATAGTATCCGCATACTAAACTCACCTACTGTCCGTAGGGAGAACCTCCTCGCCTACCGTCCGTAGGGAGGGCCTACACCGCATGAGTTTAAACTCAACCTAACACATATCTCCTATACGTAGCGCAACTAAATCTAAGCCCTACCTGATAAACGTAGCTCAAATAAACCTAAAACCTATGTTCTATATGAAACGCAAATCTAAATAGTATCCGGATACTAAACTCACCTACTGTCCGTAGGGAGAACTTCCTCGCCTACCGTCCGTAGGGAGGGCCTACACCGCATGAGTTTAAACTCAACCTAACACATATCTCCTATACGTAGCGCAACTAAATCTAAGCCCTACCTGATAAACGTAGCTCAAATAAACCTAAAACCTATGTTCTATATGAAACGCAAATCTAAATAGTATCCGGATACTAAACTCACCTACTGTCCGTAGGGAGAACTTCCTCGCCTACCGTCCGTAGGGAGGGCCTACACCGCATGAGTTTAAACTCAACCTAATACATATCTCCTATACGTAGCGCAACTAAATCTAAGCCCTACCTGATAAACGTAGCTCAAATAAACCTAAAACCTATTTATATATGAAACGCAAATCTAAACAGTATCCGCATACTGATCTCTCCTACCGTCCGTAGGGAGAAAACCCGCCCTCCCTCCCAGTATCCGGATACTAAACTCACCTACTGTCCGTAGGGAGAACTTCCTCGCCTACCGTCCGTAGGGAGGGCCTACACCGCATGAGCTTAAACTCAACCTAACACATATCTCCTATACGTAGCGCAACTAAATCTAAGCCCTACCTGATAAACGTAGCTCAAATAAACCTAAAACCTATGTTCTATATGAAACGCAAATCTGGATAGTATCCGCATACTAAACTCACCTACTGTCCGTAGGGAGAACCTCCTCGCCTACCGTCCGTAGGGAGTTCCTACACCGCATGAGTTTAAACTCAACCTAACACATATCTACTATACGTAGCGCAACTAAATCTAAGCCCTACCTGATAAACGTAGCTCAAATAAACCTAAAACCTATGTTCTATATGAAACGCAAATCTAAATAGTATCCGCATACTAAACTCACCTACTGTCCGTAGGGAGAACCTCCTCGCCTACCGTCCGTAGGGAGGGCCTACACCGCATGAGTTTAAACTCAACCTAACACATATCTCCTATACGTAGCGCAACTAAATCTAAGCCCTACCTGATAAACGTAGCTCAAATAAACCTAAAACCTATGTTCTATATGAAACGCAAATCTAAATAGTATCCGCATACTAAACTCACCTACTGTCCGTAGGGAGAACCTCCTCGCCTACCGTCCGTAGGGAGGGCCTACACCGCATGAGTTTAAACTCAACCTAACACATATCTCCTATACGTAGCGCAACTAAATCTAAGCCCTACCTGATAAACGTAGCTCAAATAAACCTAGAACCTATGTTCTATATGAAACGCAAATCTGAATAGTATCCGCATACTAAACTCACCTACTGTCCGTAGGGAGAACCTCCTCGCCTACCGTCCGTAGGGAGGGCCTACACCGCATGAGTTTAAACTCAACCTAACACATATCTCCTATACGTAGCGCAACTAAATCTAAGCCCTACCTGATAAACGTAGCTCAAATAAACCTAAAACCTATGTTCTATATGAAACGCAAATCTAAATAGTATCCGGATACTAAACTCACCTACTGTCCGTAGGGAGAACTTCCTCGCCTACCGTCCGTAGGGAGGGCCTACACCGCATGAGCTTAAACTCAACCTAACACATATCTTCTATACGTAGCGCAACTAAATCTAAGCCCTACCTGATAAACGTAGCTCAAATAAACCTAAAACCTATGTTCTATATGAAACGCAAATCTAAATAGTATCCGGATACTAAACTCACCTACTGTCCGTAGGGAGAACTTCCTCGCCTACCGTCCGTAGGGAGGGCCTACACCGCATGAGCTTAAACTCAACCTAACACATATCTTCTATACGTAGCGCAACTAAATCTAAGCCCTACCTGATAAACGTAGCTCAAATAAACCTAAAACCTATGTTATATATGAAACGCGCAACTAAATCTAAACCCTATACGTAGTGCATCTAAACCTAAAGCCTATCTTCCTTATCTAACGCAATTCTAAAGCAGTCCCGTATTGAAAGCCTAACCCGAATGAACTTTGTAAATTAGAAGTTTAAGCGTCGCGCCGTCGCGTCGGTTAAGAAAACGGTAAAGGATCGGAGAGAGCTGGTAATAAGGCGATGCATGGAATTTCAAAACCGACAGCTCTCATACGAAAAGAAGGATTAGGAATGGGAATAGGGGGCAGCTGAAAAGAAACGTTTGAGCTGAAATGAAATATTTGAGACGAAAGGCCTAGAGACTTGGGTGGACTTATCAGGGGAATGAGACTTGGGTGTGTTCTTGCTTAGTGCTTTCAGAAGGAAAGTCACTGCATTGCTGCAAATAGAGGCTTGGGTGGGCCAAGGGCTTTCTTAAGGAAAGAGATTCGGGTGTTGTTGTCAAGTGCTTTCAGAAGGAAAGACACTGATAGCAATGCTTACAGACTTGGGTGGGCATGTCAAATTAATGTCAAATCTAATATAATAAATGTTAGCAATATAGTAAATATAGCAAATAGCAATATAGTTAATATAATAAACAATATAGTAAATAAAAATAGTACCACAGAACTCACCAGGGATCTGTGAAACAGGAAGCAGGAACGAAGTGCCATGGAGAGCTTGCACTGGTGATGATGTCTCGCTGTGGAAAAATACACTAAAAGCACTTTAGAAAAGAAGGCTTAAGGCCTTGAATTGAAAAGAAAAGAAGGCTTAAGGCCTTGAATTGAATAGAAAAGAAGGCTTAAGGCCTTAAATTTAAAAGAAAAGATGGCTTAAGGCCTTGAGTTGAATAGAAAAGAAGGCTTAAGGCCTTAAATTTAATAGAAAAGATGGCTTAAGGCCCTGAGAGACACTGAAAGCACAAATACAAAAAAGATTTTCAGACTTGGTTGGGCTAACTGAGTGCTTTCGGAAGGAAAGGCACTGATTGCAATGCAAAAATAAAAAATAAAAAATAAAACTATCAGACTTGGGTGGGCAAGGGCAAGAGAGTTGGGGTTTCTTGTAAAGTGCTTTCGGAAGGAAAGACACTGCATTGCAAAAAAAACCTAAAGACTTGGGTGGGTTTGTTCAGGGGCCATTCAAGGGACAGGGGCAATATAATAAAATATAGGACTGACCTGGTTCACCAGTAAGCAAGGTGCATGGCAACTTCTGATGATGATGATGATGATGTTTCGTATGATGTGTCTGATGTATTGCTGATGATGATGATGTTTTAGATGATGTTTCTGATGTATTGCTGATGATGTGCATATTTTATGCTGAGTCTGATGTCATGTGTAGTATGGTGTATCTGATGCTTTAGATGATGATGATGTCAAGGTGGGTCTGTGTGGGTATACTGCTTCTTCCTCTGATGTTGCTTCACACAGAAACCAACCAGTTGTTCTGATGTTCAGGAACACACAAAACACAACGATCACTCCCATCCACTCGCATATGATAGTCCAGACAAGTGTGGGTACGCGAGTGTGTAGTAGCGTGCGTCGTGCACGAGCCCATTCAATGTCCAAGGGCTACACACTGGTTTGACCGATTGCACTCACGGTTACCGATTGCAATATCGCGTCGCCGATTGCAATATCGCTGCAGCGATTACGTAAACGGCGCATCTGCTGGGAATTCTGAAACTGAGAGCTCTCATTTGGAAGGGGAATAGGAATGGGAATAAGGGACAGCTAAAGACTAAGAGATTAAAAGCTTATTGTATTGTATTATATGAAATAAAATTATTCAAGTTTTTAAATTATAAAGAGCCTGGAAAATTAAAATAAAAATGTTTAGACAAAAAGCTCACTGTATTGTACTATATAAAATAATATAATTTATTTAAGTTTTTATAAAATAAAGAACCTAAAAAAAAAGTGAATTTAAAAATTTTCGGACAAAAGGGCCTAGAGACTTGGGTAGACTTATCAAGGGAAAGAGACTTGGGTGTTCTTGCTAAGTGCTTTCGGAAGGAAAGACAATGATTGCTTGCAAAGCTTACAGACTTAAGTTGGCATATATCAAGGGCAATATAGTAGAAATAATATATATATAAATTAACTATTTGTTTCCGACTTATTCGAAAAAAAACAATTATTCACTTTCTTGGATATCGACCGCTTTATTGTATGTCCGCTTATTAACTAACTTAATGACAATTCTCTACTTCACTATTTTTACTCTACCTTGCTAACTCAGCTAAATTTGATTTGCGCGTGGCGACTCATTATGGGATACCGGGTCCCGTTACACAATTCACCGGTTCAGTGTTATCATGCTGCGCGTGCACCGATGCACATTGACCTTGATGAGTGTGGGAAAATGAATTCAACTATTGGAGTGAAAAAATGGAATGGCTCGTGTTCCGTATGGGATATGTAACCTCTCCCCCGTTAAATTGAAAATTCTCCTGAATTTTATTTCGTTTCGGAATTTCGCTATCGCAATTTTTTATTGACAGTTTTAGCTTTTTATTTTTCTTCGTTAGGATTATTATTGAGACAATTATTACGATTATAATTATAAGCATAGTTGAGTTAGCAATGTATTGAATATTCTTATGAAATTTAAGTAATTTAATGTGTTCCAGGTTTACAAAATTTTTAACAACAATATCTTCGTAATTTAATTGTTTTGTAAAATTATAGGTTACATCTTCAGTATAGAAAAATCTGTCTGTGAATTCTAAATTATTGTTACTAAATGTTTCGTTTAATATTTCAATTGCACAATTGTTAATAGTGACCAAATAATTTCCATTTAATTTTATTTTTCTATCGTCACATTGGTTTATTATTTTTACGTTTTGCATATTCTTACAAATTATAGTACTATCATCTAATTTCTTGATTTCTGTTACTTTATTTTCTTTTATCTTACAATTATTTTTTGTAATACAATTATTTATTTGTTCTAATTCATCTTTGTATTGGATTTTATTATCGTACTTATATTTTATTCCATTAATTTCTACCATATATTGATCGTTTATTATTATTTCCATCATATTTTTTGTAGGTATTGCTGTAATTAGCTTATAGTCTACAAGTTTATACGAGTGTGGTATTTTTAATGCTAGGATCAATCTATCTTTATCATATTTCAATAGTCCTATCTTTACATTTTTCAATTTGTAGACATCTAGTTCTGTCTCTCTAATTTCTACTGCTGTTAACAGGCTCGGGTGTACTAATCCCTGCTTTACTAATGCTATGCTATCTAGAATTTGATCGAGTTTTTCTTCTAATATTTTTAACTTCAATATTTGATCTGTTTTTAGCTGTTGTAGTATAATTCGTTTTTCATTAGCTGTTAATTCTCCGTATGCTTGGCTTAATTGCTTCCTGTCAGTTTCTATGATATTTTTTAGACTAGTTATTGTTTCACTAAAATGAGAGTTAATTTCAATTTGCTTATTTAGGTTATTGATGGCGTTATCATTATTTTCTTCGACTACTTTCATATGATCTGTTATTTCTAGTCGGTCGTCGTCGTCCATGGTTCCGAATAACCATTTTTCTGCTGTTCCTATAAAATTCACTAGCCCTCTTTTCTGTCTAACGGTTTTCCCTGGTTCTATTGCTGTCATTTTCGCATATATCGTTTCTAGCTGCTTTCTTATTGTTGGGTCATTGCCTACATGTAGTCTTTGTATGTTGTCTTCGATGGAGTTAATGGTTTGTCTTAATTCGTTCGTATTTATAATGTGTACTATCGTTTTCGTGTCCTGTATTATCTCTGTTTGTCCCATGTTAATTTCGACGTATCCGTTGTCTGTTGTAATCCTATCAATCGTTAGCGTTGCTGTTGCTTGTCCCGTCGCTAGTATCGTCAGTATGAGAACCGCTGATGTCGTCACCTGCAAACATACGAGGTCTCTTAAGATTCATTGGATGTTCCCTATCTATTTGTTTTAATCTATACCTAGGTTCATTTTTATAATAGTTTCTTTTATAGTTCTTAACTGGAGCCACTTTTCTTTTTTCCTGATAACTTTCCCTATTCTGATTTAGTTTTTGAGTTCGTTTTTCTTTCTGTGTCTGTATGTTCTTAGCTAAACTTGCAAGATCTGCGAACATAGCTTCTTCAGGCGTCATCTTAATAGTGCAATGATATCTATTGTTATATTTCTTTACTGCTCTATGTACTCTTTGGATAAGTGTTAAGTCTACATTCCTCATAGCTACTAGTATTTCTTGTAACGTAGAATGGAACCTCTCTATGTCACTATTGCCTGTGTGGGTGTTGGGTTTGGTTAGGTGGAGTTCGACTTCCTGTTCTCTTAGAAATTCTTTCAAATGCTCTGATTTAAATTCATTGTCTGTTATGATTTTTGATGGTTTACCGAATTTGGAGAAATGCTCCTCTAGCGTTTCTATCTTTTTTGTCCAATTCCTGTTTGGCAAAAAGTAAGCATATGCTTTCTTTGTGAGCTTATCAATAAGAGTTAAGAATGGGTGTTTTCTAAAGTAATAGATATCCATATGAATAATTTCATTGGGCCTACTTGGCGTTTGACTAAGTTCGTATTTAAGTTTTATCGGTTTACGTTCGTATTTGGTCTCTAGGCATGTTTTGCAATTATTTATTATTCTGGTAATTTCTTTAATTAGATGGGGAAAGTATATTTCATTCTTCAAGCTGTGGTAAGTTTCAATTATCCCGCTATGGGCACTTTCTCGGGTGTGGTATAAAGAAATTTGTTTATGCGCTTCTTCCAATGTCTTTATTTCTCTTGCTCTTAACGTGGTTTTTATAAATTTAATTTGGTTGTTATGTCCGAAAAGTTCTATCAATAATTGTTGTATTTTGTTAAACTCATGATAGGAGAGTTCAGTATAGATCCCGATGAGGCCTGGTTTTATAAACCTTCTCAGTACGTCTGTCCAATAATCTTTTTCTTTTGTCATGTCGACGAATATTATGCGTCTATTGTGTAGTATTTCTATTTCCTTATCAGCGTCATTAGTTAGTATAATTTGTGTTTTGTACTTATTTACGATTGTTTCTTTTATTTGAATGTGGTCCAGTTGCTGCTCCTCTTGCGAATGTGTTGTTGCATTGTCTGACAAATTGTTAATTGACTGAGTGTCGCCAACTTCTTTTTCTTGGTTATTTTCAGGAATCCTGCTTAGGAAGTCTGCTACCTTGTTCTCCTTGCCTTTCAGGTATTCTATGTCGAATTGGTATTCCTGTAACTTGAGTAGCCATCTCTGCGTTCGCTGGCTAAATTCTTTTCCTGAATATTTTTTGTTTAAATATTTTATCGGTAAATGGTCTGTAATAATTTGAAATCGCTTCCCCCATAAGTACGGTCTAAAGTACGTTACTGCCCATACGATCGCCAAGAACTCTTTGTCTGTTACAGAGTAGTTCTTTTCGTGATCGTTGAGGGATCTCGATGCGTAACACACGGGTTGTCCCTCTTGCGTTAATACCGCTCCGATTGCGTAATTGCTTGCATCGGTAAATAGTGTGAACCTTTTAGTGAAATCGGGGAATTTTAAAATGGGGTGTTTTATTATGTTTAATTTCAATGTCTCAAAAGCCTGAATGTATTCTGGGTCATTTATGTTTATTCTCTTATCTTTTTTTAAATATTTTATCATTGGATTAGCGATTTTTGCATAATCCTTCACGAATTTCCTGTAGTAACCTGTAGCTCCTAAAAACCCTTTTAGCTGTTTCTCGGTTTTAGGCAGAGGGTATTCCTCGATGCATTTGATCTTGATCGGGTTAGGTTTCATTCCTTCGGCTGTCAAGATATGACCTAAGAACTCGGTATTTTTCTTCATAAAGGAACATTTGTCGAACTGTACTTTAAGATTATGTTCGGCCAATATACTGAATATTATTTTTAGAGAGTTAATGTGTTCTCGTAGACTTGTTGAGAATATCAAGATGTCGTCAAGGTAAACGACACATATTTTATTTATATAGTCTCTGAGTATGTTGTTCATCAACCGTTGGAATGTTGCCGGTGCATTTTTGAGCCCGAACGGCATTCGAAGGTATTCATACAGTCCACAAGGCGTGATAAACGCTGTTTTTGGGATATCATTTGGGTTTACCTTAATTTGATGGTACCCTTTCGCAAGATCCAAGGACGAGAAGTACTGCGCTTTGCCCAGTTTATCTAGTATGCCCTCAATGTTCGGTAATGGGTGTTTGTCGTCGATCGTTATCTCGTTAAGTTTTCGATAATCTACGCAAAGTCGGAACTTCTGCTTTCCCGAGTTATCCATTTTTTTCTTCACGACCACAACTGGCGAGGCATATCTGCTGTTAGACTTTCGAATAATACCTTGTTCCTCCATTTCTTTTATCTGTCGCCGTACTTCCTCTTCATGCTGTGGAGGAAGCCTATATAGCTTGGCATTGATCTGCTGATCTGTCGTTGTTCGAATTTCGTGCGTTATTGTGTCCGTATTAGTTAATAGATCGCCGTCCTGGTATATTAAATTCTTGAATTGGCGTAATAAGGTTGCCATTTCTTTCTTTTCTTCTCCGTTCAAATGAGTAAGGTCCACTTCTTTTCCAGTTGAAAGTTCGAAGCAATCCAAAGTTGTTTCGTTGTCTACTGAATAGAGTGGTATCTTGGTACCGTTTTGTAATACGAGACATTTATTGTTAAAGTCGAGTGTTTTCGCAATTTTGCTTAACAAGTCCATTCCTATTAGTATGTCATAAGGCTTATCACCTAGATCTCTCTTGTACCATCTGGTAGCTCCCTTTTGATCGCAGTTAAATTCTGTTGGTATTTTAGTTATAATCCTATCTACCATTTCTGTCGTCGTTTTATTGATTGTTTGGAGTTTTAAATTAATTCTTTCGTAAATTTTGAAATTACTACAATCTACCCTACTTGAATTTATTATGCTCATAGTTGAGCCCGTATCGATTAGTCCTCTATGTTTTCGTCCGTCAATAGTCACGTCCATAAATATTTTATTTCCGAGGCCTAGTTTAGAAAAAACTCGGGTTCGATATTATGGACCTCCTCTGTTCGACTACCAGCCTGCTCCCTACCTGTTAGGTTATCGTATGCCAATTGTCCTATCTCCATAGACTCTGGCTGACGTTGGGCATTCCGGAGTTGACCGGATGGATTAAAAACTGGTTGTCTAAAATTTCCTGAATTTCGGTGTTGACCTGATCTACCTGGTTGGGAATAATAATTATGCCTATACTGTTCTGAATCTCCTCTATAGCGATAATTATTGTTATAATGACGTTGATTCTGATTAGGATAGTAGTTATTGTGTGGGACATTATTTTGGTGATTACGAGAAGAAACATTATTATCTGATCTGTTAGGTTTTGTATTTTGTGTAGGTTTTCGATCGTGAGTCATAAAATCTTTATCTAAGTTGTGGTGATCATACCCGATGTATGTGTATAAAATTTCTTTTATCTCATGCAAATCAAATTTATCTTTTATTTCTCTAGATAGGTTACCTGAAGTTAATTGCTTTATTCTATTTATCAAAAGTATATAAAATGTTTTTTTTGACTCTACAGGGTTTGTTTCATATGTGGAAAATGTGTTAATTTCTTGGATAATAACTTCTAGTTTACAATTTAAATCATCAATCGAACTTACTCTTAAATTAGATATTCTTCGAGAGATATCTTTGTAGTTGCACGCCGGTCTGAAGTGCTGCTTGAACAGGTTCTTTGCTTCGTCCCAGCTTTGCGGATGGTTGTTAAGTAGGATTTCCTTTGCTCTTCCTGTGATCTTCGAATTATAGATGGCTTGCCATAGTTCTGCTTGACGTGAGGCGTCCACTGCGCTAAGATGGGTTCCCACGACGTTGATGAATTGTGTAAGCTGGTTTTTGTCTCCATCAAATTCTTTTATATAGGCGATCTCTTTCATTAGAGTCACCGCTCTACTTGGTCGAATTTGGTTATTTTGGTTGTTCGTGTGGAGTGCGACGAGTGCCTCCAGTGCTGCTGACATGCGTTCCATTACTTCGCGTTCCATATTTTCTTGTTCAATTACAAGTTTCCAAAACTTGTCGATTTTATTTTTACGTGGAATTTTTGAGTTAATAAGATTAGTTCTTTTCACTAGCGCGAGTTCTGTTCACTGATTTTTAGTGGTTTCTCCCGACACTGTTCGGACTTGCGGTGATACGTAATTATTTCGTATCTTAATCACTGATTTTTAGTGACTTTTTCGACACTTTATTGATACGTATTCTATCACTGGTTCTTAGTGATTTTAATATATTTTACACTTTATTGTTGCGTATTTTGCCACTGATTACTTGACACTATTTAAAAAAAAAACCGGTCACGATGACTTGGTTCGTTCTCTTTTGGATCCCTCAAATATAGTGGAATCCTACCGACTGCGCCAATTAACTATTTGTTTCCGACTTATTCGAAAAAAAACAATTATTCACTTTCTTGGATATCGACCGCTTTATTGTATGTCCGCTTATTAACTAACTTAATGACAATTCTCTACTTCACTATTTTTACTCTACCTTGCTAACTCAGCTAAATTTGATTTGCGCGTGGCGACTCATTATGGGATACCGGGTCCCGTTACACAATTCACCGGTTCAGTGTTATCATGCTGCGCGTGCACCGATGCACATTGACCTTGATGAGTGTGGGAAAATGAATTCAACTATTGGAGTGAAAAAATGGAATGGCTCGTGTTCCGTATGGGATATGTAACCTATATGATAAATAAAATATATAGCAATACAATAAATATAATAAATAGCAATATGGTGAATATAAAAGCAATATTACAATACAATACCACAGAACTCACCAGGTATCTGTGAAATAAAAAGCAGGAAGGAAGTGCCATGTAGAGCTTGCACTGGTGATGATGTATAGCTGTGGAATAAAACACTAAAAGCACTTTAGAAAAGAAGGCTTAAGGCCTTGAATTGAAAAGAAAAGAAGGCTTAAGGCCTTGAATTGAAAAGAAAAGATGGCTTAAGGCCTTAAATTTAATAGCAAAGTAGACTTAAGGCCTTGAATTGAAAAGAAAAGTAGGCTTAAGGCCTTGAATTGAATAGAAAAGCAGGCTTAAGGCCTTGAGAGACACTGAAAGCACAAATAAAAAAAAAGGTTTGCAGACTTGGGTGTTATTGCTAAGTGCCTTCAGAAGGAAAGCCACTGATTGCAATGCAAAAAATATATAAAATCAGACTTGGGTGGGCAAGGGCAAGAGAGTTGGGGTTTCTTGTCAAGTGCTTTCGGAAGGAAAGACACTGCATTGCAAAAAAGAAAAAACCTAAAGGCTTGGGGGGTTTGTTCAGGGGCAATACCAGGGACAGGGGCAATATAATAAAATATAGAACTAACCTGGTTCACCAGTAAGCAAGATGCATGGCAACTTCTGATGATGATGATGTTTCGTATGCTGTGTATGATGCATTGCTGATGATGTGCATATGTATGTATGATGTGCATATGTATGTATGATGTGTAGTATGGTGTATATGATGTTGTAGAATGTAGATGGTGTCAGGGTGGGTCAGTGTTCTTCCTCTTCACACATAACCCTATCAGTTGGTCTGATGATGTTCAGGAACACACAGAACACAACGTTCACTTCCTCCACCACTCACATACGACAGTATGTTCAAGTGAGTGTGAGTACGAGCGCATAGAATAGCGTGCATTCGAGCGTGTACGAGAACCATACGTGTGGATACGTGTATACAGACAGAGATATATGCATAGTACGTCATAAAAAAAGAAGAGAATTGAAAGGCTTTGGCCTCTCTTACACTCCCGCTCTCTTTTACTCTCCCGCTCTCTCTTACTCTCCCGCTCTCTTTTACTCTCCCGCTCTCTTTTACTCTCCCGCTCTCTCTTACTCTCCCGCTCTCTTTTACTCTCCCGGTCTCTCTTACTCTCCCGCTCTCTTTTACTCTCCCGGTCTCTCTTACTCTCCCGCTCTCTCACTCTTGCGGGACCTCTCTCCAAGAACAACTCTCAACATAAGGTCCACGATGTGAACACCTCGACGGCCAGCACAAGACTGAATCTACCCCAGCCTGGGGCCATCTTATATATGAAAACCAAGAACAACAACAACTTTTCCTTTGTTTAAATCATCTTTGTTATTTTCGCCCAATTTTTGTTATTTTTCGTAATTTTTTGTTTTTTTTTCGTTCATTTTGGTTTTTTCTTTTACTTTTAACCCTTTTTCTGCGTTTTCCCTACATCCTCGTTTATTTCTACTCTGTTTTCAATGGATCCTTACTCCTTTAGTCTTCAAAAATTCCCATTCTTCCAATTCCTAAACTTCTCAAGCGTGTTTTTTTAACAAACAAAACTCAATTTCCTCACGGCTAGATCACCTCACTCCATTCCCTAGAATCAGCTTAGCAATCCCCCAAAACGAGATTCTAGGGGAGTCTTCAGGAATCAAGAACAAGCCAACAACCTGCATATGAAGCCTACATATGAGACGATTTTGTCTGTCTGACAACCCAGCTGATTCGAGAAGCCTCTTTGTGTCGTCCTCAATTGGATTACAATGAAAGTGTCATTTGAGCTGCCAGTAGTGAATAGTCCAACATTACCTCGAGCCTGTGAAACCTTCTTAAATGGTTCTTTGTAAACGCCTGAAAGAATCTTCCTATACATCGTCTGCGTGGCTCAGCCGCTGTGAACAGCTGTCCTAGGAGACGAGTTTCCTTGCGTGTTTAACAGCATTTTACAGCACATTTGGACCTTGAAATCAAGTTCAGGAGTTTTCCTGCAATTAATAGTCTCATTGTTAATGAACAGTTAGTAGGATCTGCCTTTGTGCAAACCAAATGCAGAAGTTAGATACCTACACAAGACCATTGAATTTCTATAGTTTCCATGAACTTTTCTAATTGATCGGATGATTATTCAGAACTGACAACTGGTATCCTTCTTCCGCATTGCAAAGAACAACTTAAGCCGTTCACGACTTCTTAATGTTCCGTCAAAATCGTGTATAAAGTCATCCTATTCAAAACTGTTTAGACATTTTTTCTAGCACATGCCTCCCGACAAGGATTTCTTGAAGCAGATTTCAAGTTCATTTCCATCCATGTATACTATTCTCAGATAAATGCCGCATTTAGGATCCAAATCCAAGGCCTTTTGCCGAATAAATTGATTATTTGGCTTCCAACTGAGTTTACTGCTGCTCCTTGTCAACTTTTTCAAACATTTCCTGTAGCAGTACTGGTTGAAAGAGTTTGTAAGGCCTACGAGAGTAACCATCAGTCTAATTGACGACTCCGAACCGCGGATTACCCTCGGAACTTTGTCATTGACTGCTAAGAGGTGGAGGCTCGAATAAATGTTTATTTGCTCGGAGACCTGTATCTCAGTTCTCTTAACAGTCCACATGCACTTATCACAAACCAACAAGAGCACTTCAATGTTTTTTGATTGCTTCAACTCCTTGAGATAGGTGATCCGTTAAGAGATTCTTTAGTCATTCGATGTTGCAAAAGGGATATCCAATATCACTGCGGAGTCCTTGATTGACCATAAGATGGTGATCAAGTACCATCTCGTGTCGGCCTGGTGTCTGTGGAAATTTTTCCACCGAAGACATTCTAGAGATAGACGGCACAACAACATCTGACAATGGTTGGCAGTAATTCTGTTGGATAAACAGATAGTGTTGGGATTACCGGTTGAAAGACAATAATGCTTTCAATATCATGGGTGTATAGTACTGTAACACTTACTTGTCCATATTGCAAGCTGTGCCATCAATTAGCCTCCCACATCTTGGGGTATACTATCTTCATTTTCTGTCCTAAAGCGCTTGACTAGCCTGTCATCAAATCTGAACAAGTCCTTGAAACCAATTAGATGATCTCTGGCTTGAGCTAGGAACACGTCATCATCCTTTACTAGATTGCTGTCCATAGAGAATTCACGAAGAATGAAGAAGTCGACTCATTGGCTAAAGAGGACAAAAAGTAGAGCCTTACTCTTTTAGATTCCATGTGGTAAATTCTTGCAAGTATGATTCTTAAGTCCCTACTTGGGTTCGATTCCTGTTCAGTAAAAACGTATACCACCCGAATCGTTCTTAAATGGGGCAAAAGGTATCTTCTGGAAAATTGTATCCCACTTGTCCTTAACCTAGCCCCGAGCCCATGGCCACTAACTACTACGCTTCGTATTAAGAATGATGGGACTAGTCCACGAAGACTGCTCCTATTGCATGTTCTCTCATAAACTTGTTGACAGTTCTTATGTTCAACATCTTACACATCCACTGCGAAATCTTCTATTTTCCTTAGAACCACCATTGAAGCTTTTTGTGAAGGGCTGTTTTGCTTCTAATTCTCTTTCTATAAATTTCGTCGGTTAGTACAAGTTAGTTTCCATGGATCTGTCTTACTGTACGTTACACCAGTTTTTGAAAAAAGCGTTGTGGAAGTCTACTTGCCTCAACTGTAGCTGAATGGAAAATCGGGAACAGCAGTCAATGCACTGTTGGAGCGAATACGTAAGCATCGTGCTCGGAAGAAAACGGCAGGGAATGCCCCAATATTAACTCAGAGCCACATCCGTGCATTACGAGCTTGTGGACGTGTTTGTACAGCAGTGATAGTTCAGAAAGATTCAGAGCACCATTGCGCTGAAGACCCCGATATATGGAGCGTTGGTTAGGTTAGGTTGGATAAACTGGCTATCTTTGTCTTTCTCTTAAGCAGAAGCACATTTAGACTGGAATGTAGGTCCATTGTTATATCACGTAAAGTACCGACTTACAAGCGCCAGGAACTTTGTATGATTGCTTTCCTTGAAGATATTATGGGTTGTCCTGTCGGTGCAGACCCTTTGCTGTTCCAGACTGTATATGCTACCATCTAGATCCACAGACAAAGCCTCTTATTTTAAACATATCACGCGTGGGTAGATCGCTGAGGTCTTCATAGTAGTATTCTCCTAGGGTTTGCCCTTTCAGTCGGGCAGATTAGGTGCAGGTTCTGTAGAGCTTCTACAGAAATCATTGGAATGGACACCCATTTTAGTCGCGTACCAATCCAGCAATGCCCTGTGAGTACCAAACTTAAAACAAGACCTCTGACAACAAATTCGTTAACAACCCATTCGGACATACTTATCTGTGACACACGTGACAGACTCTAGTTCAATCTATGCTTGAGCCTCAACATCGCATCGCAAGTTGTTGTGATCAAGGAAGTGTTAGCCATGGATTGCCTATATTTAAGCTTTGTTGCTAGGCGCTCACTACCCAGACGAAGTTCTACATGAATATATCCTTTAAAACTGCGTCGGTCACCAGGGCTAATGGGTAGAGCATTGGACTGCTAAAGAGGGAACACTGTTTTGAGCCTCAGCAAATGAACTAGAAGTTGGCAGGCAATGACAGACCTCCAAGAGTATTATCTGCCATTAAAAAGCTGTTTGAATGCCTTCCATTTGTGCTAATGGTTGTTGCCTTCCTCCAGTATTCCCTGCAACTTAATCAATTAAAAATGCATGTGTGGCTTGAATAAGATACCGAGGTCGTATGTAGCACATTTCTTAAGCTACTATTACACGGCCATTATTCTCTACCATTGCAATGACGTTGTGACGTCACGAAAAAGGGGCGCATATGAGCGCCATTCACACAACGGACTGTCATTGAACATTTGCGAAAAAATGGCATTCACACGGCAATGGCATACCGCAAGGCAATGACAAATGGCAAAAAAAAAATATACACAAACCGACAGAAAAATAAAAAATTGTGTTTTGTCTGCTTACTCCCTTCGCCGATCCCTCATCTGATCAAACACATGAAGCGGTTGCTGCGGCAATGAAAACATACAATCCGAAAAAAAAGGAAAAAAACAACCCTTAAGCGATGCCAACACATAAAATGCAAAGCCTACTATTTAACATTGCCGACGAAAAGTGGCATGTCATGAATTCGCGTCAAGCCACTTTTGGGACGACGCCATTTAAGAAGCCCGGGAGAAAAAGAAGTTCCCAGTTGCCATTGCAGAGCTATTACACGGCCATTATTTACTGCCACTAAAATGGCACGAAATTCGGCTGTCATTTGCGATGTCATTGCAATGACAGTGCTAGTGGCGTCACAAAAGTGCCAATCAGCAGGACACCATTTAAATGCCAGCTTTGTGACGCAATTTTGACGTCACACTGCCATTACAAACATAACAACAACACACAAGAAATGCCCAACCTCTCAGAGTACTGAGAGCGCGAGGTCTCCCTATTCTCTCGCACACCACTTTGTAGTACAGGAAGAAGGCAACTCGCTTTGCATTCGGATTCAAAAATATGTAGGCAAGGGGAGGAAACGGTTAAAATAGAGTGAAAATGTTTTGCGTCTCTGAGTGCGTCTGCAGTTGAGAAAATAGAATATTTTTTCATACTCACTGATGTGATTTTTACTCGCGACAATAGATGTCGCCCTAACAAATTCTTCAAGCAAAAGTACTATTAGTTTCATATACAATGCTCTAAGCAAAAAAAATAGGAACCGACTTCTGCGATTTATCCTTAATATTGTCGAGAGTATTGGTGGAAGAAGTAATCAAAATGAATGAGGTAGTGAACCTGAACAAGGTAGTGACCCATCTTCAAGAAAGGCGATGCTATGTCTTGTAAGAACTACCGAGGCATATCCCTGCTTAAAGTAGCCTTCAAGTGTACGACTAAAACCGTTTTGCACCACACTCATCGGCACCTATCCGTGTGGCTTCTGGCCCGGTAAATCGACGATAGACCAAATTTTCACACTGCGGCAAATCCGGGAAAAGACCAACGAGTTCCAAGTCGATACTCACCATCTTTTCATCGACTTTAAAGCCGCATACGATAGCATTCATCGGGATCCCGAGAAAACTGATCCGATTGTGTTGCGCCACGCTAGAGAACTCGCTATGCACAGTGCAGATTGGGAATAGAACCTCCGAATTATAACAAACATGCAACGAATGTCGGCAAGAAGACGAGCTGTCGTATGACTTCTTTAATCTTGTGCTGGAGCAGATAGTGCGATAGGCCGGCGTTAACACAGAAGGAAATATATTTAACAAATCCATCCAGCTGCTGGGATACGCAGACGATATCGACACCATCGCCCGTTCCCAGCGTCCCATCATTGAGGCTTTAGAAGAACAAGCCAAACGAGTTAGTTTCACGATGAACGAGGATAAAACGAAGCACATGTTGTTGACCAAGAACCGATCTGTCGAGCACCGCCTAGGACAGAACCTAACGAAGGATAACCTTAGGCAACTGCTGCTACTTCGGTTTGTCCAAACAACTAGGCTCCAAACTCCTAACTCGAAGGTCCAAAATCATGCTCTACAAAACCCTGATCTTGCCAGTCTTGCTTTATGGAGCTGAATGCTGGACGATAAGTAAGACAGCTGAGCAGATCTTGGGATCCTTCGAAAGAAAAATTCTACATCGAATCCTGTCTGCGAGGAGGGCGAATGGAGGAGAAGATATAACCGCGAACTCAACGAGCTATACAAAGATGTGAATGTAGTCCGGAAGGCAAATATCCATCGACCACACTGGCTCGGCCACATCGAGCGAAGAGACGAGAATGCTCCAACTAAGAGGATCTTTGAATCTCAGCCACCTGGTCCAAGAAGAAAAAGAAGACCGAACCTCCTGTATAAAGATCAGGCAATCTCGAACGCCAGAAACCTTGGTCTAAAAAACTGGAAGCAGAGTGCCCGCGACCGTGAAGGATGGAAAGCGGCATAAGTTCAGGCTCAGACCCTCCAAGGGTCGCTGGCCTAATGAGTTAGTAAGTAAGTAAGTGAAGAAGCGATGAAATCTGGGGAAAATCCAGAGATCTCTCAGAATGACCACTAAGGCTTCAGTACTCGCAATCCGGTTCTATTCGGTTATTTCACTGTGGTCTGTCCAGCTCCTTCTTTACACAAAGTTTCCTCAGGCGACTATTCCAATAAATTTATGTCCCGACCTTAGACGGGCAGCCCAATCTTCTCAACCTGCGGAAGTAGTAGCACCATCTCTATAAATAAATTCATTACAATGCATCCAGTCGTAGAAAACTTCATTATCTGTCATCCTCCCTGTCCTTGTTACTTAACACAAATTTCTAATTTATTCATCCGGAGGACCAACAAAAGATAACCTTGTTACCTTGTCAATGGAATTAATAAAATTTCATCAACATCTCTCCACGCGAAAGGAAATCGATAATCTTCCTACAGCTTCGACACTATTCATATTATCCCGCCCAAGTCCTTACCGTGTCGTGGCTCACCGTTAACAACCACAATTTTCACGATTTGAAATTCAAAACCCATCGACAATGACGTTCATTTTGCATTCATAATCCCGCCTAACCATAACCAGAGCCACCCTTCTCCATTCGTAGTGTGGTACTTCCTGTTTTAAAATATATATAATCCAATTGACGGAGCCACCACCTGCAGAGTGCCACCACTCTGCAACGTTGTAAGGGTCTCTCCTTCCTGGTTCTGTGATGTTGGGTGCTCTATGTCAATGTTTTTCCATTGAGCGAGAGAGAGCACCGGATACATCTGTAATGATTGATAATGCAATTATATTTCCAATAATTGAAGTTTGAGATATAAATGGGGTGCATCCGCAAGAGCAGACAGGGAAGGACTTTTATTTTTATGATCGATTGAATGGGTTTTAGGGTGAGAGAGAGAGAGAGAGAGCAACTATTAGAGAAATTTTTGAAAAGAAAAATAATTTACGACTTTTATTTCGATGGCTTATGGGCAAATGGATTGTAAATGATGGCCCAGGACGTGGGGGACACTTTGCAAAGTGAATGAGACAGATGGATGAGGAGGTTTGTTGTGGCAGAATTTAACTTTAAACGGAAGTGTGGTGATATCCTCAGACAAAGTGTTGATAGAGGTGATTATAGAATGTTCGAAGGCAATGTGAGAGGTAGATAAAGGGTCTTCCAATAGGGACTTCCCAATTTTGACAGTTGATAGCGGCCATATTGTTGAAGCTATATCTGTCAAATTGGCTGTCATTTATTCAGTCTGTTTTGCCAAATCCCTGTGGATGGATATAGCGGTCAACAACACGTGCAAATAATAAAATTGTTTTATCAACAGAACACTCAGCTCGGGCAACGTTTCGCGCGCTTCGCACATTTTACGGTCGCCATAATCGTCCTTCCGAGAGGCATATTCGCAGTGTGATGGATAAATTTGAGTCCACTGGTTCAGTAAATGATCAACCAACACCCGTACGTTGACGAAATGCAAGATCCGCCGAAAACAGGAGAATCCGAGGCAGTCGATTTCGCGTCGCTCACAAGAACTCGGCCTTTCGCAGACCACAACACGGCGAATTTTGGCTCGAGACTTGGACCTGCACCCGTACAAAATTCAACTGTCCCAGGAGCTGAAGGTAAACGATCATAGACTGGACTCTGGAGTAGTTGGAAACTGACCCTAATTTTCATCGAAAAATCGTCTTCAACGATGAGGCCCATTTCTGGATGAATGGGTACGTCGACAAACCAAATTGTCAAATTTGGGACGATACCAGTTCACATGAGATCCAAAAGCGTCCAATGCATCCCGAAAAAGTCACTGTTTGGTGTGGGTTTTGGGCTAGCGGCGTCATCGGGCCATATTTCTTTGAGAACGACGTTGGCCAGGCCTATAGGTCGATGATTACCAACTTCTTTTGGCCTGAATTGGATGATATGAACACCAACGACATGTGATTTCAACAGGACGGCGCTACGTGTCACACAGCTCACGCCACATTGGAAATTCTGCACGGGCGATTCGAGGGCATGGTCATCTCACGTGGAGGTGATATGAACTGGCCACCGAGATCGTTCGATTTGACCCCGTTAGTCGCAGGTCTATGCGAATAAGCCACAAACCACAGCGGCCCTCAAAGCCAACATAACACATGCCATCCGTCAAATTCAGCCTGATTTTTGCGCCAAAGTCATGGAAAATTTTACATTTCGGATGCACGCCACCCAGAGAAGCCGCGGCGGACTTATTCTATACTATAATGGCATCGATAGGCCTTTCAAAGGAATGTAAAATATCGATGATATCTCACACACACTTTGTTTTATTTAAATTTAAAGATAGGAAGCGCTTAATGAAAGACCCTTTATACGTTCTAGAGCTCTAAGGAAGCTTTAAAGCTTATAAACGACTGGAAATCTGCGATCCATGCTGGTAGCGTCTGTCCCTAAGTTGGTCTTCAATCGATTGACTGCTTAGAAGCCATTTAATTATGTTTTCTTTCGTCAATATTGCATTAACCGAACCAGGAATCCAGGGATGTCTTAGGAAGTTCCTCTATACCTGGTCACATAAAGTAAATATTTGATCGTCTCATTAGTAGTCTTTACAGACGTTCCATCGCAGACTTCCTGACGTTCGGTGTGACTACATAAATCGGCGCCGAGTCTCAATCTCATTCCCAGACTTTGCCAAGCCTCTACGAATAAGTAGACAACCTGTCCCGCAGGTCCACTTGATTAAAATATATCTCCTAAGCTTTTATGTTGATTAAAAAAATTACCAGGCCATCTCAACTAGAGAAACACGTCCTCAATTGCTGAATACACCGAGGTAAACCCCCTGATGAGAACCACTTGAACGTTAACAATCCCAAGGAGTTGCAGATTACATCCACTCTCGACTCAACTTGTACTTTTTACTGCGCTCATGCAGCCACTTTGTGCGAATATCCTTCCAATTTTATGCCCTCACACCGTCTTCGCTCGATTGCAACCATTCTAGTTAGTGGGTTCTGGGATTATCCCAAAAAAAGAAATGTCCTTGTTCCAACAGCTGTGGCATTCTCATTTCAAAATTACTTCACGTACGGAATTGCACACGAATGCCAGATAACATGGAAAGGATACCAAAGATGCGACTAGAACTTTCTTGAGATGTCAACAAACATACACACACATGTGCACACAGAGAGAGAGAGAAAGGGAATAAAACGCATTTAGTATTGCACTGCAACACATCTCAGCTCGTTTGTGCTTTAAGAAACACAAGCAATCATTCCAGTCATCCCATCATCCCATCATCCACTTAAGAACTAGACTACATTGCACGTGTGTGTTACAACTTCATTTGTGTCCTTGATATCCCTTCCTTTTACCTGGAATTCAAAATGAACCTCCTCTCTGTCTCTGTGTGTCTACGCCAACGTGTCGTACTAAATTCACCTCATTTCGCCTGAGTGGTGCGACATCAGTTATACAATCGTTTAATCCCATCGTGTCGAGCGAGAGTGTATCTACAGCCCGTACACCACTCACCCGCATTCAGGACATGCCGGTGCCAAATGGAAAAATCTTCTTCAAGTGACAGTTATAGAATGTCTTTAATTTGTCGTAATGAGTGTCGATATGCCGTGTTCCTGAAACGAAAAGGATGGCATCGCCGTCGCTCTCGATGTGTGGTATCTGACAACGACGCTGCTGGTAATCCTGAATGGCATTCTATCCTGTTTAACCCTTTTTTTTCCTCCGTAAATCGATTAAATTAACAAAAGATGAAGGTGGGCTGGCGAAACACCCACTTTTTCCCAGGTATCCTTGCCACACATGTGTATGTGTGTGGCATCCATTAGGTGCCAATTTAATTAGGTAATCATGTTTCTCTTTTATGCAAGCGAGTCTGATGGGTTTAATGGAAACTGAATGGGGACGAGGTCACCCCTTTTTGATTTTTTTGGACGAACGAATGTGGAGTATGATGTTCCGAGGATGAATTTAATTTGGTGTGTCATTAAGGGTGTCAGAGAGATACGAGAGTATAAAAATGCGACACGGTTCCGTCCTCATTTAAATTAAGTGCAAAGTTGGGTTATGAAACATCACAAGGTCGTATCCATTAAGGTGTGATTCCATCAGAGGTGGCAAGTGCCTAGTGGGAATTGGAAGAAAACAACACCTATGTGGGTTTGTTTATTCAGAACTGAGACTGGGTGGCGTCGTCTGAATGTTTGGAACGTGTTTTTGGGTTAGTGGCACAACTTTCAAGTTCGCATGTCATTTCAGTTAACCTTGTGTTTTGAAGGTTACAAGTGCGAGACCTTACTGACAGCTAGGTTAATTCGCTGTCTTAATCCGTCCACAAATGCTATGACCTTTTCTCTCTGAATGGCCTTGGGATTGGGGCCACACACAATCCTAATCTTAATTCAAATGGAAGTGCCTTAAAGTGTCTAAGTTCAACGCAGTAGAGTTGCTATAGATTTAGAAAATTCATCATGGACACAAACCTTTCCGTCGTACCAATAGATGGCGCTTCGAAAACATGTCAAAACTTCACGATTTCAAACTTTTCAGTCGGCTCTTCGACTGACTTACAGGCCTATAATAGCCTGTAAAATCCTAAATTCAAAGATCCTAACAAAGATAAGGATGCCTTTAGTCGAGGCGTTTTTTAGGTCCTCCGGTGCCAGGATGCCCTTGACGGAAAAGTGCCTTCTGATGCAACAGAGAGCCATGCACCCACACAGTACGTGTTCCGCTGAATTCCATCTGTCTAGACTTGCTCTTAACGTTGAGTTAGGGATGCAGCAGAGTGATTCGGCACTTGTGTACCTTCCAGAGGAACCTTGGTCAGTGATTTCATTACTTTAAATACCTCTACGTCCCGGTATCCACGAGAGTTTAACTTGGTTACGCTTTTATAAGTCTTGGAGAGCATTGAAGCAGCCAGCAACGGCTTTTGAGTAGCAATAATGGGAACTACGAGCTGTACAAAGATGTAGATGTAGTCCGGAAGGCAAAAATCCGTCGACTGCACTGGCTCGGCCACATCGAGCGAGTGCACGAGAATGCTCTAGCTAAGAAAATCTTTGAATCCGAGCCGCCTGGTTCACGAAGAAAAGGAAGACCGAACCTACGGTATAAAGATCAGGCAATCGCGGACGCCAGAAACCTTGATCTAGTAAACTGGAAGCAGCGTGCCCAGGACCGTAAAGGATGGAAAGCGGCATTAGTTCAGGCTAAGACCTCAGACCAGATGCCGGCGCTAGCAAGAGCCAGGCTGCGCGCATTGAACCAACCATTTTTCGACGACCTTTATGACATCTCGCGTAAAGGGATAAGGGATCTAATCCTCTTTCTTACCTCCACAGGTTGGATCCTAGACACCGACTGTCCACACACATCAACACACATCATCAACCAGGTCACACGAGTCGTGGTAACAAAAAGGCACACCTAGTGCTACTTGGGTTCATGATGAACCGCCACCTCTACCTACCTACATCAGGCTCAGACCCTCCAAGGGTCGCTGGCCACAGTCTCAATGGCATGCAGTTCGGCCTGAAAGACTCTAGGGACATTCCAAATGCCTCTGAGACTTTGTGATTAGGGCCACGAATACCGTCTTCAACATGTGATAACTCAAGGCACGGGATGCTTTTTCGTCAGCAATGAGAAGATGCAATGGTTGCCGTGGCTTAATGACTACTTAGTGCGTTGGACTGCTAAGTGAGCGGCCACAGGTTCGAGTTGCAGTAAACTTACTAAAAGTTGTTCGGAGCACCGCATGTCGGAAGGCAATCAAAAACGTCCGAGAGGATTATTTGTCATAAAAAAGGTTTCCAATCCGCCGTTCGGAGTCGGCAATAAAAATAGTTGGTCCCATTCATTCGTGCGAGGAACTAGGCTCGGGCTCTCTAATGGGAAGAATATGGTTATATGGAATATATCCACCCACCCGAGCTTCTCGATTCTCTGACAACCTGTGGTGCGCAAAAAAAAACGAATAACTCTAGATCTCACCTTGAGACGACTCATCAGTAATTTAAACCACAGACAAGAAAGCGTAGGACTTGCATCTCCTTCAAGCCGTTAAACACTCGTTGAACCAGTTTATGTATTCAAAAATATTCTAAAAATATTTATTCAATGACATCCTTCACATCTAACCTAACCTTCAGTCTTCCCACACTGTGTGAACCCGCCTTTAATCCCAAAGCGTAGGCATCTTCCATCAAAGGTTACTACCATGCACAACCAAATCTAAGCCATCGAAGCCGTGTCAAGGTAACCAAAAACAGAAAAAGAAAACAGGATATCCCTCTGAGTTTTCTTGAGAAATTAATTTATCAACCAGCAGCGTGTGGACTAAATGCCCCTCCTTATGCAGCAATGCCACCCAAAAGATGCCCGTGAGAAAGAAACTTTTCTCCGAAAAAAAAAAACAAAAAAAAAGGAAAAAGAAAAGAAATTCTCATTAATATGAAAATTGCAAGGATAACAAGCGCACAAAGACGACAACAACGACAACGTACATCCTTCAACATCAAACGTGTACTGAAAATGTCACCGAACAATTTATACAAAGCAATCTTGGATTTTTATTGAAACATTCTTATCCTACTTCGTTCGTCCTTACTGGATCCCTAACAACAAACAACAGTCATATATGTGGCATTTAAGCTTCCCCACCGTCTCATCCTTTGAACGATATAACGCGACACGACATTTCTGTGTGTGGATTATCATATCTGTCATGGTAGACCGCAGGATCACTTTAAAAAAAAATAAAAATCATAATATTCCTCTGCGTGGTGAAAATTGCCCAGGATGAGTGATAATACGAGTGTGAGGACGTTTATGAGAAACGCGCATTCTGAGAAAAGGGCTAATAATACGACGAGCGACGGCCCCTTGTACGAGGACCGGTGTGTGAGGTTGCGCAAGATATTGAAATCGTTTTGTTATGGGAATTCTTTGTGAACAGTGGTCCTTGTTGAGAGTGGGAAGCAATTTCAATTGCGTGAGTCCTTCCGGATCACAATATTTGCACGCTGATTTTCGCTTTCTTTTTTTTTTCATTTTTCATTTTTCACGCATGGATTGAATGACAGATTTCAAAAAAAAAGGATGTGAGTGTGTGTGGAATGGATGAATGGGGTTGGGGTAGTGAATTATTTTTGTAAAAAGGAAATGAAAATCCGTTTTGCATTCCATTCTAGTCGAGTTGCCATTTTGAATTGTTTGCGCCGGGTTTGAATTGACTTCTCTTTGGAGGATATGGTGATGCGTCTTGGCAGACACTTGACAATAATGTGATGGGTGTGTTGGTGGTGTCAGTAGCAGGGTTGACATGCAGCCAAATGTAAACATGAATCATATTGAAGAATCTATTTGGGGTCTCGTTGTGGTAATTTATGCCCGAGTTGAGGAGGCTTGAGACATTTCAATCGATTTGTGCTCAAGAGAATGTTTTTCTTGAAACCTGTCTGAGACGGGAGGTCCTGTATGCAAATTTTTTTCTAGAAATTGTGGAGAATTCAATTGAAATGCTGCTTGGATAAAAGATTGTTGATCCTGCAATGGGGTGTACATATGAATTGTCAATGGCATTCGGTTGGAGGTTAGCTTCTTAAATGTCAATGTCTGGCATAGGGTCAGTTGGAAAAGCGAGTTCTTGACTTTGTTTGGATACCGACTAGCGTTAACAGGAGGTGGTATGCCATGGATTCAAGGAGAGTGACAGTCTGGAAACAGATCAAACAACTGGAATTTCAAGTTCCTATTGCAAGTACGCCGCCAGTGCAACTACATAAAGGAAGAAAAGCGTGGAAATCTATGTGAAAATTGACAATTAGATGGTCACACCGCTTAATTCGGATGAGGATGGACTCAATCTCAAGCACCTGTCAATGCAGGAGTTCGATGAACAATTAGCACAATCTAGGAAAATAAAATAGTGTGGTCACCGTAGCTCAGTTCGACTGCTAAGCCAAAGGACACAGGTTCGACCCTCGAAACCACTGATCAACTGCGAAAAGCTGACGTCAACTCTACTGCATAGGCATAACACTGGCAGAAGGGGGGGCCTAAAGTGTCGATCGTACTAACGAAATCGGGATGTTCGAAAGAAATACTGTGAATTATAAGCAATGGCAACAGTACCAATAATTCTCCCCAGTCATTCTGGACTCGGAACAAAAAAAAAGACTGAAACCTAATACCACCAGAGTTTCAAAATCACTACACCAACACAAGCGCTGTGTGAACAGCATCACAGGGGTATTCATAACCCCTTTAGCGTTAGTGAATTATATAAAAAAAAAAAAAACAGTTTCTCGCGACACCGCATCTCGGTAGGCAATAACGAGCGCTTCTCAATCCGCCGTTCGAAGTCGGCAATAAGACTGTAGGTCCCTTCCATTCGTGGTTGTGATGTGAGAAGCTAGGCCTTGGCTCTGGATGAGCTATCGCGTCACATATTCGTTTGTTTGTTTGTTGACTCTTCAATCTCAGAAGATTACAAGATTCAACTGCTTTGGAATGACAGCACCTTGAAATCTACGCTGCTCAAGCTGCTTTACTTTCTGTCACTCTGAATGCTATCAAGAGACGTAAAAGTCTTAGATCTTCCAAACTCCAGTTAATATAGGAATAATACCTCAAAAGAAGACTTTAAGAAGATGCATTCCACTACAGAAGAATTGGAATCTCACAGTGCTATCAGGGCTAAAGACTGTAGGGACACAGGAGCTGGTGGCTCATTCAAACTCCCAGATCCTTCTAATGTAGTTCAAGCTGAGATATTTGCCATAGACTGGATAGCATGGATCATTAAAGACACAATTTCATTGGACACCGTCGATTCGTAGGGAATGAGGGTAGGTAGGTAGAAGTGGTTGAAACTGGTAAGCTTACCAGAGACACAAGTAGCGCGGATGCGCCGTTTTGATATCACAACTCACGTGACCTGGATGTTGATGGGCGTAGCTGAGAGTGTAGTTTTCAGATCTATCCTGTGGAATTTAGAAAGTTGATGATGTTGCAGAATTTTAAGTGGAAAATCTCAGATAATTCCCTGAAAACGGGTTTTCCGAGAGTGCGCAGCTTGGCTCTGGCAAGTGCCGGGCAGTCACAGAGAAAGTGGAATAACGTTACCTTTTCTTGTGAATTGTCGCAACAACGACAGTGGAGGTTGGCAGCGTGTGGACTAATTGGCCAGTGGCCCGTGCTAATTGCCAAGATTCTAGCTGCCTGGATGCGGTTTCTATTGATTAGGTCATTCGTTCCTTTTTTATCGTAGGTGGGCCAAATCTGTCTAGATATGGCACAAGTTGCAAGACTTTTCCACCTAGAGTTGGCAATAGAGAGAAAGTGTTGGATTATTTTGCCCTTGATGAGTCCCATCGGGGAGCAGACTGACTCCGCAAGGGAGGCATCCAGGATAGAACTACATCTGGCTAACGCGTCGGCTTTCTCATTCTCCTCTATGTTGCTATGGCCGGGAGCCCAGAGGAGAGTGATGTTACACCGAGCGTTTGTCTGCATTATAGTATCCTAACACTGTTCCACTAACTTGGAGGACGAAGTAAGCGATTAGAGCGCTTTGATGGCTGCCTGATTGGCAATAAAGATGCTGTTTGAGGTAGTAGGGCTGAGGCTAAGTATCTTGCAGGCTTCTCTAATCGCTAATACCTCCGCCTGGAAAACACTCGAAGAATCTGGGAGGCGGTACGATTTGGATACGTTTAGTTCCGCTGAGAAGATACCTGCTCCAACGCTACACTTCATCTTGGAGCCACGTAGGCAATGAACTAGCAAATGAATTGGCAAGGCATCAAGGACTTAAAAAAAATAATTACGCACTTGCTTTACGATTGTCTTACACTTTAGTGTCACCCAAGTCTAAGTATTGACATCTACTTCATTTCATTCGATGACTTCTGGTCTAACCACAGTTCCTTCGGATTGATTTCCTACATCACCTTTAATTTTTTCTTGAAAAAAGAATCATAATCCACATTAGAGAACAAGAATTTCATAGAATCTTCCCCCACCAAAGTAAACCCAACAGACACCCGGAACTATATACCCACTTCCTTTTCGGTTTGTATCATAATAAACTAATTCGTCCTTATTGTCATTACTGTCACGAACTGGCAGACAAATTTCCTCTCAACAAAATTGCCTAACGAAACGAAACTCCTTTACGACAAACAACATTCCATCGTCTAATACCACTTAACACCATCTTCCCGGCACAATAGACATTTCCCACAGAGCCCATCGCCTTCCTTAACACGTTCGTTCGTAAGGATCTAAGGAACCAACACGCATAGAATCAATCGAAAATCATTTATCCAAATGGATAGCATATACAAATTAATATCTTCTCATCGTTGGAATCATTTATAACGCCACCACCGTCGTCGCCACATAAGCCCCCACTTACACACACACACATCGCTCCATCACACACAACCCGAAGACTAATTATCACTTACTAATAACTCCCGCCACCTAATGTCGAAGGAGAGATGGTGGCATTTAATGGCGGTTCCTTAAGCCGATGAAAGCCTTTCAGATATACATCAATGCCACCTCTCGCAGTACACAGACTAACCGAATCAATCAATCGAACACAAGCTTCATGGGCAACAATAACTTGCTCCTTTGTGGCGGCCACTGCTCCGATAGCCTCCCCAGGAATTAATAAGGAATTTTCTTTTATTTCTTTGTGGCCACATGCTTGGATTGGGTTCGAGGTTTAGGTGTTGTCGCCGGTGTGTGTACTGAAAATGACTGACACATGGATTTGTGATTTGATAAATGGGGGGGTCCTTCGCTGGTCCTTTTTTGGGGTAATTTGATGGACTTCAAGTGCAGACGGCTTCGGTTGGGGTAACCCCGTTTTGCGCTGACAGAAATGTCCGCCCATTTCAAAATCAGCAGCTGGGAGCATAAGCCTCTG
The DNA here is from genome assembly GCA_951813785.1 of Criorhina ranunculi. Taxonomy (NCBI): domain Eukaryota; kingdom Metazoa; phylum Arthropoda; class Insecta; order Diptera; family Syrphidae; genus Criorhina; species Criorhina ranunculi. The sequence continues at coordinate 9,099,425 of OX638382.1, read as the reverse complement.
GTATTCCGTTGTCCATCAAAGGGACCACAAAACAATGTGCAGACAAAAGGAGCAGCGTCACTGACACTGGTGCATACCGGTTTGATTCTCACCCATTGACGTTTCCTGCAATCATTAGGAGATTTTGGTTAACCTCTAAGCGGAGATGGAAACTTTTGCTGCCCACAACAACCCCCTATTTGGATGGAGAGAGTCCATAGTCCACACACAGTTCTAGGAATACCAATTAGCAATCGTTCCGGCCATTCTGACCATTCCAATCGGGATGGTAAATGGGGGTGATTTGGTGTTGGACTGCGTTCAGGATATTTACAGTTCAACTTGGAATAGATACGCACAATGAGTGTGCTGGCGCTGTTGTTGCTGCTAGTGCTGGAGATAATGATTTTTCCTTTGAAGTCAGGTGGAGAGTGTTGGTATTCAACTTCGAACTTCACGTTCGCTGTCGGATTTCCGTTTTCAATAATTGAAATGAGAAGATCCAGTTTGGTTACTGGGTTTGTTGGTGTGAGGGTGGATTAACCGGGTAAATGAACTTCTATTTGGCAGTCGGGATCGTAGATAGAAGATTGAATATTGATTTGGAATTGTGGTCTGAATGAGTTGCTGCAGATTTAAGCTTAAAATTAAGCACCATCTCCCTTGACGTCCAGGATTGCATGAGAGGGTTTCATTGTTTCAAACAGACAAAACCTTTTACACTTTCCGAGCACTCAATGAAATGATGAATGTCTGGTAGCCTAGAGGCTACTTTTAGTCTCTGGATGGATGGCTTTTCTTGAATTTGTCATTGGGTTTAGCAGTCTTGCTGTTCCTATTTTGTACTCGTACTTTCTTCGCATACAATTTGAAGTTTAAGTGGAAGACTTGTTTTCGGAAGCTTGACTTTACGAAACAAAATGTGACGATGTATAGCTTGCAATGGACGGGAACAACCAAGATGTGAGTGGAAAGAGATCAAATCCAAATCGCTTAGGAAGACAGGGTGAATAAGTGGCTGTATCTCGTATGATTTAGCCTTCGATCGAATCTCTACGTGTATTTTCCTAGCATCGAATGTCCAATCTGAAAGAGAAGACAAAGAAGGAGAGTCAACGTTAGGTAAGGTTAGGTTGTAGGGTTGGCTGCATTTACATACACCCTCGCTCGGATCTCAATGGATCCATTTTGTTCCCCGATGTTGTGTGGAATACCTAAGATATGGAGTTATTAGTTTTCTCAGTTGGCCTCCCTGAACCAACCTGAGTTCCGAAGGAAGTGTAAGATGGTTCTCGGTGGCTTGCTTGACAGTCAGCCCCAATCACTGAAGAAGTGTACTCCGAGGGTTGTCTTTCTGTTTCAGGTAAAGCTTGGACATTCGCATAGAAGGTGGAATGTGTCCTCCTCAGTGCCTGTGTCGCCACATCGTCTGCATAGTTCTGTTGTGCTCAGATGCATTCTTCTTAGATGGGCCGCTTTCCTTTGTTTTTTTCTTATTTAGTTCTGTCCAGAGCGTTCCTAAGGTACGGCATGTTGTAAGTGAAGTCCATCTCTCGTTCGCAAGTTTTATGGATTTCGGGGTGATGCTGGACTTTTGAAGTTCTAATGGAGGTAGGACTGAGTCATCGGCCATTATCAGATCTATTTCAGAACCTATTCTTGCGAGCTCGTCCGCCTTTTCATTCCTCTGGATACCTGTCTCGGGACCTAGATGAGTGTAACGTCATGGTTGGCGCTGAATGCCTTGAGCTCGTCGTTGCAGCGTTTCACAGTTCTGGATCTGATTGTTGTCGATGTTATGGCTTTGATGGATGCTTGACTGTCTACGTAGATGTCGATGTGACTTCTTTTGAGTGGCTGTTGTGATAGTTCTCGCGAGGCCTCGGCGATAGCTAGAACTTCCGCCTGAAACACGCTGCTGTGATTCGGAAGTCTTATTGACCGTGCAGTGCTTAGTTCTGATTTGGTCTCGGTGTTCACTCACTTGGTGATAACTTGGTGACCTAGCAGACCTTTTTTCCACAAGTTGTAGTATGTCTAGGGATGTTCTTATAGCTTCTGATGTGACATTATTGAAAGCTCCTTCGATGTCCAGGAAGGCCGCTAGCGTTCATTCTTTGTTGTGGAGCGAACTTTCGATCGTTACCACCACTTCCTGCAGCGCCGTTTCTACCGATTTGCCCTTCATGTACGCGTGTTGCGTTTGTGAAACGTCTCTTGGATTCAGTTTGGAGCGGATGTGAATGTCTATGAGTCTTTCCAATGTTTTCAAGAGGAAAGATGTGAGACTTATTGGCCTAAAGTCCTTAGCAGTTGTGTGGCTGGGCCTTCCTGCTTTGGGTATGAAGATGACCCTAGCTTCTCTCCATATTTGTGGCACGTAAGTGCAGCTGAGGCACTGAGTCTATGTTAGTCTGTTGGTGATCGTTCGGCCTTTCTGAACTATCCGGGACTTGTACTGATTTTTAGAAAGGTTTTTGGTGGCTTCTAAGACAGGTCTCTAGGGTTGTTGAAAGAATATACACCAAGGGCGGTCTCTCAATCCCAGTCCTGCTCTACGGCGCAGAGGCATGGACTTTATCAAAAGTGGATGAGGGTGCTCTTGGCTGCTTCGAGAGGAAAATTCTCCGGGTGACTTTCAGTCCCGTCTGCATAGACGGTGAGTGGAGGAGGAGATACAACGACGAACTGTACGGGCTGTACAGCGACATCGACTTAGCCAGAGGAGTGAAGGTCCAACGACTGAGGTGGCTGGGTCATGTAGAGCGGATGGACACCAAAGATCCGGTCTGAAAAGTCTTCGAATCCGCCCGCGAGGGACATCGCAGTACAGGAAGACCGCGACTCATGTGGCGCATACAACTTAGAGGGGACCTCAACCAACTTAGCGTGCGAAACTGAAGGCAGCTAGCTAAAGATCGAGCTGGTTGGGGACGCTTGTTGGTTGAGGACCAGGTCCACCCCCAGACTGTAGCGCCACCTTAAGTAAGGGCTAAATATCTCTCTGGTTCTGCATTGCCTTGGGCATTGGCATATGAAGTGGGCGGTGCTCTTTTCTACGTCTCTATCGCTGCTGTCCTTTTCGTAAATTGTCCGTACTTAAAAGGGATGGGCCTTTAGTAGGTTGTGGTGTATGATAATCCCTATGAAGAGGGTTAAGTTAGATCTGTTAAACGCAAGAATGGGTTCTGCTTTGTTGTTGTAAATGATTGTCCAGAGTTATCTGAAGAGGCTTGATGAAACTGCGCTCCATCCACAGCTTTTCTTTGAAAGACGAGTGCTTTGTTAGGTTTAACGAGTACTGAGTGATCGACCAGTGATTAAGTCCTGTTCTGATCCATTACTCATCCGATATTTCATTCCCGTGAATACCATTGTGTCCCGTGGATCCCCTAGAAGGGGAGTCGTAAGATAGTTAGGTAAAGTTAAGGTTTAGCTTTAAGTGTTAGTATAGTTTAGGTTCAGTTAGGCTAGTTAGGGTAGTTCGCGAGATTCTTTTCCTGTCTTTCTCTCGGGTATTGGCATAGGTCCTTGGGCAAATTATGCTTTCCTTCCTTTCTTTCTTCTCTGTCCGTCTGACGTCAATTTAGGGTATTAGGGAACTTCTTCTTCTTCTATAGCTAGCATGTAAGGCACGAGATTTTGTGTGCTGAGCAGGTGATGCAAGGTGGGATTGACAAGAACTACCTCCGTCCGACGAGCTGTGCCGAGCAACGACAAGCGTGCCGCCGTCTTCCTCACCAACACCGAAGTTGCCTCCGTGGCTCCATCCTGGGTCACAACACTACGTCTCAGAGTAGTCGTCACGGCAAGGCCTTATAAGTTTTGACTTAACTACTGTAGCTTTAGCACACGCTACTGTGGTTCGGAAGTCTTATATTGACCAAGTAATGTTGGATTTTAGTGAGTAGATCCCAGGTCCCGCTCCTTCTTCGGTTTTTGACCGGTCTCCGGAAATCGAAATTATACTCCAACAGTCATCTCTTAAGGGGATACTTAGGTGGAGGTTAGGAGATGGTGCAACATAGGCCGTGGAAGTTTCTTGTTTTGTCCAACTTGCGATCTGCAGTGACCCAGTGGCCTGCTTTCCAGATGGATGGATTGTAATGGTCCAATGGAACTATTGTAATCAGGACATGTATTGTTTCAAGGGCTGCAGTTGGAGTGGTTCTAATGGCGTCAGTAGTGCCTTGAGGTTTGTGATCTTTTACATTATTTCTTAGTGGCAACGTTATCTTTTGAATCTTGATAGCTTCACCTCTTTCTCTTCGAACACACCCAAACTCTCACATCAATCGTTTACAATATTGACATTTAAATTGACTCTGCGAAACCATTTTGCATAAATTTATTGACAAAAAAATAAATTCCACCGATTGTTGCAATAAAAGTTCGGAGACTCCTGCCATTAATTGTCATCCTGATATTATCCTTTCACTTATACAAACAAATAAAAATCGTTCGCTCCTGTAGATACGTCCAAAGAATAAATAAACAAACCGAAACAATGGAAAAAATAAATAAACGAATGCGATACATCGAATAAAATGAAATTGGAATTGATAAACGACCGATGCAACTGGACTCTGCCACCAAAACAATATCATTTCAATCGCCATCCAATCGTTCGTGCCACCACATATGTCAACTCATCCTGCGCGCTGATTGGGGTACTCCCATTGATGGAGCTTCCGTGAAACATTCACAGGTAGACGGTGGTATGAGGGAGTGCATGCTTCCGGAATATCTTGTTTTTTTTTGGTCATCGCTCACATCAGACTGCGCGTTTGATCTCATATCGTGATATGTCAATTGGATATGTCGAAGGATTTCTTTTATTTTTTTATGTTTTGCAACCATGGTTGTCCTGTCAACTCTTGTGCTTTTTTTTTGTATCCAGTGTCCGGTGCGAAACAACTTCCGACCAACAATTGATGAGAAAAGTCAAAAGCACAAATAGAACAAATACGCGATGCGACTTCAATTTATTTTGCATTTAATGGACGTATTCGCGCGGATGGATAAGAGGGTAAATAAATTGAAAACTCGGACTTGATGGGAATTTTTTTCAATATGCATGAGTCGATGGTGATTTTTGAAAGCAAAATTGTTTGCAAAAGAGGTTGAGAGAGCTCATCACATGCAATGGTATTTTTTTTTTTTTATGAAATCAGCTTCGATTACAGTGAGACTTGCAGTAGGGTGGTCGTAAAAGTCATCACCCTATCGGAAGATGCTATCATTTTTGCAAATGGCGGCAAATGTCAATTCTACTTTGACATTTGTGAAGTAAACAGATACAAAATACATACACGACAACAAGATATGAATCGCTTTATTCCTAAAGAACGCGGAATAATTGTTCCGATTTTTTTGCGAAATAATTCGTCGGTGGTGTTGGCGCAGCGTGAATTTCGGCGCAGATTTCCCGGTTGTCCGACACCAACTGGGCAAACACTACAATTTTAAGCCGCTCTTCTAGAAAAGTATGGTCTAGCCGACCCCGGAGCAGCCGTTCTGCTGAGAATATCGCAGCTGTGGCTGAAGATGTCGCAGCGCGTGTAACCTACGCTCAAACCATCCTGAATCTCGACCACGAGGGACACAACTTTTCATCGAAAATCATCAGGAGCGACGAGGCCCATTTCCATCCCTGTGGATATGTGAATAAGCAAATTTAGCGCTTCTGGGGCACCGAAAATCGGCGTATAACTCACGAAGAGCCATTACACCCGTTCAAAGTTACTGCATGGTGTGCTGTTTACACTGGAGGCGTCATCGGGCCTTTTCTTTTCGAAAACATCGCGGGCCAAACGACTACTGTGGACGGCGAGCGCTACAGAGCCATGCTCAACGACTTTCTCCTTCCTCAATTGGATGAATTGTGACTGGAGAACATGTGGTTCCAACAGGATGGAGCAACAGCGCATACTGCATGAGCCACAATCGAAATTCTGAGGGCTGTATTTCCGGCTTGCCTAATCTCCTGGGTAACGCTTGATCAACGAGTGGCGAGTTATTTTTAAGACTTCTTGGGGAAAGTCGAGAATTGTTTCCAAAGAAAGTGAAGGCGTTTACCTCGAGTAAGATTGACTGCATCTTGTCGAACGTTTTCTTAATTCAACTGTGTTAATAGGCATGGGATTCCAGAGTTAGCAAAGGAGTTTTGAAAAGCTGGCCCATTGACTAGAGAGCCCCATTTTAATGTCTAGGCGCTTCAGTGATGAAGAGCTTAGGTTGTCAGCACTCACCACATCAGCACCGAAGATATGCCAACTAATCCACTAAAGACAGTACAATCACATGGGAAGTATTTTGCAGTGTTGTCACCCTCTTAAGAGACAGATTGCGATGCCCTTTGAACCTAAGATACTGAGGTGCTTAGGAAAAGCATAATGGCCCGGAAGGATGCTAGTAAGTTCTCTGCAATCTTTCCTACAGCTTTGACGTCTAAGCTCATTCATTTGGTTTGGCTCATGGCTCACTTTCGATTTTGTTTACCGTAAATGGAAGCCCGAACTCCGAACTCTGAGCAACCCAATGTGGGCACCATAGTCTGAAGATATCCTCTTCTGAACCTTGTGTAGCAATTTCCATTGTGTCCTGGTATCCGAATAAGATTCAGTAAGTTAAGCCTTCCGACTATTTTGGAAGTCATTGAAAGAATTGATAAAGGCTTAAGCGAAGCCTGATTGTCTCGCCTTTGACTTATGTTTCGAAGGGCTACGTGTAAGGTACTTGATCATGTGTCGTTGTGAAACTACTGAGGTGGAGGTACGTTGTAATAAGATAAATAGTGGAACAAATTGAAGTCTTTAATAAAGCGGACGAGGTTCTTAACGTCAGTGTTCGTTAGATCGTCGGAGTTGGTCGGAAAAGAGTCGGAGCTTCTGAGTGGGATCTTTCCTGTTGATAGGATTTTGACAGATGAAAAGAAGGAGTGAATAGTTTATGTCCTCCTATACGTGCATAAGGCGTTTAAAAAGAGACCTTACTTTTTGTCATCTAAGCCAACTGACATTCGAGCCTTTCTGATCCTAATTAAGCCAAGGTAGGTAGAAATGATTGAAACTTGTGAACCTGCCAGAGACACAAGTATCGCGGTTGCTCCGTTTTGATACCACAAAAGGCCAAATAAGTGTAAAAACTTGACCCATCATGCTTGCTTTTAGAATGTCTCTAGCTTAGGTGGAAGTTTATACCGTAATCTTGCTTTTCTGGCTAAATCCTTATCCTCTTGGTCGGGTTCGTTAGATAAGGTTAGGTTAGATCTGCGGGCTGATGAGAATGGTTACATCCTCATCGCACCTGATAGGACCTTTTGTAATAGGTACTCGTAAGTGTTTCCTCCCGTGATACCAGCGTCTTGGTTCTAACCACCCGGACGCCCTGGCAAATTTGAGCACGTCTAACGGTGATCCATCCTACAGCTCGTCAGGGTTCTGTTCCTCAGTTGGCAGAGGTTTGAACAGTGACAGAGGAAGTGGGCCATGCCCTCCGCATCCTCTGCAGATGTCATCATCGTTCAGACGTAGTTTCTTCATGTGATACCTGAGCATGTTGTGGCCAGTTAGCACTCCTATCAGCATTGACGACGATTGGTTAAGTTCGTTAGCCCTATAATTTAATGGATGTGCAGTCGTGTCTTTTATGCGTAAACGGTGCGTGAGAACAAGATATAACGACGAACTGTATGCTGTGCAGCACCATTGACCTAGTCAGAAGAGTCCAATTACAACGACTAAGATGGCTGAAGGTCACCAGCGCTCCACCCCAAAGGAACGACACAGTAGAGGAAGACCACGACTCAGATGCCTCACGAAGGGAAGGAAACTCAATCAACTTGACAGGCGAAACTGGAGGCGACTAGCTAGGTTAGGTTGTAGGGGTGGCTGCACTTAAGAACAGCCTCACTCGGATCTCAACGGATCCATTGTGTTCCCCGGCAACTAACTAACGATTGAGCTAGTTGGAAACGATTATTGATAAAAGTCCAGGTCCACTACGGACTATAGTGCACCATAAGCCATTCTTTGAGGAATCAAATCGTCTCATCAAGGATGCACTTAGTATCAATGTTCCACGGTGACTAAAACACTGGCTCAATTGAAATTTAAATATTTCTCACTCCAGGACGTGAGAACACACTTTGAATGTCCTTAATTTGCTCTTCACACCATTACCTTCATATTCACAACAACGACGCGACGCGACGCCACTCTTTACCAAAAAGTGAGTACAACCAGCCGTGGCAAATATCCATCGTAAGGACTATTAAAATATTTTTAATTGCAATCGCAATTATTCCACTTAAAAAATCCACTCTCTGTCGAATCCTCACACCTCATTTTCTCTCCTTAAGTGTGTTTGTCCATCCCTTTGTCTGTGTGTGTGTGTGTGTATGAATTTTTTTTTTTCCAATTTTCATTATCAGTTGCATTTACCATTATTTTTCAGATTTAAATTAAAAATGAATAAAATCCAAAGTATCTCTGTGTGAGTGTCCCTCCTCTCTTTTGTAATTATGCAGATGGAAAGGAATAAAGGAAGACTATCAGCTTTTACCACTGAGTGGAGCTGACAGGGACATCGAAAAAAATAAAACAAAAAAAAATCTCTGAAAATCTGAAACGAAATCATTGAAAGAGATTTTGCATTTTCGATTGGAATTGTGCAAAAAAAGAACCGTAATATGAGTGGCATGAATTAAAATCATGGAATTAATAACACGTATTGGAAAGGACGATACGAATTTTAACAGTAAATGAAGTTATACAGAGATTAACACTCATAAATGGATAAGAAAACAATAATAATTAGCCCCTGCAATCAGTGAGCGAATAAAAAAGGACTTTCGAGGACACCAACGTGGACTTTCAAAAGAATTCGAATGATGAATGCTGGGTGGTTTTTCACGTGCGATTAGATTGATTTATTTTTTTGTATGTTTTTGACTGATACACTCGAAGTGAAATGGATAGCAAACTTTTCCCCCAAGGGACTTGGCCCTTTTGCTGCTTTTAATGGAACAAAATTGCACATGGGTGGACAATGGACATTGTTATAATGCTACGGATACGGACACTCCCTCCCACATCAGAAAGGATATGGCAATATAATCAGTTAAAACTGTCAAATAATGACATCGAGTGTAGCCAAATACCCTGAGGGATGCACACTCGGAGAGAATTAAGGACATCATGGGGATCTGCATTTGTGTATGTATATGTTCGGTTGTAGTAGTCGAGAGTGTAATTGGCGTTAGATTGTTAATGGCTTGCGACAAGCCGGTCCTCGACTGCAGTGACTAATTAGAGTGATTTTGACATTGCAAAACATCCATCACGTGCCACAGTGAATTATGCACGACATGGGTCACAACAAATTCACTTTTAATGAGATAATGTGTGTGACTTCAGCTAGTTAGTGGGACGACCCTTAGGAGATATACTTTGCCATTAAGTTCAACACCCGTGGAGGATTTCAGTTTTACTTTACCATCACTTATTTCGTTTTTTGTGAGCATGGACAGTCCTGGAACATTTTGCAGTCCTTCACACACCTGCATAATGTTTTGCTAGATAGAAATGGGAATCCAAAACTGCAAGAGAATGGATATTGATTGTAAAGGAAGTCAAAGTGTAGATCTTTTGTAGATTCTCATCATGAATCAAAAGAGAGGCACGGCAATACCGACGTTTTAGAAATTGCATCTACCGTCGAGGAACTGCTCTATTTGATCCCGTCGTCATCGTCCTGAACCACTGCTACTAATTAAACGAAACAGCATCAAGGCAAAAAACCATTTGTCACCATTGTCCCAAATTACTTGTAACATTCAACCAAGACACCATCAAGTAATGAATGCATGTCGAACATTTCCACTTAAACGAAACAAAAAAGGAAGAAACTGTCTTCCAACTTACAAGTGTTCACATGAAAACTCTAGAAAAGTGTCCATGTCCACCACCCAAAATGTCATGAGGAGTGTGCTTGCCCCTCACCTCATGTCTGTGTCAGATTCTGTTGCGTCTACAAATATTCCATTTGGTCCATTCATCTATCCAGCTGCCATTTATCCAGACATCTCCGAATGGACATCGATGATTGCTCGCTGGAAGACCATGTCGTTCATCCATCAATCAAAAAAGCGAAAAACTAAAACGGTCTCGGATCTTGATTCCCTTCACACAGTTACGCTTGCATGCCAAAAAAGTTGCTCTCATTCATTTTTCTTCTTCTTTCTTTCACCTCACACCTCCTCTCTCTCTCTCTCTCTCTCTCTCACTCTCCACCAACCAATGTCGACGATGGAAAAAAATAAAAGGAAATCTTCGTGCCAAAGGTGCAAAAAGACGAATGAACACAACCGACCAGAGTGACACTCTAAAATAGATGGAGTGACACTTGAATGCCTCACAACTGCCCTTCGAAAGGACGTCTTTGATTTGATTTTATTCCTATAAAATGCTTTTGGCTTGGCATCACTTGTCGCCAGCACTCTCTATTCAATCAGTCACCGGTGTGTGACACACTTTGTGAGTGTTAGTTGTGAATCTAATTTTAATTTCTATTCCATTATTCAAATTAAATGGATTCTATTGAGTGATGGAGGAAGAGATGGAAAAAGATACAAAGATACACGAGTGACATAATTAATTCGCCTTTCAATTTGATTACAATGATGTTAAAGGACACTTTTAAAAAGCGTTTCTATGGAAAATCCTAACCAGACGAGGGAAGTCTCTCTCCGACAGACAAGGAGTGATTAAACAATTTCTTATCTGAACTGTGGAATCTATTTTTACCTCCCACAATGGTTTATATGAAAAATTAAAACGATTCAACACTCACTTCCACCGCATGTTTTGAGAGAAGGAATATCCTAGGAACATCCTGCGAACATCCTAGGAACACAAACACAAACGATAAAGAATTGGTTTTGGGTTTTTATGCTAAAAAAAAGAAAAAGTTGAGAGGTGAAGTAAATGTTGGAAATATTTATCACACCCGACACATGAACGTTAAATAAATTGTTTTCGTCTGCACGCGAGTCCTTGAATTTAATTCTTTTTTCTTTTTTTTTTTTGCTCTCGGAAGGACTATTTGTTTCGGGATGGTCTGGTTGAATGTATGTACTGTACATATATGGAACTGGGTCCTTAAAGTTCAAGTCTCTGGTGGACTCTGATGCCAATGCAACAATTTTTTACTTGAAAAGAAGTTCACTACACCCTGTAGAGAGTGACAGCTGGTATAGAAATAAGTAAGGCAGGCAATTTGAATTGACAGGGCATTCCATGGAACTCTAGGGCTGATGAACTCGACAGGCAATGCACAAATTTAGAAATTTCACCCGGAAAATTGAAATCCTTTTCAAAATGAATGCCATCAGCCAACTGCAGAGAAATAAATGACAAATGGTGGGTCACAAACGCGTTGTGACCATAAAAAGATTGCACGTCAGCATACATTTTGGAGAGAACAGGAAACACTATGTTCAAACGTGAGTCCTGAAAGCATTAAGATTTCCTCCCAGTTTGAATCCACCGTGCTAATGGTGTTAAGATAATTAAGATAGTCCAAGAAGTATTCACTTAGGGCTGCTTTCCAAATGTTTGCAAGGTTGTTCTTGATCTTCCTCGTCCCTGCAACTCCTGCAGAAGCCGTTACATGCAATACCTAAACGCTGAGTATGCATGCCAATCTCCAGTCAATCTCCAGAAAACCGAGCTAGTACTGTTTACCAATAAAAGGTGGTATTCCCACCCTCCCTCCCAGTATCCGGATACTGCTCACCTACTGTCCGTAGGGAGAACTTCCTCGCCTACCGTCCGTAGGCAGGCCCTATCCCGAATGAGTTCGAACTCCACCTAGCACCTATCTTTCATATAAAGCGCAACTTATCCTAACACCTATCATAATAGAGATGACCATGCCCTCGAATCGCTCGTGCAGAATTTTCAATGTGGCGTGAACTGTGTGGCACGTAGCGCCGTCCTGTTGTAACCACATGTCGTTGGTGTCCATATCATCCAATTCAGACCAAAAGAAGTTGGTCATCATCGACTTATAGCGCTCGCCGTTGATGGTGATGGAAATATAGACCGATGACGCCGCCAGCCCAAACAGCCCACACCAAACAGTGACTTTTTCGGGATGCATTAGACTCATTAAAGAAGACCGTGCTTCTGCACGGTATAACGACATCCTAAAGAAGTTGAAATCTTTTATGCCTTCTAACTAGTCGCTCGGACTAGTATCACATAAACGTACAATGACCTCGATGACGTGACGTTTCTACTACTAGCTAAAAAACCTTTCCTTTGGTTCCTTTCCTTAACAACAAATTAAGAGTACACCCCTGCTGACATCATCGCCTCTCTGAATTGATGAAGTGTTGCATAATAATTCTTTGCTCCAAAGTGCTTACATTTTCCCTTACAAATGAGCCTCCTCTGTAGTCCTAACAAAAACTTTTCAGTGCATCCTGTCCAACAAAACATCAGTGAAAAACTTCACTTCATTTTTGGAAGTTAATTCAATTTTTCGGGCCAAACTTTTTGAAGCCTCCGAAAAAGTTTCTCAAACACAACAACGTCTTCCTTACTTAGCCCGTTGAGAAGACACAACCATCAAACTGCAACCTTTGGACAAAGTTGATGATATAGAGTGCAGGCAACGTCAAGTAAAGATCATCACAAGGACGAAATGCCACCAGGCACGAAATATCACCATCCTGTGTCCGCGATATTATGCAAGACCTTCAGCCCCAAGAGTTAATTTTGTTTGAAGAGACTTCTTAAGCAAAAAAAAAAACAAAAAGTAGGTGCTTCATGTGCAAACTTTTCTAAGTACCCTAGGAACGAACTATCAAGGAGAATCCAACTACTTTCCTTTTTTTTCTCTCACTTTGTCCTGTCGTCCTTTGTACCATAAATAATTCCACACACTTCGGTGAGCGCGCGTTATGCGTCCTAAGAAGAAAAAAACGAAGCACCCTGCACGCCAGATAGTGCAGTACAGTAAGGAAAAGAGAAAAACTTTCGTCCTTCCTCTATGGAAGAAAACTTTTCTTTTCCCATTGTACACTGCAGTTAACTCAAACACTGTATCTGTAGAGTAGTGCCCAAGAACGTGGTTCATTTCGATTATCCTTGGGAAGGCGTAATAAGCTCTCAAGTGTAGAGGAGATATTCTCCCATACATAATCGTTTACGGTGCTTGGACCACGTTTATATTGTTGCACACTCCTGTCGTTGGCATTAATTTTGGCACTGCTGGCGGCTTATCGCCACAACGCATTGTACGACTACACCCCGCCTTTTATCTACGAAACAAGTTGAAATTAGTGAAAGATGCTTAAAGTTCTATTGCCCGGCGGTAAATTTCCAATATTAGTGCCCGACGATGGAGGTTAAGGACGAACAAAGTTTCTCGGACTCTCAATGTGCTTGTCGTAGTAAGTGTGCAATTACTTTGAGGTTTTCACCACCGAAGAGGAGGAAACTTGGATCTTTACACAACGCGCGTATAGGTAGTAACCTCAAAGTTTAAATTGTTCTTTTGATGTACCGTTAGTGGGGTTATGTTTTTGAAAGGTGAAATATATATTCTTTAAGGAGTTGGTTAAGTGAGTTTTGTGATAATAAACTCTGCGACCTGCGAACTGTGTTAAGTTACACGATTGGTTTTGGAGAGCCTTCAAGAAAAGCTTTCGAAGTGAGAGTAATCTGGCGTTGGAATACTGTCAATCTCGGATGCTTTGTTTCTTGGGTCTTTGTGCACAGCAATATGCATTTTCGATATCTTATTCGGACTTTAGAAGCAAAAGACTGGAAGGTCTGATAGGCATTTGGAATGTGCCCTAGTGTCTGATATTTCTTGCATAAAGGGACCAATCATCAACATATTCACCGATAGTCAAGCAGCGCTCAAAGCACTCAGCTCCCACTACTGCAACTCAATGGCTGTTTCAGCTGCTCCAATGCTCTCCAATAACTTTCTAAACGAAATGAAGTCAAACTTTGAAAGGTACCAGGACACAGAGGCAATCAAGGCAATTGCAGACCAACTTGCCAGGAAAGGTTCTTCTGAAAGATCAATAGGTGCTGAACCCTTTTGCGGCATCCCTACTTCCGCGTTCAGAACGAGTCTGAAACCTTATCCAGGGATTCAGACAGGCTAAAGGGGCCATTCGAACCCTGAACAAAACCACAAGAAACATTCTCAACCACAAAAGGAACAATTATCAGAAGACTTCCTCACCGATCACTTACATAAACTAAATATAGTTCAGGAATCTGAATGCCGACTCTGCGTAGAGGATGACAAATCAGCGGAACAAGTACTATGGCAGTGCGTGGCTGTCTGCAGAGTCAGGAAACACTTTCTCCACAAGGACTTCCTAACACCGGTGGACATTCGTAATGCCTCGACTGGAGATTTCCTCAATTTCACTATCAAGATCAGTTTTGATCTTTTCTTCTTCAATACAAATAACATTTCATTTGAAGCATAGTGACGCTTTGAGAATATCACCGCCGGCTTTAACACCAATCAGTCCACATGAACCGCAGAGTCCCGATATGGTCATACATCAGTGAGTTCAACTGGATCAAGTGATACGATTCCAGAACAACAGTTTGCTACAGCAGATTCGAATACCAATACAGTTTGTGGCGACAAAGCTTCCGGATACCATTACGAAGTGACATCCTGTGAAGGGTGTAAGGGATTTTTTCGTAGCAGTATACAAAAACAGATCGAATACAGATGTTAACGAGATGGTAAAAGTCTTGTAATTCGACTGAACCGCAATAGATGTCAGTATTGTCGATTCAACAAATGCCTTTCTGCTGGAATGAGTACCGAAACGTTCATGTGAACTGAATGGTACGCCCGACGAACAAAATAATCGTGTCAGTACGCCCGGCACACCAAATGCACCACAAATGTGTTCCGTAGCATCACCACAGGACTTGAAATACCCAGCCCAATTATCAGCCTCTTGACCGGCGACTGAACTCTCTGTCTATGACATTGTAATGTGCATCTCTCAGGCTCATCGTATGAATTGTACTTATACAAAAGAGCAAACTAGGGAGCTAGTAAGACGTCCTGTAGTTGTACCAGCCCTCCCTGGATGAAAGGAGAGAACTATAAACAATTTGGCTTTGGCAACAATTTGCCGCTCATGAGCCGTGAATACATCACTGAAGCACTATGAGTGCAAATTCTTCGCTCTAGAGACGGTTCCACTCAGGCAAAGCAACTTATGCCCGCTCTTGAAGCTAAAATCCCCGAATCGAGGTCACTTGGTGCAAGGCACTTCTCTCATTTAGACTGACTTCGAATGAATTGGACAAAGCTTCAGCTACCGCCATTATTCGCTGAGATCTTTGACATTCTCAAGAAGGACGAAGAACCACCAGCTGCTCCTGCAACATCGTAGAGATAGATGATGCATCAGCGGTTTAATTCTTAAATATTTAAGCTTTCATTACGAAAATAGAGGACCTCCTTGTCTAACTGGCTCCAGGCACAATAGATCTTTCAGGTTTCAGTGCCACATACGTCAGTCGCAGAGCCCAACTAATAACAATTAGCATACAGACGACGAAGAGGTCCGACTTAAAAGATTGGATACCGCTGCTCTATTGCATGAATTTCTGCTTGAAAATAGAGTTGTTTTTGCCCGTTCTTACTATTGGAAGGATTTTGTACTAAGACCGTATACTCCAGCTCTAACTCCATTATCTGTCTTCTAGACTTGCATACTTACCAAATCTCCTATGATTCATATCCTTATCTGGATTTACTCATTCCGTTTACAAGGTTAAGTCAGTATCAGTTGGTGATCTTCTTAACAGACCGAGCAGAGCAGGGCACCCATCAATAACCTACACATCTTTTTACAAGCCTCCGAAAAGCACTGCTAGACTCCTACCTACCTTACTTAGAAGAAACTTGGGCGCAGGGTCATAAGTCCACAGGCCAAAAGTCCACAATGGACTTTTTACCCACATGGGTCCTTTTAGTCTTTTGCCCTGTGGGCTTATGACCCTGCGCCGAAACTTGAGTTCTGATCTTTATTTCGTCACAGAAATCATTACTTTTTTACGAACATCCGAACCTACTTCCAGGATCCTTGCTCTCCATCCTTCGTCAAACATGTACTCTAACAAACAACAAAACTCTAGTGATGAAACTTTAACATTACGTTAATGCTGATGGAAACAATAATCTTTTATCACATCAATAACAAACGATAATATTCCAAAATGGCACCTTCATGCAAATTATAAGATGAATTCTTAAAATAACTCTTCACTTCCTTCCGTTGACTTCCGTTGGCTCCAAGAGGAAGCACCTGTATGCCATTTCCTTCGAAAGCCATCGTAAATCTCAAACTCATTTACAATTTAACAACGAAATACGTTCTCTAAACGATGCAATTAGATGTCGTAACAGCTCTTCACATATGCAAAACAGTTATGATTGTCTTAAGTTCAAGTTTAATGCCACCCTATCGTGACGGGGTACAAAATAATTGTCAAATTGTGGGCCAATTAAAAAAACTTTTCCCCTGCGCGCAATTATAACGATTTATTTCTCAAATCTCACCCATGGCATGTGATGCTTTTTATAGATTCTCAAACAAACACACACGTCTTTCTTTAACCACAAAAAAAAAAGAAGGAAAATCACAAAATAACGGTAATTTACTAAACAAAATTACGCATTCACTTAACGTGTTTTGACAATTTTATGAATTTAATTACATCATTCGTTACGTCATTTACGCTCTTTATTTTTACCTCTCTTTTGTCATGAAGGTAAAGGCACCTACTAAACCTACAACCTGCTAAAAACACACATATTACAGCCTTCACAGGAAACTCCAGGTTCCAGGATACACACACACACAACAAAATTACTTTGTGTAAAATTTCACTAAGAGATATAATTTTCAATTAGCTTCCTTCCGACACCCGACATCCTTGCATCCGCGTTCAACAATTTGCCACACCACCACCACCATTGTGTCTTCGTCATCATCCTCGTCGTTGGTCGTTGGAGTTCTCTCTCGTTGTCAGGATAACAAAAAAAAAAACAGAAAACTTTTCACCAAGCCATGTGATTAGGTTGACACATACCGGTGAGATGGGAATATGCCATCAGAATGTGTTGTATATGAGCGAGTGTTCCGTTTCTTTAATTCACAATTGTGACATTAATTTTAATGTACGACAGGAGAGATAACAATAATACGAGCAAAGTCCTTTTTGATGTCGTTTAATAAATCCTTTTGGTTTATTTCGTTTGAGTAATAGGAAGATCGTGATCTGTGAATGGAAAGTAATGTATTGATGCAATTAATTGAGGCTAACTGTGGGGTTTTTATGTTTCTTTTTTGCGTAAAAACATGCTACAGGAGGACTTTTCATTTCTCCCTTGGAAGTAGCATCTGTCAATAGATGTGTCACTTTATCTGAATTTCTTTTAGTTAATGGATCCTTTGTGTCTAGTAGCATCTGTAACTAACAACGAGTAGCAGTAGGACACAACATCGAATGCCTCTCAAAATACATTTGACATTAATTTCGCTACTATCAAGTGACATCATTACCAAGAACACAATAGAAAAGCTGCTCCTGGGTTTCACGAGACGACCACAATGAGATCTCCTCTGATTTGGTAAAAGAGATCAGAGATTCACATTCGGTACTGAGAACTTTAAATAAATCTTTCTAAAGACTGCTCAAGGGCAGTGATAGACATTTCCAAACACCACGCCAACATGTCGTGAAAACAGCAACACCCAGCTAGAACTGCTAAGCGATTGGCCTTCGAGTAAAAGAGGTGCCAAGCTTAAACCAAGTCATCTCCTCTTGAATTTTCTCCTTCAGAAGGTTAAGGCTTCAATCCCGGGGTGGCCCTGAGCCACAACCACGCCAATGTGTGGTGAAGACAGCAACACCCAGCTGGAACTACTAAGCGAATGGCCAACGAGCATTAAACCAAGTCATCTCCTCTTGAATTTTCTCCTTCAGAAGGTTAAGGCTCTAATCCGTGGTGGGCCTGAGCCTCAACCAACAAGCGTTTTCAGCCAGCTCGAGGTAGCTACCTCCAGTTTCCCCCGCTAAGTTTCCACGTGGTCGACCACATGAGTGGACGGTCTTCCTATACTGTGTCGTCTCTCGGGGATGAATTCGAAGACTTTCTGGGTCGGAGCATTGGTGTCCATTCACTCTAGGTGACTCAGCCACGTTGGACCTTCACTCTTCTTCAGTTCACCGTTGTATCTTCTCTTCCTCTCACCATCAATGCAGATGGGAATACAAAAGGACTTCAAATAGCCTCAGAGGAAGAATGTGAAACAGTCATCTTGAGTGACCTTGCTGACCGTGACGACAAATTGCCTAAACAGGAGATGGGACGGCATAGGAACGTGGCTTGAATAAGTTGATTCTCTCACACGATTGTGGTCATACGGTCCTGCAGTGGTCCTCTGAAAAGAAGTATACTTAGATCAAAAGAAGATTCATTGTGATACCACTGTGAGTGCTAGGATTGGACCCCTTAAAGTCACAGACATCACATAATCAACCTGTTTTCAAATTGTCTCTCGTCCTTTTAAGTAAAAATAATATTTTTCCTGTTTCCAGTCACCTCCACATTCGACACAAACGACGACGATGGTAGTTTTCGTATAAATAAACAGAAAACTCGCAACAGGATCAAAATGACTAATTAGTCGCATTGGAAGTTTTCCTTTCTTCGAGTTGGGAAAAAGTTTGTCCTCAACTCCTTCCACAATCTATAACTGGGGCTCTCTTGGAGTTTATGTACAGCAAGGACATCTGTTTTTCGTAATTTACCCAATAAACTACTCCTGAAACCATTAAGATTGCCTAACGTTGCAGTTTAGACCGTCCGTGCTGGCGATAATAAGATCATTTAGTTCGTTAAAGAAGTACCTATTCGCCTAAGCTGGGTTTTCTGATGCTTGCGCGTGCAAAGGAAGTGCACATTCCAACTCGAATGCTTTCGATTCTGTGACGCAAATTCACTTCTGTAACCACAATCGAAGAAGTAGGCCACAATCAAACGCCAAACCGAAAGGGCTAGCTTTCAGTGGATGTAAAGACGTTTCGTGAACAACTTTAAGACTGTTGGACTGTCTTTATTTTACGAACAAATCTTCCAGCTTTCGCCAAAAAAAAATGTCTCAAAGCCTGTATTCATCGAGATTGATGTTTTCAGTCAAACGGCCTTCCAAGGCCTGACTTATCTTTTACTTTGTCTTGCAGGCCAAAGAATAGTAATCCTCCGGGATGAGTTGAAAAAAAAAAATACGTTGCAAAACTCCCCAATGACATCAGAGGCAGTGTAGGCGTTCTATACTCCGGGAAATACGGTATCAATCCCCTTTTCCTATTTTCTAAATTACCCACGTATGATTAACCTTTAACTGCCGTCACGTAACCTCACTCTCCGCGAACTCATTTAGCAACAACAAAACGAAAAAAAAAAAACTTTCTCCTTACGTAAACCCAAACTGATATCAATTTGTCGAATTGTCTCTCCTGTAAAAAAAAAAATATCCTTTCTGCACACCGGCTCCGTTGTAATGAAAACCAACACCTCCCCACAGTCACTCCAAAAATAGAAAAAAATAAAAAAATTTTATTAACTTTTCCCAAAAGCGATGAGCAGCAGCAAAACTTTTCTCACAAGCAAAAGAAAAAAGAAAAAAAAAAGGATACGATTCAAACTCGGACTTTGGCAAAAGTTACAACACCCTCCTCCCTCGGTGCCGTTCGCATTTGGACAAAGTACACAGACATTTATTTAAGTGTAAAATTCAGTTATTAACTTTTCAATAAACTTCTTCATCTACTTTTGCAATACTTTTGGTTACACCCTGCTCGTCGTGGTCCCGCACCCTTCCAAAGAAGACATCCCGTGCGAAATGTACCACCATAACGTATCCGATTTCAGTGAACAGCAAATATACGACACTCTCTGACTCTGACTCTAGTTAAGCCAAATGCGCGAACACCAAACGGACTTATTGAGTAAATTACGAAAAACAGATGTCCTTGCTGTACATAGACCCCAAGAGAGAGCCCCGGTTATAGATTGTGGAAGGGCGAGGTAAGGACAAACTTTTTCCCAACTCGAAGAAAGGAAAACTTCCAATGCGACTAATTAGTCATTTTGGTCCTGTTGCGAGTTCTTTGTTTATTTATACGAAAACTACCATCGTCGTCCTTGTCGTTATGTCGAATGTTAAGGTGGATGGAAACAGGAAAAATATAATTTTTACTTAAAAGGACGAAAGACAATTTGGAAACAGGTTGATTATGTGATGCCTGTGACTTTTAGGCCAATCAAAGTGCCCAATAATTTGGTTCTATCTTGGGTTAAGGACGACAAGACAGAAATGAATTTATCAAAGTAGCATAGGCCTCCAAAAGTTTTCGAGTTTATCTCTACCGTATTTGTTCAACCCCATTTTGAAATCATCTTAGAAAGCATTTTCGAAAACTATTCACATAATCAAATCCATATCTCATCGAGCTCTAGCTTGTGATCTAGTTATGAGGCATGTTCAAGGACCAAAAGAAGTTCTATTAGCATTTCTCTCATATCATCTCTATTATTTCCATTAGCAATGCTGACATAATGTCATATTAGAACTTGAGCCATCCCACATGTATTCCATTTAGAATCCTTTTCGATTCTCTCTCACTCTTTGTCTTCGAAGAATATTCCTTCCACATGCTTCCTTGTACGCATATACAACTGAAAAGGAAAGAAAATGAAATTAATTATCGAAACTTTCATCAAAAGCTGACTGAATTAATTTCACTAAATAATTCAAAAAGAAAAATTACTCACTAAATGTGTTTCATTCGTTTTTCCCGTACATGTGTGTGTGTGCCTTTTGTATCTCTAAAGATAATTTCTTATTCCCAGGACCTCGAGACAATCAAAAGAAGAAAATGGTTCATTGAAATCATTGACCTGATTGTTCATCATTGCTCTTTTCTGGTGTGTTATTACTCGTACTTGTCGATTTAGCACAAGATATATACACACACATACACATGTTATCATCCTGCAAAGGACAGTTCGAATGAAGACAGAAAGTTAGAAATCATCGTTCTGGTAGCAAGGCAATTAAAGCTTTCTTCGCTTATTTTGATTATCAATTACACTGGTAAAATTATTACAGAAAAAGAAGAAAACACAAGGATAATGCTTGGGTGTGTGTGTGTGTGTTTGTTGGGATGTGTACATAACACAGATCCTGTAGCTATATTTCTTGACACATATCAGCATTCTATTCATACATGGGTGGTGGTCAGCAGAGCAATAACAGTGACAGGAGCGGATTTAAGGCGACAGACAGTAAGGACACTTTTTCGGAATCAAACACGGTTGCTCTGCTCCACATCATACCGTCGTCGTAGTGTTTGATAGAAGATCAGACTGCCTTATCTCCATGCATACTTAGTTGGTTGTGGAGAATGACTCTTCACGTAGGCCATGTAGTGATGTGGAGACTAAGGAGTGACTCCTGGCTATATGAAGTCGAGGAAATCTTCTGGTTTTTGGCGAACTCCAGGATGTCAGCGATCACTTTGCTCTCCACATAAAACCCAGCACCGTGCAGTGGCTGTACAATGGCAGAGGAAGTGTTCCAAATCTTCCTCCACCTTAGCGCAGTTTTTGCAGATTCTATGTGCGTGCTTATTGAGACTTATGTCCCTCCATCAATTGAAAGAATTGTGCAAAACTCACGCGCCAACACAGGAGACACCATGTTTCGAAAGTCCGTCCAATTACTCGCATACGCCGATGATATTGACATAATCGAGAGAAAGCAGCGTGATGTCAGTGGCGCTTTCGCTAATATTGAGACGGAAGCGGCGAAAATGGGTTTAACGATAAATGAGGACAAGACCAAGTATATGCGGTTAACAAGAAAGGACACTCAACACCGTCGTCTCGGACAGAACGTCTCCCTCGACAGTTATAACTTTGAGGTAGTTAAGGATTTTGTCTACGTCGGCTCAGCTATCAATTCAGACAACGACACCAGAGCTGAGATCAAACAAAGAATAACTCTTGCTCATCGCTGCTTCTTTGGGCTAAGAAGGCAATTGATTAGCAAAGCCCTCTCTCAAACAACCAAAGTGAGCCTTAATAAGACCTTAATAATCCCAGTCCTGCTCTACGGCGCAGAGGAATGGACTTTATCAAAAATGGATGAGGGTGCTCTTGGCTGCTTTGAGAAGAGAATTCTTGGAGTGGTGGAGGAGAAACAACGACGAACTGTACGGGCTGTACAGCCACATCGACTAAGCCAGAAGAGTGAAGGTCCAACGACTGAGGTGGCTGGGTCATGGAGAGCGGATGAACACCGATCCGAAAAATCTTCGAATCCGCCTCCGAGGAACAGCGCAGTAGAGGAAGACCGCGACTCAGGTGGCGCACGCAAGTTGAAGGGGACCTCAACCAACTTAGCGTGCGAAACTGGAGGCAACTAGCTAAAGATCGAGCTGGCTGGAGACGCTTTGAGTTGTCCTTAAGAGGTGGTTTCAAAGGCTCATTACCCCGAGGCATAGGTGTTCATCCACATGACATGACGAAAAACTCTTGAAGATTCCAAGTGAATTTTTTGTGGATTTGTTCAGGAATCGGATGGCCTCTTTAGCCTGTCTGAGTCTCTGAGTGTTATTCCAGTAGGATAAGAGGTTTTGTTTTTCCCAGCTGTCCAGACTCATTCTGAACGCAGAGGTTGGGATGTCGCAAAAGGGTTCGGCACCTGTGTACCTTTCTAAAGGACCTTTCCTGGCAAGTTGATCTGCAATTTCGTTGCCTTCAATGCCTCTGTGTCGTGGTAGCCACCAGAGCTTGACATTATTTCGCTTCTATAGGTCCTGGAGAGTATTGAAGCAGCCTTGACTGTCGGTGAATATATTGACGGCTACCCCCCAGGCAGATGAATTTGTTCACGACCTCGAAGTTATAGTTGTTCATTGGAACGTTTTGGTCAAGAGGTTTTTTTTTTGTCTGTCGGGGTGTTGGAACACCAAACTGGAACACAAAAATTGGTCCATTGTACTACCAGTACCCAAAACGCTAGATCTTAGAGTTCATTTGTGTTTTGCACTGCGAGAGCTGACGAGTTGCAGCAAAGACAAATCAAAGGTTTTGTTGTGACACCACTTCTCGACAGAAAATGGAATACCTCCGAGAGTCTAATTTGTCATTTAAAAGTTTCTCAATCCACCGTTTGGAGTTTTATGTACTACTGTCCATAAAGACTTCCTACTGTGCCAAGTTAAATCATCCAATTTACTGCTTCATAGCCAACTCCGCTCCTGACTTCAAGTCTGCCCCCTTGCTCCATTCCTAAGGGAATTTATTATCCCTTATTAATTGACTCAGCATCTCTCTATCCTAGTTAAAACATATCACGTTCTTAGAATAATACACAAGGATAAGATACGTAGGCAATAACGGTTGGCCACTTTTCGCTCCTAATTGAAAATTAGACCGTTCCACCACGTGTAGGTATACAAAAATCCCAACCGCATGCTTTTAGTTTTTGCCTGTCTCAGCCAAAATGTGGATCCTTTTGATCGCCTTTACTTAACGAAAATCATAAATAAATACAAGAAAAAGGAAAAAAAGAATAGAAAGGATAACAAGGAAAATGTTGTGCCGGTTACCCAATTAGCTGTGTCGGTGTGTCTATGTGTGTGTTCCTATGTGTGGATAAGTTATTCTTCCGTATCCCTATAGTGTTCTATTCCATCCATCGTTGATTACGTTGAATGTTTCTCACATCCACATCCTTCTAGATCCAGGTTGATTCCTAATGAGTTAGTGTGTGTGTCAGTTGCGGCCACTGTGTGCTGACAATTGTGAAGTGCAACGATGCTGAAAACGTACATTTTCCAAACACTCGCTCTGATGAAGATATGACAGAAGGCACGTACTTTGTGTGTGTGTAATACACACAAAGTTTTCTTTCTTATTCCCTAGTTTGTTGACATTATTAGGGGTAGGGAGAGGGGTGCCCTAGAATTCAAGGAAATTTAAGATCGGATTCACCTTTAAATGTTTCGAAAATTGAATTTTGATGTTATTGCCAATTTAGGCATATTTATGGGTTTTAAAGTTGATGGGGTGGCCCCGGAGCTATTCAGATGGCAGACCTGCATATTTCACTTCGAAGAATTGCCTTAAGGGTTCAATTTTTTATTTTTTTTTTTTGAATGAAGGTCATAGGGAATTGTATAGGGTTGTCCTATATTTTATAGCTTTTAGGTGGGAGGTGTACACAATTTGAGTAAATAAAATTTAGATTTATTGACATATTAAGGTGGAGTATTTCATGGTAAATGACTCGGTTAAGATTAACTACCCACAGATTTAAAAGATTGCCTGTCATACTAAGAATTCGTAAGGAAACTATTCAACTCTTTATAGATCGTTTCACATCTGTCATCTCCATCTATGTGTTCTTTTAGGATGTTTTGCATTTCAAATTTGTATTCTAGTTTCTCTCTTCGTGTGCATCCCCTTTCAGGAACTAAAGTATCATTCCACAATCCTTAGCTTAACCAAATTCCATTTCGATTTTCCATTAAATTAAATGTTCTCTTCATGAAGCCTTAATACCATAAATCACCCCCATGTCCTTTGGTTCTCTAAAAAAACCAAACACCAACATTCACACCCAACCATCGACACTGCAGCAGGATCACGATAAATAATCTTGCCTTGGTTACACTCCAGGATGTGTCTGAAAACAAACCAAGTCTAACGCAAGTATTTATATCGAAAACCTCAAAAATCCTTTCTGTGGTATATTATCCTGCCGGGCGCATAATCACTGATAAATGTCCAACATTTCAGGTCATCATTTCAAAAGCAGTTTTAGAATTTATGTCCGTCCTAACACACAGCAATTCGCGTTCCAAATGACTAATCAGAGACCGACCCGAATCACACTGAGATGAATCGTTAACAGGAAAACCCTAATTTCATTATCCCCAGTCTGCTCTCGAAGCTGGTGTGGAACTCCATTGAAATTGCCCAGAACTGGACTAACTCTGGCAAATGTGATTAATTATGTGTGTCCGTCCGGTGTGTGGTATGGTCCGGTGTTAGTTTTAGGGTTTTTGTATCCACCACATCCGGTTGAGGATAAAGTTTCCTTTGGCTTACTATAACTCTCACGCACAGTCACATATTGGACGAAGGAATTTAATTAAACGTTTGTTATAACCCATAAGAAGCTCCTTTAGCAAAACCATCCAATGGTGAGAGAAATCCTTTTTAACTTTTTAACTTTCATTGTCCTCGTTGTGATGGTGGTGGCGTCGTTGTGAGAGGACACATCATTGTAACAATTTTCATCACGTTTCGCGTTTGCCGGTGCTTCTATGGTGTCCTCGTTCCTGTACACAATCCTTTTCTCCAGGATGCCATTGATTGTGAATAGACGTTGAGTTATCTAAGGGAAATTTTTCTTGATCTTTTTATGTTTGCACGATGCATAGGATAGTGGTGTGCACACAAAATCTCGTCTTCAGTCGGGCAAGGATAATCAGATTTACTTACTCCTGCTTATTGCTGTTAACACAAGTCGCGCAAGACGGTAAGGCAACGTAATGCAGCAAGGGGAGACTAACTAAAAGAAAATCCTGGACTCTTTGTATACTCGTATGTATAGGGATATCCAGTGTGGAAAGTAGACTTGATAGCTATGGATGATAGGAAAAAAGAATTGAATACGTGGAAGGGTGCGTTCACAGACGATGTGAAAAGTAAGCAGACGACCATAAATTCTGGTAAAACATAATTGTCGTCAGACTTGTTCTGAGTTCCTGGTGGAACTTCTTTGTCGAAGCGCAGTCTTTGGTCTTCTTTTTAAAGCGTTACATAGGCATCTTTAGATACTAGAGGTAACACCTTCCTTCTTCTACATCTCTTAATTTAAGGTGGCGCTACAGTCCGAGGTGGACCAGGGCCTCAACCAACAAGCGTCTCCAGCCAGCTCTACATCTCTTAGACCTCTTTAAAGTTTAAAGATAGATATAAGAATTAGGTCCTCTTTGACCACATCGGGGAACACAATGGATCCATTGAGATCCGAGTGAGGGTGTACATAAGTGCAGGCACCCTTACAACCTAACCTTACAAAACCTAAGTCCTCTTTGTTTTTGGAAACTTGTGTTGGGTTTGTGTCTGTGATCTGTTGCTTCCAGGCAATCTTCCTAAGATGCTCATAATAATGGAATGTAACACTCATATACCTGACATAGAGCTGTCAGCCTATATGTGCCTATGTACTAAAACTAATCCCTGCGGGACTTCTGTTAGATATTACTTCGCGGGGTTGGTAAGCATATCATGCTACATGTCTTTGATCAGCTGCTCCTGATTCTCTTCTTTTCTTTTCTATTTTCCGCAGCTCATTTTGAAGAGTCATAACGAAGTTGCATATTGGCATCCCATTCTCGACGTATCTTCGTCTTCATCTGGACATTCTTGGGCAGGATTGTGGACTGTCGTTTCCAATGCGGTAACCACCGTGACCAGACATGTAGTTACAGTCTTCATACTTTCGACTTATTCAGTCTTGGATTGTCGGTATCAAGCATTTAAAGCCAACATGCATCGGTACCTCCTTTGTCTCTCCTCTGATTTCCCTAACTCTCGTGCTTTAGTTAAATGGTAGTCATAATCCCTTAAGCTCGTGCTGATTATAAAAATAAAAATTGATTTGTATGTCCATCCGCCTTCTGTTGTAGTCGTCCAACGTACTTGTCACATAGCTGCTGACACTGCCTTCACTTCAATTTTGATAATCTTTATACCATTGGCTCTTCTGATCATCTCATCTTCAAGGGTGTCGATGGGGGTCATTCTCGCTATAACAGAGGTGGCCTCGTCTGACATGGTTCGAAAGCCGCTTATTGTCTCTAACGTGCAGCGTCTGTAGTCTCCTTTTAGTCTCCTTCGTCCTAAGTGCCTTCGCCTAGACCGGGATGGCATACAACAAACTTCGGACCTTTGAGAAAGGTAAACTTTGCTCGAGTATAAAGGATCGTGTTTCTTGCACAGCATTGTGGAAAGGGTTGCGTATAAAAACCAAGGATCTAAATAGTATTTTCCGATTTCGCAGAACTTCCTGCAGAGAAATGTATTTTCTAACCCCACTGTGTACAAAGAAAAACCCTTTTCCTTCAACAGCAAGCTCTACATCACAGTTATTCAATTACCATCCACCGAAGACGTGGTTTATTATTAATTTCCCTACAGCTGAATGGCGATTGTATGAAGGAACGGGTTAAATTGATTTTAAAAAAAAAGGATTTATCCTGTCACGCGGCACACTGATGGTGCTTGCATAATTCAATGAAACAAAGGTGTTGGTTGAAAGGACCGATTTTTATAAAGGAATTTCAGGCATCAATGCCAATCTTTTCATAGAAATAGTTTCCGACAGGCTCTTTGCGTAAAAGTTGATCCCTTCGCATCCGAAGTAGCTCGTCTTATCGTCCACCGAAGTGATTGAAACTATTTCCTATCTAATAAGCGAACGCAAGGAAAAAGAAAAGCGAGAAAACAAAAAAAGGGAACAAAAGTGAAGAACACTTTTTTTTTTTTTTTTAAACTGTTGATGGAAGAATTCCCATAAAGTTAACAATAACGATGGCTACCTAAATTGTTCACAGGATTATGTTTGAAAACTTCCTTAAAACATGAGAAAGCGATAACAGGCGCTAGCAGCAGCACCACCATCGCCAAGATAACAACAAAAAAAAAGTTTAATTGAGAAAGTTGAGGAATTTCAATTAACCCCGGACAATTTCAATTTTGTTTTTTTTTTTTTAGTTATCTTCTTTCGTTTTTCTCTTCCATTTCATTCTTCTGATACTTCTTGTGCGTTGTCTGCTTCTTTGGCTTTCTGCTTTGGTTTTCTAAAGAACTGTTTCTTTTAGTGTTTTGTTTTGTATTGTGTTTTTGAAGGCGGAAAGAAGTATTTGAGAGCTCTAGCGATGGCTTAAAACAAATTGCAAGGATGTATAGGATAGGGATAGGGCGGTATAGGGAATTTTTTTTTTTTTTTTTCGTTTTTTTTTCGTTCGATTTTATTTTAGAAGATCATAGACTGGTGTGCGGTAGGAGGTGTTGCTTCCTGGAAAGTTGAATTGGTTCCTTTTGAAAATGTTTGCGTAGAACATTGTTGTTTTGGGGGCAAATTTCAATCAGGATGAACAATTTTCTTCCCTTTTATCATTAAACGATTTAAGTTTCTGGAAGAAAAAAAAAGAGCTTTCATTTCGTTTTATTCTTTCGGTTCTTATTGGCCTTTTTTTTATCAAAAAAAAATTGAATGAGTTGATGATGTGGTGTTATGCCTTCAGGAACATGATGGTAATTATCAAAAAAAAAGGAATTAAAAGATTAAAGTTTGTTTCAAGCGTGTGGCTATCCTTAATTTCCTTTATTGGATTTTGTAGAAGCATCTGTAAAGTTTAAATGGGTTTCGTTTTTTTTTTTTCATATCATGGCGTTGTAGTAGGCTTTCAGAGCCTTTCTACCTCCCTGTCTCTATACCTTTCTTAAGTCCATAGTACATGACATGGAAATCGTTGCATGTACATGCGACATTGACGTCAAGAAAAAATGCCGCATCTGGGTACATGTTTGTTGCATGCGACTAGTGGTTGCATGTGAATTTTGACCCAAAAACTGGCATGTTTCCATGCGACGAAGATGTCGCATGTGATCTGGTTTCAAATATGATTGCATGTACTTTGTCACATATGCGGCGCTAGTACACGACATGTAAAATAGTTCGCATGTGTAGCATGTAAAAAGGAAATAAGCTGCATGTACATATGTATGTACATGCCACTTGCCAGTACACGACATGGAAAATGGAAAAAATAGGATTAAAGAAATTGAATATTAAAAATACAACGTTAGGTTAGGTTAGGTTAGGTTGAAGTGACTGCCAGCTGGATGGCAGCACACTAAGACCAGTGAATTTACCGAAACTTTTTGGTAGACCACTATGCAATTGATTTGAGGCGAACAGCCGTTTTAGCAGCCATTTGTCTGCCAAAGATGTCAAATTAAACAGAATATCCAGTGCTGCAGAGGGTGCAGTGGGAAGTGCTCTGCTCATGCACCGACAAGCTAATCGTTTGACCTTGCTCAGATGAACTCGGTTTATGGCCTTATCACCAAATTTCAGAGAAGAGGGGATAGAACACCGCCTTGTGGGGTACCTCTACTAACAGATCGCCACCCAGCTCCGATTTAGTAATCTTGCTGGAGAGCAGGAAGTTAATCAATGCGCCAAGTTAGTATCTTTATACACGTTCCAATCTAGTGCACTTCTTGTGCTTTTAACACTGTTGAAAAGTTTCCTACAGTTATTTCTGGCAGACCACCAATGTGGCTTTTTCTTACCCCTTGGTCGAATTAGAGGACAAGAAGAAGTCATCGCCCTATTGAAGACGGAGGTGAGGTTCTCCACCAGATAGTCTAGCTCCTAAGTGTTACAGGGGTGTCTAGGAAGGCCAGAGTTTACTAATTCCTTAAGCAACTATTTGTTCCGTGAAAATACAGAATAGTTTGGCGAATTTTCATCGAAAAATATCATAAATAATAGGAGGTTGCCATGGGACACATGCGACAGTATGACAGGTATTTTCCATGCGACATCTGCATGCAACAACCCGCGATATGTAGCATGTAGTCACAAATTGCTAGCACACGACATGTGAAAAAGTCGAATGCTTGGATGCGATGGGGGTGTCACATGTGGCTCACATGTACATGCGACACCACATGCGATCATCATAAATGTAGGTAGTACACGACATGTGAATTCCATGCAACCATTGGGACCGAATATGACGTCAATGTCGCATGTGCATGCAACGACTTCCATGTAGTGTACTATAGGCTGTCTGTCTCTTGATCTTCTCTCCTTTTTGAACTTTTATCTAGACTGGAACTCAGAAATTTATCAACTCAATGAATCAGGACATCTTTTTAATTTTTTCTCTAACTGACGGGAAAGACCAGTTCCAACCAACACTCTAAGCATTATCGTCCTATGACTCTGCATTAGCATGTGGCGCTTTGTGGCCCTTAAGACTGTACAACTTACCCGAGACGATATGTTTTTTTGATGCACATTTTGGTGAATGTACAGAAATTCATCTAATCCCTTCGTCCTTTTATAATTAAGACTTATTAAAGCGAAAAAAGGAAAATGCATTCACAAATTTTGTTACAACAAGAATTAGGTCAAATTTAATGTGCTCAATCCTCCCTGAGTCTTCAGTCTTTTAATTAATTAGTTTCTCCTTCTATAAGTGAAAGCACTTTCCCGAAATAATTGTTTAGAAATTTCAACCTGCAGTCGGAGGAATGCTCTTGACCTGACTTCTGTAAATGTAAAGTCACAAACTGTGCAATTGACATCAAAGGAATTGCAATTAGTGGACCGTACCTATAATGAAAAGGTTAATATTTAAGGGCATTTCCTGTGTTTACTGTAAGGCAATAAACCATGCTTTGAGTAATTGACACAGGAGAGCGGATAATTGTTTGTTGTGGTTTCCTGAATTCTAAATCTCAAGTGAGTAATTAGGAACTCGCGAAAGGTAGTTAAAAAAATAGCTAAGACAAGGAGGTGTTTTAAAGAGGGGACTCCCCAAAAACATCAGCTGATATCGACATGAAAATATGTCTACAGAGATGGTATAGTTCGGTTAGTAAGCCCTTTGCTGTATACCTGAATGATGAATATTGATCCACCCTCGATAGAAGTAGCATCTTGCTTTGTCATTATCCTTGAATCGAATGCCTTCACGTTTCAAAATACAATTGTCCCTTACGAACGATCCACAAGATAGACCTTAACATCGAGCTTTGTAAATCGTCAGTATCATCGACTCGAATCATCGTAGTAAGACGAGCTTAAATCAAATAAGAAGAGGACGCACAAAGATTTAAGAATATTTATTGTACATCATTTGTGAACGAACCCTTCCGTTGAGTTCGAAAACCGCAGAGTATGAGCGCCTAGTTAGGGGACTGCAACTCCAAGGGCATCAAATTGGGTCTACATTGACCTAAGTGTGACGGGAAAAGGACTTCCTTTCCCTGTCAACCCTCCTTCCTGATATAACCTAACCTAGCCAAAGGTGGAAGCATTGACAGCCTATGTGTGGGACTTTAAAACCAACTAAAAGCACCTTCACCTCCAATCCCTGTTCCCCATGGAACTACCGATAAGCATTTCGTCATTAAGGGTGGTGGGGGGGGGGTTTAGTCGTAGCTGCCTGTCTCTCTCCCTCTCTCTCTCTCTCTCTCTCTCTCTACGTGTGTCTTTGCGTGTTCGTTTGCAGTGTAAATGCATATAAGCGTCTGGCTGTGTGTGCCCTTTTATAAATCCTTGTTCTTCTTCTTCTTATGGCGTTACATCCCTGGGCAGAATTTAACCTTCTGTATAGATTCCGTAACGAGATTAGTTTTCCAATGTTCGGTTGTTGGCCGCACGATTAACCCCCACCTTGGAGGACCAGGACCATGTATTGTTCCCCATGGACAGGGTGATCTGGTTATACCTCCAGATACCAGATTTGAATTTTACAGAGGATACTGATACTTTGGTAACAGGTGGAGTTAGTATAGATCCTTGTTAGATTAGTATTATCCGCTTGCCATGTCGTTTTGTTGCTTCCTTCCATTTTCAAACGTCTCAGCTCTACCTATGTACATACTTTTGGTGAAAATCCACATTGCACTCCATTTTAACTTCGATTCTAGCCTAGTGGCATGGATCCACTAGATTTTCTGGTGACGGTGTTCCTTCCAGTTCTCCTACCTCTCGTTGAGTGTAAAACTGTTGGCACTGAAATAATACATGGTCCACGTCTTCCATGGTGTCTGCGCAGCAATTGGGAAGTCAGACTCCCTGTTGCTTTCTCATCATGCACCACCTCACCTTCCTGTCGTATGTTCTTTGAAATTCTTAAGCCAGTATGTCTCTCTGTGTTATTCCTGCTGACTGCATTGCAGGAAGTTGTACAAAAAGCATTACTAACTCACACCGCACATAGCCGGTCTACGATATTGTATTCATGCCTCCCGCCAATTTTTTGGTTTTTTTCTGTCGGAATGTTGGAACACGACACAGGAGCATTCAGACACAAAAGCAGATCCATTGTACTACCAGCAGGTACAACCCTTTAACTGAGTTTTCTTCGTTGAGTAAGAGCTTCAGTGATAAGGAGGTTAGGTTACCAGCACTCATCGCATCAGCCCCAAAAATCTGCCACCTAATACGAGCAAAGCCAGGACAATCACATAGGAAGTGTTCCGCAGTGTCGTCGCCATCTCCACAACCTTACACGTTGAAATGTTTGGCACAGGAGAAGTGTTCCGCTATAGCGCCAATAAGTTGTCTGCAGTCTTTTCTGCTGTGAGGCAGCAAGAATGCCGTAGACTTCTTACAAACGTCTTTTTAGTTTGCCTGCATCCAAGAGAGACATGCCACCTGCAGTTGTGTTTACTAGAAACCCAACCATCAATTGAAGCCCTAACCGAAGATACGGGCAAACCTCACATGGATTCAGGGCCGGAAAAGTTATCTTCTGAACCTTGCCTGGCAAACTCATCGTAGAACTCATTTACTCCCGCCCATTCTGGTGATCCATTTAGTATTATGACGTAACAACCCTGGCCAGAGGGAGTCTGGTTTGGCTCTCTCCACTTCTGTTTTGTGTTCAACTAGTTTTAGCCAGTGACGGACAACTCGGATGGAGTCATTGCAGATTTGCAGAGCTTCATCGAGTCGTTTTGCAACTACTAGCCATGTCCTCGGCGAAACCTACCACCTTGCCTTCTTCTTGTAACTAGGTGTCTGTCAAACAGTGGTCAACATTGAAGGTTCCTAAATCTTCCGCCAAGTTAT
This sequence comes from Criorhina ranunculi, assembly GCA_951813785.1. Classification (NCBI taxonomy): domain Eukaryota; kingdom Metazoa; phylum Arthropoda; class Insecta; order Diptera; family Syrphidae; genus Criorhina; species Criorhina ranunculi. The sequence continues at coordinate 9,066,406 of OX638382.1, read as the reverse complement.
TTCGATGCTTTTCAATGTCAAAGACCGCGCACAACCAATGCTGACAACAAATCATTTTGACCTACAACCCCGTTTCCCTTGCCAAAAGTCTACTCTCTCAATATTTACCCCGAAAGATGTTCTCAATTGTATTTAACCTTAAATCAACATTAACTATCAAAAAAAAAGCATTCCATTCCACGGATTTGCTTCATCTTTTGCCATTGCGCCGATTCACCAATCATCAGTCTTGACTGCATCCTTTGTTGTGCACTTCAGTCTGATTGCACTTATCCACCTATTCACCAACTTATTACCATTTCAAGTTGTATTCATTGCAGATGCCAAAATGAATTTCAATTACACCGTGTCTTCCATTCTTTGTCGTTGTCGTCGTTGTTATCCTTTTTGTTGATAACCAGCACGAGCACAAGCATGAACAAAAGTACCTATAGGTGGAGTTGGGTGTCTTCGATTTTTTTTATGCATTCTATCGTTAGCTATTTTTGGTTTTCTTCACAATGAATCAACCATCTTACCCCGGAATGTCCTTAAAAGACACGAAAGATGATGATATTGGTTGTAGTAGACGGTGCGGATGGTGCTTTGGAGTAAGAGGTTTGTTCTTTTTCGAAGATGGCAATTGCATTCTGTCAATATCGTCGTCGAGAGAATCTATAGATGTATGTATATCGTTGAAGAAATTGAAATTACGTATCCATCAAGCCAACGCCAACGTTGTCCCAGACATCTTCTTCGACATCCTAGTTGTAGTCGTCATCATCGTTGACGTTCGAACCACTGAAGCAATCAAAAATTGCATAACGTGGTGTGTAAGGAATTTTCAATGCACAAGTCGATTGGATTTCTCATCGATGGTTTTTGTCTGACTAGTGATGTTGCACTGTCTGCCATATTTGATTGAGCGTCGAATTATGACACTTCGTTTTATGCTTGTGTGTAGGTGTGTGATTGAAGTGAGATGTCATTGGAAAGTTCACTTAATAAAATTGGTCAGCGGAAGGACATCTTGTCCATATACATTTCTACAGCTTACTCCTTTGAGTTTTGTGGAGCTTTTCGAAGTCTTCTTCCTCTGGTTTCATTCGTCCGAATACAGGTCCAGTTGCTTAGATCCTTGCTGGTTGGTTACTCTTGAATTTTAAAGATCCTTTTACAAAGTGACTGGGATCAGTTAGAATACCTCTCCATCTCGTTACCGCATTGATAAAGAATACACCGCCACTATGGGTGAAAATTCTCCAAGGACATCTATTCAAAAAAAAAAAAAAACTGATTAAAGCGATTTTAAGGACCTTCCAAACAGGAACGTACATACTCCCAATATCCGTCGCACACTTGACCTACCACCTAGAATTGCATTTGAACTTGTACAATCCAGTTCGTCGACGGTCATAGTCCTTCCGAAAAGACGAAATCAAATTACTTTGAAAATTGAGAATATCCTTCGCTTGATATGTCCCATTCAATTGTGTTTCTCTACATGTGTGTGCCGTAAAAAGAAACGTCCCGTGGATGTGGCCCGCCAGGAATTTCAATTGCATTATATAGGAGAAGGATGTATGTGGAGCAGTACACACCCACTCGTAGGTGAATGAAAAGTTTTTCAGCCTTAGCAGACGACCGAACCGGACTACCTCGATATGGATGGACCGGAAACCGATGAACTCGATATGTGACTGGAATTGTTGCTTTTTTTCGGTCTTGTTATCCCCGGTAGGGGCTTCATTTTTTTTTTTTCCACAACACTCTTGTGCAACAAAAGAACCATGAAACATGGAGGGATGGCAACAAGAAAAGAAAAAAAATCGCATAACCGCCAGAAGGAAAGGAAAACATGTAACAAAAAGCCACGAGACAAAGTGAACATATGGCATACGTGGACAGAGAGCTGGTCCTAGACCAGCGACAAATCGCTTGGGAATAACAGTTGGCGGTTAAAGTGGAACACAGTGAAAAATGCATTTCCATTCATTTGATTTTGATGAATGGATGGAGGCGAAGGCATTTAACAGGATAGCAAGGATGTCGCAGTGAACCGGTTAATGGCTGACACGGTTTGGTTTTAGAAAATTGACAGAGATAAGTTAGTTCGACCGGAGGAGGCTATATTCGATGGAATAGAGTTTTTCAACGTTGACTAGGCCGAACAAATGTCCAATAAAGTTCAATGAAGTTTCCTCCTTTTTTTTTCGAGTGGATAAGTTGGAAAGTTTCTCGTCAGAAAGGCTTGACAGCTGGTCAATCGTACTTCAAGCACGGTATGGATACTTCACAAAGTTCGATTACAAAAGTTAAAAACAAACGTGAGCTAGGAACAGAAAGATAGTGAAAAACTCTTCCCGCATTTTTATTCAACAAATTCGATTAGATATATTAATTAATGAACAAAATTTAAATATTCATGTAAGGATAAGAAGTCTCACGAAGTGGTACAAAAGTCTCCTTAATCACTTGCGGCGATGCCCACCGGAGCAAGTATTGCGGTGATCCAGCCTTGTCGTTCGTTCCAGATAGTCTACTTCCACCGAATGGCTGCTGTCCCACGACAGATCCTGTACACCTATCATTGATGTAAAAGTTGCCAGCGGACATCTTAAGCACTGCCGTGGCTTTGTTAATAAATTCCACGTCATTTGCAAAGATGGATCCTGTTAGGGCATAGTTTGAATTATTCACCAAATCCAATGTCTTCGCCCATTCAGATTCCTTGTACACATAAACTGTAACAACTGGGCCAAAAATCTCCTCAGTCATCATGGAATCGTTGGGATCCTTCGTGAGTAGTATCGTCGGTTTTATGTAATATCCCTCAGCCTTGGAGAAATCTCCACCGACAATCAAATCTAATGCAGTGTTGAACTGAATGGCTTTCAAACGTTGGGCAATTCGATCAAAGGACTTCTCATCGATAACCGCAGATGTGAAAACCGTGAAGTCACGTACATCACCGACCTTTATCTTGCAGATAGCATTTTGTAGAAGCTGACAGAGATCGCCCCATACAGATTCTGGAACGTAGAGTCTTGAGCAAGCCGAACACTTCTGTCCTGAATATTCGAAAGCTGCACGCATCGTTGCATGGGTAACAGACTCCAAGTCTGCCGAAGCATGTACAAAAATATAGTTCTTTCCACCGCATTCTCCCACCATCCGGGGAAAGGTGGAATAATTGTATAGATTTTTCGAGATCATGACCCAGAGCTTCCGGAATGTGGCGACCGATCCAGTGAAATTGAGCCCTGCGAACAGTGGACTCTTGGTAACAGCATCTCCGAAATCTTCTGCTTTTGCTGGTATAAAGCTAACCACCCCCGGTGGCACTCCTGCCTCAAGCATTATCTGATATACAAGCCAATTTGACAGAACTGCTGTATCTGATGGCTTCCACAATGTACAATTGCCCAGGAGCGCTGGAGTAAACGCCAAATTGCCACCAATAGCAGTGAAATTAAACGGAGTTATAGCGGCAATAAAACCATCCAACGGCCGGAGACGGTATGTGTTACATGACACTTTCGGTGCAGGACTCAACGGATTGAATTTCTCTAAATCTAAAAGATAGTCCGCACCAAATCTCAGAAAGTCAATCAATTCCACCGTATCGATCTCAGCTTGCATCACCGTCTTTGCCTGACCCAGCATAGTAGCAGCATTAAGCTCTTGACGATACTTGCCAGCCATTAAATCTGCAGCCTTATACCAGATTTTATGCTTCTCCTCCGAACTAACTTCGGTCCACTCTTTCTGACACTCCATTGCTCCAACGATGGCCTTGGTTATGTGTTCCCTGGTACCGTATGAAAACTGAGCAATACCCTTTCCATGACAATGAGGCATTCGTTGAATTTCTTTTTTGCTTGTCGTCACCCTTCCTTTTCCAAGAGAAACTGGGATTTCAGGAAATTCATTACTCATTGTGGCAAGCGCATCTTCAAGGTCTTTGCGTTCTTTTGAGCCTTCCTTATACTCAAATATGGGCTCATTTTTTCCACAATATGCAGCCAACGGAGTTGCTGCCTCCAGTGCAGGCTTACTGCAAAGCAGTCTTCGCAAAATTACAGACATCATGTTACAAAACTTGGAATAATCCTGCAAAATATTTCAATTGAAGAAAATAAACTGGCACTACAAGTTTTGATTTTTTTCAATGCGTACTGTGATCGTTATTTTAAATTTGTTGTTTCGTTTGAATATGAAAGTTTAGCTAAAGGTAGAATGTATAAAAATAATGCTAGTGGGACGATGACATAAACCAAAATACCGCCTGATAGTCTCAACCTAGAGGACAACCAATCAATACAACCACCAGACTGGAAAGAAGTTGAAGCTGCTAAACTCATTCAAAGCATAGATGGTCTAGTAGCTGAGTTGTTTAAGGCTGATTTGGTGGGGTACATGCAACAACTCATCTATAAAATATGGTCCGACAAAAGTATTCCCGATGATTGGAACCGTAGCACCATACGCCCGATCCATCTGCTGCAATTACAGAGGAATAACCGTGAAGTCACGTAAAATTCTCATCCACATCGCATGTATAATTTTATCTGGTGTAATGCCAAAGCGTCTGACGATCGGTTTTAGCCATAAAAAAGCAACAATTGACCAAATCTTTACTTTACGCCAGATCCTGGAGAAGAACCATGAGTTCCAGATCAATACCCACTAGAGGTTTTAGATAGGGCGACGCAGTGTCATGCATTTTCTTCAACACATCAAGCACTAGTTTTCCCAAATCCAAACCTAAAACCACTTGATTATGCAGACGACCCATTGACATCATTGGGAGAACAAAGCGAGCAGTCATTGGCGCCTTAACTAACATAGTATCAGAAGCTGCTAAGATGGGTCTGGTAAACGAGGATCTACTACGAACACCGAGGCACAACACCGATGTTCTCGGCCAGAACGTTCTAATGAACAACTGTAACTTCAAGGTAGGGAAAGAATTCGTGAAGTTACGCTCTGCTTTCAACTCGCCAATCGCTATTACGATGAAGAAGACAACTATTTAGCAAGGCCCGGTCCTAACTACGTTCAATTTGTGGTCCCACCTATGTTGAAGGTTCATGGAGGAGAAGATTGAACCACGAACCATACAAGCTGTGTCAAAAAGATCCGTGTACAAAGATTAAGACGGCTAAGTCATGTGGAGCGGATGAACACCAATGCTTCAACGCGAGGAATCTTCGACCTCAGCCTTGAGGGACTTAACAGAGAAGGACGACCTCATCTCAAATGGCGTTTGCGAGTGGACGATGGCCTTAACTAACTCAGCGTACGCAGCTGGAGGAAGCTGGCTAAGGATCTTGCTGGCTGGAAGGGGTTGTTCGTTGAGGCCATGTTTCATCCTGAACTATAGCGCCATCACAATCATAAGTAGGATGTACGGAGGAGGAAAGCTGTACGTAAAAAGAAATTCTCCATTTGAAAACAGCTTGTACACAAACCATGGTAATTTCGATGTTAGTTAGGACTACGAGTATGTGCACCGGCGCTGATGGAGGTTGCGAGAAAGGTTAATTTAGTTGTACAGCGTTCAAAAATGAATCTGGCATTCGAATTACTTCCAAAGAGGAAAGGGTTGCTGTATGTGTATGCTGTAGTCAGGTTAAATTATCTTAAATCAATTTCCAACAATTATATTAACAGAAAATTTCAATTTGATGTAAAAATTCCGGGATATTACCATGTACTGACATAAATATTAAATTTCAAATGTATCCACTTAACAATTGATGTGTCTCTCACTTTACAAACACACCCCACCATTTAACGAACGAGTCTCGAACATTGCACATTCTATTCATCTCACTTGCACTCACACACTTCGCTTCATTCAACTTGTAGTACTTTCTCCATCATTCTTGCTCTGTTGGGAAAAAATTGACAAAGCCGGCGGTTGGCCTTATTTCGCTTGTCTCTCTGCAAATAATTTCTTTTTTTTTCCAATTTATTAAAAAGTTTATATCTGTGTCTATAAAATTGCTGTTAATATCCATCAATAAATTTGAAAACATTTTGGATAATCACATTAAAGGTAAATAAAGTAAAATGTTCTCATTTTCAGTTGCAAATTCTGTGCATATTTCTCCGGCCGCAACGACGCCATCTTTTTTCGTAATGCGTGGTAAAAGGAAAAAATGGTCGAGCACAATTTTGTTTGAAATATTCGCGTGAAATAATATAAAGAAAATGTGCCATCTTCACGTATAATAAACAAATTTATCACTTTCGAATTTTCACTGTAAAATATTTAAATAGAAAAAAAGAAATTCCATCAAGACATTGAAAGTTCGAATTCAGTTTTGTTGTTTTTTTTTTTCCTCTCTAGCAAAAAGTTGAATTAATTTATTCCCTGTCGCTTACACGAACACCTTTTATTGATTTTATTTAATTTACTAGAGCTACGGAATACGTAACGTCGTCTTCGTCGTATCGGCTACCCGCTCTACTCAGTGTTTGTGCGTGTAAAATAAAAAGTAATCCTTCGGGCTATAACAAAAAAAAACCGCGCGGCGTCCGCGTGAATAATCTTCGATCAAGAAATTTAGACAAAAAACAAACTTAAAATTGCGCCGATCACCCATCCGGCAGAGTCTGATTCAGACGACAAAATGCCGGGCGCTGGCACGTTTAAGTTATTCATCGGGAATCTCGATGAGAAAACCCAAGCTGGTGAATTACGTCCGCTGTTCGAGAAATACGGTACCGTCGTTGAATGCGATGTCGTGAAGAATTATGGGTTCGTTCATATGGAAACGGAGCAACAAGGTCGCGACGCTATACAGAATTTGAACGGTTATGTGCTACATGATAATCCAATCAAAGTGGAAGCGGCCAAAAGTCGTCGTGCCCCAAATACACCGACAACGAAAATTTTTGTTGGCAATCTGACGGATAAGACCCGAGCTCCTGAGGTGCGTGAATTATTTCAGAAGTATGGTACGGTCGTGGAGTGTGACATTGTGCGGAACTATGGTTTTGTTCATTTGGATTGTGTCGGCGATGTGCAAGATGTGATTAAAGAATTAAATGGACGTGTAGTCGATGGACAACCGTTGAAGGTGCAAGTGTCGACTAGTCGGGTGCGACCAAAACCGGGTATGGGTGATCCGGAGCAATGTTATCGTTGCGGACGATCCGGTCATTGGTCGAAAGAGTGTCCACGTTTGTTTGGAGGTGGCGGCGGCGGAGGCGGAGACCGCGGCGGTTATCGAGATCGGATGTACGGACGTGACCCATATCCACCACCTCCACCACCACCGCCATTCCTACGCGACAGGATTATGGATGGCTTTAGGGTAACATTTATAATTTTTTTTTTTAAATCTTTCTCTCTGTCTTAATCTTATTACTATTATCATTTTTTTTTTTGTTTTTTCATTTAGAAAAAGTTCTAAAATTCATTCTTTTTCATTATAATTTTACTGAGTGTGTATTTTTGAACGTTAAGTGATAGAAACGTTATAACAAATATGACTTGGATATGCGTTAAAGTCGATGGGTCCATTAGTATCACATTGAATTGAAAAGGAATATTACTCGTAACACGTAAACAATAAGATCGATACGATAGGCAGCGTCAAGAACCAGAAAGCGTGTTGATAGATGTTAACGATAAGAAATGATCCTCTTAAAGGAAAGTGTTCTCGTGTCGAAAATTAAGTTGTTCGTCGCTTTTAGATTGATTATGAGACGCCAAGCAGCTTTTGTAGGTTCAACCTATACTTGGCACGCGTTTTCTTTTAGTTTGTAACTTTAGCATGTCATTTGTCTACTCTGCACGATTAGATTTATAATTTACAGAAATCTAGAGGGACAAGGCTGCGTATGGGTATCTTGATTTCAACAACTCCAAAGTTAGTAGTCCGGCACAGCGAAGTTGATGTTTATGTCATTCATCATCAACCACTCGATTTGTTCAAGTTTCTTTCGTAATTCTTTACTTTTTTACTGGGACACGACCTGAATCGTCCAATATCGTTAAAGCGAAACTTTCAAGTTATGTTTGTTGCATGAGTAGGTAGAAGGAATCTAAAGTTTAATTGTTGATACTGAAAGTGGATTGATAAACATAGGTTTTCTATTGTCTGCCGATAGCTGGCACTGTGCAATATGGCCAGGAAATTGTCACAACCAATGATCAAATTGCAACTTGTTTTCATTCATCTTCCATGTATTTCTGTCTAGCCAATGGTTTTAGAAACAAATTGAAAGGATTAGCATAAAGCAGCAACTAAACTCTGTTGCACTGGTGCAAATGTATAACGTTCAGGAGAAACAAAGCAGTACCTTTTCTCTAAAATCGGTCATCTAATTTTGTTGATGCAGGCAAGGTCGGGTTCGTCGTTCGTTTTCGATAGAATGTCCCGCTAGAATACCTTTCGGTTTTGTATTCGGAAACGAAAGCAAAGTATTAGAAGCATAAAAGCTGCATAGTGCAAAATGTGTTAGTTCTTTGACAAAGTGAAACCTAAGCTCACAGAACACCTAGAGGTTCATTTAACATTTTAAAAGTAAATCTAGGACTTCCAAACAAAATACAGAAATGAATTCTAATAATAGGAAAAGGAATCCAATTTTAAATCATCAACAATCTAATGTTCTTTGTTCTTTTTTTTTTTTTAAATTTTGTCACACTTAACAAACGCAACGTTTTAATTACCCCTCCTCGTGCACAGAGCGCCGATTCATTGAAATCGAAATTGTTGTTTGAACAGGATTACGACTACTATGAGAGACGTTTCGATGACAGCCGTGATTTGTTCGAGAGACGCTATCAAAGCTCACGGATGCGTGATTTTCCACCACCGCCACTATCGCGGCGAGAGCCAATGCCATTGCCACCACCGTTGAGTGGCAGTTTAAGAGGAAGCAGCATATCTCGCGGTTACGACTCAATGTTCAGTCGTAGATCACCGCCACCACCGACCAGAAGCAGCAATGGTCTGAGTCGTTATGGGTAAATTTTTGACATTTATTCATAAATTTATACAAACTAAATGTACAATTGAAATTTGTTTTATTTAATTTTTTTTTTTTGTGTAGAAGTTATGAAGACTTTAGTCGAGATTCCTTTGATGATCGTATGTTGTCGCGTGGTATAAGGGGCCCATCACCACCAGGACGCCGCTATGCACCGTACTGAGACGAATTTTATTCTCCAGTTGACTGTACCACTGGTGGTGAGTTTCGAAGTAGCAGACTATCGTACAGCGTCAACAAGAATACTTACTCGCACTCAAAAACTTCGAAATACAGGACTGGATACATTTAGGGAGACACAACAAAAGGAGGAAGGAGAGACGCATCAGAATAATCTTAAAATTTAAATTAAAAAATGAAATAACATAGGTTATCCTATTTGTAGTATACAAGAAGAAAACATGTTTCGCACACAATCACACGTTTATTTAAATTTATCCTCGTGAGATGTTGGGAAAGCAGTGATAGACCCTCAATAGCGATTGTTTCAATCTCGAAAGAATGTTTAACTCTGCAATCCTTCCATTGAGATAGATTCCATACTTGTTTTTTGCTAAATATTATTATTATTATTTTTTTTAATTTAAACATGTTTCGTGGTTACATTGCAACAAAATAGAGAATGTAATCGTACTTGTACTGTATACATGATATATTTATATATACAAATAGTACACAGATTATTGTGTGTGTATTTTCAAGAATATTATTGTAAAACAAACAATTTAGTGTATAAATAAAAGAAGTAAGATCATTTAATGATTCGTGTAAAAGGTTATTTTGTTTAGTTCTGGGGATATTATTCGCTGGGGTTTTCATTGATTGCTTAGGTAAGTACACATTTACAAACATTCATAAATCCATAGATAGTGAGCTTGATTTGTTAAGAATTATCACTTTCAGTTTACAGCTTCAGCAAAGGACTTTCCTTACATCTTTGGAGTTGATAATCTTTCGATATTAATAGCTTATCGTGTAAGCCTTTCAATTTGTTGGCCATCTATTGGTTCTTTTGTAATTCTGTCAACGGTTCTATTGCCACTTATTTAGTGCTTCGGAAGGATTGTCAATACAAGTGCACGACTTCCAAAAAATGGGCTATAAACCATCACAGCCTCCCCAGGTAAGGGAAAGGAAAAGTGCTTTGGGCGCATTGGATTTTCGCAAATTATTTTTGTTAAATACCAGGCCACCAGAAACCTAGGAAAAGCAGCAGGTAGTTGGCACGCCCTCAGATACGATGCTTTTCTGGGATTTCTGTTGGCCTGGGGCCAAATAGTCTCTTCCGTGATTGTATAACTCGTCACGAGCATTATTACGTCGGAATGATCGTTTATACGTAATAATGCTCATTTTTACGTGACGAGTTATACGATCACGGAAGAGACGATTTGGCCCCTGGTATTTCACAAAAATAATTCAACCTTAAAACGAAATTCGTTTAAGTCCTCGTCACAAAACGACAATGTGACATTACAGTAGTCATTTAAGTAACTGCTTTACGACATTAAATGACTTGAGTCGCTTAGCACTTGTGGAAGGTATTCTTTGTGTGACATGAGTCAAATAACTGATTGCATTGGTATTCTGGAAGCCGTTTTAGAGTCACAAAACGATAAATTTAACGACAAAAAGAGTCGGTTAAGATTTTGCAAACGACTGGCAGTGAAAATTCTCTCAAAATGTAAGTTTTGTTTGTTTTTTTTAACTCAAATAGTGTAAATAAACATATTTTAACAAATAATTAATCTTTTAGGACAAAAATATCAAATCCCAATCAGATGAAACGGTTGGTAGAATTAATGGAATGAATTAGCGACAAAACTATGCTTTCATTTGGTTGGTTTTCTTCGTCCATGTTTTCAAACTTTATCCACTGTGGACAAATATATTCCTTCCTCCATTGTGTTTATCATCTCACCGATTATTTTGTTAACTGTAGGTTGTGCTTAATCTAAAGCAAAATAGTTGCCAACTTCCGTTTGATAACTGCTTTCAGCACAAAATCTTAATGTTGCTGCAAGTCTCAAACTTATCAGTACAGCACATGCATGCTTTATATCTGGAAGCTTATCATCGACTTCGTGCAACTAATAAACGAATACCTCTTTACTGAGTCTAAAGTAAAATCTGAAAACACCTGTTGATTTATTTTAAATATTTAAATTTTTCTTTACACTTATACTTAGCATCTGATAAATCCAATGGGTGCGATGGCTTATATCCCATTGTGTAGGGCGACCTCCAAAAAGGCTCCCACCGAAACACCAATAGCCTTCTACGAACCTTTTTCAAACTATGGGTACCCAACCGACCACTGGGCAGCGGAAAGCGTCAACCGAATCGGGTAGGAATTTTCAGAAAGTACCAGGCCGACAGAAATCCCAGAAAAGCAGCAGTTATCTCGAGCATGTGAAGGTGTGCAGAGGCGTAACGGGCCAGCAGCTTATTGATTATTCCCGGGTTTTGTTAGCCTGGTGTTTTAGAAGAATAGTTTGAGAAAGTCCCCTCCAGTTGGAATACCAATCCAAATTAGAATCGGAAATCAATTAAGATTAGATTAGCGGCCAGACTGTCGAATATGAATTTTGCAACTCAGGTGTGTACGTCAGAACAGTCATCCACGGCGCCTCTAACCTGTACTACCTTCTTTAATGTGAAAATAATGAAGTATTTTCGTAGTATGTATTAGTAACTCACATTACTTTTGTTATAATTGGAAGCCAAAGTTTATTTCATAATTTCAAAACCATTTATAAATTATACATATTTTCCCATAAAGGAAAAAAAACAAACCCTGCTCTTATTGAGTTTGTTGTATTGTTAAAGGAAAATACTATAATTTGCATTTCAGAGAGTATCTTCCCAATCGTCAATCCCAGACGGGACTAGAATCAAATTAATAGGTTCTGCAACTTGCCAGTCTCATATAAATCCCTGACATCCGTTCCGCCTCCAATGAATTTGCCATTAACAAAGCAACGTGGCACCTAAAATTAAAATTAAATTAACAAATATAAATGATCTAGTCACGTAAAATTCCAAACATGTTTGGAAAAATATATGAATCATCAGGTGGTAGAGCTGAAGAGAACACAAGTGCAATGATTCGGTTAACATATGTGCAAACAATGTGTCCCAGTTGCAACAAACATAACTCGAAACTTGTTTTAAGTGGAACTATGGATAAAAGTCAATAGAATTCAACTTACACTCCTTCCTCCAGTTATTTCGCCCAGCACATCTTGAATCTCACTGCAGTCATTGCGCTGTTCTAGTTCTATTATGTGCATTTTAATGCGCAGGTTATTAAATTGCTAAAAAACGCAAAAAAAAAATTAACAACTTTTATTAAAAATTCTGAAATAAACTCACCTCCTTGGCCATCCTGCAATAGGGGCAATTTCTTTTGGAGAATATAACAACCTTATTTGAATCGATTTGACTGCGAACGAACTGTGCTGTTGGGCTGGACATATCTACAACAGGGCTATTCCTTAGTGAAGCAAGAACTGAACCCATGTAAAATGTAGTACCCCTGAGTCTGACACAGCGACGCAAATTCTTTGATAAGAGACGAGAAGCCAGGGCCCAAGGGGATGATTAAAAAGATAACAAATGCAGTCTTATTGCTCTCTTTTTAATTGTTCACTATCTCTGCAGTTTGCAGAGAGAAATTTTTCGATTTTTTTTTTTCTTTTAATTTTTTCTTCAACACTACGAATCTGGAGAATTTTTAACGAGAGATTTTGCGAGATTACGAAAACATTTGTCAAATTTCAAGAGCACTGCCATGACAACGGCGAATGACAGCTGACTTTGAAAAGTAAAATTACGGGTGTGTGAAAAGTATTTGTAAATTTTATTAGATATGATTTTTGCCTTTCGAAAGCCGAAAAAGAAACAGAAGCTTTCGCATCTAGAAATAGAAAACAGTTGTTAAACGTGTCGACTGTATAGAGAAAGTATTGGATTGTCAAGCAGAATACGAGTTGAAAGTCAGAAATGGTCTAAATATAGACATGTTCTACTAATTTATTACTTATTTTCAGCATTTATTATATAGAGACGTATACATTCCATTCCCCTATTCACTTAGGCTGGTGATAAGCGACTTAAATTGGCTCGCTTGTTACCTCCGAGCCCTTATGTGGGATAAGCAAAGGCAAACCACTTTTCGTAAGACATGCACAAATTCTTTGCACACTAGGACAGGCATGCTCAAAGCTGCTATTCACGAACCTTGGAACAGATTCTTGGCGACGAAATTGTTCCAATTGAATCTGGTACCCACCCAGAGAAGTTCCTTAACTTCCTGACATCTCCTGGAAGAAAACAACTAATCTAGAACACACAAGGGAAGGCATTATAGGATTCTGAAGAAAAGGCGTAATGCCAAGGGCTTCCTAACACACATAACATACCGCGCGAAGATTTCAGGCCATCACTTCGATCAAAAACTAACGCAAATGCTGACGACGCTGCGGAACACTTCCAACGAGATTGTCTTGTCTATGCTCGTATCAAGTGGCAGATGTGATGGGTGCTGGTAACCTAAGCTCCGTATCACTGAAGCTCTTACTCCACTTTCTTAGAAAGACGATGAAACACAGTAAAAGGGTTGTACATACTGGTAGTGCAATGGACCTGTTTTGTGTCTGAGTGATCCAATGTTCCAACATCCCGAGAGAAAAAAAAGAGTTCACTGATAAATTATAATCCTTTCTTGGGCATCACCGCTCACATAAGGTTGCACTTTTAACCTCGGCATCAGTATTTGAATTTGATCCACTCAAGCGAGTCGTAAACACGAATAGAAAAAACCTCTCTCGGATCCTTATTTTTTTTCAAAAATTATTTTCTTTGTTTATTTCAGTTTTTTTCTTTTCCTGTATACACATGTAGCGACTGATTTGGATGACATCTAACAGTTTTTATTTTTCCTTTGTGAATTTGGGTTAATGTTTGTTGTTTGTATTGTACACTTATGAATTTACATTCTAATGGCGGGCAAAATTGGGAGAAACGGAAAGCTCTCCATTCAAGTTTCAATGATTGGTTAGAGAAAACGTATATAAATGAAATTTTATATTAAATATAAAAGAACACATAAAGTAATTCAGTAAAAACAAAATGGTTATTGGTATCTTAAAATTTTAAATTAAATCCTGGCCCCATTGCCAATTGACGTTGATCCATGCCAGCGTTAAGTACAAAGCCCGTGCTGGTAGACGTCGCTTTCTTACTGCCGGATATAATGGCTGAGGCGACTCCCGCCGACTTGGTGGTGATAACTTCGTCGTGACCCAGTTGCTTAAATTGTGAACCACCAGATGGTGGTTTTGGCGAGGAGGCTAACGCTTTGCGGGCGCCCAATTCACTTTTCGCCGGCCATGTTGGGAACATTGAAGGGTCAATGGGTACTGGCAACTCTTTGAAGTAGGGATGCTTGAGAGCCTGCTCAGCAGTCAGTCTTTGCTTTGGGTCGTAGGTAAGCAGACCCTGCAGCAGAGAGATTCCAGTCTCGGTGGTTCTCCTAATGAAACGTTTGCGTATATTCGAAACGGGGTATTCGGTGAATTGAGAATTCTGGCTTAGCAGATTTTTCACGGCGGGTAGGTCTTTGTAGCCGGGCCAGATCTTTTCATTTGGAGTTCCTAGTTCCTGCAAAATAAAAATACAAATCAATTAGTTTTTATCACACGTGGATTGCCTCTTAACTCACCTTAAAGATCCTATTGAGCTGGTCAATCTCCGATTTTCCCGGGAAAAGCGGCTGCATTTGTAAAAACTCTCCAAATATGCAGCCCACGGACCAGATATCGATTGGCGTTGAGTACTCCGGCGAACATAGCAATAATTCCGGTGCTCTGTACCATAATGTGACCACAAGCGAGGTATACTTCTTCAGTGGACTACCATATTCTCGTGCCAAACCGAAATCGCCTACCTTAAGAATCCCCTTGTGGGACAGCAACAAGTTTGATGTTTTCAAATCACGATGAAGGATCCAATTGTCATGGAGATGCCCCACAGCGCAAAGAAGTTGTTGGATCAAGCATTTGATTTCGCCGGGGAAGAATGATTGCTCTTTGTGTTTCATCGTCTCCATCAGCGACTTTAGATCGTGCTCCACATAGTCCATCACAATAAAAATGCGATCCATGTTGCTACCGACCACTATCTCCCGTACTGTGACAATATTTGGATGCTGACCTTTCAGCAAAGTATTAATCTCACGCAAAGATGTGATGGGAAAGCCCTCTTTCTCCTTTTCCATTTTCAGTCGCTTGAGGGCGACGATTTCGTTGGTTCGTTTGTCCTTGGCGCGGTAGACCACACCATATGTGCCTTCCTCTATCCGATTCAAACACTGAAACTCTTCCACAGAGCGACAGCCTTGTATGCCAGGAAAGTAATTTGGCAACTTTTCACCCTTTTCGTTACGAGGAACATCCTCTTCATCCAGAACCACCTCTGGGTCACCCTTCTGAGCCTCTTCCTCAGCGCTCTTCTTCATATTTCGCTCTTCAGAGCGCGATCTTGATCGAGATCTAGATACTGATTTTGATCTTGAGTTTGAGGGAGATCTGGACCTTGATCTTGATGTTCTAGAACCCGATCGTGACCTAGAGTGTGAACGCGACCTTGATCTTGATCGTGTGTGTGACCGTGAATGTGACCTGGATCGTCTCCCAGCATCATCATCGTCCTCCATGTCACTGCCACTCTTCGTGTGCGACTTGGAGCGACGGCTTGATGCCGGTGATCCTGAACGTGACCTTGAATTACTGGGCTTTTGTTTGTGCGGTGATTTGGAAAGATCTCCAATTGAGAGAGGGCTTTCTTCTGGCAGAGCCCCTTCTTCCTCGGATGTGAGACGATTTTTTTTCTTTTTCGACTTCTCCATGGAGCCGTTGTAGCTCTTGTGACTTTGTACATCTGAATTAATAGAGGAACCTGAATCGCTGTCATCATCATCTTCGTTATGGCTGTAAACGTCGGAATTCGCTGGATCCCCTTTCGTTCTTCGATGCCTTTTTCTTTTCTTTTCTGATTTGTCCGAAGAAGCATCACTATCCTCGTCCTCCTCGTCGTCGTCGTCATCATCATCATCGTCGTCATCGACATCACTGTCGTCATCTCCATTATGGCTGTACACATCCGAGTTGTCTGAGAGAACTTCAGACCCATCACCCGCCCTGCTATTTTCTGCTTTTCTTCTTTTTCTCTTCAATGCCTTTTCTTCGGCGGTGTGGTATCGCTTGAGGGTTTTTTTGTGCACCTTCTCTACATTTGGATCGCCCAATTCTCCTTTTTCCCGACGTAACTCCCTTCTGGCCTCGAGTTCTTCCCTGGCCGCTTCTTTCCGCTTGGCCATTTCGCGGTCAGCTTCCATAAGCTTTGCTTTTCTTGCCGCCAATTCGGGATCACCAGGAGACCGCCGCTTATCCTTCTTTTTGTGCTGTTTACTGGTGTAATACTCTTGCTGTTCCGGGCTATCCATCACTTCGATTACCGTTTCTTTCCTTCTTTCGGCGCCATCCCGCTCACGGTAATACTCGTGATCTGGTCTCTTCTCATGATGATTATGAGATCCAGGGTACTCCTTTACGTATTTGTGTCGCTTGCTCAAGAGTCTTGTTCGAAGGTCCTGCTCCAGAATTTCTGCATCTGGACGATTTTCGTAACCAGACTGGTCTATGTACTTTCTCTGCGCATGATATTCATAGCGTTGTGGTGCTTGTTGGTACTGCTGATGATGGTGATACATTTCTCGGTGCTTGTGCCGATTGTGGTACTCATACTCATCACCCACCATTCCCCTCTCGTAATGGTGATCTCTACGTTGTTGTCCATGTGACATTGGTCTTCCACGCTCGTAGTGTTTTACATACCGTCGATCATCGATTAACATCTCTCGGTCTCGCTCCCTGTACTTTCCAATACTTCCACCGACACTTCCTGCTCCATCACTTCTTTCACCTCGCTCCCTTCTTTCCTCTCGTTCCCTGTGTTCACTTTTATGCTTCCGTTCTTTGGAATGTTTCTTCTCTTTGCCCGATCGCCGTTTGCTCGATGAGTCACGACGTATTGTCGCTTGCGGTGGTTTAATATCTAAGGAATCTGTGTCATCGTCAACCAAATCGTCTTCTGTTCTGCTTGTGCTTTTGTGAGCTCCACTGGAATCATAAAAAGAAAGAAAAAAGAAAAACTATGGAAAATCATCTGTTGAGAGAGTTTAATTTCATTTTTTGTCCGCGTCGTCGCATCATCGTTGACATCCCAGTTAGTTAGCGATGAAAGATTTTGGACGTGACCTTGGCTGAACCCCATTGCTTGGTCCCAGGCTTGAACCGTGTGTAATGATGCACAGAGTCCAATGGCGATCCGACACAGCGCAATGGCGTTGGAGATTATAATTTATTTTATTTTTTTAATTTTAAATGTAATGCATACTTAATAATTAGAGAGTGTTATGATGTTCGTAGAATTTGTTCTGGAATGCCGATTTACTTTCAAACAACAGCTGGCTGGATACACACCTCCACATGGACAACAAAAATTAATGTCTACAAAGAAATCTTGATCAAAGTGTATGAGAGCAAATATAACTTGTAAATTCAATCAATAAGTGTGTGCAAGTTGATATAAATGGAAAAACAAGAAATAAAAAAGGTGAGAGAAACAAAAAAAAAAACGTGAGGGGTTACTCTTAGGAGGAAAGAAAATGTTATAGAAATTGTCACTTGGAAGCACATAAGAAACTAAGTTATTGCATGCATTTACATATATTCTTTCTTAGGGACAAGTTCATCTGTAAATCGCAGAAAAGGACTATTCTAGCATTGACGAATCTTAGCCTCACCTACCAAGCAAACACCCAACTTCCCACAGGCAGAAGTACATAGTATAAATGGTTCTATTTTCCAAGCTACCATTATGTTTTCTTTCTTAATA
Organism: Criorhina ranunculi; assembly: GCA_951813785.1. Classification (NCBI taxonomy): domain Eukaryota; kingdom Metazoa; phylum Arthropoda; class Insecta; order Diptera; family Syrphidae; genus Criorhina; species Criorhina ranunculi. The sequence continues at coordinate 9,048,454 of OX638382.1, read as the reverse complement.
AAAAGTGAAGTACTCTTTAAGCTGCGTGACAGCACGTAGAGGACCAAGACCTAGCTTCTCTAAGCACGGTGACCACCTAGAACTCTACCCTAGCCTAGTACTCTGTTATTTTGAAGGAATGTGTCTTGCTACTAAAGAGTTTACAAACGACATTGATTTTATTGTACAGGAATCATCAATTTTTCATTCTGAAAAGAAGTTAAATGGTTCCCCAAGATCCGACGAGGATTAAACATGGAAAAAATCTGTTTTGTTAAAGGGAAAATAATGTGATCAACACTTAAACTCAGTATTGAGTAATTTTTTATCGATGTGCGAACTGACAAAGGTTAGGATGTGTTAAGTTAAACTGACTGCTAGCAAAAAATCAGAACACTTATACCAATGTGATACATAATGGATCCTCTTCGTTCATGCCGCTTTGAAAGTAATAGATTGCATAGTAGAAATAGTTTGCTCATTACAACTCGTGATAGATATCTATTTGGCGCGGCAGCTCATAGAGAGCCAGGATCTAGCTTCTCGCAACCATTTATGTTGTGCGCGTTATATTTTTTGTATAAATGGAGGGAACTACAGTTTTATTTCCGATTCCGAACGGTGATTTGAGAAGTTTTTTCATGACAAATTATACGGTGGTGCCGTAAAAAACATTTGGTAGTTTTGAAAAGCTCGAACCTGTGTGTTCTCGCTTAGCAGTCCAACGCACTAAAGCCACAGTGCCCACTCAATATTTAAAAGAATAAAAAATAAAAAATTGGTTTTCTATCTATTTCTACCGGTGTGGGGGCCGGTTTCGACTCGGAATCACTAAAAATATCATTATCATATCGTCTGCCAGATTTTGCCAGCGTGTTCCAGGCGGAACTACTTGTAATTCGAGAGGCTTGTATGCAGCTCGGGCGTGAGACAACGCACAAACAAAACATTGCTATCCTTGTGTATAGCCAAGCCGCTATCAAAGCAATTGACTCGGCTACCATATCCTCCAAACTAGTTCATGAATGCCGAAACGAGCTTGCCCGCTTAGGTGAACGTGTCAGGGTTCCAGGGCACAGTGACATAGAAGGAAACGAGCGTGCAGATGAATTTGCTAGGCAGGGCTCAGACCTCTCGCGGCAAGGGTCCATATTCCGCTAGGAGCGGTTAAAGCACAAATTCACTCACACTTCCTACAGAAGGCAAACCTCCAATGGAGGGGGTTAACCAACTGTGACATATCAAGATGGATATGGCCGACCTACGATAAAAGCAGAACAAAAGACCTACTTAACAGAACTCGTTCGAACATCGCCAAAATGACGGCTATAGTCACGGGGCATTGGCCAATTGGAGACCATGCGGCCAAATTAGGTATCCTTTACAACCCTCACTGCCGCAGTTACGGCAACGAAAATGAGAAAGAAACTCTCTTCCACTTCCTTTGCAAATGTCCGGCGCTAGCAAGAGCCAGACTGCGCGTATTGAACCAACCTTTTTTCGAAGACCTTAAAAACATCTCGGGTAAAGGGATAAGATCTAATCCTCTTTCTTAATTCAACAGGTTAAATCTAGACACCGACTGTCCACACACATCAACCCACATCATCAACCAGGTCACCCGAGTCGTGGTAAAAAAAAGGCACCCTTAGTGCTACTTGGGTTCTTTTGACGAACCGCCACCTCTTTTTACCTTCCATCTATTCTAAAAGGATGCTAATAGAATAAGGATACCTATTTATGAACTCAGTAAAAATCATATCTTATGATCAAAGCGATACAGAAAGTACTGCATCAAAAAGGGAAAAGCTTTTCACATGCATTAAGGCACCCTGCTGTGCCTTGGTTTCTTACTAATTTGCTACAGACATGCTGCTGGACAATCCACCATTGATATAAATGGCACACATATTTACAAATTTAATGCACTCATGCCATTTGCTACGTATTTTAACTAATAAGCTGTTGAAAACCTGTCCCAAGAAGTCGGAAGGATTGAAGTAAAACCCACTCTGAATTTCCTGATATTATTACAGAACACTGCAACTTAGGCATACAATCTCAGCAAAAAAGTACGGTTTCGTCACTACGTTTTATGCTAAGAAAGAGACGTAACATCGGTTCATGGCCGACAAACAACAATCGCACATTCAATTTTCTGGATGTTAATACATTGGGAGCTCTGCAATAGAAAGTGAATAACACCCAACAATTGTATTTGAAGGTATCTAAAATTATAAGGTACAATTATCAGCTTTACACATTCGTTTGCCACATTCTTTGTCGTTGAATCAGTGCTCTGTTACTTGTTCCTTCAACGTGTAACGCTTGTGCACAATAATTATAGTTGAAAAAACGACAAAGATGTTTGAGATAGTTGCGTCGTAAACGACAATGGGAATTGGGTGTATAGCAACTTGTTGCGAGTAGCTAATTGTATTAGTCAAGCTACATTTTTCATGATTGGCTCTCCAAATTTGCTCCAAATGCACAAAAAAGCCTGTAAAAATGCCTTCCCTTCTTCGATATATACTGAGGTTACTCTGAAAAAATGTCCAATTTGCAATTTAATCTTATAAATCATTCTAACCTGATAAAATCCTCGAAATAAAAAGCTTGTTTAGCTCGTGTGATAGGAACAATATTTCTCCAGATCGAGACCACTATAATACTCCTACGTTTTAAATTTCTGCAGATCCTAGCAAAATAATAGATTTACCTGATTCCCCATTTCATTTAACTCCTTTAATCTTCTAATACATATTCAATTAGCGGTTACAGTCTTTCCAATGCATACTGTTTTCTTTTCTCGAATTTCTATGCAAGTGAATGTTTTGTTAAAAGAATCTCACGTTCAGTGTAATGGGAGGAGACCTTAGGGTGGCTCCACACCGGATCAGTCAAAACGTTTTATTTTGACTTATCAATACATTGATTCTTATGACCCGACACACACCAAAGTGAGCGAAACAAAAAGCAAAACCGGTGTATTTGCAGCCGGGTTAGTCAAAAAACGTGAAAAAACGTTTTGACTGATCCGGTGTGGAGCCACCCTTAGTAAGATTTAACAATATGACAATTGTAATCTCAGTTAGATGTAATGTAAGACTTGTCGGCTTTGATTCAATTTTAATTGGAAACATTCATACAATGCATCAGAAGTCTTTAGAATTTGATGTTGCGGAAAATTACTTCACACACGGTCTGAGACAATAAAAAAAAAATGAACATTCAATGCAGTTGCCGACACAAGGCCAAAGTCTAGTTTCTTGAAATCATTCGTGTTGTGCATGTTATATATCAAACGAATGAAATGAACCTAATATTCCTTGTAAAATGATTATTACATGAAAAACACTGATGGTTGTTGCTGGCATTCGAACCTGAATCACTTGAGTTACGATTACTTGCAAATAGCGGGGATTATGCATGAAATAGATAAACCTACAGCTCAAGAGACTCACCAAAATATGAATGCAATCCTAAAAGCTTATGCACTGTCTCGAGAATATGACAATCTTCACTGACAATGTACGTCTTACAATTGAAATTCTCTGAAAATTTGTTGTAATAAACGGGTTTTATTTATTAAGATGAAAATAAAAATGGTTAAACCAAATAAACAATACTGTGTCGATTACGAATAGGAAAAATTAACAAACTTTAAAAAATAAAGCGGATTGTGCAAAAAAAACAACTTCTGACTGAAGTGTGCAATATTTTATTACGTGACGATTTTTATTAAACTATCGAAAGATAATCTAAATATGTATGTAGATATCTATAGAGTATCAGAAACCCCTCTTTTAAATTAAAGCACGTCCTCATTTCAGTTGTCAATAAGAACTTGCATAGCGTGTGATAAATTAAATATGCTAACTAACGTCTATAATATTCAGAATTTTAATGACGAATCTACTACTCCGTTCTGTTTATGTAACAAACCTCATAATTATTTAACTCCTTGACCATGGAACTTCACAATTTAATTGATCCAACACGAAAGAGATATTCAATGACACGCTCTAAATCTCAAACAAATTCGTTTGCCCTTGTTATCGAATCGCAACACATAATCATCATAGTCACTTAACAAAACAGAAAAAAAAATTAATAAATAAAAAAAATACCAGTTGATTCAATCAACAACACACGAAACAAAATCGATGAAGGTACACTACACCCTCCCGGATTATTCTATTCTACGTCTGATAAGCTCCTTCAAACATTCCCACCGAGAGGAGGAGGAGAACACCACACACAACAAATCGAATTTAATTTGACATGTTTGTATGTATAGCTTGTTAAATTAAAAGAAGAGACTCACCCAAGATTATCCATATGGAGTGTGGCGGCGTAGTTGTATAGTTTCCAGAGCAACAGCCGTTGTTATTCGTTTGCAATAATTAAAGTAAATCAACATTCCATGCGTGCGCGTGAAAATACAAAAGTTGTCTGTGCAGCAGCACTCTAATCTCATCGCTTTGGCAGAAGAAATATTAATTTTAAGTTAAAATAGACAACAAATTTCAATTTACCACCATGTGTCGAGTGTTTTGATTTATAGCGAGGGCGGTTCGGTTCACTAAGGGAGTTGGATGGAGTTCACCACCACCGTCACCACCACCATCCACATTTTGCAGTCATCGTCGATGGGTTTTAAACCCGTGGTAGAACACACACTTTTTGCTTTGTTAAACTTTGCTTTTGCTCTAAAATCGATTTTAGGTACACAAATATTTTTGGTTTTTATTTCGAAACAACACTCGTCATTGAGTATTTATTTCGCTTTTAGAATGAATTTTTTTTTTTTTTATTTTTTAGAGAGAGATCGTGTGGCCATCGCGCGCATCGGTCATTGGACATGTACACACTTTCTGGCCTATTTGCAATGAAAAAACTCAAGTAAATTAAATATGCTTATGCTGATTGATAAAATATATATATTTTCGTAAAATATAACATTTAATTTTTTTTTTTTTTTCTATTTTTGGTGGCATATCTATCATTTTATTTTAAATTTTTGTAGCCAAAAGCCAGGAACAAGAGGAGAAAAACAATTGGTTGTGTTGGTTGCTTCCGCGACCATGAAAAGCGATTTTGCAGAGAAAAAATGTTTTTCATTTTTGTTTTTTTTTTTTGTGAGTTGATTTTTATTGGTTAATCTATTTTTATTCGTGCAACAAAAATAGGAGGAAAAATTAACTACTTTTGCATCGCTTTTCATGGGATTGCATGGAGCATAAATACCCACCTGAGAAAATGTGTATCGCCAGGGCTCCGCAGTTGGCCATCTTCGCTTCCCGAGTTGTCGTAGTGAGTCATTTTTTTTGTCTGATTTCCTTGGAAGTTTTCTTTTGGGGAAAAAGTTTTCCTTTTGCCGTTATTGCACTGCACTTATATTATTTTTTTTTTAGAAAAATACTATGAACTGCTTTTGCGTTGAACTCAAGTTTAAAAATGAAAAATGAAAAGAAAAGAAAAGGTCACTTGAAAAAAACGCAGACGAAAAAACTTTTTCTGCTATTAGGTAAACGTTTGACAATTGAATGAGGGTTTTGCAAAATGGTTGACAGCAGACAAAAGCGGAACGGCTGCTAAATGGAATTTAATGAGTTTCGCAGGTATACCAACATAAGAGAGAGACAACTGTTGCAGGTTTAATTGTTATCGATTAAGTTAACAGGGGTGTGATACGCATGCCAGGTTTTTGCTTTTTTACAACATATTTTTTTATACTTGAAAAATATATGTATGTTGAGTAAAATTTAACAGTAAGAGATATGAACAACGCGTAGTATATGGATATAAAACTAATTTTAAAGGTTCTTAGATATAAAAATAAGAGTTAAAAGCATTGATTGACAGAGAAATGCTGATTAAAGCGGTCAAAGTATTAATAAAATTGTCTGAAGGCTCTGTCAATAAGTTCTAAATCGGTAACCAGTTAAATTACGATCACGAGGCTCCAATTTTGGGTGCAAAAATTATATCGTTATTTAGAAACTTAAGTTTTTAAACCATTCCGCTGGAAATCCTAGCCAGCAGTTGAACTCGATTCTTGATACATTTATGCTCGCTCAGCTTGATTCTACCTAAGCTTGTGGTCAATATGCCATATTTGTCTGTTAAATCACTGAAATATTTATCATTTGTATATCAAATTCATTTACTGCACATTTTATAAAAAGAACAACGAATGTAAGGAAAATGTTATCGAATTTGATTTATTGATTTGGCAGTACTTCCACCGAAAGCAAAACATCCCATGACAGTTCTAAATTTCATTTTATATAACAAAAAAAAAAAGAAAAACCGAATTAACATTTACTTATTCTTCTCTAAAATGCCTCGAAATCTAAACGCTGAACGAGATAACCCCTGTTTAAAGGTAAATCGATTTAAGTTATTTATTTCACTTGTTCCACTTCCATTTTTCATAGGAACAAGATTTGACTTATAAATGTTTAAATACTTATAATTTCGACCGTGAAAAGTGTGAAGTTTATTTTGCAAATTACAATAACTGCAAAGAGTTCTGGGTATGTTTTATTAATTCACTGTAAAAACTATTGATCTGAGTTAATTAAATTTTTCAGAATAAAGTGCGGTCGGAGCGCAGATCGAGAGGAATCGTCCCCTACTTGCCGGAAGTTGACGACCGGGAGGCTATCAAGGCAGAATATATGAAAACAAAGCCGAAACCTTAAATTTATTAAATTTTATTTCCTACATTAAAAATTACTTCCATTACTAATGAATATCTTTCGCGGCGAAAATCTTCAACTTGGGGATGGCTTCCTCCAACAAAGCACAAATCAGTTCATATTCCAATGACGCCTTGGGATCGTCCACGATTAGTAAAGTCAATGTTGGTATCCTATATAAACATTGCAATCCATTTGCTGTCACTTCTGTGCCGGAGATATCAAGGATTTCCAATTTAGGAAACTCTGAGCCCGACACTCGATCTAGGCACCAATCATCGAACGTCTTTACATTCCGGAAAGATAAATACTTCAGTGATTGCAGACATCGCAGATTCTCCAAACCCTCGTAGTACAGCGTCATGTTGTCACATCGAATTGCTTCAACCTTCCATGCCCCATGGAACTTTGTCGGCAGATTGTACTCTCCATCTTCGTCACTCTTTTTCCATTCTTTTTCGTGGTGGAATTTCACTGAACCACCGCGAAAGATAATAAAATGTGCAGCCGCCAATTCATTACCGAGGATTTCATGACGCTCTGTGACATACTGTTGCAAATGTCTCTCGACACGTTCCTTCTTCTTTGTCCACCAATTCTTGATAGCTGATGGGCTGAAATCGATGGGCTTTTGCATCATTGTAATGTAGTCAGATGTTTGTTCCATGTCGGCAAAGGCTTTTAGTTTGGAGTTCCAATCGCCGGGACGATCTCCAATAGGTGTGCGCCATTGAAGAGTTTTCTTGGCTTCCTCGAGCTCACGTTTCATTCGATCGGGAAGACGAGTTTCATTGGGATCGAATTCCTGGTGCGATATCGAAGCAACTGGCGGTTGTCTTAGGCTCCTGATTGGGCGAAGAAGTGACACTGCATTGCGTAACATATTTTTGAGATTTCGGAGTTAATTATTTAGTTTTTCATGGTGAAATTATAAAATTAAGTAACGAGGGATAGCACAACTGGAAATATTAAAAGAGGTTGTTTTGAAACTTCAAAGTGACACACGGGTTCACAGCGGATAGTTCTAACAGGGTGAATCTTTTTCTGTTTATATACGCTTACTTTAACGAAAACTCAAGTTATACAATTTTCCCATTTGAATGTGAATGCGTTGTTGGGACTAGTTGGAGGTAAAGTTCCAAAAAATAAAAATAAAGAACGATGAAGGTGAAAACAACTAGAAAACTGGCAAACGGATACATTCAGCGGGATCGAAATGAAAGTCATGATGAGAAAAATGAGCCAAAGCCATAGGAAGCCTCGGATAAATAAAACTCAACGCTATAAGTGCTACTTTCGAATTGTTCAGTATAGCACATATGTACTAATTTTAAAGGAACAAAATTAAACCATAATTTGTAAAAAGTGTATGGACATTCTTGTCGTGAAACGCAGCCCATGACGTATGTTGTCACTGATATCCACCCCCAACGAAAAGTGAAATCAAAACAAAAATTAAGATAACCTAAACGTCAACTGTCAACAATTGCGATAGTTGCTTATTGCATTAAAATCAATTTTTCTTTCTTCCCCCAAAAATGAGTGCAATATCTTTCGAAATAAAGCTAAAGCGCGAAAATAAAATTTACTATGAGGGGGTAAGTCTAAGGACCATTAAAATACAGTTCTCCTGAATCAAGACATTTTTTTGTTTTAGGAAATGCTCACCGGAGTTGTCCAGTTCAACTGCCCAACTGAGGCCAAACACGACGGAATTAATCTTTCCATGGAGGGAATTGTAAATCTTCAGCTAAGTACGAAAAATGTTGGTATTTTTGAAGCATTTTACAACTCGGTGAAACCTATTCAACTGTTAAACACCAGTTTGGAGTTAAGCACTCCGGGAAAACTTGCACAGGGACTCTCGGAATTTCATTTTGAACTACCATTAGTTTGCACTAAGGAACCTCGTATTCTCTACGAAACATATCACGGAGTCTTTGTGAATATTAACTATCAGTTAAGGTGTGATGTGAAGAGAAGTTTCCTGGCGAAAAGTCTACAAAAGACACAACAATTTTGTATCCAATACAAACCAAACATTGTGGACTCCAAGAAGGTACCATCAACTGAAGTAGCATTCAGTATAAGTCCTGAATCCTTGCAGAAGTCTGCAAAGGAGAGGATATCAATTCCTAGATTCCTGATAACAGGAAAGTTGGACGAAACAGAGTGTTGTGTAACGAAGCCAATCACTGGACATGTAAAAAATTATATTTTTTTCTTAGAGATACTTCTAACAAATTGCTCTCTTCCAGGTCTCAGTGCAACATACAGAGGTGGCCATAAAATCCATAGAACTGCAATTGGTTCGTGTGGAAACATGTGGATGTGATGAGGGTTACTCTAGAGATGCCACAGAAATTCAAACTATCCAAATCGCCGATGGCAATGTCTGTCCACAGTTAGAGATTCCAATTTTTATGATATTACCTAGACTGTTTACGTGTCCAACATTGATTACGAAGAATTTTAAAATTGGTAATGGATTAACAATAGATTGCTGACAGATTGGCGACTAACTTTGTATGCTTTCAGAGTTTGAAATAAATTTAGTGTTCATATTCAAGGATGATTATGCAGTCACAGAGAATTTCCACATAGTGTTGAAGAGAATTGCTCCCCCTGGAGAATCGAAATTTAGCCGAGATGGCTAAAATATGCACTGATCCCTGTGTGATGTCTTTACTTTTCTAAGTTTTGTTAAGCGTATAGTAATTGTTTCCATTTTTATTAGATGTTAAATGTATAATCAAGTGATAAAGTAGTCTGGAATTATTTTAATAAGCGTCGGCTTGTTGGAGCCGTTGTAATGTAAATAAGCATGCATACATTGGGCCAGGAATCGAGGAAAGATGAACCTCATTTGCGATGTCAGTGGTTGAAAGTCGAAAAGATAACAATAAAACATCTCTTCTAGGTAGGTGGAAAGCGTTTTTTTCAGGTCATGTAGAATTCTCACAGCCGATAGAGAATCTCTCTAAACTGAAGTAAATATGGCGTCCTGGTTTTCAGTCCATCCTACTGACTTAAAGATCTTATAATAGCGAGTACGGCTAAGTTTCACTCCTTTTCAGTATGAAGAGCTGAAGTACAGAGGAGACTAAGAACTGTGTGGAAGTTGCAGAATTGTGTTTTGCCCTGGCGAGTCAGTCTCACAAAATTTGTGATTTATGCACCTTTTCTCGCAGAAGACAGAATAAAGAGACAAAACAGTCAAGGGGAACGGTTGATTGAGTCATGTATGCGACGTCTGAAAACTATGAAAGATCATTATGGGTTGGACCTATGCCACCTGGACTACTTTTCATCGCCAGTTTTCCGAAAAGAAATATACAAAGATCGGTATAGTCGCCAGCATTAGACATCATTTGCCGCGTTATGGAACGACAACAACGAGCGTAGGGGCGCTCGGAATGAATTCTATCCCCCAACGTCCTGAAGGGTCTAAATCCCACTTATGTTTCATTCACTTTGTGATGTTTGTCAATAACTTCTTCCTCGTGAGCTCATGAGAGACGCTAGTGGGTGGAACTCTCATTTTATACACATACGTATGTAGGTTCATATTAAAACAAAAGTGAAAGAAAAATTGCTTATTAGTCCCCCCAATCGCAGTAACATGGAAGGTTATCTGTCCACAGGCGTGGAACTTGGCCTACCGAGCATAATGACTGGGTATCGTCACCTTGGATATGTTATCTCTGGTACGTGCGGACCCGTGCTGATATGGAAGAACTTGGCATATCAAGCTCTTGACTTACATAAATCGGTGGATATTTATCAACAAGTGCGCTTGCGCATTGATTTTTAAGATAAATTTTAAGGGTTTTCTGACCCAATCAGTGAAGAGGAAAGAATCTTTTAAATGTCTTTTCTTTTTATAATAAGCACAAGCTAAAGGGTTTATGACAATCCTTAAACTGGAGCACAATCCTTAAATTGAACACAAAAACGTTTTACAATAAAAACTTTCCACTTCAATTTCTCCAGACTCGAATTATAATATATCAGCACCCAAACCGTCCTAACCCCCATCCATGGTCGCCATTCCCTTAAAAATTCATTAAAAATGAATTTGAAAGCATTTAACTGCAGACATTTCACTACCAGACACCATATGCCTTGTATCTCCCCTGTCCATCGGAAGCACCGAGGACGATTTCTCTCCGTATCCTTTTGTTTCTCAACGCTCTCTTCATGTGCATCCACACACTTGGGTAAATATATTAAAAAGCAAGAGATAATAAAAATATGAAAAGGCCAAAGGAAAATAAAAAGAAAAAAGGTAACGTTCACTTATACGCGCATTAAAATGCACAGACGAAGCAAATTAAAACGCAAAAAGGCACTGAACGCTCGCTCTGATTTAATATGAAAAACGAAAATCTGAAATACACCCCGCCCCGCCCCGCCGCCACCGCCACGACGACCAGAAGGAAGGAAAATGTGAAAAATTCAGGATTTTCCACATGCTGAACACACGTCCATATGCTTGTGTGAAGGATAGCAACGAATGGAAACTGTTCAGTAATTTCCTTCTGAGAGGAAAGAGCGTTGAAATCAAAAATATGGTGCACAGGCTTGTTACTTTTTCCCCCCCCCCTATTCAGGTCTGCATATGAGCGTTAAACTGGGCCCTAGAGGCGGGTTCATAAAATTGAATTTGATTGCGTTGTTAATTGAGAATAAAACTGAAAAGGGATAAAGCACAGTTTTTCATCTAAATCTCTTAGCAAAATTATGGCAAAGAAGAAGGGGCATGTAACGACGATGAGTGGAGGGGGAGATACAACGACGAACTGTTCGGGTTGCACCCAGCGACATCGATTTAGCCAGAAAAATGAAGGTCCAACGACGGAGGTGGCTGGTTCATGTAGAGTGGATAGAAAGGAATGCTTTGACACGGAAAATCATCGAATCCCACTCCGAGGGATGGCGCAGTAGCAAAAGACAGCGAATCAGGGGGCGCATGGAAGTGGAAGAGGACCTTGACCAACTTAGCTTGCGAAAATGGAGGCAATCAGCTGAAGATCGAGCTGGCTTGAGACGCTTGTTTGTTGAGACCCAGGTCCACCCCGGACTGTAGCGCCACCTTAAGCAAGTGAATAAGTAAGAAGACATCGAAAAATAACTGGCATACTTCTTGTACAACAAAAAGTTGTCCTAGAATCTGGGTATAGATGCATTGTCAATTGAGCCAACAAGTTCCGATTGACCTATCGTTGCATCAATTAAAAGAATTGGGGTGATAAACTCTTGTCAGACTAGTAAATACTACCGGCAAATTTCAATGATTTACGTCCGTGAAATGTCTACTTCATTTCAAAGGACTTTACTACGAGAGAAATTGCTCCCGTTGCAATGGAATTTAATTGTCATAAGCACCCACAAAGCACCATGGTACAACAGCAAAACTTTTCATAAATTTTAAAAAAATGTATGAAAACTTAACTCGATTGAATCTGAAATAGGAGGTACCGGCTACTGTAGAACGTGATAAATTGTTGGTTCTAAAGCAGGACACTGGTTCCTCGTCCCCGCATTGGACAATTAATCTGGAAATTTCTAATTAAATTCTCCAAATTTAGAGAGAGTGTGAACTTTATGTGGTCAGAAGTCACATGACGACAACCGATGTACTTTCTCTGCGTACATTCTCTAACCCAGGCTTCATGTGGTCATAAACAATTTTAAGCGGAAAAATACATAAGTTTGAATTTGTGAATCAAAACAATGCAATGCGGACGATTTGGGGAACTTGGATAGAGTGTGGGGATATGTTGATCGATAAATTTAGGAAGCTGATGGTATGGATGATTTGACCCATAGCACTCTAAGCAGAATGGAGGTACCAGGATTACATACCATTAAGCGAAGTAGAAGCTAGAGACTCACAGGTTGAGATGCAATTAAGTCGGTTTTAGCAACGGTTCTTAGAAACACCCAAGTTCCTCCAATTTAAATAGTTGATGCTTATAATTAAGCTTGTTATTTTTATTTGTCAGATTAGTGAGATGGATAAGTGGAAACTGCTTGAAACCACACTTAGATTCACCAAAGAAAAACCCAATTACAGTTGAAGGCCTTTACGACGCGTTGCTTACTTACTTATCAGGCCAGTGACCCTTGGAGGGTCTGAGCCTGAACTAATGCCGCTTTCCATCCTTTAAGGTCCCGGGCACGCTGCTTCCAGTTTACTAGATCAAGGTTTCTGGCGTCCGCGATTGCCTGATCTTTAAACCGGAGGTTCGGTCTTCCTCTTCTTCGTGAACCAGGTGGCTGGGATTCGAAGATCCTCTTGGCTGGAGCATTATCGTCCATTCGCTCGATGTGGCCGAGCCATTGCAGTCGACGGACTTTTGCCTCCCGGACTACATCCACATCTTTGTACAGCTCGTAGAGTTCGCGGTTATATCTTCTCCTCCATCCGCCCTCCTCGCAGACTGGACCAAATATTTGACGTACGACTTTTCTTTCGAAGGATCCCAAGATCTGCTCCACTGTCTTACTTATCGTCCAGCATTCAGCTCCATAAAGCAAGACTGGCAAGATCATGATTTTGGACCATCGAGTTGGGAGTTTGGACCCTAGTTGTTCGGAAAAACCGAAGTAGCAGCGGTTGCCTAAGGTTATCCTTCGTCGAATCTGAATTACGATAGATAAACTCCTTCACTACCTCAAAATTATAGCTGTCAATTGTAAGGTTTTGACCTAGACGGTGTTTGACGGATCGGTTTTTGGTAGACAGCATGTACTTTGTTTTATCCTCGTTTATCGTGAGACCAATTCGTTTGGCTTGTTCTTGTATTGTCGTAAAAGCCTCAATAATGGCACGCTGGGACTGGACGATGATGTCGATATCGTCTGCGTTTCCCAGCAGCTGGGATGTTCAAGAAGCGTTGAACGTTTTCGAAAACTATATTTGCCAGATCACTGACTATCGAAGAAGGCAGCTTAGAGGGACAAAAAAGATGAGAAACAGTCTCAAGGTCGTCTGAGAAAGCCTATCACCGTACTGTGCCGGCACTAATTTTTGACCTTTTCAGCGAGACTAAGCTGTTAATATTTAGTTTATCATAGAAAACTCCTAAGCCCACACCACTATCTAGATTGGAAGCTTCCGTTTGAAGGTTCATAAAGTTCCCATAAAAGGTCACGTCACCTCGAAAGGCCAATCTGATTCCGATTATTAATTCACTAAGCTTTAAAATTCACCAGTTCTCTGCCCTTGCACTACCCACCTGTTAATGGTCCTTAGTGCTATAGGTATACATATGTGTTTTGAAAGACGTCATTACACTGAAAGACAGGAAAGGCTGCGTATTGTCGGCTGTTGAAAGCGAACTGAGAATGAGAATAAAATATCAAACACCTACGTAGGTTTGGTCCTATGACGCTTATAATATCTTACCTCTTTGTCCATTTTCCGGTCAGTTGGGTGTAGTTAGGGATTGCAATCCACTTTTTCTTGGAAAAGGGTACAAAATTATGGTGACCACACCACATACACACACACACTATGGGATAAAAGGACCTCTGGGAGCACTTACAACAGAGATTTCTTTATATAGACCAAAGCCAAATTTTCTGATTATGTTAGCATTCAATATGATATTGACACACACCCATACAAACATATATCACAATGTGTGTTGGTCCCTTGTGTCCTGATGGTGATATTTTGCAGGCGAAAATCTAATTTCATTTCAAACCATCACTTCCTTCTTTGGACTCATTTTCTCGATTTCATTTGAATTGGTCCTTTTTTTTGTGGGTTGGTCCCAACGGTAATAGATGCTGAACGAGAATCTTAATTTAAGTGCAAAATCCTAAAGGGATAATAGTGAGTATTATTTTGCAATTCCTTTGCATTCATGTCGTTTCCAAAGGGAGATAGGTAGTATAACGAATAATGAAAGGCATTTTAGGAATTGATGTCATTTTATTGTTTTGAAAATTAATTGAACGTTTAAGTATTCGGTGTGTAAGGAACGAATCCTTGTTAAAATCCTAATTTCAATTCGCTTGATTATTACCCATTTAGTATTCATGGCAGTTCACAAGCAGCCATAAAAGTAAATCCAATCGTTCAGGATTGTGTCTCTCCTCCCTCCAATACTTAGAATCGTAATCTATTTATCTCAATTAGATACACAGTCTAGCCATTAGACCTCATTCACACTACTTATCTCGGAAAATTTGGAAACCATACGCACGTCGAACGCATTAATTCAAAGGACATTTATTGCGTTTACGTAATGGTAATTCATATTTCTAAGCCCCGCCTGTACACCGATTCCCGAGGCCCTAACCGATTTATTGACTTTTCGAAAATTCGAATAACATTTTATGATAGCTGAATTCGTAACAAGGCCACACACCAATGTGCTTGCGTGTGTGTATCTGTATCGCACTGTAATAATCGTAAAGGTGGAAAACGATATATTCGCAAAACATTTAAACGACACATAAAAACAAACGACTCTGTTGCTTTTTTGGGAGAGTGACTCGTAACAACGATCTCCACAGAGATATACGCAATTTGTGCTGTACGCGTTCTGTGTCTGCCACCCCTCATAGACAGTCAGGACAGGAGGAGAATTGGCTTAAAGCAACTGCATGAGAGTCATCCTCATCCTCATCCCTAGCTGTGTGAGACTAGGGATGATGGCAAAATCTAATTTAACTCATTTGTATGTACATATCTCTAAGGGAATGAACAGAGCAATCGAGAGATGACAATCCCTCCCTACCCTACACGCTACACATGAGGCCATTTAGTTGTATTTGTATACTCGTACATATTATATGCTTGTTGTATTAGTAAAGGACATTTATTTGTCGATTCTATCATGGAAGGGAACGAGCCGGATGGTTGATAAGTGGTTTTATCGTTTTAAGCTTTGAATATTTTATGGATGAGAATTTTGTGTTGTCAGAATTCTGAATTCCAAAATTGGAACGATGTGCCAATATACGAATATGACATTTCGAAAACGTGTTTCGAATTTTCATTGCAAAATGATAATGAGAAAGGATTGAATGATCTTGGAAAATGTTTTTGTAAGAGGGTGCAAAATGAAAGGGTTTCAGTTGTTGGTGGAAAATCTCCAAATTCCCACTTCAATGACCTTGGGTACCTAACTACTATTTTTGTTTCATTGATTTGGTTTGGTTTGGATTCATCTTCTCCGGTTTCTCTAGGAACCACTTAATCTTTCACTTCCAGAGTATTAGAAGCTATAGCACCTAGGCCTATTTAAATTTCAAGGGATTCACTTTTTAGGTAACGTTTTGAGAGCGACAAAACCTCACTTCGAATGTTCACTTTTTGCTTTGGTACAACACGCACTGGACTTTTGAGGTCCTTGCGCGAGAAATATTCTATGACACAAATCTTATGGATATGCCATCTGATGCAATAGTTTCGGAATTACGACTACTATGTACATTTACGTTCGACTTTCCATATGAACAGGATTTGTTTTCGCCACATTCTGAGCCAGGTAAGAAATGTAGTTGAGTTTTGGCTCCAAAACCAGTGATAACACAGGAGCTGGAGTCATTGTGGAAAGCGACAGCTTTAGACTGCACTTCTCCCGAGGTATATATGCATTTGTCTTCCAAACGGACATTTTTGCAATATTTAAGGCTGCGAACTATATTGTGAAAATCAAGTGGAAAGGACGGAGTATCTGTTTCTCTAGCGACAGTCAGGCTGCGCTTAAGGCCTTGCTCAATCCTCTTATTAGATCCAAAATAGTTCGAGAATGCAGGTCTAGTTTTAATTCGGTTGGTAGACTGAATTTGGTAGGTCTGAACACAGCGCGATTACCGGAAATGAGTTCTCCGATGAGCTAGCAAGGCAAGGTTGGGGAAGAGCACTTCCCTGAACCCACGTTAATCCGTATCTTTGGTTAGGGCTTCTACCGATGATTGGGTTTCTTTCTAGCAAACACAATTGTAGGTGGCATGACTCATCAAGATACAGGCAGACTGAACAGATACTTCCCGACGTTTGTAAGTCCGCGGCATTCTTGCTGTCTCTCAGCAGAAAATACTGCATACAACTTATTGGGCTTATTGCGGGACACTACACCTTTGCCAAACATCTCAACGTGTTAAGTTTAAGGGACACCATTATCTCGTGGACAGAGCAACGACACTGTGATTGTCTTGCCTTTACTCGTACCAGGTGACTGATTTTTAGGACTGATGTGCTGCTAATCAAGGCTCCTTATCACTGAAGCTCTTACACGACTTTCTTACAAAGACGATGAAAACACAGTAAAAGGGTTATACCTTCTGGTAGTATGATGGACTTGATTTGGTTTCTGGGTGCCTCAGCGTAGTTTTCCAACACCTCGACGGAAAATAAATGAATCTTTGGAAACAAATTTCTCTCTATTGGAAACCTTTCTGTTATTCACCGAGTAAAAGTTCACTTGACGACGTGGAGTATTTCCTGATTATGAAAGTCTTTCTCATTAAGAGACACGAATCTTGTTCCATAAAAAGTCAAATATCTATCATTCTCGTACCCTTCTGAAAAATATCAGGAACTAGGACTTCATAAATATTCAACTTGTTCAAATCATTATTCATTGGCATCAGAATTAAAATTTATAAAATCCTATTTCTGTTTTAAATTTTACAATCAGTCTGACTGGGCCATGACTGTGAGAACACTATTAATAGTGCGTATACGCAAAATTTGTTCTAAATTTTCCAACCAAAGGACACTTTGCAATCACTACGACTTGTTCGGGTTAGAATTGGACAATTCATTACGCACAATATTTAATTGAGTGAACCGCGTTTCAATAAAATTAATGACTTTTGTGAATATTTTCCAAATAAATTGTGATTTTGGAATTGATTGCATTGCACGTTTGTGGTTAGATGAAGCCACAGCTGTGTCTAAATGTTTTAATTTAACAATTGAGTTCTCTGTTCGTAATGAGTCCTTAGAGGTGAATCTGTTTATGTAGAATTCTCCACATCATTTTATCGATGGTAGAAATAGGCGCTGAAGGCCTTCCTGGTTCTTTCGTCTAAGTTCGTCTAAGCTCGAATCTTGAATTACCACAATTTCCGTTGGAAAGTTCTAAAATAATAGGTGTTCCTTCGAGATATTTCATGCTAAAAAAACGGGTAAGAAAGTGAGAATTTGTACACTGTTAAGCTAGTAAGAAACCTTCAGGTTCCGGTTTGGATAGTAGAAGAGTATTATCACACCCTATGTTAAATAGAAGTGGACGCAGATCCGAGCTCTGTGGCATATCTTCCGTGACAGTGTAGTGTGTACTCCTTTGTTTCATCAGTTCTCTACCTGGAGGGCTCTTGTTCATCCTTTCATAATTTCTCATGGTTCTTTTGTTTTTTTGGGAGAAGTTGATTTACGTCCTTCTGTCTCTTCACATCTCTAGTGTAGTCAAGTTCATTAAATTGATTCCAGTTTCTCTCAGAGTTTTCTCCAAAGACAATTGAGTAAATAATCAAAATACCATGCTCACCTGGATTTTGAACAATATAATGTCCTGTCGTTCGTCAAATATCAGATTCAGTTTCCCTCCTCTTCAATTGTAAGCAGCTTTTGTATTTGGTCACTCATCTGGTTAATTTGTCCAAAAATCTCTTTTCCCATCAACTTGAGCACCAGCAGTCAGCCAGAAGCCAAGCTAACATTCAAGTAAAACGATTCCCCATTCGAATGCAGATTCATTTCCACTTCAAGTGAGAAACTGAACTGACGAGAATGCGAACAAGACGAACTTTCAAATCCTAAACAGCCCTCTTCACATCCTTTTGGGTGCTAAAGCTGGATTAACTTTTACATCCATTATATGTATCACATCCTTGGGTTTATTTGAGTTACGGGGTGGGGTGGTGGCGCCCTCTTTTATCTCCACATCTAAGAGAGACACATCAAGTCAAGGTAGACAATTTCAAGGCAAGATAAACTTGAATATAAAGGCGGAAATCTTTGATGGAAATTTCGTCCTTTTTTTACTGAGAACTTGTCTTCCTTGTGTTGTTCAAAGTTGAACAAATATGCGTATGCGTGTGGGTTACATTAAAGGGAAAGTTTACGTTTTTTTTGTCAAAGTTAAAGATAAAGAAAGGGTAGGAGACGATAGGAATTGATGTTAAGGTGTGTGTAGTGGAATGGTGTGTATTCGTATTCGGTTTATCCTCCAGCATTTTGTTCGACGTTTGCTGACTCAACATCAACAGACAAATATCCTGGATTTTGATAAATGCCTTCACATTCCTGCACGTACAAGTTGACTTTTCTTTTGAGGGTGAATATAGATGTGTTGTAGGATAATGGTTGAAGGATGATGGGATATCAATTCAAGAGACTTAAAGTCATCCGTCATATTGACAACCACGAATGGAAATTGAGATGTTGCTGGTGGAGAGAACAAGCACTGAGAGAATGTTTGATGGGAGTTTATGGCTTCTTTAGGAGTTGATGGAGAAGTTTCTATACGAAAGGTTGATGTAAGAATGCTAAAGATGTGGAGAAGTAGAGTGTCAACTTTGTTGCACACTTCATTTGTTTAACATGAGTGGAAATTGATCATATAAGTTTTTGAGTTGGGGAATGTTTGTTAAAGTGTTTGATGGTGGTACTGGAGGTCACCTTAAGTAAAGGAAGGAAAGCTGTGTCATTTTCCTAAGTCTTGAGCTCGAATATTGTCCATTTTCAAGCTCAAGTCCAATTGTGTGTCTTATCGTGAATCTGGTTAATTAGTCTAAGACTGTCAGTTTTAGAGAAGAAATGAAGAAATCTGCCTTAAGTTGGAGGCCCAGTCAAAGATCTAAAGTGCTCATGTTTATTTAATTGCATAGAGTTGTAGATTTCTTAATTTTCGGCTAGATGGTGCGCTCTTGTTTCCACAACCGCTAAGATTGAGTGTCCTCAAACGACGTACAAAGAGCTATCATAGCCACGATGACGTACGGTTTCAGGTGTATTTGAATGACATAAATGTTAATCTCCAGTCGAAATGATTCTGTGTCCCTGTTTGCACTTCCGTTCATTTTTTTTTATTTTATATAATTCACTAGCGCTAAAGGGGCTATGAATACCCTTATGATGCTATTAACACAGCGCTAGTGTTGGTGTAGTGATTTTGAAACTCAGGTAGTATTAGGTTTCAGTCTTTTTTGCTCCGAGGGTGGTTTTTTCAGAATGACTGGGGAGAATTATTGCCATTGCTTATAATTCGCAGTATTTCTTTCGAATATCCCGATGTCATTAGTACGATCAACACTTTCAAGCTATTGCCTACCCTACTGCCAGTGTTATGCCTATACAGTAGAGTTGACGTCAGCTTTTTTCGCAATTGACCGACTTTTTTTTTCTGCGACACCGGGATTCGAACCTGGAACCTTCAGCGTGACAAGCGATGATGCAACCACTACACCATGAACACCCGGAAGTGTTTGATGTCGAGATTCAATTGAGGCATATTAGGGGAAATGACCTTGTGTCCATTTTATTTACAAAGCTCTTAACCTTTTCACGCACTTCCACTTTACTGTGAACTTCAATCGTGTTACAAGTTACTGAATCCCATCTTCTATTTTGTACATTGCGAAAGGATCTGCTTATGTTTACCACCTGTTCCAGTTGAAAAATGTTTGCATATCATTTGCTGACACACACAGGGGAATCAAAGCATACACCTCATGCCACGCACGTACTTTACGTACTTCTGTCATCCTTGTGCAAAGTAAACACACACACATTTAATGAAAGACAAGACTCCCCCATATCCTTGCTACGCTTTGCAAACACTGTTTGTGCATTGGTTTTCGATTCATTTAACTACATTCTCGTTCTTCTACTGCTACTGTTGCTGTTAAAGCACAAGCTTCTGTTAATTTTTCAAATCTGTCTTACTGACAGATGGCGGTGCTTCTGTTGCTTGGTGTGATATACAGACGGACGGGTCTTTGCAAATTTATTGCATAACAGACGTCAGATTTTAGAGGGTGCACTAGGGGTTTAAAAAAAAAAAAACAACTGCGTAAACCTGTCAATCGTGCCAGACTACGTGTGGGTGACATTTCTCCTGCTCTCTCTTTCAGTTTGAACGCGATATGTTTGGATGAGTGGGTGGGTGACGTTTCTTTGACACAAAGAGTAGACAAAAAAAATGTAACTAGCAGGAGATTGGATTTTCTATGAAGGAAAAAGGATTCTTGATTGGAAATTTTCTCTCTGTTGGCGTGAAAAGAGAAGGCAAAGAAGCAGGAACTGATTGGAAAATTGTATTTAGTGTCAACTCTGTTGAAAATGTGTCAAATGTCAATTTGAAGAACAGAATGTAAACAAATTGTATAACTCTGTGACGTAAGAAAGAAATGAATCGTACATTTTTAGCTGAAATTACAGACAACTGTAATCGTTTACAGATTGACAGATGATGGTGAGAACAGTCAGTGACAAATATTCTGTAATTTGACAAATGGGCTTGAAGTGGTTTGTAGCGAGTTTGATGCGAGGTGCGAAGTTTATGTTCAGCCTAAGTGTGTTCATGAATTTTGCTGGAAACCTTCTTTTTCATTGTCCTGGCTCTCGTTCTATTTTGAGTCAGCTCGTCCTGTGTTTTCCGATCCCGCATGTCGTTCTTATGCTGTTGCTTCAGGTTTTGGGTGGTCTTTCCAGTCCTTTTCTGATCTCTGCCAATGCCAGCAATTACCTCATCGCAGGGTTGTCTGGCCTACACATAGCATGCCCATACCAGCGAAGGTGCTTCTCTTAGAGCTTTTCGCAGGTCGGTGCTACTTTGTTGCTGTCTTTATCAAGTATCGTCACTTCACTGGCTTTTGTACAAGTGCTGCCCAGCATCTGGAAGCAAACATCTTTGTAGGGTTGATAACCGTTGAATATTGTTTGCCTTTCAGTTGTTGTGGCATTTTTCCATGGCATAGGATGTCTGACGTGGGATGCCAGCTTTACTAACCACCCTGAACTCTGTTGATCCATCCCCGCTGACCTATTAGCCTAGGTATTGGAATTCAACCATTTCGGGTTTCCTGCGGGTTTGCCTAAGGCCATATGGCTCAAGAGCATAAGGATAGCCTTTCTTGCAGGACATTTATATCATTTGCTAGAAGAGCAACGTCGTCAGGTTAGCAACGTCCACGGTAAACTGTCTTAGAGTTCGCGTGTCAGGAGGTCGTGTCCATTATAAGACTGAACAGCAGTGAGAATAAAGCCTTGATGGA
This sequence comes from Criorhina ranunculi, assembly GCA_951813785.1. NCBI lineage: Eukaryota > Metazoa > Arthropoda > Insecta > Diptera > Syrphidae > Criorhina > Criorhina ranunculi. The sequence goes on along the minus strand of OX638382.1, from coordinate 9,026,519 downwards.
CACCCACTTTAACTTAAAATTTATCAGTAAGTCTACACTTAACTTGGGTTGTTACTTGTTACGAAGTGTCACCAGCTGGATCTCGGAGTTTTGCTGGGAAAAAACAGTTTAACGGTTGTTTGTTTCTATCGGATTACCAAGTATAATACAACTGCCACCTTCTGATTTGAACAAGCTTCAATAAATTAAAATTTAACGTCTAGACATCCTATCAAGGATGAATCGTATTACCGAGCCTATTAGCGAAAGAAATATGAAAACAGTAACTCCAATTCTATTAAAATGTTTTCCCACCCAAGTAATCCCAATCGTTTTCCTTTACAAATTGAGAAACACTTCCATCTAGCCAAGAGCCTTAAAAAAAAAATTTGCAAACAGATAATTTTACAAACAGAGTAGGAGTTCCTCACGGCATTAACATTGCTAAAATAAATTGCCAACGATATCGATTAGCTATGGAAGAACAAAATTGGAAAATAGCTTTGCATCCCACACCACGTAAAAGGTTTCGATTTGTGCTTCCATAGGCAGAAAACAACCGCCTTAGCCTCGTGCCTACCTCATTTCAAATAAATTTCCATCCGAAAATCCTTTAATCAGTTGTACGTGCAATGGAGGGACTGTATTTTTTTTTTTTGAAGGCAAAATGTTTAACAGTACCATAGTATCGTAATGCTCCTCCTCCGGACACAACGAGATATCATGTTATCCTGCCTTCTGCCTTCATGACAGTGGATTTTCCCCAAAAACTCTGTGTACTCAGCACCTACGACAAGAGATAGAGTCCCCCTGAGGGAGACTTCTACCCTCTGTAATTCATTTGAAGGCAAACCGTTTTCCCCAGATCCGCCTCCAGAAATAAGGAACAATTTTATGGCGCCAATTGGGTTAACACTAGACAGGGCTTAACAGTGACGACTTATGCCTTATGTACGTGCCTTTAAAAAAAAAAAAAAAAATATTTTCTCCTCTATCCTAAGCTCGGCATTTTCGGCTTTTTGTAATCTTCTGCCCCAAGCTATGGAATAGAGGCGTAAAATAACTTAAAATTAAGTGTCCACATGGAAGTGCACTTGGAAGGATTTCCGCTTTTTCAAGTTAATCGTGTAAATTGTGTAATGATGTCATTTAGCTGTCAGTGGATACTTTCTTCCTTTTTACTTCTCAAAAAGAGACGGGGAGAGGTGGTATTGGGCTTTAAAATTATGTATCTTCTGTGCTAACAAATTTGACACTGAACTAAGGGTAGTTTCCGTTTTGTTGGCTTGTAATCGATGCGAATGGGTTCGGGATGAGGGCGAATTGGAATTTAATAGTGTGTACATGTGTTCCGGATCGCATGTGAAGCTCATATAGGCGGTCGCAGGAGGGCTTGGAAGGTGAAATTATGGTGGAATATTGTGTAACCAGGGATAGTTGAATGAAATTTAATGGAACGTTGGGGTGTTTGTGGCTGTTAAGTGTACACCGGAGAAGGAGGTAGTAGGTTCATTGTGACTTTGATTTGGGGGACGGTGGATTAGCTGAGAGGTGGGAAATTTATATGGGCTTTGAGGTTAATATTTAATGCCTCTTAAAGTCTAAAATGTCTTCCACGACATGAGTTTACTTCTTCAATTTGCAACAAACGAAATAGGTAGTTCATGTATAGCTTTTTTTCCAATGATTGATAAGGAGGAAGAACACTACTTCTCAATCATGGGATCTGGGATGGCCTTAGCACATTCTGTGTAAAAGAAAACGCTCTTCGAGTACAATGATTAAGTTATTTCTGATTAGGTTGAGTAAGATCCGCCTCACTCGGATCTTCATGGATCCGTTGTGGGATCCTACATGCGTTTACCTGTTTGGAAGTAAAAATGGGTTAATTTTATCTATTGATCGCCTCTCTAAATCACCCCGAATCCAGTATGAATTTTAGAATGGCCTTCGATGGCATGATTGGCAGCTCGTCGAGGTTGCTAAAGAAGTTAACACCTAGGATTGATTTTCAGGTTATTCTGAGGCTTGGGCGATTGCAAAGGAAGTGCGTCGTTTCCTCTTCCGTATCTATGCAGCAGCCACATCCTCTGCGGAGGTTGTTCGTACTTAGTCGCATGATCTTTTGATTGGCCGCAGGTTGTGACTTGTGAGGAAGCTTATCACTAGCGAAAGAATTTTTTTGTTTTCCTTTGACTGTATTGTGGCTGTTCCTTCTGGGAGTATACTCCATTTTCATCGGGAAGTTTTCAGAAGTTCAAACGCGGCTATTTCTTATTACAAATGTGGACTTTGGACAAACTAAATGTTTGCAACCATACTTAATTGGTTCAGGAATCTGCTATTAAACAATTTTCAATGGTTGTGATCTTTGGTGATCCTTAATGTCGAATTGATTGTGGGTTGTCCTCCATAATACGGAATACCACTGAAATTTCGTTTCAATTAACTAAAATGCCTTCGGCCAGTGTCAGCTTGGAATAAGCGGCTAAGAGTGGCACCGTCTTAATTAAAACTAAAATTTGGTCCAGCATCGTAAAGAAATTGGAACACAAAGTGTTGCCCACAACGAAGAAGAACTTTTCAGTTCGAATAGAGTTTCTGAATTTTCTTTACTTAATTACTTCTGCTGCAGTAAATAAGTAGAACTGCGGCTAGTCCATCAACTCCAGAAACTTTAAGATTCTCCTTAGATATGGTCCACTTCTTCTTTGTGGAATCTATTGAAAAAACACCAAATTATCCTTATCGTATCTCAAGATTAAAACTTTAAACATTTATCAAACAAAAAATAAAAAAAACGTTCCAAAACGAGTCGTTTTCCATCGTTTCCTTCAAATTTAATTAATAACACTAATTAACTATCTTCTACACTCATATATCCTACACTACTTCAAGTAAACTTTTTCACAAAATTATCTTTAACCAAGTTGCCCATCCTCATCTTGATCCAAGAACTTAATTGCAACAGTAGAGAGAAGAAAAAAATGGTTCACGTACCAAAAAGTAAGCTGACGCAAGCAAACCCATTCCATAAAGGACTACCACCGCAAGGAAGACATTAAAGAATAAACAGAAAGGCCCCTCCCTACCCGTGTGCGTGCTTTCTGTTCGTGAGAAACCTTCATTGCCACAGTAAATGGATGTTCCACCGATGAAGAGCCAAAGTTTTATTGCAGAAAATATTTCTCTAACGTCTAGATTCGTATTCTTTCTACGCTGGCAACTGCAGTCATTATGACTTATTTTTCCTGTGAGAATTTATTGCACAAGCAATAAGGATAAAACTTTAGTCCTTATTTTTGTGTTTTTTTTTTTTTTTTGTTCCTTCATTGTCTGCCACCTCTCTCACATTTCAATTGAGACATCATTCATGTGAAGAAAACAGAAAAAAAAAATAAGATGTCCTAAGCCATATTCGTCGTGTCAGGATATCCATACAAATAGCATTATTAAGTTTTTATTGCGGGAAATTAAATGATTTATAGCGCGCTAAGAAATGAAAATATAAATACGCTATTCGTTCTATCTTTTACGAGGTAATCCTTTTTTACAGGCGCTTCAAATAGGATACGTCAGTTTACTCCTTTTCTAGAGACTTCTTGTGCATTATCGAGACAGTCGGAGTAAATTTTATATGCGCACCCAAGTCAAAGTATCCTTCGAACAATAATTTATTCTTTTATTTCACGAGTGTCCTTCTTACACTTTTAGATCAATTCAGAGTATAATTTCGTAACAAAAATCCAATTGACTTGACCCCATCCCACTTGGTACTTGGATGAAGGTGAATGCTTTTCATGGTACTATTTCGTAAAAAGGATGCAAATTATCCTTATAATCAGCTATAAAGCAAGCAACGTTAGAAGCGATTCCTGGTTTATTTCGTCAGTTTTACGACAAGCAACAGAGATCCTTGTTGGAGTCATCTATCCTGCCCGGGCGGCAAGAAAATACCAAAATGTGCATGTTTATCCTCAGTGGGATGGCGTGTGAAATGATGGATAATCCGAAGAAAAAGGAGCTCTGATGGATGCTTGTGTAAATGGATGGACATTCCGTTGAAATCAAGTCGTGTACAACCCTTTTTCTTTCCAGTGCGTCCTCGCGAAGCACCAAATGGGTTGTAAAAATTCCCCTGAATGATGGACACTTCATTACCTCTCCAATTGAATGAAGAAATATTGTTAAGCGGGTGGAAATGGTGGAATTCCAAGGACTAGCTTGGAGAGGAACGCTCGTAAAACTTGGTTATGTTGAAATAATTTGTATATAATTTGAGTGTTATCCTTGTAATTTAACATTGTTGTACGTTTTATGGTAACATTGCTTACAAGGCGTTGAGGTTTCCATCAATTAATTGGGATCCAAGGATTTGATGGAGAGCAGTGACGTAAGAATATGACTAGCACTTGTTGTTTCATAACTCATTACTTTTTTTTTTTGAGGATAAGTAGTGAACATCTATCTGGTTTATGTGTCTGATACTACAAGGAGGTGACAACAAAATTTTAATTTGAAACGCCCCTCTGTTCCCATCCATCGCAACGCAACGGGCATTTTAAAAATCTTAAAACCACCAAAAGAATTTGTACTTAGCCAAAAACCACATGGAATTCATCTCTCTTGAGAGCTCCTTGCTCCTATTTGCCCCAAGAATTCAATTGAAATGTTTACAAAACATCGGATTATCCTTATTGCGTCAACAACCCATCCCTTTGCCACTTGGAAAAGCATTCCAATCTCCACAATAACTTATTCCACTTTTATGGGATCACATTTCCTGGAAAATCGTATTTTCCACAATCAACCGCATGTTTCCGCTTGCATTCTTGTGTGCATGGGTGTGTGTGAGTTTGTAGAAACCACAAACTAAATCTGTTTTAATTTTTAAAGGATTACGTATGGGAAAATCCTTTTTATATTAGATTTCTAAAGTAAACAGTAAACTCTAGTTGTGTGCTCCTGTGGGTTGGAATTGGCGAAAACCATTCATTTTATTGGCTACACAAGCCATGTTTACCTTTCGCATAAATTCAGGACAATAATCATAAGAGGACAGGTGAATAGAAGGAAGAAAGAGAAAGATCCTTTTTGTGGCTATTGTCCGTTTTCGTTTTGTTTACTTGATCGAATTTTTGCGGTTATGGGACAAAACTAAACACGGACATCCAATTACTTTAAGTATTGTCCTATTGACAATACAAAAGGAAGTCGTCCTTGTTTGATGATGATGATGAAAATGAAAATGAAAATGAAGATGAATACCTATCAAAGATAGTGAGGAGGTTAGTGAACCGCAAACACTCTGTTTGTTATTCCCAATTTGGTAATGTAATGTGTCAAAGGATAATAGTTCTTCCTTTGCAATCTCGTACACTTAATCCAAAGAAACTATAACGTGGTAGTCCTTGGACCCTTGTAGACGATGATTTTCGACGGAGGGTTTTTGTGCCATCTGTTGAAACATAAGTTTTCACTTCACATCCTGTCAGAATACATTCGATTTGTTTAGTTTTTCTCTCTTTTCTCTTTTGTTATCCTTGTAAGGTTCCTTCGACCGCAAAACATATGCGAACGAGAGTGTAGGAGAGGTGGAAGGATATTTCTTTTTACGACTATCACCAGAGTCCAGTCAAGTCCATCAGTGGGTGGAGATTGAGGCATAGTGCGTGTAGCTGTTGTGGACTGAGCTGAAGTATATTAACTTCCAAGGTGTCCCTTTTTGGTGATGACCGGTTAGTCTTGGTTTCAGTTTTGCTCCGTTCATTCCTTAACAAATGAAAAGGAATGATTATTGTTATTTATAGAAGTTGGTTATTTTCATTTTGTGGGGGATTGAGGATTTCTTTGACTTCTGTGTGTACAAGGACAGAACTTTGATTTGATTTTGTGGTTGGTTTCGTAAAACGAGTATAGGGTGTGGTCATTCCTCCCTCTCTTCTGTTTAACTATTTAGGTGGTAGAGTTAGGATTTTTTTTTTTGTAATGGAATAGGGACACGGATGGCGTGAGGATAAGTGGAAGGTTTGTTCAACGATGTGATACGTAATTAAGTGAAACTGTCTTAAGTGATTGCCTTCTGTGTGAAGAGTGTTAGTGTTCTTTTCAAGGGATGGACGTGTGTGGGTTTCACTTGACAAATTTAATTTGGGTTGGAGGTAATTAATTCAGGTAATAGAACACAGATTTTACTGGTTAGGGGGTTAACGAGGGTTGGTTGACTTTTCGATCTAATTTTTCTGTGATACCTACGGAGGGAGAACTGAAGGGGGTTATAATAGTTTCGAAATAATTGGTCATTTGACTGAAAAGTACGTTATAGAAGTACGGTCCTTAGATTATTATTTTGTATAGACAACTTTGAAATAGAGAATAATATTTATTTTTCTTTTTCTTTTCAGGTGAGTCCTTAATTTTATTTAACGAGGTTCTGTAAATAATTGTAAGTAAACTGATCACTTGTCACTTTTCAATTTGTCTTTAGAAATGTAAACATACTCGTAAACGTTTCTTCTTTTTCTTGTTTTCCTTCGCCTTGTCTCCATATACTTGGGTTCGGCTCTTCTTTAACTCTCGGGTCCATATGAGCGAACTCATATCTATTCATCCGTCATACTTTTGGTGGCATTTTCAGGTGATCACCTCATAATGTTTTTATTTATTTTTTATAATTCACTAGCGCTAAAGGGGTTATGAATACCCTTATGATGCTATTCACACAGCGCTAGTGTTGGTGTAGTGATTTTGCTCCGAGGGTGTTCAGAATGCCTGGGGAGAATTATTGGTTCTGTTGCCATTGCTTATAATTCACAGTATTTCTTCCGAACATCCCGATGACATTAGTACGCTCAACACTTTCAAGCCATTGCCTACCCTACTGCCAGTGTTGTGCCTATACAGTAGAGTTAACGTCAGCTCTTTTCGCAATTGACCGACTTTTTTTTTTTTGTTTGACATCGGTATTCGAACCTGGAACCTTCAGCGTGAAAAACGATGATGCAACCACTACACCATGGCCACCCCCACGCCCCGTACCATTGGCGTTGATTCTGTATACATTTTCTGTAAACTCAAAACCATTCATTGTAGGTATTTTGAAAAAAGTGTTTTGTAGCTTAAGGGTATTGGAGGCGATTCACATTACCTACTATGAAGAGAAATATGAAAAGCAACGGATCAAGCATTGAATCCTGTGGAACTCCATACTGTACACGTCACATCAAATAGAATCTAATCGATTTTCAAACAAACAGAGCCCGGATTTGTGGATGTTCGAAAGCTAGTAGATTTAAACAGGAACTATTGCAAGAAGCTTAATTTATTTGGACTTGAAAGGTGTTGGCTTTAAGTACCTTTTACCGTTTCAATAGTCAACAATTGTACCTTAAAGTAACAAACACTTGCGGAGGTTTCTTCTTATGAAGAGTTCTTTTAAATGTCGCGTGACACCAAATCACTTTTTTTTTTTGAAAACCAACAATCAATTCGATCTGCACTCCTTTTTTTTCAATCAGACAAACTAACTCGCACCTAATTTGGAGGTGTGCCAACATTATTCATCCATAGACAGCTGTCATATGCTATTGAATCCATCACCTCGGCACTTTACCCGTAAAACGTCAAAAAAAGAAGTTAATTTTAATGACAACTGTCACGCGAGACCCGGGGGGGTGTGTTCATAGACACACTTTTGTTTACAATGCTCACGCTACTCCTTTTCACTTGTTATCATTTCACTTGTAGCGGTTCCACTTGTTTCTTTTCTCACAAAAGGATTGCATGTTGGGAATTTTTGTTTCCCTTGTGTGCATACTGTGTGTTTGGAATGCTTTGTAATCATGTTCACCCATCTGACACTTAATGCCTCAGATTCTTGTTTCCGTTTCATGAATTTATTAATAAGGATTTGTATTTTTTTAAAAGCAAATCTACAGGTCAAAGGATACTTGTGCATTATTCGCATTAGTGAGGGAAATTCGTTTGAAAAAAATCCTTAGTTTCGCTGCTCAACAAAAATTCACATCCTTTCTTTTGCAGATATGTTAAGGTTTGCTGGTTACTTTTACTGGTTGTGGCTGCATTCAACATTCTCTCGAGAGAATGTGTAAATGAGGACACTCAAACGGATTAACCGTGGCATTTAATTGCACACTTCCGGGTGTTACATGGCTCCAAGGTGGAATTACATTGCGCGTCCTTGATGATCCCCATTAATTCCTTTTTTTTTTTACTCGTCTCCTACTTTATTTTTTCATGAAGTGTCAAGGGCTCTTGCTAGATCCTGTTTTTGTTTTCTCGTACAGAATGGAAAAAAATATATCCTTTCATCACATTGACAGAGAGCAACAACAAGAAAAAAAAACAGTCTGTGGCAGTTAAACTTCTAGTGGCAGCTCAGCTGAAAAAGAGGATGTCCGCTTTCTCTTGCTGTTCACGATGGTGGATGATGGAGGGGTTGAAATTTTAATTAATTCGCTCTGTTTTCCTGTAGAATTGAGAGACAGACACAGGGATTGTTCATATTTTTAATGAAAAATTAAAAGAAAAAAACACGAAATGACCTTTCGCAGTGGGTGGTCGCTTCAGCCACTTTAGATGGTGGTTAAAACTTCAAAAATCACCCATGTAATCCTTTTGCATTAGATCCCCTCTGACCAGGGGTAACAATGCAGAACATACGGTCATCGTTGGTTAGTTGAACGGTTAAGTCCTGAAGCTACTATTAGGGGAAAAAAAATAAGTCACCCATGTGTGAGGATGAAGAATTGTTGCTCGAATGATTATTTACCTTTGGACCTTCTACTATCCTAGTAGTAAATCGAAGGATAAAGCCATCCATTATGATAGATGTTATTCAGGATATGCTGGAGTTAGAGAAAGCTTCCAATTCTGCATTTTCAATCTTTATGTCATGCATGGGATATTTATGAGTGCATTTTTAGCTTTGAAAAATGGGGATTAAATTCTTTTTAAGGATTTTTATCTTCACTGTGGTGTAGCTGAGTAGTATTGGAGGTACTTTAAGAAGGTTGTTCTCAAGTAAAAGCTTTACAAATTTCAAACCACTTGGAATCACAAAGCAACCAGGAACCTCTTTTATTCTTCTATCCTCTTTAACTTTTGAATATTCTTCTGTACTCGCGTCATGCTGTGTTTTTCACTTTTAAAGTACTCATTTAAAATTCTGATCATCTACTGTACCCTTGTAAGGTCAAGGCGTCAAAATCTCTCCTGCGAATGTAGTTCACGTAGAGTAATTGAAGTTAAAACAAGAAAACTGTTCTAAATTCACTATCTCAGCATCATCTTACCACAATTTCCGCCACCGTTCGCCCAAGACGACCATTTCCATTTGCAATGTTGAAACGCATAAACTAAGCAAGTTCCCCTCGTTAAAAACTACCCCAACGCTATCGTTTGTTGCCGTACACGTTTCGGCGAATTTACCCACCATCACCACCACCAAATGTTCTTTACGATTGTACGTGTGCACCTTAGGGGATACGCAGGGTCGATCTTTTGTTTTTCCAACTCCAACTCCCCTCCTGTTGGAGTAATCACGTAACGGTCATTGTTGCTCCTTTGCAAAGCCATCGTATTCATTTAGCACAATAGCTGAATGTAGCTGAATAAGGCTGAATAAAGCTGAATGAGTGACTGTCTGTGCGCTATGAACAATAGGGATTACCAGCAGTACTACCACCACCACCATCTGAAACCATTGCCGAGTACGTGAGTGTGAACTAAGGAATTAACACTTTACCAGGACGAAGTACGTGGGTTAGCACTGTGGCAAGGATTAGATAATTAGATGTGTTGAAAAGATTAATGAGCGGAAGACCGGAAGGCGGGTGGTTGTACCACAAGAAGTAATGTAATTCATCCGCATCTCCTTTCGAGAGACAGACTCACCAAATATCCATACATATACTCTCTCTCTCTCTCTTTGTCTCTCTCACTCTTTTGTAAAAGTGTTGAAATTTCAATTAACTCTTCTGGATTAGATTTCCCTGCTCTGTTTACAAATACAAGACTCAAGAACCTCTGAACCAAAAACGTAATATTTGCCAAAACTAACACCAGCACTTTAGTTTGGTTAAGATGGCGACGAAGAAGGCAAATGTAGGGTGCTTTCGATGGTGTTGCCATGATTTATCCATCTTCCTTCATCCTGTGCCAGGGAATCAATAGTATTTGATTTAGTTGAACGATATGAAGGGGTATCCAACGTTAAGGAGCTTTAATCACAAACACTTTGAGGGGCACTTTGGTCTAATGGAATTTAGTTTTGCAAATATTCAGAGAAAATTGAATTATTTTCGGGATGAAAGGATATTAACCTCGAGTGTTGGGATGGAAGTGGGGATACGATAATGGAGGGGTGCAAATATTTGAATACACAAAGTGGCCATTCTTTGGAGAGTCATTGACTTGTAAATGAAAACATTTTATAAGCGTTTAGGATGATGGATAAATAGGAGAAATGACGTGATGACTGTGATGATTTGTCGAAGGGACGCCTTTTAATCATGAACTTTTGACATGTTATCTCGATTAGTGTTCTTTTAATTTTACTGGTTAATGATTCCTTTAGAGACGTACACAACTATGTTCACGGTTAGTCCTAAGCAGGGCTCTATTTATTGCCTATTTTAGAAACATGAGTACCGATGAGTTTTTGTACTGTTGTCATCTGTTTACTGTATTTCTCTTGCTTGAGTGCATTGACTCAGATCTCGCAGCTATACAGGAGAATGGACTTTGCCTGCTTCCAGTTGGGTCACCTACCTTTGCCAAGAGTCTACTGAATCATATAGCAACCTTTGCACGTCTCTCCGATGAGTCCATATCTCTGCTGCTAAAAGAAAAGTTTGGAATCAAGGGTCATTTCCAGGTACTTCACTGCACTTTGTTTGTTATTACTTCCGAGCCTATTTGAAAGTCCACAATCGCTGGGGAGGACTATCCCTATCTTCACCAGATTAAGGCGTCTCAAAACTGGATTTAGTCTTCTCAATATTAGAATTAAAACAAAGAACTTTATGAAGAGTGACCTCCCAGTAAGAGACAGGACTTAATGTGAGAGATCCAACAGAGAATTTTAAGAAGAGTGACCCTAAGCGTGCCTCTAAGTAAAGTAAGAATAAGATTCCTCTTTTTGGCAGAGGAACCATGAGGTTTTTATAAGGATAGATTGGGAAACAACTTGCTACATGTCGTTCGATAAAATTCCAGTATGCTTGCCTGCCTACTGTTCCAATGTCTGCAAGATTCGTATAACCAATGGCATCATACCTTGATCTCTATATTTTGACCAAAAAGTTGTTCGTGACCAGAGTTTAGAGTTTCACAATAAGTATAATAGGAGGCCTCTTAATGAACATCCCTTCATGTCAACACCTCCAACTTAATCGTTAATGCTTTTTGTTTTCTTAAGCGGATTTCCCATTTGGATTTTAAAGCGAACCTCTAGGCAATGCAAGAAGTGTACAAAGATTCCTCAAATTGGCCATTTCCAAAATTAATTTGGAGTGCTGCGTTCACAAATATAAAATGCCCTTCCGTCCATTTTTTGACGGATAGATACCAAAACATCAATGTTGGAATATCTGTTACTTCATGTGTTTCCAAGAATTGGTTTCCCACACAAACACAATACGAGTGACGTCCTACAGAGTGCATATAAATTTTTGTTTCCAAAAGTCGAAACAAAAAGGCCTAGCCAAGGCAATGCAAACACCTCTCGAGCGGTTCTACATGCGCTTAAAAATGTTATCCCTACGTGCTTACCCATAGGAAGTGCTCTCGAATAAATTTTTTGCAATCCCGTCATTCCGTCATGTTGCAACAAGAATGCAATCACAAGCCTCGAAGTGGGTAGCTTTACTCAAAAATGCCTCTTCCCACCAACTGGCGATGTTATTTTGTGTGTTTATGGTTTATCCTCCTAGCAACCGTAGTGTTGGTAGTCAGACGGAAGGATATTCGCTCGCTACTCTCCAGATACACGTCCGATTCTTTGGCATCCGGTGTATTGACGGTGTAGAAAAAGCACACCCAACCAAGGATGAGAAGAAAAAAAAAAAAACTAAGGTTTGTGCAATCTGGCTAGCATTTATCCTGTGAAATGGCAATATTTGATTTCCGTCGAAAAATCGGTGTGAAACGAGAAAAGTAATCAATCGGTCGATCGGATGGAGTCCGCAATTCAATAGGCAGAAGAACAACCGGGCCGCTGCTGAGAAAAAGGATTTTCACATTCATCCTTTACCAAAGATATTTTCCAATTAATTTACTGCTATCGGCTTTCCAATCTCTAAAATTCAATTAATTAGCCGGCGGGCATTTTATCCGCCATCATTGTCTTGACCCCCCCAACAATTGGGGTTGACTTCTGAAGAAAAAATAAATAAGAAGGGAGCCCAGTCAGTTGAAGAGAAAAAGAATAGAAAACGTCCTCATCCCATAAAAAAGGGAAGATAAGATGATGAAAGTCAAAACCCCACATAATGGTTGACTGGAACTTTACGATTGTTAATTTAAACAGAAAAAAAAAGAAAAAGGTCCTTGGAAGATGTTTTGGGCATTCCTGTGGAATGGTTCTGCATTGTTTGAATGACCTTTGATGTGCGGCACGGCACGTTGGTTCTTAATTAATAATTTTCGTTTTGGTAGAGCTTTGTGATGCAGGACATCGATGGTTTGGGCCGAGGCAAAATTGGTGTGAGGACTAATTAATTCGAGAGAGATTTTTTAAAGGCAAAGGACTATTTTGGGAATTTAGCCTACATTGACAGAAAACTTGAGAAAGTTGATTTAGTACCAGTTTGCTTAAGTTGTACAAGGACCTTCACAGCTAGTTAGGGAGTCTATGGTGAGAAGCATTCAAAAGAAGAATTGAAGATTGAAGGATACAAGGTTCAAGTAGATGGAGTAACGAACTGCTGCGTCAATTATCTGCAACCTTAGCATGAGACATGATGTCAGGTGTAAGCGAGCGAGTACATGTTAGGTGGTTTCCTTTAGGCCATAGCTGATCTCATTGTTTAATCTTTCACTAGAGATGAAATTCGATTCAGATCACAACCTTTGACTGATTCGAGGACGTAACTCATTTTTATCACGATTCGTCCGGATAACTTTTTGCTTACAAATTTGATTCACTCGTACTTGAATCACATCTTAAGTCCTTAGAAGTCTTAAGGCATCTGGCGATGATCTTTGAAACTAATGAGCACGCTTCACATCCTACCTCTTCTACATAAGCATCGTTCACGTTTAAGGTTTGATAAGATAGACTACTGCTACTTTCGAAACGCATTTTGGGAGTGGGAGTGGGAGTGGAATAGCTGCAGAAGGTTCATCATTGAGTAAGAATTTTTGACAGGACTTATCCTTACGGACGGGAGGTGAGAAAATTGAATGAGGAAAAGTGTCTCAGATTTAGGTTTTCCCTACGGACGATGGGTGCGGCCAAGGAGTCCCTTCATATAGTCGATAGGCTCAAAGTTGTGTACGAATTTCTTTCGTTTATGCCTTACCTACGGACATCTTTATGCCTGATCAAGACGGTGGGTGAGTTGAGCCTGTTCCTTTGTGGTTGTTTTGCACGAGATATACATTTTTAGGTTGTAATTGGACCTAAGGACTATTCTGAAACCGTAAAAGTTTACAATTTCTACTTAATTTTAACTGTTCCACCTGTTATCCTTCAATGTCTTATGAAAAGTCTCCTTAGAAAGCCTTAATATTGTAATTCTGCTCACATAAGCGTTCTTCATTAAGTCAATTCGAAAAGAAGGAGTTCTTATGACATGTTTCCATGTCCCAAAGGAATCCTTTCGCATGCTAAACACTAACAACAAAGAAATGTCAAGCATATGCTAAACGACATTTTGACCCTTTTTTCTTTGTTTGCTGAATACATTCAAACACAAAGTCCATATGTGTGAAATGGAAAAACTATGTAAATGAGCTATGCATGACAAAATAAACTACAGATCGTCCTTTTTTTTCATTTTTTCTTTGCTACTTTGCGCACGTTCCTTTGTTATCCTTGCAGCAATAGCCAATGATTCTCAATCTTCAATCTTGACATAGTCTTCCTCTCTCTCTTTTTTTATTTCTTTCACACAAGCTAATGTCTCGGAAGGACATCGCTAAATCATTTGGGTTTTAAGGAGAAAAAAAAAACTGTTATTCTGTGGAAATGGATTTGAATGAAGGAAATGTAAAATTGTACGCGCGGAATACGTCAGAAGCCATAAAAAGGACATTCAAAGTAATCTTGTGTCGATTAACGCCTCTCGTAATTCTTACAATGAAACGGGAGAATGAGGACTTTCTGTTTTTTTTTTTTTTTTTTTTCGTTGGTTTCTCCCCCCCGTAGTGTGTTTCTTATTGCAAAAATTTAAATGCGGATTGAACACTCTAATCCGGTTTAAGTGTACTTTTGCACGAGCAAATGGACAAACGACCACGACAACGAAGACGCAGACGACATAGACGTTAGACGACAACGACAAGCGACGACGACTTTTGGGTATCTTAATTCAGTTGAGTATTTTATGAAAATCACCAGATTATCTGATTTGACTGTGTTAGTTTATGGAATGCCCTACTGTCGCACAATATTATATCTCACCATTTAATTTCCTTAACGGACCATGAAGAGGAAATGAGCGGAATTGTGATTTATTGAGGCATTTTGGAGCAATGCTTAGGAGGTGTCTTCCTAATGCCTAAGGAGATTAGGGAATTGAAATAGAAAAAAAAAAAACAGGCTAGTCATGATCTATTAGGAAAACTTGTTTGCCACCTTTGAATACAGTACTTACTGTTAACTAAGTGAATTAGTTTATTGAGAGCTTGTTGCTTTTAAGTTTGGCTTACAAGGACTCTTAACATCTGCGTTCAATTGATTTCACTAGGGTTTTAGCTTTAATCTGACTTTTTCGAGGGGTTCACTTTAAGAATACTAGAAAAAGGGTTTTATGGAAAAGAGAACCATATAAACTCGAGATTGCAGAAAGCTGTGACTACCCGTAAGTTCTGTTTTCACTGCTTAAGCTGTGGTTACTGCTGCTGTCATTACAATGATGCTACTAAGTCAAAGTACATTATGGTTTGTCTTAAGTCTTATGGATGAACCCACTCATAATCATGTGTTCAAAGTTGCAGAAATCGGCAGATCTTCTTCTGCCGTATTTACCAACTCAGCTAAGCTTTAGCTTTTGAGTCTTCTTGAGTTGCCACAAAGAGTTCATGGATAATTCTACTATGCTGTCTATACGAAAGGAAAGACCGACAAGCATGCGATTGAAGACTCTCTCTCCCGTCAAAATCCGCTCTAACTAACATAAGTCCGGGCACGCACGTGAGTGGAGCCTTAAGGCGCAGAAAAAAATAAAAAATAAATAAAAATTCAAATAAAAGAGAGTATCCACGCACTCTCTGCTCTCTCACTCTCCCCCCAAGAGACCCGCTCTCACGAGATATATACATACATGCATAAGCCCGGGTACTCGCATTTATACATATACATAAGTTCGCCCGAACCCAACCCTCTTCGATGTGACACCCGACGGCCGGCTGAAGAATGACATTTTTCCGGCCTCGCACCTCCTTTTATACCAAAATAACAACAACAAAAAATGTCCTTTTTTGGGAAACAATTTATCTTTCTTCCTTTTCGATTTTGATTTTCTTTTTCCATCTATCCCCGCTGGATTTTACTTCTTTTTCATAGATTTCCTTTCAATGGTACCTCACAGACTAACATTTCCAAAGACCTTTCCTAGTCCATCTCCACAAACGAAGATCCCCTTGAAAGTGAGTCTAGATAATCTTTCAGACTCCAGACGAAGATTTTCGTTTGTTTGTTCGTTCAGGACTTGATAGACTGGTTAGGTTTGCAGAGCATAACCTTCTTCCTCAGCTGACTTTTCAATCTGCTACCTTACAGCTTCTCAGTATCGATCTCAATTGAATCTCAATGAGCTGAGAATGGCATTAGAGGGATTGATACTTAATTCTTGCAACTATTGCCTAGGCTGAGTAAAAGAAGACCTCGCCTAAGCCGGCGCGCCCAAGTAAAAGGAGACCTCAACCAACTTGGAGTGCGTAACTGGAGGTGGTAACCTAAAGACCGTGATTACAGGAGATGCTTGTTAGTCAAGAAGACCCAGGTTCCCACCGAAATGTAGCACCACCTACGTAAGCAAGTAGGTCCTCATGAAAGGTAAGGGACTACGCAATCTTCTGATGTCAAAAAAATTCACTTAAGATTCAGTCGGACGATTCAGTCGGAAACGCCGAATTATTTTGGTCGAATGAAAGAGGTTAAAGTACTACCTTTGGCTAGAAAGTCAACTCCTTCCTTTCCCTCTGAAGCCTCAATCCTCAGCTCTAAGCATGTTTACACCGATAAAATGGCATAAGGCGGCCTCAGAGGTGGGATGGCAAGTACTTAAACATGACATTCAGAGGTGTATACATACATTAGGACTTCCTTTTGAACTTGACCAACAATTGAATTGGGACCCTTCCATAACGTCTTCATAATTGTGGCAGTCAGTGATAGAAAGCAAAGAGGTACAATGTATGCTTTGATTTGATTGCGTGAAAGTCATCTTCCTCCCTATTGAGTCGCTTCACTGTTTCTTAACTTTAAACTGCTTAAATTCCTTTCAATCATCGTTTCGGAAGATCGCCCTACATCATCGTGACATCTCAATCTGTTGTAGCAACTTTGAAGAAATCTGTAACCAGTACTCAACTAAAATGTATTCATCACTGCGTTCGACCCGAATTCCATCAACATTCCCAGCATGTCATTGCACCGTCAGACTTCGTTACTTTATTATCGTTCACTTCCAAGAATATTCCAACCAACATCGCAGTGCCGTAAGTCCTTTGCATTTAGGGCAAGTGCATCATTTAATTTTCAGCCAGTCAACACAATACAGCAGTACCAACACCTGACCCTCGTAAACCGTCAAGTTTAAGTTCCACTTAATCATAAAAGACACACGAGCAGGAAAAAAAAAAGAAAAGCGAATTCACATCGCCAGCTGTCACCAGCTGAAATGACGACGACGACGACGGGTAGATACTCTGCTGCACTGCTGCTGTACCACACTCAGCTGCTGTAGTCTGGTGTCATTTGCGACACCGTAACAAGTGTTACTCTCACACCTTCTGACAATTTGAACACGTATTTAGTTGTTCTTCCAACGCGCCACCTCCAACCGTTGTCACATGTATGTATGTGCGGCGGCTTTCAATCCAACAACCAGGCTGACCTACTTTCCTGGAGCTCATTATATCAGCATTTGTACCCGCGTCGGACAGTTAAGGAATAATTTTCGTCGCCTTTAAAACCCTCAACGGTCATTTAATTAAAAGTCCTTGGGGCATATGCTGCTCCCTCCTCCGCTAGCAAAGCGAGGGAGACAATTTCATTTAATTTTCTGAAAATTTAATTCGCCGTAACAATGGCAACTTAATGTCGCCGCCAATAAATGTTCCCGTCGAGCAATTCATTCGTTCATTTACATCTCCTCCTCGCAAATTATGGAAGTGAAACTGTAAAAAAAAAAAAAAAAAATTTAATTGCACTGGGACTCGTCCTCATCGTCGTTTTCGTTGTCGTTGTCATTGTCGTTGTCGTCATTGTGGCAGTAGTCCGTCGTCGTCCCTTATCCCAGACACATTCTGAATGAAGAAGTGTGTGCAGCAACAGAATCACAAGGGAAATTTACGATCAAAAACTTTGCGATTTGAAATTTCGCAAAATGCAAATGAAACTAAGTTGTCTCTGGTTTGACTGGAATTTAGGAACCACTGAGGACCGATGATGGGGAAAATAAGCTCTTGCTGGTGCAGTCTTACTGAAGATTGCATCCAAAGTGTAACTTGCTTCTGGTTGGAGGAAAAGTAGTTGTTTCGCCAGAAGCAGGAACGTGTCCTATTTATGAACTCAGTGATTTGGTTTGGTTATACATAGTTAAGACTTTGGCCAAAGGATGAAGCTGGAGTTGTCTGGCGGTGGAAAGTTTTTGCTTAGTTTAATATTTAGAAAATGTCCTTGAATAGTATTAAAGAAGTTGGGAAGTGATTTACGGTTTGTAGCAGAGTAGTCCGTCGTCAGCTCTATCTCATTGTTTTTTTGCCGCCGATAGACTGTTTAAGACATTGTTTGCCACATCATAGGCTTCATGCTTATTTAGTTTGCCAAGGCTCGAGGCTACTGGTGAGGTGATGAATTTCCAGACCCGTTGTTCTGAGTCTCAATTTCTATTGTTTTTGTCGGCATTTCTAGACAGGAATGCAGCATTTTTGGGTTGTGATTTCCAAGTTGTCGCCATCAACTCTACCCATTTCCAGATATCTAATCCCGGACCCATGGACCTTATAAAGTTCAAGTAATCAACTGAAGCTTAAGCTCCCATCCGAGGGTTATTTCTTGCTCAAGCTGCTCCACACTGTGCATTTTCTGTGGACTTTATAGTCCAGTGATATAATCCTGGCTACCTAAGTGTAATTCTGATCTCGACAGGGTGCAAGGTCTTTTGAGGACAAGGTGCTAGATGTCGCGTCTTCTTTTGATCTGGTCTGTTTGCACTTGCGGTCGCTTTATTGGCTTCTTCTGGCTTCTCCTTTTCTTTTTGACTCTTCAAAGCCTCTCGGTTATCTTAAAGTTAGTAGTAGACACAGTGGTGGGTTCTTTTGTGTTCACTTGTTTGGGGGGACAACTAGTTCTGTGGCTTTTCCACATTCAGATCCCTTACTCTCCCAAGAATTGTGTAGCTACTCCCTTTGGGTTTTCATGAGTTTAAAAGATGCGCTCCTTTGCCGTATGTTCAGTGTCTCAGCCTTGGCTGCTGCTCAGTCTTTTCGTTGGCTTCAATCCTTGAAATAGTTCTGAAATATTAGTCTTCCTGCATGTCATTGTAAAACCGTTGCTACCTGGTTCTAGGGGAAGCTTTTTCCACTGCTTGTTGTAAAGTTAAGTTGAGACCAAAGTGATAGGAATTGCATCACGATTTTGAATGTAGAGACCAGAGATAAGGATAAATCCCTTTGAGATCTCATAATGTTGACTGTTCCTTATCTTTTCAGCGTGATCTCTAAAGAATGACTCACCCTACATTTGTGTTTCTTATCCTTAAATCGTTTTCGCTTTCAAAGTCTACACGTCTCTAATGAACTCACAAGGATATCATCGCACTTTTTGTCTGACATGTTCTACTTTTATTTATTTTTGCTTCCTAATCCCACTCAGCATAAGCGTTTCTGGGTCGCATTTGCGTGTCTCTCATTAATTATTCGAAAGACTTGTGTCCTTTTGAAATCGATATACTTCAACTTTTGTTCACCCTTTGATTTTGCATACTAGGCTTAATGGAGAGCTCACCCCTAACGCAATATGTGATAAAAGCCCGCTGGCACCTGCGTTAATTGGGTTCTTTTGAATCTGGAGGATGCCTCCAGTAAGAAAGCTTTTAAACGAGACTTTACACAACCCCCAGTGTCGCCCTGAATGGTTACACTGTTCAGAGAGATCTCTTATCCTTGTACATGCATCCTTGAATGGATCAAACTACTTGTACATTATTGTTGGCAAAATATGACGCAATCGAGTCACTGAATTGACTGCTTCAGCAAGTGAATCGCCACATCGAAGGAGAGACCCCCAAAGGCAGAAGTTTGAATAACTCCCACTCTGACTCTGTACAAAACGCAAATTGTTTCCTGTCACAGACAGTAGGGGGCGGAAAATACGGAACTTACCAAAGTCCCAAACTACACAGAAGGGACATCAGGAAAAGTTTTTGCGAAATATCCTCTGACCATGGCTGGGGATATCTCACAACAGCCATCATTGTCGTTATTTGAGTCAACTTCAGCGACAGATATGCAGGACGACAACCAACACAACGACATATAAGTCCCGTATTCTTGCATCGAAAATTGTACTCTGCTAACCACATTGCACTCTTTGTCCTGTGATCTGATTCTGTGCATAGTACATGCGTCTGGGCAGTTGGTGTCCTTTTGAACAACCGGACGATGATGATATGATGATAAAACTTTGCATAGAGTTCTGCTTTACACATGATGGTGGCTGTTGTTTTGTCTTATCAGAAATTAGTTTGAATGGCACTGACGACAAGGATGCTAAAGGACTTTGAAAAGAAGGGAGAGACGGGTAGGTATTGCTACTTGTCCATTGTGTACTATTGTGATGTGGATGTGTTGTGGCTTTTGGTTCCAAAAAATTAATCTCTTTTGTTTTGCATACTTTTAGGCAGACGTGGTTGACAAGTTTGTTTTTTATGAGATAAGCTTAGAAAATCCTTCAAAAGGAAGTGGAGATGTTTCAAATCGATGCGAAATAGTGATGAATAAACTCTGTAGTTGTAAACTCACAAAAAAAAAGTACTTCAAACAAACGTTATCCACAAGGACGAGCAATTTACTCAACTAAATCTTCAAAACTGTAGCATCATTTTGTTGAAACCCAAAACCAATAAAAAATAACTAAGAAGAAAAACTTATCCCTTCACAAGCTAGATTATGAACATTGTTGTACTGCACAAAGTTCTTACAGGATGAAGCCTTCTTTCTCTAAAAAAAAATATAAAGTAAAACGAAAACCAACTACCGTACATCCTTTCGACAGGAAGATGGTTGGTTAGTCTCTGCCTACCACCCGCAAAAGGGTCGTCACTTATTGTTCATTTAAAAGACATTAAAAAAAAAAAAAAAACAACAACACGAAAGCCTTTCTTTCATGAACAAAGAATATCCTTTGTTTGCTACTTGCAGGATCCTTGTTGCGTTCATACATATCTCATGTAAGAAGAAAACTTTCAAAGATTACTTTCTGCTTTTCTTTTTTTTTGGACAAGGAAGAATGAACAGGAAGAAAACCTCATTCTTGTTACATATTTTCATTACACTTTGGCCAACTCCTGTATTGAGTTCAATGTACTGCTTTGACTGCCCTCTTGTTTCTTTTTTTTTCGGTCTCTCATTTGCGCACTTATCCTTCCTGTTCTCCTTTTGGCCCGGAATATTTACAAGATAAAGGTACCATAATAAGAAAAGTTTTTGGGTATAAAATAATGTCACTGGGAGTGTATGTATACATGAGTGATGGGCTCGCGAGGAGGAGAAGAACTCGTGTCAAGTTCAAGTCACACACACTTTGTCAGAGAGAAAAAAAAAGGGAAAAAAAGTTTCACTTTCAAGGATTAAAAATTAGCGTGATGCTGTGCTATGATGTCAGACATGAGTTTAAGGAAACGATTTTTTTTTGTATTCCAAATTCATTTGATGTTAAACAGATTTTGAAAAAAAAAAACTTCTGGTGATTCTAAGAAGCGAAGGAGATAGGAAGGACATACAAAAATGATGTTGTCCTTGAAATATTCCTGGAACATAACTTTTGGAAAAATTCTTAGAAATTCTTACAGGATGTGATGTTGCAAAGATGAAGGATTGTAGATTATTCTGTATTCCTAACAACAGCAGAGAGCTATGGGTTCAATAAGGTAGAGAAGGCAGAAGACTAGTGCCAAAAGGTTGTAGAAGATAGAAGATAATCTTTCGGGTTCATCGCCTATCTCTGTATTTGACGACACTCCGTCGTTCTTTTGATGATGTATTATCTGTGATTCTATCTCTAAAGCTTTCTCTTCGACCATTGGTATTTACTTATTTAGATTTGTCTAGAATAGCCAGGGATTTTCAGCCCTAGCGACCTCTTGGTTTGAGTGGCACTCCCAGACATAATAGCCGAGAGCAGGGTCATATGTTCCTAATTTGTTTTCATCTGCGGTTTTTCTATGCCTTCATGGCGCTACTTTGTCAAGCACGTAGGTTAGTTTAGGTAGGAGTGCCAGGCCGCAGGTTGCAACCTCACTTAGACCAGATAAGGTCCTTTGTGTTACCACATGGATCGGTATTTAACCGGAAATACTACCCGCAGAACCAGCCGGAGCTTGTTATGAAGCGCTGGAGACTACCTATGTTTATGTCAGCCAGTTCACTTAGGTTGTGAAAGAAGCTGGCTCCTAAGTATGCTCTTCTTCGAGCTGAGAGGGCCGGACATGTACAAAGAACGTGGAGAATCGTCTCCTCCTCCTCTTCGTCCATGCAGCTTCTAAAGGAGGCCCAGCCTATAGGCGTGTTTGCCGTGTGCAGTGTCCCTTTATGACACCGACTAGGGTGCTTATAAGCAATCTTTTCCATCTGATGCGACAGTGGGAACGTTTGAGATCCAGCTTTGGCCAAATCTGCTTGGGGATAAGACAGGCGCTACCTGCTGTCCATCTATGATTGGTGATGTTGATCGCGAGTTCATCAGCCATGCAGTTGCCTGGAATATCTCTGTGCCCCAGCACCTATATAAGGTGAATTTTGAATTGCTCCGCCATCTCGTTAAGGGACAAGTGACGGTTTAAAGTTTTTTTTGAGTGAAAGGCGACATATTCCAGGGATTTTATCGCAGCCTGCCTATCAGTAAAAATTGTGCTATCCCGAGTGGATAGTACATTATACCTCAGCTACGATAGGGCTTCGGCTTGGAAGACACTGCAATGGTCAGGCAAACGGAAAGAGATGTTCACATCCCTTGAGAATACACCCCCGCCCACTCCAGATTGTGTTTTAGAGCCATTTGTGTAGGAGCAGATGGATCCCTTTCATTATAGCACAAATCAAGACTGGAAGGGATAGTGGTAAACGAAGTTTTTATCAAATAGGAGTCGTTGAAAGGTGTAGTCGGTGTTTTGCGGGAGGAATTCTAGGTCATTCAGAATGGTGGAGTGTCCAACCCGCTCGAGGATGTTAGGCTTCCAGCTGAGCTGGATACAAGTCTGGCTTTGTCTGAAAGTACCAGACTTGTATCGCACAGTTTGGGAGGATCGAACGGGGGAATTTTGTATTTCCTAGTGAAAAGGCAAATTCCGTTTTTGGGGGTTGATTCCTAGGCCACATTCTTTAGTCCATTTAGAAAGCTTAAAGAGAGCATTCTGCAAGTGGTCTGGGAGCGTGTTGAAGTGTTTACCTGAGATAGCTGTGTTAAACACGTCAGTACAAAGTAATCCAAGTTTACCCATCTCGTAAGCTGTGCTAGTATTTATTCGTGACCGCGTGCCCCGTAGAGGTTGATGTTTTACTGTCCAGTTTTCTTGTTAACTGATACTCATTAGCCTTTCACCGCCATTGTACTGTAGTGCTTCATATCTAGCATTTAATCTGGAAGGCTTTAAAGGTCTTTGAAGAAGCCATCGGCATCAACCTTCCCCCTAATTTTGGATCCATTTGTGAAAGTCGTCCGACAGTGGTTTTGAGGGAAAATCCTGGAGAATTCCTTCCTTGATGAGTCCAATTAGGGGCAAACTAAATCTGCAAGTGAACCATCAAAGCTTAAGAAACATCTGGCTAGTGCGTAGGCTCTCTCATTCCCATTCGGGAATCCAGAAGAGAGTGCTTACTTTGATAATAATTTCCTTAGACTCTTCCACTAATTTAAAGGACATGGTGTGTGAATGAGATTGAGATCTTGTAAGCCTCCATAATCGTCTGGAATACACTCGAATTGGAATTGGTACGATTTGGATGCATTCAGGTCCGCTAAGAGGATACCTGCTCCCATAACGCATTCCATCTTGAAGCCATCGTTAAAGGTCGATACCTCGACAAAAGTCGACAAAAGTAAGTAATTATTCCATTTCGCCTTGTTCGGAAAGTGGACTTGGATGTTATTGTTAAATTTGAGTTTAGGTCTCGTGAAATTCTGGTTGAGCTAAGAGCCCAACATAACATAAAGTTGTTAAATTTTCCCTAAAATCTCTCAAATTAACATCTTCAGGATGAGGTATAATAAACTTCTCAGAAAAGCCTTCCAGAATCCATTTACTCAACATATGCCCGCTGCCACACAAGGGTGTAGAAATTTCCTAGAATCCGTTTCTATATCTAGATCCATTGAAATTGCTTCCTATGGAAAAAAAAATAAGTAAACCTTTCAAGCTGCAACCTTAATAAGTCACTTTAGGGATTTCATTATAATTATCCTCGTCCCAGTATCACATTTAAACTTTCCTTCGTCGGAAGAGCGAACATTTACACATGTTCTCCATGTCAGTCCCGTTGCGTCGGAGTGTGTTCGTTTAATTTATTATCCCACCGCGATTACTAGGCAACAAAAATCTCATCCACCCCCATATGCTTTTTTTTTCTTCTTTCGAATCAAATCCTCTTTCCATAGAGTATGACGACCTCATTTGCATTGTACGGTTGAGAAGTTTATATGAAAATGAACAATTTTGCATGCACATTTAGCTCATAAGTGTAATGAGTGAAAAATCTCAGCGAAAAAAAAAAGGACAACGGAACTGAGGTTGGGAAAAAAAAGCTGAAAAAGGGAAATGTATAGAAAGTTAATTGAAATTTCCCACAGCTATTCGTTATATTTTTTTCATTATCCTTTACCTGTCTTCGTTGAAAAAAAAAGGACGAATCTCACAAGAAAGGATAAAGTTTCGTTTTTCCTTGATTCTTTCGTTAACTTTTTTGTGTGAAGAAAATTGAAATGCAGATGTGGTGCGTTAGAACAATTTTCCACAGAGTCACCCCAGCTGAGCGAAAGTTTTCCTTAAGGATTTTAACTGAGTAAAGTGAAAGGAAAAAAAAGGGAGCAAACTTCAAACAAATTTTGCGTGCAAAGAGCAATGAGTCCTTCCTTTGGCAGTTTGTTATGCTTGTGAGTTTTTAGAACTTTACATTGTTATATGTACATTCGTATATGTATGTGGCATATTGTACTCACTCAGTTTGTCTGCAATAAAGCGTTGGAAAATCCTTAGAGTAAATAAAAGTAAAGAGTTCATTGAATTGCTTAGAACACCCTTGGTTAGTTCATGTCACCCATCGTTGAGTAGAGGACGTCATTGCGGTCCATCCAGTTGTGCAACACATTTAAGTTTTATTGAACTCTTTCTCTTTGTTTCTTTTTTCCGATTGAGTGAGTGGAGGATTTGAAAAAGAAACATAAACAGTTTGCGTTTGAGGTTAGTACCAGTTAGTATTGGTGATGGTCTTCTCTTAGGTAGGTAAGTAGAAGTGGTTGAAACTGGTGAACCTACCAGAGACACAAATAGAGCGGATGCGCCGTTTTGATACCACAACTCACGTGATCTGGATGTTGATGGGCGTAGCGTAGAGTGTAGTTTTCATATTCATCCTGTGTTGCTGAATTTTATATTAGATATCTCAGAAAGTTCCTTGAAAAAGGGTTTTCCGA
Organism: Criorhina ranunculi; assembly: GCA_951813785.1. NCBI lineage: Eukaryota > Metazoa > Arthropoda > Insecta > Diptera > Syrphidae > Criorhina > Criorhina ranunculi. Next base: position 9,001,219 of record OX638382.1, on the reverse strand, counting down.
GAGTGCGCTGTCTGGCTTTGGCAAGTGCCGGGTAGTCACAGAGAAAGTGGAATAACGTCGCAACTACGGCAGTCGGGGTTGAACGGGATGCCTAACTTGGCAGCATGTGGACCGATTGGCCAGTGGCCCGTGCTAATTGCCGAGATTCTAGCTGTTTCAAAGCGTTTTCTATTGATTAGGTCAATCGTTCTGTTTTTATTGTAGCTGGGCCAGGTCTGTCTAGATGTGGCACAAGTTGCAAGACTTTTCCACCAAGAGTTGGCAATAGAGAGAAAGTGTTGGACAATTTTGCCCTTTATGACTCCCATCGGGGACCAGACTGACTCCGCAAAGGTGACATCCAGGGTAGAATCGTACCCGTTCCCCTCTATGTTACTATGGCCGGGAACCCAGAGAAGAGTGATGTTAAACCAAGCGTTTGCCTGCGTTATAGTTTCCTTACACTGTTCTACTAATTTAGAGGACGTAGTAAGTGAGTAGACCGCTTTGATGGCACCCTGGTCAATAAGGATTCCTATGTTGTTTGAGGTAATAGGGTTGAGTATCTTGCAGGCTTCTCTAATCGCTAGTACTTTCGCCTGGAAGACACTCAAAGAGACTGGGAGGCGGTACGATTTGGATACGTTCAGTTCCGCTGAGAAGACACCTGCTCCAACGTCACACTCCATCTTGCAGCCGTCGGTGAAGATTGATACTTTGTAGTTTGATTGGGGTAGGTGATTGTTCTATTCCGTCCTTCCCGGAAAGAAAGGTCTTCTCTTAAGAATGTTTAAAGAGTTTGTTGTCAGACCATGTCTTAAATTTTAAACCTGATATAAGGACAAGACATAACATTGTTGACATTCGGAGTCACAAGAACTCGTTTATTTTAAGCTTCATGCACCGTCCAGGTTGACCAAGTCCCCTCAGTATGTCGGACTCTTTTCTTGCCGACTAAACCCTCTCCATCTTCGGAACTGCTTCTTGCATTACTTTAGGGTGGCGTTGTTTTGAGTCCAGCCGTACTAAAATACTGCCCTTGTTTTAACCACCCGTTGAAGGAATACATCTGTCCCGTCCGCGTCCATTCGCGATGTTTGCGGTCAGTCTTGCTGTACATCTTCCCTTGGTTTCTCTGATTACAAAGCTTACGTTTTTAATCTTCTTGACTCGTGGTAGGCTTAGTGTGGATTTTCATTTGACTTAAAGCCTTCACATGAGTATGGTCAATAACTTAAAACAAACAGTTCAGGGCAGGTAAAAGGGTTTGAGACGAGACTCAGTGAAGAGACTGGTATTATTGTAACGACGTCAGTACTTGTTATTCAATGACTTGAAAATGGCAAGACGCATTAAAGAGGACTTAGAGTGACCCGATCTTGTGAAACTAAAAAGTGCAGGCAAAGCCCAAAAGGACTAAAGTTACGGTTAAAAAATGCACTACGTCACAGAATACTTCACATGTTTATACACGAGCGCGTCTTAAGGCGTGGTTGTGGCATATGCATACAAATGTTCGTCTCTTTCACTTCCTCTATTGTTCTCCTTCTTCAAGACCCGCTCTTATTTATATATGACTATATACTTGAGATGCCTTCATGCTGTAGTGTCTTACAATTATTGTCCTTAACGCAGGTTGTTCTTTCGTCGACATCTAGCTTGATTCGTCGTCACCTTACTGATGCTTCCTAAATGGAGGGACAGTACCTACCCCTGGTTATGTCTACTTGAACGGCGGTATTCATTCTCAGCTCCCCTTTGCTTTCTTTGCCATCCTTGGATGATGCGTCAGTGCAGTCAAGATAGAAAATGTGATCATAGTACGCAGGACCCTATTTCTCCGTGGAATTAAGGCGGTTTTTGGTCCGACTATAGCAGGGACACAGCGGTCTTTTCATGTTCTGAGTTCAAGCTCATACTAGATTCGTATGTTATTCTCCCACTTGTTTATTTTGGCTATTAAAAAATTGATGCAAGCTGTTCATAACTCTTACTTTGTTCTCCGAGTCTTTGGCTGACGATTTCATTGATATTAAAATTCCTTATCATGATGTCGATGAGTTATGGAATTGTAGGCGCCATCCATATGTCCATAAAGTAAACAAAATTCTCTAAAGAAGCGGCCTCATTGAAACTTGAATTCACCACACATCGTTCACATCTGTCCCTGCGTTTGTCTTTCACTTCAGCACCAACCAACCTTGAACCACTTAATCATTCGCCACAACCCATTTATTATCTTGATCATGACCATCATGTGAATACATAATCTGTCCCCTCGATCATAATAATTTCCTTTCGATTCACGATCGGGCGATCAATAAAAAAAATCCATCCAAGCGAAACCGATCGTTGGCGGCGGCAGCGGCACGTCACTGGACAACGAAGGAACCGATATCCACCAGGCCACAGTCACTTCATTAACATGTTATCTGCTAAAGACTTCTCAACAATCGATCACCAGTGGAACGCGATCATCTTCAGAAGCGCCTCCGGATTCCGTTGGTGCAACTACGGGACACGAACTAGGGTTGCGGTAGCGTTCTGGGTTTGTGTGGCATTCAGAAGCGCTCGGATCCGTCGGTTTTAATTCCGCGAAACGGAGGATTATACTTAGAGGTGGACAGAGGAAGAACGAAATTTATTAATTTGTTTCCAAGTAAAATTCCAGCGATCGGGGTTAGCAAGCGGTCTCCTCCATCTCTCCATAATTGTGGATCGTTAATCGCGACTTGAATATTCCAGTGATTGGCGCCATAAAACGTTGAAAAAGATGCATAATTTGCGGTCCCGCGCAAAGAGGAAAAAAAAGTGATTTCCAGCAGAAAGGGTTGAGGGTCGCAATGCGGGAACCGTTCTTCTCCTCCTTCTCTCGATCACTTTGCATATAAATCTGCCTGTCGACCTGACACGATCACAGCCGGCGCGCAGGTGTGCATACACAGCCAAGGCAAGCAGTCGCAGTAGTGCCCATGCCCAGTTCCCAGGGTTCGTTGCTGCTGTTGTGGCAGCAAAATGTTTCCGATGTTGTACAACACTGCGGCCCGGTGCAAGTTTGTTTGTCTACAACACTGCGGCTATCTGTGTATCTACCGCGTGAATTATTGAATTGCTGGCACCTTGGCAGGTGATACTTAATGGAAATTGCCAGGCGGAGAGTGTGGAACTGATCCATGGTTAGCTTGTCTGCACTCTGCCACGGGCAGTAATCAATTACGTAGATTCTGCTGTGGCTTGGCTGCACAAGTCTGTGTCGGAGATAGGCCACCACTTGTGCATGAAAAGTGTTTTCCTTTCCCAATTGCCAACCTGGATTCCGATTTCAGTCGGGGCACGAGGGAATGCCAGCCGGCCAAGATGAAGGTCAAGTTCAAAAGGTGATTGCCATGGGATCCCAGCAGTTGTGTATATCCGTTGTGAGGAAGTATTCTGCTGTTCCTACAAGAACAAAGTTTAACTACGGCTTTGATTACGCTTCTGAGGTGGGCCCGCCAGGCACACTGAAACCTACTTATACACAAGCTGTATACGTTATCACTGATCGAAGTGGTGTAGTGCGAATTAATTACACAAAACCTCTACAGTGGCGACCGGAAATAAGCAGAAAGCTCCAAGCAAATCCCGGTCAGACATCATCAATCATTCGAAATTCACAATCACCGATGACAAAAAGTAAATAATGGCCGACCTACAAAAAGTGAAAACCGATTGTCCTTTGGGTTCCGAGAAGGAGTAATCTAAATACGATTTGAATTCGTCCCCCAAATTGCGTTTAAATAGATGTCTTTGGCTATTTTGGGGCTTTTATTTGTTTTCCATTTGGCCTGGACAATAAATGACCAGAATTTCTGGGCTAGAACGCGCATATAAAAAGGATTGCCAGGATGAATGATGTCGAAAATTTGCATAAGAATGGAATGTCCTTCTGGGGCAGACATACACTAGTGTGTGTTTTGTTTGTGTGCGTGTGTGTGTGTGTGTGGTTGTATGTGTCAATGCCAAACGGAATTGGAAAATTAGATTTCTTTTTTGGTCAGGAACGAGGGAAATTTTTGGGTTGAAAAAGGGGTTGCGTGGTGATTTATTTGAAGGAATGTGGAATGGGATCACAAATAGAATTGATATGTAGATAGAGTAAAGCCAATTTGGTTTTTGAAAGCGTTAACATACATGTGGTACATCGTTGAGGGTTCGGCTTTTGGGTTTGAAGGAGATATATCGGTTTCTTAATGGTTGACTAATTCATCTTTTGGGGACATAGTTAAGGCAATTGGTTTTGGGAACTCATGTTATACATCCCTTTGGGTAATGGGGATGAGGAAATTGCCAAAAAAGGATTGTAGGATAGGGTATAGGTGGCTATTTTACATGACAGTAGTAATCTCTGTTGAAAATGTAAGATTGTCTGAGAGCACTCAGTTCGTTAAGCTAGTCGTTTGAGCCTATTCATAATTTCTTATGAGAATCTGCAAACGAACTTCATATGTCTTATGTTTCTGTGCTGACTTCGTGAACACATCCCATGGTTTCTTTGCAGCGCCATCTTGTTTACACCATATGTTTACCGTCAAAATGTCATTCTGCCGGCGCCATCTTGTAAGAAATTGCATCAATGGTGGGTTATGCCAATGGATGTGTTCGTAAAGTGAGGGCCTATAGCTTTTCTTGCCGGTGAGGCTTTCATTGGGCCTATTTAATCTCATGAGGGTCTTTCTCTCTTTTTTGTTTTGAGTACCTTTTCGATCCCAGTTCTGCCCTCTTGTTGACATTTTTGTGGCTATGATCAGTGACTTAAGCGAAATTTTTTCAGCTTTCCATCTGCTGCAAGCGAAGAACGTGTGATTCTGTCCATCTTTGGGAAGTAGGCGTTGAAATATCCATGTCCAGTAAGAAACGAGGTGACGTAGTAGGTTAATTAATTTCATCGTGTTTCCGTCCTTTCCATTCAGCAACGTTTGCGATCAGCTTCTCGGCCGGCCCATATCTGTTTGGTGAGCCTCCTCTGTTGCCGTTTTCGCCCTAGATTCAGTCTTTTTGTCATAGACGTGCTTTCTCTCTACCGCAAGTAGATCAAAAAGGGTCACTCCCACGACTACGATGATGGCTGGTTCCGTCTCCCTTCAACGAACTTGCAACTCGTAGAGCTCCGTGCCATCAGTTCCTGTATTTCTATTGCTACAGTGCGTCTCGGTCTATATCACACAACCAATTCGTTTGCTGGCTATAGGACAAACTACCTACATTGCTGGTTATCACCTCAGACCCGGGATCCTCTTTCTAATCAAAAGGACTATCTCCGTCTTTTCTGTGTTCAGACCTAGACCGTGTTCTTTAATCCAGAGATGTACCCGTCCCACGACCTGGTTGAGTTTTCTTTTCGCGCTATCGGTGTTTCTTGTCGTAATCACCGAGGCGACATCATCTGCTTACCCGACCAGGAAAGTGTCTTCGGGTATTATTATGTGATGAGGTCTCAGAATCGCGCCCTACACTGCTTCAGTAGTGATTTACCCATTCCCTGAGATAGTTCTTCATCATCCGCAAGCAATACTCGAAAATATCGAAAGTGTCTTCGAGTGCATTCAGCATATTTTCCCCTTTGGCTGACATCCATCGGACGTCCTGACACGCAAGCAACACTATCTCCTTGAGTGGTAGTTCCTTCGTTGAGCTGCTTAGGCTGCATTTAAGCATAAGGGGTCAGATGATAAGCCTTGGGTGTCTTTATGGTTATGAAAAACGTTATAATGAACTCCAATCAACTAAAACATTAAGCCTCGACATCAGTTAAGCATCTGTTTCCAATTAACTTGTCCAATTGCGACCACTTTATGATTATCTCCTTCCTATTGCCCTTTGCCTATTACAACTTATTTCTTACTGCACTCTTAAGAAACTTTTTTAATTACCTATTCAAACCAAAAGAATTGTATTGCTTTCACAAAAAAAGAAACCTCTTCGTGTGCCGTAAAGTACGATACTTAACTCCAAAAACTTTAGTAGACTCGCCCTATCCAACCTCCAACCTATGTACTTCCTAACTTCATCTTTTGGTAAACCAAATGAAAACGTAAACCATTTCAAATTAACAAACTCCCATTTGAAATAAAGTCACAGGACGACCAGAAATAACCAACCACCCATTTGGAGAAAAAAAAAAATCATAAACCGACTAAAGTTTTTAAGAACGCAACCGACTAATGAAGAAAATCCCCTCAAGGATTAACGAAACAAAAAAGCAAAAAGAAAAAAATTGTATGCTTCCTACAATTTACGACGATAATAATATGAACAACGGATTTCAACCTCATTAAGTCCTTGTTTCCTAACGGCGATGAAACTACAGGATACTTGCTTGGGAAAAAATGAAAAATTGCAAGAACTGAAACTGAAACTAGAAGGAGGGGTAGGAAAATGAGTCTTGGACATGTGCCACATGGTGAATGGAGTGACATGCACTTCATAGTGCATTAACTGTTTAAACCTTAGCTGGTTATGAAGTTCTTGCGGCTAATGTTTGCTCCAACAAGGTAGAGAGTATCATGTCCCGTTCACATTTGGTGACTAAACCAGCACACAAGGATGCAATTTTGGTTGAAGTTGGTGTGGCTTAGTGGTTGTGCATGCAATTTTGATGATGATGATGTTGGCAGGAGCTAGCATTGCAGTGGTTCTTGTGGTATTTAGAAGGGTTTAGCGGTCATTTGATGGAAGCTAATAAAATTGAGGTATTGTTTGTGTAGGAGTTTCAGACTACAATACAACCACGCAACATCATCTGTTCCACTTGGCTGATCGTTAGACACTCGCATTTCCATCCCAAACTGACAGTAAAATATTTCAAACATTTGTAAATCCTTCACACCCAATTAGGATCGCCTCATGCCACCGTAAAGCTTGTTCTCTACCGCGCGCCGCCATTCTGTGCACACCATGACGCTGTTAAGGCGCCCTATTTACCAACTGTCAACCTTGGTCCGTTTAAAGATTTTCAATTTTAATACTCTGTTATCCCATTTGCTGCGCTTGCAAATCTCTTCTTTTTTTTTCTTTGCTGTTGCGAGTTTCGTACGAATATCCTTGTCGACAGGCTAACCATGAAATAGGTGCTACGCTACACATCTGACAGAAGATTAAAATGATCAAAAATGTGTCCGAACCACTGCCTCCTTTATCCGACGACGACGACGACGACGTCATGCGGCCAATGGGCGTAATTTTTCCAGACAGCCGCGCATTAAAGGCCCCAAATCAAGAATTGAAATCAATTCTCTCCAGTCAGTTTGGTTTTAGGGTTTCCTTTCGTTTGTTCTTCCCTTTTGTTGTTTTTGTTGCGCTGTGTAGTGTATTCCCTTTACTGGGGACCGCTGCCTAATCTGTCTGGATCTGCCATTGAAATGGAAGTCGCTTTTTTTTTCTCCGTGTATGTGTGTTGGAGTGTTTGTACCAAAACTTTTGATTTATAGCCTAACATGTACATCTATTGAAAAAGGGTCCAAATGCAGGAAACATTCATGCTTTCAGCATCCCTTTTGGTGCATCATTTCGTTTAACGACGCGTCGTAAAAAACTGAACAAATTTAAGGAATACACTTTGATGACGTCGCCGTCCTTTGCCATCTATAAACTGCGAAGTCGTTAAATATTTTTCAATATTATACCCAAACCCTTGTTATGTATGTATATCGCGGGAAGGTAAGAACAAATTGACGGACGTTATGTGCTTCTTAACATTATTTTTGGACGTCAAAGAGGATGTCGAATGAAAGGAACAGGGAATATTGGGCTCTTAAAGTTCAATTTATGACGGGTGAGAGCATAAGGCAGATGTTTTAAGCTGGGATTCACTTAAGGGCCACACGATGACACAAGAGGAGGGAATCATAATTTTGTACACATTGGGGGGAAGTTTATTGCACGACTCAAGTGACTCAAGTTCAATTACACTCCTCCACTCAGATCCACTCTCAAAAACTTTCAACAGAAGCTAATTTAATGCTTAACAGTACTCCGATCCGCTCAAAGTTAATAAGCATCCTCGGCGACTATATCATTAATTTTCAAACACATAAGGACCAAATTTAATTTGCAACTTCCTTAATACGATGCGTCTTCTAGGCACATGTCCTTGAATGCGTGTATGTAAATTTCTCCATTTCAGTCTTAAGTTATTGCTTATGACCTATTCAACAAGCACATGAAGACGAGGAATAGTATAGCCTGGAGGATGTCTCATCTTCTCTGACAGTCAGACGACGACAACGTCATCGATTTATGCAAAGTGGTCTTGAAAAGCAGGGACGTGCAACCAACCAAAGGCATCCGTACATCACTCTGCTGCAGGATATGAATAAAATTGTATCCATCGATTCGTTGTCATCCTGTATGGGTATGCGAGGTTACAGGAAATTCTACTTTACATGAAACATTTTAGATCACGACGAAGGACTAGGAAGGACTGAAGGAGTATGACACTGAACTATGTTGACACAGTGCATGCAATGCATGTGCGTTAATCGAATTTTTGACGAACTGCAACTTTTTTTTTTGTGTAGTGGCTTTGTGGATAGGTTGCCTTGTAAAGGGTTTTAATGTCGCCTAGCTACACCAAGTGCGGGTGGATCTGTGATGATGCTTGTTTTAAAGACAATGACGTTAAGAATTCGGGACAACGAATCATTGGACAACTATTGAACAGGGTATCTAAGGACGATGAATGTTATTATCAGACAGTTTCTGAAGAACTTTCTGGTTTGAACCTATTTTTTTTTTAGACAAGCAGTTCAGTTGTATATGGGTGCCGCGGCACGGAGACATTCCAGACAACTGCATGGCGGACGAACTCGCTAGAGAGGGTACAACTCTACCAATTCTTCCGGATAAGGGGAATCTAAGCAAGCCTCGCGCCGCCTGCAAATTACTACTCAAGAGAAACGCGATTAATATCGCCAATCATAGATGGACAGTAGGTAGCACCTGTCTTACCGTTCCCATTGTCTCATCAGACGGAATAGACTGCAAATAAGCACATTAGTGGTCGTCATTATGGGACACTGTACCATCGGCAAGCATGCCTATAGGCTGGGCCTCCTTTATAACGACTTCTGCAGAAGCTACATGGATGAGGAAGAGGAGGAGTCGATTCTCTACCGTCTCTGTACATGGCCGGCCCTTTCAGTTCGGAGAAGAGCATACTTAGGAGCCAGCTTCTTCAACAACCTAAGTGAACTGGCTGACATCAGCATAGGCAGTCTCCAGCGCTTCATAGTAAGCTCCGGCTGCTTCTGCGGGTAGTTTTTCTGGTGACATACAGATCCTGGTGGTAACACAAAGGACCTTATCTGGTCTAAGTGAGGTTGCAATTGCAGCCTGCCACTCTTACCTAATCTAACCTAGGTGCCTCACAGACCTTTGCATCTTCCTACTACAGTTTGGTGTTTACTTGGGCGTAAGCCAGCAAAGCTAGTTTGCACAGTCTTTGGTACAACCAAAGTAAGCTTAAGACTGGACTATCTTAGCAATTCTTTCAAGTTTGTCTCATCTTTACAGGCTCTAAGAAGTTCAAAAGGAATGATAACTTTTGGAGAACGCCCTATCACTCCCATTCCCACAGAATTGATGACTCAATATGCAACGCAAAATGTCATTTAACTCCCAATAACGGTGCATTGTACAACAACACAATACAATTATACCGTATCTGACACCCTCCCATCGGTCATTTAAATATTCATCTGAGCATCAAGAAATATTGTATCAGATCCGCCAATGATTGACAGATGTTATCGACAACACATACCACACTCTGTGTCTGTCAATCATATGCCGACTCTACCCGCGGGTGAACACACCACATGTCCCGAGTATACATTGCGGCGGCGTATCCTCCTTGCAATTACTGTGCACACGAGCCCCAATTTCATGCATCACGCTGTTACAAACTCCCACCCTGAGGCTGGGGGAGGAACGTGATCTGGAAAAGGAAGCACACAATGACTGACTGGCCGACGAACGACTGACAAATCGTTCACTTGACATATTCCTTCATCCGAATGTACATTAAAAATTCACCATTCCCCCATCCGTCCTTATTCGTATTCCGTTTTTTTTTTTTTTTTTTTTTCAAGGCACTACTGCACACTCTCAAGTTCATAAATCAAAGTATTTGACAATTCGGTTCGCACTTTTTGTTTGTGCTCCTCTTTCACTGGACTGGACACTGGCCACGAATGGACTGTGTCCCTCCTATCCAGGTCCGCCGCTGTCCACAACTGATGTCAACCAGAGAATAATTTTCGTTTGTATGCATCACGCGTGTTCCACTTTAAACAATAAATTAGTTTACGGCCATAAATTGGTTTTCGAGAGCTTTGCGGATTTCGTCTGTTTTCGGGTTTTTTTTCCCGGCGACGACGAACCCTGGATAATCGCTTGACAGAATATTTCACCCATAGGGGACGGTCTTCGTTTTTTTTTTTTTAGGGTCTCTCGTCGCTGATTCAGTCAACGATTAGTCAGTCAGTCAATGCGGGTGCTGATGCAGAGCCTTAGAGGCGAGAACAAGTACGAGTACACAACGAAATTTGCATAATAATGCCGTTCCAGGATAATGCCGGCCGTAATTTTTAATTTAAAATTTATTTGCGGCCGTGTATCCTTAATGTCATCATTAAAATACGATTTAGCCGTTTACGGGCATACAGACATTAGTCATTTTTTATTTTGTTTGGCTAAGAGCCCTTTTGTTCTGTTGGCTGTTGTTCGCTGCGTCGGGGTTGGGGCTGTTTTGGGGGCTGGAGGTGGAGATTAATGACTGGAGTATGGAGGGTTGCTTTGGCTTTAAATTGTCTTCTGGCAAAAGTTCCGCCGAATTGGTGGCCAACAAATTTATTGGTTCGACCATGAAGGGGAGTGGAGAGAGTTCTTAAGAACTTGTAATCTAATTTGGTGTGCGTTTATGGGAAATATTTTCTCAATTTGGTTGGAAAGAGATTAATTGGATCGTTGGACACTTTTTAAATACTTTGGACAGTTAAAAGGATTTACGTCGCAGAGATTTAACAAGTTCATAATTTGGAACTTTCTTGACACAAGTAAGGAAATAATTTATGCTTAAGTATTTATCAGATTGGAAGCGGGGGATGTTTTATTAAATGCGGCGTCACAATTTACGAGCTAGTGCGGGTGTGTTGGTCAAGCTTTTGGGTACGTGACATACTCTAATCCTGAGTTAAATTTTTTGTGTGAAACAAAGCTAAGTCAGTTTAAGTTCTGGTTTTTGGCTTTTATCCATAATTGAAGCTCAGGTCTTGTCTTGGTTTGGACCATCTACAATGTCTATGCTTTTCATTCCCAACTTCCGCCTTTCTTCGAAAGCTAGTCCAGTTGGATTGGATTCTGTAACAAACTATTTAGAAAGTTTCTCCCTCTATCGTTGTTTGGGAAACAGGGTAGTGTGTTCAAAACTTTATCAAGACTTCTCTACTTTGTCGACTTTCTCATTCGAGGTGTCTTTGTTGTTTCGTAATTTGTTTTGCATAATTACTTACAGCATTCCATGTTTATGTATTCGGGCGTTGTTGGTACTTCCCCAAGCTTTTACCTCGTCTTTTGCCCCTCGGTTTTGAACTGCGGACAGTGAAAGAACACGTGTTCCATTCACATCCATTCACATGCTCCTTAGCTTGAATGCAATATGGACAATAGGGAGAGTTGTCATCCATATTCACTTAGTAGTTTGCACCCTGTCCATCTCTTAATCGGGCTTCACTTGACACGATGGTTGGTTAAAGTTCCTGGTTCCGCATTTGACATGATTTTTGAGACTCCTTGTCCAGTACGTCAATCAATGAATTGCAATGGAGCACAACTTCTTCCAGGGTCTATAAATTTCAATAGGCACGCCTACTACAGAATTGGACTAATTGACTCTGCAATCTGCAGAAACTCCGGGGAGGAGGAGAATACTTCTTCTGCCATTGTCCAGTCACTGTAAGACTGTGCTAACGAATACTGGGATTAATGTGAATAACGTAGTTCTAAAGCATCTGGACAGCAAAAAGATCGGCGATATTCTAGAGTTTGCCAAAAATACAGCAATAGTCACTCCTAGTCACCAACCCCTCCATACACCCCATTTATCCACACACAACTTTTTTCAACAATCATCTGAGGGAAACCGTCGCCGTACCACACGAATTTGGAATGATCTACACAGCTCTGTGTTCCCTCATCACTACAACCCACAAGCATTTAAAGTCAACATGCATCGGTAGCTCCTTCATCTCTCCTCTGATTTCCCAAATGCCCATGCTCCAGTTTAAGGGTAGTCATAATTCCATTAGCGCTCGCTAATTATAAAAAAAAATAAAAACTTCAGCGGGTCTATCCTCTACATCTGCGTCAGTAGCGACCGTCAGGTTGCGCCGAAGGGCTTGCTCAATCCTCTTACTAGATCGAATTCGGTTGGAAGACTGAATTTGCTAAGCCTTGCCTGTCTCGCAATACACAGTGGCATTACTAAAAAGTTAATTGATGAGTTAGGTTAGGCCTTCTACCCATGGCTGTTTCTTACTAACTTACTTATCAGGCCAGCGACCCTTGGAGGGTCTGAGCCTGAACTAAAGCCGCTTTCCATCCCTTATGGTCCCGGGCACGCTGCTTCCAGTTTACTAGACCAAGGTTTCTGGCGTCCGCTATTGCCTGATCTTAAAACCGAAGGTTCGGTCTTCCTCTTCATCGTGAACCAGAATCCTCTTAGCTAGAGCATTCTCGTCCATTCGCTCGATGTAGCCGAGCCATTGCAGTCGACGGATTTTTGCCTTCCGGCTTACATGCATATCTTTGTACATCTCGTAGAGTTCGGGGTTATATCTTCTTCTCTATTCGCCCTCTCGCAGACTGGACCAAATATTCGACGTAGAATTTTTCAATCAAAGGGTCCCAAGATCTGCTTCGCTGTCTAACTTATCGTCCAGCATTCAGCTCCATAAAGCATGACTGGCAAGATGAGGGTTTTATAGAGCATGATTTTGGTCCTTCGGGTTAGGAGTTTGGACCCTAGTTGTTTGGATAAACCGAAGTAGGAGCGCTGTTTCTAGCAAACACAACCTAAGGTGGCATGAACCTCCAGGATACAGGTAGACTTGACAGATACTTTCCGACGTCTGTAAAAAAAAAGTGAGCGGCTTTCTTGCTGTCTCTCAACAGAAATGACTGCACGCAACTAATACCGAGACACGACGCCTCTGCCAAACATCTCAACATTTTAGGTTTAAGTGACACCACTAGCCGTGATACTTGTGGAGAGACACTGTGATTGTCAAGTGGCAGATTTTTGGGGCTGATGTGATGAGTGCTGGTAACCTAAGCTCCTTATCACTTAAACTCTTACTCTTACTCCGTCTTAGAAAGACGACGAAAACACAGTAGAAGGATTACACCTGCTGGTAGTACAATGGACCTGTTTTTTTTGTGTTTGGATGCTCCAGCGTGGTATTCCAGGACCTAGATGGATGGACCATGTTGCTTGAGAGTGATCCTGAGATTACATAGACAGCGTCTTCTGAAATTGTATAAAATGTACCGAGTAGGTATGTTAATTCAGATTTACAACTGTACGCCTTAATTCTCATGGTTTCACCTCCCATTGGTGACCCATAGAGCACCACCGACGGTAACGTGACCACGTTGGCCAAAAGCCAAAAGCCGACTGTATCTGTCTTTTGCCAATCATGTCATCTAGGTATTTGGTGGCGCGATTTTATGTAATCTTGTCCCACCCTATAGGCATTGACATAAGAATTTCTTATAGAAAACTTAAGGATAGAACATACTCCTTCAAGACTACAAGCAAACAAATTTCCATTTAAGAATTCATTGAGATACAAAAATTCTTATTGACATGCTTATCCCAAAGAAATACTTCAAAACACACCTTACACGGAGGTAATTATACTTTTTCTTTAAGGATCTTCAAAAGTCACCAATTCAAGAAAAAGAAACCCCGGAAAAACACTCTCAAACTGTAGTTTACTTATGCATTTTGGATGCTTGTTGTTTGTCAAAAAAGAAAAAAAATTAAAAATTCAATTCAGGTGCATTCGGGTTCAATACATTTTTTTCGATTGACATAACCGAATTAACAATGCATTCACTCGTCAAGACCCATTGGCACTCCCCCTTCTCGTAAAGGTGGGATAATAAACCAAGTACTGAGTACATTCCAAATTCGTTTCCCCTTAAACGGTATTACGGGACTTTAAGCGATGTTCAATTAATTTTCGTTGACTTTTTGTATTTATTTTACCTTGCAAAGCTTGAATTCCAAATTCAATTTTGTTTATTTTTTTTTTAATAAATATCTTACGGTCGATTGAGAATTTATTACAAGTTGATCGATTCATTTTGATCGGACTTTGTTTATTCGAACATACTTTGCGAGCTTGAGTTGCGCAGATACGAGTTTAATGAGGCATGCCACTGGCGAATCGGTGCTAAGTATTCAATTTGTTGGTCATTCTGGGAGTCAATGGATTGTGAAATCACAAAAGGAAGCTGATTTATTGCGAATTCTTTCGAAAGGTGATGGGAGCAGACCATAGGAGAGGCTGTTTATAGTCCTAACAAAGTACCTTACCTAGTTGGCTGTATGAGTTTAATGAACTTTCTCTAACCACGGAGAACGTGGTTGCACCATCTGAAGTCCTTGCAAATGAGGTTGTTTACAGCCTTCGGTCCTTTGAATTTAGAATTTTATTGAGTCTTCCCTTGTGTGTTCCAGATGAGCTAATCCACTTTAGAGGATGCCAAGAAGTTGAGAGGTCTCTTGACTCTCAGGTCGGAGTCTACAGCTTTAATTTGCTACTGGGCATTGTAGACAGGTCTTTTTACTCTTAAAACTGAGTCTACAGCTTGAATTTGTTGCAAGGTTTTTGCGATGAAGATGTTGGTTCAGGCAGCAGTGTCTGTTGAAAATTCCAATTAGGATTCTAAGGTTGTTCCTATCAAGATTCACAATGAAACTAGATTTTCTTTTTTCTAAACTTCTCTGGATTTCTGCTGACAAAGACCGTTTTGCTTACCCCACAGAAGGGTTTGAGTCCAATGAATGTTGTTGATGCGTCATCTTTTGCCAGTAAGTTGGCTTTTTCATTGCCCGCAAAACGGCTATGGGCAGGTGTCCAGTGAACGGTGACTAAGTAGGTCAGAGATCAGCTTGTAGGTTTCTAAGACTAGCTTGGATTTGATGAGGGGCGAGGCCGTACTTAAAGGGCAGCTTGACTGTCTGAGAGATAGTTTCCCTAAGATGTGTGCAGCTTGGTTAAGTCTCACACACTGTTTGATGGTAAAAACCTCGGCTTGAAAAATGGGGTTCCGACATCTCCTAATAATTCTGTCAATATGTGGGTTCCAAGACATTTTGCTGTCCAAGATGTTGAATTCCTGGTATATGACTTCCTGAGAGAATGGGATAGTCCCGCTGAATAGTGAAAGGCGAATAGGAAGATACACCATCTCTGCATTTCGTATTGCGTGCGTATTGCAGTGCTTTCGAAACTATACTTTACAATTTCCCACTTATACGATAACTGCTATATAGCTAGAAGCCTCTACTTTAAATGTCCAGGGATTGAAGAAGGCTGCTAGCTATAAGAGACCAGAGAAGAGGTGAAAGAACACCTCTTTGGGGGCAGCCTCTCATTGTGAGCGCCGAGATTTCTACATCTTCGATACTGGAGGTAATCCATTTGCAGACTTTGTTCATTGTTTAACGTCCTATAAGTGGACTCATATGACGTCTTGTTGAAAGCTCCTTCAATACCTAGAAAGGCAACAAGACATATTTCCCCTCGATTAATGAAAATCTCAATTTTGTTTACAGATGATGACAGTTCTATGTTCCATTCTATGTTGGCTCACGTCTAGACAGCAGATGTCGATTACAAATATTTCAAGTATGACACTTCAACAATGACAGTTCTCAACTTGATCTTGTTTTCTTCTGTCACCGTCCTAAACTCCCTTAAGTCACTGTCAAACGAATTTCGTTAATTTTTTCTTTTGAAACTCCAACTCATCGTCTGTCAATTGAATTATTCATGTACCGACACTAACCTCCAAACGATGGTCGTCTCAAAAGTTCCCGAAATGAACCCCCGTCTGTCCTTTTCCCATTCAAGCTCAAAATTTCTGGGAAAAAAGGGACACCTCAGCGTTTTGATCCATCCGTACCTGTATATCCAATCGAGCGTGACATGATATAACACACTTTAAATTTTGCAACGCGCGCATTATTCAATGCAACGCAAGTGGTAATAAATCAGTACGCCTGGGTGAGACACACCATCACTACTTCGTTTCTGTGAAAAGCGAAAAGGTGGACACAAGTGTGCTTGGAGCTCCGAAAAATACCTGCAAGCTAATTTGTAAGCCCGCAGACAACACATTACCGTCAGGTGTGTGCTCGCAATGCTAAACAATGACCATTCATGGTGTCGTCGTCATCAGAAACGTTAAATCTGCATACGGACGCTTACATAATTCGATAGCTTTTCTGTCTCCCTCACTCTTGTTCTTCATTCTATATGCGATTTTTGTGTTCTGCTTTTCGCAAACTGACGCTACTTTAAAGGTGTCACTGTTGCGATGATTCAATGTGACAGCAATGGAGTACGATGATGAGTCAGTTCGATAGTTTCTGGACGATTATCGATGGTTTATCGGTGGTTTATCTATTGTTTTGGGACACATATCTGATGGATGCGTTGTTTTGTTATTTTCGCCTCTTTTCACGCTGCCAAACTTACGAACGTCGAATATCAATAATCACAGTTAGCTGGGTGAATAGGTGACCTTATTAAGACCACGTCTGCATCGATCTATTATGTGTCGGTTTGGCTTAGACTTTGGTGGCGGCGGCGGTGTGGTTCGCTTTCTATTCAGCAGAGCTCTGTTCGTTTGGACTTTGGACGAGATTTGGGAACTGCCATTGATCGGTTTGTCAAAAATGGAAATAAAAGATTATTTGGTATCTTGAAGCAAATTGCAATTATATAAACTGTAACAAGTTTAAGAGGATTTCCTGAAGGCAAGCGGGAGGGAGGGTGGCTTAAGTTGGCTTTTTTTTTCTTTTTTTGTTGCTGATGATTGTGCAATTTGGCGTGCGCGGTTGCGAGCTTACAATTAGAGTGCCATTCGACTAAACAAAAACACTTGAGTGTGAGTTTTTGAAAGGAAAAGACGGAAAAGAAAAAATCATGTCCCCAGGGGGGGTTTAAATAAATTTCGTAGCGAATTGCGAAAAGAAAGCTTAGACAGACAGAGAGAGAGGGAAACAAATTTGGGGAGATTTAAGTCTTGCACAGAGGGAACCCTTGACCTGGTTTAGGTTTATTTTTTGTAAATGAATTTGTTATAAGTTGGCTTTAGGTCTAAAGATGTTTATGCAATGGTCTGTGGGACGCCTTGGTATGAAGTCTACTGACGGGCTGTTATTCGATGGTGGCAGATTGCAATAGATATGGAGTTTGCATTGCACATTTTATGAATTTTTCTATAATTTGAACATGCTAGAGGGAAATTCGAGGACAGAAAAAGGAGGTACCGACGCATATAGGTTCAAGATGCTAGAATAGACGAGTCTAACAAGAAGGATTTTTGAAGAACGGGCCAGGGTCACCAAATGGGCGGAAATTTAAGCTTAAACTACCTCGACCTCGAAATCAAATTTCCCTCTAGAGAGAGCTGGACCATGTATTCATATTTACAGATGGATCAACAATGGATTTGGCAACGTGTTCCAAGTGAAAGTTCTAGCAGTCTCTGAATCCCCGCTAAAATGATCCCATTATACACTTCCAAGAAAGTCCATAGACATCTTCATACACAGATAGTCGAGCAAACGTTAAGGTCATCAGATTCAGAACTGTGAAACGTGGGCAAGCTCAAGGTCCTTAGTTCAAACCATAACATTACACACATTTGGTTCACAGGACATAAGTCCATATATGGAAAGTTGAAGGCTGATGAGCTTGCTAGATTGCGATCTTAGATGAACCAGATAACGACCGATGACTCAGTCCTGCCTCCGCTAGAGCTTCAAAAGTCCAGTGTTGCCTTGAAATTCTAAAAACCCGCAAATGAAGGATGGAGTGCACTCATGACATGCTACACCTCAAGGATGCTCTGGACAGAATTAAATTAAAGGATATCATTGTACTCTTACTTATTATTGGCATTATTGCAAGCCACCATTTGCTGGCGGACAACTTAAAAAAATTAAGTAGCATACAATGGACCTCAGCAGAGGAGAACACATTCCACCCTCTAGCCTTAGGAGGTATGGAAACAGTCTTCGGAAAACAAGCCACCGAATACCATCCCGTAATTTCTTCTGAACTCCAGATGATTCAGGGAAGATAATCACATTTAATAATCTCGACCTCATCTCCGAAGAGAAAAACAAATAGGCAACCAACAGCTTCGAACTTTTCAAATTCCATAGCTCAGACGTCAAAAACGAAACCCATCTTCCTAAAGGCTATGCGAAGTAATTGCCAGAGCAACCAGGGATTGAAAGTTGTAGAGTTAATTCGTCTTCTACTCGGAGGGGTTACATCATGTATTACACGTTCATTAGCATTCAGAAGGAAAGAAGACAACTCGCACTAGACTTAAGCGAAATTCTAGTCTGTTCATCCATTGACCTCCAATTGCCTTCGTTGGCTACGAACTGTTTACCTGATTTTGATTATAGGTTGGCCTTTGTACATCAATGCTGCAGTAAGCAAATATCTAGAGCAACAAGGACTATTCTCCGACCAACGAAATGGTTTTTAAAGCTGCCATTCAAAAAGAGACCTAGAGACGACCACAAAAGCCTTGTAACTGATGTAAAATTTTCTTCTTCGTAGACAGATCCATCCAAGTTGATAGAGTGCCTCAGGGATATACACTTTCATCAAATCTGTTTTGACAAACTGGATTCATTTAACCCTTCTACCCTTACGTCTTATCTGTAGCCCTTGTATCTTCAAAGATTTATGTCGAAAAACTCCATGGAATTATCTTTAGAGAAGCGACTTTTCAACTTCTTACCAAGCAAGTCGCATCATATTTGCAATTACGCCTTCAAGCCTTGTCACTACAACGCGACAAATTCTCAAAAACTTTCAACCCCCAGAGTAGAATCAACCGGCATCCGCACACCCATTTCAGAGCTTCCTTATCGAATCTGCACCAGAACATTGCTGCAGCGAAGTAAGACATAGGTGGCGTAAAAAGAAAAAGGAAGCGGTAAAAGATTCGGTCTAATATATACTCTGTCATCTAATGTAAAGCAAGATCAACCAGACCCTTTCAAACCCCTTCTTCTTCACAGACTTTCAAGAGGTGGATGCTGTGACTGATCAAAACTAATGTGATATTTGAAAGGCTTGTTCACCTAATTCATCATTTGACTTTTCCCCTTTTTTTGTTGTCATTCTTTAAAGACTAACAAGTCTAACATACATTTTTGGCACCAAAAATACACTTTTCTTGATTAGATTCGACCATTATCCCGTCACACATGCAAAGTGTCAAACAAAAACATAACTTCGCAATTCATCTGTCACCCAGAGAAACGCAAACAATGTGTCATCCTATAATGCCAAATGTGGAACTGTCACTTTTATGGCATTAATTGTCTTACGATGTGTTAATTAAAATGAAATAAAAAATCAGTTCCACATACACATACACATGTATAATACCCATCGGATCGTCTTAATCCAATTAAGGAATCAAGCACCATAAAACAAACTAAAAACGACCACAATGCATCTGTCAAAAATGTTTCACTGACCTGAACTTGGATAGAGGTTCATCTCTTTAATTGATTTATGCAAATTTAATGCTCCCACCCAGGCAGACCCGGATCACAGGTAAAACTCAATTCAGACTGTTGGACTGTTGGATCACATATTCTTCATCTGAGCTGAGTGCAATTTAATTAATTCTAATATGACACACGATTAGATGAGCTCAGATTCGCTGTGATTAATGTCTTTGTGGAGTTTCCAAAAATAACAACCCAGCGTTGATGAATGTCTTTCACACAGCTTAACTTATTTATTTGCGAGTTTCCGGGGGCGGCGGAAGAATCAAATAGATTTTTGCGTCTTTTCGGCGCGATTTAATAGTTAGTGTGGCGCTGCACAAGACAAAAAAAAAAACGGAAAGAGAAAACAATTTCAAAAAAAAATAATAAACGAAAGTTTAATTTATGATTTTCCTCGTCGTCGTCGCTCGTTGCGCATCAAGTTATTTGTTTGTTTATTTATTTGTTTTGTTGATTATAAGAGAAAAAAAAAACACAATATCAACTAAAATTTAAGAAAATTTTAACAAAAAAGACAACGGCGGCGGCGGCAGATGGGGGTGTTCGTAAAGTCGAATTTGATTTCAATCAATGGAATTCAATCAGCAAAATTAATGCTGGTTACTGCTGCTGCTGCCGCCCATAAGTTATGTCATCGTATGTGAATGTTATTCTTGGACGGGGAGGACCGAGATAGATAGAAGGAACAAAAAAATGTAGAGCTACACATATAACGTGATGTGGCTATAAAGACGTAAACATTGCCCGTATTCAAAGACCCCTGCTGGAGGCGGTGGAAATGACTTTTCGATTGACATTGAAGTTTTTTTTTTTATGTTTTTAGTTTGCGAAATATTTTGAATGTCATTTGGCTGTCACATGGACATTTTTTTTTGTTTAGAAATAGTTGCTGTTGTGTAGAAAACCAGAAACGAAGAGGGACGTGACGGGAATCTCTTCTGGATTTGGTGTTGAATTTGTAGAGTGATTTTACATTTTCTTATGTTTTATGACTTTCAATTCAGGCCGTTGGGCTTATATTAATTTCACAGTGGTCCACTAAAGATTTCGTCCACGTCTTCATTCTGAACAATTTCACAGACTAAATCACATCCAAGCTTAACTTAAATAAGAACTTCCTCGTTATCGTTCCCTTCAGGTCATTTTGGAAGGAAGATAAATCGACCCACAAGTGGTCGCGGTAGCTTAGTTGTTGACTGCTAAGAGGGAGGACACAGGTCCGAGCCTCAGAATCACCATACGCTTTTTCACCATTTTCACAGGCATGACAAACCTACTTACTTACTTAAGTGGCGCTACAATTCGGGGTGAACCTGGGCCTCAACCAACAAGCTTCTCGAGTTAGCCCGGTCCTTAGCTAACCGCCTCCAGTTACGCACTCCATATTGTTTGATTTCACCTTCTACTTGGGCGCGCCACCTTCCTCTACGACGTTGTCCCTCCGAGTTGGATTCGAAGACTCTTCGGACCGGAGCATTGGTGTCCATTCGCTCTGCATGTCCTAGTCATCTTAAACGACCAATGCGTAGTTTTTGACTAGGTCGATGTCGCTGTACAAACCTGCAAGTGTGTTATCTGTCATGAAATAGAGCTTCTCAATCCGCCGTTCAGAGCCGACATTAAAACTGTAGCTCCCTTCCATTAGAACAAAAAATATAACCCCCACAACATGAATGGTAACGAGAAGCTATGTCCTGGCTCTCTTTGAGCTGTTGCGCCGAATATTCGTTTTTGTAAGGCGAATAGTGCACCTCCTTCCTTCCAAAAATAGTCGGTAAAGGCTTATCGAAGGGTGTATGTTGCAACGTTGTAAGTAGGTAGGAAGATAGAAGTGGCAACTTGGTAATTCCTACAAGAAAGACAAGTAGAGTTTCATTTGATATGGCTGTTGATAGGTACGCCTAAGAGGGGACGTGTTCAAATCCTTTCTGTGGAGTTGAAAAAGTTAATCATGAAGTCAAAAACTTCTGATAATTCCTTTAAAAAAGGCCTTGCCAAGTGTGTGATGTCTGGTTTTGGCTAGAGTCGGGCAGTCACAGAGAAGGTGGAATAGGGTTCCCTTTTCTTTAGTATTGTTGCAGCTACGGGAATGAGTGTTCTCAACTTGGTAGCATGTGAACCGATTGGCCAGTGGCCCGTGTTAATTGCTACAATTCTTGCTGTCTCGGTGCGGAAGAAAACTGTGCCATATCCAGACAGCTTTCTCAGCTGTTCCACCTAGAGTTAGCAATTGAGAGAAAGTGCTGGAGAATTGTTCCCTCGATGAGTCCAATTGGGGGCAGACTACATACGCAAGTGAACCATTAAAGGTTGAGCCATATCTGGCTAGTGAGTCAGCTCTTCTCAGGGAACCCAGAGAGGAGTGACATTGAACCGAGCGCTTAGCGGCTGCACTTATGTACAACCTCACTCGGGTCTCAAAGGATCCATTGTGTTCCTCGGTGTGGTGTGGGATAATAGAACTAAGATTATAATTATTATCAGTTGGCCTCCCTGAACCAACCCATGTTCTGAAAGAATAGTAGGATGGTTTTCGGTGGCTTGTTTGACCATTCGCCCATATCCTTGAAGAAGTATTCTCCGAAGACTGTGTCCCTGTTTCTGCTAAGGCTTCGCATAGGAGATGGAATGTGTCTTCCTCGAGTAATTCGTTCCTTACGCTGTTCTACTAATTAAGAGGACGTGGTGTATGAATGGAGCGACTTGATACTTGCCTGGTTGTTAATAAAGATTCAAATGTTTGTTTTTGATTGTGGAACTGAGATTAAGTATCTTGGAGGCGTTTCTAATCACTAGTACTTCCGCATGGAATACACTTGAAGAGTCTGGAAGGCGGTACGATTTGGATACACCAAGTTCTGCTGAGAAGACACCTGGTTCAATGTCGAATTCCATCTTAAAGCCTTCGGTAAAGATGGTACTTCGACAGGAATGAGTTATTGTTCCATTCCGTCCTGTATGGAAAGTGGACTTGGATATTTTTTTTATTAAATTTGAGTTTTGGTGTTGTGTAGTCAGTTATGGTCGAAGCCAGAGCCCTTATGCTCTGCGGCATTAGGAATTCTTTGTGGGGAAAGGGTTTTCTGTGACTCTGCACACAGCCACGCACTCTCATATTACGTGTTCCGCTGATTCGTCCTCCTCTAAGCAGTCTGTGTTCAGGTTCCTGAACTATATTTACCTATAGTTTATGTAAGTGATATCTGAGGCTGCAGGGACCGGTTTGGAAGCTGGCAAGTTTTCCGATATCTTCCCTTTTATGATTGAGAATGTTTTTTGTGGATTTTTTCAGGGATTTTTTTAGCCTCTCTGAGTCCCTGAGTGTTGCTCCAGTAGTAGATTCCAGTAGCTGTACAGACTCATTCTGAACGCAGAGGTAGGGATGCCGCAAAAGGGTTCCGCACCTATGTACCTTTCTGAAGAGCCTTTCCTGGCAAGTTGATCTGCAATTTCGTTGCCTGTAATGCCTCTGTGTTCTGGTACCCACCAGAGCTTGACTTTATTTCGCTTTGATAGGTCCTGGAGAGTATTGAAGCAGTCTAAAACGGCCTTTGAGTTACAGTAATGGAAACTCAGTGCTTTGAGCACTTCTGGACTGTCGGTGAATATTTTGATGACTACCCCCTGAGCCAGAGCCCTTGGTAGCATTGCTATGACTTGAAACCACATTCTTTAAGTCCAAGCACGAAAGGATGTTTAAATAAAAACCATCAACCGAATATTGTTTAACATAATATTTATTTAAACTTAAATGTTTCGTTAACTTAAAAAACTAATCAATTTTCTTACAACCTAAACAATATTTATATATATTTCTCTTATTTTCCTTTTCATTTTTAATACTATTCAAAAGTTTTTTTCTCTTCTTTTCCATTTCTTACATCATTCTCGTCATATATAGTTTAGAGATTTTTTATTTTTAATTTTTTATATATCCATCATCTCACATATGTATGTAAACTTATTTTTACCAGTGCGATTATCCTCAGTAATCATTTTTTATTTTTTTTTGAATATTGTTTAACATTAATAATACAAAAATTACAGTTCATTGTTATATAAAATTTTATTAATTGTTTTATTAATTAATTTATTTTATAATAATCAATATTCTTACAATCAAATATCACATAGGTGGTCAATTTTTAATTTTTTTTTTGTTTAACTATTTTCTTATCGTTTCTCACTATAATGTTTTTTTTTTGTTTTATATAACAAAAAATAAATATAAAAATAATTCTTTTATGAACAAATTCTTTATGGAAAACATATAAATGGATTTATTTCAGGGGTGGGATAAAAAAAAATATGTAAACAAATTTGGAACCTTTTTTTGTTATGAGATCTCAAAACTCAAATAAAAAATTAAAATTTTATATAAAAAAAAAAAAAAATGTTAAGCACAATACTTATTGCTGTTGGTAAGAAACGCATTTTTGTTGTTGTTGTTAGTTTAAGTATAACAGTTTAAATGAGTTCACCCAATTTTTTAATTTTAAGTGAAGGTTTCTGACAATTATTGAAGTTGTCGTCAGAATTTGAAACTGTATTGTAGGAACGTTTCCTGGTTTGTATATGATAGATGTAGGCAAACGATCCGAAGAGGAGGAGAACTACAACGATAATGACTGCAAGGCAAACATTATGGTCATTGGTGGTGCGGACAACTTCGACAACCTCGGGGTAGACAGCATAAGTGGCCGAAGGATCTTCGCCGACCACACACGGTGGTGGTGGTGGCGGTGGAGCTTGAGTTGTTGTGGTTGATGTTGAGGTTGTGGTAGTGGTTGTGGTATTTGGCTTGGAAATAACGATAGTTGGAGCCAAAGGCGGTAGTGAGGAATGTTCTTCTAATTCAGGATTGTGGAGCAGTGCATCGTCACTTTCCTCATAGTAGCCATCGTCTTCGTGGCGTGGTGGATAATCGGTATCGGGCCAGCAGATGGGACAGCAATCGCCTTTCAGTGTGACTTGTTTCTCGTGGGGACAATTGATGCTTCGACAGAAGGGCATCACGCACTTCTCTTCGCCATTTTGACATTCACACTCATAGCAACCGTCCTTCCAGGTTTCACCGTGGGAGAAAAACCGGTTGAGATTTTTCGATTTGCAGTAGGCCACTGTGGGATTTGGCATAACTTCGTCACAGGATCTGTGGCAAATTCGCTCGCCATATAGACATTTGCATCGTTGACAGTCAGTCAACCAGAAACCCTCGGTGTCACGGACTTCGGTGCAGTTCGGTTCGAGCCTGCAGTTGTATACTCCACAACAATGACCGGGAATTTGCGTTTCAGCGATGACTTCATAGATGACCAAAGAGTCGTTGTGACACGAGGGAATATTGCATAGTTTGCAGGAACACTTGCGGGCAATACAGCACTCGTGCAGGAGTTCTTCGACCAGTTCCGATGTATCATTGGTTATTTCGGTAGACGAGAGATCGATGTATTCCCGAAGTTGACTGTCTTCGGGGCAGGAAAGCTCCGACATTGGGGGACATTTGATGCCTTCACACGCTAGAGGATCAGCTGAAAAGAGAAAGAAGTGAAGGAAATGATTAAAAAAAGATGGTATACCCAGAAAACCCATTCCCGACAGAGCCCAGCAAATCAAATATTCATCACCCAACTAGAGAGGATGGAGCAATGAATTCATTGTCTTTTCCAATTGAAATGTCTGAATAGCGATGTACTTTCCAGACATTTAGGCAAACTACTCTCATTTCAATTCTCTACGAGGAGGTCGACTATAAGTCCTGAAATTGAATTAAAATTCCTTTTTCTCGTCGCACCAACTCCATTTCGTATTAATTAGCGCGATGACCTCAGACCTCAGACCTCAGACCTACCGAGGTTTGGTTCGCCGCATGCAACGCCCTCTGTTGAATTTTAAATTTTTTTTTTCGTTTTTGTTCTCATTTGCATGACAGATTGAATGTGCAAAAACTAGAGCAAAGTTCTTGTTAGACGTATCCTGTGCCGTGTTTTTGTCGTCGTTTTTCGATGCAAAGGAGGTGGAAGGACTAAAATATTCCAAAGGATCTCTCTCTGTCTACCATCTACTTTTATCCATTTATACGATTGTTTTACGGCAGAGTAAGAGGATGTCAGTACCTGAAGGGATTTAGTTGGAACATACTCTTTTGCTTCATAACTCTGTGTAATGGAGAGTTCTGCTAGGATGTACGTTTACATTTTTTTTTTAAATGTAGGCAACAATGAACTGGTTATTTTGAAATACTTTTAGGGTTCATTAGGATGTGACCAGATAAACTTAAGCAAAATTGAACTAAAAGACGTGAATAAATTTTTGTGTAGTTCCAAAGATAACAGGACGTATGCTAACAAGCTCGAAGCCATTAATTTTTTTTTGACTTTAAAAACGGATGAAACATTTGAGGTTATTCAATCAGAGTTGTAAGAATCAAACGTCATACAATTTCGAACCTAAAATCAATTTTTGTGGATGGAATTCTGTCTGGAATAACTTGTGAAACAGAAAAGAAAAACTCGTCGATCTTTTTGAACATTTCTTCAGTACATTTATCCCAAAAACTTTTCCTTAAATTACAAGCATTGCATATGTAAATGGCTCCTGTGAGACGTAGTCAAATCAGCCTTCACTTTAAAAAAAATGTTCTTTGAACTTTGAAATTGCAAACGCTAAATTTCCTTTCAACTAGCCAATTTTCCAACTTTTCCAGATGGAAAAAAACTGTTTTATAACAAAATTTAAAAGTTTCCTTTTATTCCAAATAAATGAGGCCTAAGCACGCGTACACAATTGTATCGAAGGAAACTTTTTAATCCGCTTATCCTAACGAAGGAATTGAAGTGAACAGAACGGAAGGAAGTATGCGTTCAGAGAAAAGCCTTAAAGGTGCAACTGCAAGAAGCACAAAAAAAAAAAAAAAACTTTTAATTGGACAGATTTCCCATAACCAATCGTCAGTCAAGATCTTCTTAAGTATGTTTCGTGCAACACTTCAAGTTCGAACAGAGGATATAGTTTGTTTCGTGGAGTGGAAAACTTTTTCGTTTCTTCTTCACCTGAATTCGTAGCTTTAAGATACAAGTTCTCCGGGTAAATGTTATTAATTGTAACTAATTGACGATAATGTAGTTCCGGGCAAGTTGTTGAAGTTGATTTTTAATCCTTTTCTCTTGAATTAAAAATTGTATGATGAAGTCCTGGGGAAACAAACGAGAAACAATTGATTTGTGTGTTCAGAAGTTATAAGTATTTTTGAAGAGTCGAAAAGGATCTTAAACATGAGAACTTTTGAGTGATGTACTTTACATTTGAGTGGATCTAGGGAGAAGTAGTTTCATCTTCTGAAGAAGAGTTCCAACTTCTGAAGTTGCATTGATAAGGAACAATTGGAATCTGTTTTGGGGTCTGTTGTGAACGAATAGAATCAACTGAAGCTGTTTTACACCACATCTCGGTCCCGGACATCGACGTGGAAACTTCTGGAAAAGACCAATGAGTTGCAAGTCGCATCCGACAGCAGACATCGATGGTCGAATTCAGGATCCCGAGAAAACTTATCCGGTTGCGTCGCATCACGCTCGAGAAATCGCAATGCACTTGGAAACAGAATCTCCGAATTTTTCCAAATATGCACCGGATATCGGCAAGGAGATACGCTGTCGTGTGATTTGTTCAATCTTGTCCTAGAGCAGATAGTGGAAAAGGCCGGTTTAAATGCAGGAGGCACTATTTTTAACCAATCAAGACGATATCGACATAATCGCTTGTTCTAAGCGTGCCCATATTAATCCTTTTACGGCGATTGAAGAACAAGCCAAACCCATCCGTCGAACACCGTCTAGGACAGAACGTGACAATCCATTTTTGGACTGTGAAGGAGTTCATCTACTCGGGGCAAATATAAACTCCGCAAATGACACCCTGGTGGGGATTCCACTTCGGTTCCTCTAAACTTCTAACTCGAGGGTCCAAAACCATGCTCTACAAAGCTCTGACCTTGCCGGTCTTACTTTATGGAGCTTGGGTAATATGTAACATAGCGGAGCAAATCTTGGGATCCTTTAGACGAATGGAGGAGAAGATTTAACCGCGAACACTACGAGCTGTATAAAGATGTGGATGTAGTCCGGAAAGTAACAATCGTCTTCGAATCCCAGCCACTTGGTTCACGAAGAAAAGAAGGACTGAACCTTCGGACCGTAGACGCTAGAAACTTTGATTAAATAAACTGCAAACAGCGTGTCCGGGACCATGAAGGATGGAAAGCAGCGTTATTTTAGGCTCTAACCCTCCAAGGGTCGTTGGCCTGATATCTGTGGCCACAAGGAAAAACAGCATAAGTCACACACAACACGATACGACTTATGTTGTTTTTCTTTGTGGCCACAGACATGTACATAAGTAACTACGTATTGGGGTCTGCTTGCAGTCGGACGACTTGCGTAGCTTTAAGTTGGAAGAGCTTCTTAGACTGATATTTTACTCGGTATTGTTCTTAGTTAGCCGTAGGCCTTCCTTATCAAAATGAACATGAATTCCGTAGAAAAGTCTGTATCGGCAAGCCCGCAAAGAAGGAAACTTCTATGTCTAATCACGAGCTTAATCCAGTAGAACAACTACAACAGTTTAAGTTAATGGCTTACCTAGAGCAAGATGGTATATTTTGACAGTAGAAGTTACTTCAAAACTTTAACAAGATGGTGTCTTCTTAACAGAAGGCGACATTTTGTACTCTTGGGTAAGATGGCGGCTTTTGACAGTTGGATACAATTGAAAACTTGCAAAGGCAAGGTATCAACAAGTCGTCTTCAACCAGATTAGTGTCAATTAACGCCGTCAACTGGCTATCAAAGAGGCTCATCTTTTTCATGTGCCTGCACTGTTTCCATATCTTTAAGTCCTTCTGGTGTGTAAGATAAAATCTCCATTTAAGGCTCTTTGTCCTTACACATCGAAAGCTAATGAAAGACTTAACTTAAACTTCAATTGATAATAAATTCTCGCATCTAAACCTCTCCCACCGATTCTGGAATTAATTTTTCAAACGCAAATCCCTACCTAATCAGCTTTACTTTCCAATTCATCCCTCCAACCATTTAATTTTGCACATCCCTGCCCTACACCATCATAGATCATTTTTCACAGTCTAACCTAATTAATCGGTGAAAAACATTTTAAATGAGGCTAGGACTTTCCAACTACTTTCCAGAGCAGCGCACTGCGAATGTAAATTGAACTCTGCAGCTTTGTAAATGTATGTCTGTCCGCAGGATAAAACGTTTTTTTGTGTGTTGTCGTCTCGTAATTTGTCACATAGCATAAAATTAATCACACAGAGTTATTTTGGAAGAGTGGTCTTTGCCTTAAAATTAAGCATGATGTGACGAAAGTTTTCATTAAATAAATTATTTAACAACATTACGTTTGAACTTATTTTAAAGCTGTGTCCAGCGGTCCAGTACGACCTTTATTGAAGAAAAAAGGACATAACACGAAGGAGAGACTGCATTTGGCTAAACCACACTTCCGTCGGTGTTGGGGGTGGGTGAAAAGTTTAATCAGGATATTTGTCAGTGTCCTGAAATAGTGGGCATTGAAAAACCTTACTCAGTGGTGCCATTGGAATATAAATTGTTGCCTGCAGCTGGACACTTTAGCGATTTTAGAAATTTTATTTTGAACACAAAAACACGCACAGACTACGTACCCCATAGAGGTGGTATGTACGTTTTGTAGCTTTTAGCTAGGATTTATGAGGCTTGTGGTCTAGTGGCGAACTGGTGCCGAATATTTGGGTGATAATTCCCGGTATGTAGCAGGTGCTTTCAGAACCGTTTTTTTTTTTTGTTTTGTTTTTACTGTTTGAACATGTGTTGTGTGGGTGTGTGGGTGGGTGGGGAAGATTTTATCACATGAGTGATACTTAAAACGGAATAAACGCCATTTTATGTTCATTTTGCAGGAATTCCCAGTCAAATTCGTGACTTTACGACATGGAAATTGATAAAAATCTGTCATGCGGCAGAGATGTGCATTATAGCACCACATGGACTGGGGTTAATTCGCCAAAGGACATGTTAAACATTTGCTTTTGGGCTAAAATGGATGTTTGGACACAGAACATCACTTGATTTCTCTGATTTAAATTTTCCAACTTGTCCGCCCTTGAACTTTTCAAAATCAGCTTCTCTCTGATAGACAATACAATTAGCGAACTATCTCTTCTCCCGCCCCCGTTGGCTTTTTCACATCAACAAAATCTCAATAAATTCGTTTTACGATCCGCTATATGCACATAAAAAATTAAAAAAAAAAACTTATTATGTTTCGTTTATTTTACAAACAAATTCCAATCCCTAATTAAATAAACGTTCAATTAATAAATTCGTTCCAGCTACATCACATGAGCATCCGTATCGATCGGGTTGTGATGTGGTGTGCTGTTCCAGTACGTGGGTAGGGGGGGCATAAAATTCAATCCCATTAGACGACATAAACATTCGACATGCTACGTTCGTGATAATTAGTCGCGAACTGTATCCAATCGAACTTTAACCATAGCAAGTGAATGGCACAAGTTCTGTACACGTTGTACACCCACCCTAAATGTCAATCATTCCATTCCATTAGGCTTCTGACAGCGATTCGATCGTGGACGGTGTTGACTGTCCCGCGCTATTCATTCTACTCCATGGTGGTTTTGCCACATAGCCATAACCAATGGGCGGTAATTTTTCTGCTGTCTCATTTCAGTGTAAAGCGGTTAATTGTTTATAATTTAGCTAGCTACATTTCGGAGCTATTGTTGTCTAGTCTAGAGGTGCCGCAGGGTTGCAAGATGATTTCTCTTTTTTTTCTAATTAATTGTTGAATAGGTTTTTGAGTAGACGAATTGTTAATGACTAGTTATACAAGTGGTGGCGAGTGCGATGAACAGTCTGGATATTTACGAGTGATCGTTTTACGGCACGATCAATCAAAAAGTTTGGTATTTTGGATTTAGAAATAATCGCGAACGTCATTCTAGATCGTACTGACCATCCGAGGGCTTGAATTTGATGTGAACGTTGTTGTGCTGGTTTTTCGTTAAACGGATGATGGTAGACACTATCGTTAGTGCATCCACACTTTGACTGGATTATGTCCTATGTAGTTTCTTCCAGAAAACTACCCGCAGAACCAACCGGAACTTGATATGAAGCCCTGGAAGCTGTCTATGCTTGTGTCAGCCAGTTAGTTAAGACTGTAAGAGATACTGGGTCCTAAGAAGGCTTTTCTTCGAGCTGAGAAAGCTGGGCATGTATATAGGTGGAGAAGCGTTTGTTTCTCCTCATCCTCCATAGAGTTTCTACAAAAATTATTATAGGGGAGGTCAAGCCAATGAACGTGCCTACCAATTGTGTAGTGTCCGCTTATAAAATCCAATCTGGTACTGATAAACATCCTTTTTTGTCTAATAAGACACTGAAAGCGTTTGGCGATGAGACAGGTGAAACCATCCATCCACCTGTGATTGCTGATGTCGGTCACGTTTCTCTTGAGGAGTAACCTACAAGTGGCAAAAGTATTTATAGAGTTGTACCTTGCCTAGCAAGTCCTTCGGTCATGCAATTACCTGGAATGTTACTAAGGGACAAGCAGCACTTTAGAGCTGTTTTGACTTGAAAGTGACAGATTTCAAGGATTTGATCGCAGCCTAACTATCAGTAAAAGTGGTGACATCGCGTGTAGATATCACGTTATATCTCAGGCGGGATAAGGCTTCTTTGATTGCCATTGTCTTGACTTCGACGACGCTATAGTGGTCGCGCAGACGGAAAAAGAAGACACCTTCACCCCCTCTCAATTCTGTTTTAGAGCACTTTAGCTCAAAATCATCCTCTCAATCAAGCCTGCGATCGGATCAACTTTTGGCCGTTTGGAATTCAACTGATCCTAAATGATGGGATTTACCTATGAATTTTATTTAAAACTCGAGGTGATCTTTGGTCGTCTATTGCGATCATACAAACAACATTTGTTGCCGGTCGTATGAAAAGGTAATTCAGTGATCGTACTCGAATTTGCCACATCAAGTGATCGTATTAAAATATAACGTGAGCATCCTTCTGATCTTACTCCTTTGACACACGTTGTTTCTAAGATCTCTCTGTCAAGGTGATCCTTAGTGTTCGTACTCAAATGAATTTTTAAATTCCAACTGATCGTGTGACTTCTTCCACAAATTGTTGCTAAAATATTTCACATAACCATTTGCAAACATTGACAAGGTCTTTCTGTCAAGGTGATCGCGAGTGATTAAGTGGTTTATAACTCACCCCATCGATCTATCACTTCAATCGCTTCTTAAATGTTAACAGGGTTTCAACTTTATCGTTACGTGTTCATTGAGACCACCTAAGATCGTAAGATTGTACAATGTTGCCACCAGATCTCTACGATTCTCCACATCACCACCAACAAAACATGGACAATCAATCATTTCCCACGTTAAACCATCTCTACCACTTGCAAAACAACATTTTATTCTGACAAATGTTCCTAACACCGTATTCGTAAACGGATCCCACTGCTGAAAGCTCCCTAAAATAGCAACAACATCCAATCGATCACGCAGAATAAATTATATTCTCATCCCATCATCAACAACTACTACTCGTTCGTTTGCATAAATTTGTTCGCAAAGCGATTAGATAGATTCTTGTCATAAAAACAAAACAAAAAATGTTGCAATGTCCTGTTCATGTTTCATCAGCAATTAAGAATCACCCGTTAGTTCACTCTAATCACTGTCTAAGTGCACACAAATTCAAATCCATCTCGCATCGATTTTTGAGATTTATTTTTAAATGCTTACGCGCACAAACTTTTACTGCATATCTATATCTTTTTGTATATGAATCTGACATTTGGAATCCAATACTACAACGAACAACAGGCTAAATAACAATAAAAATCCACAAAAAAAAAAGAATAGCAATAGATACAAGTTGTCAACAAAATAAAAGAAATGGATGACGAAGGAAGGGGAGGAGGGAAGGAGAGCGAAGCAAAACGCAATATAAACAAACATTTTGACAAAGTCATCGAATTAGCATTTGTGACCAGACTGACCGATAGATAGAACGATAGATACAGACCAATGGATCAATGCATATATAGATACTTTTGCGTTTCTTATCTTAAACGATATAATCATATAGTCATACTCTATATGTGACTCCTATCTTGTGGATTGCTTTACACCCAGATACTTTGGCGATCACTTGTCTCTGTCGGTATCACGTTTCGCTGCTTATTTTCGGTTAGAGTTACGTTTTTTTTATGGGAAACTTGCTCGTAATGCGAATTTAAGTGGGACAATTATGTTTATTTCGTGTCGTCGGAATGGATTTATTCCACTATATTGCAGAGTTGTTATTGAAATTGTATATCCGCAGGCGGTTTCAAAGGAAGCTGCCTGGAAAAAAATGATGAGGTCAGCTAAAGTATGCATTTTTGACAACGAACTGAGAAGTTTTTAGTTTAGACAAAAAATTTAGGAAACCATTGAATTTTTACTTAAAAAAGGTACAAGCTCTACAGATTCTCAACTGACAGTATTTCACTCACAAGTCATAAGCTCTACAGATTTTCAACTTACAGTCTTTCTGATTCGCTTGGTCGATCTATATGGAAACCACGATCGGTCTTCCTCTTGAAAATGTGACTTATATCATCGACTGTCTTGACCAAAGTGTTTGAAATATGTTTCAACTAGTTTCTACCCGCGGCTTCGCCCACCTATAATTTGCGAAGTTACACTTTAATAACCAAAAGTAGCCTATACTGTGACCCGAGGTACAACCACTCGGTGTGCAAAATTTGAAGTTGATTCCGTAGTTTTCGTGTTACAGAGGAACAAACAAACAAACGGACAACCATCAAAACAGCTCACAGAGATAATCAGTTTTTATAAGCTTTCCGGAGCTTGGTACTATGTTTTGGAACTTGGAACATCACTGATCTTCCACCACCAACCGCAGGGTTTCTTTTGCTTTTCGAACCGATATTTTTCAAATGGGCAGCATGCAGAAAAAGAATGACTTTTGTGACCAGTCAGTGTCATTGTCAAGCATAACACGTTTTGGTATCATTGAGACATTTTATCGTGAAAAATGATATCGATGAAGGCTAGGCCAACGAAGCAATCTTTTTTGATTTCTGCAACATCAATCAATCAATCAATCAGTTATCGAACTTTAACCACAAGGCAAGTTGGCCTTCTATCGACAGTCAAAGTAGTTGATTCCATAGCAATCAATCAAAGGCTTCGAGATTGTCAGAAATTAAGATCAGTAATCAGGAATACAATGGTAACCACGAGAGCGAAATCGCGGATAAGTTAGCTAGGAAGGGTTCAGAAAAGGACTTCATGAATCTTCCGCGTCCCCCACTCTCCGATTTATACAGAGTCTGCAGGGATACACACGTAAAAGAGAACAGCGCCCAGAAAGAAAGAACCAGAAAGAAGGCCCTTGGTAAATACAACTTCAACAACCTGGGCAACCTGACAAGAAATCATCAAAAACCATTCTGATCCTCGATCTCCCTAACAAAGTTGAAGATGCCTTCAATAGCTTTGTCAGGATACCTTTGAGGAAAATACGTAGAGGGCCACGCACTTACATTTTACTTTTTCCACTGATTCGTCTTCCTCTAGAAAAAGTCGATTTTTCGCCTGTTAAAGTCCTTGAATGCTATCCCAGTAGGACTAGTAGTAGTAGAATAAGGGATTCCACAGAAGAGTTCGGCACATATTTACCTTTCAGACGAACCTTTTCTGGCTAGTTGGTCAGCCATTTCATTGCCTTCAGCGACTCTGTGTCCTGGTATCAACCAGAGTTTGACTTTGATTCGCAACCGCCTTTTTGAGTTGCAGTAATGAGCACTCAGTGCTTTAAGAGCTGCTAGACTTTCGGTGAATATAATGATGGTTGCCCCATTTATGCCAGAGTCGAAATTGATGATGGCACGCAGTTCGACCTGAAAGACACAAGGGTACGGCTCAAACACTGAAGTCCGCCTTTGATCCATCAGCATACCATACTTGTTCGTTTACATTCAACTGCCAGTTTCCGAAGAAGTGTGATTCGGGATCTCAATCTCGAACTTTCTGCCAAAAAATGTTCGAAAAAAATACTGTGAATTATAAGCAATTGCAACAGTACCAATAATTCTCCCCAGCCATTCTGGACACCACCCTCAGAGCAAATCGACTGAAACCTAATACCACCTGAATTTCAAAATCACTACACCAATACTAGTGCTGTGTGAATGGCATCAGAACGGTATTAATAACCCCTTTAGCGCTAGTGAATTAAGTTGGCATTAAGTTGGATACCGTGTTGATCATTTCAAACTTTGGAAAGTCGGAGTCTCTAGAGTTGCTGAAGGGCAAGTTCGCAAAGCCCTGGTGATGCCGAGACATGCTAATCCTTGTAGGCGTTGTAACTTTAAGATTGTTGATTTTTCTTTGACTTTAATCCGTCATACTACATTACATAAGCGTAGGTGCAGGGGAGTGGTCTCACTATCGTGGTATAAAGTCGGTATGTGACCGTAGGCTATAATCCTCAAGTTTTGGCATCTAGTTAAGGGTAGTTATACAAAACTTCTACATAAAACTATGTGGGCTGGTGGACTTCCTCTCAGGCCACTATCTCTTGATAATCTAACGCTGCCTACAGTGACAAAAGGTCGACTCAGTTTAGAAAAGAAAGAGTGTTCGTCTCGCATTGGTACTCGTGTATTCCTTGTAGAAAAAAATGACTACCCCGAGGGCTGTAAAAACAACACTTATTCACATGAAGAATGGCCAGGTGTCACTGCTCAAAGGAAACGCGTGGTATTGCTTGAGGACATTCTAGAAATTCTGAATTAATGAAAAATCCTTGCGATCGCAATATGTCCATACCTTTGATGACACTTAAAATGTAGTCTGCATAGATAGAGTCATAACTCAATGACGCACACTGTCACTGTCATGATATCTTGTTTACGAATCGTTCCTCTTATGACTAAGAATTGACAAATTGACTAGAAACTGCTAAAGGCCTCAGAAAAAAAAGCAGCTTTAATTATTCTCATTATTCCATCACACTTCGCATGATAAATCGAGTTCTGAATTCCTCGAAGCAATCTCATTAAAAATTATTCAAAAACTTCCCCATAGCTAACAAATTATGAAAATCCAAAAATGTTGTGTTTGCCAATTATTATCTCACCTCTGTTTCAGAACTTTACAAAACACAAGTCTATCTCTGGTGGTACGTTGGTACTCCATTTTTCATCGTCAAATAAAATTTCTTACATAATTACTAATTTATACTTCAAACCTTCATGAATAGATACTTCCAGCTTTGAACTCAATTACCCGCCACAAATCTCAATTGGATAATAATTAATTTAAATTTTTTTTTTTTCACTTCTCAGCCGCGTTGCTTCGTCTCTCTCTACTCCACATCACATCATCTTTTTCTCTTTTGGTTTTCCAATTTTTAATGAGCTACTAATGACTTGTTTGTGGTTGACTTGACTTCGAAATGAATTCCCCAAAAAAAAAAAAGATCATCTGGAGCATTGTGGGGTATACACAAGCTCCTCATGTCTATATCCCTTCTAAGGCAATTCCTGTCAATCAACACAATTGACAGCCAAAACAATCTCAACACTGAATACATAAACAAACAGAACTTTTGAGAGAGAGAGATTCTAAATTAGGGTCTAGATGCGCTCATGCCTAGATAAGATACTTAACAGTCCACAAAAAATTGTATATCTGTGTGTTTGCGAGCGCCCTTTCCGTTAGCACTTCAAAGTGAATTAAAAATTAGGGGAGCGCCTATCATACTTTTAAAATGGGGCGCGAGAAAATTTTCTAATTAATAATTTGTTTTTCATTACGAAATTATTTTTCCCATAAGACCATCAAAGAAACTACTTAACAAACTAATGAAAGGAATAAAAGTTGAAGTGATCAACATCATCAGAGCCATCTTCCCTTTTCTTGACGGTAATGACAGTAATGACAGCTTGTGTCAAAATTTAGATGAGAGCGCGCAAAGAGTGTGATAATTTATAACGAATCGTTATGATGGGCGTCATAATTGGAGGGGAATGGGTTATGTTTTGATTTGGAAACTTTATGGGGGAATAGAGCTGGCGCCAGGAGTGAGGATGATGTGGTTTATTACTTAATTACTAAGTCTTTTGGACTTATTTAGATGTTGGGAAATATTCTGAGGGGTGATGGTTTTCTGCTGTGATTGGGACTGTGGAAGTTTGGGACTAGTTAGCTTAGTTCAGATCCATACTTCTTGATGGTGGACTGCCCTCCAGAAAAGCCTATACCTTAACATCATGATTCAGATTCAAGGTATGGCCTGTATCTACATAACTTTGGTCTTGAGATCGACGCCCTCTGCTGTCGTAGAGACCATCTTGAAGCTCAAACCTCTGAATTTCCGTTTAAAGGCATCTTCACTCAAGATCCAATCTCTCGTATCTTATGCAGATGCCATGACCTACCCAACAAATTTGATCGAACCCTCCCGTTCAACTCTTTCAAAAGGCATTTCAAAATCACAGGGGTGTTCGAGCCTGTTGCTTGAGGCCCAGGTCCACCCCGGACTGTAGAGCTATCGTTAATAATTTCCACCGGGGAGAACTGCCATCGCTTCAAGAAATTCGTCAACAACTCAAGGGGGAAAAGCTGTCATACGAGTCATTCCACGAGACTTATTTGCCATAAGAAGTCGAGGGCGTTTATTACTCTCAACAAAACACAAAGTCCCATTATCTCTAGAAGACTGTAAGGAGGAAGGTAAGCACAATATCACGCACAGATATCGTGACTTATATCAAGATACAGTCAAGCTGTGATCAGATCCATTGTATCCAGGAGAGCAAAATCTAGAGCCGTGAAAGACTTCCGCGTATCCCTAAACAAGATCGCTTATCAGTATATTGTCACAACCTGTTGAGGCTCTGGTCGCAACGACATCCCGGAGAACTGTACTGCTGGCGAATCGTTGGGGCTCTGGTCACAACGACATTCCGGAGAACTTTACGGCAGACGAATTAGCCAGACAAGGCTCCCAAGGTTCAGATGGTAGTAAGCCCGACTATGTCATTTGTTAAACATCTGATGTAGACCGATGCTCTGTTGAAAGCATCTTGACTATTGCAACAATACACCGTTAATCTGGCTCGCCCTTGATCCTAAGAGATCGAAAGCATTAATTCGACTAAAAAGAGACCAGTAGCTGAAACTAACTAAAGTCGTAACAGGGCACTGCATCGTAAGGAGGCTTGCTTAGTGTTTGGGTATTTGGAAAGGGGAAGAATCTACATTTACACTTCGTTTGCACGTGTCCCGCCCTTGCAAACATCAGGAAAACCACATTAG
The DNA here is from genome assembly GCA_951813785.1 of Criorhina ranunculi. NCBI lineage: Eukaryota > Metazoa > Arthropoda > Insecta > Diptera > Syrphidae > Criorhina > Criorhina ranunculi. The sequence goes on along the minus strand of OX638382.1, from coordinate 8,962,913 downwards.
ACGAATATTTCTTTAACGATCAGAAGTCTGTGAGCACAGATGGATCTAAACTGCTACGTTAGGGAATCTAAATGGTTTCAGGAATAGAATGGGGTCCAACTCTAGCACTCAGTGGTATCACAATGGACCTACTTTTGGTCTAAGCGTACCTCTTCTTGGAGGACTACACCTAACTTATTAACTAGGAGACTAGCAGCTCTCTTCAATGATTTCTGCAGAAGTTCTTGTGACGTGGAGGTGCAAGAAACTACAATAACCCTCCTTTACCGATCTATCTCTCAGCAGAAGAAGACTTCTATGTCACTGTCACTTCAATGATAACAGTGACCTAAGTCAAAGAAATTCCATTGGAATTACAATGGGTTTCAGGTCTGCCTTACTTAACCTAGCTTAGATCAAACGACTAAAGATAGACAAATGACAAGGTCTTATTGCTGACAATTCTTATGGACCCCTTCGGTGGTCTTCATTTTATATCCAACACATTTTTCCCCACCTAATCTTAGTCGTAAATAATGTACATAGATTCAACTTCAAACTTTATTATTGCAAGAGCAACCGCCTCCTAACGACATTCTCTTTCCATAGAATTGATCATTACTAACGAAAGTTACTGCAACCTCCCACTTAAATTAACAACCCTAACCGCATTAAGGGCAACAGACCAACTATTTGCAACCGTCATGAAGTTATTTTCAGTATCTTAAACATTTTTATTTTTTTATTTTTATCGTGAGTTATTTAACGCCTTTTTTGGAACAATTCGATTCCAAGAATATCTCAGAGACAATTCTCGGTCTTCTTCGTTAAATTTGATTGCTTTCCAAATGTTATACCCATTAACCTTTTCCAATGCCACAAAACTATCTCCTTCTCTTGACTTAACACCATCATTGTCCTCGTCCTCGTCCTCGTCATCGTCGTCATCATCGTCACAGCAATCGTTGTGGGATTGTTATGCAGAAGCTATCGTCACTCGTTGTCGCACCGATTTTTATTGACACCCGTATAAATTTCCATACCGATAGAGGTAAAGATACGCCTCAATAAAAATTCATTGATCCAAATTTAAATTCGGATTTCTTGAGCACAAGAATCCACTGAAAAGCGAAAGAAAAAAAAAAAATCGCAACCAAACCATGTCACTGTGATTGGAATCAGCATCTCATACCTACATGAGGCTTTGAAAGCGTGCGTATCTCTCTACTACACTTTTGCGCGTATTTTTATGGCCAAACCAAAGCCAATTTGTGTTGTATGTTGCTTCGAATTCGGCATTCGTGCGGTGTGTAGTAGTGTTATTTCACTTGGCGGAAATTGTCATCGATTTTGAATTCTACTGACGTTCTGACGTGCGCTATACTAATACCGCGCCAAGCAAACACACACGCACATTATGTAAGTTGAAGTTGGATACGAATACGATTGTATCTCTATTCTTTGCAAAAACCTGACAAAAATAAGAAAATAAAATAATTAAAATTCGCTATCGCATTTAGATACAATTTGAAAGCGCGAATAGTTTCAGATTGAAGGTCGAATCGCGCCACTGAAACAGGCGTACGCGAAAAACGCAAGAAAAAACAGCTGCTCAAGCCCCCCATAGCCGTGGGGCAGCTACGCACCACTGCCATGGGGGAATTTTATTGATGAATTTCAATTATTGTTTTCATAAATGAAATGGCGTACGGAGCAGTTCAATTATTCTAGCGGTTCGCAGCGCGAACTTCTAATGGCGTTCTCCTTTTTATGGCGCCCGTACAACAAGCGCGAACATAGATTTATGATCTGGATTTTGTGTACGCTCTATGGTTATGGAGTCGTAAATTAATGTGAATATGACACACCTAATAGGTTTATGTATATGCGAATGGTTGCGCCTTCCGACTATGCAGTCTCCACTCAGTGAAAGGGGGACAAATAACCTAGCTGAACTTGGTTAGATAGAGGCAGCGCAAGGTGAGGTACGAGTATTGTTTGGAAATTGGATATTTATAACCGAATTTGATTGCCACCATTGTTGGAGTTAAGGTTGCGTATCAGGAAAGGGTCGTTAAAAATCACCTCGTATCGAATAAGAAGGGGGTTTCCTTTTTTTTTGCGTTGTATGTTCGTTTTCGTGAGAAATTGAATGGTCCGCTGAAGATTGATAGGATGGCTAACACCTTGAAATATTTTATAGATTTTGTTTCCAATTTTTCATATTTTTTCTCAGGCTGTTTACCTATACGAGAATTTTATGTGGATTTGTGCGTCTCGTCCCACATAGAGGAGAAATGTAAAAAGTACCCGACCACTGTTTGAATAGAATACAAAGGAACCGCTTCGTCTGAGACATAGTCTCCTTCAAAAATCATCTATCTTCCATCATATTATGCTAAGGGCAATATTTATGTCATAAAAGTTTCCAGAGAATCATCGAAACAGACGTCAATTGTTGGGTCCCTTTTCGTCTCTCTGTCCACGGCTTGAACCTAAGTCAACCTATTCAGCAACCCAATGTTCTTACAATTGAGGCTATAGGCTAGCTTAGGTTAGAGGAGCTGTGCACTTTTTTGGAATGCTTACATTGATGGAGGATTGGTTGATTGCGATTATCCTTTCTAACATAGTTTCTAGTCGGTTAATCAATGTCCGAACCAATCAGTGCTCTTAATAAATTCTTTTAAGTCCATCAGCAGAGTTTGTCCAACTTCTTCTCCTTGCTTTCGAAATGGCGAAAGCGATGGATTTGGGGATTAGGGCAGTTACATTGGAAGTATTTGAAGGTCACTTCCGCATATTGACAGCTCCTTCAACAATGTATTGGATGACTAAATACCAAGTCTTATGGCCACTGTATCCCTATTAAGATGAGTATTTCCATCTTCCCCATTGCTAACAGGCTTTGACGAAGTCCGCTCTGGAGAGTCAGACGGCATTGTTCCTATATCTCATTAGGACGACATATGACGTAAGACTACAACTGATCAGCCGCTAATGTCGCAAGTTATATACATATTTCCACTTTTAGCCAAAGGTATTGTCATATATGTAGGTACCTAGAGGCCAGTGTCAGGAGGTAGTTATTTTTGCATGACACTACACTTACAACCCGATGTGCCTGCGGTGTCTACTAATCGCTACATATAGTGGTCCAATTTTCTTGACATGATATCGTAGAATTAATGAGGTCTGAGCAGCATCCTTGAGTTGTCAAAAGGTATAAAATGGAAGTACGACTTAGCGAAGGCATGAACCATTGCTCCCCGGATAGCTGCCTTGCGAGCTTTTCTGATTTATTTAGGCACTTAAGAGGGGATGTTACCTATCCGTCCCGCGTACATTCCTGATAAGTTTTGAAGCCTCAATGGTTAGCAATGTGGGTAATGGAACTAAGCGAGGCAGTACGTATCCGAGTATTACTGTATACACTTTCTTCAATGCCACAATTTTTTTTTTATTTAGATTTCGATCTGTATCGAGAAACTTTCCTGAAACTGATCCTTTTCTTGCATCTCACCTGATAAAGGATCTCCACTCGTACGTCGAATCTTTGGATTTTTCCGGTAAACTTATTCACAAGACACTGCCCACCAACATATCAGACAGAATGTCAGGTCACACTGTGCTAGGAGATAGTAAGAAAGTTGAAAAGCTTGCAAAAGAAGAGGCAATAATTTCGGCAAGAATAGGGTTTCCCGCAGGGCAAAAATGTTTTGAAGAAGCAGGAACTAGAAAGCGAGTGGAAATCTACATTTCCTTCAGTGAAGTCGTGGAAACTCCAGATCTTATTCTAAGGAACTACGGACTATAAGTGATAAGTTTTGAATTAAGACCTGGAAATTCTAAATACAATGAAGATGTTCATGCTGTATATCCTAATTAAAACTGCATACGTTTTCCTTTTAAAAGTTCGTTTCCCTAAGTTCAGTATACAACCCCGTGATCACAGCAACCAAACACAAGTTATATACCCACACCTCTGCTCAGTAAAAGATTTCTCTGGCCATTTGTAAAAACATGTGTTGAACTACTGGGTTCAGGTTCGAATCCCAGCATGACACATCATGCTCTTAATTCGCAGTTGGAATTCGGCAATAAAAACTTGAAAGTCGCTTGCATTCTTGAGAAAATTAACACTACCAAGACATCTTGTGGGCTTCCATACTCCTCATCTGGTCACACAATTTGTGTTCCAAATGTGCTATCCCACCTCGCACATCTTCGTCATTTCACAATCAAACACAAATCTTCTCTCAAAGACTTAATCACTCTCGCCCAAGTATGCACAAATATTTATTTATGTATCAACTGCATCATCAACGACAAACAGCCTAAGAGTCGTCTTGTGTGCGCTACGTGTATCTACTGGAATGTGCAATCATAAAAATGAAAATGAAAAAAAAAAAAATCCTTCATCTCATTTAACTAAAACAATACTTTTCGAAACAATATTGACACATTCTTCTGCAAACAAACATACAAAATGCAATTAAGTACAATTAAGCACAATTACCGACCACATGACGTCTGTATATTGTACGTCCTTCAGCCAATAACAACTGTTTGTACATTTCCGGAAAAGTGTTGACAACTCATATTTGCCCACCTCAAGGGCTTGAAAAAAAAGCCTTTCTTCTTTCGATTCCTATCCAAAGGCCATTAACGCTGCTATTCTAGGAAATTCAAATTTACTCTAAAAAGCCAGCTTTTTATCTGGAAGACGAACGAGGTAATCTTCTATTTACACTCTCACTCATCCTATGATCGAGATAAGATAACAGCCATTTTCTATTCGAACTAATTTTCCTGTTAACACTTTGAGTGTATCTTGTGGATTCTAAGACCTCATCGTCGTCGTCGCTTCTCTTGTCGGTGGTGGTGATTTAAGAAATCCATTTTGAGAGGAAAATGCAAATATTTTGTGGCAAACGGGTACACAAACACATACGAGGAAATGTTGTCTTCGGTTTGCTAAGACGAAAGGAATTTAAATTTTTATTTGCTGACAAGTCGGTCGTATTTATTCAGAGCGTGTTTCTGTGGCACAGGTAGAGCAGAAAAGTGTACAAACAGCTGATGAATGGGAGAATTCGTAGAATGCTTCAAATTGAATCTAAAAATGTTTTTCAATAATAAAATGCTCTAGATAGGAGATGGGCTATGTCTCATACGAACATGACAAGACAAGATCATTGGTTTCAAGGATATTCTCTTCAGACTCATGGGGCTGAAAATTATTTTGAGAATTTCGAATCATTTAGACAAAGTCACAGAAATAAATTGTTGAACCGATAATAATGGAACTAAAAATGTGTTTCGGAACTTTTATTGTAAATGTTTACAAGTTTAAACTGAACCGATCGCTTATAAAGGATACGAAGAGAGATTCGAAGAATCACAGGATTTTCAAATTCAATTGAAAACTTTCACTTGAAAACAGTTCACAAGTTTGGATTAATGAACATGTTTCAGCTGAACGAACCTCTGCCTAAAAAAGCAAGCTTGTGTTGGCATGCCAAGAGATAGGCTTTGGTGCAACCGCGGTCCTAGAAATCTTTCTAGATTTTCAGTAGAGAACTCATTAGATACCCCAAATTCACAAAATTCCCTTTGGTGTGATGTTCTGGTGGATCGAAAATTCACAAGCAGCTAGGTAGGGGCAACAATTAAGAACTTTAGACTTGCATCTCCTTATGTCGAAACATCTATGAAATTGACTGAATATATATGTAAGGTAACCCCTGGGGATGATTGCGGTGAAACTTGTCGGGCGAGGCACTAAAACATTCCGTAGTTAACGTAGCAAGGCTGTCAGTAATTTCAGCGTTTCTATCATATAACGACCAAGACCTCATGTTGTGTAGTCATTTTCCAATACCCTCTGCTTTGCAACAAGTGTAGGGCAACTGTTGAAACTCAACACACCTTTACACACTTTGTTGAAAACGTGTCCAAAACGGTGAAGACGTTTTAGCACGTATTTAGCGCGACAGCCCCCACAGGGTTGAATCTTAACGTGTCGCAACCATTCATGTAGTGGGTGTTATATTTTTCACACGCCAAACGCCGTATCGAGAAGTTTTTTCATGACAGTCAGGTGGTACCATAAGATCGGTGCGTTATTTTTGTAAAGCTCAAAACTATGTTCAAAGCACTAAATCACTAAGTTACGGCCACCAAAAGTCGTAAAATTCTTGACAAAACCAGAATTGGAAAACTTCCGGCTTTAAGCACTTTGATACAAAAACGGATAGGGCTGCAACAAAGCCAAAACGAGCAGGCTCATTTTGGGAAACTTACAAGACTAGCTTTATGCTTAAAAAGGAAAGCTAGGTCCTACCACAGTGTTTTGAAGAAATCTAGCAAAAATTCTACAGATTGTGGACAGCCCTGTCTGGAATTATTCAAATACCAAGAATCTTAGCGGATCGAAATGGCTTTTGGTCAAATTCTGGTAAAAATTTAAGAACCCTGCTAATGGACAACCACTTTCCGTGACTTAAACGGGCAATCGGCAGCTTCAAGCCACCAAGGATAAGGTACTATTATCTTTCCACTCAGATCTTACTAATATTATAAAAGTGAAACGTTGTCCGTTTGTTTGTTTGTTCCTCTGTAACACGAAAACTACGGTACTAATCAACTTTAAATTTTGCACACAGAATGGCTGTACCTCGGGTCACAGTATAGGCCCGGTTATTAAAGTGTTACTTCGCAAATTAAAGGTGGGCGAAACCACGGATAAAAGCTATTATAGAATATGTACGAAATCATAAGTCGCGTAGTCACCACCTACTCGCCTACGTCCCTTTCTAAGTGAGTGAAGCCAACTGCTCACTTAATTTACAAAAGAGACGTTAAGATCATATAACAGTTCACGTGGCTCCAAAACAATAACCACCTCCACTTGAGGTCTTTTTCAGAAACATCAACTTAACAAACTTGAAATGTCCTAAGGTTCACCTATATAGACACTTTGGCTTGTTGTTCCAAAGTTGTTCTAAATTAGAACATTGAAAATAGCTACCCTTGTCTAAAGCCCCTAGCGGTCTATTGGGTATCTTTCCGGTTTTAGAAAGTGTTCCATAACTGAACAATCTTATTAATAAACTCGAAATCAATAAACACCCGACAGAATCGAGGTGGTTTGTTTCACGAATTGGCCTACATTCAAGGACTTTATAACTCCTTCCTACTCGCTCCAATCAAATTGACCTTTACCACCGCAACGAGCTACCTCAAAATAATAACCTTAAATTATTTTAAAGTCTTGAATACTATTTAAGTTTCTTCCCTCACTCCACAATCCCTTTTGAGTCTCTCTGTCTGGTATTTCCGACTTTACACAACAAAATTGTATCCTCGTCCTTTTGTTTCCAGTCCCCCCAACAAAAAAAAAAATCGATTTTATTTTCCAAGAGATAAACTCCAGATGGCCCAGGTGTAGGAATTATGGCACACGTGCAGAAAAACTTATACACACACACTCAGGGAAAACTTTTATTTATATGGCCCATTCTAATACATGCATATGCCGACAGGGTTATAGAGTAACACAATGAATCCTTTTGTAAGGATTACAACAGCTGTTACGTGTACTTATCTAATTTATATCATCCGTTTGAGGATGGTTTTGAATGGAATTGAAATTGACTTTGTATGTCAGATATGTGGGTGCAGGAATGAGAGTGTCTTTTCGTACACTTTTTGGCCATTTAACATGGATTTTGTGGAATGAAAAGATGTGCTAACAATCAAGACGTGTGAGGGAAAGGATTTTAATGCTTTTTGTCATCTTTATGTGTTTTAAGTTGAGAATAATACAGTTTAAGTTTAAGACAATTTAAGTTAAGATAGTTTCAGAATATACTTGAAGGGAAGGTATACCAAACTTTAAGTGTAAACATCCACGCTAATAGGCACGTGCCTTATCATCGTTTCCGCCTATCCTGTGTGTGCCACTTATCCACCTACATATTTTTCCCTAAATAAACACAAGAAATGACGGCTACTTATATCACGAGTAGCTAACCACCCAACACGCCTTAAATTGTTATTCTCCCACATAGCTAGCTGTACAGTACACATACCTAATTAACTTAATAGTTCTTAATTTAGACACTCATGTACAATTAACTGGCTATCAATATGGAACATGGTATTTTTAATGTTTTCGCCTACAAGCATATAATGGGTGTTAATATGAAAACAAACAAAACAGAAGCTCTGTCAAGGAAGCTTATGCTGGTTAAGTCACACCAAGGTGCATGACTCGAATATATATTTAAGTTTAACAGAAAAATGAATCTTGAGGATAGACTTTGCGGATTTGTATGAGTCTTCATCAGGGTTATTCGAATGAATTTTTCGGTTTTGCAAAACCAACCATTCGGGAGTAGAATGGAAGGTTGTTGGTAAACATACATTCAGTGCTGCCAAGGTTGTATGCCTTACGTTTGTTTGTCTTATGATAAAGATTGTAAAAAGAATCTGACTTCAGTTTAAAGATTAAGTTGACGATTTATTTCAATGCGGCGAGTTCCATGATTAAATGCAGCCCTCAAAACGATACATACTTTCACCTTTACCGCTCGACCTATACTCTAAAAAAAAAAAAATTGAAGCAGAGAGCGCCCTGTGACTACAAGCATCCAACTTTTAGAAAAAAGAGTAAGAAAACTCACACTAGTATCGTCAGATGGGCCAAATTGGAAGTACCCTAAGTTCGACCTCAATTTCGAAACTTATTTTTCATCAAGGGAAAGTTGGGACGAAGGAAGGGTCATTAAACCCGATAAAACATCCATTTACACCGAACAACGGCTCAAAAATGAATGGTAGACTTCGGAATCTACTCAGAGAATCTCGCCATTGCCCGGTCGGTGAAACTTTCAAACAACGCCAATGTGTTCCAAGCTCAGGCTCTAGTGATAACCGAGGCTTCAAAAGAACTATCCTCAATAATAACTCCGAGAATAGTTAAGCCGCCATTAAGCCCGCCTTTTCCATAATTACTAACATAAAAAACCAGTAAAGAGGTGTATCGATGAGCGTAAGAGTCTTACACTGGAGATGAAGGCATCGATTGCATGGAAAATTCCGAGGAACTGGCAAGAATAGGGTCAAAACTGAATGATCATTCACTCAGTTCTGACCCCTGCATAGGTTCTAAGATTAGACATTCGGTTAGACTTCTGGAAACTTAACGATGAGAGATGAAGCAAACTCCCATCGTGCCGAAGATGTGGCCACAACAGGGTAAAAAAAAACTTACGATGAACAGATCATACTTAGCACTAGTGATTGAGATCCTCAAACGCTAAAACCTACTGGCGGTCTATCTAAAAAGAATCTGACTAAGTACGACTCAGAAATCTTCTAAGGGTACCTCTTCTCAGAGGACCACTTCTAACTTAACTAACTAAATACAGACGACCTCTACAAAGGCAACATAAATGTGGAAGAGGACACGAAGCAGGAAAACAACCCTAGACGCTTACTTCTTTAGCCACCCGGGGCGAACTGTCAACCATGCCACCGAAGCCCATTCTAAAATTCCTACTGAATTCGGGGTGGTTTAGGGAGGCAACCAATTGACAATTAACACAAATGTAGGATGCCACAACAGGGAAAACAATCAGAGTAAAGCGGCACCTACACCTAACCTAAATGTCAAAAAAATGATAGAAAAATCTTTATAAAGATGGCCGCCATTAACTGTCACCCCTTAGTTCTACAAAACATACATGAATCCCACACCCCTGTATCACACACTTCTAATCGAACAACGGATTTTCATCGAACCAGACATATGGTATGTCAAATTCCATTGACACAGCCAGCGCATTGGAAGCCCCACTCCTTTTTTTGCTTTTATCCAGCCCTTCAAGCTCTCGTTTATTATTTTAGAAATCCCCAGACTTGCCCGACGCCCTACCTTACAGACCACAGGATTAAATTATCGCCTTTTATATTCCCTTAGCGGGGTTTACTCGGACTTGTCACATGAAAGAATGTATACCACAACAACACGAAGTGCGTTCGCGTTGAGTGCTGCCCGGATTGCATGCGTTTTGTTTGCTTAATTAAACAAATCACCGTCGAGTTGGCCGCACTCATTAGTGTGGCCGCCGATGACAATCATCTGTCACAACTGTTTGGCTCTACGTCTTGTAAATGATAATAAAAGTTTGTTTTCTCATTCCTCCATCGCAGATACTTAATATACCTTTGCGTGTTGCGTGCATCGAGTAAATTATTTTAACGAATAAAAAAAAAATAAAAAATTGGTTCTTTATATGCATGCAGGTGGTTGCTGGTAAGTGACGACGAAGGGAAGCCGGTCCTCGTTGAATTGTAATGCAACATGTGCAATGGCGTACTACTACTACTCGAACATGTAATTGAATCGTTTATGATTTTGAATTTTAATTTAAAACACTAACCGTCCAAGTTGATGTTTATTTGATGACAATGGAATGTATATCGAAACGCGTTAATCGGTGGGTGGATTGTTCATACAGCGCCACACGGGCTCTGCTCTTGGAATGCCAATTGTTTGGCTCTAGAACTGCAAAAGGATTGGCACTTTGGCAGATACTGATTCTGTTAATGATATGCTTTGTACATATGTGAGTGTATGCAGGAATGCGGAATTCAAGACTCTAATTGAAGCAATTTTGATGCTCATTTAGGTTCTATATGCATAATTGACGGTTGCTACATCTTTAAAATGTCATAGATGCGTAGAAGGTGGGGCATGGCATATGATTGGAAGCTGAAGGTGGTGTCGTATGAGGCTAGAATGATGATGATAGGCAATTTGTGATTCAAATGAATCCATTTATTGATTTGAAAGTTGCCTCAGGCATTCAGGCTGGCTATGGTCATAGAGACGATTATTCCGATGACTTTTGAGAAATCGAAGAGTGTCCTAGACAAATCCGTCTAAAATAGCGTGGGGAAGCTTATAACCTCTGAAAGTGCCTTCGCTTAGAAGAGCGTCAACTGCACACAGTTGTGAGAACTCATTTCCAAAGATGACAAGTTCAGGTCAAGTACTGTTCTCTTCAAGCTATTTCTGGCACTACACCATTGGCACTCATTCGTTCATTCATTCATTCATTCTTAGTATCATTGAGTTGAGAAGCTTCCTTCATTTATTTTTGGGTTTCTAAAGACTTCGTCAGGTTAGGGGGCAAAAACGCATCGGTACTTTCTCGCAGTGTCCCCTGGAGTAGGGGACTAAGCAAAGAGGGCTCACGAACAACCGGTTAAAGATCCAAAATCACGTCGTTCGCAGTTGTTACTTGTCGGCTACAAAAGAGGAATTCTCCAGTGATGTGAACAAAACAAGGCTTGGATAAAATGACCGATTTAACTATTGACGACCCTGGCAAACGTACCAAGGAAAAGGATCAACTCTGCCAACGACATCAGCGCGGAGACTCATGGTAGAATAACACTCACCAATGGGAAAAACAAATATCCTTAGAAGCACCAAGCACCAATCGCTGTTATCTTAGACTCCATCCTTAAAGGAATACGCAGAAGAGGACGAGCTCGTCTCCGATTGCATGCGCCGAAAGAGGCAGCTGGCTAAGAATGGTGCTGGCTGGAAAGGGTTGTTGGTTAAGGCCCTGGCCCTGGCCCTACCCCAAACTGTAACGCCATCAAAAGTAAAGGCTTTGTCAGCCGACGAACAATTTTGTAAGGCATCTACCAAGGTACCCTCTAACATCCCTGTATCTCCGGATATCTCTTATTCGTTCTTGATGCCCATTCTGCGAACCAATAAAGCCTAGTAGAACTTAAGAACTTGATAACCTCCTCAAACCTTTATCATGCGCCTTGAATAAAGTTCTGTCGATCCCTTACTCCATAAGTATGTTCATGGACAATTATCTAGGTAAGATGCAGAGATAAGGATGCTTCTGCATCTTCGGTCGCATTCTCTTGCTTCTACAATGACTTATGAAAAATTTTTTGCCTAAAGCCGGTGGTGTACCACAGGGATCTATTCTCGGATATCTACTATTCTCCATGTATCTTAATGTGTCAAGAATATGGTGAGATCTGGACAGCTAGAGGTGTTTATAGGTTCAACTTTGGATACAAATTGTTCTTCTTCTTTTAGAAACTCAGGTAATTATCTCTCGTGTACGACGATTCTGGTGTCCTTTTTCAAAACGACTGTCTCGTCCAATCATTGCTAGGTTATAACCACCAAATGTGGTCTAGTTTGAACAATATATCAGTGGTTTGCAAACACCCCCTTCAAACAAACAAAGAAAATTCAATCTAAGTGCTTCCCTTCCTAGAACATAGCTCACCCTTCATTGCAAAGCTATTCACACGAAAGAAAAAGTTACAAAGGGTCGATAAAGTGTATAAAGTTACAAGTTCTTGACCTGTTTCCGTTTTGTTTTACCCTTTTTTTTCTCTATCCTACTTTTGTTGAACTCGTTTTTTGTTTTTTTCCTTCTCTTTGTGTGTCTTCACATTTCTCTACTATAATCAAATGGTATTATCGTTATTGCATATCCACCTCCTTGAAGGAAAAACGTATCTTAATTACCTAACCACACACCATGCATAAAGTGCACATAAGCTAAAGTTGTCTGGGCCTGGCTAATGACTATGGTCATTATGACAAGCAAGGAGGAACGTAGAATGTCCGGCTGTTACCATCTGTCATTTGAATGATATACCATGATAAAACTTGTTTGTTGGAAAAGAAAAACAAGAAGAAGAAGGAGAACGCTTTGCCATTGACTGGGTGTGTTTTTGTGAACAAATAAGTGTCCATGGAGGCAAGAGGTATCTGAGATTTGTTTGGGTGAACTGTAGAAGGATGCGATGTGTAATATGATGATTACTCTTTTGGTGAAGGTTAAGGATAAGATTTCAATGAGTGAAGGTTGTTTCAGTGATTTTCAACAATAAGAGGGCAATGTTTGGCACTTGGGTATTCATTTCGTCTACATTCGTTAGGTCTTTCTAGACATTTGCTAAGTGTGTATCTTTCAAAACTTTTCTGATGGGCAATAGTTCGTTTTTTGAATTCGAAAATTAGATTTGATAAGAGTTTCATGTACGCCTGCTTAAGGAAAGGAGCTCTTATCATGTATCATTGACTAGCTGTTAGGACACAAATAAGAAAAAATCCTTTGCTCACACCCTCTGCGTTTACTCGTAGTACAACCCTCAGGTGTTAGAAGGAATAAAGTTTCGAAATGGATTCCAACGAGACTGTACACTGACACTACTTTCTCTTCACAGTTCACTTGTGCGTAGAAGCCATTTCTCAACAATTTCGTCTTCCTCCGGCTGCTGTCGGGTACACTCATGACTCTCAGTAACTCATCCGAAAAGGGAGTTCTTACCACACTATGGTTTAGAATTTAACATGTTCCCCTACTGCCATCCAAAGAAAAACAAACATATGCCTTCGTCTTATTTTTCTGCTGACAAATGTACGAGTAGTGTAGGTCAAGACAAATGTCATTCGTCATTCCCATTTTGAGGGCGCGCTCGAAATCTAATCTGTCGAGCTCCACACACAAAAAAAAAAAAGAAGCAAACCATACGGCACATCAAAGTGTCAATCACATTCGTAAGCTAAAAATCCATGCCAACGTACTCGAAAAAGTGAAATTCAAGAGAAAGATCCGAACACTGACAGTTGTGTTGTGCTGTCTACTCTGCAATTTCTGTTAGACAGACATCATTACCTAATAAAACAACACAACGGTCCACTCCTTTAAAATTTCACATGTCATACTCAACCTGTTGACCTCATCATCATCATCAACTTCATCGTGTCGTTCGAAAAGATGCCTGCCTGCCACTCGTCAAACTGAAAAAGAAAAATATCTACCATAACCACTTTTATGGTACTTCATGCATGAAATATCAGATATTCACTGACCATTGGCCCCAAAGAGTGTAGCTTCTGCTCATTAAACATCCAGATGGTAATGGTAAAGAGAAAATTAGAAGATTCATCGAACTACCTACATAGGTATACCTTTAACGATTTAGCGCAACTTCCCTTCTATGGAACACGTAATCCACCATGATAATTTGTATCGCAAGACAGACAGACAGACGGTATCTATAGGTACACTCTCTATACGAATGATTGATTCCCCAATCTAAAGTGGAAGATGGTACCAGGTGAGATAAGGCGGCTTGGTGTCGTGTCGCCATCGGCAATCCAGTTGATCAGTGATCTCAAATGTGTTCATAATGATGATCACAAAAGCGTAGCAAATTATTATGGCGTTAAGTTTCAAGTTGAACATAGAAAGATACAGAACGATAGAGAGATAAAAACAAAAATAGAAAAAAATTGCAAAAAAAGATAAAAGGTAGAAGATACACACAGAGAAAGAGAGAGAGGAGAGAGAGCGAGTGCTGATCGCTTGATTCAAGTGTAATAGAGTAAAAGTACTGCTCTAGGGGGGGAATTTTTTGTAGATTGTATCGGCTATACATATGAACATTTAAGTCTTTCGAATTATTTTCGTGATTTTTCATCCGTGTTTGGACCAGAAAAACTTGGTTACATACCGAGTGTATGTGTATGTAGATTGTATCTTTTGGGTTTGTTCCAAAGTCCGAACGTGCCAGTCACTGACCGCTGCAATGAGTACATTGGACAGTAGTCGATAAATAGTCACCGTTGTCGTTGTTGATCTTTTTTTTTCGAACTAGATACTGAATTTGTATTTTTTTTTTGTAAATTTGTTTTCCAGTTTTTTGTTTACCTAGAAAGAAGAAAGGCATTCGCAAGCTCACAATTAGTTGTAGATTCGCTTTTGTGATTGGGGTTGACACTTTGCATTTTATGTTGAAATTTATCTTTAGTAGTTTTTTTTTTTTATTTAAAAAAGGAGTTTCAAAACTCCTCTTTATGGCCCATAAACACGTTTCTTTTTCTTCCTTTTTAGATGCAAATGTTCGTGATCGAAGAAGAAGATATGGAATGTGCTACAAGGTGAGTGCTAGTACAAGATGTGGAATAAGTAACACACGAGTTGAGTAAAATTGTACTTGTAAATCATCACCAAGAGTATAATCTTGATCCTTCCCATGTGTTTAATATCTAACCATAGATACTCTAGACTTTGACGTCGGTTCATGTCTGTTACATCTTTCTCACGAATTTCTACTGTCTATTGGATTTTGTTAGGCCAAATTCTCCGGCATAGACCTAACTTTTCAATGAATGTTGACTTCTAGTTAGTTCTATCAACTGGAGGATGGGGATTCTTGTCCGTCTTTGTATTTTATTCCAGCTAGGGTCAAGCTGATATGTTTTACTTGAAGTTTTCCTATTTTTTTTTTTGGTTTTGCTTACACTGCTGTTTCTTCCACTTTTTCGTGTCTCTGTTGCTTTTGTCATTGTGTCACCAGCTTCCTTTTCCCTTTTTTTGTGCTGGAATACGACGATGACTTAAGCAACGTGTTCTAAGGAATTGACAATAGTGTCAGCTATGCTAACGATTCGACCGTGGTCAGTTTAGAGTGGCAGGCTGTCTATGTTTGTTTCACTAAAGAAGATGGTGGGTCCTAAGAAGGCTCCTTTTCCGAGTTAAAATGGCTGGATACGTACAGAGAAAGTGTAAAACCGTTCTTCTCTTCTCTTCTATTCGTCCATACAGCTTCTACAAACATCCATATAGAGGACGCTTAGTCTCTTGGCGTGCCTACCAATGGTGTAATGTCCCTTTATAACATCCACTATGGTACTAACAGGCAGCCTTTTCTGTCTGATAAGATACTGAGAGCGTATATAATCCAGCTTAAGCTAAATCTGTTTTCGTGTAGATATCACATTAAACCTCTGCCACGATAGGGCCTCTATGATTGCCATATTCTCGGCTTGGAAGACTTTGCAATAGTCAGGCAAACGGAAGGTGACGCTTATGTTTACATCCTTGCAGAAAACACCTTCAACCACTCCCGATTCTGTTTTAGTGCCATCTGTGTAGAAGCGGATGGCACCCCTTCGTTGTACCTCAAAATCGTCCTTCCACTCAAGTGTGGATGGGGATAGTGGTTATGAAGTTTTTATAGAATAATAGTCCTTGTAGGCCATAGTCGGTGTTTTGTGGTAGGAATTCTACGTCATTGGGAATAGTGGAATGTCCATCACGCAAATTGGACCAATGATGTAGATTTTTGATGCGTATGACTGCGCTGGCTGCCACTTGTTTGCTGGTAATGACCAGAACCGCCGTTTTAGTGGTTCTGAGGGCTCCACTTATACATATGTATACAGGCCGATCTTTGCACTTTACCGAAATAGTTTAGACGATCGCGCCCTATATCTATATTGGTCTGATGACAGATACATAAAGCCAGTCGATTATTTGTGGTTACAAGGCACAATTGCTTCCTCTAGCTTTGACTCAAATATGTTCTGCTAGTATCTTTATCTTACTCACTAGACTTGATATTTCGAGGTGTCATTCTGGTAGTTAAACAGATTTTCAATTTGTTGACCAAGTGCAGTACAAATTTGATGAACTTCCAAGTTTTACTCGCGTTTTTCAAGGCAAATGCAGTATGAATCGTTGTCTTGAATGGAAGAACATCAGATTTCTTAGAACGCGGTGACATATGCTGGGGCAACCTTTAGATCGTTATCCATCTGTATCTGCTGTACTTCATTCGCCTATTTTTTTAAACCTGGTCTTTTATTTTGTGAATTTAAAAAAAAAATTGGCAGCACACTTGACTCTCTCTGTTGCAAAAAGGCACAGAAAAACACATGACAATAATCAGTTCGAGATATTTTTCGTCAAAAACCCAAAAGAGATATAGAAAGACTGAAAGAGAGATTCAAATTAAAAAAAAAAAAGAGTATCTCTACCGTAGAAAAAGCAAAAAGGAGAATGAAAATGAAAAAGTAAAAGAAGAAAAAAAAACGATTTTTTTTTTGTTAATAACAATAAAACGCCGCTTAAGTGAAATCATCGCCTAAATAACCGAAACAAACAACAACGATGATGCCGGGACGTGACTCGTTTTGTGGTTTCAGATCAAAGGTCTGTTTACATTTGTCTCTCTGTCTCGCCGTTGCCAAACTTAGTGAGGAGAGAAGCCGGTAACAACCGAATAACCACAAAATGTTTTTTTTTTTTTTTTTCTTGAATTTATTTCTCTCGCTCTTTGCTTATACTAAACACACTGGTAGTAATCACATCTAAGCTATACCCATACGTATAAAGATACATTTAAATATTTTACGGTTTTAATTAGGCAGAGAAGTGACGATAAGATTGGCATCTCGGTTAATGGTGCTGGACTATTGTGTACGAGCTGCCAAAGAGAGAGAGACTTCTGTGTCCGAATGTTAAAAGGATCTGGATCTGGATTTCCGACGTTGATATGATGAACACATCAACTGTGCCGTGTGTGTGTTGTTCGAAATTCATTCGAAATCTCTGCATCTACAGATTGAAAAAATAAACAAAGCTGTATCGTGACATTTTGATTTGACGTGTCGCGTCTCATTAAGTCGCGTAGAATATTTTTTGTGTTACCACACAAGCTGATACAAATACACTGCAGAAAGTAACAGCATCATATACACAGGGCACACAGATGCAAATTGAAAGTATCTGAGATGCAATTCGATACAACGCTGGAGTCGAGAGAGCTGAATTGAATTGGTTTTTCTTGTTGTGATTGTTTGTGTTGTTTGAGCATAGCAAACAGAAACACCATAGTTGAGCAAATATTGGGTCTCAAATTACTTTGAAGAGCAGTAGGTATACCTCTCGACATTGCACAATGCAACAGCAGTGACAACATGTCAAATTCATTGACAGTTTGATATGATATCTAGAGATGGATATTGGATGTCGACGCGGTAGATGGTATTGCATTGGGGATACTACGATAGGCAAATGTCGCGTTGCATTATGTGCAACATTCCATCAGAAATGGAATTGGTAGAGTTACGATAAAACGCAGTGCTGCGGAAACCACAGATATTTTTGTATGCAGAAGCAGTACAGGTACCCAGGGCTCAGTGGAGGAGGCGGTTTTATTAGGCGTCAGATTTATTGGCTCCTCTGTTGTCTGGGGGTTACTTTCTAGTTAGTGGTTTTGTTCAAAGGAGTTCGGTGTTATTAGCTCTTTGAAGGGATTTTCTATCTTGAGAGACTAGCTTTCACTTTTATGTTGTAATGTCAGTTTTACAGAATTCCACTGTGGTTTTTGGTTGAAAAAAGTGAAGAAAACCCCATAAATCTGCAATCCCTCATCTCTTATGATATCTAGTGATACATTCTGGTTCGCTTTTCAATATTTTGCGTCAATATCACTTGAAAGTTTTGTGAGAAAGTCAAACGAACGATCTAACCACAAGCATAGTACTGACGACTTTTTGGGTACAAGAGGCCTTTCTAGCTTTGATAACGTACATCAATCTGTTTGAGCATTTGAAGTCAAAATGTAAATGATTGGAGTGCGAATACTGAACCACAGATTTATAATTTTTCAATTCTTTTCAAATGTCGCCTAATGTGTATCTTTTCCAAGGTAGACTGCAGATATAGAACATGTTTGCGATACTCTACTGAATTCTGCCTCAAACCATCAAGAACTTGATGTTTCCATTGGTCCTCTGTCTGTATAAACTCTTAATATTCGAGAACAGATCAACCGATATAGATCCGGTCTTCATCAAGTTGTAACTCGGCTCTTTGTATCTATTTTGAAATATTTAAAATCACGTTTAGGGCTAAATAACAAGTTATAGTTTGAAGTAAATGATTGTTCCTTCAATTTAAATAGATTTTTCTACAGATTTAGAAGCACAACTAGTGAGTGTAACAATTTTTCTAAAACAAATAACAAGGATCAAGTTCAATTACACTCACCAACCAGTCAAATTTATTTTTGTAATCAACTTTGTTCTCTGTTCCATACCATACACTCTTGACTGCCTCTACATAAGCACCTCAAAATCGGCCATCATTCTAAATCAACCAGACATCCCCTCATACTAAATCACTTGTGTGAGTTTCTCAATACCGTGGCAATAAATTCACCCCTAAAAAATGATTAAAATTCCACTTGTATCATTCAATAAGATTTATATTCTTGAATCACATTAATTTTCGCTCTCGAAAAGGAACAACTGGGTCACAATTAATAACCACAAATCAAGTCAAAACTCAAAAACTAATCACGTTTCGTATAAACATCTCGCACAACGTCACAAATTTTTCATTTGGCTTTTAATTTAACACAAGACAGAATAAAATCGAGACCTTCACACCATCAAGATACACAATATCTACGTCAGCAAAACGCCAACCCGATTGATTGAAAAAGGAACACAACAAATCTATAAAAATCAATTCACGCATACAAAAAGCCTCCCGGAAAATAGACCCCATAAATGCAAGTTTTCTTTTATTTTTCTCAAATCAATTACCCTCCCGTAAACTATATAGCTTGCTCTGGCATTGTTAGTTCTAATAATATACACGCATTCACACCTATTTTTGAACTTTTTTTCTTAAAAAAAAACAAGAAAAAGAAAACATTTCGCTTAAAATTAGCAACATTCAATGGAGGAAATGGTGCGTAAATTAGAAACATAAAATTCAAGAAAATGTATCTATTTATCCTAATTTCCTCAATTTTTTTTCAGTGAACGAAAAGTTTTTTTTTTTTTTTCTTTTGTAAATTTGCTAGAAAAACACAAATTGATTGCATCAATTTTTGTTTAAAAGTTTGCCAAACTAAAGTGTAAGAAACTAGTTCTCGATATAAATTAACAAAAAAAAAAAAAGAACAGAAAAGCTCACTTCACAACCTAGAACAAACTCAATCTGTATCTGGAGTGAGAAATAAACATGAGTACATTTGAACTTGTGTTCCAGTGATGCCATCAGCAGAAACTTGAATTTGGTGCAAAAAGGAATAGTAGCGAGTCCGAAAAAGGTAGCAAAAGTTTCATTTTTTTAGAATGTTAACCTTTTCGACCTGATTGGGCAGACACCATAAAGCTTTAGGCACTCCTTAGTCTTTGACCATCTATGATCCATAAGTTTGCGCATTTTTTTGGAACTGATTCTAGCGACTTAAGAAATGCATGGGTTGGATTCCGGCGACTTAAGCACGGCTTGGTTAAAAATGTTAAAACTACTAAACCTAGAACTTGTCATATGGATTCGTAGCATCAGTATGGTTATTACGAGTGAGAGTAGACTTTTATAGACCAGTTCTGTTTTCTGTGTCATTGACGGTCTGGGGTGTCTAGAGTTTGGTGAAGCTGGTGAGACACAATCATCCAAATTGAGAAGATTTGATAAAGTTGCTGGCTTTCGTTGTAGTTAAGTAGTTTGCAAGACGACTTCCAATTGATTTTCAAGACTGATTGTATTTTCTCTTTGATTTTAGTAACAAAACTTTTGAGGTCGCTTTAGTCTTAAGATTTTGAGTAGTCCCCATACTATTCTCAGAACGGATGATCATATTCAGTTCTTTTTGGGATACCGCAGGCTTTTTTTTTTCAAACTAGGGTCTTCGCATGGAAATCTATTGAAATCTTGGGCAATGGATTTGACGCTTTTTCTTTTGATTTTGACTTCTCTGAAGTTCAACTAGAATCTGATCAACAAGTCACCTAACTATGCTTGTTGTGTCAGAACACCCTACATTTGACTATATTTAGTCGGCGTTTGCGGCAAAGTTCATGTCAACATACGGTAGTACACTGCTCATGTCTTTCATCGCTCTGTTGAACATTAAATTACTAAGTTATCTTTCGGTGTCTTTTGGTTACATTGACGAAGTCAGTCTGCTTTTGAAGAGGTTTCTTTCGTTTTTGAAGGCTCAGGACAAACGTGGAGAAAATTATAGAGGATGCTAGAGGAAGCTGGAATTTGGCAAAGGAATCAGCTAGAGACAAAGTAAAGGAGACAAATTGAGAATAAGAGGAAGGAGGAAACCAGGGATAGAACCTTGGAGTAAAGTACGGACCGGATTACGTATTATTTATTTATTCCTATCTTTCTTAGGCTCTCTTTTATCACGTATAGCTACATTATGCTGCTTGTTAACGAATCAGTTCAGGCAGCAATCTTAAGCGGCTTTCTGGTTAATCGACAAGATGATTTGGGGCCAAATCGTCTCTTCCGTGATCGTATAACTCGTCACGTAAAAACAAGTATATTACGTCGGAATGATCGTTTATACGTAATAATGCTCGGAATGATCATTTATACGTAATAATGCTTATTTTTACGTGACGAGTTATACGATCACGGAAGAGACGATTTGGCCCCTGCTTTAGTTTTCTGACAGCGATTGTGTGTCGCATTAAGTTGACTGTGGTCAACATGGTAGCAAAGGTAGCAACGATTGCAAGAAATTGGCATCACTATTTGTATCTTTCTCATAGTTTTTAGTTAACCAAATAAAAGGTAAACGACAGCGAAAAGAGAGAAAAGAAAGAGAATACTTTTTTTTTTCTCCTCCTTTAGATCTGTCTAATTTGTCCATTTGTCAGTTAAACGATAGTTGCTATGCATTTGCAATATGTGCCAATATAAATTCCTTTAAGTAGAAAATAATTAGCGTGCTATTCAAATTTAGCACGCCAAGACTGATTTTTTTTTCACTGTTTAGCTTGTCCGATGCAATGAAAAGAAAACTGACATGATCTGTATTTTGCATGAACAGATAGATTTTTAATGACGTCACAGATACTGAATAGAAATTGAAAAGATACAAAAAAGAAGTACCTATCGGAATTATTCGCACATGATTATGAGGTTGGACAGATTATTCCACAAGTTCAAAGAGTTTATGTGGAAGAATACAATTTGGATTTGATGAAAGTGTGACGTAAATGTGTCGAAAATGTCTTACTTATTTCGACCAAATTTCTCTATAGAAAATGTGCTAAAAAGCTACAAGTATCTTTAGTTATTCAACAAGTTTTGTTTTTTTCTCTGCTCTTGTTTTTCTTACTTCAAAAGATGATGGACAGCTTCTGTTTGCCCCAAATATATGTTACAGATCCAAAGAAGACGTAAAACAACTTTATGTTACAAGAAAAGACGATACAAATGAAGTTTCGTAAGAAAGAAAAAAAAAGTATCTTTTGGCCACTTGGCAGACCAGTTGATGTACGTACGAGTACATCTACGGCCTACTTAAGCATAAATTCACATGCCACAGATACGCAATCAATTGTTGTTTGTTCTCAAAACTTGTACAATGTTTCTGTTGTTTTTTTTTCTTGTTTGTTCTGTTTTTATATTTCACGTCTTTTATGACTTTTTTCTTATATATGTATTTCTTCTACTTTTCCTGAATGGAGCTGTAAGATCAAAGAAATACCGCTTACATTGGTCTTGAAGTTTCGTCATATTCGTTTTCGTTATTTGTCTGTAGCTGAAGAATTCACTTTAGCTCTCCAAAGACTCTGTCTTCATTTGTATCTATAATGGGATCGATAAATATGTCGCATTTAGGTTCACTTGTGTATTGTTCTTGTTGCATACTTGTAATGTGTTGTATGTTGTTTGGACCAAGATATCCAATTATATTTATCGGGAAATCATGAACAGAAATTGTTTTCTTCATTCTAGGGAGAAAAAAAAAAGTAATTGCTAGCCATGTGGTCGTGGTGATATGTGGTAAAATGGTTTTTGAAAATCAATTTTCTTTTGTGAAAATTGCGGGGTTTTTGAGGTTTAAAAAAAAAAAACTTTATTGCTCAGGCATAAAAGCATAAACAAATTGTCTTGTGTTGGTGATGATTTCAACAAAAAAATAACACGCAAAGGAATTGATTCATGGATATAAGAATGATCATTGTATGCTATTATCGTACAGATCACAGACTTTTGAGGTTTATGAACAAAATGTTTTGTTTATTTCTATAAGCCAAGCATTTTCGTGAATAAATCGATTGAAGCAGGTGGTATGTCATGAAAGATGAATTGGCAATCGAAAGGAGAAAAAATGAGAAGATGAAGAAGGAACAATTTGTTTGGCAGTCAAATGGTCAGATGAAAACTCAATCGAACTTTGTACTAAGCCAACGTTCTTCAGTCTTATATGTATACCTACATAAGTCCACCTTAGATGTTTTTTTTGACTTAGTTTTTCAGATGACAAGTATCGTATCGTATCTTTAACCTTAAATTTCAAATATTTTTCTTTCAAAACATACCAAGAGTAGGCTCTGAATGTCTATACCAAATTTGACCGGTCGAATCTTCCCCAGGATTTTAGGAAAACTTACCTGAAACGAAAAAGAAAGAAAAAAGTAATTAGTAAGAGTGTATTTAAAGAACAGCATTCAAAACAAAAATTATTTAAGAACCGATTATGAGCGGACTGGGGGCTTGACAGTAGCGGTTTAAGTTTACATCACATTTCTATTGGGTTGCGCCTTTTTAAAGATCAGGAAATCGTGAATCGTTCTATCAAGGTATTTTACTTGATTCAACTAGTTACCTCTGCTCAAAAATGCTAGCTCTAACTGCAGACAAATTCATCGATCAGTACGGAATGCGATTCAAGGGATCATTGCGTTCGTTTAGGACTATAGGAACTATGTAACCCTGATTTTTTGGAACACAGATGCCATCATTCTATAAAATAATTGGAATTACTTGCTGTCGGTTGCTTTCTGTTTTGTAACAAATCTTGGCACAGTCTCTTTCTGCTGAAACTGACGCCCGAAATTGGCCCCGAACTGTCCACGCTCTTAAAACGTGGCAACAATTTCTGTAGCCCTAATGTCATTAACAGAACGAAGATCTGATTAGCTTTATCGAATCTGGTGACCGCACCTACTTTTTACGTGCGTTGATACCTTCAACAGTTAACCAGCACTCATTCGCAGACTTTTTTGTAAAAAGATCAAATCGGATGCCACTATAATGCTTACAACGATGAACTGTATACGCGTGGTACAACGACATCGACCTAGCCCGATGAAAGAGGTCCAACGATTGAAGTGGCTCGGTCATTTAAATGGGATTGACAGCAATGCTTCGAACTAACCTCCTAAAGACAGCGCATTAGAGGAAGATCGTGACTAAGGTGGCGCAAGCAAGTGAAAGAAGACCTCAACCAACTTAGCGTGCGAGACGAGAGGCAGCTAGCTAAAGATCTAAATGGCTAAAGACTCTTGTGAATTGAGACCCAGGTCCACTTCGGACTTAAGGGACACCTTAAATGAGTAAGAATGCCACCATGAGCTGAATCGTGAAGATTTATTAAACTTATTCTATAAAAGCGAGTGAAATTGTGATAAGTGGACCTATGCTTTTCAACATTTAAAGCCTAAGACATTTTTGGACCTAATTATCGGTCATCGGAGTCATTTCGCTTGATTATCACTTGGCAGAAAAGTGAATCGGCAACGAAGAAATGCTCACTTAAACGGTGTCAATCATCTGGAATGAGTCAAAAAACCCTTGTGGTATAATGTGAATGTTCATTCCTCTAACGTTTAAGAGATTCAACGTTCAAAGGTTCAACTGAATTCCTAAACGAATTGTTGGACTACCCATTGTCAAGTTAGAGCTCACTTGTTTAAGACTGTTTTAAATTATAAAAACTTCGAGCTAACTATGTCCAGCAACACCTGTGAGATAGCTGCTCTGACTTTGACTATAACCGGCTGCAAGTACTAAACTCTTGCTTGTATCTAGTACCTCAATTCTTTACTCTACTTTGGTTGGACCTAGACCTCAACTAAAAACCATTTCCTTCCCTAGATATCTGTAATTACGTACTCCATGTTTATTTTTTTTCGTGTATTTAAACGCCCTTCATCTGCTTTAAATAGGTAGCATTTCTTCGAAATCCACCTAATAAGCTTTCATAAAGTTCAATATTTGTCGAGTTCTGCCTACGCTTTGTTAGACTTCTGATGAAAGTGCAAACATACATCCCTAGGTGTAAACCTCCTCTATTTTGTATATCTACAAATATTTGTCGTGTCTCACTCCCACTTTCATAATTATTACATAACCTCCCACTTGCTACCTTTCACTATTCCCAAACAGCCTTTGTAGTCTATAATAAAGCAATCAGCCTACGCAAGACCCACTGCTTTCTAAATCTCAATATCTCACTCGAAACCCCTCTCTCTATCACTCTGCAACGCATGTACGACATCACAAAAGGCAAAGAAAACTGTCATCATCCCACCGTCATTTGTTATTCCCCTTCATATAAAGTGACATTAATTTGACATGTCAATCTACACCGCATACAGTAGATGGGATGCGTTAACAAATTATCATCTTCACCCAAAAAAAAAACCCCACACCGAATATACTTTCGGCGTCGTCGGTCGTTACTAGAAGAAAGTGAACAAAACGAGTAGGGTCTCGCGCCGCGTTAATGTCAATCCCTCGTCATAAAGCACCTTGCGTCACGACTATCTGCTTGTGTTTATGGGCCCTTAAATAGGAAAATCTATCTTCTTTTTTTTCTTCTTCTTTTTCTTGTCGTGTGCCGCAATGACATTTTCTAATTAAGTCGAACCGACATCGACAGGGAAGACGGGTGGCGGTTGGTGTTTTGTGTTAATCTCTCTTTCATTGGACACACCACAATGTACTCGTATCTACATTAAGGTCAATTGCTTTTTGCATGACGTCCATTCAAGTCGATGCAATATCAAGTGGAGTTTTCCCCCAAAAAATTCTTTAAATTTCACAAAATCTCCGTAAAGATACAAACGGAAACTCTCCGGATATGTGGGCTTGACCTGTCAAACAAATCCCGCCTAGGCTCACTAATTCATTTTAATTTATTGTCAATATTTGATCTCGATTATAGTGAAGTTTCTGTGTTTCTTTTTTTTCTATATAACCTTTTGTATCTTTTGGTGTTTATCTCGGGGCTAATCATGTATTCTGTTCACAGTTTGTGCATACGATTAGTATGCCTTTGATAATTATTCATGTATCTCAGCTGAATTTAGGTGCGGGGAGGTGTGTAATTTGGGTAATTGGAAGCATCGCGTGTGGGTAGTGGCATTAGATTGAAAATTGGGGGTCACTATAGTTGTTCAAAATTCCAATATACAATGAGGTATTTAAGATTCTTAAAGAATCTGTGTGGGAATAGAGCGGTACAAATTTAGAGTGGAGTTCATTTTTATGGAGCTTATTTATGCGGGCATTGTCAAGGCCCTACAGCTTTGATATGGATTTTTATAAATCTAAGGCTGACTTTTTTGTTTATTTTTGGTAACTTGTCTGTAGTGAGTAGACTCAAAGTGACCGTGAAGGGTTTCTTTGTAAGGTGAAATCCGGTCTAGTTCTCACGCATGAGAATTTCTTGCCGAAATTCAGTGAATATTTTATTGGTTACATTGAAGGGGTGACTGATTCTCATATGATGCAGCTTTCACTCGGATCTCCAAGGATTAATTGTGTGCCCCAGCGTGGAATGTTCATTCTAAAAGAGAAGACAAAGATAAAGGTTTGTGGTTGTTCAGCCTGAAGCATCTCGAATTCGTAATGGCTTCTGATGGACAGATCGCCCAGCTTTTTTAAGAATTATTCATCAAGGGCCAAACTCAGCATACATCGACTCTTTCGCTCAAGTAATTTCAACTCAGAGTCCTATAGAGGATGTCATCTATTTTAGCTTGAAACACTGGAGCATAACACGATCTTCAGCATGCCTTCAGACGACATTCAACTGCTGAAAAACTTCAGAAAAACTTTTTAATAGTCATTCCGTCAAGGGAGATCTGGGAGAACCACAAACTGAAACATCACTTTTTGACCTCGTCTGGCATTCGCACGGATCTAAAATAGAAACAGGAACTGACTCCAGGATTTATAGAGAATCACCATATGCGAACTTCTCAGTCAGCCTTGGTGAATACTCGTCCACATTCCAAGCCGAAGTCTTTGCCATCAATCTATGTGTGCGACTTAATCTCACACTTTGGGGAAAACCTAGCACTAGAAACCCAGAATGTGATCACGGACCTAGCTAGGAACAACATGGTCATCGTTTACTAGATTCCGTGGATTTGCGGGCAAAAGATGGTGCGTCAACAATATTCATTGGGCCTGAACCCTTCTGTGGGGTAAATGAGTCACTCTTTGCGAGACATGCAAAAGGTCTTTGCATGCAAGAATCCAGAGAAGCCTGCTCAAAGCTGCTATTCCCACTACCATCACAAAGGAAATCCAGTTTCATTGCTGATCTCGATAGAAACAACCTTAGAGCTCTTATTGGATTCCTAAGTCGCCTGAAGAAACACCTACATCGCATAAACCTTGCAAAAGATTCAAGCTGCAGACACTCTCTTGTGAGTGAAGAGACCTCTCAAACACATCCTAACTTCCCGAGATCTTCTGGAGTGAAACTACTCATCTAGGCAAACATAAGGGAAGCAACAATAGGATTCTGAAGAGAAACTGAAGTGCCAAGAGCTGTGTACAACCCTCCCGAATGCAATAATATAACATAACACAACTGGTTCGCACAGGAAACTCAAAATAACAAGTCAGTCTTCTTCTCCGTACAAATAAATGGTTTTTACTACTTCGGCTTAAAGTCGTCTTCGACTTTGCCTCGCACAACCTCATTTGTAGCTTGATTCGCAGTTATAGTACGTTAATAAAGAAATTACTTCCTTGAGTGACAGGAATATTGCAAATGCTCAGCGGGCATCATACTCATATGATGCGAACGCACATCATAGGTGCATCTGAGTCAGACCTCTTTGGTTGTAATAAAGACACATTCAAAGAACCTCCAGGCAATCGTAGACAGATTATGTTGAGACGAATTGATTTGAAAGGCTGATTCAACATTCATTTCAACTTTAATTGCAAAAGTGTAATGATCATGCTGAGAGTTCGTGTACAATGACCAAGCAAATGTCCAAGATCATGATCATAAACTAGAATCGTTCGTATGATCCGACAAAAATTCCCAAAAAGAGAAAGGCAATCATTTCTGTCAAATTTTTTTCTGCATCTTTTGTGTTATTGTTTCCAATTTTGATGAATATCTCTAAGCTCAAACCTAACTCATCGACTATTGATAAAATCAAAATCAATTTCCATACTTGTTTTGCTGAATTGTTGGCGTTCCTTTCAAGTCATAAATTATCTAGCTTCTGCCGCGTCATTATGTCAATATGTCATCGATACTTACTCTATATCTACCACGAGATAAAAGATTCATGAATTTTTACTACGTTACGCCGTTGTCGAACCGTAAAGGGCTGTAAAAAATTTAAAAATCAAATAAAAACTGTTTTCCAAAGAAACACCGAAAAAACAGTTTGGTATTCCAAAACCGGAATAAACAATGGCGGGCCAAACCGAATTTGTATGCGAAAAAACACGAAACAAAAAAAAAACGTTAAAAATGCAAAAATATTCTCGTTTATGAATTTCTAATCCAAGAAAAGAGAGAACACACAGAAACCGCATTCAATGTGAGAGACAGCCTTGAACTTTGTTCGGAAAGTTCATTGAATACATGTCCAAAGCGCGAATGCAAAAACGAAAATGATGACGCTTAGGGTGAAGCAGAAGCGGCTGGATAAGATTTGTGGGTCACTGTGCTCTGGGTGAAGAGGCCAAACAAGAACAGAAAAAGTCATTGAGAGATGCATTTTGAATGCGTGACTTGCTGTGGTCATGATTAATGGACATAGTGAGGCTTAAATGGATTAGCGGGGCTAATTGCATAAATATGCTAAATTTAAATTAATTGGTTGACAAATTAATTTCTTGCAAGTGTCTCCACTGATGTTGCACACAGAAAACGAGGCACGGATTGTCGTAGATACTTTTGTTTTTTTTAAACATAAAGTGCATGAGAATGGCTTGAGCTTTGGCTGCTACACGATGGCAATCACATCACGATTTGTTGTGCGTGGTCATTATTCTGTTTGGGGGTGGAGAATGACAAATTGTTTTTTTTGTTTTTTTTTTTGCAATGGAAATGGATTTTGCTGGTGGAGACTCACTTCGTTTGGGCACATGTATATCCATGACAGGAATGCTCTTTGACATCATTTTCGTGAATTTGAATGTATCTAAGAATTCGAAAGCTAGTTTGACGACAAAAAGATGTTGGATTGTGTAATACTGTTTTGATATCTTTTCCTAGGGTGTACGAAGTGGCTACAAAGATCACACGATGACATTTGCTTTACATTGACGTAAAAGGAAATCCGAGGTGTGTAAGCAAAGGCTAGTAGGACATTCAACTTGCTTCTGTAAAACAGATAACATTTGTTGGTTAAATGGTCTGTTTTTTTTCGTTCTTTCCGTTTTCTGTCCCGAGTTTTACTTCACGATCTGCATTTTGTTCCTTTTCTATATCGTTTCTTTGTTTTTGGCCAGCTTAGTAGGTACCGACGCTTCGCTGTCTGTCCCAGCAAGAGCTCCACTGGTGATTTGATTGCATATCTCACCCCGAAATAGAACGAATCTCTTCAACACTTTGGTGATAGTAAAATTTCTGCGCTTGATTTTTTAAAGGTATTTGATGGAGTATGACAAATGACACCAAGTGCATACGCTAGCGAGTTCTCTCTGGATTAAAAACCAACTTTCTAGCCGTTCAATTCAAGCTGTTTTGGACGATTTCAGTTCTACAATCCATCATATAAATGGTGGTGTTTTCCCCAAGGCTCCGTTTTGTCTCTAAATCTTTTTCTAATTTTCATAAATAATCTCTTGTCTGCAACTATTCCAGTTTCTCATATTCATTTCCTTACTCACGTCACTGCTCTTCAGACGTAGAAGAGGAATGGCATTGCATGAATTCAGAGCTCTAGAGCTAACTAATCGAATTCAATACGTCGAAAACTCAATGCTGTCTTCGGTCACTTAAGCTATAATTTCCACCCTCGGTATACATTTGTGTTAACGACGACCTTCCCAGAAACGATCACGTATTCGAAGACACAAAAAATGCTACAAAATGTCTGGGTTTCCTCAAATGCTGCAAAAAATATTAACTCCTTCTGATCCACCCTCAATCTTTCCTCCCAAAGCTCAAGTACAACGTTTAAATCTGATCTAGTACACCCAAAACTGTCCTTTACATTCTAGATAAGATCCAAGTAAAAGGTGATGGGCATGACTCGCTTCAACGCCGAAAGAATGTTTTCTCGATTCTTCCACAAACAGTGTTCGACCGAAATAGCCACAATACGCGTCATGCTTCTTATGCTAATTAGTTTACATTTAACCCTTCTCTTCGACATACTGTTGAATATAGGGATTATTTCTAGATACTATACTGCCCAAACATTTAAAACCAATGTACATCGGTACCTCTTTACCCTCCCGTCCAATGCTCTGATTTAAGGGTAGTCATAGCCTCTTTTGAGTGCGCTGTTGTAAAAAAAAGTGTTTTCCATTGCCTTTGGTTTCACGAATAGCTTAAGAAATATCGTTCACCCAAGTATACTGAGCATGAACTCGCATTAGGGGATCGACAGCCCTTAATTCAATACTCTTCAGTGAACAACGACTACAGAATCTATTGCTCTCAGGTTGTCTGCGTGAGTCGTTGCAGTTTAAGGTTCCTGTCAAGCTTCTTTTGTTTACTTAGCAGCTAACCTAACCTTAGAATAATAAGACCACTCTATACAACCTTATATATGCATGTCAAGTTGAATGATAGATTGCTGCGGCAGCCTTATGAACAGCGAATAGTAGACAAAAAAAGAAAGTAGTTTCTGAAAGGTCTCACCTCTCTAAAGTGACTGAGATCACAGGCATAATGATAGTGAAATGAGCCCAATAAATTACTGCGAACGTAATTACTTCGATCAAAGGCAATCAGTACTGATTTAAAGCCTGTTAAGCTTGATCTTGATACAAAACACATCCAATTTGTTTTCGCAATAAATTGTGGTGTATTTCTTTTAGGACATTTACCCATTACCACATTTTCAGCATCATTACCAAAAAAAAAAAACCTCTCCATCTTGATAGCCCACTTAAAAGTCCAATGAACCAACTTTCTGCAATTTTGTTAATCTCATGCTCATCCTCATCGTCCACATTAAACGTATTCCCACTTCAAAAATTAACCATTTCTCGAACAAGGAAGCAATTTGCAACAAACCTATATACATTTACAGTCATTGCCCAAAAATCGTGTACTAAAGTGCTGAAAATTAATTTCTGTTCTTGTCGTTGTCGTCACGTCGACAATCTTTTACCTCATAAATCCGTTCCACCCTCCACTTGTCCTATGTGTGTGTGTGTATTGTAAATTGTTTCATAAAATTTCTTCTCAGATACAAGAAGTGTACACGCATCCATTTATCTCATCACCTCTTTTCTTCTTCACTTCTCGTGTCCATCGTATCTTCTCCATTCATCCATCTTAATGGGAGATTTACGATTATGTATCTTGTTTTTTTTTAACTGTTCCACAGAAAAAGAACAAATATGTTAAGATACAATCCACAATCTTTGGTGACTTAAAAATACCAAACCGATATATGAAAATATAATTCAAGTCAAATGTATCTTTCAGTTTTTTTTTTTTTTTTATACACCAACATCAGACTGGCGGCTCCAAGACCGCCCACACGCACCACGACGCAAAAAACATTAATTAATCAGCCGTCGACGTTAAGAGTGCCACACAACTAAATAGAGCATTTGGGCTGCTTTAATCGTCCGATTTAATGTGTGACCATCGAGGGTTGTAAAGGGGTGGGGGACTGTTCTATGATTTTGCATCGCACATCTGATTGATGGCACCCACCCAACTTGAATGCTTACTGAAACTGCCAATAATTTAATAGACGTGATAAATCGTCCGGCTGAATACAATGGAACGAACAAAATATGTCAACGAGAGAGTAATCTTTGCAGCATAAATCTTTGGAGTTTATAAATTGTTTACGTATCTGAAGAGGTGGTCTGTGGCGGCGGCGCTTTCGGTTCCAAAAAAGGGGTCGAGGTAGGTGGCTAGATACGGTTTTATGAACTCTTACATCTGTTTGGCATTATAGCTGATCGTGTTAACGCGCGATGGTATATGAATATCAACGCGGCTATTATCGGAATCTTTGGATAGTGTATCTGGGATAAATGTTGTTATGGTCCATTAGTCTAATTGAGTTATTAATTTGGTCGGAAACTGGTTTAATATTTTAAATAAAATATTACTTTTCCAAATGGAATGGAAACTGTTTTTTTTCTTTTTCGTGTTTTAAGTTCAAAAGAAATATAAATTTGAGTGCTTTTGATCTGGTTGACGGTTTTTATATAATTTAAATGGGGTACCACAGGGTTCTGTTTATGTGACGGTATTCTTTAGAATTTTATTTTTTTTACAAGTGGGTTGATTTCAAGCAAAGAAATTAAAATGTTTTAGTGGTTCATAGGTTGAATAACTAATTTAAGTATTTAGTACCTCATAAGTGTCTATTTAGAGTATCCGTCGTTATTTCGGTTTATAATACGAAAGCTGTAATTTTTTCTTAATGACTTCATCATCGTGGGCATTAAAATCCGCCCCATTAATGATGAATAGAGGCGTGTTTTTGTCAATTTATTCCAAGAAAGGTCTTCTGAATCATTTCTTAGTTTCATTCAGATATTTATGAGTTTCAACTTTTTTTTTTGGGGTTTTCATGTTTTTTTCAGAAAGTCTCCCTAAAACCGTGTTTACATATCTGAGGCTTGAGTTTCAATACACACAAATACAAAATGTTAGACGGTAGTATAAGTCATTGAAATTTTTCGTCACTGTGTAAAAATTCAAAAAACGTTTAGAAAATCCTAAATCAGGTTGAAGAAGGCGCCCCTGTCCATTTGGCTGACACTGCGTAAAAAGATCTTTTGTAATCAGATTAATAGACAGACTTACCACCTCCCTTATGAAGGTGAGTATGTCGTTAGTATGTCGTGGTTGTCGTGGCTGAGTGCTTAATGCGTTGAACTACTTAGCGAAAGTGCTCAGGTTTGAGTCTCAGTATCAAACCAAACGTTTTTCGCTGCGGTACCTCTACATAGGCAATGACAAACCTGCAAGAGTATAATCCGTTATGAAAGGAGCTTCTCAATCCGCCGTTTGGAGCCGGCAATAAAACTCCAGGTCTCTTCCATTCGTACGAAAAATATAACAAGCACAACATGAATGGCCCCTGGGCCCTGGTTCGCTATGAGCTGTCGCTATAAACATATTCGTCCTTAAAAACAGAGTTTCTAACCTCCGCTGACGAAAGTAAGTCTATCTTGAAGATACGCCTTCTTAATCAGCATAAAGCTGAACATTCACAGACAACATGCTCGTAGGTTTCCTACTCTTCTAGACAAAGGTCTGTTTCCGTACGCAGATGTATCTGCTAAGTAACTTTCTGGGGCTAGCCTTGTCGGTGTAATGGATTTTCTTGTAAGAGTATGGCTTGATTAATCCCTAGAGCATTTGCCTAATGGGCTAGAAAAAGTTGGTGTTTCCACTCTTTAAACAGCGCTGTAGCAGTTGCCCAACTGATTTCACAGAAAGTTTTCGGTCTCAAGAAGAAAAGCTGAACCAGTCCCAGCTCGTTCATCCGCAGATATGTTGCCTACAATTCGTTAGAATCCAATCGGGTCGAATTTGTCGTATCCAGCAAGTGATTTAAGGCATTAGAATGTGACTGATTTAGATTCCACTGAGTGGGATGTCATTGCTTTAAGCGCTACTTGGCTATCTGAAAACATATATCTCTTCTAGCACCCTTCATACCTTTTTTAAGGTTGATCCTAGCACAGGCACATTCCCATTGGTACTGAGACTTTGGTGTTGGGTCCAGAAGGGGAATTTTCGATCCATTGATGAAGAACACCAAACTTCTCGGGCCCAGTTACCGTGAAGGGTAGTACCCAGTTTGACTACATGCACTGGATTTCGGGTGTATCCTTTACCATAACAGTTTGCGCGCTTAAGGGATTATTTCGAAGGTTCAACGACTGAGGTGGTTGGGTCATGAAGAGCGGATGGACACCAATGCTCCGGTCCAAAAAAATCTTCGAGTTCGCCCTTGAGGGACAGCGCAGTAGAGGAAGACCGCGACTTAGGTGGCGGACGCAAGTTGAAGGGGACCTTAACCAACCTAGCGTGCAAAACTGGGGACAGCTAGCTAAAGATCGAGTTGGCTGGAGACGCTTGTTGGTTGAGGCCCAACTCCACCCCGGAGAGACAAAGGAGGTACCGTCGCACATTGGTTTTAAATGCAAGTGTTGGTCGTATCACAAATCAAGGTGTAGCGCCATCTATTGACCGTAGAAAGTTTAGAGAGTTATACAACTCGGATACCGCAGGTGCATCTTTTGTTTAAATTATTTTTGTATAGCTTACGTTTAAATTTAAAAATAGCTTTCATTGACCTTCGAATTTAAACAAAATCCTACAACACAACAAAAATCTTCATCTTCCTCAATTAAACCGAAAAAAAAGAAGAAAAAATTAAATATTTTTTGTTTATGTTCGCGCAAATGTATCTACAATCTAACCACACACACAGCCACACATATGGAATACTCTCTACAAAGGATCACAACATCATCAGTTCTGTATCAGAACATCATGTGTGTTTTTGAATTGAAACGCGAATTGTCGTCATAGTTTCAGCGCAATATTTCGTGATATTTTCGGAATTTGAAATATTTTTCATTGAAATTCCGCCGCTCTTTTCCCGACAATCAGTCGGAGATACAAACCAAATACACACATATACAAAAACAAAGTAAAAATGGCAAATAAATTTGATTTTGTATCCAAAGGTTTTTGTTTTTGTGGACTAGAGTGGAATGGTATATAGAAATCGAAAAAAAGAAATGGAAAAATATTTATTTTTAATTTGCTTCAATTCGACGCCAGTTCTCCCCATCTGCCACCACCATCAACCCCCGTCACTTTTGTTTCCCATTTGATTGCCATAAATTCCATCACTCTTTTAGGAAATTGTAAATTCATTTCGGAAACAAAAACACAAAATACTCGAATACGCGAACCCAAAAATGTTCAACCAGATGAGCTTCTCTCTTGTAAATTGATTTACATTGGGGAACATGGAGCAGTTTTGCTGGGTATTTGTAGGTTGATAGATGGATTCGAGTCGAGTGGAACGGCACCACCTTGTAATAACTCAAAATTCAAAAGAAATTTTATTTATTAATCAATTAACAATTGAAATTTTTTTTTTTTTGCAAGTGTATCTTTGGCAAACAAATTCTATTTCATTTTTTATTTTTGTGGTTTTTTTTTTGTGGAAGCAAATTGTTTTTGGAAGATTTATTGCAGCAAGCTGATTGAACGAAACGCAGATCTAATGGGTGATGGAACGAAAAAAAATTGTTTATATAAGAACGTGATAGATACAAAATTTGTTTGCACAAACTGTTTTTGTGAGTGGAATTCCGATGCTGGATTATGACTTTGTGAATGGGGATATAGAATTTCTAGAGGTCATTGGGCTTCAACACTGAATTAGGTTGTGAGGGAGCGAGCATAAGAATCATGTTTTGTGGGGAATTTAAAGAATTTTTCAAGATTTATTGATTGACATCTTTTAAATGTTTGTGGAGACTTTTCAACGCCATCTATTGATCTTTTAGTACACCTGACGAAGTTGAGAATGAATGTCACCTCTATTATGATGAACATCGGTTTAGGGAGGGAAAGCAAACAATATCTAACCGAAACACAGCTCGGAAGTGCAATTCTGCATCTTGATTGAAAACAGACTAACTTAAGGTGGCGCTACAGTCCGGGATGGACCTGGGCCTCAACCAGCTAACTTGATCTTTAGCTAACTGCCTTCAGTCCAGGAATTTTAGCAAAAAACGAGTGAAAAGTTGTTGAATGTCGAGATTAGGCAGCGAAATGGTGCTGAATTGGTCACACACTAAGGAAGTCAAATGACAACATGATGCAGCTGTCTTCCAAATGGAATCTTTTGGTAGCAGGGCGGATAAGAAGGCCAAAAATAACGTGGATATCAACAGTCTTAGCAGAAACACCGACCCAGAGGAAAACGTGGACACAGCTGAAATAGCTGGCTGCATACCGGGAAAGTTTAAAGAGATTTGTTGCCGCCCTATGCCCCGTCCGGCGTTGAAGGAACTTGATGATGATGATGATGATGATGATGATGGAAAAGGGTCACTTCAGTTGTTCGAGAGACGGCTTTGCTAATCGTTTGCCTTTTGAGCTTAAAGAAGCAGCGCTTGGGGAGATTTTTTCTCTTGATCTCAGCGAGCGTGTCGTTGTCTGAATTAATATATCTGTCCACCGTGATGTTCTATCTGAGACATCGGTGTTGGGTGTCTTTTCTTGTTCACAAGATATACTTGGTCTTGCCTCACTGACCATTAAACTCATCTTCGCCACTTCCGTCTCAATACTCACGAAAAGGCCATTCGTATCACGTTACGTTCTTCCGATTATGCCAATATCGTCGGTGGATGCGAGTAATTGGATGGACTTTTGGAAGATTGTGCCTCTGAAGCTGAGGTCTTGATAGAGTAGCATGTATTCTCTATCGTCATCCTGCACAAAAGGACGACTTTGACAGAGATGCCAAAATAGGTCGTCTCTATAGATGCTGTCATACGCGGCCAATAAAAGGTGATGGGTATTGAATTGAAGCTCCAAAAGCTACACTTATATGTACCAACCAGGTTTTTGACGAACGGCTTAAGGTGTTCACACAACATGGCAGATGAGCTCTTGTAGAAGACGGTTGCAGTTTCAAGGGTCTCCTGTCTTGCAAATCGGGCAAACAACGCTGACCTTACATTCATCTGTCGTTGAAAACACACTAGAGTCCAGTAAATCACTTTTTATATGACGTCTCTCTAGTGAGTCAGTCGTAAAAGGTTAAGAATGACTAAGCGCCATCTATTGTTTTTTTAATAAAACTCGACAAATTTGAAAAAGAATGTCGCCTCTATATGATAAATAACGTGTCAATAAGGAAACAAATGGAGGAAGCAGTCAATAATACTAATCGACAATAATTCGGCGGGCATTTCATTGAAAACAAAACAAGAAAACAGTTGACACTTTTAAAATGACGTCTTTGTAGCCGGTCTCTGTAGAAGGTTGTGGTCTCACAACTTAAAAAACCATTCACAGTCAAGCTATTTCCTATCGATTCACAGTGAGAGCTGATAGCAACCATGTGAATAAATTAACATCATGGCGCCACAAGATTTATCAACATTTTTCAGACCAAGGCAGGGGATAACCTGTATTTCTGTCTTGTTGTTTACCCCACCAAACCGATTGTCTTTTGTTTAGAGGTGTAGGCGGTATATTTTGAGAACCACATTAGAAATCCATTGAAACCTGACTACCAAATCATTGTGTCGACTTACAACTGATCAAACCCTTCCATCAACCCATGTCAACTCCGTACAGAGAATTATCACATCAGTAGTTCGTTCAACAGTAGTTCAGCAACTAACAAGTTCCGTCTGTCAACAGTAATAAATCTCTAAAAAAAAAAAAAAAAAAACCCCCGTAGGTCCAGGTAAAAGTTCCAGGCTCACTCCATTGTCAAAAAAAACAAAACCATAACGAACGCAAATGACATTTGTGAAGCTTTCAAAGGGGGCTTGACTTGCCAGCCGCGTCGCTTCCATCACGTTCACTCTGCTGCTGTTTAAGCAAAACGTCATAAAACTTTGGTCAACATATTTCACACTTAGCTGATGAGATTCACCATCGCCTAAAGTTGAATTAATTTCCATAAATTAATTAAAAACAACGCTTCACCAAACTGACTCAGCGGCAACGGAACCGTTGTCATAATTTGCAAACAGCGCGCGCCATTACCATTCCGGGAGTCGTTGAGTTTGTTTATGTTGGATCTATTGGATACGTTTTTCTTTCTTTTTTTTTGTCTCGATTGTACTTGTACCTCACGACTTTGGCCGCGCTGAATAGCACTTCTTTTTCGTGATGGATTTTATAGATTTACATCTGTAAGCTATCTATTTACTGTCTCGTCCCGTTCGGTGTCTGACTGACCTAGAAATGGGTGTCAAATATCTCAGACGTTAGACTTTCTTCTAGTCTGCCAATTTTCTACTGTCACTGTCAAATTAAAGTAATCAGATGGTGGGGGGAGGGACGGTTAGTTAAAATAGGGTTCGAATGTCACACGTCAAATGGCGCCACGAAAGAATTTGACACGCGCCTCTATTCGCTTATGTCTCTTGGTTTGACTCGTCACGGTCTGATGTCAGAAGACGTTTTGGATAGAATTTTAAGCGGTTTATACGCGGTGGGTGATGTTTTTATTGTTTTTTTTTTTTTTGTTGCAAAAAACAGTTTTGTTTTGACTTTGGAAGTGGTTGGTTTTCATATGACCCGACCACTTGAGGGAGCCACTACACCCGCGCACAAAAAAAAAAAAAAAAACGCAGCACAGTGGCAAATTACTCTGTCGAAAGGAATTTCATGGATGAACGAGCGGGTTTGGAACTTTGTTTTCTTTACTTTTTTCTTTTTTGTTTGTTCATGCAACGTAAGTGGATGAGTGTATTTGGGTCAATTGGAGGAGGTCGGGTATTTTTAGGGAAGATTTTGTGTTAAACACTGGACACAGAACGTGCTCTTGTAGGAGTAATTCATGCGACGAAGTATAAACATACGATTGCGAGTATTTAGGTTTTTGGCACAAGCCAATTGAGTGGTATGCAATTCTGCACAAGAGAAGGTTTTTGAAATCAAGAAACATTGTAACTTGAGATCAGGCCGCGGAATGGGGTGTCATTAGATCTGAAACAGTCACGAATTGCCGCAAAATGTTTTTAGGGACTATGTATGCAGAACCACGTCAGACGGTGGTAGGTGCATGCGATAGAGGGGAATGAACTTACCGGGCACTGGTGAAAAATTGGGTTCCTAGCTATGCTACAACTAGACGAGGGTGTGGACATTAAACCACCTTCGTGGATGGTGAAAGTAATTATTAGCGACAAAACAGCCAATAGGTAGTTTCACTTAGTAGGACATTGGGTATACAAGGCCCTTTGGCCAACGCTGGATCGCCGGAAAACTAGGGAGATTCTTTATCAAAACAGGCCGCAGTCAGGTATTCTGTTTAGTCCTTGTCTTCTGCGTGACTGAGACCCAAAAATATGGATGGATACGTATAGATACTACGTGTCAAGGAATACCAGCAATCGGTGGAAATATTTAGATAGCAACCCGGAGGAAAAGGAATCCATCCAGTATAACACAATTCGTAGGCTCTTGACAGGATAGAGAATCTTTTAGGTTTCTAAGTACATTTAAAGGTTCTCCTGGGTTTGCGATGGGCGCAGTCTTTTCAGTCACAGCTCATAAAGTGCCAGGATTTAGCTTTTTGAAACCATTCATGTTGTGCGTGTT
Organism: Criorhina ranunculi; assembly: GCA_951813785.1. Taxonomy (NCBI): domain Eukaryota; kingdom Metazoa; phylum Arthropoda; class Insecta; order Diptera; family Syrphidae; genus Criorhina; species Criorhina ranunculi. The sequence continues at coordinate 8,923,517 of OX638382.1, read as the reverse complement.
ATATTTTTCGCAAGAATTTCATTGCCAACTCTGAACAGCGGATTGAGAAGCTTTTTCATGGCAGACTTTACTTTTGGAGGTTTGTCATTGCCTGCCAAGAGGTGGAGCCAAGAAAATGTTGTTACTGAGGCTCGAACCTGTGATCCGTCACTTAGCAGTTCAACGCATTAATCACTAAGCCACTGCAACCAAATTTTTCGAACCTAACTTAACCCAAGTTGAGATTTAAACAGATGATGTAAATTGGTGAGGCCAAAGAAGGGTTGAGGCCAAGCAATTTAACACAAAATGAGGCAGAAAGGGTTAGAAAAGGCTTAAATCGAGTATTCACAGGAAAGTGTGGCTTAATTTTTGTGTTTCATCATAAGATTTGTCGCAAGGGGTCTTCAGCTACATCTCTAACTGGTTTTGAAAAGTGTGACTAATATTGGAGTTACATGGTCAATCAAGTAGATTTGTAACAGGGCCCATGTCCTGAAAGGCTTTTGAATCATCTGTTGGAAGTGTTAACTATCAGAGAGTGTGGCTAAGGGGAGGAGATCTAAAGTCACCGAAATGGTCCTAGGGTTTAGCTGTACCAAGAGTTAAAATGGGTTCAACCTTGGGTTACGTAAAGAGTTATCTCACCCTTAGTTGTGTCTACTGCTGTAGTAGTATCTGAAAAGGATTTTATGAGTCCTTGTCGTCTAGGTAGATCTTCAGTGTTTTTACAGTAGGATTCCTTCATCTTCCTTACAACTTTGTCGTCAATGTTCACCGGTTTTTTAAAAATGTTCCACATCATGTTGGGTGCAATACTGAAGTAAACCCCAATCTAGGGGGTGACCATGGTGTAGTGGTTGCATCATCGCTTGTCAAGCTGAAGGTTCCAGGTTCAAATCCCGATGTCAAAAAAAAAATAAAAAATTCGATCAACTGCGAAAAAAGCTGACGTCAATTCTACTGCAAAGGCATAGCACTCGCAGTAGGGTGGTCACATGACTTGAAAGTGTCGATCGTACTAATGACATATGGACGTTGGAAAAGATATACTGTGAATTATAAGCAATGGCAACAGTACCAATAATTCTCCCCAGTCAGTCTGGACAACACCCTCGAAGCAAAAGACTGAAACCTAATGCCCCTTTAGCACTATTGAATTATAAAAAATAAAAAAGATCTACCACCAATACTGCGCATTTTCACATCGAGAGTCGCTGAAAATCAAACATGAACCTCCACAGTGTTATCTCTTTCGTACTAAAATATTCTTTTTTTTGGACTTCTAAGTTTAAGCTTGTGTAGGAACTTTAGAACGTCTCCATAATCTTATAGACAAAAAGAATGACATTCCGGTATTCCCCTACTTTCTAACGTTCAAGGCCACTATCGACGTTTTGTTGTGACAATAATGTTGTACACACACATCATTTTAATGTAAAAAAAAAACAAATCTCTCCCGAAGTCAAGGCCACAATTATCTTGCAAAAATAAAAATAATAATCTCTTGCCAAAATAAAAACAATCCATAAAATATGCTAAGCTATTCAAAATATAAAAAAATATATAAAAACTATAAATGGTGCGGATTTGAGTTAGCAAGACCATTAACCACTTAACAACTTTTGCTGATTTGTTGCTTCCCACGGTATACATGATATACTTGGTAGTATAATAGTTATAGTATAACTTTTATAATCTAATACCATAAATCTCTATAATCACCTATTAGCATCCTAAAATGAGATGTCGAAAGAAATTCTAATAAATCCAATATAATTAAAATTATAAAAAAAAATAGCAGAACTTGAAGGAGTGCCTTATGCCTATTCCCGTGACCTTTAATGAAGTTGTTATTGATTTTGATTTTAATCACAATCGGGAACAAGAAACAACCGAAATTTGTTGCTCAATAAAGAGTTGGATGACTTATAGGGTTATTGAACTGATTAATGATAATTAGCATGGCAATCTGAAAAAAAGACATTACGGTTTAAATACGGTTCCAAGAAACAAGTGACATCATGGGTAATTTTGGGATTTTCTTTTTAACCTATAGATACTGTAAACAGAGACCTGAATACTTGGAATCTTTGCTTTCAGTAGAAAAACGATATTTTTCAACCTATTTTCCCGACTTTTCTGGGGTCTTTGTGTCCACGAGTTCTAAACCGATCGCTCGTTTGGTGATCGTATGAATTGGACTTATTGTCACCATAACCTGCAAAGACTGCGAGGAGGAAGAGGAGGACCTGGAACACTTTCTATTCCAATTTCTAGTCACTGTTAGACTTCATCAAAAAGTACTGGGATATATGTGGATATCAGATTTAACGGAACTAGATAGTGATCGGTGAAATCCTAGAGTTTGCCAAAAACACTGGAAACCCTCACCATACATAGAAGCAAGAGATGCTCCATTCCTTCTCGTAATCGCTAACCTTATTCCTCCCCCGCACAAAAAACGTTCTTCACCAGTCGTTTAAGGGGAATCACATCGAGGTCAAAGTTAGGAGTTACATATCTCACGCTGAACAAACAACCAAGTGATCGTTAACAAAAGCACCCCTGCATTGATAAGGAATCTGAAAGAGAACATCTGATACAGATCATTCTTTGAATCTTCTACTGCTAGTGATCAGTGATCTTGATTTCACGATCAGCCCTTCATTTTCCAGATATTTGATACCCATTTTGATCTTGATTAAAGATCTTAAACTGATCGTAAACGATCTTAATTTTTAGGTCATGAGGTTGACACTGACTTAAACTCTGAAACTGATCTGTAGATAGACGATAGGTACTGATGCTCGGTAGATTTTATAAGTTAAGTATCTGAAAGTGATCATCATTTGCTGATCGTGAATTTTACACTGATCCTCAATTGGGATTAGGGCTCCTAAACCGACAAAAAGCCCGTGATTGATCTGATATTTGCTAGTGATCATATCATCTCGAACTAGAGATATATCTAGAATCAAAGACTGCCTACAAATGATCGTGAGTCGACTGTTGATCATGAGCTTGACACTGAATAGCAGTTTTAAACTGATTTATTAGTCCGATGGCAATTTCCGGTTCGTTTGGATCAGAGTACCCAGAAACTTTGTCGTTGATACAGTTTATGGGTTTTTGACTAAACCTTAATCAGACAGTCATTTATGAACAGTTACGATCTATCTGACATTGATCATCGATCTGTGTGACACTGATCACGAATTCTAGACTGATTTTAAGTTCGACGCCAAGCGTTAGCGCCAGAATGCTCGTAACGCCTTGGAATGATCATGAGGATTAAAAAAATCATGATCCAGACATTGATCATGAGTTCAACACTGATCATGACCATCGCAGATCATGAATTCTTCAAAGTTTTGAAGTCTGGCACCTACATATCAGTGTTCATATAGTAGTCCAATACTCTTTATGAAACTCGCCTTTATCAACTTGGTGCATGAAGGCAGATAGTGGGGCTCGATCCATTACTGTAATATCTAGGCTTCGAATCTGAAGAATTCTAACTTGAAAACAGTTGAGTTCTTGTAAAACATTCTGGAAATTTTGCACACATCATCAATCCATGGTTCCATGTCTGACGTCGTAAGTACGAGTACAGATTTCTTGCCTTTTTTGCACAAAGAACATCAGATTGTAAGAGTCTTTCTTGGAGCTTAAGATCTAAAGAACAAAAATATTGTTCAAGAGTACGTTTCGACTCTCTAATAGAACGTTTGTATCTACAGTATGAAAATAAGAATAAAAACTTACGAGATGCTAAAATGCAGCTCCCAAACATCAGCAGCACAGCAAAACAGCACACGGTTGTCAGTTCTAGATTCATAAGCTTTGCCATTTTCTTGTATCTTTGTATCTTGTTGTATTTATGACTGAAAATTTCACTTTTTTTTTTCGATAAACTGCTTCAAAATTCCAAAAACCGATAAGAGAAGCTTACTATTAATCGACTGGAAAAAAATATTTATAAACAACAAACCGTTACACGCACAATCTATCTTAACGCACAGGGTTGAGATAATTTTACCCGAAAAAAAGAGAATTTAGGGAATTTTTTCGGCACACTTCACTTCAGATAGACGCACTCCGAACTTCTGACCAAAAGATTCTATTCAATGCGTGTGTATCTTTTACTCTATTTAATTTTTCTTGCTTGCTTTTTCGATTCGGTATTCACATTCTCTTCTTTGTAGTGTCGCTCTTATCAGAGACAGTGGCAGAGGGAACGCACATGCACACACGACCGTGATTAAATGAGAAAAAAAAACTTTATTTGCTTTAATTTATGTGATTTGAGTTTTATTTCTATTTTATTATTTGTTCGATTGATTGATTGTGGTTTTAGATACACTTGTTGTCGCCTGATTTGTGCTTCTTTCTCGCGTTACATAATTCACTGACTACTCGGTTGTGGATTACTGAAAAGAGAAAAACATTTTTGTTAACAGATTAGACAAACTATTGTGGTGACAGATTAATTAGCCGATGAGATGCAATCGATTTGTCTTTCTCGAATATTTTTTTTCGATTGGACTTTTGACCGGTAACCGGGTCATATGGTCGGTTGATTTGACTGCGTCAAGTTGAGGAGTAAAATTTGCACCCGAAACGACAACGATGAGTTTTGTTTAATTTGTTTCGGTTTGGAGAGGGTGAGGAGGGTTATCTTTTTTTTTTTGGTCAATCAATTGTCAGTTAATTTACTTTCTATCGATCGATTTGTATCTATTGGATACAGAGTTGCTTAATTGAGGAATTTTTTCAACCAAAATCGAACGTTTCTCATTTAGGAAAGAGATACATACTATAAACTTCTTGAGAAAGCGAATTAATTTATGAACCCGCCTTGACCTGGGACAATCCTGTTGCACGAGAAGAATTGACTGTAGAAATGGGCCCAAGAAGATGTCTTTTTTTTTTGACTGTTTGTGGGGACGACAAAGTTTATTTTAATGGGCAACCGAATGTGGACAAATAATTAATGACACTGATTCGTCTTGCTTTGTGAAACGAGCACAAGACGGATTTCTATATTTAGACGGATGTATCGAAGTCAATCGGAATTTGATGAGGCGCACTTTGTTTTCGACGCAGTTTTTCGTCGTATCGTGTCGTGGGGACAGATTGATTGCGGATGGAATTAATTTTGAATTTGTCTTCGTTTTTTTGCTTATCAAAGAGAGAAGATCGAGTGTCATAATACATTTTTGGAAGAATTGTTATTTTTAATGTATAAGGTGACTTTGGTTATGTACAAATGAAGTGGGCTGATAACAATAAGTCATTATATATGCAGAGAGAGCTAAGATTTTGGAAAATAATTCAGAAAACAGCATGTGATTGGTGAAATTATGATGTGAATATGGCTTGAGAAGAGGTTAGACTTAGACACTAGATGAGTCAGCTGGGAAATCGAGCTTACATAAGCATTTGTTAGAGAACTAACGATCTTACTACAGCTCGATCAGCTTAACAAGATCAACATGAGCTTCATTTTCTCAGCTAACACTTTGTCCGAAGATTTCGATAATTTTTTTATTGGAACTGATCTTCACAAATTGAGCACTAACCACTGATCGTATTGATGGATAATGAACCTTCTTTCCTTCCTATCCTTTGCCTTTGCCATGACGGTTGTTATTACTGATCTGTATGATCGTTCTTGTCCTGGCAGAGTAATGAGGATTCCAGTGATCTACAGACTCTATTACTACTGATCGATTGGTCGGCCAACACGGAGTGAAACAGTCTTATGATGTTCATTTTTCATAATCATCTACGGATATTTCTTCTACAAGACGTTTAAACTAATCATCTGCTATTACTGATCGTTTTCTATGATCATTTGCTAATGCTTACTTTCTTTTAATCATCTATTGAGGTTTCTTCTAGAAAGCTTCCACACTAATCATCTTTGATTACTGATCGTTTGTAAGTAATGGCTCCCTAATGATTCTCTTCGCTGGTTGATGAGATCATTTACAACCAACAGATGTTTATTTCCAACTGTTTTCACCATCGTTCGACGAAAGTTCAACGTATTCATAAACATTTTATGCAATTATTGATCTTGTGGAAAATTTGTTATGCGGAAACAAATGATCAGTCAAGATCATGATGCAGAAAAACTGATGTCTTCATAGACGATCGTTAAAATCCGCTAAAACCTTCAAAGTTGTTGATCTTTCCCGTATCTTGGGATCCTCTTCATGTCTTATGATCCTTTAGTCAAATTTTGTTAGCACAGATATCGTTCTTCTGTCACTTTGCTTAGTTTATGTGTTTTAATAATCACAAAACGTTGATATCCACAATTTTATGAGATTTTTATGACTAAAGTACTACCTATGCTCCATCATACCTGTCAGACAGTAAGGCATCTCAAAATTAAATAAATCATTTGAAGGTTGTAAACCCATACCCATTAATCCCATCATCATCGTTTAATAATACATTTTCCCATGGAAATTATGAAAAATTTTATAATTACTCCCTTGAGTGCTTACAGCCATGATGACATAAATTATACGGTAATGCATTCCGGGTCCAGTTGGCACGATGAATATTTATATATAAAAAAAAAAAGATTTCTCTATCAAGGGAGATTTTTTTTTTTCCAAAATGAACACATCACAGCTTAAGTTAAACGTGTTCAAGTAAAACACATTTATGTAGTTAGCAACAAGTATTTTGACATTTAACATCTATTACACGCTGATTGTTGAATTGTTTATAAATAATTTAATTGTGTAAAACGCGATCTGTCATAAGTATATACGCAATGTTGAATATTTATGCCAAACGTGCAGGGAAAAACCAACCAATCTAAATGTAATAATCAGAATTTTAAATTCAACAACACGTTGTTGAGATACATATTTACACAAGACCGTTATACATATGTACATGTCAATTTGAATGACCTACACGCACAAGGGCATATTTTGCAATCTGTCATATCGACCTGTCATCCTGTTGATCGAAAAACAATCATTAAGATTGAAATGAAAGCAAAAAGAATGTCCAATGACAAAACTTGTAAAGTGGCAAATGTGATAAAAATGATAATCATCAGATTACCTTCATTTAGTTAATTGAGATACTCTTAATTGGACTGTAAATTTACCTTGAATTTGTCTCCAGTAAAATTAATGCAAGAGCTTGGTTGATTTATCTACTGTAGCAAGTGTGAAATTCTTTGAAACCAGGTGCTATGAAGTGGAGTAGAGATTGCTCGAAAAGCGGTTTCAGTTTAAGACAAATTACAGGAAGAACACCTTGGAACTTGAAAAATGAACAGGAAAAGTGTAGGCAATGACTAGCACTCACAACTGACTGAATCTGCCATGAAAAGTGATCGTAAAAAGAAGCTTTGTGATCGTTAACACGGAAACGACTGATCTTGTTCTATACCTTTTGTCAACGATGATCTTTTCTAAAAATCGATCTTGACGTGTTTACTTATTAAGTGGTCACCCAACTTAAATTGCTCCTGATCCGTGGTCGAATTCACTGATCATGCTAAATTTCTGCTCTCGTTCATTACCTTTCATCTCTCCATTTGTCATACAACTTATTTCTTCATAGGCATGAGTGGTTTCCTTACCAAATGATTCTCCGAACCGCTGTTCATGCATAACTTCTGATCGAGGATCAACGTTTACCTCTGATCTCCTTAATTCACTCAATTCGTCCTGCATTTCGTTCTTTTGAAATCCGATTCTCTTACTGTTTGAAGATCGAGCTCTTTAACAGACTTTCCAACTACAACCCATTGCTTCCAAATCACTGATCATGCCAAAGTACTGATCTCGGGTCGTCCATTATAAAATGTACAATCAACAATTCGTTCTTCAAAATCACTGTTCGTGCAAATTTATGATCCTTCTGTTCTTTTGCAACCTAATTCTCCACACCACGGATAATTTAAAACTTCTGATCTTGGATCGTCCATTTAGTACTTTATTTTTTCGAAAATTGTTTCTTTTTGATCAAAAATCTACTTATCATGGATCGAGAGTTACCACTGATCTTCTAGCGTTGCTCTTACAACTTCATCTCACAAACCCACTGATCACTCGAAAACTTCGTTGTACAGATCTATAGATCCTCTAGATTTTTCTAATCGATCACCTCTGACGAATGCTTTTAAATAGCTGCTGATCCTCAATTCAGTTTAGGATCAGAACCGATATGGAGCTCTTGACGTTAGTTTAAAATTACAAAACTTGGTAATACCTTGCTATCTTGGCACCATTCGCCGAAAATGTACCGATCTTGCGAAAAGATCAGCTTAGAAGTAAGAAAGATCACTTTAGCGCATTTTTTTAACCTTTTAATTTGTAGTTAGTATCGTGGTCTGCGATCATGATCCCTCTTAAGACCACGGTCGTGTGTTATTTCGCAAATTCCTTTGCTCCTCGTGGGCATTAAAAAGCTATCTTCCTAGCAGTGTTCAACAGGCTTTGATGGCACGCAAGGTTGCATGTTAGAATCTTTCTTGTTTAAAGCTACTTTCGATAATTGGAGTGGGGCCAAAGATTTATTTGCAAACATTGTTACAACGTCGGCATGTAGAGCCTAAAACCGAAAAAAATAATGACCACCTCCGTCCCCAGCAATCAGAAGCCAATGTTGCTGGACTATATTAAAAGAAAAACCCTCACCACTGCGTTCTATTCCCCAAGGACAAAAGGAGCTCGTTAATATAAAAAAAAATCTTTGAAATTTAGTGTCCCGATCTGATAACATATCTACACCACTCTTCTGCTACACAATAAATCGGCACATCAATCGAAGTAAACCAATTTTTCGACATCCTGTCCCCAGGGGCTTCTCCTTGCCCTATCTTCCCCCAAATTTATCTTCACCGAAATCAAAACCCAAACAAAACATTGTGTGTATTCGAAACCCAAAAGAGAAGACGGGAATAAATAAAAGTGAAAACAACCTAAAAACCCTTTTTGATGATTGCCCTCCATCAATCGATCCGATACCGATACCCTTTCTTGAATTCCCTTTCGTTTTCATTTCGCATTCAGATAAGCAAAACCACACGTCGCATGTGAAACGCAACGCCACACAACTACCATAACAAACACAAACACAATTCGCAAAGTGCATTTTTGATTACCTTCGTCTGAGAGAAGAGAGAGAGAGGAGGCATCGCTCGGCGAAACAACGTGCATAAATGCAAAACTTGGATAACAAAAATCGCGATAAAACTTTGCCCGGCAGACCGTTTGGCTGTTGAACGACAGCGCGCAACGACAAGAGGACAATTTTAGAGCCTTCTCAGTTCCCATGTGCTTCATGCAATCGGTCTTCTTCTGTGTGCGTCTTCCTTTTTTCGGTCTCTTTCTGTGTCGTCAGCAAAAGTGAAAATCGCATTTAAAGTCTCGCGGTTTTGTTAGCCCGATCACTTGTATCTTTAAGAACCTAACGCTGCTGGCGTTGTCAGTTGTAGCGTGTGTGAGTTGCGTTGCGATTGACCAGAGCCGGCTTTAGATATTCCGTTCATGTATCTACGTTCACATTCTGTGTGACAAATTCTGGTGGTTTCAGTTCTCCGTACTTGGATGTATCTTTGTGTGTTTTTTTTTTTAGCAAAATTTATTCAGGTTTATGTAATCACCCTAACGGTATCGCTTTGCGATCAACAAATGCCGTGAAGATGATCACACCGCTTAATGTGTCACATTGAGACCGTTTGTGTAATCTCCCTATTGGACTGATTTATTGTAGATGCATACCTAATTAATTGTTAGTCGTTTGGTTTGGTCAGTCGATCACTTGCTTTGTCACACACAGATACATTCTAAACGCTGATCGATTGCGATCGTGTTGCTCTCAATCACGAATTTGTATAATTGAAATTTACGCGATATTAATTAAGATGTAGCTATACTGACTGGGTAAGTTTTAGACTATACAACCACAGAGACGACCGAAGACGACCGAAGACGACGACGACGTCTCGGGAAACTACTACGAAAAACGATAAGCGACGTGGTTGCTTCGAGTGAAGTAGGAAATAGCGTGCATTATTGGAATTTTTGTATTATTACGAAAATTTCATAGAAATTTTTGAATTGCTCAACCGATGAGGAAACAAATACTTGAAATAGTTTTCTAAATTGAAAGCCGTGCGCCACTGATGAGGTACAAACATCTGAGTTGTGTACGAGTATCTTAAATGATTTCATACCAGTCAGTGGGGCGTAAGCGGATATTTGCTGGATTCGATCGGGTGTTGAGTGATCGTAAAGACGTCAATTTACTGAAATAATACCGACTAGACTGAGTATAGACGCAGGCGGAGGTTTATTTTAGACAAATGACTGTGGTTTGGTGTGTATTTATGAAAAATTGAGACAATTAGCCTTTAGACTTGTCCTGGACTGGTTCAAAATCAATGCTTAGCAATTTGCAGTAAATCAGTGGTTCCATCCTAATACATATGCATATGTATATCATTATCAGTCAGCGGTCAATGCTGGGGGGTTTTTCTTCGGTCCACTGTCAATGACAAATAGTCGTAAGGTGTGTTGTTAATCGACATGGCCATGTACCAAGAAAGTTTATAGAGATCAACATGTTCCACAGTTTAATGTTGCGCAAGTTCCTCAATTCTATTTGTCTTAAACGATTGAATTGATTAAAACCTCTACACAGTCTGAATCTAGAAGTTAATCCAGAATATTAAGACTGTGATTTGTGTTGCATTTCAATTTAGCGAAGTAGCAGACTCAGTTGTAACTTTAGAGCTAGGCTTTGGAGATCAAAATGTGCTTTCATTGAAGTGCGGCTAAAAGATACAATCTCATAACTGAAGCTACTCTTGTAGTGTATAGTTGCAATCTAGGCAATGTCTGATATTCTGTCATGATGATCTTATTAATAATTCCCATGATCATTTGGCATGATCTTCGTAAGGATCAGTAGCTAGACACAGTTTCACTCAAAAAACTTAAACGGCAATTGGTGCACTGAAAACATATCCAATAGCTGCGCTTCAAACCATGCTACACTCATTGCCAATAGACAATTATGATGTGCAGCAAGCCAGTAGCCCGACCCTTAGGCATAGAGATACTCATAAATGGTTTGAGCAAAACGTGGAGCATCCCAAGATGCCATTGGATCCCTTTACTGGGTCTATCGCTCTCTTTTCAGGCGGGTCTGAAGCAGTCGAAGGAGTCGGTGCCGGTGAATTTTCAAAGAACGACTGATTTTGTGCTCCTAATAATTTTTCAAGCCGAAGTCACAGCTCCCCTTCAGGTCGCAGTCGCTTGGTTGAAGATTAACCCAGTATCACGCACAGAAACTTGAGATTTATATCGACATTCAAGCTGCGATCAGATCTGTTATATCTAAAAGTGAAGGTCTGTTCCGTGTCTCTGACATCGCTATCCAGAAGAACGTCATATTCTATTGGGTTCAAGATCACTTGAAGATTCTTGGAAACAGTGCGGCTAACAAATAAGGCAGCCAGGAACAGACAGTAGGAATCTTGACCATCTCATAGCGCCTGTGTCCCTTCTTAAACAGCAAAATGTCAGCATCTTGACTTTTGCAACAACTAGGCAACTTTGGCCTACCCTCAATCCCGAAGAGATACGAAGCGTTACCTCGACTAAAAAGAGACCAGACTTTCCAAACTGACGAATGTCCTAATAGGGCACTGCATCCTAGGCTGGCCAGCATTTTGGAATTAAGTATATGCAACTTCTGAAGGAGCTGCAGGGATGTCCTGCTCTTACAAACAACAGCAAACCCACTTTAAGCGATATAAATGATCTAAACACTGCCAGTACGATCGATCTAAACTGCGAATTTAGGAAATTTAAATGGTTTCAGGGATAGACTTAGGCTCTCAACCCTAACACTGACAGTGTCATTGCCAGGGACCTACTTTTGCTCGATTGCAAATGAAGGTTTAGTTCTCTGGAAGAGGGGGAAGTTTCACTGAAGCACGATCACTACGATCCAAGATCTAATTTAATAAGCTAAGTCAAGATCAGTACTTAGAATTAGTTTACTTTAAGGGACTTGTGTAAGCCACCTCCTTGGGACAAGTAAGGTTTGATGTGACACGATCACTTATGTTTTAAATCAGTTTGAAAAGTTTACTAGTTGTAGAATAGGAATGACGGATCAGGTTTTGTGAGGATCAGTGGGTAAGGTCCGCATAGTTTGAGTCGGCTTTTAGTGAATTGTTAATTTTGACATTTCGAATGTCTGTTCCAAGAAAAGCAAACATGATTTATATAGTTTCCATAGCCATTGCGATGGACAAGTGTATAGTGCTTCTAAGAATTAGCTTTGCGCGATCATTGATCATGGACTATAAATTCTTTGAAAAATTCAAAATTCTTCGAAAATCACTTCAAATACAAAAAAAAAACTCATTAAAGATCAGTGAGTATAGACAATCATGACACATCACTGTTCATTTGTCATAACAATTAAATTTCGAGTGTATCTATGTATCTAGATCACGGTACAGTGACAAAATTGTCTTCAAGCAAACGGATGTGAGTCACTCTCGTTGTCATGCAAATTTCTACAATTACCTCACACTAATTCATCGACCCAACCTAAAGTCAAAGACTCAAATCAAGATATCTGTCCACCGTCCTTGAACAAGTTTCCACCTCATTCGTTTCCAAGTCTTTAAAGAACCTGTCAAAAGTAATCTAAGAGACATAATTTTCTATTACCACTGATTTACATAAATAAGACATAAGAATTAATGCAATTAATTAACTTGTTTTATGCCATATTGCTGCAGAGACATAATCTCAATCCGAGAAGTTTGTGAGTGTGTGTAAATGAATAGATATTACAAACTTCAGCACCCACACGTCTAATAAGAAAAATAAGAAAACCTTAATAACAGGAACAAAATATTCATGTGGAATCGCGTTAATTGCTTATAAGAAAAACCATTAAAAATTAAAAGTGTTGTGCTTGAGGAATTTTGAGGTCAGGAATTTCGTTTTGTTTTTTCGTTCCCAATTAATGTGGAAGGGAAATATTTGACCCTACGAAAGGAGGAAGAATATCATAAATTAATCAGATTCAATACTATCGGTGTTCTAGTTTCATTCCCAAGTGCGGAATAATTTAATGAAAAATAAATGATTTTTTCGAGTCAATTTCCTGAAAAAAAATAAAAATAAAATAAGTGGTAGTCTCATGGGCTTGCGATACCTCTTATCTGGGCAAAGTGGGTTAATTTGAGAATAATCTAGTTAAATATGATTCTCCATCGATGACTGGACTGGATACGTATGAATACATCTTGTTGTGAACATCAGAATCTTTTGTTTTTCCCTTTTGCACCTTGTAGGAGCAACCTTCTTCCAAAGATTAAAAAAAGGCGTTTAGCGGAGTAGAAGTAAAACGACTTTCCCATTTCGGCTTAAAAACTTCACTCTCAACGCAGATAAAGACGTTTTACGTGTAAAAGTTGACAAACTTGACGACTTTACAATACTCCAAGCGTATGGTGTGTAAGGGGGAGCAGGATGCTCTTCACTTAGGTCTCAGTCAAGCCCGTTGTTTTCCTGCCTTTTCCACCGGAACTATAGGAACAGGTAAAGCTTTGGATGTGTGTTGCGAAGGATGCAAATAAAGTGACTGAAATTATGAAGTTGAGACTAGTGCGCCTGTGATCAAGAGAATATTCCTGTTTCTTTGGTGAAAGCTAGGATGTCAACTTTATGCACCAGGTCCGATCTTTTGTTGCATTCTCACTAAGATTGGCCAGTGACATTGGATGTTCTATATGCTTTTCTTTTTCTTCCTTGTGATTCTCACAAATTGCTGTGTCAGTGGGTCCTAGTCTATGCATGTGTTTGTTGATGCTAAGTGTCCTGAGATTGGATTATTCTTTGCTTGAACCTAGAAAGTTTTTATATATGAGGTTATCTTGCCGTTGCTTTGCATGTTGAGAGGTTTGCCCAATATTCTTGAAACTCTCTTTGCATCCTTTTGTTGATTTCTGGTTGGTTGGTTGGTTTTAATTATGGTCAGTGCGATTGCAATTTGTGTTCAGTTAGTAAGTCGCCTTTTTCGTTTCCTGTGACATCCCGGCACTCAGAGCACAGTTGAGTTTATTGGATGTTCGATTTGTGATGAATTTAAATGCTACTGGGCTGTCGGAATAAATATCAATTTGTTTGTCTTAAGGGTGGTGTTCCAAAAAACGCCCAACGTCTCTTTAAAAGGCAAAGACTTCTAATGGAAGCCTACGGCAAAGGGTTCTAGGTTAATCGCAAGTGCTATCGGTTGCTTGTAATGTTGAAACTATCCGTCATGGTGCCCGTCATGGTTTCTAAGATTCCCTGTTTTCAAATTGTTATACAAAGCTTTTTAGCTTTAAATCACAGGGATTGTTGCTAACACATTCCTTTTATAAATCTCAGCAAAGCTCGTTTTTCTTTATTACAAAACGCACCGTCGCTCGTTTCTGCCGTTTGTTCAAGGGCTCCCTTCTCTACTTCTCCATATCGTTACTACCTACTACCATCACAAAAAGAGGCTGTGATGAGACTTTTCACTGAAAAAAAAATCCCCAATTGTACTGCAAATAGGGGAACTCCAATTGCTAACCTTTATTTCGTGATCGATAGTCATGATCTCTGTATGACTCTTCAAAGTTCAGCATGACAATGCAAAAGTCCTACAAATTGATGGTTAGGCTAACCAATGGCTTAGAAGAACATAACGATATAACGATCTAATGATGTCGTCTGTGTATGCCAGCAACTAGACAGATTATGCCCTTCTGTATTAAATCCTGCCCCAGTGCACTATCTTTTTCAGCAGGAAATTCAAGAAATCACATGCATTTCCTTGCCGAAGTCCGGTACCCTTTTAGAAAAAGTGCAGAAGAGCTGCACATTGCACAGCATGTTTCCCAGCATCACAACTGGATGAAATTAAGTCTCCGCCCTGTAGAGCTCAAGACGATGAGTGCTATCAACTGCAGATCTGAAGTATGTGAAGACTTGGTCTATCATCGATCTACCGTGCCGGAAGTCACACCTGGACGTGCCTGCTGTTCTTCAGCTTTTTGATAGCGACGCTCTTCTAGCTTTCTATACTAGGAGTGGGATTACTTGCTGGTCAGATAGCAATCTTATTTTTCTACGTCTTAGCACTCATTGCCGTAAAGTTCTTAAAGATAAGAGTTCTGTCAAAGCAATAGATTTGATTACGAATGAGGTAGAGAAGGTAATTCATAAAATTTAGAAAAACGTCCGGAAAGAGGACGATGCTCTGAGGGACTCCAGCATAAGTTGAGAAGGCCGTAGAAGTAAACCAATCTACTACAACTTGTGTTTAAAAAAAAACCTTAAATTACTAAAAAACTTTACAATCCATTTTGGAAAGTTGTTCCTAAGTGACATTTGTTGGAAAGGAAAATCATTATGTTCCCAATGGAACGCAATTGCCTAGGATAAATTAAATTAAATTGCGACTTCAAAGCGGTGTGTTTCAAAGCTTTACAAGATCATAACCTATTTAATAAGAACCCAAAAATTCTATTTACCCCCGTAGTGTAAACCCCAAGTGTGGTTATACCCGAAAAATTAATTTTATCAAGCGTTTATTTACCCCTACTCACACGGTTATCGTGTATCTTTTCTATTATTTCGTTCACCAACTATCGTTATCTTCGCATACCTCTAAAGATAAGGCTTCAGATAGTGCGTTTTATATTTTTATAAACTCTTTATCTCTATTTATAGATGTGTGTTCGCACATTGAATGCCCTCTTACAAATCAAAAACCCTCAAATGAATATACAAAAAAAAAACTACAATCCCGACAATTTCCTGTTAAAAACCATATAAACAAAGTTTAACATGGAACTTAACAAGAAGAGGGAGGCACAAAAAAAAATAGAACCTCAGTTTGAATATCGTTTTTCTTTTTTAAATTCAAAAAGCCATAAACTTTAACAACAATAAATTTGTTTATTTATTTGTTTTCTTGTTCACAAATGAACGTTAATTTAAAAAATTTTTTTTTCTGATTCTATCTATCAAAAACCGAGAGAAAATAGCAAAAAATAAAATAAAAAAAATTGTGTATAAACAATTACAAATGCTAATAAGCCCATCTGACGTAATAGTGCTACTGATTCTGATAACGCACATACACCTACAACTAAACCGCTGGCCATTAAGTAATGGCATCGTAGGTTCACATTTCCAGTGAATTTTGAACATCCTTTTAGAATTTCATGTATCTTTTACCTTTCAATTCGGTTACATTACACTGTAGATACTTTGTGATCATTTGCAATGGTCGATCGTTTGGTCTTGTCTGGTGTCGTCGTCTGCCTTTTATCGAGTAATGAATATTAAACAGAAAACAATTCTTGGATTTTGAAGATACTATCTCTCTGCGGAGTTAATAGCATTGACCTTGAATTGTACTACATATGTGTGTGCTATATGCGGTGTGTGATTTTTATAGAGTTGCCATGGTTCTGATATTTAAAATTTTCTATTCTTTTGGGTGACTACAAGCGACCAACAACATTTTTATGTGGTTGAGGCATGAGAGATTGATTTGTTTGCATTTTCTGGGTCAATGGCGTTTTAGTTTTGCTTTTATTTTTATTTTTTCTGCGAAAAGGAAATTCCAACGAATTTCGCTGCATGTGCAACGATTTTGTGTGGTTTTTGAAGAGAATTTCTTGTGTTGTCTGCGGTTTTTGTGTTTATTTTTAAAATTTTTATTTTAACAAAAATTTTCTTGTCGTCTCGTGTGTTTGGTGTAGAAAAGTTTTGTGATACATTTTTATGTCGATATATGTACATATGTACAAGTACAATACATACCTCATTTGTGTTTTATTGCTCGAAGAATAGTATAATTTAAGTATGAGTCTTGGACTATTCATGCGATAAGATGAGATTTTATATTGTACTGCACCACATGGTGGTCATCAATTTTGTATCTTATGACGTTTGAGGATTTGAACATTCTTTATTAGTTTGCTGGTACATTGTAAAATATTATTGGTGACTTGTGTCGATCATTATGCTGGATTATGTACAAATCGTTCTCAGACCTACTTGCGAAACGCTAAAAAGCACCCGAATTTTTGGACACCATAGCAATTGAAATAGTCACGGTTGTGGTTTTCTTTTTTGTTTCGCTTATGATGTAATTTTTCGGGCGAAATATTTTCAGTGGGGTTTTTCTGCACGACCTTCAGAAAAGTGAGAGTTTTTTGCGATGCGAAGGCATAAGTTTAAGCATACACTGATCTTTTAGACCTGAGTCTTCTCCATCACACAAGATCAATGACAGATTTATTGATCTGAAACCCATTTCCTTGAAATACCCATTAGAAACAAGGTAGGTACAGTAATACCCGGATATGTATTTTCAGCAATGTAAGCGAGTACGGATAGGTTGTTTCCCCGTTTGAGTGCCCAAATACTTAAGTCGGAAATACTCTCAAGGCAGCTATCTGGGGAGCACTTTACATACTTAAAACATACATACATTGCTGATCATAAGTTGTAGATCAGCTGATCTTGTCACCTATTGTGAGAGCTGATTGTGTAATTCCATATACATATTTCCCATTACAACACTCTTACATGCGTTGAGGAGGTGGAGTCTTCACCGAGAATCTTTACATCAATATCTTCTTCCATTTCCCAGATCATTGTAGAATTTTCCAGGCGAACAGCAGACAATCAAGTAGGCCTTGTCGTAGATGAAGCGGAATCTAATATCTGAAAGGGATATTTACATTTTCAGCGACAGCCAGGCTGTAATCAAGTCGCTGAAGTTGTTTTCTTCCAATTTGAAGGTCACCTTAGTATGCTGATTGTCTCTCTATGGCCGATCAGTTCAACATACCCCTACTCTGAGTGATAAACTAGCCAGACGTGGTATCAATTTAAGGATATTCTACCGGAAAAGGGGTATCTCGGTCGTGACTATGTAGATCGTTACTTAAGCTAGATACGATCAGTCGAACCAATTATTTTTGGGTAGATGGCAGTATGTGTCAAGCTTCTAGACAGATTATGCTCAAGCTGTATAACAAAATGCTTTAGTAGTCTAGTTTTATTGAAAAAATCGTTTATCAGCACCACAATAAGCGTCATAATGGGACACTGCCTCAGCGGAAGGCACTTCAAAAGGCTTACTTTAAGCATAAGGAAACTTCACCTGGGAGCATAAATCTTTGATAATCTTGAGGACTTAATGCCTCCAACGCTTAATGCGGACATCCAAATGGTTTTGGGGATAGTTTCTGGGTAACACCTATAAAGATCCCTCTGGTATCTCAATGGACCTAGTCTTGGTTTAAATGTGTCTATGTCTATGTCTAAACAGGAACTCTAACCTAACTTACATGCTCTTACAGATCGTTAATTGGTTGGTTTTGGAGGGTGAGGTAGCTCTTAGGCCTCTTTTGGGCCCTTTGTAGTTCTCCTCAAACGTCTGTTGGAGTGCGCATCATTACTTCGAGATTCACTAATCTTGTTACCTTTTGTGATACGAAATTACCCCAGACTAGATCACTCAAAGTTTAAAGATCACAAAGTGATAAGCTTTTCAAGCGTCAATATTGATCATCATTTCTTAGACTGCGGACCGTTTACTTCTCTTGCATTAAGGTAAGTTAAGCTTAGGTTGCCTGTTAAGGTCAATGTTTACCAAATCTGAGCTTGTTTCCGTTGTTACTGATCGTGAGTGACTTATACTATGAGAAAGATTGTTTTGCGACCTGAGTCGAACCCAAAAACTACTGATCGTTGATTTGAGTAATCCTTCAAACTACTAACAGCTCAAAACAAGAAACAGATCACTGATCCTCGAAAAATATGATCGGGGAACAAAGCAAGGGATTCAGTGTATAATATCTACTGACCTAATCCATCGATACTGTCCACTTGGAACGTAAATTCTAAAGATATCTGAATCATCTCAAAGCTTTAATGAAATTTGAGTCTAAGATTTGTCCAGGCTAGCTGTTTAGGTATCAATAGTCTAATTCTGTCTATCTTAGACCCTAACTTAGGCTTCTTTCTCTTACACTCTATAAGATGTGTAGGTTGCTTGAATCCCCATGACTGGGTTAGCTACATAGGTAGCGCACTTTTTCAGCTTTTTCCTGTGATTATTGCTGCATGGGCTGTTTTTACAAAGGTGATGTCATGGAGTGGTATGACTTTTCAGCTGGATTGAGTCCGATTGTTTCCTGCGTGGCAATGGCCTGAAGAATGTGTCTCTCTGACCATTTATTTGAGAATCCCACCTTTCTACTATTGGTTACTACTCCAACTTTCCTTACACCACTTGTAACAATATATCAGTCTGCTCCTCTACCTTTGAGGCTTAAACTTTAGGGTTTCTATAGTCGACACACGAGTTTTTTTTTCTGTAGAACTGCAGGTAGTATATCTTGTATTCAAAAAAGATTTATTTTATAGCCAAAACCTAATTTATAACCAGCAAAAGAAGATTTCTAAACAACTTTGTATGCAAATTAGACTGCAATCGCCTTGTACACAGGTGATAATTTATTTTCTTATTCTCTGACAATTTATTCTCTGATTTTCTTTCACATGATTTACAACTTAAGATATTTTAATAATCTCCCTCGGGGTAGGTCTATTTATTCCTTACGAACTGAGGTATGCTTAAAACTCTTTTTTTTTGTATTACATTTCCTCTTCCAGCTGCCTCGAGGGTATTGCTTATTAGTGTCTTGCTTGTTCCCATTCTCTAGGGAACACCATGTTTCCCTCGAGAGAAGATAGTTAAATGTCCAATCTATCTGGGAATAATGTACTTAAATTGCATCTTTCATTAACATTTAATTTATGACATTTTGTAGCTTTTCATAGCCAACTATTCTCCCATAGTTACACCCCAAATCATCCTCTCATACTCACCCTAAGTGATTGGTTTGAATTTTCACCAACTAATCTTTTTTTTTCCCCACTTTTCCATAAAAAAAACGACAAATAAACAAAAAATAAACAAGTAAACTGACACTCTAGCAAAAGAAAAAAGAACGAAAAAATAATGTATCTCTATATCTAAGACTACTTATCGTTCGTATCTGATAGAATTACACTTACGTTTGCGAGCTTGAAAAGCCAATGGCCCCGCTTGTTGCTAAGTTTTCTTTTTGCAATTTATATGCCTGCAGCCGGATAGGGTTGAAAATTGACACTTTTTTTGCACTTGAAACTCTCCACAATGTTGACGACAAGACGGACTTAAGCCGGTGGACGACGATAAACGTTACGTTTTAGGCACACACGACAAAAAAAATTAATTTTAAAACGTTATGAATTTTCGATTTAATATTTTTTCGCCAAAATGTAGGTATATCTGTCTAAATAAAATATATACAAACAAATGTTGGAAAATATTTTCTATTTTTATTTTGAAAATTTTGTTTGCTGTTAAGTTTATTTATAGAAATTAAATATTAAAAATAAAAATAAAAATGTTCTACTATTAGGCCAATAGAAAACCGATTAGGATGTGTATAAAAAGAAAAGAAAATTAAAGTTTATTTATTAATTTTGTTTTCTTATTCACGTTGCAAGTTAATTTACCGGTAGACCGACGAAAGAACCGTTCAATACACTATGAAGTCACTCAATGAACTGATGATGGTGAAAAAAAACGGTGAGATTGCTGAGAAACGATCGTTGTGCTTGAAGGTAATGGAAGCTTTTGCTTCTTGGTTGAGTGGGAAAATATTTCAGATACAAAATTTGTTGTTGAAAGAAAAAAAAAGGTGGTGGGAGAAGTGGGAGCTTTTTATCCCACATATTCCACTCGAACTCGTAAGTGGTTGGGATTGTGATTCTGATGGAAAAAAAAGCTTAGATACGAAGGGGTCGATCGACTGTTGATCAGATGGGTTATGTGACAGTTATACTTTTTAGATACAAAATTGGTTCATTTTTTAAAGTTTCAATTGTTAACATCCACTGGAGTCATTCAAAAGTGGTCCATTCTTTGAAAAGATAATGTATCTACAGGGAGATAACAGAAACAAATTATCAAAACAAATATTTTTATTAAGAGATACAAGTGATATTTTTAAGTTTCTCTTTAGTTTTTGGGATATTTTCTCTTAGATTTCCCCTCGAATTGATCTTAAGTTCAGAATGTAGAAACATAGAATTTGAAAGAGTCAGCTACTCATTCCCCTTTCTGAATTTATTTCTCTTATTCTGAATCTCCCTTCATCATCTGTTTGTTGTATCTCTTAACATTTCAGTGGGAGGCACGTTGACATCTTAAGCATTATTTAGGGGTGCAGGCTAAGTTAGGTGGCTGATTACTCAGACATCGCGACACATACTACATTTGAATGTAAGAAACCAAAATTACTATTTTCTTTCGTTCAGGATCATAGCAGTTCTCAAAACTCTAGTTAGTGTGCTTAAATGCCCTCTGTTGGTCATGACTGAGAGTCTTTATTGTGCAGATGCCACTTACTTACTTATCGGGCTTCCGACGCATGAAGAGTTTCTGCCTGAGACACTGCAACCTATTTAGATGGCGCTACAGTTTAGGGTGAACCTGGGCTCCAACCAGCAAGCATCTTTTGTTAGCTCGGTCCTTAGCTAACCGCCTCCAGTTGTGCACTCCAAGTTGGTTGAAGTCCCTTCTATTTGTCCGCGCCACCTAAGGCGAGGTCGGCCTCTCTGCAACCCCCCTTTCTTTTTGAGTGAACTCCTTCTAGTCCTTTAGACCAAGACCTCCTAGCATCCGGGATCGCGCTTGGTCTTTGTAACGGAGATTCGGTCTGCGTTGTCGTCTTCAACCTGGGCGCCGGCATTCTAAGATCCTGTTGTTCATTTTCCCGTTTAAGCCAAACCTATTAGGTCGACGGTTTTTAAGTTCGTGGTTAAATTTCCTCCTCCATTGGCCTTCCTCACACAATTTTGCTCCCGAAGAAGTTCAATGTCTGTTTTGTTTACTCATTGTCCAGCACTCGGTGGCATGATTAATAAGTTAAGTTCAGTGTCTTGTAGGGAATTCATTTTGTTCGTTGAGATTGAGATTCTTGTCAAATTGAAGTAGACGCACTTTTCTATGGTTATTCTTCGTCGAATCTTCACAAGTGTGTCATTTAGCACTTTAGAAGTCACATGACAACGCGTCTCCGTATCGAAATGCGATATATGTTTGGCTTAATCCGAACAGCGTGGAGCAGCATTGCGCGATACCATCGGGTTAGTTTTTGACGGTGGCTCAAGACGATGATTGCTGTCGTATGCAGCTTTAGAGACGATGAAGAGGTGGTGAGTTGATATTTTCCAGAAATGTGCCTTCGCGCGAAAATTCGGTCTATGGTTGATCTGCCGAGCTGGAAGCTAAACTGAGATGGTCGACAATTAGCAGCCTAAGAGATGCCATCTGTTATAAGCAGATTGCGCTTTATTGACTCGATTGAAGCAAAGGCCTTGTGTAGAAGCTTTTTAAGATTTTGCTGTGGTCGTTGTGAAATTACATGCTACCTGGTACGCTTGCATGATCAGATATCCAGCTACAGCTCCATGTTAATTTCGCCTCCAGCGCTTGATGTTATCATTATCAGTCACCTAACAGCCTTCTAAATGACCATGATTCCAACGTTCAAAGAAACACTACAGTCATGCTGTAGTCGGGAAAAAAGTGGATCTGAGCCGAGGAATCACGAGATTTGTATTTCTTCGTAGAAAGCCGAGGAACTTCCAGTATCATCACTCACCGATACTTGGAAATGTACCTCGACAAGGAAATGTTCCGCAGTATGGTATACATACACTAAGGTAGATAAAGCGCACGGAAAGTCACTCAACGAAATATGTGTGTATGAGAGGCTGTCTTGGATAGAATCACTATAAGAATCAGGTAAAGGTACAACCTCAGGCTCTGTCTGGGATTTATCCTACTTTCTTGGGAGCGAATATCCCGCTCTTCTGTACACGATAAACCAGACGTTGACCTGTGAATTTATCATTTCGACTATGACTACACTGAATGAGCAAGACCCTCTAGGACCACCCATAGTTGGACAAAAAATCATGTCCCTAGCTGCAACGTAGTTGCAGGGCTGATCCGTAGCTCAAGTTACTGGGTTAACAGTTACGTAGATGTTTTTTGATATCAAAATTCAGGTGTCTTGTTGAGAAATTAAGGGTCCGTTAGCCTATCCGTCAAGGCCTTACCTGACATTTAAGAATTCTTTTACATCAAACTTCTTCACAAGAAACCTTTGTAACGAAGTTCCTTAGACATTTTCTGACCTAATTGTGAGATAAAATACCCCTTCCCTGGTCGGTAGTTATACGAAGCTCTTTGCAGAGTCTGACAGGACTTTGAGAAAAAGAAAAATTGCCAAACAAAAAACTCTTCATCTTTGCAAACGTTTGCTTCCCGTTGGTATCCATAGCTATTATGTTTATTTTAATGGAAGGCTGTTGTTGTTCCAGAAAAAAAGAAAAACTGCACTGTGCACCCTAATTGAAATATATACAGAACTCGATCTTCACACCCATTTACCAACATCTACCACCAACCCCAACCCAAAGCAACACGGTTCAGGCATATTAAACTTCCAAACAAAACATTAACCGACTTCCGGAAAAGAGTCGTCCATTGAAATCATGAAAGTTTCTCCCCCAACCCATTACCTTAACACCCTTTCTATTATACTTTCGGGATAAAACTTTTCCTCAATAGCAAAGTTTTCCATCCCCTCACCTTTATGCAGAGAAGGCACAACGAACCGAAATATTCGCTGAGGGATTAGTTCGGGTATTCGGAAGAAGAATTCATGAACTTTCATTAGAAAACATGACCATACAATGCAGTTTCATTAGGTACCTCCACGCCCACTCTAGAGTCCTTTTTTCGTTTGACAAAAACCTTTGGCTAAGGAACCATCGTTACACATGAAATGTTGAACTCAAAATCTAATAGTTGTCGAGTAGTAGCTCTCCGGTATCCGATATGCAAAAAGTTTTATCTTCACAGAGTTAGGATATCACCAGGTCGCGCGAAAGGATTTAAAGACTTTTACTCTAGTTTTTCGGGTACAAAGTCGCGCGGGTAGAGGTTTACATATGCTATTCGTGAGTATGTTAATTAATAGAGAGATGCCTCACAGTGGGTGTAAGCGACGTTGTTTTGAAGGGGAGGATTCAGGGAGGATCCTAAAATTTGTTTTCCTTCGAAAATGGGTTTTTAAATCTCCCCGCGGTAATGCTGCGCTCAGTAGTGGCAGACGAAGGAGTAAAAGTTGCAACATTTCGTGTGTTATTATGATGAAAGCAAAGAGAAGCCGCTTTGAGGTCTTAAAAGAAGATTTCAAGTTTAGAGACTCGTATTTCGTTAGCGGGATTACAATTTTGCAGCTTGTACGAGCGCTATAATTGGCTTTAATTTCGGTGGAAACGTATTAAGTTGAAATGTTTGTGTTTACCTCTTTGTGGGTTGGTCTAGCTGAGAGCTTTGCGGGAGAGTATTGGTTCAAAGTTACTAGGAATTCGTTAGTGGCAAAGAAAGCATGCATGTAAATCAATTCCTTGGGATGATTGCTTAAGAGCTGAGCTTGAGAAGAAGTAAGTTCTCTGTCAGACCACTTTAAAACAGAGTTTTCAAACAGAATTGGCTTCTGAAACCAAAAAAAACTCCACTTTTTGCTAAAGTTATTAATTTTTGCGGTGCAAACGTGAAAGAGACACCTTAAATCGTTGCAGAAGTAATTCTCAAGAGTAACCTTTGGGGACAACAAAAACGCCGAGGCAAAAAGTGCACAATATACTCTATTTCTTCAGTTTGTCGTATAAAGGACATGTTCCACTTTCCAATGGACATGTCCAGTCATGGACGGCTGACTAAAACATCGCCCTGAAGTCGAGGATTACTCAACCAACAAGCGTCTACAGTCAGTTCGATCTTTAGAACCAGCTACCTTCGGTTTCCCACACCGAATTGATTGAAGCAACTTTCCTCTTTTGCGCGGTACTTGAGGCAATGTCTTCCTGGACTTTGAGCTCTTTTCGGTGTTCATCCATTCTACATGAATCAAACACCTTAGCTCCACTTGTCCACGCTGATGCAAACTTCTCAAAACACCCAAGGGTGACTTTATACACTCTTGATGAAGGCCCCTGCACCATAGATGAGAGTTAGGATCATAAACATCCTACATAAAGTCTTCTTAGTCGTTCTTGAGAGGATCTCTCTTCTTAGGCCAAAGAAAAAGCGGTTGGTAAGAGTAGTTCTTCGCTAAACCTTTTGACTTGTGTCATTTTCGGAGCTAAAAGCGGAATTTTAGACAAACCACCGACGAATTTATACTTGTTTTGGCTGTAAGACTGTCAACTTCAATAGTCTTTTTAGATTTAAGCTCATCGTCAGGCTCACATCGTATTGATTGAGGCGGATGCAATGACTGGGCTGTTGGACGTCAACGTCGTCTGCAGATCTTTCCAAATATTCATCAACGACTGCTATTCTACTACAAGGTTTCCTTGTTCATTTCTACGAGCGTCTCTTTGGGTTTTGTAGTCTTGTCATGTTCGTTTTGCCTTTTTATCGAACTTTCTATTGACTCGACTGCACGCTTCTCTGGGTTCCGCCGTTTGGTGACACCCCAGTCTTGATCGCTCTGGTTGACGTTTTGCTAATCAGAAGATGGTCCAGTTCACTTGGAGCCAGAGTCCTATTCTATATGTGTTCTAGTGCAAGCTATGTTTTCCTGTTAAAATAATTTAGGAGTTCGTACAAACAGTCGTTGACCATGTCTTCTTTCCTTTCTCCTCTCTTGACGGTTTTCAATTGTCAACACCTCGAAAAATCGATGGCTTCCCCCCATTCCCTTTAAGTTGAAAACTCATTCCAAAGCATACTCCAGCACTTTGCATGAATAAGTTAGTCCTCCTCTCCCTTGTGAGATATCCAATCTCGTACATGCACATCGTCTACTTCTTAAATTTATCTTTCTGCAAGTGTTCTGCAATAGTACGAGTATATATTCGAAACAAAACGAAAACAGTAGCCCTCACCTCTCCCCTATGTATGTGTGATACACACTTAGGCCACTCTTGGTAGGAAATACGATCACGTAGACAGGATTTAAGTACGACGGGCAACACAATTCACTTCCCCAACAACCATATTGTTGCCACTATTCCAAGCATATTCATTCGAATTTATCGCACAACAAAGTATCCCTGCAGAGAGTGGCAGGCATCCTCCTCCAGACAACTTCAGAAACTAGGTCGTCACAAGGAAGTGTCAGATGAATTAATTACAATTTAACTTTTGGTACCCAAAAATGACTTCGATTTATCTCTGTTGACCCGATCTCGGTTCCAGCACACCCTCTACCGAGTTAATGACTTTCTGAGCGAGGTCACAAACGGAGTTTGCCTAATTGCGTGTGCAACTTTCTGCCAGCTCCCCCCCCACCGCTGTGTCGTCTAAAAACTTTCCACTAGGTGTGTGTAATTGTGGCAACTTTGTGGATTTAATTGCTCAAACGAGGCATTAATGGTTTCATGAAACCATTCGCATGACGAATGGTACCTACCCGTAGGTAGGTGGAGGGATAACATTGAAAGATAAGAAATTATTTCTAGATCATGGAGTGAGTAATAACTGTTGTCTCTGGGTCGTGAAATGAAAATATTTCTAGGAAATTTGCAGACATAAATTCGGAAGCGCAATTCAATGAGCACTCACTTACTCATTCAATTGACACTTGTCTGGGGAATAATTTGACCGTCTGTCATTGGCGTGGGGATCTCACCATATAAGGAAAAGCTTTAACTGAGAGACTTGCATTAAGTCATTGAATGCGTTTGATCAGTTTTGACCCGAATGTTTTTGTCTGTGGACTTTAGTCATCTTCAATGTTGCTGATGAGTCAATGGTTCAAGAAGAATGTTCACAGCATTTTCTGAAGCAATGAGATGCGTTCCCTTGTCACAAGATGGTTCTAGAAATTCATTCACTTAGTCAAGCATCACTCCAAGGAATTTGATGGTTTACTCTGATTTACGACATCTATATTATCATTCTGCTAGTGATTAGCACCACTCCTGTTGAGCAAAATGCTGTAAAGGGTAAGTATGTCTGTCACAACCTGGTCCTTGGCAAAATCAATAATTTTGGTTTCATTGGGGAGTCCGAGCCCCACGACGTTCATAGGATCTAAAACAGACTCTTGAGGGACGCCATCAGATATAAAGTAATCTTGCACAAAATCCTCAAAGGACTAGTAGATGGGGACAGCTCAGTTTGGATATGTGGCCCAAAGGCAGAGTAAGCCCTATTTGTTTAGTAACGAGGAGATCAAAGTATCAAGCAGGCTTGAGAAACTTGTTGGTTGAGGCCCAGATCCACCCCGGACTGTAGCGTCACCTAAAGTTAGATCAAAGCTCTTAGATCAAACAAAGTGGTAGGTCTTGACGGCATTCGACTAAAGCTGTTCAAAACTTCACAATTAACAATGACATCCTTCCTGAATTTTCTTATAGGAAAGACTTGTCATACTGAGATCTTCCCCGATAAGTGAAGGAAGGGAACAGTTGCTTCTAGACTAGTTTGCCTAAACAATAAACAGACTTTAAGAGCAGTTCAAAACTGAAAGCCAGGTGCCATAAGGTTGTATGCTGTTACCACTATTTCATAAGCGTGGTAGGTAGTACTTTGGTGATAAAAGGAGATGGAGTTCAAAAGGAGTCTTACAGCCTATCTGACATAACTCGATAGATCTGACATACTTCGACAGTTGCAATTGCCAACCGCTGCATGTAGCTAAATTCATAAGGAAAAGACTGAGGAAGCATTGCTATCAACTTAAAGACTAGACTGGTTCCCCTTAAAGCAGATTAGAGGCGATTAAACAAAAGCAACTGAAGTTCCACTAACCTTAGATTTAAGAAGACTAAGGAAGAGGAGTGTTGGTAGCTGGATTGGATTTGTAAGGAATTAAGGCACATCACCACAAGTCTTATAAGGTGGCGAGTGCTGGGCTCGTATATTGACACTTTTCTCTCAAAGCAGTTCGATGTCAAACGGGTTTAATGCATTTTTGATGACTTGTGTCATGGCCTTCGCCATCTCCTTCCTTGGATAGCTATGTGAGCTTTTTGAAACCCATATTGCTGGTGCAACTGCTTCTTCAATGGGTTTCTCTTGAAGTCTAAATGATCTCGTAGAGCTCATTGTTCACAAAAAGCATCTTGTCTGCAATATTTAGTAGGAATTTGTTTCGGTAGTTCTGCTCTACTTTCAGTTACCCATTTGAACTGCGGTCTTTAGTCTTAAGGCATAGCCCGCAGTGGAAGTCGACGTAAACTTCTTAAAAATCTGTCACATCGTCTGATCGTCTGAAAAAAGGATAAGCTAGTGCATGAATTTTATCACCCATGAGGTCTTTGATCTCCTCCTTTATAGCATCTTCAACTTCGCTTGTTGGCCTTCACCCAGTATGTGCAATTTTTCAAAATAAAAATCAGAAATCATTCTTTATACCATTCCGGATGCCATCCATCTTATCTCCTTACATCGGCTTACTGCTTGACTTCATCATTAACAATCCGTCACCTCATACCTTCCGACTTGTTCCACGAAATCGCTTTAACTCCACCAAATGCAGACGAATCCCATTCCAAATCTTGTCCCAGTTTCATATGAATTCAACCGCCTGGAATGACTAACTCAGTCTTTCTGCGTGCTCCTGATTGGATTAATTCAATCATGCGAGTCAGACGTAGGTAGTAGCTGAGGTCAGGGTTTATATCTCATCTGGTGACGTATCGAATAAGAAAATAAAAAATTCAAAAATTCCTCTGAAGATGAAAAATGACACACATCAAGGTACGTCAGGCTGGTTACCAAAAATACATACTCACCATCTCTCCTTGCCATCCAGAGCGGGTATCGCATGCTTAGATTTTCGGTAAAGGACTCAAAAAAGTAGGGAAATTTATCTCCTCTCTCTCTGTTTGATAGTTCATGCGCATGTCCTTTTAGGAGGAGAGGGGTGGCAGGATAAAAAATTGGGAAATTTCCCAACTCCTGTTCTATCATCTGTTGATTTACATTGCTGCCATTCGATACCCTTCATCAAGGGACACGTTTATCACTGCCACCCCTGCCTGACAAAATAAAAAAAAAATACTTTCACCTCAACGAGAATGATGTCCGAAAGTTTTACGTCTCCTTGCTGCATCCAGCTAAAAAAAAGGGGGAAGGCGTAATCACACCTTAGAGGTCGCATATCCCATCAATGAATTCCCAACCCATTTCGCCCAGTTTGACGCACATAGGATAGAAATCCCTGTTTTACCAAGGAAAGACGAAAAACTTTTTATCCTTACCAAATGCACCTGAGATTGTGTTGTGTGTTTTGTCCTTGGGTTGGAAACTATTTGATGAATTCAAAGCAAGGGATCAAGTACGAAACTTTTCAAATCCTGAGCTGTTTAATGTTTTCCAATTTTTCACTCTAAAAGTGTCGGAGATGGAAAGCATTTTTGATTGTTTTCTGCTCTCTGTTCGGGACACACTTACTTTTGGGACAAGGACACAAGTTAAGCAAACTTAGAGTTCAATTCCTTCGGACATCCATTGACCGAATTTCAGGCTAAACCAGGGTGAGACTTATAAGTTTGTTTAAAATGTCAGTCGGAATGTTATTAGCCAGCTTTTGGGGGCGGCTAGAGGGTCCAGAAAGTAATTTCCTTTTTTAGTCTGTATGGTGTCGTGTTAAGTAAATTTAAGTTTGTATACGTATACACCCTCAAAGGTACATATAAAGCAGGGAATATAATTTTTAATGTGTGTCAAAGGAGTGTTAACATTTAAACAGAGTTCCAGAGAACAGCACTTGGATCGAGGGATTGCCACTTTTGTTGGAATTTCTTGATAAATTTGTGTTCAAGGATATACGAGCAAAGACCCTGTTGAGGTATTAAAATAGTTTTAAATGGAAACAGGTGATGTGAGTTGAGGTGTAAATAAATCAGGTGGTGGTAGAAAAGTCTTACACTTCAGTAAAGTGGATGGATTTGGAAGATTTTAATTCGAAATTGAAAACTTTGTTAGGGGAAACTTCCATAAGATTTCTTATTTGAGGTGCGAGATTGTTAAAGAAGAGATGCGAATGAATTTTACATAAGCGGTGTACTGGAGTCATATCTCGTTTTTGTATTTCTTTTGCTGTGTAAAAGGACTTTTCCATAGAAATTCACTCTCTCAGTTTGTAAACTTTAAAATTTGGTACATCAATTGCCATTTCATGTAACAAAAATAGTGAAAAACCGCTTCCCAGGCTCATAACACGTGCCTTAAAATTTGATTTGCGAAAAGGACTTCAAGCTGACTCTAGGCCCTTCTATCCGGTGTTGGGCATACTTTTTTTGATTTTAAAAGGCTGCTCACCTCATTGATGATGTCTCTCAGCTCTCTTTCAGCAAGAACGCGGTAGTGTTTGACCGTGGTAAGAAATAAAGGACTACGTGCTGACTCCAGGCCCTTCTATTCAGTGTTGGGCAACATTTTAGTTGATTTTTGAAAGCTGCTCACCTCATTGATGATGTCCACCAGCCTTAAGAACGCGGTAGTGTCTTCCTACATAGGCATTGACAGTGGCAAGGTATAAAGGACAACGCGCTGACTCTAGACCATTCTATCCGGTGTTGGGCAACATATAAGCTGATTTTTGAGGACTGCTCTGCTCACCCCATTGCTGATGTCTTTCAGCTTTAAGAACGCGGTAGTGTCTTGCTGCATGAGCATTGACAGTGGCAAGGTATTAAAGACTACGTGATGACTCTAGATCCTTCTTTCCTATGTTGGGGAAGAACCTAGATTGTTTGTCCCTCTTTGACTCCTCTTTGATAGTCCTGCGTCAGTTTTTTTTTTTTTACTTACAACAACCTCATAGCTGAAAATGGTCTTGGGTCATGAACACTTGGTATTCCTTCACTTCCACATCACCTCCACTTGCAAATTCTTTCCCCCCCCACCACCATCCCACTTTGGTACCCAAAAATAGCAAAAGAATGTTATTTGTGATGAATTGTGTGCTCCAAAAATAATCTGGTATCGTTAATGATTTATGGAAATCCATTAACTTGCTGCAATGGAAAACTGTTTACCGTACGCCTTTATAGCGTGCTTATTGAAGAATGTCCTAAAAATACTACCCACCCGTTTGGCTATTCAAAGTATCTGTTTATTTTCATATAAAACTTCGTTTCGATTGGAATTTTTCCAGCAAAATTAAACAAACTACACCGTGACGTCAACAGAAAGCAATCATGTTGCGATACAATAACTTCCAGGTAACAATCGAGAGCGACTGAAAATTCCATTCGGAATAGTTTTTGAAGGTCTAATGGGACCAGGGAGGGCATTTGAAAAATGCACATGTGCTGCAGCTACAGCGAGGAATTCCTGTGTAAACACACGATGGAGGTCATACAATGATTTCGGGCCAAAAAATTTGAAAATTTATGAAACGGAATAGAGTTTTTCTCACACCGATCCTGGTCAAGATCAAGGTGAATACGTGTTTCTGAAAGGTCACACAATGTGCAATCTGGTTGGTGTTGGACTATAAATACCAACTGGCAGACAACTGGCGATTGGTACGGAGCATTGGCACGGCACGAACACGTAACGCGACTTGTTACGATCGATAAGTAAATATTTAAAAATACTCAAACGATCGCATCACATTTTCTCGGGCAGAGGCCATGGGGCTGCTGGTCTTACGTGGAAACAAATTGTGAGGGTATGCTAGAATGTGTTATGGTGGCAGATGGTTTTTTATCATCCAATACTGCCTTGCGGTTAGGTGGAGGAGGTTCAGGAATCTCATTGCGGTTTGGCAGGTGATCGTGTGGTGGCAAGATGATGTTGGAGATCAGTAGATTGATGAACAAATAGTGATTCATGGTTTTTTCCAGCGAACACGTGCGTTGAAGATATGAGATCAACCTTTGCTAGTAGCTTGGCGTTATTCGCTGTTACTAGGCTTAAAATTGACAAATCAACATATTCCAGTTGACGCCTATAGTACAATGGACATGTTTTTGTGTCTGAGTGCTCCAGTGTGGTGTTCCAACACCTAGACCTTTTTACTTGTGCAGCGGTCTTCATTGGAAGGAAACTGAGAGTATACTTCTTCGATCTGGGGACCTGACGAATACGAATGCCTTCAAGACTTCGTGTGGATCATTAAGTTCCTAATAGATCTTTGTGGTATCACAATGGACCTGCTTAAGGTGTTAGTGGGTCCTTGGCTAGGTCTGCAGACCTTTCAAAAGTAGTTACATGAAACACTCAGCTTTCTTTATCATCGGCGTACAAGTCCCTGATTGTTGGGACCCTTATCTCCTTTTGTTGACAAAACTGAAAGCAATCAGAAGACATACGTTAACCCAGTTTCCACCCATGATATCATGTGCTTGGTCATCACTTGCGTGTTTCTAAGATTCTTGACCTATTTCTTCATCTTTCAAAGGGTTAATGACCTCTCTGTTCACAAATGTTTCCCATCACCCTGTCAAAGTTAATCAACAAGTTCCAACACCGAAACACTGTCATTTGTCCTCCACCTTAAGTTCGTCTACTTTTTCCTTGTCAGACTTGTTGTTCTTGTTTTTCTTGTTAAATTCTTTTAAAAACCACTCCCCCTACACATTGTGATCTTGACAGAGAGTCTTTAAACTGTTGAAAGAGTGTGGGCGTACATTCACTATTCTCACGCTCAATGGTAGCCCCAACGGTGTATTTCTTTCTTCTTTTTTTTGACTCAGAACTTGCTCCTTGTAGTACATAAGCTGCTAGTTACTTGAGGTAGATGTATCTTCATCGCAACACCAACCGACGTGGCGACACAATTTAAAAAAAAAAACTAAATTCTTGGGCTTATTGCCAAGATTTTTGTGGCTCGAGAAGGGACCATCTATGTGATGGTGGACAGAAAAGAATGAGAATTCATGTTCTTGCGAGTTTGCTTGTACTTTTGACAGTCGGACTTGTCAAAATAATTTAAGAGGTTTGAATTAGTTTTGCATATACTCTGTGGGATTTATGTGAAACTGTTTGCCATGCCAACCTAATATACGCTCAAAGAAGAAGAAGTAGGACACGAGTTTTCTTCCTCGCTGGCGTGCGAATTGACTCGATGATTTACAACGATGATTTTTACTAGATGGCGCTACAAATCCGGATTGAGTTTGAGACTCTAACTGGTCTTTTGTAAGTTTCAAATCATTCAACCAAAGGCATGACTTCATTCCTGCTTTTGTTTTCAAATTTTCAGCTCTGCGAAGATCTGATGTAGATTTTGAAAAGTTTTGGATTTGTTATTGGCTTTGGACTCTCTTTTCAAGCATTTTGCGCTGGTCTTTCGTCTGTTTCTTCTCACCATTATCAAAACTGAAGCCTACAGTAGGGTGTCAGTACAGTCTTTAGACTTTCAGGCGTCTTTCAATAGACGGAATAGAAAGAACTCTCTCGAGATGCTGATCATCTGAAGTTAAAGGTTTTATAAGGCAGCTTTGATTCTTTAACCAAACCAGTGTATGTTTTCGTTTGGAAAAGATTGAAAGATGGTGGTGGGGGCTTGTTGGTCACTCCATTAAGATCATTTTTCAGACAGATGCTGGGTTTGGCCTTAAAACTTTTGAACTACTGTACTTTAGCCATAAGTTGGATACGTATCTAGCAGTTGGCAATGGCTTACGAAGATTTTTCTCAGCCAGGCTCTAGGGTGGACATATGATACAAGATGCTCATCTGTTTCCTCTTTTCAAGATACTTCACATGAATGGATGTGATTGCGTTTGTGGTTCCTACGCAAGCTAGTCGCTTTGTCAGGATGTTGAAATTCGCAGTTTTCACTGCGTCTGGCCACTTAACTAGGCATGCATACGTAAGCATGGGCCTTATTATGGCTGTGTACATCCAGTGGAAAGTGGCAGGTTTGGGCCCCATTCTTGTCATTACTAGCTAGCAAAGAGCCCTGCTGTCGCTTGATCCTCGGACAGAAACTTTTCCTACAGCTTTATCCCTAAGAAAATGGAAAACCTTGTAAAACTACAAACTAGTCTCCTTCAGACTTTCTCCTCCAGACATTTCCTCTGCCTTCACCCAACACATAAAGCTTCAAAGAGATGTTATGACATCCCCTGGTTTGACTCTTGTCCCTTCCCGTAATCATACTCTGTGAACACGAGTTGAAGACCAAGCTCTCAAAGAAAGAATACCAGATACCACCACACTTGTCATTTAAATTGCCAACAGAAATGGAAACACAACATTTAATGCACCACAGCAAAGTCCTGACCGGTATCCTATATCCTTTTCATTAAATTCTTACTCGACCAAGACAATCGGATATACGTAGTTTCTTTTTATACAATCCATGACCAAAGGAACCCACTTCACTTAAGATTGCATGTGCAGAAAAAATATCCTTAAGCACTGTTCCTCTTTGATACACACAAACACACCTACTCCCACTCGTACTCGTATATCGTACTTAATTGCTCCATTAAGCGGTTTGCATTGAGAAATTGCCTTGAAAAAGAAAAGTGGACGATTTTCCTTTTTCCAGGAACCATACCATACCATACCATCTCATGTGCACAATGAAAACAACTCCTCCTGTGTAGACTTGGGTGAGAGAAAGGATCAAAGGAATCGATTAAATCAAAGACAATGGGCCAATTTGTTCAAAGCTTACATGCTACTTTTGGTTAACCGGATATTAGAAAACGTCCATTATACAGTGTTTCAGTGTGTGTGTGTGTGCGGGTGTGGGTATGCATTGCAATTTCATTCAACAAGACATAATTGGATTTAAAAGGATAATAAAGCAAAGATTTACGATGTTAATACACAAGAAGTTCCGAAACAATGGGTGCGTCTGCTTATTGGTGAAAACACAATAAATTATCCGTATCAGGACTTTCACACATATAAATAGAACGGAGCCATATGGCTAACACAATGGGGGAGATTCTTGAAAGGATCATACACGACAGATTGCCCTCACGGCAAGAGCATTGTCCGAACGTTTCGGTGAGACGCCATGAAAGTGGTAGTGGACAAAGCGGCTAAGGGGCGATATAAGAATAAAGATGGCGAAGGACATAAAAATAAGCCACTCGGCTAATCGGCCATACAGAGGAAGATCACACGCTGGATCACTTGCCACCAAACTACTTTACAGGAAGGTGATGTATGCAACCAAAGAGAAGGAGTAAAGTACCACATCTCTGTGGATGTCCCACAAGGATCTACACTGGACCCCAAAGAATTTAATGATGGAGTTCTGGGACTAATATTGCCGCGGGAGTCAAAAGTTAACTGACAACATCGCCGTTGTTAACGTGGAAAAACATATTCACGAGAGGGGGTCAGGTACGAACGAAACAGTCGTTCAAATCAAAGGTTGGCTAGGATCTTCCAGTTTGGAATTATGTAAAAGACGAATTATCAGAAAGGACTCCTCGGTCAAAAAGGCGTCACCTGGACCTGGATGTGCAGACTAGTTAGCTCAGTTCTTCTATACCTACGCTCTTCTAGTTTGGATAATGGCACTTGCGTGAACGTACAGACTTTGCGCATTGAGGATGGTCATCGATTTTTAAATAATCTCTGATGAAGCAGCCCATAGTTCCTATTGGCATCCTCGCAACCGATATGCTAAAGATTTTCAAAACAGGAGGGCCTCGAGCTTACAAAAGACAAGTGTAAACAAAAGGATGACGGAAGAAACCAAGGCCTCCTTGATAGTTAAGTAGCAAGGCTTACAAGTTGATTCTGATCGTTGAGGTCTGGGCAAATCGAGTATAGATGGGGATCGCAACTTTTACCTTACGCAGTTCCTCGCTGTTTATGGCGACTATCGCATCTCACTTCTCTGTCCCGATTGTCCAGATAAGTAGGTCAGGTCAGCCTTCACAAGCCAAAACGATGATTGACCCCTTCTCTCCCTCGTTCATTAAATCTCTTTAATTGCTCAAAACCCTCCAAAAAATACCAGTCGACATCATAACATCGTTTCATCTCCATCACGGTGATAGTTTAGTCATTACTTTGATAAAGCTTCAAGCTTAAAATGAAAACGTACCGTTTTCGACACTCGAAAGTACTTGAAAAACTGTTCCCAACCACGATGATAACTTTTAACAGGTGGAAGCGAACTGTTTCCTGGTGATAAATTTCGTGCAACAAAAGTTACATTAACAGATTTTTGCGAGGCGAAAAACTTTTAAAAATGGATTCCATCCTCTGTGGAACGACAGCAACAACAACAACAAAAAGGATTCAATTAATTAAACTTTGTAGGATAAAGTTTAACTAGGAGTGCGTGGCAACTCACAGTCCCTGTGTAGTTGTCACACAAGGACAAACGACGAAACAGTTGAATGGTAAATCCTAGACAGAATTGGAATTAACGAATTAGAAATCCCCACCCCTCCCCTCAAGTAACGAAGCGATAAGTATCCTTTTTGATTGTTTATTTAGGTTTTCATTGAGCGATACATACAGTGATTACAAAACACTCAAAGGATGCGCTCCAGAGCCAAAGGATTACAGAATAATAGAGTTTAAATAACTTTTAAGGAGCAGAGGACTCTAAAAAGGATTAAAATAGTTTACGCGAGGACTGTGTACGTGTTGGGATGGAGATAATATCATTATGTCACAATCTAACTGTTTAATATTCTGTTATCAAGAGTTCGAGATGACTAACACTTTATAGTTGGGGACGTTCTACGTGCGGCAGGGAGAGTGTGTAGAATGTGAATTGGTTGCTAATAAGCTAAGTGGACTCGAAGGGGATCAAAAGGCAAGTGAATGACTTTGGAGAGGGAGTACGATTCACAAATGATAAGGGGAAGGCTTTAGGCATTACCCTCGGTGTAACTTCTATTGACACAAGGTATTCGATCGAGGGGTGGGTGACATTGAACATAGACCAACAAAGTTGGAGAAGGAACATAGGAAGGAGCACCTGAAAAAACCGACCCAATTGCTGCAAATCTAGTCAGAACGAGGAAGACTGCACTGGTTCGGCCACATGGAGCGAATGGACGTGAATGCTTCAGCTATCAGATTCACGAGGAAGGAAGACTGAACTCCCAGTTTAAAGATCAGGCAATCGGGGAAGCTAGAAACCTTGGTTTAGTAACCTGGAAGCAGTGTGCCCGGAATCGTGGAGGATGGAAAGCGGCATAAGTTCAGACTCTGACCCTCCAAGGGTCACTGGCCTGTCTATACAAGAGTTCGATAAGACCAACAAGGACTACGCTCCAAAGTATAATGGGCTTCCACATGAGAAAATTGAAGACTTTAAGTAGGAAGTCTTGTAGATACCTAGAATCACCCAAGGAAAACATTCTTTACACAGTAAGAGTGTGGGAACTTCCACAAGCGATTCCTCTTCTTTTTTTAAAAACATTTTCCATGTCCTTATTTGTTTAAAAGATCCTAGATCCTCTTGCTTCCCAAGAGCCAAACGACTGCAACAGACAATTAAACTGCATTACTGCCTGCACCATGGAGTACCCATCTGCAAGAAATGAGCTCCATACGAGTGCCATTTCCAAATTAGATACATTGTTGTTTCCCCAAACGACTTCCACCAGAAGGAGGAAGGCATAACTACACAAATCAGGCTAAAATTTCAGCGCATCTGGGTGGGGGAAAACAAACTCAAAACTCTCGTGTATGTGTGTGGGAAAAGCACCAAAACCGGCAAATGTCAGGATGTGCACATTTTTTTGAACTCACTCCTCTCCTCTCTGCACTCCTGCAGTTCGTTGCTAATTTATCGTTTGCCATTATCCACAACTAGAACGAGCAAACGGGTCTTCCTTAAAATCCTCTAAAGAGTCGAAGTTTATTTCCCCATACACGGATGAATGAGTGGGTGCGCGCTGCTTTTGAAGGCGGGTGGGATATGATAGTGCATGCAGGGGGTGTTGAAAGGTACGATGCATAGAAATGAATACTCTCACTTTGTGTGGGTGTGTGAGTGTATGTGTTGAAAGGAGTGTTCCATAATTTACAATATTATCTCTTGTTTTCTGTGAGTGAAATTGAATGCTATAGATGGAGAAAGAGAGAGGGAGAGACGGGTGAGAATGGGTGGTAAAACAATAGAAACGATAAATTACACCATATTCCTTGGAACAATAAATACGGGAAAAGGTTTATTACCGCGTATGTTTTATTTGGGGGAAGAAACAATGCACGTTGGCGAAAGGAATATAAGTCACGAGTCAGTTAAGTCGATGGAATTGAAGGATTTCGCCATTTGGAGAGGCACCCTATGGTGAGAGCTGAGAGCGGAGAGCGTAGGTTAGGGTTCGATATGAGTTACTCCTTGCTACTTATGTACCTACTAAGGTGGAGTTACAGTTCGTGATGAACATGGGCCTCAACCTGCAAGACTCGCCAGTAAGCCCTGTCCTTAGCTAACCGCCTCCAGATTCACACTCTAAGTTGGTCGAGGCCTCCGTCTACTTGTACGCACCACCTTAGGCGAGGTCTTCTTCTACTGCTCTGTTAGATTCGAAGAATCTCGGGGCCAAAGCGTTAATGTCCATTTGCTAGGTCGATATCGCTGTACAGATTGTAGGTATAATTCGTCGTTGAATCTCTTCTTTCAGAGACCGTCAACGCAAATAGAATCGAATATCTTTCGAAGAATTTTTCGCTCGAAGTGATCAAGAGTTCATGCTTTAGCGCCTAGAGTTGGAACAGGGGGTCCCTCCTAACGTGCTCTCAAAATTAATCAGGCTGATGATTGGACCTGAGGTTCGATTGAGAACGTTCAGAACCTAAGGAAATATGATGGACTCAGTTTTGACTACCTGACAAAGCCTTGTCTAGGACCTTTTATAACTACTTTTCGTTATTTTACCATGAACAAAACACTTGAATGCGTTTGCGTGGATGATTCATAGGAAATCAGCATAAACTCTGGCCTCTTCTCAGAGGAGCTCTATTGATTTTTTTTTTTTTTCAACGGCTCGAGAGCTGGCAAAGGACTTAAACATCGACATGGCCTGCTCCGGATGTATCATCCAAGCACTCAGCAAACTCCTGGTATGGGGTCATGCAGAATGGTAAGTGCTTCCACAAATCTTGTGTCAAGTTATCGCATGGGTCACTTCCTTGTCACCATTCCCTCCAGTCTAGGTCCTTGGAATCGATCCCTCCAAATTCGTTAGTAGCTCTAGATTGTCGTTTATCTCTTATAGATGGCGTAGATGGCATAGAGATATTCCAAGGAACATTAAGGCCAGATATGGAACAACTACACTTATGCTTCCAGTTTAAGTACTTTGGGTATACCGAACGCTTCACGTAAACTCAAACGTAAACTAAACGAATTCTAGGTGGACAAGTGGCACAACGTGTCTAACGACATAGCAAATTTGGCTACGACAAGATCTGAAAAGCTCTGAGAATTGAATTTCTCTCAACAGATCGCATGTCAGGACCGTAATAGGTATCATCATGGAACACTGTTCAATAGGTTAGCATGCAACAAGGCTGGGAGTACATTCAAATAATTTTTGTAGAAGTTGGATGGACGAAGAAGAGGAGGAAAGCATTCCCGACCTTTTCTGTAGCTGCTCAGCTCTCTCGCGCTTCATCAGAAGCTCCTATTGGTTCAACGAGTAGGTAGGGAGATCTCTTCAGATCCATATGGTATCACAATAGATCTATTACTGGTGTGCTGGCAACAGCTGCCTTACCCAACCCAAGAAAGGATGGAAAATCAGTTGATCGTCCTGGAAAAACTTGACGCAGAAAAGCGTATCAAACAAAGGGTGGTATCGTTTTCCTACGAAAAGAAAGGACTTATAGTTTTTATTGACTACTTTGAACCGTGGACTGAGAAGCTTCACATGACAGTTAATTTTGTCTTTGCCTGTGATTATGCCATACAAGTATTTTTGGTTGTCCCGCTGAGATTTGAACCTGATTCAGCTCACTTAGCACCCCAACCACTACGCCAAAGGCAACACATGAGTCTGAAATATTTCCCATTGCCAACGGAATGACTCATAAAGTCATTCTAATCTTGCGACAAGTATTTTGCAAGTGTATTTTGGTGCCATGATGTCTTCTTCAAAATATCGCTCAAAAATTGAGTGACAACACATCTAATATTAAATGAAATTCTCAACAAGTCCAAGTCGTGACAAATCCCCCATAAGTTATTCCCTCTCTCCCGCTCACCAAATGTATCGAAACAAATATCAACAAATGGTCTTTCTGCCTGCCTCCTCATATCACTGCTAAATATCACACACGGTATTTAGAATGCTTGCCAAAAAAAAAGAAAGATAAACCGACAAAGCGCCCAAAATACTTTAGACTTTGTGTTTCATTGTCAAACACAAACCGTTCCAATGTGCCAGATGTGTTATTTGAAGCATACACCTCACATGGATATCTCTCCCCAGCAGCAGACACACATATCTGTACTTTCGACGTCATATTGGTTGGAAAATTAGCTTAAATGATTATTTTGAATTAAAACGATTTGCTGTCAATGGAAGTCGGCCAAGAATTGGGGAAATAATGACGATGTCCCCCTTACATGACAGGCGTACTTTTTCTTGTTTCAATTTAACAAATGCCAAGTGGCATTCCCTTGACATTTGTAATTTTGTAAGAACCTAGGACGAACTAGTCAGTAGCCACCACTTGGAAGCAGAATCGTTGTCGGAATCAGATTTTGGCAAGACTTATTGGAATTCAATCAAAAATGCGAACGACGGACATGCATTTCGTCACATCATCCTTAGTTTAAGGTTTTGGCAATAGATGACGACACTTGATCGACACTAGGATGGTTGAACTTGGAAATTGTCAGCAGAATGTTGGCAGTGGTGTCTTAAAACTCTGCTTTTGCTCTGGTTGCAACGAATTACAGTCTTCGTCAGGACCTTTGCTTTCTCCTGTGGCGATAGGTATAGGTGGCGGTTCAATAGAAGTCCAAATAGTACTAAGATGTGCCTTTTTGTTACCACGACTTGTGTCAACTAGTTGATAATGTGTGTTGTTGAAGATGGATGAGACAATCGGTGCTTAGATCCAGCCTTTGGAGTTTAGGAAACGGATTAGAACTCTTATATTTTTGCCCAATATGTCGTTGAGGTCGTCGAAGAATAGTTGGTTAAGTGCACGCAATGGACACCAATGCTGCGGTCCGAAAAATCTTCTAGTCCGCCCCCGAGGGACAGCGCAGTAGAGGAAGATCGCGACTCAGGTGGCGCACGCACGTTGAAGGGGACCTCAACCAACTTAGTATACGAAACTGGAGGCAGCTAACTAAAGATCGAGCTGCTGCGGTTAGAGACGCTTGTTGGTTGAGGCCCAGGTCCACCCCGGACTGTAGCGCCACCTTCAGTAAATGCACGCAATTTAGCTCTTGCCAGTGCCAGACATTTGCAGAGAAAATGGTTTCATTTTAGCAGCTGCGGCAGTGAGGGTTGTATGTAGTTCATACCTAGTTTGGCCGCATGGTCTCCAATTGACTAGTACCCCGTGGTTATCGCCGGTCGGGTTCTGTTTAGGAGATATGGCGCAGTTGGTTAACCCCCTCGGTTTGAGGTTGGGTTTTTGCAGAAAGTGTGAGTAAATTCATCCTGCTCCTAGCGAGATGTGGACCCTTGTTGCGAGTAAGCCATATAGAGCTGAGCCTGGCTAGTTCATCTACATGCTCGTTGTCACTGTGCCCTGGAACCCAAAGCAGCGTGACCCTAAAACGTTCGCCTGCAGTGTGGAGGATATAATAGCCGAGTCAAAAGCTTTGATAGCAGCTTGGCTCGCGCCCTAGCTGCATACAAGCCTCTCGGATTGCCAGTTTTTCTGACTAGAAGACGCTGGGGAAATTTGGCAAGCGGTACGATCTTCATATTTTCAATGCTTCCGAGAAGCAACCGGCCCCCACACCACAGTACGTCTTTTGATCTGTCGATGTAGATGACCGTATCGAAGTCCTTCACCACTCCGTCTTTCTTCCACTGAGCTCGGGTGGGGAATCTTACGTCGAAGATTTTTCTGAAGTTTAGTTTTGGTGTGATGCAGTCGATTGGCAACGTGACTATGCCGTTTGGCAACGATTCCAAGATGTTGCTGTGGCGGCTGGAGCATGCAGTCCAGCACACAGATTCTTTAAGTCTGACTACGCTGCATAGTGCGGTATTTTTGTGTGTGTAAGATGGTAAGCATAGTTGCCTTCCAAAATATAAAATACTCGACACAAATTGTTGTAAGAAGTGAGGATCTTCAGACACTGTCGCTTCAAATATCCATCCAGAAAGTCATTCAATTGCTCTTTCATCAGTCTTCGGTCTTAACGGTAGTGGCGTGAGCACATGTAAGGGTGGCTTATCCACTTGAAGTCGAAAACTACGAATTCGCATCTCCTAGACAGTTTCCAGTTTTATGAGTAGCAATTGCAGTGTACAAGTTGCATACCTTCAAACCGTTGGTCATAGACTTCCCCGGTCGTATTGTCAAATGAGAGCATTCAAAGCGGGTGTCTCGAAAGTCACAAACCCCATAGGACAACTATGCTCAGCTTCGAAAACGTCGATGGGAAGAAATAGCTCTCTTGGTGTTGGTTAGATCCAAGGAGGAGGTACTCTTACTCTTTCGTTTGATGCCTCGAACGACCTTCTCAGAAGTTCAATCAATTTCACATTGACAAGCTTTGTTACAACAACAACCCTTCCAAAAACAGATCTAATTACATACGTAAGCCCTTTTCCGAAAGCGTGCTAGGATTAACTACTTCCACAAAATCCCATCAATCAATCCGCCATCAAGTGGCCTTGTACATACATTCAAATAAAAATTCACCACCGTGCCAATGTTTGCTGTAATTACCATACACGTATCCTTTTTAAGTCATCAAATTCCCGAGCGGGAAAATATGATTTTTTAAAAATTTATTGAAATGCAATATTCTCTGCAGTCTTTGAGGCTTTTATTGACTTCAAATGTCATGCCAGCTAATTGGATATTTATAGGTTACACCGCCTGCGTGTAACACACAAAAAAGGCTCGAAGTCATGTTTTGAAAATGCAAATATTGAAACGTTGTTCATTTGGCACTGAAAGAGTTGTGAATGTTTGATGAGAGCGTGTGTCGCCGGTGGTGTGCGTGGGATTGGGATCCAAACACGAAAACTATTTCAACTCAAAAGATTTATCCCACCTTCCTTTTAGAGTGAATCCAACGTAAGCCGGAAGATAAACAGGATTTATTCAGCGCACACAGAAAGAGAGTGAGGAAGATTTTTGTTACAATTTCACTTTTACTCCACAAATCCGTTAGTTTATTACAAAGACGAATAAGGAGATGAAAACTTTTACCATAAGAAAATCAGAGAGAGACTTGCCGTCCAACTTTTTATATTTACTCAACCGAAGATTGTACGCGATGAAGGAAGCTTCTTTCAACGGCATGATGACAGCTTTAACGCTGTTTGTCAAGTTAAATTCGTTCGTCTGGAAGGAGTTTCATTCAAAAGCGTGGAACGAAAGTTCCCTCTCTGTGTGTGAGTGTGTGGTAGAATGCAAGTGTTGAAACATGAATTCATAATGAAATTGAACATAAACAGGGAGGAGGAGGCTGCCGCCGACGCCCGGGGGTAAGCAGAATTTAAAGAGAAACTTTTACCAAATGGGAGTTTCTCAAGTAGTTAAAGAATATATTCATTGTTTTGCTTCAGGAAACGTTGATAGGTTGTTGTAGTCTTTAATTACTAAGACGTTGAGAGGTGCTTTGTTTTTGAAACTCATTCATGGTGGTTGTCTCTAGTTTTTGAAAGGCTTTAGAGCTGGGATGTGTTTTTGTTTAGTTTTTTCAGAGAGGGAACTTGTCTATTGAAATGATTTGTTAGAGCTTCTATGCGGATGTGCTGTGTTTTTTTTTGAAAGGACACCCACAGCCCTATGCCCTAATGCTTGCCTTTCGATGTACAGTTTTCAAACGTATGGTCATCGTTGTGATGGCTTTGAATGTTCCATGATTCCTTGTTAGAAGTACTAGCAAATTGTCTAGAAGAGTTCCAGCACCTCCTTATATAGAGGTCTAGGGAACTCCGTTAGAACTACTCTTAGATTAGGTAGTTGCTCCCGCTAAACAGGATCACACTTAAACCGGAGTGCAGGTCCATTGTCCTACCAACTAGTGTACTGGATTACCGGCACAAGGAAATTTGCATGATGGATTTCCTTGTCAAGGAAGAAGCTTTGCAGAGCCCTTCCTATACCAAACTATGTGCAGAACCATCTAGATCCACAGACATAGCTCTTCCATTTTTGGTGCTTGTTGACGT
This sequence comes from Criorhina ranunculi, assembly GCA_951813785.1. Lineage (NCBI taxonomy): Eukaryota > Metazoa > Arthropoda > Insecta > Diptera > Syrphidae > Criorhina > Criorhina ranunculi. Next base: position 8,879,100 of record OX638382.1, on the reverse strand, counting down.
CCTTGTTCGAGGAGTCAGTATTCCATCTCTTCGATAGAACGAACAGCTTGACAGTCCAGTATATCTTTATCCTAGCAACACTATTCCTACGTCGCAGTATGTTCGAATAGTGTCGCCATAAACAGTGTCCATCCGCCTTTGCAAGTTTTCTCAAAATCACCAAAGAGGCCAATTGACTTCCAAGGAAAAAATACATCTCATCCACACACAGGATGTGAATTTTATCGAAAACCCTCCATTCAGTTACCATCGTGATTTTTTATTTTTTTTTGCCTTCACAAGGAACCATCTATCATCCATTGAATAACTTCCAAATCGGGATCCCACTTATACATTCCTTTTCTCATGGCTGTTTGATTTCCAATTTTTTTTTTTCGCTGCCAAAGTCATATTTTGTATTTCAATCTGTTTACAGGGTTTTTGAATAAACACCAATAGAACGTGTAGAAATTTGTTGAGATATGCTTCAAGGATTCAAAGTATTTTTCTGGCCACTTGGGCATCATAAAGGAGGAATATGTATGTATAGAAGCGTGTTTTTTTTTCTTCAATTTTTATGTTCGATAAAAAGATTTTAAAAGAAAAATCTAATCGATTGGGAGTGTTATGACACGTGGCATTGGGTGGTGGGCGTCGATTCAGTTATCCTTACAAAAATCCTCAAGGACTCGCACTTGAGGAGAACGTATGTATGTGCATGTGGGAGATTTGTTTTTGTGTGAAAAATCATGGAATGAATCAAAATGTAACAATGTATACTTTGGAGATCAATATCCAAGCCCTCAATAAGGCAGACTTTGACTAAAAGAGCTCCGTTGGGGTGTCCCTTAATTACTTACTTAAACACTTTCACTCATTGTGGGATGGAGCATAATTAAAGCATATGCTTTAAAAATTCTTATCCAACCACTATTTTTCTTTTTTTTTCAAATAAGTCCTTTTTCTGGCTTGGTTCCTCTAGATTTTTTTTTCCTCCAAATTAAGGTTTCTCCGATCTGTGATCGGAATTCGTTTTACAGGAACAGGAACGAGCAGTGTGATGACCAAAGTACGCTACCATTAGGTATTCCGCTGCTGACTTTGTTTACTGCTGCTTTCATTTCCTGGAATGAAATTGCTTGAGCATGGGCAAGACGTTGAACTTCAGCCTTGAGTTCATCGACCCATAACTACCAGAAGGGGTCAAGAAGGTCTGTGAATCTACTTCAACAGGCTATCCAAGCATCAATAAATGAAAAAAAAGTTCATCCTTCAACAAATTGTTGTCACGATTGAAATTCTCAGAATAAGTCTGTCTACAGGAGTATAGACAAAAAAGTAATATCCTTCCTTCCTGAACAATTTTGCTCTGAATACATCGATGGCACATGTAGATCGGTTAACTCCTCACCGCATCAGAGAATAACTTCTTAAATACCTTGGCTATCTTTCATTTCCTAGAAACTAACTTTTCCTTTATCTACATAAAAACACCTCAGAAAGGACATGCTATTCTATCGTTGTCATCCTTGTCTTCATTACCTCTCCTTCTGCTTCTATTGCAAAGTGTTCTTTTCCAAATCCATGATGCTATGAGGATGGTTCACCTGCTCTCAGAACTTCCGCTGAAATTCGTGGCTTCAGCATCCTCTATCAGAGTTTCCCTGCTGTGTCAAGCATACATAGGGCTCTGTATAACGATGGGCTATCCGGGTCTCAGCTACTTGGGTTAATGAACACCAGTCGTTGTTTTGTCCAATCCTTGTGGAAGACTACTTTCTGAAGACAAAAGTTGTACATGTTGAAGTTGAAACCGAAGTTCAGAACTGGTCCGGCTTGTTTGTGCACCTCACTAGAGATCGCGGTCAACTTCGTAACGAAGAATCTCCCATTTATGTCTTTTTCTTATGCTGATTAATCTTTCGAGCTTTTTTCTTGCTTCTGGTACCTTAACGTCTTATACAGGAGGTCGCTTCCATTCTTTTCGAGTTCTCCCGCTAGTCATGGCAGCATCGCAGGCTTGCTGCATTAGTTGCATCCTGGTAACCGCTATGGTCTTGGCAGCCCTCGTCATTTCTAGGACCGGGTTTATGCGTCTGTCCATTACTGTTGTTTTTGTTTAGCTTGGCCACGATCCATCTAGATATTCGGCTTTGGCTTCTATAAGTCGTACAATGATTGACTGATAATCGCTGCAACTACCTGGGTGCCGGGGCACTTTATGACCGACGATCTGGCCAAGAAGGTTCCAACTCTATCGATTCTACCGGTTAATTTATGCCTCTAGCCACTTGCTGGTTGCTACTCGAAAGAAACGCGATCGGTGTCACTAACTGCAGCTGGATGGAAGGTTTCACCGAATAAAGGGAATCTTAACTTATCGCGCTCCCGATTCTGTGTGAGACAGTGTGGACTACCATTCTCTTCGAGACTGGGTGCGTCGTTTTTACTTCTTCAAACAAAGCCTTCTTCTTTCCCGTATCGAAGTCTTGGGGCGTTGTTGTCTATGCATTCGATGTAGCTAAGCCAATTTAGTCGATGTGTCCTTGCTTTTTGGACTACGTTCACATCTTGATACAGCTCATAGTCCTCACACATGGAACCGAATATCCGATAAGCATTTTTTGCCCGAAGGTCATCAATACCTGCTCTGATTTCTCACTTATCGTCCAGCTCTCAGAGTCTGTGATAAGGTCAGTGGTCTATAGATCATCAATTTAGTCCATCGAGACAGGAGTTTTGAACCGAGTTGCTGCGTCTGTGGATCTAACTGGAAGATACGGTTCTGCATCGATACGGCTACCATAAGCATCTTCCTTGCAAAACAAAAAAATTCATCATACAATGATCCTGGTGCTGGTCATATGGTGCTCTATGCGGTTTCACAAAGGCCCTGTATTCTGAACTATGTGTGCTTCTGCTTAAGCGGAGATAGCCACCTAACCCAACCTGCTGTGCCAAACCGAAGTACCAATGGTTTCCTAGAGTGTAATTCGTGGGGTTGATTGTGAACAGTGATGTTCTAAACGATGGCATACTAGGAGCGACCAATTATGTATATGTCGTCTGCATATTTCAGCAGCGGGACAGATTTGGTAAAAATAATGACTGATAATCGCTGCCGGTGTAGCATTCAATAACCCCCTAAGTCCTGATTCGAATGTGATATCGACTATAGTCCGGCCGTACTCACCAGATATGGTTTCATCATACTCTGTTCGTCTGAAGGTCGATGTGTCTCCAAAGTTGATAACAAGTCCTAGTCAAGAATTTGAGTCTCGGTACGCACCCATATGAGTTTTTCTGTTATAAATTCTACCCAGAACAACTAGAAATTGGTGCCGAGCTATCAAATTGTTGCCGCCCTAGAGTCTAACCCTCGTGATTGCACTTGCCATTACCTTTGAGGTACTCGAAGCATCGCACTACATATAATGATGAGCTCATTAAATTTTGAAATGAAATTCTTTAAATTTTAAAATATTAAATGACAACACGGTCAATTAAAATAATCATCTGGATTGTTTAATCGCAGTCATATCGTTTAACTGCAATAAAAAGAGAAGAAAAAACGAGTTTGCTAATTGCGCATTAATTATATAAAATAAATCCGTTTCATTAAAGTCCAACCAATGGAAATAATTAACAATTTAACAGTAACAAGGACTTAAAAATAAAAATGAGAACCATTTAACATTTAAATATCAACACTAGCTAACGATCCCGTCTACCGCCTCTCGTCTCCCGACCCACGCAATTAAAGGCAAAAAAATAATAGTCCTTGACAATAAAAATGAATAAATAAACGAGGAAATCAATTCAATTATCAATATTTAACAGGAATTCTAATTGCATTTAACAAAACTATCCTCCAGTGATTAATTCGAATTAATTTCCATCGTCTCTTCATAGTACGGTGGCGAATACGCAACTTTTTTTTTTATATATATTTTTAAAACCATTTCTGTGACCATATCGTATGCATAACTAATGACTGTTGGGGGAGGAGGGTGTCCATTGGGGACATGGACATAAGTACTTCAGTAAAGTTAATGAAAAATTTAAAATGAAATTTAACTTCAAAACAAAGTCCTTGGTGATGCAAATGAGAACGTAGATTGGAACAGAAAATGGCGGTTGGTGGTTAGAAATTGAATCATCATAGTTCCGTCTGATTGTCGTCCTTTGTTTTGTTTTTCGGATTTCACAACCAAAATGGTGAATCGTCGGATGCACGTTTTGTGGAAAATTAAAGTACTCGCGCTTTTTGTTTTTGTGGGCGTGTTTGTATGTATCTCAGTTGGTGTTTTGCCCCATGTTTGTGGTATTGGTGCATAGTGTTTCTCGGTCTGATGGAGGATTCAACAACAATGGGATGCGCATAGCATAGGAACTCAAGCCAAGGACAAATTGCCTCTTGGGTAAGTGCATTTCAGAGGTGAAATCGACAAAAGAAAAAAAATGGGAAAGAGAGCTGAAGCGAAACACGCTTTTCTGAGGGTGACTCTGGAATTTGGAGTTGTCGGAGCGATTTATGCAAACGGTTTTAGGAGTACTTTGAATGTTTAATTAATTTTCAAGAGCTGGAATTCTAATGGAGTGGAATCAAGTGGATCGTGTTAGAAATGTTTGGGTCGTATAAGTAATTCAAGTGAAATTCGATCTAAATCAAGAAGTCTTCTTAGTTAACCCCGATCTTATTTTTCTTCTACTTAAAGCGAGATCGAGGAGGAGGAGGAAGAGTAGGAGGAGGGGAGAAGGAAGAGAAGAAGAGGAGAAGGAAAAGAAAAGGAGTAGGAGGAAGAGGGAGATGTGGTGGCGGAAGGAAAGGGGGCGGAGGAGGAGGCAGAGGAGAAGATGAGCAAGAGAACGAGGAAGAAGAGAAGGAGCAGGGGGAGGAAGAGAAGGCGAAGGAAAGGATAAGGAGAGGGGGGATGGGGGAAGAGGATGAAGAGGAAGGGGAAGGAAGAGCAGGAGGAGGGCGAGGAGGAAAAAAGAGAAGAGGAGGAGGAGGACGAGCAGGAAAATGAAGAGGAGAAGGATGAGGAGGATGAGAAGGAGGAGGTGGTGAAGGGGGAGGGGGAGGAAGAGGAGGAGGAAGAGAAGGAGGACGAAAAGGTAAAGGAAGTGGAGAAGGAGGAAGGGGAGGAAGAGGATAAGAAGAAGAGAACGAAAAGATGAGGAGGAGGAGAAAAGAATGAGGTGGGGGAGGGGGAGAGGAGAGGAGAGGAGAAGAGGAACAAGAGGAAGAGGAAGATAAGGATAGGGGGGGAGAGGAGAACAGGAGGGAAGGTGGAAAGAGGAGGAAGATAAGGATGACAGCGAGGAAGAAGAAGAAGAAGAGGAGGAGGAAGAGGGGGATGGGGTGGGGGATGGAGAGGAGGAAGGAGTGTGCTCTGTACCCTGTCGTAACAAAGCATATTCTCTCAAGGGATATTGCTGTGAAATTTGCAATATGCATACAGGTACTCGTAAGTACTTACCCTGGAGCCGGGTAGAGCGTGTATACAAAATTATTTTTCCCTTCAAAAAGATAGAACGTATCGCAGGATAATGCAAATTCTTTTTTTTTTTTTTTTGAAAATGTTTCATCTTAACTCGCGTGTGGTAGAACGTTAGGAGGTGTATCCACAGTACCATTATCCTGTGAGAGTTTGTGTGTGTGGAAGGATGGGAATTGGGGATTTGCGAGCAAGTTGCCGCTCGCTGTTGCTCTTGTTAGTGCTTGGCTTTGTGTGATAACGTATAATGGGGGTTTCCTTTCGATTCATGGAGCTAAACAATTTTTTAAAAAACCATTAAAACCAAAATGTGAGAGGGACGGGAACGTTTTATTTGTCAAAAGGTATCCTGAGTGGCATCCGGAAATGACGCTCTTCAATACCTGGCTATACTGCAACCATTTCAGCGTCGTGAGTCGGTGTCATATGCTTCGAAGTCGTCTCTTCAGCTCATCTCCGTGAAGCTCTTATGAATGAGCTACCGTTTCAAAGGTTTGGTTTTGTTGGATGGCTGCATGGAGCATACTTAGACCCTTGCTGGTGTTTGTATGGGAGGTAAGCATTTTTTGAAGTGGAAACTGATTATAAGATTTCCCCTCTATTTCTTGGTCCTTGCTGTTTCGCCATTTAGTGTATCAATCCATAACTGGATCTCAGGTATAAGTCGATGCTTTTTTTGAAAGCATTTTCGCATTATTTCTAGACGTCAGGTTTGTATGTATCTCAGTTGGTGTTTTGCCCCATGTTTGTGGTATTGGTGCATAGTGTTTCTCGGTCTGATGGAGGATTCAACAACAATGGGATGCGCATAGCATAGGAACTCAAGCCAAGGACAAATTGCCTCTTGGGTAAGTGCATTTCAGAGGTGAAATCGACAAAAGAAAAAAAATGGGAAAGAGAGCTGAAGCGAAACACGCTTTTCTGAGGGTGACTCTGGAATTTGGAGTTGTCGGAGCGATTTATGCAAACGGTTTTAGGAGTACTTTGAATGTTTAATTAATTTTCAAGAGCTGGAATTCTAATGGAGTGGAATCAAGTGGATCGTGTTAGAAATGTTTGGGTCGTATAAGTAATTCAAGTGAAATTCGATCTAAATCAAGAAGTCTTCTTAGTTAACCCCGATCTTATTTTTCTTCTACTTAAAGCGAGATCGAGGAGGAGGAGGAAGAGTAGGAGGAGGGGAGAAGGAAGAGAAGAAGAGGAGAAGGAAAAGAAAAGGAGTAGGAGGAAGAGGGAGATGTGGTGGCGGAAGGAAAGGGGGCGGAGGAGGAGGCAGAGGAGAAGATGAGCAAGAGAACGAGGAAGAAGAGAAGGAGCAGGGGGAGGAAGAGAAGGCGAAGGAAAGGATAAGGAGAGGGGGGATGGGGGAAGAGGATGAAGAGGAAGGGGAAGGAAGAGCAGGAGGAGGGCGAGGAGGAAAAAAGAGAAGAGGAGGAGGAGGACGAGCAGGAAAATGAAGAGGAGAAGGATGAGGAGGATGAGAAGGAGGAGGTGGTGAAGGGGGAGGGGGAGGAAGAGGAGGAGGAAGAGAAGGAGGACGAAAAGGTAAAGGAAGTGGAGAAGGAGGAAGGGGAGGAAGAGGATAAGAAGAAGAGAACGAAAAGATGAGGAGGAGGAGAAAAGAATGAGGTGGGGGAGGGGGAGAGGAGAGGAGAGGAGAAGAGGAACAAGAGGAAGAGGAAGATAAGGATAGGGGGGGAGAGGAGAACAGGAGGGAAGGTGGAAAGAGGAGGAAGATAAGGATGACAGCGAGGAAGAAGAAGAAGAAGAGGAGGAGGAAGAGGGGGATGGGGTGGGGGATGGAGAGGAGGAAGAGGAGCTGGGGATAAGAGCACATGTCCTACCCTTCATGAAGTAGCTTCATTTGGTAACATTCTACTTCAACATCCTCTGCGATGTGAGGGTCTGAGATCATGGCATCAAAATGGAGAAGGAAGGCAGAAGTTCAGCTGAGGTGGCTCATGGTTATGGTTCATGTGTTTGGGAGGATTGTTTACATGTTTAGGGTAGTTTGACTATCTGAGAAGTGCCAAACTGAAGGCTTGGAATGTGGACGAGTATTTACCAATTCTGACTTCCATTTGGTGAGTCCACCCTAAAGGTGATACTCGTAACTATTGGCAAGTTGGCATTGAGGCAGTATTTGGGTAGCATGTCATGTTGAAATTTATGTTGTGCTCAAATATTTCAAACAATATGTCATGTCATTTGACACATCTTGCTTCACTTCTATAGTTCTACCGCAGCTATAGTGCCAAAAATGGGTTTCTTTCCTTTTGGAATAGTTTTCCTTTGCAAATAGCTAAGTCGTATGATTCCATTATTCCGGCACTCACTTCCTAACAAAACACTTACACTCCTTGTAACCACTCGTAATCCTTAATTCATACCTCAAGCGCCACTCTTAATCCTTTATTCATAAGTGCTAGTTGAAATTTTCACAACCAAGCGACTCCAACAAACAAGGAGATGAAGGCAAAGGAAATGAGAAGAGGAAACATAAAATACTGAAAGCGTCACTTATACATTTTGGTCGATTCCATAACACGGCACATTTTCCAAGCACACAAGCGAATTTTTTGAATTTATTTAATGACACACAGAAGTTTTTATCCTTAAAAAACTGCTTTTGTGCATATCCTGGATATTTTCCTGCAATTTCTTCAATCCGATGTGCATTTCTGTGTGTGTTTTCCAGCAGATCGCTCCTCTAACTCTAACCATTAAGGAGTGTGCTCTGTACCCTGTCGTAACAAAGCATATTCTCTCAAGGGATATTGCTGTGAAATTTGCAATATGCATACAGGTACTCGTAAGTACTTACCCTGGAGCCGGGTAGAGCGTGTATACAAAATTATTTTTCCCTTCAAAAAGATAGAACGTATCGCAGGATAATGCAAATTCTTTTTTTTTTTTTTTTGAAAATGTTTCATCTTAACTCGCGTGTGGTAGAACGTTAGGAGGTGTATCCACAGTACCATTATCCTGTGAGAGTTTGTGTGTGTGGAAGGATGGGAATTGGGGATTTGCGAGCAAGTTGCCGCTCGCTGTTGCTCTTGTTAGTGCTTGGCTTTGTGTGATAACGTATAATGGGGGTTTCCTTTCGATTCATGGAGCTAAACAATTTTTTAAAAAACCATTAAAACCAAAATGTGAGAGGGACGGGAACGTTTTATTTGTCAAAAGGTATCCTGAGTGGCATCCGGAAATGACGCTCTTCAATACCTGGCTATACTGCAACCATTTCAGCGTCGTGAGTCGGTGTCATATGCTTCGAAGTCGTCTCTTCAGCTCATCTCCGTGAAGCTCTTATGAATGAGCTACCGTTTCAAAGGTTTGGTTTTGTTGGATGGCTGCATGGAGCATACTTAGACCCTTGCTGGTGTTTGTATGGGAGGTAAGCATTTTTTGAAGTGGAAACTGATTATAAGATTTCCCCTCTATTTCTTGGTCCTTGCTGTTTCGCCATTTAGTGTATCAATCCATAACTGGATCTCAGGTATAAGTCGATGCTTTTTTTGAAAGCATTTTCGCATTATTTCTAGACGTCAGGTTTAGCGGGTCACAGTTCCCCACTACCGATTGCGGGCGTTGCAATTCATCTGCAAGGATGTCTATTGGAGGGATGCTTAGCAGAACACAAGTTGCATCGCTGGAGGTAGTGAGGAATGCATAGCTTACTCTTAATGCACACACTCGGTGCATTATGATGTGTGCTCTGTGTATCTAGATTGGTGCGGCGTGACTACTCTTCAGCTGGCTATGTACACGGACTTACAGACGTCGGGAAATGTATGTACGTTGAATGTGCTCAACCATCAATAGAAGCCTTAATCGAAGCTGTGGACAAACCTACCATAGGTTCAGGGTCGAAGTAGTTCTAATAAGGTCTAATGAGGAATTCATATCGAAATATGTGCCGTAGTAATCATCCCACTACACTTGGTGATAATATCTGGTTGAGAGTAGTTCCCTCCTATTGGACCACTCCAAACTAACAAGTCCTACCCTAGTTGTTTCAAAGTTTGAGAGTACGCATAGCATTGTTGAAGGTTACCTTTACTCTAGTGATTTTTCACCGGTGAATACCAGTGAGGGCAGGGCAATTAAAATGTTATCTCTTACAACATATCTAATGGCCAACTCATCATAAAGTGTCCTTCTAACGTTAATCCTATCACATACGAGAGTACAAGCCTTAGAAATGCAATTAAAACTTTTCCTCAAGTCAGCAACAATCTGTTTTTTTTTTTTTCTTGAAAATTAAAATGTCACTTCAAAGTCAACCACAGAATGACACAAAAGAAATGTGAAAAAAAATTGTTGTTCACCTTAAAAAGGATGTCTCCATCCACATCCACAACTAGCTCCAAAAAGAAAAGGAGAAAGTAATTAAAACCCCATCTATGTCAGTGTCATTTCATTTCATAAAATTACATACATACCCAGGACCAGTGATCCTTTTAACCCGGATCTTGTTTTATTTTTTTTTAATATCCTTCCTCTCGGAGAAATATTTTAGAAAATTCATGGTCTCCATGGTCCTTTCAAAATTGGTTAAGCAAAAAAAAAGAGTAATTCAATATTTTTTATTTTTTATTTTTCACTCAATGTCCTTTCATCATAACTCTGCTTATTGGTTTCCATTTCGCGGTTGATCCTTTCGATAGATTATGTGTTAGTCAATATGTCGTATAGCATGTTCGGTTCGTGCTTGTGTAGACCACAATGGCACATACACAATCGTAATCGAAATTGTGACAATTGCTAGCGAAAGGGAGAGAGAGAGACATCCATTGCAATCTCATTATTATTCAAAAAGAATATTGCAATGTCATTTGGTATGCTCTGCCTCTGTACCAAGAAAATCCTTGAAACAATGCATATACCCATCAATTGGCAAGGAAAAGACAAAAAAATGTTAAAGAAAAAGAAAAAAAGAGAAACAAAAGTAAATGTTGGAAATTTTTTTGTTTTTATTCCTTGTTTACCGCAAAAATGCAACAAGGATAACACCAAACGACACCAGGCAATACAAATATTGGTTTGCATTGTTTCGTCTCTCTTGGCTTTTGGCTCAAAGACTACACCACAGATGAGCATTTGTGTTGAACAATTTCATCACTGAAAGGATACTGCATACCCATCTTGGGTACTCTGTACAACGGTACTGATGCAAAATAAAGGCAAAATGATGCCCATTTCGCGTTCAAATTTCGTGACTGGAAAATTGAAAAACTGTAAAGAAGTTCCATTTCTTTGGTCAGTTGCCAGTAGTTGCTATAGCTTTCGACAGTCAAAATGGGAATTGAGAGCAGACACTTGCTGTGGTTACTAATGCATGCATACATAGTTTGGAAGTTACATTGTTGAATGGAGAATGGGTGGATTCACTGGGCTGGAAATATTTCACATTGAATGCAAACCGAAAGGAGTAAGTTCTCACAAATATAATAATAATAATAAGGATAATGATGGTGATAATTCCCGGAATGGAATACCAGAAGTGGCACAAGTGCCAATGGACGGGAAAATGAATGCGATATTGTACGTGGGAATGTATATCAAGGAGGTGGGAGAGTATGTTTCTCGGAAATGTTAAATTGGCGGGGTAATTCCTTCAATGAAATACCACACAAGTGGAGTCGAAAAGAATTTGTAAAATATTTTGGATTTACATAGTTCCCTGTGTGCGATGAACTCATCGTTTGAGTTATTTGCTAAGGAAATTCGGTGAGCGTGGTGAACGATGTTTGTAGTGAGGTTCGGTGAGTACACAGATGGTTCTTAGACAGAATCAGGAGTGGGTGGAGGTGCCTGACCTATGTAGAATCTTTCAAGAGGAGATAATGCCAATCAAATATGCGGGATACCATGCAACTGAAAAAACAGCTTTAAACTGACGCTTGTCCTTTCACGAGATGAATGAACAACTCCAAATCCACCTTATCTGGATGCCGGGGCATTTGCACGACTGACGATCTTGCCAGGAAGGGTAAAACTCTATCAATTCTACCGGATAAGGTATGCCTCTAACTACTTCCTAGTTGCTACTCGAACGAAATGTGATCGATGTCACTTATTGCAGCTGGATGGATGGTTTCACCGGACAAGGGGCTCTGGCCACTTGCAGGTTGGTACTCAATAGAAACGGCATCACCAACCGCAGATGGACGGATGGTTCCATTATCAAACATCTTTGGTCTCAGCTAGATCACAAACGCCCTCATTGTCAAATCAGACAGAAAAGGCTGCTTATTCGTACCATAGTGTGTGTTGTAACGGGACACTGCACCATTGGTAGACATGCCAATAGGCTGAGCTTTCGCTATAATGATTTTTGTAGAAGCTGTATGGACGAGAAGAAACGATTCTTGAACTTTTGTACATGTCCAGCTGTCTCAACTCGAAAAAGAGCCAATTCAGGAACCACCTTCTTCCTCAATTTCAACCAACTGGCTGTCAGCAGCATAGGTAGCATTCAGCACTTTATAATAAGCTCCTTCTGGTTCAGTGCGTAGCTTCTGGAGGATATTTCAGATTCATGTGGAATCCATGTGCTACTCTCACCTAACCTAACCTAGGGTAACCAAATTTATCCTCAAAAGCTAGGATGAATCATTTGCGGCATATTTACCTACTTTAGGCCTTGAACTTCCTTTTGAAGGGTGTCCTACCCTCTAACTTTCTCACTTATCGGGCTCCCGATTCTACTTGCGACACTGTGAACTATCATCCTCTTCGAGTCTGGACGCGTCGTTTTTACTTCTTCAAACAAAGCCTTCTTCTTTCCCTGTATCGAAGTCTTGGGGCATTGTTGTCTATGCATTCGATGTAGCTTACCCAATTTAGTCGATGTGTCCTTGCTTTTTAGACTACGTTTACATCTTGATACAGCTCATAGCCCGCACACATGGATCCTTATATTCGACAAAGAATTTTTCTCCCGAAGAAGTTCAATACCTGCTCTGATTTCTCACTTATCGTCCAGCCCTCAGAGTCTGTGGAAAGATCAGTGCTCTTTAGATGATCAATTAAGTCCGTCGAGTTAGGAGTTTTGAACCGAGTTGCTGCGTCCTGTGAGTGTGAATGGTTCTGCACATTCTGTGGTACAGGAAGAGTTCTGAGGTCACCCACAGTGAGATACAGAAAGGCTTGCAAAACTCTGGACAAGACATTGTATGCGACATTGAGCAGCGATTTGCATCGACCTCGATAGTTGTTGTAAGACATGGGATAGCTTTTAGCAAACTGAGCTAATACTCTCCACTCATCGTACGTGGATTCACCGACCCATACTTACCTACTACCGATACATCTTCTCCGTATTTCTGATTTTTAAGGTTCTTTTTCGCTGATTTTCATGCCCCAGCTTCTAGACAAATACCTTACTTCCCAAGTTAGATACTTTAATTGACTATAAAATTCATTTTTTGTTGTTGTTTTTCTTTCAAGTTCATGGACACGTGCTGCTACAAAAGAAAAATGCTCCCCAATGGCAACAAAAAAATAAGCTCTGACACGTTTCTACCCTGAATAGGCAGGCAAGTCTGCTCTCCATCCTTTTTTGCCAAACACAAGGCAATATTTCATAAAAAAAAAAATATTTAAGAAAGTCCAAAACAAAAATATTAGGCACATGTGCTGTGTGGCAACAGAAACAATACTCGCAACAGCTCTTCTGGAACCACCGCATAACAATCGATATGAACCACTCAAGCGATGTTATGAGACGAATTCCATAAACGAAAAGCTGTCCAATAATTTTCCTTTATTACGCCATAAATTGTGGTATCCCCCAGGAAATGTGTCCTTGAGTGACTTTTCCTCGCGCCCAGGTAACCACCATCAACTGAGCGACTGAAAATTCGAAAACATGTAGCAGATGTCATGTTTGATTGCAAAAGGATTCGAGGGAATAATTTTCTTGTTATTTGTCCACTTGAACAAATGAGAGTTTTCCTACACAAACTCACACACAGAGGCAGCGGGGATCTTTTTTTTGGAGGCAACCATTCAACCGAATACATAATGAATCTCTGGGGGACCTAGAGAGAGAGAGAGAGAGACAAAAAAAAGGATTCATTCCGATTGGGTTAATTACTTCCTTTTAGTTTTGTGTTGGAGCCCTGGTCTCGGTCGTAATTGGGAGCAGACGGAGGAAATCTCAGCAATTACGTGTTACTTTTGGAAATTTATTTATTTGTTCCTCGCTCCTTCGAGGATAATTTCTGCTAACCAAATACACAGGCAATCTATACACCAACATGCTGGGCAATTATTTAATCAGGTCAATGAGCAAACAGATTATTCATTAGGGATACGGAATTAATTGGTTTAGTCGGATATTTTGGGACTTTCGATCCGGATTGGGTGGGCAATATGGTAGAGTTATGTCAAAGGATTATGACTGGCAAATTTCGAGGCTAATTTAGGACGTCCATTAAGTCTAGTTTGCATTTTTTTTTAGGAAATTTTGAGAACAGGATGCATGAAGAGGTCTACAATTTCTACAGAAGCCTTCTTTTCATCTGGACATTCCGAGCAAAAAGGTGAGTCTAGGGTCCAAATCTTTGAAGATATTTTTGACAGCCAACATGCCCGCACAGGAATTGTGTAAGGTGGCAGTTGCATTCCCCAAATGCTCTCTTTATTCAGACTTCAATGGAGCAGTTTTTGCGTTCATCTGCCTTTTGCCACATTATTCCACCTGCCTTGCCACAGGGCTACAGACGTTGCCCTCTTTCTTTTGGTTTTATCCTGCTTGTAACGATGAACTCTTGCTAGTTTACGGTTCACCTAAGGTAAACCTTGAGCATCTCCTTGGCGAGAATGTCAATGACTGCTGCGTCCAAAATTGTTCGGAAACCGCTTATTGTTCTGATTGCGCAGAGCCTCTTCTCGTATGCTGACGAGAGTTTCCTTCTTGTTTCCTTCAATATACATTAGTGTCCTCACCAAGACCGGAACAGCGTATAGAATGATTAAGCTGACCAATGTAAATAGCAGAATCTTTCTGTCAAACAAAAACCAAATATTTGGCGCGACAGCTCCCAGAGAGCCAGGGCCTTGCTTCTCTTAACCATACACGTTGTGCGCGTTCTATTTTTCGCACGAATGGAAGGGACATATAGTTTTATTGCCGACTACGAATGGCGGAGTGAGAAGCTTTAGATCATACTCTTGCAGGTTTGTCATGCCTACGAAGAGGTGGTGCCGGTGAGGAAACATTAAGAGGTTTTTAGGCTCGAACCTGTGTCCTTTCGCTTAACGCAATAATCACTAGGCCACGGCAACCACTGGCATATCCAGGCCCACTTGTATTTGGTAGCAGCTCTAAAAGTACTGCATCTGCGACGCATTTTCGTTAGAGTACTTGACAAGCGTTTTAAAGTTTGGTAATGCTTCCTTAGACTTGATGATTTGGTTCCCAACCTGGAATTTTGCATATTCAGCAGGCTTTCGGTTTGAATACCTTCGTTCAAGGGGTCAGTTAGTTCTAGGCCGGTAGACTAATAGACCCGTGGTGGACTCTTTCTCGTAGACGTGTTTGGCCACGCTATATGATAACTTCTTGAGGCAGCATAAGTCGCAGAACTCCGCCGTACATAATGTTCTACAGAAGAGGTCCAAGAACCGACCCTTGTGGGACTCCCTCGGGAACATTGTATTTAGAAACTTATCGGAGGACATGGGTGTGTAGACTGCAATACAGTGCCTACTTTCATCTGTTCAACATCGAGACAACTTTCTTTCTAGCATATTCAGCAAAACATTCCCTCCATCTAGTCCACTTTCTGAGTCCGAATTGGAATTCATCACTTTTCTTCATAAAACTTCCCCAAATCCACTTTGGGATTATGTAGCCCTCTCGACGCTCAAACTAATTCCTCCCCCATTAAACCTAATAACCCAAAGCTGCTGATTTTACGAAAAAAATCCCCAAAATGACTTCCAATCACAAATCAAAGCTGTTTTTGTCTTAAGCCACCCTCGAAAACGTAAAGCCCATAAAGCCACAAAGAATTTAATTTCCTTTATCCAATCATCACATATCTTCAATTTAATTTTGACAGTAGATCCTTTACCATCATCTCCTTCCATGTGAAATAAAAACCCAATGCCAGCCGGCACCGCAGACATATCCGGGATACTCGTCGTAAAAGTGAAAAAAAATTAAAATACATTCACATCCAAAGAAGCGAGGAAACATACAGATCGCATATAAAACGAAAATTTTACACTTGGATGATTGCGGTAAACCGAGATGTCGATGTCATATCACAAAAAATTCTCGAAGAATTGCCGCAAAAATATAAGAAAAACCTCGAATCCTTGGTAATAAAAATAAATTCCACCACACAAACCCCCCACCACAAGCTCTCAGCCTTGGAGGGTTATTACTTACACACACACCCGACCGACACATCCCACCCCCAACAAAGTACTCAGATTTTTTAAACTCTACCGAGGAAAAGGAAATCAGTTGGAATTTTTATTTATCAAAAATCCTGCGGAGATCCCTTTTTTTTTGTGGCCCTTCTGCGGTCTCATTTCGGAGGGGGGATATGTTGTAGAAATGAAAAAGGAAAAAAAAAAATTAAATTAGGGATCCGCTTTACAAGTTGGGATTTGATTCCGTCATTTTGGTGGAGAGTTCTTTTTTTTTTTCTTTTCATAATTACGCTACAATCAAATCAGACGGAGGGATATTCCCAAGGATTCCCAAAAAAAAAAGTTAAATCTTCCATCCAGTTCATCTGTTACAGGCTAATTGCCAGGTACAACACTTGGGCTAATTGCAAATTGCGCATAAAAATCCCTTGTGCTTTGTTAGGAGTAGCCTGACTGTTTGCCATACCCCCCAATGGGATAATTATCCTTTTTTTCATTTTGGTGGTTTGGTGGCCTGTGGATTGCTGTTTTGGTGATTTGGTTTTTCTGGAAATCGTATTTTTTGGTAGACAAATGGGATTAAATCATTCCCGTGGGAGTAATAGCTCATTTGGGTGGAAAGGACGATTTTTGTTGATGTCGATGGGTTGGATGAGAAAGTGTAAACAGGAAGTGGGCGGAATTAGATTTGGTTACATTGGAATAAGAATTGCATGGGCAAGTGATCTATGGAAATGTCGTTGTAGGCAGATTAATTTTTTTAAAGATGGCGTCGATTAGAGGTTTTATTGATTTGTTTTTTCAAAATGAAGGTTAAAGTCGAAAAGTTTGATGCCTACTTTATCCCATAAGCGAGGTTTGTTGTGCGACTGACGAAGCCACGGTCAATAACGATGAAGCACTACGACTTAGGATATCTTTGCGGAGAATAAATTCAACAGGTGTATAAACTTAAAAGGCAATGGCCGTAGAAGAGTCTTCTTGGTGCCGCCTTCAAAATGTTATCAAGTGCAGTGCTGGAACCTAACGCAATTGATGTTATAACGAGACACTGCACCATCGGCAAGCACGTTAAAAGGTTGGGGCTCCGCTTTAACGACTTCTGCAGGAACTGCATGGACAAGGAGAAGGAGGAGACATATTTCCAACTTTACTGCACAAGTCCGGCCCTCACAACTGGAAGGAGAGCATACTTCTTCTTTCACAGCCTAAACGAACTGGATTGCATCAGGAAAGGCAGTCTCCAGTGCTTCAAAGCTCCGGCTGGTTTTCTGGTTGAAGTACAGATCCATGTGGTAACATTAAGAACCCTTTCTGGTCTAAGCCACTCCAACATAACCTAACCTAGTGCTGGAACGCCTGAAACGATCCGTCGACGAATTCGTAGACACACTTTCAGTACAATTTTCGGGCAGAAAAAATAATGAACGAACGCTTTACATCAAATTCTGGAGAAGGCCTTAGATTTCTAGATCGATATACACCACCTTTTTGTCGCCGATGGAGTGAATAGAGATGAGATATTTGGTGTCATGTCTACCCTGAGTATTCGTTAAAGTTGGACAAGACCTTATCAAGACCTTTAATCCGACTCGAGGTCTCAGGGGACCTTTGCACGTTTTACACTCTTATGCTAAATTCACAGGTCAACAGCTCAGCGACCTTTTCTCGCAAGCCACTACAGATACTGGGTCACTTAGCCGACATTGGTATCATCTATAGAATGAAGGAAGCAGTCTCTGGTGTCTTCGCAAACATCGAATAAGAAGTTGTTTAACACTGAGATACTATATCGACATCTTGACCGGAGGCACTTTTCTGACACCCCATTCACATACGCCGACAGCTTAAACCTGTCTCTATCTAGTCCCTTTAGGATATTTATAAAGAGAACAAGTGAGCTGACCCTTCCCTGAGGTGTTCCTGATTAAATGGTTCCTACCTACTATTGTCTGAATAATTTTTGACACGAATGTGATAAGCTTCTCAGGATCCAAGCCTTGGTCCTTCCTACAATCGCAAATAGCACCAGCACTGACACAAGTCTCCAGGTATATTTATACACCTCAAGGTGCTTACAGAACTTTTGAAAGTAATAATGAATATTTCATGGCTAAACGACGAAGGTCGTCCATTAAATTGTTGCTCCCAGCTGTAAAATATAATTCTGTCTGAGTGCCAATATTAAACTTTGTAGTTCGCACAGCAAAGGTCATTGCAAGCGGAACGGAAGGCAGTATAAAATTAGACTTTCATACCACCAGAGGGGAAAAAAACAAAAAATTAAAAAAAACTTGTGGTGGCTGAAAGTGAAAATGTCCTTTTTTGTCGTTCCCTTTGCACGTGCAGATATCCCAATTAGAAAAGCTGCTTGTCTTCGTTTTGATGAATTTAATTCGCTATTTTAAATTCCTTTATTTATAATCCTCCATAAATGAAAAAAAAAGTCCTTTCCATCAACATCACCCACATCCCCCCATGACGACGACCCCAAAATCATGTCATACCCTGTCAGTGACAAGAAAAAAAAAAAAAAAACTTATCATTAACCTCTGAGGGTAAAAGAAAAAAAAAATTAAACCCACAGGACAAGTAAAGAAAAGGACAAACACATTTACATTATCCTTCGGAGGAACCCAATGTTTGTTGCTGTATGAACTTAAGATGTTTTTTGTTTTTTTTTCGTTTTTTGTGTTTGTGTTTTGCATTTTCGTCAAGGATCAACCAGATAATGACATTCACTAAACATTTACATATTTTTTGCACTACACCACCCCCCACATGAAAAGTTAGCCAACAACAACATAAAAAGAAAGGGATACATCCTTCAATGGTGTAAAAGTGACAAAAACTTTTCTAATTATCCTTTTACAATCTTTTGAGTATACATATAGGTTTTTTGAGAAGGGAAAATAAACCTTCTCAACGGGGAACTCAATTTCTTAAGACGAAGGATATACACAAATACATGCGGAAAAGGTACAACAAATATCATTATCCTCGTTATAAAGATCTTCATCCTTATTTAAATATCTTTACACTTTGGTGTGTAGGTGTGTGTGTATTTTTTTGTGCTTCACAGTCCAGTCGAATGATTTTTCCTTTAAAAATCTTTTATCCTCTTCATTATCCTTAAGTCAGTTTCATTCAACACATAATCCAAGGATTTTTATCTAGTTTTTTTTTTGTTTCACAATTTTGTCTGTGTTTTACTTTTTTTTTAGAGTGGGTTTCAGGGAGATTTGTCTCGACAAGGATAGTCTTTCTGGTTTCAATGAATTCATCGTAAAAATCTTCTTTTGAATTTTAATTTCATTGTCCTGTCTACTGCCAGGAGATTAAAATGTGAAATCCAGTTGTTTCACCGAAATAGTGGTTTTCGAAATCTTTTTTTTTTGTCAGCATGTGCAGGGCAGCACACATCCTAAATGAAAGAAAACTGTCACTTAGGCTATGTGACATTTCAATTAAAAGTGTCGGGTGGACATACACATGTTTTGGGTCAATCTTGAAGCCTGTCAGTAACAGGATTTGTTATAGAATTTTTTTTTTTGTGTGGTTGTCCTTTGAGAGAAGTTAGAAACTTGTTTTAGTCATTGTGACAGTGACTAGACTTGGTTTTGAACTATCATTTTGACACTACTCCAGGGTTTCGAATCCCATCTGCCTTTGTAACAGTTGTTCCCCTTTAGTTCGTCAAGTCATTAAATCAACGGGTACAATAAACCGTGACAGAACATGTAATAAATTCAATTTAATTGTGCCATAAGCAAAGCCATAATTACAAGCACACTACCTTAAGTACACACATATGTGAGGGACTCTCTCGAGGATATGGACTACTGCGGTCACCGACACTCGTCATAAATTACCATGAATTAGTTTGTAATTAGCCATAGTCACCGCAATTGAAGTGAAGCACTGTCCTACATCGATTGTCATCAATTTGTCAAATATTGACGAATTAAACAATAGCCCATGGTAAATGTCCTAGATGGTAGAGACATATGCAGTTGAATGAGTGATGCATGTCATTGTGTGGACATAGGGTGATCTTTGTGCAGAAAAGTGATGCATCACTGGGTTCGGTTTGTTCTCCTCTACTGTTGCGAGTAGATTAACAGAAAGGTAACAACTTTGCCATTCTATAATAGTTGATGTGGCTTCCAAACTGTGCTTCATTTTATGGAGATTCTGTGTGATAGTAGCTGAAGTATAATCTATCTAGTATCTGTTAAGGTTATAAGCATTTTTCACAGCCAGGGTGTAAAATCATGCTCACTTACTTCAAAGGCCGATCAAGATTGCCACTCCTCTCTTACAGGGATGACTAAGCTGAGCAATACAGAGACATTTTGGGGCTTGAAAAGGCACCATCCTTAGAATTTTGCAACATTTTGGTACGCCTTTTAGTACATGTAAGCATTTACTGATGTGAGATGCAATCAGCTAAGCTACATTCTTGCGACGGGTCAAATCTTTAGACAGATCTGGACTAAGCTGGATCTAAGACGCTCTAAAAGATTGGTTTCGGTAGACCGATGATCAGCATGGTCGATGGTGTCCTCACGAAACACTGTTGTATGGGTCTGCACGTGACGAGGAAGAGGAGAAAGCGGTCCTACATTTCTTTTGTATCCTGTCTAAGCCTGTCAAAAGAAAAAAACACTGATCCATTTGGGGACTCTTATGAAGCATCATCAGCTTAATAAGAAACGTTGATCGGTTCATTCAGCCCTCCAGGCAGTAAGAATAGCAATCGATACCCTTTGGCCTAAGTATGTCCGTAACAAGTGCAGATAGCCGCCTTTAGACTCAAAGGGAATTGACAGATAACTGCAGCTCATCTTGATGGCTTAGGGCTTTTTGAAAAGATTTCACATCATCCGAGGATCGTACACCTTTGTTAACATCAATATTCGAAGTTTTATGTGGCTTCGGCGGTCTCCGCCTCTGACCTTGGCTTTAGTCGCTTTGATGGTTCCACTAACTTCTCATTGTAGGTGATCTTCGGCGACCCTTTTGCCCATGTTTGGTATCTCCTTTCTTAAAAGAGACAGGAAGTGCCCTTTGCCCTGAGGAGCTCCTGACTATGTTTGGTAGTATAGACTTGGACTCTTAGAAAGTTTCACATGTAGCCCGCTGCTCTCTCCCCTTCTGTTGAGATGTCGTCGTACAAAGATGCAATCACAGATACTGCGTCAGATCTGTTAAGATTATGTTAGGTTATAGAGGCAGCCAGCATGTGGCAGCACACTTCGACCAAAAGGCAGTCTATTGTGGTTCAATGATCTTCCCTGGGATTTCCCGAACCCTCTCGTCGAACCACTTGGAGCTTCAAATGAAGAGTGGGAGACAATTGAGAGTTATATGTGCCAGTGGAGCTTCGTTTTGAGGATGAGGATATAGGAAAGGAAATAACCACCGTTTCCTTCAGGAATTATTTAAACAGAGGCCTGGCCTGGCGTTCAGTATCCGCTGATGGCATGGACACCTGTTGTTGCGCTGATGTTCGGTCTGCAAAGCAAACTGTAAGAGCACTTCAGATCCAGTTTAGGCCCATTCTGCTTGGTAGTCTGGCATGTGATGTCATTGGTCCATCTAAGCTCCATCCTGCTGATTGCATCAGCAGACCTCTCTCTTTCCACTGTGGTGCTGCAAAAAACTAGGACTTCAACCTGAGTCAGCTCGCTCAGCAGTTCAATACTCTAACGATTAAGCCACGGCGACTACCTGCATCCAGCTTAATCAATAGCTTGTATGAAGCCTAGATTTTGGATGGCGGACGACTTACCCTATTCCACGGAAAGGCCCGCAGTGCATAGACTGCATCAATATCGCTGATGCTTAGGACTACTATATCCCGGTACTTCAGTATCAATTTCTCGTCTTAGTCGTCTGCAGTTCAGGACGTTACCCACCATCCTTCTCGTCTTATGTGAACACATGTCCCGTCCACTCTGACCCATGGGTACAGGTTATGTTTAGTCAACACCCTGTAAGCCGCCTATCTGATTGTATTTCAATTTTGACTGAATGTCACACCCCTTGTATCCATTTAATTGCCAGCCACTAACTTAAATAATGAACCCCGTTATCTGATATCGTCGCACACGCAATCGGCGCCCATAAATTAGTATTCACTTCGGCACGAGCACCTACTCCTACTCGTACCTATGTTGTTGCAATAACACACTGTGGCGACATGTCCCCACAGAACCTAACCACACATGTGTTCATATCCTAACATCAATCTGTTGCCACTACACACGAGCATAAAGCTATGTATCCCACGACATTCGCTGTTGGTATACACACGAGTAGTACTCCTTCGTGTGTAATTAGATCGAAATTTATGGCATAATTTTGCGTGACTTGATTATCCTTTTCATCTTACATGTCCTTCAGCCAGCTATCTAGCCTAGTCTTCATTTTTGGCATTAAAGTCATATCGCGTGCATGTAATTCCACATAAAAAAGGGAAGGATCCTCCACCACCTGGTTGCAAATTCAGATGCAAAAGGATTCGAAAGGATTAAATGTGACAAAAAATAATAATATGCAGCTACATCCAATCGTGTCCTGTCTGCGTGGAAGTATATTAAAACGCTTGACTGGTTGTTCACATGCATGTTCAGTGTTCGGTGAATGTGTCCCCCTTCAGATAGGATTTTCATTTCATTTATTCATAACGGAAGTGTGTTCGAATTTTAATGGATGTTCCACGGAGGCATACGCTTTTATGTTTCACTCGAGAACGGAGAGGCAGTGTTGCGCGATGGTGGTCATGAATATCCTGATCAAGCGTGGTAAATGGAATTTTGGAGTGGTGACTGGAACTTTTGCCATCTTTACATCGAAAAAGTTTTTTTTTTTTGCCGAAAATTTAATTTAAAATTTGCGAGCAAGTTTATTAAAAAAAAATTCTCGCTCGTGAGACGATCAGGAAAAAGTTGTAAAGGACTTTTTTTTCTCTTTTTTTTTTTTGAATAGAAAATTGGGAACCTAATGCAAATGAGCACTTGAATGAAATACCCTCGATTGGAAGTTGAGTCCTTGTGCAAATTTATTGTACCACAAAAAAATCGTCAACCTTAAAAGACTGTTGTGCAACGAAGATGGTATTATGATGGTGTAGAGTGGGGTTTAAAACACGTAAGTACTCAGCATGCTTCCTCTAAACTTTGATACAAAGGAATCTAATTTTGGGTATTTCTACAGCTTTTACAGAAATCGTTGGAGGGGACATTCCTTCTAGTTACAACAAATGTTTGCCACCGCCCATCGGACCGATGAAAGCTGGTGTCTAAACGACATTCACCCTTCTCATATTGTTTAGGTTCACATCCAAACCTCTGTTTACCGTCTCAATACAGCAATCTACTAAATTAAAACATCCGACACAACTTATCTTCCACTCTGTACACCATCGTTCCTTTACATTCGATCTCAAGACAATCTTTCATTTTTTTTTTTTTGACCACGAGATCCTCAAGTTTACATTTCCTTTCCTTTCACATGGCGGCAACAAAATACAACCATAAACCGCAGGATTGTATTATTCAAAAGTTCCATTAAATGTGGTTTTTATCATTTACACCAATCCTCCCCCAGCCGACCCAAGTATCAAAGTAATTTCCTTCGTAAACTTCAGAGAAATGTTTTAACATCATTGAACGAGGTTAACGAGAATAAGCTAAGCAAAGTAACCAACCCTCCCTCTTGCCACATCCTCTTTATTGGAAGCGATGTCTGACAGTGGATAATCCTTGAGCGTTAGCATGTGTGTATGGGGTAACGAACTTTTGTGCCAAAAGTACGAGTACAAGTTGTATCACACTTGTCACTAATGTGTGTGGGTCGAGGAGTGCTGTAGGAATGATGACGCTTTGGGATGATGGTGGATGGTGCTCACTGGGAATGACGATGTGTTGGAGAAATGTATTCATTTGTGATGGTGGTCAGTGTTCATTAGTTGCATGTGGCGGGGAGATGGGATTTGACGGTCACAGTGGTGGTGTTCAAAAGCTCATAAACTGAAGAGTTTTTGTGGGGCCTTCTAACGGAACCAGTACGCAAATGGACTGGTTACTACCATAGGATTACGTATCTTCATCCCTCATCGTCAAATAAACATCTTCGTTGGACGTTGGTTATATGTAAGTTGACACCAAGCTGAACGTGGAAAGGACTCTCTATGACTATCCGATTGATGTTGCAGAAAATGACAAAAAGTAGTCACAATTGTCATTGCGTTCGTCCTTAGTTGTCGTCGTCCATCAAAATGACATTACCTTCGTTTGGGATTGGACAGTTTGTCGCTTTTCATTCGCACCGTTTGAATCCTATGTAATCCTATGTTATGAACATGTCCAGAGAGGTATCGAAACAGACCACAATTGTTGAGTCCTTTTTCGTCCTTTTTCTCACGGTGGTGCTGCGAAAATCTCTTTTGAGTTTTTCTAGGGGTCGAACTTAGGTTATTCAGCGGTCTAATGTTCTAACCAACGAGTCACTGAGACTAATATTTAACGATTCTAATCATATCACCATACAGCTTCCAGAAGATTAGGCCTCTACAAACCAACAAACCAACTTTTGAAAAGGACCATCATTTTCAATTTATTACAGGCGATGCCTAAGTCTCACAGTATAAGGCATTATCCTTCACGACTGCCTTGGAAAGTTATAACACGCAGTCAATATATAAGGTGAAAGGAACAGGTGATAAAACGCACCCCTGCATGGCCCTGGTGGAGTCTTACACCACCAGTGAAAGGCATGAATTTGACGCCTTTTCCTAAACCCTTCTTCTGTAGTTCGTATACAAAGAAGAGCTATCAATCCCATACCCGATCGTATGCCTTCTCCAAATCCACAAAATAGCTGGAGACAGGTTTGGCATACTCCCCGGTCTTCTCAAACGCCATTCGGAGGGTAAATAACTGGTGGGTAGTACTCGTTCTTCTGTCAACTCATAAGGTGCACCTAGCCTAGGCTCAACCACAGCTCTGGAACGAGTGTCTTTTTTCATTGATGATGTGATTCCAGCTCTTCCTATACAATCGGTCTTTTAGAATTAATCTTGTCTGGTTCGTCAGCACAATTTTCATAAGCTTGACTATATAGCGAAAGCAATGGGTTTCGAGGACGCACAGTTTTCTAAAGTAAGCGTTTCATGCCTGGTGTCTTCTCTATATCTTAACACAATCTTCCTTAACTCGATGAGTTGATGACCATTGCATCTACAGCGAAGGTTGTGGTTCCCGTCTATTGTATTGCCCAGCACAACTTTTGATTTAAGCCACACTGCCTCATTTATATCGTTGAGGAGGTACTGTTCCCCATAGTTAAGCCAAAGGAAATCAACTTTTTCTCATCCCTGTAGCTTCTGCTGAAATTATTGCCAACTTCTGAGCAGTACCCAGTGATAATATTTGTCAGTTGAGATATGTAGTCCGTATTTGGCCATAAAGCCCCTGCTTAGGGACTTAACTTAAGCGAATCGGATTAATCAAGATGTGTATTTGCCTTAATAGCCACTTCGGAGTGCGAAAGTTAGGTACTTGCACATGGTGCTTTGCTGCTGCTTTTAACGAGCGAAACCGGTTCAAGATTATTCATTCGACGAAATATGAATCTGATCAGGCTCGCGACAAAGTATTTTTAAGAGACAAGTGACAGTCCTTGACTGCTTCAAATTTCCCGGTTTGCTGCTGACATAGTTTACCTTCGTTCACAATGTTGCCAACTAGGTCCACAGCTTTGGTAACAGCATCGACCCCAGCACAGACAATACTATAGAGACAGACGGAGTATTGTTCTTCTTTCGGTTAAGGCTTACAAGCCAATGCAGAACGGGTATATTGTACTCCCTGCCAAAGGATTTTTGATCCACTCATCATCCAAAAACGCAAACGAGCTCAACATCTGTTCCTCCCTCATCACAATTTCGGTAGAAATGTGCCCGGTGATGCAGATAAAACTACACATCCAAGATGTGATAGCACAAGTCATCATTGTACGAGGATTTATTTGCCAGTCAACGATTTACGGTGGAAATAAAACTCGTGTATGCCTCTCACATACAGAAACCGAAAGGAGGATAAGTTTTCCTATTCCAATTCGACGATCAAAAAATTCGCCGACATCAGCCACCCTCCGGCATGGCATGGCATGGCATCCAACAAAAGGCACTTAATTAAGTTACGTGACTTTTAGATAACAGGATACTGTAATGCGGGTTTCGGATTTGCAATAAAACACACAGCTAAATTTGAATTCTAATTAACTTGCCTTTTAACTTTGGCCCAGCACGAGGATACACCTACCTTTCTTCACTCTCTTCAAGTGCGCGGAGGGTCTCGGTCTACTGTTGCACGTTGCCTGGCCGCTGCTTATTCAGCTAATTAACTTTCATTAATTTGTATTTGAATACGGATAAACGTGAAATTTATTACCCGGCCCGTGTTGAAAAAGTCAAAAGAAAAGTATAAACTACACGCCACAATAAAAGCACCCAGCACGCTTTGTCCTTTCTAAGCACAAGAAAAAAAAAAAAAAGAATTTATCATCGGCATCTGCCTGGCAAGCATTTCACAGCAAACCATCATATTATGCTTCACCGCAGACGTTGTATTAACTTAAATAATGATGATGAGGATCCTTTTGTTTCGCTGTTGTCGTTGTCGTCGCCCCCACCTCCCCCACCCTCCAAAAGAAGTATGATGATGATGATAATAATAAAACCGAAATTTTACCCGAGCTGTCCTTTTGTTTCACGCATCCTTGAGAACAACACAAGAAGAAGAATACACACAATATGTTACAATGCGCCTTGTACACAACTAAGTATAAAGCTTTGTCCTCTCAACAACGCTGTGTTCCTTTTTTTATTTTTATTTTTTTGAAATTACCTTCTTGAAGTTAATCCTGGCTAAAGGATAATAATTTATTGTCTTGTTATTTTCTTTGAAACTGTCATAAGTACTTGGAATCATTTTGTGTTTTTTATATGCAAACTTTACTCTGGTTTATGTCCTTTCGAACAATGATGAAGAATATTACTTCTGTTCTGTTCTCTAGCGACACATTGTCGTCGTCCTTGTTTAAGTCCTTTTTGACGTACGTTACCTAATTTTTTGGGGTAGAGTTTCTATTTCATTTTGGTCAGGGATTTCCATGCATATAATTTGAATTTATATCAAATGCTCGTGAGGATTAAATAGGGGGTACTCTGGCCTACTCCTTTCACTGTTCACGTTCTTTTATATTCGTCGCACAAAAAAGGATATAATTACATGTAATTATGCCGTTGGGAGCTTGCGTTGAATTAATGTGAAAATTGGGAAAATTTAATAAAGCGGCTCTTAAGGATGTTTGTGAAGTAGGCTTGTAGAGTCTTTGAAAAAAAAAAAGTTTGTGGCATCTCCATAGAGTAGAGTCTTTGAAAAAAAAAAGTTTGTGGCATCTCCATAAGTTCTACAACTCGATGTTGGAGACTTTTTTTTGTTTTCTGTCAGCGTGTTAGAATACCACCATGGAGCACGCAGACACAAAAACAGGCTCCTTGTACTACCAGCAGGTGCAACCCTTTTACTGTGTCTTTCTAAGATAGTCGTTAAGGAGCTTAGGCTACCAGCACTTATCACATCAGCCTCAAAATTCTGCCACTTGATAAGAGCAGACGCATGACAATCGCATAAGAAGTGTCCCGGAGTGCCTTCGCCCTTTCCACAAGCGGCACAGATGTTTGACAAAGGTGTAGCGTCCCATAATAACGCCAATAAGTTGGCTGCAGGCTTTTCTGCTGAGAGACAGCAATAATGCCGCAGGAACTATCTGTTTAGTCTGCCTGCATCCTTAAGAGTCATGCCACAAACAATTGTGCTTGTTAGAAACGTAACCATCGATAGAAGCCCTAACAGAAGATACGGGCAAACCTAAGGTAGGTTAGAGCCCGGAGAAGTTCTCCTCCCAGCAGGGTTTGTGTAAATCATTGAACATCTATGCATAGATCTCCATCTTTGTGGGATGAGAAAATCCATGGTCCTTAGCTAACTTTCTCCAGTTGTGACTTCCCAAGTTGGTTGTGGTCGCTTTCTACTGGTACGCACCACTTAAGGTGGAGTTATTTTCTACTGCGTCATGCCTCTAAGTTAGATCTCCTTTTCCAATGCCTACAAGGTTAAAGCTGTCTAAAGAGATCTTAAGCTCGAGTCGTCGATGTTATGGGTCCCGTCTTGTTCAAACCAGATACTTTGATCTATGATCTCGTTCACTGCAACTCATTTTGGGTGCTTCTGCCTCAATACTCGCGAACGGACTCGTGACAGCTTGATGCTCTCTAAGTTCTACCAATAAAGTCAGTATTATCGGTGTACGCCTTGTGAGTTGCCTTGTGGGATTCACACCGTATCCGTTCAATTATGAAGGCGCATCTTAATTTATTTTTATGTCATCAAAAGTCTCGACCGTGATGGAACAGCGTCATCCTGCATAGTTGGACGATTTTGGCAGGGACGCGAACACTAGACATAACTCTGTATATGTCGGCTCTCTGAATGCTGTCATAGACGGTCTTAAAATCTTTAAGGGGACAGTGGATGTCAACTCGGACTTCTTGGGTTTCTGAAAATCTTGTGGACTTTCCTGGCATTAAACCGCACTAATACGGGCCAATCAGGTTGTTGAAGAAAGGTATCAGGCGTTCAAATACAAGACAACAAAGATGTTGCACGCGAAGCTGGGGAGATGCTTCAGTAGTTGTCTCAGTTGAGGGAGTCTCTTCTCACACGAAAAGAGTTTGACAAATGTGAAAGGATCTCAATGTTCTTTGAAGTAAATAGTGGGATACCACATGATTGCATATGGTCACCCCTTTTCTTTCCAGTTGTCATTAGTGGTGTTTTTTTCTGCAGTTTTACCTAGTACAGGTCTCGAAATGGAACACCACCCAAAGCAGTAACAGCAACTCATTCTCTTAAACAATTTAAATGGATCTTGCACCGATTCTTTATGACAACTTATATCCCATGAGATACAGGACCTCACAAAGATAAAAACAATTGTTGTCAACATCCTCACCGAAATTTATTAATACAACACACACTCTCTCTCTCTCTCTTAAATAAAGCCAATATCCTGTGCTCGATGCTTACACAGTAAAATGTCTGAACCAAACATAGAATTCTCCTCAATTTTATTCATTTATAGGCCTACACCTCCCCAAATTTGTGGCGTCGTGTCGGTTTGCTCAAGTTATATAGAATTTATATTCATCCTGTCTGAGTTACGTAGTATGTAGATATACCTTAAATTATTTACCTAGTTTCTCCCAGAGGTCCTTGACTCTCCTCTGATCGATATTCCATGGTTCATGGGCATACCCATGACTATTCATTCAACATTAATATCGAAATGTCTATAGACAGTCTTGGTATGGGTATGTGTAAGGATATTTGAGTCCTTGATACGCATGATGATGGACTTAGAAATAAATATAAAAAAAAAGTATGTTCATTGATATTTTCTTAGGAATGTCCTTAAGAACTTCTCTTAGAAGTATTTCATTTCTAGGAAATGGACTGTTGTACAAAATTCCTTTGAGACAACAATAGTGTGAGTGTGTATGTGGATTTGTGTGAAATTATTCTACTTTCGATTCAGACACGATTTGCACTGAACCTTTTAGAGAAATTTAACATAATTCACCACACCTTTGGTTTCAAACTTTTTAGTATTTTCCTTCCATTTAACTCGACCACGTCAGTCACCCAACTATTCCTAGAAATAAAATAATCCTTACGATATCCATGCAGATCCCTGCATAACATCTATGCACCTTTACTGGCGGCTACAGTTTTTCAGAAAATGCCTTTTCAAATATGCAAATCAAAGAAATGTTTAAAAAAATAAAAAAGGATGAACCAGGGCGGGATGAAGACCATACATGACTGTCTATCGTGTTCCTAGTGACAGATGTTTGCATCGGTGTAGCTTGGGGTGCGTTTGAATAAAAAGCAATTTGCATTTTGAAAAGTTTATCTCTCTTCTATCTCTTTGTATGCACTCATAAACATGGATTTTGTGTAGGGCCTTCATGGAGTTGTCCTGCCTGCCCTGCCATTTCCTCTCTGCTTTTCCAATAAGTTTCGCTATTTGTATTCAAAAGTAAAGTAATTTTGAGTATTTGCATTGCACACCAGAGGATGTACGTTGAGGGAGAGCGAGTTGGTGATGTGAACATAATTTGCACTAGTCAATGTGAATGTGTTGAATGAATTCGACAGAGAATCCTGGAACAGTTTTTAATGGAGCGCTAGCAGTTGAACTTGTGAATAGTTTTAGATTTGATGGAATGAAGTCGACTTAGTGCAACCAAGAGAGATTATAGAGAACGAGGACTATAAACTCTTTTTCAGTCTCTGAACAGTCTCTTCCTGGAATGTGGAATTTTGTCTTTGGAGCTTGGAGCTTGGTGCAATATTCCAGATTAATCCATATGTAATGAAGCTTCTGTAATGCATCGGAGTAAGCAAGGGAATTAGTAAGAGATATGTGCTCCTCGATACCAGATTTCATAGTGAGGTGGTGGTGGTGTGAAGTGGTGAAAGTGAAGTGCCAGGTGGCAATGTAAAGCATACTTCTGTGGTTCGCAATGAAAAACTGGCTCCAAGATGGATATGAATCAAGAGATTCTTAGTCGGATTAAGACTCACAGTATTTCAAGAGCTTAGGTTTCAGGGCACATGAAACATATAAACTTTCAAAGCATCGGAAATGCAATTCTTTCATCAGAAGAGCAAACATATGCACATTTGTATGCGCAACAGTGAGGGCATGTTGGACAGTCTTCGATAAAAGGAGACGCATTCTTATGTACAGACCAAGTCTGCACTTGTCTGGCATCCTCACCTTACTAAGTTGACTGAAAAGGCGACTTTCTCTTTAAACAGTTCTGACTACGAACAGAAGTCCAGCAGTCCAATGTCTGGGACTGGGAAGGCAACTGGCTCTATAGACAGTTCTGACTGAGAAAAGAAGTTCAGCTGTCCAGTGTCCACTGTCTTGGACCGGGAAGCCTACCAGCTCTATAGATAGTTCTGACTGAGAAAAGAAGTTCAGTAGTCCACTGCCTTGGATAAGGAAGGCGACTAGCTCTATAGACAGTTCTGGATGCGAAAAGAAGTCCAGCAGTGCATTGCCTTGGGCTGGGAAGGCGACTAGCTCTATAGACAGTTCTGACTACGAAAAGAAGTCCAGCAGTCCACTGTCTTGGACCGAGAAGGCTACCTACTCTATAGACAGTTCTGACTGAGAAAAGGAATCCAGGAATTCAGGGTCTTGGACCCACATCAGTGGACAGAAAGTCGGTGCCTATAGATAAATAGTATTGAACCAAAGAATTCCAACACAGTTTCTTCCATTAGCGAGGATTCCTTAGCCTTTTAGTTGAATTGGTCGTCAGCTATTCGCCATTAGTATTGCAAAAGAGCAAGAGATGATAGATGATTAGTGCACCAGTGGTTCTAAGCTAAACTACTTGTCAAGTTTTTAAGACGGTACTCCTTCCCAGGTCGCTCCACCACAACGTTGATGGCTGCAGTTCATCATGTTTGGCCTTAGCCCCAACTGGAGTCTGCAGCACTCTCAAACTTTTAGCAATAGTTTCGCAATCAAACCTTGTTTTCTGCTTAGTTTAACTCCTAAAAATAGGTTCTTATCTGACCTAGGGAAGCAGCCTCGGATCTTTTTGCCCAGAATGAACTCTATTTTGGATAGGTTGACACCCCTGGAAGCAGATATTTCATTGATTATCCAGGTCATCATCTCTCTCCATCCCTAGTATACCTATTTTTGTGACTGGATTCCTTGAAGAGTATTACATTCACAGACGACTGATGCAATTGCTAGAATTTTAGCCTGGAAGAGACTGTAATGAACTGGAAGCGGGGTTGATTGTGAAAAGTCTTAAATCTTCCTGTGGAGTCATCAGTGTGGATGGAGATCGATCAGTCTTGGACAGTTTTAATAGTTTCTGATTCCCCTTTTGTCCGGGCATAGTATCACGGTTTTCTTTAAAGGATCGTTCGTGGTTTTGAAAACCCTTCAGAATGACGCGTTGATATCCTTCGTTGTACATGTTTCGTCTACTTTAGAGGATACATTTAAATCTTCCTCGACTTTGTCATATCTTCACCCACTTTCTCTTTGAAAGAAACCTGGTTAAACTGGTTGTTGAGGAAGCGTCTTTAGGCTTTCAAAAGCTACAATGGATGGAATATTGTATGCGATGGTGAGGACTTTAATAACTCGGTGGGTGAGGGTGCATCTGACACACTATGCTGAAATTCTATTCATCGCGCGTACTCTTAAGCCATTAGCTACAGCGGTCTTTGTACTTTTTAGGCTAGTTCCCTCTTCAATCCGGTCAAGTGGATTGAAGCTTTTTCCGACATCATCCAACACGAAACGATTTTTTCATCATCGTCGCTGTTTAACAGTCTTCGGAAGCACTATTCCCTGCTTTTCAGTTTCGAATATTCGTCTTTTCGTTGCTAAAGGCTTTTGTTTGGGTCTTTTGGCCTGACTACTTAGTGAGATAAAACTTCCAATCATCACTCGCAGAAGTACAGACCTCTCAGACTTCTTTCGTTTTTTATGGGCTCATGGATGAATTAATACAATTTTACGTCGTCGGTCATTATTTATAAAAAAATCGATCCCTAGTGGCTACCTTAAGGAACACTTGAGTTCACATCGAAGTCGTTAAATTGGCAATCTGTTCTGGGTTAGAAAATTCCCTCTTCAAAGCTTTAGCACATTTATCGAGTCGTGCGGAAGCTTATCAAAGGGAAAATGTGCATTTTACCTCATGTAATTTTCTTAATGTCTGCACAGTGATGTGGCAGAGAAGCAACCAATCCACTTTGAGCTCATTGCTAAAAGAGTTCATCGCCAAGTGTACTCTGGCCCTTATCGCACAATCAAACCTCATCCAATCGAGAAGAAATCTTCTCTTCCTTCCGAGTTCAACAAAATACTCAGTACATCCACTCAGTTGATTTTCTCGTTCGATAATTTCATCAATTCTTAAGTCCTGGATAGTTCCCCTCAGGAGTACACTCATACGAACACACACACATACACTCCAAATATCAAAAGCACACACATAGGTCGTTAAATAAAAGTATACCATTCCGGCTATCTGTAATCAGAGAAATAAAACGCTCAGCATAGTCATTGGTATTATCATTATGATGAAACCAAGTGTGACCACCCTTAGTCCTTTTTCATATACACACACTGAAGCACATACTCCATCAGTGTTGACTTTTACTGCACTCCAGAGATCGAACATTCCAGAGACTTGATGTTGGTGGTATACTTCTAAAAAATTATCCTTCTTGGATAGATGCGAGAACAAGTACGAGGACGAGTATATATCCCGATTGTTATCCATCTGGACGGTAATAACAACGGAACATCTTTAACACGGTTGTCGTTCTCATACTTTTGAGATCATTTTTAGTGGTGTATGTCCTTCGTGCCAGCAATATGCTGAGTATAGCTTTCAACCATCTCAACCGTAGATCCACTTTAATCCAAATGGAAGAAGGAGCATTGAATCAGCCACTTACACTTTCGTCCTTTCTTGTTATCTCTATTACTTGCGCTGCGAGCCATTGGGCTTGTTTCATTCCTAAAAGTCATTTCCCAACACAAGTTGAAGGGAGAAAGAGAGAGAGAGAGTGGTGAAGCACACTAAGACTTCAATGCAATCTCTCATAGTTTCGTTCCTTAATTCCCATGTGACACTTTCTTTGGATAAATTTCACACAAACACACACAATATATTTTTCGGTATTTTCATGATGATGTCCTTTTCTGTTGAATGGTCGTTGCTTACTCATACGCTTCCTCTGCGGAGACATTAAATGCTTTGTTGCTCCACACGAGCTGTCCAAGTTTACTACTCTTGGATGGTTAAAAGGAGTCATAACTTCGAAACATCTAGTGGAAGGTGTTTTGGATCATGTCCCCCTCACCCCCCAACTCGCAGAGAGGGAGCAGTAACTTTCTCTAGAGTGACATAGTTTAAAGAAAGATTCGCAGGATTTCCTTCGTGTCGTCGTCTTGGTGGTGATGGTGGTGGGATATAAAAAGATTAGAGACGACCGAACGTGAAAAAGGATTCGATTTTGGTTTAGAGATTTTCGACGAAGTGGCTTTTATGGCTGTCACCTTGGGGTGATATGAACTTTTTCAATCTTTTGAAGGTGATAGGTTAGCTTATGGTGATTGATGGAGTCACAGATTGGTTCGGGGAGTTGTTAATTAAAAGATGACGATGGAGTTCTCAGGTTACATTTCCAACTTTAAATAACTTTTTTACAACTAAAAATCATTGTAATGTTCAAAAATTTCTTGTCGGCTTCACTTTCTCTCAGCAGTCGTCCTGTATTTCCATTGAAATTATTCAATCTCTTCTATTGTTCTCGCATCCTTTTGTTGAATTATTTCCCAAGAAACTTCTGGAACAGAGAGTATGCTCATTGCACTCGTGCGGTACATCACCCAAGATCATAATTCTCCTTAATATCTTACGGTTATTTACTGAGAATATACCCATTAAACAATCGTATCCTTATTACAAGTGATGATGTACAAATCCTCGAAGGAAGTCAATGTGTTATACACGTTCATTCAGTACACAAACAGTGCAAACTTGATGTGTAACTGGCCAAGATCTGCTTAAGGTCTACAAAAGTGGTATTTGCCTGAGTAATTCTATCTATATAATCCATCCACTTCGACAGGACCTTGTTTTCCTGTGAGCTTTTGATATTTGTTTTGTGATACCTGATATTTGTTGAGTGGCAATGTTGACTTGGAAGAAATATTTGAAAGGACATTCAGTAGATGGAGGTGCTGAAAAAGCAGTCATGGTATAAGTTGTTCTTGGATTGTAATTGTGATTGTGATAGTCATTAGGATTAGTTATTGTAGTGGTGGAGCACTTGTCTATATCCAGCAGTGCATTATTTATCCTGTTGAACTTATGAAAGTGGAACGTAAATACTTTTTTATACTACGAGTATGTCAAGCTGAGCAAACAGCATTGAACTCCTAGGCAAACTGACTTAGGTTCGAGTCCTAGAATATCCAACAAGTTTTTCATGAAGCTACGTGAAGCAGACGAAAAGGCACCCAACACGGTGTGCCTGGTCATGTACGACTGAACTGTACGTCTCTTTACTCCCTCGGATCTACGTGAAGGGGTGCCTTCTTCATTTTCAGTTTGTTGAGATCCTCTACATCCTTCCATGTTTATTTGAGCCGTTTCTTCATCTCGCATTTAGTCTGTCGGTACAGGGTTGAGTCCGAGTTTTCCTTGAAAAATGTGATTTGTCCATTTTGAGTTATCTAGTGTGCGACATGACTTCTCCCTCAATCTCAACAGACGTAATGCACTTTTGGTTAGAGCAGCAGTTTCAGAATGAGACTTTTCTTTCCTTTCTCTGCCTTCTGCCTTCTATTGATGAACTTTGTACAGCGACCTTCATCTCTTGTTTACTTCTTAGTTAAGTTTGCAAGTTTATGTAGTGTTGACGCGCGGGCCAACCGTAGGAGGTTTAGTCTAATCCAGAGTAGTCTGGGAAGTTCATCTGTGATCTGAAGAATATGGCATCGAAAGGTCAAATTTTGTGTCGATATTGCTCTGTTGAAGGTTTGATGGCAGTCTCAAAGGTAGGCGAAGTGATTTAAGGCCGGTTCTTGAGCGTCGCCGTGGATTGAAAAACGAAGATTGAAACACATTATGTTGTATTCGCGTAAGTGAGCATTTTGGTGACGTATCTTGGGAGGGAGTCGTCGCCGTGGCTTGGTGGTTAGTGCGTTGGACTGGTCCGTAGGCATGATAAACCAGCGAAAGTATAATTTGTCATGAAAAAGCTTCTTAATCCACCGATCGAAGTCGGCAATAAAACTGTAGGTCCCTTCAATTCTTGGTTGTGACAAGCTAGGCCTTGACTCTGGATGCACTGTCGCGCCAAATAAATGTTGCTGAGCACAGATAGGAACCCACACTTCGGATCATTTGCATCGCTGTCCAAAATTCGAATCCCTGGATGAAAGACCGTAGTGTTTTGGCTGAAGCTCCCAAGGTTGTTGACATAAGCTAATTTTGATTTTTTCGGCTGTATTTGACAGTGATAATGGCAGATTTCGATATCATTTGGTAGGCACTTACTACCCTACTACTTTGCATCGAGGCCATTCGTTTTCAAGTGCATCGTACAGGAGGATCTAGTTCGTGATCGACATCAGAAGTTGTCGCTTCCTAAAACTAGGCTCCCTCCTATGTTTTTTTATTTTAAAATAAGTGCGCGCTTAAGGGTTATGATGAGCCTTTAACTAGAGCACGGGCATAAGGGGAAAGCCGAAGGAGATACCGATGCACGTTTTTTTTGAATGCTCGCGTTTTATGGTGGCGAGAAAACACAGAGAGATGTTTGGCATTAGTTTCCTCAACTGCTGATCTTTGCGGCTCTGTCAGATCCTGTCTTTATTTGCTGACAAAATATCAGCTTTCTTTTCAATGCACTACCCATGTATGAAATTACTGCGCTCCCTACCTCAAGCTCCATCATCCTGCCTCTTTCCTTAGTTCTATCGATTTTACCAGCTTCCAAGACAGTGACGAACCTTTTTCAAACCCAACGGAAGCCTCTTGGGACTTGACACAAGATATTTCTTAGAAACACATCCATTATTGAATTTCTTTTAAACTCTTTGTCACAATAGGTCACAGGATAGATAGCCAAAACACCAACACAAAGTAAAGTTGAAAAAAAAAATGCTCCTTTTTTTTTGCGCCGGAAATGGAACGAGACCCATTACGCCTTTGTTAACTTTCAATATTACAAAGTCATAGCCCAGCCTTTTGCCCGAAATGCGACCTCGCATCTGAGTCCTTTTTTTTCCGCGCCGTCCGCTTTCATTTCTTCCGTTTGATCCCTTTCACAATCTGATTTCCTCACTTTTTTTTGTCATTCACCGATAATGGCATTGTCACTTAGTGTTGTTCTTTCCCGCTTCGTTTTCCTTCCTTCCTCTTGTTGTATCCTTTATTAGCTTACAAGAAAATTATGCACTATTATTTCCATTTCCTTTCTGGCTCGGTTGTTGATTATTGGGTCTTTCTTTCACTCACAGGAGTCGGTGGAAATAATAAAAAAAAATACAAGGCGCAAGGAACAAACAAATTTCTTTACGCTGTGATTTTCTTTTTTGGAAAATTTATCTTTTATCGCAAAAGATACAAAAGAAACATTTTAGATTCTTATTGCGCTCTCCATTGGTATTTTGTCTCATTTATCCGTATAACGAGAATGACACTGGATTTTCCTTTTTTTTTTTTCTCTCTCTCGGTTTCATAATGATTACACAGTTAAGACGAAAGACGAAGGAAA
Source organism: Criorhina ranunculi (assembly GCA_951813785.1). Taxonomy (NCBI): domain Eukaryota; kingdom Metazoa; phylum Arthropoda; class Insecta; order Diptera; family Syrphidae; genus Criorhina; species Criorhina ranunculi. The sequence goes on along the minus strand of OX638382.1, from coordinate 8,841,749 downwards.
GAATCCAAAAGGACAATACTAGCCTTAACCGTGTACAAGACTGTGGGGATAAGCTGTAGGGAGTAAAGCCGGCTGAAGTAAAAGTAAAAGGTTAAATATAAATATTCTACAGAGAAAGAAAAAAAAATAATCAAAAAAAAATCGTCCTTTGTCCTTGTTTTGCCTGCTGCCGGTGGTGGTGCCACCATAATGATGAGTGGTATAAAAACATGGTAATAAGGACGGGGTTGCCTTCGTTCAGTTTTCTTTTGTGGGCTTTTCCAGGTGAAATGTTTGCTGTTATTACTGTTTGCTGGAAATCAGTGTCCTGTTCGTTGTCACTTTTGATGGCACCATGGTACGAGAAAACATCATTTATTCGGAACAAACACCAGCTGTTTTTGAGGGTGTGGGTTGCTTCTTTTTGGTGATGTCAAGCTTTGACGACGGTTCATTATAATGAGGGGATCGTTAATAACTGGCTATGATGTATAGTGTGACAAGGGTTGCATTCACCTAAGATGACATTCCGAGACAGAGTTGCCTTGGGAAAATAAGCTGTCAAAAGAATTTTGTAAAGACATTTTTGATGGTAAAGTCACTGAGTTTGATCGGATAATATGGAAAAGTTTGAAGAGTGTGTCTATACTTGGTAAGCTTAAGGTTGGTGGAAAAGTCAATGTCAATTACAGGAACTTGATTTTGAGCATGGAAAACTTCGGCCCGAAAGGTTTACGATTGTAGGGGCACACCGCATTTTCCCTCTCCTGAATACAACAAGGATATTGACACCATGGGATAGAAGTTATAGCATACAAGTAAGCTGACGGCGGCATAGTACTTCCAGCGAAAGGAATGAGCTATAAAAATATGGATAGCTAGACCAGGAATACTGAACTGAGCTGCTACAATTCATCACCACCCGTAGGAAAAACCACGTTTTGGATCTTTGTCAGTGTCAAATATTTGTGGCCTGTGCTCCACAAAAAGCTGAGGTGGTAAGAGACACTTTTACAAGGCAAGATAGCCTTTTACATGTGCACTAGAATACTAAAAAGAACTTGGGAATCGAATCGGAAAGTCTTCCTATAAATCAGGCAATCTTAAGACATATGGCATGGTCCCATTGGTTCTACTGGACAGTGAAGGAGAAGGAGAACGAACAATTTGACTGCAACGTGAATTGGATGTGCAAAGTCTATGTACACCGGAGTCGCAGTCCAAAAAGCTTTCGATTGCATTTAGCCGGTACGCGTAGTGAAGAAAAACTTCAAACTTCAGTGAAGCACACAGTTGAAAAGAGATTTCAACTAGCTGGTGAGGTCTATAGCAGCGTTGGACTGAAAATCACACGTTTTAGTCGCAGTTATGTTGCAAGGATTTTGCAGATGGCAAATTCTTCATTATCCAATCATCGCCCCCTTCGTTAGCTAATAACTCCTTTCGACAGTATCATCACCAAAGGAAACTTCCACAAGATAATCACTTATGCTTCTCATATAATTATCTTCCACCAGCCATCTCTATGTACTTCCTGTATGTGTGTGTAGCATTTCCTTTTCATATTGCATGTCAGAGTTGGTTAAGTTTAACATACACACACCCCCAAAGTGCCCAAGCAAGCTAATAGACACACAACACACATGTGTCGTGTGTTCCTTTGTGAGAAACGATAAGGAATCTTGTTGATAGTCTTCAAGGATTCCAAGTGAGTGTATGACACCCAACCCGTAGCTAATTTTCCATGAGCACTCACGAAGGCGGTTATTATCTAAAATTTACATCGAACAACCGTGGGGAGGGTTGTGGATAAATTCGATTATCCTGGCAGCATGTGGAGAATTTAGATTGCGCCTTCTTTTCTTAAAAGCTGCGGGATATGATGTGGGGTAGGGGGTGACTGAGTTAACTAATTGCTGTCATTAATTTTCGCCGAGATTAGGCCATTATGATGATAATTTGATTTGTATGACAGCGTGCTGGTAATGGCAAAAGCAAAAGGCATCAGGATCCTTGATGCCATGAATGTCAAAGACAAGGAAACTCGAAGTGTAACCTTTTCTTTATGGAGTTGATGAGTGTTTGTGAAAGAAAGATGAGGATGATGATGATGGGGGTTGTTTGAAATTTTTTTATTATTTTTTTTAAATTGTGTTAAGTTAGGTAGATGGGTTAGGTCTTTTGACGATGATCACTGCTCACTGGGTTTGTCGTGCTTACCGCTGATTAAGAATCATCCTCAATATTATATAAGTAAGTTCTTATTCCTCTGCCAGCAAGAGCAAGACATTCGCATAGCAGAAGAAGATTGAATATCTTTCTCATCCTTGTAGCTTGTGTGATAGTCGTTGTGATGTACACTAAGAGGTTCCACATGAATACCAATGACGCAGTTCTTAGTAATTATGCCGGAAACGACCCGTGCTTCGTGGTGACTATGTGGACTTAATCAGAGAAAGAGATTTTTTCTTGTCATGGGTCGTCCAGAAATTCTTGGGCTCTGCCTAGGCTCGACTTATGGCTTTATCTTCGAACTGTCTTTATAGATAGCCCTTTTATTTGGGACTTTTTGGTTCCTCCAGTTAGGAATAGTGAATCTTCTGCCAAATCTTCAGCAACGTAGGCAGATGTTGACCTATTTATAGTCACTTATCGTGACCATAAGGAGCTAATGTTCCATGCCACCATGTTGCTGCTGTACAGATCAAGCGGATTTTCATTGCGAATGCAGACTGCCTTTTGGATCTTAGTGAAGTTTTAAAGTTGATATTGCTTTTTAAGAACCCTCTTCTATACTCTTGAGCCGTATGGAATGGAATGAGTCGCAAAACCGCTGTGTATAGCCAGAACACCACGGTTGGTTCCCCTAACACATATTCCTGAACGATGATCTAGTTTTAACCACGATTGTAGCGTTAGTGGGGTTTTTTTTTCAAAGAAAACGAGAAACGATCACGTGAACTCCACTTATATTTGCAATAAAAGAGTGGGATCCGCCTTCATCATCGGTAGCAGGTCCGGAAAGGAAAGTTGCTTATCTGTTTTTTAATGCTGATGGTACTCATTGGTCGCACTTTGATTTCCTTTCCTGGTTCATTTGCCAGGTCTTCTTAGTTTATGCTTCTAGAGCTCGTTATGTTTCTTGCTGCAGTTGTCTTCGCCGATTTTGTAAGCTTCTTCTTCGAGATTTTAGCTTTGAATGGGTGTTTCTTAAGCCTGTTGTTAGTATCGTCGGCCTATCACTTTGAATACACGTATGAACCTTTGGCTGGAGACTACCTGCAGTAGGAAAGGACGTTGATCGGCTCAGTTTACTTACATTTTGGTTAAGACTTTGCACTTGCCCAGCTCGATTGCTTTGTCTTGTAGGTTTTTAACTTCAGTTTCAGACCCCCAACGAAACCGTCTTTATGAAAGACATTGTGGCTGTCTCTTAAGAAAGCGATAAGCGCTGGACGTTCAGCGTGTTAGCAGTATCGTTAAGCAAATCAATATCGATTGAGAGCTGCTGTGATCCCTTGAAAAATCCGCACTAAGTCGCAATCGAGTCTCTTTTGTATTATTTTCAAACGCATTAGGCATTACTAACTACAGCAGCCGATTTATGGTGGACAAAGTAGACAAGTTCAGGGCACTCATATAACATCCAATGTTGGACGTATGATCCAAGATACGGCACAAGAGGTGGTAAAGTTGAGGAGTTAGGCGATAATAATTCATTAAGACCGTTTCTCGACACATAAGGTCGCTCTAAATGATTTTTTTTTAAAGATCTCAACTTGGTTGCACTCAATTTAAACTATATCCTGTTCTCCTGGTTGCTATTTTCTTCAGTCTACAAGACTTAATAGTCCACTACCTTCGTTAACACCTTCCAAGTTATTATACTCATTAAAATAACACCAAGTACCGAAGAAACACTCTCCCCTCCTTCCACCATCCATCTCTATTTCGAAAAAAAAAGAAGAGGATTTTCTACTTCACTCTCTGTCAAATGAAAGCTCCACAAGGAGAAAATCCCTTATAACACCCCCAGCATCTCCTGTACTTAACCTGTTACATTTGCATCGTCTTCCTCGTGTGGTGGGAGAATGAAGAAGAAAATTTAATAGTCGAAACCAAAATTGACGGAAAAGGATTACGTAATTCACTTCACATAAATTGCACAAGATCCTTCCCTTCATTTAGGAACCCTTCAGTCGCGTAAAATTCCACCAAAAATAGATGATTTTCCACAAGGGAAAATGTGTTCTCCGTACAAGAAAGGAAAAATTGAGTTGGAACATCAGTGGTAAAGAAAAATTACAAATCATATTCCCTGCACGTATCCTGTACGAAATGAAGTGCCATAAGTCCTTCCGCGTGAGGGTGTCTAAGTAATAGAAGTTTCTTACAAGTTAGTAGTAGATTCCCGTTCGCTATATAAATATGTAACACACTACACCCAAGGGATGTAATGTTGATGGTGAAGATAAGCTGGTTCTACCCTTTGCACGCCATTTTACTAAATCCACTAAATCCACCACAAATGAACATAATTGATTCATGGTGTTTCGTTAAAGCTAATTGCTTATGTCGTTGTTCGTCCTTGAAAGAATGATGCTAACGAGTTGACATTTGTGCCCGTTGATGGTACAGCGGACGCGGATGACTTCCGATTGTGTGTTGTGTTTAAAGGGATTTGTGAGGATATGATTGGGATGCTGCCATGTGTTGTCATGGATCATAATGACAGTCATCATGATGTGGGACATGTTGTGCGGTATATTGAATGAAAGCTCGTAACAGATGGATGAACATGGACATTCTGTCTTATTGCTAATGGTTGACTCTGTAGTGAATCGGAGTGGGAACTGTTTTAATTTTTATGACGAAGAATGTGATTTATGGTAGGTATATGAAGGGGAAGGTGGTTAAATTGTGAGCAGCTTGTGGAGGTTTAAAAAGGAATTATACGAGCTTGTAAGATAAAAGTGATGGGGTTACACGTCACTGGAATATTCAATCGCAACTGGTCTATTGTTGTACCAGGAAAGCAAGCTCCATGTGTGCCATTTTCATGATCCCGGGGACGCTGCTTTCAGTTGACTAGACCAAGGTTTCTGGCGTCCGCGATTGTCTGATCCCTAAATCGGAGGTTCGGTCTTCCTTTTCTTCGCGAAGAAGGTGGCTGGGTCTCAAATATTCTCTAATGTGGCCGAGCCAAGGCAGTCGACGGATTTTTGCCTTCCGGACTACATTCACATCTTGATATATGTAGTTCGTATCGTTCGCGGTTATTTCTTCACCTCCTTCTCACAGACAGGACCAAATGTTCGATGTTTCGAAGGATTCTAAGATCTGATCCGCTGTCTTACTTTTCGTCAAGCATTCAGCTCCATAAAGCAAGACTGGCAAAATCAGAGTTTTGTAGGTCATGATTTTGGTCCTTCGAGCTAGGAGTTTGGACCGAACTAGCAGCGGTTGCCTAAAGTTATCCTTCGTTGAATCTCCACGAGGGTGTCGTTTGTGAAGATTTTATTTACCCCGAGGTTGATAAACTCCTTTATTACCTCAAAATTATAGCTGTCAATTGTTAAATTCTGTCCTAGACGATGGATCAGTTTTTGGTCGACAGCATGTACTTTGTTTTACCCTCGATTAGCACTGAAACAACACCTCCACAGTTTCATCAGAGTCGCCATTCAGTAGTTTGGTATGTCGCTCCTTAAAACAAATGCGTACAGCATCACCAACCGTAGTTTGATAGATGGAATCACCAGTCTCATTTGGCCAAAGCTGGATCTCAAACGCTCCATCTGTCTAATTGAACAGAAAATGCTCCTTGTTAGCACTGGTCATCACAGGACACTGAGCCCAATAGCCTAGGCCTACTCTCAAATGATTTTTTACAGAAACAAGGAAGAAGAAGAAATGATTCTCCAACTTCTCTGTACCTATCCAACGCGATGAAGTGCCAGCTTCTTCCACAATTTCGGCTAATTGGCTGACATCAGCTTTAACAGCGCTGTTTCTGTGGGTAGTTTCTGCATAGAAAACCCAGATCCATGAGGTATCACAAATGATCTTCATTCATTGTGTCACTCTAACCTAGTGACACGAACACATGCAACAGCCAGATCACGTGAGTTGTGATAACACAAAGCCACACCAGCGCTTAATGTTTTTTTAGAAGCACAAGCCAGACAACATAGAAAGTGATCGACGTCCTCCTCATCCATTACAGCCAACTGAAAATTTTAAATTTGCCACTGGAACACATTCCAGCTTCACTCCAGCAGAAATAGAAGAACAAAGTTCCACATCTCTTCCGTTCGTTATTGCACTCATTTTCATTCGCTTGTTCAAGTTCCGGAACCCCCCCTATTGGCAAACAGTACTTGTCTACAATCCGATATCAAATAGTTATCAATCGCATTCTCAACTCAACACAACAATAAAGTCTCAATTCATTCAATTTACCACTTAAAGAAGCAACATTTCCTCGTCGGTCGTCGCACCTCATGTCTGGAGAAAGAGAAACTTATTCAAGTAGAAATCGAAGACCAATTCACATCTTACACATCCTTGCACCACCTGTACTTGGGACATATCCTTCATTGTACATATTGTATCCTGAAACACAGGAAACTAAATAATTTCTCTATTTGTGTGTGTGTTCCTTGTATGCACTTCAACTTTATAAATGATGATTTCAATTCTCATCCTGATGACGTCAATAAAGTAAATTTTGCAAAAAAACAATAAAGGAAGAAAAATCGAAAAGAAAATTGTGAAATACAATCATGATTTCCATGTGGATACACGCTACGCTATAGGAGTGTGCTCCGCTTTGGCTAAAGTGGGTGACAAAGAGTGAAGGGATGCACACAGACAAACTCCCTATTGAGTTCAGATATCCTGCTGGTTTGAAAAGTGATATTTAAGAGAATCCTTATCGATTTAGTTTTCGAGTTGAAGTGAATTGGTTCGAATGGATGAACCAGTAAAGGAAGACTGCAACGATAACTGTTACTGAGTGGTTAATCAGGAAACGCAATCATTTAGAATGGCAATTGTAATAAAAAAAAACCAATAAACGGTTAAAATGCATTTAAGTTCAAGGACAGCGATAATAGGGACAATGAAAGGACAAACGATGATGGTAATGTGTAGAGATGTGATTGAGTTCTTAAGAAAACTGATTTGAAGACGTCTTGGGAGAGAGACGACTTTTGATTGAAAGTGCTCAGCCATCGAAGGACTTTGAGATCCTACATTGAGTCAGAAGTGTCTCGAAATACTATCTCTTGTCTTGTTACTACCAGTTGAGTACCACGTTAACCATGTCTGCGTCAAAGATTCAGCTAATGTTCCACGGTGCCATCGTCAATCGTCGTCCTTGCAATAATCATTCCATTGGTGCTTTTGAACCTCAATGTCTTGCGCTACTTCTTCTTTTTTTTCAAAGTGGAGAAGACGTTATGCGCCGTTGGAATGTGGCCCTCGCTCTCTGTGGTATCAGACTCCCACCAACTTAACTCTCCTCCTCTCCAAGCATCGGTTCAACAACGAACCGATTTTCGCATTACTTCAGGAAGGATTGTTCATGCTTTTTGATTTTGTCTGCCTTTGAGTTAGTGCCGCTTTCCTCAATGTAGAAGTACACCTTGTTCTATCGCTTCAAGATACTGACAAGTGTGACAACTTCTACCTTCATTCCAAGCTTTTGCTACTCTTCTTGTCATCTACAGAACTTGGAGAAAATGTCATTTGAGGGGAATCACCATGTAGACAGGCTCTTTCCCTATGCCTGGTTAGTAGCTCCATAACTCATATCTACGGAGAAGTATCTCTTCTTTGTGGTCGCCGTGGCTTAGTGGTTAGTGCGTTGAACTCCTAAACGAGTTGACACAGGTTTGCGTCAGCAAAGCAACCAAATAGCATCACCCCTTGGCTTAATTTGTCATTCAGAAGCTTCTTAAGCCGTTATTCGAAGTCGGCAATAAAACTGTAGACCTTTTCAATAAATTCACATGAATGGTTGCGAGAAACAAGACCCTGGCTCTCTATGAGCTGTTGCTTGCAACTCTTCCCTGATCAGTTATGTTTCAGAATCTTCTAACTACCTATCTCTATGTTCCGGCCAAAGTCGCATTGTTTCCTCTAGAAAATGTAGATCAATGGAGTCACTCTTGCTACTACGAGAAGAACAGGTTTCACTACTATTCGGTTGGCAATTGCTACTCGATATGCTCTTCTTCTTCGCATCGAGGCCATTAATTTTCTTTCCAGTTGCGTCGGTCCATATCTCAGCAGGAGGATGGAGTTCATGATCAATATCAGAAGTCGTCGCTTTCTAAGGCGATTGCACCTCACCGTTTCTATTCAACCAAGATCGGCTTTAGTTCTACAGCTGTTCCCATCAAACGTGGAGTCGGTGATGTGATAACAAAGGAATCTACCGCGACTGGTCCAGCAACTGCCCACTCTTCGATCGAAATCCTTTCTGTGTTCTCAACGACAACATCGCCTTCATGTGATAAATGAAAATTCTTGATTGTTTGCTGATAAGTAATTCAGCAGACATCCAACGACCTCGACTCTTCTCAGTCCTGCTCAATTACCTGTTCCAATGTTTATTTTATGTGACCATATGGGCTTTCATCACCGACATAACTTTAAATAACTTTCCAACCTCCTCCATCGTCGTCTAACAAAAAATCATCCTTTCAGCCGGAAAAAAAACTGCATTCACACATACCATACACTCTACCTCTCTCAAATGACGTATAGCAGGCTCCTTGCAAAGCACTTCCATTCTTCGTCCTGAATGTGAAATTGAACACAGTTCAAATACACCTGTTCGACGCCATCAATTATCCATGCAGATTCCATTTTGCCCTCCTACTATTCAGTTCAAGAATAATGCGACCCATCACATGCCTTATGTCGGTCTCACATCCTTTTCTTAACTTTGTTCTCACAAAGAGAGAGAGAGAGAGAGAGTGTGATGGTGGTGGAAGTGGAACCATGAAACCGAACAAGGATCGATCTACTTGTACGTTGCATGGTGTGCCTGTGCACCTGTAGCCTGTAAAGTATTCATATCTCCATGCGATGTATGAAGAAAATTGCAAAATAAATCGAAGAATAGAAACAAAAACCTAAAGAGAGAGAGATAGAGAGAAGGGAAATTCAATTGATCCGGATTACGTTTGATGTAAGGCACATTAGGGGGGAGAACATGCGCTACTTCTGGCATCTACTAGTGAATTTTTCGAAAATCCCTACTATTTTGTATTGGCAAACCCTCTAGAGGTATTGAATTCAAGAATATGTATCTCTTTACTTGTACTCGAAATGGTTAAGGATCCGGGGGGGGGGGGGGGTTGCATTTGAATGGGATAGTGTGTTTTGGATTGGGAGTCAATTGAAATAGGGGATAAACAAAAGTAGATGAGAAGATTTCAAAGTTTTGCTGATAAATTGTTTGGAAAACATTTCCTGAAAATGACAAATAGAGAAGGCACAAGGATAGATTGAAGGGATTGAACTTATTCCAATTTTATCTTATAAAATATTGGGATTTGTTTGGTCATTAAGGTTTGGTTTGGTCAAAGAGTTAATGGAAGACACCACGTACTTAGCTTCGAAAGGTTACCCTAGAGAATTAAAATACTAGCAGCAGGACATTCTTCAACCTTGAGACGCATGTAAGTATGTACATCTTCTTTGAGAAAGAAATGTAGTTTAACTCTGAGCTTGGAAAAACTTCAATCAAGTGGCAATACTGCCAGCCAGCCATTGAAAGTGTCACAAGGGATCCATTGTACCAGGCAGGAATCACTTTTATTCGTGTCTCTTTTCCAGATCGAGCTGGAACCTTACAGTTCGGGTCACAAGCGAACTCACGACCCACTACACCGTCGCCACTGCCACTAAGCTCAGAGTGGTCCCCTAGAAAAGAGATCGGATACTCTGCAGTGACTTCTAAGGTTGGGAACCCCCATTTACTCCTGCCACCATGAAGATTTCTTAACAATTAAGTTTAGATTGATCGTATTCGCTTAAAGTGTATATTCTAAGGTTGGCAAGGGTGCAACATGTACGGAACACATCATTTCATACAATGCCAAAACGCTGAGCATGTTAACCTAGGATACAGTGTCTTATTATGACGTAAGTTAGTTTGTAGAGCCGCCCTCTTTCCGATGAGTTAACGCTTTCGATCTCTAAGGATTGGCCTAGCAATGTTGCCATAATCAAGATGTGGAGCATCGGTGTGGATCAAGTGTTTATAAAAAAAAAAAGTTTCAGATGCTCTGACATGGTAAATAATCCTACATTCTGTACGGTCTTGTATGGCTGCTTCGTCAGTTGTAGAGTGTTGTCGTACTTGCATGAGACCCCTACAGAGTGTGATGTTGTGCTGTTAAACGAACGCGTTGAGTTGGATACAAAAGATCTGATCGCAACTATCTTATCCCAATCCCTATCCCTAACGGATAGCTATCACTTCGGCTTGAAATGCGCTACAATAAATTCGCACTGATAGGTGACACTCAATCAGCAAGACTTTAACTTCAGACCAATATTTAGCTATCCTCTTCAAAAAGTGAACTAGCGAAATAGCCAGCTGCATTTCGCCCCTGCAACACTTCACCCGCAATACTCGTCATGCTTCGAATGCACATCAGTTTACCCTTAAGCCTACTTTCGGACGTACTGTCATATATATAGGTAGAGATTCTTCCCTTAGCCGTACATAGCTCTGTGTTTCCTCATCACTACAACCCAAAAGCATTTAAAACCAACGTGTACCGGTACCTCCTTCGTCTCTCCTCTAATTTCCCTAATGCCCGTGCTCTAGTTTAAGGGTAGTCATAATCCCTTTAGCACGCGCTAATTATAAAAAAAGAAAAAAAAGTGCCAAACACATTCTTTGCAAATGTCCCTCAAAAGTTCAACTGCATATGGGTCATGTACCCAGTAAGCCATCGAGTCGTAGAACCCGCTGCAATTATTTACGGTTGACAATTTCAGCCTTTTCAGATTTCCATCCGTGCAGTAATTAACAAAGTATTTAGTGAAATTTAGGCAATTCAACATAAATACCTCGTGGATTGGTGCTGCGAATTGTTTTACTTCTTTTGAAGACCACTGTGTCCAGGGTCTATCGATGGTTCATATAATTGTCGAATCGATATACGTACTAATTGACAATGTTCCGCTGGATGAATAACGCTCCACTTATGCGTAATACAATTTTGAAAATGCCATCAAACGTAACCACACGCTTGCGGATGTTCCAACCAATCCCTGGTTAGTAATTAAAATTCCATTAGAATGTGAATCTCAGCACGAGTGTATAACCAAGTTGATCTGCAGTTGAACTTGAAACCCTCAGTCAGAATGGAAGCAGAAGTTTTGAAAATACTTGTCGCTTGCAGTTTAGCCATAATCACAGAATGTCGGGTAAGAGAATCCACACAAGTTCCAAAATACATCTTACGTTTGACATTTCTTTGACAATAGCGGCCATTTGCATTTCACTTCGAAAGCATCCAATGTGTGGCTAATCCAAAGTTCATCAGTGTTTTCGAATGTTCAGTGCACGATGAGAGTTCAGTTGCTACGATCTCTATTGACCTCTTCTTAGGGCATGACATTGAAAAGCTAACATATGATCTTTTGGTCGTGTTGCCCCGGAGGCATCAGGATTTGCTTTTATTCAACATGACTCAACTGGATGGATGTTCATTCCTGGAGGACACCTCACCGTTTCCTCTGGTCAAGATCATTCGCAAAGAGTTCGGGAAAACTTCTGCATTTCCCAACAAATGTCCCGTGAGTACGGTAAGTTTAAGTGATTTCGAACAATTGATGTTGGTTTCATCTTTCCAAGTGTAATTCACAGGGCACCGCGATAAAAGTTCGCGGATTGAAAGTAGATCCGGAGAGTTTTCCCCTCTACGTGCCAGAAACAAAATTCTACGTTCGTGTTGGCATGTACGAATCTGGCAAGCACCTCCTAAATATGACCATCAATGGAACTTGTAACAGCACAAAGAAGTTCTTCAAAGGCCGGGGCTGGGGAACGCGCCCATTCTTATTACTTCCTACAAAGTCAAGTTCACAATAAAACAAATCGCAATCCCAACGAAATGGATTTTTATCTCAATTTTCCGGGTTTCCCTGGACCGATGCCATTGTTCTCGTTGTTGTGCTGTGAATCGCATTAAAGTTAACACGCGCTTGTCTTATGCAGAGACAATGAAGGATACCACCAATAGGGGTGAAGTTTTGCGGTGTGCTAAGATGTAATTACATTCGTGGGATAAATTTACTAGTCTAGGGCTGGGGGTTGGGGGGAGGGCAATGTCTTGACCGTGGTTATCTCGAGCGGTGAAACATTGTTTCTGACTTTTGTATATCCACGCTGAAAATTGTGAGTTGTTCGGAACGGTTAGCAGAATGAGGATGGCAGCAGCAGGAACTTAAGAAACAAGGATTTATGTAAAAAGACTTTGGCAACACAGTAGCGGAAGAGGTGGCTTTGTTTATTGTTGACGTTAAAGATAACGACGTGATTCATGAAAGATACTTGGAATGAGGTTAGTTTAGTGAGAAGTTTTGTAATAATTTTTAAAACTTTTTTTGTTTTATTTAAAATAATGAAACTGAGCAGAGAAGGTTGGAACAAAGGAGAAGGGAAATGCATTCGGTATGAAGCTTGAAAGGAACACAGGAGGCGGTTCACAAGCTGTCATCAACGGTGATCGAGTGCGGCTTTGAACGTACCACTCTGGATGTTGCCATCGAATCTATGGGTGACTCTGGCGGTGAATAGCGAATCAGCGGTAGCGGACATTGAGTTGCAGTCGGTTGTGCGAAAGCTAAAGTGACGTTACGTCATTCCTTCACCCTTTCATTCCTGAAATCAGCACGCCTGTCTTCGATCTACGATGTGCAAAGGCAAACCAAGGCACAACTTCCCTACGTCAGCTCAGCTGTAGATAGATCGGTCAACCAGGTACCAAGGGTAACATCGCATCAACGCATCGTGCTCAGCAGCGCGTAAAACACCCCTAATCGATTCATTTGATGTACTTTAATTACTTGGCGTTGTGCAGTCATATTTGTGCTGGAAATTCTTCTTAAAGACTTGTCCCTTCAAGTTGGTAGCTAGGTTGCCATCATTTTTTTCGAAAAGACTACGTTGCGGGTGTTGTTCCTATGGCAAGCCTCTTCGCTTTCCTTGAGCTGGTAGATCGACTGGGTCCTGTTCTTTTTCCGCGAGGTTTTCTATTCTTTCAATCTTGTGGCTTTGTATACTTGTTTGTCACTGCAGACCTTTCTGTCACCTTTGTGACGCCCATTCAGCATCATATCACGTTCTTTTTTTTGTTTTTTGTGTTTTTTTCAGAAATGGCTCAGTGGGTGTGACTTGGTAACTCTCTATAGTCTCACCAGGCGTACTTAGTCAGCCAATATAATATCTCTTTTTCAAAGTGGGTCACAGCTCCGCATAATTATGTTTCAGTGAATCCTCTTCCTCATCCTTAAGGTGTTTTAATCCCATCTCAACTTATCACCAAATACCATCAAAAGCTAACCCATTCCTCATCCCATTTTCAAAATCCATTACACCACTTGTGTGTGTTTAAGATAAACATTCCCAATCGCGATATTTATGGAATTAAATCCTCTTTTCTCAATCTCCTTGAATGCCGCCAATCGATTGAATTAAATTCCCAAGGATTCCAAGGAAATCTCAGCACGAATAGGGGATAGGCCTCTCACTCCATCATGAATTCTCATCACTTCCCTTCGCACATTTTACCTGCAAATTTCAAAGTCTCTACGTTTATCCTTGAAAAGGATATTTCATGGAGAAAAAAAAAAAATGCGCACACAGAGAGAAAAAAAAAACGAGTATTTTATTAATAATTGTTATTGCCCTGCGGAAAGGCTGTATACTTCTTACAGCCACAGTCTCCTCCTTCAAGTCCCAAAGGACTACAATTTGAACGGCGAACAAAATGATAACGTAACCAGGATATGCAAAAATATTTCAATGAGCCACAGAATGTTTCACAGGAAATACTCACAAAAAAAAGGGAAAAACGGAAAGGCAACGAAGCAGGAATGCCTCTTTCTCTCTGCCTGCCTATGGATGTCGTAATGCTGTCGGAATGAAACAATATGCAAGCAAGCACGCGCTGAAAAGGTTAAAATAGCAGTTCCGCTTTGTTCCCTCCCGAAAATGGGAACCACTTTTGATGGTGGAAAATTGCAGAGCGATATGCTACCTCGGGGCACAACTTAAAGTTCCACGAAAAATCGTATCGCGTATCCTTTGAAGTTACACCGGCGATGCTGTTACCGAGGTAATTTTGAGTGGATTGCTAAAGTGTTGGGTGACTTAGGTGGCAAGGGATACGACATTGAATAGGTTTCAACACTAAGGTGTCTGCAAAGACAGAGAAAATAACATAAACTAAATATCCTTATCGATTTTTTTTGCTGTTCGTCCTTTTTTTTTCTCTCTGCCCTCATTCCCAAGTTGGTGTCCTTTGATCGTTCCCAGTTTTTCGGATGAAAAGCTTATGTTCAATGACATGAAAAGGGTTGGATATGATATCTTTTCCAGGAAATCAGCGAGGAAGTGTATACGAAGTGAAACAAGGAAGAAAATTGAGAAAATGATTTGGTGGTGGTTCAAGCATTGTCTTGAAAAACCTTTTGTAGAACCACCATCACCATCACCATCAGCATCAGCATTGCCGCCATTAAATCCCTAGGGAGCGGAGCTGATGGGAATCGCATTTCCGCACTCGATCGTGGAAGTAGCTAGTTTTCATTCGATTAAATTCCTAAACGAAAAAGGGGTGAGGGCATGTAAGTATTCCCAAGGACATTGTTATAAAATGAAAATTGGGTGGGATGGGTTGGAATTGGAATATGCTGTTTCCCGCAAGCTATTTTGCTTATTTGCTTTTGAGAATGCACAGAGGGGAGTTGTTGGGATAAGTATGAATGGAATTTTGCTGTTGATTAGGTTTATTGGATTTCCCCCCTGTTCCCTTTTTGTTTGTGTAACCTTATTTTTAATTGGAAAATTATGTAGCTCCTTCAACTTCATTTTCTTTATCATCTTACGCGTCATTGTCTAACCTCCTTTCTCATGGGACAAGTCGAGTTGTTGGTTCACTTGGAATGTAAAAGTTACCCTAGAGCATGCATGCTAATTGGCTCAACAGGGGAGTGCATATCATCATCGCTTAGCCTAGATTTCCTTCTCCGAGGCGATGTAATGAAGATGGTAATAGGTAAAGGACATATGAGTGCTTAAGAGGTGTGGTTGAAATTTTGTTATCATGGTAATTGTTGGAAAGCTACGCGTATTCTTAAGTTAAGTGGTTACTTCACACAACAGTGGAATCTTGGAAACATGGTGTGGGTTCTTGCTCAAGCAACCGGATGAAGAGAACCACCTAATCTTTAAGTGGGTGTAATTCAACAACTCTGACCACTTGTTAGATCCTTGATGGTACTGGAAACGTAACTGCGTGCTGTTTCTTAATGTGCTTCGCATTGTGCAGCATTTTGCCTCTTTTTTCGTTACCGAGATTCGAGCTCAAATTCCTCTGTTCCAGAGGCAACGATAGTTCGACCCTAGTCTACCTTCAGATGGAGGTAGGGTAGGTTTTCCGTTCTTTTTCTAATATGCCACTGTATTTTAGTTGCGAAATTTTAGTTTACAGAGCTCTAGTACTCACGGCTCCTTCGACAAGATGCTCACTAGCTTGCGCACAAAAAATATCAGTAGCCTCTAGATAAATAGTGTACTGAGTTGCATAAAGCACGGTAGAATAGTTGTTCCTTCTAACAGATGCAGGACGAAGATGTTTGTAAGCTGAGGATTGTTTAACCGATATCGGTCCCGAACTTTTTTTATACGTCTATGAGACAATTTCTAAAGCTTCGCCGATCTCCAAGTGCCCAATTTGGTTGGATGTTCGTTCCCAATTAGTAGAGATACAGATTATCTTGTGGCAGCCCTTATAAACATGATGTGAGTCCTTCAGGACAAAGTATTCACAGTCATCGTTTAACTTTGCTAGGATTCACGATGTCAGTTTAAGAATGTACTTTGAGGCGCCGTCTTGTCCTCAGTTTTCCTACTCTACTCTCGAATCTGGCCGTTGAGATCTCATCACGCACTATTACATGCATGCTGTCGTTGTCAGGATCAGTAATACGCCGATCTCGCCAGTGCTTGTGGTTCGTTTTTACGAGAAAGTGTTTTTTGTCAATGAATATTCTTTTGCGTCGAATCACCTTCCTTCACTCAGTTCCAAATGTCAGGTCTGGCATTTTGACGGCACTTATTCCCGAGGACCGTCCGATATTTCCATTCCAAAGGCAAACGTAGGTTTAGTGCTGTCTTTGGAAGCTTACTCACAACCAACAGCCACATGAACTATTTTTGTCACCACTTCGTTGTCCCTGAGAAAACTCCCAGATGGTTCTATAGGGAGGTTTGGAGTACAGCATTTTTGGCGTGTATCACATATAACCACACTTGCATTCTAAAAGGGGATTCTACTCCTTTGAGATCTCTGTTAGCCATTGCCAACAGTTGGGAATCATCACTGTTCACTGTGTTTATTCGATATCTTCAATTATCCCTCGTCTATCAAAGCTCTTTGAGTCCCTATCTCATATCAAAATATTAACTCTAACACATCACTCCATGAATCGCATTTGTCAAACACATACTCCTACTATTTGCACCATATGCTCAAATGGATACCGAATCAGGCTCAATGAAATGTTTAAATGATTTCAATCCCGTTGTTATAGACCGACCCATCCTCTCTCTAAGTACAGGGTTACTGTTCAAAAATCTAACCACCATCATTGCAATGACTGTCTGTAGCACCCCAACTTGCACACGAAGGATATTCATGAAGTGAATTAATTTTGCATAGCAAATCTCTACATTCATTCGGCAGTTACCACGCAGAGTGTTTGCTTCCTCTCAGAGGTATACGTACATATAAACCTTATCCTGGGCATATGGACTTCTCGTAGAGTACCAAAAGTTCCACATTCCATTGGAATTTGGCCTAAATTTAGTTGAATGGCAAAACAGCAAACAGAATTGTCCTGCTGCAACAATGAGAAAGGGCTTGAAACCACCCACCAATACACCTATCCAATACGAAGGCGTATCGTAGTGTAATCAATTTGGTGAATTTTGTACCGTTGAGGATGTTTCACCGTTTAGAAGTCCTTATGTTCGTTCCCTCGAATACAGAACTCTGAAATTTGTCGGATGCTATAGTATTCCTATGGCCAATTGGAGCAGCTGTAGAGGTACGTATGACCGACCACACTGCCAAATGGTAATTAGAACTGCATCATGCACTGAAGGGACATGAAACATGCAATGAAATCGAACAGTGAAAGGTTGTATAGAGGAGTTTGGTCCTGTTTTGGCTTTGTACTAAATTGAATGTGGGGATTTTTTTTTTGAGTCATGTGTGCCTTAGAATTCCTTCTCTACGGAGTTCAATTAGTGAATGGATTTGCATCGATGAGTTTGGTTGAGAAAACAATGTGAGATCGCAAGGAATTTGCGGACAACTAATGAAAGCTTTTAATTAAAAACACCTAATTGCCGGTGTGGCTTGTAAAAGAGGAATAAATGATCGGCGTAAGGACGATGACACATTAGCAAGAATATCAGATATAAGTTTCAGCAGTTATGATACAATCGAAGTTTGGTTTTCCGAGCAGAACTTCCAAGGAACCAGGGTGTGTCAAAATCATTGCTTTTGCTGTTTTTACAAACGTTTCTACAAACGTCTTAATGTCAGTCTTTCTATGACAGAGTATCTCGTTCTCGTGGAGAATATTTTAAACCATTTATAGCAGGCAATGATCAACCTCAAAGAGTAAAGGGTTTTTCAATAGGGACATAACAATTTTGTATTTAAATAAAATACAGAAAAATTGAGATATCGGACTGAAATTTATTCCAATTATTAGTACACATGTTAAATTTAAGTATGGAATTCGATCTCGTTCATATAACCACCGCGGGCATGTTTGCAGCGATCGATTCTTTGGAGCCAATTTTCTACCACTCTTTCATACATATTGGCCGAAATATTGGCAATTTCACATTTGATATTGTTCCTGAGTTCCTCTCACGTTGTTGGCTTGTTGACATAAACCAACGACGTAACGTAACCCCATAAAAAAATCCAACGGCGTTAAACGGCCATTCGACCGGACCATTTCTCGAGATTACACGATTACCGAACTTCTCCTTCAATAGATCAGCTGTATGGCATGTGGCACCATTTTGTTGGAACCACATATCACTGATATCAAGTCCATCTAATTCCAGCCAAAAATAGTCTTCCAACATGGCACGATAGCGAACTTCATTGACCGTAACATCGTGATCATTTTCATCACCTCCACCTCCGGCATGAAATCCACATCACACGGTCACTTTTGGTGGATGCAATGGAGTCTCTTGAAGCACATGGATGTGTGTTGCTGTCCAATAACGCATATTTAGCTTACTGATGTTTCGATGGAAGATTTTCAGAATTTTCTTCAAACTTTTGCAGAGCCCAATCAAAGAAGTTTCGGCGCTTCAATTGATCAAGAGGCTTCAGTTCTTGAGTCAATTCGATTTTGTTAAGGTGTAGGCCAAGATCTTACGCAAAATGCGCCACAATGTGGACTAAGATATTCCCAATTCCTGTGAATAGCGTGCAATCGACTGAATTGGCTCACTTTGAACTGAAGCACTTACGGATGCGATATGTTTGGTACTTCGACCGGTGCGGTGGTACACGAACATTGAATAGTTCAGTTTATCCAGTAAAGCACGCAACGCCTCTCTAGTGGGACGATTATTATGACCGAAAACTGGAGTAAGCGCTCTTAAAGTTGCGACTCCGGCGAGTGATTTTAAATAATTTCTAAACGTTGCGCATTCGTGAACTTCACCATGATAAAAATGTAAACCTTGACAAACGTTCTGACATTAACAGATCATAAAAAAAGTTTAAGGGTGCGTTTATATTGAAATACAAATTTGTTATGTCCTTTCTGAAAAACACTTCACAATTGTTATGAAAAAGCTTTTTAATCTCCTGTTCGGAGCCGGCAATAAAACTGAACGTCCTTCCATATTACATGCACAACATGCATGAACGGTTGCAAAAGGAAGGGGTGGCAAATCCAGAATCTCCTGAACTTGGTATTTTAGCACTCCATGTCAGTTGTGTACTCGTATACCGTATGAGGCGGTAAAAATTACATGAGAACTGTGCATTCATCACACACAATCAGTTTTGATTTGCCGGGTTTGACAGTCGAGAGTGCCAAGATCCAGCCTTTGGAATTTAGGTAACGAATAAGATTTCGTATCTTAGTGAGCTTGTCGAAGAATGGTTGGTTTAGTGCACGCAGTCTGGCTCTTGCCACTGCCAGACAATTGCAGAGGAAATTGAAGAGCTTTCACCTTACAATCCACTGCCACTTGGGTGACGCATATGTATTAGGTTATCGACATTGATAGCTACTCATTCTAAAGTTGACGTTCACGTGACAAATAAACTAAATTTAGGTTGAACAAGCCTTTTCAATTCTAGAGGTAATTAACAATAACCTCTGTACACCACGATCCACTAATTTCAAAGCAGACAGTAGGTATAGGTACCACTCCCTTTATACACTCGTGTTTTATAGAACAGAGAATAATTTTCTTTGAATCAAGAACCATGTTAAGTCACATGATTTCCCACGGATTTGTCATTAATCATGTGTCTGTCCTGTGTGTGTGACACACTGAACCACATACGAGCAATAACACATTGTCTTACCGCACATCAATCATTGCAGTCGTAAAATATCCACCATGTTGTGCATGGAGAATAACAGAGCGTAACATAGACACAAAGCTCAAGGATACAATCATCTGTCAATAAATAAATCACACACTACCACCGCCACATCAACCAGTTGTTCTGCAAGTCAAGTTAAATTCTTTTTTTTTTCAAAATCAAAAGCCATACCAACTTGTCGTGCTTCAGCTAAATTAATGCAACTTAAACGCTACACACATGACCGAATACCGTGTCAACACGACCCAATGGTAGACATATGCATATGTACACACAGTTCGAGAGTATGCCAAGTGGGGTTAACAGGTTAAGATGCCTACACGACGCGTCATTGAATTTCGTAACGCAAGGTAGATTTCGAGTGGCAAACGGGTTCGATATATGATAATGTTCTACTATTTGCTGTACATTAATGGGCCATGTTTGGGGATGGAGGAACACACATGTTGAACGCGTGCCTTTGAAGCTGGTAAATCGTCATAGAAAATAATTAGTGGTTGGAGGAAGGATGTTGTAAATGGAATTCGATAGAGGGAACTCATTGAACATTTAAATTGGATTTTTGAAACATTTTAAGCTTCGTAGGTCCTTAAGAGGAGATTTTTCGAAAAGTCAATAAAGTTCGAGTGGAGGGTAATTTTTGAAATTTTATAGAAACAGTTGGACAAGCTCAGTGGATAGTGTGTTGGATTGCTAAGCAACTCAACAAAAACAACCAAATGACACTGACAAACCTCTGAGGGTCGGCAACAAAAACTGTAGGTGCCTTGCCTATTATTTATAGTTGGACGGTTCTTCTAAACCTCTAACTACGAGGACTTGTGCTTGAAATTCATACTTAGATGGATCGTTGAGTTAATTGTTAATATGTCCTTGCTTTGTCCAGCCCTAATGTCCAAACAAGC
Source organism: Criorhina ranunculi (assembly GCA_951813785.1). Classification (NCBI taxonomy): domain Eukaryota; kingdom Metazoa; phylum Arthropoda; class Insecta; order Diptera; family Syrphidae; genus Criorhina; species Criorhina ranunculi. Next base: position 8,820,946 of record OX638382.1, on the reverse strand, counting down.
TGTGTGTATTAGTATGTACCTATACACTCAAATTACTTTTGACTTTTAGTTAGATAGGAAGGATACTCTAAAGCCTTTCAATGATTGCTGTCCATGCCCCCTTAACTGAGTTTTCTTTCGTTAAAGTTCAACATCGGTTAAAAGGAGATTTGGGTGTTCTACGTATCCAAAGTCGAATTGAAAAACTATTTCATATTCGTTCTTCTGAAGACCTTACAGAGATTTTTTGATTTCTCCTAGAAGTATGCCTTGGTGATGCACAACTTTTCCAGTTTTGCTCTTCAGATATCTGCCTTTCATGAAATGTCCTTAACAGTAGTTGAAGTCACAAAGTGACACTAGTTATACTAACGTGCAGTAGTTGTTAAAAAAAGCTTTTGCCTTTTCATCTAGCGAGATGTCTTTTAGCTATCTTCGCATAAATGTGTTGCGTACTTTTAGGCGAGATAGAAAATTCAATTATTTCTCTTCCGTAAAGTCCACTTCCACGTCCACTTCGACGGCTCATATCCCCGTTGTACCCTAGATTTCACTGTGGTCTAAATTTTTTTTGCTTTGCGCTCCTCTCCTACCGACAAGACCCTGATAACTAAGTGTGTTTCACCCTAAAATTTTCCACGGAAACAACTTTTTATGTCAAAGATCATCTGTTAAGCTTTATATTTCTTCCCTCACAATGCAATGGATATATGTACGTATGATGTATCCCCTTGACATCAATGCCATCTCCATAAACCCCTGTTTACAACTTCCCTTAGCTATGCGCTCACATCAAGGGGATGCTCGAACGTATGGTAACGTAAAAAGAAAACATACCCAAGGACTACAAGCACTTATACCCCTTACATGTACACATATGGTAGAGTCAAAACTTTCTCTAAACAGCATCTCTTACGAGATCCTAGTAACTCGTACTTTTTCTTGCGCAAATTCAACTTAGAATCAAATTTAACTGCTGTTTCGCCATATGATCCTTTACACACAAGCAAATAGGGGAGAGCAACAACAAAAAATGAATAAAAAATATTCGTAAACAGGAATTAAGAGCAAAAGTTAGAAAAAAAGTTTCAAATTGTGCATGTCAAGTGTGTGGAAGAGTCCTTCCGCTCAACATTTCAACGGATGATGTTATATTTTTTTTTCTTCTTTGCATCTTCCCTCTATGCTCCGTTTATTTGCCCATTCATCCATTTGTCCGACATTTAGTCATTGGCATCTGCATTGCATCGGTGGGAAATAAAAAAAGAAAGTAAACGGGTCGAAAGAAGAACGAGTCAAGTCCTGCAACAGAAATAGTATATTATATTTGTTCAGTTTCAGTTGCTCCTGTTGCCGTGGTATGTAGTTTGTTTGCCAAGGACTCTTTCTATGGGTTAGTACTGAATAAAATATCTGACTTGTAGGAATTGTAAAAAAAAAAAACAATATTTGTGGAATGCAAGAAAAAAATAAATAAATTTGAATACACTTTAAGGATACTTTACGAATGAATGAGTGCCAAAGGAGAAAATAAAAAGGATTTTCTTGGAAATATTTCATTTTACAAATTCATTACATTACCATTCGATGCTGGGGTGCGGGGGAACCTTAAGATTGTATTTCTGTTGATGTTCCTTGGATTTCTTATAAATAGTGTGGATCTTGTTGCGTTCGCAGAACTCTTTAATATCCTTGGCCTGATGGGTAAAGGTCTTTTTTTTTGTGACTTGTGTCCAAATTTTCTGTAATTCGGGGTTTTCTTCGAAAATGGCTGGAAGGGCCAGGTGGAGCGACATAATAGCATGGGGTCCACTGATTTTATTATATACACGCTCTCAAGGGATCAAAGCTACGATTTTAATAGCAAGTCACAGTACTGACTTAGGGAATGCTTAGGTAAGGAGCAAAAGGAGGTTTAAATGCACATTGGTTTTAAATGCCTGCCCGAGTCTGGTAAGGCATTGCACACACGTGTTATGTGACTAAGGAAAGAATCTCTTTATTTCACAAAGGTAGGCTTAAGGACGAACTGTAAAGCATTCTTTGCGTAGCAACTCGTTATTTCGTTTGAATATTCATCGTGTGGTAAAGAGGGGAGTTTCCCACTCTTGGCGTTTTGTTATAATTTTAGAGTCTTCCGCAGCTTCTGTTCATTTAAGAGTCGAACTTTAGAAAAGACCTTAACGAAGAAATCATCAGAGGCGACGTTTGTCCCCTAGTACAATTTTAATACCAATCTTCGAACCGATTTCGTCTACGATGTGCAGACCTATTTGCCGGAGAACTTACATTGACCTTAGACTAATATTGGAAAAAGAAGTCCAAATGAGGACAACCAGGCAATTATGTTTCGACTTGAAGTCTTCGTCAATCATTTGAAGCCTGTTTTAGTAGCATTCATCATATTGACTGTGGATATCTGCCTTATACTGTGCGAGATGCAAGGGTTTTTGTTACCCCATCAAATGTTCCTTCGCCACCATCTTTCCTTAAGCAACTCTGGCATAGTTTCAAAGTTATCTAAGAGGCCTGAGCTTCGGATATGTCAAAGTACTCGTCGATTCTATTCAGAGATGTTTCCGCTGTCACCAGACCGTTTTCCTTCTGGAATGCCTCATGTGTGATTTCGTCTTGGCGCGGTTCAAAATATGCCCTAGTAGAGACCTGTGCTCCGAATATGTCAAAATACCTTTCGATTGCTTGACTCCATTTGGAGATGTTATCCTCTGTCGCTAGGCCTTTCTCTTCTCAGACAGGACGTGTCTCGTTTGATTTATTACATGCGAGCCATGAAGGCCTTGTACCTTCCATCCCTATATGACTACGAGCAGCGATTTTGTCTAGGAAGACAAATTTCTCCACTACCTCTAGCAAGTAGTTGTCCACCGTATATACTTCGTCTTGTCCTTGCCACTGCAGACGCTTCTGATTCTACTCTTGCGAAGATGGCAGTGATGATCGTGATGTCAAAATTAAAAGTTTTTCCACTGAAGGTTGTCTGATGTGTTGGCCTAAGAATTTGATACTGTTCCTGCAAGACGGAAGAAGTTGTAAGACACCTAGTCCCCTCTCTCAAGTCTTAAGTGGTTTTTGAGTATGTTGGTATCTTTTCGTCGAACATTCTCTAACGTCAGTTAACGCTGCAATAAGCACCTTTTAAAGGGAGAAGGTGGGTATCTTTTTGATCTTCCAGAATCTTCCCTTATATGCATGTGTCTTCGAATTTTGCTCATAAATTTTCCATGCCTACACACAAATGGTATAGAACAGTGACGTTCTTACCACCGTGGATAGAATGTTGTAGATAACATTCAGAAGGTCGGTAGTTGAGGTGATGGCAATTTGGTACTAAAATTTCAATCTTCATATCAAGTCATCGCCATGAACAGTGTTGAGTTCTACGACTGTTTGAGGTATATCACCCAGACAAAGGCAATCAAACTGCCTGATATGAGTCTGTTGACTTTCATCGCCTTTTTACAGTCCACATATGTGGGCTATTCTGACTCTTAGTGCTGATTGTGTTTCTGTTTCTTTTGTGGTATTTTTTTCAGACTCAAGTGTTCCACTCCTCTTCACACTTATTAAAACACAATTGACTCTAAATAATTTCCCCATTTAACAAACAATTATTTCAATAATGGCGACGACCTACTTTATTAGCATTTTCTCTGTCATCAACGGTGGCGTATGAGTAACAATTTTCTTCTATTTTTTTCCATTTAAATTCCAATTACCTCACATCCTTTCGCTTCGTTTATTCACAAACATTTTCATATTCTTAACTCGACTCCTTTTGTTTTTTTTTTATCATTTTTTTCATATGAATTAAATCCACCCCACATCCTGTCAACTGACAGATACAAATTCCTTTTCAAATATCTAATTGCATACACCAACCCCAAACTTGGGTAGACATCTGTTGTTTAAAAGAAAAAAAGATTTGGGCATATACTCACATGTTTTTCCACACCAGTGTTCCATTTTCGACTCCTTTGCAAAGGAACCTCCAACGAATATAATCTAAATTCACATAAATTACAAAAGTTAACCCCAAACCACTCTCCTTAATGCGTACGAGGAAGAAACAAAAAAAAAAGTAAATGCCTCCTGTGCAGGTATGCTTCAAACAAATTAAATTTGCATTTCTCTATTTATCCTGGAAGTTCAGACGTACTTCAACAAACGCAATATATACGCACAAATAAAACTCGATGACTGTCGGTTCGGTATACTTATCGTTCCCTTATCCCCTAAGAGACTTTCAAAAAGGAAACCACAACAGCCGTCGCAACAAAACAAATTTTAACATTCCAACACAACTGGCTGTTGAATGGTGAGTGGGACAAAATCCGCATCGTCATCTAAATATTCCTCCGCTTCCAAATAAAGTTAAAAAAAAAATTTTTTTTCTTTTCCATTCGCAAACAATCACAAGCCACGACAGGTCCTAAAGCCCTCCATCAGGCAGTCTGCCTTAAGAAAATGAACACTCTGTCCTCCACGCTGATTGTCAACGAGTGATTAAATTAAAATTGCCGCATCTTTATTGAATTTTCACGTTTTCTAATCTTCACAGTACATCTGTGTGGAGGTAGTTCCAAAGCTCATGGTAATCTTTAGGGTCCTTGTCGTTCGTTGTGGAGGCAACGAGAACAGGCGAGGATTTTGTGAAATTATTTTCAAATTAGTTTTGCCTTCTCGTGTCTTTGTTATTATCGTGGACCGATATTTTTTTTTTTTTGGTACTAAGGACAAATGGAGTCGTTTTATCTTTTGAATAGTGAGTCCTTAAAATTGCATTGTTCTAGCAAGGACAATGAAATAACAGTTCATTCACCCTCAAGGAGACAAATTAAATAGTTCGTTGCGCTCTCAGATGAGATATTTGATTGCAATTAAGCAAAAGGATGAGAGATGTTGATTAGATTTTCATAAGAAAATTATTTATTTCAAAAGGACATGCCCCTTATGTTCCACAAATATTCACTATGATTGATAGCACTTACTAACTAAAGACCTTATTCTACAACACGTTCACTATCCAACCATCCAACGGAAGGACACTACAGGATGTCAACAACAAAGGCGAGTAAAAAAATCACTTTGCATCGTCCAGTTGGCATTAATATCCCATTTGTATGCACGCATAAATAACCCATGGAGAGTGTGTGAAACTAGCCACGTGGATGGAGATTCTTTTCGGCAGGCATTGCTTTGCTCTGTTCCACTGGTGTACAATTTCCGTTGGATGGTTGGAATTTTAATGTCAACAGAACACGTGTAGATACATACATTTAAGAAAAAACAATGAAACCAAGCTCGGAAAAAAGGGGAAAAAATCCGAAACCCTAATGTCCTTTTTGTCCCATGTTATGACATTCACTTTACATCGACGAACCCAAAATGACCAGAGTTCCGTTTTTGCAACACGTGTAACCCAAAGGAACAATCTTTGAAGCCATGTTCCGACTTACACCCACTCAGAGAATGCCTAACTATCAACTTCCTTGCATGTGCTTTGTATGCCATTTAGTATTCTAAAGAAATTTCCGGTTCCGACACAATGCTTGGATGCTGATTCAATAAAACCGGACTCGCATGTCAGAAAGTGATATTGGTAGCGTGTGTTTCGCACATTTACCAACGAAAAGACGGTATCAGGTGATGGAATCAGAAATGCTGTCAAAATGCATTATCCTTTCATAAAAATTAAAGACATTCGCGTGTGCTCTGAGAAGGATAAATAATAAAATATCCTGTTAGCATCTTTGACAGTGTGAATGGATGCGAAAAACCTCTGCTATTCGTTAGAGATGCTTTTGTTTGCTTTAAGGATTTGTGGTACACCAATGAGTTTTTTGTTTTTGTTTTTCTTTTTGTAAGACAAAGGATGTGTGTTGTTCTTTTGAAAATTTATGAAGGATGTCGTCAATCTTTCAATAAATCAATGGATATTCTCTGAAAGGAAACAGCGCGCAGTGCAAAGTTGTTGGGAACAAAAATAAATCAACATAAATCAGTTTGAAGGATTAGAGCCGGATTGCTTGTGTGATCATAGAGAAGCTTTAAATTGTTGTCAAAGGATATTTAGGGAATCACGCAATCACACAGAAAAACAATGAAAATAGTTTAGGAGAGAGGGCTGAGCCTTGAGGAACACCAGCAGTAGTGAATAAAATACAACCTTTGTTGATCTATCTCGGTCGTTTTAGAGAACTTCGTAAACAAGGCAGTGTACAACATTTCATCGACAAGTTTGGACATGTTTAGGGCGACTAAGTGCGTCGGTTTAGGCATTTGAGTTTTTGGATTCCCTGAATCTGTCAAATTGTTTCGAATCCCTGTTGATGTTTCCTCGCACCTCATCACACATGCTAACATGAAATATACATCCGGGTATGTCCACTTTCACGTGCTTATATTCTTAAGCTTGCTTTCGGTTGCAGAGTTCAATTCAGAAGGCAAATCTCCATCCTCATCTTCAGCTCTGTTTGAAGTCTTCTATTGCACGCATAGAACTGTCCTTTCCCATTATAACCTCTTGTGACATTATTTAAGGGTTCATTGAGGAGTCTAGTCGCTCTAGATTGTGTAAGAAAGTCCTTTCGAGGGAACGCCAACGAGGAACGTCGATGTGACAAATTCGTTACCACTTTCTCGTGAAGAGCCGTCTCTCTACTCTCAACGTGGTTTTTGAGCTGTTCGATCAGATATGACAAATCCAGTTTCAGAAAGACGGAACTTTTCCAGCTGGATTCGAGAGCATGACATTTTCGAAAACTTACTTTGATTTCAAGCTGACAGAAATGAAGAAAGCTTTACCACTAGTATTGGTTTATGGTTCAGGACGAGGCTTGGAATCATCTTCTTTTTTTGTCGGGCTAGGAAACATAACCAGGATATCATAAGTTTTCATTTGAAAGACGGGTACATGTTTGCGTAGCTTAATGAAGCCTTATGTTGTCGTCTTCCACGAAAATAAAAGTACTGTCCATACAAATGTGACTTCATTCCATTCCTGGCACAGACTCTGGCAGAAGGCAGTCTTAAATATAAGAATGGTCGTTTTCAAAATACCGGTGCAATTGAAGTCCTAGTTTCAGTATGTCAGATGCCATATCCGTGGGATAAGAGTCGTAAGGTAATTATCGCTTAATGTCATCAAGATTCCAAACTACCAGAAACCACCTCATCTAAGACGATAATTTCCATTCCATACTCAAAGTCGTATCTTCTCAAAGACACCCTTAAACTACCAGAGCGCCTGTTAGGCATATGCCCTAGATAGAGAATATTTTGTTGTATCATCTCTCATAGATAGTCTCAGGCATAGTCTAGCTTTCGAAGTCTTGTGGAATTAAGTTGTCAAGTGCAGGCAAGCCATCATCCACTTATGGTCACTTTTATGGACTTCTTTCGTCTTTGTCCACCAGTCTGCCGTCGCAAAGGCTAAAGTCTACAACCAGACTGACATTCTGTCATTCCGTTGTTTCTTGAGGAACTGAAAGCATTTGCCTACAATGAGGGATTAGAGGAGGTTGGTGACGACCCAGTTCTAGGCTGTAACTAAACAGTTTTGTTGCCGCTGCTTTATAAGACTTAAAGGAGGTTTAAGCCCACTTGGTCGCATTGACATTAGGTACATTTTAGTTTTCTAGTCGCCACTGAACAATGAAGTTGATCTACTTCAACTGGGGAGACCAACCTTGATGTGTGTGCTTTGTAGTGTTTCTTTGGTCTTCTCAGTTTAAGCCTAACTTTGATGTTCTTTGGAAGAAAAGCCTTTAAGGAAAGGGACTCGTAAGCGACGAGAAATGTTTGCAAATTATTTTTAAAGGGTATTAACACAGAAGTTTTCGCGGAAGCACCCTTATTTGCAGATGGTGAGAGCTTGAAGTCTATTGAAAGGCTCTATTCACCTTGATGCATGGGGTTAACATTTTAAGTCTCTTCAATTTAAAGAGGCAATTATTGTTGAATGTGAGAGAGAGAGAAAGTGCTTGAGAGGTATTTTGATCTCCCGATTTCCTATTAAGAACTTCGAGCTCAGAACCTTAAGAGGAACTTCAGGGAATTAACTGTCTTATTTCCATGAAATGATTTAATTCACTTAAGACACACGCTTACCGATCTTTTTTTTCGACAAGTCCCCATTACAGAGAGCCAAGGTGAATTTATTTTTTACTTCTTTTTCCATTCTGACACCTTCATGCCTTTTAATTAAAAGCTCATCCTCATCAATTCGTGTCAGTTTTCCCAAAAGGAAATTACATTTTCCCCAAACACCTATCACACTTCAGTCAACCAACCAATATCTCGGCCGTAAAGGTTAAGTAAATCCTTTCTGATGACATTATCATCAGGATTATGGCATTTGTGTGTAACCAGAAGTCTAAGGTCAAAGAGACAGACTCTTAAACTGAATTTGCATAAACCATCTGTCGGTTGTGGACAAGAAGTTGTAGAATCTATCATCTTTGCATCCTTGATGGTATTTATTTGGTTGTGTGATGAAATTAAATGTATGTACGTTCAACAGTAACAGAAATGACACCTTTCCCATTTGTGGTTGTTCCCTTGACCGGTGTTTTCCCTTTGCCATGAATTGACATCTGATCTAAGGGCGGTGCACTTCGTGTAATGCTTCGTTAAACCAGGATCCAGAGAGCAAGAGAGAGAGAGAGAGAGAAAATTCTAATAGATACCTCAATTTACATGATTTACGCCAACACTTTGTATTACGGCGAATGTGGGTAAAATGTTGATTTGCCTTCTGAGGAAGATTAATTGCTGGACTTGATTTATGTATCCTTTTGCTGCAGGAAATTCTCTATGTGTAGAGCCTTGTGGAGGACGTTTTTTTTTTGTATTTGTCAGGGGAGGGCTTATACAAATTATTCGACATTAAATAGTGAAAAGTGGACGAGAGAACGAGAACATATACGCACTCATGTGTAAAGCTGAAAGGATTGTTTACAAACGGAATCAGTGACATGAAACCAAACTCATTTGTCATCATCATGGCCAGAGTTTTGAATGGGTGGACATGTGTCAGACAGAGATGGCTTTTCTTAAGTGAGGATAAGGGATTATGTGGGGAGTTTTTTGGAGTTAAGGAGGGTCTGCTTTATTTGCTTTATTTCTGTTTTTGTTCAAGGTGATGCGGGCCATTTGACCTAAAAGTCGAAAGTAGGAACATAGGATCTCTTCAAATTATAGTTTCTGTCTAACGCCAACCACTTGATTTCGTTGCAACTCCAACTGAATGCGAGCAGCTCTGACACAACCTACGTTTTGGTGAGCTTGATATATTCGTTAAGCATTGTCAACATTGAAGGTTTTTCAGAAGCTGGACACTTTAGTTGAAGATAGTGCATTCCTTGTTTAGACTTCCTTATAGAGATCCAGCGCATGTTTGAAAAAGTTAAGAAGGGCTGTTTCCAAATTGCATTTTGAACCGCATGCTTTCCAGCGTCATGCGGCACCGCTAGATCAGTTTTACCAGGATATAGAATTCAGCAATCGCCCTGTCGAACACAAGGCAATCAACGTCATCATATGTGGCTTTGAAGTCCATGATGGGTTAGTCATTCCACAGTTCGATGACACACTTAGACCAAAACGTAGGTCCATTGTTATACCACGTAGGACGCCGGATTTCCAGCACCAGAAACCTTGCATCTTACATGATTTAAGGAAGACACTATGAGTAGCTGAATCGGTGCTAACCCCTTTTTTCACCACACTATGGGCGGAACCATTTAGATCGAGAGGTAAAGCTGAGGTCTTCATAGAAGTACACACCGAGGGTTTTACTTCTCAGTCTTGATAGAGCAGGTCAGATGCATAGATGGTGGATTACTGTTTCTTCCTCCTTCACGTATCTATAGCTTCTTCAGAAATCGTTGGAGATGACAACCATTCTTATGGCAAGTGAGGATTCCAAGGCTTCTTTAGTAATCTTCTCAAATATCGGATAAGCTTTCCATCGGCATCAAACTTTGAACGGAGATCTTTCCATCGCCTTGTACCGCTGGCTTTTGGAGCTTCTGCTGCTAGGTTGTCTGCTTATTTAGTCTTGTCTTCTCTTGCGCTGAGTTTAACTCTCTTGTTGGCTTCATTGCACCTAAGTTGGTGTTGTTCTAGCATTGATCAGCACGCTGACTATATGCTTGCATTCCTCAATTCGCTGCCAAGTTCATTCCAATATCCATAGTTTGGGCATTTTTCTATCGTGTGCTAGGTATAGATTTCCACCATTCCACTCTTTTCTCACGCTACAAGTACCCACTTGAAGTCCAGATTTCCATTCGAACCAGAAACTATCAACTCAGTAAACTTGAGACATCATTATCCAAATCAGAACCGCACCGTCTCAAAGTATCACTTGTAATGTTCACAGATAACTGCAATCAATGTCAATCTTAGAACAGCCACGAGCATTGGAAAAGTTCTATGACACCGTGAGAACCAATCCACGAGGCAACATCTTCACTTGTGTGACCGGAAAGGACTTTCTTTTATCAGCCGGAAGAAGGAGTTTTTATTAGAAAAGTTCTCATCGATTGGATTTCCGTTTCTTCCCCCATTTTGCTGGTCTTTTCCCATGAAAACGATAAGGATTCAGTGCAACAGTGAATGCTCTACCGACTCTGTGCGTGTGTGTGTGCACTATGTTAACCTTTACAGTTTGAAACATTTTTTTTTCTTTTAAATTTGTCTGTGGATGGGAACTTATTCTACACTCGGCAAATGGTCGAAGCCGGAGAAAAAATAAAAGTTTTATAGAAAAACCAGCTGACATTGTTGTGGTTGTCGATTTGCGTTCGCTTTTAAATCTGCAAGCGAACGAGGGGATGTTAGGACGGGAGGATGGTCTTCTAGTTTTTCCTTTTTTGTGGTCTGTGAGCATCAGTTGATGGTGGTAACCAGAGGGAAAAAAAAATTATTTTAAAGTGTCTGAACCTTGGCTCGGAAACTCCTGTTCCAATTGCTTTGTCGATCTTTGATTTTCCAGGACTGCTGACTGTATTGGTAATGATGATTGATCCAGCCAGCTGGAAGCAACTTGCCTGAAAACCACTAAATTTATTGAAAGGGGTGGATGTATTAGCGTGAGACTCTTGTGGCTTTTATGAGACGAAGAAGGGATTGCATCTAGCAATTGGAAAGGCAAGAATCTTATAAATATTAGAGCGGTGGTAAAAAAAAGTTGAAAAGTAGTAAAATTGAGCAAGGATACTTGGAAAAAGTATCAAAGAGGGAAAATTGAACAAAAAACTATTTTTTTCTACACAAAGGAAGGAAATTGTTGTTGTTGTCTTTTTTTGGGTATAAAATGAGGTTTAATGCTGGGAGAGCTTCAGTCTTACAGCGGCTGTTGAAGTGTTAACATCGAGTATTTTTTTCTTTTTTTTTTTCGTTGTGAGTTCACACGTGTGCCTTTATACATACACGCATTCATGACGTGCTCCTTATGATTTTTTCATAAATTTTTCTATGACCTAATGCAGCTGTTTTGTCAGCCCTTCTAGGGCTCAAGGTATCAGCAATGTTTGTGTATCATTATTGTATTCTCTCTCTTCAAATGGATTAAACTGTTTCCATCCGTTTCTACAGGATGAGGTCTACCGGTTCTTGATTTGTCCTTGTCGTCGTTGGAGACACTTACTTACTTATGATGGCGCAGTTCTGAATAGAATCTGTCTAGGATGAACGTTCTTCCCCAGACGTCGTCGGAGTTATGTATCCTTTTTGTTGACAGTGTGACATCATGCTGCGTTCTTTCATTTAAAACCTGCTGATACAAAGAAAATGCCAGTTGCCAACGTGGTACAACATGAGGCGATATCGCGCGACTCTCTGAAAAGTCGCAAGTTGTTAATGTGGTTGCTAGAGGAGAAGTCGTTCTTCTAGACTTTCAGTTCGTTCTTCCACTTTCCCAAGAAGATTCCACCCACCAAAGCATTTGGCTCGAAATAGCTCAAAAGGAATGCCATCCAACACAACTGCTTTATTTCTCTTGACCTCCAGATAGTTTATTCAATCCTAACCGGGTTTCATTCGCCGCAAATGCCTTTAAGCCTTCTGAACTAATCCCAGTCCAACACCTACAGTGGGTGTATTCTGTTTAGGGCTTCCACTGCTTATGAGTATAAGTAGCTGCGTTTCATTTCATAACTAAGTATGTGATCCTTATTATATAAAAAAGTGTTTTATTAACTAAGGGGCGGTTGCAAAACTCATTTTTATCGCCTCTCTTTACCAACTTACCTTCCCTATCGCCATACGGTTCCTCTTTGGTTTTCTGTAAACTGAAATTTGTTTAAACAAACTCCAATTAACCTCAATCAAGTTCAAATGAACCATACTTTTGCCAAAATATTAATTCATGCACCCCGGCCATATTTCATTGCCAGAGCATCCCGCTCTCCCATCGCCTTTGCATAACAGATGCAAATAATAAATACTCCTTAAAGTCCTTGTTAATTGAAAAACTTTGTGCGCGGTTCTATCCATTTCCAAAACACAGCCTGTTCTATTGAATGAAATAATTTGATGAAAAATCCATAAGCATAAAAAACTAATCATCTGGTCTGATAAGCATTTTCCAGCCTTCATAACCTTCCTCCATGTTTCTACTGAAAGCATGATTAGCACCGAGTGTTGCATGGAAATTAAGGACATCATTTATGGTATAAAATTGCCTATTAGCGTTTATTTTGCCTTCCACTCGTTTTGGCAAATCACCTTCGATTCGTGTTGTGTGTGTGAGGATGAAACTTTAAAGAAGCGACACAAAGCAGAGAAAACTTTCTAAAACAACAACAACAACAACAACAAGGTCCTTTCGATGTCCTGATGTTGTCCATTAACCGTCATTGCCACGCGAAGAAAGAAGAACTGGAAAACTTTTTCCATTTCGACCACAACGACAACATCGACGACAATAACAAAATTGTTCTACGGTAAAAAGAAGAGAGCATATAATGTCCTTTCTATTCGAAGAGGTATGGCGAAAGGGAGTTGTATGTAAGAGAAAGTGCTGGATAAGCTTGTTTAGTCACGTAGGCTATTCCGGAAGGGAATCACAATGGCAGGTGTCAATTGTGGCTTGCTGATGAGGCAAATTGTCCTTGGTGCGTTCTATTTTTTTTTCTTTTTGTCTGCTCCTCTCCGCATTAGGGTGTAGGTAGGTAGCCATCGAAATCATTTTGTTGTTGTTGCTTAAGTTTCAAAGTTATTGTTCAGTTATTTCGAGTCTATTTATCCCTTCTTTGGAGCTAGTTTGGAGCTGGCTTCATTGTAAGTAATTCTGTTTGTTAGTCAGTTTGGAGTGGTCCTTTGGACAAGAGGTACAGTTTGACCAAAAAGTATGTTAATTTTGTTTGTTCTGTGACTTAAAAGATCTATTGTACCTCCTCTTGCCACCAATCGAGGTTGTTCTCATGCTAAAGCACCTTGTTCAACTTTGTGTCACAAGAACTTGGGTTTAGGGATAGGAGACAATTAATTTGCTCTGTTCCGAGTTAGTGCCTAAAATTTCCTCTATTTCTTCGCAGAATTTTCAGGTCGCGTTGCTTCCTAGACCCAAATTCCTGAGGTGTTTACAGAGTTATACAGTATCTCATATGGAATCCTGTAAGATCTGTTCATCTTCCACTGTTTTTTGGGGAGTTTAACTCGTTTCGTTTCCATCTCTTGCTATAGTTCGCAGAAGGGCTCAGGTCCTACGAATGGACTTGTTATCCAATCTTTCGCTAACCTATCGGCTTCCATCCAATCAGATTTAGTCTGGTAAGTGTAATTTTACTTGGTTTTGGTCAGACTGTTGAGTTTGTCCAGGCATTTCCATACCATCGTAGGCTATCCGACTTGATTATCTCTGTCGAGGCCACTCGTACTATTTCGCGTTGATTTCCGCCTGGAAAATGCTTCCTATTGGTTCCGAGTGCTTGGTTCCTGGCCCAAATACTCCTGCAGTATCCTAAGCTATTTGAGATCCATCAGTTCAGCATTCACAATCGCAGATCCATTCCCTTTTTGTTGTTGGCTCTTAATTTATGTTTTGAAGCAGCGGTATTGGACCTTTCTATTCTCATTTAACAATGACATTCTCAATTTTTTTTTTATAAACGATCGCCTTGTGACCTCAGAAGGATAATAAAAAAACCACTCCCAACGCTATTTTTCCTACAGCAGCAGTACCAACAATAATGAAAAATTATCTCAAGCTATACCACTTCAAGATTTATAAGCAATTTTTCAAGTGCAGGATGATACCCTAAACCCTATAAAACCCAAAATGTCTAACCGGACTATAGGATGTTCAAGCACCCCCTTCTGCTAACACAACACAATTCATCACGACACGATATATGCTTACTCATTGCGTCGTAATAATTGTGCAAAACAATATGAAAACAGGAATTCAAGGACATCATGTTATCCTACTACCAAGCATAGTGTCCTTGCCATAAACTCATACCATCGATGTCATTTTACCGCACGTACACAAACAAAGCGAAACTACAAACATATTTCAATGTGCATCACGTTGAATGTTGAACAAATTGGCTACAAGAACACATTCGATTGCAGCAACAAAACCTAATAGCAACAACAACCCGAACGACAGGATTCAACAGCATTGAGTGTATGATCTAACACAGGCTAAGGTACACAAAATTCAAAGCCATATGTCCTCATTAGACTTCATGTCAGCCAGGCATACGTGTAAGGATTTATGCCTGCAAATTTTAGACAGGAGGACACACGAAACAAACAAAAAAAAAGCGATGAGAAGCATATCCTTGTGCGAATCCATGACGATGGCATCCTGGCATACATTCCAGCAGGTTGGTTGCTTAGGTTTTTTTTTCAATGAAAGGGAACTTCTTTTCTGAGTGAACATGTACCTTGAATAGAAGTTTGACAAAGAAAACAAAAAAAATAGTAGACGGGACCACAAAGAGGCTAAACTGTGCTTAGTTGGTGCTAGTTGTGTGTGTGTGTGTTTTGTTGTGGCCAAAGTTTTTCAGTGGTTAGATAAGTAGTTTTTGTGAATAGAATGTTGGACAAGACAACATGCATGGATGGCAATAAGGATCATCGGCAGATGGTTTTATGGGAACGAAGGCAAATTTAAAATCTTGGAACAGGGTCGTAAAGTTTATTGTTCAGATGATGAATGACGTTACATTGTTCTAAGCCAAAATCCTTCAAATTTTGCATCAAAGTTTATCAGATTTTTTCTAAATATCCTTTTTTTCAGTTGGAGCATGCCCTTAAAGTGTAGCAGAGTCCATATGGTTTAAGAGATGAAGGTCCACACAGTCTAAGGTCAACCTCTCGAATATGCTCTCTCTCTTTCTAAGCTTAAGCTGAATCATGAAACATCTCTTGAGATTTCACCCCAGCCACTTAGATAAAGACTTTTATATAAGACGGACCTCAGATACTGTGAACACTTTTCTTTTTTACTTCAGGGATGGTCTGGAATTCCAGATGTTGTACGCGTGGCAAGGTGGATGGTTGACGATGGGGAAAATTCGAACAAAAGGGCTCGGTGGTTTCTTAATTTTCTCGAGATATCGTCTGCAGGTTGGAGCTGTCTGGAGGTTCATAGGCTAAGGGTGATGCATTCAGTAAGAATTTTTAGATATCTCCTCCCGAGGTTCCTAAGAAGTCGCTTGGTATAGGTTTTCCCTGGCGTCAATAGTCACCCTTCGTTAATGTCAGGACTTTGGTCAGTTCAGGAGAAACGCATTGTGGCATGATCTAGCGAAGAATGACAAGGTTGCTCTAAGAAAGTTCAGAGAGGAGCATAGCGTTCCCTAAAGTATCTCGACCGCCTCAAATGAGCTGTTATTTGTCAAGATCCCGATTTCCTTAAATGCCCTTAAGCCGAGGGACCCAGAAAAGCTTTACTTTATGCTGTATTCTAAGAGCCCTTGTCAAAGTTTTGACGATGGCATTACTTCTATCCTCGTTGGTCCCTCGTTTCCGCTGTTGGTTAGTTGTGGAGGGTGAGGTAGCACTTTAATGAGGCCTCGGTTGAGCCGGCTGTAATTTCCCTTAAACGTCTATTCTATTGGATGAAGGACAGATCGTATGTTGTCAACAACGTTTCGAATCCAAAGACTCAACTGAAGCATACTTGTCCATTCGCCAGATGTGTCTGAGCTAATGCACTCGCCGGGTCTTTACTTTTCAGACTACATTCAGATCTTGATACAGAAATAGTAGTTTCTACTCTATAGTCTTCTTCACAGAAGGACTTTTTAGTTACAGCTATCAGTAGTTGATAGCTAACGCTATGTGAGAGCTCATATAATGGTTCACTGGGAACGTCTTATATCGACTTCGCAGCTGGACGGATTTATTGAAGGTAGCACCTTCCGTGATATCAGGATGCCGAAAGCTGCCATCGCCTTGTAAAGCTCCAAGTGATAAAAGCTGTCATATCCAGCTTAAAAGTCTTTCAAAAAAAGGTGTACGGTTCCATGATTTCAGTAAACTGCCGATTGAATCGGGAGGCAATTAAGTATATCCTATCAGTGTGGTGCAGAATAGTTGTATATCATAGAATCACCTGCTTTGTCGACGCTTTCTAGTGAATTTTAACGCTGCCTGAGTGCTAAAGTAGCTTTGCTTGTATGGATATTCAATAATTGTATTCGCTGTCATAAGCCAATCTTTCAAAGTGTTAATTTGGGGAAGCTTTTCCAACCCCCTTTCAATGTTTTCTTTGTGCAAAAGTCAGTAAAGAGAATCGTTAATTCGATGTCTTAAGCAAAAGCAGTATTCCATCTCAAATCTCAGCAAATGATTCATTTCCAAAAGATATTCCTTTTGAACCTATAATCTTCACTTGTCACACAAACTCCAATCCATGCAATGAATATTGTATTTAATCCACGCGCAACAACCAATTGATCTTTGACCTTCGCCACTAATCCCTTTAACTCAACCGAAGAACCAATTTACCACGAAAATCCCCACCAAAACAGCCGATTAAACCCAAAGAAAAATACCCTAAATTTCCTCCGCAATTATCCTAATTACATTATCATCCCCATCGTATGCCCTTTCAATTGCTTCCTGGATTAGATACAAAAAAAAAGAAGAATAATCGAAAACTCAACCAAGCTGTCTGCTATTAACATCGCTCATCCTTTCGACCAACAAAAAACCAAAACCAAACTCCTTAGTGAACATGATAACGGTTATAGCTGTCAAAACCCCCACTACCTCTGCCAATAATAACACGAATTTAGAAATTCCCAGCAACAATCCGGTAATTGTGTCCATTTGTATTCGAAACGAAGGGGGAAACGATTAAATTCCAATTCAATGGATTGGTAGACAATTTTCCAAGCCATTCGCCTTTCTAAAAACAGACTACCTATATAGATCCTGCAGAAGTATCCTCCTCCTGGATGAAAATACACAAATACTGCAAAACTTTGACAATTCCATTTCAATTTCGACAGCAACAACAACAACAACACCCACAGGGTCTTGTCAAAAAATAAAATGCGCGCGGGGGGGGGGGTTACAAATTTAGGCGCGATATTCAAAATAAAGCCATTAACCGAAGAAAATTTACATAAAAGGATCTCTAAACAGCAGTAGATATTCTAGAGCATCCAACAGATATACGTATCCTTTTGCCAAATGGACAGATTGTATTTCGACGTTCTGCTACCCCAACAATTTGCCATGAAAATATATGGGAATGAGCCATTCTGTCAGTATAATATGTTTTTTTTTTTGGCTTCAGTTCATCCAAGGATATACCCATCCACCAGGAAGGACTCTCACAGTAATTTCCTTCGAATTTGATTGTCTCTAATATATAAAGGCTGAGGATGTAGTCTTTTCCCGTTTAAGTTTTCCAATCTTTTGATGGAATAAACGGCCAATTTGAAAAAGAATTTCTCTCACCAGGACACGCAGAGAAAAAAAACGAAACTCATTAAATCCCTTGAAGCTAAACAGTAGCATCAGAGAGTGGAAGTAACTTTTTGGAATTTTTTTTTTTTGACCTTATTCTGTGTAGGCAAGTAGCAGGGTGTCGAAAATTCCATCCATTTAAAGTTGAAATTAATTGGAAAGCCGATGTGGAAAGGGGGGAATGAAATTGGAAATGGCCAATCGAGTGGATGGGAGGGAGAAGGATTTGCGACGGCGACGACGACAACAGTCCTGGTTATTTGCTTAGGTTGGGGATCGAAGAGTATATTGCCGTTCATTGAACGTCGTTCTTATGCTAAGGATAATTGGAGTGACGAATCGGTACGGTTGAGAGGGCAAGCGGGGTATTTTATAGTTTACACAGAGAAGGACTGTGAAGTGGTAGTTGATTGATTGAACTTTAGTTAATAATTTGGTTCTTTATGACACCCCCTGTTCTAGGGAGACCTTTAAGTGTTTAGGGTGAGCGGTCGTAGACCCCGATTGAGGCAAAACAATGACCTGAAAGACTGTTGAAGTTAATTTTGAAATGACAATGATTTTTGCATTACCTCAGTGGTTTCGGCATTGGATTAGGTTCGAGTCTCAGAAAAAAACCCAAATAGACCAATTGCAAGGGTTCTGAAAGTGTCAGCTCTGGATTTGTCATATTCAGCAGTGGTTTATGATTTCGCTAAAGTCCGGGGCTTCAAGCAACAAGCGTCTTAAGCTAACTAGCTGGCTTCAGTTTCACATGCTAAGTGGGTTGAGGTCCCTTTCCACTTAAATCGCGGTCTTTCTCAACTCTGTCATACCTCCAAAGACTCTTCGACCAGAAGCACTGCTGTACATTCACTCTACGGGTCCAACCCATCTAGTCGCCGTATCTTGACTCTTCTTACTAGTTCTATGTCCTCCTCTACTCATTGTCTATGCAGTTGGGGCCGTACATCACCTTAAAGAATTTTCTCTCAAAACAACCAACGATAACCTCGTCCATTCTTGACAAAGTCCATGCCTCCGTACCATAGAGCAGAACTAGGATTATCGGTGATCGATTCTGCATTTGATCTCAGCGCTCGTGTTGTGTCTGAGCATCGGAGAATCGGTAGACAAAGTCCCTAACTACCTCAAGACGTCCAAGATGTCGGTGTTGGTTGTTCTTTTTTGTTGACAGTTTTTCCCTCATTGACTGTTAAGTAACGTCTCTCATATTTAACGTTATGTCTGAACTTCAGTCCAACGTATATAGTCTTTTTATCAAAGCAGAATTCGAATAGAGGGAAGAGCATTTGATAAATCTATAAAGGTCCACCCATTTACCTGCTTTTTTGTCCGCTTTCTCCTTTCCCGGGATATCATTGGCCTCTGATGTTGTCGAAATGGCTTAGATGTTCATCGCAAAGTTTAACACGCCTGCATCTTGAATAATCGTAGTGATTTTGGCTTGGAAGACAGCGCAGTTGATACCTAGTTATAGTCAGTTGATTCACCAACAGTACGCCCCAAGTTAGGCACTTGTGATCAAATGTCGTAGAATACCAAAGCCCTGTCAATCTAAGTCTAAGTGCAGGCTTAGTTGTATTACTCGTGCAGTCAAGATTCTTTAAGAGCACGCTTAGTTCCGGACAGGACTACCGACTTTGAGATGAGCTTAGCAATTTTTTTAGAAAATGTATTCAACTGGCTTTGCAAGCTCACAACATATCTTAGCAAGCTAGGCTTGCAATATTGTCTGCAAATATTACTGCGAAGAGGAACAACTCTAGATATTATAGAAGCTGATCTTGGCCTCAATCAGACTAAATAGATAGACTAAGCCTCTCTAGACATACAGAGGTCATTGGACGTGCATAAGTCTTCACATTCTATTGCCTGGCAGCCAAGCTTCTTGAGCTAATAACTATCATATAAAGTCTCCCTGACGGATAACCCATTAAATTGTCTATCAAATTGATCGTCTTATTGATCTCCACGCCTGGCTCGACATCCTAACCCAGTGTTAAAGTTTACAAAAAAACAAAAAACTCGCATGTCAGAGTGATATACCCTACTTAACACTCCAACGACCACCACTACTTATCCTCCCCATCATCCAACAATAAAGTCGTTTATCCAAGGATATAATTTCACATTCAAGTGCACACTCGCTAGCCAGTTCGTCCTTTTCAACTCTCATGGAAACTCCATCAATTATAATTCATTGGCATGAAGCAGAAGATGGCCATGGCTGATGTGCATCACATATGTTCGCTAGAGAAAAGGATATGTTGCGCAGGAAGGAAGCGAAAAAAAAAAAAACAGAAACACACAGTGACCTACAACCAAGAACAAGCTTCCTTCAGCGAGAGAGGATAAGAACAAAATAAAAACAACAGAATAGCAAGCAAAACAAGAGTCACCAACAACATTATGTTGAAAACTATACTTGTGCATCCACAGTCCTGTGTTCTTCTTACACCATTCACATGTGTGTGTATGGCATACAATTCCTTGCGACAGAAAATGTGGAGGTTATCCACTTCGTTTATGTCTACGACTGCATTCATTTGTCAGTCAATGCATACAACGACTTAACCGGGGCACAATTGAAGACGACAATTGTAGGAAGGACACACTTAAAAGAGGAGAAGGGAAAATGCAAGGACACCACCACTTGCATGTATGATGGGCTAATGTATGACATTTACTCTGAGAATAAGTCGCCACTAAATCATACCAAAATACCCATAACTGTCTCATTTTCTATGCATGCATCGCAAGAGGATTCTTCAAGGATCTCATAGCAGTACTCCAGAACCGCGCAAATAAGTCAGTTAAGAGCCTCATAAATATGCACACTATTCCATGCGATGAGTGGTTTATGTTTTTTCTGTAAATTCAAAATAAGAGCTCTCAAGGATATTCTTTTCTTATCGTTTGTCCTTCAACTTTTACCCCCACCATAGAAGAGTGATTTTCTTAAAACAAATCCTTCTAAGAAGATTAATTTCTAAAGAATTCCAATCCATTGTTCCGAATTTCCATTCAACTGAAGTCCTTAACACCTGGATAATGATTATGAATGGCGACTGCGAAATTAAGGGGGAGAACTGCGATAGAACAAAATCAATCTCGTAAAATGAAAGTGAGTCCTTCATCACCCCGGGTATTCAAATAGAAAAAAACCGTGAAAAAAAGAAACATTTCAAAAAGCTAAAGAACGAAGTTCGTTAGTCGAACGAAGGGTGAAAGACTTTCTTTCATCACCATCATCTTGCAGTTGAATGTTGACTGAAGACCTTTTGTTTCAAAGCTTCCATTCACTGTATACACTGCATTCTTCAAAGGATTTCCATAAGAAAGATGAGTTTTAGAAAAGTCCAATGTAATGTGATTAAAATTAACTGGTTGATCGATCTAGATTCGGGATGGATTCGCCTACATTGACAAACCAGATGGCAACTGTGTTGTTTGAAGAGGCTGATAGCGGATCTAACTGACGGTCTTTTATAAGATTCTCGGAACGTAACAAGTTTTGAATCTCCTTTGGAGCTGAAACCAAAGACGTTGTTTGGCTAGAGTTTCATAGGTTTGGGGTTGGAACACTACAAGTTTGATGTACAACATGAAGAGCTACGTAGATCCCTAGTTCTCTCTTGCTTCTAATGTTCAAAACAGTCTTTCTTGACAGTAATTCCTACACCGTTGTGGCCACATCTTGTTCAGTCTCACTCTACACTTCAGACACTCTTCTTAATTTAGTCATGTGACTGGCTGTCATGTACAAAGCACACACTGTTTCATGTTAAGCACCCACATCCGATCACATACCTGTTTCAGCCGATCAGCATAAATTTCTAGATCGCAGACCTATACAACCACCACACACAAGACCCGACCGACTGACATCTAAAGCGTTGATTAAGTTATCAGCGTAAAATTTCGCACAAGCGGATGACATTAGCTTAATGGAAAAATTGGCCACACCGCCGCGTCGCCCGTTGGACCGATGATGATCGTGTGTGTCGGCAAGTTCAGACTATCCCCAGTGGAACGGAAAAATAGGAAGGAAAAAGGTCATCACCAACGTGCATAAAGATATCTCCGGCGCATGGTGATTTAGTATACACTGTCGGACAGTCGCATAAAAATGCCACCGACACCAGACTGTCTCATTAAATCGGTACCGTGTACGTCTATCTGGTCAAGCGGTCCAGTCGTTGTCTGGACTTTCAACACACATACAAAGTTTGTTGAGGAAGCAGAAACGAAAAAAAAAAAGAAGAAAATACTGCCCGGACGTCTGATTTAGATGGTGGCCACGTCGAGCATATCTCACGACATCCATTACTATTGTGTATCTGTTCGCGGTGTGTTGTTGTGGGTGATACTGTACATATATATGTCAACACAAACGAAGGGTGAATTATGTTCTCATTGTTTTAGTTTTTTTTTTTTTGTCGTGAGTCTGGGAAAGATCATAGATAGTCATCAGACAGATAAAAACCAGCGGAGGAGGAGAAGAATTTACATGGTCACTGAACTCCTTATGTGAAATCCTTTGAATGTACCCTCGGGGGGGGGGGGGTCATTCATCAAAGTTAATTAATTATTATTCAATTAAAACTAGTTCGTAGATATATTCTGAACGAGTTCGTACTTAATTATGCACACCCTAGGTTTCATCACTTATTGATTTATGTAACCGCATTATTCCGCGGAGGAAGTGGGGTGAAGTAATGAAACGATTGATTACGGTTATCGTTAGGAAATGTTAAGTTCTTTTCGAACGTTGTACTCACTCACCCATGCAAATGGAACGTCAAGACAATTCGAATTTGATCAGAGGGATGGGTAAATAATTTATGACTGTTGGCCTTGAGGGTTGGAAGGGATTCTAATCAAAAAAGGGGTGATGACTAGTAGATTTCGCTCTTTACTGGGTCTTTCACTACTTTAAGCAGACTTGCCTCCGGCATCTGGCAATCAGTGGTAGTGCTGAATCGCGTTTATTTATTCGGATTGTTCTAGGAAATCTTTCAGTTTGCAGGTTCTTATGTCAGGTCCTATTGGTTCGGTGCATGTTTGATGCTTAGTTTACATGAACACTTATAAGAGCTATATGCAGCTGCAACCTTTGTAATGAGATGTGGATGTAGTCCAAAAAGCTAAAACACAGCGACTACACTGGACAATAACGCTGCAATCAAGAGAATCTTCGAATCATAGTCTCGAGGTTCAAGACAATAAGGAAGACCGAACAGCCGTTTTCAGAGCTTTGCTTTTGCGGATATCAAAAGAGTGGTCTGAAGAGGATGTGTCTTCTTCAGAGATCCCCCGTGGGCCCAACACTGAAAATCTCTTGTGAAAACCTTTCTTAAGCCCTCGGTGATATCTTGGCTGTTCGTAATGCTTCGAGTTTACCAAATCAAGTTCCTACGTCTCTTAATTTTAGTCTCTCCGTTTGTATATCAAACCAAGTTACAATTTATCACTTGGCTGACTTGGGACTTGAGGCTGTGAGAAGAGTTTTGAAGAGTGTCAAGTCTGAATTCTCTTTAAGTTGGCGACAAGTACAAGTGGAGTGTCATATCGTGTTTAACGAGGTGAAAGTGTTGAAGGCTGCTACTTCATTATTTTGTCAATATATATAGTGATGGTACTGAGGACCGCCTAGTTGCAGCGGTGAACGACCAAGAGCCTTGCGGTAGTAACTTAACTTATTTCAACTGACAGCAAATTATGCTGCCACTATTGGGAACAACGAACGTCAGTTTGGTAGCTTTAGGAGGGCTACAACCTGCAACTTAAAAGGTGATTGCTGAAGAAGCATCCTTCTTAGATTTTCTCAAGTGCTTCAAGGTGTCAAAAGCATGTACCTATTTATCTTCAGTGTCCGTTTACCCACCTCTATTCTTTTATGAGCCTTAGTTCAGTAGTAGTATGTAGTAGGAGTTAATACTCAGCATGGATAGCTTTGAAAAGTATAAAAGGCTATCTTCTTACACTTCCGGGTCATTTCATACTCATACGAGCCATGGAAAGCTGCAAAAGAAAGTAGATTGCAAAGCCTACTGTGACACTTCAAATGTGAAGCTTAAATTGGCAAATCTATCAAAAACTACCCATCGTTCTCATCTCCCTTGGTCGTGCAGGTTTTAGTTAGATTGGTTCTGTGTACTCCTTAGTCGGGATAAGAAGCTGCGTCTCTACTGAGTCGGCAAAGCGTACAATATAGTTTCTGTCTTCAATATTTTTTTAAAGAAGTTCACAAACCAATCCGATTCGACATGTCCTGGATGACTACATTTCTTGTCTGCTTGTCGCTACCAAAATGCAGACGAAAATCTTTCCCAACACTTTCCAGTCTCCACAAAAAGGATATTCTCTTGCGCATGTCCATAGTTTATCACAAAAATTATACTGGGAAATGTCCTTCTACTACCAATTGGTTCCACAAGAAGGATAAAGGTGAAATGCCTTCAATGTAAGTCTCCAGTATTTCTAAGTCGACAGAACGAATCGGTTACGAATACGAGTCTGTCCTTCAAAACGCGATTTAGTATTTTTTTTTTCTTCAAAATATTCAGTCTGTGCTGTCTAGTGTCATTGGTCAGAAAAAAAGGACTGCTGTATGTCCTTATATAAAAAAAATTGAAAAAAAAAAATCTTAATAGCTAGTTAAATTGATGTTTTATCAGAGTGTTATGTAAATGTCCTTTTTCTTTGTTGATTTTCTGATAATTTTTTTTTTCCTTTGAAACAAATTCGTAACGAGTATCCTTTTGTAAGCCTTACGTAGAATTGCCCACGGCGCGACGGTGTTCAAATAGGCAATAGAGTGTGAAATATGTAAAGTGTAAATCATATGAGTGATACAATACACCAAAGTGTATTTACTTCCTCTCGTACCGTTGGAATAATAATCTCTATCGTACATCTCTTGTTTGTGTGTGCATCAGTAAGGATAAGGATATAAGTAACTTAAGGGAGATTTCAAAAACAAATTACGGAAAAAGGTATACATCACACTCGCCTGAAAGGATGTTAGATATAAGAATACACATGTTGGTGTACACATATGTATGTAACGACATGATGTTGATTATGATTATATTTTGGGGATACACAAGAATTTTTTTTTGTTTTTTTTTTTGTTTTATTCCTTGTGATCGTTCGTCCTTTTCTGTCGAACTTGATAATAAATTCTGAGATGAAAATTGAGATTTTACTTCCTAAAGTCGTTTTCTGTTGTATGTTCTCCACACACAAGGGCATCAAGGACTTGTCGATGATGTTTGGTTTTTTTTTTTTTAAATTAACACTTTAGGGCAACATCGGGGATGCCTATAAACAAACCATAAGAACAGTAATAAAATTTAGTATTCCCTTTAACGTTTTCGCCAAAGTGTCACTTAATCCAGGGGCTTGAAGTTCAGGTATTTTGCATCTAATCAATAATTCATGACAGGATACTTAGGCTTTATCTGTTCGGAACTTTACGATGGAAAATTGTTTCGTTTCTTTGTGTGTCAGCGGCGAACGATGGTGTCCTGAATTGAGTGGTTTTTCTGGTTTCAAATGGACGGAATGTAATTAAAGGTCCATTTGGATCGTATATTTAGGCATCAAATGGTTTAAAGGGGCTTTTTGGAAAACAATTAAAGTTTGTCAAGTTTAAGGGGTGGATTCTTTGAAGAAGTTTTTTTTGTAATTTAATTAAAGTATTGATGAAAAGTTATCTAGATGAAAGTTAACAGTTAATTTGTTGAGTATTAGAAGTTTATTCACATGATGTTCTAAAATTGAATTGGGAAAGGAAAGTTTTGATGTACACCAAGCGATGATTGGTACAATCAGTAGGTTACTAACAAACAATTCGGTTTGAACAAATTCTTCATCAATGGAAAAGGATCTATTGAAAAGATATCTAATCTTCACAAGCTTCTACTGTACCCAATGATTTAAGTTCAAACTTGTTCAGCAAATCCGTGTGAATATAAAATTGTGTAGGAATATGTTCAACAAAAGTGGACCTAGTACCTATCCTTAAGGAACTCCACTTTTTGACAGAAAATTACAAAGCTCAAAAGTTTTTGTGAAGAGCCTAACTTCTTGAAGTAAGTACACGTCTTTACTCCCATGACTGTGGAAGTTTCGTCAGGATTGTGTGGCTTTTTGTAACGTTTTCGTCTTAGGGTTTAAAGTTCTTATGGTAGAGCTGCAATTGTTTTCGTTGCATACTAGAAGGGTTGTTTCAGTTTTAATACGTTGTTAAACTTGGTGAAGTGAAGTGAAGACATTGTTGGTAATGCAGGATATCTCATGAAATTTTAAGCTCTATGTGCTTAAGTCAACACAGTACATAATTCTGTCTCCTTATTTGGAGTACCAACCGCGAACCTAGAAAACTTCCTAAAACGAAACCAATGAAACATTCAGAGACAGGGAAAGTTTACTCTCAGTGGTACTAACCGTAACATTTTCTAGCCCGTATACCCAAGTTCTACGGTGTAAGATCTATATGACAAAGATCCAGAAATCATGTCAGAGACTCCAGGTTCAATAAGCAATCTAAAGTATGAAGATGAGAATTTTAATTGTCAATAGAGGCGATCTTGAACATAAAGTCTAGGAATCCAACCATCGCTGGAGACTGTGACTTCAGTAACTCAGCGTTTTGCTTTGTGCTAGTAAGAGGTTTCGCTTTGCGACAAAAATATGGTGTTATGACTTGTAAGTTTTGGTCTTCATGATGCAGTGGCTATGGTTTTAGATTTGAAAGCAACCGGTTCCAAGTGGCGGTTCAACAGAACCTAAATAGCACTAGGATGTGCCTTCTTGTTACCACGACTGGTGTGACCTGACTGATGATGTGTTTTGTTGTTGTGTGGAGTTCAGAAAACGAATTAGATCTCGTATCCCTTTACCTGAGATGCCGTTAAGATCGTCGAAGAATGGTTGGTTTAGAGTACGCAGTCTGGCTCTTACTAAGGCCGGACATCTCTCTGTTGTTATAGGAAATGACCCTTTAATTTAGCTTCCTAATGGTTGCAGATCACAATATACATACGTTCTTTGAAAGTTGCGAACGAAGTTACACCTCAGAGCTAATCAAAGCCTATGACCGACTTTAGCCTTCTGAACACTATCTATGATCACTGTAATAAGACGATCCTTCTTTATTTCATTGTACTTTTTACTCTGCTGCGGTATCAAGCTACGTCTTCTCTTCCATAACTATATCCAGGGCTCTATTCTAACCTCTTTTTTTCAAATCGTTCATGAACTAGAATCCATAAAGCACTGTACACATTTTTAAGTGTTGTCAGTGTCAGCTAGCTTCGAATTTCGGCCACTCTAGTCGGTCACTCAGCCTCGTACCTACTTTTTCGAAGAATCATACGCATACGGAAGCACTGATTGAATAGAGTAAAACAGTCCCAAATATCTTTTTGTCCCAAGAGCAATTTTTTTTAAAGATTTGATTGTCCACACCCTGTTCTGTGCCGGCAACGATACGCTAAGCATCGAAGTTTGTAATGCTCTAGATCTAGATGATTTCGACAAATTTATCTTTCCACTTTGTTGACTTAATAGATAAATGTACACACCGTTGCATAGTCTTCGCGTTATTCCATAGGTGCTGGGGGAAGAACATTACTAACCACCACTATTTCTAACACTGGTGATAGTATACAGCCCTGTGGTACACCGTTTTTAAGTTCTGTGATACCTTACGTAAACTCGATTCATTCCATCAGAAACTTTCCAAAATTCAGAATAGTTCCCAAGATGACCGTATATCTGCTTGTTTCCTATCGAAAATTGGTTCTAAGTGTTCTTAGTTTTTGATAAGCAGTTACTATTTCGCATACTGCAAAACGAATTCATTTACCAACCTCCATCCTACTCAAATCCTTGTTAACAACTCAAATTAAAGTCAATATTTTCTTTGTTCTTTGTATGTTTTCCTGAAGTGCCTTCATTTACTTTACTTGCGTGCATGTACAATAGCACCCTCCCTTAAGTACTTTTTCGAACCTTCACACAGTGTTTGCACTAGTAGTTGAAGGTGATAAGACTTCATGCATTTAAAATACTGTTCGAAGTGTAAATGTTCCATCAAAAGTTCTTTCGTTCATTTCAGTTCCCAGAAGTCTACGAAGTAACAAAATTTACACTCAATAAGACTTAAGTTCTTCATGCATGAATATTTTTGAAGAGGAAATACCCCCAGAAGGACATGCATTCTTCTATGTCCCAATTAACATGTTATTCACTTCAATACGTGTCCTTTAACAATATTATCACTACCTTTCTATCAAACGCACTCATCCTTGACCAACTTCAGTATCTGAATTAATTAAATCCAATTGCCAATTTACAAGTCAATTATTTTAAAAAGGACATCTTGAAGGTATGCAAATGTAACCATGTGAATGGCAATTATTAATTTTCCAATATCAACTAATAAAATTGAAAATTTCTCTGAAACTCTTCACCTCAGCGGTCCAAAAACGAAGACACACACACACCACTTCTCTGTAAGGGAATTTCATTATATTATCCTTTATCCATTTTGTTCAAATACAATACGAGTACGTGTCTCTTTGTGTCTGTATGTATGGTAACCCTTGTAAATAATCAACTTCAGGAGAAAGGATCTACTTTTCGATTTTGCTTGTTAAGTAGAATTTAATATTGAAGAGAGACAAGAACAAGAATAAGAACAAGAGGTACACAACACAATTCATGTTTATCTTAGCCGGCAAAAGTAAAACGAATAAAGGACATCGACCCTTTTTTTTTCGTTTGACTGTTACATTGAAAATGTAAGCAAAGTGAGAAAGAATGAAACAGAGAGAGAGAGAGAGAGAGAGTGAGAGTGACATGGTTATTGGATAGCTCGTTGCTTCAAAGCTACAAAATGGTTTCAAGGTTTATTTGTCTTTGGGTGAAATTTCCACTTAAATGGAGGCAATGAGGACAAGGATAATGATACTTTTTTTTTTCTTCATTTTTTGTTGTCTCATTTCTTAAACTTTTCTTGACTGTTTTTCATTGACTGGTGATGTTGCTGTTACTATTTCTACTGCGATGCTCTTCTAACGCTAGCGCGTACGAAAAGTCATTAAAATAATTGAAACTTTCTTTTGACGAGAGAACACAAACAAAGTTATATCCTTCATAGTTTGTCTCTGTGTAGTGGGGGTGGCTGGGTTCTTTGAACACAGTTGTGTGATTTATTTAAAACTTGTGTTGCATGTGAAGATTGAGAAAAAGTTATCTTCTGATTGGCATTTTGGGGATAAGAGATATGATAAAGTTTTACAGTGTTTTGTTACTCTACAATGAGATGCAGATAGTATGTGTACAAGTATAGAGGATAGGGTTTAACGACAAGATTAGCCAATTTTAAAAGACATTGTTTCAAGGATTTGATACATGAGCTTATTTAGGTGAAAGTTTTGCCGTCTAGTGGCAGCATCTTTTTATCTTTTAACTGTTCTAGGTTGTAGCTATTATGAAGACGTATTGTAGGTTCCTATATCCATCGGGAAGAAATAAGCGACTTTATTATAAAATAATGTCCAATCGGTTGAATACTTTCCAAGATTACCTTTAACAAACATAACAGATCGAGGAGAAGGCGGTTTGTTTATTCGAAAACTACTTAACCGATTTGAGTATTTCTTTCATCGCTTGAATGCTAATTTGTCCCTTGAGAACGTAGTTGACGGACCGTGAGATACCCAGCTTGTTTTAAGGTTAAAGGGTCTTAAATTGCCTTAAAGGTGAAGTTCCAAAGCTCATCATTCAGTGAATTACTCTAATTGCCATCCCAAAAGTGTCAGGAGATGCTGTAATTGGGTATGAGCTGAAAGATTTTCATATATCGACAAGTTTTCTTTGTTAAAGTTGTTTATGCGCAGTTGTAAATTGTGGCATATCCACAGGAGCTGATTCGTGTATTCGATAAATGCTCCTTGTCACATAACCGTAGGCGTTAATGTGATTTGGGTAGAAGGAATTCGCGTAGGAAATATAACTCAAGGGCGAGACTAACATTTTCCAATGAGTTGCCGATTGTTATATTTAGGACACAACTAAGTACCGACAAGTGGTTTTTTTTTACAGCGTTGGTATAAAATAGTACATAATTGAAAGCTGAACTAGTTCGAGATATTGCCTTTCGATCATACATAGTCGCTTAGTGGCATCCTCACCTTAACTTAAACCAGAGGTACCTTGAAAAGTTCAAAAGGATTAGGGGAGTACCTCAAAAGATGACCGATCTGATAACTGCTTCATTAATGTTGCTCTATAAATATCCATTTGGGAACTAACATAAGTTATCATGTTGCATTCACCTGCCAACTTAGCCAATCGTCCTTTCGATTGTTGTTCCAATGTTGAAGATGATTTCTAGCTTTTGCCTGTCAGATTTTTAAACAATTTCATAGAACCAATAACCGGTTTCACTTATCTATAGTCAATCCAACTTCCAAATAACTTATCTGCGTTGTTAAATCGAATCTCTAAATCCTTATTCAACACATTTTTCCCTTGAAATATTCCACCATCAAAAATTTCTCGAAACACAACCATTTTTTTTTTCTCCACAAAGGGAATATTCACTCCTTTTTCCAGGTCACCACCTACCATTGCCCATAACAAACAACCCAAAGTATTTCCGTTTCAATAATCTCAATGAGACAAATTCATCCCTAGAGGCTCTACTTTCCACATCGATGAATCCTAACTGGCTTTCAAACGCGATTCACACCCACAGGGGCTATACTATAATCGTATTCGGTTGGGAAATACAACCTTCAATACACGTGTTACGGTTAATTATTTTCATTGGACTACCATTTTGTTGAAACTTTTGAAATAATTAATTAAGTAATCTTCGTTGTTGTCAACGCGTGCCAACCATTCCTCAAAAAAAAAAAAGAAAAACTCTTTAAGTTCTATGATAACAGTACAACACTAGGCACGTGAATTGTATCTAAATTCATAAAATATTCTGAGAATATTTCATTAAATACACTTGTGATTGTGTGTGGTTTGGTCATTTTAAGGAAAGGGGGTAAGGGGGAAAAAATATATAAGTAAACTCATTATTTAAGTTTCTAGCAAGCATTGGTGGCCCCAAAGTTAGAAGAATCAGCGTTTATCCTTATGTTTGTCTGTATGCTCGCTTAGAACTTAAGCGCTAGTTAACTGATTTGAACACGGTTTCAGTCAACAAACTGCATCGGCAATGCCAATGATTTAAGCTATAATTCTGAGACAAGCAAAGGAAAAATTGACACGTAATAATGTATACAGTGTTTGTTTGTTCAGGCATAAGTCAAGAACCACTCAACAAATTTTAATTCAACTCTTTTCTCTACTCAGCTTTGTTAACAGCATAAGCTCAGCGCAACTAAATTTTCAATTTTCAGACAGTGGATGTGTCGACTTTAATCCCGCCTTGACTATCGATGTAAATGTCAAAGTTTTGTCCCGTATTTAATCATCTCTCGCCATTTTAAATACCTCGGTGACTGCCTCATCATTTCAAACCAACATTGCCTACCATCCAATCGGTACTTAACAACTTTATTTAATTATTTTTCACACCATCACCTCAGGTATATAGTGGCGACCGTAATTACTATTACACACTCGGTTGTCATCATTTAAAATAACCCATGTCAAAGGAAATATCCCTAATAAATCCCATTTAATCCTTCACATAATCTCGCATAAAATACACGTAACGTTAATTAAAAATTTGCCATTCTCCTCGAAAAGTCACAAAGTATTTTATTATCCTGTAATTATGAATACTCATATTGTTGCATAATTTTCAAAGCCCTTATCGCGTGTTATGAATCTTTTCGCATCTAGGTCACATCGCACCCACAATAGGAACCGTCATTGACATCACATCAGCATAAGAGAAATTATAATCAAACCTGCCTAAGTCCTTAATCTAATCGGAGGGGAGTATGGAACAAAAAAAAAAACAATCGAAGACAAAAGTCAACACAGCCACGCAGTTGACACAGGATGTGTCTAACCCTTGTTTTGTATATATATTTTTTGTTATGTCCCATTTTACGTAAAATCATCCGCAACATAAAAAAAATTATCGTCACCCTTGCAGGGCGAAGAATACACTTCCACTGGATGGTGTGAGGAACAAACCCTCGAACCTATACCAACACACTGTATCGAGTCAACGAACCATCAAAGCA
Source organism: Criorhina ranunculi (assembly GCA_951813785.1). Lineage (NCBI taxonomy): Eukaryota > Metazoa > Arthropoda > Insecta > Diptera > Syrphidae > Criorhina > Criorhina ranunculi. Next base: position 8,788,772 of record OX638382.1, on the reverse strand, counting down.
TATCCTGGTAGAAGTTTGTAGCGCAGGACTTTTTTTTATTTTATTTTTTGTTTTTAGCGCACACTAAATTGAGTTTAATAAAAATTTACATAATGATAAACATTTGCACATATACATACATTTACGTTGAGAAACAGAGAGAGAGACAGACGTAAGGGATGATTCAAGGATGAAATCTACTATCGTACCACCCTGTTTCAATTATCCTTATTGTTTTGAATCATTTGAGCTTTTTTTCTTTTTTTCATACTTCATGGGTGGATGGACTTTTTGTTGCGAGAAAGTTAGTCTGAGTGGAGAAAATTGAAAATTTGTGTAATGATGGTAAAGAGGAGGCATCAATGGGGCGTGAGAGACACCCTGTTGTGGGTAAAGCGTAGCAAATGAATGAATAAGTACTTCTCCTGGCATAACAATACGTGTGTACTTGGCTAGAGCAGGAGACTAATAGAAAGTAAACCCCTTCGGGTTAGGGATTAGAATATACCTGAGGTAAGGCATACCTGTCGTAAAAGGCGATTAAAATACAAACCCTAGATTGATGGCTGAGCTGGGAATTGGTCGCTATCATTGCGATTACAAGTGGGCTTGTTGTGATTTCCACAAAAATTATAGCCCATTCAGGAGTGAGCTAAGTGTTAGACATGCCTTCACACGTTCACATTCTAGATATGTGTTCTAGTGATATCGCCATAGATACAGGGTGTTTTTTGAACCGATACTGATCTGTGAGGAATTTTGTGGCTTTTTGAAATTGATTCCTGTTTAGTTGTAGAAGCTGTTTTGTTCATTTGTGGAAGATGGTTGGCAGGAAGAATTTCGCTAGTTTGTTACTTTCAGTTTCCATCCAGTAAAAATGAACAAAAGCCCAAACTTTAGCTTAAATTTAGTGATCAAGTAAGTACTTACGCGCAAACTTCTTTGCTTTCTCTTTTCGGCCTGGAAGTGGTACTGATCAAGTTTAACTTAAAAAAATTGAAAAACAACGCTCATATTCTTCTTCTTCATCTTCAAAACAACAGTTGCTACTCTTACTTAACCTACTTACCCTTTCTACAGCTCAATTCTTCTTTTCTTCGACACAAAACGCATGCGTGTTAAAATTCCATGATTGCTTCTTCCTGCTGTCTACTCACGAACCCTGCTGGGTTTCTGGACACAAAGATGGTCCGGGCAACTACAGAATGGTCGAGTTGGCAAAGAAGGGAGCAAGTCAGAACTTTTCTGAAAATAGGGTGAAACTGCCTGCTTCTTTAGAATTAATAAAATTGACATCTGGCCTAACCTGTACCGAAAGAGAACCGATAGACTTCTGGCCACAAATAAGAAATATATAAGTACTATAGTAGGAACCATCAAAGGCAGTCCTAAACCTTGATAGTCAGGCCACCAGAATGGCTGTCCCTTTCAGCGATTTCTAAAGAAAATGAGGTGAGGTGATGGTGATCGACAGATAGGTTTCTGGTCATCAGCATAACGCGTCTCCTTTCCGAAATCCGGTGCATGTTTGACCTGATTCGAAGGTTCTGTTTCCAAGCTGCACCATGCATTGTGAATTTTCAAGCGTGGCGTGACACGGGATCCCAAATTCGGCCATCGCATTGCATATCTCCGTGCGATGAATTCTGTCATATGCGGCTTTAAAGTCTATAAAGAGATGGTGAACATCGACTGAAAAAACTCGTTGGTCTTTTCCAGGATTTGTCGCAGATTTGTTTGAAGATTTGGTCCATCGTCGATTTACCGAGCCAGAAGCCACACTGGTAGGTGCCGACGCCTTTCAAACAGTTCACTGGTCAGGATCTTGTAGGATAGGATTATCATCATCAATCAGCCATTTAGGTCCACTGTTGGATATAGACCTCCTCTAAATGTTTTCATTGGCTTCATTCTGATGTCAACATTCCATCAGGTACATGGTCTCCCTCTAATTCTTCTATCTTCTCTTGGTCTCCATTCTAAAATAGGTTAGGTCCACTTTAGCTCCTCTTCATTTGACTGTTGTTATACGATTTGTTACGCCGGCTAATCCTGTTCTCTTTCTTATTGTTATGTTTGGTATCTGTCTCATCTTGTAATTCCCAGTATCGATGTCTCCATTGTTTTCTGCGTTACTTGAAGTTTGTTTATTGAGGACCAATGTCTCAGTACTATATGTCATAACTGGCAACATCCATTGGTCATATACTTTCTTTTTAAGCATATACGTTGGTATCCTTTAAAAATATCTCGCAGTTTACCGAATGCTGACCACCTAGACATATACGACTTAAAATTTCACAGGCTTGGTTGTCTTTACCCTTTTTTTATTTTTTTCGAAGCCAAGGGTGGTATATTTATTCATGGACTTGTTCTACTTCATGTCCTTCAACTGCTGTCGGGTTGTTACTAGCCATTAAATTGGCCATGAATTTTGTTTCTTTTACCTTTGCTGTCCCAATTTAGACTTTTGAACGTATATCCCAATACAATGGTGAAAAGTTTGGGAGAAACTGTATCCCCTTGTTGTATTCCCCTTTGTCTCTGCAGATTTACACACACAAGTGATATGCCCCGAGAATTATTGCAAGACATAGGATCGCCTTTCTTGAAGATGAGGCAGATAGAGCGTCGGTCCTTTGAACAGAAATTGAAAAGAAAAAACCAATGGCTGCACTGTGTTTTTTTGTGTATATATTTCGCAGTGCTTATATCAAATTGGCTATAAATTGATTATATATATAAAAGTGAACTACAGTGCATCTGCATAAGGAATTGTTGCCACGAACATTAATTAAACTTGAACCGGTTCCAAAAATGGGCTATTTACACTCCACACACACACACACTTAATCCAAATTACTATGAAATTGCCCACTCTTTTGCGTGTGTCCATCTAAAAATAGAAACAAATTTGGCAAAATAATATCCTCGTTCCTTTGAGATAACGTATCTACCATCGATTATTTTTAGCCAACTTCTATTTATGGTTTTTTTCTTAGTCCTCCTACACTTTTGTATCTCTAATTTTCCATAGCGTTACATCTCTATAGAGTCGCTTTCTTAATAATGGACGATAAAATTATAGATACTTGCCAAATAAAAATACAAACATACTTATAGATATTAATAAAACAGACTCTCCTCCATCCAAAAGGTCCTTTCAATTAATTTAATTTAATATTTTTCACCATCTAATAAAACTTATACTGCATCCTCCTCATATTTAATTTATTAAAAATTTTGCATTTCTCTACCACCACCACAGAAAAAAAAAAAAAAACAAAATCCTTATAGAGAATCACTTGCAAAGACAGCGAAAAATTGATGCAAAAACAGAGAGAGTGAGGAGCAAAATATAAAAAAAAGATGAAAGAATCCTGTTCACTTTGTTTTCATGCCTTTGGCTGTTCGACGGCGGCGGTAGGTTTTCTGTAGGTATACACTCCAAAGTGTGCTTCAATTGTTGTTGGGGGTTAAAGAAAAATGAAAAATGAAAAAATGTTCCCAAGTACTATTCCATTGAAGTGGGGTATTTTTTTTTTTTTTACCTGGGATATCAAACCAAAGCATGTACTTGAAGATTTTTATTTTTTTTTTCATCATAAAAAAAAAGGAGAAGGAGGAAGGTAACAGATTTCATCTGTTTGGCAATGTTTTGATAATTAAATTTTTCTATTTACTTTTTTTTTATTTCAATTTGTAGGTTCACCAAAGTTCTTTTTGGTTAGATAACCGAGCGAATAAGATAAATTCATTTTTAGGCACTCAAAAGGGGTTCAGAATGTATGATAATGTTTTTGAAATTAAATTTAGCGGAAGCCTTTGATACAAGAATCAAATTTGTCTTTTAGATTGTTATGTCAGAGCAGGTCGACAGATTCCACTGCTTGTCAACATGTACTACATATGGTCTCCTTAGCGACCTATGGATGTGCAATTGAAATATGTCTCACTTGGTTTAAAGAACAGGCAGGAATCGATGGAAATGAAAAGGCAAACAGAAAGAGAAGATCATTTATCCTTGCTTACAACATTGAAGAACGACATAACCTCTAGCATGTTTCCAGACGACATGTCTCCTAAAACACTGCTTGAATAAAAACTTATTAATAGATATACCGTTGAGGGAGAACTTCGAGAAACGCAAGCCCCAACTATTGCCGCTCTAGTGTTATTATTATTGATAAGAAAATTACCATGCGTGAACTTCGAAGTCCGCCTTAGTGAATACTCGTCCATATTCCAAGCCAAGGTTTTTGCCATCAATCAGTGTGTGAGACTTAACCAAGCCTTCCAGATCTTGGTGAAAACTGTCCTTATTATTCTGCGCATGACTCTCCTATGTTATCAAATCCAAGCTAGTCCTAGAACCCTACAAAGCGATCTCTGACCTAGTTAGCCGTTTTACTGGCAAAAGATGGCGCATTAACAGCATGCACTGGACCCGAACCCTTCTGTGGGGTGAGCAAATCACTTTTCATAAGACATGCCAATGATCTTAGCCTGCAGGAATCCATAGAAGGCTGACTTAATACACCAGGACAAGCATGTTTAAAGCTGATCTTTATTGTGAATCTTGATTGAAACAATCTTAGAGTCCTAATTGGAATTTTTAGCGGACTTTGCCAGAATGAGATTTCTTGGCGACGAAGTTTTCCCAATGGAATAGAGAGAAGTTTCTTAAATTCCTGACATCTTCTAGAGTGAAATAGCTCATCAAGAAAACATAAGGGATGGCACAATAGGATTCTCAAGAGAAACCGCAATGTCAAAGACTTTAAACAACCCTCCCGAACACATATAATATAAAATAATATAAAACGCAGATAAAGCAGGGGTACGCAGAGGAAAGGTGAAGAACATGATTCATAAATGGGCCACGCATGAACATACAAGAACAGCAAAATGCAGTCAAACCAAAGGCAGTCTGCCGACAGCGACAAGAAAAAGGTTCTGAACATAACGCGAGGAACTCTCAAATGGGTAGTAGCGCTGTCCATCTGAATAAGATGAGTCGTCTTGGTGATGACACCTGAAGGCTTAGCCCAGAGACGAAGAGACAACTGCACATATGGTGTGTAAATAGCACGGGGAATTGTGGTGGGAGAAGAACTGAGGAGTAGTCCGGATGCACCTCTGATTGAGACAACTCTCAGAAGGTAGACGAAAAGGGACCCAATGAGTTGGCCTGTTTCGATATACATATATTTTTACTACGTTGCTCTTGAACGTTTGAAACTATTTGAAGGTTATGTTTTCCGTAAGATGTCCGAGTCTGTGACGAGCGGTTGAAGAGAATTTTCACAAGAATTTTCGCTGTGGCTTACTGGTTAGTGCGTTAGATGTTTTTCGCGGCATAATCTCCTGGCAGGCAATCGCAAACGTCTGAAAGTACAAAGCTTCTCAATTCGTCGTTTGGAGTCGGCAATAAACAATGCAGATATACCATCATGAACTGTTGCAAGAAGCTAGGCCTTAGCCCTCTATGGGTTGTCGCGAAAAAAATATTTGTCAAGTGCCTGAGTCACCATTTGCATTAGAAGGTGGACATCTTGAAAAGAAAGAAACAAACCCCTAGCACTCAGCAGAGTCTGTGGTCCCAAAACTGAACCCTGGGGTACCTCGCCTGTTCGATACACATCCATCTCTTCTCCAGCAGCAGTGTCTATAGAGGAGTCGATACGATACTAGATCCCCCAGCGATTCGTTCTGTTTTATATTTTTTTGTTTTGATTTGGTTTCTTAAGCTTGACATTCTTCTGGCTCTTTACGAGGATGATCCGGCATAATTTTCTACAACTTCCTCTAATCTCTTTACACATTTCTTTTCTTTTAAGATTACCACACCAAAATAATGTCAAAAAAGATTCATACGCCATTTCTGGCTGCCTACCACCGTGAAGTTACATCACAAAATATATAACCATTTCCGATGTAAACACTTAAACGTCATCTCAAAAACAATGTCAGCAACGGGTTACTTTTGTTTGCTGAACTTTCGAACTTATTTGATATATCTGTGTTGTTATCTGCTGATAATGGTTGCCGCGGGTAGTAGAGTAGTGAACGGATTGAAATGCTATTGTAATCCGAAAGAATGTGATGTCATTAGGTCATTGGACTGTCCTGGCAAAGGTATGGTGCTATGGGATCCATGCAAGTAAGTTTTGAAAAAAAATTCTTAGTTTTCTTTTGTAAAAAAAAATAATGTTTTCTTTAGATGTTGCAGAATGTGTGCGAAAACTTTAGGAGAAACCTGTGGTGGACCAGGAGGCTTTTCAGGAACCTGTGAACCACCATTGCAGTGTGTAGCAAAATTACCCATTACAAGTGGATTGGGTGTTTGTATGGGTAAGTGTTTTCAATAAGTTTAAGCGTATTAATTCTCACTTAAGTTTGAACTTTCTTTTAAGTCATATGGCAATAGGATAGGTTGGCAGAAGGTCGTCCATTTATTTTGTGTATTTTTATGAAAGTTTCAGAAATTTGGAACCCACATTCGAATTGAGTGCCTCTTTATTTCTGATCAGCAGGTGGTTTTTATTGGGACAGTAGAAGTCTTGTTGGTTCTCGAGTGTCTTTGGTGGAATCTGTGAGATTCAAAAATACACAAAGGCTTCTTGCTCTCATCATTGGCTCGTTGTCTTGTCTTAGTCTTGGTCAGTCCAAAACTCACTTTAAGGGAAGTAGCAGAAGTCTGGGTCAACCTAATTCGCATCGGTCCCTAAGAAGTGTCGAATTTCTGACAAGGACATTCTCCTTTTAAGTTAAAAAATTCTCTAGGTTGGTGAGTTGGTGTCTATTTTGGTCAACATCCAAATCTAGCTCCAAGTTCCAATGCTCCAGTGAGCAGAGAGTAATCTATGAGCTGTCAAAGAGAACCTGAAAACTTTCATTTACGGTTTGTTTAAGTAGTCGTAGGTTTGAAAAGTACTCAAGTCTGGTCAAGGACTAAGCGTTGGACTTCCTAATTTTACACCCATTTTCTGTTGAAATCCAGTTAGGATTTGAAAGTGCTAGAGTGTCCTCTAAAAACATTAGTAACGAACCGATTACGGGCACAAACCCGTATGAGTCCACATTTGACTCATTCAGAACGATGTTAACGAAGCCAAGGACCATCAAGATATTAAGCTTGGAAATAACAAAAATTCCACCACGTAATAAGAAACAAATCATGAACAAGTCCTTTCATAGTTTTTCCAGTTCGTTTCCTGTCCTTTTTCGACGAGAAAAAAAAAATAATTTTTCTGTAGTACGTGTACTTACGCCGATGATGTTTAGTGGTGTTCATTGAAATTAATTCAAATTTTTCGTGTTCCTTTCAAGGATACCAGACCCAAACCCACACAAACCAGTGGATGAAGCATGTACATACTCCTTTTTTTTTTCTTCCTTTTCTCAACAGAATGAACGGCATAATTAACTTAAATCAAGGATAATTGACTAAAGGGTTTCCTTTGCGCACGAATTTCACAAGTGGGTCGAAAGGTTATTCTAAACCAACCATCACACGGTTTTGACACTTTCCTTTTTAATCCCTCGTACTTCAGTGGCACTTGATCCCATATATTTCCTTTTTAGCGGATGCATGAGAAGGATTATTATTTTAAAAAAGAAAAATTGAGATCGAGTGGGTTTTAATTGGACCGACAAAAAAAAAAACTGTGTTTGGCAAAGGATGTGCCTCGAGTTAAACATGAAAAAGGATCGATTGGGTAAACAAAAGTTATATGAATATTAGCAACGGAAAGGGTGACTTTTAATTGCATGCCAAGGGAGCAATTAATTTGTTTTGTGGGGAAAGTCCTTTTTTTGTTTTTCGGGGGGTGACATTTCAAAAATGTCAACCGCACGTGTGGCCAGAAGGATAATTATTGTGACCTGATAAATTTCAAAAAGGATAACATGATTGATTGGTGTGACAAACAATACCATACACCTCTAGAGTTTTCACACGTGCTAGGGTATTTATCTGAGGGAATTCCATGGAACTCAAGTCCTTTTCTTACACGAAACAAAACTTTTCCCCAAAAATTCCTAAGAAATTCATAAACTTAAACGAAAACTCCCTCAATGGATCCTTGTAACCCATTGGGGCAATATCAATTACCCACACCACAAAAAATTCATTTGAAAGCTCATTTTTCATGTAGTCGCCTACGAAGGGACATCTCTTCCAAAGTGACAAAGCGATGTGTCCTTCATTCATTTTTTGTCACATCAATTTGCAAATTTACAAAAAAAAAAAAAAAAAGCGACTATGACAGATATGATATCTGTCAGGTCCATATCAATTTTGTGAAGAAGGATTGTACCAAAGTGGTGGTATATCCTTTTTCAAAGGGATATCGCATTCACACAAACACTTTACTTTCAATGAATTTTCGAATAGTATCACATTTTATCTGTCAAGTAAGGGGTTGGGATACCATCACAAAAAAAAAAAAAAAACAAACGTATGATATCCTGGGAGTTGCCTCATAATTCTGAAAACGTGCTCTCATTAGACCAACCACTTGTGTAGGTGCTCCATAACAGTCAGTTATTTTCTATATTAATCACTTGAGTTCGATCGGTAGTTAATCGTTTTCTGTTTGCCAGACATATCTTGCTATGTTGGTGATGTCAAGGACTTTATTAAGAATTCATAAGCCAATTTAGCTATAATGTTGTTAAGGTTCTTATGGGGCGTAACATCCTTGTCGTCGACAATCATGAATTATTAGAAAAGTAGAAAAAAAACAAACCAAAGTGTGAGAGACAGGATGTCAGTAGGATGTTGGAGGTAGAACACAGGATACAGCTGTAGGGGGGGGAAAAAATAAATGAGAAAGGACTCGTGTAAGTCATTTATTTATTTTTAGTCTCATTATGTGTCCTAACGTTTCGTTGTTTCTACAAAGAGGAACGTGTTGTTGACATCGAGGGTCATTGAATGTTGGATATCTTGTTAGGTGGGTAGAATGACATATTGACGTTTTTTTTCTTTCGGGACTTTGTTGTCAGGTGATGCTGGGGTTCTTTAATTATGATTAAATAAGTATTCATTTGATGGGATGATAACTTTCTTAATATGTATCTCAAGAGTTCTTCAAACTTTTATCGTTGGGGAATGCTATGACCGTAGTCTAGAAACTTTGATTCGATGTGTGTCTTGTCTAACATGTAGACGATAGCTCTCTGTGTTCAAGGACTTGACAACTTTATAGGACTCGTGTGACTTTTCCTGATATTTGTTTGTTTTTCTTTGAATGAGATTTTGGTCCCCGAATAACTGGCGTTGTAGATTCTCTGTTATTTATTTGCTAAAGTATCCACTGGTAGGGGTCCCCACGTCCAGAACGAACTACAAATTCTAAGTCTGTACCGACGGTCTATCGACGCCTGACTACTTGTTCTTCAGGCACTTCGCGGACATTACAATGCCTTCGCTAGGGATTTCAAGTCTCTAAATGGGTTGTTTTTCTACATGATATGGCCTATCAGCGAATCCTTTGGAATTTCACACCATTATTTACCAAAGAGATCTATGTTCCCTCAAGCTATTAACACTTAACTTCGTTTTTCCCATGAAGCTCTGCAATTTTTTTCACTTTTAGGTCCTTCTTCCATGAACAGCAAACTTTAGATCTTTAGAGGCAAGTGACAAGTGGTATCAAGACAAGGTTCTACGTTTATCCCATATGTAGTCCCGTTTGTCTTTGAAGTAGAAAGAGATTTTGTACATATATATAAGACAGAAAGGCGATGGTGCCCTGGGTCCTCATTTTCTATGACGTTGCATGCGTCTTTTTGCATTATTCTCCAAACCCCTATTCTTGCTCCTCCAGCTTATTTAATTTCCTGCAGCAAGGAGTTGGAATCCACTACCTTTGGCTCGCTGCTATAATTCGGAGGCCCCTGCTGTGTACATCTACATTTCAGATGCGATTCAAATTTTTTCAAAAGTGATTAGGTAAAAGTGGTTCTTTCTTCAAAGCCAAGTCGTTAAAAATCACGTCTCCTTGAGCAGTGTCGTGAGAAATAGGCTAGATCCATCTCATGGTTTATTAAATCTATTTTTCTTTCCAGTTCTTTTCTATTTCCTTTCCTTAAGGTTATCAGTGAAGGGTCTGCTTAGAGCACAGCATCGAGCCCCAAGATTCTCTATAGAAGAAACACTCTTATTCCACTTAAAATCGAAGCTAAAGAACAAGTTCGACCTTAAATGCTTGACTTTACTAAGAACTCGATTGTCCATTTTTTTCGTTGCAAGAAATCCATTTAAATAACACAAGCCTCCCATTCCAATCCTTTCGTTTTCCTTTACGAAATAAACAAAACCGATATCGTTAAATACAAAAAGGATTCCCAGTCAACCGTAACCCTATTGTTAAGTTAAGACGCCCATATCGACTTTAGCCCAAGAAATCAACAATGCATGCAAGCTTTTTTCCATTCAATCCTTAGTTTGATTTAACTTATTCTCTTATAGATAATGTATGTATATGCATATAGCATATCCTGTTCCTTGTTTCTAACTAAATATGTGTATCCATGTGTGTGTTGTATCTCTTCTACACTTCGTCCATAGGTCATTGATTAATTTAACATCGCTTCACTCTGTTGTGTTTCACATTATTGTGCCTTGTGCCTTGGGTCCGACAAATATACATTCATTCGGCTTAATGTCCTTATCAGTTTGTATTTGTCTGGATATCTGGGATATCCTTATTCTTTTAATATCATGCTGGAAGTAATGGGCTTTTCATTTTCCCTTTTGACTCTGTGTGTAGAAAATCCTTTAATACAAGGACACTATTAAAGTCGCTTTAAGACATTTTTGCTGCTTATTGCTGCTGGCCGTAATGGTTATCGATCTCCGAAGGATTTAAGTGAGTGAATATTTATATATATCTACTTATCCTTAAATAATACATTTTTCGAATCATTTAACTGAATTGGTTTTTAACTATAATTTGTTAGAAGGAGTCTTTTGAAGGATAATAATCGCTTGAATGTTTTATTGTGAAATGTGTTGGCGTTTAATTTTCCAACGAAAAGACAAATTATGTAGAAAGGATTTTTCATTTGAATCTGGATTTTCTAAGAAATTTTCACCTGACGAGACAGAGAAAGAGAGAGGGAGAGAGAGAAAAGGACGAGGAGGAGTGCATTTTACTTGCTCTCTTTCAAAATGTTTAAATGGAGTAAGAGTGCACAGCACGTGTTTCATATAATATTTCGTTTGTCATGCTGTCTTGAAAAAAAAGAAGAGGAAATGCTTTTAGCTTCCACCTAGGAGGTAAAAAGGATTTAAGACTTTTTCTTTCATTCCGTGAAAAGTAGAATGCTAAGAAGTGAAAAATGAAACGAAGTCGCTCAGTGAATAACAATTTCTTTGAACTGGAGATGATTATTTAGCTAGTCATGTTGGCACTCCTGGTTAGTCACAGAGTGAGGATTTGAAAAATGTTTCATTAGAAGGATTAATTTGAAAGTCAAGCGGACAAGAAGTAGACACTCCAGCCTCAAGGATTTAAGAAAATTTGATCCAAAAGTGTCAGTGATGTTTACGAGGCTTGTAAAATGGGTAAGTGTGAGCTTCACCAGTTCCACATCATTCCTTAGGTGGCTTTGCAGATTCGGCCTAAAACCAGGCACATAATGTAGGTACGAAATGCTCAGATGTTGTTTCGGTCTCCTTTTGACACCTCTCACAAGCCCCCAAGGTTTTAATTCTAATTGTCTTCAAATGTTTGATTGAGTAAATGAATCCGTGATGAATTCTCCTCGGGATAATCATAAAACTAGTTCTGCTTGCACTCTTTCACCATCTGGCAGCCACATTACTCTAACCTGCTCCAGAGAAAGGACTAGGACTGATACGACTGTGGAATCAACTGTTTCATTTCTAGGTGTAACCAGACCTGGACTCAACTGAGATATTTCAATTTTCCAATAATCTCGTCCACGATAAAAGCGATCCGTGTAGATTCTCCGGCCTTTGATGGTGGCTTGGCTATCACAGAACCTTTCCCTGATTTCCTTCTAAATAGTTTCCAGCTCCAAAGGGATCCGTCTATGTAGAAGACCAATCTAGTCATTGTTGTTCCATTGCTACCAATCCAGAGTTATGCCAGTGACAATGGTGTAGTGTGTTTTCTTGTTACCCGATCTGTGCAGGTTCGATTCCATTAGGGGATCAGCAACAACCATCGAAAATGAAATCTGAGTTCCTCCAACTACTCAGCAAAAAGGGGTAGTAGAATGGACTGAAATCAAGTCTGAGTGCTCTAAGGGGAAGTACCTCGGACACACCAAATAAATCAACAATATTGCTCGAGCTTAGAAATCCATCTTGCAGGTCCTGGAACATGGAAGCAAAGTGATCAGTATCATCGAAGATGCTAAGGGCGTAGAGAACATTACTTTACTCTTCTAGAAAAACTAGTTCTCTATATCGTAGGGCTTCCTTTTCATGTGAGTTGTCGCAACTATGTCAGTGGGACCAATTGGCCAGTGGCCGGTGCTAACTGCTGTGATTCTTGCTGTCTCGGTATGGGTTCTATTGATTAAGTCATTCGTCCTGTTTTTTTTTTTTGTAGGCGGGTCATATCTGTCTGGATATGGCACAGGTTTCTAAACGTTTCCACCTAGAGTCGGCAATAGAGGGAAAGTGTTGGAAAATGTAGCTTTTGATGAGTCCCATCGGGGAGCTGACTCCGCAAGAGAGATATCCATGGTAGAACTAAATCTGGCTAACGCGTCGGTCCTCTCATTCCCCTCTATGTTACTATGGCCAGAAACCCAGAAGAGAGTGATATTGAACCGAGTGTTAGCCTGCGTAAGAGTTTCCTTACACTGTTCCACTAATTCGGAGGACGAAGTGAGAGAGTGGGGCACTGTGATGGCAGCCTGGCTGTCAATAAAGATTCCTATGTGATAGTAGGGCCGAGGCTAAGTATCTTGTAGGCTTCTCTAATCGCTAGTACCTTCGCCTGGAAAACACTCGAAGAGTCTGGAAGACGGTACGATTTGAATACATTCAGTTCAGCTGAAAAGACACCTGCTCCAACGCCACACTCCATCTCCGAGCCGTCGGTGAAGATTATTATGAAGGTTATTGTTCCATTCCGACCTTTCCGGAAGGTGAATTTGAATATGATTATTGAATTTGAGTGAAGGAGTCGTATGTATGAGAGTATAGGAGTCGTATGTTTGGTGTTTGGTGGTCTGAAATGGATAAGCTACTGTTTCTAGATGAGACTTTGACTTTCTTCTGTTTGTCTATATTCCTAATGCAGATAGGATGCCCAGAGTTTTAACTTATGTTGCATAGGAGGAGAGCTTTTGAAGCCAAACCCAAGCTTTAAGTGTTAAGTATCTATAAAAAGATTTCAGTAAAGTTTGGCAGATCTCTATTAGATGAATAGTCATAGAAACATGTAACTCTATGACGCAACGCTCTTAACTGTCCATAAACTCCTCATACATTTTTTGTATTGAAATGTTCATCAACATTGTTGTTGTTGATTTAAAATAAGAGTCAGCCATTCTTTATCCTCAAGAGAGCCCACACACGTTCCGTTAAAGCAAACATTTATATTCATGCGGCTTTGCAATCCATGCCATTCCATTCAATTGACCATATTCCTGGGAACGATACTATGTATCGTCCCATTGCACATGTATTTTCAGATTAAATCCTTTTTTTTTCATTTTATATTAAGCCTTTCAACATTTATTGGTCTGCTCCCCTTAGGTGCATTTCTGCTTGGACACAACCTCCTACTTTGGCCATTAACCCCGTTGTCAATGCACAAAAAAGGAAAGAGAGTCAAGTGGCTTTTTGCACATGATGCGTCTACTGTTCTGCTACTTCCTGCGAAAAATGAGAAGATAAAATCCTCGAGTAGACCGTAGTCACACACTGAATTGAAAATTGTAGAAACAGTAGAACAAGGGGCTTGAGGTGTTGGGGTCCTTTCTCGTGTTAATTTCTTTTTACTACCAATCCTCAATGCATGTGTGTTGTCAGTGTGGAATATTGTTTATTCAACAGTACCAACACAAGTCTATATGTTCCATTTCCTTTATATCTCTAGAGGTTTCTTTGCATTAAAAGTACCCAGTTGTTGTAAAAGAACTCTCTATCGTCCCGTTTTCCTTCTAACACCTCTGCAGATATGTATCTTATTCTATTCGAAAGGATTCTCTAGGATAAAATATAAAATGATGTACAGAGTGCAATTTTATTGCTTCTTCCTTTGGCAAATCCTTTTTCTTCTACATTTTCCAATAGGGAAACATGGGACACACACAAAGAAGTGACTGCTAAAGGAAAAAGATTTATTGTTGGGGTTGATTGTGTATCCTTTTAAGGAATTTGTTGTGTGTGGACAAAGTTTTTGTGAGGATTATTCATTTGTTAGTGAGAGCTTATTGTTAATCTTTTACTCGTCTGACGGAAAGGTTGTCGATTTCTTTTTTGTTGTTGTTGTTGACGTTATTGTTGGGTCAAGTTGAAAACGTTTTTTGTCATGAATTGAGGTTTAAGGTGATAGGAGGTGTGTTAGATGGCAAACACTTACCCAAACTTTGATCTATTTTACTTTGAGGATTGGTATGAGTCTCGCTTTGTGTAAATAAAACGCAGTTTTTGGGTTAGAGATGATATATTTTTATTTCGTTGCAAAGTAGACAAGCTGCGATTAATTTTAAAATAAAATGTCCTACCTGTGTCTGGTTGTACACCTCTGTGATCAAATTTTTATTTGTCGTCAACGTGTCCCAATGGATCAGTTGAGACCAAAACGACGGGAGCATAGCTTTTCTATATATAAGTGCCTGGCGACAAGTGGAACACATCTACCTCGCTCATTCGCAATAACTTCCTTGATTATGGCCGTTTACGATGCTATGATGAGGTTCAAATCGAACAAGAATCCGCTGTACCGGTTGTTGACAAATAGCGCTCGCAATGTGTCGTCAGTGCTCAACGTCCCTTACATTGCGAACCACTCAACCTAGATACATATATGGTCGGTCGCTGCTGTTCGTACTGCCCGGTGATGTCGGGTGCTCGAGAAGTAACTCTGCGACCGCCTGAAACAATTTTGTGACATTCCCTGTGCGTCTTCTCCCCGGCAAGTTGCTCACATTTCCGATCCATCAGTGTCTTGGTTGGTCTTTTTGACTTCCCAGAAGCCCTGTCTTTCTTCAAAAGTTCAGCTTGTCGGTCGATGTCTGTCAGCCTTCAAACCCTGTAACGAAAATAAAATATATTTGTAAACATAGCACGTAATTCATGTATGATAACTCATCTCTCAAGCTTCAAACTCAAGTACTGAGCTTAACGGTATCTGTGAAAACCCAATAGCACTTAAAAAATGTCTTTCTCTATCTAACGCTGTATAAATCATCTCCCTATCTCTTATCATTTGCGAGCAGTTGAGATAAAAGTGGGTTTCATTTTTTCGTGACGGTCATTTCTCAAATTTAACCGCCCATACTAATTGCGGAGAAAGATGTGAAAAAACTCGCTTATCATGATACGATAGCGAGTATCCTTCACGGTTACTGAATTCTTTTGCCTTTTTTTAAATAAGTACCTCTCAATCATATCACACATGTGTCCAAGAAGGTAAGGTTAGGCTAATCCTCCAGAAAATTATCCATAAAACCAGCCGAATATTACTATGAAGCGCTGGACGCTGCCTGTGCTGGTTTTAGTCAGTTCGTTGAGATTGTGAAAGAATATGGCCCTAAGTAGGTTCTTCTTCGAGCTGCGAGAGCTGGACACCCACAGAGAAGGTGGAAAATGGTTTCTTCTTTCTCCGTATCCATGTAGCGTCTACAAAACCATTATAGAGGAGGCCCGCCAGCCTATTGGAGTGCCTGCCAATGGTGCAATGTCTCTTTGTAACGCCCACTAACACCGTACTAATACGCAGCCCTTGACGTTTGATTATACAGTGAGAGCAGGTTATGCCAGGTGAAACCATTCGTTCCCTTGGAGTTGGTGGTGTTGTTGGAGGTAATGATGAGGATAAGTTGAAGGTAACAGATTCTAGGGATTTGATCACTGCTTGACTATCAGTAAAACCCATGTAGATATCACATTATAGGTACCTTAGCCACGATAGTGTCTCTTTGATTGACAATATCTCGGATTAGAAGACGCTACAATGGTCCCGCAAACGGTAGAAGATGCATATGTTCACATCCTTGGAAAGATACCTTCATGCATTCCCGATTCTGTTTAAGCGCCATCTGTGTAGAAGTAGTTGGTCCCTTTCGTTGCAGCTCTAAATCATCCTTCCAGTCAACTCTGGAGGGGATAGTGGTTTCTATTGAAAAAGAGTCGTTGTAAGGTAAAGTTGGTGGTTTACGGTTTGGAATTCTTAGACATTGAGAAGGGTGGAGTGTCCAGCTGAAGTCAACTTTTCGAAATATTCTTGCTTATGTCCCTTCTTCAAAGTTATTAGAAGGCAACAGCTTTAAACCTCCGGTGAATCTTGTGTTACACCATAATGGACATCAGAAGAACTGATATCTGTGGAATTTATTTACAAGATAATTTAAGTTATAGGCCAGTGTCCCCTTTTCCCAATCGACGTTGTGTAGCTTATCTCAATTGAAGTCCCACATATGAACATATCCGTTCTTGTAGTTATTGGACCCTTCATTCCACTCATTGTATAGCTTCCACTCTGTAATAACACCCAGGACCCTCCCAATCCAGTTCCACTTCCCCCCAAGGATCTATTCCCTCGTTCCCCAACATAAATCCACTATCATCGTCCTTGTTGCTTTTGCAACAAAATGGTCAGTAATAAAAGAAAGAATCAAATTATCATTTCGCTCAACGGAAAGGCAAACAGCAAAAGAAATAAAAGCATCCCAGTAAAATCGTCTTTTGTTCAAAGTTAATGTTCTGATGTCCTGATATCATCAGTGCTTAGCCAGAATCCTTATTTTTCTGCACAGCAACGCAGAACAAAAGATATCTCCACTCGGTTGAGTCGTTTCCTTAGCAATCAACAATCGATACTGCAATTTGAGAGATAATTAAAGTTTTTCTCTTTTTTTATTTCTTTAAGTCTTGCTCCTGGTGTTTGTGTGTATTTGATCCTTTTTTCCACCCCATTCTTTGATGCACCATCCTCATGGTGCATCTGCAACTTGTGAAACACTAGCTGAAAAACTTATTATCTTGTCGTCATCCTAGTGGTTGTCTGTGGCATCTGTGTCAACGTTGTCGTCGTTGCTCTCAAAAGAAGTTCTAATTAATTTTCGATTTTATATCCAATATCCTTTTTTTTGTGTGTGTGTGTGTGTGTGTGTTCTTTCCAGAGAGGATTTATCGTCGATTTTGTATGTATGTGTGTCTTATACTTTATGCAGTATTTGGCAATGCGCTTTCTACGGAAAGGATTCTCAAATTAGCAGGCAACTTAATCGAATGATCAGCTCATTAATGAGGATTTAATTTAATGTCCTTGTGGCAAAAGAGAGTTACCAGTCACTTGTTCAGGAGGCCGGATAAGTTTTTGACTGTCAAACTGACTAATTGGTGTGACAGTTTAATGGTGATTAGCAAACTTATATCATGACGGTGTGGTTAGAAGGGGACGTTGGGTGTGAATCTGTTGCAAGTAGATGTTGAAAGGACACAGTGGAGGGAACGTCAGCAAATGGTAGAATGTTGTATTGAAAAGCCAGAGGTAAAAGGACCTAGTTTTTGTAGGGCACTAGCAACATGATTTCCTAATTAGCACTAAACGAAAAACTTCAACTAACTTGCAAGTCGAAAGTAGGACACAGATTGAAAAAAAAGTTAAGAAACTGCTAGAGGGACTTTAGTAAAAAAAAACCAACACATGTCAGAAGTTGTTCTGCCTCTTCGGCTTCTGTGAATTACAATTTTACAAAGGTTTGCTAACCTCAGATGCGAGAGCTTTTGAAAATATGTCGTTGAGAACTGGTGCTGGTACGTAAAGATATGCGGAGCTGTTTTCTACCTCTCTAGACAAAGTCTACAGATCCGCCAATACCGGTGATGATTCGAAGGATCTTCTTATTGGAATTCATCACAAAATGGGATTTTTTGAAAAAGAGAATACGTATTTGTTTCTTGCAATTGTGTCCTTCAGTAATTGTCAAAATTGTATTAGATTTTGTAAGCTCCATGATGTACCTTTCATATTGTTTATCAGTTTCCTCCTCCCCTTCGGCGATGCAGATTCTACAGAAATTGTTTGAATGAACGCCAAGCCTTGTTGCATGCTTGCATGTTAGACAGTGTCCCGTGATTACACCTATTACGGATCTGGTATGCGATCTGTTGAGAGAAATCAAATTCTTAGAGCGTTTCAGATCCAGCCGTGGCCAAATCTGCTATGTCGCTAGACACGTTATACCACTTGTCCACCTAGAATTTGTTTTTTCAACTGCATCCAGCTTGAGTTTGTGTTAACATGTAGCGATTGGTATACCCAGGTTGCCAATTTCTGAAAGCTCGGGTACGGTTGTTCCATACCTAGCGAGTTCATCAGCCTTACAGTTCCCTGGAACGTCTCTATGCCCTGGCACCCAATTGAACTGCTCCGCCATCTTTATAAGAGATGGTCGGCAATCTGGAGCCACCAAGGAGTTTGGAAGGACTGATTCCAGGGACCTGATAGCTGCTTTACTGTCTGAAAAGATACTTATATCTGTGGAAGATATCACGTTTTTCTTCAGCCAAGGACTTCTTTGATCGCCAATATTTCCACCTGGAACACGCTACAATGATTTGGGAGACGGAAAGAGAGGCTGATATTGAACCTATCACCACCTTCACCCTCATTGGTTTTTGATCCATCGTCGGTGTAAAAGTTGTTCAAATAGTCCTGTAGGAATCTCCCATCCTCCTAAAGTGACCTGGAGTGAGTGGTAGCAAGGAAATGTTTATTGAAATTTAGCTTAGGTGTGGTGAAGTTTTTGTTTCCACGAAAGATTTCGAATTTTTTCAAAATGGAGCCGTGGCCAAAATCTTTGGAAGACCACTGTGAAATTGATTTGAGGCGAATAACTGAGTTAGCAGCCATTTGTCTGCCAAGGATGTCGAGGGGTGTCAAATGAAACAAAATGTCCACTGCTGCGGAGGGTGTCGTACGAAGTGCCCCACTTCTTCACAACCATGCTGATCGCTGGACCTTGCTTAGAGGATCTCGGTTATTTTGCTTCGTTAGAGAAAGTTAAGCTTATACCATTAAGGGAAGGAGGGTCAATGACTGGAAGTTTGTGGGGGTTTACACCCAAACCACACCAAGCTGTCCATCTAAATAGCTTATTTAAAGCCCTTTGGAGAAGTTCTTTTAGGGTGTTGAGGTGGTGCTTTCCTGAGACTGCTAAAGCCACGTCATCCGCATAAACGATCACCCTGCATCCCTCTGCTTTTAAGGAAATCAATATTTTATAAATCACCAAATTCCAGAGAAGAGGGCATAGAACGCCGCCTTGTGGGGTACCTTTGCTAACAGATCGTTAGGCAGATATCCCACCCAGCTCTGAGTAAATAATCCCACTGGAGAGCAGGAAGTAAATCAATGCGCCAAGTGAACTATCTGCTTTCAATTTCATGTTGACGTTGTTGAAAGATCCTTCTTTGTCAAGGAATGCTACCATTGTGTATCTACTCCTTATGATGCAGCAAATACTCGATTTTACGAACAAGCGTGTGTAACGCCGTTTCCACTGATTTATCCTTGCTGTAAACATGGTGAGACGGTGAAAGAAGTTTAGTATCAATACGTAGATGGATATCAATCAGTCGCTCTAATGTTTTTAGAAGGAATGAAGATAGGCTAATGGGTCTAACGTCTTTTGGATTTACATGAGCATATTTACCACCCTCAGGTATGAGAACCACTTTCACTTCTCTCCATACTTGTGGAACGTAAATAGCAAACCTTAGAACCATTAATTATGTTGGTTAGTGAATCGATTATTTTATTTTACTTAGATCCTTCGAAAGCTAAAATTTAACTTAGAAAGACCGGGTCTAAGATAGTTTTGCCGAATAACTTTGACTTCACCGTTGCCGAGCCGAGACTTTTGTGGGTCAAACATAGTCTTAAAGTTGAGATAGACGATGGCAGATGGCGTTGTTCCAATGGAATATTTTCGGTCACTACTTCTTTGATCCTTCTGTCGTTATGCCGCCTGTTTCCTTACAATAATATACTTATTTATATCTGCTTTACATCATCTTACTTGTCAAATCAATAATAATCGTTTCACTCACATAAGTAATCTTTTTTTAGAACTCAATCAGAATTTAATTTATTATTTATTTAAAATAAACAAATATACATATATATCCTACCAGAAAATGTCAACTGAAAGAGATACCTCCTCGAAAGAGATGATAAATGTTGGGGTCACAGCTAAATTAGCTTCGCCCCTCTATCGTCTATCGACTGCCTTCCAGAGTAGTTCAACCGATACCGACTGTACCATGTTGAATAGTAAATATAAGAAGTTTCTTAACGAAAACACCTCCACGCAATCAGAAGAAACACTTCCATCAACCTCGGATAACTCAAAAACGCTCTATCAACTGAAAACCATTGATGAAGCTGGTGTCCAAAAGGTTACACCGTCCAAGATAGAATTTCTACTTTATCGTAAACAAAAAAGACTTCATCAGAAGCTTACTGCTGGACGGCAAATTCGACCCAAACTTTCTCACAGCTCGATAAAGCGACTTATTGAAAGTGAAAGTAAAAGTGAAGATGTTAAGCCTAAGCCAGCTCCTGCAGCACTGGATGTATCCTTTGTGGGGAAACTTAAGAAATCACTTGAGAAAATGAAGAAGCAAAAGAAAATTGAAATCTCAAGTCCTGGACAGAAGAAACCAACCTTGAACGATTCAAGGATTGACATTTATCCCTTTGATCATGGCTGTGCGGAATACTTGAGAACTACGGATTTTGCACCGCAACTTATCTCGGAGCTACTGGCGCAAAGAGCGACGGATTATGCGACCCGGTTTTGGGCTGAGTTCTTTGGCAGTCTTCACATTGCGGTTGCATTCTTTTTGACGTTTTTCCTGCAAACCTATCGATTTGTGTTGTACAGTGTGGTTAAATCGGTTGTGGTGGGATTTTTACAAATGACATCGGACTATGGTGTGAAACCTTTGCTAACGGTCGTGTTTAATGGCTTTCTGCAGCCTTCGTTAATATTTATGCATAATATCCTGTCATCGGTGAGAGATGTCTTGCTACCAGTCTCAGAGACGTTGAATAACTTTTTGACGCCACTTGCAAATGTTTTGAGATCGATTAGACTGGCCACAGTGAAGGTTAGCCATCGAAAGGGAACGGTTAAAGGTGTTTGAGGTGGCCCCTTGAATAAATACGTATATTTTTATGAAAACTCTAAAAAAATGTGTTTGTTTTTGGTAAAATGTCTTTATGAAGGCCTTTAAGCGCTTAGACAAACAATTGGATCAATTGTGTGGTTCGTAATAGCTTGAGATGAAAAACTTTTTCTTAAAATTGCAAAATGCGTCTCAAGGTTGGGTCACAGTGTCCCATCTAACCAGCAAAGATGGCTAGACCATGAAATTAATGTTTATCTCAACTAGACATTAGGGAAGCCTTAGGCCGCTCATAAACTTCTTCGACACAAACTGAATTTCAAATTCTGAAATGGTGTACTGATTTGCAGTCCACTTGTATTTATTACCGTTTACAAAAGCCCTAAACAAATTCCCCAAAGCCAGTTGAATCCTTCAAATGAGTGTAGGTGTAGTAGAAAACAATTTCCTATTCATCTTTATTATTCCCATAGGTCCAATATCCGGTTGATATACGTGAATGTTTTTTTTAAATATATGTCCTGTCAGTAACCATGGTACACCACATAGTCACGCCTCTATATAATATTGTATAAAGGACAGAACAAATAAAATAGACGAGACAACAATAACACGTATTGTCGTCCTTAAATAAGTGACTTTTTCTTGATTGTTTTCTATACGTTATATAAGTTTTTTTTTGTTAAGGATTGTGTTTCCGCCGGGTATTGTCCTTGATGTGTACACATTTCTTCAATGACAGTAACAAATTAAATTAATAACAGCTACCGACATAGTGAATGACGGATGGAAGAATATCTTTCATATGAAATGAATTTAGATGGATGGATATAATGAAATGTCATTCCAGAGAGGACTTGTGTCAAGGATACCGTGTTGAAGATGATGATGATGATGATGATGATTTTTTTTTCTTGTTTTTTTACTTAGACTTATTGTTTTAGTGGCATTTTTTTTCGAATTACATGTCGTATTTTGTGTTCGTTTTTTTACAGAACTTCCATTTTCAACCTCAACATATCTTAATTGTACAAATGATCAGACAATACTGTTAGAACCTGGATGTGAAATAACAAATAAACGCTGCCAATGTTGGCCTAAATTGCAAATATGCAAGGACGATACACAACCATCAGATACACGGTGGCATTTTAGGACATTAGAGGTGAGTATCAATTTAATTTAAGGCGAAATGGGGTATGAAAAGGACTTTTTGTCTGTTTAATAGGACTGTCAACTGAATTTACAAAATTTAATAAAAATCGAAATGGATTTCGATGAGGATTACACAATCTCGCCGCAAAGTTTCACATACAAGAAGCTGAGAAGGAAGAGAAGATCACTAAGGAAAAGATGGTGAGTTACTTTTAAAATTCGTTGGATCATGGACCGACCTTTTTTTGATGTAGTGCTTGGAGAAACTTCGATTTTATTCGTTACTCTGCCTTCCTGTTACTTTATCCTTCCCGCAATTTAAAATGTTCGTATCTTCCGTGCTGTGTTTTCCCTCCAGTGAAATCCCAAGATCCCTCCTCTCCAGCTTTATCCCGACCTTTGCGCACTATAGAATCATCTTATGTGATACCCCAAGTGACCATGTTCTTACTTACTTACTTAGGTGGCGCTAAAATTGGCGTCAACCTGAGCCTCAACCAACAAGCTTCTCCAGTAAGCCCGGTCCTTAGCAAACCGCCTCCAGTTATGCACTCCAGGTTGGTTGAGGTCCCCTTCTACTGTACGCGCCATCTTAAGCGAAGTCTTCCTCTACTGCGTCTCTCTGGATTCGAAGACTCTTTGGGCCGGAGCGCTGGTGTCCTTGCCATCTTAAATGACCAGTGCGTAGTTTGACTAGCTCGATGTCGCTGTAAAGCTCGTATAATTCGTCCAGAGCCCATCAACGCACACTGGACCGAATTTTTTACGAAACATTTTTCGTTCGAAGCAATCAAGGGTATCTTCATCCGAATTTGATAAAGTCCATGCTTTAGCACCATAGAGCAGTACTGGGATGATTAAGGTCTTGTACAGACTTTCCTCAGTTCTTCGAGAAAGGGCCTTTCTACTCAAGTGACAATTGCCAAAGAAACAGCAATTGGCTAGAGTTATTCTTCGTTTGACTTCTGATGAGATGTCATTTTCAGAAGGGATATCAGAGCCAAGGTAGACTACCTCAAATTTTTAGCTGTTTATAGTGACGTTCTATCCGATTCGACGATATTGAGTGTCCATTACTGTTGACAGCAAATATGTACTTAGCTTTGCCCTCGTTGATCGCTAATCCCATTTCTGTCTCAACACAGCTTCTGCGAACAACATTACTAGCCGTTTAAGTGTTCCTCAATCCATGCTTAGAATCTTTTGTCTGGTAGACCTTTCCGATACTTGGGGGTGACCACCGTTTATGGTGTTTCATAATGCTGTCTTAATTGTCGATCAGGCACCTTTACAAAAACTCTTAAGCCCAATTCACACACAAATGGTATATGGTGCTGGCGTGATGTAGGCGTAGTGCAAACATTTCTTACTTGCATGTTTTCTTATGGGCCAATACAGACAGAGATAGCGTGGCGCGGACATGATGACGCCATTTCTGTCTGCATTGACCAATAAGATAAGATGAAAGTGACGCATGTCCGCACCACGTCTGCATTTCGACAGCATCATACGCCAGTTGTGTCATATTGGGTCTAAGGCTAACTTCCTCCCTGTCAGTTTGTTCATTTTTTTTCTCGATCGGTAGGCATCTCTTTACCCAAGACAAGGACATGGTGACTTCGACCAACATGTCTCTCCGGCTATCTTAATCGTTAGTTAGCTGCCTCAAGTGAGTAAGATCCCCTTCTAATTGGAAGCCACCTAATTCAATGTCTTTGTTAACCTCATCATCTTTCCGGGATGTTGATCAAGTGCAGAGTCATCCACAAAGATTTATGACAAGAGCATTGAATCTGTTCAACTTATGCTTTCCGGGTGTTTGGCCCCAGTCAGTCGAAGGAATACATACGTAAGCACTGACCTAAATACCCATCTACCTACCTTAATTTAACCTAGGAGGCCACGCGACATAGTTTTGATCACGATTTTTGGCGTATGCGGCTTGAAAAAAGAAGCTGGGAATCAGTTAGAAAGGACTTACCACGTGAAGAGTTAAAATCTCAGTTTGAAAGCCTTATATGAGATTTTTAGCGCTGTCATTGGCTTCGAAGTCTCTTGCTACAAATCTCTTGCCATGATATTGAACAATGCCACCATCTGCAATCGGTTACATTTATTTCAATTCTCCAGATGGCTTTTGACATAAAGCTGTCAAAAAGGATTTCCATTGGATTGATTCTTGATTTAGCATACCTTAATTTAATATATGTAAATGCAAGAAAGGTTTTTCTGTTACTTTTTCCTCACAAAAACACACCGAACTCAACAATCGCAAGCATTCATTTCAAAGTAAAAAATCAAATCCTAATCAGACTAAAGTGGTTTCAAACGAAAAAAGAACCGTAATTTCTCTCTCTTCACCTAATTTCTATTTCATGAATTTTAGTAAACGGAATAAACGATGAAAAACCAACAGTCTGCCAATCTACCACCATTTTACAGTTCACGAAATGAAAAGTCCTTACTTTTACACAAAAAAATGAAAAGAGACCGAGGATATAAATTTACATTTTCAAAAAATAGAAAACAAGAAAAAAAAAAACATTTTTTTAAATTATATGGTCTTGGCCACGAAAGGACGAAAAGGAAATAATACGAAGTACAAAAGTTAAAGGTCGACAAGAAATAAGAAATTTAAGTGTCCGTCAACGGAGTTTAATAGAAATTCTGCTAACGTTACTTATTCTTTTTTTTCATTTCTCTTAAGGGCAAGCATAGACTTTACAACAATTGTGATCGAGTAACTTAAAACGAAACTGTCAGTTTTGAAAAGATAGGGCTAACATCTTGAAACAACTGATGAATGCATCTTATAAAATGGCTACAGACTTAGTTGAAGTACGACTTGCAGGGACGAATGAATCTATTTCTAAGCGAATGGTTAGCAGGGACAAAATTTGGGCAAGTCCAAGTAATAAAAGTGTGAATGAGGGTCTTTTAAGGCCGATTTATGTATAGGTTGAAGTGGCTGCCAGCTGTATTAGACCAGTAAAAGGTTCATTGTGATGCGATTAACATAGACTACAATGTTGTCAAAACCAGCAATAGAATGTTAGAGAAAGTTCTCTTCTATTCGTCTATGCATTGATGACGCTATACGATTCTGCCAGGACGAGGGTTATAAATGTGAGAATGGATCGAAAACTCATCGGACAGGTGGAAAGTTTCAAACATCTAGGAAGCGTCATCAACAACATTGGTAACTCGAAAGGTGAATAAAAGACCAAGGTCCAATCCGCTAATAGATTGTATTCTCCATTCAAGAGAAAGTTCCTTGACCACGAACCAATAACCCGAAGAACGAAAATTTCCGTATTTAAGTCGATGTACCTTCCAGTATTATTGCACGGAGGGGAAAAATGTACCCTCTCAGAACGGCAAGAAAAGCAGATACTATGGAATGGAATGACCTGCCTGTGCAGAGTGCTAGGAATAACTGGAATAAAGTGGAAAAAAATGAAGACATAAGGAAACAGCTTAAAAAGGAGTCCGCTAAAAAAGACTGTAGAAGATAAAAAGCTCCAATAGTTTGGGCACAAGCTGCGGATGGTCGAAATCCTTCTACTCGTCAAACACTTTAATTTGATACCCATATCAAGGAAATCGTGAAGAAAAAGGTTCGGCCGCCATCTTGGGGGTCCGCCATCTTGGATTTAGAATGACATAAGATACACTATATCCAGTCCTAAGATATGTTTTAAGTTTCAAGTCTCTAATTCATCGGGAAGTGCGTTTAAAATCAATTGCAAGATTTGAAACATATATACAGAGTGAATCTAAATAAAACCGTTAAAAAAAACGAGGAAGATCCAGAACAACTTGGAATAGAGCAACAAAAAAGCTTATAAAGGAACTTGGAACTCGGCAAAATAAACAACAATAGATAGAAACCACTGGAGAGAGTTCTTAAAAAAGAGGACAGCAGAAACCTGGGACAGAACCTTTTCACTTTAAGGATGAAAGTGGGCCGTATTATGTACGTCTTAGCGAACCTCATACGCTTGCTACCAGAGGAAAAAGGACTCCTAATGTGAGGATCTCTTAAGATTCATACCCTTACCTAATGCAGATGCATGGACTTTGTTAAAAATTGATGAAATTGCCTTAGGTTGCTTCGAAAGAAAAGGCCTTGGGGTGAGTCCCGCGAGTGGAGGAGAAGATACAGCGACAAATTGTATGGAGGGTACAGCGACGTTGACCTAATCAGAAGTTTCAAATACAACGACTTAAATGGCTAGAACATGTTAGCCGGATAGGAAAGACTTTAAATCTCCTCTAGCGGAATGACACAGTGACTTGGCACACGCAAGTAGCCAAATGGCTAGAACATGCAGCCGAGCCAGAAAATCTTTAAATCTACTCTGAAAGAATGACGCAGTAGAGGAAGACCGCGACTTGGCGCACGCAAGTGAAAAGGAACATTAACCAACTTGTCATGCGAAATTGAAGGCGACCGGGTTACGATCGAGCTGGCTGGAGACGCTTAAAGGGATTATAACTACCCTTAAACTAGAGCACGGGCATAAGGGAAATTAGAGGAGAAACGAAGGAGGTACCGATGCACGTTGGCTTTAAATGTTTGTGGGTTGTAATGATGAGGGCACACAGAGCATTCCACCTGCGTTCCGTATGGTACCTGGTTGAGACCCAGGTCCACCCCGGACTGTGGTACCATCATAAGTAAAGAAGGGGTTTTTTTCTGTTTTGCACTTTTTTTTTGTCGGGGTATGCAGGCACCATGCTGGAGCACTTAGGCACAAAAATAGGCCCTACCAGCTGATATAACCCTGAGTAACAGCATCAGTGATAAGAAGCTTAGGTCTCACGTCATCAGGTCTTAAAAATGTATTTATCACATGGGAATTATTTTACAGTGTCGCCTGTATCTCTTCCCAAGCATCAACGAAAGTGGTACCACTTAAGCCTAACACTAGATTCGTTGGTCTTTTCCAGGATTTTAACTAGTATATTTAGTTGATTTTCCGAACTTAACCGTCTTCAGACTTTCATAGGATCTTTTATGCGACGTAAAACAAAGATATGCCCTTCAAAGGACTTTCTAAAAACGTCCGACATACGACTGGATATGGGATTCTTATAGTATCTCGAGTCTTATTTAGGAACCACTCATCAAGAGGAACCACTCAAACCAAGCGATCAAACTGAGTAAATCTGTTTTTGTGATGCTGCTTCAAAGATCCATTCTCAGTTTTGATCTAATGTCATTACAGACTGGCTTTTACCTACTTTTTGTATGAGCAACTACATACAACCAACTAGCATTCTTTACTTTCACTTGTTGTCCTCTTCTTTTGTTTAAATTGTGTCATAAAGAATTCCGTAATGTATTACCATTTACAAACACCTGAATGTTTGCCTTCGAACTTTCGGCGGCAATGTGGAAACAGCCCCACCTGCACGCTTAAAAAAAAAAACAGAAAAAGGACATTGGGGCAGGAAGATAAATTCCTTTATACTTTTCAGTTTTTCTCCGCTTCTATTTTCGTTTTTATTTTGTGTTTTGTGTTTTTCTCATTAAAATATCATTCGAGTAATCTATGCAATATAGGTGGCAGCAGCTGTATGGAAAAAGAAAAACGAAACTGCTTATGTTGCATAATCAACTTTACATAAAAGGAACACCAAATGAATGGGGAGGAAAAAAAAAACTGCGGCAAATTTTGTACTTTCTTTTGGAAAGTATATCCTTTGTGTACGTGCCAAGGATGTGGGATTGCTTTAGTATTCTTTTTTTTTTGTCCTGTGGAAACACTGTTTATTTCTTGCTGCTGAAGCTGAGATTGCAGGAAAAGATAATTTTGTTGGACTTCATTCAAATTCACTACGTGCGGCTGATTATTTTGTATAATTTTGATGGAAGAGGTAGCATATCGAGTTTAAAGGACGAGATTGAAAGGAAATCAATGTTTTATAATAAATTTGTTATGGAAAGCAGTCTTAAAAGGCCACAGGTCTTTGGATTTTTTGATTTTTTTTTTTCACTTGATTGACTTCTATACGGACAGCTGACAACTGGCAGAGTTACACGGGGGCATTGTATACGTATCGCGAATCAATAAGAGTCACTCTCGAGGTCAACCGAATTGAAGCCCTTTCGTTTAAAAATTCCTCCCGAAAAAGGGGAATCGATAACTGTGATTTGTTGAACTTTCACGAATGACATGCTTGACTTAGTTAGGGTCAATTTAATGTTGGCTAACTTCCACTTAACTTCCAGAGCAAGGCGTGTACCCAAATTGGAGACAGCAATGCTTCGGCCAATGTGCATAAATCTGTTTTTGTCTTTTCTCATTGTTAATTTATCAGAATTTTCAAATCCTCTTTGTGCCCTGGAGAGCTGTCTGTCCTACGAAAGACCCTTCTGACGCGTTGAATCTGTGCTGCCTTTCCTAGGTTTCTTGTAGCCTGTTATTAACGAAAATAATTTGTGAAAATCCAGTGCAGCCAATGCAAACTTTCGAGGTTCACCCCTGCCCCCTCTTGGGAGCCTGCGATGGCTTAAAGCCCATTTTGTAGGGCTCCGAGAAAAATCTCAGAAGCTTTTTTAAACCTGATTCGAGCTATTAGGGTCCAAACGACCCCTTGGCAGCAGAAAACATCGACCAAATCGGTTGAAAATTCTCGGAAAGTACCAGGCCAACAGACATCCCAGAAAAGCAGCATGTATCCAACGCGTCTAAAGGCGTCCATTGACGCATCAGCAGGAATGCAGGAGCGTGACGCGCCAGCTACCCGCTGCTTTTCCTGGGTTTCTGTTGACCCGGTTTTTCATAAATATAAGTTGCGAAAATCTAGTGCACCCAATGCACACTTTCGAGGCTCCCCCTTACAACCCTCTAGGGAGGCTGCCATGATTTATAGACCATTTTGTAAGGCAACCTCTATTAAGGCTTTTTTTTTTAATTCATCAGTACTTAAGGGGTTATGAATACCCTTATGATGCTAAGTAAAGTGTCAACAGTCTTCTCAAGACTTATTCGAGTTATCAAGTTCGAAGTAACACTTTAAAGGCGGAGAGCTTCGAATATCAATTGTTTTTCTTTCACGGCTTTAGCCCGCGAAAAATGTTTATTTGATACGAACAGAGTCCAATGGTCCTTCTTGGGCTATTTACAATTTTTAAATCTTTTCCTATCTGCCTTGGGAATTTACCATCTTTAAGCACCCTTGACCTGTGACATTTGAGATCCTCATCCCGATTTTGTGATTTAAATTTTATATTGTCCGTAAAATAATGAAAGTCCTTCCAAAGTACATGGTTGTTGCTTAACCTTTGACATTTAATAGCAGGAACAAACAATAATTTAAGAATTGAAAAAGCACTAAGCGTTAGCATCTCTACTTCTCTCAGTTACATCCTCTCTAGACGCATCTCATTCTCATTAAATTTCCACCTCCGATACTTTGTTCTACTCATTAATATGTTTATCCTTGTTGAAACATAAGTACATCAACAGAAGAAGAGACGAAGAAAAATTACACGGGGGAAATTACACTCTCGAGAGTGCTGCCGGGAACACAATCTTTCGTCCTTTCCTGCACATAATGCTGAAAACGGACGACATTATGCCTGGGGAGAAGTTATGTTAACTTGCGTGTTGTGTGTATGTGTGTTAGTGCGTCTTGTTTTGTTCGCGTTTTTTTTTTTTTTTTTTTTGTCTCTCGTCCTTCTCGAGGCTAATTGGAAATTCTCAAAACTCCGTGTAATCAGTGTTTCAGTTTTTCTTTCGACTTTTTCTCAACGATTTTGCGTTTTTGTTTGCTTCTTTGTGTAGCTAATGAAAGTGAAAAAGCTGTGAGAAGTGATGAGAGGTTTCCTCGGGAGTTTTTATTTTTATTTTTTTCGTCGTTACATATATATTTTCTTCTTCTTTTTTTTGTAATTAATCATTAAGTAGGTTGTACTTAGTGGGTCCTTAGGGACAAGTTTCCTTTTTAAGTTTGATGGAGGGAATAAAACTTAAAATGAAGGAGACTGATGACGGTTTAGGAGGGTGGAAAGTAATTGAATTGCGGTTGAGGGACAACTAACAACTGGAAAATGAAGGAATATTGCCTCGAGAATAGGACATTGTGAGTGGCATTGATGGAACTACCGCGAGGATAAAGAACTGTCATAAATTCTAAGAAAGCAGATAAATCCACAAAGTAAGGAGATGACCTAATTTGCAAAACAGAAAGTCTAAGCTGAAAAAATTCTATTAAGTCGAATAGCTTGATAGGCCTCTTTGAAATTTCAATGAGAGGTGTAGTGGCAATCGAGTCAATAACTATAAGTACAAATGGGTGATGATTAGAACAAATGCTCAATCAAATTTTAGTAACCCACGTAGTGGAAACGTTGTCATCCTATGGAAGATTCATCATCTTGTGACACCAACTGGGCAAACACTACGGCATTTATCCGCTTGTTTCAAGGAAACTGGCTTAACAGGGGACAGTAGCAGACAATTGGTCTAGATCTAGAAGTAGCCCATGTAGAAAGGAACTAAGCATGGTAGAATCGTCGTCATCCTGTGGAGGATTCAGCATCGATTTCCTGGTCTTGTGGCACCAACTAGGCAAATACTATGGCGTTTATCCACTCGTCTCGAGGAAACTGGCTCGACAAGAGACAGTAGCTGACGTAACTGGCCCTGGAACAGCTGTTCGGTCGAGTTTATCGTTGCAAATGTCCAAGAGGACAGTCAAACATCAACCAGGCGACGGGTCATGAAATGAGTATCAATAAGCGGTTTTTATAGCGAGTTTTGGTAAAAGACCTGATGATGTTCCCATGCAGCTATTGTCGCATGTAAATTACTGCCAGGCCGTCCTAAACCTCGGCCTCGATGAGGATGATTTTCCATTATGGTTCCAACAAGCCCGAGCTAAAGTGGACATTCTGTGCAGCTAGCGTTTCTCGACCTCAAAGTCACTTGTCCTGGCGATTTGCACAGCCTGATTCAGCCAGCCTTGGTGAATTCGCGTCCATATTCCAAGCCGAAGTCTTTGCCATTAATCTGTGTCTGAGACTCAATCAGTCCTCTCACATCATGGAGAAAAACATATTTATCTACTCAGACAGTCAAGCTGCCCTAAAAGCGCTCAACTCGCCTGTCGTCAAATCCAAACTAGTCCTAGAAACCCGCAATGTAATCGCGGACCTTGCTAGGAACAACATGGTCATCCTTCAATGGACTCCTGCACATAGTGGATTTGCGGGCCGACTCACTGGCAAAAGACGGCGCGATAACAGAATTCATTAGACCCGAACCCTTTGTGGGGTAAGTAAATCACTCTTCGCAAGACACGTAAGGAGTCTTTGCATGCAAGAATCTAGAGAAGTCTGGCTCAACACACCAGGGCAAGTGTGTTTAAAGCTGTCATTTCCTGTACCGTCACAAAGAAAATCGAATTTCATTGTGAACCTCGATAGGAGCAACCTTAGAGCACTAATTGGATTCCTCAGCTGACACTGCCGTCTGAACAAACACCTACTTCGCATGAACCTTGTTACAGATTCAAGCTGTGGTCTCTATGTCTATGTGTACGGACAAGCTACAGACCTTGGCGGCCCTAAAAGAGAACATCCATCAAGAAGTGGAGAACCGCCAGAGGTTCTGAGAAAAGTCGTGGAAAATGCTGTGGAACGAGCCAAAGTGAAACTCTGATGGCGGCCACTTGACCAATGTTGTCATCGTGATTTAAAGGAAAAACGACTCAATAAACATAATCACAGACCTCGATTCTTTTTTATTTACAAGCAATGTTAGGTACTGCCTTAGGAAACAAACAAAAAGGCATGTTTTCCTTGAACCCACTCCTCATAAAGCTTCAAATTACTATCTCAAAACACCCAGATCCTCCATTTTGTTCCATGGAATCTCATTGCAAATTCCATAACTAATTTCAATTCGGTACAACAAAACCAATTGAATGCGTATGCAAAGCAAAAGAGAAAATTCCTTTACACCACACGGACTCCTACAAAAAAAAGAAACACTAAATCAATTTGGATGAACGTCCTTTGATAACGTTCAACGATAAGTGAACACATACCTACATTCACCCACCTGAATGTATCGTGTAAAATAAAAAGGTGAACGTTAAAATTATTTTCTCTTTGAACAAAATTTCCCAAGAAAAAAAAAAGAAAAAAAAATTGTCTCACACAAGAATAAGACAAGAGCAGGACGAAGGAAATCCCCTGGATATTGAAAAAAAAAAAAAAAAAACAGTTTTTCCCCCACCTAAAGAAACGTCAAACACATAATAACATACACAACTTGTTGAATAACCATACATGTGAGACATGTGGGGGTCCTTTGGTGTCTTCCTTCATGGCCTTTTGCCACAATAGATCCAAAACAAAACAGGAACAAAGCAACGACCTTCATTTGAATGCGGAGTAGTAGTAGTCTTCAAAAAAAAAAAGGGAAAAACAACACAAAAAATATTTGTATCCTTGCATAATACATTATTCCGCTCTTGGTGGTTTGAGCCTTTGAGGGTGAGTCCGCTATTCCCTTGGCAAATTCCGGGCCGAACGAAAAAAAAACTCCATACATCCCTCAATGAGTTTAGTTGGGAAATGTTGATTGTAAGGTGCTTAAAGTTCAGAGGTTAAGTACGGTATCCTCGAGGTGTGTGGTGAAAAGCAAAAGTGGTTGAAAGTGTATATGCAAATAATCATAAACCCCTAGATGGTTGGCGCAGAAAGACCTTTTTTGTTTATTTAGTGCTCATGGGGTAGATACAATTTAGTTAATTAGTGCGGAGTATGCGCCTTTTTACTATTTTATTGGATTAAAGTTGTTTTTTTTTTTTTCTGCTTCCGACTTGGATAGGATGGTTTAGTTGGTTTTGAATAGGATTCTGAGGAGATTAGGGGCGAGCTTATTGGTGCTTTAGGATCAAATGAGCTTAGAAAAAGTGGATTCATTCTATTTGTATGATGTGATTTGACTTGGAAATAGAGAGTTAACCATGAGAACCTTGGAGGTTCCGCATAAAGAGAAGCTATAAATAGATGGAGCATATTAGATGTTCTGTAAATAGATGTCGTGAACATTGTAGTTGTGGTTTTAATAGGAAATCGGGACATTCCAGTGTGAAAGCTGAAGTGGCTGTCAATACACTCAGACCAATGGTAGGTCCATTTTGATACCACGTTGATCTTGAAGAGATTCCCTTTACCTATTCCTTCAACCAATTGAAGCTTTTCATGAAGCGAGGGAGGTTGCTGACATCTGTGTTTATCAGTTCGCCTAAGTCATTGTAGTATTGTAATTCTCCCAAGTCAGGTTTTCTTTTCCAGGAGAGAGCTAGACAGTTAAAAATAATTTGGGGAATAGTTTCCTCCTCTTCTTCGTCAATGCAGGTTTTACAACAATTGTTAGAAAGTCTTGTTGCACGCGATGACACCTATTACGGTGCTGATTTGTAACCTGTTGAGAGAAATTTAATTCCAAGAGCGCTTCAGATTTAGCTTTGGTCAAATCTGTTTCGTCGCTTGACACAGTCTTCCACTTGTCCGCCTAAAATTTGTTCTCTCGTTAGCACCCAACTTAAATTTAAGTTTGAATGTAATTATCGGTATACCCAAGGTCCCTTTCTGGCGAGTTCGTCTGCCTTAGAAGAAGAATGTGGTGCAAGAGATACCAGTGAATCAGTGGAAGACCAGAAAGAAGCCACTTCGAGACTATGGATAAATTCTAATTGGGGAGTATTTGACAAGCCAAACAGAGTGTGGAGTGAAGCATTCGATAGATTGCTTGCGCTTTTACTTGTAATATTTGTAAAGGGTTTTTCAATAGGGACATAACAATTTTGTATTTTAATACAAATGCACCCTTAAACTTGTTTTTATTATCTGTTAACGTCAAAACGTTAGTTAAGGTTTACATTTTTATCATGGTGAAGCTTAGAGAGGAGCAATGTTTGAAAATTATTAAAAATTCCAAAGAAATTTTGAGTCAGTGGTCGCAACTTTACGACCACTTACTCCAATTTTCGGTCGTAATAATCGTCCCATCAGACAGGCGTTGCGTGCTTTAGTGGATAAACTCAGGTCAACGTATTTACTATTGAATATGCCTGTGCCAATGAGACAAAGCACCGGTCGAAGTACGAAAAATATCGCTTCGATATTTGCTTCAGTTCAAAATGAACCAAATCAATCGATTCCACGCCATTCACCGGAATTGGGAATCCCTCAGTACACATTATGGTGCATTTTGCGTAAAGATCTTGGCCAACACCCCTACAAGATCAAATTAACTCAAGAACTGAAGCCTCTTGATAATTTGAAAAGTCCGAAACTTCTCCAATTAGGCTCGGCAAAAGTTTGAAGAAAATCCTGAAAGAATTGGACAGCAACAAACCCACATGTGCTTCAAGAGACTCCATTGCATCTACAAAAAGTGACCAACCATGTGGTATGGATTTCATCCCGGAGGTAGATGTAATGAAAATGATCCATGTTACGGTCAATGAAGTTCGCTATCGTGCCATGTTGGAAGACTATTTTTGGCCAGAATCAGATGGACTTGATATCAGTGATATACGGTTCCAACAAAATGGTGCCACATGCCACACAGCTGGTCAAACAATTGATCTATTGAAGGGGAAGTTCTCGAGAATTGGTCCCGGTCGAATGGCAATTTAACGCCGTTGGATTCCTTTTTATGGGGTTACGTTTAGTCGTTGGTTTATGTCAACAAGCCAACAGCATGAGAGGAGCTCAAAAACAATATCGAACGCGAAATTGGCAACGTTCTGGTCGATATGTGTGGAAGAGTGGTGCAAAATTGGCTCCAAAGAACCGATCGCTGCAAACGTACTCGCGGTGTTCATATGAACGAGATTGAATTCCATACTTAAATTTAGCATGTGTACTACGCCTAGAATAAATTTCAACCCGATATTTCAATTAATTTGTGTTTTATTTAAATACAAAATTGTTATGTCCTTATTGAGAAACCCATTAACTTAATTACTTGATATGAATGCTGGTAACCTAAGCTCCTTATCACTCGACTTTCTTAGAAAGAAAATGAAAACACAACAAAAAGATTGTTTATATCTGCTAGTAGTACAATGGACCTGTTTTTGGGTCTGAGTACTCCAACGTGTTGTTCCAACACCCCCCGACAGAGAAAAAAATCATCACGTTAGGTTACGTAAACAAGGTGAACCGGAGGGGACTCAAAATCCTCTGTGCTATTTAAAGAATTCCTCATGAGGGGGAATTCTAGCCATCAAGGGGTGTTAATGAAGGATAGGTCACTGTCGTCATTGAAGTGATAGTAACCTAGAAGTCTTCTTCTACTGTGAGGTAACACTAGACAGTGGTAGAGGAGGTGAGTTGTAGTACCTTCGTCCTCAGCGTTTCAGCAAAATGCATTGAAGAGAGCAGTGGCCTGTAATGACACCTATTGTTGTGTGAATTTGTGTTTTGTTAAGAGTAAATATGCTCCCTTGGCTTTTGGTTGTCTGTTTCAGGTCAGATATGTCTGATGGAATGAAATGTATGACCTCTTTTCCATCTGGTGTTAATTCCTCAAGTTATGACCTGTTTGATGATGACCATTTCTGTACTTGTTTTGTATACCCAAGCCCCTGATATGAGAGAGAATTACCAGAGTAGCCACTTTGTCCAGGCAACTAAAGTCAAACATAATTGGCAATCGAGGACTGTAAGGTTAGGTTAGGTTACCGGGCTGATGAAAATGGTTACATCCTCATCACACTTAGGTCCATGCGGACCCATTGTGATCCCCATGATTTGTTTCCTACCGTGGTATTATCGTCTTGTTTCTAGCCATCCAGACTTGCAAATTTGAGCAGTTTTGACGGTGATCCATCTGATAGCTCATCAAAATGGTCGAAGAAAAATTGGCCCAGGGTTCTGTTTCTGAGTTAACAAAGGCTTGGGCAGTGGCAGAGGAAATGGGCCGTGTCCTCATGAGCCTCTTCATCACCGCATCCTCTGCAGATATCATCGTCATTCAGACGTAATTTTTTTCTTATAATATTTTAACATGTATTGACAGAGATTTCCTTTCCTTTTGCAGGAGTTTGCTGATTGTCATTTTATCGTACTCTGGCCACAGCCTTCTTGATATTTCACAGGTGGTTGGTTCATGGTTCCCACCTGTTGTTTGCTTCTATTAATGACTTTTTTCAATTTTGGCCTTTAGATTGCAGAGTTGAGATTTGAGCGTCCCATCTTCTTGTTTCCGGTCTAGGGATGAGCCCTTTCTGGCCATTTCATCCGTTGCTTCATTGCCGGGTATCTCGCTGTGACCAGGGACCCAGCAAAGTTTTACATTGTGCTGCGTGCCAAGAACCTAAAGCTCTTCGCAGCAACTCTTAACAAGCTTCGATGTTATCTGCGTAGCCTTTATGGCCGCCTGGCTGTCAATGTAATTTGTGATATCCTCCCGTGATATTGTTAGCATTGACGCCATTTGGGCGGCCTTTGTCACTGCTAGAACCTCCGCTTGAAAAACACTGCTGTGGTCTGGGAGTAGCATGGAGCTGCTTAGTTTTAGTTCCTCCAAGAGGAGGCCAGCTCCTGTTCCTATGTCCATTTTTGACCCATCGGTATAAATGGATTTGGAGTCTTTGGATACTTCATTTTTCTGCCATTGTTCTCTACTTGGAAAGGCCGATGACTGTTAGAGAATTATTAGTGACGTTTAAAGACAGATGTTTTGAAGATATCATGTTACATGATAGAGCTTCCTCTGTTGCCATTTTCGATTCGAAAACGATTAGGGATGCGGATCGCCTGGTTTAAATTTAGTTTGTACGATTGGATACCGCAGCTCAAACCTTCGTTGGTGGATGCATTTGTAAATCTGTTTGTTAACGGATTTCTTGTAATTATGCCAGTTATACGAAATCATCAACCATTGTATGTTTTGAATTTGATGTAGAAACCGATCGAAATGTTCACACGTGTCCACTATAATGGAATGCGTATGAATGATTCTCCAGGTGAGAATCCAAAAATACAACCTAAATCCTCCACGACCGTTAACTGATTGATAATTTTTCTCCACGTGACCAGCGGAGAAAGCAGCACGCCTACTTTCATCTCAAGTCTAATGTTTCCTTAACAAAAAAAATAAGAAATCACCTAAACATTTCGCAAAATAATTCAACGAAAAATCTGACCATGAAACTCGTAACCTTGTGCGGCCTTCAGCTATCGGACATACATATGTTTGTTAAAAAAAAAACCACCCACAGGAGTACTCTACACAAAAGCTTTACGGATCACGAATAAAACCAGGAAAGATCATATCTACTAATTAGCTAGCTGCGTAGTCTTCTGACGTTTTGCGGTTCTTAACAATCATTTCGACTATCTTCTGTTTATCGGTTGTGGTCGGTGTTGTTATTCATAAACTAATTCGTAAATGTTTTTATTTTTTGTGTTAAATTTAGCACTTGATTCATTTAAAAAAATCCAGCAAAAATAAAATAAAAAATACAATTGCTGGATTCAAAAACAAATCATTTGCGTAGCTATTTCGGCATAAACAGTTGGATATCCTGTTATTGAGAAATCAAGATACAAAAACGTATAATTCAGCCGTTCTCTGTGAATGTCTGGTTTGTTTCGTAAATTTCACATTTAACCACACAAGTTTTTTTTTGCTGGTATGACGTAGCATTCAAAATACAAATGAAGATGTTTTGGAAAAATATGTATCTACGTCAGAGTTTCAGTCCTTTTTTTTCACATATGTACACGTTTGTGAAATTGTTTTCTTTTTATGTTATGACGAAATTTTCTTTAAATTTTCATCGCGTAATTTAGCAGAGAGATAGAGATACTAGACCGCCTACGTATACAATTTTTACAGAGATAAAGACGCCCGCCCGTCTTTTTGTTTTGAATCGTATTTAGGTCGATGGAGTAATTAAAGGAAGATAGAACACAACATAATTAAGACGGATAAATGAACAAGGTTGGTTTAAAAGAATAAACCATCAAAGACGTTTGGCAGGCAAAAGACTAAAGTGCTTTGAATGAATAAAATATTGCAGAATGCTTTCATTACTATTCGTTCTTTGATGACGTTGTCGTACTGTCTGTCGGTCCTTCTCTGCGAAATTTCTGCTTTCAGGCACAGATGGCCCTGGATGTGTTGGCGGATGATGTACTACGAATGGGCTTTCAGTCAACCCTCTTCAAACTGAAGTGGTTCTCGTCTCTTCGTATAGAAAGAGAAAGTTGGATGGACAGACTTCACCAGTGCTCAAAGGCGTAGGAATACCACTCGCCAAGTGAAATATTTACGTGTAATCTTGGATAGGAAACTTCTTTGGCCGAAACACGTCGAGTCCTTTATCAACTCGTGCATTATCAGCCTTTTGGCAGTGTAGAGGCGATTTTCAGCGCGTTGATTATAGCAAGAGATACTGAAGATGAACAGAGAAGACTAAATCAAGTTATGATATGCGTGCAACCTGAATGGAAGACCATGACCTTAATCTGGCGGCAGAAACTAGAACGAGACTTTGAAGAGCTGACTGGAAACGCTTGTTGGTTGAGGGTCAGGACCACCCCGGACTGTAACGCCACCTTAAGTAAGAGACTAGGAGGTGAGTCCCGCATTATGTGGAGTTTCAAGTAGAAGAAGAGATGACTTACTTACTTACTTAGGTGGCGCTACAGTTGGAGTTCAACCTGGGCCTCAACCAACAAGCTTCTCCAGTTAACCCGGTCCTTAGTTAACCGCCTCCAGTTACGCACTCCGAGTTGGTTGAGGTCCCCTTCTACTTATGCGTGTCACCTTAGGAGAGGTCTTCCTCTACTGGGTTGTGTCTCCGGGTTGGATTTGAGGACTCTTCGGACCGGAGCGAGAGTGTCCATTCACTCTACATGTCCAAGTCATGAATTAGAGATAATAACCATTAAAAATGTTGTGAAGTACCTGGGAATGACCATTGATTCCAAACTCACCTCTTGGCAGCTGATAAAATCCTTATCAGAGCGAGCTGTAGAGATCACTACATTACTCAACAAACTTATGGTAAATGTTGTTGGAAAACTTCTTATATCGATCAAGCATGCCATTCTCCTGTAGGGGCCAATGCACTCAGACAAGTGAAGAAACAGATGGCAGCAGTTCAGAGACGTAAAGCCTTTCGAAGGAGCTCACAAGGCAACAGTTTTGTTGAAGTCAATGGAGTTTTTAAACTAGAGGAAGCTGGACCGCGTGACTGATAAGGGGACGTTGGTGAATGAATGGAAACATGGCCCAGTCTCTAACCGGACATGAAAACTTCAATGCTTCAAAAGGTACCTCCACAAGACGACAGAAGTAGGGAACTCAGCTTGTCGATACGAAGACTCTATAGTGGATGATGCAAACCACACTTTTTTCTCCTGCAGCAGATGGACAACAGAAAGAACCAGTCAACATCACTCCAGAAAATGTCGTGGGAATGATAATCTCGAGTAAGGACAGAAGGCACCAAATAGACACTACTAAGGGCTGCGACCTATTTTGTCAAATGCAAGTAGAGGGGATGAAGTATCTGCGTCTGAGCGACAGTCAGGTGACGTTTAAGGACTTGCTGAATCCTCTCACTAGATAGGTAGAGAATGCAGGACTAAACTGAATTCGGTTTTAAGTCTGAATCTGCTAAGTCATGTCTGGTTCCATGGACACAGCGGGATTACTGAAAATAAATTCGCAGATGAACTTGCTAGGCAAGGCTCAGAGGAGAACTTCTCTGGCCCTGAACAAAACGAATATTTTCCAACGTCTGTAAGAAATCTTATTGTCAGCAGAACACCCTGCAGGCATATTATTGGGCTTAACTTGTAAGGCTGAAGGGCCACCACTATCTGTGACGTTTGTGGAGGGGAAGATGACACTGCAGAACATTTCCCATGTGTTGTCCTGTTTTTGCTCATGCCAGGTGGCAGATTTTTGAGGCTGATGATGAGTCCTGGTTATCCAAGTCCCTTATTCCTGAAGCTCTTCATCGACTTTCCTAAAAATACGATAAAAACACAATAGGGTTGTACCTGTAAGTAGTACAATGGACCTGTTTTTGTGTCCGAGTGCTACAGCTTTCTAACTCCCCGACAGTAAAACGAACAAAAAACAAATGGTCTTTGAGATTGATATTCAAAACAGGAAAGAAATCCAGATGTTGAGCCACAGGAAGAAGACCAAATGAAGACTAGACGAGCAGAGTATGTCAAAGTATGAGTATGAACAGCAACAGCCACCGGAAATAAAAAGAGAAACGAACAGGTACTACAGTGACAAGGTCTGAATCGAGTGTAAATGCTCGGAGATTTGGAAATTTCCTTCTTAAAAATATGAGTTCACTTTAGGCGATGGCAACAGCTGACAATCCTCACTCTATTTCCACTAACAAATCCATGGACTGTCTGTAACCCATTCAACATTTCAACAATCTATAGAGAGTTTCAAACTTAGGACTTGAGGAGTGAAATGAGGGATGAAAAACTATATCTCTTTTGATTCTTCCAGTTTTATCTTAACGAAAAAAGGGAGCACACGCAGGTGTTTGCAAGATTCCATCCCTATGACTCGACGTCGGAAGATAACAAAAAAATTATTTTCCAGAGAAGAAAAACAAAACATTTATGAAAATACCATCGCAATGATGCATCATAAGTTCATCCCTGTTGGCAACCTCCAATTTGCCACCGAATCGTGGTGACTCACCTTAAAATTTCTTGATTTTATGAAATATTTTCAAATAACTTTGGAATTTCACAAAAAAAAAAAAAACAGAATCGGCTCCATGCTGGAAACTGATTTCTAGTCCAGTTAAGTGGAAACCACATCACTGAATCGTATTTAGATTCCTACGTGTAGTCACATTCCTAAAATACTTATATTCCATGGAATAGCTAACAAATTGCATGAATAATAGTAAACGGATTGCTTGATATAGTAGCTCATTGGCGCCTCCAGAATTCCCCTTATAGTCGAGTCGATGAATTTCGCAAAAGCCGCCAACGGAAACGAAACCATCTCAAGTGGAGTATGCCATGAATGATTGGAATTTTGTTTTCCACTTAAAAAGGTACCACGCCATGGATGATAGACTGCTGATGAGTGTGTGTTTCGGTCTTTGTTGTTGAAAACTGAACATATTAGGAATCGAATCTCGTGATTGAGGGTTGAGGGAGGCTGGACGGCTCTAGAAAATGGAAAATGGAAATACAACATTATTCGGACATTGATACCAATGTTACTCGGTATCTTGTTGACGATGAGCAATCAACAATGGGTGGTATTACAACGAAACACAGATGAAGTGAATGGGGTTAGTGCACAGATGGCTGATGGAATATGTCTAGGTTGCTGCTGGAGAACGATATGTCCGGTCATTGAACTAGATTCGATAAAATACGCAACAGTAATGACTTTGTTTACAAAAGAAAAGAGGGTGGAGATGTGATTGCGACAATCTAAACTGAGAGTAGGTACATGTAATTCAGTAGATTGACACAACTAAGTGCTTAAATGGATTTATGGATCGTATGTACAAACCTTTAAAACTGTCACAAGTCCTGTCATCACTCGGTGAGTAATGTGTGTTGTAACCAAACGACATCCAACAGTTCCCTCACCACATGTGAAAAAAAGGAGAAGATACATATGTACATAAAATATTAGAAAAATGTCCACTTCATCCACTACTTTACTTACTTACTTATCAGGCCAGCGACCCTTGGAGGGTCTGAGCCTGAACTAATGGCGCTTTCCATCCTTTACGGTCCCGGGCACGCTGCTTTCAGTTTGTTAGATCAAGGTTTCTGGCGTCCGCGATTGCCTGATCTTTAAACCGGAGGTTCGATCTTCCTCTTCTTCGTGGCTTCTTCTTCGGCTGGGATTCGAAGATCCTCTTAGCTGGAGCATTCTCGTCCATTCGCTCGATGTGGCCGAGCCATTGCAGTCGACGGATTTTTGCCTTCCGGACTACATCCACATCTTTGTACAGCTCGTAGAGTTCTAGGTTTATCTCTCCTCGATTCGCCCTCTCGCAGACTGGACCAAATATTCGACGTAGGATTTTTCTTTCGATCCTAAGATCTGTCTGCTGTCTTACTTATCGTCCAGCATTCAGCTCCATAAAGCAGGACTGGCAAGATCAGGGTTTTGTAGAGCAAGATTTTGGACCTTCGAGTTAGGAGTTTGGACCCTAGTTGTTTAGACAAACCGAAGTAGCAGCGGTTGCCTAAGGTTATCCTTCATCGAATCTCCACTAGGATGTAGGAAAAAAGTAAACACAAAAAATTGGGAAAACAGTTCCGTAAACTCTTTAAAAACAAATTTAAACATCCCTACAAAGTTATAAACAACAAACCCTTGTTTTGTAGTTAAATTTTTTACAATGTCCCATTATCCTTATTCCTAAATATTTTCCAATTAAGAGTCTACTTCACTCTCTCTCTCTGTTTTTTGCTGCGTTAAAAACTAATTAAGTGAATACCCCAAGAAAATTTATTTAGATCCTAAGTGCGATAAAATAGCACTCCTTTTACACACCCAAAAGGAAAAAGTCTAACAAGCTCTTGGATAAATTATGCTTAATTTTTATTCAGCCACAATCACTTGTCTATGTCTACCAAGGAGTAAGAAATTAAAAAAGAAAATCATCCCGAATGTAAATTGAGTCAAACCAAACAACCCCTTTAAGCTTACATCCCTTCACTTTGGCTACTTCGATCGTCCTTGCGACTAAAACTGTGTCCTATTCGATGGGGCGTATGCTATCTAACTAAGTGATTTATTTCCTTTTGCTGTCAAAAAAAAAAGACTTTACAAGCTTTTTTTTAAAAAAAAGAGAAACCGCCCATTATACCATCCAACGTCATCCCCTATATTTTCGGTTTTCGGTCGCAACAATAATTTACATTTAGAGGGCTTTTTCTTTGGCGTTTTCTAATCCTTCGTATGAAAATATGTACCGTGTTTTCTAAGGATTAATTTACTGCCATCGTGTGTCTAGACTTTTCACAGGTGCAGTCAGGTTAGGCGCCTATGTGGTAACCATATTTATTTAAGAGTTCTGGGCATGTACCAGGCAAATGTGTCAAGAATGCCTTAAAATAAAGATCCTTACACGAGAATTTATTCGACGGTGTACACAAAATTTCGCATGCCGTCCACGTTGTCTGATGTGTACCGCCACAGAGAAACGAGGATATGGCAAAAAGGTATTCTCTCTCTAGAGAGGGCTTACCTCTGTGGGTTTAAAATTTAAATGAACAGCACAATGGAACAATGTCGTTGGTCATGTTTTAGCTTTATTCAAGTTGGAAGGGGGAAAATTAATTTTCTCCGTAACTTAGGCATTGGAGACCTGAAATTTCAATAAATTTCCTTAAACTCTTAAACTGTATCCAACCATCTTTAATATTTATTTTACTTTTTTTCTCTTTGCAGGTCTTTAATAACCCACTAAACGATTACAAATTAAAGTAAAGTAAATAAACAAACGAAAATGCGATGTTCATCACAGCAGGGAAAATCTACATCTAAATCCCCTCCTTCAAGCTCCTTTCAAACAAAAAACAAAACAAAAAAAGGAACCCACAAGGATAGCATACAGCTCTTACAGGGAAAAGCTTCCCTTAAAATATTTCATTTCCATCAATATTTGAATTTCATTTCTAAACATAAACATGTTATAAATATATAAATACACATACCACATAATGTTTTTCTTTTTTTTTCTTTCTCGGCTTTGTATAAACCAAAAAAAAAGAAAAACTTGTACTAAATATTATTACAAAAGAATGAGATACAATAAACAATTTTATTAATATAAGATAAAGACCTATAAAATATGACACAATAAGTTAAAAAAAGAAATAATAAATAAATTTACGAATAGAAAAAATAAATTTATTGTAATTGATTTTCTAAATGTCTAACTAAGTGCATAATGATAATGTTAATATAAAAAAAATATATAAACGAACAAATAAAATGTAAATAATTGCAGAGAACAAAAAATATTGATAAATAAACATTAAGGAGCTGAAATTTAATAAGATGTTTCTTTTAAGTGTTTTGAAAATTGAATAAACTCCAAAATAAGACGGTTTAAGGGACCTTAGGACAACACCAAGGAGATTATCTGGATTCATGTGGAGCATCTTACAGTCAGCATTTAGGAAGATAAGCGTCCCATGAGACTCCCTTAAGCTCAGAGCCCGTGGGGATGCCAACAGTCAGCACTCAGGCCAATATAAAATATAGTGCTGCTTCCATGAGATACATTCTCTTTACAAGCATGTTGGCATTTGTTGATGGTATTCAAATGTTTCATTCCATATTGAACGTGAATTCATAAAGGACACAATTTTGGGTATAATTTGCAACATTGTCTCCGGTGTATGAATCGGTACTTGTGGTACTAGGGACTTGGAAT
The DNA here is from genome assembly GCA_951813785.1 of Criorhina ranunculi. Classification (NCBI taxonomy): domain Eukaryota; kingdom Metazoa; phylum Arthropoda; class Insecta; order Diptera; family Syrphidae; genus Criorhina; species Criorhina ranunculi. Next base: position 8,743,825 of record OX638382.1, on the reverse strand, counting down.
CCTAGTTCTAGTATTTTTCAGGCCGAACTACTTACATGCCATTGATACTTGCCCCAACATCAATCTGGACTCTGGTATAAACGCAGCAACCGTCAACGTATTCACCGATAGTCAAACAGCGCTTAAAGCACTGAGTTCTCATTAGTACAACTCATAAGCCGTTGTTGGCTTCTTTAATGTTCTCCAAGACCGGTGAACGTGAAACGAAGGTAAACTTCGATGAGCACCAGAGCACAGAGGCATTGAAGGCAATGAAATCGCTGACCAACTAGCTAGGAAAGCTTCTTCTGAAAAGAACATAGATGCTGAACCCTTTAACGGCATCCCTAACTATGCATTTGGAACAAGTCTAGACAGCTGAGAAAAACGGAACTCCTTGGATTCAGGAACACAGACAAGTAAAAAGGTCATCTGATCCTTGCACAAAACCACGTAGAACATGCTTATCAGAAGGCTTGCCTCTCCGGATACTGCAGCCTCAGATATCACTTACATAAACAAAATATTGTTCAGGAAATTGAATGTCGACTTTGTCTACGGAAATTGGATTCAGCGGAATCTGTGTGTGAGTCTGTACCTCTCTGCTGCGTCAGGATTCGCCCTTTTCTCAAGGAAATCCTAACACGTGAGTACATGAAAAACCTCTCGACTGGAGAAATCCTCAATTTTATTAGAATGATCGAGGATCTCTTAGTCTAACACGTCACAACCTACTAGCGACTCACCATAGAAAAAAGCGTTTTAGCACAGACGAATTTTGCAGAGGCTGTTGGAATACCGACACGGAAGAGAACACAACCTACTTTCTATGCGAATGCCCCAGCTTAGACAAAACAAGGAAGACGTCCCTCGGTAAATACTATTTCAACGACCTGCCTAAAAAGCCACCAAAAGCCATTCTAAAATTCTCTACGAATTCAGGATGGTTGAGGGAGGCCGAACGATCCAGACCTTTCCCTTCTTTCTGTATGTTTAGACTGGACATTCCACGTCAGGGGGACACAATGGAACCGCAGTGAAGGCTGCAACACGCAATGCAGCCGCTTCTTCAACCTACGTATCTACCTAGTCTAACAGGCTTCTGGCCCAATAGATCTCAGTGCCTTTTGCGTCAGTCAATTAAAAAAAAAAAAACAAGGCAGTGTTTTGTTGCCTAAAAATAACCAATCAAAAGCGTTTTTGAGACAATCGTGGAACTGTTACCGATCGGTGTCTTGAGACTTTCTGCACTGATAGGCAGCGAATATCCATATACATAAGCTGGCCTTTTATAAATTGTCCCTTAAATGCCCGTAATAAGTTTGGAGGCGACATTGGAATTGTAGGTGGTCATTCTGATGCCTTCAAACTGCATCTGTACAACATGAACGGGTTTCGAGATTCAAAGATGCTTCAAAAACTGGATCATTCAGTTCCGTCAGTAAAAAATAAATTACCACAACACACTTTGGAAAGAATATTGAAAGCCGGTCTTAATCTCTTAAATGTCACACAGCCTGCCTCATGGGCCAAAATCTCAAGCAAGTCAAATTCCCAAGCAATATCCAGTTAAGAATCTAGATGGTTCCTTGTAGACATTGAATGAGTATCTGCTCGAAAGATGAGCACGTATTGGTGATAGTGATAAACTATTTAAAGAACTATGCCACTATGCTACTGCTTACCTAATCTTACTTACGGACTGCTGGATTGAACCATTAAAGCCCTCAAAAGAAATGAAGCCTTAGAACTATTCCAGTGAGACAGCCCATAGAGGGACAAGACCTTGCCTCTTTGCAATCATTCATGTTGCTCGTGTTATATTTTTCGCACGAATGGAAAGGACTTACCTACATCTTCATGTCGACTCAACTTGGCGGATTGAGGAGCATTTTCATTATAGTTAGGAGGTTTGTGTTAGTCTTTCGATGTCAGTTCGCTTAGCAGTCTAACTACTTAGCCACGGCGACCAAGAATTATTCCAATCAGCATCAAATACAACTGCATCAATGTTCATACATATATGGAGGAAGTGTATGATCGTCGAGGTATAAAAGAACGGCAACCCAATGAAACGCAGAAACTATCGAAGTTCATCCTCCGATCGGCAAAAAAGCTAGAACAATTCTGAAATGAACGCCTAGAATTAGAGTTTATATAGGTACAGCGGTTTGCCACTGAAGTGATAAGTGATCTTAAAGTCTTATTCTGGTGAGTAGCAGTTTCTTCCTCCTCCACGTCTCTACAGCTTTTGCAAAAATCATTGAATAGAGCTTCTTTACTTCCAGCGTGCTATCCTATTAAGCAGTGGCCTGCAATGACACCAATGATGGTGCAAATTTGTCTGTTGTTGAGAGTTTGGTCGTCTTTTTCAGCCCAGATAAGTCTGGAGGAATGACACGTAGACAGCTATTCCAGTAACTCTCACTTCCCTGTTTGGTGTACCTACTTATGTCCCTGATGGTATGAAAGAAATTTAAGTATGTAATAGGGTGGTCCCAGATTAGGCAAGATAGACAGAATGATAAGATATTTCGGCCTAATCGCATCGCAAATAATGAGTTTGGCACGAGATAAAGGCATCAGACTTTCACAATTGTGTTGCAAAACGGGACGTAATCCGACAAAGAAGTGTGTCTATCAACTTAGGCAAAGCTAAAGTCATTATTTGCGTTTTCTTCCGTTTCTATTTTGAAAGTAAATAGTAAATTTGTATCTAGAATCACACCAAATCCCTTTCATCAAGGTGTTTCTCTTTCAAAGCCGAAAAGAATGTTACTCTTTCCACGAGAAAAAAAAAAAAAAACAAAAAACAAAAACATCGCTTAAGAGAAAATTCGACTACTTCACCATGTCCACGCTCTTTTCATTCAACGATCACTTTCTCTTTCATTTTAGTTTTGAACAGAGCAAGTGTATTTCACAAGATCTCTTTGGATTAAATGTGTAAAAATGTAATGTTTGTTATCAGTGACGTCACTGAAAAGCTCTAGCCTTCAAAGAAACTTTATGGATACGTAAAGACTGCAGTCTCTTCTTCCATATGTAACTGTGTTATCGCTAGCAGGGATGATGTCATAATTATAACGCTCCCCTTTTTTTCGTGTGTTTTCCTATCTTCGACGTCACGTGTGGCTTACATGCCCCCTTGGCACACTCACACACACGAAAACATAAATCATGCACTTGTTGTTCGTGTTGATTTACTTTCGATTACTCCTCACATACTCTTCATATTCTCTTCCGTTTTGGTTTGTCTGTTTGTTTTGTTTTCTTAAACATTTCGATAGAATCAGCTGGTAACGGTAATCAGCTGATTTGTTTCGTGCTTTTTTTTTACGTTTTGTTCTTCTATGTCTATGCAATCTCTATTCTTTTTCAGAAGGGGTGGTATGTGGTTGTAGTAGAGTCGCTTTTTGATAACTCCCCCTCTTGTGTTTGTAAACGCAAATAAGTAGTATTGGTGATAGTGTTTTCGTTTTCTTTGGGGGGTTGTTGCCGCAATGTAGGTACATATTTGGCAAAAGAAAAGAAAATTGTGGGTGACGAACGGCGACTTAGTCGAGTTTGCCGGTTTGTTATTGCTTTGTATCGCATCGCATTTGAGTTACGCCGTCACCGTTTCGCGACTTTGAGTTGGCATTCAGTCGAAAAAATTCAGTTCCACATTGATCGTCCAAGTGAGTGGATGAGTCCAGAAAATTTTCACAAAAAAAAATTTCAAATAAAACATTTTCGTTTCGTTCGGTTGTTTACGTTCACAAAAATTAATTTTTTTTTTACATCGCTCGGAATAAAACGCACATCGTTGGTGGTAAAAGAAAAAAAAAACCCAATTCTATGCTAAAGTATCTATCATATTTTTTTCTATCTTATCCTGTTCAAAAAAAAAATTGAAATTCCACGTAAAAAATTATAATAATTTTCCACAACAAAGTGTTGTATAGATGATATACATTTATTTTTAAAATTTAATGTGCGAATAGGCAAAGTGTTGTTTTATGTGTGATTTATTGTGGAAGCACTGGTGAATGGAATGGCTTTACTTATGTATATTCCGGGAAAAGTCCATTGGCATTGGCTGGCAAAAGAGAATATTTCCAGAAAATGTGCAATAAAATTTTAATTTAATCGAGAATTGATTTGCGATTGAGTTCATTACCTAGTAAATTGTCTTGAAGTGATTTATATTGCACACACTGAACATATGCTTTTCTAATTGCATTAGCTAATCACAAATACATAAATTGTTTCATAGAAGTTATTTTTTTTTTTTATTAGTTTCCCGTTAAGTGGAGCAAGTAAACCATATCGGTGGTACCTATTTGGGAGTGTTTATTTGTTAAAAACATTTTGTTTGGGTGTTAAAGCGATTAGTGAAATAAATTTTAAATGACATATTTAGTTAATGATCGATTTGTTTTATAATAGTGAGGTATAGGAGTACCTACTGCGATTCAGATAACGTGAATAGGTGCAAGTACGTAAATTTGAATTGTGTTCTGAAAGTATGGACATGCGTATTAGATGCAGTGTCTGTCGACTTGTTGAATGTTTTTTTTTTGTTGGTGGCATCTTCAGAAAAGCTAGTAAAAATTTCTGAGAATTGTGAAATTTTCCTGAAAGAAACTAAAAGTGTAATGTTGTAGATTTTTACGTGCTGTCATATCTATATGATTATATGAATAACTTTTCAAGGTTTTATATTTAAGTGAAAACGAACAAACAATTTGAAAGTTACACGCGATCAACTGAGATCACGCAAGGAAATTGTAGATATTTTCGACCCAAAAATTACTTAATGTGTGTAGATACTATTGAAGAACCAGTAGGCAATTAATGCAACAATGTATGTTGTGAAATTCCAGCACTCGAAATCCAGTTTGTCACAGTTCCGTACTTCAAATTTGTCTACCAGATGCGGGTTGTTCTCAACAGCATGATGGGATTTAAAACTTTTTACCTCAATCTGTTTGGAGTGGCTAAATACATTTATAACATAATTTTGTTTGTATGTTCACATAACTTTTTTTATTTTTATAATTCACGAGCGCTAAAGGGGTTGATGCTATTCACACAGTCCTAGTGTTGATGTAGTGATTTTGAAACTGAGGTGGTATTAGGTTTCAATTCTTTTGCTTCGAGGGTGGGTGTTCAGAATGACTGGAGAAAATTATTGGTACTGTTGCCATTGTTTATAATTCACAGTATTTCTTTCGAACATCCCGATATCATAAGTACGGTCAACACTTTCAAGCCGTATCACCACCCTACTGCCAGTGTTATGCCTATGCAGTAGAGTTGCCGTCAGCTTTTTTCGCAGTCGATTGACTTCTTTTTTTTTTTTTTTTTAACATCGGGATTCGAATCTGCAATCTTCAGCGTGACAAACGATGATGCAACCACAACACCATGGCCAACTATACTTCTTAAGGAGTACACCGATTTTGATGTCGTTTTCTAGAAATTATAGATTAATCAACAGAGGAGGATACTAGTTTTACTAAATGTTGTACTTAACAACTTGACTCTACGATCCAAAAAAACAAAAAAAAAAGTTTCCATTCAGGTCGATCTGGACTGAACTGCTTCTAATCACAATTCAAACTATCCCCTACCCTGGATTCTGTGCTCTCATGTGTTAAAAGTTCACCTTCCGCTAAATAAGACTAAATAGCACTCTGATTACAGATGCAATAAAAAAAAAAGCCTAACTAATTCGATTCAGAGCTACGTAGCTGCCAGGGATGGTCTTTCTCTCAAATTGGTTTTAAAAGGGACTGAAATCCAAAGTTGAATCCTGGCCTCAAACAGGAATATATAAAAATTCCGCTATCGGGTTAGGGGGCCACCTCTACATAGTATCAAATCTGGAATATGCCCATACGTTTGTATGTTCGTCTATAACTTGAGTATCCCTGAACCGATTTTGTTCTCGTAGTTTTCAATCTATAATTGTATTCTTCTTGTCTGCTATAAGCTACAAAACATCGAGATTAGTCATTGAATATTTCTACTCCGTACAGAAGCTCGCTTAGTGCACTGACGTATGGATTGAAGGGAGTAAGTAAGAAGCAACATTTTTTCCTACTCTTGCCATCAGTGGATGTACAAACGTAAAGCACAATGGTGTTCACCGAACAAGAATAGGATAGGTAGAGGGAGCTATCTGATATATCCTACCAGAAACACGTGCCTTTTTCGATACCAAAAGACAGTTAAGACCCTAAAATAATAAGTAAAGCCATTCACCTGAGTGTAACCACTTTTGTTTTTAAATTTAACAAAGTGTTAGTGTTTAAATAGAATATCCTGTATTTTTTCCTAATCAATTGATTTTTTCTATTTTAAAGGTTAAAAAAAAAGAATTTAACAAATTTTTTTAAAAATTATTTAAAAAAGTGAATAAAAGTTAAAATAATAGATAAAGTTAAACAAAATAAATCAATTTTAATCTAAAAAGTGCAATTTAACACAAAAAAAAAACTTTAATTACAAGAAACATCAATCTCAATCAAGGATATTCCCCCTCTCGGATAACCATCATGTATTACAGAATGAAAATCTTTGTTGCAGTGCTCCTGTTACTCAGTGTTTCTTCAATTAAATCAGGTGAGCCAATATTACTTTTTTCTTAAATTTTATTTAACATTTAATATAAACAAAAATTCTGTTTAAAAAAAAAGGGAAAATTACGTCTCTTGTTTTTGATTCTCTTTGCACATCTGGTTCTTTACAACAACAAAAAACCGCAACCCACCTACGCTTACTCGCAGCAAGCACCAACAGTCAGCTGCTGTTCTGGCTCTTTTGCTGTGCGTTTTCGACTCATAACTGTGCGTGTGTATCTGTGTATGTTTCGCGGTATATAAATTCTAAAATTGGCTTCTGATTCGCTTGTTTTCATCTGATTTTCATTCATGAATCTCTTGCTTTTGAGAATCTTTCTTTTTTTGTTGTTGTTTGTCACTTTTGTGATGCTTCCACCAAGTTGCAGGTGGATGTTGAAGAGAATAAATATTTTGTTCTGTGTATCTAAACATAGTTGCTGAATGAAAATGATGAAATGATTAATAATTTTGGAATTTGGTTAGATGTTCTTCTTCGGTTCCTTGGAATATTGTTTGCTTCCATCAAACGCACATTTTCGTTTTGGTGGATTTTAATCGTTCACTTCCTTTCTGTTCGTTTTTTTTATTTTATTTTTTTATGACCGTCTACGTTATCGGATAAAGTGAAAAATTGTTGAAGGAAAAAACACGTTTTTAGCGAAAATTTGTATTTTGCTTTTTTAATCGACACGATTAGAGATAATTCGTACGCAACGAGGTGCGTAATTGATTAGACTGATAATTTGCTTTATTATTTTTTGTGTTCAAGATAGGTTAGTCGGGGTGGGCTGTGGGTATGTATGACAAGGAGTTGCACCGAGAGTTGTTTGTATTATTTTTATGACTCTTTTCCTGGAAACCTGTAGAAAGTTGGGTACAATGTATCAAGGTTAAATGGGTAGCGAAATGTTTTATGAACTTGAAGTGAATGGAATGTTTTAAGTCAGGGATTAGTCATATCTCTCTTGTAGACTGGAAGATAAGGTGCATGTGGAAATATTTAACAAGATCTCTGGTAAATAAATCACGAGCACTGAGAAATTGCAATGTCGTTATACATGCAGGTACATAAAGTCCAAGGGTATAGCTTTCTGTATTTTCCTAGAACCTAGATATTAAGGAGGTCAGCATGTCCGAAAGAAATACTGTGAATTAGAAGCAATGACAACAATATCAGCAATTATCCCCAGTCATTCTGGACACCACCCTCGAAGCGAAGACTAAAACCTAATACTAATTCTATGCATCATAAGGGTATTCATAACCCCTTGAGTGCTAGTGAATTATATAAATAAAAAAAAAAACGTAAGTTGAATGGTTGACTGCGTCTAAAATGATGTAACCTTCACCCGGATCTAGCATGGAATGTCCAGTCTGAATGAGACGAAAATGTTAGTTTATTGGTGATCAGTCGGCCCCCCAGAACTATTCCGAATTTGCTATCAATTTTCGATTGGTGGCTTCTTAGACAGGTCGTCCAGGTTGTTGAAGTAGTATTCACCAAGGGCCGTATGGGTTGTGCTCTCTTCTGTTTTTATTTTTGTCGCAGCCTCTGCGTAAATTTGTCTGTACTTAAACGCATTCTTTTAAGGTGGGCCGTCAGTAGGTTGTGTCCTGTGATAATCCTCGTAAATATTTGTCCAGAGATCTCTGGAAACGCAGCATGATGAGAGTGCGCTCCATCTCTTGTTAGTCTGCCTTTAAAGGTCTAGTGCTATGTTGGATTTAGCAAGTGCTTTGCGGGGGCTGTACTGAACGATCGACCATTAATAGGTCCTGTTCTGATCGATTCTTGAATCTTGAATCTTGAATTTCGTTCCCGTGGATGTGTTGCTGATTTTTAGAGGTAGATAAAAGAATCGGCCATCAATGCCTGCTATCAGAAGCTACCCCCAAGAAATCGCTTTGCCACCTTGCCTAGTCGTTGAAAATCCACTAATCGGATTTTTTAATTTAAGCTCAAACAGCAGGGGTTATGCCAATAGCCTGATTCACTAAAGCGACATGTAACAATCCCTACAGTTTATCTTAGAACGATAGGTTCTTAAGAATCTTCTGCTTTCCTTTTCTAAGTAGAAACTTCCCTCACTTAAGCTGATAATAAAAATTCAATTCCATTTCCTTCCACAAAGGGGAACTCCAAGTAACTATGACAACTTCTCTGTTTGCCCTAGTTTGGCACGACAATTGATGTCATACCGTGTATACGACTATTCCAACTGAAACAGATAATAGAATTCACAACTTGTAATCCCTTCTAACTATACAGCACCCGTCCCTCCAATTTTTTTTTATGGAAAATTAAGAATTTTATGATTTTGTCTTTTAATGTTCCGAACAAGCAATTTCTTTATGCGTTTCCTATGTTTTGTGCCTTAGGATACAGCACTCTTATACTGATGTCTGTCACGCAATTTTCATTTAATTTCCAGATGGTTAGTTAGGTATTCACCCTAACCGGCTTAGTTGGTCTAAAAATAACTTAATTGTCTCCGTATCTATACAGTGGTTGGCCATTTGTGGTAAAAAGGTGGACTTTTGGAATTTATAGCATCTGCATGGAATTAATATGCTTGGGAAGCAAACAAATGGGTGTTTTTTTTTTTTAGTGTTTTATACTCTAGGGATATTATTAGTGTTTCACCCTACCATTTACGAATTGTGCGGTTGTGGCTTGTATTTTTGGCTTGTTGCGTGTTGGGACACAGTATTTGTAACATCAGGGACACTTAAAACTTGAATATTTGTCGCTTCATTAATTTTATTTTGTTTAATAAATCCTGTGGTAATGTTGGGTAGGTATTTGGAAGTGGCTTCATCTCGTGCCTCAGATTTCTATGAAGTATACATTCTTGTATATTGTTTTGGATAAGAACAAATGGCATTACAATGTTTGATATTGAGAGTATTTTTCACAAGTGAGCTTCCTTTTTATTAGCCTAGATGGCGCCACGGTCAATGGTAAGCGTAGACTTCAACCAAAAAGAGTAATAATGCATATTTACCGGCATATTCCTTTGGACGAAGTAGAATATAACAATTTTCTGTTTTCCTCTCCGAATGCAGACTAGGCTTCGTCAGATATACGGTCTTCCATAACAGGTCGTTATCTTTGTAACTTTGCCTGTCAGCTCCCTCAAAAAAGTCTGAGGATTGATCTGTATCAAAGATGACGAGTATGGTGAAATGCGATCTTAAAACATAGAAGGAGACTATGATTCACAGGGGGATGTTGAGCCTTTTAACCGTTTACAATTTGGCGAGCACCAGAAATTCATTCTTTGTTTCTCAGTGATGCTTCTTAATATCTTTCTAAACCAAATGATGAATACAAGTCAATGTATTCATTAGTTACACGCTTTCACACAATCGTATGGACAGATATGGGAAGCAAACAAACAAGCTCATTTTTTATCGATCTTGGTATTTCTTTGACGTAAAAGTCTTTGACAACACCTCCAACTTGGAATCCCGAGTAGGTATTGATTTCAAGTTAATTAGCTACTACCCACCGATCTGTCAAATTGGAAATCACTCTATTGGCATGCTTTCAGTTGCTGTCAGCGTTCCTAACTCAGTTTTTATTTTTCCAATTTTGTTGCCCACATTGAGGTTGTTGTCCCCGCCGAATTGCCTGCCACGGAATTTCCTAAATAAAGAAAACTATTCGCGTGACACCTTATTATGGAGGTGATGGGTTGAAAAATAACTTAGAACTACTGTCTTGAAGATGGAAGAGTGTCAGAGAGTGCATGATCTAGTAAGTCATACCATGCAAGTACTCAAATTCTTGAGAGATGTTTGCTCAAAACTTTGCCAAAATGAGTGTTTCACTAAAGATTCGCAAATTACCAACCAAACCACTCAGTGACTCACAGAGTTGCAACAACAAAATATCAATCAAGTGAAACATATCCATTAGTCAAACTGACATTGTTGTGGCACCTCTCTCTATATCACTATAAATCAATTAACATCCAATAACTTTGCATCGCATAATAATTCAACCGAAAAAAAAGAAAACCTTAAAACTTAAATCCGCAAAATAACAATCCAATCCATTATCCAAAAAAACAAATGCAATTAATTATGTTGTTGGTTCCAAGCAAAAAACGAAGAAATAATGTATCTTTCATCGGTTTCATTTGGTTTTCTCAAGCATTCAGTCACCGACCTTGACAACGGTGAAATGACATCAAAGCACACAAAAATAAAACCAAATAGAACCTGTATTTAAACACCCCTTTCTACAGTGTCATTCTGAAAGCGTTACTCACCACCCTTCCCGTCGATCAGTAGAGATGTTACGACTTTCTAACTGCGTTTCAAAGAAAAATAAAGACAAAGGAATCTTCTTCGCACCCTTTCGACTCGTCCCCAAATAACCAGCAAAACCGCTATCTATCTATTTACCTTAAAAATAACTTCGCACTCGTGTTGTTATCTTTTTTAGATTCAGATACACTCTCTCTGTGGAATGTTATCAAATGACAAAAAAAAAATTAATAAATTAAATACAAAACAAAACAAATCAACAACTGCTGCCATCTATACTTGTGCATATGCAAACTAAAAGTGACGTACATAGGCTAATTAGTTCGACATGTTGTTGTATTTGTTTTTTTTTTTTTTTTTTTTTTTGCTTGCGATACAAGTCGTAAATCGGATCGATTAGTTAGCCCCCAGAGCTTCAATACCACAAACGACACAACACAAGAGAGTTGTAATCAAGTAAAATCAATTCCCGTATGGAAATGAGTCAATTTTAGGGGGTGGTGGACAACCTGCGGTGCCGGCAGGAGTAGTAATTTATTCGAATTCGTCATGAAAGACGGTGTTTGATGGAGTTTTTGTTGAATTTTTCCGTCTTTCTAGCGGGGGGAATTATGGAAATCTTAATTCGATCACGATTTTATGCGGAATTTCGAGGTGTTTTGTCGATTAAGTTATTATTGCTCAGTGGTATGAAACCAGTGGTTACGCTAATTATATGGTTCTTACGGGTTCCCCTATGTTTATTCCGGGATAAATTACAAAAAGTGGGTCGAAAAACGTTTTGCTCTCATTTCGGGAAATTGAAATGTAGGCAGGAGTCTCGCAAAAGTTATAATCGTAGACACCCACGAAGGCTAGGCACTGCGATGTATTTACTGAGCACCAAAAATTGTGGTACCAGTATGCAGCATTGTGGGATCCCAGCTTTGAGATGTCTCTTGCAGTATGTTGCGTTTAACCCGGGATGACCTCATGCAGGCCTTACAAACTCCTGATGCTGTACGACACTATCCCAAAGTCTTTCATTTTTAGTTGCGATATTTGAAGACGCTGACGTTTTTTAAGTCTGCGAAGGCTAATAGCTACTTGCTTAGACTGTCCTTACCCTTGTACATTAGCCTGACATGCTCTTGGAGAAGTACATATCTAAAGGCTTACGTAGTTTGTTTTCCATCATAGATCTTCCTGGACGATCCTCCTCCTCTACTTCTTCGTCGTAAATGCAGTATACTACGACATCGATCGTAGACTAGATAAAATGGTGCCAGCTTCTGGAGCTTTATCATCAAGTTGACTCCGCAACACACATAGAACACCAATTCAACGGATTCATTTGAATTACTTCAAAGCTAATCAGCTAAATCGACCAACAGAATCCACAAAACCAAACCCAATTATTCCTGGGATCCTTTTGAAAGGAAACCCAATGATTTGCAAATGAATTGAGAAAGGGGTTAGGTAATCGAATTACCGACACGATAATTGCAAGTCGATATCAATAAAGATAGAGATACGGGTTATTCCATTCAGAGGACCAATTCGGACTTCTTTGTGAGGAGAAGTAGATGCGAATGCGGTGGAATTAGTGTTAATGAATTCAAAACATAAAGCTAAAGATATGCATCTTGCATCTAATGAATACGGGTTAAATTTCAAACCGTATCGGATCTTTATTTGATTAAAGATATCACTTATGTGTATGTGTGTAGAAATGTAGAGCGTATCTGAGATGAAAAGAATAGAGAAAGACATAATAAGCGGTTTAATTACAGATGTTTCAGGGATATTCCAATAAACTACTAGCTAGTCAGTACAGTGAAGTGCTTAACTATCGACCCAACAGCAGATTCTATGAAAATCTGAAGCTAAGGAACAGTTGCCTGCCTAATAATAAAATAGTATCTAAGAAAGTGCTTGCTTGCAGCACACTTGTACTTTGATAATGGATGTGTTGAAGAACTATGTACAAAACTGTAAAGATTTTTACTACAATATATGGTCAATGAAAGCTCTGATTATGGACACAAAAGTTCCCTGAAGTAAATATAAAACGCTCACCTGATGGTTCGTAAAAAAGTCGTTGCTGTATCTAACAGTTGATGTGGTGAGTACTGGTAGCTCTTATTATTCGAAAGACGAGCAAAAAATGTTTTGTTTGTTTTTGCGTTGAAGAGGAAATGCTTCATGCGCTGCCAGTGGTGACCATGAATCAACCCCTGAACTACGTCTTGCATTACTCTGGGGTGGTTGCCACTTTTCCTAGTTTCAATGGTCTTGACGGATTTATGTCCTGCACAGTTGGTTCCAATTTTTCCCACTCGTCTGCATTACCGTAACGATATTGTTCGGTGTGATTCCGCTTATCTCCGTTTCTATTCTTAGTATCTGCAAACCATCTGGTGCTTATCGAAGGATATGCGTTTGGGGTTGTCTTGAGTCGCTGTGTAGATAATCGTTGAAGCACCCGTGTCCGGTAAGAAAGTGTGTGACCTCCCTCAGACTTGTGGTCCATCTACACCTAGTTTTTCTACTTAAGCGTTCTTGCAAGCGACGCATCGTGATCTCCTTGGCTTCTCCTGCCGCCGTTTCCTTTCCAACTTCTGTTATCCACTCTTATACAGTGGAATCCGTCAACTTTAACTTTGTTTATAACGATTAACCATTTTTAGTGACGTAGACACAACAACATGCTAGGTTTGCATACAAAAAAATTTTTAAATTTTAAGTTCATTTTGTGCGTCGTCCGGTTAGAACGACTTAATGTCGCCGATCCCTTGAACGTCGATCTATCTATCTATTTATAGGTCAATGGAGTTTACTCCCGCGACTACGAGAACGAGAAGACACAATAAAAGGGTTCAAGGCTGGTAATACAATGAGCCTGCCTTCTATGTCTGATTACGTTTCAACAACCCGACAAGAAAAACACAAAAAAGGTTCCAAACCCCTGGCAAAATCTCGTTCATGTTAATCAATAAATAATTCGTCTCTTAACAATTTATATAGCTACACATTGACGCCCTTACCTACCACAACACACTATAAACCAAACTACAAACCGTCGTCGTCGTCGTTGTCACACATAACGTCCACTCAATCGTGGTTTTATGTAAATTACGATCCACTTTCCGATTATTTAGTTCGAATTTAGTAATAAAATTCATCGGTATTTTCGGAATTTTACGAATACATTACCCACACGAAAAAAAAAAAAAAAAACTCAATTTAAAATCTCGTTAGTAAAATCAAATTTAAATATCATACAGATACTACTCTCATTTAGATTGCCGGTGAAGTAGAGATATAAAGATATTTTATATATGCGGCGCCTATGCTTATAAAACAATACTCATCCACGCTGCATAAATCGTTTCCTCTCATAATTTTAATTTTTTTTTTATTTTTGTGTAATTTGAACCATGCGTCATTGGCGCGGATGTATGGCGGGGATTGATAAAAATGTGCTGATGCACTTCAAGGTTTCGTAGGTAATGTGAGGCAAATTGTAATTGTATCTGACTTATTCGATAGCATTGCGTTGCTCGGTTTTATTTTGTATTTTTTTCCCGTTTTATGGTTTTGAGAAATCAGTTTTTTTTTTTTATTATTTTTTATTATAATTCTTGGAACGAATATCGAGGGGTATGGTAAGTTTCGGGCGACTCGATTACAGTGGAACACAAGGTTTTCATTTTCATTTTGGTTTTTTTTTTTTGTTCTGGGAATGAGTTTGATATTTACTTATCAGGAATTGCGCTGTATAATTAGATGGAATGCGAGGAAAGTAGAAGTGGTGACAGTATTTGTTATTATCTTCAATTGGTGTAGATACTGCGCATTTCAAGGTTGCTACAGGTTAAAGATATTTCAAGAAGATTGCATTAATAGATAATGTTTTGTGAACCAAAGCAAAGTGAAATTTTAAATGAACTGCAAGACCAAGTTGAAGTGGAAATACGGATGTCGAAGCCCTGAGACACACGAAAACTAGAAGAAGGAAAACACTGGATTGGATGGATGGCCATAACTGCTTCCTTACAAATACAAATATTTTGCGGGACGGCTTATATAGAATCAAGGCCTCGTAAGCATTCATGTTGTTTAAGTTTAATAATAAACTTATTGTCATTAGGACTTATTGTCAACCCTAGTAAAACAAAACTGACGCGTTTGGTAACAATATCTGACTCAACCATTTCTCTCTTGCCAAGTGTCTTAACATGGTTATCAACCCAAAGCTTGACAAAAACAAAACGAAGAAGTATGACATAGAAGACATGCATAATCCTCTGTGCCTGATGATGGAATTTCGGCCCTATAAATCTACATCCTCACTTTACAACTTAAATAAGTCACCAGTCTGCTGGCCCCCATTGAGCAATGGTTACAGCTGCAGCTAACCAAACAGAATTAAGAAAACTTCCGCCATAGATATCACTGGAGCATCGCGTTTATATTTAATGGACGAGCTGACGGTTCTCATGTCACTTTTACTACTTCATGGTACATGGCATGGTAACTGATACAGGATGTTGGAATGCCAAGTTCAACGGATTCTGGATTTGCTACCGCTTACTGATCCCAAGGCTGAAGAAAAGCATTTGGGGTGCCAGCCTGTAGAAGGCCAAAGCCTTGTGTTATATTTATTCGCACTAATGGAAGTGGTTTACAATTTTAATCGGAAATGATATTTGCTTACCATAGACAGCTTCTCCTTTATCCTAGCCTTGAATCCCATGCATTTAGGGTCGGCTCTTCTTGTAAATCGTCCCAAGGATATTCTATCCTGTGTCGTTTTGGGGTGATATCTGGACATTTTTCAAAGTCTAAATTAACGACTGACATCCATGGGAGCCTGGGCCTACCACATCCTCCGAGCATTTAACTCACGTCTTGTCATGTGTTCGGGTGGTCTCCTCATGATGTGGTGGTACCATCGTAGTCGGCATTCTACAATAGGCCTTTCTCTGAAACTGCCACAAATGTTATTTTTCTGAAAGTGGTCGAACATTGTCACACCTCCAGTTCATCTCATCTCGGCTGTGTTAAGGCCTGTTGTGTCAAGAATGACTTACATTCGGCACACTGCTGTCTTGTAGAATTTTCCTTCGAACTGGCATCCTCTTGTTACACAGCACCACAGAGAGGTCCCATCACATTATCCACCCGGTGTTTACTTGGTGAGCAATTCGTGGTCCCATCGTTGCTGACAATAGAGTCAAGATTTTTGAAGTTGCTGACCTCTTTGAAACCTATCCATGAACAGTTTCGTTGAAATTAGAGCTATTCCCACTAAACTATCATAAAATTGTCAGCCCAGTGCCCTTAAGGCCTGATTTTGTCTTCCCTTATAATAGAGCATGACAATTAAAGAAATTATTGGTGAAACGAAGGAGGTACCGATGCTCATTGGTTTTAAATGTTAGTGATCAGGAAAACTACATTCCACATTCGTTTTGTTTGACTTAGGAAAGAAGACAGTACGTCGGAAAGAAGGCTTACTGATGAGCATTCGAAGCATGACACCCATTGGAACAGGATACAGCTGGCTTTGAAACACTTTCTATCATTGCTTTCATCAATTTATAGGCGATTTCTGTAAACAGACACAGTCTCAAACAGAGAGTGGTTTTAGAAAACAATTTTTACTCAAAAACTGATGCTGACTGGCTTAAGTAGTTTGCTCTTACTTAAGGCGGCGCTACAGTCTGGGGAGGACCAGGGCCTAAATGGCAATTTGCTCACTCACTGTAGTCAGGAATTCTTAAAAAATGTGACGATAAGATAGATTCCACCTTTCCAAGCCTGTGTTTTGATATTGTAGTCTTCTTGTCAATGCATCCCACGCATATCAGAAGATAAGCTTTTGTCGTCCTGAAGATAACTCCCATCTCCTTATATTTTAAATAAACATTTTCTTATCCTTTTTTTTTCTCTTTTTCATTTCAGGTAAGCTACATACTATGTATTCCCTGCATCTTTAGTCAAGCAATGATCAAGTATGATATAAAATTTAAGAATTCTAATAAACAGTTTAAGTCACGAAAGATGTGAAGTTTTTAGCTTCATGTTTCGAGATCATTAACACTCAACAACACCCTTAAGGATATTCATTTTTTTAAACATAAAACTTTAGTTGAGTCAATAATCTTGGAGAAATCTAAATTAAAAGGGTACCGTGTCACGTATCTACATATCTTCTATCCTTATCGATTATCAATGTCGACTTGCAATTATCGTGTTCGTAATTCGATTACCTACCTCCTTTCATTTGCAAATCTTTCGTTTTCCTTTCGAAAGGATACTCCACTCATAGGAATGATTGGGTTTGGTTTTGTGGATTCTGTTGGTCGATTTAGCTGATTGGCTTGAAGTCATTCACACGAAGTTGGTTTTTTATGATTGTGTGTGTATTGAGGAAGCAGAAAACTCAACTCTAAACGAATGAATTCATTAAGAGAAGTCCTCTCGAATTAAAACAGGATGCTATGACCGGCGGTGGTGTAGCTAAATGAAGTGATGACACATTTGTCACATTTGTATGTCGCCCGTTTAAATTAAATTTGATTTTATCACCGTAAAAAAAAAACAAAAATCCATAAAAAAACGGAATAAACTTTCAATCTGTCTGCATTTAATTATTAGATACCTTTGCATGAGATTTTTGAATTTTAAGTCGCATTTAACGTCTATCATTCGTTATAGTCAATATAATAAAAAAAAAAAATTCTTTCCTCGCCCACAAACATAGTATCTCTCACAGTAAATACAGAAGTAAAAATAAAAAAAAATAAAAAAATAGTAAAATACAATCCACAAGTAAACAATATTTCCCAAATAAGTGATCTCATCCCTTTGTTCATTCTGGAATAGTGGTGTACAAAATATTTACTTTTGACGGTAGATAAATATATTTTTAGAACGACTCCCGGATGCAATTTCATTGGTACAGTTATCTTAAAGAAATAAAAACCAGGTACCGATAGTGCAATGGAATGCACTGAGAGTGAATGCAAAAACAATACCTTCTGGAGTGCATGACAAATTGTCTACAAATTGTAATTCTGTGGAATTTAATTTGCAACAGTAAACCCTACGATAACGTGGTTATCAAGCCTGAAACTGAAACTAAACACCTGTCAAGCAGTTTGATCAGATAACGCATTTGTGAGGTTAAATGGGGACAAATCTATGGCTAGGACTTTAACCTCAAATGATTGTGCCAACTGATTTGGTTGTGTTTGATCTCGTAAGGGGTGCCTATCTGGTTCGTGAAAACTTGCAAACTCACTGATTAAATTAGAACTCATGTGTCATGCGGTTGGTGGGTACTCAGAGTTGATGTTGTTCAAGAAAGATCGTAGGCGACACTGAGGGTACAAATAGCTGGACTCAGATGTGTCCAAACAAACTACTTTTTCGGCTTTATTTCCATATGCCAACATAGTCCAAAATCTCTGTATTTTCTCAGTCACAATGGACACATGGCAAGGGTTTCTTGGACGCCATGCCAAATCACATACGGATACTGTAAAAGTGTTTTAAAAATGTCAATAATTAGTCCAAAGAAACTGGACTTTTTGACCGATAAGTCGCTGGATCTAAGGCGCTAGTACCCGTTCCGCTTTCATTTGAAGTTTTCAGTCGCAAAGCTTCTGTGAGCCTTTACTTACAACCATCTCATACACTTAAATGAAAATATAGAGTATTCTGTTGAAATCTTGCCGCAGGGGCAACGTTTTGTGACCGACATGTCAATTCAGACAATTTCATCTGAGTAGGTATCTCCGAATGAAGAATCTACTGCTAGCCAGTTGGGCAGCAGAGAATGTCTGTGTAGGTGGCCCAACAAGAGGTTATCTCTGACGTATCTGACATTTGAAATATTTTATTTATTTTCGTTTACAATGAACGACAGGGAGATGGATGACAAATTGTTCACAATTATCTGATGGAGTACGTGCCAGGCTGTGTTTGAGTTGGTCGAAGCTGCGATTTGTGATGAATGGAGACATTTACTGCAATTGGACGGCTTAGAAAAAGTAGTTACCTGATGTAATGGTCTTTAGTAGACAGTTTTTCAGTAAGCCAATGATATTTATGATAAAATGGTTTCCGGCTTTATTCTGTCACGTCGTTTGTCATCCCTTTCACGGCTAATTTTTGAAAGCTTCCATCGAAAATGTAATCTTTAGCTTATACTCACGATGTCCCTTTTGATTTCTGGTAGAGCGTGACCACAGAATCCTTCTTACTTTTCACCAAATAAAAGTTCCGTCATCATGGACTTATTCGAATGAAGCTCACCCATCCAAAGGCCAGCATTAGGTATTGATCTTTTCAAGAGATGGACGTTAGATGTCGAGGTCGTCAATCATAGCTTTATGCATCACTAAGTGGTGTCGATAGCACCATGACACCATACAGCTTCCTCCGAATGTTTGTAGCCACCAGAGAGGAAACCAACCACAAGGCAGAGTAGCGGCCGTGGTTCAGGGGTTGGAACGTTGAGTTGCTTAACAAGCTGACTTAAGTTGAAGTCCTAGAAAAAGCAAAGTTTTTCACGGTACCGCTCTGGGAAGGGAGACAAAAACGGACCCAAAAATAGTGATCCATCTTCATATCTTATCCGTAAAGATGTGGGGAGGTTGATACTCCTTTTTCTTAATAGAAAGCAGGTACAAGGAGATTATCCTGGCCAAACTGTATGTTGGTAGTATACACAATGTGAAAAACACTTCTAGACGAAGGGCTAACCACATTGAGATGTTTGGAGAAGCGGGCACGGGTGGCTTCAAACGAATGACCTGATGGTTGCTGAGAAAACAACCCACGATCGTCAGGAGCACATGTCCAAATTTGGGATTTTGTCAAAATTTTCGATGCACAGATTCAAGTTTTGATTCAAACACCTTCTTTGAGGTTTGCTAGGTCTCCTAGTCCCTACAGCCAAGTTTCTGGATGACTTGAGACGCTTGTATAGTACACTGAGCACACTGAGCTCATCATTAACCCCATAATAGGCATTCAACCGGTTTTTAAAGTGTTTTTCTATGTTTTATCTTACCAAGCATCACTATCCCCCAACACCTATGTATGTTGGACACCTACGCAACTAATAATCCAACAAGTTGTGTTCCCATGAAGTCAGCATATATTTCAATTCTGAAAAAATTCAATATGTTTTCGTTCCACATCATCAGAAATACAAAATGAAAATATTTCCCCAACTCATTCGAATACCATTAGGGTACATTTTAACATTCACCCTTTAACCCATGTCAAAACGACCAAAATAGCTACCCTCTCCTCGTCATAACTTGCATGTAAGCAAAAGGAAACTTCACAAAAAGAAACAAACATAACTTTCTGACACCTTCATCCTGAACAAATTTCAAAATCTATAAATATTCCCTTCTCACTTACAACTCTTTGTAGCTTCACAAGTCGTTGATTTTGTATACGTCGAATGCCCTTAGAGGAGACATGCGAAAAATAAAAAGGAAGGAACTCAGGAATCAATTTCACCATATTAACCCTAAAGTGTTCCGATGACGCATGAGAAACATTCTCTTCTCAGGGATACGGGTCCTTCCACTTTTGTATGCAAAGGGATACACACCATTAAAAGTTGAATATGTTATCAAAAAAAAAAAAAGGTGCTTCGTGAAAGCAATCTTAAATCTATCGATCTATCGCGATGTATATGGTACATAAGAAAAGGATTGAGTTTTTTGAAATTTTTAATTGTCCCACGACTAGGGGGAGGCTTCCAATGTCTTGCCAAAATTTTTCATTTTTCATTGTCTTCCAGCGAACGAACTCATCATCATTTCAAAAAAAAAAAAAAAAAAAAAAAAACTCCAAAGAAACACCGGAGGCTATGGAAACTGTCTGCCTGTCTGACATAATTCAGCATCAATTTAGAAGATAATAGCCAGAGGGGACTTTTAACCAGAAAGTATCTCTTTCGTATCTGGGATACACACAATCGGGTTGGAAACGAAAGCAGTGAAACGAATAAAAAGTAAAAGGAGATGAATAACGTGGTGCTGCGGTAGCAACAGTATGAGCGATGAGTCTCATGGGGCCACCTGAGGATGGGGCCACCTGAGGATGGGAACAAGTTAAAAGTGAAACAGAAAGGGCGCCCAAAAAAAAAACGACAGAATTCATGTAAACTATAGGTATAGTGGTCATGACCTAAAAATAGATCGAAACGGAAAAAGAAATTTCGAGGAAATACTTACGGGATGCCTTGTGCCTTTTGAGCAGAAGGTAGACAGTGTGCAGGTGAAGACCAAAACCAACTCTGACACCAACGAGTGATCACCTATTCCTACTTAGCTGATGGGGAAAGTTTTATTTAGCTTGGATTCTATAGGAATCTTGTTGGTAGACAACAAGTGACAAGGAACAGCTGGTGTTCCGAACAAATTTGGACTCTATCGACGGACGTAACAAGCTAGTTTGTATCTTTAACTCACATGCCTATAGGATATGACTGCAATCTATCACAATTTGAAGGAAACTTGCATTCACTTATCCTTGGCAGTTCCTCTTAACAAACTGACCACTTTTACAAGCAGCTACGACCTACGTATCTAAAGAAAACATAGATTCCATCTTAGCTCGATGGTACCCACCTATACGCCTATAAGTTTCTCAGACCCATTCTAGACACACCGACGAACCGGCTTGAAAATCTATAGTAAGCCTTTGTTAGTGCAAAAAATATCTTAGATCACCGATTAGACTTACAGCCGGTCGAAGAACAGGCGCTGTATTCGACAGTCATGATACTGATCTTCCCTTATGGCCCAAGGGACTGGTGACCGACATGTTTGAAAATAAAACTGAAAAGCGCTTAAAAGTGTACGACACTTCCTTCCTATATGGAGTGGACTACTACACTAGAGCACTGAAATATACATTGAGCCACTGTAGAATCTTTCGGGTTGACATCATTGGCCGACATATCTCAAGTCGTCACATAGTTAAAGGCAATTCGCATCACAACGAGTCTACATAGACCTAAGTGTGACGGGGAAAGGACTTCCTTTTCTTATTTTCGCGTGTCTCTGAACGAACAATGTTACGCTCTTTTGAATCTTAGGTCATTCCAACATTTAAGGGAACCGTGCGACTGCCGAAAAGTAGACGGGATCTTGACCGTGTTAGTGTGCCTATGTCCCATACTTTGGTGAACACCAGGCTTAATTGGTCTATCATCGATCCTAAAAAACGTCAGTTCGACCTTTTCAAACTTACAAACATTATAACAAGGCACTACATCCAAGGCAAACATGCTCAGCGACATTCATCGGCCCGTACATCTTCGTCTGCAGCTCATCTTTCCGGCACCGATATGTTGACATCTTCCAGCACTCCACTGTCTTATAACTGTCTTTGTTGAGGAAATCTAAAGTTCTTCCAAATGGACACTAGCAGCCAGTTTCTTAAAGTCTGACTACACTGCACATTCAGATTGAAAGTGGCTGCCCACAAGGTAATATTCGTACTCGTTGACTATTTACTTTGTCGTATGCTCACGATCTTGATGTTTTGGAGCGGCAGTCTTTAAGGTCTATCTTTGAACTTTAATGTCTGCAATCGCACGTTGAATTAAAAAGCTTTTTTGGTCTACAAGTATTTCCTTACGATCGGTACACTTTCAATGCAAATGGCTTGTCAATGTCAGAAAATCAAAATTAGGGGAATCCCCCTACAACAATCCAAATGATCAAAACACTGCAAAAGTACAGTCGACCTAAATGTTTTCAGGAGTAGATAAAGGCTTTAAATTCATTGATATCACAAGTAAGACCAACTGTCACATTTCTCAAGATAAATCCAGCCCGATCCAGATTTGAATGCCAAAAATTAAGAAATCAAATTGCAAACAAAACAACCTCATTCATATCTCAAGCTCTAATTATAGATGGCTTATCTGAAAAAAAACACTAATCACATTTCCATTACGTCTTAACACTCTCGCAATTGTAATGATCAGCGCGAAATGATGTGCCTGTTTTCAAAATTGAAATGTTGCTCACAGCATCGATTACTATCGGTAATCACTTTGACCTGCTTCTTTATGGGTTTCCTTTTTCATTTTATCACCGTAGTTCCGTATCTAATTTACCAACTAATTGTTATACATTTTACGATGCACTAATTATTATTCGAGCGGGTTTCAGGTTCCGGCAAGATTGTGTCCGCATTTTAAGATGACTAATTAAAGAGAGCATGCTGGCACATCGCATTTGTTTCGCTCGTCAAATGCCCTTAAACGGAATACTAAATTTTTGATTTGGAACAGACAATGAGTACTTAAAATTTTAATAGTTGGCCGAGGTAGATTACAGATTTAACTGGTCTAGGGGTGACACACAAAAAAGCTACACACACACACCAGAAGTGTGACAAAAAATAAGTGAAGACATGTGTCAACTGAGTTTCTTATCTTAATGAATACGTGCTTAGTTGATTTTGAGTTTAACACCATAACGGCATATGGAACGTGGAGCAAAGGTCTGGAAGAAGAGAAGTAATGAAATGTGGGTCAGATTGATTTGTTGCGGGAATTTAGATAAGGCTTTTACTTTCACAGAATCTTCAAGGACACGCATAGATTGTTTCTGCTAAGTAATTCACGATATTGGTTAAGTGACACAATTTAAGGATGTTCTCAGCGATCGTAAGGAATTGAATATTTGACTAGTGACACCACTGTGAAACTAGGGACACCACTGTGAAACTAGTGACACCTCTGTGAAGCTGGTGGGCAGAGCAACGATATTTTTCAGGTGATTGTCTTGATTTTGCTTGTGTCAAATGGTAGATTTTAAGGACAGAAAAACGAAGAAAACACAGTAAAAGGGACGCACCTGCTGGTAGGACAATATGATTAATTTTGTACTCCAGCATGACGTCTCCAACACCCTGAGAGAACAAAAAGGTCATAACACTTCTATCGGAAAGTCGAATCCGTTGAGACTGCCCTACGCTTCGCCCATCTTCAAGCTAGGTCTTAGGGAACTACTCTTAGGGAAACTCCGAAGATACAAGATTGTGACTAATGGAAACCAAGTTTTCATCTCAATAGGAACCAACTTGTCTTATGAATCAACGTCTGTGGTCAAAGCTTTTACTCGACCAAAGAATAATTTAATTCAAATTAAAAGACAACAGTCAAAGCGCTCAAACGGTGTTATATTATTAGGACAGAAGTCGATCAAAATCTCTGGCAAAGTCTGGTGACAGCAATACAGCAGGTAAAACCTTGAGAGCATCACAAAGGGAAGTGCACATGAAACTAGTTATTGAAAGCAAAGTTAATTGCTGTCTTCGGCCACCATGTTCAAGTAGTCCTCAGACTTTACATGTTTACCGAAAGATTAGGAAGATCCACATCGCGTTTGATAAAGGCAACCAAGAGAGTCGCCTTCATGACATCACCTCTTGGCAAGTACCTCATGCGAAAAATTGATCCTTATGAACTGTCGCACCAACATGATGAATCAATGGCAAAGTAATAAGTCAAGACGTAAGAGTTCTACCTTGTGGGCAGCCAATTCCAATCTGAGCTAGACTGGTGCACCACCATTTAAAAGTGGTTCATCCTCAATGAGGATAGAATGGGATGCATGCCGGTGGAATGATCAAACATTTCAGCACACCAATGGCTGAAATATGAACTGTAGATGAGACCCTACAGATCTAAGACAGTGTTTTCCAAGTTAAATCAGTTTCAACCCGGTAGGCTTTCCAAACTCGGCATTGCTAGAGCCACAAATTTATTTTCAACTCTAAGCTGGAATGAAAATGCCTGTAGGAGCCTGAAACTAGAGACCTGACAACCCTTCACATTTTGTTGAAAGGTGTAGAAAGGCATAAAACATTGGAAGTCTTCATTTCGGCGAACAGCTCTCTCCTTTTTAAAACCTTACATTGAAGCTATTTTACGATTGAGGTTTACAACAGTAAGGCTTGGGTTACAACTGATATTCTTACTCTACAAGCATTATTTAGATTTATATGTGCAATTCACCTGAAGATTGTATTGAAATCGAGTCTGATCTTGAAGCGATGGGTTCAACATCGACTCAAACAAAAGTCCAGTCTCCTGGAAAAAAGAGAACAAAAGTAGTTCCACATTGCAAATGGTGGTTTACAAATAGAATTTCAATTTCAAGTCCATAACAGCCGTAAGATAGCTTAAATCCCCTTCACATACCTAATTATTGGCAAAGCGGAGGCTGTTCTCGAAGGTTCAAAAATTCTCACTTATATAGAAGAAAGCATGTATCCATTGGGCTTTATTGGCTTCCCAAACGTGACTGTCTTTCTAGACTTCAACTTGGACCACAACCACTTTATCCCCGATGCGATGTTGTTTTTAACATCACACACACAATTGGTTCCAAATCCAAATATGAAGTGGGTGCTGAAGATCTGAACTCTCAACTCTTTTAACCTCTTTACCAAGCAGTCTACAGCATCTCTTAAGAAGAAATGTAGCTGGAGAAGTGGGTAATACCACTTCAAAAGCTTTTTTACTAGGAAAAGGTCTGTCTAAAGTAAGACTACTTACAATCAAAAGGCTCCATGCCTGCCATGCAACTCAATATGGAACCGTAGGAATTCCTTTTGAATTTATTTAATGACATTGACGTCCCAAAAGAGACTTTCCCCATTTCGTTTGACAGTTGAAGTCTATATCACATGGCAAAGGAACACATTTCCATAATTTTTGAAAAACCTTACCATCAATTTCAATTCACCACAACCTAATTCCGACAAAGTGTCACTTAATTTCAATAAATCCTTCCCGTCAAACCAAAAAAAAAAGGAACCACTACCAGAGATGAAAAAGGAAAATTTAGACTAAGGAAGGATATCAATTTCAATTGGTTGTGGTTCTCCCCAGGATCGTATCTCATCCATTCAAATGTGAGATGAGTGACATGACACCGTGCGTCGTCCTGTCAAAAATCCTCCAAATGTATCTATTCAAATGGAACTGCAAGTAATTTGTCATGCAATTAGAATGGTGGTTTGAAGTTTTTCCAAAAAAATAAAAATTAACTGCATCGGCGGAAAATTAATTTTCCTCGAAGCACACTCGACATATGGAATTCACTAATTACTCGCGTCATTACATTAATTATACACTCTCAGTTGAGGGTGCAGTAAACGGTGTAGAGGGTGTACCAAAGGGTGTTTCCACTAAAGAGAGGACATTTTCATCTCAATGTGCGCTCTTACGTGCGCTTTGGGGGCACCATGCCTCTATGGGAGGGTGAAGGTGAAAGTGTAAAATTGCGTTCCGGATGCTTTGAGTTTCTGTATTCCCATCCTTAGAGCGTGTGGAATTTTCTTAGTCGACTTAATGAATTGACATTACTGCTGCTGAGACAGAGAGAGACAAAGAGATTTGGTGTGAGAGGGGCTACAGGACTTATGACTGAAACTGAAAATACCCCCCCCCCCCCTCCCACCGCTTATGTCTCCTATCTTCTGATGGATTTTTATTGGACTGCTTGGTAGCGGGCGCGGTATATTATGTTCTACACGATGTCGCTTGCGATATAATTTGTCAAATGAGTGACTGGATGAATGGGCGATGGATTGTGTGAGGGATGAAACGCAACTGAAGTGATTTTACATTTTTAATCGCATATAATGTGTCAAGTGAGTGTCGTTCTCATTAATCAGTTTGTCGCGCCGTTGTAGTAGTGAATGAGCACGATCCGATGTAGGTACTATACAAAGATGACTATGGTTGATGGTGATGATGATGATTATGAGGGTCAGAGTGAAATGAAGAAGTGTTGAATGTAAAGAGGCGGGGGATCAAATTGAA
Source organism: Criorhina ranunculi (assembly GCA_951813785.1). Classification (NCBI taxonomy): domain Eukaryota; kingdom Metazoa; phylum Arthropoda; class Insecta; order Diptera; family Syrphidae; genus Criorhina; species Criorhina ranunculi. Next base: position 8,717,092 of record OX638382.1, on the reverse strand, counting down.
AAAAGAGAAAACCTATGCAATAAATTTTGTCGCAGAGATTGCTAGCGTTTGTATGGGGATTAGTGAGGATATCCGGGTGGAATGTGATCTTTTCAGAGGGGATTTTTGGATGATTAGGGAAGATTAATTAAATGACGAGGCAGTTTTCTTTAAATAGAAGGAGATAACACAGTCTTTGCAATGTATGTGATGAAGAAGCAAAGGATGCAATCATATTTATGAGTCCATAGAATACTTAAAATTGAGAACAAACGTATGACCTGGTCTCGTAGAAAACCATTAGGGCGTTTCAAGAACGTGAACAATAGATCAAGCCAACTAGCTTCTAAATGCACAACAGGCGCCATTTGACGTCAATATATTTCAAGTTACGATTACGCGGTCAACGAAATGAGACATCGCAACACACATGGCATGTCACCGCATTTTGGAACAGTATTGACTGACTCGTGTCATTCGTGTGATTGTCAACGTTTCATGTGTTGACACGGTGACCTTTTACGGTGTGTTGACGGTGAAATGACGAATTTTCTCTAAGCGACAGAGAGTCATGGTGATGAATCATTTCATAGACCGTGTAATCGTAGCTTAAGTCATCATCTCTATTTGTGAGAGCGACAAGGTTCTTTACAGGGACTGTCTCAATCTATATTACATATTTTGATGCGACAGAAGTGTCTTCAATGTTCCATTTGGAAAGCAGAGATCAACAAACACACTGGAAAAATTTTATAAACAATAAAGGCCCAGTGATACTTCCCTGAGGAACCCAATGTTAGTTGAGAAAATGAATAGATTGGTGAGAAAGTTGTTTAGGCAAATACTTCGTGTAACAAAGTCCAAATCATTGTCTGTTTGTAGTTTTATGTCATCGACAATGTGCTACCTTTTCACCTATACACACTGATCCGCTCTGTTATGTCTCGAGCAATGTTCTTGCAAGTGGACATCCATCGAGTACTGTTTTTCAAAAGCTTCACAGCCTCACCACGCAATGTCTTAGGTTTAATGAATCAAAAAAGGAGAAGCGATTCGAAGATAGAACCTTATGGAACCTCATTATAGTTTGCATGCTGAACCCTCTGAGAACTTAAGACATATCAACCACAATTGTTGGGTCAATTTTCATCTCTCTTCCCGCGGTTGTTTTGCGAAAAACTCTGGTTTTGTCTGAAACTCGAACCAAAGCCAGTAGCTTCCTCAACAGACCATTGTTTTGAGACCACTGTTTCCTCCAGACTTCCATCATTGTCGAACCGGCACATCGGCCAAGCTCCGAAACGTAGTCTTGACTACTTCACGGAGCCTATAGCTAGATGTGGTGCTATTTTACCGGACGAAAGGGAGATGGCTCTCTATCTACCACTAGGATTTGCTGAGTTAAATTTTTGTACCGGGACATTGTCCTTGACAAGATTTTAAATGGTGGAAGTCTTTTGTGCGAAAAGAGCTTTCTACGCTCGGAAAGGGTCTACAAAGTGAATTTGTACAGTCTTTGATAATGGACCTAAATGTGTTGGATCCAACCTGCTTAGTTGGAACAGCCACTCAACCTAACCTTACTTAACCTGATGCTGAATCAGCCAGTCTAACCGACCCCTCACCTTAGAGGTTTCTACAATGGAACTGGACCTCCAGGTTGGGGTTTGTGCTGCCGGCCGGGGTTACTGCCCGTCGATGGAAAAAATCTATAGGTAGTTACGAAGCAACAGCAAAAGAAAATAGTTTGTGTTTTTTGATAGATCAGTATAAATGCTAATTCACTCACTTTTTTCAACACAAAAATACTTCAAATCAGGTCTTAGAGCCATATGAGACATTCACCTAAATTCCTTCATTTTCAACTCATAATCTCCCCTTAGAGTAACCGGATTTTATTTATGAATTTATAAATTACCAATGACAAACTATAATTATAAACTTAACACTTATTGATCGCCCCTTCAACACCAAATTCAATTTAATTTGAAAAAAATTATAAAATATACGCTACAGCCATGGTTATAACTACATAAAAGCGTAATTTATTTCCCAGTAGCTACCTTTTGAATTACCATTTCCAATGAACAACATGTGTCACCCTAAATCATAAACCAGTAGTTCTTCTGTGTGAGGTTTTATTCAAACTAAAAATCCCATTTAAATATATGTATCGTGTATCTGAAATCTGATTTGTTAATTTGTATTATCTTATCATTTAAACTCATCTGAGTGCTTTAAATCGATTGATTGAATAAATTAATATAAAAATGTGTGTGCGTGCGTGTTTGGTTTATTTTCAGAACGCAACTTCACAAACTGTGCAAATATTTGCCAATCAATTACCCGGCAATGAAACTTGAAGTATATCTACATGACCTTATCGATTACCCCCCCCCCCTTGAAAAAAAATATGAGGAAGTAAAAAATGAGACTCATTTTGTCACCGATATCACTCACTTATCTATTAATCTTTCACGTATTATACGTATAGATATGAAATTGTACTCTTCCATCGATCAAATAATAAATTGTGCAACATAGACAAGGGAAATGCCCTTGTGGTCGAACCAGAAATGACATAGATACCCCGAAGATATCACCTCCGCACCTAATAGATACGTAACATAACGAGTAAGTAGCTTATTCAGAGTATCTTTTATGCGGGCAAAGTACGAAAGAAAAACGGCCAACGACGACGACGTCGACAACGAAAAACTCAAATTTTTTTTTCTTTTTTTGTAATTTTTCTTGTCAACATTTTTAATTAAACTTGTGTGTGTAGATTGGCCTTCTTGTTGGCCCCACTTCCTTGGCCCAGTCGTGGGTATAGTTACATTGTAATGAGATAACTGTGACACCCCTTATACTGGAGTCTCTTCCATGCTTTGTAGGTTATGTAGGTGGGTGCTGATTAAGGTTTCGTTATCTCATTACATGCACATGAATTGGGCAACTCCTATTCCTCATGATAGTTTGTTTGGTCTGGGCCTATTGATATTGGGAGCTTTATCAATAGAACTCGTTTATTGCGCAATTGTTATTGATATTAGTGTATTGTACAATTGGATTTTTTTTTATAGGTGGCTTGTTCGTCAAAGTCGTTGTCATCGTCGTTGTCGTGGTCGCCTATTGTTGTGTAAGGTATTGGTCACAGAGTTCATTTTTGTTTTGACTCACGTGAGTCTCACGAATTTTTTTTTTTAGAATGATAACACGCTGTGAAGGTGTATTGAAAGAGATTGCATAAAGTGCTGAAATTGGGGCAATTGTTTTGAAATTGGGGTTGTGTAAGACAGAAGTAGGTAAATTGACTAAAGAACTTTTAGTGTGGCAGTGTGTATAAAAAAGAAGACGCACAGTGGGACTTGTACATCGACTTTATGGAGAAAGAACCTTATAACGACCGATGGGTCAACCTCAACTTAATTGTTTACAGTCACAATAATCTTTATTGTCAGTTACTTATCTTCAAATCTGCGCAACTGGGTAACAACTCATCCAGAGAGCAAGTAAGCTTGACATTGAGTCTTCTGGGGCCAAGTTGTTTCTCCCGCGATCGTGTAACTCGTTAGCATGAGTTATACGATCTCTAGAGAGCATGCTCGTGCTTGCTCATTCAGTGATATCATCAGCTAACCACAGACCTCTTGGTCTTACTTATTAACTTACTTAGGGTGGCGTTTCAGACCAGGGTGGGCCTGGGCCTCAACTAGGTCTTCAATAGACCTTTTGGTCTATTCGATGCAAATGCACAATTCTAGGGAACTCATATAAACACTGTGGAAGGCGTTCAAGTGGTTGAAGTAAGATACCAATATCCGGGTACGTAAGCCGTTCCAACGGTGATCCAGCGGGATGTTGAGATCAAATCAGAATGTTCACCATCGAAATTCTTCATATTTGATGTCGGGAGCTGAATTTATTTTCCAACAGAGAAGTTGTACTGAAATTGGTTTATCTTTATTTCATGGAGTGTGTCTTCGCTAATACTTCGTTTGGTGAACAAAAGATGGCGTACAGCCTTTTTATGTAATATAATTGCAAGTATGGACAAACAATAATCTCGATCAATAACTACCTGTCACTCGACCAAATTGTACAAAACTAAACCCGATTATCAATTTAATTGACAGAATTTGAATGAAAAATAAATGATTAGATGCAGTTATACAACGAATTAAACTGTACTTATTCAAATGGGATACAATTAAAGTTAAATTAACATCATTCCCATCTAAATGGTAACCTGAAATGGTTTTTTCGATTTTAGTTTAAATGAAAATGTCATGGAAGAGGATTCTCATTTGTCTATTGACTATTCTAACATTCGTTTTGGCAAAGGTATTTTGCTTAAGTTAAAGATCCCAATCGTATCTAATCTGTTTCCGTTCATTAAAAGCGTCCCTTTGCGTTAAACATCACCGAGGTAACATGCTTTCGGTATGGAGATCTAGTTTCAAAACTTGAATGCCGCCTGACGGAGATCGCAAATCAAACTGTCTTAAGTGGATTTATAGTTTTCTCTAAGGAAGTGAAGGCTTTTCAACTCAAAGTCTCTACGGAATTCACAAGTCCTGGTCCTGATCCGATGGTAAATAAGTTTAACTTCACCTTGGACGGGTGTAAAATTTTGAATAGAATGGGAAAGAGTAATATTTTCAAAGTTGTACTCTCATATATGAGACGTTCGGGGCATTTACCAGAACGATGTCCTATAAGTGCTGTAAGTTTGAATGTGACAAGCCCTGCTTTGTGCTACTAATTCAATTTTGGATTTTTTTCTAGAAAGAGAAATTTACTGTCAATAGATTTGGATTTGATGCAGATATACTGCCGCTGTACACACCAGAATTCAAGTTCCTGGCGAACATGCGTGTTGTGTTTAAGTCGGAGGTGGCTTTTAAGATACTGGCTATAGGACGTGTTGATTACAAGAGAAAATCATTTTTTATGAAGACTTAGGAAAAAGAAAAAGTCAATAAAATGTATCGAACAGTATTTTTTTTTTTTTTAAATAAACAAGAAATATTTGATTGTGGATAGTCTGTCTGATCAACTCGCATAGTGATTGAATCCTTGACGTTTAATGCAGATAGGGCCATGAATCGTCCGAAAATCTTTAGAGGCACTTTTTTAAAGTTAGGGGTTACATCCTGTTTTTTTCAAGCTACAGTGCAAAAGAGTATTTAAATGTCAAAGTGATGTCACGGTTGGATGCCTCAGCTGATGGACTTTGCTGATATTAGATATCATGAATAAGCACAATGGAATAATAACTCAATTATCGGCATTCTGATCAGATTTCACCCGCCATTTTTGGCTAGACACAGAGAGTACAATACAGTTTACTATATAACGATTGTTCTATACAAGGACAAAATCATAAGTGTTGATGAAAAAGTTTCATCGGGATTGTAAGTTTTAGAAATCTTGCACCGTGAAAGCAAGATTTTTTTTTTTTATAATTCACTAGCGCTAAAGGGGTTATGAATACTCTTATGATGCTATTCACACACCGCTAGTGTTGGTGTAGTTATTTTGAAACTCAGGTGTTATTAGGTTTCAGTCTTTTTGCTCCGAGGGTGGTGTCCAGAATGACTGGGGAGAATTATTGGTTTTGTTGTCATTGCTTATAATTCACAGTATTTCTTTCGAACATCCCGATGTCATAAGTACGATCAACACTTTCAAGCCATAAGTTCACCCTGCTGCCAGTGTTATGCCTATGCAGTAGAATTGACGTTAGGTTTTTTCGCAGTTGATCGACTTTTTTTTTTTGGGATCGGGATTCGAACCTGGAACCTTCAGCGTGAGAAGCGATGATGCAACCAATACATCATGGGCACCCCTTAACAATTGTACCAATTAGCAGCATCATACATTTTTTCAACTTCACCGGACGAATGTGAAAACTACTCTTCTTGGTCACACCCTCACGTTAGTTACGTGGATTATCACACACTCGTACAGGAACTTTGGTAGCTTTATAGATCTAGCTCGATAAGAGATCCATATACAGCCGCATTAGGAGTGTATGAAGTTGTTGAATCGTTGACACAAAATCGAAGAGAATCTTCTATTTAAGGCTTTTGAAAATCACAACAAGCCCTGCCTTACAAAAAAAAAAAAACACATTGCATATTTTGATGACTTCTGCATGTGGTTTGGGTAAACTTTTTGTGCTGTCGGCGTCGACCTTTTGCATTCCGGACACCGAGCATTCGTTCAACTATCTCGTGCAAATGACAGATTAAAGTGTACTTTCCCACACGATAGTAATTATAGGTTAAGTTCAGCAATTATACCATCGGACACTAGTCTTTACTGACATGCAATCGGCAGAATGTACCAGACCATGGTGCCGAATAATAGATACCAAATTGGTGTTTAAATCCTAAATATCTTTAAGCATTTCATATCATTTAAAGCCCGACCACATTCAACTGTCAGTTCCATTAGAAAATGTGTTTCAAATGGAAGCTTACCAAGCTCTTCCTTCAACTACAAGTCATTTATTTTATCCAAACTACAGTAAGTTTTAAAGAATTCTGCTTTAGGAACCACATTTAATTTCTAATTTATTTTTAGCGCCTATTTGACGTAAAGTTACATAACGCGACGCTTGAAATATACTCACCCAAAGTAACAAATTGGTCTTGTGGATGCTTTACGCATGACAATGTAAACGTCATTTATGCTTACTTTGTGCTAAAACAACCAATCTACGCATTGAGTATCCATACAACAACCGATATCATTCGCGGTTCCAACAAGACATACCGTGTTTACGATCAAGTTTTTGATTTTTGTGATTTCTTAAAGCAAACTCGCAAAAGCAGCCTTGCTTCAAGTGTATACAGAGATATGAAAGAATTTGGACATTTTCCTATAAGTTGTCCACTAAAGGCGGTAAGAGTGTTGACCGAAATTATTCGATTGTCAGTGAGACAGCAATATCTTTATTTTTAGAATGAAAACTTTTCGCTTTCGAACTTTCACTTGAATGCTGAGCAATTTCCACCATATACACCGGAGATGACTTTTATCTTTATTGTGAAGGTATACGACGAAAAGGAATACGTGGGACAAGTTACTATAAAAGGAAGTGTTAAATCAAAGAGGAAAAGGTCCTCGGCTTCAATGAAATTTTTTAAACAAAACTAGGAAACGGTTTGTCTGTTTGGTATAAGTTGTCCTTGAAATTGATCTGTACTTTGTTTTATCCCGATGTAAAATACACAAGAAGACTTGAGCTTTTTCAAGCCTTATATTTTAAGTGGACTGTATTAAAAGAAAAAGTAAACTACTAAAAATACACGATACCCGTTACTTTCATATACCATAAGTGAGTATCCCTTATGTTATTCTAAGTTTGACCACCATCTTCAGACTTAAAGTTGTATAAGATGTCAAACAGCTTTTTCCACATGTGTTACCTCAGTAGTAGTCGAGGACTAATACAGCCACCTTGAGGTATCCCTTTGCCGAAACTTTGTTCAAAAGATCTGAAAAGTCCCAATACAGGAATCTATTTCGGAAAGAGATTCTCGAAAGGCTTCACTTTACATTTCTTAGGCTATAGTGTTCTCCATGGCATCGCGTATGGTCTAATGATCGAGTGCTTCTGCCCTGCTTGAACTCATTCAATCTTCTTACGAAAAACTAATTAGGGTGTAATTTCAGTGTTTAAAAAACAATTACATCCGATAATTCAATTTCAAATAAAAATCATCATCATCAACCGCTCTTTATTGACTTGTAACAGATTAAGTGCACCAGACCATGTTGCTAAATAACAAAAGCCTAATCGATATACAGGTTAGATATAATTTAACAGTTTCAAGTCAACCAGTCAGTTCCATTCGAAAATGTATCCAAAGTGGAAGCTTTCCATACTCGTTCTTCACCTGCAAGTCGTGTATTCGGTTCAAACTGCAGTAAGTTTTCGTAACTTCTTCTTTTACAACTGACATTTAACATCTCGTGTCTGAATCATTTCAGCGTCAATTTGATGTAAGTTTTTACAATTTAACGTTTGAAGTTTACACGCCTTTAGTTCGAAGGTATGCTGGTGCACTTTCGGTTTACAACAATGTAACAGTGGCGAATGCTTACTTCAAAGCAGAGCAACCAATCTATGCTGCAACTATGCATGCAACACTTGACATCATTCGTGGTCAAAACAAGATGTTCCGTGTATTTGATGAAACAATAGATTTATGTAAGGTCATAAGGGAATCGCACAAAAGCAGCTTAGCAGCAACTATGTACAAGGATTTGAAACAATTTGGACATTTGCCTACAAGTTGTCCAGTAATACCTGTAAGTTTGGAATGTAATATGCTGGTATAATTTTATAGCTGGTGGTTTATTTTCAGAATGAAAAGTATTGGCTTACGAACTACAGCATAAATGCTGAGCAATTTCCACCATATACACCGGAGATGACTATGATTGGTAACGCGAAGGTGTATATGAATGAGGAATACGCAGGACATGGAACTCTAATTGGAACTGTTAAATCCAAGAAGAAGAAGAACAACTTAACTGTTGAGAAATTGCAACTAAATAGAGCTTTGAGGTCTTTGCCTATTTATAAACTAGATTTCTGAAGTAATAAAAGTTTGTTTTATCACGACATCCTGAGACGGGTAGTATCTAACAAAACAAAAAAAGTTGAAATGACTTAGTAATCCAGCATCTAGAGTCTGACTGAACGCAAAACACTGATGATGTACATAAACAGCACTTATCCTTGTTGTGCACTAATCAATAAATGCAAACTCATGCACTTATCTTCACACAATTCAGTTTTTTTTTTTTTTTCTTTTTAAAGATTGGCTCTCCGACTGATGCATATGGCACTGCGATCTAAAAGATATATTTTACCTGGACCCAGTTAGACTTTAAGATCCCCGATTTTCCTTATGAAGTTGAGGATATCTTCAGTCGAGGCACAACGAATGTCCTCTGGTGTTGAAATTCCTGACTTTATTTTGTTCTAGAGTCGGATGACGCTTAAAGCATGTCTAAGTCCCTGAATGTTGTTCCAATAGGATTAAAAGTTCCGTTTTCCTCAGCAGTCCAGACTCGTTCTAAATGCGGAAGAAGGGATGCCGCAGAAGGGTTCAGCACCTACATATGTATCTTTCTGAAGAACATTTTCTGACAAGTTGGTCTGCAATTTCATTGCCTCCAATTCTTCTGTGTCCTTGAAACCTACCAGAGTTTGACTTTATTTCGCTGGGTCAGGTCTTAGAGAGCATTGAAACAGCCTGAAACGGCCTTTAAGTTGCAGTAATGGGAGCTCAGTGTTTTGAGCGCTGTTTGACTATCGGTGATTCCGTTGATGGTTGCCCCTTTTATGCCGGATTCAACAATAATATTGACTCAGGTATCAATGGCATATAGTTCTGAATCTAAAAGTGCCTTAGAGACTTTGTGATTAGGGCCATAAAAAGCGGATCCAACACCGGAGTCCATATTTGATTCGTCAGTATGTCGGCAGTTTCCCAGGAATTACGTTTCGGAATCTCACCGTCATTGGCCTTGTGTAAGTAACGGATTTCAATTTCAACACCCTTATCTTTACGTCTACCTTAAGTCAGAGGCTGCAATTGCTGTTTAATCTGTGACTTTAATCCTCCTAGTTGAAGTGGAGATATGTTGGGGTACAAGGGGTTACATCCGGTTTATTTTGCTCTACAGTGCAAAAGGGTAGTTTAATGTCAAAATGATGTCACGTTTGGATGCCTCAGCTGATGGACTTCGATGATATTAGATATCATGAATGAACCCAACGGAATAATAACTACATTATCGACATTCAGATCAGATCTCATTTGGCAATTTTAGGACAGACAGAATCTACAATACAGTTCACAATATAACGATTGTTCTACACAAGGATTGTAAGTTTTAGAAATCTCGCATTGTGAAAGCAAGAATTGTAGCAATAAGCACACACTGGCAAGTTAGGGATTCCTTTTAACACTCATTGCCGTAGCTGCAACTATATAACACTTGGCAAAAAGCCTTTTTCAAGGAATATTCAGAGATCCATGGCATACAAATTTGCAACGTCATTAACCTTTTCCACTTCCCCGGATGGATTTGGAAACTACTCGGTCATACCCTCACGTTAGTTACGTGGCTAGTACAGGAACTTTAGTAGCTTTCTAGATCTAGCTCGATAAGAGATCCTTAAACAGCCCCAATAGGAGTGCTTGAAGTTGCTGAATCGTTGACACCACTTCGGAGAGAATCTTTTATTTTAGACTTTTGAAAATCACGACAAAAAAAGAAACACGTTGCAAATGCCATATTTGGATGACTTCTGCATGTGGTTTGGGCAAACTTTTTGTGCTGCCGGCCTCGTCTTTTGCATTCAGGAAGCGGAGCATTCATTCAACTATCTCGTGGAAATGACAGATTTAAGTGCACAACGATAGTAATTAGGGGTTAAGTTCAGCAATTATACCATCGGATACTAGTCTCTACTGACATGCAATCGGCAGAATGTACCAGACCATGGGCCCGAATAATAGATACCTAATCGATGTTTGAATTCTAAATCTATTTATGTGTTTCATATTATCTAGAGCCCAATCATAGTCAACAGTCAGTTCTATTCAAAAATGGGTCCCAAGTGGAAGCTTTCCATGCTCGTCCTTCAACTACAAGTCATTTATTCTATCCAAACTACAGTAAGTTTTAAAGAACTCTACTTTAAGAGCTTCATCTCATTTCACAAGTTTTTCAGCGCTTATTTGACGTAAAGATACACAACGCGACGATTGAAATATACTCACCCAAAGTAACAAATTGGTCTTGTGGGTGTTTTACACACGACAATGTAAGCGTCATTAATGCTTACTTTGTGCTAAAACAACCAATCTACGCATTGACAATCCATACAACAGCCGATATTATTCGTGGTTCCAACAAAACATACCATGTTTACGATCAAGTTTACGAATTTTGTGATTTCTTAAAGCAAACTCGCAAAAGCAGCCTTGTTTCAAGTGTATACAGAGAAATGAAACAATTTGGGAATTTGCCTTCAAGTTGCCCTCTAAAGGCGGTGAGTTCTGCTAGAAATCGTTTGATTTTCAGTGAGGATTCATAGCTATATGTTTATTTTTAGAATGAAAACTATTCGCTTTCGAACTTTCACTTGAATGCTGAACAATTTCCACCATACACACCGGAGATGACTGCTTTCATAAACGTGAAGGTATACTACGGAGAGGAATACGCTTGGACAATTTGCTATCATAGGGAGCATTGAATTAAAGAGGAAGAAGTCCTCGGCTTCAATGAAATTTCTTAAACAAAACTAGGAAACGGTTTGTCTGTTTGGTATAAGTTGTCCTTGAAATTGATCTGTACTTTGTTTTATCCCGATGTAAAATAAACAAGAAAACCCTTAAGGTTATTTTTATATACGATTAGTGAACATCCCTTATGTTATTCTAAATTTGACCACCACCTTCAGAATTAAAGTTGTATAAGATGTCAAACAGTAATGTCTACATATGTTTCCTCAGTAGTAATCGAGCACTATTACAGCCACCTTGAGGTGGCGGTTTCCCTTTGCGGAAACTTTGTTCAAAAGATCTGAAAAATCCCAATTCAGGAGTCTATTTCGGAAAGGCTTCAGTTTGCATTCCTTAGACTATAGTGTTCTCCTTCTTACGAAAAACTTATTAGGGTGTACTTTCAGTGATATGTGTTTTAAAAAAAAACAAAATTTCACCCTACTAATATTATAAAAGTGAAACGTCGTCCGTTTGTTTGTTTGTTGCTCTGTAACACGAAAACTAAGGAACCAATCAACTTCAAATTTTGCACACAGAGTGCCTGAATCTTGGGTCATAGTATAGGCTAATTTTGCAAATTATAGGTGGGCGAAGCCGCGGTTAAAATCTAGTTTCAAATAAAAGTCATGATACCATCAACTGGTCTTTACTGAGTGGTAACAGAAAAGTGCACCAGACCATGTTGCTAAACAACAAAATCCTAATCGATATTCAGGTTTGATCTAATTTAACAGTTTCAAGTCAACCAGTCAGTTCCATTCGAAAATGTATCCAAAGTGGAAGCTTTCCATACTCGTTCTTCACCTGCAAGTCGTGTATTCGGTTCAAACTGCAGTAAGTTTTCGTAACTTCTACTTTGACAACTGACTCATCTCGTATCTTAATCATTTCAGCGTCAATTTGATGTAAGTTTTTACAATTTAACGTTTGAAGTTTACACGCATAAAGTTCAAAGGTATGCTGGTGCACTTTCGGTTTACAACAATGTAACAGTGGCGAATGCTTACTTCATAGCAGAGCAACCAATCTATGCTGCAACTATGCATGCAACACTTGACATCATTCGTGGTCAAAACAAGATGTTCCGTGTATTTGATGAAACAATAGATTTATGTAAGGTCATAAGGGAATCGCACAAAAGCAGCTTAGCAGCAACTATGTACAAGGATTTGAAACAATTTGGACATTTGCCTACAAGTTGTCCAGTAATACCTGTAAGTTTCGAATGTAATATGCTGGTATAATTTTATAGCTGGTGGTTTATTTTCAGAATGAAAAGTATTGGCTTACGATCTACAGCATAAATGCTGAGCAATTTCCACCATATACACCGGAGATGACTATGATTGGTAACGCGAAGGTGTATATGAATGAGGAATACGCAGGACATGGAACTCTAATTGGAACTGTTAAATCCAAGAAGAAGAAGAACAACTTAACTGTTGAGAAATTGCAACTAAATAGAGCTTTGAGGTCTTTGCCTATTTATAAACTAGATTTCTGAAGTAATAAAAGTTTGTTTTATCACGACAACCTGAGACGGGTAGTATCTAACAAAACAAAAAAAGTTGAAATGACTTAGTAATCCAGCATTTAGAGTCTGACTGAACGCAAAACACTGATGATGTACATAAACAGCACTTATCCTTTTTGTGCACTAATCAATAAATGCAAACTTATGCACTTATCTTCAAACAATTCAGTTTTTTATTTTTTTTTAGGATGGCTTTCCGACTGATGCATATGGCACTACGACCTAAAAGATATATTTTGCCTGGACCCAGTTAGAGTTGAAGATCCCCGATTTTCCTTATGAAGTTGAGGATATCTCCAGTCAAGGTATAACGAATGTCCTCAGGTGTTCGAAGTTCTTTGTGGAGAAAGCATTTCCTGACTCTTCAGAGAACCCTCTTGAATGGTTTTGTTCTAGGTTCGGATTGCGCTTTAAGCCTGTCTAAGTCTCTGAATGTCGTTCCAATAGGCACTTATACGTTTTGCACTTATTCAAACATTACTAGATGAAAAATTTGCGAATTGACAAGGGGTTTTTGAAGGCATTGCACTAAGACGGTTTTTGCACGGTTCTTCCTATTTAATGTCAACACAATTATACTCATGATGTTGATTATTAGCACCGTCATCGGCCTAGTGTTAGTAACCTCTAAAACAGATTACAATTTTGAACTGCTTACACAACAATTCACCCTTATCTTATCTAATACTTCGTTGATTCCCGTAAATGTTTCATCTGATGCGTAGAAATAGTGGATTTATCATGGATTTGCTTAAGATAGCTCTTGCTTCGCTTATGTATTTCGAATGACAGTCAAAGTAACTTATAACGACTGTGTTGGTTTTGCCAACTTTCCAAGTTCAAGATACATATAAGAAATGGCGACTATCAGGTCTGTATTTATGAAGTCATTCACTTGATGGGGTTTAGCATTCTGAACAACAACAGCGGCGCTGAACCATAACGATCGATCGCAAAACCATCAGCGTAAATAGTTAATTCGTCATGCAATTCGATTAAATAATTGTAATAGAACTATCAATTAAAAAAAAATTAAAAATTCAGAAAACAAATAAAGTATTTAAAAAAATGTTTTGTTATTTAAATTTTAGCTAGCATTCGAAAACCATTACAAAAATGAATCCACGGATTGTTTTATTTCGCCGCCTGCTCTTGTTGGTGGTTTTGACAAAGGTCCATGGAAGGGCAAGTTAACCACAAATCATAGTTTTGTGTTAAATTTTTTTTATTTTGTTTGTTCTTAAATAGCGAAATTTTGGAATATATTTGAAAGCCGCTACTTGTACGACTAATTCCTCTTACTTTCAACTCAATGAATGTCGTGTGGATACAAGCGTTGATCCACCGCTTGGATATTTTGATATAAATGTCCTTCGTGAATTATCCGAACCGCAATACTCATTTGATGTTATTATTCGTAGAAATAACGACGAACTGTATCCGTTATTCAATTCAAAAGATAACGATATGTGTGAGTTCTTAGAAGGAAAAGTTGGAATAAGAATGTTAAAGATCTTTAGAGATATTTTAGCAAAGTCAAGCAATATACCGAACAAGTGTCCTATTGAAAAAGTGAGTGTAGAACGAGTTTCACTGGTGTTTATTTATTTATTTATTATTTTTATTATTTTATTTCAGGGCTATCAATATGTGATAAGTGATGCCGTTTTTGATCCTGAAGCATTTCCACCGTACTTTCCGGAGGCAGTTTTCATTGTACGTGTTAATTGTACTTTAAAGAATTATTCCGTTTTATTTGTCGAAGTTATGGGAGAGGTTAAGCAAAAGTCTAAGAAATGGTTTGGTTAAGATCGGTATAAAGATGAATTTATTTTGTTACAGTCAACAAAAAAATAAAAAATAAATAAAACAAGGTGCAAAACAATTGAAGAATCTTTTACTAGTGATGAAAGCAAGTTTCATTCAAATCCAATGTGCGGTTTATTTACCAACTCAAAACAAACAAATAGAAACCAAATTTTTATTTATTAAAATATCTTTGACGCCGAGGACTTCTTTCTTTTTGATTCGATTTTTCCGGTGAGAGTAAGGCGCCAAGAGTAAACTCCATCATAGTTTACTTTTATATCGTAAATTAAGAGCATATCCGGTGTATAAGGAGGAAGTTGATCGGCGTTTATGTAAAAGTTCGAAATCGAATAGTTTTTATTCTAGAAACAAGTAAATAATCAAGACATATGTGCTTATCAGAATTGATTAAATCTTACTGGTAATATTGGACAAGATCTTGGTAAATGTCCAAAGTTCTCCAATTCACTGTATAAAATTGTCGTCAATGAACTTCTGTATCTGGTCGTTAAAATGTCGCAAATATTAAAAGTCAATTCATATACACGATACGATGTCTTATTTGCACCACGTATAACATCAACCGTCGATGTAGAATTATTGCCTTCAAAAACTACTTCAGAATTAATAAAGTAACCACTGAAAACTGGTATGTTGTTGTATTCTGATAGTCTAGCAGCAAAAGTTTTCACTTTAGTCGAGAAAACTTCAAATTTAACATCAACTAATTTTACATCAAATTGACGCTGAAAATGGTCACAGTTAATGGGAGATATTTTGAAGTTGTATCAGATTTTTGAGAGCCTACCTTGCCTTGCACCCAATAGAAAACGAATAGATGGAGGAAGAGTGTAAAAACCGTCCGTTTTTGACACATTTTTTAAAGAAACTAACTGGCTCTGGCAGACTCTATGTCCAATATAAAAAAAATTTGACTTTGTCTAGTATTCGGAATCATGATCCGATATAGTTTTCCTATTGCATGTCACCAGTATCTGATTGATTAATGGGTGGACAATTTTGTGGAAGAGTGAACTCCTATCTTCTGCACGCACTAAATTTGTAATAGTCCCTCGATGGATTGTCACCACTGAAAATCAATGGTGAAGGGGCCACGCATAGAATCATTGAGAAACTGTATGCTCTGTATGGCACAATAGATCTTTCAGGTCGCAGAGCCTAACCAATGGCAGATACTTTACCTGAAAAAAAAACTTAGAGCTACATCAGCCTACATAACAAACTGTAAGACATACGCAAATGCTCTAAGACTGGAGGGTGATTGCACTTACAAATTTTGCGACCGTAATACTTTGATCCACAAAAGCGGATGGAGAAGGAACACTAATCGTCTCTAGGGTAAGAAGCGGTGTTTTTTTTTTTATAATTCAAAAGAGGTTGCGAATAGAATATCCTATTCACACACCACTAGTGTTGGTGTGGTGATTTTGACAAAAAAAAAATAAATATTTGTCTTGACAGCTCATCGAGAGACCTTAGTTTTCACAACCACGAATGGAAGCGACCTACAGTGTTATTGCCGACTCCGAATGGCGGATTGAGAAGCTTTTTCATGATAGATAATACTCTTGCAAGTTTGTCATGCCTGCAAAGAGGTTGTTCCGCGAAAAAAAAGTTGAATGGTTTCGAGGATCGAACCTGAGTCCTCTCTCTAAACAGTCCAACGCACTAACCACTAAGCTACAGCAACCAAACTTACTGTTTTTGACACTCAAGTTGTATTTGGTTTCGGGTTTTAAGGAGACTCATTAGTATTGTTGTCCTTGCTTATAATTCACAGTAATTCCTTCCAAGTCCCTAATGTCATTATTCCTTCTCAATAATATCAACACTTAAAGCTATATGACCACCATTATGCCTATGCAGTGGAGTTGACATCACCTTCTTTCGCAGTTGATCGACTTTCTTGACATTAGGAGTTAAAACTGGAATCTTCAGAGTAACGAGCTAACCACTACTTCAAAATCCGATATTATCTGCAACTGGAAAGGTAGCAGCTTTTGAAAGGGCATCAGTCATTTTGGATCCATAGTAACAGTCACAGACTCTCTCAGAAGTCATGAAAAGCTTCGATAGGGGCTGAGCCTATTAAAAAACTACAGAAAACAGTTCCAATTCTATTTGGATTCAAAGGATGATTCTTACAAAAGCAGTTTTCCAACAAATCCGCAATAAAAGCACCTTTAGTCACAGTCCACTTCTAAAAAGTCTTATTGAATTTATTTTTATTTTTATGAGACATTTTTCCATTAAGGATTGTTTGAAAAATCTTGATCTTCTTGTCATTGAATGTTAGAATAACTTTAAAACCAGGTTCTGGTACAAATGCAGGTAAATATTCCGGATCCAGGACTATATGTTGGTATTTATAATAGAAGTCCTTTAAAAAAAAAAACAAAAAACAAAAAATGTTATTAACTAACCGTTTTAAGTTGTTCATAACTCACCGCTGAAATTGGTTTAAGTCTTGACCATTCACCATACTTCCCAAGGACATCCTTTAAAAGTTGTGTAAAAATGGTAACGTAATATTTTTATTCATAATTCCACATCCTTCTAAATTTGTTACTTTAAACACCGACATTATATCCTTATTTTGACGATTCAAACCGATCGATCTATACGGCTATCATTGACTTTCTTTTGCAATTATACATCGAAATTGATTCGAAGAATTTCTAGAAATTTCACAATTTTACAAGAATACCTTATAAGGAAGGAGATAGGTGCTGTGTTTAAAATTGAAGTGAGGATTTGTTGGAGAAAATTGAATTACGACAGCAGTTGTGGTGAAAATAAAAGTTACAAGGATCAATATCGATAATTCAAGCCGAGTTATGTTCGTCATTTCAATCTAAACTTAGAGATTGATGGGGTAAACACAAGTTGAAACAATTAGGTTGTTGTAAACGGAGCATATAAGCGGTTTTTAATTGCCTTCAGCACGCTACTTATCGATTTGTCATTATGATAAAAATAGAGATACTCCCTATCTAAAAGGTGATCGTATCGAATTCGAATGTCGAAGCTGAACTTTTTTATTGCGTATTTCAGTCGACCGTGTCGACATGAGGAATTTGTCCATCATACCAAGTCTGTATTCCTAGATCCGTATCAAGTTTTGTTGAATTTTCTAGTTTGTACAACACCAATTCCCTCCATCATACACGCCCGAATCTCGCTCATAAACAAATGCGAAAACGCTTGCAATGTCATCCAAAATTCATCGTATGGAACTTGCTTCCAATGTATCACAGAAGACCTCATGTGTGGTGGAACATTATACTTACTTACTTACTTACTTATCAGGCCAGCGTCCCTTGAAGGGTCTGAGCCTGAACTAATGCCTCTTTCCATCCTTTACGGTCCCGGGCACGCTGCTTCCAGTTTACTAGACCAAGGTTTCTGGCGTTCGCGATTGCCTGATCTTTAAACCGGAGGTTCGGTCTTCCTCTTCTTCGTGAACCAGGTGGCTGGGATTCGAAGATCCTCTTAGCTGGAGCATTCTCGTCCAAACATTAAACCACCTCCTTTTATTTAAAACACATTTGAAATACGTGTCCTACCCAGCTCTACCCATATCTTTTTGGACTCTTCAGATACGCATCCATTCCAGTTTATAATGAAAGCAAACACCGATGATGACATGACGCTACTTCAGCAGACTAAGTGGCTCCTCAGGTCCTTAAATGTCAGAAAAGGTTTTAGACGGGCCTACATTTCGTCATGAATGTTCATAGCTTTTAACCACAATCCATGGGCAGGGGTACAGACTTCCAAAAGACGGTCAAGCTAGTTGCTTCCTCTGCTAATCTAAAAAGCTGTCAAAAGTTATTTTCAAAGGTTTAGACAGCAATAAGGACCTAACTACACATTTGAGTTCGTAACGGACATCCATCTTACAAGATTCCGCAGCTTATAAGCATAAAGACAGCAGTCATTCGCTAGAGCAGGAGGTCGATTGACCAGCAATTCCCCTAACCAGACTTTGTTCATGACGAATTGGTCCTGCTCCACGAATCCGAAACACAAAAAGGAAGACAGCAACGAAAACATAAGTTGGTGAACACAAGACCCATACAACGAACCAATTCCAATTCTCGACGGAATCACTTAAGATCCATAAGTGGTTTGGACAAGAGGAAAAGGAACCTCAAACAACGTGGCGTGAAAAATTAGATTTTTCCAAACAAATTAGATCCGATTGTCTTTCTAGAGGCTCAAACTAGAATCCGGGGTAGACCTGGCACTTTACCAATGAGCGTCTCCACTCCGCTCGATCTTTAGCTAGCTGCCTGCAGCTTGGCATGCTAACTCCCCTTCCACTTGCGTGCGCCACCTGAATCGCGGTCTTCCTCTACTGCGCAGTCCCTAGGGGGTGGATTCAAAGATTTGTCGGCCCAGAGTATTGGTGTCCATCCCCCAGCTACCTCAGTCGTTGGACCTTTATTCTACTGGATAACCCGTCCAATTCGTCGTTGAAACCGTTCACAGTGGATTTGGTGTGCCATGACCACAAAATCTGTTATTTCTGAAACTGTCCATACGCCTCGGACCACCATATCCACCAAATCAGATCACAAAGCTGACCTTTGTAGCACCCGTCTTTGAACTTCCTTGTCACTTTAAACGTTGTCCATTCATCCAAACAAAACTTGAAGCTTGATACAAAGGTCTTAAGGTCAACCCTAAGGAACACCAACATAGAAATATTCACAAAAAAAGACACAAAATCCCAAAAATGTTTTAAAATGTCCTTCGACCTTTAATACTCTTCTTATGTACTATATTCCCTTGAGTGGTTATGTGCCAGAACTTTGTTTTCTTCTCCATCAAAATGGTTGTGACCTTAAATCGAGCATCTGGTATGTAGACAGGTAGACTGTCTGGATCTAAGGTTATGTTTCGGAACATATAATGATAACCCTTAGAAAAAAAAAGTTGTCATTCGATTTTTTTCCACTCTACATCCACTCTCTCACTTACCACTGGAATAGGACACTTTTCTGGCCATGTGCCCGCTCTCTGCAATGTTTCCTTGTACATTCTCAGTAACGGTAGAGTTATATTTTTTCGAAGTAACACACATGCCTCTACACTTTTTGCTCGGAATAATGAAATTGCTTCCTTATTCGGTCGTTCCAAGTCTACCAAAAAATCCAAACGGAGGTCTTTTATTTCTTTAATCATATGTGCATCGATGTCTAATCCAGGATTACGGGAAGACTTGTCTATGATGCAGGAAACGTTTCCAATAAACTTCTTGTTGAAGATGCAATCAAAGTCGGTTAGAATTAACCTGTAATTTCGCTATAATTAACTTTAATTAATTGGAGGTTAAATTTTTTGAAGGAAAATTAGATTATGTTTCACCCATGCAAAGACGCTGGATAGGAACACTAAAATAAGGCAGATCAATCGCACTCTGGTAGCCATTTCAATTTACACTGAGAACTTGGTATTGGCTAGGTTGGGATTGCACTCTCAAGTGATCGAAATGGAAAAGTGTTTTTTAATGAGCGAGTTAATGAGTTTGTAATTGTTTTCAATGTGGGACATGACCGACAAGCAGGTAATGATTTAATAATTAATAACACACTCGTATGCGTACATATGTGTGCATTTGCAAAGTTTTTAAGGGTTCTTTGACTGTTCAAATGAAATCATTGATGGTTTTATTCACCGCCCTAGACATAAAGAATCATGGACAGCAAGAACCTCACAGTTGATCTTTGTTTCTTCGAAGGCAATTGACGTGCTCTGATACAAGTCGCTTCATCGGCCTTAACTTGTACTCATAGCTTGCGCATTCTAACATCTACATAGACCAGTGACATCTGTCAAACTGTTTTGAAAGGCGTGAGAATAGAAATCATTGAGGAGTAATCCTGGATCTAAGGAATACGGAACTCTGTCAGCTTAAAAGGGAGCTTGGATCATGTGGTGAGTGTTTGATGCTGATGTGGTAAGCTCTTTATCACTGGAGTGCCTACACATTAAAATGGGGTCCTCTTTGTCTTTGATTCAGAGTGCTCAAGTAGAATGTGCTCGCCCCAACCGAAGTGAGTTCGAAGGTTGTGAGACCATTCGTAGCATATTTGTCGGTTATTTGATGAAGCAAACTTATGTGTAAAATCATGGCTACTGTCCCGGCTGTACGAGGTCTTTTCCAGGGGACAGCTTCTGCTCTATAGTATACAATGTTGCTCACCAGTACAACTAGCAAAGCATTGAAGTCTTACGGACGGACATTGAAGTACGAATGTCCTTTTGTGCACTATTTCTAAGCTCCGTCCGTAAAACTCCAGCACTGGTGAGCAGACCAGAGCCTGCCCCCTGAAAAGGGCTCGTGTCCAAAAGGATACCGAAAAACATTACAATTGTTGTGTCCCTTTTCGTTTCTCCTTCCATAGTGGTGACGAGTGGAACTTGTTTATTTTTTCTGAATCTTTAACCTAAGCCAGGTTCAATGGTATTAAGACTACTGAGCTATAACGTCTGAGTGCTGGAGTCTTTATGAAAAATGACAGCATTATAAAGCATTTTCCTTAGATACACATACACCTGTGCTCGCCGTTAGTGCGGTTAGTGCGTTGAACTGCTAAGCGAGAGGACACAGGATCAATCCTCAAAACCATCAAACATTTTTTCGCGGCACCACCCTTTCGCAGACATGACAAACCTGCAAGAGTATAATCTGGCGTGAGAAAACTTCTCAGTCCGCCGTTCGGAGTCGGCAATAAAACTGTAAGTCGTTTCCATTTATGGTTGTAAGAAGCTAGAGCTTGGCTCTCGGTGAGCTATCGCCCCAAATATTTGTATACATATTTACTCCTGTTTCTTCGACATCTGTAACGATACAGACTACGCTCAAGGACTCGATCATTTCGCTGAATTTTGCTAAAAAGTTCTGGAATGCAAGACAAGTCTTAATTCAGGCGAAGCTTAGAGGAGAACAAATCTGGACCCGAACCAATATTAGATTTGCAAACACAACTATAGATGGCAAGAGTCTTCAAGAATGAGGCAGACCAAACGAAAGCATTTTTTTGTCTTCCAGAAGAAAAGACACCTTAAGCCGAAAGTAGAATAGACTATTATCGAAGACACAGAAGCAGTACGGGACCAAGTCGACAACCATGTGGAACACCAAGATTCAGCTCAAGGTTCTTTTAAACAAATCTTGATCTTGTGCAATCCACGCACTTTAAACCCATCCAACCACACTTAAAAACACAATCACTTTAAAATTTTCTATAACCTTTAATTTTCTTCTTATGGACTATTCGCCCTTGAGTTGTTGTATGCCAAAAACTTATTTTTCTATCCAATAAGTTGACAATAGTTGTAAAACGAGCTTCTGGTACGTATGGTGGTAGATTCTCTGGATCCAAAGTCACATTAATAAATCTAAAATGATAGTCCTTAAGGAGACAAAGCACCTCATTAGTTTGTAGATTATCTCTTCTTTTGCTCACTCACCGCTGGAATTGGACACTGTTTGGGCCAGGAACCAGCTTTCAACATTGTGTCCTTGTACGTCTTCAGCAACGGCAGAGTTATATTCGTTTTCAAAACTCTGCATGCTTCAATATTAGTCACTTTGAATAATGTTATCGTGTCTCTATATGGTCGTTCCAAGTTTAAGGTGAAATCAATTCGAAAGTCTCTCACTTCTTTTATCATTTGTGCATCCATATTTAGTAGAGGGTTTCTTGCAAACTTGCTCAACTTACAGGATCCGTTGGCAATATAAACATCGTTGAAGATACACTTGATTTTGCTGATAATTAGCATGAAATTTCTCTGGAATTAGTATGACTTGAATTAATTGGAAATTAAGTTTAAAATTTAGAATAAGATTCACCAATGCATACGAAGTCGAGAGAGATAGTAAAATAATAATTACACAAACCGATTGCAAGCGTGATGCCATTTCAATTTAGACTGAGGATTTGGCTTTGTTTGCACTTCTTCGGTAACCAGGTTGCGAGAGCTATGTATATTTAATTACCGTGATTTTTATAATGAGTTTTGTCATTACTGATGGCAAAGAAGATTAGGGTGTTAAATGGACTCAATTGCGAGTTATTGCAAACATATTTGATGGCACTGTTCATATTTTGCATGATCCATTACTTAACCCTTAAAATCTGTGGTCTCTCACGATCGCCATATGATGTTTCTTGGGACCACTGATTGTACTTTGAAAATGCATGTGATCTTTTGACATTTTTTTTATGATATACTGTCTTCGTGATCAATGATCTTGTTCACGATCGGTAATCCTCACTTTGTTTTGTTAAATTCCCAATTAAGCTAGGCCTACTTTGTTAACACTGTACCGGAGAGCTGTTTAAACTTGGACAATGATTCACTACAAGCTACTCGGAAACGGTCTGCCCTTGGATTCCTCATGCTGACGAGCCCTTAGAAGACCTTGTTTCTACAGCATTTGCAGAAGACAATACAGACAATACGGCCTTGGCCAGAATGTGATCCTCTAGATAAGGATCTGACACTGGCATATTCGCGGACAACATTTGATTTCACCACTCATTCGGCAAACATGCACTTTTCCAAACAAAAATATTTGTTGTAATGGCTGCGGACTAAATTGTGAACAATAGGTGGAAAGTGAGAAGTATCTGCGACAGTCAACCTGAGCTCAATCCTATGCCTAGTACATAAATCACTCCCAATATAGTTAGAGAAAGGAGAATAAGAATAAGCGCAACTAAAATGTCTAATGAGCTTGCTAACCAAGGTACAGAAAAGCATTTCTCAGCACCTGAGCCCACATTAGGTCTCCCACCGTCAATCGAAGATGGCACTACTCTCCAAAAACGAAGTTTGTAGGAAATCCGCGGCGTTATTACTATCTCTTGGCTAACAAATTTCAGACCACTTATTGGCAATCTTACGGGCGACCAAGCTTTTGCCGAGCACCAACATGAAAGTCTTAAAGACCCTTGCTCCGCAGAAGATAGGTAAAGGGTTACCGAAGAAACTAATTAGACGTTGCCTTAGACATGGCTCAGCCAACGTATTAGTCAACGTACCAAGACATTTAACTCATATGAAGCCGAGACTTAAGGATAGGAGCTGATAGATAGAAGACCTTATTTGATTAGAGGGTCGGAATGCACCGACGCAAGGCAATGACGTCTAGCTTAGGTGAGTAGGTAGGTAGGTAGAAGTCATGTTTCAAGGGTGATACTGGCTTGCCAGTAAATAAACTCTAATAAATCCTTTCTTGTTCACCTTTGCAGCACTGCAATCTGACATCTGGATAGATTAAGACGGCCTATTTCAGCCAGCGGACAAAGTAAAAAAAAGTGTCGGATCGCTCCATAGTGTCGGACAAATCCGTTTCAAAAGTGATAAAAGTCCGGCGTTTGGAAAATATATGGAATAAAAATAAGTCTGTCAGTTTGCATGAAGCCTTCTCCTCTTGCTTTTGTAAAATCCATTTATCACTGGCCAAAATAAAATCAAAAAAAAAAAGAAAAAAATGTGGAAAAAAAAATTCACAAATTCTCACGGTTCAGGGTCGCACGTACGTTTCTCCTTCGGCAAATTGCCCACAATTGAGATACAAAATTTTCCTTTTTGCGTCGTTTTTTTCTAATTCTCGTTCCGTGACCTGCTGTCATTAGTCATCACATCATACATTCTCTCTCTCTCTCCCATTTCTTTGCACTTAATTGCAAAACAAATAAATCACGACGCGCATAGACAACCGATCCAAAAAAAAAATTTGAGATATTATTCGCAAAAGAGAATAACAACAATTTCTATTTGCTGTTCGAAAATATTTACTTACACTAAAGAAAAAAAAAATAGAATAACCACGACGGAGAAATGAGATGAAGAAGAATCGACGCAATTTTTCTGCCGCCAAAGAGGTGTAAATAAACGCCACTAAAAGTGAAAACCACCACCACACATTACCTTGAAAGATCGCCAAAGAAGACGTGTCGATAAAAGAAGTCCAATGAAGACAAGGAAATTTGAAATTTTTTATTTTTTTTTTAAATTAACACGCCATAACTATAATGAAGAGGTAAAATTGCAAATAAAAATAGAGATACAATAATTAGATTTGAATAGCGGGATATCCTCTCCATCGATCCATGCGAAGATGAGTAAAAATAGAAAAAACAAAGTGGGCACTCATATAGTACGAGTATTTGTGTATCTTTTTGGATTTATTTTTAGTTCCAATTTTGATATTTTTAGTTGTGTGCAATTGAATTTTTGGGATTCAGGTGGGAAATGACCTGAATGGATATCGTATGTTCATCTCAAGGACACACGATTGTTTTTCTCACGACGAAAACATGTTTTTTTGCGAATTTTCTTTGAGTTTATAGATACGCAACGTGACCAATTTAACGGGCGGTCTATTAAGTAACTTTTGGTTATTTACGTTTTAATTTTAAATCATATTTAACGATTTAGCATGCCAAGTTGAGTTCTTGAGATGTATCTTTGGATTGTTTGGTTAGTAAATGATCGGTGTACTTCGATGGGCAGTACTGGAAAGACCCAACCAATAACGGATCCCCAAGTAAACAGACGTTAATTGTGTTTACGAACAAAAATTGTTTTTTCTTGGAATTAACAAAGCCAAACAAAGGGCACGATCGGAGAACTAATGGTTAACAAATTGGGATTGGATTTGTTGACAGATCGTTTGTCAAGTGTGTCAACATCAATTAGAATGTCGGACTTTTGAACTGTTAAACGATGGGGATATTGAGAGGTCAACGAGAAATTTTTAAAAATAAATTCAGAAGTCAACTAGGTTGATGGATTATCACACTCTATATGGTAAATAATGGGTCTTGTGTGAGCACAGGTAGTCAGTTTTTTGGTTGGCTAAAGAAGTTAGAAAGTCAGACGTATGCCATGTGAACTATGATAGAAGAAAAAAAAACTCAGCAACAGAAGTAGTCCTCAAAAGAAGAAGGGAGAACACAATGGATCCATTGAGATCCGAGTGAGGCTGTACATAAGTGCAGCCACTCCTATAACCTACCCTAGTCCTCAGAAGTAGTCCTCTGATCAACATTTCAAGCAACGAATACTTCGGCAACAAAGTCAGAATCTGCGATGCGGCCTCAGAAAGCGATGTCATAACAGGCTGCACAGCTCAAGACGATCAGCTGTAGCTGCATGGAACAAAATACAAATATTTGTTACGACAGCTCACAGAGAAGTCAGGGCCTAGGTTCACCATCCATATTGTTCGTGTTATGGAAGGGACCTACAGTTTTATTGTCGATTTCGGACGGTGGATTCAGGAACAGAATACACTCTTGCGTGTTTGTTTTGGTTTTGGGGTCGAACCTGTGTTAACTGAACCACTCAGCTACGGCTATCACTGGATCATTAACCATTTTTGAGCTTGTCTACGATCTTTTAAGTGTCCACTGTACGACACTGTACCTTGGGCAGAGGATGAAGAGGTGGGTGCATCACGTGATGCAGCCTTCACTCGGATCTCTTACGGATAGGGCTGAGGTTAGTTTAGAGAATTGACTCCACCTTTCAAATTCTGAAGACAATTTAATGAATATTTTTGAGCTTAAGTCGTAGATCTACCGATAACTCGATTTGCTGCACAACAGCACCTTATGACAGTCATTTCTGGTGGAAATCTTCACCAAAAAATACCGTGGAACAATCTATTGCGTCGTCCTTACCCTAGACATACGATTGAATACTCCTGTGGAAGTCTCGTATCTCATTTTCCTTCAAATAAACTACGGAAGATGAGGTACTATTCTATCAGGAACTTCGTATTTCACATCAAAGTAGCTGTTTGCATTTGGTTCACCTAATAACTGACAGAATGTCATGATGGAAAGTCTTTCCTATCACCCCATCATATGTCACAATTAGTCACTAAGTCCATTCATTTCCTATCTCTTCGTGTGGATACTGCGAAAGTTCTTGGCCAACTTTTGTGTAAATATAACTTCTTGACCAACAAACAGATACCGCCCCAGAGCCACTGTCATTAGATTAATGAATCCCATTGTAGGCCAATCATAGATATGTTCCGGTGCAGAATAATTTCCCATCAACAAAGGCAACCATTTCTCTCTCTCTCTCTCTCTCGCTCTGTGTTGCATTCCTCGTCATGACATGAAGATAAATGTTAAGTAACATCGACACAATAACCACAACTAATGCGCAAATACCAATCCAACTCACAGCGCTACGATGAAAGAATGCTCTCAACAGGCAAACCACAAATATTAACCCCACACTCCTTCGATTACAGAAACGTTGCAACAACGGTTATACCCTGTAGCCGGGAATCCACTGGAATATCATCTATCACGAACTAATAATGCAAGAAACCCCTCTATCTCTCGCTTCTACTTACATACATACGTGTGTGCCTCTTCAGCCAAAAGGGCCAATCTTATAAAAATTCACCATTAGAATGCAGTGTTGGATTTCCATGGCATTGATAACCTAACCAACCATGCATATGCGGCATTATAAAAGCCACTCTCGGGTTATGCCATACATTTAACCAGTGCTTGCTTGAGATCAACTATGATGGATACACAGGGTTAAGTATCTGGAATGGGAAAAAGCCAGAAGAGAGAGAGAAAAAGAAAACTGCTGCCGAAAGCGTTTAACGGCATTTCAAATTTTCCAACATTTTCTTCCGCTTTCTTGGATACGATAGCTATGTATCCATGCCACACCCACTATTCCAAACAACAAATCGTTAATAATAGCTCAATTAGCGAGCGCACAGTCGGATGCAATTAAATAACAACAAACTGTGGTTGATTGCACCATTAAGCAAATAAAAGCGCGCACCGGACAGCGAGCACAAAATACAAGTATCTTTTTGCGAGCCTCATCGAAATGGCTTTGAACTTGCGCTGCGATACAGCGTGACATCGCAAGTGCAATGGACTTGATAAACGACAAAAATTTACAAATTGTACTTTTTTTTTTGTCGAAGTCACTTAGTTTGGTGTGACATTTTTATAATTGATTGACGCTTAGTTGAGCGCGTAAATTCACGCTAAAAAAAAAAACGACTACCGACCGTTTTGAAACCCCCTCTGGCATCAAACAGAAATGCTCTACTTCTTTGTGAAATAAATTACTATGGTGACGATTCGGTGCTACCTTGGTGGTTGTGCACTAGAGGTACGAGTATCTGGAACAATAACCTGGTTTTTTAGATGCACATAAGTACTGGTAACGTTATATACGTAGGTATAGTATCTCGAATAACAATTGTGTGTGGCATTGTTTCGGAACGTTTAGATCTACTTTTCTCCACCGGCAAACCAAATTGAGAAGGGTAAAGCGATACCCCATTCGGCGGTATCCATTGCAATGCCTTCGAAATTGGGATCGAGGTGCGGTAATGCGATAGAGTATAGGGTTACTACTACTACACTCTACACCCAAGGTATAATTGTGGTATTTATGTAATTTTCACAATTATTTACAGTGCAAAGTTCGAATGGTATTTTGTGATTTTGGTGGCCGATTGGAAAGGAAGGCAAACCGGTGTGGGATTATGTGGGAACTGTGACGCGTTTGAAAGTGCTGAGGTTGCAATTTTTTTGTGTTCATCGCACGCTAGAATGATATTTATTTGATTTGAATTGAAGTAGAACAGATTGAGTGATGTGTGAATGCGTTGCAGATACTTTGTTTGTTGATTTGATAGATGATTCTCTTGGGAAATACATTTTGCAGAAATCAAAGATTTTGTATCCAACAGCCAGTGGAAAATGATTGCTGTTGTGTGCATTATATTTGGATACTAGTCAGACATGAAAGATAGCAAAGAACACTATACCAGGCAACCTTACTTCATTGTCTAACCAAGCATCAAGCCAACATGGGATCCTGATTGTTTTTGAATGACTTTTTGCATCTGTTTTAGTCACACCTGCCTTCCTGATGTCAGCGCCGATGATTTCTCCACTTTCTTTGAACCTAAGCCTAGCTTGAAACCTAAGTCTAGTTCTAAACCTAAGTCTAGCTTGAAACCTAAGTTGATATTTAAGTCCAGCTTGGAATCCTATGTTTGGAGACTTAAATAATGGATTTTGCAATAAGGGCAGAACAATTTTGTATTTAAATAAAACACAGACTAATTGAGATATCGGACTGAAATTGATTCCAGGCATAGAACATATGTTAAATTTAAGTATGGAATTCAATCTCGTTCATATGACCACTTCGAGCACGTTTGCACGTTTCTTTGGAGTCAATTTTCCACCACTCTTCCACACATATCGGCCGTAATGTTGGCAATTTCGCGTTCGATATTGTTCCTGAGCTCCTCTAACGTTATTGGATTGTTGACATAAACCAACGACTTCACGTTATCCCATAAAAATAAATCCAACGGCGTTAAGTGACCATTCGGCCGGACCATTTGTCGAGATTACGAGCTTCATCGCTGAAGATAATTTTTCGATGAAATTTAGGATTTTCTTCAAACTTTTGCAGAGTCCAATCGGACAAGTTTCGGTGCTTAAAATGATCAAGAGGCTTCAGTTCTTGAGTTAATTTGATCTT
This sequence comes from Criorhina ranunculi, assembly GCA_951813785.1. Classification (NCBI taxonomy): domain Eukaryota; kingdom Metazoa; phylum Arthropoda; class Insecta; order Diptera; family Syrphidae; genus Criorhina; species Criorhina ranunculi. Next base: position 8,687,845 of record OX638382.1, on the reverse strand, counting down.
GTAAGGGTGTAGGCCAAGATCTTTATGCAAAATTCGTCACAATGTGGACTGAGAGATTCCCAATTCCTGTAAACGGTGTGCAATCGACTGATTTGGTTAAATGTGAACTGAAGCACTTATGGCTGCGGTATTTTTGGTACTTGGACCGTTGCGTTGTCTCACTGGTACAAGTACGTTCAATAGTGAATATTTTGACTCGAATTTATCTATTATATCTTTTGACTTATGTACGCTGATATTTTGTCTGTTTCTTCAACGACTGAAATGTATATAGGTATATGATTGGGGTACCTTTTCCGAGGGGAAAGTCTATTGGAAAATCCACCAGACACCCTCCTCTCGTCTAAATTGGAGGGGAAACGAAATAGATTCGAGCACCTAAACAAGACTTCCACAGATGTGAATTGTAGCAATTGACACAAGCTCGGTAGCACTCACAACAAATTTCTTAGAGAATTTGCAAAGATACTGATTGGTCATCATAAAACTTTTAAAACTTCTATTCAGTAACCCTCCCCTAGGCAACCATTCTGAACTTCTCCCCCGTCGGATGACTTTTTTTTTGTTAGGCCTACATCTATCAAGAAGTTGAATAACATTCCCCTTACAAGTCATCAGAATAATACTTATTCTGCTATGAGTTCCTAAATATAATCACATCCATGTCATAACACATGAACAATTTTATAAAATCAAACAAAACAAAAGGTTAACCCCATCCGTGAGGCATTTGCTTACTTTTCGATTTAAAATAAATTCAACTCAAAAAAAGTTGAAATATCTATGTATACCTACACATCTTCATATTACATACCTGAACGAAAAATAAAACTCTCATCAATAAAACAATCAAATCAATTGAAAAGTATAAAAAAAAAAAATCCTAAAACAACACAACAAAACGAAAATTCCTTCCAATAACCCTTCATTCATTACAATCTCAATCCACAATCAAATATAAAAAGAAAATCCAATTCGATTGCACACAATCGATAAACTCCCATTAAATCTCATCAATTTCAAAACACTACCATCGCAATTGTGAATACATACTGGAATTTCATCACCCCACCGCATTTGTATCTCAATCTCTCTATCGAAATCTATATAAGATCACCTGCAAAAAAACAAATAAACATAAACAATTAATAAACACACACACGGGAACGACGCAAGGGATTTTATACCAAATGTCGATTTTTCATTAAAAAAAAAAAAAAAAAGGAAATGATGGAGGAAAAAACAACACATATGTACTCGTATCCAAACAAAAATTGCATCCTTGGGCGATGGCATCAATCGATGAAAGAAAAATAATCTCATCCGCACAGCATTGGTTACATAATTATTTTTTTTTCTCAACGAAATTCCAATTGAAACACCTTCGCGCTTTAAAATAGATTTCGTGAACGACACAATCAAAAATATTTAAGAAAAAATAGAATGTATCTGCATCCTCGCACCATTGATCGACGCAGACAAAAAAAAAAAATTCCAAAAATGTTGACAAAAATTCATCGAAAAACGCCACAGAAGAGGCGGGACATATAATAAACAAACTCATCTGCTTCGCAGACGAAAATTCCGATGCTGAAGTGGCTGGCGGAATGCGAATAAAATTTTCTTTGAGGCGACACCTGAGGCGTATGGGTAACCACTTGAAGAATAGTATGTGTACAGTGGCGGCGGTAGGTGGTAAAATTGATTTCGAGTTGTGTAAATGCCATCACGTACATATGTAGGTGGTGGCAGTTTTGATTTATAGAGAAGACTGAGGGACTATTAAAAAAAAGAAGTGTCCACAGCCGGTAGCTCCTGGGCCGAAACCATCTGTCGGTTCATTCTAAACTATGTAGTTCCCATTTTAGCACCAAACACTGGAAGAATCTTTCGGGCTATAACCAGCTGTTACCGGTTGACGCAGATCACTTAATAACCTCCTTCGTGTCTCCTCAAATTTCCCTTAGCCCCGTACTCGAGTTAGAGAGAAGTCATTAACCCTTTGGCGTACGCTTATTATAAAAAAAGCAAAAAAAAAAAACACCATACTTTCCCAGCAACATCTCCTGGGTCTTTTGAGCTACCAAAGAGACATTGACGCCTTTACGCAGTAACCAGACTTCAACGTACCCACTATAAAGCGGTGTCAAGCACGTTGGAGCACAACCGTCCAAACATAGTCCTTGGTGGTCGTCCACCCCCATTGCCAATAAGATTTTCGTGCAAAACTATAATAACCATAGTTTAATTGCAATCCGGGCTGGTGCTGGTCCTCAATAGCTACCTGTTACGTGTTGACTCCCAGGAATACCCCGCATGCAACACCTCTTCGATTGGCAAACGAAACCAACAATCCTCCACTGAGTAACTCTGTGGGAGCGCCCCATAAACTTGACGCTCTTTCTGGGCATAGAAACCGATCTGAGCACTGCGGTCACATAGCTATTAAAGCGTTTTATGTTCCTTTCTCAACATTCGTTGCCGAAACCAAGCATTCAAAGAGGAATGCTCAAAAAGTTTCCAACTAGTGATAGGACGGACCTACTCTCCTACGTTTGGTTCTTTCTGACACACATATACCTGTATTTTATTAAAGACAGATTGCTGAATGATATGGGATTCCCCTCCACCATTTCCAACTGACAAATCATCGCAAAGCACTGATAAAAAAAAACGATAAAGTAGGAGTAACGTTGCACAACCCTGTGGGACACCACTTTGAATTTTTGATTTTTGTAAGGCAATACTAGCCGAAACCAGAGAAACAGTCTTTCACAAGTTTGTGCAATTATTCCCATCCGCTGGCAGATATCCAGTAACTTGTTCATCGGTATTGAGACCGAAATCTAAAGGACACCCAACAGTGACATCTCAGATAACGACAACAGCACGGAAATTAAATGGTGAAAAACTCTTGCCAATTGGTGTTTTATCTTGAAGCTAAGAAGGTAATAAAGTAGCAAAGACCTATACAACACATTGATAGTCCCAGTCCTCCTCTAAGTTAGAGTGCGAAACAAGAGGCAGCTGATGAAGATCGCGTTGACTAGAGACGAGTATTGTTCCATTATCACATTGTCTGCGACTTCTTAAACGCAATATACTGGGTTGGGCTGCATCAAGGACAAAATTTGACTTAATTGACCTCTTAGGCTTTAGTAAACTCTTGACACTCTTGGCACCGAACTAACTTGCTTGTAATTTCGACTTAAGTACTGTTGAAAAAGACTAAACCGACTAGTATCAAGCTGCGATTTGATTACACCAATCGTTTCCCATAAGCCTTAACCCATTTATTACACATATGTAGCTCTTAAAAGACACACACATTCCTTAATCCTACAACACCTTCAGAGTCGAAAACTTTCTCCTTTTTGATATAACTTGTCCAACGAGAGTAAAGAAACCAGCATGCTCCTCACAGAAGTACATATTAAGCGTCGATATAAACGTCACTTCCGGGCTATAAGGCGGAAATTGTTCAGGTTTCAGATAAAAATTATTCACCGTATAGTTAACATTCTGTAAAATTAAGAAATCCATACAAATTTAAGAAAAACTAATTTTGTTCCTTCAAACTCACCGCTAAGAATGGACATGTTTCAGGTAGATTTCCAAATTTTCGCATTTCGTTATAAAGCATAATAAGAAAATGACTTCGGCGTGCTTCAGCTAAAAACTTACAAAAATCAGTTTTAACTTCAAATATACGGTATCTGCCTTTGGCACCACGGTTTATATCAATTGTTATCGTGAGAATAAAATCAGGGATTGTAACGTTAAATATCGCAAATCCACTTGCCACCGAGAGATTGTTGTGAACTGAAACTTGAAAGCCAGAATCTGCAATTTTGGACGTGTATACCTCAGATGATATATTGTACCATTTGACGTCAAATTGACGCTGAAAAGATTAACGTTAGATGTGAGAGAAAAAAAGTTCAAGTTGTAAGAACTTACCACACCGTGAACAAAGTTAGCGACTTGTAGGTGGATTAAAAGCATCAATGTCCACTTGAAGGGATACATTTTCTAAAGCGAATTTAGTAGTTGTTTGAAAGTGAATTGTTTTGGAAATGCTTTTGAACGTTAGATGTTTACATAACGTCTCCATGTAACGACGCATTTTATCATTACATTGCGTGTCTTTAATTGTAATACAATTAAGTGTGCCTAGATATTTACGACTGATTGTGGGATATCTAGAGATGGTTCCCTGATAAAATGGCCTTTGGGTGTAAACATACTATTTTTACGCTTCAATTAGCAGGTGATGTCAGAAACTAGAAATGACGTATCTTAGTGAACTTCAATTCGGCGAAGAAAGAAATTCGAGAGCATAGAAATATTAGTATTCACCGTTCTTTCGAAATGTACTCTGCTTGTTCACCGGTTTGCCAGGTTTCTTCTCGAGATCTCGGAACAAATGTCTTAGTGGGTTGTATCCTCATGAACTTCCTCGTTACCGCAACCTCTGCACAGGTCTTCTTTCATAACACGGAACTTTTTGTATGTGGAGCCGAAGAGTGTTATGCCCCCTTTCAAAGGTCTTGCGATACATTATACATTAAACAATGTCAGCTACTACCATATCACCGCTTTAATTGATGTTCAATGCAATAGATACATGAAGAGGTTTGAAAAAAGGGGGAAAAAAAACCTCCACTCTCATCAGTTCCAGTCGGGCAAGCACACTTTTTTACAAGCGTAATTGTAAAATTATGGTTTTATTGTCGCGTTACAATACAAACTCATTCGAGTGTGAAATTTTTAATTTGATCATCTTTCCCATTATGTTACCACAAAAAACAAGGGAGAACACCTAACCGTTTTGTCATTAAGTACTTCCCTCTCAAATAGAACCAAAAAAATAACAAACAAATTAGGTCACACATCACAACAAAATCTTTAATCAAATCACTTCGTCCATCGGTCACATATAAAATATCTCACACTAGATACAAGTTTCAATCAATTGACACCAATCACGAGGGTATACCTCAATAGAAACTGACTCTTATTTGGGTCAGAATTTTCTGAACACATGCCCTCAAGTTATAGTCCGATTGGCTCATTTAATGGTCCAGCATGTCTTACCAGTCAGGATTTAGTAAATCGAGTTACAAGTCATGGAGTATAGTAGCAGTACCACAGTTGGCCAGTTCGGGATAAGTTAAACATGTGTACACGAAACCATTCGATGTAATGTTGACCAGTACATCAGGTTAAATCATAGCCAGCTGGTACCAAACCCACATTCGATATCTCTGAAAAAGAGAGAGAAAGATTTCTCTGAAAGATACTTTTTTTTTTTTTTTTTGCAAAAGACTTCCTGAAACTTTTCTCTACGCGCACAACATATATGCACAACATGCAGTTTAAGATGACACATGTTCTGCATTTTGAATTTTTAAGATGAAAAGATACACGCTGTGTAGAAAAAGTATCTATGACCACTTTTGACCACTCACTGTGTCAGTCACGAGGAAAGTTTACATACAATCGTCTAGAAGGTCCACCGGTGTAGTACCTCTGTATCGTATGTTCATGTAATTTGTATTTGGAAGCAATTTGTCAGAGACGCGACCAGTGGTTGCTCTAACAGCAAAACAAAAATTACCCAGATACATGAGGGCAATTATGGTCATTGTACGGTATCTGATTTCGAAGAGGGAGCTGCTTACTCTTTCAGTGAATTGTATCTGTAATGCATCTCATTGTATGTCCCTCCTGTGTGTGTATGTACGAATTATCTTATCCTAACGTAAATAATTGCAGTACGGCTCCGGTGGTGACACAGAATGAGTTCGCGATTTGTAATCTCTAGCAGTAGTTAGTTGGATGCACAGCTAGGTATGTGTATTAAAGTGACGGGTGGGGGGGGGGCTAGATAACATGGTTTTGGTTCGGGAGTTGTGTTTTTTTTTTTGAGACGATTGATGATCACTCGGAGAGGAAGAACAACAACAAAGGAGTTTGCTGGACGGGTATTCACGATAAATGTGGTTAGAAGCAGAAGTTGGTAATTTTGAACTTCCTTGGGTAGTGTGACTAATAGGTCTTTCATTAAAAAGACGCTTATTAGGGGTATAGTAATTTGATTAATCGTTGTTGCGTTTTGTTGATCAGATGATTGATCCTTATACCCGATGATCGTCATTAGAGTTTCCTAGAATATTTCAATGAATATTTAACGAGATATGGGCCCTAAAAGGTACCCCTGTGGAACATCATTTTGACATCTTGATACGGATTTGTGTAACAAGTATTACACGAAAAAATCAATAAACAATAGAACTTACACCACTCTCTACGTCGTATTTGATCTTCATCCCGTCATAACCATAACATCCGTCCTAATTGTATCCACTCGATCGTGCAATTCAATTCAAATGCCAATTTACTGTCATACCCGTCATGACCTAACAAAACAATTTTCTAATTCAAAGTAATTCAAGAAATCTTCTTGTCCAAAAAGTCAGCTTCACGATCACGATCATCGTCATCAACAAATTATTTTCATAAATGATCTTCACTTACTCCACCGACATATCAATTGATGCTTCTTTTATTCACGAACAAAAAATCAACCTATTGATGGTGTACATCTTGTTATGTCTGAGATATCATGTCCTCGTTAAATCTTTAGCGCGCCACTTTGTTTTAAAATTGCAACAAATTTTTCTACACTTCGTGATCATGTGTCCGGAGATCAGTAAGGAGTAATGAAAAGAGAAAGCCTCCACCACCACCACACTATCAATAACTAAAGCATCGATCCACCAGCAGATGCAATCAAAGTCAAACGATCTGTTGCGCTACTTTAAATATGAAACAACGATCAATTTATCGCCGCAATCTTTTGATCTTCAAACCGCCAAAGTCGAAGCAAAAGACGAGATAAAATGTGCAAAAAAAAAAAAAGGAAATACCAACTTCAGCACGATCTGTGATCACGATCAACCAAACCAGGGCTACGATCTTGCTGGCGGATGAAAATGTTTTGCGGGCAAAAGGCGGCTACGGATACGGATACAACTGATTTCACTTTGCAGCAAAAAAATATAAAAAAAAATGAGAAAAACCGAACGTGCGCGATGACAAGTCAGTTGTTGAAGAAGAGTCGTCACAGACTTGCTGGCCCATAACCCAGCGAAAGGGATTAAGAGATTTGGTGTTTGACATGCTGACAGTGAGGACCTATAACATCGACAACTTATCACAAGACAGACAAACAGACAGACAGACAGACATCATCGGAAAGATCAACATCATCACAGATTCTCAAATTGTCGTACTTGATGGGCAAGCGGTCAATTATTGTCGGGGCTCAACGGAGTGGTACAAGTGTATGAGGCTTTGCGACTGACAACAACGGATCAGCGTGTAGACCACACACGCACTTTGATAGAATTAAATTACAAAGTTGAGAACATAAGCCATAAGTGGTTTGTTTCGCTTGTATCCACTTATATGGGGAAGCTGCTAATAGATTGGATGCTAGTAGATTACCCTATGGTAGAGGGATGAGAGAGTAAGGCCAAGCCTTTTAAGAGAGTTTTGGAAATATTCTCGCAGTCAAATTCAATAAATTCTTGAGTTTTAAGTCAGGCTCTTCTTGAACCATCGTCAGCATGGGTTTCTCAACTCAATTACGCCTTCGTTTCTACCTTGAACCTGAGACTTGAGGGCTGTGATTAAAACATTCAGTGTCGCAACGTGTCTAAGGTTTCTAGATCTAAATGCGATTCGTAAAGTTCGTGGTCATATCTCCTCCTCTATCCACTATTCTCGTAGAATCAAAAAGACCACAAAAAAGACTTTGTTGTCATATTGTCAGCTCTGTAGGTCATTTTAAAAGCGTCTTGCCCTAAGCTCTGCAATTCAGAAATCACTTTTAGTGACATTTAGCTTGGACATGAACCAAGGTGGCTGTAAATGCCACCTAAACGAGTATATTGATGGGTTTTTTTGTGGTCCGTCGCTTAAAACCTCTAAAGTGCCCATGAAAATTAGCTAAGAAACTCAATGCAAAAAAGGGGCTACACCACTACAAGTCCAAAGTTTGCCTATTTGTTTGTATGTTCACTTATAACTTAAGAACTACTGAACCGATTTTGTTCAGGTTAGCTTCTGTCGTTGCTTGGGTATTTGTATTTGCTATAGGCTATCCAATATCACCCATTCTTTTCTGAGGCATAAGCAGGGGGTAAATACTTGAAGTTAGACGTAGAAAAGCTTTTAGATTGCATTTTATCTGAAGTTTGTCTTCAAAGTGAGGAAGGAGGTTTGAAAGTGAAGCTTTTAAGTGGTAGACTACTTCCTTAAAATCACAGATCATCACTGCAACACTTAACCAGGTCTCAAACGCCGCAACTTCACACTTGTGTTACACAATGATCTTCACATCTTCTAACCTCAGTTTCAGTGAAACAAACTCATACATTACCCTATCCTAAGTCCAATCTTCTTCAACTGTGGTGATTATGGGAATCAACTTTTGCGTCTTCACCTAATCCCTGTCAAAAAGCATTTACACACACAACAACGGTTGCCTTTAAGAGGCGAAAAAAAAAAACAGATCGTGACGCCACACTGTGATGAGATTATATTTAATGTTCATGTCATGTGTGTCCATTGTGTCATGACAATACAACACAAACGCCATTTGTGGACAAAAGATAACCAGAGCTTCCTGTATACTACCTACCGTCTGGCTTCTTGTTAAATCTGTTTTTTCCCTCGGACAAGTTGAAGAGATTAATCGACAGATGAGGATGTGAAGTCTACCTAGACCCCTTGGGGTTTTGTTCCCATGATATTCTTGAAGTGAATTAGAGTGAAAATGAAGTGGATGCGTAATTATTTTGATTAGGTTCACTGTGGTGGAGCCACCAGTCTCAAGAATTTAATTGAGACGTAGAGCGTGTAATGTTGTTAGACTACTTGAGAGCTTCCGCTTAAGGTAAAGATGAGACAGGATCACATGTGACGTGTGATCTCCTGCAGAGGAGACATTGATTTGTGATAATTTGTAGTTTTCGACAGGAGACATGTGTGTGACAAGTTGAACAACTCGGTAATTAATGGGACGATTAAGTGATTGTGAATGTCAGATATTTTAACATTTTAATTTGTAGCAGGAAATGCGAAAGAAGTTCTAAGAGCTCTATCTTCTTATGCAACTTGCAATTGCATTAATCCCTCTCGTATGTCACACAAACTGATTGATTATCCAATTAAATCACTGAATACCCCATCAATTAGTATAGTTATTAATTTTTATTTTATTAATTAACATCATTTAACAAGTCTGACAACTATATATACGAGTATAGATATCCAGCTCTCAATGCATTTCTGCGAAAAGTTGTTGTTTAGTGTAATAAATTAATTCTAATTGGAAAGTAGAGTGTTGTAACATGATATCTGAGAATGTTACTAATAACGACATTGCACGACGACTACGACGACTGTGCATGACACTATGATGTGTGACTAATGTGTGATATTGCATCGTTAAATGAGGTCATTAGAAATGAATATAGATAAAACAGGAATCACGAATTAAAACAGCACTTGCATGATACAATTTAAATCTGCATTTCATCGAGAGACACGCAAACCGAACAGGAATGACTGGAACTGGTTTAAGGGCACTTTGTATCTTGTTGTGCGAAAAAATTCATTTGAAATTCATAGCAAGTTCCAGGGACGTATGTAGTTGTAATCTGTTTAAGAAGCACGCTTGTGAAAAAACTCCCCTATTGAATTTCAAATTAAAAATCTTGTCCCAAGACATGTGTCGATATTTTTCTATCGACAATTGACACAGTGAATGGGTTATAAATACGAGCTCATGTATGAAGTTTTCAGCTGTTTTCCTTAAGAAACATAAAACAGAAAGGAAAGTTCCTGAGCCTGAGAAAACTTTAAGACACTGACAGGAGCTGATGTAGCACACTTACAAAACACAAATTTTTCGCAAGGAAATTTTGCTTTATACTTTACACTCTCAAATCATTTCGAACACGATGGACACCTTATTTTTTACGAAGGGGTACTTCTTCCTATAAAAATGAGGAACGTTCAACATTTTCAACGTGTTTTCCTCTTTTTTGGATGTTTGTTCCACTAAAACTCTTGAACGACTTAACGTTTTTAAACAAAATTTTGAGCACATTTAGAGATCATTTCAACATGACACATAAGCTACATGGTGTCATATATAGGGTTAGACCACATAAATATAAATTTTTTTTTTATCATTAATAAATTTTTTGGACAAATGTATCTTTACAAATCATAGGGATTCGTCTGCCTTTTCAATAAATTGCTAGACGGGCCTCAAATCTTATGATTTAGTTAAGGTTATATTGCAAAAGTGTTAACATTGTCAAGTGAAACCTATTTTACTAACTTGTTCACGGGAAGGGTTTAGAAATCCTTTCATGAGAACATCTTCTGCTCTCTCTTAGGAAACCACTTCAAAATGTAGTCAGTCCTTGTCGAAAAACCAGTTTTAATTTCCCCAAAATGAATCCTTTACTTGTTGTGGTGATGTAACAAAAAACACCTGGTCTGAGACATACTAACAATTCACAAACAATTTTGTATCTTTTATCTGCATCTCTGTATCTTAATCGGCTACAAAATATAATTTTATTGCCATTTTGACCCCGGTGACAACCTGAACCCGGACTTTTTCTGCATGACCTGTCTCTTTTGCAAAAAAATTTTGTCTTGATAGAGCTATTATGCAACAAAAAAAAAAAAACTCAAGTTCGTGTACCTAACTAAAGTGTCCAATGCCACATCAACTGTCCAACAACAACAAAAAAAAAAACGTTAATTACTCTGTCCATTGCGAGGAATTGACAATTTTGAGGGGTAGACAGCCAACGCACTTATATGTTCCTATCGGCGCCAGTCTAGAGTTTCATTTTTTTTTTTCCGTTGTCATTCTAACATAATTGACATTTCCACTTCAATCTACGCAAAAAGGTGGCGACAGGGAGATAACACATAACTCGTCAGCTGTTGAGAGTCCATAAACAAATTAGTTGTCGCGGCGACAAAAAAAAACGGACTTTGTTCGTTTGCTGTGAGAGACAGATACCAGAAGTTCGTACCTTGATTGAACCATTCGTTGTAAGATACACGATGTTTGACAAATTGTCAATTCAATTGAAATTATGCTGAGAAGTTGAAAATGTCTGTTCACACGCATGGACAATGACAAGTAGTACTTCGATTACGATCGAAGGCCAACGAATTAATTGATTCGACGAATGTCAACAACGAAAACGGTCATGTAAATATCATTCGTCAATTGACAGTCCTTCGTATGTCACTGTGGTGTGGTGTGCGATGCAGGTGAGCTCAATATGCTAATTTTAATCAAAAAAAAAAAAAATCCACTGACAAGGTCACATATCCTATCATAGTGTAGTAAAACACTCTGGCTGTTGTTGTTCTAACATTAAAATCAAACACACTCAGGGAGAAGTATGATACTCGTGTATGGATGATGCCGAACTGATTTTCTAACGAAGAGATGCGGTTTGGCTTTTAGCAAGTGTCAGCCATAAATGATTGACTGAATGCTCGACTTTCGGCACACGCACACTCGAACCTAGATACACAGAGAGTGAATGAACAATGGTCTGTCATGGCCTGGCCAGATGTTATGTAAGAGATACATTTCATTGCAGGAGTAATGAGATAAATGAAACTCATCATGTGTATAAAATGATTATGAGTGATGGAGAAACGTCCTATAGGAGGATGTTTACAGTGGGAAGGTCGTTGATGATGTATGCGTCACAAACTACTAATGAAATGTGAATCTGCTCCACTGAAGGTTTATACTGATGTTGCTTCTGAATTGGAAACCAATGCTGGCTAATGGAGATTGTGAATTTTTGATAGGTACTCTCAAGTTGAGTGTGGAATTTGGAATATAGGAACTGTTTGCTTTGAAGTGTAAAGAAGCAATATTGTCAGAATCTCCTTAATTGAACTGAACACGAAGGGAAGGGTATCAACCCAAAAAGATGTAATTTTTCTGTCGAATAGATTGTCAAAAGATGTCTGCCATACATCTTTCAGGAGACATGAACCTTTAACGCTGACAAAATGCCCCAAAGACATCTTCAGAAAGTGACACCATGACTTTCGGTTCCACCTTGGTTAAAACGGTCTATCTGCCAAGCTTCGAAACGTCGTCATGACTACTTTACGGAGCCTATAGCGAGATATGGTGGTATCTCCTCGGGCGACGGGGGAGGTTGGTCCCTGTCTACCACCTAGATTGCTTAGTTAATCATAGTCTACAACTAATTTTAGAAGCTGAACAGCATATGCCCTCAATCTTTGGAACTTTTGAAGGAAAATGCTTTAGGACAGCGTATGTCTGACACCTTTTTGTCGACCTTTCATGGGAATTAGACCAGCTTCTTGCACTTTTCTCACTCACGAGGTATCACTCACCAAGAGGGTTGTCATTTCTGAGCTTGAGAAACTGCTAAAGTGTAATTTTCGTCACAAAAATCAACGATCTTTGTCATACTATGCCTGGAAAAAATTGGAAATTTCTGAAGATTCAGCCTGTCACTCGGATTGTTTTAGAAAATTTGACAAACATCGAGACACTGAATAAAATGTTCGCAGAAGTACACCACCAAGTTGTACACCAAATGCATTCCACAAAACCACTCCTCGCTCACATTACATTTCGAATCACTCTCATCACATCCAACACAAACAACGACATATCATCTGAAAGCCTTTACAACTATTATGTCCCACAACCGTACATTGTCACTTATCCATCGGATTAAAATTATTTGTCTTGCATTTATAATTTATTCCCTCCACATCCACTTCAATCTGCGCTGTCATCTCTCGAATGTGCCTTCTGTTTGGCATATTTCATAGCCATAATCACGACTCACGACAAAAGTGTGCTTGCACAAACACAAATCGAAGGAGATGCCGATCCTCTGGGTAGGAGATCCAAAACCAAAACAAAAACTGACACAAAAGTATCTGACGATGACAAATTGATTTTGCATTTATGAGTATTCGTATCTATGAGCGTTTGTCTGTGCGTTTGATGCAGTTGATGGCTATAGAGCAAACACAGATTCCACTATGAAAAGTATCTACGTATCTATATGTCATACCACACACACAGAGAGAAGGAATGGCATTGCCTTTTGATAAATTGCGAGAAAATTGCATAATTGAATACTCTAAGGCAGTCGACTTCAAAATTCAACTTTTCGACTAAGACGTCGTCACCGTAATCATCATAGTCTCAGTCATATCGCATTTGAAATGTTATTTATGGCCTCGAAAATGTCGTACCCCGCTTCTCGAAAATGCGCCCCTTGAACGTATATACCTAACCTACATGGGGATTTGCTTTTATAAAAGTTCACGAGGGAACATTCAATTTTCTTTTTTTTCGTACATTTTAGCGCCTTCATCGCTGCCGGCTGATGGGGAGAAGCCTGTACCGATAAGTCATTGTTTTTCCCCTAAAAAGTTTGACATTTGACTTGATGTTAGACAGAGAGGGATCGAGAGAGAGAGAGAGGGTTACCCATTGCGGTGATTTATGGTAAAAACTTTAAGGTTGGGTTCTATACGCAAACTCTTATGTCAATCTTTCTTCTGACATCTCGATTGGAAAAGAATGTGTAAGTCTGCGATTAGGGCAGGTGTCAATTCAATAATAAGGGGGCGCAGTGGTGTGACCAAAATCCACACCTCAATAGATGTCAAAATTGTTGACATAATTGACTGTTGAAATTAATATAACAAAATGGTGAGTTGAATGTTTTGTGTGCGGGTGCGGGTGCGGGTGCTTAATAATAATTGCGGGTATCACGTTTCGATTGGTATCGGAAACAAAAGTGTTGATCGACTTGTTTGACGATAGATAGAAGGCGTTGACGATCGAAGTTCAATTGGCATTGAGACTTTTCTACGAAAATGAATGATTGAACTTTGAGCAACACATTTGGGCATGTAGTTCGTCAGTGATGATCGGAAATAACAGGGAAATGACGCATTTTACTTGTAAAAGCCCACTACTGCCCTTGAATGAGACGAGAAATAGAAAAGTTTGACCATAACTTGAAGGGAAAACCAGTTGTTCTAACTTCTCCCAATCAACTGGGTTGAAGATGAGTCCGGGTCAGAAGATTCGTCACTCATTGAATTCATCACTAAATTTCAGCTTGTTGCGACAATGACCTCTGAACACTCGATCCAGGGTATCAATGTGTGCTCTGGAGACTTTGCATTTTGCACTGACTTAGCTGAGCCCACGTATGTCTGCTTACTTATAGTGGTGATATGTATCAAGCCTGTTGTAGCCGTAATGTGAAGCTTTTGTATTTGACTAACTTGTCAGCTCTTTAGTACCTGGAATGTGCCAAAGACCAGGAACCTAGCAAGGAATCTCAAAGTGACTATCGATGTTCAGTATCGACTTCATCAAAAGTCCCGAATAGTCATAACTTCTGACTGGAGCACACTTTAGTGATCCGGTAGACTTAAAGACTTACTTACTTACTTAGGTGGCGCTGTTGTTCGGGTAGAACCTACATCTTAACCAACAAGCCTCTCCAGTTAGCTATCCATCTCTAGTTTCCCTGTCCAACTTGGTTGTTGTCCCCTTTAACTTGTGCGTGCCACCTTAAATGAGGTTTTCCTCTGCTGCGTTGCGCCATCCGGATAGATTGGAATACTCCCGTATCGCAGTTTTCATCTCTTCATCTCCTAACCATCTCAAACGAATGAATAGGTCGATTTCGCTGTACAGCTCGTATAATTCGTCGTTGAATATTCTCCTCCAGAGCCCGTCAACGCGACCGAATATTTAAGGAAGAATTTTTCGCTCGAAGAGACCCAGGGTATCTTCATCGGCCTTCGAAGAATGAAGCTATGGAGTAGGACTAGTATGGAGTCACTTTAGTTCTTCGGGATGAAGCCTTACTGCTTTATTGCCTTCTCAGCCCAAAGAAACAGCACCTGGCAAAATTACTGCGATATCATTTTCAGAGGTGCTAACAGAGAGAGGTGATACTACCCCGAAGTTATAGCTGTCTATTGTGATTTGTCCGATTCGTCGATGTTGAGTCTCTCTACACTAATGACCTAACCTCGTACATCTTTGACTGCACTAGGTTGAGTTATCAGGCATCCATACTTCTGTTACATCAAGGCTTAGAAGTGTCACCAAATGAATCAGCAGGGATGGTCCTGGGAAATAGTAGCTCGACGCTTAAATGCCTAAATTTCGAGTCAGCCTTCAAAGGTGCCGCGACATTGTGCCAAGTGACTTTTGACTTTCAAAAGCGTCATTGTGACAAATTTTTATATTCGGCATATTGGGTGTCAATTAGGGTGCTTGGCTGGAACGGAAATCAAAATTTTTCAATTATCTAGCCAGTCAATCTCTTTCCTCCGCAAGTGAACTAAGTCGAATCCCCTGCTAGATATAGTACAGAATCCACACGTCACTCAGGATGAAAGCATTCCTGAATACAAGCTCTTTTTTTACACATCTCATCACAACTACCTCTATCTGTTTTCGTAGCTTTGCATCTCGTGCTCCTTTGTGCTCTTCACGGCTCATAACATTTGGCATTAATTCACAATTCAAACAAACAATCCTTCCAACACCATGAGTTCTGTTGGTATCTCATGTCTTTACACACACTTGACTCAACTCGACTCGACAGAGAATCAACATCTCAAAGTTGCATAATAACACAATTCCTTATGTGCGCATCTCTCCAGTACTTTCACGTTCAAGAAGTTCATTATCCCACATTCAGAAGCGCTATGTGTATGAAAAAAAAATAACCACGGGAACACATTGTACGAGTTACCTGAGAGTAGTATCCAAACTTTAATTCCATTCAAATGTCACACTTCATGTGAATTTGTGGTATGTTACTCGCACGAGTAGATACAAATGTATGTACAACCTCAAGAGAGACACTTACCTGCCACAAGACGGTTCTGTGTACAATGGAATGAGGGAATCGCTATAAATATCAAACAAAAAAATTCACAGAAGAACTCGAGCAAGAAACAGAATAGATAGAGAATGCGACTCTGCCAAAACCAGCCTCTGGTCCAATGTCAATGTCAAGTATGTAGATTGCCCAGGGGATGGGAAGTACCAACAATTGTTCATTAAAAATTAGTTAAAAGCCTCTAACTGGTGACTACCTTTGAAGTTGTTTTCGGATGGTCACGAGGGGTTCCAGAAATGCAATTTCACTTAAATCTACAAAATGATCTCATATCCGAAGTGTGTTCAATTCAAAACGACCGCGTACTATTGGTTAGTGCTTGGACTTTTTGTTGTTTGTAATATGATTTCATGGCAATGAATCTGAAAGTCACCAGAGGACAAGAGACAGAAAATTGAATGAGATACGAGTATTCATATTTCGAGTATGAATCAGAGATACAATTTTTCAGGTACACATCTGTTTCTTTGTATCTATTGTATGCACATGCTATCTTTGATTGAAGTGCGATATACTTTACATGAACTGTGTTGTGTGCATTGAGGAGAACTATCTATGAATTCCAAAAGTCATTGAATTTATCTTCGCTTGTGATAGATACGTTTTTGTTTTTTTAGTTTGGTTTTTCTGCTGTTGACCACTTTTGTGTGTGTCGATCTGACTTTGTGATTAACTTTGAATATTGCGTTCAAGGTTAAGTTTATCGTGGATTAGTTGGAAGAATAATATTTTTTAATTGACTATCGAAGAATGAAATTATCGATATGGCATTACACACGATTGTACTTGAACAGGGGGGCTCTGAAGTGATTGTTAAAAGAAAAAAAAGTTTTTTGTTTTGTTTGACTGGTGGTTGGGTTCTTTGAACAAGACGATGACATCATTTGCATTTGTTTTCGTCAAATGAGAGCTGAAGGTCGGTTTCCGTATTGAATTTGGTTTGTAAACAGCTCTTTTAGGGTGAAGCATTCAGTTGCATTTCCTTCAACCGATTGTTGTTGACATGACTCAAGAGACTGCATGAGATTGGTTTGAGAATAATTTAGTCACCTAGAGCTGAATAAAGTCACTTGTAGTAGAGTAGAAGTACATATTGCCCTTTTCTACAGCAATGCTCTGTATGAGGAAAACTTTATTTAAGCTATGAAGGGTGGAAAGACTCTAGCCAAAATGTGAATACTTCGATGCCTAGAGCCGAGATTTAGATCAGAAAAGCACAACCTAAGCCATCCATTAGAAAGCTAAGCATTGCAAAGTGGAAGTAAGGGGTTGTCCATGTATTACGTAACACATTAACAGGGCGGGGGGAGAGAGGAAGTCAGACAAGTGTAACAAAAGGTCTATTCCCTTGTGACATAAGGGGAGGGATTGAAGCACAGACAACTTAATTTGTGTAACAAAATATATGGACGATCCCTAATGTGCTCGTGATCGATGAAAATTTACGTCGCTGGTGGCGGCCATCTTTCTTGGATCCGGACGAGAGCGGGAGAATTTTTTATATGGAATTCGCTGTTAGGTTGAACTACTTAGTAAAAACCTTGAATAGGCTTCTACGACGTATTCGAAACTCAGGCCTGTAAGGAGATTCGGGTATTCGGCTCCCCTTCCTCGTAGTATACATTTAGTAGCTGGTTCTCCAGGTTGAAGGTTGTGTCGCTGAGTTAATTGTCCGACTACGAAAAACACTGTAAGTTACGAAGCAACAACACGCCTCGGATATGGATGGACCGACTGTTGACGACCCTTGTAAACGTCGAACTGGGTGGAGACGCTTGTTGATTGAGACCGAGGGCCACCCCGGACGAGTAAAAATTATTTAGAAAGAAGATTCGGGTCGAAAGTAGTTACTTAAAGTAACGTAACGTATTATAATGTAACGTAATGTATTGTAATGTAATGTAACATAACGTAACGTAACGTAATGTAACTTGTCATTCAATTTAAATGCACAAAAAATGCAATCGCTCTGGAGTGATGCCTCAATGTTAGCTTCTTTGAGATACCACTTCACTGTCTAACTTATCCATCTTCGTACTGAAGAAGACTCTCGTAGCGTATCTTAGGTGTATACCTGTGTCATAAAGCAAATAAGATACACTACCTTCGAAAGCTGTTTCATTTTGAAAGTTAATCCAATTATAGAGACTGTTTTTCTTTTTTGCGTAATAAAATCAATAATTACTCAACTCGATTAAACATCGTTAATGTAGGGGTACCTTCACTACTTGGTACACTACCTTTCACAAAACTTCAACGCATTCACCGACATTAATGGATCATTCCACAGCAAGAATTCACATCGAGAGGAAACAAAAACACACATTTAAAATCCATTACTAGCGCTTTAAATCAATTTACCACAAGACCACAGTTCCGTTCAGTAAAAATGTCAACTATCCACGGTTTTTTATTGTATGCGTTCGTTTAATAATTTCATTCCAACACAGGTTGTTGTTTTCCTGCTGTAACACGCGACACAAACAGTAGCGCTCCACGAATTGAAGAAAAAAAAAAATAGGAAAAGTAGGCAAGTCTCTCCACATCAAATCATTAACGTGCGTCGAACTAAATTGCAAACAGCATGCAACATGGCACTTTGCTCCATCTAGCGCCGCCGCCGCTGGACTAGAGTATGCACCTCGCGTACATATGCCATTCGTGTTGCATTTTTATATCAGCCATTGGTCCATAAATCCTGGAACCAACATTTGGCTAAGCGACCAACAAACCTAAACGTTTGTATGTTATGCCTACGGTGTACCACAGGAGTGAGAGGTAAGACCTTGTTTATTTATTTTTAATTTCCATGCAATTTTTGTTGCTTGTTTAGCATTTTGTTTTGGAATTAAATTGAAAGCCGTGCCGCGAAATATGGTGTTGATGAAGCGTTAAATTATCATCATCACCATCATCATTATCATCATCAGTGTCTGTCTATGGGGTTATGTGCCGTTCCTGTCCGGTGTAGCGTCAAATTGAAATTAGTTGTGTCATTAAACACTTTTTTATTTGTAAAAGTTTAATTTAAAATTACTGTATGCACTTAGTTATCCACGATAATTAGAAATTCAATTTATTATCCATCTAAAGACCACAAAATGGACAGGTGTGACTGCTGGGGTGTCCATGACTTCACAATTGAAAATTGAGAGTGCTGAAGTATAGTGTTCACAAAATGACATAATTACAAGTACATAACGTCATTCTCGTGTCAAAGCAAGTATTTTCCCTCTTTTTTTTTGCTTAATTATCAAGTTGAATATTTATAAAGTACTGCTTAGGATTAAATTGCAGACATTGTTAGTGCCGAAATTGGGGGGTGTAAGCGCAAGTACAAAATGCGACATGACAAATGTTTAAATCTTTTGTTTATTATTTCAGAGTAGGTACCTATGTAACTCTCGTATTTATTTTCACTAATTGATGATGGAATATGGCTTGACATTGAAAGTTGTGTTGACATTTGTGATGATATATATGGAAGTTTGGCATTAGCATGGGATTAGTGATGGAGTGGTTTTTTTTTTGTGGAAGTTCCGGGAGAGATAATGCATTTTGTTTGTTATTGAAATAGATCTTGAGTTTATGTGTGTCACGTTTATGATAAGAAGAGTTTTGTTATAGAGAGGAACCCTCACAAGTTCCCTACTTTTCAACTGTATATCCATCACTGTCTACACCAACAATTTAATTAAAACTATTTAAGGTATCCTCTTCTTAAGTTTCTCTTAGCGATTCGATGATGTTGAAGGAAGTTTAGTTCCTTAGAAGCTCTTGAAAAGGAATTTCGAACATTTATTGGACTAGACTCTAGTTCACATGCACGTATATTTAGTTTCTCGAGCTGCATAAGCACGAGAACCGATTTCTCTACCATTTTTCTAGGTAAAAAGGTGTACATGAGCTCTAACTCTGGCAACTCTTTTCTTGATCAAAGGTCTTAAAAGACATGGGTAGGGTAATGCAAGCTTCAGCTCAGGTAATGACTCAAGGGACTACACTATGCTCATCAGGGCAATTGAAATGTTTATGCATGAGCACGGCGTGGGTGGGTGGGTGAGTATACGCTTTTATACAAAACGACAAGCAACAACAACGATTGGTTATTTTTTTTTTTATTTAGTTTTTTTATAATTCACTAGCGCTAAAGGGGTTATGAATACCCTTATGATGCTATTCACACACCGCTAGTGTTGGTGTAGTGATTTTGAAACTGATTAGGTTTCAGTCTTTTTGCTCCGAGGGTGGGTGTCCAGAATGACTGGGGTGAATTTGTGGTACTGTTGCCATTGCTTATAATTCACAGTATTTCTTTCGATCATCCCGATGGCATAAGTAGTTTAATTTGTTGTTGTTTTGTTGCACTTTTTTCAAAGATTTTTGCACAATTTTACATTTGCACGTTTACATTTCTTCGGTGGATGTCCTTCTTTATGACATACTTCTCAGCGAAAGTTTTCTACAAAGAAAAGTTAAAATTCCCCTCAGCTCAACAGAACTCCTACCTCTGTTGTTGGACTTGGTCTATGGTTACCTCAAGGCTGTAGGCTTTATTTGCCTTCTCAACTGGACAGATGTTCTTTGTTAACAGCAACCATAGATTGACATGGAGAGATTGCAACAAATATTTCCAAAGATCCTTAGTTCAGGAACTATCTGGTAATGCAACCTCAAAGTCACCTCAGCGAAGCCTTAGAATATATGGCACTTCTATGCACAACATCAGGAAATACCTTTGCTTATTCAATTTAGAGTAAGGTACCGCCTATGGTGCCAGAATAATTGAAAACCGGATTGCATGTCAAGATATTAAACTGAGTACTAGCCTAAGTTATGTCGAAACAATTTCATTAGCGAAGCCTGGCATGTACCTTGCATGTATGCCTCGAAATTTGCACGCCATTTCCATGTTTTTTTTTTTCGAAACTCAGTTCCCACAATGAAGTTACCTGCACTTAAAGTGTTTACCGCTACTGGTGCTGGCATGTCATTTTCATCGACCAGCAGAATAAATGCAGCGTGAAGGTCTGACTGTAACCCCTCTTCACCACCCTGCTAACCTATTTGACATCTAGACAATTTGACAGTAACTAACAGTGGCCATAAGCTCCCAGTTCCCAATTACCAACTTCCAAAACCTCATGTATGCATTCTCCGATATCGATTGTGTGCTACCATTTTTGGCCAGATCCAGCGATCATTGTTTTGCCGCGAGATATTGAACGCCTGGCGCCCAAGCTAATACATTTTGAGGTCATTTACACATGCAATCGCGCGGCGATGTTATGCAACCGATATTCTATCGGCGGTTTCTATGCCGCACATAGGCTTTCCGTAGCGGCTTTTGAATGACATGCAATTATTATTAATTGCAATTAGAATGGGAGGTAAACGAGTAGTAATTGATTTTTTTTTTCTATTGACATTCAGAGATTAGATACAAATGTGCGTTGCCGATGGAATTCCATTCGACGGCACTCCGAGGTAAGTATACTTCAAGAGCCGGTTGATGCTGTCATTAGTGACGTTAGTGCTTCCATTATACGCACTGAGCCGCGTCATGTCATTTGTCTTCATTCGACTTTGAGCTGATTCGCCAGTGTTTAGCTGTCAAATGTTTGACATTTATTGAATTATGTGTGTGCATCGGTGAGCTGATAAAAGCAAAGGCTAATGGAATTTTCGATTGATGATTGTGCCCGCAGGGGCGACTGATGAAATTAATTAATTATTGTAAGCGGGGGGACAGCATAATCATCGAAAGGTGTTGAAATTTTCACACAAAACCTTTCTAGTGATTAGTTGTACGATTGATGAAGAAGCTATGCTGTGTGGTTATAGTGGAATCTTGAAATGAATAATGGAGAAACTGCTTTGGAACAGCTGCCATAAAAGATCACACGCTTGTTGATCGTGGGAAATCAGCTGTGGTTAAGGGTTATTGACTTCAAACAGCGCGGTTCGAATAGCATGGCTTTGAGATATGTCAATTTTTTCAGGTGAATTCCTTAGTAAAGCCTAGCACCTTCTCCATTCTGATGGAAACCCGCATATACTTTCAGAGACTTAAGAATGGCTTGCAGCAGACTGGCAGAAGGTTTTCCGATTGAGTATCCCACAATCTCATCAGAAGTCTTATACTGCTTGTATTGAGTGCAAAAGAGAAGGGATGAAGCCAATAGAACCACAAATCACTGTTGAAACATGTGATTCGATGGGAGTTTAGTGCAGGAAAGTAAGCCATTGCAAGGCTATAGAGAACCAATCCAAGCCTGCATATATTCAGCAGGAAACACCTTAGATTCACATTTGATGCAAAGTTTTTGAAAAAAATCATTTCAAGACAGCTGACAGGCAGACCAGTGATATGCAAATTGAGGTCAAATAAGTTTGACAAGTCTGATGGGATCGGTGTCAAACTTCTTTAATCAGCTAGTGCCCCCGATGCAACTCAACAGACTAAAACACAGCACTTAAACAGCTGCAACTTTGTGCTCAGACCTACGAATTGGAAATCAGTAGATGAATCGAATTAAACATGCATAAAGGTAAGATAAAGTAACGTAGGAGGGTTGACAGGAAAAGAAGGTCTTTTCCCCGCCACACTTAGGTTAGTTTAGAGCCATTGTAATGCCCTAGGGGTTGCAGCCCCCTTACTAGGGACTATAAACCCATGTTCTATCAAGCCAGCCCAAAGGGCTGATCAATCTGTGTTTGTCAGACACAGACTTGTCGAAAAATTCTTCTAGATCCTGAAAAAATTTCTTCCTAGGATCTTAGATCTTATTTGGCAGAGTGCTAGGCAAAGGTAAAGAATGTGTGGAGTGTCATCAGCTACTTCTTTGTCACAACATCCCCTTCATAGGTCGTGTTCAATACTAGTCTTCTTGCATGGTGATTCAGCATACTATCCCCGGTGGTGATACCTTCTAAGGAAGATAAGGATTTTGAATTCATTTGCAAGATTCTTTCAGTTTAACGTTTGTTGGAGAATGGTCATAGTTTCCTAGTTAAAACACAGGAGCTGATGGCATTCCATCAATCGTTAGCAGCCCTTTGAATTGTTTGCATGCTTTGTCAACTCATCAGCTGTTTCATTTCCAGCTACCTCTTTGTGGCCAGGGACCCAGCAGAGTCCCAAGAACCTGTAGCTCTCCGCAACAGGGACTTACAAAATTCGATTGTACTTCTTCGGCAGAAATCGGTCTTAATGCACCCTGGCGGTCAATGATAAACGTAATATTATCGTGAGGTATAATGCTTTCATTGCAACCTATTGAGCAGCTGTCGTCCCTGCCAGGACCTCCGCTGGGAAGACACTACTGTAGTCTAGAAGTCTGATCGATCCGCACAGTCTCGCAAAAGAATGCATTACTTCCGCCTGCGTCCATTTTGAATCCATCCGTAGAAGTTGTTTTGTCATTATTTAATACCTGATGAGCCTGCCATTTATCCCTGCTGGGAAAACAGGTTAAGAATGGTCCATCAAAGTCCAAGTAAGGTATCATGTAATCTGTGCATACAATACTGCCCTAATATTTGCGTAAGATCTGTGTGCCCTGTCAGACTGAAGATAGTCTTTTTCATATTTCATGAGTTTTTACCCCCGTTTTGGAAACCCCTGTGTGATATACATCATATTATACAGTTAAAACCAATTCCTATAGGCCAATCCCTGTGCCCTAAAGCAATTCCAATTTTTCATCAAATTCCCCACTGAAAATAAACCGCTCAATTACTAACGAAATTACTACTAAATTCTAAACATCAAAGCGCCAACAAAAAAAATACCACCATCGGACGACCTTTATTAGCCCATAACGGTGAAATACTAATTTCCGTCTCATTATGCTAGTCTATACGAATCTATAAATCAAACCGCACACCACAGGAGTGCGCGCCATTTGAAGTAAATGCACCCACATTTTCATTAAAACTTCAAAAGAAAATTAGAATTGAATTTTTTTTTATAAACAAAAGTCTAAATGCAATTATTTTGTTATAAACAAAAATACGTTAAATGTACAAATTAGAAAATAACATTTTTTTTTCTATTTCATTTTAGGTAATTTCATGGATAAAAAAAGAAATATATATGATCAAGGTGAGATACATAAATAAAAAATAAAGTTTAAGAACATTTTTTTTTATTAACCCCTCTCCCTCTTAGCTAGGCGCTACAATGTAGAAGTAATGACTAAAAAAAAAAACCCGCCTCTCTTATCGCGAAATTCCTCAAATTCCATAGTCATTATGAATTATAACCTCCATATTTCAAAAAAGAACTGTCTATCCCACATTCAACTAATTGTGACACAAACAGTTGAATTAAACAAAAACGAAAAAATTGTTGATAAGTTTTCTTGTTTAGCCGGATTGCAATGTGACAGTAATTTAAAATAATCTTATGCACGCAAACGCAAAATGTTATATATGCAAATAAATTCCTTAAATTCCATAACAAAACAAACAACAATACGAGGTAAAATGACGGTGGTGCTGCTGACGACTTTGGAAACTAAATAAATAAATAAAGTTTAAAAAAAAAAATTAAAATACCACCAATGATAACAGATACTTTATGTATCTATTGTTCTCTGATAAAACCTCCCCTCGAGTATTTTTCTCACAATTTTACTATTACTACTTCTCTGATAACGAAAATTATATATTTTTGAAAATTAATTTTCTTTACGACCTTGATATACATATATGTTTTGATTTTAATTTAATTTTACCCGCCTCTATTTATGTTAAGAACATTGATAATAGATGACAAAATTTAGGTCATTAAATTGGAGAGAGGAGACAATGTTGTATTACTACATGCATACATATATCATTGTTATTATTAATTTGTTATTTTTATAGGGAGGTATATAGAATGAAAAAAAAAAATTAATTTCAAAAAAATATTTCACGAGATGGGTAATTTCTATTTTAAGCAAGACTTTAGGTTAATCGCTCTTTTTGAATGAAATTATGAGCAAATATTTATATTTGACACCAAAAACACTTTCAATGATATTAGGTTGCGGTATGTCAAGGATGTGAGAGGGTGTTTCTTTGTTCTCAAAAAAAAAACACGTCATCTGTGTTCATGGTTTCGGTAAAAGATAAGGCTTTTATTTTTATGCTGATAAACAAACTAAATCGACGACAACGTGCTCTGACTCTAATCGCTTTCTTGTTGCAAACAAATTTAGAGGCCAACAACCTTTTCGAATTCCACTTGGAAGTTTAAATTCTTTTGGTAGCCTATGAAGTTTGGAACTGACAGTGCTACAAAAAGAGTTTGAAATAGTTGACTTGTCGTCTGAATAGAAGTTGGACTACTACTGTGAGAGTGCAGTAGACCGAAATGAGTTTGAGTGCTCCTGGGATTTGGAAATTTCCCTCAAAAAAGTAACCAGCCTGTACTCTTAACGCAACGAAGTTTATCAGTGAGATTCTTGCTAGGTCCTCTAGTCCTCTTAACAGTCTGTCGGCAATTTTTGAGGTTTGGGCATGCTGGAGGTTGACAGGTTTTTCAGATGTCTGGAGAGTTAATGCCAAGATCAGCAGTCAAAGAGCCCATGGCACGGTGCCCAGTCTGTCCTCCTATTAGGATGCCAATCTCGTTTTTATTCATTGTCTGGAGACAATTTGTTCTTCTACGATCTATTCCTTCCTGACCGACAAAGAATTGTTGATTATTTCTCCTACCTTGAGGTCTTTGTTATCTTTTAGTACTCCATTCGGGATGTCTATCGATTTATAGGTGTGTTTTGTGCCAGTTCGTCTGATTTAACGTTTCCTTCAGTATCGCTGTTAACCGGCAACCCAGCGGATGATAACTTTGTGGATTTCGCCTATTTTATGAAGTTATCCACGACAGTTGGTTTGGTCCAGTACCCTGATTCTTGCATGACTATCGACGCCGACATAGTTTCCAATCATCAATTATCCAAGCTCCTCGCTCTATCAATGGCGAGACTTCAAGATAGGGATTTTAAGGTTTGAGGTAACTGACTTATTAGAAAAGTCAAGCTCAAGTAAAAATTAAACTCAAATTTATTGCTTTTCAAACGTCTTGCATTCCAAAGAACTAATTGTATATATCTCTCACGTAAACTGGTCACAAATAACTACGTCAATCCACATTGCATCTCAATGCAAACCCATTTGTATCTCAATCTTCATTTCAAAGCGCAGAAACCGCGGGTATTCCCATTTTTTGTTGCATAATAAGCAAATATAATCGATCTTTGTTTCGCTTGCAAGTGTATCTATATTCCATTCACTTAGTGCTTCCATAATAATTAAAAAAATTATTTTTTTTTTCGCTCTTGCTTTTGTGTTTTTGTTTTTTTCCTTTCATCAGAGATTAAAGCAATATTACCGCACATTCAAGTTCTATTGACGGGCATTACTGTATGCGAAAATGCATTCTAATTTGTTGCTTCATGCACGTTAATACTTAGTTTTATGTTTGAATAGCACTTAATTTCGTTTCAATTGTGCTTTTTGTTTGAAATTCCATAATCATTTGCGGTTACGAAATAAAATCGATTGTAATTGTGTTTAGATATTTTGTGTGTGTAACTAACCAACAACTAATTAGTTTGAACAAATAATGAAGTGCTGTGCATTTAAGCAGCTGTTGGAGTCGGTCAGAAGGGTTTATTGAATTGGTTTGCAATCGAATGCGTTGTGAAAGTGGGTGATGCTTGTATGAGTGGATGCGTGAAATTATAATCGTCAGGAGCAGCCTTCGAACCCCAATGTATTGTATTTTTAAAACAATTTCAACCCAAAGCTAGTCCTTGAAGGAAAGTAAAATGAAAGTCGATAAAGAAAAATGAGTTGTGTGCTGCCATCTGTTGAAAATTTACCAAACGAATTGTTAGTGAGGACACAAACCTTGATGATCAACTTTTTACATCGTGGATCAATATTTCTTGTAGTTTTGGTTACGGTGCGTTTAGATCTTTGATAACTTAAGCTTCGATCCCATCAGACCTTTCCATTCTTTTTGCTTTTTCAGACTGAACATTCCACGTTAGAGGAGCACAATGGATCCAAAGCGAATGCTGCGTCATGCGATACAGCCAGCTCTTCAACCTACCTACCTACCTAAGCTACGATTATTGAGTCATCGTGGTGATTCTCTGACTTCAAAATTTGTCCCGTGTATCGGTTTTAGCTTTTTACGTCATTTTGACATCAGAGAATCATCGCGATGACACATTACTCTGACGGTGTTATCGAAACTTTACTCACTTAACAGGCTGAGGACACTTCCGCCTTCCATCCTCTTCGATCCTGCGCACGCTCTTTCCAGTTTTCCAGACCAAGCGCCCTGGTATCCACGATAGCGTGATCTTCAAACAAAAGTTCGGTCTTCCTCGTTGTCTCCAACCTGTAGGCTGGGATTCAAAGACTATCTTGAATGAAGTATTATGGTTCATTCGCGCGATGTGACCAGGGTAGCCAACGTGTTTTAGCTTGGACTACTATCCACATCTTGAGACAGCTCATTGAATTCGCGGTTGTATCTTCTCCTTCATTCGCCCTCCTCGCATACAGGACCAGATATTCTTAATATCTGCTCTGCTTTCCTGATTATCGTCCAGTACTCGGCGCCTTATAAGCAGAACTGGTAGGATCATTGTTTTGAAGAGCCTGCATTTCATTTTTCGAGTTTTGAACTCATTTGTCTCACAACGGTTTCCTAAGGTAAATCTTGGTCGAATCCTTATCTAATTCAACTTTTTATCCTAGACGCTGGACAGATCCTTCTTTTCTTTGTTGAGAACGTGTCCAATACCACATTTGACTGATCCACACTTCTCAGCTAAGAACTCCAATTGCAACATCTACATCTCATCTCCCCTCTAATCCACTCGAACTCAACACCGCCTTTGTGATTTCTTTCCACTTTACAGTCATAATCCTTATGCCGCACCACATCTTATCTGTGGAACATTGCATTTCCTGCTTCTTATCGCCTCGTCCACATCTAAAGGGGCTCAAAGTCGACCTCACCTAACCAATAATACCACACGCATGGCCCAAACCCATTCATCATTTTTCTTTTTCCCTGTCCATCCCTATCCTGGGTCCCTCTCTCAGCAACACGATAAACAACCGAATTATCTAATATTTATCTTTCCCTCGAATATGACCTGCGGAACCTTACCATTCTCTCGAAGCTAAACACATTGCATGGCCCAATAAATCTTCCTTCTCCGGTTTTTCCTGGGACAAAATCTGATTCCGTATTTTCTCGTTTGGCTCTTTCCCTTGGCGCTCCTTATCGTTTCGTTTTTTTGCGAAAAAATTTCCAATGAGGCGCAGCAGCACTAAGAAACAGCAGCCTTAAAGTCATAAACATGACTTCCTTGACTTCCTTGACTCGGCTGGGTGATGTCGGTGGTGTAGTCCCAAACAAACATCCCAAGCATACGGTTTTTCTTCGTCTTCATCTGTGCCTGTCTGTCTTATCGTGGCTATTATAACCAAGCAACACACAAAGTGAAAATCCCCCCCGGGGGACCAAGATAAATCAGACGACGACGTACTACGTCCACGATACAGAGTGAAGGAGGTTGCACTGGTCAAGTTGGTAATACACCATAACTTGGCCTATGAAGGAATATTGTATTACCAACTGGAACTGGAACTTGGGATAGTAAATCTGGAAAATTCTTCCGCTCCCCACTCCTGCCGCATGCGGAACCAAACCACCAAACCGTGATAAAGACAAATGGAGGCCTACTCGTGTGCGGCTGGTTGCGAATAAACATCTCAAAAGGCGCAATCGCAGCGTAGTACTGGCCAATTGGCATAAATCTGGTAGATGTCTTCCATTTGGACATGTTACTCCAGCTACGGTCGGCATGGCGGTGAATCGTCTCCGTATCATATGTGGAGCGGAGTTCTTGATTATTCGGCGCAATAAATTGGAATGAATTTATTGTTAAATGGTTACAGTTAGCAAGTTAGCTCTCTTTTTTTAGGGAACACCGCGTGTCCACGAGTGTGTAATCCAAATAAATTGCCACTATCAGACAGCTTAAGACAGGCGGCCATAAAGTCAAGGTGTTGCAGTCAGAAGGATACGTGCTGCACGAGTGTGTGCATTTGGCTACAGCTTAGGTGAAACGTAAAATTGAGATTTCTCCGTCGATTTATGAGAAAGCAATAGTGTGTGAGTAATTTGTAATGAAGGGCTTAATGGTGACGAAAAAAATAAGGCTAAAGGTCTCACAGGAAAGAGAAATGAAGAAACTATTGGACACCCAAGTTTGAGAGCGGTTTTTAACTCGTAAATTGGTTCCACAGCAACTTAAGGGGCTTTGGTCTCAAGTCATACTGTGATCTCGCGAAATGAGAATACTGGGTCTCTCTGCACCCTCAGTTAGGACTGTTATGGACAACACAATTGTGGGTGACATAACCCTCAAGGATGCAGGCTCCCTCAGCAGCATTCCTACCGTCACTCAGTAAAAAAGACCGCAGACAACTTAGTGGATACTTCATTTTTGACAAGCATCTCAATATGCCAGGCTTCAGTGGGATTACAGTCGTGCAAGTGTCCTGTATTTGTTTGTATCAAGTGGCGGATCTTTGGTGCAAGTCATGACTTTTTAAGAAGGATGTGCAAATTCCAGTAAAATGGGCAATATAGGGCTTGCTTCCCTGGCAGTACAATGGACAAATTGTTTTTGAGTCCTCGAGTGACATGTTGCCTATCCCGACAAAAAAAAAAAAACCTAAGGAGCCGTAGAAACGACTTAACACGTCTGAAGTCAAATTTTATCGTGAGACAGACACTTGAAGTCTCAAGGACTTAGCAACCAGTTCAAGTCGCAGAACGGTTTCTAGAGCTATACTTGAAGGCTAATCTAAAACAAGACTCTCTTCTTTGTGGTGTTCCTGTACAGCCCTTGCCAATTATCTAGACCAGCTTTCGGTCTTTTCCGTCGCTGAAGAGATGTCGAAAAGTCTTCCTTTCAATGTTTTGGTGGGTCATGCAACAGCATTTTGTACTCAAAATTCCACTTAAGTGTTCGAAGGTGGAAAACGTATGGCCATTCTGCTAAAAATCGCCATCGCAACCTCGAAAATGAAGGCCCAGCCTTTGCGTTTGAT
Organism: Criorhina ranunculi; assembly: GCA_951813785.1. Classification (NCBI taxonomy): domain Eukaryota; kingdom Metazoa; phylum Arthropoda; class Insecta; order Diptera; family Syrphidae; genus Criorhina; species Criorhina ranunculi. Next base: position 8,657,648 of record OX638382.1, on the reverse strand, counting down.
TCCTTATATCCAACACCTCGACTCGATCATTTTTTGCATCATTCTTCGAAAATTGCACTTAGGTGTCCGAAGTGGAACTTTTCTCGTCATGTTTTAGTGTTTTTGGCAACATGCAACCACTTCAAATGGAAAATGCTCTTTAAATATTGGACGATCACAAAAGCTTTGCATCGAAGGAGCTCTAGCAAAAGAATGATCATAAATCCGATAGGTGTACGAAGTGTGCTGAAGATGCTTTCAAGCCTATTTGAAATGCTTTTCCTACTGCTGTAGCTTGGCTAGGCTGTAGTGTGTTCGGCATCATCTTCAAAGGACCGATGCACACCAAACAACGTAGCTTAGCACGTAACTCACATAAGACTCAACCGAAGCTGAAGGAAAGCGGTTTAGAAAGAACTCCAAGTGCAGAAACTGAGGGGATATGATGTGGAAATGTAGTCGTTTTTAGAATCGACCACAAAAGTAAACTTCTTTTGAGGAACGTGACGACTTCATGAACAAAACTTTTCAGGTTCGTCAACATTTTACAAACATTTTAAACCCTTCGCACTTGACCAAGTAGCTTATCGGGTGAAACTGCTTTCCTTTCCCTTTCATAATCCACAATCGGTTTACAACCCTTGCAATCGTTTTCAAAGTAGCTACCCAATGTAAATACAAACAATGCACATCTCATTAGGGGACAAATCACGACACAATGCATATGTCAACATGTTTGCTCTGACAAATAGCTTCCCTTGGCTTAATCACTCACCGTCGTCGTGCATCGCATCACATACGAGTATACCGAGCTTATCACAAGTCTATGTAACTACTGCTTATCACTGTCAAGATTGTGTCTGTGTATCACACCAGACTTACTGTCTACCTCCCGACATGACATGGAGACGGTATACAACATCTTCCCACTCCCGAGAGTTGTCACCATCTATCGCCACCCCCTCCCCCCCCCCCTTTAGAATGCAATAAATTGTAACACAAGTAATTAATTCCGTTCATCAATCATGATGCAATCTGTTGCATACAAATCATGAGGCTTTGTGTCGCTTCTACCACCGCATACCGCGTGTGTATGTGCGCGCCCTAACGATCACCAACAGAATTTCAATTATCTTCAATCCGCGTCTCGGTAGCACCGCAAAGACGGTGGTGCCTTCGGTTGTTGTCGGTGTCGACCCAAATGAAGTCGTAGGTTGCAATTGCAATTTGCTATTCCTATGCGTCTTCGCAATTTGTATCTAGAAATCATTTCCCTGACTGTAGCGATGATGTGTGACAAGATCATTTTGCCACGCACAGGCATAGGGCTGCGCGCATTTTGTATTCTGTCAAAGGTGCAACTGTCAATCCCGCAAAAGCTGTTGTTGTGTGTGCTCAGAATTATATGGAGCAATCAAGATTACATGGCGAGGGTATCTCTCTATCCTGACGACAAATGGAATCACGGAAGCGTGCACAGCAGCGCTCAATTGACATTCATGCATGTGGCAGCAGCGGCGGCATACGCGATTCGAATTTGTTGCATAAAAAGAGGGAGATTGAGGCGCAGATTGTTGGTAGTGCAATGACTGAGTTGATGGGTGGGTTGGATGAATGAACGGACCTAGTGGGCGGTTTGAAAATAATCGCTCAACGATATCTGTTCTCGTAATCAGCTTCGAAGCTAATGGGTGGCTATGGTGTGCTCCTGTGTGCGGCCCATTGTGCTGATTGTTGATATTGCCAAGCGGTCTCATTTCGCTTGCATGCTCATTTGGTACATAAAAGCGGAAAAAGTAGGTCTATTGTCAGATGTAGATGGATGTCTTAGGGGAAACTGGCGATAGGTTAATGATTGGATTACATCTCTGTTGGACACATTGGAGGTTGGGACTGATGTGGAATCCAAATTGTTGGAAAGTTCTGTAGCCAAGTAGCCTTATACGTACGATACATCATTAGCACTTGACTTTAAAATGAGATTTCTCGAATCAACATTTCGGTCTACATACCTCTGTTGCAGTCTGCTGATACTATGTCTTCGAAGTCGAACAAGTTCGAACCCTCTTGCGACAACATGACTTCCTCCAAAACTCTTTCCAAATGTCAGCTTAGAGCCTCTCTCAAATATTCAGCTGAGAATTGAGTCAAACAAAGCCGCCATCTGCACAACGGTATCCCAGTGCATACAACCTTCTACCGAATTGTTAGCTGTTGACTCTTACATCCCAAAAGTCGGTCGTTTTGACATCAACTTTAGCTCTAGATTCTGGAATATCGCCGTAGCTCAGTGGTTAGAACTTTGGATAGTTTAAGGGTGAAGACTCAGGCCTTAAGTTCGGGGTAGGCATGGACCTCCTGTTTCACACGCTAAGTTGGTTGACGCCCACTTCCACTTGCGTGCACAGAAGAACAAAAAATGTTCGCATCATCCCGGTGCAAAGAAAGACGGAGGGGGCCTGTTCCGACGGGTGACGAATTCGTCAAAAATGGAACAATATCATGGACGACAACATCACCATTGACATCACAATGGAATGGCTCCAAGTGTGTCCAATAGCTGGACTCACCCACGTCAGGACGATGTCACTCCCTAATAATTCCGCAAAATTACCGTGACCAACCCAGTGTGCATTTATTGCGTACCCATGCGACTATAATTCATTCTAAGTTTCGACACATAAATTGCCCGAGACCCCACTTTGTATGCAAAATGGCGAATTTCAAAATTGAAACTAATGCGCCTTGTCCGGCAACCACTGCCGCTAGGCCAGCTGCAGAAAATAAAAATAAAAGTGCATCCCATTCAATTGGGAGCGTTACCGCCACACAATTTGTACACCCATCACGTCGCTGTGCTCCATCTATTGAGCAATAAAAATGGAATTCGTGTCAATCAAAGTGTGCGTGTGTATGGTGCTGCCATGATAAAAGAGCGCGCCAAACAAAACACTGTACTACAGGATGTGCATGCATCATGTAATTGTCCAGTTCCATACATAAAGAGTCGTCCTAAAAGTTACCACATGCGATACGTGTGCCATTCAATGGGTCCAGGTCAAGCCCGAAAAATCTCTTTCGCTCTGTCACCACCCACGGCGGGTGGGCGGGTGATGAAACAATCACACGAAAGTACTCTAGTCTCGTATTTTGTAGCGTGCAGAGCTTTTATGGTCCGCAGAGTCGTAAAAAAAAAAAAAAAAAACGTTGGTCTCCCCGAGTGAAAACAGATTTTCCGCATCGGAGTGCTATATAATCCAGTCACAGCGAGACGACTGACCACCCGCCATCCATCCACCACCAGGCTCTGACCGCTCTTGGTGCAAAAATTAGAGGCCTCTCTCATCCTGCTGTGTGCGCGTGTAATTCAATAAAACAACTTTTCTGGACATGGGTGGACACGGTGTGTGTGTGTGTGTGTGTGTCTTACTATGGCATGGGCGAAGGCAGTTTAATGAAGGTCACTCGCTTGATGAATTGCCCCAAGAGTCGAATGTCGGAAGAGGTGGCGTCCATGTGGACAATCTCAGAAATGCGAGTAAATAAATTCATAGGCGAAATGTGTGATTATCGTTTGTGTGTACGTTCGAGAGTACATATCCCCAACGAGGATATGTTCCTGTTTTTTTTTTTTGTTGAGGTGCAATGAAAGTTTTACGACGTAGCAGTTAAATGTTTAAGTGGCTTTTTTCCTTCTCGATGGGGGTCGGAGGAGGGTCGAAAAGTGCAGAGTAATCATAATTATTATGCTTGTAGTACAAGGAGAGAGTCCATAACATGAATGAAAGCGGAACGTTTTAAGGAGACTTCAAGTCTGGAAGTCAATTAGTTGGTTGTTGTTTCAATTAAGTGTCGAATGGTGAGGGTAGGGGGGGGAGGAATTCCTGAAGTGGAGTCAAGCTTTTAGTCACAACTTAGGGAAATGGGTTGTTTCCGTTTTGAGATGGACTGGGGAGCTTCACGTCTGCTAAGCAGTGATTTCCGCTTGCTGATAATGAAATAATGTTTGCACGGTTTGTGTCATTGCTAAGTGGGTAGAAATTCTGGATAGTGGGCATGTAAAGGATTCCCCTCCTTAGTAGATGCAGGAGTGCATGTTACACAGAGCTTCACATGCCCTAAGCAGTGATTTCCGCTTGCTGATAATGAAATAATGTTTGCATGGTTTGTGTCATTGCTAAGCGGGTAGGAATTCTGGATAACGGGCATGAAAAGGTCTCCCCTCTTTAGTAGATGCAGGAGTGCATGTTACACAGAGCAACACGTCTCCTTAGGAGTGATTTCTGCTAGCTGATAATGGAATAATTTAATTGGGTTCGTGTCCTTGCTAATTTGGTAGGAGTTCTGGATAACGGACATCTTAAGTTAGAAACTATAAGCTTCCACTATATCGAAAATACAAGAGGATGCCTGTTCGTCTCGCTTCCACAAGCCATCTCAGTCAGAGGTTCCTTTCAAATTTCTTCGCAGTTCTACGCTGACCGCGTATCAACGCGTCATGTGGCCAGTCTTCTGGGTCCGCTGACAGCCGAGAATATTATTTCTTCTGCTGGTCAGTATCAGACACTCACACAATATAATTTGTGTAGGCGCCTCCTCGTCTAGACACAGCCTTAGGTATTATTTTGGTGGGCATACTTCTTTTCCGCCGTTAAGAGACTCCTGCGACTGCGAGGATGGCTACTTGCGACGAAGCGATTCGCGTTTTTGTACTGCGGCCATTTGCCTCGTCGCAACTATATGGGACAACCGAATGCCTTCGTTGGTTCGCCGTTGTGCCATAGCGACTTTTGCAGCTCGCTCAGATGCGGTCTTTCTCTGTTGCTGGAGACCGAGTTTTGGGTTTAGAGACATTCACTGCATTCTTGCTGGCTATCACTTTTGTGCACTTACAATTCGGCAATCGTAGGGATCTGTCTCGTGGAATCTTTTCCTTGTATCGTCGGTGTCTCTCGCGTTTATCACTTCGGGGTGATTTCGTACCAGGAAGGTGTCTCATGCACATCTCCATAGAAGACCAGGCTTCATATCTGAGACCGGGAGTGAATTTTTTTCGAGTTTGAAGCTCCATTCTACCTATACACCAAAGAATAGAAAAGGAGAAATAAGAAATAAAATACATACTATCAGAGAAGGTCCGAAATTGAAGGAGATTGAGTACAGATTTGGTCCCAAGATTGAGCCCTTCGTGGTGCCGCACAACAGCTTTCAGTCTTTCAGATATTCCTCAGTCATTCGCAGGAGAGATTTTAAAGGGCGTTCAGCATATCACACTACCAGTTAAGTAGCGCCGTCTTAACTGTGTTTGTAAACAGTCCTAACTGTCGCAACTAGTTGCTGCTTCCTCGACATATACAGCTCTTAAGTCACATCCACATCGTAATACTTCTCGAACTCATGATCTATCCCTTTCTCTCCATCTCCATCTCCCTCTTCATCGACTTATACAGCTCTTTAGTAATACTTCTCTCTCTTTCACTCTCTCTCTCTATCACTCCCTCTCCCTCTTCCAACAAACTTTTCCTAAAAAACTACGTTCATCGATCTGTTTCTAGGTGTCTGCTGATAGCCTTCATGCTGTGGTGCCTTTAAGTACCCTTTTCCGTCACGCGTGTTCAAAGTGACGAAAAGCTTAAAACAAAAAAAAAAGTATTTAAAAGTGACAAACCGTCGTAATAAAGTGCTAAAAGCGTACTAAAATCTTTAAGTACATCGCCCTGTTGCTGTGAAATAACAAACAAAAAAAAAATATCACAAGTCTCTGAAAGATTTACAATCTTGAACCGCTGGCTACAAATTACAAGATTTACAACGTATTACCCCGAATGCTGTTTGGTCTAACGACGTATAAGCTAATTGGCAGAAGATCAATAAAAAAAACCGATCTCCCACTGACCCAACCATATGGTCACACTTGTTTGTGAGAAGCATCTTCTGCCTTTTAGTTACGTAAAATTCTCTATAAAAATGTTCATTAAGTGTTCACTGCAATCGGTTTATGTATAGCCCCGCGTCTCCTATAAATTCCTTAATTGCATTTGCATCACGGTAATAACCATTTCACGGGCGATCATAAATTTTCCCCAGTGAGCTACCATTCTATACTGCAGCGCCGATGATTTTAGAAAAAAAAAAATGTTGAATTGCATCGTGTGTACTTCACTGTCCCGCAGATACACCTCACTCTCTCCATCCATTCAATTCTGTCGGTTTGAATTTGAGGTTATGCGAGGCAAAACTTTGGTGTTCCTCATGGTTGAGACAGGTACACTTGTTTGCTATCGAGTGGGTGTTTCAGGGTTATGAAAATATTCCGCGTTACAGTTGTACACGGGGCGTATGTGATCATACAGTTCAAGTGCAGTGCCATTGGAGTTGGTCGTGTGCGCTATGGGGATGGGTGCGGGGGTAAAAGTGTGAAAATTACGGTCTGGTGGAGATTGTGGGTATGTGCCAGGTTGAGGAAGGTCGAATTTGGGAAGGATTTATGGGAAATTCTCACGAAATAGAGTGTGTTATGGAAATTGAATGACGTCAAGGTGGTGGTTGAAGGTCGACTGAACTAGGATTCGTAATTGCTGCCGAATTTGGTGAGGCGAGCATTTGTAAAGAAGGCGGTTTGCTTTGAAACTTAATTTAATACCCTTCCTGTCGAAAGTACGACAGATGAACATGTACAGCAGCTGCTTTGAGGACGGGATTTCCCAAAAGAGCTGGAAAACGAAATGCTTCATAGTGATTAGCAAGAGAAAATGAGACCTGAACTCCCCATCAGCGGACAGACTTGAAGCACGAACTGGATGTGGCCTCGGAAAAGACTAGGAAGGGGATATCGACTATCGTCGATTTTAAAGTTGGACCTGAGGCGATAACCAGCAAGGAAACGAAGAAGTTTCCTTAGGCTAGCTCTTAACACGAAGCTCAGTTTCTAGGAAAATAGATAAGGTCTGCATTTGAACGAGCTGTTAAGGACACAACTTCGCTGAGCAGATTAAGCAGCAACAGTAGCATTAGAAAGAGCAGGGGACGAATTCGAATTCAGAAATGACACTCTACAATAGAAGCAATCGAGGAAGTAGTTGAAACCGTTCAGGCTGCTGAACAGGAAAAATATTCGTGTTGGCAACTTTTGAAGTAAGAAATGCCTTTAATTGAGTCATATAGAGTGACATATTGAAAGGACTATCGGCAAGACCGGGAAGCTGTTGTACGACATTACGAAGGGAAATCATTGCTGGAGAAGCGCATAGCTCTATCTCGGGACCTGATCTATGCTAAATCTCCACCGTTTTCCTGTATGCCTGCAAGATCTGAGCCGATGAATTCAGACAGATGAGGTACAGTAGGCTGTATGCAGAACTCTTCGAATACCAAGCTCCAGTGTCAGGAATCAGCCGTTCACGTAGTGGCAGGAGTGACCCACATCGATCTTCGATGACGACAACAGAGGCAAAAGAGCTTACCAGACAGCAGTGGACAGGATAAAATGGTGGGACCCAGAAGGAAGAGGAAAATAGGCTGATCAGGGACGTTGCTGCATGAACGGAACCCGAACATAGCGAAGTAAAAAGTTGGATGATGAAAAAGGTGGAGCATTCCATATATAGTGACAGTCAATCTGCGCCTATTGCATTTTTTATCCCTTTGACTACTTCGGCATAGTCTCTGAATACAAGGGCTCTCTAATTTTTGCTGGAGAGGCTTGTAGGTTGAGGCTCAGGTCCACCCTGCACTCTAGTGCCACCTTAAGGAAGATACATTTCTTTGGCTTTTGGCTGGATCTCGGAAATTGAATTTTTCTATGAAATTTCTAGACAAGGCCTAGATGAAGACTTGTTAGCACCGCAATCTGCATTGGGACTTCCTTCATTCTTGCTTAGGACATTCGTTGACGACTGGGTCTCTTACGAACTCAATAGTTGTACTCTCGGACGTCTGTATGAAGTTAGCGGCATTCGTACTGTTATTCTGTAGAATGGACTCCAGAAAACTTCACTTTAGTCAAGCACCTCCATTCTGGAACATTACAGTCTGTGCCGTTCGGCTAAAGGGGAAAGGCATTTCCTCTCCCTTTTACTCGTACCAAGTGCCGGTGTGATCCTTGTCATGGATGTTCTCACTCGGCTTTCCATGAAAGATGAGAAAATTCCCGTAAAATGGGGAATATAGGGCTTTCTTTCTTGGGAGTTCAGCGAATCAGTTGCGTCTTAGTACTCTAGTGATGGATTTCCAGCCCGAAATTATGTATCCAAGTTCAAACGAGTCGCTCTCTTTGACAGAAATTTACAATTTTCACAACATCATCTTGTGGCTGCTAACACTCTTTTTTTGTTCATCATTTGATTGGTCATTCCGAATGGCTCTTGCCAGCCCTAAATACAAAAGAAAGCATCACAGGATTTCGAAAGCCAAAATCGTTTAAAAATTCAAAAAATTCAAAGATTTCAACACGTGTCACGACTTTGACACACCAAAAATGAATTTCCCCTTTCAAACATAAATCACTATTCATCCATGGTGAACTAGGAAACCCCTTAAATACCATCCGCAATTAATATCTATTTATCTAATCAATTGCTGCTCCCTGTGGCCCGCCTCTATCTCTACTGGTTAGGGTTACCCCACCCAAAAACAAAAAACTCATTTTCGGCGCCCAAATTATTGAGAAATATGACTTCGATTTCGAAAACTGTGTACACAACTCGTTGTTGACAATTATTTCGTCACAAAAAAAAAATAAAACCTAAACTAACCGGGACAACTGTTGCCACAATACATACCCGCACTCGCACTGTATGCAAATTGATTTTGATCGATTTTCAATTAAATGTCGAAAAAAAAACAACAACAACCCAACCAGCCTTGTCAAGGTTCTCCAATTTGTTCAATAATTTTGCTATTATTTATCATTTCGATGGAAAAAGAAACCGACAAAAATTGTTTTGTTATTGCCACTCTGTAGCTCAGTGATTAGTTTTAGTTATTCTGCGTACTTGCGTTTCGGATTGCATGTGTGAAATGATGAATATGTCTTCGTTTATCGAATCCATGGACTGGTGGAGAGACAAATCATCAAATTGGCACTCATGTCCTTTGAAATGTGTGTCAGAGGAACAGTAGGACACAAAGAGAGTCGGAAAGATCTAGACAAACCTCTTTACAAAATTGGACACAGTATGGGCACAAAGAGTTAAGAGAATGGCAATGTTTACATGTGTGCGATTATTTAGTAATAGCTATACCCGCAGCTCCGCATGCGTTAAATTATATTCAATTTGAATCTGCTGGTAGACGACATTAACAGCTTCCAGGTCAAGTGCTTCTATCAGCGGCTTGGGACTTGTTGAAAGTTATGACGAAGAATGTAAACTGAAGCCCTGCTAGCGCATGGTTTTAGCGTCATGGTTTAATAACAGCGTGAGTGTTTAGCGCCACCTATCGGGAAACTTGAATATTTTTGGTTTACGTGCACTTCTCACTTCATCAAATTGCCAATTTTCCCCCCGATTATACCACATTTGGAGATGTTAGAGGCGAATATTTAAAGGAGTCGCAATTTATTGATTATTGCTGCAAAAGAATTCTATAGCGCGTTCTAATAATGAACAGCGCCACCTGTTGATTTTTTGTGTACTAAATTTTATACGTTCTATGATTCTAACCAAAGTTTTCTGTTTTATTTTTTTTTCTTTAAAACGATCGTTCGTGACATCTATAGGCCTTCAACCCTTAACTTATAACTTTTCAAACACACAAAAGTCAATTTGAAAAATCTTTACATTACGATAACTTTTTTTTTTCCGAAATTCGATTTTAATAAAACAAAACCTATATGCTGCTCTAAATTATGCTCTGTCCACCTGTGAAAACTACATAAAAATCCGTTCAGTAGTTTCGAAGATGTGCGCGAACAAACAAACGGACAGACAGAAAAGAATTCTCAAAATCGCTAATTTGTGTTCTATTACGCTTCTTTAGTCACCCCCTTTCTTTTTTATTACAGACACACCGGATTCTACTGTTTTATTATATATATATGATATGATCATGTCAGGGATATAACTTAAACAACAGAGAGTGACAGTGTTAATGTACATAAATGTGGTTCGTTACTTGGTCATGTATATAGACTACTACAGAACTTACCTGACATGTATCTTCAACCGATAGGTCTTGGCGCTAGCCATCTGAAAATAAACGAAAAAAACAATCGTTTCAGTATTCCAAATTTAAATTTTAAGACCATAACTTAGAATTAAAAGTCCATTCGTTAGGTTAACCTTAATTGCCATTCCCATGCCCAGATTTGGTCAGTTAAACAAGTCCCCCTCTCAAGATTTACGATTCGTACAAAAAAATTCGTATAATTTTGTTTCAAAAATAATAAATAAGAAGGGATCGATATACCTCCCAAGTTGTTGACTTGATTTACGGCTATAATTACACTCCACCGAACCCGGTAGTAATAAATCCTCCACACTAACCATGTGTAATCCCAAACAAACCACATCGCACATCTCATCAACTTACAAACAAAAAAAACCGCAAAACCACGTTAACTATACAATCAGCCTCTTTTACTTCTCATGGCGCCTCATACAACCGCACACACACACACATAAGTATAGGCATCCAATTTCATCTTCCATCATCATTCGCCACAAGACGCATAAGTAAAGTCGGTTACATAATTACCGGACCGTCCTAATACCGCCCCAAAACAATCAAAGACGTAAAAATGTCGAAAAGAAAGAATTCCCGTAATTGTCAGTGTTGGCTGCAATTAGTGTACCGGATCAATATTTATGATCAATAAATTCCAAAAAAAAAATTTCGAAAAACCGACGACAACGACGCGTCAAACATGTTTGCACCGCCTTTTGTGTGTTTGCGTTGGGGCGCCATTCCGTAACACATTCATTTGCACTTTTCTGACAAAAAATATCCAATTTCGTATGCAAAATACCGAGAGACAACAAATTTAATTAGCATGTCATCGATGATTATGTTTGATAGCGGTAACGACAATGAATTCACCACACCGCCGGTATCTTGAAGATGACTCTCAATTTTTGAGGTGACGCCAGTGACGTTTGTCGACCGAAACGATACCTTGAACTTGAACTCTAAGGTGAGACGGCAAGAAACCAGTTTATTTGTTTTTGTTTTTGACAAAGAGGACCAAAAAGAAAAACAGATTGACAGCGTAAATTAATGACAGGTAATTCCGTACACACCTCGATGACATATCTGATGTGTACACATTGACAGATGACACCCGAGTCAAGTGTTGATGGTTGAAGTATCTTTCTCTCTCTTTGTACGTGAAAGGTGTTACTTTTTAGTGCAACCGGATCTAAATGATGATGCCTGCCTGCCTGCCTTACAGAGCCTGATTGGGGAAATTTTCATTGTCGACGCTCGTTATGTCATGTGAAATTCTGGTAATAGGGTGGTAATTGACTGAGGAATTTTCGTTACAAAAAAAAAAAAAAAAATATCCGTTGTCGTTGCCCCCACATATCACGCGGGCAATGGAAGATGATTGCGTGAAATTCCTTTCGAATGATGGGTAAATTGTAGAGACTAATAGGTGCTAAGTAGGCCAATCGATGGGGGAAATTTTGATGGGCAGCTAATCGATGTGAAGTGTCACATAAGTGGGGTTAAAGTTTGTTGTTGTATGGTGACGATAGGCTTTTAGGGTGTGATGAGTTGATTTTTGAAAATTTCAAATGGGACTTGGATAGATGCGAACATAGTTGTTACTGACTGTAGATCACTTTGAACAAGTGGATTACGAAAGTTCATCACACTCCACAGCCATATTTCTCATCAATGTCTTGTGAAATAACAAGAACACATCAATTTACTCTGAAGCCTTGTTTCAAATGCACCGTCAAATATAGGGATTCTTTCGTTAGGCGTTCAACATTTTTGTCGAATGATCTTCATAGCTCTGTGTTTCCTCATCACTACAACCTTCAACCATTTAAACCCAAAGACGTCCGTCGGAATCTCTAGTTCTGGTGTTCTAGTTTATAGGTAGAGGTAGCAAAATGCAACCTTGTGGTACTCCACTTTCGTTACACATTACACAGGACACTACACTTAACACTTGGATTGTTAATCAGGATGAATTCTTTGAGGATATCTCTCTAAATAGGTCAGCATATCACACTTCTCAAAACGCGACTAGGTTTATGTCTAAGCTAAGTCTATTGCTTGATAAAGTTCTCTACAGTTCTACTACGCGTCGTAACTACTGATGCCTACTCAGGTAGTAGGGCAATCTGGAATTCTGGGAACAGAAATGGCTCTAGGAACTACGCATCAGAACCCAGTATTAGACTTCCAAGTCACAGCAGCATGTTCCAGGCGGAAGTTCTAGCAATCGCTAAGGCCTCGCGGAAACTTTCACAAGAATCAGATCCAGAATTGTGAAACGCTGCCACGATACCCACTTGGGTCACAGGATATAAGAGCATCCATGGGAATGAGAAGTCGGATGAGCTCGCTAGAATGGCCTTTAAGTGACTAGACAGGATGCCTTAACTCGGCAAAGTTTTCGATTCCTTGACGGTAGTCATAGCCCTTGTCATGTTAGAGGACCGAAGTTTAGTGATTTTTTGACGAGAAGTCGTCGATCCTTCGAAGCTTCTTGGTACTAACAATCGCCCGATCTTTCGAAACGGAAACACGCATGTTTTTTGCAGACCAAATCTTGAGAATGAGATTGCAATCTTTTTCCTAGAATCAGAGTAGTATGGGAATGTAGAGTTTTTAAGTCAACGTATTTAGAGCGTTCTAAGCAGTACCACCGTGACGAAAAAGACGAAATGGGACGCAATAAGGTGGTCTTTTTCGATATATCTCTGGAAATGTACATAACTCTAAGGTTCTGCGGTATTTTAAGGATTTAGCTGCTGATTATGACGGTTTTCCTTTGAAGATAGACAGAAGTTGACACCATTGACAGCATCTGTGATGTTGACGTCTAAGAACAAACTTACAGAACTCTACCAAGTATCGACGGAATACAATAAGAAGAGTATTTCGAACACTCTGACCAGTCTTCGAGAAGTGCCAAGACACCCTTAGAATAGACAAATCGACTTGAAAGCCAGAGTATAAAGGGTGGCCACTTGGAACCAACATGGAACCAATTTCTAACCAGTCTTCTGTGAGAATCAAGACGTACTTGGAACAGACAAATTGATGTCACAACCGGAGTACAATAGGGTTGCCACTTCGAAGACTTTGACCAGTCTTCGATAGAATCAAGACACCCTTGGAACAGACAAATCGATGTCACGTCCAACACCCTGACCAGTCTTCGATAAGAACCAAGACACCCTTCAAATAGATAAATCGACGTCATAATGGGAGTTTAATAGGAAGACCACTTCGAACACTCCATTGGCCATGGTACCTGTAAAGAGCCGGCTTGGTGGGAATCTCAGAAGTTTTCTGAAATATGGTCCTCTGAGCCATAGAATACCCTCTGATGGCTTATGCGAGACAGTCACACAGTACATGTCGTACGGATTTGATTCTCTCCTTGTTCCTGCAGTCATTTTAAGAAAGTCCTAAGTAAGGACATCTGAAACGATTCATATTTCCTTTCGACAAAATTGAATGAGCTTGACCAAAGTGATCTGGCGTTTGCACTTGTCTGCGCTTGTTTTTAGATGACACCATTGCATATTGACCCTGAATATGGTTTCTTCATTGTTTTCTGTGTGTAGGACGCATTAAAGTGGCATGACTTGGTGTAGCATGTGGTGTCATAGATGGAGTCATTGAAGAGGTGGCATTTCAGGGACGACTGCACCCGGTGTAGATTCAATGACAACGTTATCACTTGGACCTCTATCGGGTCTTTGGCGTTTTTGCCCATCTTCTGTGACCCGATGTTATACGTTCCGTCTTTGGAGCCCCTGCCATAAATAAACCGACATTAGACGTTATTTTGAAAAATTAAAATCGTTTCGCATCATCGAGTTTAAGGGACGCAACAACAAAACAGCTTAAAACCTTTCAATAACCCACAATGCCTCAAAGCCCAAGCCCATCAAATTCACCTCAAATCCGCGCATCAATTTCAAATATCGTTCAGACGTTTTCCAATCATTTTGCTATTAAAAACTCAAATATTCATTTATTTACGACAAATTTTATGGGATTCAATTAAAAAACAAACTCCAACCATCATCCAACGTCAAATTCATTCAAAATCCATCATAAACTTCGTTCCTCTTGGTCCCTTGATTTTGTTTTTATTTATCGCCCGCCTTAAGAATCCCTCCCCAAGTGTCATATGCCAAGTGACAATTGTTGGACGTCGAAAAGTCGTAAAATATAAAATTTTTTCACAAAACCCATAATTGAATGACAACCGACATTCTGACAATCACTGCCATCATATCGCGGATACAGCTTCGAACACGACCCTTGGGGTGCTCTTAATCTGTCTTTAACACAGTCAAACAGTGTCGTTATGTGTGTTCTAACAGGCGGGCGGCGGCATGGAACAAAGGCGTTTGTTTTATGTGTTACCCGCATTCATCTGTTAATTCATCGATTGAATGCGATTTATTACGAAACAATTGACGAAAGACAAATCAGAACATTTGAATCGGTTGAGATAATAAAACAAAAAGTCTCAGTCCATTTGAGTGGAGTCAACATTTGACAGAAGGCTGTCATTTTGTCGTTAACAGGCGGGTGGAAGGGCGAATGCTACATATTCGATCCAATTTGGTATTCATGACAAGTTGTCATTTCGAACGCAACACCAGCAGCAGCAGCAGCATCATCAGCATCAACCCCAGCAGCGACACTGGAATGCGATTTGATTTTTATGACACTTTGACAGTTTTGCTGAGAAATTTTTGTGGCTGACATTGGTTTTCGGCGACTGCGAGGTGGGTGGGTGTTGACTTGAGTGTCGAGATATGTATGTACATAAGAACGTGCATTGAGGATGGGGGATATGAATTGATTTTTTTACGGAACGTCAGCTTTATTTTTGTTGCTGACAAGGAAAAAGAGTACCTACGTGAGGGTGTGCCTCAACAAGGTGTAAAAAAGAAAAGACCTAAAGGCTAGTGTGACAGATGTGCCTGTTTCAAGGCTCAAGCGACTGAAAAATGGGACAGTATCACGGTTACGATGCAACAAATTTCGTCATCTGATTGATTCTGACTGTTGTCAGAGGTCGTAATGCTGCCCGTGACAGTTTTTTGTGTGAAGAGGGAATGCTCCACGCACTGTCAAGGGTGATCATAGCGTGTCGGACTTCTATCGACTTAAACCCTCTCAAGCGAATCAGTCACGGAACTGCTTCTTCAGTGTGGTGTAACTTTTCCTATCCTCTATAGGCTCTAATCTTCTACGGCCTTGATGGATTTACATCCTGTTCTTGTTGCTTTATCTTCAGCACTTCCTCGATGTAAAAGCGAACTTGGATCTTATTTCCCTCGCTCTCGCATTACTTCAGTGTGATGCCACTTTTCCTAGCCACCTTGGGCTCTAATCTTCTACGGTCTTGACGGATTTGTATCCTGTTCTCGTCACTTTATCTTCAGCACTTCTTCGGTGTGAAAGCGTATTCTGGTCTAATTTTCCTCGTGACCGCTACGATATTGTCCCGTGAGATTGTGCCTACCTCCGTTTCAAGTCTTCGTCTCTCTGCAAGTCGTTTAAAAATGTGTGTCCTTCGTTGCCTTGAGTCGAGCCGCCATTCTAACATGCTGAGCTTGTGGTTTTTTCCCATTTTGTGCAGATAATCGCGTGACGGTGAAGTACCTCCACTTCCTATTTGTCCTTCTGATACCCTCACAGCTGTTCTCCTGCCAAAATGTCTTTTGACATCATTTTCCCATCAAAAAACATTTCTTACAGCAATGGACCTTAAGCGGAACCCTGTGGTACCCCTTCTTTTTCACGTCATCAATATGATGTCTTTTTGTAACAGGCACCTCATTTGTCATATGACAACAAAGTGGTGCTTGATGACACTTCTTGTGCCCTCATTACAATCGTTAAGGCACATCCTGTGAAATTCCCCATAAATTTGACATTTTATTCTCCGTCCCTAATGGTTTCCTGTATCGAATTCCCGTCCGATATAATCGAAATCGTTTTAAAGGCCCACTTCTGGTTCATTGTCCAAAATGTCGTTCATTTCCCGCCCATTTATGTGCACAAATACCGATCGAAATTATCAACCAAAAAAAAAAAAACACAAAAACTCCCCTCCCCTATCCTCATCAACTGATTACTTCAACACCGAGTATGACGGTCAGATCATTGAACCCATTACCGGTCCGTTCATTGCTGTGATCAGCGTACACAAATCGTAATCTCAAAAACGATGAACGTAAACATTTGCATAAGCACAGCGAAGTATAGCACTGCCCCCGCTTTTAACTGCACCAGGAGTGCTCCACCGAACACTGTAGGCGAAGACTGACGACGAGAGTGTGTACCCGATGAATAATTTTTTTTTTTTGAAACTTAATCCGCCCATAAACCGTATAATCAAACGCAATCCATTCATCTATGAGCATCCACTTGGGTGAAACCACTTCGATGTCCGGACAAAACACATCTGGGCACTCTGCGGGTGATGCTATGTTGTTATTGATACCACACCTGACCATGATTTCTTGGACCATCGGGATGTTGTCCGACAAAGAGTGAGGAGGCGGCACAATCCCTCCCACACTCGGTGGAGTAATTAATTTGCCAATTTGGCATAATAAAAGTTTTTTTTTTGTCCAAAACAAGTGGTGGTGTGGAATTTTAGATGGAAAATGTTTAAAACTATTTTGAGTACTCATACTCGTACTCGTACATGTACTCGAGTGCATGGTCCTCTGGATGAGAGTATCCCCCCCCTGATTTTCAGAAGTTATTCGAGAGAAATTCCCACTGAAAGTTTGCCCAACAATGGTATTTGTTTTGTGAAGTACGTTGGGTATTTTATAAATTTGGAAGTTTTCGAGAACGGAAATAGATTTTTAGTTGAACAAGGGTATGTTGAGAGAGGGTATGGATTTGAAATGATCACTATCCGGGGTTACTTGGAGCATATGAATGCAATTATGGAAAATCTTGCAGTTTGAGGGTTCTTTGAAGGTCGAACAGGGAGGTTTTTCATTAGCTTAAGTGGGTTTTGAAGAGGGAGGACTGTGGTGTTCAAATGGAATACCACCAGCACCTGATGTGATGAACAGGCGTCCTACAAGTAAAATACACTAAATACTACCACCGAAGGTTTGGTTCTTAGCTAAGTGCATCCCAGACACCGATTGGATATCTCATGTGTTTTTTTTTTATATTTCACTTGTGCTAAAGGGGAAATGAATACCCTTGTGATGCTATTCACACAGCGCTAGTTTTGGTGTAGTGATTTTGAAACTCATGTGGTATTAGGTTTCAGTCTTTTTGCTCCGACGGTGGGTGTCCAGAATGACTGGGAGAATTATTGGTACTGTTGCCATTGCTTATAATTCACAGTATTTCTTTCGAACATTCCGATGTCATTAGTACGATCAACACTTTCAAGTCATATGACCACCCTTCTGCCAGTGTTATGTCTATGCAGTAAAGTTGACATCAGCTTTTCTCGCAATTGATCCCCTTTCGTGCATTGGCTAACTGAACTGACAAGATTTGTTGGTCCTATAACGCGTTTAATTAGTTGAGCCTTGCGTTTTTAACACTCAAGATGGAATCATATCTAATAGCGGAGACTTTCTCTGACAAGATAGATGGCATCATGCAGTTCTTATAGCTCGGCCTCAGGGCTCAAATGGTCGCATCTACCGACCCTTCCTACTGTCTCTTTTAAGACAGAACATACACGTTGGGACCTCAGACATTCCTATGTTGACCATATGATGCTCGTTAGCATTGTGCCGTGTGAGTACCCGGACCATAGTATTAAAGTCCTTCCTCCCAAGGCAGATATGCAGGGTTCTTATCAGACCCTTTCACAAATCACTTGTAGGAATTTAAGCTAGATCATCTCTCTTTATGCAGCGGGACCATATGAGAGTGTAGATTCAGTGCATTTCTTTTGCTGTACTAATGCCAATTATTGGTTCCGGTCCCAGAGGAATATCCGCCGAGCACATTTTCACTAAACCTTCAGAGACTGCTTTCCGTGAAATTGTCCTGTGACTCGGAACTTAAGCAAGTCGGTTGCATTTAGGAAGCCTCTTTACACTCTTTTGCTTTTACATTCATCAGAACAATCTTCAACTGATTTGTGTGTCATTAGTGCATCCTATCTGTCACGGAAGAGGGAGAGAATCTAGTTGTTGGTCTGCTACACCCTATATATATAGCAACATCCTGGCACACTACGCCAAGACCTCGTCGTGAGCTTCCCTTTCAAAGAGGAATAAAAGCATAAAGAACAGATGAAAGACTCATTCATAGCAAAAGGGTCTGTGCGGGAGTATTTTCAGGAGCGCTAAATCCGAAATCCAAACATCATCAAACCGCTATCAAGGCCATAGATTCAGCAAACCCATCCTCCAAGTTGGTTGCACAGTGCAGGAAGGAACTCGCTTAGATGGATTGTTCGTTTAAGGTTCTTCTCGGTTCCTGGTCACAATACTTAGGTGGCACCACCGTTAGGGGTTAATCTGTGGCTTAATCAACAAGCCTCGCCAGTTAACCTTGGTCACAATAAGATAGAAGAAAATGAACAAGTTGATGGACTATCCTGCCGAGGGTAAACCCTTCACAAATCAATGGCAGAAGAAGTTCACACTCTATTGGGTGCTGCGACGCAACTTTCTATCTAAGAATGTGGTCCTTTTTAACCAAATTAGAACCCGTATAGATGTTACCAGAGCTTTAGCGATCTGGACGGGCCATTGACACAACCCATGAATCCAAACTCAGTTGCTGCAGTCGTAGGGATGGAAGTGAACGAATGGTTTGAGTCGTGACTCTTGGTCTACAAAACGGCCCTCGAACCACAACCTCTACCTTCCCAACTACGCGTTATCTCTCATTCAAACCACAAGCTCCAAGTATCAGGGGAAATAATTCATTAAGATTTCTTGTTCAGACTGTCAAGTGCCCGCCAGCTACTTGGACTCTCACTTCCTCTCAAACCAGTCCTCGTCAAACCCCAATTGACACTTATCCACCACTCACTTCAAACACCTATTTGCCCTGACAAAGCCCAGATAAAAATGTTCCAACGAATCTCCAAATTGAAACTGACAACTGACACAGATTTCCACCTGCAGCAGTCATGTTCCAGTGACCAAACTCCCCATGTTGACTCTGGCTACTACTACAACCACTGCTACTCCTCGTTGAGCCTTTCACAGAAAAAAAAAAAAGTACTTCCTCCGACTTCTTTTGCGTTTAGGCGTTGGCGGTTCTGACACCGTACATAGATTCCAATTTTAATTGCCACAACTAGGTCCGGTGCCAGGCTCGCAACTTGCGCAACTTAAACTGCCTTTGCATGTCTACCTCAGTTTGACAGGTGGCGGCAGGTATTTATCATTTTTTCATATCTTGTCCAATTCACACGTAGGGGTGGGCCCGGTTGCCTGGCAAGTTGCTCTGTTTAGCTTGCGCTTGCTGTCTACGTTTTACGTTTTCCATTTTTGGTTTTGATTTATTGACAGATCTCTAATAGCCCCGTGCAGTCACACTTTTTTTTTTTTTTTTTTGGAGGCAATGACGCACGTGCCGTTGCTGAATTTTAGCGGAAGTCGTAAATAAATGGAACTTGCCAAGCGATAGATAGCTATACTCAGCAGGAGGTATCTTTTTGTTGGTCTGTATCTGTAAATTATTAGGCGTTCGGCATGACATTTGTAACGGACATGTGTGTGTGTGTCTACTCGGATATCAGTGGAATTAGATCTTCGATCGGATTAGATAGATATTTTGTGAAATGTCTAAGCCAGCTGTCAGTGTTTGAATTCATTAGCTTGCGAGGAGCGTGGGTTGTGGGTGGGCTTTCGCCATATGGAAAGGGTGAAGTGAATGCCTGGAATCCAATGCTTGTGTTTTCCGGTGCAATTAGAAGTTTTTTTTATATTTTCTAATTGAGGAGCGTAGGCAGCTCGGAGAGACCTGTTTGAAAGTGTCTCAACGATTACGAGTGTCGACATCTCGTTTATAGGCAGTTTGCCTACGAATTTGTTAAATAATTCTAAAATCTGGGAAAGGGACTTTGATAGAACGACCAAATAGGACGTGGGTAAGTGACTTGTAAAGAGGAAAAGTAGGTCAGTTAATTCGAAGAGGTGGGAAGTCGTCCGGAGTATGGTTTTACTGAACCGATGCTGACAAAGCTTAATTGAGTAGACATTCAATGCTCAGAATTAGGAAGGTTTGTGAGGACTTTTTACATTGGAATCATTGATGATAAGTTCCCTTTATCGATCGTTTATTATTTTACTAAGCTACAGAAGTCGGCATTAGAGCCACTGAAACTGGAAACATTGCAGAATTGATGTCTTTGCAGAATCTCGGGGCTATGTTGTTGGAACTTGGAATGAATTACACGCCACTGAACATAGCTAAAAAAGAAGTGGTGATAGTTAATAGCCTTGTGGAACTTCATCTTCGAACTAAAAATGAGTTAAGTTCTGGGAATTCCCCCTTGGTTTCGACCAATGTGCTAACACTCTGGTGATTGGTAATTGTTTACTATTGAAATGTCTCCAGTAACCCACTCTATCTACGCAGTACTATCGTTTTGAATTAAGGACTTCAAGTGCCTCTCATAGGAGCCAGGAAAGGTCTAGTTGCACAGATGGAGCTAATTTCTTTCCTTTTCAATGCCTTTTGTATACATTTTTGGGTTTGTTTTGAGTTTTGCTAAGGGTCCACAAAGCTCGTATCTGATTTTCCTTAAGTGCTGCACTAGCCAAGCTGGGACGCACTTAGACCACAGTTCCACTAAAATAAACTGGAGAACTCTGGTTTTACTGGGAAACATTATGCTGGGCATATGCCTTAGAATTGTAAATGGCACTAAGCGTCAAACTGGTTGACACGTTTGACCCGAGCTGGATCAGAAGGGCTCTAGCATCCTGGTTTCGCTGAAGAGATCTCTTATTAGCACCACAATAGGTGTGTCACTACCTCATCAAAATGCACCCAAACCATGGAAACTTCTACCTCGGAGTTTACTTCTTCGGCACTCTTGGAGACCTGGCGAAAATGAGTGTCAGATGCTTCCAACGCTGTACGCGAAGCTGATTCTGTGGGAAGTTGTCTGTGGAATTACAATAGATCTATTACTACTGTAAGTACATATGTCCGTGCCTAGGTGCAGACATCCATTCTAACCTTACCTACACAGACGACACTTCATCACTATTGGTTAACATTTCCAGGGCTTCACTATTTCTGTACTCATTTTCGTGAGTAGATGGCGATCGTAGCCTTCTTGGTACTTCCAGCAGGTACAACCCTTTTACTGTGTTTGCATCGTCTTTCTAAGAAAGTCGAGTAAGAGCTTCAGGGATAAGAAACTTTAGATAACCATTACCCATTGCATTAGTCTCAAAAGGCAGGTATCACAGATAGTAGTGTCCCTTAAGCCTAATACGTTGAGATGTTGGGCAAAGACGTACTGTCCTGTAGTAACGTCAGTAAATTGTCTGCAGTCTTTTCTTCCGAGAGACAGCAAGAATGCTACGGACTTCTTACAGACGTTTAGCTTGCTTGCATCCTGAAGAGTTATGCCAGCTAAAGTTGTGTTTGTTAGAAACCCAACCATCGATAGAAGTCGTAAGAGCGTGGCAAACCTAATGTGGATTCAAGACCGAAGAAATGGCCTCTAAATCTATCCTATCAAGCTCATCGAAGAACTCATTCCTGGTAATCCCGCTGTTTCCAGGAATCCAGGCAAGACTTAGCAAATTCAGTCTTCGTACTGAATTGTTTGAAAATGATCCCGTTACAAGTTTTCTCCGTTCTCCTTGCAATTTATTATGGTTCCACATACGGTCCACTACTCTTTATTATATCTAAAACTATGTTCTACAGCTCTACATAACCATATGTTCCCTTCGTCTCTGAGGCATGAAATTGTAATCCACAGAATCCTTCGAATTCTGCTAAGGGACAACCATTCCCTTTTCGTTCAAATATAATTTCCTAATCATAAACACATTCCTTAAGCAAGTCAATACTTCCCCAAACTTCCAAGCTCCAAATCGATACGAATAATTATCCAATCAAGAAGAAAATTGAAATTTTATTAAAAGCAATCTGAAGCCCAAGAAACACGTGGCACTCTCAATAACACACCAGCCTACGCTTAAAGGACTTGCAAAAATTAATATCGTCATTATCAGCTCCCTTTGCCAACACCTTCCAATCAATTTATTCATACACGATACACAGTGGCAGCTGCTGTGTCACCAATTAATTTCCAATCCCCAAGGAAGTCGATTGAGGAAAAGTACAAAAATAAGGAAAAACTGTACGCTGTACGAGCTGTAACTGTAAGTGGAAGTGAAAGTGGAAGGAAATTGCGACAAAAAATTAGAAAAGAAAAATTTATATCTCATCGTTTATAATTACTAAACGATGCCACACTGCCATGTCCTTACTTTCAAAAGATACAATGGAACTTGTTCTTGTGGGAAGAATTTATGTCTTGGTTCGTTTCCTTAATTATTTAATGTTTTGCTTAAGGAAAAGTCCTGTAAAAAACGGTAATTAAACCGAAGATAAACGAGTGAATGTTTCATTTGGTTCTTCTTAGTAAAATGGAAGAGAAAATGTTGTCAAAAAAGTTTTAATTGCTTTTTTTTAACCCTCGAATCCCAAACTTGGGGGGCTGTGGTCTTTAGAATGAGCTAGCTTATGAGACTAGGTTGCATCTATTGAAAGTTTTTTTTTTCAATCAGCGGCGGAGGGACCAAATAGACATCGAATAAGAAACGAAACCATTCATCGCAAAGGTACCAAACAAGTAGGGTTGCCAGAAATATTTCTTAGCAAATCGGGGGTATTCAGGTAATTATCGGGAGATTGAGAAAAAAATCGGGAGAATAAATAAAAACTCATTACTCCATAGAAATTATAAGCCACCATTCTCCTTCTTGCAAACAAATATACAAGGTGGCGCAAAATTAATCACCCTATCGGAAGATGTTATAATTTTTGCAAATGGCATCGTACGTCAATTATATTTGACATTTGTGAACTAGACAGCTGCAGTATACAAACAAACAAGCAATCGAGCGCTATATTCCGCAAGAGCGTGGAATAATTGTGTCAGAAGCGTTTCCTGGTCGCTTAATCTCCCGTTTTGGCGATTTAGCATGGCCAGCTAGATCGCCCGATTTAACCATCCCAGACTTCTTTCTTTGGGGCTACTTGAAGTCGCGGGTTTATGCCAACAAGCCTTAGACAATCGCAGTCCTTAAGGAAAATATTCGACAGCAATGCGAACAGTTATCACCGGAAATCTTGCGGAAAGTCATGGAAAATGCGATAAAACGGGCACAAATGTGTATCAACACTGGCGGCAGCCACTTGATAGATATCATCTTTTCCACTTAACAGAAAAAAATTGTAAAGGTCCAAATAAAGATTTCCATCACTCAAAATCTTTTTTTTTTTTATGTAGTAAAAAAGTAATTCAAAAACAAAACTGGATGATTAATTTTGGGCCACCTTGTTTTTGGAAATGTCAATGTCAATGTATTATGGCAGTATAATGCTTACATTAGGCGCTGATTACACTTCTTCGTAATAAAACTTTTTCTGAACTGTTCGTAATTTTTTTGGGAAAATATCCCGGGAGACCGGGACATTAGTAAAAAAAACTGGGGGACTCCCGGAATATCGGACACCACGGCAACACCTTATAAAAGTTGTGTTTCGATTGGGCCTTAGGGCAGTTTTCTATGAAACCAGAGTCCCTTAAAGTTGGATTAACGCAAGTGACTTAAAATCTTGGTCCAAGCGACTACTCCAAATGTCTAAGGGCATTTGCTATCAACTAGAGGCGACACCGTCTACATAGGACACAAGGCTGTATTCGGAGTTCTCTATTGCTAGAAGAATGTTGTTAAGATCTAGATTCCAGGACTGTGGAAACGCTCCTGATAGGTATGTTCTGGCTTAGATAGCAAGTGACTGATTTAAATTTCCTCTTCTTTAAAGCTCCTCCATGAGACCGGATTGAGTGATGAATCCAGCGATGTCTGTGGGTATCTCTATCTTCCGCTTTAAGGTAATAGTTACCCAGAAAACGATGACGTATTCTTATGAGGCAATTGCAGTGTCATAGTGACAAAGTATGTGTTTAGATGATTCTTCGCTGTCGTTGCACATCCTACATGTATTATCTTATGCTATTCCATTCCCATAGTCATGAGAAGTTTTTCAACTCGACAGTGTCCGGTTAGGAAGCCTGTGACCAATGTTTGCACGTGTCTAGAGAGATATTGAAACAGACCACGTCTCTGGGTAGATTTATAATCTCTCTCTCTACCTTCCCTCCCTCTCTATATTTTCCACCCTCCCTCTCTCTCTTCATTTTTCTATTTCTTTGGGTCGTAACCCGATAGTGTCCGGTTAGGAAGCCTGTGACCAATGTGTGGACGTGTCTAGAGAAATATCGAAGCAGACCACCTTGCTGGGTACCTTTAACATCTCTCTCTTTCTCTCTTTTTCTCTCTACCTTTCCCTCCCTCTCTCTCTATCTTTCCCCCCTCTCTTTCTTTCTATTTCCTTCGGTCTTAACCCGATAATGTCCGGTTAGAAAGCCTATGACCGATGTTTATTCTCTCTCTCTCTCCCTCTCTACATGAGTATCGCGAAGAATTTGTTGGCTTTTTCCGGGACGCAAAACTTAGTCATCTCGCCAAGAAGTCCAACGCTCACACCACGGAGCCAAGGCAATTATGAAATCCGTTTGCAGCTCGATCAATCTTTTTAAGATTTTTTGTAGATTTCCCAATCCAAGTTAAAGCTTGTGGTTGTAGCTCTGTTAAAGTCATTTTGACATCTTTTAGAGTGTTGAGTTCGACATTCTCTCTTTTCTTCCGGAGAGAGCCTGAGGGTGCTACACAATGTTGCAACTTCGTTAAGCCCAACAGAAAACATAACAAACGTTTGACTCAGGCTGTTCCACAACTGTTCTACTGACACCATCATTTTTGAACATCTTTGTCTTCCAATATAATTCCTAAAGCATGACACTCATCCCATATGCGATCAACGTACTCGATACCATGTCACAGAATAATGACGTGAGAAACAATCACCGACCAATCTCAAGAGATGATCTAATTTCATCATAAACGCGTCTGTCAAAGTCAGATACCTTTGTTACGCAACCTTGAGTCCAGCACGGCATACTAATTCCAAGCAACATTCCTGGTGATCTGTGATCTTTGAAGCAATCATGGAAATTTCCTGAAGCCCCCCCGTCAAAACAATCGCCACCATTATTGATGAATTCCTTTAGAAAATAGTTTTTCTCAAAATAAGAAAACCTTGTTAGTTTACTGCTGGTTTGCAACAGAGCGCCCGTCTGTCGGGCGCGCGGTATTCTTTCATCTTTTCGTCCAACCAAAGTCGGAAAAATAACCGAAAAATTCGACGGAAAAACAATATTATTGACGAATTCCTGGTGCGGGTTCCCCCCTTCCCATTTGTAAATTCGTTGAAATGCAAGCACTGTCGCGGTCGCCCATATTACTGAATGTTGGTGCTACTGGATTACGCGATTACTGTGGCTGTCCTCCCACCCGCACAATCTATCTCTGAATAGACAAGCGTGCGTACAGTATTCAAGTATCTCTCTCTCTCTCTCTGAGAGTATCTGAGTACATTAGGCGTAATTGTATGGCTTATACGATTAACACGCCGTTAATTTGTTGTTCATGGATGTGCATTATACGCCGCGGGAATATTTAATTAGCTATGTGTGCGGACGGGTCTGGTGTGGGGTTCGTTTTGACGTGCTCCTCTGTAGCGGCCGGCGCTTTGATTTATCGATCTTTGAAGCGCAGCAGCGCACACTGCACATAGTTCAGTCGTCCAAAAGGGTCACCTTTGATGTATCTACTGATGATGATGATGATGACGAGAGTGTCAAGCCTGTTAGTCTCTTGAAATGAAACTTCAAAAGCGCATTCGTCTTACCCTCGCAACACACAGAGCGTTGAGCTGTTTATTTATCATCTATTTGTGCGCTCGCCTGTGGGGTGTTTAATTCAAAATAAATATTTAAACGTTTGCAGTTAGCTGTATGTAGAGTAGCGATGCCATTGTCCGGATTGTACACTTCGATTTTCCAAGAGTTGTATGTAGTCTGATATTTCTCGGATTGTGCATCAAATACCCTGTCTGAGAGCCCCCTGGTGATGCATATGGTGCTTGTGCTTGTGCTCGTGGTGTGCTGTGTGAGCGCACAACAAAGCACCGGATGTTGGTTTAGTGCAAATTTGAGTTGGATTTCCCATTTATTTTTGTTTGTATCCCCCCCTTTGGGACTACTCGTTTGGTTGTCTCTAATTGAACGATTAGGGTGGGGGATATTGTCGATGTAACCTTCACAATTGGAACCCAGATGCGGCGGCGGTGGTGATGGGCGAGCAAAGTTTGTTTTATTTAATTGAATGAGTTGCGTTCCACGATAAAAGATACACACTCTCGTCTGTGGACAGAGTGCTGACAAAGCGGATGGATATTGTTTGTTGCATTCCATGGCGTCTATTTGACTTTTGTGAGTCAAAGAGATTGACAGGGTTGCTTGTGACAGATGTCAGTAGTAGATACCGAATGGGGGGAAGAAGTAAATATCAAGACTTGTGGAACA
Source organism: Criorhina ranunculi (assembly GCA_951813785.1). Taxonomy (NCBI): domain Eukaryota; kingdom Metazoa; phylum Arthropoda; class Insecta; order Diptera; family Syrphidae; genus Criorhina; species Criorhina ranunculi. The sequence continues at coordinate 8,630,824 of OX638382.1, read as the reverse complement.
GCTCCATCTGTTGTGGTTTCATCTGTGCATCTCAATAGAATCTGAAGAAGTTTGGTGGCTGCAAGCTTTTGCCAGCACACTTAGACTAGTGATAGGTCCATTGTGATACCACTAGGATCTGGAGAGATCTCCTTACCTTTTTGTTGAACCAATTGAGCTTCTGATGCAGCAAAGTAAGTTTCTGACATCAGATCGCCTAAGTCGTTAAAGGTGAATCCTCCTAGGTGAACCCTTCTTTTGCGGGAGAGAGCTGAGCAACTACAGAGAAGGTGGGGAGCGGTTACCTTCTCGTTTTCGTCCCTGCAGCTTCTTCAAAAATCGTTTCAATGTACGCCAAGCCTTGCTGCTTGTTTGAGTATTAGACAGGGGCTCATGATGACACCAACTATGGTTCTTATACGCCTTTCAGATCCAACCACGGCCATGACACGTTGTACCATTTGTCCACCAAGAATTTCACTCGATAGCATCAAGCTTGAACGTAAGTTAACATGCACCGATCGGTGACTTTATCTAGAAGCATGGGTATAGTTGTTCCAAATCTGGCGAGTTGGTCTGCCTGACAGTTCCCTGGAATATCTCTATGTCCCGGCACCCAACTACTCCGCTATCTCTATAAGAGATGAACGGCAATCTAGAGCTACTAACGAATTTGAAGAGAATGATTCCACAGACCTGATTGCTGTTTGACTGTCTGAAAAAATACGGATGCCTGTGGAAGATATCACGTTTTTCTTTAGCCAGGATAAGACTTATTTAATCGAACCCCTTGCAATGATTTCGAAGACGGGAAGAGAGGCTGAAACACCACCACCACCTTCAACTTCATTGGTTTTTGATTCATCGGTGTAAAAGTACATCAAATTGCCTCGTAGAAATACCTCTTCCGCCCAGGGCTGACCTGGAGGGGTACTTCAACTTTCTTTTACACAATTTTTCAGTCCAAAAAAGTATAGGTACCAACTGCCATCCCTGTGGCACTTCAAGTTTCCCATCAAAGTCGCATGAAAACTTAGATTAGCCTGCGGTGGATTGGATGCCTGATGTACATAAGCACCTCGCATCCCTCATAAAGAGGTCTAAGATGACTTTTTCCTTTGATAAAACTTTCCCCCATCATCATCATCAATTCTGAGGCATATCCCAAAAGAAACTTTTCTTTCCGGGAAACCTAATGATCCATTCTTCCCCGAAAAATGAATATACTTACCACACTTCAAGGTGAAAACAAAAAATCACTTAAAAGCATTGTTCGCGGGCCGCCACCTGACAATGTCAACAGCGGTTGTGTTCATCAATCATGATCGTGACCCAGAATATCCAACCAGAAAGTGAAACTCGTCCATATCGAAGGCGATGGGCGATGACAACCATTAATATTATTCGCTCTCACTTTGCCTCCTCCTTTGTGTCGATTCCTTTGCGGCTTTCAGGTGAAATTTTGTATAATAAACAGGATTCACCGTTGATAATTAATTATATTGTCACTTGGTTGTGTGGTTTATGGGTCACGGTCATCGATGACAGATGACAGATGGACAGATGGACAGATGCCAAATAAAATCGAATAAAGTTCAAACTGGCATTAGTCGCACACAAACCCCTAAAATTCGTGTCAAAACTAATTATGGTCTTCCATCTCAGTTGCTCACATCGTCAAGACCTTGAAATATCCCAACGACCTGTCAATCAAGCGAAACAACAACTCTTGCCAAGAGTATCACTACATATTTTCTTTCTACTTCGCGCGTACATCTGTCATCTACCGCGCTGCACGGCAGCGATACGGTGTCATGCAGCAATTATTTCGACGAAATTTCATCGAATTTCTGGGAAATGTCGTTCAGTTTTATCGTGCCAGTGGATTGCCAATGACACTTGGAGACGAGAGATAGAACCAAACGACACGACACGAAGAAGGTACGAAAAATAAAGTCACTACAGAATTAAGTAGACAAGATTGTTTGTGGTTGTATCATGTTGGGGCGGAGAGGGGGAAAAATATATCGCACCAGCCACGCGATGACGTTTTTTTTTTTTTGTTTTATTCGTTTGCGGCGGTGGTGGGCGAGAAACGAAATAACGAATTAGCTGACATGTTGTTGCCGTTTTTGTAGTTTGGCGGGGAGCGGGTAGATTGTTAGATACTTTACGGTGTTCAATGGGGGGGCTACTGGTGTTTTAATTTTGTTTGTAAGCGATTGTATGACTTTTGCCGCGCCGCGGTTTGTATTTTTTTTGTATTGTGTGGGGGTGTGACGGCGTGGTGCCACAATGTCTTTGGATGGCAAAGTATGTTTGTTAGCGCGTTTCACTTTCTTTAAAGCCACCCACATGAAGAGTGAACATATGGAATTCAAGTGTTAACAACACAACCGTCATGTGAATTGGGGTGTAATTGATGTTTTTGTTGGATAGGCGCGCACCACTGACTGGGGTAACAGTAGGTGGCAATGGCAGAGTTGGGCGACTGCAAATGAAAACACAATTGTGGAATTGTTTGGGGTTTTTCAAAGAATTGTTTATCCATTCGAGGCTGTTGGAGAGAAAGAAGTCAGACAGTCTCGCACATCCTTTGGATGAGGTGCGTGGGTTGGTGATGAACGAGTTTCAGGGCTTTTTGATCGCACAGCCACTGGGCGTGATTCCAAAAAGTTTCAAAATAGAATGTTCTGGTGCCAAGGTCGTCGATGTAGGCATGTCTTCCAGAAAAGACAGTATTTTCGGACAGAACGCCTCACGGTTACTTGCTTTTGCTTAGCTTGTGTCAAGCTCCAAAGAGTATGAATGTCCACTCGTCATTATGCGAAAAGGCATTCGCGTCAGTCTAAGTATCAAATTACAGGCACGAAGACAACTACGATACCGATGAAGAGGATAAAGGCATACTCGAGGTTGACCACAGTTCGGAGGACAGAGGTTATTCCTGTCAGCTCGTGAAGAAAAATAGATGACCATAGAGACGAGACAGGAAAAAGTTGAAAACACGATTTCAAGGACAACGGCCAATACTCAGGAAATAGACTAAGCTAAACCTAAACGAACCTTTATTGCTTTCTCTGAAAGATGAAGGATTGTCTAGTCTTGAACATGAGACGTGCCAGTGGGTCTTAGTGCTGCCAAAGCCTTTACTTACTTGAAAACCCTTATGATCTATGTATGTCGACACAACTAATCCTTAACAGTTCCCCTTTCTCTAGATCATTTACAAGGCTCAAGCTTGCTTAGAACTCCCTTGGATGAACAGTGAATCTCTTGTCCCGAAGGTAGCTGTGTTCCTCGAAGTCGTGTTGAGTCGAACTTTGATGGATTTTCTTAAGCCTATAACGGCTCAACAAGCTGACCACTCTTAGTCGATACGTGATACCACCGAGAAAAATCGGTGGGGAATGTCCTGAGTTAAGGGGTCTCAGGAGCACAGCTATTAACTTATAGGGGACAATTTTTGTGCTATAGATACAAATATTTAGCGCTACAAAGACACGCAACAATGGAAGGCATGAATAGAAGGCACCTACAGTTTTATTCCCGACTCCGAACGGCGGATTGAGAAACTTTTTCATGACAAATTGTAGTTTTGCAGGTTTCTCATGCCTGCGGAGAGATGAGGCTCGAGCCTGTGTCCTCTCGATTAGCAGTCCAACGCACAACCTCTACGCTACGGCAACCACGCTGAGGGTTACCATTACGATTTCTCTTTAAAACCCTATTGCCCTCGCCTTATAGTCCTAGATGAGTTGTTTCACTCCAAAGGAAGCAAGTAAGGGTGGATGGCTGTTCCATTGAGACAACTTCGGTCGTCCGCTAGTCCCTAACTCAATGTCCAAACACAAACTTCCCTTCCTTTCGTCCGACGAACGATATTCAATTTTATGATGTACCCTGTAGACTTCATGAGTCATTTCAGAATTCCAAGTACCTAGAAGCATCTCAATTGTTTCCACCTACACCAGCCACCCATCCCAGACACTTTCAGTCGAATGAACTCATTAAACTTAGTCAGTCGTTCTTTTTTTTTAGTTTTGATCCGATTCTGCTTGACTGATCCACTGAATAATGTTGTGAGTGATTCATTTGACAATCCTCATGACTCAGCACATTTTTCAATCGATCAAAAGTGCAGAAGCACTAACAAACCACACGTATAAAGTAAACATTGACTAAACAAACATGAATCACAACTAATCACACACATTTTTTGTATCTATAAACCAAACTATGTGCAGAAGAAGATCCGGTATTTGCAGTGACGACAATGACAGCGGTCACAGCTTGTTGATCGCAAAAAGCAATGGGAAAATATTTTATTAGTAAATTAACAGGTCGCTTTCGACTAAGGAGATCATTTTGTGTTAAAATATTCAAAGTGATGCGGGACCAGGAATGTAAAGTGTCTTACGTAGTCTGCTGAGGTTTAAACAAAAAATAATAAAAAGATTAACGTTGAATCGTTATGAGATTTTGATGAAAGCAAACAATAATGTCTAGACAGTTGTTTTTTCTTGTGAGTTAAAGAGAACTCACATGAGTGTAGGTACATATGAAACCACAAATTTTAACATCCTGATGAAGAATCAACGACTTGCTTGGGTAGGAATACCACGAGTGCAATAAGAACACCAGCGAATGTGAGTGTAGGCTTCTGGAATCAAATCAGAAACCAAACATCTCCGAGCCGATTTGACTTGCAAGTCACAGCATCGGGTTACAGGCGGAAGTTCTAGCAATTGCCGAGGTCTCGCGAGAACTCTCACTGCAGACACTCCCGGGAAGTTACATCGATATCTACATAGACAGTCAAGCAGCCATCAAAGCCATTATATCTTCAATAATCCGATCCAGAACCGTTAAACGCTGTCACGACAAGCGCGGATAAGTTCGCAGAAATGAGTTCTAAAATGTTTCTAATCATGGTAGATGACTCAATCGTACCACCACTAGAACTTCAAAAGCCCAGCATCGCTGTGAAATTCCAAAAGCTCGCGAAAGACAGAGAGAGTAGATGGGTGGCAAGGACCCTTTAGACAGAACTAAACGAAAGGAAAACAAGCTGCTGGCGGCCCACCTAAAAAGAATTCGTTTGAGTACAACAGACCTATTCAAAAGGATATGGCAACGTAAACGCCGAGGGGGACCTATTCCATCTCCAATGTGAATGCCCAAGGCAATAGAAAAAGTCAGCCCTTGGAGAACACTTCTTCAATGATCTAAGCGAATTGTCATACAAGCCGCCGAAAACCATCCTAAAATTCCTTCAAAAATAGGTTTAGTTCAGGGGAAACCAAGCAACAATAATAAGTCGGGCAACATGACATCTTCCTCCTCCTCCTTATCCTTTTTTCTCATTTTGAAGACAATATCTCGTACCTGCTACCCCCTTATGAGTATCAAGGCTCATCAGCTACGAATACACTTCTATTGTCGGTCCATTGTACTACCAACAGGTACAACCCTTTTATCTTCTTTCTAAGAAAGTTGAGTACTAGCTTCAGTGATAAGGAGCTTAGGTTACCAGCACTAATCACATCAGCCCCATAAACCTGACGCCACCTGATACGAGCAGAGGCCGAACAATCAAAAGTACACCACGCTTGGACAAAACAATGTGAATTGGGAATGTAGTCCCAGCAAATCGAACTAGTGCTTTTTACCAACAGAAGAACGATACCAGCTTTCACGCTATCGACCATTCCCCTCTTGAGCTGGATGACAGAGCTAAATAGGTCTTATACTCGACAGAAAGTTTAACGCTTTTCAAACTTGCAGTAGATTCCTCGGCAAAATCTTGCATGGATGTACTCCGCTTGTCACCGTCTGACCCACACTAACTAGCCTCAGAGATATGACCAAAATACAGAGAGTGGTATGCATTGGAACAGCCAGTGCGATAAGAACAACAGCAAAAGCGGGGATAGAAGCAATTCTTAACCTTCTGCCTCTAGATCTCTACATGCAGGAGGCTTCAGAAAAGAGTGCTCTCAGAATCAGCCAGTCAAAGCACTACAGACGGCAACTATCTTGTCGCTAATGTCACCTCGGATTACACTATCCCGAAGTTGGATTTTGAGAGAACCTTTTCATGGGTCATTCCAAGAAGAGCATAGTGTCTGTAGAGTCCTTATTCATTCACGCTGATGACTCAAAAATGCACGTAGGCTAGGATAAAGCAGCTCCATAAGACTCCCAGATCACAGCAGAGTTTTTTAGGCGGAGGTTCTAGCAGTGACAAGGGAGCAGTGTCATTGCCAACTCTATCACGAAGGCGGCTATAAAAGTGTTGACGCTTAGGGTTTTTGGCACGCAGCACAATGTAAAATTCTACTGGGCCTCTGGTCACAGCGGGGTATCAGGTCATCAGACAAATTAGTTAAAAAGGGTTGAGAGCGAGCAATGTTTGCGCCGAAATTGCACAACAATCGTTAATGAAGGCAAAGAACAGGTGTACTCATTCATGGACCACTTTTGAAGTATGTATCAAGAAGGTTGTGGCCACAATACGACAAAGCAAAGACCAGCAGGCTTCTACAAAAGGACAGAATGATCGCTATCAATGCAGGTAGAGGTGCTTATTGGCCACAACATGCTAGGATATCATTCATCTGAACCAAGAAGACATATGCAGGGGATGTGTTAATGAGGAAGTTCATGAGGAGACAGCCCATCTTCTCTGTCATTGCCTTAACCTCATAGGCAAATTCATTTTCGACCACATTGACGAACTGACTGTTGGAAGCAAGCAACTAAAACCATGACAAAGGGTCTACATAGACCTGAGGGTGATGAGGACAATAAATTATCTTCATCAGTCCTCTAACCTTACCAAACAGGTGCTGGGTCGACGAACCAATAGAATCAGTCCGGCACCTTAATCGTCGAACTGAAGGACTTACGTACTAAGACTTAGGCTTCGAAACCTTCTGAGATTCCTTTCTCTTTACGGTTGGCTCTATCCCAGTGGTTTCCTTTTCAAGATTTTCAGGATAGAAATCATTGTGGTCGTCTTACCTACGCAATCCCCTTATGAACCATCCACCTTTTCTCTTTCCGTCTCTCTCCTTCTTTTTCTTTCTCACTACGTAACGTACGCATGTATACTGAGCGGTTTTCAATTGTCTAACTGAATATTTTTCACCACACACTGCACAGTCTTGCAATCACCACCATATACCGTCAATCCGGTCTTGGTTTGATCTTCACGTCCTTACGTGACAACAAATACGCTCCTATTTTCTAACAACACTACCCCGTTGAGTATAAGAAATTTCCCTTAAAAAATTCCCCATAAACTATTTTATTTTTTGGTCAACTTCTTGGAAAAACCGAAAATTTGTTCCGAAAATTTCTAAAAACACATTTGTTTATTGAAAATTGAAGAATATATCACTAATCGGGTGTAAGTTCTAGTGAAATTCATGTGGTTTAACGGTGTCTATCCATTAACAAGCCATCAACTCATGTTGCTCATCCAAGTCGTAAAACGTAACAAATGTTTACACACCTTAATTTAAAAAAAAAAAAACAAAAAAAAGTTTGATGAACTAATTGGGAATTTCTTAGAAAATCTGTTTTAGTACATTTTTAGCAATTTACAGGTATGTATCTGTAAATGGGGACGACTTACGTAAATTTGTTCGAAAAATAGATTTTTTTTTGCAAGTGAAAGCATCGGCCATTGACCTCATTCAAGACGCCTGTTTATGTTTATTCGAATTTATTACATTATTTAGTACTAAATTGATTTGAAATAAAAATTTTTGTTGAGACTTTACGTTTACTGTACGTAATACAAACACATGTTGGTGTTTCGAAAGCTTTTACGTCAATGATAGCGAGTAAACAGGGTTTAGTAGAGCACAGAATTCCACTTATTCCACAATCCAGTGTAGACCTGAGCCACCAACCAACAAGTCTGTTCAGATCCTTGGCTAGCTGTGAACTTGATCATTGCGAACGTAAAAACAGTGTTTCATTTGAAAATATCCTGCAGTTACGCATATAAGGTTGGTTAAGGTCACTCTCCACATGTGCAACCGAAAGTAAGTAAAGGCTTTTTCAATAGAGACACAACAATTTTGTATTTTGATACAAACGCACCCTTAAACATTTCCTATGATCCGTCAATGTCAAAACGTTAGACAAGGTTTACATTTTTATCGTGGTGAAGTTCATGAACGATCAACGTTTGGAAATTATTGAAAATTACTGGCGAAATTCTAATTCCGTGGTCGAAACTTTGAGAGCGTTTTCTTCACACAGGCTGTGTGTGCTTAAGTGGATAAATTCGAGTCAAAATATTCACTATTGAATGTTCCTGTGCCAGTGAGACAACTCACTGGTCGAAGTACCGAAATATCGCAGCCGTAAGTGCTTTAGTACACAATGATCCAAATCAGTCGATTCCACACCGTTCACAGGAATTGGGAATCTCTCAGTCCACATTGTGGCGAATTTTGCGTTAAGATCTTGGCCTTCACCCTAACAAGATCGAATTGACTCAAGAACTGAAGCCTCTTGATCATTTGAAGCTGCGAGACTTTTCCAATTGGGCTCTGCAAAAGTTTGAATAACATTTTGAAAATCCTCCATCAAAACATCAGTAAGCAAAATATGCGATTTCGGTCAGAAACAATCCTGCAAACTAGGTATGGAACTTTACACACTAAACTTATGGTGAAGTCCCCGTGATTCTTATTGAGACGGCTTTGTCACATAGTTGCTTTTTAAACTTGTTACCGAGTTGCTTCTCGTACAACTCCAACTGCTGCACTCAATGTTATCTTGGACTTACCATCACTACGAAATTTCATTCGAATGGAAGTTAAATTAGGCACCCATCGACTTTTCCACTCAAGCAACCTTGACCTGAAGTCCTATAGAGGAGGACACTTAACCCTGCTTGAAAGATTGGAGCAAGACACGATCTTTAACATGCCTCCAGATGACATGCTACCCGAATACTGGTTCAACAAGCATTTTTCAATAGTTATCTCTTCAAGGAAGGACTGGGGAACCACAAACCCAAAATATCACCTTCCTACCTCATCTGGTATATGGACAGATCCAAAATGAAAACAGGAACTGGTTCCGCAATTTTTGGAGAATCAATAGGTGCGAACTTCTCAGTCAACCTTTTGCGTCCATATTCCAAGCCGAGATCTTTGCCATTAATCAGTGTGTGAGACTCAATCAGTCCTCTCATGTTATGGGAAAATCATATTCATCTTCTTAGACAGTCAATCGGCCCTCAAAGTGCTTGATCCGCCTGTTATTAAATCTCATCCTAGTCCTAGACACCCGCAAAGTAATTTGAACAATATGGTCATCCTTCACTGGATTCCTGCACAAAGTGGATTTGTGGGCAACGAAAGCGCCGACTCACTGGCAAAAGACTGCGTATCAACAAAATTTTTTGGACCCGAACTCTTCTGTGGGGTAGGCAAATCACTGTTCGCAAGACACGCAAAAGGTCTTTGCATGCAAGAATCTAGGGAAGTCTGGCTCAATACACCAGGACAAGCATGTTCAAAAATGCTATTCCCGGTACCGTCACAAAGAAAATCAAACTTCATTGTGAACCTCGATAGGAGCAACCTTAGAGCATTAATTGGCCTTCTCAGCGGTCACTGCCGCCTGAACAAGCTGCTACATCGCATGAACCTTACAACAGATTCAAGCTGTAGACTCTGCTTTGAGAGTGAGGAGATCTCTCTTCACATCCTAAAGGAATGCCCAGTTCTCTTTAAATTTAAAAAAGAATACTAGGCGGCGAATTTGTCTCTACAGAACAGCTTGCTGCCATCCATCCAGAGAAGTTCATCAACTTCCTGATATCTTCTGGAGTAAAACAATTCATCTAGGAATAAAAGGGAAGGCACAGTAGTATTCGCTAGAAACTGCAGTGCCATGGGCTGATCAGATCTAATAATAATACTTCTCTCAACAATTCCTGTTGTCCATATTATATTTTCTGCACGAATGGAAGGCACCCACAGTTTTATTCCCAACCCCGGACAGCGGATCGAGTAAGAAGCACCTAAATACGCGAGAAACTCAATGGAATGGAGTGACTACCGGAAGATTGAGAAGGATGACGACGAGTTAAAGAATGTAAAAATCAGTGTTTCCATTCGAAACATCAATAGGGACCAAGGCTGTGGCACCTTTCCCATGTTGTCCAATTGCCCCCTTTACTGTGGCGCCATTATAAATATGTTCACATCCCTAAATCGATGATACAACTCTCATAAATAAATACATTTTTTACGACCCAATTATGGTCAATATTGTGTTCCACTAAGCTGTCAAAATGTCCCCACAAACATAAAACATTTCAACAATATGTGTGGAACATAAATTTATCACATCCAATACATCACAAATGTACTAAATTTAAAAAAATAAAGTCCAAATCTCTAGCGTCTAGTCTATTAAAAACAAATAAAACCAAGCGAATGGAAAACCCATTAAAAAAAACAACCAAACCTAAGCCAAGTGTGTAAAGTGTAACAAAACTTACACCAAGAGGGCGCCCTAAATTTAAATTTAAATATTTTATTACACATATAACGATGTGAAGTTTATTTTTTATTTTTATTCGCTGACACGACACACTTTGTGGTCACATTTGTATTTTTTTTTATTGCTCCATTAAATCAGTTTTTGTTACTTTTTATTACATCGTTACGTTCCGTTTTTGTCTTGATGCTCCATTTGTCTGTCCAGTGTCCAGTTCAACCTGAAGTCTGACTTCAAATTTTATAGAAAAAAAAAAAAAAAACCATGACAACGACACATGCTAAGTTTCCTTTAAGATTTGTCCATGCAAAATGTTGAGACCAAGGATATCTTTTCTACTGCTTGACGGTGATGGTGATATGGAGGCATACAATCACAGATTGTAATAGTCTAATTGGAGCCATAAATTTGTTGCCCATGGGCACTCCTCCTTAACTGTTGGCCCCGATTTGTGCTTGATTAAATTATCCGCTACGATTAACATGAACGCCTTGAGGGCACAAAAAGAAGAAGAAAAATCCAGCTGCACAAATAGTTTACTTGTTATCTTAATGCCGAGATACATAAGTAGTCGGGTTTGGTAATTGATCGGGTGCAGAAAATCACTGACAATTAATTTCACTTAAGACTTCTAGAGGCTTGATACGAGTTGATACGTAAAATATAGCCAAAGGGGGAGTGGAGGGGGAGTCTGCACTAGAAATCATGTTCTGCAGCAATGATGTTGATAATGATAGTGGTGTTGACTTAGAATGATGGTGGAGATGCTAGGCAGATGGATAGGTGTATTTGCATGCAAGTGGACATGACGAAACATGGGAAACCTTTTATGGAGACATGGGAAATTATATAGATTTATGTCGTGGAGAATAGAGCGCCTGCATGGTACCATCTGCATTTCAACAACTTTCTGCCCGTGGGTCATGTTTACCTAGATGAATCGGAACAAAAGCAAATTCTTTTCGTCTCTCTTTCACCGATAGTCTCTGTCAGGAAGATCCTTCGGATTGCGACGCAGTTTGTTCCAGAAACTCAGAAGCTGACCACTGATTTACCAGGTTGGCCGCCTTTTCGTTTCCTTCGATGCTAGCGTGTCAATTATGTATTGAAACCCGTTTGCTCCATATACATACATACTTACTGAGTGTGTCGCTATCGTATGCGATAAGGACACTCAACCCCCACAAAAGTAGTCCAGAGCTTGTAGCAGAGCCAACATCTCGGTTTGTTACACTGAGCACGGAAGTGCACACAATTTCGACATAATGTGGTTGTTGTCTGCGATATGTTCGTTATTTTTTCAAAACTACCTTAGAATCGCTGCACAAAACTCACCTGCAAGTTCAAATAGATGGGATCGATTCAGGAGATGTAGGATGCCATGTGAGCGCCAGCGCTTTAATTTTCACGAACTTAGGGCATTTTATGAGATTTTTGCCAGCTGCTTATTGAGTTGGTGGAATGTGTCTTGGCTAAGAATTTTTAAACTCTAGGATTCGAATGTTTTTCAAAACTTTTTAGACAGAAGGTCGTGGTAGATGTTATTGGTGGTCTAAATAATGAACTGGTTCTCCATGTTAGGAGTCTAGTGTCTAACTTATCAACGAAATAGCAAAAGAAAGGATGAAACTATCATTGAAATCGTCAAAGTAATTGAGGGGATCTGTCAGATTGCATGATAGCTCTTTGAACTAGTCATCCACTTATCATCCACTTTCGCAGATCTTCTACTTCACTCTGTGACCATCATCCAAATAGGGCTTTCCAGCTACTTCAATATAAACAATTTGAATACGATGTGACACGTATAAATGTGAAATAAAATGCCACACGTTTTAATTCTTTAGTTCGTTCTTCTACTAAGTCTCTCATACTCCTTTCTCTCATTCATTCTCAACCGTATCCTCATTCGTATTCCACTTCTAGTGAATAAAATTAAAAGCAAAGGTGTCACCATTCAACCTTGTGGTCCTCCACTTTAAAATACAATTTTTCTCATCAAAACAGGGTTTTGGTATCATTTCACGTATCTAAACAATGAACCGAGACCAGAAAACTTTCACAGTTTTGATATACTGACACCCAAAGTCATCGGTTGCATCTGCTTACTACCTGTTGCGGTCCTTAATGCTTGCACATGAGTTGGGAAATTCTTGAAAATCTTTGAAATCCTTTTTGCTTATCATCAACTTTACCACACAATCGACAATGTCATCGCATTTTCGGTTCCTGACGTTATGCTACAGTCGAGGTATGTAATTGACAAGTGCACAAGTGGAATGACTGCCTGAATCTCTAATTAAATTCCCTAGTGGCATAGAGAAGCATTTTCCTTAGCCATCCATCCATTCAAACACATGCACACATTTAACTTATGCTTTCTTCGTAAAATAGAATGCACCATTCCGATACTACTACTCCAACATGGAGGATGCGAAGTTGCATACAATGGTAAGGAGGAGAGACCAAAACACCTTTTGGCGAGATTCTAATTACAAATATCTAACGTTGGCAAAGTTCATAGCATTGGGCAAGGATGGCACTACGAACAGGATTCTGTAAAGTGTGCATGGTATCTCATCGTTTTGTTGACGTCTCAAGAACACACACTTACACACAATACTCAAGAATGTACACGTATGTACGCAAGGGTTAAATGGGCTTGAGGCATCCGGCTGGCAAAATGTCAATTAACGTTGAATTATGGTCTACAGAAGGCAGGAAGTATTAAGGGGAAAATGTAGACGCTTGCTGAAAAGATTGATTACGCCCCCAAAAAGGGGGGACTCAAAGACAAAACTCACCAAAAAGGACGACTACTGGAGAAGGATCACATTTTAGCAAAAGACAGATGTGAAAGAAATTCATTTCCTTTTGCGCAAAAGTGAGAAAGAGAAATTGGAATTCCAGAAACAACCAGAAGACTGAAGTGTTATTAATTGACTAGTAGGCCGGGGTGTCGTCACACTTGACGGATTAGAAAGAAGTGTTTGCCTGGCATTATTGATTGCGAGGAGAGTGCGAATGAATTTTTTGGACTTAACATATATTTTATAGGCTTAAGCAGTCAAGTGGTAAAAATAATTTATTTTTTTGGGCACAAAAGTTACCATCTAACCCGAAACGTATGTCAACAAATGTCATGTGGAGGTCTTTACGGGAACGAAAATTTATTGGTGTTAATGATAAAAGGACGAGAGAAAATAAATTAAAAGGAACCGGTGGTAAACTATCAATCAATTGAGCAATGGAAGGCTTAACTTACCCTCTAAGTGTAACTCGCTTCATAGAGTTGATTTTAAAGTCGTGTAACGAAAAGGTTTGAGGCTTTAAAGTTCGGAAACCTGGCTTTACGATTTGATTCGGTTAAATCGATGATTAAAAATCCCAAAAGTCCGACTTAAGAAACGCTTCTGAACTAGGCTTCAATAGCCCTGGCTTTGTGGTAAATTTCAAATCAATAGTTGATATTCTACCGGGCTGGCTGGAGACGCTTGTTGGTTGAGGCCCAGGTCCACCCCGGACTATAGCGCCACCTTAAGGCAGCAAGTTGATATTCTATATCGAGCACAATTGGGACAAGCCTTGCTTTGCAGTCGATTTTGAATCCAAGGCTGTAAGAAGCGGTTTCTAAAGTCAGTGTCGAACTTTAGGGTAGAGATGCTTGAATTCGTCCGACAAAGAGTTGGAAGGGCTAGTATTCAAAGCCCACAAATGTCAACTTGTACTCGAGTTTCAAACCAAAGTTGTCGTCGAGATTGTATTCACAGAAACTTTGCTTACCGAGGAGGGCAGCAAAGTCTTCAGTCTTCTTCTTCATTGACACGATTACTTTACATAAACGCTCGTCTTAAGGAAAGAAGGTAACCCCTATCTGGACCAGCAATACAAGAGACGCATCATCTTAAAAGATTTCTGCTCGAAGGAAAGGCGTTGTTAAGCAAGCAGCACCGTTTCTGGCTGCTTCAATGCTCTCCGAGACAAATCAAAGGGAAACAAAGTTAAACTCTGGTGAATACCAGTACACAGAGGCATGTCAGGCTAGGTGACTACTACCGCTGAGCAAGAGCTCACTTAGGGTAGGATGTAGGTCCATTATGATACCATGTAAAGGACCGGAAATCGGCACCTGAAACCTTGCCTAATGAAATTTCTTGTCAAGGAAGAAGCTCCTTACGATGCAGAGCCCTTCGCAAATCAAACTATGTGCAGAACCATGTAGACCCATGGATAAAGCACTTTATTTTGTAAATATCGAGTTTGGCTAAATCGCTTAAGTCTTCGTAGAAATATTCTCCTAAAGTTTGCCTTCTTGGCTTTGAAAGGGCAGGGCTGGTGTCAAGAAGGTGAGTGACTGTTTCTTCCTCTTCCACATCTCTACAGATTCTGCAGAAATCGTTGGAAGAAACGTCCAGTCTAGTGGTGTATCTGTCTATCAAGCAATCCTACCACAGAAGTATTAAGGGCAATGAAATCGCTGACAAAGGTTTCTCTAGAAGGTACATAGGTGCCGAACTTTTCTGCGTTATCCTTTATTCCGGGTTTAGAACAACTCTAGACAGATGACGAAAACGGAACTACTTGTCCTATTGGGATAACATTGAGGAGCTTAGACAGGTCTAAAGGGTCATCTGACTTTTGAACAAAACCACTAACAACATCCTTAATCACAAAAAGGACGATATCGGAAGACATGCCAGTTTCCTTTCCTCTCACATATCAATTACATAGTTCAGGAAACTGAATGTCAACTTTGACTAGAGGAAGACGGCACTTGCCAGAGCCAGACAGCGCACTCTCGGAAAACCCTTTTCAAGGAACTATCTGAGATTTCTAACATAAAATTCTGCAACATTATCAATTTTCTTAACTCCACCAGGATGGATCTGAAAACTACACTCTTAGCTACACCCATCAACATTTAGGTCATGTGAGTTGTTGTTTCAAAACGGCGCATCAGCGTAACACGTGTCTCTGGCAGGTTTTACCAGTTTCAACCACTTCTACCCACCTACATATCTACTTAGAGGAAGACGAATCAGCGAAACACGTAATGTCTGACAGCGTGGCTCTTTGCTACATCAAGAGGCGCTTTTTCCTCATGGATATCCTGTCCCTTGAGGATATAATCAATGCCTCAACTAGGGTAGGTTGAAGAGATCTCCATACCTACTCAACCTGCCTCAACTAGGGATGTACTCAACTGCATTTAAAAGATTGAGTATCTCCTAATCTAACAGGCACCTTAGATCTCAAAAGGTCGCCTCATGCACCAGAGGCAGCCTATTATCAAAAAAAAAAAAAGGTGTCGAAGTAGATGGATCTGAAAACCACGCTCCAGGTCACGTGAGTTGTGGTATCAAAACAGCGCACCAGACCGGACAACCACTTCTACCTACCTACCTAGTATTCGCTTTTGGCCAGCTTATCAGCTCCTAATTGCCTTTCACTTTAACGTCGTCTGACACCCAGAGCATCCAGTGATTGATGTTAACAGTTGTAAGCTCAGTACTTTCATGACTGATTGGCTATGTCTTGCTTGTGCCACCTTCCGGCCGCGTGAACTTCTAGACTAGATTTCACGATCAGATTTCGCGTCTTTTGTAATTTATTAAATCCCATCAAATGAGCGTAAGATAATTGTTTATAATTTTTGACTAAGCAATCTAAATCTACGATTGTAAGCACCCTATCGTGTATCATATCTATGCTTGAACATCCTCCACACTAACGCCTAAGCGCCACAATATTACTCTATATAAACAAAAAAAAATGCACGCAGAAAAATATAAAATTTTGTTTACTAAATTTCTTCACGTGCAATAGTCATGTTTTCTACGCAACTAAAATAAACAAATTCAAATCAAAAGAAATGGCAAATAACAAAACAAACAGAAAAAAATTTTAAAAAAATAAAAAATTTTTATCAACAACTTAACGTAAACAATAAAAATAGCGCCAACAATAAAACGGTCATCATATTTTTAAAATTAATGATAAAATTTTCGTTTTTAATTAAATATTCTTGTCTCTTTGTTTTTTGTTTCGTTTCAGGTAATTTTTTGTAGTTCTTCTCTGTCCTCCTCTTGGGACGTGCAAATCGATAAACGATCAAACATCGGGCAAGATAAAGTTGACACTTGTAATTTGTTTAGCGCTAAACAAAAAAAAGAAGGTATTTTCGTCTTTTGTTTGATTGCAATTTAAATTAATTAAAAAGTAAAAGTGAAAAATTATTATTATTTAATTTATTTTATTATTAAATTTAAAAATAAATTGGAAGCTTTAAACGGCTGTAGGTACGTCATAACAATCAAAAGATTAAGCTGAATGGGTACGATGTCTGGTTTTTTTCTTTTGTTTAACAAAATGTGGGTTAATGTGGGCGATTAATCAATTCTTGACAGTTTGTGGTGTTTTTTTGTTTTTTTTTTTTATAGATCAGACGGGGTGTGAAATAATGTGTCAATATTGTTAGTGGAGATGTTCTGGAATGCAAAAGTATTTTCTGCTAGTGATCATGCATTCATGTGGTTGCATTTCACTCGAATCATGTTGAATCTATTACAATTGGCAAGTTATAGTGGGATACACAATCGGTGGCGTGCAATGCTTATATGGCGCCAGAGGCACATATCCAAGGCTAAAAGTGGTTGAAACTGGCGAACCTGCCAGAAATAGCGCAAATACGCCGTTTTGATACCACGACTCACGTAACCTGGATGTTGATGGGCGTGGCTAAGAGTGTAGTTTTCAGATCCATCATATGAAGTTAAAAAAAAATTGATAATGTTGCAGAATTTTAGGTTAGAGATCTCAGATAGTTCCTTAAAAAATGGTTTTCACCCGTTGCACCACAAAATTGGTCTTGAAAATGTACTCAGAATGCATCTACGGAAGAAATTCAATTTTTCTTCACCCAAAGCTACCTTACGCCTGCAGATATACAATAAGGAAAGAATGTTTCACTTTTTGTGACGCTCTTAACAAAAAAACATTCATTTCTTGTAGCCAATAACTACATTGCATCTGCGGGAGAAATTCAATCAATCTTCAACCAAAGCTACCTTACGCCTGCAGATATACAACAAGGAAAGAATGTTTCACTTTTCGTGACGCTCTTAACAACAAAAAAAATACATTTATTTCTTGTAGCCAAAGCTACTTTGCGCCTGCGGGTATGAAACTAGAAATTAATGTTTCACTTCTCGTGACGCTCTTAACAAAAATATTAATTTCTTGTTGCCTACCCGCAAGCGCAAGGTAGCTATTGGAAAAAGTAGAAAAGGACCCCAACCAACTTTCTGTGGAGGCTGCTGTCTAGAGACGAATGTTGGTTGAGGGCCAGATCCATCCCGGACTATATCGCCATCATAAGTTAGAAAGCAGGTAGAGTCGCTGGCTTCACTTCTGCAGAATCTGCTAAAGTACAATGAAATACCAACGATTCTTCAATTTGATTCGTGATACCATCTACAGACACTCGTAGACCCTGAAGCTTGCGAAAAACAGAAAAACTGGGATAATGTGGTACAAATAACCTCCTGATTTCGAAAATATACGCGTACAAGCTGTCAACTCCCATGAATCCTTTTCATTAGTTTCCCTTGCGACTAATTTAGTAGGAGCCTCGTAGAAGATGATGAAGTTATTTTCCATTCGAAGCTTTTGACTCTCCCTCAAATCAACTCGTATGCAAATACGACCCTTTTTGGTTGAATTTCCTTCTTTTTTTATTGGTAAGCCCACGTCACATAACATCCTTGGGATGATTTCTCACTTGGTAAATTCACGACTAGCAGCGTAATCAAGTCGTCGTGTGCAAACACCTCTTAAACC
This sequence comes from Criorhina ranunculi, assembly GCA_951813785.1. Lineage (NCBI taxonomy): Eukaryota > Metazoa > Arthropoda > Insecta > Diptera > Syrphidae > Criorhina > Criorhina ranunculi. Next base: position 8,612,470 of record OX638382.1, on the reverse strand, counting down.
AAACTCCTTCGCCTATGTAAACACAACTAAAACGCAAATATACTCATACCACATGGTGGTAGGACTTCAAAAGGATTTTCACCATCACACAGTCAATCTCACACGAAGGCACTAGTGGGACTCGTATTTTTGTCCGAATCCTTACCCGTAGGGATAAGTTTTTTTGACGGAAATTTTACACGCAAAAGGGTACGCAAGACTCGTATTCGTTTGAATTATGTTTACTTTACTTGGTGGTGCTTGCTCTGGTATCCTTTTGTGTGTCAACAATGTATTTCACCTCGCAGATGGTGCCTTCCTGGTGGTGGTCTGTCCTTGGTCCTTTAGCCAGCATTTCGTGTGAATCCTTTTTTTTTTTTTTTTTAAATTTGCATAAAATTCAACGAGATGCAGAATGGATACCCGGAATTATTTTATTTTTCTCTCCTCGTGTCTGCGGATGTGATTTTTGGTCCTCGTTTGATTTAATTAAGAATCCGTGTTTTATCTGGTTCCGTGCGGATTCGTTTTACAAAAAAAAAAAACCGGGTCAATGGACTGCAGGTTTTAAAAAAAAAAAAAAAGCACACATTTTGACTATAATTACGTTCACCTGCTTGGATTTGGGTTCAAGGTTCATGTGGTGCGTCATCTCCCAGCACTTGCTCTTTGTTTCAGAGATAGTTGCGCGCCACTTAGACCCAACTAATTGGGTCTGGGTTTTGTTGTTTTTTTCGTTTATTGTGTGTCGGTTCATCTCCACGGTTGTAAATTGTTTTTTTTTTTTCGGTGGTTCTCACATAATTTATAGTATTTCTGAGATTAGAGGAGAGCAAATAAAAAATAAGAACGTTAATTATTTTTTAATCATAATAGACGTGAGTCATCGTCGGTTTTAGATAGAGAAATGACTAGTGGCGACGACACATAATAATGGGAATAGCTTCCAAATTTTGTTTCATTTCGTGTTCATTAGGAACTTTGAAGGCGACTAATTAATTTGCTAATCGAAATTAGATTGAGATTATTTGAGGTTGACAGGAGGTTAGGAATTGTTTTGTTGTAAGTTACGAGGACAGTGTCTGCGTTTTAAAATATGGTAATGGGCTGTCAAAAGACTGTCTGCAACCTTGCTCAGATGTCAATATTGAAATTGGGAATGACTTTGTAAATAGATTTTGTTTTGAGAAAATGGAATGACAGGGAAGAATGGGAAAGCGGTCAAACACATAACACGCAATCCATAGCCATCCACCATCAAGGATGCAGGAATCTTCTCCAAATCACATGTCAAGTCAGTCCTCCTGCCGAATTGCAGCAAAGCTTTCCAAGCGAAGGTCCTGATAGTAAGCCCCCGGGAGAATAATGCGGTCAATAAAAATAATTTCTACCACAAAAATAAAATGGGACCTTGTAAAGTGTTATCAAGAAGAACTCGAGGTTGTTGGAACACGGCACAAGGTAAAGCTCTGCTGGACCCCTGGATATGTTATGTAAGCATAAAAGGGAATGAGAAGGTCAATGGATTGTTAAAAAGATTGGGGTGGTCATGGTGAAGTGGTTGCGTCATCGCTTGTCACGCTGAAGGTTCTATGTTCGAATCCCGATGTCAAAAAATAAATAAAAAAAAATTCGATCAACGGCGAAAAAAGCTGACGTCAACTCTACTGCATTGGCATAACACTGGCAGTAGAGTAGTCATATGGCTTCAAAGTGTTGACCGTACTAATGACATCGGGATGTTCGAAAGAAATACTGTGAATTATAAGCAATGGTAACAGTTAAGTAACAGTATCAATAATTCTCCCCAGTCATTCTGGACACCCACCCTCGGAGCACAGAGAGTGAAACCTAATACCACCTGAGTTTCAAAAAATCACTACACCAACACTAGCGCTGTGTGAATAGCATCATAAGGGTATTCATAACCCCATTAGCGCTAGTGAATTATACAAAAAAAAAGAAAAAAAGATATTTAAGTGTAGAGAACTCGGCGTCCTTCTCGATCTTTCACCACTGAGCGCATTCCATTAAGAGGCGGATCCATAGAGTTCTGGATTTGTGATTCAACCGTCTTACCCTGGGCCTGCCGAGAACTCGTTTTTCTGGTGACACAATATTCATGACACTTTCTCAAGGTTGGCTTGGTGGGATGTGCACTACTTGACCAAACCATCGATGTATAGACTGTTTCATTCGGAGCATTGAGTTTCTTGCGTATTTAAGTGTTTCTTACTCGATCACTGCAAGTTATTCCGCAGCTTATTCTTTCGGTCACTATCCAGATAACATGACCATAGGACTCAGGTGGATGATTGATCCTCAAGTCTTCCAGTATGAGAAATTCTCCGCCACGACTGAGCTGGAGGCGCCAGTTCATATATTTGATGAAGAATAGAGGTGACAAAACGAATCACTGGCAGAGTCCAACGCCAACAGGGAAGTGCATCGATTTTCGTGTATAAAGATCGAATGGACGTTAACAGAGAACCATCAATCCCCTATTTCTGCAAAACACTCGATCGGTATACCTTCTCCAACTCCACAAAGCACCTTAAGATAGGTTTTACATGCTGCCAGACCTTCTCAAACACTATTCGAAAAGTGAATAACTCGATAGCAGTGCTTCTGCTAGGACGAAAGTCGTTCACCCTATTACTTGGACTCAACTACAGCTCTAGAGCGCATTTTTAACACCTTAGCAAAGACTTTTCCAGGAAGACCATTATAATTGGCAAAATCTCTCTTGTCTCCAGTTTGTCAGTCACTGCACCCAGTCAATTTAATGACACTTGAGAGCCATTGCAGTCCGTCCTTACTCAAAGCCTTGAGCATTTCTGTTCAGATTTCTTCCACACCAGCAGATTTGCCAACTTTTAGCAATTCGAAAGCCAATGTGACTTCCCTTACTGTAAGACTAGCTTCTGTCCTCCTCAAGACTGTTGCAGTATGTCGTCTTCAGATCAAACTTAGCTAACAGAGGCTCATTTTGAACTAAGACTTTAAAGTTCTTAAGAGCTTCTCTCTATAAGAAATTAACTGAAACGGTAAGTGGGTAGTGAAGGTTGAAGTGCCAGCCAGCACTCTTAGACCAGTGATAGGTCCATTGTGATACCACATGGATCTGGAGAGATCTCCTTACCTACCCGTTAAACCTATTGGAGCCTCTAACGAAGCGAAGGAGGTTTCTGGCATCTGGGTTTATCAGATCGCTTAAGTCGTTAAAGTACAATTTTCCTAAATGGATCCATCTTTTGCGAGAGAGAGCAGGGCAGCTACAAAGAAGGTGTGGAATAGTTTCCTTCTTCGTCCAGTTAGTTTTCTTGAAGTCTTTTTAAAGCCATCGCTCAAAAGGAAGCAGTCTTTGAAATCTTTAATTGCAATCCTTTCATGTCCTTTTTTGGGGCTCAAAATTTGAAGAAAGAAAGCAGTCTAAGCCTTAAAATCATTTACATTGGCAACTCTTCAAGGAATCTCCATCACACTTAGATGCTTTTCAACTAAAAATTTTCCCACACAAGCAACATTATAAATTCCACACAACGATGACAATTTTGGTTCATAAAGTTCCTCCTCTCAAATTAATACAATTATCCCAGTTCTTCATAAACAAAACAAAAGACAATGCCAACTAATTCCAGAACTTCTTCACAAAAAACTCATCTCCCATCCTCTCTTGCTCGTGTTGTCATATCTAAATAACACAAAAATACAAAGGAATTAGCATTATTATTCCAACATTTGCATAATATTAAGGGTACATCATCTCAGGATCCTGTTCATACTTTAAGTAACCAACTCACATAACTTCAAGTGAGCATAAGACATCCTTGTACTCATACTCGAACATTTGTAACAGTCTCTCGTTGTTTTAAATGAGCAATAATTACAGAGAGTTGTTATCCTTTTTTTTTTCAACAAAAAGGATACAAAAACTCTTATGTACGCGTGTAAAATTTTTTGACTTTTGGATTGAAAATATGTCAGTATAAATTATTTCAATAAATCCTTGCGAAAGGATAAGGCAAACCACAACCATTAAATACCAATTCGAACCCTCGAAAATCGGCAACGAAAAAGAAAAGGAACAACACTCCTTTATGGTACCTCTCCGCCCACAGAAAGGAGCATGTGGGAAAATAAAGAAAAATCTAGGGAATTTAGAATGTCCTGTCTGGACCTCTTGACAGGAAAAATATGTAAGCACATTGGGAAAACCAAAACCAATAATAAAACGATTATTCTCCACAGCACACAGTGGAGAACGGTAGAAAGATCCTTTTTTCTTTGAACAATGTGCCATGACCAAGTAGAGAAATAGTCCCCTTTGGGCTAAGGGATAAGGTTCCACCGAAGTGGCATGTGTGGTTAACTTTCGATTTAAATCGATATTTTTATAGAAAATCTTGTTTACTAGGCACACGGTGTAGAGGAACTCTAAAGGAGAAAAATTCCCAGGACAAGGTCGAACGATGGAAATTCAATTTAAAGGATATTCGATGAGAAAGATGAATTTAGCATAAATTCAATTGCGGTACAAATTTTGAATTCAATCCTGCCACAGAGGAAGACAAAGATTTTTTTTTGGGAAGATGTGCGTAATTGACTGGTTAGTTCGGGAGGAAAATCTGCGTCTCTAATGGGCTATATCCAGTTAAAGGGATGTTCATTCTCCGACCTTTTCAACTCAACGATGAGCTCCTAAATTGTATCGTCTCATAAGTAGATAAAGGTTCGCTTCAACACCTTAGCCAAGATGCTTACAATAAAGGTCGTTCTGCAAACGGTACTCATCACTATTTGGTCAGAAACTACTCAAAAGGTACGAAATTTCACAAACGCTACAAGAGGCCCACATGCCCAATGGCAACACTAAGTGCTATATTTGACTCGATCAACTGCGGCTTTTGTTGGCGATAAAGTCCGCAAAATATAGGCCTAACCATCTTGTGAATCGCAAGAGGTATTGGGAATGGCCTTCGACTTTTAGAAGAAGGTTGAGCTGTTAGGCTTGCATGATGCATGCACTGTTGGAAGCCCGTCGCTTATTCCTTAAGTAATAGTGTGGTATACTGATGAATTTTAAGCTGATTCTGGCACCCTTGGACCCGACTATAGTCTCGAAATGGTTTGAAAAGTGTCTAAGTGGTTTTCCAAACCAAACTTGATAAGTTCATCTATATACTTAGCGGCTTTTCGAAGTCCTCCCATATCGCAATGTCCTCTCGCTTCAGGACGAGTTTCAAACTCCTTCAAAGTGCGACAAAGGAGTGACGCAAGGAACAGTACTATCACCCATCATCTTTATACTGCCATGAGGGATAGGCTTAGTCATGTCGATAATGCAGATAGAATCTGTTTTCTAACACATACCATCAGAGGGCTGAATGGGCTTCAAGATCACTGCCATCCCCACACATAAATGCATCTTCTTAAAGCAGACGCTCAAAGGGGAGGTCAAGAAGTTGAACTATCTAGGCAGTTCTGTATCATGTAATAGGTGGAATGAACCTGGAGGTTGACAGAAAAATATGTTAAGCCCGTAGTACCTTCGGTATCCTGTCGCCTCTATAGAACCCTAATCAAATTCCAATCGGCGACGAGTTGAAGTTCTTCATGCATGTGAAACATGCAAAGTCTCCCATACACATCGAGATGGTTGCAGGTCTTCTTTTAGTGCTACACAAAAGCTGGTAGATGTCGAAATAAGGCGACAGATTGTCCAAACACTGGAGGAAGCCAAATGGCAAGATCACGCAACAATCCTTCGAAGGGAATCTCCAGGTTGCAAAGCGAGTTTGAAGGCCAAGAAGCGTCCCAGCACAAAAGGTGGTCAAAGCTGAAATATCTAGTCACAGACCGGGAAAGATGGCAGAGATTTGTCGCCGTATGTCCCACCCAGAGATAGGGGAACTTAAGAGCACAATAATTTCGTCGAATCCCAATTTAAGAAAAGTCTTTGCCCAAAATATCGTAGTCTTTTCCATCAGAGACAGGTTTTTCTAGGATTAGCTACCCACTTGAGTATTTTCTACCATCTGCGGGATGTGCTCTACCTAGTTGCCGTGCCTATTTTGGTGTAAAGATAATCTTGGCTTCTTTCTTCTCAAACTATAAGCACTATTTTCCCATTTACAAGTCTAGCTCTACCAGTTGCTGAATGCCTCCAGAGTTCATCTATAAGGAACTATGTAGTGTGTGCCGTTGACTAAGAACATACTTAGAGGGTCTGAGCCTGAACTAATACCGCTTTCTATCTTTCACAGTCCCAACCACACTACTTTCAGTTTACTAGACCAAGGTTTCTAGCGTCCACGATTCTCTGATTCTAAGTCGGAGGTTCGGTCTTCCTTTTCTTTGTTAACCAAATTTGAAGACCGGAGTGTTTTCGTTCATTAGCTCGATGAAGCTGACTACATAGCTCGTAAATTTCGCGGTTGTATCCTCTCCTCCATTCGCCCTCCTAGCAGACAGCACCAAACATTCGACGTAGAACTTTGAAGGATTCCAAGATCTGCTCCGCTATCTTAATTATCCTGCAACATTCAGCTCCATTAAGCAAGACTGGACGATTTTGAACCTTCGATTTTGGACCCTAGCTATTTGGAGGAACCGAAGTAGCTACGGTTGCCAAAGATTATCATTCGTCGAATCTCCTGTGGCATTTATATTTTCCCTTCACTATCTAAAAATAAAAGTTTATATTCCAAAAATTGATCACCATGTTGTGCCCAGATTTAGTCTCCCCCAGACTCTCTCTCTGCAAGTACTGAACATATTTAGCAAAAAAAAAGACTTGTGATGCCCCTCACCGCGTTATACATTCCACCACCATTTTCAAACTTTCAAATGACACTTCAAACCCCATCAATTCGATTTAGAAAACGTATTCAAACTTATCAAATGGCTTTTGACAGCCAAAGGATTAATCCAAAAACAGGAATTATCCACTGACATTTTGATATAACATGATTCCACACTACTACCACTGGTTAATGCTTAATTCAGTGTGTCACTCGTCCATAAATTTTGATAATAAATTCGAATTCCCTTCCAGTCAAACCCCAACTGTCATACGTAATTTACCCAATTTTCCCAAAAAAAAAAAAAATACTTCATTATCCGATTCAGTAAAAACAGATTACCGTTCTCCGGCCCCTACATTTCGATCAATTTATTTAAATTTTTGTAGTAACCCAGTTCGGCAGTTACTGGCGCTGCCAACGCGCTGATTTTCCCAAAGAGATTTCCAAATTAAATGAGTTTTCAACTCAAACAACAACCATCCAGGACCACCACCCACTCATAGAAAATTATTACACCATGGACACAGTCTGTGTAACAACCATCTAGTGGAATCAAAAAAAAATAAAAAATTAAATGTGCACCGATGAATCGAGTACCGGACAACCTTTCACATGAGTGGGGTTCCTTTTTACGTATCCGCCCTTAACTGACCAAACACATGCGGTATGTTGAATATAAGGGTTGCCACACGCGACTGAGTCCAGAACCCTGGATACATTGGAAATATGTATTTTCGGTACCGATTGTGGCACGATTTTATCAGTCTGAAGGTTGTAATCCTCGACTCGGTGTGGTGTCAGTAATGGAGAAGGATGCTGGTGCAGTTCACGTCTGTGGTTAATGCATGTATGCACTCAAACACTATTTGATGATATTCCTATTTGTGATGAGGAATTTCGGGGCCACAATTTTGGACACATCAATGCGATTGTGTTTGGTGAATGCTGGTGATTTGATCCTGGGGATTGTCCAAAATTTCCATTTTGATGGGAATGCCTTGTAATTTATCCTGGTTAAGTGAATGTTGCTTTGATGGGAGTTTTAAATCGTTGTACTGAATAATGGTTGTGCTTTCAATTAAGATTAATGGCACAAGTTTCAGGTTTATAACGTGTGTTAACTTTTGTGTATGTTACGATGCATCAGAAGCGTGATGGGGAGGAGGGAGAACAAAGAAGAGGTCACCATTGTAATCGGATATTGGGACATATGAAATGGAATGCCAGATGCGAATAAGCATACTATTTCCGACAATGTCTGTGCTTATGAGTGTTCGAAAGCCGACTTCAGTGTCACTACTAGTTGGGAGGGGAGGATTTGTACCTTTTTGTTTGCATGCCAACGTATCAGTAGTAATCAAAATTTGAGTGGGGTAGGACTTAGCTTCCTTGATGAGTTTGGTGGACAATCAGCTATCAGTAGGACTAAGGGCCCCTTTCATGGAATCATACAAGTTTAAGCGAAGCACATTGATTTTAAAAGAAAAAGTATGGGTGAAAATACGGAACCTTGAGGTACTCCAACGTTAGTTGAGAATAAGATAAAAGAACGCCATGTAGCCAGTTTATCAGTCTTATCATTTCTTAGTACATTTTTGTCCAAAATTGTGGTGGGTGCCAACAATTTTCGGACAGGTATAGAAATCTGCCTTCAAGGGCGACTGTTGACACTTCCAGAGGATCTTCTTTAAAGACACTGATATGAATTGATCTTTTAGAAAGACCATGAAGTTTGGAGTAGAGTGGAGTGGTCGCCGTGGCCTAGTAGTTAGTGCGTTGGACTGCGAGAGAACACAGCTTCGATCCTTAAAACCAGTAAACATTTTTTCGAGGCACCGCCTCTTCGCAGGCATGACAAACCTACTTCTCAATCCGCTGTTTGGAGTCGGCAACAAAGTTGTAGGTCCCTTCTATTCGTGCGAAAAATATAACACGCACAACATGAATGGTTGTTTGAAGCTAGGCCTTGGCTCTCTATGAGCTGGTATGCCAAATATTTGTACTTGTATGAAGTTTGGAGAAGACACACTCTTACATTTATTTTAAAGCCTTGCTTTTGGGTCCTCGTTGGTTTCCCATCTTACCCCACTCGAAAAAGACTTAGGAAATGGTCCAGCGATTAGTCAAACTAGAAGGGGTACTTTTTAAGGCTGCAGACTTCTATATAAAAGGATCCAATGTTAGGCTGCTTCTCATTACAGTCTTTATGTGTACCTTTGTGATCTTGCTTACAGTCTTTGAGCAAACTAAGTTGCCATAGACTTTCCTAAGACAATATCCGGTGAGAATAGCAAAAGTCATAGAAATAGATATTTTCCTATCCAAGACCGGCCAGTTTCCTCTGAGCGTACAAGCTTCAATTAAAGTGTTTACAAAGGATGGAGCAGAATGAGGAGAAGTTCTGATGCCTGCTGACCTTTCTCACGCTATTCATTATGATCTTTCACCGGTCCAAACATAAGTCCAATTCACTTGTTGCAGACACTAATACTGACTTAGCCCCTAACCTCGATAACAAAAATGCATTCCTTCTTCTGTTGCAAAACTTCTACTGTGCACGATAGGGCTTCTATAAGCTAACCATTGGCTCATGTTTCAAATGTAACCCACCTTACTCACTTTTTACACATCCTCCCCACGACAGTTTAGACTGCAACTTGAGATAACTTCTCCAAATCCACGACTATTTTCTAACTGACTTTTCAACCGCTTCCATGTACGTGAATCCTTTCTCATCACCTGTGCCAATTATTGGGGTGTACACCGATTCAAAATCCCATCCCCAAAGTTGGTGATAATGATTGCGGGCGTGTTACCAAACCGTTTTTAGCGAAACGTTTTTCCGGTGTTTCAAGACAAAAAAAAAACCGGTAAATTTGTGCTCGCACTAGACATGGTTCTTCTTGAAACGTGACACGAATTTTTATGTAACCAGTTCAAGTCAGTTTATCCACTCCCACTGGGGCATGTTTCCCAAAGTGGAACTGTTTGCGTTAAACCCCACAAATGTGGGTGTGCCAAAGTCTCTACGGACAATTGATGTTTTCTTTAGAAAATCTTAACAAGCTGATTTGATCTAATTTAAGGATCAAATCCTTGCCTTGAGCAATTCAATTTAAAGGATCCTTAATCTTACAATCGATATTAACCTCTTAAATCACATAACAACTCTCTCTCTCTCTCTCTCTCTCTTCAGCTGAATTATGTGTTTTAATCCTTAAACCCAAATGGAAACACTAATGGAACTTTTCAAATTACTTTAGAAAAAATAAAAATCAATTCAAATCCATAATCCTTAATGGAATCCACTCATGCACACAAATAAACTACACAGCACCTGTTACTAGAATCCTCGCTAATCTAGAGCGAAAAAAAAAACAAACAAACAAAACCCCATTTCAGCTTGATTCAGTCCTTCGTGCAATAGTTCTTCAGCTCGATTGTCCTTTTTATGCATTCATCCGCACATCCTGGTCGGTCTAAGTATGCAATTGGCGGAGCAAAAAAATCTTAAACAGGAATCTACCTCAGAAGAGAGACAAAAAAAGAATCTAACCCAACTGGAAATAATCAAGGACACACTCACTATGCACAGGATGTCAACAAAAAAAAAAAAAAACGAATCCGCAGCGATACACTTTTGTGTGCCAACACCACCCCTCCGGGCGGGTATCTCCCAAAAATGCAAACCAATTTTTTTTTTGGCAGGAGTTGCATGCACGAATGTACAACATGTACAGATGTACATATGTACAGATGTGTGGTTATGGTATCCTGTTCTACTTTTTGTGTGTGGAAAACGATCTATAGACATTGGCATTGGCATTGATGTATTTTTTTTGTGTTGTTGTCCTACTTTTGTTTATGTGTGTGTGTGGAGGGGGAGTATTCGCGAAAAGGGAAGTTAGATGAAATTGACGTTTCGTGCTTTATCTCGTTTTTTTTGGGGGGGTGGGGGAGAACGACACACATTAGGTTGCGAGGCAAATACATATTTAATGCCCCCAGGATGTGGATAAATACCATTAAACTCGTGTGAGATGGCACAGGTGAGTGTGACAGCGACGGGAGTCTAAACTTATTGCAGATAAAAATAAAAAAAACGTGAAAACGTGAAATTGTTTACTCTTTCCTGAATGTATGTTCCAATTTTTTATTTTTTTTTGCTGGTGTGAGTAAAAATCGGCTGAATGAAGTTAATTATGTCACGTTCATTGGGGCGTATGAGTGATTTTTTTTTTGGTAGGAAATTTGAAATCTTTTTTTTTTGTGATTTATTGGTGCAATTTGTGGTATTTCTTGGAGAGATTTCGAGACTTATGATGTAGTTTTACATGAAGTATACTGGTATGTAGATGTAGGCACCCCGAATTAAGGTCGATTTGAATTAAAAGGGGAGTAATTGGGTCGGAAATGGTTTAAGAGTGAAGGACATTTCTTCCCTCCTGTTAGGTATGGACCTTGATCACACAGTCGTTGTAGAATGACAAAACCTGTCCCACTGTCATAGCGTCGACAGAATCGTGAAATTCAACGCTCAACAACTGAGATTTTTCCGCCTCTATTTGCAAACGTCATTAAAAATGTCAATCAAGGAGCACACTTGGTGAAAATGTTCTAAAAAAAATGTAAATCCAGATTTTGTTGATGTTGAACTACGTCTTTCTTCACACAAGGCATGGGAGGCTTAATTTAAAAAAATGAACGTCACGAAAAAATGAAACACTCTTTTGTCTCAACTGCTCGCAAATGGAAGTGGATAGAGAGATGGTTTACATAGCGTTATATGGAGGAAGAAATACCGTTACTAAAGCTATATGAACCATTATTATCGATTGAATCTAAGCGAGGTTGCAACGTCCCGAAGTTTGACTTTTTAAATGTTATTGCATTTGAAAGAATTATGAGAGCGTTGAGTTTAGTACCTCAAGTTATAGATAAAACGCCGCATTACTGAATGGATGAGTGTTATGTGTTAAATAAAAGCGGATTATTGGTCTAAAAATGTCATAAATGACACAAGAAAAACCACGCAAAGTACAACAAAAACCGACGAACAGAACTTATGGATCTGGGTATTAAAAACGACCAAGCAAGGCACTGAAGTGTTGAGCAGCGTCCCCGGGAGAAGACGGAAGTGAGGCGATTTCATAGCCACTGTCATGCACAGCAGCGACTGACCAGGTACCTGAGCGTAGTAAACACCGATGTAAGGAACGTTGAGTACGAAACTCGGACTTGTATTCGATAGACTCTGGCTAAATAGATATTTGAGCCTCGTCATCGCATCTCAAGTAACCGTGATCAATGAAATGTTCTCCAAAGAGCATGTCCACCCAACTCAAAAACCGCTGTAAATAGCCGCTTGTCTCCTGACGAGAAGGGTGAACAATTTCAAATGCGCCTTATCTGGGTGACGGTGCATAAAGACATTCCAAGTACCTGTATGACCGACGAACTTGTCAGGCAGGGTACAACTCTATCGATGCTACTGTCTAAAAAAACAAAATAAAATGGTTATTCGGATCATAGTCCATATTATTATGGAACACTGCGCTATTGACTGGCACGCCAATATCCTGGACGACTGTTGTAATCGTTTTTGCAAAAGCTGTATGGACGAGAAGGAGGAAAAGACGATTCTCCACTTTGCCTGTACGTGTTCAGCTCTCAAAAGAGCCTAAGAGTTAGCTTCTTCCACAATTTTAACGAACTGACTGCCACAAGCATAGGCAATCTCAAGCTGGTTCCGCGGATAGTTTCTAGAGAAAACTCCAGATCCATGTGGTGGCACAATGACATACTCTGATCTAAGTGTGGCTTCATCAAATGCGGCCTTGTTTCTATGCTCCTCCGGCATAAGATTATAACCAAATCTTACGAAATACAATTTGCAAATCGATTATTCCACATATGCACCGTTGAAGCAGCATCAAATTAATTTTTAATTAACCCCAATTGCATGGCAAGGTATAAATGATTAAAATTGCAAACATTTATGCAAACGATGCAGGTTTTTAATTTTCTTTTTCCCTTCACAATTAACAAATACTCCATAATTCTCTGGACTTATCAATCACTGACGGTAGTTCAAAGGACCTCCACACCACTGAACATCATTCTCTCAGGACTGACTATGATGGTTATGGTGGTATATGCATACAGTGCACATCCTGTTGGTTAACCATTGAAACCAATCACAATCACATTGGATTTCCATCAACAGCCCATCGTATCATGGTCCGTTTGAGTGAGCAGGGGCTGCATCAACATGGTGAACCACAAAATAGTGATGCCGAATAAATTTTTTTTTTTTAAATAAATACATCCCTGTGGCATTCCATTATCATCATCGTTGCACCGACAGAGACAAAGGGTGAGAGAATAAAATGTTGCAACTTCCTCTTTTTTTTTCACCGGTTAATGACGTAACTGACAATCGAATTCATTAAGCCACCTCACCGAGATAATGAGGACGTCACACAAACAAGAAAGAAGAACTTTCGAGCGAAAAATTTCGAATTTTTTTTTTCGAAATTGCATACATTGACATGGGTATGTTTGTTCCTTGTATACTTTAATATAAATTATACACTCGGGAGTATTAAGCCGGGAAAAAAGGGTTTTAATGGTGAAAAAAAAAAATGTTTCAGCCAAACCAGACATGGATTTGTTTGAAATAAATTAATGACAAGCGGGTTAAAATTGTTTCAAAAAAATAAAAAAAAATATCAACACTGACGCGGACATATAATAAAATAAAAAGGATTAACGTATCTGATTAAAAATTTATGTGGGTCAAGAGGTGTGTGCTTAATTCGATTCATTATGTGTTGGTTGATAAATAAACAAAAATTTAAACCGATTAAAGCTTTAAGAGGTAACGAGGCGGTTGCCAGAGCGATTTAAATTGATCCAAAGTGGAGAAAAATATGTGGAAGTCGAGTTTTCCAACATTCAAATGCAAAGAATAAAAGAGTCTCAACAAGATCACCCTTGTTCAGATATTTCAGCAACCAAACCTGACTTCAGATTCAACACTGCCACGATCTTTATTTTGTTCAGTTGGTATGGCAAGTGCTAACTAAAAGTATTCAACCACTATTCTGACTGACTGTCGGCAGGATCCACTCAGGTTAGTAATAGTCCATTGTACTGTCAGTTAAGTCTCATTTTACTGAAAATTCCTAGGTTTTACTAGGCCTTTCTACGAAATCGCTGTTGTGAAAAAGGTCTCAGAAGTGTCATCGTCTCTTAAGACATGCATTACAAGAGCCTAGAGGCTAATATGTACAAGAAACATCAATAGTTTTTAACATCGGGTGTATTCCTGTCTATTGGAATCACGGTTGTATTCTGAAGAAACTCAACTGTCCCTGAAAGATGTGAACGAGAATGTAGGCGGACTAATGCAGGTCAATCTAAAAGCGGTTATATGTGTCATTCCATCAGACTTATCGGGCCCAAAATAGATCACCAAAAGTCGAATTCACACCATCACTTGTGTCATTACATACCACTGCTGCCTAAAAAACAACACGCCAGAAGACCAGGGGCTCCCTTCAATGATTTTTGCAAAAGCTGCAGAGACGAGGAGCAGGAATAAACTATAACTAACCACCTCTGCCACTGCGCAGGTCACTATTCCTTCAATGATAACAGTGACCTGAGCCAAACCCACATACGTAAACTCTTATTCTTGTGTACAGGTTCTACGGGTAGAATTCTCCCTCTTTCTTTAGAAATCACAATCTACATTGAGCCTGAGTAAGTCATATTCTGTCTTATTTCCAAGGTTTCTATTGTGACTTTGCACCGAAACATGGCCTAACGACTTTGGCTTTCTTATTGCATTTGGGAAAGTCTTGCATTTTCGGTCTATTCTTGATGTATCCTTAGATGCAAATAGTGTGACAGTTTAAGTCTCTGCTTCAACGACAGAAGCATGTTTATGTCGCGAAAAGTTAAAGAGTATCATTATAGCTCTTCATGAAGACCCCAGCAGGAGATCCTTGATTGATTGTGAAACCATTTAAATTCCTGAGTCGAGCAAGAGCCAGCTTTGAACACAAGGAAAGACTCTGGTGTCATTGCACCCTTCCATGCTATGCGAACCCTCATATCAAACCAAACATAACTCGATCTTTAAGACACAGGCTCAATCTTTTTTACTGTCTCAAGTCTAGAGACTGACATTCAAAGATGATCTTAGCTCAAACGTTGTCGTCCCGTCGCTCAATTTACTCACAGATTCATGTCATTCCATCCCATTCTCAAATAAAGCTGGTGTACCTCAGGGTTCAGTCCTCATGCCAACAGTCTTTCTCTTATTTCAAAATCATGAATTTTTATTCTCTTTTACAATTTCTTTGCGAATGAAAGGACTCTTGACTTGATTTACTCTTAAGCAGTCTCCGTGACAAGGGGGTTCAACTGTCGTCAAACGCTGCAAAAAGCGATGTTATTTGCCACGGATTTCAACAGATTTCAGTTGAAAAAATCGCAAACGATTCTACAATTCATTCGAAATTTGAACCTCAGTGCTTCAGGGAGAGAGGACCGAAGAAAAAAAAAGTCCTTCAGTCAAACCAACAAAAAATACCACGCTGACCCAGACAAAGACTCTCCACAAGGTTAAGTATTTTTCATCCAGAAAATGTGAAAACATTTATCACATTCATATAAATCATAGCTAGTACCTTCCCCTTTTTGAAGGGTATTACCAAGGTGAGTACCGACTCTTTACTCGATTTATGCTTGACTGCACAGCGAGTGGCATCTAAGAACCAACTAAACACTCCAAAGAACTAGAATCAATCTTAAATGAGTAGTAGTTAAAGGTCAGCATTTTCTAGAGCTTCCACTCCTACATACTAGTTCCGAGTTCCACCAACAGCCACAACAAAAAAAAGTAATAAAATTGATTTTTTATGTTACCCACGTTCGGTCGCGTCATGCTACAAGGACACACGAATGAAATCGAATCGCATTTTGGTCGAAAATAATTGCAAAAACAAAAAAAAAAAAATCCAATGAAAATAAAATCATTTTTCATTCCCGACAATATCCAACGTTTTATGGTCAACCTAAAGGAGAGAAAAATGACTGCAGATACGGGAGAGTAGTAGAGTTTTTGTCGGGACACCACTAACAAATGTGCCATGCACTCTCCACTGTGACTCTGTGGTCCCTTGTAGAGCTGTATAAGCGATTCAATTGTGAGATGACCTGGAAAATATGAAACGTGATCGAAAAGTTTTCTTATTTTCATTCGGGGACGGGGGGGACTGATGTTCTTTGAGAGAGTGGTTTCCTTGGGACTTTCTTCCTGTTGGATTTCTTATCATTTAGTTGAAGTTTTTTTCTTCAACATTTTAAGTCGAGAAGAAGGATTCGATTTGTGTGTGTGTGTGTGTTTGTTTGTGTGGGCAGCAATGATTTGCCGGAGAAAGTCGTTATGGTGATTGTAAAGTGATTTTCCATTTCAGACAAGTAGACCCCGAAGGGATGATGAAGGAATAATGTGATCAACTAATGCAGTCTGCAGTTGGTTACCCTTGATAGTGAACTGATGGGTTGGTTTTCTTGTTTAGAGGGAATCACATCCTGTTTTACCTTATGAACCGAATTGTAATAAGGAATTCGTTGGACTACTCTGGCGTATGAGTGACAAAAATAATCAAAAATCGATGGTATGACTTTCTTAAGCTACAAGAGATAAAAGCGAACGTAGCGAGCTACTGTATAGAAAATGAAGTCTCCGTCGAAGCGAGTAAAGCAAGGGACTAGCTTTCAAGTCAGGCTTCTCTTTGGGGGACAAAAGATCGAACCAAGCATGTAACTTGGCCACTCGTTGAGACTCAAATTGTGGTGACACCCAACTAGGGAGAAAGTCATGCATGATTTCTAACCTTCCTCTGAAGCTTGAAGTTATGCAGCGAGCGACTATCCAGAAATGGTACATAATTTTGGGAATTTTCAAAATCGGTCACTGGCTTCACTCGCTTTGATGAATGACGCTACATATTTGTAGGAATTCTTATGAAAGGGAATGAAAGATCTTTTAGTGGGTCCGTGCCACTGAATGTTCTCCTAAAAGGTAAGTACATGTTGCTCCTCTACCTGTTAAGAATTGGTTTGAACATGGAATTAGAAATTCCTCAGAAGGGATCGAGCCCAACGTAAGTCTTCGAAGAACTTCTGGCCGATCAACAATTTTGTTACATTAAATGTCTTTATGCACTTGGACCTTCCAAAGAAGGGCTTTGTTGCAGTAAGCCTAGTCCTAAAGGTCATTTAAGCAGCACTCTGTGGATTTTGAATTCCTCAAGTTGGAACTTTGTGCTTTGAAATCCGCTTGACTGTCAGCAAGTACTTTGATGGACACACCGTTTCTGTCTGATTTCAGGATTCCATGGCACGCAGGTCAGCCTGGAACACACTAGGGCAGTTTCAATATTTCATGATAAGCCCCTAAACACATCGATACCAACTCCTAAATTCAGTCTTGAGCCATCCATATACGACACAATTCCTTAAAAATTAAGCGAGGAGCCGACAGAAGCCCAGTTATTACGTCTTTGGATCTGAATCTCAAACCATCTGTTCAAGCAGAGTGATTTTGGCATAAATTCGCAAATCGCGATGAACATCTCTAGTTCGGAAGAATCTCTAGAATCTGAAATGGACTTCTTCTCAGATGGTGAACATCTCTAGTTTCGAGGAATCTCTAGAATCTGACATAGGCTTCCTCTCAAATGGTGAACATCTCTAGTTCGAAAGAATCTCTAGAATCTGACATCGGCTTCCTCTCAGATGGTGAACATCTCTAGTTCGAAAGAATCTCTAGAATCTGACATCGGCTTCCTCTCAGATGGTGAACATCTCTTGTTCGGAAGAATCTCTCGAATCTGACATGGGATTCCTCTCAGATGGTGAACATCTCTAGTTCGGAAGAATCTCTCGAATCCGACATGGGATTCCTCTCAGATGGTGGACACCTCTAGGTCGGAAGAATCTTTTGAATCTGACATCGGCTTCCTCTCAAATGGTGAACATCTCTTGTTCGGAAGAATCTCTAGAATCTGACATGGGTTTCCTCTCAGATGGTGAACACCTCTAATTCGGTAGTTCTCTAGAATATGACATGGGATTCCTCTCAGATTCTTCCGCACTAGAGATGTTCACCACGCTTTCCGGCCTTATGCCAAAATGTTTCTGCTTTTACAGATGGTCATGTGAATGTGACTTAATTTTGACGAGCTTGTGGATATTTACTGCACTACGTGTTGCCACATTCTTGACAGAATAATGTAATGGGATACGTCCAATAACTGCCCCTATAGCTGCGCGTGAGGCAAATGGCCATTGATCCCGTTGAAGCTTGATGACAAATGTTTTTTTTTTTTTTAACTTTGATCCACCAGATGAAGGTCGCTTATTTTATCACGGATCCAACCATCGTCTGCGCACATATTTTTGCCATACGAGTTCCAATTTCAGTCGTTTGTCTAAGACAACTCCTAGATATTTGACTTCGTCTGAGAACCCGAGTTCAATTTCTCCCCATAGTATACCCAGTGCCATTAAAGTTTCTCCTGCACGATCATTTTCAAAAAAATTAAACCCCCAATTGACCTTGCAATCGTCCCAATTTCGGTCAAATCACCGCCGCATACTTTTAGCCCAAAAAAAAAAAAACTGAAAGGATACTCAATTATCAAATTGCCAGCATCCCACATCATCGCTATTTTTAGACCGGCCGTTCTAAATTTAAATTTATTGCATTTTTGCCGTTTCAATCACAGCGCCTCACAGTAGGTCATTGAAATTGTCAATCAAAGCCAACGAGAGAAAAATAAAATCGCATCGACCGCAGGCTAATTGACCGACCATCTAGCAGGATACAAACCACCATTTCACTTCAATCGAAAATAAATAAAAATTTAAACGAAGAAATCCCATAAATTAAACACAGAAAATAGATTTTTTGTTTTTGGCTGCTAGGCGCCAGTAAATTTGGTTAATGAAGTCAACTCCTTGGAGGGGCACGCAGATCCTCCGACTTTCTGCGCGCCTCCAAATTGATGAAGAGTGTCAAAATTCAATGATAAATCACCAACACCAAGTTATTATCATAAATTAATTGTTTTATTTATAATTTATAGTTGTTAAGTCCTTGGCTGGGCTGGGACAGGGTCAAGAAGATGGATCATCGTCCATATTACATTTGTCGTACTCATCTGTTTAGAAGGGAGTATCTCATCCACCATCTCGATGATTTTGCTGCTCGATTAATAATTTACCAGCGGCCTAGGGAAGATATACGCACAGTCTAAGGGTCGAATGTCTAAAGTGCGGTCGGTATGCGTTATTGATGCCGATGTTGGTGATGATGATGATGATGATGATGATGAGATGAGATGATGATGATGATGGTAGTGGTAGTATGGTAATGATGTTTGTCTTGGACGTCACTTTATCATGTTTCATGGAATAGACTGGTGAAGTGACGAAAGTCACATGACGTATATATGCACGCCAAACGATGGAATGAGGAAGAAGCTAATTGGAAATGTGATTTTGATTGATTACGAGGAGCATGGAGAAGCCAAAGAAAAGAGAAACTCCCAGATGTGGTGAAATTTGATTAAGTGGACACAACACCTGAAGGAGGAACATGTCGTGAGTGGGAAACAGAGAAATGAGGACTTGAGTTTCTCTCGATGGGAAGAGTTGTCCATTGGGAGGTATTTGCGTTTTCTGTTGTCGTTCCATGTATCGTGTTTGCTTCGACTTGAAGTGAGGATGTGATGCGATGTGACACAAAAGTGTTGTTTAAACTTAAACTCCCTTTGCTGTCTGATACTTTCAGTAGTTTAAACTGAGCGAAGCGAACAACTTTAATTCAAAATTGTGTAGAACCACTCATCGAATAACTTGAGGCTGGTTGCACGCTTCAGTCGCTTCTATATTTACTTCGTTATCAGCCCAGTGACCCTTGGGGGGTTTGAATCTGAACTAACACCGCCTTTCGTCCTTCGTGGTCTCAAACACTCTTCTCCCAGTTTACTAGACCAATGTTTCTAACTTTCGTGATTGCTTGATATTTAAATCGGATATGCGGGCTCCCTTACTTCTTGAACCACATGGTTGGG
This sequence comes from Criorhina ranunculi, assembly GCA_951813785.1. Taxonomy (NCBI): domain Eukaryota; kingdom Metazoa; phylum Arthropoda; class Insecta; order Diptera; family Syrphidae; genus Criorhina; species Criorhina ranunculi. The sequence continues at coordinate 8,592,528 of OX638382.1, read as the reverse complement.
ATTCAAGGACCCTCTTAGCTGGAGCATTCTCTTCCATTCGCTCGATGTGATTGAGCGTTTGCTGTGGACGGAGTTTTACTCCCTGCACTTAAGCCACATCTTGATACAGCTCTTAAAGTTCGCAGTTGTATCTTCTCTTTCATTTGCCCTCCTCGCAGGTAGAATCAAATCCCAGATCTTACTTATCGTCCAACATTAAACTCCATAAAGCAAAAGTAGCAAGATTGTAGTTTTGTAGACCAAGATTTTGAACCTTCAAGTTTGGATCCTAGCCGTTTGAACAAACTGAAGTAGCAAGGGTTGTCTTAGGTTATCTTTCGTCGAATCTACACATGAACTCCTTCACTACCCTTACATTGTAGCTGTCGATTGTCAAGTTCTGTCCTAGACGGTGTTCGACAATTCGGTGATTGGTCAAAAGCGTGTTCTTTGTCTTCTCCTCATTCATCATAGTACGAATGGCGACATAGCTATCCAGGGGTACCATGTGGATGCTGTATGTCAACTTGAATTGTTGACAGGAATCATAGCTGGCATCTTGCCTGAACAATCAAGACTTTACCCTGAATGTGCCATGCCATTGAAGGAGTTGAGTCTACCAATCCACTACTAGGGTGCCCCCCTCCAGTCGCTCCTGTAAAAACTTAAAATTCCGAGAATACTATTTTTAGAGTCGCTCGCTGCACTCGCTTCTATCTCTGGTAGCTTAAGTTGAAAATCCTTGAGATTTTACGACTTTCTCATTTAGTTATTTTTCTAACTTCCGACTTTTTCACCATATCCTTCGGCTGATACTCACCTCACTCATTAGGAGAATTGGCTCAAAACCCCCTTTCCTCTGAGGTCTGTCTTCTTAAGAGCGCAAGGTTGCTCTGGTTTAGTTCGCTGAGCACAGCAATGTTTGTATTGTTTGTACGAGAATATGAATATTTTTTTAGTAAACACTCTTACATCCACTTTACACAAAAGTCAACCGGCTCTCGAAAACATAAAATCACTCAATCATTACGTGAAAAACGTCCCTGTTCATGTCATGTACTATAAGGTCGACCTCTCATACGTTTTTTCCGACATCAATCAAACATGACCTTTAATCATAAGTTGTATGTTGTATTAGCCAAATGCTGCTTCACCCCCACAATGTGAACAAAGGTCAGCAAACAAACAGAATTATCAACCATAAATTGAAGGGCCACCCAGTGTCAGTTGTAATCAAAAAACCACGTAATTTATTGTATATTATGGTTACGGTTTGTTATTCCCCATGGTCATATGATTAAGACGCCGTAAATCTCCGGAGGAAATTTAAATCTTTTTTTTTTCCCCAAACATCTGTCAAAAAAAAAACACAATTGACAAAACATTGGAATGCCTTTACCCCGTTGACAGGTTCACAATACATTAATTTTCATTCAAATATTTTATGACAAGCTCTTCTCTTCTCCCGCTTCTGAAGATACATTTTTTTTTTTATAAGAATATTCAGAGAATAAATTTCAACTGACTGAGATTGTAATCTCATTCTATCGAGCGTAGGCGGTGAGAACTGAGAAGATCATGACAAAAGAAAACCCCGAAAAATGGTGCTAATTGACGAAACATACTTTTTTATTGAAGGCGCGCATATCTTGTCGTTCCTTTCGGTATTATTTTTTTTTTTGCAAACTGAGAAGAGAATTCACAGAAGCGTTCTAATGAAGACGTTAATCGAATTGAAACTGTATCTTGTGTTTATTTTTTATATCCTGGGGCATAGGGTAGGATGTAGTCAGTTTGAGATTTTTTGTGGAACACAAATGCGATTGAAAAGCGACTTTTTACTAAAAAAAATAAGATAAGCACGCCGGAACTGAAGCCTAGATATCGATTAATTGGTCAACTGTCCAAAACCGTACCAAGCAGGAGCTTAAAAACAAGCCTGCCAATGCAAGTGCAGAGATGAACTTTTATTCAAAACTATGTAGAACCATTCATTGAATAACTTGTGTTAAGGTGGGATGCTCGCTTCACCAGCTTCAACAGAGAGTTTAAGGTCCGAGAATTTGATTTCTGGACAGTCCCTCACTGCACTAGTTTACCAATTCAAGAACAAGACTAGCAATCCAAAGACGAAAGAAGTTGAATCTGGACTCTGGGAAGTTGGTTCTTCAAAGATTTTGAGACTTCGCCATCACTTGTCAGAATTAGCCAACCAAAGATGAAATGGACTGCGCCCGTTTTAAAAAAAAAAAAGAATCCAAAACAAATGAACATCTCAACAGATCAAGACCAGATATTGAAGGAAGTGTTACCACTAGTATGGACCACTGGGCAAAAGAAAGCCACGCACGAAAGAAATGCTGTGAATTATAAGCAATGACAACAGCAATAATAATTCTCCCCAGTCATTCTGGACACCAACCTCGGAGCAAAAGACTGAAACCTTATACCACCTGAGTTTCAAAATCACTACACCAACACTAGCGCTGTGTGAATAGCATCATAAAGGTATTCATTACCCCTTTAGCACTAGTGAATTATGAAAATAAAAAAAAGCTGGATATCACTTACAACACCTCCTGCCATAGCTGAATGGCAAATCTCTGTTCCACTTTTTCTACAAATGTCCAGCCTTGGCATGCGTTAGACAACACACTTAAGGCAAACTGTACTTTGACGACATCCAAGAGCTATTCAAGAAAAGGATCGCAGAACTAACCAGGTTTCATGAGGCGTGTTTCAAAACGACGGAGCCAAACGCTGATTGGGTTCTACTTTGAACCTCTACCGACTTATCTACCCCAGATCTACAAAATTCTAAAATTCTTTCGATAAAATCTACACATCTGAGGAATATTTGGCCATTTGCTTTTTATCAACAAACGTCATAGCATTATGCAAGAGTCCAGTGTAGGATTAGAATACGCCCTTAGAGCATAGCCATACATTTCTGAAGACTTATAACGACCGAATGCCTAGATTAAGGATAAGATAAATTTAAACACCTAACTAGGTGCCCCCTTGTGTGGATCTTATCCCTGAGGACAGCAACAGACAAGGAACGAGATCTTTTATAAAGTCTACACAGTCGAAACAGACAAGACGTTTTTGTATTAATGACACTCAAAACAATGTTGATGTAGTGGCTTAAAACTCTATCAAACAGGTCGTGAATATTGACAGCAGTTTAGGGTTCAACGTAGTAACAACGTCTGGACTTGGATCTCGAGGGAAATTACGAGTAGTGAAACTAAAGGCATCATCAATTGGAAAACAGTTTAGTTGTTGATCTTTGCAATGAGATCGTTGCAAATGCTTTTTGTTAGAAATAGAATCACAGTACCTTTTCAAAAAATTGATGGTGTTTCTTAAGAGTGCATACCTACTGTGGCCACAGCTACTTTTGTTGGAGTTAAGTGGTGGATGGAAAGTCTATATAATCACTTACTTGGCAAGAGATCCAAACTAAGGTTGATTACGTAATATTGGCCGTAGCTCGATTGCTTTAGTGCTATCTGACTGCTAAACATTTTGACTTAAGTGCGAATCCCAACTAAACAGATAAAAGGTTCATTCATCTAAGTATTCAATGACAAGCCTATAGTATGGAGTCCCTCATGATTGTATACTGTGTCCAGAGCTACTTTTGTGCAAGTTGAGTGGTGGAATCCAATACGATTTCCACTTAAACCCTTTGACTATGCTTGCTGCCGCAGAATAGAATAGATTTCACATGAACATATGCATATACTACTTTGGAGGGAGAATCAAGCCAGGATTGGTTGCGAAATATTTGCCTCGAATCAGCCAATAAGTTATCTGTCATCAAAAGCTTCTCAATGCGCGTCTAAGATTCGATAGGAAAAGCATAGAAGGCACATAAGGAATGGCAACAAGAAACAAGGTTAGCCCTTCTACGCCCTTGCACTAGGCACTGTTGAACATAGGCCTCCTCTAGATGCTTTTATTTGTTTCGATCTAGAGTCCAATTTAGCCCTTTTCCTAGGTGGCTGTACCTTACAATCTACAGCCTCATTGGGATCCATTTTGGGATTCATTGTGTTCCCCGGTATGGGATACTTGAAATAATGGACCTAACCCGAGTTCCGAAAGAGTTCTAGTATGGGTTTCGATCTTTGACAACTCACCCAGATCATTGAAGTTTTCTCCGAGGACTGACTTCCTATTTCTGCTAAAGCTTGGCTATTCACATAGGAGGTGAATGTATCCTTGTATCCTTCTTAGAATCTATGTCGCCACATCCTCTGCATAGGTCTATTGTACGCAAACGCATTCCATCCTTAAATGCCTTTAATGATCGTTCACGTTCCTACTTAGGCTTGTGCATTCACAAAGGAGGTGGAATGTATCCTTCTCGGCGTCTAAGTCGCTACATCCTCTGCATAGATCTGTTGTGCTCAAACGCATTCCATCCTTTAATGCCTCGATTGGTCGTTCATTGTTTCTTTTATCTTCCTTTGGTCTCTATTCTAGTATGCGTTTGGTCCATTTGTTGTCGGTCCAGCCCATCTTCATTCGGCTCTTATTATACATCTGATTGTTACATTTTGTTTTCGATCTCTTCTCGCGACTCCCAGATCGATCTTTCACTGCTCTTTGCGCCTCTTGAAGACTGTTTATTGAGCTTTAGTCACATTTACTTGTTGGTTCCCTTAAAAATATTTCGCAGTTGAAAGTCGTCCAGGAAAATCGAAAATGTATGGAGTTCCACAAGGGTATACACTGCGGCCCCTACTCTTTTAAGTAGAGTGAAGTGGTGGAGTCAAACAATCATTGCTTTGGCATGATAGCCAAGTCTGATTTAAAATGAGCGGTCTCTTTGCTAAGGTCATGACAGAATGGTTGAGAAGCTTAGAATCGGAAGGAAATGTTTAAGAGCTAGCTGGGAAGTTCAATGGAACCCACTGTTGTTAAAAAATTTGTTGAAGCAACACCAAGTTCGATGCTTAGATCTCTGTACCATAGGGTACCATACAATCCGTTCCAACTGGATCATATCGTTTTTCCTCTCGTTTTTCGCTCATCTCATCCAAAGATGATAACACAAAGTCCAATATCAATATGACAGACAAAACGAGGGCATAAGTTGAACCTACTTCTCGGACTACGAATGTGTCAAAAAAAAAAAAAAAAGACGAACAACTGATTGTACTCTATCCCCCCCAACAAAGCGTGTGGGGGAGGTTTTAGGCGCGCCACAACAGAAAATGCCACTGACCGAGCGTTTGAACATAAATTTGTCAAATTAATTTTGTTTACATTTTACTTTATGCGATTCAATAGGTGGACATTTATGATGCTCTTAAGGTTGGTTTAACCGAAAAAAAAACAAAAATTATGCGCAGTGTTTTATGATTCAGTGGGATTTAATTAACAAATGTGAGATTTTTTATAGTTTCTTGTAAAGATGAACTACCAATGGACACTGAACACCTGGAAAGAGTAATTCTGGGAAATTTTTCACACCTTAATCTAGTGAGTCAGTGATTTAAACATGCGAGTGTAGGTTGGGTCTTATTAGAAAGTTGAATTCTAGAGAAATTTTGATGACGTGAGTGTTTAACTATTAGTATTCCAATGTTAGTCATGCTTGTCCTACTTTTAGATTGGAACTACTTTGCTTTGGTTCGGATTTCAAAGCAAAACTTTGCTTTGAAATCCGAACCAAAGCAAACGTTATCGGACATCTTGCAGAATTCAGAAATCACTTTCAAAACTTATTCAAGTATCCTCTTCCGTCTTCCTTCTCCAACGCCTTCTTTCAACCAAAAGGACAAGATTGCACAAAAAAACACTTAAAATTGAAGCAAACTGTAGTTACTTTACTCGTTTTCTTGCATTCCAGTCGTGTGCACACTGTACTGTACCAACATCAGAAAAAAAGGACTCAAAACTCATAACGTCCTTTATTGAAATTGAACAAAGGCACCGACCACAGCATTTTTAGTCAAAGTAGCTTCACTGCCACTGCCAAGGAAACGAGTTGCCCATAAAACGAATTAATAAACCCAAGGATTCGTTGCCTTTTTGCTTTTTTCTTTGACGTATCTATTCATATTTCTTTCTGTTGGAGAGGACTTCTTCTTCCTTTTTTTTTTACTTTTAATTTTGTAAATTTCAAAACATGCTTCCTTTTGAGAAGGCAGCGCATGAGAGTGGTTCCGGAAAGGACTCTCAATCTCAATTTCTTTTCCATGTTTTTTGAATTTTCCTGCCTGTCAGTGGCAGTTCGAGGAAAACAAATCAAAAATTGGTTACTCCTGGTTCGTAGGAAACGCGCTCATAAAGTGAAATTCACTGGAATAAGGTTAAGCAGTTGATTCATGAATCCTTGTTGCCTGACATCCTCATCCTCATCATCATCATCATCTCAGTGAAAATGGAGAGGAGAGTGTATCTTGTTTTTTTTTCTCCTTTTTCTTCGTCATTCTGCGCATTCGATGTTTACTTGTGTGTTTTGTATTAAATTGTCAGGAAAAAGTAAAACGATGTTCCTGTGTCCTCGTTTTTTTTTCGAACATGGCCTATCTCTGGAATCTTTGAGTATAGCCCAAGGGTGAATGGACTACTTTGTCACAGGATATACATATATACATACACCAGCAACTGGTGCATAGCGGAAAAGTCAACTCGTCGACTGACAAGAGAGGAAGGACTATTTAAATATAAATAAAGCGTCAACTCAAGTTTGCGCCTTGTTGCCCGACTTACACATAGAACTGCACAAGGAGAGTAGGTACTGTGCACAGGAGAGTACTGTACACAGTTCAGTTCAGTTTCAAGTAAAAAAAAAAAAAGTAGGACACGACGACAAGTAAATGAATGCTCCTGAGTGTGCGGCAGGCATAGTTAAAAGAACATTTCCTTCCATTATCCTAATTGAATTACAGTTATTAAACTGTTTAAAAGATTTCGTTCTTAATTTCTTGGAAAAGCAAACTTGAAGCTGGAGAAAGGGAGGTGTCATAGTTGGTCTCGTTGGGGTATGCCTTTGTAGTCCTTGTATAACCTAAATAAAGTAAGTTCTTGCCTTTGGCCTATGAAGGTGTGAAGTACGACGAATCGAAAAGTACTTTTAGGTAAATCTGCCTTAAGTTACCGATTCTCAAGACTTTCACACTTGACTTGACTGAATAATTGAAGGCAAGGCAGATAATTGAAGGCAAACTGACTCTTGCTCCGATATCCAAACAAATACGTTCCACAAATGTTCCACAAGTTCATTAGAAAGAAAAAGGATTGCTTTGCTTTGAAATTCGATTTAAAACTCATTAGTATGATAAATCAACAGTACTGGCCAAAATCTATACCCTTGTGGTACTCCATTGAACAACGTCCTGTCTTCGAGGGCAATTTTCTTTCAAGGAGATTTTTTATTTTAATTTGGATCTCGAGACTTCCTTGAATTTTTAAGTTGACAAAGTTTTCATAAGTTTTGAGCTGTAAGGTCCAAATTGGTAGCCCTGTGGAACTTCGTGTACAATCACTTTAGTTTCACTCCTTGTAACAAACCCTTAACTCATACACGACTGATGCAATCAGGATCGTCTTATGAGTTACAATCCAATTTCAGCTTTATTTTTTTGACGAGTTGGCAAGTTATAAAGACGATTTTAAGAGGGTTCTTTTCTAGACTAAGAAGGGTTTTAGATTTGTTATACAAAAGTTGAAAAGCATCACTTTTTACAGACTTGTCCTGATGAATTAAGTCAAGTTGAATGACATCAATACGATAAGCTGGCTCTTAAAACTCTTTAGGATTCGCGAAAGGCCTTTAGTGATAGGACTGCTTCACAATCCTATGACTCTGCTTAACTTTTAATGACTCAATGATAGGATATGGGACTCTTCAACTCGGATCTACCTCGCCTTTTTATCTCACCGTCTTGCAAGCTAAGACTGCTCTGTACTGACACGACTTTAGAATAAGGCACTGCAGACACTGCCTTTTACAAAGTTTAGTCAAAAGTCTCAAAGCTATCTTCAAAGAAAACATCATAACTTCGCCCCGACACAACACCGAGACACCTCGTCTAAGTCATGGAAAAAAAGGATCTTCAACCAAAACTGTGTACAAAACTTAAGGAAATCAGCTATGAGTTGGAAACTACGCTTCAGGTCAAGATTTAGGCTAAAGTACGTTTCATCTTTAAAGAATTTCCAGAATTTCATCCCTTATTTTCCCGCTTAACAGCTTCAGTCTATACTTGTTGCTTTCAATTTCACTGCTCGTAGTCTTCCACTCCGATAAAATTGAAATACTTTTGACAATGTTGTGGATATGTCCTCTTAAGTTGCACAACTCTTTAAGAATTCTACGTTCGAGTTCACTGTATAGTCCAAATGCAATTTACCACAACAATTCACCACCCGCTGCCTTCGGTTATTAGCCTCAAGTGCGTAGCCTTCCAATATTCATCCCCCGTCTAGACCCAATAATTGTCTCCTTTTCGTCTGTATCAACATCAGTTAAGGTTCGTTAAGTTCATCAGGACCATACTGCGTCATTGAATTGAGATGTCCTCTTCCTTCGCTCTCAAACCATTCTCCTGTCACATTAAACACACTGGCTTAGCTAATAACGTTAAGCACACCACATTGCGTCATGTAATCTATGCCTTTTTAATATTTAGCCCTCTCCCCACATCCCATTAACCACCTGTCCCCCTCTGTATCCTTACAATTCATTGTATCTACACTCTCCCCAACCGTAAGGTTTGTTGTTCACATAAAACGTATCGAGAGTACGTAATTTCATCCGTGAAAAACTCTGTTGGTGGCTTGTCCGACAGCCCCACCAGTGTGGGGGAGTGCTAACGTATGGCATGACTACAAGTATATGAGAACGGTTAATTAAATGTACTTTTACCCCGAAAGTTAATTTATTTAATCGTAGCCCCCAAAGCGGTGGCTTGTTGTGGATAGGATGCCAAAGGCATAGCAAAACCAGTAGTTTTGGGGGCGGACCCCATTTCTGACCATAAGCCAGCCAAGCTCAGCCGCAGTTGATCGATAGGTTTTTGAGCGGAAAATTAAATTTGAATTAGATTCAGGCCATGCGATAAATTAAATTCGATGTCGGTGGACGCAGTCTTGCTTCTAGATAAAGTATCTTTTAATTTTGTGGTGAAAAACAAATCGCTAAGAGTTAATCGAATGTCAGCGTGTTGAATGGAATTTGATTGAGGGTGATGTATTGTAACAGCGAAAGGTCAGACCCTTCATCTGTAAACCACACACACACACTATGGCGTCAAGAAAAATTTACAAAAAAAAAAAGAAAACATGTCAAATCGTTTTAGTTTGACACACAATCCACTGAAGGCGCAACAGCAGCAATCAAGATCAAAGTGACACATGTCACAGTGGCAATTGCAGTCCCCTCGCGAACTCACCACAGCTTTGTGGTGTTTTAATTCAGCCTCTGCACCCAAATTCATTTCGATTTCAATTTGATGCCAAGCCTCTCGCACTGACGACAACAACTGTCAGCTAGACGTTACTCGCTGTGTGTCGAAGGAGTGGAGTCGGAGTGGATGCAACTTGAGTATCTTGCACTTTGGTATTGATCCGAGGACACACGACCAATAAAATCGAAAGTGTGTGCATGCGCTGCAGCATACGAGCCACTGCCATAACTTTAATCGCGTGGTAAATTGGTTAAATTCACTTATAAGTTGCGTCTTTCATTGAATGCAGGTTTTATTGAATGATTGGGGAATTAATGTAATTTTATTGGAAACATTTGATGATGAACAGAGCGGTGGCTTTGTGAATTTTTTGTGATATGACACATCTCGATGGTGATGGAGGGAAGAATGTAAATGTGACAGTTGATGGATTTTTTTTTTCTTTTATTGACACTACCACGTGTCATCCATATACATAAGAATGAAGGGTCAATAAAAATAAGTTTTAAGAGTCTCGCATGTGGGCAGTAATCAACAGAAGGAACGAACATAAAAGGAAAATTAGATGAGGATAGTTGGGCAACAGACCGGGAGATATGGAAGTTTTAGCTTTTACGACTAGAACTTCAACTGACCATGAGGACGTAAAACTAAAAGTGTATGACATTGCTACTGTGTTGTGCCTTTGATGGCAATTTTAAGACATTCAACATACCAGACTATGATTTACTAATGAAAGTTTAAGTGAAGAACATCGTATTACCAATGACGACGGTTCAAGAGAACATGTTGCAGCAACATGTCCAGGACAAATTTAAAACTCCAAAAAAGAGGTATGATAATCGTGATTTTTAGTCGTTAAGATTTGTTATTTCAGTTGAGTACCGAGTTCTAATGGCTCCCCTCTTCCGCAACATACTGAATTTGAGTCTGCAACAGATGATGTTGCAACAACATGTTTAAAATAACCTCCAAGCGACGGAAAAGTGGTGGTAAATGGAACCAAAGACGAGTCCCATGACTACTAGCTCATTGGCACTAAGTTCTAGTGCGACCTCCCTTGTGCAACATGTTGAATTTAAATCTGCAACAGGAAGCGTTGCAACAAAATATGTAAAACAACTTCCAGGCGACAGAAAGGAGGTGGATAATGGAGCCAAAAAAGAGTCCCTAGGTTTCTACCGCATTGTCACTGAGTTCTAGCGCCTCCTCTCTTCTGCAACATGTTGATTTTGAGTCTGCAGCAAAACATGTTGCAACAACATGTCTTAGACGATTTTTGAGGCGACAGAAATAAGTTAAATAATCGAGACTTAGACATGAAGGACAGTTTCCAAGTTTTAGTGACTCCTCACTTCTGCAATATTTTGGATATCAATCAGAAAGAGAACATGTTGCAACCAAATTGCCGCAGAAGTATATCAAGGACACAAAATGGGCTTTAAATGAGGAAAATCACAACCGTTAGAACCAATGAAGACGTTCTGTTGGGCAAAGTTCTTAAAAGTAAAAATTGAGAGCAGAAGTCTGTACAAGGAGGGTTGCAGTCTCAACCACAGTACAATTCTAGGACATTGGTAAGTTATTGATTATGCGGATGAATTGCAGTACAACCAGGCTAGTGCAAACTAAGATTGAAAAATCTTAGAACTCGGGTCATCGACCTCGATGAGATATGCATGGAATGTTCCTTAGCCATGTCGTCTTGTTGTGACCTTATTAAAGTTTTAGCTGCAATTATGTCCTAAGACACATCATCAATCTCAACTCTAATACATTATCGCCTTGCTCAAGCATGACAACCATCATGATGCTGTCAGAGCTCGTACCTTGACATTAAATCTAACGTCTCTCTATAGACCATCAACAGTGATCTCAAGACTCGCCTACTTGCTCATTTTCCATTGAATTTCAGTTGAAAATGAGTTCTGTAAACCGGCTCCTTGGCTGAAATGCAATTACACTTCTCTTTGAGCCCGAAAGCTATCCCTATCCGATGAAGGAAAACAAAGGCTGCATTTAGTCCCTTTTTTTGCAAGTATTCGCACAAAAAGTTCAAAGTCTAGAGGAAATCTTTACAAGAATAGTTACAGCGTCCTGATGCGAGCAGTGACTGCTTTTTTGTCGCGCACCTTGAAGCGACAAAGCGATGCGATGCTAGAAGCGTGTGCTTGCCACAAAATTGTTGACATTTATAGGTTTCTCGCATCGACTCGCTGTATCGCTTCAATGTGCGCACATGTAAGAATAAATGTGAACAGTTTAATCGCAGGCAAACGCTTCTCGCATTGCATCGCTTTGTTGCATTACTGTGCGCGGTGCCTAAAAACCATCGGCTAATAGACCCTGTCTAAGGTATCATGAATGCTCTATTTGCTTTCTTGAAAGGGAACTGAACTAAAGAAAACCTTAATTCCTTGACATCTACACTGCCAATGGTATAACAAAACTACTTTAGACCTTTTCATGAGGATGGCAAAATGAGCTGACTCCCTAAATGCTTGAAATCTCTCACATCTGAAGTATAATCCAACACTGATGTTTCTACAGCTTTTCATTGTCCCTCTGCCCATAAGTCAGTGTCAGAAGGTCCTGCTTTTTAATCAAAATCGACAACCTATGAAGGGTGTATACTCAAAGGATGCACGTTTTTGGAAGCATGTCTCATACGAGCTACGACTATACCATTGGCAACTCAACTGCAAAAGTAATTTTTTTAAAACAAAATATCGATGAAAGTACACCACCCTGTGGTAGTCCATTGAGAACAAATCACAGACAATCGACTCAAGTTCTTTTTTCACGCTTCAGCTTCATTGTCTCAAACAATTGCACTGTAAGAGTCTGATACAAATTGGAGTACCAAGAGAAGTGTTATTCGAAAGAACCATCAGCAGTCTACTATACCGCCTTGTGGTATCTCATTTTTGTAAAACTTCAACAGGAAATTTTCCATAAACAAACACTCAGTCTATCGATCAACACATTTTGAGTAGTCTATGGCGCCTATAACTATCAAATTTACTACCCTCCCATCAAAGTTCATTGCTCCAAGTTTATTATTTTGTAAACAAAAAACATGTTGCTTAGTAAAAAGCATATAAACAACTTTCAAGTGCCAAACATTTATTTATTTATATTTAGTCTTAAGTCTTTAAGTATATGTACGTCTCTTTCTACTTTGTTTTATTGAAAAGAGTATACTTTGTATGACTTCTGCTTTAGTAAACTTTGTTTTGCTATATGCACAAGCAAATTTACATAACAATTACCTCCATTTTGCGTTGGTTGCACCGTCCTTTCGGTGCGGTTGGAAACGGTTCGTAATTCCCAGTTACATTCTTCAATTTCCATCATTGTATTGATAAATTTAAACAATTTATTGTTCATTATTGATATGAAAACAGGACAACGTCCAACAGAGGGCGTAGTCGTAGCCAGAAGTTATGACAGATGTTGGTTATAAATTGAATCGAATTTATGAAATTTTGTTTCTGTTTTTGAGGAACGAGGGAAAGGGTTGATAAAATTGGGTAATCAAATTTTCTTTAAGAGAATCGAACAATGGATCTGTATCCGGTTACCGCGGTATATTCTGTTGCTGGAGGGTTCGATACAAAGAGGAGTAATTGAGATAGTTTTACTGATATACACAAACATTTGAGTTCAGTTCTATTAAAAGGAGGGTACAAGCCTCGCAGGGCTGTTAGAAATGCCTAGAGTGCCAGTATGGTCAAAGTGAATCCAGCTTTCCGAACTGTACTCGCTATCCTCATTGGCAACTTCTTGTCACTCACTTGAACGAAAAAAAAAGCTTCAAAATGCCACCTTTAGCCGAGACAATATCATTCCTTAAGTCAGGTTTTGTATTGGTTGCTATATCTTAGGGAGCTTGTCTTGATAGTTATCCAATCTGTACTTTAAATAGTCAGTCGATTCCCAACCAATCATCAAGTACATTGTCACTATTGAGCAAAGTTGAGACACAAACCAATTTAAGAGACATGCAGTCGATAAAGCGGTGACTTAAACCATTTCACGATGGGGACTTACTTTCTGCCATTCGATCACAAACGAGACCCCGGAAAGAATGTAAATCTTGAACCGAGTAAGGAAAAACCCAGCTAGTGGCAAGTTTATGGATGTGCCTGAGCTTGGATCTAATGCGTCTTAGAAGGTAAATGGTTAAAGACAGCCTTCTGATCGCCTTAATGGAGATTTCTGGCGAGAAGGATAGAGGTAGGTAGATTCTACGAAAGCCAAATAAGCACTAGGATGTGTTTGATTACCACGACTCGTCTGACCTGGCTGATGATGTGTATAGTTGATGTGGGTGAGAGAGTCGGTACCCAGATCCATCCTGGGAGTTAAGAAAGCGGATTAGATTTGGTATTCCTTTACCCGAGAGGTCGTCAAAGAATGGTTGATTTAGTGCACGCAGTCTGGCTCTTACTAGTGTCGGACATTTGCAGAGGACATGGGAGACAATTTCCTTCTCATTTTCGTTTCCGCAGCTGTGGCAGTGGGGGATGTATGGAATACCTTGTTTGGTATGTTCTCCAATTTGCCAATGCCTCGTGGGTATCTGGCCGAGTTCTGCTTAGGTGATCTTTTGTTATAATCTTATCGTGGGTCGAACTCCTCCATTGGAGGTTTTCCTTCTGCATGAAGTGTGAGTGGATTTGTGGATTTGTGTTTGATTTAATCGCTCCTAGTATGATGTGCATCCTTCTCGCGAGTATGCCGTGTACAGCTAAACCCTGCCCGGCCAGTGGCAAGAAGAGGAAGATTACTTGCGATAAGTGAGTGTAAAAGTATAGACTCCTTCAAAAACGCTTTGATAAAAACGCCAGTTCATCATCATCCACACAAAAGGATGCGGATTGGCATCATTACTTCATTAGGCTAGTAAATAATCTGTGAGGATTCAAGACTCGACTGATTTCATAAGAAAGAAATCTTGGTCAAATTTGCCTAGGAGCTGGCCCGCAGACCAAAGGCTAGGCTCTGGATTCTAGTCGAATGAACCATTTTCACCGAATCATACGATATCAAGACTCGATAGTAGGTGAAGCCATTGGTTCTTCAGAGGCATTAGAGACATCAGAGGAAGCAGATAAAGATGGCAAATCGATAGTGAGCTCCCTCAGCTAAGACTCAGCCTTTACTCTCAGCATGAAGAATTTTTTCTGTCGCGAAGTAAGGCGATCTTGCAGCATAGTTACTAGGTTTCCTTGGACGACATCTTAACGATCGACGACCTGTAAACGTCTGTGCTTATTAGCAAATTTTGATCCTATCACCTGATTAAAACCTCTAGACAACACAGAAACTTTCCAAAATAATGTTAGACCTTCTGGTCAAACATCAGTCTTTGCCTTCCCATGACTTTCTTTCAATCGGTTGTCAGGGTCTTATTTAATTTTAGAGCTTAGAAACAGTATTGAACACAATTCTGTTCTTGAATTTTGTTGACTGAAACACACAAGGACATCACTTTTCAAACTTGTCAGCAAACAAAAAAACATGTCCACACTAAGCCCCTCTCCTCAACCCTCTGTCAAATACAAATTCCACTTCAGATTCCTCGTCAATTAATCCATTTTAACTTAATTGAACTGTTTCGAAATGTTGACCCCTTGTTATTTGTTTTAGGCGTCAACCGTTGAATTGATTACCAAATATTCATCATTTGCCCTCAAAAAAAAAAACGAATAAATTGTAGCCCCAACCATACATATGAAGTCATAAAAATCCAATCGATTTGCATTCCTTGCGAATTTTCCCTGATCCATTTAAATTGCCAAAAAAAAATCCTTTTTTTTATATTCGACTGTGAAATATTGTATATCCCACCCCTTGATCGGTCGCCTCGAAATAAATTTGCAACTGAGTGCATATTTTAGTTTGCAAAAATGGGGAGAGATTGATTTGAGTCAAATCGAGAGGGTTAAGGACCTTCCTCCCTCACATCACAGCCAATTGGTATTCATTGTGGAAAATAATTGAAAATGTATCAATAAATTTTTTTTTTACGTTTTTTTTTTTCTCACACCCTCAATCAAACGGGTTAGTGTTTTTGTTTCGTCCTTTTTGGTGGAAGAACACTGATGGGGATTAAGCGAAGTTCAATGAAGCAAAACGCGCGAGAAAAAAAGGAATGCTATCCATTTAGCTCTCAATTAGTTTGGAGTGAGTCAAAAACCACCCACGGCACTTGTCCACACACACACACAGGAATTAATCCACACCAGGCTGATGTTGATTGATTGCTCCTTGTTGGGACTTTTAAGTCAAAACATTCACCAGCGAGTCTAGATGTGCACACTAAGTGAGCGGTGAAATTGTTTTTCAAGTGAGACGTTGAAGTGTGTTAACTTTGATTGAGAAGTGGTGAACGCTTTGTGAAGTCAAATCAAAGTCTGTTTAGGTCAATCTCCTCTTGTTAGATAAATGCGAGAGGGATTTTGCTTTAAGGATTTTATACCACTAAGGTGGAGTTGTTTGAATCCATTGAGGCAGCGACTTCAACTATCCACACCACTTCTGATTCTAGTTTGACTTTGATATTGAGTTGTGGTAGTCTTGGTGAGATCCCATCGAACATCTGAACGAAGAGTATGTGTTTTGGACCGATTTTTATGGTGTTGGAACCAGAACACGATTTGGGAGAGCGATTTGAACTGAACTTCATTGATGCTATGATACTTTGTCTTCGAATGTCCCTTACATCACTCATTCATGAATGCACAAACATGCGATTGTGCATTCGGAATGACCATATGTGAAGCTGCATGTACAAGGTGGCATGTGCAATTTCGCTCATTCTCTACACAAATTTCCACAGCCCGATTAAAAGTGATGATTGTGCAATCAGCATGAGCAAATTTGGACTCAGTCATGCATATGACAGGTATTGACACTACTGCCTTGAGCTTATTTTCTGTGTTCGATACTACAGTACGAGATCAGACATCAAATTTGTCTGCCTTCGACTGGATGCCCCTGTCTATTTACTTCGATCTGCCTGATACTGCAAACTTCTCACAGCGAAGGGGCTTTTAAAATTGGACTTGTCGTCAAGTACCGCCATCTCTGTGATGTTCGGAAAGAAATACTGTGAATTATGAACAATGGCAACAATACCAATAATTCTCTCCAGTCATTCTGGACATCACCCTCGAAGCAACAAAACTGAAACCTAATACCACCGGAATTTAAAAAAATCACTACACCAACACTAGCGCTGTGTGAATAGCATCATAAGGGTATTCATAACCCCTTTAGCGTTAGTGAATTACAAAAAAAAATAAAAATCTCAACTGGTGATGGTCCCCTGGATCACTTCTTTCACATCTTAATGGTTTTCTTGGAACTCCACGTATAGAGCGTCGGTCATCCCAGTACTTTATAGTTTTCTTTCCAGAACCGTCCATTTTGTATGTTGATTTGTTAAACTCGTCTGCTATAGCTTTTTGGTTTATGAAATCCTCTATCACTTTCGGTTCATCATTGTGGCATAATCGTGGAAAGGTTGCTTGTTTCGACTCCTTTGAGACATAATACGACAGACTCACCTCTGCATATGCTAGCATATACTGCTTTGCTGTCTTTAAAAATGTGATGACTACTAATGTGGTACTTTCAGTGCCCTCGCTGCAACCAATTGATAGTCCAAGTCGGTTTTGCATCTCGGAAAGTATGTCCATTATCACTTCTGTCTAGAGGTATATACGTTGATCCAATGACTTCCACGTTGTCTTGTGGATATCGCTGCAAATTCCAAAACCTAAAACTGTTTTCGAACGCGATATCGTGTTCAAACTGTGTTGATCTTACCAACAAAGTTCTTATACCCCTAACATTGCTCGTACTTTTTCTTTAGAAGCTCGTCATTGGTAGTATCGTCTAGCTCCTCGGTGGAAGCGTAAGCACGAATCAGGCTGATACAGTGGTATTTATCCTTAATACGGATCGTCTTAGAGAGAAAAAAATGCATGGCAATAGTTTTTCTAAAGCATAGTCGGTTCTTTTTTTTCGTACACCTGTCCCATCCCCTGATACGTCTTGAATTGCTTTCACATCTGCTTTGCCCACCGTACGTTCCACAGAGAGTACTTGGTCTGAACTTCCTTAAACACCCCAAACTGTCCACTTCATTCTTCGGCAGACTTCCAAGTGATTCAAAACTTTAGAGTGAAGTCACCACTACGAGCCCTGATAGCACGAGGAAAATGATCTTTGACCACATAATGTGGCCCTTTCTTGATTGGTGGGCACTCCGTTATTGAGTTTTGAGTCCCTGCTCCTATGATCCGTCGTTTTCCTCTATCAATTACTATAACTATATGCCTACTTCCTTCAGTCGACTTTCATCCCCACTGACACAATTTACTAGAAGTTCTCAAAAATGTCTTCACTCCAAACAAGGGTGTTTTAAATGCACCTCTAGTGACTCTTTTGGAATTTTTCACAAACAGGATCCTAACAGCATTATGTTTAACAAGACTTCCTCTAAGGAGACTGCATCCACCCCTTTATGGCTGGGGTGCTCATTCTCTAGTTTTTTTTTTTTTTAATTTTCCGACAAGCGATTCAAAGGAAGTTTCTCCTCTCTTTCTGTGTGCACTGAGACTTCCTTTTTTTTTTTTTATATACAACTCGACTTGGGGTATTATTTCCTGTATACAGTTGGAGACAGTAGGAAACAGCATCCAGGAAGTACAAGAGAGTTTCTCTCTTCCGGCGTCATTGGGTCATAAATTTAGTAATCCAATCGAATGACACAATAATTTGTTGGCACACTCCTTATCTTCCTACATAGAGCTGGCCCACGTACATAAATAAATTCCAAGTCCCAGTAGACTGCTCTGTTGGTTGGTAGTAGTCGATTGTAAATCTTCCAATGGTAAATATTTGTTATCGGGGGCAGAAAAAAAACTCTGGGACTGGGTCAGAGTCCAGTCGGAGAATAATAATTAATCGATTGGCAATTGTGTAGTGCGTAATTGGAGTGAGACCAACTTGGAATGGCCTTTGTATGACTTTTTTGCGCTATCAGCAGAGAGTTGGGGAATTCATTTGTTTACAATAAGGGTACGAGTCAGTTAACGCCTATAATTGTGATTACAGATGAACTTGACAGGAATGGTCAGGAAGAGCTTTGGGGAGAATTTACTTCATACGAGCTAAGAAGTTCCCCCCCCTGCCAAACACCATAAACAAAACTAGCTCAAGCTTAACATATGTCTTCCTGAAAGTACATTTTTCATCGTTCATTACCGTTGTCATTTTCCACCACCAAACTTCTTTCAATTCTTTTCGTGACATCTCTTCGGATCACTGACATCTGACATCACTTCACTAATCCGAGAATGTGTCATCCCGCATATGATCCAAATAATTCACATAGGGGGCGCTCTCAATTCGTCTGTCATATCAATCAAAATGACAGTAAAAAAGAAAGACGTGATAGAGGGATGGCTGCTGATGCAGTCTTCCCATGCAGTAGACACTCAGTATTACCCTCCATCAACCGTGCTCCATGCTATCACCTCATTGCATCTGTTTTTGTCTAGTATTTCATCTCTCATTCACTTGGGAACAATCGTACTGACATGAGATATATTTCGTCGGTTTCATATTTATAACCCGTCGCATAGGGTGTGTGTTCGTTTTGACAGGTAATTTAGAACTGAGAACACAAGACTGAGGGTTTGTCAGTTGACCTTACTTCTGAATTTAGAATCCTTTATGAAAAACGAAGGATGGGTAGAAAAACGTAGGCATCTGACAACAAACCTTCACCCTTTACACTGAGACCGAAGGGATCGGTTACTGAACGCCCTGAATCCAACGAATCTTCACGAAATCAGTAAAAGCTATCGGTCGTAACCTCTTTTTATGTGTGGATACGACAACAAAGCATAAATATACCATGTCATGCCACCTAAAAGTCTTCTGCCCACCAAATCTAACTAGACGAACACAACGGCCCCAATCGGTGGCTCTTGACTACCAATAAACCGCTTCGGATGAAAGCTGGGCACACTCAATTATAAAAGACAAGTGCCACTGATACCAATGGTTATCCAATGCTCATTTCACGCAGCGAAGCTTTGATAAATGCCAAAATGATCTTCAAGTCACGTTTAAACGAAATCTAGTTCGAACTTCATTTGGCCTGGGGTGAAGCTATACTAGTGATCGATGTACTGTAGTGGCAACAGGAGCAACTGTTGTCAATCACTGACTTCTCTAGAGATCACTGATCACTGGGCCCTTCAAAGCTTAATCGCCCTAATTTTTTTAGTCTTTCGATAGCCTCATGCACGATTTTAGAGACAATCTGAGTATTGAAGCAACCTAAACGGCTTTGTAAACTATTTGGAGTAACAGACTGTTCCACGTGGTTTTCCTCCAAGCAGATATCGACCCTCGTGTAAGAGGCTCATCTTTGCAAGACAATACCTTCTAGTAAGAAGAATTAATCTCAACATTTCCGCCCAGAATTAAGGAGATCTTCCACCTAAAAGCTGCTTTGCACAATACTATGCCCACATCTCTGAAAATATTTGGAAAGAGATTCTCCCTTCATAAAACCTAGTCTTCTGTATCTCCTTCGGTGTACCATTCCTTTTCTCAGTTCCTTTCAATTTAGAAATGTTGGTTTGTAGATTAACTAAAAAAATCGGTGTGTGTCTTGACTAAAAAATTGTTTATCGATCTTGGAATACAAAATTTAGTCAAATAACGACACGTTGAACTATCAGTTATGTCTCAAAAACATTGATAGGGTATCCTTCGATGACTACACAGCGAGTCCATCACTTCTGTATACATTTGTCTCCGTGATGAAGATGTGTGATGCCATTTCCATTTGCCCATCACCATCCATCGACTCATTCAATCTACACGCGCACGTAAAAACTGCATGAAAAAAAAAGAAGAAAGAGTGACACCAAAAGGAGCAAAAGGAAAAACAAAATAGTAAAAGGATGACAAGTCGTCGTTGTCACCGCATTATAATTTTTTTCTTTTTTTTCTGTTCTACCTTCCCAAACTCGCAAAGACTATCAACGACAGAATGAAAGGACATTTTCCGGTGGTCTACACATATCCACATGTGTGTATTTATTTATTTTCGCGTGCGTGACTTGTTTGGCTATGCGACAAAGGATACAACAAATTTGTATATGTCCTGACAAGTATTTATTTGTATTTATGTGAACATGTCAAGAATTATTCATAAAACACTTGAAAGGTTTACCATTTCCATACTTTTGATTGTGGTTATGGGTTTTTTTTTTTTTTTTAGTTGAACTAGAGTCTAGCTTGCATGATGTACATATCTGCAGATTTTCCAAAGCAAGCCCAATTTCAACATGAATCTCCGACAAAGTACCAGGATTTCTCTTTCCATCCCCTTAAGCTTTTCCATTCCCAATTTGCAACAAAATACGATTTCCAACAAAAAAAATTCGATGAAAATTCTCGTATTCTATCCCCCAAAAGACTTAGGGGGAATGCTCTCTAAATCCACCCTCACACGAAGGACACAATCGTCTACTGCGTCGTCCTGACAAAAAACTGTATAAATAAGTTACGTACCACATACTCGTAAAAGTGCAATTTACTTATTACACCGTTAGACTCTACACACACGATTACGTAAAAAAAAAAAAAAATTAAATAAACATTTTTCCAATTAGCAAAACAGGCTCCTGTTTCGTCTCGTTTTTCGTTGTGTGTTTCCGTAGAAGTGCAGTCAGAGGACTCTCAAACGATGAAGTTTTACGAAATAGAGAAAAAAAAAGGGATGCAATTGGAACAATTCAGGATGCTCCGCAACGGGAACTTCAAACTGAAGTCTAGAGTAACTGCTGACTTTGCCAACTTTTTTTTGTTGTTGGTAGCTGCACACATGTGTATCCGCATTTAAATATCAAAAATTCTCCATTCCTTTAGTCAAATGTGGCAGGAAGAGGCAGTGGCATCGGCAAAGGGATAGCAGATGAACTAGGAGAGCAGATGGCATTCCAGTGAAATTCCTGGCGTGTAGTAAACGGACTACGTCGAGAGTGAAGTGTTGCCACTTTAGTGGATTTTCCAGTCCTACCAACGAGTCTGACTAGATAAGTGAAACTGAACACTCGGTGTTTAGTGCACGAGGCAGGTCTTATTAAGCGGATTAGAGAAAGTGGAAAGCCTGTTGGAAATAGAAGAAAATCTGATGGGAGAGGTCCTGAGCAGCTTCTCAAAAGTCATGGTAAGCGTCTTTTAGAAAATGAAAGGCCTGTCGGTAAAACAGTGTAGCTTCCCTGAGCTGCAACAACATATTTAGAGCTTAGGTCTTATGAGAAAGGTCCTCAGAAGTTACGACAAGAGTCCTTTAGAAGGTGGAAAACGCGGCAATAACAGAAATACCACATGGCATCCAGAGTGTCATAGAGTACCTTCCTTGAGCTCGTTCGACTTATACGGAGCTCCTAAACTACATCAGTGGTTTCTGAAGGAAAGATGGTGGTAGACGAATCGGTGATGAGCCTACTCTCTATTGTTAAGAAACTGCGCCTCACCTTTGAGAATACCCAGAGACAAAAGAGAGCACTTGACCGCAACTAAGTCACAAACTCCTCAGAGGCTAGGAAAAAAGTGACAGAAGCGGCATATCTATAAGAAATCAGGTGAAGCGAGGTTAGAATATTGGTTTCGTCACCTATATTTACTTAAGTTAGTGCAAACTTCAGATCTTTTTTGGTTAAAATTCAGCTGAAGTGTCTTCGCACGCCTTAGTTTCGAGAGTTCTATCCAGAGCTTAGATTAAACCTCTCATCCTGTAAAAGAGTTCAAGTCTTGAGCTGTAAGATCCAAAATAACGAGATCAAGGCTCGACAGCAGCTAAGACAAATCGAATACCTAAACAGCAAAAGGGGTCTTTGAATTCCATCCCGCAGGTTCGAAACTGGACGGAGCGTAGGCAAAATCGAACTTAAAAGAACGCTTCAGTGTCACATGTAAAGTCTTCACGGTTCGGAAGATACTTAAATAAGTAAAGCAAGTATCCTGATGGATCAATCTCTAGGTATTTAAGGACAGTACCAACAGGCATCTGTAAATAACTCGGAACGCTGTCCTATCATTATAGATTCGTCGCTCTTCAAAGATCATATGTTTGCAACGCGTCTTCCTTCAATAAACTTCGAGGTATGACCGCGTGGTTAAGAACTCTCATTGTTTCGCTACTGCAATGAAGCTACCTCACTGTCAAAAAATATGTTTGTCGACTCGAATTAGTAATAAAGTGTCTTCACTGCAAAGCCCAACATAAAATATAAGCCCACATTCTGACAATGTCCCTCGTCCTCACATGATTAAAAAAATAAAAATTCCCCAAGGACATAGAGAATGCGCTTTTAACTACTTTAAACTTTATCCATTTGCGTTGTTTGCACTTCCAACGTTTGTGCACTGTTTCCTGACTGTCATTGTTATTGTTGTTATCCTGGTGGCACACTCCCGTTTTTTTCTAATTTGCTCGATTAAAAAATTTAAAAAAAAGAAACACAACACGCGAACAACAAAAGCTGCAACAGAATGCAAGGATAAAGAAAAATGAAACCCACTCCTACTTATGTTTTGTCATTTGCCAAGCTATACCACTCTACAGCTCTATACAGTGTCACTTTAGCATACGGCAACTTTTACATAAATCGATGTGAGTGGTAACCGACTCCTTCTTGTTGTGCCATACTTCCGTTTCCTCCTTTTTTTTGTCGAAACTATAGTAGATAGGTTATCAAGTTGAACCCCCCATCCACCCACATAGAGAAAAAGGAAACTTTTTTTCTTTCACAAGGATCCCTTGTAGATATGTGTACATTCATTAATTTTAATCCATCCTGTTTATCTTTTCACTCTAAACATATATTTATGCTTGTGTGTGTGTTTATGGTAGTGGAAAGTCCTTTTTTTTGTAAAGAATAATATTATATTGAATGCGTAAAGTTTCTGTTTTTTTTTTTTTTTTTGACATGCTTTAAGAGTTGTTATCCTGTGTTACTCCTCTGATTCATGGATTAACATGCACCTTTGTGGTAAGTCGATGCTTTTGAAAATGTATCCTTGTACATGTACAGGAAAACAGATCAGTCTTGTAAGTAGGGTTGTAGAGAGAGAGAGAGCAACAAAACTGCAATTTAATGAACAAAAAAAGTTGTTAAATTTTATATGAGAGGCAGCATGACCTAAGCGAGGAAGGATGTCCTGAACTGTTGCTGAAAGAGGGACAAGTGCTTTTTTTTTATCTAAAGTAGTTTTCAGAATAAGGGTTTGTGATTTCCTCACCTCTTTCCATGGGAATTTTTGTTGAAATTGCTACAAGAAGCTGAATATTTAGTTAAGAGTCTTGGAATCAACTACAATGAAGGTTTGTGTCATTGCTAACAGGATGATTGAAATACTGAAGTAGGCGGCCAAGTAAAATGAAAAAAGGTCACTGAAAAATCCCATAGGGGCCTCTGGTAGTTTTGGAAAATCTAAATAGGTGTGTGTCCTTGCTTAATCTGAAGAAAAATCAAAAACTTGACGACTTTTCTTACGATTAACGACCCAGTTCGAGTGGGAAAATAAAGTTCGAACACTTTTGGCAAGAAGTTCGAGATTGAGATTCCGAACCGTAGTTCTTGGGAAACTGGCGATCCGTTGCTGGGCATAAAAGGAACACCACGAGAAAGCAGGATCCAGTTACCAAAACCAATCAAAGATGGTGAAATGATCTAACCTGCCAAGCCAGCAGACTGCTCGATTAAACCAAAAACCAAGAGTTTGGTTTCGCTAGATAAAATACTTCTTAGAGTCACTTTTGTCACTATAGAGTCCACAGGACACTGCCCACTCGACATACAGACATAATGTATCACTCGACTGGGCCTCTGCGCAAATAATTTCTTCAGAAGCTGCGTAAACAATCAGAAGGGGAGGAAACAATCTTTCTTCTCTGTATCTGTCCAGAGCTGTGTCTTAAAAAACGGAACTATATCAACAATATGTCAAGACTCTAGCTCACTTTATCAAAAGCTTCCACTGGTTCAACGAATAATAACACTGGATTTACTACTGGTCTAAATGAGTCGGTACGGTAGTATACGTGAACCCAACCTAACTTCATTGAGCATTGGTTTTTGTATCAGCTAAAGCTGTGGTATATGGACTGTCAGTTTTTGAAACCTTCAAAAACACTCTTTGCCCAATCATAAGCTTGCACCTATCTTACTCGGGGAATCCCTGACGTTAGTTGCTTGCTTTACTTAGAAGCCTTCTCGAGGCATAACATCGTGGTTTCTGTCCAAACTAAGACACATTTTAATGCATTAATTCTTCTTAAAACTTGATTTGTCTGATTGACATTGCGATGATAATTCATTGAATACAAAAGTGGTTCTTGTACTGGATTGACTTCATAACTACGTCAAAGTTATAATTCAGTTCAATGCTCATCCAATCTCTATTCTCATCCACAAGACATGACCGAGAATAGTCTCAATAAAAAATCGCTAAAATTACCCGCATATATCCTACCTGCCCATCTCTACATTTCACACCTCTTCGGTGCAGTTAAAAAGGGCCCATAAGAACGCTAACCTCTGTCGGTGCCACCACAAACCAACCGCACCGTCATGAATACCAATCATTTAGTCAACGCCCATAGCGCCTTCCTGCCAACCGTTGATAATAAATATAATTTCTCTATTCCCACCACCACTCTATTACCGACCCCCAATAAGGCCATTAAGCATCCAAGCTCACAGGCTAAACCAGTTATCACAGTTACTACACCCATTTGTGTGATTGTTATTGCATATTCTTTTTATGACTGCGACGCATAAACTTTATTTGCGTAGAGTAGAGCTACCGCTAGTGCGGACCATAAAGTTGATAAAAAAAAAAAAATACAAGAAAGCCAACAACAAGATTTCAAATTGTTATAAAACAGGTTCCCTTGAAATTCAGAACCACGACGACGACCCCTCTCCATCTGGGACAACCAAATCTAAAAACCACCAGAAGATGAGAGATTTTATGATGCCGCTGCTCTGACGTACTTTATGGTGTTCTACGCGAAGAACGTCAACCATGTGAATGGTGTTCCAAGAATCAAGACGATAGTTAGAACCCATTGGATAGTCATCTTGGTGAGGCTATTAATTATGCGGAGTTGATTTAGGTTGCCCTTTCGTTATGGTTTGACGCTTTAAGGCTTTTTTTTGTTTTTGGGCGGGAAAACTATAAAACGCTGGGACATAATCATTAGTTGCTTGGACAGCGACGAAGAGAAACACTACCAATTTCAGTCTTGTGCTAAAGATGATGACCTTCTTGGAAATGAGA
Source organism: Criorhina ranunculi (assembly GCA_951813785.1). NCBI lineage: Eukaryota > Metazoa > Arthropoda > Insecta > Diptera > Syrphidae > Criorhina > Criorhina ranunculi. The sequence continues at coordinate 8,566,729 of OX638382.1, read as the reverse complement.
TTGGTCACTGAAGATAATTGCAGTCATCAAAAGTGAAGATGAAGCTGGAAACGTGACTTCTATTTATAGTTTGTCTCTTGTGGGAATTGGGTGTTAGTGGCAGTGTACCCTGAAGCTTCCATTTTGGACCTTAATTGCTTGTGATTAGGATTTACTATAAAGAAAATTTAATGGCTTTTCTTAGACGCATTTTCTTCCAAATTCAATCCTAACCTCACTAACAACAATCTTTTTTTCTTGTATTCCTTCCAGATCACATTGAAGACGACTGCAGAGAGATACACTGTCCAAAGCCAGTATTTGATTGCCCAACAGATAGTGAGCTCAAATCTTCAGCAACAGATGACGCTGAAGACGAAGATGAAGACAGCAATTCGAATCCATTTGATAGACTTGCCGACCAAGGTCTAATAGAGGCGTTCTATCCAAATTTGTTCCCAACTCCAACAAATCCACCACATTTGATACAAAAACGCAGTCTTCAACACAGACGCCGTGAGACGATAAAAATCGTTCCTGGTGATTATCGAAGTTTCGAACCGGAATTTTTCAAATACCACAACCATCATCAGCCCCACAGAAAGGGGAAGCGTGATCTAACCATAGACGTCCAACCCCATTCAGAGGCAGAAATCAAAAAATGTTGCCCAGAATTTCAATGTATTTGTAGAACCTGTCCCGGTGCACCCAGGTGTGAGAAGGGTAAAGTAGCCATAATGGTTGAGGAAGGTCATGGTTTACCCGGAAGTTGCTGTTCGACGTATGAATGTGTCGCCGAAATAGAATGTAATGCCACAAGTCAACCAAAAAATTCCTACTGGAGGGACGCTTGTACAAAATGTGATTGCTTTGCCGGACAAGAGTTGTGCCAGCAACTTTGTGAGACTAATGAGGATGAAAGTGCCAATAATTGCTTCTCTGCGTATCTAAATCGGCCGATGATGAATGGAGACAGCTGGCTTGAGGATTCATTTTGTAAGGAATGTAAATGCATCAATGGTGATAGCCAATGTCAAGAGAGCTATTGTAAGCCTGTTGATTGTGAAAATCCAATGAAAGTTGAAGGTCGTTGCTGTAAAGTTTGTCCATTAACAACATCAACAACTACCACAACTACGACTGAATCACAGGAAATGAGCTCCACAACAGATGTCCCAGTGACAACGTTAATACCTACAACTAAGTTGCCTGTAACGACCTCATCCGCGACACAATCTACCACATCTTCAACAGCGTTCATAACCTCAACAACTTCAGGTCCAGCAATTCAAACAGAAAAAGAAGAAAATGATACAACTTTCACCGCACCTACAGTTATTATCAGCCCACCAAAGGAAACGTCACACATAATAATCATCATTTTTGTCACGGCAGCAACAGTTCTGATAGTGTTGTTTGCCTGTGCAATCGTCTATCTGCTCAGACAAAGACGTAAGACGATCGATTCTAAATATTCGGAAATTCCAAGCTTCGAATCAAGTCAATCGTCTAGTGTGACATTGGCTTAGAACTTGCAGCGCTCTGAAACCTGAGATTTAATTTTAAATAATTATTATCCTTTAATGTTGCTGCAACATGAAATAGAAAATAGTTGCCGCAACATGTATACTCATTTTATTTCTTTTCAATATTTATTATTATTTTGTTTACTCCAGAGTTGTGTGATAGGGCGTGGAGGGGTTGTGTATAAAATGTTTTTGATTTGAGTATTTTCAAACAAAATGTTGCAGCAACATGCTGCGATGGTTTAAACTTTGTTTGATGACTCTAAATTCTTAAAATCTTGCGACTAACTCAGACTTAGACAAGTAACCTAACTCAATGTGATCGCGGTTTGTATAGACAATGTTGCAGCAACATGTTGATTCGTTTTTAAATATTCCTTTGCAATATTTCCTTCCAATTGATTTCAAACCAATAAATACCTTCCACACATAGTAAAACTTGCCAAGAATTTCAAGTTCAAATTGGTTGTTGCAACAACATGTTTACAATCACCATCGAATGACACTCCTATTTCTATTCCCATACCAAGCTTATCGATATTGTACTTGTTTATCTCAAATTTTATTACCCTCAATGGCTCCGACCTTAACAACTCTTTGAATAACTGACCGATCAATATTGATTGAATTGAATCATATTTCCATCCCTTATCTTATCACAATTCTTCATAATAGTACACATTGAGGGGTTACTTTTGCGCAACCACACGGTTAGCACGAGTAAATGATAAAATTCCTCAAGAGTCATGGCCTTTCTCGCTACAGACATTGGGCACTACCTATACAACATGACGCATTCTTTCAATAAAACGCTTTCAATGTCAAGTCAAGTCCAAGATGCAATAGAGAATTTTTATTTGGTTTAGATAAAGAGTTGGCGGGGCCTGTTTGGATAAGAAATGGAATAGTCATTGCTAAATATAAAGTTGGAAAGAAATTATTCAAAACAATGCTTTTGGGAGATTTTTATCAGCAAATTCTTAACGATTGGTTGTGTTTTTTAATCTTTTGTAGATAAAAAAAAACACATTCTTGAAGGTTTAGATAAATATTTTAGTCGAATATGTCTGCCTTAGCTATAATCTGTATGAGAGTGTACTTTTGGTTTTATCTGCTTTTGGTGTGAAGTGATAATATTTGATTAAGTCAAATTTTTGAAAGAAAAACCAGAATGTCTTCTTACCTTGAATTCGTCCAAGAACAATTTCATAGCCCATGTCAAAGTAGACTCTTTCCAGTGAACGAATTCGTCTAGACAACTATCAGTTAGGTAATTTAAAATCGATAAATCAGTATTTACACTTCAAGAAGCTCTGTGTAATTTTTATAAACAAATTTGTCAACTAAAAATACCTTGGCGCCTTTTAATGACTTCCCTGTAGTTAACTATTCTATAATCGGGTCTACAACCCTTAAGACAAGGTAAAGTTTAACACAACCTATCATTTTGTTTGCTATCGCTTACCAATTTGTCAAATAAGCTTATCGGTTTGGTTTCACTTTTGCTAATTGTTCATTTTGTAATTTATTGTTTTGTTTACTAATTTTATTATAATTTATTAAAGATTATTGTATTACGGAGAATTTAGCAAAAAAAAATATTTTGCGTATTTTGAGAAAATCTACTTTTGATTAATAGATACAGGGCGTGTGCGTTCTTCGATATCAGTCTTTTTTTTTTTAATGAAGCTTGGCAATGCTAATGAGTTATTGAGAAATTTAGAAGAATTAGTGATTTTCAGGCAGTAAGTCTTAGTGATTGTCCGAAAAACACCTACCTACTACCTTTTGTACTGATGTCCCTTTTAAAAGTTTCATTACTGATCAGATTATCTTTCAATTTCAATAAATGAACGTTCACTTTTTGTTTTATCTATTTTCTTTCATTAGAATGTTTCACTCCCTAAATCTTCATTATGATCAAATTAAATAAGAAAGCTTCGTTGGGTGTAAGCATAGCTGATATCTTCACGCACCAGAAGTGAAACTTCTTTGTCGTCAGTCGTCGAATTGTCTGTCATTTTAGACTCATCAACCACAGCGCAGCTACATGCATAGGTAGGTTCATAATCCGATCCTCTTTTACCCTTAAGGTTCCTCTTTTTTAAGAACTCTCTCCAATTCTATCTCTTGACGAGTTTTAACTTCCTTAATAAGCTTTTCAGTTGCTCCGTTCCAAGTTTTACCAGGTCTTCCACTCTTTCAATTTATTTATTCGGGTCTTGCTTCCCAAAATTGTGGGTGGCCGTGGTGTAATGGTTGCATCATTGCTCGCCACGCTGAAGGTTTCAGGTCCAACTCCCACTGTAAAACCCAAAAAAAAAAAAGTCGATCAACTGCGAAAAAAGCTAACGTTAACCCTACTCTATGGAAATAACACTGACATTAGAGTGTTCATTATACGAAGTTGGGCTAGTGGCATGTTCGGAAGAAATACTGTGAATTATAAGCAGTGCCAAAAATACCAATAATTCTCCCCAGTCACTCTGGACATCACCTTCGGAGCAAAGAAAAATCTGAAACCAAATACCACCTGAGCTTTAAAATGACTACACCTACACAAGTGCTGTGTGAATGACAGCATAAAGGTATTCATAACCCCTTTAGTGCTAGTGAATTATAAAACAAATAAAAACCTTATCTGTTTTCGTTGATGAGCACCATGGATTCAAACCATTTGAAATTTGTTTCTTTCGTTCTTTATGTCTTCCTTTCTTTTCTGCTCAATTCGTCGTATTTCTAGCACTCCCCTCTTCAATGATATTTGATACATCGGTGTAGAAATGGATCGAATTATCGTCTAGAAATTCATCTACCTCCAAGAATGACCTGGAGGGAATGTTATGTAGGTAACTAGGAAGTGTTGTCTGTATTTTCTGGAGAGATTATGAAATTGTTCAGAATAGAGGCGTGGCCAACATTTTTACTGCGAAAATTGCTTTAAGGCGAATGGCTTAACTACCTGCATGCCGGTTTTACTACCCACGATGTCGGGCTATGTCAGATGAATGCGAACACAAGTTGGCTCAGTAAGGTGGTGAGACAATGTCTTTAAAGTTTATTCAGTCACTATCATTGGAACACCTATAATAAGTTCTAATGATCATCAACTTTACTTAGTGATCCTCGATCATCTTGATCACTTTCATAAAGCAATTATCTTAATTCTCGATCCACTTATCTTACATAATGGATCACTACCAAGAGTTTTCTTTACTTATGTTCTTCACTTCTCCGTTCGAACCCCTTACATTATCACACAACTTTTTACATACATTTATATTGTTTCCTCCTTCGGAACGCTACTACTATTATAATTATTATTTTTATTTTATTTTTTTGTTCATTTGTATTCATTGGATATACCTACACTGAATATACTATATTTTGATTGTGATGTGATAAAAGATTATATTATAAATAAATTATAATTTATATAGATAAAGAAATAAAAAATAAAACTAAATTTATTGATAATAAATTAATTAATAAATTGAATAACATTTTGTATTAATCCATAAAAGTATTCAAGTTAGTGATACATATATTTTTCTTTTATAATTATTATAATTATTATTAAACGCATAACGAAAATCACAAAACATCAAAACACAAACGAAGACGAAAATAAAAAAAAAAAAAAAAAACAAATTATGCTATTCCACTTGTTGCACACGACAATTTAACAAAAAAAATAAATAAAACCAACGATCAAAAAGAAAAAAAAAAAAAACATGTAAGAGAGAGAAAAAAAAAGTATATCGATATATTAATATTAATTTTTAATACCTTATCAGATAGAAAAAATTACTAACGAAAATTTAAATTTAAATCTTTATCACAAAATTGTATAAAAATATAAATAAAAAATTTTTTTTTTACTTACTTAAGGAGAATAAAACATATTATGAGACATTTACTAAAAAAAAAATTTTGTTCGTAACTTTTAATGACATTTTAACAAATTTTTTTTTTTTATTGTTTTGTTTTTATTTCTTTTTTCTTTATTTAAGTAAAATAAAAATAAAAAAGTTGACTGATTGGAAACATGATAAATTATTTTTTACAAAACAATAAACAATGTATAATGAGAGACAAATTATTATTTTTTATGTTGTAAGGATATGTGTTTTTTTTTTAGTTTTAATATGTGTATATACTTTTTTTGTTTCTTTTTTTTTTTGGTTTTGTATTATTTTGTTTTATAGTTTAAACATAAATGTAGTTTAGTGAAATAGTATTCACATGATAAGTGATCGTATAGTTAATAAAATTTTATTAAATAAATTAAATTTTATAAGCAATAAAAGAAATAAATAAAAATATACTATATTGTGACTTATATAGTTGCAGACATTTTCATTTTTTTTTGTTTTACTTGAAGATGACAATTTTCTCGTTTAGCTTTGGCATCATTGTTTGTCACGCTGTAGATTTCAGGTTCAACTACGATTCTATCGACACTATTGCATGGATAACATTGGCAGGTCAAAAGGCTTCAAATGTTGATATTACTGCGTGGTGATAATGACATTAGGAAGTTGGAAAGTATTACTGTGAATTGTAAGCAATGACAACAATAATTCTCCCCAGTTATTCTGGACGCAAACCTCGGAACAAAGACTAAAACCTAATATTAATTGAGTTCACAAATAACTAGACCAATACAAGCGTTAGATAAATAGCATCATAGTGGTATTTATAACCCCTTGAGCGCTGGTAAAGTAAAAGAAAATAATAAATGGGTGAAGGTTAGGTTAGGTAAATGGGTGCCCTCGTTGAAGAAAATTGGCCAATTAGAACACAGATAGTCCATAGTGCCCAATGTGTTTAAAAACTCGGGGAACCTACGGGGTAAGCATTAACAAACCACACACGAGATCCCAAATGGACGCGCGCTCATTCTCAAACCGTTGGTCTATGACGACTCTGATGATATTGTCCGGTACTCTGTTGTTTCGAAGTGCTCCCAGAATGTATTCCCCGTTTGCAGAATTGAAACCATTCTTGACGGTAAGTATAGTGTTACAAATACAAATATTTGGCGCCTGTGATGACAACTTATAGAGAGCGAGGCTTTGCTTCTCACAACCATTCACGTTGTGCGTGTTACATTTTTCGCCCAAATGAAAGGGACCTACAGCTTAATTGCCGATTCCGAAAGGCGAATTGAGAAGCTTTTTTATGACTAATTATAGGTTTGTAGGTCATATAGGTTTGTCATGCCTGTGGAGAGGTTGTGCCACGAAAAAATGTCTGGTAGTTTTCAGCATCAAACCTGTGTCCTCTTGCTTAGCCGTCTAACGCACTTACCCTGAAGCAACAGCAACCAAAAGAATAGTGTTGACAACCATTTTTATGGCGTTGACAGTTGAACAGGCTTTCCGGAAGTCGTACAGGTGCTCTGCTAGTCTTACTATATTTTCTATGGGTCTGTTGCAGATAATGTGCTGTAAAAACTATCCAATATGCAAAGCGTTCAGTAGGACGACGGATCTTCTGGTGGATTCAGTAGTTGTTTCATTTGGAAAGTACCACCAGTCTTTGTTTTTTCTATTGATCGGGCATCACTTCGATTTCAATTCTTTATTCGTCCCTACAGCTTCTACATGAGCTGTGGAAGACCTATCCATTTTAAATTAATCTCATGGATATAATAGAAAATAAAAACTCTACGAGCACATCCTTGTATCATGCGTTCAAGCTGTGTAACCAAAAAATGAAACTCTCAGTGATTCCTTTTTATCAAACTACTTTCCCTTTTCTGTCACAGGATACAGAATTTATACATTTTTTTGTTTTAATTTTTACAATGGACGATTTATTCCTTAGTTCGTCTGAGATCTCTTCTTTCGACGACAACTATGAATACGATACATTTGAAGAAACATATGCCGGTGTTACAGTGTCTTGGTTGATTGGAAAAATTGAAGAAATGTCCAGGTTATCGAAATATGAAAAATAAAAATCCCATTCCTCTTAATACCTTCCTTTCCAGTGCTGCCCTTGCGCATTCCAAAACTAAACAGCTAGCTGCAGTTACAATTCAAGCTACATTTCGGGGATGGCGTATTCGAAAAAGAATAATTCGGATGGGTAGAGCTGCTATCAAAATTCAAAAAACTTGGCGTGGATATCTTGTTCGTGTACATGTCTTTTCCGTTGTGGAGCCCATATTACAACGACGAATTGTGGATTATTATGACAAGCCTGCAACGATAATTCAAACCGCCTTTCGTGGATATTACTCCAGGAAGTATAAGCATGATCAAAGACGACTGAAAGAACTGCAACTTAAAGCTGCTTCTGAGTTGCTTAAGTGTGTGGCCAAAAAAACCCGTCAAGCGATATTGCATCAACAACTACCCGGACTTTATACGTTGAGGAATTCAAAGTGCGGTATTTGTTTTGTGCATTCGGAAAGGTTTTAGTAAAATTTCTTCTTTCTAGATGTCTGGAGAAAGTCAAAATCCTACTAGAGGCAATTCAATTGAAATTTTACAACGAAAAGAGTCGGAAAGCCCAAAAAGCCGAGAATAGTAAGCGTAATGAGGCATTTAAAACGTGCAGCATGAAAAATAAGGAATTGTCAGAGGTTTCATTTGAAAATGATGATAATTGTCAATTTGACAATCAAACGGAAAGGGACCAAGGGATCACTCAAACTGTACGCTTATCGTTTGAAGTGTTTGCCATACAAGAAAGGGAACTGTCACTAAGACTTCAGAAGAACTTAACTTAAAAGTCTGCTGGTACAAGTGTCTTTTCCAGTGATGACACTTTAAAGAAAAATGTCAACCAAAAATTTATCAAGATCTTGAATCAGTTGACCATGTCGAAATGGAACGTACCACCTTAAACTCAAGAGGTAATTGGAATCGAAACGAATCCGAATTACAGTTGACACTTTCTATTTTGTTACTACTTTATTTATTTTATACATTTTTCGTTATTTATTTTATTAACTGTTGTTGTATATGATTTTTTTAAATATATTTTTATATTTTTTGATGTTCTTAATAATTTTTTAAGCTTCATGTTGTTTTTTTAGTTTAAGTTTATTCTGTCCAATGGCATCACTGATAAGTTAGAATATGGATTATTGCAGTGGCGCGGCGATCAAAATTCGCAATAAAGTGCTTGATCCACCACTGGGATAAATCTGAAATTGCACGGTCTTGTCTAGGATAGTATCCTTCACTACCGCCGACACATCGAACAATAACATATTAAAAACTTATGGAAATTGTACTCTAAAAAGTGGGAACCCTTTTTGGTTCTGTCAAAGACAGTCGTCAAAGCGGCAGATTTCTCTTGGAAAGAGGTTCGATGTACAAGAATTATGGTCCCAAATTCAGTCTCCATTCTGTTTATTTCGGTTGAAGACTTGCTAATCGAATGGAGGGAGCACAAAGTGAGCGAGCTAACCAACACCAACTGATCTGCTAGAAGTGCCTGTTGTTCTACCTGGTAGCTTATGGCCAGGGCCAAATGACTTTGGAAGAAAAAGAAACTAATATCTTTACAGGATCACCAAACTAGGCAGGAGCTGAAGAGATACTGAAGAAACACTTATTTTGTCAATGTCTAGATACCTCGCCCTCATCATATTGGGACAGATTTTCCTGGAAAACTAGAGGACCTTGGGCAAGTTCCACTCAACGAAAGATAAAACTGCAAGTTGATTTGTTAAAAAAAAAAAAAACATTCAAAGGGGAACACGACGGATCACGATGTCCTCCGTGCAATTACACTTGCGTATCTTCCAAATTTGGATCGCGCTTTCCAATAATGAAAAATACTTGACGCCATTCCTGCCGAGTTCTACAAGACTTCACCGGATCTTTGCACTTACTACATACAGGAAACTAAGACCTTTCTTGATGCGTGCAGTAAGGGAGTGATTGTCAAGCTTCGTGATTCGATTGCGGGCAACATTTCATAGATAGGATGGCTTACTTAAGATGGCGCTACAGTTCAGGATGAACCAGGGCCTCGACCAACGATCGTCACCAGCTGCCTCTAGTTGCGTACGTCGAGTTGGTTGAAGTCGTCCTCTTCTCTGTAGTTCCTCAGAGGTGTACTTCAAGATTCTTCTGATTGAAGCATTGGTATTCATCTGCAGTATATGACCTAGCGATCTAATTGTCGTACACGGATCTTTTCGATCAAGTCCTTGATGCTGTACAGCTCGTAAAGGTCGTGGTTAAATCTTCACTGTCTCTGATGGAACTATAATCTTTGTCCTTTGTATGTTTGCTGGAATCTACAACAGTTAAATTGGTTCTTTCATCCGAGGCTTATGACTAGAGAGTTTCCCTTTCGTGGAAAATAAGTGACGCCTGTGCATGGGGTGATTTCGGTCTTTTAACTCTCTCTCTCTCTCTTTGCTTAGTCCCCTACTCTCTGAGAAGATAGCCAATGCTCGTTGTAAGTTCACCTTTCGGCTTATCCAGAAGACACTGCGAAAAAGTGACTGCGCTTTTGGCCCTCTCGGAGAAATTTAAGATTCAAAGTGGTGTCCCTCAAGGCTGTTTACTATCTTCCATACTTTTTCTAGTAGTTTTTAGTTCTATCACCTCACGCCCTTAAAAAAAAAACATTCCCTTAAAGTTCTACACACAAAAATTCATTTTATTTTGTTTGAAATTTCACTGCTCCTTCTCCGGTATTTATAAAGCTCAAATGATAAGTCCAGCGAACCGAACACCTGTAGTACATCCTCGTCTTTGGGTTAAATAAAAACGTTTAAGTCATCGATCTTGGAATTTTATGGTCAATTCGTTACCGATTTGTGGCTCCCTGTCACAAGTAAGGGACATTTTCCGATTTTGACAACCATCTCCTGCACTAAATGGAAGCACTACTTTATCTTTACTTTTTATACACTTTTCAAACGCCTTGTTAAGCTTATTGAGCTCGGCAGCATGCTCCTGTCGGATTGTTTGGTTATACTTCTTAAATCGAAGTGACGCTAGTAGGTTCTGAACTCTCGATAGACATCTGAGAAATGAGAAAATTTAAGCCGAAACCTTCCCAGAAATAAATGTCTAACCTGGAATTCCTTAATGAATAATCTCCGGGTAGTTGGTGATTTAAAACTAATTGACGGGTGTTTACGGCTACACACCGAAGCAATTGGGCAGCAGCGTCAAGTTGCAACTTTCTCAATGCTACATGACTATGTTCGTATTTCCTTGTGAGATATCCGCGAAAAGTACATTGAATCAACGTTGCAGACTTGTTATAATGCTGCGTTATACGGCCTTTAAATTTCGCCTGTAAAATCTGAAAGTAACGTACTCGACCAAAATATCCACGCCAAATCTTTTGAATTTTAATAGCCGATTTCTTCCATATGTTTAGTTTAAGTCGCAAACTCCATCCCCGGAAGCTGCTTTGAATCTTGGTTGCAGCTTTATTCTTCTCTAAGGAATGCAATTCAGAACACCTAGACAGAAGACATCACAAACACAATGCTTTTTTTGAATTGAATTGAATTAATTGGTACAAACATTGCAAAAGCTTGTATAGTCTTCAGAAGCCATGTTATTGTAACGCCTGCATATTCCGGCTCAAGGTCAGTATATTCTTCCTCTTCTAAGAAAAAATTCATGTCTCAGGAGAAAATAAAAACAAAAAAAACAAAAAACACGGAATGTATACAAGTATGAATGTTCGAAGACTTAAAATACTTAAATTAAAAAAAACTTTTACATTGTCAAGTCGGTTGACAATTTAGTCTTTGGCTGCTTCGTGATCCTGAAGCATAAGGTCCATTCGCATACGTATTCTGTTAGAAACGTGCAAACTGTCAAATATGGTAGCTGTGGCATATGTAGATATATGGAATCGTCAAACACCTTTCAGCAGACAATGACGAGACTCTAGGACAAACAACAAAGTCCACCTTACGGAGCCGGAAGGTTGCACTTCACAGAAGCGGTACCACAAGGTTCTGGTTTTGGATAAACTGCTGCCGAACATGCATTCAACAAGCAGTCAACTTATGCTGTCGAAAATCATGCATTTTCGACAGCTCACAGGCTCGTGACTACTTCGACTTAAAGATCGAGGATCTGCTAAGCACCCGCCTTGCTGAAGGCTTAATTGTTTCTGTAGGAGCTTCATCTCTCAGAATCATTTCAAAGTTCTTGCCTGGCTTAGATCTCTTACAAGACTCAACCTAACCTGTATGCATGTTTCGATCGAGCTGCCAAATTCTGCAGTTCGTACGACTGCCTTACAATAATGCCTAGACCTATCCTATTTAACTGGGGGTTAACCGAAGACGACAAGCACAACGCCCGTTCGCTACTTAAAAGCCATTGTCCACGAAGCTAAGATTTCTAAACCTGCTGGTATCCTTCGCTAAGCTGACGAACGGTGGGCATTTACAGATAAAGTCTCAAGCAGTTTCGTCCCCCTCAAAAAAGCCCTTACATAGGTCAGAGCTCTTTTAAATGGCTAAAGCCAGTGATGAGACCTACTTAGATCCTCAAGCCATACCTGTTTGCCCCAAGCAGATACTTAGTCCGGCGCATTATTGATCCATCAAACAGCCCCTTCGTAAGTCACCATGAATTCAGTTTGTGCCAATACCTGTAGTGCTGAAGACGTGAAAGCAAATCCACTGTTTTATTTCTCTGGATTCCTACGTAGACCAAGGGCGCAGCTGAACGATAGTCTCTTCCACGATTTTGGAAGTAATCATTAGAGCAGAACAGACCTTGCCAGATGCTTGGCTATCGGAGGTTTTACCCTTAAAAGCTTATCGCAGCAGTGACGAGATCTCTGCCTGAAATGCAAACACAAGGATACGGATTGTTTGATCGGAGTTCCATTTCCAGGGAGGCCATCAATGAGGAAACAGTAGAAGACAGTAGCACCTGGTGTGAAGCCAGTCTAACCTTCAAAGGTCCATTCCGAACGATGAGGAAAAAGAACTCAAAATCGTGGCTCAAAGAGTTTCGAGCATGTAGTCCCTTCCCGGTGACCCAGTATACAACTTAAAAGGCTTCCAACCATTCGCTCCTATTTCCCTCGCCGATATTGATTGGCGCTGTGCTTATGCGGTTTGAAACCGTTCTGACTTCACTTTCAACAAAGAGCTCCATTGTAACAGTGGGAGTTCCACTGAGCTCTCGCTCATCACAATGCACGTACGAATACCTATATCCATTATACCAATCCGAGACCTAGTCTACAGTTTCTGCTGAACATCCTACGGCACTGCTAGAGAATTGTTGTGCCTCAGAGCTTTTAGCCTCTATATATCCAGTGAAGGTGAACCCAATAACTTAACTTTACTGGATAATGTCAGCTAAGTACCCAAGAAAACAGAGCACCCGTGGTAGCTTTCTTCTTAGATAGATTGACGGACACGGAACCAGCCTAGGACTATGTTGAACACAAACCAATGTATGCAAATCTCTTCCACAAAATCCTCTGCCGATTAAATCTCATCTCTCGTTACCTCCTAAGTCGTTGCTCATTACAATTCTCCTCGCTGTCACTTCCAAGAATCACCAAGCAACTCTATCACGACTCCTAACTATCGTTTAACATGCAATTATCCTCATTGTCATTCCCATCGATAGCTGAACGTTTATATCACCATAACGACAAGATATGAGATCACTTTCTGAGTAGCCTACACACACACACGCATGCACAAAGCCCAAGTCGATCCCAACCTAATACCTTATTATGGTCAACAATAACGAATTCGTTCATCAATCTAAGACCCAGATCTGCTGGAAGCCCCACCGTCATTAAATTTACATCATTATCAACACCATCTCTGTGAGCGATCCCAGTGTGAATCCCAAAAAAGGCCTACTCAAGCGGCTGGTGCCTGAAGGGCCTTTCAATCGCGCGGAACAATGCAACGCGGTGCGAGACAAATAACCAAACAGACACGCAACACGCTTCGCTGATTAAGACCTTTTTTTTTAATTTAAGCCGTTAGGGGGAACTGACAACCGACAACCGGTAACAGAGAGAAGATACCGATATGCTCCTTGTACAACACGCACTCGAGAACAAAAGATACAATCGACTGGACTGAGCCTACCTGTCGGCATAGAGATGTAACATGTAAGCGAGTTATTTTTATATTCACGCCACGGGAGTACGGTTACAAGATGTAAACAGATACGGGGTGGGGTTATTAAGCTGAGCTTGGGGCGTGCGTGGAATAAGAAAAAATAAAAAAAAACTTGATGCCTCCTGTGAGGATTGAACTCACGACCCCTGGTTTACAAGACCAGTGCTCTGCCACTGAGCTAAAGAGGCATATGGCGTAACCGAGTCTGAGAATGGAGTCAGCATGTCTCCACCAGAAGCGGAAGTATGGTGTCAGTTTGATGGAAGATGGGTGTTTTCATGATTGTTCGGGGTAATTAGTCAAAACGATGATAAAACAGGCAGACAGACACTGATTTTGGTTGTGTTTTGTGTATCGTGTATCGTGGTGGCGTAGTTGGAGGAGGGTTGTGCTTTTCATGGTCGATTCTGTTGTTCAAGCGACCTTCAACGTAACAAAGTAGTACTTTCAAGGGCGACATTTGTGTAAATTGAAGTTGTTTTGACAAACTGCACATGTTGAGTCATGGATTCGAAGTGGAAAAGGGAATGAGTTTAGGTTTTATCGGGCTTAGTCGGATTTTAGAAAATGTCCTTTGACAATCGCCAGCAGCCAGGACAGAATTCTAAGTAGAAAAAGCTGAGCTTTCATCGTGGAAAGAAAGTTTGGAGCACCCAATTCTAAGCAGTTTTCATCAAGCAGATATTTCTCTCAAATCTGGAGGCTTCTATGTTCCCATAAGTTCCACTTCTGTCTCATGGAGCCACAGCTCCTAAATCTTTAAGAAGCTGAACTTCTCATCTCTACATCCGAAATCCACATTCAAGTTGATCAAGGGCTCATTGTTACGCCTATTTTCTTGACATCCACAGGCGGAAACTTCATTTTGAAGACGCTGGCTAACCTTCCCTACTTTGGGATACTGTAAGCCTTCGATGGAACTCCGCATGGTTACCAATTTCGAGCTAAGTTGTATAGAACAACACAGACTTTTGCATAGTCAAGGAGCTGCAATTAAGGTGAGATCATTAGATTCAAAGAAAGGGTGAAGCTTTTTCGACGTTCAGAAACTCCAACAAGACCTACAATGATCACTGGGAAAAAGATAAACTCGTGTCATAACTGATAAGCTGACGTTTGAAGCTAAATTTGTCTTCAAGTCGTTGAACTACTGTGGGATCTGTCAAAATTTAACGAAGACAAAACCCATTAAATCCTTTTCCATCAGCTTGTTCGAGCAGTGATCGTCAGTTCACGACTGGGGAGCACACTTTCAACAACTAAACAAAGGTTTAGCGACACACCAAAGCCTAGGAGAGCTATGAAGGACTGTCTAAAAGGGACCAAATAGTCCAGAAGGATCTATTGAAAGCTCATTTAACCTTCGTTACGTCGGTTTTCTCTGAAATCTCCTGTTAACTCTGGGACCCTTTTGCTCCGCCGGTTAAAAGTGATTTGTTTCGGTGACGATCGTGTTGTTTAGACGAAATTCGTGGCGCGTCACGCCCTAGAGTGAAAAAAGTGGTCTATTCTCAAAATTTAGAACGCGCAACCGCTTTGTTACGTGCTTAATACTTTAAGATTGAAGAGCATCTCATATAAAGTAGTCTAGGTTAAGTTAAGTAGTCCGTCTCATCAGCCTACAAATCCCTGGAGAACTTTATGGCGTAGGAAGTCCAGTGCGATCTGATGGTCCCATAGAAATCAAGAACCATGTTGAGCTCCTAGCAGTTCAGACAAAAGTAGAACAACGTTATGCAGACCATGCAGAGCTTCAGACTTTTCAAACTCTGTAGAACGCAGTGCTTTTATTATCAATAGCAAAAGAAAGGAAACACATTTCACGAACCAAACTTTCCAATCCAATTTCTTAGGAACGACAATCATGAAACATTTCAAAAGACGAAGAGGAGTAGATGAAAGTACCCACAATAGCTAAATATCCCTCCACAAGTTCAGCACATTACCGCAAATAAACGAAAATGAAAAGGTACACCATAAAAGATGGAGGTAACAACAAATAAAATAGAAATTGTATCCTTGCTCTCACTACCCCATCTGTATCTACAACAAAAGGACAATGCACCAGCAATCAATGTGGACATCGTTGTAAAGCACACAATGGATAAAACGCTAGCGAAACCATGTGCACTCAGATGTATAAACCAGGTCAGGAAAAACTATTGAAAGAACTTGTCGTTGTCCTTGTGCGGTTTTAGTCACGATATTGAGAACCCTCCTTTGCAACAGTGTCAAGGTGTTTCTAAGGAAGTGAGAGTAATAGAAGGAAGATGTTGACCATTAAATTGAAAACCAAAAGATAGTCGTTTTGACTAGATTTTAAAATGCGTGTGATATATTGGAGCAGGTTGTCAGAAGAGTATATGGATTGAAGGAGAAGTAGAACAAGTTATGCTGATAAGAGGGAATGGTGGTAAAATTCGTCTTTAGTCGACGTCTGTATGTAGATAACTAGACCAATTTTTTGCCACTTCTGATTCGCCTCCGCTGAATTCGCGAAACAAGCTGTAATCCGCTCAAACAGCAACAGCTTTTAGTATATCATTTCCACCTTCTGATCTTCTGATGACCATCTCCAATTCAATTGAAACCACTTAACCCTTTACTTGTTGAACAAAAATTCTTTATTTACAACAAAAAGAGCCCAACTGCTACGTTTGCCGCAGCACAAAACCCGTATAACAACAGAAAAAAAGAATAAAAATTGTGCAAACTCCTTGGTGCATCTCGCATCCATCCACTCTAAGCCTTAAAGTCATCCTTCTCGCTCCTCAAGCTTTTCATCGTTAAAATCGGATCCGTTTCACCGGCATGCTTCTGCACAACAGACTCGTGAACTCTCATAAATGGATTCCAAGACTTCTCCTGACCAATTGTTGATGGTACAGTTGGACAACCCTCGGCACGTTTCAACTTACACCACTCAATGCGTTTCAAAACATCCTGATTCAATGGTTCCACATGCCTGGCATAACCCAAATTCTGCAGTGAATACTCATGTCCACAGAACACTTGCGTATCATCGGGCAGGCTAGACAGCTTCTCAATCAACGCCGAGTACATCTCTTCAGCGGTGCCCTCAAAAAATCGACCACAACCACCCTGGAAAAGGGTGTCACCTGTGAAAACTGCCCGTTCTCCACTGGGTGTCTCAATGAAGTAGCAAATGTGACCGATAGTATGGCAAGGAGTGAACAAGCAACGAACTGTCAGTTTTCCAATCTGAAAGCAATCATCTTGACCGACTTTGTCGGTGAGTGCACCAATTCGAGTATCCCCGCCATAGACCGTCAGTTGGGTGGGGAACTTCTTCACAAGCTTTTCATTGCCTCCGGCATGATCCCAGTGATGATGAGTCGTGATGACTTTAGTCAACTTCACTGCTTCATCCTCCACAGCTTTGATTACACTCTCTGGATTGACAGGATCGACTATGGCCGCCTCCCTCGTTGCAGTGTCTATAATCTAATAAGAACTCAACTTCAAAAACCACATTCCACAAGTCCATTGCAATCCTTACCAAATACATATAGTTATCCTGCAGAGCTGGCAAGATTTTCACGTGCATATCGCACATTTTCACTTCATCCACCGAACTATGCATGCCGCTGATTCCTACTTTGCGGAAAGTTTGAGCTAAAAAAGGTACAGAAAGACTGAATTTAAATTTCAACTGGCAATTCGAATGCGTTCCACAAACACACAGCGCCACCTCTACGTGACAAGCATACCAACCACCCTAGAACAAAACCACTTGTCAAAACGAAAACAGCTGTTTATCACCGCAAAACCACTATCGATAACGATTTATCCCACAAAATAACATGCAAAAGGGACTACATTTCACGCTTTTCTATTTTTTTCTTTTTGCGAAAAACAAACCTCTAAAATATGCAGCTGTTAAGTTTTGTTCTACACACAGCGATAGACGCCGCCACAGATTCGATAGCATTGGATTCTGGACTGTAATATCCAAGTGCCGAGCCCGAGGTGGTGGTGTTTCGATGTGTGCGTTCGCAATTGTCACTCAGTATATTTACTAAGTGCACATGAATTTCGAAAGGAAAATGGAGATAACACACAACTAAATATGGCTGACTACTGTTTTTAAATGTTTAAAACAAAAGCGGTGAAATAAAATGAAGCCAAGAACTCAAGTGGGATAACAACGAAAGAAAATATTCAACAAAAATTTAAATTATTTTTTCTCGTACACGAAAATGTTGACAACTTTTCACACTATACACTGCTGCGGTTCGGCTGATTGAAAACTGACAGCTGTCAGATTGGCCTAGGGATGAGCAAACACTTTTGTGAATCGTTGCATTGAAATGTTGAATTTCGAAGAATGGTCGATGGAAATTCTTGTAAGGGAAAAAAAAAAATTGAAACACAAATGTCAGTCGAGCAGTGTTGGAATGTCTTTTAGACATTTGTTCAACAATGCTGCTTGTCTCATCTTCAGGCAGCGGAAGTTTTGGATGGTTCTTGGCTACAGAAAGGGAAATCAGTGCTTTCACCAAAGCAGGCATCTGAAGAAATCTCTAGTCAGGCTACCACGCTTAGAATGTGGATCGTATCTCAAAAAAACAACGTTACTTGATAATAAATCAGAAACAATTATATCCTTCGGTGCGAAGGAAATTATCTGGCAAAACCTGCCAAGCAATGGATTCGACTTTTCCAAAACCGACAGAAGAGTGGGTCGACCTAGTCAATTACGAAAGGAGTAGCCAGAGCTTAAGTTCGAGTCCCAGAAAGGGACGGGGACCCAACAATCGTGGTCAGTCACTATCAACATAAGATAGTCAAACACGGAAATATTGGGAATGCTTTGGAGAGAGTTGAAACGCGCCAATCGATAGGCATCAATACCAGAAGGTCCCTACAAAAATGACTTTAGTATGAACTGGAGGGGAGCGCTCACTGTTCAGTCTACACAAGGGCCTTGTCCTACTTATAAGCTTTTTTCTTTGAGTTTTCCAATGATTTGGAGTACATTGACATCAAAAGCCTTATTTGGCCTCTAAGTCCGTCCTGTGTCAAATACAGATATCCACTTAAATCTAACCTAGACCTAAGTTTTCTTGATTAAGAGCTGAATAGTGATTATTGCAAATTAACGGCACTTGTCACCACCTCAGTCTCATATGTGTTCAGAGTTTCCTAATCGTCGGAACTCAAAACTTGGTTGAGATGGGAACTTCTTCGGTTAAGGAACTGTCGATTATCCAACGAAAAGAAGCTGCACTAGATCAGATGAAGCAAATCAATGTCGGAACGACTGGGGGGAAAAAAGCTAAAGATACCACAAGGATCCACAAAGATCAACAATCAGTGGACTCAGCGCCGGACCATGCTCCCAATCATCACTGGTTAGATCACGTTGAGCTGGAAGATCGGGGAAAGAATGATTCGATGGCGTTTCAATGATGGCAGCGTAAACAGCTGAGAGTACCTAGCAGCTATTGAGCCAGGTCCCGAACATAGCTAGTGACAGGGCGAGAGAAGCCACCTACAAGTCAAGTCAGCTATAGAAAGCTAAACCATTATGAAGTCGTTAATTCCTAGGGATTGTCTATGAAGTTTTTTAGGTCTTGAGGCGAGAATCCTGTAAAACGTTTCAAAATGTGAATATCGTCTCAAAGAACACGCCCAGCAAGGTGACCTTTATCGACTACATTACCACGCACGAATGGACAGTTTGTGTTTCAGCTTCGCATGAAGAGTTGACCCTAATGAAACCTTTGGCGGGAGTAGGTATGGTTTTGTGGATTGTATTGTAAACTACTAATGGGATCGCATTTGAGACTTAAATGAAGAAATGGACTATTGGGTTCGTTAAGCAGATGACATTGCATTATTCACTCACCGAGGATTAAGGTTCCACAAGTTAAATTTTTAAATACACGAAAAATTTTAGAGAGACGAAGTCTCATTCCTTTTTTTTTTTTTTAAATAAGTTTTAGAACCTAGCTTACTACAAAATAAATTCAAGATAGGTCTAGGTAGTACGTAAACCTAGACAGCGAGGGTTGATTCAGCTCCAGATCCACATCAAACAACAGCTTCATCCAAAATGAATAGCAAGTTCCTACTGTTGGCAAAATTCTTTGTAAATTTTGAAGTCTGTCTACAGTGGTTAGGTTAGGGTTGACAGAGCAAGGAAACCTTTTCCCCTTTCACACTTAGATCAGCGTATGTAGATAGATCTCTTTTGATTCCTTTGGGGTTGCAACTCATATCTATACCTAGTCCTAGGTGGGGATAAATTCATCTACAAAGCGTTTGTTCCCCGATTAAAAAGTCTCATTTCATGAGAAAATCCAATCCATCCGTCTCTCCCTCTCTCCCTATCTACCTCTCATTAGCTAAAAAAAACAATTTTCCTACAAGAGTCTACCTCTAAAGTGTGAAAAGAAAAGTAACAAGAAGCTATCCCAACATCTATCGACACATCTTCTTTGCAATTCAATTGTTGCGTGTACACATTGTCAAAGGACTAATTTCAGATTTTCTCTAATTGAAATAGGACACTCATTTCCTTGAAGCACAAGCAATTTCCCAAGAAGGGGAACAAGAATAAGAATTAAGAAATGTCTTCACATGTTCCATCGCACGAAAGCAATGCGACGCATCATTGAATTCCGTCGCGATTGCTGCTAATTAGAAGGAAAGTGCGAATGAAATTCCATTTCCAGTTTATTCCTGGTTCCATTTCTCTCTCATCCAGACCTATGGGAGGAGTCTACGACTCGGTTTCTATTTTCGAAAATCATCCCTTAAACCAAAAAAAAGGAAAAACCTGTTTCTACTGACTACCCTTACCAAACAACTACTGTCATGGCTACGTTTAGAATAGAATACCGCAGAGGTTTCGAATTTCAGAGAATATTCACCCCGAAAAACTGTTTGTGTGTATGTTTGACGAATGGACAGTTTGGAAAATCTGCACAACAAAGCATTCATACACTTCCCGGGATAAATCACTACTGCATTGCCCCTGTCGGTCCTCAGAGGTTTCACAGATTTTTTTTTTCGTTTTCAAAATGAAATGTTTGAAATAATAATTGCATCCCTAGGGAGCAACAACAACAGGAAAACAGTTATGAGACTTCATTGCCAACATGGTTGCTCATTTGAAGTTTATTAACCCTAGGGTGGGCTTGACTCCAGACATGGGCGGTTGTGGTTGATAGGAATCGAATTAAATAGAATGAGATGGTGTACCTATCAAGCGTCAGCTAGAGCGTATCGGAATACAGTTGGACCCAGAGCAGTAGTGGGCTTTTGTGAGAGGAGTCTGAAAGACAATGAAACAGTCAAGCACTTTGAAGCCATGAAGACAGCCTTGGAGTCGGAATTAAAAGAATAAACTATTCCTAGCCTTTGCTGGCGATGCATTGTCTTACCGTCCGCTTTACATGCTCAACACTGTTCGGGGTGAACCTGGTCCTCAATCAACAGGCATCTCCATCCAATTCAATCGTTAGATAGCTGCTTCCACGATTCGGAAAACAAGTTGGTTGAGGTGCCTTTTCGACATATTCCTCTACTAAGTCATGCTTCCGGGGTTAGATTTGAAGACTATCTAAGCCGGAGCGTTGTTGTACATCCGCTCTTTATCTCTCAGTTTATCCATGGCATCCGTATGCTTCCTGTTGAGTACATTCTGCTGCTGATGTCATGAAAGTAGTGACAACTCTGACAATAAAAAGGTTTACGGGACAAAAATAAAGGAAAGATGGGCAGTTGTGACGCTAAATATGAAGAACGTCCTAACTCTGCAAACTCAGACGAATAGAACACCTCGATACCGGTTAAGATCCATTCAATTTCCTGGTAGGTTATCCCGAATTTTCTCGGCATCCTTTTGGATTTCACAAGTTATCACCATCCAGGCTTAGCTCTCTCTAGTGTTCTTTTAGGATTCTTGGCCTAACACAGGTTCGAGCTCTTAAAGTTCGCGTGTGGGTTTGCTTCAACTTTGGAAGGATTCTCCATAGCTTGTAGGTACCTGCAACAAAGTCTTTTATAACTGGTGGAGTTCCACAACGTTCGGTGCTAGGCCCACTCTTGTAGAATATAAGGTGCAACTACGTTTTGAAGCCATAGAAGACCAACATTACAGGGTATTCTTTGTTCATAGATGGAATAGAGCAAATCTGCAGGTTGGTTGAAAAAACGGGCTGAAAATCAGTGGAACCTGGCTGAATAGAAGTCAGAAATAGGGTTAAGTTGCAAGAAAACAAGATAAGCTCAGAGGGAGCTGCCAGTCATCCAGAGACCAAATGAACCTTACCACGAAACTAAGTAATAGGAAGGGATGGATCAGTAAATCCACATGTTTCGCCCTTAAACAGCAAACTACTGTATATGGATGATTTCACAACGACTAAGGCAATTGATTTCACGCGATTGAAATGTGGGCTCAACTCAACCTCGACGGGAACTGAGAAGCAAGACTGGCTAAAAGTTTAATTAAATGTTGAAATTGAAAATGTTTAATTAAGAGCGGTATCAACTTGGTGTTAGGTACCGTTCAAGAATGATTTGAGAGTCCCTAACCCGAAGCAATGTCAACAATGTTATGCTATATAGGTAAAGATCGAGGAGAAGGAAACTTCTAAGCCGACAAAAGGCGGAACAACTATACACCCATCATTGGTACAGATACAGAACCCTTCCATGAAATAGACCTACGTTCCATATGGAAAGAGCTACTTCCCTATGAAGGTAAAAACTCAAAGAGACAAGCTCTGGAAGACATGTCCAAAGACAGAGGCAAAACAACCGGAAAAGGTTTAGGATTTGAACAAGTTTGAATGAAAATTGAAAAGAACACTGTTAAGTGAGGAACAACCCTAAGAAGCTCTGCCGGAGAAAACTCCGGAGCACCTTCTCCACTGCGACTCAATGATCCGAAGTGGACTAAGTTGTTCAAAGACTAAATAGACGAACGAAAATGTCCTTTGATACGAAAACAGCATCAACTAGCACTAGAAGGAAGCTTATTGGGTCTTCTTAGATCGCCGTACGCATTATTTCTCCAAATCTCAACCTAACCTGAGGTAGGTTTATGAAATGAATCGCTCTTAAGCCCATCTGATGTGAACCATTTGCACAGCCTTTCAACGACTAAATCCCTGTGGAACCTATTATTCCACAGTATGAGACTTTCCACGTGCGAATCAAGGGCGAACACATCTAAGCAGTATCTGCATTGACGTTTTGTTCTAGATATGGATTCTGATTAATAGCCCTTCCCACTTCATTTTCCACGAAAACATCTAAACTCTATACATCCGCAAACATCTTAAATGTCAATTCGAACATCAGATTCCTTCGTGATCCAAAACTGGTTTTCTATTACTCCTTCCTACGGTCTACAACATCTTATCTCTAAAATTTAACATTCTAAGCATTAATAGCTTCAACAATAAACTTACATAACCTCAAAATTATATTTGCATTACAACATATTCTCTCCGTTGACGGCCGGCGGGGACTTGACTACCCCCAAACGACAAATGCAACATGTAATCTGATAGAACGCCTAGAACAACAAGGAACACAAGAAGAGTATTCCATTGCAAGTTCTTCTCTGTTGCTTCCTATGGGATATTTGCCGTTACAAATACCATTTATGTGAATGTAGTTGTGTGGGTATGAATTGGACACCGAACGGTTTGGAAAATCAGCAAATTTCCAAACTGTGGGAACGTTGGAAAAGCTCTACCTACATTCTTATTTTGTTTTTAACTTTTTTTTTGCTTTGTGTTTTGCTGTGTAAGGTGGACGTAGTGAATTTGGGAAAATATTGGATCTCCTCCATCAGTCCAAACAATCTCGTGTCGTAGATCACCACTCATATCAACGTCTACATGCGACCCAGTGGTCTCCCTAATTGTGTATTGCGCACGACAAAAAGAAAATCAAAAGTGAAACCTGGAAGAGTTTTTCGTTTAATAATATTGTGACGAAAAAATGACGAAGACTCTCGTTCGGGACGCAGTGGGGAAGACGTCGGAATCACCTCGTCGATGCATGTAACAATTGTTATTGTTGTCTACCCAAACCCAACAAGGTGCGAGCGAACTTTTGATAAACAAACAAAAAAAAAAATTGACAGCCTACGTCAACAGTTTTTGTAATTTCTTGGTCACGGTCGGTCGTTAAGGGGTGGTTTTATGAGGTTTATTGGGAAAAAGTCTATGGTGAGCCTGATATCAGAAGACTAAGATCGAGTATCTGTTTCAAAAGACTTAGACTTGTGGGATCATATCGAATTGATGGCATTTTAAGCGACGGAGAGGAGAGATTTTAAAACCATTTTTTTGCAGGAATATGCGGTGTAGACAAAAAGATTGAAGGGATTATCTCCGAAGGTGTATCAGCTTCTCACGACACATGAGTTTAAGAAATTCGACTATCAAAGGTAGAAAGTCAGAATGAAGTGCGTTAAGTTTGAATTCTACAGTGACACGTTGGGAATGATGCAACTCGATGAACATATCCATAGATGGAGATAGAGACTTAATGCTGACTTAATGTTGAGGTTCCATCAGAACGTTTGCCTCTTCCAAAGGATCTTCAATAGGTACATGCTGCTCATAATCACTACGAAAATCTTGTATTATGTCAAGACGATGAATGGTTAAAGACAGGGTACATTGCTTTGGTGTTCCTTTGCTTCTTTGTGGCCGTACCTTCATAAAATTCAAAAATCCGTACCCAAGAATGAAAGACAGGAAATTCAGCCACTAACAAACACCTTAAGATCCACAGTCAAGATCCATCGGTACAGATCGGAGTAGACCTGGCCCTCAATCAACAGCATCTCTAGCCAGTTCAATTGTTAGCTAGCTGCTTCCAGTTTTGCACTTCAAGTTGCATAGTCAAGATCCGTCCACTTGGTGGTCCACCTTATTCTACCATGTCAATTCTATCGAGATGGATCATGTTTTGTAGAAGTAGATGCCGACAGCTAAGAGGATCTTTGAATCCCAGTCACCTGATTCACGAAGAAGAGGAAGACCGAATCTCCGATTTGAAGATCAGGCAATCGCGGACGCCAGAAACCTTGGTCTTATAAACCGGAAGCAGCATGCCCGGGGCCGTGAAGGTTGGAAAGCGACATTAGTTCAGACCCTCCAAGGGTCGCTGGTCTGATAAGTAAGTTAGTAAGATGCCGACATTTTGTTCGAAGATTAATTGCTTGTTTCCAACCAGGAGGTTACCGATGAATGTCTTTGAAAGTCATTCTAAGTCTTAGACCCACACTCAAATAGAAGGTAGACTATGTCTGCTCATTCTGGTCAACCCAATCAAGCTGCCTCAACTTCTTGTTAGAAGAAAGCTAGTTTATTCTGCCTTCAGATGGTATATCCAATTCCTAATCCAATCATGATAAGTAAAAGCTTCTATAACGACTTGTTGGTAAGAAATATAAGACCGATCTGGCAGGCGAAACCAATCAGCAAGGCAGTGTAATTGAAGACGTACTATCTATACTCCATAACAAGATCAAAGAAGCTTGTTCCATTCTCAAACTACGAAATAGTTTAAGGGTAAGTTTGGATAGGACTGCTTAAGAAGGCAGACCGCATATGGCTAATATTTCAATCATAGACCATGCTTCTGTTGACTCCTGCTGTTCCTATAAGTTTGACTGAGTTGTAAAGTGTACTCCGATCAAAGAAGATTCAATGTAGCCCTCTCTGGTGTTAGCCTCCAGTCAAGCTTGTTCAGAAACTCTAAGATCTGGTCAGGGTGTTGGCAACATAAGTCATTCTCCTATGAGAAAGTCTATTTGCTCGACCCTAGCACGTTATAGATCAGCCCTTCGTAGGATATATATCATCAACAATGCGTGGAGTTGTTGCATAGTGTTTCAGCTCCCTCCAACTTATCCCAAAAGACCTTGACTCCTTCTAAAGTCTTCTGAGTCACATTTGGTCTCTGGCTACCCTTTTTCTGTCCGACCGACAGAGTAAGTGAATTTCGTTGACTGCAGTCCTGCCAGCTTTGGTCTTCAAGTTATGAGCCATTTGGCTACCAGGAATTTTTTCAGCCTACTCACAGATTTTGTGTCCCCGCCCAACTTTAGCCCTTCAATGGACTTTTAGGGAACTATGACTCTTGAGAAAACCATTAAGGATCCTTGGCCGTTTTTTGTTTAAACAAACGAAAGTCTGAGCTCATAATGTTCCCAAATCGGTTTGCTTCAACTTTGAGAGTGCTTTCCACTGTTCAGCTTCTTGTGTTTCCTTCGAGTCCTGTTGGTATTCTCGAATCAAATGTTGCTTGTCTGACAGAATGTTTAAAGTCTTGTCGAAGGTGTTAGTAGATGTAGGTATACCGCTCGGATAGATTTTCACTTTAAAGCTGCTCCATTGGATAAAGAAAATTAAGTTTAACTTCTGTCAGTTTAAAACGTTTGGAAACAACCTTCTCTCCCTCCCTTCGCAGTTAGCACTTGTTTGCTTCTCTACATGAGGATTCATACATACTAAGGAAGTCAACGATTTAAGAACACTTTCACAAAAAAAACAGCTCCTTGTCTCTATCTGTTCTTGGCTCAAGAATACAAAACGGGGAAACCTCAATGCTACCTGTGGGACACGGCGATAACTCTTTCTCTTCTCTTCGTCTCGGGTAAACCATGAAATTCCTCTAAAGGCCTTCAAAAGTCAAAAACCTCTCTCCTCGAATATGACACCAATAATTTTGAAGAAAAAAAAAACATATTCTTCAACGCCACCACTTCCAGCAACTCGTGTACAGTGTACACACGCACACTATGTACCTAACCACCCTTTCTCTGAGACACATTCCCCCTAATTAATCTCAATAAATCTAAATTAGTGGTTTTCAAGTTTTCACAAGCCGCAACCTAATTATTCCTCTGCAACAAGAAACAACAAAAAATAAAAAATAAAAAAGTGAAAGGAATCCCAATCCCAATCCCGAACGACAACGCGACACGAAACATGTAAAAGGACACCCGATCAAATCCCAAACTAATAAATCAGTGAGTTGCGGGTCATTTTACAATCTGCCGCCGCCGTTATAATATGCCAAAGGGAGGTTTTGAATATTCCACCCCTTTTGACACTCATCCACACAAACACCCTCCCACATATGTTTTCTCTTTGATTTCATCCAATTAGATAAAAAAAATATTTGACATATGCTCACATGCGAGGACCAAGGACCGACCACAAAAGTTTTAAGATTCAATTACGGTTCTAAGCTAATTAAGATTTTTTTTTCTTTTTTCCTGAGTGGGAATCCTTTTTCGCCAAAACAGAAGGATACCTGAGGGAAAAATCCTTCGTTTACACACAATCGGACTGATGATCATCGTAA
Organism: Criorhina ranunculi; assembly: GCA_951813785.1. Classification (NCBI taxonomy): domain Eukaryota; kingdom Metazoa; phylum Arthropoda; class Insecta; order Diptera; family Syrphidae; genus Criorhina; species Criorhina ranunculi. The sequence continues at coordinate 8,539,744 of OX638382.1, read as the reverse complement.
AGATAAGACATTTTCTCTCTCTCTCTCTTGTTGTCCAGTGAAAGGAATTTAAGGATTATCCAGACTATTTAGAGCACTGTACAACTATAATCCTTAAACTGTCTGTCTATGTCTGGTCAAAGGATCAATGCAAGTGAAAGCATTTTCTGCTACCGAATGTAGATCGGTTAAGGATTTCCAAATAAATTTTTTCCAAAAACCATCGCTGATAGGATCACTGTCCCATTTCGAGGGACACTCGATCGTTCATTTGTTTGCACTTGATTATGTATTAAGGACAATTCTGTGGAATAAAAGGTGCCAAGGCATGAACGTCTTATCGCGGATTTTGAATCAGGATTAGAAGTGTTGTTTTGCACTTCCTGTTCGAATTCAAGTTCCCAGACTGTGAGAGTTTGTTCTCGTGTCAACCGCTGTAAACTTAGCATATACAACAACCTTAGCTAATTCATGAATGAAATACAAAAATATTCGTACAAAAGAGCAATACAGTAGCCAACAGATTTGCCACTTCATTATGCGATTCGAGGACGAAAATTTTGTTTGAATCCCTCGAGCTAAGCCGATGATCCCTCTCACGTCATCAGGGGATTATTATGCGAAGGGGACGACACCGAAACATTGTGTAATTGTGTGTAAACCCTGTTTACCCTCTATTGAGGGTTAGACAATGTAACAGAGAAAAAAGGATCACACCTCGTCATCGATGTCTTTTCGTTGTCGTCATCAGTGCGAGAATGATGATGAAAGGATGACACAATGAAGTACTTTCCCTTTTCAATCTCTTTTCGTGTTGCCACGGTGACAGAGGACGAAAAGAATTGTTTCACTAGAACAAATTGAGGTTAAGGTTGGCTGTGAGGTGGTTGTTGCAATCTTTTGTATGGAAGAAGGATGTTTTGTACAAATGTTGGTTTTTCAATCTATTGTCTGTTGGTTTATTGTGCGATATTGGCACTGTACAGCGGCAGGATGTCACCATCATTTGAATGGGAAAGTTCGATGCGATTTGGAGCGTTCACATTGAAATGAGGGAACCTCTTGTCGACCACAAGGCAGCCATCTAGGTCCCATTCTTTTCATTTTAACTATAAACGATGTCGATAGGATCATCAAACACTCGCGGCTGTCTCCCTTTATGCCTAATCATCACAAGACTCCGCATCCTCCTTCAACAAGACCTCGATTTGATAGTTTTCCGATCTGGTGCCTCGAAAATTGTGTGGAACTTAATATGTGGCACCAATCTTCTCCCCGACTCTATCTTCTATACAACCAACCTATCTCCTTCGTTCAATCTCTTCGCGACCTCGGCATTTTATGCTCAATTTGGATGAGATTATCCTTAAGGCCGACTCTGTTCTAGGTTTTGTGAAACGGTGGTCCAAATAATTCACCAACTCATATGTAACCAGGCCCCCACCTGGAACACGCCAGTCAAGTGTGGTCCCCGTATCACCGTGTGCATATCTCAAGAATCGAAAGCATCTAGCGCCGTTTTCTTCGATTTGCTCTTTGAAGTCTATCTGGGAACGACCCTTTTATTCTGCCTTCCTATCAACTTTCAAGATTGAAAGAGTCCTCCAAGGCAAATACAAACATGCAATAGCTTCCACTTAGTCCCTTTGAGATTTTTAAACTCGAGGCGCATTGGCGGACACCGACTTATCCCTATAAGATTACCAGGAAGAGCCGTGGCGAAATTATGCAACCCTGTGGGCTGTATGAAGTCTTCTCAAGAGAAAAGTCACATCTAAAGTCCATCAAAGACTCAAAAAGTAGCCAAAAAAAAGCACTTAAACTACGGACAGCAGGACTATGACTATGAGTACCCTACAGTCTTGGCTAGAGTGTTCTCTTGTGGAAACCATTGACTAGGAGTTCAACGCTTAAAAGCTAGCGGTAAGAGCTGACAAACGCATTGCTTAGTCCGTGACGGACACTGGCGTAGGTTGCTGTCCCAGGAGATATAGTACAGTTTTCCGCAATTCCGAAGAAGAAGCTAAATTTTTACTGTCTTTAGAGGTTCCACATCTGTAAACGAGGTTTTTTGCTAAAACTTCACCAATCAATGAGCCTTAGCACTTGGATATACCGGGCAGCAAAAGATCAAATTAGCTCTCAAGTCAAAGAAGGAAGGTGTATCCCTTGCAAAGTTTCATGTTAAGCCTACTTGACACCTTCTTCGTTGCGGCAATAAGCATAGGAAGGGATGCGTAGCCTTTTTCAAATTGTGTCCCGTGCAGACTGTTACCATTCGTTTTTGCTTAGGCGGTCTCTGGTTCTAGTTTGGTTGTATGTGGGCCTAGAGATGACCCACCTTTGATCAGGAAGTGTGAGAATAGGCTTCTAGCCAGAAAATTTAAGGTCCAATGACTGAGGTGGCTGAGTCGTGTAGAGCGGATGGACACAAATGCTCCGGAAACCCGGAAAATCTTTGAATCCACCCCCGAGGGACGGCAAAGTTGAGAAAGATTGCAACTCAGCACGCCAATAGAAGGGGACATCAACCAACTTAACGTGCGAAATTTGAGAGGTAGCTAGCTAAAGATCGAGCAAACTGGAGACGCTTGTTGAAACTAGGAAAGCCGCAGAGTCGGTGGTAAACCAAGCACTAGAATTGGCCAGTTCCGAGAAATATTTTTCAGAGTGCTAGGCTATAAATTTGGATAGGAAGTCTTTTTCAGTGACATAGACGAAGTGGAACAGGCAGGAGAAAGTTATTCCAAACTGAAACCTTGTCGACTTCCTGATGGTAAAAGCGAGTACTTCCTTCAAAACAATCGTATCCGCACCTTTCTTCAAAAACGAGCTCTGAATGACGCAAATGACCCAAATTGGCAAAGGCTGTCGTACCAGTGGACAAAAGTCGCCTATAAAGGGCATATCCCTAGTCTGCATCTTATACAAAAACCATCACTTTCTCTTTGAATTTTCCCAGATTGTGTACCATAGACTGCCTTCGACAAGAGTGACATCCGCCAAACATCCCTCTTAATCCTCTTTTCACGCCTCTCATTCAGACTTAGTCAACCGTGATAATTTAATAAATTTAATAGACACACAAGCCAACATAGGATGTTCGAGGTCAACCGTTTTGTTTTTCTTTATTTAATTTACCAGCCCCCTCCTCTCTAAATCTCTTGCACGCTTTCCAATTAGACGCAAAACAAATTCCATATAATTGCTTGGCAACATGTTGCAAGTGGGTGTTGCTAAGCTGTTAACCCTTTTATAGAATTTCTCTGCACTTGTTCTTCTGTTAAGCTCTAGCATTCCACTGTAACTACTTAAGTGTCTAATAAGGCGAAGAAGACCTAAATTCCAATTTTCACAGAGATACATTCCTAACCTTCAGGGGAAATGACGAATTTTCCTTAAAAAAAAAACCGGGTGTACGCGTAGGTAAATTGAATTCAAAGTCCTCTTTCACATTCCCAAGGGTGTTATCATCCATGAATCAACTGAAGAGCTGGGGAGTTAGTCCCTTCAATTGAATTTTACCTCTCGGTACACAACCCTCAATGTTTGACAACTGATGGCGGTGGTGACACTTTACCAGTGATTTGCCCATTTACACGGGTGCTAATATACTTTTTGAATTAAATCTCGCGTGGAAAATGTGAAAATGTTGTTTGTCCTCTCTCTCTCTCTGTCGGGTACAGTGCTTGTCTCTTGTGTAATTTGATTCCAGGTGACAAAAAAAGGGACTTGTCGAGGGTGAACAATACATTTTGACAGAGTTATCCTGTACATTGAAGAGAGTTTGCATTTTTTTTTTTTGAGAATATTTTGTGTGTAAGTAGGCGATGTTATCGATGAATTTACGAATTAAGATTGTAATAAGAGGATTATTTAAGGATTCAGTTTAGGTTTATTCCTTAGACGAAGAGTGGACCATAAGCATTTAACTATACGTCCTAGGCATCACAGAGAAATCACATAAGAGACAGCATCCAAATTTAAAAACAGTGACAGAGAATAACTACGTAACACTAAGTCCCGACGATACGTAAACTGGTCGGCAATCTGCTTAAGGATAAGTGGTCAGTTTACTCTATCTGGCAACGCTACCAAGACTGTCTGCGATTTATGCGTTTCCAATGCTGGCTGTTGTGGATAGTACCGAAACTAGCACTCCTTCAACTTCAGCTCTACGTCAATCAGTCTTTCGAAACCCTTTTTTTTATAATTCACGAGGGGTTATGAATACCCTTATCATGCTATTCAGACAGCGCTAGTGTTGGTGTTGTGATTTTGAAACTCAGCTGGTATAAGGTTTCAGTCTTTTTGCTCCGAGGGTGGGTGTCCAGAATGACTGGGGAGAATTATTGGTACTATTGCCATTGCTTATAATTCACAGTATTTCTTTCGAACATCGCGATATCATTAATACGGTCAACACTTTCAAGCCATATGAACACCCTACTGCCAGTGTTATGCCAATGCAGTAGAGTTGACGTCAGCTTTTTTCGCCGATGATCGACTTTTTTTTTTTAGCAGGAATGATGAAAAGAGGATGGTTCTTAAGCTGTTAGTAAGGCTAAGTGCTGTCTTGATCACATCTCCATGGAGGAGGCTTAAAATAGAGCGGTCTTTGCCCTCCGATCCTAGTGAGCAATACCGGCAACAGGAACTTGCTTAAATCTCAAAATTGCGTTAAAATCCTTCAGCTCATTGCCGATGGTTTGTTAAGAAATCCGTTTGACTTCTCTCTCTGTGCGTCGCTATATGAGAATTTCAATCGGGAGTGGTAGCACAGTTAGAGTCAGTTTAGCGTTCCACCAACGAGTTGACATGGCTTCGCAAAACCAGTCAAAGGTGCGGTACGTGAAAGACCACAACATAATGTTTCATTATTCACTTGGCAAACATGCAGTTGTCTTCCAAGCGGGAACTTATCCTATCCTAAGGGCTAAGCTAACCTAACTCAGCTTGAAGCCTTCCTTCCTTGAGCATTTAACCCTTTTCTTGCTGAATTCAGTTTGCTGTCACTAAACAGTTTCTCGCTACTTTATTACTTAAGTAGATGGCGCCACAATCTGAGCCTTTTCAGTCAATTCGATTGTTTTATCTAGTTTCATGCACCAAGTTGGTTGGTTAGTTGGCTCTTTCTACAAGTGTGCACCTTTTTATACTGCGAAAGTGGATTCGACGTTTCATCCGTCTTAAGGGACGATGTTGTCATTCATCTAGGTCTTCTTAGCCTTGATGATGACGCTGATGTCGTTGTATCTCTTTCTCCAAGTTGGGAATGTAAGTAACTCGAGAAAGGCGCGACGAGGATACACAGGCTGGCATGTATTGATGCCTCTATAGCGTTATGTTAACAAGACATTGGGCAGAACTTATGGCTTTTCTCAGCTTGATTCTTCCTGGGATCCGTGGCTTCAGCATTCGATTTTTCTTTGGAGCCCAAGGGGCATTCATAAAGAATATATTCTGCCGTCCGTCTCTTTCTGTTCCCCATAAAGCCGTCGTTAAGAGCCTCAAATCATCCTTCTTTAACTTAAGTAATTCCCTAGTCTTGCTTTGAATTGGGTATATAAACATTTTCTCTTATCTCCAAAGGCTGTCGGCTTACCATTACGATTTTCCAAAGTTGTGCTCTAAAAAGAGGGTCCAGGTCCAACAAAGGGGCGACAAATGCCCTCGAAGCCTGCAGGCTTTGGAACCTAGACCACTGTCACTATATTTGTTGAAGTAAAGTCCTCGAGTGGACAGACCCCGACAAGCTTGGACCCTATCGTGTAGTTATTTAGTTCGAAGGCATTTTTGTGGGAAGGTAGGTAGGTACACTTAGACCAACAGTAATTCGATTGTTATACCACTGTGAGTGTTAGGGTTTCACCCCAGTCTACTCCTGAAACCATTTAGATTTCCTAATACAGAAGTTGATGCTAAACACCGTCATTCAGATCGTTAAAGAAGTAAGTATTCTCCTAAGGTCACAGGCCACAACCTACTGGCGGCCCACTTTAAAAGAATACGTTTAAGTACAAACGAGTTAAACCTACAGACGCAGAAGAGGACACAACCCACTTCCTATGCGAATGTGTCAGCCTATACAGAACTAGGAAGACGGCCTTCGGTAAACTAAATACTATTTCAACGACCTGGGTGACCTGTCTAAAAAGCCACCAAAAGCCATTTTAAAATTTACTACGAATTCATCAGGATGGTTCAGGAAGGCCGAACCATCGTAATTGCACTCACCCAGACCTTTCCCTTCTTTTTGTCTTTTCAGAATGGACATTCCACGTCAGAGAAACACAATGGATCCGTAGAGAACCCAGTGAAGGCTGCATCACGTGATGCATCCACCTCTTCAATGTATTCTCCTGAAGAGCCTTGTCTGATGTTTGCAAGGGTGGTCCACGTGCAGAGGAAGTACGCAAAAGATTCCTATTCCTCGTCTCTGCAGCTCCCACAGATATCGTTGAATTGAATACCCAAATCGCTGAGCACATGCCTGCCTAGGATGCCGTGCCCTGTGAGGACGTTAATTAGTTTCGAAAGCTCGTCTCTTTTTAGACGTATTAACGCTTTCGATGTCTTAGGATCCAGAACCTGCCATCCATGATTTGCTTTCGGCAGAGCATCGGTGTGAATCAGTCGAACATGGTCGAGCTTACTACATTGAGGTCCTTGTCTGGCTAATTCGTCAGCCGCACAGTGATCTGAAACCCAAAAAAGTGTTTGGGCCTGACTGTCTGAAAAATTATAAATGAAAACCGCTTTTGCTAAGCTTCAAGCGCCTTGGAACAGTCTTAACTGATCTCCTTTTAAAGAGATACCTACGTATACCTAGTTAAAGTGGTTCAAGCTTTAATGCACTTAATTTTCAATTTTCCAATTTGTATCCTTCAAGAGTCTCAATAAAATCAATAGAGCATTATATTCCCAAACAAGTACCTACACTCATCCAAACGCAAACAAGGACGCAATCTAACTTTTACGTCCAAAAAGGTTTCTATGGGTCAAGGTGACAAATTCTACACCTTCTTCCCTATCAACTCGAACAAAAAAAATTGTTTTATTAAATTTCTTCCTTCTTCATTGGACAAAAAAAAAACTCAAGAAAGCAATGGCGGACATACATCTCTGGGAACCGCCTTTTTCCAACTCTCACCCTTAAACACGCATTCTTTTACGAACCCCATTCAATCCATGCGCACTGCTGCTATCAATTGTCACGTTTCAATTCCACTTGTTCCTATTAAACGACACCTACAACTACACTTTTGTCACCATCATCATACAGCATAGCGATCATCCCTTTATGCAGCTTTCCCTGCTGCGACAGTGGATGGTGTTCAGATTCGAACTTCTAATTTTAGTTCAATGGGAACGTTCGTTGTGTACGGTTGAGGATTTTTGTAAATCGCTTTTGAAAAAAACAATCTTTTTGGGAAAACTTAACAGAAAAAGAAAAGATATTTGCATACCGGTACCGTGTTGTGTGGTGTTACAAACGGAAGTGTGGAAATTTTTCCAAGTGAATATGTGGTCCATGTCGATGTGGTGAAAATTTAATTTTTTTTTTTTCTGTGGATAACTTTTGAAATGTTTGACAAAAATATGGATACAACTTTGTCGTCATCGTTAAACGGTGACTTGGATTCAACGAGCTCCGGTGGGACAGCCTCTGATTCGACCATTAATCAGGATTTAATGTCACCCTCGTCGTATGGATCGATTTTTCTACCAAATTCAGGTTGGTTTTTGGGATTGGACATAGAGGGAGGTGTTTATGTATTTAGGCGGGCCATTGGGTGACATCGACATTGGTCTGGCCCTGACAAAGCTCGAAAAAAAAGAGTTCTAAACAAAATGTGACGAGAATAACTTTTATGTAATCCAAAAGTGAAAAACCTACGACATAGGGTATACAGTCCAAAGCCTTTCTTCTTCTTCTACTTCCGGTTTTCTGTTTTTATTTGAAGATCTTCACTTTGAAGTTAAACCATTAAAACTTGTGACAGTGGCCTTATTCTGCTTCTTATTCCCTTACTCCCGCCAAAAGTGTAGACCGAGTTCTTTTTTGACTAAGAACACCGTTAAACTTCATCAAAGTGTGCTTGAGTTCCTGGAGTCCCGCTTATTAGGACGTTGACATAAAGTTGCTACGAAACCAGCAAGTGAAAACCCTACAAATTGGGGTTTTTTACGACACAAGACACTTCGTGTTACAGAGCGTGTTACTGTGAACGTCCTCTTGGCCTAGTAGTTTGTACATTGAATTGTTAAATTTGTCAATTAAGTCGTTGTTCCGAGTCGGCGATAAAAATGCAGATCCATTCCATTCGAAAAATATAACCGGAACAACATCAATGGTTGCGAGAGGCTAGCTTTTGGCCGTCTTCCGGCGGTGGCATCTAATATTTGTATTTGCAAAGACTAGATTGGCTCTGTGGTTCAAAAGGCTTCCTTTACAAGTTTAAAGCCCCACAAGTCGGTTTTTTTTCACTCTCATTGCTTTCTATTCCAGTGCAAGTCGCTTATACTTGGATGATAGTAAGAAACCATTTTGCCAGCTTGACTAAGTAGACCTAGCTTTCCTGTTTCACCAAGCTGCATATATCCTACTTCGGTTGCATCTTTTATAAGGACCGTACCAACTTCAAAGATGTTTGAAGCTCATTACTGTCTTTGCTAACACTCAAGCAATTCTCCATTGCGCAAACGGGCTTTCAACAGTATTTACCGTCAGCCACGCCATCTTCGCTTCCCTATCCACATCTACTTTCATTTGATTGAGGTCCCATGGTCCTGTGAGAGAGTAAGGATAAGTCGTCAGCTTAGTCAAGGTAAAATGTTGTATAAGTCCAACGAAAACTTCCTTTCTGCTTCAATAAAACAGCACGTTACTCGAATACGATCCACAAGATGTTGAAATGTTCCATTTTGTCAACTTTCTACGACAAGCGGCCATTTTGTTTGAAATGTAAACAATTTTGCTGATTTGAGTAGTGTAAGAGTGAGAGACAATGAGAATGAGACCAATCAACTCTCAAAACTTGACTATGACTGACCATCAAAGATGTTAGGCATGTGACTTGATGAAGACGTATTTTACCCACTTCATCACACTTAGGTCTATGTGAACCCATTTTGGTTAAATTTTTTGGGTGACAACCATCCGGTAGCCCTTGCAAAATTTAGTGGATCTGAGAGAGGACCAGTCCTATTTCTTCCTTAACAGAGGTTTCGGCATGGACAGAAGAAATAGTTGGTGTCCTCGCCACATGCTCTGCATTTGTGTGTCATCATTATTCAATGTCTTAGCACTTTGTGAGCAGTAAGCGCCTTGGCAACTTTGACACACACATCCTTCCTTATAGGTTCTTGCTTTGTCATATCTGTAGGCTAAACTTTCCTTGATATTTCGCAGGTGGTTAATGAGTTCCACCTCTTGTTTTGCATGATCAAGGTCCTAAGTTAGCAGAGTATAAGTCCGATTGTACCATCCTTTCTAGTTCGTCAACTGTTTCATTATCTGGTACGCCCTTGTGACCAGGGACCCAGTAGAGTTCCACACCGTGCTGTGTGGGAAGATGCTTCACCTCTTCGTGACAACACTTCACCAAGCTTTGATGTGACTAACGTTGCATCAGCAATTGTCAATGTAAAACGTAAAATCCGCCGGAGATATTGTTAGTATTGCTTGAACCTACGTCTGGAGAACGCTGCTGTGATTAGGGGGTTTAAATGAGCCTCCTAGTTTCTCCGAGAAGAAACCTACTCCAACGTAGAAGGGCCATGAGGGTAGATAGATTTAGACTCATTGCAGAATGTTATTTGGTCCGAAAGACACACAAGGAAGGTCCTTTGAAGTCCCAATTCAAAGAGGTAGATTAGATGAAGTCAAATGCGAAATGACTATGGTCTCGGTTAGGAATCTATTTTGTTCTTCCCAGGAAGTTCGGAAGCTTTAGAGAATGAGCTTATTGCCAAGATTGTCGTAAGCGACAACTTCATGGTTCAAGGATCGGTTTTCTTAAACTAAATAGAGCTGGACACTCTCCAAAAAAAGTCACGAGGTTATTCTAGCCAGAATCCTTATGCTGTTGCTATCAAGATTCTTTAAAAAGTTTTAGTCTTCAGATGGCGAATCCCTCTCTTTGGATGGAGACTTAGATTCGTTCAACAGGAGTCCTAGTTTCTTGTGATTCTTGTGATTTCGATAGTTTAAGACCACCAAACCATAGCAACAGGCCTAACAATAAGAGGTTTTAAGTCAGTAGATCTTTTTGTTCGTCCTTCAGACGACAGATCATTGGAGACTTGGTCGCTTTAGAACTGTCTTTTGCACCAAAAGACTTCGTATGAGACTTGAAAGGACGAAAAGGTAACTGTGCCCTTAGGTTTCAAGTGTCTGAAGGGACGCTCTAAAAGAAAAAAAAAGCCCTTAGGACCCTTTGGTACACTTTCCAATGGAGACTCTGTAAGTCAACAACGAAATTTACATTAAGACTTAGAACAACTGAGACTCAGTCAAAAGCTTCTTGCTCATTGGATCTGGATAGTCAGGGTGTGTCAACAGTTGCTAGTACTGAAATTCTGGAACACAATCGACTTGTTTAAGTTCCCACAACGAGTGGACCGTAACCATTTCTGTTTCGAAACTAAGTCACTCAACCTTGTTCAAAATATTTCCCATACACTAATCGCCCCACTCCGCGCACACCTTTAAGCGCCGCCACCTCGACAAAAGCACAACTCTGTCTTGTGTTCTCATATTCCTTTGGCCCGATCACTGGAGCTCATCGTAGACATCTTGGATTTCAATATATGCTCGTGCTAGATGGTGCGCTTAGTGAAATTGGACTTTTCGTGTCATTGGCAAATTCTTCTGTCCATCAACAAAAGTCTTTCTCATTCCCCCCCTCTTTGTCTTTTGTAATATGACTTGTCTTGCCCTCCATGCACTTTCAAACCTGGATTACGTGACAAGCTTCGATTAGTCATCCATTACTTGGAATTAATTACAAAAAACTCTTGTGTTTCTTGTGAATCATTTGTAGGCTATCGGGGCAATATTTCCTGTAAGACCGTCCTCCATTTGGAAAAATTCTCACCATACTCCAGCGAGAAAGACATCGAACGAAGGTTCCATGACATAACGAATGAATTTGACAAATCCCCACCCGGTTCGTACCCTAGCTTGGGTGGGATTTTCGAGGGAACTGGTGATTTGAATGGAAACACAACGGCGGCGCTGGTAAAGAATACAATTGGAGAGATACATCAAAATGGACGAACCAATGGACAGTTTATCGGTGGACTGGGTAATGGAACGGGGAACTTTGATATCACCAGGAAGTGTTTGCCTTTCAGTACCGATCAGGTAAAGAGAGTAAAGTCCATCGTGTCTTGCAGAGGGTTAATGAATTCTTTGTTTTAGATCCAATGCATGTGTGAAGCCCTCCAACAGAAAGGTGACATCGAGAAGCTGGCAACATTTCTATGGAGTCTCCCGCCCAGTGAACTATTCAAAACCAACGAAAGCATTCTCAGGTATAGTTGCCTTCACCAGACCTAAACAAGCTTTTAAATAATTTGTTTTGTGTATTTTAACAGAGCCCGCGCAATAGTCTCCTATCACAGAGGCCTCTATCACGAACTATACAACCTGCTCGAATCGCACTGCTTCTCTGCCAAATATCATCCTGAATTGCAGAACCTTTGGTTCAAAGCCCACTACAAAGAAGCCGAGAAGGTGAGAGGAAGATCATTGGGCGCCGTTGACAAATATCGCCTGCGGAAGAAGTATCCCCTGCCAAAGACCATCTGGGATGGTGAGGAGACTGTCTATTGCTTTAAGGAAAAAAGTCGAAATGCCCTAAAGGACTGCTATGTGACAAATCGTTATCCGACACCCGATGAGAAAAAGACTTTGGCCAAGAAGACTGGACTAACCCTGACCCAAGTGTCGAATTGGTTCAAAAATCGAAGACAAAGGGATCGAACGCCACAACAGAGATCGTAAGTTTGTTGATGTTGAAATGATTGAATAGATGGCGCTACAGTCACAACCAAATCCAAATCTTAAAAACCTACACCCAAAGCATAGTTGGCTTTGCTCAGTTTATGTTTGCCCAAGTGCCTTGGACCGATTGTTGACCTACACTTACGTTTACGAAAATGAAAATAAAAATCATAATCACCCTCTCGCTTAGGAAAATCGTTAAAAAAAAATAAAAAATTGAATAACACTCCTCCATACACACATTCCACCAGAGACTTACAACTCCACAAACTGCAGTCAGAGGCACATCCCAAGAAAATCATTTGAAAAAGCAAAAAAATTGTCCATAAAACGGTCCCAGCCCAGACAATACCTCGACGCAAGTGCACTGGAGGTCTCCGATTACTAACTACTACTTCTACTCCATATCGCACTGCCTATAACGAGCTCGCTCTTGATCTCAATCAATCGACGGGAGATCGGTCTCTGGTCCACATATGCGTTCCAACCGAACCGTTTAATGACTCCGCTCTGCTCTCGGTTCGGCACTGCCACTCTGGCCTGGCAGTCTTTTGTTTTTTTCGCATGCGTTTCTCTGGTTTGGTTTCTTTGTTTTTGTATTTTTAGACCGATGGTCACCGAATGGCATTTTTTTTTTTGTCGAATCCCAAGAACCTTTGAATGGGCATATGGGCATGTGCCATGTCGAGCAAGACTTAAGGGTGAGACGACCAATTTGAATACACGATCAAGTGGATGCAAGGAACCGATGCGATGTTGATTTCTGAGATGCACGTGGTATGCGTTAAGTGTGAACGGTTCCTTGGAAAATCCATAAACATTGGATATCGTACGCACTTGGGATTTGATGTGGTACTTAGTGGAATCGAAGTGGAGGGGAGAGTCGTGTATCAACTATCAAGTGCACGTGATATGTTGAAGTTTAAGGGATTCGTGCCAATATAATCGATTGGAAGCTATATCGCCCAGTTCGATGGTTAGAGAGTCGATTCTTAGCCAAAGTCTTTGTACTTTGAGATGATACCGCAAATAGGCGTTATGTTGCTGGTTGGTCTATGCGGGTGGTATTGTCGAAGAACTTCAGGGAGAAGTTCATGGGTTTCTCATGAACGCAATTGGCATGCGTCTTCAGAATATAGTCAGACGAAGTGAATGTTTTTCTGTTTTCTGTCTCTCAGTAGGAAAGACTGTCCCAGCAATCACCGCCATATGTTGGACATAAGTTCGCACCGCCATCTTCAATACTTTTAAGGGATGAACCAAGTATTTGTGACGTCTTCTCAGTCTTTCTTCGAAAGACGAAAAAAGTCCACTGACAGCACAGTGTTTCAGAGAAACTGAGGCTGATCTTAAGCAGAAAGTCCTGAAAATTCCAAACGAAATTGGGTGCTAAGATCACTAAACGCGGTCTTTGTATACGTGTCTACAGAGCTATCGCCGCAGACCACTTTGTTAGGTCACTTTTTCGGCTCTTTCACCATGGTGATAGAACTCGCTGGTTTTTTCTGGAACTCGAACCTCACTTAGAAGAGGAACGCTCCAACCACTGACCCACGGTGACCACCCAAATGCGGTCAAGCTATCTACAGGAATGACTCCATTAGCTCTTTTGAGATTTTAGACTTTCTTTCGCTAGGTTGATGGACAGAAGTTGAGGTTCAGAGAATATATTTACTGAGTACTTCTGAGGAACAGTCTGGGGTGACAAAATGGATGGATATCGTTTCTTTTTTTTTCTCTCATCATGCCTCATCCACGATGTCCAAGTAAGAACTCCTTTCCCAATATCATCCTTTAAACTCCGAAAATCTGTAATGTGAGTCTCCAAAGTACTTAAGCTTCCGCAAGTCCCACAAATACCAATATCTTCGCGTGGAAGACTCTAGTACAATCCAGTAGTCGATAGAACTTTGAAATATTCTGTTCAGAGATTCTGAAAAGACACCCGTAACCCATCTTTGAGCCATCGATGTGGATTTCTTTTGTCAAATTTTTCAGCACGTTAGCCGTTCTTCCATTTCACCCTGTATTTGGGAGAGAAAGAGCGACAAAAGTAGGCTTAGTAGTGATGTAGTTGTGGTCCAAATTCTTAAGGATTGAATACTGTACAACGCTGTCCTTAAAGATGAGTATTAAGGTGTAGCCTCCATACAAGTTGTGTTCCAGTTAAACTTTGAATCAAGGGGCACGAACAGAAACCTAGGATAAATAATCGGAATGACTGCAGAGTATTGTCTAAATTGACATGAAGCCCGCATTTGCTAGATCAGTTAACCCCCTCTAGCCAAACCAATCAAATGTCCATGACCATAAGCTGTTGTAAAGGCTAAATACCACCACCCTGCAACGTTCCTTGTTGGCTAAGTCCGTGTTTCCTATTGTAGTCTCATTAAACTTTTCTTCTAGGCAAGACTGATCGTCTGGACTCTAGAGCTACAACTCACACAAGAAAAAATGTCAAACGACAAGATCCACTCCTGCTTTTCGTTAGATCCTGACCCCACCTTTACGTTACAGCCATCGGTACACTTTTGTTATGTATTATGTATGTTCGGCAGGGTTGTTTACAGCCCTTAGCACTACGGTTTCTCCTCAAAATACTATTGTGCCTTCCCTTACGTATTCTAAATTAATTATTTCACTCCAGAGGATGTCAAAAAGTTAAGGAACTTCTCTGGGTGGATGGCAATGAGCTGTTCCATTGGGACCACTTCGCCGCCAAGCATTCTCTTTGCGAGTTGAAAGAGGGCTAGACATTCCATTAGGATGTGTAGAGAGGGCTCTTTACTCTCAAGACAGTTCCAAGATTCATGCGGTGTATGTAGATGAATGTGTCCACTGAAAATTCCATTTAGGACTCTATGGTTGTTCCTATCAGGATTTAAAATGAAACTAGATATTCTTTGTGACGGTGTTGGGAATTGTTCTGCTTCTGTGGATTCTTGCAGGCAAAGACCTTTTGCATGTCTTATGTCCAGTGAGTCAGTTTTTTCATTACTCGTAAATTCCGGCAGGAATTCAGTGAAGGATAACCGTTTTGTTCCCATTGAAGGCAGAAATCACCTAACAGGTCTCTCGGATTAGCTTAGATTTGATGACAAGCGATTCAAGTGCTTTTAGGACAACTTGACTGTCTTAGAAGATAATGAAAGTGTTTCCCAAGACGTAGGAGGCATGGTTAAGTCTCAGACTCTTACCTAGTGCTGTAGTTTTACTTTAACACTTTTGTAATAAATTTCCTTTCCTATCTTTTCAGCGACATCATGTCAGTCCTTCCAGTCAATCAGTTGGATGCCTCTGGTTTCCCAAGAATGTTCAACGCACCTAGTTACTATCCAGAATCGATATTCAATGGACAATGAATAGACTATCAAACATACTCGTACCAGTAATAAGGTTTCCAAGTTCTCTCACTGACCAGAAAGTCCCACAAAACTCAATCGCAATAAAAACAAAAAAACACGCATAGTTTTAAGAATACTCTGTAAATTAATATGTATTGTTAAATATTCTCCTCTAGACTTAATTGTAATTGTAAAAAAAAAAAAATATGTTACCATACCCTGTACAGTAGAACTTAAGTTTGTTTCTTCTCTCTATTGTATGTGCAATTGTAAATAATAAAAATTAGAATATAAATAAAATATAATTTTAAAAGTTTAAAACCATCTATAGACTTTTTTTTTTAAAGCAACACCCTGTTAAAGCGAAATCAGAACAACAATGCCATCTACTCATCTGCTCTACATACGATTCTACTCATGGATTGTGCATCAGCTAAGTTGATGACACAACCAAAATCAGATATTTCCAACCACCTCCCAACTGTTTTGACATTTCTCTTCTGTTTTGTGATGACATCCCGTGGAATACACAAAAAGCCACAACACAACTAGGGACAGTTCCGTAATAAAAACAAAATAACCATTGTTAACCAATTCGCTTTGCAGTGATTTCCTATTGCAATTTGTTAATCGTCCATCGTTTCGCTGCACAATGATGGATTCTCAAGAGTAAACCCAGTTACCAGGCGTGGAAAACAACTTTGCACACCCAAATGGAAACGAATCAACAACCATCAATGGAGCACCAAAATGGCGATAACGACAAGCCAGACTGTAAATCTCACGCTAGTGAAGAGGAAAAACTCGAAAAAAGTGCCCAAATACCGAAGCAAACAATTTTCATAACACTCATCGCACAGGAACCGGCAATATTCAATCCTAGACACGATGACCACAGGAATCCATTGAAGAAAAGCGATCTATGGATGATGATTGCAAAGCGTGTTGGATGGACAGGTAAGTGATTTGATTGTGGATGTTGTTTCTGGCTAAGAAAAGATTGAAATTCTAGAACAATACTGCAAGTATAAGTGGAAAGCATTGCGTAACCAATACTGTCGGGAATTAAAACGAGCACGTGCCAATCCAAATGTTGTCATCAAGTGGAAGTACTTTCAAGAATTGGAATTCTTGAAGCCATATGCACTGCATAGGAAGTGAGTATTAATGGGGAATGGTGGAGGGTGTGGGAACCACAGTGGATTAATCAGTTTTCAGCATAAGGCCAATGAAAACGTAACTAATAGTCCATGTCGATGGAAATCGTAGGTGGGACACAATATAGCATGTGGTTCTTGTTGATTATCAGTACCTACAAGGTGGATCGGCTTTTCCTTCACTACTGGAACCTTATAGGTTTCGAACTCGTCTCTATAGGTTCCTGTTCGTTACTGAGCCTCAGACTGCGCCTCCAGGCATACAAGCTGTACCCTCTGAGAGCTAAAAAAGAACAAGGCCTATGGTCTTTTCGTAACATCGCCCTCCATTTGTAGAATGTGTTCATGTCAATCATTTGACGATGATTCGATCAGAGGTATAATCCAGCGTGAGGTAGCTAAGCCAGACACAGTTTTTCTTGACGTGAAAACGTACTAGAATTCAGAGTCTTGATTAAATTCTTTGCGCTTCGTGTCCTTTTTGGATACACTTAGCCATCATCGATCTATTCACTTCTGAGTCACTTTTTGCATCCTTCCTTCCTTGTGACATAAGTGGATCTAACTCAAGGTTCATTAGATTCATTTATTCCTGGGGATAGAAAGCTATCTGGACGAAGAGTTGAGCAGGCAAGAAAATACCCAAACTGTTCTTCGGAAGCCTCATTAGACGATGACATGTTGGCAGTTGCACTGCATTCATGTACGAGTACAAGCACTTCTAGTTAAGCAAGCCCATTCGGTGGCTTGTCCATCCAGCCCTAACCCTACAACCATCCTTCTTTCTTCCAGTTATCGTTCTAGAATATCCACAAGATCAACGTGTGAAACGGAGGAACAAGATGAGGAAGAGTCATCCAGCGGAAAGTACGACAAACTCTGTTCAGATATGAAAACAGAAGACTGGAACACTTACAGCAATTCCAGTCAGATGAATGCGTCATCTGATATAACATCACAAATAATGGATCAGATATCTCAGTCTGAGAACAATGTGGCTGAAGAACCTCAAGACGATGAAGACGACGACCCTATACATACATTTCTAAACATTGAAAGCTATTTTGAAAAGGAACTCATCAAAATGGTACAATCAGAGGAGGTGATTTACAATGTCAAACACTCATCGTATAGAAACATGAAACTGAAGCTGGAAATATGGCAGGAGATAGCCCGAAAGCTCAAACGAACGGGTGAGTAAAACGAAAATTCCAAAGGAATACATCGATTTCAGTGAGTTCTTCTCTCCTTTCAGTAAGACAGTGTCGCATGAAATGGAAAGCCCTTCGCGATCAATACATTCGGGAACTCAAACGTCTACGGCACATGGCAAATGCTGAGTATTTGCCACGTTGGAAGCACTACAATGCCCTGAAATTCTTAGAAAAGCACTTGCGTCTTAGGGGGTTGGTAATATCTTGTTTATTCCCACGAAATTAAACTCAATTTTGTCTGTTCACTTCCAGTGATTTGAATCGCAGCACAGTAAGCATCCAAAAGCCAGAATTAAACATCTGCATCGAGCAACTGGACCATGAACAAATGATAACAGCACCCAGAGAGGAAGATCAAGAGATGTCTCAGTTCATATTAAACGATGTATTTGCCGATTGTGGTCATACTAGGCAAAACGTTGAAGAGGAACAACAGTCCGCCTATGTGCTGAACGAGAAGCATAATCCATCAGTGGAAGAGACTGTCCTTCATTCACCAGCAGCAAATGATGACAACGATGAAGTTGGGGCTTTCTTTCGAGCCATTGCCATCAAGATCCGAAAGTCAAAGATGTCCTCGATGGCATTTACTGAGTTACAGATCGACATACTGCGCGTGATCACCAATGCGATGCGCGATCAATGAATTTATTTGTTTGTTTGAGATAGAGAGGCGCGCCACCAGCGTTCTCAGTGAAGGAAGAATTTATTTTATTTTTGTATCTGTGTGTTCATGTTCAAATTTTCAGTTATTTCGTTTGTTTAAGACTTATTTCTTAAAATAAACTTGTTTTTAAAAAAAAATCGTCGACTTATCGTTGTCAAAAGACGGATTGAGGTGCTGCTGGGGTACCCAGACTGCGTATCTGGGGGCGGGAGTGAGTTTTTATCGAGTTTGAAGTTGCATTCTACCCATCTAGCAAAGAATTTTAAAGGAAAGACGGAAAAAAAATGCACACTTTCCGAGCAGGTCCGGGGTCGGTGAGAAAAAAAAACTCATTTTTTGGGGTCTGCCTCGTGCCACATTCGACACTGCTGGGGAACCCAGGAAAACAAGTTTGTCCATACGCTGAGACAATCGCAAATTGGCAGCAGCATACAACACGTTTCCACAGCTAACGACTACCCACTGCTATGATCGATGAGCTGATAGAGTAGATAATTTAAATCGTAGCTTGGATACGCTTGATGCAGTGGTGGCAACGTCGATTTTTGCAAGGCCGTAGTGTGTTGAGGAGTCTACACACTCCACTTATTTGCATACGTCGTGTAGGAACTTTAACCACAAATTGTACTATATGCCAGATGGCAGGTGTAAAGAACTCTTTGGCACTGAAACCAGACGGCTACCAAAACATGCAGTATCCAGCCGATGGAATTAAAACCGCTATCCTCTTGTCAACTAACAGAACTTCAACATAAGAATAAACGTGTCCGGCCTGCCGTTGCTCTGCAAGACGATCCAAAGACGCTGTCGATGTATAAGCCAGGCTAAGAGAAGTTTGTAGCAGCTTGGCTGTTTGAAGTTTATCTGGATGGACCTCTGTGCAGTCGTGACTTAGCCACTCTTCCCAACAGCTATGGGTCTAACAGATCCTCTTAGTCAGAGAACAACGTTAGACAAATAGAGAGTGGGTAACAAACAACAGAGGCTACGTTGTGTCACTTAGTGAGGAGAATGGGAAGACCTTCCTAAAGAACCGAACGTTGACGAAGCTGCAACATACTTCGATATTGGTGTCATATTGGAGGTACCGGCAAGATAGCCCATGATACCACCAATATCAAGTTGGAACTCATTAAAAGAAAGCACCATTGCTCGAGGCTTATGTGATTGCAAACTACAATAAAAATAGAAAAGTCCCTAATGTGACCAGCATCATAACTAGAATCCACTACTTACTACGCGAAGAAAGCATTTGAAGAAGATTTCGAAGACCAAAAAGACGGACCCAAATTCGTGAAGTTACAATCGTAAGAAGGGTGGTGTATCCGGTCAAAAGAAACTTAAAACTGTGTATAGGATGACCGCTTTCGAGCACGTAAGGCTAAGCTATTCCAAGCAAATAAGTGACTTATCATAGTTTAAGTCATCCGTAAGCCTTCAAAAGATGGTTCCAAAAGATGAGCCACATTGAGACCCCTTTTGTTGGATTTGGACACATTTAACCTTGGTTAAGCTACACACAATTCGATTACTTCCCGCCTGAGACAAGGTTTCTCTTAAAAAATTAAACAAACAAGGTTAATAGGGCGAGAATATTCCGTTGCCCATCTGTAGTCATTAACAACCAGCTTATTAAGGACGATGATATCCCAGGCTGATGTAAACCTCCCTTAGATCAAAATCAAAAGACCAACACAACGAGACAACGAGCAGATTATAAACGCATGCAAATTAATTCACCGCCCGCGAAGAGGGTCGCAAAATTTTTCCACTTTATCCACTCTCATCCCAAGGATAACCAGTGAGAAGGACGAAAAAAAAAAGAACAACATCCCAGCAGAGCAGGAGAAAAAGACGAAGGAAAACCGAAAAAAAACGATGAAATTATGATACCAGATGATTTTCTATTTTTCACCACCACCATCGCGCCATCGCTTCAAGTTCGTCCTTTGTTTCTTGTTGAATCCTTGAGAATGTCTTCTCTCCTCTCGTCTGTTCATTGCTGAGCCGAGTTGGAAAGCATCAAAGTCAACCATAATGAAATTAGCTTCTGTTGCTTCCCTTCTCCGGTTTTTTTCTTTTCTTTTTTGTTTCCTTCTGTGTGCCTGGCAATTAAGTGGCGCACCTTTGAGTACACCTTGAGCGGAAGATCGTCCTTATTCCACCCATCATCTCTCTGTTTCTCATCTGACTGTGAGTGAAATCTACACGGTCTGTTGGGGATTGCAGCACCACCAGCAGAGCAGTACAGATAAAGAAGCGGAAAATCATCATAAATGCACCGATAGACAAACAGACGAGTTTTTAAGGATGTCACCACCCATAGCCATGATGGGTGGAGGAGAAGGGTCCTTCGCATGGAAAATCATAATTTTTCATTAGTTATCTCCTCAATTGAAGGGGACAGGCGAATGAATCCTTGTGAAATTAATTTTTTGAGACGTAAATCGACTAAAAATTCAACTCAACCGCAGGACGAATAATTTCAGTTTTTTCTGTGTTCCACCTCCTGATTGGCAATGGAATCCATCGGATGTACTAGATGATGGAAGGGAATTGGATTCGTTCGTTAATTAAATATTTACACACTGTCGTTGTCCCTCTTTGTTTTATCGTCAATTTGTGTTTGGATTTGTGGCCATTCTCCAGCAATCAAAGTTATACTACACTGGTATCCTGGTGGTCCTGGTTTGTTCGGTTTTTTTTTGTTGAATCTCTGCATCGTATTCCGATTTTGGACCGCCCTTAAACAATGCAGGTGTAACGAACTCGAAATAATCCGTTTAGGGTATGCTTGTCACTTTTTTTTTCTTGTTTCTACGGCTTTGGAAACGGACAAGGACATGCACAAAAAAAAAAATAGAAGCCGCATCGTCGATCAATTTGAAATTTAAAACAGGATTAAAATGTTTATTATTTCGCGAAGGATTTTCGAATAAAAAATTGGCTGTGAGTGTGGACATATGATACACAGATGGAGAGAGCAATCACCACTGGCTCGTGGCCAAGTAAATGAAAAGGATGTCTCGCGCGTTGATTTATGTAAAGTCCAATCGATCCAGTGACTAGTCGCTTTGATGCCAAAATTACCTCGTGAATCAGTCTTACAGAAGGAAAGGGTCCAGTAACACTATCCAGAGTTGTGTACAATTTTCCACAAGGAAAAAAAACTTCAAGCGCCATCTTTTGGTTAAAAATGACATTTGACATATCGCAGGGGGTGGGTCCGTAAGGTTGAAGCTACTAACTGTTCGAATAAACTTCATCTGACCACAAGGTAATTGGAAACCCTCAGCGTGATGCTTACCTAAGTGCACCCTAATTACCTCTCATACAAGGACCCTGCTACGTCTCTTGACAGAGAAGTGGCTACTAATGCAGCTCTGAGGCTAAAAGAGTCCCGAAATTGACCACGTCAGACTCGCTCGCCATTGATAATATGTATTCTGAAATCGAAAGCTTCAGTATACAGCGACCTAAAGCTATATTTGAGTTTCCCTTGACCCTTTCTAAGACTTTCGAAACGAATATTCACTGCGACAGTTCATGACCTAGTGGAAGTCTCAACTGGCGAGGTCTGGAAGTCATTAGGAATGAATCTAAGTCCAGGCTTGAGACTTTTAGGTCTAAAAAGTCCCCAAATTCCAAGCTTAGATTGGGAAATACTTGGAGGACTCTTAAGCTTAGTTAAGTATACGAGCTGTATACAACGGCTTAGCCCTCAACATGAGAAAAATTATCACCTGACAAGACATTAAGAACAGTAGCACTGCGGAATATACCAAGTTTCAGTCAAAGTCCGCGCTAAGGCTTAAAGAGTCAGGGCTGTGACCACCAGCGACGTAGTCGTGCTTCTATTCTGTCCTAGGTGAACCTTTTCTACCACAATTTCTGACAGAAGTGACAAGACAGAAGGACTAGTCAGAAGCAGGAGAAGCTAGACTTCTATACTGATAGCTTCAAGGCAGAGATCAGTACGAGACTGCACACTTTAGAGTCGGAAACGATTGTAATGTATTCCCAAACGAGATCACAGTAATCACGGAGCATGCGGTGAGGAAAGGAACATAGTCGGAGGATTCATAGTGCACACATACGTACGTGCAGAACCAATCTCTAGATTCGACAAGAGTCAGTTGAAGGCTCGCAAAATCTTCACAAAAGACTCCTTAATCTGGCATGCATTGGTGATTCTATGCTAGGTACCATGTCACAATGTTATTCCGGGAAGCAAGAGGGTGGATGAACTTGCAAAGGTTGGACCCGAGTGTCTTCCATGGATTTCCAGTTGATGATCAACCTGAATACATGGAAACCCTTCCCTGACCATTTGCCAGAATTGATTCCTTTTGCTGATAAAATCGGTCGCCAAGGACGTAATGAAAACTGTCGAAGCTGCAAAGACGGATGTCTTATGCGAATCTTCCGCTCTAGCCAGCAAAAGATTCAAATGACTCTTTCAAGTCTCTTCTTCCACGAGGAAGGGGATCTAAGTCATTCAGAGTTGCAAAGTCTTCTGTCTGCGAAAAGTAAAGTGACACTCTCAAGGGTCCTGATGACTAGTTTTTATGAACCGATCACGGATATCACAGGGCACTGACGAGCCTAACTTTCCCTTTCTTAAAATTCTAAACGTTGAATTTAATCAGGCTTGATGCAAATAAAGCAGAAACTTAGGGACTGTCTCCCCTGCAACCCCTAGGCCATCACAATGGGTCTACATTGACCTAAGTGTAACGGAGAAAGGACTTCCTTCCCCATCTTACCTAACCTAACCTAAGGACTGTCTCGCAAATGACTCTTTTCTGCGACATAAATCGGTCATAAATGGTCAGATAAGGCTAAGTAATGGTCGGCGTAATGCTTGAGTACAAGATCTGCCCTAAAGGTAGTTTTAAAAAATGGAAAAACCCATCGATACTCATTCTAGTCTCACGTTCCCCTCCTTCCCTTCAAAAACCTCAAACAAATCCAAACTTGTTGCCTAGGATGACTCAACCTTCCGATTTCTATTTTTCCCAATCAATTTCCGGGTTCAAGTGAGGTTACACCAGGTCAAGGAGAACACCATACCTTCCTGTACCCTGAATTCCTTCAAATCGAATTATCAATCTAAGATTAACCAACTTCCATAGCATCTGTGTCCCCCGGCATTCATCCCTGAAGCGGAGAGAGAGCAGCGAGAGTTGCCGGTAACATGTGTGTCTGGGATTTCACAACAAATCGTGACAAAAAACATTAATCGAGCTAAAGGGAGGTGGAGACACTAGATTTGGTCACATAGGGCGACAATCGAGATGAGAACTTTTGTTCGTTTTTTTTTATTATCTATTTGGGTGTGTCTGGACAATAGTTGGTGGTGTTTTGAGGGATGAGAACAGAGGAGAAACTTTCACTTGAAGGATTAATGATGCCCAGCGTCCGAATTGGTTCAAGTTTTAATGTTTTGGCATTATCCTTGCTTGTGGTATGTTTCAGTGTCAGGGGATTTATATTGACAGTTCCGCTTGCAATGTGTCAGTAATGGTGTCAAACTGCACTTGTTTGACGAAGTTATTAAAGATGTATTACCGTTAATAAATGTCAGAAGGAGAAAAAGTTTGTTTGGTTTGGTTAGAGATGATGGACGGGACCAAGTGAACACAGATTGCATACAATTTTGAGGGTTGGCTCACTGACGAAACGGTGAAATGACGAAAATGCGTTGTGTATATTAAAAGGTTTTTTTTTTCTTCCTCTTGGAGACTTGGATACAAGATTCATCACGGATGGCGGTTTGGTTTGGTGACAGATGTTGCCTGGCAAGTGGAGGATGTTATAATAAAGTCAAGAGTGTCAAACGTGGTCTATGAGAGTAATTTGAGCGCTGAGAAGCATGAAAACAGCGCGGTAATGGGGAAAGTTTGGAGAGATATTGCAAAGGAGTAACAAACACCGAGTTTTGATGGATTGAACTTTCATCACACTTTCACTTGTTGGCTAGGCATAGGGTGTTTTCATAAACTTTTGCACATGTCGCCGTACTCTTAAGAAAACTTTGAGACACTTTGGGGAAAGTAAAGAGGATGACATTCTCATAACAATGCTGTAGAGCATGAGTCCTTTTGTCAACCTGATTGGTTCGTACTAGTGCGTTTTTTATATGAAAGTCTTGTACAGTCATCTTTTCATCGATTTTAAGACCGTCTCTGACCGTATACAACTTGTTTGACTTTCCAAAATGACGATAGAGAATACATGCCGCTCCTTCAAGGTTTTTGAAGTCAGAAATGGGAGCAAACAAGCCAATGGACTAGAACTCAAAAGCCTTCATAGCTAAACACTGCTAGACAAGTCGAGAAAGTAGACTGTATAGTCTCGAACAATGACGGTGACATCAAACTAGATGTAGACAGCAGAATCGACATTTTTTCAACCCTAAGGCCAAGACTGCTCCACTTCAACGTTGAATCAGTTCTTCTTTTCAGATGCGGGACATGAAAAGTGACCACTCCATGCCACTCGTAAGCTGAAAACCTTCGTAAATATGCAAACCTTTTCAGCTAACTTAGGAGGCACAGTATTTTGAAAGTCTGTACAGGAGAACTTGAATACGCCATCGACATTGCATCTGTCTTCTCTTGTCTGCACAGATTATGAGTGATGATCCTGCTTAGCGACATGGACCTAGTCAAATGATGATTGTGCCTTGTCGAGCGAGATGCCTCAGCATCAACTAGTCTTTAGTAAAGCGCACAAGTAAAGTGGTTCCTTAATCAATTCGGCGGCAAAAAACTGATGGAATTGATGGCAGCTGTGTGGCAATCGAACTCCGAAGCTCCGGTCCTCTACCACAGACTGAAGTTGCATCTAAGTCCTTGCCTGACAACCTTCAAACGATGATTTCGTTACAATGTTCACCTCTTACTCTGCAATTGCTAGAATGTTTTCCTTCAACGCCTTAAGATTCTTTGGCCTCCTTACGTTGTCAAACTATGTAATGCAAGTGACCCTATGAAAAGAAGTCTGAAGCTGTCAGAGCTGTAAGACCTTTCTAAGAAATTAGACAGCCTGAGTGAGTGACACCATCCCACAGAACCGCATTTTGTCCCACAGAACCGTACTCAAATTCGTCGGGATATTAAAAAAGCATGGTTCTGTAGCTCACTTGAACACCTCAGTTCCCCAGAAGATGGCGATAGGTTGCGTCATTTATGATGGTTTTCCTTGAAATTCGTACCCTTAAGGGTTTAGATTGATGATGACTGAACTGCCGAAAGGCTTGTTGAACTTCAAGTCTCTCTCCATCTTCAAGTCAATTCGAGGGATCACCGCAAAACATCCAAATATGTCATCTACCTTCTTATGGATGTTTCTAGCTCTTCTTCAAGTACAAGTTCGACTGTTGACCTATCTCGTCCTCCTAAGTATCGAATTGACTGCACAGTCAGCATGATGACTGATCTCAGGCACATTCATCTTAATAAACTCGAAGTGACATAATCTGTGAGCTGCGAGGAAGAAGAGAAGGGTCGAGAGGAACAAAACAGACCAAGTGAGGCCTAGGTGAGGAACGCAGAAGGGACAATTTGCTCCATTCGCTGGAATAGACGGCAGTCATCGCACCATTTTTCAATGCAACCGTAGTCAGTTCGTCAAGTCCTTAAGAAAATATTGCAAAACAAACAATTTGACACTTCGACTGACTTCAAAATCATCTTCCTACACCTTCAGCAAGTAAAGCTGTGCCTTCGAGATCAGCTTCCTACGAAGAACTTGACACAAAGGACTTAAAGGAATCATTTGTGTCTTGTAATTATCCTAGATGAAATCCCACTAATGTCTAAAATGATCGTGTGACAAAGGCAGTATTACCAACTGTAAGTCAAACTTGGAAATTTTTGGACTAACTTTAACGTAAGTCTTGGAAACACATGTCCTAAGTCACAAGGTGAAGCTTAACCTATAAAAAGGTCAGTTAATCAACTACCATTCCTCAACAAAATGCCCGATGGCCCTTATTTCGTCGCGTTTCCTTACAAACTTTTGACAAACGCTTGACTAACCTTGTCAAACCCATCAAATAAAAAAGGAAGCGCTGTTCAACCCCGGGATTAATGCTCCTTGTAAGGATTTAACACACAACTCTTAGTTGAGAAGACTAGTGCTCTGCTTGGCTCTGACTGCACCACGATTTGAAAACGTTGGCCCTGACTTGACATCGATTGCTTGAAAAGTCATGTTCATTCATTCAGTCATTCATGCAATCATTCATTCCTTCCTTGTTTCAATCATTCATTCAGTCACTCATTCATTCATTCATTCAATTATTCAATCATTCATTTAATCAGTCCTCGGTCATTCATTCATTCATTTAATCATTCATTCCGTCCTTCATTCAATCATTCATTCAGTCACTCAATTGTTCATTCATTCAATCACTCATTCATTCAAGCATTCTTTCAGCCAGTCATTTGTTTATTCATTCAATCAGTCATACAGTCAGTCATTCATTCGTTTATTCATTCAGTCATTCTTCGAGATAAGCACGCTATCAAACTTTGGATTAAGCTCTCTTGGTGGAGCATCACTAAAGCAGATTGAGTTCTGTTTTTTTCTTTTATGGACTTTCTACCTCACATAGAGAGTCTGGCTTCCATTTTCCATTTCTTGATGACACTTGCACTCAATCTAACTAGACATTTCGTCCTTTCAATCCTCCTAAAGCTCTGTCACCTCAACATCGTATAGACTTCTGAAAATCCCATATTCAACCCAATTGTCTATCTATCACCAGCGGTAGCACGTCATTCTGTCTACATCCACTCGTCATTATCCGGGACACAACAAAGGCTTTTAACCGCGACCGTGTGAAAACATATGCAACGCACGTACTTTGCAATGCGTGTCATGGTTTTTTTTTTTCAGTTAGTCCTTGTCTGGCAGCTGGTTCATTATATGACATGTTATCCTGTCCAGCACAGTCGAACTGGAATATTGATTTTGTGGAACTTAAATTTTCCATCATAATCAGCTTCAAGGTTATAAAGAGAAGAATACACCACAGCTGCCAACGAACTGCTCCACAGGTACAAAGGAGCGCTAAAAGATAGATGGACTCTCCCAAGTGACACCCTATATACTAGTGTGGGGATGGTGTTTTAGGTATATAAAGACGGAACAACGGAACCTACATAAACTTCCACGCCCAGAAGTTAGTTTTTGTGAGTTTCTTTCATTTTTTTTCTTGTGTTTCCTTGTGCGCTTTCCTTTGGTTTCCTTTTTTTTCGAACAGAGAGCATGCGTTCTTGCAAACTGTAGATACAGATACGATATGTTGGTGATGGTGTGCACCTAAGAGATTCGTTTTCCCCCCCGCTAAACATTGACTTGGAGCTGGAGGGTTATTTGTTCGAAAATTTATTGAACTAGATACCGTTTTGCTGACACACACACACACAGAGACAGAGAGGCATGATAAATACTATCGGTCTTGTTGCCTTTGGGTAGATTTATGACCGCACCAATCCCTGGAGGAAGCTTCCTGAGAAACTCCATTCTCCGCCACCACTACTACAGCCACCATGCATCCGGGGCCCGATAATTTGAAATTCAAATGATTGAAGCGCGATTCCTCGATTATGATAACCGAATGATGTATTCGGGGCCAGGAGTCTTAAATTAGCTTCCATTGGATGGATGTCGGTTCGCGTCTTGCTCCACCACACACACACACACACCGTGTGATCAATCAACCGAAGCAGCCCCTGTTAAGTATCTCCATGTGCGAGTGGTCTAGTGAATGCAAGCTGTCGATGGAGGACGGGCGTCATCGTCGTCGGCGGGACTCAATTACTATCTCTCTACACAACCATCGTGGTGCGCGCAGCAATCGATGCAAGGAGGGGGTGTGCCGCCTAGAAGTTTACGACTGGAGAAGTGGGGGAGTTTAAACAAAGTTTCTATGTGTGTGTGTGTGTATGGAGGACACTGTATACTTGTGTACATAGGTCGTCGTTTAGTACATAAGAAGTTGCAGTATGTGTACCTAGTGGGAGCTCATTTTGAAAATTGTATGTCTTACGACTCGGTCGGGTGTAGGTGGCGTGGGACATGGAGTTTTATGGGTGCACAGCACGGAAAATGAATGAACTTAAAGTTAATGAGTTGTGTCGAGAGAGAGGGAGAGAGAGATGTGAGGGCTAGAGAGATACTTTTAGGAGACTTCAGATGGAAGCTGATTAGAGATACGAAAGGAAATGGCTTTAGGGAGAAAGTCACCAAGTGTTGTGGAATGTTTTATGATGAAGGCTTCATGAAAACAGTTTTGTTAAATGTAATTAATTTCAAGACGACCCCAAGATGGTGTTTTAGACGGGGGGAGGGGTTGAAAGTGGAGAACATACAACATTGTCACAGACAGACGTGGTGATGAATGGATTCTTGACTTTGTTGCAGCAACGAACGAAAAGGTGTCTGATATTCTTCAAATTTGCCCGCATTATGTAATTTTTGTGCAGCGCCATCTATCGATTGATACATACAACATACAACATTGTCACAGACTGACGTGGTGATGAATGGATTCTCGACTTTGTTGCAGCAACGAACGAAAAGGTGTCTGATATTCTTCAAATTTGCCCGCATTATGTAATTTTTGTGCAGCGCCATCTATCGATTGATACATACAACATTGTCACAGACTGACGTGGTGATGAATGGATTCTTGACTTTGTTGCAGCAACGAACGAATAGGTGTCTGATATTCTTCAAATTTGCCCGCATTATGTAATTTTTGTGAAGCGCCATCTATCGATTGATCGAAGAAATAGCTATCCAAGTTTCTAACCAGTTTTTTTAACAATCAAAACGAAGAGGTTTTATAAAACGCTGATTTTGGGAGAGGGAAGCTTACGGGAAGCAATGTGATCCCAAGATCGGCTTATAGACCGAAAGCAAGTAGGAACGACATTCGAGAGAAGTTCTAGTTCAAGGGAAATCACTACAGAATGCCTAAATAGGTGGAATTGAGGTCTGACACCGCTCATAGGTACTGTATTCTACGAAATGTTCCCAAATACAGCGAGGAAGGGCCTTTTCGGGTGTAGTTAGACGTGGAATGATACACTGTGGTCTTTCTGACAATCGGAAGCAGACTTAAGATGGGCTGGGCTGAATAAGAAGGAGTTGTCTTATCCCGTATACCTAGTCGACCTCTATCTTTGATCGGCTGATTGGCGACCTTTTATAGGGAATAACTCATCTGTTGTTCGTTGTGAAACTATTGGAAGAACATATATGATGTCGTAGCTAACGTTGCACCACTGAGCATACTAACTCAGGTTTGAGTCTCACCAAGAGCCAAATAGTTCTTTGAACTCTGAGGAGCTCCTCAATACATGCAAAAAAATAGAACTTGACTTTTACAATCGGGGTATCAATTGTATGCCTTTTGACAATCAGTCTGCGCCGTTAAAGTTTCTTTTTCGGTCGCTGAACTCAGATCGCTGAATAAAAGATCTGGCTTCTAGCCGCCACTATCGCGATGACAGTCTTAAGTGTTAAGAAACTCTTGCCTTGTTCGAAAAAAATCGCTCCCTTGCTAAATTTCAACTATAAAACAGTCTTCGAGGTGTTTGAATCCTGATCTTGATCTTCCATCTTAAAACCTTTTCTGCCACTGATTTGCTGATTGTTTTTAGGGTTGCCTTTGTTAAATTTTAGCTCACCTTTCCCTATGGATGGTATCTTTTTGGGGAGTATCTGACTATACCCTATGGCGTCTCAACCATCTTTCAACTTAAACTTGTTTCCTATATATAGTTCAGAACTTAAGCTCGTTTGCATCAGTACGCTTACATATCACCATCTCGCTCAGATATTGTGGTTAAGTATCCATATCATGTGAAGCTACCAATAAGGCCTCTTATATCTACCTCAACTGACAACATCACATACAGCTGTGACAGAAAGCTCAGGTTTGTTCATTCCTCTACACTCCAAATCTTGGCCAAGATACTTATACAAAGTCCAGCTGACACAAGAAGTGTTACCGGCTAGCGCCAAACCTCTTAGTCCACAACGGTTGTGGAGTTCCTGAACCTTCGTGGTGGTGGTGGCATCTGGCCTAATTTTGCTCAGGAAACCAACCAAGATTGTACGCAAAATGTCGTTGCGGAGCGACTCAATGGACACAGACAATGTTTATTTCTAGCACAATGGCTGTACGAGGCACCTAAGCGAAATAAAAATATCAATTTGTCTCGGCGATCGTGTGATTCAACACGAGGAGATTCTAGCAAACCACTCAAACACTGAAAGACAAAATTAAGCCTCCTCTTCGCGAAATACGAAAATTATGCCGGAACCTTCTAGAGAACGTGCCGAAAAGAGAAAACTGATCCTGTTTCTCTGCGAAACAGTTGGATCCCTGAATACATTTCTCTATTTCTCAAGTCGTTGCATCGTAAATGTCAAAAGACAAGGAAACAACTGTCATTGTCGAGTCTCGTTTAAAAATGCATTTTTCCCAAGACACAAACCTCTGAAAAATGACTTTAGATAGCGAATCTAATACCAAAGAAAAGCACGTTCAAAAACCGACTTGACACCATTCCTACCTCAGACTTGAATAGGAGAGAACTGATATGGAAGACTAGTCTACTTCGGTAAAAAGCTAGCAGCTGGATCAAAAAATTGATATGCGTCCAAGTAAAAAGTTTAGGGGACCTCATCCAACTTAGAGTATAGGTACCTAACTGGAAAGGCTTATAAGTTGAGGCGGGGGTTCCGCCCAAATTGCAGTTGGACTATCTGAAAAGCTATGTATTCTAGTGCGCCCTTTGTAACTTTCTTAATGTGGAACCTACACACTGAGACACATTCCCATTGTGGTACTGTGACCTTGGTCATTCTCACTTTATTCCATTTTTGATCCTTCGATCAAGACTTTGCGGATCCAGAAATGATTCTCATTAAGACCAGTCCTCACATTTTCCTCAAATAACCTTCTA
This sequence comes from Criorhina ranunculi, assembly GCA_951813785.1. NCBI lineage: Eukaryota > Metazoa > Arthropoda > Insecta > Diptera > Syrphidae > Criorhina > Criorhina ranunculi. The sequence continues at coordinate 8,508,378 of OX638382.1, read as the reverse complement.
AAACAGTTAGGTTCTCCCGGGGGAAGTACAAAACGCGTCCTTTCTGTATATTGCGTTAAGTATTTTCAGTTTTCTCACAAGATTGATGCTTTTGTCGCACATCTAGCAACTGTCTCCCTGATGAAGATTTTTTAGACGAGCAAGCCCGCTGACAGGTTCTGGTGTTGGCATAAGATAGATGCGCATAGATTACAACCCAAAGAGCACTAAGTAAGTCTTATGACACCCAGAAAACCACGCAAACACTCAGTCTTAGTCTTTTTTGCGCTAGGGAGGTGGAGGATCTTCCTCAGATGCCAATGGCCAGTACTTATGACATGCAGGATTCATATATGTATGTACGATTGTATGTATACCTAGTCCTAACGTAGAGTTTTCAGCCGATATCTGCAACTCAGACTTCTATCATTCCCCCGCAGGACTGCCGTTAGGTTTTATATTTCGCGAGGTGTCAGCTGCTTCTGCTGCCCTTCTTTGCTTTTCTATTCTCCGCAGCTCATTTTGAAGAGTCGTTACGTTGATGCCATCCAATTATCTTCCAACCGCAAGGCGTAACGATAGACTGGATCGACTGATTCTCAATACTGCGTGCTCGTTTATCTTCGTCTTCATCTGGGCATTCTGGGGAAGATGGTGAGCTGTTGTGTCCAAATCGGTGCTCAGACATAAACTGCGTAAGATGGTAGTTGCAGTCTCCATGCTTTCGACTTGTCCAGTCCAGAAACGTCGGTATGAATTTGCCTTTAATTGGATTCACGCAAAAAGCTTGCCACGTTTAGCTTGCTGACGGCGCCCTTTTCTTTAATTTTAATCACCTTACAATACAGTTGGCGTCGTCTTGACTCAAGGCCCTTCTATTATATATCCTGAGCATCTCATTCTACCATTCCCTATCGTCTGAAATGGTTCGAAAGTCGCTTATTGTCCGTACCACGCAGAGTCCTCCTCCTCCTTTTAGTCTCTTTCAGCCTTAGTACCTGCGCCCAGTCTAAGGCAAAATGTAGCAGAACTGAGGTGATATTCTCCTAGGTCCACCGATGTTAGGCAGTATGCGCAAAAGAGCTTCTTGCATTTGTGATGCCAAGCACTCCTTTGTGTCATAGAGCCATCATTCTCCTCCGATGGCACCTTTTGCGATATCGACTACCGCTTTTTTGATGGTCTGACGGTCCTTTTTTCTCTTCCACTACAGCGTGTCATCTATTACAGATTATCTTCTCGAAGATCTTGCCCATGGTATCCAATAAGCATACCTATTGGGATACCGCGGCGATATCATCTGCATACCCTACCAGGAAAGCATCTTCAGACATCTCTATACGAAGGATGCCATCGTAGGAAATATTCCAGAGGTCGTGTCTCAAGATCGAGCTCTGTGCTGCTCCAACAATGACTTCCTTTCTTCGCGTACCTGCTGTGGTCTTATATACCAATTCTCGGTCTTTGAGATGGTTAGGTTGTAGGGTTGGTTGCATTTATATACAGCCTCACTCGGATCTCTATGGATCCATTGTGTTCCCCGATGTATTGTGAGATACCACATGAGATAGTCCTTCATCATCCGCAAGAGATGCTCGGGAATATTAAAAATGTTTTCGAACGCACTCAGCATGTCTGCCCAACTAGCTGAGTTGAAGGCCTTTCGCACATCCATGAGTTGTTAGCAAAACTATCTTTTTTGAGTGGTAATTGCCCTCGTAAGGCCGTTTGGGCGGTCCTTACCACATCTTCAATTGATCCAATCCCTTTCTGAAGCCGTGCTGTCTTCGAGACAGATCCCTTGCTCTCTGTACTGCTGCCGTAAACCTTGATTTTAGCATTTTTTTTCCAAGAGTTTCCCTGCGGTGTCCAGCATACAAAGAGGTCTATATGTTGATGGGAGATCAGGATCTTCTTTCCTTTTGCTGATCAGTACAAAACGTTGCTTCTTCAAGCTCTTGGGGGAAGACTCCTTCTTGAAGACAGCTGTTGTACATGTAAAGCAGCAGCTGGGATCGTTTTTGGACAATCGACTTCCGTCGGTATTCTGTCAGGCCCGGGGTCTTTTCGATTCTGTTTTTTGCCGCGAGAATCAACTCTTCTTCGGTATTTCAAGTCGTTGGGCCCTAATTATGTGAGTGTTGAGCCTGATGATGATAAATTGAGCACAAATGCTTCCATAAAGTTCATTGGAATCCAACTCTCGAGTAAATAAACACAAAATTTGTGAAATATTTTCAAATTTTCACAACAAAATGTCTCTCAATCGAATTTATATACCAACCCACCTACCCCAAGCTGCGTGCGTGGGCAAGTATTTTAGTTTGCTTTCTTAAAAACCAATTAACCGCCTACATTCGTGCCGTAAAATTCCTTCCTCTAGACCCGTACTCATACAAAAAACCAGCTGGCTTGACCATTTCAACCGACAAAAATAAGAATTTATATCTATACAAGTTGTTTGGTCACTCTATAAATTAGGTGTGTGCCAACTCTTAGTATTTAGTGCCAACAAAAAAAAAAACGACACCCCATCGCCCCAGCACTAAGTATTTAATTTTCTCACAAGAAAAAAACAAGAAAACCAGACAATGAAGGCATACTTATGTACAAAAGATACTTTTTTTTTGTTTAAAGATACTCATGCGCACATGAGCACACAACTATGGGCGATGAATAGCAATAAGTATCTTTGTGGTATTTTTTGTTTTTTATTGGAAATTTATCGAGTATCTGTTGTGTTGTGTGTACCTCATGGAATCCATAACAAACTGTGTGTCCACAGCAAATTAATGTCATTTATTCGTCGAGTTAATGAGCAAGAAATTGTTGTTCTCTCGGTTATAAGCTAAATTACACATCAAATGTGGGTAGGTAGGTAGGGGCAGGGTATGAGATACACATAAATACTTTATTATGTATCCATCCAAACGAAAACGAGTTGCTAGGCAATTGACTATATATACCTACGAGTTGAAAAAAATTGCCCAAAAAAACGGACACAAACACAAGAAGAGAAGAGTTGAAACAGTATCTATCTACTCGTACCTACCTACAAGATACTTTATTTAGTTATCTCCATGTTAACACACTCTCGGACGGTACTAAAATCACTTTTAGATGCAGACAACTTCCTACGCCTAGTTTTTTTTCCTTCAAATTGTACCGTACCGAGAGAGTATCTTTCTCCCTCGTGTAACTTTGTGGTAGGTTCCATTTTGGGAACAAAACATCAAGTTGTTCCCACCACCACCACCACTCACAAGCGAGTTAATCTCTCTTCTATTGGTCGAACGAACAATGAACTGCAAACCGGTTTGGACGACCAATCCCATCGTACACGCATACAATTGGCCTAGAGAGTATAAATGTATCTACGAGGTATGGAGGCGTTACCCACTGCGCAGTAGTACAACGAATCATGTCGAATCCTTTCCCATCAGTATTTTTTCGGCTTTGACTTCTGGTTTTTGCGCTAACAGTTATCGTTGAACCCTCGAACGGGTGTGTTGGATGTGAATAGATACGTTTTGTATCTTTTTTTTGTTGTTGGTGTATCTTTCGCGTGTTGTTGTTGATTTCGTGTGCCGACAAAGATTCTTTTTGTTAAATTTTGTGTAACGAAACGGATAATAAATATTTTAAATTTAATTTAATACGCGCGGGGGGGGTGGAGAACAGTGTGTCATATGCGGACGTGAGTGAAAGTGAAGTGTACCAGGATACCCAGGAAGGATCCACATCGAATTAAATTTAAAAAAAAATCTTTAAATGTCTCGAATCGATTTGGATTTGGATAGATAAATTGTGCGTGCGTGCGTGCGAGTGTGTGTGTGAGAGATAGAAACTTGATAAAAGGATTTATTTTTTTATTTGTTATTATGGAAAGTAACACATTCGGAGGGAATCATTTGCCATCGCAAGCTTTGGTTGTACTATCGGAAGCTGCATCGGGATTGCATGAAGCGCTAAGGAATCAACGACCATTTCCAACGAGAGTAAGGTTTTTCAATTCAAAAAACAATAAACATTCCATTGTCCCTTGAACTTTATCGAACGAGCTTCTGTTAGAAACGTTCCGTTTCAAGTTTGAAGACTATAACCTACAAATTGTGGGAAAACTAGTGTAAGACAAAAATTCTTATAAAATCCGAGAAAAGAGTTGACAACTCTGGACGTAAGATGGCACCACGTGCATCGTTGCTAATTAGCTCACATATGGAAGGTTGTCATTGCCTTCGGCATTCTATCCGACGGGTGTTAACCACAATGTTTTACATATTCACCCTTGAAAAATCGAAGAAACCTTTGTAAGGCCTGAAGTTTTCGAAGGCTCCTTGATAAATCTTGTGATTTACAGTGAAATCTGAACTTAAGGTGGCGCTACAGTCCGGGGTGAACCTGGGCCTCAACCAACAAGCGTCTCCAGCCAGTTCGATCTTAAGCTAGCTGCCTCCAGTTTCGCACGTTAAGTTGGTTAAGCCCTGAACCGCGACCATCTATTCCCCGTCGGGAGTAAGAACTTTCAAAACATTTGAGGATTTTCTTCAGCTGATTTCACTGTAGACCGCGACTCAGGCGGCGCACGCAAGTGAAAGGGGACCTCAACCAACTCAAGATCGAGCTCGCTGGAGACGCTTGTTGGTTGAAAGCTAGGTCCACTCCGGATCTTAGGCTAAGATTTCACTGTAAATCCCAAGATTTATCAAGGAGCCTTCGAAAACTTCGACAAAACAAGGGTTTTTACTAAAAAATAAGTTGTACGGGACAGTCGGGTTGTAGGGATGGCTTCACATTATAATGCACAGGTTCACTCGAATCTCAAAGGATCCACCTTGTGTTCTGTACATACGGTCAACAGCGTCATCACTTTCCAAGTTCTTTCAGGTTAAGTTGAAGTGACTGCCAGCTGTTGTCAGCACACTTAGACCAGTGATGTGTCCATTGTGATACCACATGGATCTGGAGAGATCTCCTTACCTATTCGTTGAACCAATTGGAGCTTCTGCATGAAGCGAAGGAGGTTTCTGGCATCTCTGTTGTTTATCAGATCGCCTAATTCGTTGAAGTAGAATTCTCCTAGGTGGAGCCTCTTTTAAAGGGAGAGACAGTTCACAGACGTTTCGATTTCTCTTGATTTTATGGACCTCGGACCGACGATATTAGGCCGCTTTGCATCTATCACTATGCACTCCAATGAAACTACGATTGTAGATATACATTTTTGAATTGATTCCACTTCTATTCGAGTATAACTAGATATAACAAACGAATAAGACGTGAAGAACGCTTTTTTTGAAATCTGAAAAGAGCCATACGAAGCCATGACGCTTACCTTTCTTCTCTTCGTTCGACGTGAAGATGACGGGTAGACCCGTCTGTTGTTTCACAAGCTTTTACAGCCCTTCTCGGACTAAGTCAGAGGCCACTTATCCTGGGCACCCTACGTCTCCTGGAATGCAAATGGCGGGACATTCGCACAAAACATGCTAAGCAGTCTTTTGGTCTTCGAAACAAAGTGGTCTTCTTAAGGAGTGAGCTCTAGAGATCAAGTCGATGACAAACTTTGATTCTACCCTCCGATTCGCAGTCTTCCAATCTAACCAAGGAAGACCTCGCTTTAGGCACAAATTGCAAATAGCCAACGACCAAGCTTACTGGTGGGGCTTTTTGGCTGAGGCCCAAGTTCGCTTTTCAAAACAAACTAACAGGCAGACATGCTCAGCGTTTTGGGTACCTATAATCCGTTACGAATCCTGAATGAGCTGCAGAGAAGAACGCATTGCACACGTACCTTTGCAAGTGCCCAGCTCTTGCCTCGTCAAGGATCTAAATATGATGTGAACACTGCATGTACGGCCGACCGAAGCTGCTACAATGTAGGAAATCTAAATGATCTTAGGTGAAGATTGAGGTTTTCAACCCTAAGACACACAGTTGGGCTTACATTTGATCTTTTTCTTAGAGAATAACTCCAACTATCCAGTTAACAACGACATGTAGTGTGAGATCAGGCTTAGGCGATCAAAGACTAAACAGACTAAGACCGCCTACCATTATCCTTCTTCGTTTTTGGTTGTTCTCAACCTTGACGTCAGAAAGCCAACGTTTTGTATCGCTATTCGCTTTGGAAAATTCAGGAAGACTGCATGTTTACAAGGAAAGGGATCTCTCCTCTACTTGAAACTGTCAGGGGAAGTATCCTTTGAAAAGCTAAGCAAAGATGAAACAGGCTAGACAGTTGAGACCGACAAAAAAAAAAAGAAGACCAACGACCCTCTTAGCATCGAATGCACAAATCATCTCAACTTATACAGACCATTGGACAGTGGAAATCCATGCGGCTAAACTGGATATCACATCTAACTCTCACTGTTGCAGTTACAAACAATCTAAATGAGAAGGAAGCTCTTGATCATTGAAGATGCCCCGTCGTAGCTAGAGCAAGTCACGTTGCATTAGGAAACCGCTTCACTGAAAATTGTTGCTATTCTATTCTTTTTGAAACTCCTACTTACATACGATGGTCCGTTGTGGACCTAGACCTCAACCAACAATCATCTCTAGGTAGCTCGATAGCTGTGTTCAGTTTCGCATGCCAAGTTGATTGCGGTCCATTTTCACTTGCGTCACGGTTTTCCTTTTCTGCGTCGTCCAACAGCCACCAATGCCTGGTCTGAACAGATCCACCTCTATCAACCTCAATTCTGAGAGAAGTCACGATCATGAGAGTCGTGGTAACAAAATGGCGCAATTAAGTCTCTGACAAGTCGCTTCAAGCAACGAACCAACAACGGATAGCGATGCCTTACAACAGAAGAACCAACGCATGTCTCTCGCAGCTTTACACAGTTTCGTTGCTAGACCATCTTAAGCCTTGGAATGGCTATGTAAATGCCGCCATCATGTAGAATGAAACATTCCAAACAAAAGAGTTTTTTTCGAACACGGTGTTTCCAGTCATGTCGGAGATTTTTTGTGTCCGATTCACCAGTGAGTTCTAAACTTTCAGTAGGCTTCATCGGACTCGGACATGTCTTGTCAAAATGCCTTTATTGTGTTCATGACAAACTCCCCCTTTGTAGAACTGTCAACACCTTTGTGACATTCGGCGCCATTTGCAAAACAATTGACACTTTTCGAAACCTTCTAACACCCATATCACTGGGCATCCATCTCCAGATGAGTTCCACACTGAAACATCCCCGCAAAGCCTGTCATATATCACAAGCCTTATGCTCATATGTAACGTTTTAATTTAATATGTGAAATTCCACACACACACCCACATCCCTTCTGTCCCAAACTGAACTACGTACCACCCGCCGCCACAAAAATTGTCGGGAGCTGTTCCGTGTTTTTTTTTTTCGGCGTCCAACTCTCAACCTCATATTAATAACCGCAACGAAAGTACCAAGGAAATTAAATATAATAATTCATTGCAAGTTCGCAACAAGCAAGTTAAGTTATTAAATGGCGACGCGCGGTGGTATACAACGGTAAGCGGCAAGCCCAAGACCGAAAAAGCCACTTGTAATTCGCTTTGTCAAGGTAGAAATAATGTTTTTGCGGTTGTATCGTGGTATCGGGCGGGGGAAGGTTCTCTGTACCAAAAAAATAAGGACTAAGCACTCAGATTTATTATTATGCTTGCATGTATGTTTGTATGTTTGCATGAGAGTGCAGGACACCCCTAGGGCGGCGCGTATAAGAAATAAAGAAAAACTAAAACTGAAACTGAACTGTGCTATGAAATATATTTTCGCATCGTAATTTTCGGCGGTGGCGGCAGCGGCGGCGGTGGAAAATAATTTTCTCTTTCGTTTCGGTGGCCAAATTAAATGGAAGTTATGAAGGGACTAAGTGAAATATTAGGAGAGAGTTGGGGACATTTTTTCTTGTGTTTCATGTCGGTTGACACTAGTGCCATCTATCTTGACAATGTTGAATACATCCCAACGGGTAGAACCGAACACGAGAAATGCAGATCCTAGCGATGTCTCCTGTATCTCCTATGAAGACTGACGTGACTGACACGATTATTTGAGTCGAGCTGTTTCCAAGAAGTAGGTTAGGTAGAGGTTGAACCTTTGCCTTGTAATTCGCATTTAGGACGTGTTTGACCACCGAATTGAGTTGGCACCTTCCAAGGATTTTTTGTTTGTTTCTTGTGTGACATGGAGCCAAGGTACTAAATAGTTTTATGTCGACACATTGACACTAGCGCCATCTATCCAGTCTTAAAGTAACATAATCGAAACTCTATCTTTTGAGAATGAAAGCTGTAACCACACCCATAACAACCGACGGGTTTGTTGCCTGACAAAAGGAGTACCTAAGAATTGGCCTGGCTAAGGTCCAGGTGTACCCCAGACTGTAGCGCCACCTTAAGTAGGTAAGAACTGGCCAGTAGAAGACCAAGGAAATTATATGAAAGCTCAGCTCATAGCTTGAATATTTCAACGGAGTTGGCTTCAAATTCAGCTTTACTCGCACAGACTGCTTCACAATAAATGCCATTAGAGGTCTTAAAAGTCACTTGAGTTTTCGCGAACAGATCATTTTGCAGTGCATATATGTAGGTTCATCCCTTTTCTAACACAGATGGAGGAGAATTCTATTTCAACGACATAGGCGATCTGATAAACGCTTTATCAGAAGCTCCTGGAGTGGGTAACGAAATCCCTCCAGATCCTTGTGGTATCACAATGGACCTATCACTGGTCTAAGTGTGCTGGCAACAGCTGGCCCATAGATGTAGCTGATCCAAACTGGTTAGGGATTAGATCATAAGGGAAACAATCCACACAAGGTGACAACATTTTAAGGGTCAGTCTTGTCAGGTACCTTCACAGTCTTACATTAGTAAAAGGGTTACGGCTACACATGAATAATTTGGAGATCAAATGAAGGTCTACTTACAAATATTTCTAGGACTTCGTTTATACAATTGAAGGACTCACCTGAAAAGAAAAAGGAAAATTATTGCAAATATTTCGTACATCAAGTGTAGATAAAAATGAAAAATTGCGTAAAGTTGAGAAGTGAAACTTAAAGCGTAACGAAAAGTTAAACATGTTTTCTAATTTGTTGCATACCATTAGGCGCAAACTTAATTTTTGGCAAAGCTGATCAAATTGAAGAGTTTAGTGATTTTTATGCTGAGAGCATTGTTTGCTCGATCCTCAAGAAAAGAGAGCCTCTGAACTGAGTCAACTACAGAGGTATCAGTCTCCTTAACATCGCTTACAAAGACCTTATCTGCCGTGTTGTGTGTGGCTTTAGGCCAGAAAAGTTCATCTTCGACCAAATATTCACATTACAATAGATCTTGGGGAAAAAAAACCCAGGAGCTCCAAATCGATACACACCACCTCTTCATCGAGTTTAAGACCGGGCGTATGACAGCATCTATAGGGACGAGCTGAACAGAGCAAAGTGAACCGGTGAAGAGGAGTTCCTCTGCGCCACACTCAGGTCTCTAAGATCCATTGTGCTACCCATGCGGGTTACCCGCATAAAAAGTGTACTAGTAACTTCTTACTGCGTTAGTGGTACAAACCATCCTGTGGATTTGATAAAGCTGTTCACCGATCTTTCACCGGTTTACCAGATACTTCCTCGAGATCCCGGAAGAAATGTCGCCCGAGGAATTTATGTCCTAGATGGTACAGGCCGGGGCAGTGGCGGAGGAAGTGGGTTGTGTCCTCATGGACTTCCTTGTCTCCACAGCCTCTACATAGGTCTTTTTCCGTAACACGAAGTTGCTTAATGTGGTTCCGCAGAGTGTTATGACACCTACAAGGGTGGAGAGGGATTTGCTATCCTTTTATATAAGTCTGGCGGTCCTAGCCTTATCAAATACAGACCATAACTTCCTTGTGATGGCACAAGTGTCCAATGTGGACCATCTGTTGTTTGCCTTTCTTTGAGCTTTGTTCCCTGCTTTGAGCTTCAATGAGCAAGGCGGGATATTCATCGCAAAGCAGAGCCTTAGTCTGGCATCCTTGCCAAACTCGTCCCATTGTGCAGGATGACAATGGGTAATACACGCTGTGCATTAGAGGAAGACCGCAACTCAGGTTGAGCACGCAAGTGAAAGTGGACCTCAACCAAATTGGCATGCGAAACTGAAGCCAGATAGCTAAAGATCGAGCTGGCTGGAGACGCTTGTTGGTTGAGACCCAAGTCCATCCCGGACTGTAGTAAATTCCTTGATCGGAAAGGCCCACAAGAAGGGTCTATCAAAGTCCAAATATCGGACAGTGTAGTCCCAGCTAAGGTAGTTGCTTAGTATCTTGGCGTGTCCATATATATTCAGTCTCCAGTGCTTTGACTGTCTGATTCTGAGAGCGCTCTTCACTGCAGCCTCTTGCATGTAGAGATCTAGAGGCGGAAGGTTAAGAATTGCTTCCATTCCCACTGTTGGGGAATCGCATTGGTTGTTCCTATTCTTAGCGTGCCACCAGACAAATCCTTCGTACGTTAGTATGTGTCTAACTATGACAGAGTACATCCAGAGTGTTATTCAGGGCCTGGATCCCCAGTTTTTCAAGAGAATCTACTGAAGGTATAGAAGGCGACCGATGTTCACCTTTTTGTCGAATATAGGGCCCAAGTATTTCGCATTATCAGACAGCTTAAGGGGAGTGCTCTCAATGGCCGGTAGTCTGAAGGTATCACTAGATTCATTTTTTGTTCCCACTTCCTCCAGCAATTGGATGCTTGAAGGCGTGGGTCAGTCTTTGCTGCTTCATTTCTTTGGTCGAGTAGAACCTACGTCGAGTAGTAATGAGTGAAGGCATCGTTTCGATCGCTTGCTATCGGAGTGATGCATGCTAATCGCTAGATTTTTGTGGCGAGCAACCAGACCAGGCAACGAAATGATGGCAGTGTAAGACCATATTCCTTTGTCCGGCTTCATTAAACCTTCAAAATTGACAAGAAAAGCCTTCTAAATCTGACCACAATCGATTGTCACAAATCGATGGCAATTATCGAAATACTTTGAGGGTGGCACCACATTGTTGACTGTCTATTGCTTGTTTAAATGTCAAGGAGTCTCCAACTGCTTTCCTAACTGCGGCCGTGATGTGCATTTTTTGACAGACTCAACTATTACAAGCTCATTCACCTTCCCAATCGATAACTCATTTTCTTAAAACGACGAACGCCTCAATCTAAAAATTATTTCTCATGCAGAAAATGTCCTTAAAATTGTGTTATTGCATCTCGACTCGACACAAATAAGGAAGTGCGATGAAAAAATAAAAAAATGTGTTTAAACGTCACAAAAAAAAAAAAGGAAACGAACGGAGAATCATTTTGACCCGAAGCCATGTAACCACATTTTGGTTGTCGTCTTCGCTCCAAAAGCAAACATGGGCGGTAATCGTTTCGTAATACAGTTACAATATCCCACCCCTTCAGGATGAGATGTGATTCTTTTTTTTTTCTCTCTGGTTTTGTCAGAACAGGATCCTCTTTCTCAACCAAATATGGTGATGTACATACTTTTCGTCCACCAACACACACAAGAGAGTTGTAAGAGTTTTTTTTTTGCTCCTTCGTGGGCCTTTTGATGATGTTAAACCGACCGTGAAAGGAGTTTCCATAAAATCTAATTTAGTTTGTCCCCGGATGCAGGGCAATACCACGAAACTGGTGTTCCAGAAACTTCCAAGATGATGTGTTGATGATGAGATTGTAACTTGTAAGTGCAACCGGGGCGAGGAAAGGATATAAAAACTTAAAATTGTGTGCTTTTCAACGTTGCTTTGGTGTGGGTTGGACGTTTCACGATTTGCTGCATTTGAGTTTTGCGGCGGCAGGATGCTTCTTTATTGTCCTGCGGCGCGATATTTTTATTTTTTTTTCGTTTGGGAAATGGAAAAAGTTTCAATTTTCACTTTTTTATTTAAATTGTTGGTTGAGACTGATCTAGTGGAGGCAATCCACAGGTCAGAAGCCCCTTAAAGAGGTAATTCATGGGACGTTTCATTGCTTCAGACAGTGGTTGGGTACAAGAGTGTTTAGAGACATAACCTTTCTTTACCTTGTATAACCACTGATGATGCCAACTGACAGTCAAACATCGTTCATCAAAACTGGGCTAGACGCTACAATGGCACACAGAACTGATGGCTACTCACCATCCACGTCTTGATCGCGATCTCTTCCTGACCCTCGATCGAGAAGTACGCAACAAAATCAGAAAACCAAGGTATATCCCCTTATGTAGCACCGACAGGCTAGGTGATCCCCCTTAACGCGTCAAAAGTTAGAATTAACTCCGAGCAGAGTGTAGAATGATTCTTCGTCGTAATATTCAAATCGTCAAAAATCAAAAATCCAGTGCCGTAGGAGTGGGCGTGGGGGGGGGGTGAAGGGGGATTAATCTCTCGATGAGTTTGCGAAATATAGTGGAACTTCCCTAAACTCCAAAAATCAAACTCAACAAACTCGATGGCTCAGTCAAATCCCCCTCGCAACCAGCTATCTACGCCACTGCCAATATCCAAGTATGATCGCTAACAAGCATCACACGTGGCTAACAGGCGTTTGACAGAGGGCGACCTTTGACAGCATGTATAACTCTTCCAGAGAGCACGATGTGGATAAATAGAACTCTAGTAGTGGATGCAGACTGTGACTGGGCTGTGCTGACAAGGGTAAACGGGAGCTGCCCCCAAGGTGGCCTTCTAGTTCTGTCTCCTCTGCAGTGGGGCACGGGGAAGGGTCGAACCTGGAACCTTCAGCGTGACAAGCGATGATGCAACCACTTAACCATGGCCACTGTTCTCTGTTTTACAGTCTTGATAGTTCTAGAATCTACGATCAAGCAAATAAGGACGACTTTGCTGTATTTGTCTGTTGGTCTTTCCCTGCGAACTGTCGGCTTCAAGGCGCAGATGACCCTGGAGAGATGTGATTGACCGATGGTGTACTAGGAATGGTTGTTAGTTTTTCCTTATTCTACTTCGACCCTTGGATGCTCATAGCCTGAATTTACGCCGCTTTTTATCCTTCACAGTCCCAGGCAGGCATGCTGCTTCTAGTTTACTAGACCAACCCTCTTAAAACTGAAGTTGTTCCCTTCACTAGAAAGACGAAGTTGGCTGGATTGACTCAATCTTTACCCAAAGGCGTTAGAATTCCACTCGTCAACGAAGCTTGGATAGGACATGTTGAGTCTAAAGCACATCGTGCACTATTGGCTTTCTTTCAGTGTCAAGGCGCTTTTGTCTAAACATGGGACTTGTCAGCGAAAAGAGTATTGTGACTCTATTAGGCGGTCCTTTGCATGTGTCGGTTGCCTGGTGGAATGAGCTATTTTCATTAGACGGCTGGTCTCGGCTGCACCAGGGCTTTCTCAAAACAACTGGCTTTACTCTAGATGAAATACTTAAGAAAATTCAGCAGAAGGGTTGTACCTGCTGGAAGTAGGTAGGTACTGTCTGAGTGCTCCACTGTTGTGTTTCATCACTGGTAGATTGTGAAGAATTTAGCTGTCGGCCTTGTTGTGACGTCTTTTCAAACAGCATTTGTGGCGTATAAAGACTACTCGATGGACAACATAACGGAATTGGCAATGTCTTCATGAGAATTTTGCTTCGACATCTAATTTCTGTTAGCAGTGGAGTCACACACAGCCACCTGTGCCATTGTTTTAATCAGTTTACTTCATCTTCACCAGTGTGTGCTGCAACCATCTCTCCATGCACCCAATTGCATCTTGGAATAGATTGTTTAATACTATTCCTAATCAGCTACTGGTCCAAACATTGCCCACGGGCTACACGTCCACCCTTTCCCTTACCTTCGATCACAAGTAGTACGCCAAATTCTTGGGCAAAACTGGTGCCGGGCCAGCCTCTGTTAACCCCGCAAAGGTACAGCAAAAGAAGGAACCCGCTGCTCCTAAAAAAGAGAAGATGCCAAGGAAACCCTTAACTTCGACAAATAAGGCATAAATAGACAAACAGTTCAAGTTTGACAGCCAACCTCCTCATTTCGTGTTCTCAACAAGGTTAGGTTGAAGTGACTGTCAACTTACAACAGCGATAGGTCGAATATGTTCTCAACAAATTTTCTAAGCAATTTCCGAACAAAAAACAAACATTACAGGTCACTACGCCCAACCTGATGGCACCCCATTTCAATTCGCATGTCCTTACCCCCCTTCAAAACAAAAGAGAAACAAAAAACCCGCAATACAAACGTTCAAATCGATTTGTTTGGAATTTGCATAAAGCAAAGAGCATTCCTGTCGGACATTGTCGGACATAATCTCCGAACACAATAAAATTCGTAATTTGAGATCACGATGAGGCGAGAGTTTGCTTGGTGCGCGCATATACATACAGTAGCGTGCCGCCACCGCCACCGCTGGATCAGAAGGAGCCACATTCATGTGTAAATCCCCTCTCTGACAGCACTGGTATTGGCACTGGAACTGGCACCCAACGCGCTAGAGTTCACAACGCAAAAACCATGAATAAAACATTTTTGTTGTTGTTGGTTCTTCTCTAGTGCTACTGTTTTACCTTGGAGACTTTGCAAGTGGAGAGTGCAACCTTTTCACCCATGTTTAGGATTCAAGAATCAATATATTACACGCAAAAAGGACACACTACAACCGTGTGTGTGTGTGAATGTTTCGATTGTTGCTAGCAACCATCATCATCATCATTGTCGTCCTCCTCCTCCTCTTCGTCCTCATCCTTCTCCATCGTCATTGTTGTCATCGAAATGACTCTGGGTTTCTTGGAAACGAACAAGATCAAGACTTACTCGCGTTTTGTATCCCAAGAGCAGCAGCAGCAGCGGTTTATTAACGGCAATAAATCAGCGTGCACCACTAAACATATTGTTTTCCGCTGTTTTATAGGTTATGTCGTCGATGCTCTCTGGAGTGGAGTGAATTTCCTCACTACCAGGATGGATGCAAACAATATGTCCACTTTATATGATAAACATTTTTGACAACAATAGGATGATATCTCATGTTTGTTGGAAGCTCGGCGGCAGCGGCAGCGGCTCCGATGAGCTTCGGCGAAATCGAATATTGTGTTCCCATCGGGAACGGGAGCAGACGCACGCACACAAGTTCATATAGAATTCCTTCCACACCCAACTTCATAAATAAGATGATGGTGGTGGAGTCCGAGTTGAAATCGAGACCACGAGCACGACCAAGACTGGGACTGGGACTCTGGTGAGAATGGTGCCACTGCCAACGAGGTACACACATGTCGTTATGAGACTGCAACGTGCAACAGTGATGGCTAATAAGGATATTGTTGTGGATATAATTAGTGGACAATGACTTGAGAGTGTGGAACTACTGTTGTGCGGTTGGGTGGAGTTATTATGGGAACTCGAGTTGTTGTCCAGAGATGGCTGGTTGTCTGGAGTTATTTTCAGCTGAAGATCGAGTATTTTTATGGCACCGAGGGAATTTTAGTGGACAGTGGGCTTTCTATTAAGAGCCGATGGAAGCTTTATGTGGGGAATGGTGCGAAACAGATGCAATGTCACATGCCATCCACCGAATGACATTTGACTGTATGAGGATATGTAGGATGAACTAGACTAGATCTGAGTCTGGAATAGTGCTCTTCAACGTGAGTCTAACTTTGACGGAGTCTGATCTAGCTGCGATAAATAAGACGTTCTCAACTTGAGTACAATGCTCGTATGTTGTCAGGTGCTTCTCAAACCATACTGCACCTGCTGAATTGGATCCAGGACCGTCGCTTGAGCGTTGCCGTAATGTCATTCCTGCTCAAGTAGCTAGTTCTATTCCCCCTTTCAACAGTTTTCTCCTTACACTCGTCCTGCATGGAACGCTCTTCCATTTAGCCTTGATCCTACATTCGGTTGTTCGGTGACAAACAGAGATTCCTTTCTGAGTCGAATAAAACTCATTACGATCAACAAACATTCAAAACCGATGTACAGTGCAACCTCCATGCCATCTATCGCACAGAGATTTATTTTGAAGTCTACTTTTAGGGGCACGACGAATTTATCAGGCAGGGTGCAACTTAATCGCCCCTTGCAGGCTGTAACTCAAAGAACAGATGGTTCCACCTGTCTCAAGTTTGGCCAGAGCTGGATCACAAATGCTGTCACTGTCTTGTCAGACAGCATAGGCTGGGCCTTCTCTATAATGATTCTTTTTTGAGACTGTATGGCCCTTTTCTACGGATCCAGCTCTCTCAGCTCGAAGAAGTGTCTACCTAGGAGCCAGCTTCTTTGACAGTCTAAACGAACTAGCTGACACCAGCATAGGCAGCCTCTAGCGCTTTATAGCAAGCTCCGGCTGGTGCTGTGTGGAAATTTTCTGGACGAACCTACAGTTCCATGTCCAACTGTGGCTGCATCAAATGGAACCTGCCTCTCTAACATAATCTTACAGTGAAAATTGGCTCTTCACGATGATAGTACCTGAATACTCGAATTGACATTAAGGACCCAACAGAGTCACCTTTCCCTGGGTACTACGCCCCATGTAGGATTACAGAAAGCGATCGACAAACTAGCAAGGAAAAGCCTTAGAAACCGCGTTCGTTGGACCGAGGAACTTTTGAGAAAGAACGAGGAACACGAAATTACCAAGCTCTGAGTTAGACATTCCAAAATGTGACCGACCAGAGAGATTCTGGACCACTATAACCGAAGCAGATGGAAGGAGCATGTTAAGAGGTCTATGTAGACTTAAAGAACATATTAGAGTCATACTGGAGCACACCTCCTCATAAAAGAACAGAAAACTTGCGGGCTTAGCTTCTATCAGAAGGAGACTAGATCCACTACAGATAGTCCGGTGCATCGGAGCAGTTGGACTGAAGGAAGTGAGCAAGAGGGAGGCTCGATCCACTACAGATACTCCGGTGTATCAAGGCAGATGGACTTGAGGAAGTAAGGAAGAGGCAGTGTTCAGCGAGGCTGTCGGCTCTCCATTAGAGTCGGCACTGCAAGGTGGTTCCTACTTCAAAATAGAATTCAGGTCCAACAAGCACTCTCGAAGGCTTCATGCTTTGGAATCGAAGCCAATGGGACTGTATATTTGTTGAAGCTTGAGGCAGTTGACGTCTGGGACAAACTTTGAAACACGATGGGTTCGTTAATTAGTTCGATGTGGTCCTCTGAGAAAGGGTACACTTAGACTAAAAGTTCGTCCATTGTGATGCTACTGTGAGTGCAAGGGCTATTATTATTGGTTAGGCTCTACCACAAACGCATATGGCACTGCGATCTGAAAGATCTATTGTGCCTGGAGCAAGAGTTGGGCCTAAGTCTTAAATTTCCTAACGTGGGAATTAAGAAGCTGGCGGAGTTCAAATAATTTAGATCTTTAAACAAGGAGGAAGTGTGCAATAGATTCTTCCTTTTACTTGTCTCTACAGGTCCAACAGAAATGGTTGCCTGCCTAGGTTGCAGAGCCCTGTAGGGACGTTAGTTAATTTCGAGAGCTGGTCTCTTTGTTATCGAATTAAGGCTTTCGATCTCTTAGGATCGGGGGTCATCTATGATTTGCTTTCGACAGAGAATTGGCGACATAGGCGCTTTGACATGGTCGAGCTTCCTACTGTCTGCCTCTCGACAGCTTTGTCTGGCTAATTCGTCAGCCGTACTTACTAACTTACTTAGGAGGCGCTACAGTTCGGGGTGAACCTGGGCCTCAAGTTAGCCCGATTCTTAGCTAAACCCCTTCAGTTATGTACTCCAAGTTGGTTGAGGTCCCCTTCTACTTGTCCGCGCCACCCTACTGCGTTGTCCCTCCGGGTTGGATTCGAAGACTCTTCGGGCCGGAGCGTTGGTGTCGATTCGTCAGCCGCACAGTTCCCCGGAATGTCGCTGTGACCAACGAGGGTCAGAACGATCTCGTTTAGAGACACGTAGCTAGATTGTTTTATATTCGATACAAGGGATGGCCCGCTTACAATAAAAACAGGACGAATGACTTCATCAACAGAACTCGCATTGAGACAGCAAGAGTTCAGCGATTAGCATGGGCCAATGGCCAATTGGCTCACACGCTGCCAAGTTAGGCATTCTGTTCAACCCTCACTGCCTTTGTTTCACTCTCTCTGTAACTGGCCGGCTTTAGGCACCCCTTAAGGAATTATCAGAGATTTCTGACATAAAATTCTGCAACTTGTGCTTCTGGTTGGACCTTAGCAGACAACCACTTCTACCAACCTACCTACAAGGCATCTTATCGAGTATTTCGTCATCCCAAGCTCAAGTTGGGGGAGTACCTCTACAATCTACAAGTATCCAACTTCATCCTCCACTGAATGCTTCCAAATTCACTCATCTCAGGCAGATTGACCTCAAAACCATGCCATGTCCCACTTTGAGTCGTCAAATTTCATCATCTCCCATCATCAATCAAGCCACTTCCACCTTTTTTAATTAATGACCTCCAACTACGACGCTTTGCGCGGTCTTATTAAAAATAATCAACTCCCCATTGGTCGGTGTAGGTACTTCACCACTCCATATGGATGGAGCCACCGTTGTTTTTTCCTTATTCTCTCCCTGTCCTCGCTTCTCCATCATCGTCACAGTCACATCTATTCGCAAATTCGTATTCAAATCCAAACAACCAATTGTGTTCGCATCCGTACCGTCCCAACTCCCAGCGGACAAATATCTCCATTTTAGAGTGCGCGCTCCACTCACATGGATATGCAAACACAAGTCTCGGACTGCTTCACACACACACACACACAGCGAGTGTGGAGTACAGGTGTTCGATAATTTTTCAAACGGACAGTCGTGTCTCCAACGATTTTATACGTGCCCAGTGAGTTCCAGTCACAGTTCCAATCCCAGTCCCGGTCTTGGACCGAACTTCAAAAAAAATAAAAAATATTCTTTATTCACCGATGAACAATAAAAAAATTTACATATTACCATTTCGGGTGCACTCTCCGCCAGAGGGGGGGTGCACGTAGTGAGTACACCCTGGTATTACAATTCTCTTAACATATGTAAATCCTTTTGTGGCCCAGAGAAGACGGGTCCAGAAAGTTGGTATCTCCTCCTCGGTTGTGATGTTGAAAAATTATTCAAATGTCACCATAGACCGGCCGGCGGCGGGGGTTAGCGGGTACCCCTGTGTACAGAACCCATCCAAAAAGGGTGTAATCGCTCTCCATCTCTTTATCGGAAGCCTATAAATCTGGTTCGCCTTCCCCCTGCACTGCACGACACGATATGTTGCAACATATCCTGTGTCTGAAAGGACATTTTACAAGCGTGCGCGGGGTTTTATTCTGCGCCTCGTATACTCCCCCCTCCCCCCATCCCCATCGGTGTAGTGATGACAAGCGCGATTTAAATCTCCAAAGTCATGCTTTGGAAGTGGGAAAGTGTAGCAAAACATGTAGAGATACACACTCCTTGGTGGTTGGGTGCACCACGAACGGAGAAAATGAAACAAAATGTTGAACTTGTGGACGAATAGCTACTGGGAGTACAGTGGTAGAAGGAAGAGAAGATGGATTGGTGTTGTTCTTCGAGGGTATGTCGATGCTTTACAAGAAAAGTTACACAACCCTGGACGGGGCGATAGCATAAATTTTGTGACATTCAGTCTCAGTGGTTGGGTGTGATGACTTTGGAAAACAGTTCCTTCCGTCAGATCCAGGATGACAGCTCTACTGTTTGATGGAATCCATGAGGTAACTAGGTTCGAGGAACGCCTGGCTATACTATGATGAACCAGTCAGCCATCAAGCTGTGCGTGTTTTTTTGTGGATAGAGCCGTCCAAGAGCTGAGGAAGTGTGGAATCCATATCTGTAGAATGTCTTCCAAAGCTTCTTTGAGGGTGAAAACAGTTCCTTCCGTCAGATCCATAATGACAGCTCTACTGTTTGATGGAATCCATGAGGTAACTAGGTTCCAAGCCAGAGTTGAGGAAGTGTGAAACCCTTTTCTGTAGAAAGGGTACCTACTTCAGGTGCTCTACTGGTCGAGATTGGAGGTTAGGTTCTCGATTGTCCCAAGATCTTAGTCCTCGTTTGGAACCGTTGTAAATATCCCTCAAAACGACTGTTGGATATAGTTTTTTGGGGGCTATGTGTAGGAGAAGAGTGTTGTTGATTACAGGAAGAAACTATGGATCACTTTGCCCTCTAGGTAGGTTAAGTCTGGTATCTGGTGACTCTTAGGTAGAGGTGGCAGTTCAACATGAACCCAAGTAGCACTAGAATGCGTCCTTTTGTTACCACAACTCGTGTAACCTGGTTGATCATGTGGCTTGTTGAGGATGTGAGACAGTCAGTGCCTAGATCTAGCCTGTGGAGCTTACAAAACGGATAAGATCTCGTATCCCTTTACCCGAGATGTGTCGTTAAGGTCGTCAAAAATGGTTGGTTCCGTGCACGAAGCCTGGCTCTTGCTAGTTCCGAACATTACCAGAGGAAATGGGAGAGAGTTTCCTTCTCATTTTCCTTCCCGCAACTGCGGCAGTCGGGGTTGTATGCAATACCTAGTTTGGCTGCATGGTCTTCAATTGGCCAAATGCCCCGTGGTTCTTTTTAGGAGATCTTTTGTTCCACTCTTATCGTAGGTCGGCCATACGGCGCAGCTGGTTAACGCCCTCCATTGGAGGTTGGCCTTTTGCAGGAAGTGTGAGTGGATTTGTTCCTAAACCGCTCTTCGTGGGATGTGGATCCTTGTCGCAATTGATCCGTGTAGTGCTGAGCTTTGTCTGGCCAGTTCATCTACATGCTCGTTTCCCTTTATGTGTCACTGTTCCCTGGAATCTAAAGCAGTGTGACCCTGAAGCGTTCGCCCAAGCAGACAAGCTCGTTCCGACACTCCTGCACCAGTTTGGAGGATATGGTAGCCGAGTCAATAGCTTTGATAGCGGCTTGCCAGTGTTTTGTTTGTACGTTGTGACACCCCCGAGTTGCGTGAAAGCCTCTCGAATTGCCAGTTGCTCCGCCTGGAAAACGCTGGCAGAATCCGGCAAGCGGTATGCGTAGACACCGTCCCCCACATCGCAGTTTGTCTTTGATCCGTCGGTGTAGATGATCGTGTCGAAGTCCTTCACAACTTTGTCCTTCTTCCACTGAGCTCTGGCGGAGAGTCCTACGTAGAAGTCTTTCTTGAAGTTTAGTTTGGGTGTGATGTATTCGGTTGGAAACGTGACCAAGCCGTGCACTCCAGCACCCAGATTCTTTGAGTCTGACTGCGCTGCATAGGGCGGTATTTTTTGTGTATAAATTGAGTGGCAGAAGATGCAGGAGCACAGTAAAGGTATCCGTTGGGTCCGACCTCGATTTGCCCGTGGTGCCTATACCACAGACTTGTCGGACAGTCCACTTCAAGGTCCTGAAAGAAGTGTCTTCCTAGGGTTTAGAATCTTATTTGGCAGAGTGCTGGGCAGTGGCAAACAAAGTGTGGAGTGTTCTCATCTACTTCTTCGTCGCAACATCCCCTGTATATTTGCTGCAGGCATAGAAGGCAACCAAGTCTTCCTTAGTCTGGGTTCGATGTTTTGCTTTCAGTTAAGTTTCAGGTACTTAGCGCTGGAGGATAGTGTGAGTGACCACTAAGACGGGGAAGGGTATTTTGGTTTTGGTAGTGAACAGCATCAGTTCAGTTTTGCTCGGGTTAACCCCAAGGCCCAAGTGTTTACCTTGTCTAGAGCAGCCCACATGATATCCTGGTGACTCTTACTACTCCTGGTCTATCGTTTGCTATGTTTACTGCTGTGTCCTCATTCGAGGACATGTGCACTGTGCTGTAACTTCATTTGACACGAGAGTTGTAATACTCGGTGTTAACCTCTCAGAAGCTAACTTTGTCCATAAATACACGTGATGTGACAGATTACAGTCTCTCCTGGTTCCTGGATTACATGTCAAAGTCCCGGTCGGTCGGCCTTCAAATATGAAAACTAAACGATGTCCAACTCAATACCATAATATATGCGGATATGCGAACAGTAGACAATTGGACGACAACAAAAAGACTGGCTCTGGACTGGCGACAAAGATACAAGAGGCGGCGGTGGTCACAAAAAAAAAATCCACAAAAGGACAACAAATCAACCGATAGATGGATTAAATATCGAACAACAAACGCACGAAATGTCAAAATTTGGCGATTTATTATCGCAAATTGAGTTTTGAAAGGCCAACATCGTACGGGAACGGGATCGCGGAAGGACGGACACACAATTTATAGCATCGACACGATGTTCCTTTGGAAAGATTCTTTCGTCTTTTTGTTTGGTTTGTTGGTTGTTCCACTGTCTCTCATGTCTCATGTCCTTTGCTGAGTGAAATTACTCGTATGCCGTGTTGAAAGGGAAGAGAAATTTATATCCTGATTGTTTGGAGCGCGTTCGAAACTGCTCCTCACCATATCGCCACGCCACCATGAAGGACATGTAAAAAGTGTCAATCAATTGACTTGTGTGTAACCCTACACACACCGATTCCAATTTGAAATCTAACAGCGATACATTCTACAAACAGTCACTGTGTGTGTGTGTGTGTGTCTGTGTGTCTTGTTTAAGCCGGCATCAGCTACCAGTTAATGGTCAAGCAACGGTAATAAATCTCAAAATGAAAATTACTAAACGATTTATTATTTGTG
Source organism: Criorhina ranunculi (assembly GCA_951813785.1). Lineage (NCBI taxonomy): Eukaryota > Metazoa > Arthropoda > Insecta > Diptera > Syrphidae > Criorhina > Criorhina ranunculi. The sequence continues at coordinate 8,485,769 of OX638382.1, read as the reverse complement.
ATCAATTTCTATAGGAAATTCAATAAAATGTGAATTTTTATGCGATCGGTGGACGTGGAGCGGCGCATTTGTCATTAGGCCTAGATCGACACAATTAAGATGTCGACAAGACGGACAAGAGAGTCAGTCGTTGCCGCTGGCAATGAGGGTAAAACACTGCAATTGTAACCGATATCGGTTGGGCTGGGGATAGATGCGGAGTCGACTTTTGATAGAATGTCGAGGCTATGAAGTTAATTAGATACTTTATGGGCGCACGCGCACTTTAAATTGCTCTGAGAGGAAATATTTGTGTTTTGTTGGCAATGACAAGTTGGATTGTTGCAAGCATTGTGTGTAAATAAGGGCGGCGATTGGTGATAGTGGGGGAAGCCTCTTGTTTGACAGCTTGTCTACTTAGAATGTGGACAAGTTTTTGAGGATTCCATTGACGAAAAGGAATCAAAATATGGGTCCAAGTAGATCTCCATGAGGTATTCCTCTGAGGGTTCTATCGACGAAAAGATGTCAGAATATGGGTCCAAGTACTCCTAGTGAATTTTGGTTTCTCCCGTTATAAGGTTGATGATTCTGCAGTAACCAGAGGTTTGTTGAAAATTTGACGTTGCTACGAGGCTTTTAGGGCTAAAACTCTTGTCTATACTCTGTTTCGTTCCACATTTCTGGAAGTAAGGTGCCGTCTCAGTTGGATCTTCATGAATGCATTGTTCTCCCTTCGCTGCTTCCACAATGTAATCTGAGAGCTTCTTCTTCCGCATCCATCAACGTACAGCCCGACATCCACCAGCCACCCACTACGTAAACCATAGAGTAGAAGTTTACCCCAAACAACGTAGGGACGAAGGTTATGGGTGAACGCCGGATGATTATTTCGTCTGCTAAGTCGGCTAACTACGCGACAACAAACAGAAGATTTCACTTTAGACAACCCATGCCAGCAAAAGAGGGACAATTCAAGTCTAAAGCGGTGTTAACACTCACGCGAAAGTCTGCGACTCCGACTGCGGACGCAAGGGCGTTATAGTAAGCACACGTGCAAGTACCTTGCTTTTAGTACTTTCCTTTACAATTCTCATGAAAAATGAAGCACGGCCCTAAAATTTGTCGGTCTTTTTCTCGAACTTGTAAAAAAAAATCAAGCCTCTGATGACAAGTCGTAGTTTCATTCATCCACACATATGAAGTTCCTCCCGAGCATAAGTGCGAGTGTAAGTCGCTTATGACTTGTATCTACACATCAGCACAACAAAAAGTGTCATCACTGGACATCACCATGTAAGAAAACACGCAAATAAGGTTACGTTTCCTTTAAAATGATTTCTGTGAGTTCTACAGAGGCCTTTGCACAGAGGACAGCGACACTCACATCCATTTGGGCAGACAAATTTGACTTCTCCGTCCAAGATGACCAGGGCTTATAGAGTGAATGGAAGCCATCATTTTGAGCCCGGCAAGGCTTTGAATCTACCCTCAAGGGAAAGGCGGTGTGAATATTCGCAAAGAGTCCTCAACCAACTTGGTGTGCTGTCTGAAAAAACTTGTTGGTGGGGTTCCCCTTGGACTTTAGCGCCATCTAAGTGATTTCGCAGTACCCTTTGGTCTCAGGATTTGTTTACAAGACCTCTCTTGAAGTTGACGATGAAAGTTCAGATTTAGTTCAATACGACAAGACACTGAAAACAGCCTCTCGTCTGGGGTAAGGCTTCAATTGAGACTAAGAATGAAATTCCAACACTTCCTACGTTGGCTGCGGCAACTAGACTCGTGACGTTGCAACTCACTTTCTTGGGTTCACATCGAGTTTGGTCCTATTGCAATTGGGTCCTAGAAAAACAACTTGTGTCGCATGTACTTAGTTCTGAGAAGCCTAAAATTCCCAACAGTTGAAGTCGACGTCAGAGGTGACAACAAGTGTTTTAGGTTAATATCGTTCACACCCCATTCAACCGTCCCCTTCGTCCTTCCTTTTCTGTTAAAACAATCCGCGAACAGAATGTAAAAGTAACACATTCACGTTACGAAAAATTTCGCAAACCAAATTGTTAAGACTTCACTAAGGTCCAACAAAATTGTCCTCATTCTCGACGTGTCCGCCCCAAAAAAGAGGCTCTAAAACAAGTTCAATCTTCCTACCTTCCACGCAGCACACAACACAACACAATGACCAAATGGCATTATGCCGTCGGCACTTGGACACGCAACAAAAAATGACGTTTTATTGGACGGGACAGTTTGGATTGCTCCACAAAAAAAAATAAAAAATAAAAAATATTCCTACCCGCTGTGTTGTAGTATATTCTTGACCACTTTTTGGTGTCATCATTGTTGTTCCTTCGTACCCTTCCGACCAACCCAACTCCGACAAAGAAACGAATATCGACGCAACGGCGAATTGTCCTTTCATCAGAAATTCAATGAATTTTTATTCGCTTTTTGGGGTTTTTTGTCATCATCATCTCGACGATGAGACGTCAAGAAGTCTGCTGTGGAAGCCGTGGACGGACAGTGTGTTGGAAGCCGACAATCGGGGAAGGAAAACATGCTTTTGTCGAAAAGTAATCACATTTAGAGTCAACGTTTGTTTTTGTGTTCAATTTTGACAGATGATTTCGACCAATTGAAGGAAAGTGGATTTTTTTTTCTTTTGTGGAACACAGAGTTTGTGGAACGTCTATCAATTCGAGTAGCTGGCGCGCGTGAAAGTTCAGAGCTCTTCGTCCATCATTATGCGACGGCGAATCATCATCATCGCCATGGAGTAGCAGCAAAAAGTAATTGAGTTGCAAACCAGTGTCTAAGCCGGTGACAGATGGACCATAGGAACATCTTCCTCCAGTTTGATTGGAATTCCGAGTGTGTGTTGAGACGATCTGTTGTGCTCCACTGCTTCTCCAACATCTTTCATATCGATGACCGTTTTTGGTATTTCAATTAAATATCATGGACATTATGAAAGGATCATTATATTCCATCAGGGGAGACGATCATGACGTTATTTCTGGAAAAGGATTCCTTCAGCGAAAGAGACAGTTTTAATGATGTGCGATGTGGAATTCTTCTAACTGCGCAGCTTTTCTATGCGGCGCGGCTTAATTAAGTTGACGAGTTTTTTTTTAATTCTACTTTTCGTGTCAAGAATCCTGTTTCCCCTGTTGCGTGGACAATGAATTGTTATCCTTTTCGCCGGAGGCAATAAATCATTGTGAAATGCTTTTTAACCGCTTATTAATTGCTGGCGATCAATCGGGATATGTGTGTGAAAAAGGACACGAAAATAAATTCGAATTTAAATTGAAAAGGACACTCGATGGTTGCGTGTTTAACTTGAAGGAATTCATCGCCCAGTTGCAATCGTAGGTACTCGTAATTAAAGCCAATTATACTGTTTGCGGCGACAAGTCACGAGAAGTTAATTAAAATAACTTAACAGCTACGAGTACCGCTTGACACTGATGGCGCGGCGAGTAAGTCTTAAGCGATTTAATTAAGCGTTAGTCTGGAGTTGATTTGCGTTACAAAATGCACACGCTCTTGGGTGGTTTCCATGGAATTCTGACGTGTGCATTTGAATAATTCAATGTCGTTGGAGTGAGATTGATAGATGGGAGGTGTTGCTGACCATGAAATCTGATGTCATAGTCAAGTGGAACTTTCGATTTCGAGAACATGAGAGATATGTCAAGGCTACTTGTCAGCCTTTGTTTTTGGTGTTGCGAAACCAGTTTTGTACTAGATGTCGCTATAGTCCAAGGGGAACTCCACCAACAAGTTTCTTCAGACAGCACACCAAGTTGGTTGAGGACTCTTTGCACATGCTCGCACTGCCTATCCCTTGAGGGTAGATTCAAAGACTTGCCGGGCCCAAAACTTTGGCTTCCATTCACTCTATAAGCCCTGATCATCTTGGACTGAGAAGTCAAATTTGTCCGCCCAAATGGATGTGACTGTCGCTGTTCCTTAGTTGTTCGTGAGAAGATTAGGTTGTAGTGGCAACCAGCTTGCTTCAGCACACTGAGACTAAAGGATGTCCTGTCAATCTACTTCAAATCAAGTTGCGAAAGAGGGCGGGACATGAACAAAGGTAAAGTTGAATGTCGGTTTGAGACTTTGATTTTCCCAAGACACAAACCTGCGAAAATGAATCGGATACGTCAAAGAAAATGTTCTATAGGAATTCTAAGCGAACATTGGGTCCCTCTTGGTCTCTCTTCCACGAATCTTCTTATTCAGAGGTGCCCTACGGAGTTCTTCTCCGACCGTGAGGCTAATTCTGTGAGAGTATATCATTTCTTCTGGTACCCACTGTCGGACACTCACCCAGTACATGTGTACCTGTCTCCTTGTTCCCAAGACCGCATCTTCTTGAGTCTGAACCTGACGTTTCTATGTGCTGTGGACATTTGAGAGTTCCTCTAGTCATGCTCTTGGTACAGCCAGTTTGCCTGTCACTTTGACAATACTTTCCCATTTCCTCAGATGTTCATTCTCTACCTATGACAGCCAATGATTTAAGACTCAAAAGCCGGCCCTGATGCCAGGCTGTCTTTTAACCTAAGCCAGTGTCAAGTCATAGACACATTCCATTGCCAGTGGTGTACAGACTCCAGTCTCCCTTTTGCTCCTTATCATTGTTTGGTTGTCCAATGCGTTGTAAGATATTTCCTCCTCGCACTTGACCGTCATGCAAGTGGTCCAGCGCGTATAGCAGTGTCAACATCGCGTCTTGGTATACTAAGGTTGCTGTCTCCGCTGTCACTCTTAACCCTGATCCATCCCCGATAAAAGTTCTGTGATACCGTTCAGTCCCCTTGACTCTTTTCTTACCATCCAAAACCCCTTATCTCGTTTTTCACAAGTTCCAGGATCTGTCTAATGCCATTTGGCTTCGCGGTGCAAGCGTTACAGTCCAGGGTGTACCTGGGCCTCAACCAACAAGCTTCATCTTCTTTGATTAACCCGCCTTTTAAGGCTGTAAAGTCAAAGCTATCACTTAAACGAGATGTCAAGAGTCAAACGGATGATCCCTTGAAAGGTATAGATAATCCAGGCTTCTCTTTGGTTGTGGTCCTTTTCCATTTGCGCGATCTTCCTCTTCTGTGTCGTCCCTAAGGCGTAGATTTGAAGATTCCCCGAGCTTGCAGCTGTTTGTCTTATAAACCGGCAAGACGCCCAGAATCACTTCCATGGCACATGTTGGTGTCGGGCGTCTTATGACTCCAACCCTTGACAGTTGTTGCACCCTATCCAATCGGTTTTTGGTGGTTATTTGAGGCGTCTTCTGCCACAAAACCAGAGAGGTACACGAGACATGGCTCTAAATAAGCGCTGGAGATCTCATCTGCCTAGTTTTAGCCAAGATTTCTACCAGATCTAAGCTAATTCTCCAAACCTCGTGTCTGTTTCACTTCAAGCGACATCCTATGTCGTCAAATTCCTAGACTTTCGTCATTCAGATTCCGTCTTCCACTCTCTACCTTACAAGACCAAGTGGGGATTACCACAGTTACCTACCACCCCCCCACACCACTACCAAAACTGAAAATGCAACTTAGTCACCCGTTGTCACATCGTCATCATCGTCCTCATCGCCGGCCGTCATCACAGGGCATATCAATCAAAACCTCATTTGGTCAAAACGCCAGAAGGTGTAAATTTCAAATTCGTCATGTTTTTGCAAAAACCCGCAATCGTCACCCATCAACCCACACACCCGTCTGTCTATATCTCCCTCTCGGCCTAATCACATTTAATCAGGCATGTCGTATCCGTTTTAACGAATGCAAGGATTAAATGGCATTAGCCGGAGAGGAGGTGGATGTTACATCGAAGCCATTGCGCCCGCACTGACCACCAAACTTCTGCCGGACACACCCGGCCATATGCTACCCTCATTTCACAGCCACTTTCATCCGTTAATCACATCAATTTAAACAGTATAACAACAATAACAATCGATACCGGTACACCAGAGCTCCCCCGCAGGGATGTTATCTTACCCCCGAGGGTGGACGGAGCTTATTTAGACGACGAAAAAGTCAAACTCATTAGCAAAGCTCTCTGCTGTGTGTGTCGTCGGATGTGTCAATACTGAGGTGTCGAGTTGGTGCACACCGTGGGGATGAACGGGGGAACCCGCATGTGTATCAGTGTGTGTGTGTGTGTTTGTGCGAGGGTGCATGGTGGTGATAAATCGACGGAACAACCAAATTGTGTCAAACGGAACTGATATTGTCGTCACTCTTTGCCAGACTACCTACACTCTCTTGTTGATAGGAATGATGAAAGGCCTCTCTCTCTCTCATTCCTATCTCTGGCAAGTCAGCAGGAGATTTAGATACTCATTGGGTCGGTGTTTGGGGATGTTTTCATGTGTGTGTCCGGGTCTGGGGTTGGTACTAGTAGTTTTTCGCAATAAATCAAATAATTAATCCTTTTTTGGTCGCCCGCGAATGTCAGACGATGGATTGAGTTGTTCCTGGGGGGCTCTATTCGTGTACATGTGTTGCAACACTTTGATTATTCGATAGTGAATGATGGAGGAGATGGAGAAAGGTGACACGAATAAATCATATTCACAGTGTTTAGGGCAGCCAACAACGGTGGTTAGGAGATAATTTATGAAAATGGTTTCTGTGGAATTCCTTTAAATTGAGACATTTACTCTGAAACACGTTAGTCCTTGTGACGATATTGATTTTTCTGTTCGTCCCCCCACCAACAGTTGGAGATTGGATTTGACACTAATTACAATTTTTTCCCATGATTTGCTTCGAATAAATTAAAAAAAAAAAAACTCGAAATCTCCCCTCTACGCGAAACTCATTAAAATTGATTCCAACTGTCTGTTGTATTGACAGGTCTACCTTAGCTGTCACTGTGATTAGTGGGGAGTGTGGAGAGTTGTTGTGAAGCAATTGTAAGGCTGGAGAATACATTTCCCCGCAAGAGTGCGTACAAAGTAAACCTTGACAACATTTTCATAAATTTCCCATCATTTGAGTGAAATTTAGGACATGGACGGCTTCATAAGTCAGAGAGTAGTAGAAGGTACCAAAGTTTGATGGATATCACCTCGAAGGAAAAGGGTCATAAATCTTAACCAATTTTTTAGCTACATCCCACCATAGATGGCGCTGTCAACTGCACTCGCTGTACTTCTTGACTAATGGTGTCGTCGCCAAATCGGATCGACTGTAGTGTACATAGCGCATCGCAGATGGCAGATGGATCGTGTCTTGACTAGATTGAATGGGTGTGCACATGATATGTCAAAAGATGTCGCTGTTACATCAAAAAGAACCAAACAACGTTCTTAACTCTGACAGATAAGCTAGAAAGCTGATTACTGTTGACCCCAGCGACATGGAAAGACCTTTTCTAACTGAGCAGCCGAACAAATTAATATTCAAGTGCGACATCTAGGCTTCAATACTTCAAAGTTAGCAATGACAAAACTACATTCAAACATGTGTTACGGACAATCACTGTGAGTGCGTGTCCGCAGAATCAGGAAGCGCCTTCTCCACAAAGAGTTTCTAACACCGGAGGACATTCGTAATGCCTCGACTGGAGATATCCTCAACTTCATTAGGAAGATAGAGGATCTCCTTGTCTAACTGGTTTCAGGCACAATAGATCTTTCAGGTCGCAGTCCATATGCATCAGTCAGGCATCAGTCTTTCTTTGTACCTTTGTGTCTTTCGGACGTTAAGGGTTCTTTCCTGAGTTGCACAATACAAATGTGGAACTATATACGAGTACATAGCTCTGAGTTTCCCCATCACGCCAACTTGCAAGCATTTAAATCCAAAGTGCAATGGTATCTCCTTCATCTATCTTCTTATTTCCCAAATGAATGAATCCTTTATAGAATTTTAAAGTCATAGCTAGCCAAAACCTGTATGTCAGGATGCCTTCGCACAAGCGGTGGGTTTAACACCACCACTACGAAATTTCATACGAACGGAAGCCAAATTAAGCATCCACCGACTTTTCTACTCAAGCTACCTTGACCCGAAGTCCTATAGAGGAGGACACTTATCCCTGCTGGAAACATTGGAGCAAGACACGATATGCTATCCGAATACTGCTTCAATAAGAATTTCTTAATAGTTACCCCGTCAAGGAAGGATTGGGAGAACCACAAACCCCAAACTATCACCTTCCGATCTCGTCTCGTATACGGACGGATCCAAAATGGAAACAGAAACAGGTTCCGGAGGTTTCGGCGAATCATCAGAGGCGAACTTCTCAGTCAGCCTTGATAGAGCCGACTCACTGGCAAAAGACGGCGCGTCAACAAAATTCTGTGGACCCCAACCCTTCTGTGGGATAGGTAAATCACTCTTCGCGGGACACGCAAAAGATCTTTGCATGTAAGAATCTAGGGAAGCCTGGCTCAATACACCAGGGCAAGCATGCTCAAAACTGCTTTTCCCGGTACCGCCACAAGGTAGAAGTGGTTGAATCTGGTGAAACCTGCCAGAGACACAAGTAGCGCAGATGCGCCGTTTTGATAAAGAACATCGAATTTCATTGTGAACCTCGATAGGAGCAACCTTAAAGCACTAATTGGACTTCTCAGCGGTCACCGGTGCCTGAACAAGCACCTACATCGCATGAATCTAACTACGGATTCAAGCTGTAGACTCTGCCTTGAGTCTACCAACGGAATGGCCAGCTCTCTTTCAACTCAGAAAAAGAATACTAGGCGGCGAATTCGTCTCTACAGAACAGCTTGCTGCCATTCACCCAGAGAAGCTCATTAACTTCCTCTGATATCTTCTGGACTGAAACAATTCATCTTTAAGGTCATTAAAGAGAGACCACAACCAGAAGTAGTGGTGCAAACAATGGAAGTTCCCAGTTCATTCGTTAATTCTCCGTTTGCTATTGTAGGCATCCTTCAGGGTGAGATTGTTGTTGAGAAAGTGGAGTCCGTAAAAGGTTGGTCCCGTAGAAACTTCGAATTGATCTGACATTTCATACAGGGTGACCAGATAGCAATGATACTTTCTCCAATTATTAGGTTTTAGCAGCTGTCAGAGTTACCAATGGCATCCAGCTGTCAAAATATTCAGTAAGGTCTGGCATTTCATCATGCATCATTTCACGCTTGCCAAACGCGCAGAAATCGTTAAAAAATTTCGTGAATTTCGTCGTGAGGTCGGTCGTTATCATGGCGTCAGTGTGCGGGCAATTCGTCGTATCGTGGAAAAGTTTGAGCATAAGTACACTCTTTCGGACCTTAAGCCACCAACTGGACAGAGATTGGTGTAAGATGAAGAAAACAAAGCCGCCGTAGCGGCCAGTATCGAAGAAGACTCAGAAATGTCGATTCTACGCCGATAAGCTGAATTGGGCATCGCCAGATTTAGATTTGGGCCTACATCCGTATAGGATTATGCTGACGTTAGAATTGAAGCCGGACGACCATGGAAAACGCTGTGAGTTCGCTAATTGGGCGCTGGAAATGTTGGCCGGAGATCCGGATTCTGTCTAAAAAATCATCTTTTCGGACGATGTCAACAAGCAAAATTGTCATTGTTGGAGCGAACGCAATCCACAAGTGTTCGATCAAACATCAATTCGGTTTATGGCATGGCGGCATCATCGGACCTTATTTCTTTCGAAATGAGGAAGGACACACCGTTGCCGTCAATGGTCTTAGGTATAGAGCGATGTTAACCGACTTTCTGTGGCCAGAGCGCGACAACATTGGATATATCCGAGCTGTGGTTCCAACAAGACGACGCTACATGCCATACAAGCGACGCAACGCTCGAAGTTGTGAAGGAGGCATATTAGCGACTGGGTCATCACACGGCGAGTGTTCATCAATTGACCGCGACTTGACACCACTCGACTGTTTTCTCTGGGGCTACTGTCAAGTCCTTAGTCTACGCTAAAAAGCTAATCACTTTGGACGAGCTTGAAGCTTCACACCGTTGTTGTTTTATTTAAATTTTTTTTTTTCCTTTCGTCCTTATCTGGTCACACACTTGACGTGTCAAGGAGAAGTCCATGAATGCACTTTTTTCAGCGTCAAATCATAGCCATAACTTGTCAACAAAAAAAAAAAACAAAAATACCAATTAAACCTTGTAACACAGCCCAACACATCAGGCAATCCTCATCCCCCTCCTCTGTAACGACCCAACAAAATCGAACGACAAATTGACACTCATTTGACATTGATGTCGATAGACGAGTATTCGAACGGGAATTACTTGTGTAAATCCCCTTTTTCCCTATTTTTTTTTGCGAGAATTTATATGACAGAAGTGTCATCTCACCGATTATCCTTAAAATTTTGTGCAAAAGAAAAAAAAGGACTCCTTCCATGTCAACCACATACGCACACATACATTTGCATACAAATGTGCAAATATCCATGTAATTTGTTACAAATAAGTAAACACAAGGATCAAAAGATAATAGTTTGTCGTGGTTTTTTGTTTTCTCCCAAAAAAAAAAAAAGGATCACAATGGTACTTGTACATAACTCGTCTCTGGTACACCCTGCCAGGGATTAGTGTTGTGTGATGGGAATGTAACCCCGAACGATAGACATATCATTTTTGAACATTTATTTTATGTATTTGTATCGCGCGTATAGGGGGGTGACACACACACACACACACATACAAACAGAGAGAGAGGAAAAGAAAGCCCAAAATGAAATGGCCCAGAAGGATAATCACATGTGAATAGTGTGAGTTAGTGGGTGGTTGGGGGTTGGTAAATGGTGTTGATTCCAAAAGCAGGACTAAAAATATATTTTTTTATTTTTCTCGTGTGTTTTCTTCTTTTTTTTTTTACAGTTTTAGTGTGATGATCGTTATCGGTAAACCTTTTGAAATTGTTTTTACTTCTCTTTCACTCTCTTTTGTGTTCCTAAAGGACGATGGTTTTAAAATGCTAAATGGTTGTTGGTTGTTGGTTGGTCTATGTCTTTCTTTGTGTTGTTGACTGTTTCGTATTCGCAACGGAGAAGAAGAAGATTTAGTGTGAAGATATTTAGCGGAAAAAAGAAGGATAAAACTGGTCAAGGACACACAACACAAACGACTGCATATGGGTTCCGTTTACTGTCAGCTCTATCTTTATTGTCGAACACACGGTTGAGAGCATTTGAAAAATACGTTTGAGAATTTGAATTCCGTTTGGGGGGGGGGGGGAAGGAGGTTTACAGTTTGGATGGATAAATTCCACACCAAATGCGGATATTAATGGCATGCGTTTGAGATAAGAGACTGAACACAAAAAAAAGGATATCTCACACAGAGTTTCGTGGCGGTGGTGACGTGTTAAGTGAGAGGATGCAGATTTACAGAGAATTTAAAGTAATTTGAGTTTTGGTGGATGGGTGGGTGGGTGGGTGATTGTCCTGACTCCTTGCGACGTGTTGACTTTTTTTAAAAAGTTTTTGATCCTTTTTTTGTCTTTTTTTTTCTTTGGAGAGATGCTATCAGGTGATTGAGTCAAAGAAGGGAATGTTTATGGCCGAGAGTTAGTGTTGTGAAAAGGAAACGAAGATAAGTTCTAATGTTGGGACAACAACTCTTTTGGTTCCCAGATTAGACAAAGAAAACGAGGGAACTTGTCAGTAGATATACCCGCTAGTGAGATAAATGGCATGAGGAATTCATTAGCGCCAGCTGGAAGGAAGTAGCAGGGAAGACTTTAAGATGAAGAGGAGACTAAGGGGAGCTTCTGAAATGAAAATGAAGCTTACAAGGAGGTGCGACAGCTCATAGAAAGCCAAGGCATAGCTTCTCACCACCATTCATGTTATGCTTGTCGCACAAATAGAAGGGACTTATAATTTTATTGCCGACCACGAAACTTTTTCATGAGAGATCATACTCTTGCAGGTTTGTCATGCCTGCGAAGAGGCAATGCACTAACCACAAAGTCACCGCGAACACAAGGACGCTTCTTAGATTTTGTTCGATGCAAATTCAAGCCAAAGAAGACCTAGATATGTAAGGGAATCTTATACAAGGCCTTTCTTTATGGCGCTGAAGCATGGAGTCTATCGAAGACAGATGAAGGCAGCCTTGATCGCTACGAGCGAAAACTTCGCCGTGAAATATTTGGCCCCGTTTTGCCTAGCATAGGTTAGGTTAGGTTGAAGTGACTGCCAGCCGTTGCCAGCACACTTGGACCAGTGATAGGTGCATTGTGAACCACAAAGCATACGAGCTATTCAGCGACATCGATTGAAAGTTGGCCAGGACACACAGAGTGAATGGACACCATAGCTCCGCCTCGGAGAGTCTTCGAATTTAACCCGAAGGGACAACGCAGTAGAGGAAAAGCTTGTCTAAGGTAAAAAGAGTTCTTGACCAACTTGGAGGCAATTAGCTGAGGACTTGGACTGAACTGGTCGGAGTTTGCTCTGAAGTATTGGAGGCTGCCTAGGTTGATGTCAGCCAGTTCGTTGAGATTGTGGAAGAAGCTGACTCTTCTTCGATCTAAAGGAGCTGTGTACTTGGGGAGAAGGAGAATAATCATTTCTTCCTCCTCCTCGTCCATACCATACAGCTTTGACAAATATAGAGGAGGCCTATCCTATTGCTATGCCTGCCAATTATGCTCATAAGATACGTTTTTTGTCTGAGTAGACAGTCTCTTTATAAGATCCATGGACTACGTAACCGGGAGACATACACCACCTAGATCTAGAAGATCTTGACTATGCCGATGCTTCTTGATCTCATCGACGCAGTCGGACATCATCATCAAATTTCTTCAACCCCAGCTTGGTATTTCAGCTGCCGCCACGTTTTCCTCTGGCAGTCAGACACGCAGACAAAGATTGACGATCGTGTCGTTGAGTCCTCTAAAGAAAACAAAATAAATGCGTCTTAAATCAAGTCACTGAAGCCGTTATTGATCTAAAAGCGGGACAGCTGTGCTTGTGGAATTGCCGGTCTCCAAAGATATAGGAGTTTTCAACACAAAACGTGGGTGATGACAGACAATCTGGTTAAAACACTGCAAGCCTTCATTTATAGATGCCTAAGGCGACTCCTGAAGAGCGGGTGGCTCAAAACCATCTCTAATGTAGACCTGTGAGCCACTTGCACCAAATTGAAGTGGGAGTCTTGGGCACACTCCCTTTAGCCACCGACTGAGATCTGCACATATGCACTCCATTGGGATCTGCAATCTCGAGAAAGATCTAGAAACTATCGGTGGATCCTTTGTCAACGCCCTATCCCATACTAGAAATTGAAGGAACTAAGATCAGCATATCTTCTGTCCCGGCAGGAAATTGTAGACCAAAGTCTTCCGAAACCTATCATCCCTTCATCGATTTCAAAGCCCCATAAGGCAGTATTCACTATCTAGAGCTTGGCGAGGCATTGTTTGAAGCGAAGTCCATGCAAGACATCCTTCCCTATGTTCGCTAAGTTTCAACAAGGCGATGCACTGTCATGTGTACTCTCCGATCTTCAAAGCAGGAAACATCAAACTTCAACAAGTTATATGTTCCACAACGTACTCCTCCACAACGACTCAAACTCGAAAATTGAGGCGAATTTGGGGCCTAAAAGTCATGACAAGGCCACTGATGGCACTAAAGAAGATCAAAACTCTTTTCCGAGTTTAGTAAGGCGAACTACGACAACTGGATCCCGATTCACAGATCATAATCCACAAGACAGAGTGGAACCCACAGCTTGTAGCAAAACTGGATTAGATTCCACATCGTTGTCCAATCTGCTTCGACTTTGTTTTGTCATCAACGAATGCGCCCTTGTTAGCCCGTTTGACTTTTTTTTTAAATTAATTCAGTCTACCACCAGTCACCCCTTGATATTGTGTTCCCAGACCAGCCCTTGTTATTCTCATCTGTTTACCACGTCATTTCCCAGCGCCCACAAACGAAAAAAAAAATTTACAAAAAGGATTTTTCCATTCTTCCGCACACTTAATCCCAAAGCTTATGCGACTTTTGAAACGGATTTACACTGTAAAGTGGCAACAGCATGGGAGGCAGCAACAAGGATATTATATTGGATGGACACAAGGAATTTGATTTGGATTCCTATCCTTGGTTTGCATCCTGTCTAACATCTAACCCCAGGTTACATGGGTGGGCGAGTGTAAAACATCAACTTTATTATTTTTTTCTCCATTCTCTCAGTCTTTGATGTCCAGGAAAAACCTAAGAAAGGGCCAAAGGACCATATTCTCTATATGTAGCACTGTTTCCTTTGTTTGTTTTTTATTTTTTATTTTTTGATTTTTTTATGAGGAGTTGAGCTGCGTCATAATCTTTTGTCGCTGCATGTTGCATTTCCATAGAAGAAAACATCTCGGGAATTTATTTTCTTCATAAAATCCTTGATAACTTTGTCCGTGTGTCCTTATTTTGTGAACTGTTTTGCATTTTTTATGTGTGCGTGCTTGACCGCAATGATATTTCTTGGGGAAAAACTCATTCGGTTGGGGATTATTGGTGTTATGCGTGAAATTGGATTGAGAGACTGCATTAGGATGGCGTCTTAGGGTTGAGGTTTTGAATTAGAGTTCCAATCTTGATGATGTTTTTGAAGGCGGGTTAGGCTTCTTTTTTTTTATAGAAACTGCTCTTTTGCTGTCTTGTTGAAGGAATATTGGATACATTGGAGAGAGTAAACGAAGGGATCTTCACGAAAACTTATACCGCTTTGTCAAACTTGAAGGTGTTGGGTCAGTTAAGCTGCAATCAAAACTAGTCCTCAAAACCTGGTCGATAATTCTACGATGTAAGAAGAAATTTAAGGCAATTCGGTCACCAACCTCAAAACAAAACAACGCCAAGCAAGTATTCTCTGTACAGCGACACAATCCATAGATTTAACAAGGTGAACCTCCTGGTTTGACGACCAATGCCAGCAAGCACATGCAGCTAAGCAAGATGCATACAAAGCGGCGTTGCATAGAAGGACTAGAACTGCTCACGAGCTCTACGAGCAGAAGACAAGAGACGAACACCGGCTTCTCAAGAGGAAACAGAAGGAATATGAGAAGCGCGCGGTCGAGGAAATTGAGAGGTGCTACTCCAGGAATGAGATTCGGAAGTAAAGAATACGTGCCACCGACACAAACCTCGAATCGAAGCCTGTAGAGACGAACAAGAGAACATGGTAGTAGAGTCGCATTCGATGCTGAGGATTTGGAAGGAGTATTTCTGTAGACTGTGTAACCAAATACCGCTGTCAGACAGAATGAACCTTTCAACCTGGACGATGTAGACCAACAATTCCGTCCATCCGACCTGGATGAAGTGAAGATAGCCACATCTAAGCTGAAATCCAACAAAGCTGCTGAAACAGACGGCCTGACTGCCGAGCTCTGCAAAGCGGCAGGCAATGACTTGGTAAGAAATATGGTCGGAAGAAAGTATTAATACCCGATGAATGGAACCTCAGCATTGTTTGTCCGATCCTCAAGAAAGGAGACCCTCTGAACAGAGGTATTAGTCTTCTTAACATCGCCTACAAGGTCCTATTTGCCATATTGTGTGAACGTCTGAAGCCGTTCGTCAACAACCTGATTGGTCCATATCAGTGTGGCTTTAGGCCAGAGCAAAACCTAAGTCAGGCATCCCTGCCAAACTCGTCCGATTGTGGAGGATAACGATGGAGAATGCACGCTGCTCCATCACGGTAGGCAAAGAACTCACCGAGACTTTTGATGTCAAAAAAGGATTAAGACAAGACGATGCGCTGTCATGCGATTTTTTTTAACATCATTCTTGAAAGAATAGTGCAAAACTCATGCGCCATCACAAGAGGCACAGTCCTTCAAAAGTCCATCCAATTACTCGCAAACGCCATAATCAAAAGAATGCAGTGTGGGGTCAGTAGCGTCTTCGTGAGTATTGAACGGAAGCGGCAAAGAAGGGGTAACTGGTAGAAGAGGGCATGACCAAGTATATGCTGCCAACAAGAAAGGACACTCAACAGCGACGTCTCGGACAGAACATCTCCCTCGACAGATATAACTTTGAGGTATCAATTCAGACAACGACACCAGCACTGAGATCAAGCGAAGGATTACCCCTCCCAATCGCTGCTAAGAAGGCAATTGACAAGCAAAGCCCTCTCTCAAACAAAAGTGATCTTTATAATCCCAGTCCTGCTCTACGGGGCAGGGGCATAGATTTGATCAAAAATGGATGAGTGTGCTCTTGGCTGCTTTGAGAGGAAAATTCTTCGGGTGATTTTCGGTCCCGTCTGCATAGACGGTGAGTAGAGGAGGAGACAGCAACATCGACTTAGCCAGAAGAGTGAAGGTGTCCAACGACTGAGGTGGCTGAGTCATATAGAGCGGATTGACATCTTGAGTGGTGCAAGGGTTCTCAGAAGATCAGAGGTTTCTCATTTCTCCTGAGTTTCCTTAGCTCAAATCGGTTTTGAGATTTGAATTCTAAAAAAAATGTTCACTCGACACCTTCCCACAACCCACAACCACAACCCAGACCATACGAAATAATTTGAAATGTCAACGCACCATATTTCCACATCATGGTGTGCCCATGCATAAATTAATCAAGGAAACACGTCAAACTATCTGTCAATATTCAATCCAAATTAATTCAATTCAATTACAATAAATACACTTATAATTTATTGTGACATTAACTAACTGCATTTGTCACGTCAAAATGGAAAAAAAAAACCCCAACACCATCCGTCATTTTAATTGCGGAAAAAAAAAAATGATTTAATCCAACTCAACACCAACCCTGGTTAAATCAGTTCAGTCCACCAGTTCAACCCCTAAAAAGGTGTTAATTAATCTGCTGCAATTTGATTTATAGTGTTTGCTTATACAACAGTAATAGGCTAGAGAGCTACGCCATCTGTGGCACACACAGGATATAGTCAAACATATAATCATCGACATGATGACAAATTTTTTGTGTTAAAAAAAAAACGGGACTGTGTTCAGAGAGTGAGAGTCTGTTTTGACAGCGATTTACATGTCAAACTGTGCAAACCTGCAAGCAACACCAGTTGTGTAATTTACATGTTGCATAGTTGTTCGATGAAAGGACGACGACGATGGAAAAAATGTCTCGGAAAGGATTAGGCGAGAATTAATGGTGAACAAATAACTGACGCAGTGAAGGCGAAGCCTGGCATTAAGCGCATTAGAACGGGAACCATTGGAGAGTGCGAATGGACGAGGAAATTTATTTAAATTTATCCAAGGATTGGATTATGTTGCGGTGGGTGATGGGACTTGTTAGAAGGGTGCACCAAGTGACTTCTTTGGTAGAGGATGCTAGATGTTGGTTAAGGTACAGGTTCACCAAAAACTGGAGCGCCACCGAAGCATGCAAGAGGATGATAGGTGGTCAAAGGAATGAGCGTGGTTAGGAAGAATTGAAAGCAGCTACCTACTCTTCCATGGGTTTCCTCGTATGAAGACACCTTTTTTTTTTATATCTATTAATCCTTTATGGATACTCAGTTGGCCACGCCAAGAATTATGGCCGATCTGCATGCTCCTGCATGTCTACGTGCTAAAAACACAACTTCTCCTGTTGCTTTGTCCTATTTGTACCCTGCGACATCGCCAGTCAAGAAACTCCTTCGCAGGGGCAGCCTTCAGCCTCAGCTGGATCGCACTTGCACTTGATTATTCTCCAACTTCGCACATGTATAACCCACTCAGCTCGAAGAAGAGCCTACTTAGGAGCCAGCGCCTTCGATAGTTTAAATGAACAGCACAAGCAGCCTCCAGCGCTTCATAGTAACCTCCGGCAATGGGTAGAATTCCCACACAGAGCATTCTATAAGGGCTCTGAGCCCAAGGGCGTCCAACGGGAAGCCTATCTACCTAATCTTAGCTCCGGCTAGTTCTGCGAATAGTTTTTTCTGAAAGAAATCCCAGTTCCATGGACCTTCTCTGATCCAAGTGTGGCTGACAAATGCAGCCTTCTACTCTAACCTTACCTAACTGGCACTTGCTCTGCGTTCTGGGGTTTTCCCTTCACAATGCTGGCAGAATGGGTCCCGGAAGCATCCATGCCTCGAAAGAAATTATAATAATTTGGTAGGTGGGTTGAAAGAGTGACTGCATCTTGTTTGACGCAGCCTTCACTCGGATCTCGGTGAATGCATTGTATTCTCCTAGCGTGGAAGGTCTGACTAGTTTGCTGATGATCGGTTGGTTCAGGGAGGCCAACCAAAAGCCGTTCTTACGTTCTCATAATGATGGCGGACCGGTTGGCCTCCAAGGATGGTTCAAGGATCATTGTTGGCCTCCCTGAACAAGGATGGTTCAAGGATCCTTTTTAGCCTCCATCCAGTCAACCATCATAATGAGAACTTTAGAACGGTTTTTGGGTGGCTTCTTAGACAGGTCTGCCGAGGTTGTTGAAGAAGTATGCACCAAGGGTCGTCTTTCTGGTTCTGTATAGGCTGAGGCATTCGCATAGGAAGCCAGCTGTACTCTCTTTTACGTCTTTAACGCTGCAGCCTCTGGCGGTCCGTGGTGGTCCGTGACAATCCCTATGAAGATACCCTTAAGAACGCAATTTTATGCGCCGAGTTCATGCTTTGACTCATGTCACGTCGCTGATAGACACATTGAGGTCGCATACAAGAATATTGACTAGCTCGCTTCCAACTGGCTGCTTTGATCCTTCAATATTTGGCATTAGTCTGTATTGTGTCGCTGCTGTCCGAGAGGAGTACTCGCTTGAGGACGTCACGTACTTGATGTATGGCTTTGACTCGATTATGTGCTCACCTACGGTTAGGTGTTCCATTTGTTTGGGGCTGCTTAAGAGCTTCGGTTTTGGCATCTGCTAGCTCCAAACCTGTTGTCTGTAGGCACAGCTTCACATTCGTTTTGGCCACTGCAACTAGGTCAGCATAACCTAGAAGAGTATGCAAATGACATTGTCCACGTGATTATCGCAAAGACACCGACCACGCACAGAAAAGACTAAATCAAGTTATGAGACGCGTGTATGTCTGGATGAAAGACCACGGAAGACCAGGGAAGACCTGGATCCCTACGACTGGGGAAATAGGCACAAAAGTGATACCCAGTCAGAAGGCGGTGAAGTATCTAGGAACGACTCTAGACCCAAAATTCGCATCCGCATCAGTGAGTGAGCTGCAGAAGTCACTACATCACTCAGCTAACTATCCAACGGCAAGCAAACCAAGGCTTCACAGGACCACGAGATCTAGGTCGATGCACTTAGCCATGAGAAACACCTACAGGAGGCGAATGGCAGCAGTACAAAAACGCGGAGCCCTCCTAGTACCAAGCTTCTACCGAAGAGTGTTGGAACCAGACGTCTTTATGGTCGCGGGACAGACTCACCTAGCGGCAAATAGGAAGTACGTCAACGAAAAAAAGGGCAGAAATGGGAGTGGAAATGGCGACTACAGAGGCACACAGCAAAGCTCAGAAACCAGAGAAATATACACTTCAAGGCTGATCAGTGGACGTTGCTGGATGGACGAAGTGGGAAGTATACTACTGTGTCACGCAGTTTACAGCTTGCCAGTACGGTCACCCTCCAGAAGACGACGCAAAATAACACATTCTTCGACTGTAGCCGATGGGCAGCAGAAGGAAGCAGACTAAAGATGGAAATAGGAAGCATCAGGAAGTGTTGGGAGAATCAAAGGACAAATGGAACCAAACATGCTTCCTCATCAGTGTTGAGAACAGAAATGAGAAAGAAGGACCAAAACATACCCAATTGGGTGTTAGAGGGGCGCCTCTCCTGAAGTAAAGCGAACAGCGGTTCCAGGAGGATTGCCGAAGAGATCAAAGGGAGAATAGGAGTTTAGTCAGTAGGAGTCAGGGTGCTCCCTACTGAAAAAGGGCAAAGACCAACTCTTATATGTCAATCTGCACCTTCAACTGCTGAGAAATAAGGGACGTTTGCCCTTATAGATCATTAGAAAGCTCTAGATCCATTTTCCCAAACTATTGACGGCTTAAATCCACGCAATGACTCACCCCTTCTCAACCATCGATTAAAACATCCTTAATCATCCTCAAAAAACATCCAAAGATACCTAATTACTTCCTCTTGGACCGATGGTTCCAAAGAATTTCAACCCCCCCCCACCATCAGTAATCAGTAAACTCATTGAAAAAGCCTTTAACCACATTCTTGGGGTTAGTTAAGCTGCCACAAACTATTTCCATTGTCTTTGCCATGGTTATGCCACAAAATTATCTTAAGAACTTCCTTCATCCTTCGAATTCGAATCCTTTTGAGGTTAATGCGGTTCAATAATCTAATAACTATGTCCTTTCTCTTTTCCTTTTTTTTTTTTCGTATAGCTACCCGACGCCAAAGACCTTCACAACATGTCCTTAGTGGGCAGCTATGGTACCCATCTCCTGCATAGTTTTCATCCGCATCTCCTGCAATCTCTCAACCATGGAATGTTGGCTAATGGTGGACCAGCTAGTTATTTTGCCAGCGATCGAGGAGGACTCTCGAAACCGGTTCTTACGAATTTTCAATTGCCTTCAGCATTCTCACCTCCAAAATATATTGGCATATCCTTGGATCAGGTAAGTGTGTGTTTGAAAATTCAATTATTGAAACGGGATTTTATCACATATCACATGTATCTCAATTTTTTTTAGAATTTATTCAACAGTAGCAGTGAATCATTTCGAACGGATTCCGCAAGCCCGACATGCACATCACATGAATCCATGGAGGGATCAAACGATTATGACGGTGAAAAGGGTGAAAGTCCACGAAGTAATAATTCTGATCCAAGGGATTTGAGACGTAAGTTCTTTGCGATACACTTTTGGATACAATTTTTTTCCATTTCCTTTCTTCTGTTTTGCAATTGATTTTGAGAGGGTGGTAGTGGGTGGGTGGGTTGGGTTTGGGTATGTAAATCAACAGACGAAGAAAAAAGAAAAGAAAAAGAAAAAAAAGTTGTGCGCATTCTTACGCATGAATAGCTTTTATTGGCTTTGACTGTTCCATAGATAAACGTGTGTACACCCTTCTAAAGATACAAAGATACGTTTTTTCCGGTGTGTTCCTCTGTGCTCCTTTCTTCTGTTGATTTGAAGAAATTAAAGAAAAATGCAAATTTTGTTCTTTTTTTTTTCTTCACTTTTGCCCGTTTGGCCTTTGAGTGTCCTTTTTCGCTGTTTAATTTGAAAGGAAGAAGGACTATTTACATTTTATCAAGTGGTCTTGCGTATGGATTAACAAATAAAAATAGAAAAAAACGAAAAGGATGTTGAAAGGAAATCACTTAATGAGAGAATTCCTTTCTTTATTAAATTAGAGGGGCAACACTGGGGTGAGAGGTGACCAAAGTGGTTTTAATTGGCAATAAGTGGTGGCAAGGAGGGCGGCCAATTTGAGAGCGACGAAAAAATCTAATAAACGGAGGAGTGTTGTGTAATCTCTTTTTTTTTTTTTTTTTTGCATTTTTGGGTTTTTTTCTGGGTGATTTTCTTAACACCTTTGATCTTTTGAAAGTGAAGTCCGATGGGAGAGAATTGGATGAACTTCTTCTTTGTTAAGGGGGGAGAACGTGAGGAGGAGTCCATAAATCTTTGGACAATTGACAATCAGATTTGAGTAGCAAGGCTCTATACAAGACCTTAATTCAGCTCAGTTCTACTCTATCGAAGATACCCTTAGTCGCTTCGAGCCCATTTGCGTTGACGAGCTTTGGAGGAGGAGATTCAACGACGATCAGAAAGTACCCGGAATTTCAATAAAACGCTTCATTCCTTGCGAAAAAAGCTGACGTCAACTCTACTGCATAGGCATAACACTGACAGTAGTAGAGTGATCATATGGCTTGAAAGTGATGATGATGTTGAATGACATCGGAAGTTTTGAAAAAAATACTGTGAATTATAAGCAATGGCAACAGAACCAATAATTCTCCCCAGTCATTCTGGACACCCACCCCCAAAGCAAGAGACTGAGACCTAATACCACCTGAGTTTCAAAAAATCATTAAACCAACACTAGCGCTGTGCGAATAGCATCATACGGGTATTCATAACCCCTTAAGCGCTAGTGAAATATAAAAAAACCTTGATTAGAAAAAACATCTTGCGCTAGATTCTTTAGCACTTGCGGATAGTTAGAGAGTAGTTAGTACTCAGTCTTCAGTCGTCAGTCACCGTTAGTCAGTCTTTAGTCGTCAGCCAACGATGCTAAGAATGAGCCCTTCTATGACATATGTAGATACCCAAGTCGAGTGATCAAAACAAATTTAAGTTCGTTTTCCTTCAAATTTGACAGCTCTTCCTCTCTTACTAATTGTATCTGTCACTTTTTACTTTGCCATCCCTGTCAGTCTTTCTCGCTGAACATCAAAGTCCACATCCAATATCACCACCACATCAATCACCCACCACTACCCAGCAACTACATCTCCTGCCACAAAAAAAATCGGTTCAATCGAAATATTTGGCAAAAACTTTTGACAGAACATGAAAGTATGTTTATAGAAAAAATTTATTACGCTAATCATGACGCGCCCATTAAGCGGGAGAATGCCTCCCAAACGAATGGCTTCCATATTGGAATTCCTTGTGTAAGTCATCAGTCAATTCGGCGTCCCCTTGCCATGATACAAGAAGAAATATGATTTTTAATTTGGCCACGCTGTGATTAGTTCCATTGCCAAGCTGGGCCCAGCTTAGGGGGATGAGCCAAACCAAAGCGAATCACTTGCGCGAGTACATTGAATTTATTTTTGCGGAACGAACAACAAACACGGAGGTGTTTCCAATCGTTTTGCGGTTGCCAACTAAATTAAAAAATTGTTTTTTGGAAATTTGTTGTTTGTTTGTGTTGGGAGTGATGTTTGTTTTGTGAAAATAGAGTATGGTTCCTGTTGGAGTAGTGTTTTTGTAAATATTCTTCGGGACTTTGTTGGGTTTTGATGCGTCATCTGTGAGAGAGAAAAGTAGAGGTCGCACAGTGGAACCATGTGGTGCGTCACTTATGACGAGAAGACAACTTGATGTTCAGTCTTTGACTGCTGTTGGCCTTCTAAGGAATTCTCGAAAATCTAACTTGTGGATTGTAATATGCTGGACGAATGGCAGACTGCTCTAGAATCACGAGGCTTGCGTATCAGAAGAGCGAACGCATGCGGTGTCATTTCTTAGATCAACCAATGCCCGCGGACATTGTTTACCTCGATGGATACCCACTAAAAGAAGTCTTAAGCTTCAAGTATCTAGAATCGATACTCTCTAGAGACGGTAACATCGATGTGGCGATAGACCATCGCACCAACACCGGCCTGATGAAGTGGAAGATGTTATCAGGTATCTTGTGCGACAATACAATGCCAGTCCGAGTCAAAGGGAAGATATACAAAACAACTGGTAGACCAGCCACTAGCCACTAAGCAAACGCCAAGAACAAAAGCTACATGTGACCGAAATGAAGATGCTACGAAGGGCGGGAGGTGTCACAATGCTCGACCAAGTACGCAATGTACATATTCGAGACTCAAAAAATGGCGGACAAAATTGAAGAGAGCCATTTGAGATGGTATGGCCACGTCTTAAGAAGACCTGAGACCACAGCTCGGCAGACCCCCCCGCTTTTGGACAACTCTAGTCAATAATAACATGAGGAGAGCGCAAGTGGACGAAAGGACAACCCAGGATCGTAACAGCTAGCGATTTCGCACTTTCGAGCAGACCCCAAATAACATGGGACAAAGCTAGGATAAAGAAGAAGAAGAAAGAAGATGACTTGAGGATTATAATGGCCAATGGGGCTCGGCACGAGCTTGACTACTTCACACGAGTGCCTTAGAGTCATACGCAAACCTTTATAAGAAGTGGTACGAGGGCCCCGAAGCATCACCCCATTTTTTCTCACTTTCCTACAAGTAAGACAAATTTTGAAGCCATTAAATTGCCAGTTTGTCAATCATCAGGCATCAATCGTCAGTCATCAGTAGTGAGTCTTCAGTTTCAAACCTTCGTCAGAAGACAGTCAGTTGTCAGTTGTTAGTCGTAGGTCATACGTTGTAAATCATCAGTCGTCAGTCATTAGTCGTCAATAGACAGTATTTAGTGGTCAGTCACCGGTAGTTAGTCTTCAGTCAAAATTCTTCAGTCATCAGTCCTCAGTAGTGAGTCCTTAGTCAGTCAGTCGTTAGCTGCTAGTCGTCAGTCATCAGAAGTCAGTCCCTAGTCATCAGTCGTCGGTTGTTAGTCGTCGATAGTCAGGAGTCATTCGTCAGAAATCAGTAGTTGGGAGTAAGTAGCCAGTAGACAATCGCCAGTCGTCAGTCATCAGTAGTCAGTCTTCAGTCCTAAACCTTCGTCAGTCATAAGTCGCAGGCGTTAGTAGTCAATCGTGAATCGTCAGTTGTCAGTCATTAGTCGTGAGTCGAAGTTCTTCAGGCGTCATTCGTCAACCATACATCTTCAGTCGTTAGTCGTCAATTGTAAGCAGTCAGTCGTCAGCCCTCAGTATTGAGTTCTTAATAGTCAGTCGTCAGTAGTCAGTTGTGAGTTGTTATAAGCTGGTCATAAGTAATCAGTCGTGAGTCATCAGTAGACAGTGGATAGTCAGTTGCCTGTCGTTAGTCGTCTGAAGTCAGTCATCAGTAATGAGTTGCCAGTCATCAGTCGTCAGTCATTAGTCATCATTCTTCAATAGTCAGTAGTTACTAGTCAATTTTGAGCAGTCAGGCGTCAATAGTCAGTAGTGAGCCGTTCATAGTCAGTCTTTAGTCTTCAGTGGTCAGTGGCCAGTCATCAGTAGTCAGTCGTCGGTCGTGAGTTGTGAGTCGTCAGTAGATAGTCAGTTGTCAGTTGATAGTCGTGAGTCATCAATCGTCAATCGTATATCTTTAATTGTTAGTCGTCAGTAATTAGTCGTTAATCGTAAGCAGTCAGTCGTCAGTCGTTAGCAATCAGTCATCAAAAGTGATTAATTAGAGATCAGTAGTTAATACCCAGTCTTCAGAGCTCAGTCACTGGGAGTCAGCCTTCAGTCGTAAATCTTCAGCCGTCAGTCATCAATCGCACATCTTCAGTCGTCAGTAGTCAGTTGTGAGTTGTTAGAAGTCAGTCATCAGTATTCAGTCGTGAGTCATCAGTAGATAGTTAGTAGATAGTCAGTAGTCAGTCACCAGTCATCAGTCTTCAGTCCTCAGTAGTGAGTCTTTGGTAGTCAGTCGTCAGTCGTCAGTCGCCAATCGTCATTCGCCAAAAGTCTGTTATTAGTTGTCAGTCCTCACTAGTCAGTCGTTAGAACCCGGTAATCAGTCGTCAATTGCCTCTGTCGCACACTTTTTCTACCCCCACTTCTTGGATTCAAGTGAAATTTGCTCCAAGGAGTCCACTGTTTTCACCAGCTTGTGTCGTGTTCCATAGCCCGTTTGTTGAAAAGTTCATATCATTCCTCGTTAAACATTTAATTGGTTCTTTGTCCCAACAACTTGGCACCCATAAACAAGTGTCAAATGACAACTTTATTGCCTGTCTCCATACCCATCCCCTTAATTCAAGCAGTCATTCACCTTAAACGGCACACCAATTTGCAATTACACTCGGATAAATTCCATTCCCCCACCGCTGATGGCCACAACTCCAAATTCGCAACGGAAGCGCAAAGTTTACATTTCCCACAAAACTCCAGTCCCGCAGCAGCTTCCAACTGTCAGAATTCCAAAAATATCTATCTATCCACACGCACAAAGCGTGTTGTAACACTTGTCAAGTGAGATTCACTCTCCACACCCACCGGGCAGGGGTTAACAACAGTAACACGCACAACCCCTTCGCAAACAGTGTGCAGCCATCCCTCGTCCAGACTGTGGTGGCGGGCGGCGCGTCGTATATCCCGAGAACGATTACAGAAGTAATGATCGTAATTAAGAGATTCCCCAGCAAATGTCAGCGGGGATATGGAGCCATTTGTGTAAGCATCAGCCTAAGTATCTATTATTGAACAAAAGTATCTCACTTGCTGCCCCGAGAGAAGGATTGACACGGAGAATTTATATTTACAAATAGTATCTGTATCTATATCTCCTCCCTGCGCCCATGTGACGCGTTCCATTCACAGAAGGGGTGTCGAACAATGGCCACGACACGACAACGACAACGACAACGACGTCAATTTTTCGGGTAATGATTGTTTATTTGTTCGGCGATTAGCATCGCGCTCGGAGGAGTCATAAACACCATATGGGCCCACACGGTGGCGGATGCATGTAGCCTTGGCGCTTCATCTTTGATTTCCCAATTTCGGCGGAGATTGAGAATTCCGTTCGCGGGCTATTATAATCCAATCAAGCGTATGTTTGTGTGTGAGGTCACGACAACGGGTGGATGCATACGCATCCATGATTAGCTTGCCGGGGTAGTCATCGTCATCGTCATCGTGTATCATCATCAATCGATTAAGTAAAGTGCCACTTCGGAGAAGAAGAAGATGGTGTGAGGACTGTGGATTCCTTAAATGTTTACGGAAGTGTGGCGGCGAGTCGGGGAATCATTTTTTTTTTTTTCGAAAATATCAATAAAAATTCGAAAGATCAGGGGTCGTATCGAGGTTGAATGTTAAACAAATAGACTACAGGCCACGATAACTGGGGGGAGGGGGGTGGTCATAAAAGAACGGTATAATTTTAAATTGAATGCAATAAATTTTCCGCGTCCCGTTCGGATTGGATTGGTGTGGAAGTCGTTTACGTGCGGTGGCAGAATTGAGCTATTTCGAGCGTGTGGGAGTGGGGGGATGTTGTATGTTTTTTTTGTTTTACAACAACGCCATTGAATTGTAATTAATTGGAGGAACGGAACACACACGCACAAGCACCCGAACACACAAGAGGTTGGAGGGTGATTTAGGGTTATTTTTTTTTTTCGAAAATTTGATTTTCTTTGAGGAATTTTTCAAAAGGAATTTGGATGGATGGGAAGGTGTCAGGCAAGGATATGGATGGATGGATTCTTTGTCAAAGATTGTGGACTTGTGAGTACCTACATATATGTCTTACAATGACTACGCCTATCTTTATGAAGAATTGGAACGAAATCGGTTCAGTGGATGATGCGTGATGAAGTAACAAACATACAGACAAACGTTGGGTAGATTGTTCTTAAATTTACGAGTTTGGCGCAAAAAAAACTTAATTTTTGCATAAGTATGGGAGTGTAGCCACCCTTCAATGCGTACCGTGCTGGCTTAGGCGAATCTTCCAAAAGGCTTGGTTGTTGTGAAGATGCTTTCTTGAATCTTCTCGAGTGAAGAATGACTTTAGGTGGCTTGTTCGACAATTCGTTCAAATTAGTGATTAGTGAGGGCTTCAGTTGTGATTCTTCTCAGGCTTGGGCATTCGCAAAGGATGTGTACAACGTCGTTTTGGGTGGAGCGTTAGTATGTTTTCCGTAATCGGCATTGGGATCATCAGCTTTTGGAATCTCATGCCTATGCTAGGCTTAAATAGTTTCATGGATGTCCGGACGAAGTATAGGAACAGCTCTGATCTTTTTCTGACTAATTTGTCGGTTTTTCTGGATCAAATTGAAGAAGGCATGGTCCTTTGAGCTCATAAGCTTTAACTTTCAGTTTATTACTGTGAATGAGACTCAATTGGCTGCTGATATCTCTTCGGGGGAATCGCGTGTTTGAGTGGTTCCCAGAATGTCAAAGTGATCGCTAGAACCTGGGTTAACCTTTCTGGCTAATCAACTGATGCAAGGCAGTCTTCATAAGCTTATTGCTGCGTAGATTTATTGAAGACAGAGTCTCTCCTAGCCAATTGTGGAAGATACAAATGTCCAGTGCGTACAATCCAGCGTTGGGCGCCAAGTTTTTGGTCAACTTTCTCGGTTTTAGGCGACAAATCCCTTTTTTTTTGAAGGAGAAGAAGAAATAGGTTGTCAGCTTAAGCCAGCACACTAAGACCAATTATCGGTCTAGTTAGTCAGTTTGGAGGAGTGATGCTCTGAGAAGAGGTACACTTCATGTGATACCACGATACCCTTACCTACTCGTTGAGCCAATTCTAACGAAGCGTAAGAGGTTTCGTTTTAGTACAAGACCTGACATTTTCTTCAGCAGAGAAAATGGAAAATCTGCTTCTGTACATAAAGAATGGGAAAGGGAATGGCTTATGCACCTTCAGGGATGGCCATATTTCTCCCTGTGTGTCGAACTCTAATCGACTTAACCCTCTCGATTTTCAGGCAATTCAACTCTTGAACTGCTTCTTGTATTGCTTTAGGGTGATGCCACTTTTTGTTTTAGTCTTCTATGGTGCTTCGTGACGAATTGATGTCCTCTTCTCTCTTATTCACCTTCAGTACCTACTTTCTCAATGTTGGAGCACGCTAAGTTCCACTTTTCCTTAATCGTGTATATTACCGTAACGATATTGCCCGGTGTGATCCCTTCTGCCTCCATTTCTAGCCTTTGACTGTTTTGCAAGCCAATATTCGAAAAAAGTGTGTTACAGGCATGCTGTTTCGCTATTTTGGTCCTTCCTGTGTAGATAACTCACGCTTATGACCCGTCCAATCTGCAATTTTTCGATCAGCCTTACAGGATAGTCTCCTTGGCTTTCGCTGTTACCATTTCTAACTTCTCTCTTCCGCAAGGTGATTGATAGGGATTACTTACACTTACTTGCTGAAAGAGGCGCAACAGTCCGAAGTGGACCTAAGCCAGCTCGATCTTTAGCTGGTGGCCTCCTGTTTCGCACGCTAAGCTGGGAAGCAACTCTTATCAACTATTCTTATGATGATCCTCATGTTTAATGATAAGCGGCACTCCATGTGTTGTACATGGACTACACCTAAAGTGGTACACAATAAAGACAAAGTCCTGTCCGCAGTTTAAGCGTTTTGAAGTTACAAATATACAGAGAAGCAGGAGCAGGTAGAAGTGGCTGCAACTGGTGAACCTGCCAGAGGCACAAGTTACGCGAATGCGCCGTTGTGATACAGCAGTAGCAGCCTTGTGCAACCTCTTTTTCTTCGTTTCCCTTGCCATTTTCTTTTTATCAAGGGTCGGCTCTCCTTGTCCTCAATCATCAGGTTCAACTATCCTTGGGTCGTTCATGCATCTAGGTTGTTACTCCTCTCGTCGTTTTCTACGGATCTCAGCCATGTTGTCATTACCCGTCCTCTGTTTCTTGCGTGTTCTGGGCACCTTCGAGATACATGTCCATACCATCGAAGTCTGCTTTCTTCAACTTCTTTCGGATCACTTTCAGGCTTCCTCTTCCTAATCGTTCGTCTTTTCTGTTTACAATGCATGTCCATCTTAGCATTCGCATATCCACTACATGGAGTCTTCGGACATGTTGCTGGGCTGACTGCTGGACTGTTTAATGGACGTAGGAGACCTGTCAGTGTCCATCACTTCATCCGCCTCGAATTGGACTCTGTTTGTGACATCATCGTCAACTCTACCGTCATTTGGTCGGCTGCTAATAATGATCCGAGGGAATAAAAGGAGCTCGTAATCGGTAGTGGTTAGTTGTTGACATATATCGTATTGGTCGGACCGAAACATGAGTCTTTTTCAAACCGTAGGACCATGAACTCTGTCCACGCACGGTCAATTTTTCCCCGAGTGATTCATTCCAACAATTAAGGCAAAAAGCTCCTCAGTTCTTCCTTCGATTCTTCTATAAGGACGATGCCATCAGCGTATAGGAGGTTCGAGGGCGTTTTATTTTGGATTTTGAACTCGCAAGTCGTTCCTCCTGGGGTTGCACATATCTTCTACCAGTGCGAAGTGCGTTGTACATAAGCTTCCTGGGTACCCTATTGAATGCCTTTTCCAGGTCTATGGAGGCTTTGCTCTCTAGCTCCATATTTGTCTTTTACAATTCGCACAGCCTGTATTGCATCTGTGGTAGAGTTGCCTACACGAATACGTATTGTTTTGGTGTTCGCTTTGCTATGACACTGAGCCTAGCTGAGATGAGTCGCTCCCAAAGCTTCATGGTATGTGAACTACCATAGACGTGGTTAGAGCAAGATTGGACATCATATGTCCATGGGTCTTGTGGAACCCTCCCCCCGTGGAAAATTTCATCAAAGAACCAAGTAACATTCTCGATGACAAAACAAATTTTCTACTTGACTCGTCACTTGGACCAATATAACACAAAACACACATTGCATCGAATTTTTCCATCATCTTTCGTTATCCTTTTTCAAATTCAACAAGGATATATCATTACACGTGTTAACAAACAATAAAAGAGAAAACAAAACAAGAAGGAGGAGGAGGAGGAGAAGAAGAAAACAGTTTTCTATAAAAGGGAAATGAATTATGACTTTTTCAAGGGTTGTTCTTTCGTTCGTCCTGTTTGTATCCTTTTTTTTTTTGTGGAATAATATAAGACTCATACGCTTACACTACACTCGTATACATGTGACTAATAGCGATTTTTATTACAATTGCTGTGGAATAAATAATGTGGCCAGGCCACCACCAAAACAGTGGAATTTTTATTAAAACGATTTAACAAACTCATAACGGATAACATCGCGACTATCTCTCACACTACCGCAAAGGATATGAGCGATGGAGATGAGAGAACATTAGATGGATGAATGAGTAGAGTGTGTGTATATGGTTGGTTGAGTTTTTGGCGGATATATTCCAACCAACACATTGTAGAAGTATTTCCTGGCAGAGAGAGGTGTGGTTGAGGTTCATTCAAGCGTGAAAAAAACAGGAATATCGGTTTTTTTTTTTTTGTTCACCACCGGTGGTCAATGGTGAACAAAAATGGTGTTGACATCCAGACCACGAACAAAATGTAAAAAAATGTCTGTCTGTCTGTTTGGTAGAATTTGTTCTGTTTTGACACTTGACATGATGGTTTCACTTTTTTTTTTTTTTAAACATTTTTGTGGTCCCACGTTGGGCGCCACCCCAAAATTGTCAAAAAATTGAAATTTGACACACTTAGGCTTAGGAATTACCGAAATCTATCTCTCTATCGAGTAATTAAGGTTGGATGACATCTGTTTACCGCTTAGCTACCCCAGGATACCACATGAAAACAACTATACTACAGCTAGAGAGAGAGAGTTTCTCATGTACATATACACATGTTTGGTTACCTCTTTCACGGGCATGGGCGGGGGGAGTAAACTCTTTGACCTCTTTGACGTTCTGAAACCCTGTATCACGAAGGGTGTACAACATTTGTTCAAATGATTCCATTTTAATGAGCTTTTTAGAAAATAGTACTTTCAGTATGTGTATGTGTGTTGGAATTGTATTCCCTCGTTCCTGTTGTGTCCCAGTCCCAGTGTGCATGTTGGTTGGTTAGGTGAAAGATGACTTTGCACAGATTTGAAGTGATTAGCCGGGTGAATTCAAGTGGAACATTATGCGGATGTTATAGTTATTAATTGCGCTGGCGGAATGGCTTGATGTGGATGCATAACAAATTGGATTTTGGGAAATTAATTTCGAAATTATGAAATGAATTATTATTGATGGTCGCGGGGAGGGGGAGGGGGAGGGTGGGGATGGTTTTTTGTATGTTTAGCATCAGGGTGTATCGAAAAATTAATTTATGATAGAAGTTCGGCCGAAGGAAAGGGTTTTCTGTTTGGAATTTGAGGGTTTACAACGTCTGAGGTCGTCCAAGTTGGGGTACAGTTTGAGGAACATCTCGATTCGTCCTGGACTACCTTCAAAGAGCTTTAATTTTTTAATGCAAAAAATAAATGAATTTACAAGCAATGACACAACTTCTTCATCAGCTTTCTTCAATTCTGATGCGATTCGCTGCTCCTTTGTCGGGCGCCAATTTTTAAATTCTATATTTGCCCTAATTTCTAGAAATGATGGACTTTCTTCTTGAATTCCTAATACCCCTAAGCTTGGAATGGTAACAACTTAGCCCTGAGGCTAAGCTGGAAGCCGAACATTGGTGTAGACGGGGATGTTTTGTTCGATCTTGCAGAGTATTGTAGAGTCTTACAGGCGGAGATTATGGCCATAAAGGAAGCCCTGTCTAAGCTAGGGTAGAAGGTAATATCTACTCGGGATATTGGCATTTTCACAGACAGTCAGGCCGCTATAAATTCTCTAGCATCAGTCTCTGCAGGTAGCTAGGTAGAGGTGGCGGTACAACAGAACCGAGTGGGTGAATCTTCTCCTTCGTGAACGGTCACAGGCAGGTGGCACCATTAATCGAATGAACCATTTTCTCTCCAAAATTCCACGTGCGAAACTTATACAGCATCTGCTTGGTTCTTCTAGATAGGTCCTTGCTAAATAGTTGTCTTCTAAGTGCTTGGCTACACTTGCCTACCCTTGAACGTAATTTCGAACGAAAGAGATGGATGTGAATCAGAAAGACAAGTCTCGACTGTTTCGTGCGACATGACATGACGAAGGCAAGAGTAGCCACGCACTAAGGACATAATAACAGCGATTGGCGGGTGTCATTCTACGTTGCATCACCGCGCTGATGTCATTGGCCGAGCTGATAGCAGAGCGTAGGAAGACAACTTCGAGACGATGGTGCTGTGTCTCGGTGTTCGTAGAAAGCGTACATATTTCGTTTGATCCTCGTCTACTGACAGATCCCTTCGACGTAAGCCAAGGCGCTCGTGACTGCTCACTTTGTGCTGCTTATGATGTCAATGTCGTCTGCGTAACTAAGTAGTTGTACGGCTTTACCCATGCTTCTCCCACAAGTTAGATACTTACAGTTGCAAAGCCACTTCTTTAGTCTAAAGGTCGAGCGGTACGAGTAAAAGCATCGTTTCGAGGGCTGTTGTCAATCTGATGGCGCTATTTGTGCTGATGCATTCCAATCGCTTTATTTTTATGAGTATCTCAGCTTGCAGATGCGACAAATTTCCAACCGGCCC
This sequence comes from Criorhina ranunculi, assembly GCA_951813785.1. NCBI lineage: Eukaryota > Metazoa > Arthropoda > Insecta > Diptera > Syrphidae > Criorhina > Criorhina ranunculi. The sequence continues at coordinate 8,452,886 of OX638382.1, read as the reverse complement.
CCTCCTGCCAGTCACTGTGACATTCTATCGCCCTTTTGCATTTCCATTTGCATACTCTCGAGGGGAATTCAAATAAAATTTGACACTTCAACTCTCGACGACACCCATTGTAATCATTGCATTTCACTCGTGTACATTCTCCAAACTGTAATTGTCACCCATAAAATCCAACGTCCTTTTTGCATCCAAAAACTCATAAACTGCATCCTTGGCAGGATACTCGTATTTTGCCTAATTCGCATCCACTTTCACATTGCAAATGCAATTTGCAAACAAATTCACAATGCAATCCCAACAACAGATGGCGCGCATCATCATGGTTATTATCTGTTGCAAGGTTCGTTAAATTTATTTTCTATCTCTCTCTCTCTCTCTTTATACAATTAATTTAAATTTAATTACTTACACACTCACACACCCACACACACATGTGTTTATTTTTTCCAGATGTCCATAGTAGCAGTGGTGGCCAACAAAAAAATGGTAACTCACGTGGTCATGTTCCTGATGTGTGTCCGGTCTGTGGTATCAAACTCATCCCCGAGGAGTGGAACTCACACTTCCTAACCGAACTAGATAGGCTGTATAAATTGAGCTCAGGCATGGAACGAGCGAATTTACAATCCAATTATATGTTTGTCCCACCGTGTCCCGCACAGGAGAATGCCATACGGACTAGTCATAATCGATGGGAGGTTGGTATTTTTTTTTATTGCATACACGTCCAAAACTTTCGTCCTTAATGTCAAGGTGTCCTTGTTTTTTTGTTAAGACATTCCAGAGAATACGAAACAATCGACAAAATCGTTTACGAATTAAAGTTCGAAAACGAAAGTACGGCAGTGATATGTACTTCTTAGATAATTTGTTTTGTAGCTCATGTCCGATTTGTAAACGGAAGTATTCCATGGACACGACAAAAAACACTGAGGTGAGTTGAGACAGACAGAGAGAGAGAGAGAGAGAGAGAGTGAAAACAAGGATTTTGTATGACTTTACAGGAGGAACCACAACCAAAAGATGAAATCGAAACTGTCGATGTGGAGAGTTGTAACGATGATGTTCCAGATTCGGGGTCTGAGATGAACAGTTCAAATAGCGCTGGCAAACTGGACGGTGTACTGTACAGGACTGCATGTGTGATAAACAAAGAGAGTGCAGAGGACGATGTGACGAATTCAAATAATTGGGAATCAAACCCCAGTCCACATATCAGTGGTGAGTAGTTTGAATAAAAAACGTGTGTGTGTGTGTCATTTTGTGACATTTCTGTCACTTTTTGACATTTCTGTCATTTTTTGATATTTTTTTTCATTTTTGACATTTCTGTCATTTTCTCACATTTCTGTCGTTGTTTGGCATTTCTGTCATACTTTGACATTTCTGTCACTTTTTGACATTTCTGTCATTTTTTGACATTTATGTCATACTTTGACATACCTGTCATTTGTGTGTGTAAAAAAAACGTCGTAGGTGGTCTAAAGGTGGCAAGAAGTTTGGAGTATCCACTTGGAATGACGAAGCTTTTTCAATTTGGGCACAAACGTCACTTCTATTCAAATGTTTACCTCGTTTGTGGGCATTGTTCGCTTCATTCGCGTTCGCTAGAGTTTTGTAGATTGTCCCTCTTTTCAGCGGGCACCACATAGAGGGTGAAATGTTGTCTCTTCGAAGGTTTGAGATAGGAAACTTGACCAAAACGGTACCTTTGATGATCATAAGGGAAGACAGACTTCTTCTAGTGACGCTTGTATGTATGTGTATCGAAACAGGTCACGTCGTGGATTCATTTTCGTTTCAATCGGTCACGGTGTGATGCCGGAAAAGATTGGTGATTTTTTTGTATCTGGGACTCGAACCTAAGTAAGAAGCCCAATGCTCTATCCACCCTTCAACTTGTGGTGGTAGCACTTACTTACTTACTTAAGGTGGCGCTACAGTGCGAGGTGGACCTCGGCCTTAACTAACAAGCGTCTCCAGCTAGCTGCGTCCAATTTCCCCCGCTAAGTTGGTTGAGGTCCCCTTCAACTTGCGTGCGCCACCTGAGTCGCGGTATTCCTCTACTGCGCTGTTCCTCGGGAAAGGATTCGAAGATTTTTCGGACCGGAGCATTAGTGTCCAACCGCTCTACATGACCCAGCCACCTCAGTCGTTGGACCTTCACTTTTCTGGCCAAGTCAATATCGCTGTACAGCGATCCCTTACAGTTCGTCGTTGTATCTCCGGGACACACCAAAGTAGTTAAGAAGACATCTTTGGCAGGACAGTTGGCAAGCATAGCCTACACGATAGCACGTCTGGAAACGGACTTAAGCCAATTGACTTTGCAGAACGTTGGGCGGAACCTCACTATAACAAGTTCACGGTTTCCTCACCTCAATATCCATGAAGGGACGTGGCGGTTTCCTGATCATCAAACTACTGCCAACCAAATTGTTCACGTTAAAATCGACGCACGACATGCCTCCAGCATTCTACATCTCCGAACGGGCAACATTGACTCGGATCACTACCTTACGTACTGAACAGGTTTATCGATCTTCTATTGCCTCGGTATGCTATCCCCTTTGTAAGCCTGTTTAATTTAAATTTAACGACTTCCCATGGAATTCGCATTAGAGGGCGTTGTGACACTCCACAGCCAGACATGCTATGGAATGTGGACCGGAAAAAATGCTCAAACAAGGCATAATGTCACAATAATACACGACAAGTCGTTGCAAACGATCATTAGCATGTTGTCACTGCTGGTGGTACAGTGGCGGACTTTTCACTCATGACTTCCCGGTAGGTTCTTAATAAGTGCATCAAGCTTGGTCTTAAAGGCTGAGGACTTCTTTTCGTTAGACAATTCAGATTCGCAGGAGCTCACACCTTCGAGCAAAAAAAGACATGACCTCACCCAGTTCCAAAATGGATTCAAATTGGAAATAGAAATTGCTTGACCTTGTGCAAGCTTTTTCAACTGCATTGGTGGACACTAATCCAAGTCGGAGGTCTGAGGTGTTTGATCAATTTGAACACCGTCCCTCAGCATCTCTACCGTATGACTAGCTTCAACTTGTAGACTACGACTGCGCCTCGAGAGTGCAGAAGGCTCTGTCAAATTCACATTCCAAAAAAAAAAAACCGCTCTTTACCCATTCTTCCGAATTAACTAGGTAGGTGGAGGAGGATGTTCTTAAGAGCCCATGTAGCGCTGGGGCGCCATTTTGATTCCACATCGGATTCAGACCACAAGAACCAGCCGGAGCTTGCTATAAAGCGCTGAAAGCTGCCTATACTGATGTCAGTCAGTTTGTTTAGGAATCCTGTTCTAAAAAGATTCCACTTTAAGTGGAAACTTTAACACAAAGGACCTGATCTGGTCTAAGTGAGGTTGCACCCGCAGCCTGCCACTTCTACTTTACCCAACCTAAGTAGACATTTTGAAGGCCTACTTTACAAACCACCATTTTCATTTGTAACTGTCAATTCTCTTTACTTATTTTTGTTTTTTGTTTTTTTCTAGTTAAAAATGTCAGTGAACTGTCATCGACAACGCATCACTTTTACAATGCGGACTCATGCGGTGAGGAACGCAGTTGTAATAGCAAGGAGATCGATACGAATACGTGCAATAATGACAGCGACGAAGATGTCATCGTAGACGATGATGACACTGTCAAAACACTAAACACAAAGAAACGAAAATTCGAAGAAATAATAAGCAATAGGTGAGTGATGGAGTTTTGACAGTAAATGAATTTTTTGTTTTCATTTGACATTTCTGTCACTTTTTAACAATTCTGTCGTTTTGCGACATTTCAGTAATTTGTTGGCATTTCCGTCATTCTTTGCAATTTCTAACATTTTTGACATTTCTGTTACCTTTTTACATATTTGTCATTTGTTGACATTTCTGTCACTTTTCGGCATTTCTGACACTTTTTGACATTTCTGTCTACTTGGTCTACATTTTTGTCATTTTTTGCCATTTCTGTCATACTTGGACATACATACCTGTCACTTGTTGACATCTCTGCCATACTTTGACATATCTATAACTTTGTGACATTTCTGTTATTTTTCGACATTTCTGTCACTTTTTGACACTCATTTTTTGTTTTTTTTTTTTTTTACAGAAATGAAACACACTCACCCGATGATGAACGACCACGTTCAGAACCCCAGGTTACCAGTACTGAACCAAATATTGAGATGTCCAACAACAATAACAACAATAACAACAACAACAACAATAATAACAATAACAACAATAACAAATACAACATGGAAGAATTACGTTCAAAAATTAACGATTCGGACAATATTGGACTATCATCAGCACAGAGTGCTGGTGCTGCTGTTGCTGCTGCTGTAGCCGCCGGAAGCTTAATGCAGGACACAAAGGTGGGGATAAGTTCGGATAAACCGGACGAAGAATACAAATGTTTCATTTGTAAGGTAAATTTGCATTAAATTTTAGTTTCGCTTGCACTAAGAGCACACCCATGCACCTTGCAACTTGCACTGCATGGCAAAATAAAAAAATATTCTTATTTCGCATTTTAACACAACAAACAATTTTTTTTAAAACATTTTATAACAAATTTTTGACAGATGTCACAAGAAACTGACAAGTGTGCTTGTATTCTGTTTACTTAAGACAGGTATAAAGGAATTCTCATCGGATTTCTTTCGTGGAAGGAATTTATATTTTCATCAGAGTTGTGCGAATGTTATGAGTACTTATCGTTTGAGTAAGGATATACAACAGCAACAGCATCATCATCAACAATTGCTGCAACAACAACAACAACAACAACAGCAACAACATCAGCAGCAACAACAACAGCAACAACATAATGTATCAAATAATTAAGAAACAAACGCAAATAAAACTATAAGTAAAAAATTGTAATTAAATAAAATATTTTCTGTTGTTTTTAGCTTTTATTTAAACAATATGTATGTGCACTTTTTTGTTTTAACAAATTCATTTTTTTCTGTAGAATATTTAAATTAAAATGAGGAACACTGTCGACATAGACTTAAAACAAAACATTTAAACATTAAGATACTCCAGTATGGAAGGACTTGTAAGGATGTGGACACATTTGACATTTCCCTACAAGACCTTTTAACAAATAAATCAGCTATTGTAATTAATCAATAAAAACTATATATATTATTTAAATTTAAATTTAAAAAAAAAATAAAAGTAAAATTATGTAAACATGAATTTAGAAAATACAAAAATAAAAATATATAAATCAATTATTGTTATATTTAAATAAAATGAGAAAAATAAAAATACTAACACACGCAAGTTAGTTAAGGGGTGTTTTTTTTTTTTCCGACTTGGACTTGTGATACCTAAAGACCGATTAAGAGCAGGAGTACATATTTGAACCAAAACGATATCGACATCATCGCCCGGTCTCAGCGTGCCATTATTAAGAACAAGCCCAACGAGTTGGTCTCACGATAACCAAGGATAAAACAAAGTACATGCTGTCTACCAAAAACCGATCCGTCGAACACCGTCTAGGTCAAAACCTAACAATTGACAGCTATAATTTTGAGGTAGTGGTGGAGTTTATCTATCGTAGTGCAGATTCGACAAAGGATAACCTTAGGCAACCGCTGCTACTTCGGTTTGTCCAAACAACTAGGGTCCAAAATCCTAACCCGAAGGACAAAACTCTGATCTTGCCAGTCCTGCTTTATGGAGCTGAATGCTGGACGATAAGTAAGACAAGCGGAGGAGATCTTGAGATCCTTCGAAAGAATAATTCTACGTCGAATATTTGGTCCAGTCTGCGAGGAGGGCGAACCGCGAACTCTACGAGCTGTACAAAGATGTGGATGTAGTCCGGAAGGCAAATATCCGTCGACTGCAATGGCTCGGCCACATCGAGCGAATGGACGTGAATGGCCCAGCTAAGAGGATCTTTGAATCCCAGCCACCTGGTTCAAGAAGAAGAGGAAGATCGAACCTCCGGTTTAAAGATCAGGTAATCGCGGACTCTGGCATCAGCCTTGGTCTAGTAAATTGGAAGCAGCATGCCCGGGATCGTAAAGGATGAAAAGCGGCATTAGTTCAGAGATTTACTCACTAGAACCCAACACAGACCGGTCAATAAGACTTCCGAACTACGGGAGTGTCTTCCAAGCGGAAGTCTTAGCCTTTTGCCGAGGCAGCCCGTGAACTATCAATGAAGTTAGTCTCTAGAAAAACTATTAAAGCCATTTCAATCATGAAACGCTGTCGCGAAGAGCTCAAAACCCTCACCACGAATCACAACGTAACACTCTGGTGGATCTCGAGACACAAAGGTATCCACGGGAATGAAATGGTGGATGAATTAGACAGGAAGGGCTCAGTTCTCATTCAATTCTGCCCCACCCCAGCTCTCGTCAGATCTAGCTTTGCACTAGACATCCAAAGACAAGGTGATGAGAGATAGAACCCACTCTCATCATGCCAAATCTCCAGGAAACTCTGGACAAAATCAACAAGATTGAAAAAAAATGCCGCAGACTTCTTACTGACGTGAGACAAGAGTCATATTTGCTGCATCGATAGAAGCTCTAACCGAAGATACGAGTAAACCTAATGTGGGTTCAGGGCCAGAGAAGTTCTCGTGTGAACTCATCGGAGAACTCATTTTTGGTGGCATGAGGACATACCAAGGAATGAGAATGCTGACAAATTAGCAAGAACAGATGGTCCTCTTTAGACACTTGTGTCATCACAAGAAAGTTATAGCCATAAAAATCCCTATCCACCCTTAAAGGTGTGTTTACGAGGTATAGTACTAAAGGTTGCGACGACGAAGAAGTTCATGAGAATACAACGCACTTCCTCTGGCACAACCCTGGCTTTTACCACCGAAAAAATCAATTCATCAGACGACACTTCTTCCGTCTTTAATTCTTCGACAATTTCAAACCAAATTTTAGGTCAAGTCAAGCCAAGAAGTACCAGAATTACCATCGGACCCAAGTTCAAGAGTGATCCCTTCGATGACATGCCAAAGGAAACCTTCAACTTCTACGACTTCAAACAAAGATGATGCCAAGGCAATTCCATACTTCTGGGAGAAATTCGACGAAGTGAATGTATCCAATCATCTCGCCGAATACAAGTACAACGAGGAGCTTGCCAAAGTGTTCGTGAGTTGTAACCTAATCACAGCGTCAGGGTAAGTAGAGCAAGCTTGCCAACATCAACATTAGGCACACAATCTTCGGCGAATGGATATGTCGCCGACAGGAGCTAACATTCCTCCTATCGCCCGATTTATAAATCGACTACGATTGCCTCGAGTGGGAGAAAACTAGCCCCCAAGTCCAAGGAACCAAAAAGGCTTTTAACACGATACCTTCAGCTTCAGTTGAAGAGGATATCAGATCCTCTGTCCCTTGCTGACTAAATTACGCCCTAGCAATAGAAATATCCTCAAACTAAGACGATGAAGCAATATGGGGTACCACAGGGTTCCAAACTCGGTCCATTCTTGCTCATTAATGCAATAGGTATCATCGTACTGGAAAAAGGCTGCCAAAATGGTGACTAAGGATCTTGACAACTGTGTAGCTCAGCAAGAGCTAAGTTCTCATTACACTTAGGTCCATGTGGACCCATTGTTATACCCGTGGTATGTTTCCTTTCGTGGTGTAAGTCTTTTGGTGTCAACCATCCGGACGATCTTGCTGGGGATCCAGCAGAGTGTTATAATACATTGCATTGCGTGCCAACACTTTACAGGCTTCGATGCTATCTGCGTAGCCACCACTGCTTTTATGGCTGCCTGGCTGCCTGGCTGGCAATGTAAATCGTGATATCGTCCAGTGATATTGTAAGCATTGACACCAATCGGTCAGCTTTTGTCCTTCTTAAGCCTTCGCTTGGAAAACGCTGCTGTGATCTGGGAGTCTTATGGTGCTGGTCAGTCCTAGCCTACGTGCATACTGAGCCATCGGTTCTGTTCTCTGCTTAGAAAGACTAATGAGAAGGTTCTCTTAAAGTCAAACTACGGGACTGTGTAGTCCGAGTTGCTGTTAGCGCTAAAAAAAGTCGCTTAGTATCTCGGCGTGCCCATATTTATTCGGTCTCCAGTGCCTTGACTATCTGATTCTAAGAGCGCTCTTTCCTACATCCTCCTGTATATAGAGATCTAGAGGCAAGAGCTTAAGAATTGCTTCCATTCTCGTTGCTCCATGCTATTCTCTGTATTTTGGCAGCGTGCCACCGAACCATTCTTTCGTATGTAAGTACGGGTCTAACTATCGCAAAATACATTCGTAGTGTTATTTGGGGTCTTCGGCAGCGTGACAACAGTGACACCTAGCAGCTCGGTTCAAAAAGTCTCGATATGACGACTCCAAACTATCTACACAGACTCTAGGGACCCTAGACACTACAACTACAAGGAAAATAGATAGAAAACTGCGACAACACTCCGACAACACTTTGCATCATTCTTTGCCACAAACACCCTCCAAATGAATCTCATTCTGATCATCTCATCTCTCTACTGTGAAGCAGAATCATCTATCTCACACTCGTGCGTCGCAAGCTGTCGTCGTCGCCAATGATTACTGCCCGTGCAAGACGAATATACCCCCGCCCTCGACACTATCTCACTTGTTTTTCTATGGAAAGTTTCGTGCCCCATCAGCTGTTCTCACACAAACCCCGCATAACAACAAGAATTTACACCCCCACCTTTGCAAAAACTCAAAACAACCATCTCTCCCTCTCAACGCGGCGCCCCACTCTAGTTTAAAAATAAACTAGATAGATAATCAAGCCCACCAAGTAGTCCCATTCACACAATTCGCACACTCCAACGCTGAGCGGAAAAATCCAGCTCGCTCAGTACACCACATATTCTTGAGCAGTTTGCAAGTGCCCTCTCCGATCTATTTAACGAGTAACATTCGACGAAAATCGTTTTTTGACAGCTTTATCAGTGACCGCCGCTCTAGAATGTACATTAATCAAGTTCTGATGCGAAGTGCGTTGGCTCTGCCTCGCACTATCTCCGTCACGCGTTGTTTAACTTCAAAGGAGGTGTTCGCACGTGAGGACAAGTATGGAGCGCATAACTATCACCCACTGCCGGTGGCACTTAAACGCGGCAAGGGTATTTTCGTTTGGGACATCGAAGGCGAACGATATTTTGACTTTATGAGCGCGTATTCGGCTGTCAACCAAGGTCACAGTCATCCAAAAATTGTTGATGCTCTGATTGAGCAATCAAAACGCTTAGCATTGACGTCAAGGTGAGTGGTGGGAGGGGGGGGGATTCTATTATCTTTGTTATCTATCAGTGCAAATTGGAGTGTTTTTCACGTGTAATTCCTTAGAGATAGTGACCTAATCCACTTGGTTACAGAAAAGCCCTCAGCAGGCCTCTGATCTTTATCGTGTGATTGGCTATTTCCCGTATCGATAAGTGTTTTCTGTTACAAAAGTGTTGCCGTGGTTGAGAAAATCCATCTATTTGCGTACCCTTTGTGTCAAAACTTGTTAAACGTCAAAATGTTGACAGATAAAGAGAGTAAAGGTTGAATCAGATGAGTTGAGTGACATTTAATGTTCAATACGCGACAATCCCGTGTCATGATAGCGACATTTCGCTTGTTACGTATTCAACGATTGATTTGAACTTTAGCTTACACGTCATGACAGTTGACAGCTGATTGTTCGGATGCATTCAAATACGAATGCATCTGTCATTTTATGCGCAACGGGAGGACGCAAACTCTAACGCAGTGTTGTGAATGAGGGTCCAAAATCTCTGAGAGCACTTTTCGTTAAGTTTTCGAAAGACACCTCACTTCAATGCGATGACAGCTAGTGACATTTTGTGACTTTACGCACGAAATTCATGCGCAAAGTGACCAAATGTCACTTGCTGTCATCGCATTGAAGTGACCTCTCTTTCGAAAACTTAACGAAAAGTACTCAATTTTTCAAAAGACAGTTGTCATCTGTCAAAAGATAATCAAAACACTTGACTAGACTATTAAATTTAGAAATAAAAAAAAACTTGACGAACACTTAACGAAACTTAAATTTTCATCAAAAGTAAGCGCGAATTATTTTTTTCTTTCAAAACAAAGTGGCTTTCGATTTTTGACTCATGGAAAACCTATCACGTCATACTTAAAACTTAACGAAGACGATTTCATTTCTAAACACAAACAGATAGCAACTAATGATTTGAACAAAAAAAAATCAATCCAAAAATAGCTAAAAACAACGCACCACTGGGGGTAGAAAAACAAGGTTAACGCGATAGTTTTGGTATTTATGGACGACAAGCCCCCCTAAAGTGTTTGATAACCTCTAGCGAAGATTGAAGTTTTTATTGTTTTGCTAAGCAAAGCGTAATTAAGTGATAAGTTCGTCGTATCATGCAGGCGCGGCGGAGAAGTGTTTTTTAATTTACGCCGAGAGATACATAATTGCTGACGATGTCAGTGGTGTTTAAAATTGTCGTGCTCCCCTAGGATCATGTGATGGCAGCTGTATGCGATTTGAAATGTTTTTGTTTCACATTTCTGTTGAGATGCGTCGGACACCTTTGACCAGACACCTATTCTCGTTGACTTACTTCTACTGTCTCACAATGGACCTATCACTGGTCTAAGTGTACTGGCAACAGCTGGCGGCCACTTCAACCTTCTTCTACTGTCTGTTCTAGTTCTTTCTGTTGCCCATCTACTACAGATCAACGAAGTGAAGTTTGCTTCATCTACACGTGAGTTGCCGTATCAGCAAGCCGAGGTCCTTATGGAGGTACGCATGGATGTTTTCATGTCAGAAACTGGGCGAAACTGGGCTCCGTCCATTCAGCAACATTCCTAATCAGTCTCACCGTCCAACTTCCTCTAGTTTCAGAACTCCATCGTTGCTTCACCTCTGACGCTTCCTATTCAACTCCCATTTTAGCTTTTTGATCGTAAACGAATCCTCCATCGGCCGCTAGGAGATCGATGGGAGTCACTGCTATGTGACAACCCTTAGTGGTAGCCGTGGCTCAGTGGTTAGAACATTGGACTGCTGAGCAAGCTGGCACTGTGGAAAGAGAAGCAAAAATGGGCCGAACACTGTTTGCATACGTTCCCATACGTTTAGGGACGTCTCTTCTGTCCTTTCTCTTTAAAATTGTGCATTCCTTCTTTCCTTCCTTCCTTCGCTGTGGTCAGTCTCTATCGTTACACGACTTCTCTGGAAATGGATATTGGCAGTCCCTCTTCGACTCTGATGTCTTGGGACTAGTTGGTCTGTACTTAGTAGGCGCTCCAATCGTAGGTTCAAAACGACCAAAGTCGAAGTTTGTCTCTTACATGATTGCACACCTAACATGTTGGATGCCTGCACCCTCATATGCCACATCACCCTTAAATTTAGAGAAGTCGCTCTAGCAGACACATGGTCTGATCATTTTAGTAAACATGTCCAACTCGGGCAGACTGTGGTCGATGTATGATGACAAAAGACTGTAAAGGTAGACTGTCTACACTGTCTCCATGGGAGGCTTTTGGCAAGCGACAACCCCTTACTATCTGCCTTCAACGTCCACCCTATGCAAGAGGTTCACGACTAAGTGTTCAAAGCTTGATCTGTGCATCGTTTGTGTCACAGAAGGACTATAGACCGTCTAAACAGACTCGATGGGAGGCTTCAACCAATCGATAAGCTCTTACTATCTCCCTCCGGTGTCCAACCTATACAAGACGTTCACCACTAGGTATTCAGAGCTAGATCTGCCCACCATTTGTGGTACAGAAAGGCTATAGACTCTTAGCTGTCTCAGTGCTCTATCTGCCTCTGGTGTCCGTCATATACAAGAGCTTCACGACTAGATTTTATCACAACAACTACTCGACAAGTCAGGAAGTTGCACTTCCAGCTCCAAGATGGTCAAGAATTTTAGGTCTTGTAACCCCTCATTCGGCACCGAAGACCTATAGTCGTTCGTAGAGAGCAAAGTCTTCACGAATTGTTAGACAAATAACCATCAGTCTTCCCGCCGAAGACTTGTGGTATTCTAATGCCTGTGAGCTGCTGTCAACTGATTTCGAAGCCATTCACCTCCACCGTCAGTCTCGTTTTGAGTACCCAATTGCCATGGAATCTCAAGAAATGAGGTCTCTGATGAGCAAGTTCTCAAAAACTTAGCCCGCGTTAGGTCAGATAAAGTGGAAACCAGTGGATGCAGTGGAAAAAAAGTTTGAGATCAAGTTTCCTACAACAACTTGGACGATGTTCACGACCAGGAGGCACACTTAGCACCTAGTAGACAGAGGATTTCTCGATCAAAGACTCTCAACTGCAAACTTGTCACACGAAGTGTATGCTTAAGAACTGACAACATCGCCACGTGAACCTCTGCATTCAAGTTTTCATCTTCCATTGTTCGCTTATCGAAGAGAAAATTGCGTTCCATTTGCTATCTCGTCTCAGTCCCTTGTGGTATTTTTCCATTCGAATCTAACTCTGTGCTCCATCACATGCTGCTAATCACTGATTCTACGTCACTTTCCCAGCTCCAATGCCGCATCCACAATTGTCACACAACAATCTTGTGTTATTTCTAGAGAGTTCACGCAGAGGTTATCTTTTTGGAAGCTCTCCCGTCTCCACTCAATTTGCCAACCCCTCCTCACCTACTAACCCAATTAACGTTTGATTTTGGTTTAATTTTTCGCAGAGCATTCTACTCGGACGTCCTTGGCGAGTACGAGGAGTACGTAACGAAGCTCTTCAACTATGACAAAGTGTTGCCAATGAACACAGGCGTAGAGGGTGGGGAGACTGCCTGTAAACTCTCCAGAAAGTGGGGATACATCAAGAAGAATATTCCAAAGGACCAAGCCAAGGTATAGGACCGCAAAAAGATTGCAAAGATTGGCTTACTCTTAACCTCACTTTACAGATTATTTTCGCAAGGAATAACTTTTGGGGACGCACGCTGGCAGCTGTGTCAGCATCAACCGATCCATCGTGCTTTGAAGGGTATGGTCCCTACATGCCGGGCTTTGAGATTATCGACTACAACGATGTCAAGGCACTTGAGGAAGCCCTAAAAGATCCAAATGTCTGTGCGTTCATGGTCGAACCGATTCAAGGCGAAGCCGGGGTTGTTGTCCCCGATCCGGGATATCTGACCAAAGTTCGAGAACTCTGCACGAAATACAATGTTCTCTTCATTGCCGATGAAGTGCAGACTGGACTTGGGAGGACTGGACGCATGCTCGCTGTGGATCATGAAAATGTCAGACCTGACATTTTGATTTTAGGTTAGTTGGCCCATCACCATTCATCTCGAAACAGAGTGCAGACTCTTGAATTTTCTTTTTAGGAAAAGCTCTCTCAGGAGGTATCTATCCAGTCTCTGCTGTCCTCTGTGATGATGAGATCATGCTCTGCATCAAGCCTGGTGAGCATGGTTCTACTTACGGGGGCAACCCACTCGGTTGCAAAGTTGCCATGGCCGCCTTAGATGTTCTCGTTGAGGAGAAACTCGCTGAGAATGCTGAACAAATGGGAGAAATCGTTCGAAGCGAGTTGAGTAAACTGCCCGAAGACATCGTCTCACTAGTTCGAGGCAAGGGTCTCCTGAATGCCATTGTCATCAATCCAAGTGAGTGCAGGGATTGCCTACCCTAGAACCGCGCTTTAAATGAGCTCTTTTTCTTTGTATTTTCAGAGTACAACGCTTGGGATGTCTGCCTGAAGCTTAAGGAAAACGGACTCCTGGCCAAACCGACGCATGATCACATCATACGTTGTGCACCACCACTCATCATCAATAAGGCTCAGACAGAAGAATGTGTTGACATCATCAAGAGAACAATCCTTTCAATGAAGACACAATGAAATATACAAAGCTCAAGACTTAAACGGTTTTTTCAAACTCATTTAGGTAGCAGAGGCTTCACACATAGTTACGTTCGTCTAAACTGCTTCCAGGGATGCAAATAGTTTGGTTAGTCACTGTCTTGACTCTTGACTGGCTTAGTGGGAGGCTTCTAGTAAACTACAGATGTTTAGCCTAGAAAAGGGATGTTTAGAGCTAGATCTGTGACACAAAAAGGTTGTGGACCGTCTGAACTACCTCAATGGGAGGCTTCTACCAATCGACAAGCTTTGACTCTCTGGCCCATCCTAGACAATAGATTCACCTCAACTACTCGACAGCCTGTCAAAAGTGAAGGAAAAGTGACTCTCGACACTGACGGCTCCAGGATGGTCAAGAATTTAAGGTCTTGTCACCGCTTATAGTCGTCAACAACCTTTCCAGCGCCCTCTCTCAAGCTAATTCCAAAAGATCTTGATGCTTCTCTGAGCTTTCAATCTTTCCATCCGAAAGGGCTTCTTAGACGATAGCCTGGGAAACATTTCCAAATTGCGGAGATCGTCGAAGAAAGAAGCTCTTAGGTGGTGCTGGACAGATCTGGATAGGTACGAAGAAAATGAAGAATTGATTGCTCTTCCTCCTCATCTCTGTAGCTGCAGCCTGCCTTTTAGCATGCAGACAGACCTGTATCATAGTGTCCCGAGAGAACACAGGTGACGAAGCTGATCTGTGGTCGTTGAAGCACTACCAATCCATTGAAGCGTATTCCTTCCACCTTAGGCCAGATCTGTCTAGAAACTTGTTGTTGGTCTTGCTGAAGCGAGAGGCACACCCACATTTAGCTTTACCGGTGGAATTCTGAAGGTGGTGCGGTTTATAGCGAGCACGTCGGTCTTGCAGTCTCTGTTGGAATGTTTCTGTTGTCAGGCACCCAGCCTAGGTGAATGTTGAATTGCTCCACCATCTCCGGGATTAAAAGTAGGTGACCACGATACTAGGGACTTTGTTGCCGTTTGGGTGTCGGTGCAAATGTCCACTCCACAGGAAGCTTCTTCATGACAAATTATACTCTCGAAAGTTTGCCATTGCCTGCCGAGAGGTGGTGTCTTTGGTTGGGTTGGACTTCCAGAACTTCCACAATCGCCCTTATTTCTGCATCAAATACGTCACAGTGATCTAGGAGGCCGGTGATGTGCTCAAATTGATTGCTTCACAGAAGACATACAACAGTTTGAGTAGAAATTAGCTGAACTTTGGTCCTCAGTGGTAGACTATCCCACTTATCACGGGTGGATAGTTTCTAGAAACCCCCTGCCGTTGTTACCGCCTGCTCTTGGCAACTTATTGTACTGAGCTTCTAATCGTATCGAATCGGCTAAAGGAAGCCTCTTATGTACTGCAAGTCTGTCATCTCCTTCGAACGATTTCGGGACGAATACGGATAGAACTTAGTCAAATGATCATGAGGACAGAACTGGTGCATCCAACGTCAAACTATCTGCTGCCACTTGTTTGTTCAACAACATAACCCCTTCTGTCAAGTTCTCTGCAGTTAAAATCAATTTTCCTCATCAGGAGCAGCTTCACGGAGTACCACGTGCTACAGCGGAACAACCATTTCTTTTCCCCCTTTTTCTCTTTTATTACCGCGCCCAACTTAATTCCATAAACGTAATTGCCATCCACAAAGTTACCAACCAGTACCACCACTAACTGTCAGTACAGCTTGCTGTGTCAAAAGATGTGTCGTCAGACATGTGGGAAAAAAAATCCCATAACTTCCTAAAACACCGAACTCAACGGAATGTGACTTGAATTCATTATGAGACCGTTGCAAGGCTGTTCGTTCCATTCCAAGTGCGCAAAAATGAAAATAAATCCCAATTGCAAGGACGATTGCTGGGGAGCATCCCCCCAACCCATGTGCGATGACAATTTCCCGGCGCACTGATTTTTCCGCACACTTTAAGAGCAATTATACGTTTTAATATTCAAAGTTCATCACACGTTGGTTGGTAACGGGGAACGGGAGCAGGAGACTCGTCGCATGGTACAGTAATCAATTATCCTTTTTTTCTTTTGGCCATTGGACGGCTTTTTTTTACCCCGTAACATTTGTTACTCCATTCGGGCGTGTGTGTGGGTGTGGTGGAATTTTTATTGCCGCTTGACATTTGTTTTGAGAGTAGGTCCTGCGTTGTGTCACAGGAATACATAATAATTTGTCATGCGAAAAATTGCAACGGTTCATGGTGCAAAAATTTGATGAAATTTTTTGTTAAAACATATTTTAACCGAGCTAATATGCATGATGTGACATCACAAAGGGTTTCCACTGAACAAGTCAGAGAAGTTGTTTTGTTGTGGGTTTTTTTGATTTTTTTTTTTCGGTGTCCACTCCGTATCGAGAGTGAATTCAAGCAGATCCTGTGGACTGGACGAGCAGACACAAATGAAATTATGATTTTTTCTGGTGTGTGTGTCAATTAAATAAAATTTAAACTTGACCGCATGGTTTTGTAATTACCAATTACATGCATGTGACGGTGCGGAGAGTCTATCGGAAGCTGGACACACAAAAAAAGGTGGGGAAGTGACTTTTTTTTTTTGAAGACTAGGAGGAGACTAGAGGAGGACTTTTCAACAGAATTGCCAACGGTGACGGTTGATTTCTGTCGAAGAAATGTTAAGCAAGAGATGAGAAAAGAACGAAAAGGAGACGAGGTATACTTTGGCTGTACGTGACGGTTATCAGGCCGAGCAGTGCACTAAGAACCACTCCCTCTACAGCATTGAAAACGTTTAATCTATTGTGCCGGTGTAGCCGGTCGCCTCATGGTCCCAGCGCAAGGGTAAAGGTATCAAACTGGTCCTCTACTCTTAATCAATTCTATTACATCCCCGTGAAGTACTGGCTACACACCATCGAAACTGAACAATTTGGAAAGATGCTACAGCGGAGAAGAAGTCCGGGCAACTCAAGGTATCGCTACCTAAACAGGAGCCTAGATGGACAGAGACGTAGCAACACCATAAACAGAGGGAGTCGGTGTTAAAAGTTTGACGAGACAACTGTTAAACGGCCGATGAAAGTCGAAATCCCTCTGCCAGACGATCTGATCGTCTCCACCCCAGCGAAACTGAGATTTGATTGCAACATCTGCCCGTGATGAGTGGGATAATGCTGCCACTGAGGATATAGGTTCCGCTCATTTCTTCTGAAACTGGGGTGTGTCTTCTCTGAAGCACTTAATTTGAGTATCTCCATCGGTCTGCTAGATCACTGTAACGTATTTCATGTGGAAATAAGGGCGATTGTGGAGGTCCTTGTGGTCGACAACCAGACCAAAGACACCACCTCTCGACAGGCAATGGCAAACCTCCAAGGGTATAATTTGTCATTAAGAGGCTTCTCGATCCCCCGTGTGGAGTGGACATTTTCAACGACAGCCAAGCGACAACAAAGTCCCTAGTATCGTGGTCATCTACTTCTAATGGCGGTCGATTCTCAAGGAGATGCTGGAGCAATGCAACATTCACCTAGGCCTAGGTCCTGGCAACAGAAACATTCCAACGTGCTCGCTATATAACGCACCACCTTCAGAGCTCTGCCGGTAAAGCAAAAAGTTGGTGTGCCTCTCGCTACAGCAAGGCCAACAATAAGTCTCTAGACAGATCTGCCCTAAGATAGATGGAATACGTTCCAATGGACTGGTAGTGCTTCAATGACCACAAATCAGCTTCGTCATCGGTTTTCTCGCGGGACACTATCATCTAGGTTTGCCTTCATGCTAAAAGGCAGGCTGTAGCTACAGAGATGAGGATGAAGAGCAATCAATTCTTCATTTTCTTTGTATCAATCCAGCTTTGTCCAGCTCCACCTGGGAACCCTATTTTCTTCGACGATTTCAGCGATCTGGCAGACATTGACGTCAGTAGCATCCTCTGCTTTAGTTTGAGCTTCAACAAGATCAGTTTGGCCGCAAGTAGGGAGAGCTGTGATAGATCCAATAGTAATCCAATGTGATACCAGTGAATCTATCCTTGTTCTACCTACTTGAGAGCTACCTACCACATCCAGTGATATCACAATGGATCACCTCTGATCTTAGTTCCTCTGTTCCCTAGTAGTCAGCCGCGACATCTGTCGCAAAAATGTTGATTGGGTTGCTGTTCCCGCTAAGCAGAGACACACTTAGCCCAGAATGAAAGTGGCACATTGTGATGCTGGGCTAACTATTGCCGACTTGGCCAAAGTACGTCTTGCAATGGATTGAATGGACCGAAATGACGCAGCGAATTTAAATTTTTTTTCTCCGCTCCTCCTCACCCCCCGTCACCTACACCGTACTAAACTTCTCTTTCACATTTTCACGAGAAAAAATCCCAAAAACACTTATCACTCTCGGAACTTTCAACAAAAGAACTTACCTCTCCCCCCCCCCCGCAGATGATGATGATGATAAGTTAAGTTAAGAATAAAAAAATAAGAAAAAAAAAATTAAATTATGTCCTTATGTCCCTAAATGGCAATAAAAGGGAATCAGGACTATCTTTTCCTCGTTTTACCACAAAAAAAAATAAAAATAAAAAAATTATAATTATCACCCTATCCCACCCCTCTGTTGGGTGTACACCACCAACACCAAGTACAAGTACTTCGTAAAAAGAATTGAAAACCATCACCACCATCACCACCATCACCACCACCACCGTCATCATAATAAGGACGCAAGTAGGTAGTCCCATCCAACCCAGGCTGTGCAGCCACTGCCACACAAAGTGGTTATTATCATTTTTATGTGCCGAAAGAATCTTCTTTAATTTTCTTTTCCCGACCCAGCGGTCCCAAGTGTTTTTTTTTTTCTCATTTTTTTGTGCGTTTTATATCCTTTTGGCATAAGTCCTTGCAATCAAACAACTGATCTCAGTTTAAGGCGTCAGTGCACTGGCAGTGTGATGGAAGTGAATTTTTTTTTTCGAACACACAGTGTGGTTGAGAAGTTGTCGCTGCTTTATGCTTGCCTACTCTAAGGAAGTAGAGCTTCTACAGAAGCTCAGCAACTGGCATTGGAGACTTTAAACGAAAGGACTACGACTAAGAGAACACTCGACGGGACAGAGTCTAAAAAATGACAGAACTTGTAGATTGTGGAACGCAGTGGAACTTGTCGATTCTACTAATCCAACTCATACTAGACCACAGATTAGATTAGATTAGATAATGAGGTGGGACTTAGTCCCTTATCATTGCGGCTACTAGTGGGGGTCTATTGTGATGTCCTATTCCTAAGAGTTCCTCCTCTTTCGTTGGGTGAGCTGGTGGTGGACAAAACCACAACTGATTCTCAAATTTTGAATGCTATCGACCAAATCGACGAATCTTCGAATCTCAACCGCAGTGTTAAAAGTGTTTAAGGCCGTGTGCTTGACTCACCAGTCCTAACTCAACTCTCTGCGGCTCTGAGCTTCGTAACCATATGATGGGTGGGATATTATTGTAAAAAAAAAAAAAAAATACAGTGAGACGAGTGTGTGTTATATGTTTCCCACGAATGGAAGGAGCACAATCAGTCAAACCAGTCAGCACAATCCTTAGCCAACTGCCTCCAGTTGGTTGATGTCACTCTTCTCTTACGCGCGCCATCGGAGGGGTGAGCATTGGAGTTCATCCACTCATCGTTGCTTGTATAGTTCGTGGTGAACTTGGTATCAACTCTTCGGACAATGACCATCAGATACCTTCTCTGGGAGTGCTTCAATCTCTGAACCCGTCGAGTGTATGGAAAACTGCCCAAGTTCCACTGATGGAAATGTACCACTATTTTGTGTGTTGTAACGTTTGAACAAGAACCACACAACACAGAGGAACACAATGGACCAGCAGGCCATGGTGAACGCACTTCGCCTATAACATAACCTAAGCTGACATGCCTGAGCAATATGGACCACAAGCAGCTTTAGCCAAAGCTGGATGTCAAAAGTTTCCACTGTCTCATCAGACGGAACAGATTGCTAATAAGCATCGTAGTGGGTGGCATAACGGGACACTACACCATTGGCAAACACACCTATAGGCTGGGCCTCCTTTACAACGACTTCTGTAGAAGCTACATAGACGAAGAGGAGGAGGAGACGATTCTCCACCTTTTTTTTGCACATGTCCGGCCCTCTCAGCTTAAGGAAGAGTATACTTAGGAGCCAGCTTCTTTCACAACCTAAGTGAACTGTCTGACATAAACATAGGTAGCCTCCAGCGTTTCATAACAAGCTCCGACTAGTTCCGCGGGTAGTATTTCCGGTGAAATACAGAACCATGTAGTAACACAAAGGACCTTATCTGGTCTAAGTGAGGTTGCAACCTGCGGCCTGCCACTCTTACCTAACCCTAACCCTAATCCACTTCGCTGAGAGTCGCATAGCCTCAAGACCGCGTTAGTGACTTGCTATACGTGCTACAAATATCTATTGGCATGGCAATTATGGGTTGAAGCACAGCTGTTGGATGGTACTACTAAGGGTTTCCTAGCGTGTTGGACGATACCGTCGAGCTTGAATGGGATAATGGTTTTCTGATTGAAAAGGTTCAATTCTGTTTTAGGCGGATACACTGAGATAGCGCCATCTTCCGCGTACACAACTGGCCATGTTTAACGCTAAAAAATTGTAAAAACGTGCCGCCTCCAAGCCACAGCAATGACTACACGCATCATGAACACCAGATTCTTCCTGAGGTATGCGATCTTGTCCCACGATAGCTTTAGAGGCACTTATTTGATTGACTGACACTGAAAAAAGTTGCAATACGGAGTGCTGTTAACCTTCAAAGCCCTACAGGAGACCAGCCGAGTTGACTAAGAGGCCACATGGCTATTCTCTCTGACTTTCCCGAGCTTAAAAACGTCCTGCTTTGGTAGAAAATTCGAAATCGAGATCCTGAATCGAGTTTCCTAGCAAATTGGCGGAATATTTAAGAACTAAAGGAAGCTAAAGAGGAGGTAGGCCTTGGCTCTCTATGAGCTTTCTTGCCAAATATACATACATACAATGGAGGCCGATGTTTGGAGCCAGTATTTGTGGCTCTAAATCACAAAGTCACTTGGAATGTGCATGCCATTGATACCGTAATTCTGGTCAAAAGGAGGCCAACCATCAATATATTCGCCGATAGTCAAGCATCGCTTAAAGCACTGAGTTCTGCAACTCAAAAACCGTTTCTGGCTACTCCAATGCTGTCCGAGAGCTATCAAAGTGAAAGGTTGAACTATTGGAGGGTGCCAGGACACAGAGGCATTGAACATCACAACGGGCTCTGAGCCACGGGACACTTATCCACCTAGAGGCATTGAAAGGCAACGAAATCGTTGATCAATTAGCTAAGAACGGTGCCAAAGGCATCCCTAATTCTCACGTTTAGAACAAGTCTAGACAGATGGGACGAACGGAACTACTTGTTGTACTGGGACGACCAACATTCAGGGACTTTGACAAGTCGAAAGAGTCATCCGCCCCTGAACAAAAGAGAAACGACATCAGAAGGCTTGCCAGCTTCCTCTCTAGACACTGCAGCCTCAGATATCAGCAAACTGAACGTCTAAAGGAAGACGAATCAGCGGAACACATACTGTATGAGTGCAAGCATCAAATGGAGCTTTTTGCCTCAAGGAAATCTTGACACCTGAAGGTGTCCTAGTCTAACAGACTCCCGACCCAATAGATCAAAGCCAATTTAACAAATGCATTCCCCACGTGTTACAATGTTTCTCACCCCCACTGTGTACATGATTATACAAAAAAAAAAAAAAAAAAATCAGAAAAGCATTATAAATCAAAATCCTGTTTATGATTCGCATGTGATTCACCACCGTATAACCACAAGAGAACAACCTGCTGCTGTCAGAGAGTTAGGCTTACACCGAGATCCTGCCAAAAAAAAAAAAAAAAAAAAACCTCACGCAGGACTCTCATATATCCCAAGCTAATATGTAATTTCATCAAAATTTATCCATACGCTCATTGCTACTGCTGCGTATGTAATCCTTACAACAAATCATTATGGTATTAAGGATTTTGACACCAGTTTAAGGATTTCGTTTTTTTTTTTTTTTTTTTGTGCGAATCCTGGGTGCGTTAAGTGACATGAAAAATTTGCAATGTTATTAGTTTTTCTCTCTCTCTAAGCATGTGTGGGTGTGTGTATTCAAGTTGATACTGTAAATCCCACCCCTACGCCTGCCCGGTAAAAAAAAGTTATAAACACTGTATCGTATAACACACAAATCCTGTTGAAGGAATCATCATCACCACACCGTTAGGTAAACTGCCTGCGGGACTCTCCAAGTTAGTTCGTGCATAATTTTTTGTGTTGCTCCCCCCCTTCCAACTGGGAAGGGTGGGTTCTGAGTTGTTTCCTCTTGTTTTTTTGTTTTTTTTTTTTTTCAAAATTGTGTTTAAGGGTGGTCTGAGATTTTTTTCCAAATGGGATACATCCTCGACTCTCACTCGGGATCCTCATCGTTTAAGGGTTGTTATGGTTTTATGTTTATGTATCTCGTCTGTTTTCGGTATCGTTTACAGGTGAAATCATCTGTTTTTCAGGATATTCACCCCATGAATTTAGAAAATTTCACAAAGGGCAGCCAGGACCACCGACCGAAAACACCTCAATTTTTCATCGCAACTGGATAAATATCAATTGGAATCAATAAGAAGTTGTAAAACCGATTTAAATCGGAATTGATATTTGTATTTTATTTTGGACGGAGAGGCTTTGGCTGCTTTGTATAAACAAGGGCGGTGTGTGTGCGCGTGGTGTGAATAGAAATTGGACAATTACCGACTCTAATTGGTTGTGTGCGGTGTGGATTTTTATTGGATTTAGTTTTGGAACAACAACAACAACAACAACAACTGTGTGTGTGCGTAGTAGTAAGTGAAGGTAATTAATTGTGGTCGCTTTTGTTAATTAATAATAAAATATTGTGTGCTTAGTTGAACAGTGTTTGAATATTAAGTGAGGTTATGAGGTGCGCGGATTTTTGTGACAGAATGTGGTTGTTAGAGAGAAAAGAACCAGACAGCCTTTGGAAAGTCTAAAACAGAGTCACAAAGGCAACAACCTTACGAAACTCTCAAATGACTTCAAAGAACAGCTAGAATAGGCACCATGGGCGCATTGAGGTCGGCCCCAACCTCTTCTTCTACTACCTCTCGACCTACACACAAAAGATACCGCACTATGCAGCGCAGTCAGACTCAAAGAATATATGTAGGTGGCTGGACTGCACGGCATGGTCATGTTTCCAACTGACTACATCACACCCAAACTCAGCTTCAGGAAAGGCTTCCATGTAGGATTCCCCACCAGAGCTCAGTGGAGGATAGACGAAGTAGTGAAGGACTTCGACACGGTCATCTACACCGACGACGACGGATCAAAGATGAACTGCGGTGTGGGGGACGGTGTCTACTCGGAATCACTCGGAATCACTCTGAAAATATCAAGATCATACCACTTGCAGGATTTTAACAGCGTCTTCTAGGCGGAACTGCCTGCAATCCGAGAGGCTTGCACCCAACTCGGACGTGACACAATGCACAAATAGATAGCCAACTCACTGTCAAACCTATTGACTCGGCTACCATATCCTTCAAACTGGTGTAGGAGTGCTGAAACGAGCTTGGGCGAACGCCTAAGAATCACACTGCTCTGGGTTCCAGGGCACAAAAGGAAACTGACCAGGCGGCACTCAGCTCTACGCGACTTACTAGCGGCAAGGGTCCACCTCCGGTTAAAGGGCAAATTCCCTCACACTGCGCCATGTCAGGGAAGATATGGCCGACCTACGATAAGATTAGAACAAAAGATCTCCTGAACAGAACCCGCCCAGATAGGGCGGACGGACTCCAAAGACTTCTTCGTATAAAGAAGCCCCAAAAACACCTTTCTGATGGTGTACACAGATGACATGGGCACAGAGAAGAGTAGAGATAGATGGCTGTGAAATTTCAAGTGGGCTCGATGGTAGTGATAACCAGCAAAAGTGATGTGAAGTACCTGAGACTGACTGTCCTGGAGCTGCAAAGGTCACTGCATTACTCAGCAAACTCATGGCAAACTGTCGGCAGGCGAAGACTTCTTTTGTCTATTACGCATGCCATTCTCATGTGCCTATAGCTGCGAGATCTGGGCCAATGCACTCAAGCAAGAGAAATACTGGAAACAGATGGCAGCAGTACAGAGAAGTGGAGTCCTTTTACAGTACGATGTCAGAACCCACCGTCTTCGTAGGCACGGTAGTGACTCCGATCGATCTCTTAGCTGAAATAGTAGTGGAAACGGCGACGACGGAGGAGAAGGAGTTTGACTACTCTCACGGAGTTCAGTCGAGGACAAGCAAACGTCTCATATCGACCTGATCACAGTTGAAATGCGTCTCAGAAAATACAGTAAAAGTCCTTCCGAAGGAAGACAGCAGCAGAAGAAACCTCTAGACGTAAACAATGATCCCGTCTGCACACTGAAATCTATCCTCCCGTAAAACACGAGAGACTGCACATGTTGTGATACCAATTCGTCCTGAAAAATCGGAAGATTTCAAGTCAGTAAGTGCGCCTGACTATGATCCATATGAAAGCCACATTTTTCCAACATCAGCCCACACATGAACCAAACAAATTGAAGACGTAATCCAATAGGAATTTTTGGAACTTCAGGACGCAGTACACGACGCCTCTTCAGTGCATAAGCACGTCAAAAATAGCGCAGAGATCTTACTTTCTTGCCATGCCAGCGATCCTTGAAATGTCAGAGCCTGAACTAATGCCGCCTTTCATTCAGGCACACTGCTTCCAGTTTACTTGACTTAGGTTCCTATCGTCCCTATTCGAAACGAGCACCGAAACAGATAGTGCATGCACATATCGTCAGCATGAAAGGCACTTTCTTCGAGAGGAATGCCGCGCAGCTGCTGGTTTATACAAGCGACATTGACATCAATGCGAATTTCCAGACAGTATTCAAATCCCATGGTGATAACCACGGGACATTGTCCAATTGGAGACTATGCGGCCAAACCAGGCATTCCATACAACTCCCACTGCCGCAGATACAGGGACGAAAATGAGAATGAAACTCTCTCTCATTTCCTCTGCAAATGTCCCGCACTAGCAAGAGCCAGACTGTGTGCACTAAACCAACCATTCTTCGACGACCTGAACGACAGCTCGGGTAAAGGGATACGGCAGCGACTGTCTCACCCATCATCATCAACCAGGTTACACGAGTCGTGGTAACAAAAAAGCACATTGTGAGTTCCGTTGAACGGCTACCTCTACCTACCTATCCCGCAAGTTCAAGGCCAAAATCAGACCAAATCAAACAGAGAGTCACCCAATAGCTCAAAAAATCCCGCCTTCCTCTAAACCTGAACACATCAACGCTCCAATGTTGGCAAATCCAGTCTAAAATCTCTAGTCAGCAGCACTCTCTGTCAAAAGTGTCCAACTGTTTCCTTTTACCTAGTCACGTCCAGTTAATGTTTCCATCAAGCGTCAAATATTTATACGACATAACCTCCTCCTCCTCATTCTCCAAAATTTTTTAATTAACTTCTAAAGACATTAAATTGAATGTACTCTCTCTTTAAACAGTTAACATTCGTCTGCATACACACCAGATTTTGTGTCTTCAAAAATCAGCTTAATGACGTCAAACCCCAAACAAATCTAAAAAAAAAAAAAAAAAAATCAAAAGAATTTAATTGCATTTTCAACGCCTCAAATGATAAGCCAAAGTGACGACAACACACGACAGGACGACGACTCTCCAAACAGAAGGAAAAAAAAAAAAAAAAAAACCTCTAAACACATCAAACGCGACCCAACAGAGCTGAACTGGGTCAAAAAAAACAAAAAAAAACCAAAGATACTCATACTCGTACGAGGGATAAATAAAAAAAAAAACCATCAACACCATCGCACCTCTCTTAACGCCTCGATAAATAGCCACCGATGCTTAAATTAAATTCCTTCTGTCGCACTAACTGTTTTATTATTAGATACTCTGCAGCAATGTCTGCGATTAGGATGGCATTCCCCCAAAACAGGATAATTGCCCGACAAAGTCATCTCCTCCTTTTCCTCTCTGACGAGCCATACTCTACACATAGACTGTGTCAAAAGTTACGGGTCATCAGCGGACTGTCATAGTTGAGGGTTCCATCAGACAGTCAGCGGAATGTCAATAAAAAAAAAACCAGCGCAAAGAAAATACTTCAAAAATCGTCATCCCCCCAACCCCCAGGAAGATTTCCGAAAATTTTATTACACTCCAAAAGAAAATAATTAGCAATTTTAACGTTTTAATTAAAAAAAAAAAAAAGGAAGAGGATAACTGTGTGTTATCTACGCAAACAAAATGACAAAAAAAAGCGCGGAATTTCCATGCCAATGGTGTTACCCCACTGAGAAGACACACGGCGACAATAGATACCATGCCCATCCCTTGACTATCTCTTATACATCTGTGTGTCTCTTCACAGGTCACAGAGGGTGACGACAATGCTGGCAAAAGAACTTTACTAGACGTCTTATCAACTTAGGGTTCGGCGGGTGGACTACTTGTCTCGTGTTGAATTTTTTTTTTATTGCATCCTTTCTGAGGGCAACACCGAATGAAAGAGAATTACATGGGGTTGAAGGGTAGCAACATATTTCCGGGACTCATCTCTGGTAGTTAACGAGAGATAGGTACTCGAGGTTGTCCTTTCTTGTTTTTAATGTGAATTCTCCAAATGAGGAGGAGTGCACTTTGCCCAATTGTCCTTTGAAATGGACCCCAACTAACAGTCCACACCAAACTGTAGCAATGTCACCAGCAGGTAGGTTTGTTTATAATTTAGAAATATGCTATCAATCACTTACCTTAATGCGAATATTTTTCATCGTTCCAACGATGAAGCTTGATGGAAACACTGAAGATAATTTTACAGAGAACCGGAAGGTGCAAGGGAATTTCACCCAATAGACAAGAGATTCTCATTTTCACTAAGTGAAACCACTTTGAACGCACTTATAACATGGTAAACGAGCAGAACTTTGAGAAACGCAAAGGGTACGCACTCCCGATAGAAGAATTTAGAGAACACCGGCACTTGACACGAAATTACAAACACCAAACGCACCACGACGAACCCTATATGGACAGAAAATAACAACAAAGACTCAAAATACTTTCAAAGACAGAGTGGGCCAGAGGCCTCTTTTCGCGAACTCTACACTTTTTTACTGCAAATCGCTTGATAAATTAAAACATTTTCAAGAAAACTGCTTTAACCGCGACCCGACGATTGGACCTTTAAGCACACAAAGTAGACACAACTATCGCGAAAGACTTTCAGAGAACAGAGATTCGGAACGACAAATGGATCAAGGACTTTTCATTTCGCGAAATCTACACTTTTTCATGGCAAACAACGATAAAAGCTTATAAAAACCACACACCGGAAGGGTATATTAACAGCAAAACAAAGAGGAGACAAGAGAATTGCTGAATTAGAGCTTTTTTTCTTTAAGATCGTGCAATGAGGAGACCACTTTACGAAAAGAAAAACCAACAGACACTCCCGAAACTAGAAGCTTAAAACCAAACAAGGATTAAAATTACATGGAGGAGGGACCGTGATATTGGACCGGGAAAACACAACCTACCGCGAATGGACAAGGAACTTGGGTTGCTTTACACTACAGGGGCTAATTGGGGGGAAATTTGTTTGCACAAAAACATTGTCTGAATGACTGCTGTAATGAATTAAAGTACATTATGTTCGTAAAAGTCTCACCAATTTTCGATTCGAAACGAAAAACCGATCACTCACCAACGATCGACGACAAAAGAAACGAAAAACCCACCCCGATTGCAGAAGCTACCAACAAAAAACCGAACCGAACACTTGTTAGTGAGAAACGAAGAAACACCAGTAACGGTAAACTGAGACACAAACCCGTCGACAACTTGCACGACCGATTTACATTGAACTTAACGAAGAAAATATGAAATTTCATACAAAAACCGCGCCATGAATAATTTTCATGCATTTTCCCCAACGAAACTCAATTTTAAATTTCATTTTCACCAGGTGAATTTCCGCCATGCAAATTTTCAAAGATGGCGGAGCTACTTCATCCCGAGAAAATCACGAATTTCATACCAAATCCGGAAACCGAAAATGAAATCAAAGATTTCCCCACTTAACACACCGCGCGCCGTTCAAATGTTCTCATAATTTCATGCAAAAATACTTTGAAAGTAATTTTCTCGCATTTATTGCATGAAAATTTTATTATTTTCCCGATAATTTTGCAATTTATTCAAATGGAAAATGTTCTTAGAAGAAATTATCAAAGATGGTGGACATTTCCACCAAAGTGATCGGAAATCCCAAAATTAAAATGAAAACTTTTACCTTGAAATTCATGATCTTCGATTGATATTTTGGCGAAAATTTATGTTTTAATATTTAAGGAATAATATAAAAGTATTTTTAGAATGTAAGACTTACTTATTTGAATAAAATTGATAAATTTCTTAGAATTAAAATTTTCCATTTGAATTGAATTGCTAGCTGAATAGAAGATAACGGCACTTTTGAATTTTCTCAGTGACGATGGCGATGGTGGTATATTAATTGAAGAGTGCTACCAAGTTAAGCTATTAAAGTAGATTTTTTTTTATTGAATTAATTTTAAGAAAATAATGCATTATTTAAAAAGGAATTGATTTTATGTTTAAATTCGGATTGCAAATAAATTTAGGATAGTTAGCGAAAGTGTTGAACTGGAAAGTTAAGGTTATAAGTGCAATGCTGTGCAATAATCGTAGTTTCAAGAGAGCCTAGTCTTGTAAAAAGTGTTTTAATATAAATTGCTCGTTATTAAGCCATAATCAGCAAATAATTTCATATGAATTCACGTGGACTTTTTTTAGTTTTAAGACGTTGTGTATTTATACTGGACTAAATTTTCATCGTGATAACATCATACGAGGTAGGAAGAATAGGTCTAGTTGATCAGTCGTTTTTTTCCTTTCACTTCAGTGGTCACCGTGGCTTAGTGGTAAGTGCATTGGACTGCTAAGCAAGAGAACACAGGTTTAATCGTCAAAACCATCAATCGCTTTTCGCGGCATCACCTCTTTGGAGGTATGACAAAAGTATAATCTGTCACGCTTCTCAATCCCCCGTTCAGAATCGACAATAAAACTGTAGGTCCCTTCCATTCATTCAAAAATATAACACGCACAGCGTGAATGAACACTGAGAGAAGGTAGGCCCTTGCTCTCCATTAGCTGTCGCTTCAAATATTAGTTAGTACGAGTAGAGTCAAATTCTAGGGTTCTTTAGTGAGAATGACGGAGTCCATATGTATTGAGTGATGGAACCATAGAGGAAAAAGAAGAAAAGGTCTATCCAGACAGCAGTCCGTTTTTTTTTTCATTTTTTTTTTTTTATAAAATCAACCCCATACCACTGGCATTAAAGAAGCTCTCAGTATTAAGCGTCATCGTTTTTCTTGAGTTTCAGCGACCTTATGCTGTTGCAAGTCGATTACAAGACCACCTAGTCAATGCCTTCGCGGCCTTCTTACCACACACCATACAATAATAAATTTTCCAAAAAATTACTTTAGTAAAAGAAATTATCCTTAAAATATTAACTTCAAAAAATTAATTTTTTTTGTTGATTTGATAGCACTCTTCTATTTCAACTTGTTCACCACATGTACGTCATTATTGCTCACAAAGTACAAAAGTGCCGTTAAAATTCTATTCAGCTAGCAATAAATTTGAAATGGAAAATTATCTTGAAAAAAAATTATAAATTTTGTGACAATTATTGAGTCTTTTACCTTAAATCTACAGTTAAACTGTTTCTTATGTATTTCTACATATTTTTCCGATAAAATATCAATCGAAGACCATGTTTTTCAAGGTAATTTTTTCATTTTAATGTCGGTATGGGGAAGTACATTTTCCGCCATCTTTGATAATTTCTTAGAAAATTTTCCCATTTGAATAAATTGCAAAATTACCGGGAAAATAATACGATTTTCATGCAACAAATGTGAGAAAATAATTGTCAAAGTATTTTTGCATGAAATTCTGAGAACATTTGAACGGCGAGCGGTGTGTTGAGTGGGGAAATCTTTGATTTAATTTTCGGTTTCCGGATTCGGTATGAATTTTGTGATTTTTTCAGGATGAAGTGGCTCCGCCATCTTTGAAAATTTGCATGGAGGAAATTCACTTCGTGAAAATGAAATTTAAAATTGAATTTCGTTGGGGAAATTACATGCAAATTATTTGTGGCGCGGTTTTTGTGTGAAATTTCATATTTTCTTCGTTAAATTCAATGTAAATCGGTCGTATAAGTTGTCCTCGGGATTTTGTCATCGTCCACCGTTACTGGTGTCACTCCGTTCAGGTCGGTTTTTGTCGGTTACATCACGATCAAGTGGTTTCGTCGGAATACTTCCGTCGGTGTCCGATTTGCTTTTCGAATCGAAAATTGGTGAGACTTTTACGAACATATGTACTTTGATTCATTGCAGGCAATGTTTTTGTGCCCTTATCCCTTGTAGTGCAAAGCAACCCAAGTTCCTTGTCCATTCGCGGTAGGTGGTGTTTTCACGGTTCAATATCACGGTCCCTCCTCCATGTAATTTTAATCCTTGTTTGGTTTTTAGCTTCTAGTTTCGGAAATGCCTGTTTATTTTCGTAAAGTGGTCTCCTCATTGCACGATCTTAAAGAAAAAAAGCTCTAATTCAGCAATTCTCTTGTCTCCTCTTTGTTTTGCTGTTAAAATACCCTTCCGGTGTGTGGTTTTTATAAGCTTTTATCATTGTTTGCCATGAAAAAGTGTAGATTTCGCGAAATGAAAAGTCCTTGGTCCATTTGTCGTTCCGAATCTCTGTTCTCTGTATGTCTTTCGCGATAGTTTTTCCTACTTTGTGTGCTTAAAGGTCCAATTGTCGGGTCGCGGTTAAAGTAGTTTTCCACTGTTAAATTTTCGCGGCTTCCTTTCTTGAAGAGGTGTGAATTTATCAAGCGTTTTGCAATGAAATGAAATGTTCGCGAAAAGAGGCATTTGGCCCACTTTGTCTTTAAAAGTATTTTGAGTCTTTGTCCATATAGGGTTCGTCCCGAAGCGTTTGTTGTTTGCATTTTCGCGTTTAGTGTTTTTCTCTTACCAGTGCTTTCTAAATTCCTCTATCGGGTGTGCGTACCTTTCGCTCTGCTCGTTGATCATGTTATTAGTGCGTTCAAAGTGGTCTCACTTAGTGAAAAAGAAAATCTCTTGCCCTTTCGTAGCATTGGGTGAAAGCCCTTTGCACCTTCCGGTTCTCTGTAAAATTATCTTCAGTGTTTCCATCAAGTTTCATCGTTGAAAACGATTAAAAAATTCGCATTAAGGTGAGTGATTGCTAGTTTTTCTAAATTTAAAACAAATTTACCTACCTTCCCTGTGACATCGTAACTTTTTTTTAAAAACTGAGCGTGTCTTATATCCGATTGTTTGGTTGTATTTACCTAGGCCTCTTACCACCTCAATTCGTAGCAAAGGCCCATTTCAACTTGTGTGTTTTTTCTACTTCTCCTCATTCCCATACCTTCAGTCTCACATACAATACCCCTTCTGTTCATGTGTAATAATTTTATTTTAAATATATTCTTCAACATGTAAAATATTTATAATCGTTAACGTATAGTCAATACACTTAAGTAACAATAATATTTAAAAAATAATAATAAAGTCTTACAGCGGTTTAATGTACTCTCTTCTCCTTCGTCTCTATAATATCTTCTTGTTTTTTTAAAATTTCTTTAAGAACTAACTAGCGTGTACTCTAAGTAATAAAAACTACTCAGTCCGTATATCTTAACCAGGGTGCTGGTTTGCATTGGGACAATGCGCTTGGGTTTTGTTTGTAACAAAAGAAAGTTTCTAATCTATAAATAAATCTACTTTATTGCATTGATGTGCCCGCATCGTGGTCTGTTAGATTCCGTTGCTGCACAACTTAAGTACGTAGGGTATCATGTTCTCGATTTGAATTTGTCCGATTAGGTTCGCAAAGAATAGCTCTTCGACGACGTCCGCTTCGAGGGCACAGAGCGGCATTAGGCGAAGGATTATTGTGTTGAATCTTTCGTCGACTTCATCCTGAAGTGGGATGGTTTCACTGAGATGGTTGCGTAGTCCGGTCATTGCGTGTAGTTGAACGCGTTTGATGTAACTTCTTCCGTTCTTGTCTTTGATGTTGACGGCTCCGTCTGCGCTGAACACAAGGATTAGCCGAAGATAAGCGAATTCAAAGTCTTGCATGTCGAGCGTCTTCATTGTCTCGATGAATTCGTGCAGGCGCAGTGTGTGCTCACACAGTTTTCTGATCTTATGCGGTTCGATCTTTTCGACTTCGGAAAGCTGCCGAATGTTAGCCACGAGGGTGCTCATTATTGTTCCGATCGAAAGGACTCTGCATTGGGCCAACGCCACGGCGAAGAGTTGTGGCCAATGCCGCCGCATCAGTTTGGTCTGGATTTTTTCGTCGAGCTGATCGAAGGCAGGGATTTTCTTCATCCAGTAGGCGGTTAGGAAGATGATTCTACTGCTGCTCTCACAGACGTAGTGGTTGTTCAGATAGGTTGACACGAGTGAGGGTACCTGCAGCAGGAAGGCTGCTTGTTGTTCTTGAAAGAGAGGCACATCGAAGATGGCTTCATTGAACACCGCACAGTTGTCCATACTCTCCTCATCCGCTTCGTCGTCAAGTTCATTCTTCACGATGCCATCGAACTGAGAACCCCCACTGCGGTCGTAATGGAGTTGAACAGCTGCCAGAAGTTCTAGAGACTTGCCAATGATCGTCTTATCAATGGACGTCTGAATGAGATGCACCGAGGAAGTAGCTGCGTTTGGCAACGCCTCTGAGGCGGAATTGTTCAAAGCACTGGTGCTGCTGTTGTTATTATTTGGAGCGCAAATTGCGGTGTTGTCCATAGAATCATCGTCGATGGTGGCCTCCTCTGGGGAGTAGCAAAAGTTTTCATGTTTAGCTGCTTGACTCTGCTGTTGTTGTTGCTGTGCTTGTTGGGCGGATGCTGATGCCAACACTAAAAGGGAGAGAATAGAGTTTAAGCTTAAGTGTACAACAAAGGAGACCTTCGGAACTCACTCAAAGTCTGGGTTAAATCAGCAAAATTGAATCCCATTTGTGGGAAAACACCTGGTGTGACTCCACTATCAATTGACAGAGCGGCAGCGGCAGCAGTTCCACTCAACGCAGCTGCTGTCGATGTCGGGGACGTGTTCTGATGATTGTACAGCTTACCGCGCTGATACACCGACGGACTATTTGTACTTGTGTTGTTCGAGGAACTCAACGAAGGCTCCTTCTTATCGATTATGGGCTTCCTCTCATGTTGGACGGCTGTTAAATAAAAAGCACAAGCATTATTTTCCACAATAAACTAGCACAACTACAAGATTTGGGTTCAAAATTTCAAAATTTTCGAATTTGTTTTGTTTTTTTTTTTTTCGTTTGATTTTCTATTAATTAACTGAAAATTACAATCACTTCTCATGCCGCTGGCTAAACACTTCTGCAAACGACAGAATTGACACCGATTCCGATGATGTTTGGTGACCTCACAGTTCATTGCCCCCCGACACTGGTAGCCGAGTTGTTTACGTATCGAACGCTTGAAGAAACCTTTACATCCCTCACAGCTAATCGCTCCATAATGACGGCCAGACGCACGATCACCGCATACTAAACACAGTTCCACACTCATGTTGCCTCCTCCCGAATGGTGCGACAAATTCACTGAAGGTTTTTCTACAAACAGAAAAAGGGGAAAGAAAAAAAAAACACCACCCAAGTGAAATCGAATTCTAATTGGAAATAGATGTTTTACACTTGTTTTGCGACACCTTACCATCGACATAATCGGAATTTGTTTCCATTTCTCGAGAATCTAGAGTTTATTTCAATGATTTACCGAATGTTTTACCCTGCACAGGGTATTTATTATAATTTATGTTAACCTAAACAAACACATTATCTGTGTTCGAGATAAAGTTTATACACCGACATTTTGTAGAAAATCGTTTCAAAAGGGGGAAAATTTCAATTGTGTTTTGTTGGGAAGAATGTGCGAAACCTAAGAAATGCAACTGTAGACGATTAATTTGAAACGAAAAATTGCAGCGAAAATAGCACAAAAATAATGAATTTTAGGTCACACGTCACTTGCGAAGGTGAGAGCCGCCATGTTTTGAAATTCTTTTCTTTGACTTTTAAGTGATGCCAAGTTTCGCTTTGGGTTGGGTATTTTTAAAACTATACTTGAATTCTAGTACTTTCTAATGAGAGTAGATTATGTAATTGGAAAAATATATGATTTAAGGCGGTAGAACTTGTTAAAACCGATAGGTGGCTAGAATTTGTACATCAACATAATCGACAGTCGAAGTTAGGTAGGAGGAGACAACTTATTTCCTTTTCCGATTAGGCAGGAGGTCCAACAGAGCCATAACTTGTCAAAAAAACAGTTTCTTAATCCTGTGGCGATAAAATGGTGAGTTCCCTACACTAATTCGAAAAAAAAGAACACGTACAACATGGATGGTTGCGAGAAGCTAGGAATTGAATTGTGCCAAATATTTCGATTTTTGTAATTAGGGAATATCAGAGCCAAATCCTTGGTATTACACCAAGGTCCACACGCCTTCCGTCCGAGAAGAATGCAATTCTGTTATTTTTAAATATCCTTAAGGATTTCATTGGCATAATCAGCTAGTCGGAGTCTCGCAGTGGACAAGCGATTAAGTATGAAGTGACCAGTTTTAGAAGATCTTGCCAGGAAGCAATTTTGAATTTACCACGCAAACTCTTGGTTTAGGAGGAACCTGATGCGATACTGAGGGCCATTCATCTGAACAAAAGCACATCGAAGCTCGGCTTAAAAATCGGTATCAACTGCTATGAGGATGAGGATGCAGCTTGAAACACCTGCAATTTCCTAGCCACAGCGAGGCTTCAACAGACACTGGACCAGAACGTACGAACCCACGTCTTTTTTACTTACTAAGGTAACAACTACCTCAAGGCGGGAGATATAACCGCCAGTTTACCTAAAGACATCCTCGGATTCATCGCTCACTCCGGCCTCATGGAGGAGCTTTAAAAAAAAGAGGACATAGCAACAGGCCCATCCGCCTCCAGTTATGCACTCCAAATTGGTTAAGGTCCCCTTCTAAGGTAAGATTGTAAAAGCATATCCCGCATCAAGTATTAAAAGGAACAGCAATTCTTCACATGAATTCTGTTTTTATTTCCTGTTATTCCTCACAACATAAACTACACACATTTTATGATTTAAAGAAGTATGACGGCCTTGACTCTTTCGCGCCACTCCTTAAGCATGGGTGTAAGCTCCTTTTCTGTAAGCTTCATCCGCACCAAGGAACTATAGACACCAATATCGGCTACGGACAGTTGCTTGCCACCAAAGAACTGCTGTTTCTGCAACCGATTGTTCAGCACACGAACGGTATCCGCTTTAGTTTTGGGCGTATTACAACGCAGGAGTTGGTAGCAAATGTCCAATACCAAATCGATTTCATTGCAGACTGGTGTTAGCTCGTAGCGATATTCAAGTGGACCAACACGTCCCAGATATCGAATGATGTTGACTTCACCGTAGATTGGGACGTACATTGTTGGTGACATGATCATCTCAGTATGCTCACCTAATGGAGGAGGAATTGGTTTTGAAATGGAAAAATCCACAAGGGAATACTAACAGTTTGTCCAAATGAGCGTAACTTTGATGCCACGTTTGGATGGATCACTTTTGCCGGCACATAATTTCTTTTGGAAAGCCTTTGCCTCATCGCCGATGTCTGGAACGGTTGAGTGGGCATATGCGTTCACTTCAATGTTGAAAATACCACTCCAGGCATTCTTAAGTGCTAACAAAGCGTATGGGATGAACTTGGGGTGAGCATTGATGACAATATCATGGAGTGGATCCTGAAAAAAGGAGATGGAGGTTAACATATGTGCTTGACAGTGTGTGCGTAATGATGACTTACTTCAACGATGAGATCATCCTTTTGGACAGTATACTGCTGGGTGTGTTGAATTCCTTTCTGACACAGCCCCAGCTGTGCTCGTATTCCAGCCAGTTGGGATTTTAGTTCATTCAGCTGTTGAAGGACTTTTTCTTGTCGCTGTTCAATCGCGGATGTGTTGTTGGAACCCTTAAAGAAAAATAAGGAAAACAGGTTATATCTCTTTTGAAATTGATTGCAAAGAGAGCGGTGGTTGGTTTCTTATGAAATGATTTCGGTGTGTTTCATCAGATGTTCTGCATTCCAACTGATGAACTCCCGCTGTAAGCAGTTCTGACCCCCATGCATTCTTTACAAGCAGATGGCCGACTTGATAGTCTAATTTTAGAAATCTTTCCCTTGCACCACGTTGTGGATTTAAAAAAGCTACACTTGCGATCAATGAATGTTTATTTACAAATGAAGAAGCACACACACACAGACAACATGGATTAGTGATTTTATTCGTAAGGAAAATTAACCTTGAGAATTTGTTGAATTTGTCGTTCCACGGCATCGAGGAGAACACACTTTTTGCTTGGTGGTGGCAATGGTGATGGTGAAGATTTCAATTTTATTTTACTTTCACTTACATCTGGTCCTGGTCCTGGTCCAGAGCCATTGCAATTTGTCGTTGTTGTCGCTGCTGAGTCCTGTGTTAACCCGTTACTCCTTAGAGTATACATACAGGTCGGTAATTCGATATCGAAAGTGGGTAGAAGGATTTTTAACTCGTACATTTTTTTTTTTTCGTTAAGCAAACACACACTAAGCGATTAAGGAGACAATTTAGTTCCGTTTCACACGGAATAATTGTTTTTATTCTGCGCCAAGTAGGAACAAACACACGGGAGGGAATTTAATAACTAACCTTTGAATTTGGATGGTTTTCCTTGGATGGATGACGTGATGACGCAGGTGGAGTTGCAAGCATTTTTTTTCCTTTCACATGAAAATTTGACAACTGACACCAAATCGAAGTGACAGACTGACAGATGCGGATGTACAGAGAGTAGATTTGTGTTAGTGGAGATGGGTGTCTGAATGTTTGGTAATAGATTGTGAAGATAATAGAATTAGAAATTGGTCGGTGAACGGATTTCATATTATCTCTTGCCAAGGGACTGGAAGATGACTGAACGCGAATTGATCTTCTTGAATGGTTGCTAGAAGGCGAAAAGATTTGAACAGCGACCTTATTCAGAGATTTCGGTTAAGGTAGGTTAGTGGATGTCTACTGCCGAGTTCGCTACTGACGTGGAACCTGGGAAGAGAATGCACTGAGCCTTACTTCCTTCCTTAACGGACTTTCGTCTGCCTGAGACGAGCATGCAACTTCAGGTGCAAGTACCAAGATTAGCACGCCTTAGAGCAAAATATTCCATCCGCAATACCGACGTCTATTTAGGATCCGTCATAAGTGGAAAAGGTCTGGCCTGTCCAGACATTTCTATTGAACCTCATATCAAGGCCAGTTGCTGACGAGTTGTCCAACGTCCTTCATTGCGAATGGATGGATGAGTGTGCCTTGAGTCTTAGTAGTCAGCTCAGTAGAGGTTCAGAGGGACAAGACTTAACATGGTCTCCAGTGCTGTTGTGGGTGTCGAACTCTTAGAGATGGAGTTATCCTAAGGCATTGTCACCCATTGTCAAAAGAGGATGAGGTTGCTCTTGGCTGTCTGCATAGACGGTGAGTGGAGGAGGAGATACAACGAGGAGTTTATGACTACCCTTAAACTAGAGCACGGGCATTAGAGAAATTAGAGGAGAGACGAAGGAGGTACCGATGCACGTTGTTCTTAAATGCTTGTGGGTTGTAGTGATGAGGAAACACAGAGCTATGTAGATCGTTCCACATTTGTTCCACGTTAGCGGGGTCGACATCAATGTTCCGGCCTGGAAAATCTTCGAATCCAACCCCGAGGGACGATGCAGTAGAGAAAGACTAAGACTCAGGTGGCACCCGCAAGTGGAAGGGGACCTCAATCAAGTTGGAGGCAGCTAGCTTAAGATCGAGCTGGCTGGAGACGCTTGTTGGTTGAGGCCCAGGTCCACGCTGGTATGTAGTAAAATGAAAGGTGGCATCTATTTTCAAGGGGTTTCCTCCAAACCCCCATCAAAAGAGTCAAAGGCGGTCCGGCAATAGATGAAGTTTGGGACTTTTCGTCCCAATAAGTGTCCCAATAGCTTCAGAATATACAATTTTTTATTCAACAACAAAACAATAATAATTCTTGTACATCAATGGCGCCTCCTCATCGGAAATGAAATTCCTTTCCGGTTTCACTGAACCGAAAGGATTCACTGTCGGTGGTACAATAATGTCCAGGTGACGATTGGATTCTTGAACATATCGTGATAGATCCAGTGGTGCTTCATACTGTGTATAGGAAGTGATGACAACGGGGCAGTTTTTCTGAGCAGCAGCTTCGATTGTTTCTGGCCATGTGTCTTCAGTTTGAAAACCAGTGGAACGATAGAGACCCGCATTAAAGAAGCAGACTATAAAAAAAACGAGAAGTTACGAGAAGTCTTATTGTTGAGTGTGGTGACTTACTCAAATCTGGTTTCAAATACGAAGCTTCCTTGCAGTAACTGTGGTAGAGGATGTTTTCAAAGTGATATTTCACTACACGTCCGTTTTTTCGACAGGATCGACAAGGTCTGTGTTCAAAAAGACTGTGCTCTGACAATTGTACTAGAGATTTCCAAAAAAAAAATGGTTTACTTAGTCTTTTTGAGTTGATCAAACGAGATATCCCTTGGATTCAGTTCGGGTCCAACGAAAACCACGTTCAGTTCCTTGACCGCTGGCGTGATGTGCAAAAAGAACAACTCCCACTTGTGCAGGATATCCACTTCGAACTCAATTTCAGCGCCTGTCAAATGGGAAAAGTCATAATTTAGTCTTGAGTGGGAATGACGCCTACCTATCAAATGAATAGTCATCGTCTCCAGTCTCAATTTGTCACACAGCCTTAGGGCATACCAAGCAGTTAGAGGCCCCGTGGCAATTTGACTCAACGCGGCATATTCACACTCGTCCTTCATGTCTGCAAAGAGAAAGTCGATGAAACATCGGTTTAAGAATGAGGGCTCCTTACCAAATGCCAGCTTTGAACAGATCTGTCTCATGTTTGCACAGCCAAGGGGTAGATCTCTTAAGACCTTCGTCGGTAGTGATGGATCCAATTTGCCAAATTTCTCCTGGAACATGATGATTTCCTTGAACAGTTGGAAGGACTTACACCACAAGTGATGGAATTTATGTAAATGCTCGGGAGTGGACTTGCAGAAGGCAACCTATGAATTAGACACTGTAGGCCTACTGATGGAGAAAGTTCTAGCATTACCTGGCCACAGTTCTTGCAATCGATTAATTTGTTGAATCTGTATTCTCTGCAGTTGATGTTGCAGCAGATTCTTGGGAAAAGCAGAACTTCTTGCTCCGACGGTGTAAGTTGACGATTGAGGATACCTTCTGCCTTGCGGATTGCAATGATACGATAGGAACGGAACTGTTCCGGCGTGAAATCTCCACATTTGTAAAAGATGTGTACACCTGAAAGAGAGTTTAAAAAATATCGAGATAGTATACACGTACTAGTAGAAGTTTGTCTGCGATGGTAGTGAGAAGATTTGGTGATGGAAGCCTTGACTTCTGAGTATTCTTCTTGAGTGTTGTCATCGTGGCTTTGTGGTTACCATATTCCAGTGCTAGGTTAAGAAGATAGGTGTCCCGTGGGACTTACTTAGGGGCATTGCAGTTGTAGATTCCTCTTCCTCCTCATCTCTACAGTTTCTGCAAAAGTCAATGAAGAGAGCCTCTAATCTCCTGGCGTGTTGTCCTAGCAGGCAGTGGCCTGTGATGACACAAGGGATGGTGCGAATTGTAACTTTAGAATCGCTTTTGAAAGAGTTGAAGGGGAAGGTTCGATCAAATTTGTTTGGTTGGTCATGGAATCTGTCTGAGATACGGGAGTGACCATAAGTTAATTGGATCTAAAGCGGACTGCTGGGTTTGCCCAACTTGTTTGGTTAAGGAGTCCAGAGGTGTGAGGTTCAAGATGGTATCTAGCGTATCAGAAGGGGTTGATCTTAGGGCCCTAGTGGTGTAGAGCCAAGCCATTCTTTGAAACTTGGTCATGATGTTAAGATATGAGCTTTAATCAAGGGCAGTCCACCATACTATAGCTCCATAAGGAAGTATGGGTCTGACTATGGACGTAGAGAGCGAGTAGATAACTTTGCGACCAATGGTACTCTTGCAAGTGTAAAGAGCTACTGTGATAGAGGGTTTCCAATACAACTTCCTGCCGAAAATGACTCCAAGAAATTTGGCCTCATTGGAGAGAGTTAGCCTTGTATCTGTGCTCTGTTTTGTGTGGGCTTACTTTAAGCCCAGATAAGTCGGTCCATCTTATAAGAATAGAGAGGTCATTGCTTATGAGTTCGTTTAGAACTTGAGAGACTTGAGTCATCCGCATATATCACCACAGTGTAGCCATTCCTTTCCAGGTCCGCAAGCAGATTGTTCAGAGCAGAGTGTTCCAGAGGAAATGCGAGAGGAGTGCCTCTACTGACAGATCTTTGAGCTGCGGTATCACTGATCCAAGCGTTCACGACCCTATCACAGAGGAGTCGAGTTATCAGCGTGATGAGTGATTCGCATTTGCTTACTCCAAGATCTGTCAGTGCTCCAGTGATGTCATACTGTTTGACGATGTTGAATATCAAGGAAAGCAGCTAGAGTCTATTGTTTATTTTAAATGGACCTCTCGATGGTTAGAATTAGCTTATGTAAAGCTGTTTCGGTCGACTTGCCTTTACCGTAGGCTTACTGGTAGTGAATCGTTGATTTGAGGTGGATTTCATTAATTCTTTCAAGTACCTTCAGAAGAATCGAGGATAGACTGGATCCGTTCCGTTCAGGTGATTTGAATAGTTTGAAGTTTTTCACGAGAAATGAGCTCATCTGCAAACCCATCCAGAAAAGCCCTGTGTGAAGTCCTAATGATTCAGAGAAGTGGGTGTCTAGGAAAAATTCAAGAACCACTGAATAACTAGAGGTCCATAAGCCATCTCCTTTTAAGAGATGAGATCGAGTAGCAATGTTGCTTGACAGGATTTTCGTAATCTGGCTACTTCCGCAGTGTCCTCGATATTACTAGAGGATTTTTTTTGCTTTAGACAGCAAAATCTAAGACGTTTAGATTGGCCAAAGTCTTACAAAGAAAACTCGAAAAATATTAATTGCAGTTGGCATCGGTTCCCAAAAGACGCCTAGGAATGCTAATAGAACATACGACTGCAGACAGCGAAACAATTATTGTTCACGAATTTTAATGACCAAACCAAAATTCATAATTTTGTTTTGACAAACTAATATCTTTTCGTCAAAGTGCCAGCGTTTGCTGCCAAGAACATCACGACCGCACTATTTACTGTCACGTGCCGGTCCACAACCACAGTACCTACGCTGTTGCTGTCAATGAATTTTTATTTTTAGTAATCCTCCCTGTCGCCCAGCTTAACACATCGAATGCATTCTCCTCATGTGGAAGTACGAATTAATTATCCGTTGATTAGCCTAACAAATATCTCTTTGCGGGACGCACAAGCACTCCCGGCGGTGATACGTTTAATTAAGACAAATATTTTTGGGGCAACTTTTGACAACGGTCCAACAAAGTTTTCTCAATTCATGCCGCAGTGGCATCTCCTTGGGTGTGACTGCATTCGCAATTTTACTAGATCGATGATCGGATTTTTAATAATCATTCAATTTAGAGCTTGACTGAGCACACACTCGGGAATGTAAATCACTTGACGAATATTACTCATAAACTCACCATAGTTGTCGGCAACCTGTCGGAGTGCATAGCACAGTGGTTTGTGGGATTCGTCCAGCTTCATGTGCTCTGCAGAGCAATAGAATGTCATTTTACACTTGCTGCATTGGATCAGTTTTGTGTTGCGGAGGTCGGACTTGCAAAACTGAAAAAAGAAGTTTGAAAAGTACTGACAACATGTGTGTGGATTGAACTTACGTTGCAAATTGAGACGGCAAAGTAAGGTCTTGGCTTGTAGACATATTCCACGTATTCTTCTTCTTCGTCTGATGACTCTACATCACTTACGGGCTCTTGATTGATTAGTTTTTGAAGATTTGTTAGCAGAGTGTTGGGGAGATCAGCGCCACCTGTTGATGAAAATGAAAATTTTGTTCAAAACAGAGGCTATTTGAGGAGAAGCTGGAAAATTTATAGATCATGCTGGAGCTAATTCCTGTCGATCTTTTCATGAAGGAAGTGACCACGATAAGTGTGCTTCACTTACAACAATCCAACCTTAGGAAAAATGGTCTGATAGGTCACCAAGCAATCACCAAGTGGGTGAGGTCATAAACAGCAACCACATATCAATTTTAACGGATGGCTCTGGGATCTATGTATCAGAACCAAATATCGCACAGTCGATAAGATTTCCGAACCACAGTAGTGTGTTCCAAGCGAAAGTTCTAGCAATCGCCGAGGCCTCAATGAATCTCGAGACGAAAGGGCAACCACGGGAATGAGAATTCGGATGAGCTCGCAAGAATGGGTTCTGAGATGGATCTGACAATGGCCGATGATTCAATCCTACCCCCATTAGAACTTAAAAGGTCCAGCATCACCACGTAATTCCTAAAACTCGTGGACGAGAGATGGATTTCACTTACGACATGCCGCACCTCAAAGACGCTCTGGACCGAAATAAAAGGAATCATTGCACTCAACTCAAGAAGTAACCTATCACTTGACATGTCA
The DNA here is from genome assembly GCA_951813785.1 of Criorhina ranunculi. Taxonomy (NCBI): domain Eukaryota; kingdom Metazoa; phylum Arthropoda; class Insecta; order Diptera; family Syrphidae; genus Criorhina; species Criorhina ranunculi. Next base: position 8,410,036 of record OX638382.1, on the reverse strand, counting down.
CAACCTGCTAGCGGCTCACCTAAAGAGAATGCGAGTGGATACAACGGATGTGGCAGAACCAGAAAGATGGCCGTTGGTGAATAGACTACTACAACAACCTGCGCGATCTGTCTAAGAAGTCACCAGAAACCATTCTAAAATTCATTATGAATCCGGGACGATTGAGATAGGTCGAACGACAACTAATCCACTTACACAAACCCGCGCATCCGTGCAGGCTACACCGGGCGACATTGGAGCGAGCGTACAGTGCAATAGATTTGTTTTTTGAATTCGCGGGTTTACGAGCAATATTTTCGCCACCGAATTGAAATCGAAGCTTACCAAGTAGGAACAATTTCTTATGGACCTGGCCCTCAACCACCAGGTTCCTCCAGTTAAGTCGGAGTCCAATTGGACCCTCCAAGTTGGTTGAGGCCGCCTTTTACTTGTGCGCGTTGCTTAAGACGAGATCTTTCTCTACTACTTTGTGGGACAGGGCGGCCTTCTCTTCGCTAATAATTTTTCCCTCGCCCTCGTCAAAGTCACCATTCCTCGACATCACCTCCAGAGAAACATTCGATTTCTATTGAAACCCCCTCCAATTTACCATTAGCAAGTGCAATCTCCATTTTCTTCTGCAACGAACTGAGAAAAGGATCATTTGTCCTCCCAACTGGAATCACACTTTCATTCACATTCTTGCCGCCACCAACCGCGATCGTTGTCAACTGATCGACTGGCAAATTTAAATTTTCTTTTAAAACACATTTCACTGGAACGTTGGCAGATGACTCCCTTCCGTTTATCTGTTGCTGTGACGCACTTCCGTTTCCAATTTGATTTCCCTTATTCTTATTGTTCTTCCGACGGATCCCGTTGTTTTCCATTTCACTTGTGTAATGTATCTTGTAACTTATGTAACTAACGACACCAGAACAACTGCACAATCTGACCGATACGGACTATTGTTATCGAAGAACTATATCGGATTTGGCCCTCGGCCATTTAATTTTCTTCAAGTTCTATTTGGCCGGGTCGACTATGTTCTCTCATTGGCCTTTCTCTGAACAGAAAGGAACGAGAAGATGCCACAAAAGCGTGTGTAAAAAATAAAAAAAAAATGCAAGACATAATATCTAGTGGCGTACAACTGTACACAGTACTAAGTCGAATGTCGTACGTAGCATAGCAAGACAGACGTAACCATGTGCCACTTGAAAATAACACAAGCGTGTTTCCGTGTCCGCGTCCGTTGTGCCGCCTAATGATCATAAACGATCACACAAGGAAAGGGGATCAATGGCGTGGATTTACAGAAAGAATTTATTGTTTTGTTGGAACTTTGTATGGAACGGATAGGGAAACTTATTTTAAGCGATCGGAGCTGTTGAAACTGATTATAGGGTCTGTCCGTCGAAAATCAGATGTGAGATGAGAATTTTGTGTGACATGTCGCAGTGGTGTACTGAAAGTCGAATGAAATAAGTATTTTGGGGGGGCGAAAGGAATTAAGAAAACGTATTAATATCACATTCGGTTTGAAATTCTCATGTGTGGAAGGTGTCTTTCGAAATGAAATCGAAGCTTGCCAAGTGGGACAACTTATAAAACAGTTGGAGCCTCCAAGTTGGTTGAGGTCGCCTTTTACTTGTGCGTATCGCCTCTACTACTCTGACAAGGGGGAAAACTTTCTTATAAACCTGCCCCTCAACCACCAAGTTCCTCGTAGTAGGCTAGGTGGAGGTGGTGATTCAACAGACTCCAAATAGTAGGATGTGCCTTTTTGTTACCACGACCCACGTGACCTGGTTGATGATGTGCGTAGTTGAAAATGGGTGAGACGGTCGGGAATGCCTAGACCCAGCCTGTAAAGTTCTAAAAACGGATTAGATCTTGTCTCTTTTTACCCGAGATGTCGTTGAGGTCGTCAAGAATGGTTCGTTTAGTGCATGCAGTCTGGCTCTTGCTAGTGCCGGACATTTGTAACGGAAATGCCGCAACTGTGGCAGTGGGAGTTGTATGGGATACCTAGTTTGGCCGCATGGTATCCAATTGGTCAATGCCCCGTAGTTATCACCGTTATTCCAGCGATATCGGGGCGGGTTCTGTATAGGACCAGGTAGATCGGGAATATCTTCCCTGATGCGCAATTGGATAGCCCCCTGGTTGGCCTTCTGTCGGAAGTGTGAGTGGATTTGTCGTTTAACGGACCCTTGCCGTGTGGAGCTGAGCCCTGTTTGGCCAGTTCATCTACACGCTCGTTTCCCTTTATGTCACTTTGCCCTGTAACCCAAAGCAGTGTGACCCGGAAGTGTTCGCCCAAGCGGGCAAGCTCGTTTCGGTACTCCTGCACCAGTTTGAAGGAAATAGTAGCCGAGTTAATAATTTTGATGGCGGCTTGGCTATCTATTTGTGCGTTGTGTCACCCCCGAGTTGTGTGCAAGCTTCTCGGATTGCCAGTACTTTCGCCTGGAAGACGCTTGCGAAATCCGACAAGCGGTATGATCTTGATATTTTCAGACTGATTCCGAGTAGACAAGACACTTGCCGTTGGTGTAGGTGACCGTGTCGAAGTCCTTCAGTTCTTCGTCTTTCTTCCACAGAGCTGTAGTGGGGAATCCTACTTGGAAGTCTTTCCTGAAGTTTAGTTCGGGTGTGATATACTCGGTTGGAAACGTATCCATGTCGTGCAGTCCAGTCACCTAGATTCCTTGAGTTCGACTGCGCTGCATAGTGCGATATTTTGTATGTGGAAGTCGAGAAACAGAAGATGCAGGAGTACAGTGAGGGCATTGGCTGGGGCCGACCTCAATGCGCCCGTGGTGCCTGTACTGGCTGTTCTTTGGAGCCTGTTAGGCCTTTGTTCAACGCGGGCTACAATACAAGTGACCCGTAGGTGAGATCCAAGTTCCTTCAGTTAGACCGGAGTCTGGTTTTAATCTCCAAGTTGGTTAAGGCCCCCTTTTACTTGTGCGCGTCTTTCCGTACTACTTCGTACTCAGTGCTCTCCATGTCGTAGCCATCTGAAACCTCCAATACGCTGTTTGACTAGGTAGATGTCGCTGTATAGCTCATATAACTCGTCGTTGAATATGAATCTACTCCTTCAAAGCCCAGTAACGGTTAAAGGAGTTGTTTTTTTTTTTTGCTTCATGCACCGTCAGGGGTGACCAAGTTCCCCCAGTGTGTCAAACTCTTAACGACTAAGCCCTCTCAAAAATTCACGCGAACCAACCCCGGAATTGCGCTAAGTGTTCTGTGAAAAAAGTACCCCGTGCTTTCGTGAACACACTTCATTCTGTTGTAACCAAGAAGCATGATGGGACGGTTACCAAAACAAACTTTTCCTTATTATTCTTGGATACGAAAACTCTCGCGGTTGTTTGGTGTAGTTCGGGTTTCATTAGTCAGTTTTGAAAAATGAGTATCTCAAGTAAAACCGGTCTCATTCCAACACCTCAGCGAGTTGCCTACAAAAAGAAGGTAAACCACGTCACAAAAGTTCAGTTTCAGTTCTTTAAATTGTCTTTTAAATGTTTACCTAGGAAATAAAGCAAGAAACACTATTTGTAACAAAGAATGTGGTTAAGCCAGTTACCCTAGCCCTTCGTCCATTCGGTGGATTGTATAATCCATATGCCAAAGGATGTTCAGTTCTTTGCAATCACCCAGCACCGAGTGCAGTTCGAAATTACATAAATCAGTTGAAAACTTCTTTAGTGAGTTCTCTTCCAGTTTTTTTTCCATCAAACGTCTTAATTTCCCTTAACCCATCTAGGTGACTGAAGGTAAAGGAGCTCACAATCGAACTCAATTTGAGTCAGATCACTTCGGTGAAACTGACAATATTCCAGAGGATTTATGTCGTCGCTACACGGATACTGATTCAAGGCCATTGACTCCCTCGCCGACAGTGACCAGTGTTCGAACACGGAACAGCACCGGATCCTTTTTAAACACTCGACGTTGCATAACACCCGAATTGAGGAAGAACGAAATCAGCAAGAGGAAGAAAATCATTTTGGATTTGAGGTTAATATACATTTGACAGCACTGAATGGAATTTTACTTTTGTCCCCTCTAACAGACGAAGTCACAGTCAGGAGACTCTCTATTGGAAACCAACTTCGGAGATATCACAAAGCGTCATAACCGACCCGGATATTAATGAGAAACGTGTAACAATAGAAAAGAAAGTGAAGAAACAAAAATCAGAAGATGTTCGACCTAAAGTGAGAAGCAGGTCACCCTTCGATAGAATGATCTAAAAGATTTCCTTCCAGACTCCAGCTCCAACTCCAGCGACTACCCTTGAAGATATTCAAGAGGATTCCAAGAAACCACCAGTGTCTTGCATAAACGAGCATGATATTCTTGATGAGGATGCGCGTCGTGGTAAAAAGAGGAAAAAATTGAAACCTCAACCGGGTAAGAATCCCAGAGCTTCTTCTAAAGCCGACACTCAATCCATATCATCTTCCACAGTGACAACAACCTTTCATCTGAGTGAAGATCCTGAAACTCAAGTGGCTACTCTAGGACCGGATTCATTAAATCCCAGTACTCGACCATCTCTGATACCGAATGCAGCCATTTTGCTACCAAGCAAAGAAAAACGCCAAAGTGAACCAGTCTTGCTTAAAGGCAGCTTTCTTACCGATGAAGCTTTTGAGGCTCTCAAAACGGAACTAGACATTGACACCATTGAAAACACCTTTGGAAGATATGTAAGGGAAATATATTCTCTCAAGTGGATTCTAAAATAAGTCATGATTCTAGCTTAACCGTGCCATGAGAGAAGCCATCAAATATGTTCCAGCTAAGCCGAAGGAAAATAAGCTTAAGAATCCCTATGAAACTGAAAAGTTATATTTCGAGTCCCGTACAAACATGCCGAGAAAATTCTCAAAATCGGCTACAAGATTTGAGGTTCCACTCGATATTATGGCGTTGGAGAGTGAGTTCGGTTAAATGTGAAAATTTGTGCTGAAAATACGGTATCTCTTTACAGAAATGTCAGTCTTTGACTACCTAAGCAAGTATGTATGGGTATCCCGCCAACGAAAGCAGCTCTACAAAAAGATCTTTCTTAAACATCTGGTTAAATTTGAAGAAGTCGATGTGGTGGAGGAAAGTGAGACTACAAATGCCGAATATACCGAGCGTATGATGTCTGCAAAGAGTCTTCCTCAAGCTTTAAAGGAAGTCTTGGAATTGTATGGAACCGAATCGAACATCAATGAAGTTTTAAAACTCATTGAAACCGATGGGATCGATGAGTTGAATTTCCGATCATGGTGTGGCATTGTATCCTTTGGAGAACGTTTGGCTCTGGATTATGTTACAGCTACGAACTCTAGTGATGAGGTAGGGGAAATGTTATAATGAAGGAAAGTGGTGTAAATTCATATATTTTTTGCAGCTCGAGAAGGCCGACTTTACAAGTTTACAGTTGAGATTGAACGTATACAATGTTCCTGAGAACCTTAAGAAAGTTTTCAGTGTTATTCGAAGAGGTCATGTGGGTTAAGAAGGTTGTACAGGAAGCTAGCTCTAGCAAAAGTAGTGAGAAATATATTTTTTCATCTAGATTTTCAAATAAAGATCACTCCTATTTCTCAATGAAGGTCTCTGTTAGTGTTTATAAGCTCAAGACATCAAATTCTATATCGTTTTACTCCCCTTTCCATTTAAACATTCTCTCTTTGTTTTTCTGAAATCTTATTAAGCAGTCTAGTGTCTAGTCACCCTAAACTCCAAAATTAAAATCTAGTACATTCCTTTCATCAACCATTGTATGTACACCCAAGAAGTATGCTATCTCTCACATGCAAACGCAGCTGGGTACAACTTTCTCTAAAACATCTGCCACTTTTGTTGACATATCCCTTAAAAAGGGCTCCGCGTTAGCATTGGAAAAAATCCATAACTTGCCTTTAAAATTCAATTATTAAATTAACTGCAAGACCTAATTAATTTATAATATCCCTTGCGATGGCTACTTTAGAAGATAAATTAATGGGTGAGAAACTCCACTACTATTGTAGCAGTAGTGAAGGTGAAGATAACGACGATGACGCTGATGATGGAGATAAACCATCGAAAGGAGCTGGTTCATCTAATCCAGGACCTGTTGTGGAACAACCTACACTGTCACAAAATATGACCCATCGTGCTGCAACCAATACCGGACCAAAAGGTGTCGTTCAAGATTGGCAACTTTATAAACAATTGGAAGCACAAAAACGCGAGGAAAATGAGAAACAACGTATAGAACTGATGAAAAAATTAAGCCTTACAGCTGCCACCACTGCCGAAGATGAAGCCCGTAAAAAGGAGGAAGAACTTGAAGCTGAAATGGCCGAATTAATGAGTGAGGATTTCCTACAACAATTTCAGAAGAAGCGAATGGCCGAAATGATGCAACAATGTGGACATTTGCAAAAATTTGGGAAAGTTTTCCATTTGACCACACATCAGGAGTTCTTGGATGCTGTGGAGAAGGAAAACAAACATATAACTGTGATTATTCACATTTACGATCGATCAGTGCCGGCATGTGCCACACTGAACAAGTGTTTGGAAACTCTCTCGACAGAGTATCAGACAATCAAATTCGGAAAGATTTGTAGCTCTGTTGCGGGTATGAGTCGTGATTTCCGTTCAAAAGGACTTCCAGCCTTATTGGTGTACAAGGGAAATAGTTTAATTGGTAACTTTGTACGTATCACAGATGATTTGAGTGATGATTTCTTTGCGTCCGATTTGGAGAGTTTTTTAATCGAAAACGGCATGATTGTGGACAAGAATCTGTACAATTGAGAATGGTGTTGGTGCGAACCAAGGTGTTAAATCAAATTCTCGATTTACTTACATAGATTGTAGGTTCTAGCGTTAAGTTATACATGTACCCACGGTTTTAAATATACACAAAACTATTATACAAACAAAACAACCTTTATATAGGCTTGTAGACATCTTGTAGAAATCTATTGATATTTAATCAAAATAAATAGAAACCTAAATATTCGAGAGAACAATTTCGGCAAAAATTGTTTTACATGTGTGTTCATTGGAATTGATTTATCCTTCATTAATCCTGTTGAAAGTACACCGCCGATGATCAACAAGTCGAGTTTAAACCAGGAGTAGGACAAGCTCTAGACCTTGTCCAATGCAAATTAATTTGTTCAACTCATCACGTGACTTGAGAAGATTATCGTCAAATCACGTAACTCTAGGGCTCTCATCACGTATAAGGGGACGAACCTAGTTAAGGAATATTTTTATTCACACCGAACTGAGTGTTCCCTTTCAGGAAAACGTTCCTCAAAAGGGTTTACTCGGAGTGTTGCCTCAGTTTTTATTCACACCACCCCTTGCATCAGGCAGAAATGAATACTCTCGTCTTAATACTCTTTAACGATTGAATAGTCATGTCGGTCTTAAGACGGTATCGTTTTTAACGTAAACCGTTCTTGGAAAGCTTGCATTGGGAACCAATTTTTTAATGGAACTGACTGTTGACTATGGTCGGGCTCTAAGTAATATCTATTATTCGGCACCATGGTCTGGTGCACTTTGCAATTTGCATGTCATTAAAAATCGTTAGATTAATATGATTTTAATTCTTAAATCTTCTTATCTCACTTAAACTACGATGCAATTTCGTGATAAGATTTAGTGGGCTTTTCGAGAATCTCTTTCCGAAATAGATTTGTATATTGGAACTTTTCAGGTTGCTTGAACAAAGTTTTTGCGAATGGATTCCTCAAAATTGCTGTATTAGTCTTCGACTATTACTGGGGTAACATATGGAGACATATGGCTGCTTGACATCTTATACAACCTTTAGTCTGAAGTTGGAGGTCATACTTCGAATATTTTAAGGGATGTACGGATCACTAATCATATGTGAAAGTTACCTTAACTCTTTCAGGGCCGGTAGTATGAAAAACGTACCACACATCTGTTTTCTATACCACATTTCTATACAAATTGAAGCTTATATTTTGAAAAACAAAATACATCCAATGTAAGAGTGAGACGTATAAATGGAAAAATTGGGTAGTTTGAGGTGACTCTTTTGAAATTTTTCCAATTTCGCGACTCGTGGTTTATCGTGAAGTAATCTTAATGAAAATTAAGTTATTTTATTTTAATATCTGTTCGCTAAAATCGTATTTTGTTCAATGGATGTATTATTTGCAATGTTCCACTTTGTCTAAGCAAGACAAAAACTTGCTTTAACGAATTTCATGAATAAAAATAGACATTTTGTAGGCAGGGATATAATTTTCGTATCATGTCCTTGTAAAGAATCCTGTAAGGATAATTTTTTTAATAACATGACGCACATAAATTGATCTATGCAAAAAATCAGTGCAATTTTATTTATTTTCTTGTAGAGGCCCAGAAAGAGTTAAAGGTTTTATTGTGTATTTTACATTGTAATAAAACAAGGTACAGATTACTACGAGGGACAACGTGCATCAAATAAACAAAGGGTAACCATAAACCGCGCTTATTATAAAAAAATCGTTTAATAGTTTTGTTTAAAGAAATTTCATTGGACTCAAGGATTTCTTTCTCTTTGATTTGACGCTCCCCGTGATAGTAAATTGGCCAGCGTATACCCCTTCGAAGCATGAATGAAAGAATATAAGATTACGCGGTGCACATGTTTGCTTGTTGTTGTAGTCGTCTGTCAATCGATTGTGACGTCAGTGGTGAACAACGAAATCGTTTGATATATGAATAAAGGCACCAAATTTGAACTGGTAAAATTAAAAAAAAATTTAGTGAAGTACCAACTAATTATTATTATTAATGGTGAAGAGGTTTGATGTCATGAAGGTCAGAGTACCCAAATCTGATTTGGGCCGAATAAGCCAAATGTTGAAGGTTATAAATAAATCTACACTTCTTCCATTTCATTGGATAATGGGGAAGTGGTATATGTAACGTACATTTCTAACTCTTTGTAGGCATAATTCTGTCCAACAATGCACTGAAATTTCTTTATGAGAATGTGTGTCAAAAATTTAACTTCAAGTATGCCCTAAACTATCGGTTAAACCAAAACATACTAAAGAACTTCTTTGGAGTTATAACGATACATTTGCTAAAACGTTATTGTATTCGGAAGTGGCACAGTATTTTCCTTGGAATGCATCGTCGAAATCGTTTCAAAGACGGAAACAAGGAAAACCAGTTCAAGGACATCCCGGCGTTGTTTCTACCGATGCTTTGGGTCGTGTTTATACAGTGCATCCTAATAATGCTGAATGTTTTTACTTGCGCCTATTACTGATTAACGTTCGTGGTCCAACTACATTTGAAGCGTTAAAAACAGTCAATGGAGAATTATGTGGAACATATCGTGAAGCGTGTCAACGACTAAATTTGCTCGAAGATGATACCCATTGGGGTTCTACACTTGCTGATGCAACTGTTTCGTCTTCGCTCCATCAAATACGAACACTGTTTGCAATAATTGTATCCACATGTAACCCTTCAAGTCCACTTGAACTTTGGCAAAATTATCGGGATCACATGTCAGAGGACATTCTACATCGAATGCGTCGCACAACATCAAATCTCTATTTGGAATTCACTTCTGAAATGCATAATGAAGCACTGATTTTGATCGAGGGCATGTGTTTAATTATCGCAAACAAAACATTGGCACAATTAGGTATGATTGCACCTGATCAGGATATTCTTGATCAGGAAATGCTACGCGAAAGACAATACGATTGCAACGAATTAAGAATATTCGTGCAGACTAATGCTTCGAAGTTAAATGACCAACAGAAACATGTCTACGATACTGTAATGCAAGTTGTGAGCAATGAAAGTGGCGGTTTATATTTTTTGGACGCATCAGGAGGTACGTGAAAAACATGTTTGCTCTCATTGATTTTGGCATCCATACGATCTGAGAGTAAAATAGCGTTGGCACTGGCCTCTTCTGGAATTGCAGCCACGTTATTAGATGGTGGTCGTACAGCGCACTCTGCACTTAAATTGCCTTTAAACATGCAGGTTAACGAAACGCCTACATGTAATATTTCTAAAACGTCGGCAATGGCCAAAGTCTTGCAACAGTGCAAGATTATCGTATGGGATGAGTGTACAATGGCACACAAAAAGTCACTTGGAGCTTTAGATCGAACCTTGAAAGATTTGCGAGGTAGCCAAGAAGTATTTGGCGGCGCCATGATATTGTTGGCGGGTGACTTCAGACAAACTTTGCCGGTCATGCACCGTTCTACTGCTGCGGATGAACTCAATGCCTGCCTTAAATGTTCTCCTTTGTGGAGATATGTTAAAACACTTACACTCACTACAAATGTCCGTGTACAGTTACGACACGATCCATCTGCGGCAGAATTTTCAAAGCAGCTGTTGGATATTGGGAATGGAAAAATGCCCGTTGATAGTGCAAATGGCCTAGAAACACTGCCAACCAACTTCTATTGTATAAGGAATTCAAAGAAAGAATTGGTTCAAATTGTGTTTCCAAGTATAGTGGAGAACTATAAAAATCATACTTGGTTAAGTGAAAGAGCTATATTGGCTGGCAAAAATAAAGATGTCGCTGAAATTAATGCATCTATTTTGGAGGAAATAGATGGACAATTTTTTGCCTACAAATCAGTTGACACTATAATAAATGAGGATGACGTAGTGAATTACCCGACGGAATTTTTGAACTCGCTTGATTTACCGGGACTGCCACCTCATTATTAAGCGCTAAAAGTTGGAGCCCCGATTATAATGCTGCGTAACATTAATCAACCAAAACTGTGCAATAATACAAGACTTGCTGTAAAAAATTAATAAACAATCTGAATGGCTGCCCGAGAACAATGCACGGCCGCTGTGGTGTAGCAGTAGCAGTAGTACCGCTGTAGTAACGCTGTGGCGCTGAACTCACAAAATTCGCCCACATTGGTGTAGTGCGCCAGTACTTTTGTCTCGTAGTTATCTTCCATTTCCTTTGTTTTTTGTCGATTTGCCATTGGTTGTTCTACATCGCATAGAAAACGAATACATACGCATACAAAATGTATGCATGATCCTTCTTCAACAGTCGTCAATTTCTCTGCCTGTCACTTGCCGCGCTGCAAAAGTTAAAAGTTTACCAACTTCGTAGCACGCGGCTGCTACTGCTACACCACAGCGGCCGCATTGTGGGCACACTAGTGAGATTGTATACATTTCTACTTTTTGACAGCGAATACTACTATTACTGCTACACTACAGCGGCCGCATTGTGTTCGGGCAGTGAAGCTACGATTCTAAATGGCAAATATAAAGGGGAAGACGTTTTAATTCCCAGAATTCCAATGATTCCACCTGATTTGCCATTTGATTTTAAACGTTTTCAATTTTCTATTCGCCTTGCTTTTGCCATCACAATAAATAAAGCGCAAGGTCAGTCTTTGAAAATTTGCGGTATGGATTTAGAATATCCGGTGTTTTCTCATGGTCAACTGTATGTTGGTTGTTCTAGAGTAGGGAAACCGACCGCACTTTTTATTTATGTAAAAGATGGAAAAACCAAAAATGTTGTTTATAGAAAAGCATTATAATAAAATGTAAAATATTTTAAAAACGAATTTTATTCAAAGTTTTCTATCTGCTCTCTTAAGTCTTAGCATTTCTCAAGCCTGACGAATTGAAATAATTGTACGCCTCTTAAATAAACTGCATTTTTTTTTTTAGAGGAAACAGCCCCTTGGAAATGTGCTCAGCGAAGCGGGCATGGGTTTGCTAGTCTCTGTATATAATTGAAGCAAAGCTGCTTTTGCGAGTTTGGTTTAAGAAATCACAAAAGTCGAGAACTTGATCGTAAACACGATAATGTCTTTTTAGAACCACGAATGATATCGAGTGTTGCATTGAAAGTTGTTGCGTAGATTGGTTGTTTTAGCACAATATAAGCATTGATGACGCTTTCATTGTCGCGTCTTATACATTCCAAAAAATAACTTTTGACTTTGGGGGTGTATATTTCGACCGTCGCGTTGTCTAACCTTACGTCAAAAAGGCGCTGAAAAAATTGTCAAATGAGATGTTATTCCTTAAGCAGAGCACTTTGAAACTCACCTTAGTTTGGATTAAATAAATGACTTGCAATTGAAGGAAGAGCATGGAAAGCTTCCACTTTGGATACATTTTAGTATGGAACTGACTACTGGCTGTGGTCAGGTTGTAGACTTGACGTAAAATTGTTAGATGAGATCAAATCTGAATATCGATTTAGCCTCTATTATTTAGCACCATGGTCTGATGCACTCTACCTGTTGACCGGTCGATGGTATCATGACTTTTATTCGAAAACACATTTTATTATCTGATGGACGTTTCATGGGACATATCACTGGAAGTATACTCCAATTAGTCTTTTGTGAGAAGGTTACAGCAGCACAGAAGCACTCAACCCTCAGACCATGCATGATGTTATGGAGAACGTCAAAGAGTTGTGCACTACAGTCTAAGAAATGCAAAGTGAAGCCTTTTGAGAATCTCTTTCCGAAATAGATTCCTATATTGGGACTTTTTAGGCTACTTGAACAAAGTTTTCGCCAAGGGATACCTCAAGGTGGCTGTATTATTCCTCGTATGTAGACATGGTTGCTTGACATCCTAAACAACCCTAATTCCGAAGTTGGAGATCAAACTTTGAATAACTTAAGGGATGTACGGATCACTAATCGTATATCAAAGTGGTCTTAAGGGTTCTCTTGTATATTTTATTTTGTAATAAAACAAGGTACAAATTAAAAAGATGGACAACGTGCAACAAATAAGCAAAGGGTAGTCATAAACCGCGTTGATTATAAAAAAATCGTTTAATATTTTGTTTAATGAAATTTCATTGGACTCAAGGACTTCTTTCTCTTTGACTTGACGCTCCCCGTGATAGTAAATTGTCCAGCGTATACCCCTTCGAAGTTTACCTTCACGTTTGAGACAAAAGTCATATCCGGTGTATATGGTGGAAATTGCTCAGCATTCAAGTTGAAGTTCGACATCGAATAGTTTTCATTCTAAAAATAAACATTTAACTATGAAACCACACTGACAATAGAACAATTTCTATCAGAACTCACCGCCTTTATTGGACAACTTAAAGGCAAATTCCCAAAGTCTTTCATATCTCTGTATACAATTAAAGCTAAGCTGCTTTTGCGAGTCTGGTTTAAGAAATCACAAAAGTCGAAAACTTTATCGTAAACACGGTATGTCTTTTTGGAACCACGAATGATATCGAGTGTTGCATTGAAAGTTGTTGCGTAGATTGGTTGTTTTAGCACAAAATAAGCATTGATGACGCTTTCATTGTCGCGTCTTATACATTCCAAAAAATAACTTTTGACTTTGGGGGTGTATATTTCGGCCGTCGCGTTGTCTAACCTTACGTCAAAAAGGCGCTGAAAAAATTGTCAAATGAGATGTTATTCCTTAAGCAGAGCACTTTGAAACTCACCTTAGTTTGGATTAAATAAATGACTTGCAATTGAAGGAAGAGCATGGAAAGCTTCCACTTTGGATACATTTTAGTATGGAACTGACTACTGGCTGTGGTCAGGTTGTAGACTTGACGTGAAATTGTTAGATGAGATCAAATCTGAATATCGATTTAGCCTCTATTATTTAGCACCATGGTCTGATGCACTCTACCTGTTGACCGGTCGATGGTATCATGACTTTTATTCGAAAACACATTTTTTTATCTAATGGACGTTTTATGGGACATATCACTGGAAGTATACTCCAATTAGTTTTTCGTGAGAAGGTTACAGCAGCACAGAAGCACTCACCCCTCAGACCATGCATGATGTTATGGAGAACGTCAAAGAGTTGTGCACTACAGTCTAAGAAATGCAAAGTGAAGCCTTTTGAGAATCTCTTTCCGAAATAGATTCCTATATTGGGACTTTTTAGGCTACTTGAACAAAGTTTTCGCCAAGGGATACCTCAAGGTGGCTGTATTATTCCTCGTATGTAGACAAGGTTGCTTGACATCCTATACAACTTTAAGTCCGAATTTGGAGGTTGAACTAAGAATAACTTAAGGGATGTATGTACGGATCACTAATCGTATATAAAAGTGGTCTTAAGGGTTCTCTTGTGTATTTTATAGCGTGATAAAACAAAGAGCAAGTAAATTGAAGGGCGTTTTATTACTTCAGAAAGCTGCAAACAGATAAAGATCTCAAAACTCAATTTCGTAAAAATTTCTTAGCAGCCAAATACTTCTTGTTCTTATATTTGACAGTCCCAATAAGAGTTAATTGTCCTGCGTATTCCTTATTGAGATACGCCTTTACGTGTGTGATATAAGTCATCTCCGGTGTATATGGTGGAAATTGCTCAGCATTCAAGTCATAGTTTGAAATCGAATAGTTTTTATTCTGAAAATAAACAACTAGCTATAAAAGTTCTTAGCATATAAGTCTCGATCGAAGCTCACCGCCATTATTGGACAACTTGCAGGAAAATGTGCAAATTCATTCATATCTCTGTATAACATTGTAATAAGGCTGCCTTTACGCGTCTGCCTTAAGATCTTACATAAATCTATTATATCATCGTATATATGGTATATCTTGTTAGGACCACGAATGACGTCAAATGTTACATGAATATCTACTGTATAGATTGATTGCTCTGGTATGAAGTAACTATTCAGCACTGTTACATTGTCTTTGACCGAAAGTCCAGCAGCATAATTTTTAATCATAGGCGTGTAAACTTCAAACGTTAAATTGTGAAAATTAACATCAAATTGACGCTGAAAAGATGAAGATACAAGATGAGTCAGTTGTCAAAGTAGAAGTTGTGAAATCTTACTACAGTTTGAACCAAATACGCGACTTGTAGGTGAAGAACGAGTATGGAAAGCTTCCACTTTGGATACATTTTAAGATGGAACTGCCTACTGGCTGTGGTCAGATTGTAGGCTTGACGTGAAATTGTTAGATGATATCAAATCTGAATATCGATTTAGCCTCTATTAATTAGCATCATGGTCCGGTGCACTGTTGCTACTCAGTAAAGACCGGTCAATGATGTCATGGCTTTTATTCGAAAACATATTTTATTATCTGATGGAAACGTTTTTGATCATATCACTGAAACTATACTCTAATTAATATGTCGTGAAAAGGTTCAGTGAGTTCAATCAGCACAGAAGCATTCTACCCTTAGACCATACATGATGCCATGAGAATGTTACCAAGGCTGTAAGAAGCTGCCCACACTGAGGTTATATATTTAGATATGGCTGTTTGACATCCTATACAACTTTTAGACTGAAGTTTGAGGTCAAACTTAGAATTAGAACAACTTAAGGGATGTACGAATCACTAGTCGCTTTAAAGGTTTTCTCTTGTGTGTTTGACATCGTGATAAAACAAAGTACAGACGAGGGACTTTTGTACACTAAAATATTTGCTGTCTTTATTAAAGTCGGAACAGTTGGTTTTGTGACAACTTGTAGCGCAACAGATATATTGTTTCCTAGTTTTGATTAAAGAAATTTCATTGGAGCCAAGGACTTCTTCCTCTTTGATTTAACGCTCCCCCTGATAGTAAATTGCCCAGCGTATTCCTCTTCGTAGTATACCTTCACATTTGAGATAAAAGTCATCTCCGGTGTATATGGTGGAAATTGTTCAGCAATCAAGTCAAAGTTCGAAATCGAATAGTTTTCATTCTACAAACAAACATATAACTATGAAACCTCACTTACAATCAAACAATTGAAGGGTTGTAAGTCTAAAGGATCTAAGTGGCAAAAAATCAAAAATCAATATTTTTAGGAAAATACAATCTTAATGTCAAGCCTAATAATATCCCAATGGATCCAAGTACCTGTTTCTTTTAAAATTTTACCCACACACAAATAAAGTTATGGTGGAGTCTAAGTTTCCATGAAATTTCACTCAATCGTATTATGTTTTTTGCGTATATCTCTTAATAATAAAATAGGCACTTAGATCATTTAGACTTTCAACCCTTCAATTTCTGTCAGAACTTACCGCTTTTAGGGGGCAACTTAAGGGCACATTCCCAAATTCTTTCATATCTCTGAATATAATTGAAGCAAAGCTGCTTTTGCGAGATTGCTTTGTGAGATTACAAAAGTCGAAAACGTGATCGTAAACACGATATGTTTTATTGGAACCACGAATAATATCGACTGTTGAATGGATAGTCAATGCGTAGACGGGTTGTTTTAGTACAAAGTAAGCATTAATGATGCTAACGTTGTCGCGCATTAGGCATTCCAAAAAATAACTTTTCATTTTGGGGGTGTATATTTCAACCGTCGCGTTGTCTAAACTAACGTCAAATTGGCGCTGAAAAAATTGTCAAATAAAATGTGGTTCCTAAAGCAGAGCGTTTTAAAACTCACCTTAGTTTGGATTAAATAAATGACTTGCAGTTGAAGGAAAAGCATGGAAAGTTTCCACTTGGGACCCATTTTTAAATGGAACTGACTGATGACTATGGTCGGGTTCTAGGTAATATCTAGATATTATTCGGCACCATGGTCTGGTACATTTTGCCGATTGCATGTCAGTAAAGAGTAGTATCTGATGGTTTAATTGTTTGACACATCCGGCTATTACTATCGTTCAGGAAAATACACTTTAATGTCATTTGCATGAAATAATTGTCGGCTCCGAATTAAAAAAGACGCGGACGACAGCAAAAACAATTGACTTATACCCATGCAGAAGTCATTAAAATATGCAACGTGGTGGAAAAAAAAGCTTAACAAGGAAAGATTCTCTCCGAAGTGGTGTGAACGATTCAGCAACTTCGTACACTCGTAATGTGGCTGTTTATGAATCTCTTATAGAAGTAGATCTAGAAAGCTACCAAAGTCCCAGTACTAGTATTTGACAAGCAACGTAACTAAATGCATCAAAAGTGCATCTGTTAAAACTGATGACCTTTACGTTGTTCTTGGCCTTCCAACCCGCCGTGTTCTCTGCAGATTCCATTCGAAGGACTGCTTCACGATGTTCTCATTTGGCTTCCTCAGTAAATGACCAATTCAGCGCTATTTTCGCTGCCTAATCTCGACATCCGACATATTTTGGGCATAATTTCCGGCCAACGAATCTTAAGGATATATAGCTGACAGAGTTTAACAAAAGCCTGTAATTTTCTCGTGATGTTTGTGGAAACTTCCTAGGTTTCACAGACATTCAATAGCACGGTTTTCACTTTGGATTCGAAGAGTCTCAACTTAGGGTGTAAGGAGATTTGATTGGATTTCCAAAACTGAAAACAGTTTTATCTGCAGTAATTGACACATCTCGTTTAGCCCGCTGATGGTACTTGCCAGGAAACAAATATCATCGGCATAGTCCAAATGATTTTGCGTTTCAAACGGTCTCCATTGGATGCCATGTATCTCAGCTGTACCTGCGGTGGCAGTGAGTACATCCTCAATAGCCAGTTAAAAATAATATCCCCTTGTCTCACTCCCTGTTGCACTTCGAAAGACAGATGGTTGACACCACTTAAGGACAATTTTCGTTCGGTTATGACACTAGCTTAAGTTGACTTAAGTGTGTTATGGTTGGTCACCTGGCAGCTATTTCAACCTAAACCAACCTAAGGACTATACAGTAACATCAACATAGTCAAGAGAATCCAAATACAACGATATAGATGGTTCGCTCCGGCCCGGAGAATCTTCGAATTTACCCCAGAGGGACAACAAATGAAAAGAAAACTAACCGTAACCAACAATCAAGTTGGTCGAAGATGGAGACGATTGTTGGTTGAGGTCCATGTCCACATCGGACTGCAGCGACATCATAAGTAAGTAAATAAGTCTAAGAGAAACGAGTGTTGATAGGACATCAAATAGCCTAAATTTCCTTCCACAGTCTCATACAAACATACGTAAATAAAACATCAGCAATTTGTACTATCCATAATGATTTAATTGAATTGAAATTAAAAAAAAAAAAACAATTAGAAATATTTTTGTTTTTATTCAAAAAGCTACAATATTGAAGAATATTTTCTTAATTAAATGTATTACAAAAAAATTACATTTATTAATATGTTTTCCGTTTTCTGTTTTTCAATAAATTAAATAAAACATTTAAAAATTCTTTAAATATAGCAATACAGTATATATAATATAATTTTAAAAATATTTTATTTTTATAAATAATTTTGGCATTATTAAAATTTTCCTAAACAATAATTTTACCCGCGTACATTTATCATTATAAGTATTATTTACGTTTTTTCTTCTCCATAAAATTGTTTTTTTATTAAACTACAGTTGGTGTTTTCGTGAATTTTATTTTTCTTAAAATTTAAATTTCTATACTTCCATCGTCCTATAATCTTAAGAGTAAAAAACACATAAAATTTTATTTTTCTCTAAAAAAAAAAAACAATTCTTAAAATTTATTGATAAATATGTATTTAATGTAAATTTTTTTGTATTTCCTAAAATTTCTTTTAAAATACAGACATTTATTTATAAGCGTATTTTTTGTTGGTTTTCATTTTTTATTTTTTAATTTAGAAATTTAGTAAATAATGATAAATGTTATTTTAAAAAGGAAATGAATTAATTAATTTTGTTGGTTTTATATAAAAAAGAACTACATTTAAAAATGTAATATATATCTAATATAATTAATATGTTTACTTTCCTTTAAAAAATATCTCATATTTATAAAAAAGGAAAAGATTGAAGCTCATTATGTTAATGTTTATTTTTTTATTATATAAACATTTGAATTTTTCTTTTATTCTTATTGTAGATTTTATAGAAATAAAATTGTAGAAAACTTACTTTTGTTTCTTGTTGTATCTGTATAAATTTGATATTCAATTTGTTTTTTTTTTTTTTTTCTCAATCATTCCGTATACGAGGAAAATTACAAATTTATTCATTCGATATATTTATGTATAAAAAAAATAATGTTGGATACGTATATAAATAAATACTTATATTATTAGTAATTATAATTTAATTAAATAGGAATTGTAATAGTAATGGGCTTTCTTTAGTTGAAATTAAATAAATGCTATCGTACGGAATTATATTTTTATATGGGATCGCGTGGTATGCTCGAAAGAGAGTTATGAAATCTAGGAAAGGGATGTAATCAAAAATGAATAGAAAAACAATTCGGTTTGACCTGACAAAAACACAACTTAAAAATATGATTCAAGAAAGACATGCTTTTTGATGGGTTGGGTACGAAAACTCCAAAATTAAAAACCCCAAACTAAAATCCCCAAACCAAAATCTCCAAAACCAAAATCCCCATATTGGGAATCTGTATTGCACCGCTTCGCTACTCTGGTCCTTTTATGTCCAAAATCGTTTAGAAGCACAGGTTTTTGTTATATTCCGAGTTATGGCCTTATATCGCCTTCGCCAAGCAAGTAATAGAGCAGAAAAGCGGAGCGGTAATCGCAGGACAGTTTGGAGATTTTCTTTGGGGATTTTTCAAAAGTTGGGGATTTCGGGGTTTGGGTGCACTTGTGTATTATGTAGGTATCCCCTTTTTGATAGCATACGACGATAAGTTCCATTCTCTATAGCAAAGATTAAAGAAGTTGATTTTAAAATTAACGAGGACAATACTTAACACATGTTATCAACAAAGAAGCATTTGTCCGACACCTAAGACAAATATCACTATCGATAGCTATTATGTTGAAGTATTTTAGGAGTTTATCTACTTCGAAGTAATCATGATAAAGACTGACTTTTGGAAATGCTTGAAAAAGAACTGGGTTCAAAAACGTTATCCGGAAAGACAAAAGTGATGCTCCAGAGATCTTGCCATATGGATAATTGGAAGAAAAGCAAAAAAACGGTTCTAAGTAAATTCACTACAATGCCGACTGCAGCCCTCGAGATCATGCTGTTCTTATAGGTCACCAAGTGAACGAACATTGAAGCCTAAAGCGACTTTTAAACACCAATCCCTGTATTCAGCCGTAACCTCGAATTAAAATTCCATCCAGAGAGAGCTGGACAGAAGGTGAGGTCATTAACAGCAACCACATATCAATTTTCACGGATGGCTCTAGGATCTATATATCAGAACCAAACATGGCACAGTCGATAAGACTTCCGAACCACAGCAGCGTGTTCCAGGCGGAAGTTCTAGCAATCGCCGAGGCCTCGCGAAAACTATCACAATAGACACTCTCAAGATGTTGCATCGACATCTACATAGAAAGTCAAGCAGCTATCAAAGCAATCACAATCAGATGGGGAAACGCTGCCACGATGAGTTCAAGGCACTCAGCGTTAATCATAACGTCACACTCATTTGGGTCCCAGAACATAAGGGCATCCACAGGAATTAAAAGACGGATGAGCTCCCAAGAATGCGTTCTGAGATGGATCTGACAATGACAGAAGACTCAATCCTTCCCCCATTACAACTTAAAACGTCCAGCATCACTGCAAAATCCCTAAAACTCGCGAACGAGGGATGGATTTCACTCACAACATGCCGCACCTTCCACCTTCCATGCGAATGCCCAAGCCTCAACAGAAACAGAAAAACATCTCTCGGAGAACATTTCTTTAACGATCTTGGCTAATTGTCAAACAACCCACCGAGAACCATCCTACAATTTCTTCGAAACACGGGTTGGTTCAGGGAGGCCAATTGATAATAATAATCCGTGCTCTATTTGTATATTGTGTACCACACAGGGGAATGCAATGGATCCGAGTGAGGCTGTACACAACGTGCAGCCATCCTTATAACCTAAAACTAAATCTAAGTGAATTCACTAGCGTTCATGGGATTATGAATACCCTTATGATGCTATTCATACAACGGCAGTGTTGGTGTAGTAATTTTTGAAACACTGATAGTACTAGATTTCAATCCTTGTTCCGAGGTTGGTGTCCAGAATAACTGGGGAGAATAATTGCCATTGCTTATAATTCACAGTATTTCTTTTCAACTTTCTGATGTCATTATTCTGTTGGTTATGAGGTGGTCGGTACAATAAAGCTTGGAAGACACCAGATCATATTCATACTAAGAAAAGTTGAACCAGAAGAGCTGAAACAATAGATCAGCTCTGAATAGACAGTTCTGTCTGCATAAATCATGAGTGAAAGAAGCGATGTAATGACAAATTATATAGCTTGGTCAGAGACGTCGAACAACTAAGATGACTAGGATATGTAAAACAGATGTATACCAACCATCTGACCTGGAGAGTCTTCGAATCTATCAAGGAGGGACGACGTAAAAAAAGCAGAGAGGGCGAATGGAAAAGAGGTCATGAAAGTAAAAATCCGTCGACTGCACTAGCTTGAGCGAATGGATAAGAACGCTCTCGCTAATAGGGTCTTCGAATCTCAGCCACTTGGTTCACATAGAATTGAAGATCAAGTAATCGCGGACACAAATAAACTGAAAGCAACGTGCCAGTGATGCAGAATGAAAGACGGCGTTAATTCAGGCTCTAACACTTCAAAAGGTGGTTGGCTTGATAAGTAGGTAAGTTTGGAAGACATCAAATGGAATTTGCGGACTTTCTAATAAACAACAAAGTGGGTAAATATCCTACAATTGATCTTGTCGATTTTCTCAACCCTTAGAGTTGATTACAAAAAAAAAAAAACAAAGTAGCTGATGATCTTGTATTATGATGTGAGAAAAAGACGAACCAAAAATCTCTATTGAAATAAATTACAAAATATTTTAGTAATAAACTTTTTGTTTCATTTAATTTTTTTTTTTATAGATTTTGGATTAAACTTTTGTTGAACAAAATATATTACTCTCTTGACGAACTTTCTTAAATTTCTCTTGATTCTTATTACACTTCTTGTAAATCAGCCTTAAAAAATGCTTTCATCGAAAGTTTTAGTTTTTTTTTTAATTTCTTTGTAATAATTGTAAAATGTAAACTATTCTTTTGTTTATATTTATTTTTAGTTAAGAGTTGAAAGAAAAAATTTAAGTTTTGGACGCGTAACAGTCAGTTGTTTCTTTAAATGAAGTTTAAAAAAAAAAAAAAAAAATGTTCCCGGTTGTAATACAATTTTTTATCTCTGTTGATGGGTTTTTAATGCTAAAATGATATATCAAAAACCTAATCTTATATCGCTTATCCTAAAATTAAAAAGAAAAATGTATTACGTTACGATGCCTTGTAATAAAAAATATTAAATGTTCAACTACTGTTTCTTTGAAAACATCAAATTCGAATTTATGAAATTCTCTGAACACTGATCAATCGATTTGTCTTAGATATTTTTAAATAAGTAAAAATTAGATATATGTATAGGTATTAAAATAAATGTCGGTCTCTTAAACTCTTGGTGGCTTAAAGCGTAAACCTGTTGGTGTTGTGGTAGAGATTACCTGCGGTGTAGAGCCAATTGTACTAGAATTATCGATGTCTTCGGCTGGAGGGGATGTATAAATAAAAATAGTGGCATCGGATTTTAACAATGGTTCCGTTGTGTCCATGTCCATATTAGAACCAGTTGCTATAAAAGATTTCAATTGGCTATTTGTCTCGAAGGATACTGTACGTGGACGAGTGGAGAAATTCGATGAGGGGGCACATTCGGCTATTGAATTACGAGTTGAATTACAACATCCGGTACAACAGAGACTTCCATTTCCATTCCCGGCTGACGATTTCACTTTATCCTTATTGCGACGCAACGATGATCGATGTGGATGATGGCGTGCAAGGGCAGTTATTCCACGTCTTGATGGTCGTCTTGTGACGGGATATTGGACTGATTCAGCACTGTTACTCAAACGGATGTTGCCAGCTAATGGTGTGAGCAAACAAAAAGGAAAAGAAAAAAGAAATCGCAAATGGGCGTGGAAAACGAAATTGAAAATTAGTTAAAGGTATTATTTTTTGATGATTTGCCAATTTGGACATGAAGTGCGTTATGTCTGGTGGATGATGTTTGTTTGGATACAAAAAAAAAGGCAAAACAAAGTTAAACAAAAAACACTCAACAAATCAAACGTGCGAAAACAATAAACAAAATTGCTGGGCTATTACTTATATGAAGTGTTGATTATAACTGTTTCCTAGGCTAAACATGAATGGGACCGATTTCAGACTTGAATCATGTCCAAGTGACATTAAAATAGCGCTACAAATTTGAAGTTGTTTAGTATATTATGTACCTCGGAGTCTTGAGAGTTAATTCGACAAATGACTTCCATGTAGAGATTCGACGAGTCGACGGAAATACATCCCGACGCAAAGTTGCTAAATAAGAAGACGAAAGTATAGCTCATTAAGACGATAATCCTATATGGCTGGTTGATGTTGGTGGAAGCTGAGAAGTAAGCATGTAAACAGAGTTTTTCCTTAGAACGTCTGATTCTTGTAATGAAAACTAAGAAACGTGTGAATCTAACTCAAATGAAGCAATACTTCAACTTCCATAAAGCACTATTCCAAAGATCAAAATATTTCATACTCAAGCTGAATGTAAGGAATATGTATATACTTTCGAAAGCGGATCAGTAAAGAATGACAAAAACTTTGAATGAACTTGCACCTCTATAGCAGATGTCTAGAGTTCAAGTCGACTTTTCAATTAATGTACGTTCACTTTTTTTTTATACATTTCCGATATAATTTCGTCGTAAAAAGACGAATAAACACTAGGGAATGAGGTTTTTTTGTCTTTTCATTTGCGGAATTCCACATCTCATTTGGATCTTATAACCGCTCGTTTGATGGCAATGAAATTGCAGACCAACTCTTTTGAAATATTCATAGGTGCTGAATCCTTCTGCGGCATCCCTACTTCTGCGTTCAAAACGATTCTGGACAGCTGGGATAAACGGAAGCTCTTATCCTACTTAGGCTAAAAGGGTCATCCGACCCCTTAATCAAATCGCAAAAAATAGCCTCAATCACAAGAGAGACGGCCGTCACACCAGTCACTTACACAAATTCAATATAGTTCAGGAATCTGAATGTCGAATCGTCTTAGAGGAGGAAGAATCAACGGATCACGTACTAGGTGAGTGCGTGGCTGTCTGCAGAGTCAGGAAAAGCTTTCTCCACAAGGAATTCCTAACACCCGAGGAAATTCGTAATACCTCGATTGGAGATATCCTTAACTTTATGAGAAATATCGAAGATCTCATAGTCTAACAGGCTCCAGGCACGATCGTTCTTTTAGATCGCAGTGCCATATGCGTCAGTCGCAGAGCTAAACTATAACCTAAGTTATCAACCAAACCAAATTGCAACTCAGCCAATATCCATTTACGTACTTTTTATGCAAAAACTTGAGAGGACATCAAAGTATTGTTGTTATTTCACTTGTTCATTCGACGTTTAGAAAGTTCGTTCTTCAACTGATGGTTTCATTTGTCTGGTACGTAAAAATAATGTTGTTGGCGCGTAAGTACACAGTCCAACTGTTTGAATACAAGCTTGAAAACTATTAGAACAAATACTTTTTAGACAACAATGAAATATAGACTGTAGTGGCAAATGTTAATAAGATTGTTTTCTTTGATAATGGTCCTTCACGTTCCTACCTGTTTCCAGAATTCCACATAATCACCCTTAACTTGTTTTAAAAATGTTAAACTCCCAAAAAAACGTGTGCCTTGAACTATTTGTGGGAATGGGTTAATTAAAAAAAAAAAACAAAAACGATGTTAATTTCAATCAACAAAACAAAAACAAAAACAAAAAGAAACCACATTTACCACACAATTATTATTAAAATAAGTTTTTTTTTAACAAAATTAAAATACAAAAAAGAAAATGATTTAAAATTAAATTATAAAACAAACAAAAATGTGTGAACGAAACATAACACAAAATCCACATACAGTTGTATTTTATTTTTATTGATCAATAAGTTAAGCTTAACTTAATTAGTGTTAATTTTGAGTTTATCTAAAAACAAAAGTATTTGTATATCAAAGCCGTGAGCATATATGTATTATTTGTGACATAATGACAAACAACAAAAATTAAAGAAAAACAGGCACTTTGTTAAAACAAAAAATCCAAAACATTAAATAATACTGAAACAAAATTCACACTACTACTCCTGTTACGATTGTCGTTGCTTTGTGACATTTGCTGACGTCGTCGCGAAGAGGAAGACTGCCGACGTAAACGTCGATTTCGTCGTCTTTCCGTAACCGGTGTACTGTGCCGGAAGCGAGAAGTCAAAATGTAATCAACTTCCTCTGGAGCAGTAGCTGCCGCTACAATAGTTTCATGGGTTGCAATGGAACTCTCACCACTGTCGTCGAGTAAAAGTGTTAAATTGTGTGCCGAACGTGACAATGTCTTATTCGGACTGTGATAGGTGGTATTCGCATCACTGGTACTCGGCTGTCGATGGTGATGGAACTCAAAGTCTTCACTGCAACTGGCAATCGATGTCGACGAGTAGTAATGTGAATAGTTTTGCTGGTGAGTATGATTATTGTGATGACAATGGTGATGTTGATGTTGTGTATTAGGTGATGAGCAATGGACAACAATTTGGCTACAAGTTTCATGGTTGTTGTTGTAGTTGTTGTTAATTGTATTATTCAAAGCATCATCGTAATAGCTACCGGAATGCGTTGAAAAGTTCGTCTCCAGGAACATGCGCCCAGCTGATGCTGAAGAGCTGTTCTCATCAGTGCGGCATCCATGTGGTGAGAGATACTGTCCACCGCCGCAATAGTCTTCCCCATCATCGGTGTCCATATGTTCGGAGTGCTGATGGCTAGCGTTGGCTGCGGCACGACGTTTAAACATCATGTACATTTCGTTGCTTGGCTCGAGTGGGATGTCGTTAGAGCTGCCGCCAAGGAATTCATCGGCACGTTGGGCGGCAAGGCAGTTACTACATGTGGTGGTCAGGCCAGAGGCACCAAGGAACCACTCGGAACGGGTGCGCATTCGTGCAGTCTGGCGTTCATGGACCTTTTGTTCGTCAACAAAAATTGTTCGCAACAGCAACGGCGGCAACAGAGTGGATGTGGTGATGCGATTTTGGTGCGGTAAACAAAGGGGTGAACGGGATTGACATGAGGGAAATAGTACATTTAGAATAACTTTTTTTTTGTCTTTTGTTTTTTGCTTTTATTTTGATATATTTTAGCTAAATTATATTTTATTTAAGGAAATTAAAAAAAAAGAAGACACTGAAACGACAACAATTAGTTTTAAGAGATGTGCATCACTCTGGCGTGCTAGTGCATTGCATGGTTTGGGTGATGGTAATGTTGTGTTTAGGGTTTTTTTAATGCAAAAAATGTTAGTGTGCCATGAGTGTGAAAAATAAGCAGAAATGCGCACTATAACCTTTCCCTATCATTAGATTGTTTCATAAGTGGGGACTAGACTAGTTTAGGAGTACAATTGTACGGGGAAGTGTTCAAAATGATCTTGGTACACAAAGTAAAGTAGACTGTTGAGTAACGATTGAGTCAGTGCCTCTATTTGCTTTGAAAGAAGTGTGGAACACAGCTAGCCATAGCGAGTTGTGATTTCTCGTAACGCCCTTATCCATTCTTACTTAACCAGTGGCAGAAAAGTTTTATCTCACAAAAAAAAAAAAAAAACCTATAAAACCTAAGCATCCCTAAGCGTTAAAGCAACTCATCATTCCTTGTTCTAGCTTAATTCGATAATTTGCTTTGTGTAAGGAATAAGGCGCTATAGGCCCTCTGTCATAGCGTAAGAGGAACCAAAACACTGCCTCTTTCATAAATCTTGGATGCTTTTTCTAAAATTTTTAGATCTTCCATTAGATCAAAAGACGTTAAGTAATCTGTCGAGGAAAGTAAAGGAATTAATAAAACAGTGACCATTAAGTGTTTACGCGAGTTTTTGGTGCACCAATCCAGATCTGAGCGCTGGACTTGACATTTGAGAAAATAAACGCCTTGTAGATTGAAGCCAAATCAGAAGGGGTAATGTGATTTTTTGCATCGTTTAAGGAAATCCAGATATTTTGCATCATTTTTGGCGACATCCATATCGAAGATGAAAAGTTTTTTGGCTTCGAAGCTGTAGGTACCATTCAGAAGACAGTATTAAATTTCGGTTTATTTGTAGAACCCCATTTAATGATGCTTTCGAGGTTCCTCTTCTACGTCAGAAAAGCAGGGACGTGAGTTAGAGAAACTGAGTGTACTATCACCAGCGAAGAAATGAAAGATAAGAAATCATTTATAAAAATGAGGAAGAGAGTTTGAGACAAAACCGAACGAGCCTTTGGGGCATTTTTATTGTGAATTGGAGACTTGAAACTGCCAAAAAGGTAAAGAATATATACATCGATGTCATATGCTAGCATTTTCCACAAACCAGCTTGGTGCCAAACTATGTCATAATGTTGATCTTGACTGTTTTGTGATTTGAAGCGGCGAACTCAAAATAACTTGGAAAACCCCATAGAAATTCAAATTCAGATCGAAGATTAGATTAAAAACAAGGCGTCATTCTGTCTGAAACAAATTTATGACATGCCAATTAAAATAACTCACTTCCTCTTTCTTCGCCCGGAAATGATTTTCTCGATGACTAAGAAGTCTAATCATAGGTTAACTGATGAGATATTGATACTACTGATACTACTGTATTCACATATCAGTACACGTCTTGAGGCTTGGCAAACCATAAACACTCACTATTATCGAAAACTAACTTAAACTACTTTCTTTTTTATCAACCTTTCTACCTCAAGTTTGGGTGGTATTCCCAACTACGACGCTACACAACTAATCAAATTCGAATAAATCAATTAACTAATAGCCTAAACTAAGATATCAAACCACTGACACCAGAAACAATCATAAACAAAAGTGAAGTACTTGTGACTTACAATTTCGTGTGACATCTAAAGCATTTTTTTTTTATTTTTTTTGTACGCCAGCGATAAAAAAGAGAAAGAAAATCAAAGTAAAAACAAAATTCAAGGAAAAATATTTGAAAAAAAAAAACCAAAAAAATATGTACAACTAATATTCTTAACCATTCCCACCAAGTAAAACAAAACAAAAATGTAATCAGATCTCAAGACAAGTGCCACAGGAAAGTGAATAAAAAAAATTTGAATAAATTGTTCTTTTTTTTTTTTTGTTCAGTTGATCAATTAATTTTTATTTAATTAGTAAATTTTATTGTTTTTATAAAAAAAAGTAGGCATATTACATGTATAAAATATTAATACCAGCTATGAAGGGAGGATTTTAATTTAAATTAAATTCGAATGCAAATGACGTTAATGAGAAACGGAACAAGTTGACATTAAATTAAGAATAAAAAAAAAATTATAATAATAAATTATAATCTAGTGCGTTTATATTAATTTAAATTAATAATTTATGTATGAATCAATGAATAAACAAGAGGGAGAGCAAGAGAGAGAAAGAGAGAAATCAAAAAAATATGTAATGAAACGACACAACAAAACAAAACTGTGATCTGAATATATGAGAGATTTTGTGAAACAAAAATTAGTAAGAGTAGAGAGTTACAAGTAAAAAATTAAAAAAAGTTAAAAAAAATTATATAATTATAAATTAATATAATAGCATTCTCTAATCGCTAGGGGAAGAGATTAAAATTAAAAGTAAACAATAGTAAGACGTAGTTGTCATCTATACATGTGTCTATCTATACCGAAATCCGTGAAGCTATATAGAAATCATCCCTCACCTGTGGCAGATACGATAGGCTCTTTGTACTCTCCGCGTAGCGATTGACCGCTCTCAGTTCGTCCATTGTCATGTGATGCTGTGGTTGATTGTTGCCGCTGCCACTGCCGGTGGACTTTGAGGAACGTGTCGATGAGCAGCTGGAGGAATGCTTAATGCCACGATTGCAGCGACTGCAAGTGGCCACCACTTGCTTCTGTGATGATGGCCGACATTCGGCGGCACCTGTGGCTATTCCTTTCTTTTTGCGTCGTTGTGGCTTTTCAACCATTTGATTGGATGGATTATTTTCATCTATATCTTCGTAGTCTCCATCGTGGGCTGCTTCATCGCCATCAGGCTTCGACGGTGATGGAATGGGTGATGATGTAGTTGCCATTGCGAATAGTCCGGGTCCTTCAAGAGATACAGACAGGCGAGCACAGGACTCTATGAACGAGTGATCGGGTGTAACACCCAACGAGAGTACACTGTTGTCTAGGGCTGAACTTGAGCTGGTCAGGAGTGCGGGCGTCGATCGGGATTCCTCTTGAGCAACTGCGAGAGAGTACCAACATAGCAGCAATAGGCAGGCAGCATACAACGATGTGTCGAAATGAAAGATGAAATATATATGGAATTGATGTGGTTAATGAAGAATCAATGCAGTCGAACAGTGTGATAAGAAACGAAACAACGGACAGTGTGGATAGGATATTTTAGAAATAAAAATAAAGCAGGACCACCAACGACCCAGCCAAGAGAGTTAACAAAAAAAAAAAAATAGAACCATAGAACCATGTGATTTGGTATATTGTGGTGTGAACAGTGAACGCCGACAAAAGACAAAGAAATAGAGAGAGAGAGAACGAAAAAAGAGTAAAGTATGAATGAGGATGGGAATTGGGATTAGTAATCAAGCAAGTTATAGTTTGATATAAATATACAGTACACTACAGAGAATAACAAATATACTCACTCAATCCCCAGCGTTCACATTGGCATTGCAACCATGTCTTCTCAGCCTCCAGCGAATGTTGTACTAATCAAAATGAGAATTATATTTACTAATTTGTTGTTTTATATTCGTTGAATCTTTCTAATACTTACGTGCGTATTTCTGTTGTGCCAATTTGCCTCGTGGCGGTGGTGGATATTGGAAACTACATATCCATTCGTCTTGTACTTTGAGGATACGACCGGTGACCCGGGCATAATATTCATAGTTTGCACGACCAAACAGATCGTGCACGGCAAATTTATCGATGATGTGTTTCATTATTTTTGTTGCAACCTGCGAAATAACAAAGTATTTACAATAAACAAAAATTAATGTGTAAGGGAGACGACACAGAAAGAAATTTTGTAAACAATTTTGTGGAAATTTGTTTTGTGAAGATGGATAGATGATACTATACCTTAGAGAACGACAGCGTGCTTTTTTGCCTACAAAAATAAGAGACAATGCCTAATTGCGCTTCTCACTGTGTGCAGGTCAAAGAAACGATCGAGCTTGCTAGAGAAAGTCAAGGTCCGTCATCGAGCTTTTTACACCAAAACGAGGGAGAGAGAGCTTAAAAACTAAGACAACAGTAGGAAATAAATGTGGAGTTGGGAAAAGAATTACTTTCCCGATGATTTTCTTGGAGGTCGTCGAAGAAGAGTTTGCCTAGCGTACGTTGTCTAACCCTCGCCAGGACTGAAAGTTTGCACAGAAAATGGAACAAAGCTTCTTTTCCGCTTTTAACCTTGCAGCAACGGCAGAAGGTATTGTAGGGGATGCCTAAAGTACGTTGTCTGACTCTCGCCAGGACTGGACATTTGCACAGAAAGTGGAACAGAGACTGTTTTTCGGTTTTATCCTTGCAGCTACGGCAGAATGTATTGTGAGGGATGCCAAGTTTGGCTGCGTGGTCTCCTATCGGTAAGTGGCTACGATTCCCGCCTGGCCAGTTCGTCAGATCTTTCATTGCCATCGATTTCACTGTGTCCTGGGACTCAGATGAAATTGACACTGGTGTAAGCACCTAAGTGGTTTAGTTCTTTCTGACAGTTTTGGGGATTAAGCGGCCGAAGCAATAGCTTTGATGGCGGCTTGGCAAATTAGTGTTCCACATTGGTGTTGAGGAACCCAACGCGCCACAGGCTTCACAGATAACAAATAGCTCCGCTTGGAAGACACTGGAACATTAGCAGTAGTAACGTTGCTTTAATTCATTTTCGTATGAAATCTAAGATGGATCAAGAATCCAATTCAAAAGTTTGTACCGATAGCTTTATCTTTGGCTGACTGTTTGAATGTAACTTATATTAATGAACCTTAAATTACTTGCCGGGACTAATACATTTCTGCTGCCGGCATCCTTCGTGTTCGAAACAGTAAGCTCTTTAAAAGACGTTTTGTCCAAAACAAATTGTGGATATTGGCATGGGAACTCCAGCAAAGTGCTTCAATTCGTTACATTTTTGTTACAGACATTCACTTATTTTGACAGACAACCAACTCTCTCCATGTTTTGGGGGAAAGTTATAACCTGCACCTGCAAGTTCGTGTCTTTTTCTCTCTACACGATCTCTGACTCTAAATTCCGTGTCAAAAAAAAAAAAAAAAAACTCTCTCTCTGGCTCTCTATTCTTACTGAACTGACGGTCATATTCATTCGCATAATATTGTCATACACAAACGAGTCAATGTCAGTAGATAATTCATGATGGCATTGCACAACTTATTTAAACATTGTGTTCACATAACGATTGGACAAGACAAATTAGATAATCTCTTCGTCTTCTATTGATTGTAAATATTAATTAGCTGCTGCGCCCTTTATTTACATATATTTTGCACAATAAATACATTTCAATTGAAAATATTTTTTTCATTATTTAAACAAAAAAAAAAAACCGCCAAACAATGTGTGAAGTCAACACATCACTAATATCCATTATAGTCGCGCAGATTTATTTGTTTTGCTTGTTGCTATTACTTTGGACATTAATTTTATTTTTACACAATGACATGACATGACTTATGTATGTATCACTTGAAGTGAACAAGTTGTCTTGTATCGTTAGCAAAACAATGATAAAAACTCACTCACTGTTCGCTCATCGGAGTACAGAGTAGATAAAGCAATGCAGACACAATAATTGTTTTTGTTTACTTAATGCGTAAGTTGGCAGGCTACTCACTTGCAGTAATAGATTGTATAATTAAAGTGAAATTACTTCGCCTTGGATGTACACAACAGAAAACTGTGCAAAGAACACGAAGAGAGATAACTGATGCAATAAAAATAAAAATTTGTAATAAAATTAAGCTTCCAAGCTGAGGAATGCAGTGTCTGGAGGAACCAAATGAAAAGACTTTGTAGTCACGCATATGAGTGTTATGGTCTGGATAACTATCACATCATATAAATTCCCACGGTTTGGTAGTCGCCCTCAATTGTTTATCAGAACATGACAAACATATTCCATTCGTATCTTATCTTGGTAACTATTTTGGTAGCACTCGAACAGATCAGTATGAATGCGAACGATGAGATGACCAATAAGGTTGTTAAAGGCGACTCGTTAGCAGAGATGAAATGCGAAATTCTCTTGGTCCCTCCACCGAGTTTTATTTTATGAGACAGGTGCAAAGCATGTCAAGCTGTGCAAAGAAAATCACTAACGGGCAAAGAGAAGTCACGGCATCTAGGGAAGAGCTGAAAGGATTGACTTACACAAATGAAAGGCGTCTGAAGTTGGCAAAGCACACATTTTCTTTTATCAGATTCTGCCACCTCTCGTGTTTTATAAGGCGTTGAAGTTCTCACTTCCAATAGTCTCAAACAATTCTAAACGACTGTCGGTAGTATAAAAGACCGATGTCGCTCTGGGATTTGAAAATCTACATGCCGTCGATAAAGAAGCATCTGTCTGATACCTAGGACAGAATGCCACTATTAACAGCTAGAACTAGTAGTTTAGGAGCTTCCCAAGTTCGAAATAAGCATACATAAACTCCAAAAATTACACTTTAGTGAAGTTTCAACGAAGACTTTCGTACCAAACTGCTACAACTTCGGTTTCACGAAAAACAAGGTTCAAATCCCCTATGGAACGTCGAGGCTGCCAGTACTGTTTTGATGACGTCGAGTTCAGGATGATAAGCAGGAAAGCAGAACAGAATTTGAAATCACTTGTTGGAGCGAATAGAGTGGAACATAGAATGGCGAACTCTATGAGCTTACCCACGATGTGGATGTAATACAAAAGGTAAAGACTTGAAACTACATTGGACCGGACTCAAAGGATGATCGAAAATTGGTTTAAAAGATCAAACAACTGGGATGTAGGAAGCTTGGATCGGCGATGATGGCTTTATATCTACGGAAAGGGAGAACGGAAGTAAATTTCTAACTTAGTTACTTGTCGTTAGTTTGAAGTGGTCCTCTGTGAAATGGGGACATTTAGACCAAAAGTAGGTCAATTTATTGTGATACCATTGTGAGTGCTAAGATTGCATCTCAGGCTACTACAATTTAGATCTGCCGTTTTTCAGGTTATTTAGATCATTAAATTCCAACGTATTAAGAGCTCTTTCTGTCGACGGTGAGAGCTAAATCTCAAGATTATGGCCTCCGTTGTTAAAATTGACTAGCATCAGATTCTCAAAGAGATGACTTTTTCAAAAGAACTATGCAAACGTATTCCACATAACCTCCCACTTTAGAATCTCTCAACCTCTAATCAGTACTCTTTTATATAAATGCACTAGGGGACCAAACCCCTAAGTATTTCTTTTATTACCAAGTGGAGACTGAACGTTTTATGGACCGTTCTGACTCCCTCGACAGCCTTTAAAAAACTGCACTTCAAATTTCAAATTAATTCATATGAACACTTTTAAAAAACACTTATGATCCCCCTTTTGAATTGAGTTTCAATTGCATACTAATTACATGTCTTAATCTATAAAAAAAAAAAACAAATCTTACCTTAAATTTCAGCACATCTTCCATCCTCGCGGTCTTGCCATCGCTGACGCACGATTGAAAGAAACTCGGTGCCACAGAAACGCCCAGCGCTTCACTTGTCATCCCGGTGCCGGCATGACTGGCATTTGTCGCAATCACACGGAATGTACCAAAGAGTAAAACTAATAAATGTTGGGTATATTTGGGCAGTGATGTAATTAATCTGCAAAAGAAAAAAAGAAAACGAACAAAATAAAATCATCAACAAATCACTTGTCACTGTCAACTGTCAATTGTTGTTTGAAATCGAAAAAAAAAAATACAAAAAATCAGACATCAGCTTGAATTCTTTTCTTTATCTTTCTCTTCCGCTCTGGTTTATAGTTATTGTGTATTCATAACGGTTATCTAATGTTTTTTTTTTTAATTGGAGATATAAAGAGAAAATCCCAACAGAGTAGTGTAGGCCCTTTTATTTGTGCTGGCATTGCTCACCGTCATGCAGTCTCATCCATATAGTTGGCTTGGCACTACAGAAAACCTCCTCCTCCTCCTCCTCCACCACGCACATGGGATGGATGAACGTCATTGTTGTTTGCATTTTTCAATTAACGCTTTGTTGCTGTGAATAACTCTCCTCCACATACAGATGCTAGAGAAGTGCGCTTTTTCACGACAAAGAATGCCCTCTAATTGCGATGTGTTAACTGTTTCGGTCTTCATCTGCGTGCGAATGTGGTCATTTTTATCACTTGTAGCCCCGCCAAGTTACTAGCGCTGGGAACATGTTAGCACACTTGGAAATTAAAACTTGTCAAGATTTTGATATGAATTTCCAATTTCACAACCAGATGTGCTTTATAACCTATAACCACATACTGGAGAGTGGCGTAAGTATGATGGAATGTCGCATCACGCCGACAACAAGTAGAATACAAAAAACTGACACAATAGCTGACGCACAGATATCAATTTGGTAGATCATCTTCTCATGAATGGCTAACGTCGTCTTTTCTTTGGATGAATAAGTAATCTCTTGCGGAATATATACTAGATACAATACGAAATAAACTCGTAAACAAAAGAAACCGGCTATGAAGCATATTGTTTATCTGGTGGAGTGACTTTCAAGGCTCGTGCATGGATTATTGGTGGCTGTAAACGGGGCACAAGCGAGCTCTACTCGTATGTTTATGAATATTTATTTACTTGGATGCGATAACTGCTTAGGACAACAAAAGATAGTATACGATCATTCAAAGATTTCTTATGAAAGACGATATGTTTTGTTTGTCAACGAAAATTAGCAACGTTTTGCACCATTGGCTGGTTTCGAGTGAAAGGGAATCCGGAGAAAAAACATGCTAATGGAGATGTGATCAAAGTTTGTAAAGAAATATCATAAGAGGACTAGTTAAGTAAGAGTAGCACACTGACCTAAAATGTTTACTTAGGTCAATCGTAACTCAATGTATTCGAATCCGCTCTTCGACTGTATTCCAGACGAAAGTACTAGTGATTGGAGGGGCCTGCAAGATACTTAGTCTCAGTTCCAGAACTAAAAACAACACAAGAATCTTTATTGACAGTCAGGCTGCCCTCAAAGCGATCCATTCACACACCCAGGTCCTCTAAATTAGCTCAACCTTTGATGGTTAACTTACGTTCACTTAGTCTTCTCCTCGATTGGACTCAAATGCCAACTCTAGGTGGAACGACCTAGAAAACGTTGCCATATCCAGACAGATATAGTTCACCTTCAACTAAAACGAACGAAAGTCATAGTCATTCTCAAGCCAAGCAAACCTAACGATGCACCGGAAAGCTACCGCCCGATAGCGCTCTTAAGCACTTGCTACAAGCTACTCAAACGCCTTATCTACAATCGGATAAACTCTACCATCAACGAGCTTGTACCTTTTGAACAAACACGATTCCGTGCGGGTAGAAACTGTACGGACCAGGTACTATCATTGACGACACACATCGAGGAAGGTATTAAGGAAAGGCTTAAAGCATTCGTTGCTTTTGTTGACCTAACCGCAGTGTACAACACTGTCTGGAAGGACGGGCTCATCTTTAAGCTACTGAAAGCAATCACTAGCTTGAGGACATCGCGCCTTATCAACAACCTACTTTCAAACTGTCTGTTCCAAGTCATCATCAATGATAACAAAAGTAGAGTGAGAAAGCTTAACAACGGTTTGCCATAGGGCTCCGTCGTCGCCTCCTTGCTCTTTAACTTATACATCAGCGATATATGTACATGGGACCACATCGAAGAGATTTCGATATGCAAATGAGCTGGCAATTGCCACTCAGGATAAGGGCATAGCGAGCACAGAAAGAACTCTAACCCTAGACCTCGAGCAACTCAACATATATTTTAGACAATGGAGACTTTGGCCAAGCATGTCTACAACAGAGGTCTGCTGCTTCCACCTTACCAGTCAATTACAAATTGAACGTCCAGTTTAACAACACCTCACTTAATCAAGCCAAAACCCAAAGCACCTAGGCGTAACCTGGAAGTCAAGTGCTATGTTGGATTTAACGAATGCTAGGGGGCAGTACGAGAGAGCGAGAGGACACTGGTTCAATCCTCAAAAACAATAAACGTTTTTTCGCGGCACCACCTCTTCACAGGTATAATCTGTCATGAGAAGCTTCTTAATCCGCGCG
Organism: Criorhina ranunculi; assembly: GCA_951813785.1. Taxonomy (NCBI): domain Eukaryota; kingdom Metazoa; phylum Arthropoda; class Insecta; order Diptera; family Syrphidae; genus Criorhina; species Criorhina ranunculi. Next base: position 8,373,708 of record OX638382.1, on the reverse strand, counting down.
CTGTTCGGAGTCGGCAATAAAACTGTAGGTCCCTTCCATTCGTGCGAAAAATATAACACGCACAACATGAATGGTTACGAGAAGCTAGGCCTTGAATCTCTACGAGATGTCGCGCGAAATATTTGTAAGCATAAGAATCGTGCTTAAGGCCCAATGCACACGGAGCAACTGGAAAAAAACTGATTAGCGATGCGAATTGGCAACTAGTTTGCTATGAGTCATACCCTGTGTAATCAAAAGGGACACCGCACACGACGCTACTGGTTGAAAACTCGTTTGCGATACACAAAAACCGGTTTTAAACCAGGTGTCTGTCGGGTTGCCTATTGATTTCAGTTTCTAGTTTGTCGAAGATGAGCGAACAACAGACCAATCAGTTGCTGGTGGGGGACATTTCCGAAGACATTTTATCCATGACGACACTGAACGAACTAGTGATTTTGATTGGTGCTGAGTTTCCTTGTGTGGGGAGTCAAGTCACCGCTGAGTTCGTAACTGGTCTGTAGCCCGAGTTGCCAACCGGTTTAGTTTTTTTCCAGTTGCTCCGTGTGCATTGGGCCTAACTCTTCAAACTTATTGTTTGTCACTGGAATTCAAACATAAACTCAAGTTCGTCAGCATGATCAGAGATTCAGGCTCATACGCCTTACTGATGTGATGCCCGGGTCCCTTTAATGCCAAAACAATCATTTATTTCCAATCGTAGAGTATTGTTTTGAGACATCTTCATTCTTTTCCTACTGTTGCCTCTATTAACTTACCTTTGGTATACCCGTTTCGGTTCACGGTACACACATACGACTAGTCTCTTGCCTGTCTCATCGGGTTTGTTTTACTTTCCTCAAAATGTTTGTTTTCATTTGACAAGCTCTTCAAACTGATAACAGATTGAATCCCAATTAGGCGTCAATTAAAAGTTAGCCGAAAGTCCTGGTAGCTAGTGCTGTAATTCTATTGTTAATTGTAATTAATTTACTTAATAATAAAGGAAATAATAATAATAATAATAAAACCTTAAAAAATCTCTAAATGAATTTATTATTTTTAAACATTAAAAACCAATTATACTCACTACACGCTAATAGCAATTAATTTTCAATTTACATCGCTTAAACTAAGTGTCAAACTTGTTACATTAGTTTAATCAAAGCCTAATGACATTTCCTCCCTTCCACCGTGAAATCTAATCAATTTATTAATTGCAAGGAAAATACCATCAATCAACACACTGGGAAAATGTTTAATACTTTTGTTTAATTTTCGCATAAGAAAATGTTCATTCTGGCAAAAATCAATAAATCCTCGTTGTCATCTTTTATTTGCGGATCAATATTTACGATCATTTTGTGCAATCAAAGAGCATCGTTCACTACCTACCCTCGGCAGTCTACAGATGGTTTTAAATGGTCTGTCTGTTCGACAGCTGATTAATAAACGGTTCTTAGGCCAGACCGACTGTCTCCGTTTGGTTGGTGGTATACCTACCACTCATATCGCACACCATCGATGGAATTTTTGTTTTTTTTTTTTGGCGGGAAAAAACCCATCATTTTTCAGTTCGCTTGCCTTGATTCGCACTCGCACCATTGGATACGAACGCCATCGATTGTGATCTTTCAGAGGAAAGTTTATGCTGCCATTCCACAAAATGATTCGATTGCATGTGATTGGTAAATTAAGCGCTCTTAATGTAGTTGAAGATGTTTTGCGGTTTTAAATTGGAATCACACAATCTCACGGATAGAAATAGGGGTAAAATCAGAATGTACCGGTGTATACCAATTTGTCTTCATGAACCAGAGAACCACACCCCGCTGTTTCATTGCAAAACGAAATGAATTTCATTGAAATGCAAAAATGATGTCGGTAGACATCATGGAGCTTCTCTGTTTCTTGTAACCCTGAAATCATATGGTGTAAGCGGCGTGGTCTTAACTGGTCGACGACAACGCTTATGGGAATACTACAAAGTGCTGTATCGATCTCACATTGTTTGCGTAGTATGGCTTGATTTTATTTTATGGATTTGTGGCATTTGAGATCGATGGAGGAGCCGAACTCGATGTAACCATACAATACAAGGGTGAGAATGATTTCCATTTCTAAAAAAAAAAAATGTAAGAGCGACATCATCATCATGGATCTATTTAAGGGCGAGCATCGTGAATAAGCATTTTCCATGAAAATAAGAACCACATTACCTAGCCTATGATTCAGCCTAATCGTTTCTCTGAAGCTTTCGTGATTCAACTTATCTGATTGAAGTTTAGTTGGCTCCAAGGTCAACCTTTTTTTTTTTCCAACAGTGCTCCTCAAGTTAAGTAGCAGAAAACGAACACAAATCTTCTTGTGGATGGCTATAAGGACTACATACAAATGCGCTACAAAGAGAGTGAAAAAGGGAGAGCCCAAAGGATAGATCCTTGTAGTACTCCACAAAATATTGTTATGTCTTCCATAAGATTTCATTCAAAAGAAGAATCTTCAGATTTGTCTGTAACGTGACAGACACCACACTTAATGCGTTACACCAGTACATATTCCCAAAACATTCCAATTAAAGAAACTGCATAAAGAATTTCCAGAACAAGGCTACAGTTTAGATCGCTTCAGTGCACCAACGATTGCTTTCACTTAACCACTTTCAAACGGTGTCCAACCTTCAACGAGTAACCAGATATAAACGCTTGAATGCGTTTGACCCGATTTTGAAATGATCATTGGTTAACACTCATTTTTGAATAGTACGAGGTAGGTATACGCACATCATTACGTTACGGTTTAAAGAACATAAAAACCGTAAAACATTTTACTTTACCTTTAAACGTGCGACGGCCATTCAATGTGAAAACTGTAAACACTTTAGTGCCAAATTTTAACATGAACTTGTATTGTTATGTTATGACTATATTTCTGGACTAAAAACCATAAAGAACGCATAAACTCCGTTACAAAGCTCAGCTCAGGTAGGCAAGAACGCATTAAAATCTGTTCAACTTTGTACCTACCTCCTTTCAAAATCGTTTGGCAATTTTGGTACCTACCTACATTGGATTAGATTCTTTGAATCAATGATGTTATCATTAAAACTGACAGTGATTGACATAGGCTTACAGGCTCAATCAACGGTAGTGGACTGAGATGTTAGAAATAGTTGTCATTCTCAAATGAGATAAGATAAGATAGGATAAGATCATTCTAGAACCAGAAATGCAAACCCTCATTAGCAAACATCATGGGTAAATACCGCGTCATACACATTTTTCTAGAAGCTATCATCGTATTACTATCATCCAAGTACTCAAAGCCTAACAATACCTCTAAACCTTCATAGCTGTCAACTGTAGTAACTAGTAAAGTATAATCAAACATTTCTCTCTCGCTGTGTCTTCATACACAACCACTTTCGATCGCCAATCACCCAAAAGCAAATAAACAACACAAACTTTCCCTTTCAATTCGTAAAAGCAATCCCATACATGTGTCACACCTCGGCTACTTATACCTAATATGCGCGTATGGCCAAACAACAGCAGACGGTGAATAAACCCCGCCAGAGATAAAGATCTCAAAACAAAACAAAAGACTGACAAATACGAATAAAGCTGAGCCTACTTTGTAGCGCGCACGCCAAAAATATATTCAAACCAATTCCATCGTGATTATCGCGCTTCGCGAACAGAATCTCTCGATCTCACCATATGTCTGCCACAGTCGACACAATCGATCACAACGTGCGCGAATGATGAATTATGCAAAGCGGAATTCCAAAAATAAAAACACTTCAGATTTATCTGTGTTGTGTGCTCTGACGCAGGTACAGTGGAAAAGGTAAAATGAGCCCTCATAGGACGACAGATATAACTAAACTCGCTCTCTCTATATCTCGATTGCTCTATCACCCACAGCCATCAATTCGAAGGTCAAGAAACGATAAAGGTCTTGCCCTTCACCCAAACAGGCTCAGGCTCGCTCTCTCTCTCTACTCCGGTGGTTTGGCAGGCAGATACAATAACCTACTTCCTACCTGGAACGACACTTAAGATACACACAAGATAATACAAACATTTTTCCGCGAAAAAAAAAAAATAAGAACAGCAAAACCACGAAGCGACCGACTGTTTATTTACGAAACTAATACCACCGCTCGTTCCCAGCAGCAGCACCCAGAGTGTAATGACTCACAAATTAGCCACAAAGAGGAGATGGGCGGTGGGAGGATGAAGAAGGCGGACGGGAGGACATGTCTTAGCCCCCCAGAGGCAACATTTAACTCTAAAACAGTTTTTCGCAGATAATATAATCAGAAATTAATTTTTATCGGATCCGACTAGAGCGAAGAGTGCCGCCAAACGATTCCCGTCCTCATCGGACTAAAATGCCTTTTCGAACGCCCTGAGTTATAGTTCCACTGAAATGAGGCACAAAAAACAGCGTTTAGCCCAATAAAAATGATTCAACTTGTGGACAGACATACAAATTACTTTTGCCACTGTGCTGCTGCCTCGATTGTTATCAGAGTTCAGTGACGTAGGTGAATGTAGACTAGAGGTGGAGGTACAGCAACAGCAAATCTATTTCGATTGTGTGTTGTGCTAGCCAAAACATAACAATTACATTGGAGGTCTGAATGTGGACTGCATTTCCGATTTCCGGTCGGGTAAAACTTTTAACCAGCAGTTGGAGCATGTTGTGGAATTCGTTTGGCAAAAGAATTGGGGTCGGCAGACACTGAAAATTGTTTAGAATAACAATATGTACACTTTTGAGTGATGGTGGTGGAAACAAAATCGTGCCAAAGACTTACAGTTTGATTGGAGATTTGTATCAGAAAAAAAAGAGAGTATCGATCACAACAAAGGCAGCGACTACCTAATCCTATCAGAATGTCCGATCTAACCATTAGAAGGAATGAGTTCGAAACTTCCTGTCCGCGATTAGAAGAGTTGAAATGTTAATTTTATGACCAGAGAACATGGGCTGAACCGAACCCAAGGACCTGAATGGATATCCTCTTGATTAAGAACAAAGGGTCTTCCTTTAAAGGGGATTTCCTGCTTCTGTGTGACAATCTGAGTGTAAATCTAAATGTAGATTTCAGTCATGCCCTTCGCATGACTAATGACAGACAAAGTTGATATTGTTCATCAAACATTTAGTTTCACCCTCGTCTATTCATTTTGGATTTCCATGAATTGAACAATTGACAAACACCTGCACCAGACTGATTACATCCTGCTTTAAACCTTTGCGTTCGGCGACTTTTAAGGTTTTATGCACGATAAGCTGTCGAACTCTACACTTTACCAGAGCGTTCGAACTTTTTTTGTTTAACAATTGGAAACTACTCACTACTTAGGTTCGCCACTCATGACGTCTATGCTTTTTTTTTACCACGTTCGTCTCTCTCAACCTATATTGAAGGAAGAAATCCTTCTCTAACAACCTCGGAATAAGGAAAAAAAAAGTTATCGATGTCGAGTTTCTACAGGGACGACAGCAATTCTTTTTTCCAACCTTTTTCTTCCCGCAAGCATTAAAGTAAGCACCCTAGCCCACATCAACTTCTTTATATCTCTCTTTAGGGGCGTTGTTCGAATGACTAATCGAGTTAGGTACTTTGCTCGTGAAGCTGAGAGTATGTGCAAGAAGGCTCTTCTTAAACATATACCTACACACTTAAAATCATGCTTCTCTGTTAAGCCTTGCAGAACGCAGGATCTCCTAGTGACATAAATGCTAACGCATCAAAGAAGCTCTATAACCTACATGTGTTCTTAAACCTTTTATCTCTCCACACTCACTTTGAAGACCATCCAATTGTGGAAAGCAGGCTGATTCAATGAATTTAGGTGGTAGTCTGCCCGTCATAGGAACATTCTCTGCAATAGTAAGTATACAATTCCCTTGTTACAACTTTTGTCTACGTGTCTAGCCTTGAAACAGCGAATAAGATCCAGTATCGCATTCAATGTCGTTTGTGAACAAGTAGGTACGCCATTCATAATTCCATTTCTTATAAATCAAACCTTATCAATTTACACACGTGATTGATTTAGAGATAGAGATAGGTAATCAGATAAAAGAAATTGTTTCTACAATTTTGCAAACCCATGTATACCTATAGATTCCAGAAATGTATGCTAACATCTACTTCGTAGAATTTTGTCATTCCGGCTTCCATGTTCCAATAATACAAAGGAAAAGCAAAAGAGAATCTAACGCTTTCGCGGAAAGGTTCAATTCAATGGAAAACCATGAAACTGTAAGTACAACACCAACTTTTACGACCAGCAACTCACAGTGTGACGTGACGTGACGGTACTTTAACGATCCAAGAAGTAGAAACTTGAAAGCGGTTAATCCATAAATAAGAATAGAAGAGAATCGTAAAACAGACCGTGACCTTATGAACACTGTAGCCCCTGAAGCAAGTAAATTGTTCCATTTACCCATTAGACACGTTTACAATTCCACTCGTCGGCGACGACGCTGCGACGCAGCTCTTCAGCGGTACCCAGATAGTGCTATCGATCAATAGATCAACAACACAATTGACTCACACTTGATTGCGACGAAAAAACAATCGAGTTTGATCAATTATACTTTAATTTTGTTTTCATCAACCCATCGAGTTTCCTTCTTTACTATCAGCCACAGTGACATGACGATGACACCCTTTTCTTATGTCACTCGCTGCCCTCAATTAAGAAATTACTTGAATGCATTACGCTATCGGTCAGTGACCTCCATAACACGCCTTATCAATGCAAACAACGCCCAAATAATGTTCCCAATTAAGAGCCACACAACGCATTCACCCACTTCGTAAACCAAATGGAATAAAGAAGCTCACTCACCCATGAATCCTCTCCTGTTGCTCCATCTCGTTATCCAGTTCAATGCACGCGAAGAGCTCGTTCTCCCCCTGTCGACCAAAGACCCCGTTCGGTATCTTCCTTAGGAATTTTTTCAGTACACTGGCAATGGTATATACCGAATAGTTGTCCACGTTGACCAATCTGCCAGCTTGCAGGAAATGTATCAACTTCTTCATGGCACCCTGGTGGCCTGGAGCACGAAAAACATCCCTTCGATTTGGCGATTCCTTGTTCAGCTTCAGGATCAAAACGAGCAGTGGTCCTGGAATGTTGTCATTTTTGCAAACCTCTTCCAGTGGAACACCAAACTTCACTTTCTCCAAACGATATGAAGGGTATGGTGCCCCACTAGATCCCGGATGGCCACACGATGTGACTACGCTGCCAAGATCTGCGGCACGACGGTGTACTCGTTCCGCCCAGCTGGACATCTTATTTCGTTTCTTCGTTTTTCTTCAACTTTTGCTTCCTTTTGCACTAATCTTCACTTTTATTTCCGTTTTCTTTTATCTCACTAGTTATTAGCGAGGATATTTATTTATTTATTTATTTTTTCTTCTGAACGCGGAAACTAAGGGAAAAACTCAAAAAAATAAAAACGGGACGAAAATCAAAATGGAAATTAAGAGGAAAATAAAAAGGAAAACGGTTAATTGTTTTCACTTGTGTATCACAAAATCATTTATGTGTCGTTTTTTATATGTATGCGTAGTTTTCTTTCAGCTTTTCCTTCGCACGCTGAGTCCGGGGGAAAAAATGTGTGTTTTGTGCGGGCGGCGAGTGTTTTTCACTTTGTTCTCGATTTAAATTTAATCATTTTTCTTGATTATTTCGGAGAATTTTTTCTGTCGGATGGAGAGTCAAGTGCTGAATGAAAATCGAACGCGAATTTAGGGCACTCTGCACATTTTAATTATTTTTATTTTTTCACACAACGAACTAATCAACTGGCAAATGTGGCTAGACCCATGGGCCATGGATATGCAATAGTGAATACTGGAAGAGGGCGCTTCCATGAATTCCATGAGAATGGAAAAAAAAGTATGTTTGTGTGTGAAGTAGAAGCGGGAAGTGTTTGGAAAGTAAAACAACTGTCAGAGTTGGCTGACGGAGGAATGGATGTGACCAGCGTCAGTTACAGTGTTGCCAGATTTTTTTCAGTCGAAATTCATAATTTAGTGCACTGCTAGGGCGTTAGTTAGTTAATTTCGAGAGTTGAATTAACCCTTGCGATCTCTTAGGAACGAGGATAGGCCACATTAGCTCAGGTCAGATTTTCCTATTTATAATTTGCTTTCGATAGAGCGTGTTTAACAAATGACAAGGGCTTTCTACTATTTCTATCTCAAGAGCCTTGTCCGGCGAATTCGTTAGCCGCACAGTTACTTGGAACTTGTGACTGTGTCATGGAACCGAACAGAGTGTGACATTTTATTGGTCAACGATATTGTTTAGAAACACGCGGCAGTCCTTCACAATTAAAAGAGAATGACGAGCTGCTGTGGCTGACTTTAGCTTTTTAAACGAGGTTCTCTCAGATGATATGGAATCATCCATATGCGTTGTGGAATTTTCGCTACTAGTATTGTCATGGGATAATTGTTGGCATGAGTATGGTGTTTACAGCGCTTAGGGCACCCTTTGATAGTATGGTGTATAGAGAACCTAGGGCTCACTCTTGGGACTATCAGCGTCTCAATTTCGTCCCCAAACTCTTGATTCGGTACCTCACACAAATTCTTCATTTTGTCAGCACTCATCGCGGCGCTTTACCTTCATTGTGCGTACTGTATTAGTGGAATGTCTTCCACCATAGATAAATTGGTCATTTGGTAGCTCCTTTGTAACTGTATAAGATCCCTTGTATATTGGTTCTGATTTTCGCGATCTTCTGTTCCGATTAGCTCTTGTTTAATTATCACCAGTCCGTCTCTCTGGTATCTTGTTGATTTTCAATATCTCTGATCGTTATGTTCCTCTTGTGCCTCTGCTCACTGTCACGTCATCTCTTCAGGCTTTTTCACTGCGAGCTTTAGGAATAGCTCGTTTCCTTGAATATCTCTTGGCTTATAAGAAAATAACAGCTCGTGTGGACTTGTATTTGTCGTCGTATTTAATCGGCCCAGTCCCTGTCCACGGCAAATTCACATTTCAATGCACTAGTATCGTCTGTTAGCCGTCTGCATGTCGTTCTCTGTACAAAATCACGCAAATGCTGTGAATTCGGTCCCTATATCCGTTATTACTCTCCATGGCATGCTGAAGTATACTGAGATGTCGGCATGACGCTTTACATGACATGGCGTAACTCGTGCTGTGTGGCGCGTTGCGACTAGCTTCATGCAAATTTCAGTCGAAGTTTGTTGCCTTTTTATAAGTTTTTCGAATAATTTAGGGGTCAGAAATATTGCCAAATCTTAGTAATCTAGTTTTAAGACGACGAAAAAGGTGCGACACCCCTTTTCTACAAAATACAATGAGTCAACAGAACTCTTAGGTACAAAACATGAATGTTTAACAGTGCTCTCTCGGCTTATAGTTCGACTATTCCAGAGGTACTTACTTATTTCAAATAAGTATTTCCTCCTATTTGTTCACTTCACTGACATCCTTTCAGTTTGTGTATTTATGCTACATTCATAGGCATATGTTCAATCAAACTCTTTTATCACCACCCTGTTTCATCTTCCAATGGTGTGTATTCCACAAATTTTCATTGAAGAAGAACAAGTGAATTATTCGACACTGGGAAATGTTTCCTCATGGTTTCAAACTGCACTAACTGCGATTGTTGTCATGACTGGTTTAAATACTTGCTAATCGTTGTTGATTTTCATAATTTCCCAGTTATTTTCCCAATTGGAGAAGTAGGACTGTCCAGGTTTTTCTTAAGAGAGAACATTCAAAAGAGAAGGTATTGGAACTGTGTAACTGGCTTGAAACAAAGTTTGGGCTGTAGTGTGTTTGCAGAAAAAATGAACAACAAAACAAAATTTAAAACGTAACACAAAGAAACTGACGACTAAACTATGGTATGTGTGCGTAAATAATTGTGTGCATAAATAATTTAGAAGGACATCCAACCCACAAGCTGTGGTTTGCTATATAGCCTATGATGAGGTTCGCCACAATAGCGCGGTCGATATGCAGTCACTTGCAGTTGCAAAGCAAACGTTTAAACTATGGTTTGGGGGAAACTTGTTCTGTGTCCTGCTAAGAGATCGATGTAGTCCACCGCAACAGCTGTGTGGTGTTAATAAAGAGGAAAAAAAGGGTTCCCACTACAAATAGAGAAACTAAGGTAAAGTGCATTTTCATTACACTTGAAAGGTTAGTGCACTTTAGTTTGGTTGTTTTCGAGAGAATTCCGTTTCGAAAGCAAACAAATAGAACACGAACATCATTGTTCTTCATTTCATTTACCGTCTCGGAAAGTATGTGTCCTTGTACGATATGAGGTCAATAGTTCACTACCCATCAATCATAAGCTGGTAAGGAGTAGATTGCATGAGCCATCACATATTCTAGGTACTTGTGAACTGGTTAAACAGGGAAAATCTCATTGCAAGACTAACAGTCAGATTATTCTCTTGACATTTCTCAAACTAATCGTGATCGAATGAGACCGTAAGCCTAGCGTTCAAATCTTCGTATGGCTGGTAGAAAAGCATAGAAAGGAAAGGTCTTCCTACTCCAAATCTTTCTCTTCATCCTACCTTCACTATAATCTCTTCTTATACTTTCATTCAAATGTAAGTACATTCAGCTGGAAGATGAAAATGAAAACAACAATTGTTTAATTTTATAAAAGCTGTGGGTGACTACGGAATGTGGCAACAATTACATATTGTTAGCTCAATTAACTGTCTCAATGTCGCCTGCACATGTGGCTAGTTATCAATTAAGAAATAGACCATGAGAAATGTCTGAATTCATAACATCCGGCCACGATTGCATCACACTCTAAACTGGCAAAGATAAATATGAGACAAAATAATCTAACGTCTGACGACGGAATTTGTATGCAAAATTCTACCAATTATGCTTATATGCTCTCTTACTCATTCGAACGTATTGCAAGTTCTCAGTCAACCAGAATCAATATGACTTATTTGACAAATATCAGTGTTGACTCGTAGTTCTTGTCTCTTCCTCTGGCTGCTCTTAGATGCAAGCACCAGTTAAGAGTGAAGACTTGTCTCCTGCACAGTTCGTTTTAAATAAATTCGAGATGTGAGATGCTCTGGAATACCCAGTTAGAAGTTTCTGAGATCACCACATGTAGTTATTTATCAAAAAATGCATGCGTTAGAATTCTTCCCAGATTCAATGCAATACACCATGTGGCTCCTTAGAATAACAACAAATACAACTGCCAATATCTTTTCGTTTCGATTTATTTACAAATGATGTACAACTCGAAACGCTTAACTTCAAAGCAAAATATGTCCATTTACACTAACTAGAATCTCTGTGTTCGTCTATTCATCATTGGCAAACTCAGCTGGATTCTTGCGCCCAAGATGGTGGTGTTCTTTTTCTACCAAGCTATAGACAAGGTATCCAATGACGAAGGCTTAAAAAAAACAAAAATTATTAAATCAAAAAACAGCAGAGTAAGAAAAAGGTTTAAACTTACGTGGTGTTACAATGAACACATTCGATCTGAATCGTCGGAACATGTTCGGCACACCCTTGCTGATGGCTCCAGCGAATGCCTTCTGTTCGAATGGTGATAGCTTATAGGTGACAAGACCATTGATTTTGTACAAACTGCCAAAATGTCCTGCACGCAAAATTGAAGTTAGACGCATCTTGCTTTCGAGGTTTCAGAGGCTTGAAGCGAACAAAAAAAAAAAATTATCAATTTAGTAAGGTTAACGAGGATTTCTTTTGCACTCAGAATAAATTGAAAAGGATCTGAGCGAAAAGGCAAATTGTGAAAATAAACATTGCAACGAGGGTTGTATAGTCAGTTTTGCTGTGCTGCACTGGCGATTATGATGAAGATTTTGTTCTTCGTCTGAGCTCACGGAAGCTTATGTAATGATTGTTCAACTGTTTCATTGGTCGGGAAGAGGCCTCATAATCGCACATTTGCTGCTGTACATTCATAATTATGCGGTATTTTTAGAATTGGCAATTAAGTGCACAATTATTAATGTCAAATGGAGGGTTGGCAAAACGCCCTCGGACAATTACATTTACCAGGAATTAATTAGAATTTTTTTTCCACTCAACGAATAATTTTTCTTACCTGCTGGGGAAACTGACTAAACTGACAGCGGACAGTGATGTGAACGAAATGACAGCTGTCAGAGATTCGATATTACATTTTCGAAAATCAACTAACGGCATCTCTATTGTCATGAAGGTAACAATAAAGGAAGTGGAATATGGGAGGATGGACGACTGCTGTGATATGTGAGCTGTCAACATCTACAATTCTTGTGTGTAGACCTGGACGGTCTAGACCAGATGATAACGGGCTATAAACAGAACAATATTTAATTTACAGAAGTCTGATATTTGTTATAGAGTTCCATTTGACCTGAGCACAAGCAAGCGTTGCAGTCAAAGCAATATTCAATGATAAATGTTTGGGTTACGTTGAAGTGGTTGTCAGCTAATGCCAGCACACTTAGACGATAGATCCATTGTAATACCACATGGATTATGACGAGATTTTGTTTACATTCTGGTTAAAACGATTGGAGCTTCTGATTGACAAGGTATACTAGTAAAATTTTCCCAAGAGAAGTTTTTTTTTTGGGAGAGCTCTCGTTTAAATGTACGCCAAGCCTTGTTGCATGCTTGCTGTTTGACAGTGTCCCGTGATGACGCCCATTATAAATAGACATACAGTAAAGGTTCATGCCATATAACTTGAATATCTCAGCCACAGAAAATCAGAAAAGAACTTAATGACGAACAATATTCCTTTGATAAGTCTGAGCCAGCATTTTCCTCTACCACATTACAATCCAATGAAATTCTATAGGACTGTTGCAGTTAATGGTCTACTAGTGTCAATAGTGTAACTCTATTATGCTCTTCGTTCCTGTCTTGGATTAAATTGCGAAACGAACAGAGTTACAATCTATTATGACATCCCCAACCATATGACATTTCCAATCTGTCATTCGAATATTTTTTCCTAGGGCGATTTTTGTCAAGAAAAAAATGTCCACACGCTGGTATCCAATTTATCAACGAGGAAATCCTCAACTCCGTGTATTCCTTCCAAATTTCTGGATGAAATTGATTCGTCCAAAGGAGCAACAACCTGAAAATGTCGTCACTTTCTCAGTGTCAATGCAAATGACACGATACGACATCACAAACTATTTGGAAAAAATCTATCAAGTACCGGTGAAGCATGTTAGAACAAGGATTGCATTGGGATCAACTAAGCGAGATCAAGTCTATGGTTACGTGACGAAAGATGAAGATGCTAAGATTGCTTATATAACTTTGGTGAGCTATTTCATTTCGCATTAAGTTCAGAAATTTGACAAAGAATTGTGTTCACAGCCACGAGATGTAAAATTTACTTTCCCCGAGGTGTGTCCTAAGAAGGATGAGGCTGCAAACGAAAAGGATGAAAAAGCAATGGACGAATCGAAAAAAGGATTTAAAGACTTTTTAGAAAGAAACAAGGAACGTCCTGGAACACCTGGTTGGTTTTCAATTTAAGGAGCTCGGTATACACTGGAAGATATGCCACTTTGTTTTATAAAGCGTTGTCTATTGTATTTAATGTTGATAGGAGTAAATAAAAATAAAGAATTTTGGTTGTAAAATGTCTAATCAAACGATAGGCGAGAAAAAAATTTCCAAAAAAGTTCGCAGACGAAAGTTGGGGTACGTATTTCTAAGTGGAAGAGTGTGGAGATTTTTAAAAAGTGATCGAAAAAAAATCGCACTGTTTGACTTAATTTCCAAGCTGCTTCTCATTGAGATGTTGTCAATCGTTCGCATTTTTGAAATATCTTTAAGGAGTTAAATTCTCATTTTTCGTCTTGTTCTTTGTTGTATTCCAATGGAAATATCGGAATCTGTTTCACGGAGCAACATTTTGTCTGTTTCGTTTCAATATTCTAAATTAAAACCCCAATGACATGATGACACTTATACCATTATTTGTGCCTGAATTGTTGGAGAAGATTTCGACATCGAACATGCTACTGGACCTATAATTGATAGGTCCATTGTGATACTTCAAGGATCTGGAGAGATCTGTTTACCTACTTGTTGAATCAATTGGAGCTTCTGATGAAGCGAAGGAGGTTTCTGACATCTGTGTGTTTATCAGATCACCTAGTCGTTGAAGTAGAATTCTCATAGGTGGAGCCTTTTGCGGAAGAGAGCTGGGCAGCTACAAAAAAGTTGGGGAATAGTTTTCTCCTCTTCTTTGTCCATGCAAATTCTACAAAAATCGTTTGAATGTACGTCAAGCCTTGTTGCATGGTTGCCTTTTAGAAAGTGTCCCGTGATGTTACCGATCTGTTGAGAGAAATTAGATTCTTAGAGCGTTTCAGATCCAGCCGTGGGCAAATCTGCTTTGTCGCTAGACACGTTATACCACTTATCCACCTAGAATTTGTTCTCTCGATATGCAGCTTATAAACAATGCAACAAACATTTTGAAGTTGACAGTAGCGGCCAACGCACTCTTTCTCTTCTTCTTATGGAAGTAAATATGTAGTTTAGCTCCAAACATGGATATGTATTTGGTGTTTACATTTATGTGAGAGCTTGACTTTGTTGTCATCGTGTGTTTCCTTGCCTTGATAATATTTTTAATTGTGTATGAGCATGCTTCTACAACTTGGTGTGGAGAGGTATTTTTGCATTTCGAAGATTCAAAAATAGATAGTAAACCTAATCTGTATAAAAATCCATCAGCTTAGCTAGTGAAACAACATTTATTAATTTATTTGTTTAGTTTGATTGAAGGTTTCGGATTGCAGGTAAGAGAGAATAAGCTTAAAACTTAAGTGCAGCTTGTGTCTACAGCAGGTAATCCAGATTCTTCTACTAAAATAGCTCATCTTCTATTTCGGTAGAAGCAACAAAAGTCTGTTGAAATCTCCACCTGAAAATAAATAACAAAACCATCGCCTAGCAATCAGCCCCATCAAATGATTTTAGTTTGATCAATAATTTGAGGGTATGTAAACGCTTATAATTTTCATCCACACCTATTTTGCGTGACCATACGTTCCCAGCAACCCCCTATAGTCATTCACACACACATAAGAATAAGAACACCCTTTTCACGATGGCATGTGAACAGAAGCGTTTAGTTACGAATCTGGCAAACATGTATGGCAGGTGAGCGAGGTTTTGCAGAGAAGGGTTTGGAAAAAGAAAAAAATTCAAGTAAGGACACTCGATTGTAATTGCGTATAACTTCATTTGTAGAGTTGCTGGCCAATCGAATGCACACGAACGCATGAAAATCACTTTCTGTACGGATTTGGACAAGTCGGTCCTGGTCAATAATTTCGAGAAACGAGGTTGGTCCCAGGTGGTCGCTGATGATGATTGGAATTTCTATTGGTCTAGCGTGATAAGCTGTAGGAATATTTTCAGTGTGGACAGTGGCTATCGGATGCATGATAATCAGTGAGTTTGTGTTCTCTTTAGCATTTAACGCTTTATTTTAATTGCCTGCTGTTTGTTTTAGAATGATTAATCATTTTCCTAACCACTACGAGCTGTCTAGAAAGGATCTGCTAGTGAAGAACATCAAGCGTTACCGCAAGGACTTGGAACGTGAGGGCAATCTACTTGCTGAGAAATCTGATGCAAATCAGTATGGAGGAGCCAGATACTTGCACTTGGACTTCATTCCAGTGACTTTTGTGTTACCAGCTGGTATGAGGGGTGGTTTTGGTTTGAATAAGTGTGAAAACTTTGATATTTTCCAGATTATAACATGTTTGTCGAGGAGTACCGAAAGAACCCTCAGAGTACTTGGATAATGAAACCGTGTGGCAAGTCACAGGGCGCTGGAATCTTTCTGATAAACAAGTTGTCAAAATTAAAGAAGTGGTCACGAGAGGCAAAGGGACCATTTCATCCTCAAATTGGCAAGGAAAGCTATGTCATTTCAAGGTTAGAATTTAACGATGTCTTTCAATGGTTGTGACAAGTTCTTGTTACAGATATATTGACAATCCTCTATTGATTGGAGGGAAAAAATTTGATCTTCGATTGTATGTGTTGGTGACATCTTTTCGACCGCTGAAGGCCTATCTCTTTAAACAGGGTTTCTGTCGATTTTGTACGGTGAAATACGATACCAGTGTAGGGGAATTGGACAATATGTACATCCATTTGACCAATGTCAGTGTGCAGAGACATGGGGTGAGTTTGTGAAGCTGGATATGTAGTTTGAATTTGTGTTAGGGTTAGGGTCGTTGAGCTTGGTTTTGAGGTATGAAATTATAGTTTTGGGGAATCTATTGAGCTTTTGGTGAAGCAGCAAATGTTATCAATGGATTATGGGAATTCAAGCGACGCGAACCTCTTTACTGCAGAAAGTGTCCTGAGGGTGAGTCGAGTCGGATTAAGAAAATGTTCTTAGGATCTGAACCTGCATTAGGTCTGTCCGCGTTATGGGTCAGGGATTCCATCAACAGTTGGGTTTTTCAAGAATTCAACCGTAGATGGCATGACTCCGGAGGATCCAGATAAACCAAAGGAATAGTCCCGCGACGCCCTTAGGATGTCGAAAATCATTTCGCCAGCAGAGCAGAATCTCATTTGATTGTTTTTATTTATTCTAGGGTGAGTACAACAATCTCCACGGTGGAAAATGGTCGGTTCAAAATCTCGGCCTATACTTGGAAGGCACTCGTGGCAAAGAAGTAACCGATCGGCTATTTGGTGCTATATCCTGGCTCATTGTCCACTCCCTCCGTGCAGTCGCTCCAGTTATGGCTAGTGATCGTCATTGCTTCGAGTGCTACGGCTATGATATCATCATTGACAACAATTTGAAACCATGGTTGGTAGAGGTTAACGCTTCTCCATCGCTAACATCAACAACCGTCACCGATCGGATTTTAAAATATAAATTAATTGACAACATGTTGTCGGTAGTGCTTCCTCCAGATGGCATTCCAGAGTAAGTCTTAGATTAGAGAAAAGCAGAGCAAAGTTTAACAGATTTTATTCTAGCGTTCGTTGGAATAAAATTCCTTCACAAGATGCATTGGGGAATTTCGAACTTTTAATCGATGAAGAGCTCTTAGCTCAAGAAGACCCTCAATCCAATCTTGTACAAAACAACAAGGGCAGGCCACTGGGAAGTCGATGGAAGTAGGCAGAGACTAATGAAAATTTTTATTGTTTGTGTTTCACGTTTTTGATCAACAAATTACAAATTTCTAATGAAGAATAAGAGTTGGTGTGCCAACTCTCTTTTGTCTTATATTTTCTAAGAGAGATCGCAATTTTTTCTTCTCTTCATCTACCGGCATTTCTCACCATAATCAGCTGATTGAATGTAAACAAACAATTCATAAAGATAGCAACGGTATAATGTAAAAATAAACAAAAAATGCAGAGCAAGGTTGCTTCGAGACCAACCATCGTCTTGTCGAACATGGAAGTAAATTGTGTGTGCCACCATCACACCATCGTATCATGCGGCTGTAGCAACCACAAACGACCTTTCTCTTTTGTGGTGTAAATAAACAGTGGTAACGCTCAACAGCGGTCTCCATCGAAACGGTTAATAATTTTAAATCCAACCGCGAGTTACTTTTAAAACATTTCAACCAGTTAAATGGTCTTTTGGGATGGATGTGGTCTTGAGTTATACTACGGCCACAGATTGCAGGTGAATGAAGGTAAAAGTAACCAGGAAAGCGACAGTTCGATTTGTTATCTGTCCGCAGACAGACGTTGGAACGGAAAAATACGAATCGATTTGAAAATACACACGGCAGTTATTTAACGTTATTTTCTTCTTTCAACAAATAAATGTTTGTGAATATTTTATAGAAAAGATATCTATTTTTCGTAGTGCCAGTGGAATAAATTAAATTAATGTTGCGCAAGTGGAAATATATTTAAAAGAAATTAGAAATTATTTAAAATATTTAAATTAATTTGTTAAATAATATTTGAAAGTGTCTTTTATAGAGTTGATGTGTTTTTTAAAATTGTTTTCCAAAACCGATTTTATGTAAAATTTGTTGTGAGTTCTTAATAATAAATTCTTTCGGGCGTCCTATTACCTTGGATATTTGTGCAACTGTTTGTTTATTTATTCGTTATACATTGGATTAAAAATCGATTCCAAAACATGCAGCCTGCATTGTGTGGATAAACTCTCATACTAATTGGAATATTTGTTTTATTTAAAAAAAGAAGAAGTAAGTTTCAATTTCATCATGATGATTAAGAAAAAAAAAAAATTAGATCAAGTAGTGAAGGTCTGCACATGATTGGAATGCATTTGCAAAATCGATTGCTAAACATTGCAACATACATTGCATTGTTTCTTAGTTTATCTGGGTTTATGTATAGCTTTCAGTGTTACGCGGACAATGCTGTCGGCAAGATTTAGGGGGGAGAATGTAAATTATTACTTCGGCAGACAATTCTTAAGTAAATGCTTAGTTTTACTTTGCATATGATCATCACTGGTACATTTCTGGTGATGTTTCATTGTTAGTTTTTAACGTTTACCCAGTTAGGATCGAGAGATCATAAATAATAGACTTTCTTTAGAAATATGATATCCGTTTATTAATAGCTTAAGTTAGGAATTAACACTACAACTTTTGTTAATGCTCACCAAATTTGGACAATTTGAATTCGAATTCGGGGCTCGTGCCTAATGTTGGCAGCAATGCATTGTATGTGGGCTTTTGTTAACCTTGAAAAATTATCCAGGAAATCAAAAGATGATGATCTATGTATGAATGTGCTTTCGAAATGTTAATTTTTGAACACTGCCCAGTGGCGTTAAGTGATTACATTTGATTTTGTGTGTCACAAATTTAAATAAAATGCACGCTAATATGGCATCAACGAGGGAGGTTAAGTTTTAAACACAAAAATAATAATAGCAATTTGAGTCAGAGGCATTCTTAAATCGACGGGCCTTCGGTAGAATTTAACATAAAAAGAAAACTTACGTCGCGATGTGTGTGTGTGTACCGTATTCAAAGATTTTTATCCAAATAATTCCTAATAATCTTGACATCTTTTTTAACATTTTGCATTACAAATACAAATATTTGGCGTGACAGCTCATAGAGAGTCAAGGCTTAGCTTCTCACAACCATTGATGTTGTGCGTGTTATATTTGACGCACGAATGGAGGGGACCTACAGATAGATTTATTGCCGACTCCGAACGGCGGATTCATAACAGGCTCATCATGCCTTAACTCTTGCTTAATCCTTAGTCGAAGAATCCTATGCGGTCAGACCAATTTAGTTGTGGTATAACTTTGTCATGAAAAATTGTTGTTTCTGATATTTTTCTCTCTATGAATCTTGAAGATTTAAGACAGAATCATGAATGCGGCTTTTGTTTTATCAATTATGCTGGCAGATGTTATCAAGTAGATTTAAAACGAGGCTAATTTCCCATCCAACAAAAAACTTGTATAACACAGTTTAAAAGGCTTTTTAAAAATTGACGTCTTGGCCCTCTCTATTTTCATTTAAGTTCTGCTTTGCTTTGTTTAGAAGTGATTAATCTATAATCGTTGAAAACAGTTTGACAACTTAAGGTCTTCACTTCAAGGTCATCAATGTCAAAGGGTTTTTAAATCAAATTAGAGATAACATCCACATATTGTTAGACTCGAAAATTTGCTTTCAAAAAAAATAAAAAATAATAAGCAATCCATTCGTAACTTGAAAAGTCACGACAATGAGAAAGAGACCGATAATTTTACAACCCCCCAGACAAAGATATAAGTAAATCCGAAAAAGCTTTCCATCTCACCATTATTCAGACTCCGTAGCTCATGGAAGAAGCGACTATTGACAGTCCTTAATCTTTTGTTGGCTAGAGTAGGACATTGACGGGGCTGGTGATGAACGGGTGCAATTTGGGCTTCTTCGAGTCAGTCAACATTGATATTGGTGCTGACGTCCTTGGTAACAGCAAAGCTAACGAACTGCCAAATTGGAACCACCCTAGAAATGCCTTCTCATACCAGGGGTATGGTCAGCAAAACTGACGAACTTGCGAAATTCACCCTAGAAATTGGCTCACACATCAGGAGCATGGGTATTCCAATCTTTACGGTGAAACTCACCATTAAACAGGTCATAACTATAGACAAAATTAACTCCACTATCATTTCACCAGACTCAGCTGGCCTGAAATAGTTGACCTCAACAAAATTCGAATTCGTATCGACACCTAGTCGCTACAGAACAACACGCTAGGATACTAGATGCTCTATTCAATGATTCCTGCAGAAGCTTTATTATTATTATTATTATTATTTATTACCAAGTAATTACATATTGCAAGCTAATATGTACATGATTGAGCATCTAGCTGCAGGGGCTTTTGGCTCTGCACCTGCATCTGCAGAAGCTTGAAATGGAGAAGGAAACTATAATTAATTTCTTCTGTCACTGTCCAGCGCTATCTCATAGCAGTAGAATAAGCCAAACTTGTATACGTAAACTTATATCCTTTATTTACAACTCAAAATGGTTCTACGGATAGAAATCTCCCTCAAAAGAATTTAGGCTGCGCAACGGACCTTAAGCCTAACTGAGTCCCCTTCGGGAGAAAACGTGTATATTCCTTCATCTGATTCGTATTCTGATGATTGTGCCCTTAACTAATTTCTCTGAATAAACAGCAACGATAAAATGATGTTCTCGTCGAGGAATGATATGGATATGCGTTTCATAGTCTTAAAGAAGTTTTGACGGGACTACACCATTATGAATATCAACAATAATTTCCATAAACAAGTTGAGGTTTTATTTCTTTTTTGACACAGTCTTTCAAGTTTTAAATAAAATTATCTAAAATTCTCATGTGTTACTTGAGCCGCCCATATTTATTTTTCCATAAAAAAAAAACCTCTCAGTTTGGTGGAAAAAATCACACCACATCCCAAAACATTTATATACTTTCGATTTCGTCAAGACTTTTAACTTCCTCCTGACCAAAGTCAATAAACTTAATTGATCAAACGGAGAGAAATGAATCGATCTCAATCTCTCATGTAGCATCAACTTTCACCGCAGATACATAAATTAAAACAAAATACCATTCAAAAATAAATATAGATACAGTGAGAGACTAGTATATAGTGACGTTTAATTATTATAAGTAGCAAAGTGGTTGCAATAAAATAAGAAAATCACTCAACCGGGCGATAACTTCATTGCACAAGACAGTGACATTGACTGAATTGAGGTTTTTTCTAAAACTACTTTGCAACACAGGCATGCTAATTGAAGTCATAAAACGTCTTAATTGGTGCAAAAATCACAAAGAAACACGTTCACTTTCCAATCAGTAAATGGGCAATTAAATCATTTAAAGAGATTAAGGATATTTTATGCTGACATTTTTCATTTCGCAGAAACAGTAGAGCCGGAAAGAACTGAAAAGAATTCCTATTCCTGTAATTTAGACCGATTAGACTGAATAGTTTCAGTTATCAATTGGTATCCGTGGTAGCTGACGCATGCAATCAAAACTAAACGTAATGCAATTAAACAATTGATTACAATTTTAAAAGCGTCAGTCTTATATAACCATTAAATGCCACCGATCACGTTAGTGGCTTAGATAAATCAGAGTTTGTAACACGTAAAACAATTCTCGTGATCTACCTCAGTGAATCTTATGCGTAAGTCATGAATGCCAGGCTTCAATTGATTTATTTCCACTAAAGGCTGAACACACATCTACCCCATGGATAAGCTGGAACAGAAAATGTACAATAAAAATCTCCTTCCACAGATTACAGAGGAGTCCAATGTAATAAAGGTTGGACAGTCGGGCAAAGCTATTAAACGTCGCGCCGTCAATCGTAAATACACTTGAAGCGGGAATGTCATAAATTGTTTGAATGAGCTTAAATGCTGCAGTGGGCCATTATGCAATTCAGATGAGAAGTGAGATTAATTATTATTTTTTGGATTTCTTTTTGAAATAGACGATTGTTAGAATGTTTTTTTTTTTTTTATGGCACATCAAACATTTAACCTGCAAAGTTGTCATTCCAACTCTTTGGTTTTTTTTTTTTTTTAATTTTTTCCTTTGATTTGCATTCAAATCAAATTGAGATGTAAATTATTTGCTCTACATAGCAAAGTTTTGAGTTATTAGTCGCACCCATGTTGACCGTTACCGTTGTCTTAAACTGGTCTTGTTCGAATGCAAATTGAGCGGGTAAAACGGATTTATTTTGTAAGGAAAACGAGAAAAGTCATATTCTTGGTTAAAAATGGACTGAAACTGGGGACAGAACACTTTATTGGTGCAAAATGGACGCAAGTTAACTGGCTTAAGGCATAATCACGACTTTAGCTTTAAAACGTGTGACTTTATTGTTTTTTTTTTCTTTTTTTCTTTCATTTTTGTTACGCTACGACCTCGCATTGTATGGTTTTGCTGTTGGTCTCTTTTGAGTTGACACTGAAGGGAAATAGATTGTGATTAATTTTCGTGGTAAATTAATGGGTGGACAGATAATATTTTAATTAATTATGAGACCACGCGAAGACTGTTATAAATATCAGAAAATAACGGCCTTGAGAAGTTATGGCGAAAGTAAGACAAAGTCTTTCAGTTGATTTTATAATTTCAAGATTTTCAAATGACAATAGGGATATTTTCTACGATTTTCGGACTGATATTTTTGATAAAACTTGACAGGCAATATAGGTACTTGCTCAGGCTATAATTCTTGAAATTTAATGATTCCTCTCAACTCTTAAGCTTTACGAGCAGGGATTTACAAAACTCCCAGCTGTCTTTTGTTACAATTCACGCCATACAACATAAAGCATAGAAACAGTTAAGACAGCAAATTCTACCATAACAGGCGGACATTTTACAGATTTCGATCTTAAAACAAAACCAAATGACACGATCGCCAGTGGTGACTAACAAAGCGCAGCCATGTGAAACTAAGCCGTTTATGAGAATTTACAGTAAAGGTGATTTAACTCACGAATTCGAATGTGAATGTCACAACTTCTCGTTAGCCAATATTGTATGATTAATTGCATTGAGGTCGAGATGCCGGTGAGTTCGAATTACGACTGAACGGAATCAATTTCTAGATTTGATGAGTTCAGAAGCGAATCTTATGTTTTAAATAACCTGCTGCCAATCCTTAACCCTCAACCAAATTAATCAAGCTCCTAGTGTCGTCACAGACCAAATACATTGAGACGTTTGACGTCTTTTCTGCATTCTGTCTACCTATACATCGTAAGGAGCCATGCTGCTCCTAGTTATGAATCTAAAATGTGAATGCAATCCCCATTCAGAAATGCAACCGAGCTTAGGCTCAGGTGCAGATTTTTTCTCCTCTGAGTCTTGGCTTGCCATGTCAGAGATCTTACTTTCGACAACTCTTGGAAAACTCAGTTTTTCAAACGGTTTAAGACTAACTCTATATTCTTTAACTAGTTTACATCTAGCAAAAAGGATTGAGAAAGGCTTTAAGCGCAGCTTGTCTTGCAGGATATTCTGTGGAATGGCAAGAAGATGGAATTCCAAAGTAACTTTGTGTACACGAAGGTCAACCAGTTTTTACATGCCTTTGAACAAGAATGAAGTCTCAGCCTTATTCGTCTTAATCTCTTGTCAAATGAGTAGTTGTCTCTACAAGTTTTGGATTTTGGAGAGCAAGCTAGTGACAATCCCTCGATGAAGATTCCGAACTGAGCTTTAGAGACATGTGACTGAAGAATACCATTCAAGAAGGAACACTTAGGCCGGTGCCACAGAGCTTCCAAATGGATCCGCGTCTTGGTGAAAACTTCGTTGCTGCCACAAGAGCTGCTTTTTGTCCGCTCGATAGAATATTTTTAGAAGGTTTTGAAGATATTGCAGTTCATGATCCAATTTTGTCTTCTTCAAACCTTGCATCCATACGTATAGTACGTGATAGACTTGCTGGTATACAACAATGCTGGTAGTCCCGCTTACCTCCACTATTATCCTCTCAATATCAATGTAAGCGTAATTTAATTTATTACTAACTAATCATTTGGACGCTCGTGTGTTCATGCTGATATAAAACAGTACCCCTCAGCTCACGCATCCTGGGAAGAAGTCGCGCGACCACACCGACTCCCTTCTGACCGCGGGCACTCGTGTGAATAGTTCTGTTGTTTTACTGTATACTCATGCCACCTCAACCAACTTAGCGTGCGAAACTGAAGGCAGCTAGCTAAAGATCGAGCTGGCTGGAGACGCTTGTTGGTTGAGGCCCAGGTCCACCCCGGATTGAAGCGCCACCTCATGCCGCGTGGCTAAATGGGCCTAAGGTTAGGTTGAGTAGCTGCCCCTACTATGCAGGGACACACTTAGGCCAGAATGAGGCCCGTTGTGATACCACGTATAAAAATCGGGTGACCAGCATCAGAGACCTCACATGTGTAATTTCCTTAGGGAAGAAGAATAACGTTGAAGTTGGAGTTCTGGGTAACCGTAGCGGTGTAAGCCCTATTCTGTGCAATTTCAATTAGACCCACTTACAAATTTCTTAATTTTAAAAAAGTCGAGCCAAGCTAGGTCATAGAGGTCATCGAAGAAGAACTCTCTTAGGGTTTTCCTCCTTAGCCTTGTTATAGCAGGGCAGGAGCAAAGTTGTGTGGTCGTTTCCTCCTCCTCTTCGTCTCTGCAGCTTCTGCAAAAATCGTTAGAGGGAACACCTAATCTGCTGGCAAGCCTGCCAATTAGACAATGCCCCGTAAGGGCTCCTACTATATTTCTTATGTGCTTCCTATTCACGGACACTGGCCTTAATCTCAACAAAAAGCATTAACGAGTTCTACAGGTAATTACCGAAGTGCTAGAAACTTGCTTTTCCCTTCATCGTGACACACGAGGAAGAAGTTTTGAGTAAGAAATTATTCTGACGAAACAAACTCCTAAAACTGTGGCAAATCTTTTGGATGTGACAGAAAAGTGTAGTAAAAGATTGTAAATTTGAAACATGGTCTCCTCTAGAACGAAAGAAAAAAGTTCTCGCAATCATTCGTCTTGTGGTTGAATCAGTGGATTCTAATCTTTCATTCTCATGATGAATTATATCCTCGGCCATTTGGTGCCGCAAAAAATTAATTATTTGACTGGGGTTCGCACCTTATTCACCATGTTCAACAGTGCAACACACTAACAACTGGAGCCACGTTGACCACAATGCTAATGCTTTAGTGTTGAATAAATCATAAAAAGTTGTATGTTGATCCCGGTCTTTCGTACTATAAATGCAAATGGGTTTCCATTAATGCAAATTATTTTTTCTTTTCTTTATTCAAACAATTACAATCTATTCATAAGCTACATACTGTAGATACAAATTTGTAATTGTTATTCAGGAAAGTATTATAAAATCAGTCGTTACAACAATTATTTAACACTTTTTTTTTTAATGATATAAAAGCTATAAAGCCAACAACTGAGCCTAAAGTCATTGAAGTGAAAATAAGAAAAGATTTGAATCATAACCAAATCTAATTAGTTCCTTCTACATACCTCTTGCACTTAACCACTTTCATTTGGAGGAGCGTGAAGTGGGTCTATATACGTATTTTATCAGATATACACGGATATGTAATGCATATTTATTATTGAATTGCTTTTAATGCATCCATGCACTAGTGCAGTAATTATTATTTACTTTTACATAAGTTTTATGGGTAGAAAATTATAAAGCGTAACAGAAGGGTCAGCTTAGTAGGGCAGTGGCCTTAGATTGCACTTAAATTTTTGAAGTGGGTAGGCAATAGTAGTAAATCGGAGAATAGACACACATTGAACATGTTTTTGGTTGGAAACAAACGTCTAATAGCATCTGTGTAAACTCCACAAATGACACCCTAGTGGAGATTCGACGAAGGATAACCTTAGGCAACCGCTGCTACTTAGGTTTGTCCAAACAACTAGGGTCCAAACTCCTAACCCGAAGGTTACCCTGATCTTGCCAGTCCTGCTTTATGGAGCTAAATGCTGAACGATAAGTAAGACAGCGGATCAGATCTTGGGATCCTTCGAAAGAAAAATCCTACATCGAATTTTTTGGTCCAGTCTGCTAGGAGGGCGAATGGAGGAGAAGATACAACCGCGAACTCTACGAGCTGTACAAAGATGTGGATGTAGTCCGGAAGGCAAAGATCCGTCGACTGCAATGGCTCGGCCACATCGAGCGAATCGACGAGAATGCTCCAGCTAAGAGGATCTTCGAATCCTAGCCACCTGGTTCGCGAAGAAAAGGAAGACCGAACCTCCGGTTTAAGGATCAGGCAATCGCGGACGCCAGAAGCCTTGGTCTAGTTAATTGGAAGCAGCGTGCCCGGGACCGTGAAGGATGGAAAGCGGCATTAGTTCAGGCTCAAACCCTCCAAGGGTCGCTGGCCTGATAAGTAAGTAAGTATAGCATCTGTGTAATGTGTTTAAATTATCAAGACTCTAGCACTAATGCCTAGGCAGACAACATTCTGAGTTTGTTTTTCGAGTGCCCTCATTCCCAAAGTAAACCGTACATGCGAATGCATCTCACCATCAAAGTATGTTTGGGTTGTAAGTCCTATTTGGAACCTACACCTCTTGCCTACACCGAAACACATTTCAGATGACTTTCCCTGATAGAAAAGAAAAAAACAAGTTTTGTCCCAAACCATCCTATATTTCCGGCAACACTTAATAAAGCTTACACTCCTAGGATATCACATACATGACAATTATACAACTCAAATGCCATTCGCTTAGGGCCATTCGATAAAAGTCTTCGCCGCCGTCGCATCAACTAGCCACACCATCGCCCAAACGATTGTAAAATTTATCCTTTTACTTTCTTTCAACGGTTTTCATTTTCACTTCCTATTCTCAAATTCATCATCGCATTCGTAACAAAACAAAAAAAAATTAATTTTATTTCCTTTCAGATTGGATTACCATCATCAACAGCAAGAAAGCACAACAATCGCCGTAGCCGCGTCGCCACCACCGCTGTCGTGTAACAACAGGCGGATCAAGCAGAACGATGAAATGCCACGATTGGATATTTTTAATGTTAACAACGATAATTTGTTGTACAGCAACCGTCTCAATAGCACAGGTGAGTCAAAAAATCTTATCGAATTACATTAAATGGTAATCAATAGCTTGGCTATCAATCTTGGCATATCAATCAAATTGGTGATCGTTTCATTAAGTGTCCCGTACTCTTACTGAGAGTGAGAGTGATCCTAATTTCCAACTCATAATTGAACGACATCCGATATCGAAAGTGAAAGACGCGAAACACAAAAGGGTGTCCAGGCAGGTTCTCATCATGTAATCTAGTTGAAGACTCGGCGAAATGGAACCTGGTTTCCCGGTGTCAAAGCACCTTCTTCTAAGTTTCCATTGACTTTTGCTTCTTTCATTTGAATACATTTGAACGATGATGCTGATAGACTTTCCCTCTCTTTGCCGTGAGCATTGGTTACACCGGTTGCGATGCGGTGGTATGCATTCGAGGAAAGCAAAAGTACTCTGGAATTTCACTTTGCCAACGATGGGCGACTGCGACTGGGCGTTGCTGTCATCGTCATCACTATGGACTTGCTTATCAGAGAAGGTATTTGCACGAAATCTGATATTCGGAAAGATCGTGAGAAGTGCAACGTCCTCTATTCCCAAGTTTGGCATTAATATTTGCTCTAGTAAATGGACAGGTTTTCCGACGCCACAGACACCAATAATGGTCTAGCCGTACCTACCGAGTGTGGTACCCATATACTGACCAAATTTGTTTTTTTATTGTGTAATCGTATGCTCCAATTGGGACGTGGATACATGTCTTTATTCGATTCGTAGATGGAAGTAGTCTCTAGTGAAATATTCTAGCTTCTCTATTTGGGAATGGCGGCTCAGAGGTATGTGGAGCACGTGAACTAATAACCAGTTTTTAATTAGAAGAATCATCAAAGATGCCATTTGGAGCTTGTTCAACTGGATGCATTTTGAAATTTAGAAATTTGGAACCATACTGGGCCTGGGATGTTTAAGGTGGCTTCATTCTCACATGGCAATCTTTTGAGGTTATGTCTCCAAAGAGTTTTGATAGAGTTTTAATCATTGGAAGTCGCACAGAGGGCCTCAATGAAATTTTTTTTTTCTTTCCCTTTGGGTCTCACATGAAACATCATTTATTGTGGATGTTGGACCTATCGGCTATCACTTCTGTTGTCGTAAATGGCCGTTTCGTCAATGTCAGGAACTCTGTCTTAGTGGGACTTCCTGTCAAGCATTGAAGTCAGTTGAACCCACTACGTTTTCCCATTTCAAAAGAATTGAGGAGTGGACAGATCGGAGACTAACTGTCTGAGCCAGTGGACGTCCAGTTGGTTTAGGCTCAGCATAATTTCTTTCAGGGGCTTTTTGTACACCTTGAAAGGGGTTCGGCTCTACATGACTCACTCGCGGCAAGAGTCCGCATCCCGCTAGGAGCGGTTGAAGGGAAAATCCACTCACAGTTCCGGCAGAAAGCCAATCTCCAATGGAGGGGGTTAACCAACTGCGCCGACCTACGATAATAGTAGAACAAAAGACCTACTAGACCGAACCCGACCACATATCGCCAGAATAATGGCGATAACCACGGGGCATTGGCCAATTAAAGACCCTGCGGCCAAACTAGGAATTCCTTTCAACCCCCACTGCCGTAGTTGCGGAAAAGAAAGTAAGAAGGAAACTCTCTCCCATTTCCTCTGTAAATGTCCGGCACTATGTGCACTAAACCAATTATTCTTCCACGACCTTAACGACATCTCGGGTAAAAGGATACGAGATCTTATCTGCTTTCTGAACTCCACAGGCTGGATCAAGGCACCGACTGTTTGACTTTTGCAACAACACAGCATCAATCAGGTCGTGGTAACAAAAAGGCACATCCAAGTGCTATTTGGGTTCTGTTGAACCGCCACCTCTGCCTACCCTGACTAGATAGCAGTTTGTACTTCGCATTCTTGCAATCGCTGCATAAAGCCGATGTACCACATGCGGCTTGTAGCCATTCGACTGAAAATCTAGGTGTATCAACTCGGCAGTGCTTCCTGGTGCAATAAACTCGTATCATTGAACATTGCAAAAAAGTGGATTTCTAAGAACTTCATTAAGTCACTCTCAATCTCTTTGACAGCATAAAAGGCTCGAACATAATTGTCTTCCGGAATTCAAAGAGCTATAGCTAATTTTCTGCGTGCTGCAGGATGTTGTGGATGTGGAACTTGTTTTTAATGACGGTCAGGTACCGACAAGTGTAACTTCTTTTTATCTCTACAGTTTTTTACCTCATCCCCTGATCATGACACTTCAACTTGTTAACCAAGAAAGTGACATCTGATTTCTTTGGATCCAATTAATTCGTATCGATCCAATTTTCCAATCGATAGCATTATACTTTATCAATTCAAAATTGATTGGATCTTCCTACGCAGAAGCAGTCAATTTTTTTTGTTTGTCATTTGTTCCATTTTGGTTTTATTCAGTTGTGAAATGTATGTAACATCCCTAGACAATTTAATCGACTGAATCATGTGGTGGCATGTAGCCACCACAGCTACTGTTACCCGCTCCGATTTGATGTAACAAGCAAGCAATGTTCAAGTGTTTAAACTTTAAAATAACTATGAATTACATAAGTTTGAACATTACCCCTCGAGGAAACAAAATTTAATCACCTTGCACCGGGGCTCTCCTCGCAACATTATTGGGGCGAGCGAATGTGTAAACGTAAATCACTGTGAAATAGTTTGCTTGATACCTCTCCTCAGCCTAAACTCAATTGGAAGTCAGAGGAGCTGCGATAGATTCGAGAGAATACAACCAACACGAGGGCAATTTTCCGATGAAACTTTGTACACATTTTGAGCAGAGAGTTATGCGAATTGAAATTGCGTTCCGAAACCGGAGCAATCTCCACGGATGAAGTGACACTTAATTTGAACCTAAAGAGCATGTTATTTCGTACGATTATCGTCATTGCAGGGCAATTTGAAAATTTATTTTCCGGAACTCTCTTCTGTCTCTGTACTGTATGTGACTTTTAGTTTTGAAATATTGCATCAGGGTTTGCTTGACAACGGTTTTGAATTTAATTAAATAATTGCTACCTATCGCTTGGGGTAGGTATGTAATGTATGTGACAGAACTTAAATACCCATGACTTGGTGGTTTGACATGAATTAAATTATCTTGATTAGCTTGAAACAATTGGATCAAAACAAAGTCATTATGATGCTACAAGGGAAGACTATAGAGTTCTCTAAAGAACCAAGCAGGCGTCATCGGGTTACCTTCACATTTGTAGTCTCCAGACAGAGTGCTTAATGGTTGTAGGTAGGTAGGTAGAAGTGGTTGAATCTGGTGAACCTGCCAGAGACACAAGTAGCGCGCAAGATGCGCCGTTTTGATACCACAACTCACGTGACCTGGATGTTGGTGGGCGTAACTAGGATTGTGGTTTTCAAATCCATCCTGTGGAGTTAAGAACATTAATAATATTGCAGAATTTGATGTTAGAGATCTCAGATAGATCTTTGAAGAAGGGTTTTCCGAGTGTGCGCTGCCTAGCTCTGGCTAGTGCTAGTAATGGTTGTAATCTTAACTATAAAGATTTGGACGCTTAAAATAAGGCTAGATGTCCAGATGTCCATATCAAATCCATCACCAGTCCAAATGTTGCATCTTGAAATGAGGTGACAAATTTTGGTTGACGCAGTCATTGAGAGGTGGAGGTGGAGAGGTGGGGTCTCCACAAAGTGCTTGAGGTTATTTGATTTCCTTTGGAAAGTGTCAAGCAGGTGGATTGATTGCAGACTGAGGTTCATCGGATCTTGGAAGATAGAGTACGTAGAGGTGGCAGTTCACATGACTCGTGTGACCTGGTCGATAGTGTATGTTGTTAAGGATGTGAGAGAGTCGGTGCCTAGATCCAACCCCTGGAGTTTAGAAAACAGATTAGATCTCGTATCCATTTATCCGAGATGTCGTTGAGGTCATCGAAGAACGGTTGGTGTAGTGCACGCAGTTTGGCTTTTGCTGGTGCTGGACATTTGCAGAGGAAATGAGAGAGGGTTTCCTTCTAATTATCGTTTACGCAGCTGTGACAGTGGAGGTTGTACGGAATACCTGGTTTGGCCACATGGTCACCAATTGGTCAATGCCCCATGATTATCGCCGTTATTCTGGTGATATCTGAGTGGGGTCCGTATAGGGCTAGGTAGGTCGTCAATATCTTCCTTGATGTGGCGCAGTTGGTAAACCTCGTTCATTGGAGGTTGGCTTTCTGCAGGAAGTGTGAGCGGATTTGTCATTTAACCGCTCCTAGTGGGATGTAGACCCTTGCCGCGAGTGAGCCGTGTAGAGCTGAGCCCAGCTTGGCCAGTTCATCTACACGCCCTTTTCCCTTTATTTCACTGTATCCTGTAACCCAGAGCCATGTGATCCTGAAGCGTTAACCCAAGCGAGCAGGCTTGTTCCCGTACTCCTGCACCAGTTTGGGGGATATGGTAGCCGAGTCAATAGCACATCAGATCCTAGAACTAGATTTTCTTCAGAATAGTGATAAAGACTCGAAAGGCTTAACTATATAGATGCTTATAAGGCAACAGAGGTTTTAATTTCAAAACCATTTCGGAACACGGTGAAGCCCTTGGGTAATTTCTAAGCCAATACTCCGCATAAGGATGATGCAAGAAATTTGCTCCAAATCAACAGGTAACCGCAATGATTTCAAAAACACTGCCTGACAATGCACCTATAAATCAAGTGAAATATCTAAGAAGTCAATCACCAGGTATTACTTAAATATTCAACACATAACTGACACTGAGATATCGATGACATTTTGACCTCAATTGGAAGTGCAAACTGTAATTTTGGATTAATTAGGACATTTATTTGAACTCCTTTCTCAGTTTTTAAAAGCCATTAACCTCTTTCTCATGAAATCTTCCATTAGTACCACAATAGATAAGTAAATTACAAAACTCTTGTCAAAACAATAATTTAAGTGAAAGTTTTTCTTTTGCAAAAACTAGTAAAAATTTACAATTTTAATACAATTTTGTGCAACCTATCTTAAAAAAAAAAAAATACCAGTGAATGCAAACCATTTTATGCGTGTTTCTCTCTACTCCTACCGTCATAATGCGCATAATTTATGTAAATTTTTTAGCGAATCTACTGTAGTACCTGCCTTTTCGCTAGCGAATCAAGTGAATAAACAATAACAAACTTTAATTTTTTTTTTTAATTTCAACACTTGATGTATGTAAATTTTGTTTAGTGGATTAGACTTGACAAGAAGAAGCTGAAATTGCCACCATTTGTCACCTAAACAATCTACAAGGCAACAATTCGATGCATTTTATACCGGAGTGAGCCCAAGTTGTGTAATTTTTCTTTTTGGTTGGCAGCAGGCCACACCAGGCAAGCAGGCTGCTACTGCCACACAACACACAAGAAAACTTGTTTCCACTTCCCCCTCTGTTGGTGTGTGATTAGATTTTTACGTTCACATTCACTTTTTATGAAAAGTCGTCCGTTAAATCGGAATCTGTGGCTTCCATTCCAGTTAACCACGAGGCTTAAGCTTGCAGCACCAATTGTTGCTATTTATTCAGTTTATGTTTTTTAATTAGCGGTAATGAATGTCAAAAGAAAATGATAAAACGGGATGAAAATCATCTTTAATGCAACAAAAACCACGGTTAGTGTTGAATGGTTTCATTGAAATTTGTTGTTTTTAGAAACCTGATAGTGAAATAGTTTTCGAAGGAATGGCAGATCATGTGCAGCAACTCCAAGTGACCATTGATGGTTGTTTCAATTGCTTCCGTATCGATGCATAGCGGTTGCACCACTTTTCTTTGGAAAAGTAAAACCAGTTTAGATTGAAAGATTGGAGAAAAGTAATCCGCACCTTGTGTTTGGCAGAGGAAGTGCGTATTTACAATTTGGAATTGTTTCAAATGCAGTGTAACAATGACTTAATGTTGCAATTTAATTGTGAATTAAGTGATTAACAGTGGATGTGATGTAATGTGAGACACACGGCTTCCGGCGTAAACATTTTGAGTTCGAAAAAGGAGGTTGGATCGACAACTTTAATAATGCGTAGAGATTGTCGTTGGCTCTGGTTTAAGATTCACCTGACGCTATAGTCGGGAGAGCACCTGGACTTCAAGTAATAAGCCTGGATGTGCTTTAATTTTTTTGAGATCGCTGCCTATTTATTCGTGCCGCCAATAGTGAGGGCTGCTCCTGCTGCGTCGTCTCTAATAAAATTAAGTCGCAGAGATGAACTACTCCTTTTTTTTGCGTCCTCAATGAAATTCACACAGAGGGTTCCGATTCTATTCGGCATTTGTGTTTTTTTTAAAGGTTTGGCCATAGTCAGCAGAACTTTAACCACACTTCCTGTCACTTCCGCGTCGAGGAGCATGATTTCTGTAACATTGAACTGAGGGACTAACTTGATTTCTTGTTGAGTGGTAATCTAGAAAATTTTGCGTAATAGGTCCAACTTGCTTAAAATTTTGAGTGCCAATCCATTTTTACGGTTTGGTCGCGCCAGGCCAAGCCATTTTTTTTCATCCGAGTTGTCACATGAAAATGTGCGATGCGGCACGTGCAGAATCATAGGTGTCGAACAAAAATGTGAGGCGTGTCATTCAATGTGTTAAAGGGTGGCTTACGTCCCCATATACCAAACCTAAACGTACAAATTGGTAAAGTATTACACAAGTCATTCTTTCTGTAATGTCAACACCATTTTTTTGAAATCTAGGTCCCCTTCACTAAGTTCTAAATGTTGACCATTTCGAATTTTAGATGCACAGCAGCTCTTTGAATGTTAAGTGTATCTTGAAGAGTCTGTCAGAATGACCTTCATCATCAACTGTGAACTGCTGCTCTTTAACTCGTCTATTGCCTTTCTAAATCTGTTTGTTCGTTCATATGATCCAATGCCATTCAAAACAGTCGTTCCCAAGACTTGGATTACATAATGTGGACAAATATTTCCTCGATACTATCTCATCTACAAACAAATATGCCAATAATCATCACACATTTTCCCATAATCAAAATGTACCTACTCCCGTCAACTGATGGCCATCTAACTAGCCACACTTAATTACTGATGCATCAAATTATTTCGAATAAAAATCGAAATTGCATAAATGTCCGATTGAAGATGCGTGTATACGACGAGTATAGCACTCCTTTGGTTGGAGAAAGAACTAGTTTTTCTCCTGATGCAAGTCCGGATTGGTTAGCTAACTTCTTCAACGTCAACTGGATTTAGAAAGGAGTAATATCGGTATTTATGACATGCCATGGGTAAAGCGCTACCCATTAGATTGTAAGATAACCCAGCCGTGGAATTAGGACACCGAGGAAAATGTATATGTAAATTATTTCTCATCATGATTTGCTCAAATTGAATCCTGTCTAATGTGTGTGTAATTGAATGGAGATGTGGTAATGAGTATCAGCATGAGGGCTTGCAACTTGTAGCTAAATGGTGTTTAAAAGTTATAAGTTGACATATGGGATAGAGGGGCAGTGTTCTCTCTAAATGTGCATAGAAGACCCTATCAATGGTTGATCAAGGACCAGTTCATTTCGACATTAAATCTGAACTTATAGTCAATCGAAAACCTGACTTTAGCCAGAAGCATGCTTAGATATGAAAGGTTTGATTGACTGATGGTTAGATCATTGTTGGTGGTTGTCATAAAGAGTTCCCACTTAGAGTCTTTTAGGCTTCTATTCTTTCGTGACTTCTTTTCCTGGTTCTCGATAAATTTTTTAAGACAACCGTTAACAGGAAAGAACGAGGTGGATCTGGGTCTCAGTCTACAGGCTTCTCCAGGAAGCTCGATGGTTAACCAGTTGTTTCGATAAATACATATCTGTACTTCTTGCAACAGTAGCCAGAATATTTTAAAGATAATGTGTACGTGTTGCGAAAGCCCAAAAACTTACAAAGGGAAGCAGAAGAACTTGAAACTGATTCTGGAAAAATTATGTTAAAAGTGATCTAGCTGCTCTGTCTAAACTACTTCGACCCGCTTTACTATGATTCAAAAGCGCGATATAAGTGACCTTAAAGTCTTTGGAAGTTGAGGCCAAAACAATTGTTAATCTTGACGAAGATTTAAAAAAAATGTCGCCTCACACTCACAGTCACTTAAGTCGACCTATCGATGGATTTAAATACTCGCTTTGCCATCAAAGTCGATCACCTTCATGAACAAAACCAAGATTTTGCAAGCTTATTTGCCATAGTTAGCTCTAGTAGGGGCTACTTAGTTTGTAGCAAGGTTCCATAAGTCTACCGGGATCGGACGTTAAACAAACAACCAATTATCACTTAACTCTTTGCCATTGTAGACTTAATCTGCTTACAATTTGTCACTCCTAATGAGTGCAACTTCACTGTTTGACATTGAACACACTATCTATCGAGCAACAACAAAAGTAATTGTTACCAAATATCTTCCAAAAAAAAAAAATACGCGCGTTTAATTGGATCAAGACATTCATTGGATATGTGACTCTAATGCGATGACAATGGTCAAAGAGTGCTCCCAAAGTAGTCAGACAAAATAATCTGAAAACTTTGACGAAAATAAAACTAACGAGCATGAGAAATGTCAAGGCTGCAACAGAGTTTTGTCATAAACCTTTAATTCAAGGGCGCTCAACTCTCGTAACGAGGAAGACAATTCTGCACGGTTTTACCATAAGTTTCACAAGTACCATGGAACCAAATTGAGTTGTCTAAAGTCATCGCCATCTAAGGATGCTTAAGACATCTTGAATGTATCTATTAAGTACTTACATCGTGTATTCATCTGTCAAACCAAGTGTCGACGGTGAAATACTTTAAGGAAGTTCAAAGCCTGCTTCTGTGAAGACAGTGCAATCATCCTCAAGTGCATCACTTGGCATGAACTGAAGTAGAAAACGAAAAACGTGTGCCTAGCGGTTATCTAACATGCACACAGCTGCTTAACTTTTGCATTTCCAATCGACAATCACCAACCGCAGCACCACCATCGGCAGCAGTACACCATAATGATGCATAATACTGCTGAGAGAACGAGTGCTTTGTACTTGCACCCATTGAAAGGCTCTGTTTGTGGCCTTCCTTTCGGGGAGCTAGAGGCGGTAGACAAGGCACACGCCATTGATCGGTACCTATACAGGTATTAGGTGAGTAGTTCCTTCTCACGGGGTATGCATGGTTTGCGGGGGGCGCGCACTGGGCCAAATCTTGGGGTGCACGTTGGTCACGACTTTGCACTGGAATTGCGGATTAAACAATCCATTGTCTGGCTCAGAGACTGGTGTAGAAAATGGAACATTTTGCGGCTGGCCTTAGGCTTCATCATTAACAGGGGTGTGGGGCGTATGAGTGATTTTTTTCTTCTTTTTTTATTACTTCCTTTGGCCAACTTCACTGTTAAAGATTCGAAATGAAAGGATTGGGCGTTTGTTTAACTGATTGTTATCGTTTAATTGTTTCTCGTAATCGAATAGTTATTTTTAATTTACAAGGCAGTGCGATCGTTAATTTTATTAAGGTGTTTTATAAACTGTAGGTTGGACAAATTGCGGTCATTTCGTATGGTTACGCTTTTGTTCCAGTTTGGCAAGTAGAATAAGGTTTTTGATGATAGGAATTAAGTTTTGGCATTAATCTGGTTGAGTCAGCTTACATTTCTAGGCGAATATGAACTGCTAGCCAGGATTGTGTTGAGTGTGAGTCTTTCAAAAGTTCTAAAAAAACAGGGACTTTAGCGCCTTGACGCAAACTTACGCTTGAATTTCTATTGATGCACTGGCGGTATTCGTCCGAGTAAGAAAATATCACTTTTTCTTGCGGTAGAGTGCAGTGGCAGGTCATGAGATTTGTCGTTGTCTGATAGGCTGTCAACAAACTTTTTGGTTGTTGTTGAGTTCGAATCTATACCCAAGCGAACGCACTAATCACAGAGCTACGTCGAGCCTTCAAGTTAAAGACTGACATGACCATATCAAACCTGGTCAAGAATAAATAGACTTACAATCTTGCCGTGAGATCACGTGTACATTTCGAGTCGTTTAGGATTTGATTCATCTGATTGGTGTTTAACGTTAGGTCATATCTAATCAATTTAAGAAAATCTTCATAAAAACTATATACTTGTTGACAAACTCCATTAATTGCCTTTTGAAATATTAAGCGTGACCTTGCTTTCACCTGAATATATGGCGAAGCATTAAAAAATAAGCATTTCTAAACTCCACCCTTTCATTACAAGCACGAGTACAAAAAAGGGAAAATAACTCCGATGCAACGATGAGCCTAAGATCCGATGTTGGATTTCTATTGCTAATTGTGTGAATCTTTTATGCTCCATTTAGTGATTGTTTTCTATTTAAATTCAAAGCCATTTTTTTCAAGTACATACCTTCAAACCTCAAATAGAGATATCTACAAATTAATTTTCTGTAGAGTATCCCCACCGAGTCAGGCGTAACAACCAAGCCAACCAATAACCGCCTTTAAATTGCCTGTATATAGGTCTCCTTCAATCATAATCAGAACAAAGAAATTTAATTCCACAGCAAGTCCGACTTTTTCTTTTGCCCATCTAAGCCCAAGGAGGAGTTTGCCCCAATGCATACCTCATTGCACACCTAAATCAAAACAAAAATTATACCTCCCATGATGGTCACTGACCCGAAACACAATAATGCACACCTATATATCATAGTTCTTTCACCGGGCCCCAATTGATCGAAGAAAGTAACCACTTTGATTCATGTTGATATGTTAACTGGCAAAGTAAAGAGCTGTTCCACCTTTAACCACAAATTATAGTCAAAGTTAATAAAAAGTTGAAAAAAATTTAAGACGCCTGTTAAATGGGACGACAACGAAACACCACCATGTTCCGAAAGAAGTCAATCGTGTGTGTCATCGTAAGTGAAGAAGAAATGAAATCGAAACCACATGGCTGACTATCGGTCAACAAAATTTGCACTTTCTATCACTTTCTAACCCCGAAAGAATGAATCTGACTAAGGCCAAGAAATTCCACTTTAAAATTTATAAACTTGTGAATTCGTGTCCATATGGCTGAGATGGAATGGTTTTTGCCGTTTTATATGCAAAATAAAGGCGGAACTACCAACAGATTTTATTTATATTAAGTTGAAAGTGAGAGGTATTGGGACTCTGAAGTAAGAGGTAGCCAGACAAGTCTCATAGTTTTAAATTTTTATGTTCACCACTTTATGTTTAAGACATAAGGAAATATAGGTGAAATGTCTACCGCTACCAACGAAGTTGGGCATAAATTGCCGTCAATAACAAATTATTTGTTGGTTATATCCATATAAGTGATTTAGTGGCTAAGTAATTTGATCAAAGGTTGAAGGTTTAAATTTTAAGCAGAAGTAACCTCTCGATAGTAATTGAACAATAATTTTGTTACTTTATTAGAGTGCGGCTTAGAGTGGTCATTTATTTTTAGTCCTTATTTCCAACTTGAAGTGCAATGGTTATTACATTTTTAAAATCGATTAAGTGGGCAGTTAGGCATCAATTTTATTAAGTAGAAGCTTTTGGTCTGCAAGAGTGGCTTAGTGTCTGTAACAGATTCCTTCAGCCAACGTAATTATAAGCGCATGCTCCTTACGTTCATCGTATCTTTGAAATGGTTCCAATGATTTTGCAAAAGATGATATTAGCCGTGTTTTTTTGATAATTATACCCACTTTAGTCAAAAAAACGATCTATACTCACTTCATCCACAGTAGCAGCCGCACCAACCAATTGGTTTGCGGCTCGATTTCTTTTTCTTCATTTGACAGTTTGCAAATGTCAAAACCGAGGTAAAGCAACAAATACGATCGGCTAAAGGCTAATTTATGAGATTTTTCGCACTCTGGTAGTCAACCTGTGTAGTTCTATCCTCACTTGCTGCTACTGGGAAAGTTATCGCCTCTTGGTGTGTTGTTATTGCTTTGTGTGTAAAATTTTACTGGGCTGGGTATACAGCTCTTAAAAAAAACACTGCTATTGAAGCACATGAGTTTCAAAGACTGGACTTGATGTTGATCCGGACAAAACAGAAATGATGGTATTTTTAAAATTGAGAATTCATAGTTTCAGCCTGATTGGCCATCAAAGTGATGTAGAAGCTGTGGTCTTTGAAAACTTTTCTCTGTCCCTGCAAACGGAAAAGTGAGTGCTCGAATCTTACTTACGTTTGCACAATCCTTAATGGTTCGTAGGTAGCTAGGTAGAAGTGGTTGAATCTGGTGAAACTTGCCAGAGACACAAGTAGCGCGGATGCGCCGTTTTGATACCACAACTCACGTGACCTGGATGTTGATGGGCGTGGCTAAGAGTGTGTTTTTCAAATCCATCCTGTGGAGTTAAGAAAATTAACGATGTTACAGAATTTGATGTTGGAGATCTCGGATAACTCCTTGAAAAAAGGTTTTCCGAGAGTGCTCTGGCTAGTGCTGTGCAGTCACATAGGAAGTGAAATATGGTTTCCATTTCGCGAGAATCGCCACAACTTTGGCAGTGGGGGTTGGACGGGATGCCTAACTTAGCAGCGTGAGGGCCGATTGGCCAGTGACCCGTGCTAATTGCGGTGATTCTTGCAGTCTCAATGCCGTTCCTATTAATGAGGTCATTCGTTCTGCTTTTATCATAGGTGGGCCATATCTGTCTCGATATGGTACAGGTACGTAGACATCTCCACCTAGAGTAGGCAATAGCGAGAAAGTGTTGGAAAATTGTGTCCTATGATTCCTATGCTGTTTGAGGTAGTAGGGCTGAGACTAAGTATCTTGCAGGCTTCTCTTATCGCGAGCACCTCCGCCTGGAAGACACTGGAAGAGTCTGGGAGGCGGTACGATTTGGATACGTTCAATTCCGTTGAGAAGACACCTGCTCCAACGCCACACTCCAACTTGGAGCCGTCGGTGAAGATCGATACTTGGTAATTTGATTGGGGTAGATTGTTGTTCCATTCCGACCTATCGACTTGAATCTCGATAACAAAAATTGATTTCGGTAAACTTAAAACTAATCTGTCTTTTGAGTTCTGGGAAAATGTTTTTGTTGAAAATGATGTATCTATTTCTTATGACCTTTTTATAGAATCCTTAAGTAATCATATATCGAGTTGTGCGATCAAAACTAGCCCAAGGAAATCCATAAAACGGCTTAAACCCTGGATAACGTTTTATTTATTAAATAAAGTCAAGAAAAAAAAACAGAAACTCAGAATAAAATGTTTGAGAAACCCAACCAATCATTATTTAAAACTTAAATATAAAAAACTGTGTTCAGAACTAAAAAGAGAAATTCCCATTTGTCGTGATAGTTACTACGTTAACAAATTTAATTCAGCCAAAGGTAATCTAAGAAGTGAATGGGCGCTAGTCAATAGCATTCTTAATAAAACGACTGTCATAAAAAAGCCAACTTGTGTACGCACTGACGATTGTATGATTTCCGACAATCTTGGAATTGCTAACTCTTTTAATAAGTATTTCACTACGATATCAGAGAATAGTCAAGCGAGTCCTATTTACCCTACCTGTGCCGTTTGTGATCCTTCATGTAATCCTGGTGAACCTCTGCAGAGTCACAGCTTTTTATTCCAGCCGATAACTGGATTAGAACTCCTTAAAACCATTGGTATGTTGAAAAATACAAATTCTTCTGGGTATGATGGTATTACTAATCTTGTTCTCAAAAATATTGCATGTTTCTTAGTTGATGTTTTGGCCCACATATTTAATAAAAGCATTTTTTCTGGAGTATTTCCTGATGCTCTAAAGTGTGCAGACATATTTCCTCTCTTTAAGAAAGGATCTGCTGACGAACTGAGTAATTATAGGCCTATATCACTTTTACCTTCAATAAGCAAAATCTTCGAAAAAGTTGTGAAAAATAGGATGGTGAGCTTTTTGAGCAAAACTAAATTTTTCAGTTCTGTGCAATTTGGATTTCAAAAGGGTAGATCTACTGAAGAAGCTCTTTTACATATTTGCTCTCAGATTTTTGCCAACCTGGATAAAAAAAAGTATTCAGCTGGCTTGTTTGTTGACATTACCAAAGCCTTCGATATGGTCAATCGTGATATATTGTTAAATAAAATTGAAAATGCTGGTTTTCGAGGCTTTATTTGGGAATGGTTAAAATCTTACTTGAGTAATAGATCACAAAGAGTGAAAATTGATGATACGAGAAGTGAAATTAAATTCATTAATCTAGGAGTGCCTCAGGGTTCTGTTCTGGGACCAATACTCTTCTTGATTTATATCAATTCCTTATTCAGACTGCCCTTTAAAGGATTACTGTCAGCATTTGCGGATGATGTAGGTTTTGCTTATGGTTCAGACAGTGCTTTGAATCTTATTTCTGATATCAATTGGGATCTTCATTTATTAAGAATATGGTTTGCGGAGCACAAATTGGTCATAAGCTCAAAAACTAAAATAATGTTTTACAATTTGGTAGCGCAAAACAGTTTTGAGGCCGAGATCTTCTTTCATGCTAGTGACTGCCCAAGATTTGCGCTTGCACCCTGCACTTGCTATACAAATTTGTCATCTTGCACTTTTTATAGTTGTCAAAGCTGTAGTGATAATTGTTTCCAAATTGAGATTGTTAATGAATTCAAATATTTGGGGCTTCTCATTGACTCAAAGATGACTTTTAAAAACCACACAGAAAATTTGAGAAATTATTTTCGTGGAATTCTCCGAAACTTCTATTTTCTACACAAGGTTTGCTCTACCCAATTGTTGCTAAAAATCTATTATGGAATCTTTCATTCTCGTTTACAATACGGAATCACCTGCTGGGGAGGAGCTTATTTCAATAAAATTCAGCCACTTTTGTTACTTCAAAAACACATTTTGAAGAAAATTTGTCAAAAATCCCGCCTTCATCCTAGTTTTCCATTGTTCAGGGATTTGAAAATTCTTCCGGTCCGTCATTTATACTGTTACAAAGTGCTAAGAACTTTCTTTAATAGATCAGGAAATCTTAATTTCAGACAAGTCTTCAATCACAGTTTACGTGGCAATTCTTTAAATCAAGTACCTGTACCCGTTTTTCGTACAACCGCGTTTCGTAATTTTTATAGTATTGTTTCATGTCGAGTATTCAACAAACTTCCTCATTCTATCAGAATGATTACACATTATCCTCCGTTTGTAAAACATGTAAAAAATTGGCTTTTTTGCTTTGATCTGAAAAGAATTGAATCTTTGTTTGATGTTCTGCTCTGATATTCTGGTGTATTGCTTCGTTTTCTAATATATTTTTTTCTTCAAATGCCAACTTGTTAAAATGTCTTAATTCTTGCTTTTTTATATGTAAGGTTTATTATCAGGGTCACCCCACCCATTTTTCTATTATTTTATATACTATTTTAAAAGTGTTGAAGTGGCATTATCTCTATTTTTTATTAAATACTTATGTCACTATTATTTCTCTTTTGTAATTATTGTACTTGGAATTTGTAATTAAGTTATAAGAAATAATGAATGAATAAACATAAACAAAACATCTTATTATTGAATTTGAGTGTTGGAGTCGTGTAATCAGTTATGGTCGCAGCCAGATGCCTAGGCAGCAGGTCAAGAGCCTTACTGTGACCATAGGGTTTAGAGGACCAAAGCCCAGATTCTCTGAGTCTGATAGCAATACACGGGACGATGTATTTGATGTGCAAGTCCAGGGGCAGGATAATGGTTCGTATGGACAGTATCTTTTTAAATCTCTTTCTTGGCCATTGTTGCCGTTTTTTTGTTCATTTTTAAGAGTCCTTGCAGGGCTGCAAGAAATTACTTGACCGCCTTTGCCAAACATCGAAACATTTTCATCCGTCATACCTTATTTTACGCTGTGAATTCGCTGGAACCTCGTCACTCATTACAATTAAATCGGTGTTCTTGTATTACTAATCGTTCAGTTCTTTTGTAAGGGCGGAAAGGCCGACCCTAGAGAGCAACAATACGATTAAATTGGAAACACGAATGCTCAAGACATTTTCACTCTGCCGATAGGTTTCTCATCCATCTTTGTGAATTAATTCTAGTATCTTGGTCAACATTTCAACAGTGGACACTTCATTTGAACAACCAGTCTTGGGTTAATTCCAGCTGCACTTCTGAATGATTTAAAAGCGATGGTTAGGGATAGAGATCACCTTGTTGAAACACTATTTTCTCCACTAAGTGCTCCCTTTTACTGCACGTTATAGTAGGAATGGAATTGACGAAACTTTCCATGGTGAAACTACGTACGAGCTTTGATAAATTCACAAACACTAAAACCAAACCATGTACATACATACCGTGAACGTAAAAGAAATCAACCTTGCATTTGCATTTACATTTTTTCGAAATCTACTTCAACATTTAAAATGAATGTCATAATTAAGCTCCGTTATCTTTTTTACAACAAACAAAACCATTATCAGGAGTAATTAGCAAAACTCTTCGCTTAGTTTGCTAATTTTTGTTTGGATAATCTTACAAAATTATGCTAATTCATTCGCAACATGTGACATTGCCCAAAAGACACCATGTTATACGTAAGACCCTCGTTTACAACAAAAGTGAATTAATCAAAACCACTTATGTACGCATGCAAAAAATTATAATAATAATATATTCATCAAGATCACACACACTCAAATACGCGTAGTATCCGTCATTAAGATCGACATCGTCATGTAATTTGTCCGAGATATCTTGTATCGTTCCAACAATCCAATTGACTTACCACTTGTGACAATCTGCAAACATAAGACTTCGAGCAGGGTTAGGGGAGAACGTAAGTGCAAATCTGCACACAAGTCTGGTACCTCTAAGTGAGTAATAATCAACACTTGAGGTGGCCGCGCATCAATTGCCACGGTGATTAAGTGTTGTTAATACTAACAATTTGTTTAACGCACTTTGACGGTTGGCATTAGTGTTTTGTTAACTTGATTTGACGTAATTATTGTTGTGGGGAGACAAGGTAGAAAACGTGATATTAACAATACACAGGTTAAAGATCTGATGTGGGCAGAGCAAGACTGAGCAAACAATTTTATTTTCAAGCTGAAACAAAAATTTTAACATGTTGCTTTGCCTAAGTCATTTCTGATGAAGTTGTGTTCCTGATTTGTTCCTCCGGTACAAAATGTCGCAAATATCTTCTTCCTGTTTCAAATTTATCCATTCATTTTGTTGGTTCACCTAGAGTTCGTTTACCAGTATGTCTTCAGGTGTAATTTCTTTGCTACTAGGACACCTGATACATTGCGAGGTACATACTCGTAAAACTCCACTCAGTCTCAACACGTGCACGTGCTTTTTTTCGTCTATAGAGCTTCTGCAGAAATTGTTGCATTCACTACCCAGACGATGAGGGTGTCTGCCTACGATGTATTGCTCTATTTGGGACTTTTGTTCATTTCGAGAGCTGGTCTCTTTTAAGTCGAATTAACGC
The DNA here is from genome assembly GCA_951813785.1 of Criorhina ranunculi. Lineage (NCBI taxonomy): Eukaryota > Metazoa > Arthropoda > Insecta > Diptera > Syrphidae > Criorhina > Criorhina ranunculi. The sequence goes on along the minus strand of OX638382.1, from coordinate 8,329,047 downwards.
TTTCTATCTCTTAGGAACGAGTTAAGGTCTGAATAGCCTAGCATTGTTACAATTGTCAAGATGGGGCCATCTATGATTTGCTTTCGACAGAGTATTACTGTGAATCAGTATCCTGTACCCTGAGAACCTTGTCTGGATAATTCGACACCCGTACAGTGCCCCGTGACCTGAAACTCAACGGAGTGACATTATGCTGGTTAGCGATCTCGTTCAGAGATACGTGGCAGTCTTTTAATGCATTCAATAATGTTGCGTTGGATGTAAGAGCTGGCGATATAAAACACAATATCTGTGCTTAAAACTGGGTTAATATTCCGCCGTGACTTGGGCTTGGATGACACTACAGTGATAAGGGAGACTGGAGCAATGGTGAAAGTTAAGGTCTTCCGAGAAGACACTGGCACCGACTCATTCGGCTATTTTAGAGATGGAGATATGCTCATAAAAAAGGTCTTCGCTTCTGCACGGTACTGTATGCTTGCTGCCTATGTTGCATGCTGCCTTATTTGCGGAGAGCGGTTGATTTAGGAAGACTGCAGTGAGGCAATTGGATTTTGGCATGCCTCTCGTTTTTCTCACACCATTGGTGAGTTTAACCCAGCCGCGTTAATGGCTTGCTGCATACTATAGATGTTTGTTGGCATTTTTGAAGCGGCGCAACTCTTGGAGAAGTTCTCAATTCACCTGATTAACACAAGGTTTATAACTCTTAGTAATCTTGGTAATTTTTAAAATTAATCACGATATTTGATACAAATTCCGAAATGGCAGATCAGTTGTCCGCAGATGGTAATAAAGTTTTCCCTCTTATATAAGTCGACAGTGACTTACGACTCCCAAGAATCCATAACTCATTAGAAGCAGCTTTTGGATGTCCGATACTCTAAATATATTTTACCATCTTTTTAGTCTACGCACATTTTTTGTGATGACAAACTTTCTACTCTCTTGGTCGTCGTCCATCGAAAGCATAACTTGTTCAAACCACGCATCTTCTTTGGCTTTGGTATTTCATTGGCCTCAATCTACAGAAATATAGAGAAACATCTTCAGTAGGCCTTTTCTTTCCTCATTCAAAAACCCCTGAAAAAAGTTAAGGTGAGCAACCTCTTGAACTTAGGCTTTCATTATTAAAACATTATTAACTTTGATAGTTCGCTTAACAACTCTTTTGTTTTGTTTTTTTTTGTTAACAACATTTCTTGTTTTTTTTTTATTTCTTCACACAACGATAATTCAAAATTCAAATATCAGATCAATCAATCAGTCCATCCAACCGCCAATTAAGAATTACAATCATTAGCTATAAGCGATTTGGTAATCTTAAACAGTTGCACTTGTTAAATGGAATTAAATTTAATCGCCTGTTACACGATCGCGCCGAGTGGAGACTTTAATTAACACATTAATCAAAATGTGATGTGACCACATTTCCCGAATATCCAGCAACATATCATCTTATGGTCACTCACTGTCAAATGACCGAGAAAACAATAGTGAAATTCACCATCAGAGTTCATCATACGTTGTGCTACAAATCAGTCCAGACGGTGTGAATTAAGCACCATAATTGTGTTTGTTCTCTCTTCTCTGTCTTCACTGCACCGCACCATCCCAATGTTGTTTTAATTTGGACTCTTGTCTTACCACTTAGGCCATTGTGGGCGAACCATGAAATGTGTAAACACTTGACTTGTTCAATCCGAAACATTGTTGCTATTGTGTTTCAATGTTCCATTACAAATGGTTCAGATAACTCGGGTTGTTACCTGTTATTATTTTGATAGTGTAAGCGATGTCGTGGTAATTGTAATGGTAATTGTATCTTTTAATCGAAACTATCGTCACTGTTTTTCTTTTTTCTTTATCTCTTCATTATCGTCGTTTACATATACAGGGTGGATAGTAAATTCTGTAGCAGAGAGAAACTTGTCTCGTCTGTTAATCTATGTTGGTAGGTGTAGTAGATTGAAGGGGCGACTGCATCCCATTCGATGCAGCTTTCATACGGATTTTCGAAAGATCCATCGTATTTCTCTTGTGTCGAATGTCCACTTTGAAAGAGAAGGCAATTAAGAAGGGTCTATGTTAGTTTGTTGGTGATCATTCGGCTTCTCTTGAATTCGGAATGAATTTTAGAATGGGTTTTTGTGGCTTCTTAGACGAATTGACAAGTTTCTTGAAGTATTCTATTCACCAAGGGCCATATTTCTGGTTCTACATAAGCTGGGGCTAGGTAGGTTGTGGCCTGTGATAATCTCCAAGAAGAGCGTTAGGAATGATCTGTTTACTTACTTACTTTCCTGGAGATACAAATTAAAAAAAATCGTTTACGAATTTTCTTAAAAAAAGAACTTCATTATTCAAAGTCAAACTTAAGAATAACTTAACAAACATTTTATACTTAAACTTAAGCTACGGTATTCCCAACTATTGTGCTGTGTGGAAAGATCGAGTTGCAGATACAACCGAGTCAGTTGTCACGCTGTATGTTGCGCGAAATAAAATAAGTTTATATTTTTATTTTTGAGTTTAAAAAAACTTAACTTTATTGTTAAGTATTTTTCTTAAAATTAACTTATTTCTAACATTTGGTCAGTTAAGAAACCTCGAATTGGGTTCACGATGCTATTTTCATGTGTTGTTCGGCATCTGCCTCCCACGTATGGTCCTTATCCTGTCATTCTTATATTTCAAAATATACCTTTCAGCGGTGGTCATCGTCAGTGCAGGATGGTTCTGCGTTGTCTGGTAATTCCATGTGTACTTCCTTGTGGTGGGAAGAATCGGTACGAGGCCTAACATAACTCGCGTGACGGCGACGTCGGTTGTTCCATGGAAACTTTGAAGGAGTGTAGTCCGAGCCTGTGTTTCAATCTGAATCCATGTTTCGGTGTTTTGGGTGTTAACTTACAGCACGATGAGAGTACGATCCATCTCTCGCCAGCTTGTCTTTGGGAGTCAAATGCTTTGTTGGATTTTACGAATGTTAGGGGACAGAGTACCGATTAATCGACAAATGATAAATCCTGTTTTGATCCCTTTCTAACTAACTCATCCGCCATTTGGTTCCCGTAGATAACATTGTGGCTCGCGGTGAGTGTTTTCACTTCGTCACGGCAATGTTTTACATGTGCAGCTGTGAATGAAATGGCTTTAATAGCAACTTGAGTGTCTATGTAACTGTCAATAACTTACCTAGAGACTAATTTCCTTGAACACACTTCCGTGGTTTAGAAGTTTTATTGATCGGGTAATGTGATTCTAGCGAGGACATCCTGGAGCCCATCATGTCTTCGGTGTCTGACCTGTCTGATCTGTGAAAATCGAAATTTTATTCGTGTTGATAGCCTTTCCGCTAGCCTAGTCATCTCTTAAGGGGGTGATTGTTTGATTGCAGCTGAGTCAGGAGTTATTATGGAATGTTCTCCACGTTGGTAATAGATGGCATCTCAGTAAAAAGGTAATTCATGACTGCTTGAAGTTCCCCTCAATGGAACTGCACATCAAACAGCGACACGATCAGGATCCAAATTCATTTCGTCAAGAAGGTGTCGCTGTGAATTGAAAAATAATAATTTGTTAAAAATATTGAATAGACAAAAATTTATTAATTTCTTTGTTTGGTAGCACGAGTCGGGTTTACCACCCTGTAGTTGTCAGCGCGCATATGATTTGCATATCTAGTATCGTCAACGGACATAGTGTCCGAGTGGTACTTTCGCTGCGGTGGTGGAGTGTCACGTAATAGGTTTTGAAGCTATTTGAAAGAAAGGTCGCTTGAAATGGTTTTTTTTTTTTTTTATAGCGTGGGGAATGTTTTTTTTTTTGTTTTCTTTTTCGTCTGTGCTTGTTAATATTCATATAGGGAAAATGAAACAGAAAGTAAGTATGGAAGGTTAATCACTAGCTTTTGGATATATTTTCACACATTTGTCATAGTTTCTAGCTTTGGTAACAATTTGTTAATCGTCTTGGGAAGATGTTGACCAAGTTATTTGAAATTTAAGACATTTATATCAATCAGGAAGTAGTTTGAGCAATATTTTTAGTGTCTTCCTGGAAACATGGATTGAGTGTCATATAACATAAGCTCACGTAGACTAACATATGATCTATTAAGTCCTTAGTATCTTATAACATGAATCTATAAAGTAGCTGCCAAATTAGAAATGTTTAACTTAAGAAAAAGATCTTAGATCTCTCAGTCCTTTTGCACATCAAAGTGAGATTACTACTAGCCTGCTTAGCTAAAACAGTGCATTCATCATTTTTTTCTAGTCGCGATACTTACTTCAATGGATAGAAAGAATGTCTTAGATTCGAAGTCGAATCTACCTCAGGTACAGCGACAATGGACAGTGGCTTGCTTGGTTGGTTGTGGAGGGTAAGATAGCTCTTTACTTAGGCCACTGTTGGACTTGTTGTGATTCCCCTCAGATTACTGTTGGAAAAAGTGTATGTGGCGCCTGGTTGGATGATGGATGGAGGACTATAGAATGACTATTGGTGTTGTGGGAGGTCGGCAAAATCTAGGATGTTACCGTTCACTTTGCTCTCTAGCTGCTTCAGATCTTGTATCCCAGTACTTCTTTGGCAGTGCCTGGACAGTGACAAAGGTGTCCTATGAGAAACATCACCCTGCCTTGGATTGACATTAGTTTCAAGATGTACTTCAAGTTCGATTGGTGGTTGTAAGGCGGTCACACCTCCAATTTTTCACTGTTGCTTCCAAGCATATTCAAACAATTTCTCGCCAATTCGATAGCATGGGTTCAATAAACGGCATAACACTAACCTCATAACATAGTCTTTGATTCAGCAACACATCACTGAGTCACAACAAGTCTTCCCATTATTATCCGGATGTCTTACTGCTTATACCTGGCACATAACAATGTGCAAACATTAATAAATAAACCATATCTGACGCAAGAAATAATTGCTATCCCACGGTTTAATTAGTTTTCGACAACTAACTCCAAAGAATCTCAAGAAAAAGAAATTAACGCGCACGCGTGCCAGCGCACTGGTCTGGCTAATTCCAACAATCTCTACCGCATTTCAAAAATTCGCATTTCGATTCGAACTGGTAATGAAGTAGTTAATCATAGATACAACGTCAAGCTGGTAGATACAACCATTATACTCGCGTACCACACCATGCTGGTGTACTGCAACTCCTCTCATGAATTTTTCCAAGTGATTTACGCAATTCGAACAGGTTTTTGGCTAAAAAGTTCAATTAAGTGCGGCGCTTGTGGACTTTTGTGTGAACACAACATTCGAAAGTGAATGAACTCTTTGAAAGTGAAGAAGGCTAATTTATTATTAACATCATGCGGCTAAGCTGAATCTAAAAACTGAAACCACAAGTGGAAGACGACACTCTAACGACAATGTAGGGAACAATTAAGCCATTTTGGTTAGCATAAAACTCCGGCACGGTTTCAAATGACAAGTAGCGGTCAACTGGTGAAAAGAAAGTTAAAATGCGGTTATGGCGTGCAGAAATTCAATTTATGAGTTCATTCGATCTTACGGTGTGGTGCGTTGGGCTTTATTCATTGAAGTTTTGGGCAGGAAGACTAAATTCCTTTTGGTGAATGGTGGTATCGTTTTCGTGTAAAGAGGTTTATCGGTCAACAGTACACGGAGTGTTGAAAGTAAAACCGGTTACGAGACGTGGCCCTTTTTTTCCTATATTACCGACACACACCTGGAAATCGAACTGACATAAGCAATGGTCCACTGTCGCCAAATAAGCACAAACTCTTTCGGCGGTTAAATCGATAGTCAGGTTACGAGTTTCCTCATTAATCATTTGGGTGATGGAGTGTGTTATCGGCAATGAAGTGCGCAGTGGGGTGGTTAAAGAGTGTGGTGGCAAAATTTATATCTACCAATGTGACTGACAATCACATTATCAACCAAAGAATCTGTCTATCCACCGTTATGCTCAAGGACACTGCATGGCTAGGGGGACCAACTTAATATGTAACTTCTTGACTAGTTCAATGTAATTGAATCCTTTTTTGTCTATGCTGGCACGATCAGGGTCCTTTCATTCGTCTTTGGAGCAGTACATTGAACTCAGCGATGAAGATGATTCCAGACGGCCCTTTCTTGGCTCTTTCTAATAGATCTCCGCTCGATGTCTTAATTGTTTTGAATTGTTAAGTGCAACGTGGAGCTTCTAATGTTATTGATAGTTCACGCGACACTTTTAGCAGCTAACCAGAAATTTTGAGGGCAACATAGCCTACCAGATGCGACAACTGTAGTGATGAGAGGTCTTCAATAGCGAATGTACTCCTAAGACTTCTTGACTTCCACTCATTATCGCTGCAAATAGTGAATCACATTGACTGAAACCGATTGAAGGAACAGGTTATTCGTCGTGAATCCTATTAACTGTGAATTATAAGCAATGGCAACAGAACCAATAATTCTCCCCAGTCATTCTGGACACCACCCTCGGAGCAAAAAGACTGAAACCTAATACCACCTGAGTTTAAAAAAAAAATCACTACACCAACACAAGCGCTGTGTGAATAGCATCATAAGGGTATTCATAACCCCTTTAGCGCTAGTGAATTATAAAAAAAAAAAGTCTGTGCAGTGCACATGCTGAATCCGGTAACACACTTTGAAGTTTAGACTCCTTCTGTGTGAGACCCCACTGTGCGTTGTGTCTTATTGTTAATTGTGCCTCAATGCTTATTTGTTTGGTTATCTCACAAAATGTGGTCCAATTTCGATTTGTTCGCCTTTTGGCCAGAAACCGCACACACAATCATACCAAACACATCCCAAAGAGAACCACAGACACAAACAAACCGAACACAGCCAGGAAAACAACTTTCGAAAAATATCCTTGAGTTGGGACAGCATGTCGTTTATGTGTATCAACCATTGCCGCCGCGCTGTTGTTAAAAGTTAATTCTTTTTTTTTTTCTGCATTATTTCAGTGTTTATTATCTGAGCAATGTATCTCGGAACACTGAACTGAATGGATACGTAAACGTATTGCAGAATCGCCTCGAATTACGTGCAGCTAATGGGGTATGCATACGAGTGAGGCATATCCGAGCGCGTTCGATTGGATTGTCCGGCATATTGTACAATCACCTCCTAAAGTGATTAACAATGAATTATGACGGGATCACGAAGCGGCTTTAGGTTTTCGGGAGTGATTATTAGATCTGTAACAGAGTTGTGTAGATTGTGTTGAAGCATGAGATCAATTTCCAGTTTTTGTCAGGTTGTCATTATTCTAAGCTGGACATTAGCTGGTTTCAAGAGGCTTGAGGGTATTATTTGTGTGAGATAATTACCAAAACTTGTTCTATGAGAAATTGTTTTGAAATATTTGTTACACAATCATCAATAAGATTGTCAGTTGTATAATTTGTGTCAAAAGATTAATCAAAATGTTAATTGATTTAGAGCCGTCGAAGAGTGTAAGATTCTTGTCAAGGCTTCCGATAGACTGACTAGGGAAGGGAGATTGGGATGTTAACATCATTTCCTTCAGTTTAATTGATAGACAGGATATCATCTCACTACTATGTCATAAAATGTCATAAAAGCGAAACGACTTTTATCCCTGTCAAAGGAATAAGCCTCCAGGAGGAACTATAGCCTGCCCTGGATTTTCGTTAATTATTTTTGTGAAATGCCAAGCCACCAGAAACCCAGGAAAAGCAGCAGGTATCCAACGCGTCTAAAGGCGTCGCCTGACGCGCCAGCAGCTTGCTGCTTTTCGTCGGTTTCTGGTGGCCTGGTATTTCACATAAATAATTTGCAAAAATCCAGAGCAGGTTAAACTTCCTCCCGGAGACTCCCCCTTGCTGAAGAGGCTGTGCTGATTGATAGACAATTTTGTAGGGCAACCTCCAATGAGGTTCCTAGCGTAATGTCAATAGCCTGTGACAAGCCTTATTCGAGTTATGAAGCTCCAAGAAATCCTTTGACAGCGGACAATCTCGACTCTAAAATGGCTGAACATTTTCAAAAAGTACTAGGCCAACAGAAATCCCAGAAAAGCAGCAAGTATCCAACGCATCTTAAGAAGTCCATTGATGTGTCAGAAGATGTGTAAGGGCGTGATGCACCAACAACTTGCTGCTTTTCCTGGGTTTCTGGTGGCCTGGTATTTCACAAAAATAATTTCCGAAAATCGAAGGCAGACTAAAGCTAATCCCGGAGACCCTCTCTTATTCCCCCTTGGGGAGACTGCGTTGGTTGATAGCCCATTTTGTAGGGCAGTCTCCAATGAGGCTCCTCGCTCCTTGTATCAGTAGCTTGCGATGAGTCTTATTCGAGCTACGAGGATCCAAGCAATCCATTGGCGGGGGAAAAGGTCGACCAGAAGCAGTCTGGCAAGCTATTACTTGAGTTCAAACTGTTTAAGTTCGATCTCCCACTGAAATTCAACCTCTAGAAGACGTACCTAGACGTCAGGTATATCCAAATCCCAATACACGAGCCGTTAAACAAATATAAAATCCACTAATTACACACCTTGCTTCCTCTTATGATTGGATTTGGGCACAGCAGGTAAGTAAACTTGAAACCACTTTTACACCATTTACCGAATTCGGGCCTCGAGGCTTCATGTTGCCTAAAGCACTTTATCTATAAATTATCTAAGAACGATGTTGATAACTTTTTTTTTTCTCAATCAAATTATGATTTAACTGAGCGTAATTAGATTGAAAATTCAAGTTAATTTTTTTGTGAGCTTTAGATTGATTTATTATTTCAGAATGGCATCCGTCTTTGGCTGTTGGCTTCAAGTGGATGATCTATAGAAGTAGGTATGTCGCCTACAGCCAGAACCAATATTTGATTGATCATTTTATTATGAAGTCCAATTGAATGAAGTGGGTGTGGGTTGATTTGCGAACAAACAAAACAATTGTTATTCTAACCAAAAAAAAGTACAATGCGGTCCAAAAGATAGGGAAGTGTATCCCATATAAGCAGATAACAAGAATTATTTTGGAACTCTGGCTTAGTTCGTTAATAGTAGTATTTCTGTGTACTGGATCTTTTGAACTTGACTTGTTAACTTGAATGCTATTTCTGAAACGACTGTTCACAAGTATCGTAGACACTTGAGCAATCATCTTTCGTTTGAAAGAGAAGGTACTGAACTAAGGCTCCACTTGATATATGAGGTTCTATTTGCTTAATTAACAACTTAAGGATATAATTACTCTTCTTCTACAAGTCAAGTGAGAGTCAAGGACAAGACATTCACTCTTTTTTTTTTAATTAACTCACTTATCACACTCAAGGTCGAATGAAGGTGCCCAGCAAGTTGTAGAGAAAAATAACAAATGGAATCAGGATTTTATTTTCAAGGCTGTGAAGGGTATCGGTATCTTGAAACTTTCCACTCGAATGTCCATGTAAACATATAAAGGGTTTCTTTGAAGAGTTTCACAGCAAGCATGTCTACATGGTTACGAATGAGTGCCTCAAAGCATTTTCCATTAATCGGTGCAAGTATTACAATGTATTCACAGTGGTTGGTACCTGTTGCATGTATTTTCATGTCAAGGTCGTCAGACAGGAATTCAAAAAAAAAAAAGTGAAAGTGCAGCAAAGAAAGAGAAGGGTAAACACAAATTAAAAATAAATAAGTCATCGATCTTTCAGCCGTCTGTTTGGAATGATTAAAAAGTCTTCTTGTCCCGATGGCTATATGAACATCTTGTTAAATTTTCCGCCTCATGTCCGACTTTGAAGTCTGTACACTTCCGACAGCTACTGGACTTAAACTGAAACGAATACTAAAGTAATTTAACTAACCAACCTACAAGCACCTGTCTATCCATGCCTTTCCCTATCAAATGGTAAATGAACAACATACAGCCGGTCTATGAATTTTGGAAACTCAGAATGATGCGGTTCTTCAAGTAAATAAGCCTTTTGATATATATTACCTGAGTTGAGGTTGAGAAACGTTCGCGAAACAACGTTCGGTAATTTTAAGGCTTGAACAACCAAGCCACGGTGACCACAGGTAGAATGCCGTCCTACTTCTATAGTGTCTCACAGGAGCTTACATACAGGTTGCTAAGCTTTAAACAGTGAAGAGTCAAGGAATTAGACAGCAGTACGAAACCACCTAAACGACAGCGACTTTGCTTCGAATTTTAACGAGCCATCTGCAGAACTTAACCACGATCATGACACTGAAGGAAAGCAAAACGATTGGTGGTATTCATGTTCTGAGTTTTCCCAAGCTCGGAATTCTCTTGCTCTTAAATGACCTTAAGAAGGCTTTCGGCAAAATGAATAACAGACATCTCATAGCTATGGACACAATAGATCTTCTAGGTTGTAATGTCCTCGCTATTGAATAAAGTCGCATAGTTTAAGTTTCACAGCTTTTTTATAGTCTGAGGACTTTAAAGTTCAAAGTGGGCTAAGACAAGGCTGTAGACTGTCACCACTGTTGCTTCTAGTGGCGATCAGCCATGTCCTTCGTGCCACAAAACTTGACTTTGCTGACGGTGTTTGCCTGATTTTACCTAGGATGATGAATCAGCACCGAAAGATAAACGGTTTGGGAGTTAGAACAGATAAAAAAAAGTAGGGCTGAGGATCAACAAGGCAAATAAAAGAATGTCAATACCTCCCTCTATCTTTGAAGTAATGTCTGTACACCGAACTGAATGTGAGACAGTTGAATTGAAAACGTGAAAGACTTCAGCACAAACATTAAACTCCAAGTTGCAGCCCTTCGTCAATAGGTGTCTCTTTGTAGAATCTTAAGGATTTTCAGGCAAAATCGTATCTTAAACGAACAGTGGCAAAGAAAGAAGAAGAAAGATAGAAGTGATAATAAAAGGATCTGTAAATTTAGTTGAAAAACATATCATGCAATGGAATCCACTTGCTCAACTATCCAAGGCAAATGTAGGTTCAGAGGAAAACTTCTCCAGTCCTACATTGGGTTTGCCCGTATATCTTCGGTTAGGGCTTCAGTTCAGTTCAGTTAGGGTTTATAGCAAACACAATTGTAGGTAATATGACTCTCCATGACGTTTGTAAGAAAACCGCGGCATTCTTGCTGTAGAAAATACTGCAGACTACTTATTGACATTATTATGGGCCAACACACCTTTGCCAAACATCTCAAGAAGTTAGGCTTCAGTGACACCACTATCTGTGACGCTTGGTGTAGAGGGCGACAATACTGCGGAACACTTTCTATGTGATTGTCCTGTCTTTGTCATGATGTCATGAATGCTTATAACCTAGGCTCCTTATCCCTGAATGTCCGACTCGTCTTTCGATGAAAGACAATGAAAACACAGTTAAAGGGTTGCATATTAGTCTGTTTTTGTTTATAAGTGATCCAGTGTGGTATTCCAACATCCCGACATATTTCCATGGAAGATGAAACTATATGCACTCCCTCTAGTAGATTTTGAATCAACTTTTAACTACTTTTCCATACACATTTTCGTTTTCACTGTACAAGTGAAACCCCAAAACCTGGCTTTAACTTTCAATTGCATTTAAACAAATTTTTAGTGACACTACTTGTGTTGCCCCTATAAACCATGGTTAACAGCACGAAAACTTCCAGAGCATAATTAATTAAATTTTCATTTCAACCAACAATTACCCGCGACAACACAGTCTTCTATGTGTTGAAACGTTTAATGTTTTTAGAGGGGGCAACTCTCATTCAATTAAACAAACAATCTAAAAGTACTTGAGAAATAAATCAAAACAAGACTTCGCCCGCCACGAAACACAGAACGTTTACCACTTTCACTGCTTCGCTAGTCGAAGCAACATATTACAAAAAAAAAAAAGAAACTAAAAACTACAAAAGATACAAAAAATTATTTAATTTTACTTACTATTACGCGATATATGAACAATTCGGTGTTGAAGTAGTAACATCAAGTTGCAAGTGGTTTTGTTTTGCACTTGAGTAACCTTCTGATTGCTTAGCTACACTACAACGAGTCTACTACATACATACGGACGAGGTAGTACGCGTACAGCGAATAAATTCAGTTTTGCAGTGCGCAAATTATTGGGGGCACACATACGGAACTAAATGTTGTTGTTGCAATTCGTTATTAGACATTGTTCAATGAACTCCAAGACTTTGGAGAACCTGATTAGATTCGATTGCAGAACGGAACTCAAAGTCGTCTTTTTTTTTTTTGAAAAACAGAAAAGCAAAATCCTGACTTAAGGCGTGTTTCAAATTTCTCTTTTAAGCCGGGCTTACATGCTTATCGATGATTTATTCACTTATCTCTAACTTGTTACTAATTTTCAATTAAAGCTATAATTGCAACACACAAGTACAACATGTTGCTGAGAGTATTAGTTATCGGTTTTGAAGTCCAAGGCTTGGATTTATTTCTGACATTGAAAACTGGAAGCTCAAAGTACGAGTGCTGGTAATTAGTTTGTTTATTAGATCGCAGCACTATATCGAAAATTTGCAATAGAACATTGCGAGGTGGTAGGCCAAGACTTTGCATAAATTAAACTGCACGTGTACATATAAATAGCTTTAGGATAGGCTTGTAAAAAAACTTGTTTTTGAAGTTGCATTTCAGCATGTTTTGCTGATAGATACTGTATCCGGGCAAAGCTTAGAAATCAAAGCCACCTGCTACCGATAACGAGCTAAGATACATTTCAATCTTTGAGTGAACTCTGACTTAGAAAACAGTCACCTCGCCTTAAATTTGTATAGAGACTCCTTGAACCAGTAGTCAAAGTAGATGGACTTGATATCGTCAGCACCCGACACCATGCATTTAGGTCGGTAGGCTTCCAGTAGACTCACAAGCCTTATCCATTCAAATGAAAGTCGACCTTCTCATTAGCCTCGATGTTGAGTTTGCAAATCAATAACTGATGTTGATGATGTATCAGGAACACAAGCACATTGCAATACCTTGTCTTACTTGCAGAAGTAGTTGAAGCTTCTGTTGGAAAAGAAGCAACTTCCACATTACCCAACACCTACAAGGAAGTCGGAGAGTAGTCTCTATCTGCTCTTATGTTCACATGAAGTGTTTGAAAAAGCAAAACCTACCTAGACTGGCCTAGTGATGAAGGTTCCCTGACCACACCTCATTACACTCTTCACTAACTGCCTTCTTTGTTACTTTACAGGCACAACAAAGAGGTCGAGTGAAGTTCGGATTGCCCCAACAAAAAGATGAAAGCGATTCCAATGCCAGTTATGACATAAGCCCACGTCCTAGCCGAGTACGAGCAACTCCACCCAGAGCATCAAGTCGCTTTCGAACAGTCGACCAACCTGCCATATCATCGTCAACAGAAGAAAACAAGGAACCAACCCGACTGCGTGGTAATACAAATCGAAGTCGTTCAGATGATCGTTCATCACGAAAACTTGACGCTGAAGCGACCGACTTAGTTCCATCGTTTCGTCAAAAAAAACGTATAAATCCACTCCCGTCAAATGATCAACCAACAAAAATTCAACTTTCAACGACGAACATCGATCGGACGAAGATCATTAGGCGAGGAAAGGGTCGATCGGAATCTACAACAAGTCCAGCGGTTACACAGAATCCACACTTTCGACGAAGATCCGATGTATCTCCGGACGATGCCACTGAAAGTGTCCGTAAAGTAAGAACTTTCACGGCACGAAGTGTGACAAGACGAATTGACGAGGTGGTTTCATCGGAGCTACCTTTGTTGGTTACGACAACGAAAAGAAATACCGCCAGTAGAAGAGGTTCAGCGAAAGCAAAGCCGAATGAGAGGATACCCAAATCACTCGTTGAGGATCAGTTGGAGGACGAAAACTATCCGGAACACTTTAAACTTCTTCTCAAGAAACAACTACCAAAGTCAGCGTTGCCTCCTAGAAATCTGCCAAGACCTCCGGTACCAGAAGATCCGCCATTTACCAAGTCGAATGAGGTTTACGATGCCACCAAGGCACCAGCGGTTAGATCACGGCGATTAGAGCAATCTAATCAGGAAAATAGTGACGAGATCCTTCAAAGTTCCCGGGCTATACCAAAAGTTCGACGTGTCGAACTTAAACGTGAAGACACTTCTAGAGCGGCTTTGAAATCTCGACGAATCGAACCACCAACTGAGCAGTTAACACCTCAATTAAGGAGTGAAGCACCGTTGAAGTCTAAAAGAGTTGCACCTCTTACTGAAGAGTTGACATCTCAGATTAAGAATCAAGACACTGTCAGGTTGCCATTGAGGTCAAGACGAGTTGAACCACAGTCAGAGGAAGTCATACTTCAAACAAAACGCGATGAAACCGTCAGGGTTTCATTGAAATCCCGGCGAAATGAACCTTCATCTGAGGAAGCCCCACCTCAAGCTAGACGTGAAAACACATCTAGGACGCCATACAAGTCCAGACGAACTGAACCTCAATCTGAAGAGAACAAGTCTCTGGTAACGCCAAATGAAATACTCGAGGCGACAAAGCCATCGAAACCTCTGTTTGTACCCCGAAGAGCTGAACCATATCGTCCCAAACCCTCAACGACCACAATACGTACCACAACAAATTCCAAATCCAACAGGAAAGCAGAGGTACAAGATGGTCGAACGAAATACAAACCCCGTGTTAATGGCCGCTTACAATTCCCGTCGTTGAAAACAAAGACTACACCGATCCCAGAGGATATCGTCAAGGATGAAAATGAAATTGTCAATATCAAACCAAATTCACAGTCAAAGCCACAATCACGGAGTCCACTACAGATAACTAAATCGAAGCATCTAGCCGTGGACAGACCATTGATTGATACTAAACCTAAGGTAAGTCCTTAGACCATCAAGTGTCAAGAGTTTCCTCATCGAAATTCAATCCTTTCAGTCAAAAGCTCAGAAATTCAGCTCTCGCTACCGTGGCGATGCCTACAGTCGATACCAACAGAAAACGGAACCGTCCAAACCAATCTACACACCCACCATCCCCGCTGTGACTACAGAACCCGTAAGTAACTATTTCCCTTCTATTTGTATCCCAAAGCTGTGTCCAAAAGAACTCAAAAAAATCATCAAAATTTTGCAACTTTACCGTTAGAAGCCAAACATTAGTGCCAACATTACTTTCAAAAAAACCATCACCATCATGCGTCATGCCTCATTTTGACATTGCACTCGTACTTAACCATCACATTACTCATACATGTACACAAATCATTTGTTTGTTTAACTCAATTGGTAACACTTGACATGACGGGACAAGGACGAACTGGACAAGGATAACACAGACTACTATTCATTTGTTATTTTTGATAAGCCTAATGCGAAGGTGGTAAGAGTTTTTTTTATGTTTTGGGGACTTGTGGCTAGGTGATGGAAGTTTCATGGTTTAAATTTATTGTGTGCTTTAACTTTTTTTTTTTTGTGTCTAAACAGTGTTTAAAGATGGAAGACGTTTGACGACGACATTAACATTTACATATATTTGACTGAAGTAGAACCACTTGGTTGGATGCAGGAATCTCAAGAGATTGTTCAGTGTAATGCTGCACAAGTTACACTCCTCCAGAACCTTAATGGCCGCCTGGCTTTCATGGTAGATGCTCATTATTCTCCTAACAGGCTGTAATCTCGGGTTAAAAGACAATTCGTAGACTTGTATTGAGGCCAAGCAGTCCTTGTCTGTCTGTTTGCCTAAGGGTGACTTTATGGTCATGGACCTATCATTGGTTTTAGTGTGCTGGCAACCGCTGGCAGTCATTTCAACCTATTGTTTTGGTGAGCCCTCCAGGTTTTTTAGCATCACCCTGACGAACCAGCCTAGACAGAATAATAAGTGTTCTTGAGGTACGAGACTGTAAAAAAAAAAAAAAAAAAAACAGGGCCTTCGCTACTTGATCGTGAAGGCTTTATGCGAAGATTCACCTTTTTTCTGAGTTGAATTCGAAGGGTAACTAAGTTGCAGTCAATAAAGACATAAAAACACTGATTTAGGCCTGTCTTAACTCAACGGACTTTAAAAATAACCATATAAGGAGGACCTAGATCCTTGGACTGTTTTTTTAACACCTAGACACTAGACTTTACAAAGACGAACGTTTTTCCTTGAGTAGAGTTCAATGCTTCCTCTGACTGAAACGTAAGTCTGAAGAATGCTAAGCCATCAAAATTGTATCTGCAAAGCTGTTGCTGTTGGTTTCGTTGGGCATGCGTCACAGCCTGTATGTACTAGTGTTTATAAGAACGGACGTTGGAAGGTATCCTCTATAAGGTCTGAACAGAAACAGCAGAGATAATCTCTACAGCGACCCAAACCACTTAGTGCTGCAAAACTGAAGGCAATTACATCTTTTGAGAAGAGCTTAGAAAAGAACGAGGCAACCAAACGATTAAAGGTTAAGATTGATCAAACTCCCACAACTAAGGCAAGATAAGGCACTTGTCAGTTTATTTTTGAAAAGCTTACTTACTTATAATGGCGCCACAGTCCATAGTCCCTTCCACTTGCATGGGTCCCCTGAGTTGCGGTCTACTTCTACCGCACCATCCCTCTGGGTGGGCTGACAAAGAGGAGCTACATCTACGCCACACTCAGGTCTCTATAAACCCATTGTGATACCCATAGGGGAAAATCTTACCCTACCCGCTTAAAGACTATAAACTGTTTAGCTTACTTACTACGTCTGTGGTACAAACCAACCTGTGGATTTGATGAAGTTGTTCGGTCATTTACCGGTCTGTCGGATAGTTCCTTGAGATCCCGGAAGAAGTGATGTCCGAGGAATTTATGTCTTAGGTGGTTAAGCCCAGAATAGTGACAGATGAACTTCCTCGTCACCGCAGCCCCTACACAGATTTTCTTCCGTAACACGGAGCTTCTTCATATGGTACCGCAGAATGTTATGCCCCATAATCACACCTATAAGTGTGAAAAGGGATTTTTCATCTTTTTGTATAATTCTGTTAGTCCTTACGTAAGGTGGCGCTACAGTCTGGGGTGGTCCTGGGCCTCAACCAAAAAGCGTCTCCAGTCACCTCGATCTTAAGCTAGCTGCCTCCAGTTTTGCACACTAAGTAGGTTGAGGTTCACTTCAACTTGCGTGAGCCACCTGAGCCGCGGTAGCGGTCCAAGCTTTGTCAAATATGGGCCATAACTTCCTTGTGATGAAACAAGTGTCCAGAGAGGACCATCTGTTGTTTGCCTCTCCTAGAGCTTTATTCCCTGCTACGAGCTTCAATGAGCAAGGCGAGATGTTCACTTAGGGGTCGGCTTGTTCCGGACTTAATGCGGAATCCCTTCTTGATAAGTCGATGTTGCTGTACAACCGGTACAGTTCGTCGTTGTATCTTCTCGCTTTGTAGATTTTACATTTTCTTAGGCAAAAAATTGGTACCAAATAGGCGGCTCAAAACCATTAGAAGCTCATGCATCCTGAACAAAGGAAATAATTCAAAAAAACAATTTTGTTTTTAACATTTAAAGAAACAAATTTCCATTTCTTATTAGACTTTCTTGACAAAATGACAAATAGTGGACAATTTCCAGAAGAAATTAGACTCCGAAAAGTGTTGCCAATTACGCATGCCATACAGAGAACCGTTTTTATTGGTCATACATATCAACACGTTTTATTCTCACTCTTTATATAACAATTGAAATCCATGTCATCAAAGCATCAACCAAAGCAAACACAAAAAAAAAAAAACAATAACTCGCTTTTTAAAGGCTTTCGTATGGGAGTGGTCCATTAGCCATCCACCATTAATGGGATCAAGCTACCAGGAAAGGATCAATCCAGACACATACAGCTACCATCAGTCGCCACAATTGCAAAAATTAAGGAGGCACAGCATTCTCAAGCCGGCCATCGGCAATCAAATTCAAACGCCGCAACAGCCAACGCCGCCATTACACCATCGTAGACCGGTTCAGCATGCAACATCATATGCACTGCATAAGAGTCTAATAAAAACAACCGACATCCAGAGGCGTTTCGTGACGCCAACTACGGAGATACCGCACGATCTGAATGAGATTTGGTCTTCGTTGTCGTTGATTCAACCAAATTGGAGCAACAAACGCGGTTACAGTGGCTAATGTGGGGGCGGAGGAGAGGCAACTCTCAACATACATATACATTTTGTTTTGTTGTTTTATTTATAATTAGTTGCATTTTTGTGTCTTGTTATGTATCGGCGTTATGTGTAATGTTGTTGGTGGTTGGTTTTATAGTTTTTTTTTTTTTTATTACCATTAACAAGTACTAATTCATTCATCAATTTAATTTTATTAAACTTAATTTTTTTGTTTAAGGTTATAATCATGTTTAATCAGTTGTTGTTTGTATTGGCTAATTGAAAATTCATTTAAATAAAAATAAATAAAATCAAAATAAGAATTGATGATGTCTCCAATCGGATTGGCTTTCATAAGCTACGCTTAAAATTCATTCCTTGGGATATACACTAATGTTTGGCTTCTAATCATTCAGCTAAAGGACTTTTTTTTAAAAAAATATTGCGACCACACATATGTATGTACTTCAATGCCTGAAGGGACATTCAAATTATTTAGAACTAAGCCTTCACTCAAGTCAGTTTTGTTGGCCTTTCGTCTGGAAGTCATTCCGAGTCCTTTTAACTTTAAATCCATTAATACCACGTGCTATCGGTCAGGTGCTGGAGTCTTTGTGGAAAGCGACAACGTTTGACAGCACTTTTCCCTAAATATATGTGCGCCTGTCTAACAAGCGGAGATTTTATTTTATGGCTGCGAACTATATTGTGAAAAACAAGTGAATGGACAGCCAGACTGTGCTTAAGGTCTTGCTCAATCCTCTTACTAGATCCAAAACAATCCGAAAATTGCAGCTCTAGTTTGAATTCGGTTGGAAGAGTTTACAAAGACTTGTTTGCCTTGAACCTACGTTCGGTTTGCTGTATCTTCGGTTAGGGCTTCTATCAATGGTTGGGTTTCTAGCAAAAACAACTGTTGGTGGCATGACTCTCCAGGATTCAGGCAGACTAAACAGATCCTTTCCGATGTCTGTAAGAAATCCGCGGCATTCTTGCTCACAGCAGAAAAGACTGCAAACAACTTATTGGCGTTATGACGGGCAACTTCGCCTTTGCCAAACATCTCAACGTGTTAAGTTTAAGTGACACCAATATCTGTGACTCTTGTGAAGAGGGCGATAACACTGCGACTGCGGGACACTTCCTATGTTATTGTTGTAGGGCTGATGTGATGAGTGCTGATAAATTAAGCTCCTAATCACTGAAGCTTTTATTCGTAAAAGGGTTGTACCTGCTGGTAGTACAACACCCCGACAAAAAAAGAAAAGGTTCGTTTCCTATTGTTGTATCGACACTCTCTCCTGTTTCTACTTAACTGGCCGAACACGTTGAATGAAGCCATCTATCAAAACAAAACCCGGTCGAATACAAAGATCGGCCTTTATATGTGTGCAGTGGAGCTCTTAGAACCACTCCAACGTCGGCTTTAGGCTTACTATTCGATCTAATACCCTTAGACATCTACGGCAAAAAAGTGGAAAGGAACTACACCATTAGTCCAGCCTGTGTGCTACCATTCTCAGTGACTTATAATTCCTACCGCAAAACACTACCTATATAGCCTACAACTTCTCCTATTCGATAAAAACTTCGTAGTCACTATCCCCTCCAGACTTGGCTGGAAAGATGACTTTGAGCTACAACGAAGTGGATCCATACCTTTTTTTTACCAAAGGCTCTAAAACAGAATCGAGGATGAGGGGAGATGTCTTCTCCAAGGAAGTGAACGTAAGAATCTCTTTCTATACGCCTACCCATTGTAGCGTCATTCAAGCAGAGATGTTGGCAATTTAGGAGGCTCTATCGTGGCTGGATGTCATAATTTTTACTGATAGTCAGGCCGGGATCAGATTTCTGGAATCTGCCACAACAAGATTAGCTGGGTGTCGGGGCCTAGAAATATTTCAGGTAACTGCATGGCCGACGAACTTGCCAGACAGGGTACATTTCTTTCAATTCCACCGGATAAGAGGAATATAAAACCTTCAGCGCTTCATTGTAAGCTCCGGCTCTGTGAGGTTATACAGATTCATGTGGTATCACAAAGGATCTTCTCTGGGCTAAATGTGATTGCATCAAATGTAACTTGCCACTTTAACTTAACCTAACCTAGGGAGTTCTATTGCATAGCTTGGGTGATCCCTTCGGTTATGCCTAAGCAAAAATCGTCAACTCAATCAAGGTATTTGATATACATATGTAAGCGTTGAGATTCAAGTGGACATTACTGCATCCCGCCCACATATACTATTGCGAAGTATGTCACTTAAAATTACTAGAAAAAATAATGGTGACAGCATATAGCCTTGTGGGACACCACTACAAACTTTAAATCAAAACGTACTTCAAAGCAATTGCTTAGGATTCCTTTGATTGCAGCTTTAACCAATAAGCCCTTCCAAATGACACAATTTATTGCCGACTGCCTACAGTTGCATTTGCCAAATGCAAGATAGTCTTCTTCTCCTTTGTAGTCCTCCTGAGATAGATTCGAAGATTTTGTAAGTCAAAGCATCACTATTCATCCCCTCTACATGACCAAGGCTGAATTGCTTATTTTTTCTATCGAATTTTCATCTCTATATCCTCCTTATAGTTTGTGATTGAATCCTTTTTTACATTACTCGTCAACGCAGATATTTCCACAGATCGATTGCATGACTTGAACCTTGAAAAACACCCTTGTCTTGTCAAAAACCAAAACCTTGAAAGCCTTCTCTTGCATTCAGTTTAATATTCACCTCGTTTAAGTTTACCCCACAAGATGTTTCAAAACAATTGATGTATTGTTTACAAAGGTGAATTATTTACCGATTTGTTAACGTGCTCTGAATGCAAGAGAAAAAACACAGACCCGTCCAAGGCTATTGACTTCAATAATCTGTCGAACGAAATCAAGGCACGTTTGGTTCTGGGAAAGTGTTTTGTTACAATTTTTATGAGATTTTCATTACACTGTTTAACTTACAATTAACTAGGCTTATCATTTGTTATTTTACTCCATCCTCCACTTGAAAAACGTTGATGTAGCTTCACTTTTAGAATCAAGGATCTACAGTTTCCCTGTCCAAAAATTAATTTATAATTAACCAGTTGTAAGCAAACACACCTCCTTATGATTCACCTTTCATAAACCTGAATGCAACGTACCAAGGCCAGGTTGCTCTGTGGGAAATATACAAGCTTCTCAACAGATGGCACTCTTATAGGAGCAATGATAGTATAAAACCTTAGTAACTTTAACCCAATTCGGTTAAGGCTTATAGTTCCTCATGAGACACTCATTTCCCCCTGCAAGTGTCGAGAATGCATTCAAAAACGCTCTTCATCACAATTATGGTAGGTATCTCCGCATTTTTATTTCCCAACATCACACTTTCTTACTCACTCTAACGAAGACTCATCTCTTTTCTTTTCTCTAGATCACACCACAAACGGATCTACCACCGTCGAGAATGGGAAAGTCAGTAACACCTTACAATCCCGAAAGTCATGACCTCGACAAACCCGATGGCAAGTATACTGGTGTAATGTTCGATGAAAAAGCCGGTGTTTGGAATATGGTCGAACCCGTCGCTGGTGGACTCACACGCAGCGAAATCATTGTGGACAGTGTCGAGGAACATCCTCCACAACAACAAGCGGTAACAGTGTCAATTTATGAAGCTCTTGCAGATATTCTCTCGAAAACTCCAACATCGACTAGCACTACAACGACGACAACGACAACAACCTCAACAACAACTTCAACGACAGAACTTCCAGAAATAATTCAGGTACCGGAGCAAAAAATTGATTCCATGCAAATACCATCAACCACTGTAAATACACATCTCATCACCGATGTGGATGATGAATATACAACTACTAATGAAATAACGAATAATGACCGCAATGGGCGTTTACTAAATAGTGTGGATATTAATCAACAACCATCTACCGATCCCCCGACCACATCCTATGATTCCACTGAACTCCTTGAAACAGAAACAATAACAGTCCCTCAGTATACAGACACTCCAATAGAAATCACAACTCAAACAGAACAAACAACACAATTTCTAGACTTAACTACTCTTGCTTTACCCGCAGCAGCACCCACTCAACCTACTTTCACTAACAACACTCTAACTAATCTTAGCACTAACAGCTTAGAACTAACCACACTGGCGAACAATCCACCAACGAGCCTACCACTGCCCTATCTGGCAGATGCACTAACAACTCCTGGTAGTAGTTTGGTAACACGACCGCAATTAATTTCAGCTATAAGTAACTTTTTGGATACTTCCGTACAAAATGCTTCTGAAACAATGCCAACAAGTACCACAACAAGTCAAACAACAACAGCAACACTGGATACAGATACAGAGCAAGTCACAAATAGTACTACTCCAGATGCTTCTACTACACTTTCTCCTCCTACTATTATTTTAAGTCCTTCGTCTACGGAATCGCCACCGGTCACAATTTCCTTCCTCGATCTCTTCACTATTCAACCGAAGAAGGTAAATCAGAACACAGAACCAGTAATTGAGGTTCATCCGATCTACCAAGAGCCCGATTCGAGTACAGCACCCACAGGTAGGAAACAGAAAACTTTTAACAGTAAACAGACAACTGGTCGGCCAGTGAACATTCACACATTTTTCGGCACTCAAACGTATCCATCGATCGCAATCGATGGTGATACATCAACCGATCGTATTCAGGAACTGTCTAGCACGTTTCGGGGAAGACCGCTCGAGGATACTGTGACCAGTGGCGTTACCACAGATACTATCATTCCTTCCACAACTCTTGAACAAGAAACATCTACATTTGAATACACTACTCCACAACCATCCACCAGTCGTACCCAATCCTTACCGATCCATTTGAATAGTATCCTAGGTTCCACACAAAAATACGATCAAACTAGCCCATCTAAAACAGTACAGACCGAGAGTACAACAACAGTACGATCTCGCTTTGGGAACAATCGTTTGCCAATCCTTCCCGCCGGATCCAGACAAATTGTTTCTCCAATTCAAAATACCACAACATCAACAACAACAACATCCACAACAACCACCACCACCACTAGTAGATCAACAACAAAAGCTTCAACCACGTCTGTTACTCAAACGTCAACTGAGCAACAACAACAAGAACTGTCAAATACCATACCAACATCCGTATCAGAACAACAACAACTACCCATTAAAGATTTCTCGGTTTATGGCATTCTGCCAAATAATACAGTCGTCCGGAAGCGACCCCCTCAAGTCTCACGCACCCTCGACGTGGGCATAATGGTCTACGGGATCTTGCCAAATCGAACTGTGGTACGGAAGTATCCAAACGGGACACTGGCAATAGTTGATTCATCCCAGGATGTGGAAGTGGTCGATATCGATCCCAAAATGCTTTTCAATCCGTTTAGCGAATTATATCGCACCAGTCAGAGCAGCTTACTACTAACCACGCATCGTAGTACAACATCACATCGATTGATCGAGAGCAATCATATTCTAAACTCGAGTACAGAGAAACCAATTACCACTACCACTGGTAGTGCTAGTCGCAGGGGAAATAATATTAAAGATACAACAGAAAGTGGTAACACTGATGCAACTACAACTAACGGTGACGATGTCAATCTAATTCAGTTGCTAAGTGAAAATGAGGATAATTTATTGAATTCCACTAGTCTAGTTGAATCTAATACGGTATGGATAACTTAAGAATATTGTTGTCAATAAGTTTTGTTTAAGGTCTAATCGCATGGAAATTAGTTTTTATGCGGAAAAAAAAGTGTCAGCTTTGGGAAAATGAATTCAAAGAGTGGTGGGGGTGTTACTACTTGCAAGGTGTCTTTAGAGACTTCTACGAGACAAGGGAACTTATCAATTTTTCGGGAAGAGCTCTGCATCAGAATCGCATTCGTTTGCTTCAACGCCTCCGTTGTCTGTTTTGTCCCGTGCCGCTAGTGCCCAATTTCAAAAACTTTATCCCCTTCATCAGAGCATTAAGAATAGCAAATGGACTTGTCCAGTGTTGCTCGCAATCTTCCTTTATCCCATCTTCTCTGGTTTGGGTAAGGTGGCTGTCCATCGTGATACCACGTAAAGTACTGCTGGTAACCCGCAACACCAGGAACCTTACATCGTGCATTTCCTTACTTTATCAAGGCCATGTCGGTGCAGACCCTTTTCTGTTCCACATTATATGCAGAACCAGATAAAGCTTGGTTTAGTCGTTAGAAGACACACAAAAGAAATCAAAAAGAAGCCTGGCTTAGCACACCAGGAAAAGCATGCTTAAAGCTGCTATTCCCGTTACCAAAGAAGATCTAGTTTTATTGTGAATCTTGATAGGAACAAACTTAGGTTCCTAATTGGAATTTTCATCGCATTAAGCTTGCAACAGAGTTAAGCTGTATAGTCTGTCTTGAGAGTTTTCATTCCTAACGAAATGCCCAGTCGTTTGCCAACTCAAAAAGAGAATACTTGTCGACGAAGTTGTCTCAGTGAAACAGCTTGCTGCCATCCACCCAGAGAAGTTTGTGAACACATAAGAGAAAGCACAATAGGATTCTGAAGTGATACCGCATTGCCAAGGGTTGCAAACAACTCTCCCAAACCCACATAGGTCGCTATGGTCTCCTAAAGTTTGCTGTCTCAGCCTTGGTAGAGCAGAGCAGCTGCAAAAAACGTGAGAAACCTTTTCTTCCTCTTCCTCGTCTCTACAGCTTCTGCCGAAATCGTTGGAAGGGACACATAATCCAAGCAATGCCCTGCGAGGGCTCTTACTAAAGTTGATTTCCTTTCTGATCTCTTCAGATTCAGGTAAGGCCAGATCTGTTTCAACGAAAGGTATTATTCTACCTGTTATTAGCCATCCCTTTGGCTTCTGTATCAAGCTGAAATTTTATCAATTTTAGAGAAGCAGACGCTTCCACTTTGTTTTCGAAAGGTTTGGACCTACTCCCTCCTTTGCCAACTCGGCCCCTCTATTTTCTGAAAGGTTCCGACCTGCTCCCTTATTTGCCAACTCGTCCGCTCTGCAGTTGTCCGGAACATAAGTGTTTTTCTGGAATTCAGCACAGGGAATAGTCGCATCATTAAGCAATCTAATTTCTTTGGGAACCGTTCGTCAAAAGTTTTCAAATATTCAAAGCTTTTTTGGTTTAAAAAAAATGAAATGGCAACCATGTAAATTCAATTCCCAAGTCTAAGCACAAACCACAAAACAATGGTTCATGTCTTTGGATACAAATTCATATGCAAGGTTCTTGTATCGGCAACATATTCGAATCAGTATATGAAGCAATGACAGCAACCACTCTCAATCAAATTTTCGAACATGAAAAGAATCTTAGTACATGCAAGGTGCACTGAGAACAACACCCACCGATGGACATGCTCCTGTATCTTATCCCACTAGGTAAACAAATGGCAGCTTGTGCAGCTATTCAACTAAGATACACCTCACAATGGACTAGAAGACACACAGGCCATGCCTCAATTCTTAACCAAGTCAACTCCGCTTACAAAAGAATCCAAATCTCCAATGATTCGAACCTCAATATCTCTTTTTGGCTTTCAAAGCATAATAGCGTCTTCTAGGTGGAGATTATGACGATAGAAGAAACCCTGTCTTGGCTGAGACTTCGAAGAATAAATATAGGTGTCAACAGGGCATTGCCCTGTAGGCAAACATGCTACTCGACTGGGTCTTACCGCAAATGATTTCTGCAGAAGCTGCAGAGACGGAGAATAGAAAGAAACAATCCTCCATTTTCTCTGATTTTGTCTAGCGCTCTCTCTTTTAAAAGACAGAACCACCTCAGTGCCTTCTTTTTCGACATGATGTCACAAGATGTCAAAAATCTAGTTCACTTTATCAAAAGCTTCCACTGGTTCAGTGAATAGATGCCGGAGTTCCTCCTAGATCCTACTGATTACTTCTCTAACCTAATGGCGCTACAGTCCGGGGTGGATCTGGACCTCAACCAACAAGAGACTCCAGCCAGTTCGATGTTAAGCTACGTACCTCCATTTGCTTGATGTCCCCTCTTCTACCTGCGGGCAACACTTGAGTCGTGGACAGTCTTTACTCCGCCACCATTTGGGGGTGTATTCGAAAATACAACGAATATGTTGTAGTTGCGTCCCTTTGAGTTCATTGCCACCCTCGAAGCTGACATTTTACCACTAATTTGTATAAATTATATTCCATTTCGAAATTTAACCAAACCATTCGATTAAAACAAAAAAAAAAAGAATCATTTTCCAAAACCTGTACAAATTCAATTTGCATGCATAACCATAAAAAAAAAAAAAAAAATCTTTCTTCTCAAAATGCTTCCAAAAAACTTTTATGAGAACTTTTTCAAACTCGAATTGTCAAATTAAACATTCAACCATGTAGGAGAACGCTGTTCTTTTGGATATACTCAAGCGAAAGTATCTCAATACGGGTCTCCCGTCGAAGTCGTCAAATGTGGTTAGCTTGACGACATCAAGAAATAACGTCCAAGAAAGTTCAATACAACCGAACAGAAACGAAGACGTTTCAGAGAATACTCTTTTCGATTCCAGTGAAGAAAAGGTGAGTTTTTTCCTTTTCAAATTTCTACCAAATTTCTAACATATTTCGTTTGAAATTTCCAGAGAAAAGATACCTCATCAATGTCATCTGAGGAGGATCTATTGGGTGAACTTTTCCCAGCAAATGGTTCATCAACAGTACCAAACAGCTCCAATACCGATGACGATAATGTCATCTCACATCATTTTGACACAAATGCCAATGTTGGTCGTGGTAGCATATTCGCGGGAAACAAAGGTAGAGCACTTCAATTCTCAGAACGTACCAAATTGTATCCAATTAACTTGGTGATGGCCGGTCAGAATACATCAACAAAACTCTTTCCAATACACACAAAACAAATGGGAACGAGTGCTGAGGTGAATAATCGTACGAGTGGTGTCGTTGAAAACTCTGTAAACGGGTTAAAGGCGACGACGCCACTGCGTAATGGGCCGACGAAAATTATTGATTTTGGCATTTTGGAATCGGAAATCGATCCAGAGGCTAATGGTGATTATTTTATGGATCCCGAAGATCGTTTTGATGATGGATCAGCCGATGGTAGTGGAGATAATGGGAAGTTTATTAAGACTACGACAGAGTCTGAGTCAGAATTTTGGACTTATCCTCCGGACTCGATTCCAGTGCAAGTTATATATTCTCATGATTATGCAGAGTTTGGTGAGACCGACAAGAGCTTAGAGATGGTTATAGTACCAAAAACTGATTTCAAATCCTCAATTGCAGAATACCCTCTAGACTCTAGCACTTCTACAACACTGTCGCCCTTTAGAAAACCCTCAGCTGATTCCGAATCGAGTAAAACAAGTCCTGTAATACATTCCTCTCCGGAAGGAGGATACATAATTCCTGTTAAAGTTTTGTACCCCGATGACTATTTTGAACAGTTGTCCAAATATTTGGAGCACTATGTTCACAAAAATCGCTCCAAAACAAATTGGAGAGTTGTTCCTAAGGAATCATATGAGTCGACAACTTTGGATCCTTTTTCTGAACTCTCAACTACATCGGATAGCACCCATCAAACGATGACTACAATGGAGTCTTCAACACCGAAAGTCAATACCTCTGATCAAAGCAACAGCTCCTTCTCTCAAAACTCATCCAATTCTGATACCGATTTGAAGATATCTGAAGCATCTTTCAATTCTTCTCAGTCAGAAAGAAAATCTCAAAACTTACCCATATCTGGCACCGATTTCAAAATATCTGAAGAGCTTGAATCGTACATAAGGGATGTTTTCAATAATTCCCAGTTTAAGGACAATTCTGAAGACTACTCTGATGTGATTAATTCTAGTGAAAGAGATTCTCTTGAAAATTCCCTCACTGACGAAGAGATAGGTTTCGAAAAAGTCAAATCAAGTCCCAGCTTTGAAAACAAGACCACAGATGTTTTGAATTCCACTTCTGATTCGAAAATGTCTGACGGCTTCAATGCTGTGAATGGGTCTGAGTCCAGAAATAAATCTAAGATACTCTCCTCTCCTGATATGTCTAAGGAAAGTGATTCTTTTGAAAATTCACTTGTTGATCCCTCTCAAACGGAGAGCGATTCCATCAAGAACTCCCTCCCGGATATCAAACCTTCTGATGTTATTAACTCTACCAAGAGTTCTTCTATGCCACCAGAAGAGCTTGAGACTTTGATAAATACTGTTTTTAATGATTCAAGTGTTATGAGCTCTAACACTAGTTTCTTTCAGCCAAACGGGCTTGAGGCTATAATAAATTCCGCGTTGAATAATTCTAAGTCAGAAAATACAACTGAAACCCTTCCCACATCTGACACTAGTTCCAAAAGTTCTAACGAATGTGATTCTGCTGAAAATTCACTTGGTAGTGGAGAATCAATTTCAAGCTTAGCTCATAATGTTTCCGTTTCCAAAACCGTGGAAAAGGATCTTCAAGACATGGAACTTTTTGTAAAGAAAACTACTACTGAAACGAACTTCTCATCAAACTTTGAAGATGAAGAAAGCCTTAGTGATGAGGAGATACCGGTAACGGAATCTGAAGTTCAAATTGAATTTCCAGATTTTTCAAAGGAAGACATTCCTAACAATCTTGATCCAAGTTTCGATGTTGGTCTAACTATTGAAGGAACAACCACTTTATCTCCAATATCAGAGAAACATGTTGTTCCAAAAAAGGGCGCAGTAATGACCTCAAGTCTGGAAAAGAAGGAAGAAACTTCAACCTCATCAGCAATCGAGAGCAATGAGCAGGTTCAATCAGAACCAGTGAACTTTAATTTTGGACATCAAATGGATAACAATTCCAATATCTCTGAGCAAAAGAAGGTAGAGTCTACCAGTAGAAATGTAAGTTCTGACATTTCAACGAAAGCCGATCCGTCTTATGAGTCAAAAAATCGAGTGACTTCAGGCTTTTCTCAAGGCTCAAGGGAAACCATTATCACCCCAACTCCGGGTTTCATTTCGGAACAAAACAATTCTGTTAATATTTTCACGACAAAAATTCCAGTTGGTCCAAAAGACTCCTCCGAACTACCTCGGCCTTCTACTGAAGAAAACGCTGAAATGTATGAGTTCTTTCCCAGCTTGGACGTCGAAAATGGAAGCCAAGAAAACCGTTCCACCGACTTTCAAGATCCCCCAAGCCCAATCCAAAATTCTAAAACCTCTTCGAATGGCTTAGAATCTCTTCCAAAGCTGAGTGATAGCCAAAAGATTGAGAACACTTCTGTTAAAGGAACAAATGTGACAGAAGGCCCTAATAGCTCTGAAGATGAAAATTTGCAAGAAAAACTTAGAAAAGTCGAAAAAGTTGAAGTTTATGAACAACTTTCAAGGAACCTGAACAGGTCTAGTCTTACAAACGAAACTAGGTTCGATTTGATTTATCATGTAGAGAACACAGAACCTCCAGCAATCTATTATCCAATGAATGCTCTCAAAAAGCAAAGCCCTACACCTCAAGTCAAGGCCGCCATTGTAATGCCAACAAATATGCAAGCCGTGGTTGAAGGCACAACAGAATCAAGTCATATTGCAATGATTTTTCCAATGAATGCTAAACCTAAGCTTAATGAGGCTCTGCCTGGACACTTCAATCGAATGTACACAGACGAGCGAATACAGAAACCTGTGAAAAGTCTTCGAACAACTGAATCGTCTTCAGTCAAATCAACCACACATTCCGACATTCCGATGAATGCTACCTATCCACCGTCATTCTTTAAGGATTCTTCCAAGAATATGTCAAAGTTCAACTCCAAGAATGAGCCGATGTCTGGGGCGGAATATTCGGGCTTCATAGATAAACCTATCTTAAGTTTTGAAACTTCAGAAAAGCCTATGTCCAAACCTGACGTTCTTCTAGGACCATCAGAGTCTGTAACTGATAAGAATGAACCTGTTTTCGTACCAGGTGGGGTTCTAGAAGAGCTTATGTCAAAATCTGGCAACTCCTTGACGAAACAAAACATACAAGGTAGGACTCAAAATGAGTTCAAGCCTGAAAACGTTCAAGAGTCAGCAACTGATAAAAACGAACCTCTTTTCATACCCGGTGGTGTTCCAGAAGAATTTATGCCCAAACCTGGTAGCTTCCAAGTACCATTCCAGGCGGTATCTGATCAAAATAAACCCCTTTTCGCATCAGGTGAAACCGGTGATTCTGTAGCGAAATTAACAACAACCTATGCTCCAGAAGATGACTTCACAACCACCGAAAAGATATTCGTACCTGGAGGAGTACCAGAAGATATGTTAAGCACTGTCAAGGCTTCCTCAGAGTCTGCGATCGATTCAAACCTAAAATCTTCTCCTCAACAAAATTTAACTAAGAATTTATCAGAAGATGATTCCGCGCCTACACAGTACACAACAGAAGACGCACTTAAAACCTACAAAACCAGTTTAAATCTATTAGAGTCGGCCCTAGAAAAAGTTGAAAGTGAGGACTTGAAAGAAAACTTTATAAAGAACTTAGACAAGACGCAGGCTCTAGATTCAAATGTACCACCCCCTGAACTTATAGAGTCGAACGAACCCAGTTTAGAGATTGAGAATTTAAAAAAACCTGAAGACGTCCAATTTCAGAGTAATACACCAGAAAACGAAGTGAGAAGCCTTAAAACAGGCCCTCTACAGCCGTCTGGAATAGTGCAAAACAATCTCCAAGGATTTAGTCTTACGAAGGAAACAGTGACAGATACAGAATTTCAACTCACAACAACTTCTGTACCACCCAAGTCTTTAGATAAAGTTGCTACAGAGTTAGAGTCACTTAAAAGTGAATCAGAAACTACTAACCCGTTCCTAGAAATCATCACAGCCACCCCTCCAATCAGGTCAAAACCCAATTCTGCCCATAAAATGTCTGAAAACTCTTTAGCAAATATGCGAACCATTAATTCCACAATGTCCGCTGAAAGTTCTAACATTTCCATGTCAAAATTCAATCCAACTTCGGATTCTGCATCTAATGAACTTGCCGCCGATGAAGACCCTTCCGATTCAGACTTAACTCAAGATCAATACTTAACGTCGCCCATTAGTCAGATTATACCTCAGCAAGCAGCGGATATCGATGTGGAATCATGGACAAAACCCACTCCACCAGAACTTATATACACGGCAATGAATCCTGAAATGAACATTGAAGCACACAATCAGAATAACACCGAAACACAATACACTATACAACAACACAACTATTTTCACGAATCTAGTACAATAAGTTCTCTAGATAATACTATTCTTATTGATAATTTAAAAAATTCCTCAAATACCGCCACAGAACCAAAGAGAGTTGATAACATTTCGACGCCGACTATTATTCTGGTAACTCCAGGATCAACGTTTTCAACTACACCAAGTACAACAACCAGTACTTCAACAACAACTACTACTCCTAGTACGACAACCACTACAACGACACCATCCACAACAAGTACAACTCCATCGACTACGACAACTACAACAACATCAACGGAACCTCCAACAACAACGAGTACATCTACTGCCACAACCACAACCACAACGACTCCAATACCAACAACTCCATTGACAACAACAACTTTCCCAGTGACAACAGTGAGTCCTCAAACCACCTCTGAGCCAAAAGTCGCCTTAGGCAGTGTCAACACTGATTTGGAGAGAAACATCAAGTTGTTGGAGCAGCTCCTAGAACTGCAAGCATCGTTGAAACCGAAAAGTAGTAGTACAAGTAGTTCAACATCTTCTAGTTCAACTACAACTACAACCACAACAACACCGCCACCAACCACAACCACAACCACCAAAACAACAACCACACCCAAGACAACAGTACCACCATCAAAGGCGTCTGCAACGTCTAACTTTGATGACATCGCTTTCCTCAACACATTGGTAAGCATCTATTGCCTTAAATGGAAGTTCTTAACGTTTATTCCTCTACTTTTAGCGTCAACTCTTAGCGGGTCAACAGGCAACAAAAAAGCCAACCACATCCTCAACAACCACCACCACAACAACAACGTCGCCAAAACCAACAACTTCGACGACAACTACAAAACCGATAACAATTTCTCCACAAAACTTGCAAGACTTGTTGAATAGTTTTTCCACGCCTTCATTTTCGACGACAAGTCCTAGACCAAGGGCTCCAGATGACATCGAGTTTCTAAATTCATTGGTGAGTCTCAACACATCGTATCCCACAAACGTTCCACATCAATCCCGTTTTTGTTTCTGTTTTCCAGCGTGATATTGGTAAACTTCGTGTGACAACCTCGACACCGCCAACGTTTGCCAACCGTATCATCGAATTAGCACTACAGAACCGTCAGGTTACACCAACGTCACCTGTTTACATCACCGCAAGAACAACCACTACAACACCAGCATTCGCTCCAATGCCACCAGTCAGAAGACCGACCATACTCCCACCCAACGAAGTGAATGCGCACCGACAAGATCAAGCTTCTTTGTCGGCTGATTTGTCCTTGCTATCCACCCTGCTTGGACGACGAATAACAATAGCCGATCTGCCACAGATAACACAACAATTTGGTGGAAATCGACGACCAGCTGCTGCCACAAAGAGACCAACAACAACAACGACTCCAAGGACTACCACAACAACGACAACAACGTCGGAGAAACCCATGACCAGAGATGAGATTGCAGAAATTGAAAAAAATCTAAACCTTCTTTCATCACTGTTAGGTCGTCCCGTAACACTAAACGAACTGCCACTCATAATGCAAGACCTCAGATCTGGACGAAGGACTAAAGGAACCTCATCTGGAGCAAGGATTAACTTGATCAACCCCGCTGCTGTAAAGTCCACAACAACAACTCGACCCAAAACGACTCTCAGTGTACAATCACAGACTCCAATTAGCCACGAGGAAGTCATTGAATTGCTAAAGGACCCATCGTTTGGAACGGCTCCTGAACAGCTCAACATCTATGGCAATTCAAATGATGCAGTCCTAGCGGCGGTCCTCAAACAAAGAGGCATCGGTCCAACACATAACAACATTCCAGTCAATGTAAGTCGACACCACCTCCCTGGGGCTGTGAATAAACGTATTTTTCAAATTTTTTCTTAGGACCTCTTCCTCCAAGGACCGACACCGGCACCCTACCGTACAACTCGACCACCACCTCCACCACCACTGCCACCAACCCAAAGACGACCTCTGCTCGACGGTCTAGCATGGCTGTGGCGCACTTGGCAAGACACTGGTCCCGGCACCCGTTCATCTAGAAACAATCGTCAACCAACAGCGGCCGCTTCGACCAGACTCGAAAGCCCGCTAGTAATAGGAGCATTCGGAGACACAGCACCGCCAACAACAGTAAACTCTGGCGAAGTAAGTTGGCATTGAATGTCATATCTGCACTGCCTTGCACCTTTCCATTGCAAAAATGCCGCTTTCATCCGCTATCAATCCTTCTCCCCGTAGTCGTAGCTTTGCAAATCCACAACTCTGCTTCAATATTTACTCGTATGATCTAATCTAACTGCACTAACACACACTCACACACACACTATCCATGCTATCTCTTACCCCTTAAGATTCCAATTTCTAAATTTTAAACCCTGAAAACCAAACGAAAAAAAAAGACAAAACCAATCCTCCTGTGAACCTTGTAGGGTGGAGAGTATGCCGAATTGCAATATCCCCAAAATCCAAGCTTCGGACAGGGCAATGGTTTACTAACAGCGGCCTTTGGTGTTACAAGAGCGGTAACACAATTTTTGGGCGCTGCATTCCAGGTGAGTGTTCTTAAAGGACTATAATACGTAGACACATGTATAAAATAAAAGATCCGACGATTAACAGTATGAACCAGAGACTGGGACTCAGAAAAGATTGTGCGCTTTGATTTAGGACATTAGGACCGACGACCGGAAAACTCCTCCACCTATGCGTTGAAACAGTGGGAGTACTTGATAAAGCGAAATAGGGTTGTGTAAGGTCGCCAAGATTGTCAAAAAAGAAGGCACCAAGATGGTTTCGTCTTTAAGGAGTAAATTCTGGACAGGTACAGAGAAGATGGAGGATTGTTTCTTTCTCTTCTTTGTCCCTGCAACTTCTGCAGGAATTATTTGCGGGAACCCCAGTCGAGTGGCATGTCTACCTATAGGGCAATGTCCAATGTTAAGACATTCAATTTCTAAATCCTTGTCACGCAGTTTTAAGTCAATGATGTGTATCTGCGTAGAGTTTTTAGTGAATTACTAGATTAGCGGGGCTGGAATCCCGAGTAGCCTAAGGAAGGTTCCGCACTTGTATAGTATCCGCATTCTCTATCAGCATTTTCCTCCTTGAAGATTCATTAAATCAATGATGAGTGCTGAGTGCTTGATTTACCTTCCCTAGCTACTCGTGGGGACACAATTTCAATCCTAAATGGCGGAGGAGAAATTTTTTCTTAGCCGATAGTGGCCTGTGGCTATTCGAAACGGTCTCCTGTTTAGTTGTAAGAGTTGCTTCGTTCTTTTGTGGGAGATGATTGACAGAAAGAAACCTTCAGTTTCCATCTAGCTTTTTGCTGTTCTCATTTGTCAGTCACAGAATGATGTAGCCATCATAAAACTTGATGCTGATCCTGTTCTGTCTAGAAAGTCCGCCATTTCGATCCTTTCATGTCCTAGCAACCAAATGAGATGAACTCTGTTTGTGCTGGCTAGCAAGAATTCCTTTACATACAAGCTTCGTGCGTGACTGTCAATAACGCCTTCATTAACAGTCGTCAGTGTTGAAACTTCCATTTTAAAAAACACTGCTTCAGTCAGACAGTCTTATTGAGTTGAGTATTTTAGAGCGTGGATGGATTTGGACTCAAAATTCGAATCGAAAGTAGAAATATTTGAAGCGACAGCTCATAGAGAGTTAGAGCCTAGATTCTGGCAACCATTCATGTTGTGCGTGTTATATTTCCGCACGAATGGAAGGGACTTACAGTTTTATTACCGACTCCGAACGGCGGATTGAGAAGGTTTTTTTTTATGACAGATTAAACCCTTGCAGGTTTTGCATTGCCTGCGAGAGGTGGTGCTGCGAACATTTTGTTGGTTGTTTTGAAAAGGCTCGAACCTGTGTCCTCTCGCGCCAGTCGGCGATCAAAAAAGCCTTATAAGGTGAAAAATATTCGAACCCAGCCCATTTACTTATTGAGTATCTAAGCCTTCCCCAATCAAGTCTTTTTGAGCCTTCCTACTGGCCACATTCGATCTTCTCATTCTATCCTCATAAGATCATCGACGCCGTTCTCATAACCATGCTTTCATATGCTCTTTCATTTTTAACCTCGATAGTCACGGTCCTATATTGATTCATTACGGAGAGGTGACTAAACTTTTCATTCATTCATTGGGAAGAATTTTTGTTCATATTTTCCACACGCTAAGGGGTTACAAATACCCTTAGCATGGGCATTAGGAAAATTAAAAGGTTGACTAGGACGATTTCTTATAAAGTTATGGATACCCTCATGAGAGGCACGCCTTCATAGTCTTTTCTTCACACCGATTGGAATGTCTTTCGAAAATTTAAAACCTTAACATTTTTACACTTCGTTTTACAGGGCGACACAGAATCAACTAGTCAATGTTTTTTTTTAATAGATTCGATTTTTTAGATTAGTTTTTTATTTTGTGCACTTCAAAATTCATTACAAAATAATGTTAACAAAATAAATAAGTATGCATGGCATTGCCGTCTGCCCGATTGGCAATATATCTAGTAGCAAATTAAAGTGAATTAATATTTATCAAACGTTGCCTGATATTATTCTCTCCCGATATTGTAATGCGATTTTACAATATTTAAATAAACTGGGAACATAAACATCGTTGAGGAGCGATATGACTTGATTCTCTGAGAGGACATCACTTCCCAAGATATTCCTCCTCGTTTCTCTCAATATTGGACACCTACCAATGAAGTAGTGTGTATCCTCACTTTCTTTTAAGTTACACAAGCTGCATAATTGACGAAGATCTTCCCTGTGAGGTACATAATTAAGTTGTAGAAGTTCGCCCCGCAGCCTCAAGATCATCGCTATTTCATCAATGCTGTATTTATCTTTAAAATAGTTTTTCTGCAACAAATTGTGGTTCAAGCGGCTATAGATAGTTCTGTGTAGCGATCCCGTAGCTTCCTCTAAGTATCGTGACCTAGCCTGTTCATCGGTAACTTCAATTATCTTATAAAGCTGATTCTTCAAACACCTTACATCATCGTGGTTAATATGGATATTACAATTTCGAGCTAGTGCCATCCAGTTCTACTTTGTATAGCTTGTAGAGCTGCTATTTTAGGAAGTCTGTAATCCGGCATGCTAAGTACCTTAACTACATAGTCCACTTGGATTTTTAGCGTCTTCGTAAAAAGAGGTGCTAGACCTGTTTCCAGCATTAACATATAGTTTGGCGTGTTGGGCGGGAGATGAAAGATTCTTTTGAGGTAAAATCTCAGCAGTTTCTCGACGGTTTCATATTTTTTACATCCCCATACTTGCGCTGCATAAAACAGAATGGACTCCGACACCGCCTCAAAAACTTTGTATTTAGCACTATGGGCAATGTATTTATTTTTGAAGCATCTCCTCCATGCTAAATTGATAGCTGTTTTTGATTTTACCAGTTTTTCCTCTAGCCGAGCATTCATACTAAAATTGTTGGTAACAAGTGTTTTTTTTTAATAAATGTTTTCTCTTATAGATTTAATCGTCGGATCTTTAAATTTAAATTTTTATTTTTTTATGATTTTATTTTTATTTATACATAGGTACATAACTTTTTTTTATTTATTTTGGTGGCCTCAAATACAGTGGTTACAGACAACATACATGATTTTTGCCATATTTTGTGTTTTTTTTTTTAATAATATGTTGTACTAACTTTTGCTTAAAAATAGGTTCGTTAAAAGTCTTTTGGAAATATTATAGGCATACCCTTGAAGTCCTCAATACTTAAGCAAGTAAATGTAGGAAGACTAGGATATTTTATAGTCTCAGGAGCAAGTAACTGAGATTCTGGTAAAGTGTATCACACTAAAAGAAATTAAATTACAAACTTCCAATTCTTTTAAATCGCCAGTGTAGGAGGTTTGAAAACAACCAATTTCGTAAGTCCCTCGAGTATTTCTCAGCATGGTTTTTTTTTTTTTTTTGTCACTCGTAGAACACCATCGGCTATAAGTATATCTGAACAACACATACCAGTCTTTTTGATTCACTGGCATACACCAAGCTGAATATGTAGCTATAACCTTCTAAAGAAACTATATTTCCACGGTTTATTCTACTGCCCTTTACCCTATTCGTCGGGGGGTGGCGATGGCGCAGTGGGTAGCGTGTTCGCTTGTGACCCGACCTGTGCATGTTCGAGCCCGGTCGGGGAACAGCAACAGCCACCGAAAATAAAGAAGAGAAACGAACAAAATCTAAGTTTCTCCAACCACTGCACCAAGAAGGGGTTTCTGCCTGGGAGTCCAATGGACCGAAAACGAGTTTGAGTGCTCCTAGGATTTGGAAATTTCCTTAAAAAAAAAAAAAACTTATTCGTCGACATTTAATGTTCTTGTCAAAAAAACAGACAAATGTCAGCGACGACGTAGTCAAAGAAGGGCCCAGTCTCCATGAGGTCCCTTCAGTTGCTACAGATGGTCACATCCCAAAAGTAGTAATGAAGACAGCAAACAGCTTTTTCAGAAGGGCTTTACGCCCACTCGCAATTTGTAAATCGTGGCTACAGTTCAGTGCAATAGAAATAGGGTTTGTTCCATTTTTATGCGACTTATTTGTCGTTAGGTTGGGTTAAAGTGGCTGGAAGCTATTGCCAGCACACTTAGACCAGTTGTCCATTGTGATGGCACATGGATCTTTAGAGATTTCCTTACTTACTCGTTGAATTAATTGGAACGTCTGATGATGCAAAGTAGGTTTATCAGATGGCCTAAAGCGTTAAAGTAGAATTCTTCTATGTGGAGCCTTTTTCTCCCGGAGAGAGCTGGGCAGCTACAGAAAAGGTGGGGAATGGTTTCCTCCTCCTCTTCGTCCATGCAGCTTCTACAAAAATCGTTTGAAGGTACGCCAAGTTGCATGTTGCATGCTTGCCTATTAGACAGTGTCCTAAAATGGCACCTTTTACGAGTCTGATATACGATCTGTTGAAAGATCCAGCCTTGGCTAAATCTGCACTTGTCTAACTAGAATTTGTTCTCTCGATAGCATCCAGCTTGAATTTGAGTTTACATGTAGCGATAGGTATACCCAAAGTGCCTTTTCTGGAAGTATGGGTATATGGGTATGGGTTTATCTGCCTTACAGTTCCCTGGAATATCTCTATGCCCCGACTCCGCTATCTCTATAAGATAAGATCGGCTATGTAAAGCTTCTAACGAATTCGGAGAGAATGATTCCGAGGACCTGATTGCTGATTGACTGTCCGAAAAGATACGTATATGTCTGTGGAAGATGTCACGTTTTTCCTTGATCGCTAATATATTACCGCCTGCAATGATTTGGAAGATGGAAAGAGAGGCTGAGATTAAGCCTATCAGAGAAAACACCACCACCTACACCTTCATTGGTTTTTGATTCATCGGTGTAAAAGTGTATCGAATTATCCAGTAGAAATGCCTCATCCTCCCAGAATGGCCTGGAGGGGATGGTGGCAAGGATATTTTTATTGAAATTCAGCTTGGGTGTGGTGTAATTTGTGTTTCCTGGGAAGATTTTGAATTTGATCAAAATGGAGGGGTGGTCAAAATCTTTGGTACCCCAATGTGAAATTGATTTGAGGGGAACCGCTGAACTAACAGCCAGACAAATGGCTGCAAAGATGTCAAGGGGTGTCAGATGAAACAGAATGTGCACTCCTGCGGAGGGTGTCTTACGGAGGGCTCCGCTGAAGATGATTTCGGTTTATGGCAGAGAATGGTTACATCCTCATCACACTTAGGTCCATGTGAACCCATTGTGATACCCATGATTTGTATTATCGTCTTGTTTCTAGTCATCCGGACGCCCCGGCAAATTTGAGCAGTTTTGACGGTGATCCATCTGATAGCTCATCATGGTCGAAGAAGAATTTGCCCAGGGTTCTGTTTCTGAGTTGACAGAGGCTTGGGCAGTGTGGGAGGAAATGGGCCGTGTCCTCATGAGCCTCTTCATCACCGCATCCTTTGCAGATATCATCGTCGTCCACATAATGAAGAAATCAAGTCTAGCTCTTTGGTCGGGATTTTTTACTTCTTAATCCGAAGAAGAAGAATAACTGTCCATCAATCTCCATCTACTAGTTAACACATATCATCGGTAACCACATTCTAGGTACGAAAAAGGATCATAAGTCAGTTTGATTTGTCAGAAGTCTTCACATACATTTTAGCTTTAAGTATTCGAAACATACGAATTAGAATGCACGCATTTTTACAAAATCTACTAGAATTTTCACAACCCCTATCTTTACTAACTCCTTTTTTCTCTTTGAAAATATTCACAGGGTGCAGCAAAATCGGTGCAATCAGCATTTTCTCAACAAGCCGTTCAACAAAATAGTTTAGTTGGCCTAAGCGGTTGAAGGGAAGGATTGTCTTAAATTTAGAATTTTAACATATTTTTTTACAAAATTTATTTATTACAAAAAAAAAATTAATTATAACCAACGAATTCTCAAAAAAAAAAAATTAAAAAAAACGAAACAGAACATGTCCACAACAGCACAAATAAAAGGTGATCCCTAGTCCTTAGGAACAAAAAAAATAAAATAATAATTATTATTTAAATTAAGTTTTAAAAAAACCTACATAATATATGTAAATGTTTTTTAATTGTACTAAAAGAGTTGACAGAGTTTGAGGAATTTTGGAGACTGTATAGTTAAAAAAGTAAAGGAAGAAAAATAATTTTTACTCGCAACAAAGTACACTTACATTAAAATTAAAATGTTAAGTATGCTTTATGTACTTCTTTCATAAAAGGTGGTTATGTAAGTCTTTTATGCGTGAAAACATAAAATTTCCTATTTAAGTTAGAGCTTAAGCAATGATGGTGCATACTGTAGTGTAAAGTGTCGAGACTTTGGGTTTTTTTTTTTCTTTTTGTCTAAACAGGAAATAACCTTAAGGAATGCAACAGAAAGGAAAATAATTAATTTATTTGTTATTGTGATTGTTTCCTTATTTTCTATATAAGCAATAAGTTTTCTTTTTTTTTTTTATTTAATTTTAATTTTTATGTTTTGTAAATATTTTTGTAATTTTAAGAATTTTTATTTTAATTTTATACTTTTATGAAAATAAATATTTTTATTAAATTTTGTGCTGTGTTTTGTATATGCTGATTAACGGTTCCGTGAGGCAGAAATAAGGTAGCTATATGCGTCTCCAGTCAGCTCTATCTTTAGCTAGCTGCCGCCAGTTTCACACGTTGATTTGGTTCAGGTCCCCTTACACTTGCGTGTGCCACCTGAGTCATGGTCTTCCTCTACTTCGAAGATTTTTCGGACCGGAGCATAGGTGTCCATCCGCTCTACATGACTCAGCCACCTTCGTTGTTGGACCTTCACTCCTCTGGCTAAGTCGATTTCCCTGTAAAGTTCGTCGTTGTATCTCTTCCTCCACTCACCGTTTGTGCAAACAGCCAAGGTCAACCTCATCCACTTTTGATAAAGTCCATGCCTTTGTCCCATTGAGCAGGACTGGGTTTTATAAAGGGTCACTTTAGTTGTTCGAGAGATGGCTTTGTTATTTAATTCCCTTCTAAGGCCAAAGAAGCAGCGATCGGTAAGAGTTATTCTTCGTTCGATCTCAGCGCTGGTGTCGTTGTCTGAATTGATAGCGGAGCCTAGGTAGATAAAGTCCTTCTTACCTCAAATTTATATCTGTCTACAGTGACGTTCTGTCCGAGAAGTTGATGTAAGGTGTCCTTTCTTGTTAACAGCTCTGTAATTGGTCCTGCCTTTATTGACTGTTAAACTCATCTTCGCCGCTTCCTTCTCAATACTCATGAAAGTGCTACTGACATCACGCTGCATTCCTTTGATTATGTCAATATCGTTCGCTTTGGCGAGTTATTGGACGGATTTTTGAATGATTGTGCCTCCGGTGAGTTTTGCACTCTTCTTTCAGAGATGCTGTTGAAGAAGTCGCATGACAGCTCGTTGCCTTGTCTGAATCCTTTTTCGACATCAAAGGACTTTACCGACTTTGATGGAACAGCGTGCATTCTCCATTGTTATCCTGCACAATCGGATGAGTTTGACAGGGATGCTAAAACTAGACATTGCTCTATATAGCTCGTCTCTATAGATGCTGTCATACGCGGCCTTAAAATCGATGAATAGGTGGTTTGTATCGATTTGGAGCTCCTGGTGAATATTTGGTCGATGATAGACTTTCCTTTGCCTTAAGCCACACTGATATGACTGCCGTTCACACAATACAGGAGATACGATCAGGGTTTTTTTTTTTATAATTCACTAGCGCTAAAAGAGTTATGAATACAGACGATCACGTCACAAAAGCAATAATGATGGCAGGTACACACTTGATAACATAGTTTCCACTTCCAATCTCACATTACGCCTTTTTGGAGCAAAGCATCGAACTTAACGATACTCCGTTTCAATCCAATGTTGACCACCAACGCCAAGTGCTGAATGTCCTTACCCCAGCTACTCGTGGAAACGTTTCCTTGTGACCGTAAACGAGGAGTCACTCAGTGTAACGCAAATCAGCTGATAGCCCATAAGAAAGAGAGAGTTGCCTCACAGAAATCTTAGCATGTCAAAAACCCTCAAAAGGGAGTAACCATCTAGTTGCACATTCTGCAACCCTCTTAGTGAAAACAAAACAAATATCAAAACATTTTCATTGCACTTTATGACTCCTAAGGGACGCCACAATCAATTGTATTTCTCAAAACATTACAAGTGAATGCTTTCTAATAAAACGAATTTTAAAGTGTTTTGCCATCGTTTTGTGGAAACCGAATTTGGTAAACAATAACAAAATACTTATCTTTGTGTGTGAGAAATCACTATTGATTGCTTCCATTGCCAAGGGCAATTGGCTACATAAACACTCGTACAGTGGCGGTAGCTCTATGCAACTAAATTATCGTGTTAAGTATCCAAAAACATGCCAAGAGAATGAAATTCCATGACGCGAAAAAATGGTAAAGCCCTTTTATTTTTACGACTTTCCTTAGCACTAATTTCCCAAGCTTAGATTAAATGTATATTTGTCTACCTCATTACAGTTAAACAAAAATTTATACAACAAGTGGTATAGATAAGTTAAGCGGTGCTATATAAATATTTTAATCGAAATCTAAACAGAAACGGATGGAACAACCTAGATTTCATTCATGGGTAGTCGATAGAGGGGTGTGAGTTTACTTTTTGATTGGAAGTCATAGAGGACATACAGAGCCTGTGGGCTTATATTTTGTTACAAACTTACAGAGTTCAACTTTTACTCAGGCTTGACGAGGGAAATGACTTTCAAGATCGAAATTTATAAATCTTCGATAAGCGTCAACAAAACTCTTCTCAACAGTTGACATCAACACCAACGTCGAGCTCTAATATCGAACATAATGCGGAGGCCTTAATCGCAAGGAAGACAAAGGAAAAAACCGGTGAAGGCGGTGCCTCGAGGCGACAAGGTTGGAGACGAAAAAAGAGGTTGCTTTAGTTGGTAGAAGTCCGATATGAATGTGAACACGAATGTGATGGACGTGGCTCAAATGGTTTTGAGGTAAGGGTCCGAGTTCGAATAAACGGCTCTTACCATGCACCACTCTGAGAAGTTAAGCCTTGGCACCTTATTGCTTGGTGTTTGGCATCCAAAACTGATACTTCAAAACCACAGTATCACGGCTTGATTTTAAAGTTCAAGCGATCACGGAAGTCAGAAAGCTTGATCTGATAGACCAGATCACTGTTCCCAAGACTTATGAAGATAGAAGGTTGATGGAAGATCAAGAGATCATTAAGTAATAAGGCAACGTGCCGCGTATTGTGATTCTTGTATTCTTCTCAATCAAATGCTTATTCCTGGAGTGTGCCACGAATTAGGCTATACGTGCCTTCGTACCTTAGCTTGAAAAAAACGAAAGAATTGACTTCACAAAGTCGTTTGCAAGGGCCTATCCCGAGGAACTAAGCAGACTATTCAACAACTTAATCACCCCAATCTTACTCCCTATGAACTCGGTCGAAGGTGGATGAAGATACCCTTGGTCGCTTCGAGTAAAATTTCTTCGTAAGGTATTTGGTCATACTTACGTTGACGGGCTTTAAAGGAGGAGATTCAACGACGAATAATACGAGCTGTAGGAAATGCGACATCGACCTGGTCAATGGTCGTTTGGGATGGTTAGGACATGTGGAGCGAATGGACACCAACGAAGAGATAACGCAGTAGAGGAAGACTTCGCCAAAGGTAGCGAGGACAAGAAGAAGGAGACCTCATCCAACTTGAAGTCATTGGAGGCGGTTGCGACCTAGATTCAACCCGAACTGTAGCGCTAAGAAAGCTTAGGTGACAAGCTTAAATCCCGAAAATGTAGAAATCTACACTTGTACCAGAACTCAAGGCATTGTGAAGCCAATCCACTTTTAATTCGTTTTTCAATCATAACTTTAAGCAAGTAAGTAGGTTAGGTTAGGTTTGGTTAGGTAGGAGGGTTGACAAGGAAAAGAATTCCTTTCCCCAACGCTCTTAGGTCAATGAAGACCCATCGTGATGCCCTAGGGGTTACAGCCCCCTTACTGGGAACCATAAGCCTATATTCAGCCCGAAGCGCTGATGAATCTTTGTATATCAAACACACACTTGTTCTTTTAGATCCTGAAAAAGATGTCTTCTTGGGATCTTAAATCTAATTTGCCAGAGTGCTGGACAGTGGCAAAGAAAGTGTAGAGTGTCCTCATCTACTTCTTCGTCACAACATCAATACTAGTCTTTTTGTATAGTAATTCAGCATGTTCTGCCCGGTGATGGTACCTATAAAAGAAAATAAGGATAGTTTATCCATTTACAGGATTCTTTCCATGGTTTTCTTGTAACACAGGAGCTGAGCGCATTCTCATCTATCATTTGCAGTCCCTTAAATTTTGTTCCCAACTCCCTGTTTGAGGTTATAGGGTGGAATTTTAGCGATGGTATCGGCTTAATCCGAATCTAATGAAGATCCTTTCCTTGCCAACTCGTAAGCTGCCACGTTACCAGGTCCCCCTTTGTGTCCAGGGACCCAACAGAGTCTTAAAAGTAACTCAGCCTTTGAGCTTCTTGAAGCTAATCTTGCATTAGATGTTCAGTCTTAATTTAGATTTTTACCAATCTTTTTTTTTCTAATTGATCACGGATGGAAAAAAGCGATCGTGACCGGGTTTAACAAGGCTAGAAAGTTCCAGTCT
This sequence comes from Criorhina ranunculi, assembly GCA_951813785.1. NCBI lineage: Eukaryota > Metazoa > Arthropoda > Insecta > Diptera > Syrphidae > Criorhina > Criorhina ranunculi. The sequence goes on along the minus strand of OX638382.1, from coordinate 8,284,479 downwards.
AAGGCGTAGATGCTACGTGACCAGCAAATTCTATAGGAAATCGACTGTCGAAATATTGACGTAAGCATTGTTGTTCTACCAAAAAAAGACTGGCTCTCCCCTAAAATTTTAATTTTAAAATTAAACATATGTTCCTCGAGCCATATTTGCCACATTTATCGCTTAATAATGCGCATTACCACTGTTTAACTAATTTATTGTTAATCAAACAAATAATGTCAACATCAACAACCATACTGATTCAATCTTTTCGCAAAACAAATATAAATGTATCTTGTTTGCCTAGCGGTAGCTTATGCAGAATTCTTATCGCACCTCCACACCTATAAAACCCAGCCTAGCCAAACACAATCAAAACCAGCACCATCTTTGCATTTTTAGTATCAAAATGCAAAACCTGTACCCGCTCCTAAGCAAACAGAAAAAAAAACACAAATTTTTTGCCATAGTATCTCAACATTCGTATTTGAATATCTATTTATAGAAAAACTTATTTTATTACAAAGAAAAATATAAGTACGTATGTATAAAATTTGCTTATAGATTAATTCTTAATTGTATCTCAGAGTTAGGATTGATTTTTTTTGGTTTAAAATTTAAATTTCTTTGTAGGACTTGTTTCGGTCTTGCTCTGTTCACGACACTGTTGACAATATGGATAGTAGGAGGCATCTGGCGATGGTGGACATTCCAATGATTCCTTGGGACGAATTGGAAAGTGTATCCAATGTGGACATGGCATCTGTGGCGGTGGTGTTGTTGGAAATGGCATTTTGATTTTTTTGTTGTTGTTGTTGTTTCACGCAAAACTTCTAACACGAGATATTTTTGAAGAACTCCGGACTTTCGTTTGGTATCTCCACATTCAAGAGAATTAAAAAAAAAAAAAAAGCCGACTACTTCGCTCCTACAACGACGATACAATGTGAACTGAAACTGAAGTCGAAAAATATATTCAACTAGAGTCGCGGAACGCCACACCGTACCCTATATACTCGAACTGAAGCTGAAGATTGTAAACAATTTTTTTTTTTTTTTTCTGTTTTTGCCTCTTCTGTTTTCGCTTGTATTTTTTTCAAAATTTCATAAAACAAAACCAAAAAAGAAAAAAAAAAATCTAAGAGCTCTTTCGATTTAAAAAAAAAAATAAAAAATGATACGCGTTTTGATAATATTTTTTGTTTACCCGCGTTGAATGCGAAACCGGATGAAATTTGATTTTTTCTTTTCTACCGTGACTGGGTGGTGGCAGAGAGGGGGCGGGCGGACTTGAATGTGGTAATCATTTTTTTTTTACACATATTCTGTGTCTAGGTGGCACTTGATTATCTGCTTTGCCACATTTATTCGCTTTGAAACCCAAAACCTACACGCCTGAGCAAAAGAGATTAATGCTTAGAAGAGGGCTCGGCCTCGGTCTCGGTTTTTGCTTCGGCTTCGGCTTCGGCCCCCTGAGCAACATGGTGGGGTTGGTTACTAAATTAAGTCATATTTCTTGTTTTTGTCGCTTTTTTTTGTTGGTCACTAGGGAGTTGGTGTTATCTTGAGTTGAAGGCGATACAAATTTGCGCAGTTTTTCGTAAATTAATTGCATCATTATCAGCATTAAATTGTCCGTTACGGATAAGCAGTAATAGAGTAAATCAATCATGATAATAAATCTATTAAGCGTTATCTATTCCAGTTGGAGTGTGTTGAATGAGAGCATCCGTTTGGGGGAACTTAACAACTTTGCAATTTGAAATAATTCATAGAAATTGTGTAAATTTGGTGGTGCACTACTTAGTTGAGAGCCTAAAAGTATGCTAAAGATATGTTCAGACGGTTGTCAAGTCTACTAATGTGCTGACAATAAGCTGCCAATGACAAACTGCTTTACAACGTTAAATTGTCAGTTAACTAGGGTGCATCCTTGACCGTAAAATGACATGAAAAAGAACATTTCAGAAAGAATGATGAAAGCTTCAATCGCCTTTTTCGCATGCAGCAAAATTGTTGGTAGGAAATGGAGTCCTAAACCCGCGATCATCCACTGGATGTATACAGCCATTGTCAGCCGCATTCTGACCTATGGATGCTTAATCTGGTGGCCAGGAGAGAAAACTACAAATCTCAAGGCACTCATCAAGATACAACGACTAGTATGTATAGGCACCACTGGCGTCAATAGAATCACAACAACTACAGCACTGAAAACTATACTTGCCCTGATTCCATTATGCCTAAAGGAAGCAGCCGCGAAAGTGCCCTGCGGTTAAAACAGTAGCGAGGTGGACAAAACTAGAAACTGACTGGGACTACTTCACACCATCTCTTGATTTCAGCCTAAGCATAAGAACAAACATCCTCTCAAGTAACGAGTGGGCCAGCGAAAGGACCATCAACCCGACGAAAATTTCGATTTTCACAGACGGGTCAAAAACCGAAGAAGGAGTGGGTTCTGAGATCTACTCACTAGAATCCAACATTACCCGGTCAATAAGACTTCGGAACCAGGGCAGTGTGTCTCCAGCGGAAGTCCTAGCCATCGCCAATGCAGCCCGAGAACTAACATTGAAGCTAGTCTCTTGGAAAACCATTGACATTTACATAGACAGTCAAGTCGCTATAAAAGTCATTTCATTCAAAGTAGTAAAGTCAAAACTTGTAAAACGTTGTCGTGACGAGCTCAAAAGGACACAAAGGTATCCACGGGAATGAAATGGCAAATGAGTGAGCCAGGAATGGTTCGGAACAGAGTCTATCACTCAGTCTTTTTATTTTTGTCTTTTCAGAATGGGCATTCTACGTTAGAGGAACACAATGGATCCGTAAAGATCCAAGTGAAGGCTACCTACTTTCTTACCCTCGCCAGGTCTGGACATTACGGACATAAATCCCCGAATTCACACAAAGACTGGTAGCCGGTATAAAATAGGAATGTGAAGGCTAGCTCTCTGACAACTTCAACTGAAGCTCGAGTAAATGGGTGTCAATCTAAACTTAAGGTCGTGAGCTCAAGGCGCAAAGACTCGCTTTATTGGGTCTCAGAACATACAAGTGTCGATCGCAATGAGAAAGCCGAAAAACTAGCAAGGATAGCCTCCGATCTGAACCAAATAATGGTCGACAATCGAGTTGTTGCTTTTGTGAGTTTCAACGCTGGCGCTGGACACTTGATAGGTATTCGAATCAGCTAAAGGGCAGCACATGCATCTGCAGGAAAAGTACTGCGCTACAAGCATCTTCGTCTTATCAGATTTTGGGTTCAGTTTCTTCCACTCATAGCAATCGTAGTCAATTTGCCAGTCGGCTGATAGGAGGAATTCTACTTCCTGTCCAATCCACATTCAGATCTCGGAAATTGTGCTCCTGTTGTCGTCGCCGTATACGCAAAGAGAGGCGAAAGCCTGCTTGCGCATCTTGTCCAGACGAATAAGGACATTGCTTAGAAAAGAAGCATTTGAATTCGTCAAAGTTTAATGGGTTCCCATGGGCATGGTATCGAAAGGATTCCTGGAATTAGGTTCGAGAACGCGTACCTGTTGGCTGACAAAAATGTAAGCGATGGCATTGCTTTCACTGAGTTACTTGCCGTCAGCTGTTTTGAAGGCAGGGTTGCAAATTGGGAACCCGAAGTAATGCCACTTTCACTTTGGCCCCAGATAAGTCCAAAGTGTTCCTGTAGTCATCGTAGCCGATTGCAGAGATGATCTGCTGAACACTGTCAGTACGGCCGATCTATTGCGCTACAAAAATCAAAATGGTTTCAGGAGAAGAGTGGGCTTCCTAACCCTGGTGTATCACAATGGACCTACATACTTTTGACTGATGTATCGGCCTTCAAACTCAAAAACTTGAAAAATTTGCTTTCGAGCATTTGACAGACCTTTTGATTCTTTCTGCCGCATAGGTTAACGTGACCTACATCGCGCACTTGCCGGTGCTATTCTAGATAACATTTTTATTTTTTTGCAACAGAATTCTGTTTCCACAAATTTCGTCAACCTTGGCTGATAAGCGTGGCTATAGAACTTGTGTTATCAAACGAAAGTTATTTTTGTAACTATCTTGCGATAAGCCACGCGCATACGATAACAAATGACTTTTCATTTAAGTGCTTCCGACGCACTCAAATTATGGGCTTTACCCGCGCCGCATCTTATCATGTTTTTCAATCTAAACGGACAATCTAGATGACCAATTCATGCCGTAGGCCTTGAAAATAAGCATTGAACGCGTCCTGGGACTAAGTTTAAAGTCCACGATCTACAATGACAGAGATACTTTATTCGACGTTCAAGTTAATCGCTTGAGGTCTATGATGCAGAGGCTTTAGCTGTTAGAAAGCGTCTTTCTAGCAAAGAAAAGTGCTTCACAAAAACACCGATGTATTCGTATTGCATCACTCAACGCAATTAAAATTTATTTAACTTATAACGACAATTCATAAAAAATAAACTTCAACTTAAATTTTAGTAACAAACTTCCAACTTAAATCACAGGAAGTCATCGCATGTAATATCACAAAAGAACACTTGGAACTTGGCACCACCATTACGCCTTGATGCGCGTCTAATTTTGGTCACACACCATGGCCTTTGGGTGTCGATGGATGAAATTATAAAACTGCTTCTGGTGTTGGTATTCCAAATTTTTCTCCTGCAAATCGTAGGACGGTAGTTTGAAACGACACTTATCGCAGAAATCGTCTGCACACTGAAGACAGGTCCTTCGAATTGGAAACTGTTGCCAATGTTTACACGGCATTCGTCGTGCTGAACTGATGGGAAACTGAATTTCCTGTGTAGACGTAGCAGTATCCATGATGAGCTTCACTTTCAAACTAAATCGACTGTCGTAAGTCACAGCTAACTTATCAGTTCTATTCGTTGGACACACCTTTATCGGAGGCCGACGTAAACAACACTATTTTATTGCGTTCACACGAAACCACACTAAAAGTGCAATACAATACAGACAAAGGGAACTTGCAGTAGAGAGGAGGATAACCCCTCTGTCATAAAATTATGGAATAATGTGTAGCTTTTCAAAGCTTATTTTTTGCGCTGCAATAAGTTGCATTGCCTTGTGTCAAGTACAGGTGGGTTTTGCATGATCAAATTGTAAATAAATACAGCCACGCTTACATATATTACTCTATCGTGACGCAGGTGGCTATGGCTGTGACTAAAGATTAACCGGAATCAAGTCATGGTCTCGTTGGTGATGTATGCTAATTATTTTAGGGGAAACTGTCATTGCTACCTAAATGAACTATGTTACGATGACGTTTGAACACAGTTTTACAGTCTAGCTATTGGAATTCTAGGTAATTCTCTACTGAACAGATGCTGGTCATGGAGAACCAGAGACCTTTGTTGATTCTCATAACACGAGAGGAAATGGCTTACGAATGCAGCGCTTTCATTCGTTTACTTTCGACAAGGCACTGCACAGCTGTCTCTTTCCAGTTTCTCTATTCGAAAGCGTTTAAGAACCTCGCTGTTCCTTTTGTTTCAGAGAAATGCACTCAGATGCAAACTTGGCTTTCCACGCGCACCAACACTCAGAGGATGAAACATAGCCTAGACGACACAACCTCACAATCTTCAAGATCGTAACGATCCCCCAAATGCAACGAACCCAATCAAAAACAATTGATGGAAGGCAGGCACCATTTTGAACGTTTACACTTTCCGAGCCATCAGCATTGACCACCATTTCGTTGTAGCCAAATTATATCTACGGATACTTCAAACAGTGTAATCCGGGACGACTGAAAAACTAAGAGACTGTCGGAGAATAGAACCTTAACTTTTCTGGAAATTCCATGCCCCCATTATCAATTGCAAAAGTTCAGTACCTAGTTACACTGGCAAGAAACCATCGAAAGTACCCGCCTCTGCTGCAAGGAGGACGTTACGTTATTGATACATGTGTTCCGGAGGGTTGTTCACAACCCTTAGCAATGTAGATCCTCTTGAGAATCCTATTGTGAAATCCCTTGACATTAGAGATTACACCAACTTGAAACATGAAATTGTATCCGATGAATGGAATCTCAGAACATACTTCGTTAACGAGCTCCTGACCAGTGGAGCGTCTTTGCCTTAGAAGAAAATGTAGGAGTAAAGCCCTCTTACCAATTACTTAGCAGGCGTTGAAAATTATTCTCATCATCCTAGCCCTGATGTACGCAGAAAAAGTAACATAAAACTTGCCAAGTTCGAAATCATCGGCTCAGATGAGTGGGACGTACTCGTTAACAGCGAATTAATGAACTCCGAAGGGGAAGCACGGTAGAGGTAGATCTTGCCTAAGGAATAGGAGGAGTGCTCAACCAACTTGTCGTTTGAAACTGCAAACAGATACCTAAGGATAACGTGTATGCTCCTTACCAAGTCATCGACTGCCTGTTTGAAGAGCTCGGCAGTCAGGACGTCCGCTCAAGCAACTTTGTTGGACTTAAGCGTAGACATGGCTATCTTCACTTCATACAGGTCGGGTGAACGTAGTCGTTGGTCTACATCATCCAGATTAAAAGGTTCATTCTGCCTGACAGCGATATTTGGTTCGTCATCGATTTATACAGTCTTCAAAAATGCTCTTTCCAAATCCTCTTCATCGACTGCGACTTTACTACTATGTTCCCTTATTCGTCTCTACAGGCTTCGGTTCAGACTTTGTGTCCTTGGCATGTTTTTTTTTTTTGTTACCTTGGAGTAGCATCTCTCAATTTCCTCGACAGCGTCCTCCTTATGCTCCTTCTATTTCCTCCTGAGAAGCCGGTGTTCGTGTCGCCTCTTCTGCTCGTAGAGATCGTGAGCAGCTCTAGCCGCTTTGTATGCATGTGCTTGCTGGCACTCGTCATCAAACCAGAGGATTTGTTGTGATAGCCGACTGAAACCCAGCACATCAGAGGCGGTATTTCTGATGGCTTTTTGGCAATGTTGCCACTGGTCTTCAAATGCTTAGTGTTGGCGGTATAGGACCTCTTAACAGATTAAGGGAGACTCGATCTGGAAAGGATTTGACGATCTCTTGCGATTGTAGCCGTCCGACGCTTGTCTTTGCGATGTTCGGGATATACGCTTCCGTACCTTAGCTACAACAATGTAATGATTCGAGTCGATGTTGGCCCCTCGGAACGTTCGGACATCCATAATATTGGAGGAGTGCCTTGCGGCTAAAACAAGGTAATGGTCCGAGTCGATGTTAGCCCCTCAGAACGTTCGGACATCCATAATACTCGAAGAGTGTCTTGCATTGATCGCAATGTGGTCAATCTGGTTGACGGTTGATTGATCAGGAGATCTCCGGCAGCCTGAATCTGTTATCGGAGGTGGTGTCGTATAGGCTATACCTTCCGACAGTACTAACAGAGATGACCTCTCTTCCAATCTTAGCTAGAGCACTGCCCGTGGGTCTTCTCCAAGAGCTGATTAAAGTTATTTTTGATGTTGTCATCTTTTTCCTCTGTTGGGGCGTGTGCGCATATAAGGCTGAAACTGTTTAAAAATAACTCCTTACTCCATGTGTATCAACCCTAAACGATTCTACTACAGTTTTCCACATCTACTTCTACTACAATCGACAAACTGTCAAAATGACAGCTGTCAGTGGAACACCCTATTTTCCTCCACCTCGAAAATGAAACTTGATAAATATTTTAGTTTTGATTTTGCATTTCGTTTGTTATCACGTGTGGGTTCGCGTCGCATTTAATTAATTTCTCTTAAATTATTAAAAAAAAAAAAAAATACTAGTATAATTCAACAACTCAAGTGTAAAGTGTTTTAGTTTGTTATGATTGCAACAACACTAATTGCTGAATTGTGGTAAATTTTATTCAAAAAAAAAACCTCTTCTCCTCAGATGAATTTTAAATTAATTTCTAATTTTGTTTGTTGAATTTTGATATTTCTAACAAAACTTTGTATCTCTTGTCCATTTGCATTGCTTAACTGAGTAGAAAAACGAGGCAAAAACGCTTCAAAAAAAAAATTCACCCTTGAGGTTTCCATAATACAAGTAGATTCCTCTTCATTATTTCCGTTTCCATTTAGTTTTCCAAATTCACTTTGAAAATTTGTGCAAAATTGTGTAAAAAACAAAAACCAATCAAAAAGTGTCGTCGTGTGTAAATAAACTAACGAAAAAACCCCCAAGAGTATCTAGAACAACAACCTAAGCGACACTTAACACAGAACAAAAATGAATAAAAGTAAGCAATCCGTTACAACACCGTGGAACTTTAAGTAAGTGTGCTGACATTTTTTACATCTTTAACGATTGTCTTCTTTTTTTATCTTTTTCTTTGTTTTTGTTCAAGTTCGTCGCTGTGTTGTGAAATATATATTCGTACAAGCAATTTTTTTTTTGTGATTCTTTATGGATATGTTGCCTTTCCGTTACGTAATTTGTTGTCCATAAGCTTGTTATCTCGTGGTGCTCTCAAATCGATCGGTCAAGGATAAAGTTTGTGTCCACAATTTCATCTGTCATTGGTATCAAGAGGGTGTATTTACATGTTTCATTTTTAATTTGCTTGTTGTTTTACGATTTATATGTTACATCTGTGCTTCTTGTAGTGTCTATGCATTGTTTCATGAGTACGTACACTTGCTAATTGGTTTATAGACAAGTGGTTGGAGTGACCTCAATAGATTTGCTGCCTGGAGTGGTCAGCATGGTCAGGTGTTTATTTCCTTTCCTACGTATGTGAGTTGATTTCTATAAATAAATGCAAATCTCAGTTCGATATTGCTCTGTCTGAGGAGATTGACGAAGAAATAGACGCGAACAACAGTTGATGCGATTTAGTGTACAAAACCGGATTCGTAGACATGAATCATTATCACCTAGTCATGGGAGGGGTGGTTGTTTGTATTTTTTTTTTTTATTGAAAAACTCACATGTGGATCGAATTGCGCCGCACTCGAGAGGTTTGGCGTTCCAATAGACGTTGTTCCACTATACATTTACAAGGTGATCGTTATGCTGTCAGCGAATTTTTGCTTCAGTCGTCGAGAAACTTGTTTATCGCTTTTTTTGTTTTTTTTTTTTTGCGCTGAGTTTGCTCACAAATTGTTGGTTTGATTTGAATTTTATTTTGTGTAAACAGAACATAGGTTGACAGATCCGGTGATCTTTGTATTTGCTATCTAGATGCGGACAGTGGAATAGATCAAGCTTCTTGTTCTAGCGGAATAGAAGAACAATCTTGATGTCTTTTCTCTGAAGCGATCCGAATTAAACTGGTGCCAGGAATAGAAAAGGCCAAGCAGAGAACAACAACTTGACTATGAACTCAAGTAAATCTTTACTGACACTTTGTTGAAGGTAACAGCCAAGTACACATTTCCCCGCCCACACTCATAGTAAAAAGAACATCCCAGCTCCTGCATCAGTTTCAGACAGATTTCCTAAAGAACACTGTTGGTTGGAAAGCATGGAATTACCAGCAGAACACACACCAACATACATATTTAGAGCAACAGCTCATAGAGAGCCAAGACAACCATTCATGTTGTGCCGGTTATACCTACTTTTCGCACGAATGAAAGGGACCTACCGATTTATTGCCACTCCGAAGGTTTTTCATGACAAATTATACTCTTGCAGGTTTGTCATGCCTGAGAAGAGGTGGTGCCACTAAAAACCTTTGGTAGTTTTGAGGCTCGAACCTGTGTCCTCTTGCTCAGCGATCCACCGCATCACAATTAGTTCAGATAACGTGGAAAAAAAAATAAGCCGAGAGGTTGAATTTGCTAGGATTCGAGCCATAAGCTCGCTCTTTAGTACATCATACTAACCATGGCAACCACAAGTCGGGGAATTCTCAAGAAATTACAAAGCTTGTTTTTGTATGGAGTGAGTGAATACTGCCAGATAAAGAATATCGAGGCTCAGTGAAATTCGCTGCAAAGAACATTCCTCCTCGTCTTTACTGGGACGACTAGTTGGGCCTGAACAAATACCCTACAGCTCTTCATGTTCGTAATGCTCTCTTGAGCTATAAATGAAAAAATTCCACTATGATCCACACGTGAAGAATAAGAGAAATTCCCCCCAGTAGTGTTATCTCCATTATTGGCCAGTTGGTTATGAGCAGAATCTGGGTGAGACTAGCTAGATATGCTCAAAGTGGTCATATACGCGGACGACGTGATTTTAATGTGACGTCTGATTAACTAAGCTATGAGAACTGGTCTTGTATCTTAGTCAGTTGTGGACTGTCATTTTCGTTTGAGGTTAAGGACAGTTGCCCTAAGTCATGGGCGGCGATCAACCTTTCCGATTTCCAAGAACACGCTCACTAGAAGCTCAACGCAATGGCTTCGTCTAACCATAAATATGCTTCATGCCTCGAATGCTTATCGGTTTACCCTTCAGCCTACCTTCGGACGCAGAGATTACTTCTTTAGCCGTACAACACGAATGTAAAATGATCTTCATAACTCGCTGTGTTTCTTCATCAATACAATCCACACAAAATTTAAAACCAACGTGCATCGTAATCTCCTTCGTCTCTCCTCTAATTTCCATAAGGGTAGTCATAACCCCTTTTGCAATCGATCTTTTTCGTTTGCGATTGGTTGCCATCTAACGATATGCCACCATCCCGCCACAATAGTCTCGACTGAATCTCACTCAGGTCAGAGATTTCGTGGCGGAAGAGGGTGCTCTTTTCCATTTGGAAACCATGAAGTAATTAACAAAAGTGATTAACAAAATGTACATATAGGTATGCACGTGCCTTACAGCTCTTGATAAGTTCAGTGGAATTCATTCGATAAACACGTTCCCAATGTCTCAAACATCTCGATTACACCAACGACGATCGCGTTGAGGGATAGATCAAGGGGGTGACTCTTACGTCTGGAAATGTAAACTTGAGTACAAATGTGTCTTAATAGATTTAAGAGAATCATAATCTATGACTGCCACCCCAATAAAGTCCGGTATCTAAATTTTCCATCGCATTAGCAAAATCAACATCCAATCGCAGCCGTATCTTTCAAGAATCTACTAATAGTTTGTCGTGAGAATTCATTAGAATGTGCTTCCTAAACGAATTCATTTAAACTATATCACTCACTACTACCGATGCAGTGTGAATTCTTGTGCCAAAAGTTAATGAAGCGCGAGAGAAAAAAAACGCCCACTTCCCACAAAACTCACCGGACACTGATGTTTATTTAATTTTTAACTCGAGACAACTATGTATTATATGACGCTGGAATGGATTTTTACTTTATTATCTCATGTGGATGATGTAGGAGGGGGAGATTTAATTATAGTTTTTCAAAAGAAGAGAAACAAATGTAATAACTCATGCATTGCAACACAAATGTATGTGTGCATCGGAGTGCGTATATGCAATGAAAAGCATAAAAGCGTGAAAACTCATAAACTTTATGAAAAAAATTTAATTAATGCCAAACGGTTTCAGTTCTGCTTGTGTGTACGTGTGCATTTTTTGTAGTGCAATGACTTTTGCAATGGATTTCGACGCACTTGATGGTGGAAGCTTAGACATTTCATAGCGGAAGTTCCGGTCAAATGGATGTTGTATCTCAAAGTGATGTGTAAACAATGAAAAGTCAGTAGCCAATGCCTGTGTAGTCATGGATACGCAATTTAATTAAGAGAAGTCAACGATTAAGGCCCAACCATAATTGAGCTAAATCTCGTACATTGTCGTACAGAATTGCACAATTACAAAGCGCTTCCATGCGTACAATCCGTACGGAACGCTGACAGACGAGGACAATTCAACTAAGGCATGCAAAATGATTTGATATACATACAGTCGTGTTTACTTAATACAATTATGGGTGCTTCGACGTGCGAGGGCGGCGCTTTTGGGCAAGACATGGGGCTTATCACCAAAAAAGAGTTCTTTGGCTCTGTAAAGCGATTGTAAGACTTTCCTTAGCATATGCGTCGGTTGAATGGTGGCTATTTTCACTAAACTCCAAAGAACGGTTTGTCTCGGCTGCACCGGAGCTTTTCCTGGCCCTGCTCTAGATGCAATGCTTAATTTACCACCCCTTGATGCTTCTTACATCATGGGCGAAACAATTAGAGCCATCTTCCGTTTAAGAAGAACTGGTTTTGAGGACCTTGCGCGGGAAATATCTTTTAACTCAAATCTTATGGATACGCCATCTGACGCAATGGTTCCGGAATCAAGACTACTGTGCAGATTTATGGTCGACTTTCCCTGTGCACAGGATTACAGTCGAGTTTTCACAGATCGCTCCAAGGCCAGTAATGGCTCAAGTGCTGGAGTCTTTGTGGAAAGTGACAACTTTAGACTGCACTTTCTCCTAGGTGAGTTCTCTGATGACCCTACCACCCCAGGTTCAAAGGAGAACTTCTTTGACTCTGAACCCACGTTAGGTTTGCTCGTATCTTCGGTTAGGGCTTCTAGCAAACACAACTGTAGGTGAACAACGCTCTAGGATTCAGGTAGACTAAACAGATTCTTCCCGACATCTGTAAGAAGTTCGCGGAATTCTTACTGTCTCTCAGCAGAGAAGACTGCAGACAACTTATTGGCATTATTACGGGCCACTTCGCCTTTGCTAAACATCTCAACATGTTAGGTTTAAGTGATTTCACTTAGTCACTTCGAACTCAAAGACAACCTTTCATCACATTGCAGTCGGCGACGTGGTAAACCTACTCATAATCCAGAAGCCAAAATAAAAATATATTACACCCTTATCTAGCCTGTCAATGATAAGAATTATTTATTTCGTTGGATGAAGGCTTTTCAGACGCTCTAGATTATTTGCGCACATGATAGTTGCGGTTCCAAAAAATCTTTCTTATCAAACAGCGTCGTCTGTATTTGCCTTAACTGTCACGTGAATGGTAACCAACGCAAGACATGGGCTAAATGTCTAATTCGTACACTATATGCGCAACTCATTAATTTTGAGTTCAACGCTTTCAATTCGAGTGGATGAGGCTCTCAACTTTGATGGTTGGAGATCCTTGCTCAACAAGTGTACGGGCTCGCGCTGTTCGATGGACATGGTCTTGCATCGCATTGAGCAACAATTTCAAGATAATGTGCTCCACATTGTCCCTTCAACGCGTTGCTCAATTTTTTTAATTTTTCGTTGGCGTGAGTTGCATTGAGCGCGATGAAATTTACGCTCTGACGCTCATTGAAGCACGGTCTAGAACAACTCACTGCCGTGTGTTGTACATACTGCATGTACTGCTGTACATATGTGCTTGAACATTTGTTGTCATTCATTGTGTCAAGGGATGAAAGCCAGAAATGGACAACCGAGATGGCGTTGAATTTGATTTGGGCCACAGACGTGAAGGAAAATCAGTTGGACAGTCTGGCGAGTGCATTCAACTTGTTGGATGCCTCGCCTAGTGTATAAGGGTAGCAACTCACCGAAAAACTCAGTTCATCAACCCCAGCAACAGATTTGTTTGCCAAAACCACACAAGTTCATCAACTAGGTGTACGGGGCTGGCAACGCGTTTAACACGAACATGTACAATTTTAAGTCGAACTGCGTTGGTTAACACGAGCAACGTGAGTTTGTGCAACAAGGGAGTCTGAAATTTGTTGAGTTGAATAAAACATTGAGTACAGTTGGTGGAATCTGTTGCGCACCGTACTATACTAGAAGCATTACTTTGTTGCATGCAAAATTACATTTAAGAGTGCAAAAACTATAACACTCCGTCCAACCACAGCTGTTGACCGATAAAAAACACGAAAAACTACTTAAAATTTGCACACAAATGGCACAAGTGGGTTTCTTGTTACATAAGAACACGAATAAAAAGAGAATTGTTTTCTTTCGGTTCTTTTACCACTTAGTCTGGTAATTATGAAGCGTTTTTCGCGATAGCTACACTCTTTCCTGGGATTTCTTATCGCACAGTTTGTTTGTGTCTTGTGATATGAATATGATTACTATAGTGTTGGGTTTGCTTTGGTAAATGGAGGATTAACTTGGTTCATTATGATAATTGAAGTCGTCTTAAAGCTTGTTGTGTTCCAAAGGGTAGTCAATAAAATAAAAGGTCTCCGGATGAAGTCGACTTTAACAAAAAAAATAAATAAAAATTTGTAACTTTGACAGTAACAGTTCGAATTGTCACAAACGCGCCATTTTGAAACCACATGAACGGTGTAAGCTTGTATAAAGTAAGCTTGAATAAATCCAAGACTCGTACAACCATCCAATTCGATCCTTTAAGATAAGAAGACGAACCTGACTGAGTTGGTAGTGGCGAACCGGATGACAGATCAAAGACAGTTGTAGTGACAGGTGCTGGTGTCTGTAGCTTCTATGTTGACGACCATACATCATGAATAAAACTACCTCAGTCGAAAAAGACACCCGTATATGCAGTCAAACGGCGATCAAGACTGAAGGCTCTAGTCTCATTGGAATGAAAATTAGTGATCGGTGTCGCGAACCACTCAAAATCATCAAACACCACTCCATCAACTCGAACAAGAAGATGAACTGCCAAGGCAGACACAGAACTGAATGTGCGGACCTAGACAGTCCGGCGAAGGTAACTTTTAGCCGATAACCCAAGCGAGTACGATTATTTTAGCACTTTTCTACCAGACTGAGGGATGAGCTACATAAGACCATGTTTTCTTGGGGATTCCATCATCTCTTAATGCACGACAAGGGTGCAGTGTTCTATTATCTTAGATACTGGTCTCAGACGCGTAGTTTGCTGTGTCAAAAACCTGTCATCACCACTTCGTTCTTCATCAGATCGACCAACAGCGACAATCTTGCTGAAGTTCTATTTTGATGTGATGTTGGTCGAAAGCCGCACTTGGTTTATTCGATAAACAGTCCAGATGACTCGAGTTAGACTCCATTGCTTAGGTCATCGACTGCCTTTAGTGCCTATCTTGCCGTTCTCTGAGTCATCATCATCATCTCTCTTTTCATTTCGATTGCATTAAGGATATCTAGATACGAATTGTGTCTTGTGAAGGCGGAGTGTGATGTAAATACTCATTAAACATGACGGATGACAAATGTTCCGTCGCACACGAGTCTATTTAGAGATTTTCATCTTTTAGGTAATTTTCCATAACGCAAACTGGAAGCAAATGAATGGAGAGAGAGAGAGAGAGAGTAGAGTGAAATCCAACGATATGATACTGCGACTAATGTGAGGCTTTCCGGAAAGTTTAGCATGGAAATGTCTCTGCTTCTACGGCATGAACTGTACTTGTATCGCTGAAACTGAAAGACTTTCTACCCTCGGTATGTGTGTCAATGACAATCTTCGTTGAAAAGACTAAAAAAATTCAATGAAATGTCTAGGTTTTGTCAATCGATATCTTCGATGCAACGCAGTCAGACTTAAAGAATCTGGGTGCTGGATTGCACGGCTTGACTCGTTACCAAACGGCATGGTCACGTTTCCTACCGACTTCATCACACCCAAACTAAACTTCCTCCACTAAGGATTCCCCTCCAGAGTTCAGTGAAAAAAAAAAAAAACGAAGTAGTGCAAGACTTCGACATGGTCATTTACACCGGCGGATCAAAGATGAACTGTGGAGGTGGGGCCGATGTCTACTCGGAAATGAATTAACACTTTAAATTTTTTTGTTGAGACGTAACAGTGCTGTCAACGGACTCAATCGAAAGAAGACTTTAACCGTTCGTCTACTTTTTGCGTTGTGTGCGGCACATACGTTGCCTATGATGAGCCACTTATCATAAACAAGCGTGTATTCTCTCGACGCTGCAACGGAGAGAACAGGTTATAAACCTAAGTCGGCACCCATCCGTAGTTTACGTCTTTTATATCTTAAAACTTGGTCAATTGTCAAAATTAATGAGCAGAGTAAGTCAAATGTCATATTATGCTCGAAGTTGCGAATGGATGTTGGATTACCTACTCTCTGCTCCAACATTTGTTTTTTTATAGTTTTTGCGAAGTCATCCAAAAGTTTTATGACGAACAGATCTAGTGTCAATGATGACCGTGAATGAAGGAACCACTGACGTCATAATCGGTTGACAAGGCGACAACATTCATGCCCCAATGAGAATGAAACCTGCATGACCGACAAAAAAACAAAAAAATTCAATTTCACATTTCTTTTGAACACTTTTTGAATTGAAGAGCTTGTTAGAATGACAGCAACTGTCACTGGATGATTAGGAAATCAATTTTAATTTCCAGCAAACGACTGATGAAGTCATAAATCTCAACAAATTTCGTATTCAAAAGCCTACCCCTACAACAAACTGTGCACTAATTAGTTTTAATTAATTAAAAATTTGAACTTCGATCCGAATTGTAACTAGACTAGGACAATCCCAATGCCCTCATGTACGAGTGGACTAACAATCGATTAATTAATGTCCAAGTGACTTTACTTTATTTCCAACGAGAGTTTGCAATAACTCATCGACCGGGCTTTATCAAAAGTCAAGGTACACCTATACATACAAGTACTTTCGTTGTCATTTAAGCTAGAAACTAAAGTGCGCAATTAAATTTTGTGGTTAATAATTTTCCTCGACGAATCGTTTTATTATGCCATTTCGTTCGATATATACCACGACTTTATAGATAAGGTTTTATTCAAACATTAGTCGATGAAGAATGGAACTTTGTATGGTTAGTTTTATGAGTTTTCAAGTGCAGCTGTGATACATATACACACACATACATATAGGTTTTGATAATTGCCAAAGCAAATATGTTTGTTTTGCTTACGATTCCTGGAGGAAGTATGAAACCGTTTATGCTTATGATTTTGGAAATAAACAAAAGGAGTCTCTACCGGAAGAGTCTTAAACGCAATTCATATGAAAATAAATAAACTTTTGCAAATAAACATAAACTACGAGTTTATATTGGAACAATTCCGTGGTGTTCCATTATGTATACAATTAAAGCTCATCGACGATTTTGACAGAGGCATCCGGTATCCTTTTACATCCAGTTACAGTAGCTTTGTTCTAGATAAGTACTTAACCTCGTAAATTGTGGTGGACGGAAATGGCACCATGTGAAATGATTGTTTCGAGATGGATGCCGACAGTGTAGCATCATCATTGCGGAGCTCTGTCACCAATGTAGTGATCGATGATGGCCTAGATGCGGAAACTACAGTGAAATGAGATTAATTTGGCACCAAATAGCATCAACTGAACGCTTTTTTCCGAAAAAAAGACTAATTTTCTTCTCATAGTCTAAAGAAACATTGCGTGGCATCAAATCTTTCTCAGCACAAAACAACTTCTCGAAAATAGCCATAGTCGTAAGTTCAAACTCTAACTATGCACGCTTCAGTGGCCAGACATTGTCCCGACCTAACATTAAAATCCAAATTCCAGTCACTAACCTTTGGCCAGTAACACTGAAAATTATTTGACAAATCCCATCGCACCTTTCACAAACACATTTCGAAATAAATTAGCAATTTTCCAACTAACAATTCTAGTAAGCACCGCCTCTCCAATGAAATCATACACAGATCTGACAGAATTCTCGCATTCCATCACGTGTCTACAAGTGTGATCATTCTTTAAAATTAATTAAAACCACTAATTCCTCTCTCTCGTTGGGTTAATGACGATTATCATCCGATCTGTGATGCTTCGATGCTTCCATTTTTATTTCCAGTCTCTGGTCAATGACGTAAGGTACACTTCTCTTTCCACTCTCTACTCAGAGTAACCTTGAGCAAGTATTTTTCCGGTACACAAAGCACAGATGCACAAATCCATTTAACTGCAAATACTCTGTCTCCTACCCTCGAGACCCCGACTCTGAGGAAAGATAATTCGTTGTGTTTTGTTGTCTTTGTGACGCCGGCAAAACACTTAAGGACATTCACAGTCCCGCCAACAGAGTTCATAATGAATGGCACACGATGCTCTAGTCATTCTCATTTGACAGTCGTATCTAATTGTTTTTATTTTCACCTAATAACCGATTTATTTTTGTCATCTTTTCGTCCACTGACCTCATCGAATAAACTTGAATTTTTTTTTTTATTCACAAATGATTGCCTTGTCTTCATCATGGACATGACGACGCTGGTGGTTTTGTTTAACTTTTGAATGTACATACTCGTGTTCCCATTTGCCATAGTCGTGGTTTGCATTCCAAACAGTTGGATGCGTATGTTTACATTGGCCTTGGCGTCATTTTGGCAATGAAGGCGGTCTTTGAATTGAAGCACGTTGTACGTAAATTACAGTGTGAGATAAAAATGGGAGTGGAACACGTTACAATTGAGGCTATCAGCGCAAAAGTGGTGTAACTCCAAAATATTGAATTAGGAGAAAATGGGGTATTTAAATTTGGTAAAAACTGTTTTGAATTTAACTTCTTTTGTGAACATTATTTTAATTGTTTTATTTTTAATTTATAAAAAGAACTTCCAAATTTACAATAGCTGTGTATTTTTGTATTTATTAAGTTAATATTATAGAAAAAAATGTGGGTTACACCACTTCTGCATTTATGATATTTTGGTCCAATTTAAAAAAATAAGCAAGTTACACCACTTTAGGACAAGTTTATTAAGAAATCAATCGAAATAAATAGTACAAGAGCTATTCATCATCTGTCTCATCATAATACACCACATCCCTGACACTGTTGGAGCAATTTAGGTTGTTATAAAAAGTGTGATGAACTGGCGGGATGAAGTGCAACAATTCAAGAAGGTCTTTTTTCTTTTTTTCAGTTATGGTTGGTTTTTCCAATGCATCTAGTTGTGTTATGGTCACTGACTGCCTTTTTTTAACACTGACTTCGTTAAAGAGGACATCTTCATTGTTGGAATATTTGTAAAAAATTGAAAATTGATGGATTTTATGAAATCTTAGCCACTGAACTTTCAACCACTCCACCTTGGTGTTACTAACCGACATTTTTCTGTTGGTTATATTTTTTTCCAGCGATTTGGAAGAGAAAAAATCACTTGCACTCCTTTGCACGCCTTTTTCTAGGCGTTTTAATTACTTCGAGTCAGTTTTCTGGAACGTATATTTCTTTGAAGAATTTTGTATTTTTTTCTAATTGACCAAAATCTTGGTCACATGGTAAATATGAATGTCCACTGACCAAAAATTTATGATCTATTTCTTCAATAGTAAAGTCCGGGTGAGATACAACATACTGACAGAACAACGACATCTTTATGTTTCTATTCTGCCCCCCACATTGGTCAGAATACATAAATACTTTTTTAGTGGTCACAAGATTTTTAAAAAAGTAAAGCAAACAAGATCCAATTTCTTGGGGTCCTCGCGAAGCATTAGACTTGTCCCAAACAAACATGTAGGCATCATCTGTCCCTATGTTGTGAATTCCAAAGCAAAAAGTCCAAAGCTGTCTCTTGTAATACACTATTCCAGAACTCAATACAGGGGTAGGTAGGGTTTTCATTAAGTCAAAGGTGATTACAGTGGCTTACACCACTTTTGCTCTATTACTTTGTTATATTATGCTCTGTGCAAAAACGATTTTTTTAGCTCCATCTGCTTTTGATTACCAAAAGGGGGCTTCCAACACTTTTGTATTGATGGTTGGTAATGTAAGGAATGTATGTATGTAACAATTCATAACTCGTTCAGAAGTCCTGTCCATGAAGGGTACATCAGTTTCGTTTCAACGAGAGTATCTATGAAATTCTAATTATTTTTAATAAGTCCTTGCAAAGGCAGGTCGATGGTTAGATTATGTATAAACATAATTGTAAGCATTATGCAAATACGATGGATAGCCATCGATCGAAATTCCGAAATGATTCGCATTGGTTTGGTGAAAGGGACGTGACATTGACATACATTTTCAAATCTACATAAATCCTAGTTTCTACGAAACAAAAATAAGAAGAGAAACCAAGTGTCTTGTAGCTAATGGAGCAAATAAAGTCACCGACACTTCTGTGCAATTGCTATATCAGGGTATTGAAGCTGTTGGGACGTGCAGACATTTAATAAACCGAGAACCCAAATCCAGTCAACAAGAGGTAGTCCAATACTCAGTATAAAACCTGTCTTCCGGCTTTTGGATCAAATTGACCATTGAAAAGCGCAGTATTCACGTTTGCCTGCTGGTCCTCACACGACTTACGTTATAAATCGATAACTAGTACCCTCTCCTACTATCCTTCAAACGAAATCACTGTGGTGGAAAACTCTGAGCCCACATACATCCGAATGCTAACAGGCTTTCCGTATGGGACTCTGAAAACTCCGGAAACACTTTAGGAACGTGCCTGCAAAGCTGGAAAAATTCTGGGCAACTTCCTTGGAAACTTCAAAGCTCTGACCCACGTTAGACTAATCTGTCTGCATTTTGAAAATATTTTCTGCACCTTATTCCAAGCATGAGCTAAATGACGGCAAAGAGATCTTATGCTGAAACAGATAATACGTAAAGCTTGTTTTAACACAAAAGACTTCAACAACAACAAGCGATAGCAACATCACCTCAATTTTCCAACGGGAGGAGCATCATTCCTCACAGGTTAGGACAAAGCTTAACCGTCGACAACTTCAAAGTAGTTAAAAGCTCGAAGTAAACGAAAACACAAATTAGTAGAGCAAATAAGCAACTACCACCGTGACTAACATCTATCAAGACTGCGCATTCCCCACAATAAAAGAGACGAGGAATGTGCAAACGGCATCTTTCCACGCAACTCGTCATAAGAAAAATCACTCTTGACGAATACCTCCTCCCCTATACGGGTAAAATCGAAAATTATATTACTTAAAACGAATAGCTTTAAGAATAGGAACGGAGGACCCTCCCGTATCTACTCAGGGTAATCACAATTAAGCTAAATGTTACAGCCCCTCACAAGCACATTTCACTCTAATCGTGGGGTTAAAACCTTTCATTAGGGGTGCCTTTCCTATCCGACTATGTGCCTAATAGAGACTATTGGTATGTAGAGGAGATATTCCTGGAAACTTAATGACTCGTCGAAAGGATATAACGCGGTATTCACTTTAATTGAAGCTCACAATTGCACGTTTACTTGTAAATCTTGGAATCATATAAGTGTTCGTTGTTTTGCCAGAACTTCCAGATTGCAAACGTTATGGTTACCTTCACCTACTCGATCTCTTGCATAAGGCTGAATATAACACTCCTTATCATTGCTGATTATTAACGATTACTCGCACCCATTATCCCTTTCCAAAAGTAGTCAGTCAATGATCTTCTTGTTGAAAGACATCCAAGCCTGCAACTAAATGTAAACATTTCAACGCCCGGGCTGGGTTGCCGGATCGCAATGCTCATCTGAGAGCTTCACTTAACTCTTAGTAAACATTTAAACTCATCGTATTTAATCATTTCTTTTCTGTTATCCTAAACAAAGCAAGAACTAAACGAATGTGTCAGTATGTTTGGCCTTCACTGCGCATTTGCTACCCGATGTCCTTGTTACTAGCAAGTGAATTAAATCAAAATTATATCTGGCAGCCGAGAGTTTTTATAATAAACATACACCAAACGCATCGTTGATGTCATTACGAATGAAAACGCAGAAATTATGGAAAGGTTAATATGCACTCAAACACAACTCATCTGCTCACGATTCCAGACTGAAGTCCAAAAGGAAGTCATACAAGCAATGGAAATGGTTAAACGCAGGCATGAGCAAAATATAAACTTCCAGTCAAAGGACCTAATAAGAATCCCAAGTGAGCACACAATGGTTTAATTTCAAATGTAGCAAAATATTAACATATAAAAATATATAACAATCAATATATTATAGTTTGACTCACCTGAGGAAAGACGTACTTCTGATTGTTGGCTTCTGTTCAATGATGAATACTTCGTTGATATCTTTCACGATGTCGGCATGCTAGCAAATTGCAGGATGATAGAAATCACTCGCGCATAATCGACAGAAATGATAGAGAGTCATGAGAAGGATCTCAATTAAACACTCGTGATGATTTTACCCGATACGTTTGGATTTCACCACCGAATATTTCCGAACTAGACAAATCCTAGACAAATTGAAATCGATAGTTGGACAGAAATGCATTCATGATGGGGAATATACGATCTAAATGGAAAGAACTTGCGTGAAATCCTTGCAAATGAACTACACGACTTCAATTTAAATTAGACAACCGACCAAAACCGAAAGAAAAGACAGGAAGAAAAAAGAAAGTGATTTGAAGTAAACACTCGCGACCGCTTTGCTACCACAGAGAATCTATACGATTTGAAAGGAAGGAATCACACTAAGTTCTTGCTACCGAACTGCAAGACTTCAGTTTTAATTAGAAGACCAACAACTGAAAGAAAAGATAGAAAGATCCGAAGGGACGATGATTTTATCCGAAAAAGCGTTTGAAATTTACTCGAAGCACACGCACTTAATTAACACTAGATTTTATTGACTTCGCTGGACAGTTTTAAGTTGGGTCATCAAATGTTGTCTCACTAAATCACGAACAGACTTTTCCCCGATGGGTAAATGCATGATCAAAAGCAAAAGAATACTATCAACGAACGCGCATTCGCATGGAAGTTTTTGATAATTTTGACTGATTTCCCGACATCACATCTATTCGACACAAACTTATTGCAAAAAAAAGTTATTTTCCGGAAGATACGTGACTTTTCAAAGCGATTTCCTAAAGGAAAGTCATTTGGACGACCCAGGAAGTCTCAGTTTACGGTTATTTTCACTTGATGTTATGGCCGACAATATTGCATTTGAAAAGTTTTATGTGAAATTAAAACACTGCTCGTAGCAAAAATAAACGTGCGTAGAATAATAAAATTACATATTCTTGTGTGAAATTTAATGTTTAATTGATTTCTTACAATTATTTCATGTAAAACAAACGATAAAACTGCGAATTTAAAAAAAATAAAAACTGCCCGAAGCACACGAAACGTCACCTTCAACTTAGCACTCGCTAGGGTTATTGTGATAACTTTGAATCGATTTAATACTTAAGAAATATTCAATAAACATTTATTGTAAACAAAATTACATTTCTTATTAATATTTATCAAGTTATTGGTGGAAAATGTTTATTTGAAAAATGTTATCTTGACCAAACGAATTTAATTGAATTGGCAGTTTTTACAGAATGACATATCTGTTCCACAAAAGTCGATAATGTAGTTTTGGTTATGCAGTTTCGCAAATTATTTTTTTTCTGTTGCTGGTTTTATACCATTTGATTTTTAAAGAAATTTATAAAAACCTTCAAAATTTGGAAGGAAAATTGATTAACAGTCGTAATCTATCCGCAAGTAGAAGGTGAAATCTAAAAAGAAGTATTATCCTACGTTTGTATTGTATAGCAAATCCTAGTTTCCATTGTTTGAAATTTCATTTAAAGAAGATCCCAAAAAAACCTTCATAAAAATTAAAAATTAGAGTAGGTTAGGTATAAAATTGTCAAAGAACTGTTTTTTAGAACAGAATCTAGTTTCTTAAAATTCTTTGGGAAAGTTTCGGGTTGTTCAATGTTCCATGTCGCCTTGGAACAATTGTTCTTCAACAAATCTGAAATATCTACTCGATGTACCCATGCTTTCCTGGGCATTAGAAAGTTTGTCTCTTTCATTTTATTTGTTGGTACGCACTCAGTCATATATCAATCAAATTTTGGTAACATACTCGCATTTGTTTATTCTATTCATTGTAACTATGTCAATCTTAATTATGGATAAACAACAACCAAAGTCACCAACAAATCAAAAACAAAAACCAAAACGAACTCATGGCGCTGTCCGTTTACCTTTAGAGTATGTAAACGTTCTATTGTTTATTTACATTTGCCACATTGCATTGATTTTTTTGTTTGTTTATTATTTACATCACTTTCAGCATTGAACTTTAAATAGGAAACTTAAATTCTATTTTATTATTTTTAGTGTTTACATTGTAACATGGAATGTCGGCACAAAATACCCGGAAACTCTCTCGCTCAGCAATCTTCTTGGTTTAACTATCAATCAATGTCCTGGGGAGGGTACACCGGATATGTACGCAATTGGTCTGCAAGAAGTTAAATCTCAGCCACAAAATCAAGTTCTTGGACTTTTTAAAGATGATCCTTGGACAATTAAATTCAAAGAAGTGCTCAAGGATCATGACTACGTGGCTATTAAGACAGAACAAATGCAAGGGCTTATGCTGACACTATTCGCCAAACGGAAACATGTACCACATCTGAGGAATATTGAAGCTGAATTCACACGAACTGGTTTCGGTGGTATTTGGGTAAGCGGAAAGGAATATGTACTGTTCTTCTATATAATTATAAAACTTTTTCCATCGTTTTAGGGCAATAAAGGAGCAGTCAGTATTCGTTTGAGTGTCTATGGTTGTGGCGTATCGTTTGTTGTATCCCATTTAGCTGCACACGACCATGAATTGGACGAAAGAATCGAAGACTATAGGCAAATTTTGGAGAATCATCATTACCATGTGAAAAAGTATCGAGAGATTTTCGATCATGAGTTAGTATTCTCTTTGAATCATTTGCAGGGGAAACTATCCAACATTAAATGTTTTGTAGATATGTCTTTTGGTTTGGTGACCTTAACTTCCGTCTCACTGGTGATGATTCCCCCGAAGAAGTGCAAGGACTTGTGGAAAATGATAAAATCGCTGAACTCATTCAGAGGGATCAGTTGCTATTGGTCAGGGAAACCGGCAAAGCATTCCATCAGCTTGAAGAGAGGCTACCCGCATTTCCACCGACATTCAAGTTTAAAGAGAACACCTCCATCTATGACATGAAGTGGGCAGAACCATAATCAGTTATTTTCTTTTAACACTTTTTTAACTCGTTATTTATCTTTTTTAGGCGCCGCCCTGCATGGACTGATCGAATTTTGTATACCGTACAGCGAGACAAATATCCCGACATTAAGCTCCACTTGGATCAATTGTCATACAAAAGTCACCCAGGATACAATATCAGCGATCATAAGCCAGTCTCTAGTGAATTCATTATGAAGGTATGTTGTTCTGTGTTGGAATTTGTTGTTTGTACGTCCTTTGGCTTTTTTGTCACGTCCTGCCGATGTACCATGCTGGTGATATTTTTGGGTGACGGGGAGCTTTTGACGGGTTTTTATAATTCATCTAGTATTGTTTACTCATATTTATCGGTTCTTAAAATGAAAATAAGTAGAAGTACCAAGTTATGTTGAGAGACTAACTTAAAGACACAATTCCTCATCAACATTTCGGTCACTTGAGTGGATTATGGATCGCAAAGATGTAACGATGTAATTGGAATCGCAAAGAGAAATGGCGTTAAATGGTTCGATGATTCTATGAAATTTGCACCGTAGATATTCTCGTCGTCCAAAAAAAAAATAGATTGTTGAAGTAGGAGACACAAACGAAATCCACAAGGGTTGAATAGAGCGTTCATTTTTAGTACTACACACCTAAAAATAAATAAGAAACGTACATATTTTCAAATGAATCATTTGCAGGCTATGTATTCAAAAAGAAATTTTAAACATTTCTTGGGCACAGTCTAGGCTAGATAAAAAGGAATTCGGGATTTTTGTGGTCATGCCACATCCATTGTCTTGCTTTTTCTCATCTTCATCACTTATGATAGCGCTATAATCCGGGTAGTTTTGGGCTTCAACCAACAAGGGCCCTCATTCACCTCGATTTTTAGCTAGCTGCCTCCACAGTTTTGCACGCCAAATTAATCGAGGTCTCTTTTCACTTGAGTGCGCCACCTGAGTCGCGATCTTTTTCAACTGCGTCGTCACTCCTGGACAGATTCGAAGATTCTCCGAACAGAAATGTTAATCCACTCTACATGACTCTGCCATCTTAGAAAATGTATGCCTCTATAGTTGGCGCAGTTCAGAGGGTCCTCTTCTGAGGATCGGGGAAACAATGTTGAAGTTTCATTCATCAGGCATACTTCCATCCGACCACATTTTACAAATCAGTTGATGCATACTACTTGCAAATTCGTCGCCTGTCGCTTTTAATAGCTCGGCATCTAGGCTTATAGGATATAGCTATCTTCACTACATCATCCAGGCTGAATGGTTTTGGCAATGAGTTTTTATACAAACTTCTTCACAACATGATGAGAAAATGCAATC
The DNA here is from genome assembly GCA_951813785.1 of Criorhina ranunculi. NCBI lineage: Eukaryota > Metazoa > Arthropoda > Insecta > Diptera > Syrphidae > Criorhina > Criorhina ranunculi. The sequence goes on along the minus strand of OX638382.1, from coordinate 8,258,358 downwards.
AAATGCAGACAATCATTATGACCCAATAGCCCTTAAATCTGTTCTTTGTATTATACCTAACACTAACTCTTCAAGCTTAAAAAAATAATTAAACCCAAACCAAATTAAAATAAATTATAAAGCGATAAATATTACATCTGTCGGCATTCTATTCTTAATGTTTTTTAATTTTTATAGATTGAATCTGAAAGTGAAATCGATTTGTACGAATTAACCCACTCATCATCACAACAAATCTACCTACACTATATATTATTCAATTTGGAAATCTTATTACTTTTGTCCGTGTTATTTGTGTCCAGACGACGTTTAATACTCATATAAGTAGTTTATCAAAAGTTTTTGTTTTTCTCAATCTATTTTGTGATACCAAAATTAAAAAAAACAATTAATTATTTAAATTATTGACTCAATAGTAAATTTGATATTCGTTATATTTTTTATAATAAATACATTTACTCACAGCATTATTGTGTTTAATTTTGTAATTTTAATGTTATGTACAAAGTTCTGTCGCTTTTGCATGTTGTCTTGAAGATCTGTCCCTATAATTAAGAAAAAGCATGTGCTGGGCTTTAAGATAATGGGTATACCTATAGTTTGTACCTTTGTGCTGTCAAATCCATCCTACCATCCATAAGTTAGATGAAGTCTCTTTTCTGTGCCACCTAAACCCAGAGCATTCAAACTCTTCTAGGTATTTGGCTTATTTCACATCCACCTCAAGCGATGACTTCCATTATTTCGAAGTAGTTCTCTGGGAAGAGGTATACTAAGACCAAAAGTAGTAGGTTCATTATAGTTACCACAGTTAATGCTGGGTTTGGACCTCAGTCAACTCCTGAAACCATTTAAATTTCCTAACACAGCGGATGATGATCAGATCATTTATTATATTGTGATGTTTGCAAAGGCGGGATTCGTATAGTAGTAGCAGAAAAGGTGCACAATACTCGTAGATCCGTCCTCTTCTGCGTGTCTCCAGCTTTTGCAGCAATCATGACATACAATATCCAAACGCTGAGAATGCCTGCTTAGGATACAGTGCCTTGTTAGGACGTCAGTTAGTTTCGAGAGCTGGTCTCTTTTTAGTCAAATTAATGCCTTCAATCTCTTAAGATCGAGGACAGGCCTTAAAAGCATATGATTCGCTTTTGACATCGGTGTGAATTAGCTGTTTAATGAACAACGGAGGCGCTTTAAAACGGTCATACTGTTTGTACATTGAGAGCCGTGTCTGGCTTTTGTTCGAATTGCTTACCCAGCCAATGCATACAGGACATGTCCAGAGTATGTTCCCTTTTAATCAGTTAAACGTTATAAAGCATGAAGGTCTTAGTTTTACCATTTAAATCGCTTAGACAAAGTCCTCTACAAGAAACAATTTGTGGACATCTACTGTAATATTCTGTCAAAGCCACCAATTAATAATTGCATCAGAACTCGAATATCAATAGCTTCAATGAAGTCGCCGTGTCTTTGTTATATTGGAATTATAAGCGAGTTGATACAGATTCAAGCTTGAGTAAAAGCACCACCTTTCGGCAAGCAAAAACAAACCTCCAAGAGTACAATCTGGTAAGAAAACGCTTTTCAATCCGCCCGCCATTCGAATAAATAGTTGCGATAAGCTGGGCCTTGGCTCTACGAGCTGGTGCGCCCAATTTTATTTTTTCAAGCCATAGTCGACCTTGATGGATTAGCGTCTATTCTCCACGCGTATAGTAGACTGAATATAAGCCGTATTCTATAGTCAATTTGATGAAGTTGATTACAAGAAATTTAACTAGGACTTTCGCCTTGTTTTCGAGTTATTGTACATTCTATGTATTGTCAATCCATACTTTGGTGCATTTTTTTTTATAAAAATGTTTTATCGTCGAAGCTTCTAGACTGTAGTTTAACTTAAACCTAAAACTTTTAACAAAATATATTTTCACTTCTTAACTTGGCATGATTACTTGCATGACTATTTGCTTACTTTCGGGACACAATCTTTAAAAAACAAATCAAAAGCTCCCCGTCCTACCCCAGCCGGTGGTAAATAAACAACGAATGCGTACTATTGCCGCTTATGATCAACTTGACTTCCCCAATGAACAGGTCTTCTGCGATCCAAATGAGATATTCATTGAATTCCGCAATGTACCGATTTGGATGATTGGTGAAGAGAATACAATCGAATACTATAAACCGAAAGGATTCGAAGAGGAAGACAACGATTGGATTGGCATCTATCGTAGTAACTATGCAAGTTTCAGTGAATACCAAGCGTATCAATATGTCAATCAAGCTGATACCCCATCACCAGGAGCTACGGGTAATTTAGGACCACGCTCATATCACAGGGCACAACCTGTCAATCAAACAACCATGCGGATTCAGTTTTCCGAAGATATCGAACTGGATGATGGTGAAAATTATATGCTGATTTATTTCCAGAATACAGGACTACGAGGGATAACCAGTGTCGCTGGAATGAGTAATTTTTTTAGGGCTGAAAAGAGGCCACCAACTCCGAGATTTGAGACCGTGGATTAAGTGAAATAAAGACATAATGATATGTACCATGATGAAGGTTTTATAGTTCAATTGACTTTTGTTTTTTTTTTTTCTTATTGTTGTTGATTTTTATTTTTAATTGTTTTTATGAAGTAAATATTTCTTAACATACCTACACTATACTATATACATACATTTATCCACTTAATTTTAAGTAGCAAATGCAGGGGATAGTGTTAACTCGTACACTGACTTAAATCATTGCAGTTATTGCTTTACGTATTCATTTTAAATTAAATAAGATATTTTATGCAGCAAAACTTATGCAACTTATTTTTACTTTAGATATATAAATGTACACAAGGCTACAGAGCTCATGAGTTAAGGTCCATTGATATATTTTTTATGGGGGAAAAAAAACTTGTCAAGCGGTAATAAAAACAGGGAAACCAGATTAAAATCAGTTCCGTGGTCTTACAATTGTAAGCGAACCATACAGACAGACATCGAATTGAAAATAATACATCCACGTTTCGGTATCTTTGCATTGATCATGAAAATTATAGGTTCATTCTATTATTGTCTTGCAGTTAAGAGATCACTTATAGATAAATTAAAGTTGAGAACGATACGGGAACCCGGTGACACTTGAATTTATTTCATAAATTTCCTATCTAAACCAACTTCAATTAAATATAATGAAACATTCACCTTAAGGGATTCAATTTAGACCATAAACGACAGCTCATTGTCAAACTTTTTCGTCAAAGACCTTAGGACAATAATTTAACTTTCACAAGAGTGAACCATTTTTACTAGATAAAATCGATTAAAACTCTTCTATTGGCTTGATGTTTCAAAGTTCGAATCACCCTTGTTCCGGCCTTGTCCTATAAGCAGCTTCAATCAAACGAATTGTTCAAGAAAATTTTAAAAGTTATTGTAGTTAGCTATAGAAAATTGCTGTTTAAAAGTAAAAACTTAAAAATATTAAGTTTTATGTGATAATAAAAAAGAAAGACGTGGCGAGAAAAATATGGGATTTTTTTTTTTTTCGCTTCAACAATCAAGCTTAACTATATATTATGCTTAATAAAAAATAAAAATAAAAAATTTAGTGTAGCATAAAAGCTATTTATCCAAAGTTGAAACAAATATTTTAAGTATTTTTAATGCAAAATTTAAGAATTGGTGCTTGAAATTTTATGAAAACAAAAACAAAAAAATGTTTATAACTGGTTAAATTCAGTTTGTTATTTCGAAAAAAAAAACTTATTTTGTTGATCAAAAATATTTTAAGAGGGAACAAGTAAAATTAAAAATTGTAAACAATTGTTTAAACGATTATTTTTACTAAAATATTTGAATGTTTAGGTAAAGTTTAACAATTCCGGAATAATTCTTGTAAATTGTGATCTTTATTGTGGTTTTAAATAAATCAATTTTAAGACAAGAAGGGTAAATGTGAATTTTATTTTTAAAATTTGTTTTTTTATTGCAATAGATGGTTCTCCGAAGATGTCTTCGATAAATGAATAGACTATCTGGGAAACATACTGGACAGTAAAATGAAACACACATTGAGACAACGTTCAGCAGAGCTACCCTATCGCTGAATCTGCGGGAAGAACTGGGGAATACAACCCAAGATTATACACTGATCACCCTACTGATGATTTCATACGCAAGCATGGTCTGGTGGACAAAAACTAAAACCAAAAATACGTAGCCGACACCAGGATGTCTTCGCATAGCACCAATTGCTGTACTTAATGTCATCTTGGGTTTATCACCACTACAAAACTTTATACGAATGAAAGCCAAACTTTTGACTTTTTTACGCAAGTAATTTCAACTCAAAGGCCTATAGAGGAGGACACTTATCCTTGCTTGAAACACTGGAGCATGCCTCCAGACGACATGCTGCCCAAATACTGTTTCGATAAAAACTTCTCAATAGTTATCCGGTTAAGTGAGGACTGGGAGAACTACAAACCCCAACCATCAACTTTTGACCTCGTCTGGTATACGGACGAATCCAAAATGGAAACAGGAAAATCATCATGTACGAACTTCTCAGTCAGCTTTGATGTCTTTGAGGAGGTCTTTGCCATCAATCAGTGTGTAAGAATCCTCTCAGACCTTGGGGAAAATAATATTTATCTTCTCAGACAGTCAAGCTGCCCCAAAAGCGCTTGACTTGCTTATCATCAAGTCCAAACTAGTCCGTGATTACGGACCAAGCTACTGGATTCCTGCACATAGTGGATATGCGGGCAAGAAAAAGGCCGACTCACTGGCAAAAGATAACATTCATTGGATCCGAACCCTTTTGTGGGGTAAGTAAATAACTCTTCGCAAGACATGGCAAAGGGTCTTTCTTTGCATGGTAGAATCCAGAGAAACCTGTCACATCTGGGTAAGCATGCTCGAAACTGGTATTCCCATTAACATCACAAAGAAAATCTAGCTTCATTGTGAACGTCGATAGGAGCAATCTTAGAACACTAATTGGTTTTCTCACAATGCCGCCTGAACAAGCAAGCACCTTCATCGCATAAATCTTGCAATAGATTCAAGCTGTTGACTCTGCCTTGAGAGTGAAGATACCTCTCTACACATCCTAACGAAATGTCTTAGCCCTCTTTTAACTTAGAAAGAGAATCCTTGCCAGCGAAGTTGTCTCTACGGAACATCTTGTCAGGATATGGCACAGTTTTCTAGGTTGTTCTGATCCACTTAGAGTCGACAATTGAGGGAAAGTGCTAAAGAATTCTACCCTTAACAAGTCCTCCGGGAGCAGACTAACTTCGCAAGTTATCGATCGAGAGTTGAGTCACATCTAGCTAGCGCGACGACTCTCATTGTCCTGTATCTTGCTATGGCCGGGAACCTACAGGAGAGTGATATCAAACCGAGCACTTACCTGGGTAAAAATATCGCGGACCAGAACTCAAATTCTTTAAGTCTAACTGCACTACACGAAACAATGTATTTGATGATCTGGTCCACTAAGTGTGGTAGGTAGGTAGGTAAAGGGGGCGGTTCAACAGAACCCAAATAGCACTTGGATATGACTTTTTGTTACTACGACTCGTATGATGATGTGTGTTGATGAAGATGGGTGGGAAAGTCAGTTCCGAAAACGGGTTAGATCTCGTATTCATATACCCGAGATGTCATTGAGGTCCTCAAAGAATGGTTGGTGTAGTGCACGCCGTTTGGCTCTTGCTAGTGCTAGACATTTGCAGAGGAAATGTGTGGTAGTGCTTGGAAATGTGCATTAGAAAAGGCACAGAAGGAAGAAGAGAGGGTCTATAGGTAATTCTAAGTAGGTTTTACATAACACACCTAATTAAATAGAATTTTGTTTTTTATTAAAGCATAAATCCTTTGCGATTTATTTATTTTTAGTTTTTTTTTACAACTTGAAGGCACGCTATAGCATAAATAAATTATTAAGTAAAAGTTTTTTTTTTTTTTTAAATATACTTATTTCCAATTTAAGAATTAATTAATAATAAATACACATACATATTATATAAAATACTCGAATTATTCGTTCGTTAAAGCTAAACACTAGCTGGAGCTAGATATTTACAGCTTTATGACTAGCTATTACTAACATCAGTTCCATTTTTATGATCCGTATTTGGATGTAAAGTTGTCATTTCGACTTGTGTCACTTCATGTGATCCACGATCGTGCCACCAACGTACAATTGCATTTCTTCGACGACGTACAACAATGAAAATCATTAAAATGAAAACACCCTGTAGACCGTTTACGATTTCCATAAATGCAATGTAATCATCCGGTCCGGGGGAGTAGAATGTAACAACTTCTAGAATCCATGTGATGATTATGATGATGAATAGGCAGCATATACACTTGGCACTGTAAGAAGACGTCAAGGTAAATATTAATTAATTCTTTTTTTTAGATAATTATGTTGTCGGGTCCTTTTTTTTATCTGACTGATAAGATGTGTAAACAGTAGTAATAGAGGGAATGTATCAGCGAACTGATAATAATAATATTGACACCATTTACAAAAACAAGGCCGTTTGAGGTACTAGAGTCTACCTGAGATAGCACAGTCTTGCGACTAACAAAATGATAACATAATAACTAACTTGTAACAACACTTAAAGCTCAAGAAAGGTTGCAACTTTCAAATGATTTGAGATCTATGCTAGCCTCAGAGCAAAGAGTCAGAGAGAGTCTTCACTGAAACAATCTTTATGAAACTTTTCTTCTTAGATTTGAGAGGCACTACTGTGGTTAGTTCTTTTTCAAAACCATGGTTGACGACCTTGCTAACCGATGATGATTTAGTGTAGATGGCGTTACAATTAATTCCAAGATCAAGCACGTTTTAAATAAAAGCTTTATAAGAATGGGTCTGATAACCCCTTAAGATATCACTACTTACTCTTTCTTTATCTCCTGATATCCCTCTTGATCCACCGATGGTAGGGGTATTGTTGTTTGTGTATAAACTGCCACTTGTTGATATGTTGCACCCTGATTTGTAATACTATCCAAATTCTTGAATCCAAAGAACGATGCCACTTGTAAGCAAAAACAAAACAACAAAACAAACGATACTGGTGGAATGAAATAGCGTTGAGATTCACGAATAGCTGTAATTTGATTTTGAACTATAAATGCCAGAATTAAGATTGCAAATCAATTTCCAGACTTACATTCGGTGAGACCCTGAAAGAAGTACGATGGCATACCGGGTAATCCCTTATATTTGGTCACCAAAACCAGAATTAATGGAATTGAGAAAGCGACGAGTGAATAACAAATAAAGTGGATATAACGAATGGCACGAGTGATGAGGATCTTATTAGGAAGGTAGTACCTACAAAAAAAAAAAAGAAAAAAAAAACATACATTCATAGTCCTTTGAGAGTCGTCTCAGCTTTTGAACTTACCAAACATGCATCACCACATTGCAGCAGAGATTGAAGAGCCAAAAGAAGTAAGACAGCATAAAGAATTGTACAAAGTAGCCAAGTCCAGATTTGTAATAGTCCGATATCTGAGCGATTGTGTGAAGAGAAAATCCTAAAGCCAAGCACGCAGACATGACACCAAGCGATAGACCGTGCACTGAACGTAGTTCTTTGACAGCCAAATGCAAGTAGCTTACGGCACAGAGACATGGAATAGAAATCATCATGGAAACAGTGTATAGGATTGTCTGGCCTGTGCCGACGTGATCCTTGACTGATGATACACAAACAACTGCAAATAATTCTCCTTTGAGGGTATCTGTATCCAGGCAGTAACTGGTCTCAATTTGATAGGATTCATTTGCAAATCCGTCCATAACTAGAAGGGATCCGTCTTGAAGAACCACTAGACGATCGCCTCTACTGGGCGAAAAAATGAAGGATCTAAGGAAAACACATTGTTATTGGTACATAGTATGTCAAGAGACAATTTGTCACTTACTCATTGCATGGATTTCCTACTTCGATGTCCAGTTTAACTGGTTCCTCCAGATCCTCTATGCAATTCTCATAGAGTTCAACTGTAACAATCTGTGGTGCAAATTCTTTGACTTGTGTTTCACAGTATTGTGGTGATTCGTCACTGAGGACTAGAGTCTCTCCATTGGGACAGCATTTCTTCAGCTTTGATGATTGTGATGGCTGTGGTTGTTTCCGAAGTTTCTCTCGATGCGAGCAATCTGGAGGAATGCGTTGAACTTTTGGGATGACCACATCATTTGACTCTGTAGATGTAGATGATTCTACTGACGGTGATGTATCCGGTGGTTTCTCACTACTCAATGGTAAGTCTTGTAAATTCTTTGGTTCTGCTATACTAGTACTGGACGGCAATGTAGTTGTAGTTATGTCTACAGGAATTGACCCATTTGAAGCTGCCGTAACATCTATAATCGAATCGGTGGTGTTTGTGGTATTCTGTGATACAACTATTCCTAGGATTGTTGTGATTAAAATTACTGTTGTGGACTTGAATGTCATTGGTGGTGAATATGTCATTGTGGACGTTTAAAGTTTCTTCTAAAAGAAAAAAAAAAAAAAAATAGAGAAATGTTATTAATTTGGTGCCCTCCAACGCTAAAAAGATAAAGTCAGTGGATCTCTTTTACTGTTTTCTTAGGTTTTCTGTCAAAAATGTGTGAAGAAAGAGCAGGAAAAGGATTATTTCAAAACGTATCCAGTCTTCGTTTATCAGGTCTTGGTAAAGAAAGCGCAATATAAAGTAGCTTAGTATTAAAAATGACATTGACATATGGGAGGTAAGCTGAAGGGGTGATTGCCCTCAATTGGATCTCCAGGGATACATTATGTTCCCCTAGCATGGAATGTTCAGTGAAACAAAAGACATAAGACGCCAAATTTATGACAAAGAAAAGGCAAAATGTTCTTGTCATACGAAATAGCAAAGACAAAGAAGCTCTACAGTAGCTAATGTCAAGACGTCTTAACTCAAAACGCTCCCTTTACTAACAGAAAGTATAAACTGGCATTTTTCGATTGATTTTAAAAGTTTGAAACGTCCATTTCTAGTCTCCAAATTCACCTTCAAAGTCCTAAATGTAACCTTCACACCGAAGCGACTGTATGGCGGGAAATAAGTGCAAACAAAAACACTTGGCATAGCTGACATTTTTATACGTCAATGTGCCATCTAGTGTGCGATAGCAAATTGATTAGTCGGAAGTTTCCACGCCCTCAAATTGGTGGACGGGCCTAAGCAATTAGCTAATTCAATTTATACAATATCCGATTTCGGTTTCAACCTAAGCAGTATAAACCAGTTACTTCCTGTTGTATACTTGATTACTCGTAGTAAAACCGCTAAATAACGATCGAAAGTCAGTATCGAATGCAGGTCTATCTCTTATCTATAAATAGCGTTGAAGCTATATACTTTAAAATGTTGACACTATCGCTTATCACAGAATGTAAGAACATATTTCAGTTAAGGGTGTCAAAGTCAATCCTAGAAGGACTCTTGCACCGTCAAAAATTACACGACGTAGTTTGAAAGGTTCAAAGTCAGACAAGTTGGCCTGATAAACAAGTCGCGCCGGTTCAAATACACATGAGTCACTTGTATTTGTAGTTTCAAAAGTATAAAGATGTTCACGGAGATCCACCGAAGGAATTTACCCCCGAAGTCGAAGGAGGTAGTTCAACAAATTGGTTTTGAATGATAGCTAACAGAAGGCAATGTTCGGTAAAGCCTTTGATCACTTATATATATAAAACTCGCTTTCCGTTTGTTTTTGAAAACTCATTAGCTAGCAATAAAAACTCATACCGTCACAATGAGCCCGTTTTATAAATAACTTCGTAATCTTAAACAAATACGAGTAACTCATTCGATTATTACCTCAAATAAATTGAGTTTCGGCGAAAAACAAAACGTTTTCCTATCTCACGTAAGATGCACTATCGCTGGCGAGCACTATGACATACTTTATACACTTCGAATAGATTCAACAAAACCAAAATAAAAACGAATATAATAAATTTTCAAGAATTTTTTCTCTTTTTTCCGCAAACAAAAATACAAAAAAAATAAAAATATTTTGCAACTTTTCGCTTGGCTAAGTTTTTCTGTATTTAACGGTGACACTTCACACGTACAACACCCACTAGATACATTTGTCGCACTCACATCAGATTGGGATGAATGAACAAAAAACCGGAAAATATACTTTGCAAACAAATGAAACAAAAGTATCTTATTTCAGAAGCAGCACCTGTGTTTCGCTTGATATCTTCGCAACAAATAAACCTCACAATTCGTTGGGAGGCCCGAAATTCTTTTCAACGTTGTCACCATATATCACCGAGCAGATTCGATATCTAATCTTTTTTTTGTTTTTTTTTTTGTGAAGAAAATTTTCAGTTTTATATCGATAAATCTAAAATCTATTACGTCAACATTTAAACAGAAAAGAAATTGTATTTCTTTTGAATAAAATTCCGATCCAATTACTTGACCGATATTTAATAAGAAATGTTCAATCTACTACAGAAGAGGGTGTTGATGTTGATGACTTATTAAGACGAACTGGGGTGCAAATTCGAGAGAATAAACTTAATTTCATAGTTTGAGTATCTATTTATGGTTTGCAAGTGATTTTAAGTAAATTGTTTTCATGTTTTCTTTTGTTATGGTTTCTTTTATTTTTGGCACTCATGGTACTCTGACTGTTCGAAGTAGTTAAGATAAAAAGCAGAACAATTTTTCAAGAATTCATGTACTTGATGAAAAATAAATAGTACTTTACACTCGTGTTGATTGAAGCCGATAAATGGGTAGAATTTCGGCCTAATCCTATGAGATCATTTCTGGTGTCACAGGCATATCGTCAGATATGCAGTGGGTCTTCAAATAGGACTCAAAATACCCGACAAAAATTGGCAAGAAAAACGAAGGAAACCAGGGGATTAAACTCTTCCGAAGTGTAGGAGTATAGCGACGACTATTCAAGACATGATGGGATTGGGAACGCAACATTTTACACTTTGTCTCACAATATTCTTGTGAAACAACAAACTGCTGGTGAATTGTAGAAAATATCGTTAAGTTTCACCTCAGTTAGCCTTGGAAGAAGAAACATTACTGGGCACGTTTTTAGCTTAATTTGCAAACATAGCACGGCCTTGAAGGATTGCCTAGGCTAAAGAAGCATTTGCACAGTTCAACAAGATCTAGAGATCATTAAACTTTCGTCTACCTAACCAACACAAAGTGAAGTCTAACAAGACTGCTGGAGGGATGGTCTAAGATGACTTGGTAAGGAGCGCACACCGAAACATCCGTAAAATTTGGTTAGAAGCACCCAGGCTGCATATTTGAGGCCGAGAGTGAATTTCCATCGAGTTTGAAGCTCCAGTCTACTCATCTACCAAAGATGAGAAAAAAAGCATTTGATCCAAGCAGCAGGGGTCGATGGGAAAAAAATCGTTGTATTTTTTTTTTTGGGTTTGCCGAGTGCCACATTTGGACATTATGTGCCCCATCCACAAGAAAGGAGATATTCTGAACTGCAGATACTTAAACAGTCTCCTAATCATCACATAAAAGATCCTGTACGGTAGCTGTACTGTATGATCGCGTAAAACCGTTTACCAGCGACCTGATTGACCCTAATGAATGTTGTTTTAGGCCAGGGAAGTCAACCATTAATCAGATATTCACACTCCGGTAGATTTAAAAAAAAAACTCTGGAAAATGAGATTAACACCCATCAAGAGGTCGCATAAGATAGCGTATATAGAGACCAGCTGTATAGAGTCAAGCCAAGTCCCTGCTAAAACTTGTTGCTCGTGTGCTATTCTGTCCAGTTTGTGACAGTGGAGTGTGGAGGAGAAGATCCAAAGACGCCACTTTGACTCGGTCAAAAAGTTGCGAGTACGGCGGCTGAGATGGCTGGGACACTTAAACTGCATGAACTTCAGCGCACTGGCCCGTCGCGTCTTTGAATCCACCCCAGAGGGACAACATAGCACAATTGAAGAGTGACTACAACCATATTGGTCTGTAAGTATGTCACCAGATACTCATTGAAACGAAACCAAGACCGTATCAAGAAATGGTGCTTTTAAAACAGCAGAAGATCAGAAGCACCAAAAGCGAAGTGTAAGACTACTCAGGAGACGAAAGTGCAGGAATCAGTAAAAAAAAAAAAAACCTGGGGAGGACCGCATTCGATGAAGTCGTTTCATTGAGGCCTTAGCATGGCCCCAAGAGCTGTAGATAAAAAAGAACATGAAGCTCTAGTCAAAGAAGTTCAATATTCGACAGACATATCGAGAGACAACGCAAATCAAATGATGGTTGAATGAACTCCATACATGGGACCGGACGTTCAATTCAATCCGTCTCGACAGTATGATGTCAGAAGAATCACTTTTTTCATGATATATAACTGTAATTGCAATTATTTATTCAATTAACACATGAGAATAAGTCTTGGAATAAATTTCTAACGATATTTCCATCGAAAACCTGATATTTCTGAAAATTTAAGAGCAAACTTTCAAACAGCCAAAAAGTGCAGTGAAATGCTTTATGAACTGAACGCATCTTTTCGTTCATTTTGTGTCACACGGAGAAAATGTCAAATTTCGTGCGTTTTCCTTGGGGTTTTCGTGAATTTTCATGTTTTTTTAGTTTGGAAACTTGAAAATTTAAACAAAAATTTAAGTTATATATCTTGAAAACAATCACTTTATTGACTAAAATTGAGGAACATTTTTGTATGGATGTTATGAATTGAATTTCCATCGATTTTTTTGCTAAAAAGACTAAAAATTAACACTCAGAGACAAAGGAATAACTTCTTGGAAAGAACATGAAGACGTTGGACCACTAACGAGGTGATTTACCACTTTTCGACTGGGGAAAACCAGTAACGAAATGTTCTATAATTTCTAAAACTGCCGCTCTTTTAGCCTTTTGACTGAACCTGCTTAAAACAGAGCATAGCTCTTTCATATCATACCCAGGATTGAACTGGAATGGACTTGAACCATGTTCAACAAGAGTTATAAGCCATCACGATCCATCTCAAATCCTGAAGTTTGGAACACACAATGAGTTAAGCTTGCTAATATATGTCCTTTTTACTCTATACCTCTATGGTCTATGTAAGTTGATTGGTTGGTGTTCGGTCTCCCTCAACCATCCCGAATTGATAACGAATTTTAGAATGGTTATTCGTGGATTCTTAGACAGGTCGCCCAAATCGATGAAATAGTATTCTCCGAGGGCTGTCTTTCTTGTTCTTTGCTGGGGCATTCGCACATGAAGTGAATTGTGTTCTTTTCCACGTCTTTATTCTCGCAGCCTCTGCACAAATGCGTCAAACGCATTCTTCCGAGGAGCGCCAGCAGGAGGTTTTGCCCTGTGATAGTCCCTATGAAGAGGGTTAGATTAGATTAGATTAAAATTGAGGAGGTCCAAAGTCCCTTATCACTGCGGCCACAGATGGGCCTATTGTGATGTCCTCTTAGTTAAAGCTCTTCCATGATGCCGGAGTGTGTGATGAATCCGGCGATGTCTTTGGGTGAGCTGGTGGTTATGTCTTTCACCTCGAGGTAGTGTTTACCAAGGAAACGATGACGTGTTTTTATGAGGCAGTTACAGTGACAAAGTATATGTTCTGCTGATTCTTCGTCCTCGTTGCACATTCTGCATATGTCGTCTTGTGCTATTCCCACAGTCATGAGGTGTTTTTTAACCCGACAGTGGCCGGTGAGAAATCCTGTGACGATTCAAATCTGACTTGGTGTTAGTTCCGAGGAGCGCCAGCAAGAGGTTTTGCCCTGTGATAGTCCCTATGAAGAGGGTTAAGATTAATCTGTGCAAGAATAAGTATGTCCTTTTTCTATTTTTCCAATGTTTTTTCAGAGTTTTCTGAAGATGCAACATGATGAGAGTACGTTCCATCTTGTCAGCTTGTCTTTGAATGACAAGTGCTATATTGCTAGTGGGCAGTACTGAGTGATAGTTCCTGTTCTGATCCCTTTCTAACTTACTTATCCGCCATTTTGGTTCCCATGTATACCTTTGTGTCCCACTAGAGTGTTACGCCATGATTCGCGGTGAGTGTTTTGAAATTGAGCTCGTGGATGAAGTAGGTTTAAAAACAGTTTGACTGTCTAGAAACTAGTTTCATTGATAATTCTCTGACCACCTCAACGATAGCTACAACTTCCTCTTGAAACGATCTAATATGGTTCGGAAGTCTTATTAACCGGGTAGTGTTGGGTTCTAGAGAGTAAATCCCGGAGCATGCTACATTAGTAAAAGTTGACAAAAAATGTTATCAAAATTTACGATTTTCATTGTACAGTGACTAAGTGAGTGAATGAGTGGAGTCTCAGGAGAATAATGGGCTTTGATCGGAAATTTTCAAATTGAAAAGAAAGTTGTTTCGAAGAAGCGCCACAAATAGCTTCCTACACTCACTTGCTGTAGATACCCAAAATATTGTCACAAAGTTTCAGTCAATCCAAAACTCTTATATCAATTCAGATTAGCTACAATTTTCGTTTTCTCCTGTTTGCAATCATTAATCATTTAATAAATAATAAAAAATAAAAAAACTGTACTACATAAATAAATCTAATAACTTCATACATTATCTCTAGCGGTATCATATAACTTAGTCATATCATTTGTAATTTTATCTACAAAAGTAAGGGAAGGGCATGGCGCCGGTTGGACGCTTACCAATGCGGTTTTATCTACAACAATATAGGTATACAAGGTAAGGTGTATAAAGTAACCCTCTTCTGTTGTATTTTTTTAAAAACATTTTCTTAAATAAAAAAAAACAATCAGAACATGCATCGGTTGAAACCACTAAATTCAAGATATTCTTGTTTCGTTTTGAATGGATAAACACGCATTTTTTTTTAAATAAATTGAAACTATGGGCGCGACCATTTTAAATTAATTTACATACCACAAATTAGCAAAAAGTCTTTGATGTATCTAGTCTAATTTGAATTTATGCGTAACAATGACCTTAAAACTAGCGGTATTAAGTAGTCTGAATAATGTTGGTACGTCTGGAGAAAGTATTTTTTACATGTTTTATGTTAATCTTTTAAACATGACCCACACATTAGACGCAGCACGAAAAGTACGACACCTTAGATCTCTTACTGGTGATGTCTTTCAATGACTTACATACTTAAGACTGCACTTTTTCATAAAACTTCAACTTCTAAGGCTGGCAACAGCTCGGCTTAGCTATTAGAAACCACCTATGTTGGTGTAAGTTTTTTATGATAAATTATACATTGTCTCAAGGAAACGATTAAGTTTTAGTGACTCGAACCTGAGTCAACTAGCTTAGCCAGTTTAAAAAACTAACCATTGAGCCAAGGGTGTGAATAAATTTCTTTGAATTTTCAATTGCAAACTTCCCGGATATGCAATCAAAATTGATTACCCACTTTTTGTCAATAAGTTGTCTGAGTGTTACGCATTCCAGCGGCCAATTCAGCGTCTGAGTCATAAAATTTGTATTCCGATATCTTTGACCGATATTTCAAGTAAGTACATCCAAACTGGGAAATACATTTGCTGGAACCCACATAGGGCGTGTGCCATTTTCTTCTTGCAAACTAAGCACGGGACAGGGGAAGTCCACAAAAGAAAAAAACGATAAAAAAAAAAGTTACAAAACCTTAAAGCTGAGTCAGTCTGAGATTTTTTTTTTCGAAATTAATTCCAAGTAAGCGGTTGAAATTAATTGTTACTATTTCGTAGGAAAATTTGGGTAAAAGCAAACTAGGTTCTGCAACTTTTTCATGTGGAAAATCAATTCTATCTGAGAACCCGTTCTCTCTTTGTAACTTTTGTAGATTTGAAAATGAATCATAAAATCTCTTAGCAAACTACGGATGGAAACGACATGTCTGCGGCAGACGTGCCATTGACCACGGAAATGGTAAGAGAAAACCCCACCAAGAAAGAAATCTAGATGATGTGCCTTAGCTGTGTTATAAGTCTGTTTGAAATAAAGATAAGAAAAAGAAAATTACAAAATTATTCCGATGCGGTATTTTTTTTGCCTTTGGAAAACGAGACCTCAGACATGACTCAGATTTTGTTGATGTGTTCCATGGCTTGAAATTCTATCCAAAATGATGAAATAATGAATTTAATATTGAATACATAATACGTGGTTAAACTGTTATGAAATCTAAGCTTAATCGCGTGACCTTTGCTGTCTCAATTTAACAAGAAGAACTTAGTCATACTTTACTAGATTTCAAATCACAACTGAGTCACTTGCCTTCAAAAATGATATTCCCCGTTGTCACTAATAGATTTTATACTGAAATCCAGAGTCCAGAGTCCATCCATATGCAAATTTCATAAAGCGTAGCTCAATCCACCGGAGATAGTCTATACTAAGAGATTCTTTTTCAAATGTTTGCAGAGGAAGTTTAACTTAAGGAATTGGTCACTTCTTTCATAACTAGTACCTCATCTAAGACTGCGACAAGAAGAGTAACGACGAAGACTGATCCAGGCCTCTGTTCAATCCTCTAAATGTGTGAATGTGATGTGCAGTAATGCCTTTAGTCTCAGTCGGAACAACTGACCTCTTTAACGTCTTTAAGAGGTGGTCGCTGTGGCTCAATGGTAAGAGCATTGGACTGCTGAGCAAGGTATGGACTGAGGGGGGACTGCATCAAGTATGATGCGGCCTTCACTCCCATCTCCACTAATTCACTATATTCAAAAACCATAGTGGCACCACAGTGAACCGAGAAACGAAAAAGGACCCAACACTTTGTGTCTGGTTCGATATCTCTCTGGTAACGTACGTAACATTACGTAACAGGTAGCATGCCAGACACACAAGTAGCGCGGATGCGCCGTTTTGATAGCACAACTCACGTGACCTGGATGTTGATGGGCGTAACATGACTCCTTTAAAAGACCCAGCTTGTGTTGCGAATGGCGCGTGTGAAGGGTGCAAAAACACCCTCAGAGCTTCGATCGGGAATAAACACATACTCACATACATACTCACACCAATTGAAAACCCAAGTATGGATCTTTACCAACGGCTCCAAGATGCAATGCATCATCGGAGCAGGTATTTTCTCAGCGGAACTGAACGTATCCGAATCATACCTCCTTCCAGACCCTTCGAGTGTTTTCCAGACGGAAGAACTTGCCATTAGAGAGGCCTGCAACACACGTAATCCCAGCTCTACAACCAAAACCAACATAGGAATCTTTATTGATAGCCAGGCTGCCATCAAAGCGCTCCATTTACACACCACGTCCTCTAAATTAGTAGAACAGTGTTAGGAAAATATTACCCAGGTAAGCGCTCGGTTTACTATGACCCTCACTCACATGGGAGAACACACGACCTAGCCAGATGTGACTCAACGATTGATGGTTCTTTTGTGGAGTTAGTTTGTTCTCTCGTTAGACTCATTAAGGGTAGAACCCCCCAGCAAAATGCCGCCATCTCACACTTGGCCTTGGCCTCTTTTAAGGAATTAACAAAGATGTCTGCAACATCATAACCTTTCTTCATTCACAGATTGAATTTGAAAACATCCTCTCTTAGTCTCACACCCACCAACAGCCAGGTCACGTGAGTTGTGGTATCGAAAAGGTGCACGTGAGCTTATTGTGTTACTGGTAGGACTTACCAGGCAGCCACTTCTATCTTAGTTTGTTGATAAAGAAAACTTAAAAAGCAATGCGTCCAAGATTGAACAGCGTGTGGATCTAGAAGCAGCTTCCAAGCGTTTCCAAGTTGCTAAGTGCAAAACTGCATGCAGTTATCTACTGCGATTTCTAGAGAAATCTTTAATAAATCGTAAATTTAAGATTCTCCGAAGGGTTATCAAGAAAAACCAACACTTACATATAGCATGTCAAATGCTTTTAACAACAGGGGTAACTTTTTTTTTATGGGAATTTTAATGTCTAACCGAGACGTCTATAAAAAATAAAAACAAGTTTATTTGTCAATTGTTATGCAAATGGTTATATATTGACTTAAACTCGTGATTCTGAATTCATTTGAAGCATTAAACAAGTGGCACTGGAACTTTAATAAAAAATCTAACTTAATTGTTTTGGAAACGCATTTTAGGTACATTTGCATCGCAACTGTCAGTGTGACCTTTAATTTAACCATCTGCCATATAACATATGGAAAGCTTCCACAACATACGTACTGTCAAAGGGAGCAAAGAGCTTTGCCCTATGTCATCATACAATTTAACCACTTAATCACTAAGCCACTCACATAGACTTTGTCTAATTACAGTTTCAATTAAATTTGTTGAAATCTATCTGACACGATCTGTAAACAGTTATCTGTCACTTAACACAACCAAATCAAGGTGAATGAATACACACGAAACCACAAATTGATGACAACCCGAACTTCCACCTTCAAACTTATGCACTAGGGACAGCAGTGCGTGCGTCTAAGAATTCCTTGAAATTTTTCTCTCTCTCTCTCTCTCACTACAAACTGCAACCGATCACAAATTAAAAATAATCTATCTTATCAATTAAATTCATTTATCGCACACCAAAAATAAACAAAAACAACGACCACGCTTATACACTTAATTTGTTTAAAGACTGTCAACGAACGTGGATAGACGAACCTTAGCCATCGGCTGCCTTGAGAGAACTAGAATGAATTAAGCTCTAATGATTCAGTTTAGGGTATATGCTTATTACTTATGCTTTTCGAATGATTTTTGTTTTTGTTTCCGACTTTATTGCCGGTTCTCAGCTCACATTGTTGTTGTTGTTGTTTGTAGTTTTATTCTCTTGTCAGAGTGTTTTCCTCTCAAGATAAGATAATGTATATTGTTTAATGAAATTCAATTTTTTTTAGCGCGGCAAAAAATATTAAATTTAACAATTAAGTGAGGTGTTTCGAGGTGAGTTTGGGTTTTTTGTTTTTGGACTCCCATAAGCCTTTGAAGAAGTCATCAATCTTTTGATTAGAGTATGTGTGTAGATGGGACAGGTTTTGATTTTTGTTTATTTTATAAGAGAATCGAATTGACGTGTCGGGATTTCTAATATAAGAACAGATTAGTGAGTTTTAATTTATTTACTTCGTGTTCTTGGGAGAAGAGGTGCTGTGCATTATTTAGAGAATTTCGGAGGAACAAGTGGTTGTTTCATGGAATGAAGAGTATGTTTGACAAGTAGGGGCACATGAAGAATTTTTTTTTTTTTTAAGTTGGTAGCCGTACCAGAAACACAATAAGCGCTAGTGCACCTTTTTGATACCACAACTGATGTGACCTAAGGGAAGTTTTCAAATCGATTCTGTGGAGTTGAGAAAGGTATTATTATTATTATTATTATTAGTAAGGCTTTGTGGCAGACGCATATGGCACTGCGACCTAAAAAATCGATTGTGCCTGGAGTCAGTTAGACAAGGAGATGCTCTATCTTCCTAATGAAGTTGATGATATCTCCAGTCGATGCATTACGAATGTCCTCCGGTGTTAGAAATTCTTTATGGAGACAGCGTCTCCTGACCCTGCAACAGCCACGCACTCACATAGTACGTGTTCGGCTGAGTCGTCTTCCTCTAAGCAGAGTCTGCATTCACATTCCTGAACTATATTTAGTTAATGTAAGTGATATCTGAGGCTACAGTGACTGGTGAGGAAGCCGGCAAGTTTCCTGATACCGTCCCTTCAATGGTAGAGAATATTTTTAGTGGTTTTGTTCAGGAGTCGGATGGCCCTTTTAGCCTGTCTGAGTCCCTGAGTGTTGTTCCAGTAGGATATGAAGTTTCGTTTTTCCCAGCTGTCCAGACTCATTCTGAACGCGAAAGTAGGGATGCCACAGAAGGGTTCGGCACCTATGTACCTTTCTGAAGAGCCTATCCTGGCAAGTTGATCTGCAATTTCATCGCCTTCAGAGAGCTTCCACCAGAGCTTGACTTTATTTCGCTTTGAGAGGTCTTGGAGAGTATTGAAGCAGCCTAGAACGGCTTTTGAGTTAAAGTAATGGGAATTCGCTGCTTGGTTATCGGTGTATATATTGATGGCTAGTCCCTTTATGCCAGAGTCGAGAATATAAGTGGTGTAGGTATCGATGGCATGTAATTCCACCTGAAAGACGCTAGGACACATTCCGAGTGATTAGGGCCATAGATACCGGTACCAACACCGGAGTTCATCTTTGAACCATCAATATACCTCACTAGTCCTTTTATGTTCAGCAACGGGTCTCCGGTATCCCAGAAGTAACGGTTCGGTATCTCAATCTCGAACATCCTGCCAAAACAGAGTAACTTGGGTATAAAGTTCGATACCGTGCTGATCATTGATCATTTCAAGCTCGGAGAAGTCAGATAGGATAGCCATTGAGAAAGGTAATGATGTTGCCGAAATCTCTGATAATTCCTTAAAAAAGACTTAGCCAAGTGTGCAATGCCTGGTTGTACCTAGTGCCGGGCAGTAACAGAGAAAGTGGAATAGTGTTTCAATTACTTGTGTACTGTTGCAGCTACGACAATAAGTGTTGATAGGAATGTCTAATTTGGCGATGTGTTAGCCAATTGACCAGTGGTCTGTGCTAATTGCTACAATTCTTGATGTCTCGGTGGGGGTTCTGTTGATTAGGTCGTACATCCTAGTTTAATTGAAGGTGGGCCATATTCGTCTGTCTATTTTCTAGGCTATTCCGTTCCACCTAGAGTTGACAACTGATAAGTCCAATCGGGAAGCAGACTAACTCCGTAAGTGAACCATCAAATGTTGATTGATAAATTATGAGTAGAAAAGAAAACGTAGGACTCTTTTGAGGGGAAAAGTCCATCTCTGGATACTTGGCCTTTGTACGGCAAACAATAGCCAGGAACTTCTGTGAGCTGAATGTGGTTCAAGAATGGGATACCCCAAGCCAATTTTAAAGGCATCGAGAAATTGGATAAGAATGCTTAAATAAGAAGAGGCTTTCAATCCCTGTTGCCAAAATTGACATAAAAACTTCGTTCAAAATGATCTTAGACATCAGGAAGTGTCGTTCAGTAGTCTGGAAGCTCTTTCTCGGGCAGAGACATGAATTGAGAGAAAAGTTTTTCAGTAGTCCTAAAACATGGACAAAGAGATAAAACTCGCCACAATTGAAAGTCGCACTGATATTCATCAGTTTCACCTCAAATACTGGGTCCAAACTTTCTAGTTGCACCTGCATAGCTTTCTGTTCCCGATTGTAAGCTCAGTGATTGAGTAACATTCAAGTTTCATTAAGGAGTTGCTTCCTTGTTTCCTTGTCCGTACAGACAAAGTCGCTTTTCTTCAATTCAAATAGCCGAAAGCATCATGTAGGTTTGGAGAACTAAGCTTCTCGTACTTAGCCCAACAGCGATGGTCTTCGGTTCAAATAGTTTGAAGACATCAGCTTAACTCTTACCAGTGATTCAGAAACGTCGTCTACTTTGTTATTTTAGTTGTTCAGCAAAGCTCGGTGTATTTTATCTTTTCTTAAGCAACGTGTCTAGCGTCTTTGGAGACCCCCTATCACTCCGCTCTACTGAACTTATTTCGTCTATTCATGGTATAGATTCATGCATAAACCAAGGGGATTCCTTGAAATTGAGATTCATTCATGTATCTCTTCTTGTCGCACAGCCTTTCTAATCCATTATCACCTCGGTGTATATAAATTACTTACGTATCTGTTTTTCTATAGAAGTCAACAATTGTCAAATTGAATTGCGGTTTTGTCATCACATTGGTGGTTTTCTATTCCAATAGATGATTATCGTTACTTAAAGACAACTGCAAGTACAGGGTAATGAACCAGAACCACAAAGATGACTACTCCTCTGAATAATTTTAAAATTAGATACTTATACGTCACACAGTCCGCATATTGTCACATCAAATTTAACATTTTATTTTCCAAGAAGAATTTCTAAAAATAAAACCATTTAAGGGTGAGATACTGTACATTTCCTTTTAATGGTTGTGTTCGTCTGATTAGAGTTTTTGCGAAAATAAAAATTAGGAATGACATGGTGTGGCGTGGCGCTAGGCAACGCGTGCCCAACTGGCGATGATTAATCATACGAAAGCTGTGTGTATTCCCTAAGTGGGGACGTCATGAACTTTGATAATTTGATGTCATCCTGTCATAAGTACTCCCGATGATATAGTCATCAAGTGCCAAAAACAATTCAATTTTGGAATGCCGAACATGTGTTAGATTTGCTATTTGTCCATATCTGTTGAGTTATTTATATTTCATGGAAATTCTTTGATGACACAACGGTATCAATTTGGAAATGATAGACTTGTCTAAGCACTCGTGGAGACGACATATTTTTGAAATATGCACTGACTCTATTCGCATATTAGTGGTCAATTATGGTGGCACTTGTTAAGACTGGGATTCACATTGATCTTTGGGTGTTAATTGATCAGAGGCGTTGGTAGCTATGGAACTGGTTATTCGTTTGAATAGTTTGTGATTAAGTGTGAATGATTTGTATCCACTAATGGTGGGAGGGCGATGTTCAAAGAACATAGTGCAGTGATTCAATCCATGCTAAGTACATGTGCTGTAAGTACTTAACTCTCGCGATGGAAGGTGATTTCTCATTTTTTTTCCGAAACTTCAATTGGGTATCCTTCAGAAGGAGTAGAATGATATTAAGAATTTCAGAAATGTTCATGCTTATAAGAGAAATTTCAGCAAAGAAGAGTCCTAAGTCCAAAAGTGTATAGGAAACAGTAAACAAGCTCAACAAATAGAAGTCAAACCGCAGTCTTGCCCTTTTTACAAACAGAGTTGTTGAAACTATGGAAAATGGTCCTTACGCTATCGAAGAGTTTAAAATACTTGAGTATTCCTCCTTTTACAGAACTGGAGTAGAAATCCAACAGAATAGATATGCAAAACAGTGACGGATTCAATTAAAGCTCAAAAATTAGACACTGTCTTTCGATTATCCATTTGTAGTCATTTTCGATGAAATCTCAATGGAAATAGACTTCATAACCTCCATACAAGAATGTTTCCCAATCCCTGTCAATACATTAATTATTTTCGGCATTTCTTTACCCTACAAGTCTCTAAGTACTTGATATTTTCATAGACTCCAGCTCTCTTTCTATTTTTCAATCAAAAAACGAGAAAATTAACAAAAACACCTAAGAAAAACCCACCAAATGTGACATTTTCCTCGTGTAACACAAAATGCACGAAAAAATGCGTTTAGTTCACATAGCACCTCACTGCACTTTTTGGGTGTTCGAACGTTCGTTTTCAAATTTTCAGGCTTTCTATAGGAATGTCGTTAGAAATTCTTTCCAAGACTTATTCTTATGTGTAAATTAAATAAGATAATGCAATTACAGTCATATTTCATGAGAAAAGCGATCCTTTTGACCTCAATCGTATCGATATTGTATCGAATATCCCTTGTGTGGAGTTCATTCAACCACAGTTTAACAGACATTGTGGAGACTGTTCGCTTGATCTGTTTGAGGCAGTGTTGCCGCTGGAAAATTTACAAATGTTGCCAAAAAAAAAAGTGACGGATCTCAGATTTACTACTCACGCAGAACAACGTCTGGAGCCACTGACGACAAGTGGAACACAGCTTATATGTACACATATGTAGGTAATCAGTCTCGTTCATTGGCGAACACTTCCTTGATCACGGCCACTTGCGATGCTATGATAAGGCTCAAGCTCAAGGGTGGCCATGGTGAAGTGGTTGCATCATCGCTTGTCTCGCTGAAGATTTCAAGATCGAGTCCCGACGTCGAAAAAAAAGTCGATGGTAAAAAAACTGACGTCAACTCTGCTGCATAGGTATAACTATAACACTGGCAGCAGGGTGGCCATATGGCTTGAAAGTGTTGATCGTACTAATGACATCGGGATGTTCGAAAGAAATACTGTGAATTATAAGCAATGGCAACAGTACCAATAATTCTCCCCCGTCGTTCTGGACCACCCTTGAAGAAAAAAGACTAAAACCTTATACAATCTGAGTTTCAAAATCACAACACCAACACACTAGCGCTGTGTGAATAGTGTCAGAAGGGTATTCATAACCCCTTTAGCGCTAATGAATTATAAAATTTAAAAAAAAGAAGCAACGACAATGTGGCACACGTTGCAGACATATTCGAATGGGTTGTTGACGAATAAGAATGTATTGACATTTCGCTGAAAATAAGCCTCATACTCAGTGTCCCTTATATCTGCGTCTACTACGCCATGCCCCTTATATCGGCGTCTACTGCGCCGTATTGTCTAAAAACGTTCAGCTTAGATATCTTGTCGGTGCGTTTTCGACAAGTAGATGGTTGTGGCTCTGAAGTCGTCGCCTAAGTCGTCGCCATTGTGGTATTCCCTGTCGTCTTCCCTCGAAAACGAATGCCGTATGCAAAAGCTACGGCGATACAGACGTAGAAGATAGCACAGCCCACTTCCTTTGCGAATGGCCCAGCCCATGCAGAACCAGAAAGACGACCCTTGGTGAAAACTACTTCAACAAGCTGGACGATCTGTCTATGAAGCCACCAAAAACCATTCTAAAATTCATTACGAGCTCGTGATGGTTCACTCCTCAGGGTTTCCAAATGACCACCAACAAACCAAAATTGACTCTTCTTCCTTGTCTTCTCTTTCAGAGGGGTCTTTCCACGCTTGAGGAAGACAATGTATTCTTGGAGGTCCGAGTGAAGGCTACATCATATCAGATGCATTCACCCTTTCAACTGACCCCAACAAAGCCATTATGTAAAGACGCCGTTTCGTCATCAATAGTCTTCCTAACTTTCACACTTTGATGTTCCTTCCAATTTGAATTGTTGGCTCGACCATAGAAGGGCAGAGTCATCCAAGTAAGTCCACAACCCCATTCACCATCGTCTCAGCTTTCTAAGTTTCTATAAAACGCATATGTACGTAAAGAGCTTATAATTTGTTATAACGAAATTATGGCCAAAGAGTTGCCATAATCCTATGAAAGCTTTTTACATGGTTTGTGTATAACTAACTCGCCTTTTCATTTCAGTAAAGCTTTGTACTTTTTATTCTGTAAACGTAAAACATACACCGAGTGTTTTCTTTTAAATAAACAAACAAACTTACATGTGATCTTATTTTAGTCGTGTTTTTTTGATAATCATACTCACTTCAGTCAAAAAAACGATCTATACTCACTTCCAGCCGCACCAACCAATTGGTTTGCGGCTCGAATTTTATTTATGTTGTTGTCTTTGTTTAAAAGCTTGTAAATGTCAAACGCAAGCAAAAGGAAAAAATACAATCGGCTAAAAGCTCATTTATGAGATTTTTCACGCTCTGGTGGTCAACTTATGTAGGTCTATCCTCACTTGCTGCTACTGGGAAACTTATCACCACTTGGTGTGTTGTTATTGCTTTGTGTGTAAAATCTTACTGGGCTGGGTATACAGCTATCAAAAAAACACGGCTTTTGTTGTAATTTGTCAAGTCTTCTTGGAATTTGCCGTACATCAAACACGCCACACGTATCGAACTAAAAAAGGACCAAGCGAAAAAAGAAGTGAAGTTTCCATTTCTAGAAAGGAAGGCTAAGGACTATTCAACTTATATGAGCTGTCGACTTAACTTGCAGAAACACTACCTTGCAGTAATCTTCTTAAAATGGCAGGGTATTCTACGTGGGACTGATACTTTAGTCTTAACCAGACAAAAATCGGTACTGACTTTATTTTTTACGAGCAATGAGGACGTCTTCACCAACCTTATTTCTATAGCCATATGCACTTGCCATGACATGGCTAAAACAGGTGAGGGCCTCCGATCACGATTTCAAATCAAAATTCGTCTTTAATTTTTGATTTTTCAGCATTTTGGGTTCATTGTTTAGGATATGAGTTAAGACTCCGGGCGTTGTATTGCATCACATCATTCTGGAGTCAATCTTACATTCAGCAGTCATGCCAACAAGCTTCAGATAAAGACTAAGAGACGAGTAGAGAAGTCAAAACTAATCCAAGGTCGAACAGACGTTTAAGTCACCCAAATAATCTTCATTCACAGAGAAGCGGCGTAGTGTCTTTGTCGCCAAAGAAATCTTATCAACGCCCTTGTTGCACAAGTCGAAGGAGCATCATCTACTTTGCCACAGGAGATCGTAGACAATCGGAGACGATGAAGATCGGTAGAGAACATGGAAAGAGCATTTCGCAGTACAGAAGAGTACAGTAACTAAAGGGGTATATGATCTCCTGACTCCTATAAATAACAGAATAGTTTTTAGAGTCGGTTTACGGTCGTTGGCTACTCCTACAACCTCCAAGTAAAGTTTTTCGTCGCTTAATCCACTCTAAATCACCTTCGGGAAGGTTGTCTAAGAATCTTCCAGACTAATGTATGCAGACAGACAGATGTGCAGACTTATAATCACCGAAAGGTTATTGTTGAGGGTGTCTATAAGAGTTCCACTTCTGAGGTCACGTTCAGTAGGAAGCTGTTCATAATATGGACACAGTTGGCATTGTTGTTCGTTATGATGCCTTTCTAGATGAACAAATTGCATAAAATCGTCACGATTTTGAAAGTGGAACTCAATGTCAGCAAGTCTTTTGAACTCTTTAGCTCACGTTCAGATACCTGAGCATCCACCGGTGTTCGCACCAAACTCAATGTGGACTAAGCAACATTTTTAACCCAAGCACAAGCCGTGACTAGTTGTCATTCATTGATGAAGAATTTTTTGCGAATCCCTGTTCCGAAGGAACAGTTTTTTCGAGAGTCCAAGCCTCAAAATGTAGTTCATACCAAGACTTACCCAATCCGACAGAAAATTGCGTAAAATTGTACCGAGAAAGGACTTAAATCTTTAGAAACGAGGCAGACTCAGACCAGAGTACGTCCTTTGTACCACATGGATCTGAATATTTAGTCCAGAAAACCATTCACAGAATCAGCCGGAGCTTGCTATGAAACGCTGGACGCTGCCTATGCTGGTATCAGCCATTTCGTTGAGATGAGATGAGTGGAAGAAGCAATAACTCCTTAGTAAGCTCTTCTTCAAGCTGAAAGGGCTTGAAAAGTACAGAGATGCTACTTCTGCAGAAATCATTATGGAGGAGGCTTATCGTGTTGGCGTGTCTCTCGATGGTGCAGTGTCCCGTAATAGCTGTGATAGACACTGAGAATGTTTGTAATCCAGCTAAGGACAGATGTGTTTGGTGATGAGGTAGGTAGCTCCATTTGTAACAGCCTGCAAGTAGCGATAGACATTGAGAGTTGTGCCTTACCTGGCTCATAGCAAGAAACGTGTAAGAGTCTTTTTAGACTTTGTGTGGATCACATCTTCCTCTGACAGGTCTTACGTTTCCATATACTTCGATGTCATCATCAATCGATCGACCTCTTTACCATATTCCATTCGTCGGCAAATAATTTCCAATTTGATAGCATAAAACAGATTGCCCCGTTCCGCCCACACTTACACCCACACTTCCGCCATCGACATATGCAAAAAAAAATAAAAAATCCGTATGAAATATTTAAAATTCCAATACACACAAACAATCAAGAAAATCAACAAAAAAAATAAATTCCATCATAATTCCTCGTGTTTATTGAAATCCTCTCACACCCTTCAAAGAGCAGGGTAAGCCGGGAAGAGATACATATACTAAGCGAAGGAGGAGGAGGGTGTTTTTTGGCAACACGAGGGTTAGCGCTGCTTACGTAATTTCACATGAATTCTGCATCAACGCCAAAATGATTGATGGGTCATCGTGCGCGCACGCAAAATATTCGTCTACTCATCGTCGAATGATGACGCAGAAGGATTTTAGCCCCCCCCAAAAAAAAAAACTACTACCATTACAATCGCCTCCGCAATAACAACAACAATAGGAAACAGAGCGCACCAAAAATGGAAAGAACAGCAAAAAATGTTCCTTTCGCACCCCGAGATGAATAATATTTCTCTTCCGATGGTCGCGTTGAGTAATGGTGGCTGCGTTGCCTGATGGATCAACAGGAAGAGAAGATTTCACACTACCAAGTTCCGTTCCTGATGGCCCCCAAAAATTGTGTCTATACATCTGTGTTTGTGGTTACAAGTGCACCAACCCACAGAATAATTGAATATTTATAACTGATTATGAATTTTATACGAGTATATCCCACCCACCCCCCTTTACCGACCGAAAAAATAGCTAAGTTCAACCATTAGAAGCGGAAATTAGGTGCTCATTAGGATTAACAATTTCAGAGCTTGTTAATGGAAAATTATCGATTTTCTCTAGCTCTAATGGCAGCTATCCAAGGATAGTGGTTTTTGTGGACGGGGTGGCACTTGTGCGGCAACGACGGTTCGGTGTGTGAGTGAGTATCTGAAGCACCCAAGGGTGGGTAATTGAAGGAAAACTAATTATTAGTTCGCTTTAGATATTGATGTACGGTCTATGTACATATGTGTGTCTCTCGATACGAATAATGTTCGTCTTAAGGCGCCACAAGGACATGTTTGTGGGTGTATGTAATAATTTGAATCAAAACAACCGGGGGTGACACTTGTGTTCCTCTCTGTTCGAACTGCAGGCACAAGTGTCACGCAAATAGACAAAAACCACAGAACTTACATTTAATTGGATTCATGGAGAGGATGGGTGTATGTATATACATACATACGTACGGGTATGTATGTGTGTGTGTGTGGTGAATTTTTGGTGTCAAAAATTGAGAGAGACAATTTTAATGGGGAAACCTTATAGGAAAATGGACATTTGATAGTTTCCGGCGATCGGGTGCAGGAGAACGATTCTTAATTTGAACTCTATATTAGCATCAGGAAGCACTTGGCTTGCCTGGGTGGGATGAGTTTTAATGAGTTTTTTGGAGAACAGCCAAAGAGTGGTTTTTTGTTGTTTCTTTTTCATGTTTTTTCCCTCTTCTTAGTATAGGTTGTTGTTTTATCTTAAGTACTTTACGAAGCAGTACTTTCCGGGAGGAAACTGACTCTTAATCGATTCGACTGTCCAGCATAGTTCGGAATAGCAAGTCTGTTTTCACTTTGCTCATCAGGGTAATCGAAAACATTCTTAATCGGTTCGTCTTATGCCCAATCGCCCCTGATTTGCCCTACTGTCCAATGTCGCTATACGGCTCTTATAGTGCGCAGATCTTCCCTTTCATACGCCCTTAGAACAACCGGTCTAACACAAATTGGCTTTCTTAAGTCAATTGTCTACTTTTTCAAGTAAACATTGGGGCAGCGAGGGGTCTAAAAATCACTTAATTTGTACGACATGTGTTATAAGTGAACTATCCCTTCACAGGGGACCTGACGAAGCAAGCTATTGTCGAGGTTTTTCGCAAGATTTAAGCTCTACAAGACAAATTCGCCAATTATGGAACTTTTTGTGATCACTCTCAAAAAATCATCGTCAGTGTTACAAGGCAGCTGCAGGCGTTTATTTGTCATTGTTAGAACGCGTATCTTATGTCAACAGAACGTCGAGAAAGGGGCTTTATAAGATTTCTAGCAGTTGTAACGATATCGTACCTTCTGGTTGCAACGTTGTCAACTTCTTTCAGAATTTAATAACCTAGCCTTCGGGCTGCTGTGATTTGAATGCCCGCGCTCTCTTGTAGCGAACACACTACTTTGGTCCTTTCTCAAAAAGCTGAAGCAGTGAGTCCCTTAGTACTTTTGTATCAGAGATTCTGTAACACTCTCTCGGTTCTAAGTATCATATGCAAACCTATTTTGTGCTGTCGTTGCATAGATCGAAGACAAATATTGTCAAGACTTTCAGGGATGAACACTGGTTACTGGGCGACAGACCCACCTTGACCCACTACCAGCGGTAATTTGAAAAGGGGCTGCCGGGTGGACATTAAAAGCCGTTGGAATGCCCAGGCTGCAAATCAGAGGACGGGAGTGAGTTCCTACCATGGTTAAGGGAATTAGTATTTTTCCTAAACTTTAAAACACTCAATTCGAACGCTATCCTGGACAACTTTTAGTGTGACTCATGAACATTTTGTCGAACCGGCTCTGTAACACCGCTATCTGAACTAACCAAACAAGTGTACCACAGCACCCCGAATACGATTAAAGGTGGTTCAGCAAAGACCTTTCGAGGAAGCCCTTTCTAGGTCCATGTTGATCACATAGCGACAAGACAGGGCTTCTGTTAGAACTAAAACAAGACTGTAAAAGGATTGGTATACAAATTCTTATTACGGTGGAAGTTTGACTTTACAGTGACACCGCTTTGAGTTGAGTCTATGACAGCCTCATTATCAATCGACCGTTTGAAGCTCCAAGTTATAAGCAATCTAGCAATCGATGAGCGGAATGCACTTTCATAAACTTTTTCGAAAAGAAAACGCCTCGACTTTCTTACGACTAACAGCAATGACCAGAAAGTAACGTGCAATGACTCTCGAAGGCACGCGACCAAGTTTTCCGCGGTTCAAAGGATGGATGACTTTAAGTGAAAATAGTTCCTATTTCAAAGAAAATTGGTTTAGTGACCATTTGACCGCCTTGGTTGTCGTCATCTTACACAAGTCTCTTCGCAAGTATTTGTCCCGAAAAAATGTTTCCACCAAACTTTACCATTCCTTTACCAAGTTGTAAACCCTTTGACCAAATCTCAAACACACCCTGTCCTTAATCCAAAATCGATAACAAAAAAGAAACAGTTCACTCTCTACCAGGGAAAGCAATCCCTGAACTTTTCGCAACAATAACCAACTACAGGTCACCGATACCGGTGTGGTTTGAACAAGAACCTCTTAATCTCATGATTCCAATACGCAATCCACCCCCCGCAACCACCATCGCCAACGGAAGTGCTAAAAATAGTAAATTTAATTATCTAAACTGCAACCCCAGGATAAAATCACCCTTTCGTTGTGTTCCTGCCGGGGCGCCCGGCGACCATCAGCACGGAAAATTGTATTAAACTAATCCCCACAAGAATTTCTGACATTTCATCCCAGTACCAGTATCACAGTCCCAGGCTCTTGTAAAGCTTTCTTAGAAATACTACATTCGTCTGCCCTCTGGGCAGGTGTATACCTCATCCAAGCACACCCACACACATATAAATAGAAAATTAGAGTCCCCCCCTTGGAAGCAAGTGAAAGTAAACATCCTTAAAAGCAATTTCTTTGCTCGGGATGAAACTGTCAACGTGCTACTAAGCACCTGAGTGAATTTTCCCTTCCTTCCTTGTTGCCCGATGGCAGTTGCTGTAGTAGTAGTAGTAGTAGTTTTTGTATGCCTTACAATCTGCAACATGAAGTACCGTTTGTGGCATATAAGACTAAGCTTAGTTAACTTCCAGCCTCGGAGAATGTCCTTCATTAGAATCCCTTTTGCCTTACCCTACACCCGGCGGCTACTGTTTTCCTGTGTATGTGTGTGTGTGTATCTTGTGTTCTGGGTACATCATTGCCAACAGCACAAGGTCCCTTATGCCTTCGAAAGGAGGGTAGGAACACAACTGAAGAAGAGAAAAAAAGTTATCCTGGCAATCGTCCTTGGATTTGAATATGAGGGTTGCTTTGATTAAACAAATTAAATACTATCGCTCCCTCGAGTCGAATGTGTTCGGTGCAAAGGTTTGGGAACCTTCTCTCGAAGTAAGAGAATGTTGTGGGGGAGGGCCTACATCTTAATTTTTATTTTTTTTCCCCTTTAATCGGAAGAGGGCAGCACCTCTTACATTGTACAGAGGAGTTTAAAACAAATAAATCTTCTAAACTTTTTTAATTTAAACCTTTTAAAGATGAAAGCAAAAGGAAATGATTTCAAAAAGAAACCGGAAGCTGCTGGAAGGTATAATAACTCTTCGGGATGTTTTCGAAAGAAAAAATGATGAACAGCAACTGTTTGGGTGAAGAAAATGTTCCTTTTGCGTGTCGGTCGGAAGGACCAAACATATGTTTTTCATTTTCATTTCTCCTTTTTTTTTTGAGACAAAAGAAAGAAAACAACTCACACCACAACCACCCCCACCCCACGTCAGGTGCCTTGTGAATCATGGCAGGTGAGCCATCAGCCATTGCATGGTATGTGGAGATTTATTTTAGAATCTATATTCAGCATCGTGGGTGTTGGTATATTCGTATTTCCGGGATTCTTTCTGGGAAGATACTTGCGTCATCGTCTTTGTTGTTGTTGTTTCGATGAGTCATCGGAATCGTGTGGTGTTTCCTAATATCGTGATTGTTTGATACGATGAAAGGAAAACAATGAAATTGAATTGTGATGAGTAGACAAGAGACAGGATTTCATCATAAGAAAACCCCATTCGTTTGACTGTCTTTGTTCGTGTGCTGTTTACTTACTTACTGACTGCAGTGAAGTTGTTGTGTCACCAGTTAAGTGTTAGTCTTCAAAAGTTTGGAATTAAAACACATAATTCGTTCTTCAAGGTCTAAGCTGGCTCACTTTTATAGATGAATGTCTCAACACACATCTGTGCGATTTCCTTCGCGTTATCCTTAGCTCCCTCAGTTCAAGACGACGGGAAAGACCAAGCGCAATTTTTAGGGAGCAAATAATACACGAACCAAGATCCTGCATCTTTTGAACTGAAAACCGCGTACAATTACTAAAAATCGAACTTAAAAGGAGCAGCATAACTGCTTATAATCATAAGAGTCTTTCCGTCAATCTGGTACAAAATACTCCGGTCCTAGGCTTTCAAAACTGTAGACTAATGTACATATGAATGATCTGATGATCACAATTGTTTCTGATCTGTTCTGGGGGTGAGGCTATTGTTTCCAACAATTACGTTCCACTTTGAGCTTAATTACAGCATCTTTGTGTTCCACAAATTAACTAGACAAAAACCTGAATCCTACAAAGATCCATTGCAGCAGCAACAGCTGCTCCATTCTTCATTGGGAATTATGTACATATGTACGTGTAGAATGGGGATTATTGACCATAGTGCGTATAGGATAACTCTATACACACAATCAAAGTCCAAGATCCTGCACAGAAATGTTGTTGCAACCTGAATAGAACAAAAGCGCATTATACAGTGCCAACAGTGTCGTGTGGAATTTGTAGGATTATAGGAACGAGTTCATTATATCGTTTGACTTATATATGTAGTTCGTTGAACATATACGACTTTTTATGGCATTAAATTGGGCTCTGATGATTTTTTATGATGCAACATTAGAGTACATACATACATATGTGCCGGAATAATCTTGATGTTTCACCCACACAGAGTATGAAATTGAGTCCATCCGGACCTGCATCATGTTAGAAATCCGTCATGAAATGAAATTTATCGTGTGGTTTTTATGTCCCTCATGCTAGTCGCCTTCCTGGCCATCCTTATGCGTTTCTTAAGTTTCTTTTTGCAAAATTTATTTATCGTTACTTTTATGACGACTTTTCCGCATCTCAAATCACATCAGGCTTTTGGGCTGTTGGACTATGTAAATATAGCTACAGTATCACCAACAAGTACCATGCCTTCTGCAAAGGTCGTCATGGATTACCCTAAGTCGCCGTTTATAACTACCGATGTCAATTGAAGCTTTCCTGCAATTAAAACTTGGCAGAACGGGCACATGTATTGTAGGAATGCTTATGAAGAAATTTCTTTAGAAAGACAAAACGAAGGGCTTAACGCTGAACGTCTCCATCTAGGTACTGTCTGGGATTCATAGAGTACAGACTACTGTTGCTTTAGGTGTCACTCTTATAGACACTCTTATAGATCATATCAAAGGCGTCCCTTAACTCTCACTATTGCCATCTTCAGTCCACGTTCCACACCTAACTTGAGACTCAAATGTTGTGGAAAAACCGTTGTTATAGCTCAAGCGGCTAAAGACACTACAGTTTAACTTCATTATTACAGCATATCCCATCACGTAGAAAGATTAAAGTACTTCAGTGACCAAAATGAGTTATACGAATGTGGAATGATCTACATAGCTCTGTGTTCCCTCATTACTACAACCCACAATCATTTAAAACCAACGTGCATCGGTACCTCCTTCGTCTCTCTTCTAATTTCCCTAATGCCCGTGCTCCAGTTTAAGGGTAGTCATAATCCCTTTAGGGCGCGCTTATTATAAAAAAAAATAAAAAAAATAGGACGCCACCCTGAGGTACTCTTCAATTCACCCCATGGTCACGGGCGAGTGTGAAACATGAACCTAATCCACATGCAGATACCAGGTTTGAGTTAAGGCTTGCGCATCATCCCTATCGAAGTTGAAAGAACCCTGGAGATCTTCTAAAAGTGCTTCAGACTGAGCTTCGTTGATCTTTGGTTGGTAATCCTCTTTGACCACGCCGTTCTGGTAAAGTTATACTTGGTTTGTATTAGTATCTTCAAAAATCGTCTTGGAATTCTAGAGGACTACGTTACTCTCTCCCAACCAGCAGCGTCAGGCTGATGTCCTAGACCTAGAGTCAAAGTCGATGGAACCTTGTGGTTCTTCAAGTTCTTCCTGATTTCGTAGCAAAAGATGTTGAGTAATGCTTACCTGTCTTTCTTTCAGTGATATTACAGTGCCCTGCGTTTGCAGTATTCATCGCAGGCTCAAGCTAAATGCTTCCAAAAGCATAAATGTATTTGACTAGTCTAATCAAGTGTTGTGCTCCTTTTAGACGTTTCTATGACGAATGCAAACAAATTAAGGGCAGTGCAGCTTCGTCGGACACAAACTGATTTCATTCTAACCACATCATTCTTCTGTAAACCATAATTTGACGTGAGGCGATCAATCTGTTCGTCTACTCTTCAATTCATCCATCTATTTGTGACTTGACATTTTGCTTAAGAAGTCTCAAAAAATGTGTAGAAAGTTGCAATGCCGACGAAAGTCCCAAAGGATTATTCTATGACATGGATAGGTTGCTTCCATAAAAAAAATCATTCTCTTGTGATCCAGGTATTCTTTTGTCTATATTAAACCACAAAGGTCCCCCCCACCTCCTACACGCTTCCAAAAGACCAAAAGAGTCATCAACAGCGACAGCCAAAATACTATACGAATCGATTAATCATTGCGAATTAAATGGGATCAACAACAATAGTGCGTAATTGTGCTGAGTGTAATTCCATTGTTATGAAACTAAAACTAACCAGGCATACACAGTCGGAGCCTGATAGCAAATATCCCCCGTTCAAGGATATCTTCAGTGCTACTCTGCTCTGGCACCTGAATAGAACAAAAGCGCACATTGTGGAGCATTATATAGCGACGACATGGCCCTGGCTGGCACTTACGAGTACAGTATAATAAGTACTAGTACATTATATTATACGATTACGAGTAGTATATCCCGCAGTACATACATACATACATACGTACGCCTTTTATGGCATTAAATTGGGATTTTTATGGGGACATTTTCAGTATCAAGTCCGCGTGTTTTTTTTTTTTTTTTTTCTTTTTTTTGTGTGACGGTCATAATGGTATTTCATTGGTATGTGTGTCGGACTATAGCCTTCATGTACTGGTGAAACAATCTTGATGTTCCGCCCACACACAAGACACAAGAATGTGGAAGGCCACGGGGGCCTTTCTGCAGGGAGGTGTACAGTACATACCTACATAGCTTGTGTATCGTTTTTAGAAATCCGTCATCAAATGGAATTTATATCGTGGCCGTTTTATGTCCCTCGTTTTCCTCCCTCATCCTTTATCATTTTGCTTAATCCTCATGCGTTTGTTGCTTTTTTTTGCAAAAGTATCTTTTATGATGACTCTTCCGCATCTCGTATCACATCGGTCGCGTTTATAGTGCGCTTCATTGGTCGTTGGGGTCGTTGTAATGTAAATATTCCGAAGAGATTGTTAGTGTAATCAGCAAACAGACACCGATAGTGCGATAGTAATCGGATTACCTGTCTGATGGAGTTGAATACTTTTAAGTTAGAACTGTGAAAGCATGACAAATTCATTGGTAAGCTAGTGTGTACATTAGAAGTGATTTGTTATTTCGGGATTGCAGTGCAAAATCCGACATGACCTCGAATCATTACCAGTAAGGTTACGTATTTATATACTTATCAGGCCAGCGACGCTTGAATTAACGCCACCTTCTAATCTTAATGGTCCCAAGCATGAGGCTTCTAGTTTCACAATGGATCTACAGAGACCCGAGTGTGGTGCAGAAGAACTCATCTTCGCCTGCCCACGTACCTTACTAAAGCAAGATTTCTAGCGTCTGCATTTGTTGTTGATGTTTGGTATTCCTTTTGTTCATGAACCAGGTGGCTGGGATTTGAAGACCCTCTTAGCTGAAGCGTTCTCGTCCACTCATTCGATATGGCCGAGACAGTGCAGTCGACGGATTTCTGCTTTCCGGACTACATCCACATCTTTATACAGCTTGCAGAGTTCCCGGTTGTATCTTCCCCTCCATTCGCCGTCCTCACAGACAGGATCAAATATTTGACGTAACATTTCTCTTTCTAATAATCCCAAGATCTCTTCCGCTGTCTTATTTATCGTCCAGCAATCAGCTTCATAAAGCAAGACTGGCAAGATTAGAGTTTTATAGAGCATGATTTTGGAACTTCGAGTTAGGAGTTTGGACCCCCGTTGTTTGGATAAACCGAAGTAGCAACGTTGGCCTAAAGTTATCCTTCGTTGAAACTCCACCTTGGACTCTCCTAGACCTCTTCCACAACCTCAAAATCATAGTTGTCAAATGTCACATTCTATTGACTCGTTTGGATTGTTCTTCGATCGCTTTAAAAACTTTAATAACGTCGATATCGTCTGCGTAACCCAGCCGATGGACGGATTTAATAAGAATGGTGCCTTCTGTGTTTTAGCCGGCTTTTCGCACTATGACAATGCGTCTCGTTGGAGGTTCTGTTTCCAAGCTGCACGCTTGTATCGAAATCCCGAATTCGGCCATCGAGTCATATAGCTCGGTGCGACGAATGCTGTCGTATGTGGCTTTGAAATCCATAAAGAGTAGGTGTCGACTTGGAACTCGCTAATCTTTTCCGGGATTTGCCGGAATGTGAAGATTGTCGATTTTCTAGGGCGAAAGCCACACTGGTAGGTGCCGATGAGTGTGATGCAATTGAACGACTTTCATACAGTACACTGGATAGGATCTTGTAGGCTACATATGTATCAGTTGTTCTTGCAAGACATAGAATCTCTTTTCTTGAAGAGGGGGGAAGAAAGAGGTGATATTCCAGTTGTCGGGCACCGTTTTGCACATGATGAAACCATCACCACCACGAGTCTCTTTTCACCACTCTTAACAATGTGCTTTTGGTTTCTTCAGATTGTCTTTAATGACGGTACATCACCCTTCCATACTGAGAAAGTGCGCTACATTGTCAAGCTCTTAGCTCTTAGGAACACTCCTATCCTATTGATTGTCGATTTTCTTGAAGTTCCTGATTACGAAGAGCATAGTCTCTTAGACAACACGTCAAAACTGGATTCGTCTTTTGAAATATCATCGGCACCTCTTTACAGATTCAAGATTATGCTGCCAACCTGGTCGTTTCTCACTCTCCAATCTCATTGGTTTGTGATCTTTCTCCTCACTACCTTCAACGACCGGCTTAAATTTGTATTTTCAGCAGCGCTTCCAAAAACTAAATGGGTGATCATTTGGCAAAACTCCGCATCAAGATTTTAGTCATTTAACTGATTCTTTTCAGCATTTCTGTAGTCCATATGTCTCTAAACACTTTATATTTTCATAAGTTCAAACTTTCCATCCATTCCTTATGTTTTCAAACGCGAAAAACATTAAAATCCATGAAAAACCCCAAGAAAAACTTACGAAATGTGACATTTTCTTCGTGTGACACAAAATGAACGAAAAAATGCGTTCAGTTCGTAAAGCATTTCATTGCACTTTTTGGCTGTTTTGGTGTTTCTCTTAGAATTTCTTTGAAATATTAGTTTTTCGTTGGCAATACCGCTAGAAATTAATTCCAACACTTGGTTTTAAGTACTTTTTGAATAAATAAATGTTGTTGCAATCATATTTCATGACAAAAGTGCATAAAATATTGAAATATTGAATGGATCATCATTCACTATTTGACTGCTGTTGTGGCTTGTTCGCTACATGTATCCGTAACAGTGTTGATGATAAAAACATTTGAAAATGTTAGCAAAAACATGGTTAAAGGTTAAACAAAGGTTCAAACGCCTCTATAGTTACTACTGTGTTTCACAAAAGAAGCCTAAGTACTTAATAGATAACAACTACTAAAGGGGTGACTGTTTTTCTCAAGATGAATCTCTATCACCACACTTCTTGACCTAGCTCCTTAGCATCTTGGAGTCCTCAATATTTGTAATAATAGTAGAAAGGATCCTTGAAGGAGGTCTTTGCCCTCAAGGTATTCGCTACCATTATCAACAGGTCAGTGAAGCTGAGAGACTTGGTGTAAGGGAATGATGGAGCTTTATGAATGTCTACCTGAAGCTAGACCCTAAAAAATTACTTCAGACCTGACTAAGTGTAGAAGTTAAGCATCTTATTGCACAAGATCGAGATCATAAAAGAGCCTGACGATCATTTGTGATAATGTAGAGAACCTGCAATTGTTTGGATAGTTGGTAGTGAGTTATTACGTATGTTTGAAGCCTTTAAGCTAAGCTTGCTCAATATGACAAGTTGCATTAAAACCTAGCACTTTATGGCTTGATGCACACCATCTATTATGTCCTTTCTGAAGAAACTTCTTTAGATTCTTAAGAATTTAGCGAATGAATTTGTATCCAACAAGATCCTTTTCTTTGGAACCTTATGTCTAGGAATTCAAGTAAGGCAATCTTGTTGTAAGTAGTGAGGACAATTGAATATTTCGTGTGACCGGTAATTGTGGATTTAAGAGATAGCCAACACGATGTTTTTAGGTTGGAGACTGAAGCTCGTGTTGCAGTCATTAAGATGTGTTCATGTATGGCTCTCCGGTATCTGCATAAGGACATGAGCGCATCGATACTATCTACGTCCCCGGTACCCTCACCAACTGGGTCCTGTTTTGCCAGAATGACAGTCTTAAATATTTCGTCAAGAGTCGAGTAGCCATAGACTGGAGATCTAATCGACAGTCAGCTTAGGCAACAACCTACTAGCGGCCCTTCTAAAATGAAGGCGACAAAGTAAAGAAGACCAACCTCTGCAGAGGCTGTGGTAACAAAGACGTGGAAGAAGACACGATGCACTTCCTCTGTGACTGCTGAAGCCTCAGCAGAACCAGGAAAACAACTCTAGGCACTTACTTCTTTACCGACCCGAGCGAACTTTTAACTAAACTTCATACTGGACTCAGTGTGGTAAAGAGAGGTTGACCAAGAGATAACAACTAATCCCTTAACAATTCCACAGAGGTACACATATGTAGGATACCGATGAACCCCTCTAACCTAACCAAACCCTCAGGTTCGAAACTACTACAGTGATTCGGAAGACTGAAAGAAACGTGCACGTCCCAGGAAGTTGAAAAAAAAAATTGGCTCCGCCTGAGTTGGACATTTTTCAGTTTTTTTTTAAGATAAAGACAGACACAACACCACGTTGGACATACATAGTTCGCATTTTTGGTGAAAGCAAATTTATTGTCTTACCCATCCATAAGTGTCCCTCTGACGATTGACAAGTCAATCTTTCGAAATTTACCGCTTTGGATAGTCATTTCCATACCACGTTCTTCTTTTATTGCGCCCCCTCATGAACACACAATCAACCAATAAATACAGTCTGACAGCCATATAAGGATTTATGTAAGAGTGTCTCGAAATGACTCGGAATGAACTACAAAGTCGTCTTTTGCTTTAAAAAAAAAAAACGTTGGTTCTAAAGTAGCTTACATCTTTCTAAGGACCTTTCGTTACTCCCACAAGGTGTATGCCTTACCTATGTAATCTCCCTTAAAGTTAAAATTAAAGAATCCCTCACTGATGATGAAACTGAATGTAGTCAGTAGTGTTCTTTTTACGCAAAGGCTTTCGTTATCCCTACACTCCTACACTAGGCCCTAGCTATATTTTTCCTGTTACGTTTGGACGTTTTTTTTTTAATTTTTTGTCAGTTGCTGTTAGGCAAACAGTGTTCCCACGCAGCGCGCTACAGCAATGGTCTACACTCAGACGTTTCATAATAAATCAACATTACGTTTATTATGCATGCACATGTACTCGTGTCATAACCAAACTTTTCACCCATTT
The DNA here is from genome assembly GCA_951813785.1 of Criorhina ranunculi. Classification (NCBI taxonomy): domain Eukaryota; kingdom Metazoa; phylum Arthropoda; class Insecta; order Diptera; family Syrphidae; genus Criorhina; species Criorhina ranunculi. The sequence goes on along the minus strand of OX638382.1, from coordinate 8,218,113 downwards.
TTCGACAAAAAAAAAAAAATTACATAATCCTTTGTCAATCAAAAAGTTTTATTGTCACACCCAATGACCCCAAACCTTCTGACATCATCCATTCAAGGTAATCCCAAAAGGCTGCTTAAAACTGTGCTTTTGTTTAAAAAGAACTTCGGTTCTATAATAGCTGGCAGGTCTCAATACATCTTTCTAAGGACTTTTCGTTACTCCCACAAGGTGTATACCTAACCTATGTAATATCCATTAAAGTTAAAATTAAAGAATCCCTCACTGATGAAACCGAATGTAGTCAGTACCGTTCTTTTTACGCAAAGGCTTTCGTAATCCCTATAATCCTACACTGGGACCTAGCTATATTTTTCTTGTTACGTTTGGACGTATTTTTTTTTTTCATTTATTGTCAGCAGAGGTAAGGCAAACAGTGCTCCCTCGCAGCGGGCTACAGCAATGGTCTACACTTAGACGTTTCATCAACGTTACGTTTAAGTACCAGTAGGTGCTCGTGTCATAACCAAACTTTTTCCCCATTTTATGACACTGTTGCGAGACAAAAAAAAAAATTACACAATCCTTTGTCAATCAGTAAGTTTTACTGCCACACCCAATGACCCCAGATCTTCTGACATCATCCATTCAAGGTAATCCCAAAAGACTGCTTAAAACTGTGCTTGTTCACTTAAATTTAAGTTCCAGAAACAATGATTTCGATTCATTAAACCCATCAATGTCATCCTCCTCCTAAGCAAAGATGAACAACAACTGCGAACACAATGTTACTTTGTTGAACTTTGCCTGTATACTCAGGCAATTAGCACGTATAGGCTTTGTGAACATACCCCTCGAACAGTTTACAAAACCCTTATCACACGAAAAAAAACATTCCCTGTGGTCATGCACTTAGATATCGAAAACTTTTTGGATTTCATTTTATTTTTAATCAAATGAAAAACTTCATGAAGAAGCACACAGAGATAGAGAGAGAATGCGAAAGAAAAATAACAACAATGCTGTTCACAGGAAGTTGTGTACGCTATATATGAGAAAATTTAATTTAATGCGAGACATTACCGAGTAAAAAAAAAAAAAAGACTCATTAGCAATTTTAATTAAAAAATCCGCGTGGAATTAATTTAGGGCCGTGGATCGGTTTAAGGTCTTGTTTATGTGTATATAGGAGGAGACTCAACCGCATGAATACAAACCTACAGACGGTACCATGTACCTATAAAGTGTCGTCAAAATCGGAGGTGGAGGTGGAGGTAGAGATGGTGGTGGAGTTGGTATATCACCTCGGGACAGAGGAAAAGTATAAGTGAATTAATAAGCTTGTAACGACGTACAGATATGCGAAAAGTTTTTCTTTTTTTTATTCGTCTCTCCATTGTTTAACAGCGAACGACCAACAAAAGAAAAATTTACGACGGGTTATTGTTTAATGTTTTACAAGTCGGCTGCGGTGGGAGGAAAGGGCGGAGAGGAAGACCCGTCTGTGTCTGATAATGAACGGAAGTGAAGTAAATCAATGTTGCAAATGTGGTAATAAAGTTTGTGTTCAAGTTGCATAGATACACACTGTTTACAGATTGGATATCTCACAGAGAGAAAGTTGTGAATGCATTGACAAAAAAAAAAAAAACAGATGAAACGCACGTATATTTGCAAAACCCAGATGAGATACAAGTGAGAGGTGCCTGCAGCTAGGCGAGTGGGGGCTTATGATAAATTGAGTGCACCTAGATTTGAGGTAAAGCATTTATAAGCACTTTGTAGGTGGACTATAGCTGTGTAGTTGATATTTTAATCAAACAATAAAGGCAATCAGAGCCAGTAATCGTTTGCAATGCTTTCAGTAGAGATTTAAGCAGTGATTGTTGGAGAATGGAGGTGAATCGGTTTTGTTAGGTGAATGCATCGGTCTTTTTAGATCAAGTTTTCTGTAAATAAACCGAATATTTTCCATTTACACTAATCCGTTATCCAATTCTAAGTGATGCAACAGAAACTGCAATAGCACTGTGCCCTGCCAGAGCGGGCGCGGAAGGGCCAATAGCAAAAGCGTAGGACTTCTAAATTTGTCTTGGAGCGTCTCCTGAAGAAAGGAGAGGTAAACTGGAATGAGGCGGAGAAACAATCAGCCAAGTGGGTCAAAGACCTACTGGAGCCAAGGAGTAGCCAACCTGTTACGGGAGGGCACTCTGCGGCATTCGGTAAGGGTCAGCTCGAAAGAGGCAGGCCAGCGGTCAAAAGGGGGTTGCCTTCTGATCAAAGAAGGCCCGCCGTAGACAAATCTAGGGGCCAGCCTGCAGCAGGCAGGCCAGCTTTAAGTCAGTTGCAGAAGGGTCAGCATGAAACGTGAAGACCATCTACCAGCTCCACTTTCAGGATGAATCCTGCCTCCAAAAGACCTAGGTCACAGGATGATCCTTCAAAAACTCCGAAGAGGGCAAGGAATTCCGTTCCAATTTCTAAACTCTTCAACGAGGTGGCGAAGGAGCATCTGATCTTTGGGATCACTGATCAGGGTGTTGAGAATGGTAGGATCAGTATTGAGAGATGGAGACTGGTCAAAGCAAAGGTGTCATCGGGCATCCTTTCGCACTGTTTAGCGAACCCATCACTAACCCATCGATGGTGGTCGGCACCAAACTGGCGCAAAACTAGTGATCTGCAGTGATCAAAACTCGGCCAACTTCTTCCAGACGGCCATCTCCCAAGTTGGAGCTCTGTAGGCCTTCATTCTGGTCCCCTGCTTATTGGGGACAGCCGCCCAACCTAATCTAACCTAACAGAAACTAGGCGGTGAAAAAGTGTTTTAGTTACTTTCCAGGGTGGACCTGGACGCTGGGCCTCAACAAACAACCGTTTTCTGTCAGATCGATCTTCAGCTGGCTGTCTTCAGCTTTACACGCCGACTTGTTTAAGGTCCATTTCGACTTGAACGTCGACCCTCAGAGGTTTGTCTCCACAATTGCAATCATTTTCGAAGACATGCCTGTATTGGCTTTGACAATTGCCTTAAAATCTACTTCTCAAGGAAACTACGTCTCAGTCTTTAGCGTGATCGACACAATGACCAGCAGGTTCCTCTTAGCGGCCACATGCCGACTTCTTTAGAAGTTGTATAGGGAGAGGGTGGAGCGTAATGCGTCCAGGGTCTCGACCGTCAGGGGAAGCTACCTTTAATTATGAAGGCATCAGAAGGGGCCAAGTGAAGATAGCAACAGTCATTTGTTTCTTTAAGAGTCCGAGAGCATGCACCCCGATTTCTTTCTAGCCAAGGCTCCTTTTCCATTGACTTGCGCCAAGTTTTTTATGATTACGTCCAACTCTTCGATTTAATGTTTTGCACTTTTTTATTGGGCTGCTGATCACTGGTCCTCCTGCACTTCCACCAAATACTAATCGACTTTTAGAGACAGATGTGTAGAAACTTCAGAAGCCCTCACCAAATGAGCCCTCCCAGTCCATTCACCTAGAAAGTGTCTTCTCCGTAGGACTCCGTAGGATTCCGTAGGAGTCAAAGATGTTGATGTTGGTATTTGACAAAAGGTGTCTGCGGTCTTTTCTGCAGTCTTTACCTCTAACAGACTTTCGCATAAACGCTAGATGGCGCTGAACAATAGGAATCTGTACTTTTTGATTGTTGCACTAAGGATTTGCGGTCGTTGGGTTCTCCGTGGCCAAACCACACCTCTGTTTTTTATTTCCATTCTCCCCACAGGACTGTCGTTAGGTATTACCTCGTGTCATCTGCAAGGATTAGTCCGTAATGTACGCTCGTTATAAAAAATGACTTCTTACAGACGTTGGAAAGTATTCATGAACCAAAGTTCGACTATTAAAAATAACTCAACAGTAAGATAACGCTAGACAGTGGCAGAGCAAGTGAGTTGTAGTTTCTTTCATCTTCTCTTCTTTACAGCTTATGCAAACATGGACTAGCTATGGCTACAAATACAGATACTCTGTCCTCTGTGAAAATCACAGCTTAGCTTGCAGTCAAAAGTTTTGTTGGAATATTCTCTTGAACAACAAACATAGGCGCCATAATGATTGATTTTACAGCTCTGAGACTGTATTCATTACTTGGCTCCAGGTCTAGCCGTTTATCCCTTTATCTCTGTTGGTCTCCTCTCATTGAATGACAGTTCTCCGTATGAAAAATTCTCATAACATACGTTCTTAAAAAGCATTTTCTCCATTTAAACCACTTACTTTGCCACAAAAACCCTATTTAAGGACAGTTTATCTACAAAAGAATCAATAACAAACAATCGTATTCTTTCGCAAAAGTTATAACCCCTCGAACAGCAAAAATACCCAAAAAAGATCCTCTTAGACCGAAACTACACTTCTACTTCGCGTATCCACTCTCTGTCACGTTCACAGTGAATTCAATTAAAGTGGATGTTCTGCGAAACTACATCACGACAATGGCATTTATTGATCGTCAAGCCGAACCCATTAAATTGGGAAAACTTTTCAAAACAACCTCCAATTGTGGTCGTTTTAACGACTAAACTTCATTTTTAATGGATGGACAACACATATTCTAGTTTTGTTTTCTCTCTCACTCTCCATCTTTCTCCCTCTTTCGCTTTATATTCTATAATTATGCTTTTAAAAATGCAATCTCCTTTATAAACATATAAATCCCACTTTTTTTTTTATTGCTATAATAAATGTTTATCCCGAAATGGTTTATAGGTTAGGATACATTGATATGTAGGTAGGTAGGTGCGACTATACTCAAAGGTGCCATTAAAAATTTAGCCCACGAGTAGAGTGTAAAATTCAGAATTATATTGCAAAATATAATAATAATCCGTTAAGCGGTGTAAAGAGGACTCATATCTGTGTATGTATTGCGATGTAAATAAACATTCATGGAAATAGGGTATGTTTGGATTTATATTCCATGAGGAAGATCTTTTTCTTTTGTCGAGAAAGGTATCAGTTGTGTTGGCTTACGCAGTGTCTACTGATACAATGTAGCCTTTCCTTAACATCGTTACCGAGCTCCTCTTATTTCTACAACCATAAGCCTTCCTTCTCTCATTGGAGTCTTCAAGTCAGAATTTATCTTTAGACTAAACGAACAGAATGGACGAGCTGTTGTCGCATAGAGAGAGATTCAACCCTAAAATGATGTAAGCCAGGTCCAAGCTACGTAATAAAAATGAAATTCACAATCTCACGAATTCTCGAGGCTTTCCGAAATTACAAAGATCAGCCTATGTAGCGATTATCGTAGCCTTAAGTCAGATTAAGTAAGGGATTCCAGTCACTAGATTAATTTGGTCAGATAAGGAAGTCCAGTCACTAGACCTTATCTGACCTTTCAGGACAGTCCAGGCTCCTGAAAGGCCACAAGAAGTAGGTGTCGCTTTTTCACTATCTTCTCGAACTAAGCCTTCTGTTCTACCCTTACGGGTACGCTGTAGGCTTTCCTTCAATCTCTGCTCCTAAATATATACATTAAGCGTCTCGTGGAAAAAGTGTGCGAAAGCTCAGTAGGGGTGGAAAACTTGGTAGTGCCCAATTCCAATTCGAAATGTCTATAGCAGCCAGAAACAGTAATAGTTATCAACTGTCTTCAGTTGCGTACACCAAGTTCGTTGTGGTCATCTTCCACTTGCCCATGCTTTCGGAGATGAGGTTGTCCTCTTCTGCGAAGTCCCTAAGGTATGGGATTGAAGATTCCTTAGGCTATAACTTTGGTGTTCATCCACTTTATATGACTTTAAGGTCCAGTTCGTGATTAAATGCTCTCCTCCTTGAACCGTCAACGCTGGTAGGTCCATAAGTCGGACGTACATAGATCTTTTCTCTCGAAAATTCTAAGTGCGCTTTCATTCAATCTTGACAAAGTCTTTACTTCTGTAGTAGCAGGACTAGGATCATCAGGGTCTTATACAGCTTCTCCTTGGTTCTTCTCAATAGTTATTATACGAGTGTTGTTCTACGTTGAATCTGATTGGCAGAATTTATAACAGAGCCTAGGTAGACGAACTCTTTTACTACCTCAAAGTTATAGCAGTTTATCGTAACGTTCGTAGACAACAAGTGAAGACTTCGTTTTATCCGCTTTTACAACTCCATTATAGCAGCTTCTAGTTCGATGTCTATCGATGATTTCTGTGTCGTCTGTGTAACTTAGTAAGTGATTGTACTGATTTGTGTTGGGATCTATTGTTGAAGAAGGGTCATGGCAGTGCGTCGCCATGGAATTGACGGTCTCGTTGGTGTCTTTTCCGATCCTGAGGGAGCAATAAGCGTTTTTGATCGTCATCCTAGTTATACAATTATAGCATCTCACGGAAAATAGTCTGGTTAAGATCGACCTCACAAAGATAGGCCTTCAGCTCAGTCCATTTAACCCTGGAACGTCATCCTTATTTTTTGTACACTAACGTCATCCTTCGCCTTTTTGACGACGACCGATTTTATATCGTTATCTTAAAGCTCCTGAGTACAACAAATTTCTGTAAAAGATTTTTTTTATTATATACTTAGTCCGCTGCACGTTTGCATCCACCAAAACGCTTGCAAGCGACTAGCGGTGTAGGAAAATGGAGACCAAAACAAACAATAAAAACTCGAAAAAATTTGAAAAACAATTTTCGTATCGACGAAGGATGACGGTCTAGGGTTAAAGAGAAAACAAACATGTTGATACAATGGTTAGGGATCAGCATATCATCATAATTTCAATGTACCCAGGTGAATGTCCAGATTCCCTATTCTATCAACTCGTCAGTATAGCCCATCCAACAATTTTCAGGAACTTAGATGGCGCTGAAGTTCGGGATAAACCAGAGACTAAACCAAATAAAGTTTCAAGTAATGCTGACTAAAATGTTTTCTAAATCCTTTTTAGTTCAAGTGAAGGTTATACCAACTTATGTCAAAAGCTATGCTTCATAAGTTTGTCCAACTTAAGTCAAAAGCTAAGCTTCATAAGTTTGTCGAATTCTGTCTGATTTAATTTAAGTTCGTCTTGAAAGTGTCCTTAGACTTTTCAGTTGTTGTTTCTTATCCATTTGCCTTTATTGCACATGCAATTATTTTTCAAGTGTCTTCGTCGTCAGTCTTTGTCGGATCTTCACAAGTTTGTGTTTAATAAGGCTTATGTCCAGCTGATTAAGTCACTCTTTCCCTGTTGTCAAACAAATATACAACATTACCCGTCAAATAGTAGTTGAATAAACTTCAAACAACGTGTGTTACATGCAATTTGTCGCAACTTTATGACGTAAAAAGATCTTAATATTTTACGCAGTTTTATCATGAAATATGAATGCAACTTCATTTATTTATTCAAATAACACTTAAAACAAAATTTTGGAATGAATTTCTAGCGGTATTGCCAACGAAAAACTAATATTTCAAAGAAATTCTAAGAGAAACACCAAAACAGCCAAAAAGTGCAATGAAATGCTTTACAAACTGAATGCATTTTTTCGCTCATTTTGTGTCACACTAAGAAAATGTCACATTTCGTGCGTTTTTCTTGGGGTTTTTCATGAATTTTAATGTTTTTCGCGTTAGAAAACATTCAAAATGAAAGGAAAGTTGGAACTAATGAAAATATAAAGTGTTAAGGGATGCATGGAGTACAGTTCATTCAGTTTATTGACCACAATTGAGAGAAATCTTGCTGCGGAGATAACAAAATGAATTTCCATTGAGTTTCAGTCAAAAAAGGACTTTAAGTGGACATTAGGAGTTGATACTGTTCACAGAGGGTCACTTACTTACCAACTGATATCCTTTCTAGACAATAGGAAGGTACTTGTAAACTCTATCGGCGACGATATTGACATAATCGGTAGAACTAAGCGAGCTATCAACTGTGCATATTTGATAGTAAAGAGACAGAAGCGGCCAAAATGCGTTTATCGGATAATAAAGGCAAAACTAAGTACTTGCTGTCAACAAGAAGGGACACTCAACATCGAAGAATCAGACAGAACGACCCAGTAAACAGCTATAACTTCGAAGTAGTAAGGGACTTTGTCCACCTTAACTCTGCTATCACTTCTGAAAATGACATCTCATCACAAATCAAACGATGAATCACTACTGCCAAACGCTGTTTCTTTGGGCTGAGAAGATGAAATTGAGTAACAAGGCCCAATGTCGAGACTCTCCACAATACCTTAATCGCTGAAGCACGGACTCCATCGAAAGTGAATGAATACGCTTTTGGTCTCAAAGCGACAAATTCTTCGTAAGATATTCGCTTTGGAGGAGGAGATTCAACAACGAACTATACAAGCTGCACAGCGATTGGTCGTTTGAGATGGCTAGGACAAGCAGAGCGAATGGACACCTACTCTCGAATCTAACCCGGAGGGACAGATTACCTTCTTGGAGTGCACAACTGGAGATGGTAAGCTAAAGATGGATTGTTGGTTGAGGTTTAGGCTCAGCACGACTTGTAGCCTTAGAAAGTATGGGCGACGGTTTCCTTACAAGTTCGTCTTAGTTTCAACTCAACCTTGCAACATTTCAATCGTCCAGTTCTTAGACCTAGTAGAGAAAGGAGCTCCAGAAGCTGTTTGAGTAGCTTTGGGACATCACCCCTAGGTTTTCTCTTTGGCAAGTATGTAGGTAGAGATAGCGATTCAACAGAACCCAAGGAGCACTAGGATGTGCCTTTTAGTTACCACGACTCGTGTGACCTGATTGATGATGTGTTTTGTTGAGGATGTGAGGCAGTCGGTGGAGTTTAGAAAGCGGATTTGATCTCGTATTCCTTTACCCGAGATGTCGTTGAGGTGGTCGAAAAATGGTTGGTTTACGCAGACTGGCTCTTGCTAATGGCGGGCATTTACAGAGGAAATGGGAGAGAGTTTCCTTCTCATTCCCGTTCCCGTAACTGCGGCAGTGGGGATTGTATGGAATACATAGTTTTGGCCGCATGGTCTACGATTGATCCATGCCCCATGGTTTTAGCCGGTGCATAGGCGAGTGTATAAGGCAGAAAGTTGCAGGCAGGTCGTATAGATTCAGTCTACTAAAAGACCTACTGGACACGACACACATTTTTCAAAAATTAGACATCTCGCTCTCAACAGAAAAAGAAAAATCAATAACGGTACTCATTCTTCCACTTAGTTCTATGGAACTAGGTCGAAAATTTCGATACAAGATATGTTTTTGAAATCTATGACTGAGTACTGCACTATGTGAAGCGACTCCCCATGAATACCTTTAATAAGGTCACGAGGTTTTGAATTAAGACTTTTCGTTTCCATTAGGCACTTCTTCAGTAAACTTTTAGGTATTTGTGCTAAGAAAATTCATGAAATTCAAAACTTCACCTGACAGCTCCTTGCCTAAGTAGAAACTTTTCTTTCTGACAAAAAGTTTCATTAACGTCTGCGACGAATAAATTTAGTTTTGTCTCTTCAAAAAACTTGAACTCATCCACACCCATCTCATTTGCTACCGCATACCCCTACGTACATATCTACATAATTATTAAATGAAAAACCATATTAAATTCAGAGTACATTATATGTATATCGTCCTCCTCTGTCCCCAGATGCATCAGAAGCTCTAAACGCTAAGTGGCACAAGTGGTGCCACCACATTTATCTCCGCATTCCATTTCGCATCCATTATGAGATCTCCTCTCAAGTCTGTTGTGTGTCCAATGACCCAGTTCGCCAAAAAGTGCTGCAAATAAATACAAAAAAAAAAAAAAACATAAGTAAACAGAAAATTGTATTCTCTTTGTCTCTTTGTGTGTTCAGATATCTCGCTCGTGTATATATGTATCTTTTGTGTCACAAAAGACTCGTTTGCCTAGTATAAAGAGATCCGTATGTCGTATGTCTCACGCTTTACATTTCCTATTTCGCTTCAAGCCGGAGATATCTCAAAAGCTACAACAATTGCTATAGAGTCCAATCTATACCGCCTTCCCGTTCGTATACCGTATCTGTCTATCTAGATCTGTCTATCGGTGCTTTGTGCATGTCACGACTTCCATATTGCAGGTCGAATTGGCGATATTTAGTTTGAAAATTGATCTGACTTTTCTCATTTTAGACTTGTGTAGCCTCAAGTGTAACCTAAGCCGGCACAGAAATTTGTTAACCGAGATGTTGCACGGTCGTCGTTGTCGTCTTTGGTTCGTTGTTTTATACTCGGAAACAATGAGAATTTGGCATTTGAAACGAGCGAGCACACCAAATGATGGATGTAGCTAAAGCCGTGCGGAATGTGTTCCGTTTGTGGCTTTCTGCGCCTGCGGAACACACCCAATTTTGGGGGCTCCCAAATCTATTCAAAAGGTACGTATTTAGGTGGATTATTAGCGGAAAGTTAATAACACGAATTCAATGGTAATTAGGTAAATGGTTGCACGTCTTGGTGGTTTAAAGCGGTGATGGTGCTGATGCTGGCCACTCCTTTTGCAATTATTTGAAAGTTCAATATTAATACTGGGTTAGGGTGTTCACGGAAGGTGTGTGTTTGATTTTTTTAGGCTTCAAAACGACGGTTAATTGATTTGATTTTCTATTCAAAAAGTCGTGACCTAAATCTAGGGTACAACGAATGAAATGAGACTCTTTTGGAAGAAGGCTTGATTGGAGTGAAACTAAGATATTGACGCCATGGATCACCTGTCAAAATATCAGAATACAATTGCAACTAGAACGCATTCAAACCAAATTTGAATTGCATTCTTCCTTAGAGCACTCCTTGTGGAAAAAAGGGAGTAAAGAGCCAACACTCTGCTTTCTTCACTGAGACCTTTGACGTTAGAAAATAGCTCAAGCAAATCAGCTTCTTTAACGTCGTTCATTGTAAGGATTGTGGAAAAACTCACAACTCACAACATAAAAGAGACAAACTTTCAAAAATCGGAACCGCGTTTTTAAGGACAACACTCAAAATTGATGATTCGGACAAAACGTTGCGATACGTAGTCCAACCTAGTATCTGGATTCTGCTATAAATCCTGAAACTGTTGTCAAAATCAAGGCAAGAATTACTTCTGCTTTGATCTAAGAAGGCAACTGAATCAAGGCTCTGTCAAGCCTTCTATACGACTTTGGTCAGAGGTCTAGAATTTATGAAACGTTTGTCTGTTTTGAGAGAAAAATTGATGAGCAGAGCGATCCGGCTTAGAGAGTCTTCGAATCCAGAGAAAACAGCCTTATGTCTCTCTGACATTTTGGTTGAGATTCAGGTCCTCACCGGACTGTAGGTATGTTGCAATCAAAAATCTCTAAATACTTGTCTATTGCAAAAATACCTTCTTACTTACTTAAGATAGCGCTACAGTCCGGAGTCTTTAGCGTCTCCAGCCATCTCGACCTTTAGCTAGCTACTTTTAGTTGCTTCAGGTCGCCTTACACTTTTTTTTCTTCTGTGTCATCGCTAGGAGGTAGATTCGGAGATTTTATGTGGTGCTCAGGTCACCTCTCCAACCTCTGTCACCTATTACGGAGATAGCTCCTATTAACGTTTTCCGTCAAAGCTGTGGTTATGTGTACATCTAAAGTTTTTTTCTTGGAGATAAATGCTCAAATCCATTTGGTTCGCTTTCCGCGCACTATCAAGTTCTTTTACTGTCTTGCAGGTCTTCCTCCTTTTATTGGATGTTAAACTGAGCATTTGTCACGCGAGTCTTATTCTGAGGGTTATCTAAGAACTGAGAAAACTTGGTCAAACAAGGATTCCCACCCCTGAAGAGTATTGCCAGAGACTGTGTTGTAAGGTTATGAGAGAAGTATGATACGCTAGAGTTGAGATAGGTAGACCCTTTTTTTGATCTACTCAGCGAATGTTGTGTCCGACTAATAGAAAATTGAGCACTCTTTGCAATTCTTGCGTTGATGTCATGCGCAACATTTAGCTAAAGTACTCCGAAGCTGCAAATTTAACTGAGCTATGATTCCATTCCAACGTATTGACGTTTCTTTTCAAGAAGCTGGCATGCTGCACTTTGGATGTGATGACCTTAATTTCAAAAGCCGACCATGATCAGTCTCGAAATTCATGTGAAGACTATAATCCAAGAACTTGTTGTCAAGACTACAACAACTATTTCTAAACCTAGCAAGGCTGTGAAAGCTGTTTCACATGTAAGTGAACGTTTAAAATTTACTATCTTCCATACCACGACAAGCGAGTGTTGATTCTTAATATTCTCACGTAATCAATTATATGTCAAGACCGTCTTAAAACTGGTTTGAGTACAATCCTTAATAAATCGTTCCCATGTCAAGAAACTACAAAAGCAATCGCATAACCCCTCCAAGCCTCCAAATGTGTGTTAACATGCATCCATACATGCTTATGTCATTAAAATTTAAATTCCAGCCCACACTGCTTCACCTCATTGCAATTAAATCTTAATTGAAGGCTATCATCAAAAATTCCAAGACGATGGCAGTTCCATCTCACGTGGTTTTCCACAAATACATACACATACTCTCCTCTCTGTAGTAGTCAACAAAGAAAAAAACGTATCTCCCAATTCATCGTAACCGCACTCGAATCAAAGAGCAAGTGACCTTTAAAGAACTAATGTCTCACTTGAGCCTTAAGTGGCCCTTGCAAGTTTCCATAAATATGTATATATGCATGTAATGGACTACGGAATGCCCCCGAGATTCATCCATCTCACCCGCCTCCTCATCAATCACCTAATTGACAGACTTTGCAATTAAAATTATTCCATTTCGGGGCAAATTAATTCAAAGCTGTGTCCATTGCTCGGTACCCGTACCCGGCTGCATAAATCGGAATTGTAAATTTCAGGTTAAATTGAATAATTGAGAATGGACACATCGTCCGAAGAGAGCTTGGTGGAGTTGGTTTTTTTTTTACCTTATCTGGTGTCCCTTTAGTGGCGCATAAATATTTATGACTCAAACGAAAAATCATGCAAAAGCCAAACGTAAAAGATAACCTTTTCAAAGTCAATCAATGCAGTGACCTTTAGGAAGGGAAATGTCGTTTTAGTTTTAAAAAAAAAATCAAGTGAAGACCAAGAAGGGGAGTTCAATAGTAGGGAGTTCTAGTAGGGATGGCAATGCCCTGTCGATACGGATTTGATTGGAGATTTTGTTAAGTCAACAGAGTGACAACACACTTCAAGGGATTTCATCAGCGATGAAGGTGGTTCTGCCGTCGAAATAGGACTTGAAAAGATGGGGAGTCCTTGACAGTTTTAGAAGATTAATTTGTCCAGCTCATGAGTGGGTGTTCCTAACCACTTGCTGTAAGTCCGGGACCTGAAAGGAAGATTTTGCTGCGGCGAGGAAAATCTCTAAACATATTTTCAGCTTCCAAATACCAAGAAGGATTCATGGGAGCAACCTTTGACACAACACCTGCAGTTAATTCATTTTTGGTGAATTCAGCTTCAAATGCCCGATTATCTTCTCAAAACTTAAAACTGTTGGAAGTGGAAATGCCATTGTTGTGAGCTAGGGTAGAGCCACGGAGGCAACTCCGGTTAAGGTAAGGAGGACTGTGGCACACTTGTCATTGCTTGGCTCAGCTCGTCGGACGGGGGTAGTTCTTATCAACCCCTAGATACAGCTGTTGCTGTAGACTTGGCACTACATAGAGCTCAATCTCCCAAGCCTTGTTTCCCCAAGAGACTGTAGTCCTAACCCGTCTCTGTATCTGTTGGTGATGTCCGTCAACTGTTCGTATTATATCGTTCACGTTTGTTCTGTTCGTGTTGGTTCTCGTGAAATTCGTCTTAGAGTGGTTAGTCGGTCTGTCTTGTCGTCTAGGCTGCAGTGCTGCCAGCTCAACCTCTTTCTCATCCGTGTCCCCTTACCTCTCTCTCCTAACTTCACTAACGTTGCGTCTGAATTTTTGGTCCCTAGCTGCTAAGTGCTTCTCAGCGCATCTAGATTCTTTCCTAAGACCTTGGATGGTCCGAATATTGCATCCTTAGATCAGCGTCGCTATTCGTTCTTTTATATTTTGTCGTATGATTTTCACTAAGTCGTCTTCGGGCGGTCGTACTCTCATCGTTAAAGTCAGTGCCCTAATGTCCGCGTAAAACTCATCGAAGGTCTCTTGGGGTTGCTGCTTTTTGCCATGATACTTCGCAGAATCTCGTGATCCCTCCTTTGGTCCTTTAACTGCCTGACTAATTCGGTTTTGAAGTCGTAGTAGTTGAGGAACTCGTCTGCCTCATTCTACTCCAAGTACCGCCAGTGCCACCTTTCGGCGGGACCGGAGACTAGGTGGTGAAAGTTGGCAAACAAGTCCTTACTACTAATGTCGACGGATATGGTTTTCGACGTCCCATAAAACTTAACCCCCCACTTTTGAACGTCAACTTTCCTCCCCGGGCCGCGTGGAGAAAGTTGCTCGGGCCATCTTTCAAGTATTGGGTTTGATTCCTGATTTCGACCCATCGGAGTAGATTGAGTTGTCAAGTCAACATAGTCCGTGCGGCTGCTTCTCTGAGGGGACTTCCGGAAACCTCCAGCTCGCAGACCTTCTCATGGAACGCCTTTATACTGGTCTGGAAATTTTGAATTATCTCCGTCATGCTATTCGTAAACACCGACATGATCTCGTTCTGACTTCTTTCAACCGCAGAGGAAACCACCTACTTGAAGTATTTACGTATGTTTTCGTCTTCTTCACCTGTACCGAAGTTGCCCCTGTGGCTCTACCCTGGCTCATAACAATGACACAGCAAACTATTTGGATAGGTTTCGGTCTTTATAGTTAGTCAAGTATACAGAAGGGACAGATCTCGTCTTCTTTTCTCAGTTGAGTCAGGTGACTGAAGAGTATGCAGACAGGGAACGTTATAGCTGGTGAAGACGAGGTCGACCTCCTTAATAATTTAATCCTGTGGTAGGTGATCATTTATAACTGTGGCAACAGCTAAACCTATTGTGATGTTCTTCCATAGTTGAACATCCTCAAAGCATTTTAGAGCTCGTCATGGAAGTCGTTACTTTCATCTAACATTTAAGGACTTGAAGAGGATATAACAGTTGAGCACTGCATATATAAATGCATGTCGCAGATCTTAGGTAATTTCATGCTTCAAGATGAGGAACTGATAAACCTTGATCTTGACCAGAAGGGTAAAAGTTGCCTTATTGCTTCCAAAAAGTCATAATATGCTGAAATTATCTTGCCAATAAGGTCCAAAATTCGACGCAGACTGTAGCTCAAGGTATTCATGTCTGAATGCTTTGAACAGTAAGCAAGCAACCCCGTGGAACTACACTTCGAAACCGCAATACCTATGTACGTACGTGTCAACTTGCTGGAAACATTCATATCCGAGATAATTCAACAACATTTTTCTCGTACTTACGACCCTGGTACCGTCTTGACACTTCAAGGTTGACGCATTCTATATGATTTGTGATACTTGAAGGAGTGTTTCTTGTTTTTTTTTTTGCATTTCCCTCTCCAACAATTTTAATTAAAATTCAATGATGCATTCCAATCGATATTTATATCTGCACATGTAAACTTAATTTAGCATTCCCTTGCTGTTGCCACCACCGCCCTTTTCTAGGAAGTTTACACATTTCATGGCAGATTAGACCCGCCAGCAATTATAATTTATTTGTAGCAAATCGCATAGAAGCAATTCATAAACAACTAAACAACTTCTAAGCATCTAAGTTCGTGTTTCATTATTACTTCACCCAGAGACGGTTAGATACATATTTGTTTCTATTCCCGTTCCCGTCTAGATGCATATAAATAGGAAGCATGCATTTATCACGCCAAACCAAGGTGAGTAATTAAAAATAAAATAAAAAGAAAACTTCACGCGAACATTAAAAGCAGTCTAACCGACCGAGCTTTAGCAACCCGGTTTTTGGATTTAGAGCTTGGTTATCCCGCTGCTGAAGAGAAAACTTCACAATGCGAGGTCATGCGGCTGAAAATGGGGGCGGGGTGGGGTGAGCCGAACGATATTTCCTTCCAATTTCACACTTTTGTGAGATTAAAGCCAAGTGTGACGGCGCAAATTGCCGCAGCACCAAGAAATTATTGTATAGATACAAAGAAAAAAAAAACCGTTTCTAAGTAGGTAGTAGAGAGAAAATCCAAGATACTTTTCATACCCCACCTCTCTGACTGTGTACCTATACATGTATGTTGCAGTGAACAGCCAGCGCGCATGCAAATTTGAATTTCATTTTGGCGCGAACGAATCGCGAAAACAGATCTCGATCGAGATAAATACTCGTAACCCTCACCAAACAGGACAGAAAGAGAAAAGAAGGATGCAAAATGCCTACACGCGTTCGTTGAAAAAGAAGCGGCAACAAAAAAGTATCCGTTTCGATTCGCGCACGCGGGAATTTCTCTTTATTTATTCGAGATACAAGATATTTATGTACTTGGAAACTTTTGTCACAATGTACCTAACCTATAGGTAGATATGTGCGGCATAACGACAAACCAAAGCATTCATACATCATCCCAGATAGTCCGGAGTCAGTCTGCTTAGTACCGTACCTAACCTATGCATCAATATTTCAGTTGCAATTTGAGATTCTAATGTTCCACAGTTGGATGGAGCGATAGTTTGTGTTGGTGTGTGACCCGTTAATAAGTCACTGTAAACGAGATAGAGATACTATTGTATAGTTTTATGTACCTACACACGCTTTTACTGACATTAATGCAGAGAATAGTTACACATAACGACAGACTGCTACCCACGTAACAGATGTAGATGGTATATTGTGAGCAATTGGTGAAGCGTAAAGAATTTTTTCAAAGCATTGCCAGGCATAGTTATTGAACATGGGTGCAGTTTTGTTAGGGTTCTGCCTTGTCCTGAGTACTGTAAGTCAAGACGGTGTTTCGGGATACAATTTTGAATAATTTAGACGAATAGTAAGGTCTTCTGTTCAGAAATTATAACGTCAAAACCAGTAGAATTGTGTCGAAATGAGCTTGCATATCTAAAAGCTAATCGTTCCTTCGTCTTTCTTCTTTCTAGTCTAAGTCACGAGTGAAAAAAAAGAGACTGAATGGCGTACTAGAGCTCTTATTGACAGGACAGCGATTTATTATTCGAGTTATGCCAAACTACATGCTCTTACACCTCCTCTTATCGCTCTATCCTGTGTGTCCTTGTTGCTACATCATGTTTTTGAGAACTTCACAAGCACGTCTCCCAACCTTCGCTCGTCGCCAACTTGAATGTGATCAGGCTTCGTGGGGTCACTTGGCTGACAATTTCTCTATCGAAGATGTTTCTTGCTCTTGTGTAATTTCGCTATTCCATCAGCACACGCTCTGCGTTCTAGGTTTTGCCCTCACTGTGCTAGCAGAATGGGTCATCCATGTGCTTGCACTTGTAGTGGAACTCCCGAAAGCACTCAGGCCCCGATAAAAAAAATGTCTCCGGGCGTTCCAAATGTCCATCCCTCTTTCTCATTCTGCTTTTATAGCTTCCATAGTTGTTCTTCTGTCGTTGTGTTCGTTTTGGCGTATAGTGCCACCGAATTCTTCGTTTCTAGATCGATTGACGTACGGCCTGAGATCATATTTATCCCATCCGATGACAAAGTTCAAAGTTCCCTTAACTTAGGGATGCAGTTCTGTACGCCGAGTTCGGCCTTGTACGACTTACGATACGTCGATGATGCCGCTTACTGGCGTTAAAAAGTTTCTAACTGGCTGCCTTGGTCGTCCAAAAGCGCTACTGCCCGAGGGACCTTGCTTGCTTGCTTACACTTAGTGGTTCCTGAAGGTGAGTCTGCGGTCCAGCAACCCTTACAGGTATTTGATTTGCGGCTTCGACTCGATTATGTGCTCACTGGCCTGTTTGGTTCGATGTTCAACTTTTTAAGGCTGCTTATTAGAACGATTTAGGTGGTCTGCTAGGTCCACACCTATTGCCGGCCACAAAACAGAGGTGAAACGAGGTAAATGATAGCCAATGTTAAGAAGAACTCTTCAATATCAGTTTGAGAGGTAGAAGGTTATAGAGGCCAATAGGTTTGTAATTAAAAGATCTTGAGTCAGCGAACTCTTCCTACCTATACAGCCATTGCATCTAAGTCTGATGCATTTCTTTGCTTCTGATCTCTCTGAATTGTACGAAGCTTGTGTAGAGGCTTATGTCCGAGTCGAGACAGACCAAAAAGTGGACCCACCAACTTTTTCTTTTTAACAACGATGTTTTTCCACTCCTGGCAACATCATTCATCTCTATACTGCTGCTACATAGACATCATACCACCGCCCCATGCCCCCAATGTAAAAACTACTATCATGCCAAAATAAGGTCGACGAACTTTGTGCGATGATAGTTTCACATTTTGTTATTGTAGCCCGTTGTGTGCAGTCCAACTGCCAGCTGTGTGTGCAATTTGCACACACACCATCAAACACTGAGAGTCACCGTCTTGCCCATCACACCAGACCACGGCCACATGGTTGGATTGGAGTTGAAACCAAAGCTGGAGGAGCAAGCAAAGAAGTGAATTTCGTTTCGAGTGTTAGATACTTATTCCCCATTGCAGTAGCACAATCGCTTATTGCAATTCTCTCCGACAACATAGTGGTCTTTCGTATCCTATCGCTCCACTAAACGCACACTTTCGTGGAACATTTTTACGATAATTGTTCACACGTTGTAACACATTTTGCCACTCTTTTTGGTCGTTCGTTGATGCTCCCCGGGTACGCTCTGTTGCTGTAGTGCCTGCTCTTGTTGTTTGGTTCTGGGTTCTTGTTAGGTTTTTTTTTGCATTTTCAGACGCACGTTGGTTGTCGTCGTGGCCTTCTTTTGAGTAAAATTTATCGTTCATCATCGGTGAAGTTGGCCGCAACGAACGATAATGGAATTCACGTTGAGGTCAACCGCACTGGTTTCTCCATGGACTTTGCCAGTAAACAAAGAAGGAACGACAATGACAATAGTGGCGACTGCGGTGCACTAACAAACCACAAGTTTACTGTTTATGTGCAAATTAAAATCATCTTTCTGTCGACTGAGCGCGGAAAATATGGAAATGTTTCCTCCTTGGTTTTCGGAACACAAGCTCTGAGATGTTGTATGAGGGTAGGGTAAACACTTCCTTTATGCTTCAATGCACTTAAACCTAATGTACCGTAAAATAGTTGAAGGTTCTTCAAACATGGATTCATCAAAGAAGATAATTAGATTGAGGAGTGCAACTTGTCTTGTTAGTGAATGTTTAACATGCTTATAGACACATGTCATTTGGTCCTCAACTTCAGCTACAGTTACGAACTTTGTCTGCGGATGGGGCTTGCTATTTCGAGAAGCACTTAACTTGAAGAGATTCTTGCGCTAAATTTCTGATTACTCGCCACCATCACCTAATTACGTCGGTGCTACAGTTCGGGATGGATCTGAGCCTCAACCAACAGGCGTTTCCAACTTTTAGTTGGTTGAGGTTACCTCCCACTTGCGTGTGCCACTTGAGTTGCGATCTTCCTCTACTGCATGGTTCCTCGGGGTAGATTCGAAGATTTTCCATGTCCATTCGCTCTACATAATCAGCCACCTCAGTCAGACCTTCACTCTTCTGACTAAGCCGATGTCGCTGTACAACCCGTACTCATCGTCTATGCAGCATCGGTCGTTAAAAAAAGCATTAGGGCTAGGTGGTCCAATAAATTTCTATGGCAGCTTGGTATTTATCCTGAGGTTCCTCCTCGTCCACGTCATGATAAGTAGAAGACTCCCTAGAGCCTAATTCTGGTTTTCTAGGATGATAGGTGCCTTCAAGCTTAGTCACAGTGACTCATTTGGATCCTAGATCGCTAAGTTTATCATCTTTGTTGCTATCTCACCTCAACAGAATCCGATTTTCCTTATACGACTCAAATTCGCTTATCTGCATGGGACAAGCTATCACATGGCTTAACTAAAGCCGATTCGTGATTTCGATATTAATTTGTAGACCCGCCTGTGGTTGTCGAAATGTGTTGTCCTAATCGTTTATCAACTAAACGTGGGCTCGTCCACTGACGGGGTGTGTTTGTTTCCCAATTCAAGATAAAATTTCATGTCACTTACTACATCACGAAAACATGTTGCAGTCAACATACCCGTCCGCATAGTTTCAGTAATAATCTTGTCAACGAATTTCATTTCGAAACCACACACATTGTTATATTAGGCTTCATAATTCGTGCTGTGTGTCGCTCTCGCGGGAATCCGTTTAATCTTCGGCTGTCAATCATGCCGTGCGCGGCCTCTGTCTATCGTCGTCGTCGTCGTCGTCGTGGCCCCTCTGAACTACCAGCCGTTGAACTGTGAACAGTTGTGACCGCTCATTATTCGTCTAAACACTAAAGCCATCCATCCATCCATTGGCCTGCATTAATTTGTCCTCAGTTTTTTTTTTTTTTTTCTAGTTTCTAGATACGAATACGAGTACATTTTTGTTTTGTTCCTCTATTTCGTTGGGGAAAAAAAGTTCATTAACCGGGCGATCTATTGTACCCACTGCCGCTATGGCGGAGCTCTTGCACACACACAGAAATAATTTATATAGAATATGGTCGCCCGGAAGTAGAATTATCTAAGCGAACATTAATTTGCCACGACCTCGGTGCGGTACGAGTACGGTTATCGCATATCCAATTGCACCAGGAGGGGGCCGCAATGGAAGAGAAGTCATTGCCAAACGATTGCGAGGAACGATTATATTCCGTTCAAACATATGAATCGGACAGACACTCTGGTTGATCTGTTTTCATAATTTAAAATGGGATCGAGTTCCGCTGGAAGGAAGTGACACCAAAAAGAACAGAATGTTCTCGAAATTATGAAGGAAATCGAATTTGAATGGAAATTGTATGTCGTGTCGCATCCTCATCACATCGAGGGGAGGTAGTGAAATTTTTATTCTCTCATCCGAATGATTTATGAAATTAGGTGTTCTAGTGAAGTATTTTTAGAACAATTATTCACGATAGCATGACGGGCGAAGTCTATTATCTGAGCTCTCTGACGTCTGATTTCATATAGGCGACGATGGTCTCTAGTGGAAGTACGCAGGTACTTTGGTACACGTACATACGCTAGTGTTGAAAGAGAGCATTGAGGTGAGATAAGGTGAAAGGCTTGTCAGATTAAAATATGCGGAACGAATAGAATGAGCTGTAAATGTATGTATGTATCAATGATCTAGCGCAGAAGCAGCTTCAAAAGGGGACCTTACTTGATTAGATGTTTGGAAACAGAGGTCAATAGAGTGCAAGAGCTAAGTGGAATCAGAAACTGTTGAGGAATATGTTCTCTAACAACTGATCTTCAAACCATGCTATGCTTGCTACCAATAGACACTGTAGCAAGTCACTAATGCAGCTTAAGGCTGAGAAAAATTCACCAACGGTGTGAGAAGAACATGAAACATGCCAAAAACCTATTGGTTTACTGCAGTCTTCCTTCATCACTGATATCCTGCCTACTGAAAGTGACTTTAGCATGGGCTACAAGCACACAATACCGGACAGAAGCGCCTGGAGTCAGCACCAGGTCCTCTTCAATGAGTTTATCTCTATTTTTACTGACGACTCTAAAACAGTCGAAGGATTCTGTGTCGGTGTCTTTTCAGAAGACCTAAACATTCACCATCTCTTTAGCCTGTCTAATCACTGTAGTGTCTTCCAAGCCGAAGTCAGACCATCAGTCAGGTCTGATGACTAACCCAGTATCACTCAAAGATAATGTGAGTTATATCCAAAGCCAAGCTGCGATCAGATCCATTATATCTAACACAACATAGCTCTGTGTTTCTTCAGCAATACAATCCACAAGCATTTAAAGCCAACGTGCATCGGCACCTCTTTCGTCTCCCCTCTAATTTTCCTAATGTCCTAGTCTAAGGGTAGTTATAATCCCTATAGCGTGCGCTAAATCTATTTAAAAAAAAGAAAAACAAAATCTAGGGCAGTGAAGAACTACCGCGTGTCTCTGAATCGCATAATGTCACACTCTGATGGATTCCAGGTCACAGCGACATCCTAGGGAATTGTGAGATTGACAAATTAGCTAGGCAAGGGAACAAACACTCGAAAGATCGACCATGCCAAAGCGCCTATTTCGTTTATTAAACACTTGATTGGCACCGATGCTCTGTCGAGAGCAAATCATAGTAGGCAACATCTTGACTGTAGCAACAATGCTAAGCTATTCCGGCCTGTCCTCGATCCTAAGAGATCGAAAACCTTAGTTCGGCTAAAACAAGACCAGCTCTTTAAACTTACTTTACTTATCAAGCCAGCGACCCTTGGGGGGTCTGAGCCTGAACTAATTCCGCTTTCTATCCTTCACGCTCCCGGGCACGCTGCTCCCAGTTTACTTGACCAAGGTTTCTGGCGTCCGCGATTGCCTGATCTTTAAACCGGAGGTTCGGTCTTCCTTTTCTTCGTGAATCAGGTGACTGGGATTCAAAGATCCTCTTAGCTGGAGCATTCTCGTCAATTCACTCAATATGACCGAGTCATTGCAGTCGACAAATGTTTGCCTTCCAGACTACATCCACATCTCGTAGAGTTCGCGGTTAAACCTATCTTCTCCTCCATTCGCCTTCCTTACAGACAGGACCAAATATTCGACGCATTTTTCTTTCGAAGGATCCCAAGATCTACTTCGCTGTCTTACTTATCGTACAGCATTCAGCTTCAAAAATCAGGACTGGCAAGATCATGGTTTGGTAGAGCATGATTTTGGACCTTCTAGTTAGACTGTATCCTAGGCATGACATATTCAGCATTTAGGCATTGTATGCAACGATTTCTGCAGGAGCTGCAGAGACCAGGAAGAGGAGGATCTACCGTGGATTCCCGCCCTTACAACAACAGAACACTATTGGAATTGGTTCTAAGTTGGATTCGTTGTGAAAGCAAACAAAATTGCCAGAGTTGTATCGTGGATTTCCATGATTTGAGTCACAATCGCAAGTACAAATCATGGAAAACTTATTTTATGTCAGTCCTTGCACCTAAAAGATCTGTTCCCACTTTTATCTCGTGAATTTTTACTATTATTATGGGATCCTTCTGGGCAAAACAACTTTAGACCAATAAGAAACGAGCTATTACTTCTTCAACAAAACTTTATAGCTTCTTCTACTTGTTTCTTTTCAGATCCTGCTGATCATAGGCTTAACTCACAAAAGAAAATATAAGTTTCCATTTATCCCAACGACTTTTTTAATTTAAATTTTTCCCCTTAAAACATAAATTATAAAAGACTTTCGACCAAAAGAAGTTATTAGCGAAACTGCATAACCCACACTGTATTATCGATCTAAATTTCACCACGATCTGTCATTTTGGGAATAAAAATTAATTTGTCGTACTTAAAATGTAATATTTTCCTCCAAAAACCTTATAAATTAATCGAAAAATCGTATTTTTCTCTGCAGTAAATGTGCGTTAAATAGTTTTTAATTATAAAATCGTATAAAACTTTAGACATTTATCAATTTCGAGTGGTTTTATGGAATTGAAAGTTTCGATCGGAGGATCTTACGCGTTTGAATCAAATAAAATCATTGATTTCAGTGTTTTAAAACTTTTCTTGGACAAAATTATTATTAAAAATCGAATAAACATTAATTTTCACATGAAAATATTTAATTTTATTTATCCTCGCACAAGTATTTTAACTGGGGTGAGTGTTTTTAGCTTTTCATGGGAATCATTTGTTTCATACAATTTGGCGGCCATTAAAATAATTGAAAATAACTGTATTTTGAAACTCCGATTAGAAATTTCCACAAGGGAGGGGAAACTAGTTGTAGAGGTTTTGTTATTTGTGGAAAGAAGGTTTCATATCGATCAGAACGAAATCCTTCAGTTCGTCTGCATGGATTTAGTGAAACACTAGCTTGTTTCCTTCCAGAAGGATCGTTGCAATCCATCTGTCCAGTGCAACAAGTTTTTTTTTTGTAGTTTCGTAGGACAATGTTCAGGGGTCCGATAAGAATTTGCCGTGAAACATTGTAAATCCTCGGGTCTGAGAGTGTGTCTAGAAGAGGCTTATCCCAAAAGATGTCTTTGATTTGTCTGTCAATGCTTGCGCTTGTTGTTTCTGTGACGCAAATCTAGGAAGACATTCATGGAGACGACTTGCGATGTTTCAAAGAAAACTGTTTTAGGTTTTGTGTTGATGTACTCCAACTCTAGGTCTTTTGCCTTGGATAAGTAGGAATAGATATGGATTCAAATGCTTTTTTCTGTGTTTTGTTCCTGTTGAAGCTTCTCTTATCAAACAGGGTGGGGACAACGATTTAATGACTTCCCATCCCTTCCGCATCTTGCTTCTTTCACCAACTGAACCTGTGTATCAATCAACTAATCTGTTCTAGACATCTTGGTTGCAAGCCACTTGTCCCAAGGGTCACACTCCAAGCGAGTTAAAGTCCTTTTCTAGCGCGCTAGCTCACTGTGGTGAGGCTCTCCTCTTCCATGACATGCCTCTAGATTGAGAGAGAGAGGTCGAGCCAGTCTACATGACCATGGTCGTTGTCTCCTGCACCAATCACCACCTATCAAGGGCGAGACTGAAGATGATTTCTCTTGAAGGAGCCAATTGTATCCCTATCTTGCTACAGCGATGTTTATAACACAGATGGCTCAGGCTTAGCGTAGGTTGAAGGATTCTATCGAGCACACTCTCATCCGACCATTTTGTTGCACATGAATTGACGTAGATTCCGTACGAGGTCATCTCCAACTGCTTTGAGTAGCTTATTTAGATTTCAGCTTGGTTATTGCGCTTCTCACTTCAGGATCATGTTGAATGGTTCATTCTTGTGTGTTGGCTATCAGCTCCATTTCATAGCCCACAGACGGGTTCTTTGTTCCAAGCTTTCGTTCTTTTCACCCTTTGTCAACAATTTCATACGCTTTCCTTGCTGTGGCACGCCTATTTATTCGACAATACGCTTCGTTTGCTACTCATTTTACTTTCAGGAGAACTTACTTGTGCTCTGCTCTTAGAAATCATCAGCATCTCTGGTCCTTCTTTGTAGCCCTGCTTTCTATGGCTTCTGTCTCGGCTTTGATTCCATTGTGGCCGCCTTATGAAACCCAGCACATAAGTGGCGGCACTTCTGATGACTTTTTAGCAATCTTGCCACCGGCCTTCAGTATTTGATGCTGGCAGTCTTGATCGACGCTTTCTCGTGACTGCAGTCTTGCCAGGTTAAACCTTCTCATCTTCTTTCATATAATCTTGGAGTTGGATACCCCTATTCGTACTTTGGCCACAACCAAGTAATGATCCGAGCTAATACTGGCTTCTATGTCACTAAATAGGTCGAGGGGTCACCAAACGTGCGAATACCAATTAAAGCCGAAGACTTCTTACCTAAGGCTTCCTTTGACTGCACAGTTTCTGCTCTTTGCAACACTCAGGACAGTAGTTAAGAACCTCCACAAGTTGATCAAGACCATATGGTACAATGTGCACGCGTAACATAAGTGCATATATAACAATATGTAGTCCGTTGAGGCTTCGAAAGTCTTGATTATTCCGTTTTGCTAGGATCGCCAAGAATGTAATCTTTTGTTATCGGAGTTGCATCATCGCTGGAATGACTTAAAGTGAGACCTTAAGTCTTACTTTTGGCTCCTTAAGAGCTCCTTCAATTGTTTTAAATTGTCAAGCCAATTCTGGAGTAATTCCATCGACTTGGTGCTTCAAATGTGTTAAAGAAGCTCTACTAGGAAGTCCTGGGAGAGACTAATAGATTGAAGTCGACTACTCTAGATCCATGAATCAGCCTTGGACCGGCAGAAACTAGGTCCACGATCGCATAGTTCTTAGGTCCCACCCTCATCCAATCTATTCTAACAAATTCAGCAGGCAGTCTTAAATGGTTCCAAGTCCTATACAGTCTCCCTTTGTCTAAGCCAATGATACCTGGTTTGGGGGAATCTTTGTTTAAGTGAGTCTATGAGGGATCAATGTCCTTTCTTAGGTGATTCCTGTTTCAGATAAGTGTGCTGTGAGAAAATTTCATGTCGGGAAATCAAAAGTGTCTACGGGTGTCCGTTCGTTTAATCTTGTAGAAGTCCTACAGTTCGGTTGTAAGGACTCGAGGCTCGCGAGTACTTAATTCAAATCCTTTCTTTGAACTCTTTCTGTCGGTATTAAGCGTGTGCTATACGGGATCCAATGGAGCAAGTGGACCATTCATCATCGGTAGCAGTCGCTGAGAAACAACATTCTTCCTCTGGTAGGTAAGTGTTTTTTATTTTTTGCGTATATTTTCTAGTGTTATATGAGGTTTAGGATGTAAGACACTATAACGGAGATTAAGTTCGAAATTAAAATATGCGAACGTTGAGAAAGGATGTCAGAGCTTTGGTCTTTAAATATGTAGGAAGCAAATGGGGACAGATCTTCTTTTAAAGATACGATAGGCACACCAGCCCTTTTGATGGTCGAACACATACTGAATTGAGGCTGCCCAATGTACGAAACAGACGCAGGCGTTACTATTTAGTTGTTGCCGTTGACCACTGCCTGTAGTTCATCCGCCTTTAAGGTTGGCTAGTCTTACGACTAAAAACTGCTACTAGGAGTGTTCAGATCATTTAGAAGCTTTTCAGAGGAGGTAGGTTCTTTTGTTGTCCTGATCTCTAGAGCTCCAATTCTATGCCCAATCCCTGAGCATGTCTGCCTAGGATGCACTGCCCTGTTATGATGCTAATTTGTTACGAAAGGTTGTCCCTTCTTAGTCTCGGGATCGAGCATAAGTCAAATAAGCCTAGAATTGTTGCAATTGTTTAGATGTACCTATCCATCTATGATTCGTTTTTGACAGGCCATCGATGTCGATCAAGAGCTTAGCAAAGGATATAGGTAGTCAGTCAATATGCCTACTATTGCTATTTAGAGGGCTTTGTCTGACAAGCTCGTCAGCAGCAAAGTTCACTGAAATGACATTGAAACCAAAAGATTTAGACGTGCGATTTAATAATTTCGTTCGGAGACACGTGGAAGTCCGGGATTGCATTGATCGCAGTCTGGCAATAATGATACCATCCGGTGGCCATAAATGTGGCTGTGATTTCAGCTTTGAAGATGCTACAGTGACAAGGGAAACTGAAGGTGTGGTTATGTTCAATGTCTTCCGAAAAGATGCCGACGTCGACTCCTTCGTCTCATTTGATAGGAGCCCTTCACAAATCTGCAGTTGAGCAGTACACCTAAACATGTGGCACTCACATAGTACATAGTACAATGGACCTGTTTTTGTGTCTGAGTGCTCCAGCGTGATGTTCCAACACCCCAACAGAAAACAAAAAGAAAATGGTACCTATGTACGTGGAACAGGGCTTACTACAGATTACCTATTTCTATAGCAGGGGCAAAAACCCATTAGATCAATCTACGTAGGTATAGCAATCTATGAGCCTGCGAAATTGGGTCTCATCAGGCCGGACTCACAGACTTTCTCGTTGCTTTCCATTCGGAATCTGGCTGACACCCTTCGCAGGGTAATTGAAACTCTAGTTAAGGAGACTTTCGAAGTACATACTAACTTCTCTAAGCACTAGCCCTTCTACCTACCCAATCGTGCTTGAAATGGATACCTAACTTATCGGAGACAAGAACCTTAAGTAGGTATATGAAAGGTTTTTCTGTTCTATTGTCACCTATACTGACTCTAGGTTGGTGAAATCACCTTCAAAAAAGATGAGATCCTTCCTCAAACCTCCAAAAAAGCTGTTTTGTGACTTAATATCTGTCCTTGCTAACTAGATTCTTATTAAATCAAAGCTTCTAGTGAACCTTTGAACCTTATAAAATGACAAATAGGTACATCAGACGTTATCAGTCGAATGTCATGCCATTTCCATTTCCATTTTAATTGCGTTCAACTGCTGTTCCTGTTAAATGACTTTATTGCGTGCTAATGGCGTGTCTATACCTAGAATAAATATGCGCATATGTACAAAAGTCTTGTAATCCCTCTACCTACACCTTTATTTCCCACATAAGTGATGTAATCCGTTTCAAAAGTTCATATGATGTGTGTGGGTAGAGCGGTAGGTAGGTACTCATTATTCATTTTCATATTGCATGACACACATCTTTACGTTTACATACGGTTACGTCGACATAATCCATGCGTTTTTAGGTATCCATACGTATCCTACATACATAAAAAATCTCTTTTAACACTTCCCAAAGGACATTTAAGCCATTTTGTTGGTATACAAGTTCTCTTTATACATACCCAAACCGCATAGCTCTATACCCTACTCCTTTGAGATATTTGCCCGCATTTATACATTTCACATGGATGTACATATGTACGTGTTTCGGTTGTCCCGAAAGTGCTGTAGGTACTACAACATGACTTTTCAAACGCTCTTCTGCTGCTGCTGCTACCCAACCCAAAATTCTCATTCTCTGACCCAAAAAGTTGAAAAAAAAAAGAAACTGATCCCAGCAAGCGAACTTAATGTGTGCAGCACTATAAATTTTCTTCTCCTAGTGGGTGGGGGATGAAAATACCTCGCGGGTTATTTTCCACTTCCACCACCTACCTACCTAACTTGATGTGAGTTTGGCTAACACCATTTCTATACCCGGTCCCTTAAATCCAGAAATCTCCATTTTATTGATTTTTCTCCTAACGAACGAACAAAACCCTACTCCACCCCACCCTAGCCCATAGTCAGCGCAGAATGTAAGAAGAAAAAAGAAATGGGAAATTATTTTTTTATTGCACCACTTCGCCAAACCCCAACCGACAAGACGGACGCCACCCCTGGAGCAACTTAAATGACCAAAAGTTCACATAAACTTTGAGGAAATTTATTTTCTCAAGCATTTTGACCATCTTACGATGAATGTAGGTACATATATCTCAACTTACCCTTAGAAGCCTGCCACACACCCCCTCACCCACCCCCTTGACTAAACTGCTTCGTTCAAAGTGGAAAAGCTTTCGAAAGTTTTCTCGGGTTTTTTTTTTTTTTTTCTGTTGGAGAAGGATAACAACGCCCTTTAGCCGAGACAAACACATACAAAAACCCATGTGGTGTGGACGATGGTGGTGGTGGTGGTGATGCAATTAATTAAATTTAATTAAAATCGATCGAGGATGTGAACAGTTATGCGGTTTCATTTACAAAGAATTGAACGGCGGATGAGCTAATTATTTGTCAATGTCATCCTCATCTGTCATTTCTAATTGCTTTTCCTCCTTTCTTTCCTTCCTTTACCCCACACACACATCACAAAGTTTGTGTTGTGCCCCACGCTGACTAAGCCTGAGACTGACAACCCATAGGCGGGGCTATTCATTGCAACGTTTTCACACAGTGGGCGTTACCTTTTTCATGTTTTCTTTTCCGTGTTTCTACTCTATTCTTCTCTTCTGTTATGTTTGTTTGTTTTGCGTGCTTCTCTCGCTCTTTCGTAGAAACTTTCATTTTCATTTTGTCAATAATAACAAATAACACAACACATTTTTTTTCTCTCTCTCTCTCGTTCTCTTTTTCCTTCTCGTTCTGTTATCGTTTCTCTTTTTCTCTCGTTTTTGAACAACACGCATGAGATTTATTTCATTCCAGAATGGGAAAGTTCATTTGATAAATCGATGAATCTGCAGCCAGACACGAATCGGAATGACGGACAAGGAGGACGACAGAATAGAAACAGCGAAACAAAAGAGAAATGTGTTTGCACGATTTTTGTTTTGCTCTTCTTATTGGGAAGAATGAGAGAGAATAAAGATTTTATGAATTAAAATGTGTGTGTGTGTGTGCTTTTTCTGAGAGCAGAGCGAGAGAATTTCTTTTACTTGGTCAATGGTCAACTATTGGCATTTTGTTGCTGTTGTTGTTGCATTTACCATTCTCCAGATGTTCGCATTTAGTTTAGCCTGAGATTGGATAGAAAAACAAGATACAGAGGCAGAGAGATACAATTTGAAAGTTCATGAAAAGATGGCAAGAATGCGAACAGTGGCATTTTTGTATGTACAAAGTGGAAGGGTGTTGCCATAGAGGGAGTTTTTTTTTGTTTGCATTTTGAAAGCGAAAATCTTTTGACACTTTTGCAACATGTTAATATGACAAATTCACTACAAAAACGATGAAATATCGCTTCCAAAAGTACTGCTTTTGGTCATAATCAAGCGCCTTCTCGCAAAGCTATAGAGAATTTAACGTCTCGGACAGGCTAGTAATTTGAAGACTCCAACTCGTGGTTCGTCCAGCAAGGTCAGCTGAAAATTGCTGAGTGTGTGACTGTAAACCCAGGTGTGTCCATCTCAAAACGATGACAGAGTTTGGGCTATCCGCCACATTTTGCATCGCATTTTGGATATAAATCTTGCCCTACATGCTTATAAGGTCCATTTGACATTAGAATTGAAACCAGGGTGTTGGAAATGAATGAACAAAATCATGAGGCTCATTACCATTTGTCTGGGTACGTAAATAAAGTGTCGCATCTGGGAATCCGAAAACCTAAGAGAAATAGTGGAACAACATTTCCATCCGTAGCGACTGACATTTTGGTGCTGTTTTTGGGCTGGCGGTGTCATTGGGCCATATTTGTTCAAAAATGAGGGTCGTGCGACCGTTTCAGTGAGTGAATTGCGTTCCCGAACGATGTTGACTAACTTTTTTTTTGCCCGAAATTGATGCTATGGACGTGGGCGACGCTTATTTTCAGAAAGACGGCGTCACATGCCAGAGATCTGATGAAACAATGACTCTATTGAGTGATAAATTTCATTGAGGTGAGATTCCTGGAAGTGGAGACTTCAATATTGGCCACCTAGATCGGCCCCCTCCCTTCCTAAAAAAATGTGCTAGTTTTCGAAAATTCATCATGTCTAACCTCAAATGATTTCATTTTATTACGAAATATGTAGGTACTTCGTACAAATTTTAATCTTTGAATCACAAGTATGGTACCTACGTTATCCGCCGCCTTTCATGTCGTAATCGGTATGACTAAACAGATTCAAACATTTTCTTTTTGACTTACTGATTGGTATTCATTAGTCATAAAACTGATAGTTTGAACAAAGCTAAACAGATTAATGACTCAGTACTGGTCATATGCATCATTGTCATTGTGTTTATGTAGATATTCCTTAAATAAAAATGTTGTCAGTAGTCAGAATAATTGTTTACAAAGAGCATAATTGTGAAATTGCCTTGTAAATATGCGTTTTACTCTATCGTTTACGGCACAGTGTGCTCTAAATATTTGAACTAGAGCACGGACATACGGGGAAATTAGAAGAGAGAAGAAGGATATACCGATGTTCATTGAAGAAGCGATGCAACGTTCTGGACTAAGTTCGATCCAAAATCGAAGATAACACCAGAGGAAAAGTTAAGAGCATTATACCCAAATGGAACGCATCACCAACCGTTACCATGGTGACATAATTCAATTGAGAAATTACACCAACAAGGACAAGAAATTGGAGCTTGGCAAAATAGTTCGAAGAGATGGACTTCTTCACTATTAGGACCTTCAACGTACATGGGATAATCTTGTTAAGGCAAACCCATCAAATTGTGAGGTTGAGTATGAATCCAGTCAAAATGGTCATGGATTCCAATCAAGAGGTATTTCCAGAATTTCCTACAGTTAAACTCACTGCAAAAGTAGTGTCAACAAGAATATGTTTGGACAAGCAAAAGGGTTCATTCTTCAGCCTTCACCATCAGAGTAATAGATTTTCGCCATTTCCTCTACTGTGTACAGGAGGCAACTGCAACCTGCTGGCGGCATAGTGGCCATACCTACCCCTCCTATCAGTTGAATGTTAGGAAGGTTTATGTTTTTGAGTTTGTGATCAGCCAAAACATATGCCTTAACTCAAAAGAAGTTGTCAGTAAAGCAATTCCTTCAATGCATTCCTGCTAAACGGAAAAGTGAGGAAGCTGAAATCATATAAAAATTCAAAAACCCGTCCGCATAAAATTGAACTGCAGTTTAACAGGCCAATACTATTCATCTCCACGGCAACACTCTGCTGCCTTTCCTCAACTCGACACAAACGATAATCAACAAACGCATTCCAATCGGAACACCCCACTGTGTGTCACACACAATCAGACATCAATAACAAAAACATACATACTTCTACTTACCTTAGCCAACTGTCATTACCATCATCGACAACCAGTGGCAAAATGTCATTCTCAAAACAAAAAACCGGATACCGGAATATCTACCTAAAACTGACGTCATAACTACTACACGCCACTGTGCTACTGTCAAAGTGCACCCGTGATTCATTCCAGTGAAAACAAAAATTCATCCGGGGGCCAATGTTCCATTTATTTTCCTCGAAAAATCGAATAAAAAAAAACAACAACAATAGCAACTTCATCCCAAAAAACCACCACACATCCACACACACTCTCAACAAAATGACATCGCGTTTCAATGTATGAGACACACACACTCCTAAAGAACTGGCACCGATTAAAGAGCCACTACTGCGCCAAGCCAACCAAATTATTTCGCTCGCCATTTAACTAGTGTTCGACGGACAGCGAAACGATGATGAACTTCCAAAATGTACAATGGAATGTGACGGTGGCTCCGCGCGCGTTCACTACTGCAACTCAATGAGAAAAAATTGCGAAGCAGTGTAAAACAAAAACCAAGAAGAAAGATCCAACACACAGTGAAAAAAACGAAGAGAGATAGCGAGAGAACAAGTGAATTGAACGGGCGAACCACCAAACACACCACATATGGTATTCGCTGCTATACTCTCCACACAATCAGAATAATCAATTACAAGTGTCAAACGTGAACGTACCAACCGTGGTGTATAGGTAGAGAATAAGAAAAAATAAAATATTTTTTATTTTTCATTGCAAAAGGAACGAAATAAACGGGAAAAAATTTAACAAAAAATCAAAGAAAATCCATTACTCTCCAAAAAAAAAAAAAAATCTTAATTCTACCGAAGAAATTCTACACAAAAATTTAGATGTAGAGAAATTTAAAAAAATAAATTTTTATTTAATAGTAAAAATTTTCTTCGTGTATATTTTCTGTGTTTTCCTTTGAAAATTGTGTGCGTGTGTGTATAGTTGAATTAAATGTGACAAGTGCAATATATTAGGAAAAAAAAATCAAAAAAATTCGCCCCGAAACGTAGAAAAACCGAAAGGAAATCCATGAAAATGTATGAAAATCCATGAAAAAATCTCCAATAAGCCCAAAGAAAATTTAGTAAATAAATAAAAATTTCTCTATTCGCCAAGCGAGAGAGCGAGAAAACCCACAACAGCAAGTGTGCAAGGTGTCAGTGAGTGGATAGTGGAAGGCTTTTAAGAGTTTTGCACCCCTCTAACCATTGTCGGGGTTATTGTTCGCGCTGTCCCACTCTAAAAATCTATTTACCATCGCGGAGAGAGAGAAAAATAAAACCATAACAAAACAGCTGAGCAGTGAGCATCAAACCGAAGGAGAGAAAGAAAGTGTGTCTGTGTATTTTTGTGTTTGTGTGTGATCGCAGTGGCCACCCTCTCTCTTACCCCAATTGGATTAGTGGAAGAGAGAGTGACAAGTGTCAAAAGAATATCACAAGAGCAAATAATAAGAAAATTTAACAAAAAAAAATTTGGCATGTTTACTGCTTCAAAAGAAAGATAAGATCAAGTGTCAAGTGTCAAAATAATAAGAGCACCCCTGCCTGCATTGTATACATATCTCTCCAATTGGGAGAGAAAAAAATAAAAGAGAATTCCATTCCAACTTGTGGTGTGTGTACGTTTTGCGAAAAAATCAAAAGATATCTCCTGCTCCTCTCTTCATTTGCGCGTATTTTTCGTCGCATTCTCTCTCACTCTCTCTCTCTCTCTTTCTGTTCCATTTTTGTTGTTGTGGAATTTTTAGAAAGTTTTTTTTTTCTTTTTTTTTTATCCCAACAACAACACAAAAAAAGAAATGCAATGTGAATTGCAAGTTTAAAAAGAAAAAAAAAAAAAACAAAAAAGAAGTGGGAAACGGTTAAGAATTTGAAATAAGAAACAAATTATGAGCATTGAGGTTGTGGGTGTGAACCAATCATGGACACAGCCATCAACATTGCTCCCCATATCGTCAGCATCACCACAAACATCATCAACACCACCAACATCGCAATCATCGCCAACATCAGCAACATCGGCAACATCACCACCACCATCGCCGCCAACATCAATACAAGCAATAATAACCGACGACAGTGGCACTACTACTCCCCGTCCCCAAGAGTTGTGTGCAACAACGACGACAACAGAAACGGATGCGGACCATCCTAGCGATCCTCCAACAATCGAGGAGGCAGCATCTGACAGCAGCTCGACAACAAATGTTGAGGGCGGCCAGCACCAGCAAGAAGAACTATCAGAACTGTCACCCGACAGTGATGTAGTTCAACAGCTGTCAGTTAATTTACCGCCATTGCCAGATTTAATTCCAATTCGTAAGGCCCAACAGCAATTGCAGGGAATTGAAACGAGCAGCTGCAGCAGCAATCACCAACAATCACCCGCAGCAGCAACATCATCATCTAGTCAAATTTTATCAGTTAGTAGTAAGCATCCTGTGGAGGAAGGCAACGAGGACGAGGATAGGGACAACGACGAGGTCGACGACGACGTAGACGTAGACGAAGACGAAACTCAACATCAACATTCCACATTCGAAGAAGCAACATCAACAAGCCTAGCAACATCCACAAGTTTAGACAATCAAACAATCATGTATCACGATGGCAACATGTCTCAGCAACATTTAACAATGTTGCAGGACGAAATACCGACATCGGGAGGCACCACCACCACAATGCCGGCTGGCGCCAAAAAGCGCGGTAGAAAAATTAAGACTGAGATTGAAGATCCCGAACTGTGTCCGATACCACATCGAAAGTCCGATCGTCGGAGAGTGGCTCGCGATATATTCTTAGTCTTCGAGGAGCAACCGGCCAATCGACGTCGCGGAAAGGGTGGCAAAACCAAACAGCAAAAGACACGGCCTAAATCAAAGTTCGCACACCTTATGACCGAGACGAAGAAACAGAAGAAAACGGCAGTGGGGACAATGCCACCGGTTCGGATCAAGTCCGAGCCGAAAACACCGACGACGACAACGACGATGACTACGTCAACGCCAACGTCAATTCGGAAACCTCATACAACACCCGCCCCTACACCAGCACCAGCACCAGCAACAACAGTTCCTCGAGTGAATCCGATCTTTCTGTGGGTCAAGCAAGACGACACACGGATTGTGGAGGTACGTTGCGAGGACTATGACAAACGAAATCGTATACGATTGACAAAAACGGCGAACGGCTGGCGAGCGATACCACGGACAGATCCGTCGTCGTCGCGTGTTGCAAAGCTCCTGCCAAACCCTGTGGTCAAGATCAAACAGGAACTGGTCGAGGAAGCAATAAGAAACGCTGCAGTTCCTGTAATTCCACCATCATCGCCTTCTCCGCTGCCGCCTCCATCTACACCGCCGTCATCTCCTCCTGCTGCTGTTCCAGTGGAATCGGGAGTGATGGCACCACTTGAACCTCTGAAGCCACTGAAAATCCTGCAACCCTTGGAGTCGCTTCAAGACGCTATGGAAAGTGACACATCACACGCGGCAAAAAAGAAAAAGAAAAAGAAGAAGAAGAAAAAACGCAAGCACGTCGACGACGACGTGGAGCGGGACGATGGCAATAAACAACCGGAAGAGGAGGAGGTGATCCTCCCTCCAGTCGCGATCATTGAGAATCCAATCATATCAACAGAACCAAATCACTTAGTATACGAAAGCACAAATCACGAACGAGAAGAACTGGAGAATGAACTTGAAGAAGTACCCAAGCAGGAGGCTCTAGAAATTCCCAAGGAACATGAGCTGGAGCACGATGAAAACGACGATGAAGAGGGTGATCTTGTGCAACACATGGAACCAAATAATAACGAACCAACCGACGAACTGTCAAAGAATCTCACACAAATCTCCGATGACCTTGAGCTGGACGATATTCCTCAATTCATGCAGGACGTGAATCCGGACGCAATGCAACTGTGTCCAGAGACTGGACTTTTCATTCAAAAAGCACAGGCACAGGTGGGGGAAGATCACGAACACGATCAGGAGTCTGCACAAGAGTCCGATCACCATGAGCATCATGTGAATCCAGTGGTGCTCACGGACAGCTTCGACGGTTCGGATGTTGATACCAAAAACCTCAAAGACCTCTTAGACGACGCAGACCTCCTGCAGCATTGCAGCGATAATGCGATGAGCGGAGCCGAGCTCATAGACTCACTGGTGAAGCGAGGTTGCGAGGATAATCATATATCGGGCGATGAGCCGTCAATTAAGGAGACCATATGCCTCGACGATTTCGAAAACGAAGACGATGATGTCCTGCTGCAACCTGAACCAGTGGCGGACATCATCTCGCGTTTGGGTGGATCACTGACAGCCTCGCCCAAATGCCTGTCCTTTAACGAGGCGGGGGAAATCGAAGGCCTGCATGGAGAACTCTTCCAGTCCACCACGCAGACGGATCCCTTCAACCATCATACGCTCGAAGAGCTATCGATCACCATCAAAGACCTCGAGAAGTCGGCAGAGGAGACATATGACTCGCCAGCGAAGCCAAAGCCCGCGCAAGCGGTGACTATTGTCTCACCAGACTCGTGTGTCGATGAAATGCCAAAGGACTTGACGTGCAAAAAATCTGTCATCGAAAAGGAGAAACCTCAACCGACGCTCCTAGAACGTCCCAATTCGAGGAGCTCAGATGCCATTCAATCGCCACAGCCTAGCGGCCTGCCAGCGGTACCGCCTTCACCAGACTTAGTGCATTCCAAGTCGAAGAATGTCTTCCTCGAACAATTGTTGAACTCCAGCAACTCGATTAGTCCGAAAATCTGCTCCTCTGTGACGCTGACGCCCATCAAGATACCCAATGCGCCAGCGAAACAGCAAAAGGAACCCCTTGACCTGGGCAAGCACCGAAAGTCGGCCAGTCCCACCGTCAGTTGTTCTGAGGAGGCGAAGCGAGTTCAAACCGTCACCATTGACGATGATTCACCCGATGAGCCGCTGCATAAACGCATTAAACGGGAGGAGAGCGAGGAGGATAACTCAGAGAAAAGCCACACAGAGAACCTCATTGAGATGCTGTCGTCCGGAAAGGATCCAGATCCTCTCACCCAACTGCGTTTGCTTATACGAAACCCCGAGTGGAAAGTACCTGATCCTATTCTTGTGCCAAAGGATCGTTTAAGTGCGGTATTGGCTTCGCCAGCACGTGAGATTCCCCTCCTGCTCACGACACGACCAGAGTTGAGACTGCCAGAGGCTTTTGCGTATCCAGCTATACTCCAGGATCCAGATATTTTGGTCATATCCATGGCTCAACTGGAGACCATCCTGCAGAAGCAGGTTGAGATGACGCGACCAAAAGCGAAAACACCCCCAATCCCTCAGGTAACCATCGAAGCGATTCCGAATCCCATGAAGAATCGTGCTTCGGAGAAGTCCATCTGTGCACCATCTCCAGACATCACTGTTTCGAGTAAGAAGTCTGCTCCGCCTGCATCGTCACATCCGCAGCAGAACAAGAACTTTATGAATCCCCTCATGGGCGATATCGATGCAGCAACTCTGGCGGCCTTCAATCAAATGCTATGGCTGCCCTATCTTGGGCAAATGGCGCCAGATTTCCTGAAGGCCATGGCTGGCATTCAGAATGCCAACAGTTTGGCTGAACTTCTGCCGCTGCTACAGCAGCAACAGCAGCAGCAGCAGCAGCACTCCAATCAACAGCAACAAAATCAAAAATCCGCCTTCCCAACGCCACAGTTCAACCCAATGGCAGCGGCTGCTGCTGCTGCAGCGGGCCTGACAAACCCCATCGCTGCAGCGGCAGCTTTCCAGAATCCGCTGGAGATGGCAATGTGGCAAGAGGCCCTTACTCAAGCCCAGATGCAGAGAATGCTGAAAATGAACGCCGCTGCAGCCTTAGCTGCTCAACAACAGCAACGGGAATCTGTCAAGAAGTCCGTCAACACTGATACAAAGGCGAATCCCGTCCGCAATCACTACAACCCGGCGAACTCCAGCTTAAAGCAGACCTCGTCAAACCCTCCTCCTCCTTATCACCACCCGCAAATGTCCCAGTCCAATCAGCGCCACTTATCGGCGTCGGAGAAATCCACCTCCTCATCGGCGCGATCGGTTCCGAACCCCTTCTATCGACCACCGGCTGCCGGCAGCACAGAGTCGTCATCCGCGCATCGCGCCAAACCCAAACCTCCACATCAACAGATGCAACAGCATCATCACGAGCAAAAGCCGCGCGTCACCTGTAAATCCCTGTCGAATCTCCTGCAACCGGAACGCTTGTCCGACGCGAAAATGTCCAATCTGATGGCAATGCCGGGCTTCGATTTCGGTTTTAATGGAACCTCAGGGGCAACTGCAGCCGCTGCCAGTGCAAATCCATTCCAATTCGCCTCAGCTGCAGCCGCCGCCGCCGCAGCAGCATCGTCATCATCAGCTGGCCGGTCCAGTGGTGTTGGGCAGTTTGGTGGTGGTGGTGGTGGTGTTGGTAGTGTCAACAATGCAGCAGCCTTACATCGTAACAATCATACAGCTTCCAATATGCATGGCAATATGACTGCTACTCAACAGCATCAGCAACAGCAACAGCTCCATCAACAGCAGTTGCAACAACACCAGCAACAACAGCAACAACAGCAACAACAACAACAGCAACAACAAGCTAAGCTAAAAGTAAAGCCTGGATCACACTTAATAGATCCGGCTGCACTACAGCGGCGTTTGTTAAACTGTGAGGATATATCCGAAGTTGGCAGCACAACCAATGGATTAGAGGAAATGATGGCGGATCCAAATGCAGCCCTCTGGCATCCGCTCTTTGGAAAGTGAGTACAAAAAATGCATGTTTTAGCCTTCTGTTGTGAACAATTTTTTGGGGGAAGCACACTAGGTTAAGATTGAGGGTGGCACCAAGCTATAAGCTTTCAGTTGGTTTAGAGTTTAAGTACATCCAACATTAGGAAGTATTAAATTCTTTGTTTATTCATCTTAACTGACTTTGGCACGGTACAACTTGGGGTGAGAACCAGTCCAAGATTGTCAGCTTCACTTTTACAATGCTATTCTCAATTTTGGACGCCAAGTACACTCCTAAAACCTGCTAGTGTTCATGTCAACTGTTTCTGAACGAACTGCGACGTGGTCAATTTACAATCTATACAGGACGACCCTGGTTGATGAATTGAGCCTGTCATTGCGAGGTGATCACTGAGCCAGTTCAAGGTCCCAAAGATGACTCAAGTCGTCGACTAATCCAATCCAAGCTCTTTTTTACTCACTTTTACTGCCAAAACAACTGCTAATGTGGTCAAAGGAAGTGTCTAGTACCCGAGGAGCAAGCAGGTACCTTGGTAGATGGACTATGTTCAATACAACCACCATCTCACCTAACTTCGGAATCCTACTCACTCCAAATTTCTCTAACTTTCTCAACAAAAATTCCCACACATGTCACTGCCAGTGACAGTTTCAGTAACACTTTTGACATTTCACTACGAATTTGCATTTGTTTCCCCGATTCAATTTGACATTTCACCACCATGTGACATCCTTTTTCTTGACTCAGACTTCAAATTTGACATTTCACCAGGATGCTGCATCTTCTTTGTTGATTCAGATGTCAAATTTGACATTTCGCCACCATGTGACATCTCTTTCTTCGATTCAAATGTCAAACTTGACATTTCACCACCATTTGACATCTCTTTCCTTGATTCTGATGTCAAATTTGACATTTCACCAGGATGCTGCATCTTCTTCGTTGATTCAGATATCAAATTTGACATTTCACCACCATGTGACATCTCTTTCTTTGATTCCGATGTCAAATTTGACATCTCACCACGATGTTGCATCTCTTTCCTCAATTCGGATGTCAAAAGTGACATTTCTCCCGTAGTCACCAACTTTTAACCTTTTCGACCCGTCTCCGTGTGAAAATTTCTACTCTTTTTCGTTGTGTGCCCCCCTCTCCATAAACCACACACACAATAGAGCATGAAAATATCCTCTTCGCACCACCATCACCTCTTCAACACCAATTACTGTCCATTAGCGTTGCACTTTTCTTCTTTCGAATGCACTTTGTGTGGTTTCACATTCACAATATGTTGTCAATAATAATCTCAAAGGAGATCATATGAAAGAGTCAGAGTGCATTTCAAAGTAAACAAAACGATCCTCCCCTCATCCTGCGATCGTATCTTAATTTTAATATCGCATTTCACAACTACAAATGCAACCCCAACCCTATGTAGATAAATGAAAATAAATCCTAAATTCATTAGAAAGATACACAAGTTGATTTATATTCACCAACTGTCGATGTAAGTGCGATCGTAAATTCATGAACAAAAAAAAAAAAACCGTTTCTATTCTTAGATCACAGGCTATCCCCATCCATCCCATGCATGTAGATAGTAATTAAATAACTCAATTTGAGATCATAACTCATATGGGCTTATTCATAAACTGCTTAGATGCCTATACATCCTTTGGTTGCGTGATTTTTATTTTTTTTTAGTTTTTCGCTGACGAAGATGATGCATCGAGTAGGGGTCACATGATGTGAACATCAGTTGTAGATATTTTTGCTCGCCAATTACATATATTTCGCATACAATCAAATGCACGAGATACATTGTCTTTGGAAGATTTATAGATACTAGCAGAGGCAATTATAGATAGTTCACTCATTGTAGCCAAAGATGTTATGGAAATAAAGGTCAAAGGTGCTGGCGCAAGTCATTTGAAGTGTCCATTGACGTCAAACGAATTGCGAAAGTTTTAATAGAGCCCTTCAGTTCAAGGCAAATATCTCAAGGCTACAGGCTAGAGCTTCGGACTTCTTAGATGCGAATCATCGGCTAGGACGTCAGTAGGTTTTTCGTAAGATGTAAGCTGACGACGTGTCAAGGTAAACTGGCCTAAACTGGATCAGAAACTCTCCAATCGTCTTATTTTGCTAAAATGAACCCAAATGAGCACTGACACTCTGTCCGATAGGACTATATAAGAGAAGATTTGAACTCAAATTCTCAGGAACGTAGAGAAGAGAGAAACTCATTGTGAATAGGTGGCTCCTCTTAGGACCATCTCGAAGGCTTGGCAAATATTCATGAATGTGGAACGATCTACATAGTTCTGTGTTTCCTCATCACTACAACCTACTTCGTCTTTCCTCTAATTTCTCTAGGAAACCCTTTACCGTGCCTAACTAACTAATCAGACCAGCGACCCTTGGAAGGTTTGAGCCTGAACTAATACCACTTTTCATCTATCACGGTCTTGAGCACGCTGCTTCCAGTTTGCTGGACCAAGGTTTCTAGCGTCCACGATTGACTGATTTCCTTCGTTTTTCTTCGGGAACCAGGTGACTGGGATTTGAAGACCCTCTTAGGTGGAGCCTTCTCGTCAATTCGCTCGATGTGGCCAAGTCAATGCAGTCGATGGATTTTTGCTTGTAGAGTTCGCCCTCCTCGCACACAGGACCTAATATTAAACGTAGAATTTTTCTTTCGAAGGATCCAAGACATATTTGTCGTCCAGCATTCAGCTTCATAAAGCAAGACTGGGAAGATCAGAGTATTGTAGAGCATGATTTTGGATCTTCGAGTTAGGAGTTTGGACCCTAGCTGTTCGGACAAACCGAAGTATCAGCGGTTCCCTAAGGTTATTCTTCTTCGAATCTCCATCAGGGTGTCAGAAAGTAAAAATGAGATTCCTCAGCTTTGGGTCGATTTTATTACGAACGACGAATCAATCAAACCTGACCCGGCCTAGTGATGAGAATTGTATGAACATATATAGAACGCAAGCTGACAGCACAAGGGCAGTTTTGCTATCAAAGATAACCCCTAAGGCTATAGTTAGCTCGAAACAGAACAAACTCTAGGACACCACTTGTCGATCACATTCAGTATCACTTGTGTCTTGGAACAGACAGTTCCTAGTCTTGATTCGATAAAGATTCTAATCGCAAGCATCTACCTACTCCTACGATCGCCGAGCAGTGCTCTTTGTTCTACAATACTAATGACTCATCAGTGCCAGGTCTTTCCATCACGACATCTCTAGCTGATACCAAAAGTTTGCTACTCTCATCATTTGATTTTGATTCTGTGATTCATAAGCAATTGATATTCCGGGGATTTCCCTCCCCAGAACTTTGGAAAGTGCAAAAAAAAAACGGAGCGAGGTACTGGTAAGAGGTCGTTTCTTAAACATTTTCAACTTCCATAGATAGGGACACTGAAGAAGGTCAACTACTCTGAGTTAGGACGTATGTCTTGTTACTATGAGAATGACTCATCTCCCTTTGACTGTCTTTTTGTTTGTTTGTTTCGAGTTAACACCAAAACGGATGTTCCAAATTCAATGCAACTTACAGACTTTAGAAGTCAAAGCTTCAAGAAGTCATCTGCAGTTTATTTTACCCCCATCCGTTCAGTTAGACTCGAACAGGTGGCAAAATGAACACCCAGCATTCAACATCATTTTTGAAAATTTCCTGGGTTTCCGCAAGGAAACAGTCGAGGCTCCGCTTGTTAGTGCTAAGCTTAAACTTTTACCAAGGTCATTTCAATTAAAATTCTGATAATTCTCATTGTTTCCGCTGTCGTATAACATGACGATCTATTTGTATCTACACACGTAGATAAGGTTCCCTATGCCGTTTTTTTTTCACAACATTTTGGTTGTTTTGATGAATTACGTAATTGCACTTATGCAATACACGAATGAAAGGGGTTGCTATTGCGGTTGTTGCCATTTAAGATAAGTGCTTGATTGATAAACACAGATTTTTTTTTTTTTTTTTTTGTGATTGCATGCTTACAAATACTATGAGATTCGAATGTATCTGAAGGAATACAATTGAGAGTGCAATTTAGTTTAATTTTTTCAACTTAAATGTTCTTAGATGCACCTGATAGGTCATTTGAAAAAGCATGCTAGAGACCATTTCGTGATTTGTTTATCTGGGCAAATGATACCCTGAGTGTATAAGTGTCTACTGGGTCACACATGTCGGTGACAGCGAGTTGACATCATAGTAAAGCAATGGAGTCTGAGAATGGGTAACAGTTAGTTTAGAAAAACTGTCTGTTCCCCTTTCTGTTTGTTTGTTTCGAGTTAGCACTGGAATAGCTGATCCAAATTCAAAGCAACTTGTATGGTTTAATAGTCAACGCTTTTGGGAATGACATGCGCTTTGTTTCATCTAGATTTATTAAGTTTGACCTGGACAGTGGCAAAATCAAAACTACGTGTCATCTCACAAAAAGGTTGCACTCGGGAGGGTTGTTCACAGCCGTTGGTACTGCAGTTTCTATTCAGAATCCTATTGTGCCTTTCCTTATGTATTCTAGATCAGTTATTTCACTCCAGAGGATGTGAGGAAGTTAAGGAGCTTTATGGCAGCAAGCTGTGCTGTTGGACAACTTCTCTTTGCAAGTTGAAATAGGGCTAGATACGGGTCTTCACTCTCAGAGTCTGTTGCAAGATTTATGCGATGTAGATGTATGTTCAGCTGGCAATGTCTGCTGAAAATCAGAATTCTAAGGTCGTTCCTATCGAGATTCACAATGAAACTCGAGTTGTGACGATATTGGGAATAGCATGTTCAACATGCTTGTCCTGGTGTGTTAAGCTAGGCTTTTCTGGTTTCTTGCAATCAAATAACTTTTTCATGTCTTATGTGGTATTTATCATGCCTTCGTTTAGTTTTAAACTTTCGGGGCCTTCAGAGGTAAGACAACTCCAAAAACCTAACTTTGAGTGGATGCATAGGGGCTTGTACAGGTTATAGCTTTTCATTGTCACTTCTTCTCATGACCCTTACCCGGTATCCCTGGTTCTCATATGAAAAAAAAAATACTTTTTTCCAATCCTCTGTAGTGGCGTAGATAGCTTTTTGCGATGATGAGGGTGAGGGAGAGACCTGACTGAGTTATCAGTTTTATGAATTTGATATAATAGAACCCTTGAGATTCGACTTAAAGAAATTCCAACACATGGGAGAAGATTTAATCCCCCATATCCACGCCACTGCCTTTCAAGTCCAATATTTATGGTTCATCGCCTATTGCTATCTTGTTTTCTTCATAGCGTCAGTCAGAAGTTTCTTTTGAGTGGTCTTTTTGCCTTGT
The DNA here is from genome assembly GCA_951813785.1 of Criorhina ranunculi. Taxonomy (NCBI): domain Eukaryota; kingdom Metazoa; phylum Arthropoda; class Insecta; order Diptera; family Syrphidae; genus Criorhina; species Criorhina ranunculi. The sequence continues at coordinate 8,173,857 of OX638382.1, read as the reverse complement.
GACCCACTTCAAGAAGACACCATCGAACAGTAGGCGAATCCATCTGTACACCAGGGCCCCTACTATGTATTGCGATTCTAAAGTTCGGATCGTTCGAAAGCAGAAATTTTGTATGGGCAATTTGAAACGCAATTCATCAAATCCATACAAAACTTCCGCATTCGAACGATCCGAACTTTAGAATCGCAATACAGAGTAGGGGCCCAGGCGACACGAAGTTCTTTTGAAGACCCCCACTTGTCTTCCTAGGATTTATCATGCGGTTTCGGACCAGCATTTCATCAACATGGGTTAGATAAGGTTGTAGGGGTGGCTGCACCTTATAATGGACAGCCTTACTCCGATCTTAAAGGATCCATTGCGCTTCCCGCGGTATGGGATACCTGAAATAATAGAACAAGGGTTATTATTGTTGATTGGCCTTCATACACCTTCGGTGGCTTGTTTGACAATGTCAAATGTTGAGTGCGGGAATAGAGGTGGGGAACGAAGTTTCCTCCTCCTCTTTGTCCATGCAGCTTCTTTAAAAATCGTTTGAATGTACGCCACGCCTCGTAGCATGCTTGCCTATTAGACAGTGTCCTGTGATGACACCTATGGTCGGACATAATTCATTTGTTCCACTTCGCGGTGTTTGCCTTCCTTTTCCTACTTCCGTTTGAGTTTTTCTTCTTCGAAAGATCATAGACGAGCTTTCTGCCCATATTTAGCTGCCCTAAGCCGCTCAGCTATAAAATTCGCTAAACTTCTTTCTGTTTTATGTAATAAACCACAAGAAAAACCAAATAATTTTACATTATTTACTGCAACAAATTCTAATTAACTAAATGAAACTTAATTTTCGTGTTTGCTTGTTTTTTCATTTGTTTTTTATTTGCTTTCCCATAATTCACGATAAAATATTGTGTCGACCCCTTTCCTTTAAATTTTATTTCTGAAAAAACATTACAATAAATTAAATGTATATCCCTCCCTCCGCCTTAATACAATAAATCACGCACAAAACTTTTATTATATCCCCCCCCCCCACCCCTTTGAAGCAAGAGTGTTTTTGTTTTTACATATATAAATGCACGTCTTCACTCACATAAGTATAAGTATATACTCAACCCTGTATAACTTTAAATTGCTGAAAAGAAAAAAAAAAAAAACAAAAAGAAAAGAAAAATAAGTACAAGAATTTTTACTTTTTTTTTTTTATTTATTTTTAGCTACTTATATTCTGTTTGGCAGCACTAATTTCGAAAGCCAAATTGAATTGTCATTGTAAGTAAAATTAGAACGTAGCCAAAACCACAAATTAGATCGTAAAAAAACAAAAAAACAAAATCTTTTTTTTGCACAAAATTGGATATAAATTGGAATGCTTACCGCTATAGTGAAAATTGTAAATTCGTGTTGCCAAATAAAATAATAATAGAAAAAAAAAAAAAATAATTTTTTATACGACCCTGCCAGGAGTCGAACCTGGAATCTTCTGATCCGTAGTCAGACGCGTTATCCATTGCGCCACAGGGCCACTTCCCATTAAATTTGCTAACTTTTGTGTGTACGTGGCGTGTCGTGTCGCGGCGAGTGGAGAGATAACGTAAAACAAGGAACACCATATTGACGTGTGTCAGTGTCAGCTGTCATTTGATTAAATATAATGCAGATGTGTCTGACATTGACCCATAATAATGAAAAAACAAACAAATGAATGGTGCAGATGGAACAAATATTGATTTAGAGTTTGTTTTGGCAGTATAAGGTTTCTTTTTTGCAAATAAATTCAAGGTTATGTACATACAGTGTAGGAATCTAGTGGTATAAGGTGGATTTGTGTGTAGAATTCGTCCCAAGAAAACACGCTAAATACTTGGTTTTTGTTCGCTGACTTGATGATGTCACGTGTATTTTTTTTTTACGATCAGTCGATTCCAGTTTCGTGAGGGTTCATTCGGCATCCATTTTGGTGTAACTAACAAAGTTCAGTAAACTGGGTTTGATCATTCGGTCAAGGTGCAGGTTTAACTTTATGTCATCATCGTTAAATTGAACGACTGGAACTCTGTGTGTCTGTGTACCTTCTGTAGACAGTTTGTCATTGAATTGGGTGGTACCAAGCGTACGTGTAAGAAGACAGGGAAAATGAATGAGTACCAAGAGACAACCGCAAATGCATGGCAATTTTACGGCTATCAGTCAGGCCTTTACATGACTGTTCCCCAGTATAGTGACAGCCAAACTGCGATCAGATGTCTTATTTCCAACACAACAAAATCTGGGGACAGTGAAGGACCGCCGAGTGTCTCTGAACGAGATCGCAACAACACTCTGTTGGATTCCAGGTCACAGTGGCATTCCATGGAGTTGTACGGCTGATGAATAAGCCAGACAAGGCCCTCAAGGTGCAGACAGTAGGAAGCTCGCGCCTGTTTCATTTGTTACACAACTGATTCACACCGATGTTCTATCGAGGGCATATCATAGATATCTTGACTATTGTAACAATGCTAGACTGATCTGGCTTGTCTCCAATTGAAAACGTTAATTCGACTTAAAAGAGACCAGCTTTCGAAAATAATTAACGTCTTAATAGGGCACTGCATCCTAAGCAGGCAAGCTCAGGATTTGGATATTGAATGCAACGATTTCTGCAGGAGCTGCAGAGACGAGGAAGAGAAAGAATCTATTCGTCATTAGGAGAACCGCATAAGGAATTTTGTAATTTTCGCTTTCCTACGTGTAGATGGCACTACAGTCGAGGATAAAAGACTTCCCAGTCAGTTTATTCGTTAGCCAGCTGCTGGCTCTTTTGTGCATCGAGTTGGTTGAAGTTCCTTTTTACTTGGAAAACTCTTCAAGTCCAACACTAAGCAAATAGTCTCTCTTAGCTATTCTAGTTAGAAGTGGTCCTCCGAGGAGAGGTACAATTAGACCACAAATAGATCCATTGTGATGCTCTACCCTGAAGTAACGAGTATCTCACATAAAAATGACAATTTCTGGCCCCAAAGCTACAAGATCAGAACTCTTTTAAACGATTCTCAACTCCGTAAAACTATTCCTTTGTTTTGTTTTTATCTTCCCAGCTTGATGGGAGTGCTTTCCATAAGTGTTCAGGCGAGCCTATTGAACTTCTTTACGGCACTTAATGATTCCAGATACATCAAATGCAGTGCTTAAGGTTATAGTTTCTTTAAGTTGAGCTTCATGGAGGTTTAGTTGCAACTCGACATTGTGGTTCAAGTCAATCTTAACCTAGGTTTTTAACATTTTTAACAACATGCCCAGAAGACTAGTCCTAGTCTGTCTTTGAACGAACATCCTCAGGCAGATTTCTTTCTTCTAATCCTAAATCGGATCCATTGTATCTTTTTCCCCAAAACCCATCTTATCCGCTCCATAGACAGCCGGCTCATAGAACAAATGCTAAAGGTCCATGGCGAAACAATCACACGGGAAATGTCCTAAAACTTCGCTCCTTTCGTCAAATGATATAAAGTATTAAAAGTTTCCAGATAGCCAATGACATGAGCAAGACTGCCTTGGGGTAACCCTAGAAGTTTCATAAATAACAATTCACTCGCTTTAGTACAATGAAGTTACAAACATACAAAAAACCAAAGAGAAACCATAAACATTTTCTGACGTTGTTTTGTTTAACGACATTCATTTCATAGTTTATTCATGAATAACAACTATAGGTACTACTGTTCCAGAAGTCCTTTTTGCATCACCACATCCTCTTAACTTCCTTTGACTCCTTGGTCAGAACAATGAATATCCGACTCCTACCTAGAGGCATCTCTGTAACAATCATCATCGCTTCCCCTTGGTTAAATACACATTTGCAATGATTTTATTCTTCCAAAAGTAAAAAAGAATTCTGTTGTTGTTTTTGTTTCAACAAAACTATCTACAAAAATACTCTTTTGGGATCCATCCAAACGAAAAGCGCACTCATTTCTCAATTTAATTACGTTAAAAGTGATTAACTTCAATTGCAGTGGGTATATAGTTATAGTGGAGCTCTCGACAAAACGTGCACACACCACATAGAGCTCCTCTCCTCGGTGAGAACTTGATTTTTTTTTTTTCAAACAAAAGATACTCAGATACATATTCCAATACAAAGTACATAGTAAGTGAACGCGGACAAAAAAAAAAAAAGAAAAAAAAAAAGCGCGCCAAACCATCAACCTCTCCTCACTTATTGTGTTTGGCTGGCTGGCTGGCTCTCCTCCGTGAACATTGAACTCTGGACTCTGTCTTCGGGTGTATTGCTTTTGCTGTTGTTCCTCTGTGGGAATTAAATTATGAATTTCACTAGAATAGAATGTTATTTCCCTCCTCCAATCTTCTCCCGAATAAAAAGAAAAAAAAATCTCGTACACAATCTGGTTGTTGGTGGTACTGTATCTGCCACCAAGTGAGGTGACTTGACGTCGTTGGAACTATCAAGAATCATGATGATGGTTGTTGGCAGTATAGGTACACCATGGATGTGGATCTACCTTAAAGTCTTTGGCTTTGGTCTTAACCCTCTCGCTGTCTTTCTTCCCACTGTGTGTGTGTGTGTGTGACTTTGGTTTGGTTGGTGATTGCTTAGCAATGCACGTCATTGGATTTGAGTGACCAGAATCTTTACGTTTTTCCTTTTATTTTTGTGTGGCTTTGACATCAGAACTAAGGTAATAGCCTTCTCATGCATGTACATATTCGGTGTGTCCCTCCCAATGAAAATTTTTGTGGGAATTTTATATCTTTTTTCAGCTTGAGATACTTTTTTTTTTTTTTTCTCATTCGTTCGTTTTGCCACATCTGGTTTGCTGAGATTATGCGAACGTGTTTCTGATTTTACACATAGATACAAAGATATGAGTACGAGTACGAGTATCGCTTGTGAATGGCAGTTGTATCTACTTGTCTATAGACTGGTATCGAAAGTCCTTATTGAACATCAGTTGTGATTGTAATGAATTCTTTGGATTTTTCAGTGACGTACGGTAGGGTGAAATACATGGAGACGAATACGTTTCCATCTTTCAATTCATTAGGCTGCAGGGGGAATACCACTGTTTTTCTCACCATGAAGAACAATGGTCAGAATATACAGCCTTGTGGAACTCAACTGTGGACTTGTAAGTGCTTTTATACCTTTCACTTGAGTACACATGCTTCAGAGACATCAATCAAATTTTGCAGTATAACGCCTTCAAACGGCTTCTCGAAGTTCATAGAAATCTGGTGAGGTAGAGTATTCCGCTTATTTCTTTGCAATGACCGGCAATGCTGGTTGGAGGAGCTTGCTGGTTGAGGCCCAGGTCCGGCCCGGACTGTAGCGCCACCTTAATTATGATCCTCAATAAATTTATGTGATCGTCAATGAATAATATCCTTAGCGAAACTCTTCTTGTTCTTCAAGCCGCCCCCAGGATTTTTCTAGAAATGACTTTGGCAACAGCTTGTAAAATTCGCCAATCACCTCGCTTCCTTTGATTACGGCGTTCGGTATAGATTCACGTATTCTAACTTATTTCTCCCTTCGTCTAAGAGGCAACTTCTAATTTGGCAGCTTCATGCTAAGTGGTCAACTTGGTTGAAACTCACGTGATCCTAGTGGAAGATTCTATGCTCGCCTTTATCAACAAAACCATTGGCACAGCAAAGCTGTCAATTTGCGTCTCGGCGCCTTGGTTGTTCGTCACCTGTTTCTGCATGATAATGTCGTAAGTTGTGAGCATCATCCAGTCGTGATTTGTGTTCCACACTTTGCTCTAGAACATAGCAGTCTATCTTTGGTTCCTAAATGCTAGTGCCTAGTGGATTTACAAAGCTTTTAGCAGATTTTCCAAAGCAGTGCAAGATCCTATTGTTGACTGGAAATGTCGTTGATGTTGGTACCTACTCTCGCTCACGTTGAACGAAGCTGGCTTTTAAGGAGCCTTCTTCGAGAGCGCTATCATTGTCCCAACTCTACGGCTAAGATCGTCCGTCGTTTTCAGGTCCGGGTCGCTAGCTTACAACCGAATTGCATGGAGCTTACCTTTCACTGAAGTCTTTGTAAGTCATACCAGCCCTTATAAGTGATGAGATGTCCGGCTTCACTGATCTATTTGGAGAAAACTAATGTCGCCGCGGCTAGACTGTCTAGTGCGTTTGAACTACTGGGCATACGCATACTGATTCAGGTCCGAATTTCAACATAGATAAGCGAAGATTTTTTGAAAGCACCACTTCTATGCAAGCCCATACATTTGCATCAACAAATGCTCCCGTAAATTTGCTAAATCTCTACCAAGTCATCGAATTGCCATGAAAAGAAACAGCTATCCCCCTTAATTAGTCACGACTACTAGATAATCCCAAAATAAATCAATTCACGCTCTAAATCAGAGGGCACTCCAGCCCCATCTCCTCTCAGTGATCCTGACCTACAAACCAATTAGGTTCGCAAAAATCCACATGCCATCCTCACTTGTTTCAGCTCGTTCCTAGTAAAGCCAGACCAATCAAGAAAAAAACTAGATGAGTGCCCTTTTGTCAATTGGCCTTACACTCAAGCGTTTCATATCAAATTTCCCACAGAAGCCCGCTACAGAAAATCTCTAAACACGCGCTTCAATGCGTGACATACCCACGCCAGCTTCAGCAGACTTGAACATAAAAAAAACACACACACACACCTCAGACAATGGTTCATGGTCTAAAAGGTACAATAAACCGCTAAATTAAAGCCTCAGACGGGATGCCACAAGAAAAGGGCTCTCAAGATACTCCCGTGCATTCACGAATAAATAAAAAAAAAAATTCGAATTAACGAATTTGTATTGGGGAACAAGAAATGGGCATGCCTGCGAGAAGTGAGATTCTCTGAAATACAATTTACGCTTTAGCACGTCTCTGCACGTTCTGCACCGATGAATCTCAAAGGATCACTGCAATAAGCACAACACAGAGGGACAAGCAAAAGATAGAAACCCCGAATTGAAATTCGAGCGGGAATCATTGAAACGCACGAAAGATTCCAGAAAAAAACCACGGAAAATCTGGGAAATCATCCGATCCAGACGCGGTGTGTAGTTTTTTTTTTTTTTTTTGGATTTCTGAAGAAATTTTGTAATTGAAACGGTTTGAGCATAAAAGTGTTGAGAACAGCGAGCATTCGAAATTGTTTTCGAACCCAACCCTCATGATGAGAAGTGTTCCCTGTTTGAGTGGATTGAACGAATTGACAAGCATTTCTCGTGGAGAAGGCATGAAGGTATCCCTTGTGTTGGTCTTAAATCATCATCAGCAACAGCTGCGGGCGGTGTTCTCATGCGGTATATACGAGTAGTAAGCGCGGGGGTAGGGTTTAGTAATTAAAAAAAAAGAAAATTTTGTAATTCAAGAGCATTGTCAGGATATATTGGATTTTTGTCTGTTTTATTTGCTGCTGATGAGTTTGATAAATGCGGGAATATGTGTCTCTCCCCCCTCCCAATTCATGAATGAAGATTTAGATGAAAGATTTGATGTGCTACAGATATTTATCTTTCCCATTAGATATTTGTCTTATCATTTGAAAGTGCGTTTGAGTATGCTTGAGTACATAACTCATTGTTGCCATTAGACAGGGGTGGGATAAACCTCCGATGGATTTAGAGGTTGTAAAAGGCTTCTATTCTTAGATCAATATTTTGTCTTGAAATTTCAAGACGCATATGCATGTTTTCTTCGTCATTCGCTTAGGCTAGTGAATAAGGAGCTTAGGTTACCAGCACAAGTCTATCATCTGATACGAGCACATGCAGGATAATCCACATAGAAAGTGTTCCGCAATATTGTTGCCATTTCCACAAGCGTTGCAGACATTGGGGCCATTTAAGCCTAAGACGGTGTTTGCAACCTTTTTTTTCTGAAAGATATCAAAATTGCAGCGTCGGGAAGTATCCATTTGTGTTTGGCAGAAACCCAACTGTCAGTGGAAACCCTAACTAGAGATATTAGCAAACCTAACGTAGGTTAACCCGTTTAATTTGACTTATAACTCCTAAACTCGGAGTTCCAGCACAGTTCCTTCTTATTCAACAGCCTTGGTAGCCTAGCACAAGTATTTGGATGCCAGGGACAATGTTTCATGAGGGGCTCTAGTTGATTTGTAAGTTTGAAGTGGTCCACTATGACCAGAAGTAGGTTAATTGTGTTACCACTGTGAGTGATAGGGTTAGACGCCAATCTACTCCTGAAACCATTGGGATTTCCTAACGTAGCAGTTTAGATCGGCCGTGCTAAAGGGGGTTCCGATCGTTTAGATCGTTTGATAAATATTTGCCTAATGTGGCTTTCCTGATGTTGGCAAGGACGGGATACGTAAAGAGGAAGTTCCTCTTCTTCGTATGTGCAGCTCCTGCAGAAATCGTTGCATACGATACCCAAACGTTGAGCAGGTCTGCCTAAGATGCAGTGCCCTGTAAAAACGTTGGTTAGTTCAAGTCGAGTCGAATTAACGCTTTCGATCTCTCAGGACTAGCTAGATAAGCCTAGCATTGTTCCAATAGTAAAAATGCTGTCTATGATTTGCTTTCGAAAGCGCATCGGGGAGGATGAGGTGTTTAAAAAACGAAACAAACGCCTTGTCTGGTAAAATCCTCATTCACACAGTTCCCTTAAATATCTCGATACCATGACACCCAACAAAGGTGAATCACAATTTAAATTCGGCGCTCCTAATGGAACACCCTAAGTACCGGGCTGTAAACAAGTATCGGGCATGCTTGACAATTTTTCATGTCATAGCTCAATGTTTCGTTCGTCGCCATTAGTTTATAACTTTTTCCAAAATATACATTTACTTAACGTGATGGATTCGAGTTGCACAAGCACATGATGTAAAACAGGGAAGTAAACAATCACGACCCCATCGATCAACGCTTGTTTAACAAACTTTTATCAAAACGAAAAAACATGCAATTGTAATAATAGTAATAAATTACAATCACCATTATTATTTCGTTAAAGTGTTTCAACATTCAAAGCAATCTCTACTCTAACTATCACGTTAATTACTGTGAAATATCCGATACGATCAAGCATCTAAATTGAGCACATCCTGGGGCAATTTAAACACTTTACGCGAGTTGAGTGTATCTAAAACCGTTCAACTTTCCTTGAAACCATTTACAAAACATCGTGTTGCATTATAATTGCAACTCTGTTTATGCATCACCTCTGGCAAAGATTTCCATAAATATTCATAAAAATTGTTTTATGAGCTTAATAAATCAAAAAATGTAAAAAAAAAGGTCGACCCTGCCAGGAGTCGAACCTGGAATCTTCTGATCCGTAGTCAGACGCGTTATCCATTGCGCCACAGGGCCACCGTGCCAAATCCCCTTCGACCCTCAAACTAAAACTAATCGCCCCCAAACTGATCCAATGATCTTGTCAGGGCCAATTCGAGATCTTCAAGATTCAAATTCGACCCACTTCAATGACTTATGTGTTGGTAGTGCCTGTCGTCGTCGTTACGCTGATCTTCATAAATTATTTAACCAACAAAACAACAATTATGAGTTCATTATGCGAGAACTGTCAAAAGTAAGAAAAAAAAAAAAAAACATAAAAACTCGTTTCACTCCGATCGGTGATCATTCATTGGATCTCATCTGTGTATGTGCTTGGGCGCACCGATCTTCATTCAGTAGTCTCAAGCATATAGGGCCATGAAAAATTCATTGAATAAATAAACTCCAAACCCGATCGAAGGGAAGGAATCTCTGCAAAACGAAAAAAAAGTATCCCTGAGATACTTACGTTTGGTTGTCATTCAAAAGATACGATGCCTGTCTTTTGTTATGATATTTTCCCCATTGCTGCTGCATAATACTTTTCTTCGATGTGAAGGTGAATTCATTTTAGTCGCGAACTTTTATAGGGATACACATGTGGATGTATGTATCTTTTATCGATGTATCTATACGCAAAAAAAAAAAAAACCTTCGAATGTGTATTTATTTGGTTATATTATTCAGTCGTTCTTTTCAACAGCGTCGCAGATTGTGCATTAAGAAGACGACAGTCTACTGCGCGATATCTTTCTCATTTGCATATGTAAATGCAATTTGCACAAACTAATGGCGAATATGTTCTCCTCGACAGTGTGTCTATACAATCAAACGAGAAAAGAAGTAGGATGCACTGCTGCATACATACATATGTATATCTACGTACAGACACATCCAAGGAGATGTATTGAATTTTAAATTAAAATAAATTATTGAGATTTTTTTTGGATTTTATAGGTTTTTTAGTCTGCCTCTCGTAGCCTAGAATGATACGAAATTGTGAAAAAAAAAAATTGAAAAAAATTCTTTTATTTGAAAGGAAAATTGATAGAGATCTCCAAATCGGATTATTACCCCTGTTATGCCCGTTGGATTGCACTGTTCTGCTCTGTAACTCATGGGATTGTTCAGTGAATGTTAAAGCCGATTATATGTTTGCTAAGACGGAAAAAGGCAATAAGAGAACAGTTTTTGGAATGGAAAGATGTGGCCATTGTCAAAAGACATTCTAAAATTGTGACGCTTTGATTGATTTTATGTTTTGTCTGTCTGTCTGTATGGTGTGGCTTTTAAGGAGGAAAAGTTCAATTGAGAACAGGAGGGAGGGATATTTGAAGGAATCCATCCAGATCTTGTTCAAAAATCCATTCAAGTCAAGAGGAATGAAACCCTTTGAACTGCAAAAAGAAGTAAAAGTGGAAAAATAAATATGCTCCATCCTCTTTTAAGTGCTTTCCTCTCAAAAATTATAAATTCCAATGAAATTCACAATCATTATCGAAACATACCATCCTTTGAGATTGGAACTGGTGGACTCCACAGAATATTATATTTTCAAAGTAAAAATCCTTAATCAGAGCGAACGAAGCAGGTGCCCTACCGCCCAAACTGGTACTTTGACTTGAAACTCCTAAACTCTTTGCGTTCCACCACTATGCTGGTATAAAATAAATTCGCATCATTACTGGTGTCATAAGAACCCTCTCTTCACTGATTTTTGCAGCGAATCTGTAGAGATGAGGAGGAGGAACAGCTAACCTCCTCTGTCCAGCGCTATCTCACAGCAAAAGAAGACTTCTAAGTCAATATCACTTCAGCGATAACAGTGACCTAAGCCAAACCCGCATACGTTGACACACATCACACTGAACCTTGGGCCTAAGTGAACCCCCTTGGAAAACCAATCACTGCACCCTGTCTTCTTAGCCATCAGCTTCTATGTGGATGCTAATGAATGCAATTTGCATGAGACTCCAATTAGTTTTGCAGATAAGGCAGAGGAAACGTCTTAAAATTACGGCCAAAGTCTACAGAGAACGTCTTAGTGAGAATCTCTACACAATCGCTTATCCCTTCTGATGTGACCTCAATCTATAAGGCATTCATTCGCCCAAATCTCGAGTACAATGCTCACATTTGGTCTGGTGCACTAACGTTTTATAGGTGTCCCTTGAGGGACAACACGGGAGAGGATGAACTCATGTCTCCGATGGCAAGTGGAGAGTAATTTCCACCAATTTGGTGTTTGCAACTGGAGGCAACTGGCAATGGATTGGGCTGACTGGAGAGATTTCTTGGTTGAAACCCTGGTTCATCCCGCACTGTAACGCGATTGTTAGGTTAGGTTAGGTTAGGTTATAGGGTTGACGGGAAAGGAGGTCCTTTCTCCGTCACACTAAGGTCAATGTAGACCCATTGTGGTACCCTAGGGGTTTCAGCCCCCCTACTAGGAACTATTAGCCTAAACGCGATTGTTAGAAAAGATATTGTGAAGTCCAAAGATGGCTTTAACAACGAAGAAATGTAGCCCGCCTCTTCCTGTTTTATAGTTATTTGTCACAAACTACTCTCTTTAACAATTCATCCGCAAAATGCTTCATTATTCGAATGCTTATCAGTTGACCCTTAAGCCTACTTTCAGGCGTACCTACTGGTATGGATTCTTTCTTTGGCCGTACAACACGAACGTGGAATGATCTACATACATAGCTCAGTATTTCCTTGTCACTACAACCCACGAGCATTTAAAACCAACGTGCATCAGTATCTCTTTCGTCTTTTCTTGTTGAAGGGTGATCATAACCCCTTTAGAGCGCGCTATTTATAAAAAAATAACAGGCAAGGGATCCAGTGTCTCATCATAATCAAGAAGAGATCACATTGGGCTTCTATCCATCATCACTGAAGAAAAAGAAGAAGGAGAGTGATGAGTATGAGCCAGAAGATTTGAAAAAGAGGAAAGTCTGCATTGATCTACCAGCCATAATCAAAGAAACATTCGTGGTAGGGTATGTTTCCAATTGCCGCAGTGCAAAACAAGGACATTGGGGAGTCAGGAGACTGAAAAAACAATATTACGCGGTCTCTCAATGGCTTTTCTATCAGAAAGAGAAGTATTTGACGCGATTAAACTCATCAGTTTAGTATTTTACAAGGTTTGTCTAGGTGTGGTTACCCTTCTCAAGAACAACCTCAAGATGGGTACTCAGTTAAGCCAAACATGCAGCGAAGTCTGCTTGATACAAACATTTTGTTGATGTCAGCTCTGACCTTTAGTTAAGTTAGGTAGATGGGTAAGTGAGAGGAGAGAGAACCCTCTATGCAACACCCAAGTCAGTAGATATCTATTGTTATGCCCAATTGGGGAAAGCAGTCCCTTAAGCACCATCCTATTGTCCATGGGTTTTGAATCACTTTGAAGCTTTAATAAATCTATACAGATGTCCTTGAAAGGTACGCCGCATAGTTATTTTTACAGGATTTTACGTCTTCCAAAGGATTTATGTTTGAGATGTTGTGTTCTTTTTAACTTCCTCGTCTCTACAGAGTAATATGCGTCGTATTCATTCCTGAAGGGCCAAAAAGGATTCCTCTGTCCTGCATCAGTTTATTAGTTCTGGTCTTGTTCTTGTTGTATATTGGCCAAAGTTTCTCTTTACTTTACAACAGTCCATCGAAGGAGCTCCATTTTCTGTTCTCCTCAGCTGGCTTTCTCTCAATTTAGGCATGCCATTGCTGATAAGGTCGCTTTTGTGAATGTATTCGAAAACCCTTCCGAGTACCATGCATCCGATTCGAGAGGTCTAGGCTGCATACTCGTAGTAACCTCCAATTGGGGTACCGATCGGTGATTCCTTATTTGATGTCAATACTAGCGTCATAAGCAGTCCTCTGACTAAGTCGAGACTGAGGTTTTTAAGTGATTTCATCGTCATTTTCCAAAGTCGTAGAAGTTTTTTCAACAAACTTTGCCACGTAAAGACTTTTTCCATTCAACCATCACTTCTTCAGGCGCCAGTCTAAAATTGAATAATGACATTGATGTGACATTATTTTTACTCCACGCCCATAACTACATAAAGTAACTTAAATATCAAACTACCATCCCCCTTTCTCTTGAGAAAATGAAAACTTTTAAAAAACCCATTAAAAGAGAAAAAAAATTGATTGTACCACTTAGCGTATCTAATTGACTGACACGAATGCCCCACAAAACACTCACTCAAATGTATTTTACTAAACAAAAATGCTTATAGCTTACCTAGAACATTTATAAATAAAACCTAAAGGCAAAGCCACTTATAAAAAAAATTGAACTTATAATTGGCGGCGTGGTTGCATGCCACCTTTTTATTTATTAATCCGCGCGTCATTTAATTAAAATTTACAGGCCCAGAGCTGACACTATTGGTTGGAACAAGGCGTTTTTGATTTCAACTTTGTCAAAGGATGATTTGGTTACAACACACAGAGCCAGACACAAATGTGTCAGAGTTCGATTAGGTGTCATCAGTCGTGACGCACGCAACAAAATCGACCTCCACACGTATTATTTGTTTCAGATAATTTATTTTGAGAATTTTATACAAAGTTTTCGAGTTATTTGTGCCCCTGCCCTCTCTTACTTAAGTAGCGGATGCATAAATATTTGAACAGACATTTGAAAAGATGTTTCTCAAAGGGTGTGTGTTCCCCCTCTTGCATGTGACACATGTACAAGTGTTGAGATACATTACCTAAGAAATTTATTTTTGCCCAGTTACAAGGCAAGACATAACTTATATAACTCAAAGTGATATTGATGGGAAATATGTTTGCAACGCTACTGCTGCGCAATATTGAAACTTGAAATGGAAAATTCAAAACAGAAAAAAAAACGTTGATAGACGACACAGGCAAGGTAGAACGCGCGTACCGAGAGAAATTATGGCCCGCAATACATATTTTATGCGACGGATAATGGCTTTGTGTTGTATATTTTCTCCTGTGTATGTATGTATGACCGGGGCATTCGATTTGAAGGAAAAGCAACGTATTGGCCTTATTTGGACGCTCAAGTTTATCGCTCTTATTGCCTGCTGGGGTAATAAATAAAGATTATTGATAAAAATAATTTATGAAGACTATTAAGACCGACGAGCTTGTTGTAAAACTCCTTTTTTTTTTTTGTACAATCGGTATGGATGGGCTTACCATCACAAAAGAGAGTCAACATAGCTTCACCATGGATCGATATTGATATTGTTGAATATTTTAATTAATATTGATTTTAAGGCCGAGGTTAGGTGGGCTATATTTCAAGAGGCTGGAGGCGTTTAAAATTAGTGAATGGCGTAACGCCTTACACCTATAGAAGTGTGAGGATGTGTACACGCCTTAATGAGTAAATTTGAAGCATATCGATTGGCTAGTTGACATTTGATGAAAAGATTAGGAACAAGACGGTATGTCCTTGTGGTTGTCTCCACAAAGTTGGTCCTAAAAGCAAAAGGATGACCTTCTAACTCATATGGAGTTCCGGCAACCAACTCGAGAGTATTTAACGATAAACATGTGAACTGATTTGATTGGTGATCTGTCCATTTTGACAAGAGGCTTATCACTTCGACAAAATTTGATTCCAGATCTACGCATGCAAGACAGCATTTGGAATCGGACCTTATATCTCAACTGCAACATGATTTTCAATCTTCTTTGGCCCATAGGTTTGAGTCGATATTGAGACCATAGCTGGTTTTAAGTGCTTTTAGGTTGTAGTGATGGGGAAACACTGTGATAAATGGATCATTCGTGTTGTACGACTTAAGAAGGAGTCCCTCCTATATTTGAGCACAGTACGCCCGATGAGTATTCGAAGCATGGGACCTACTTTACAGTAGGTAAAGTGTTGAGAGGGCGGAATGTATATGAAAGCCCTCTACGGATTAGATGTTTCAACGTTAAGGGTCCTTTGATTCATTAGTAGCTCTAGACTGCCGATCATCTCTTATAGAGAAGGCGGAGCAGTTCAAGATTCAACTTTGTTGGGTGCCGGGGCATAGAGATATTCAAGGGAACTGTAAGGCTGATGAACTCGCTAGGTATGGAACTACTGTACCCGTGCTCACGGAAAGAGACACCCTGGGTGTACCGATCGCTACATGTAAACTCAAGCTTAAGCTGGATGTTATCGAGAAAACAAATTCTAGGTGGACAAATGGTTTAACGTGTCTAGCGACAAAGCGGATTTGGCCACGGCTGGATCTGAAACGCTCTATGAAATTGATTTCTCTCAACAGATCGCATATCAGTTCCATTATAGGTATCATCATGGGACACTATCTAATAGGCAAGCATGCAACAAGGCTTGGCGTTCATTCAAATGATTTCTGTAGGAGCTGTATGGACGAAGAGGAGGAGGAAACTATTCCCCACCTTCTTTGTGACTGCCCAGCTCTCTGCCGTAAAAGAAGACTCCATTTAGGGGAATTCTACCTTAACGACATAGGCGATCTGATTAACACAGATATCAGTAATCTCCTTCGCTTCATAAAAAGCTCCAATTGGTTTAACGAGTAGGTATGGAGATCTCTTCAGATCTATGTGGTATCACAATGGACCTATCACTGGTCTAAGTGTGCTGGCAATGGCTGGCAGCCACTTCAGCCTAACCTAAGGGTCCTTTGTCTCAATACCCATTTTACATACTCTTTTGAAGAAGGAATGCTTAATGCACCGTCAGGAGTAATCAAGTGTGTCGCAACTGGTTCTAGCATTACTTCAAGGTGTTGCCACTTCTCCTAGTCTCTATGGGGGTTTCTCTTTACCTTCAGCACTTCCTCGTTGTAGGAGCACACTCGATTCCAATTTTCCTCATTCGGACGCATTACTGTAACGATATTGTCCGGTGTGATTTCGCCTAGGTCTTCGTTTCTCTGTAAGTCATCTAGTGCTTTTGGCGTTGTCTTGAGTTGAGTCGCCATACCAACATGCTGAGCTCGATGTTTTCTCTGATTGAAGATCCAATCCGCTATGTTTCCTTCAGCCTTGCTTCTCATCTTCCCATGGTTTCTCTTTTCCAGCTTTGGCCTCCGCTGCTGCCGTGTCATTGAGCTCCTAGAAAGCAGGCTGATTTTTTATTTAATTATTTTTTGTTGCACTATAGATTTATTCTTTATTAATTTTTATTTTATTTTTCTTTTCTTTACAGGTAAGTTGAAACAATATAAATTATTGTTCATACATATCTTTGGCAAGTAAACATTTTGTTTTTTAATTATGTCGCTGGCTTCACTCGCTTTATAAGAATGTTTCTTTTGAATCAAGAAGTTTCACAAAATAAAGTGAAATTGTATGAAAACAGTCCTCCAAACTTAACCTTAGTTGCGCACTACAAATTGGTTAAGATCCCCTTATTTTACTTCGCCTTCTTTACTTAAGACGAAGTCATTCTCTACTGCGTTGTCCTTCCTTTGAAAGACCTTTGGTGTCCATTCGCCCTACCTGTTTTAACGATCAAGTGAATGTCGCTTTACAGCTCGTATATGGTTCGTCTTTGAATCTTCTCCTCCAAATTTTATCAACTCGAACGAGATTGAATATCTTACGAAGAATTTTTCAGTCGATACGACCCAAAATAGCTTCATTCGTCTTCGATCAAATCCATACCAGGACTGGAATGACAAGGATCTCAAAGAATCTTCTTAAGCGTTCAGGATAGGGTTTAACTAGTTAGCCGCCTGGTCAGCCCAAACAAACAACACGATGTCGTTGTCAGAAGAGATGTGCAGAGGCGAGGTAGACAAAGTCCCAAACTACCTCGAAGTTGTAGTTGTCCACTTGTGACATATCGTCATGTGAATTCTTATTTGTCCTACAGCTTCAGTTCATTGGTTTGTTTGTGTGCTCAAATAGGAATTCACGTGACGATATTCTATCCGATTCTTCGATGGTGTGTGTCCCTGCGGGGACGGTTCAATATCGCCTGGATACGCAAGTACGATGTTGAAGAAGCTACGTGTGGTTTAAGTCGTCCACTTGAGAATCGCCATACTAGCAAGCTGGACTAATTATTCTGCGCATCTTGCGGAGATATACGTTGGAGTACCTATGTCCAGTTAGGAACTGGGTGACAAAGTAGTTCACTTCACCCTGTTCCTGTCCTTTCCATTCAGCAACATTTGAAATCAGCCTAAGCTATCCATTTCTCTCTGCTTTCTCAGTTCCATCTCTCTTGCAACTGCTGGTTGGTGAGCTCTTTGTCTTTTGCCTCCTCTGTTACCACTTTTTTGTCGTCGACTACGAGGATGTCTGGCTTCGACACCATTCGGTATGAACCTACATCTCGTAGAACTCCGCGTCTCTGTATTGAAGCCATTAGCTTCCGGTATTTCACTTGCCACAGTGCGTTGGTCCATATCTCACAAGAAGAATTGCGTGACAAATTGTCATTAGAAGACTTCGTTTGCTGGCTGTAGAATCACCTATGTGCAGACCATATCTGTTGCCAGAAAGTGAGCTTTATATTAAGAGCTAGCCCCAGGTACCTCACCGTTTCCTTGCTGATTATCACTTCAGATCCGCAGTTTGAAAATCAACTATAGTCGGGATTTTCTTTCTAGTCAAAAGGATTATCTTCGTCTTTTGTGTGGCCAGACCTAGACCCTGTTCTTTCATCCAGACATTGTACCCGTCTCGCGACCTGGTTGAGTTTTCTTTGCACTCTATCGGTGTCTCTTGCCGTAATCACCGTGGTTTTCAGGCATCTCCATACGAAGGATACCATCATAGATGTTCCAAAGATAAGATCCCAGGATCGAGCACTGAGCTGCTCCAGCAGTGATTTTCTTTCTTTGCGTATTTGCTATGGTGTCGTATTAAAGGTTTTGGTGAAGTCGTTGCCATCATGGATGTTGCAGCGAACATTCTTCATCGTCATTCTGCACATGACTCTGTAAATGCTGTCAAAGGCGCTGTTTAGATGGTGGGTATCGATTTGAACTTCTTGGGTTCCCTCCACGATCTGCCAAAGTTGGAAAATGAAGTCAATTGTGGACTTTCATGGCGTAAAACTGTACAGATAGGGGGCAATCAGATTGTGACAATGTGACATTGTTGCTTCCGGAAAGCTTCAGAAACTTTTTTTACTAGTGTTGTCCATATTGAAATGAAATAATTTAATGCACTTTAAGTCCAACTACAAAGCGAACGCATCTCCTTTTCTAATCCACTTCAACACGAAAGAAAAGAAGCTATTATCTCCTTTGCAACATGCGCGAGTGCACGAATGCAGAGCAACATTGTATCCCCTGAAGCAATTCATTTGTCTTTATCCTTTAATTATTCTCAATTTATTTCACATGAACTATACAATCAACGAACGTGACAATTTCAAAAAAAAATAATAATCAAATCTGCATGTATAACGTGCGAGAGTCCATTGTATCCTCCATCAATTCATTATGTATCCATAATTATGGATGTGCTAACAAACGAAATGCTTCATTAAAATTTCGCATGCGAATTTCAAATTTTTTTTTTCGCTAAAAAAGAGAAGAATCTCTAAAGAGCAAGGCAAGGGACGTGCAAAACCTGAGTATCAAATTCGCATTCACATACTTATGTATGTATAGATACGAGATACAAAGATACATGTTTATTTTTTTTCGTATATTTGTGTGTAATTTCGTTTGTTGTTGCTAATTAACTTCAATGAAGAGTAGATGTGCCCTGTTTGTGCATACAGATACAAATTTCACAATATGCAGAACAATTTAACAACATTATTTTGTTGTTGTTGTATTTTTCTGTTTGTAATTCTTATATCATCTTCTAATTGGCCTCATTAGGGTTTCGGAACGTTTCTACTTTTCTCGTTTTGTCTGTACAAAAGGGGTCTTGTGAATGTGAACACAATTATGTGAGGTATGTTATGATGAAGCTTAGCTGCAACTAGCTATATGATGAGTTTAGTTAGACGAAGTATCTGAAGCGAAGAAATATATGTATATAGACACTGACCCCATATGGAAAGAAACGTGAAACGAATCCAATTTGCAATGGAAAGTTCTTTAAAATTTATTTCTTGTTGCGACCGACGATGGAACTCATTAGTGAAGAGCAAATTAATTTTAATTATAAAAATAAATTTTGTTGACTCTGAGAAGGGAAGCGGATTCTGGTTGATTTGTGGACTCTGAAAACGGCGAAATGATTTGTTGTCGAAGAGCTAATTACTAGAGATCATCATGCCAAAGAAATGTTAACTAATGAGCTCTTCAAGTGCGGTAGAACAATGCCAATTTTACCAGAAATGCGAATACTGGAATATGCAAATCAAGCAGACAAACAGTACTGCGTTGCAGATTACCAAGCAGATTTAGCCCAAGCTGGATCTGATCTCGCTTGACAAACTGCACATCAGCCCAACAATAGAAGTCATCACCGCACACTGCCTTTTTAAGCCACGATCGCAAAAAGGCGAGGCTCCTTCTCAAATAATGTTCGTAAGAGCTTTAGAGATGAAGAAGACCAAGAGCGTATCCTCTACCTCCTATGCACGTATCCATATCTATTTAGGAGCATTCTTTCCTTAACACCCTCTGCCATCTCTCGCTTCATTTCAACCGGTTCGACGAGCACAATGAACAATCTTTTAGTCATACTGTGCTGGAGCATCCTACCGCATATCAGAATCCAAGCAAGGTGTCATTACTTTACTTAATAGAGTCCGAGATAGACTCAGATTTAACTACCAAGCTTTTCCGACTAGCACAATCCTTTGCCAGCTGTTTTCAGTTGCTTGCGACAAGTTGATTGAGATCGCCTTGCTCTTGATGGTACTACAGTCCGAAGTAGACCTGAACCTTAACCAAGAAGTCTGTCCTTAGCTGGCTGTCTCGAATTATGCACGCCGCCGCAAGTGAAGTCTTCCTTTACCGCGTTATTTCTCTGCGTTGTATTCGAAATTTCTCTATCCTAGCTCTTATGTATAGCAGATCAATACACGTCCGTCGTATAGCAGATCAATAGCCATCTAAGGCGATAGATTCGAGTTCATCCAAGCAGTTCCGTGTCGTCGTACAGCCCATCGTTGAACCTTGTTCTTTAAACTCTTTAACTCAAAAGGACTAAGGCATTATTTCATCCGTTTTATATGGAGTCCATGCTTCTGCGTCAAAAACCAGAATTGTTCAAGAAAAGACTTTACAATTGTCAATTGTCTTCTTAGTCCGAAGAAACAGCAAGATTCAGCTTGATTTCTGTTCTGTTTTTACTCGGCAAGTTCATTGCGGACCCTAGGCAGGCAAAATCCTGATGTTCTGCTACCGTCAAATCATCATGTTGTTGACCGAATAAAGGCTTGAGAAAGTCTTTCAACTAAAACCACTAGTCACTAGAAAGAGTATTAAAAATATGAGCATCCAGTGCAACTAATGACCGAATTTAAACACCTCCATTTGCATTTTTTGAACTCGTATCGGATCCCAAGTAATTCTTCAATTTAAAACATCCTTTCTCTAATGCTGACCACAAAACCATTATCCACATACGAATTTATATCGTTAATTTTCTCCAACTGTAACATGAATCCGTGCACAGACATCACGGAAATGACCAACCATCCATCCATTCATTCAATTCAATTTCATTACAAACAAAATCTCGTTCCACACAATTCGTTAAACACAATGAACGTGACCCTTTTTGTTGCCCGGGAGCAACCCTTTTGCATATCCTTCCGTCGATACATATGTACCCCTGGCACGTACCAACACATAACGCATCGTAATGAATTTTTATTTTTTTTTTAAATGAAAATTTAATTTTTACAACACGACACCTCCTGTTCGATGTCGTGATGGTGACGAGGACGACGCACGTCAAGCTATGGGATAGGGTTTCATTATAAAAGGGTTGACATGCCAAATCATACAGGTGATGCGGCACGTGGATCGTATACACCCTTGAATGCAACAAAAAAAAAAATTCAACAGCAACAGGAGAGAGTGTGAGAGTGCGTGCGTAGAGGAAATTTCATATCCTGCACCTCATTCCATGAAATCAATCCTTAATATTCCCCGTGCTGAACAGTCCTTTGTGGCAGGTCTACCAATTGCAGATCATTTAAAGCGTTTGGCATCACTTTGCAACAATGAAAGTCCTCACACTTCGCCCTGACTATAGGGGTAGACTCGATGCCATCAGAATTGAGGGTGAATTTGCATGAATTTTTCGATGGAACGTTGTGAACTCAACCTCGCTCTCCAATTTGGGAGTTACATTTGGGAAAAATTGAAGGACTCACGCAACGCAGCAGTAGTTTGCATTTCACTTTTTCACATTTTGTATCTGGACGAGGAATGTTGAGGGTCGGATGCATTTTTGTCACATTCACAGTAAGAGGACGAGGTCATTGATAGGATGTATACTCCACACACAAACACAAAACGACCATGAAAGGTTCAGGTTCCAAGGCAGGATGCAACCCATCCCTGTGAAGAGATGGGTGATTCTCGTAATGGCAGCCAGCAGCGTCACACAAGGACATTGGTCTGGTGTAAGAGAAAAGAATTCGATTTGTCTGGAGAAGCGACGAAATAAATTTTTTTTTTGAATTAAGACTAACAATGGTGTGGAATCTACAATTTCATACAATGCACGGTTATTTATTTTCAAATAATTGTCATTGTTGTCGCATTGATTGGTGAATGTTGTTGATAGGTATGCACACGCTGGAGAAGAGAGAGCAATGTTCTTGTGGAATTTTTTTGGTAATAAAAGTGAAATGATGGCACAGACGTGTGCAGATGTTGTTCTTGAGTTGCAGAGGGTGAGGTTGTGTTATTGGATTCTTGATGTTATTAAAAAAAAAAAAAAAAATTAAACCGTCGAATGTTATTTTAAGAATTTTTGAATGGAATGATGGATATCGGTTGGAAGTTTCTCTCATAAAATCGACTTCTTCCACACGAAACACGAGTGGGTGTTCAACGCCACTCTAATTCTAAATGACATTTCGTTGGGGTAGGTGGAGAGCACTGTGACCTAAGAGATCTGTATGCCACCCTTAGCTACCTTCCATTGCCGTATTCAAGCTGTAGCACCACGAGTGTTGCAATTTTTCTTTAAAGCTCATGGTCCAATTAAGCTTTAAAATTTGAGCTTCGTTACCTAAACGAACTATGAGACTTCGTCTGATGTTATTTGTCGTTGTTTTCGGATGAAAGAAGGTACATGCGTAGGTACAAGCAGAAATCAGGTCCTTGAAATCATTCTCTCCAAATTCGTTAGTAGCTCTAGCTGGCTGATCATATCTTTTAGAAATGGCGGAGCTGTTCGATATTCACCTTTGTTGAGTGCGGGGCATAGAGATATTCAAGGGCATCAAGGCAGACGAACTCGCCAGATATGGAACAACTATACCCATGCTTCCAGATAAAGGCACTTGCGGTTCAAGTTGGATGCTATTGAGAGAACAAATTCCATGGGGACAAGGGATACAGCGTGTTTAACTAGATCTGAGACGCTCTAAGAATTTAACTTCTCTGAACAGATCACATATCAGAACCGTAATAAGTGTCATCACGGGACATTGAATACATATATGCCAAGCCTTGCTGCATGCTTGCCTATTAGACAAACGATTTTTGGAAGAAGCTGCATGGACAAAGAGGGGGAGGAAACTATTCCCCACCTTCTCTGTAGCTGCCCAGCTCTCTCCCGCAAGGAGAATTCTACTTTAACCCTTCCGATCTGGCTTGGGACATATATATGTCCCAAGCCCCCAATACGCGCCCCCTTATATGGACATTTAAAATTGGAATGGAGATCAATTTAATGTTTTTTTTTAAAAAGGGGAAACCTAAGACCGAATTTTTCTTGGCCTCGATACACAGCCGGATCGAAAGGGTTAACCACTTACGCGATCTTATTAGCACAGATGTCAGAAACCTAGTTCGCTTCATCAGAAGCTGCAATTGGTTAATTGAAGGCTGGGGATCGAAGACTTGGAAATCGACTGCTGTCTTTGGTTTAAAATAAACTCGTGCTATGATTTTAAATTCAAATTCCTGATGATCCTCTATACTGAGAGGATCAGATTCGTAAGCCAATCTTTTCTTCAAACATCCGTTTCACTCCACGGATAAGGAAACGCACTTCAAAATTTATTGCTTAACGCCCACATAACTCTTTGGCACATTTTTTCCCCTTTAAAGCCAATTAAATTTTGAAACGAGATTTATTACTCAAAAAGAAATATACAAAAAAAAACTAAAACTAAACCAAAAACACGCATCTGCATTTTTCTTTACGCTCCAATAACGAGTACCTAACCTACCAAATTCGAAATTTAGCAGAATGTTCAAAAAATGTCCCCCGCCCAATAGTGGTATAATTAAAAATGCCAAATGTATTTTGAAATTCTGTGCCGTCACACAAGACCGTGTTTGCACGTTAATACAAAAAAAAAAAAAAAACTTCTGGCACACTCCAAGACTAAAGAAAAAAAAAAAACTAAAAATGTCAATCAAGCGCCTCTCTCTTTCTGTCGAAAAGAAGAAAAGAATGTTGCCTCTCTCGGTTCGGTTCTCGAAACTATTTTCATTAGAAACGACAGCTGGTTTTTTGTTAGAAGAACGGCCACATGCCAAACAAGACAGAGTGCGAACAAACAAAACCAACAGGCACGAAGAGGCAAACACAAACACAAAAAAATAATAAAAGGATCCATCCAGATCCAGGTCTCCTCGAGGCGGTATAGGAATAGAAAGAGAGACTCCAAATGAAAAATGAGAAAAGAAAAAACAACACGAGATGATTGGAATGAATTTCAGGGAATACTCCTCGTATACCTTTTGACAGACAGACAACGCGGGACAATACCCACCATCAAGCTATACAGTGCTTTGAGATAATTTTACACAAGTGTTCTCCAGGGAGAGTTCTGTGCGTGACATGCATCCCTTATTAGTCGGTTTGAACGCCCTAAGTGCACAATTTGATGCGTTTTACATAAAACCATTACCAGGCAAACCACCCACGAAATTGGTGGTTTTGGATGATGGGACAGGGTGACGGAAAAGTTTTCATTATGAATTGAGTGGGGATCAAAACCTTTTAGAGTGGTTCATTGCCTCACTACACCCTTGATGTTGCAAATTTTAACGATTAGTTAGTTAGTTCTCTCACTGAACATACATACATATAGTCATCGAAAATGTTTGGAGGAATCGTAATTCCTGAGCGATGTTAAAAGAAATCGCCTTCAAGAAACTAAATTGATAAATGATGCCTTCTTTTTGATTCTCATTGCTTCGAGTCTGTTTGAATGTTGAGTGCAACTGCGCAAGTGTGTCTTTCATTTACTTGTATGATGGAAGCACACTTCATCTCTTAACAGCAAGCTTTCAGAATCAATGCCTGTACAAGGGTTTAGCTTGTTCATAGGTATCAATATTGAGTGATCGACCACAGTTTGATTCAGTTCCGCGAGCCAGTTCTTCTTGGTTCATTAGTCTTTTCGCTTTCATCGATGCCTCTCACGAGACTTCGACAGAGCCTCCAAGTGATTGTGGATTCCGTGTTTAGTTTGATGATCCTTGGTTCAACCCGTCATCAAAGTCAGAGTACAAAGTTGGATAATCCGATTTAATTTCCATTAGGGTTGTGAACAGTTTGGCCCTTTTGTCTAGAAGATTGACGCTTAGAGACGGAGCGGCCTTAATCATCACTTCTTTTGTGTCTAGATCAAGGGAAAATTTAATTCCGATCGCTTCTGTTGGATTGTTTCTTATGGCGTTGTGTGTGTGTCTTAGACTTTTCTGATGGCTGTTCCTGAACCATGTTGCTATCATGAATGCGTTGTTTGCTTTTTCGAAGTTATTTTCGCTCCAGTGCAATTTGTAATCAGTTGTTGCTCGTTCATTTAATCTACTCGTAGAGCTCCTTCAGTGATCCCCAAACGGTTGCTTATATCATAGACATACTCGTATTGATTTGACTATTCGAATTGAGAAGCTTCTTGTATCTGGGTTAGGTAAGGGAGGTAATCAGAGTATATCGCCGACACACTTAGAACAGTAGTAGGTGCATTGTAATACCTCAGGAAGAACTCATCCACCTATTCCAGTATGAACCAATAGGAGTTTTTGATAAACGGAACTACAACCCACAAGCTTTTTAAGTCAACGTGCATCGGTATCTTCTTCGTCTCTCCTCTAATTTCCCTAATGCCCGTGCTCTAGTTTAAGGGTAGTCATAAACTCTTTAACTCTCGCTTATTATAAAAAATGTCTCCAGGTCGCTTGTCAAAAAAGAAGTCACCGAAATGATTCAGTCTTTTGAAAGAGAGCGCTTGACATGTACAGAGCAGCTTCTGCAGAAATCATTTGTGGGGAGCTCCAGTGCCAGTCGAGTGGCATGTCGGCTTATGGGGCAGTCTCCTATGATTCTAGTAATTCTAAAAAGTCTTCTATTTAGCGAAATCAATCTCTTGAAGGACCTTTTGTCAAAGTAGTCTACTAGTTTGGCAGGTTGTACTGATTGTACCCTGTATCTTGAACTCGGATAAACATTATTGAAATTTTCAAATAACTCACCCGATTGTATGGATCACCCTGCACTGTGGTACAAACATATAAATGTCAGTTCATTGATTTAAGTAAATATAAAGCCCAAGCGCATGTCCACTGACTCTGTTCGTCTGCCTTTCAATCGGTTTTTCTCCTTGCTATTCACTTGTTCATTGCTTTTGTTCTCTTATTTTGCAATTTCACTCGTCATCTCATTCCATTTTTGCACACATTCAAGATACTCGTACACTTGAATGCAATAGCAGAGCCACCAGCGCACTCTGTTGGGCAAACAATTACAAGTTAATGTTATGTTTGCCTTTAATTTCATGTCAATATTCGAACAGCGAACAAGCGATAGTGATGATGATGGAATGGGGTGGTTGTGTGTAAGTTGCTATTGAATGGCGAACTCCCCTCAAACACCGACTCCAGGACTTCCTCCATTAATCTTTGTTTTTCCACTTGATTCCCCATGAGACTGACTACCTACCTGCAAAGAGGAGAAAGGGATTGGGAAACAATTTAATTTTCAAAATGACATTTGAATGATGATGGTGTTTGAAGGTGCATCAATCGATAAGTTTACTTAGTTGTTGCATATCGTTTTAGTAAATACAATTGTATACCAAGTTCGATGGCACTTATTAGAAGATCGAATTGGCTAAAGGTACTTTGTTTGATTTAAGTTACTGTTTGCTCTTCAATATCTTTATTCAATTACATTTCCCAAAGGTTTTGATGCATTCAACTAGCATAGTCAACTTGAGGCCGAACCAATCAAATGTTGTTTTAGTGCTTATGGAAAGTTTGTGGAAACCCCCACTTCTGATCTGTAATTGTTGATCATTGTAAAATTCGATTTGCCAGTTTCAATGTTTATATTTCAACAAAATTACATCCTTTTACCAAGAAAGCGGTAATAGATTAGCCACTCCTTCTTGTTGATTCTCATATTTATTAACGAAGTCAGCGTACTAGACCAAAGAACACAAATATTTGGCGCTACAGCTCCCTTCCATTAATGTTTCGCGCGAATGGAAGGGAGCTACAGTTTTACTGTCGTTTCCGAACGGCGGGGGCTCAGTCTCCCTTTTTTTCGGGAACCACGTCCATTCGCTCAATGAATTTTTGCTTTCCGAATTATATCCACATCTTTATACAGCCCGTTGTTGTATCTTCTCCTGCATTGGCTCTCCTCGCAGACAGGACTAAATATTCGATTTTGTCTTTCGAAGAAATCCAAGATAAGCTCCACTATTTAACTTATCCTCCAGCAATCAGCTCTATAAAGCAAGACTGAGAAGACCTTCGAGTTAGGAGTTTGGACCCCAGCTGTTTGGAAAAACCGAAGTAGTTGGGTCTCCACCAGACGTCGATTATCATACTCTGTCCACGACGGTGTTTGACGGATTGATTTTTAGTCGACACCATGTACTTTGTCTTCTGATCATTGACTGTCTTCAATTGCCGGAAAAGTTTCAATGATTTCGATATCGTCTGCGCACTCCAGTGCCTTCTGTGTTAATGAAGGCTTCTCGCACTATCTGCTCCAGCACAAGATTGAAGAAATCACACTACAGCGCGTCTTCTTACCGAAGGGAAGGAGGTTCTGTATCTAAGTTGGACGCTGCATTGCGAATTCTTTGAATAAAGATGAATTCCGGTGCGATGAATGCTGTCGTATGCGTCTTTCGTCGATGAGATGGTGAGTATCGACATGGAATTCGGTCCACAGTTTGAAGCTTTGGTCTATCGTCGATTTGCCACCCGCCACACTAGTAGGTACCGATGAGTGTGGTACAAAACTGCTTTAGTCGTTCACACACATATGATCTTGTAGACTACATCAAGCAGCGATATGCCTTGGTAGTTCTTGTAAGACATGGCATCGCCTTTGGAACAGATAAAGCTGAAGTTCCGGTCAACAGCATTTCTTCGTCCTTCCATACTTTGCAGATGATGATGTGCCTATTTCTTACCAAAACATAGCCACTAGCTGTGAAAAGCTGACAGTAAAACTCCTTACATCGAAATGAATGCATCCTTTCTGATTATGCCAACAGGCTCTATGAAGTTAAAGGAATCCTCTTGAATGCAGTTTTTGTTTCATCAATCTTTCATTTTTTGTTTTATAAACTTCTAACTATGACTTCTAACTTCTAACTCTTCTGTTTGAATAGTATAGTCCTGTAGAACCTAATGTTTTTGATTAATTTCCTAAAATAACACACAGCAAGTCCCAGTGGAAATCTAAAACCACCAGTAGAAGGCACATATATGTATATATGTACTTTCCCCCACCATGTATAAGTCACCTTGTCCCCTTTTTCTGCTTCAACTGACAGTTGATTTCCTCAATTTATATGCGGAGCACCCAATTATCATAGCCGTCATATTGTGTCAAAATTAATTCACACATTTGTGCAATATACTTACATCTAAACAGACCACGTTTGTAAAAGTATACATACCTAAATTTTGTATCTCCTATGAACGACATTAAATACATTTGATTACCCAATCGAGTGCATAACTCAAAAGTCACCCCTTTTAACTGTCAGTTTAGATTGAGTAATTAAAAAAAAAAAAATGAAAAATTTGTATAAGTTGTTTTACGACAAATGTCACGTGTTGTAACGTAGGTACACGTCATTACGCAATCTTCTGGTTTTCATTTGTCATAATTTCGCAAAAGGAAACCGAAAAGGGGGGGTCAGGAGAAAACAGAAATTAAACAAATTTAATTGTATAATTTGTTTAAGATTTTTGTTTTTGTTTTGTTTTTTTGCCAACTCATGGCCAAAGT